>CM066328.1:289905781-295720781 GCA_033807585.1 Hydrophis major | reverse complement strand
ATCCCAGCCACAGAATCATCAGAGAAGCCATAGAGATTGAAAAAAGACCAGAAAGCATGAACAGAAGAGATGATTCCACGAGACTGTCAATCATTTGGAAGCCTGCACTGACAAACAAAAAAATCTCCACACCACAAGCCAGGCAAACACCTGGGCACAAACAGATCCCCCCTGATACCTCCAGCTCAAACACACCCCAACCAGGCACCCAGATGAAACCCAGCTTCCTAACGAATGATAGCTGTCCATTTACCCGAAGCCAAGCTGCACTAAAGGCCTCCAATAAAGTAACACAATGTTGCCAGCCAATCAAGATACAAAAAGAGCCCCCCCCCAAAAAAAAAACCAGACAGAAGATACTAGTAGCAGAACACAGGAAACTCCAAGACCAATAAGCACAGACCAAGACTCTCAACCAATCAGGAGGAAGAAAAAACCATTCTGACACAGCAATAGGCTGCCCCAAATTTACATCTGAAACCACTGTAAAAGTCTGACTCACAGAGAAACACCATACAGAAGCCTGATGATGGCAGATGAGATTCTGCTGAAACGTTGCTACAACTTTAAAAGCACCACGTGGGAAAATACCCGAACAAAGCTGAATGCCAGACATATATATATATATATATATATATATATATATATGGATGTTTGGTTATTCGGGTTTTCTCCCGCGTAAGGTTGGAAGTATCTAGGCAACGTTTTGATGAAGTCTCATTCATCATCTTCAGGCTTGGTCTTCAGCTCTGTGCTTCTCAGAGTGAGAAGCACACTCTGAGAAGCACAGAGCTGAAAACCAAGCCTGAAGATGATGAATGAGACTTCATCGAAACGTTGCCTAGATACTTCCAATCTTACGCGGGAGAAAACCCAAATAACCAAAGATCCACATACAAATACCCGCGAGAACCTCAGAAAACAAATATATATATATATATATATATATATATATATATATATATATATATATATATATATATATATATATATATATATAATATAAGAAAAAGTAACACCGCGGCTGCTCCTGCTACTACTTTCCACACTTTCCAAATGCGAGTCCCAGGAGAGAACAAACAGCAAACCGCGCTCAGGGGCATCCAAGCCCACCTAAAGCTCGGCCGCTGCTGGTGGAGCCTTGCCCTGCTTTGGTGCCCCATTTCCCAGCTCGGCGGTCCTGCTCGGGTGGCACTTTAAAAGCCCTCCTCCTCGCGTACGTGCCTGATGAGTTGCTCACCACGACAGCGGCTCCCAGCACCCGAGCAACTTCCCAGCTACTTGCAGCTTGCTTTTTCCTCTCAGGCGCTTGCGCCTGGCCCCAAGCCGCACAGTGGAGGGGAAACCCAGAGCGCTGCTGGGTCGCCTCCTGCAAGCAGCCCGCCCGCCGGGCAGAACCCTTCCTGCTCATCCCTCGGGTGTCTGCCTCATTCCTCTCTCAGTCGCTCTCTCGCTCCTCCACCAGCCCAGGAAGAAACTGCTTCAAAGAAGCCGGCAGGGTGGCTTCCTGTCAGCGCAGCTCTTCCGAAGCGCCCGTTCACCCCCATACAGCCGCCCATGGTTCAATCCAGTGCTCCATTCTGCCTGCCTGCCTGCCTTCATTTCTGGTTATTTCGGCTGAGAATAATAACTATTCGCCTCTTTTTCTCTTTCTTTTCTGGGCTGGTGGAGGAGCGAGAGAGCGACTGAGAGAGGAATGAGGTAGACACCCAAGGGATGAGCGGGAAGGGTTCTGCCTGGCGGGCGGGTGGGTGGGCTGCTTGGAGGAGGCGACCCGATGGCGCTCCGGATTTCCCCTCCACCGCACTGTGCAAAGTTTAAGCCTGGAAGCCCTTTTGGCTTCCTTTTAACTCTCAGGCACTCATGCCTGGCCCCGAGCCGCGCGGTAGAGGAAAGCCTAGCGGGTGGCCGGGCTGCTTGGAGGAGGCAACCCGGCAGTGCTCCGGGCTTCCCTCCACTGCGCGGCTCGGGACCAGGCACGAGTGCCCACGAGTTAAAAGGAAGCCGAAAGGGCTTCCAGGCTTAAACTTTGCACAGCACAGTGGAGGGGAAACCTGGAACGCCTCCGGGTCGCCTCCTCCAAGCAGCCCGCCCACCCGCCCACCGGGCAGAACCCTTCCCTTTCCTCAGTGGGAAGACACTCCCGCCTGCAAACTTTGCCTTTGCAAAGTTTAAGCCTGGAAGCCCCGGAAAAAAAAGGGGGATCGGCGGGGACTCACCTTCGGAGAGGTCACACTCGAAGGTGATTTCAAACTCTCAGCCGAGGCCTTTGCAACGTTCTTTTCTTTCCTACTCTGAGAGCGCTCCGCACTGTTTTGCAGCCTTGGGGGCCACATGGCGCAGGGCAGCAATTTTTTTTCAGGGGTGGGCCGGATTGGACAGACCAATGGGCCGGATGTGGCCCGCGGGCCGTCGTTTGCCCACTCCTGCTCTAGATCTTTTCCTTTTCTTCCAGGAGAAAAAAAATCAACCTACCCTTGCAACATGTATAGTTCCTGTTTTCTTCACAGAGCAAAACAAACATGCTAAATTCCTTGCAAGTTTTTTCTGTTTCTATTTCTACTACAGGAAAAAAAAATCTCTCCATTGGCTTCCCCTGCCAAATTCCTATTCATTCTGGCTGTTCACCTGCTCAGGGAGCTTCTCTTTGGAGAACTGACTTTCTTATATGTCCCCTGAAACTGCCTCATCTAGGTCAGCAGCAAGCAATGCTGCAGTCACGCTCAATAGGCAATCAGCAGTAATTGGTATTATAAGCAAAAGCAGGGAAAATATTTACACCAGTTGAATAAGCATTCTAGATCTGCTTTTATGCTGGTGTAACCTGGGCAAGAGTTCAGATTCTTCAAAGCATCTGTTCACACTTCTTAATCACTTCAGCTGCTGGGATACTTTCAATCTATCTACCAACATTGGTAGAAAGCAGGAAGGAGGGTCAAAGTGTCAAACTTCAGAGTCAGGACTCTCGCTTTAATCTCAACATCAGGGACATTGGTCTCTGGGATAGCAATAGCAGTAGCAATAGCACTTAGACTTATATACCGCTTCATAGCTTCTAAGCAGTTTACACAGTCAGCATCTTTCCCCCAACAATCTGGGTCCTCATTTTACTGACCTCAGAACAATGGAAGGCTGGGTCAACCTTGAGCTGATCAGGATCAAACTCTTGGAGTGAGCATGAGTTAGCCAGACAATAATGTATCCCGACCATGCACTACCATGGCTCTATAAACTGTAGCCCCAGGATTTTAATCTCATGGGACTGCATGTGAGGTCAAATAGCATGTTTTATATAATGCTTATTTTTATTTTGAAAACATGAATATGAATCTCTGCAGGCAGTGTAACTCTTGCTCACTCATTTTAGAACCCAGAGCAGCTTGCTTTATGAACCAGATCCATGTTCTTTCCTCAAACTTTTTTTTTTTTGTGATAGGCCAGGAGCACCATCTGCCCAAACCAACAGTTCTGCTTCTAGTGCCTAATAACAATAGTTTTGTTGCACTTTTTTTCAGATGAACACCCAACCTTTTGAGGATACCAGGAAGGTCAGAATTTCATATTGCATCTTTCTTTGCATTTTACAATACAGTTCCCCTTCAAGAATTGTGCAGAAATTATGTTCACTTTTCAGGATATAATATTATCAAAATGCTTCACCAGCAATATCAACAACAACTGTGAGCAAAACCCATAAAGAGATTGTTAAACATTGCTACATCTGGGACATGTTGCATAGGTCAGGTGGAGCAAGTGGAGTGTACATATATATGTGTTTCAGTGGAGGTGTAAAATTGTACTGGATTTGGCAGCTGTTCTTTGCTTTCTCTCTATGGCAGAGTAAATTGTCCTTAGAGACTTGGGATGATGCATTAAAGGTTTTTGGTTTATTTTGTTTTGTTTCTGTTATAGATCAAAATCAAGCTGTGCTATCTAGTCACAGAAAAGCATTGTCTTTGTCCTGTATGCTTATTATTGTAAATTTATTTATTTATTTATTTACTTGTTTGTTTGTTTATTGAATTTATAGGGATAAAATCTATAAGATAAATATATACAGGGGATGTGATGCTATATGGAAATGACCTTGGAAGAAGGAGGAACACCCATGACCTAGGCCAAAGGTGAGGAACTATGGCCCCTTTATAACTTGTGGCCTTCAACTCCCAGAATTCCTGAGTCAGCCATGCTGGCTCAGGAATTCTGGGAGTTGAAGGCCACAAGCCATAAAGGGGACATAGTTCCCCACCTTTGGCTTAGACAATTGTCTGATAAGAGAAAGGTCCATCTGTAGGTAAGGGAATTCCCATTTCAGAAGGGACATTCCCTAGTTTTCCAGAGACTAAAAAAGGAGTAGGAGACAACTAATTTCTTTCTTGCAAGTTTCTGTTTAGTGTAACCCTACAATAATGACAGTGCTGTTGTTTATGGTTGCACTTCTTGCCTGGACTGCCTTGAAGAGGCAAAACCATTAAGTCATGAAGGAACAGGTTGTGGTGTATTCCTAGAATAAGGGGCAAAGGGGAAACTGAGAGAGATCTGCTGGGAAAACTGGCTGGTGGAAAGAAATAGAGCTTTTAGAGAACAGACTGGACTTCTGTGAGGACACTTTGACAAAGGTTCTGGCATCAAGGAAACCTTCTTTCCTTCTTCCTATTCTACTCCTCAGGATGGAAATGAGTCCAGAAGTTGAAAGCACAGAAAGAAACTGGGCACAGAAATGAGACACTGAAACAAATAACAAATAAGACTCTAAAAAAAGGTTCCATTTTTAAAATGGTCTATATAAAAGGGCATATGTACAATTTAAGCTAAGGCCAATATATGTAAGAAATATCCCTATAAGAGAATGATGAAAGAATATGTAAATGTTTAGTTTACTAAAAAGGTAGCTAAGGGAAGATATGATGGCAGTTTTCAAAATTGTGAAGGGTTATCACTCCAAAGGAAAAAAGTGGATTTATTTTCTTTGCCCCAGAGGGCAGGGCCAGTGCAATGGGTTAATATTACAAACAAGGTTCAGACTAGATATTAGGAGATGCACGAGCTGTCAGCCAGTAGAACAGCTTCCACATAATATGGTTATATTTTTCCATAGAGGTGCTCAAACAGAGATTGGACATCTTCTATCATCATCTATTCTTGCACTGAGGTCCTGCACGGAGTAAGGATGGACTGGATGACATCAGTAGCCCCTTCCAACTTTGATTCTATGGGGTCAAAACATACCCCAAAGACACATCTATTAAAACTGGAGTCCCCAATCCTTGGTCTGTGGCCCAATCCATTGAGAGCCGGGCAGTGCAAGCAATGGGCAAGCACAAACATGAAGCCCCATTTTTGCAAGCAGTGGCCACAGACATTAAACCATCCCCTCCACCTCCCCACTGCCGTGAAGAGCCGGAAAGAACCATTATATTATTGGTTCTGTAAATGTCTATTGCAATTGGACAGTTGCTTTTGAAACTTTTTTTCCTCCTGTTTGGATTGATCCCTTTTTTCTTCTCTCTTTTGCACAGCCCGAGGCCCCTAGTTCAGGCTTTTTGACTGGAAAGCGTACACAAACTTCAATTTCTTTCTTCTCTTCATCATGTTAATACCAAGACAAGCTTTCAGAGGCAGCACATCTGGAGGCCTTCATAGGATTTTGGATTGTAGTGCTTGTCAACCTCTTCCATATATCACCATTAGAGTAGTGGGTGGGTGGGAGAGCATCTCCTGTCTGTTTCCAGTCCTTAAAGAAGCATGATCCTTTGATCACTTTTCAGCGCTTTCAGAAGCCGGAGCTTGGAGAACTCTTGCATTATTAGAACAGTGCCTTTCAGTGCAAAGTATCAGAAAGACTAGCATGAAGAATTAGAAAATCTGGTCTATCTATAATTTTTGAGACTGTTAATGAGCTGGTGTGGAATCTTGGTCCTTTTGATAAGGAGGCTGATGTTCCACTAGATGGCAATGCTGAAATGCATGAAATGTACAAACCTAATCTCTATATTGCTGTGATGTTGTCTTGATCTGCAACTAATAAACCATTGCAATATTGCCTTGATCCATTTGCAATAACAACAACAACAACAACAACAACAACAACAACAACAACAAAACAACTTGGACAAGATTTCAGGAAAGAAAAGACAAAGCAATATTTTGCTGCAATAGCAAATCAGGAAAGAGTGAAATACTTTAAAAATAAATGTGATCTTTCGCCTGAATTAGTGTTTTTAAGTTCTGCAGAGACTCATAGTTTTTTTTTTTTTGTAGATGCTAATTGTTTAGATAAACAATATTTTGCATTTCAGTATGTGTTTACCAGTGATAGTATTAAATTTTTTTTACTACCAGTTCTGTGGGCATGGCTTGATGGGCATGGCGTGGCTTGGTGGGCGTGGCACGGGAAGGATACTGTAAAATCCCCATTTCCATCCCACTCCAGGGGAAGGATATACTGCAAAATTTCCATTCCCTCCCCACCCCACTAACCTGCTTTCCAGCTCTATTCTCCTGTGCAGGGCAATAAAAGAAGACTCAGCTGATCAGCTGGGACTCTCATCAGCTGGGACTCAGGAGGCAGAGAATAGATGGGGAGGGGACCAGTCAGAGGTGATATTTACTGGTTCTCTGAACTACTCAAAATTTCCGCTACCGGTTCTCCAGAACCTGTCAGAACTGGCTGAATACCACCCCTGGTGTTTACTCAAAGCCATTTATTTACCAGGATTTCATTTGTTACTGCAAACCGAAGTTCCCATTTGTAAAATTGTACACGAATCGAGTCCCATAATAATGTACAGGTAATCATCGACTTATATTATAATTGAGCCCAAAATTTATGTTGCTAAGTGAGACATTTGTTCAATGAATTTGGCCCCATTTTACAACCTTTCTTGCTACAGATATTAAGTGAATCACTGCAGTTGTTAAGTTAGTAACAAGGTTGTTAAATATCTGGCTTCCCCATTGACTTTGCTTATCAGAAGGTTTCGGAAGGGGATCACATGACCCTAGGATACTAAAACCATCATAATATGAGTCATTTTCCAAGCGGCGGAATTTTTAATCACGTGACCATGGGGGATGCTGCAATGGTCATAAGGCTGAAAGACCTTCATAGCTCACTTTTTTCAGTGCCGTTTTAACTTTAAATGGTCACTAAATAAACTTTTGTAAGCCGAGAGCTACCTGAAATCATATGATTATTATAATTGAATCTTACTGTATTCTATAATCCTAAACAAATGTAGATAGATTTAAAAAAAAAAACCCTATTTCAGACAGAAGATGAAATAGAGATTTTTATTTCTAAGGCACCTATTCCTCTCACTTCAAATTATATATATCCATGGATATTACATAGCCTTCCATCATTGACAATGTGATCAAGTTTTTTGATAGGCCATAACTATTTTCAGACAGCCAAGTTGCTTGTTAACTGCTTAGCAATAATCTCTTTTCTGTATAGAATTAAGAAAAAATAAAAACAGAATTTCACCAAGCCCAAATCTATATTGGCCACTTCTTCCAGATACTAGAATAAATTCTGTTTTTATTTTTTCTTATAGCTAGGAAAATAATGGCCTTCCAGATATTGCTGAAACACAGCAACAGTCCTGTAGTCCTGTCTAATGGAGACAAAGTATAGGAGTTTCCTTTTTAGTATGAATCTTACACTTTTCTCTGTATTATTTGTATGTTTTGTAAAAATCCAAATCAAATAATCAGCGGTATAGAATGAGTAGAGTTACTATTATTGTAATTAGCAAGTAATAAAATCTGTTCAATTATTATTCTGATAACTTGAGGTTCTATTAGAGATGAAAGAATCCTTCTACCTTGCCTATAAATAGTTTACATTTATTACCAAAACAATATTAAGAACCCTTAATAAAATCATAAAAAGGTTGACACAACCAATACATTAAGAAAAAAAAAATAGCACAGCAAAACTGTTTCCAGATAGCATGGAAGCTTTTTCTGATTTCTCTGAGAAAGAATTGAATGGTTGGGAGGAAGCATTATAGTATCTGAAGTATGATAACAGAATAACAATTGGAAGGGACTTTGGAGGTCTTCTAGTCCAACCCCTTGCTCTAGTAGGAGACTCTACTGGACAAATAGCTGTCCAAATGAATTTTCCTTTATCAGGTCTGATATTTCCTTTGAAGTCATGCAGTGGCCTAGAGGTGGAGCTTTCGCCTCACAATCAGGAGGCTGTGAATTCCATCCCAAGTACCGGCAGAACTTTCTCTCTCTGGGTACAATGAGTAAATATCAGCTGCAAACTTTGCATTGGCAAAAGGAAAGACATTCAGTGAGTAAACACTCAACTCCATTCAGTTGCCTGACGCCACCCTGATGCAAGGGATTACGGGGTCATTAAAAGACCAAGAAAAAAAAAAAGTTCTAATACTTCCTTTCTTGCACAAAAGTTCAGAATGTTTCACTCAGCAAAAACATCTTTCCAATCACCTGTCTGCAATATTTAGTTTGAATTAAAGAAAAATAAGCCTCGCCTTCCCTTCTACTGGGCAGGACTGCTAAGAACCATCTTCAGAAATATCTGGCAAGCCATTGTTTCCCAAATATAAGAAAGCTCTGCTGTTTTGGCTTACAAGTATGTTCTTCCTCAAAGCTTGAAGAGAGCATTCCTAGCCAACCTTCAAAGAATTAAAAGAGAGGCCAGTATGGCTTGACTGAGATGAAGTTGGCCATGCTATAAAGAGTAAGCGTTGAAGTGTGCTTAAGCAGCTTTTCAACAATGACTCAACCATTTAATTCCTGAGTCCTGTCTTCCGTTGCATGCTACGCCTCCAGGAAAGGTCTACTTTTCTATTTTGCTCTGTGCTGCCAGACTATACTAATGTATAGTGCCAGATTATCTTTCACTTCTGCCACCAGCATGAAGATTAACAGCAGGCAAAGTATTCAGTGTAGTTTGCTCCTCCAGAGACAGCTTATGTTCTGTTAGGCTGAAGTAGGAAAAGTATGCAGGATTCAGCTATTTTCAGCAGAGCAGGGGTGGACCACATATGGCCCCATGGACTGCATGCTGTCCTGTTAATTTTGTAACTTGCCAGCTATTGTTAGAAGGCAATCTGTTTTAATGAAATAACTTTGTAGCCCTCCTGATTCTACAGTTAACTTAGAAAACATTTTGGTAGCATATGCAAAATATTACTGCAGTTAAAACATGCAATAAACCTGCATTCAGTTTCTAAATCTAATGGTTTTCAAACGTACAGTAAGATGTTGACTCAAAAATTGCTGAAGGAAATGAAAGTAGTATACTGTACAAGAAATAACAGAGGTTGGTTGTGTATGTTTGGGAATCACCTTCAGATCTTTTTAAGGAAAGAAAGAAACAAATGTCCCAAAGGTGCTTTTTCAAGAGACAACTGGACTTTCTTTGTTTTTCCTTGAAGACATTTTGCTTCTCATCCAAGAAGCTTCTTCAGTTCTGACTGAATGGTAGAGAATGAAGGATTTATATTCCTTGCAGTCATTTGGTTGTTAAGGAAAAACAAAGTAAGTCCAGTTGTCTCTTGAAAAAGCACTTTTGGGAAAATATGATTGAGGATGACTGACAATCTCCATAGACCCCCCCCCCCCCCAAAAAAAAAAAAAACCTTTCTCAGGTGGAATGTAGTGGAATAACTTAAGATGGATTTTCATTTCCCCCCAAAGAATTATATGAATCTGAAGCCTTTCAGTTTTGATTCTGGACCTCGCTAAGGTTCCTATCTCAGTTTGTGCTCTCAAAGTGTTGCAGTGAGCAGCACTGCGACAAAACACACAAATGAAACAAAACCATTTCATCATTTATTTAAGCCACTGTAATGAGGAGAAGATCATGCTGGTTTTCAGTCACTGACATGTTTGCTTTCAAATAAGAGTGATCCTTCCAATTAGGTTAGAATTGGAAATCGCAACACAGTATCCTGAAGAATACGGGAGAGGGTTTTTAATTTTATTATTTCATTTTATCCCTGTGTCATAAGAGTAGATTTTGGCTATTTGAAAGGTTAAATTTGGGGAAGTGTAGACAGTCTGTGGAAGAGATAAATTGGAAGACCTAGTAAAAGAGGAAAAAGGGTAGGAAATATTTATAAATATTTTGTTTTAGAATTATGCTTGGGGACGAATGGAGTTCCACTGCTAGAAGGGTTCACAGGGAAAACAATATACATGTTGGAAGCATATATAACTTCAAAGCAAAGCTCTTATGAATGATAAAACCAAGATACCACTGTAGTTGCTTTTTTTTAGTCATACATCCATACAAGTCTTGTTGCAGAAAAGGAACAAGACTTGTATAATTCAAAATTAGAAAAGGAACTAACATGTTTCTCTGAAAATAAATCTACCCTGAAAACAAGCCCTAGTCTGATTGTCACACCTCTGCCTAATGTGAGCCCTACCCCAATAATAAATCCTAGTTAAACCGCACCCACCAGGTGGTTGAATGGGGTGGGATGAGGTGCAGGTGTAAAAATCAAACCCACTTATCTAAGGACTGCTGCAGCCAGGCCTCCCATTCCCTGACCACTGACTGACTTCTTCTGCAGTGGCTTGCAGCCACTCCCTGCCTGCTGGCCCTGCTGCTGCTAGGACACTGGAGTTTGGGTCTTGTGCTGATGGAGCCGCTTGTGGCAGGATGCTGTGAGGCCTGTCATGAAGGTGGAGCCACTCTCGGCAGGATGGCATGAGACTTGTCATGCTGGTGAGCTGCTCGCAGTAGGATGCACAGTAGGAGATGTGTACCAAACAAGTTTTTCTCATAAGGAATAATGTAGTGAGTCACAAGGCAGTGACACCAACAAGTTCTAGCTTGTGCGTTGACTGCCAAGCAAATCATGAGTAGCGGAACAAAATTTTCATGTCAAAATGCATTGAGTACCAAATTCAATCAGTTTGAAATCAGTTGAATACCAAAGTACCACTGTGTTTTAAAAGAGACAGTGCAAGTTAAATTATCTATAAAGTTTATAAATAAATAGGTTTGGCAGAAAAAAAACATGATTCAGGCCAGCAATAATGTAAAAATATCGAGCACTTGTAAAAGTGATTTATCAAATCCTTTTTTTCAATTACAAAACAATTTATTTAATGCAGGATTTCCCCTCCCCCTGCCCAGGGGTGGGATTCAATTTTTTTAACAACTGGTTCTGTGGGTGTGGCTTAGTTTTGGTGGGCGTGGCTTGGTGGTCATGTGACTGGCTGGGCATAGCCAACTCAATAGCACTCACATCGAGGCACGCATCTCCTTGCCTGGCCTCTCATGACTGTGGGGATGCTGCAACAGTCGTAAGTGTGAAAAATGGTCATAAGTCACTTTTTCCAGTGCCATTGTAACTTTGAATGGTCACTCCACACAAGCAAAGTACCAGCAAAGGAGTGGGAAAAACTCCAGAGACATTCCTGAGACAGAAAGTGTTCCGAACTAAGCAAACCCATTAGCTTGCAATTCTAATAGTTTTCTTTCCACGACAGGCTCGTAACTCTGCACTTCTGATTGGCCCGCTAGTAGTGGATTGCGATTGGTCAGGTTTGGCTGATCTGATTGGCTGATAGCGGGTTGCTGCTGATTGGTTGCTTCCAGTGCAGCAAACTCAGATCATTGGGTGTTGTGACAGCAGCAATTCTATAAAAGAAGCTGCTGCTTCCCTAGTATTTTGCTCTGTTCTGAAGTCACTAATAAAGAGTTGGAGTCACTATTTGATGCCTCGTCTCCGTTCCTTGTGCCCACACTCCCAGATCTAACACTGGTGACGAAGGTGGGATCCGGAGACGAGAGAGCTGAATGAACACTCACTGAAAACTAACAGAGCATGTGGCTGAAGCACACCAATTGCGGCAGAATGACCAGTGGCGCCATACCACCCGCTCCATTTGACCCGGCTAATGAAGACTGGGACTCGTATATGGACAGGTTTCAGATGTTCCTGGAGACCAACAACCTGAAGGATGCAACGCCTGGCAAGAAACGAGTGGTATTCCTGACCCATTGCGGGCCCACCGTTTTTAAAATGGCAAAGGCACTTGCAAAACCAGCTAAAGTCAAGACGATGGACTGGGACAACCTCGCCCCAATCCTCTGGGCCCATTATGCCCCAGCGGTGCCAACACTCATCAGGAGACACGAGTTTTACCAGAGGGGCCAACAGGAAAGCGAAAGTGAGGGAAACTTCATCGCGGACCTCAGAAACCTGGGGGGACTCTGTGGCTTTGCAAACCTCGAAGAAGCCATGAGAGATCAAATTGTTCTGGGTCTAAAAGACCCCACAACCCAGAGCAAAATCATGGCAAAAGGGGACATCACCCTCGCGGATGTCATCGCCAATGCTACTGCAGCAGAAGCAACCAGGAAATCGGCAGCTCGAATGCGCCAAGCGAACGCACTGGACCGCCAACTTGCCAGTGACCATACGCCCCTTTCTGAAAGGCATGCAACAACCACGCACCATGAAGTTCTTGAATCCTCCTCAGAAAGCGAGGAAGAGGAGGTCAACAGACTCAGGTCAGACCGCGATCAGCGAGATCAATGGGCTCATAAGCCCTCGTATCAGTGTGCTGGATGCGGGGGAAACCACCCATGATCAGACTGCAAATTCCTAGACGCCCTCTGTCGTTCCTGTGGAAAGAGGGGCCACATTGCAAAAGTCTGTAGAGGCAAGCGAGGGTCCAGCCCAACCCGAAGAGAAAATAATTTTTGGCAGACAACAGGCACCCCACCAGTAAATCGGGACTGCCCAAGCAACCAATGGAACCACTACTACAGAAATCGAGCACCAGCCATTTCTACCAGATGAAAAGAGACACACCAACCCATCACCATCAGCCACGCTTCATCCCTTGATGCCAGAAAGATCCGAGTAAAGGTCACCATTGAGAAGCGTCCATGCATTATGGAAGTCGACTCCGGGTCATCCCTATCAATGGTCTCCTGGAAAACCCTCAAACAGCTGATCCCTGACATCCGTCGCCAGGATCTCAGCCCTCAAAGAATCATATTGAAGGACTACCAAGGAAATAGGATCCCAGCCGCCGGTTCCAGCCACGTCCAAGTCTCATTCAAAGACCACACCGTAACTCTACCACTTACAGTCATCAGTAAAGATCGACCCAGCTTATTAGGCTTGCAGTGGTTTGCGCCACTAGGAATCGAACTGGCGGGCATCAACCAAACCAAAAGCGATGACTGGGAAGCGGCTCTCGTCCAAGAATTCCAGGAAGTGTTCACCGAGAAGCTAGGCAAGTACAAGAGATCCCCCATATCGTTTAACCTCTGCCCAGATATTGCGCCCATTCGCCTTAAGCCCCATTGAGTGCCTTTTGCACTTAAATGAAAGATTGACAAACAATTGGACAAATTAATAGCCCAAGGTGTGTTTGAACCGATCGACCACGCCCGATGGGAGGCCCCAATTGTAACCCCCATAAAGCCTGACAGATCTCTGAGAATTTGTGGGGATTACAAGGCCACCCTAAATCATGCGCTTCAGCAGAGCGCTTATCCCGTGCCTGTGGTCCAACACCTACTTCACTCCCTTGGGGGCAGGAAAATATTTGCAAAATTGGACCTAGCCCAGGAATACCAGCAGCTGCCTGTAGATGCAGAGACCACAGAAGCCCAAACTATAGTTACGCACAGAGGGGCATTCAAGTGTAATAGACTCCAGTTCGGAGTGAGTGTAGCACCTGGCATCTTCCAAAGTCTGATGGAGAGATTGCTACAAGACATAAAAGGGGTCATGCCATATTTCGATGATGTCTTGATAGCTGCCCCCACTAGAAGTATACTAGAAAAGCGGCTAAGAATGGTCCTCCAAAAATTTAAAGACGCTGGCCTGAAGGTCAAGAAGGATAAGTGCCAACTGTGTACGGAGAGGGTTGAATTTCTTGGTTACCTTCTTGACAAACAGGGAATTCACCCTACTGAGAAAAAATTGGCTGCAATAAAAAACGTCCCAAGACCTAGAAACAAAACAGATCTTCAAGCCTTCCTGGGACTTGTTAACTTTTATAACATCTTCTTACCCCAGAAGGTGACTGTTGCTGAACCCCTGCATAGGCTCCTCGATAATAAGGCTTCCTGGATCTGGGGACATTGAGAAGAGAGAGCTTTTCAGCAAGTAAAATGTCTGCCTTTAACATCTGATGCTGTCTTGATACAATATAACGAGACTTTACCCTAAAATGTCACCTGTGACACCTCACTGTTTGGAGTAGGAGCCATCCTGAGCCACGTCCTACCAAACAGTGCTGAGGCACCCATTGCATTTTTTTCCAGAACTTTATCTAAAACTGAAAGAAACTATAGCCAACTAGATAAAGAGGCTCTCGCTATTGTGGCTGCAATCAAACGATTCCATGAGTACGTATATGGAAGGTCCTTTTCTATAATCACCAATCACAAACCATTACTGGGCATCTTGGCGGGGGATAAACCAACTCCCCACATCTTATCGCCAAGAATGACATACTGGTCAGAGTTTTTAGCCGCATATGACTACCAACTGCTATACCGACCGGGGAAAACCATTCCCCACGCTGACGCCCTGAGCCGTTCTCCATTACCTGAAGTCCTAGATGACCCAGCTCTAATCCTACCTGTACTACAAAACAAGACACTCCCTTCACCACCGCTGACTGCACAAGACATCGCATCCGAAACAAGGAAAGACCCTTGTTTAACACGAGTCCTCAGTAGAAAGAGGTTGGCCTGACAATGAACTCAATGACACCTTCAAGCCCTTCAAACACAGACAGACAGAACTTTTCACCCAAAAAGGATGTGTGTTATGGGGAGACAGAGTCGTCATCCCAGAAAGACTACAGCATAAAGTCCTAAAACTATTGCATGATGGACATCTGGTTGGATGAAGGCACTAGTACGGAGCTACGCTTGGTGGCCAGTTATAGATAAACAAATAGAAACTTGGGTAGCCACCTGCAACAAGTGCCAGGAAACATGCTCAGCTCCACCAAAAGCACCACCAACTGAATGGGAAGCACCCCAAGGTCCCTGGTCCCGTATCCACATTGATTTTGCGGGACCCACAAAAGGACATACATTTGTCATAACAGTGGATGTCTATTCCAACTGGCTTGAGGTCCACAAAATGAAGAACACCACAACAGAGGCAGTCATTAAAAAACTAAACAGACTATATGCCACACACAACTTGCCAGACATCTTGGTTTCAGACAATGGCCCACAGTTCACTGCCTTGGCATTTGAACAGTACCTAGCAGACCGGGGATACGCCACGCTTTAACATCGCCGACTAACCCTGCGGCCAATGGTAGGGCTGAACAAATGGTCCAGTTCATAAAGAAAACCTTATACAAGATGGAACAAGGGAACATCTACGACAAGGTAACCAGGATGCTTCTCCTCCAACTTATTACTCCAAACAGCACCACACACAAAACTCCAGCCGAACTCCTGATGGGCCGGAAACTTTGGTCACTTTGACCATCTACACCCTGCCTACATGCCGGAAAAGCCTCTGGGTTCCAATAGCAAGTATCGCACGTTCAAGGTAGGTGACCCGGTTTTTGCAAAAAACCTTACCGGTGACCCATTGTGGGTCCCCGCTACCATAACTCAACTTACGGGTCCCTGTTCCTACCATTTACAAACTGCTGATGGGAGACTGTGGAAGTGCCACATCGACCAGTTACATTCCAGGCTGGCACCTACCCCTGTCACAAGCCCTGAACTCCAAACCAGGGGGGGAAGGGAGATCGAGGGGGCCGAAAATGAACTAGTACCTGATCCAGTACGCGAAACTCGGCAATCAGCACGGCCAAGCCTGGAATATTCAACCTCTGAAGCAGAGCCAGGCCAGATGGTCACCTCACCACGTAGCAGCACAGTGGCATCAGAAATCCCAGAGAATCCAGAGGGTAGCCTTGACGGGAGTAGAGATGACAATGCCGAGTCACCTAACGGTGGAATCGGGTCACTGCTACCGCTGAGTCTAATGAACAGCCCACCAGAACCAGAGTCCGGCCAAAGACTGGTGGAACCACGTAAATCAGGTAGGCAAGTGAAACGGCCTGCCTACCTGCGAAAATACATCACTCCACCCTTGAGATGGAACCTAGGGGGGAGGGGTGTTCCAAACTAAGCAAACCCATTAGCTTGCAATTCTAATAGTTTTCTTTCTATGACAGGCTCGTAACCCTGCACTTCTGATTGGCCCGCTAGTAGCGGATCATGATTGGTCGGGTTTGGCTGATCTGATTGGGTGATAGCGGGTCGCTGCTGATTGGTCGCTTCCAGCACGGCAAACTCAAATCATTGGGTGTTGTGACAGCAGCCAGCTCTATAAAAGGAGCTGCTGCTGCCCTTGTATTTTGCTCTGTTCTGAAGTCATTAATAAAGAGTTGGAGTCACTATTTGATGCCTCGTTTCCATTCCTTGCACCCACGCTCCCCAACTCAATAGCACTCACATTGAGGCACGCATCTCCTTGCCTGGCCTCTCATGATTGTGGGGATGCTGCAACAGTCGTAAGTGTGAAAAATGGTCATGAGTCACTTTTTTCAGTGCCATTGTAACTTTGAATGGTCGCTCCACACAAGCAAAGTACCAGCAAAGGAGTGGGAAAAACTCCAGAGACATTCCTGAGACAGGAAGCCTAGTCCTTCCAAGAATGTAATAAGGGTTAACAGAGAGGCAGTTTATGTAAGCAACAGAATGTTTCCTTCCTGCCTTCCTTACAGGATTAGGCCAGTAATTTATTCTAACAACCGGTTCTCTGAACAGCTTAGAATGTTAACCACCGGTTCTAGCGAATAGGTGCGAACTGGTAGAATCCCACCCCTGTCCCTGCCCCCAAAAGAAATATTGGACATAGGGAAAACCCAAATCTCCTCCTTTTAATGCTTGTAGTTTTCTTCTCTTATGCTGCTCTAGGAATTATGCAGATGTTATCCTTAATAGCCAGCCATCAACACCCCAATCAATTTCTAAAAAGCCACATAAAACAAGCACCATATGTATACCACACAGAGAACAGACCAAAGCACACACTCTACTAAACAGAAATTCCCTGAAGATAGGCACCAGAATGGGTCTGAAAGGTTGGAAGGCAAAACCTGTGGGCCCAGGGACTGATCCACATTGGATCCACATTGGATCATTATCCTGGAACATGTATATTCACCTATATTCATGTTACCATTGTCTCCATTGCATCACTGTCCCAAAGTTTGCAGAATAGCTGTGAAAAATAGGTGAAGATGAATGGCAGCTACCTGCAACAAGTTACTTCTAGAGCATAATTCACAAGTACAGAACTGAACTGAGATTGTTTGCTCTTCAAATATCTTATCAAAAAGATGCCCATACAGAACCCGTCATCAGAACCACAATTGGTGGTTTTCTCACAGGAGTGTTTTGTTTAAGCTGGAACATTTGAAGGATAGATTTCTTGTTTATTTCTATTCTTTTGTTATATAATCAAAAGGTGAGATATAAATTAATGCAGTTTTAATTCAACAAAGAAGAAGGAAAAAAAAACCCTCTCTGCCTTAGATGAGATAATGTGTCTTCTCCTAAACAAATGGCTGACAAACTTTGAATGTGAATGATGAGAAAACACTGTTGCTATATTTTCTGTCTGATAACAACTTCTGCTACAGCTGTAAATTGATCTTTAGCTTAGCCAAAATCTAATATAAATAATATGTAATCAGAGTTTGCACTACCATCTCCCCTCCTCCAAAGTTGCTTACTTGCACGCTTGTTGGCACGCCACAAATTTTTGAATGGATCCTTAAGAAAAAAAACCTCTCCCCCTTCATTTGTATAGTTTGTTATCTAATTGATTTTCTGTGCTAATACACTAAAGGTCTGGAGAAGGCAGGTGTGGCAGATGAAATAAGATTCTTTTAGTCATTGCTTTTATCTTCCATGTCTAATGTGTTGGTTACAGCTGTGCAGTTTAACAGCAAGATCAATACATCATTTGCTGCAGATACCTGAAAGAATTTGGAAGAATGCTGGTATTTTAACTATTAGGTTTCCTCCTTGACTTCCTGCCCATCTCTCAGATCCTGAAACCAACCATTAAAGAAACATGAAAGTCTAGAGGTTAAGTTTAAGATGGTAAACTTGAGTCCCTGTGTGCCTTCAGATAAGCATGGATAGGTAGTGATGATTGTGTTGTGGTTTAGTAGATAAATTGTTTGGTTATCTGTAACTTAAAAGCAGAGATGGAGTTATTTTGGTCTAAAATTTCTCATTTCACTGTGTAAATAACAGATAGTGACCCCATCTTTCTCCAAACCTGTGCCTCAAGGAAAGGAGCTTGGCTCATTGTATCCATGAGATAACTTCTTCCATGGTCAAATCATTACAGTCAGAGCTGGTGGGTAAAGTAGGAGTCTTCTTAGACTCACAAGACTGGACTGGAGGAAGAACTGGTCGCAGCCATGGCTAGAGGCTCTTTCCACAGGTTTGTTTTGTGTACCAAGTGTTCTAGTTCCTGGATTGGGAGACCTTGCTTCTGGTGACTCATGGCTTAGTTACCTACCATTTGGATTATTGTAATTCACTGTACTTGAGCTGACCTTGAAAAGCATTTAGAAACTCCACTGGTCAGAATCAGTGGTGGTAAAAAGAAGTACTGGTATGGGCAAACCGGTTCCTCTGACAATCAGCTGAGAGGATAAAAGTGACAAGTGCATGAGTGGGTGGGAGGGACACTCCTAGCTTTTTGTTTCTTCATCCTCTCAGCTGATTGGTGCATTAGGAGTGTGTGCACATGTGTGTTAGTGGCACACGCATGCGTACACATGTGCAATCAGCCACCAAACTGGTAGTGACCAAGGTAGGAACCCACTACTGGTCAGAATGCAACAGGGTGGAGCTTCTCAATGCACTCATATCACACTGCAAACTGCACTCATTCCCATTTGGCTTCCTGATGATAATTACCACCTATAAAACTTTGTATGGCATAGGATTAGGCTAATGTGGTACCATCCATCCTCCACTGTTTCTGCCTACCCTATCGGGCCTAGCGGGAAAGGCATGTTCTGGGTTCCTATCATCAAATAATGCCATCGCATTGGACTTTGGAATTGTGCCTTCTCTGTGGCTTTGTGTGCTCCATGGAATAGCATTCTCCACTCTCAAGATCCTCATGGCTCTGAGCCATACCTTGTGTAGTCCTGGCTCTTTCTCCCAGGCATTTGGGTGATGTGTTTTTCCCAGGCATTTATTGTGATGTGGCTTTTTATTTTGTGAATTAGTGTTTTAATCAGGGCATCATGGAGTACATATTGGTATGTTGGTTTTAATTTGGGAACTAGACTCACTGTTGAGTGGCTGAACAGAACCTTTAGATGCATAAATAAATAAAATAATGTTTATTTCAAATAATGATAAGATGTTTCTATGCACATGAAATATATATGGATCTCTATGCAATTAATGAACGGTATGTCTGTTAGAGTTACCATACCTGAGCTGCTAAATTTTTTGAATAACTGCTATAGGTCAGTAAAAAATCTGGAATGTTCTTTGCTGCTATTTAGTGTCTATATTAGATTTTGTAGCCATCTACCTGAAAATTAGATGCCTTACTATGGGGGGAAAAAACCACATTAAAAAAAGGAAGCATAAGCAGGATAAGCAATAATTATGTTTACTTTTTTATCTTTTTTCTTTTTCACATCTTGCTTAATATATTTTTGTTCTGTCCTTAATTTGCATACTTGAAATCCCCGCCCTTTGATTGGCTAAAGCGCGGGGATTTCTGATTGGCCAGGCGAGCCGCGCTGATTGGCCCGATTGAAGTCTCCCGCGATTGGCTCACTCCAAGAGCGGGAGACTTGAATCGCTGCCATTGGCCGCGGCCGCCGCAGCGAAAAGGATAAAAGCCGCGGGCTTTTTCCTTTTCGCCGGTTCGGTTCACAACTGTTAAATAAAGAGCTTGAAATGTAGTCACCGACTCCTGGCATCTTTTTGCGGACACGACACTGGCGACGAAGGTGGGATCCCGACCCTGAACCGAACCCCGTGTCCAACAAGAGCCAGTTTCAGCACGGAGATGGCGAAAATCGCACCGCCCGCCCCCTTCAACCCCGCCACCGAGGACTGGGAATCGTTCTCAGACCGTTTCCGCATGTACCTCGAGTGCACCGGAATGAAGGACGCCCCGGGCCCGCTAAAACGCGCCGTCTTCCTCACCCATTGTGGAACCGAGGTCTTCCAGATGGCCAAGGCATTGGCCAAGCCGGCAGACGCAACAGCCATGGACTGGGACGTCCTCGAACCTATCCTGCGGCGCCATTACGCCCCCGAGGTCCCCATCCTGATCCGGCGCAACGAATTTTACCGCCGAGATCAGAAACCAGGCGAAAAACTGAGCGATTTCGTCGCCGAGCTGCGGCGCCTAGGAGGACTCTGCGAGTTTGAAGGTCTGAACAGCCTCCTAAGAGACCGATTCGTACTCGGCCTATGGGACCCTACACTCCAGAGCCGGCTTATGGCCAAGGGCGACATCAGCCTAGCAGACGCCCTCACCGCAGCCGCAGCCGCAGAAGCAACCCGCACTTCCGCTGACAGCATGCGAAAATCAGACGCGAAGAGCGGAAACAACAACCCAGCAAGGTCGGCCGACCCTAAAAACGAATCAACTGCACACTACGGAGAATTCCAGTCTACATCCAGCACGTCAGAAGACGAGGAGGACATACATCGCGTGCAGACGGGACGCGGCGACCAACGGAACCGAAGAGGTCGTAGGTCGAGGACCAACTGTGCCGGGTGCGGCGGCGACCACCCCAGATCAGAATGCCGATTTTTTGACTCTATCTGTAGGCATTGTGAAAGACGAGGACACATCGCTTGAGTTTGCCGCCAAAAGAAGACCCGCAGCCCGCCCAGATGGGAACAACACGACCGAAAGAAGGAAAGCCCCCTGCCCAGGACCAGAGATCGCCAATCGGACGGTCGGTGGGACCGAATCCAACGATCTTCAAGAGGCGGCGACAGTCGGCGCAAGGAAGATACCCACCAGACGGTAACCATCGGCCATGCCATCTCCAACGGCGCCAGAAAGGTACACGTAGAAGTCCATATTGAAGGCCAACCATGCAAGATGGAGGTGGACTCCGGGTCCTACCTCTCCATGATTGCGTGGCACGAGATAAAACGGCTAGTGCCCACCCTCCATAAGAGGAACATTAATGCCCAAAAAATCATTATAAAAGACTACCAGGGAAACCGCGTCCCGGTAGTGGGCACTAAGAACTTTAATGTAACTTACAAGGGCCGCACCGAACAACTCCCACTCACAATCGTCGATCGCGACCGCCCAAGCCTGCTGGGCCTACAATGGTTCGCCCCACTTGACATCGCGCTGACAGGAGTCAACCACGTCGCTGACGACGGCTGGGAACAGCGGCTAGCCCAGGAGTTCCGGGAGGTCTTCGACGGAACCAGGGGCCCCTTATCTCATTTGACCTAGACCCTAGGGTTCCCCCCAAACGACTAAAACCTAGGAGGGTACCATTCGCCCTAAAACCTAAAATTGACGAGCAGATCGACAAGCTCGTCAAACAGGGGGTGTTGCAGCCGATAGACCATGCCCGATGGGAGACCCCTATAGTGACCCCAGTCAAGCCAGACGGGTCCGTGAGAATTTGTGGGGACTATAAGGCCACCCTAAATGGCGCGTTGCAACAAAGCGCCTACCCCGTCCCAATCGTGCAACACCTACTGCACTCACTGGGAGGGGGCAAGGTCTTTGCCAAACTCGATCTCGCCCAGGCATATCAGCAGTTGCCGGTCGACGAAAAAACAGCGGAAGCCCAGACCATCGTTACCCATCGGGGGGCCTTCAAGTGTAACCGGCTCCAATTCGGAGTCAGCGTGGCACCAGGCATCTTTCAGAGCCTGATGGAACGTTTACTGCAGGGCATCAAGGGGGTGGTGCCCTATTTTGATGACGTATTAGTGGCGGCGCCAAACGAAGCCGAATTAGAAAACTGACTCAGGGAGGTCTTAACAAAATTTAAAGTAACGGGACTTAAAGTAAAACGAGAAAAATGCCAACTATGCACAGAGCGAGTGGAATTCTTGGGCTACCTTCTAGACCGGCATGGCATTCACCCTACATGTAAAAAAGTGAAAGCCATCAAAGAAGCCCCCACCCCAAGGTCTAAAACGGAACTACAGGCTTTCTTAGGGTTGCTGAATTTTTATAATGTTTTCCTACCCCAAAAGGCTACGGCGGCGGAGCCTTTGCATAGGCTCCTGGATAAGGCGGCAACCTGGACTTGGGGGAGACGAGAGCAAGCCGCCTTCCAAAAAACCAAAGACCTCCTCACCTCCGACGCCGTCCTGATTCAATTCAGCGAAACCTTGCTCTTGGTTGTCACTTGCGACGCATCACCTTTCGGCGTCGGCGCTGTCCTCAGCCATACTCTCCCCGACAAAAGAGAAGCACCCATCGCTTTCTTTTCCAGGACTCTGACTAAACCGGAGCGGAACTATAGCCAGCTGGACAAAGAAACTTTGGCTATAGTTGCCGCCGTTAAGCGATTCCACGAATACCTTTATGGCCGCCCGTTTACCATCGTGACAGATCATAAGCCGTTGCTGGGCATCCTCGCAGGAAACCGAGCCACCCCGAACATTTTATCACCCCGGATGACAAGGTGGTCCGAGTTCCTGGCAGCCTACAGCTACGAACTGTTACACAAGCCAGGTAAGAAAATTTCGCACGCGGACGCTTTAAGCCGCTCGCCTTTACCAGACTCTGATCCTGACCCAGCACCAACGACAAACACCCTTAACATCGAGAACTTGCCCAACCTACCCATTACCGCGTCAGACATTGCCAGGGAAACTATTAAGGACAGGCGTCTGGCGCGAATTTTACATTGGGTGGAAAAAGGTTGGCCTGAAAGGGACAGTGACGAATCCGTTAAGACATTCAGAAACCGCCAGACTGAACTCTCACTACTCAAGGGATGTATTTTGTGGGGTGACAGGGTGGTCATCCCGGACAGGTTGCAAGGGAGGGTCTTAGAGATGTTGCACGAGGGGCATCCTGGCATCGTCAGAACTAAAGCCCTGGCCAGGAGTTACGCTTGGTGGCCAGGGATGGACAAGCAGATAGAGGCATGGGTAGCCAAATGCCAATGATGCCAGGAGACCAGACCCAGCCCACCCGCACCACCCATTCTGGACTGGGAAACACCAAGGGGACCCTGGTCCAGAATCCATTTAGACTTTGCCGGTCCCACGAATGGGCATACCTTTCTGATAACAGTTGACGCTTACTCCAACTGGTTGGAGGTAAGCGACATGAAATCCACTACCACGGAGGCCGTTATCAAAGAACTTTGCAAACTCTTTTCCACACACGGCCTCCCAGACGTCGTCGTCTCAGACAACGGGCCCCAGTTTACTTCCCTCGACTTCGAGAGGTTCCTGGCGGAGAGGGACATCCGCCACGCATTAACAGCACCGGCGCATCCGGCGGCGAACGGTAGGGCGGAACGGATGGTACAATTTACCAAAAAAACCATCCGGAAAATGGACCACGGGGAGATCAACGACAAAATAAATAAACTCCTCTTTATACAACACATCACCCCGAACACCACTACCAACAAAAGCCCAGCCGAGTTACTGATGGGTAGGAAGCTGAGGTCCCCGCTCGACAGGTTACACCCAACATATAACCCGGAGCGACCCCCAGACTCAAGTACAAAATACCGGACCTTTGCCCCCGGTGACTTAGTGTACGCGAAAAATCTGACGGGGGACCCCCTATGGATCCCAGCCGTCATCACTCAAATCACAGGTCCACGGTCGTACCGGCTCCAAACCACCGATGGGCGAGCCTGGAAACGACACATTGACCAACTCAGGTCACGAACAGCAACGGACCTCAACCCCCAAAACACGAACCAAGGGGGGAGGGAATACCCGAATAAACAAACGCAAGAAAAAATAAACCAGCAGTACTTACCGGAACGCAGCCATCGCGATCCCCCACCGGAGAAGAACCACCTGGCCAGCTCAACCGACTCGGAGAAACCAAGCGGGAGCGGCGAAACCCGTAGCTCAACCAACCCGGAAGGCCCAGGTGGGAGCCACGGAGAAAGAACCGGCCCGATCATCCAGCCGGTTCGCACAGAAGAGGGAGCAGCCAAAAACATGACCGCTCCGGCCGAAATCCAGCTTGCAACTGAGTTGCGCAGGTCAAGTAGGACTAGACGGAGCCCCGCCTACCTACGTGACTACGCAACGTGATGGACTATACCAAGAGGGGAGGGGTGTTCTGTCCTTAATTTGCATACTTGAAATCCCCGTGCTTTGATTGGCTAAAGCGCGGGGATTTCTGATTGGCCAGGCGAGCCGCGCTGATTGGCCCGATTGAAGTCTCCCGCGATTGGCTCACTCCAAGAGCGGGAGACTTGAATCGCTGCCATTGGCCGCGGCCGCCGCAGCGAAAAGGATAAAAGCCGCGGGCTTTTTCCTTTTCGCCGGTTCGGTTCACAACTGTTAAATAAAGAGCTTGAAACGTAGTCACCGACTCCTGGCATCTTTTTGCGGACACGACAATTTTCTTGGTCAGATATAATTTGCAAAGGAATGGCAAAGTCAATAAATCTTTGTCATAGGTATATCCTTTCCTTAAAGAGAATGTGGAAAAAGCTGGATTTTTTTTTTTTTAAAGTAGTTATCCACATTTAAGAACAAAAATATAGCTTTCTGTTTTTAGAATCAATTGAGGCTCTTTAAGAAACCATAGATGAAGAAGAAAACTAGTGTTGTGTCACAAACTAGACACAACAAATATGAGGATAGGACATAAAAGATCTCACTACACAGGCAAAATTTGAGCCTCAGTTTTAATAGTGTACACATTTTTCTTGTTTAGGTACTCTGTTGCTTTATCCTATGAGCTGTTGTTTCCTCCTTTCCTTTTCATTGCTATCAACTATCTGTAATCCAGTATAAATCTTACCAATTTTCATTTGAGGGGAAAAAAAATCAAAGTGAAACAATCAATCCTCTGAATGGTAGAATTATGTTGTTATGGATTATTTTTCTTTTACATCTAAGTATTCTTTGAGGCACAACGGTACTTCTGAGACAAAGAAGTGATCTTGTGTTCTTCAAAAACACTTCAGTTTAGCAGCATAATTCAGAACACTGGTTCTAAAAACATCTAAAAAGTGAATCTTCAAGAGTAGCTACTATTATAAAATAGAAAAGGCCTTCCTTTCTCTCTCTCTCTCCCTCCTTCCCCCCCCTTCTTCTGCTGTAAAATCAGTCTCAGACATAATAAAAAGTTAAGTGTTTCCATATTCCATATTCTATAGGAATATAATGTCTGGTTCCAGGTGTCATTCAAAACATTTAGAAGCTTTCATTAAAATAGGTGTGTAATTGTGAATATGTGAACATGGATCAATTTTAAGATGGCAAATTGATGGAACTCCTGACCAAGTGCTATTTTAAGTGTAGAATCCATCTCTTCTCTACCTGTGCTGGTAATATAAATTAAAAAATGCTAACCATATTTATAACTTGTCTTCAGCAAAGAACCTTGATGAGAGGGTGTTGGACTCTACATGTAAAACTAACAGCTGAATTGAGGCTATCAAATCTCATTTTCACAAATCTGGATTTTTGCAGCCCAGATATGGCAAAATTATTTGAACAAAGCTGGAGGAATAGGCTAAAATATGTAGTGGCAAAAAGACCACAAATGTTCAGTTTTTCCTTCCAACACCATGCTGTACATGTTTTCAACTATTCTTTCCATGACTTTTATTACACAAAGTAGTAAGGCTACTCTATTTATTTTCAGGCCAGTCTATATAGAACTTATACTGGGATTATAGACCCTGATCACTTGTTTTATAATATAGGATGGGCCTAAGATCACCAGCTGAGTTCTGCTACATTCAAATATATGATAGTATAAATCTCTTTTTAATTTAGAGACACTCAAACAACAATACTGTGATTATGAAGATTTATTTTAAGCTAACATGATTAGAAGTTGTGCAGAGAAGCTATGGACCCAGAGATGTAGAGTGTGGCCAGCACTTACATCCCCATTTCTGTACACATTTTGAACATCACATGCTCCAGAGGAATGCATGAAGAACATTTTTTCAGCAGTGACTATAGTGACAGGTGAATTCATCGAATTAACACCATATATTTGGGGATATAGTGGTATCTAGATTGTGAAAAATGATAATAGGAAATTAGTCATGTCTCATACTAGAAGTGACTGTGGATAAGTAGAATCAGCAGTTTGGTCATCTCTGTGTTA
Source organism: Hydrophis major (assembly GCA_033807585.1). Classification (NCBI taxonomy): domain Eukaryota; kingdom Metazoa; phylum Chordata; class Lepidosauria; order Squamata; family Elapidae; genus Hydrophis; species Hydrophis major. Next base: position 295,694,454 of record CM066328.1, on the reverse strand, counting down.
GAGATTATCCTGGTGACAGTTTGCACATGTGTATTATAAATCCCATTCTGAGGTGCTGCCTATGATACTTTTTTGTATGTGTTGGATATGCCTGAACCTGCCTAATGAACATTCTATTTCCCAACCATCTCATTTAATTAGGTTGAAAAAAAAATACTATCAAATTGTGTGTCATTACTGAAGATGCTGTGTTTTTTTGTATTTAGTTTTTTGCCATGTGTGTTTTCTGCATCTGACTTTTGCATTTTAGGAGATAAAGCACTGAAGCCCACTGGATTTATGTCAGCATTTGCAAAAGTTGGATGTTATCTAGCAGGAGGAATTTGATCATGGATGACATCTATTTATAGATGTCATTGCATCTATATGTGTGATTGCATATGTGTATGTACATATCATAATATACATGAATGATATTTTCCACAAATTCCTGCACAGGTATTATTCTCATTGTGCACATCATATTTTGGTATGAAGGCTGCCCCATTTTGTTTTATTTCCATGAAAACAAATTTCATAAAACAATCATATTAAACCACCAATAAAACAAGACCATATAATAGGTGACTCAAGTACTTTGTCTTCTTCTTGAATTCTAAAAGTGAGTGGGGCATCTGGATCTCAGGGAAGTACAATATTTTAAAATGAGGGGGTAGTATGGAAAAAAAAAAGGCCACTTCTGAGCTCTACGTCTCTGACATTAGAGGAGGGGACCCATAGCATGACTTCCTGGGTTGAACACTGGCAACAAAGGCTGTATTGGAACAAGATGATTTCCTAGATAATATGCACTCAAGCCATCTAAGGCAATACCAAGATTTTAATTGTCCTTGGAAACATACTGGAACCAGTATAGGTGTAACACTGCTGAAATGGCTATCATTGACCAGAAGATGGGCTGTAGCATTCTGCACCAATGGAAGTTTTCAAATGGTCTTCAAAAGTTGATTCAAGTGGATCACATTGGAGTAAGCAAATCCTGATGCAATGAAGACATTTATTGTTGTCAGAGCCTCCATGGCAACAATACCAGTTGAGGCTAAGCCATTTGGGCCAAGCTCCCTTGGTTATAGGCTCTATCTCAGTGATGGGATTCAAACTTTTTTACTACCGGTTCTGTGGGCATGGCTTGGTGGGCGTGGCAGGAGAAGGATACTGTAAAATCTCCAGTCAGAGGTGGGATTTGCTGCTTCTCTGAAGTACTCAAAATTTCTGCTCCCGGTTCTCCAGAACTGGTCAGAACCTGCTGAATACCACCTCTGCTCTATCTGCTGACCACATAGAAGCTGGGTATCCAGGAGATTCTTCCAAACCTTGAACCTGCTCCTGAAGGGGAAGTATTACACTGTCTAGAGCCAATATAGGGGCATGACCTATACTGGTGGCCTCTGGACAAACCACTTCATATGGCTGGAGTTCAATTTCAGTGTTGATCATTCTATCCAGTCCCTTATTAGCTCCAGACATTTGATAGGAATATCTATTATATCTGATTTAAAAGAAATGCAATAACTGATTATTACCCTCATTCAAATATAGAAAAGCCTGATTCATTGTAGACAAAACCAATTCTGGAACTGTTATGTTTAGAATGACTGAAAAGTATTGGCATATTATGCCAGTTTACAAATGATTGCAGCTGACTGATCAAATGTTTCCCTTAGTATTTGGCTAGTAATATTTATTTCCATCTTCAAAAGTTTCATTTTCATAGTGCCAATAATGGAATATCTGGTGGTACTTTCCTTCCATTGCTTTCTAAGTATAAAAAACATCTTATGCCCTTGGTGCCTCTTTAATTTTTATCCCCCTCCCTTCTGCCCAGTTTTGCTTTCATATGACACCGTTTACCAAAAAGTGTTTTCTCTTGAGGTCCTACACTGATCTCATTTGTCTCTTTCTCTGAAAGCCTACTTACCTGCATTCCTCCTATGGAGACACACACATTGATGTCCTCTTTACCTCACAGAGGTCAGTGGGGAAAAGAAAATTAAGCATAAGTGACAAGGCACTTACTTCTGCTACTTGCAGCAGGAAAATCTGAGAATACAGCAAGTTTTACCGCTAATTATTTGTAAAGCATCTTTTTTCAGAAAGAGCTTTGAGCACAGATAGACCTCTTTTCTCATCTTATCATTCAATTGCATTTTTTTCACAGCTCCCAGTGCATGTCTAAACATTTAAAATGGCAAAACAGAAATCAAAGGGAAATTTATTACCACAATCAAAACAGTTATTGCTTATTTGAGTCTGTTTTACTGACTTAGTCAGTAAGAAGAAGGGAGCTAAATAAAACAATAAAATAAAAGAAGGGAGCTAAATAAAAATAAATGCTTAAAGATACCAAACACACATTTCCAAATCCTGGGGTTTTTTTTTTGGCAGGGCAACCTACAAGGGGAAGAGATAAATACTGTATGGGCACAAGGTGAAATGTTGAAATGAGTGGATCAGACCATTTTGCTTTCTTTCATTTTTTTTTTTTTAAATAGGATGATCTCATCCTGTTTTTTTTTTTTAAAAAGGGTATATATTTGGACAAGTTTTTATTGACTGGAATTCTTACTTATCTGTGCTGGCCACATTCTGTAGATGCAGCCTTCAGATAGTCCTATAGCCCAGCCTTTTTGGCACCAAGGACCAGTTTCATGGAAGACAAATTTTCCATGCACCAGAGTGAGGGAAGGGATAGTTTGGATTTTACTCATTCACCCACCAGCTTTGCAGCCTGGTTCCTAATAGGCCATGGATCAGTACTGGTCCATGGTCTGGATAGTTGGGGACTCTGCTATTGCATACTGGAATATAGCCTCAAAAACATGACCACATAGTTTCTTGCATGTTCACATAGGATGTTCAAGAAAGTATTTTGACAAATAAAAATTGGTTCAAAATGTAGCAGCTAGATTCTTTGAGGCTGAAAGAAATGCAATCCTTAAATCTTGGATTAGTTTGCAGCTTTTTTTAAACCCTAGTTGGAGATTATAGTTTTAGATTTCAAAAAGACTTCTTTATAGTTGTGTGTCTCAGAGAAAAGCAAATAGTGATGAGTCAGGAACCCCAATGGGAACTGGAGCTAATATGGATTAGTAGTTACAGCCCTAAACTAGAAGCAGGAAGATCAAAAGTTGGAAACATATACTGAGATTTTCATTCAGTTGTAAAGCTCACAGTGATAATTCAGACTTTCTGCCACTCTACTTTAAAAAGTTTGATACAAAAATAATATTGGATGGTATTTGCTTTCTTAACACTATTTGGTGTGAAGAGATTTTGTCTATGGACTGCCCCTACTTATTTTTCTTATTCTACAGTACTTTCAAGGATAGATTTCTATGAATATTTATATTGCCTGATTGGTCCAGGCCATTCATTTTGGTGGTGTCTTTTTTTATGGGAAATTCAGAGAATTTTAGAGAAGAGGAAAGCAATTGAAGCTTGCTTTTATGCCTCTTGTTGATAATGTTTCCTATCAAAGAAGGCAATTGAAGGGAACCTTTTTTTTTAAAAAAAAAAAATCTTATTGAATGGGCATATGCAACTGGGAACAGACGGTCTTGAAGATACCATCTCCTGAGCAATGAAGATCACCCACCTTGCAATTGGTAACCAATACAACTCTCAAAATAGAGATATTGAATAACCAAAGTGAGGCACACCCATGATTACTCAAGCTTCTGCATTCCTGTCCAGTGGTTTTCAAGGGAAGCCCCATATAGATTGCAGAAGTTCAACTGGGATTATCATAATCAGGATTTCCCACTCTAGGAAAGTATATAAGTACTATGCTATATGTAGTTGTACAAATGCCATCCTTGCTGCAGCCCAGCCTAAAACTAAAAATGAAATATCTCTGGAATTGGATGAGTTCTTAACCCAGACCAATTCCATCTTGTGGAGATTGAGTTGGTCTTAGACCAGGGGTGTCAAACTTGCATCATCACAGTGGCATCATATGATGTATCGGGACTTTTCTGCCCTTAACTAAACTGGGCAGGGGCAGGGGCAGCATCTGGCCCACAGGCCACAAGATTGGCACCCCTGGTCTAGACTATTCTTCCACATCTAGACCATAAGAGCCTTCAGGCACTGGGTTTGTAGCATATCAGTGAAGTCAAACATATTGATGATAGTGTGTCAGCCACAAGATATCTTCCATAATATATATATTCTGCACCCTAACTATTGCTTCTCTGCTGCTATGCCAATCTATTTCTTTCGGCTGTCATTAACAATGGAGGGAGGGGGGAACTTGGAAGGGAAGAAAGCTGGAGGTGTTTTGCATTCTTTTGCAGGGTTAGCAAGGGGAGGGGGATTCCTTTCTTTAATTTTCCATTTCTTGGCTAGCTTCTGTCCCCTTTTGCGCAACTGCGAACTTTTATCAAAATATATTAAGGTCAACTGACAGAAGCCTCATCATCACCTAGAGATGGCGGCATGATCATTGTTAGGGATAACATTGTTTGCCCTAACTGGTTTAGGTAAAATAATAAATATGTAATCATAGTTTGTTAGTTAAAGTGTCTGCAACTTTAACTGTAGGGCTGTAATTAAGGGAGTGGTTGTGAAAGCACTTTAAAAGAAGCAAGAGGACAGCTTGCTCTCTCTCTGGCTTTGATGATCCCTAATTACTGCATGGAATCAAGACTGCATTGCTCGAACGGGAGAGAAACAAAGGACTGATTTGTAAGTGAACTGACATAGGATATTCTGCACGGACTTTGCTAACTGAATATCCCTGAATGGACTGACTAAATGATACATGACTATTGGACTGTTATTTTGACTATGCTATGAACTCATAATGGAATAAACTATATTTTTGATAGCACAAGCGTATCTGTTATTTTTACTGTATGTTAATAAACATACAAGCTTAGCTCACTCATTTATCTGTGTGCCTATCTGACTAACGCTGCACATTCTGTTTAGTTTGTCTCCCTAACCCTGGTTGGGGAACCCAGGCTTAACATTCAGAACTTTTAATTGGAAGAGTATTTTGGGCTTTGGGGGGGTGGGAGCATTTCCATTTCTTTGTATACGTGAATTGCCCGCCAATTTCTCAGATTCGGAATTAAATCTGTAGCTTTCACTTTATTTTCCAGTAAAAGGATACTTTGCTCTACCCATGGAGTCTGAGTATTTCTTTCTTGGGATTTGAAGGGAGCACAGACTGACATTGTGTTAGATATTCAATGGGGAAAAGTCAGTGATTTCAGACTTCCCCCACTGGTTCATTTTCCAGTTGGGAAATGGCACACCTGGCGGCAGTCTTTTACTCAGAGCTGAATAAAGAGATCTTTTCGCTCTCCCTGTCCTGCCTCTTCAATCTAGCCCATATCTAACATTGGCGACAAGGATGGGATTCTAGAAGAGAACAAAGGAAACAAGGTATAGACAGATAGTTTCTTACAACAGAATGCTTCTATCACCATGCTGATCATCAGAATGTCTACCCACGCTCATCCAGAACCTTTTGATCCAACAAGGCATGATTGGGTCATGTACATGGGACAATTTCAAATGTTTTTAGAAGCAAATTCACTGCATGATACAACAGAACAGAGGAAGAGAGCTCTATTGCTGGGATATTGCTGGAATCACTTCTACAAAACAGCTAGAACCCTAACTGCACCCAAAGATGTGGAAACAATGGAATGGAAAGAATTACAGAAGATGTTAGAAGAACATTATGCTCCCACTGCATCGTCACTGTCTCACCAACTTGACTCTTACCACAGAGAACAGAAACCAGGTGAGATAAATAATTACCTTACAAACCTACGAGATATTGCTGCAGGCTGTGAGTTTGAAAATGTGGGAATAACTTTAAGAGATAGAATTGTAGTTGGAATGAGGGTCCTGAGATTACAAAGGAAGCTAATAGCTAAAATCAGCATCTCTTTAAAAGAAGTAATAGAGGATGCCTGGGCAGCAGAAATCTCGAACAAACCAGCAACTAAAATTGAGAAGTCCGAGAGCATTCACTCAGCATGGGGGATGACCAGCAAATATCAGGGAGAGGGGGAGATTGACGAACTCTCCAAAGAGGAGGAAGAAATACATAGAGTAAAACCTGATAGAAGTTCAGGGCTCCAAGGGGCGAGGCTGCAAAGGAAACCACCCCTGGGTGGTTTGCAAATTCAGGGATGCAATCTGCCACCGATGTGAGAGAAGGGGCCATATCGCTGAAGCATGCAGAACAAATCTGCCAGCATCCCCCAATCGGAGACAAGCAGGTTTCCTTAATCAGCCATGTGGTCCACAACAAAGGTGATTCCAGAGACCTCCAAATTCAAACTACAGGCGGGAAGATAATAGAATGGAGAGGGGCAGAGACTATGAGGCATAGTGGGGCATTCTAACCCCCATAAATCAAACAAATTCAACATCACAGTGATAATAGGAGAAAAACCTTGTGATATGGAAATTGACTCCGGATCCTACATATCTATGTTGTCCTAAAGGAAGCAATCCCTGGCATAACTCGACAACTAAAACCACAATGTTTCATACTAAAAGACTACTAAGGGAACAAAATTCCCGTATCAGGAAGAGGATTTTTTCCAGTAAAATTCAGAAATTTCACCAGTGAATTGCCTTTAACTATTGTGGACAAAAAAGTACCAAGCCTCCTCGAGGTTTAGTACTAAGCCTCCTATGGTTTAGAGCCATAGGAGTGGAGGTGACTATACATGCCATGCAAGCAGAGGAGTAAAATCAAATGAGAGAAGACCTACAGATTGAATTCAAGGATGTTTTCAGTGGGAGCCTAGGCAAGTATATAGGGACCCCTATTTTATTTTATTTTTGAAAACAAATTTTATTAAATTTATAAAACAATACACAAACAAACAAGGCATCATAACATAAAAAATCTTTTCTGAAAGAACCAATAAAACATACAAAACAATTCCAAATTATAATATATATACGTTATCTGTTCAGCTTCGTATCTTATCCCAACTTCTTCTTTTCATTCTATTATCCAAATTATATTTCTTGCTAATTAAAATTTTATTGCTTTCCCAAAAACAATACACAGACAAACAAAACATGGAACATAAAAACATAAAACATCTTTTCTGAAAGTTGCTTGATCCTGGGTTAAAACTCTTCTCACAGACACACATTCAAAAATAATATTCACTTTATATATCATTCCATATCTTATTACCATTTTCAATTTTCTATATAGCTTTTTCCCTCTTTTATCTTTCTTAATTTTATTTTATTTATCTCATCTGAGTTCAATTCATAATACTTATCATTCTTTGTCTGTTCTATTTCCAGCTATCCATTCATCTTTTCTCTTTAGAGAAACTTCTCCTGTACACTGATTGGAGTATGACGCCTTTAACTCTTTCCCCTAGCTTAATAATACTTAATATAACACTTAACTTATATTGGGATTCTGTTTAGTACATTCTAAAATTACACAATAAATTTTATAAGAAAGAAAAAAAATACAACAATAACAAAAAAGAAAGCATATGAACCACCATCAATGCCATTAAAAAACTAATCATACATATTAATACTCATTTATATCTTAAGTATTTTATTCTAAATACACATATAAAAACCTGAATCTTATGTACCTTACAGAATCCCCTTTTTTTTTTCAATTAAATTTACCCATTGTCTCTAAATAAATTTTGTTTCTTTAAATCTTGCTTCCCACCATTAAGGCTTCTCTTCCCCTCTTTTTCTCTTGCTTATTCTTTTCCTTGCCCTTTTTAGCCCTTTGTCTCTCCTCCTCCCTTTTCTTCTTCTGCTTTCCCCCTTTCTGTTGTTTTCTAACCTTGTATCCACCTTTCACCTCATTTTTCTCTTTTTTGATTGTTTTTTCAGGCCTTAAAATCCCCTTTTTCTTTTTCTTTTCCTCTTTCTCCTCCTCCCCCCAAAAAACCCATTGTTCATCAAAGATGGCTTCTTCTTCTTCTTTGTCCTAGTCGTCCTGCTGCACAGTCAATTTTTCATAAGTGCATACTGCCATTTCTAGAAATTGAAAAAGGGTGCCCAAAGTATCTTTCCCATCTTGTTCTTCTTTTTTATATTTTTGGTATTCAATTTTTAATTCATCCACAAGCGATGCCATCATAAGGAGAAATTTTTTTTTCCAAAACAACCATCCAAGTATTTTAAATCAAGAATAATTCCCCTAAATTCCAAAGCCACCAAAGAATCCAAATAGACTATTTCTTTTAATATTTTTTTCTTTCTTCCATTTCTCTTTCTGGGGTTGCTGTTTAGTCAAAAAGTTCCAATTAAGATGTATCTTTTAGATGCCATATTAATATTTAAAGCTCTTTAAAATTCTAGGAAATCTCCTTTTTCAAATTCTGATCCAATTTTTTTTCCCCCTCCCTTCCTACTTACAACAGCAATTTTCTTTAAATGTTCAGAAATCCATACCTCCAATGCGAGTTTTCCAATTTCTCTTAAAATTCTATCGCTGTCACGTTTGGAAGGAGAGTGAAAAGAAAAAAAAAGCTTTTCCTTTAATTCACATTCGCCGCTTACCACATTCTGGAAATGATGTTTCTTTAGCAGTTTTCAAAATCCAGAGTACTTTCACTGTTGCTTATTCTGGTCAGCAAAAAACACTTTCACTTCTTCACAGCTCCTCCTGCACTTTCTTTTTCTGACCGCCGCTCAGCTGCCTTTGGAGAAGGGGGTTTCGCTGGCTAGGGAAGAGAGGTGCGATATCTCTCGACCCTGCCAGACCCCCCCTGTCTTCGCCACCTTCTACGGAGGTGGCTTAGCCCTGAAGCCAAATGGCTTGGGGCACTCGGGCAGTGAACACAGGCAGAAACCGCGCACAGTTGCGGATTCCTGCCTGCTCCGAAGGGCTACAAACCGGAAGACTGGACCCCTATTTTTTTTCAACCTTAATCCAAAAGTTCCCCATCAGAATAAAACTAAGGCAAGTGAATGAACAATTAGATAAACTAATAGCCCAAGGAGTCCTAAAACCAGTTGATCACGCTAAGTGGGAGACACCTATAGTCATCCCAGTTAAGATGGATGGGTCGGTTAGAATCTGTGGGGATTATAAAATTTCCATAAATACCACATTGCAATAGAACACATACCCAATGCCAGTAGTACAACATCTGTTGCATTCAATAGGAAAAGGGATTAATTTTTTTGCCAAATTAGACCTGGCTCAAGCCTATCAGCAGTTACCTGTGGATGAAGAAACAGCAGAAGCTCAGAGCATTGTAACCCACAGGGGTGCTTTCAAATGCAATTTGGGGTTAGCGTAGTCCCAGGACTATTTCAAAGCTTAATGGAACGCATCCTACAGGGCATTGTGGGGGTGGTACCTTATTTTGATGATGTCCTCGTGTCTGGAAAGAACAACTTAAACAAAGACTAAGGCTAGTCCTGAGCAGATTTCAAGAAGCTGGCCTTAAAATAAAAAAAGTGAAATGCCACATAGCAGTACCAAGTGTTGAATTTCTGGGATTGATGAGACAGGTATACACACCACAGATAATAAAATAAAAGCAATTAAGGAAGCTCCCACTCCAACAAACAAAACAAAATTACAAGCTTTCTTGGGACTTTTAAACTTTTACAGTATTTTTCTACCATAGAAAGTGACAGTTGCTGACCCACTTCACAGACTTCTTGATAAAAATGTAGAATAGACCTGGGGGCACAGAGAAACAACTGCATTTGAAACCATAAATCAGTGGTTCCAAAAGTGGGAAGTACCACCCCTGGGGGGGGGATGCCTTAGGATAGCGCTAAGAGGCAAGGGGGCTGGCAGGAGGACACTAAGAGGTGGCAGGGGGGCGCTGGAGGATTCCAGCCACACCAAAAAAACCAACACGTGGCGGCTAGAGATTTTTTGCAGGCACAGGGGATCAGCGCAGCGCTTCAGACGGGATTCACCCTTCCCATCTCAGAAGCACTGCTTGCACTGAGCTGCAACAGGTCCCCACATGGGCTGGGTCAAGCTGGCTGTGAGGAAGGTCTCCCCAAGGAAGTGAGATAAAAGCGCATGCGCCGCCTTGTAGTTGTGTTGCAGGAATTACGTAGGGTGGGCCTTTCAGCATGTTGAGCATTCTTGGTGGAGTTGAGTGTTGGGAGGTTTTGCTTGGTGGGCCAAGGCTTAGAAGTCGGTGCAACACCTCCTCCATTCCCTGGGGGCGGAAAAGTCTTCGCTAAACTAAACTTAGCTCAGGCTTATCCGCAACTGCCGGTTGACGAAAAAACGGCACAGGCACAAACTATCGTAACACACCGAGGTGCCTTTAAGTATACGCGGCTTCAATTCGGAGTCAGTGTAGCCCCAGGGATCTTTCAGAGCCTAATGGAGAGACTATTGCAGAGGATCAAAGGCTTTGTCCCCTACTTTGACGATGTGCTCATTGCTGCCCCCACTCCAAAAATTTTACGAGATCATTTAAGACTGGTTTTACAAAAATTCCAAGAAGCAGGCCTGAAAGTGAAGAAAAATAAGTTCAAGCTGTGTACAGATCGTGTTGAATTCTTAGGGTACTTGATTGATAGTCAGGGTATTCACCCTACCGGTAGCAAATTGAGAGCAATAAAAAACTCTCCCAGACCCCGGAACAAGGCCGACCTCCAGGCATTCTTAGGCCTCATCAATTTCTATAATGTATTCTTGCCGTACAAGACGACTGTCGCTGAATCTTTACATCGCCTACTAGATAAAAAAGCAATTTGGTTATGGGGTCACAGAGAAGAGCAGGCATTCCATTATGTAAAAAGACTACTGACTTCTGACGCTGTACTAATGCAGTACAATGAGACTTTACCATTGAACATCACATGTGATGAATCGCCTTTTGGAGTGGGCGCCATTTTGAGCCATGTATTACCTAATGGCAGCGAAGCCCCTGTTGCTTACTTTTCAAAAACGCTCGAAAACTGAGCGAAATTACAGCCAGATCGATAAAGAAGCCCTGGCAATTGTATCAGCTGTTAAAAGATTCCATGAATACATGTACGGCTGGGCTTTTACTATAGTAACTGTCCACAAAACATTGCTGGGGATAATTGCTGGGGATAAGCCAACTCCCTACATACTTTCTCCCAGAAAAAGAAAAAGATTCTTGGCTGCCTACAATTATCAGCTACAATATCATCCCGGTAAAGCCATTCCCCACGCCGACGCGTTGAGCCATGCACCGGTCCCTGAAACCATCAGTGATCCTGCACCAACAATGACAACGTTGCAGATCGAGACACTCCATACGCCGCCATTAACTGCCCATGACATCGCAAGAGAAACAAAACGTGACCCCATCTTAGCACGAGTCCTCACATGGGTGGAATGCGGATGGCCATTGGACCAAGTACCAGACGACTTTGCACCATTCAAAAGTCATCAAACAGAGTTGTTCTCGCAAACGGGCTGTATCATCTGGGGTGATAGAGTCATTATCCCAGAACAACTCCAACAGGCACTGCTAAAAAGCTTGCACGATGGCCACCCTGGCATCGTGCGCATGAAGGGCCTCGCACGTAGCTATGCGTGGTGGCCAGGTATAGACAGACAAATCGAATCGTGGGTTAAAACTTGCAAGAGATGCCAAGAAGTAAGCAATGCTCCACCAAAAGCAACCCCAACTGAATGGGAGATGCTGCGGGGACCCTGGTCCCACATCCATCTAGATTTTGCTGGGCCGACCAAAGACTACACATTCTTGCTAACCGTCGACACCTACTCGAATTGGCTCGAGATTCACCGAATGAGGAATGCTACCACTGAAGCGGTCATCAAAAAACTGGAAAGACTGTTTGCAACCTACGGATTACCAGACGTTCTGGTATCCGACAACGGGCCCCAATTTACCGCGCTGTCTTTTGAACAGTACCTGGCTGACCGTGGTATCAGACATGCACTCACTTCGCCTGTGCACCCTGCGGCCAATGGTAGGGCTGAGCGCATGGTACAATTTATCAAGAGAACACTACAAAAGATAGACTACGGCAACATCAATGAGAAAATCAACCGAATCCTTTTCCTACAGCACATCACACCTCACAGCGTCACCAACAAAATTCCCACCAAGCTGCGAATGGGACAAAAGCTCCGCTCCCACCTTGACCGATTACACCCAGCCTACGAACCGGAAAAACCACTCGGATCCAGCGGCCAATGCCGTACCTTCCAGGTAGGCGATTTAGTATTCACTAAAAACTTATTGGGCGATCCGCTGTGGGTAGAAGCGACCATAATCCGCGTAACCGGCCCAAGATCATACCTGGTACAGTGCCCTGATGATAGACTTTGGAAGCGCCACATAGATCAACTACAATCACGGCTGCAGTCACGCAATTCCAAACTCCCTTATGACCAAACTGAGGGTGGGGGAGAGATACAGAGGAAGACGAATTTCAACTGGAGGAAAATCTTTTTGAAGGGACTGATAACGGAACTGAAATGCAGGGACAGGAACTGGGGATGGGAGTGAGTTCACCTCAGGGTGTGGCCGAAGATATTGGTGATGACGGAAACGCGAACTCTGAACCAGAGGCACCCCTGTCATTAAACAACTATCTATCTCAGCAGAAGTGCAGCCAACTGCCAGGCACTTTGCGAAAATCAAAAAGACTGATAAAACAACCGTCCTACCTCAAGGACTATGTAACCGCGCCCCATAAGCAGAAGCCGGGGGAAAGGGGTGTTGTGAATGAATAATATCAAATAAAGTTATCTTGAGCTTGAAGTCAAGTGCAGGGTTCTGGCCCTGCACTTCTGATTGGCTGTTAATGGCAGGATCGGATTGATCCGTTCAGGAACATCTGATTGGCCATTAACAGGCCAGTCTCATTGGTTAACGGAGCTAGCACTCCCGAATTGCTATTGGTTGAATAGTTAATAAGTTGCCTATATAAGGAAGGCTATAGCAGCCATCCAGTTTGAGCTGTCACACCATGTAAATAAAGAGTTTGAAGTTTACTGTTTCTACCGGCTCAACTCCATTATTCGCACCCATGCTCCAGACTTAACAGAGAGAGAGAGAGAGAGAAACCTGATGCATCAGATTGAAATGATGACTAGTTTAGACTGAGGCCTTTTTCCACATTGAAACCTCTTTGGCTTCTATTAAAGATTTTGTGGATGAAACATAGTCAAGACTATCAGGAAGCTCTCACATTTTGTTGAGGCTTTAAACAGGATCCATTGACCAGATCTCCACCCTAAAAAATTACTTTTCCTCAATGTATTACAGTGCCAATTCTGAAGAAGGCATGTTTGAAAAGTAGAGCAAAGCCAGAGTTCAGTAATTTTTGCTGCAAAGAATCACAAAAGCTTCTGGGCTGTGCACAAGAAGGGACACACATGTCAATGCAATTCAGCAACATAAAATAAGGAAATACAAATTAAACAAATCAACAAGAATCGGCAAAGCATCTCTGATTAGATTCTATTCACTACTAGAATCTAATCAGAGATCCTTGCTGATTCTAGTGCAATGACCTGCTCCTGCAGGGTTAGAAGAGTGTGTGTGCGTGTGTGCGTGTGCATGGCTGTCAAAACTCCAAAAACAGGTCAAGTATCTCTGGAGAGGCTAGTCATAAATTAGAACACTTGCTAAACAACCAGCCATTAAGTGAATACCACTTGTATTTGGTTTGCCAGTTACCTGGCCACGCCCACCCAGTCACATGACCACCAAACCACACCTACCCGGTCATGTGACCAGCAAGCCACTCCCAGCCAGCAAGCCACCCCAGCTAGTCATGTGACCATCAAGCTATGTCCTCAAATTAGGTCACGCCCACAGAAATTTGAATCCCACCCTGGGTGGGGGGCACTGAGGATGAGTTTGTAGCACCAAGGGTCCTGTACTTTCCTGATGTGCCTGCGGGACCAGTGCTTCAAACATGGATGGATGGATGGATGAATGGATAGAGAGAGAGAGAGAGAGATAGGTAGGTAGGTAGGTAGATAGATCGATATTGGTAGGTGGATAGGTAGGTAGGTAGACAGAAAGACAGACAGGCAGGTAGATAAGTTGTCAGGAAGGCAGGAAGGCAGGAAGGCAGGAAGGCAGGCAGGCAAGCAGGCAGAGAGACAGAACTTTTAGATGGATGGACAGACAGACAGACAGACAGAATGCGTCAGCGGCAGCACTTCGGGAAAGTAGAGCAAAGGCAGAGTGATTTTTCCAATGTGCTGCCACTGCTGTGTTCGATGCCATTGAGCCCCATGCCACCACTTAGTGTTCCCCCTTCAGCAGTTGCTTCCGAGCAAAGCCTGTCCCACCTCCCGTAATCCCCAACATCGCTTTGCACCTACTTCTAAGTCTTGGCCCATCAAGCAAAACCTTCCGACACTCGACTCCACCAAGAACACTCAACATGCTGAAAGGCCTGCCCTATATAACTCCTGCGACACAACTACAAGGCAGCACAGCACTTTTACCTCACTTCTTTGGAGAGACCTTCCTCACAGCCAGCTTGACCCAGCACATGTGGGGACCTGTTGTGGCTCAGTGCAGGCAGCACTTCCGAGATGGGAAGGGCGAATCTCGTCTGAAGCGCTGTGCTGATCCCCTGTGCCTGCAAAAAACTTCCAGCTGCCGCATGTTTTTTGTGTGCGGCTGGAATCCTCCAGCACACCTGCTGCCCCTTAGTGCCCTCCTGCCAGCCCCCTTGCCTCTTAGTGCCCCCCTAAGGCATTCCACACCCCCCCCAGGGAGCGGTACCATCCACTTTGGGAACCGCTGCTTTAAACCATTTCAAATCCAACAAAATGAGCTCTCTTTAATTAAAGGGTGTTTGTTGTGGGGGGATAGAGTTGTGATACCTGGGAAGCTGAGAGAACAAGTCTTAAGAGTATTGTATGAGGGCCACCCAGGGATAGTACGAATGAAAGATTAGCCAGAAGTTATACCTGGTGGCCGGGAATGGATAAAAAAATTGAAAAATAGGTTGCAGTTTGTACGCCTTGTGTGGAATCCAGACCTGCATCCCCTTCAGCACCATCCGTAGAATGGGAATCAGCAAAAGCACCTTGGTCTAGAGTACATATAGACCTGGCAGGGCCAATGCTGGGGCAAACATTTCTAATAACCATTGATGCATATTCAAAGTGGGTGGAAGTAACGATCATGAAAACCACCACAGCAGATGCTGTGATTAAGGTGTTGAGGAAATTGTTTGCCACACATGGGTTACCAGATGTTGTGGTATCTGATAATGGGTCCCAATTCACAGCAAACAATTTTGAATGTTTCCTAGCTGAACAGGGAATCCTCCACACATTATCAGCACCCAGGGACCCCCAGAATAACAGGAAGGCAGAGAGAGTCATAAGATCCACGAAGGATACCTTAGCAAAAATGGGACCAGGGAACTGGCAAACAAAAATAGACAAATTCTTAAAGATACAACATATCACATTCTTAGCTGCCACACATAGAAGTCCAGCAGAACTTTTAATGGGGCAGAAGTTAAGATCAGAACTAGATAGATTGCACCCACACTACAATCCAAGCACAACTGCAGATTCGATGAGTAAATGTAGATATTTGAACATAGGCCAATCGGTCTATGCTCACAACTATGCGGGGGGGGGGCATGGATCCCTGCACGAGTAGTGCAAGTCACAGGCCCCCGATCTTATAGAGTAGAATTAAAAATGGGAAAATATGGAGCAGACACATAGATTAACTCCAGGGACAATTGAACCAGGATCAGAATGACCAGAAAGCCTCAGAGACAGAAACCCAACACAAAGAGGAAAGACCAACCCTGACAACTAAAAATCCTGAAAACACAAGCCTCCTCACTTTAGGGTGGAACTCAAACTCGAGTACACCACAGGATAACTTAGCTGAGGGGGAGGAATCCAGCAAAGAAACTCAGAGCCCTCTGTTTCGTTGGAGCCAGCCCCGCCCCCCTCAAAAAAACCTTGAGGCAGTTCAAAAGGCTGACTTTGGAGTGACAGCAGACCCAACTAGTTAGGTCGCCACCACTGGTGAGGCAGAACTGCAAAGGTCCAGTCACACAGGAGTCCTGCCTACTTATGTGATTATGTTCTGTGAATGAGAGCTGATTGGATGTATGCTTCTTCCAGGAGGGGAGGGCTGTTAGATATTCAATGGGGAAAAGTCGTGATGTCGGATTTCCCCCATTGGTTCATTTTCCAGGCAGGAAAATGAACAACCATCAGTGGCTAAAGTTGTGGACAGCAGCCTGTAAAAACAACAGCAGGCACACCTGGCAGCAGTCTTTTACTCAGAGCTGAATAGAGATCTTTTCCCTCTCCCCATTGTCCTGCCTCTTCAATCTAGCCCATATCTAACTCCAAGTTGACAGATGATCTCACCCAGAATCTTATTGTAGACATTAAAAAGGAATGGCAATAGTATTCTAAAATATAATTTCTCTCCACTATCAGTGACTACAATCACTTAGGAACCAGTCCCCCCTCCCCCATTCTTCATCTTGGGAGGTAATCCAAAATCCAACATTTATAATCTTGAAAGTCACTTAGAGATCAAGCAACATTGGAAAGTCTCATTGATCTCAGCCACTAAGAAATCAAACAACACAGAAAGGTCATTGATCTCAGCTGCAAAGAGATCAAGCAACTCTATCCTGGTCTCATCTCAGCAAGATAGTCTTAGTGTCATAACCAAGCCTAAAGCCAAACTGGATATAATTTAGCCTCCCCCACTTTCTTTTTTTTTTAAAAAAAAAACCACCTATATCTTCTTACTCTGCTTCCATTGGACTCTTTACTGTTCAAGAGTTAATCTGTGTGAGTTTACTGCACTACACCTTCTAGTTCAGCCATGCATGTTTAAAACTAGGAAAGTGAAGGAGCACAACCACAACACAGGTGCTTATTTTTATGAGTATTTTTTAAAATATCTTATTTCATTGGGACTGAAATTTTGCCATTCTATTGATTTGTATCCTCTGCTTTTTTGTGGCAATTATCCAGTTTTTATGATGAACCATTTTGATTATTTTGTTGTAAACATGTCCATTTTGAACAAAAGATGACAAGAAAATCAATTACCATGAAGTACTTCACGAGAATCAGTTTGGTGAAGTAGGTAAGGGATCAGACTAGAAACTGGGAGATCAACTGCAGGACCTTGAGCCAGTCACTCTTCTCTGTCCTAGGAAGCAGGCAATGGCAAACTACTTCTGAAATATCTTGCCAAGTATGTGAATATATATATATATGCTGGTGCAGTTATTCATAGGAATCTATGAGGATTCATTTTTTTGCATAATGGAATGCATCTTGCAAAATGAAACCAGAACTTTTCCTTTTGGGCCTAATGGAAAAAGAACTGGAAAAAAAATGAAACTTTGTTACTATATATGTTGACAGCTGCAAGACTATTGTACGCACAAAAATGGAGGGACACTTCAATACTACCATGGGAGAATGGAGAATAGATGGAGTTGACTGAAATGGTAAAAACGACTACTCTGATTAAAGAAAAAAACATTAAGTACTTTCGTTTCCACATGGAAAATGCTTCTGAATTTCATGCTTGATGTGCAAAAGAATGTAATTTTGACTTTGGGTTTTACAGATTAGATTGATAGATCTTTATAGAAATGAATTGTTATTATTATGGAAAAACAAAAAGCTATGATTTGATGTTAATGCCCTATTCTACTGCAACAAAGAGAGTTGGGAGTCAATGCTTCATTTTCTTTTCTTTTCCCTACCCTTTCTCACTTCTATCTCCATTTAGTCAGTTTAAGCACATTGGAGTAGAACAGAACTGTGAAGCAGTACTCATCAAACCACCAATTCAGTCATAGGGTCAGGGATTACATATCTGAAACTCAGGAAAGACTATCTGAAAAATGATAAGTGCCTGAAACACCTCATATGGAAAGATTTCTAAGAACATTAAAAAAAATGGGAAGGAATACGAAAATATCAGGGATAATTAATGCTAAAAGAAATTAAAAATATCCTTGCAGTAGACTTAACTTCCAAAATGTAAAACCAAAAAAAGCAAGCAAATGACCAAATTCCCAAAATGAAGTTGAGTTTAAAATTCCCATGAGGGAATTTTCCTGAACACTCTTCAAAAGAAAGATTCCACAGAGAACTGATGCATTGAGCTTCCGTGGACAGCATGCCAAACCAACTTAAAGTGCCTATTCTATCTTCAGGTAGAAAAAAAAGGAATAATATCAATGGGCCTTTGAAAAAGTTCTAATTGAATCCTGAAAAAGAAATCTTATCCAGGAGGAAGGGGCAGAAATAAAAGAAAAGTGGAAAACTGCCAGCAGATAGCTGTGCATGTGAGATTCTAGTCATTTGAACAATGCTGCGACTTTGCGTTATTTTTCTACCCTCAATTCTCTTTCCCAGTTTAGAATATAGAAACATAATTCTGAATCATGTTACAGAAACATGGCAAATATCATTCAGATAATGTATGACTACAATATAAATTTCAATTATTCATTTGTTGAATACATTACTATATGCCAAGGGTCTTTAATCTTTGGTACATGTATGGGTACCAGTCTACAGCATGCCAGCAACCTGGCCACACAAACAAGCTAAGCCCTGTCTGTGGATGCAGGAAGAACACAAAACCACACCCCTTCTGGTCTGCAGAAAAATCTTTCTCCAGGCTTCCAGTGGCATTTCTGTTGATGAAGGATCGGAGACTGCGATCGTATGTGGCTTCAATCCATGTTTACCTTGTTGGAGGGTCCCAAACAGGACCAGATCCACCTCGAAGGGGTGGGGAGAGAGGGGGAGACAACCAGCTAGGTTGAGGGAAGCTGCATCTTCCCTCCCTGACTAGGCATACTGCCCTTGAAGATAGGAGTAAGAGGCAGTCTTTAATGGTTGCCCTGAAGATGGGAAGCTATTCGGGAAATAAGATCATGCTGGAGCAGAGAAGAAGTGGACAAAAGGGAGACCAGGCAAACTAACTGATATATGGACACTAAGGTACCCTGGAATTAAGCTAAAAAGAAATTTTAAGAAATTTTAAGAAAGAAAGGAAGAGTAAAAGTGGCAACCAGAGAAAGTGGAGGGGAAAAATTGACAGCTGAAAGTGGCTTTGAACTTTGAAAGGAGCTAAATTCAAGGAGGAAGCCAGAAGAAAATACTTGTTTAAATTGGACAAAGATATGTTTGGCATTAAATATGCATAATTTAAAAGCTGAACTTGAATGTGTCAAAAAAAAAAAAAAAAAAGAACAGTAGCTGATTATTGGATTTATTGGATTTTTGGAATTTAAAAGCCTTAAACAGAGAAAACAAAGTGAGGGGGGAAAGGGTGGAATTTGGACATAACAGAGAGCGCCAACTAATGGTAAAGGGAAAATTATAGTGTCTCTTTTAAAAAATCCCTGGTTCTTTCAAAAGTGGATTTTGATACAAAATAAGAGAAACTTTGTTACAATAAATAGAAACCCTGGAAAGTGGAAAGTGAAAACATAGAATATCAAAATAAAAGAAAGAAGTGTAAAGAAATTACTCTGGGACTGTTGGTGATTTTGGCATAAATTTGAATCTATGGATAATGGACTGTTTGATGAACTTGGAAAAAACTTAAAGAGAAATTAATAGAAGTTCATCATCGGAAATAAACATCAAAGACACTGGTTGAATTAAATTACTGGACAATAGATTTGGATTTAAAGACTGAAGAAGGGGATAAAGAAAATATAAAAGAAGTGTTTAAAAATGGCAGAACTTTTTTTGGAAGTAAAAATGAAATTAAGAAACATAAAAGAAATGTTACATGAAAGAGGTGAATCATGCTGCCTAGTTTTGCAATCATTAGAAATGTTGATTCTGGAGTATGAAGAGCAACAAGGAGTGCCAGAAGGGGAGGAGCTAATCAAAGAAGAAGAAGCAAGCTTAAATGGAAAACAGAGTAATGAACATTAAAGAAAAGGAGAAAAAGAATGGGAATTAAAACTTGAAGATTTGAGGAGGCAATTAAAAAGGGAAATGTTTTGAAATTCAAACAAAGAAAATGGAAACAGCAGAACAGGGGATTACAGAGGGAAACTTTGAAGACGGAGGGGGATAAAAACTGGAGTAAGAAAGGGGGGGAATGGAAGAAAAAAAGAAGCAATAAGAGAAAGGACCAGGAAAAAAGGAGATATGGAAATTGTTTAACAACGAAAAGAAATTGTTTAGTCAAGAGACATAGAGATAATGAGTAGATAAGGATGAAAAAGGGGGATTCTGCAAGGTAATGTGGTGTAATATAATGGTATTTGAAGTAATAAATTATTTAGGAGATATAAAAATATGGATTTTCAAAATGAAAAGATTGGAACTTATGTTTCTTTGTTACCAGATTACTTGTTATTGTTAAATTACATGCAGAGATAAATTGAATAAATATGAAAAAGAGAAACTATGATAAGTATCCTAAATATGTTTAATAAATTTAAGAATATAGTTAAATGAATTATGAGAACTGTTATGAAAAGACTAACATCAGCTTTTATGATTAATTGAATGGATTAATTTATTTGAAATTACAAATGATTTAATGCAATTGAAGGGGAAAATACCATGTTGAATCTGGCCTAAAATGTATATGTGTTAAGTAGTTATTAGGAGATTATTGTTATAAACTCTTAAGGTGATAATTAAAAAGTGATTATATTGTGATAAATTAGTATTATGAATTAAAGAGGAGTTAACTAAATGATGTATAAGATAAAGGGGTGGTACACGCAAATTAGTAATTAAAGGGGAAACTTTTTGAATTATTAGAATTAAGATGGAATTTTTGGAATATTGAAATAAGAATATGTGATGAAATTGCAAATGTGACAGATTAAAATATAAAGTATAATGAATATGAAGATATGAGAATTATTTAAAATAAAAAGAAATAAGTCAAAAAAGAATAGAAAATATATAAAATAAATTTAAAGAATATAAGAATATCTGAGAAAATTTATAAAATATGAAATGTAATGATATGATATGAATCCAAATGTGAAAGATGAATACATAACCAAGGTCATGTTTGTATGGAAATGTGAGAACCTGGAACCATGCTGTTCACTAAAAGAGATGTTTTTGAAATATAAAAAATAAAAAAAAAAATTAAAAAAAAAATTCTCCATGGAACTGATTGTTAGTGTCCAAAAAGTTGGAGGACACTGGTATACACTATACTACTTTTAACTTAACCACATTGCTCCTTCCTTCCTTCCTTCCTTCCTTCCTTCCTTCCTTCCTTCCTTCCTTCCTTCCTTCCTTCCTTCCTTCCTTCCTTCCTTCCTTCCTTCCCTTCCTTCCTTCCTTCCTTCTGAATTAATGGCTTTAAAAGTTATTAGAACAAAGATAGTTGTTTCTTCACATAGCATCAGGATTTATTCCCCATCTCATCTAGCACCATTGGAGATTTTTGAATAAATCCAAATGTTCAAGATTTTGTTCTTCAGGGAAATAGATATTCTGTTTGTCTGTACATCATACATTTGTCTGTACACCAACACACATTCACACTTACTAAATAAAATTTATTTTACAAAATGCCATAAAAGTAACTGATGAACATATGAAGCGTAGCTAATTTTCTAAGATTAGCTCATTTCTCTTTTCCAGCTATCAAAACAACTCATGTATAAGATTCACTTTATTTTTTGAATCTATGCCTTGTCTTATTTCATCTGGAATATGGAAATGATTTACCTACTGATTACAGCATCATTTTAAAGAGTAGAACAAATTATTCCCTTTGGGAAAGGAGACGGCTAGATATGTCCTTCCCTTTTGTATTGATGAACCATTTTGCCTTTTCTAATATTGTTTCTGCTATTTTAATGAAACATAATGGCAATTGAATTCCCATCCTCCCAAATAGGTCCTTTAAATAGCGGTGACAATCCTGTTTCCAAGGCTTCAGTCTCCTTTTTGCCCCTGCTATAACACCATTAATGTGGAGGGCACAGACTTCCTGCAGGGAGCTAAAATCGCTGGGTTTCAAAAAGAAAACACAGAGTTGCCTTTATTTTAAAGACATTTTGGTAAAGGAACACTTACAAATTGGCACAGCAGGTGTGTTTTTTCAGCTTGCAGCAAGATCCTTGCAACCCCATACTTTTGAGCTCTGCCCAAAGGAAGTAGGAGTAAAAATTACAAGGAGGGGAGAGGCAGGAGTCCATGGGAGACTATTCCTAGGGGCTAAGCTGCTATCCTGCTACAATCTCAGAGTTAAAAAATAAAAATTTAATTCCTTCTTCCAGTCATCTAGTTGTGTTAAAGCTCCATGAATCTGTTCCTTTACTGCAGAATGCAGCAAAAATATAATTCAGTCTAACCATGCTTTTCCATAAAATTGAAATAGCATGAGTGCTTTTAGTAATTATCATTTTAGTTTGGGGCTGGCAAATCATTGTGGTTGATTTTTTTTTTTTTCATGTGACAGTTGGATTAAAAATGTCACCTTGTACTTTTAAAAGAAACTTATACCTCAGCGCTATTTATTTGGAATTATTCTAATATTATTTTGTGATATATATATATTTTTGTAATGGTAATCCTTGAGATAAAGTTACAAAAAATAAAAAGGCAAATATTCCTAGCTTTTTGACAAAAAAAAAAAAAATCAAGGCATGTTCGAAAATGCAAAACTATTAAATCACAAAGCAATATTCAAATAGAATGAATAACTAAGTAAAAATGGATAAATAAATATGGCAGCCCGCTTTATGTAATTAAATCATTGTCCTAATCTTAATTTTTCACATAATATCCCCTTAAGAAATGATGATAGAATAGATATAATATTCATGAGAGAACCCTGAACCTGGCTTATACTGCTGGAGATCAGTGGCTCCTCTTGCTCAGTGAATATGGTATGGTGTAGATTGTTAAATTAATGTGTGTGTGCGTGCGTGTGTGTGTGTGTGTGTGTATGTGTGTGCGTGTGTGCGTGTGTATGTGTACACACACATATACATACATACATATATATAAACACACACAGACAGACACACACAGACACACAGACATATATATACATACATACATACATACATACATACATACATACATACATACATACATAAATATACTTTAAAAGCACAACTACTATGACGTGGGAAAATACCCGAACTAAGCTGAATGCCATACATGTAAGTACCCGTGAAAACTTAAGAAAACACACACACACATACACACACACACATATATATTCTTAAGTTTTCGCGGGTACTTACATGTATGGCATTCAGCTTAGTTCGGGTATTTTCCCACGTCATAATAGTTGTGCTTTTAAAGTTGTAGCAACGTTTCAGCAGAATCTCATCTGCCAGGCTTCTGTATAGTGTTCATATATATATATTTTGTATGTGGATCTTTGGTTATTTGGGTTTTCTCCCATGTAAAATTGGAAGTATCTAGGTGACATTTCGATGAAGTCTCATTCATCATCTTCAGGGTTGTGTTTTCGGCTTTGTGCTTCTCGGAGTAATGTGAGCGGGTAGTGATGCAGCTGCGGTATGGCTTCTGGTCCGTGGTCGTGTCTCATCTTCTGTGTGGGTGTGAGTCTGCTTTCTACATGGAAGTGTGGTGGTAGCATCTTGGTGGCCCTCGTGCGTGTGGGTCT
This sequence comes from Hydrophis major, assembly GCA_033807585.1. NCBI lineage: Eukaryota > Metazoa > Chordata > Lepidosauria > Squamata > Elapidae > Hydrophis > Hydrophis major. The sequence goes on along the minus strand of CM066328.1, from coordinate 295,670,872 downwards.
GGTGTCATTCTTCATGTTAGGTACTCGTTTGTTCATGAGGGCGGGTTTCCAAATGGCTGGTAGGCGGGAAGTGTCATCTCGTTTATTCATGCTGTGTGGGTGTTTTTCTATCTCTATGGCTTCTCTGATTATTCTGTTGTTGAAGTGTTCGGTTTTGGTTTTTTTAAAGTCAATCTCATGTCCTGTGGCTTTGAGATGTTGGACCAGGGAAGAAGTCGGTTCTTCTTTTTTGATTGAGTTCTTGTGTTCTTCAATGCGTGCACTTATTCTTCTGTTAGTTTGTCCAATGTATGTGGTGGTGCAGGTGGTGCAAGGGATTTCGTATACTCCTTGGTTTTCTAACTCAATTTTGTCTTTAGGGTTTCTTAGGATGGTGGATATTTTTCTGTTTGTGCAGAATTCTGTTTTAATGTTTTGTTTTTGGAGGATCTTGCTGATTTTGTCTGTAGTGCCTTTTATATATGGGAGGAGGGCTTTGCCGTTCTCTTGTTCTCTGTCTTGGATTTTGGTTGGGGTTTCTTTTTGGATTAGGTGGGTAATCTTATTTCTTTGGAATCCATTAGCTGTTCGTACGTTATGAGAGTATGTAGTTCGGTTTTTAGGTGTTGTTCATCAGCTAAGCATTTTGTTCTGGATATTAGTGTCTCGACTACGGAATTGATCTGTGCTGGGTGGTGATGTGAGAGTGTGTGTAGATAGCGTGTGTATGTGTTTTCTTCTAGTAGATGGTGTGTCTTAGGGAGCCATTGGATTTTTTGTATATTAAGACATCTAGGAAGGGAAGTTGATTGTTAGCTTCTGTTTCCATGGTGAATTGTATTTTGGAATGTAGGCTGTTGAGGTGTGTGAGGAAGTTGTTCAGTTTTTCTTTCCCGTGTGGACAGATTATGAAGGTGTCATCTACGTATCTGAGCCAGAGTTTGGATTTGTGATCATATTTTTCTAGAGCTTGTGTTTCAAAGTGTTCCATGTAGAGGTTTGTGATGACAGGTGAGAGGGGTGACCCCATGGGTGCTCTTTCTATTTGTTTGTACTTTTGTCTGTTGTAGGTGAAGTATGTATTGGATAGGCAGTGGTTGGTCAGATCTAGGATGTACTTGGGGGGGTTGTATTTGTTTTGGATGGCTGTCAAGGCTTATTGGCATTTGAGTGAAGAGGGATATGACATTGAAGCTCACTAGTAGGTTGCTGGGTTATAAGTTTTGTTTCTTTATGATCTCGATGAACTGGAATGAGTTTCTTACATGTGAGTTGATGGATTCTGCATAGGGCTGTAGTTGTTTGGTGAGAAATTTGGCAAGGTTTTGTAGAGGTGAGCCTATGGAGCTGACTATTGGTCTAAGTCAGGTTCTTTCTTTGTGTATCTTGGGGAGACCATAAAGTTTAGGGCATTTGGATGATTTCTCTCTGGGTATGATTCTTTGCTGGATTTCTTCGCTGATGGGGGAGGCTTTTATTTTGGATCTGGTGATTTTTTCTAGGTAGGTGGTGGGGTCTGTGTTTAGGGGTTTGTATGTAGGGTCTTGGAGTAGGTTGGTTAACTTGGCTTGGTAGTCAGATGTGTTCATAACCACTGTCGCGTTGCCCTTGTCTGCTGGTAGGATTATTATGCTGGTGTCTTCTTTCAGGTTAAGTAGTGCAGTTTGTTCTTCTTTGGATAAGTTGCTTTTGGGTGGTTTGCTTGTGCAGAGGATGTTGGTGATTTCAAGTCTGATTCTATTAGCATCATCACGGTTGGTTTTGGTCAGGCTGGTTTCAACTCTGCATATGATGGTTTCTGTGGGGATGTGTTTGGGAGTGACAGCAAAGTTGAAATGACATTGGTTTCGGCTTCGGTGAGGATCTTCTCTGAGATGTTGCACACTGTTTGTTTCATGTGTGGCTGTGAGAGGGGAGAAGTTTGTTTCTGGTGTTGTTGTAGTTTTCTGAGTTTGCTGCTATGTGTGTTTGTCTTGAGGGTGGTCTGTGTTTTGGCTCTCCAGAAAATGAGTTGTTTGGATTTGTCCCAAAGTGCGGGGTGAATCTTGTTGCTGAATCTGAGGTGAAGTGTGAGGAGATCTTTGTTGATTTGGTCTTGGAGGAATCTTTTTGTGTGAAGTTCATTTCTAATTAGGGCCAATTCTGTTCTTTTTAGGATGCATTTCATGGCTGCTCTGTTGGTGTGGAATTTCAATTGGAAGCTTATGGGGATTAAATTTTGATCTCGGCAGTTGCATAGGAATGTGAGGTCACATAAAATGGAAGCTCTTTGGACTTCAAGTTTTTCATGTGTCCTGGTCAGATGGTGGGTTTCCTCCCCCTGGAGGTGCAATATTTGTTTTCTGAGATTTTCACAGGCATTTGTATGTGGATCTTTGGTTATTTGGGTTTTCTCCCGCATAAAATTGGAAGTATCTGGGCGGCGTTTCGATGAAGTCTGATTCATCATCTTCAGGCTTGTGTCTTCGGCTTTGTGCTTCTCGGAGCAATGTGAGCTTGCAGCTGCTTCTTCCTCTTAACTGCTAGTGGGTGTGTGACTTGATTGGGTGGGGGTATGTTGGGTATGCATGTATACATACATACATACATATATATACACAGACACACATACATACACAGACACACACAGACACACATGCGTGCACACACACACACACAAAACTGGACCTCCCTATATAATTGATTAAGGGAAAATAATTCCTCAATTGATGATATGGACATAATTTGCAGATGGTTGTAACTGCATTTGAGGATCAAGAGTTATTCATTCTTCTCCTCCCCACTCTAATTTTTCTAGGGAATGGAAAAATCAAAAGGTATCAATTTGAACAACTTGGTAGAAACAATTTTAAGTAGATTTTCAGAGTGATAGAGACTCTAAAATAAGGTGATAGGGTTTTCTGTTGGAAATGTTATTACTACACTCAGATGGGGGGAATATGAGATTATATCGATAGGATTTTGTACTTGTATAAGTGTTATTTTATGTTGTCTGCAAATAGACAACGATGTACACAATTTTATCCAATGTGATTTTATTGTGTTTATGTAATTTTAACTTTTCTTTTTGTCCAATTGTTTAAGAATTGTGTTGGACAATGCTTTGGAGGGGGAGTGGTTATTATAAAAATGTATTTGTTCACAGATAGGTCTCACTGAATTTCATAGAATGTATTCCTAGATAATGTCCAAAGGTTTACCAATGGACAAAGTAATCTTATGTTGATAGAAGAAAAAGAAACAGAGAAAAGCAACCGGTAAGAATTTAATGACCTGAGTTCCAGGACTCGCATAGTTCTTCTTGTTCTGCTAAGGATTTATGCTGGGAGAATCAGAAAAGTTTAGGTCTTGCAAAATGTAGTCCATGGCACGTGATTTGACTACCTTCCTCATAGGACTGCAGTACTTTTGAAAAATTATCAGTGATTTCCTCATGCTGAACAGAAGTGACTATACCTTTTGGCTCAAGGAATGATAACTCCCTGAAGGGGTAAGGAAGGTTTGGTGTCAAATATTCAGTTAGCAGAGTTATCATAATAAATGTCTTACACAGATAATTGCTGTTTTATTGCCACCTTTACATATCCTGCCATGTTCAAAACCATATTAATTATAGGAGTGGTGTTTTTTCAGTGTTGCTGAACCATTAAAAAAAGATTAAACACACACACAGATGGGCAGATGCACACACACTGGGTTATCTTGAATGGCAGATATGAGCATAATCTGGAAGTCTATATGGTTGGAGATACAAGCTGTCATTGAATTCCTTTTAATCACTATATTAAAAAAAAATGTTTCTAAGTTCCTTCCACCCTTTCTCTTTCCTTCCCTCCCTCTCACACTCATGTACATCACATAGAGAGGCACAGTCATTATTCTTTAAAACTAAATATATCATATCACAAAAAACAGCCTTTGTAAAATTATTTGCTTGGATAAATCAGAATTCCAAGCAGGATGCTATAAATATTACTGTCACCCAGAACTCTATCTGATTGTTCTTCAAGCTTTCTCAGACTTTAAACTCATATATATTCAAATTCATCAAGAACTTTTGTTTATAATAAAAGCCAATGTTAAATCTTCTTAAAATAAGTGATAATCACTGGGTACAGAAATGCATATCTTAATCAGTTAACCTCATGCATTAATTGGCATCTGACTCTTGCTGCTCAAAGTGATGACAGGTTGAAGTTAGGCTTTGTAATATGAAATTCTTGGTATATTTCGGTCACTTCTTATTATGTTTTGCTTGTCAATGGATACCCAGGTTTTAAAATAGCAAGAATTATTGTTGATTCAAGCTGTTGCTGGGCCATGTGTCCCCAAAAGTAGAGAATTATATAAATGTTACATTTTAATGTATATAACACAACTTCTGAAAAGTATTGCTGTAGGAAATCAAGACACACTGACATGAGAATGCCATATGAAAAGGACATGCAAATAGATCTCCAATTAAAATTATTTTTTCCCAAACGAAGAAAATTGTTCCTTTCCTGGATGATACCTTTTGTTTTATTGGTAGCCCTATTCTTTCCTTGGATTTGACCTTAACAATGAAAAAAAGTTTTATGTTTAATTATGACTAACTGTGATTCCAGGCTTAATTATACAGGGGTGGGGAGACCTACGATTTCATATCCAGAAATCATGTTGTGTTAGGCAGTGTTTAATATATTAATTTCGGGAGTAGATTTCCTTTAGGTGTACAGCTTTGCAACTTTATTTATTTGGAAGATTTCTACAAAACTATTGCAGGATCATGCTGAAAGATCTGATTGGCCAAATATAATGACCAGGGGCAAATTATTCTACTTCAGACACATTATGTGAAGACCTAGCTCTGTAGAGAAGACTCTAATCCTGGGAAAGGTAGAAAAATAGAGAAGCAAAGGATGGCCATCAGCAAGGTGGATGAACACAATTACCACGGCAATGGGTACAGATGTGGTCATTCAGACTCCGCACCAATTTGATGATATGTAATCAATTAAAAAGTGCAAAATTCTATATATAGCAAGACATTATTCACTACTACCTGATTTCCCTCTGGTCTCCTTTTTTATTATCACTGAAAAGCATAGATAAACCTACTACAATTCATATTTCATATTTTAGAGTAGCTAATTTAAAGTCATAATTGAGCTGAATGCAATTCCAACTCTGCAGCAATTAGACAAATACTATTTTCCCCCCTCACACATTGCCTGTCATTCAAACTATTCAATCATCTTGCCTCATTAAACACACAAAATCTTTGGGTATACGTTTATCATTATACTTTCAAAAGGAAAAGCAGCATAAAACACGTGCTATTCCATCCTTCTCCCTGTAAGGGTTTTTTTCCTCTTCTTTTTGCTGATCTCCAAGGAAAAAAGAAGTACAAAATCTGTGCTGAACTAAAAAAATTGTATTTCCTTCACTTTTAACCAAAAATCAATAAATAATGTAACGACAAAAAATATCCTGCCAAAAAAAAGCAGTACTATGTGAGTTATAACTTTATTTCTGTATAGCTCAAGGGGTGGTGGGTTGCAGAGGGAATGTGAAAAGTTCATTATGATTAGTCAGAAAAAAGCACAAGCGCTAAGAAGAAAGAAGCTTTTTTTCTACTGGGATTTTCTCAGACGGCATGATTTGCATGAAGGACGCCACATCAAACATATTGGATGCCCTTTGTCAAATATTAATGTGAAGCTTGTTTTAAGTTTTCTCCTGACTTTGTGCCACCTTGTATCAAAGGCAATTAAAAGTAAGACTTGGGAGGAAAAGTAAAAAGAAAAAGATCTTCCTAACAGTTTCAACACTTCGTGAAAAATCTTCCCTTCTTGGCTGGGCTCAGCTCAGCAGCAAACTTTTTGTTTTTAATCTCTCAGTAAAGATGTACCTATTTTATGTGGTTCTTAAATTCACCCAAGTTGCTGCTTATATGGGGTTTTGCTGAATTAATACAGAAAATTATAGCATTTCTTATGTGCTAAGCATGTGAGAAATAAAAGTGATGAAGGCTGTTCTACTTGGGGGCTATATTAAATGATATGTCTTTGTTCTGCTCATTTATATGTAAATAAATCCCCTGATGATCTATATAGGAGCTGTAGTGGTGTAGTGGTTAGAAACAGTGGTGGGATTCAATTTTTTTTACTGTTGGTTCTGTGAGTGTGGCTTGGTGAGTGTGGCAGGGGAAGGGTACTGTTAGGGATAACATTGGTTTACCCTAACTGGTTTAGGTAAATAATAATATGTAATCATAGTTTGTATGTTAAAGTGTCTGCAACTTTAACTGTGGGATAGTAATTAAGGGAGTGGTTGTGAAAGCACTTTAAAAGAAACAAGACGACAGCTTGCTCTCTCTCTGGCTTTGAAGTTCCTGATTACTGCAAGGACACAAGACTGCATTCCTCGAACGGGAGAGAAAACAAAGGACAGACTTGTAAGTGTATTGACATAGGGTATTCAACACGGACTTTTGCTAACTGAATATCCTGAATGGACTGACTAAATGATACATGACTATTGGACTGTTATTTTGACTATGCTATGAACTCATAATGGAATAAACTATATATTTGATAGCACAAGCGTATCTGTCATTTTTACTGTATGTTAATAAACATACAAGCTTAGCTTACTCATTTATCTGTGTGCCTATCTGACTAAGCTGCACATTCTGTTTAGCTTGTCTCCCTAACCCTGGTTGGGGAAACCAGGCTTAACACTGGTTATGGGCCCAGAGACTGCAAAGTCAGTTTAACTAGGATAAAACAGATTTATGTAAAAGTGAGAGTTTGTGTTGTTATACATTACAGTAACAGACAGCTGTGTTTTATTAATTATATTTTTATATCCATATAAGAAAACATGGCACAAGTCAATTTACAAAGTTTGTCCCTTATATCCAAGCTGGATGGAACAAACTATGTATCATGGTCTATGAAATGTAGTCTGCTTCTACGAAGAGAAGGTTTGTGGAACATAATTGAAAATCCACCAAACGTAGAATAATGGGATCCAGAGGATGAGGAAGATAAATTAAAGATAGAAGAATTTATGCATAAAAATGAACAAGCAATTTGCATTATTGCTTTAACCATAACTGATATGCAGCTTGTTTATATCCACGGAGAAAAATTAGCTGTTGGGTGTTGGCAGAAGCTGAAGAGGATTTATGTTCGAGATAACGTTGGTGCTCACATAAATCTAACACGGAAACTTTTCAGTACACATCTCCATAAGAATGGTGATATGCTGAGTCATTTGAAAACTATGCAAAGCATTTTTCAAGAACTGCACGAGAAAGAGCTTATTTTCTCTGAACTACACCAAGTTTACATAATTCTATCTTCCCTTGATGAAACCTATGACAACTATGTAACTTCCCTTGAAATATTGCCAAAGGAAAGCCTAACTTTAACTGATATAACTGGCAGATTGATTGAAGAGGCCAGAAGAAGGCTTGAAAGAGACGAATTAAGGAGGCAGCAACCTCAAAAAGAAGATAATAAAACTCCTACTGCATATGCAATTAAAAGGTGCTTTAATTGTGGAGGAAGAGGACATTTGGCAAGATTTTGTAAAAAGGCAAAGCACCAGAACGCTGGCCAGAATACAAAAAGTCATCAAAAGATAAATAAAAATTTAGAGTTAGCCATGTATACTAACGGAGCTGTAAAAAATAATTTATGGGTGGTTGATAGTGGAGCATCTCATTGTATAACTAATGATAAGAAAAATTTTATTGAAATGTCCAAGAGTACACAGCAGATATCGTTAGCCAATGGCTGGAAACTGAAAGCTAAAGGTCAAGGTATAGCATATTGTTCTTTTATAAAAGAGAATGTAAAAATGTTATATGTACCACAACTTAAGTTTAATTTAATTTCAGTTAGAATTTTGATTAAACTAGGATATGTAGTTACTTTTAAAGGAGATAACTGCATAATTGAGAAAGAAGATAAGAGAATTACTGCATCTTTAAGAGGTGAATTATATGTGTTAAATGATGATGGTTTAAAAGTGGCTAACACAGTTTATGAAAATAAGAAACCTCATGATGAATGTATTCACTTGTTACATCGAAGGTTAGGGCATTTAAATTTTAAAATGCTTAAGAAAACTGTTGAATTATCTAAGGGAATAAGTTTGAAACCTTGTAATAAGTATTTGCAATGTTCTATTTGCAATCAAAACAAAGCCAGGGTCACACCTGCTAATAGAGTTGATGGATTTACTACTAAAGAACCTTTAGAGGTAGTATTTGCAGATTTAATAGGTCCTAAAAAACCAAGTGTAGGAGGAGCTCGTTACATACTAAGTATAATGGACCACTATTCTAGATATGGGTTTTGCTATTTAATGAAGAGCAAAACTGAAACGTATCAAAATCTCTTTAATTGGATTAAATTTGCTGAAAGAAAAACTAAAAAGAAATTAGTAACTCTTACAACAGATAATGGTACAGAATTTACAAATAATAAATTCCAGAACAGACTAAGAATGTTAGGTATTCAACATAAAAAGTCTGCACCATATAGGCCACAACATAATGCCTTTATAGAGAGAAGAGGCCAAACATTACAATCAATGGCACGAACTATGATGTCTGATTCAGTATTACCTGACAATTTGTGGGGAGAAGCAATAATGTGTGGTAATCATATATTAAATAATGTTGTTAATTCAACAACAGGTGAATTACCATTCACACTGTGGCATGGTACAAAACCTGATTTAAGTTACATGCACACATTTGGAGCACCAGCATGGGTGCATATCCCTACACAACTTAGACACAAAGGACAACATAGAGCTAAAAGATTCTATTTTGTAGGATATACATCTAATCATAGATCTTATAGATTCTGGGAACCAGGTACATCTAGAGTTTACACCAGTGCTAGTGCAAAATTCCTAGAACATGTAGGATGGAATAGATTAGAGCAAGATTTAAATAATGAAGTAATTATTGAACCCTAAAAAAGGCAGAAAGATCAGACTAGTTATAAGAAGAGTACAATTAAAGAAGAAGTCCAAGAAGAGCAAATAGGACCAGAACAAGAGGAAACAGTTGATCAGGAAGAGTTAGATAATCAAGAAGAGTTAATAAATGAAAGTCCACCTGTAAGTCCTGTAATACCTAGACGTACTACACGTGTAACTAGACCACCTGATAGATATCAAGCAAGTATAGTTTGCCAAGTAACTAAAGTTCCAAGTAGTGTAGATGAACTTAGGATGTATCCTGCTAAGGATCAGGAAAATTGGCAAAAGGCAATGGAAAAGGAACTAAATTCATTAAAGGTAATGAAAGTTTATGAAGATGCTAAATTACCTCCAGGAGAAAAATCCATTGGGTGCAAATGGATATTTAAAGTAAAAACAGGAAATGATGGGACTGTTACCCATAAGGCTAGGTTAGTAGCTCAAGGATTTAATCAAACTGCATCTGATTACGATGAAGTTTTTGCACCAAGTCTTAAAGCAACATCTTTAAGAGTAGCTTTTGTTGTAACTATCAGTGCAATTCTGTACCATCCTAGCATTGTATTTAGCTTTCTTGTGTAAAACATCAGACTCCTGTCTGCATTGTATCTTTTTGTAAACATTAAGACTCCTATCTCTTCAGTGATCTTTGCCAGGCATGCAAAAGAGAAGGGGAGTTTAAACAGCTGTCAATACAGAATGATGTTTTAATTGACCTGAATTCCTATAAATTACACTTTCTGATACCCTGTTGTCTTTACTAACCTGAGCTATTATAAATCTTATGTATTTCCTGCTGACCTAAGCTATTATAATTCATGAATGTCTTGTTTACCCTGGGCTTTGAAGAATTTCACCCCCCTGTGAAAAAGCATAATAAAAGAGCCTGTGTCAAGGTATTTGGGGCGCTCATCCAGAGAAAACCTCGTCTCGTGTCGTTTCTCTCTCCCTTGCTCCCTCTCATGAGACGCCCATCTAATGCGGGATGGCAGATACCACATTTTGGTGACCCCGACGTGATTCCCTAAGGGGGATACGCAGCGGCGTGCCCATACTTATCAGCTCGGTTGGAGCTGTGCATTGCCAGGCGCCTGAGCGAATTGCACCTCATTGGATCTGAAAGATGGTCTCGACTTTAGTAAGTATGGGTGGAGGCTTTTCTCAACAGCAGAAGGAATTGAGAGAGCTAGTCGCTTCTTCTAAATACTCTGCTAATATAAAGGGCTCTCCCATAAAAAAGAAATCTATTGCTGCATTATTGGCTTATGTGTGGCAACATTGTCCCAATTATTCAGAGGAAGGGTCCTTAAAAATTTTCCAATTGGCAAAAAATTGGTGAATATCTCCATTGTCCTCCTCGTGCACCTATTGGCTTTTTGGTCACTTGGAGGAAAATTATGGAGGCTTTAAAAGTCCATCAAAAAATAGAAGCAGGGAGTGTGTTTGAATCTCCCCTGCCAAGTTATGATAACTTTTTAATTTTCTCTAACTCAGGCAGAAGCTGCTACATTCCATTCCCATAGGAGTAAAATCCTAGAGGATTAAAAGCTTGTGAAATTTGGCAAATGGATGTAACTTAGTATCCACCTTTTGCCCCATGAAAATATTTGCACGTTTCAATAGATACATATTCAGGATTTATTTTGGCTACTCCTCAAAGGGAAGAAGCTGTAAAACAATTATTCAATTCGTACCTTTGCCTCGCTGGGACGTCCAAAAGAAATCAAAGAAGACAATGGATCTGCCTACACAAGTTCTGCTTTTCAGGACTTCTGTAACAGATGGGATGTAATCCACAAGTTTGGGATTCCCTGCAACAGCCTGGGGACAGGCTATTAGGCTAGCTCACTTATCTCTGAAACGTGCTCTTAATTGGTATTCATTGCGGGAAAAACCCCCGAACCTCCCAGCATTGCAAAACTCTCTTAACATTTGTCTTTTTACTCTAAACTTTCTTAAATCTAAATTCCTCCTACTTCTACTGCTTTTTGTCATTTTTCCTCCCTCCTAACAGACTGTCATTATTCTGCTTGGCAGAGTCCTGCTGAGCTTGGGGGAGAGGAAACGCTGCGATCTTACTGCCAGAAAAAACCACTCTCTGAATCCCTGGTCAGGCAGTAAGACCCTATCATGGGAATTTATCTGCTACATCTGTATCTTAAAAATCTTTCCTGATATTCTTGCCTATATCTTCTTTGCAATTTCTACCTTACTTCAACAAAACCTATGCTTCCTGTCAAAAGACTATTCGTGTTAAAATCATTTCATTAACAGAAGGCTATTATACTTGTTCCACGTGGGTATGTCATGAAAATGCTATCCATAAGTTTTCACTCTGTCATTTCTGTTTTATTTTAAAGAACACTCTACCCCTCGCTCTTTTGTTTCTTCTTTACTCTTCATATGGAAAGGAACCTTAAAATCTTTTCTTCTTTTCAATCTAAACATAGGGGGATCTAAATGTCCTTATATTGTATCAAGGGTTTCCCCACCCCATTTAACGTTCTTAATGAATGATCAAGTTAATCTTCATTGTCATTATTGTAATTATTATCCTTTTTCTATTAATTGTATTCCTTCCTCATCTGGTAAATGTTCTACAACTAATTTGTCCATAAGCCTCTCTCCTGCTTGTCATGTTTTTATATACCCGAGCTCTGATCCTGTCAATAAGCAACGCTTCCAAAGAACTGCCCATGACGATCTGCAGAAGCCTCATAGAAGAGATAATATTGTCTGGACTATAACTGACTCTCAAAAAGTTCATTTAAGTTCTACAACCAATTTTTCTTGCATAGAAAACTTCTACTCACCATTTCAATTCAATTTGGCAGGCGCACCCACACAACCGGGGGATATCCTGCAATCCACAACACTGCAGGAGGAACTTTAACATCACGCCTGAAAGGAATGTATTTTATCCCTGGCAAAAATTCTGTCTGGGCTTGTAACACCGGTCTCACAGCATGTGTCTATGGGGATGAACTTGTTAAATCCAAATCATTTTGTATTCAAGTATGGCTTGTACCAAAAATTAATGTGTATAACTCTGATGATTTTATATCCCTATAGGTATCCATGGAACACCCCCTCTCTTGCAAAATCGTAGAGGCTTAGCTCTGTTATTTTTAAAACAAGGGGGATTGTGTGCTGCGCTTAAAGAAGAATGTTGTTTCTATGCTGATAGCAGTGAGGTCGTGCTGGATTCTATGAATGAATTAGAAAAATGCTTAATTGGTATCAAGGTTCGTTTTCTATTTCACCATGGCTTACAACCCTTTTAACTGTATTGGCAGGACCATTAATAATCATTATATTGATATGTATTATAGGACCTTGTTGTTTTAATAGAATATTGCAATTTTTAAAAAATCAATTATCTTCCATGACTACTGATGCTGATGTGTTATTGCAAGCTCATGTTATGTCTTTAACATCGGATGAAGAAATATCATTGCTGAGTTACTGCTCCTTGGACAACCCTGATGCTGACGGGTCGCACGCCTGCCTAGATGACGGGGACGGAGAACATTTCAGAAAAGTAGTTCCTGTTTTCTTGGACAAGGAAGAAGACTCGTCATAAAAAAATAAAAACAGAGATGTTGTAACTATCAGTGCAATTCTGTACCATCCTAGCATTGTATTTAGCTTTCTTGTGTAAAACATCAGACTCCTGTCTGCATTGTATCTTTTTGTAAACATTAAGACTCCTATCTCTTCAGTGATCTTTGCCAGGCATGCAAAAGAGAAGGGGAGTTTAAACAGCCGTCAATACAGAATGATGTTTTAATTGACCTGAATTCCTATAAATTACACTTTCTGATACCCTGTTGTCTTTACTAACCTGAGCTATTATAAATCTTATGTATTTCCTGCTGACCTAAGCTATTATAATTCATGAATGTCTTGTTTACCCTGGGCTTTGAAGAATTTCACCCCCGTGTGAAAAAGCATAATAAAAGAGCCTGTGTCAAGGTATTTGGGGCGCTCATCCAGAGAAAACCTCGTCTCGTGTCGTTTCTCTCTCCCTTGCTCCCTCTCATGAGACGCCCATCTAATGCGGGATGGCAGATACTGCAAGCTTTAGTGTGGGCGGCTAAGAAAAACTATGTCATTAACCATTTAGATGTAGAAACTGCTTATCTACATGCACCATTGCAGCACACTATATATTTAAAAAAACCAGTAGGTATAAAAGACAATAAAGTAAATAGTAATGATTGTTGGAAACTCAAAAAGAGTCTTTACAGGTTGAAACAATCTGGGTTTGAGTGGAACCAATATATTGTGAAAGAGTTAAACAATATAGGTTTTAAATCTGGTTTAGCAGATCCATGTGTGTTTAAAAGAGAAAATAATGGAACGGTGTCATTATTGTTATTATTTACAGATGATATTGCTTTGATAACTAAGACTAATAATGAAGCTAATGAAATTATATCATTATTAGCCAAAAAGATAAAATTAAAGCATTTAGGTGAAATTAAAAAGTATCTAGGATTGACAATTAACAAAACAAAAAATGGATTTAAGATATCTCAAGAAGATAAAATTTGCCAATTAATTAAAACGTTTAAAATGGAACTTTGTAAACCGGCAAAGACTCCAATGAGTCAGGAAGTTTGCCAAACTGATGATAAAAGTCCCAAATTTGATAAGTCCATATATCAATCTTTGATTGGTAGCTTATCATATATAAGCAATTGGTCAAGGCCAGATATAGCTTATAGTGTAAATCAGCTGGCACGTTTTAATTCAGATCCACATCAATGTCATTGGCAATCATTAAAGAGAATTTTAAGATATCTTAAAGGAACAATGAACCATGCATTGTATATAGAACCAAAGGGTGATTTGAGTCTTAGTGCCTATGCAGATGCAAGTTTTGCAACTGATATAAACACAAGAAAATCAACATCTGGGATGGCTATATTATTTGGTAAGACACTAATAGGGTGGAGGTCAATCAGACAACAGCATATCAGCTTGTCCACGATGGAAGCGGAATTTTCATGTCTGTCATTATTATGCACTGATTTGATTTTGTACAAACAGTTATTATTAGACATGGGTATAACTGTAAAAGATTCCATTATTGTGTACGAGGATAATCAAGCAGCTATAAAATTAGCTAATAGTATTGCTGTAAAAACTAGATCAAAGCATACTGATTTAAGATACTTAAATGTTAGAGAATCTGTAAAGAATGGGCTAATTAAATTGGAATACTGCATGACAGAAGAAAACATTGCAGACCAATTTACAAAAGCTCAAGGAGTAACTAAGTTTCAAGAAAGTTGTAACAAATATGATTTAAAGATGTAAATAGTTATATTATTATTTCCTAAAAGGGGAGAATGTTAGGGATAACATTGGTTTACCCTAACCGGTTTAGGTAAATAATAATATGTAATCATAGTTTGTATGTTAAAGTGTCTGCAACTTTAACTGTGGGATAGTAATTAAGGGAGTGGTTGTGAAAGCACTTTAAAAGAAGCAAGACGACAGCTTGCTCTCTCTCTGGCTTTGAAGTTCCTGATTACTGCAAGGACACAAGACTGCATTCCTCGAACGGGAGAGAAAACAAAGGACAGACTTGTAAGTGTATTGACATAGGGTATTCAACACGGACTTTTGCTAACTGAATATCCCTGAATGGACTGACTAAATGATACATGACTATTGGACTGTTATTTTGACTATGCTATGAACTCATAATGGAATAAACTATATATTTGATAGCACAAGCGTATCTGTCATTTTTACTGTATGTTAATAAACATACAAGCTTAGCTTACTCATTTATCTGTGTGCCTATCTGACTAAGCTGCACATTCTGTTTAGCTTGTCTCCCTAACCCTGGTTGGGGAAACCAGGCTTAACAGGTACTATAAAATCTCCAGTCAGAGGTGGTATTTGTCGGTTCTCCGAACTACTCAAAATTTGCACTACCGGTTCTCCAGAACTGGTCAGAACCTGCTGAATACCACCTCTGGTTGGAATGCAGTACTGTAGGCTAACTCATTACTCACTGCTAGGAGTTCAATTCTGACCAGATTAAGGTTGACTCAGCCTTCCATCCTTCCAAAGTTGGTAAAATGAGGACCCAGATTTATTTATTTATTTATTTGATTTGTCAATCGCTTACAAGATAATAGATATAAGTATAAATATGAGTAAGAATACAGGAAATAGGTACAAATAAATGGGGACAATAGGACAGGGACGGGAGGCACGATGGTGCACTTATGCATGCCCATTACAGACCTCTTAGGAAAGGGGTGAGGTCAATAGTGGATAGTTTGAGGTTAAAGGAGTGGGGGTTTGAGGATGTAACAACAGAGTCAGGTAGTGCATTCCAGGCATTGACCATTCTGTTGCTGAAGTTGTACTTTCTGCAATCAAGTTTGGAGCGATTAACATTGAGTTTGTATCTGTTGTGTGCTCTTGTATTGTGGTTGAAGCTGAAGTAGTCATTGACTGATAGGACATTGTAGCAGATAATTTTGTGTACTACGCTTAAGTCCAACCATAGGCAGCATAGTTCAAGATTGTCCAAGCCCAAAATTTCAAGTCTGGTGACATTGGGTATTCTGTTGCGAGCAGACGAGTATAGTATTCTTCTCGTGAAATACTTCTGGACTCGCTCAATTGTATTAATGTCTAATATATAGTATGGATTCCAGACAGATGAGCTGTATTCGAGTATTAGTCTGGCAAAGGTTTTGTATGCCATAGTTAGCAATTCAATATTTCCAGAGGAGAAGCTTCCTAAGATTAGATTTACAACTCTTAATGTCTTTTTGGCAATGCTGTTACAGTGAGCTTTTGTGCTTAGATCATTAGACATGAGTACTCCAAGGTCCTTGACAGAGTGAGGGTCATCAACGAGGTCATATCCACCTAACTAATATTTGGTGTACTGATTTTTGTTACCAATGTGTAGGATAGAGCATTTGTTGGTTGAGATTTTGAGTTGCCAATTGTTTGACCATTCAGATACTTAATCAAGGTCACTTTGAAGAAAAGTAGCATTGTCGATGGTGTTGAACAGTTTTACATCATCTGCGAAGAGGACACAGTTGCTTATAAAGTGATCACAAAGGTCATTTATGTAGAGTATAAAGAGTGTGGGTCCTAGAACTCTGCCTTTGGGGGGCACCGCTGTTAACTGAAGCAGGGTTTGATATAGTACTCCCTATTTTTTACTATTTGTTGCCTGTTTGACAGGAATGCAGTAATCCATTTGTGAAGGGATCCAGAAATGCCCTAAGAGTTTAGTTTTAACAATAGTTTGTCATGTACCACTGAATCAAAGGCTTTGCAGAAGTCTATGTAAATCGCATCTATTGCTTTACCCTGGATCATTGTTAGGGGAAACATGCTAACTCTGTAAATTTCTCAGAGAGTGTTGTAAGGCACTATGAAGCAGTATATAAGTCTAAGTGCTACTGATAGTTCAGCATTGGCTACTCATGCAGTCAACAAGAAAACGAGTAGAAGGAAGAGGTTCTGGTTAAAAAGCCATCCCAGCAATGCAAATGCCAATTACCTATTTCCTTACTACAGATTAAGCATATCAAAGGGAATCACTGCAACTCCACTATTTCGATTTAGGATGAATCTGGTTGTGAAAAGCATGGAACTGCAGATGAAAAAGAGCATCCTTACTTCTGTGTTCCTTCTTCATAACATATCATGTGAAGCCTTTCATTACAATCAATTTTTTTTATCACCACACTGCCCAGTAGCAGCCAAAATTTAGAGTGGAAAAAATTTAAGGTACCAATGTACCAATGCAGTAATGTCACTAGTTGGCTTTTAAAGATGTAAACAGATCTAATATTCTTTCCTTCTTCTATTTTCCTCATTAAAAAAAACCCTGTGAGGTGAGTTGGGCTTGCGGAGAATGACTGGCCCAAGATCACCCAACCAGTTTTTATGCCTAAAGCAGGACTACAATTCACAGTTTCCTGGTTTTTAGCTTGGTGCCTTAATCACTAAATCAAAGGGTGTAAGGAATACTGGAGCGTTCTTTACATAATGTCTGTTCCTATTCCAAGCTATATTAAGGCATTCAGTCCAAGCCAAGTATTGAAAACACTGCAAGGAAAAAGAGAAGGTTATGTTGGTCCAACCCCATAGTTTCCAACTCTGAAATACAGTTGCAGCATAATTTGAAGGGATGGGATTGCCCTATCTGTTGGAACTTCAGTGTTGTTTCCATCCATGCTTATTGGTGCCTTGATCAATAAAACAGAAGAAACTTTTTGAACCATCTGAGTAGTGGTTGACAGAGCTAGTTTTCATTAGGACTTTGGAGTTAGGACTGTCAATATGAGATTTGGTGTTTGGAGATCCCTCCTTGGTACTATCTAGATTTCATGTTCTCCCTGACCATTTTTGTTCTTAACTGGCCATGTCCACACATATGCCAGTTTTTTTTTAATTCATTGAACTGTCCTAATATTACAACATGCCCTCAGGTTTCCAGATCTGCTTACTGTTGGCTGCACAAGTTAGAAACTCTTGTCTTATGACTTGTAAAGAGCAGAAAAACTTTTAAGCAGCAACTGTTTCAGAATTTTATTTCCCAGAAGCATTAGATTCACAAAGACAGAAGGGCAAAACAGATGAGATTTCCAGGTAGGAAGGCAACAGAGAGAAAATAACATTAATAAATAAAGTAGAATGATCAAGAATGAATCTATCTATCTATCTATCTATCTATCTATCTATCTATCTATCTATCTATCTATCTATCTATCTATCTATCTATCTATCATCTTTTATCCAACCTGTCTTGCCCTGCTCTGCCCTCTTTTCACAATTTTTTTCTATTTTAAAACTGCTTACCCATCTACCCATGTCTGACTATAGGATAATCGTAAATGCAAGTATGCAAAATGTATGCATTTTATTTGCATAACCATATACTTTGTGCCAAAAAGGGAGTGGGGATTTCCATGTATTTTATAACTTTAACAACAACAACAGTAATAGTAATAGTACTTATTTGTGGCAGGACTTTTATGTTTTGGCAACTGCAGGATTATTGACAGGGACTGGGGAAAATATATTGTGCACATGTCCATAGCAGGGGAAGCTGCACATTTTTCTACACAATTATTTCTTAAACCCATTCATGGAAAGGTTCCTCTCATGCACCCATCGCAGAGATACCATTTTTGTGGTTCTGAGACAAGCAAGGGAAAAAAAAAAAGAAACTCTCTTCTGACCACAAATAACATGTTCTTTTTGGTGCTGCTCAAACTTCACTCTGCCGTATGGCAGAGATAAACACAGAGGAAAATAAGAATGAATAAAAATTGGGTTATTTTGTGGAAGCTCAGCAATAGCAAGAGAAATTGTGGCTTTGAACATTGGGAAGCAATCTTTTTGATCATCATCTTTGAACAAGTTTTTCCCCCCAAAGTGAATTATAATTCTGCCGTTTAGAATTATTTTTCTGTAGCAGCATCAGAGATGGTATTCAGCAGGTTCTGACCAGTTTTGGAAAACTGCTAGTAGAAATTTTGAGTAGTTCTGAGAACTGGCAAATACCATTTCTGACTGGCCCCATCCCCATCTATTCTCTGCCTCCTGAGTCCTAGCTGGTCAGCTGGGTCTTCTTTTGTTGTCTTGCATAGAAGAACGGAGCTGGAAAGCAGGTCAGTGGGTTGCGGAGAGGATGGGGATTTTGCAGTAACCTTCCCCCAGGAGTGGGGAAGAAGATTTTACACTATCCTTCCCTGCCACGCCCACCAAGCCACGCCCACAGAACCAGTAGTAAAAAAAATTTGAATCCCACCACTGAGCAATATGAGTTGAAATCATTTACAAGAAATCTTTCAGCCTTTATTGCCTACTCTGTGTGGGTCTTGTGCACATATCCGTGGACATCCTTTGCCAAAAAAATGATTATATAAAAACCTGGTAACAATATGGTGACAAGTTCAACCCTGAGCATTTGGGTACTGCCTAAAAATTATCATTGCTCTTGTCATTTGGTTGGATTGATGAAAGTATTTCAAACTCAGTTTATTCCGACCCGATATATATTCTCTGATCTGGAGGGATACAATGGCAGTTGCAGAAGTGAATGCATAATCGGGCTTGAAATGAACCTATTTGCATGACTTTGTTCCCAGTGATATAACTTGGTTTTTCACCTTTTGGTTAGAGAAAAAGAGAAAAAATAATAATAACAGATAATTTAGTTCTCCAGTTCAGAAAATGGATTGGTTGGCAAAGTTTTGCTGACAGCAGAAGATATATTCCCATTTTCCTATTTAAATTATCTCTTATTCAGACATTTTGTTTAACATAAGAACATCCTAAATACTTTGCAGGGTGAAGTAGCATTTGGTACCTTTTTTGTTAGGCTATTTCAGGGAAAGTTGAAGCATGAATTAAATATTGGTAATGTAATCCTTTCCACAATCTGGGGCCAGGCTGCTGAAGAAATGTCTGTTCATTGGAGAAGACTATTTTACTGTCTGTAGAACAAATATATTTAATTCGCTGCTTCCTTTTTGCTTCCAGTACACCCATGCATCTTGAAAGCTCGCACTGCTTTAAAAATAAGCTGATGTAATGGAAAATATGATTGGGATGCACTGTTTATCTTAAGGATCATATGTTGTTATTTCAAATAAAATATTTATTAGAGTTAAAAACCAGCATAAGGAGGGAAGGGTACAGTCAATTAAAAAACATAGAAATTACATCAAAACTATTAATCTATTAACAACAAAAATTCTAAACCTGTTCCTGTAACCATTAACTTGGCAAAATGGTGCATCATAGGGCAATCATTTTCAAAGTGAGGTATCTCAAATGGGCTAATTTACAGCATGAATCCAGTCTGGGTACACATGACTCTTAGCTAAGCTGTTACTGCTTGAAGACTGACAGGCTACCTCTGCAGCCATGTGATGCTCATTTTGAATGTGCTGTGGCAATTTCCCAGCCACTGTTGAATCTCCGCCTTCCTCCTCTCCAACCAGCAGCTGTCACTTATCTGCCTGCTGGAAAGGGAAGGGAAGAGAAGAGAAGCAAAGGGATGGACCCATTGCTTTGGAAGCTTGATGTGATCTGTCAGAATGAGGCTGAGTTATTGGATCTGACTGTTTTAATGAGTCATGGTTATTTTTCATGACTTCTTTTTTCTTGCATGCCACTGGTTATTTGCAGTATCACTGTGCAGCTGCCAATTTATTTTTGGATACATAAGTTTGGTAAAATGGTACTTGGAGGCTTGGAGTGGTGCTGCTATTGCTTCAAGGGTGCACTGTGACTATGAGTTAGATGCTGATAGAACTTTTGGATAAAAGTGTTATGGTTATCTAAAAGTGGATCAGGAGAATCAGGTGGTGTCAGGATAGGTTGAAGATTCTGTAATCATTTTATTTAGATTGGCAGGGGATTCACTTTAATCTTTGTACACATCCCAGATTCCCTAATGTGAGATGAAGTAGGCATTTATATATGACACACACACACACACACACACACGTTTCCAATGTGCAAAGTGCTTTCAACAGGGGACAGACACCATGATGTTTTACAATGGCTGGAAGTGCTTTACATTTTCTGAGGCCATCATAACTATGAGTTGTTCTTTAATGGTCATAAATTGAGGACTACCTCTATGTGATTTTAGCAATATGGAAGCCTGTGTAAATAAATAAAAATAAATGATTAATTAAAAGTAACAATACTATTATGTAATGAATAAATTAACTGGGCAGTCTTAGCATAATATGGATATCAAACATTTTATTGATCTATATATTTGCTTGCAACTTAGTTAATTTCAAAGTTCAAAGCAATACCAGAGAAAGAAAGAAAGTGATTGTGGTGGCATCTTAGGGGATTAGCCAGGCAAGAGGGAAGATAAGAAGATGTGACAGTTCCTGTGAGTGGTTAGATGGCACCAAGAGGTGCCGTGGGAGGATGAAGTCATGAGTAAGAAGCAAAGATCAGTAGTAGCAGCTGTGACAGCAGTGAATGACAGGCAGAATCTGACTCTGCCTTATTTGAACTCCTGGTGGATATCCTGCTACTGGTAGCAGTTTGGACCAGAATGCCAAGAACAAGTCTCTTAGACTTTGTATTAGTAAGATTTCCTAAGAAGATGATTAAAAGGAAGAATTGCACAAGTACTCTACTTTTAAATGAGAACTTGTCAAGTTCTTTTGATATCAAGGGAGGAGATGTGTTTCTTTTGTGAATGAAAGGGCAGATTTGTGATTTTTTTTAAAAAAAAAATATCTTCAAGACTTCTTAGAAACCAGTTCCCACATTCAACCAAATCTGAACTGCAAAATAGAAGTTTTTAGAAGAAAGACTATACTGCAAAACACCTCTGAAATCAAATTGAATAAATAATATTCCTTTTCATTCATACCAATCTATTATTTTCCTCCCTGACCCTGCTGTTAGTTTGTCTTTAGAAAAGTTCACCTCCCACTTTCAGTTACCCATTGCATTTTAATCATACTATAGATCTATAAGGTAGGTGACATATTCCTTTGGGTGGAAACAAGGTGCTAATAGATAATGATTAGAGGCATAAAGATTCACATGTCTTAGTCAAGATTCTTATTCAATTTGGTCCATGATTAAAATCAGGATGGAGGTGGCAAACCAGGTTAATGGATCAGGGTCCAAACCCAAAGTTATGATTAGCATGTAATGTGACTACTAGTTGATATTCATGGATGAATTCAGCTAATCTCTGACTGTCCTACATAGTGGTGGTTACAATCTGTTACACAGTCCATTTTAGATTACTCCTGTCTTTTTCTTTTTGGGCTACTGGAAGTTTTAGTTCATTTAAGATGTTTTGGAGGGCTTTAGTTAGTTTGTATGCTCTGGTGTGGTTGTAATAATTTGTTTGTTGTTTCTGTTTTTAATATGTAGCAGTGTTATCTTTTTTATAGCTTGTGTTGTTAGTGCTATAGATAGAGTGGTCAGATACATTTTGATAAAGTTATATGGAAGACATGGGACATGGTGGAGCATATATGCTTGTAAGCGTGTAATTGTTTATGTATGTGTATGCATACACATGTACATGTTCACACACACACCAACAAAAAACACAGCAGAGATGTTCTACAAAATATATGTATTTGGCTTGTGGCATATTTATTTAAAAGTTACTGTATTAGCTTTGAATTAAAAAAATAAATGAAGGAAAAGGTTATCCTAAAATTTGAAATAAGGCTGCTAAAATATTTTGCCATTCTAAAAGGTTGGAGGGCAAGTACTTCCTTGCTCATCCAATCAAGAATAAAACTAGAAACAATAGTCTACATCTGCCATCCCATTAGCAAATTGTTTCCATAAGTTCTTTTTAAAAATTACTTGATCACAGAGTTGCAAAATAATTCCCCATAATTGTCTACAACTAGAAAAAATATTCTTAACAAAGTTGAGGAACAATAGTACAGGAACAGATATAACTGACTCTTTGAATAGTGTGTGCATGAAAATTATAATTACTATGTTCAACTTTACTTGGACTGCAATCATTTTTATTTGTATTTTTAATGTAACTTTTTTCTGTACAGCCAGAATAATAGAAAATATTCCCCATAGCTAATTTAGTATCTGTGCAATTCCAGTTCTGGGAACACCAAGTAAGTACAGTACATTGCAATTTATATTTTATGAAATTATGAATTCTAATCCTGTAAAGTTCATGCCTTATTAATAGTTTATTATTTTTTCTGAAGTCCTTGGTGCTCTCTGAGCTTGTTTGTTTGCAAATATTTCATTACCCAGCTAGTTAACATGGTCAGTGCTGGTATTGGATTCATTTCCTGTGTATATACAATAGCTTGCCTTGGTATTGTTGGTGGGAGTGTAGTATTCTCCTTGGTAGGTCCTTTATTTGGATTTTTTTTCTGCTTGATTGTTGTCTTGATTGTTAATTCCTGCTTATCAGGGTGTAGGTTGATAGAGATGTGTTCTGGTGATTTGGTGTCCTTTTTATCTTACTCATCTCTTCTTTAAAAGGTGTGTAAATGAGCAGAGTCTATCATAATGAAGACCCAGATTGTTGGGGGCAAAATGCTGACTCTGTAAACCACTTAGAAAAGGCTGTAAAGCATTATGAAATGGTCTAAGTGCTATTGCTATTGATAGCTGACTTGTCAGAATGGCTAGCTTCCAGCAGTTCCCTAACAGTTTTTGATTTTACTGTTGTACAGATCTTCCAATCCATTTTTCCCCCCTTATATTTAAATAACATCTAGGTAGCTACTATGTGATAATGCTGTGACTATGTGATATTTCTGGGCCCAGTTTTAATGACAAATCTTCCTGATGGCACCTTAAACACAGTTATCATGTCTTTCTCAATCTTTTTTGTCTCCAGACTGAACATTCACATTTCCTTCAGCCTATCCTCATAGTCCCTGTGTTATCATTGCTACCACCTTCTATGTGTATGGTGTGCATATGCCATCCTTCTTTGTGTATGGTGCCCAGAACTGTGCCCAACATTCCAAGAGTGGTCTCACCAGTGCAGTGTAGAAATGAGGGTGAGAATGTCTATTGGCAGTCTCATACAATTTATGGACTTTCAAAAAACTTACTATCTCTGCCTTTCTCTACTTCTATATCTTTTATTTCTCCCATGTCTTCTGTCCAGATTTCTGACTCCTTTTTTAATCTGTAACCAATTTGCTTATTCTGGATATAATTAACCTCGAGAGAGTTACTTATTCATGAATAACATAAGCTTCAGTGGGAATGTTAATATTGTATATATATACAAATATAACAAAACAATACAGAACAATTTCCTTGTGTGTCCAATCACACTTGGCCAAGAAAGAAATCCATTCCAGTCCAGATACAATACTTAAACTATATTAAACAAATGTACCACTTTTAACAGAATAAAAATGGTGCTTCTAATTACCTGTTTTTCTTTTTAAAAAGTATGTATTTAAAAAACAATAAGATATGTCCCATCTAAGAGGAAGCATTTGCTTCTTTTCCACATAATATGGATCATCTTTATCCAGTTTAAATCAGCTGACTTCCTGGTCCTTTATTCCTTTTGTAGTTTCATTTTAAACTAATCAGCATAAAGGCTAGTTTGTTAGTTTTCTTATCTTCTTCTCTCAATTCATTTAGATAATAAGTGGATAACTTTTTGGAGCTTTTAATAATAATTAGGTAATTCCTATTATTGAAAGGCACACTCTGTATAAATTTAAAATAAAGATTTCTTGCTTTTAAACTATATGTAATTGTATATACATCTTTAATTACACCTTTAATTAGGCTCCTGATTCATTAAAAAGTAAAAAAAATGGTAACAGCTTTAAAATCCTCTTTTGGTTTTTAATGAATAAAAGGTCTGGTTCGTCATCTCCCAGAAATTTCAAATTTGACATTGTTAACCTTAGTTAAAGTTATATTCGTTCTTTAGATGCACGGCTTTTTTTAAATATAAAGTTATATTCTTTCTTAGTTCCAGGGCTTTACCACAAACCTTGGTGTAATCAGTTAAGTAGAGGAAAAGTGTGTACATTGTTTCCAAATGACTGCTAAATCCAAAACTTCATCATATGCAGGTATTGTTATCATTTTTTTCAGTATGCATACCTTGTGGAAATCCAAATGAAATACATTTATAAAAATGATATCAATATGGAAAAACATTTCAAGCTTCATTCAGACTATTCCAGAGGCATTAGACTTACTGATTGATTATTTCAAGGCTTGTGTCCATTGCAACTGAATGGACTAAAATGGAATTCTGTTAAATAGAGGTTATACTATGATATGGTCCTAATTATCCTTCTTTGTATTGTTTATCCATAATGGCAGGGGTGTCAAACTTGCATCATCATGCATCATCACATGATGTATCGCAACTTTTTTCCCCTTCACTAAACCAGGTGTGGGCATGGCCAGCGCGTGATGCATCTGGCCTGTGGGCTGTGAGTTTGACAGCCCTGCATAATAATATATCAATCAAGGAGAGAAGCAACCTAGAACTAAGAAGAAATTTCCTGAACAATTAATCAATGGGACAACTTGCCTCCAGAACTTGTGAATGCTCCAACGCTGGAAGATTTTAAGAAGAGATTGGACAACTATTTATCTGAAATGGTGCAGGGTGTCATGCCCCCGGTGGAGACTGACTCTGAGGAAGAGGAGGAACAGCCAACAAGGAGTGGGAGTGTGGCTCCAGAGGTGATGGAGGAGGCTGGGGAAGGGCAGAGGCTGGCTGAGCAATCAGAGGAGGATCCAGGCCCACCCCCTATCCATCCTAGGTCATGCAGGGAGGAGAGGATCAGGGAAAAGCAAGGTCTACTCAGGAGGAGATTACCATGATGCTTGCAGCTGGGAGCTATGTATATAAGTTTGTAACTACACAGTCAGAATTGCTAGAGTCAAAGTTTAGTGTGTGCTTTGAAAGAGGTTTATCTTTGCTGGCGTTCTTCTCACGGACTCTCCTCGGTTATTTTCCTGGAGTTTATGATTAGTTATCTTGGCTTGCTTCGGAACTCTCATCAATGCGGTTTGTTTTGGTTTTCTTTTTGTCTCATTATTTACTTTTGTGACTTTAAATTGTGCCTAATAAACAGTGAAGTTAAGTTAAAGGCCTTACCGGACTTTAATATATGTTTGGGGTTTGGGGTTATTTTGAGAGACTACAGGTCATCACATAGGGTTTCCTGCCTAAGCAAGGAGTTGGACTAGGAAACCTCCAAGATCCCTTCCAATTCTGTTATTCTGTTATTCTGTTAATGGGATTCAGCAAGTGTATGTAAGACTGCAGTGCTATCTATACAGAAATTAAATGTAAAGTGTAACATATACACATATATACAAAAATTCACTGATAGTCCTGGTTGGTAATAAATGAAACTATATAAAGAATAGTCCAGATCATCTTACTTTCCTATTATGGACATCATTATAAATAGATTAAATAAATGTATTGCCTCGATGAATGTTGCCAATTGTTATTTTTTTCCGAGCAACTACTCATTATAGAATAAATAGATGTATTCTAAAAGAAATAACTTTTATTTTAAAAGGTGAAAGCCGTAAAGTTTTTAATAATGTCTTTCAACATTGACATATGGACTTATTTTTCTGTTTTCTGTATTATACAATCATGTTCTTAATTTTATATGAATTAGATCACTCTCTTAGAAAAAAAAAGTTATCATTTATAATTTAGAAAGCCTACACTAGCGAATAACATTTAAAGAATGCAATTTCATGCCAAGATAGTTTGAAAAATGAACCTTCCATCTGTCCTTCCCACTCCTACCTTATGGCTGGCATTTAGGTTAAGCAACAACAAAGTCACTGGGACCCAATCACAGTGCAGGTTTTACAGGAAGATACTGTAGCACTATGTGAAATATTTTCACTACAATCGAAAGAGAATTTTGAACAAACTCTTTTAGAAGGTTATGGATATTTACAAAATGTGAAAGAAAACAAACTGGGCACCTATGTCTGTTTTGCACCAGTGAAAGGAAGAGTAGGAAGAGTAGATACCTTACGTCATCTTCATGGGATCATAATATTCCCATCCTGCGGGAGGGAAGACAGTGCCTTAGCAGTCTCCCAAATTTAGCTGCAAACAAAGTTATACTTCATGTAGTATAGGAAAATATTAGTTATTAACTTTGAGTTTGTGGATTTTACCATGGGTTTAGATTATTTCTATATTTAGACTATACAAATATGGAAACTTTATTATAAAAAAAATTAGATAGAAGTATTTTTTTTCCATCTCTGATAATTCAGATGGGAGAAAGTAAAGGTAAAGGTTCCCCTCACACATGCGTGCTAATCATTTCTAACTCTAGGGGGCAGTGCTCATCTCTGTTACAAAGCCAAAGAGCCAGCGCTGTCAGAAGACGTCTCTGTGGTCATGTGGCTGGCATGACTAAATGCCGAAGGCACACAGAATACTGTTACCTTCCCACCAAAGTGTCCCTATTTTTCTACTTGCATTTTTACATGCTTTCAAACTGCTAGGTTGGCAGAATCAGATGGTGGAGATGGAAAAGAAATAGTTTTAACTGACAAGGTGCAAAGGAAAGAGGAAGATTGAGTTTACTT
The DNA here is from genome assembly GCA_033807585.1 of Hydrophis major. Taxonomy (NCBI): domain Eukaryota; kingdom Metazoa; phylum Chordata; class Lepidosauria; order Squamata; family Elapidae; genus Hydrophis; species Hydrophis major. Next base: position 295,643,788 of record CM066328.1, on the reverse strand, counting down.
GATTTGGAATTGCATTTTGATGCTTCCTGTTTGGCTTGAGTGAAAGAGGAGGGTATTGATGAGAAATAGAAGGTTTTTGGAGTTAAAAGGGTATGACTTGAAATTTGGGTGGAATGGATAAAGTCAAAATTTATGTGGGTTTTTTTAATGTTAGGCATGCTCTATTGAGAATATGGAATAGATAAAAACTTCAAGCTGCAACTGAAAACAGTGGCATCCATTTTGTGGATCTCATCACAAGAAGAATTTTATAGATAAAGAATAATAAGGAAACACAAATTTGTCATAAGATAATATAATTTTGTCAAAGGAATGTAAAATAAAAATTGAGAGAAAAACAGGGCAGATGGATAGAGTTGTCAATGGTTCTCTTAATTACACTTATTAAAAAGATTTAAAGTGGATAAAAGAATGTATTGTTTTGAGCATTGTAAGACTGAGTTTGAAATAGTATTGTTTAAAAATGATGATACATATCATTGTTAAGATATCTAAACTTATTGAAATTTGAAACAGAAGGATAATAAGTAAAATAATGTGTGATATGGTAAAATAATTTTTTTTGTTATAATATACAAATGGAACAATGGGAAAATATGTAGCTGAAAATATTGAAGGTTTAAATTGTTATAATTCTTAAGGAGAATTTTTTTTAAAATCATGTCCTGCATCAATGCTGTATGTCACCTGAGAAATTGCATAGAATGTATAAAGGCATTTCAAATACATGTTAGAAATGTGAACAACAGGAAGGGACATTTAATGATGTTTGATGTATGTGTAAAAAAAAACTAGAAAATTTTGGATTCAAGTACACAGATAGAGGATTTTAAAGATTAATATATTCAGACCAGGGGCTTTTCTTTTGGGATTGATAAACAGTTGGAAAAATGTTCATGGTACTTTGCCTTTGAATAAGACAACTGCAGCAAGATTATTGAGGGTACAAAGACAGAAAAATACAGCATTACCCACAATGGAGAAATGGTTGATGAAGATGATGGAACATGCTGAGATGGCTAAATAGACTTTGTTGCTAGAGAAAAAGACAATATCTACTTTTAGTGCAAGGTTAACAGTTCCTAATGTAACTGATTTTCCTCCTTACTTAGCTGAAAAAGCTACAAGAAGCTAGATTTTTCCCATGCAGCATTTCATAATGTACTGGGGATTTTGCCTAGCAAATTTTACAAACATTTAATATAATTCTAAACTGCATTGTACAGTATTGATAAGTTGCATCCTTCTCAACCTAAGGATTCTCAGCTTTAGACTGTCTGTTTCCCTCTCAATTAAAGTTTTCCATGGCCTCCCTGCTAGCTTGACATGGCTATTACATGTGCAGCGTACTGTGGAAGAGGTGAGTGAAATGTTATTAAATATATGTATGTTCAGAACCTATATATTTTGTTAGCTAGACAGTAGTGAAATTGTGCTGTTTTATAAGTTCATTTGTTGCTCATCCTTCTCTAGTTTTTTACAACCTCCTTATTTTATCCTCCCCTGCATGATTAATTGCTTGTTCCATCATCCCAAACTCAAGGTTAAGTTAAGGTCTCCTTCAGGTTAGTGGACAATGTAATAAAAATCAGTTTGGATGGGTTCTGTCATCAGAGCATTACAGGTTTGAGGGTAGAATTCTATTCATTTTTCTCCATTGTTTTCCCTTGAGGCAGATCCTGTAGGACATGTTAAATTTCTAAATAATATAGAGCCTATATTTCATATCAGATCATATCAGAAAATCTGATATGATACACATACATACATATATGTGTGAATGCATGCTTAGAACCAGAATTAAATTTCATCGCAGCATAATAAGTTGCAATGCTTTGTTTTTAGAATCTTCATATTAATATTTTTAATATTAATATATTAAAAAAAATTAAAGTGTATTTACTAATTTATTTTAAAACTGTCTCCTAATGTCAACTAAAGCTTTAGTGGTCCATTCATGAACTTGTTTAAAAATTCAATAGAATTGTAGTGTAGTTTATGTTTTTTCAATTTTTTTTATTGTTATGCTTCTGTTCTGAAAATGTGTTATGAGCCACTTCAAGTTGTTTGTCAGATAAATGTAAGTAAAGTTTAAATAACTAAAGTGAAGTTATATTGATAACTCCTTATGCATGGGATGCCATATACATACCTATGAATTTACATGGAGAGCTCAGTCAATACTTCAGGGTACAGTATCATCAATACTCAGATTACACCCAACTGTATATTGTTACTCCAGGCTATGAAGAGGAAAATACTGTTGATGTCCTTTTCTAGTATTTGGAGACAGTAAGGATCCTTACAGGACAGAATACTGTGGAGCTGAACCCTAATGAGTCTGAATTACTGTGGATACCTCAAGACTTTTTCTGCCAGCACCAATTATTTCTTGATGGGGAAGTACTACTGTCACAGAACAGATTCAAACTTTAGGATCCTTCTGTACCCCAGGATTCTGATGAAACAGCAGGTGAAAACTGTGGCCAAAGAGACCTACACTTAATTTTGGCTGGTGCACCAAAGAAGATCTCAGCCAGTCCTTGAGTATTGAAGATTTGTCCTGAAATGAATACAAACGCCAGGTCCTTTGTAGTACAATGGTGGTTTATTCATTAGCTCAGTAAACAACAAATACTCTTCTTTGACAAAAAAAAGGCTAAAAGCAGGCAAAGTTAGAGTTGGATTTGAGTTTGCTTCCTTTCCTTTTATTACCATTATCATGAGACACACCCCACCACACCCAGGCCTATATGCAGTTCCAGTTCTGGTCATGCCTAACCCATTATCCCTAAATGCTATTAACCCTATAACATGTCTACATCCCTACCCTATTCTGATCCTCACTAACTGATCCCCACCTGGTGCCACCTTCACCATGTTTTACCTAAGGCTTAATTACCACCTATATGTGCCCCATCCCCCTTTAACAATATGCACCACATCAATACATGAAAAGTGCCATTTCCAGCAGCCCCACAGTTATTTCAGAATCCATCCTGCAGCCCTTCAGTTGCTTCAGAATCCATCCTCCATCCCGCAGTTGTTGCAGAATCCATCCTCAGCTCTGCTGAGTCATTTCAAAGCCATTGGTCAGCACACAAGCAGAAATACAGATCCAGCAGCAGCAAAGATAAGGTGACATGGCCAGCTGACTTGCTGCAAGGCATATTCAGAGCTGACGGGCTCCGAGTGAACTTGAAGCCCAACAGGCGGCCCCCTCTACCTGTAAAGTAATAAAAAGGGAATGATTATCATCATAGTGGTTCATGTTCCCCCTTGGGTTTCCCAGGGTACTGTTTGAAGACATGGTCTGCTGAAGACGTGGTGCATTAACATCGATGTGGCCATCCCATGAAGCCACACCTAAAGGATATCCCTTCCATTTTACTAAATATTGTGGACCTCCTGTACATATCCATGAATCAAAAATAGACTCTATCTCATAATGATCTGCCTTCACTGGACCAGGTAACCGATCATTGGGATTACATCTTCTGGGTTTAATGAGACTAATATGGAATACTAGGTGGACCTTTTTGAACTGTAGTGGTAAGTTCAACTGTACCATAACAGGATTAATCACCCAATTTATGGTAAAAGGTCCTATATATTTGGGTCCCAACTTTGTACATGGGACACCCAACTTCAGATATTTGGTGGACAAATATACTAAATCTCCTATTTGAAATGGTGGATGGTGTCTCCATTTCTTATTGGCATGTGTCTTATAAGCTTTCAGTGCTTTACATATAGTTTCATGTATGTTTCTCCAAGTTTCTGTGATCTTCGTAGACCAGGTGGAAGCAGTGGTAGGGTTGTCCATCATCTCAGGTAATTCAGGTACTGCTATGAAATCCATCCATATACAACCTTAAAAGGGGTGTGTCCTCTGCTGCTATTTACCACAAAAGGTATTAATGTAGCCCACATTGGCTCTTCCTGAAGCCCCATTAGTACTGGGATGGTATGCCACCCTCAGTCCTTGTGATGACCCTATAATCTGTAAGAATTCTCTCCAAAATCTAACTGATAAACATTTTTAATGAATAGACTGGCTAATTTACGTGCTGATGGAAGACCAGTACAGGGTATAAAATCTACCTGCTTGGAGAAAGGGTCTATTATAGTACAAATAATAGTATAACCTCAGCTATTAGGTAAGTCCCCAATAAAATCCATACTGATATCCTGCCATGTATTATGAGGATCCAATACTCGGTGTAGTAATCCTAGTGGTGTTCCTGGCCTGGTTTTGGTTGTTGCACAAAAATGACATCCTTCTCTCAGCCATTCCTTCAGTATTGAAGATTTGCCCTGAAATGAATACAAATGCCAGCTCCTTTGTATTGTAATGGTGGTTTGTTTAATAGCTTAGCAGCAGAGATAAGGTGACATGGCCAGCTGACCTGCTTCAAGGCATATTCACAGCTGACAGGCTCCAAGTGAACTCGGAGCCTGACAGAAGGCTGTGGTCTTATTTGGCTACTGGGTTACTTAGCTACTTAGCTATTTTACTATACTGCTGTACTAGGTAGCTACAATAATTATCTATTGTACGATGTCCTTATTACCTTGCCTATTATATAATATAGTCTACTTGCCCTTAAAAACTACTCAGAAACTACAGTTGGTCCAATATGAAGTGATCTGCATATTTTTTAGCTATAATACCAGTTTTGTGGAGCTTGCATTGATTGCCACTTGATTTCCAAATAAAATTTAAGATGCTGCTTTTAATTTTACAAAGTTTGAAAGGCAGCCCACTTCATCTAACACCCACTTCAGAAATTAGATCAAAGAGAGAGAGAAACTGTAATTGAACCCAGATTTTCAGGAAATCCAGTCAGTGAAGATCAGGAGATCTCCTTCCTTGTTGATGTTTTGGAAGTTGTTAAAGTCATTGTTGAAGAAGAAGGCAGTAGCAAACCCATTTGTGAGTAACGTTGCCAAGAAAATATAATCAGGATAGATGGATGGAAGGAAGGGAGGGAGGGAGGGAGGGAGGAAGGAAGGAAGGAAGGAAAGAAGGAAGGAAGGAAGTTATATTGGTGGTGATTGGATTAATTGTATTGTTTTGATTCAATTTACTGAAATCAGATGAATACCAATTGTTTGTTTTAACTCAATGTATTGAAATGAAAGACATTTGACAGGAGCAGTCTATAATCCCAATAAAACAAAGTGTGAAAATGCTTCTTTTAGAGAAGTAATAGGAATCCCATTAATACAAATTGCATTACTGTTCAACTCAACATAGTCCCTCATTTTTCACTAACCAAGTGCAGAGCTTTTAATCAAGATCAATAAAAAAGTTTAATTTGAGAGTCAGCATGATGCAGTAGTTAAGGTTCAGGAATGAGTAAACAGGTTCTAGTCACTTAGATATACAGGTAATCTTGGACCAGTTTCTTTCTCTCAGCCCCCAAAAAACTGCCTCCAAAATATAACTCTCCATTGCATCATGTGTTGATAGCTTCTGCATGTGAACTGAAGGGAACAGAATACAAAACTAATCTGAAATCAGCCAAACTAATATTAGGAAAAATAATAAACAACAGAACAGACCTGATTCAATTTAATTGGGATTTCCTTTTCTACAAAATTGCAATATGCTTGACCTACGCAGAATAGAACAGAGTTTCCAATTTGGGAGGTAAATTGGTGCACATGAACTTTTAAGATGATGGGTATTTGCTAATATCTACAAGGACCATGATATGAAAAGGTCAACTGTTGAAATGAACTCTTAGAGAAGAATCTGAATATAATTTAGAGATATCATATCTGAAGAATGAAGAAGAATCTTAATATAATTTAGAGATATCATATCTGTGCTATATACCATATAGCCTTCTCTCAAGTTTTTGTCTATGTCATCAATGCATGTAGTGAATTTATGGCTCTTGTGCTAACCTCATTATCTAAATAATGACCATTTGACCATTTCCACTGCCAATACTCAATTAGAGATTGAAGGTTAGAAACTGATTCTTCATGTAAATGTTGAACACCCTTTGAGTCTTTCTACACAATTTGGGATTCATGTAAGATCCTGACCAAATGTAGGGTTTAAAAGTATGCCATTTAAACATGACCCCCCAGAATTCAAATTTTAGCTCCCTAGGAAAGATGAGTAGACTGGTAGGTTATAGGGATATTTTAGGCAAGAGTAGCATTTACAACTCTTTTTCTCTCCATTTATATGCAAGGGCGGAAATCCTCTCTTCCCTGCAGATCACATTGGGAGTGTTGTATAGCAATGATGATGGCTGAAGTAATTTAGGATGGAAATGAAATTAGTCTTGCTTCTTTCATGCTGCTGTGATGGTGATAGAGTTAGGTCCCTGTCCTTTTGCCTGCATGTCCATGTGTGAAAAGGATCAAACTGATTCAATTAGGGAACCAAGGTTGTTAGAGCCAACTTATTTTCCCTTGTTGCTTCCCAGCACACATATAGGACTTAATCTCAGCATGAGTTATTTGACAGAACTCAGCTTTGTTGCTATGGAAACAATTTTCATGAACTCCACTAAGCAACCTCAGCCACTCATTCCACCAGGGATCAGATATTTGATTGACTGCTAAGTCCAACGATGGAGTAGTAGTAGTCATGTCACATCTGTCATATTTCCCTAAATACATTTTTCCCCAAAGGAAAAAAAAAATACACTAAACATATCATTTCTTTTTTTCTTTTGTTCACTTAAGAGTTTATTTTAATTCTTGATTAAATAAGAATTTAATTCTTGATTAAATAATTCTTGATTTTTTTCCTCTGTATAAGTAAACTCCATCATTCTTTCTCTCATTTTCCCCCTTTAAATCCAAAGCCTGGGAAACAGTACCACTAGTAATTAGGAAGTGACTGATGTTGTATAAGCAGGATTAATTATTGGAGCCAATGACAACCCAGGGATACAGAAATCAAAGAAACCAAAGTAAGAACAAGAAACTACTATTCCTTAAAGAAAAAAAACATCAGGGATTTACTTTGTGCAATTGATACCAATGAATCAGGCAGTGATGGCAAAGTTCTGGTCATGAAGGACTAACCCTGCATATCATTAAACCTTTATCACATTGGAAAAAGTTTCTGATTCTAGCTCTTGAACATCCACTGCAAATGTCAAGCCATTGTTTCCAGATACAGAATTCTCTGAATTAGAATGTGACGTATGGATAATGATAGTCTTTTTCTATGCTAGAAGGTATACTAAAAAATATAATTTCTTTTTATGGAGCATCTTTCTCAGATGTAACGGCATCTACATTGAGACTGCTTATCGTTTCTTCTCCCTGGCAGGTCATTGAAACCACCTCCACCTCTCTACTCTCTTAATGGCCGAGGAGTCATGTTGAAAATCATGGGCTGTGATGCCAAAGGAGGTAACTAAAATCTTATGGTATCTCTGGACACCTGCATAACTGTACAGAAGCATTCCTGTCCAACAGACAACAAATGGTCAAAATTGGGAGCATCCTATCAAATTCTGTACCTGTCAATAGTGGTGTCCCCCAAGGCAGCATTCTAGGACCAACTCTTTTCATACTCTACATAAATGACCTCTGTGATCATATTAAGAGCAACTGTGTTCTCTTTGCTGGTGATATAAAGCTATTCAACACCACAGACAATACTGCTACCCTTCAAAAAGACCTTGACTATGTATCAGAATGGTCAAACAAATGGCAACTTCAAATCTCAACAAATAAATGCTCTGTCTTACATATTGGCAAAAAAAAATATCAGAAAATAAAATACAGGCTGAATAATCAAGACCTTGTTGATGATCCAAACTCTGTCAGGGATCTTAGAGTACTCATCTCTAATGACCTAAGTGCTAGAGCCCACTGTAACTACATAGCCAAAAAGGCGTTAAGAGTTGCCAACCTAATCCTATGTAGCCATTTCTCTGGTAATATTACACTAATAACTATAGCATACAAAACATTTGCTAGACCCTTCGAAGTAATCCTTACTTAACCTAATTGGTATTGTTTGGAACAAATATAAAATTCTGGGTAAAATATTCATCTTGATTGTTGAAATTCTACCTATCAATGACAATTGTAGGTTTTCCCATTTTTTCAGGTCGGATGCTATCTGCTGTTTAAGCTTAATATAGTTATTCTCTTTCAATGTTGTGCATCTTGACGTCAAATATATCCCCAAATATTTAACTTTGTTTGTAACTTGAATTTTCAATAAATCTGCCAGCTCTTCTCTTTGTCTTAACAACATGTTCTTTGTCAGAATCTTTGTTTTGTCTTTATTTATTTTTAAACCAGCCATCTCACCATACGTCTCTATCTTTTCCAATAGTTTTAAAGCTGTCTCGAAAGGGTCTTCCAAAATAAAGACCAAGTCATCCACAAAGGCTTGCAATTTGAATTCCTCCTTTTTGACTTTCATTCCTTTTATGTTTATATCGTCTCTAATATTTCTATTTAAGACTTCCAAGGTCAATACAAATAACAAAGGAGATAATGGACATCCTTGTCTTGTACCTTTTTTCAATATTGATAGAGTCTGTGAATTCTCCATCTATCATTACTTTTGCCGTTTGCTTATAATATACGGCTTCTATTGCTTGGATAAATTTTCTAGCAAAGCCCATCTGTTCCAATAGTAATATTGGAATATAAATTGTGTTGAAGTATATATGGCAAGGCAAGAAAGCGAGAATAAAATTAAAACTTTTCCAGGATGCTAGAATTAGAGGAGGATTTGGCCTTCCTAATTGGGAGTTGTATTATCAAGCTGCAAACTTAATGTGGGTTAAAGAATGGATAACGTTAAGAAAGACTAGATTGTTGACATTAGAAGGTCATGATTTATTATTGGGTTGGCATGCTTTTTTATGGTATAAGGGAACTAAATCACAGGGTTATTTTAGAAGGCATTATATACGGGAATCGTTATGGTTGAATTGGGAGAAAATTAAGAAACAATGTTATTTGAAAATTCCAGTTTGGTTATCAACTATTGAAGCTTTTTCGTATCCTATAACTTATAAGAAGGAACAAACAGTTAGATATGGGGAAATATTGGATGAAAAGGGTGAACTTAAAACGATGCAAAATTTAGAAGAACAAGGTATAAAGATGAATTGGTTTTCATATGCGCAAATACATGCAAGGTATCTTAAAGATTCTAAAATAGAAGGATTTTATGATAAATTGACTGATTTAGATAGAATTTTGACAGGTACTGATGAAAAAGTGATTAAAAAACTATATAGTTATTTGCTGGAAATTAAATTAGAGGAAGAACAAGTTAAAGAAACAATGATTACTTGGGGGAAGAATTTTGGATATGGGATGGATTTAGAGAAATGGCAAAAATTGTGGTCACAAAATTAAAAAATGACAATGTCAACAGCATATAAAGAAAAATTGTATAAGATGTTTTACAGGTGGCACTTTCCCCCAACAAGAATAGCAAGAATGTTCAAGAATAAATCTGAAAAGTGCTGGAAATGTCATCAGATACCTGGCTCATATTACCATATGTGGTGGACTTGTGAGGAGGCCAGGAAATACTGGACTAGAATTCGCATATGGCTGGAAAAAATGACAAATAAACACATAGATTTGAAACCAGAGATTTTTTTATTGGGAATCGTACCTGATATATAATAAAAATTTAAAGTATTTGATTGTAAATGTATTAACAGCAGCTAGGATTGTATTTGCTAAACATTGGAAGAGTAAGAAAATACCATTTGAGGAAGAAATTATTAAGAAAATATTGGAATGTGCTGAAATGAGTAGATTGACATTTGAAATTAGAGAACAAGAAGATAAACAATTTTATGAAGTTTGGGATCTTTTTTATCAATGGTTAGATAATACAATATAATAATAGAATATTTAGAAATTTAGGAAATAATGAATATATAATTTTTCTTGGTTTTGATAATTTTTAAGAATATTTTATTAAGATAGATTTGGCATGATTCTATGATTTGTTATAAAATAATTTAACTTAATTATAGTTATCTCGCTTAAGTATGAATTAGTAAAATTATAGTCAAATGATTGTTCAGTTATGATATTGGGATATTTTATTGATGATTGATAATGTGAGTTATTGTGTAATATAATTATTTTGATGACTATGAAATGGATGCACAAAAGGGAGTGGTAAACCAACCGATACACTGTAAATTTATGAAGAATGATATAATTTTATTTTATTTTATGTTATGTTTTATGTTTTATATGTTTTTTGTCTGTCGTTAAAATCAATAAAATTTTTACCAAAAAAAAAAAAAAACATTTGCTAGATCAATATTCGAATACAGCGCATCAGTCTGGAACCCACATTACGTATCTGACATTAACACAGTTGAGAAAGTCCAGAAATATTTCACAAGAAGAATTCTCTACTCCTCTACTCATTGCAGAATATTTATGCCACCAGACTCAAAATTCTAGATCTAGAAAATCTAGAACTACGCTGCCTTCGGTCTGATCTAAGTATAGTATATAAAATCATACATTACAATGTCCTACCTGCAAATGAATACTTCAGCTTCAATCATAACAATACAAGAGCACACAATAGATACAAACTCAAGGTTAACCGCACCAAACTTTATTGCAGGAAATATGACTTCAGCAACAGAGTGGTCAATGTCTGGGATACTCTACCTGACTCTGTGGTTTCTTCTCCAAACCCCCAGACTGTCTACTATTGACTTCACCCCTTTCCTAAGAGGTCTGTGGGGGGCATGCATAAGCACACCAATGTGCCTACCATCCCTGTCCTATTGTTTATTTATTTTTATTTTTCTTATATGTATCCATGTATTCATAACTATGTTTTTACTTATGCCTATTATCTTGTAAGCAATTGACAAAAATAAATAAATAAAAATAAATGAAGTATTGCAGGAAAGAAAAGATTATGGCAAATTGGACAGGGGCACGTTCTGTTGGATAAGCTCACTCTCCCTTAGCATGCCCCAGCCTATAGCTTATCCTGGTCAATAGGGTCTCCATCAGACATCCAAAGAAGCTTTTTGGAGCATGGACATTTGGCAGAAATGAAGATGATTTTGCAGATAGCTCTCTGCATTCAGTCTATTATCTTGACAGTCTTTATAACTGAGGAAAGCTGGTATTAACTAAGCAGATAGGGCTGGGCAAATGGTTGGTATAAATGGTTCAAAGCTTTCTGAGCCTAGTACCTCTCTACTATTCATTAAAGCAGGATCTTTTTTTAGGTTTCTTGGGAAAAAAGAAGTTACTTCTTCAAGAGGCAGAATAAGTGGTCTCTTTTAATCAGTGCCATCTTTTTTAGGCTTCTGAAAAAGTTTAGGCTTCTGAAAAAGTTTGAAAAAGTTGGGCAGTTTTAAGGAATAGCAGACAGATTCTGCCATTATGTATTCATGAATTCTAAAATATTTGCTCCTAATCATTTTTAAGTCAATGCATCCCAAATGAATAACTGACTCAGAAACTGATTCTGAATAAAAAGTGGTTGAACATTACAAATAGGAATCAAATCCCACATCTTCAGAATTGTTTCTTGTTTCCTGTAATTATTCACTGCAAAGAGACAGAACATGAAAGATTTGTGGGAATGTTCTTTAAATGCAGCTAAAGTTTGAGGAAAAACAATGCAATGTGGACACCTTTATTAAAAATCGCAAGCAACGTTTGATTCAGGTTTGCTTTGCCCTTTGTTCAACTCAATGTGTTGGTTGAGGTGGTGGCACCAATAGAAGAAAAAAGATTTAGCTTGAAAAAGTTTAGGCAGGGCTTCTACAATGGACATTCATTTTAATATAGTGTGGTATGTTTGTGTGTGTATTCATTTTTCTGGTCATTAAAATATTTTCACCCTTTACAACCACAGATAATAGCATCTGATAATGCAAGTGCTGGATATTAATCTAGTGAATTAAATCCTGAATGAAATAATTGTGCCTTATCCAGCTCATGCCAGGAATTTTTTTTTTTTAAAAAAAATCCAAAGATGTATACATGTATACTTTTCAGAAAAGTTCAAACTGGAGTATTGCTAAGAAGAGTGCATTATTAATAAGCAATACAAATATGCCAGGCATTAATAAATAATCTGTTGTTCAAGCTGCAAAGTAAAAGTCCGGGAAAGAAATTTAGTAAGCATCTATTTAGCTATGAGTTTCACATATTCCAATTATTCTTCTTAAATGACTTGAGCTTTAGCAATGAAACATGGGCTTGATTCCACCATCCATACTCACTTTATTATTTTATTAATGATCTTAAATGTTGCTTTTTAATTTGTTATTAGCCAAAACTCAATCCTAATTAAGAAAATTTTTGTACGATTCAAATAAGGAGAACAAAATTTCTCTTTAGTGCAGCTATCTAAATCCTTAGAATGAATGTTATGGTACATGTTAACTGCCCTAATTAAATTAAACAAAAAATATTAACACACACCTTTGGCAGTATCTTCCTTTAGAGCAGTTTTTCCTCAAACTTGGCAACTTTGAAATCTATGGAGATCCTTCTGGCTGGGGAATTCAGAAAGCTAAATTCCACACATCAGTTGCCAAATTTGAGGACAATTGCTTTAGAATATCATGAATGTGTCTCAAGATGCTACATGTCTGCACTACTATTACTGTTAATCTTCTCATCACCCCCTATCACCATCCCCTCCCACTTGTGACTGTATGACTGTAACTTTGTCACTTGTATCCTTACAATTTATATTGACTGTTTCCTAGTATGATTTGATTGCTTATTGTACCCTATAATTATCATTAAGTGCTGTACCTTATGATTCTTGATGAATGTATCTTTTATTTTATGTATGCTGACAGTATTTGCACTAAGACAAATTTCTTGTGTGTCCAACCACACTGGGCCAATAAAGAATTCTCTTCTATTCTGTGTACCTCCTAGTTGCTAAGATGCAGACGATATTATGGCTGATACCTATGCCTTCTCTATATTACTAAAAAAGCATAATGCACAAGTCTCAGTTGGACCAAAGACATGAAAAGCATCAGAGATCAGTATCAGTAAACTTACGTGGTGATAACCATAGCATGGTTTGAACTATAAGAGAAACAAGTGGTAAAGACCAGAAATTAAGAGTAAAAAAACAATGTTTTTTATCTGTCAAACTAAGAGAGAGGGGAAGGATATAATAGATATGAATGCTCTTGTGGAGTAGAGTTTATCAGTTCATGCAGGAAGTGAATCTATCAATTTATTTCTACATTAAAGGGCTCAAATGTATTTCAGAAAGTATCAATTGATTTTTAGGATGTGTATTAAAGGAAGAATCCATAGTGATAATCGCAAAACATTCCAGTGAATAGTGTTAAGAGCAGAAATATATCTTAAATTTGGGGAAAATTGTGCAATATTTTGATTGATTACTATCTGGCAACAGGAATATTCTGCCAGGTAACATGAATTTATGTGAATGAAGGAAATAAGACATTATAGAATAAAATGATCAAGTCATTCACTGGTCCAAGGATGAACAAAAGTGTTGACAAAAAAATGGAGATAAATCTAAGAACACAATTCAATTGTTTTTGCTGAATACCTGAGAGAATTAGTGAAGGATGCCAATATGATAAAAGGTTCTAGATATGGGATAATATCAGGAATGAATCTTGGAGAAAAATAGATATTAAAAATAGGAAAGAAGAATAAATAGAATGAAAGCAGAATGACTTGGGAAGAAAAAATGTCCTGTATGAAAAAAAAATACTAGATGATTAATCTACCTCTCAACCGAATGAGTGGGAAGTGGTCATATGGGAAGAGGAATTTTTTGGAACTCAGTGACAATAATTATAGTTTGAAGTGTCACAGAAAATGTTGAAGCTATCTAAAGGAGTATTTGAAAAAGTGGAGAATGCTACAGATGAAAGGGGAAAAATCCTATAAAAGGGAATGTTGTAAAAAAGGAGGACGGTGTTGTATAATGCACTTATAGAGAAATAGTATTGTCAAAGAGAACAAGGAGCTATTAATAGAGAAAAGAAAATGCAGTGATTTTTATTAAATCAAAAGTTGAAGTAGGTGAAGATGGCTACATGAGAAATCCTCTTGTGAATGGAATTAAAAAGAAAAATGATGTAATAATGTGGGTGAAATGCAATAATGTGGGAGCTGAAATGAGGACATCCTGAAAGAAGTATCAGTATGTATGCATGCATGTATGTATGTAAGCATGCATGCATGTATGTATGTATGACATATAATGACATTTCAGAAATAAAGTTTGTTTTTCAGAAATGTGATTATTATTGCATTCTGCAATTATTATTGCCGAATGTCCATGAAAACAAAACAAAATGTTCTAAGTACCTTACAGTTTTCCCATGTGTGGTATACAGTATGTTAAGGTAGCCCCCACTTTTTAACAACATTTTCAGAATCAGGAATAGATTGAGATTAGCTACTCTTAGTTTAGTTCAAGATGTAAGGTTCTACTGACTAAGTAGAAAGTGACTAAGGTGATCCATTCATAGAATAACATTTTAACAATTCAAAAATCTTCTTGTGTCCAAAATTGTTCTTCTTTAAACTTTAGAATAATAACAATGAATATCAATAACATGAATTTGAGAATTTCATTTAGTAATTTACCTCAGCAATATATTTAATGGAACTGATTAACTTTCTAACAGAAGTGATTCTTGTGTTTTAAGCCTACCATTAAATGAGGAAATGCATAGTAAAATGGAAATTAAATGGATTTGCACTGATTGCAATAGTAATACTTTTAATACTTTAGGGGCTAAGTTGGCCTTATGCTTAGATTATTGGTCAAAGGCCTGGTGAAATCAGAATCAAAATCAAAAATAAGTGATTAAGTTTAGCGCACAGTCTTCAACAAGTCACTATATCTGAGCACAATCTGCTTTTTAATAAATTGCCAAGAGTCCAAAACTCGGCTTCAGATTGTATGCTTTTCACACAGAAGTTCCCAAAACTCAGTCCCAGTTTAAAAGGAATCAAATAAAAATTGATCCAAAAGGTTTCAAAAGGTTTTGTTCTGCCTGAGAATACAAGACCAGCTATCAAAGTTTTGGACAAAGGGAGATTCATGTGTTTGAATAAAATAATATGGAGATACTTTGTCACAAATTAGCAAATAAAGAATATTAGATGAATATTCTATCCCAGCCTTCCCACAGCCCTAAATTTAATATCCATTGGACAGTTAGACTTTTGTAAACAAGTTAGTTGGAATATGACTTCTTGTCAGCATTCCAGAAAACCTGAACTCCAATCAATAACTCCAAGACAGACATCTTCTCAAATGTTCCTTTTTTTAGAGTAGTAAACTGGCACATCTGGGAAATCCCGAATCTGAAAGTTCCAGGTTTCCCTCCAATAAGTAAAAAATTACAAACCCACTCCCTTCACCCCTCATTGCATCACATGCCCCAATAACCCTCCCTTCCCAACTTGAGACGTCCCCTCAAGCATTCCTCAGCCAGGTGCAGAAATAACATGACCTTGACTTGAAAGAAGAATGTTGTTATGTCTAACCACAGTCGCTCCAAGAAATTCCCCCCTCCCATTTTCCGAGGCTCAAGAATGTGGTGGTATGGAAGCTTCTGATGCTAATATGGCTTCCAAAGCTGACGCTTCTATTTTCCCTTTCGATACTTTCATGACGCAGAACTAAAATAGTATTTAAGCCAGGGAACTTTTCAAAGGAAAATATATAAGTCCAGGAATATTTATCATGTTAATTATGATAATTCCATTGTTTCTGTAATTTCCATTATTTCTGTAAAATGTGGGACATCAAATCATGAGATCTGGGCAAATGATTATTGATCTTGAACAAATTGATCAACTGCACTTCTTGGTAAGATTTAGTTAGGATTGCAATGCTTGCTGAGTTTGCTGAGTTTTTATATATCAAGTCATGCCCTGGAATTCATAGGAATATAAACAATGAACCTGGCTTTGATTACAGCTAGTATGATCCAGAAAAAAGAAAGCCAAGCCAAAAATGTGAGGCAGTCTCCTTGGCTTATGGTCAAAAACTACTTCAGCACAAATATTGAGATTCTGATATTTATGAGGCAGTAAGATTGTTTGATTTTTTTTCCCCTCCACCAAACAGCAGGAAATAAGCACAGAGTAACCATGGTCAAATTCACAATGGGCTTGACATGAAGGGATTTGTTAACTTTGAATAATAATTGATGGTGAGGCAATGTCTACCACAAGCTTCCAATAGAGGTAATAAATCCAAAGGAAACATAGGAGGGAAGCTCCTTTTTTAAAGATATTAGACTTGATTTGTCTCTTATATCATCTTCTGAACTGTTTACTGATATGGCTAGAAGAGAGGAATGAGAGAGGAACTTTGTGATCTTTCAGTCTGGGGAATAGTTTCTTTCTGAGGGGTCTATATACTTCTTTCTGTTAGGCAATCACCCACTTGCAACTCAAATATGTTTATCTCACAAAATCTAAGGAAATGGTCATAAATGACAATTTTAATGGATTTGGTGGCAAAGATCATGGGACACTGAATAAAGGATAAAATAATTAATATAGGTAGTTCTTGTTATATAGTGAACACACATAGAGAGGCATATGCACAGACACTGACATGCACATCTATACACATATATAGAATCAGAAAGAAGTCTATAACTTTCTGATGTCAATAAAGATAGATAGATTAGATATAGATAGATAGATAGATAGATAGATAGATAGATAGATAGATAGATAGATAGATGTGTGTCAGTATGTGTATTGCATTAGTCCTATGCAAATTTATGTATGTATAGTTGAGATAGTGAAATCTCATGGAACATTTCAAATTATGCTGTCCTTATATCATACTTATACTGGTCAAAACAGAGAAAGATACAAAGGTAACTTTTGTAATTGGTATCTATTCAAAATGGAACAGTAGGAAAACTAGGGTATAAACATGCAACATTGAGGACATTGTGTTCAGCCTAAATTAATAAGTTGACCAAATTAATATAATGTATGTAGTTTGAGAGAGATAATATAATTAATCAAGTACCTTAACAAGCAATATCATCAAATTTAAATCATAATGCAGAGCAACTTCACAATCAGAATCAGAACATGTATCATTTAAGTCAAAATCAAATGAATTATTGGAGCATACCTGTAATCCACAATTTATTTTTAGGGAGGAATTTATTTCTAGGGTGAAATAAGAATATTAAAAATGCTATCAAAATGTGATACCAACATTTTAAACTGGCCACAATAGCATTTTCCTGGATTACTACCAATAACCTATCACTTCATCACCAGCCTCAATCAATGCACAACTAAGTGAAGAGTGGGGCTGCACTCACTAATCACATGTCTTTGTTGGTTTTCCATTAGCAAAGTCCTGCATTTAAGAAGGAAATCCATAAAGGGAATCTATGCATTGAAAATGGATTATGCATGGTTATAAATCATACAAAGAGATATTTTATTCAGAGAAGTAGACATTGCTTTAGCTCATGAAAGAATCGGATCCTGATGGTTCAACAGGAGAAATGAACCAAGAAGTGCAGCTGCAATTTATTTGAATCACATTCAAGGGAAACTATATGCTCATGTAGGCTTGACATACTTAACAGTTTTCCATCACTGAATTTTTAATCTAATTTATTCCAATTTACCAATTCTCTCATTCCTTCTACTTTTCATTTCCACAAGTCTAGCATTTCATTATAAATCCATAAAATGGATGTCCTGTTTTTACTGATTTTATACACCGCTTAGAAAAACTGTTAAATTTCACAAAAGAAGCCTCAATTTTTAGCTCATTAAATAAATAATCTAGGGATCAAATCTTCGCACGGTCTCTTACTCCTAATCAGGGATGGGATCCGACCAATATAACTACCGGTTCTGTTGCTCTGTGTCATGCACATGAGTCGTGCAAGTGCAATTTACAAGCTGCTGAGCTGCCCAGACAGCTGAGTAGTGCTGCATGCAAGTACGCAACGGTTAGAAAAGCACTTTTTTCTGCTTTTTCAACTGCAGCTGGGTCATGCAAAGCAGCTGCGGTTCAAAAAGCAGGAAATAAAGGTCAGGTAAGAGCCCGGGCGGGTGGGCGAGCCACAACAGCAGCAATCTTAGAACCGGCTCTATGTGTGCTCTCTGTCTGCTGTTCTTCAGAACTACTGGTTCAACAGAGGTGGACAGAACCAGAACCACCCCTGACTCCTAATGCTCAATAATGTTTGGTTAATATATGTAATTATACAATTAATATGATATAATTCAGGGAGCACCTACAAAGAGTTATAATTTGGCTTTTAAATTACAGAATTATGCTATGAACCCATCAATGTGGTGGAATTAGTTGCCTGATACAAGATAAAATACACCAATTTGCATGGATAAAGTCTCTGCAGTGTGTAGAAATTTCTCTTCAATTGTACTTCAACTTTGCATGCAGGCTTTTTGGTCAGTGAAAATATCTTGGCCTGCTAAAATCAATACGAAGATTCTGTTTTGTGTAACTTTTTAATGACCACTGAAACCTGAAAGGGAATTGGAACAAGCCACCCAGCTAATAGTAATTTTCCAGGAGAAGTTCCAAAAAATTTCTACATTATAAGTTCTTTTTTTTTTTAAACAAATTTTATTATTTTTTAAAGACAAACAAAACATAAAACATAAGAACATAAAACCTCTTTTCTGAAAGCTACTTATAAATTTTAACAAGGCAAATAAAGCATTGTTTTATGCAACATTAACACATTTCCATATATCTTTTTCAAATTTCTCATTATTTCTCTCTTTACTTTTATTCAGTTATATTTCTTTTCTGTATTTGTCTATTTTATATGTTTTTATTCATTATACTTATATTTTCATCTGGCTTGTTTACAATTATTCTCTTCTAACATTCCTCCAAGGTTTTGTTAATTCTCAATCAAACATAAACACACAAAACAAAAAAACATAAAACTTCTTTTTGGAAAGTGGCTTAACCCCAGGTTACATCTTTTTGTACAGACCTAACTTAAATTCATGCTCATCTTGTATACCATACTTATCTTATTTACCATTCTGTATTTTCTATATAACTTCTCCCCTCTTTTCACTCTCTTAATTCTATTTTATTTAGTTCATCTCAATTTGAATAATTATTCTTGTATCTTTTGTCAGTTCTGTTAGGGATAACACTGTTTTACCCTAACTGGTTTAGGTAAATAATAATATGTAATCATAGTTTGTATGTTAAAGTGTCTGCAACTTTAACTGTGGGATAGTAATTAAGGGAGTGGTTGTGAAAGCACTTTAAAAGAAGCAAGGCTGCAGCTTGCTATCTCTCTGGTTTTGATGATCCCTGATTACTGCAAGGTCACAAGACTGCATTGCTCGAACGGGAGAGAAAACAAAGGACTGGCTTGTAAGTGAATTGACATAGGATATTTCTACACGGACTTTGCTAACTGAATATCCCTAAATGGACTGACTAAATGATACATGACTATTGGACTGTTATTTTGACTATGCTATGAACTCATAATGGAATAAACTATATATTTGATAGCACAAGCGTATCTGTCATTTTTACTGTATGTTAATAAACATACAAGCTTAGCTCACTCATTTATCTGTGTGCCTATCTGACTAAGCTGCACATTCTGTTTAGCTTGTCTC
This sequence comes from Hydrophis major, assembly GCA_033807585.1. Classification (NCBI taxonomy): domain Eukaryota; kingdom Metazoa; phylum Chordata; class Lepidosauria; order Squamata; family Elapidae; genus Hydrophis; species Hydrophis major. Next base: position 295,624,135 of record CM066328.1, on the reverse strand, counting down.
CCTAACCCTGGTTGGGGAAACCAGGCTTAACAAGTTCTTTTCAAATTCTCTCTTTATCTCTTCTCTTTAACACAAAATTTGTCCTGTAATCACTAATTGGAGTATGACGCCTTTCTATCTTTCCCCAAAATTTAACACTTAAAATAATACAAAATTTCCATTCTGATTCTGCTTAGTATACTCTACATACTACATTTTAAAATAAGAAAAAAATAAACCTATAATTAAATTTATAATTCCCATTCTAGTTCTACTTAATACATTTTAGATACTACCTTTTAAAATAAGAAAATAGGAAAATGACAAGTTTATAATGACATTAAAACAATAACAATTTAAACTCTATCGTTAAATCTTAAATATTTTACACATTCCCTTTAATATTTTATTAAATATCTATCATTAAATCTTAAGCATTTTGATATTTTAACATTTTATTAGATCTTATAATATTCCAATTTTCTATTTCAAATACAAACACTACATTACAGTCTTGTGTACTTTTGCAGAATCTCTTTTTAATTATGCTTTACCCATTATCTCTGAAAATAATCTGCTTTTTCCCATCTTGTTTCAAGCCTTTATGACTTCTTTTCCCTTTTTCCCTTCCTTTCTTATTCAGTCTAGCCTTTTTACCCCCCCCCCTTAACCTCCGCCTTTTTAACCACCCCTCTCTGTTGTATTCCACTTTTCTGTTGCTTTCACCTTATTTTTCTCTTTCTTGGTTATTTTTTTAAGTCTTAAGTTCTCCATTCTCCTTCCCCTCTTCCTCCTTTCTTTCTTGGCTAATGTTATTTGTCCATTAAAAATGGCTTCTGCTTCTGCTTCTTGTTGTTGCATTTGCTGGTAAGTAGAAATTGCCATTTCCAAGAAGTGAAAAACAGATCCAAAAGAGCCCTTGCCCTCTTGTTCCTTTTCTTTTAGTTTTTTAAATTCTATTTTTAATTCATACACAGATAATGCCATTATAAGGTTTTTTCTTCTTCTTCTTCTTTTTTTTTAAAAACAACCCAAATGTTTTTAGTTTTAGAATAATTTCCAAAAGTCCCAGAGTCATCAAGCAATCCAAACAGACACAAAATGTTTCATTTAGCACCTTCTTCTCTTTGCACTTTCTCCTCCTGGGGCAATGTCAATTATAAAGTTCCAAAATATATTTTTGAAGTCTGATTGCAGTAAATTTCTAATCTTATAAATTCCAAGCCGTCTCCTCCAGCGAGATCTTAATATAATTTTTTTTCTTTTTTACCTCTCCCTTCCCACTTACAGCAAAAAAACTTTTGATTTTTACCTTCTGTGCCAAAGTAGGTTTTTCAATGTCCATTTGCTATCTCCGTAAGGAAGGAGAGTAAACTTTCCCTTTTCACACTTTCATTCGCCTTTTCACATTTTCATTCGTCGTTTTCCAATCTCCTTTGGAAACAATATATCATTCAAAAAAGGATTTTTAATTCCAGGGTATTTAAATATGTCTTAGAGTCCAGGTTCAGCCAAAGAACTTTCACTTTCTGACACTTCCTCCTGCATAATCTTGTCCGGCTGAAGTTTTCTTCGTGGCAGCCATTACTGACTGCCGCTCCACTGCCTTAAGAAAAAGGAGTCTAGCTGGCCGGGGAAAGGGGTTGCAAAGTCCCCAGACCCCTGCCTGGATCTCCTCTGTCTTCCGTTACCACTATGGGGTAATGACAGCCTCCAAACCTGGCTGGATCAGAGGCACTCCAGCAGCGAGTGCAGCGGGAACCGCGCACAATCGTTGATTCCTGCCGCCGCCGAAACCTGCAACCAGAAGTTTCTATAGTATAAGTTCTTTTCACTTACATTAAGCAAAAAAAAAAAAAGTATCTTATCAATTATTATGTATTATGTATTCTTTTCTTTTTCCTTTTTGCCCCTGCATGATACTGAAGGATGCGTGCTGAATCTGAATGGTACACCAATCCCTTCACTATGTTATAATTATTTCATCATTGCTCCAGCAGAATCTCAGGATATCTCTGTAACTTCTCTGTGTGAGGTTATGCTTTGTGGAGCCAAAATAGCATCTCTCTCAGATGGCTGGGAGACACCTTCCCTTTCTGAAAACTCTCTCTGCTTTTTATAGAAAATGAATTATTTCCTGATTCTGGCTGCCAATGGTCTTGGCCACAAGTAAAGGGATGATTGTATTTCCTTGCAACTAGTCTTAAATGCTCAAAATAGTTTTTATTCATCCATACACCGTTTTCAATTATTCTCCAAAATACCTGAAGGCAGGACAAGAGGCAATGGATGGAAACTAATCAAGGAAAAATCAACCTAGAACTGAGGAATTTCCTAATAGTTAGAACAATTAATCACTGGAACAGCTTGCCTCCAGAAGCTGTGGGTGCTCCATCAGTGGAAGAGTTTTCAAGAAGAGATTGGGCAACCATTTATATGAAGTGGCTGTTTCCTGCCTGAGCATGGGGTTGGACTAGAAGACCTCCAAGGTCCCGTCCAACTTTGTTATTCTGTTATTTTATCTACTAGAAAAGAGGAAGACTAAAATATTCATGAGTTCTCCTCCTCTGCTCTTAGAACATGCTGTACTTCTAGAAAAAACCCCTTAGGTATCTCTGAAGCAGTGAACATAAAGGAAAATAGTGCAAAATCATCCTCTTTCTCTACCACTGTGAGCATCTTATATTGTCTTATACTACTCATGAGAATTAATCTAGGGCAATGTTATATCTAGTTCCAATTCAGTGAGATATATAGTAGTCCTGTTGTCTTTCTTTGAAGATCCTGAGATTGAATTTGGGACCAGCTGCATGCATAACAAGTTCCTGAGATAGATTTAACAAAAACAGTGGGCTACACTTTCATATAAGTAAGTAAACAATATATTTTTTCCTCTATAGTAGCAAATTCTTGACACAGAATTGAATGTTTTACCTTCCAGAAGTTGCATATATCTTTGCATATATCTTTACTGCGTATCTGTGTTTTTTGCCTCTTACCCCCCCAAAAACCCCAGATTGACTTCTTTCTTAAAAACTGTTTTACAGGATGATACCATTTTTCACACCTTCTTGTATACAGAGTTGAAAAAATACCTTGCAAGAACTGTAGCAGTGTGTTAAATTTCATATATATATGCTTGCACTGGCACAAAGCCGAAAGCACCAGCCTGAGGATGGCAAGTAGGACCTCACCAAAACGTCGCCAAGATATTCTTAATCTTACACGGGAAAAGACCCGAACACACCCAGACCTACATATATATACATATATGTATATGTATGTGTGTGTGTGTGTGTGTGTGTGTGTGTGTATCTCTATATATCTAGATCTAGATCTAGATCTAGATCTAGATCTAGATAGATAGATATAGATATAGATATAGATATAGATATAGATATAGATATAGATATAGATATAGATATAGATATAGATATAGATATAGATATAGATATAGATATAGATATAGATATATATCTGGCATTCAGTTTGGTTCGGGTATTTTCCCACGTCATAATAGTGGTGCTTTTAAAGTTGCAGCAACGTTTCAGCAGAATCTCATCTGCCATCCTCAGGCTTCTGTATAATGTACGTCTGTGAGTTAGACTTTTACAGTGGTTTCAGATTTAAATTTGGGGCAGCCTATTGCTGTGACAGAATGGTTTTTTCTTCATCCTGATAGGTTGAGAGTCTTGGTCTGTGTTTATTGGTCTTGGAGTTTGCTGTGTTCTGCTTCTAATATCTTCTGTCTGTTTTTTTGGCTCTTTTTGTATCTTGATTGGCTGGCAACATTGTGTTACTTTATTGGAGGCCTTTAGTGCAGCTTGGCTTCGGGTAAATGGACGGCTATCATTAGTTAGGAAGCTGGGTTTCATCTGGGTGCCTGGTTGGGGTGTGTTTGAGCTGGAGGTATCAGGGGGGATCTGTTTGTGCCCAGGTGTTTGTCTGGCTTGTGGTGTGGAGATTTTTTTGTTTGTGAGTGCAGGCTTCCAAATGATTGACAGCCTGGTGGAATCATCTCTTCTGTCAATGCTTTCTGGTCTTTTTTCAATCTCTATGGCTTCTCTGATGATTCTGTGGCTGGGATTTTCTATGGTGGCTAGGGTTTTGGTGCCATTGAAGTTGATGTTATGACCTGTGGCTTCCATGTGTTGGACGAGTGAGGAAGTGTGTTCCAGCTTTTTGACTGCATTTTTGTGTTCATTCAGGCGGGTGCTTATTCTTCTATTGGTCTGTCCAATGTATGTGGCCGGGCATGATGCACAGGGGACTTCATATATGCCTTGGTTTTCCAGGTCAAAACCCTAGCCACCATAGAAAATCCCAGCTACAGAATCATCAGAGAAGCCATAGAGATTGAAAAAAGACCAGAAAGCATGAACAGAAGAGATGATTCCACCAGGCTGTCAATCATTTGGAAGCCTGCACTCACAAACAAAAAAATCTCCACACCACAAGCCAGGCAAACACCTGGGCACAAACAGATCCCCCCTGATACCTCCAGATCAAACACACCCCAACCAGGCACCCAGATGAAACCCAGCTTCCTAACTAATGATAGCCGTCCATTTACCCGAAGCCAAGCTGCACTAAAGGCCTCCAATAAAGTAACACAATGTTGCCAGCCAATCAAGATACAAAAAGAGCCAAAAAAACAGACAGAAGATATTAGTAGCAGAACACAGCAAACTCCAAGACCAATAAACACAGACCAAGACTCTCAACCAATCAGGAGGAAGAAAAAACCATTCTGACACAGCAATAGGCTGCCCCAAATTTAAATCTGAAACCACTGTAAAAGTCTAACTCACAGACAAACACCATACAGAAGCCTGATGATGGCAGATGAGATTCTGCTGAAACGTTGCTACAACTTTAAAAGCACCACTATTATGATGTGGGAAAATACCCGAACAAAGCTGAATGCCAGACATATATATATATATATATATATATATATATATATATATATATATATATATATATATATATATATATTTTCTTAAGTTTTCGCGGGTACTTACGGCATTCAGCTTTGTTCGGGTATTTTCCCACGTCATAATAGTGGTGCTTTTAAAGTTGTAGCAACGTTTCAGCAGAATCTCATCTGCCATCATCAGGCTTCTGTATGGTGTGTGTATGTTACAACTTTGTATGCTACAACTTTAAAAGCACCACTATTATGATGTGGGAAAATACCCGAACAAAGCTGAATGCCAGACATGTGAGTACCCGCGAAAACTTAAGAAAACATATATATATATATATATATATATATATATATATATATATATATATATATATATATATATGTGTGTGTGTGTGTGTGTGTGTGTGTGTGTGTATATATATATATATATATATGTGTCTGTGTGTATATATATATTTATATATTCTAGATTATACTCATATACATTTACACACTGATATTTTAAATCCTCAGATGGTTGCAAAATTATTTAATTACAGGATGTTGAGATTCAATCTGATCCCAATTCAACAAGATTTTAAAATTGGAAAAAGAATAAAATGAAATGAATCAAATTTTTGCCCTGGTTGCATACGATGCTTTTTGGAATGAAAACTCAATTGCATTTATGAAAGGCTAAATTCAATATTCAGCCCAGAAAGGTTGCCCTTAAAATATGCAAAAAACATATAACTTCATTAAGCAATAAAAACTGTGCAGTAATAGCAATAGCACTTAGACTTATACACTACTTCATAGAGCTTTACAGCCCTCTCTAAGCAGTTTACAGCAGTCAGCATATTTCCCTGAACAATCTGGGTCCTCATTTTACCCACCTTGGAAGGATAAACCGCTGAGTCAACTTTGAGCCACTCAGAATCAAACTCCTGGAGTGAACCCTTATTTGGCCCTGCAGTAATGCATTCTGGTGGGGTTAAGAACAAAAAATAGAACTTCCTTACCCCATAAATAATATGCATTATTTTCTTTCTTGTTCTATGTCTTCTCTGTTATAATTTTCATATAGTTCCATTTGTGATTATCCAATTGTATATATGGGCTGTGGCCTATACTTAAGCATTCACAATTAATGTGAAAGTAATAGAATAAATTGTGTAAGGAAACTATAATAGACCCTAATGAAGAAATACAGTGGGTGGAACTGCTAATACACGGGATGCTATTAGAAGAGCAACTCAGAGGGATCATTTCCTGATTCCCTCGCAACCCTTTAAGTGTCCTCAACATGCTATTTGTCTGTGGGCAGATGGTGGAGGGAGGTTACAATTCTTAGGAGCAAACTTTGAGCATATACATGCTGAAGGTAATGAATAGAAGAAACAACAATCACACAAGTTTGAATGCTGCTATTAAAAAAATGAACTTAAGATGCCTACTTTCGATCTTTAAATAACTTGGTTATTCAACAGTGTGTGATCAGATCTCCATTTGTACAACTTGATTTCTTCTAACAGTCTTCCATGGATACCTTCTCTTAATTCTTCTACAGTAGACTTGGAGGTAGGTGGGGAATGCAGGTTCTGTGTAGATAGAAAATAAAAGAGAATCTTTTCTGTGGGCAGATGCCATTTATAGCATAAAACTGTACACAGAAACATATATATGATGGGGATATAGGCACAAAAATACAACTGGTTGATAAAAAGCATGCCTAGCAATGCTTGATATTAGAAGAGAAGCTTTGCTTGCAAAAAAGAACATATTCTAGGGAATGCTCAAAAATGAGCAAATCTATGGGAATCTAGTGCCCTTTGGAAAAAATCTTTATTTAGTTGCTGAACTGGTTAGCAGAAACAACTTATAATGAACCCAGAGATGAGAAAATGTGAAAACATAATGAAAGAAAAAATGGTTGCCTTCGCTCATGATAACTTTTTCCTCTGCTTTAATTTTGGCAGGAACAAAGCAAGATCTTTTCATGTTTGTAGGGGATGTGTGGTGTGTGATATGTTTTTTCCCAAGATAAATGGAAGTGTGGAAATGAATGATATCATTTATAATATAAAGAAAAATGCCAGGAGGAAGAAAAAAAACCTCTCTGATAAATAAATAAGAATCAAAATCCAAGAAGGGGTATCAGCTGCTATCTAAAGACTACAGCTCTATAACATCAAAGATGGCAACAGAGAAGAGGGCTTCTGAAAAACTGGCTAGCAACCAATATAAACAAAAGGAAAGCATAACGTTTGATAATGGAATGGAAGTGGTTTGATTAGATCAGTTCTATTAAAAGCACTGAAGGACAATGAATGATTCAAGAGAGACAATCTGCCATTCAGATTTGCACAGTAATCCACTTGTGGTCTTTGTCAAAATCTTTTGACGAGCTAATTCAGTGAAGACATTTATGCAGCACCAAGTGTTTACTTTTTACAAAACAAATCAACCCATTGACAAACTTCTGCATCCATATTTTCCCCATCGGCAATGTCATGGTGACCTTTCTTGATAGCATAAATAAACTCCTTTTTCCTCATGATCGCTTCATGACAGCTTAGTATTTAAATAATGTACCTTTCTATTTGAAAGACAGAATGCAAATTGAAGATCTCAGAAAGTCTATTTATTGTAATACCATAGTGGATTCAGGGCAGCCTCCAATGATGGAGAACTATTTCTGTCATCAGGAATTAAATTCAAGTGGACATTTATCACCACTTGCAACCTATACATTCTATTTCCTTTCTCTTTCAGCTCTTTTCCTAAAACCCAACAAGGCATTACGAAGGAGAGGGAGTTTCCTCTTTATTTAAAAGCAGGGGTGGGATTCTACAGGTTTGCACCTATTTGCTAGAACTGGTTGTTAACATTCTAAGCAGTTTGGAGAACTGGTTGTTAGAAGAAATTACTGGCCTAATCCTGTAAGGAAGGCAGGAAGGAAACATTCTGTTGTTGCTTATAGAAATTGCCTCTCCATTAACCCTTTTTACATTCTTGGCAGGACAAGACTTCCTGTCTCTGGAACTTCTCTGGAGTTTTTTTTTCCTCCTTTGCTGGTACTTTGCTTGTGTGGAGTGACCATTCAAAGTTACAATGGCACTGAAAAAAGTGACTTATGACCATTTTTCACACTTACGACTGTTGCAGCATCCCCACAGTCACGAGAGGCTAGGCGAGGAGATGCATGTCTCGATGTGAGTGATGTTGAGTTGGCCAAGCCCAGCCAGTCACATTACCACCAATCCATGCCCACCTACTAAGCCATGCCCACAGAGCACCTAGCACCTAGCACCTATCCCGTGACCTCTTTTGAGGTCGTTGGGGCGCCTGCGAAGATTTAACCACCACACTTCTCCATCCGTCTCCGTCCTCCACTGCTCTCTGGGATGCTGCCAGGTTCAAGCCTGTCCAATCATGGATATCATCCTCCCATCTCCTTCGTTGTCTTCCCCGTTTGCGGCTTCCTCTTACCATCCCTTGCATGATGGTCTTTGCGAGGCCAGTAGAGCGAGACACGTGTCCGTACCATCTCAATTTCCGTTTCTTGACGACAGTAAGAAGGTTGTCGTGTGGTCCTATTGCCTGTTGTATTTTATTTTGGACCTCTTCATTTGTCACATGGTCTGTGTAGTGGATGCCAAGGATCTTTCGGTAGCATCTCATTTCTGTTGCAAGGATTCTTCTTTGTAAATCCGCATTGAGTGTCCAGGTTTCGCAGGCATATAAAAAGATTGATATTGCGAGGGAGCGCATTAGGTGGATCCTTGAGCGCAGACTGATGTTCTTATCTTTCCAAATAGTTTGGAGCTTCGAAAGCGCAGCTGTTGTTTGTGCTATCCTTGCCATCACTTCTGGTTTTGAGCCTTCATCGGAAATGATGGACCCAAGATATTTGAAATTTTTTACTGTCTCTAGGGGTGTTCCGCTGACTCTGATGTCTGAGGAGATACCTTGGGTACTGTTCGTCATCAGCTTGGTTTTCTCGGCATTGATCTCCATGCCGTACGCTGAAGCCGCTTTATCTAAGTGTTGGACAAGGCTCAATAGTTCATCCTCATTTCCTGCCAGGCCATCGATGTCATCTGCGAATCGCAGGTTGGTGATGGTTCTACCACCGATGGAAACTGTGCCTTCATAGTCTTCCAAGGCATCTTCCATGATCCGTTCGAGGAATACATTAAACAGTGTGGGGGAAAGCAAACATCCTTGACGCACTCCTACACTCGTCCGGAACCAGTTACCTTTGCTGCCGTTTAGGAGGACGGCGCTTGTGGCTTTCTCATAAAGTTGTTCTATCACTCTGACAAGGTTATCATTGATGTTATATTTCCTCATGGTAGACCACAAGGCTGCATGCCACACCCTGTCGAAAGCCTTTTTGAAATCAACGAAAACGTGATATAAGTCCTGTTGGTGTTGGAGATATTTCTCACAGATCACTCTCAGGTTGAATATTTGCTCAATAGTGCTCCGTCCTGCTCTGAAACCCGCTTGTTCTTCTGCAATGATAGTCTCTGCTTGTGGTTTCAGTCTGTTAAGAATGATTTTTAGCATGACTTTGCTTGGGTGGCTGATTAAGCTGATGGTACGATAATTCTGGCACAACTGAAGATTCCCCTTCTTGGGCAGGGTTATGATTAATGATTGAGTCCAGGGGACTGGCCATACTCCAGTGGTCCAGATCTTGTTGCAGATGACAGTGAGGATGGTGATCACTGCCTCTCCTCCTTCCTGAATCAGTTCTGCAGGTATGTTGTCAATTCCCGCTGACTTCCCTTGTTTAAGTGCCTTTATTGCTGCTTCGACTTCCTCACGTAGTATTGGATGGCAGGCATCATCTGGACTTGTCCGTGGGCCCTGCAATACTGTAGTGTCTCCATTGTGCTGATGGTTGTATCCATGCCCACCAACTAAGCCATGCCCACAGAACTGGTTGTTAAAAAAATTGAATCTCATCCTTGTTTAAAAGCATATGATTTTTTTATCTTGTTCTTTCATTTCCATTGTCCAATGATAACTGATTTCATTACTTAGGTGAGCAAGAAAGGCATAGTTTTATCACCTATACACTAAAACATCAATTTGCTAGTATTCTTTTTGATAATCTTTTTGACTACTAAAATAGGGCACCTCTTCTCTTTTGACCTATTGATAGGTTTGTTTTTTGCTTTCCTGAAAAAGAATTCTTCAATCCCTACTTACTTTTATCATTGTCCAAGAAATCAGTGTATCCACAGGGAGCAATTATGCATTTCCATTCTTAGAAGTTTCAAAGAGTCAATGAGAACGCTTATTTCTAGATTACATCAGTGCCTGAAGTCAAAAGCAATTTTTTTTTTAGCCCTCCATTGTGAGGCTCACTAACTTTCTCCATGAAAATTATGAGGAGTACTCAGTTTTGTGAATAATAGCCAACATGATCTTGATTCAGCTTGTAGAACCATTCTAATTACTACAATACCTATAGTAAATGGGACTCTGAGGAATGAATGAGAAAACTATGTGGCTTAATGAAATTTGTGGCTTTGTACTCTGTAAGTCTAGGTACATTCTACAATTTATCAAAAAATGTTTTTGTCATATTTGAGTGCATTTTATCTCAGGAAGTAACATTAAAGAGTTTTAGCCCAGCTATACTTCAAGGCAAATAAAAGTAGCATTGAAAGTTGGACTGAAATGGTGTCTGCCATTTGGAATTGCACACATTTTCCTCCTTTTTGCCAAATCTGACTCTGCTTCCATGTTATCTTTGAATGACTCTACACCTGCTTCCCAGGCATACTGACTACTCCCAAGAGTACAACCCAGCCAGAATCCAAATGATCCCAGACCTTTGAAGATTTCCTCTGTGTAAAATGTATCTCCAGTGCAAGAGAAAATACAAACATGTTTACTGTTCACTGCCAAATTCAACAGAATAAGAAAGATGGATTTTTATTATTTCTCATTTCACTGATTTGGCTGTCCAGAGAAGAGTTGCATAACAAGAAAAGAAGAAAGGAAAGCTCTTATTCTTGAGTGGGTATCATGCAAGGATAATTGTCAAATTTGCTCTTTCTAGTTCTTCTTCCTTTTTTGCTTAGTTTTTTATTCTATGAAAAAAAAAAACTATCAGAAATATGGTTGAACCCAAACATTAAATATAAAGGACCAGCTATGGTAATGTATTCTTTTTTTGAAATAATGTTTTATAGTAGCAAATTAATTGACAAAGGAAAAATAGCACACAGAAGTACAATTGATACAAGGAGGAGGAGGATGCTAAATTCTATTGAAGAAAGCATTTTTTCTCACGTTTATCACATTGGTATAATTTTGACTTCCTTGCTCTTTCTTGCAAAAAAACAAACAAAAACCAAACAAATTTAAAAGTTGATAGGCTGCATATATCAGTAATTGATTTTAGCACATTTAATGTGTAAATTTGTCATTACAATTTTATGTAATATTTTGGGGTATCCCCCACATATGAAAGATCCACTTCTTGATGACTTGATAGAGCTTAAATACTGGATCCAATCAAGCAGAATATGCATATTGTTTAACCACAAGTGAATTTTCTAAAATCATGAAAAAACAGTTGAGTACATTTCATTCCTAAATTACAACCTATGCAAGTGGATACCTTCCTATTTTAATTCCATTTCCAATGAGGCAAGGCCATCCAAGCCTTATTCAATATTATCAATATCTGCACCTCCATAAAGAAGTCATACCTATTCTTTGGCTCTCACTGTAACTGAGGAATCCCCAGAAACTATCTATTTTAATTAAGGAGTTGATGACCTGATCCAATAGATACAATGGGATGTTTACACTGTCTCCATAGTACACTGCCTTCACTTCAGATATAAAATTGCTTCATATTCCTATTTAAAATATAAGACAATATCAAATTATCCAAATCCAAATGTTCAAAAGAATAATAGACCAATTAATCTTATTTTACTGTGTTAAAAAATAGAGAAAAATTCAAATTTGGCAGTTGAGAATCTAGAAATCTTGTATCAAGGGGAGCTCCCCCCCAAAAAAAAACCCTCCAACCTAAAACCCTAAGCCCTACACATTCATTTAGAAAATAGCAAGACAGAATTACAAATTTACATGCAATGAAATTAGGAAATTAAGTTTCTGTCTTAACTATGAATCATAACACAACAATGATGTATAACAAAATCTTATATGTTAGTGCTCCTACAATGTATTTTTAGTGTTTTCAGAGTTTTAAACAATACAGACAAGGAATGCTAAAATCGGGTTGAAATAGAAAGAAAGATGACATCCTTGATAAGACTGTGACATGGTATTAACCACATGAGGATAACTTTTGAGTATAGCATGTAATAACGAGTAAATCAATGAATATTCAGTCCAGACTATAAACCTATGGGGAAACATTGTTGTGCCCTTCAGAAGTATCTCAAAACTGTATTGAAAGTTCAAAGAGAAGAAGAAGAAGAAGAAGAAGAAGAAGAAGAAGAAGAAGAAGAAGAAGAAGAAGAAGAAGAAGAAGAAGAAGAAGAAGAAGAAGAAGAAGAAGAAGAAGAAGAAGAAGAAGAAGAAGAAGCTACTGGATTCTGTCTGTATGAAAGCAACTGTATCAGTTAAAAATCTAATATTATCATGTTGTCTAAATTCAGACTCAAATGGTTGATCGATCACTGAAAAATCTGTGTTATAGATTTTATTTATGACATAGCTCCATGTCTGGTGTTGAAGTAACTGTTAAAATCTTGATAAAATCTCCACTTTTATCAAAGAAACATATCTATAATTGGAAAGATGGTAAGACTCATGTTTTACTTATGTAATATTTACCTAACTGAAACTAAGGAGTAAGAATCTATTTTAAAACATTTCCAAATGTATAGCACTAAAACAAAGTATAGAAGATAACTGAGTACAGTTTCTGGTTCTCTCTTCTCAACCTTGATAAGCTGTGTCATTATGGCAGGGGTTTGAAAGTAGAAAAAGGCCAGAAATGCATACTAAGTGCATACTAAATACATACTAAATATATACTTCAGCAGAGTTTACCTAGTTGTGAAGATCATCCCATCTGCCCAGCTAAAGGAAACAAGCACCTCTCTCAAGCAGTAGCCGTAAAGCAAAATGGTCGAGGTGGATGATCATTTTAGTGACAATGGCAAAGGCATTATTTCATATTGCATGAGAGGAAGTATAAGTATTTGTAAAGAACAATTTGACCCATATATTGATGAGCGATTTCAACAGTACCATAAAGATTTTGTTTTTTAAAAAAATGTTAAAAATGTTTTTTAAAAAAATGTCTTAGTATCAAAAGATGACCTTTTCCTGTTATTTCCTCCTCAACCATTTGTTTGGAAAATCTACTACAGTACTTGGGTCTTTTGTAAAAAACATTAGTTGCTTATAAGAAATCCATTTAGATTTTCATTGCTTCATACTTATAGTTCATACTATGGTGCTGGAGAAGAATCCTGAGAGTCCCCTGGACTGCACGGCGATTAAACCAGTCAGTTCTAGAGGAGATCAACCCTGATTGCTCTTTAGAAGGGTTAGATCCTGAAGATGAAGCTCAAATACTTTGGCCACCTAATGAGAAGGAAGGATTCACTAAAGAAAAGCCTAATTCTGGGAAAGAGTGAGGGCAATAGAAGAAGGGGGTGACAGAGAATGAGGTGGCCGAATGGTGACACTGAAGCACAAGCATGAGCTTATATGGACTCCAGAAAATGGTAGAGGACAGGAAGGCCTGGAGGAATATTGTCCATGGGGTTGCAATGACTTTGCAACTAACAGCAACATTTACTGTGACCATCTGTAATAATATGCATGTATATGTGTCTTTTTTGCATGTGGGCATGCACACAAACATGTACACACACACGCTGCCCTGGGATTTTGATAGTTCTTATCTTAGGTGTTCCTAGCACTGCATTCTTCTGGACAGATAGTTCTGATGATGTTCCTGAGATCTGTTGAAGCCACTGTCCTACCTTAGGAGTCACAACCCTGAGTGCTCTTACCACTCCTGGACCACTTTGGCCTTTACTTTCCACATTCTTTCTACATCCTCTTCACACCCTGCTGCTGAAGTAGCTTTTCATATTCTTTTTTCCAGATGTGGCATCTGAACATCTGAAATTTTGGAACTACATCTACCATCACCACTGTCTTCTGGTCCTTGACTACTATCAAGATGTTTGGTTGATTGGCCATTATCTACCTGTCCATGTAATCTGGAAGTCTCACATCCTTAATCCTGTTATTCTCCATGACCTTCTATGGAGTGTCTCATATGGACTTAGGAGATTCTAACTCATGCACTGTACAGATGTTCCTGTTACTATACCAGCAATTTGGTTGTGTCATTCACTGTATGCTCTTCCTGCTTGCATCTTACACCCTATCTTTGTATTGGATTGTCTTTGATGCCTCTGCATAATCTCAACCTTGGGTGCTATCTAGTGTGGTATACTCCTGCTTCTGTGGAACTGGTGATTAGTGCCTGTTCTTATGGTGTTATCTTCAGTTCCTCAGTCCAGTCTTAGTCCAGCCTTTTCCAGTCACTGAAAAGTAGGGTTTCCCAATGCCTGGCAGCTATTTGTGATGGTTCATCCTATACAGATTCTTGTCTTGCCATAATACTTCCTCTGTTTGATCTTTCTCCCATGTCTTCTGCTGCCCCAGGCATTTTCTCAGCAGCTCATCTTTGAATGCCATTTTACTGATCTTACTACTGTTACTGCTTAATGTTCTAAGTTTCATCCAGGACAGTTGCCTTGACAGTGTCCTATTTCTACTTGGTGTACAATATTGTTGTGGTCTGCTGGCAGCCTGTGAAGACAGCAGCAGAATCGGATAGTGCGGAAGAACATGGGCCAGTTCAGGAGTCTGGGAAGGACTTGGATGAGGGTTCTGGGTCTGATACAGAGATGGGACTGGGGCCATCTGGGAGTTATATGCTGATTCTGGAGCCTCCAGAATCTGACAGCTGTGACGCAGAGGAACAAGGGGAACCTGTTCCCAGTGTGTGTCTGTATGCGCAGAGCTGCCAGATGGAAAGAACAGTTAAGACAAAAGGGGCAACTTGGGAGTAAGGCTTGGAGGAAATTGCCCTTCCCATAAGATATAAAGGAAGTGCAAAGGGACAGGAACCTTTGCAGGAAGCAATGTTGTTCACTCTGTTCAGATTAAACCTTGAAGCTCTGTGTGGACTTTGTATCTCATTTGGCTTTTTACATTTAATTTGGCATGCTAGTTGTTGGCAGCAATTTAAAGGAGATAAAGGTAGGTGCTTATCTCAAGAGACTGTTTGGGACTCATTATGGGCTGGGAATGAACATAATTCCCAGCTTTAAAATAAAAGGAGAGTTGTTTGGACTAAGTGTGTGCTTAATTACAGTCTTAGGAAGCCTTGGTCAGAACAAATATCTACATATTGGACCTGGAATAGAAACCTCTGCAATTGTGAAGAGCTTCCAAGTCTCCACATTGGCAACTTTCATGTCCTTCTTTGACCAGTTCACTATAGTGGAAGGATATCTGATGACTGGCACTGATACCATCTAACATTTGGGCAATTCCATTATTAGATATACAGCAGAAATATTGGCCTGGACTCAAGCTAAAGTAGAAGCTGTGGACAGGTTTTCCATTATGGTTGCAAGTCATGCTGGTCATTAAGTGAGACATCCAAGATCATTAAGTGAGGCCTTCCTATGAGGACATTAAGTGACCAGATAGATCAGGAGTGTCAAATGATGGCCCAGGGCCAGGTGCATCACGCGAAGGCTATGCCCAGCCTGGCTCTGCAAAGGTAAAAAACATAATGTCACGTGCTGTCATGTGACAACATCAAGTTTGACACCCATGAGATAGATCATTCAGTAGAGTATGGGGCTCTGTGTAAGACTTGCCTGTACTAGGCCTTCTAAGGCCTCCTTCATTCCCTGAAGCACACTGTGCTCTACTTCCCATATTCAGATCCCCACAGGCCTTAGGCCTGGTCCTAAGGTCAGGTCTTCCCCATGCTACCACTTTCCCACAGGCTTTGGGCATGCTTCCCACCCAGCCACTCAGCCACCTAGGGGAGCCTAAAGCTGACTGCAGAAACTGCCAGTACTTGTGTGGCTCTTGCAGCTTGCAGTCCATGACCTGCTCCCAATTCAGCCAATGCAGTGCTGCCAACTCTCACGCAATCAGAGTGAGACTCACGCAATTCAACCAATTTTGACTGTCTCACTCTGATAAACGAAATCTCATGCTAAACCCCCAAAATGGAATGTACAAAAATAAATATATCTCTACATTCTCTGATATTCCGAATATTCCCCTTAGGAGAAGGATGAGCTCCCAGCGCCGCCCCGCCCTGCCCAGCCACCCCACCGCGCCTCTTTTCCCGCCTTAATCCTCGTTCTGCCTCGGCATCCCGTAACTGTGCATGATGCCGATTAGCAAATTCGCTTCAGGAAAGTGAAGAGCAAGAGGCTTCTTCCCGCCCGGGGCGCTCGCAGCCACTTTGCCCCACGCTCTCCCTCTCTGCAATGTCCTCCGGGACAAGCCAGCTGCCCTTTTCAAAGAAGGACACGAGGGGGCTGGCAAAGCCTCTTTTGCAGGCAACAGCCTCGGCCAGTAATAACCCTGGTAAGCAAAGCTGAGAATTGTCCGTTGCCAGAGATGTAACTAGAAGCTGGGGCGTCTCTCTCTCTCTGAAAGACATTTGTTCCAGAGGATCACATCCTGTCAGTCCTCCAACTTTCTATTTTGCACAAAGCTGCCCAGCCCCTTTATAGATCAGCCTGGCGCGCTTCTCGCCTTGCTGGTTTGGGAAGACTCTTTTGGATCAGCTAAAAGAGAGCATAAGGTGTGTAAAGGGGTGGTGGTGGTGGTGGAAGTTTGCTCATACACCCACATGCTAAAAGCATTAGGACAATGTTCTGTTAGGACAATGGGATCAACCAGGATGAAAGGTTATGTATTTCCAAGCGATTGCATGACACTCCAGCATTGACAGTGCAGTTGGGTTCCTTTAATAACTTGGATTTGGTTTAGTAACCTTCCCCCTCTCCCCCTCCGGTTTACTCTGGGCCTTGGTAGCAGGTGAGTTTTCAAGACGGCATTTTTGAAAATACTTTAAAAACAAGGTTAGGGTTTCCCTTTTTGTAATATTGGAAGCAGTCTCCTCCAAATGGTAATTAATTAAACATCTGCTTAATTCTTCAGCCAAATAAAGTTGCTATAATGGCTCTTTAAAAAAAGTAATTTTACGAGCACCACCCTGGGGTTTACACTGTGTAAGATACAAGGAAAGGAGAGGAAGGTGGAAGAAAAGAAGACTGATGCAAAATATAATGTTCACAGAATTTTATTCAGAGTTGTGTTGGATCTCTTTTTTTGGGGGGGAGGGGGTTGTCCCATTCTTTCTTGGTGTTCTTTCTGTTCTTTCTGTCCTTTTTGCTTTTTTAAATGGTCTTTCTCCCCTGGGTCAGAAATCCAGCCAGAGAAAATAAAGAAACATCTTTGGTGGTTAAATGGAAGCCACTCCGTAATGGCTTTGTTTCAGAAGAAGGAATCACTTTTTCCTCTTTCTCCTTTGAGTTTAAATCCTAGGTCTCCATGCACCAGATCGACAGGACTGTACTACATTATTATCATATTTTCAAACCCTTAGATAAGGACTCAATAAGGACTTTTTTTGATGCCAGTAGGCTTCTCAGCCCCAAATTGGGATAGCCCTGACTCAACTAGAACATATTCTAATCTTAACACAATTTACCATCCAAAGAGCAGTAAGACCATTAAGTTCAGAATCTAAACTTACCCAATAAATAATATACTGTTTCCTCACTGTGCTATTTTGGATCCATTACTCCGATGATGCCAGAGATAGTTAGGGACAAGACTGGCTGGAAGAGAATATGGAAGGAAAAAATACATCACAATAAGAGAACACTGACTGACATACAACAATTCAGTTTCTTATCATGTCAAGGGAAGATAAGCATATTCCTATGCTTAAAGTTCCTAAATACTGTGAGTATTTCTCCTGTATGTTTAAATGGGATAAACTTATACCTCGGGAATTCTAACCAGCAAGTTTTGGTCAGGCAGCTGTTGATTGTAGACATTGCAGGAAGGAATTCACCAGGCTTACTCCATATAAAGTCACAGGCAAGGGTGATATTTGCATGCCATGCTTACCCATGGTAAACCTCATGGTTTAGTCTACCTAGTTTCATATTATCTGCTAGTTTATGGAACAGGGAGTAGGGTGGACACCATAATTATTATCTTTGAGAAGGTGTCTATTAGAACATGAATGTACACAAAGGAAAATAATGGAAAAGTTCTGATCTCCCCACACAAACTACTCCTTTCATTTATATCTCATGTTTTGTATGCACCTACGTAAATGATGAACTTTATGTACATTGCAGTGCTGCCAACTCTCACGCAATCAGAGTGAGACTCATGCAATTCAACCAATTTTGACTGTCTCACTCTGATAAACGAAATCTCATGCTAAACCCCCAAAATGGAATGTACAAAAATAAATATATCTCTACATTCTCTGATATTCCGAATATCGATATGCCCAAGCCCAAAGTTTCGAGATTTTCTCGCGCGGGTGTAAAGTTTAACCAATAATAATCGTTTTTGGTTCGCGCGCGAAGACGAGCTATTGGATTACGATTGGTTTCTACCTATAGTTACGTGAACGTAGCTTGTACTTTTGGCAAATTACTGTACATGTATGGCTATGACGTGTGCTTTACATCGCTTTACATACACTGACTGTGAAAGAATACGTACGTACAGCTGTACATACGTACATTGTACGGCCGCACAGCAGGCCGCCACACCAGAAACCCGCTAAATTATTAGAGTTGACAGTTCATCTGTGATGAAGTGTAGTATTTAACCTGTGGCATTCAACTACTATTCCAGAGTTTCCTTGTGAATCAAGAGCTGCACTTGCTGTATTTTTTAGTCTCTACCAGGGCTTTGTTTTGGTTCTATAGCTTCTATGATGAAAGCTAGGGCCAAGCTTCAGAATACAGTAGATGAGTTTTACAGTTAACAATATGTATATTTATATGAAGCACTCATTATTCGATTAAATGTTTAGTTTATACATGTCTGAAATTATGAACCCCTATTTCAGTCAACAAGTTAGTATGTAATTAAAGACTGAGACTATAGCATTTGATATTGGCATGTAGTATGGTATTTGATACAGAAAGAAGAATACCCATTGATGTATTTGCATTATCTCTGTAGTTGTTTCGGGTTTTTTGTCTTTTTGTTGCACATTGAATTCATCCTATAGTGGTCTATAGTACATCACTAAGCTAATAAAGTCAGTTGAGGTAGAATACTGCAGTTACAAGTCAGGAACTTCAATTATTCATGGTCAGTGAACTGCATTATTAATATCTTACAAATCCGCTTCAAGTACATTGGTGCTGCTTGCATGTATGTATGTATGTATATGTCCAAATCATGACTAAAGTATGCATCAGATTGCACCATTTAAAATGTAAAATTGTCAAAGCTCCCTACCGTGGAAGGGGGGACACCCCCCTTCCACACCATCCCCCCCTCGGTCGCTTCGCTCCCTCGGGCTTGGTCACTCCGCTCCCTCGCAGTGTCTCACTCTGAACTATCACTCAAGGTTGGCAGCCCTGCAATGAAGGAAGCCCAAACTCTGACTGCAGAAGCTACCAGCACACATGGGGCTGTTGCAGTTTGCAGGCCTCAGTCTGCTTCCCATCCAGGTGCTCAAGCCTGCTGAAAAACAACACTGTCAAACAACAGCATCTGCCTATTCCAGATTGTTTGGAAGGCTTAATGGATGGAAAAAACATCAGACCACATCAGAGGTAGTATTCAGCAGGTTCTGACCAGTTCTGGAGAACCGGTAGTGGAAATTTTGAGTAGTTTGGAGAACCAGTAACGGAAATTTTGCGTAATTCAGAACACCACCTCTGACTGGCCCCACCTCCATCTATTCTCTCCCTCCTAAGTCCCAGCTGATTGGCTGGATCTTCTTTTGTTGCCTGCACAGGAGAACAGAGCTGGAAAGCAGGTTAGTGGGGTTGGGTGGGAATGGAGATTGTACAGTATCCTTCCCCTACCATGACCACCAAGCCACAACCACAGAACTGGTAGTAATTTTTTTGAATCCCACCACTGGTCCACATATATGGCTAGCTGTGTGACCAACCATAATAACAGCATCTAATTTATGTATTTTCAATGTCCCAATGAGAAGAGAAGGGGAGAGGGGGGAGAAAAAGAGCAAGCATAAGACTGTTTTAATGCATCTTTCAATTGACTTTTTTCTGTGTGCTAGAATTCCACAACTTCAAATTTCTTCTGTTAAAAGGCTTCTGTTTTTAACGTGTTAACTGGAGGATCATCAGAGTATATTTTGCTTCTACAGAGATGGTACATTGGTCAGGAATTCAAGCCAGTCTTCTGGATCAAGCATTAATTTTAAAAGGATTGCAAACAATGGAGGTCTGCGGCTGATCAAATAAACAGCCCTTGCAAATGCTTTGTGGCCAAAAACGCCTCCTGCTGGCTGCAGATTCAGCACCTGGGAGAAAGGATTTTAGACAGGCATCCCTCCTCCCCCCAGTTCTTCCCCTCTAAATCTCCTTTCCTTTCATCTCATCAAAAAGGAAACAAAAGGCAGCCTTTTTCTTTGGGTCATCCTAAATGCATGCTAAATTGGGGAGATTCCACCGAGATGCTTCTTTTCAAAATTCAAAAAGGAGTTTTGAAACATTCTGTCTTTCAGACATTTCAGGAGATAACTCTGTTGACTGCTACATATGCAAATTTCAGCTTTCAAAAATACAAAAAATTAAACTGTCTCTTTAAAGAGAACAAATCCTTAAAAAAAAAAACCCAAGTAAACAAGCACCGATGAACACAGCTCTGAATTTTATTTCCATTTGGATCTTTTTATTGAAAATTTGCCTTTGGAACTTTTTTTCCCCTTGCACAATCTCCTTCGGTTTCAATATCAAAGGACAGGACACTCAGTCTTAGCTGGGCCACTCTGTATTCCCAGCAATAATTGGACATTCAAATATTATCATGCCCCAACATATGATCTTTATATACTGTTGTTGCTCTCTAGCCCCATCTAGTGGTCCAAGGAACAAATATGCCCCATCATATGATCTTTGTATACTGTTGTAGCTCTAGCCCCATCTAGTAACTGGCTGGACAAGTATAATGTTTGTAGCTGACTCAACTCATTTTTCCCATCAGCCCAGACTCTCAAACCTAGTGCATGCTGGGAAGCCAGACTCCATTGCCTTTAGCTTTTGGAGAAGGCAGAAGCACAAGAAGAATCCATCCTAATCTATGGGACATGGTCATCCAAGGAAAAACCCATATCCCACATACAAAGCATCACTGGTGAGGTTTAAATTGCTTGTATTTATTAACTGTTTTGTTCAGCAGTAACTTAATACTGTCTCTCTTGGATTTGATTCTCATTGTATGTATTTCTATTTTCCCCAGTTTCACCATATCCTGTTCTTTCAATGAAGCATTCAGATCTACATACATATTCTGTTTTATTGGAGGATAGATGGGTTTAGCTGCATGTCAAGCTGCACACAGATTAATGTGTAGTGGGGACAAAATAAATAGCTAGTGTTTATTTCAAACAAAATGCTTCAGGCAATGCTTATATTTGATATAGGCAAAATATCCAGTGCATACAGTAACCATTCAATGCATGGAATTCTTGGTTTTCCTCAATCTGATCAAGGATTTGAAATTCATATGGACCAATCAGAAATGGTTTAGGACAAGTAGTAGTTTGGGGGAGGAGGCAGCGATGGGGAGGAAGGGACAATGCTAGGAAGCATGTACAAGGAGGTGGGACATCTCATGGCTAAAAGGAGCACTGGGCAGAAGGAGGATAGAAAGGTTGGTGAGATATGTTCTGCTGGGATATTTCTGTCAATTAAGAAAAGAAATGGAAAAGAAGAGGTTATGAAAATGGGAAGGTGAGCAGTCCAGGGGATATCCATGCTAGAAATTACTGACCAGAGGTGAAAAAAAGCCCTCCAGATGTACATGGTATTATAACTGCTACATATCTCTTGGCCTGTGTCTCTGGAGAATTTGGAATTCCATTTAGTGAAATAATTAAGCATATGCATCATTTTAGCTAATGAAATAAAATACAGAAATGATCATACATCATGATGAAAACTGTTGTTTTGTTGAAGCTTAGCTTTATGTACTGTAGTCCCTCCTCTCCTATTGTTGGCTTTAAATTGGTATAAACATTTTCAGGTATAACTGGAACTATGCAATAGAACTGGTGCTGGATATTCGAGAGCTTGCTACTAATTCCTTTGGTCTAGTAAGCAAATATTTCTCATATTCTCCTTTTATACATCCCAAGGCTGTCGGTGTCCAGCCTTCACAAATAGTAATAAGATATTTACTTGTGAGTAAAACAACCCCCTTTTTAAAACAGGGAAGTAACAGTCTTTTATTTACATGGATAAACAAAAAAAAAATCAAATGTAATTTGTCCCAACAAACCTGGGTTTAGCTAAAAAATCCAAATTGCTTACTGTAGAGAAGAAACTAACAGTTGTCTGAGACAACCGGCCACTCCCAAACACCTCCTATTTATTTCCCAGCCAGGGAAGGGCTCACTATCATCTGTGTCTACCTCTCTCTGAGAGAGGGCTAATTGTTTTCTTTTGCTTTCCTCTCTTTTCCCATCTGTACATATGTGCATCTAGGATGGGCCCCATCTGTTCCTCGCCCTCACTCAGGTTTTGAAGACAGCTGCCTCTCTGCCTGGGGGAGGATGGAAGGCTCCAACTCTACCTCTGTCTCTGATGCTGTTTCCTTATCGGGCCTTCCAAAGGCTTCAAAGCTGGTCTAGGCCTCCACCTCCTCCTCATCTGACTCTGTAGCTAGCTCTGCTAGCAGGCCACAACAGTTGAGTGGAGCAACAATATTTTCACTTATAAAGGTTGTCTGTTATGCTGGAGAGCAAGACTTCACCACGTACAAAGTGTCCTCACCCCAATGCAGCAAAGATGACCTTATAAAGATAAATTAACACCCTTGCCATCTTCCTAATTGCTTCCTGCCTCCCCAATTTAGCAGTTGCAGAAACTTCCTCTTTTTCTTCTCTTTTTTTGCCAATACCCAAGAACCCCAAATCCACAGAATTCAGAAGCCAGAGTATCAGACTTTCTGGCTGAGCTACGGAGTCTAGGGGGCATGTGCGGGTTCTCGGACATGGATGAGGCCTTACGGGACCACATCATGCTCGGACTCCGAGACCCAGTCCTACAAAGCCGACTGATGGCCAAAGGCGACATTGCCCTCACCGACACCATCGCTGAAGCCACCGCAGCCGAGGCAACCTAGAAATATTGGGCATTCAGTTCAGTTTTGGACCTTAACTGTAATGTTAGTGCAATATTTTATCCTTTGCCGAACCTAATTTGATATTGGCTTTCTCTGTTACCACTTTCTTTGATAGGATTACATGTTACAGTGTAACATTTCAGTATTTTAAATATTCAATATATTGTCATGAACCAGAGCAGAGACAATTGGCTGCGGCCCTTCCTTGGATCTCAGGCTAATTTTCATCCAGTCATTAATTTTTTATTGAAGAGGGTCAAAGAAGTAGTAGATAGTCTGTAATCTTTAGTATGGCTTAAAGTTATAGACATTGGCCTAAAAAAATTTTTCTTCTTATATTTATACAGTGTGATTTAAAAAGAGAGAGAGAGACAATAAACTTTTTAGTGGGGAAATGGAACGTGCCCTAAAATATAATCTAATATTCTTCTTATTGTTTTTGTTCTAAATGTGTTCCTTTTTAAAATTGCCAGTTGATCTGTTTTGCATGAACCAAAAAACACAATGAATTTTTTCTTCACATTCCTGTTGACTAACAGGTTTTTGTCTTCAACATTTTTTTATTCATTACTCGTACCTGGATATCTAATTAGTTTATGGGAAATAATGACTTGCATGGCGTCAGTTCTTCAGCATTATTAAACAAAACAAAACAAAACCAAAATGAAAACTAGGTTAAGAAAGAGGAAGAGGAAGGAAAATGGCCTGAATTTTTAAAACTCAAATTGTATTACAATGTAATGTACAGTATTAACAGAATTTCTCCCCTGGTGCCTAGTTCTGAAAAGGACAACCATTGCAATTTTACACTTTTTTCATGGACAAATAAATACTCTTTTTTTAAAAAAAAAATCAGAAACATAGATCAAATTTAAGATTAGGTGTTACCAGTGTATGTTTCAGGGTCCAGTATATGTACTGAACATCCTAATTTCCTGAAATGTGTCCTTACAGAACATTCCTGCCTATTCTTAAAATGAATTATATAAATCTTGAGGCTTGGACAAGGATTGTTATGCTTCTATTTATTTTGGAGGGAGAGGGAGTTTCCTTATCATTGTATCACCCCAAATCACCATAAGTATTGAAGTACCTTAGTCTGGAAGAAACTATACTATAGCTTTAATTTGGAATTATTTTAGGCAATACAAACCAAAACGATGCTTTCCTGGAAAAAAATGGCCTAAGATACAGACAGTAGTTGATAGGTTCTCAAAAACCCCGAAGGAAGGAACCATTTCTGAATTAAGCTGGGGCTTTGTATGGATAACAATGGTATCTACCGATTTTTGCACTAGATTTGACAGCAAGTATTGGCTACACAAACAACATAGATTGGCTCTGCCTCCATCAAAATATGTCGAAGCCCAACATATAGCAAAATTGAACAAAGAGGATAAAATCCTAAACATATTTTTAAAGAAATAAGGATATCTTGTTCTTACACTGCCTAAAGAAATATTTTCAGAAAGCTGAGTAACCAGCTGCTGACTGGTTGCAACTCAATTTTAATTTACTGTTCCAAACCAAACTAGAAGTTCTATTTAGTTCTCATCTTAGTTCTCAATAACTATTGATTTCTATTGAACAATTTCTCTTCCACAGATTTGTCAATTATCTTTCTATAGCAATTTAAAAATAGTGAGCAGTGATGTGAATTCAAACAATCAGTTCTGGATTCTATAAAGAAATATTTTGTCCTCAGCTGCTGCATACTGAGTCATTTTAAAAGTCCCCATCTCTGTCATGTCCTTCTATATTTATATTATTCTTATTTGTATGTATGTATGTATGTTTGTATGTATGTATAGTTAAAACTCTGTAATGTTTTATCTTTTGCTCATAATAAAAGTTCCAACTTTGTGATAAATTTGATTGCATTTTTCTCTAACCCATTCCACCTCTAGCTAGATATTATGATGTTGAAAATATATTTATTGCATTAATTTTGATTCTTCTTCCTAATGATTTTTAGCATCAAATGGCCCTTGCTCCATAGCATTTGCATATTGCTTGATATATCCAATGTACTATTTCTTACGTTTCACAGATTTCTTATTTGTGTAAATAATATGTGAAGTCAAAGTTTTTGTCTAGTATGGATCACTTTTGCATATGTTTGTTATCATCTGCCATGTTCATTACCTAATTTTGGAAACATAATTTTGAAACTCAGCTTTTCACCGTTGTGAATAACTGGTCCTCAGCCATGAATTTGGTTTTACCTGGATGTATCATTTAAATGAGATATAATGTAATAAACTGGGAATATTTCTTGGTAATTTAGTTACTAGAGTAAATACAGGTAGTCCTCAATGTGCAATCATTTGTTTAGTGACCATTTGAAGTTACCATGGTACTGAAAAAAGTGACTGATGTTCAATTTTCACACATATGACTGTTGCAGCATCTCCATGGTCACACGATCAAAATTTAGGTTCTGGCAACTGGCATGTATTTATGACAGTTACAGTGTCCCAGGGTCATGTGATCAGTACTTGTAGCTTTCCAAGCCAGCTTCTGACAAGCAAAATCAACCAGGAAACCAGATTCACTTAGCATGATTAACTTAAGAACTGCAGTGATCCACTTAAAACAGTGGTAAAATGGGGTGCAAGTCACTTAACAACTGTCTTGCTTAGCTATGGAAATTTTGGGCTCAATTGTGGTTGTATCTGTAGATACTATTTTCTTGACCTGCTGGTAGTGTATCTGGTTTACTACTGTATGAAAAAAAAGTAATGGATTATTATATCTAATCCAGAAGAACTCATATTAAGTTTATATGATAATTAAAATGTTAGCTTTTCCAAGTTTCTTTTCTTAGTTGCTACAATTGTTCTTCTCCATAAATCCACATAGAAGTTCATTTTTGGTTATACTATAATGTTAGAGCTTCTTAAATAAACAGAGTCCTGATGATTATGTCTGGACAATGGAAATGCCCATTGAGACATCTAGTCTAGTTTTTTTGTGTTATATGTTGGCCAAGCAGATCCATGGTGGTGTAGTATGTTATGAACTAATAAAGGCGTTTAATAAAGTTTTAACAACCTTAAGTAAAAAGCAGGGTTCTAATCCTGCACTTCTGATTGGCTGGTAATAGCGACATCGGATTGGTCCTTTCTGGGAAATCTGATTGGCTCTTAACAGGCCAACTCTCATTGGTTCAAGGGTTTAACACTTTTTTTTTCATTGGCTAATAGGACAGCAGCCAACCCTATAAAAGGGCTGCTGCTGCCCTAGGTGATTGCTCTGTTCAGTATGCTTAATAAAGAGTTGAAGTTCACTGTTCACTGCCTCGTCTCCGCTCCTTGCACCCATGCGCAGAACTTAACACTGGCGACGAAAGTGGGATGTGGAGACATCAGAGCTGACTGAACACTTACAAAGCACCAAACAGAGCATGTGGCTGAAGGCGCATCGACAACGGAAACCATGTCTGGCAGCGCCATACCACCTGCTCCATTTGACCCGGCACAAGAAGACTGGGACTCATACATGGACCGGTTCCAGAAGTTTCTGGAGACCAACAACTTGAAAGACGCAACTACAGGGAAAAAGCGAGCAGTGTTCCTGACCCATTGTGGGCCTGCCATCTTTAAGATGGCCAAGGCACTAGCGAAACCGGCTGAGGTGAAATCCATGGACTGGGACATCCTCGTGCCCCTTCTATGGGCCCACTATGCACCCGCTGTACCAACGCTTGTCCGAAGACATGAGTTTTATCAGAGGGACCAACGGAAAGGAGAGAGCGTCGCAGATTTCATTGCGGACCTCCAGAACATGGGAGGCCTCTGTGGGTTTGCAGACATCGAAGAAGCTCTGAGAGACTGAACAGTTCTGGGATTAGATGACCATTTGGCACAGAGCAAGATCATGGCCAAAGGGGACATCGATCTTGCCGATGTCATCAAAGATGCTACTGCAGCAGAAGCAACCAGGAAGTCGGCCGCCCAAATGCGCCACACCAATGCACCGCACCGTCAACTCGCCAACGATACCTCACCTCGCCGAGAGAGACACACAACAGCGGCCCACCACGAGGACCTCGAATCTCCATCAGAAAGTGATGAGGAGGAGGTCAACTGGCTCCAGTCCGAACGCGACTAACGCAACCCACAGAATCGAAGACTACTGCACCAATGCATGGGTTGTGGGGCAAACCACCCGCGATCAGATTGCAAATTCCTCAACGCGCTCTGCCATTCCTGTGGGAAAAGAGGCCACATCGGGAAGGTCTATGGAAGCAAGCGAGGATCCAGCCCAATTCAGAGAGAAAACAACTACCGCCAGACCACAGGGAATTGTCCTGTGAGTCGGGAACACTTGAACCACCAATGGAACAACCACTCCTACAGAAATAAAACACTTGCCACATCAATGAGATGGGAAGAGGCACACCAAACCATTACCATCGGTCACGCTTCATCGTTAGATGCAAAGAAGATCCGAGTGAGGGTCACCATCGAGAACCAATCTTGCGTGATGGAAGTTGACTCAGGGTCGTCCCTCTCGATGGTTTCCTGGAAGACCCTCAAACAGTTAATCCCTGCCGTCCGGTATCAAGAACTCAGAGCCCAAAGAATTATACTCAAAGATTACCAGGGGAACCGAATTCTGGTCGTCGGCTCCAGCCAAGTCCAAGTATCATTCAGAAATTGCACTGCGTCACTACCGCTGACCGTTGTCGATCGTGACCAGCCTAGTTTATTAGGCCTTCAATGGTTCGCCCCACTCAGAATCGAGGTAGCCGGCATTCACCAAACCAGAAGCGATGACTGGGAGGAGGCCCTCGTCCAGGAATTCCAGGACATCTTTGCAGACAAACTAGGCGAGTACAAGGGGACCCCGATATCATTTAACCTTAACCCTGAAGTAGCCCCCATCCGCCTTAAGCCTCGTCGGGTGCCTTTTGCTCTAAAACCAAAGATCGACGAGCAGCTTGATAAATTAATAGCCCAGGATGTTTTAGAACCAACTGACCACGCCCATTGGGAAACCCCAATCGTTACAACGAACAGTTTTGAAAGCATTGCATGATGGTCACCCCGGCATCGTGTGCATGAAAGCACTCGCATGAAGCTAGGCGTGGTGGCCAGGCATCGATAAGCAGATCGAAGCCTGGGTGAAGACTTGTCTAAAATGCCAAGAAGTCAGCAGTGCCCCACCTAGAGTGATTCCAACAGAGTGGAAAACTCCCCGGGGGCCGTGGTCCCGCATCCACATTGACTTTGCGGACCTACTGAGGGACATACGTTCCTCCTAACAGTGGATGCCTATTCCAACTGGCTTGAAATCCACAAGATGAAGACTACTACAACGGAATCAGTCATCCGCAAATTAAATAAACTATTCGCAACACATGGACTGCCAGACATTTTAGTCTCCAATAATGGACCCCAGTTCACTGCCCTGGCATTTGAACAATACTTAGCGGACCGGGGCATCCGCCATGCACTAACCTCGCCGGCACACCCTGTGGCCAATGGAAGGGCCGAGCGCATGGTCCAATTTCTTAAAAAAACTCTCCGCAAGATGGACCATGGGGACATTGACGACAAATGGAACAGAATACTCCTACTCCAACACATCACCCCGCACAGTGTAATCAACAAAACACCAGCTGAACTGTTGATGGGACGCAGGCTCCGCTCCTACCTCGATCATCTCCACCCGGCCTACGCACCAGAGAAACCCTGTGGATCTAGCGGAAAGTGCCGCAAATTCAAGGTAGGTGACTTAGTCTTCGCTAAAAATCTTTCCGGCAAACCGTTGTGGGTCTAAGCAACCGTAACCCAAGCCACCGGGCCCAGATCGTACCGCGTACAAACAATGGATGGGAAAATATGGAAACGCCATATGGATCAGCTTTGCTCTAGGTTGCAACCCATTTCCCACGACTTCTGTGACCCTCAAACTGAGGGGGGAGGGGATGTCGAGGGAACCGAATTTGAGATGCTGGATGACGAAATCGAAGAAAGTCAGCAGCCAGGCACATTCCATAAAGAAGAATCAGGAAGGGGGTGTGCCTCGCCACAGAGAAATACCTCAATGGAGGTGAGCCCGCAGTAACCGGAGGATAACAATGACAGAATTATCGGCGCCGAGTCGTCCTGTGGGAATGCGGAACCACCTGTACCAGATAAATCAAAAAACGTTCCACCAGAACTGGACTACAGACAGGAACTGGTGGGAGAGCACAAATCTAACAGGCAATTGAAATGACTTGCATATCTACGGGATTATGTTACCGCACCCGTCAAACGGAACCTAGGGGGGAGGGGTGTTATGCACTAATAAAGGCTTTTAATAAAGCTTTAACAACCTTAAGTAAAAAGCAGGGTTCTAATCCTGCACTTCTGATTGGCCGATAATAGCGACATCAGATTGGTCTTTTCTGGGAAATCTGATTGGCTGTTAATGGGCCAACTCTCATTGGTTCAAGGGTTTAACACTTCCATGTTTTTCATTGGCTAATAGGACAGCAGCCAACCCTATAAAAGGGTTGCTGCTGCCCTAGGTGATTGCTCTGTTCAGTATGCTTAATAAAGAGTTGAAGTTCACTGTTCACTGCCTCATCTCCGCTCCTTGCACCCATGCGCAGAACTTAACATAGTGGCTAGAATGCAGCACTGAAGGCTACTTCTTCTGTTGACTGCCTGTAGTTTGGCAGTGTTAGGAATATAAGTCACCGAACAGTTGGGTTGGAAAATATATAAACCAGGATAGACATTTTAAGATTGTCTCTTTAAGAGTATGCTAAAAATGTAATTGGGTGTGGTTCCTTAAACAGCCATAAGATGGAGCTAGAAACCTGGGTTGTTCTGTTCTGTTGTTTCTTGAGAGTGTTGCTGTTCCTACATTTTCCTGTTGATTGTTGCTGATCATCGTTAGTCTTAGATTGATGTGAGTCTGTTACTGAACTGTTTATGATGCTGGACTTTTTTATTGGATTGTCCTTGAACTGAAAACTGACTGTTTTAACCATGAATGACTTGGATTATTTGTTGAACTTTGCTTAACCGCTTTACTGGAAGTAAAAACATACATTTTACTATACAGTGTATCTGTGTGCTGGTTGTGTGTTTTTCTTCACTACTCTCACTATATCTCCCTGTGTGCGCTCATTCTCCTAACGGAAAATTACCTCAACACTGGTTATGGGCCCAGACCATACCTGGCTCAGATAACTGAGAGTTAGTCTGAAAACACATATCGTATACAAAAAACTGTTTATTTTTAATTGTGGGTTACTGTCCTGGTAAAGATGGCACAAGACCCGTCAACAAGTCTACCACTGATAACCTGGTTGGATGGAACAAACTACGTTTCCTGATCTATAAAGTGCAGTCTACTTCTGTGTAGAGAAGAGTTATGAAATACAGTTCAAGATCCACCGGATGTAAATGCTTGGGATCTAGAAAATGAGGACGATGCCAAGAAGCTAGCTGACTTTAAACGAATCAATGAACGAGCTCTTTGTATAATTGGACTAACACTGAGTGACCAGCAGCTAGTCTGTATTCGTGGAGAAGAGTCTGCTGCTAAGTGTTGGTAGAATTTGAAGAGCATTTATGTTCATGACAATGTAGATGCACACATCTTACACGTAAACTGTTTAGAGCACGTCTTCTGAAAGGTGGAGATATGTTAGCTCATTTAAACTTCATGAAAAGAACTTTTCAGGTGCTACATGAAAAGGAATTGATATTTTCAGAGCTGCATCAAGTTTACATCATTCTTTCCTCATTAGATGAAAGTTATGATGATTACGTATCTTCACTAGAAGTCCTGCCCAGAGATAAATTGACATTGACTGACATAACTGGAAGGTTGTTAGAAGAAGCAAGAAGATGACTGGATAGGGACCAACTGAGAAAGAAACAACCACAAGAAGAGGATTTGTGTTCAACTGCCTATACTGTTTGGAAACTGCCTATACTGTTTTTTCTTGTGGGGATAGGGGACATATACCTAGATTCTGTAAGAAGGGAAAACAACAGAATACTGGTAATCACCAGAAGGCTAAGAAGAGTGTTAATTTAGCTATGTCTAGCAATTCAACTGTAAACCATGATTTGTGGGTTGTTGATAGTGGACAATTGCAGTGCATTACTAAAAATAGACAGAGGTTTGTAAAGATGCCTACGAATAAGCAACATGTATCATTGGCAAATGGATAGAAAATGAAAGAGTCTGGTAAAGGTACTGTATATTGTTCTTGTGTAAATGAGCATTTAACTATGTTGTATGTACCTAAAGTGAAATTTAATTTATTATCAGTAAGGGCTTTAGTTAATATTGGTTATGTAGTAATCTTTAGGGGAGATAACTGTATAATAGAGAAAGAGGGTAAAAGTGTTACTGCTACTTTAGAGAATGATTTATATGTGTGACATGATGACCAGTTGCAGATGGCTAACTCAGTTTATAACAATGTTAAGCCACATGACGAATGTATACATTTACTGCATAGATGTCTGGGGCACATAAATTTTAAAATGCTCAAACAAAGTGTTGAACTGTCAGAGGGAGTAAAATTAAAACCCTGCAGCAAGTATTTAAACTGTAATGTCTGTAGTTAGGAGAAAAGCAAGGTTACTCGAGCAAACAGACTAAATGGGTTTAAGACCAAAGAACCTTTAGAGGTTGTGTTTGCTGACATCATTGGTGCTAAGAAACCCAGTTTGGGAGGTGCCTGCTATGTTTTGAGTATAATGGACCATTACTCATGGTATGGTTTCTGCTATCTCATGAAAAACAAAACAGAAACTTTCCAACATTTCTTTAATTGGCTAAGATTTGCTGAGAGAAAAATGAGGAATAAAGTAATTACTTTAGTTGCTGATAACAGGACTGAGTTTGTTAACAATAGATTCCAAAAATGCTGAAATTGGCAGGTGTCAAGCATAAGCGTTCTGCACCTTACATGCCACAACATAACTTGTTTGTAGAATGAAAAGGGCAAATGTTACAAGCCATGGCTCACACTATGTTATCTGATTCAGGTTTGCCTGAAACACTATGGGGTGAAGCCATAATGTGTAGCAACCATGTTTTAAACAATGTTGTTAACACAACAACTGGAGAATTGCCATTCACTCGTTGGCATGGCAGAAAACCACATTTAAGTTATCTACACACATTTGGAGCTCCAGCATGGTGCATATTCCCTCACAAGTAAGACTGAAAGGGCAACATAGAGCTAGGAAATTATTTTTTGTAGGTTACGAAGCCAACCATAGATCGTTTAGATTCTGGGATCAAGGCACAGCTCATGTTTATTGTAGCACTAGTGCTAAATTTCTTGAGCACATCGGGTAGAATAAACTGGAACAGGAATCCAGCAGTGATATTATTATTGACACCCAAATAGTCCCTAAAGATGAATTAAGTAAACCATGAATAGCCATTAAAAAGGAAGAACAGGCACAGGAGGAGGTAGAAGAACAGGAGCAGGTGGAACAGGTGAGTCGACCAATAATCCCTGTATTACCAAGACGTTCAACCCGAGTAACACGATCACCTGATAGATACCAGGCTAGTGTTGTATGCCAAGTGAATACAGTTCCAAGTAATTATAATGAACTAAAACTGTACCCTGCTAAGAATCAGGCTGCTTGGCAGAAAACAATGGATAAGGAACTGGAATCATTAAAAAAGTTAGAAGTATATGAAAATGTCAGGTTACCACCAGGTACACATGCCATAGGGTGTAAATGGATTTATAAGCTTAAGACAGGTGTAGATGGGACTCTTACCCATAAAGCCAGATTAGTAGCACAAGAGTTCAATCAGACTACGATGGGGTGTTTGCACCTAGTCTGAAGGCTACTACATTATGAGCAGCATTAGTGTGGGAAGCTAAGAAGAAATACATTATAAATCATTTAGATGTAGAGATGGCATATCTGTATGCACCACTGCAATACAGTATATATTTAAAGAAACCTTTAGGTATCAAAAATGATAATACAACTGATTGCTGGAGATTGAAAAAGAGTCTTTATGGCTTAAAACAATCAGGATATGAGTGGAACCAGTGTATACTTAAGGAATTAACTAAGATAGGTTTTGTAGCTGGCATGGCTGATCCATGTTTATTTAAAAAGGAAAGTAATGGCATAATGTCATTGTTGCTATTGTTCACTGATGACATAGCATTAATCACCAAAACTGAACAAGAAGCTACTAAAATAATATCACTGTTAGAGAAGAAATTTAAGATAAAACAGGAGAAATCAAACAATATCTTGGTTTAAAGATAGATAGAACTAGGGGAGAATACAAGAGCTCACAGGCAGATAAAATTAACCAATTACTAAAAAAATTTAAAATGGAACTTTGTAAGCCGGCTAAAACACCAATGAGCCAGGAGTTTAGCCACAGTGATGTTCAAAGTTCTGTTTTTGATAAGAATATTTATCAGTCCTTGATTGGTAGTTTATCTTATCTCAGTAATTTGTCAAGGTCAGATATAGCATATAGTGTTAACCAATTAACTAGATTTAACGCTGAGCCAACTGAAAGGCATGGCAAGCTGCTAAGCGTTAAGATATCTGAAACAAACAAAGCATTATGCGTTTTATTTGGAACCTAAAGATGAACTAAGTCTAACTGCATATGCCAATGCAAGTTTTGCTACAGACATAAATACACATAAATCTATACCAGGTATTGTAGTATTATTAGGAAAGGTGTTGATTGGATGGAGGTCTTTTCGACAGAAACATTTAAGTTTGTCAACAAGTGGATGCTAAATTCTCATGTTTGTCTTTATTGTGTACAGATTTAGTTTATTATAAGCAACTATTAATTGATATGGGAATTGATGTAACAGATTCTATTGTTGTTTATGAAGACAACCAATACAATATAATACAATACAATACAATATCAGCAATACAAATGGCTTCAAATCTTGTTGTAAAGACAAGAACAAAACACACAGATTTAAGATATTTAAATGTGAGACAATGTGTGCAAAGTAAGATGATTAAGCTGGAATACTGTATGTCAGAAAATATCATTGCAGATCATTTTATAAAGGCCCAAGGCTCTGTAAAGCATAAGGCTTGCTGTGAGGATTATGGACTTAGAATGTAAGGTTGTATATATTGTCCTACCCAAAGGGGAGCATGTTAGGAATGTAAGTCACTGAACAGTTGGGTTGGAAAATATATAAACCAGGATAGACATTTTAAGACTGTCTCTTTAAGAGTATGCTAAAAATGTAATTGGGTGTGGTTCCTCAAACAGCCATAAGATGGAGCTAGAAACCTGGGTTGTTCTGTTCTTTTGTTTCTTGAGAGTGTCGCCATTCCTGCATTTCCCCATTGATTGTTGCTGATCATCATTAGTCTTGGATTGATGTGAGTCTGTTATTGAAATGTTTATGATATTGGACTTTGTTATTGGATTATCCATGGACTGAAAACTGACTGCTTTAACCATGAATGGCTTGGACTATTTGTTGAACTTTGCTTAACTGTTTTACTGGAAGTAAAAACCTTCATTTTACTATACAGTGTATCTGTGTGCTGGTTGTGTGTTATTCTTCACTACTCTCACTACGTCTCCCTTTGTGTGCTCATTCTCCTAACGGGGAATTACCTCATCAGGCAATTCGAGTCTCACTGGCTCAAGGTTGACTCAGCCATCCTTCTGAAGTCAGTTAAATGAGGAGCCAGATTGTTGGGGACAATATGCTGACTCTGTAAAGCACTTACGAGAAAGCTGTAAAGCACTGTGAAGCAGTATATAAGTCTAAGTGCTATTTCTATTAAGGGTAAAAGCTTTCCTCCATTATTGCACTCTATAACATTGCATTCAAATTAGTTGTTCACAATTTAAAGATAGCAAACACACATCAAGAATAATAATTGTTTGATTTTCTGTGAATTTTGGGAGGCAAAAATGTTTCATAAATGTTGGGGATGTTTCATAAAATTTGTCAAGCCACTTCTAAAATGGTCTAAGTGAATATCTTGTCACTGCATCTGATGTAGTGAATTGCTCTGCAATGAAGTACTATCATTCTAATTGGGACCTGGGAACATTCTTGGGTTGCAGATTGTAAAGCTTTGTAATTATTAAAGAAAGCAGAATATTCTGTCCTCTTATTTCATAATCACAGTGGCATTCTTTGATTCCTGAAAATAGATTTCTCAAAAAGTAATTCATTATTCTATCCTCCTTCACATATAGCAGTAGCAATAGCATTTAGAATTATATACCGCTTCATAGCACTTTACAGACTTCTCTAAGTGGTTTACAGAGTCAGCATATTGCCCCCAACAATCTTGGTCCTCATTTTACCAATCTCGGAAGGACAGAAGGCTGAGTCAACTTTCAATCACTCAGAATTGAACTCCTGAAATGAGCAGTGAGTAAGTCATGTAATACTGCATTCTAACCAGTGTGCCACCCACTGCTCTTTTATCAACATATTGAGCTTACCAATACCATCCCATGACAAAGGATAATGCTTAAACCACTCTCTCTGTTTCTTTTGAGTTTGTTCTATATAAATGGCATATTTTCCCATGGTAGCCTGTGTGGTTCCCCCTTCTTCTTTTCTACTGTTTTATTTTCAGCTTTAGTAGGAAAAAAATGTAATCAACACGACAAGGCCACATTATAAAACATATCTGGGTTGATAAATCTTCATTAATTTAGTTCTAATACAAAGATATAGCAATTGCTTTGTGAGAAATTAATTTTGTTCCTTATACTTCCAAACATAAGGGACATTAGCCTTCCCACTGTTAATATAATAATGATATTTTCCTTCCCTTCCTCCCAGTACTTCTAATAAATATCCCACCTTATAAATTTGGTATTAATGTAAGTGGTTGACATTCAATAAGGAAAAAGGACTTGTTTTTTATTCTGTGTACTGCTGCAAAGAAAAGTGCAAGGCACTAGAATGGCACCAATTATCAGATACTGGGGTACATAATTTTCTTATCCTGATGCAAGGGGAAACTTACAACATTATCATATTAATGGGAACTACCTCTGTAAATCTGCTTGGAGAACACAAAGGGTCCTAATGTAAGTGAATCGAAGCCACTAGTGCAATGCCACTATAACCTGTTCTTTTCACACTGCACTTTGACTTTTTTGGGGAAAATTGTTTAGAATAATTCATTTCATGAAACAGCTGATAAATAATACAGTAAAACACCCATTCAAATCTCATCAAACCATCAGAAGAGAAGTTTGGGCCACTATGATCCATCACTATATAACTCTAGTAGTAACTCTAGTAGGGACGTAAGCACCATATTAATTTGCAATCTCCTCTTTGGTGCTTTTTTAATGTGAAATAACTATGTGTGTGTCTATTTTCAGGAACACTGTAGTTAAGAACCAATCAAAGAAAAAAGAACTTTCATGAAAATTGAACTTTAGCGAGAGAATTTTTACCTTTTCTTTCCCTGTAATCTGCTAGTAAATTTACACAACAAATGGGATCCTTATCTCTTCTTTCAAGGTAGTCCAAACAAGGAACATAACTAAGTAGTGTTTTTTTTTTCTCAAATGGGAGAAAAAGTAGTGTTTTTTCTTCTGGGTTTGAATCTTGGAAGGGTATGGCTCGAGCTAAATAGCTTGAAATAGATCTATACCAGTCTATTTCTTTGTCGGTAAAACATACATTTAACATAACAGTGAGTCCTAACTCTATACTTATTGTAAGGTTACTTTAACAAAATTTTGCAAGATTAAAATATTTCTCTCCTCTTTTCCTTTTCTTGTCTTGGAAACTAGGGAGGATCCCTTCTGAAATGCTTCCTCACTTTTTTTTCTCCCTATAGATATCTTTTGCATTAGAGCTGCCTAGTCTGTGGTTCTTCCTCCTTGTCTCCCAAGGCCATTTTCACATTCCATTATACTGGGAAAATATGTTCCGTAATGATGGATCTACTACCCAGAATGACAATGTCCTAGTAAGAGTTATCAGCCCTTTGAGAGAAATCACATCAGAAAACAGACACCCTAAGAAGCACTAGAATTCTACGTCATTCATATAGGCTACGTCATTCATATGAATGAATATTCATTCATTCATTCATTCATTCATTCATTCATTCATTCATTCATTCATGAAATATTTATATAGCTGTACACCTTATAACCAATTCTGGGTAGTTCCCAATTTTAATAAAATCATAATTATCATGAAATATAATTTGCCCTTCTCTCCTTCTTAGACAAAGGAAGTTAAGCTGGGGCAATTTTAAGTTTCTTAACATTTTCTTTTTTCCCTTCACTGAGCTGATGTTTTGCTTCTGTTCATTGCAAAATTTCTCCAAGGTCATCACAGAAAGTTCCTCTAACAGATCCCCTTGACTGAGGGATGGTAACTATAATAATTTCTTGCCGTCAAGAAATGAATACACACAGGTGAAAATAAAATTTAAAAAAATATTAGACTGTGTGGAAATGGTAGGTTAACATTAAAGATAAAGGAGAAATAAGAATATTTTTTAACATGAGATTTGTTTTACAAATGGTTAGACAACAAAGATAGAACTTAGAAGTTTCTAAGTTTCTATAACTTAATATTATTTACAAGTAAATATTGTTATTAGTACTGATATGGTATTTAAGTAAGTTGACTCAGTG
This sequence comes from Hydrophis major, assembly GCA_033807585.1. NCBI lineage: Eukaryota > Metazoa > Chordata > Lepidosauria > Squamata > Elapidae > Hydrophis > Hydrophis major. The sequence goes on along the minus strand of CM066328.1, from coordinate 295,586,178 downwards.
CAGATGTAGGGGAGTTCATAATACTGGGGGCTTTTTCCACATCACCTCTGTTTGAAATGAAGGTTGCTGACTGCTCATCTTCCTTAGTTGTGCCCAATGGATACTTAAACCAGAAAGGTGTTGTTCAAAAGGCAAATGGACTTTTGTCCAGTTTTATCCAGTCCAGTTCCCTTTTGAACATAAACTTTGGGACAACCATGACATGGATGACTGAAGGTCTCCATGGCCATTAAACTGAAATGGATATGAACAACTTTATCCCTAAGGGAATAAAACCACTGGTTGAGAATCCACATGGAAAGCTCATACAAATAAATACAGAGAAAAAAATGTTTTGCTACTCTTATCACTACTGAATAGGCTGAAAGATGAATTCAGACCAGTGCTTGATTATGCCTGCTTGACCTATATACAGTATTTGCCTGAAAAATGAAATACATATGTACAAAATGTTCTTTTTGTGTTCTGCCTGTCTCCATGTGATTCATTCCTAATAATAGTCATTGCCCTTTCCTTTCCCCTGTCTAAGTAACCATGTTCTTTTTGAAGTTGTTTGGCTATTACTGCACATTATATTTTGAGAGATAACAAACTGTTAATTCATTTTTATTTTTTTTTACTTTTTCCACATTTATTTTCCACATTTTTCTTTAACTATTTCCTTGTGTAACTTAATATTTGCTTGCTTTTGGCTTCCTCTTATCATTGTTTCTTTAAACCATTTACAGTACTAAAGTCTCTTTAATAAAAATACATGTCAATTTCAGTCCATAAAGATGGGTGCATTTCTTCATTTTACTACTCAAAACACGGTTAATTAATTAATTGTATGTACCCAGACTACTTTTTCATCTATTATCCTGCCACTCATTGAACTAATTGTATCAAGGTGGAATTTACCCCAGTTTTCTCTAAAAATTGTTCAATTTAAATGCCACAGGGACATAAGCAAATGCTTTCTGGGTTCTTCATTAGGATGTGTGCATACATAGGAAAATGTAACATTTATGATGCATTGAATAAAGATTATTATAATAATCCAGTTTGGCTTTAACAAAGTTGCCTAGGAAATGGTAACACAGTACTTTCTTATACAGACATAGGCTGACAAAGAATGAACATGTAAAGAAAATACAGCAAAATGTCAACTAGTTTGGGATTAGCAAATATACATGAATGACATAAAACTGAAAATTTGTTTTCAAATAATCAACTATAAACTTTTAAATCAAGATAAATGGGAATTGAAAGGCAGCTCGGTGTAATGGTTAAATGCACCAAGCTATTCATTCATTCATTCATTCATTCATTCATTCATTCATTCATTCATTCATTCATTCATTCATTCTGCTTCCCCTCTTCCCTATAATATGAGTCCTATAATCCAGGATCCAATGCTCTAGTCTCATCTTGGATACAAAACCAACTTCAATCTTTCTTTCTATCTCTCTCTCCCCCTGTGTCCCCCTGCTTGCCTTAGGTAGGAAAGAATGAAAACCACTTCTAAAAAACCTTGCCAAGAAAACTGCGGGGGGGGGGGGGGGAGTTGTCACGTGTCAAGAATTACAAAACAAAATCCTTCATTAAGAAGGGGGGAATTGTTGAAACAAATATTAAGTCCTGCAAATGAGCTCAAGGGAACTGCCTATAGTATTCTCATTTGAAAGCTATACAATGCAGGACAATGAAAACATACATAAGGAGGGAAATAAAAAGGCACACATGCTAAATTGCTCAAAACAAAATGAAGTCATAGCATATACATGATGTGTTAACATTGTTTTAAATATTTCATAAGCAGGTACCAATCAGGAAGCTGGTTAGCAGACCTGTGTTTGAAATCAAAAAATGTTTTCAATATTAGTACCTAGTAAACCACTGTATGCCTAGGGAATTAATTAAATTCTAAATGAAGAAACTTCAGCAAAATTAAATGAATTCTGTGAGATTGTTTTTACTGAAGAAGTTATTGAACAATATCTAAATAGATACTGAACAATACCTAAACAGATATTGAACAATATCTAAACTCATTTTTAGAGACGGTCTAGGGAATTGAAAGAAATACTAATGACAAACATGGAGTTACAGATTTTATTGACATCTTTGACAAGTAGATGATAAACAGCCTATGATTATCAATCTGAAAGTTCTGGAGGACTCAAATATGAATCAACTGATTTTCTAATGAAGGTTGTTGGTCATATGAACTAAGATAGACTTCTATAAGAAATGTATGGGAAGAAGTCAAAGAAATGGCTCCTCCCAATTCCTTGTGGTGACCAAAGTGATAGACAAGGACATGTCTGAGTAGTAACAAGAAATCAAGCCTGATTTATAACATATTTTATCTCAATATAAGTATAAATAATAACATATTTGGCCCAATAAGATTTTTTTTATCAAACATATCATCCAAAATATATACGGATGGTTGTGTTGAAAATAAAACTGCCTTTACCAAAAATGTTGTTAATCAAATAGAAAAATAAATGTTGAAATATTTGGACCATTTTGTTGCACCCTATTGACAATTGGATAGCAAAGACTTGTCTTACATTATGTCACATAGTCTATGATGTCCATGAACTATATAGACTTAACTGTAAGAGACTTAAGTGAACCCCTTCATTTTTCTTGAGACCAAAGGGAAAACATAAATTAGACTGACAGACATGAAACACCTCTGCTTCAATAAAAAAAAAGTCAGAAGAGTTTCTTTCTTTTAAAAAATGTGTCATTCTGCAACCATGCTGTGAGTACCTTTGAAATAATATTGCCATCATCTTTTGATAAGGATTACATTTCGTATTGCTGTGCACTGTGACTGAATTACAGAAATACCCCATTTAGATTAACCTTGACTTGTTCTTCAGCCAGAGGTTCCATGATATTATTGCTTGAGGGAAAATCCTTTTCTTCTTTGTAAGTATAAAAAGAATAGCAAGCAAGCTCTGTTTCTCCATCTTGTCACTCTTTCAAACACAGTTGGATTTTCATAAAACATGAAAATCTGCTGCTGCTTTATTTCATAGAAGAGTAAAATCTGCATGCTGAGTTCAACTCTCCATGACTTCATGGTTTATAGTCACATCATTTTCTTAGCAATAATAGAACAAGGTCTTATCTTAACCTTCTTCCAGGACACATTTTAACCTATCAGGCTAGCCTACAGCCCTGGGATTCCCTGGTAGTCACCAGTGCAACTATTAACTAGACTCTATCTTGCTTAGCTTCCATGGCCAGAAAAGCCAGCCAGGTGCTGCTACTGCTGAGACACAATCACACAGCAAAGCTCAAATTGATTTTGATAGCATTCAAATTATATCCTGAAACGCAAGAGCTGGCTAAAGAGTGCAAAGGCTGGCTTTTATTCATTGGAAAATCATATGTATTTTTGCTGAAGGAAGCTTGCAGTAACCCTGAAAAAACACATTCCTCTCCTTAACATCCATTGTAGCATATAATCAGAGGGAAACATATAGCACAAAGGTATGTATTATGGCAGGAATCATCATTTCAAAAGCAGAAGCAATAGAAGAGAGGAGGACTACCCCATTTAGCCTGAAACATCAAGATTGCCACTAGACTCTTAACTTTCTGCTGCCATCTAGTAATTCTTCAGATATCTGCAACCCAGATACTAGAGCCCCAAAAGAGTGTTTTCTTCTTATATACAAAGTGTTTTAAAGTAAATTCAGTCATATATTCCAGAGGTGAAAAAGATGAAAACAAAACAACATTATTTGATTTGAAGGTTGCATGAATTCAGCATGACCTTAGGTTTGATACAGATTTAGTCATGCTTGAAGTTGATTCCATGAATAAAATAGAACAAATGACATAGTATTGTATATTCATTTCCATCACTTTGTTCATTTCTTGAGCAAGCAATGATGTGCACAGTATGAGAAAGTTATAAGAAAAGAAACATTATAAAAATAAAATAGCAATAGCAATAGTTTTTTCTCTAAGCAGTTTGCAGAGGTCAGCATGTTGCCCCCAACAATCTGGGTCCTCATTTTATTGACCCCCGAAGGACAGACCTTGAGTCTGTCAGGATTGAACTCCTGGCAGGGACCTGAATTAGTCTGCAATACTGCATTCTAATGGCTAAGCTATAAGTAATTTATACCAATACTAATCTATTCTTTCCTGTCCTTGCAATGTTCCTTCATATTTGCTATTTCCATCCAGCAATTTATACATTATCATTTGTTATTATTGTTGTTATTTTACAATGATCACTATTCCCTTTTGAAGCTTCAATCATCTTTACCCAGCTGATTTGATATATTTCTTTGGTAATCCATTCATCAATCATTCTCTCTATATGACCTGACTGCTGATATATTTTTAGAATAATGGACATTTTTTCTTAGAATTTATTTCCAGATCTTCCATTATTACTATTTACTGCAGAATTACAGGATGTGTACTTCCAAACACATGTAATAGCCAATTGGAATCCTGCTGAGGTGAGGATTGCTTTCCATTTATACATCACCAGTAACTACTACCAGATAAAATTCACAGGAGAAACCTTTAGGAACCAAAGCTAAAGTCAAATGTTTTACTCCTTTCGATTTTCTTATTGATTGCCTCCCTCTTCCCCTAGAGGTTTCTGTTTTATCCCAAAGGTCTCCATGAAGTCTTTAGAAAAGATTTACCTTGGTACCATCATAAGAATGAGTGCACTTCCATCCATCTATTTTATCAAGCTGCAAATTCTTTACCATTGCTTTAAGTAAAAATGAAAGAACAAGGCAAAATCTACTTTAAATCCAGTGGAATCCAATAATTTGATTATTTAATGGAAATTTGATTATTTAAAGGAAATATATAGATTATAAATAATAAATAAATAAGTGTACTGTATATTTATGTTTTATAAATATGACAAACATAAAATTATTTTCTCAATGAATAGATATGAATATATCTCCACACAGTTACCTACATACAAATCAGCTCAAAATTCTCATAACCAGGTTCAGACTATTCCTACTTAGGACACCTTATGCAAAGACACCAGTGGTGGGATTTAAACATTTTTACTACTGATTCTGTGGGTGTGGCTTGGTGGGTGTAGCAGGGGAAGGATACTGCAAAATCCCCATTCCCTCCCCACCCCACTAACCTGCTTTCCAGCTCTGTTCTCCTGCGAGGGCAACAAAAGGAGACCCAGCTAATCAGCTGGGACTTGGGAGGCAGAGAATAGATGTGGGCAGGGCTAGTCAGAGCTGGTATTCCAAACTATTCAAAATTTCTTCTACAGATTCTCCAAACTACTCAAAATTTCCACTACTGGTTCTCCAGAACTGGTCAGAACCTGCTGAATACGACCTCTGAAAGACACCCAAGAAGGCTCTACATTGGGAGCTGTTGAGGGAACGAGAAGCAGAAAATAGCAAGGTGATTGAATTAAGTTGAAAAACTAAGTTAGTTATGAATGAAGGCGAATATACACTTCCCAGGATAATGTTGCAGGATCCAATCTGGATCAGTCACCAGGACCATAGGTTCAGTCTTCCAAGCTTTTGGACTTATGCTGGAGCACATCCTCAGGAAACTTCTCTCAAGCAGAATTTGTTAGTGACTGATTGTCCTGAAGGACTAGTTGATAGAGTCATGAAGAAAATCTGTGTGGAATCAATATTGATTTGATGGCACATAATCAATAAGTCAGCTCATGATCAGAGATATCATAAAGATCTTAATGATCCATTCTAAGCATTTTTCTGACAAATCTTTTTTTTTTCATCCTAAATCATTCACATAAGGCTTCTGTACATTGTAAATAAGTGCAAATTATTATCCTGAGGTTCAGAAGATTTTTTTTTAGTTTTATTCAGTTATTATTCTCTTAAGTATTGGTTACAAGTTCATGCCAATTTTATGGGAAAGTGAATTGCCTGATTTTATCTTCTCCCCATTTTCACCTTCATACCACACAATTAATAATATAAATTAAAGTTTCCTTAAGAGTGCTTTGGCATGCTAAATTGTAGTGGCTCTGAGAAATCTACTAAAGCTATTACATTAAGATTTATGCACCATGCTGTGATTATGCTATCCTGTTTGGAGATCATATGCAGAAATGCAAGTAAAATACATAAATGGATCCCATTTCTTTCTCTGTCCACCTCATATTGTCTTACTTTTAAAAGAATTCAGCTTTCAGTATGTTCTCTATATTGTTCAGTCTCCATTACAAGATGCTGGAGCAGAAGCAGGAAAAAGAAGGAGCACCAGCAACAGTGAAATGTTTGGGTTTTCATCTAAATTACATCAGCTTTAAACTAGTGGCTACTTATAAAAAGCACATTTTAAAGTAGAGTTAGCAGTAGAGCATTAGTTCTGATAAGAACTTAGTGTCTATGTGCATAGTAATATTGTAATTATCCTCTATTTACAACTTTTACAAAAACATTAAATATTCAGGCAACCATGATTCTTGCCATGGAAGGTTAATAGTTGTTAGCCAAGGCCCAGAACACCATGAAATAAACAAACAGGGAACAATAACATTTCTTTTCCTCAGTGCTTCTTTATATGATTTCTGTTCCCCAAAGTGCTATTTCTAAAGAAAGAGAAAGAAGTATTTGGGAAATTGTTATAGACCTGTATATGTAATATCTATCATAGGCTTAAAAAGCATGTTCTCATATTTAGCTATGGTTAAAGAACAACCTATTCCGAGCACAAAATAAGCAAAAGTCCATATTATTTCATTACAATGAATCCAAACAAAAGATTTTTGCAAGTCCAAACAAAGAGTTGGAACCAGCAAAATCTTCCCACAGATGAGAAGGCTCTTCTGTCCATGGAAACTCATTTTTTCTAGTATTTCTTCAAGATGTGTGTGGGAAGAACCTATCCAATTCATTCCAATCTTCCTTTCAAGCCCCCTACATCTCCCAAAAGCCCTTAAAACAATGATCAAGGCAGCAACAGCACTGGGGATTGCAACAAAAATAGAGATTTGAATGTCCCAGAGACATCTGGACTTCTTTTGTTTTTCCTTGAAGATGTTTTGCTTCTCATCTAAGAAGCTTCTTCAGCTCTTCGATGAGAAGTGAAATTTCTTCAAGGAAAAACGAAGTCCAGATGCCTTTTTAAAAAGTATCTTTGAGACAACCATTACCTGGATGACTGAGAATATCCATAGACATTTAGAGATTTGAATCTTACTTTGTACTTTATCTGTAGAAATGATTCTGAGCAGAATTTTTCTTGGGGATGCTTCTACCAATAATGTAAAACTCTGAACCTCCTGATTTTTAACATGTGTCCATAATGAAACAATTGACCTCTACAGGCTTGGCAAGCCAAAAATTATTCTGTTCATTTTTCAGCAATATCCATGCACTTCAACAAATATGATTAGCACTGATGCACAGCTTGTCTTGCCATTGCCTTCCCATGCTGGGGAGAGAGGTTCTAGTGACATATTAATCCTAGCCATGTCTAATGAGACAGTTGCTAGCAATTATAACCTAATGAAGCAGAAGCTGATTGTTCAGATACTCAATGCCGAGAGTTTCTGGCTAAGAGATATATGGAGTTCTTTGAAAAGATAACAACTAAAGTGGAAGAAAGGACAAATTGTATATATTGTATACAAAGATCATATGCCTATAAGATGGAAAAAATGGAATTAATATAAACACATTTATGAAAGAAATTGATCAGAAAGGCAGGAAGGCTATTTCAACTTGCTAAATAGCCTTGGGAAAACAGTTCATGTATCTAAAAAAAAAAATTCAACAGCTGTTTTGTCCATCTGGCTGCAATTTCTCACACAGACTATTTCAGCTAAAAGCTAGGAAAAGATATTTGTAGAGTTGAATTGTCACTGCAGGATCAAAAGTTATGCAAGAGGCACATAGTAACAAATATATACACAATATTATGCAGACTTCCTGGAAGCCTAAATCCTATTTTCTGGGGATGATGTCAAAGGATTGCATTCTGAATAGTTGTTACCCACTGTTTCCATCACCTTTTCAAGAGCCAAACAAAGAGGACCATAATTTCCCCTAAGATGTTGTTGCACAATTACATTTGTGTTCAGCCCATTTCTATTATCTGTCAGCTACCATTTCTTTTATTCCTATTTACCAACCTCAAACTAATTCTTTAAAAATGCCTCTGATAAATGTGTCTTCTGTGTAATCATAATGACCATATCCTTTGTATTGAATAATAGCTCTTGTCTTCATTTTTTTGCCTCTGGTTTCCTGTCCCATCTTGTTCTTTGTATTGCCTTATAACTCTCCTCAATATCTCTATTATACATCTTGTCTTTGGGGAAAAAAAAATAAATCTCACTAATTCAGAATCCTACTTCACACAGTAGGTAGCCTGTGCATAGCTTTCTAAAAGCAACAAATATGTGTTTGTTGTGAGAGTAGGCCTAAGCTGCTATACCCATAGATGATGGAAGCACATAAGCAGAGTGAACAAAAGCCAGGAAAAACTCCATTGAAGAGCGGAGAACCAAGTTGTTAAAGAAACGAAAGGTTAAAAAGAAAATCACCTGAACCATACAAAAGAAGTTGGGCCTGAGCACATGGGAGAGCCCTTTCCAAGTCTCATCAAGAACCACTAGATTTGTAAATCAGCATGGCAAGAGTAGCTATCAATCCTGTGAATCAAGGGTAGCCATAAGTCCTGTGAATCAACAAAGCAACAAATTGGAGAGATAAAAAAGGTCCTGAAGTCTGCACATAATTTGAGTCATCTTTGAATCCAGGCTTGGTGGTTTCTATCCCTTTGGCTAGTGTGTGTGTATATACATACATATACATATATACATATATACATATATACATATATACATATATACATATATACATATATACATATATACATATATACATATATACATATATACATATATACATATATACATATATACATATATGGATCTTTGGTTATTCGGGTTTTCTCCCGTGTAAAATTGGAAGTATCTTGGCAACGTTTCGACAAAGTATCATTCGTCATCTTCAGGCTTGTGTCTTCAGCTTTGTGCTTCTCAGAGTAATGTGAGCTTGCAGCTGCTTCTTCCTTTTAACTGCTAGTGGGGGTATGACTTGATTGGGGGGGCTTGGCTGTGTTCTGATTGCTTGGGGGGGTTGGCTGTGTTCTGATTGGCTGGGGGTGTGTTCTGTTCAGGTGGTGGCTTAGTTGTGCTCAGGTTAGTCTTGGTTGCTGGGGGATTTGAGCTGGTGAGCTGTGATCCTATTGTTTGGCTTTGCATTCATGGTTGTGCCACGTCCGTTCGCTTCATGTATGGGTTGGAATGGGTTTGAAGTGGGTAGTGATGCAGCTGCAGTACGGCTTCTGGTCTGTGGTTGTGTCTCATCATCTGTGTGGGTGTGAGTCTGCTTTCTACCTGGAAGTGTGGTGGTAGAATCTTGTGTGGCCCTCGTGGGTGTGGGTCTGGTGTCATTCTTCATGTTAGGTACTCGTTTGTTAATGAGGGTGGGTTTCCAAATGGCTGGTAGGCGGGAGGTATCATCTCGTTTATTCATGCTGTGTGGGCATTTTTCTATCTCTATGGCTTCTCTGATTATTCTGTTGTTGAAGTGTTCAGTTTTGGCGATAGTTTTGGAATTTTTAAAGTCAATCTCATGTCCTATGGCTTTGAGGTGTTGGACCAGGAAAGAGGTCGGTTTTTCTTTTTTGATTGAGTTCTTGTGTTCTTCAATGCTTCAATATATGTATATACATATATACATATATACATACACATACACACACACACAGACACACACAGACACACACACACACATATATATATATATATATACATATACATATTTGTTGTATCCAGTAAAGTTTTAAATTCACTGGATCTCTGTGTATTCTAAAAAATATGGTTCTGCTTCAGTGTTTGGTTGAAAGTGATTTGATTGTGGCTATTTTCAGGACTCTGAGTGTGTGTGTGAGTGACCATAAGCTGAATCTAGGGGCCTGCATGAAACAGTGTGTCTATGTTTTATGCTGCGCATTTCTGAATATTTTGATTCTAGCAGTTCAATTGGAAAAAGGGAACATTATATTTAAATATGCAAAGGATAATTACGTTTTGAGGAATTCTTGTCGACAAACATTTAAAACCCCTCTTGTCTTGTCCCATCTTGTTCCATCTTGCTTTGGGAACCAATAGGAAGGTTGTTATGTCTCTCTTGAGGGTATTTTTCTAAGCAGGAAATGGAGGAACCCAGAGCAGCTGCAGAGCATTAAGGAGAAATGTAGTAAAAATAAACACAGAGATACATGAAGAGACACATAGGGACTCCATCTGCCATAGCAAAGGCAGAGACCCCACTGTAAATCCTCCAAAGTAACAAAGTTGTTTGAAAAAAGAAGTGTGTGTGTGTGTGTGTGTGTGTGTGTGTAGGAGGAGGAGCTTCTTCAAGTGAAAAACAACTTTCATGAAACAGGACAATTGATTTGAACACCAGCTTGTTTGTTTTTTTTAAACAAATTTTATTAATTTTACAAAAACAGTGCACAAACAATCAAGGCATAACAGCTTACAGATTCTTTTCTTTAAAAAAAAAATTAAAGAAGAAAACCAATAGAACATACAAAATGATTCCAAATTATAATATCAATATTTACGTTATCTATTTAACTTCATATCTTATCCCAACTTCTCCTTTTCATTCTAATTATCCAAGTTATTTCTTGCTAATTAAATTTTTATTGCCTTTTATCAACATACAAAACACAGAACATAGAAAACAAAACAAAACCTAAAACATCTTTTCTGAAGGCTGCTTGATCCTGAGTTAAAACTCTTCACACAGACGAAATTTACACATCATATTCACTTTATATATCCTTCCATATCTTATTACCATTTTCAATATCATTCTTTGTCTGTTCTATTTCCAGCTATCCATTCATCTTTTTTCTTTTACTATACTTCTCCTATACACTAATTGGAGTGACGCCTTTAACTCATTGCCCTAACTTAAAAGTACTTCATATAACACTTAATTTATCTTGGGATTCTGTTTAGTACATTCTAAAATTACACAATAAATTTTATAAGAAAGGTCAATAACTAAAGAAAAAACCTATATAACCACTATCCATATCATTTAAAAAGAAAAAAAAAACTAATCATATATATTAATACACATTTATATCTTAAACATTCTACTCTAGATACACATATGAAAACACAATCTTATGTACCTTCCAGAATCCCCCCCTTTTTTTCCCAATTAGATTCACCCATTGTCTCTAAATAAGTTTTTTTTCTTTAAATCTTGCTTCCCACCATTGAGGCTTCTCCTCCCTCCCCCTTTCTCTCTTGCTTATTCTCCTTGCCCTTTTTACCCCTTTGTCTCTCCTTCTCCCTTTTCTTACTCCCTTTCCGTTGCTTTCTAATCTTGCATCCACCTTTCTTCTCATTTTTCTCTTTTTTGGTTGTTTTTTCAAACCTTAAAATCCCCTTTTTCTTATCCTTGGAAAAAATCCATTGTTCATCAAAGATGGCTTCTTCTTCCTCTTCTTCTTTGTCCCAGCCATTCTGCTGCGTAGTCAACTTTTCATAGTGCATAATGCCATTTCTAAAAATTGAAATAGAGTGCCCAAAGTATCTTTTCCATCTTGTTCTTCCTTTTTATATTTTTGATATTCAGTCTTTAGTTCATCCACAAGTGATGCCATCATGAAAAGAGAATCTTTTCCCAAAACAGCCACCCAAGTATTTTTAATCAAAAATAATTCAAAAAAAGTTCCAAAAATTAATATTTTTCTTCCTTCTTCTATTTCTCTTTCTGGGGTTACTGTTTAATCAAAGAGGTCCAATTACCATATACCTTTCTTTGGGATTCTAGGCAATCTCCTCCTTTTTCAGCTTCTGCTCCAATTTTTTTTCCTCTCCCTTCTCACTTACAACAACAGTTTTTTTTTTTTTTTAAATGATCAGAAATCCATACCTCCAATAAGGGTTCTCCGATTTCTTAAATTATTAAGTCCAATGTCCAAAGAGTCTTTTGTCCCTTGGCTTCAACTTTCAAAATAATTCACCTTCAGTGCCCAAATAAATTTCAAATCTTCATCTGCTGTTTCTATGGGGTGGGAGAGTTAAGAAAAAAAAAGTTCCCTTTAACAGTTTTCTCCGCCGCTTTCCGTCTTCTTAGGGATACAATGTATCCTCCAGCAATTCAGACAGTTCAGTTCCAGAGAGTTTAAAAGATGTTAATTGACCCGGCTCAGCCAGCACTTTCACTTTTCTTGCTTCCTCCAGCACAATCTTACCCGGTTGCAGGCTTCTTCGTGGCGGCCATTACTGACCGCCGCTCCACCACCTTGGGAAAAAGGGGTTTTTCCGGATGAGGAGGGGGTCTGCAACACCCCAACCCCCTGTCCGGCTCCCCTCTCTCTTCGGCTGCCTCTACAGGGCAGCCATGTCCCCCTGACCCATTTGGATCAGGGACACCTCGGCGGCAAGAGCAGTAGGAATCACGAACAGTCGCGAATTCCTGCTGCCACCGAAGCCACGCAGAACCGGAAAAACACCAGCTTTTTTTTAATGGCATATTTTTAAATACGTTCAACCATCTGTTTTTCTTTAATTATATCCTTTTTATATTTATCCACTAGCAGCAATATTCTGTTGGAAGGATAAGACATAAATATTCTTAATAAATAAAACTGTCTTGCTCAGGTTGCTGTTTGCCCCACACATGAAATTCAGTAGGTCTTCCTTAGAACAGTGAACGCTTCATCCCTACAGAGAAACTACTTGTCATGCATTTGGTTAATGCCATTTAAAAACAACTAAACAAGTGCCATTGTCACATCTTGTATAATTCTCTGCACTGTGAAGATATATTTTGCGTGTTGTGTTTAGGACTCTTCAGCTGAATGTGAAGTGCTGTGAAAATAGAAAACACCTTAGAGAGGAGACAGATTTGTAGGCTGAAATTTAAACTAGGAACAAAATTCTGACATATGCTGAGAAATAAAAACATTTATAGCCCATTGTTCTTGCAGAAACTCAATGCACACAGCACTTCATCCTCCTCCTCCCCAACTCCCCCCCTCCCATAATAAGCCTTTAAGGTCAATTGAGGGGGAGTGATTGGCAGCCTAAAACTATTCAGCAAGCTTCCTTTTCAAAGCTAATTTGCAAGGATACAATCCCTGTCAGATGAGAAGCAAGCTGACCCAAACCCCTATATTTTCTTATTAGTGATGTCCTGCACTCTTTATATGGAACTTTCCAGTGTAGAGCAGCATGTGTTCTTTGCTCTTGTTCATCTGAGTGCAAACTTCAAATTGCTTGCCATCCCAGTTTGTGACAAAACCTCTATTTCTGGAACTGGATGAAAATAGAGGCCTCTTCAGCTCTTCCAACAAGTGAGAAAAAGTCTCAAATTGAGAAGATGAGATATACATGAACAGAGATTGTAGGAAACAAGTCATTCACTTTATAATAAACGATTATAGAGCTCCTGAGTTCAACTTATACCTGAAGAGAGTTGATTTCAAGTCCTATCTATAAATAGGTTTGGACTCAAAAAGTTTCTTTGAAATGCTAAACAATTTCACAAAACATTGTAAATAAAGGATTTAACTGTAATTGCAGGACGTTACACTTTTTATTTGCAATAATGGAGGGAAGGTAACCACTGTTTATGGTCAAGTAAAATGACTTTCCAATGTGGCAGGGGAAAGTATCAGAATGTATCAGAAAATGGGAAGGAAGTCATAGTTATGCAGAAGAACAGAAGATTTTTCTTCAAAATAGGAAAAATAAACAAGGTTGGATAACATAAAAGAGAGTCAATGGTAGTCTGTAGTGTTGCACGATCTATATTTTTCTTTTAGACCTAATATATTTGTTGATTATGGCAATGTGTGTTGGTTCATGACGAATAATGAATGAAAGAAGTTTATTCATCCCACTGGCTAAGGAGATTCTCAGTTATCTGGTTCATGCTTGTCCCAAAGGGCTTTCTTGTCTCAAGAAAGTCCACATACCTTTTGGAAAAAATCACCTTTATGATATTCATCCCACTGATTAATTAACAAATGAATATTTCTTCACCATGAAAAATCCCAGAAGATTATTGTGTGTGTATTGGCACATGTACACAGACATTATCTCTAGTTTATAACTTTCTCTTTGGAAAATATATCAAAATCTGAAAAAAATGTTATCTGTGGTTTGATATCCCTGATTGGAAATATCTGTCAATGAATAATATACATATTTTATGTGTTGAGATGTGTATCAGATATGTACAGAATTGTGTGGGAATCTAAGAGTACCATCCAGAAAAATCTCAAAATAACATATCCATTCCAGCTATAGATTAAAATTCCACTGAATTAAATATATTGCACAGAATTAAACTCACTAGTAGCATATTTAACTCTGTTAAACTCCATAGAAAGATTATGCCCCTAATATTTACTTGAAGCTACATAATAAATTCTAAAACATGGAATGAAATCAAATAAATAAAAGACAATTCCTTAGTTTTCCCTTGGTTTGATAATAATTAGTATTCTTCTTCATTATTTCACTTCCAGAAGCTATCACATTATAGGATCATTTTGGGTGATTATATTTATAGAATAGTGGCATTTCACACTTCAAAGATAAAACTATGCCACATAAATCAGTTTTCTACAGAAATTATCTTACCAGCATTTTAACTATATCAGATCATTTAACATCCAAATGTATGAAAATAGGGTGGAAACATTACAAAATGGCATTTATTATTTTTTTGAAGATAAAGTATGGAAAAACGTATTTTGTATTATAGACAAAGCTGTTAACACCGCTTTCCTAATGTAGTCCATGCCAACAAAAAGGTGTTTCTGCAAAGTTTTCTTATATCGCCACTAAAAATTTTTGATAAAGGTTTTCCCATTTTTTTGTCAAATTAGCAATGACTCCTGCTATTTTAATGACAGTGGATCTAAAGCAATACCATTAGTATTTTCTGCTTACCTGGGAAGGTAAAACCAAGGGCTTAAATATCTGGAGGTTTGAATGTAAACAGGATTAAATATATACATTAAGAATATCCAAGGCTCATTAATCCTGTATCTGATTTTATTGGGAATGGTTAAGGAATTGAAAAGGTTGGGAACTAATGTTAATTGACTCCCAAACTGATTTGTGGATCAGAATGTAATCATACATTCAGAGGTAGATTCCTGATTTCACCCAATTTTGCAAGACAGTTTTTTTTAACAGCAAAAGGCATTCCAAGTTTGGAAATATGCACTTTTGCAGAGTTTACATAGAAAAATCCATGTGGAACAGTGGTGGGATTCAAACATTTTTACTAGCAGTTCTGTGGGAGTGGCTTGGTGGGCATGGCGTGGCATGGCGCAACATGGCATGGCGCAGTGTGGCACAGCTTGATGGGTGTGGCTTAGTGGGTGTGGCAGAGGAAGGATACTGTAAAATTCCCATTCCCTCCCCACTCCTGGGGGAAGGTTATTGCAAAATCTTCATTCCCTCCCCATTCCACTAACCTGCTTTCCAGCTCTGTTCTCCTGTGCAGGGCAACAAAAGACAATCCAGCCAATCAGCTGGGACTCAGGAGGCAGAGAATAGATGGGGGTTGGGCCAATCAATGGTGGTATTTGCCGATTCTCTGAACTATGCAAAATTTCCGCTACCGGTTCTCCAAAACTAGTCAGAACCTGCTGAATACCATCTCTGATAGGGAAGCTGTAAAAATGAAGTTACCCAAAAGTTGCAAACAAGCTTAGTTCTAGGTTTTGAACTTGGTAGAGAGGAAGAGCTGCTTTTGACATCTTGATGGAAACAAAAGCTTTGTTCTCACAGCTGGGCTTCCCTTTTGTTTTCCATGTGAGAGCCTAATTTTTAGCAGTGGCATCATAATCTGTCATCACAGAAAGAGATATTTATGCCAGTTTCCTGCTGTTCCTGTTCAATTTATAAACAAACCAAAAGAGAGAGTTTCTAAATTCCAATATTTTACAGCATGCCTGTTTCTTACCATCTTGCAGATTAAAAGGCCATCACATTAACAAGTGTAGGTTTATTTTCACAGCAGAAAACAGGTGTGTGTTGATTATTTCGTCAGAGGAAGATGGCAACTGAAACTTTCTTACTTTCTCTATTGCCGTGGCATAAAGGACAGGTCTGAAAAATGCCAACAAACTGGTCAGATGGAAACCAAGACCTCACTAAGAAATTCACAGGCATGTAACCAATATTTATTTTGTATGAAAGCTTAGCATTGATGTTTGGAAACACCCACCAAGACAAGGAGGAGGGATCCAAAAGGGAACTAGCCTTGAGTCCTTGCACAGCCACAAGAGACATAAGCCTGATTTCTATATCCACCCCCTCCACACCCCAATCAATTTAATACAATCGTATATGTTTGTTCCCAAGGGAAGGCAAGTGGTCTGGGAGATTCCTGTAGTATAGGTAGAACACAATAAATCTTTTATATGTGGTTGCTTGTGCCTAACATTTGTCTTGTTCTAAATATGATTCTGTGCTTCAAAGCTGTGATGAAGCATCATGACAGTGGACAAATAGGATCTTATGACCATCGAACAAATCTCTCTTCCCATGGAGCCCATTTCAGCAAAGCAAGTTACCACTCCATAAACATTTCATAGTCCACCCTTCAATTGAATATGAGGATGAATGAGAGTTTTTGCATCTGGAAAGCCAATGGGTATCAGGTTAGCAGATGATTGAAAAAAAAATTGTTGTTGTTTATGTCAGGCTTAATTATTACTTTTTTTTCTTTTTACTAGACAGCAGTCCCTTTGACTGAGATCTATTTTCCAATGGCTACAGTATACGTATATATGTGGGTAGATGAGGGCTAAGAGGTGAGGGAGAAGGAATGGAATTGGTTGCCTGGTGATCAAATATCACAAAGTCAGTTTGATAACTTTGTGCTGGAATTATATCTGCTAACTTTATAACTTTGTGCTGACTTTATATCTGCTCTGTGGTTTGATATTCTTTTGAGATTTTACCTCTATAGTAAAGAGGAAATTAACTTTCCCTAACCATAGAAGCAATGTCTCCCGTAAGGTTATAAAAAACAACCAGCTAGGGAAGAATTAACATGGCCTTTAAGATCCAGTATCACTATCTGAATGCTGATAACTTATGAGGCATTGGTTTGATTGTACAAATACATGTCATGACTTGTGCTAAATATTATGGCTGTATATTCAGGTACACAGCAGATTCTGACCAGTTCTGGAGAAACTGGTAGCGCAAATTTTGAGTAGTCCGGAGAATGGAGATTTTACAGTATCCTTCCCTGCCATGCCCACCAAGCCATACCACTCCCACCAAGCCATGCCACTCCCACCAAACCATGCCACGCTACCAAGCCACACCCACAGAACCAGTAGTAAAAAAATTTGAATCCCAACACTGTGCGTATTACTGAACAATGAGCAGTAATTTTAGATGAGGAAAGAGCTGGAAATGAGAAACCAGGAATTACATTTAGGAGATCAATATTTATTCATTTACTTACTTATAAATATATACACAGTGTTATTCCTCAGAGTAAGGGAGGTTAAAAGACCAAAAGAAAGTTATTGAAATTCAGAAATAGTCTGTATGTTTCTGTTCAATCCAGAAAGCTCTTTCAGATGACTTTTTGTCCATGAGGATTCTATTACCAGGTGAAATTTCCCATATCCCAATTTCCCAGTCAAAGTCTTGACAATCTGTTGTACAATTTTGCTTAGGTTTTGTTTTGCAAAGTATGATAATAAAGAATTTAACACTGAAAAAACACTTTTCAGGAAAGAAAAAAAACACTTTTCTATAATAAAAGCTTTGTTTCTAAAAAAAAAATACATAAAATTGGTAGGAAATTCACAGTTAACTCTAAATCCTCAGGCCTACTAGCTTTTCCTGGCTGGTCATTTCTTCAACAGCATGTGTGAGAAAGAGGATAAATTTAAATCAATAAAGTTGGGTATTGATTATGGCAAGGATATATAAATATATATCAATTACTAAAATGTAGTGGGTTGAGTATGCTAACAATTGAAACTTAAAATATATTGAGTTGGGTCAAGAAAAATAACTGACACTTAAATAAACTTTCCCAATGGGAATGAAATATGGTGCTCTATCTATTTATACCTATTTAATTAAATTCAAAACTTCTTTATATTCGAGTTTAATATCACTAACAGTTTCCATAACCTGGTCAAAATAATAGCCAGGTCAGCTAGAGATGAGAGGTCCATCATTCAACATATTTGGAGGACACCAAATTGGAAAGTAATTCTACATCGTATCTATGAAATTATTTTGACACATAACCTGCATATGGTACCTGCATATAGGTAGTCTTCAATTTATAATCACAATTGGGCCCCAAATTTCTGTTGTTGTTAAAGTGAATTTTTCCCCATTTTATGGCCATTAAGTGAACTTGGTCTTTCCTTATAAGAATGTCACAAAAGGTGATATGACTCCAGGACACAGCAACCATCATAAATATGAACCAATTGACAAGCATCTGAATTTTGATCATGTGTCCATGGGGATCCTGCAATGGTTGTAAGTATGAAAATCAATCATAAGTCATTTTTATTAGCACTGTTGTAATTTCAAATGATTATTAAAAGAATTATTATAAGTCAAGGACTACCTATATTTAGATCATAATTATGCTAAATGAAAATATGCATCTGTTTTATCCATTATGTTAAGAATTTAAATTCTATAACCCTACTCTGTCCTAGTTCTCCAAGAACAAGGGCTGTGAGTAGACTGGTGGGCTTACCTGCAAATTCAAAATAGATGCAGTCAGGATAAGAAAAATTTTGGAATTTATGGTAAGCTACAACAACTAAATAAAATCTTATTAGATCCAGATTAAAAAAAATAACCAAATTCTATAATTATCTATTAGAGATAGAATTAGAAGAGGAAGTAGTCAAAGGCAACATGATAGCTTGGAGTAGAAATATGGGACGTAGCATCACATTATCAGATTGGGAAAAGGTCTGGATCAGGAATAATAAAATCACAAAATCAGCAACATATAAAGGAAATGCCTATAAAATGTTTAATAGATGGTATCTCTCCCCTTCGAGACTAGCGAAGATGTTTCCTAACATGAATCCGAATTGCTGGAAATGTAAAAAGAAACACAGAACATTCTTTCATATGTGGTGGTCCTGCACTGAAACCCAAAGATACTGGCGTAGAATAAAAAATGGTTAGAGGAAATAATGACAGAGCAAATTGAATTAAAATCAGAATTCTTCCTATTAGGAATATTTAATTATTATATATTTAGAAAGCTAAATATATAATATTGCACATTCTTACTGCAGCCAGATTAGTCTTCGCATAGTGTTGGAAACAAGCTGACATTCCAAAAGAGGAAATGATCATTCAGAAAATAACAGCCTGTACAAAGATGGATAAATTAACCCTAGCACTTAAGGATAAAGAATCATCAGAATATTATAAAAGCTGACAATGTTGAATGATTGGATAGAACAAAAATAGAAAATATATTAGTAAATATTTTTAAATTGTAATAGAGGTAGTAATTACATATTCGCTATAAGACTTATTTGTAAATATGACACCAATAATGATAACAAATAAGGAACCATAGACTGTTGATCATGGAATTGTTTGTTTTTATTCATTTTCTTTTTCTTTTCCTTTTTTTTCTTTATATTGTGTATGTGTTTGTTTGTTATTTTAGTTGTATAATCAATAAAGTTTGCTTTAAAAAAAGAATTTAAATTCAATAATCCTACTCTGTGTGGTCTTACAGAATGTTCTGTGACAAATGAAATTAATCACTTATGGTCCAGCATGTTGAATGACCTAAGGTATAACCAGACCTCTGTTATTTTATTTTTCTTGAATTAGGATGTGGAAAGGAGATGGAAAAAAAACCATGAAGAGAAGCTCAGTAGCTACTAAGCTATCTGAAAACACATTTTGTGTCCTCTTGTTTCATATCATTTATATAGACTATCTGTAACTAAAAATAAAACAAAATTTCTCATTTCATTCAAACTTAAAATGTGCCAGAAATTACCATTAAAAACAGAACTATTGAATACTTTCCTAAATCTTAATAAGGTAGTGGCTGCTCAAGTTTTCCATTTGTTCATAGTGTGATGTAATTTGATAATTCAGAAGAGCAACAAGTCTAGTCATATTAACTAATCCATTATCCTCCGCTTAGAGACAAACAACGTACTCTCTAATAAACAATTTGGTTTCAGAAAAAAACTATCCTGTAATCTGCAACTCTTACACTGCAAAAACATATGGACGACACAACTCGATCAGAGCAAAGCAATAGATGCAATTTATATAGATTCCTGTAAAGTCTTTGATACTTTGATTGGTACATGACAAACTACTCCTAAAACTAAAATCTTATGGTATCTCTGGACACCTGCATAACTGGATTGAAGCATTCCTGTCAAACAAATGGTCAAAATTGGGAGCATTCTATCAAATTCTGTACCTGTCAATAGTGGTGTCCCCCAAGGCAGTGTTCTAGGACCAACTCTCTTCATACTCTATATAAATGACCTCTCTGAAATGCATTCTTTTCACTGATGATGTAAAACTATTTAACACCACCAACAATACAGCTACCCTTCAAAAAGACCTTGACTATGTATCAGAATGGTCAAACAAATGGCAACTTCAAATCTCAACAAATAAATGCTCTGTCTTACATATTGGCAAAAAAACAACAACCAGAAAATAAAATACAAGCTGAATAATCAAGACCTTGCTGATGATCCAAGCTCTGTCAAGGACCTTGGAGTACTCATCTCTAATGATCTAAGTGCTAGAGCCCACTGTAACTACATAGCCAAAAAGGCATTAAGAGTTGTTAACCAAATCCTGCATAGCTTTTTCTCCGGCAATATCACACTAATAATTAGAGCATACAAAACTTTTGCTAGATTAATACTTGAATACAGCTCATCAGTCTGGAACCCACATTACGTATCTGATATTAATACAGTTGAGAAAGTCCAGAGCCCACTGTAACTACATAGCCAAAAAGGCATTAAGAGTTGTTAACCAAATCCTGCATAGCTTTTTCTCCGGCAATATCACACTAATAATTAGAGCATACAAAACTTTTGCTAGATTAATACTTGAATACAGCTCATCAGTCTGGAACCCACATTACGTATCTGATATTAATACAGTTGAGAAAGTCCAGAAATATTTCACAGGATGTGGAAAGGAGATTCTCCACTCCTCTACTCGTTGCAGTTCTCCACTCCTCTACTCGTTGCAGAATACTTTATGCCACCAGACTTGAAATTTTATACCTAGACAACCTAGAACTATGCCGCCTTCAGTCTGATTTAAGTATAGTACATACAATTATATATTGCAATGTCTTACCTGTCAATGAATACTTCACCTTCAACCATAACAATAATAGAGCACACAATAGATACAAACTCAAGGTAAACCGCACCAAACTTGATTGCAAGAAATATGACTTCAGCAACAGAGAGGTCAATGTCTGGAATACTCTAACTGACTCTGTGGTTTCTTCCTCAAACCCTAAAAATTTTAACCTTAGACTGTTTACTATTGACCTCACCCCTTTCCTAAGAGGTTTGTAGGGGGCATGCATAAGTGCACCAATGTGCCTACCGTCTCGGTCCTATTGTTTTTATTTCTTATATGTATCCATTTCCTGTATTCATAACTATGTTTATACTTGTTATAATCACTTGACAAAATAAAATAAATAAAAAATAATGAAGCTCTTTCAGAAATATTCATAGAGAAAGTAAGTGCTTGTTTCTATCAGCTCAGTTGCAGAATACTTTATGCCACCTGCGATTCCTCTTCCAGATTGCTATGGCTCAGTTTCACCAAAATATTTTATTATTAAGGAAGGCAAGGTAATAAAAATTGGAAATTATTTCCATCAACGCAGGCTGTCAATTCCCAGACCGGAGTTTACCATAACTGAGGGAGGGGCCCAGCACAGGAGGTGGGTGATGGGAAGGCCATCCTGAACTCTGTCAGAGTCTGCAAGTGGCGAGCAATGCAGAACTGATGAACGGCTCGTCCTGACTGAATGCAAGCCGGCTGATGATCAGGTGATTGTGGTTGCCTGCAGGCCGGCTGATGAGCAACTGATCAAGCCTGCTAGCAGCCCAAAGATCAGCTGATTGGGCCTGCTGGATGGTCGGCTGCTCCAGTGGTGGAAGGGTGTGGCGGCTCTAGCCTCCAAAGGGCACTGGGAGGTGGAGGCTTCCAGTGCTAACTTTATTCCTTTTTTTCTTGTTGATGGAACTCATTGTGAGTCCTCTTTAATAAACCATTTGGAACCCAGAGCGAGTGGCATCCTGATTGTGGTTTAGGTCCAGAGCTCAGACCTTTGAGAGCAGCACTTATGGAAATGCTAATTTTAATAAAGGGAGCCTTCTAAGCCATTTATTCAAATTTGACTGGGGTAATTCCAATTGAACTTTGGGTGATCAGAAACATATATACAAAGTTTTTGGCTGAGGACCTATGGTGGGTTAGATGTCCTTGTAAGTGTCTCCACAAGTGGAAACCATACCATGGCAAAAATTGGCAGCCAGATAGCAAGTTCTGGCTGACAGAATTCTCTCTGGAGGAGGACAAATTAAGAGATCACCCACTTGTGTCTTGGATAGTTCTCCTCCTGAGGAAACCATAAGAAATTAGTTTCTTGTGATTGATCATGATATTGGGAGCTGAGAGATTATCACTGGATTGCTATGTAGTATTTTTGGATATATGACCTGATTTTTTTTTTCACTTCAGCAGGAATGAAAAAAAAAATGGAATTGTTTTGTGTAGACATTCTCAACTGTATTCCAAACATATATTGACTGAAGATTAAGGCAGATAGATTGGAATGGAGGCTATCCACAGGGGCCTAAGACTTTGATATTGGAATTTATGCCCCAAATGAAGATAAATAGCATTTTCTAAATGACTTATGGATAAACTGTGGAGTTTCTATATGTAAATTGATGTATCCTAAGAGATTCAGAATGAGGTTCTTCCCCCCTCAAAAAAAAGATTAAATATTTAAAATATGCAAGGCAAAGTACCCAAAATTTTATTTGATTTAATGGACAATTTAGAGCTTCTTCAGGTATGGAAATATAAAAATGGTGACTCAAAAGAGTACACTTATTTCTCTGAATGACATAGATCTTTTTCAAAGATGGATATGATTTAAATCTGTAAAACTTTATCTACCAAATGAAGAAATTTCCAAATACTTTCTAGGACCACTTCTTGGAGACCAATTTTAAAAGGAAAAAAAAAAGTCTGTTTTGGATGAAGATTGAATGAGATCTTGTTGTAAATGGAAACAATGAAAGACCGCAAAAAGAAGTTTAGGCAATTTTCAAAGATAATCTTAAGAAACACATAGACATAAGATCTGGAAGGCAAGCAAAGCTTTCAAAAAAGGATATATCATACAACCTAACAGTGAATTTAAAAAGAAAAGGCAAGGAAAAATAAAAATGATTTTGCATGAGATTAAAAATAACTGAATCTCAACTGAAGTAATCTTTATAGAGCTACTTAGAGTATTTTGTAATTATTCCCAACAGCATATTGTAATTTTAAATGTAATGGCTTGTGAAAATTATACCCAGTTCCCATACTGTAGATTTCATATAAGAATATTTGAATTTGTATGAAAAATGATATTTCCATAAATTCTTTGGCTGGGCATTTAATCAGACTATTACTTCAGTCAAGTAATTGCAACAACAACAACAACAGGAAAAAGAAGAAGAAGAAGAAGAAGAAGAAGAAGAAGAAGAAGAAGAAGAAGAAGAAGAAGAAGAAGAAGAAGAAGAAGAAGAAGAAGAAGAAGAAGAAGAAGAAGAAGAAGAAGAAGAACTCTGCTTCTTGTGGATCTTAAGTTCTTTTCCTTCCATCATCTTTAATTTTAAAAAATCATATTACCAAACAATATCTATGGAAAGAAAATAACACAGCACAACAGTAAAATATTACATTATTAAAAGAAAGGCAAGTGATGCCACACTAGTAAACTGCATCTTGTTTTGCTAATTAGAAGCCAAGGTGCTCAGAGATAATGATATCACCTACTAGCAGACTAATAGACCATTCCAATAAATGATGTCATAAAAGCTGGACAGCAACCTTTTTACTTTAATGGCAGCTGAACTGGTAATGACTAAGTAGAAAATAGATATCACTGTTTTGGTTAATGCAAAGAAAATGGACTATAGCAGCTGCTGATATTTGTTTTTAGAGGAAAGAGAATGAAAATAAAATTGCCACAATCACAATATCTTTCAATGCATCTACATTACAGTAATATTTGGAATATTGTGTTCAGTTCTTTTTACTGTCTTTTCAACCGAATAAGCATTTAGCAAGAAACTACAGAAAGGTGATTAAAATAATTATCACTTGGGGCACACTTCTGTTTAAGGCTTTTTATTTCCCAGAGTTATTAAACAGGACACAACAGAGGTTTATACAGTGCATAGCATAGAAAATGTGGATAAGAAAAAATATTTCTCCTGCTTTCAGAATACTAGAATTCTAAATCTCCCAGTTAATTCAAAGGACAGGGCACTCTGAAAAGATCAAACACCATCTTCACAAAATATTGCCTAATAGTTACCTCCCCCAACAGATTTTGTTCTAAGGTCTCCTCTTGCATTACTGGTTTCTTGTTCTCTGTCCCTGAGAAAGTTCTACCTCTTGTATTAGTGGTATGACAGTGGAATAGGAAGGGAAAGAGAACTGGGTCCATTTGTAACTATGGCAAATCGTACCTCACTGTCTCAGGTTGGTCTTTATAGGGATTAGGCTAGATTGATATCTGTATGTTTTGTCACCTCTCTTTTTAGGTTCTTTCCTGTGTTTCCCTGACTGTGACACAAAGTCTTTCCCCAGTGAGAAACCTTTTGATAAATATTTGTGCCCATATTATATTCCTGCTGCATCCAGTCCTGACCTTTAAAATAAGATAAAATAGGCCAGTAAAATGCCTCAAATATGATCATCAGAGTCTTTTAATAGAAGTGGTTTATAAATTCATAAATATATCAGTAAAAAGCTAATCGAGTTTCTAGCTCCTGATTCATGTTTTTAACTTGCATTCTACTAAACTCAGAAAAGTTTATATATATGTATATTTTATATACATATATATGTGTATGTGTATATACACACACATATATGCACATGCACACACACACTATTACCTCTCCTATTTCTTCTATTGCTACCATTACTGTTATTATTAAGCTTATTCCAAATTATAAAATTCTTTTCTAGCTTTGAAGCACTACAGTATACTTCCCAAGGAGTTTTTTTGGGGGGGGACAACTGTGCCTGTCTGTGCATGAGACAGACTTTTCTGACTGATATCTGACATTTTATTAGTCTGAAGAGCAAAGATTAAACAACCTGGAGTATAAAGGCCACATGTAAATTTCCAGCCTCCAACCCCTCTCCCCCTTATTGCCTAAATTTAGCAGCAGCATTTTCTATCATTTTGAGCATGGAAAAAAGCAAAAATTGGAAAAGTCCTAAAGCCATTCTAATACCACAATAACACTTTAAAAAAATAATGTTTCCCTGCCATGTAGGAAAACAACAGCAATACAAAATTCTTGCCTTGCCCACATGTGTTATATAATCCTAAGCCTTTCATATTATGGTCCCATCCACTTCAGTCATTGGTACTTTAAAAAAGGTCCAGTGTAGCTTCTGAGCATTAACGCAATGACTGATTATTAATGTATACTGCATGAGCCAAAAAGAGGGCTGAGAAAATAACTATAGACCCCTTACATCCTGGACACAAATGGTTTCAACTCCTTCCCTCAAGACACTGCTATGGACCATTGCATGCCAAACAACTAGACACAGACAGTTTTCCTCCCAAGCCATCACTCTTCTAAACAGATAATTCCTACAATAGTGTCTTATGCCCCATCATGAAGTAGGATTGTATTACTATTATTCTTCTAACCTTTCCTATTACCTACTTCTATTGGTATTTTGTTGGTTGTATCTTATGATTTATGATTGTGTCTTATGTTTTATGATCTATCACTTTGTTGCTTGTGTGTTGCTTGTAAGAACTTATGCACCAGAGAAAAATTCCTTGTGTGTCCAATCACACTTGGACAATAAAGAATTCTTCTCTTCTCTTCTCTTCTCTTCTCTTCTCTTCTCTTCTCTTCTCTTCTCTTCTCTTCTCTTCTCTTCTCTTCAAGAGCTGGTAGGATCTCAACATTTTCTAACTTATTCTCTTTGGGAGCTAGGTTTTTCTTTGCTGTCATAGGCATAAACAATTTATCTAAGTGCATTTACATAAATCACATATGCATTTTACAATCATTATTCCCAAATAATATGCCTTGTTTCAGATACTGAACATTTCCTTTAAAAACCTGTTATTTTAGAAAGCATTAATATTTAATATTAAAATAATATTAACATTTAAGTAAATCTAAGTAAATTTAAAATTTTAAAATAATTAAATTAAACCACCACTTTTTAGAATTTGTAGAATTACATCATGTTTGTCTCAGCTTGATGGTAAGATGGCATTCTCCAAAAGTTTTCCTCAAAATTTTAGGGTACACTGTCCAGTGAAAATAATAGTGACAACTTTTGAGAAATTCTTATAAATCCCATTCCTATTTCTTCTTCAATAGATACCAGAAAAGTTTCTTTAGCATGTGGGAGAAATGCTACCACTACTAACACTTGTAATGATCAAATGATAGTATCATAATAATTATTAACGTTCTATTAATGATTAAGAATAAAATCAAATATGCAGTAAAGTAAAATTATTCAATTCAATAATTGTAATAATACTACAAATTAAAGAAAGCTCCTTAAAAGACCATAAATCCACACCCAATGCTTTCTGATGGTTACAATTTGAAATAGAACTCAACTCCTTTCCTCAAAACATTAATGGAATGATTGTGTAATAGAAAAAGTACAATCTCATTGACAAGCCAATAATTTAAGACTATCTGTCCTCCATTCAAAGGAAAAAAATGAACAGAGGAAAAGAGGGGTTGAAGAAATAATCTTTTGCTTATTACATTGCTGGTTGTTGGTCAACAAGATAAAAGTTGCAAAGAGAGACTTGAATTTCCAAGAATTCACACAATTTATCTTTTGTCTGGACTGAATGCCAAAATTTAACAGATCTAATGGAAAGATATTGTCAAGCCCCACACAGCTGGACAAAATCAAATCAGCAAGATTTCAATAAGGTACTTTTAATGTTCACCAGAGTTAATTACAGTATCCTGGAACTAGATATTTTCCTTGATACTGAGTTAATTAAGGTGGAGTGTCTGAATGTTTTGAAATGTTTCTTCCTGGATTTCTCTCCACCTGGGCTAACTTGCCATTTATGAGAAAAGCTATCAAGAGTCAAGCCATTATCTTTTGATTATTTATGTCCGTTTCTTTCTTCCATTTCTCTCCTAGCCTTCTCACAATTTCTTGGATATCAAAAGTATAACTTTTTTTTTTGCTACTCCAAAATACAGTATTTCTTTATAATTTCCATAATCAAGTAGTGGCATATCTTGTATAAGATGGTATGTAATGTTGTGAATCAATGAATATTTTGAATGCTACTATGGCAGAGCTCACACTGCTTTATGAACTGAGTTTGGGATTCGTTTTGGGGATATGTCGGCTGCTTACATGCTTCTTGCATAGAATTTTTAGCCCAATGGGAATAAAACTGTCAGCAGCATCTGATATTATTGATTTCATGGCTGTATTTATGAATGGAGCAAGGCTGGTTATTATTGCTCCTCAAGGTATTTGGTAGTTGTATCCCATTATGGGTGTAACACAGTACATTTTTCAACTATGTTCTCTTTTGTTAACTGACTGTATAAGAGAAAAACCAAGACGTTTAGTCTGAAAGAAACACACATCAATTGTACAAAGTTTGGGAGATAGTCCTATGCAGTTAGATGCAAGTATACTTCTGAAACTTTTGTTTCTAAAGTTTTTGATTTAAAACACAAATTACGCTTTAACTGAAAGCTTGAAATTAATATTTCAACTCTTTCTCTTGATTTTTTTAAAAGTAAGTAGTTAACAAAGATCTGGTTATTATTCATTTATATCAAGAAGTGCCAGTTTTATTTTTTAAATGTGCAGACTGCAAGTTTAAAAATGATAAGTGAGTCTCTAAAATATAATTTTAAAGGTAGTGGTTCCCACCCTCCACATACACACACCCTTGAAATATAATCACTGTAATCCTTCTGCTGCAGATAATCAAACATTCTGCCTCTGGCAAATTTTGATAGGGCATGTCAGCTTTTAATGGTCAAATTTATTTTTCTGAAAAATAGCAAGCAAAGGAATTCATTGAACATGAAACTAAACTGTTAAAACAAAAGAAATATTTTAAACAGCATCTGAGATGGATTTAGAATTGAGATTGCCTTAGTGAAATTAACAGGAAATTGAGAGAAACTACACTGTAATGGCATGATGGTTGAAGTCAGAAATAATAAATCATGTCATCATTCATAAATAATACTTTAAAAGTGGACTGTTTGGGCAAGTGCAGATAACTGGCAATAATATCCTTTTGATTAGGATACATCTGAAGGCTGTATTACATAACCTGTGCGCAGTGAAAAGTTTTCTAAAATCAGGGTATATTTTCTACAACACTAATCCAAAGAAACACCAGCAAGGTAAATTACACACCCAGGAGAAATGCAATAAGAATATAAAAATATCTGTGGGTTGAAGCCACAGGCTTATCTAAGGTTAGGCATGCCTAACATTAGGCATCACACACTGGCCAATTGGATACATATGGAAAGTGAGCAAGCCCATCTGGGGAACAGTAGCTTAACAGATATCAGATAATCAGAGTTGGAAGGGACCTTAAAGGGTAACTAATCCAACCCCCCCCCCCAACCAAGTGGGAGACCCTACACCATTTCTGACAAATGGCAGTCCAATTTCTTCTTGAAGATCTCAAGTGATGGTGCTCCCACAACTTCCGAGGGCAAGCTGTTCCATTGGTTGATTGTTCTTACTGTCAGAAAGCTTTTCCTTATTTCCAGGTTAAATCTCTCCTTGTTCAGTTTCCATTCAATATTCCTTGTCTGGCCTACAGGCACTTTAGAAAATAGGTTGATCCCTTCCTCTCTGTGGAAGCCCCTCAAATATTGGAAGACTGCTTTCATGTCTTCCCTGATCCTTCTCTTCACTAAACTAGGCAAAGTTCCTGAAACCGTTTGTATATGTTTTAGTCTCCAGTCCCCTAATCATCTGGTTGCTCTTCTTTGTACTTTTTCTAGAGTCTCAATACCTTTTTTATAATGTGGTGACCAAAACTGGATGCAGTACTCTAGGTGTGGTCTTACTAAGGCTTTATAGAGTGGTATTAGTACCTCACTTGATCTTGATTGTATCCCTCTGTTAATACAACTTAGGATTGCATTAGCTTTTTTGGCTGCTGCTGCACACTGCTGGCTCATATTTAGCTAGTTGTCCACTAAGATTCCAATATTCCTCTCACAGTTACTGCTATTGAGCTGGTTTCACCCAATCTATACGACGTGTACTTTTGGTTTTTCTTGCCTAAGTGTAGGACTTTATTTTTCTCTACATTGAATTTCATTTTGTTAGATACAGCTCACTGTTCTAGTCTATCAAGATCCATCTGGATCTTGAGCCTATCTTCTTGGGTGTTAGCTATTCCTGCTAGCTTAGTATCATCTGCAAATTTGGTAAGTTCCCCTTCTATTCCCTCATCTAAATCATTAATGAAGATATTGAAGACTACTGGGCCTAAGACAAAAACCTTGCGGCACTCCACTGCTTCCTTCCTTCCATGTAGACTTAGACCCATTAAGGACTATTCGTTGAGTATGGTTTGTCAGCCAGTTGTGAGTCCATCTAGTGGTGGTGCTATCTATTCAACTTTTTTCTAGCTTACTAAGAAGTAGGTTGTGGTCTACTTTGTTGAATGCCTTGATGAAATCTAAATATATCATGTCCATAGTATTTTTCTAGTCTACCAATTTAGTCACTATGTTGAAGAATGAGATAAGATTGGTTTGGCATGATCTATTCTTAACAAACTGGATCTGTTTTTTTATTACCCGTCATGAACTAAGCAAACTCGTTAGCTTGCGATTCTAGTAGTTTTCTTTCCACGACAGGTTCGTAGCCTGCACTTCTGATTGGCCCATTGATAGCGGATCGTGATTGGTCAGTTTTGGCTGATCGGATTGGCTGATAGCGGGTCGCTACTGATTGGACGCTCTTAGCGTGGCAAACTCAAATCATTGGGTGTTGTGACAGCAGCCAGCTCTATAAGAGGAGCTGCTGCTGCCCTAGTATTTCACTCTGTTCTGAAATCACTAATAAAGAGTTGGAGTCACTATTTGATGCCTTGTCTCTGTTCCTTGCGCCCACTCTCCCAGATCTAACACTGGCGACAAGGATGGGATGCGGAGATGAGAGAGCTGAATGAACACTCATTGAATGCAAATAGAGCACGTGGCTGAGAGCGCACCAATCGCAGCAGAATGACCAGCAGCGCCATACCACCTGCTCCATTTGACCCGGCTAATGAAGACTGGGACTCATATATAGACAGGTTTCAGATGTTCCTGGAGACCAACAACCTGAAGGATGCTACGCCTGGCAAAAAATGAGCAGTATTCCTGACCCATTGCGGGCCCGCCGTTTTTAAGATGGCAAAGGCACTTGCAAAACCAGCTGAAGTCAAGATGATGGACTGGGACAATCTTGCCCCAATCCTCTGGGCCCATTATGCTCCAGCGATGCCAACACTCATCAGGAGACACGAGTTTTACCAGAGGGACCAACAGGAAAGTGAAAGTGTTGGAGACTTCGTCGCAGACTCAGAAACCTGGGAGGGCTCTGTGGCTTCGCAAACCTCGAAGAAGCCATGAGAGATCGAATTGTTCTGGGTCTAAAAAACCACACAACACAGAGCAAGATTATGGCAAAGGGGCACATCGCCCTCGCGGATGTCATCGCCGATGCTACTGCAGCAGAAACAACCAGGAGGTTGGCAGCTTGAATGCGCCGAGCGAACGCACCACTCCGCCAACTCGCCAGTGACCCAACGGCCTTTTCTGAGAGGCACACAGCGACTACCCACCATGAAGATCTTGAATCCTTCTCAGAAAGCGAAGAAGAGGAGGTCAACAGACTCAGGTCAGACCGAGATCAGCGAGATCAATGGACTCGTAAGCCCTCGTATCAGTGTGCTGGATGCGGGGGAAACCACCCAAGATCAGACTGCAAATTCCTAGACGCCCTCTGCCGCTCCTGTGGAAAGAGGGGCCACATTGCAAAAGTCTGTAGAGGCAAGCGAGGGTCCAGCCCAAACTGAAGAGAAAATAATTTCCGGCAGACAACAGGCACCCCACCAGTAAATCAGGACCGCCCAAGCAACCAATGGAACCACTACTACAGAAATCGAGTACCAGCCACTTCTACCAGACGAGAAGAGGCACACCAAACCATCACCATCAGCCACGTTTCATCCCTTGATGCAAGAAAGATCCAACTAAAGGTCGCCATTGAGAACCATCCATGTGTTGTGGAAGTTGACTCCGGATCCTCCCTATCAATGGTCTCCAGGAAAACCCTCAAACAGCTGATCCCTGACATCTGTTGCCAGGATCTCAGCCCTCAGATAATTATATTGAAGAACTATCAAGGAAACAGGATCCCGGTCGCCGGCTCCAGCCACGTCCAAATCTCCTTCAAAGACCACACTGCAACTCTACCACTTACAGTCATCGATAAAGATCGACCCAGCTAAAAGGCTTGCAGTGGTTCGCACCACTTGGAATCGAACTGGCGGGCATCAACCAAACCGAAAGCGATGACTGGGAAGCGGCTCTCGTCCAAGAATTCCAGGAAGTGTTCACCGAGAAGCTAGGCAAGTACAAGGGATTCCCCATATCGTTTAACCTCTGCCCAGATATTGCGCCCATTCGCCTTAAGCCCCGTCGAGTGCCTTTTGCACTCAAACCAAAGATTGATGCACAATTGGACAAATTGATAGCCCAAAGCGTGTTGGAACTGATTGACCATGCCCGATGGGAGACCCTAATAGTAACCCCCATAAAGCTTGATGGATCTCTGAGAATTTGTGGGGATTACAAGGCCACCCTAAATCATGCACTTCAGCAGAGTGCTTACCCCATGCCTGTGGTCCAACACCTACTGCACTCCCTTGGGGGTGGGAAAATATTCGCAAAATTGGACCTAGCCCAGGCATACCAGCAGCTGCCTGTAGATGCAGAGACCGCAGAAGCCCAAATTATAGTCACGCACAGAGGGGCATTTAAGTGTAATAGACTCCAGTTTGGAGTGAGCTTGGCACCTGGCATCTTCCAGAGTCTGATGGAGAGATTGCTACAAGGTATAAAAGGGGTCGTGCCATATTTCAATGATGTCTTGATAGCTGCCCCCACTAGGAGTATACTAGAAAAGTGGCTAAGAATGGTCCTCCAAAAATTTAAAGATGCTGGCCTGAAGGTCAAGAAGGACAAGTGCCAACTATGTACAGAGAGGGTTGAATTCCTTGGTTGCCTTCTTGACAAACAGGGAATTCACCCAACTGAGAAAAAATTGGCCGCAATCAAAAACGCCCCAAGAACAAAACAGATCTTCAAGCCTTCCTGGGACTTATTAACTTTTATAACATCTTCCTACCCCAGAAGGCAACTGTTGCTGAACCCCTACATAGGCTCCTCGATAAGAAGGCTTCCTGGGTTTGGGGACATCGAGAAGAGTGAGCTTTTCAGCAAGTTAAAGACCTTTTAACATCTGATGCCATATTGATACAATATAATGAGACTTTACCCTTAAACGTCACCTGTGATGCCTCACCGTTTGGAGTAGGAGCCATCCTGAGCCATGTCCTACCAAACGGCACTGAGGCACCCATTGCATTTTTTTCCAGAACTTTATCTAAAACTGAAAGAAACTACAGCCAACTAGATAAAGAGGCTCTCACTATTGCGGCTGCGATCAAACGATTCCATGAGTACATGTATGGAAGGTCCTTTTCTATAATAACCGATCACAAACCATTACTGGGCATCTTGGCAAGGGATAAACTAACTCCCCACATCTTATCACCAAGAATGACATGTTGGTCAGAGTTTTTAGCCGCATATGACTATCAACTGCGACACCGACCGGGGAAAGCCATTCCCCACGCTGACACCCTGAGCCTCTCACTGCTACCAGAAGTCATAGACAACCCAGCTCCAACCCTAGCTGTACTACAGATCAAGACACTCCCTTCACCATCGCTGATTGCGCAAGACATCTCATCCGAAAGAAGGAAAGACCCTTGTTTAGCACGATTCCTCACCTGGGTAGAAAGAGGTTGGCCTGACAACGAAATCAATGACACCTTCAAGCCCTTCAAGCACAGGCAGACAGAACTTTTCACCCAAAAGGGATGTGTGTTATGGGGAGACAGAGTCGTCATCCCAGAAAGACTACGGCATAAAGTCCTAAAACTATTGCACAATGGACATCTGGGCATCATGCGGATGAAGGCACTAGCAAGGAGCTATGTTTGGTGGCCAGGTATCGATAAGCAAATAGAGACTTGAGTGGCCACCTGCAACAAGTGCCAGGAAACGCGCTCAGCTCCACCAAAAACACCACCAACTGAATGGGAAGCACCCCGAGGTCCCTGGTCCCATATCCACATCGATTTTGCGGGACCCACAAAAGGGCATACATTTCTCATAACAGTGGATGCCTATTCCAACTGGCTTGAGGTCCACAAAATGAAGAACACCACCACAGAGGCAGTCGTTAAAAAATTAAACAGACTATTTGCCACACATGGTTTTCCAGACGTCTTGGTTTCAGACAATGGCCCACAGTCCACCACCTTGGCATTTAAACAGTACCTAGCAGACTAGGGGATACGCCATGCTTTAACATTGCTGGATCACCCTGCGGCCAATGGTAGGGCTGAACCAATGGGCCAGTTCATAAAGAAAACCTTACACAAGATGGAACAAGAGAACATCCACGACAAGGTAACCAGGATGCTTCTCCTCCAACATATCACTCCAAACAGCACCACAAACAAAACCCCAGTCGAACTCCTGATGGGCCGGAAACTTCGATCACATCTTGACTGTCTACACCCTGCCTACACACTGGAAAAGCCTCTGGGTTCCAGTAGCAAGTATCGCACATTCAAGGTAGGCGACCCGGTCTTTGCAAAAAACCTTACTGGTGACCCTTTGTGGGTCCCCGCTACCATAACGGAACTTACGGGTCCCCGTTCCTACTGTTTGCAAACTGCTGATGGGACACTGTGGAAGCGCCACATCAACCAGTTACGTTCCAGGCTGCCACCTACCCCTTTCACAAGCCCTGAACTCCAAACCAGGGGGGAAGGGAAATTGAGGGGGCCAAAAATGAACTAGTACCTGATCCAGTACGCGAGACTCAGCGGCCAGCGCAACCAAGCCTGGAGTGTTCATCTGCTGAAGAGGAGCCGGGACAGATGGTCATCTCACTGCATAGCAGCACGGTGGCCTCAGCAATCCCAGAGAATCCAGATGGCAGCCTTGACGGGAGTAGAGATGACAACCCCAAGTCCCCCAATGGAGAAGTCGGATCATCACTACCGCTGAGTCTAACAAACAACCCACCGGAACCAGAGTCCAGCCAAAGACTGATGGAGCAACGTAGATCAGGTAGGCAGGTGAAATGACTTGCCTACCTGTGGGAATAGATCACCCCACCCTTGAGACAGAACCTAGGGGGGAGGGGTATTACGAACTAAGCAAACTCATTAGCTCACGATTCTAGTAGTTTTCTTTCCACGACAGGTTCGTAGCCTGCACTTTTGATTGGCCTGTTGACAGCAGATCATGATTGGTCAGTTTTGGCTGATCAGATTGGCTGATAGCGGGTCACTGCTGATTGGATGCTCTTAGCGCGGCAAACTCAAATCATTGGGTGTTGTGACAGCAGCCAGCTCTATAAAAGGAGCTGCTGCTGCCCTAGTATTTCACTCTGTTCTGAAGTCACTAATAAAGAATTGGAGTTACTATTCGATGCCTCATCTCCATTCTTTGCGCCCACTCTCCCAGATCTAACATTACCTTTCCAGTATCTTCCTGGGTATTGATGTTAGGCTGATTGGTCTATAGATTCTTGGGTCTGTTTTTTTTTTTTTTTCCCTTTTTTGAAGATGGGAACCACATCAGCTCTTTTCCAGTCCTCTAGTACTTCCCCGGTGCTACAGGATTTTTGAAAGTTATGGTGCAGTGGTTTTGAGATGACCTCTGCCAACTCCTTGAAAACTCTGGAATGTAATCCATCAGGCCCCAGTGATTTGTGTTCATCAAGATCAGACAGGAGTTCTCTTACAATTTTTTTTGTGTGCTTATTTTAACTTTTATTTCTGGTCTGTCTTTTATAGTTATGTTTTTGATGGGTTGAACTATAGTTTCTTTTTGCCTGAAGACCGATGCAAAGAATGAATTAAGCAGTTCTGCTTTCTCTCTGTTGCCTATTACTTCCTTGCATTCTTTTCTCTTTAGTGGACCAACTGTTTCCTTGATTTTTTTTCTTGTTATTTATATGTTGGAAGAAACTTTATTATCTTTGACTTTTGTTGCAACTCTTTATTCGTTCTGAGCCTTTGCTTTCCTGACTTCATCTTTGCAGATTCTGGCTATCTGCTGATATTCTGCCTTAGTTGTATGTCCTTCTTTCCATTTTTTGTATATGTACTTTTTTTTCTTTGATTAATGCACATGATACGGCACTCACTATTAAATGCTTGGTTTTGGTTGACAGCAAGGTTGATAATCTTACCTGCACAAACATCTCTTTTGCATGCACTGGTATCCTTATTAATTTTAGGTTACTGGGGACAGCAATGTTTTGTCTCCATTAATTCTCTGTCCCCACTGTTTAAATGTTTATCCAAGAAATCTATGAATTTAATGCCAAATAACTCAGTCCCTTTCTTTGACGGATACAAACCATCTCTTTTGTACAGTTTTTCATTGGACCAGCTGCAGACATCATGACTGATAAAACCAAAGCCTTCCCTTTTACACCACTCCTTTAGCCACACATTAAACTCTGCTACACACTGTCCTTTCCCTTTTTGTTCTCTGTATATTGGTAGAACCTCTGAAAAGATAATCCTACAGCCCATATTACTAAATTCCTACCCCAAGCTCTGGAAGTCTTTTTGAGCAGAAAGTACATCCTTCTGGGACAGATTGTTTGTACCAAGATCCATAATAGTATCAACAGCTTCTTCCACTGTCTCTAATATTTAATAGTAACTAATATTTAAGGTATGCTGCCTATGATTGAAGAGGTAGCAAACAATCATAAATATTGATCGCCAAAGACAGTCTGATGTTCCATAAACATGGCTAGTTTCTTTTTAAAATCATCCCAATTCTCTGCCATCTGCAAGAGAGAGAGAGAAAAAAAAACCTTATATGTATTAACTAAGCCTTTTCCTCCTTCCTTCTGCAAGAGAGAGAGAGAGAAAAAAACCCTCATATGTATTAACTAAGCCTTTTCCTTCAATTACTGTAATATTTTCTCATAGGAGAGCTGCTGCAGTTCATTATCTTTTTCAAGACCTTGTTGTACTTTCCAAGCTATGTGATATCTTAAGATGTGATGATCTGAATTTCAGGTTGGGGTTAAAATGTGGTCTCACTAGATTTGTTTAAGACCTATTATACAGCCCTATATTTCATAATGTCACTTTCCTCACCAGGAAGAGCATAATGGATGTGATGATGAAAATGAAGATGGTGGAGAAATATAATGCCACTTGAAATTTCAACTTACCAGAAAAAGAAGCCATGAATGTGGAACATAGAAACATAGCCTGGGTAAAAGTTAACAGCCCTTTAATAGACTATCCTCCAAACAGTGATAGTTATGCCACGTTCTCAGACTTCCCCTTTCTCCCCAAATCTCCAGGGATGAAGGAGCAAATAATCAAGTCTGTTAAGTACAATCTTGAAAAGCAAACCATGGAATTGTTACACTAAAGTAACGCTTGCACAATTATGTAAAAGTGGTACAATTTTATTCAAGAAGATTCTTACATTAATTGGAAGAGGATGGCCAAGTTATTCTTCTTTTAGAAAGTTTAAAGGATTCACTTTATATAAACAATACTATATATATAGTTGCAGGAATTATAAGATTTTCCCTATGTCCTATCTTGATCCCATTACATCTGCCCATCCCACCTGGTCAATCAAGGAAGGTTAAAGAGCTCCAACTGCTGGAATCTAAGAAGACAGCCTTCTCTGGTGTTTTCCCTGCCCTATTCTCCCTCCAGAAATGAGGCAGGCCCCCACTTTCCTGCCTTTCTGAAAAATGGTTAAAACATGGCTGTACAGGAGCATGAAAATTGTGGAGTTGTTTGGTGCCATGAGATCCCTTCCTTTGCCAACTAATTTTTAACAGAATTTAATTCTTGCCTCCTTAATTTTATTTTTTTAAATTTTAATTAAAAATTAACTCTAATATTTTAATTTTTATACATCATTTTTTTTTATATTTTATGTTTCATTGGATACCACCCACAATCCGTCTTTGAGGGAGATGGGTGATTCAGAAATGTGAAGAATAAATAAATAAAATTAGAATAAGTTGTTCCTCCAATCCAAAGCAACAGGAAATGATTTTAATGGCATTTCTTTTTTTCTTTTCCTTTTCCTTTTCTGGTGAATTGTCTGAAAAGGAACAAGCCTGCCTGCAAACCTTAGCAGAATGAGACAGAAAAACATGGTCTGGGGTCGGGGAGTTTAGGACTGTGTGAGGATGCATCTGACCCACGGGCCAGGAGTTTGACAGCCCTGCTCTAGAACAATCCCAGGAAAGACACTGCTGCTTTAAGGAGTCCCACAGGAGTTCTGAGAACCTAAACACTCAAAAATACTTGTTTGCCTTTGAATCTGAAACACTGTACAGTTGAAGTATGCATAATAATATGGAAATATTTTGCAAACATAAATTAGAGGGAAAATATATGAAAAGAGAAATGTCCAAGTGATGGAAAGAAAAGGTGAGGGTTTGAAGTTAAGTAAAGGGAGGAAGCTGCAGGATCTTTAGATGCTGTTCAGCAACAATCTGAAGCATCTCCCACTGTTGTCCATATTGTAAAGTTGTTGGGAACTGTAATTCAGCAGCAACTAGAAAACCCCAGGATTCGATTCCTGAATTAATATATGTAAATTAAAGTCTCAGTCTTCTAAGCATTTTCCTTGATGTAAATCCCATAGGATTCAACGAGATGTATATCAAAGTAGACATTACCCTGTTTGACAGCTTCATTTTCTACAGCACTCTAAGTTTGGATGATGCTGGAAAATAAGCAATGACCTGTTTATCATTCAAGCTTCCCAGACTTGAATATAACTTTTTAAAATAAATCTCAGTTATACCCAGATCATTCTTCAGATGTATTTGTGATCATCTGATGGTATCTACTAATTTAAGCTACCCTCCCAAAATGGAACTTTTATGTAAGTCTTTATTGAATTATTATTATTCTTTACAACTTTTAGCTTTAATATCTCTCTCTCTCTCTCTCTCTCTCTCTCTCTCCATATGTTTTCTTAAGTTTTCACGGGTACTTACATGTATGGCATTCAGCTTTGTTCGGGTATTTTCCCACGTCATTGTAGTGGTGCTTTTAAAGTTGTAGCAACGTTTCAACAGAATCTCATCTGCCATCATCAGGCTTCTCTATAGTGTTCGTCTGTGAGTTAGACTTTTACAGTGGTTTCAGATTTAAATTTGGGGCAGCCTATTGCTGTGCCAGAATGGTTTTTTCTCCATCCTGATTGGTTGAGAGTCTTGGTCTGTGTTTATTGGTCTTGGAGTTTGCTGTGTTTTGCTTCTAATATCTTCTGTCTGTTTTTTTTTTTTGGGGGGGGGGCTCTTTTTGTATCTTGATTGGCTGGCAACATTGTGTTACTTTATTGGAGGCCTTTAGTGCAGCTTGGCTTTGGGTAAATGGACAATTATCATTATTTAGGAAGCTGGGTTTCATCTGGGTGCCTGGTTGGGGTGTATTTGAGATGGAGTTATCAGGGGGAATCTGTTTGTGCCCAGGTGTTTGCCTGGCTTGTGGTGTGGAGATTTTTTTGTTTGTGAGTGCAGGCTTCCAAATGATTGAGAGCCTGGTGGAATCATCTCTTCTGTTCATGCTTTCTGGTCTTTTTTCAATCTCTATGGCTTTTCTGATGATTCTGTGGCTGGGATTTTCTATAGTGGCTAGGGTTTTGGTGCCATTGAAGTTGATGCTATGACCTGTGGCTTCCATGTGTTGGACTAGTGAGGAAGTGTGTTCCAGCTTTTTGACTGCATTTTTGTGTTCATCCAGGCAGGTGCTTATTCTTCTATTGGTCTGTCCAATGTATGTGGCCGGGCATGATGCACAGAGGACTTCGTATATGCCTTGGTTTTCCAGGTCAGTTTTGTCTTTGGGGTTTCTGAGGATGGCTGCTATTTTTCTGTCTGTTTTGAAGGCAGTCTTGATGTGGTGTCTGTACAGTATCTTACTAATTTTGTCTGTAGTGCCTCTTATGTAGAGCAGGACAGCTGTTCCATGGGTCTGTTCACCTTCTAGGTCTCTATTATGTCTCAGTGTGTTTTTGTGGATCAAGTTGGTGATTTTGCTCTTGTGGAAGCCGTTGACTGTCAATATTTTAGTCAGGGTGCATAGTTCAGTTTTAATGTGTGTCTTGTCTGCCAGGCATTTGGTTCTAGTAATTAGTGTTTTAGCCACGGAGTTTATCTGGGTGGTGGTGGGATTAGGCGTTGAGGTAGCGGTTGGTGTGTGTTTTCTTCTGGTATATGGTGTGTCCTAGTGTGCCATCTGTTTGTTTGTTTCTGTTTCCATGGTGAACTTGATTTTGGGGTGTGCGCTGTTTAGGTGTTTTAGGAAATTAGGTTTTCTTGTCCATGGGGCCAAATCACGAATGTGTCATCGATATATCTTAACCATAGTTTGGGATTGAGGATGGCATTGACCAGGGCTCTGGATTCAAATTCTTCCATGAACAGGTTTGCAATGACAGGTGACAGTGGTGATCCCATGGGGGCTCCTTCAATTTGTTTGTATCTTTGTCCTTTGTATATGAAATATGTGTTGGTTAAGCAGTGTTCTGTTAGTTCCACGAGGTGTTTAGCTGGTTGGTATTTATTTTTGATGATTTCAAGGGTCTCTTTAATCGGGACTTGAGTGAATAGTGAAACCGCGTCAAAACTTACAAGCAGATCTTCTTGTTCTACGTGTAGATCTTTGATCATTTCCAAGAAGTGGTATGAGTTTTGTACATGAGAAGCTGCTGTTTCAGCATGGGGCTGTAGCTCTTTTGCTAGGTGTTTAGCTAGGTTCTGTAGTGGTGCTCAAACAAAGATACAAACAAATTGAAGGAGCCCCCATGGGATCACCACTGTCACCTGCATTGCAAACCTGCTCATGGAAGAATTCGAATCCAGAGCCTTGGCCAATGCCATCCTCAAACCCAAACTATGGTTAAGATATATCGATGACACATTCGTGATTTGGCCCCATGGACAAGAAAACCTAAACAATTTCCTAACACACCTAAACAGCGCACACCCCAAAATCAAGTTCACCATGGAAACAGAAACAAACAAACAACTACCATTCCTAGATGTACTAATCTACAAAAAAACAGATGGCACACTAGGACACACCATATACCAGAAGAAAACACACAGCAACCGCTACCTCAACGTCCAATCCCACCACCACCCAGCACAGATAAACTCCGTGGCTAAAACACTAATTGCTAGAACCAAACGCCTGGCAGACAAGACACACATTAAAACTGAACTATGCACCCTGACTAAAATATTGACAGTCAACGGCTTCCACAAAAGCAAAATCACCAACTTGATCCACAAAAACACACTGAGACATAATAGAGACCTAGAAGGTGAACAGACCCATGGAACAGCTATCCAGCCCTACATAAGAGGCATTACAGACAAAATTAGTAAGATACTGTACAGACACCACATCAAGACTGCCTTCAAAACAGACAGAAAAATAGCAGCCATCCTCAGAAACCCCAAAGACAAAATTGACCTGGAAAATATACGAAGTCCTCTGTGCATCATGCCCAGCCACATACATTGGACAGACCAATAGAAGAATAAGCACCTGCCTGGATGAACACAAAAATGCAGTCAAAAAGCTGGAACACACTTCTTCACTAGTCCAACACATGGAAGCCACAGGTCATAGCATCAACTTCAATGGCACCAAAACCCTAGCCCCTATAGAAAATCCCAGCCACAGAATCATCAGAGAAGCCATAGAGATTGAAAAAAGACCAGAAAGCATGAACAGAAGAGATGATTCCACCAGGCTGTCAATCATTTGGAAGCCTGCACTCACAAACAAAAAAATCTCCACACCACAAGCCAGGCAAACACCTGGGTACAAACAGATCCCCC
This sequence comes from Hydrophis major, assembly GCA_033807585.1. Lineage (NCBI taxonomy): Eukaryota > Metazoa > Chordata > Lepidosauria > Squamata > Elapidae > Hydrophis > Hydrophis major. The sequence goes on along the minus strand of CM066328.1, from coordinate 295,544,558 downwards.
CTGATACCTCCATCTCAAACACACCCCAACCAGGCACCCAGATGAAACCCAGCTTCCTAAATAATGATAACTGTCCATTTACCCAAAGCCAAGCTGCACTAAAGGCCTCCAATAAAGTAACACAATGTTGCCAGCCAATCAAGATACAAAAAGAGCCCCCCCCCCCCCAAAAAAAAAAAAAAACAGACAGAAGATATTAGAAGCAGAACACAGCAAACTCCAAGACCAATAAACACAGACCAAGACTCTCAACCAATCAGGATGAAGAAAAAACCATTCTGGCACAGCAATAGGCTGCCCCAAATTTAAATCGGAAACCACCGTAAAAGTCTAACTCACAGATGAACACTATAGAGAAGCCTGATGATGGCAGATGAGATTCTGTTGAAACGTTGCTACAACTTTAAAAGCACCACTACTATGACGTGGGAAAATACCCGAACAAAGCTGAATGCCATAATACATACATACACACACACACACACACACACACATATGCAAAATACCACTCACGCACCATCACAAAATCTCCAGAACTGTACGCCTGCAAACTTGAAATTTGGCACATATGTTCCTCTCGGCTTCTAGGTGCTAAGAAATGATTTTTCGAAATGACCATCAGAGCTTTATTATTTCATATATTATTATTAACACAATCTGATGCTAAGGAATTCTACTCCCCTTCCCCACCTGGAAAGAAATCTGTTCCAAATGCAAAACACAAACAGAGGAGAGGAGTTGCAGTTTTAGTTTCACAGCACCAAGCAGCTTTAGTACAGAACAGTTGAGCTCAGCCATGCCCAGGCTCTTTTGCTGTCTCCTTCTTGCTCACACAGCAAATACTCTTTCAGCTTCCCATCAACCCTCAACTCTGTCACACACTGACAGGATCCTAGCCAGACAAATACCAATGGATGGTGGTAGGCAGAGGCAGAATTTCCTCCCCCTTATTTTCCTCCCCCAAAACTAAGCCTGACCACATAGTTTCGTAGCGAAGCACTGGTATTGAGCTAGTAATGATCCTATTTTTCTACCCTCTATCCATAGTGCAGATTTAAAGTAGTTATCCCAGAGGAAAGGACTGGGAAAAGGGAATGGCAGTTATATTGGATGGAGACTGTTAAGTCCTGGGCATGGGCGCAAGGAACGGAGACGAGACATTGAACAGTGACTTCAACTCTTTATTAACAAGAAAGAACAGAGCCAAAAAACCTAGGCAGCAGCAGCTCTTTTTATAGAGCTGGCTGCCGTCAAAACAACCAATGAACTGAGTCTACCGCTTTCACAAGCGTCCAATCAGGGGGTCCCGTTAACAGCCAATCAGACTGGCCCAAAAGTAACCAATCACGACTCGCTATCTACGGGCCAATGAGAAGTGCAGGATTACAAGCCTGCTGCAAGACGAAGCTGTTGAGGATTGTATCGCTGCGTTAGCTTAGTCCATAACACACACCCCCTTGGTTCCATATGAGGGGTGGGGTGATGTATTCTCGCAAGTATTCAGGTCGCTTCACCTGTCTGCTCAACCTGCGCTGTTCCACCAGGTTCTGTCCTGGTTCTGGTTCTGGTTCCGGTGGGCTGCTAGCTGGGTTAGATGGCGAAGATTGTGGCCCCAGGCTGCTTTCCCTGCTTACGTCAGCCCTGTCTTCAGGGTTCCCTGGATCTGCTTCCATCGTGGTGCTGTCACGTGGCGAGGCCGCTCCCTGGTTTGGTTCTCCTTCGGATGGTGGGTATCCCCTGGTTAGTTTTGTGAGCTGTTGGGTTTCGATTATCAATTCTTCTTCATCCTCCTCAATGTTCCTTCTCCCCCCAGCTAGAGGTTCCGGTGCTAATCTGGAATGGAATTGGTCTATGTGGCGTTTCCACATCTTACCGTCTGCCATTTGTAGGCGATAGGATCGGGGTCCTGTAAGTTGTGTTATTGTCGTGAGGACCCACAATGGGTTGCCCAAGAAGTTTTTTGCAAACACAAGGTCCCCTTCCTGGAATGCCCGACACTTGCTGCTGGATCCTGGGGGTTGTTCTGGCGTGTAGTTTGGGTGGAGGTGATCGAGATGTGAGCGAAGTTTCCGGCCCTTCAGGAGTTCAGCTGGGGTTTTGTTCATGGTGCTGTTTGGGGTTATGTGTTGGAGCAGAAGCATTCGGTTTATTTTGTCATCAATGTCGCCGTGGTCCATTTTGTGCGGGGTCTGCTTTACAAATTGAACCATTGCACAGCCCTACCATTGGCTGCAGGGTGAGCTGGCGATGTTAAAGCAAGGCGGATGCTTTAACATCTGCCAGGTATTGTTCGAATGGCAGGGCAGTGAATTGGGGGCCATTATCTGAGACCAGGACATCGGGAAGTCTGTGGGTAGCGAATAGTTTATTCAGTTTTTTAGTGACTGCATTTGTAGTGGTGCTTTTCATCTTGTGGACTTCGAGCCAGTTTGAATAGGCATCCACTATTCGGAGGAAAGTGTGTCCTCTTGTGGGTCCCACAAAATCGATGTGGATACAGGACCAAGGACCTCGAGGCGTTTCCCACTGAGTTGGGGGAGTCTTTGGAGGAGAGGAGCGAGTCTCCTGGCATTTACTGCATTTTGCTAACCAGGTCTCTATCTGTTTATCTAAATCAGGCCACCATGCGTGACTCCTGGCTAATGCCTTCATCCACACGATGCCTGGATGTCCATCATGCAGCATTTTCAATACCCTATATTGCAATTTCTCCGGGACTATGACTCTGTCTCCCCACACTATGCAGCCTTTCTGGGAGAATAGTTCTGTTTGATGATTCCTAAATGGCTTGAACGTGTCATTGGTTGCACTGACCGGCCAACCCTGTTCTATCCAGCTGAGGACTCGTGCCAAAACAGGGTCCTTTTTTGTCTCTAAGGCAATGTCTTGAGCGGTTAGTGGCGGCGATTTGAGGGTTTCGATTTGCAATTTGGCTACAGTTGGAGCAGGGTCCTCTATAATGTCTAGTAGTGGAGAACGGCTCAAAGCGTCAGCATGGGGAATGGTTTTCCCTGGACGATGTTGCAATCGGTAATCGTAGGTAGCTAAAAATTCTGACCAACGTGTCATTCTTGGTGATAGGATATGGGCAGTTGGTTTGTTTCCCACCAAAATACCAAGTAGTGGCTTGTGGTCTGTAATTATGGTAAAGGGTCTCCCATATACATATTCATGGAAACATTTAATTGGATACAATAGCGGGAGCCTCTTTATCAAGTTGACTATAGTTCCTTTCAGTTTTAGACAAAGTTCTCAAAAAGAACGCAATGGGTGCCTCATTTCCATTTAGTAGGACATGGCTTAAGATGGCTCCTACTCCAAATGGTGAGACATCACAGGTAACCGTCAAAGGTAGAGTCTCGTTGTATTGCATTAATACAGCATCAGAGGTTAAAAGGTCTTTTATCTCTTTGAACGCTTTCTCTTCGCGCCGTCCCCAGACCCAGGAAGCCTTTTTATCGAGAAGTCTATGTAGGGGCTCGGCTACGGTTGCCTTCTGGGGCAAGAAAATGTTATAAAAGTTAATGAGTCCCAGGAAGGCTTGGAGGTCTGTCTTATTCCTAGGTCTCGGGCCTTTTTTGATTGCAGTTTGTTTTTTTTCAGTGGGGTGGATTCCCTGTCTGTCGAGAAGGTATCCCAGGAACTCCACTCTCTCTGTACAAAGTTGACACTTGTCTCTTTTTACCTTCAGACCAGCGTCTTTGAATTTCTGAAGAACTTTTCTGAGTCGTTCTACTAATAACTCTTTAGTGGGGGCAGCTATTAGGACGCCGTCAAAATAAGGCACAATGCCTTTTATGCCTTGTAATAGTCTCTCCATTAAACTTTGGAAAATGCCCGGCGCCATGCTTACTCCGAATTGGAGTCTATTGCACTTGAAAGCGCCTCTATGTGTAACTATTGTCTGGGCTTCTGCAGTTGCTGCGTCTACAGGTAGTTGCTGGTACGCCTGAGCTAAGTCCAATTTCGCAAATATTTTTCCGCCACCCAGGGAATGAAGAAGGTGTTGAACCACCAGTACTGGATATGCACTCTATTGAAGAGCATGATTTAGGGTGGCCGGGTAATCCCCGCAAATTCTTAACGAACCATCTGGCTTCATCGTTGTTACTATCAGGGTTTCCCAGGGGGCGTGGTCAATCAGTTCCAATACGCCCTGGGCTATCAGTTTATCTAGCTGCTCGTCGATCTTTGGTTTTAAGGCAAAAGATACTCGACGAGGCTTAAGCCGAATGGGAGCTACATTGGGGCTGAGATTAAATGATATAGGGGTCCCCTTGTACTTGCCTAATGTTTCTGTGAACACGTCCTGGAATTCCTGGATGAGAGCCTCTTCCCAGTCATCACTTCTGGTTTGGTGTATGCCAGCTAGTTCAATCCCGAGTGGGGTGAACCAATGTAACCCTAACAAGCTGGGTCGGTCACAATCAACGACAGTCAGGGGAAGCATTGCTGTGTGGTCCTTAAAAGATACTTGGACGTTGCTGGAACCGACAACTGGGATTCTGTTTCCCTGGTAGCTTTTCAGGATGATTCGTTGCGTGCTGAGGTCCTGGTGGCAAATGGCAGGGATCAGCTGTTTGAGGGTTTTTCAGGATCCCATCAATAGGGATGATCCCGAATCGACTTCCATCATGCACGGTTGATTCTCAATTGTAACCCTTACGCGGATCTTTCTTGCATCGAACGATGAAGTGTGGCCGATGATAATGGTTTGGTGGGCCTCTTCTCATCTCGTTGAAGAGGCAGGTGCTTGGTTTCTGTAGTAGTAGTGGTTGTTCCATTGGTGGTTCAGACGGTCCCGGTTCTCAGGAGGTTTGCCTATCTCCCGACGGAGGTTGTTCTCCCTTCGGTTGGGACTGGACTCTCGTCTGCTTCTGCAGAGCTTTGCGATGTGGCCTTTTTTTCTGCAGTTACGGCAGAGTGTGTCAAGGAATTTGCAGTCCGATCGTGGATGGTTTGCCCCGCAACCAGCACATTGGCGCGGACGTCTCTGGTTCCTTTGCTCTCATTCCGAGCGGAGCCGGTTGACCTCCTCTTCATCACTGTCTGAGGATGACTCGAGGTCTTCGTGGTGGGTCGTGGTAGTGTTCTTCTCAGTGGCGAGTGGGATCTTGTTGGCAAGTTGGCAAAGTGGTGCGTTCGCTTGGCGCATTCGAGCAGCTGACTTCCTGGTTGCTATTGCGGCAGTAGCGTCAGCAATGACATCTGTAAGGCTGATGTCACCTTTCGCCATCAGCTTACTCTGCACATGTGGTGCATTTAAATCCAGAACTATACGGTCTCTTAGGGCTTCCTCTAAGTTTGCAAAACCACAAAGGCCTCCTAGGTTCCGGAGGTTGGCTATGAAATTACCAATGCTCTCATCCTTCCATTGGTCCCTCTGATAAAATTCATGTCTTCGTATCAGTGTAGGTACTGCGGGTGCGTAATGGGCCTGGAGGATTGGAGCGAGGGTATCCCAATCCATGGTCTTCACTTCCGCCGGTTTTGCTAGTGCTTTAGCCATTTTGAAAAGGAACACCACTTGTTTCTTGCCAGGCGTAGCATCTTTTAAATTGTTGGTCTCCAGGAACATCTGGAAGCGATCTATATACGAGTCCCAGTCTTCGGTTGCTGGGTCGAATGGAGCGGGTGGTATGGCGCCGCTGGTCATCTTGCCGTTTGTTGCATGTGCTCTTTCGCCACGTGCTCTGTCTTGTTTGATGCGTTCTAGTCAGCTCTATCGTCTCATCATCCCATCCTCGTCGCCAGTGTTAAGTCCTGGGCATGGGTGCAAGAAATGGAGACGAGACATCGAACGGTGACTTCAACTCTTTATTAACAAGAAAGAACAGAGCCAAAAAACCTGGGCAGCAGCAGCTCTTTTTATAGAGCTGGCTGCCTTCAAAACAACCAATGAACTGAGTCTACCGCTTTCACAAGCGTCCAATCAGGGGGTCCCGTTAACAGCCAATCAGACTGGCCCAAAAACGACCAATCACGACTCGCTATCTACGGGCCAATGAGAAGTGCAGGATTACAAGCCTGCTGCAAGACGAAGCTGTTGAGGGTTGTATCGCTGCGTTGGCTTAGTCCATAACAGAGACTAACAAGGATAATCAAATCTTTTGTTATTGCTCCTTTTGAAGTCCAGATGACAGAATCAGAAAATGAGGAGGAAGACCCAGTGGGGACACAGAGAAGATGCTAGCACCAGTAAGGTTGGATGCTGTCCAAATTTTTGAAGGGGAAAGGAGACATTTACTTAAATAAGTGGTATTGTGTTGAACTAAATGGAGTTGGGCTGATATTTATCAGTAGTGAACTTGCCCCATGGATTGTCTGTGATCTGTGCTCTAGCAAGCTGTTAGTTCTGTGTCCAGCAGCTGGCTGGTGAAAAAACCTCATCAGTAACAGATGAACAAGTATTCCATTGTCATGTGCCCTTTCGTGCATTAGCTCAGTGACAGGATGATCTAGCAGCTGGTCAGACAAAAGCACAGTTTTGCATTCCAGGAGCTAATTGAGCATTCTCATAATATATACTTCAAAAAAAAAAAAAAAAAAGTGACAGTCTCTCTTTTTCCACCACCTCTATTAAACATACTATTTAAATAAATAGGAGCAAATGCACTAGCATGGATTCAGAACAACACTTATTGAAATAAGTGTTTGACATTATTCAGGGAAATTTAGAAAATAAGGATTTGGTGGGTGGGGTTGAGCTATGGTTGAACAATTGTGAACACTCAGGAATGATTTACATGTTCTTAATATAGATTTTCTTACCTTTTTTTTTTTTTTCAGTTTTGGTGCCCACTGGATTTCAGTCTTCTTCTTTTTTTTCCCCAGAATTAATTATGAAATAAGGAAGGGGAGTCAAAACATGCAGGTGGCAGGTGGTTATTCTCTAGTCTCAAATTACATCATTGAAACAGGCACTTCTCAGTTTAAATATTCTGCCTCAAGGGCTTATTATTCTATGGTATTCATTATAATGTTTTAACCACTGAAAACCTATTCCCTGAAAGCTCCATAGAAATGAGCAAGAGATATGCTTGGGATGAACAGATATCCCAGCAGATTTTGCAAACCATCAGGAAAGATTTTCAAGAGTAAAAATGACAATGAAAGGTAAGAAGCCAATTATATTAATATCTGCCTGGAAGAATTTCCTAAGCCCTAGTCGCCAGCTTCCTGCTATGTTTTTCAATTTCCATTATATTTTGATATATTTTGAATTCTTCATTCATTTTTTTTTTCTTTTGCCAACCCAGAAGTACACAACCCGGGTCTCCAAGACTGCAACAAACTCCTAGAGCTTCTCAAAAAATTGCAGCCAATTTTTTCCTCAAATTTCTCGTTCCTGGGAGTGATCTTATTAATTGATCTTCTTTAGATTCTTTCAATTTACATTCAATTTAATTAAAACTGAAGTCAAATGTAGTGTTTTTGTCCCACTTTTTTTTTGGGGGGGGGGGGATATAAGTTATTTTAGGGAGTGAAGTCTCTGACATGCCAAACAAAACCTAATGTCATCAGTTTGAAGAAATATAGTGTATTCCTGTCCCAAACTATTCAATGAGGGTAGCAAATTTTACTTATTGCTGTCATTCATGAAACCTTTAGCAGATAATGAGGCCATCCTTTCCCTCATTGCACTCCAGATTTTGTTCTGCCCATTTGTTTTTTGGCTGTTTTGCCTACAGCTAAACAAGCAACTGAACAAGCAAATAAAAATGAGATCTTATGACCCTGCCCTCAGCTTATGTTGCCTCCACAAACCATTTGTAGTTGTGTTGAGTTCATTTGGGTAAAAACTGATGAAGTTGAATAGATGGTGGAACCTGGCTGAAAACTTCTGTATCTCTTGGCATCTTACTAGGTTTTTTTTTCCTGACAGAACATTGGAACAGATTCACAAACTGGTATACCTCCAGCGACATCAAGCCTTCAACAAATGCTGAAGCCATTCATAATCAGTACACAGGGCAGCATGGTCTTTGCTGTCATCCCAGGGAGCCATTTTGCTCTCAATGACACTATGAAACATTGTCCTCTAGAAAAGTGGAAAGTATCACAATCATGCAACTTCTGCTTGGGCTCAAAAACTTTGGAGGATAGAAAAATTTCATGCAGCAGATTATGAATTTTATGATTCTTTGCTACCATAGGAATATCAGAACAAGATAATACCATTAACAAATGCTGAAAACTTTCAGGGGTTTTTATATTTGTTTTCCATTTTTTCCTGACTTGGATGTTGATCTTTTCTATAACTTGATTTTATGGAATGACTCTTGATATTTTATTTTGATCTGTATCTGTATCTGTATCTGTATCTGTATCTGTATCTGTATCTGTATCTGTATCTGTATCTGTATCTGTATCTGTATCTATCTATCTATCTATCTATCTATCTATCTATCTATCTATCATCTATCTATCTATTACACACAAACACACCATCTCACAGTATGGCAGCAAATGGGCATTGTGCCAATACCAGTAATGGGATTCAATTTATTTTACCACCAGTTCTGTGGGCAAGGCTTGGTGGGCATGTCGTGGCTTGGTGGGTGTGGTAGGCAAAGGACACTGTAAAATGTCCATTCCCACCCCACTCCAGGGGAAGGATACTGTAAAATCTCTATTCCCTCCCTACTCCTGGGGGAAGATTACTGCAAAACCCCATTCCCTCCCTATCCCACTAACTTGCTTTCCAGCATTTTCTCCTGTGTAGGGCAACAAAAGAAGACCCAGCCGATGAGCTGGGATTCGTAAGGCAGAGAATAGATGAAGGAGGGGCCAGTCAGAGGTGTTATTTGCCGCTTCTCCAAACTACTCAAAATTTCCCCTACTGGTTCTCCAGAAATGGTCAGAACCTGCTGAATACCACCTCTAGCCAATACCTGAGAAAATGTGGGAGAAATGCCTATAGTGGTATGGCCATGTCCTATGTGCAACACCCCACACTGTTGCCTACAATGCCTTTCACTTTAAAATAGATGGCAAGCACCCACATGGGAAGCCAAAGTAAAGATGGTAAGACACAATAAATGCAGACATTAAAATTGCTCTGCTGGATCTGGATGCTGCATTTGATTATATAAAATGATGTTTGTAGATCAGAAAAGATAGAAGATGATGATGATGACAAGATGATATTAATGATGATATAGTTCAAATATGGTAATCTGAACACTGAATTTTGAGTTACAATTGCTTTTATATAGACACATTATCTCCTGGAACATTAATATAAACAAAACAAAAAGTGCTATTTAAAAATATATTTTAGTAAAACTCACTAAGTAGAGATTGTAACTTTTTCAAGGAAAAATATCAATAATTAGAAAGCAGTTATTTTTCATAGCTATTATTATATTGATGCTTACTTAATTGCAAAAGTTATAAGTCTTAACTTATACAGTCTGCTTTAAGGAAAGCAATTTCAGCATCTCTTTCAGTAGAGGCAGGATTTGTTGTGTTACTGGCTTGATTCTAATCATATTTATTTCTAAATAAACTCATTTTTATTTCTGTTAAGTAGAATATGTTTTTGGATTAGATTTTTAGCAAGTTAAAATCTTGGCTCCATTACAGCAATTGGCACAATACTGCCTGAATGATAAAATTCTAAAAAGAACCTTGTGCTGAAAAGCAGAGCAGAAGCTCAAGTAGGCATTGTGTCATATTTAAAAGTATGAATTCCTGCTGGTTAACCTTTGACAGCTATGCATCTCATTTAAACAACAAAGGTGATTAAATTTCATCTTCCCATTTTCTCACTAGAGACACAAACGCCCAGGCTCAAATTATCCTACTTCATACACATTATGCAAAAATGTAACTTTCTGGACAAAGTTTTAATGGTGGGAAATGTGGAAGGAAAGAGGATGGACTCATTTCCAGTGGCAAGTGGTACACTTTTGAAAGACCAGGTTAGGGAATAGTCATGGAGAAAATCTATTATGAGGTCCATGGGGGGATGGGTGATAAGGAGTGATGAGAAGATTAACAGTAATAATAGTGCAGACTTTGTAAATAGTTGAACAGTGTTGATGGAATTATTTGTTTAGCACAGTGATGGCTTTTGGGGAAAAACTGTTATTGTGTCTAGTTGTTCTGGTGTGCAGTACTCTATAGTATCGTTTTGAGGAAAGGAGTTGAAACAGTTTATGTCCGGGATGTGAGGGGTTTGTAAATATTTTCACAGCCCTCTTTTTGACTCATGCAGTATACAGGTCCTCAATTTAAGGCAGGTGAGTAATAATTGTTTTTTCTGCAGTCCTAATTATCCTTTGAAGTCTGTGTCTGTCGTGTTGGGTTGCAGAACCAAACCAAACAGTTATAGAGGTGCAGATGATAGACTCAATAATTCCTCTGTATCAGCAGCTCCTTGGGCAGTTTGAGCTTTCTGAGTTGGCGCAGAAAGAACATTCTTTGTTGTGCTTTTTTGATGATGTTTTTGATGCTAGGTGTCCATTTTAGATCATGTGATACAGTAGAACCTAGAAATTTGAAGGTCTCTATGGTTGATACTGTGTTGTCTAGTATTGTAAGAAGTGGTAGTATGGGAGGGATTCTTTTAAAGTCTACTGCCATTTCTATGGTTTTGAGTGTGTTCAGTTCCAGATTGTTCCAGTTACAAGTTGTATAACCTCCTGTCTGTATGCAGATTCATCGTTGTCTTGAATGAAACAAGGAACATCAGTAATATAACCCTGTCTCAGATCAACCAAGTGGTGCTCTCTTGGTTCTGTTCCAGTTTCTGGCAGGTGTGGGACTATGGATAGGGAAAAGTGGGTGATAACATAACCCTAGTAAGACTGAGTGGCTGTGGGTTTGGAGCACTCTAGAAATCCAATTCAGGGGATTGTCCATCTCTAGTTCTGAGTGGGGTTGTACTTCTCCACTTGCAGCCAGTATGCAACTTAGGAATCCTCTTGATCTTATGATTCCTGTTTGAGTGATAGGTAATTGCTATGGCTGTGACGGCTTTGCATAACATCATTTATATGCCAATTGTGCCCATTTCTGGATTGGGAAATCACAAACACACATGTATTAATATGGTAGGATTTTTGCTTGGTGTTATAAAAGATGGCCCTTGAAGATCATCTGGAAGTTACAGTTGGTCCAGAGTGCAGTGGCATGGATAGTAATGGGTATGCTTCAATATGCCTATGTAACATTACTACATCAAAAACTGCATTGATTCTGGGTATAATTCAAAGTTCATTTCAATTCATCTACAGTATAAAGCCTTGAATGACACAGAGCTAAGTTATTTGTAGGACTTCTTCTCTTCAATTGTTTTTGCCTATCCCATGGGATTGCATAGATCAAGTGTTCCATGCAAAGATCTCTTCTTTGAAGCAATGGGAGATTTGAATTCTCTTTTACTGTACCTGCACTCAGAATGTGCTTCCCCACCTAAGGTTCAGATGGCTTCAACCCCACTGGCCTTCTAATAAGCCATGAATGATGGCTTATTAGACAGATGAGCCTATTAGGTGATGAAAGTGCATGCTGTTATTGGCAAGCTTGGTAACATGTTATATTGTTGTTTATTTATTTCAGTTTGACATAGCATTTATTTCCTTTTCTATTATTCTTATTCTTATTGCTGTGCTACCCAGTGACACTAACTGCTTTGTTAATAATATTTAAATGTCACATCCTCTAACTTTGAATGCACAATTATCTAACATCATACTTGTTTCTATTATTTATTTAATTTGTTTGTAACTTTTTAACCCCTTTTATTTCTTTTCTTTAAACATGTTGCTTGTATTGCTCTTTCAGTTGGGTAGTTTATAAGGTTACTGTCTTTTTTTATCATAACTACTTTAATTTTAGTACAATATATACTATCTAATTCTCTAAAGGTATTAGATTGTAACAGGATAACAAATAAGTGAATGCCCAAAATAAATGAATGAAATATATCTAGTAAATCAATTTTTCTATCCCCCTACCACTCTCTACATTAATCAAGGTCAAAATCAACAAAACAAAAGTAGGAATATAAAAACAATTTAGCAAAACAATTTAGAAGCATTAACTTGCTTTGAAATACTAGGAAGGGAACAGAGGCTTGTTTGAAGCTGAAAGAAAATCAGATTCTGTAGCTTTCTCAAATATATTCATTTGTTACAATATTATTATAGAACGTTTAAAACTATAGAAGCATTAAACCTTATGGATTCTTTGGAAGCACATGAACCCATATAGACACAGGGACATATAATCAACATGATTTGGGTTTAATATCAGCTGAGAATATTAATCTGTAAAGCAAATGGTTATCAATAACCGTGAAGTTTATATATGGCAGTTTTACAAAAAATGCTACAATCGGTAATACATATGATTGTACATTGTGCTGTACAAATATTAAATCCAATAACTCAAGTCCAATTCATTACTTATATGTTTGGGAGTTGTTCACTGATTAATGTAATGCATTAATAATGTTGCTCGGTGGAAACCAACATTCTTCGGACTGAATGCAATCATTCTTTTCTCTAGCCCAGAAGGAAGAGACAGATAATATTCTGTAAATAAAGTATTAGTGATTGGAGATTCTCTTAAACAAAAATCTTATACTGCTATTATCACACAGTCCTTAGTTTCCTGTTCTTAGTTAACATCGGGAAAGCTAAGAGAGGCCCCAAACTACTGTTTTCATACAAAATCTGGCAGATGGCTTTGTACTAAGATCAGGACCAACCTTTCAGTTAAGCCTGATTTTAGGATCACCCTGGACATTAGAGAGGCTTTTGTTTCGATCTTTCCATTTGCAGTCACTGTTAAGTTTGGAGCATGGGTGCGAATGATGAAGACGAGCTGGTAGAAACAGTGAACTTCAAACTCTTTATTGACATATTGTGTCAGCTCAGCCCAAGGGCTGCTATAGCCTTACTTATATAGGCAACTCATTAACTATTCAACCAATCGCAAACTGGAGCGCTAGCTCCGTTAACCAATGGGAATGGTCTGTTAATGGCCAATCGGATGCTCCTGAACAGACCAATCCGATCCTGCCATTAACAGCCAATCAGAAGTGCAGGGCCAGAACCCTGCACTTGACTTCAAGCTCGATGATAACTTTATTGGTATTATTCATTCACAACACCCTTTTCCCCCGACTTTTGCCCACGGGACGCGGTTACATAGTCCTTAAGGTAGGACGGCTGTTTTACTAGTCTTTTCGATTTTCGCAAAGTGCCTGGCGGTTGGCTGCACTTCTGCTGAGGTAGATCGTTGTTTAGCGGTAGGGGTGCCTCTGGTTCCGAGTTCGCGTTCCTGTTGTCATCAATATCACTGGCCATTTCCTGAGGTACATTTACTCCGGTCCCTGGTTCCTGTTCCTGCGTTTCAGTTCCATTATCAGTCTCTTCGAAAAGGTTTCCCTCTAATAGTAATTCGCTTTCCTCTGTATCTCCCCTCCCCCCTCAGTTTGGTCAAAAGGGAGTTCGGAAGTGTGAGATGGTAGTCCCGATCATAGTTGATCTATGTGGTGCTTCCAAAGTCTATTGTCAGGGCACTGAACGAGGTATGATCTTGGGCCAGTTATGCGGATTACAGTCACCTCTACCCACAGTGGATCGCCTGATAAGTTTTTAGCGAATACTAAATCGCCTACCTGGAAGGTAAGGCACGGCGTCCGAAGTCAGTAGTTTTTTTACATTACGGAACGCCTGCTCTTCTTTGTGACCCCATACCCAGATTGCTTTTTTATCTAAAAGACGATGTAACGGTTCAGCGACAGTTGCCTTGTGTGGCAAGAATACATTATAGAAATTGATGAGGCCTAAGAACGCCTGGAGGTCGGTCTTGTTCTGGGGCCTGGGAGCGTTTTTTATTGCTCTCAATTTACTATCAGTAGGGTGAATACCTTGACTGTCAATTAGGTACCCGAAGAATTCAACACGATCGGTACACATTTTGCACTTGTTTTTTTTTTACTTTCAGGCCTGCTTCCTGAAATTTTCGTAATACCAGTCTTAAATGCTCCCGCAAGATTTTTTGAGTGGGGGCAGCAATGAGCACATCGTCAAAATAGGGGACAACGCTCTTGATCCCCTGCAATAGTCTCTCCATTAGGCTCTGAAAGATCCCTGGGGCTACACTGACTCCGAATTGAAGCCGCGTACACTTAAAGGCACCTCGGTATGTTACGATAGTCTGTGCCTGTGCCGTTTTTTCGTCAACCGGCAATTGGTGATAAGCCTGAGCTAAGTCTAGTTTAGCGAAGACTTTTCCACCCCCCAGGGAATGGAGGAGGTGCTGTACCACTGGCACCGGATATGGGTTCTGTTTCAGGGCATGGTTTAGGGTGGCTCAGTAGTCCCCGCAAATTCTAATGGAGCCGTCCGGCTTAATTGGTATCACAATCGGCATTTCCCAAGGGGAGTGATCCGTTGGCTTTAAAACTCCCTGGGCAATCAACTTATCAAGCTGCTCGTTGATTTTAGGTTTTAGAGCGAATGGAACTTAACGAGGCTTAAGGCGGATGGGAGCTACCTTTGGATTAAGGCTAAAGGATATCGGGGTCCCCTTGTACTCACCTAACTTTTCCTCGAAGACGTCCCTGAATTCATGGGCGAGGTCTTCCTCCCAATCACTGCCGCTGATTCGGTTAATGCCTGCCACTTCAGTGCCGAGTGGTGCGAACCATTGCAGGCCTAACAGGCTAGGCCGGTCCTTATCGATCACCATCAGGGGTAAGTACGCCGTGCGGTTCTTGAATGCAACCCGGACTCGACTGGATCTTGCAACTGGAATTCGGTTCCCCTGGTAGTCTTTTAGCATGAGCCGTTGAAATTGAAGGTCTTGGCGCCAGATAGTGGGGATGAGTTGCTTGAGGGTCTTCCATGAGACCATTGAAAGAGACAATCCCGAGTCAACTTCCATCTGGCAGGGCCGATTTTCAATGTTCACGTTGACCTGAATTTTCTGAGCGTCTAATGAAGAGGCATGGCCAATAGTGAGTGTTTGGTGGGCCTCTTCCCGTCTCGCTAGACAATTCATGGGTCAGTTTCCATAGGAGTGGTTTACTGGTTCTCGCCTTACAGGGCGATTCCCTGTTGATTGGTGGAGATTGGTTCCTTTTGAGGTCTGGCTGGGTCCGAGGAGGCTTCTGCAGACCCGTCTGATGTGGCCTCGTTTCCCGCACTCATCGCAGAGTGCGTCGTGGAATTTGCAGTCGGAGCGATAATGGTTGGCCCCGCAGCCCGCGCACGGTTGCTGGGACTTCGGGTGTCATTCCCGATCGGACCGCAGGCAATGGACCTCTTCTTCATCGCTGTCTGACAACGAAGAGAGGTCCTCATGGTGGGACGTGGAACGCTGCCCTTCTGCATTAGGTGAAATTTCGCCGGCTGGTTGGTGTGTTGGAGTGCGATTTTGGCATAGTTGGGCAGCCGACTTCTTGGTTGCCTCCACTGCTGTAGCTTCAGCTATAGCGTCTTTAAGGGTGATGTCGCCCTTTGCCATTATTTTGCTCTGTACGTTTAGAGCGTTTAGCCCGAGGACTACTCTGTCTCTCAAAGCCTCTTCCAGGTCGGTGAAATCGCAAAGGCCTCCCAAGTTCCAGAGGTCTGCAATGAAATCGGTGATGCTTTCTCCTTTCCGCTGGTTCCATTGATAGAACTCGTTTCATCTTATGAGCATTGGAAAGGTGGGTGCATAGTGGGCCCTTAGCAGCGGTTCAAGGACGTCCCAGTCCATGGCCTTCACTTCAGCCGGTTTCACTAATGCCTTGGCCATTTTGAATACCATTGGCCCACAGTGCGTCAGGAATACCGCCCGTTTCTTCCCAGCCGTGACATCCTTCAGATTATTCATTTCCAAATACATTTGGAAACGATCCATGTAAGACTCCCAGTCCTCTTGAGCTGGATCGAATGGAGCGGGTGGTATTACGCCGCCGGACATGGTTCCGCCATTGTGCGCTTCAGTCACGTGCTTAGTTGGCTCTGATGTCATCTAATCCCACCTTCGTCGCCAGTGTTAAGTTTGGAGCATGGGTGCGAATGATGGAGACGAGCCGGTAGAAACAGTGAACTTCAAACTCTTTATTTACATATTGTGACAGCTCAGCTCAAGGGCTGCTATAGCCTTACTTATATAGGCAACTCATTAACTATTCAACCAATAGCAAACCTGGAGCGCTAGCTCCGTTAACCAATGGGAATGGTCTGTTAATGGCCAATCGGATGCTCATGAACGGACCAATCCGATCCTGCCATTAACAGCCAATCAGAAGTGCAGGGCCAGAACCCTGCACTTGACTTCAAGCTCGATGATAACTTTATTGGTATTATTCATTCACAACAGTCACATTTTTCATTCTTCTGAAAGTTAAAAGGCCTTCTTCATTCAAATGTCCTTGAAAAGCCAGATTCATTTGGGCATATGTGTATTACAAGTTGTCAGTAAAACACATGCAAAATATCTTCATCATTATAAGATATGATTTGCAGCAGGCTATTGATTGATCGATCGATCGATCATATTTGTAGCTAGAAATGGCTAGTGAATTAAGACTTAGAATTTAGGCTTAGAATAACTTTATTGTCACTTTAAAAGCACACTAATCAATGTGCATTAAAGTGAAATTTCATTGCATACAGCTCTCAAAGGGTCACAACCTTTAATATACACTACATAAACATGACAAAATATAAATAAATAAATACAAAATTATGCACATACCCACTTACCCAAATATATGACTCAGAGAAACAACAGTCTAGTTTGGATGTATAAATGTACATGACAAAAAAAAAAAAATGAATCTTGCAAGTTTACCAGATGGATGGCACAGAGAACAAAGCTATTACAGAGGCTGGTAGTCCTGCTAGAAATACTTCAAAATCTCCTCCCAGAGGGAAACAACAGAAACAGACTGTGACATGGGGTGTGTGGGGTCTCTAACAATGCTTTGAGCTCTAAGCACATAGTATTTATAAGCAGTATCCTGAATAATGGGAAACGAGCTTCCTAAAACCTTCTCGGCTGTCCTTACCACTCCCTGTATGGATCTTCTCTCTGAAGCAGTGCTACCACCAAACCAAAGTGTGATGCAGTTTGTTAAAACACTCTCAATCATGCCTCTATTAAAAATGGCCAGGATAGCCGGTTCCGGTTTCGCGTGGCTTCGGGGCAGCAGGAATTCGCAACAGCTCGCGATTCCTGCTGTGCTAGCCGTCGAGGTACCCCCGATCCAGATGGGTCAAGGGGATATGGCTGCCCTGTAGGGACAGCTGAAGAGAGAGGGGAGTCGGATAGGGAGGTGGGGGTGTCGCAGACCCCCCCCTTCTCCAGAAAAACCCCTTTTTCCCAAGGCGGTGGAGCGGCGGTCAGCAATGGCCGCCACGAAGAAGCCAGCAACCGGGTAAGATTGTGCTGGAGGACGTGTGAAGAGTGAAAGTTCTGTCTGAGCCGGGTCAAGTAACATCTTTTAAATTGCCTGGAATTGAGCTGTTTGAATTGCTGGAGGATACATTGTATCCCTAAGAAGAGCGAAAAGCGGCGGAGAAGCTGTTAAAGGGAACTTTTTTTTTTTTTTCTTTACTCTCCCACCCCATGGAAACAGCAGAAATATTTGGATATATTGGACATTGAAAGTGGATTGCTTTGAAAGTTGAAGCTAAGAGACAAAAGGATTTTTGGACATTGAAAAATTTAAGAAATTGGAAAACCCTTGTTGGAGGTATGGATTTCTGATTATTTAAAATTGACATTGCAAGTGGGAAGGGAGAAAAAAAATTGGAGCAGAAGCTGAAAAAGGAGGAGATTGCCTAGAATCCCAAAGGAAGATATATGGTAATTGGACCTCTTTGATTAAAAATTAACCCCAGAAAGAGAAAGAGAAGAAGGAAGAAAAGTATTAACTTTTGGAACTTTTTTTTTTTTAATTGCTTTTGATTGTCTTTGATTAAAAATACTTGTGGTTGTTTTGGAAAAAGTTTCCCTTTTCATAATGGCATCATTTGTGGATGAACTAGAGATTGAATATCAAAAATATAAAAAAGAAGAAACTTTGGGCACTTTGTTTCAATTCTTAGAAATGGCGTTATGTACTTGTGAAAGGTTGATTACGCAGCAGAAGGACTGGGACAAGGAAGAAGAGGAAGAAGAAGCCATCTTTGATGAACAATGGGTCCCTTCCGGAGAGGAGGAGAAAAAGGATAAGAAAAAGGGGATTTTAAGAATTATAAAAACAACCAAAAGAGAGAAAAATGAGCGAAAAGGTGGAGGCAAGGTTAGAAAGCAAAGGAAAAGGAGCAAGAAAAGCGAAGAGAAAAAGCAAAGGGGTAAAAAGGGCAAGGAGAAGAATAAGCAAGAGAGAAAGGGGGGGAGGAGAAGCCTTAACGGGGGGAAGCAAGACCGAAAGAAAAAAAGTTTATTTAGAGACAATGGGTGAATTTAATTTAGATTAAAAGAGGGATTCTGGAGGGTACATAGGTTTGTGATATGTGTATTTAGAATATAAAATTTATTATGTAATCTTAGAATCTTTTAAACAGAATCCCAAGAAAAATTGCTATACGTAGTATTTTTAAGTTAGGGTAATGAGTTATAGATGTTACTCCAATTGGTGTACAGGAGAAGTATAGTAAAAGAAAAAAGAATGGATAATTGGAAATAGAACAGACAAAGAATGTTGTTGAAAATGGTAATAAGATATGGAAGGATATATATGCTTTTTTTTGGATTTTGTATATTGATAAAAGGCAATAAAATTTTAATTAATAAGAAATAATTTGGATGGAAAGGAGAAGTAGGGATAAGATATGAAGTTAATACTATATGAAGTATTGATATTATAATTTGGAAATGTTATGCCTTATTGGTCTTTTATTATTATTTTTTCCTAGAAAAGAATTTATAAGCTGTTATGCCTTGATTCTTTGTGCATTGTTTTTATAAAACTGATAAAAATGGTTTTATATATATATATATATATATAAAAAAGAAAATGATAATAAGTTATGGAAGGATATATGGGATGAATATGATGTTTGAATTTGTGTCTGTGTGAAGAGTTTTAACCCGGGAACAGACAACCTTCAGAAAAGATCTTTTAGTTTTGTTTATGTTTTGTGTTTTGTATGTTTGTGTATTGTGTTTTTGGTAAAACTAACAAAATTTGTTTTTTATAAAAAAAAGGAAAAAAGAATCAATAAAACCTTGGAGGAATGTTAGATGAGAATAATTTAAACAAGCCAGAAAGAAATGAATATGAGGACTATAAAATGGATAAATATGGAAGAGAAATGAAATTGAATAGGAGTAAAGAGAAATAATGAGAAATTTGCTGAAAGATATTTGTGTGTCCATATGGAGATGGGATAAATTGGAATTATGTTGTATAAAAATAATGTTTTATTCGACTTGTAAGGATTTATAATGTTAAGAGGTTTTATGTATTTATGTATTTAATGGTTAATGATGTGTTGTTTTATCTTTAAAATTAATAAAAATTTGCTTCAAAAAAAAAAAAAAATGGCCAGGATAGAAGAAGAAAGATGTGCTCTCCTCATTCGATGCAGAAAATATAGATGCTGGTTTGCATGCTTCACTAAGGATATGTGTGGAAAGACCAATTCAGATAGTTAGTTATCTACACCCCCAGATATTTAATACTGTTGATGAAGAAAAAGGGGTAAGCAAAAAAAATTGATGACGTGATACCATCAAATCTGATACAAAGTTGAACATCCAACAATTGAAAGAAGCTGTGCTTGGCAGGGTAGCATGGTGACTTCTCTATAAAGTCACCAAGAGGTAGATATATGATTGAATGGTTAAAACGATTACCACTACCTATTTACCTATCAAATTTAAATGGCCACAAATCTCATTGTATGGGCAGCATACAATTAAATAAAACAATAAATATATACAAACAGCCAATATTAAACATATTAAAAAATCATTATTAAAATATGTATAAAAAAACACAGGCATATGTGACAGTGACCCACTCAACCCACTACAACATAACCCACACAAGCTACCTAAAAAAAAATACTGATGTACATCAAAAACATATCAGAAACAACCAACAGACTACCACATGGCATCACTGTAGCACACAAACCAAGCAAAACATATATAAATCAAGAGACTCATCAGCCCCCCGGGAGGGGGAACCCAGGAGTTCATCTACAATATACCATATAAGTGTAACAGCCACCATGTAGGATAGACAAGCAGATGAATAGCAGAGCACATCAGTGAGCACCAACTAGTAGTCAGAAGACTAAAAGTTCTTCATTGAAAAGTTCTTCATTGCACAACACATGGACAGACTTAACCATAGCTTGAATTTGGAAACTATGGTCATCCTAAACCAAGCTATTTCCAAAAATGCTAGATAATTCCTCAAAGCCTGGCACTCACAAATGAGCCATCAACAGATACATAGATATAAACAATATTTACACACCATTCAAAAGAGACAATCAAAAAGGGAAAAGGAAACAAAAAGACCAAAATACCTCCTCGCCAGCAATCAACAACCAGATAATCAGGAATTAACACCAGGATTACTACCAGATCAACAATCAAGCACAAACAATACCTCAATCAAAGAATGATCAAGAAAAAAGCAATGCTGCTACCAACAGTGACAAGATTACCCAATGCACATAGACAGAGTGCAAACCCCACTCCCTTCTAATATTGAAGATACTACCTCATTAGGTAATGAAATGTTTGCAAAAAAACAACCAAGTTCTGAGAGCCCCAAGACCTCCATAGTTCAACCCTGAGCTAAAAATGTTGTGTTCCATGTTGATATCTATATGGCAGGGAAAACATCAGATTCCTTGTGAATAAACTGTAGGTGCAGTGCAGTCGTGGGATTCAAAAAGTTTTACTACCGGTTCTGTGGGCATGGCTTATTTGGTAGCCATGGCTTGGTGGCCATGTGGCTGTGTGGGCATGGCCGACTAGGCGAGGTGGTACAGCACCTTGCTGCGGGTAATGTTGAGTTGGCCACACCCACTCAGTCACATGACCGATGTGGCAGAGACAGGGTGATTTCCTATATACCTTTCCCCCCTCCTCCATCCTTGGGCTGACAAAAAAAAAAAAAGCTCAACTAAAGATCACAACTGCCTTTCAAGTCTGTCTGCTCACTTCCTTCTCTGCCTGTTTGTTCTGTATGGCTGAGGAGGAGGAGAGCAGCTGACCAGTTGGGGAAGGCTTCTTGTGCTGTGAAAGAGGTGGCTGGAGGCAACTCTTTTTTGGTCTCCAGCCACCTCTTTTGATGCAAGAAACCTCCCCCAACTGGCTAGCTACTCTCCTCCTCTCCTATTTGTTCTGTATGGCCGAGGAGGAGGAGAGGAGGAGGAGCAGTGTGCATGTGCAGCAGCCAAGGGAAGTCCGCCTGAGCTGCACCGTGGCCACCATGTGGTAGGGAAAGCTAAGAGAGTGACCTTGGCAAGTGAGTGATCGGGCAACTGGGTGACTGGGTCAGGGACATGGCCATCCAGGGATTGCCACCGGTTTGGTGATTCACACCAAATCACCGCTACTGATTGAATACCACCTCTGGTGCAGTGCCTGCAAACTCAATTTCTACTTAGTATAAAGGCTGTTTCCATGAAAAAGCAAGCGAGGGTTGGGGTAGAAGATTGAGAGAGAGAGATAAACTACCTATGAGATTGCCCTTATTAGGGCTATACAAAGTTACTTTCTCAACCTTCTGTGCTGCTTGGCCTCAACTGAACTATTTCTCCAAGCAGAGAAAATAACAGGGTCCTCAATCTGCAAACTTCCCCAGGATTCAAGGAAAGGAATCAGAGATTATATAAGGGTGGAACTACTTATATTACCCAGACTGTTAAAGCATTTATTGAGATTTTGATGAATGAGTAAAAGATTTATAGTATGTTCAATAGCCACTGTCAAAACAGGTTTTCTTCTAATTTGTTTTGAATATTACTCTGAGTTCTTAGTTTGGACTGCTTAGTTTTCAAATAGTTTTGTTTTTCAAACTCTGTGAAGTCTCAAATAAACTGAAGCAGGCACTCTACGCCTTTGAAGTGTCCAATGTTTATTTTCCATTACTTGCTAGTCAGGTCCCCATCTCTGTGTCTACAATATCACTGCTACAACCTCAAAATTATAAAAATTGAATCACGACAAAAGTTCATTCTTTCATAATTGAATTGTGACACGAGCATGCAATGAGTGAAACATTGCATTGCAATGACGTTTCATCATCACATCACACATACATATACTGTATCTGTCCTGTGAATGCCCAACTATATTCCTTTTGGGGGGTTTCATTGAATATTCTCATATGTGTTTGCTAAATAGAATGGATATAATAAATAAATAAATAAACTATTCAGATTCTTAGAATCCTTGCCCCATAAATAAAGTGGTTTATTCATTTCCCCCCAAATATTAAAATGACTACATTCCATTCCTAAGTATATAGGTAGTCCTTAATATACAGCTATTATTTTAGTGACTGAAATTACAACAGTACTGAAAAAAATGAGTTACAATTGGTTCTTGCACTTACTTCTCATGCAACATCCCCATAGCCATGTGACCAAAATTCAGGTGCTCGCAACGGGCATGTGTTTATGATAATTGCAGTATCCCAGGATCATGTGATTGTCATTTGCTACCTTCTTAGCAAAGTTCATGGGGGAAGCTGGATCTGCTTAATGACCACATGCTTTACTTAACAACAACAAAAGATTTCAGGACTTCTGGTTTGCCAGGCTTTGGCAGCGGCGGGGTTTTGCGATCGTACGTGATCCCTGCTGCACTAGCTGTCTTGGTGCCTCCGATCCTGACGGGTCTGGAGGATAAGACTGCCCCTTGGAGGCAGCCGAAGATAGGGGGAATCCAGACAGGGGTTTGGGGGTTTCACAGACCCCACTCCCCACCCGGCATAACCCCCTTTTCTCAAGGCGGTGGAGCTGCGGTCAGCAATGGCCGCCACAAAGAAGCCGGCAGCTGAACAAGATTGTGCTGGAGGAAGAAGGAGAAAGTTTTGAAGCAAAAGTTTTTTGGTTGAACCGGGAGCATAAGATGCATTTAATATCCTGAAAACCTTGATTGTTGAATGATACTTTGTTTCCAGAAGAGATATATAAGCGGCGAGTGAAAGTGCTGAAAGAGAAAGTTTACTCGCCTTCCCTATGGAATCAACAAATGGACACTGAAAAGCCTGCTTTTTTATAGAAGGTAAAAATTTAAAGCTCTTTGTGACAAGTGGGGATGGAGAGGACAAAGGAGAAATTTACTGTATATACTCGAGTATAAGCCGAGTTTTTCAGCCCATTTTTTGTGCTGAAAAAACTGCCCTCGGCTTATACTCGAGTCAGATTCCCCTCTGAAAAAAAAATGACCCACTGCCATGTGAGAATGCTCAGACATGAAATCTATCCGACCGAAAATAAGTGTGTGTGTGTGTGTGTGGGGATTTTAACAGAGGGAAGATGTAGGGAGAAGGCAAAAGCGACGGAAGATCCTTCAGGGGAAACTGAGGGGGAGACTCACTCGGGAGGAGGGGGAGGAGGTGGTGGTGGTGGCGGCTCTCTCCCTTGCAAGAAAAAAGCAAGAGCTGTTCTTATGATCTCTCCCTCTCTCTCTCTCTCCCCGTAATACAGTCAAGCCCTTTCCAGCACGAGGGATCCGCCCCCGCTGCTTTGCACCTTGCAAATGCAAAAACCC
Organism: Hydrophis major; assembly: GCA_033807585.1. Taxonomy (NCBI): domain Eukaryota; kingdom Metazoa; phylum Chordata; class Lepidosauria; order Squamata; family Elapidae; genus Hydrophis; species Hydrophis major. The sequence continues at coordinate 295,520,849 of CM066328.1, read as the reverse complement.
CAGGATTTTGCATTTGCAAGGTGCAAAGTGGCGAAGTGAGTGTGTGTGTGTGTGTCTGTCTGTCTCTCTCTCTCTCTCTCCCTCTCTCTCTCTCTCTCTCTGTGTGTGTGTGTGTGTGTCTCTCTCTCTCTCCCTTCCTCGCACCAGCGCACCTTCCTTCCACTGCTACCGGTTTGGGCTGCTTTGTGCCCCCCTCCCTCCCTGCCATCTTTTATTTTCTCCTTTCCAATGAACGGGAACAAACAAACCAGGATTAGCTTCAAGAGCCCCGAAGAGCAGCAGCGGCAGCAGCAGCACCCAGCATCCTCAACTTGAAAGTTACTGCTGGGTAAAGGAGCCACTCTTGGAGCTCGGCGGCGCTTTGCAAGAAGAGCAAGAGAAGGAGGTGAGGCACGACCCAGCTCGGCTCTGCAAAAGGCTGCGCCTGCAATGCCGCCCCGGGCGCTGAGCGAGGCTGACTAGCGCGCCCGGGCTGTTTGGGAGTGGGAAGCGGCTGTGCCCCTGGCCAGCCAGGGGAATGGGGACCCTGCCTGAGCGGGAGGCGGCAGTGGCGGTGGGGTCTTTCCAGTTAGGATCCAGGGGTGGCAGCCGCCCGGGCGTCCTCCTCTTGGCTTTCGGCCGGCCGTTTGCAGGGCTCAGCGAGTCTGCGCCAGGAGTTGCCCTGCTGCCGCGCACCGGGGAAGTGGTGGCCGCTCGCCTTCGCTGCAGTCGGAGCTCTTCGGGGGCGCCCCTCGTCTCTGTCTGACCTCGCGGTTTCTACCGTCACGGCTGCGATCGCCTCCTGTCAGGGAGCTCGTCTGGAGGAGGCGGCGGTGGCTTGCGGAGCCTCAGCACGAACCCCCTTTCCCCGCACTCCCCCCCACACCCCTCTGGCAGCAGCAGGCGGAGAAAGCCCTGCTTCCCCCTGGCCTGTCTCGGGGAGAGGAAGCGAAGGGCCCCATCTTGGCTCCCGTCCTTCTCAGATACCTCTGGGTTTTTCCCCCCTTCCAATTGGACGATGGCGATATCCTTGAGCAAGTCTTAAAATGCCAGTGATGAGGGGCCTCCTGGCTCCCCAAAACACCTTCCTGGATACCATAGCAACTCGCTTTGATGGCACGCGTGAGTTGGCTTCCCACTCTTTTTTTTTTTAACTCTCCTCCTCCTCCTCCTCCTCCTCCTCCTCCTCCTCCTCCTCCTCCTCCTCCTCCTCCTCCTCCTCCTCCTCCTCCTCCTCTTCTCTCCTCTCCCCTTGTTGTCTGGTCTTCCCTAAGGAAACTCAAGGGCTCACACTTCCAGGTGTTTCTCCCTGTCTTTCTCCCTGTCAATGATCTTTTCTTCCCTTCCCTTCTCTCAGCCCCATCCTCCTTCACCTTTGTCACCACAATCCTGAACAGATGAAGTTTGTACTTCTCAAGAAAGGTTGGATGTTCCTTTTGAGGAGGGAACCTCGTGTGACATCTGTATGTTGACCAACTACTGAGCCATGGCATGTGTGCACATGCAATGGAGGCATGAGGGAGAGCTGTGAAAGAGATGGTGGCTCTCCAAAACAGGATGTACATGTACATGCTTTTTTCTTGCAAGGGAGAGAGTGACTCTCTTTGGACATACAGATGAGGAGGAGGAATCCAGTTTTGAAGGATTTTAACTCTTGTGTTTTAGCTTGGTTGCTGATTGAGCTAAGGTTTTTGTACTTTTAAAGTTATTGTTGATACCATATTGGTTTTGTTGGCTCTCTTTTCCACTTACAGAGCTAGTTTACTGTTTTTCTTTGAAATAAATATTCAAAAACATTTAACCTACTGATGCCTCAATTTATGTAATTTTATTGGTATCTATTTTTATTTTTGAAATTTACCAGTAGCTGCTGCATTTCCCACCCTCGACTTATACTCGAGTCAATAAGTTTTCCCAGTTTTTTGTGGTAAAATTGGGTGCCTCGGCTTATATTCGGGTCGACTTATACTCAAGTATATACGGTATATTAAGATTTTGTTGGAGGAGATGCCTGGAAGACTTTGAGATTGGAAGTTAACTGCAAGAAGACTTTTAAATACAGATTGGGCTTTTTCTTCCCTTTCTAATTAATATTACCCCAGGAAGAAAAAGTGTGAAAGGAAGAATCTTGTGCTCTGTTTGGACTGTTTGATGACTTTGGGATTTTGGGGAATTGTTCTAAGCTTTGAAATATCTTGGTTGTCTTTAGAAGAAGAAGAGAAAAGAAGAAAAGGTTTATAATGGCTTTATCTGTTGATGAACTAAGAGAGGAATATGGAAAAATAAAGAAAGAAGGCAAGGACACTTGGAGAAAAACTATTTGCTTTTTAGAAATAGCGCTTGCTACTTACCAGCAAATACAACAATTGAAGGAGGAAGCAGAGGAAGAAGAAGAAGATGGAGAAGCCATCTTTAATGAATCCAAAAAGTTGATTAAGAAAAGAAAGAGAAAGAGAGGAAGGAAAAAGGACTTAAGACTTTAAAAAATATCCAAGAAAGAGAAAAATAAGATGCAAAATCAATACAATGTTAAAAAGCAAAAGAAAAGAGAAATACAACAGAGAGGGGAAGCTAAAAAGGCGGAGGTTTGGAAAAGGGGGGGGGGGGGTAAAAAGACCAGGTGGGATAAAAAAAGGAAGGAAAAAGGGGGGAAAAAGCCACAAAGGTATGAAACAAGATGGGAAAAAGAATTTTTTTTTTTAGGGATAAAGGGTAATGTAAAATTTTTCTTAAAAAGATTCTGCAAGGTACATAAGATAGTATTGTAGTATTTGTAGTATTAGAAATAGAAAATTAGAATTTTATAAGAATTGAGTAAAGATTAAAATATTAAATGTTTAACAATGATAGATTTTAAGATTTAATAAATTATTAAAAGGAATGTTTAAAATACAGTTTAAGTAGAGTTTAATTGACTATGTTAGTATAAATTTATTATGGCAGCATTTGACTTTGAAATAGATAATTGGAATGTTATAAGATTTAATGTTTAATTATGTATTTAATTACTTTATAGATTTACTATTTTCCTTTTTTAAAAAAAAATAGTAGGTAGAATGTACTAAGCAGAATCAGATGGGAAACCAGGTGTTACCTTAAATGTTAATTTAGGGGAGGGATGGAAAGGCATCATACTTCGATTAGAGATCCCCCCCTTTTTTTTTCTACTATAGGGAATGAGATAAATGGGTAATTGGAAAAGAATGGACAAAAGATACAAGTATAATTATGTAAATTAAGATGAAATAAATAAAATATAATTAAGAAGAGTGGAAAGCGGGAGAAGTTATAATGAAGATATAGAATGGTAAATAAGATAGGAAACGGTATATAAGATGAGCATAAATTTAATTGAAGTCCATATAAAGAGAGGTAATCTGGGGCCAAGCTACTTTCTAAAAAGAAGTTTTATGTTTTTGTGTTTTGTGTTTTGTGTATTTATGTTTGTTTGAGATTTAATAAAACCTTGGAGGAAAGCTAGATGAGGATAATTATAAACAAAACAGAGGGAAATATGAATATGATGATTATAAAATGGATAAATATAGAAAAGAAACGTAATTGAATAAGAGTAAAGAGAAATAATGAGAAATCTGCCAAAAGATATTTAAGTGGAAATGGAATATATTAGAATTATGTTGTATAAAATAAAATAATGTTTCATCTGTCTTGTAAAATTTATAATGGAAAGAGGTTTTATGTGTTCAATGTTTAATGGGTTGTTTTTTTTAAAAAAATAATAAAATTTGTTTCAAAAAAAAAAAGATTGCAAAATTGGGCACAACTCACTCAACAACCCACTTGCTTAGCAATGGAAATTCAATTGTGGTCATAAGTCAAAGACTATCTGTATGCCTTTGGTTTTAATTTCTGTTCTATTTAAAAACAAAAAAAATCATTGCAATTCAATACAATTTCTCTATGCACAGCTACTCACCATTGAAATAATAGCTGAATAATGATGATAATGAACCAAGTTGATTTCCATGGTTCAATACAAATTTGAATGAGTCCTTTCTGCCATATGCATTTTATTTTGGATCATACATGGGCTCTGTATGAAGGTTGATTATATGTCATCAGGTTGGGGTTAACTCTTAGCGATCACATCGATCAAGGGTCTTCAAACTTGGCAAGTTTAAGACTTGTAGACTTCAACTCCCAGAATTCCTGAGCTAACTTGACTGGAGGAGGAATCCTGGGAGTTGAAGTCCACATGTCTTAAAGCTGTCAAGTTTGAAGACCCCTGATAGACTTCTTCAGAATGATCTCTCTTCAATCTAACCTTTCAGGTCTTCCAGCAGTGCATCCATCACCAATTCAATCAGGTTTTTTTAAAGTAAGGTAATAGTATATAAATAGAGTCAACAGATGGTATTCAATCAGGTTTTTTTTTAAGTAAGATAATAGTATATAAATAGAGTCAACAGATGGTGGCAGTACTGAGTTAATCCTGATCTTGGTTGGAAGCTCACCAAGAGTACTTAAGTTAGGGGTAGGAATTTTTTAAAAACTTGATAGGCCAGTTCTATATTGTTACCAGTAGAACTACTAGGATTCAAGCTTGACTCTAGGGAGATAAATTTGAATTTTCATTTTTTGTAAATAAAGCTGTGACATTATTCCATTTAGAAAGGTAATTGATGTGCCATTGAGACACAAGTGGGTGTTGGAGGAAGCAGGATTTGGTTGATTTATGTAGACAGGGAATTTACCAATATTATTTTGTACCTTTGCATGAAGCAATGAGCCAATAAAGTATACGCTGGCAGGTCTGCAATCCTCCACAGTATTGAAACTGCTCATCCATAATTTCTAATAATTTCTATTGGGTTTTACACAAGGGATCATAAATCTGTTTAAAAATGAATTTCAGAACTTCAAGGGCATTTTGATCTAAAGAAATTGTAAATTCACATTCATTATGCATAGCTGACCCTTTCCCCTCTTTGTTCTCATTGCAATGGGACATAAAGGCTGGAATTTAACATATTTTTTTCCCTGTATCAAATGAGTAAAACTGTCATTCTTTGCATTAATGAGAGATTCAGCTATTGATTGCTCTTCTGCCCTATTGTCATTGATTGGATTCTCCCCCCAACCTCCATCATTTAGCCTAACATCTGCAAATAATTTATTGACCAAAGAACAAAAAGTCAATCAATTTTATTTTCCAAAGATAGCATGGACATTTAATTTATCTCCTTATCCAATGGTTCTTCTTTTTTTTTTTTTTGAACAAACTTTATTAGTTTTTTTTTTTTACACACATAAGCAAAACATAGGATGTAGTAACATAAAATATCTTTTCTAAGAGAAGCAGATAAACCATCTTATTTTTTTAAAAAAAAAAGATAATTCCAAATTATCACATTTCTATATATTTATCTTATCTAGTCAACTTCATATCTTTTCCAGACTTCTCTTTATTACTCCCTTTCCTTCTATTTAATCATACTTCTTCTGCCTTAAGGTTATATACTCATTGAATATAATTTCATTAGTATTCTTCTACATCCTGTCAAACTTAAACAAACATTATACAAAACATAAATACAAAAAACTTCTTTTTGGAAGGTGGCTTACCTCGGGTTAACTCTTTTTATACAGACATCAATCAAAGTTTATACTCAATATACTATCTCATATCTTATTTAACATTTTCTTTTTTCCATATATTTTCTCTCTCCTGGTCATTCTTTTGATTTTATTTTATTTATTCCATCTCAATTAAATAATTATATTTGCATCTTTGGTCTGTTTTCTTTCAATCATCTACTTATCCTTTCTATCTAATACAATATTTCTCCTGTAAACCCAAATTGAAGTATGACAACTTTTTATCTTTCCCCTAAATAACACTTAAGATAATACATATTTTCCGTGCTGATTCTGCTCCGTACATTCAAATTATTACATTTCAAAATAGTAAAACAAACAAATAATATTGTTTAATAAGTAATAATAAAACTAAAAACAAGTAAAAAAGAAATATTAAATTTATAATATAGTAAAAACAATGTTTCATAAGAAATTAAATCCTATTATTAATTCTTAAACAATAAAAATACTATTTCATAAGAAATTAAACTCTAATTAAATCATGACTTCGCTTTAATACATTTTTAAATCATATAATATTCTAATTTTCTAACTCAACTTCAAATACTAATGTCTACAATGCATTTTTATGTACTTTTGCAGAATCATTTTTTAAAAAATTATCTCACCCCTTATCTCTGAAAAAAAACAAAAACGTTTTTTTGCATCTTGTTCAAAGATGACTTCTTTATGACTTCTCTTTCCTTTTCCCCTTTCTTTCTTCTCCATTCTAACTTTTTGACCCCCCCCCCCATCTCTCAAATTTCACTCTCTTAATCTTCCCTCTTTGTTGTATTTCTCTTTTCTGTTGCTTTCTGACATCATATCGCTTTTTCATCTCTTTTTTCTTTTTCTTGGTTGCTTTTTTAAGTTCTAAGTTCATCTTTTCCTTGCCCCCCTTCCGCTTCTTTTTCCTCCACTAAGTGTGTTTGTCCATTAAAGATGGCTTCTTCTCCTTCATCCCAGTCTTCCTGTTGTATTTCTTGGTAGGTAGAAATTGCCATTTCCAAAAAGAAAGAAGATCACCCACCTAATCCAAAAAGAAACCCCAGCCAAAATCCAAGACAAAGAACAAGAGAATGGCAAAGCCCTACTCCCATATATAAAAGGCACTACGGACAAAATCAGCAAGATCCTCCAAAAACACAACATTAAGACAGCATTCTGCACAAACAGAAAGATATCCACCATCCTAAGAAACCCTAAGGACAGAATTGAGTTAGAAAATCAAGGAGTATACGAAATCCCTTGCACTGCCTGCCCCACCACATACATTGGACAGACTAACAGAAGAATAGGTGCACGCATTGAAGAACATAAGAACTCAATCAAAAAGGAAGAACCGACCTCTTCCCTGGTCCAACACCTCAAAGCCACAGGACATGAGATTGACTTTAAAAATACCAGAACCATCGCCAAAACCGAACACTTCAGCAGTAGAATAATCAGAGAAGCCATAGAGATAGAAAAACACCCACACAGCATGAATAAACGAGATGATACCTCCCACCTACCAGCCATTTGGAAACCCACCCTCATGAACAGACGCGTACCGAACATGAAGAATGACACCAGACCCACACCCCTGAGAGCCACACAAGATGCCACCACCACACTTCCACGTAGAAAGCAGGCTCACACCCACACAGAAGATGAAACACGACCACGGACCAGAAGCCACACTGCAGCTGCATCACTACCCACTTCAAACCCCTCTGAGCCATACATGAAGCGAACTGACGTCCACCATGAAGATGCAGCACGACCATGAACTTGAAGCCAAACAGCAAGATCACAGCTCACCAGCTCAAACCTTCCAGCAACTAAGACTAACCTGAGCGCAATCAAGCCCCCACCTGAACAGAACACGCCTCCAGCCAATCAGAACACAGCCAAACCCCCAACCAATGAGAACACCCCCCACCCAATCAGAACACAGCCAAGCCCCCACCCAATCAAGTCACAACCCCACTAGCAGTTAAAAGGAAGAAGCAGCTGCAAGCTCACATCACTCTGAGAAGCACAGAACTGAAGACCAAGCCTAAAGATGATGAATGAGACTTCATCGAAACATTGCCTAGATACTTCCAATCTTACGCGGGAGAAAACCCGAATAACCAAAGATCCACATACAAATACCCGCGAGAACCTCAGAAAACAAATATATATATACATATATACTTCAAAGGCCTAGTCATACAAGTACTGTTGAAAAATAATCATATGCTGCCTGAAACATAATGAGGAAAGAGGAGGGGTAAGTTAATCTTCTCTTCCTTCCTTTAATGGCTCCTCAGTTATCCCAATTTGAAGATGCAAATGCAAAGTATACACAGTATATAAATCAGCCTTAAGGGATCCTAAAGACAATGAAGCTTCTGTATAGACTTTTTTTTCCTGTCAATCAGATTATCTAGTTGGGGTCTTAGTAGGCAAAAGTAAAACTATGGCATCAGTTTAAGCAGGTAAGTACAAGGCACATTCTTAGTAAATTTTATCATCTGTTTTTACTTCGGGGATGCTAAAAATCCAAGAGGTATAAATGCATCTTTTTCTTTTTCTTTTTTTCCTTTTTATTGTTGATAGTGTTCAATCACACTTGGTCAATAAAGAATTCTGTTCTATTCTATTTTCATATTTTAATGATAGCTTATACTACCTTAACACTAGAAACAAAAGCAACTACGATAATCTACATAGTGGGCATGAAACCCTGATAAAAATTCTTACTGAATTACCAAACCTGGGGATATGTACTAAAAAATACATTAAACAATGTCCCACGTGGGAAATTGGGATTTGTGAAAAATTCAAGCCAGCAGGTATTTTAATGTTAATATTTTATAAAATTTTCATATACATCTTGGCAGCTCTGGAAACTGAACAACCACAGAAAAGAAACATGCTCCACATTTCAGAACTTGCATTTTAAATATTTACTAAAGCATCTCCTACAGGAACACTGAAAACTGCCCCAAGTACAGAGCAGCCTTTGTTCTTTAATTAAGAATTAAACATGGCTCATCTATTAAATAGTGCAAGCTATAATATGAGGAGAGGAGGAAAGGATATGTATGCAGTGATCCTGTTCCTATAGATTTCATCCTTTTAGACCCTAGCTGCATGCTTCAATCTGTGGATAAGGAAGAAAAAAAAAACCTATGGTATTTACTTAGTTTTGTCTGAACATACTCACTCTGAGCCTACTCTGAATGCTCACCTTCGTCCAGTTCTCCATATGCTAGCTATCATGGGCACTGAATATCTTTTTGAATATAACTAAAGGACAGATGTTCAGCTCAGGATGGGGTGTCTTAAATGCTGTTATTTATCAATTATTAAAAGGTGCTTTAAAGACTTGTTTCTTTTCTTTGCCCACTTATCCTTTATCATGTAGAATTACACTTTCATGTTTATTACTTGGCATCAGCTTGGGTTCTGTTTGGCTAATGCTATGACTTGACACCAGCTTGGAAAATGTGCTATTGATGTTCAAGGAATCTGAATAGGGGAGGGGGGATCCAGAAGACAGGGAGATGGGATTCAGAACAGCCTAAGTGAGAGGTTAAAATCCATAATTTTTGCAGGGAAAGATATCATGAGACATTAGCAGTTTGTTTTCCCAAGCTGGTCCCAAGCTACATGGTATTATCATCTCAAATAATTTGGACTTTCCAAAACACAGGGATTTATGAAACTTGAAAAATCTTTTTCTGTTTTGTCCTTAGATGAGAAAAAAAAGGCTCAGGCAGGCTGAGCACATGCCTAGAGCCAGTTTGGTCTAGTGGTTAAGAGCACAAAACTAGAAGCTAGGAGACTGTCTAGCCTTAAGCATGAAATCTGCTGGTTGATTTTGGGACAAGCACTATCTCTCAATCCAACCTAGCCCACAAGACTGTTGTGTGACAATAAACACCATGTCAGACATAAAGATCTCAAGTGCCAATATACAAATTCACAAAGTCTGGGGAACAAACAGGGTGAACTTGAACTACGAATACTTGAAGGTAGATATGATATAGTTGGAATAACAGAAACATGATGAGATGAAAACCATGATTGGAACATACTGGTAGAAGGATACAAACTATTCAAAAAAACAGACCCCATAAAAGAGGAGGTGGAGTTGCACTGTATGTAAAGGACCACTATATTGCTACAGAAATGCATGAAACCAAAGAGGAAAACCTCCTGGAATTCATATGGATCAATATAAAAGAAAAAAAGAATGACATGGCCATAGGTGTATATTATAGGCCACCCAATCAAGCAGAAAAAATAGATGTCCTTTTTGTCAGCCAACTAACAAACATATGCAGGAAACACACAACAGTAGTAATGGGGGACTTCAATTATCCTGGTATCAATTGGAAAACTAGTTCTGCACCAAGTGAGAAATCAAATAAGTTCCTAACCAACCTAGCTGACAACTTTGTTGTCCAAAAGGTAGAGGGTGAAACTAGAGGGACAGCCATACTGGACTTAATTCTTACAAACAGAGAAGAAGTGATAGAGGGAGTTGAAACTGCAGGAACTTTGGGTGAAAGTGACCACGTCATGCTAGAATTAAACATAACACAAATCCAAGCAATAGAATATAATGACATCAGAGTCTTGGATTTTAAAAGAGCTGATTTCAATAAACTCAGAGAGAACTTGGGAAAGATTCCATGGATGAAAATCGTAAAGGGGAAAACAACTCAAGAGTCGGGAAACTCTGAAAAGTACAATCATAGAAGCCCAGACCAGCACAATATCACTGAGAAAGAAAAACAAGAAATCCAAGAAGAAACCAGCATGGCTGAACAAAGATCTCTCTGGCAAATTGAAAGGAAAAACAGGACAAATACAAAAAATGGAAAGAAGGACATACAACTAAGAATAGAATAGAATACTTTATTGGCCAAGTGTGATTGGACACATAAGGATTTTTTCTTGGTGTAAATACTCTCAGTATACATAAAGAAAAGGTACATTTGTAAAGAATCAAGAATCATAACGTACAACACTTAATGATAGTCATAGGGTACAATCAACAATCAAATCATACTAGGAAATAGTCAGTATAAATCGCAAGAATACAAGCAACAAAGTTACAGTCCTACAATCCCAGGTGGGAGGATATAGTGATAAGGAGTGATGAGAAGATTAACAGAATAGTCGTGAACACTTTGTAAACAGTTGAACAGTGTTTATGCAATTATTTGTTTAGCAGAGTGATGGCTTTTGTTTTTGCAGTGCTCTGTAGCATCGTTTTGAGGAAAGGAGTTGAAACAGTTTATGCCCGGGGTGTGAGGGGTCTGTAAATATTTTCACAGCCCTCTTTTTGACTCGTGCAGTATACAGTCCTCAATTGAAGGCAAGTGAGTAGTAATTGTTCTTTCTGCAGTCCTAATTATCCTCTGAAGTCTGTGTCTATCCTGTTGGGTTGCAGAACCAAACCAGACAGTTATAGAGATGCAGATGACAGACTCAATAATTCCTCTGTAGAACAGTATCAGCAGCTCCTTGGGCAGTTTGAGCTTTCTGAGTTGGCGCAGAAAGAACATTCTTTGTTGTGCTTTTTTGATGACAATTTTGATGCTAGGTGTTCATTTTAGATCATGTGATACAGTAGAACCTAGAAATTTGAAGGTCTCTACTGTTGACACTGTGTTATTTAGTATTGTAAGTGTTATGAACTAATAAAGGTGTTGAATAAAGTTTTCACAACCTTAAGTAAAAAGCAGGGTTCTAATCCTGCACTTCTGATTGGCCGATAATAGCAACATCGGATTAGTCCTGTCTGGGAAATCTGATTGGCTGTTAATGGGCCAACTCTCATTGGTTCAAGGGTTTAACACTTCCATGTTTCTCATTGGCTAATAGGACAGCAGCCAACCTTATAAAAGGGCTGCTGCTGCCCTAGGTGATTGCTCTGTTCAGTATGCTTAATAAAGAGTTGAAGTTCACTGTTCACTGCCTCGTCTCTGCTCCTTGCACCCATGCGCAGAACTTAATAGTGGCGACAAAGGTGGGATGCGGAGACATCAGAGCTGACTGAACACTTACAGAGCACCAAACAGAGTACGTGGCTGAAGGCGCAGCGACAACGGAAACCATGTCCGGCGGTGCCATACCACCCGCTCCATTTGACCCGGCACAAGAAGACTGGGACTCGTACATTTACCGGTTCCAGATGTTTCTGGAGACCAACAACTTGAAAGACGCAACTACAGGGAAAAAGCGAGCAGTGTTCCTGACCCATTGCAGGCCTGCCGTCTTTAAGATGGCCAAGGCACTAGCGAAACCAGCTGAGGTGAAATCCATGGACTGGAACATCCTCGTGCCCCTTCTATGGGCCCACTATGCACCCGCTGTACCAACACTTGTCCGAAGACATGAGTTTTATCAGAGGGACCAACAGAAAGGAGAGAGTGTCGCAGATTTCATCGCGGACCTCCGGAACCTGGGAGGCTTCTGTGGGTTTGCAGACCTTGAAGAAGCTCTGAGAGACTGAACAGTTCTGGGATTAGATGACCACTTGGCACAGAGCAAGATCATGGCCAAAGGGGACATAGATCTTGCCGATGTCATCAAAGATGCTACTGTAGCAGAAGCAACCAGGAAGTCGGCCGCCCAAATGCGCCACACCAACGCACCGCACCGTCAACTCGCCAACGATACCTCACCTCGCCGAGAGAGGCACACAACAGGCACACAACAGCGACCCACCACGAGGACCTCGAATCTCCATCAGAAAGTGATGAGGAGGAGGTCAACCAGCTCCGGTCCGAACGCAACCAGCGCAACCCGCGGAATCTAAGACTACTGCACCAATACGCGGGTTGTGGGGCAAACCACCCGCGATCAGATTGCAAATTCCTTGACGCGCTCTGCCATTCCTGTGGGAAAAGAGGCCACAACGGGAAGGTCTGTAGAAGCAAGCAAGGATCCAGCCCAATTCGGAGAGAAAACAACTACCGCTAGACCACAGGGAATCATCCTGTGAGTCGGGAACACTTGAACCACCAATGGAACAACCACTCCTACAGATATAAAACACTTGCCACTTCAACAAGATGGGAAGAGGCACACCAAACCATTATCATCGGTCACGCTTCATCATTAGATGCAAAGAAGATCCGAGTGAGGGTCGCCATCAAGAGCCAACCTTGCATGATTGAAGTCAACTCAGGGTCGTCCCTCTCGATGGTTTCCTGGAAGACCCTCAAACAGTTAATCCCTGCCGTCCGGCGTCAAGACCTCAGAGCCCAAAGAATTATACTCAAAGATTACCAGGGGAACCGAATTCCGGTCGTCGGCTCCAGCCAAGTCCAAGTATCATTCAAAAATCGTACTGCGTCATTACCGCTGACCGTCATCAATCGTGACCGCCCTAGTTTATTAGGCCTTCAATGGTTCACCCCACTCGGGATCGAGGTAGCCGGCATTCACCAAACCAGAAGTGATGACTGGGAGGAGGCCCTCGTCCAGGAATTCCAAGACATCTTTGCAGACAAACTAGGCGAGTACAAGGGGACCCCGATATCATTTAACGTTAACCCTGAAGTAGCCCCCATCCGCCTTAAGCCTCATCAGGTGCCTTTTGCTCTAAAACCAAAGATCGACGAGCAGCTTGATAAATTAATAGCCCAGGGTGTTTTAGAACCAACTGACCACACACATTGGGAAACCCAATCGTAACACCCATCAAACCAGATGGATCATTAAGAATTTGTGAGGACTACCGGGTGACCCTCAATCATGCCCTACAACAGAAGGCTTACCCGGTGCCGGTGGTTCAACACCTTCTCCATTCCCTGGGGGGGCGGAAAAATCTTCGCTAAATTGGATCTAGTGCAAGCGTACCAACAACTACCCATAGATAAAAAAAACCACGGAAGCACAGACTATCGTTACGCACTGAGACGCTTTTAAATGCAACCGACTCCAATTCGGAGTGAGCGTAGCCCCAGGGATTTTCCAGTCTGATGGAGAGACTTTTACAAGGGATCAATGGAGTCGTACCATATTTTGATGACATTTTAATTGCGGCCCCTAAAAGAGAAGTACTAGAGAAGCGTTTAGAATAGTCCTTCAAAAATTTAAAGACTCCAGCCTAAAGGTTAAAAAAAATAAATGTCAACTGTGTACAGAGAAAGTAGAATTCCTGGGGTACCTCCTCGATAAGCAAGGAATTCACTCCACTGAGGGCAAACTAAGAGCGATCAAAAATGCACCAAGGCTTAAGAATAGAACAGACCTCCAAGCTTTCCTGGGGCTCATTAACTTTTACAACATATTTTTGCCCCAGAAGGTTACCGTGGCTGAGCCCCTACATAGACTGCTCGACAAAAAAGCCACCTGGGTCTGGGGACACCAAGAGGAGCACGCATTCTGACAAGTGAAAAACTTACTAACCTCCGATGCTGTTTTAATGCAGTATAACGAGACTTTGCCTTTAACCATTACATGTGATGCATCACCGTTTGGAGTAGGAGCCATTTTAAACCATGTGTTACCAAACGGTAGTGAGGCCCCTATTGCTTATTTTTCAAGGACCTTATCGAGGGCTGAACGCAACTATAGCCAAATTGAAAAAGAGGCTATTGCTGTTGTATCTGTTGTGAAACGGTTTCATGAATATGTGTATGGACGAGCCTTCACGATAATTACTGATCACAAGCCCTTGCTGGGGATTATTGTGGGAGACAAAACAACCCCTTATATATTGTCACCCAGCATGACTCGTTGGTCGGAATTCTTAGCTGCGTACAATTATAAATTGCAACATTGCCTGGGAAAAGCCATTGACCTTTGCCCTACTTCTGGAAATGGTCGATGACCCAGCTCCAACCCTCACAACACTCCAGATTGAAACCCTACATTCACCACCGCTAACAGCCAGAGACATCGCTATTGAAACGAAACGAGATCCTGTCCTGACGCGAATTCTCAGCTGGGTCGAATGAGGATGGCCAGCAGACCAAACCCCTGACAACTTCGCCCCTTTTAGAAACCAGAAAACAGAGCTTTTCTCGCAGAAAGGCTGCATCCTATGGGGAGACAGAGTCATCGTCCCAAAGCAGTTATTACGAACAGTTTTGAAAGCATTGCATGACGATCACCCCGGCATTGTGCATATGAAAGCGCTCGCACGAAGCAATGCGTGGTGGCCAGGCATCGATAAGCAGATCGAAGCCTGGGTGAAGACTTGTCTAAAATGCCAAAAAGTCAGAAGTGGCCCACCTAGAGCGATTCCAACGGAGTGGGAAACTCCCCAGAGGCCATGGTCCCGCATCCACATTGATTTTGCGGGGCCTACTAAGGGACATACGTTCCTCCTAACAGTGGATGCCTATTCCAACTGGCTCGAAATCCACAAGATGAAGACTACTGCAACGGAATCAGTCATCCACAAATTAAATAAACTATTCGCAACACATGGACTGCCAGACATTTTAGTCTCTGATAAAGGACCCCAGTTCACTGCCCTGGCGTTTGAACAATACTTAGCGGAACGGGGCATCTGCCATGCGCTAACCTCACCAGCGCACCCTGCGGCCAATGGAAGGACCGAGCGCATGGTCCAATTTCTTTAAAAAACTCTCCACAAGATGGACCATGGGGATATTGACGACAAACTGAACTGAATACTCCTACTCCAACACATCACCCCGCACAGCGTAACCAACAAAACGCCAGCTGACTTGTTGATGGGACGCAGGCTTCGCTCCCACTTCGACGTCTCCACCTGGCCTACGCGCCAGAGAAACCCTGTGGATCTAGCGGAAAGTGCCGTGAATTCAAGGTAGGCAACTTAGTCTTCGCTAAAAATCTTTCTGGCGAATCGTTGTGGGTCGAAGCAATTGTAACCCAAGCTACCGGGCCCAGATCGTACCGCGTACAAAAAATGGACGGGAAAATATGGAAATGCCATATAGATCAGCTTCACTCTAGATTGCAACCCAGTTCCCACGACTCCTGTGACCCTCAAACTGAGGGGGGAAGGGATGTCGAGGGAACCGAATTCGAGATGCTGGATGATGAAATCAAAGAAAGTCAGCGGCCAGGTGCATTCCATGAAGAAGAATCAGGAAGGGGGTGTGCCTCGCCACAGAGAAATACCTCAATGGAGGCGAGCCCGCAGGAACCGGAAGACAACAATGACAGAATTAGCGGCGCCGAGTCGTCCTGTGGGGATGCGGAACCGCCTGTACCAGATAAATCAAAAAATGTTCCACTGGAACCGGACTACTGACAGGAACTGGTGGGACAGCGCAAATCTAATAGGCAATTGAAATGACCTGCATATCTATGCGATTACATTACCCCACCCTCAAACGGAACCAAGGGGGGAAGGGTGTTATGAACTAATAAAGGCGTTTAATAAAGTTTTAACAACCTTAAGTAAAAAGCAGGGTTCTAATCCTGCACTTCTGATTGGCCAATAATAGCGACATCAGATTGGTCCTTTCTGGGAAATCTGATTGGCTGTTAATAGGCCAACTCTCATTGATTTAACACTTCCATATTTTTTATTGGCTAATAGGACAGCAGCCAACCCTATAAAAGGGCTGCTGCTGCCCTAGTTGATTGCTCTGTTCAGTATGCTTAATAAAGAGTTGAAGTTCACTGTTCACTGCCTCGTCTCCGCTCCTTGCACCCATGCGTAGTAAGAGGTGGTGGTATGGGAGGTAGTACAGTTTTGAGTGTGTTCAGTACCAGATTGTTCCAGTTACACCATGAGGCAAGTTGTATAACCTCCTGTCTGTTTGCAGATTCATCGTTCTCTCAAATGAGACCAATCACTGTTGTGTCATCAGCAAACTTCAGTATTTTAACAGATGGATCATTTGAGATGCAGTCATTGGTATATAGGGAGAAGAGAAGTGGAGATAGCACACAGAAAATCAGCAGATAGCCAGAATCTGCAAAGACGAAGTCTGGAAAGCAAAGGCTCAGATCGAATAAAGAGTTGCAACA
Organism: Hydrophis major; assembly: GCA_033807585.1. Lineage (NCBI taxonomy): Eukaryota > Metazoa > Chordata > Lepidosauria > Squamata > Elapidae > Hydrophis > Hydrophis major. The sequence continues at coordinate 295,504,301 of CM066328.1, read as the reverse complement.
AAAGTCAAAGATAATAAAGTTTCTTCCAACATATAAATAACAAGAAAAAAATCAAGGAAACAGTTGGTCCACTAAAGAGAAAAGAATGCAAGGAAGTAACAGGCAACAGAGAGAAAGCAGAACTGCTTAACTCATTCTTTGCATTGGTCTTCAGGCAAAAAGAAACTATAGTTCAATCCACCAAAAACATAACTATAAAAGACAGACCAGAAATAAAAGTTAAAATAAGCACAAAAACAATAGTAAGAGAACTCCTGTCTGATCTTGATGAACACCAATCACTGGGGCCTGATGGATTACATCCCAGAGTTTTCAGGGAGCTGGCAGAGGTCATCTCAGAACCACTCCACCATATCTTTCACCACCGGGGTGAAAGATATCCTGTACCACCGGGGAAGTACCAGAGGACTGGAAAAGAGCTGATGTGTTTCCCATCTTCAAAAAAGGGGGAAAAAAACAGACCCAGGAAACTAAAGACCAGTCAGCCTAACATCAATACTGGAGAAGATACTGGAAAAGATAATAAAAAAAACCAGATCTGCCAACATCTAGAAACAAGTAAAGTAATAACTAGCAGTCAGCACTGGTTTGCTAGGAACAGATCATGCCAAACCAATATTATTTCATTATTCAACATAGTGACTAAATTAGTAGACCAGCAAAATACTGTGGACATAATATATTTAGATTTCAGTAAGGCATTCGACAAAGTAGATCACAACCTACTTCTTAGTAAGCTAGAAAAAAGTGGAATAGATAGCACCACCACTAGATGGACTCGCAACTGCTGACAAACCATACTGTCAGCCTTCAAGATTTTCTCCCTTTGCTTTGCGTCTTTTGGCTGTCATAAGTAACAGGGAGAAGAGGGGGGAATGGTTATGGGAAGTGAGCTGGACGTGTTACAAAGCGGAACTGTATAAGCTGGTAAGGAGTAGATTCTTGCTTAGGCTTCTATCCTATGCTATGCACAGCTGCAGCTCTTTATCAAAATATGTCAAGGTCAATGGACAGAGGCCTCATCACCACCTGGAGATGCCCACATGATGATACACACAACTTTTAATTGGATGAACCAATTGAACTATTGAGGCCGGGAACGTTGCCATTACTTTGTATATGTGATTTACGCACCCATTTTATCAGATTCAGAATTCTTTTGTTTCTACCACTTGATTTCCAGTAAAAGATATCTTTTCTCTGATTAATTGGAATCTAAGTATTTCTTTCTTGGATTTTGAATGGAGTTTGACATTGTTCTGAATCTCCACGTTACCAGCCCAGAATTAATAATTTTAATTCTGAAGAATTAACAAATTTTCTTCCGAGGGGATCTGAACACAATGTCAAATCCAGCCAGCGACCAAGAAGACCTGGGAGCGACTGGAGGACAAGATTCCCTGCTGTTAGAGGCAGCAGGGGAAGCCGACTTGTAAGAAGAATTAAGTCTTGGCAAAAAATCAGCTGTAAAACCCAAATGGTCCCTGGGAGTCATCTGGAAGGATCCTGAGAAAAAGCCTCCTTCAGGAGTGACCACTACCCATTGGCGTGGAAGAAAGGAGCCATGGCAAGAGAAGGAAAGAAAGATTTTTTTTATAACTCAAGCTATGCATCTTTTAAATGAAGCTATTGGAGAACCTCAAACTGATCAAAGGTATGAGGGAGAGGAGGGGGAGGCAGTCCCAGCCAGAAGAATCAGAGCAGCCACCCCCATAAATCAACCTGGGCTAGCGCAACAGGCAGCAGCAGCCCAGGGGCCCCAAGTGGGGGGAGTAATTGCCAGAAGACGTAGAACTCCAAAGGTGCCTCCGTTGGAAGTAAAATATGGGGGGGGGGGGAATCCCAAGGAGTTAGGATTCTTCCTGGCACAAGTCTGGAGCCATATGGAGGAATCCGTGCTCGCTGCTGGAGTGCCCGGAGCCGGCTGGTTTCGGGGCTAAGCCACCCCGTAGAGGTGGTGAAGAGGGGGGAGACTGTTCTGTATCTCACTTTGCATTCTTGAAATCCCCTCGCTTTGATTGGTCAAAGCGCGGGGCAATCTGATTGGTCAGGCGAGCTGCGCCAATTGGCTCGCTGAGAATCTCCCGCGATTGGTCCATTCGAATTGCGGGAGATTCAAAGTGATGCCATTGGCTGCGGCCGCCGCGGCTAGAGAATAAAAAGCTGGAAAACTTTCCATTCGGCAGTTCGGTTTTCCTGTACCAATAAAGAGCTAATGCACAAGTCACCGACTCCTGGCATCATTCCGACGGACACACACTGGCGACGAAGGTGGGATCCTGATCCTGAACTGAAGCATGTGTCCGACGGAAGCCAGACAAAACTCCAAGATGGCAAACATCGCACTACCCGCACCCTTCAACCCCGCCAACGAGGACTGGGAATCGTACTCAGACAGATTCCGCATGTTCCTCGAATGCAGCGACCTGAAGGACGCCACCGGCCCGAATAAGCGAGCTGTTTTCCTAACCCACTGCGGCCCCGCAGTGTTTAAGATGGCCAAAGCGCTAGCCAAACCCGCCGACGTGACCGCGATGGACTGGGATGACCTCGAGCCAATACTCCGGCGACACTACACCCCAGCCGTGCCCATCCTCATCCGACGACACGAGTTCTATCAGCGGGACCAACGGTCGGGTGAGAGCTTCAGCGACTTCATCACAGAACTACGGCGCCTGGGGGGCTGTGCGAATTCGCCAACATGGACGAAGCTCTGCGAGACCGAATCATGCTCGGCCTTTGGGACCCCGTCCTCCGAAGCCAGCTGATGGCCAAGGGCAACGTCGCCCTCGCCGATACCATCACCGAAGCCACAGCAGCCGAAGCTACCCGACGATCCGCCGACCGCATGAGCAGACCGAACGCCGGGGACCGCAGCGGGAACAACCACCCTGCAAGGTCGACCAAGGCCCAACCTGAGATGACCACCCACCAGGGCGACATCCACTCCGCATTGGGCACTTCCGACGAGGAGGAGGAAATCCACCATCTCCAGGCAGGCTGCGACCCGTGGAACCGGCGGGGTCGTAAGTCAAGGACCACCTGTGCCAGTTGCGGAGGCGACCACCCCAGGTCAGAATGCCAGTTCTTCGACTCAATCTACCGGCATTGCGACAAGAAGGGGCACATCGCCCGCGTCTGCCGACTCAAAAAGAACTGCAGCCCTACACGATGGGAACAGAGCGAATGGAGACGAGAGAGCACACCACCCTGGACCAGAGATCGCCCCGCTGACAACCGATGGGACCAGAATGGATGATCCCAACGAGGCGGCGAGACCCGGTGAAGAGAGGAGACCCATCAGACGGTCACCATCGGCCACGCTACAACCAATGACACCCGGAAGGTCTACGTGGAGGTAGGCATCGAAGGCAAGCCATGTAAAATGGAGGTGGACTCCCGGTCCTACCTCTCCATGGTAGCATGGCATGAAATAAAACGCTTGGTGCCTACCATCCAGAGGAAAGGCCTAGACAACCAGAGACTAATCGTGAAAGACTACCAGGGAAACCGCATCCCTGTAGTTGGAACCAGACAGTTCAAGGTAACCTACAAAGGGCACACTGAAAGACTTCCCTTGACCATCGATCGTGACCGCCAAGCCTACTGGGACTCCAATGGTTCGCACCGCTTGGCATCACAGTCGACCACATCGCCGATGACGACTGGGAGCAACAGCTAGCCCGGGATTTCCAAGAGGTGTTCGACAGAAACCTAGGCAAGTACCGAGGGCCCCTTATATCATTCAGCCTAGACCCAAAAGTCCCCCCAAAACGCCTAAAACCAAGGCGGGTACCATTCGCGCTTAAACCCAAGATTGATGAGCAAATTGACAAGCTCGTCAAGCAAGGGGTCCTACAACCCATAGACCATGCCCGGTGGAAGACCCAATAGTCACCCCAATCAAGCCAGATGGGTTGGTGAGAATCTGTGGGGACAAAAGGCCACCCTAAATGGCGCCTTGCAGCAAAGCGCTTACCCCGTCCCAGTAGTGCAACACCTACTACACTCACTGGGGGGGGCAAGGTTTTCACTAAACTCGACCTCACCCAGGCATACCAACAATTGCCGGTCGACGAGGAAACAGCAGAAGCGCAAACCATAGTCACCCACCGGGGAGCCTTTAAATGCAACCGACTCCAATTTGGAATCAGCGTGGCGCCTGGAATATTCCAAAGCCTAATGGAAAGGCTGTTACAAGGCATCAAGGGGGTGGTACCCTACTTCGACGATGTCCTAGTGTCGGCAACCAACCAGGCCGAACTAGAGAGTTGCCTAAGGGAGTTGCTAACCAAGTTCAAAGAGACCGGGCTCAAAGTAAAGAGGGAAAAATGCCAATTATACACGGAGCAGGTTGAATTCCTAGGATATCTCCTAGACCGTCACGGCATTCACCCCACCAACAAAAAGATCAAAGCCATCAAGTCAAAGACAGAACTGCAGGCGTTTCTGGGGCTGCTTAACTTTTATAATGTCTTCCTGCCCCAAAAGGCGACCGCGGCGGAGCCTTTGCATAGGTTCTTGGACAAGGCGGCGACCTGGACTTGGGGGAAACGCGAGGAAGCCACCTTCAAGAAAACAAAGGATCTACTCACTTCGGATGCCGTCCTCATACAGTACAACGAGACCCTACCACTAGCCATCACCTGAGACGCATCACCTTTTGGCGTCGGAGCTGTCCTCAGCCACACTCTTCCCGACGGAAAGGAAGCACCCATCGCGTTCTTTTCAAGGACCCTCACCAAACCGGAGCGGAACTACAGCCAACTGGACAAAGAGGCGTTAGCTGTCGTCGCAGCGGTGAAGAGGTTCCACGAGTACCTCTACGGCCGGACCTTCACCATCATCACTGACCACAAACCGCTGTTGGGAATACTCGCCAGGAACAGGGCCACCCCGAACATTCTGTCTCCCAGAATGACAAGGTGGTCCGAATTCCTGGCCGCATACAACTACAGACTCACACACCGACCTGGTAAGACTATCTCCCACGCGGGTGCCTTAAGCCGTTCACCGCTACCTGAACTGGACACTGACCCAGCACCCACAACGACTGAGCATAGAGACTTTACCCGACCTACCAATAACCGCGTCAGACATTGCCCGAGAAACTAATAAAGACAAACATCTGGCGTGGGTCTTGCATTGGGTAGAGAAAGGGTGGCCAGAAAGAGAAAATGACGAGACTTTCAAAACATTCCGAAACCGACAAATGGAACTTTCATTGCTAAAAGGGTGTATACTATGGGGGGACAGGGTGGTCATCCTGGAAAAACTACAAGGGAAGGTACTGGAACTATTACATGAGGGGCACCCGGGCATCATTAGAATGAAAGCCCTGGCCAGAAGTTACGCTTGGTGGCCAGGGATGGACAAACAGATCGAGGCCTGGGTAGCAAGGTGTCAACGATGCCAGGAAACCAGGCCAAGCCCACCCACAGCACCCATCCTAGAGTGGGAAACCCCCAGGGGACCTTGGTCTGGAATCCATATAGATTTTGCCGGGCCCACAAGAGGCCACACTTTCCTAATAATGGTAGACGCTTAGTCCAACTGGCTGGAGGTAAGCAACATGAGAACAACCACCATGGAGGCCGTGACAAAAGAGCTCTGCAAACTTTTCACAACTCATGGCCTCCCAGACATCCTCGTGTCCGACAACAGGCCCCAATTTACCTCGCTGGAATTCGAAAAATTCCTAGCGGAACGGGACATACGGCACGCACTGACAGCCCCGGTGCACCCGGCGGTGAACAGAAGGGCGGAACGGATGGTTCAATTCACGAAAAAAACCATCCGGAAAATAGACCACGGGGAGATCCAGGACAAAATAAATAAATTACTATTCACACAGCACATAACCCCGAACACCACAACAAACAAGAGCCCGGCGGAACTACTAATGGGGAGGAAAATAAGGTCCCCACTCGATAGACTACACCCCACGTACAACCCAGAGAAGCCCCCAGACTCTACCAGCAGATACCGAACCTTCACACCAGACGACGTAGTCTACGCGAAAAACCTAACCAGGGATCCAATGTGGGTGCCAGCAACAATAACACAAATAACAGGCCCACACTCGTACCGGCTGCAAACAACTGACGGATGAGCGTGGAAACGCCACGTCGATCAGTTAAGATCGAGGACGGCCACATAAGATAGACAACCAAACGCAACCAGCCCCCTCAACGCAAACCAAGAGGGGAGGGAATACCCCGGAAACCAAAACACAGAAGAAGTTAACCAGCGATACTCACCTCCAAGCAACCAGCACGAACCCTCACCGACAAGGGAAAGCCAGGCCAGCTCAACTATCCCAGAAAGACCGAGCGGGAGCGGCGAAAACCGCAGCTCAACCAACCCGGGTAACCCAGGAGGGAGCTGCAAAGATAAAAGATTTTTGGTTTTTGCATCTAGATGACTAAAATTAACTGGGTGGTTGTTTAAAAGTTTTTAGAAGAACTGAAAACGGAACTTTAAAAATGGAAAGAAGACGCACAAGAAGGGAGAATTTATTTTGGCTTCGTGTTTCAATTCTTAGAAATGGAAATCTGGAACTATGAGAAGTAACAAGAAACGCTTGCAGAACAAGATTGGGACAAAGAAGAAGCCACCTTTAATGATCAAATAATTTTAAGTGGGGAGAAAAAAGAAAAGGGGGGGGGAAGAGAGTGAAAGGTTTAAGATTAGAAAAAACAACCAAAAAGAAGAAGAACAATTTGAAAGATAAGTATAATATTAGAAAGCAACAGAAGAGGGGATTACAGATGAGAGAGTTAGAAGTAGGGAGACGAGGGGGTAAAAAGGGGAGGGAGGAGAAGAGGGGGAAGAAGGCAAGGAAAAGAAGTTGTAAAAGACAGAAACAAGAAATGGAGAAACAGGGAAAAGATATAAGGATTGTAACCATAAGCTTGTTTAGAGATAATGGGTGAAAATTTAATTGTAAAAGGGATTCTGCAAAGGTATATAAGATAGCTTTGCTATATTACAAATAGAAATAACTTTAAAAATATGATGATGGATAAAATATTTATTATAATGCAGTGGGATGTTTGTTAATAAATAAATGAATTAAAATGATTGGGAGAATTAGAAGGGAACATTTTTAATTATTAGTAATGATTTATAAAAATATGTGAGAAATATGGGGAAAAAAAGAATTAACTATGGAAAGTTTATAAGTGTTCCCAATGAAGTATGATATTCAATTGAAAAGAAATGTTAAAGATGTTAAGATTTTAATGCATATTAATGATAGAATTGCATTGGAATGGAATGTGTTTTATTTACACATGTATATATTTTTTCTTTTTAAGAATATAGTGTCTATTTTAAGAATGTACCAAGCAGAATTCAATTGGAAGTTATGTATTATATTGAATGCTATAATCTTAAAGCTATACATCGAAGCTTAAATAAGAGCTTGAATGGACAAAATTAAAGGATATAAAGGTGTCATACTCTAATTGGTAACTACAGGGAAAAATTTGCTTAATAAGAAAAGATAATGTGAAATTGTAACAGGACAGACAAAAGTATAAATATAATGATTTGAATTGAGATAATTAAAACAAAGTTGAGAAAATTAGAAGAGGGAAAAAACTATGTAGAAAATATAAAATGATAATAAGATATGGAATAGAATATAAAAATGAGCATGAAATTGAGTTTTGTGTCTGTATAAAGAAGTGATAACCTGGGACCATGCTATTTTCAAAAAAGATGTTTTATTTGTATTTTGTTTTTGTGAAAACCCAAATGAAATTTTCAAAAAAAAAAAAAAAGAAGTCTTAAAACTTCAAAAGGGAGGGTTGATGGCAAAACCCAAGACCACTGCATGCTTCTGATGTGGGAAGGAAAGTCACCAGGCTGCAGACTGCCATGCCAAGCTAGAACCAAAAGGGCCACCAGCAGGAGGAAGAAAACCTGAGAAACCCCCAGCAAAGCCTCGTGAAATGGCATTTAAAATGGAGGAGGTCGTAGAGATTTCCCCTCTGAAAGGAGAGGAGCTGGGAGCTCCAACCTTTTCTGAAGAGAATGAATCTGAATTGGAAGATGACTCACTGGTAAGTCCAAACAAGGGCCCTATGATCATTCCAGTGAGATTAAGGGTACCCACGTCGGGAGCCAAAGGGGAAATGCTGGCCTTGTTAGACTCTGGGTGCACAAGGTATGTAATCAGCGCAGAGGTAGTAGAGAAAATGGGCTTTAGGCTAAAGACTTTAAAAACACCCATAGCCTTGGGCCAACTGGATGGATTGGTAGCTGGGGGTGGCCCTGCACACTTCATAATGGAACCAATAGAAATATAGAGAGACTTTGTGTTTTATTGTGGCTCCTGGGATGGAGCGCCCCCTAATACTGGGTTTGCCCTGACTCCAGAAATGGAACCCCCATGTTGATTGGAGGAAGGGATCATTGCTCATACGTACTGACCAATGCCCAGGAGGGGAGGGGCAATCTCAACCAAAACTCAAGAATCCCACTGAGCTGGCCTCCACTGGCATTAAGTGTCTAAAGGGGGAGGAGAAAATTCCAGAGGAATATTGGGACTTAAAAAAGTTATTCAGTGAAAAGGCCTTGGACAAGCTTCCCCGCCATCACTCAACAGTGCAGCATTGAAATTTTACCAGGGGTGAAACTCCCAAAACTGAAACCGTACTTGATGACACCACAGGAGCTAGGAGAGCTGTTGTCATTTATTGATAAAAATTTGGAACATCGTTTCATCCAACCTGCTAGACCCTGGGTAGCCGCTCCAGTAATCCGTGAGAAGAAAGATGGCTCCCTTCATTTATGTGTTGACTATAGAAACCTCATTGCTATTTCAGTGGAGAACGTGTACCCCCTCCCTTTGATGAAGGATATGTTGGCCCACTTGGCCAAAGGGAAAATTTTTTACGAAGCTCGACCTGAGAGAAGCATACTACCGAGTTCGAATTAAGGAAGGGGATGAATAGAAAACTGCTTTTAACTGCCCAATGGGCTGTTTCCAATTCAATGTTCTCCCATTTGGCCTACAGGGGGCCCTTGCAGTATTCAAGGAAATGATCAATCAGGTGTTGCATGAACATTTATACAAAGGGGTATTGGTGTATCTTGATGATATTCTTATCTACACGGAGACTCGTGATGAACACATGAAACTAGTGCAGTCAGTTCTGGAAAAACTTCAAGCTGATGAGCTGTATGCAAAGTTGTCCAAGTGTGAATTCCCCCAGGAAAAAATTGGCTATTTAGGCTATCGCATATCACATGATGGCATAGAAATTGATCTGGGGAAAGTTCATGCTGTGTTGGAATGGGCCCCTCCCCACACCAGGAAGCAACTTCAAAGTTTCTTGGGATCTGCTAATTTTTACCGTCAATTTATCCCTGTTTTTTCAGAGATTGCAATACCTATCACAAATCTCCTAAAAACCAAAGGGGAGGTGAAACTGAAGCCTAGTAAACCACTGGAATGGTCCATGGAATGTCAAGCCGCTTTTGAAAAGCTGAAACGACTGTTTGCTGCTGAAGCAGTGCTCAAGCACCCAGACATGGATGCTCTTTTTGTAGCCTATGCGAGTGCCGTAGCAGTCGGGGCAGTGTTACTACAAGCAAACGAGATGGGGACTCTGCAACCATGTGCATATACTTCCTGTAAACTAACTGAAACCGAAAGATGGGCCATCTGGGAAAAAGAAACTTTTGCAGTTTGCTGGGCTCTGTTAACCTGGAAGAATTCTTAGAAGGGGCAAAACACCCATTTGAGGTGTAGATGGATCATAAAAATTTGGATGCTTTGAAAACTCCTCGGAAGCTGTCTCCCAAGCACCTTCACTGGGCGCAGTACTTTAAGCACTTTAATTTTTCATTGAAGTACATTCCAGGGGGAAAGAATTTCATGGCAGATGCTTTATCTAGATTACCTCAATATAATAGTGCTCGCCAAAAAATGGTATGGCCTATTGTGCCAACCAAACAGTTGGCAGCTCCAGTGCTTACCAGAGCCCAGAAAAAGAAGGAAGTTGATTTATCAAATGATTTCACTGCACAATTAAAAGAGGCTCTAAAACTTGATGGTTGGTTCCTTGCTCACTCAAATAACTGTATGGTTAGAGATGGATTGGCATGGGTGGGGGCCAAATTATATGTGCCAGCAAAATTGAACCAAATATTACAGCAAGCTCATGACTCTAAAGCTGCTGGACATTTTGGATTTGTGAAAACCTTACACTTGGTTAAAAGGCAATTTTAGTGGCCTACCTTGAAAAAGGATATTGAGACTTATGTGGCTAGCTGTCCTATCTATGCCTCAGCCAAATGGCCTCCTGGTAAACCAGCAGGCTTACTATAAAATGTGGCTAGACCGACTGCTCCATGGAAGGAAATTTCTATGGATTTTATAGTGGAATTACCTGAAAGTGGGGGGAATGCAATTATTTGGGTAGTAACCGATTTGTTTTCCAAACAGGTACATTTCACACTCGAAAACCCCATCTGCGAAAACGTTGGCTAAATTGTTTATTTTACATATCTAAAGGTTACATGGGGTTCCTGAATGCATAATCTCAGACAGAGGTGTCCAGTTTACCTCAAACTTTTGGAAGGAGTTCCTGCCCAAGGCTTAAGCTCCACCCACCACCCACAAACCAGTGGGGCTTGTGAGAGAACTAACTCGGTATTGGAACAATATCTTCGATGTTATATAAATTATCAGCAAGATAATTGGGCTGACTTATTGCCATTTGCTGAGGTGGAATATAACAATTCGGTACATAGTAGTACTGGGTTTACTCCATTTAAAGTGGATTCAGGACAAGATTTTGTACCCATACTTGAGCTTCCACAGGAGAAACCTAACATTCAGTCATTAGATGAATGGATAACACAGCTCCAGCTTACCTGGCCAGTTACCCATAAAGCATTAGATGATGCTCATCAAGCTCATAAAAAATTAGCAGATAAAAAGAGAAGTCCACAAAAACTATATCAAGTTGGTGACAAGGTCTTTTTATCCAGCAGATATTTGCAGACCACACAAAAGTCAAAAAAGCTTGGACCTAAGTATGTCGGACCTTTCTCAATTGAACGAATTATGAACCCTGTGGCAGCCCAACTGAAATTACCTAAAACCCTCCAATGAATCCACCCTGTTTTCCATGTTAGTTTATTAAAACCTGAACATACCTCCAACTTGAGACCAACTCAGGTTGATCTCCCTGTGCCATTGCTAATTGAAAGTGAACAACATTTTGAAGTTGAAGAAATTTTGGATTCTCAAAAACAAAGGTGTCAACTCCAATATTTGATTGTTTGGAAACATTTTCCTCCTTCCCAGTCTGAATGGGTGAATGAGAAGGATGTTAGAGCTCCTAAGCTTATCAAAGCATTTCATACTAAATGTCCTGATAAACCCTAAAAAAATACTATTATGGTGTTGCATGTATATTTTCCTGTTACTTTTATTTTTATCTTTTCTAGGACTAATGTCTCTTTTGCAGGAGGGCCGATTGTCAGCCTTCAAGATTTTCTCCCTTTGCTTTGCATCTTTCAGCTGTCATAAGTAACAGGGGAAGGAGGGGGGAATGGTTATGGGAAGTGAGCTGGAGGTGTTACAAAATGGAATTGTAAAGCTGGGGGGGATAGATTCTTTCTTAGGCTTCTATCCTATGCTATGCGCAGCTGCAACTCTTTATCAAAATATGTCAAGGTCAATGGACAGAGGCCTCATCACCACCTGGAGATGCCCACATGATGATAAACACAACTTTTAATTGGATGAACCAATTGAACTATTGAGGCCGGGAACGTTGTCATTACTTTGTATATGTGATTTACGCACCCATTTTCTCAGATTCAGAATTCTTTTGTTGCTACCACTTGATTTCCAGTAAAAGATATCTTTTCTCTGATTAATTGGAGTCTAAGTATTTCTTTCTTGGATTTTGAATGGAGCACCAGTTGATACATACTCAACAAATAGTCCTTAATGGGTCTAAGTCTACATGGAGGGAAGTAAGCATTGGGGTGTCATAAGTTTCCATCTTAGGCCCAGTACTCTTCAATAACTTCATTAACGACTTAGATGAGGGAATAGAAGGGGAAATTACCAAGTTAGAAAATGATACTAAGCTGGCAGGAATAGCTAATACCCATGAAGATAGGCTCAAGATCCAGATGGATCTTGACAGACTAGAACACTGGTCCCTATCTAATAAAATGAAATTCAATTTAGAGAAAAGTAAAGTCCTACACTTAGGCAAGAAAAACCAAAAGTACACATATAGACTGGGTGAAACCAGGCTCAATAACAATAACTGTGTGAGGGATCTTGGAGTCTTAGTGGAATACCAGCTAAATATGAGCCAGTAGTATGCAGCAGCAGCCACAAAAACTAATGCAATCCTAAGTTGTATTAACAGAGGAATACAATCAAGATCAAGGGAGGTATTAATACCACTCTATAAAGCCTTAGTAAGATCACACCTAGAATACTGCACCCAGTTCTGTTCATCACATAATAAAAAAGATGTCGAGACTCTAGAAAAAGTACAGAGAAGAGCAACCAGGATGATTAGGGGACTGGAGACTAAAACATGTGAAAAACGGTTACAGGAACTGGGCTTGGCTAGTCTAGTAAAGAGAAGGACCAGGGAAGACATCATAGCAATCTTCCAATATTTGAGTGGCTGCCACAGAGAGGAAAGGGTCAATCTATTTTCTAAAGCACCTGTAGGCCAGACAAAGAATAATGGATGGAAACTGAACAAGGAGAGATTTAACCTGGAAATAAGGAGAAACTTTCTGACAGTGAGAACAATCAACCAATGGAACAGCTTGCCCTCAGAAGTTGTGGGAGTGCCATCACTTGAGATTTTTGAGAAGAGATTGGACTGCCATCTGTCAGAAATGGTGTAGGTTCTCCCGCTTGGGCGAGGAGTTGGACTAGATGACCTACAAGGTCCCTTCCATCTCTGATTATCTGTTATCTGTTGTAAGGAAAATAGGAGGAGAATAGTGTGTGTTTTTGACATCTAGGTTTTGCATAAATTCAGAAGGGCTTGAGGATGAAACTTCAGCATAACTTTTTGAGCAAAGTAATAGCAATGAAATAGAGCAAATCTATGTATCCATATTGAAACCATACAAATAAACAATATTTTTTTTTCTTCCTATATCATTTTGTTGTGGGATTATTTTAGGGTCAAGAGAAAGTTGTCAAAATAAGTGAAATGGGATAAGTGTATGGACCTCTGCTGAACTTTTATATTTCTTCTCTCTTGATTATCTGAAGGTTGAGGTCTGGAAGAAATGCTCAGTGACAACATTGTGACCAAATGTATATATATAATGAGCTGTTTTTTGTTCCAGCATTGTTATCACTCATTAAAAACTGATAAATTAATGAAGTTTTACATTTTTGTCTTCTATTTAAAACAGATAGGAAGGAGAAATAGATAGGAAGGAGAAAGGGAAGGCTGTATTTTTCCCTAATAAGCTGTACATTGCACTGCCATAAAAATATTCTCTTTACTAAATGCTGTTAAAAAAGAAAAGAAATAAAAGAAATAAAAAGAGGATTCGGTGCATTATCATTTTATCCTGTGCTTAGATAAAGCTTAATAACTTAGAGTAAGGAACATTTGACACCATAACATTAGACTTTCAAATCCTTTGCTTTATTCTTTTTAAGCAGAAGTGACAAGAGTGGGCATTGTCCAATTCCAAGCCTTCTGTAAATATATGAGGACAAAATTAACATAAAATGTACTTATGAGAGTTAGCAAGGGAACAAATGCTATTTAAATCACATTAAATCAACTATTGTGAACTACACTATTTCTTAGCGCACCGGATAATGAAATGTAGATTTTATGCTTAGGTCAATATACATTAGAGGTATTTCAAACAGGGAAGGTATCTGAACCAAATCTTCATAAAATTCACTGTACACAAAATATTTAACTTACTTTTGGAATGTATTAGAAATAAATCCATTCAAAAACAAAATGCTTTCCTTTTTATTTGAACTAAATTTTTATCAAAAGGTGACACTCCCCATTATACGAAGTCTTCACTTTTTTTCCCCTATATTTTTATTTAATGTTTTTCGAACCTCAATATTCCAAGACAATCCAGTCTCCAATTTATAAACTTTGTTATTTTTATTCTTTGGCAATATTAAGTCCAGCTTTAATTTTATACCTGATTATTCCCAAATTATTTTAGTCCAATTTCATTAAATCTTTAATTCCAGCTTCTTCCTTTCCTGGTTCGAAGCCCCATTTAGCTGTCAAAAATATTTTCCTTTTTTTTTCTCTGTCCCACTTTTCTTTTCTTAGAAATTCCACATTACCTTAATCCCAGGGTACTTTTATTTGGTTATACTGCCCAGTTGTCATGGTTCAGATGTTATCCACCTCTTTCTTCCCTCCTGCACAAATCTTAGTCAAGCTGAGTCATCCTCTTCAGGATGGCCATTTTAGACCATCGCTGCAGTCGTCTTCGGGAGGAAAAAAAGCCAAGCCCGGGGGGGAAGATGCGGCTTCCCACAGACAGGCTTGCTGCTTCCTCTTACTCCGCTGCCCCTTCAAGGCAGTTTCAGCCCCTAATCAGGATAATTGGGGCTCTCCGACGAAAGAGCATGAACGATAGTCGCAGAGAGTTGTGATCTACCGTCCCTCGGTGAAGAGGCTCCACCTTCTTCCCACTTCTTCCCCTGGTGTAAAATTACAGAAATATTGAAACAAAGTAAGAATTTTAGAAAGTGAAAGCAGAACCAGAATAAAGGAAAAAAGCAAGGAAGGAAAGATTGTTTGTGGGACTGACTGATGTTTTTGGTATGAACCCTGAACTGGAATAGCTGAAAACTTTAAAAAATTGAAAGAAGAAAGAAGGAAAGTAAAAGTGGTGGGGGGTTTTTTGTGGACTTTGAGGATTATAAAATATAAGAATGATGATATCTCTTTGGGACTTAAAAATGGAACTTAAAAATATGAGAGAATTACTACAGGAAAGAGGCAAATCACTTTGCTCTGTGCTAGAAAAAATGGAAATGGAGATTGAAGAACAAGAAGAAAGATTCTCAGAAGAGCAGGAATTGACTCAAGGAGAAGACATTTTGAATGGACAATAAACACAAAGAACATTACAAAGAAGTGGGGAAAGAAGGAAGGTTAAAAAGTTGAATTTTAAGAAAGCAATTAAAAGAGGGAATAATGTGAAGCTAGAAAAGGCAGGAAGATTCAGCAGAAAAGGGAAAGGGAAGATATTAAGAAGGAGATAAATTGGAATGAGAAAAGTCATGGGGAAAAAAGAGGGAGGAGAAACAGTAAGACTAGTAAAATGTTGAAAGGAAATTGTTTCTTTACAATTAAAAGAAGGAATACTTGTGAAGTCAGGAAATGTAGAAAGAATGAGAAAAGACATGGGGAAGAGAGCGGGAAGAGACTCGGGTTCGCTCCCTGGACAATGCACCGGAGAAGCAGTAAGAAACAGGCATGTGACAGAAAGAACCACAGAACTAGTAAAATGTTGAAAAGAAATTGCCTTTTCAGAGATAATGGTTGATGAATTAAAAGGGGGATTCTGCAGGGTGACAAGGGGTAATAAGAATATTTCTGCAATTAAAAATATTTAGAAAATAGGGTAATATAGATATTGATAACTCTTATTAAAGGCGGGGAAATATGCTGTGGAATCCAATTGAGAAGATGTAATGACTAATGGTTTATTGGGAATTAAGATGAGGGAATAAAGGTATTCTAATCATTAAGGTGTCACACTCAAAATAGTAAAAGAGGGGAAACTTATACTTGTTCTTTTTTCTTTCTGTGTGGGTGTGTTAAGATCTGTATCAATTTAGAACTTATTAAATGTGTGTAATTGAAAGGGAATGTGACAGACTAAACAACCAGCTAAATTAATAAATTTAATATAGATTATTAAAAGCAAGGAGAGACATTGGTAACTTCATTATTACCACTATTAGGCAAATATATATTGTTTACTTGTATTTTTAAAATAAATATTAAGGATTATGTTTGAAATAATTGAAATGAAATTAAAAAATGTTTAGATTGGGATTAATGAAAAAATTTAGAATTAAACCTTATTAGTTAAATACATATTAGTTAATACATATTAGGTAAATACATATTGTTTACGTTTAGAAACAAATACTAAAGGATTAATTTGAAATAATTCAAATGAAACA
The DNA here is from genome assembly GCA_033807585.1 of Hydrophis major. Classification (NCBI taxonomy): domain Eukaryota; kingdom Metazoa; phylum Chordata; class Lepidosauria; order Squamata; family Elapidae; genus Hydrophis; species Hydrophis major. The sequence continues at coordinate 295,488,097 of CM066328.1, read as the reverse complement.
AAATTGATTGAAATTAAGGAAAGAGGCTAGAATTAATATGTTTGTTTCTCTCCCTTCTGAAAATTTGGAATGGAAAAGGTAATAATAGAATTAAGTATGCATATATCATTGTATAATTTCTGTTATATTTGTATGTAAAGATGATGACCCGGAAATATGTTGTCCACCAAAAAGAGATTTTTGTTTTTAATGTGAAAACTGAATAAAGTTTGTTTTAAAAAAAAAAAAGAAATAAATTCATATCTCCTATATCCAATAAAATGGTGATTTCACTAAATACCTCCAATACTGAAATACCATTGGATTAGTTCAGTAATTGGAAAATGCCTATTTTTAAATCTACTGAGTTACCTATGTATCTGAAATTGGATTTCCACAATCTCTATCTATCTTTCCCTATTCTAACGAAGCAATGATGCCATTCACTAAAGATACACAATGTTTACTGATTTAACAAGCTGTGGTAAATCTGGATATAACCCCAACCACTCTATTTATGCCTATGAGGAAAAATCATGATAAATCACTCAAAGCAGCAAAAATAAGAAACACTGTTTTATATGCGTGAACCCTGACACCTTGATTTGGATATTTAGAGTGGCATGGTGGCTCGGTGGTTAAAACACTGGGCTTGTCAGCTGAAAAGCTGGCAATCCAGGTTTGACACCCAAGTGCCATTTAATGGGGTGAGCTCCCATCCTCACTCCAGCTCCTGCCAATGTAGCAGTTTGAAAGTATGAAAATGCGAGTAGATAAATAGGTACTATTTTGGTGCAGAGATAACAGTGTTTCATGATATGATGCTGGGCACATGACTGTAGAAATGTCTTTGGACAGCACTGGTTCAATGTCCTTGAAACAGAGATGAGCACGGATCCCTATAGTTGGTAATGACTAGCAGAGTAAAATCTACAGGGATTCCTTTACCTTTACTTTTATTGAATATTTACCTTATTAACCATTCACTACATCTTTTGGAGTACAGTAGTTCTATTTAGTAAAATAACATGTTGAAATAACAATTCCAACAATGTTGAAATATGAAAAAGGAAATGTTCCTTGAGGCATGATATCTACTGTGTTTCTCACAAAATAAGGCCGGGCCTTTTTTTTTTTGACCCCCGAAAAAACAGCTAAGCCATCTTTTCAGGGGTGACTTAATTTTCTTCCCCACCTAGAGCGGCCCATACGCATGTACCTCTCCATGAGGCCATTTCTATCAGCCAAGAGCTCCCCAAAGGCAGAGTCCTTAGCCACTTTGTGGCGAGGCATGGCTGCCCATGTCCCCTTGCTATTAGGCAGTGTCTTTCAGGCGATGGAAGCTCCCCAAAAGCAGCCACCAGCCACTTCGATCAGCCGGTAGAAGTGGCCTGGGGGCAAGTGCACACACACACACTCCCCTTGCCACGAGGTCGCTTCTACAGGCCGATCGAAGTGGCTGGTGACTGCCCTTGGGGAGCTTCCATCGCCTGAAAGACACTGCCTAATGGTGAGGGGACAGGGGCAGCCATGCCTCACCCCGAAGTGGCTGGGGACTCTGCCTTCGGGGAGCTTCTATTGGCTGATGTTCTATCGGTAGTGTTAGGGATAACATTGTTTTACCCTAACTGGTTTTGGTAAATAAACAACCATTGGTAAATAATTTTTTGTAATCATAGTTTGTATGTTAAAGTGTCTGCAACTTTAACTGTGGGATAGTAATTAAGGGAGTGGTTGTGAAAGCACTTTAAAAGAAGCAAGGCTGCAGCTTGCTCTCTCTCTGGCTTTGATGATTCCTGATTACTGCAAGGACACAAGACTGCATTGCTCGAACGGGAGAGAAAACAAAGGACAGACTTGTAAGTGAATTGACATAGGATATTCTAACACGGACTTTGCTAACTGAATATCCCTGAATGGACTGACTAAATGATACATGACTATTGGACTGTTATTTTTGACTATGCTATGAACTCATAATGGAATAAACTATATTTTTGATAGCACAAGCGTATCTGTTATTTTTACTGTGTGTTAATAAACATACAAGATTAGCTCACTCATTTATCTGTGTGCCTATCTGACTAACGCTGCACATTCTGTTTAGCTTGTCTCCCTAACCCTGGTTGGGGAAACCAGGCTTAACACTGGTTATGGGCCCAGAGGCTGCAAAGTCAGTTTAACTAGGATAAAACAGATTTATGTAAAAGTGAGAGTTTGTGTTGTTATACATTACAGTAAACAGACAGCTGTGTTTTATTAATTATAGTTTTATATCCATATCAGAAAACATGGCACAAGTCAATCAACAAAGTTTGTCCCTTATATCCAAGCTGGATGGAACAAACTATGTATCATGGTCTATGAAATGTAGTCTGCTTCTACAAAGAGAAGGTTTGTGGAACATAATTGAAAATCCACCAAACGTAGAAGAATGGGATCCAGAGGATGAGGAAGATAAACTAAAGATAGAAGAATTTATGCATAAAAATCAACAAGCTATTTGCATTATTGCTTTCACCTTAACTGATCAGCAACTTGTTTATATCCACGGAGAGAAAACAGCTGTTGGGTGTTGGCAGAAGCTGAAGAGGATTTATGTTCGAGATAATGTTGGTGCTCACATAAATCTAACACGGAAACATTTCAGTACACATCTCCATAAGAATGGTGATATGCTGAGTCATTTGAAAACTATGCAAAGCATTTTTCAAGAACTGCATGAGAAAGAGCTTATTTTCTCTGAACTACACCAAGTCTACATAATACTATCTTCCCTTGACGAAAGTTATGATAACTACGTAACTTCCCTTGAAATATTGCCAAAGGAAAGCCTAACTTTAACTGATATAACTGGCAGATTGATTGAAGAGGCCAGAAGAAGGCTTGAAAGAGACAAATTAAGGAGGCAGCAACCTCAAAAAGAAGATAATGAATCTCCTACTGCATACGCAATTAAAAAGTGCTTTAATTGTGGAGGAAGAGGACATTTGGCAAGATTTTGTAAAAAGGCAAAGCACCAGAACGCTGGCCAGAATACTAAAAGTCATCAAAAGAAAAATAAAAATTTAGAGTTAGCCATGTATACTAATGAAGCTGTAAAAAATAATTTATGGGTGGTTGATAGTGGAGCATCACATTGTATAACAAATGATTACAGAATTTTTTTTTAAAATGTCCAAGAGTACACAGCAGATATCGTTAGCCAATGGCTGGAAACTGAAAGCTAAAGGTCAAGGTATAGCATATTGTTCTTTTATAAAAGAGAATGTAAAATGTTATATGTACCACAACTTAAGTTTAATTTAATTTCAGTAAGAATTTTGGTTAAACTAGGATATGTAGTTACTTTTAAAGGAGATAACTGCATAATTGAGAAAGAAAATAAGAGAATTACTGCATCTTTAAGAGGTGAATTATATGTGTTAAATGATGATGGTTTAAAGGTGGCTAACACAGTTTATGAAAATAAGAAACCTCATGATGAATGTATTCACTTGTTACATCGAAGGTTAGGGCATTTAAATTTTAAAATGCTTAAGAAAACTGTTGAATTATCTAAGGGAATAAGTTTGAAACCTTGTAATAAGTATTTGCAATGTAATATTTGCAATCAAAGCAAAGCAAGGGTCATACCGGCTGATAGAGTTGATGGATTTACTACTAAAGAACCTTTAGAGGCAGTATTTGCTGATTTAATAGGTCCTAAAAAACCAAGTGTAGGAGGAGCTCGTTACATATTTAGTATAATGGACCACTATTCTAGATATGGGTTTTGCTATTTAATGAAGAGCAAAACTGAAACGTATCAAAATCTATTTAATTGGATTAAATTTGCAGAAAGGAAAACTAAAAAGAAATTAGTAACTCTTATAACAGATAATGGTACAGAATTTACAAATAATAAATTCCAGAACAGACTAAGAATGTTAGGTATTCAACATAAAATGTCTGCACCATGTAGGCCACAACATAATGCATTTATAGAGAGAAGAGGCCAAACATTACAATCAATGACACGAACTATGATGTCTGATTCAGGATTACCTGACAATTTGTGGGGAGAAGCAATAATGTGTGGTAATCATATATTAAATAATGTTGTTAATTCAACAACAGATGAATTACCATTCACACTGTGGCATGGTACAAAACCTGATTTAAGTTACATGCACACATTTGGAGCACCAGCATGGGTGCATATCCCTACACAACTTAGACAAAAAGGACAACATAGAGCTAAAAGATTATATTTTGTAGGATATACATCTAATCATAGATCTCATAGATTCTGGGAACCAGGTACATCTAGAGTTTACACCAGTGCTAGTGCAAAATTCCTAGAACATGTAGGATGGAATAGATTAGAGCAAGATTTAAATAATGAAGTAATTATTAAACCCTACAAAAGGCAGAAAGATCAGACTAGTTATAAGAAGAGTCCAATTAAAGAAGAAGTCCAAGAAGAGCAAATAGGACCAGAACAAGAGGAAACAGTTGATCAGGAAGAGTTAGATAATCAAGAAGAGTTAATAAATGAAAGTCCACCTGTAAGTCCTGTAATACCTAGACGTACTACACGTGTAACTAGACCACCTGATAGGTATCAAGCAAGTATAGTTTGCCAAGTAACTAAAGTTCCAACTAGTGTAGATGAACTTAGGATGTATCCTGCTAAGGATCAGGAGAATTGGCAAAAGGCAATGAAAAAGGAACTAAATTCATTAAAGGTAATGAAAGTTTATGAAGATGCTAAATTACCTCCAGGAGAAAAATCCATTGGGTGCAAATGGATATTTAAAGTAAAACTGGAAATGATGGGACTGTTACCCATAAGGCTAGGTTAGTAGCTCAAGGATTTAATCAAACTGCATCTGATTATGATGAAGTTTTTGCACCAAGTCTTAAAGCAACATCTTTAAGAGCAGCATTAGTGTGGGCAGCTAAGAAAAACTATGTCATTAACCATTTAGATATAGAAACTGCTTATCTACATACACCATTGCAGCACACTATATATTTAAGAAAACCAGTAGGTATAAAAGACAATAAAGTAAATAGTAATGATTGTTGGAAACTCAAAAAGAGTCTTTACGGGTTGAAACAATCTGGGTTTGAGTGGAACCAATATATTGTGAAAGAGTTAAACAATATAGGTTTTAAATCTGGTTTAGCAGATCCATGTGTGTTTAAAAGAGAAAATAATGGAACGGTGTCATTATTGTTATTATTTACAGATGATATTGCTTTGATAACTAAGACTAATAATGAAGCTAATGAGATTATATCATTATTAGCCAAAAAGATAAAATTAAAGCATTTAGGTGAAATTAAAAAGTATCTAGGATTGACAATTAACAAAACAAAAAAATGGTTTTAAGATATCTCAAGAAGATAAAATTTGCCAATTAATTAAAACGTATAAAATGGAACTTCGTAAACCGGCAAAGACTCCAATGAGTCAGGAAGTTTGCCAAACTGATGATCAAAGTCCCAAATTTGATAAGTCAATATATCAATCTTTGATTGGTAGCTTATCATATATCAGCAATTGGTCAAGGCCTGATATAGCTTATAGTGTAAATCAGCTGGCTCGTTTTAATTCAGATCCACATCAATGTCATTGGCAATCATTAAAGAGAATTTTAAGATATCTTAAAGGAACAATGAACCATGCATTGTATATAGAACCAAAGGGTGATTTGAGTCTTAGTGCCTATGCAGATGCAAGTTTTTGCAACTGATATAAACACTAGAAAATCAACATCTGGGATGGCTATATTATTTGGTAAGACACTAATAGGGTGGAGGTCAATCAGACAACAGCATATCAGCTTGTCCACAATGGAAGCGGAATTTTCATGTCTGTCATTACTATGCACTGACTTGATTTTGTACAAACAGTTATTATTAGACATGGGTATAACTGTTAAAGATTCCATTATTGTGTACGAGGATAACCAAACAGCTATAAAGTTAGCTACTAGTATTGCTGTAAAAAGTAGATCAAAGCATACTGACTTAAGATACTTAAATGTTAGAGAATCTGTAAAGAATGGGCTAATTAAATTGGAATACTGCATGATGGAAGAAAACATTGCAGACCAATTTACAAAAGCTCAAGGAGTAATTAAGTTTAAAGAAAGTTGTAACAAATATGATTTAAAGATGTAAATAGTTATATTTATTATTATTTCCTAAAAGGGGAGAATGTTAGGGATAACATTGTTTTACCCTAACTGGTTTAGGTAAATAATAATATGTAATCATAGTTTGTATGTTAAAGTGTCTGCAACTTTAACTGTGGGATAGTAATTAAGGGAGTGGTTGTGAAAGCACTTTAAAAGAAGCAAGGCTGCAGCTTGCTCTCTCTCTGGCTTTGATGATTCCTGATTACTGCAAGGACACAAGACTGCATTGCTCGAACGGGAGAGAAAACAAAGGACAGACTTGTAAGTGAATTGACATAGGATATTCTAACACGGACTTTGCTAACTGAATATCCCTGAATAGACTGACTAAATGATACATGACTATTGGACTGTTATTTTTGACTATGCTATGAACTCATAATGGAATAAACTATATTTTTGATAGCACAAGCGTATCTGTTATTTTTACTGTATGTTAATAAACATACAAGCTTAGCTCACTCATTTATCTGTGTGCCTATCTGACTAACGCTGCACATTCTGTTTAGCTTGTCTCCCTAACCCTGGTTGGGGAAACCAGGCTTAACAGGTAGATTGGGGTATTCTAGCCTAGGCTACCTGCAGGGCACTCCTAAAAGCAAATTTTCTCCCCACCTCCTGCCTCCCCCCCCATTTCTCTTTACCTCATGTAGTTCTAATGAACAATGTGAGAAATAGTGGGGAAACACATGGATGAAATAGGCCTAAATTTTGGGGGTGGGGCTTAATTTCACCTTATGCCTAGAAATCATGCTGGACCTTCCTATTGGTGGAGGCTGTATTGTTGGAGAAACACAGTACTAACTTTAGCTTTGAACTGCAACTTTGGAGAGGAAAGAAGTAAATACCATTCAGAATAAGAATTCAAATTTCTGAACTTCATCATAGTCAACTTCTCCTAATTGTTTCATCTTCTCATTTTTTAAAGTTAAAATTAGTTGTGTTAACTCTTCTATGGTAATGATTAGGAAGTATAATGTTCACATTGTATTAGAACCTGAATTGAAGTTTTAAAAAAAGCCCCTGATTTGATTTGAACTGATGTGGTTTGAACTTCTAATTCAGTTTGAGCTCTCTTATAATACACTAAATTTGTCCCAGAATTGAAGGAGATCAGTACACATTTGCACAATGTACTACTGTACATTGCTGTAATATGTAATATATTAAACCCAGGGAAGAAAACCCTCTAAACCAAAATAGGTTGAGCTTTAATGATTTCTAAACATGTCCACAGATCATTGCTGAAACAAATTGTTACTTTGTGTAGGCGAATATATCTCTGCTAACATTTTCACAGTATTCATTTGTTTTTCTCAACCTGATCAATAACAGTGTATTGTTTATTTTGATGGATGCCATGGATCTTTCACAGGAAAAAAAAAAGCATGGTGCCTGGTATTTGTCATGAAAATCATTAAATCTCATTAAAACAAAGGATTTATCCTGTTAACAAGTTTGTCCACAAGCTAGGCATTTATACACAAGATACTAAAAGTTGCAGTTGACTGAGTGAGTGGAATCATTAAAGGAATTGATTTTATCACAACCATCCATATATTCATAGTGGTTAAACTACTTTTTAATATATTGTTTATAAAGCAATTCCTCATAGTGTAATGTTATATACTCTTTTTAAAAAGTATGATGATTCAGCAACCACTTAAATGATATATTTGTACTGTGGTGAAATTTGAGGAAAACAGGGTATTAATTCTGAAATAACAGTATCATTGGTATCATAACTGGCTGAGAGAAGAACAACTAGTAGAAATATGTTTTCATGATTGCTTGTAAAATCACTAGCAAACTGGCTGATGATATAGCTTATACAATCACATACAAATGGAAATAAAGTATTGTATTAGGAAACAAATATAAAAACAGGGTTTTTACACTTCACAGGAACTTTGGGCAAGTGGAATTGATGTAAAAGCTAATATGATGTGTCAGTTGTGCTGTGACCTGAAAGAAACAGGTTCATATCCACATTTACCCACTGAAGCTCAGTAAGTGTACTGGACCAGTCACAGGCTCTCAATCTAACCCACAGTCACAGTTTGAGGGACAAATTGGAGAAGAAAATACAATATATGTCATCTTTGGTTCTTGAACTGTATAATTCTAGTGCTTTTATACAGGGGTGGGTTTCTGTCCACCTCTGTAGAACAGGAGAGCAGCAGACATAGAACTGGTTCTATGTCTGCTTATGTTTTTGCCCACCCACCTACCCACCCATGCTCTTACCTGATCATTATTTCCTGATTTTTCAACTTCAGCACTGAACGAGGCACACCTGCATTTAAAAAAGCAGAAAAAGAGGGCTGTTTCAAAGGCTGCTTTTCTGCATGCGGTATGCTGATGACGATTTACAGGCGTGTGGCTCACAGCATGCAGGGAAGCTCATCAATCCCAAACCAGGAATTAACTCTGTCGTATCCCACCCCTGCTTTTATATGCTTTTCAGCTATCTCTCTGCTTATTATTAAAATTAACTTCTTACTATGGGCCTATCCAATGAATCATATTCTGAATTGGAGAAAGAGGGCTAAACAGTTCTAATTTCAAAACTCAGCAGCCGATGGCTTCTTAGATGTTTTCAGATTATTCATAAACAGCAGGACCTGGTGGAGAGCTGCAGGTATGGGAGCTGTCAGGTGACCAGGCACCTCTTAAAAAAGCACAGCAGGAAGTTGAACCACATGTTCTGTAGCCAGGCTGAGAGTCTTAATCCAAACAACAGGAAATCTCATAGAATATCAGGCTCCAACATGTTACTTGGAAAATAGGAACTAGCACGGTACCACAGTTCTTCCATCATCATATTTGAGGTTCCAAAGAGAAAAAAAACTGAGCAACATGGTATATGTAGTACAACACAGTGAACCATATGCAGATCTGTACATTGGGGAAATGAAACAACCACTTCCTAAACGCATGGCACAACATAGGAGTACAAACACATCAGGACTAAATTTGGGAGTCCATCTGCATTTAAAAGACACAGTCCAGTCTTCTGAAGACAACAAAGTCCATATTTTGGACAGAAAGGACCACTAGTTTGAAAGAAGGTTAAAGCGGCCATCTATGTCAAAATTGAACAGTATTCTCTCAACAGAGGGGTAGGAATATGACATCTATCTCTGATCTAAAATACAGTCCTTTCAACTGTTCCACGAAGGCTCCACACCAATTTGCACCACTTAGGTGACACTGATGACACAGATAAATCTCCAGGTGACCTTAATGGCTCTCTAAAAAGAATGCAAATGACCAGCTGCCTGCAAAGATTGTAAATCCTTCCATTCACCACTATCCAGTCAGAACTGAAGAAGCTTCTTGGATGAGAAGCAAAATGTCTTGAAAGAAAAACCAGTTGCTTCTTTGGGGGGGGGGGGAAGCACCTTTAGGATACTCATAACCTGGGTGAGAATCTTCATAAACATTCAAAGAGAATGCTGTTTATCTCCATTTAGAATGGAGGGTACCAGAGTCAATCAACATCTGGAAAATTTTCTGCTAACAATAGCAATCTGACAGGCAAACTTTCCATGCACAGAATATGTAGGGAAGTGACAAATGTATGAGATGTATCATCTGCAAAGTGAAGAGATTCAGTGTATGAAGAAAGTGCTTGCTGATTCATTTCTCTTAGTTTTCATTTAGTCAAGAATAACATCCTAGCACTTGGAAAGTAATTGTGAGATCACACAGATTTATTATCTTGTTATTTTTTTTAAAAAAAAATAATGAGAATAAGCTATAAATAAAGTGAAGGTTACTGTAATTAACCAAAAGCTTCACTTGAATGAATTTAAATTTATTTGTTGCAAATGAACCAATATGCTCTGTTGATATAGAAGATGCCCCTTTCCATTATTTTTTAAGGAAATGGATTTCTTGCTGAGATAAATACTGCAATTGGAAATTTTAGATTAAAAATGATTTGGCTAAAACAGTGGGAAAGCAAAACAGTTTTTGCAGTAATTATAAAAAGAAATATGGTAATAAGGATCAACTTTTAAATATTAAAATGAAACTATTTTTTCTATACATTATGGTTAGAGAAGTTGCTAAGGAGTCTGAGAGCAAACTTGGTTCTGATACAGAATAGTTAATTCCAAAATTGTAATCTTTTATTGTAGGAAAGTTATTCTAATGAATACTAATTTTAGTCAAGCCAAAATCATAAGGATTAGGATCAGCAGTATAAATCACTTTTATATGAAATATAGGATACTACACCTTAATTTTTCCACACTTTCCCTTAAGTTACTTCTTAGTTCCATCACAAGGCTACACTTTTTTTGCAATATTCTTGTTTATCAAAAGAACCTAATTTAACCAGCCCACATGGGGGAATTAGTGAAATGACACTTCTCATTTCTATGACATTCAACTTATGGGGCAGGTGTGTGTGTGTGTGTGTATTTCTTAGCTACACATTTTGTTTGGTCCAATTAGAAAATTGAAACCAGAGCTCAGTGGAAAAAAGAAAGGAAAAGTGCACACTAAACCAGACTCCAATTAAAGAGAAGCTGAGAACCATGAAATCAGTCTTCTCATTAAAAAAATATGGGTGATTTCTCAACATGCCTATCATTCTCCAGAAGGTATATAAAGAATTGAGAAGTTGGATTAGCCTACTTTCATTTGACTCACGCTTTTTTAAATTCAAAGATTAAATTTTTGTCCTGTTGCCTGGTGGTTTCTTGTACATTATGACATTCTGACATTCTGACATTCTTCCATAGGTACTCCAGAAGAAGTCCCTTCTGCAGCTCCAATTTATTACCAGATATATACAGTATATTAGGCAACCCTTGACCTTTGGTTCATTGTTTCAGAAATATTTCCTTACCTAAGATTTGCATACCCCTTTTGCATCCCCGTGTCTCTCTGTGACACTTGTAGCATCTCTCACACCTTCCTTTGCATCACCACATATTTTCCACAACTCATGTGGCACTTCTGTTCTTTCTACACATCTTCCTGACCTGCATTTGTGGAGCCTCTCATATTCTTGTGCATTATCCCTGACCCACATGACACTTCTTGTACATCCCTATGTATCCACACACACTTTCTCCATCATGTGTGATCCCTATTGTGCATTCCCTTGTCCCCTTGTCCCCTATCTCCAACCCACACAGTGTCTCCCAAAAGCTGCCTCCCTCACTTGGCAGCAATCATTTGTTTGACTTTCTTAATGGGAACCTGGCAGAAAGTGTTTAAAGTGCCAGTCATGTGACTTCAGCTGAATATGGTAGTGCAGTTTTATGGCAGTACTGGAAAAGCCACAACTCTGCCAAATTTCAGTCCCTGGGAATGATGGATTCTATATTTTAGACACATTCTGTAAGTAGCACATTTTAGATATTTTTATTCAAAAAATTTTACTGTATAATGCCCTGTTCCACCCAATTAAAAGTTGCAAATAATCAAAAGACAAATAGTTTCAGTAGTACATTATAGTAGTATACAAAAAGATTTAGAACTTTGTTTTCTTCTGTCAGAAGTATGTGTTAAGTTCTGCGCATGGGCACAAGGAACGGAGAGGAGACAGTGAACAGTGAACTTCAACTCTTTATTAATCATTCTGAACAGAGCAAAACCCTAGGGCAACAGCAGCCCTTTTATAGGCAAGCTGCCACTCTAGTAACCAATAAGAGATGTGAAGTGTTAACCCCCTTAACCAATGAGAGTGGCTCGTTAACAGCCAATCAGATTCTCCTGAAAGGACCAATCCGATATCACTATTATCGGCCAATCAGAAGTGCAGGGCTAGAACCCTGCTATTTTCTAAAGCTTTTGATAAACTTTATTTAAGTGTTTTATTAGTTCATAACACCCCTCCCCCCGGGTTCCGTTTGGGGGGGTGCGGTGATGTAATCTCTGAGGTAAGAAGGTTGCTTTGACTGTCTATTGGATTTATGCTGTCCCACCGGTTCTTGTCCGTAAGCCTGTTTTGGCGGGGCGTTTTTGGGCAAGTCGGGTGCCAGCAGTTCCTCGTTGGAAGACTCGGTGCCGCTAATGTTCTCGTCGTTGTCCTCTGGCCCTTGCGGGCTTGCCTCTGTTGAGATGTTCCTCTGTGGCGAGGCCACGCCCTTCCTTGATCCTTCTTCATTATTTACGCCCGATTGTTGACTTCTTTCGTTCCTGCTTTCCACCATCTCGAAATCGGTTTCTTCGACATCCCCTCCCCCCTCAGTTTGGGAGTTACCGGAGTCATGGAAACTAGGTTGTAGCCTCGAGCGAAGCTGATCTATATGGCATTTCCATATTTTTCTGTCGCAGGTTTTCACCCGGTACGACCCGGGTCCAGTGGCTTGAATAACAGTGGCCTCGATCCACAACGGTTCGCCAGAAAGGTTTCTGGTGAAAACTAAGTCGCCTATCTTGAACTCGCAGCATTTTCCACTAGATCCACAGGGTTTCTCTGGCTCATAAGATGGGTGAAGCCGGTCGAGGTGGGAGCAGAGTTTGCGTCCCATCAATAGTTCCGCTGGAGTCTTGTTGGTGACGCTGTGCGGAGTTGGAAAAGGAGTATTCTCTTTATCTTATCTTCAATGTCCCCATAGTCCATTTTGTAGAGGGTTTTCTTAACAAACTGTACCATGCGCTCGGCTCTTCTGTTAGCCGCAGGGTGCTCTGGCAAAGTTAGCGCATGGCGAATACCGCGGTCTGCTAAGTATTGTTCAAAAGGGAGCGCGGTAAACTGGGGTCCGTTGTCGGATACCAGAACGTCTGGCAGTCCATGCATCACGAATAATCTGTTCAACTTCCGGATGATGGACTCGGTTGTGGTACTCTTCATTTCGTGGATCTCGAGCCAGTTTGAATAGGCATCCACTGTTAATAGGAACATATGTCCCTTAGTAGGTCCCGCAAAGTCAATATGGATGCGGGACCACAGTCCCCGAGGTGTTTCCCATTCTGTCGGAGTTGCTTTTGGTGGGGCATTGCTAACTTCCTGGAACTTATAACAAGTCTTTACCCAGGCTTCGATCTGTTTGTTGATGCCTGGCCACCACGCGTAGCTTCGTACGAGCGCTTTCATAGGCACGATACCGGGGTGGCCCTCATGCAGTGTCTTTAATACCGCTTGTTGTAACCACTCTGGGACGACGACTGTATCTCCCCACAGGATGCAGGCTTTTTGTGAAAAAAGTTCTGTTTGCCGATTCTTGAAGGGGATGAAGTCGTCAGGGGTTTGATCTACTGGCCATCCTTGTTCAACCCAGCTAAGAACTCACTTTAAGATTGGATCACATTTTGTTTTGATCGCGATAGCTCTAGCTGTTAGCGGATGAATGTAGTGTTTCAATCTGGAGCGTTGTAAGGGTTGGAGCTGGGTTGTCGACGGTTTCCGGATATGGTTCATGGCTCAATGCGTCAGCGTGGGGAATGGTTTTCCCGGGCGGTGTTGCAGCTTATAATTGTACGCAGCCAAAAACTCTGACTAGCGAGTCATTCTAGGTGATAATATATAGGGGGTTGGCTTGTCTCCTGCTATAATCCCCAGAAAAGGTTTGTGGTCAGTCACAATAGTAAAAACTCATCCATAAACATATTCATGAAACCGTTTAACAGCAGATACAACAGCAAGAGCCTCTTTATTGATTTGACTATAGTTACATTCAGCCTTTGATAAAGTTCTTGAAAAATAGGCAATAGGGGTTTCACTACCGTTTGGTAACACATGGCTCAAAATGGCTCCTACTCCAAATGGTGATGCGTCACATGTGATTGTTAAAGGCAAAGTCTCATTATACTGCATTAAAACAGCATCTGAAGTTAATAGGTTTTTCACTTGTCGGAACGCGTGCACCTCTCGGTGCCCTCAAACCCAGGTTGCTTTTTTGTCGAGAAGCTGATGTAGGGGCTTGGCTACGGTCGCTTTGTGGGGCAGGAAGATGTTGTAAAAATTAATAAGCCCCAGGAAAGCTTGAAGATCAGTATTATTTCTGGGTCTTGGGGTATTCTTGATTGCTCTTAACTTGCTACTGGTGGGGTGAATGCCTTGTTTATTGATTAGGTACCCCAGGAACTCTATATTATCTGTACACAGTTGACATTTATTTTTTTTTAACTTTCAGGCCAGAGTCTTTAAATTTCTGGAGAAACAGTCTAAGATGCTCCTTTGGTATTTCTCTATTTGGGGAAGCAATTAAAACATCATCAAAGTATGGTACGACCCCTTTTATTCCCTGTAATAGTCTCTCCATCAAGCTCTGAAAGATCCCTGGGGCCACGCTAACTCCGAATTGGAGTCAGTTGCACTTAAAAGTGCCTCGGTGTGTAACGATCGTTTGTGTCTCTGCTGTTTTTTTATCTACAGGCAGTTGTTGGTACGCCTGTGCTAAATCCAATTTAGCGAAGACTTTTCCGCCCCCCAGGGAATGAAGAAGGTGTACACTGGCACCGAGTAAGCGTTCTGTTGAAGGGCATGATTCAGGGTGGCATGGTAGTCCCCACAAATCCTTAACGATCCATCCGGTTAGATGGGTGTTACAATTGGGGTTTCCCAAGGAGCATGGTTGGTTGGTTCTAAAACACCCTGGGCTTTTAATTTATCAAGCTGCTCGTCAATCTTTGGTTTAAGGGCAAAAGGGACTCGACGAGGCTTAAGGCGGATGGGGGCTACTTCAGGGTTAACGTTAAATGATATCGGGGTCCCCTTGAACTCGCCTAGTTTGTCTGCAAAGACATCCTGGAATTTCTGGACAAGGGCCTCCTCCCAGTCGTTGCTGCTCGTTTGGTGAATGCCGGCTACCTCAATCCCAAGTGGAGCAAACCATTGAAGGCCTAACAAGCTAGGCCGATCACGGTTGACGATGGTCAATGGTAAAGATGCAGTATGATTTTTGAATGAGACCTGGACTAGGCTGGATCCAACGACCGGAATTCGGTTTCCTTGATAGCCCTTGAGAATGATTCTTTGGATTCTGAGGTCTTGCCGCTGGACGGCAGGGATTAATTGTTTAAGGGTCTTCCAGGAAACCATCAAGAGGTTTGAATTGACTTCCATCATGCAGGGCTGGTTTTCGATGGCAACCTTCACTTGGACCTTCTTTGCATCTAATGATGATGCGTGACCAATCATGATGGTTTGGTGTGCCTCTTCTCGTTTCGTTGAATGGGCTAGTGGTTTATTTCTGTAGGAGTGGTTGTTCCATTGGTAGTTCAAATTCACAGGACGTTCCCGATTCACAGGACGACTTCCTGTGGGTTGGCGGTAGTTAGTCCCCCTCTGAAGTGGGCTGGATCCTAGCTTGCTTCTACAGACCTTTCCGATGTGGTCTCTCTTCCCACAAATATGGCAGAGCGCGTCGAGGAATTTGCAGTCTGATCATGGGTGGTTTGCCCCACGACCTGCGCATTGATACTGCAGTCTCTGGTTACGCTGGTGGCGTTGGTCTCGTTCAGACCGGAGCTGGTTGACTTCTTCCTCATCACTTTCTGATGACGATTCGAGGTCCTCGTGGTGAGTTGCTGTTGCATGTCTTCAAGGCGAGGTGAGGTTTCACCGGTGAGTTGGCGGAGCGGGGCGTTGGTGCAGTGCATTAGGGCAGCCGACTTCCTGGTTGCTTCTGCTGCAGTAGCGTCAGCGATGGTATCTGCAAGGCTGATGTTGCCTTTCGTCATCAGCTTACTTTGCACGTATGCTGCATCTAAACCCAGAACTATTCGGTCTCTTAGAGCTTTTTCAAGGTCGGCGAACCCGCAGAGGCCTCCCAAATTCCGGAAATCCACGATGAAATCTGCAATGCTTTCTCCTTTCCGCTGGTCTCTCTGGTAAAATTCATGTCTTCGGACAAGCGTTGGTATGGTAAGTGCATGGTGGGCCCGTAGGAGGGGCTCAAGGATGTCCCAGTCCATGGATTTCACCTCAGCCGGTTTCGCCAGTGCCTTAGCCATCTTAAAAATGGCAGGTCCGCAGTAAGTCAGGAATACTCCTCGCTTTTTTCCAGTAGTGGCATCCTTCAAGTTGTAGGTCTCCAGAAACATCTGGAACCAGTCCATGTATGAGTCCCAGTCTTCTTGTGCCAGGTTGAATGGAGCGGGTGGTATGGTGCCGCTGGTCATGGTTTCCGCCGTTGATGCACCTTCAGCCACGTGGTCTGTTTAGTGCTCTGTAGTGTTCAGTCAGCTCTGACGTCTCCGCATCCCATCCTCGTCGCCAGTGTTAAGTTCTGCGCATGGCGCAAGGAACGGAAACAAGACAGTGAACAGTGAACTTCAACTCTTTATTAATCATTCTGAACAGAGCAAAACCCAAGGGCAACAGCAGCCCTTTTATAGGCAAGCTGCTGATCTAGTAACCAATAAGAGACGTGGAGTGTTAACCCCTTTAACCAATGAGAGTGGCTCGTTAACAGCCAATCAGATTCTCCTGAATGGACCAATCCGATATCGCTATTATCGGCCAATCAGAAGTGCAGGGCTAGAACCCTGCTATTTTCTAAAGCTTTTGATAAACTTTATTTAAGTGTTTTATTAGTTCATAACAGTATGGCTGTTTCATAAGAAGAGTTCTCCATGCTTAGTTACTTTTATAAGCATTTGTTCCTTCAATTAAAAACAACTCTCAGAATTCTAGTATTCAACTGCAAATTACTAAGAACAAGTAATCAATGGCCTTAAACCAAATCACTGTGTAATTTGGAATGCTCATTTGAAAAAAGAGCTCCAGGTTCATTTTTTCTTTCTACTTATTTTTTCTTCCAAGTTTCCATACTAAGACTTAAATAACAGACTTTCCCTACTCTTGCAACAAATTTCATGGACCTCTATTAATTTCAAATAGTTTGTTAAAAGTCATACTTCCTTAACATGCCAGATGTTAACTTTTTCATATACTTTTTCTCATCTTATATTTTAATTTCATTTTAGGCTATTGATTTTTAAACATTCTCTTTTCAACTTTATTAATCAAAATGTGATTTTAGAATACTATTTTTAAAAAAGATTTTCAACTCCAAATTATAAGTGGGGTGCTAAAACAAATTAATATTTATCTAGTTAGCTTAGAAATCAGAAGGATACAGACCATAAAGCAACATAGAGTTCTTTTTTGTTTAGCAGATAGAGTTTGAAAACATCTCTCATATTGAATGTCTTGCTTGTTTTTCTGGCTTATATCAATATTTTAATCTATAAAAGGCATAATACTAAAGGCACACCTTTAATTAAATAAATTGCTTATTCTTTACCAAAAAGCCACAACTTTGATGGAATGTGCAACAGTGAGAAACAGATTTCACAACACAGAACTTTCCAGAAGGAGATCCAGATTAAATATAATTCTGAAAGGTGAGAAGCAAAAAGGTTTAGCAAAAATTTTATTTAAGGATAATTTAATAACTGAATGTGATTTGATCTCACTGTGTCATCTCTGGACTTGATATCTCCTATGTAATGAAGAGGCATGGGACCTGCCACTATCAAAATGTTTTAGATTACTAAATCTATACCTGATACTTATTTGTTACAATGCAGTAGTAGAATTCCATATAAATTTGTCAAGATTCAACTGATTTGCAAGAGTCATATAGAGTCCTAAGATTTATATAGATTCTCAAAATTTTCATAGATTCCTATAGAATTACAGGATAACCTTATCTAATTTTTTTAACTAAGTAAATCTTCTTAGTAGATCACTGGGAAGTTGTAAAAACAATAGATGTTATTTTCAATGATTTGTCAAAAAAAAATCCACAATGTTCTGACTGATAAACTAATTAAGCATGAACTAGATGGCATTACAGCTAAGTAATTATAATTGACTTGAAAATTGTACTCAGAGTATTCATAAATGATATGGAGTCAAAATAGAGTGAGGTGTCCCAATATTCTGCAATATTTTATTAATGGTTTGGAGAAGGTGACATCATATTTTCAGATAATAGAAAAACTGTGTCAAATACTGAAGAAGACAGAAAATTGTATTGACTGGTGAGAGATATAGGTTGAATATAATAGAAAGAAATTTATCAGAGACAAATGGAAAATTCTTCCGTAAGAAATCATATGTCATATGCACAATTATAGATTGGAAGATGTCTATTTTGACAGCAAAGTTTGTGAAAATGTTCTTGGAATAATTGCTGATCACAGCTGAAATATGAATCAACTGGAAAGACAAAGTAAAAATATTTGTCAGCAGCCTGAGTAGAAGAATGGTTTCCTAATCACAGGAAGCATTATTATGCTTTATCCTGCATTGATCAGACCCACTTTGAGTTTGTAACAAGTTCTGGGCACTGCAGTAAAAGAAGAATTTGGAGAAACTGGAAGAGGCAATGAAGATAATAAGCATGATCAGGAAAAAGCAAAGGTAAAGGTTTCCCCTGCCCAGTCAATTTCGATTCTCGGTGGTGGTGTTCAACTCCGTTTCTTAGCTGGTGGAGCCAGCGTTGTCTGAAAATACTTCTGAGGTCATATGGCCCGCATGGCTGTATGTCAAAGTCACATGGAATGCTACTAACTTCCCATCAAAGTGGTACCTATTTATCTACTAGCATTTGCATGCTTTTGAACTAGGTGGGCAGGAGCTATGGCAGATAACAGGAGCTCATCATGCAGCACATGGGTCTTTAACCTGGGCTGTCACCATTCCAGCTGATAAGCTCACTATCAGGAGGAAAAGCTAAAACACTTAGAACCTATGATGTATGAAGAGCAATTGAAGAAACTATTAGAAGATATATTTTCAAATGCATTACTTACATGCAGAATGTTACCAATTTGATTTGCAATTTGTGTTTTTCAGCTGTTTTTCCAAAGGGGTCCCTTTTCTGAGGAACTTCAGAGTAGCTTAAAAACACTTCCTTAGATAGCCTCCAGAGAGCCCATAAAGCAGTTTTCACCTTTCAACTGCTTCATGACTTTGTTGGGCGATCCCAGTGCTGGTTTCACATTTGCCACAGAAGAAAGGAGAAACATGTAAATCTAGCTTTAGTTTCTAAGGTTTAGCCTCTTAGTCTTTTTTTTTTTTTTTTTGATAAAAGAAGCTAATTGGAAACACTGCCTAAATTTAAGAATCTGTGCTTTCCAAATTCCATGCCTCGTGTTGAGAGATTTACAGTTTCTGGGAAATGGTACTGAATAGTTCTTTATAATAACATTTGTTATTTCAATTATGATAGAGAATTGCTACAAAACTCTTTGCAGATTCTAACTCCTTTATTTAATAGAAGAGATAAAAACTCTGAATGCACTTTTAATCTGCCTAAGCAGAGATACTTTGCTGTATTGGCTGAATAGAAATAGTTTGGATTAATGCAGCATCCAGCTGTTCCCACTGTAAAAATCTTGAACTGAAATAAAAAATTATTGCATGCCAAATATTATCTCCTAGCATTAAAAAAAAAAAAAAAAGCATATTGTTTTACTGTCCTTTATATTAAGCAGGAATCATCAGAGGGAATCATCATTTCAAAGGGGATATATTGCTTCAGCTTTCCTAATTTTCTTTCCCAGCCTGTTAGAAAGAGGTATAATTGAATATTTTAACCTGAATATTGATGGATACATATTAAGGTATTTCCTAGATTTTAGAATAAATAAAAGTAACATGACATCTTTGTCTAAGGAGTTTCCTTCTTAACTCTCCATTTGCTACAATTGCCTGAATTTTTTTCTTAGTTTCGGTGACCTTTTCCAATTGCCCCCTTTTCCCTCTAGAAGTGCTAAAATGGTGACCACCAGGAGATATCAAGCTTGTAAATCAGCAGCACCCAACCTTTCTGGCTTCACAGACTAGTGGTGGCAGTGGGGCGGGGGGGGCAGCAGCGCACATGGGGGTGAATAGTTCTACACATGCAACCTATGTCTATGCATGCACAGATGAAGCTTTGTGCACTTGCTCACCGCTGGTGCAGCCTATTACCCAACAGACAGATCTGTACCAGTCTGAAACCCGAGAGTTGGGGATCCTTGTTGTAAGAAAGACCAAAAAATTGAGAGTTATTGCCAAGAAAATATATACACATACATTCATGTGGTTTCAAGGAATCAAGCTCATATTTATTTGTTCCAGTTCTTTGTACACTTTATTCCAGGGATCAGCACTCCTTACTCAATTTCATAATCTTTGCCAGTTTTATTCTTAAGACAGAGAATTAACAAAGAGTACAGAATTAACAAAGAGTAAGAAAGAGTACTCATTACAGAATGAGATCAGAGGTGGTATTTGGCAGGTTCTGACCAGTTCTGGAGAACTGGTAGCGGAGATTTTGAGTAGTTCAGAGAACCAGCAAATACCATCTCTAACTGGCCCTTCCCCCATCTATTCTCTACCTCCCAAGTCCCAGATGATCGCCTAGGTCTTCTTTTGTTGCCCTGCATAGGAGAACGGAGCTGGAAAGCAGGTCAGTGGAGTGGGGAGGGAATGGGATTTTGCAGTATCCTTCCCCTGCCATGGCCACCAAGCCACACCCACAGAACTGGTAGAAAAAATTTTTTTGAATCCCACCACTGAATGAGATGATATTATTTCCAAGCTTTTCTGCACTGAATTTTTTTATACAAACATTATCGTTGTAAAACCTAGCTGTGATTACTACTTTCCTTTGCCTCCAAATCTCTTAAGTGCTGAAACTTCCTTCAGGCTGATTTGGTCAGCATACTTTTCTTGGATATTCCCATAACTGATGGACATTCCCATTGTCATTCCATGGCAGCAAACAACAAAAGGTAATCAGGAGAATAGATAGTTTTATTTATTTATATTTGTATTTGTATGTCAATTGTCTTTTTAAAAACAGTTATACAATATTTGTGATTGTATTTATGGTTTTTGCCTGTATTTAAAATATCATTATGAAAATTGATGCAGGGGAGGGGAGGGTGATAGATTTGAGATTGTTCAATGGGAACAATGGCAAGGAAAATGTCTTTTTCCAGATCAGTGAAACAAATGGATTTTGAATTTGGGAAAAATTGCTTACCATACTGTATATTTGAGTGGCATTTGTTTCATTTACAAGATCCATGTAAATAAACTCTGTGTGTGTTTGTGGATAGAGATTAAAATACTTTTTTTCTTAGACACGCCATTGAAATTGTCACATTGAGTGACCATTGCTGGAAAGATCTTCACTCAGCAAAGTATGGATATATCAAAAATGACAGTTACATTAGTGTTCCAGAAATCTATCCCTATTATTTTCTCAAAAGTGCAGGAATAGCAAGATTTTTTCCCCTTCTTCTGTAATAATATAAAATTGCTATGGCTATGCTAAATTCTGTGGGTTTTTTAAAAAGAAAAATAAAGATAGCTGAATCTTCTGTTCCATTCACACATAATTTCATGTTCTGTTGTCTCACTTCAGATTGTCAAGTTGCAGAAATGAAGAAGCAATACAAGGTTCAATCTTAAAGGAGAAATGAAAACCCTTTCTAGACATTACTTTATTGTTAGAAAAACTATTCCCTGGTCTTTGTTTTTAAGTTTTCTTCCAACAAATCACAACCACTTTTGCTAGCACTGCAGGATAAAAAAAATACTCTGGGAATTCCCTGGATAAGACAATGAGAAGAACAATAGATGGAAATTTACAAAGGAGAGAAGCAAGCTGGAACTAAGGAAAAATTGGCTGATGATGAGAACAATCAATCAGTGGAACAACCTGCCTTCAGAAGTTGTGGATGCTCTATCACCAGAGGCTTTCAAAAAGAAACTGGACAAACATTTATCTGAAATGGTATAGGATCCCCTGCTTGAGCAGGAAGTTGGACTAGGAAGACCTCCAAGGTCTCTTCCAATTATACTATTCTTTGTTCTGTGTTTATAAAAGACTGGAATTTCTTATGGATTATGATGAAAATGGGAAAATATGAATGGCTGATTTATGGATTGAATATGGAAAGAAGGGAATTATATGTAATTTTAATTTAATTGTAGTTTTTTTGAGAGACAATAAGTTTGTTTCGAACCAATGTAAAGGAAATGAAAGTTGTTTCTTTATAAATGCTTACTTTTTTCCTATCTGTATTATGTTTTTCAGTTTCATCTTTTCATTTTCTTCATGTTTTGTTATCTTTTCTCTTGGTAAAAATTTGTAATAATAATAATAATTGTATTATACCATCAAACAACAATATCTGCCTGTCCTAGGACCTTGGAAAAAACTAGATAGCTGGATATATATGCCAAGTCCAGTCTAAGCATCCCAACAATGAGAGAGAGGGGAGAGGGAAAGAGAGAGGGAGAGAAAGAAGGATGGATGTTAGCTATAGACTTATTGGGGAAAATTCTAAAAGCAGATATAACATTATTGATTGAAATGACTAGAAATCAATGTAGTGATTGTTAAAAATTGGCTTGCTTTTATGAACAACTTTTATTTGGCAAACTTATCTTTATTAGGCAAACTTATTTTGGGGATTGTTTTATTTAAATAAGGCAAACTTATCTTTATTAGGCAAACTTATCTTTATTATCACAACTTTTATTAGGCAAACTTATCTTTATTAGGCAAACTTATTTTGGGGATTGTTTTATTTAAATAAGGCAAACTAATCTTTATTAGGCAAACTTAACAACTTTTATTAGGCAAACTTTTATTAGGCAAACAAATGGATTTTGAATTTGGGAAAAATTGCTTACCATACTGGGGTAATTTTGGGGATTGTTTTCCTTCTGGTTTATGGAAATGTTGTGATCAAAATATGTTCTAATTTTAACAAGCTCTTCGACAAACTACTTCAAATTTTATTAGAAAGCTATTAAATATGTGTTGAATAACAAAACTATTACCATGGTTACATACAAAGATGGTTCAAAAATTAGACCTAAAAATCATTTGTCAATAGTTTCTTGTCAAACTTGAAAAAGTTTGACAAGTGGGGCACAAGGGGCATAAAATTATCAAGGAAGAAGTAATGCTCCTAGAGACAACATTCAAAATGATTTTGCTTGTTGAGAAAAGTAAGCTGAAATAACAGAATGAAATGTGAGAAATGCAAACTTATTCACTCAGGGAAAAGAAATCAACTGCAGAGGTATAGGATGAATGATGCCTGATTAGGTAACTCTACTTGTGAAAAATATCTTGGAATAGAAACTGATTGCAAACTGAACATGAGTAAGAAGTATGATATGCCTATTGCAGAAAGAAAATGCAGATTCAAAATTCATCAAAAAAAGTAGTTTCAAAATCACGGGAAAGAATTGTTCCTATTTTTTTTTTGGTATTAATCAGATTCTGCTTAAGTATTGTGTCCAGGTTCACAGTGGGATTGGTTCAGAAAATGGATGTCCAAGCAGAGTCTGGGTTCCTGCAATGAGGTGGACATTGTATTCAGTGACCTAAATGGTATTTCAAACTTCAAAGTATTGGTGAAGTCTTAAGGTTTTATGCCAGCAATCCTCATTTTACGTTTGTTCTTACTCAACTGCATTAATCATTTGGAAGCTCATTCATCCAACATACAGGAATCTTTGGACTCCTTCCCAATCTCTCTCTCTCTTTTTTTATAACAAACTTTATTAATTTTTTTTTAACACACACAAACAAAACATAGGATGTGGTAACATAAAATATCTTTTCTAGAAGAAACAAATAAACCATCTTATTTAAAAAGAAGATAATTCCAAATTATCACACTTCTATATATATATTTATCTTATCTAATCAACTTCATATCTTTTCAAAACTTTTCTTTATTACTCCCTTTTGTTCTATTTAATCATATTTCTTCTGCCTTAAAAATATATACTCATTGAATATATTTTCATTAGTATTCTTCCACATCCTGTCAGACTTAAACAAACATTACACAAAACATAAACACATAAAACTTCTTTTTGGAAGGCGGCTTACCCCGAGTTAACTCTTTTTATACAGACATCAATCAAAATTTATACTCACTTAATATACTATCTCATATCTTATTTGGCACTCTCTATTTTCCATATATTTTCTCTCTCCTACTCATTCTTTTAATTCTATTTTATTTATCCCATCTCAATTAAATAATTATATTTGCGTCTTTGGTCTGTTTTCTTTCAATCACCTACTTATCCTTTCTATCGAATACAATATTTCTCCTGTAAACCCAGATTGAAGTATGACAACTTTTTATCTTCCCCCTAAATAACACTTAAAATAATACATATTTTCCATGCTGATTCTGCTCCGTACATTCAAACTATTACATTTCATAATAGTAAAACAAACAAATAATATTGTTTAATAAGTAATAATAAAACTAAAAACAAGTAAAAAAGAAATATTAAATTTATAATATAGTAAAAACAATGTTTCATAAGAAATTAAATCCTATTATTAATTCTTAAACAATAAAAATACTATTTCATAAGAAATTAAACTCTAATTAAATCATGACTTCGCTTTAATACATTTTTAAATCATATAATATTCTAATTTTCTAACTCAACTTCAAATACTAATGTCTACAATGCATTTTTATGTACTTTTGCAGAATCATTTTTTAAAAAATTATCTCACCCCTTATCTCTGAAAAAACAACAACGTTTTTTTGCATCTTGTTTAAAGCCTTTATGACTTCTCTTTCCTTTTCCCCTTTCTTTCTTCTCCATTCTAACTTTTTGACCCCCCCATCTCTCCAATTTCACTCTCTTAATCTTCCCTCTCTGTTGTATTTCTCTTTTCTGTTGCTTTCTGACATCATATCGCTTTTTCATCTCTTTTTTCTTTTTCTTGGTTGCTTTTTTAAGTTCTAAGTTCATCTTTTCCTTGCCCCCCTTCCACTTTTCTTCCTCCACTAAGTGTGTTTGTCCATTAAAGATGGCTTCTTCTCCTTCATCCCAGCCTTCCTGTTGTATTTCTTGGTAGGTAGAAATTGCCATTTCCAAAAAGCGAAAGATAGATCCAAATGAGCCCTTATCTTCTTTTTTCAGTTTTTGAAATTCCATTTGTAGTCCTTCAAAAGATAATGCCATTTTTTCTTTCTTTCTTTTTTAATGCAACCCTAATGTCTTTAGTCCCTTTTTTAAAAAAAAACAAAATTTCACAGAGATCTCAAAGTCACAAAGCAAACCAAATCAAAACAAACAGTTTCATTTAGCGCTTTCTTCTTTCTGTATTTTCACCTCCTGGGATAGAATTCAAATACACACTTCCAAGATGATCTTTGAGAAGTCTTAATGTTTTTTAATCCTGTTCTTATAGGCTCAAAGCAACCTCCTTCAGTACAATCTTATAATAACTCTTTATCTCTTCCCTTCCCCTTGTAAAAAATAAAAAGAATTTTAAGTTGTTGTTTTTTTAATCCAATGTCCAGAAATCCTTTATCCCTTGGCTTTAAATTTCAAATTGAGTTACCTTCCGTAGATTTTCCAGATCTCTGTCTGCTATTTCTATGGGGAGGGAGAGTTAAGAAAAAAATTGTTTTTCCCTTAACAGCTTTAACCGCAGCTTTCCAGTCTTCTTTGGGAAACAATGTATCCTCAGGCAATTCAAACAGTTCAGTTCCAGGGTAATTAAGAGTTGTTATTGTCTCGGCTCAGCCAGATTTTCACTTCCTCCTGAGTCCTCCAGCACAAATCTTACCCGGCTGCAGGCTTCTTTGTGACAGCCATCACTGACCGCTGCTCCACCACCTTTGGAAAAAGGGGATTTTCCGGCTGGGACACCCCCAAACCCCTGTCCGGATCCCCTCTCTCTTCGGCTGCCTCTACAGGGCAACCATATCCCCCAGACCCATTTGATCGGGGGCACCTTGGCAGCAAGCACAGCAGGAATCGCAGACAAGCGAATTCCTGCTGCTGCTGAAGCCACGCAAAACTGGAAGTCCCCATTCCCAATCTCTTTTTGATACTATTGTTCTGAACTGTAAGATTCTAAGAGCGATATGACTGTCTCAGTATTCAGACTTCAAACCCATTAGATTATATATAGTATATTAAAAAAAAAAAAACTTGATTTCAACAATGATCTGTTCAGATTCTCCTATGCTCATCTTGCCTGTGTGCTCATTGTCTACATATTTCCTCTTTCTGCTACCATTTTTAACTAGTTCTCATTTTTAACTGTGCCTCAGTATTTTTTTTTAACTAGTTTCAAGCTCAGTGCCTCATTTTCAATTGCTGGTGACTTTATCCATGAACTATTCTTGGAAACATTACTGATCAAGGATGTCTTTCCAGATTTGAATATAAGCCTATAGTCCTGGAATTCCCATGTGGTCCCCTCGCCTAAAATCTATTGAAGATCTATCCTAGTTAAGCTATGCCCCTTCTTCTGCTAACAATAGTACAAACTATACTGCCACTGTCCAAGGAGAAACAAGGAACTTCTCCTAGTGCAGACTCAGTCAACATACACTACTAATAGCAACTACGGTCCTGCTATAGCACCAAGGCAAAGATTCAGAGATCTTTAACGATAACTTTACAAAGATTTCCACCAGAGTTTTATTTATCACTCAGGAGTTTGCACCCATATGGGAATGTTGAACTCAGATGATATGTTGGCCTTTCCCTTCCTGATGCTAAGTTATCCACATGCACACCAAAGATTCAAAGAAATGATTGAGGGATATTGGGATTGGATGCTGGTCCACATTCTTACTATGCTGATTGACTATGCTGAACACAGTGTTTCATTCATTGATATGACTAAGATTCTGCTTCCCAAATCTGAGATAATGGCTGCCTGAGCAAAACTGTTTTACACCAAAGAAGGCTATACACCATCCTGTACCTGCCAGCCTCTACTACAATCTGTACAAGGAATGCTAAACCCTATATTGTATCATGTATAAGGCCTGACTGTGATACTGTCTTGATTGCATGGGAAGGCTCACTTACATGAAAATTACTATTATTGTCTTGCTGGCCTACATTCCATTGAAGGGGCTTCTTGATTCTAGGGTGCAGGGTTCATCTTCATTTCTTGGCCAAGTTAATCAGCATTGTCAGAAGACAATTTCCATGGTCATGTGGTTAGCATGGTTATACGTCAAAGGCATATGGTTACCTTCCCATTAAAGTGGTACCTATTAATCTACTCACATTTGCATGCTTTTGAACTGCTATATATCTTATCCTGGCTGCTTCAGACCAAATCAAATAATAAATAAAGTTTTGGGAACATTCCATAAATAATGGGATGTCAAATCGGTTTTGGACTAAGCTCCTCCTGTCCTGGCAGTCAGTTTTTATATATAGAATCCATGTGGAATCAAGCCTGACCATTTAATTTGAGGAGAGGGACTGTTCAGAATAGAGAGCAACTGTAGAGAGTAACAGCACTTCAACATATCTTAGATTATGATGTCCAGCCAGACACTATAAATCATAAATAATATTGATGACTGGATCCAGCCATTGTGGCTTGTTCAATTAATTGAGATTAGGAAAACTATAGCATGTAAATGTAATGTTTGAGGCACCAGGCTAGGAACCATGAGATTGTGAGTTCTAGTCCTGCCTTAGTCATGAAGCCAGCTGGTCACCTTGGCACATCAATTTCTGTCAGCCCTAGGAAGCAAGTAAGGGCAATCCACTTCAGAATCTTGCCAAGAAAACTACAGAGAATTATCCAAGCAGATACTGGGGAAAATACTCTTCTTCCAAGCATTTTCTTCAGCTTGCAAAATGAAACTGCTAAGTATTTGTATTCATCTGCTAAAAAGCAACTTATTACATTATAAAATCTGATTAGTGACATACCTGTCACCAAGCATAGTTTGTCTTTCTAAGGAATACTTATGTTATTTAGTTGCGATATAATGGTATTAGTCCCATAACAGGAGCAGAGGTTGATTATCTAATTCTTCAGTATTGTTTGGTGATGTTTGAGCTACTTTGTCAGACTCTGGAGGGAAAACTTGGCCGTGCTTGCTACCAAGTTAATAGCTTTAAACAAAATAGCAACTGAACAAAGTAGGAAAATATTGCTAGATAGTGTGTGTGTGTGGATGTGTGGCGCAGTTTCCTCTGTTGTTATTAGATCATCCAAGCCCTCCAATGTTGGGCAGTTCCTGAGAAATTCCTTCACCATAAACAACTCTGGGCAACTTATAATATAAAAAGACAACTAAGCAGAAATATAAAACACAAAAACCAAACCAACAAATATAAAACAAAGCAAGGTAAAACAAAGAAAACCCTATGATTGTCTTGTCTTTTATGAGTTCATCCTTTGTATATCCTTTTCTGTTTATGAGTGTGTGTGTGTGTGTAAATGACAGGAGCACTAATTCTTTCCCCCATCCCAAATATTTGTTTGGCCTTAGTCTTTAAAAGCTACACATAAGGATTTTGTAACAAAGCCTATTTTGAATAATTATCCAACACCTTCCTCCTCCAGCTTCAGTCTGTTACTTCCTATTTTATCTTTAAAATGACATGCAGTAACATGGTATTAATGTATTTCACTGCTTGTGTGCTTTGATTTTTAATTTAGGAATGCTACCCATTGGCATTTATCAGCCACTTAAAAACCTGGACTTCAGTAAAAGTTCTTTCACTCTGAATAATTTGTTTTTCCCTGTTCTGCTAAGCTTATCTGGCCCAAATGTGTCTCTGTTTATACAAAAATGAAATGCCAAAAGCTAAATGCAATATTTAAAGTAAAACCATCATCTGATCCAGGTGGGAAAAGAAAGAAACAATTATTTCTCTTTGCTTCATAACATAATTCTGCCAATGAAGTCTGAAATTAAGCTGGCATTCCCCCCTCCCATCCTTTCAATACTAGTGTCAAACTGCAGACTGATTGACCAGCAACCATTAACAGAATTACAATTTTGGTTCTTAAGGGTTCCTTCCTGCTGTGCATGCATGGGAATACTTTGGCTTCTTTCTTTCAAAGATATACCAGCTTGCATTTTATCTCAGCTGAATTTCATTCTTTTTCTGCCCATCTTGCTAATTTCTAGTTTTTGTGTTCTTTGTCAGATCTCACTCATGTACATTGTACACCATAATCCACTGTCAGCACAATTCCTAAGATGAAACTGTTTACTTTGTTATCTCCTTCTATTACTCCAATGCTTTGTTATCTCCTTCTATTACTCCAATTTTCTGTTTCAGGGAAAAACAGTTGATATTGAGCCATGCAGCTTCTT
This sequence comes from Hydrophis major, assembly GCA_033807585.1. NCBI lineage: Eukaryota > Metazoa > Chordata > Lepidosauria > Squamata > Elapidae > Hydrophis > Hydrophis major. Next base: position 295,458,860 of record CM066328.1, on the reverse strand, counting down.
CAACCTTGGTAAAACTTTGTCCTCTACTACTGGCATTTGAAAACTGCTGTTCCACTAGTGCTGAGCTGAATTTTTTCTAGCAACTTGTCCAAGTTTGCTCCGCTACAAGAGGGACTTCTTTTTCCCTTCTATATCAGCCAGATGTTTAAAAACATTTCTTGGTGTTTTGTTCTGAATTATTGAAGGTGGCAGAGAGTAATATCATTGGACACTTTTCTATTATAACTTGGTCCATCATTTAAGACATCTTGGCTGTCCAGACTTTTCAGCCTAAAAAAGAACTTAGTGGGAGAATTCCTATATAGTGTCTATGGAAATTTTCAATCATCGAGATCATAGTTGTCTCAAAGGTGTTTTTTTTTTTTTCCTTCAAAAGGCAACTGGGCTGGGTTTTTTTTTCCTTGGGGAAGAAGAAAATATTTCGTTTCTGATCCAAGAAGTTTCATCAGTTCTGATAGCAGTGGGGAGAATGGATGGATAGGTACAGATTGGATGATGAGGGAATGGAAGGATAGATTCTGTTAGGATGGGGCAGGGTGGTGGTGGAAGGATTGTATTTCTTTGCAGTCCATTTTTTGCAGTTCTTTGATGATTGCAAATAAATACATCCCCCCCCCCATCCCATCAAAACCTATCCTTCCATCATCACAACTGATGAAGCTTCTCGAATGAGAAGTGAAATTCTTCTCTCTCAAGGAAAAAAAAAAATGAACAGTCCAGTTGCCTTTTGAAGAAAAAATACCTTTGAGGTCCCTGTATAGTGTTTTCTTTATTTTTTAACCAGAATGAGGGAAGCCAGGAACCTGCACACTGTTAGAGAGAGTGAACGGTCTAGTGAAGTATAGGATATAAACATAGCACCTGGTCACCTTGTAACTATACACCTCCTGCAACAACACCTCATCCATGAAAATTTTCTGAAATTGTCTTCGTCTTTGAAATAATATCCGTCTTCACTTGGGTCAAATTGAATGGGAACTATTAGAAGTGTGTAAGATTGTTTTTTTCCTATGCCATATCCATATTGTTTCACTATACTTAAGAAATGCTATGCAGTTCTCTTTAGTTGGACTCAGGCTAAGGCATCAAACATCTTCTGTTGCTAAGACAAAAATAAAGTGAAGTGTTGATCTATAGTTTACTGTGTTACATTGTCAGCCATTCTGAGGCTTCTTTGATGGGAGTGTGATATAGATGTTATATATGTAATTCTAAATAATTTTTAATTAGCTTCCAACTTAGTTCTCGGGTAAGTAGAGAAGAACAGATTCTTTATATCAGTCTATGGCTCCTGATGGATAAGTCCCCACTTGTGTTATTTTGATCATTGTCATTTAATCTGATGAAAAATTAACACCTTTGCTTTCTCACATATTAATTGCATATTTGCAATTAATATCACTTATGAAGTTGCTAAGAAATGTGTATATGTGCCCATTGTCAGGATTCTGGCAGTTACTCCAATTAAATCATGAGTCTCGAGCCAAACTTCCAAAACTTCAAAGAATTTATTGGAAGTTACGTGTCCAGCACTGTCTGGGTGTAGCCGACTCGGAGACATATAATTCCCCCCTCTCTTTCTGTTGGCAACTCTAAAACGACCATAGAAATATTTTATGAGTTGACACCCATTGCATCTCCAGTGATTTGAAGACTCCTTATCTTCCCTTACCAATGGAAAAAATCATAGGACTCCTGAGGACACTGAAAAACATAGATGCAGTTCCCCCCAAAGAAAAGAAAAAGAGAAAAGAGAAGAAAAAAGAAGAAAAGAAGAAAAGAGAGACTTTTTTGAATGGACAGAAAAATAAATCCAAATATACCACCAATTTTGAAATAAATTCTAAAATAGCTTTGGAACGAAGAGAAGAAAAAGAAGCTAAATGAGAATGAAACAGAAAATAAGAAAAGAAAAATTTCAGGAAATATGAAGACCATAATGAATGGTATTCATTCTAACTAGCCTCTTTCAAGCATTATATAGTTATGTTCAGTAAATAAAAATTCAGATTGACAGCAGACTTTATTTCACAACCTACATCTTTGTCAGTGCCTCATTATGAAAACTGTAGTGGGCCAATGGATTTTATTTTTTCATTGAAATGCAGAATACAATGTTAAGAATGTAATTTTTTCCTCTATGATAAGTAAAAAAGAAAATGCAGTTATAAGATACAAAGAAAAAAATTCTATAATTTTACTTAAGCAATTATTATTTCAATTATTTCAATTTTTTTTTACACAGAATGGTTATAATAATTGTAGGGAAGTCAGGAGAAAGAAAGAAAGAAAGAAAGAAAGAAAGAAAGAAAGAAAGAAAGAAAGAAAGAAAGAAAGAAAGAAAGAAAGAAAGAAAGAAAGAAAGAAATATGGAGGGAGGAAGGGAGAGAGGGAGGAAGGAAGGAAGAAAGACATGACTGACATGTTTCAATATATCTACTGCAACTTTTTAATACATTAATACTACTGACTTTATATTGGTTGTGAATAATACTGTATTTATATTGTTTTGTTCTTATAGCGTGAGAGCAAATTATGGCTCTTGTACATAATTAATGTAACATTGCTAAACTTGTGACCTGCATAAATTTCACCTGGCTCTGAAAGTGCACAGCTGGTATACTTTAGATGGTATTGTGTGTTGTGTAACTACTAAACATAAATTTACACATTGATGTTAAGAATCTTAATATATTGAGAACCAGTATGAAATAATGGATAGGATGTTGGAACAGGACTAAGGAGACTAAGATTCAACTTCATCTCTGCAAAGGAAACTCATGGAGTAATATTATCAGTATTTTATACATGGTAGACTGCATAAAAGGAAGTTTTGTATACTGAATTGACCTCCTAGAAAGGAGATAGGAAAGAAATAATTGAATAAAAGCAATGCATTATTACATTCTTTAATTATAAAAACTTACGATTCTCATAACATAAATTATATACAATTATATAAATGATTATGTAGTATGAACTACCATAGTAAATATGTAGTATGATCTACAATAGTGACTATATTAATACAACAAGAAAATATGTTAATGATATAGATTATATAATACATAAATAACACACACCAACATGCCAAATAAAATCATCACAGTAATTTTTTTGATCCAAACTTACCCATTCATAGAAATATCTCTGAATAGATCAAAACTACAAAACTTGTACTCTTTTCTATTTCACTTGAAATACAGATGAACAGTTCTGTGTTTAATCCCTTTTGGATGAATTTCTAACACATTTTTTTTTACATTAGATTGTGCATTTTTAACTTTAATGAACAAAGTATTACAATCTTAGCAGTAGGAACACTTCTGAATTCCAGCTGGGAATTTAACAAGAGCGCAAACTGCATTACCTACTAGAGTATAAGTCCCTCTTGGTGTCATTGTCCTCAGAAATAGATGCCACAACAAAGTAGCAGTGACTTAAGCTGATTTTTCGCTGCAGTAATCCATTAAATCTGCAGACTGCAAGTAGCCTCTCTCTTCTTTGGGGTTCTTCAGGATCATCAATGAACCTGCTGACCTTTTTGTGGATATGAGGAAGGATGAGGATATTATGGGAGGGTCTGTCAAGAAAGCCAAGATGATGTGTTTCTTTGCAAAATTGCACAGGCTAAGAAATAAAAATCTAAAATCTACTGGCCTTGATCCAATTTTTGATAGCCAAAAATGTGGGAAATACATCACACTTATTCCCCATAGGGTAGGTTCTTCATAAAGTCTAATACAGGGATGTCAAACTCAATTTCATTGAGAGCTGTATCGGGGTTGTGTTAGAACTCAACCCTGGGGTGGTGGGGGTAGCATGACTGAGGTAGGCATGCCCAGGGTGGACATGGCCAAGGTGGGTATAGCCAGGCTCTGTTTTCGGCCATGACAGTCTCCAGCAGCCCTCTGCCAGTGAAAATGGAGTTTGAGGAGGCTGCATTCCGAGCTCTGTTTTTGCTGGCAGAGACACCATGGGCCAGTCCTGAAAAAAGTCTCGTTACGTCACGTGATGCTGCCGTGGCGCTGCAAGTTTGACACCCCCTGTATTAGATAGATCTTAGTGGTTTAGTAAGTATTAAAATATTCCCAGATTACATTGTTTATAATGAATCCTTAGATAGAAATTTTTTAAAAAAATGCTTGAGGAGGAATCTTTCCTGGTCAGCATTGTTCCAACTTTGTGAGGACTGCAAGATCCTCCAAAATTTTGTGACTAAAACTTCACTACATTTGACAGAGAAATGCCAAGTTGGAGAGCAGCAAAAAATTAATGGAATTGTGTGCATGCATATGTATGTCTGTGATATTTTGCAATATTAATTTCCCAGAAGCACATTCATTTGAATTTAGTTCTCTTCTGGCTAAATAAAGATTAGAACAAGAAACAATAGAATGGAAAAAAGAGACAATGTGTACCCAAATTGACTAGCATCCTATTTTAATATTGGATATATGTTAAATATTTTCTGTTAAAGTAGAGGCCAATGAGTCAGCTTAGAAACTGTGAGGCTGATTTAAGAGAACATCTAATTCTGTTCTTCAACAGAGGAAAATAGATGAACTCAGGAGAAATAGCCAGGACAGCTGCTGTTGTTTCCTGCTAGCATCTGCTACTAAAGATGGTCAATCTACTCTGCTTAATGGTAGGACAGAGCATGGCTAATTACTTAAGCTTTTGAAGGGAAGGTAGTTATGAGGATTTACATCTCATCAAATTTAAATGAATGCTGAGTGAATGATGACTTTTTAAAAAATTTGCATTATATCAATTAACATAGGTTGGCTAGTGAATGGCAATACCCGTTTTAGCTATGAAACTGGCTTTCCACCAAGGAGGAGGAGGAAGAGGAGGAGGAGGAGAAGGAGAAGGAGAAGGAGAAGGAGAAGGAGAAGGAGAAGAAATTAGCTTATGCATTTGTTGTTAACGTCTGTTTTTCATACAATCACTGTTCTACCCTGCAGTTTGGAGAAAGGTAGAGAAGAAAAAGAAAGAGAAGAAGAGAAATGGGGGAAGTCTGAAGGAGGGAAGCTAAGTTGCCAAGCTCTGTCTCTTCACACTTTTTCTGAAGGCTTACTCTCTCGTTACTTCTGTCTTCTTATAGATTATTCCAGAAGAAACACAGCTTTTTCAGTGGAAAATAAGTTGCCTATTTCCAGTATCTTTTTATGTCTTTTCCAATATTAGCACGTGCATATGGATGGCAGATGAGAGGAACAGGATCCCAAAGGTGACATTTTAGGCCATCTGGTTTTACTGTAAACCAAGATCACTAAACTGTGTGTCCTTTATTTTAACATAATGAAGGAAGTGGCCAAATGCAAAGCCATTCTCAGCCATGGAAATGGACTGGGTGATTTTGCAACAGTTGTTCTTTCTTAGCCTGACTTACCTCTCAGGGTTCCTAAGGTAGGGATAAAGATAAAAATACATCTTCAAGAAAACCATCTGAAGCTGTTTCTGCTTCACAGTCTGAGTCTAACTCTAATAACAAAATGTGTAAAACAAATGTATCCTCATATGTGTATACTAACCCGCTTCCACTTGAAATGTGTATATGTGTGTGTGTGTGTGTGTGTGTGTAAGAGAAATATGAAAAAAATGGAGATGAGGAAAAAAAAGAAAAGCCCTGCTAGGGGTTATAAAAAATTAATTGAGCCAGCACCAATCAAGTGACGTTCAAAATTCAAAGGCATCCATAAATATCTATTGTCATTTGCATTTCTTACTGGTGTATTTGTTTTCAGTCGAACCTTCTTTCTTCTGGCAACTATAAGATAACACACATACTCCTCACCCAATTCAGAAATAATTTATCTGAGGGGGAAAATAACTTTTTAATTTCCTATTCTGTGAATATAGTAATCATAAGGAGATAGAATATCAGAAGACTTTCCTTTATGGATAAAAATCTGGTAGAGCACAATATTGATCTAATTGGAAGTTTTCATTAACACTAACTAACCTTCCATTCTGGTTGCCTAGAGCTTAGTAGTCCTGATTTTTGCTGCTTTCCTGAAATGACAAATACACAGAAGTTGTCAAACCTTGGCAGAAAATAATTCATGGTTTGCTTGAATGTAATAGTCTTTGTAGTTCACAATTTGTCCAGGGCCTATTTGCAGCCTTTTCACTTTATAGCATTCCTGATCCAAGACTTTACTTTTTAAATTTATTTTCTTGATTATTTGTTACTCATTTATTTATAAAATAACAGTGGGTTGGTTTTTTTTACTTCTCTGAAGCTGTAGATATCAAGAAAACTATTTTGGATGGTGGCTTAAGATGGTGGCTTCTTTAATGGAGGTATTTGATAGAGAACAAATATGCTACAAGTATCGTAGGAGCCAATTGTCCATGGAAATTAACAAATCACAGGATAATTCACATTTGAGAAAGATTTGTGAGACTCCTTCCTGCTTAAAAAAAGACATACACAAAGCTGAGATGAAGGAGAAATTCTTTGAAGTTGTACATTGGCTTGACTGAGAACATTTTCCCCTGGTTGCTTCTTTGACAAAAGAAAGCTTCAATTCTCTATTTGTTTATGAAGTGTCAAGACAGATAATGCTAAATCCTGTAAGTCTCTGAGAAGGACAGAAATACCCATTTTACTTCTCTGACAAATTTATAGGCTGTTCCAACAATTACATGCTATCTGTTGGCTGCAGTTATTCTGTTGCCTCTGAGGCCTGCACAGAAAGAAATCTCCTTCATGATGGAAGGTTGAATGTACAACTCAAAGGTAACTTTAACAGGGTGAGTGGCCAGTTAATCCCCTTAGCATAGAGGGACTGAGATGCGACCAGCTCTAATTGATTCTGAAATGAATCAGTATAGAAAATTAGAAGGTTTGGATTCCCGGGTGAGCCTCAATAAAGAACCAAGATGTAAGCCTGACAACTGAATGGATTCAGAAATGAAAATCAGATAAGCAGCTTAAAACAGTACTTAAGACCAGAAATGATTTGAATGCTCTTGTTAATGGCACACATTGTAGAGTATCAGCAAGTTAATTTTCTCAGAAGATGAGTTCTTGTAGCAAATGAATATATGCCAGCTTCTCACAGTTACTCTCCCTTACTTGCACTTGTTTATTCAATTCCAACCCCCTCCCCCATTCCAGTCACTGGAAAGCCAAAAAGAAAGGATTAGATGACTGCAGATCCTTGCTGACTATCAGCTCATCCTGGGAAGCATTGTAGGTGAACTATTGTATAAAATATATTGTTATTAGCCCTTCTGGTCTGTCTTAATTTGCATACCAGGAGCTGACATTCATTTACTCTCCCTTGTATTTGCATACAGTTTCACAGTGTGAAAAGCAAACATTGTCACTGAATTATTTATGCTATCTTTAATAGTGCACAGCTATTTAGGCATTTTTTATTGATTTTTTTTTCATTCTTTCCTTGCGTTTTTGTTTTTAAACTTTTGAATCTGTTTGGTCTGTTTGGTCACAAGTTAGGAAAATTGCATTGCGATATATGAGACCATTGCTTCATGGGCTACCCATCTGAGGCTGAAATTGAAAAACAATCTTTTCTGCCAAATGTTTGTGGGTGTATGTTGCTAGTTGCAGTAGAGTGAAGGTAGCCACAATTCTGTTTTTCCCTCCAAGATCATTCAACTGAAATAAATGGTGGAAGATTCCAGACAGGTACCAGGAAGTAGTAAATTAAGGAATGTATAATTAATGGATAGAAGTTGTGATTACAAACAGGGGTGGGATTCCACCGGTTCTGTCCGGCTCTGTAGAACCAGTAGCTCTGAAGAGCAGCAGACATAGAACCGGTTCTATGCAGAGGTAGGATCTGACAGGGTTTGATGATTTACGAGGTTCGGTGATTTATGATGTTGCTTCCCTGCATGCTGCGCCGGCGCGCCTGGAAATTGTCATCAGCATGTTGCGTGCAGAGAAGCAGCCTTTGAAAAAGCCCTTTTATCCTGCTTTTTAAACGGCAGCTGTGCCTTGCACGGCAGCTGAAGTTGTAAAAACAGAAAATAAAGGTCAGGTAAGAGCCCAGGTGGGCGGGTGGGAAAAAACATCAGCAGACATAGAACCGGTTCTATGTCTGCTGCTCTTCAGAGCTACTTGTTCTACAGAGGTGGACAGAACCGGAAGAAACCCACCCCTGGTTCTATGTCTGCTGCTGTTTTGGCCCACCCACCAGCCCACGCTCTTAAAGCAGGAAAAAGATGCTTTTTCAAATGCTGCGCACCCATGTGCAGCACTGCTCAGCTATCCAGACAGCAAGCCGATGATGCTTTACATGCACACACAGTGCGCAAAGCATGCATGCGTGTGCAAAACATAAATCACTGAACCGGTAGTTACACTGGTCGGATCCCACCCCTGATTACAAATCATAACAATGGTCACCAAACTGGTGGACCTTTAAGGAAGGCTATTAATAAGAGTTAGTTCTGAGGGCTTTATTTTATCTCTATAAATGGTGGAAATAAACGTCTCAGTAGGACATGCTGGAGAATACGATCAGCAGAATGTACCATATATATCTTGTTTATTTCTTTATAATTTGAATCAGCTTGATTTCTGCAGTAACAGTCAGTTACATCAGAATGATTTTTTCCCCATTCCAACAAAATTCCTCTTGTCCTATATTTTTTGGTGTTTTGGAGTGAGACTAAAGGCTATTAATATTTCAGAATTCTTCCCTTTCACATTTTGACATTGAGATGGTTCAAAAGTATCCTCCTTTGAAAACATGGAGTAAAAAATGGAATCATCCTGCCATCTCCTGCCTCAACTGAACCTGACCACCAGGTGTCCATCTTTAAACCCTATCTGTTCAACTGGAAGGCAAATCAGGATGTTTACTTGCAATTTGCCTTTATATCGTAAGTCCTAAGGGTGCAGAAGTCATTAGGATGGATCTACAGCAAGAGAAAGAAAACGGTCCAGAAAAGTTATACTGTAGTAAACAATTTAGATGGACAGATATATCAGGAAGAAGCAAGAAACATAATACTAAATGTATGATACATGAAAGTGGAGAGTGACACATTATTACTCAATCTAGCAGATTTACTTTCTCCAACCTTGCCTAGCACTCTAATTCAAGTATCTCTGATTTGATATTATAGTGGCATAAGAAATATTAAAAACTTAAACAACTTCAGGACAAGATTTTTTTTAGGTAAAGTAAAGGTTCCCCTTGCACATATGTACTAGTCATTTCTGGCTCTAGGGGTTTCTCATCTCCACTACAAAGCCAAAGAGCCAGTACTATATGAAGATCATGGTCATGTGGCTGGCATGACTAAATGCTGAAGGCACATGGAACCCTGCTACCTTCCCACCAAAGTTGTTCCTTTTTTTCTACTTGCATTTTTACATGCTTTCAAATTGCTAGGTTGGCAGAAGCTGGGGCAAGTAACAGGAGCTCACTCTGTCATGTGGTGCTAGGGATTTGAACTGCTGAACTGCCAACCTTTCTGATCAACAAGTTCAGTGTTTTAGCCACTGAGCCACCATGTTCCCTTAGCCACCGCATGTCACTAATAGTTACCAACTAGCATAACCACTCATACTCCATCTCAACAAAGCTCTCTTTCCTGCTTCTTCCATCCCCTCACCCTTAATTTGATTCCAAGGACTCAGAAATTTACCTATTTTATTTTTGTCAATTGCTTACAAGATAATAGGTATAAGTAAAAACATAGTTATGAATACATGGATACATATAAGAAAAATAAAAAAGAAAAGAAACAATAGGACAGGGATGATAGGCATGTTGGTGTGCTTATGCACACCCCCTACAGACCTCTTAGGAAAGGGGTGAGGTCAATAGTAGAAAGTCTAAGGTTACAGTTTTGGGGGTTTGGGGAAGAAACCACAGAGTCAGGTAGAGTATTCCAGACATTGACCACTCTGTTGCTGAAGTCGTATTTTCTGCAATCAAGTTTGGTGCGATTAACCTTGAGTTTGAATTTATTATTTGCTCTTGTGTAGTTATGGTTGAAGCAAGTAGGACATTGCAATGTATGATTTTATATACTATATTTAGATCGGACTGAAGGTGGCGTAGTTTTACGTTTTCTAGGTCTAGAATTTCAAGTCTGGTGGCATAAGGTATTCTGCAATGAGTAGAGGAGTGGAGAACTCTTCTTGTGAAATATTTCTGGACTTTCTCAACTGTGTTAATATCAGATATGTAATGTGGGTTCCAGACTGATGAGCTGTATTTGAGTATTGGTCTAGCAAATGTTCTGTACGCTCTAGTTATTAGTGCAATATTACCAGAGAAAAAGCTAAATAAGATTGTTAAGAACTCTTAATGCCTTTTTGGCTATATAGTTACAGTGGGCTCTAGCACTTAGATCATTAGAGATGAGTATTCCAAGGTCCTTTACAGAGCTTGGATCATCAACAAGGTCTTGACTATTCAGCTTGTATATTATTTTCTGATATTTTTTTGCCAATATGTAGGACAGAGCATTTATTTGTTAAGATTTGAAGTTGCCATTTGTTTGACCATTCTGATACATAGTCAAGGTCTTTTTGTAGGGTAGCAGTATTGTCTGTGGTGTTGAATAACTTTACATCATCAGCGAAGAGAACGCAGTTGCTCTTGATATGATCCCAGAGGTCATTTATGTAGAGTATGAAAAGAGTTGGTCCTAGAACACTGCCTTGGGGGACACCACTGTTGACAGGTACAGAATTTGATAGAATGCTCCCAATTTTGATCATTTGCTTTCTGTTTGACAGGAATGCTTCTATCCAGTTATGCAGGTGTCCAGAGATACTATAAGATTTTAATTTTAGGAGTAGTTTTTCGTGAACCACTGAATCAAAGGCTTTACAGAAGTCTATGTAGATTGCGTTTATTGCTTTGCCCTGATCGAGTTGTGTAGTCCATATGTTTTTGCAGTGTAAGAGTTGCAGATTACATGATAGTTTTTTCCTGAAACTAAATTGTTTATTAGAGAGTAGGTTTTTTGTTTCAAAGTGGAGGATGATGGATTGGTTAATAATTGATTCCATGACTTTACAGGTGACTTTCTTCCATTTTGAAATGCCATATTTTGGTGAGTCTTTGAATCAGATTTTGAGGTGAAGAATCTGAATGCATCTTCCATTAAAATAGGTTAAAGGCTTTCTGGTGATGGACAAATGCAGAGGCATTTTCCTGTTCCGTTTCCAAAAACTGCATTTCTTTCCATCTATTTGGGCAGAAGGAGGAATTGGCTCTCATGGGTCCTGATTAAAAATGTATCCAACAAAATCTTCAGCACAGTAGTGGGATTCATTTTTTTTTACTACTGGTTCTGTGGGCATGGCTTGGTGGGCATGGCAGTGGAAGAACATTGTAAAATCTCCATTCCCACCCTACTCCAGGGAAAGGATATTATAAAATCTCCATTCCCTCCCCACTCCTGGGGGAAGGTTACTGCAAAATCCCATTCCTCCCCCACCCCACTAACCTGCTTTCCAGCTCCATTCTCCTGTGTAGGGCAACAAAAGAAGACCCAGCCAATCAGCTGGGACTTGGGAGGCAGAGAATAGATGGGGGCAGTGCCAGTCAGAGGTGGTATTTACCGGTTCTCCAAATTACTTAAAATTCCCTCTACTGATTCTCCAGAACTGGCCAGAACCTCTGAGTATCAATCTGTGACCTGCTTAATCTTGAATGTTTACTTCCCACAATGACAATTCATGCTATATGAATTCTCACAGTCTTGTCTCCCTACAAAAGTCAGGGTGGCTCAGCATGTCCTGAATTTTGATAGAAAGCTAGGATTGTGGCAAGATGTAAAGTTTTATTTGGTCAACCTTGCATCAAATGAAGTGGTTGCAAATTGTCAAGGTAGACAGCTGTGCTGCTCAAGCTCAACACCTATTGATTACAAAGAAACCTTTGTATCGTTTTCTTGACAGAAGAATGGAAAAAGTTTATAGTTGTCTTCTTCTGGGATTTTGTTATAAACTTCTGAGTCTAGCTTACAGCTCTATAATTTCCTGGTTGTTTCTTCCTACCCAATTGTTAACTCAGTCCAATGGTTGTTAGCTTTTGGGAATCAGCCCGCTGCTACTGCTATAGGCAAGCTCTAGGATCGTATTGCTTTGATACATGAATTCCCAGTTTATTATCAATGCTGATATAAAATAGCAGAATGACATGAAGGAACATAGTCAATCACATGTTATTTCTTCTGAGCAGAAATGGAAATAGATCTGTGTTTCCCTAACAGCTCAACTATCCTGCATCATCAAATGCCTAAATTAAATTAAATATCTTTGACAAGCCTTTACAATAAAAGGCCTTAAGAAGAAACTGATTTTTTAGCTTTCCTTTTAAATGTTTCTTCTACCATAAGATTCTACCAGTTTCTCTTTTGCACACAGTGTACTTCATCAAAAACAACAAAAAACAGGCTCCATGGATAGCTGAGGCACAACCTCTCCACCTCCTTGCTTAGCATTTTTGCACAATGTAATCTTTTGAAAAGTGAGATGTTTGACATCTCTCTCAGAGGAAATCCTGTACCTAGTTTGACAGCACTATCTCTAGCATGTCTCTTTTGGCCAGGTAAACCTGCCTGGAAGGGAAAAAGAGAAATTGCACTACCAAAGCTTTTTGTGCATGCTGGTTGCTAGGGATAAATTGCATAGCAACAAGACGTGGGACACTGGCCTACATTTGAGGGAAAGAAAAGAAAAAAAGTTGCCTATAGGAGATGATAGATATTTTTTATGAAACAAAAAGCAATACCACATTGAATATTAATGCTTTTGTACAAGAGAGAGAGAGAGAGAGAGAGGATACTTTAAAAATTAACTGTGGTCTATATTGATTGGCAGGATCTAGCTGGTCTTGGCTGAATTTAAAAACTCTGAGTAGGTTAAGCCTGTTTGGTACTTGGACATGATACCACTAGGAAATCCAAAAATTGTAAACTAGATTTGGATTTAAAAAAAAAAAAAACTGTGGAAGAAAGTGTTGCAGACCATTTCTGTTATACATTATAGTAAAAACAAGAAAAAGAAAATTACCTATTTATTTTACAGAGCATTGCATATTTCCAGGGTGGTTATTGTTTAAATATTTAGGGAAATGATACAGAAATTAAAGTAGCAGACACTGGGAAATAAAACAAAAAGGGAAACTATTTATTTGGTTTCATTTGTTTCAAAGATCCAGTTTGCAATAGAGGAATCTATTTCCCTCTATGTCAGTTTTCTCTTTTTAGGTAATGATTTTGTACTATTGTGTTTCTGCATCTGTTTAATTTCAAATGTAAAAATACATTATTTTATCTGCATTTCTTCTATATTATCTTATATATATATTATTTAGTATACATATTTTTGAAAACATCTAATATAGGATATTCCTTTAATATGCATATGAAGTTGTTTGTGTACTGCATGCATTTTATGCACAATATCTTTTAATGTTTATTATTAAAAGTTGTATCACCAACTTCTGAAAAGTGATGATAATAAAGAATAACTGCATTCCACTTTGTTTATTAGTTCAGGAAGTATGAATTAGATCATTAGTTCACAGGTCAGCAGGCATTGCTTCTTGTCCTGCCCTCAGGTGCTTTGGAGAACAGCTTGACTCCCTCTTCTTTGTGGCAATCTCTGAGATATTGGAACTCTGTTATCATGTCACCCCTAGTCCTTTTCATCAAACTAGACATACCCAATTCCAGTAACTGTTCTCTATATGTTTCAGCCTCCAGTTCCCTAATACTTTTTGTTGCTTTTCTCTACCCTCTTTCTAGAGTCTCAACATCTTTTTTTACATATGGGTGATCAAAACTGGATATAGTATTCCAAGTGTGGTCTTACCAAGGTATTATAAAGTGGTATTAACACTTCACATGATCTTATTCTATCCCTCTGTTAATGCAACCTAGAACTCTATTGACTTTTTTGGCAGCTGCAACACATGGCTGGCTCATAATTACTACTATTGCAGTATAACCACTGTTATGTCTGGTGCATTATAGTTATGCATAAAGGATCAGATGTATTCTTTTCTTCCTTGAGACAATAGGGAGCACCTATGTGGAAAGTGGCAGAAGAGGAAGAGGAAGTCTTGTAGCTACCATAGCAGATTCCCTGTTCTACTCTGTGGAAAACACTCCCACCAGCTTCATTGTCTGCCATAGAAAATGATGTTCATAGGAAGTGTGCAGAGTTGGAGAGAGTGGCCTTGACATGAAGAGGAATAGGTCCCTTAATCAAAGACTACTGAAATAACTGTCTAAAAATTAGCATTTTAGGTCAGTCACGTTTTGTCTTACTGAGTGATCTCTTTGATGGTATGGTGAGATTGATGTCTTTCAGCATCAATCTGATTTCTGGATCTTAAATTCAGATGAGATAAGATTTTCCCTTTGGATAGATTACCTTGATCTATTACATTGGATTATGCTAGGGAATCATTTGCTTATTTTTTAATTTAGAGATTTCACTAAAGTTATGGGTTATTTGGAATAAAAAAGATGGTGTCTATTTTAGAAGTTTGAACCACTGGTAGAATAAACACTGGTGGTTCTATAACATCTTAGGTTTCTTTCTCCAAACCATCAGAAACTTTTAGACTGACTCCCTAGGACTACAAAATCCTGACAAGCAGCCATTGGTCTTCCAAAGGGATCAAAGAGAACAGTGTAAAAATGGTACCCAACCAGTACCTCATCTCCTTTCAACACTATATTTTATTAGTGGTGCTTGTGTTTAAGTTCCTATGGTGACAACCAGAAGAGAATTGTTCTTAATAATGAGCGAACCCACCCCAAACTCTATAACAATCCATAAAGTCAACTTGAAAACTGCCTTTCCAATATTTGGTTCAAGACCACAGCTGAGCCAGAAATAAACCAGCTTAGTTGCTGAATGCCAATATTGTCAAATAATGAGAAAAAACTAATGCTGGGTTTCTGTAAACATGGTATGTGAAGCTGCCCTATATGTTCTGTCTGTTATTGTATACACTTGTGTTTCCTAGCCTCAGTGACTTTAAGATGTGTAAACTTCAACTCTTAGAATTCCCTAGCCAGCTACTACAAAATGGTGGGAAAATGCTTTGCCATATGTTGGTGTTTATTGGCAAAATATCAGTAAATGCAGCAAAACAAAGAAGTAGGGAATTGCAGGTAATCATGGGACAGGTTTGTTGGCACCTATCATGTGGCACCATCTATTTGCTAGGGTAAGTAACCCAACAAAATAATACATGTTAATAATAATAATAATAATAATAATAATAATAATAATAATAATAATAGTAGTAGTAGTAGTAGTAGTAGTAGTGGTACTACTACTACTACTACTAGTAGTAGTAATAGTAATAATAATAATAATAATAATAAGCATCCCTTTTTAATATCACCCTATTTGCTATGGAATATATAAATTCATATGTTTGGAATTGAATGTCAGACAAGTTAGGGAGGTGCACATTTGAGTTAAAAGTAGAACCCATTTAAACTCATCATTACATGCTTAAGCTTAATTGAAGTCTGAAGGAATAGAAAAACATTTTTCTCCAAGACATATTATAATTTGAAATCTTCTAAAAGAAACACTTCTCTCTGTCTCACTCTCTGTTTTGCAAATGATATCTGTTGCATTTTTATTAATGACTTGAAGAGGTGAAGTGAATAGAATGCTTATCGAAATTGCAGATCACTCCAAGTAGAGTGGAATAGCTAATACTTTAGAAAACAAAAATTATATTCAAAATAATTTTAATAGATTAAAAATATGTTATCAGATATGAAAGCATGGAATGGAAGTGTGTTTTGACTGGCAATAGTACTGACAAAAACACCTTGGAATAGTAATTGACAGCAAACTGAACATAATTTGGTCATGAGAGGTGGATGCAAAAAGGCAAATGCATTTGTTGGCTTTGTCAGAAGAAGTACAGTGGTATCCCACTCAAATGAAATAATGTTTTCTTTTTATTATGCATAGGAAAACCCCAACCTCATTCTAGCATTGTGTCTCATTCTGGACATATAACTAACAAGAATTTAAAGAATTCGAGGAGCAGAATAAATATCACTCTTTGAATCCTTGAAAGGACATCACCAAGGCCACCAAGGAAGCCTGTTCTCTCTCATTTCAGAAAACAGTTTATTGAATAATGGATTTAAGTTATAGGAAGACCAATCCCTATTAACAGGAAGACCTATTGAATTAGAAGTTATTCCATTCCCCTTTCACCAGATGTATGCAGAGATTAAACTTCCAACTGTCTGAATGCTTCTAATTTGATTCCTGGAGTGAGTATGGATTGAATTGTGAGAAAAGGGCCCTTCCAAATCTAAAAAAAAAAATCTATATTCCAAGATTGATTGACTTATTATGTGCCACAATCATGTGCTGATTCTGAGTGATCATATAAATAGATTTTCTCCATGATGATCTATCGCTAACTTGATCTTAGGTCTTCCAATGGCATATCCCTTATCACTGTAACTGACTCTAATAATCTTACTGCTACTTGTCCCTTTCTTCTCTTTCCTTCCATCTTTCCCAGCATTAGAGCTTCCTCCAGAGAGCCAAGTCATTGCCTAATATGTCAGAAGTAAGATAATTTGAGCCAGGTCATTTTTACTTTAAAAGGTAAGAATTCCTAGGTGATTTCTTTAATGATGTTTGTTTGTTTTTTTTCACTTCACATCGGAATCTTCTCCAATACCATAGTGAATGATCAATACTTCTAATATGCATCTTCAAATTCCAACTTTTGTTTCTAGACTAGAGAGTGTGACAGGGAATACCATGACTTGCACGATTGTGATCTTTGTAGGAATAGACCCATCATGGTATGCAGTGGTGGGCTATTTGGACTGTTTCTAGCAGACCGGTGGTTCCAACAATCAGCCCACTCACACCCACCCTATCCTGTCCTATATTTCTATCTTTTTCAGCTCAGCTGATTCGTGCGACACAGTAGATTTCCGCACCTCAGCTGTTCTACTTGCCGAGGCTGCCCTAGAAGTTAAGCTGCAGAGGTTCAAATTGGTGTTTTTTGACCACTGTGCATGTGTGCAAAGCCCGCATTAGGCACATGATCACAGAACCGGTTGTTAAACCAGTTGCAGCCTACCACTGATGGTATGTGAATATCTTTTCAAAGACCTTCATACTATAGCTGTTCCAAGTGCTATTTTGACTACCTGTTTCTTTACTGTTATATAGATATA
The DNA here is from genome assembly GCA_033807585.1 of Hydrophis major. Taxonomy (NCBI): domain Eukaryota; kingdom Metazoa; phylum Chordata; class Lepidosauria; order Squamata; family Elapidae; genus Hydrophis; species Hydrophis major. The sequence goes on along the minus strand of CM066328.1, from coordinate 295,441,658 downwards.
GATATAGATATAGAATCCTTTATTGGCCAAGTGTGATTGGACACACAAGGAATTTGTCTTGGTGCAAATACTCTCAATATACATAAAAGAAAAGATACATTTGTCAAGAGTCAAGAATCATAAGTTACAACACTTAATAATAGTCATAGGGTACAATAAGCAATCAAATCATACTAGGAAACAGTAAATATAAATCATAAAGATACAAGTGACAAAGTAACAATCATTCAGTCACAAGTGGGATGGGATGGGTGATAAGGATGTTATTAGTTGATCATAAAAGGAAGAAGCTATCAGCCTTCCATTCTTGCCAGTTCTGTTTTACTCTTGTCATTAGTTCAATTTTGTTTATATTTATTATCAATCCATTTTTTCCATTGGGTTACATGACTTTTATTAGCAAGCTTTTTAGGTCCTTTGTATTTTCAACTATCAAGATATTTTCATCAGCATAATGCATGTCATTGTTGCTTCTCCCTTCAGTTTTAAACCATCTTCTTCCAATCCACTTTCCCTTAATATATATTAAGCATATCAACTGAATAAATAAGGGTAGATGACACAGCCCTACCAAACTTCTTTGCCTGTCTGTTTCACTCTGTTGTAACCAAGATGTAGCTTTCTGACTTGAATGTAAGTTTCTCAATAAAATATTCTAAGATATTCCAAGATTAAAACTGCTTATTTAAAAAAATATATTGAGAGAAAAATGTATTTTGAAAAATATGCAAGTAATTTTGAAGAAATTCATTGAAACACAATATTGAAAAGATTTGATATTAGAACTCTCATCATGAAACTGTTATATGAGTTAAGTGACAATGAAAAACAGCTGTTACTATATAAAACAAACATAACTGATCATGAAATACTGAGTCCTCTTGACTTGAGAGCTAAAAATATTGTCCAGAACAACTATTTTGAACTGAAAAATAATCTCAAATTCCTATTTATTTTCATACCCTGTGACCATATCTTCTCTATTAAAAAAGAAAAAAATCTGCTTTCTACACACTCATACCACACACAGATTACAGATACTGTTATCACAGCGGAAGGTCACTTGCAGTCTGTTCTCTGGCCAAAATGATGCTTAAAAATCAATAGCAATTCCTAAATACTTCCACACCCTACTTTGCTCAGTGGATAAACAGGGCCTTGTTTGAAGCAAAACATTTTCCTTCTCCTTCAAAGTCACCTTTAAGAGCCACAGAACAAACATAAAACTTATTTCTCCTGATTTAAGAACAGAAAGCTTAAAAAAAAAAAACTGTTTTAGTATTTAGCTTTAAATATGGCGGGTGAACTTTGGCAAGCTACAAGAAATATATTGAGTCTTGATTAAACAAAGCATGTTTGCAAGTAATCAGTTACTGAGATAGGAGACCTTCCCAGAACTTAATATTAGGGTGCCTATTGAAGAATACTAAATTATGCCTATCATTGATTTATCATTTGCCTCTCTTAATGTTTGCGAGAAATTTCAGCTTCATAGGACATTCAAATTTAGCTCAGTGTTCAGATGAAAAATTTGCATCTGTTTCACAATAGTCAGCCTGACTGCAAATACTGGATATTTAATTTTGTTGGGAGGGGACTCAGCTAGTGATTGGTAACACCAACTCTATTTCTGATAGTTTTTCTTTTCTATTCCCCTATTCCCAGATGGTGACGAAAGCTATATAAAGCAGAGTCTGTGCTGGTGGCCAGCGAGAATAGATGGAACAACTATTTTTTTTTAAAAAAAGAAAATAAATAAACACAGAACTTTCCAAAACATGGATACCACCACTTTACCAAATACTCTTTCTACTCTCACTATTCTGAATTCAACCTTCTGATGAAAGGAGAAGCTGGAAGATTAATTCCAGGAGCAAAAATGAAAGCCCTCTCATCTGGGTTGTATGATAGCCAAAGCAAAATGCTTTGAAGCATTCTTTTCAATAGAAAATTTCTTCAAAGGACTGCTCAGCAGGACTGTTTTGTTATCCCATCAATTCCCTATATCTTGGATTTTTAGCAGTGGACGTCATGTCTACATTGCTCTCTGAGTTGACTGGGCTCAAGCTTTTATTTTCAGGTCTTCTGGGAGAAAATATGTCAAAGGCGAATGGTGTCATTTGGACAGACCATTTTGAGATTGCTGGGCTGGGCTAAGAAGTGCATTTAGCTACCAGAGATTCACAGAGAGATAGGGTGAGCTTGTAGCTACAGTAATGTGACCTGTGCATAAATGCTGACATGACACAAACAATAAAATGGCTAGGAACAGAATGATAGAAGAATCTGGGTTGGCAGCTACTTTTGTCTTTAAGTGCAGCCCTCCCTAAAGAGAAAGGCATTGGCTCCTTTCTTATCTGGCCCCACAAAAATGCATAAAAAAAGAGAGAAGAATTGCAGATAAGAAAGTAAATAGATCTGTATTCTGACACTGAAGGAAAATTGCATGTCAGGCAGTATGTAATTACCTTCCTTCCTGTCTGAAGGAAGCACTCTACATTCTCTGGAATGATTGCACAGGTTTGTCAATGTTTACAAATGAATGCAGCATCAGGACCATCAATATAAAGAGCATTGTCCCTCTCACACATCATTTCCTAACTATTATCAAGTACACTTTGTTCAGATCAGCCTCCATTCCACCTTCATAACTAAGCTGCACGCAAAAGGACAAAACCTCAGCATTTCCAAAGAGGATATGGAATAGCATGGCAACACAGAAGTCATATATGCAAATGTCACCATAGTGTCTGTTAGCATTTGATGTTATGCAGTAGCAGCATGTTTCTTGTAAAAACAAATAAAATTTGAAGATGGGATGATAAGATTGATGTCTGTATATGTTGATTGTACAGTTGCATGAAACCAATGATTTGATTCATAGCTCTCTTCAAGAAACCAGCACATCACCATAAATATCACAATAGAACATACAGTAGGTAATCCTTGACTTATGACCACAATTGAGCCCCAAATTTATATTGCTAATTGAGACATTTGTTAAATGAGTCTTGCCCTATTTTACAAACTTTCTTGCCACAGCAGTTAAATGAATCATTGCAGCTGTTAAGTTAGTAACCTGGTTGTTAAGTGCATCTGGCTTCCCCATTGACTTTGCTTGTCAGAAGGTTTCAAAAGGGGATAACATGATCCTGGGACGCTGTAACTGTCATAAATATGAGTCAGTTACCAACTGCCTGAATTTTGACCCATAGGAATGCTGTAACGGTTGTAAGTATGAACATTTGTCATTTTTCACATTTTTCCTTCCTTCCTTCCTTCCTTCCTTCCTTCCTTCCTTCCTTCCTTCCTTCCTTCCTTCCTTCCTTCCTTCCTTCCTTCCTTCCTTCCTTCCTTCCTCCCTTCTTTCCTTCCTTCTTCCTTTCTTTTTCTTTTTTCTTCTTTCCCTTTTTTCTCCTTCCTCCCTCCCTTCCACAATTCATTAATGTAACAATTCTAATAAGAATATCCCATTCCTTTTGACAAAATTTGCTCTATATGTAATCATAAACATGAAGCTTTAGAAATTGCATATAATTTAATGTATTGGAAGGAGAGTTCAAGAAAATAATAAAAAAAAATAACATGGGAGAGTTGAAAAAAGTTCCAATTTAATCCATCTGCTTTCTATATGTGCTTATCATAAAATGTATTTGCTATGAAAAAGCATTGCTAAAGTCCATGAAAATTTGTCTGAGTAGTAAATCGACAGTAAAGCTTTATATTTTGTGGACAGGGAGACCTGTGGCCTTACACATCTTTCTGAGGTACAATTCCCAGCAGACACAGTCAGCAAGTTCAATAACAAAGGATGCTGGGAACAAAAGAGCATCTATAGAACCAGAGATTCGCTATTTCAACTACACAATCAAGTACATCGAAACAAAACTTTGACAAAAGATTGATTGAAATGGACTTTTGCAGCACCTCACAAAAGAGAAATGGGCATAGCCAGAAATACATAGCAACTTTGGTATGCCCCATAGATTTGCTCAATCAAATTACTATAAATACCAATGTAATAATATGAATTCTAAAGGGAAATTTTCGTGCCATTAAACAAATCCATGCCTGTGTTTGATGGGAAGGAGCCCTGGGGTACATTGGTTAGAATATAGTATTGCAAGCCAACTCTGCCCACAGATTGGAGTTTCATCCTGACAGAGCTCAAAGTTGACTCAGTCTTCCATCCTTCCAAGATCGGTAAAATGAGAACCCGGATTGATGGGGGCAATATGCTAACATTTTAAACCATCCAGAAAGTGCTGTGAAGCACTATGAAATGGTATATAACTGCTATTGTTATGGGAATTCCCTGATGCTCACATTAGATTAGATTAAATTCAACTTTATTGTCATTGCACATAAACACAGGCAATGAAATACAGTTAGCATCTAACCAGAAGTGTAAAACAGCAATGAAGTATAAATATATGTATACAGATATGCAAAATATATAACTATATGTGGATATACAGAATATCTATGAATATACAGAATATATATCTATGGAAGGAATATATACAACTGTACAGAGTGTTTATGAACATACTGAATATAAGTATAATGCACAGAGAGTTTATACAAGATATATTATATATTATCAGGGGAAGCATCAGTGTGCGTGTGTGTGGGGGAGGGGGTAGACAAGTTGAGGAGTTCAGTAAGGAGACCACTATGTGGTAGAAGCTGTTCCTTAGCCTGCTGGTCTTGGATTGCAGGCACCTGAACTTCTTCCCAGATGGAAGAAGGGTAAACAGTTTATATGCTGGATGAGAAGAGTCCTGAACAATGCCGTGGGCTTTTTGCAGACATTGTTTCCTCCAAATGTCCACAATGGCAGGAAGTGGGATCCCTATAATACGTTGGGCGGTTTTTACCACCCTCTGTAATGCCTTATTTTCTTTAATGGTGCAATTTCCATACCGGACTGAGATACAGCTGGTTAGGATGCTCTCGACTGCACAGCAATAGAATTTTATGTATAATTGAATATACATGATAGTATAATTGGAATAGGCATCATATAGAATTGTAAAATTGAAGAATTCTCCAATCATAGAGTTGGAAATGGTCTTGGAAATCTTTTTGTCCAACCTGCTCAGGGAAGAAAACCATCTGTCTAACTTTTGTTTGAAAGCTTCTAATGATTGGTATCTATGACCCCAAGAGGCAGGTTTATCTATTGCTTTATCTCTCACACATTTCTTGTTTTCATTTTCAATCTCCTTATGTTGAATCTTTTTGTTTTTTCTTTAAAGTTTGTGCAAAGTGGAAAGTCTCAGCCCATTTTACTGTAATTTGTTTTACATTTACAGATGCCCATTTGATGATTGTTATTTGCTAAATATTAAACATTAAAATAATGTTTTATTTTAAAAATAAGCATAGCAAAGAAGTCTAAAATCCCAAGAGCTGCAACACTTCTGAGTACTTTAGTAGAATAATGTTTTTGTTCACAGGAAATAGAAATTAAGGCAAACAAATACTCAAGCATGCAGTTCCAAAAATAAAAAAAAGTAAATTTGGGGGCAGAGAAGAAATCCAGAAACCAGATCGAGTTCTTTAAGTGTCTTTTTATTGTTAGGATTTTTTTTTTTAAGTTTTAATTTGCCAATTGTTGTCTTCAATTAATATGGTTGAAAGGTCTTTATGATTCAGAAGACATGCTTTATATGATAACAATGGTAAAGTAAAATGGTACTATAAATTAAGTCCCTGGCTACTATGATAAAATTCCAAATGAAAATGGCTGTTTTCCTACTATTTTTGAACTGACGTAATATTTGATGGCTTATTTCCAAGAAAAAAAAATCAGTGTTTTCCTTCCATCAAACCAATTGGTACTTATTTAGATTTTTTTAAAAAAATATTTAAACAGATGAGAGGGGAGGGGACAGGGCAGGGAAGGAGCAGAGGAAGAGAGAAGAGGATTGAATCAGCAAAAGGAGAATTCTTTAGATGCTATTTAACTTTTTCTGACTTATTTGGAGGTATGACAAGAGGAAGTCACTAAAAAACCCAAGTTTTTGAAAATTTCACTCTAATGGCTCTGTATGTATTTTAAAAACCTAGGAAGTCAATCAGCAGAAAGAAGAAATGCTGTATGTTTGGAAGCCATCATAGCACACATCTTCAAGCTGTTTAAGCATCAATATTAGAAAAAAATGCATAAAATCAGTAACCAAGAAATCTCAAAAACCTCAAGTATACCTCATGGATACCTTTCAGATGGTTTTGATATCTTGCATTCATAAAGCCAACATTCTCAGGAAGATGTGGGGTCATCAGCTGAGCTCTCATTATTTTGCACATTGACAGTGAGGAAAATAGCTGCAAACCTGAATCCTGTGCTTCATTTTTCAACGTTGCTGGAACACAACGTTACCAAACCTCTGTTTAGTGACAGTATTTCAGGTGAGTGTTTTACCAATAATTCCAAATAAGCAGACCTCAACAATTCAATATAATGCATATTTATACTCCTTCAGTCTTACTACTTTATATTGTAGAAAGAACATTAAACAGGGTGGAGTCAGGAATGATCAATAGATGCATATCCATTTTAAGTGTTCTTGTCACTAATATCCTTCTTGCTTAGCAGAATACTCAACAGCTTTTATCTTCATCATTGATGTAGGAGATGGGCTCAAAACTGGATAAAAACCAGATTTACCAATGTTTGCTTGTCACTGGCCATTCATGTCCCACAGTTGGTTTGACTCTGCCTTTTACCGTGAGACATATACAATAAGACATAGATTGTTATGTGTTTGCTTCAGAGGGAGCCGCATGCTGTCACCTGACAAAATCAAGTACGGGAAAGCCAAAGACATTGTAAAAATCATTTACCTTCTGCATGATAGAAAGATATTACAAAGCCAGTTATATACACTTTGACAAGGCATTTAAAAGGCTGGCCCTGACAGTTTTCTGGAACAGGTAAGTGATCCATTTATCTTTAATCTATCCAATAACAAGAACTGAAATACATGGAGCAGTGCTTAGTGCTTCACTGAATACTTTACTCATACTAGAGGACATCTCTGTGCCTCTTAAGATCTTAAAGTCCATGGGGGCAGAGAGAACTCAGTCTGCATATGGGCAGTCCTTGACTTATGACCACAACTGAGGCTGTTGTGTTTTTGTTGCTCAGCAAGACAGTTGTTAAGTGAATTTTGCCCCATTTTATGACCTTTCTTGCAACAGTTGTTAAATGAATTGCTGCAGTTGTTAAATTAGTAACATGGTTGTTAAGTGAATCAGGCTTCCCCATTGACTTTGCTTGTCAGAGGGTTGCAAACAGCAAACCCCTGATTGCGCCACTGCAATCATAATAAATATGAGTCAGTTGCCAAGTGCCTGAATTTTGATCATGTGACCTGCAATGTTGCAATGATCCTAAGTGCAAAAAATGGTCCTAAGTCGTCTTTTTCTCAGTGCCACTGTAATTTCAAATGGTCATTAAGTCAAATCTAAATAAAATAACTGTTCTAAGTTGAAGTCATCATATTGTCAGTTCAGGAGTACCTTATTATGGAAAAGGTTGGTTCTGCAATTGGCAGGCAGAGTGATTCTGCTCAGCGTAGCCTGGTAGCATCTGATTATGTTGTGAGATGTTTATTCTCACTCCAAATGCACTATCATCCTAGAATTAGGCCTTTCCACCAAATACAGACTGACATCTGGTTTTTCTCTGCAGGCCAGGCCTCCTTTCAGCTTACTGGAAGTATTGGAATGTGTAATTAAGAAGTAATTAGATGTTTTTCTTCTGAAGCGATTATATTGCCTTAGCTAATCTCTTTATCCGCCCTCTGCACCTAAAGCAGTGCTTCAGCTATTTTATTTTGAATTTGGCTTGATAAGACAGTCTGGTTTAAAGCACCAGTTGTGGAGATCTCCTATTGCCAGTTTATGGAAAACATCTCGCTGATGGTGTCCTTTATGTGGCTTTTCTCCAAGCCTGCCAGATAGAGAAGGGATTCATCCCAGCTGGGTGTTCCCTGTGACTATTTTATTTAACTTACCTTGTTTTTTATTTTCCAGTTAGAATCCATTATGTTTCATGACTAAAATTGTTATTAGGTTGAATTTAAAAAAGTGTGTGTGTGTGTGAGGAGAGAGGGAAAATAGGGAGTGCCATCCTCTGGTTTTTAATTCAGACTTTAAAAAAAAAAAAAAATTGCAACACTTCCCCCAATTTGTAGTACTCAATTTGCTTTGAGTACTATATTTAGAGAAGGAGGTGAAATGAATGTTGTTTAAAGAAATCGGGAAATATTTGTGTGTGTGTGTGTGTGTGTGTAATTAAAACAAAATCCTCAGCAGTGATTAAAATATAACAACTATTTGATCACACTGGGATCAGCAGGAAGCCTAGCTAAGATGCTTTTGGATGTAATAAAAAAGAAATTTGCGATTCTAATGCAAAACCTGGAAGGCAACATGCTACAAAAATTAAGGGGCTGGGAAAGAAGCAATGAGACAGATTTATGTATACAAACATTTTTATACTTTGGAAAACCACGCAACATTCTGAAAAAAATTGCAATGTAATAAAAGACAATATTTAATTGATGCTAAATTTTCATGAAATTCTCCATACATATGTTCATTTCTTAACATTTCAGATAATTTAAAGCCAAAGAAAAATTCTGGTTTACCAGGACAGAATACTATGAGACCCTGGAGGAGTCAGTTGCTTTCCTCTGCTCAGTTAAGAAGAAAACTGCCTTTGGTCCCTTTCTTATAGATGTGTCAAGCACTAGGGAAATAAGGAGATCCAGGAAGTTCAAATGTGTATAAAAAATATTAGAAGCTTAAGCTCTCTATAAGAATCTGAACTACTAACTGTCAGGGGAAATTAGTGGGAGTTAAGAATAAAAAGGAATTCAAGGTGGGCTGGACTTAGATCTTCTGTGGGTGCACAGGGACTCATGACTGATGATGTGTTTGACTTCACTTCCTCAGGCTCAGCCGGGTCATCTTCTACAAGATATTTCCTGGCCTGACATTGAGTCCATCTCTTTCTAAAACAAGAATATTGCAAATAGAGGATTTTTGTGGAAAGGGTGGAATCATCTCATGAATCATAAATTGTCATAGGTCACATGACCCCAATTGGAAAGTTAAAAAGAAGTAATGAAAGAAAAAAAATCATGTGATACTCCTTTGTGCCTAATAGACAGCATAGCTCTGAAATGAATTCAAGTGTTTTTAATTGTAGAAGAGCTTGCTTTGTTCTTGTTGCTACATTTATCTAGTCTACTGATATACAGTATGTAGAAAAAATGGGAGTGCATCATGAATATAGGCGTGGGTTTCCTATTGCCTAAAATGATGTGATCTTCATTTCATGTGACAATGATAGATATCCAGCAACAAGAAAACAACTATTAAATGCCAGGGAAATCAGAAAATCCAGGAAGTTCAAATGGGTATAAAGATTTATTGCAAGCATAAGCTCTCTACAAGAATCTGAGCGTCTAATAACCAAAGCAAATTAGTGGTTAATAAGTGGATCAATCAAAAAGGTTGGCAGTTCATCGGTTCGAATCTCTAGCATCATGTAATGGAGTGAGCTCCTGTTATTTGTCCCAGCTTCTGCCAACCTAGCAGTTCAAAAGCATGTAAAAATGCAAGTAGAAAAAGAGACCATTTTGGTGAGAAGGTAACAGCATTCCATGAGCCTTCGGTGTTTAGTCATGCTGGGCACATTACCATTACACTGTTTTCAGACAGTGCTGGCACTTCAGCTTTGTAGTGGAGATGAGCGCTGCCCGCCAGAGCCAGAAACGACTAGCACTTATGTGCAAGGGAAACCTTTACCTTTACCTTAAGAGTCAAAAGAATTCAAAGTGGGCTGGACTTAGCTCTCTTGTGTCCACACAGGGACTCATGACTGATGATGTGTTTGACTCACTCCCTCAGGCTCAGCCTGGTCATCTCCTACAACAACTTCCACATTGATTTGTTGCTTCATAATGAGCTCTGCAGTCACACAGTGTTTTCTTCTGGTTCTTCTGCAGGGTTTTTGGATGATGCCTTGAAACTCTTGAAGAAGCAGTAAAGTAAAACTAGACAGAAGAATTAAAGCGTGATGAGGACATGGAAGCTTTAGTTCCATCAAGAATGCCCTGCTTATGGCCTTTTCTCTCTTTGTTTAAATTAGAGAATTCACAAGAATCATCATTCTTATGGAAGGCAGACCCTGAATATATTTCATTATCTCTGCCATTTGTTTCCTGGTGGCGATCTAAAATAGATGTTAACTGTCTTGGCATTAATGCAAGGATGATTTGCCATTCCCTTCTGCCACAACTTTTTCCCAACTTCTGGTCAAGCCTCAGTGGCACAGGTACTTTTGAATGTCATACATACAATAGCCAGGTTTTTAAATACAAGTTAGGACTTTAGTTGGCTATCCTATCAGAGCCCAGGAAACAATATAGATAAACAATGTATATAACAAGAATGGTTAAATGTTGAGCATGGGGTATGACAAGGATCTGTGATATTCACTTCCTTGTATAAAGTGTATAGGAATAAATATATAAGGAATGTTTGTGGTGATATTAGAATATAAATAAAAACCACAGCAGATAGATGAATGTTTATATATTAATAAAATATTTAGTGAAATTAGGAACATTATAAGCTCTGCAAATGCTGGTAAAAAGATAAAGGTGATATATGTACTATGCTATGAAGAGGGGTTATTTGTTGAAAAGAGCAAAAATTGTTATGTATATGAACATGCTTTGGCTCACTATGTTAAATAGAAATGAGGGATAGCTCTTTTCAAGAGAAATATAAAAATAAATTGAATGAAATGGGAATGGTGTTTTCAAGAAGTGTGTGTGTAAAAACAAGAAAGGTTAATGAGTTAAGAAGCAGCAGAAGACTAAAAAAGTCATGGTTGGATGAAGCTGATGAGATCATCAAACAGAGAAAGATGAGGAATTTAAAGAACAAGCAATGGTGGTATTCAGCAGGTTCTGACCAGTTCTGGAGAACTGGTAGCAGAAATTTTGAGCAGTTCGAAGAACCAGCAAATATCACCTCTGACTGGAGATTTTACAGTATCCTTCCCCTGCCACATCCACTAAGCCACACCCACAGAACTGGTAGTAAAAAAAAATTGAATCCCACCACTGAACAAAAAGTTAAACAAAAGTTTAATGTATACAATGGTATATGGAGCCGATGTTTGTGAGGATAAAATGATACAGTGTGTAAACTATATTTAACAATATTATATATTTTTTTCTTATGCCTCTAATTCTGTTCACTCATTTCTTCTTATTTCTTTTCTGCATTTTTCAAAATGTTGCATATCCCCACAGATTGATGGGTTTGTATGAATGTGTGCATGCATATATTTATTATAAATTTACTCTATTTATTTTATCCTATCTTTTCTTCAGGAGCTAAAAGCCGCCTACATAGAGATTGCCTTTCATTTTATCTCCTCAACAATCCTATTGGGTAGGTTACGCCAATTAGTTTCTCATGGCTTGAATGGAGAGCTTTAGGATAGTTGGAGGATTATCATGAACATAAAAGGCATGTTTCAAATCACAAAAGGGATTAACATGCAGTGTATAACTGACCATCACAGTGACAAAAATGCAACTATTTATCAAGACTCAATGCAAATAGCAAGCTAATGGACTAAAATAATTATGGACAAGATTCAGATATAACAAATGAAAAGATATGGAAATAACAAGTGCTATCTTTCCCTTCTGTCCCCGAGCTATTCGGGTACAATTCACAAATTGGACAGTGATAATTTTAATAATGACCTCCAGAATGAAAACGGGAAGCATTTTACACTGAGTTGGCACACCATATGGCAGCAGGCACTGGAACTGGTTGAAGTTACAGATGCAATGTAGCGAGCAACACGGTGGGGAGTTCTAACCCCCAATCCATATGGCTCTGGTGTGAGTATTACTGGAATCTAAAAGAAACATATTATCAGAATAATATTAACAAAGTGGCTGTCAGAAACTCAGAGAGAAGAGAAAGAAACCAAAACAATAACTTTGCAGACAAAAGAGATTATAACCAAACAAAATTAAGTGTGATTGATGTGTGTTATGATGTGCTAATTTAAAATGCTATCATCTATATCTGGATAAGTCCTGCTAATTTAAACAATTCCCTCTCAACTCATTTGATTCTCTAAACAAATCCAGGAGTGGTCCTTTCAAGTTCTAATCAGTTCTGCTTTTGAAAAGATTTACTTTTTTTCTTGACTGTTTTAAAGTCAAATTGTTGAGGAAACTTTTCACGATACATTATGTGCAGAAACTATAGCAAAAGTTGTTCTACTCATGTCTAGAATCGGGTTTCTGGAACTGAGGGGTCAACAGTCATGATCCATGTTTGCTGGTTCCTGATTTACCTTTTAGTTATACACCTATCTTCTTGTATTCACTTTAATTTTTCTCATCCAGCATCATTGTCCTTTCTCTTATGTCCTTGATTTTCCTTTCATTCTAACAGTTCCTTTGACTTGGTAGAGGGATAATTTGAAGGTGAATAAACTGCAATTTATTCTGGAATTTTTTTCTACTATTGTAGGAAAGGAAACAAGTCATCTAAACTGGTTGTAGGTTGTGAAATGCAAAGTCCCTTGAAGTTCTCTGTATTTAGGAAAGAGCCCTGGGTTTTATGCTTGTAGAGAAGCTCAACATGACTGTATCCATCTCTTTACCTCCATTTTAAATGGTAGATCAACTACAGACCAATTCAGATAAGGTGGCCTTGTTTTCTGCACTTATTTATATGCTGCCATTGTCTATAAATGACTAGATTTGATGACTGTGTTGGGCTGATTCTTGAAGACAGTCTAACTATTGGAAGACTCCCATACTCCTATACTAACTCCAGCAAATACACCTAGTTTTTTTAAAAATAAAAAAATCTAAAGCCTTTAATAAACTAAAATCAAGTTATGTCAAGTTTCATCAGTTCAACAGAGGGAAGAGTCTCTTTCATTGTGGCTCAATTCTTACAGAATCTGTAGCCTACAAAAATACATCAATAATATCAATATCATCTCTCTGCCAGTTTTGAAGACCTATTTATTAATTCAAGGTTTGCCCCAAAGGATAGAACTCTAATTTACCTTAATGTTAATTAACTTTAATATTTGGAGGATTACTTTTATATTACTTTTAAAGTTAGTTTCTTGAATGCAGCTTTTATTCTTAATGGCAGTCCAGACAGATCATGGTAAATCTGTATGGCAAATAGTAAGCAGTCCTTAGCTAACTCTGAGAGTTTTGAAGAGAAAATCATGGCTAAATCTGGTTAGTACTTGGTTGTCCACCAACATGAAATCTCAGGAGTTTAAGACTGGTAAGTAAATAAATTAAAAATCCTATAAACTGGAAATGACAAATACTTTTGTAGTGTTTCCAAGTAAAATACATGTAATCACTAGAAGATGAGCTTGACTCATAATTCTTGGCTCTGCGTTGATTTATATTTGTTTGTTATATACTTAAAGCATGTTTATTAATTGCTTGTTATTTTTTATATCAACCAATAGCCAAAGCTTCCAGGATAGTTTATAAAATACAGCAAGTTAAAAAACTATATATAATAGAAAAGAACCCCAAAATGTAAGCAAATTAAAATCAAAGTGAAGCCAATAATATTTCCTTGTGAGAGCCCTAAATAAAGGCATGATAGATCTTTATTTTTTTTTTTCAATAAAAATTGACTGAGCTGGTTGGAATGCTGCTGCATAGTTACTGGAAATATCTAATCTGTTTGTTTTGTGTATGATGTATTTTGTTACTCTATACCATACATATTTACTCGAAAGTAAATTAGAAGAGCCAGTCTGCACAGTAGTTAAAGGCACCAAGTTAGAAAATTGAAGAATGTGAGTTTTAGTGTTGCCTTAAGGCCTGGTCACACTGCCAGAACTTTGCTATAGCGTTCCTTGAACGGTAGGAAGAGGGGGACAAATTTCGACACCGCTCATCACCGCGCACAAAATTAGAAAAAAAATTGAAAACACGGGCATTGCCTTAGCGGTGCACCGCTGAAGCCGGCGTTGCTTTAGCGTTGGTTTAACGGTAGGGAACGTTGGTTTAGCGGTGACGCGAGCGTTGATAAAGCGGTGTTCTGCACATGCGTGCGTTGGCTCGGTGGGGGTTTGAAGTAATTGATTTAGCGACATGCCGCTTTGGACTACCGTAATGGAGCTGTACGGATCGCTTGATAAAGTTCTCAAATTCGATAAATTCGGAAGCAAATTCGATATAAGAGATGTCTGCACTCAATGGCTATTCCAAAAGGGCTACTGGTCCATTTCTCCCCGTATTTATAGTCAAATTCTGGTTCCGCTCCAACACCTCCATACCAACGCCAAACCAAAGTTCATCACCGCAATGGATCGCTGCTTCAACGCCTGACACTGTTCCAGGAATCCCGTGTCCGCTCGTAAAACGCTTACAACCGCTCCACCAAAGTTAGTGCAACGTTTAATCACCGCCCAGGCAAAGCTTGCAAAACAGCGGTGGTCCAGCGTTGAAGATTTCTGCGTTGGCCTAGCGGACCCAAGCGTCCACGAACTTGCGTCTAGCGGTACCAAACTTTGACCGGGCGTTGTTGGAGCGGTGGTGAACTTTGCCAGAGCGGAAAATTGTGCGCTCCTCACCGCTCGCAATATTTTGTGCAGCTCAAAACTTTCGGAGCGGTAGGAGGGACTATAAGCGGAGGCCGAGCGTATATGGCGTTGCCTTAACGGAGGCCAACTTCTGTTAAACGGTGGTGAACGGTTACGAGCGGTGATGATTTTTTTTCACCGCTCCAGGACCGCTATAGCAAAGTTCTGGCAGTGTGACCAGGCCTTTAGACATGAAGCCAACTGGGTGACCCTGAGTCAGATACTAACTTTCAGCCTTAGGAAGTAGGCAAGAATAAACTACTTCTTAAAATTTTTATCAGAAAAGCAACAAGGATATATTCACATAATTAAAAGGAATTGACTGACTTGGAGGTTCCCCCCCTCCCCCCAAAAAAAGTCATATTGATTAGAACACTAAGCTATGATGATGGCACAATATTTCAACATTCAGATTACTTAATCTAAAGTTTAATTAAATATACATGTTTAACTTACTAACTTCAACTGTTGTTACAGATTGTTTTCAAAACATTCTTAGTTAATCACAGACTATTTGGGTGTCTTCTATTCTACTGGGGCAAAGAGATATTTAAGTTATTATCCTGTCTACTGGCAGAGTTAAGAAGAAATATCTTACCTAGTGTGCCCATTTTTGTCAATTCTTCCTGGAAACAGTCAAAATATTTCAAGTACTGATTTGACTGTCTCACATTTTTAATTTATTGATTTATAGAAGATAGTATAAACTAAAGCATGGTTATTGATATTTTTTTAACTGTACTATTTTGGCAGTCTAAACTTAACACCAGGAAAAACTATGTACAACCAAAATAAAACCTAGGAAAACAAACTTTACAGTAATACAGCACCAGGAAAAGTATGACAGTGAAGTTTTAAATTCTAGTTTTTATATTTTAAATATAAAATTGACACCTGGATTTTGAGATATACTAATCCTTACCAAACATATGTTATTTGAAACAACTGGACATATCAGCCTTCCCAACCTGGTGCCCATATTGGAGGCAAAACTTCAAAAATTTCTAACTACTATTATGTCAAACTGCTTGAAAATATTAAAAAGTATCCCAAATCAGGGCAATGGATTTGAAAACATTAGTATAACCTTTTAAGTTTTCTTTTCTTTCTTTCTTTCTTTCTTTCTTTCTTTCTTTCTTTCTTTCTTTCTTTCTTTCTTTCTTTCTTTCTTTCTTTCTTTCTTTCTTTCTTTCTTTCTTTCTTTCTAGCCCAAGGAGCTACCCAAGGAGCTGCTGATATAGTTCTACAGAAGAATAATTGAGTCTATCATCTGCACTTCTATAACTGTCTGGTTTAGGACAGAAACAGATTTCAGAGGATAATTAGGACTGCAGAAAAAACAATTATAACCCACCTGCCTTCAATGAAGGACCTGTATACTGCATGACTCAAAAAGAGGGCTGTGAAAATATTTACAGATTCCTTACATCCCGGACATAAACTCTTCCTCAAAACAACACTATAGAGCACTGCACACCAGAACAACTAGACACAAGAACAGTTTTTTCCCAAAAACCATCACTCTGCTAAACAAATAATTCCCTCAACACTGTTCAACTATTTACAAAGTCTGCACTACTATTACTATTAATCCTCTCATCACTCCTAATCACCCCTCTCCTCTTGTGACTTTATGACTGTAACTTTGTTGCTTGTATTCTTATGATTTATACTGACTGTTTCCTAGTATGTTTGATTGCTTATTGTACCCTATGACTATCATTAAATGTTGTACCTTATGTTTCTTGAATCTTGGTAAATATATCTTTTCTTTTAGGTATACTGAGAGCATTTGCACCAAGCATTTGTGTGTCCAATCACACTTGCCCAATAAGGAATTCTATTCTATTCTATTCTATTCTATTCTATTCTATTCTATTCTATTCTATTCTATTCTATTCTATTCTTTCCTTCCTTCCTTCCTTCCTTCCTTCCTTCCTTCCTTCCTTCCTTCCTGGCAAGCAGAGCATAAATTGAAACTCTTCTTCAAGCAATTGATTTGCAAAATTGAGTATTATTTTGCCTCAAATAATGAAAACAATTCTAGATCCTGGATCTGTACACCCAGAACAACAACATAGCAATTTGCTTCCCCATTATTATGATATCAAATTGGATCAGAAAATTGCTCATTTTTTTTCCAAAATTCAGATTTAGAAAAGTACTGTTTTATCAGTTTTAAATTCTTACATTTTAATCATATATATACACCAGTACTTTTAAAATATTACAGATGTGTGGAAAAAATCCTTAATTGTCTATTAATCTGTTAATATTAGTTGTTCCTATTATAGACTTTCAATCTCCATGCAGATTTTACATGCATTTTCTATTTGTTATTGAGGCTTTTAACTATAGATATCAAAACATGATTAAAGAAACATGTTTTTCCCCCTGCTCAGATGTTTCCATGCTGAGCACAGCAGTAAAAAGTAATTGCTTCTCTCCCCTAGAAACAATGTGTAGGTTTTTAAACTCTAAAGTAATAGACACCTTCTTTAGACTCAAATAATAACCCTTTCCTCAAGAGGAAAAACTGTTGTTTCATATAATAAAGATGATTTCTCTTTTTAAAAATGGGCTGTTCCCTGTTCAGATTTAAGAGACTTGGTGCAGAAAGTATCCACTTATTACTTTGTGGGGTCCAAATAAATGTGTTCCACTACCATCTGAGCAATGAAGAATAGAATAGACAGACTAAGTAAGCAACAAACAATAAAATGAGTCTGCCCTCCCAATCAGCCTTGTCATCTTTTGGCGAGAGGGGAGAGGAGAGGAGAGGAGAAGAAAAGGCACTTAAGAAGTATTTTATTTTTTATTTATTTATTTTTGTCAATTGCTTACAAGATGATGGGTATAAGTAAAAACATAGTTATGAATACATGGATACATATAAGAAAAAAAAAAAGAAACAGTAGAACAGGGACGGAAGGCACGTTGGTGCACTTATGCACACCCCCTACAGACCTCTTAGGAAAGGGGTGAGGTCAATAGTAGACAGTCTAAGCTTAAAGTTTTTGAGGTTTGGGGAAGAAACCACAGAGTCAGATATAGTATTCTAGACATTGACCACTCTGTTGCTGAAGTTGTATTTCCTGCAATCAAATCTGGTGTGATTAACCTTGAGTTTGTATCTATTGTTTGCTCTTGTGTTGTTATGGTTGAAACTGAAGCATTCATTGACAGGTAGGACATTGCAATGTATAATTGTATGTACTATACTTAGATCAGACTGAAGGCGGTGTAGTTCTAGGTTTTCTAGGTTTAGAATTTCAAGTCTGGTGGCATAAGGTATTCTGCAATGAACAGGGGAGTGGAGAACTCTTCTTGTGAAATATTTCTGGACTTTCTCAACTGTGTTAATTTCAGATACGTAATGTGGGTTCCTGACTGATGAGCTGTATTCGAGTATTGGTCTAGCAAATGTTTTGTATGATCTAGTTAGTAGTGTAAAATTACCAGAGAAAAAGCTACGTAAGATTAGGTTAACAACTCTTAATGCCTTTTTTGGCTATGTAGTTACAGTGGGCTCTAGCACTTAGGTCATTAGAGATGAGTACTCCAAGATCCTTAACAGAGTTTGGTTCATCAACAAGGTCTTAAATATTCAACCTGTATTTTATTTTCTGATTTTTTTTTTGCCAATATATAGGACAGAGCATTTATTTGTTGAGATTTGAAGTTGCCATTTGTTTGACCATTCTGATACATAGTCAAGGTCTTTTTGAAGGGTAGCAGTATTATCTATGGTGTTGAATAGCTTTACATCATCAGTGAATAGAACACAGTTGCTCTTGATATCACCCAAGAGGTCATTTATGTAGAGTATGAAAAGAGTTGGTCCTAGAACACTGCCTTGGGGGACCCCACTGTTGACAGGTACAGATTTTGATAGGACACTCCCAATTTTGATCATTTATTGTCTGTTTGACAGGAATGCTTCTATCCAGTTATGCAGGTATCCAGAGATATCATAAGATTTTAGTTTTAGGAGTAGTTTGTCTTGTACCACTGAATCAAAGGCTTTACAGAAGTCTATGTAGATTGCATCTAGTTAGTCAAAGCTACCAAGATACATATTCTGAAACAGTAATATTCACTGAGGCTAAAAGCTGCAACACATCCAGAAGGATATTCATAAGATGTTGTTCTATTATCTTATGAAGCTATTCCATTTACATTCTTTTTTTTTTTTAATTTTCTCCACAATGTTCTCTTTGCATGACATTCAGGATTGTAAAATCAGCAGGCTAGGCCTTTAACCAACTTCTGAATTTTATCTGAATTTAAATTTATACAAATCCTACTTACATTCCAGCAACAACATGCAAATTTTAGACAGTGAGTCAGGCATTGACCTTGGGAAAAACTGACAAAATAGAAGATTTTTGAAAACTAAAACTTCCTTGAAACAAATTGAATGCTTATTTTTCCCCTTTGTTGGTCCCCCTTCTCCAGGCTAAGTGCTTCATAAAAGACTGCTTGAGAGTTTCTAAACATAAGCAATAGTGAAGTCCATATCTGAGGGAAAGGCCTGAGTAATTATATTTTTAAAATGCCAAATAATATTAACCAGTTAGTTTTCAGGGAATTCAGACATGAAAGCACTCTAACATTTTCTGTGAAGTTTTAATTGAGAACTATATTGTTTAGTTTGGTAATGAAACATCTGCAACAAAACCACCAAGCTCAGAGAGCATTAAGGACCCCACAGTTCAACCCTGAGATAGAGATATTTCTTCTATCAGTTTTACGTATACTTGTTAGTAGTCATGGTTTGGTAATCATGTAACATGGTTAATGATGCATTCTTACCTCATTCTATTTTTTTACTAGTTCTAATCCAAGCTTCAAAAGCTAAAATTATTTCAATAGTATTGTGAACACCAACAAAGCTCAATGTATTTAAAAAGCCAAAATCAGATTACAGCATATATCCATAATTTTCAAAATAAACACTTAGATATTGCTGAAAGTAATAGCAATAAATTATGTTGCATATCTTCCAGTTAATCCTAAAAAAAATGTCTGGTTTGTGTTATCAACATACAACTCAGAAGGCTTAATTTAGAATAGACACATTGATTTTCTTGAGATTTAAATTAATAATGCTTAAACAATATAACATGTATGAAACTATTATATTTATAGAAGCATGACTGGATTTTGTACTAGAGATGATGCTCAAATTTAAAAATCTTTGGCTATTATAATTTCATAGTATTAGAATCACTTATAATAGATATTTCTAAGACAAAAATTTAATTTAATTAATCTAAGACCAACAGGACAACTAATCATAACAAGAGATCCCATTTATTCCAAAAGTCTGTATACAAACCTATTTAAGTCAGTTTAAAACTACCATCTTTTAATAATACTATCTGAAAAGTTAGTGTTAAGTGTCAGGATAAAATCACATTGGAAATAATTCTAAAGTATATAAAGACATTAACAATAAATTGCTATGTAAAGTTAGCTACTGTATAAAACTACCCAGAGCAGATATTGATTTACCTTGCTGAGTGTTATATTAACTTCTAAGACCTCATCTTCAAATGTTCACCATACTGGCTATATGGTCTACCTGCAAACTCTATACTTAGTTTTACTTATTTATTATCCTTTTAATTCACCCAATAATCAAAATTCTCTGGGCTGAAGACAAAATTGCTTAAAACATTAAGTATTTTCAAAAATATTTTAAAAAGCAGAAAAATGAATAAACTAGTCAATATGAGCTTTGTCCCCAATCTAATTTAGCTCTCTAATGAATACATTTGAGCTTTCAAACATCAGCTTGACAAATTTAACCTGTCTATGTATGCACTTAAAATATTATGTCTATAAATAAAAAACACTAAGAGTATGAAGAGTAATTAAGAACACATTTTTAAAGCAATACAAATATTTTAGGCATTTTTTCATAGAAAATGCCATTAATCAAACCAATTAATCTGAATTACTTTGATGACCATGTGTTTTTTGGCCTTGGCTGCTGACTATAATCCAGGAGGAATATAATAATATTGTACTATTCAGCTTCCATTGCCTCCATTCTCTCATTTCTTATTAGTTGGAAAAGCCCACTGTGAATAAAACCAGCATTTTTATTCATTTACATCATGTTCATATAGAAGTAATATCTGCTGGAAATGATTATTTAGAATACTATTTTGCAATCCTATGGACTGCCAAAGAAATAATATTACTTTAGTATTACTTTTGAGGAAACTTCTTCTCCGTCAACACACACACACACACACACACACACACACACACACACACACACAAACCAAACAAAGAAAATATTACTTCATTAATATCTGGAGCAAACCACAATGATTCCAAAATATGACTTGCAAACAATGGTATGATTTCACAAGTCCCACACTTCCACTTGCTTGCACCCTAATATATTGTTCAAGAAAGTAACTTGTCAGATTTGTGAGATGCATTTGTTGTTATTTCTCTTGTCCACCCACCCCCACAGACACTCATATGTACTGTTAATCAGGGAGCAATTTACATAATTTAAATACATAAATTACCTTAATTTTCAAAATGTACAGTTTTACAGAATGAATTTCAGTACAGACCTATTGATTTAAGTGTGACTTCACTGAAGAAGATGGCTGGAAAAATGCAGTTCCCATGTCTGCTTCTTTTACAACTTATTTACAACAATATTCAAATATGCCACCATAGAGTACAGAAAAATAAATGTCAGAAGACTTTTAAAAGCAAAATTATTCCATTAATTTTATTTTCCAACCTTGCTGTCAGTGGAAGAGAAGGGATAATAAAACAAGTGACATTGCCTAATGTACACATTGCTTAATGTACACACTGGGCCTGCATATTACTGAGCACTGAAACAACATCATATTTCTTCTTTCCATTTTTATTTATTAACTTACAGGTATGTGATTTTGCTTTCAGTGAAATCCAGGAAAGTTGACAAAGGTGGCCTAAACAAATCAAATCTCTTTTCTCTTGTATAGTCAGAATATGAAAATTACCAGATTAGTTAATAAAATAAAATATCCAAGTCCTCTCTCTCAGTCTATACATATGTCTTTAAACAATGAAAGGGGCTTATTCTTTTAAGATACATTGCATTTCTGCTCATATTTCTGCTCATATTTCTTCCTACTGGGCATTTATAAAGAATGAACTGATGTATCCCACTATTCTCTCCATAGAAGCCTGTTTGATCCATCAAGATAGAGAGAAAAAAAAAATTCATTCCATTTTTCTCACCATTCAGCCCAGCCCTCAGATTTGCTCAAAAGTGTTGGGAGATTCTTCAGAGCAGCATTGGACAGGATATGTGTGGCTGCACCAAGAAAGGAGACATTCCAAATCATCTTCCTCCTTGTTTCCCTGAAACAGCTGATGATGGATCAAAAAGTCTTCCAAAATCAGCGAACCTATAGATACATACAATCCAATGTTTAGGATTGGTTGAATGTTTGCCCCCCAACAGCCAAACATCTCTAATATGCAACAATCAATTCTAGCAATCACTTAAATATGATTGTCAGTATTCAGTTTCAGAAGTAACTGCCAAGTTGTCACTGATTTTTTTTTTTGTCAGTCTATCTAAAACTTTTGTCAAGTTTTATCAGGCTTTCCAATGTAAGCTAAGAAGAATGAATCCAAGTAGGCATTGCCTAAAGCAGGAGTCTTAAAACATGACCGCATTAAGACTTGTGGATTTCAACTCCTAGAATGTATCTCATAGTCATGTTAGCTCAGGAATTCTGATAGTTGAAGTTCAAAAGTCTTAAACTTGCCAAGATTGAAGATTTTTGGCCTAAAGGATTGATTTCAGATGGGGGAAATCAGAATCAGGAAGAGAAAGGAAAGATTCTATAATAGAGTCTCTTTATACAAAAAGAAATTATGTAAGGCCATGGATCATGGGCATTTCATTTCCCACATCACACTAAATCTCAAGTTGATTTTGGATCAGCATGATGAGAGAATCCAATAAAAGATTTGAGCAAGATTTTCTCCATTCTTTTTAGTCTTCAGTCCTGCAAGATGAAGTTCTTTTAGACCAAAAGATGATATTCAAGGATTCATGAGATATGTGGGCTTCTAATTCCCTCCAACTTTGATGGTGGTTGGAAGGAGTGGGACCAACCAAATCTTATGTTTTGACACTCCATAGGGCACACATGTGAGCAATAGAATTATTCAGATATAATGACTTGTAGAAAAGATTAAAATGGAAAGTCTTGCGTGGAATGTAGCTCAGTTGCAGAAGAGAAAGGACTCTGTCTCAGGGAGCAAAGAGAAGAACAATCTTGGAAAAGGGAAAAGGTAGACCACACACACACACACACACACCATCCCCCACACCTTTCCTGGGGAATATCTAATAGTTATGCAGATACACTAAGTGCTTTAGTCTGACAAGATTCCTAACTATAGGCAAGCAATATAAAATAAATTACTCCAAAGTAACTTCTTGTGTCTTTTTTGGTTCATTGAGCCTGATATGTCTTAACCCATCCAAAAGGGACACTTGACTAACAAATTTACATTTCTATATTTTGCCTTCGTTCAGGTTGCTTTAATGATCTTTTCTCTACAAATCCAAAAAAAATACTGGAATGCATTCAAAGCAAAAAAATTAATTCAATAAATAAATAAATATTTCAATAGCAGGCACAAAAAAGCAAATTGACTTTTAAAATCCCCTGATATAGTATATATATAGTACATGATGTTTGCCCCTCACAAAAGAAAAAGCATCAAACTGGACTGGGGATGAAACAATCAATGAAATAAGTGAAAACTGTATCATATTAAGAATTAAGATGAGTATTTGTGTACGTGTTTGTTTGTGTATACAGGTATGCATACATATAATTTGGTCATCTTGTCTGTGACCAGGAGAGGACAAAATCCACACTTATGTAAACACTACAAGGTTGATGGCCTTGTTTCTTCTCTTGGTAAATTTCTCGTGGTTTCTCATGGAACTAACTAATTTTTATTTAGTTTAGCAAAGGTAGGAGGTCCTCACTAGGTCAGTCCATGTTGACTCTAATTCACAGAAATCCTGGAAGAAGTCCTGAATGTCTATATGTTGTGCCTGCTTTCTCTTCACATTGTCTTTCAAACATTTATTCAGATAAGAAGAGTTGTATTACTTCTGATCAGTTTAATCCGCTATTCTGTTCCCATAGAAACCAACTGTATGCCTGTTGAAAGCACAACACATTCCCATTCACAACACACAAACTGGCTAATACTGTCCAGCAACCAGTAGACATAAAACCTCTGAAGGTCTTTGTCCTTCATGATAGTGCATAATCTAACTATCTGTTCTGGCATATTCAAAGCTTACTGTGTACTACATAGTTACATAACACATAATAGATAATACAAGAAGATTTCTTCATTCATCTGCAGAGAATTCCCACCTCCCCCACAAAAAAAGTCATTTCACTGGGATGGTGAGATGAACAACAAATTTTCATTTCTACTTCAACTTTTAGGTAGCAGTGTTTCTATATCTTTCTGCACAGGTGGGGGGGGGAGAGAGATTCTCATTTTGTATCAAACCTTAATGTACTTTCATGGTCTCCCTGCTTAGATCAGTGATTTAACAGTAAAATTGACAAGCATGAATCAAGATAACATGCTTTTACTCTGCCAGGATTGAATGGAGAAACAAATAGAGAAAGCTCCTTTTGAGGTGAAATGGACAGTGCTGAACTCCATGTTACAAATATATCTAACTGTTGCAGTGGTGTGGGAACAAATGCATTTTTTCTAAACAAGGGCAGAATATTGTAGATCTGTGATAAATAATATTCAGATTCACAGAGTATTTGTTTTCCCAGCTATGAAAATATTTCATCATAAGAGACTCCACAAATTAATCTGCCTCTTTAGAATGAAAATTCTGTAGCAAATAATAAATGAACAACTCCCATGGAATTCCTAGTGGCAGCTGAACTTGAAACTTCCCTCTGCAACCCCAATCATTTGTTTCACAAAATGTTGAATTTTGTGTACCTCCTTCTTCCACCTGCTCTGAATAAAGAGTTGGAAGTTATTCTTTTTCAGAGGGGACACAGTTTTAATCTATGCTTTGATAACCATGTGAGGACTTCCCAAAGGTGCTTTTTCAGAAGGCAACTGGACTTTCTGGTTTTTCTTTGAAGACATTTCACTTCTCATCCAAGAAGTTTCTTCAGCTCCAGAATGAGAAGTGAACTGTCTTCAAAGAAAAACCAGAAAGTCCCCTTACCTCATGAAAAAGCACCTTTGGAACAACCTGGACTACTGAGAATCTCCATAGAAATGTGAGAACTTCCTTCTCACATCATCAACCATTTCAGGTCTAAAACTGAAGATGAGGCTAAGAGGTGATTGTGGAGCAAAAAGTATCTTTTTCATGGTGTAAAGCAGCATGCTGAAATGAATCAAAGCTGATTAGTAGAGCTTTAATTCATTCTATGACTAAGAATTTTGTTTGTTTCATTTTTTTAAAAAAATAATTAACTAACATTTGAGAATATCTTCATACACAATTTCATCAATGTGACTTTGAGGAAAGCATCGTGTTGAAGCTACATTGTAAACATGATCTTTTTCTTCCTAGGAGCAAAGCAAAGTGATATGTAAAATGTTGTGGGAAAAAGTTGAGAAGAAAAGAGCTATTTCTTGGAGTGTAAACTCTAGGCTGGGCAATTTTTGCAAATGTTCCAAGATTTGCCTACAGTTTTTGCCAAAGATAGCCATTCTGATGGTCTGTGTTTGCATACATGTAAGACATTTTTGATGAATGGTGGGAACAATCACACAGGAGTCTTCAGACTGCTCGTTGAAAGCTTTGGCAAGCAGTGAAATAGTGCTTATTGTTTTTGACCACTCGCTAATTTGATTGGGAGGAAACAAGCAGCACCTCCTCTGTGGCGTTCACTAAAGTCTTCCAGCATGTTTTGTATGTGGACAATTGCACTGGTGCAGTTATTCTGAAGTCTCCTACATTCATCAAAAATTATCCATGCCGAGTGACTTCAAGTAATGCCATGTAGTCCATGAGCCAAGACCTGAATTTTCACATATTGGTACCACCCGAGGTGACTAATAATCTTAGGTGTTTTTGGCTTCTTTTATGTCTCTAGTTTATGTTTTGATGTGATAGCCCTTGTTAACTCGTAGCTTAATCGAGGTTATCACTCTTAGAATAGATGCACCCTATGTACACGGAAAGAAAGGGTGAACACATACTTTGACAATATTCTCTATTCTGAACATCACCACATTTATGCTAATGACCAAATATACTATCCAAAATATCTCCAGAACCCTTTCATTGTTAGTATGCATGAACAGTCTAGTCATGGGCGTCCGGAGGGAGGGTGGGGGGCAAGGGGGGTCATTTGCCACCACCCCCCCCACGTGGAAAACATCAGCTTCATCTCTTCTTATCCTTGGCAGCTGTAGGTCTGGATGATGGAAGTCAGTGTCATGCTGACCTACCATGTTCCTCAGTTGCCTCAAGTATCTACTGCGGTACTCAGATGTCAGATAGTACCTTGCCACAGCTCCACCTTTCAGGCTGAAGCCCTTGGTGCCTCCTGGTGTCTGCGTGTCTTTGTTAACCGTCTCCTCAATTGTCTGGTCCACAGGTATCCGCCCAAATGGGTTCTGACTCCCAATCTGGACAGAAAAACCTCCCTGCATGAAGTGGGCATGCACTTCAGGGTGTTCTATTGGCAGTCGAGACATTTTGGCATAGTAGTAGGTCAAGAAGCGGGCATAGTTCACCTTGTCATAGGCAAAGCACCATGGGATCATCTGCCTGATTGCTGCCAGGTGAAGCATCCAGTTGCCCTCTCTGGATGCTCGGATCAGGCACAGCATGATCTCTGCCATGTCCAAGTAGGACATCCAGAATGCAGAGAGGTTATCTGCATTTCTGAGAGACTCCAGGTAGACTTTAAACAGCTTTATTGTGTGCACACATGACTCGTTATTAAGCAGGTCTTGCAGTGCAGCCTGAGAGACACCGTCGTGGAAGCTGGCAATCTTCTTCAGGGTTTCATCAAGGTGGTGAATGTCTCTTGCATGGTGTTCCTCCAGCCATCGGAGGAATCCTTTCCAGGCAAGCCTCAATAGTGCTTCATAAACCAGCTTGTGACATCTTACTGCTCTGTTGTACTTGCGACCATCCATCACACCATTCACTGAGCCTTCTGCAATGACACCAGCTTCAACACAGAGATCCCTGAGCCCTGCATCTTGAAATCGCTTCCCTATGATGGAGAGCATATTGCAGATTGTGTGGAAGTCTCCCATCCTGACGACGATGCTGTTGAACTTGTCATGTTTCCATACTATCTCAACAGCCTTCGCATAAAGCGCCTGGTCAAAGACACAGACAATCTGGTTCAGCTGAAGGGCCTGCATGATGTGTAGGGTCCGCTCCAGCACTTCATTGACCGTGGACATGTCTGTTGCAGGAGCATTGATAGTGGGCAGGTAGCCCACAATGTCTTGGTTCACCGTGACATCATTGCGGACCATGATGTTGAACCCAGTCCAGCTGCTGACAGTCTGGTTCTCAGGGTCTGACAGTCGAGTCAGTAACCAGATAAAATTCTTCATCTTGGCTTCGTGGACCTCCTTCATGCTGTCAACATCTACAGTCTCGGTCTTTGGAGGCTGGGCTCGCTTACCAACATTGTAGGTTGGTAACATTGTTGGGGCTGGACTGATGCTCCTTTTCTTGGACTTGCTGACAGATGGGAAGAGATTCTGTGGCTTGGGGCCTGCAATCTTGGGCTGGACAGCAATGCCATTGACTCTGTGAGAAGTACCTTCTCCGCTGAGTGTCTCCTCAAGTCGGTCAATGTTATCCCATGCCAGGGTTGTGAACACACCTTGGCAGATGTCTGCTGGCAGTGGGATGTCTTCCTGTGCACGCTCCAGCTTCTGAATGCACAGTGCTGTATCGATCTCCTCAATCTGTGAATAAGAAATGCAGTGGCCCAGGCGATTGAGTGTGCGTACAAGTTCTGTATTGCCTGTCAAGGTCTTCACAGCAAATGACAAAAGTACGTGCTTGGATGGCTTTGTCTTGCCACATGTGACAGCAAATATCAGATCACTGGCAAGAGAAGTGGCAAGCCTTTGGACTCTGTCAGAAGGATCTGCACACTCACACTCTCCAGTGAGCACGGTATACAGGAATTCAGTGACAGATTCAGGAATGACATTCTGCTCTGTGTCAGGGGGCCATGTCTGGCTTACATCTTGCTTCTTAATCTGATTCCTCAGCTGCATTGCTGCTTTGGCTAGGACATCCCCAGAGTTGGCAGCCCTTGCTTCGTGGAGTTCTTTCCCTAGTCTGTAGGCATGCTTGACAAGCTCATCAAATGACAAGCTCTCTGGATATATGAGAAGCTTCCCTTTCTCATCAGAAACGAAGCAAAGCGATCCTCCTATCTCACTTTCAAGTTTACGACGGACATGTTTCTTGGTTGATGGTCTGATCTGAGAAATTCCGCGAGAGTGCATGGCTTTCTCAAGTCTAGCTGTCAGATCTGTCATAGGCAGCACCTCAGGGTTGAGAATGAGTTCATTCCTGATATATAGGAATAGCTCTTCGTAGGATTGTTTCTCGGCTTCCTCGTATACTGCCTGCTCAGACTGCTCCTGCTCATCGCATGCACCAGAACTGGTGGATGCCCCTTCCTTTGTATACACTTTGTAGCACGACTTGTGGTAGTGCCCCTCTGCGGCAACAAGGTCTCTGCTTAACAACGCGAGGATTCGCTGGTCCATTTTTTGGGTTGCTGCACTGCGGATTCTGTCATCTGCACGTAACTCAACACACTGGATGATAGGTTCCCTTGTCTGTCTTCCTTTCAGGTACTTGCTTGACTTGCAGCAGAAGATGCATGTCTTGTCATACACTCTTGATGTACTCGGTGCATCCCTAGATGATCTTCTGACACCATGGACACCAGTCTGTTCTTCTGCACTCGGCCTGTCTTTAGAAAGGATGGAGTCGAGAGTCTTCTTCATGGTAAAGATGCTGCGACATTTGCGATGATACTGGATCTGCGGTATTTGGCCTTCTTCCAAGTCTTTTGCAATGTCCAGAAGTGGAGCATGTTGTCTAATCTCTGCTGCTCTTAGCAGTGTCTTCCATGAGTCCAAGTCTTTTAGTAACACGAAGGTAGACGTGTCTTCACCAGAACAGTGAATAATGCAGCCTGGCCGCACTCCTTTCTTTGGCAATGCAGTGGCCTTGTCTCCACTTGAATCCATCATGTGGGCCTTAGTAGTTTGTCACAATATAACAGAGAACTGCAATTATTCAACAGTAGTCCGCATTGAGAAATTGAGTTCAAAACTCTTTGTAACGATGTTGGAAGAGAAAAAAAAAACATATTAGCAATTTACGAAATACATTTTAATTTGCTATGATGCTCTACATTTACCACAAAAAGTCTCTGCACATGATTTTAATAAATTATCAACATCAATTAGGTTTAATTCTAATGATTTACAGCTTCATTTCGCAAATATATGTGTTATCATGTGATATCACAAGGCCGCTATTCAGTCAAATTGATGGTTTCTTAAAAAACATACAAAGCTACATATCTGAAAAGGCTATCACATCTTAATGTACTTGGTATGGACCCATAAACATTTTAGTACCATTAAGATTTGGTCACCCAAGATGGTACCGATATCTGGCCTGGCCCATGGACTAATGGCAGTTCTAAAGTTGCCCAATGTAGAAATATTTCAGCTAGCACTGAGGAGAAGGCTGAGAAAACCTTTTGCTCACAGCACTGGGTTGAGGCAATTCAACACCATTGTCAATGTTTCATTGAGATTAACTGATTAACCTTTTTGGTTTGTCACCTGCTTGAACCATTTTGCATCTTAATAAATTGATTAAATTACACAAAACAAGTTTTTTTTAAAGCAAAGCAAAACAAAACAAATATACTGTAGAAGAAGTGACAAATTGGATATCAATTCATTTAGCCAGAGTATTTTGAATGCTTAGCTTTTAAAACAGTCTGGATTTAAAGTTTAAACTCCGACTTTTTCCTCTCCTAATAGATTAATCATCTTCAACAGATAGACAATATCAAGATATCACATGTCTTTTTTTTCTCATTCTGGGTATCTTTTGAATTTAACCAGTATAAGAGGCTGAGAAATTTGCTTGATTCCTTTTTTTCTGAAGAACTTTCCTATATTAGCAAATTTCTTCAGAAATAGAATGAAAAAAAACCCCTGTATATTGTATATGTAAATGCTTTCAGTTTAAATAGTATTAATGTTGTGGGACTTTCACGAAGTAAACATTACATAATCAAGATTGATGGGGAGATGATGGCAATCCTGGAATGGAAAATATAAATTTTGAATGATATTTGAAGGGAAACAAATCCATGAATGCTTTACCCTATAAATAGTTCGTTAATGTACAAAAGGAGAGTTAACAGGATAACATTGATCTGGAAGAAATATCATAGGCACTCATCTGCTCTGCTCTCAAATAGAGAATACAAGGAAAAGGCTATTAGGCCTATTGAAATAATAATCTGAATTGGCTCTCCAGGACAAATAGTTCTTCACTATTGCTATTTTCATTTTTCTCTATGAAAAAATTTAGAGATCATGCCATATAATGTAAGAATAGAAGGAGTAACTTTATTATGGCTGAAGACAAATACAGCATAATTTTAAACAATCCATGCCATATAGTGACTAAATAACTCCATGGTATGGTGGAAAACTGATACCTATGTTCTGGATGGCAGAGTGAGTCAGTGGTTCAATAACGTCTCCTAATTTTGTGTGGCTGCTATGTCCCATCATCCTTTTTATAAAGAAATTAACAGTTTAGTTCATGGTTTGTTGAAGAACAAGTTCTGCACAACAGATTATACTCTAAATATTTCAAGTTACTCTAAATATTTCTAAGTCACAAGGATTGAGCATAGTGTTTTGCAGAACTACTTTGTTAAGAAAGATATCAAAGAAGTCAAGATGCTATTCTGCATAGATATAGTGCGCATCAGCAAAGCATTTACAGTCAGTTATTTTATATCTATAATTATGTTTAATATACACTAATACAATACATTCACACCATCAAACAGTGACTTTTATCTTATGAATGGTGGAAAGATGAATTATAATCATTATGAGTGTTTATTGTCTTGTATAAGGTATGAGTTGATACATGCATATAGTTTAATTGCAAGGGATGGAAAATCAATTCTTGTGCATCTGATATTTGTAATATGTACATTGTTATAACAATGATTTTATAGCAATGTTATAGCTTTGATTTTCATTTTTCCATTCATAATTTGCCAATAACTGCATCATGCTGGAATCAGGGCTGGTCCTATCATTATGTAGAATGTAGTTGATGTTTCAGAGACCTCCCTGCTACCTTACTATTTGTCACTCAAATCTGCTTCATTAGACCAAAGGGCATGGTGGTCTGAAACAGCTAACTGGTTCAGCTTCATATATTTTTCTGAGGGGGTCATGCTGTAAGATGTCTGCAAGAATTTATCAGATAACAAGCTAGCCAGAAGAGGATTGTTACTGTATAGGGAAGGTTCTACAAGGAGTGTGCAATAGGGAAAGATCAAATCCTTGTCCCATCTCAATTGCTGGGTCCTTTTTCTGTTGTAAATGAAGTTTTCCTACTAGAAAATACAAGTAGTTGTCAATTAACATCCATTCACTCAATGACCCTTTAAAATATGATGGCAATGAAAAAATCCTGACCTGTCCTTGGACTCATGAATATTGCAGTGCTCCCACTGTCAGGTGATATTCAAATGAGCCCACATTTATGACTGAGTCCCTGTCACCCTTATTCCTGCAACTGACCTTCATCATCCTCAATCACTTCCTCTCTGCTTGGTTCATTCTAGCCATGAGCTGGGACACACCATAGCTCTGGAACTTTTTGCCACACTGTGGCTCTGGGTTTCGTGCATTCTCCTGCAGCCTCGCTGGTAAGCTGCATATCCTTATGCACCCTCCTGTAGCCCCTCTGTCCTCATGGCATGACTTTCTGACCCTCTGTGCACCCTCAAGCACCATTCTTCTCTCAACTGCAGCTACTTGCCTACCATTCTGCTTGCTCGCCATTTGGGACTTATATCCTCCTGCAGGCTTCCTGACTGTTAGAAGAAGGCAGTAGGAAGTTGCAAGAAAATCCTTACTTAATGATCAGCAATAATTGCTTAATGATGGCAAAAGGGACAACAGGAGTTGGTGTCATTAAGTGATCCAGTCATTTGTCATTGTGCTTTGTGTTTCCATCAATTAGAGATGGAAATTCCTGTCCCAATTCCTCTCATTAATCAAGATAATTTTCTTGCTGAATTGAAATAGCAAGGATTTGGAGGAATCAAAGTATATTTCAACAGGCTGACTATAAATAGGGAATGCAAGAATTAGTTATCTCTCTTTGGAACAAAATAGATATCTAAAGTTCCTTCTCTCTATTTGGTGTGGGCATGTTATTTTCACATTTTGATGCTAACTGAAAAAAAAGTAACCTGACTTTTTGAAAGTTTTTTCAGTTTAAAACCTGCGTAGGCAGAAGCTATATGTTCAGATGTTCTGTTCTCAAAATTGTTCAGGTTTATTATTGGTCACCATTTCTTAGCTACATTAACAGTTTTTTAAAAAACTGTGCATAAATGCCATTCTGGGTAGAAATGTTGAATGTTTAAACAGTTTGCATTTTTCCCTTGGGTTAATTAGGTATTCATACATTACCTCTGTGAAAAACATGAAATGAATGTTTTCTTTTTTTTCCAACCCAGTGCTTTAAAATATAACAAATAAGCATGCAGTAGAGCTTAAATATATTGTAATCCCTTCCTTCTTTACTGTCTTCTTTTCCTTTTTAAAATTCTAGTTATAATATGAAATTTTTAAAATGTTTGTGTTTGTTGTGAACATTATATATTTTTATTCATAGTTGTTTTAAAAAGGAATCCAATTTAATGATTGGATATCCATATTGCTGAGTCATATTACTCATGGTGGTTCATGGTATTAAAATATTAAAGCAGATTAAAATATTTGCAGTGGTGTTCCTTCTTCCTCAGTGATAAATACTAGGCATGTGGTAGTTGAGAAGGAAAAATGAACTAAATAATCACTTATTTTGAGGTCTCTCCAGTGTTCTTAGCTTTATTTATAAAACATTACAGAAAGAAAAATAAACATTTTAGACAAATGTAAAAGACAAACTTTTAAAACAACACACACACACGTCTGGAAGAAACATTATACATAACTGTTTCAGTAAGAAGAAATCATATTTTAATAATATTTGTCCATGCATAGTATATGTTGATAGATTATTCTTTCATGGAATGCAAGTAATATGAGTTCTTCTATACATTATGCAGTTGGGGGATTTTTTTCCAATGTGGAAGAACTAATTTGTTAGAAATAATAAGATAACAGAGAATCAATTTCCACTGCCAGTGTCAATATCTATGTAATAGACATCTGATTCAAAAGAATGTATGTGTCCCAAAATATTAAACTATGTTTTGAAGTGGACTTAATACATGCACTTGCTTTTTACAAGAACATTATGACATAATGACTATATTTAAATGTAATGTTACTCTGGTTTCATAGAATCATAGGATTGGAAGTGAACCTTGGAAATTTTCTTATCCAATCCCCTGGTTAGTGCTTATAATTTATAATAAGTGATTGCCCAATCTTTTCTCGAAACATTCTAGTGATGAGGCATTCACCACCTCAGGAGACAAACTTTTTCATTGCTTAACAGCTCTCATGGTCAATAATTTTGTTTTAAGCTCCATTTTGGAACTCTCTCCATAAAATGTCCATTCTTTGGTTCTTATCTTACCATAAAGTGCTACAAAAAAAATAATAAATACATACCCTCTTCTCTGTGACATTTTTTCATGTATGATCAAGCCCATTGATGATTCTTGACCATTGAAGAGATAATTTGTAGAAGTTTATTCAATAAAGCAGTAGTTAAAATTTACCACCTACATTAATAAAAAAAAAAAAAGAGTACACAAAATATGAGCTTCACTAGGTTTTAGTATAATTGTAACATATGTTTCATTGAGTGAAAAATATATAATTATGTTCTTAAGATATCTCACTGTATAGTGATAAAGGTTAGAATTAAGGACATAAATAAAGATTTTGTACCATTCCACAGCCATCCACTTGAGCTTTATCGTTATTTTCAAAATTACTTTTTTGGATATCGCCCATTGTCAAAGGAGGAAGTAATTTTTGTTGCAAGAAATTCAGCTGTGTAATATAGGTAATCCTTGATTTATAAAAAAAATTGTTTAGTATCTGAAGTTACAATAACAATGAAAAAACAACAACTTGTAACCAGTCTTCAAACTTATGGCTGTCACAGTATTCCCATAGTGATATGATTCTTGTGGCCAGCTGACGGCTGATGGAACTAGAAGCAGAGTCGGACAGTAGTGAGGAGGTTGTGGAGGAACCTGGGCCAGTCTTGGAGGCTGAAGAGGGCTCAGATGAGGGCTCTGCATTGGAGGCAGGGATGGGGTCAGGGCAGTCTCGCAGTCATCAGCTGTCTTCAGACTCAGACAGCAGTGAGGCAGGGGAGTTTCTAGAACCAGTTCCCAGCCTGTGTATGTGCAGGGCTACTAGAAGATAAGAACAGTTGAGAAAGCAGGGTCAACTCAGGAGTAAGGCCACAACTCGGAGATGATTGGCCCCTCCTATAGGACATAAAAGAGAAGCAAATGGGACATGAGCTTTTGCAGGAAGCAATTAGCTTGTCTGGTCAATTTAAGCTTTGAAAAATTCTGTTTGACTCTGTGCAAGTTTGGCCTTGCCCTGCATTTGGCAATTAGTTCTCTGGCAGCATTCCAAGTGCAATAAGGTGGGTGTTTATAAACATTCCCCTGAAAAACTGTTTGTGAAGCCTTGTAGGCTGTGAATGAACATAATTCACAGCTGTGGAAATAAAAGAGGTTTTGCTAGAACTGAGATCATGTTTTATGCTTTCTAAGGAAGCCTAGGTCAGAACAATTATCAAAATTCAGGTGCTTGGCAAATGGTATGTATTTACAATGGTTGCAGAATTCTGAAGTCATGTGATCACAACATGCAAACTTCTCATCTGGCTTCTAACTAACAATGCCAATGAGTTAAGTTGGATTTCATGAATTCGAATTAGAATTCTTTATTGGTCAAGTGTGGTTAGACACACAAGGAATTTATGTCTGGCACATAAGCTCTCAGTATACATACCGCAATAGTGATAGATCATTATCATAGTCATTGAAAAAATACATTCATCATAAAACATTAGATACAACACTTAGTGATAGTCACTAAATAAGCAATCAACATAAACCATACTAGGATTCTAAGCAAACAATATAAATCGTAAGATACAAGCAACAAATTATAGTCATAAGACAATAAAGAGATAGGGAATAGGGAATATGAGAATAATGATGCTAATATTGCCTTTCTAGATACTTTGATAGTATTATGGGGATTAGTTGTTTAGCAGAGTGATGGCATGGAAAAAAAAAACTGTCTTTGTGTTTAATTGTTCTGATGTGCCATGCCCTATAGTGTCATCTTGAGGGTAGAAGTTGAAACAGTTTATGTCCAGGATGTGAGATGATTGTAGATATTTTCACAGCCCTCTTTCTGGCTCAAGCAGTATATAGATCTTCAGTGACTGCATGATTCTCTTAATAACTGCAGTGATTTGGTTAACAAATATGGTTTAAAAAAGGTCATAAAAATAACAATAGCTTTGCTTAGCAAACAGAAGTTCTAGTGCCAATTATGGTTGCAAGTTGAGGACTCTCTGTATCAAAGATAGATTTTTTTAAAAGGCTCTGTACAGTATCTTCTTTAAGATATTTCTAATTTACTGTGTATCTGAACAAAATTTTAGAAATTGAAAATGTATGTATTTTAGGGAGATAATATCTACATTCCCATCTTTAATGGCTGGGACTACTTGTTTTGTTTTAGACAGGTTTATGCATCCTATAAAAGCAGTAGTGGGACATTTGCTCATCTGTGTCCAAAGAGTTTTCAACTTGTATTTCCAATTTAATCTCATAAGAATTTTTCAGTTTTTTTCTTCAATGGCACGAATGTGATAATAAATTCACTGTTATTCAAACAAGAATCATTATAATGCAAGTTTTCAGATAATCTAGTAAATTGTTAGAATTGCACATTTATGCTGTTTATAATTCCTGTAATTCCAATTTATGTTTGGTCTAAGATCATGTAAGAGATCTCAGATTGTTCATGCTTGAATTTGTTGAGATAATGCTGAAGAAACCACCACCAACACAATATAATAATAACCAAATCTAAAAAATATATGCTGTGGTACCACTGAATAAAAGGTATGTTCTCTGGGATGTAATCAACACAGATGGAAACCATGACCAAAGAAGTTATTTTCATAAGTGCATCTATGCCCAGAATATGGGCAATATAACCTAGAATATGGGGATTTTGCCTGAAAATTCATTCGCACTCATCTAGATTACATATGTTCTGGGAGAATCTGTTAATTTCCCATAAGGGACATAGAGGCCTGCAGGCCTTGCTTTTTCTGGCTGCCCCACTTGCTTTTTGGAAAACCTTGGTATTTGAACAGCTCTCACTTCATTAGATTTTCAGAAATTATTGAGAAGAAAGCTACTTCTTTGGAGGCTGATTAAATAATGAATCTTCTCATCTATTTATTGTTGTATTTAATTTTGGTCTGTTTTTATACATTTTAGGCTTCTATCCGCTTTAATTTTTATAAATTATTATTATTTTTTGCTTTGTACTGCAGAGGGTTTTTTCATGTATGCAAACTTACACATGCCAAACAGAAGACAGAGAACATTAAAACATGTATTTGCATGTTGGACAATTTAATTAGAAAAATGCAATGAATTAATAAAGGCTACTGTATGATAAAAATGCTTAAAGACATCATAGGGCTGCCAACAATAAAATACTTTTTTTTAATAGACCGACATTGTCTAAAAAAAGTCTGACTGGCATGTTTATAATAGTTGTAAAACTGAACTGCTGAAATATATTCAATGAAATGATTTTGTGACAGTAATAATGCTTCACATGTCACTACATTTATACTGTATATACTTCACTGTGCTTCACTGTGTGAGATACATATAGAAATGAAAATAAAAATATTTTATCAATGTTTCATTTTTTCTGTTTGCAATTACATACCCAGTTATGTTTTACATCTGGAAGAATGGAGAAATAAAAGTAGTTTAATGGTCTACAAATATGTCTTAGTAGAATTTAAGCATGTTTTTTTCTGTATGTGGCATGGTAGTTGGTTATCTTTTGGCAGCATTGTGACATGTTTGGTATTTATCCTTATTTATTTTTATTTATTTGTCAAGCAAATTATACTTGTCAAGCAAGTTATAGATAACAGGTATAAGTATAAACATAGTTATGAATACATGAATACAGTCCAATAGATAGAGATGGTTTTAGATTGCGTAGTGCTTTTTCAACATTGTCTTCTGTAAAATCGATATTATTAGATCATTATAGTTGTCTGTGGTTTGACTAGGAAATACTGGGCATGATTCATTGACATTTACAAATACTGAGCCAAAGAATTTGCTAAAAAGGTTGGCTTTAATGGTGTCATCATTGCAGTCTTTAACATTAGGTCCTTTCAGGGGTGTGATGGACCTTCAGTCTTTTAGTTTGTTGCTTAAAAAATTGTAGAAAGTGTGGGTGGAATTGGTGTGTAGAAGGTTTTCCTCTTGTTTAATGTGATAATTGGTGCATTCAGTCTTAATCTGGTGGCATAAATTTTTGTATCAGCTTTTGAAGTTGGCAGTGTGACCAGATTTGTTTTTCTGCCAAAGTGATCTCTTTTTGGATTGAAGCTTCCTTATTGTAATGGGTAATCTGTTTTTTCTGGTTTTGGGAGTTGTTATTGGTATATATAGTTTGATGACTCTTTTGACTTCAAGTAAAAATATGTTGTATTGGTCTTTAGTCATATTGCATCCAGTGAATAGAAATTGCCAATCAAGGGATGAGAGACCGTTGTCTATAAGATTGTGTTTTTTGAAGTTATAATTGGGGATCCCATCATTATAATGATTTTTGTGTGGACGTAAGTTGAGACAAAAGTCAATCATGTTGTGGTCACTGTTGGAAAAGGGTTCTTTAATTTGTATTCTGCAAATTGAATTCAAACTATTGCAGAATATGAGATAGAGGCATTTATTAAGTCTAGTACTGTTGGTTACTAGTTGTTCCAGTCCCACATTTGTTACAGCATTGTAGAAGGTTGTGTGTACGGGTTCAATTTTACATTCATTTAGGGTCCAGTTAATATGAGGTAGATTGAAGTCAAAAAGAAAGAAAGAAAAAAAGAAAGAAAGAAAGAAAGAAAGAAAGAAAGAAAGAAAGAAAGAGAAAGATATGGATAGCAATAGGTTGCATCTTCCAACAGGCTGATCTGATAGTCCTTATTCTTCTCCTACCAACAGTAGTAGTGCAGCTCTGAAAAGATGCATATACTTTAAGTCCTGGGTAAGTTCATAGACTAAGCATTGAAATGAAGACAGTAGATCAGAAGTTCTGTAGATTCTGTGTTGAGAACTGGTTTTGTGAATGACTTTCTAGGGCCTGGGCTCCTTTCACCTTGGGGGCTTGTCACCATGTTCTCACAAATGTCACTTCCTTACATCCCCATCTGCTTAGGCTGAATATAGTTGCTAAGTAGGCAAGTCATAAACTTCTGGTATTGGTGGTGAATAGAAAATGGAACATGATGGAAGTTTTAATGCAATTTGATACAATTCCATGAGACTGTATCTCATCAAGAGTTTATGGATGGCTGGAAAAAAATTGAACCATTTGGTAAGGAAATAAATAAAGAAGTGAATAAACAGTAATAAAACTGTGATCATCCAGAAAACAATAAAAAAACAGTACCCCCCTTCATACTTACATATATCAACCATGATTTCCATCAACATTGATAATTTAATTATCAAATGTGCTATGGAACAGCTAGATTTTTAATCTTTTGTGAAATAAAGTTAAAATTTCTGCTGGACCTGGGTGTAGGAGGCTGTGTTATAAATTCTGTTTCTTTTAATTTAGTTTTGATTTTATGTTAGTTTCAATAAAAAATGCAATTAAAGAAAAATGTTCTCATCTTACTCCCACCCATAATTTTTCTTTTGGAGGAAAGTTATTTTTAGAAATGAACACCTTAGTTGTTTCCTTCCCTCTTTCTCCACTCAAAGTTTGAAATCACTGGTGCTATTTGTTAGGGACCAAAAAACTGAGTTTTTACTTTTACTGTTGCATGCAATATGCAGCTCAGAAAGAAATTTCAATGGCCAAAGAAAAATTATAAATAATCACATTTTCTGTATTCTGAGATGATACTGAAGTGCATCAACCTTGCACAAGTATGAGTACCTCTTTAATTAATAGTAGAAAAATCTGTGCTTTTTCCAAATCCAAAACACTTTTTGAGCATTTTCTAAAGCATATACAACTTATTATATATTAAATAATCCTGCAGATTTTGACATCAACCCAACCTCCTCCATCCCATAGACACTACTAATATTTAGTCATTTCAGTGCCATGAATCAAATGCCCCCTGATTTCCTGGGGTGCTTCAGGCATTGAGTTTTACATAAACCAAAATCAGGACAATTCATTAAAAGTTAAAGAAATAATAATCATAAAACAGTATGAAATACAATATCTTGTTTATTTATAAGATCCTGCCCTGGAATAAATCACTTTGAATTTTGCCTTCTAGAAAGAAGGCCAATTATGTAGTAGAATCACGGTGGCAGTGGAATTTCTGGAAAAGTCAACTTTGATCCAGAAATAGAGCTATCATCTATGAACCTTGGATTCCACTGAGATCATCTTAATTTTATAAATGTAGTGCTGTATTCAGAATATAACAAGATATTAAGAATACTGCTTTTTGGAATCTGGGCTGGTTGCCACCTAATGGCTTTAAATCATTAAAGTGATGTATAGTTCCCTCTGAGAAGAGATTATAGTTCCCTCCAGAACCTTTTTAGAGGGGTCTGGAGAGTTCTGCATGGGATTTTGGGGACATAAACAGTCCCTAAACAGTGATTTACCCACTCTCACTTGGAAATCAATACAGTAAACACAGAACTATAGTTGATAAGTAACAACATAACTTTTTTTTTTTTTAAAAAAAAGAAGGGTAGTTCTTTATGTGTATCCTACAGATTCCAAAATGGAACTGCTTAGATAGAAAAATGAATCATAAAACTTTAATGGCAGGTCTTTTTACTGAAGAATTATTGTTGATAATTGTTGAAATGGCACAGATTTTCATCTAACCAGTTCTTGAAGTTTTAGACTGGGATGGGTAACTGAGAGCTTGGAAAAATTGCACTGTGTAGGGAAATATTCTCATGGTATTAGCATTCTACACACTGGCAATTGTACAGTGCATGACAATTACATTATCATCTATCACAGATGATGCACAAGATTTTGACTTCCTATGTTGCCATAATATTAAAGAAAGATTCTGGCAGGTGTGGCTGTCTTCATGCAAGCTTGCTAAAAAGAGTGCTATGACTGAGTGCTCTCCAACATTAAAAAATGCACAGGAATGTGCTGAAAGCTAAATGTCAAGACTAAAGGGTATCTTCCTAACATTGCCAATTTAAAAAGTTTAATGTTTTTATGTAAGACTCTTTCATTAAAAAATGATAAGTGGATCTTATTATTTAGGAACATT
Organism: Hydrophis major; assembly: GCA_033807585.1. Classification (NCBI taxonomy): domain Eukaryota; kingdom Metazoa; phylum Chordata; class Lepidosauria; order Squamata; family Elapidae; genus Hydrophis; species Hydrophis major. The sequence goes on along the minus strand of CM066328.1, from coordinate 295,401,096 downwards.
ATCCACAATGATTGTAAAAGCCATGTAGCTTTGCTATCCTTTCTACATATATCTTCATGTAATTTGCCCATCATTTCTGCATGTATCAACAATATACTTTAAGCATGAGTTTAAAGAGAGGATGACAATGTTAAAATTAAGCAACATCAGCAGATGCAGCTATGGTGCTGGAAAATACCACTACAGACTTGGCCACAAATGGCATTTTATTGGCAAGATCAACTCTTAAAATTAATTTACAGCCATTTTAGACTATATTTCTTTCCACAAGGGTAATCATACAGTTACTGTTGATTGTAATTGTGTCAGATGATGTACTGCTTACCAGAAGTTTTATTTAAGACTGCCACTTTGCACTATTCTATTTAAAAAATTAACACTTAATTGTTCCAGTAAGTGAACTCTCAAAAATTTAGCTGTTTTTCCTTAGGACTTACTATAATAAATTAACACGCAAAACGTGAACCTGCCAGAAATAGACATCTTCAAACAATATTTAAGATGGGATGAATGTATTCTGGAAGCATAGAAACAGGACCTTTAGTGTTTCTTTTAAGATGCAGTAGTATTGAACATTAATAAGACAAATCACAGAAAGCACTTATTCCAGGATTTCATAGTTCCTTCTATAGTGGAATTAAATTGAAAACTTTTCTTTGGAGCTGCACAGTATTCTAACAACAGCAAATGTTTTGGAGATGGTTTATGACTCCAATGGAAGATTGAAGTATCATATTCTTAACAACATACAGCCATATAACTGAGAACAACTAGTTTGCACTCTAGAAATGAACACACATTACTAAATTCTTATCAACTGAAAGCAAAATTATAGCACTCAAGAATGAAAAAAATAAGGACTAGAGAAAAAAAAACTTTTCTAAATTTACAAACAACTTTAATTAAAAGGTCTAAAGCCATGATATGCACTCAGGGTAGTGCACACCTAAACTCAGTGTGAATACTGATCACAGTGAACACAAGAAACGTTATTGCACGCTCATCCAGAGAAGGCACTTAATGGTGTACTGCTCTTCTTCTGTTACATCCACTAAAATAGGTTATCACTGTGGGCAGGAAAAGATCATGTGCCCTAAAGCTACGGGACAAATCTGTCAGCTTTAATCAGACTTCAGTCTATTTTTTCACAACAATTTTGTTTTGTTTTTAAAGTCATCACAAAAAAAATCAGATATGTGTTTGTGCACATTCCTTCTACTCAACACCTTTGGGAATGCTATTTTCATAACATGTAAATGTTTAGAAGTTATTTTCTCTAAAATAATGTGTTTTCTTCAGTGCCCTTCTTGCGTATGTACTGTATCTGTACACATTTTCCCCTTAGGTATGCATATTCTGTATATGCATAATTTTCTTAAATATGCATATATTATTGAAGGATGAATGCATTAGATATCAGCATTGCTTATTCTTGTTTTTATTTTATCAAACTCTTTCTGCCATTTCTTAATCACAAAACCATTTCACTTTATATCTAAAATGCAAACAAAAGTCTGCAATCTTTTTTCCCACCAAAGCAAATATTCAAGTTTTATGTAACATTTATCTGATTAACTGATGTATTTGACATTTATAACTGTTTTTTGACATTAAGTGAATGGACACTATTGAGGTAAACAATAATGCATGCAATTTATATAAGTATTCTTATATAAATCATAAACAGTGTTTTTAGAGGAAAGGGACAGTCAGTCAAAATCAAATATTTAATTAAACTAGAAATGAATGCTAGGTATTAATTCATGATGAAAGGTCATTTAGATGTCTATCAATGAAATATACAACTAATCAGGAGGAAAAATGAAGGAGGACAGCATTTGACCAAATATATGCTAAAATATATCATAAATCCCAGGTAAAATAATTGCAGATTTGCAGGTAAGAATATCTTACAGGAGATCTAATTGCTTGGAAGATCCCAATTTCTGTATAAATGCTTATTTGCAGGGCATTCTTATTAAATGAAGTCAAGATCTTCAATTCGGTTATTTAAGAGACGCATCACTGCAAATAAGCATTTATACAGAAATTGGGATCTTCCAAGCAATTAGATGGCAGTCTGTATCTGTATTTCTTCTTGCAACTGCCTTTCTTCCTGCTGAGTGCCTTGCCATGTTTAATATTGAAATTAATACTTAAAAGTCACTATCCCAAAAGATGCTGATTAGATTTAGTCAGCTTAAAAAAAGAAAATCCTAGCCTGGGTGACCATAGAGAAGAGCAGTCAGATCTTATTTATGTGTGCTGGGAAACCTTGAACATTTCTTCTTCCAGGAACAAATGGAACATGGAGACAGAAAGAACAAAATAGCCACAGAGAAAACTGTAGCAAAATGTCATTAGAGTATTGGAGAAAATTACAGTGTTAGGCTAACCTAATGTCAGATTTGAAAACATTGCAATACAGTGTAATGTAATTTATTTTCATATAACCATCTTAATGCACATTATCCGGAAAATGCTTCCCAGACAAAAGTAGGCATGAGTGCGATGCAGTTTGAAAGCGAATTCAAGGCCATAAAATATTTCAGACTTCATTCTTGTTCTGATTGTAATATTCTTATAATTATTTACCTGGAACACAAATCTACCCAACCTTGCAAATACAAATGTGTTTGAGAGTTCTAAAAAGATAATTTAATAGGGATAATTTCAGTTCAGATCAGGCACAAGCACTGAGATCATGCATGAAGGGTTGAAGTTGGCTACTTTACTGCATTCTACCTGTAGTACAAGAATCATATTTCCTGCCTTTTGGGGGGGACAAACATATAATATTCCATGGGATGTGGGGGCGGGGGTGTGTGTCACTCCTAAGTCTCTTGCAGTTCTGCAATGGCTCAAGGCTAACTTCCTGCTTGATCCTTCTCTTTGCCTGGCTGGTACTGTAGTTTCACAGCAGTTCATTTGAATGATTTCACATACTTCTCTGAAAATGCTGTAACAAGAAAGCACATTAAACCAACTTAGATCTGAGAGTTTTATTATTACCTAGTTATGTTCCTGGATTTTTGCAGTGAACTTCTCAATGCAAAATAAGCAAAAAAAATGCAAGGGCAGAAAGATGCAGATATTTTACAGAAAATTATTTATGCTCAAGCATATATCAAAAGGATCTAAGCTGATACATGTTCAGGTTAGTATAAAATCTTCTGCTTTGAGCAGGGGGTTGGACTAAAAGATTTCCAAGGTACTTTCCAGCTCTATGATTCTATATCCCTATTTCTGATAATCAAGCCACATCGGATATCTACAGATTATTTTTTAGCATGGTGATAAAAGTGGCTTTGAAGTCTTCATTTTTACTTGATTTATACCCTGTGCAACTTCATGCAGCATACCTAATGCTTCCACTCTCTATTTTCCCCACAAAACCAGCCCTGTGAGGTGAGTTCAGCTGAGATAGATTGGCTCAAAATCTTCAGTTGGTTTTCATGTCCAAGGAAGACTGGAACTCGTGGTCTTCTTCGCTACAGTATAAAACTAGTTCTGAAAAAATATAACAGAAACAAAAAACCTGGCATCTTCAGACATAAGCATGAAATCACATAAACAACCAATGGCCCCCCAAAAGAGGATGTTTTGAGCAGTAGATTGTGTAGAAGTGGGCTGGGGTGTTTAACTATAATTCATCATCTGCCTGACTTTGTGTTTGGAAAGTTGTGAGAAATTTCTAGACTGATTTATGTTTAATTTAACCCAAATGTATATAAATTGAAAGTAATAGAATATGCCCTTCCTCTCTATTGGTATCAGCCTTGTGGTAAAAAGCCCCAAATCAAAGTGCAATCTGTGAAGGAAATCACCAAACCTATAATTATTATAAATCAATTTGATTTTTCCATAGGTATGGAATAGGGTTTTTACTTATCTCTGATGCACTAAATCAAGTTAGGTTGAAGACGTTTGCTTTGTGATTTAAAAGCCCATTCAGAAATGGAGAGACTTTGGGTTTGTTTGTTTTTTTGTCAAATCAACAGGTTGTTCTCAAACCTGCTGCTCTTGAGATTATATATAAGCAAGAATTATTTAGTAGTTAACTGAGGCACTTTGAAAGTAGCATTGCCAACACATCTGGGTATTGTAGTGTATATTTTAAGCAAGCAATGGAATTGTAGAAAAGAAAGGCATAGATACAATGCAATTAGGAGATGGCCAAAGCTGAATATTGCTTAAGGATAATCCTCCCCTCCAAAAAATCACAAGGTTTAAGTAAGCCATGGTTTATATAGATGAGCTTTCCTTCAGTGAAGTTCAGTTCTGTTTGGAAGACGAGTTAGATGTGCATATTACTGTGAAGTTTCTCTTTTTAAAAAAATGGTTCTGCTTTCCTAGAGCAAATATTTCAGCCATCGTTAATCTTTATTATTTGCAGAGTAGAAACTTTGCTGCATGATTTAATGAACATAGTGTTAATTTATTCCCTTCATAGAAAAGCAATGGACCAAATTAGAGAAAAACTTCAGGAAACATATTGCAGAATGTAGGATATGCATCTGTGGGTGTGTTTTCTCATCTTGCTGAAAACAAAAATTGGTTACTTTGAATAAGCCCTTTTGTCAGTTTGTTTTAACTGAGGCCACAATGAAGGATTACAAAATGACAAAATTGATTTTTCTCTCTTTATCTTTGTCAAATAATTCATCCAAACCACAGTCAGTATTCTTGTAATGAGATTAATGAATCTATCAAGTTTATTGCAATCCAGAAAATAATATAAGGGGAAAAATCCACAATAATATTTGCACATATGGGTATTTCTGTAAAATATGGATTTTTATTCATTGGAAGTAAGTATAGGTTTAATTCTTGGGTCTAGCTCGAAAATATGGGTGAAACAAATTCTAGAACGAAGACATTTAATTCATCTCTCTCTGTCTCTGTCTCTGTCTCCCCCTCCCCCTCCCTCACAGACTTAGATTTTAGCAAACTGTGCAAGACTTTGTAATCACATAAGTGCTGGCAGTGACTGCCTCTTAACTATATGGCAATTTGAAATTAAATAAGTAGGTAGTATTTCTGCATGATATTTCACATTGCGTGGGTTTGGATTGGTTTTAAATACTTTACTCCAAAACTTTATTTATTTTTCCTTCACCTTTTACTATCTTTTACACCCAACATTCTAAACTCAGAAATAATTGGAAAATCAAGCAAAAATAATAAAAAATGGCTTCAGAAATTAATTTGTTTCTTTACCCTTCTACACAGCGATTTTGTCAAATTACACAGTCATTCACCAAAACCTTATGACAATCATTTTTCCTTCTTCCTCATCACTTAGTTATTGGATGACTAAAGAAATTAGATGCTAATTTGACTGAATATAAACTAGTAGCATTCTATCTTTGATATACTGACTGTTCAGTCAAACCTGTCTACTTTAACCATGACTAAATATGGATTTAGTCCAGCTAAATTTGTGGGATTTTAGTGGGCCATAATGTGACTGAAGACTGTTACCATGTATCTACCATGTTCAATGATAATGATAATTACTCAGACAATCTTTATAAGGGAAAAATGCTACTGTGGAATCTTTGGTGCTCTCTGAGCTTGATTAGTTGCTTACAGACATTTCATTATCTGATTAGGTAACATCTCCAGTGCCTTTTGCATATATGCAGTTGATTGTCCTGTCAGTGTTGGTGAAGATAGTTTTCTCCTGGGTAGTTCCTTGATTAGTGTTTGTTTGATTGTTTGTCTGGTGTTAATTCTTGCTTCTGAAAAGTGTTGAAAAATATTGAATGATGGGTATGGAAAAAAAAGACTTTGGAATCTCAAAGTTTTACATAGTAGATTTTTTTTTCCTAATGAGATGGGTGATGAACTGAGTAATTGGAAGGGAGAAGGAGAAAAAAGTCTAATTAACTGTAGTTACTAATTTCTGGGCTCAACATGAAAACACAGCTGGAGCCCTGATGACTGATCCTTACTTTAATTTTGCATGGGGGAGATTAGATGCTATAGTTCAGTCATCTACATTTATCCAGGCTTGATTTTAGGAAAAGAGTGGGAAAACATAAATGTACCTTCAGAAAAAACATTATATCACATCTATTAATAAATCACTTCTGCTTATCTATCTATTCATGTAGCATTCATTATGTTAATGCCCTATTTTTGGTTAAGCTGACTTTGGGAGCCAGAACTTTGTGGTTTCTGAGAAGATAACGCATGGTTACACACACATCACAAGTCACAAAGTCTGCTGCAACTAAGTCTCCCTGAATTCAATGGATCTTGCTTTGCAGAATGCAATCCATCTCTGGCCCTGATTATAGATAGACAAGGCACCTCAGAAAACTTGGGCATTATTTATTCACAATAAGCTTTGCAATTAGTAATGTAATGCATGTTCCATGGCATTTATACATTACTAGTAATGATAGAATGACATTCTGAGCATAAACATTGCTTGTATTTGCAGTTTGGGAGAAGGGCTTTACTCTGCATGAGCTGTCATGCATCTGTGCTAGTACATTTGTCTACCAGTATGTGTTTTGTTGCCTCTTTTATTTTTGTCCTTTTAAAATCCTCTAACCTTCAGTAAAAAATGTATAAATGGTAACCTTAGTTGGTTTGCTGCTACCACCAGGCTGATAACAATATGGTTAAACCGTTAAGTTTTATATATAGGGAGTAAAATTAAAAGAAGGGCTTATAGGTAACCCTTGATTTAACAGGTGCAACTGAGTGATTCCAGGATGCTGCAACCAATCATAAAGGAAAACCAATTGCCAAGTACCCAAAATGTAGACATGTGACCAAGGGGATCTGTTTGGCACAACATTTTACTGCTTGACACGTCATAAAGCACCTGTTCTAGGCCTGTTTTAATTCTGCATGGTTGTTAAGCAACCAAATGTAAACTGAAGGCTACCTGTACTTCATTGGCTATGTCATTTCACTATGTGTCCTTTTGGTATTATTTCTAGAAGGCTGCCTCAGAATACTTTGCACGTTTGACTAATGAAAAACAGAATTAATTAATTAAGCTCTAGTTATGGCTAAACTACTTTTAGTGCCTGTTTCTGAATAAGAACAGTAAAGTGGAGAAGAGTGTTAGACATTTTTTTTCTTATTTTGCATTAACTTGTCTCACTTTTACCTTAGAAGTTACAAGCTACAACACTAGATTGTAGTCGCAAGTGCTCCAGTCCAGTCATTCCGTTATACCTTCCTTCATGTTTACCTTTTCAAAGAGCTCTCTATTCTCTGATTTTCCATTTTGCTCCTTGACATGTGTCTCCTTCAAGTATATACCACATACATGCACATTTAGCCCCCACTTCCCCCACACACATGTATTTCACATATATTGCAATGTGGCAGGATATCTACTATCATCTATTTATCATATATCGATCTATCTATCTCCTTCCAATATGAAAGGAGACATTAAAGTTTGCCTCTGATTGATTTGCTTAGAATTAGCGATGAATTAATTTGAAAGATAAGTGAACCTTAGAGAATCAAAGATAAGAACTGAATTTCTAATGAAATTATTATTAGCCAAGTTTCAAATGATTTGGATTTTGCTGTTAACATTTTGCGTGTGAAATACATTAAGTGATCTGCATATTAATTTTCCGAATGTGGATAGAGTCAGGAACATTTGGTATAGATGAAATAAGAAAAGACAACTTGAATAATGATGGGAGTGTGAATTGACTGGGTCTATCAATCTGTCAATCTACTAAATCTACCAATCTAGCTACCTATTTAGAAAAAGAACAAAATGAACAAAATGAAAAGTAACCAACAGCTAAATAACAAAATGACCCAGGTTGGTTCTTACAGATGGCAAATCAGTGCCCGGAAGAGAATAAAGGTAACGCTGAAACACACATTACAAAGGCAACATTAGTACATTGATGCCAATTGTGCAATGTTTAGTTCAAGGATGACTAACCTGGACCAAACCTGGGTCAAATGTAACATTTGAAAAGAGTTTCTTAATCAGTTTGTCTCCTGCCAAACATTGATATAATTAATGTTTTTTTTTTTAAGTAAAATTATGTTTTGGCCTTCTGATGATCCCTCAGGAGAGGGTCTCAAATGTTTCTGCTATTACTCTGGTTGCTCCTTGTCTTGAATATCATCAGGGATGCTTAACTGAAGATGTAGGCTCACCATGTGGTCCCCAAATATCCTGCAAAGTTGTTGCCAAACTGTTAATGTGGCAGAAGTATTAAAAAGGAATACTCATATGTCTTTAATTTAACTTTATAACACAATGTTTGTCCTGATTCTATTTGCAAGTAGTCCTGACTTACCAACTGTAATTGGGACCAACAACTCCATCACTAATTAACTAGCAAACCATCTAAGCAAATTGGTCATTAAGATGTTTAAAAGGTTGTTCATATACATACTTACTGTATGTGGCATGGAGAATATGGTATAGTGGTGAACGTGTTGGCTGAGGATCAGGAGACCCAGAATTAGGACTGCCCTCTGCCATCCCCTCTGGCTTTGGGTCAGTCTTTCAATAATCAACCCAACCTACTTCACAGAATTGTTGTTGTGGGAATAATTGGTATAGATGGTATTGTGTGTAGTATTTTCAGCTCCCGGAACTAAAATAGGATATAAATCTAACACATCAGTAAAATAAATGTCTACATGGAAAATTTATGTTTTACTGGCAAGGAAATAAAGGGAAACAAGTATAGATCTATTTCAAGCTGTTTAGCTCTCATCAGCTAGCCATAGCCTCCTGGGATTTGATCCCAGGTGTTGTGAATGAATAATACCAATAAAGTCATTTTGAGCTTGAAATCTAGTGCAGGGTTCTGGCCCTGCACTTCTGATTGGCTGTTAATGGCAGGATCGGATTGGTCCATTCAGGAGCATCCGATTGGCCATTAACAGGCCATTCCCATTGGTTAACGGAGCTAGCGCTCCAGGTTTGCGATTGGTTGAATAGTTAATGAGTTGACTATATAAGTAAGGCTATAGCAGCCCTTGAGCTGAGCTGTCACAATATGTAAACAAAGAGTTTGAAGTTCATTGTTTCTACCGGCTCGTCTCCATCATTCGCACCCATGCTCCAGACTTAACACTGGCGACGAGGATGGGATTGGATGACATCAGAGCCAACTAAGATGACTAAGCACGTGGCTGAAGCGCACAATGGCGGAACCATGTCCGGCGGCGCAATATCACCCGCTCCGTTCGATCCAGCTCAAGAGGACTGAGAGTCCTACATGGATCGTTTTCAAATGTTTTTGGAAACGAATAATCTGAAGGATGCCACAACCGGGAAGAAACGGGCGGTATTCCTAACGCACTGCGGCCCGACGGTATTCAAAATGGCTAAGGCATTAGCGAAACCGGCTGAAGTAAAGGCCATGGACTGGGACGTCCTCGAACCACTACTAAGGGCCCACTATGCACCAACCGTTCCAACGCTCGTAAGACGGCACAAGTTCTATCAAAGGAACCAGCGGAAAGGAGAAAGCATTGCCGATTTTGTTGCAGACCTCCGGAATTTGGGAGGCCTTTGCGATTTCACCGACCAAGAAGATGCTTTGAGAGACCAAGTAGTCCTTGGGCTAGACGCTCTAAACGTACAGAGCAAAATAATGGCAAAGGGCAACATCACCCTTAAAGACGCCATAGTGAAGCTACAGCAGCGGAGGCGACCAAGAAGTCGGCTGCACAACTACGCCGAAATCGCGCTCCAGCACACTCTCCGGCCGACGAAATTTCACCTAATGCAGAAGGGCAGCTTTCAACGGCCCACCATGAGGACCTCTCTTCGTCCTCAGACAGCGACGAAGAAGAGGTCCATCACCTGCGGTCTGATTGGGACCGACACCCAAAGTCCCAGCAACCGTGCACTGGCTGCGGGGCCAACCACTATCGCTCTGTTTGCAAATTCTGCGACGTACTCTGCCCCGAGTGCGGGAAACGGGGCCACATCGGACGGGTCTGCAGAAGCCTCCTCGGACCCAGCCAGACCTTGAAAGGAACCAACCTCCGCCAATCGACAGGGAATCGCCCTGTAAGGCGAGAACCAGTAAACCGCTCCTACAGAAACCGACCCGTGAGTCGTCTAGTGAGACGGGAAGAGGCCCACCAAATGCTCCTCATTGGCCATGCCTCTTCACTAGACTAAGAAAATTCGGGTCAACGTGAATACTGAAAATTGGCCTTGCCAAATGGAAGTTGACTCGGGATCATCCCTTTCAATGGTTTCATGGAAGACCCTCAAGCAACTCATCCCCACTATCTGGTGCTAAGACTTCAATTCCAGTGGCTCGTGTTAAAGGACTACCAGGGGAACCGAGTCACTGGATCCAGTCAAGTCCGGGTTGCATTCAAGAACCGCACGGCGTACTTACCCCTGACAGTGATTGATAAGGACCACCTAGTCTGTTAGGCCTGCAATGGTTCGCACCACTCGGCATCGAAGTGGCAGGCATTAACCAAATCGGCGGCAGTGACTGGGAGGAAGACCTCGCCCATGAATTCAGGGACGTCTTCGAGGAAAAGCTAGGCGAGTACAAGGGGACCCCGATATCCTTTAGCCTTAACCCAAAGATAGCTCCCATCCGCCTTAAGCCTCGTCGAGTTCCGTTCGCTCTAAAGCCGAAAATCGATGAGCAACTTGATAAGTTGATTGCCCAGGGAGTTTTAAAGCCAACTGACCACTCCCCATGGGAAACGCCGATTGTGACACCATTTAAGCCAGACGGCTCCATTAGAATTTGCGGGGACTACCACGCCACCCTAAACCACGCCCTGCAACAGAACCCATATCCAGTGCCGGTGGTACAACATCTCCTCCATTCCCTGGGGGGCGGAAAAGTCTTCGCTAAACTAGACTTAGCTCAGGCTTATCAGCAACTGCTGGTTGATGAAAAAACGGCACAGGCACAGACTATCGTAACACACCGAGGTGCCTTTAAGTGTACGCGGCTTCAATTCGGAGTCAGTGTAGCCCCAGGGATCTTTCAGAGCTTAATGGAGAGACTATTGCAGGGGATCAAAGGCGTTGCCCCCTATTTTGACGATGTGCTCATTGCTGCCCCCACTCCAAAAATCTTATGGGAGCATTTAAGACTGGTATTACGAAAATTCCAGGAAGCAGGCCTGAAAGTCAAAAAACATAAGTGCAAGCTGTGTACTGAATTCAACAATTCTTATTGAATTCTTGGGGTACTTAATTGACAGTCAGGGTATTCACCCTACCGACAGCAAGTTGAGGGCAAAAAGAAACATTCCCAGACCCCAGAACAAGACCGACCTCCAGGCGTTCTTAGGTCTCATCAATTTCTATAATGTATTTTTGCCGCACAAGGCGACTGTCGCTGAACCTTTACATCGTCTTTTAGATAAAAAAGCAATTTGGGTATGGGCTCACAAAGAAGAGCAGGCATTCCGTAATGTGAAAAAACTACTGACTTCGGATGCCATACTAATGCAGTACAATGAGACTTTGCCAATAAACATTACATACGATGCATTGCCTTTTGGAGTGGGCGCCATTTTGAGCCATGTGTTACCTAACGGTAACAAAGCTCCTGTTTCTTACTTCTCAAAGACGCTCTCGAAAACTGAGCGAAATTACAGCCAGATTGATAAAGAAGCCCTGGCAATTGTATCAACTGTTAAAAGATTTCATGAGTACGTGTACGGCTGGGTTTTCACCATTGTAAATGACCACAAGCCATTGCTGGGGATCATTGCTGGGGACAAGCCAACTCCCTACATACTTTCTCCCAGAATGACCCGCTGGTCAGAATTCTTGACTGCCTACAATTATCGGCTACAATATCATCCCGGTAAAGCCATTCCCCACGCCGACGCGCTGAGCCGTACACCACTCCCTGAAACTATCAACAATCCTGCACCAACGATGACAGCGTTGCAGATTGAGACACTCCACACGCCACCATTAACTGCCCGTGACATCACGAGAGAAACAAAATGCGACCCCATCTTGGCGCGAGTCCTCACATGGGTAGAACGCGGATGGCCATTGGACCAAATACCAGACGATTTTGCACCATTCAAAAGTCATCAAACAGAGTTGTTCTCGCAGAAGGGCTGTATCATCTGGGGCGATAGAGTCGTTATCCCAGAATGACTCCAACAGACATTGCTAAGAACCTTGCACGATGGCCACCCTGGCATCGTGCGCATGAAGGGTCTCGCACGAAGCTACGCGTGGTGGCCAGGCATCGATAGACAAATGGAATTGTGGGTTAAAACTTGCAGGAGATGCCAAGAAGTAAGCAATGCTCCACCAAAGGCAACCGAATGGGAGACGCGCGGGGACCCTGGTCCCGCATCCATCTGGACTTTGCTGGGCCGACCAAAGGCCACATGTTTCTCCTAACCGTCAACGCCTAGTGGAATTGGCTTGAGATTCACCGAATGAGCAGCATAACCACTGACGCGGTCATCAAAAGACTGGAAAGACTTTTTGCAACCCACAGATTACCAGACGTTCTGGTATCTGACAACGGGCCCCAATTTACCGCCCTACCTTTTGAACAGTACTTGGCTGACCTGCGCTCACTTCACCTGCGCACCCTGCTGCCAATGGTAGGGCTGAGCGCATGGTTCAATTCGTCAAAAAGACTCTCCAAAAGATCGACTACGACAACATCGACGAGAAAATCAACCGGATCCTTTTTCTGCAGCACATCACACCTCACAGCGTCACCAACAAAACTCTCACTGAACTGCTAATGGGACAGAAGCTCCGCGCCCACCTCGATCGGTTACACCCAGCCTACGAACCGGAAAAGCCACTCGGATCCAGCGGCCGATGCTGTACCTTTCAGGTAGGCGATTTAGTATTCGCTAAAAACTTATCGGGCGATCCGCTGTGGGTAGAGGCGACTGTAATCCACATAACCGGCCCAAGATCATACCTCGTTCAGTGCTCTGATGATAGACTTTGGAAGCGCCACATAGATCAACTATGATCACGGCTACCGTCTCGCATTTCCGAACTCCCTTATGACAAAACTGAGGGGGGGGGGAAATATAGAGGAAAGTGAATTACAATTAGAGGGAAACCTTTTTGAAGAGACTGATAATGGAACTGAAACGCAGAAACAGGAACAGGGACCGGAGTGAATTTACCGCAGGGAGTGGCCAGTGATCTTGGTGACGACAGGAACGCGAACCCGGAACCAGAGGCACCCCTTCCGTTGAACAACGATCTACCTCAGCAGAAGTGCAGCCAACCGCTAGGCACTTTGCAAAAATCGAAAAGACTAATAAAACAGCCATCCTACCTTAAGGATTTTGTAACCACGCCCCATGGACAGAAGGCGGGGGAAAGGGATGTTGTGAATGAATAATACCAATAAAGTTATCTTGAGCTTGAAGTCAAGTGCAGGGTTCTGGCCCTGCACTTCTGATTGGCTGTTAATGGCAGGATCAGATTGGTCCATTCAGGAGCATCCAATTGGCCATTAACAGGCCATTCCCATTGGTTAACGGAGCTAGCGCTCCAGGTTTGCGATTGGCTGAATAGTTAATGAGTTGCCTATATAAGTAAGGCTATAGCAGCCCTTGAGCTGAGCTGTCACAATATGTAAATAAAGAGTTTGAAGTTCACTGTTTCTACCGGCTCGTCTCCATCATTCGCACCTATGCTCCAGACTTAACACCAGGCTACTTGCATATTAGTAGATAAATTAACCTCTAAGCCATAGGCTCTCTTCTGTTTGTTGGCTATACCAGGGTTTTTTGGTTGGCTATACCAGGGTTTGTTGGCTATTAGGGTTTTTTTTCACTGGGCAACCTGATCTACCCCATACTGCTTCTGATTTTGCCTTTCAGCCCCAATCCAGAAGCCTCCACAGGCAATCACTTTTTTGACAAAACTATTTTTCGGTTAAATTTATATTTTACCAATAAATAAATAAAGGGAGAGTAGTATAGGTCTATTTCAAGCTATTTAGCTTTCATCAGGTAGCAATGCCCTTTGGAGATTTAAACCTAGGCTACTTGCATATTAGCTAGATCTAAGCCTTTGTCTAGATGGAAGTTAATCTCAACTGCACATTTAATCCACATATATAAGGCATAGGATTGCAGTTTAAGACTCTCCTTTTTTCATCTAGAAGGTAGTAGCAGGTGGTCTTTTTGAATTGAAATGATGACATTGAAAAGCTCATCCAACTATGCCATTTGAAGAAGTGCAAAATTGGCTATGGGTTCTGGCTGCTTGGTCAACATACACACATTGAGTTTAAAAGTCTTTAAAGCTTTAAACTAAAATCTCCTGATGAAGAACAGAGTTTTGTAAGTAGTTTTTATTTCCTGATATAATCTGGTAAAAGTCATGATATCTCCCTCCCGACAGCTGAGAAATCATCAGAATGTCGTAGTCAGAAACCTTATTGTCAAGAATCTGCTCTGCTGAGAGTAAAATCTCAGTAAAATCTGTTGGATCTGGGGTGGATTGGGTCGAAGGAGACGCGAGACCATTCAGTGAGTTCAGCTCTTTATTATAGTTAGGAATAGTCTGAGAGAATGCGAGCCGCGGCAGCCCTTCATATAGGGCTGACTCACGGCTTGGCGGCCAATGGCAGTGCTTTGAATCTTCCCCGATCGGCACAGCCAATCGCGGTAGATTCCCAGCGCTCCAATCCCGGCCGAGTATTCGACCAATCAGGTTGCTGTCCGTTCAGACCAATCAGTTATGAGGATTTGGAGTATGCTAATATCGTACACCTCTCCCCTCTTTGTTTTGCCCGTCAGGCATCGTGATGTAGTCACATAGGTAGGCGGGGCTTCGTACCTGCCTACTTGACTTGCGCGGTTCAGTTCTGGTGTGGTCGTCGACCGGTTCAGATATCTTCTCCGTCGCTCCGGTTCCTTGGGATGGAACCGCCTGGAACATTGAGCTGGACCTCTCTGGGTAGCTCCCTCCCGGCCTACCTGGGCTGGTTGAGCTGCCGCTTCTGTTGTTCCCACCAGATCTTTCTGGGCTGGTTGAACTGGTTTGGCTGCTCCTTCCTGGTGAAGATTCCGGGGTTTCATGTTCCATGGGTCCTGCGTCTTCAGGTGAGTAGCCTCGGTTTATTCATGGTTTATTTATTGAGGGTGGGGGGTGTTCTGTTTGTGTTCATTGGTTCCCTTCAGCTCTTTCTTTTTCGCTTGCCAATTCCCCCCCCCCTTTCTAGTTACCTGCTCTGGTAGTTGGTTGTTGGTGACAGCTATCCTCAATCTTAGCTGGTAAATGTGTCATTTCCAACTTTTTCCATCGCTTGTCTCTAATCGGTAGGATATGGGGCCGATTATCTGGGTGATGGTTGCTGGTACCAGAGTGTTCTCCTGATAGGTTTTTTTGCGTATACCGTGTCCCCTAATTTAAATGTTCTGTGTTTGTTTGAGGAACCCGGGGGTTTGTCCAGGTTGTATGTTGGGTGCATTCTATCTAGGGTTGAATGCAGTTTCCTTCCCATCATCAGTTCTGCTGGGCTTCTATTTGTGGTTGCTCTAGGTGTGATGTGTTGTATGAGGAGCATTTTATTAATTTTGTCCTGTATGTTGGCTGCTTCTATTTTTTGGATGGCTTTCTTAGTGTATTGGACCATGCGTTCCGCTCATCCGTTCGCCGCTGGATTTGCTGGTGAGGTTAATGCATGGTGTATTCCTTGGCCTGCCAGGAATTGCTCGAATGCTAGTGCAGTAAATTGGGGCCTGTTATCCAATACTATTATGTCTGGCAGGCCGTGCATGGCAAACAGTTTGCTCAGTTTTCTGATTATCACTTCTGTTGTGGTGAATTTCATGGTGCTTATCTCCAGCCAGTTGGAGTAAGCATCCACTGTGATAAGGTACATGTGTCCCTTGGTTGGCCCCGCGAAGTCTATGTGAATCCTAGACCACGGGCCCTTGGGTGTTTCCCATTCCTGGGTTGGGGCTGCGGGAGGGTTAGGTCTGGATTCTTGGCATTTCTTGCATTTGGCCACCCAGGTTTCGATCTCTTTGTCAATTCCTGGCCACCATGCGTAGCTTCTGGCCAGGCTTTTCATTTTGACCATCCTTGGGTGCCCCTCATGCAGCATCCCCAACACCCTTTCCTGTAATGTTTCCGGGATTACCACTCTGTCCCCCCAAAGTATGCAGCCCTTCTCGGTAAAGAGTTCACTTTGTCTGTTCTGGAAGGGTCTGAATAGTTCATCCTTGTCCCCTTCCAGCCACCCTTTTCCAACCCAGCTCAATACTCACGCCAGCCGCTTGTCTTTATTTGCTTCTCTGGCAATGTCTGGCGCGGTCACGAGTGGGTTGGGTATTGTCTCTATTTGGAGTACCTCTGTCGTGGGTGCTGGGTCGTCTTCCTGGTCCGGTAGGGGTGAGCGGCTCAGGGTGTCTGTGTGGGCGATGTCCTTGCCGGGTCGGTGTATCAGCTGGTAATTGTATGCTGCTAGGAATTCGGACCACCTAGTCATTCTTGGCGATAGAATGATAGAATGTTTGGTGTGGCCCTATTTCCTGCCAGGATTCCTAGCAGCGGTTTGTGGTTCATGATTATTGTAAAAGTCCTACTGTAAAGGTATTTGTGAAATTTCTTGACGCTGGCGACGACTGCTAACGCCTCTTTGTCGAGCTAGCTGTACTTCTGTTCTGGCTTTGAAAGTGTCCTTGATGAGAAGGTGATGGGTGCTTCCCTCCCATCTGGTAGCTGGTGGCTGAGGATGGCGCCGATCCCAAATGGTGACGCGTCGCAAGTTACTGTCAGTGGTAGGGTCTTGCTGTACTGGATTAGTACCGCGTCGGATGTTAGCAGGTTCTTTGTGTTGTTGAAGGCACTCTCTTCCCATGCTCCCCAGGTCCAGGTGGCTGTTTTATCTAACAGCCTATGCAGCGGTTCCGCCACAGTCGCCTTTTGAGGTAGGAAGACATTGTAAAAGTTTAACAGTCCCAAGAAAGCTTGTAATTCTGTTTTGTTTTGGGGTCGAGGTGCTTCCCTTATGGCTCTCAGTTTCTTTTCTGTAGGGTGGATCCCTTGTTTGTCTAGGAGGTACCCTAGAAATTTGACCCTCTCGGCCCGTAGTTGACACTTCCCCTTTTTGACTTTAAGTCCCGAGTCTCTGAATTTCTTCAGTACCTCCCTCAATCTGTTTTTCATTTTTCACGGCCACCAAGACATTGTCAAAGTAGGGCACAACCCCTTCTATGCCCTGGAGGAGTCTTTCCATAAGGCTTTGGAAGACCCTGGGTGCCACGCTGACTCCAAATTGGAGCCGGTTGCAGCGGAAAGCCCCTCGGTGCATTACGATTGTTTGGGCTTCTGCTGTTGTGGCGTCGACCGGCAGCTGCTGGTAGGCTTGTGCCAGGTCGAGCTTTGCGAAAATTCGGCCTCCCCCCAGTGAGTGCAGAAGGTGCTGGACTACTGGGATGGGGTATGCGCTTTGTTGGAGTGCATGGTTTAGGGTGGCCTTGTAGTCACCACAAATTCTCACAGACCCATCTGGCTTGATGGGGGTGACAATTGGGGTCTCCCACTGGGCATGATCGATTGGTTCCAACACCCCTTGCACGATGAACTTATCGAGCTGCTCATCGATCTTGGGCTTGAGTGCAAACGGCACTCGCCTGGGCTTAAGGCAGATTGGCACAATGCTCGGGTCTATGTTAAATGAGATAGGGGACCCTCGGTACTTGCCTAGGCTGTCATCAAAGACAGCCCTCACGAGCGCCGCTTCTCAGTTTGCCTCTCCGATGTAGTGTATTCCGGTTACTTCGATGCCCAGGGGTGCGAACCATTGTAGTCCCAACAGGCTCGGGCGGTCTCGGTCGACGATTGTCAGGGGTAGCACTTCTGTGTGGCCCTTGAAGGTGATCTTAAAATGGCATCTGCTGACTACAGGGATTCAGTTCCCCTGATAGTCTTTGAAGGTGAGTGTTTGCTCTTCCAGTTCGTGGCGGCAGATGGTGGGAACCAAGCGCTTGAGTGTGTGCCAGGAGACCATGGAGAGGAAGGACCCTGAGTCCACCTCCATGTTGCATCACTTGTCTTCTATCCCGACCGTCACATATACTTTCCTGGTGTCACTGGTGGAGGAATGGCTGATGACGACGGTCTGGTGTGTTTCCTCCCTTTGTCTCGTCTCCTGGAGTCACCTGTTCCAACCTTCTCAGCTCCACCGGTTCTCCATCGGGCGATCGCGGTTCCTGGTAGGAGTGTTTTCGTCGGGGCCTGGCGTCTCGTTGTCGCGGGCTGTCGTGTTTTTTATTCTGGCATACTTTGGTGATGTGCCCCCGTTTCTCGCAATGCCTGCAGATGGCATCGAGAAAACGGCAGTCCACTCGGGGGTGATCGCTGCCGCAGCCGGCACACTGGAACCTCGACTTACGACCTCGTGGTTCCCGCCACTCCTGCGCTGATTGGAGGCGGTGGATCACTTCCTCCTCATCTTCGGTTTCCGAGAAGGAGTCGACGTCGCCATGGTGTGTGGTTGTGTGGTCTGCCTCTGGTTGCCTCTCGGGGGTCGACGTGGTCTCTCCGGCCGCCGCTCGTGGCATGATGCTCGATTGTCGCATCCGAGCCACTGACTTCTTAGCCGCTTCCGCTGCAGTGGCTTCGGTGAGAGCATCGGCAAGGGAGATGTCTCCCTTTGCCATGATGCGGCTCTGGAGGATGGGGTCTCAGAGTCCAAGGATGACGCGGTCTCGCAGGGCCTCTTCCAGGTCAGCGAATTCGCACAGGCCACGCAGGTCCCATAGTGCTGCTATGAAGTCGCCCAGCCCTTCGCCTTCGCGTTGATCCCACCTGTAGAAGTCGTGCCGCCGGATAAGGATGGGCATGACGGGGGTGTAGTGGCTTCGCAGCAGGGGCTTGAGATTGTCCCACTCCATCACCTTGATGTCCTCCAGCTTGGCCAAGGCTTTGGCCATCTTGAATACTGTGGGCCCACAGTGCATGAGGAACACGGCTCGTTTCTTGTGGCCATTGGCATCCTTGAGGTTGCTACTCTCAAGGAACATTTTGAACCTATCAGTATAGGATTCCCAGTCCTTGGTAGCAGGGTTGAAGTGTGTGGGTGGCGAGTTGATGCCGGCCATGCTGCTTGTTCAGTGTATCACTCCGCCACGTGCTGGGGTCTCCTTGTTCACGATCCCACCTTCGTCACCAGTGTTGGATCTGGGGTAGATCGGGTCGAAGGAGACACGAGACCATTCAGTGAGTTCAGCTCTTTATTATAGTTAGGAATAGTCTGAGAGAATGCGAGCCGTGGCAGCCCTTCATATAAGGCTGGCTCGCAGCTCGGCGGCCAATGGCAGCGCTTTGAATCTCCCACGATCGTCACAGCCAATCGCGGTAGATTCCCAGCCGAATATTCAACCAATCAGGTTTCTGTCTGTTCAGACCAATCAGTTACGAGGATTTGGAGTATGCTAATATCATACAAAATCACTACCACAGTTCTTGAGAAATCAAAATAATTATGGCAGAAATTAGCTTGACAGGATACTGGCACTTCAATGGGAGTTCCTGAAGTATCAAAGAGGAACTCCCCCCTCCCCCCAGAAACTGAAACCCAGCTATTGTACTAGGATTTTTTGCATGAAAAAAATTCACTCTATTACAGCTTTTTTTCAAGGTGATTTAGGATTTACTATTATTCCAGCTACCTAGCAACCTTTCATTATTCTTATCCCACTCAGCATTATTATTATTATTATTATTTGCATTTCTCTCTCAGACACAAAAGCTTTTGAAACTATTTTTATTGTTTTACATCAGCTTTGTTCGGGTATTTTCCCACGTCATAGTAGTGGTGCTTTTAAAGTTGTAGCAATGTTTCAGCAGAATCTCATCTGCCATCATCAGGCTTCTGTATAGTGTTTGTCTGTGAGTCAGACTTTTACAGTGGTTTCAGATTTAAATTTGGGGCAGCCTATTGCTGTGTCAGAATGGTTTTTTCTTCCTCCTGATTGGTTGAGAGTCTTGGTCTGTGTTTATTGGTCTTGGAGTTTGCTGTGTTCTGCTACTAATATCTTCTGTCTGTTTTTTTTTTGGGGGGGGGGGCTCTTTTTGTATCTTGATTGGCTGGCAATATTGTGTTACTTTATTGGAGGCCTTTAGTGCAGCTTGGCTTCGGGTAAATGGACGGCTATCATTAGTTAGGAAGCTGGGTTTCATCTGGGTGCCTGGTTGGGGTGTGTTTGAGATGGAGGTATCAGGGGGGATCTATTTGTGCCCAGGTGTTTGCCTGGCTTGTGGTGTGGAGATTTATGCATGCTAAGTTGGAAAACATAAATAAATTTGCATAAAAGAACAAAAATCAAAACAACACACAAATAGCTTGTTTGCACATTCCTACAATCCCAGCTGTTTGTAGTGAGCACCTTCCATTTAATCCTTTCTGCATTACTATTCTATAATCATTCTGATGTGTAGAATCAGCTTCCTCATGTAAAGACTCTGCACAATGCCTCTAATCATAAAAGCCTCAACTTTGCTTGACAAGCAAAGCAAACAATAAACCCAGCTATTAGAATGAGAGGCAGGACGCCACTGTTCTAGAGTCTTCTGAGATAGCAAGCAGTATAGAAGTAAATTAATAACAATAATACATAGAATCATATTACCTTCCCTCCTGTCCTCTTTTCATTTAATGATCACTTGGAGCAATCATGCTGAGGTCCCTGTTTAATGTCGTTCTGCTTGTGTCAGCTTGAGCCTGGGAACATGGGAGGGGAGAATTTCATGGAGCATATGTGTTTAAACATAATAACATTTTTCTTTAAAGTCAAGGTCATGTTATTCCTGCACCTGGTTGAAGAATAGTTGAGGGAATATCTCAAGTTAGGACAGATGGTGAGTGGGTTATGTGATGGAATGAGGGGTGCAGGGGGTGGATTTGTAATTTTTTACTTATTGCAGGGAAACCTGAAACTTTCAGATTTGGAATTTCGCAGATGTGCCAGTTTACTACTGTAATAAAAGGAAACTTTGAGAAAATGTTTATCTCTAAGTTATTTATTAGAGTTTAGATTTTCTGGAACTCTGACAACTTGTCTATGGAGATTCTTAGTCATCCTAGTCATGATTGTCCCAAAGGTGCTTTTTCTTTTTTCTTTTTAAATAAGCTTTATTAATTTTACAATTAAAACACATTTTTGTGTTCATCCGGGTGGGTACTTATAAACCAAGGCATAAACGAAGTCCCCTGTGCATCATACCTGGCCACATACATTGGACAGACCAATAGAAGAATAAGTACCCGACTGGATGAACACAAAAATGCAGTCAAAAAGCTGGATCACACTTCCTCACTAGTCCAACACATGAAAGCTACAGGTCATAGCATCAACTTCAATGGCACCAAAACCCTAGCCACTATAGAAAACCCCAGCTACAGAATTATCAGAGAAGCCATAGAGATTGAAAAAAGACCTGAAAGCATGAATAGAAGAGATGGTTCCACCAGACTGTCCATCATTTGAAAGCCTGCACTCACAAACAAAAAAATCTCCACACTACAAGCCAGGCAAACACCTGGGCATAAACAGATTCCCCCGATACCTCCAGCTCAAACACACCCCAACCAGGCACCCAGATGAAACCCAGCTTTCTAACAAATGATAGCTGTCCATTTACTCAGAGCCAAGCTGCACTAAAAGCCTCCAATACAGGAACACAATGTTGCCAGCCAATCAAGATACAAAAAAGCCACAAAACAGACAGAAGATATTAGAAACACTAATCCAGCAAAACACAGCAAATTCCAAGACGAGTAAACACAGACCAAAACTCCCAACTAATCAGGATGAAGGAAAAACCATTCTGGCACAGCAATAGGCTAGCTCCAAATTTAAACTGAAAAATGTAAAAATATGACTCACAGACGAACACAATACAAAAGCCTGATGATAGATATATGGTATTCAGCTTTGTTCGGGTATTTTCCCACATCATCATAGTTGTGCTTTTAAATGACATGGGAAAATACCTGAACAAAGCTGAATACCATACATATCTGCCATCATCAGGCTTTTGTATGGTGTTTGTCTGTGAGTCAAACTTTTACAGTGGTTTCAGATTTAAATTTGGGGCAGCCTATTGCTGTGTCAGAATGGTTTTTTCTTCCTCCTGATTGGTTGAGAGTCTTGGTCTGTGTTTATTGGTCTTGGAGTTTGCTGTGTTCTGCTACTAATATCTTCTGTCTTTTTTTGGGGGGGGGCTCTTTTTGTAGAAGGACACAGCAGAACACAGCAAACTCCAAGACCAATAAACACAGACCAAGACTCTCAACCAATCAGGAGGAAGAGAAAACCATTCTGACACAGCAATAGGCTGCCCCAAATTTAAATCTGAAACCACTTTAAAAGTCTGACTCACAGACAAACACCATACAGAAGCCTGATGATGGCAGATGAGATTCTGCTGAAACGTTGCTACAACTTTAAAAGCACCACGTGGGAAAATACCCGAACAAAGCTGAATGCCAGACATGTAAGTACCCGCGAAAACTTAAGAAAACATATATACATATATACATATATACATATATACATATATACATATATACATATATACATATATACATATATACATATATACATATATACATATATACATATATACATATATACATATATACATATATACATATATACATATATACATATATACATATATACATATATATATCTGGCATTCAGCTTTGTTCGGGTATTTTCCCACGTCATAATAGTGATGCTTTTAAAGTTGTAGCAACGTTTCAACAGAATCTCATCTGCCATCATCAGGCTTCTGTATGGTGTTTGTCTGTGAGTCAAACTTTTACAGTGGTTTCAGATTTAAATTTGGGGCAGCCTATTGCTGTGTCAGAATGTTTTTTTCTTACTCTTGATTGGTTGAGAGTCTTGGTCTGTGTTTATTGGTCTTGGAGTTTGCTGTGTTCTGCTACTAATATCTTTTGTCTGTTTGTTTTTTGGGGGGGGCTCTTTTTGTATCTTGATTGGCTGGCAACATTGTGTTACTTTATTGGAGGCCTTTAGTGCAGCTTGGCTTCGGGTAAATGGACGGCTATCATTAGTTAGGAAGCTGGGTTTCATCTGGGTGCCTGGTTGGGGTGTGTTTGAGCTGGCGGTATCAGGGGGGATCTGTTTGTGCCCAGGTGTTTGCTTGGTTTGTGGTGTGGAGATTTTTTTGTTTGTGAATGCAGGCTTCCAAATGATTGACAGCCTGGTGGAATCATCTCTTCTGTTCATGCTTTCTGATCTTTTTTCAATCTCTATGGCTTCTCTGATGATTCTGTGGCTGGGACTTTCTATGGTGGCTAGGGTTTTGATGCCATTGAAGTTGATGTTATGACCTGTGGCTTCCATGTGTTGGACGAGTGAGGAAGTGCGTTCCAGCTTTTTGACTGCATTTTTGTGTTCATCCAGGCGGGTGCTTATTCTTCTATTGGTCTGTCCAATGTATTTGGCCGGGCATGATGCACAGGGGACTTCGTATATGCCTTGGTTTTCCAGGTCAATTTTGTCTTTGGGGTTTCTGAGGATGGCTGCTATTTTTCTGTCTCTTTTGAAGGCAGTCTTGATGTGGTGTCTGTATAGTATCTTACTAATTTTGTCTGTAGTGCCTCTTATGTAGGGCAAGACAGCTGTTCCATGGGTCTGTTCATCTTCTGGGTCTCTATTATGTCTCAGTGTGTTTTTGTGGATCAAGTTGGTGATTTTGCTTTTGTGGAAGCCGTTGGCTGTCAATGAACAATGTTGCCAGCCAATCAAGATACAAAAAGAGCCAAAAAAAAACAGACATAAGATATTAGAAGCAGAACACAGCAAACTCCAAGACCAATAAACACAGACCAAGACTCTCAACCAATCAGGATGAAGAAAAAACCATTCTGGCACAGCAATAGGCTGCCCCAAATTTAATTCTAAAACCACTGTAAAAGTCTAACTCACAGACGAACACTATACAGAAGCCTGATGATGGCAGATGAGATTCTGCTGAAACGTTGCTACAACTTTAAAAGCACCACTACTATGACGTGGGAAAATACCCGAATAAAGCTGAATGCCATACATGTAAGTACCCGCGAAAACTTAAGAATATATATATATATATATATATATATATATATATATATATATATATATATATATATATATATATATATATATATGGATCTTTGGTTATTCGGGTTTTCTCCCGCGTAAGATTGGAAGTATCTAGGCAACGTTTCGATGAAGTCTCATTCATCATCTTCAGGCTTGGTCTTCAGCTCTGTGCTTCTCAGAGTGATGTGAGCTTGCAGCTGCTTCTTCCTTTTAACTGCTAGTGGGGGTGTGACTTGACTGGGTGGGGGCTTGGCTGTGTTCTGATTGGGTGGGGGTGTGTTCTGATTGGTTGGGGGTTTGGCTGTGTTCTGATTGGGTGGGGGTTTGGCTGTGTTCTGATTGGTTGGGGGGTTGGCTGTGTTCTGATTGGCTGGAGGAGTGTTCTGTTCAGGTGGGGGCTTGATTGTGCTCAGGTTAGTCTTAGTTGCTGGAGGGTTTGAGCTGGTGAGCTGTGATCTTGCTGTTTGGCTTCGAGTTCGTGGTTGTGCTGCATCTTCATGGTGGAGGTCAGTTCGCTTCTTGTATGGCTCAGAGGGGTTTGAAGTGGGTAGTGATGCAGCTGCAGTGCGGCTTCTGGTCCGTGGTCATGTTTCATCTTCTGTGTGGGTGTGAGTCTGCTTTCTACATGGAAGTGTGGTGGTGGCAACTTGTGTGGCTCTCAGGGGTGTGGGTCTGGTGTCATTCTTCAAGTTAGGTACGCGTCTGTTCATGAGGGTGGGTTTCCAAATGGCTGGTAGGTGGGAGGTATCATCCTGTTTATTCATGCTGTGTGAGCGTTTTTCTATCTCTATGGCTTCTCTGATGATTCTGCTGCTGAAGTTTTCGGTTTTGGCGATAGTTTTGGTATTTTTAAAGTCAATCTCATGTCCTGTGGCTTTGAGGTGTTGCACCAGGGAAGAGGTCGGTTCTTCCTTTTTGATTGAGTTCTTATGTTCTTCAATGCGTGCACCTATTCTTCTGTTAGTCTGGCCAATGTGTGTGGTGGGGCAGGCAGTGCAAGGGATTGCGTATACTCCTTGATTTTCTAACTCGATTCTGTCCTTAGGGTTTCTTAGGATGGTGGATATCTTTCTGTTTGTGCAGAATGCTGTCTTAATGTTGTGTTTTTGGAGGATCTTGCTGATTTTGTCTGTAGTGCCTTTTATGTATGGGAGGAGGGCTTTGACATTCTCTTGTTCTTTGTCTTGGATTTTGGCTGGGGTTTCTTTTTGGATTAGGTGGGTGATCTTCTTTCTTTGGAATCCATTGGCTGTCAGCACGCCGGTGAGAGTGTGTAGTTCGGTCTCTAGGTGTTGTTCGTCGGCTAAGCACTTTGTTCTGGAGATGAGTGTCTCGGCTACGGAATTGATCTGTGCTGGGTGGTGGTGTGAGAGTGCGTGTAGATAGCGGTTTGTATGTGTTTTCTTCTGGTAGATGGTGTGTCCTAGGGAGCCATTGGATTTTTTGTATACCAAGACATCTAGGAAGGGAAGTTGGTTGTTAGCTTCTGTTTCCATGGTGAATTGTATTTTGGGGTGTTGGCTGTTGAGGTGTGTGAGGAAGTTGTTCAGTTTTTCTTTCTCGTGTGGACAGATTATGAAGGTGTCATCTACGTATCTGAGCCAGAGTTTGGGTTTGTAATCATATTTTTCTAGAGCTTGTGTTTCAAAGTGTTCCATGTAGAGGTTAGCGATGACAGGTGAGAGGGGTGATCCCATGGGTGCTCCTTCTATTTGTTTGTATTTTTGTCCATTGTAGGTGAAGTATATATTGGATAGGCAGTGGTTGGTCAGATTTAGGATGTGCTTGGGGGGGTTGTATTTGTTTTGGATGGCTGTCAAGGCTTCTTTTATTGGCACTTGGGTGAAGAGGGATATGACATCGAAGCTCACTAGTAGGTCACTGGGTTGTAAGTTTTGTTTCTTTATGATCTCGATGAACTGGAATGAGTTTCTTACGTGTGAGTTGATGGATTCTGCATAGGGCTGTAGTTATTTGGTGAGAAATTTGGCTAGGTTTTGTAGAGGTGAGCCTATGGAGCTGACTATTGGTCTAAGTGAGGTTCCTTCTTTGTGTATCTTGGGGAGACCATAAAGTTTAGGGCATCTGGATGATTTCTCTCTGGGTATGATTTTTTGCTGGATTTCTTCACTGAAGGGGGAGGCTTTTATTTTGGATCTGGTGGTTTTTTCTAGGTAGGTGGTGGGGTCTGTCTTTAGGGGTTTGTATGTGGGGTCTTGGAATAGGTTGGTTAACTTGGATTGGTAGTCAGATGTGTTCATAACCACTGTCGCGTTGCCCTTGTCTGCTGGTAGGATTATTATGCTGGTGTCTTCTTTCAGGTTAAGTAGTGCAGTTTGTTCTTCTTTGGATAAGTTGCTTTTGGGTGGTTTGTTAGTGCAGAGGATGTTGGTGATTTCGAGTCTGATTCTATTAGCATCATCAGGGTTGGTTTTGGTCAGGCTGGTTTCAACTCCGCCTATGATGGTTTCTGTGGGAATGTGTTTGGGAGCGACAGCAAAGTTGAATCCTTTAGAAAGGACCTTGGTTTCGGCTTCGGTAAGGATCATGTCTGAGATGTTGTGCACTGTTTGTTTCATGTGTGGCTGTGAGGGGGGAGGAGTTGGTTTCTGGCATTGTTGTAGTTTTCTGAGTTTGTTGGTGTGTGTGTCTGTCTTGAGGGTGGTCTGTGTTTCGGCTCTCCAGACAGCGAGCTGTTTGGATTTGTCCCAAAGTAAGGGGTGAATCTTGTTGCTGAGTCTGAGGTGAAGTGTAAGGAGATCTTTGTTGATTTGGTCTAGGAGAAATCTTTTTGTGTGAAGTTCATTTCTAATTAGGGCCAATTCTGTTCTTTTTAGGATGCGTTTGGTGGCTGCTGTGTTGGTGTGGAATTTCAATTGGAAGCTTGTGGGAATTAAATTTTGATCTCAGCAGTTGCATAGGAATGTGAGGTCACATAAAATGGAAGCTCTTTGGACTTCAAGTTTTTCATCACATTAACTCTTTTATGTTGTTTCTAAATCTAGGTTAACTTTCAGAAACCTTGAGGGAATATTAAGCTCAGTTGAAATCTCATATCTGGGCGATTACATTATTGTATAAGCAAGTGCAGTAATATCAACTGAAACCTCCTTAAGAATATATGGACTGAGGTCTATTGCAGTCTAGAAATTTGTTACTTGTGGTAATCAACTGATTGCTTCCGAAGCAGGTGCAAATAGAAGAGGGAAAGAGAGACATGTCCTACTTCAAGCATTGCTTCTCTGCCACTAGAATTTGAAGGCAATCTGTCTCCATCCTGGAGACAACATTGAACTTTTAAATTTTTATCAAGGTATAATAAAATACAAAATACAAAAGCAAATAAGAGGACAATGAGGGGGAAGGGAAAAGGGGAAAGAAAGGTGAGGAAGGATTGGAAAAGAAAATGAAAAATTGACTTCCAACTCTCTCTGTTACAGTAAAATAAGGCATTAACAACAACCATAACTTTTGGTTTTACCATAATAGTAGGAACCAGTCATTTCTATAAAGATCTATAAATCTATAAATCCCAAAATAACGTGACAAGTTATAAAGAAAAAAAAAGGACTATGACTCATATCTTAATACAGAAAATCCTGAAAAATGGAGATAAAAATGAAACCAGTACTTTTCCTTCTGGGCTTAGTGGAAAAAAACTGGAGAAAAAGTTTGGAACTTTGTTACTATATCTGTTGACAGCAGTATGTGTAAAAATGGAAAGACACCTCGATTCCTACTGAAGAAGAATGGTTGCAGGAGCTGATGGAGTTGGCTAAAATGGCAAAATTGACTACTTTGCTTAAAGAAAAGAATATAAGTATTTTTGTATCCACATAGAGACTGCTTCTGAACTTCATACTTGATGTGGAAAAGAACGAAACTTTGATTTTGAGACAACATTGAACTTTTAATACAGGTAGTCCTCAATTTACAACAGTCCGTTTAGTGACTGTTCAAAGTTACAATGGCACTGAAAAATGTTTTGACCATTTTTCACACGACCGTTGCAGCATTCCCCATGATTACGTAATCAAAATTCAGATGCTTGACAAATGACTCATATTTATAACACTTCCAGCGTCCTGGAGTCATGTGATCACCTTTGGCAACCTTTCTTACAAGCAATGTCAATGGGGAAGCCAGATTCACTTAGCAACTGTGCTAGTCCCTTAACAACTACAGTGATTCACTTAACAACTGTGGCAAGAAAGGTCAAAAAATGGGACAAAATTTACTTCACAAATGTTTCACTTAGCAACAGAAATGTTGGGCTCAGTTGTGGTCATAAATTGGGGACTGCCTGTACCAATAGCCTACACAGATTTTGCTGTCCATGAATTTGTCAAGTCTCCTTTTAAAGTCATCTTACGGTGTTGTGGCAATGAATTCTGCAGGCTAATTATAGGCTTTGTGAAGAAGTGCTTCTTCATGTCCTCCCAGTTGGTTTCGAATGGATGACCCCTGGCCCAAGTATTTTGAGTGATGAAGAAAAACTTTTGCCTGTCTTTTTCCTACATGCAATAATATACTGTAAATTTATGCATATCCATCAGGTCATCATTCAGTTGCTTTTTTCCAAGCTAAAAGACTCCTAAACATTCTGTAGCCCTTACTTGTATGGAAAGTGTCTGATCCTCCTGAGAAATTTGGTTGCTCTCTTCTGAACATTTTCCACTTCTAGTCTATTCATTTTAAAGTGTGATGACCAGAACTGAGCATAGTATTACAGATGCAGAAATACCATAGACTGATACAAAGGTAACAATATTTAATGTTCAGTCCTTTCCTTAATGATTCCTACCATGCATTTCCCCTTTTTCATAATTAACACTACTGAGTTGACATCTTCACTGAGCTATTGACAATGACTTCTAGATCTATTTCCAGTGAGTTACAGGCAGCTGAGACCTAATAAATGTATATTTGAAGCTACAGTTTTTTTTTTCTCCCAGGATACAAGATTTCATAGTTAATTGCATTTGCCACCTGGATGGCCATTCACCCTGCTGAAAGAGATCCATTGGGAGCTTTGGACAACTGCCTTTGGGTTTTCCTAGCTGAATAATATAGTATCAACCACAAATTTGGCATGCTCACTGATGATTCCCAAGTCTAGAACATTTGTGAGCAAGTTATAAAGCACTGGTCCACTGGTCCAATCATAGTTTCTTAATGAATTGTCTTTGCTTTCTATTTTTAACTAGTTAGTAATCTGTAAAAGGATATCCCTCTTTAACTTTTCCTTTGATGATGAATCTTGTCAAAGACTTTTTGGAAATACAAAAATACAGTGTTAGTGGGGTCACCTCTGTCAACTTTCCTGTAGATACTCTAAAACAGTTGATAAAGGCAAGATTTTACCTTTGAAAGATCCATGCTGATTTTCCTTCAGCAATACTTTATTTATATGCCAAATAATTTTCACTGATTGCCATTCCTCTCCCTCCCCCAATTTGTGTGGAGCAGATATTAAGCTGACTGGCTTCCTCAATTCCTTTTTAAGAGTTGAATGTTGCATTGCTTCTGATCATTTGTCACTGCATTTGATTTGAATGACAGTATACATATTGTTTTTTGAAAGTAAGCAATTGCACATCCAAAGATTAAAAGAACCAAGTAGTGGATGTAATTTGGACCTAGTAATTTGTTACCTGTAGTTTCTCAAGATCTGCTGGAATATCTTTTCTTGTACAGTAATTTGCTTTAGTTGTTGTCTCCATGAGAAAGTCAATAGAAAGTCAGGTATCTGTCCTATATCTTTTGCATGAAGGGATGCAAATAATTCATTCAGTTTCACTTCAATCTCTTTGAGGATCTCTTTCATTCTTTTGTTGTTTAATGGCACAAACACTTTCCCTTCTGTACTTATCACTCACACACACACACACACATCCCTACCTCTTCTTTTTCCCTTGCTGGTTTGTGCTTTATTTTACTTTCCTTGCTAAACAGACATTTTTTTTTCTAATGGACAGCCTTTCCCTTCTTCTGAATATCCACAGCTTCCTGGACTATATCAGCTTTTTCCACAATTGGCTGGGTTTTTTTTTATTATAGCTAGTCCTCAATTTACAACATTCAGTTCATTTAGTGACCATTCCCACTGGAATAACTAACACTGAATTACATTTCAGTTACAACAACACTGAAATAATCATTCAGTTGCCATTTTTCACACTTATGACTGTTGCACATTTATGACCAGATAGTCACATGATCCAAATTCAGACTCCTATTTAGGATGTTTCAATGTCCCATGGTCATGTGATCACTTTTTGTGACCTTCTGATGAGCAAAGTCAATGGAGAAGCCAAAATTCACTTTAACAATCATGTTACTAACTTAACAGCTGCAGTGGTTCCCTTAACAACTGTTGGTTGTAAAATGGGACCAAATTCACTTAACAACTGTCTCGTTTAGCAACAGAAATTTTGGGCTCGATTGTGATCATAAGTCAAGGACTACCTATTGGGGTAATTCTCCGTTAGGAGAAAGAGTGCACACAGGGAGACGTAGTGAGAATGGTGAGGAATAACACACAACCAGAACACAGATACACTGTATAGTAAAATGTAGGTTTTTACTTCCAGTAAATGGTTAAGCAAAGTCCAAACACAGCCCAAGTCATTCACGATTAAAAGAGCAGTCAGTTTTCAGTCCAGGAATAATTCAAATAACAAAATCCAGTATCATAAACAGTTTAGTAACAGATTTACATCAAATCCAAGACTAACAATGACCAGCAACAGTCAATAGGGCAATGCAGGAATGGCAACACTCTCAGCAACAACAGAACAACCCAGGTTTCTCGCTCCATCTTATGGCTGTTTGAGGAACCACACCCAATTACAATTTTTAGCATTCCCTTAAAGAGACAGTATTAAAATATCTATCCTGGTTTATATATTTTCCAACCCAACTGTTAGGTGACTTACATTCCTAACACTATCTGTATTTTGTAGAATATTTTTTAGCTGAACATTCCTTATTGTGGCTTTCTGAAATATCTATGCACTAGCAAAAGACTTGGTCCTCTTAACTTTTCCTTTCAAACTATTTTCACAAGCTTCCCTTCTGTCGTCAAATTCAACTGTTTTAGATTGTGTTGATAGTTTTCTATTTGCCTCTATGCTAAACCTAGTAGCATCATCGTCATTATTATTATGGTTTATGCTGAATCCACAAGTTATATTTTGCCACTGATAAGAACTGCTATTTAAAATTAAGTCTGATATTTATATTTGTCATTAATATGACTATCCACTTCCAAACTCATTGTAATCCTTACTGTATTTTCTGAAATATCTAATTTTTCTAAATGGATGCTACACAGCACCTCTGATTTTCTCTTAGGAATCAGTTTGTAACTCTCTTGTGGAGATTTGAGTTGTTCCAGGGCCTAAGAACACTGCTCCTTTACTTGACACCTCCAACTCATCCACATATATAGAAGTGGTGAGTTCTGGCATTTAGTTGATCTTGAACATGGAACATATTGCAAGTCTGAGAACATTACTTTTGTAACAACCACGGTTTGTGTTGTGTTGGTAAATCGGTCCCAAGAAGAGACGCAAGGCGAATGACTTTTAAAAGCTCTTTATTATTATGGTAGATCTGCTTGCTTGGCTCGGATCGGCAGCGGCTTATATTGGTCTCACACAGGGTGCTGCAGCCAATGGCAGCCGTTCGAATCTCCTGTGATCGGCTCGGCCAATCGCGGTAGCTTCATAACGGCCAATCAGTGCCGCACACTCGACCAATCAGGTTGCTGTGCATCTTAGCCAATCTGAACGCAGGTTTACAAGAATTCAAATACAGAACAGTTTGTTGTCTAACAATTTGAATTTGGTTTTCACAATGGGCTGAGTCAATTCTCAAATGTTATCAGAAAATTATTTGAATGTTATTAGAAACTTAAATCATATGGTAGCTTGCGTCCTTGGGACCCACAATTGCTGCTTTTGCCTAATACTCTCTAACTGTTCGATACAGCTGGCACAAGGCATCTAGAACTTTAGTACCAAGGAGGCAGGCTACCAGGTGATTTAAGTTCCTGCTACAAAAGCATCTGTTTGTGTTTCTAATTTTCAATCCACCTACCAGCAAGTAATCTGTACCTTCCCAAAGATTGATTCAAGAAAATATGGGTTCAACTTCCACCTCCCCAGTTTGGGTTCTTGCTTTATTTTTTTTACCTCCTAGCCTTGCTGCTTTCCTTTATTATCTTCTTTCTCTCCTCCCAAGGCAGAGGAAAAAAATATTGGGCATAAGTACTAGCTTTCTGGCTGAATGTAACATTATGTTGCTCTATCTTCCCCACAGTTCTGAAAGAACACAACAGTGCAGGCTGTTCTATAGAATCGTGGGGTTAAATTGTCATGTCTCCTTTTAGATATTAACCAAAAATAAGGAGTTCAAAGAATAAAACCCAAAAAGAGCATGTAACATTGGGTGATCAACAATGCAATGCTTTATTGATATACAGTATTTAGTCTTTTATATAGCTAATATAGTCAGTGGACAGTTAAGATAATATTCTATATAAAAACAAGAGACTACCAGTGTTTCATTTTTTATCCTAAAACCTAACTGACCCTATAATTTATAAGTTCCACTTATATAAAATCTTTCTTTCTTTCTCTTTTTCTTTCTTTCTCTCTTTTCTTTTTTCTTTCTCTATTTCTTTCTTCACTTTGATCACATACTCAAGCTCCTCCCACTTGTTTTGATCAACCATTTGTAAACAGCTATAATCAGCTGCCCTGAAGAAAGCTATTTTGCACAGAAGAGAGCTTTATTTTGGAAAATTACACACCCAACTCTAAGTAGAATCTCTTTCTCTATTTTTAGAATTGCTAGGCACCAATTAGTGAAGCAGCTAGGATCTTAAAGCATCATGGGAATGCTGAATTCTAAGGAAAACAAAGCTTTATTGATTTAACAAGAGAGGCAACTACATACTCACACACATGCACACTGGCTGCCACTCACCTTTCTCTACTATTAGAGCTGGCCCAGCCTAATACAAAAAGAAAGGAAGTTTTTATCCAGATAAGATGCATTCATTTTGCACTTTCTCTTTTTGAAGCTTTTATAGTTTGGACTGCTAAGCAAAATCTTTCTTTGCACAATGCTAATTGATTAATTGCCACTGATTTGTTTACCTCTTTAGCTGGCTTCTTCATTCCTAGGGAGTCTGCTTTTATTCCCCATTCTTTCTAAAATGAATATCTTAATATGCTCACTTCTAGATGATGGCTCCTATTTTTTTATATATAAAATTGTCTGGCTTTTTACTGCCTCTTATGTTTAAGTGCAGGCTCCATCCTTTCAGAGATTTTGTAAAATTTATTTTTATTGCAAAAGGAAAATCAGCATCACTTTCTTCTTCCCATTATGACATCCTTGTTCCAATCATACCCATCAGATCTAAAATGTTGCCTTAAATTTTCAGATGAGCCCTGAAGCCGTGTTTATACTTGTCTTTAACTGAATGTAGTAGTATTGAATGTAAGAGCTCTTTCTGCTTTAAACTGCTAACTGGATTTATACATGCAGTATTGTTCTACCGCATTACCAGAAATGAAATGCTGTTTCATGCCACCTTTGGAGTGTTTTCCATAAGAGGTGGTTTCTCAGAGAAAGAAAGAAAGAAAGAAAGAAAGAAAGAAAGAAAGAAAGAAAGAAAGAAAGAAAGAAAGAAAGAAAGAAAGAAAGAAAGAAAGAAAGAAAGAAAGAAAGAAAATTGATGGTGCACTTGCCTGTTTCTGTCACTAGCTGATTCTGTCAATTAACATTGAACGAAGTTGGAAAACTCATTTCATGACTTAGAATACAGATTATTATGTGTTACAGTAGAAGAGAACTCAGAAGACAGCTGAAAGCTACAGATCCACCTTGTTTCATCACTTACAATGAATTTCCATTGAGAATTACCACATAGTGGGAGAAAAATTATCTGAAACTATCTCTTTGGCACAGATAAAGATGACAAGAAACTAATAATAACAGCCTCAGAAAGCTGAAGGAGGGTTTTGTTTTCCCCTACTAGGAAACTCTAGAGGGAGATATCACCATCTGTTTCTTTCTTTATTATGCTGCAGAGACAGATTAACTTGTCACATATTTTCTTTCTTTCTTTCTTTTTTTCTTCCAGCCATTGGAACAAACTTAGCTTATCTACTTCACATGCAAACACTTCTTTGTTTTCCCCAACTCGATCAGATCAGGAAACTCGATCAAACAGCTAATTAAAACACACTCTTGAACAAATAAATGAATACATTGGCATCTTTTAAAATATTTTATTCCCCACCTTAGAATTGCTGAAGAAAAGATGCTAATCCATTTCTACTCTTTGGGTCGCATTTATGAAATTTAGGTAACAGAAGATGCATCTGCTAACAACAGCATGGGCTCTATTTATATTTTGCATATTTTCAAACTGTTGGAAAAGAAGGGAGAAGGGAAGAAAAAAACTCTCTATCCCAATTTAGGTTTACTGTGCAAAAATTGTGTTTCAAAACTGCAATCATTCTAAGCTAAAGATAACATTTTTCAAGATTGAATTGGACCCATGTGTTTCTCTTAACTAGACACCTGAGAATGAAAACAGAACTGTCAATATGTCTCCTATCTGGCAACAGAAGTAGCTTAATCCATTTGCTCACTAGCTGATGTCCTGCTAGCAGGGAAGCAAGTGCTTACAAATTAAATCCTTGGTTTCTTACATCACCCCCCCCCCCCAAATAATAATACCCAAAGCAATTGAGTAGTGGGTTGTGTGGTTGTTAAAGCTATTGAATTTCCTTTTTTTCTTTTCTTTTTTCTTTACTTTCTTTTCTTTTTTCTGAAAGCAACACTTCTTAGCAGAAATACTGTTATGAACTAATAAAACGCTTAAATAAAGTTTTATCAAACCTTTAGAAAATAGCAGGGTTCTAGTCCTGCACTTCTGATTGGCCGATAATAGCGATATCGGATTGGTCCATTCAGGAGAATCTGATTGGCTATTAATGAGCCACTCTCATTGGTTAAGGGGGTTAACACTCCACATTTCTCATTGGTTACTAGATCAGCAGCTTGCCTATAAAAGGGCTGCTGTTGCCCTCGGGTTTTGCTCTGTTCAGAATGATTAATAAAGAGTTGAAGTTCACTATTCACCGTCTCGTCTCCGTTCCTTGCGCCCATGCGCAGAACTTAACAAATATAGTTGATAAATCAGAGGCCAGTGGCTAAAGTAAATGGAAAATAGAAAAGTAATTACTGCTACATATTATTTTAGAGGCATTCAGGAAAATAGAAGTCAAATTGATGTTACTAATGAAAATTAGATTGGGTTTAAGTGGCAATTCTTGGAAACAAAATGAAACAGGAGACATTTTCTATAAAATGTTCAACTACCTTGTTTAAAAATTAGGGAACAATAACAAAACCTATGCCAATCAGTAACATTTCTCCTCCTATCAGCTTCACAGTCCACAGTCCACTACGCATTTTTCAGGTTTCATATATTTGGTCACATGTTAGTATACATAGAATTAAGAAGTTAACATGTACTTCATGCTAAACCACAAGCATGCTAATAGTATTTAGGACGAGTGTGAAATTCTCCATGGGATGTGTATTCAAGGAAGTGAAACAGAATGTTTTCGAACTCAATATCTGGGAATTGTTCAGGGGGTGTGGGGAAACAACCACCACCACATGGATTTCACCAAAAGTGACTTCTGATAACCTTCATTTAGTGTGATGGAGTTATGTTGTTTTGGGGTGTGTAAATGAATGTTTGTGTGTATTAATATTAATTTACTTCAGATCACCTATACCCATCAGTTTACCTATTTTAATCCTACCCTCCACCGAACCAAGTTTGCTTAACAACATTCTTGCATTGTAGTTAGATCTCAAAATAAGATCTCATGGGAAAATGAATTCCATATAAAGAAGGGATTCAGCCAGTTCATACTACTTTGGGAGAACGTTTGTTAACTTTCTGAGCAGTTTGGTGAACTGGTTGTTGGAAGAAATCATTAGGGCAGAGAACCAGTTGTTAAATTATTTGAATCACTGAAGAACCAATGTTAGGGATAACATTGTTTACCCTAACTGGTTTAGGTAAAATAATAAATATGTTATCATAGTTTATTAGTTAAAGTGTCTGCAACTTTAACTGTAGAATTGTAATTAAGGGAGTGCTTGTGAAAGCAACATAAAAGAAGCAAGGAACATCAGCTTGATCTCTCTGGCTTTATGATCCCTAATTACTGGATGGATTCAAGACTGCATTTTTCCCCTACTGAAAAGGAGAGAGAAAGGACTGATTTGTAAGTGAACTAATATTGGATATTCCACACGGACTTTGCTAATTGAATATCCTTGAATGGACTGACTAATACGATACATGACTAATGGACTGTTATTTTGACTATGCTATAAATTCTAAATAGAATAAACTATCTTTTGATAGCACAAGCGTATCTGTTATTTTTACTGTATGTTAACAAACATACAAACTTATCTCACTCATTTATCTGTATGCCTATCTGACTAACACTGCACATTCTGTTTAGCTTGTCTCCTTAACCCTAGTTGGGGAACCCAGGCTTAACACTGGTTATGGGCCTGGAGGCTGAAAAGTCAGGATAAAACAGATTTATGTAAAAAGTGAGAGTTTGTGCTGTTACACGTTACAGTAAACAGACAGCTGTGTTTTATTAATTATAGTTTTATATCCATATAAGAAAACATGGCACAAGTCAATCTACAAAGTTTGTCCCTTTTATCCAAGCTGGATGGAACAAACTATGTATCATGGTCTATGAAATGTAGTCTACTTCTACGAAGAGAAGGTCAGTGGAACATAATTGAAAACCCACCAAACGTAGAGGAATGGGATCCAGAGATTGAGGAAGATAGACAAAAGATAAAAGCTTTTATCCAGAAAAATGAACAAGCTATTTGCATAATAGGACTAACACTGTCTGACCAGCAATTTGTTCATATCCATGGAGAGCAAACGGCTGTTGGGTGTTGGCAGAAGCTGAAGAGGATTTATGTCCGAGATAACGTTGGTGCTCACATAAATCTTACACGAAAGCTTTTCAGGACACATCTCCAGACGAATGGTGATATGCTTAATCATTTGAATTCTATAAAAAGCATTTTTCAAGAACTGCACGAGAAAGAGCTTATTTTCTCTGAACTACACCAAGTCTACATAATTCTATCATCACCAGATGAAAGTTATGATAACTACGTCACTTCCCTTGAAACATTGCCTAAGGAAAGTCTAACTTTAACTGATATAACTGGCAGACTGATTGAAGAGGCCAGAAGAAGACTTGAAAGAGATCAGTTAAGGAGGGAGCAACCTCAAAAAGAAGATAATGAATCTCCGACTGCATATGCAATTAAAAAGTGCTTTAATTGTGGAGGAAGAGGACATTTGGCAAGATTTTGTAAAAAGGCAAAGTGCCAGAACACTGACCAGAATACTAAAAGTCATCAAAAGAAAAATAAAATTTTAGAGTTAGCCATGTATATTAACGGAGCTGTAAAAAATAATTTATGGGTGGTTGACAGTGGAGCATCCCACTGTAGAACAAATGATAACAAAAATGTTATTAAAATGTCCCAGAGTACACAGCAGATATCGTTAGCCAATGGCTGGAAACTGAAAGCTAAAGGTCAAGGTATAGCATATTGTTCTTGCATAAAAGAGAATGTAAAAATGTTATATGTACCACAACTTAAGTTTAATTTAATTTCAGTTAGAATTTTGGTTAAACTAGGATATGTAGTTACATTTAGGGGAGATAACTGCATAATTGAGAAAGAAGATAAGAAAATTACTGCATCTTTAAGAGGTGAATTATATGTGTTAAGTGATAAGGGTTTAGAGGTGGCTAACACGGTTTATGATAATAAGAAACCTCATGATGAATGTATTCACTTGTTACACTGACGGCTCGGGCATTTAAATTTTAAAATGCTTAAGAAAACTGTTGAATTATCTAAGGGAATAAGTTTGAAACCTTGTAATAAGTATTTGCAATGCTATGCTTGTAATCAAAGCAAAAGCAGGGTCAAACCGGCTAATAGAGTAGATGGATTTACTACCAAAGAGCCTTTAGAAGTGATATTTGCTGATTTAATAGGTCCAAAAAAACCAAGTGTAGGAGGAGCTCGATACATATTAAGTATAATGGACCATTATTCTAGATATGGGTTTTGCTATTTAATGAAGAGCAAAACTGAAACGTATCTAAATCTCTTTAATTGGATTAAATTTTCAGAAAGGAAAATTAAAAAGAAATTAGTAACTCTTATGACAGATAATGGTACAGAATTTACAAATAATAAATTCCAGAATAGACTTAGAATGTTAGGTATTCAACATAAAAAGTCTGCACCATATAGGCCACAACATAATGCATTTATAGAGAGACGAGGCCAAACACTGCAATCAATGGCACGTACTAAGTTGTCTGATTCAGGATTACCTGACAATTTGTGGGGAGAAACAATAATGTGTGGTAATCATATATTAAATAATGTTGTTAATTAAACAACAGGTGAATTACCATTCACACTGTGGCATGGTACAAAACCTGATTTAAGTTACATGCACACATTTGGAGCACCAGCATGGATGCATATCCCTTCACAACTCAGACAAAAAGGACAGCACAGAGCTAAAAGATTATTTTTTGTAGGATATGAATCTAATCATAGATCTTATAGATTCTGGGAACCAGGTACATCTAGAGTTTACATTAGTGCTAGTGCTAAATTCCAAGAACATGTAGGATGGAATAGATTAGAGCAAGATTTAAATAATGAAGTAATTATTGAACCCTACAAAAGGCAGAAAGAACATACTAATTATAGGAAGAGTCCAATTAAAGAAGAAGTCCACGAAGAACAAATAGAATCAGAACAAGAGGAAACAGTTGATCAGGAAGAGTTAAATAATCAAGAACAGTTAATAAAGGAAAGTTCACCTGTAAGTCCTGTAATACCTAGACATATTACACGTGTAACTAGACCACTTGGTAGGTATCAAGCAAGTATAGTTTGCCAAGTAACTAAAGTTCCAACTAGTGTAGATGAACTTAGGATGTATCCTGCTAAGGATCAGGAGAATTGGCAAAAGGCAATGGAAAAAGAACTAAATTCATTAAAGGTAATGAAAGTATATGAAGATGCCAAATTTTCCTCCAGGAGAAAAATCCATTGGGTGCAAATGGATATTTAAAGTAAAAACTGGCAATGATGGGACTGTTACCCATAGAGCTAGGTTGGTAGTGCAAGGATTTAATCAAACTGCATCTGATTACGATGAAGTTTTTGCACCAAGTCTTAAAGCAACATCTTTAAGAGCAGCATTAGTGTGGGCAGCTAAGAAAAACTATGTCATTAACCATTTAGACGTAGAAACTGCTTGTTTGCATGCACCATTGCAGCACACTATATATTTGAAAAAGCCAGTTATTATAAAAGACAATAAAGTAAATAGTAATGATTGTTGGAAACTCAAAAAGAGTCTTTATGGGTTGAAACAATCTGGCTATCAATGGAACCAATATATTGTGAAAGAATTAAACAATATAAGTTTTAAATCTGGTTTAGCAGATCCATGTGTGTTTAAAAGAGAAAATAATGAAACGGTGTCATTATTGTTATTATTTACAGATGATATTGCTTTGATAACTAAGACTAATAATGAAGCTATTGAGATTATATCATTATTAGCCAAAAAAGATAAAATTAAAGCATTTAGGTGAAATTAAAAGGTATCTAGGATTGACAATTAACAAAACAAAAAATGGATTTAAGATATCTCAAGAAGATAAAATTTGCCAATTAATTAAAACGTATAAAATGGAACTTTGTAAACCGGCAAAGACTCCAATGAGTCAGGAAGTTTGCCAAACTGATGATCAAAGTCCCAAATTTGATAAGTCAATATATCAATCTTTGATTGGTAGCTTATCATATATAAGCAATTGGTCAAGGCCATATATAGCTTATAGTGTTAATCAGCTGGCTCGTTTTAATTCAGATCCACATCAATGTCATTGGCAATCATTAAAGAGAATTTTAAGATATCTTAAAGGAACAATGAACCATGCATTGTATATAGAACCAAAGGGTGATTTGAGTGCCTATTCAGATGCAAGTTTTGCAACTGACATAAACACTAGAAAATCAACATCAGGAATGGCTATATTATTTGGTAAGACACTAATAGGGTAGAGGTCAATCAGATAACAGCATATTAGCTTGTCCATGATGGAAGCGGAATTTTCATGTCTGTCATTACTATGCACTGACTTAATTCTGTACAAACAGTTATTATTAGACATGGGTGTAACTGTTAAAGATTCCATTATTGTGTATGAGGACAACCAGGCAGCCATACAGTTGGCTACTAATATAGCTGTAAAAACTAGATCAAAGCATACTGATTTAAGATACTTAAATGTTAGAGAATCTGTAAAAAATGGGCTAATTAAATTGGAATACTGCATGACAGAAGAAAACATTGCAGACCAATTTACAAAAGCTCAAGGAGTAATTAAGTTTAAAGAGAGTTGTAACAAATATGATTTAAAGATGTAAATAGTTATAGTATTATTATTATTACCTAAAAGAAGAGAAAGTTAGGGATAACATTGTTTACCCTAACTGGTTTACGTAAAATAATAAATATGTTATCATAGTTTATTAGTTAAAGTGTCTGCAACTTTAACTGTATAATTGTAATTAAGGGACTAGTTGTGAAAGCAACATAAAAGAAGCAAGGAACGTCAGCTTGCTCTGTCTGGCTTTATGATCCCTAATTACTGGATGGATTCAAGACTGCGTTTTTCCCCTACTGAAAAGGAGAGAGAAAGGACTGATTTGTAAGTGAACTGATATTGGATATTCTACACGGACTTTGCTAATTGAAAATCCTTGAATGGACTGACTGATACGATACATGACTAATGGACTGTTATTTTGACTATGCTATAAATTCTAAATGGAATAAACTATCTTTTGATAGCACAAGCGTATCTGTTATTTTTACTGTATGTTAACAAACATACAAACTTATCTCACTCATTTATCTGTATGCCTATCTGACTAACGCTGCACATTCTGTTTAGCTTGTCTCCTTAACCCTGGTTGGGGAACCCAGGCTTAACAACCACCACTGAAGAAGGGACATAAAGAGAAGTTTCAGAGTAAATATAAACCGCACACTTCTGTCAACTTGCAGCAGTAAAGTGAACCTAGAAATAAAATCACAGTCAATTCTAAAGTCATTTCTAAAGCACTCTGAGGATGATTGACAAAAGCAGAAATCTCATTTGAGGAATGAAAAACTGATTCATAGGATTTGGGCACTGTAACAACTTATTTTGCTTCTCGTGGACATTTTCCCCATTGTGAAACATGAGATCAGTGCAACACCTAAGGCCAGGTTTCTCTTCCAGGTTTTAGAAATATATTATTATCTTTGTATCATAAGATTTTCTTCAGCAGTTTGAGTTTCATGCTGTTATGCCAAATTGGATCATGGCCAGTTGTTACTGAGAATAGTCACAGTAGCTGGCCATATAGAGCTTCCCAGTGACAAAGCTTTATTGCCAGCATCTCACATCTCACATTTGTTTTGTATACAATATGGATAGCAAATCAGCAGAGGGTTTGTAAGCCATTATGGAAACAGATAAAAGTACAAGGAATGTTCTTCCTTTGGCTCCAATCTATGAAGCAGTATTGGATTACTGTGGCCTTAACACTGATGTAAATGTTCCTATAACAACAATATATTGGTAAAATAACTACAAATGAATTTGA
Organism: Hydrophis major; assembly: GCA_033807585.1. Taxonomy (NCBI): domain Eukaryota; kingdom Metazoa; phylum Chordata; class Lepidosauria; order Squamata; family Elapidae; genus Hydrophis; species Hydrophis major. The sequence continues at coordinate 295,359,153 of CM066328.1, read as the reverse complement.
GATCTTTTGAGGAACAAAAATAAATTAATAAGCTGAACTTGTATTCCCCCACCCCAACAATTGACTGCATATCTTAAGCTCGCAGTGGTATATGGTTTATTTTATTTACAATCCACCATGATGCTTTATACTTAACAAGCAACTGTGTGGTTGAATTTGCTTTCCCCTTTACTTGTGACAAACATTTCTAAAAAAACAGAAAATTTTCTGTAAATCACTAAAAATGACAGTCTGCTCTAATGAGTGTTCCTGACACAGCAGATAATGGTGAGAAGGATGTGCTGATTTTTGCTGCTACAAAAAGAAAGACCAACCAACAATATATGCCGACCAATATTCACTCTTCCAATTAAAATGAATTTTAAAAATTAATTGATTTTTATCATATTTCCCTTCTTTCCATTGCAAGGCAAATTTGAAATTTCTCTCTAAACCAACAACTAAGCTTTTTGGTGAACTATGAACATTAGGAAGTTGCATAAATTTGCATTGATTGGATTAATTTACAAAACAGCCAATGAAACGATTTCTTTTTTTCCCAAAAGATTTATTACATAAACAAATGTTTTCATTACCGAAATGCCTCTGGCCCACATTTTTCTACTTGATTTTCTTTTTTCTTTTTTCTTTTCATTTAATTTCTACCCAGCATGTTTTTCCTCTGATCTCTGAATTTTCATACCCTCTTGGGCTACACATATTTTGACACCCAGAGTCCAGCAGGAACAGACTGGGTTAGTTACCCTCCAGACAGATGAAGAGAAATCTCCTCCTGCCCTCTCTAAAAGAGGAAATTTAAGAGAAACAGGCCATGTAGTATGAGGACTTTGTTTTCTATTCTTTTCAACTACTCTCCATCCCCACAAAATATGTGGGATCATTTTCTTTGCCTCATATCTACTCTGCCTCTATGTTCTAGTTTCATAACAATCTGTACATATACTGTTGTGAATTAATAAAAGTACTTGAATAAAGATTATTAAGAACTTGAAGTAAAGTGCAGGGTTCTGGCCCTGCACTTCTGATTAGCCGATAATAGTGACATCGGATTGGTCCTTTCAGGAGAATCTGATTGGCTATTAACGAGCCTCTCCCATTGGTTAATGGAGCTAGCGCTCCCTGTGTTTTCATTGGTTAAATACTCAAGAGCTTGCCTATATAAAGGGGCCGTTGCGGCCATAGTGCTGAGCTGTTACACATGTAAATAAAGAGTTTGAAGTTCACTGTTCACTGGCTCGTCTCCTCCTTAGTGCCCATGCACAGAATTTAACACTGGCGACGAAGGTGGGATGTGGAGACGTCAGAGCTGACTGAACGACGAAGAACGATAACAGAGCACGTGGCTGAAACGCAACAATGGTGGAACCATGTCCGGTGGCGACATACCACCCACTCCATTCGACCTGGCACAAGAAGACTGGGACTCATATATGGATCGCTTCCAGATGTTTCTGGAGACCAACAATTTGAAGGATGCTACTTCCGGAAAGAAATGGGCGGTATTCCTAACTCATTGCGAGCCGACCGTATTCAAGATGGCCAAGGCACTAGCGAAACCGGCAGAAGTAAAGTCTATGGACTGGGATGTCTTCAAACTCCTGCTGAGGGTCCACTATGCACCGACTTTGCCAACACTCATTAGAAGGCATGAATTTTACCAGAAAAGTCAGCAGAAGGGTGAAAGTGTTGCTGATTTCATAGCGGATCTCCAGAATCTGGGAGGCCTATGCGAGTTTGCCGACCTAGAAGAAGCCCTGATAGTTCTGGGATTAGATGCTCCAGGCACACAGAGTAAGCTGATGGTGAAAGGCATCGCTGAAGCTACTGCAGCAGAAGCAACCAGGAAGTCAGCTGCCTGAATGCGCTGTACCCCACTTCGTCAACTCGCCCACGAAGTTTCACCCAGTCAGAAGGACAGCCTATGACAGCCCACCACGAGGACCTCGAATCGTCATCAGAAAGCGATGATGAAGAGGTCCACCGACTTCGGTCCGAATGAGACCAATGCCAGAGATCGCAGTACCAATGCGCTGGTTGTGGAGCAAGCCACCCCCGGTCAGAATGCAAATTCCTCGACGCGCTCTGCCATGTGTGCGGGAAAAGAGGCCATATCAGACGGGTCTGTAGAATCAAGCTAGGACCCAGCCAGCCCTCGAGGGGGGCTAACTATCACCAACTGACAGGAAGCCTTCCTGTAAAGCAAGAACTCGTGAACCACCAATGGAACAACCACTCCTACAGAAACAAAACCCTACACCACTCAACAAAGCGAGAAGAGTCTCACCAAACTATCACGATCGGTCACGCCTCATCTCTTGATGCCAAGAAGATCCGAGTGAAAGTGGCCATCGAAAACCAGCCCTGCCTGATGGAAGTTGATTCAGGATTGTCTCTCTCGATGGTTTCCTGGAAGACCCTCAAGCAGCTCATCCCTACTATCTGGCAGCAAGACCTCAGATTCCAAAGACTCATACTTAAAGACTATCAAGGAAATCAAATTCTGGTTGTCGGCTCCAGCTGAGTCTGGGTATTGTTTAAGAACTGTACAGCATTCCTACCCCTGACTGTAATCGACAGGGATTGGCCTAGTTTGTTAGGCCTCCAATGGTTCACTCCACTCAGAATTGAAGTAGCCAGCATTCATCGAACCTGCAGCAGCGACTCGGAAGAGGACCTCGTCCAAGAATTCCAGGACGTCTTTGCAGAAAAACTAGGCGAGTACAAGGGGACTCCGATATCATTTAACCTCAATCCCGAAATTACTCCCATCCGCCTTAAGCCTCGTCGAGTTCCATTTGCCCTTAAACCAAAGATTGATGAGCAGCTTGATAAATTAATAGCCCAGGGTGTGTTAGAACCAACCGATCACTCTCCCTGGGAAACCCCAATCATGACACCCATCAAGCCGGATGGATCGATAAGAATTTGTGGGGACTACCGAGCCAACCTGAACCACGCCCTTCAACAAAATGCTTACCCAGTACCAGTGGTGCATCACCTCCTGCATTCCCTGGGGGGCTGCCTGTAGACAAAAAACGGCAGAGGCCCAAAAGATCGTTACGCACCGAGGTGCGTTTAAATGTAACTGACTCCAGTTCGGAGTAAGCGTAGACCCAGGAATCTTTCAAAGTTTGATGGAAAGACCATTACAAGGGATAAAAGGCGTTGTCCCATATTTTGATGATGTGTTAATCGCTGCCTCGACTCGGAAAATACTAAAGGATCGCCTGGGGTTGGTTCTCCAGAGATTTAAAGACTTAGGTCTCAAAGTTAAAAAAAACAAGTGTCAGCTATGTACGGATCGTGTAGAATTTTTAGGATATTTAATTGATAGTCAAGGCATTCACCCCACTGATAGCAAACTTAGGGCAATCAAAAATGCCCCCAAACCCCAAAATAAGGCCGACCTCCAGGCTTTTCTAGGCCTTATAAATTTTTATAACGTTTTCCTGCGTCACAAAGCAACCGTAGCCGAACCCCTACATCGTTTGTTGGACAAAAAAGCAACCTGGGTATGGGGACACAGAGAGGAGTAGGCGTTTCGACATGTGAAAAATTTATTGACTTCTGATGCTGTTTTGATGCAGTATAATGAGACTTTGCCTTTAAAGATCATGTGTGATGCATCACCATTCAGAGTGGGCGCCATTTTGAGCCACGTTTTGCCAAACGGTAGTGAAGCCCCTGTTGCCTATTTCTCAAAGACGTTATCAAAAGCAGAACACAATTACAGTCAAATTGATAAAGAGGCCCTTGCTATTGTGTCTGCTGTTAAGAGATTTCATTAATATGTGTATGGCCGAGCCTTTACTATAGTGACTGACCACAAACCTTTGCTGAGAATAATAGTAGGAGATAGGCCAAAACCTTATACATTATCTCCCAGAATGACTCGCTGGTCAGAATTCTTGGCTGCATATAATTACAAGTTGCAACACCGCCCAGGGAAGGCCATTCCCCATGCCGACACATTGAGCCATGCACCACTTCTGGAGACCATTGATGACCCCGCTCCGACAGTTACAACACTGCAGATTGAGACACTTCAAACACCGCCACTAACAGCCCGCGATTGAAACGAAACGCGACCCCATTTTAGCACGAGTCCTCAGTTGGGTCGAGCGCAGATGGCCATTGGACCAGATACCTGATGACTACGTCCCATTCAAGAATCGACAAACAGAACTATTTTCCCAGAAGGGCTGCATTATCTGGGGTGATAGAGTCGTTGTCCCAGAGCGGTTACGACGAGCGATACTAAGAAACTTGCACGATGGCCACCCCGGCATCGTGCGCATGAAAGCCCTCGCACACAGCTACGCGTGGTGGCCGGGTATCAACAAGCAGATTGAGACATGGGTAAAAGCTTGTCACAAATGCCAGGAAGTAAGCAAAGCCCCTCCGAAAGCAACCCCGACTGAATGGGAAACACCGAGGGGACCATGGTCCCGTATTCATCTGGACTTTGCAGGACCTACCAAAGGACACACATTTTTATTAACGGTGGATGCCTACTAGAACTGGCTTGAAATCCATGAGATGAGAAATACAACAACCGAATCAGTCATCAGGAAACTAGACAGATTATTTGCAACACACAGATTACCAGATGTTCTGGTATCCGACAACGGGCCCCAATTTACCGCACTGTCCTTTGAACAGTACCTGGCGGACCATGGTATTCGCCATGCGCTGACTTCGCCGGTGCATCCTGCGGCCAACGGAAGGGCCAAGCGCATGGTACAATTCGTCAAGAAAAGCTTGCATAAAATGGACTATGGCGATATAGAAGACAAGATTAACCGGATACTCCTTTTGCAGCATATCACTCCACACAGTGTCACCAACAAAAATCCCGCCGAGTTATTGATGGGACGGAAGCTCCACTCCCACCTCGACCATCTGCACCCATCATATGAACCTGAAAAACCAGACGGATCCAGTGGGAAATGCCGTAACTTCCTGGTAGGCGACTTGGTTTTCGCTAGGAACTTTTCGGGAGATCCGTTGTGGGTTGAGGCAACTGTAGTCCAAGTAACCAGCCCCAGATCGTACTGCGTGAGATGTCGCGATGATAGAATATGGAATCGCCATATTGATCAGCTGCATTCAAGGCTACAGTCGGGGATTTCCGAGTCCCCTGACTTCCAAACCGAGGGGAGAGGAGATACCGAGGGAGCTGAATTTGAAACGGCAGAAAGCTGAAGCGGAAGTAATGACCGCTCAGAGACAACACGTGAAGAAAGATCGGGGATGGGGTGAGCTCGCCTCAAGGAGATGCCAAGAACATTAGCGGCAACGAAAATTTGAATACAGAACTGGAGACACCCTCTTCACCAGATAACATCCTACCCCAACAAGACTGTAGCCAAATACCGGGAGAACAACGTAAATCAAATAAACAATCAAAACAACCTGCCTACCTCAAAGACTACGTGACCACACCCCTTAAATGGAACCCGGGGGGAAGGGGTGTTGTGAATTAATAAAAGTACTTGAATAAAGATTATTAAGAGCTTGAAGTAAAGTGCAGGGTTCTGGCCCTGCACTTCTGATTGGCCGATAATAGCGACATCGGATTGGTCCGTGCAGGAGAATCTGATTGGCTATTAACGAGCCTCTCCCATTGGTTAACGGAGCTAGCGCTCCTTGTGTTTTCATTGGTTAAATACTCAAGAGCTTGCCTATATAAAGGGGCCGTTGCGGCCATAGAGCTGAGCTGTTACACATGTAAATAAAGAGTTTGAAGTTCACTGTTCACCGGCTCGTCTCCTCCTTAGCGCCCATGCACAGAACTTAACATATACTATGCCGTTAGAAATAATGTGGCTACCCATGATAAAGAAATATCCATGAATTGGTATGGCTTGCCTAGTGAAAGCATTAGGGGTGACATGATAGCAGTATTCCAATACTGCCACAAAGAAAAATATATTCTCCAAAGCACTTGAAAGCAATGGATGGAAACCAATCAAGGAGAGAAGCTATCTAAAACTAAAGAGAAATTTCCTGACAGTTAGAACAATTAATCAATGAAATGACTTGCCTCCAGAAATTGTGGGTGCTCCAACACTGCAGTTTTTAAAATTGGACAAACATCTGAAATGGTATAAGGTTTCCCGTTCTGAAGGGAATTGGATTAAAAGACTTCCAAGGTACCTTCTAATTCTATTATTCTGTTGTTCTGTTAATTTTAATGTAACATAGCACCTTTTTAACTCTGATGAATGATGATTCCTAAAGAGGAAGATGTTGTGCTATTCCAGAACAATATTTAGCAATATACTGCTGCAGGAGGATTTGGACATTTCTTCATATCCATCTTGTTTTTAACCTACTCTGTTTTATTTTTCAATTGCATAAATCTTTTTTTTTTTTAAGTGAAGAAAGCCATGAGCTATGTTCATCTGTTCAGTTAAAACTTTTGAAGAAATTATTTCCAATGATAAAGTAATTGTCAGGGGATGATATTGTAGATACCATTTTTAATTGAATAACTTTTTTCTTGATTAATCACAGAGAGAGGTAACCAATTAATCAAGTAATTAATTGATTGCATTTGCATAGGGATAAAAACATTCAGTTCTATCCATAGGTCAACTTTATCTGCCCTCTAGCTATTGTGATGAAACAAAATTCTTCTCTACCATGGAAGTGTTTTGGGGGTTGGGGAATCCCTATGGGACAGAAGGGGGTCATAAAGGAAATAGCGAAAAGAAATCCTATCACAGAAATGAATATCAACTTGTATACGGTTTGATTGAACCTGTAATTTTGGCAACAAATACATTCTGATGGAATATTAGTGAAGCTATATGTATCCTTCCTATTTAGAAGAAAGAAAGGATTCACAGAGGTAAGGCACTATTCCTGTTCTATCCTCTATGATGGTTCATTCTGAAAATACCAGTATTTGCTGTATGACTATCCCAGAGGAATATGCATATTTACTAGAAAATCACAGTGGAAGAAGAAAACTTAGATCAATTGGCAATGAGAAATGTAGTTTTGTTGCACAATTGCCCCATCAATATCAGAAGTCTACACAAATATCTAGTCTACCTGACATTAGTTGAAGTGCTCTTTTAACATTGCCTCTCAAGTGGAGCACCACTTGAACATAATCAGCATTGACAAAATCAATATTAGTCAATTGCAAAAGGCAGCTTTACATAGAACAGCTTACATCTTGTCATGATACCTTTTAACACCATCAAATCTCCACATTACTTATCCCAGGTCCTTGGGAAGAACTCCATAGGGGGACAAATCCAGTCTGAAAATCTGACTGATTGTGCAACAAATCATAATAGAATGAACATTATGCCTAACAAAATTTGGTTAGGGACATCCCCCATCTGGTGCCTTCCAGGTGGGCTGAGACTGCAGTTCCCAGAATTCTCAGTTAGCATATGCAAAACTGTCTTGGAATTATGGATAATAGCAGTCCCAAAACACATTAAAGAGGATTGGAAAAACTAGTATACATGATTCGAAGACCTCTTCTATTTGTTTTATTCCAGTAAAACCTGTACAAAGCTTGTCAGTTATCTTGTTGCCCTGAGGATTAAACTCTCAGAACTACTATTCTAAACCTGATGCCCTCCAGATGTGCCGGATTTCAGCTCTTACAATTTCTAGCTAGGATGATAGGTGAAATTTGTCAGCATGTAATTCAAGACATCTGTGAGACATCAGACTGGAGGGAGATTATGCTCTAAAAGACTTGATACCAAACTTGTGTTTGGATAAATATGTAAAGGTATTTATTGAAAGCTTAGTCTATTATAATTTCAGCTTCATCATAAAAATGCCTCTGTGAAACTTTTAAGTGGGACATATTGGCCAGGTGCTGTTGGCACTCAAGATCTAGTGATCACATTCAGGTTCATCTTTTACAAATATGTTTAATCCTGTTTGAATGCCAGCTAGAGTGTTTTGCAGTGATGACTTCCAAAACTTTCTCCCAAAGTTGTGGAGGGGGATATTGGATTGATTAGGCTGAATTTCTCTAGGGGAAAGGGAAATTCTCTGACAATTTCTCAAGGACAAGACAATTTTAGCAACAGCCTTAAAAGGCCCATGAGAAATATTTCTTTGGGATTTGACCTAGTGGAAAAATTCAGGAAGGCTACAGATGACTGGAAAGAATCAGGAGATTCATACTGAGCCTTTGACCACTTAGTAAGTAATACCACTTCTTTAAAAAGGAAGAATTATCTTCTTTAGAAGAGTAATTTTCTAACCCAATTCTTCCTAAATCGAATGAAAAGTAGAAGGAAGAAAAAATCAAGAACATCTGTCTTCCTGCCACTACTTTGATATATTCATAGAGTAACTTTTAAAAGGGCTTTTAAACTGATATTTAGGCTCTAAGAGCTTGAAAGCAATTGCTTGCACATCAGTTTCATGCAAGGCATAGTAATCTATCCTTGTGCGAATGGATCTGTAGTTTCAGATCTGCCAACCATCCCATTATATTTGTGATTTGGCATATCCATTTGTTTTCCCACTCAGGGAGATGTTGTAGGAACCAATTCTAATCTCATTAAGCCAGTAATAGTTTTTCCACTTGTCTGAAAAGGAACAGGAGCAAGACACTGAAGTAATCACTGTTTTATAAGGTCCACTCACTATGTCCAAATCATTCTTTGCTTGTCATTAGCTGAATATGGATTTAGAAAGAGATCTAACGCAAAGAAAAAAATTGGAAATAAACTGAGAAAGTCATTGTGGTGGGAGCCAGTGTTGTCCGAAGACAATTTCCATGGTCATGTGGCCAGCATGACTATATGCTGAGGTGCATGGAATGCCATTACTTTCCCATCGAAGTGGTACCTATTTATCTACTTGTATCTGCATGCTTTCAAATGGATAGGTGGTCAGAAGGTGTAGCAAGTAATGGAAGCTCACCACATTGTGCAGTATTTGGGTCTCGAACCTGGATTGCCAGCTCTGTCTGTCTGTCTATAATTATACATAACAAAAATAACAAATTTAACAATCATAAATATACTCATTACTATTTGCTTTTAAAAGTAATATTTCAAGTTTACTTCCCAGGATTACAAGTTACACTAGTTCTGTGGCTAAAAAAAGAAAACAAAACTATCATTTCTCTAATTTTTCTCTAGCACATATATATTGCACACAAAAGCAGTTTAAGCAGCTTATTTTATGTTGATGGAGGTCAAGAGTTCAGGTGTAGTTCCATGCAAATTGATTTGCATATGAAAGAGTCACCCATGCCTTTAACAATCCTTCCTTATTATAATTCTAAATATCTAGGGAAGGAAAAAGCATTGTAAAGATAAGAGAAGGGGGCTTATAGAAAGGGAAGTTGGGGGTGGGGAGATGCAACATTTTGACACTTTGTTCTTTTGCTCTTGGATATTTCTCAGTTGCTGAGTAAGTTTTCTATTTGATCCAGGTTTTGTGTGCACCTCAGCTGTTTTCAACAAAAGAAAGTTGTGTGTCTGTTGAAGAGGGGTGTGTGAAGTCACCCAATGTTTCCTCATCTTGGAAGGTTTATTATAACTGGAGATTTATTAAAATCCCACCTAAGCTTAAATAATGAGTACAAAAGACCAAACTTTGTGCAACCAGCTGAGAATACTCCCGAATAAAGGCTGCCTCTTTCAGCTTGTTAGCTCCTGCTCTCTGTTCTGGATAAATCTATATTATTGTACGCTGAGTGGCCTTTTACTTGCTCTCATTTTCTTAGCCAGAGGCAATGCTAGATAGGGCAGCAGGGAGCCAGTCAAGTTAGATTCGCTCATGCCTTTCCTCTGAATAGGTAGGGAAGTCTGTGTACGTGCGAATAGGTGCATGTGCCTTTAGACTATTTGATGCACAGCAAAGTAAACAGATAGTGACATGTTTGTAGACAAACTGTCATATAGCAGATGATTTACAGGTGCAAAATTATTTCTGAATTGCAGGCATGGATCAGAAGAAGGCTGCCAGATTCAGCAGCTGGCCACATTTCTGTGGGAACCAGGCAATCATTAAAAGCACCATGCTCTCTCTCCCTACTGTAATGCAATACCAAGCCTTGCATCCCTTAGCAAATCTTTCTATCATATCGGAGCAAAGAGAGAGGCCAGTGTAATTTGCAGACTACAAACAAGTGGGAGGTTTGAACATTTTTATTTTAGAGACCAAAATTATGTTACTCTGATTTTTCCATTGATAAGCCTTGAATACATGGAACCTAGCAATGTAAAATGTAAAAAAAAAAAAAAAAAGATTGACATTGCAAAGTTGTTTAAATATCTCCCAAATGCAAACAGAAGCAGGTGACTGGGTATTTGCCAACTCCACTATAATATTCAACATTCAATCCAAGGAACAGCACATTTACTTCTAAAACTAAATTAAAACGAAGCACATTTAATTCTCTTCATTTCTAGTTAGCTTCCCTAAAAAAAAAAAAAAAATACAGGAATAAACGAGAGAAATAAATTAAAATTCTTTGTTTTAATTTTTTGCCCTTCTCTTTTTTTGAAAAATATTCCCCAAACTGATGTGAGCCATTGTATTGCTGCATTCAGGTGGAGCTGCATTTATTTATGATGGAAGAACTTAATGCAGATTACTTACTCAAGTGTGCATAGCCATCATACCTTAGCATAAAATAGCTAAGAAATCTACGTGGTTTGCTAAAAATGGTTTGTTCCTTCCAAAGAGCGGTAGCAGCAAAACTTCCCATCTGTCATTTGTAAATAATTTTAAACGTTTTAGTGAGGCTTCTGATTGCAGGACATACCACACTTTAGATATCTGCAAACCATAAAATGTGCCAAAGTTTCATGATACATTCATTTATGGTTAATTAACTAGAATGGAAGCAGACTGATTTATTAATCATGGCAAGAAGTTGTGCTGTTTTTGCTGCATGCTGGAGGAGCTAATAATTCTATATGGGGCTTTAGATCAGCAGATTTGCAATTTGATCATTTTATGACCAAATATGAATATACAAATGGTGCCACTGTCTGTATATGATTCTCTAAACAGTGATTAAGAGAATTGTAAACAACAGAAACCTGACTATTTCATCTTTTACCCATATCTTCTTTTACCCCTCCTTTTATATGCAGGCTATAATTATACACAAGCTGGCAAAGTATGTTATGGTTCTAAACCACATTGCAGATCAATATTACATGATCCAGCAAATACAATCTGATGTTAGTCTTGTTACGTTCTGCGCATGGGCGCAAGGAACGGAGACGAGACGGTGAACAGTGAACTTCAACTCTTTATTAATCATTCTGAACAGATCAAAACCCTAGGACAACAGCAGCCCTTTTATAGACAAGCTGCTGCTCTAGTAACCAATAAGAGACGTGGAGTGTTAACCCCCTTAACCAATGAGAGTGGCTCGTTAACATCCAATCAGATTCTCCTGAACAGACCAATCCGATATCGCTATTATCGGCCAATCAGAAGTGCAGGGCTAGAACCCTGCTATTTTCTAAAGCTTTTGAGAAACTTTATTTAAGTGTTTTATTAGTTCATAACAAGTCTCACCCACTGAACCCACTTATATAAGCTCTAATGTTTTCAGCTTTGTAAAATACTCCTTTCCAGAATTATTTTAAGTTTACCAATCATCTGGTATGGTGTTAACCTTCATAAAATATACATTGCATTAGATCATCGGTATGCATATTTTGCATTTCTTTTTTGCCATCTTTTAAACTAGGAATCGCACTGGAGATACAACAAAGTTTTATTCCTTCTTTCCATTAATGAGCTAGGTTCATATCAGAACAGCAGGCATGCCAGATTTATTCCTTCTTCCTTTTTCCATTAAGCAAAAACATGGAAAAGATATTAGCATCAATTCAAAGAAACTTGCTATCTCAGATGAAAGGCAGGCCATGTACAGAAGGTTACTGTCCAGTCTGTGTACAGAAGGATGGGCAGCTAGATTTTAGCTTTATTTGTTTATGCATTTTATATTATGTTGCATAAACTTAAATGTTACAAAAGACAAAATGAAAATAAAAACATTATGAAAAAAAATCAGTAATACATCCTTCCCATTCTTTTTCCTCAACATTTAATGATATATTTTAGAACTTAATATTAAGCATTTTAATTTCAACACCAGTAAAACATTGCATTTGATATTAGCAAAGAGGTTGAATGGACTATGGATCTGCCACAACTGCATCTGGAAGAGAAGTCTGACTAGAAATTGTTAGGTATCCTGCTCCAGCATATTAAGCTACAAATACTATAGTAATATGGAAAAAGAATTATTTTTAAAGTTAACAACTGCTTTGTGTAATGGTTTTGATCCTGGACATGGATGCCTGTAGAGGACTGATACAACCAAAACAATGTCATTAGATAAATTATGCAACTTGATACTTGGGTGAAATATCAGAATACAAGTACATAATGGCAGCATTTATGTGCCAAAATGATGATGCACATTGTGGTGTGCAAACATAATGATGCACTTTGTAATGTGTCGAAATAACAATGCACATTTTGGTGTGTCAACATACTAGTGCATATTTGGGCACTATCATGGTTGATTATAGAAACTGCATGTCCAAGGATCACAGGTTGACATACCAATTCATAAATTAGAGCAAAAGCTAAGACTGTAAGTGTTGCATGCAAGAGGGGGAAAAACAGGACTGGTAACTTATCCTATGAACAGATAACATGTTTAGTAATAGTGGAAAATAGCTATGGGACAGTTAAAAACATTTCCATTCAGTAGTTATCAACATGAACACAAGATATCCTTCCAAAGGTCAAAATTATATAATCATAAAATTGGAATGGATACAGATATGAGATAAACCAACCAGAAGCAATTGCACCAAGAATGTACCAGAGAACCTGCCAATGTAGAAAAAGGAAGGAAGGAAAGAAGGAAGGAAGGAAAATAGACAACATTGTAATGCATGGAGGTCTGTTAGATCCTCTTTAAACCTTCACATTTTTAAAAAGGTGAGGGAATTGGCTTGCATTGCTTGCTTTCCAATAAGATGACAGCTCCTCTGTTGTTTTCTGCTTTTGTTCTTGATTTGGCTTAAACCCCAATCTACTGGTATGAATTCTACTCATTTCAGAAATATCTGCCTCTTCAGGCTGTGAGTCAACCTGCTCTTCCATATCAGGCTGATAGTCCATCAGATTCACATATCTTTTATCTTTTATTGAGGAATCCATAACAGGATGAGGCAGAAGAAAAAAAAAATTGGAGAATTTCTAACTAGGCAAGATTCTTCCTAGAAATCAATGCAATTTAGTCAGGAATCATGCAATTCCATGACTTAACATTGCTGAAAGTTCAGGTAACATAGTCTATCTGCTCTTGATAAATGGCAGATATTTTTAGTTATACAAGAATAATATAATTGATTGATTTATAATGTAATTAACACATGCACATGTCTTTCAGTTCTTGAACTGCTTTTCTAATCATTATCAATATAGCTCCAATTTCCATGTTTTTACCATGTTTATATTTGCCACATCAGGTATTCTTATCTTTCTTTCCCTGTCTAATTCATTAATTTTGTTGCATATCCAATAGACTTTTTTTTTTAGGTCAAACCCTATCTCTTTGACAAATTAAAACCACTTTCCTCTTTTCGTGGTTAGCGCACAAAAGCATGGAAGAATTTTCAGATAAACTGTAATTAATTAAACATGTCAATATTTAAATTATATGACTCTAAATTAGTATTTTCTATAGATTAGAACAGTTGCAGTTAGTGGCCAGAAATCTCCAGCAGAAGTCATCTTGCAAAGAGAACTGATCATATAAATCTGCATTTATTTCCACATGCAGTTTCCTTTAACATCTGCAACTTCCTTATATTATTCCTAAATATCGGCATTCTTCTACAAAAAGTCTGCACTCAGACATATTTTGAGACAAATACAAATAGATTCTGTGAATTACATGCTCATTTGTACAAGCACAAATCTGTAACGGTATGTGAGGATGAACTTGAGAGAGGTGGGGAAGAGATGCTACCTAGGAAATGATGAGACAAGAGAGGCGGGAATTCGCAGTTGCCTAACAGTTAGAAAAAAAGAAAAGACCCACCAAATGGATCAGGCTATTAAAAGTGTCAGTGGGAGATGTGTACCTTCAGACTTTCAAGATTCTGTTAATGTAACCTTACAATAAAGCAGCTCATCTTGTCATGTTTCTTGTCTGGTTTACCCAATGACAAAAGCATTATATTTGGATGGATGACACAATTTGGGCTGAAAATTGATCTGTGACCTCCCTATATTTCTGGAAGGCACACAGGTCAGTGGTTCATGTCTTTAGAAACTGTGCCAGCCTAAGTACATGGCAGATCAATAAATAAAGTCCCAGATTCCCATCATGAAAGGTTTGATTTCAGCAGCTTAGTAAAAAATTGATTTAGTGGTGATTTTGCTTTAAATATTCCTGTATTTCATAGAAAGGCACTTTTGGCTTGTCCTATATCAAACTAAAGAGGAAACGGGTCTCCCAGCACAGCTATGTAACTAGCCAGGCAAATGAGACAAAACAGATAAGATAGCTATTGCTCAATTGTGACATTGCCAACTCCATTTTACAGTTTTGATAGCTTTCCCTCTCATGGATGCTGTTGTCTATCTACCTGCTTTAGATATGAAGGCACTTTTTTTTGTCTCACAACCATCTCATCTTAGCATTCTTCAAATTTAATTGAATGTCCGTACCATATCAAGTTAAATTCAAGTTTTCTTATTTTTACAGTCCTTCCTTAACACTGGCCAGAGTTTTAATAGGATTTGTCTCTCTCAGTAATGATTCTTTGGAATATATGTATTAGGAATATCAGATCAGGATTGCAGAAGTCCAGAACTCTGATGGCAAACCTATGGCATGCATGCCGGAAGTGGCAAATGGAGCCACTTCTGCTGGCACACGAGAGGTCACCCGGAAGAGCCCCACTGCACATGGGTGTGTGATGCTCACCCACCAGCTGATTGTCAGGTATCTGACATGCATGTGCAGGGTGCAGGGGTGCATGGGAGATGTGCGCACATACACAGAGATGCATGGGGTTCATGTGTACATATGCAGGGGGCATGGGGGGGATCGCACATATTGCCTTCTGGGTGCTGGCACACGAGCATGCAAGTGTGAGCACGAGCACAATTTTTGGCACAGGACTCCAAAAAGGTTATCCACCTCTGGTCCAGATGATCTCCAATAGAGCCAGAAGTTTTTTGCATTTGTCTTTTGCTATCTAGTAGCCATCCATTTTGTTTTTGAAGCCCAAATGTGATAGTCCTAGTTACAGGGTATTGTATCAATTAAGTATCAAGCACAAGGGCCAATTTCCTATTTGACCCTGGCAGCAATTGCAATCTCTATCAAGAACTTATTCCCCAAAGTGAATAGGTGGACTTAAATGAATCTTCTTTTCTGTTTAGGATAAAGGAAACAATAATTCATTTAAATATAGCTCTCTTCAGCAATGTAAAAATGTGCTTCAATTCAGAAAACACATGCAATTTTAAAAAGTCACAGAATAAATTACTTGTAGCCTTCATAATCCTACTTTAATTTATTGTTAGTATCCATTAATTCTGAACCTAACTGAGATAAAGCTTTAAGAAATGGACAATGGGATTTCTTTAAAAAAAAAAAAAGTAAAATAAGTTTTGTTGAATGCAGAAATTCTTAGTTTACAGCTCAAAGCATTAATGTTCATTGTTTCTTACTTAGCATTAAACTGGCAAGTGACACTTGCTTCTTTTTTAAGACATAATATTAAATCTGCCATCAAATCATTTCAGCCCTGCTTTGCTTCACTTTGATGGCAGACTGGCATAAAATGTGGGGAGGGGGAATAAGAGGGATGACAGGAATCAGAGGTGCCATCTAGAGACAATAGTTATTAGGTCCAAGGATATAAGCCTGGAAATGGAATGCGAAACAACCATTTAAAGAGGTGTTAAAATGTGGAACTGTTATTAAAACACTTAATTTGAATCTTATTGGACACCACCAAGATGATCAAGGGGGAAGGCCAGAGAGAAGGGAAAAATAAAATAGACTGAATAGACTAGACTAGAACACAACAGAACAGAACAAAACAGAACAGAACAGAACAGAACAGAACAGAACAGAACAGAATAGAATAGAATAGAATAGAATAGAATAGAATAGAATAGAATAGAATAACAAAGTTGGAAGGGACCTTGGAGGTCTTCTAGTCCAACACCCTGCCTAGGCAGGAAACCCTACACCACTTCAGACAAATGGTTATCTAACATCTTTTTAAAAACTTCCAGTGTTAGAGCATTCACAACTTCTGGATGCAAGTTGTTCCACTGATTAATTGTTCTAATTGTTAGGAAATGTCTCCTTAGTTCTAAGTTGCTTCTCTCTTGATTAGTTTTCACCCATTGCTTCTTGTCCTGCCCTCGGGTGCATTGGAGAATAGCTTGACTCCCTCCTCTTTGTGGCAGCCCCTAAGATATTGGAACATTGCTGTCATTAGATTAAACATTCCCTTTCCTACAACTTCTTCTTCATATGTTTTAGCCTCCAGTCTCCTAATCTTCTTTGTTGCTCTTCTCTGCACTCTTTCTAGAGTTTCAACATTTTACATTGTGGCAACCAAAACTGAATGCAGTATTCCAAGTGTGGCCTTACCAAGGCAATATATAGTGGTATTAACACTTCATGTGATCTTGATTCTATCCCTCTGTTTATGCAGCCTAGAACTGTGTTGGCTTTTTTGGCAGCTATTACACACTGCTGGCTAAAAATTACCAGGGTTACATGGGAAGTCCTGGCTTTGCTATACTATAACCACTTGGCTTCAGTAAAGGAATACCTTTCACCACAAATGGAGTCAAGGGTCTTTTTTTCATGAATATCCAAGCTGAGACAGGCCTGATACAAAGATACTTCTTTGCGGACATAGGAGATTAAATGATACAATCCACCCATTTTTATTAGTTTTTGAAGTTTATATTTTACTTTGGGTAATCTAAAGAGATGAAGAACCTAGGGGTGAAATTAATATTTATAATATTGACTATTTGTTCTCTATTGAAAATGAAATACATACAAATATTGTATGTATATGAAATACAAATATGTATTGCGTATACATACAAATAATAATTGACTCTACCTGAAAAGTTATCTTTCTTCATTAGTAGTTACTTATTAGTACCAAGAATGAGATAACAAATATATTATTTGGCTTAAGGAAGATGGTAATGTAGCAGACATTTTCACGAATGGATCCTGTTTTATTCTGGTTGATAGAAAGGCCAATGACACAGCATGAGGAACATTATTATAAGGGCTTCAGAAGGGAAGGGGAAATGACTAAAATTGTTTATCTCTTCCTTTCAATAAAATCTTTATGAAACAGAGGATTCTTCACAGAATGCAGACATAACCAAATCCACTTTTAAAAGTTCATAAATCATAGGTACACTGTATCAATAATTGCAAAATAAAGCATGATAAGATAGAAAATTAAATAAAAATATATGTACATGCAAATATAGGCACTGGTATCATTTTTCAGCTCTGACAACTATAAAATATTATTCTTCATTGTTCTTTAAGTTAAACTGATTTAAAGTAGGGCTTGGGAGCAGAACTTTTTGGAAAATTGTATTTTTTAAAAAACAAGCAAAAGGTTGGCATTATTTATTATGTAATCAATGACATTTGAAAAAGCCCATCTTCAAAACAATTGGTTGATAAAGTCTATGCATTTGGTCCCCTTCTAGGGGGACAGATAACAGCTGAACAATATCATTTTAATGAAACTAAGGTGGCAGAGAAAGTATTCACATTCTGAACAAGGCAAGACTGACAATACATTTCTTTTAACCTCTGAAGTAGGCATACATTACTGAAAAATTGTGGAATAACAGAATTGTGAATGTACATTTACTTTCCGCTTTCTATTTCTACCTTATTTAGAAGGTTGATGTTTTGAAGATATTAGGGAGGAAAATGCTGCAGCTGCTGTTGAATGACAAATTTCCATTTACCTCCAAAGAAATCAATTAAACAAATACATTAAAGAAAAGCTACATGTGTTACACTTTACAGACAATGATAAATAGGTTTTAAACCTACTTTTGGGAAAGAGGGGAAAAAAGGTGAATTAAAAATTCTCCAAATCTAATGGAATCTCAGGAGAAGTGATTCCAAAACCTGAAAGCTGATTAACTACTCTTTAGTTGGTTTTGATGGAATACTTCTCAGTCCTGCCAGGGTGGCTTTAACTAAGAATATTGCAACAGGAAACATTTCTAAATGTTGCTGCCATCAGAAGAACTAGGTTACAGGGATCCAAATTAGCACTAGAGGGAAGCAGAAAAATATCTAACATATATTTGTCTATATCTAACATATCTAAATATCTAACATATATTTGTCTATATCTAACATATCTAAATATCTAACATATATCATCTGGATTTTACAGTCCAGATACAATACATATAATGCATATGATATGTGGGAAAAACTTAAGGAGACAGAATGAAGTTATGCTGCCAAAGGAACAAATAAGATACCACATACTTTGTAGTTGCAAAATGAGTGAGCAAGAGGCTCAGATTCTTGAGATGTAAAAGAGATAGCAGGAGAAATGCACATTCAGATTTACAAGATTCTATTAATATAGCTTTACAATAAAGTAAAATTGGTTTATCTGGTTGTTTTTCCTGTCTGGTCCACCAGTAAGGCTGATATAGTTCAACATCTTCATCATCCTCATTTAATGACCCCCACAATCCCTTGCAGGATTGAGTCTGGGCAACTGATGGAGCTGAGTGTTTATTAGCCGGATGACCTGCCTGTCGCCAATGCAGAGTATTATTCAGCAGGTATATTCTCAGCATGTCCAGAGAGAGAAATATCTGCTTCTACCTAGGATAAAACTCATAGCCTCCTGTTTTTGAGGTGAGAGCTCCACCTCTCGGCCACCGCACCACTCTATCATTAACATCTTGTGGAACAGATATTTTTGTTTTCCATAAATGCACATCTCTGATACATCTGATATACTAAAGTTGTTTTAAGTCTTCTGAAAGTATGACAAGCTACAATCAAGCAAGTTGACAAGAGCTTCCTCTTGCCATCAGACATGGGATTCACTTGGAGGAGATGGAGAATTCAAAGGTTATTTCTATTTAGATGAAACATTCATTCATTTAAATTTGTTCTGTTTGTAGAATAATCTTATTTAAATATTTATGGGAGTCTTCTTTGATGCCATGTCCTCCAGATATGTTGGATTTAACAATGGTGCCTATTCTCTAATTAACTATATATTTCAAATTGTAGCTTGAATTACGTATTTGTGACTTAATAGGTGGTTTATACATTAAGCATAATGGTCTGTGAAATAGATCATTTGTGTGTGTGAGAGGCTTGTAAACTATAAGTTACGTTAGATCAGGAATATATGAGGACATAGTTGTGGTACCGTATATTTGTGAACAAGAAGCTTTAACTTTAAATAGCAAAATAATAACCATTCCTAATAATGGGAGAATACCATTTAGAAAGTGATATCCTGGGAAAGTTGGATTCCTTTAACTTTATTGTATGCATGTGGCTGAACATATGTGAGAAACTTTTAGATGTTCTTCCCTAGGAAAAGCAGCAGTTGTACAAAACTAAAGAATAGAATATAAGTGGATATATTTCTATATACTAGATTAGACAAAGAGAAAAAGCCCTGATAAAGAAGCAAGATGGTGTACTACAGAGAAGAAGAAAATCCATTGTGTTAAACAGCAAGTTTCCCTAATATCAGGTTTATGAATGACTACTTTCAACTAAATTAACTGAGGTGGAGTATTACTTAATATGATATGGAGTTTACATGGTCTGCTGGTAAAGGCATCATTGTGATTAATGTTGTTGCACTGCTCAATAGATTTCAAAGCCATAAAAGATATTGTGCATTTGTTTAGATAGTGCTAATTCAAGCCAATTCTCAATGTAACAAGAAAACAAAACAATCCATTCAAGTAGAACAATCCTTGCAAAAAGTTCACTGTAGTGTTTGTAAATCGAGCTTGAGAGGAAGTGGGGAATTTATTAGAACCCAAAGCTTTCGTTTTTCTCCTTTCAAGGTTAATTTAAAATTGTAGACTTTTTAAAATGTTGGCTATATTTAATAGTACTCCTTTATCAACCCTACGGATGTTATGTTTCATGAACAGCAATTGCTCATCCCCAGTCCTATGATACCATCAATCCAAACAGAATTGAGAATTTGATGGCATTGTTTTTTACAATTTTATTTCATCTTTGGACAGGTCTGATACATGGCAAAACACCAACTGCTTTCCTTTGGATCTCACTATCCTAGGAAAGCCTTGGACATCATTACAGAAAATTCTATCAGTTGCCATATTTCACTTTAGCCCGTGCTGTTTATTTCCTGGACAGACACTGTGACTAAGGCAATCTGCAGGCAATCTCTCTCCACAGTGGAGAAATGCCATCTGTCATTAAGCTGTCTGTCACTGTCCAGTGCACTGTGTATCCAAATCATCTGTATGCAAAGATGAAAAGAGTCACGATGCTCCCATCTTTTCTTTGGAGGATTATTAACTCCAAAGGCTGTACATGCTGCCTGTCAATGACAAGCATGGTCAGGATTATCATTAAGCATGCCACAAACCCAACACTAATTCCAGTGTCACGATTTCATTTCAAAAGACATCTCTATTTCGGGAAAACCTCCGTAATTTACAGTATGTTTGGATTAAATGGGTGGTTTAGTAGATTTATGGGCATCTGAAGCTTGGTAAGCTTCTGAAGACATGTGAATATTAATCCTTTTTCCATGGAAAAAAGTCAGTAACTTGGTAGCTGAATTCAAAGTATATTCTCTTCATAGTCTAGGGTCATTCACCAGCAGCAATATTAACAAATTTATTGGAACTTCATGAAATGTAGCATTTGTACATTTGACTTGTAAAATTTTGTGCAGAAAAAAGCACTTTTGTGCCAAATATTGTAACTCCCATTTTACAGATGGCATTTGACACCGGTGAGATTGGCCAAAATATGAATCTGCAATACTGGAAATGTAAGCTGACAGATGGAACTTATTATCATATGTGGTGGCAATGCCCCAAAGCCAAAAAATATTGGGGGAAAGTGAAGAGATGGATGAGAAAAATTTCAGGGCATGATATTGAATTTAAGCCAGAAAACTTCTTGTTGGGGATGATTAAAGGAAACCTGAAGAAATATATCCAATACGTTGTACAACATGTAATAACAGCGGCAAGAATTGCTTATGCCCAAAGCTGGAAAACAGATGATAAACCTTCTGAAAAGTAATTATATAAAATACTGTCCCCAAGATGGTCAGGCTTACAAGGAAACTAAAAGGCAAAGAGAAGTCGGAGTTTTATGAGGTTTGGGAAATGTTATATATATGGTTAGAAAAAAGAAATAAGATTCAATATGAAATAGAATTGTAAATAAAATGTAACGCTTGACATAGAACTGTTAAAATGTAAATGCACCTGTATTTTGAAAATAAATAAAATTTAAAAAATAAATTAAAAAATTAAAAATATTGTAACTCCCTTGAGTTGAACCTGATTTCTGGTGACTTCACTGATATATCCATATAGTTTCTATGGTAAGCCTTTCATACATTTATATCAGGGGGCTGCAACCTGTGGCTCTGGAGCCACATGCGGCTCTTTCGGCCCTCTGCTACAGCTTCCTGTTGGCTGATCCCACCCCTGGCTGGCCCCACCCCTCCCCTCCCTGTCACTCCTCGCCTGGCCTGAGAAGGTAAGAGTGATGGCAAAGGATGGAGACTCGCTCCATATTCCAGAGCAGGAGGTAACTGGGTGGGAGTGAGTGAATCAAGTTGGCCATGCCCACCCAGTCATCCTGGTTGTTAAATTATTGGCCCCTGGTGTTTTCTTTTCTGTGGGAAATGGGTCCAAATGGCTCTTTGACTGCTTAAGGTTGCAGACCCCTGACCTATATCTATGAGCTCTGGTTTTCCTTTTTAAGGCCAATTCAGAAAACACCAGTTTTACATCAGTATAACATTTCCACAATCATTTTCCCCAGGAAGAGTGAACAGGAAATAAAATTACAAATAAGAGTCAACATATATATTAAAAAATATACTGTCCCACAAAGCCTTCTGAATATGCAGATTGAACCTCAATCATAACTGGGAAGAGATTTTGGGGCAAAGCTGGACAAGTTAGTGTGAAAAGAAACCATCTTCTGTGGTTTAAATTGAGAGTTTCAATTTAAAAGTGGTAACGTCTTATTTTTCTTTATATTAATTGAGGAAGTATTTTAGAAAAAAGCTTTAAATTGTTGTTATTTTATACACACGCACAAAATATATGTTGAGGGTTATATCTTCTTTGAATTGGATGGCTATAATAACTGTAAATAAATAAATTAAAGAACTGAATACAAATGTTCCATCTCAGAATGACTGTCTTATGTTCGAAAAACCTAACCCCCCAAAATATAAATGGGTTGAGTTATGTCACCCTCCCCCCAATGAGGAAACATAATTACTTGAGGCCTTTTTGCTAGGATAAACATTGTTACAATAAACATAGAAAATGGACAGAAAAATATTTTTACTCTCAGTAATGTCAGCTGGCACTTGATAGCACAATTAGAGAAAATATATTGTATTGAATGGGTGGGAAACATGTAGCTTGTCATATTTATAGCTCTGAATTACTTATGCCTAATATAATATCATACCCTCGGAGTCCATTTGGTTTCAATCCTGCTGATTAAGAAAGCTTTAAAAGCTTGGCTCTTCTCATAGTTACTAGGTCAGAACTAAATGTTAAGCTGCTAAATATTGTACGGTTTGTCTTTTTCCCTGTGAGATTTAATTGTTATGGTATTTATATCTATTTTTTCACTATTTGTTGTCCTTAATCCTCTGTAAACTCTGCAGAGATGCCTAGCAAATGGGTACCTTGAAAATTGAATTAATACATAAATAAAAGCAAAAATATTTTTAATGCTCTGATACCAGCCAGAGCATGGAAAAATTGAAACAAGTAGAGCAAGATTGGAAGATGTGGACAAATCTGACCCAGAAAATTGCCAAGAATCAGACAAGACTCTCTCTCTCTCTCTCTCTCTCTCATCTCTATCTTTCATCTAGCTACATAGCTATTTCACATGAGAGAGAGTGTGTAAGAGAGAGAGGGACAGACAGACAGACAGTCACAGACACACAAATGGACAGGAGAAACCTTTCCTTTTACCAGACATTCTTCTTTATCTTACCATATATTCTTCTATTCAATCATGTCTAATTCCCAGAGACTGGACAAATCCCTGAAGTTTTCTTGGCAAGGTTTTTCAGAAATGGTTTGTTCTTGCCTCCTTCATAGAACTAAGAGAAAGTGACTGCTCCAAGATCTTCTGCTGGCTTTGTGAATAAGGAAGAACTAGAATTCACAGTCCCCAGTTTCATGCCTTAACTATTACAACAAGATGGCTTTGTTAGACAATGACAATAGCAACTGCTATTAATTGTACCCTATTCTGATGTTAAGTTAGAATAGAGAAATTGGAATAAGGTATTCATACTATATGATATGCTGCCATAGATTTCATTGTCTATTGTATATGCTAAGACCATTGCTGATCCAGTATGATTGTGCCAGTGATGGGACTCAATTTTTTTTACTACCGGTTCTGTCGGCATGGATTGGCTTGGTGGGCATGGCAGCAGAAGAATACTGTAAAATCTCCATTCCCTCCCCACTCCTGGGGGAAGGTTACTGCACAATTCCATTCCCTTCCCACCCCACCCCACTAACCTGCTTTCCAGCTCTGTTCTCCTGTGCAGGGCAACGAAAGAAGACCCAGCCTATCAGCTGGGACTGAGGAGGCAGAGATTAGATGGGGGCAGGGCCAGTCAGAGGTAATATTTGTTGGTTCTCTGAACTACTCAAAATTTCCACTACCGGTTCTCCAGAACTGGTCAGAACCTGCTGAATATCACCTCTGCGTAGTGCTAATTTTTTTGCTTTGTTGTAAAAACAGGGATACCAGTAGCCATTGTGATTTTCCCCATACTGCCCACTGTTTTTCCTTATTCCCTATTACTCTTACCATCCTAATTGATCAGATATAGCTGGAATCATGAGTTAAGGAAAAAGTAGTGAAATGTGAGATCTTTAATTGCCTGAAAGCCATGCATATTAGCTATGCATTTATTAGGCTGTTGAAACCTCTTACAGAAACGTTATCAACAAATCAGCTCAACCAATGCTTCTGGATAAATGCCAGTTTATCCCCTTTGATGTTTCCTACATTTAGAAGAGAATAAAATGGTATATTTGAATATAGATGTTCCAATCAAATAGCACTTTTCTCAAAAATTCCAGATGTAATGACAGATTGTACATAATACTCGATTTTTTTTTTTGCATAACCTTTCATTGCTTATAAAGTATCCAGAAATATTAAATTCCATTGCAGAACAGACTTAGTTTAAATTCAATGAATCAGCTCCTGCTGTTGTTTAAATTATAGAACGATAAAACAATGAGCTGCCACATGATAAAACAGTGCTTGGAATGTCACTGGAAAGAGATGATGCTTAGAACCTGAAGTTAAGAACATGCTAAGTTGCACAAAGTCTAAAATATACTATACAGAAAACTTACTGTTATGGACTAAGCCAACGTGTCAGTAACAACCCTAATAGCTTTACTTTAACAGCAGACTCGTAATCCTGCACTTCTCATTGTCCCACGAATAGCGAGTCGTGATTGGTTGTTTCTGGCCGATCAGATTGGCTGACAGCGGGTCTCTCTGATTGGGCGTTTGTTAGAGTGGTAAACTCAAATCATTGGTTGTTTTGACAGCAGCCAGCTCTATAAAAGAGCTGCTGCTGCCCAAGTATTTTGTTCTGTTCTGAAGTCACTAATGTTAAGCCTGGGTTCCCCAACCAGGGTTAAGGAGACAAGCTAAACAGAATGTGCAGTGTTAGTCAGATAGGCACACAGATAAATGAGTGAGATATGTTTGTATGTTTGTTAACATACAGTAAAAATAACAGATATGCTTGTGCTATCAAAATATAGTTTATTCCATTTAGAGTTTATAGCATAGTCAAAATAACAGTCTATTAGTCATGCATCGTTTTAGTCAGTCCATTCAAGGATATTCAGTTAGCAAAATTTGTGTAGAATATCCTATGTCATTTCACTTACAAATCAGTTCTTTCTCTCTCCTTTTCAGTAGGGGAAAAACGCAGTCTTGAATCCAGTAATTAGGGATCATCAAAGCCAGAGAGATCAAGCTGACGTTCCTTGCTTCTTTTATGTTGCTTTCACAACCACTCCCTTAATTACATTCCTATATTTAAAGTTGCAGACACTTTAACTTATGAAAGCCAATTACATATTTATTATTTTACCTAAACCAGTTAGGGTAAACAATGTTATCCCTAACAACTAATAAAGAGTTGAAGTCACAGTTCGATGTCTCGTCTCTGTTCCTTGCGCCCATGCTCAGGACTTAACACTGGCGACGAGGATGGGATTCGGAGACGATAGAGCTGACTAAACACTCATCGAACAAGACAGAGCACGTGGCTGAGAGTGCACGCAACAAATGGTAGAATGACCAGTGGCGCCATACCACCTGCTCCATTTGACCCGGCAAACAAAGACTGGGACTTGTATATGGACCACTTCCAGATGTTCCTGGAGACCAACAATCTGAAAGATGCTATGCCTGGCAAGAAACGAGCGGTGTACCTGACCCACTGTGGCTCCACCATTTTTAAAATGGCCAAGGCACTTGGAAGTGGAAGTGAAGACCATGGATTGGGATAACCTCACGCCGATCCTCCAGGCCCATTACGCACTCGCAGTACCTACACTGATACGAGTTTTACCAGAGGGACCAACCAAAGAACGAGAGTGTTGGGGACTTCGTAGCCAACCTCCAGAACCTGGGAGGACTCTGTGGTTTTGCAAACATCGAGGAAGCCATGAGAGACTGAATAGTTCTGGGATTAGATGACCACACAGTGCAGAGCAAGATCATGGCAAAAGGAGACATCAGCCTCGCAAATGTCATCGTTGATTCTATTGCCGCAGAAGCAACCAGGAAGTCAGCCGCTCGAATGCGCCGAGCGAACGCACCGCACCGCCAACTCGCTAATGATAGTCCGCCTTTCTCTGAGAGGCACACTATTACCACCCATCATGAAGATCTCGAATCATCCTCAGACAGTGAGGAAGAGGAGGTCAACCGGCTCCATGAGAGCAAAGGAACCAGAGACTTCTGCGCCAATGTGCTGGTTGCCGGGCAAACCACCCGCGATCAGACTGCAAATTCCTCGATGCACTCTGCTGTTCCTGTTGGAAAAGTGGCCACATCGCAAGGGTCTGCAGAAGCAAGCGAGAGTCCAGTCCAAGCCGAAGGGAGAATAACCTCCGCCAGGAGACAGGCAAACCACCTGGAAATCGGGACCACCTGAACCGCCAATGGAACAACCACTACTACAGAAATCGAGCACCTGCCACTTCAGCAAGACGAGAAGAGGCACACCAAACTATCACTATCGGCCACGCTTCATCACTAGACGCAAGAAAGATCCTAGTAAAGGTCACTATTGAGAATCGACCATGCATGATGGAAGTCGATTCGGGGTCATCCCTATCGATGGTCTCCTGGAAAACCCTTAAACAGCTGATCCCTGCCATCTGTCTCCAGGACCTCAGCACTCAAAGAATCATCCTGAAAGACTACCAAGGGAACAGAATTCTGGTTGTCGGTTCCAACCATGTCCAAGTATCCTTCAAGGACTGCACCGCGACGCTTCCCTTGACTGTTGTCAATCATGACCAGCCCAGTTTGTTAGGGTTACAGTGGTTCGCCCCACTCGGAATTGAACTAGCTGGCATCCACCAAACCGGAAATGATGACTGGGAAGAGGCCCTCATCCAGGTGTTCACAGGAACATTAGGCAAGTACAAGGGGACCCCTATATCATTTAATCTCAGTCCCGATGTAGCGCCCATTCACCTTAAGGTGAATAGGGTGCCCTTTGCACTCAAGCCAAAGATCGACGAGCAACTAGACAAATTAATAGCCCAGGGTGTGTTGGAACCGATTGACCATGCCTGATGGGAAACTCCAATTGTAAGACCCATAAAGCCAGATGGCTCGTTAAGAATTTGTGGGGATTACCTGGCCACCCTAAATCATGCACTTCAGCAGAGCACTTACCCAGTACCGGTGGTCCAACACCTTCTTCACTCCCTGGGTGGCGGAAAAATATTTGCGAAATTGGACTTAGCTCAGGCGTACCAACAGCTACCCGTAGATGCGACGACTGCAGAAGCCCAGACAATAGTTACACATAGAGGTGCCTTCAAGTGCAATAGACTCCAATTTGGAGTAAGCATGGTGCCTGGCATTTTCCAAAATTTGATGGAGAGATTATTACAAGGCATAAAAGGCGTCATTTTTTATTTTGACGACGTTTTAATAGCTGCCCCCACTAAAGAATTATTAGAACAACGACTCAGAAGGGTTCTTCAAAAATTTAAAGACACTGGCCTGAAGGTAAAAAGGGACAAGTGTCAACTTTGTACAGAGAGAGTGGAGTTCCTGGGATACCTTCTCAAAAGACAGGGAATCCACCCTGTTAGGGATAACATTGTTTACCCTAACTGGTTTAGGTAAAATCATAAATATGTTATCATGGTTTGTTAGTTAAAGTGTCTGTAACTTTAACTGTAAGAATATAATTAAGGGAGTGGTTGTAAAAGCACCATAAAAGAAGCAAGCCACGGCAGCTTGCTCTCTCTGGCTTCATGATCCCTAATTACTGGATGGTTTGAAGACTGCGTTTTTCTCCTAGTAAAAAGGGAGAGAGAAAGGACTGATTTATTTGTAAGTGAACTGACATTGGATATTCTACACGGATTTTGCTAATTGAATATCCTTGAATGGACTGACTAAAACGACATATGACTAATGGACTGTTATTTGACTTTGCTATAAATCATAATGGAATAAACTATATTTTTGATAACACAAGCGTATCTGTTATTTTTACTGTATGTTAACTAACATACAAACTTATCTTACACATTTATCTGTATGCCTATCTGACTAACGTTGCACATTCTGTTTAGCTTGTCTCCTTAACCCTGGTTGGGGAACACAGGCTTAACACACCCCACTGAAAAAAAAACTACCTGCAATCAAAAATGCCCCAAGACCTAGAAATAAGACAGACCTCCAAGCCTTCCTGGGACTCATTAACTTTTATAACATCTTCTTGCCCCAAAAGGCAACCGTAGCCAAGCCCCTACATAGACTTCTTGACAAAAAGGCTTCCTGGGTCTGGGGACGGCGTGAAGAACATTTCAACAAGTAAAAGACCTCTTAATTTCTGATGGTGTATTGATACAATACAACAAGACTCTACCCTTAACGGTTACCTGTGATGCCTCACCATTCGGAGTGGGAGCCATTTTAAGCCATGTCCTGCCAAACGGTGATGAGGCATCTATTGCGTTCTTTTCGAGAACTTTGTCTAAAACTGAAAGGAACTATAGCCAACTTGATAAAGAGGCTCTTGCCATTGTATCCGCAATTAAATGTTTCCATGAGTATGTGTATGGGAGATCCTTTGCCATAATAACAGACCACAAGCCGCTACTTGGCATTTTAGTGGGAAACAAACCAACTCCCCACATCTTATCACCAAGAATGACATGTTGGTCGGAGTTTTTAGCTGCATATGATTACCAACTGCAACACTGCCCGGGGAAAGCCATTCCCCATGCTGACGCTTTGAGCCACTCTCCACTACCAGACGTCATAGATGACCCAGCTCCAACCCTAGCCATATTGCAAATCAAAACTCTTAAATCACCACTGCTGACCGCTCGGGACATCGCCTCAGAAACAAAAAAGGACCTTTCTTTGGCATGAGTCTTCAGCTGGGTGGAACGGGGTTGGCTGGACAGCGAACCCAATGACACTTTCAGGACTTTCAGGAATCGACAGACAGAGCTATTCTCTCAAAAGGGCTGCATCTTGTGGGAAGACAGAGTCGTCATCCTGGAAAAATTGCAACATAAAGTTTTGAAAATGTTGCACGATGGACATCCAGGCATTGTGCGGATGAAGGCACTGGCAAGGAGTTACGCATTGTGGCCAGGTTTAGACAAGCAGATAGAGACCTGGGTGGCCACATGCAGCAAGTGCCAGGAGACTCACTCTGCTCCTCCAAAAACACCCCCAACTCAGTGGGAAACGCCTCGAGGTCCCTGTTCCCATATCCACATCGATTTTGTGGGACCCACAGGAGGACACACTTTCCTTCAAATCATGGATGCCTATTCTACTGGCTCAAGGTCCACAAAATGAAAAGCACCACCACGGAGGCTGTCATTAAAAAACTGAATAAGCTATTCACTACCCACGGATTGCCGGATGTCCTGGTCTCCGATAATAGCCCTCAATTTACTGCCCTGGCATTCAAACAGTACCTAGCAGACCGAGGCATCTGCCATGCCTTAACATCGCCAGCTCACCCTGCAGCAAACGGTAGGGCTGAGCGAATGGTCCAATTTGTAAAGAAGACCTTACACAAAATGGACCAGGGTGACATTGACGACAAGATAACCAGGATGCTTCTCCTCCAACATATTACTCCAAGCAGCACCACAAACAGAACCCCAGCCGAACTCCTGATGGGCCGAAAACTTCACTTACATTTCGATCGCCTCCACCCTGCTTACACACCTGAACAACCCCTGGGATCCAGCAGCAAGTGTCGATCATTCCAGGAAGGTGACCCCATTTTTGCAAAAAACTTCTCGGGTGACCCATTGTGGGTCCCCGCTACCATAACACAACTTACGGGACCCCGATCCTATTGTCTACAAACTGCAGATTGCAAAATGTGGAAGTGCCACATAGACCAGCTTCAATCCAGACTAGCACCTAGTCCCATCTCATTCCCTGAATCTCAAACTGGGGGGGAAGGGACATCGAGGGGGCCAAAAAAGAAATAACAGATGACTTAGCAATCGGAACCCAGCAGTCTACACAACCAACCATGGGATACTCACCGCCAGAAGGAGAACCGAGCCAAGAGGTTGCCTCGCTGTGTGACAGCACCACGATGGAAACAGATCCAGGGAACCTGGATGACAGCATTGGTGAGAGCAGAGAGGACAGCCCAGAGCCATTCATTGAAACAGTGGGACCGTTTTCGCCACCCAGCTCAGCAAGCAGCCCACCAGAACCAGAGCCAGGACAGAAATCGGTGGAACAGCGTAGATCAAGCAGAAAGGTGAAGCAACCTGCCTACTTACGAGAATATATCACCCCACCCCTCAGACGGAACCTAGGGGGGAGAGGTGTTATGGACTAAGCCAATGCATCAGTAACAACCCTGATAGCTTTACTTTAACAGCAGGCTCGTAATCCTGCACTTCTCATTGGCCTGCAAATTGCAAGTTGTGATTGGTCATTTCTGGCCGATCTGATTGGCTGACAGCGGGTCTCTCTGATTGGACGCTGGTTAGAGCGGTAAACTCAAATCATTGGTTATTTTGACAGCAGCCAGCTCTATAAAAGAGCTGCTGCTGCCCAAGTATTTTGCTCTGTTCTGAAGTCACTAATAAAGAGTTGAAGTCACAGTTCGATGTCTCGTCTCCGTTCCTTGCGCCCATGCTCAGGACTTAACACTTACCAAATGAGACAGTTCTAGCATTTTGTTCTTCTTGGAAGCCTCTGATTTATATAAGTGGCAAGCAAAGAGGGAAAGTTACTCAAGTTTCTAACAGGCAACTTTAAGAAGTTTTGTTCCATCTAAAGATCAGGCCAAAGTTAAAAGCTAATGGGAGTAAACTCCAATAATTTAGCAAGGGAAAGTGGAAGAGGTTTATATGATACAGCAATATAGCTAGAAAAAAGGAAAACTTCAAAGACAGTTACAAACTAGTTCTGAGAATAATTTGACCACTGATTTTTCCTTTGAAAGGAGTAGTTAAATGTTATTAACCATTTTTCATTCAAGCCTGAGATTAGAATAAGCATCAGTGAAACTCAGTGTGTGCATTTTACTTCAATTAATTCAGCAACCTTGATTTATTTATCTAAAAAACTTCTATACCATTTTTCAATGCATTAATTTCTGGTTTGCAATTTGGTTTTAGAAACAATGACATTAAACAAAGCTTAAAACTATCACAAGCACAGCATATCAACTGTTAGAAAGATGTACTTTTTGTTTTTATTTTTGAAGGGAAAAATGCAGATTAATATATATATTTCCCTTCTCTTTGTAATAAAAGCTACCCCCTCCCCCAATTTCATTTCCTGTGGCAAGAGCTTTCAGATAAAAACCACAGATGATGAATGTAGATTTGAGCAGCTTGATAAAGGAATAGCTGACCTTTAGATACCCAATTTTGAAATCACCTGAGGTCTTGAAGCCAGAATAGTCATAGTCTAGTTCTCCAGATAGAGGACATATAATCTGCATATTGTATAAACTGTTCAAATTGCATCTGGGCTAAGAAAGGTGTTAAGTTCTGCGCATGGGTGCAAGGTACGGAGATGAGGCAGTGAACAGTGAACTCCAACTCTTTATTAAGCATACTGAACAGAGCAATCAACTAGGGCAGCAGCAGCCCTTTTATAGGGTTGGCTGCTGTCCTATTAGCCAATGAAAAACATGGAAGTGTTAAACCCTTGAACCAATGAGAGTTGGCCTGTTAACAGCCAATCAGATGTCCCAGAAAGGATCAATCCGATGTCGCTATTATCGGCCAATCAGAAGTGCAGGATTAAAACCCTGCTTTTTACTTAAGATTGTTCAAACTTTATTAAGCGCCTTTATTAGTTCATAACACTCCTCCCCCCTAGGTTCCGTTTGAGGGGTGCGGTAACGTAATCGCATAGATATGCAGGTCGTTTCAATTGCCTATTAGATTTGCGCTGTCCCACCAGTTCCTGTCTGTAGTCCGGTTCCGGTGGAACGTTTTGTGATTTATCTGGTGCAGGTGGTTCCGCATCCCCACAGGACGATTCGACGCCGCTAATTCTGTCATCGTTGTCCTCCGGTTCCTGCGGGCTCACCTCCGTTGAGGTGTTTCTCTGTGGCGAGGCACACCCCCTTCCTGATTCTTCTTCCTGGATCGCGCCTGGCCGCTGACTTTCTTTGATTTCATCATCCAGCATCTCGAATTTGGTTCCTTCGACATCCCCTCCCCCCTCAGTTTGAGGGTCACAGGAGTCGTGGGAACTGGGTTGCAACCTAGAGTGAAGCTGATCTATATGGCGTTTCCATATTTTCCCATCCCTTGTTTGTATGTGGTATGATCTGGGACCGGTGGCTTGGGTCACGGTTGCTTCGACCCACAACGGTTCGCTGGAAAGATTTTTAGCGAAGACTAAGTCGCCTTCCTTGAATTTGTGGCACTTTCCGCTAGATCCACAGGGTTTCTCTGGTGCGTAAGCTGGGTGGAGACGGTCGAGGTGGGAGCAAAGCCTATGTCCCATCAACAGTTCAGCTGGTGTTTGGTTGGTTACGCTGTGCGGGGTGATGTGTTCCAGGAGTAGGAGTATTCTTTCAGTTTGTCGTCAATGTCCCCATGGTCCATCTTGTGGAGAGTTTTTTAAAGAAATTGGACCATGCGCTCGGCCCTTCCATTGGCCGCAGGGTACACCGGCGAGGTTAGCACATGGAGGATGCCCCGGTCCGCTAAGTATTGCTCAAACGCCAGGGCTGTGAACTGGGGTCCGTTATCAGAGACTAAAACATCTGGCAGTTTATGTGTTGCGAATAGTTTATTTAATTTGCGGATGACTGAATCGGTTGTAGTAATCTTCATCTTGTGGATTTCGAGCCAGTTGAAATAGGCATCCACTGTTAGGAGGAACTTATGTCCCTTAGTAGGTCACGCAAAGTCAATGTGGATGCGGGACCACGGCGCTCTGGGGGGTTTCCCACTCCATTGGAGTTGCTCTAGGTGGGACACTGCTGACTTCTTGGCACTTTAGACAAATCTTCACCCAGGCTTCGATCTGCTTATCGATGCCTGGCCACCACGTGTAGCTTCATGCGAGCGCTTTCATACTCATGATACGGGGTGACCATCATGCAATGCTTTCAAAACTGCTCGTTGTAACCGTTCTGGGATGACAACTCTGTCTCCCCATAGGATGCAG
The DNA here is from genome assembly GCA_033807585.1 of Hydrophis major. Taxonomy (NCBI): domain Eukaryota; kingdom Metazoa; phylum Chordata; class Lepidosauria; order Squamata; family Elapidae; genus Hydrophis; species Hydrophis major. Next base: position 295,325,900 of record CM066328.1, on the reverse strand, counting down.
CCTTTCTGCGAGAAAAGTTCTGTTTGCCAGTTTCTGAAAGGAGTGAAGTTGTCAGGGGTTTGTTCTTCTGGCCATCCTCGTTCGACCCAGCTGAGAACTTGCACCAGGACAGGATCTCGTTTCGTTTCGATAGCGATGTCTCTGGCTGTTAATGGCGGTGAATGTAGGGTTTCAATCTGGAGTGTCGTGAGGGTTGGAGCTGGGTCGTCGATGGTTCCCGGAAGTGGGGCATGGCTCAATGAATCAGCGTGGGGAATGGCTTTCCCCGGGCAGTGTTGCAATTTATAATTGTACGTAGCTAAGAACTCCGACCAACGAGTCATTCTAGGTGACAATATATAGGGGATTGGCTTGTCTCCCGCTATAATCCCCAGCAAAGGCTTGTGATCGGTAATAATAGTAAAAGCTCGTCCATACACATATTCATGAAACCGTTTCACAGCAGATACAACAGCAAGAGGCTCTTTGTCAATTTGGCTGTAGTTGCATTCAGCTCTCGATAAGGTCATTGAAAAATAGGCAATAGGGGCCTCTCTACCATTTGGTAACACATGACTTAAAATGGCTCCTACTCCAAACGGTGACACGTCACACGTAATGGTTAAAGGCAAAGTCTCGTTATACTGCATTAAAACAGCATCGGAGGTTAGTAAATTTTTCACTTGTCGGAATGCGTGCTCCTCTCGGTGTCCCCAGACCCAGGTGGCTTTTTTGTCAAGAAGTCTATTTAGGGGATCAGCTTTGGTCGCCTTCTGGGGCAAGAAGATGTTGTAAAAGTTAATGAGCCCCAGGAAAGCTTGGAGGTCTGTCCTATTCTTGTGTCTTGGGCTGTTTTTGATCGCTCTTAGTTTGCTATTAGTGGGGTGAATGCCTTGCTTATCAAATAGGTACCCCAGGAACTCTACTTTCTCTGTACACAGTTGACATTTATTTTTTTTAACCTTTAGGCCGGAGTCTTTAAATTTCTGGAGAACCATTCTAAGACACCTCTCTAGTACTTCCCTATTAGGGGCCGCAATTAAAACATTGTCAAAATATGGCATGACCCCCTTGATCCCTTGCAAAAGTCTCTCCATCAGACTTTGAAAAATCCCTGGGGCCACGCTCACTCCGGATTGGAGCCAGTTGCATTTAAAAGCTCCTCAGTGCATAACGATCGTCTGTGCTTCTGCGGTTTTTTAATCTACAGGCAGTTGTTGGTACACCTGCGGTAAATCCAATTTAGCAAAGACTTTTCAACCCCCCAGGGAATGGAGAAGGTGTTGAACCACCGGTACCGGGTAAGCGTTCTGTTGAAGGGCATGATTGAGGGTGGCCCGGTAGTCCCCACAAATCCTTAACGATCCATCCAGTTTGATGGGTGTTACGATTGGGGTTTCCCAACGGGTATGGTCAGTTGGTTCTAAAACACCCCGGGCTGTTAATTTATCGAGCTGCTCGTCGATCTTTGGTTTTAGGGCAAAAGGTACCCGATGAGGCTTAAGGCGGATGGGGGCTACTCCAGGGTTAAGGTTAAATGATATCGGGGTCCCCTTGTACTTGCCTAGTTTTTCTGCAAAGATGTCCTGGAATTCCTGGACAAGGGCCTCCTCCCAGTCATCGCTTCTGGTTTGGTGAATGCCAGCTACCTCGATCCTGAGTGGGGTGAACCATTGAAGGCCTAACAAACTAGGCCGGTTGCGATCGACGACGGTCAGCGGTAATGATGCAGTACGATTTTTGAAAGATACTTGGACTTGGCTGGAGCCGACAACTGGAATTCGGTTCCCCTGGTAATCTTTGAGTGTAATTCTTTGGGCTCTGAGGTCTTGACGCTGGACGGCAGGGATTAACTGTTAAAGGGTCTTCCAGGAAACCATTGAGAGGGACGACCCTGAGTCGACTTCCATCACGCAAGGTTGGTTCTCGATGGCAACCCTCACTCGGATCTTCTTTGCATCTAACAATGAAGCATGACCGATGGTAATGGTTTGGTGTGCCTCTTCCCATCTTGTTGAAGTGGCCAGTGTAGGAGTGGTTGTTCCATTGATGGTTCAAGTGTTCCCGACTCACAGGACGATTCCCTGTGGTCTGGCAGTAGTTGTTTTCTCTCCGAATTGGGCTGGATCCTCGCTTGCTTCTACAGACCTTCCCGATGTGGCCTCTTTTCCCACAGGAATGGCAGAGCGCGTTGAGGAATTTGTTGATCGCGGGTGGTTTGCCCCACAACCCACGCATTGGTGCGGTAGTCTTCGATTCCGCGGGTTGTGTTGGTCGCGTTTGGACCGGAGCCAGTTGACCTCCTCCTCATCACTTTCTGATGGAGATTCGAGGTCCTCATGGTGGGCCACTGTTGTGTGCCTCTCTAGGCGAGGTGTGGAATCATTGGCGAGTTGACGGAGCGGTGCGTTGGTGTGGCGCATTCGGGCGGCCGACTTCCTGGTTTCTTCTGCTGCAGTAGCATCTTTGATGACATCGGCAAGATTGATGTCCCCTTTGGCCATGATCTTGCTCTGCGCCATATGGTTATCTAATCCCAGAACTATTCGGTCTCTCAGAGCTTCTTGGAGGTCTGCAAACCCACAGAGGCCTCCCAGGTTCCAGAGGTCCGCGATGAAATCTGTGACACTTTCTCCTTTTTGTTGGTCCCTCTGATAAAACTCATGTCTTCAGACAAACATTGGTATGGTGGATGCATAGTGGGCCCGTAGAAGGGGCACAAGGACGTCCCAGTCCATGGATTTCACCTCAGCTGGTTTCGCTAGTGCCTTGGCCATCTTAAAGACAGCAGGCCCACAATGGGTCAGGAACACTGTTCGCTTTTTTAGTTGCATCTTTCAAGTTGTTGGTCTCCAGAAACATCTACGAGTCCCAGTCTTCTTGTGCCAGGTCAAATGGAGTGGGTGGTATGGCACCGCCGGACATGTTTTCCGTTGTCGATGTGCCTTCAGCCACGTGCTCTATTTGGTGCTCTATGAGTGTTCAATCAGCTCAGATGTCTCTGCATCCCATCCTCGTCACCAGTGTTAAGTTCTGCGCATGGGTGCAAGGAACGGAGACGAGGCAGTGAACAGTGAACTTCCACTCTTTATTAAGCATACTGAACAGAGCAATCACCTAGGGCAGCAGCAGCCCTTTTATAGGGTTGGCTGCTGTCCTATTAGCCAATGAAAAACATGGAAGTGTTAAACCCATGAACCAATGAGAGTTGGCCCGTTAACAGCCAATCAGACGTCCTAGAAAGGACCAATCCGATGTCGCTATTATCGGCCAATCAGAAGTGCAGGATTAGGGAGGAAGGCGGAGCTTCGTTCTGGTGATACAGCTGCGATCTCGGGGCTCTGAGATCGCAGCTGATATTTTCGCTCCTGGTCGGTCCTAACGGACCTAAATCGTCCCGGAGAGACGGTGATCGTGACGGGCACTGTTCCAGGATCCCAGAGACATCGCAAAATCTCTGGTTAGATTCGGAAGAAGCCCTTTTGCTGGCGGCGGAGAGGCAGCCTCCATAGCTGCTGAAGTCGGGACAGCTCCGGAAAGAAAGTGATTGGATTGAAGTGTGTCGGCTGGGTGAGAAAAACTCTTTAGTGTTGAAAATTCGCTGAGGTTGGAAAGTTCATTCTGAAGAGAGGAGGAAGCTGTGAGATTTTTTTTTTGATTGAAATTGTTTGAGCGGCGTTTTTAAAGTGCTGTCAAATTGAGGCTTGGGGTGTATTTTTTTTTCTCTTTTCTCTATATTCTTTAGGAAAGATTTTATTGTGACTTAGGTAACCGGATTGAATTTTCTTTTATATATACTTTTAGGCTCCCTTTGATTTTTTAATTTTTTTAGGATAGAGGCTTCCTTTGCTATTTTTTTTTTTTCTTTATATATTATTCCTCTTTTCCGGTTGGGGGGGAGAAAGAGCATTAAGAAACTTTGTAACACTGCCAACTAGAGGCTTGAAAGTATTCTATCTGAACTGGAGAGAATAGCAAAAAGACATCTTCTCAAGGACATTTTAACGTGATAAGATAGAGGGAAAGCACAGCAAAATATTATTGCAGGTGCTTTCCTGGACTGTTATCAACAACACTTGAGGTTTGGCCTTGAAGCTGCTGAAGAAGAGAGTCATAACAAGAGCCTTGGATAAATAACAAAGTGCAGTGTGCTCTCTTATATATACCCCACTCGCTAGTCCTTTTTTTTTTTTTTTTTTAAATTTCAATTCTAGTAATATTCTTGTTTTTGTTTTTTGTTTTAAAGGGAAAAGCCTCAGAGTTTTTTTTCTTTTTCTTTTTCTTCTTTGTATTTTTTTTTCTTTTTTGTTGGGAATTTTTTGCTTTTTCTATTTACCACTTTGTTATTTTTTTTTTGTTTTTTTTTTGGATTATTGAGATTTTTAAGTGGATTAAAGTTTGAAGAATTTGAAGGAACTTTTTGTCTTTTCTCTTTTTGCTTTTTGCTTTTTCTTTTCTTTGCTTTCAATCAATATTATTATTTTTGGATTTGTTTGTTTTTGCCTTTTTATTTTTTCATTTTTCATGGTGGACTATCTCGTAATTGGATTAGGGTTTAGAAGAACCTGAAGATATTTCTTCTTCCTTTTTTCCTGTTTCTTTTTTGGTTTTGTGTTTTTTACTGTTGGAGTTTTCCATTTTGGATTATAATTGGCTGCTCTAGCAGTTGGATTAAAAGTTAAGAAGAATTTGAAGCTTTGGAAGCATTGAAATGAGCAGGAAACCAATACCATCTGGCATCTCTGCTACTACCTCTGCTTCCCCACCAGCTGGAGGACAACGTTTAATTCAGACAATGTTAAAGCAAGATAAAGAACAAGAAAAAGTAACTTTACAGATGATTATGCAAGGAATACAAGATCTTAAGATAAAATCAGACACCATTGAACAAAGGATAGAGAGCATTGAACAAAGAATTGAGAAGACGGATGAAAAAGTGGAAAATATTAAACAAATGATGGTTAAGTATGAGGAGAGATTCCAAAAAATTGAGGAAGAAGGAAAACAAAGAGAGAAGAAGATTGGAAATACTGACAGTAGACTAACAGCGGTTGAACAAGAAAAAGGTGGGATGTTGAGGTGGGAGATGGAAAGATCAGAATTTTACCTTAGATTTCAAAATATAGAAGAGGAAAAAGGAGAAAATCTGGCAGCGGTGATGATAGAAATTTTGGCAGATGCTTTGGAAATTACAGAGGAAAAGATGATGGATGGAATAGATGAGATATATCGAGTTTATACAAGATATGCAATGAGAAATAAGTTACCCAGGGAAGTCCATATCAGATTTACCAAAAAATCTATTAAAACGCAAATATTACAAGTAGTAAGAGAGAAAATACTGAAATACAAAGGTAAAGAGGTTGTGGTTTTAAAACAAATACCCAGAAGAGTGAGAGAGATGAGAAGAGAATATTGATTCCTGACCAAAATATTACTGGAAAACGAAGTGAATTATAGATGGCTGATTCCAGAAGGACTAATGTTTAGGTGGCAAGAGCAAAGATATAGAATTGATTCAATTGAGAAAGCAGAACTTTTTCATGCAGAATTTTTCGGAGGAAGAAGAGAGGAAGCAGAGAAAGAGGTTTCATTAATTGAGTTTCAAGATGAACAACTGGAGACTGAAAAAGAGAAAGGAGCAATAGGGGGACAGATTGATAGCAAAGAACAGCGTGAAGTGAGATCCACGAGAGCTGTTAGACCTAAATATAAAGCATAATCATGGAAGAAAAAAAACTGATTACAATGAATATAAATGGGCTTAATTCGGCTGTTAAAAGAAGGAAAACTTTTCATAAATTAGAGAAATTAAAATTTGATATAATTTGTTTACAAGAAGTTCATATTAAAAAACAACATGAACAATTGTTATTGCAGCCAAAATTGGGGAAAATATTTACTTCTTTGACTCAATGTAAGAAAAGAGGAGTGGTTTTATACATCAAAGAGGCTATCCCGGCAAAATTGATTTACACAGATGAAGATGGAAGAGTATTAATGGTAGAAATAATGGACAATAATATAAAAATACTTTTGATTGCAATTTATGCTCCGAACGATAAACAAGAAGAGTTTTATAAAAAGCTACATATGAAAATAATTGGACTGGACTATGTTAATATAATTATGATGGGAGATTTTAATGGAATTGTGGATAATAAATTGGATTATATAGCAACAACAACAAAACAAAATAGAAAGGCTCTCCCAAGGTCTTTTTTTAAAATGACAGATGAATTAACTTTAAAAGATATTTGGAGAGAAAGAAATGTTAAAACTAAACAATATACTTTTTATTCAAATAGACATTTATCATGGTCCAGATTAGATATGGTCTGGATCTCAACAGAATTAATATCTAATATTCAAGAAACAAATATTGAAACAAGTACTTGGGCAGATCATAGCCCAATGACAATTAAATGGAAAGGACAAAAAAGAAGATCGAGATGGACATTAAATAATACTATTTTAAAGGAGAAAGACTTTATACAATGGATGGAGAAGGAATTGGCTTTTTTTTTTAGAGAAAATAAAAAAGAAGATACTTCAACGCAGAATGTGTGGGATACAATGAAGGCATACGCTAGAGGTTTGATAATAGATTATACAAGGAAAAAGAATATTAGGAAAAGGCAAGCTTCCAAGGCCTTGGAAGATGAGTATAAAACTCTTGAAAAAGAATTACAGAAAATGCCACAGAAAAAGGATATTAAATTGAAGTTGGATGTAATTAAACATAAAATGGAATTAATAGAGAAAGAAGAACTGGCACAGAAAATTAGAAACTCTAAACAGAATTATTTTGAAGATGCAAATAAACCAGGTAGATGGCTAGCATATAAATTGAGAAAAGAGAAGGAATCAAGAAAAATATTGAAGTTAATAGACGAACAAGGCCAAGTTTGTTATGGGAATAAGGAGAAAAAAGAAATTATTCGAGATTTTTATGGACAACTATATAAACAAGAGAATATTGATGAAGAAAAAGTCAAACAGTATTTACAGGAAGCTAATTTACCAAAGGTACCTAAAGAGACTGAAGAAATGCTAGAAAGCAATATAACAATGATGGAATTAAATGAAGCATTTAAGAGACAAAATAATGGGAAAGCACCGGGTCCAGATGGGCTTCCAGCAGAATTCTATAAAACATTTCAAGAATCATTGAGTATTCCATTGTTAGAAGTCATGAATGAAGTTATGTTAAAAAAGATAATACCTAAAACATGGTCAGAGGCTTATATTACACTTATACCGAAGGAAGAGGCTGACCCATTGCAAATCAAGAATTATAGACCTATTTCCTTATTGAATGCAGACTATAAAATTTTTGCTTCAATCTTAGCAGAAAGACTTAAAAATATTTAAATAATTTTATTCACCCAGATCAAAATGGATTTCTGCCAAAGAGACAAATTAGAGACAATATGAGAGTAATCTTGGACACTTTGGAATACTATGAGGCTCATCCTGAAAAACAAATGGCTTTGATATTCCTCGATGCTCAAAAAGCATTTGACAACGTGAACTGGAGATTTATGTTATTATTATTGGAGCAGATGGGTTTTGCTAAAAAAATTATTCAAGCAATAGAAGCCATATATAATAAACAGACAGCAAGGGTAATGATGGAGGGGGAACTTACAGATTTTATTAATATAAGGAAAGGCACAAGACAAGGATGCCCCCTATCTCCTTTGTTATTTGTGTTGACCTTGGAAGTGTTGAATGGAAATATTAGGGATGATAAAAACATAAAAGGTATGAAAATTAAGAAGGAAGAATTTAAGCTACAAGCTTTTGCTGATGACTTAGCTTTTATTTTGGAAGATCCGCTAGAAACAGCTCCAAAGTTATTGGAAAGGATAGAGACATATGGAGAGGTGGCTGGTTTGAAAATAAATAAAGACAAAACAAAGATCTTGACAAAGAATATGCTATCGAGACAGAGAGAAGAATTGGCAGACCTTTTGAAAATTCAAGTTACAAATAAGGTTAAGTATCTGGGGATATATTTGACAACAAGATGTAGCACATTAAAGGAGAATAATTATATTAGACTTAAACAACAGATAACTGCAGATTTGAAGAAGTGGGAAAACTTGCAATTGTCATTAATAGGGAGAATTTCAACAATTAAGATGAATATCCTACCTAGAATTTTATTTTTGTTTCAAACAATACCAATTAGGCTTGGAAAAGATTATTTTGAAGATTTAAATAAAATTATGTTGAAGTTTATATGGCAAGGTAAAAAAGCGAGAATAAAGTTAAAGCTTCTGCAAGATGCTAGAATTAGAGGAGGTTTTGGCCTGCCTAATTGGGAATTGTATTATCAAGCTGCAAGTTTGATGTGGGTGAAAGAATGGATAACATTAAGGAAACATAGGTTGTTGACATTAGAAGAGCATGACTTGCTGCTGGGCTGGCATGCTTTTTTATGGTATAAGGGAACTAAAACACAGGGTTATTTTAGAAGACATTATGTACGGGAGTCTTTGTGGTTGAATTGGGAGAAGATAAAAAGACAATGTTATTTGAAAATTCCAGTTTGGTTATCGACCATTGAAGCATTTTCCTATCCTATAATTTATAAGAAGGAACAAACAGTTAGATATGGGGAACTTCTAAATGAAAAGGGTGAACTTAAATCGATCCAAAACTTAGAGGAACAAGGTATAAAGATGAATTGGTTTTCATATGCACAAATACATTCAAGGTATGATGAAGATTTTAAAACGGAGGGATTTTATGATAAACAGACTGATTTAGATAAGATTTTGATGGGTACTGATGAGAAGGTGATTAAAAAACTATATGGTTATTTACTGGGAATTAAATTAGAGGAAGAACAAGTTAAAGAAACTATGATTGTTTGGGGGAAGAATTTTGGATATGGGATTGATTTAGAGAAATGGCAGAAATTGTGGTCTCAAAATTATAAAATGACAATGTCAACAGCATATAAAGAAAACTTGTATAAGATGTTTTACAGGTGGCACTTTCCTCCGACAAGAATAGCAAGAATGTTCAAGAACAAATCTGAAAAATGTTGGAAATGTCATCAGATACCCGGCTCGTATTACCATATGTGGTGGACTTGTGAGGATGCTAGAAAATATTGGACTATAATTCACATGTGGTTGGAAAAAATGACAAAGAAACATATAGACTTGAAACCGGAGATCTTCTTATTGGGAATTTTACCTGATATATATAGTAAAGATTTGAAATACCTGATTGTAAATGTATTAACAGCGTCTAGGATTGTATTTGCTAAAAATTGGAAAAATGAGAAAATACCATTACAGGAAGAAATTATTAAGAAAATATTGGAATGTGCTGAGATGAGCAGATTGACATTTGAAATTAGAGAGCAAGAGGATAAACAATTTTATGAAATTTGGGATCTTTTTTATAAATGGCTAGATGATAAAATACGACAATAGAATATTTAGAATGTTAGAATGTTTTGCTATTATTTTGTTATTTGACATTATATTTATAAAAGGTTTTTTAAGGATTGATATATGAGGATAGGATTTGTTATAGAATAAATTGGTTTAAGGTATTGTTAGCTCATAAAGCATGAATGATTAAAAATATAGTCAAAAACTTCTTTTTTTTTAGTGATATTGGGATATATAAGTTTGGATTGACAATATGAGTTGTTATGTAACATAATTGTAATTGAGACTACAGAATGAATGCACAAAAATGATGAACCAACTGACACACTTGATGTACATATGAGAGTTGATGTTTTTATGTTTTGTTTGTTTTGTTTGTCTGTAGAAAATTAATAAAATCTTTTTCAAAAAAAAAAAAAAGAAGTGCAGGATTAGAACGCTGCTTTTTACTTAAGGTTTAAAACTTTATTAAACGCCTTTATTAGTTCATAACAAAAGGATTGCTCAAACTTTTCTGCTTATTTCCTACAGAAAAATTCTTACACTTTTCAAAATTGGTTAAGTATTCATTTGTTAAAGGGGCTCATCACCATAAAACATAAACATGGAACTCTTTTTTCAGTTAAAGAATTCTTCAGGAAAAAGAAAAATTCCAAAGTCTAATCAAGGCCAAGATAGTAGGCCCCATATTGTGTCACTCCTGTGTTAGACTTCCCAGTAGTTCCTGGTATAAGAAGCCGGGCCAATAGGTATCAACCTAACACCAGTTTCTTATTCCTAATACCCTTCTTTTAGAAACAGTTTGTGATTGTGTCTTCTCTATTTTAGTACCAGGCTCTCCCATCCTACCCTTTCACTTAGTTAATTTTGTTATATTTTATATGTTTATATTTCTAGCCGTTTTACTCCAGTGGCCTTTTCCTATCTTTCCCTGGATGCTTTTAACAGGTCTTCCATTCTTAAAACTTCTGAACAAACACACATATACCGGTAGATCTAAGTGTTTGTTTGCTACCTGGTGAGTTTTATGTCGGTGGTCTGCTGGCTAGCTAAGAACTCTAAATATCCTTTAACATAGCTTTGTCCTCTTCCAATGAAAGGTGGGGAAAGGAAATTTGAGGACAGGAGAAATTAGAAGTTTCAAAATGTCCAGAGTGAGGGAAAATAATCAGAAACACAACAAGAAGCACATTTTCTCTAGTCTGAGATTATGGCCAAATAGGCCAAATATCCAAACAACTCAAGAAGAATTTGATCAAGTAATAAACTATTCGCTGGGAAAATACAGGTAGATGTACAACAGTCGTTCATTTCTTTTCAGTGCTGTTTTGCTCAGCTTAAGTGGCTTTCTATCTACTTTTCTTATCTTTGTTCTTCTATCTACTTTTCTTATCCTTGTTCAGCTTGTTTGCAGGTTAGTGACTACTAGCTTCAGTATGCTGGTCTCAGAATCATGTAATTTGGTGCAGCTAAACTGTTCTCTCAAATCTTGAGGTTGTTGCATTTACTAAAATAAAAATCCTCTATATTCTTTCTCCAGGGCTTAGGTGTCTACTAACACCATATACTCTATAATTGTTGGGGCTTTTGGAAAAAAGAAGGAACTAGAAGTATGTGTATGTATATGTGTGCATATGATGGAATTCAGATTTTTTTTTAACCACTGTGGGTGTGGTTTGGTGGGCGCGCTTTGCACGCATGTGCAGAGAGTTTGCTACTGATCTTCTCCTGCAATCCTGCACTCTCCCTGTGTGTTCAACAGCTGACATGCGACAATTCTCTGTGCTGCATGAAGCACCTGAGTTTCAAAACCAGGAAATAAAGGTAAGAATAGAGACGAGGTGGGTGGGTGGACCCAGCAGCTGATTGTTGGAGTGAACTGGTTCACTCACAGATGATCCTTGAAGCTATGGGTTTGGCTGAACCACCACTTGTATGTTGTATATACCACCACCTGTATGTTGTATGTTGGTGATGGGTACCCCATCTTTTACATGCCACTTTTCCTTCCCTCCTGTTATTCTTTTGAACAAAGAAGTCTTTTCAATTGGAATGTGTTTATTCTCAGTGATGTGCTATTTATCATTGGATATTAGGGTTTTAAATTCACCCCATTAGTATTTCATGCTGAGCATTTAATCTGGGTTTGGTGCTTTTCTGTTTTACAATTTACTGCTTATATCTTCCTTTCTAAAGGCCTGGTCACACTGCAAGAATTTTGCTATAGCGGTCCTGGAGCGGTGAAAAAAAATCATCACCGCTCGTAACCGTTCACCACCGTTTAACAGAAGTTGGCCTCCGTTAAGGCAACGCCATATACGCTCGGCCTCCGCTGATAGTCCCTCCTACCGCTCCGAAAGCTTTGAGCTGCACAAAATATTGCGAGCGGTGAGGAGCGCACAATTTTCCACTCCGGCAAAGTTCACCACCGCTCCAACAACGCCCGGTCAAAGTTTGGTACCGCTAGACGCAAGTTCGTGGACGCTTGGGTCCGCTAGGCCAACGCAGAAATCTTCAATGCTGGACCACCGCTGTTTTGCAAGCTTTGCCTGGGCGGTGATTAAACGTTGCACTAACTTTGGTGGAGCGGTTGTAAGCGTTTTACGAGCGGACACGGGATTCCTGGAACGGTGTCAGGCGTTGAAGCAGCGATCCATTGCGGTGATGAACTTTGGTTTGGAGTTGGTATGGAGGTGTTGGAGCGGAACCAGAATTTGGCTATAAATACGGGGAGAAATGGACCAGTAGCCCTTTTGGAATAGCCGTTGAGTGCAGACATCTCTTGTATCAAATTTGCTTCCGAATTTATCGAATTTGAGAACTTTATCAAGCGATCCGTACAGCTCCATTACGGTAGTCCAAAGCGGCATGTCGCTAAATCAATTACTTCAAACCCCCACCGAGCCAACGCACGCATGCGCAGAACACCGCTTTATCAACGCTCGCGTCACCGCTAAACCAACGTTCCCTACCGTTAAACCAACGCTAAAGCAACGCCGGCTTCAGCGGTGCACCGCTAAGGCAACGCCCATGTTTTCAAATTTTTTTCTAATTTTGTGCGCGGTGACGAGCGGTGTCGAAATTTGTCCCCCTCTTCCTACCATTCAAGGAACGCTATAGCAAAGTTCTGGCAGTGTGACCAGGCCTTAAGAGAGTTAGTTCCTAAGTATTTTCTCTCTCTACTAATATTTCTGTCATCCCATTTGTAAAGGATTTCAATATAGTCTTTCTACCACCATTTAACCTCATTCCCAGGATTACTCTTCACTTGTTCTCACCTGGCTATCCATTTTCCTGTTTATTCTTTCACTTCTGTAAAGCATCTTTTTGTGTTTTTCTCTCTATTTGTTGATTTTGATTGAGATATTGTTCCTTGTTCTTGCTTGCTTGTTATTAAAACAGTGTGCAACCATTGTACACTCTTTTGTCTGCTTTCATTCTCCATTCTTCCCTAGCTGTCATGATAATTTATATTGAAAGCCATAGGAAGGTTTCTTTCAAAAATTGTGGAAATACTATGTTTCGTTCAGTTGATAAAATGTCTCCTTTATTTTCCTAATTTCTCACATTTCTTTCACATAATTTGTGATTAAATACATATACTACCTTGGACTGATTCTGAATCTATGTCCTCTAAGTGAAATCTTGATGGCATATATTCTTTTTAAATAAAGTTTAATGTGATTATATAATACTAATAGTACTCCTTTATTTAAAAAGAAAAATGCAAACTCTATCTTCAAAAAAGATGTATTTTATTTAGGAAAGCATCAAATTGGCAAAGTCCATGGTAATTCCAGATCTGACACAACCCAGAATTACCCCAAAATATTACAAGTTAGAAACAATCCCACAAAGTCCCATTCTCCAATAGAAATAATTCAACAATGCTTGATGTCATAAATCTCCACCTCAAGGGGCCCAAGCAAGGACAGCTCATTTCCCTTGGGAAGGAAGATCCCCTAGCTAAAACACTCTCTTTATGTCCCCTTCTCCCCCCTTAGGAATGTGGCAAGCCCGAAACCTTTCCCCCATGACTGCCACAGAGAAAGTAAGGAAAATAATACATATTAAGCCTAACTAAAATGGCTACACATATGTCAATTTCAGGCTTGACAATTTGGTATGTTCCACAATCTACCCTTGGCCCAAAGGGCTTTTCTGTTGAATAGTATAACTTTTTAAATAGATTTGTTGGTGACAATATTGTTTGAAGTTTATAATAAAGAATTTAAAATTGGTAAATTGTCTTTGTAGAATGTGCATAGTAGTCATTGACTTACAACCACTCATTTAGCAATTATTCAAAGTTACAATGACACTGAAAAGAGTGACTTACAACCAGTCACCCCAATTATGACAACTGTAGCATCCCCATGGTCACATGATCAGAATTCAGGCACCTGACAACCAGTATGTATTTACAACTGTTGCAGTAGTGTGGGACCACATGATTGCCATTTGAAACCTTCCCAGCTGACTTCCAACAAGCAAAGTCAATGGGGGGAATAGTTAGATTTGCTTAACCATCATGCGATCCACTCAACTCCTGCTGTGATACTCATAAAATCCATAAAATCAGGTGCAATCCTGATTTTATCCACAGTCATAAAATCAGGTTCAATCACTTAACAACTGTTTTGCTTAGGGATGGAAATTCTGTTCCCAATTTGTAGTTGTGGTTGTAAGTTGAGGACTAACTTTCAAGGTTGACTCAGCCTTCTGAGGTCAGTAAAATGAGGATCCAGATTGTTGGGGGCAATAGGCTGACTCTGTAAACTGCTTAGAGAGGGCTGTAAACACTGTGAAGTGGTATATAAGTTTAAGTGCTATTGCTACCTGATTTTTAAAACTGATTTTTAAAACAATTCTGAATTTTGTGCAAGTTATAGATACTCCCCTCCCCCAATTAATATATAAACTACCGTATTAACTGCTTTGTTGGCTAGGCTATTATAGAGAGGCTATTATGTTTTCATTTATAATTCACTTCTTTCAGTCTGAATTTATCCAAAATAAACAAGCATTGGATAATTCATAAATAGACATCTTGGACATAACTCAAAATAGATTGGATTCTGATGCATTAATACTTCGGATGCTGCACTGCAAAAGCTTTTGAGATACTTCAGTTTAATTTTCTGACTAGATTTATTTTTATTTATTTATTTTTGTCAATTGCTTGCAAGATAATAGGTGTAAGTAAAAACCTAGTTATGAATACATGGATACATATAAGAAATATATATATATATATATATATATATATATATATATATATATATATATATATATATATATATATAAAAGAAACAATAGGACAGGGACTATAGGCACATTGGTGCGCTTATGCACGCCCCCTACAGACATCTTAGGAAAGTGGGGAGGTCAATAGTAGACAGTCTAAGATTGAAGTTTTTGGGGTTTAGATTGCATCCCTTCATCTTTTTCTGCAGTTGATTCAATTCCATTATCATCTAGTGATGTCAAGATGCATTAGAGACTACACTTACATTGTTCCAAGCAAGTATTGACAATGAATATACAATAACATTTGCAAAATTATATTAATCTATCTTTGGGATAGATCTATTCGGAATGAGAAATGGACAGCAGCAATGGTGGCTTTGTTCACTTTGGTATTTAAATTAGAGGATTGCTTATAGCAACAGCAATAGCATTTAGACTTATATACTACTTCACAGTGCTTTACAGTCCCCTCTAAGCAGTTTACAGAGTCAGCATATTGCCCCCGACAATCTGGGTCCTCATTATATTCTTCACAATATGGGTGAGAACAGGTGTGAAAAGTGGATGTAGTATTGTGATATGCTTGTATATGGAGTGGAGCTGGAGAATAGGTTGCTGGGATTAGAGAGCCAGTTGGTTGGTTGTGTCATGTGAATAATTAGATGGGTGCTGGAAGTGGCAATTTCATTTGGAAATGGAGCGGTGGTGGTTAACATCGGTTCCTTGTCATAAGCAAATCAGTTTTGATTAGGTTGGATTTATTTGAAGCTCCCACCCACATTTAAAGGGGCAGTGGTCTATTTCATCCTCAAAAAGCAATTTCTGCCTTCAATTTTCCCTTTTAAGGAAAATTATTGAGAGCGTGATTGGACTGCAGTTTTAGAGGGACCTAAAGAAATGAGGGAACTATGGCAGATATTTTTTTTTTACTTGGGTTTCACACTTAGTACTGGGACAGCATTGAACAACCTTTGGATGATACTTGGCAAAATGAAATAATGCTGGTCCATCCATCCTTCCCTAAATGATCTTTAAGTGGCCTTTGACACCACTGATCATAGTATCTGCATAGACCAGCTTGGGAGGCTGAGAATGCTGGATGGGAATAACATAGTCATACAATGGATTAGCTCTTCCTATGGGGCTGGTATTAGTAGAGAGGAGAGATGAAATTCATTTCTTCATTTCTCTTTTCATAATTTCAATTTCTAATTTGCTCATGCTTCTCACATGCCACAAGGGCCTTCTATTTCAGAACAAAAAGTCCGAGGGTTATACAACAGTTGTACTCTGGAACCCTTGTGTAAACTAATTTTCACACGTTTTAGCTGCAAATGCAAATATAATGATTGCCAATTTCCACATGTGCAAATTGGGTGGTTCCATTTTGTGCTTGTCATATTTTTATAAGTGAATTTTTACTTAATCTGAAGACTGTCTTAGCTGACATTGTCAGTGAAAGGATTTCCTTTGTTGCTGTTGGTACTGGCCATATTATCACCTGCAGTTCTATATGAGAAGTTCAGATTGTTTCACAGTAGCTATGGTATTAAAGAATTCCTTCTGTTAGATGGATTGTTTCACTTTCCCCCCTTCAACCTTATCAGCAAGAATGACCTTACTAGGAGCATTTACTTTCAGAATCATAGTAGCTACTCAACCTTCTCTACATCGATTGGAAGGATGAAGTAGCTTTCCTAAAATTCTCCACTCTCCTTTTTAGTTTTGGATAAAATAGATTTTTGTTTCATTATTATAGGAGTGAGGAAACTGGATTTCCAAATATTTCTGAAGAGTAAGATGTGTCACTTCTAGGCTGGCTAAAACTCTAACCAATCTTTCAACTCTCTGGAGTAGCATAGGCTCCCAATTACCTCCCTGTAATGATTATGAGTACTAACCAGGAAATCACATGCTGTGGATTTCTGATTAATGGCTCCAAGATGGTTGAATTGCAGTGAATGCTCATCTTCTAGACTCATGTTTATTCTAAAGAACTGCACATGAAATAAATTACATGGCACATTCATTTATATAATTCACAGTAAATATACAGAAACCATTTCTTTGGAAATATTCCAGCCATAGGGAACTACCCTGAGAAAACTGAAAATGTAAATGATAATTTTAATGTTTTTTGCAAGGTGTGTAAATTAGCACATAAAAATGCAGATTATGTGGAAATGTCATATTTAACTTACCAAGAGAAACATCTTAAATAATCTATGAATTTGATGCTAAAAATGTTTACTCATCAATCTATGCTTTCTTTAATGAAAAACTGGGCTGTTTTTTTTTTTTTTTTTAGCCAAGCATAGCGTGTCAGTATACTTAGATGAAAGAATATTTACAGGATTCTGATTTAGATAGCATTCTGTGATCAGAAAGGTGAAAGAATCATTTGAATGTCACTAGAAACAGCAAAGTAGATCAGAAATTGGTGAAGAATGATTTTCTCCTGTGGCTATTTATTTTAATGCTTTGAGTGTCCTAGATAGCTTAAATAGCGTTTTAAATATCAGTAATGGAACTAGTGAACAGCTGTGAAATAATTACTAAATCTCAATAATAATATGTCTTATAATGTGATGCCATAATGCTAATTTCAAAAGTAGAATATATTTTAGTAGTTAAATCCTCTGAAAAACTTTAATGGATTGACAAATGGGAAAAAATATTTTGCTTTAGATTGTAAACATGCTCTGAAGACAATTGTTTGCTTTTCTTGAGTGGAATGAAAACAGGAAAATGCTGGGACTGTTGTCGTAAGTATCTGAGCGTTCATTTTAAACTCATTGTTTATCAAAACTAAAGTTTTTAGAATATCACAGGCTATCAATGTAAATATATGGCATTTAAAATAAAAATAAAAACCAGCAATAGAAACAAAAAGCAACAACAACTCTGTGTGTCCATGTGTCCTAACATTGTAGGTAAAGGTAAAGGTTTCTCTGTATGGTCGTGTCTGACTCTCGGGGGCAGTGCCCATACCCGTTTCTTAGACGAGGGAGCCAACATTGTCGAAAAACCATTTCTGTGGTTATATTGCCAGCATGGCTATAGCAGAGGCGCATGGAATGATGGCATCTTCCCACCAAAGTGATATCTATTTATCTACTTGCATTTGAATGCTTTTGAACTGCTAAGTGGGCCAGAGCTGGAGCAAATAACAGGAGCTCCCCCATCGTGTGGCACTCAGGTCTCAAACGTGAGCTATTAGCTTTCCAGCTGACAAATTCAGCATCCTTAATTGCTAAGCCATCATGCCCCTCCTAACATTTGTAAAGGCTAACAATTCTGATATGTTGTAACACAGGAGAAGATTTTGGAGCTCTGCTACTTATACCAAAATGGATAGGACTCTGTGGTAGCCCAGGTTTCAAGCTCTGGCAGGGAACTACAATCTTCATCCCTGCCTTTTTCTTTTGCTCAGGGCCTCTTTCAGTCATGTGATTTCTCCTTACATCTGGACTAACAATATTTTCTCTCTCTTTCCTAACATCTCTCCACCCATTTCCCTTTGTTATACCTTTCACAAATTAGCAAGAGAAAAAGTACGCAGGTTAAGGAAGTGCTAACAAGAAGCTTGTTCTGCCATTTCAGCAAAAGTATAGCTTCCTTAAAAAATGCTGCCCTAGACAGATGGCAAGACTCACAATTACATTCAAGTAGTTAGGCTTCCTTCCTTTATTTTTGTTTGGAATTTGTCTCTTTAGGTTTGTTATAGCCGGGCTCTTAGAATTTGATTTCCCAAGATATTCGGAATGTTCAAGAGACAACAGCAACCAGAAGCGCATTTGTATAAAAAGCCTGCAGAGGACATAGAAAAAGTTATTTTTTACATGTGCTTTCCAGGGTGTTGGTGTTTCAATTACTATAATTTTGTCTTTGCCAAGAAAAAGATATTGCTTGCTGTAAACTCTTAGTACAGGTAGTCCTCGACTTATGATCACAATTGACTCAAAAATTTATGTTGGTAAGCGAGGCAGTTGTTATTGAATTTTACCCCATTTTATGACCTTTCTTGCTACAGTTGTTAAGTGAATCACTGTAGTTAAATTAGTAAGATGGTTCTTAAGTGAATCTGGCTTCCCCACTGACTTTGTTTTCAGAAGGTTGCAAAAGGTGTCACTTGACCCTGGGACATTGCAACAATCATAAATATAAACCAGTTTCCAAGCATACAAATTTTGATGACATGACCATGCATACGGTACAATGGTTGTAACTGTGAAAAATGGTCATAAGTCACTTTTTTCAGTGCTGCTGTAACTTCAAATGGTCATGAAACAAATAGTTAAAAGTTGAAGACTCCCTGTGATATTTTAAAATCAACCTCTCCTGCCAGTTCTGGTAGAGCACTATGACATTGGCTAGGAGGCAGGACTATGTGAGGGGCTGCCCTTCTGTAAATATGCTGTGAGAATAACCTTGAATGACAGCAGGGAGAACCATTTACAGACCCCTCACATCCCGGACATAAACTGTTTCAACTCCTTCCCTCAAAATGATGCTATAGAGCACTGCACATCAGAACAACTAGACACAAGAATAGTTTTTTTTCTGAAAGCCACCCTCTGCTAAACAAATAATTCCCTCAACCCTGTTCAACTATTACAAAGTCTGCACTTCTATTACTGTTAATCTTCTCATCACTCCTTATCACCCATCCCCTCCCACCTGTGATTGTAGGACTGTAACTTTGTCGCTTGTTTTCTTATTATTTATATTGACTGTTTCCTAGTACGATTTGATTGTTGATTGTACCCTATGACTATCATTAAGTGTTGTATGTTATGATTCTTGATTCTTAACGAATGTCTTTTCTTTATGTATACTGAGAGTATTTACACCAAGACAAATTCCTTGTGTGTCCAATCACACTTGGCCAATAAAGTATTCTATTCTATTCTATTCTATTCTATTCTATTCTATTCTATTCTATTCTATTCTAAGACTAATCAAAGGTTTAATAAAAGAAATCTGAGTACAAAGTTGGAATAGAAACACTGTCTCAGAATTAACCCTCCCTACCAGTAGTTCTCTGGAACATAAATACCACGAGTGGAAAGTACTTTCAGACTTGCAATATTCTGTTACTTTAATCATACAATAAAGGTAGTATTAGCACCCATGGTCTTGGTTTCCCAATCACACAGGCCTGATAACTTTACCTTACTGCTCTGCATGATTAAGGTGGTGCTTTTGGCCTTGTTGAGGCACAGTGTTGAGAAGAGTTAGCTGACTACAGGGATCTTCTTTGATATATCCAGTGGCTGGAAGTGCCAGAAAAGCTCCCAAAATAATACAAAGTGAAATAACATGGCTGCTTTTCATTACTCATTAGCAGTGGGGCCCATGTTGCTTTCAAGAGCATTTTCAAAGAGGTGCTTTCCTCACACCAGGCAAAACATACCTTAAAAAGTTTGTGCAGGCTTTGACTGGAATTTTTTTTTTTTGGAAAGGAGACAATAGAATCCTTTCCAAAGTATGGATAAGCATTTTGGAATGACTGTATAAATCACAATTTTATATTCAGAACAGTAAGAGTAATAATGCTCAGATTTAATCCAAAGCATTATTTTGGGCTCTTGGGGCTCTATACATTATCCTATTTACTGCGACGCTGATTAAAATGAACACAAGCAATTGAAAAAAAAAGTGTATTGATACACAATGAGAGTTTTTGAATAAATTGAATATCTATTTCAAGGTTTTCCAAAAAAATTTTTTTAAAAGATTCCCTTAGAAATGACGTTTTTGTTACATTAGGGGCCATGCTCCATTAATTAGTCAATTAGTTAATAAAAGAAAAATAGAAACTTAACATAAATTACAATTAAAAGTTAAACAAAGCATAATTCCTTTTCACCTGTTTAGTGATTTTTTAATTTTTCTACTGAATTATGAACTTCAGCTGAAGAACAAGTTTTAGGGCAGGGCTGTCAAACTCCCACATGTTAGCCACGCTCACACCCAGTTTAGCAAAGGGGGAAAAAGTCCCAATAAATCATGTGATGCTATGTGATGCCACAAATTTGACACCCCTATTTAGGGGATAAACACAAAGCCTTTGAGGGTGTCAAACTTTTGAATGTGGTCACAGTCTCATTTTGCTGTGAAAGAAAGACCCCAATGGAAAAATCAGCCAGAAAATTAGGGAAGTAGTATGAAGGAGAGATCTTTGGGCTCCTGTTTTAAAACTGTGAAATGAAACTATGAGCACCAGCTGCACTATTTGTATATTTTTAATCAACAAGGTTTTGTTTGCCATAGCTCCTTCCTTGCAACATTAGATAGAAGTGTTCAAGTTATGGTATCACATAGAAGGGTTAGAGAAGATATTCTCAGCATGTTACTAAAACACTTCTGAATCCACAAGGTTGAGCGGCAAGGTTAAAAGCCTAATTTCTTTACTGCATTTATATCTGGGGAGCTCTTAAGACTTCTGATAATGATAGGATTAAATAAACCTCCTAACTATAAACAGTTGCCTTTAGCTCCTGTAGATTCATCTGTATATTTTACATAAATTGCACAGAGAGGTAATGATTTAGTAGATCTTTGTGAGTCTCTTCAAACTGACCCATTTTGAGGAAATCATATTTTCTTGCAGGAAATGAGCCATGACCAATCACAGAAAACACAAGAAAATCCCTCGATAGGTGACCTCTGCCACATGTAAAAGAAGCTGTTCAGTGGCTGAGGTTTCATGGATTTGCAGGCATGAAAATCAGATTTTCTGGCCACCAATGCTGTTCAGTAAATAAATCATCCATCATTGTGTCAAACAGTAGAAACATGGAGATGCTGCCACTCAGGGCTGAATAGAGGCATTCAGTTTTCACTTCAACAGGTACTTCATGTGGCTATTACAAGAGCTGGAATAATATTAGACATTTTTTTCCTCCAAATGTCTTAAAGGCATTAATTGGTAATAGGGAAGGAGCAATAAGAAGCAGTAATAAAGATACACAGAAGAATGAGGGAAGGGCATACCTAAAGATTTGCACTTGGTTCCCTTCGCATTTGCAGTGTGAAAATAATCTTTTCAAATGATAGCTCAATAAAATTAAGTTAAAAATATGTTCAGTTGAGACCACTGAAAAGTGATTGATCCTATGGCCCACTAGACTATATAACAGAACTTCAGTGCTGTATTTTTCGCTTAAGTATGAATTAGTAAAATTATAGTCAAATGATTGTTCAATAATGATATTGGGATATTTTATTGATGATTGATAATGTGAGTTATTATGTAATATAATTATTCTGATGACTGTGAAATGGATGCACAAAAGGGAGTGGTAAACCAACCGATACACTGTAAATTTATGAAGAATGTTATAATTTTTTTTTTTTAATGTCATGTTTTATGTCTTATATGTTTTTTGTCTGTTGTTAAAATCAATAAAACTTTTACCAAAAAAAAAAAGAATATGAGGAGAGTGAAGCTGCATCAAGGCAGAATTTTATCTTGTTAAGAATTCTGCTTCGATTAATTGAGCCATTCAAATGCTTCATTTGGACTGCATTTTTTAAGTGACTCTTAAAAGTGACTCTTTAAGTGACTTTAAGACTCCAGCCTTAAAATTAGGCTTTATATTTCTACTTATTATATTCCCATTTCATACCAAAAGGAGATATTGGGAACCTACATGAAGTAACTTTTAAACTGTTGGACTAGCACAGGGGAGAACACGGTTCAAATCCACATGTAATATTCCAATTAAATTTGTAGATTAGTGCAGGCCCATTGATGAGTAAACAGAGAATGGAATTAAAAATGAAATAGACTTGAAAAACTGTTCTACTCATACCCATTACCCTTTAAATGCTTTAGAGAATTAACAATTAAGTCATTAAGACAACAACTGTACCTAGTTTTACAGCTAAGCATTCCAGCTCAATTTACCTGTTAATGTTGAGTTTTCCTATGGCTACGGTTATGAGGAAAGTTTGACTTTGCTCTGAGGTGGCTAACTGGAAGCCCATGCAGCCTCAAGAGCAAATTACACAGCCTCTCTAAGGATGATAAAAATTAAAATGTTAAGATCTTTATGGAATTTTTTTTTTTTTAAACAAATTTTATTAATTTTACAAAAAAAAACAATACACAATCCAGGCATAACAACTTGAAGAATCTTTTCTAAAAATAATAATAATAATAATAATAAAAGAAGAAAGCCAATAGAACATAACTCCAAATTGTAATATCAATATTTACATTATCTATTTAACTTCATATCTTATCCAAACTTCTCCTTTTATCCAAATTATATTTCTTGCTTATTAAAATTTTATTACCTTTCATAAACATACAAAACACAAAACATAAACAAAACTAAAACATCTTTTCTGAAGGCTGCCTGATCCCGGGTTGAAACTCTTCACACAGACACAAATTCAAACATCATATTCACTTTATATATCCTTCCATATCTTATTATCATTTTCTTTTTTATATATATAAACCAATTTTATCAGTTTTACAAAAACAGTGCATAAACAATCAAGGCATAACAGCTTATAAATTCTTTCCTAAAATAAATAATAATAATTAAAGAACAAACCAATACTTTATCTATTTAACTTCATATCTTATTCCAGCTTCTCTTTTTCATCCAAATTATTTCTTATTGATTAAAATGTTATTGTCTTTTATCAATATACAAAAAAATAATAATAATAACAAAACCTTTATATATCCTTCCAAATCTTATTTCCATTTTCAATAACATTCTTTGTCTGTTCTATTTCCAACTATCCATTCATCTTTTTTCTTTTACTATACTTCTCCTATACACTAACTGGAGTGACACCTTTAACTCATTACCCTAACTTAAAAGTACTTCATATAACAATTTTTCTTGGGGTTCTGTTTAAAAGATTCTAAAATTACACAATAAATTTTATACTCTAAATACACATATAAAAAACACAATCTTATGTACCCTCCCGAATCCCTCTTTTATCCTAAATTAAATTCACCCATTGTCTCTGAATAAACTTTTTTTCTTTAGATCTTGCTTCCCCTCATTGAGGCTTCTCCTCCCCCCGTTTCTCTCTTGCTTATTCTTCTCCTTGGCCTTTTTACCCCTTTGTCTTTCCTCCTCCCTTTTCATTCTCCCTTTCCTTTGCTTCCTAACCTTGCCTCCACCTTTCCGCTCATTTTTCTCTTCTTTGGTTGTTTTTATAATTCTTAAAATCCCCTTTTTCTTATCCTTTTTCTCCTCCTCCCCGGAAAGAACCCATTGTTCATCAAAGATGGCTTCTTCTTCTTCTTTGTCCCAGTCCTTCTGCTGCATAGTCAACTTTTCATAAGTACATAACGCCATTTCTAAGAATTGAAACAAACTGCCCAAAGTATCTTCTTTTTTATATTTTTGATATTCAGTCTTTAGTTCATCCACAAGCGATGCCATCATGAAAAAAGAAACTTTTCCCAAAACAACCACAAATATTTTTAATCAAGAATAATTCAAAAAAAAAAAAATTCCAAAAATTAATACTTTTCTTCCTTCTTCTCTTTCTCTTTCTGGGGTTAATGTTTAATCAAAGAGGTCCAATTACCATATACCTTTCTTTGGGATTCTAGGCAATCTCCTCCTTTTTCAGCTTCTGCTCCAATTTTTTTTCCTCTCCCTTCCCACTTGCAATATCAATTTTAAATAATCAGAAATCCATACCTCCAACAAGGGTTTTCCAATTTCTTAAGTTTTTCAATGTCCAAAAACCCTTTTGTCCCTTAGCTTCAACTCTCAAAACAATTCACTTTCAATGTCCAGTATATCCAAACATATCTGCTGTTTCCATGGGGTGGGAGAGTGAAGAGAAAAAAAAGTTCCCTTTAACAGCTTCTCCGCCGCTTTTGATCTTCTTAGGGATACAATGTATCCTCCAGCAATTCAGACAGCTCAGTTCCAGCCAATTTGCAAGATGTTACTTGACCCGGCTCAGACAGCACTTTCACTCCTTACTTCCTCCAGCGCAATCTTACCCGGTTGCTGGCTTATTCGTGGCGGCCATTGCTGACCGCCGCTCCACCGCCTTGGGAAAAAGGGGTTTTTCCGGAGGGGGAGGGGGTCTGCGACACCCCCAACCCCCTGTCCGACTCCCCTCTCTCTTCAGCTGTCCCTACAGGGCAGCCATATCCCCCTGACCCATCTGGATCGGGGGTACCTCGGCGGCTAGCACAGCAGGAATCACGAGCTGTCGCGAATTCCTGCTGCCCCGAAGCCACGCGAAACCGGAAACCCAAGATCTTTATGGAATTTTATGAGACAATAAAGCTTGCTATTAAATAATTATACAGCTAAATATAGACATTTTTTAATTTTGTTTTGTGCATGTGTGTTTGTGAATTCAAGTCTTGTCTCCTCCCTGCAAACTTCACCACAACATTTTCTGGTGGTTTGTCCTTGTCTTCCTCCTAAACCAAGGGTGTCAAACTCAAGGCCCTGGGATGGTTCCGGCCCACAGAATGCTTAAATCTGGCCCAAGGGGCTACCCGAAAACAACAAAGGACCAGCCCATGGTGCCTCTGCCAGCAAAAATGGAGCTTCAGGAGGCCCCACAAGGCCCACCCAGGCTCTGGTTTTGGCCACGACATCCTCCTGCAGCCTTCTGCCAATGAAAACAGAGGCCTGGGGAAGCCACATGCTCTGTTTTCACTGGCAGAGAGCTGCAGGAGGCCGTCATGGTCAAAAACGGAGCCTCAACAACTGACACCGAGTTGGCCACGCCCACCCTGGCTACCCACCCCCAGCCACACACACACACACCTGAGATTAAGCACAACCCTGATGCGCCCCTCAATGAAATCAAGTTGGATACCCCTGTCCTAGGGCTTCAAGAGAAAGATAGCAAGCTGTGGAATCCTTGGTGCTTTCTGAGCTTGGCTGTTTTCTTGCAGATGTGTCATTATCCAACAAGCATCATCAATGCTAGTGAGTATGAGATTTGCTTCCTGTTTGTTTGTAGCTTGCCCTGACAGTGTTGGTGGGGGTGATGTAGTGAATACTTGACAGACATAATTGGCCGATTTTTTTTACAAAATATTGTAATATATAAGAATACATTATTTTATTTCTTATTTCTTTGTAAAATATAAAGATAATATTGAAAATAATATGAAGTATAATTTTAATGGTATAATTTTGGGGGATGGAGGAGTTCACAAAGCAAAATGCCCAGGGTCCCCAAAAGTCATGATGTGGCCCTGGCTCACAGTCTTTTGGTTTGTAGCCTGGTGCCCTTCACCAATATACCAAACTGGTTCTCATAAGCAGACATAGATGAATAAATACCATGAGGAATCAAGCCAATATTCTCATGGAAGGCGAAATCATAGTAAGTCAATAGAATTAATTCCTCATAAATGTGGAATAAGCACAATTTTCACTGCACTAACATTAAGATTCACTCTTTTAAATATGCAGTATTTAATACTTGAAAGTAAATAAATTGAATTGATTCTTCACATATATTTTGGAAGTGATTATTCATTTAATTGATTTCAATGAGAAAAGTTTGGGCTACCAATTTTCTTCCATGTTGGTTATGATGACTGGCAAAATTTCATACAGCAGGCATGATTTAGCATGAAAACTCTTGACCCTGACCACTGGGTTCCTCTGAATTAACTGTAAAGAATGTATCAGGTAGCAAATATGGGAGAACAAAAGGACAAACACTAGTGATTAGTAGAAAATATGGTGCCCTTCAAAGAATAAAGTCTTCAGCCTGGGAAATTATTTGTGAGGAAAGGGGAATTCTTTAGTGTATATGTTTATGTGGGAGGAAGGGAGGGAGGGAGAAAGAAAGAGAAATTTGAGTGGATGGGAAAGATGTTACAAAGCAATATTTTTTCAAACTTTTTAGAATTGTTTGTCTTAACATACATTTTAATGCACCTATGGCCCTATTAAGTATCTACTGTATTCGGGTTGGACCTTGGCAATTCTCTAGTGAATAACTCTGCCCTAGGCTGCTTAGCAGCATTCTACTTTTAAAATATATGCATTTAGTTGCTATATATAGTATTGCGTAGGCTGATGCTACTGAAAAAAAGTGTGTGTGCCTTTGTCTATTATGGTAATATATGAGCTTGGCTTCAACTGTGGCTGCCACAATTATTCATATGGAGGAAGTTTATGATAATAAAACTTCCACATGCTTACAAATTGTCGAACACTCGTTGGGAAGCTTTCAAGAACAGCTAGATATTTTCTTTGTAGATATTTCCTCCCAGCCTTAAAGTTTTTGTGCAATTCAACCTTGCAGAAGGTATGGTTCTGGGTATTAGTGAAATCTAAGATATTTTCAGGGACTGTCACCTCCACTGTTACTGGGATGTTCCAGCATGACTGGGAAAAGTGAATACATGACTGGTTAGGTAAACTCAGGGCAATTCAATACTGCAGCCTAAGCTGCTAGTCTTCTTTGCTGCCCAGCTGTTTCTTAAATCAATTTCAGAATTATTACTATTATTATTAAATTTGTTTGCTACCCATCAGTTTAAATCATGATGGATTATTCCCCTACTCCTTGACCTACTCCCCATCTACACAGGGAAGTAAGTCCCATTGGCTGGCTATATGAATTAGTCTACCAGTGCATGCCTTTTTGTTTAAGAAATTGTCCCCTTCTTTGCCAAATGTTTGCACACTTTTTGTCATCCAACATTATTACCTTTTCCACTAAAGTAGACCCATTTTTTTCCAATATGCAGCCATCATAGCTCTGATGATCCATTAAACAATAGGGAAAGCAATTGTGGAAAATTTAATTGCTACATCCATCTGTTGGTCCAATAAAACTTTGAAAGGAAGAATTAATAATTGAATTGGGGGTTAAATTAGAAGACTTCCAAATTGCCAAGGGAAGGGAAGGGAACGTTTTCAGTACTGTGGGTAGAAGGTAGAAAAGATTATATGTTGCTTACTCTGGACAGAAATGAAAGTGTAATAATTGAAGGAAGTTGTTAATTGCCCATTGTGGTGATAGGCTAATCAGAATGTACAGATCTTCATTAAATCAGCCAATTGTTTGTGTAACTTCCTGAATGCCACCACCACCTACTCCTCCTCCTCCTCCTCCAAAACAGGGATAACATATTCTTTCCTGTTCTTCTGAGACCTTGCCAAGTTTCCATAAGTTCTTAAAGATTACACTTAGTGGAACTCCAATCATCTTTATTACAGTATGTAATTAATCTGAACCTAGAGACTTGAATTCATTAAAATTAGTCAGTCCTGCAGGAAAAAAATGATGTCATGTAATGCAAGTAAATTAACTCATAAAGTTTTTGAATTCTTATTTTGAAGTTTGTGTACAGTGTCTTGCACTGGATTTGAGGGCGGATTAAATGATATATTTAACTAGATTTCTCCTCTATAATGCCTATATTTCTAATGGAGTCACAATCCTTCCTCACTGTTTAGAAGGTCACCCTCATTTTAAACATCAGTCACCTTTTTATTCCCACTACTCCCCCCAAAAATCCATTAAATATTTGTAGCGGCTGAGCCTGCTGGTGTTGATATTGCCAATGCTGGAAGAAGCACTGTTTTGCCAACTGTCATTAGATCACAAGCAATCATATAATGCAGTCAGAAAGTATAGGATGTTGTGTATGTACCACAGTTAATAAAGTATGAGCTTGAGGTAAAGTGCAGGGTTCTGGCCCTGCACTTCTGATTGGCTGTTAGGTGGCCAGATCGGATTGGTTAGTTCTGAGGAATCCGATTGGCCCTTAACAGAGAATTCTTATTGGTTAAAAGAGCTAGCGTTCATAGCTCATTATTGGACAATTCTCACAAGGGTTGCCTATATAAGGCAGAGTTCACTGTTGTTGTTTCGAGAAGTCACTATGCAAATAAAGAGCTGAAAGTTCACTATTCAGAGGCTGTCTCCATTTACTCCGACCCATGTTCAGTACTTAACACTGGCGACGAGGGTGGGATGTGGAGACTCTGAACCGAAGAAGCCAGGAAGCAATACCGAGCACGTGATAGACAACGCCAACAATGGAACCATGTCCGGCGGCATCGTACCACCCGCTCCGTTCGATCCGAACCAAGAGGATTGGGAATCCTACATGGATCGCTTCCAAATGTTTCTCGAGATGAATAACTTGAAGGACGCCACACCAGCAAAGAAAAGGGCGGTGTTCCTGACGCATTGAGGCCCAGCTGTATTTGAGATGGCTAAAGCACTCGCCAAACCTCGAGAAGTGAAAGCCATGAGCTGGGACGACCTCGAACCCATCCTGAGAGACCATTACGCGCCAACCGTGCCTACGCTCGTGAGACGCCACGAGTTTTATCAGAGAAACCAACGAATAGGAAAGAGCGTGGCTGATTTCGTGGCGGACCTCTGAAATTTAGGGGGCCTCTGCAGGTTCACCGATTTAGAAGAGGCATTGAGAGATCGAATAGTTCTGGGATTAGATGCACTAGGCGTGCAAAGCAAGCTGATGGCGAAAGGCAACATCAGCCTTGCTGACGCCATTGCCGAAGCCACAGCTGTGGAGGCAACCAAAAAGTCAGCTGCATAACTACGGCGAAGCCGCACTCCGGTACGACCAACGGCCAGTGAAATCTCACCTAGCACAGAAGGGCAGCTATCAACAACGCACCACGAGGACCTCTCTTCATCGTCAGACAGTGAGAAAGAAGGGGTCCATCGACTGCGGTCTGACCGGGACCCTCGCCCGAAGCCCTTACGCCCTTGCGCTGGCTGTGGAGCCAACCATGCCAGTGCCGAATGCAAATTCTGCTACGCACTTTGCCATGAGTGCGGGAAACGAGGCCACATCGGCTGGGTCTGCCACAGTTTACCAGGACTCAGCCAAGCCTCAAAAGGGGCCAACTATCACCAATCGACAGGAAACCGTCCTGTAAGGCGAGAGCCAGTAAACCACTCCTACAGAAATTGAGCTTTGCAAAGAGAAGAGGCTCACCATACTATCACTATCGGTCATGCCTCAGCTTTGGACACTAAGAAAATCCAGGTCACAGTAGGAATCGAGAACCAGCCTTGCCACATGGAGGTCGACTTGGGATCGTCCCTCTCGATGGTGTCTTGGAAGACACTCAAGCAACTCATCCCCACAATTCAACGCCAAGACCTCCAATTTCAACACCTCATCCTCAAGGACTACCAAGGAAATCGAATCCCCGTTGTCGGGTCCTGTCGAGTCCGAGTCTCCTTCAAGAAACATACAGCGTACTTACCTCTAACGGTCATCGATAGAGATAGGCCTAGCCTACTAGGCCTCCAATGGTTCGTGCCACTTGGCATTGAAGTGGCCGGCGTGAACTGAGTCGGTGATTGTGAGTGGGAGGAAGACCTTATCTCTGAGTTCAGTGACGTCTTCGCGGACAGTTTAGGCGAGTAAAAGGGGACCCCGATCTCATTCAGTCTAGATCCCAAAGTAGCTCCCATTCGCTTAAAGCCCCGTCGAGTTCCGTTCGCTCTTAAAGCAAAAATCGACGAACAACTCGACAAGTTAATTGCTCAAGGGGTATTGAAGCCCATCAATCACTCTCCATGGGAAACCCCTATTGTAACACCCATTAAGCCAGACGGGTCAATCCGAATTTGTGGGGACTACCAGACCACTTTGAACCACGCCCTACAGCAGAATGCGTATCCAGTTCCAGTGGTGCAGCACCTCCTCCATTCCTTGGGGGGCGGTAAGGTTTTTACTAAATTAGATTTAGCCAAAGCTTATCAACAATTACCAGTGGATGAAAAAATGGCTCAAGCCCAAACAATTGTAACGCACAGGGGTGCCTTTAAATGTAACCAATTGCAATTCGGAATTAGTGTAGCCCCGGGAATCTTCCAGAGCCTTATGGAAAGGTTATTACAAGGAATCAAGGGCGTGGTCCCTTATTTTGATGACGTATTAATTGCAGCCCCTATCCAAAAAATTTTACAGGACCGTTTGAAATGCGTCCTAAAAAAATTTCAAGAGGCCGGACTTAAGGTGAAAAAAAATAAATGTCAATTGTATACTGACAATGTTGAGTTTCTAGGGTACCGGATTGATAGCCAGGGCATTCATCCTACCGAGAGTAAATTAAAAGTGATCAAAAACACTCCCAGGCCACGCAACAAGGCTGATCTCCAGGTGTTCTTAGGCCTCATTAATTTCTATAATGTATTTTTACCGCACAAGGCAACTGTTGCTGAACCATTACACCGATTATTAGATAAGAAAGCATTGTGGGTATGGGGTTACCGGGAAGAGCAAGCGTTCCGGAATGTTAAAAAACTGCTCACATCTGACTCTGTACTTATGCAGTATAACGAGACTTTGCCGTTAGTTATAAGCTGCGATGCATCGCCTTTCGGGGTGGGTGCCATTTTGAGCCATGTACTGCCTAATGGGAATGAAGCCCCTGTTGCATACTTTTCGAAGACTCTTTCACATGCAGAGTGGAACTTTGGACAAATTGATGAAGAAGCTCTTGCAATCGTTGCAGCTGTAAAGAAATTTCATGAATATGTGTACGGAAGGACATTCACCATTATAACTGACCACAAACCGTTGCTAGGGATAATAGCTGGGGACAAGCCAACCCCCTACATATTATCCCCTAGAATGACCCGATGGTCAGAATTCCTAGCTGCTTATAATTATCGGCTGCAATATTGCCCGGGGAAAGCCATTCCCCACACCGACGCATTAAGCCGAGCACCGCTTCCAGAGACTCTCAACGATCTGGCACCAACGGCAACCACGTTGCAGATCGAAACAGTCAACTCGCCGCCTATGTCCGCCCGAGACATCGCGAGAGAAACCAAACAAGACCACACCTTAGCTCGAGTCCTAGGCTTGGTAGAACGTGGATGGCCATTGGACCAAGTACCAGATGACTTCACACCATTTAAATCTCGACAGACTGAACTTTTCTCCCAAAAGGGCTGCATCATCTGGGGCGATAGAGTTGTTGTCCCAGAGCGACTCTGGAAGACGCTGCTGCGAATTCTGCATGAGGGCCACCCCGGCATCGTGCGAATGAAGGCGCTTGCACGAAGCTAGCATGGTGGCCGGGCATGGACCGGCAAATCGAGCAGTGGGTTAAAGCGTGTTCCAATTGCCAACAAGTCAGCAACGCCCCACCAAAAGCCATGCCTACTGTATGTGAGACACCACATGGACCCTGGTCCAGAATCCACAGATTTTTCGGGGCCAACCAAGGGCTATACCTTCCTGCTGATAGTTGACGCATACTCCAATTGGTTAGAAATTCATCGTATGAGGGCTACGACCTCCGAGGCGGTGATCAAGATTCTAAACAGACTCTTTGCAACCCACGGATTGCCAGATGTCCTGGTGTCCGATAAAGGGCCACAGTTTACGGCACTAATGTTCAAGCAGTACCTCACTGACCGCGGCATCCGCCATGCGCTCACCTCGCCTTTGCACCTTGCAACCAATGGCCGAGCTGAACGTATGGTCCAATTTGTTAAAAAGACTTTGCAAAAAGTGGACTATGACAGTATCGATGAAAAGGTCAACCAAATTCTCTTTTTGCAACACATAACTCCACATAGCGTCACCGGCAGAACTCCCGCCAAATTACTGATGGGACGAAGACTCCGCTCCCACCTCGACTGGTTGCACCCTGCTTACAAACCGGAAAAGCCAATAGGATCCAGCAGCCGCTGTCACACCTTCCAGGTAGGAGACCTCGTTTATGCACGGAACTTATCGGGCGACCCTTTATGGATAGAGGCGACAGTAGTACGAGTGACCGGCCCTAAATCCTACGTAGTAAAATGCTGTGACAATAAACTGTGGAAACGGCATATCGACCAATTACGGTCATGACTCACAACGGCCAGTCAACAACTCCCCCATGACCAAACCAAAGGGGGGGGAAGTACGGAAGACGATGAAGTTCCAGGGAATCTGCTCGAAGGGAGCGATGAACTAAGTGATACTCAGGAAATGGAGCAGGAAGGAGAAACGTTTGCACCACAAGAAATTGCAGTTGAGCAAGAAGCAGAACCACTGCCAAACAACAATCTACCTCAACAGGATTGCAACCAACCAATCCAACGAAAATCCGAAAGAGTTAAAAAACAACCGTCCTATCTAAGGGACTATATAACTACACCGTAATTAAGAAGCCAGGGGGAAGGGGTATTGTGTATGTACCATAGTTAATAAAGTATGAGCTTGAGGTAAAGTGCAGGGTTCTGGCCCTGCACTTCTGATTGGCTGTTAGGCGGCCAGATCGGATTGGTTAGTTCTGAGGAATCCAATTGGCGCTTAACAGAGAATTCTTATTGGTTAAAATTGCTAGCGTTCATAGCTCATTATTGGACAATTCTCACAAGGGTTCCCTATATAAGGCAGAGTTCACTGTTGTTGTTTCGAGAAGTCACTATGCAAATAAAGAGCTGAATGTTCACTATTCAGAGGTGTTAAGCCTGGGTTCCCCAACCAGGGTTTAGGAGACAAACTAAACAGAATGTGCAGCGTTAGTCAGATAGGCACACAGATAAATGAGTGAGATATGTTTGTATGTTTATTAACATACAGTAAAAAATAACAGATACGCTTGTGCTATCTAAAATATAGTTTATTCCATTATGAGTTCATAGCATAGTCAAAATAACAGTCTATTAGTCATGTATCATTTAGTCAGTCCATTCAAGGATATTCAGTTAGCAAAGTCCGTGTAGAATATCCTATGTCAGTTCACTTACAAATCAGTCATTTTGTTTATCTCCCGTTCGAGTAACGCAGTCTTGAGTCCATGCAGTAATTAGGGATCATCAAAGCCAGAGAGAGAGCAAGCTGTCGTCTTGCTTCTTTTAAAGTGCTTTCACAACCACTCCCTTAATTACATTCCTATATTTAAAGTTGCAGACACTTTAACTTA
Organism: Hydrophis major; assembly: GCA_033807585.1. NCBI lineage: Eukaryota > Metazoa > Chordata > Lepidosauria > Squamata > Elapidae > Hydrophis > Hydrophis major. The sequence continues at coordinate 295,292,347 of CM066328.1, read as the reverse complement.
CAAACTATGATTACATATTTATTATTTTACTTAAACCAGTTAGGGTAAACAATGTTATCCCTAACAAGAGGCTGTCTCCATTTACTCTGACCCATGTTCAGTACTTCACAAAGGACATGATTGAAGCCACCTTATGAAAATGGCATGCAAAACACCCTACAGGAATCGCTGCATATAATAAAACAGAAGAGTTCAGGTTGATATTTGAGGGCTGAACTTGAAGCAAATAGAACAGACACTCCTGGTTCATTTGACTGTAAATAGAGTGGGATATATATTCAGCTCTGAGTATGAAGCAGGAAGATATTTGGGGAGTTTTGAAGAATATTCATCCCTGGAAAGACAAAAAATAGAGTAAGATAATCCCCAGGGGTGAAAACAGGAGTAGGACTATTATATATTGGCCTAGAAAAATAGGATGCAAAATTGTAGGCCAATTTCATTGTTAAATACTGATTACAAAATATTTACTTCTATTATAGCAAGTAGACTAAAAGGAATGTTAAATGAGCATATACATGAAGACCAAAATGGATTTCTCCCAACTAGACAAATCAGGAATAATTTAATAATAGTATTAGATGTTTTAGAATTTTACGAAGCCCACCCCGAAAAACAAATTGCACTTATGTTCTTAGATTCAGAGAAGGCCTTCAATAATTTAAATTGGCAATTTTTAATCCAAAAAAATTATAATATGAATTTAGGCACCAAATTTGAAAATATTATAACAACCATTTATGATACACAACAGGCTAATATTATAATAAATGGGGAATATACCTGTTAGGAATAACAAGGTTACCTAACATAGTTTGGGTAAAATAATATATATAAACTATGATTGTAAGTTAAAGTGTGTGTTATTTTAAACAGCAAAGCATGTAATTTTGGGTGCGGCTGTAAAACCGCAATAAGAGGGAGCAAGAGAACTTGATTGATTACTGGCTTACTGAATTACTTGCTAACTGCGTGTTCCCTGCTGCTGCTGCTGCTTAAGGAAGAAAGGAGGTTTGAACTTTTTCATATCTCTACCGTGAGAAGATTTATTACTGGACTGATATTTGTAAGTTTACTGACCTCTTTTTCAACACTGGACTTTGCAAATGAATAATCCCCGCACGGATTGAACTAGTGAATGATATATGGACTGTTTTGACTATACTAAACACTCTTACTGTAATAAACTATTTAACTAGCACAGTGTATCTGTTTTACTGAGTGTAAGCTACAAACATGTTTATCTCAAATATTTTGCCTGCCTGACTGACTGCCGTGCAGATTCTGCTAGGATATATCCCTAATACTACCCGCCCAATAAAAATAGAAAAAGGAGTCAGAAAGGGCTGCCCACCCTCACCCCTGCTCTTCATATTATCACTAGAAGCATTATTAATGCAAATTAGACAGAACCCAGACATAAAAGGATTAAAGGTTAAGAAAGAAAAATATCAGTTGCAAGCGTTTGGGGATGATATGATTTTTTTCATTGAAGAACCAATAGAAAGAGGACAAAAATTGATGAATGAATTAGAACAATTTGGAGCAGTAGCAGGACTAAAAATTAATAGGAAGAAAACAAAATTAATGACCAAAAATTTAATAGAAAAACAGAAATTAGAACTAGAAGAAGTTATGGGAATACCAGTGATAAAGAAAATTAAATACTTAGGAATATGGTTGACAGCACATTGTAAGACACTTAAGGAAAATAATTATGATAAATTGATGCAACAGGTAAAGAAGGATTTAGAAAAATGGGGCAAGCTGCAACTTTCATTATTAGGCAGGATCACTGCTATTAAAATGAATATTCTTCCAAAATTCCTCTATATATTTCAGACGATCCCAATCAAAGTACACAATTTTTTTTTTGAAGAACTTAATAAAATAATGGTAAAATTAATCTGGCAAGGGAAAAAATGTAGAATAAACTTAAAGGCAATGCAGGATATGAAGAGCAGGGGAGGGCTGGCACTTCCAAATTGGGAGTTACATTATAGTGCAGCCTCTTTAGTATGGTTGAAGGAATGGGTGAATTTAACCAATAAGAGAATATTATTCTTAGAAGGCCATGACTTGCAGAGGGGGTGGCATGCTTTTTTATGGGATGTTGGGAAAACTAGCCATAAATATTTTCACAGACATCTAATCAGAGATTCATTATTGACTAATTGGAAGAAAATATGGAAAAAACATGATTTAAAAATACCAATTTGGATTTCAATAGTGGAGGCGATGATTCACCCAAATAATCTGGATATTACTAAAATGATTAAATATAAGGACCTATTGGATATGCAAGGAAATCTGAAATTGCGGCAAGAACTTCAGGATCGGGGACTAAAAATTGATCAGTGGGTATATCTTCAAATTCAAAGTAGATATAAACAGGACAAGAAAGAATTTGGAATTAACAATAAACTCCAGCAATTAGACAAAATTTTATGAGGATCAGGCAAAAAAAAACAACACAAAATTTTATAATTATTTATTAGAAGTATAGTTAGAAGAAGAAATTGTAAAAGGGAACGTGATAGCCTGGAGTAGGAATATAGGACGGAGTATCACCATAACAGAATAGGAAAAGATGTGGGGTAGAAATAATAAAATTACAAAATCGGTAGCATACAAAGAAAATGCCTATAAAATGTTTTACAGATGGCACCTTCCTCCTTCGAGATTAGTGAAGATGCACCTCAATATGAGTCCGGATTGCTGGAAATACAAAAAAAAAAAAAAAAAAAGAGGGAACATTCTTCCATATGTGGTGGTCCTGTATAGAAGCTCAAAAATATTGGCAGAAAATTAGGAATTGGCTGGAGGAAATAACAAGAGAACAGATCGAATTCAAACCAGAGTCCTTTCTGTTAGGGATCTTAGATAAACAAATACCAAAAAAAGTGAAATATACAATAATACATATTTTGACTGCGGCCAGATTGGCTTTTGCACAATGTTGGAAACAGCCTCATGTTCCATCAGAGGAGATGATGATTCAAAAAATTTCAAGTTGTGCAGAAATGGACAAATTAACCTTGGCACTAAAAAATAAAGACACTTCAATATACTACAACAGCTGGAACTGCTGGTACAAATGCATAGACCAAAGATAGATTTCACACTAAAAGGCAAAAGAGGATAGGATAGAACCATAGTAGTGATATACAGATATATGTAAGGATTAAGTGTGTATATGGTGTTCCGAACTAGCAGGCTCATAATCCTGCACTTCTGATTGGTCTGTGAACAGCAGGTCATGATTGGTCATTTAGGGCTGATCTGATTGGCTGGTAAACGGGCTGCCGCGATTGGTCGCTCCAAGCGCAGCAAACTCAAATCTCTGTCATTGGACAGCTTTAGCAGCAGCCAGCTCTATAAAAGGAGCTGCTGCTGCTAGGTTTTTCACCTCCAATCTGAAGTCACTTTTAAAGAGTTGAAGTTACTATCCGAGGTCTCGTCTCCGTTATTGCACCCGTCTTCCCAGACATAACACTGACGACGAGGATGGGATGAGGAGATGATAGAGCTGACTGAGCACTTGCAGATTATTCAGAGCATGTGGCTGAAGACGCACAGAGAACGGCAGAATGGCCAGCAGCGCTATACCACCCGCTCCATTTGACCCAGCTAGCAAAGACTGGGACTCATATATGGACAGGTTCCAAATGTTATTTGACCCAGCTCAGACAGCACTTTCACATTTCTTACTTCCTCCAGCGCAATCTTACCCGGTTGCTGGCTTCTTCGTGGCGGCCATTGCTGACCACCGCTCCACCGCCTTGGGAAAAAGGGGTTTTTCCGGAGGAGGAGGGGGTCTGCGACACCCCCAACCCCCTGTCTGACTCCCCTCTCTCTTCAGCTGTCCCTACAGGGCAGCCATATCCCCCTGACCCATCTGGATCGGGGGTACCTCGGCGGCTAGCACAGCAGGAATCGCGAGCTGTCGCGAATTCCTGCTGCCCCGAAGCCACGCGAAACCGGAAACCCAAAATCAGAATGCAGGTTTCTAGACTCCATCTGTCATTCCTGTGAGAAAAGGGGGCACATTGCTAAAGTGTGCCGGAACAAAAGAGGATCCAGCCCCAAGAGAAAAGAGACTAACTTCCGACAAGTAGCAGGCACCTCACCAACAAATTGGGACCGCCCAAACAACCAGTGGAGCCAGTACAACAGGAACCAGATGTTCACTGGTGCAACCAGAAGGGAAGAGGCACATCAGACCATCACTATCGGCCACTCTTCAAAAAAATCCAGGTAAAGGTCATCATTGAAAATCGTCCATGCATCATGGAAGTGGACTCCGGGTCTTCCTTATCCATGGTTTCCTGGAAAACCCTCAAGCAGCTGATTCCTGACCTCAACACCCAGAGGCTCATATTAAAAGACTACCAGGGCAATCAAATCCCAGTTGCTGGGTCCAGTCACGTCCAGGTCTCCTTTAAGTACCACACCGCTATACTACCGCTCACCATCGTTGACAGAGACCGACCCAGTTTATTGGGTCTACAGTGGTTCGCGCCATTAGGAATCGGAATGGCAGGCATCATATCATAGACATAGACTGGGAGGTGGCCCTCGTCCAGGACTTTCAGGAAGTCTTCACTGAGGAATTAGGCAAGTACAAGGGGTCCCCCATCTCGTTCAATCTATGCCCTGATATCGCACCCATTCGCCTAAAGCCTCACCGCGTTCCTTTTGCTCTCAAACCTAAAATTGTGAGCAATTGGACAAATTAATAGCACAAGGCATGTTGAACCCATTGACCATGCCCGCTGGGAGACCCCCATTGTAACCCCCATAAAACCTGACGGATCCTTGAGAATCTGTGGGGATTACAAGGCCACCCTCAACCACGCGTTACAGCAGAGCGTCTATCCAATACCCGTGGTCCAACATCTCCTTCACTCACTTGGGGGCGGAAAAGTATTCACAAAGCTTGACCTGGCCCAAGCTTATCAACAGTTGCCAGTAGATGCAGATACTGCAGAAGCCCAAACTATAGTTACACACAGAGGTGCCTTCAAATGTAACAGACTCCAGTTTGGGGTAAGCGTAGCACCTGGCATTTTTCAAAGACTGATGGAAAGGTTGTTACAGGGCATAAAAGGGGTCATGATGACGTATTGATAGCCGCCTATTTTGATGACATATTGATAGCCGCCCCTACAAGAAGTCAGTTAGAAAAACGCCTGAGAACTGTCCTCCGAAGGTTCAAAGACACAGGCCTCAAGGTTAAGAAGGAAAAGTGCCAGTTATGCACTGAGAGGGTTGAATTTCTTGGTTACCTTCTTGACAAACAAGGAATTCACCCTACTGAAAAGAAATTGGCTGCCATCAAAAATGCCCCAAGACCAAAGAACAAAACAGACCTCCAAGCCTTCCTGGGACTCATTAACTTTTATAACATCTTCCTACGCCAGAAGGCGACTGTTGCTGAGCCCTACATAGGCTCCTCGACAAGAAGGCTTCCTGGTTTTGGGGACGTCGGGAGGAGCAGGCTTTCCAACAAGTAAAAGACCTTTTAACTTTGGATGCAGTACTCATCCAATATAATGAGACACTTCCATTAACTGTGACTTGTGATGCCTCGCCATTTGGAGTAGGTGCCATCCTGAGCCACATCCTACCCAATGGTACAGAGGTGCCTATTGCATTCTTTTCAAGAACTTTGTCTAAAACAGAGAGAAATTATAGTCATCTTGATAAAGAAGCCCTAGCTATTGTATCTGCAATAAAAAGGTTCCATGAGTACGTGCATGGAAGATCCTTTTCCATTATCACAGATCATAAACCATTACTTGGCATCTTGGCAGGTGACAAACCGACCCCACACATCCTATCCCCTAGGATGACACGATGGTCGGAGTTCTTAGCCGCCTATGACTACCAATTGAGTCACCAGGGAAAGCCATTCCCCATGCAGACGCTTTGAGCCGTTCTCCACTGCCAGAACTTTTTTTTCTTTTAGTGGTGTTTGTCCAGTTTTACTTGTGGAAGAGACCTCATTTTGTTGCACCCACTTGCGAGTGTAATGACAAATAAACTCTTATGTCTTATGTCTTAATGACCCAGATCCCATGTTCTCAGCACTACAAATTGAGACGCTTCCATCGCCTCCACTAACAGTACTAGACATAGCCTGGGAAGCAAAAAAGGACTCTTGTTTGGCACGAGTTCTCAGCTGGGTGGAGAGGGGATGGTCAGAAATTGAACCAAATGACATCTTTACACCCTTCAAGAACAGACAAACAGAACTTTTCTCTCAAAAAGGGTGCGTGTTATGGGGAGACCGAGTGGTCATACCAGAGAAGCTTCAAAAGAAAGTTCTACACTTGTTACATGATGGACACCCATCATTCGAATGAAAGTGTTGGCAAGGAGCTACGCCTGGTGGCCAGGTATGGACAAACAAATTGGAACCTGGGTTGCCTCTTGTAGCAAATGCCAAGAAACACACTCGTCCCCACCAAAAGCACCACCAGCTGAATGGGAAACACCCAGGGGTACTTGGTCCCACAACCACATTGATTTCATGGGACCTACAAAAGGACATACTTTTCTGATTTTCTAACTGGCTCGAGGTCAACAAAATGAAGACCACCACTACAGATGCGGTCATCAAGAAGCTAAACAGACTTTTTGCATTGCACAGATTACCAGATGTCTTGGTTTCTGACAATGGGCCCCAATTTACCACCTTGGCTTTTGAACAGTACCTTGCAGACCGGGGGATACGCCACGCCCTGACTTCACCTGCCCACCCGGCGGCCAATGGCAGGGCTGAACGAATGGTTCAGTTCACTAAAAAGACATTACAGAAAATGGAACAAGGGAACATCCACAACAAAGTCACCAGGATGCTCCTTCTCCAACCTATTACACCAAACAGTACCACAAACAAAAGCCCAGCTGAACTCCTGATGGGCAGGAAACTCAGATCACATCTAGACTGCCTATACCCAGCATACACCCCGGAAAAACCCCTGGGTTCCAGCAGTAAACACTGCTCCTTTAAGGTAGGAGACCCTGTATTTGCAAAGAACTTTTCAGGAGATCCCTTGTGGATCCCTGCCAAAATAACACAAATCACAGGCCCCCGTTCCTACCGACTAGAAACCACAGATGGGAGATTGTGGAAACGCCACATAGACCAGCTACATTCTAGACTGCCCACAACTCCCATCACTAATCCCGACCTCAAAACCAGAGGGGGAAGGGAAACAGGGGGCTTTGAAATTGAACCAACATCTGGCGCAGGAAGCATAATCCCACAACCAGCACAGCAAAGCCCACTATATACACAGATGGAGGAGGAACCTTGGCAGATGGTCGTATCTCCAGGAGCTAGCAGCCAAACAGGGTCTGCCATTCCAGAGAACCCCGATAACAGCAACAATGGAAGTGTTGCAGGTATCCCTGAATCACCTCCTAGGAGACCCAGCGTAGAAGCCGGGTTGCCATGCTAGACAGTTCCAGTAAACAGTCCGTCAGAACCAGAAACTGAGCAAAGACATTTTGAACAATGCAAATCAGGTAGACAGGTATGAAGACCTGCCTACCTGAGAGAATACATCACCCCACCCCTTAGACGGAACCTAGAGGGGAGGAGTGTTCCGAAGTAGCTGGCTCATAATCCTGTACTTCTGATTGGTCCATGAACAGCGGGTTGTGATTGGTCATTTGGGGCTGATCTGATTGGCTGGTAAACGGGCTGCTGTGATTGGTCACTCCAAGCGCGGCACGCTCAAATATCTGTCATTGGATGCTTTAGCAGCAGCCAGCTCTATAAAAGGAGCTGCTGCTGCTAGGCTTTTCACCTCCGATCTGAAGTCACTATTAAAGAGTTGAAGTTACTATCCGAGGTCTCGTCTCCGTTATTGCGCCCGTCTTCCCAGACATAACATGTGGCATAAAATAATGATAAAAAGGAGGTCTCACAAACTGTTGAAGATGAAAATGTTTTTAATTGTTTTCTATCCTTTTCTTTCTATTTTCTTCTTCCTTTTTTCTTTTCTTTTTCTCTCTTATATTTATGTATCTGTTGTTGGTCTGTTTTAATTGTAAAATCAATACAATTTATTTTTTAAAAAAGAATAGGATGCAATGGATGAAAGGATCTGGGAGGAATGAATGGCTTAATAGCTACTGGAACATTTTAGATGGTGAATGAAAGTGTGGGGAATTGAGTTGGTACTTCTCTGTTTTTTGTTTGTTTGTTGTTGTTGTATAAAGGTGTGCTTTGATAGTTTGAAGAGTTTACTTCATTTAGAATACTTTATGTGGTGGTGGTGAGGATGGAGATTAAGTACATGTGGAAAAGCTTAATTCCATATTGGTGAGCAAAATGAGGTATAATGGGTGATCAGGCTGGTTAATACAGGAAAAGAGAGCTAGTTTGGTCTACTGCTTAAAACACCAGGTTATAAAATGGCTGACTATGAATTCAAGTTCAGTCTTAGTCATCATAGCCAGCTGGGTGACTTTCAGCCAATCATTCTCTCACAATCCCACCCACTTCCCAGGTTCATTGTTGTGGGAAAAATAGGAGGAGGAAAGTATGCTGGAAATGTTTGTTGCCTTCAATTATTTGTAAAAATGAAATTAATTAATATAATAAAAGTGCCACCTCCAAGTTGTTTCCACTGGGTCACATCTACTGGTACAAGATGCCTTTTTATTGGGGGGGGGGTTAAAGAGCTGGAAGATCTTATGTAAGTTTACTGATATTTTTGCATGATTCTCTATAGAAAATATTACTCAGTCATTTGGAGTTAGATGCCAATTGAGACTCTGATAGGATTACTCAGACTACTCAGAATTTTTTTTTTTCAAACCACCTGGGATTGTTTTTAGATTGTAGAGGTTAATAAGGTACCATGTATAGAATTCTCTGTAGCACAAGCTCCAATACCTATGTATTAAATCCATGGCAAAGATAAATAAAGCTCTTTCAGCTTAATTTAACTGAAAATATGATTTCAAAGGGTATAGACCCTTTGAAAAAGGGGGAAGTAACTTCATCTAAGAGAAGACAATGCTCCCACATTAACAGGCCATGTCTCAATTCAGTCTTGCTAGAAGTTTTCTTTTTTTCCCTATTCTTTTTCTGGGAAAGATTGTGGAGAATGTGATAGGACCCAAACCAGTGGTGGGATTCAATTTTTTTTTTTATTACCGGTTCTGAGGGTGTGGCTTGGTGGGCATGGCAGGGGAAGGATACTGTAAAATCTCCAGTCAGAGGTGGTATTTGCTGATTCTTTGAACTACTCAAAATTTCTGCTACCGGTTTTCCAGAACTGGTCAGAACCTGCTGAATACCACCTCTGACCCAAACTATGAAAGAACTTAAATTAAAGATTAATTAGATCTCTTTTAGGTAGTATTCAACCTGGGTATGAGAGAGAAGCAATGTTGATTGATCTGATTGATTTCCTTCATTAGGACTTAATGTAGATAGAGAATGGAAAACTAGATGTTTTATGCCATTTATAAAGCATTGATTCATTTTATTTATTTATTTATTTTATGTCACTCATATAGCTACCCTCCTCACAAAATGTGACTCTGGATAGGGTATATTTTAGAAAAACAAACAAAATGAACAATATTTTTTTAAAAAATTCACAATTAAGAAACATCAATACTATTATTAAAAGGCTAAGAGAGAGCACATTCGATGTTATAGGCAGTGTAGCTATCTCATTAGCTCACCATCCTTATATGTTTAAGAAGAACTTTAGTATAGATTTCTAAGCAGAAAAAGGTGAAAATTTTCAGATTCCTTTTGAAGCTGATGCTCATGCAGCTCAGGAATCATTTTGCTAGGCCTTGCAAATCTGTTCCCACAAAAAGCTAGCAGACTCCTTTTACACCCCTAATCAATTGCTACATGAAGCGTAGGCCATTGGTTTTCTGAGCCAAAGTTTTACATACCCTCACTTTGCAAGAATCATCCTATAAAAGATACTGTTTTGTGATATTCTCTTTTTGTTCAATGAACTGTCGTGTCCGCAAAAAGACGCCAGGAGTCGGTGACTACGTTTCAAGCTCTTTATTTAACAGTTGTGAACCGAACCGGCGAAAAGGAAAAAGCCCGCGGCTTTTATTCTTTTCGCTGCGGCGGCCGCGGCCAATGGCAGCGATTCAAGTCTCCCGCTCTTGGAGTGAGCCAATCGCGGGAGACTTCAAACGGGCCAATCGGCGCGGCTCGCCTGGCCAATCAGAAATCCCCGCGCTTTAGCCAATCAAAGCGCGGGGATTTCGAGTATGTAAATTAAGGACAGCACACCCCTCCCCTCTTGGTATAGTCCTTACGTTGCGTAGTCACGTAGGTAGGCGGGGCTCCGTCTAGTCCTACTTGACCTGCGCAACTCAGTTGCAAGCTGGATTTCGGCCGAAGCGGTCATGTTTTTGGCTGCTCCCTCTTCTGTGCGAACCGGTTGGATGATCGGGCCGGTTCCTCCTCCGTGGCTCCCACCTGGGCCTTCCGGGTTGGTTGAGCTATGGGTTTCACCGCTCCCGCTTGGTTTCTCCGAGTTGGTTGAGCTGGCTAGGTGGTTCTTCTCCAGTGGGGGATCGCGATGGCTGCGTTCCGGTAAGTACCGCTGGTTTATTTTTTCTTGCATTTGCTTATTCGGGTATTCCCTCCCCCCTTGGTTCGTGTTTTGGGGGTTGGGCTCTGTTGCTGTTCGTGACCTGAGCTGGTCAATGTGCCGTTTCCAGGCTCGCCCATCTGTGGTTTGGAGCCGGTACGACCGTGGGCCTGTGATTTGGGTGATGACGGCTGGGATCCATAGGGGGTCCCCCGTCAGGTTTTTCGCGTACACTAAGTCGCCGGGTGTGAATGTTCGGTATTTTGTACTTGAGTCTGGGGGCCGCTCCGGGTTATATGTTGGGTGTAACCTGTCGAGTGGGGACCTCAGCTTCCTACCCATTAGTAACTCGGCTGGGCTTTTGTTGGTAGTGGTATTCGGGGTGATGTGTTGTATGAAGAGGAGTTTATTGATTTTGTCGTTGATCTCCCCGTGGTCCATTTTCCGGATGGTTTTTTTGGTAAATTGTACCATCCGTTCCGCCCTACCGTTCGCCGCCGGATGCGCCGGTGCTGTTAATGCGTGGCGGATGCCCCTCTCCACCAGAAATTTCTCGAAGTCGAGGGAAGTAAACTGGGGCCCGTTGTCGGAGACGACGACGTCTGGGAGGCCGTGTGTTGCAAAGAGTTTGCAAAATTCTTTGATTACGGCCTCCGTGGTAGTAGATTTCATGTCGCTTACCTCCAACCAGTTGGAGTAAGCGTCAACTGTTATTAGAAAGGTATGTCCATTCGTGGGACCGGCAAAGTCTAAATGGATTCTGGACCAGGGCCCCCTTGGTGTTTCCCACTCCAGGATGGGTGCTGCGGGTGGGCTGGGTCTGGTCTCCTGGCATCGTTGGCACCTAGCTACCCATGCTTCTATCTGCTTGTCCATCCCTGGCCACCAAGCGTAACTCCTGGCCAGGGCTTTAGTTCTGACGATGTCAGGATGCCCCTCATGCAACATCTCTAAAACCTTCCCTTGCAGCCTGTCCGGGATGACCACCCTGTCACCCCATAAGATACATCCCTTAAGCAGCGAGAGTTCGGTCTGGCGGTTTCTGAATGTCTTAACAGATTCGTCATTGTCTCTTTCAGGCCAACCTTTTCCACCCAATGTAAAATCCGCGCCAGACGCCTGTCTCTAATAGTTTCCCGGGCAATGTCTGACGCGGTAATGGGTAGGTTGGGCAGGTTTTCGATGTTAAGGGTGTTTGTCGTTGGTGCTGGGTCAGGATCAGAGTCTGGTAAAGGCGAGCGGCTTAAAGCGTCCGCGTGCGAAATTTTCTTACCCGGCTTGTGTATCAGTTCGTAGCTGTAGGCTGCCAGGAACTCGGACCACCTTGTCATCCGGGGCGACAAAATGTTCGGGGTGGCTCGATTTCCTGCAAGGATGCCCAGCAACGGCTTATGGTCTGTCACAATGATAAAAGGGCGGCCGTAAAGGTATTCGTGGAACCGCTTAATGGCGGCAACTATAGCCAAGGCTTCTTTGTCCAGCTGGCTATAGTTCCGCTCCGGTTTGGTTAGAGTCCTGGAAAAGAACGCGATGGGTGCTTCTCTTTTGTCAGGGAGGGTATGGCTGAGGACAGCGCCGATGCCGAAAGGCGATGCATCGCAAGTGACAGCCAGGGGCAAGGTTTCGCTGAATTGGATCAGGACGGCGTCGGAGGTGAGGAGGTCTTTAGTTTTTTGGAAGGCGGCTTGCTCCCGTCTTCCCCAAGTCCAGGTTGCCGCCTTATCCAGGAGCCTATGCAAAGGCTCCGCCACCGTTGCCTTTTGGGGTAGGAAAACATTATAAAAGTTCAGCAACCCCAAGAAAGCCTGTAATTCAGTCTTAGACCTAGGGGTGGGGGCCTCTTTGATAGCTTTCACTTTTTTAATTGTAGGGTGAATGCCATGCCGGTCTAGAAGGTAGCCCAAGAATTCCACTCGCTCCGTGCACAGTTGGCATTTTTCCCGTTTTACTTTAAGTCCCGTTACTTTAAATTTTGTTAAGACCTCTCTGAGTCGGTTTTCTAATTCGGCTTCGTTTGGCGCCGCCACTAATACGTCATCGAAATAGGGCACCACCCCCTTGATGCCCTGCAGCAAACGTTCCATCAGGCTCTGAAAGATGCCTGGTGCCACGCTGACTCCGAACTGGAGTCGGTTGCACTTGAAGGCCCCCTGATGGGTAACGATGGTCTGGGCTTCCGCTGTTTTTTCGTCGACCGGCAACTGTTGGTATGCCTGGGCGAGATCAAGCTTGGCAAAGACCCTGCCCCCTCCCAGTGAGTGCAGTAGGTGTTGCACGATTGGGACGGGGTAGGCGCTTTGTTGCAACGCGCCATTTAGGGTGGCCTTATAGTCCCCACAATTTCTCACGGACCCGTCTGGCTTGACCGGGGTCACTATAGGGGTCTCCCATTGGGCATGGTCTATCGGCTGCAACACCCCCTGTTCGACGAGCTTGTCAATCTGCTCGTCAATCTTAGGTTTTAGGGCGAATGGTACCCGCCTAGGTTTTAGTCGCTTGGGGGGAACCCTAGGGTCTAGGTCAAATGAGATAAGGGGCCCCTGGTACTTGCCCAGGCTTCCGTCGAAGACCTCCCGGAACTCCTGGGCTAGCCGCTGTTCCCAGCCGTCGTCGGCGACGTGGTTGACTCCCGTTAGCGCGATGTTGAGCGGGGCGAACCATTGTAGGCCCAGCAGGCTTGGGCGGTCGCGATCGACGATTGTGAGTGGGAGTTGTTCGGTGCGGCCCTTATAAGTCACATTAAAGTTCTTGGTGCCCACTACCGGGACACGGTTTCCTTGGTAGTCTTTTATAATAAGTCTTTGGGCCTTTATGTTCCTCTTATGGAGGGTGGGCACTAACCATTTTATCTCGTGCCATGCAATCATGGAGAGGTAGGACCCGGAGTCCACCTCCATCTTGCATGGTTGGCCCTCAATATGGACTTCTACGTGTACCTTTCTGGCACCGTCGGAGATGGCGTGGCCGATGGTTACCGTCTGGTGGGTTTCTTCCTTGCGCCGACTGTCGCCGCCTCTTGAGGGTCGCTGGATTCGGTCCCACCGGCCGTCCGATTGGCGATCTCTGGTCCTGGGCGGGGGGCTTTCCTTTTTACGATCGTGTTGGTCCCATCTGGGTGGACTGCGAGTCTTCTTTTGGCGGCAAACCCGAGCGATGTGTCCCCTTTTTTCACAATGCCGACAGATAGAGTCAAAAAATCGGCATTCTGATCTGGGGTGGTCGCCACCGCAACCGGCACAGTTGGTCCTCGACCTACGACCTCTTCGATTCCGTTGGTCGCCACGCCCCGTCTGCACGCGATGTATGTCCTCCTCATCTTCTGACGTGCTGGATGCAGACTGGAATTCTCCGTAGTGTGCGGTTGATTCGTTTTTTGGGTCGGCCGACCTTGCCGGGTTGTTGTTTCCGCCCTTCGCGTCTGATTTTCGCATGCTGTCAGCGGAAGTGCGGGTTGCTTCTGCGGCTGCGGCTGCGGTGAGGGCGTCTGCTAGGCTGATGTCGCCCTTAGCCATAAGCCGGCTCTGGAGTGCAGGGTCCCATAGGCCGAGTACGAATCGGTCTCTTAGGAGGCTGTTCAGACCTTCAAATTCGCAGAGTCCTCCTAGGCGCCGCAGCTCGGCGACGAAATCGCTCAGTTTTTCGCCCGGTTTCTGGTCCCGCCGGTAAAATTCGTTGCGCCGGATCAGGATGGGGACCTTGGGGGCGTAATGGCGCCGCAGGATAGGTTCGAGGACGTCCCAGTCCATGGCGGTTGCGTCGGCCGGCTTGGCCAATGCTTTGGCCATCTGGAAAACTTCGGTTCCGCAATGGGTGAGGAAAACGGCGCGTTTTAGCGGGCCCGGGGCGTCCTTCATTCCGGTGCACTCGAGGTACATGCGGAAACAGTCTGAGAACGATTCCCAGTCCTCGGTGGCGGGGTTGAAGGGGGCGGGCGGTGTGATTTTCGCCATTTCGGTGCTGAAACTGGCTCTTGTTGGACACGGGGTTCGGTTCAGGGTCGGGATCCCATCCTCGTCGCCAGTGTCGTGTCCGCAAAAAGACGCCAGGAGTCGGTGACTATGTTTCAAGCTCTTTATTTAACAGTTGTGAACCGAACCGGCGAAAAGGAAAAAGCCCGCGGCTTTTATCCTTTTCGCTGCGGCGGCCGCGGCCAATGGCAGCGATTCAAGTCTCCCGCTCTTGGAGTGAGCCAATCGCGGGAGACTTCAAACGGGCCAATCGGCGCGGCTCGCCTGGCCAATCAGAAATCCCCGCGCTTTAGCCAATCAAAGCGCGGGGATTTCGAGTATGTAAATTAAGGACAGAACATGAACCATATTTCATGTATAGTTAGATAAATTGTTTGGAAATATTGTTTTCCAGCCCAAACAATGAAATATATATCTTTTCCATTTTTATCCACAAACATAACATTCATTATTATTTATATCCTGTTTACTGGCAGAATTGTTAGGAATTCTGTTTCTAATATTACTATTATAGCTCGAATGCTTTGCAATGGTTTCAATGACAAATAGTACAGCTCAGTATTAGAGAACAAAAGAAACAGTGAACAACTCCCTTAGAATAAGTCTACTTTATGAATCTGGAATATAACAAGCAATCATTGCTTGTTATACTTTTTGACAGTTTAAGTATTAAAAAAAATCAATTACTATGGAACTAATATCCAGATTAATGTTGAAAATAAACCTGCTTTTACGGGTACCTGCTAAAAGAACATTGATTTTTTTCATTGTTCGAGAGACGCTAGCTATATTTAATTTCTTTTATTGATTTTTCTTTCCTTAATCCCTTTATTCAGTGCACGTGAGATACAATGCAATTTCTTATAGGGAGCAAAACCCAGTGCCAGACTTGTGAATTACTTTTTACATGAATGAGAACAGTACTTAGTAATTTGATGTGTATTTCAGGGCAAAGCTGGTAATTTTCTCCTTTATTCTTTATAAATATTAAAAACTCCTGAATTGGGCAGGTTTACATGAGTTATATGAGGAGACTTTCCAATAATTTCTGAAAACATGGCACATCAGAAATCTCATGCCTAATTCTATATGCACTATAAACACCAATACTTAAAATGAAAACACAAAATGCCTCCTCTCTGCAAGACAAGTAGCTCACAATACTTATGATCCTTTAAAAAATAGTCAGAAACAGTTCATGGAACATGGTGATTGAATTAAGAAATATTCAACCTTAAGGTTTGAAGACAGCAGTCCTAAAAATAAATCACATAATATGATTTGCATTTTGTAGTTGTTATGAGAGAAATGGCTGTGAAAATGCTAGTGTCCTTCTCTAGCAAGCAATTCAAAGGTTTTCCATCAGAGACATTTAAAATACATTAATGCTGTGATGAAGAGGGAGGAAAAATGACATGTCTGAGGCACGTGCCAAATTGTGCTTCTCCGGGGCTTTTGCAATGTTACTTATTGTACATTGGATTGCAAATATCTGCTTAAGCTCTGTTGGACTCAGGGCAAGTGAAAGTAGGTGTCCTTTACTGCCTGGCCTTCCTGATTACTTAGCCCAGGGCTCTCCAAACTTGACAACTTTAAAGGACTTCAACTCCTAGAATTCCCAAGCAGCATGGGAGCTGAAGCCCACAAGTCTTAAAGTTGTCAAGTTTGGAAGCCTTATCTTCAGGGATGTCTTGACCAGCCTTTAACCCAACTGCAGCATTATTGGAATGGGTTTCCTGAAAGCAGGAAGCAAAAACTGGCAAGTAAAGGCTCTGTTTGAGGGCCAGTTTAATATAGAAAACAACCCATCATAGTCAAGCAATGTAGCCTTTTCTTCCACTGAAGAGGGCTTTGGAGTTTCTCTTCATACTCTACATAAATGACCTCTGTGATCATATAAAGAGCAACCGTGTTCTCTTCACTGATGATGTAAAGCTATTCAACACCACAGACAATACTGCTACCCTTCAAAAAGACCTCGACTATGTATCAGAATGGTCAAACAAATGGCAACTTCAAATCTCAACAAATAAATGCTCTGTCTTACATATTAGCAAAAAAATAATAATCAGAAAATAAAATAGAAGCTGAAGAGTCAAGACCTTGTTGATGATCCAAACTCTGTCAAGAACCTTGGAGTTCTCATCTCTAATGATCTAAGTGCTAGAGCCCACTGTAACTACATAGTCACTCCTCTACTCGTTGCAGAATACCTTATGCCACCAGACTTGAAAACCTAGAACTATGCTCCCTTCGGTCCGATCTAAGTATCACATATAAAATCATACATTGCAATATCCTACCTGTCAATGAATACTTCAGCTTCAACCATAACAATACAAGAGCACACAATAGATACAAATTCAAGGTAAACTGCACCAAACTTGATTGCAGGAAATAAGACTTCAGCAATAGAGTGGTCAATGTCTGGAATACTCTAGCTGACTCTGTGGTTTCTTTCTCAACCCCCAAAAACTTCAACCTTAGTCTGTCTATTAACCTCACCCCTTTCCTAAGAGGTCTGTAGGGGGCGTGCATAAGCGCACCAACATGCCTACCATCCCTGTCCTATTGTTTCTTTCTTTTTTCTTATATGTATCCATTTCATGTATCCATAACTATGTTTATACTTATACCTGTTATCTTATAATTGCTTGACAAAATAAATAAATAAAAAAATAAAGTTTAATGAAGACATTACTGTAGTAATTGTGAGGGCTTGGTTACTTCTAAGGACTGTAACTGAAATGGGGCAGAGGGTGGCAATGTTACTCTGCTGCTTCTCAAAGTGGCAAATCATTTTGGCAATGAAAAGAAAAGCACTACACAAAAATTAAAAAGGCTCATTAACACAAAGATCTTCCTTGGCACCCAAGCATGTTAATAGAACAGGCGGTGGTAATATCGCCTCCTCTCTCGTTCCCTTCTGGTTTGAAAAATGGAATGTGAAAATAGCATCAGCAGCACTGAAAATAAAGCGAAGAGCTTGGGTTGATCTATCAAGCTGCACACCAGAACTTCAGAGCAGACAACATTATGCTGTGTCATTTTGGCTTTGAAGCAATGTGACACTTTGTCATGTTGATTTTGTGTAGATATAATAAGGAAGGCTTATCCTTATGGCAGTGCATTTAGAAATTTTACAACTCATATTCTAATCATTGAGATTACTTGAAAGGTTTAATGAGACCTACAGTGTACACCAGGAGTGTCAAACTCACAATGACAAGTTATATTGCAACATTTTTCCCCTTTGCTAAACCGGGGGGTGAGCATGGCCAGCATGTGATGCATCTGGCCCACAGGCTGCGAGTCTGACACCCGTGGTATACACTGTGCCTACCCAGAAGTAAGCCTATCTTCCTCCTGACTTGTAAGTAAATGTGAATCAGACTGCAGCCTTGCACCAATGATCGAATCCCCCAGAGACCATTGTTTTCAGACATGAATCATCCTTTGTTGCAGAGGGAGCCGTGTAAAACCTGGAGACATGTTAAGGGTGTTGCTGCCTCTGCTACCAATACCTTTCTGATATAGTAGCAGAGCAGAGAAGAGGAGAGAAGGCACAGGACATACCGAAAATGACCACCTCAGTTATTAGATCATGAGAATATTGTCTCTGTTTCCACAATGAGTTCCCACAGCTATTAGCTTTTTAACTATTTTTTGACTAAATTTGATTTGAATAATGGTGTCCTGGAGCATCCCCAGAACACACATAATCAGTTGAAACAATTCTTTGCTCTGCCCACATTAAAAATAAATTCAGTTTCATGCTATACCCTTAACAAGAAATTCTTATGCATTAGGGAGTGTGTATGTATCTTCCATCTGTTATTGGGAGAAGCCCAGTTGTCTTCAGAGGAGCAAAGTCTGCAAAGAGGACGGCATTAAATATATAGAGTATATTTAAATATACAAAAATATACAGTACATTGAAACAATACAAAGCATGCTTCTCAATAATCAGAATCTACAGAATTTAGTAAGTCATGCATTCCTAAAGGAGGGATAGGCAACATATCTTTTTGATAAATATTTGCCCAGGGGAAACTTATTTTCCAAAAAATTGTCACATACTAATTTTAAGCATTTGATCTAGGTTTTTTCCCCCAGCCAGGGTCCCTGAAGATAATTTGGAATTTAAATTTACAGCACTTCCTGCCAATCCCAGCACTACCAGATTGTGGAATGCTGACATTGGAATTTAAAAATAATTTAAATATTCTTACAATAAGGCACTATTTATTAAGAACACGACAAGCACATACTAGCATTACACATGTGAAAAATATAGAGATTAATAAGATGTTATTAAAAAAGAAAACCCGTTATTTTGCAAAAAAAAAAAAAAATCCTCTGAATATTTTTCTTATCTAATGTTTTTTTTTCAACACAGAATTAGCTGATTATTTAATGTAATATACCTTCTTTGGATATTGAGGACCTGGGGTATAAGGAGCTCCTCATATCTGACACAATGTTGGCAGCAGTACACGAAGGATGGGTTCCACTGAGCAATTTTCTTTCATTAGAGGAGATCCCCTGATGCTCTGAAAATACATCTGATGGATTTGATGGACTACGCAAATAGTTTTGCTGTCTGGTAGCTCTAGGTGGCATAGAATGTCTGGGATTATACCTTGCATCAAGATACCATATTATATTTCATATGTATAGCTTCCAAGTCATGTAGAAATGAGGAGAATGTTAATGGTAGGTTCTCATGCTTATGAATAAATGGATATATGGGTATGGAATGCTTGTTACTCATTTGTGTGTTCCTTTATTAGGAAATAATTGGGAAATTCTAAGAAATACAAGCATTGTTCTGACTTCCACATCACCAAATCTTCTGAGAATGGAAAGACTCACTGGTTATAGTCACCCATTCATTAATTCACACCACTAAAAATAATAGCCAGCAATCAGAGAGAAGAATACAATTAAAATGATAAAATATAATAAAATATACTGCATTGGGCAACTTCAAACCTATAAAGTAGCAAAAAAAAAAAAAAAAAAAAAAACACCAACCCAACAACAATCAAGATGAATACCAATGTTCCAGCTCAAATGCCTAAAACAACAAAAACAGTTCTTTAGTGCCATTCAAAATATAGGAAGGGTTGGAACCATTCAAATCTTTAAGAGAAAATGTTGTTCAAAAGGCAGTGGCAATGGAATCCTATGTGTTTTATTATGAGTGCATTTGCAGACTGATGTGTAGTTTTGAAATGATGTCTTTATTTAATTAGGATATTCACATCTGGATTTTTTTCAGGATTTAAATCAGTGCAAAAAATATTCTTCTGAACTTCCATTGCTGAGTTCGCTATATCCTGTTCCCTAGACCATGGTGTAACAAAATATGTTTTACAATACTTGTTACGGACTAAGCAATTGTGCTAAGTTAAAATCCTAAATAATTTTATTTCCACAGCAGGCTCGTAATGCTGCACTTCTGATTGGCCTGTTAGCAGCGAATCCTGATTGGTCATTCCAGGCTGATCTGATTGGCTGTTAGCAGGCGTCGCTGATTGGACGCCGCCAGCGCAGCAAACTCAAAGTATTGGCTGTTGTGACAGCAGCCAGCCCTATAAAAGGGCTGCTGCTGCCCAAGTATTTCACTCTGTTCTGAAGTCACTAATAAAGAGTTGAGTCACTACCCGTGCCTTGTCTCCGTTCCTTGCGCCCACGCTGCGAACATAACACTGGCGACGAAGGTGGGATGCGGAGACAGTAAGAGTTGATAGAACACTCAACGAACCCTACAGAGCACATGGCCGAGAGCGCACCAAAAGAAGCGGCAGAATGACCAGCAACACCATACCACCCACTCCATTTGACCTGGCAAACAAAGACTGGAACTCGTATATGGACAGGTTTCAGATGTTCCTGGAAACCAATAATCTGAAAGATGCATCGCCTGGCAAGAAACGAGCTGTATTCCTGACCCATTGTGGGCCTGCCGTTTTCAAAATGGCAAAGGCACTTGCAAAACCAGCCGAAGTCAAGACAATGGACTGAGACAACCTCGCCCCAATCCTCTGGGCCCATTATGCCCCAGCGGTACCAACGCTCATCTGTAAACACGAGTTTTACCAGAGGGACCAACAGGAAGGTGAAAGTGTTGGAGACTTCATCTCTGACCTTAGGAACCTGGGAGGACTCTGCGGCTTCACCAACCTCAAAGAAGCCATGAGAGATCAAATTGCTCTGGGTCTCAAAGACCCCACAACCCAGAGCAAGATAATGGCAAAGGGAGACATCGTCCTCGCAGATGTCATCGCCAATGCTACTGCAGCAGAAGCAACCAGGAAGTCAGCTGCTCGAATGCACCGAGCAAACGCACCGCACCGCCAACTCACCAGCGATGCTACGCCGTTTTCCGAGAGGCACGCGACAACTACCCACCATGAGGACCTCGAATCCTCATCAGAAAGCGAGGAAGAAGAGGTCAACAGGTTCAGGTCAGAACGCGACCAGCGGGACCAGAGGAATCGAAAATCCCCGTACCAATGCTCTGGATGCGGAGGTAGTCACCCGCGATCTGACTGCAAATTCCTAGACGCACTCTGCCGTTCCTGCGGAAAGAGGGGCCACATCGCAAAGGTTTGCAGAAGCAAGCGAGGACCCAGCCCAACCAGGAAAGAAAACAATTTCCAACAGACAATCGGCACCCCACCAATAAATTGGGACTGCCAAAGCTCACTACAGAAATCAAGCAACCACCACTTCATCCAGATGAGAAAAGGAACACCAGACCATCACCATTGGCCACGCTTCATCCCTTGATGCAAGGAAAATCCAAGTGAGGGTCGCCATCGAGAATTGACCATGCATATGGAGGTCGACTCTGGATCGTCCCTATCGATGGTATCCTGGAAAACCTTCAAACAGCTGATCCCTGACATCCATCGCCAGGACCTCAGCACTCAAAATATCATATTGAAAGATTACCAGGGAAACAGAATTCCAGTTGCCGGTTCCACCAATGTCCAAGTAACCTTCAAAGACCACACCGCAACTTTACCGTTGACCATCATCGATCGAGATCGGCCCAGCCTTCTGGGTCTACAGTGGTTTGCGCCATTAGGAATCAATTAGCTGGCATCAACCAGATCGGAAGTGGTGACTGGGAAGCGGCCCTCGTCCAAGAATTCCAGGACGTGTTCAGCGAGAAGCTAGGGAAGTACAAGGAATCCCCTGTATTGTTCAACCTCAGCCCAGAAGTTGCGCCCATTCGCCTTAAGCCTCGTCGAGTGCCCAAGCCAAAGATTGATGAACAATTGGACAAATAAATAGCCCAGGGCGTGTTGGAACCGATTGACCACGCACAATGGGAGATCCCAATTGTGACCCCCATAAAACCGGACGGTTCAGTGAGAATTTATGGAGATTACCGGGCCACCCTAAATCACATGCTCCAGCAGAGCGCTTACCCCGTACCTGTGGTCCAACACCTCCTTCACTCCCTAGGAGGTGGAAAAATATTTGCAAAATTAGACCTAGCTCAGGCGTACCAGCAGCTGCCCGTAGATGCACAGACTGCAGAAGCTCAGACTATGGTCATGCATAGAAGGGCTTTCAAGTGTAATAGACTTCAGTTCGAAGTAAGTGTAGCCCCCGGTATTTTCCAGAGTTTAATGGAAAGATTGCTACAAGGCATAAAAGGGCTTGTGCCCTACTTTGATGATGTTTGATAGCTGCCCCGACTAGATGCCTGTTAGAAAAATGACTCCGAATGGTTCTACAGAAATTTAAAGACGCTGGCCTGAAGGTCAAGAAGGACAAGTGCCAACTCTGTACGGAGAAGGTTGAATTCCTGGGCTATCTTCTTGACAAACAGGGAATTCACCTGACAGAAAAAAAAGTATTGGCTGTTGTGACAGCAGCCAGCCCTATAAAAAGGTTGCTGCTGCCCAAGTATTTCACTTTGTTCTGAAGTCACTAATAAAGAGTTGAGTCACTACCCGATGCCTCGTCTCCGTTCCTTGCGCCCACGCTCCGAACATAACAATACTTGCAAGTTGAATAGGTTATACCTTGAAGATCTCCCCCCTCTCTTTCACTTGGCCTGAAATTGTGGTCTTGCCCTTGAGTTCTTCTATACCTCTAGTCCTACCATTTCCAACCATGAGGAACCATGGTGGTACAGTGGTTATAATGCAGTACTGTAGACTATTTTTGCTGACTGCTGGCTTCAGTTTGGCAATTCAATCTCACCAGCTCAGGGTTGACTCAGTCTTCCATCCTTCCAAGGTGGGTAAAATGAGGACCCAGACTGTTGGGGGCAATATGCTGACTCTGTAAATTATTTAGAAAGAGCTGTAAAGCACTTTGAAGCAGTATATAAATGCTATTGCTATTTCACATTCTAAAAGGACCATTCTAGTTTGTATAAGGTGGCCAGTATCACAAGATTTCCTGGAAGACCAGGTACAACAAAGATTATTGTGTAAAGGTGAATCCCCACCAGGTCCTTGTATTTGAATTCATATACCACCAGACGTTTTAACATTTTAAAATAGTTATATCCTCATACAATCAATAAAACTGAAAATCCATATCCAAAATTCTACAGATTTGATTTCTAGAAATATATATGTGTTAAGAAAACATATGTTTGGCATTCAGCTTTGTTCGGGTATTTTCCCACGTCATTGTAGTTGTGCTTTTAAAGTTGTAGCAACGTTTCAGCAGAATCTCATCTGCCATCATCAGGCTTCTGTATAGTGTTCATCTGTGAGTCAGACTTTTACAGTGGTTTCAGATTAAAATTTGGGGCAGTCTATTGCTGTGCCAGAATGTTTTTTTCTTCATCCTGATTGGTTGGGAGTCTTGGTCTGTGTTTATTGGTCTTGGAGTTTGCTGTGTTCTGCTTGATTAGTGTTTCTAATATCTTCTGTCTGTTTTTTGGCTCTTTCTATATCTTGATTGGCTGGCAACATTGTGTTACTTTATTGGAGGCCTTTAGTGCAGCTTGGCTCTGGGTAAATGGACGGCTATCATTAGTTAGGAAGCTAGGTTTCATCTGGGTGCCTGGTTGGGGTGTGTTTGAGCTGGAGGTATCAGGGGGGATCTGTTTGTGCCCAGGTGTTTGCCTGGCTTGTGGTGTGGAGATTTTTTTGTTTGTGAGTGCAGGCTTCCAAATGATTGACAGCCTGGTGGAATCATCTCTTCTATTCATGCTTTCTGGTCTTTTTTCAATCTCTATGGCTTCTCTGATGATTCTGTGGCTGGGGTTTTCTATAGTGGCTAGGGTTTGGGTGCCATTGAAGTTGATGCTATGACCTGTAGCTTCCATGTGTTGGACTAGTGAGGAAGTGTGTTCCAGCTTTTTGACTGCATTTTTGTGTTCATCCAGGTGGGTACTTATTCTTCTATTGGTCTGTCCAATGTATGTGGCTGGGCATGATGCACAGGGGACTTCGTATATGCCTTGGTTTTCCAGGTCAATTTTATCTTTGGGGTTTCTAAGACTGGCTGCTATTTTTCTGTCTGTTTTGAAGGCAGTCTTGATGTGATGTCTGTGTAATACCTTACTAATTTTGTCTGTAGTACCTCTTATGTAGGGCAGGACAGCTGTTCCATAGGTCTGTTCATCTTCTGGGTCTCTATTATGTCTCAGTGTGTTTTTGTGGATCATGCCGGTGATTTTGCTTTTGTGGAAGCCGTTGGCTGTCAGTACTTTAGTCAGGGTACACAGTTCAGTCTTAATGTGTGTCTTGTCTGCCAGGCGTTTGGTTCTAGTAATTAGTGTTTTAGCCTCGGAGTTTATCTGTGCTGGGTGGTGGTGGAATTGGGCACTGAGGTAGCGGTTAGTGTGTGTTTTCTTCTGGTATATGGTGTATCCTAGTGTGCCATCTGTTTTTTTGTAGAATAGTACATCTAGGAATGTTAGTTGTTTGTTTGTTTCTGTTTCCATGGTGAACTTGATTTTGGGGTGTGTGCTGTTTAGGTGTGTTAGAAAATTGTTTAGGTTTTCTTGTCCATGGGCCCAAATCACAAATGTGTCATCGATGTATCTTAACCATAGTTTGGGTTTGTGGATGGCATTGGCCAGGGCTCCGGATTCGAATTCTTCCATGAACAGGTTTGCAATAACGGGTGACAGTGGTGATCCCATAGAGGCTCCTTCAATTTGTTTGTATCTTTGTCCTTTGTATATGAAATATGTGTTGGTTAAGCAGTGTTCTGTTAGTTCCATGAGGTGTTTAGCTGGATGGTATTTATTTTTGATGATTTCAAGGGTCTTTTTTATCGGGACTTGAGTGATTTCAAGGGTCTTTTTTATCGGGACTTGAGTGAATAGTGAAACCACGTCAAAACTTACAAGCAGATCTTCTTGCTCCACATGTAGATCTTTGATCATTTTTAAGAAGTGGTATGAGTTTTGTACATGTGAAGCTGCTGTTTCAGCATGGGTCCATTTACCCGGAGCCAAGCTGCACTAAAGGCCTCCAATACAGTAACACAATGTTGCCAGCCAATCAAGATACAAAAAGAGCCAAAAAACCAGACAGAAGATATTAGAAACACCAATCAAGCAGTCTAGGGATTTCCACATTTTTTTGAAAGCATGGAAACTGGTGACTTTTTGTTTTTAAAAAAAGTTTTCTGGAATCCCTGACCTGAAAAAGGGTGGCTGTGACATTGTTTTGGAACAAGACCTGCCATTTCCACTGCATCTTAGAAGACTTGTAAAAGGCTGTTTTATTTTGCTGCTCTCCATCTGTCATAGAACCTCATCGGAATCTCTACCTAGGTTCTGTTGAACATTGAAAATCTCTTCTTCAATCCACAAAGATTTTGGGAAGAGAATGCTAGACAAACCATTCTACACCACTTCTACTTTGATATTCCATGCAAACAGTTTTTGGGGAAAAAAAAAAACAACCCTCATTAAAATCCTCTAAAATTGCCAAACAAACTCTGGCATAAAGATTTAAAACCAAAAGCCAGATTCAGCAGCAATGAGGTTTAGAAAATTACAAAGACTGAGCTAAATGATAAAATAAGGATGTTAAGGATAGGAAGTACTCTGGATTCATCTCATGAATTTCATAGAAAGACAAAAAAATGATTTAAGACCACTTCAGCATATTATTTAAACTTATCAAGAGTCCCCAGTTGAGTGGAATTAACAAATTCAGAAAATCTACAGAATTGGCTTAATGCAGGGCATACAAACTACAGCTCCAGAACCATGTAGCTTGCTTGAAGCATCAAGAGAACCTTCAAATATTGCTGGTAAATTATAAAATTTTAACCTGTTCAAAAGCTGTAATTTTTAAACATTTAAAAATAATCATGCTAATTATTCTCAGCTATATAATATTTAGGATGAAATGGAAATTACTGATTTACAATGTCACAAGCATATTATATTAATAGTAGTAGATACCATCTGTATTTCACAACCTTAGAAACTTTAAGATAATATTTGGACTTCTGCTGGAGATTTGTGGAGATTTGCTTCAGGCAAAGAAGAATAGGCATAGGTGTTATGTTTCACCTGTGCAAACGAGGTGAGAAGTCCAAATTTCCAAATGAATATAAACAAGCAAACAAGTCCAATATTGACAGGGTTAAATTCCTTGGCCGAGAAAGTTCTTCTCACACAAGCTGTCTGCCAAGTCCGACAATAAAGCAAGAACATAAATCACAAGCTATCACCACACACAGAATCTTCTGAAGCTTCTCTCACAAATTAACACGTTGTCCCGAACAACGTCTCAGAGCGAACACACCCACTTTTATTCCCTGTGGGGTATGTCAATCCCTCATCTCAGTCTCTGATTCGTCCTTTCTTTCTACGTTGCAACTTACACTTTTGCCTGCGCCATTGCCTCGCATCAAGCCAGCATTCCTCAGCTTGATCCTCAGTCAGAGGCTCTGATATGCTCTCCTGATTATCTGCTGACACCTGAGGCACAATCAGAGAGGAAGGTCCTGCCGAGGAGGAAAGTCCTGGGGAGGAAGGCAATTCCAAATCCTCTAACAAAGCAGGCTCAAATCTCAGAGCCAAATCCTCCTCTTCCTCATTGTCCAAGTCCTCGACCTCTGACAAAGCAGGCTCAAACCTCAGAGCCACAACATGTAGGTATAGGTATAGGCATAGATAAAGGTATATATGCAGCCTTAAACTCTTCAGTTACTGTTTTAAATTGAAAAGAGGGAGACAAGTCTCTTTTCTAAATTCAGTAGAGCAAAGATTATCCAGGTTACTCTTTTGGTTCGTTATTTATATATTTCACTTAATTATTAAAACATCAGCTGGCTTCGTTTATATATCCTGAATAGTAACTTTTTCATATTGTTTTGCCTGCCCCTTTTAAATCCACTTTAAAAGCAGTCTGACTTCTTTGATAATATGTTTTAAAAACAGTCTATGTATAATGGCAGACAATTTTAAAATTATCTATGGAGCTTATTGTTCACAGTAAATCCAATGTTACAGTATTTTGCTCCATTCTGTATCAGTGAGTAAAATTTAAATGTTCTTCTCCTTTAATTGTAATCTTTAATTCTTTCTGGTTCCAGCTAGTGTCCAGCCTTCATAGTTAGAGTGTAGCCTATATGGACATAAAGTTCAAGGAATCTCATTTCTTAATCATTTTTGGAAATTGATTTTTAACTTTTTCAGCTATTAGGAACCAACAGGTTTCATAGTCCTTTTAAATACAAGTTTAAGGGCTTAAAAACATTATCTTTTTGGAATAAACAGCAAAAGGGTGACTGGAACATTGATTTTGAAAAGTTATATATTGACTAAGAATCCAATAAGATTTTGAAATTAATTATAAGAATCCTTCCATGGGAAAATGCTGTTGTTTTGAACTCTTAAACGCACACACACACACACACACACACACACACACACACTAAAATTGGAGGAGTTTGTGATTAGGTATAGAGTCTTCAACTCTTGCCATCTCTTTGTGCTTCCGGGCAATATCATCAACAAGTTGATTTTTGATTATTGATCTATTTATTGGTTAAATAACTTTGTGAAAAGTACCATCGCTACACCAAAAGACTGGTACATGGGGTTCCAGTTGAAATAGTTTCACTTTATTACAAACATTTTGGTTCATTGGGAATAGTGACAGCCCTGAACTATAACTTTTCCAATCTAAGTGAGAGTCAAGGCATCATCACATTTTGTTCCTCACAAGGGTTTTCCTTCCTGTTTTAACAAATGTAGCATCTGCTGCTCTTCATTGCTGTTTCAAATGACTCCAGCATGTAGAATAAAAGAAGGGGGGAGGGATTTCCAAACAATGCTGCCTTTAAATCACCTCAGAAACTGGCATTAAAAAAAAATTGTTCAAAATAAACTTGCGCAGGCACATTCAAATAATATAGAAGTGACTTAATTTCTGTCATCCATGGAAGTGGTACTGATGGAATGAGCTCCACCCACTCATTCCATGTCTTGGGTCTGGACAGTAACATCATTTCTTCTTCAGATAAAACATTAAGGTAATTTCTTCTTCAGATAAAACACTTTTGAGTTGTTACACCTTATCAGGAGTGTCAAACTGGTGACCCATGTGCCATTTACATCATGCATAGGCCATGCCCACTCCAGCTTCGCAAAGGGAAAAAAAATCGCAAAATGTCACATGACATCAGTGTGACACAGCAAGTTTGACACCAGAGCTTTAAGTCAAGCTGAGTGGGTCATAATGTCCAGTTTTGGTCACCACATTATAAAAAAGATGTTGAGACTCGAGAAAAAGTACAGAGAAGAGCAACCAGGTTGATTAGGGGACTGGAGACTAAAACACATAAAGAATAGTTACAGAAACTTGACCTGACTAATCTAGTGAAGAGAAGGACCAGGGGAGATATGATATCAGTATTCCAATATTTGAGGGACTGCAACAAAGAGGAAGGTGTCAAGCTATTTTCTAAAGTGCCTGTAGGCCAGACAAGGAATAATGGATGGAAACTGAACAAGGAGAGATTTAACCTGGAAATAAGGAGAAACTTTCTGAAAGTGAGAACAATCAACCAATGGAACAGCTTGACCTCGGAAGGCATGGGAGAGTCATCACTTGAGATTTTCAAGAAGTGATTGGACTGCCATTTGTCAGAAATGGTGTAGAGTCTCCCGCGTGGGCAGAGGGTTGGACTAGATGATCTATAAGGTCCCTTCCAACTCTGATTATCTGTTAATCTGTTAATTGATAATTGTTCAGTCTTGTCATGTAGAAGTCCTTGCATATGTAAACCATACCCCCTGTCAGTCATGGAGTACCAGAGTTTTGAATGTGACGCTTGTATTCTTGTAACTACTAGTATAGATTATCTTCTGCTAGTGTAGAAGTTCTATTATTTAGATCAATTTCTATTGACAGGATTACATGATTCATAATTGGCTATTTTAATTAATCATCCCATTGTGTCCACACCCACAGCACTTTTTTTCCTGTCATTCATGACATCAGAACTTGTATCCTTGGAGGGTGTTTCATTAATTTACTCTACCAGCTTGGAGTAAGAACATGATAAATCATTTGCCCCCAAGATGTTATCCTGAGAGCCATAGTTATTGCAGTCTTCCTCTTTATTTTTTTTAAAGTACTTTTCTATTTAATGATGACAAATCACTGAAAATCATGGGCATGAACTTTCATGTTAGTCAGAAAAAAGAACTGTGACACTGTATCAATGTTCAATGTTACCATTCCTTGTAATAAAACATGGATTAGATTTTCTATTTTTATTGCAAATTATTTCCTTCCTTGAAAAATGCCACAGGCATCCTAACAAATTAAAATAAACATTAATATACAACAGTGAATGAATAAATTCTGCCACTAGACCACAAGGGGTACTTCCCTACTGTTTTATTATTAGGGAATTGTAGTTGGTAGCCTTAAGGAAGAGAGTCTTGCATAAGGTCAGAGATTTAACTCGTGAAAAATATGTCACCCAATTTAATGACAAATAAAATATTGGCGAGAGACAAGTCAGCCAACTTTCCATTATTTTCATGGAGATTATTATAAACGTCCTTTACAATCTGTGTCTTTCATAGGTTTCAAGAGTTTTATAAAACAAACTGGGTTGTATACAGATGAAAAATGGCTTAAATATAATAATAATGTCTTGTTCAATTAATTTGTTTGAATGCTTCATAAGATAATTTCTTGAGAGTTGGGTAATTTAACATCCATAATATAGAAGTGACAAATAAAACAGAAAAGTATTATTATCAGGGATAAAATAACCGGAGTCAAAATAGATGTTGTATAAATGGAATCAATGTCAAATGTGAAAATCATTATTAGGACAGAATGGGAAATCTTTCTTTGTTATTGACAAGGTAAACATTATTGGGGCTTCAACTGCAGAAGCATTTTAGAGGAATATCACCAAGAAAGCTGATCTTCCCCCATCCCAACACCTCAGAATCTAAAGCTAACTAAAGGCAGAATTTTGTGGATATTATATGCAATATAACAAGTGGTTTGCCATTGCCTGCTTTCTTGGGGTGGGAGAGAGAAAGACAGAGGGAGGGAGGGAGGGAGGGAAGAGAGAGAGAGAGAGAGAGAGAGAGAGAGAGAGAGAGAGAGAGAGAGAGAGAGAGATTTGCCCTAAGCTACACAGCTGGCCTAAGGTGGGACTAAAATTCACATCTCCTGCTTTCTAGCCTGGAGCCTCAACCACTACAGCAAACTGGCCTTCATTATTTTTGGATAATGGAGTAGGTATTAATGAGTAACAGGTGTTACATCAACAAGTTGAAATTTTCTGGAAATGAATTGAAAGCTTGTGATGAGGAGAAAATGTAATCCAAACTTGTGCAAGTTTTTATTACTACTTTAGGGAGCTACAATACATATTTTGGCATGATTCTAACCACAAAACCCAATTATAATATGTAATTGCAGTTAAAAAGTTTGCACGCTTTTTCGGGAATAACAACAAAGTAACGTGTCCACTTTCTCTTTACAAATCCAACGGGTACCTTTTAAGACAAATTGCCACTATGTCCATTTATATGACAGAGTACAGTTTTTCAGATAATTAAATAGAACTTTACTTCTATCACATTTTCATTTAAATCATTTAAGTTCTTCAGAAAAATTACTGTGTTTCCCATGCTTCAAGATCCTGCTCGAGCAAGGCTCTTTCTGTGGTGACCCCAACGCTGGGCCTTCTGTGAAAAAAATAATGACTCATTAAATCAGACCTAATTGTAAGTTTTGAAAAGCATTTTGCAGAATGCTGAGTTTCAATGGACGATCACATTTTTTTTGTAGAAAGATCAGGTGGCGTAAGTATTTAACTTTACTGCTTAGAGAAATCTTGATTTCATCTGGTTGATTGCTGCTTTGAATGCTTTGAATACAATTTAAGCAAAACAAAGAAATAAAATAAAATCTTGTAAAAGGCCACCCAAATAAAGCACAGAATGGCCTTTCTTTAAGGCTCAGTAAGAATATGGAACCATCAAATATCAAAGAAACAAAACTGTTTGCATTTAAAAGAGGATGGATGAACAGTAAGAATAGAATTTTTAGGTCTGTACTCCTTTTTTTTATTAATACATCACAGTAATCTTGAAGCTTCTAATCAAGGCAACATAAGGAGATTTGAAATCATTTCATCCTCCTAATCCAAGGCAGCCTGTTCACTTATCATAAAAGGAAATAGCTTTTGTTCTGTAGTTCTATGCAATTAGCTTTCAATAATTACCTTTAATGCTTCTTTTTCCTATCTGGTTTACAGTAAAGATCATAGTATGTGCACAATTTACATTTCTTTAAAATGTCCAATACCTTTATAACAGCCAGTAACTCTTTAGCTCTGTATTCATTTCATAGGTTATAGCTTTTGTAAACTCCCCATGCCTCAGCTTGACACTGCCAAGTCAATGGTTCATCACATTTGCACTTCGGTGACTATTGTTGCCTCTTCATGTGTGAAAGTAGTAAAGCCTATTTAGATTAAATTGCTCAAGATAATCATAGATTAGGGAGGGACAAATCACAACATTTCTGATGAAAGAAGACAGTTGTGACTGTTCAGTTTACAGATAGAAAATGCCATCCATGTCAGTGTTAAGCTTCAGAAGAGAATTCAAAAGTTATCATTTTCAGCCTGGAATAAAAGCGTGATGAAGATCAAAAAGATGATAGGAAAACCGATAAAAGAAGGAGAATGTGTTCTAAAAACATGCCTGATTTTTTTTTAAAAAAAAGCTTATTTTTCATAAGTGTCATTGCTTGCGACACAGAGAAAGGTAAATTTTAAACAGGTAATTTTTTAAAAAAAAAGCCTTTTAACAGTAACCAAAAGACAATTGATTAATGCATTTTAAAATAAATTTCCAAAATATGTTTAGTAATTTTGTTTATATCAGAAAAAACCATCTGAAGACTGAATACTAAAAAATTATGACATATTTTGATATAAGTTTATGTATACTTGGAATAGTTTCAAAAGATTATCTGTAATCATCCACCAATGCTAATACATAAACAACCTGCATTTCCATTTTAAGGGAGGAGGAGGAATGCGGTATCTGCCATCCCGCATTAGATGGGCGTCTCATGAAAGGGAGCAAGGGAGAGAAAAACGACACGAGACGAGGTTTTCTCTGTGGATGAGAGCCCTTAATGCCTTGACACAGGCTCTTTTATTATGCTTTTTCACAGGGGGGTGAAATTCTTCAAAGCCCAGGGTAAACAAGACATTCATGAATTATAATAGCTTAGGTCAGCAGGAAATACACAAGATTTATAATAGCTCAGGTTAGTAAAGACAACAGGGTATCAAACAGTGTAATTTATAGAAACTCAGGTCAACCAAGACATCATTCTGCATTGACAGCTGTCTAAACTCCTCTTCTCTTTTGCATGTCTGGCAAAGATCACTTGAAGAGATAGGAGTTTTATGTTTACATGAAAAAGATACAATGCAGACAAGATTCTGATGTTTACATGAGAAAGATACAATGCTAGGATGGTACAGAATTGCACTGATAATTACAACATCTCCTCTGTTTTTATTTTTTTATGACGAGTCTTCTTCCTTGTCCAAGAAAACAGGAACTACTTTTCTGAAATGTTCTCCGTCCCCGTCATCTAGGCAGGCGTGCGACCCGTCAGCATCAGGGTTGTCCAAGGAGCAGTAACTCAGCAATGATATTTCTTCATCCGATGTTAAAGACATAACATGAGCTTGCAATAACACATCAGCATCAGTAGTCATGAAAGATAATTGATCTTTAAAAAATTGCAATATTCTATTAAAACAACAAGGTCCTATAATACATATCAATATAATGATTATTAATGGTCCTGCCAACGCAGTTAAAAGGGTTGTTAACCATGGTGAAATGGAAAACGAACCTTGATACCAATTAAGCATTTTTCTAATTCATAGAAACAACATTCTCCTTTAAATCCCCCCCCCCTGCTATCAGCATAAAAACAATATTCTTCTTTAAGGGCAGCACACAATCCCCCTTGTTTTAAAAATAACAGAGCTAAGCCTCTACGATTTTGCAAGAGAGGGGGTGTTCCATGGATACCTATAGAGATATAAAATCATCAGAGTTATACACATTAATTTTTGGTACAAGCCATACTTGAATACAAAATTATTTGGATTTAACAAGTTCATCCCCATAGACACATGCTGTGAGACCGATGTTACAAACTCAAACAAAATTATTGCCAGGGATAAAATACATTCCTTTCAGGCGTGATGTTAAAGTTCCTCCTGCAGTTTTGTGGATTGCAGAATATCCCTGGTTGTGTGAGTGCGTCTGCCAAATTGAATTGAAATGGTGGGTAGAAGTTTTTTATGCAAGAGAAATTGGTTGTAGAACTTAAACGAATTTTTTGAGAGTCAGTTATAGTCCAGGCAATATTATCTCTTCTATGAGGCTTCTGCAGATCGTCATGGGCAGTTCTTTGGAAGCATCGCTTGTTGACAGGATCAGAGCTCGGGTATATAAAAACATGACAAGCAGGAGAGAGGCTTATGGACAAATTAGTTGTAGAACATTTACCAGATGAGGAAGGAATACAATTAATAGAAAAAGGATAATAATTATAATAATGACAATGAAGATAAACTTGATCATTCATTAAGAACGTTAAGTGGGGTGGGGAAACCCTTGATACAATATAAGGACATTTAGATCCCCTTATGTTTAGATTAAAAAGAGGAAAAGATTTTAAGGTTCCTTTCCATAGGAAGAGTAAAGGAGAAAAAAAGGAGCAAGGGGTAGAGTGTTCTTTAAAATAAAACAGAAATGACAGAGTGAAAACTTATGGATAGCATTTTCATGACATACCCTCGTGGAACAAGTATAATAGCCTTCTGTTAATGAAATGATTTTAACACGAATAGTCTTTTGACAGGAAGCATAGGTTTTGTTGAAGTAAGGTAGAAATTGCAAAGAAGATATAGGCAAGAATATCAGGAAAGATTTTTAAGATACAGATGTAGCAGATAAATTCCCATGAGTTTCCTCTCCCCCAAGCTCAGCAGGACTCTGCCAAGCAGAATAATGACAGTCTGTTAGGAGGGAGGGAAAATGACAAAAAGCAGTAGAAGTAAGAGAAATTTAGATTTAAGTTTAGGAAGTTTAGAGTAAAAAGACAAATATTAAGAGAGTTTTGCAATGCTGGGAGGTTCGGGGTTTTTTCCCCGCAATGAATAAGAGCACGTTTCAGAGACAAGTGAGCTCATTACACAATAGCCTAATAGCCTGCCCCCAGGCTGTTGCAGGGAATTCCAAACTTGTGGATTACATCCCATCTGTTACAGAAGTCCTGAAAAGCAGAACTTGTGTAGGCAGATCCATTGTCTTCTTTGATTTCTTTTGGACGTCCCAGCGAGGCAAAGGTACGAATTGAATAATTGTTTTACAGCTTCTCCCTTTTGAGGAGTAGCCAAAATAAATCCTGAATATGTATCTATTGAAACGTGCAAATATTTTCATGGGGCAAAAGGTGGATACTAAGTTACATCCATTTGCCAAATTTCACAAGCTTTTAATCCTCTAGGATTTTACTCCTATGGGAATGGAATGTAGCAGCTTCTGCCTGAGTTAGAGAAAATTAAAAAGTTATCATAACTTGGCAGAGGAGATTCAAACACACTCCCTGCTTCTATTTTTTGATGGACTTTTAAAGCCTCCATAATTTTCTTCCAAGTGACCAAAAAGCCAATAGGTGCACGAGGAGGGCAATGGAGATATTCACCAATTTTTTTGCCAATTGGAAAATTTTTAAGGACCCTTCCTCTGAATAATTGGGACAATGTTGCCACACATAAGCCAATAATGTAGCAATAGATTTCCTTTTTATGGGAAAGCCCTTTAAATTAGCAGAGTATTTAGAAGAAGCGACTAGCTCTCTCAATTCCTTCTGTTGAGAAAAGCCTCCACCCATACTTACTAAAGTCGAGACCATCTTTCAGATCCGATGAGGTGCAATTCGCTCAGGCGCCTGGCGATGCACAGCTCCAACCGAGCTGATAAGTATGGGCGCGCCGCTGCGTATCCCCCTTAGGGAATCACGTCGGGGTCACCAAAATGCGGTATCTGCCATCCCGCATTAGATGGGCGTCTCATGAAAGGGAGCAAGGGAGAGAAAAACGACACGAGACGAGGTTTTCTCTGTGGATGAGAGCCCTTAATGCCTTGACACAGGCTCTTTTATTATGCTTTTTCACAGGGGGGTGAAATTCTTCAAAGCCCAGGGTAAACAAGACATTCATGAATTATAATAGCTTAGGTCAGCAGGAAATACACAAGATTTATAATAGCTCAGGTTAGTAAAGACAACAGGGTATCAAACAGTGTAATTTATAGAAACTCAGGTCAACCAAGACATCATTCTGCATTGACAGCTGTCTAAACTCCTCTTCTCTTTTGCATGTCTGGCAAAGATCACTTGAAGAGATAGGAGTTTTATGTTTACATGAAAAAGATACAATGCAGACAAGATTCTGATGTTTACATGAGAAAGATACAATGCTAGGATGGTACAGAATTGCACTGATAATTACAACAGAGGAACTTTTAGATTCATGAGATTTTTTTATATTTTGTTTCTTGAATTTGACTCGCAGTAAACATTATAAAATATTAATAATGTGAGGTGCCTCTAAAAATGCTGCATAGCCACCTTATTATTAGTAACAGGATTCCCCCCCCCCTTTATAGTAAAACTGTAGATTTAGGACAACTGAAATGAGGACAGAGATAAGCTGGGGGGGGACGACGACTTGACCAGATACCAAAAAATAAAATAAAATAGGCATTTGAAGAAGTATGCTCTTTGAACACTCTAACTTTTCCTTGGTATGACAATTAAACAAAGAGAAAATAAATAGAAAAGAAGATTAATGTTTAACACTATCACTTTCCTGTATAATTTTAGCTTAACTACATTAATGCAGTACTATATGAATGGCTGAGTAACTTTAAACTTATACTGGAACATTTTATTTAGCCAAAGGAATAGGGGAACAGAATATTGAAGTCTAATTTGATATTTGTTGAATTAAATCTAAGGGAGGGTTGGGTGTAATGGTTCAAGGCATCAGATCACAAGATTGTAATTCTAGTTCTGCCTTAGGGACAAAGTCATCTGGGTAATGTGGAGCCAATCACTCTTTCTCAGCCCTGGGAAGACACTAAGGGTAAACTCCTTCCAAGAAATGCTTCCAAGAAACCTGCAGGGACTTGTCAAGGCAACTGCCATAAGTCCAGACTGACTTAAAAGCACAAATAAACAACAAATCCCCAACTAAAATGATATCCCTCATTAAATAGAATTTACTGTGGAATGTATATGCTGCTCAAAAAACAAAAGAACAAATCCACGATTAAAAGCAACCATAACACAAAATTCGGGGGGGGGGGGGCAAACATACCCAAAGCTTATTTTCTATTAGAATAGAAAACCTGGGAGGGAAAGGGTAACTAGAATAAAACAGAGTATAAAGCTGAAAATTGTACTCTCTCTAAAAGGGAATTTTAGTGGCCATTGAAATCTCTGTTGCTCTGTTCCTCTATCCCAGCAGAAAACAAGAAGTTCATCATGTTTGCCAGGAAAATAGAACAATTCTTGTAAGATAAGTGCATACTATACTATAATTCCATGTCAGAAGCACCGAAGAGCTTTTGTGGTGAAATGATCAACAGGTGACATCAGCATTGCATGGGAGACACCCAGTTGGGTCTTCCTTTCCTAACCCAATTAAGTTGCCCACCAAAGTGGCAGCCATTTATCTGCTTTTAGTCACCCACTTTTTAACTGCTGGATCAGCAGGAGTTGGAGTGAGTGACAGAAGCTCACCCCACCACGTGGCAAAAACTGAGTCTTGAACATGAAATTTCCCATCATTAGACCAGCATCATAAACTCACACACCACTGCACTCCCTAATAATTGCATGACTGATAGTGTAAATGAAATTGCATTTGGGAATATTATTATGGTGGCTCTGTTTTAATCCTATTTATCCATAGCAGAACTAGAAACTGCCTAGCCTAGTAAATACATATTTACATACTTACATATACACTTATACTGAATGCATACATATTTTGAAGTGGAGCTATGACATCAGTGATCATAGCTGTACACAAGCTGTGGGACACTTAAGTTTTGCTAAGAGTGATCAGTTCCCTTTGGATAGAAGCAGTTCTTAACTACCAGAGACCAGAACAAACAAAAACACTCACTAAATATACAATTAAAAATTCTAATATAATTTTTAACAACTAAAATCTATGATAAAACCCAGTCTATCCAATAGACGTGATCTAACAATACTAAAATTACAGTCCATAAACTGTGTGTGGCCCATTATCAGTTTAATACTAAAAGAAAAAGGAATAAACTGAGCAAAGAGTTTGCCACATTTGTTATATAACATAATTATGCCACTTGTTTTGTTTCTCCAATTTCAATTTACTTGATGCAGTTGTGTTCAGTTCATTTCTGCTCAGTTATGGGAAAGCAAAAGTGAATATTTTGGCCCATCCCAATTAGTTTTCAAACATGCCTACTTAAAATTATATTTGTTTTCCTTATTTGCCCCTGGATCTTACCAGTTGCCAATATAGTCTTTTGCTTGTTAAGTCTTTCTACAAATAGAAATGTCCTGAAGTCCCACCTCTTTCAGAGACGCCACAAAATCCCCTGGGCAATGTGATTGTAGGAGAGCTCATTTGCTGATGTATAATGTTTTTGGCATTTGGCATATATTTCTTTATCTCATATGTGTCCAGAAGGATTTGTTTTGCCCAAAGTATCTGTTTTTCCTGAAATGTCCCTGATTCAGTCTAATACCAAGAAAAAATGCTCTCCTTTTAATATAGTTTGCATAAATCAGATAGGCAATGCAAAATCCTCATTCATGTTTCCTTACTTTAATTACTTCTTCTTTTTGCACCCTAACTTTCCAGCATTGACTGCTTCATCTTCCTGCTTATTTTACTGTTACTTCACCAATTTCCTTATTTAAATCTTTGTCCTTTTTTCTTATTTTGATTGGTCCCAGACTTTACAATTTGCCTTTTATTTTACTTTACTGTACTTCCCATCTTCTTTTGGAGAATCTTAGCCTTATTTCTCTGTCATCTTGAGAATCCTATAAGGACATGCTGCTTCTGGTCCTATGTTCCTAGATTAGACCAAACATTATGCTACATCTTTATATTTTTGCTAAGCATGCTCATTTTGGGGCTATTTGTTCCAGATTAGAAGAAAGAGAAGAAAGAACTAATTACTTTTCCAAAAGGGGGTGCAGGTCTGGTGGCAGATGAATCTATGGTGATGTCCTTGTACCTTAATGATGATTCAGTGCCAGCTGTTCTTAAGAAGCAAGGGAGAAATAAAATGCAATTGTTCTGCAACAAAGAATGCTTTTGCAAAGGAAAAACATCTTCACCTTTTGGTATACAGGGCAGTCTATAATTTCACATGAGGACACTCTTATGTTCTTCAGCCATTCAACTGATCCTCATGTTAGTAGCAGCCTAACTTGGGGAAAGTGCTGATTTCTGAATTTAAACCATAATACAGTTACCATGGGAAACCCAGACAGAGCAGAAATATACATTTTAAAACATACTACAAGTTTTACTAATTTCAAATGTCAATCTACTCATTTCAGCACATTCCAATATTTTCTTAATAATTTCTTCCTTTGATGGTATTTTCTCACTCTTCCAATTTTTAGCAAATACAATCCTAACCGCTGTTAATAAATTTACAATCAAATACTTCAAATTTTTATTATATGTATCATCTGTAAAACATCTTATATAAGTTTTCTTTATATGCTGTTGACATTGTCATTTTATAATTTTGAGACCACCATTTTTGCCATTTCTCTAAATCAATCCCATATCCAAAATTCTTCCCCCAAGCAATCATTGTTTCTTTAACTTGTTCTTCCTCTAATTTAATTTCCAGAAAATAACTATATAAATTTTTAATCACTTTTTCATCAGTACCTGTCAAAATCCTATCTAGGTCAGTCAATTTATCATAAATCCCTCTGTTTTAGAATCTTTGAGATACCTTGAGTGTATTTGTGCATATGAAAACCAATTCATCTTTATACCTTGTTCTTCTAAATTTTGCATCGTTTTAAGTTCACCCTTTTCATCCAATATTTTCCCATATCTAACTGTTTGTTCCTTCTTATATGTTATAGGATAAGAAAAAGCTTCAATAGTTGATAACCAAACTGGGATTTTCATATAACATTGTCTCTTAATTTTCTCCCAATTCAACCATAAAGACTCCCGTATATAATGTCTTCTAAAATAACCCTGCAATTTAGTTCCCTTATACCACAGAAAAGCATGCCAACCCAACAATAAATCATGTCCTTCTAATGTCAACAATCTAGACTTTCTTAATGTTATCCATTCTGTTATGTATGTAAATAGTTAAAATAAAAGCGAGCTTGGGGTAAAGTGCAGGGTTCTGGCCCTGCACTTCTGATTGGTTGTTAAGCGGCTCGATCGGATTGGTTGGGTTCAGAGAATCCGATTGGCCCTTAACGAAGGACACTTATTGGTTTTGGAGCTAGCGTCTTACAGCTCCCTATTGGTTATTTCGCATTAAGGTTGCCTATATAAGGCAGAGTTGTTGTTATTAAAGTCTTAAGTCACTATGTAATAAAGAGCTGAAAGTTCACCAACTAAGACTGTCTCCATTCATTTCACCCATGCCTGAAACCATATCACATTCTTTGACCCACATTAAATTTGCAGCTTGGTAATACAACTCCCAATTAGGAAGGCCAAATCCTCCTCTAGTTCTTGTAAAAGTTTTAATTTTATTCTCGCTTTCTTACCTTGCCATATATACTTCAGCACAATTTTATTTAATTCTTCAAAATAATCTTTGCCAAGCCAAAATGGTATTGTTTGGAACAAATATAAAATTCTGGGTAAAATATTTATCTTGATTGTTGAAATTCTACCTATCAATGACAATTGTAGATTTTCCCATTTTTTCAAATCAGATGTTATCTGCTGTTTAAGCTTAATATAGTTATTCTCTTTCAATGTAGTGCATCTTGATGTCAAATGTATCCCCAAAAATTTAACCTTGTTTGTAACTTGGATTTTCAATAAGTCTGCCAATTCTTCTCTTTGCCTTAATAACATGTTCTTTGTCAGGATCTTTGTTTTATCTTTATTTATTTTCAGACCAGCCATCTCACCGTATGTCTCTATCTTTTCCAATAATTTTAAAGCTGTCTCTAGAGGATCTTCCAGAATGAAAACCAGATCGTCCGCAAAGGCTTGCAATTTAAATTCCTCCTTTTTGATTTTCATTCCTTTTATATTTTGGTCCTCTCTAATATTTCTATTCAACACTTCCAAAGTCAGTACAAGTAGCAAAGGTGATAATGGGCATCCTTGTCTCGTGCCTTTTCTTATATTAATAGAGTTTGTAAATTCTCCCTCTATCATTACTTTTTCCGTTTGCATATAGTATATGGCTTCTATTGCTTGGATAAATTTTCTGGCAAAGCCCATCTGTTCCAGTAATAATAACATAAATCTCCAATTCACATTATCAAATACCTTTTGGGCATCTAGGAATATCAAAGCCATTTGTTTTTCAGGATGCCCCTCATAATATTCCAAAGTGTCCAGAATTACCCTCTTATTGTCTTTAATTTGTCTCTTTGGTAAGAATCCATTCTGATCAGGATGAATAAAATTGTTTAAGTATTCTTTTAGCCTTTCTGCCAAAATTGAGGTAAAGATTTTATAGTCTGCATTCAATAAGGAAATAGGTCTGTAGTTCTTAATCTGTAATGGATCGGCCCCTTCTTTTGGAATAAGTGTGATATAAGATTCTGACCGTGTTTTAGGTATTTTCTTATTTAACATAACTTCGTTCATGACTTCTAGCAGTGGAATGCTCAACGATTCTTGTAGTGTTTTATAAAATTCTGCCAGAAGCCCATCTGGACCTGGTGCTTTCCCATTATTCTATTTGTTGAATGCTTCGGTTAGTTCCATCACTGTTATTGTCAGCCTCAAGATATCTTCCATAATAAGTATATTCTGTCTTCTCTTTCATAATAAGTATATTCTTCTGTCTTCTAACTGTTGCTTCTCTGCTGCTATGCCAATTTACTTCTTTCGGCTGTCATGACAACGGTGGGAGGGGGGATCTTGGAGGGGAAGAAGGCTGGAGGTGTTTGGCATTCCTTTGCTGGGTTAGCAAGGGGAGGGGGGATTCTTTTCTTTAATTTTCCATTTCTTGGCTAGCCTCTGTCCCCTTTTGCGCAACTGCGAACTTTTATCAAGGTCAACGGAATGTCAAGGTCAACGGAAGAAGTCTCATCACCACCTGCAGATGACCACATGATCATATTCAGAAATTTTAATTGGAAGAATCATTTGAACTTTGGGAGGTGGGAGCAATTCTATTCCTTTGTATGTGTGTTCTACCTGCCAATTTCTCAGTTTCGGAATTGGATCTGTAGTTTCCATTTTATTTTCCAGTAAAAGGATAACTTTGCTCTACACCATGGAGTCTGAGTATTTCTTTCTTGGGATCTAAAGGGAGCACAGACTGACAGTTATAGTAC
The DNA here is from genome assembly GCA_033807585.1 of Hydrophis major. Taxonomy (NCBI): domain Eukaryota; kingdom Metazoa; phylum Chordata; class Lepidosauria; order Squamata; family Elapidae; genus Hydrophis; species Hydrophis major. The sequence continues at coordinate 295,250,662 of CM066328.1, read as the reverse complement.
TTTCTAACATAACACAGGAGTGTTTTGTGTTATTATTCACTATTTCAACCATTAAAACTCTTCCATCTTCATCAGTATAAATCAGTTTGGCTGGAATAGTTTCTTTAATGTACAAGACCACTCCTCTTTTCTTACAATGAGTCAAAGAAGTAAAAGTTTTCCCTAATTTTGGTTGTACCAATAATTGTTGATGTTGTTTTTTAATGTGTACTTCTTGTAAGCAGATTATGTCAAATTTTAATTTCTCTAATTTATGAAAAGTTTTTCTTCTTTTAGTAGCTGAATTCAGTCCATTTATATTCATAGAAATCTTTTTTTCCCCCTCATTCCTAAATATGCCTCATTCCAATAGCCTCAAAAAGGATATTGAATAAACAGAACCTGGGGAGTGGGAAATTGATATGGAAGCAATTCAGGGGCTGTAAACAGTGTCTTTTTAGCAGTGCCTCAAGCCTATAGAAAAGTTGTGATAACACTACAGCTATTGTTTTCTCTCTCATTCATAGTACATATTATCTTCTATAGAAGAGCTGTCAAATTCGTGGCCCTCAGGCTGGATGTGTCACACAGTGACCATGCCCACACCCAGTTAATGAAGGGCAAAAAAGTCACAATACATTATGTGATGATGCCATGATGACACGGGTTTGACACCCCTGTTCTAGAGCAATCTGTTTTAAAGTTAAAACACTGGATCAATAAAAATGAAGTAAGAACAAATCCCAGGAAAAAAGGGAAGGAATATCATTAAAGAAAACTGACCTAGTTTATTATTGTTGATTCTTGAACATTTTCTACATGCATTTGTTCTGCCAGTGGGTTAAAAAAATGAGATGGCTATCTGAATATTTTCAGAAAATATGTTTCCTTTATGGTAAAGATGTTTATTTCAACAGCCACATATAACCCAACATACATTCTAAAAAGCTTCAAAATAGGCAATTTAATTTTAGTATTATTAATACAATTATAATTATATAAATCATATCACCATAAATATGCACTGCTTAAACAAGTATAACATGTATTTGTGAACTTATTCAAATACATAATAACACATTAACCAAAAATGTGAGATCAATTAAAAAAAAAAATCTGGTCTAAGAAGTCCTTAATTTTTGAGGAGACAAATTCCTCCTCCCATGGATTCTTATCATAGGGATCATGATGTCCCAGTGGTTAAAAATTCTGAGCTTGTCAGATGGAAAGCTGACAGCCCAGATTCAAGACTCGAGCTCTACACAACAAGGTAGAGCTCAGCTATTGCCTAATTAGCGGTTTGAAAGCATACAAATGTGAGTAGATAAATAGGTACCACTTCAGTGGGAAGATAACAGTGTTTTCTGTGCCTCAGCATATAGTCTGTGCCTCTTTCCTATCTAAGGAAAGAGTCTTCAGACAATGCTGGCACCCTGGGCCAAAAAACAAAGATGAGCACTGCCCCCCAGAATTGGACACAATTAAACAGGGGAAACCTTGTTTATCATGACTATTATCATGTATTTTTTACATTAAAAAAATGTCTGCTGGTATGCATTTGGTATTATTATGGTTTGGTCACACAGTCACCAAATTTTTAGACTGGATTTGGCATTTTTGTTTACTTATTGAGTGCTTGCAAAGAGCCTGGTATAGGCAGTTGTAGTTTGATGGTGTTAAAATATCATCACAGGATGTAAGCTGTTCCAAATAAGGCTGCTATTGTTATTATTATTCATTACTTTTTTTGTTATATAGCACTTTACAATTTTGACTTTTTGCTAATATAGTTCCAACTATTTGATCTCAGCCCCCATACTGTATATAGGTTTCATTCAGTGTTAGGGATACACACCCTAGCAGAATGTGCAACGGCAGTCTAGCAGGCAGGCAAATTATGTGAGATAAACGTTGTTGTAGTTTACACTCAGTAAGACAGATACACTGTGCCAGTTAAATAGTTTTTTATTCCATCAAGAGTTATAGCATAGTCGCCGACCTTCCGGTTTGCGTGGCTTCGGAGCAGCAGGAATTCGCGACAGCTCGCGATTCCTGCTGGCTAGCTGCCGAGGTACCCCCGATCCAGATGGGTCAGGGGGTTATGGCTGCCCTGTAGGGACAGCTGAAGATAGAGGGGAGCCGGTTAGGGAGGTGGGGGCATCGCAGACCCCCCCCTTCTCCGGGAAAACCCCTTTTTCCCAAGGCGGTGGAGCGGCGGTCAGCAATGGCCGCCACGAAGAAGCCAGCAACCGGGTAAGAACTGTGCTGGAGGAAGTGTGAAAAGTGAAAGTTCTGTCTGAGCCGGGTCAAGTAACAACTTTTAAATTGCCTGGAATTGAGCTGCTTGTTGCTGGAGGATACATTGTATCCCTAAGAAGATCGAAAGCGGCGGAGAAGCTGTTAAAGGGAACTTTTTTTTATTTTTTTTTTTACTCTCTCATCCCACGGAAAAAGCAGAAATATTTGGATGTATTAGACACTGAAAGTGGATTGCTTTGAAAGCTAAGCTAAGAGACAAAGGGATTTTTGGACATTGAAAAATTTAAGAAATTGGAAAATCTCTGCTGGAGGTATGGATTTTTGATTATTTAAAATTGTTATTGCAAGTGGGAAGGGAGAAAGAAAAATTGGAGCAGAAACTGAAAAAGGAGGAGACTGTCTAGAACGTCTTGGTGGATCCCAAAAGAAGATATATGGTAATTGGACCTCTTTGATCAAAAATTAATTTGGAAAGAGAAAGAGAAGAAGGAAGAAAAGTATTAACTTTTGGAACTTTTTTCTTTTTTTCCTTTTTTTAATTGCTTTTGATTGTCTTGGATTAAAAATACTTGTGGTTGTTTTGGAAAAAGTTTCCCTTTTCATAATGGCATTCTCTGTGGATGAACTAGAGATTGAATATCAAAAATATAAAAAAGAAGATACTTTGGGCGCTTTGTTCCAATTCTTAGAAATGGCGTTATGTTCCTTAGAAAAGTTGACGCAGCAGAAGGACTGGGACAAGGAAGAAGAGGAAAAAGAAGCCATCTTTGATGAACAATGGGTTCCTTCCGGAGAGGAGGAGAAAAAGGATAAGAAAAAGGGGTTTTTAAGAATTATAAAAACAACCAAAAGAGAGAAAAATGAGCGAAGAGATGGAGGCAAGGTTAGAAAACAAAAGAAAAGGAGCAAGAAAAGCGAAGGGAAAAAGCAAAGGGGTAGAAAGGGCAAGGAGAAGAATAAGCAAGAGAGAAAAGGGGGGAGGAGAAGCCTTAATGGGGGGAAGCAAGATTTAAAGAAAAAAAGTTTATTTAGAGACAATGGGTGAATTTAATTTAGACTAAAAGAGGGATTCTGGAGGGTATTTAAGAGTGTGTTTTTATATGTATGTATATTTAGAATAAAAAATTTATTATGTAATTTTAAGAATTTTTTAAACAGAATCCCAAGAAAGATTTATATGTAGTATTTTTAAGTTAGGTAATGTGTTATAGATGCAACTCCAATTGGTTTACAGGAGAAGTATAGTAAAAGAAAAAAGATGAATGGATGTTTGGAAATAGAACAGACAAAGAATGTTGTTGAAAATGGTAATAATGGAAGGATATATATGCTTTTTTTTTTTTTTGATTTTGTATATTGATAAAAGGCAATAAAATTTTAATTGATAAATAATTTGGATGGAAAAGAGAAGTAGGGATAAGATATGAAGTTAATATTATATGAAATATTGATATTATAATCTGGAAATGTTATGTTTTATTGGTCTATCATTATTATTTTTTTTTAGAAAAGAATTTATAAGCTGTTATGCCTTGATTTTGTGTGTATTGATTTTAGAAAACTGATAAAAATGGTTTTTATATATATATATAAAAAAGAAAATGATAATAAGATATAGAAGGAGACTTAGGTTGAATATGATGTTTGAATTTGTGTCTGTGTAAAGAGTTTTTAACCCGGGAACAGACAACCTTCAGAAAAGATCTTGTAGTTTTGTCTATGTTTTGTGTTTGTATGTTTGTGTATTATGCTTATGATAAAACTAATAAAATTTGTTTTTTATTAAAAAAAAAGGAAAAAAGAATCAATAAAACCTTGGAGGAATGTTAGATGAGAATAATTTAAACAAGTCAGAAAGAAAAGAATATGATGATTATAAAATGGATAAATATGGAAGAGAAATGAAATTGAATTGGAGTAAAGAGAAATAATGAGAAACTTGATGAAAGATATTTGCGTGTCCATATGGGGATGGGATAAATTGGAATTATGTTGTATAAAAATATTGTTTTGTTTGACTTGTAAGGATTTACAATATTAAGAGGTTTTATGTGTTTATGTATTTAATGGTTAATGATGTGTTGTTTTATCTTTAAAATTAATAAAAATTTGTTTCAAAAAAAAAAAAAAGAGTTATAGCATAGTCAAAACAGTCCATATGTCATAAACTAGTTCAGTCCATCCAGGGATTAATCAATTGCAAAGTCCAGTGTTGAAAATAGAGGTCAGTAAACTTACAAATAATCAGTCCAGCAATATATCTCTTTTGCAGTCAGAGATATGAAGAAAATCAAACCCCTTTTCTTCTCTCAGCAACAGCAGGGAAAACACGCAGTAACCACCATCAATCCAACATTGTCAGCTACTACAGTAAAAGCCAGCTAACAGTGAGTTCTCTTGCTCCCTCTAATGGTGATTTTACAACCGCACCCAAAATACATGTTTTGCAGTTAAAGTGATACTTACACTTAAACTCACTAACATAGTTTATATATTATTTTTACCCAAACTAACTTAGGTAACCAATATTATCCCTAACACATAGGACAAAATATGATGCAATTCATATTCAAAGTGCACGAAGCATGAAACATTGGATTTTTTTTTTGCTGGAATCTTAAGAGTTAAAAAGTCATCTCAAGAATAATTCTGTATAGCTTCCAGTAAGTGTAGGAAATGAAACATTCCAATATTCATAACTGCTAAACACTGCACATTAACCACCCTTTGAAAGAAAGTGATTCAACATTGCAGTACAACTTGTTATGAAGAGAGTAGGGACTGAAGAGTTTCATACAATGAAGAAGACTGCTATCTCTTCTGTTATGAAGATGCACTAGGACTGAAGAGTTTCATACAATGAAGAAGACTGCTATCTCTTCTGTTATGAAGATGCACTAGGAACAAGTTCTTCTTACTCACTAAAATCAGCCATTTTGAAATCAAGACAGTCACTCCTTAAGGTATTTCTTTTTTTTCCCCTCCTGACCATCAGCTGTTTCTATGATCAACTGTGCCGGGATTCCCCTTACTTACTTACTACTTCACTCTTCACTACAACATCCCCCCATCCCCTCCATGTTTTTCCTTCCTGAGTCTCAGGGAAGCCTTCTGTGAGCAAATTGCGCCCCCAGGAGGCTCCCTGAGGCCCAGAAGGCCCAAAAATGGGGGAGGTGCTGCAAAAAAGAAGCCATGCCTACCCATTCAGATGGTCATGCCCACCTAGCCACGCCCATCTAGCCACCCCCACAGAACCAGTTATTACAAAAATTGAATCCCACCCCTGGTCACCCCCATTTTGTAATTCAGATTAAGCTGCAAAATAGTTTTAAGGTCATATAAGAGACCTCATGGATTATAACCATGGTCTACTTAGTTTCTCTATATTATTCAAAACTACACTACACAAACTGTTTACAATCTATGCTATTTTAATTGAAGACCTTGAAACCATCCAAAACATTAATGAATGATACATTTGTATAACATATGGATTAGATATAAAGTTTCTCTGACATTTAAAAGCAAGTGAGGGTTTTTTTTAAAGAAGTATAAATAAAATGATGTTTCTGAGATTATGGTGGAAGTATAGGGAAAAGGCAATTTTAGTCACTAACTACTATGATTGCTAAGGAAATAAACACAAAAAAGCATTTCTTTTGCAATCCACTTTTTCCTTGAATTAAGACAGAACACAAGCTTCATGACAAAGCTTGCTTCCTACTAGATATATATTGTGGGATGGTTTGATAAAAATACACCAAATCAAACGTTGGAGACACTTATCTGTTTTCAGTTTAGGTTTTCTTGGCACAAGGAATAGAATAGAACAGAACAGAACAGAATAGAATAGAATAGAATAGAATAGAATAGAATAGAAAATAGAATAGAATAGAATAGAATAGAATATTCTTTATTGGACATGTGATTGGACACATAAGAAATTCAATTTCACACAAGGCATTCAACATTCAATTTCACTTATTTTTTCCTTTTCCTTTTCCACTTTTAGTTTAATCCATTTTATTTGGCAATATTTCCCAAATAAATGTTTCAAGAATGTTTTTTCTAATATACACATTTCTGTGAACATTTTGTTAACAAATGATATTGTGCACTCAGTTGCTTTAACTAAACACATCTCATTAAAATGTTTTTGTTTTGTTTTTTTGTTCAGAAGAAAACTGCATTTCTAAATTGGTAAAAAGTATAGACATGAGAGAGACCTGCATCACAATTTTTATCTTCAGAAACATGCTGGCTGGGGAATTCTGGGAGTCCATGCATCATAAAATTACCAAGGCTGAGAAACTCTGCTGTGCTGTGTAGAACCTTTTTTATGTAATATAATAGCTGCAGTTTTGCTTTGCCACTTCATACATCAGGCCAAAAAACTGAATACATAATGGTTTGTCATCTATTTTCAGATCAGTTATTATTCTAGTTTCTCAGCATCAGGAAATCATAGGGCTTTTGTTGTTGATGTGTGCTTCATGCCAAAGAACAGTTAAGTGTTAGCCATAGCTTAATGTGACATCTAAATCAATCATTAAGGAAGATCTCACAGTTGGTAATAATGATATTAATATGTAGCACACATGAAGAAGCCAATTCAAAATCCAGATAGATCAAGGTGACCTTTTGTTTAGTGAATAGTCACTTGAAAATCAGGCCAGAGTTTTCCCTTTGAAAAGAGAAGGGCATCACAAATTGAATGGCAAACAGCATTTAACAAGCTGAACATCATCCTTTGTACACCAACCAATGTACAGTTTAAAAATACCCGTGTCTGTTCTGAAGGCTAATCATATTACTGCCTTTTGAGAAAGACACAAATGCCACCTAATCCTGTTTTGCTTGGTTTTCTCTCCATTTCCTGAATAGTAGAGCATGTCTCTGATTATTTCATCTTATCAAAACTATTTCTAACCATGATTATTCAGGATGAAGATGTCGATAAAAAAATACAACCAGAAAGTCAGAGCAACAAACACATACAAAAATAACTGCACAAACAAATAAAAAGGACCTTCTGATTTATTCATGGCAAATCCATAAAGGGATAAAGTTTTCCACCCTGGGGAATAATAATGAGATGCTCATTACTTTCTTCTCAACTGGGACCACTAACTTCATTATCATTTTTTTAGAATCACTGTAATCATACCCTGAGATATTAGGGTTATTGTATCCTCTGTGAAGGCATTTGAAAATTCTCAGCAGTGGCCTTCCCTATTCATCCTTTTCTATTGTTTGGTTCTCCACATATTTACTTCCCTTTTAAAAGACAGTGAACAATTCAAAACTGTCACCATTTGTGTCTTTCCCATTTAATTTCCCATGTAATTGTTAACCAGCCGTAAATAAATACATACATACAAACATACATACATACATACATACATACATACATAAAATCCCAAAATGCCGGAATAAACTATCAAGTGACTTTCATGTCTGCATGCTTTCAGTTAAAATGATTTAACACCAGAGATGTCAATTTGAGAGAATAAATTAAAACTCCAAGCATTTTTCAGCTTTATTTGTTCACGTAGGAACTCTTCGCTAAAATAGGACATACATTTTTAGATACAGAATGTAAATGCAGCGGAATCCATGCAAATTCTATATAAGTGTTATATAATCTACCTAAATAATTAACAGCTATTTAGGATAGTTCCACTGTAAATGTTTTGAAACTTTGCGGACTTATATTTTGCATAACTTTTTGCATAATTTAAGACTATGCAATATCTTGTTGACTTTTGATATTTTAATAGATTAGCTATCTGTGCTGTCTACATTCCTATTGAAATGCTTTAGAGTTCTCCTACTGAAATTTGAAATCTCGTGCCAAAATTCAGCTCAGATTTCTCTTTATATCTATATTTATATCTATGTATCATCTATCACAGAACTTTTTTTTGTTCTTAAATAGATAGATTTAAATTTAAATTATCCTGGTTTGAACACATTATGCAAAGACTCTTTGGAAAGGTCTGAATGATGGAGAAACTGGAAGAAAAGTGACCCTCTTCCAGCAGCAAAGAGGACAGTCTCAGTCACAGTGGCGATGAATGCACTGTGGGGAGACTTGAAAGAAAAGGACTGTCACATCTATCTATGTGGTTGATAGGAGTCAACAATGACTTTGTGGCACACAATCAAATTAATGGATTATCTTTGATAAAACATGTAAAAGCTATATAGGCCATTGTTGTAAGCATTCAGAATCTTTGAGGATCAACCTAATAAAAGCTTATAGGTAAGCATCTGTGAGTCCTGGTCATTTAGTCTTACATCAAATAAGTTTTCAAAAGGGAAAAAATATATTGATTGGACAAGGGGATTGGAAACATTTGTGATGCCTGGATGGTTTAAATTTGCTTTGAGAGTCTTTATTCTCAGCTGATGTCATTTTCTTCGAAACTGTGGGGTTTTTAATGGCTATTTATATTGTTGTTTCAATTTTAAATTATATTGGCTTCCAGAGTTGCTTTGTTGAAAGGCAGCCATACAATTAAAAATAAATCTTTCTGTATTAATTAAGAAAAGGTCTCACTTGTATGGATCCATTAACTTGCCAGATTGCTATAGACTTTTTCCCAGACTCCAGATTATCTGTGAGACATGACTAGTATGAGAGTATTTTGATTACCTCAGAGTGGAAGAAGGTTTTTTTCTGGAATTATAAGTAAAATGATATGAAATAAAAAAATGATCTGGATTGTACAGATTAGACCAAATGAATAATAGGAGAAATGTCCAAGTTGGCCACTGAGTCACTTGCTTTACCCTGTAACATCTTGGGCAAAATAGCTCAATCCAGTTTAAAACTGGTCTAGAAAATATATTTAATTAAAATACATTCAGTTTGTGCATCACTTGATTTTTCTCCTTGAAATTACATTGCCTGGGCTATGTTGAAAAATGAGGTGAAAAACTTTTTAATTGCGAATCTTGATCCCAGTTTCCTCAAACAATGGCTTTCTTATGGAGGTATGGAAATCTGCTGTGCTGAAGGAGCTGACAGAATCAAGTGATGTTGTGTAACTTTTGTCACAATTTTGATACTGCAATACATTTATTTCTTTAATTTCTCATTTACAGAATTGATAAAGACCAGGCCATGTTCTTTTCCCCATTAGGTTACTGATTTATGAAGATTTTTTTTAAGATATAATCAAACAAATGGTAGTGGGAAAAAAACTATCAGAAGGAACTATCAGAAGGAATCAAACTCATAGCATAGCTTATATACTTATAGGCTTAGCAACAGAACTTCTGATCCCAACTGTGTGTTTGTGACTTGAGGACTGGAATTTAATTTATGCATTTTGTAAGATATGATGTGAGGGAATATGCGAATGGATGCAAATAGTTAATATGCATTCCATAATGAATTCATTCCTATGCTAAGAAACACTTGCATTTTTTTTATTTGTCTTTACCTATTGAGAATTAAATGAGATCTTTTGTAAATTATTTCTAAACCATTCTGTTTTTTGAAAAAATGAGAAACAACTCAAGTAAATTCTTGGGCCAACTGAAACACTCTATTTAAAGCTTTTTGAAACCCTCTTCCATCAATTAGAAAACTAACAGAGAAAATGCTTACAGCAGGAATAGAACTAGTAATTGTTCAGATGCTGTTGAACAATAGGTTTCTACAGCCCAAAATCATATAGCTCAGCTCATTTTGCAACACTATGTTTCCAGTTTTTTTGCTAAACTAAAATTATCAGTAACTAAGGAGACATGCCAGTTGTATATATTTTGCTTATTATGATTAGGTACAAAGCAAAGGCCATTCTTATTTTCTTTTCCCAAGCTGCCATCCTTTACAGAACCTAAAGCTCTGGAGATACTTATCATAGAGACCCAAATCTGATAAAGTGTGAGTTAGACTTGTTTCTTCCACCTGCAGAGGTGAAAAATCTATTTCAAATTGCCTTAAATTTCAGAGTTCACCCAGGTTTGATGCATACTCAGAATGCAAGATAATCTGCCTTCCTGAACTGCTGTACAAATATTGATTATCGATGATACAGCAAGAAAATTTCGTTCAGGTTTTTTTTTCCAATCATACTTGGATTGAGTATGGTATATTCACAATTTGTATTATGTGTACTGGAAATAATTTTATTTTAATAATCAGTCATCATCATAGGAGATTCTTTATTCCAAATTTAACTTTATTTCTCTCACTGTCTCAGCTATACCTTAACCATTAACACAAATCCATGATCCATTGAGACAGGAAACTATGCGAAATATATTTTAATAGATTAGTAGATTAATAGATTAGACTTGGAACTGGCCCCAGATGGACATTTTGAACAGTGTTTATTTGCTTGTGATATCCCAGCTCAGAAAAGAAATCCAGAACATTATTTAACAGCATTCAACTTTTTGTAATCATAAGAGAAGGGTTTTAATACTAATATGATAGCTCCAGAAGCCCAAATCAACAGGCTTAAATGTTTATGGAAATTAATTGCATTCCATGCCAATAATTGTTTAAAACAGATCGCAGAAATCTGTGATTATTTTTGCTATTTTGCTATGCTTATTTTTCCCAACAATTTTTCTTCTTTTAAGACTAACAGTAAAAGTAAGTATTCAAAAGTAAGAGAGAAGACCATAAGCTTCAGTTTGCTTATTGTAATGGTACTTTTTTTTGCTCTACTTGTTCCCAGCTATTGGAATGCTTCTTCTAGAGCTCCTCAGTCATATGGCTGCAATCGTTTGAAACACTTTATATCCCTTCAACCATTACTTTTTCTTGGGGTCTTGAGGGAAATATTCTTTTTTCTTATTCCACTTCAATCCAAATTGTCAGCAATGCCATATCGATTACAGGCATCACAAAGACTAACCATGCAGCAAAATAAGGCAAGTGCCACAGGAATACCTTTCCTGCATGCTGTATTTACTGCTTCATAACCGAGTCATTGAGAGAACTGAAGTAAAGCATCATTGTGAAACATTCACAGTCAGTCTGAGACACTCATAACTTTTCTACCCAGCAGCCTGGAAAAGAAAGAATTGTTGTGTCATATGTCTATTTCTCTCCCTCCCTCTCCTCCCCCCACCCCCATCCTTCTCAAGCACAAATTCACTGTGACTCACATGAACAGCAGGACAGAAAATATGTAGCAAGATAATGTCATAATGCCAAACAATTGGGGCATGTAAAAATATAACAGAGAAATTACACTTTGCAACATGTAGTTTTACTGAAAGAACACCACTTTTCTAGATTATGGCTTTTAAGCACAGACTGATTCATAGATTGTTGATTAGATCTAGCTGATACTCTTATCTGAGATTGCTTCCAGTTTATGTCATGCTCTTTTTTCTTTTTGCAAGTCACTAGAGTTTACTGCTACAAAGTAACTTTTGGGATATCCTGTGCCTTCGCTTAAGTGATCAGGTTGATCAAAGTGGCAAATATGGACCCTTCAAGGATTGATAGGATTGATAGTCTTGGGACTATCCAAGAGATTGAAATTATTATCGTGATTGATGGCACAGTCATCCAGATCTTTAGGCTAGATTTGGGATTTTTATCTATCTATTGGATCCTTCCCAATACCTGGAATAATAGGCAGATGTTATTTGATAGTGTTAAAGATGTCATTGCAGAATGTAAAATGTTCCAAGCAAAGCTGCTTTTTGCAACTGACTATTGGTGAGTTTGTCAATGCAGATTGTGTTCAAGTGATGCTCTGGATGTTTTGGGATTGTAGCCAAGTTACCTATTGATACTGTCTTGGCTTTCTTTTGACACAATCATTCTACTTCTATTTGCAGATCTTTGTATTTTGTTATTTTCTCCTATTTTTCTCTTTTATTCTGTTATTTCCAGGCTATTGTTATGGTATTATTATTTAAAGTAGTGTTAGAAGAAAAATCCAGTCCAGTTCCACTCTGGGAGAAAGACGCTGGAAATAAAATGGAGCCTGGCTACAAAGAAGGAAGGTCTCTGTTTATTTGGTTTCGAGAAACTTCAGTGACAGCAGCATGTTTCTGGGGTGGCTGACCAAATGGCTTAGTGAGTGGATGGATTTTTATAGGGTCCTTGGATTTGGTGATAGAGATGCTCCAGGAGGTTGTACAATGTAGTGAACCTTGTATCTTTTATTATTTCAGTGATGGTGGGTTAATCTTATAATGTCCTAAAGGTCATGTCCTGTCCTTATAGTTTGGGTGGGAGTATAAATTCTTAATCCCATCAGCTCCATCTTCTATGGGAACTGTGGCTGAAGGCCTATTGTTTATGAATAGATTGCCCAGTCCTTCTTAATACAGTGAAACCTCAGGTCGTGGTTCTGCTTGTGATCAAATCAGGTTCTGACCAAAAAAATCGACACAATTTTTGAATCAGGTCACAATTCAAAAACTGGGTGGTGAACAAACCCAGTCGTGGCAGATTCCCTTTCCATTCCAATTTCCCCTTCCATGCATGCACAGTCTGTGTAATTTTTAAAATAAAAAATTATTTGTGCATGCGCAGTCAGTCGTGCTTCTGGTCATGACCAAACTGGGTTGTGACCATAGTCCTGGAATGGATTACAGTCACAACCCAGAGGTTCCACTGTAAGTTCAAAATATCCATCTTTAAAGATTTGAAACTTCTGCTTGAGGCTATGGTAGGAAGACTGGGGCTGCTTTCTACCTTTGTTAAGATTTTTCTCAATTTCTCCTTTGGAGAAATATAATATTATTCCTCCTTTAATATTCCCCAAAATATTTCATTCTCTAGGAAGGGGGGGGGGCTTCCCACAGTAGTATTTATTATTTTCATATAATAAATGTTTGGAGGTTAATGAACAATCTGAAACATTATAAGAGGTCAATGAGTTGAAGAGTTTGGAGACCCTTACTTTAGATTGAGCACAAGGTTGGAATGAAAAAGAGTTCTATGCATTGCCCATTTGCCTAGAAGGAGCTATAAACATTTCAGCTTGATCCGACAATACTTTCATTCAGATTCTTTGCCCTTTCTTAAGATCCAAGAAAGTGGAATAAATCAGCTGCTGAATACACAATATTTATCCATTTATCTTTATCATGTCCTCATTGAGTCAATTTATTCCACTTCTTTCTCCCATGAAGGTTATATAAAAAAACATGGTTGTTTTAAAAATAAGGTAGGCCTAAAAAAGTTGTGCTCTACTTTCATGAAACAATGAGGAGGATATACTGTAATTTAGTCTGAATGGGTATTTCTTCACCATAGTCACAACTATCAGTTCTGGACCAACTAGCGAATAATTTTAAGTAAAGATAAGATATGAAGACCAATGTCTATATCCTAAGAAACGTTCATTGTTTCATTTATTTTATTTTATTTCCAACCAAAGGAAAAGTATTTAAGTATTTATAATACACTTCCCTTTGCATTATATCTAAGACTGACACGTTAGGGTAAAATGAAGCAACTAAGATGCTTTGTCAACAAGCATTTTTAGATACATTTCATCATCAGTTTGTGACTGGGTTGAGTGCCCTAACAAAGACATCTTCTTTTCAAAATATGTATATTTGTGAATGTCATTTAGATATGACTCACTGAATTTGTTATAAAATAAAATGTATGGGCTTATTAAGCAACATATTGTCTTGTATGGATTGAATAGAATGTCAATGTTCTAACTTATCTATTTTCTATAAAACTTGATATGCCTAATTTTGGCATTTGCATGTGTGTATGTTTTAATGCTTAAGAATGTAGGATATAATTTTAATGAACATTTACATTCCTAATTTATTTCCCCAAGAATGAATCCATCAACCAAACAAATAAAATAACTTAAACCATGCCATATTGAATTTAGACCTATGTTATTCAACCCATGTAACAATTTTTATTTCAGTTACCTACCATGGAATTCTCTCTACTTAAACATTCAATTTTAACAAAGATATAAAGCAGAATTGCACTTCTTAGGCCGTCTCCAGAATAGCCATTCTCTATGTTGTAAGTGAAGGAGGAGAAGGAATCATTCTGCTCCCACACTCAACTCATTGCAAATCACTTGGTACTCATGCTTTACAGTTTTGATTAAAAATTGTTGTTGTTTTTTAGTCAGCCACCTTAGATCTTTAACAGTCAAAAGGGCTGCAGTAATGGATGGTATGATACAATGGACCTCTCTCTTTTATTTGCTTTTAACTGCTAAAGAAAGAGAATATACATTCACATATTTAAAGGCACCATTTCTATTGGTACCCAAGGGAAAACACTGGATAAAAGGCAAGTCCTAGCAAGTTTTGGGAGGATCTCAGAATACTTGCTTGGAGGTTTGGAATTTATCAGTGGGGTTCAAGCTTTAAACTGTCAGCTTATGGAGAAAATCCATGATTAACAAATTGGAAGGATTAAAATTTCAAGCTAATGACATACTTGTTTTAATCAAGCGTGCTACTGAAATAAGCAATCAAAATGAAATCTATACTTTTCATTATGTTTGGGATTTTGTCATTATCAAATTGCAATTTTAAACCTACCTACTGAGAATCTACCCACTGAGCACTCTGTTTTGTTCCTAAACATGGATAGAACGATACCGTTCCTTAGCAAAGTTTTTTTTTAAGAGAACAATATTCTGAAAGATTGTGCCTTTCTTCCTTTCTTTAAATAAAGAGATTGCCTTGTTGGGGTAAAAAAAAAATAAAAATAAGGTTGTCTATCAGCAAAATTCATTTGGTGATGCCAATCATGAGCCAAACAAGATGATATGTTCTTGTAAAGAAAAGAATAACAAACCATCCAAAAAAACCAGCATGATCTGGACTCAACATCAACTTGAATGAGATTTTACCTTTTATATTTGCCCACATAACCATTCCAGTCTTTATTTAAAAAAAAAAAAAAAAAAAAAACCTTCTTTCCTGCCTCCTTTTCTCTGTTATATTTTACAGCACAATCATTTTTTAAAGACCGTACATGGATTTTCTTTATCAAGACTAAATAGATCTTTTTTTTCTCCTGGTTCTTTTTATTTATATATAGAGAGTCCTCAAGTGATGACCTCAATTGAGATTGCAACTTCCATTGGTAGGCAATGCAGTCATTAAATCATACTTAATTTTACAACCTTTTTGGTGTAATTGTTATGTGAATCATCACTAAACAAGCAGTACTAAGTTGAGGGCCAGCTGTAATGATTGGTTATCCAATGAACCAAGGTTGATTGGAAAAAAGTATTTGTATGATATAAAAGTATATGTCTCATAAGACAGAGCACAAATTTTAAAATGTTATATAGAATGACAAGCTTGACATAATTTATCTCTTTCATATATGCTAGGATTTTTTAAAATATACTTATGTAAATTCCCTAAAGAAGGCATTAAGAAGCTGGCTTGTCATTTTAAAAATGGTGATTTGTCATCTCCCCCTTTTTTCAGCCACTTTGACATTTTACAAAACTTATGGTAGTTGTTTCCTTGTATATGACTTGATTGTCTGGAAATAATGGTGGAGGGCTTTCACGTGTGGTGATTTATTTCCATATTCCATCATTTCTGCTATTTCAGAAATAGAACTCCAAATGTCAGCCAAAATAGCAGTAGCATCTTGTTCTGTTTGATATCAAGTAATGATTATAGCCAAGATATTTGCTGGAGATGGTGATTTAATGGGACCTATTGCTAGGCTTTTCTATTGGCAGATATAACTAAAACAACACTTCAACTAGGCCAATAAAATGTAATGACAAATTATTGAAGCATATGAAAAATGAATTCCTTAAATAGTTTTCCTTCTGCGTGCTCCTAAATCAGAGATCTCAGAGACCAACTAACCCCAGTCACAGTCAGTAACTCCTTGGAACACAGCATCTATTTATGCCTTCAGATTCCTTGTTATACTGAATGCATCCACACAGCATTCAAAACATATTCCAGAGCATCCTCCTGTACTAAAAACAACGCAATCTTAAGGACATCTTGTTTTGAAGTGCAAGCTGATAAAATTATGTGGTTTCTATCTCACAAATAGATAAAGTGTATGTACACTGAAAGTTTATTCACTGGAGACAAATTCCATGGGTGTCACTGTCCAATCAGACTTAGCCAATAAAGCTACTCTACTCTACTCTACTCTACTCTACTCTACTCTACTCTACTCTCTCCACTCCATTCCACTGTCCACTGTCCACTCTCTACTCCACAAATTTCCTAAATATTGGGGCAAGGAAATAATTCTACAAGCTTGTTGTCTGCTTAAAAGACAAGCAGCCTTATTGTCTGCTTAAAAGACAAGGTTGCCTGGGAGTAGACTGAAAAATTAGGATTCCTCCAAGTCTTAAGCAATTAGTAATCATTGGCAGTGGTGCGATTCAACCAGTGTAACAACCAGTTCGGTGCTCGCACACTGTGCGTACATGCACACCATTTTTTTAAAAAACCATTTTTAGATATAATACTTACCTACTACAGCCCTGGGGAGTAAAACAGCTGAGGCATGGCAAAACCACTCTGCTGCGTGAATCAGTTGTGCTTCAAAACAAGGAAATAAAGCACAGGAAAAAGCAGGGGTGGTTGGGCAAGGCTAGAAATACTGGTTCACCTGAACTGGTAGAATCCCACCCCTGATCATTGGGCTCAGAGACTTTACCTCTGTTATGGTATCTAAATCTGTGCCTGGCAACTTTTCAATGTTCTCAGCAATCTGAGTTTATATCAGCTGCTGACAAAGGGTTGATGGCTTTCTGGGGTTTCATGCACTTCTGATCAGGTCCCATGTCCTCCTTGGATTGCTGCCCTTACTCACAGAACATGATTATGTGGATCACTGGATTCTGACCCTGCTTTTGTTTTGAATACTTTCTTGTTCTTTGATCCTAGTGACCACTGACTTATGACCAATGTAGATGAGATAGAATCAGGGGCATCAGGAAGAGTGTGTGAAGAAACTTCTATGATAATTGTATTTGGAAAACAATCAGTTTTGGTTCAAGCAGCTGCCAAAGGTTTGGTTCATTGGAGCTTTACTGCAGATATGCTTCACCATCCAATGTCAGCTGAACCTAGAGGGTGGGAACAGCTGGTACTTCCTGTCTAGACTCTGGATGTTATTGTCAAGGCCATTTTGTTCAATAATGACTTTTCCTCAATAATGCTAAGTGTCTAAACAATCCAAATCAAACTGAATATCTGAAGCTTATCCCCTCCCCAGCTGTAAGCTATTTTGACTGCTTTGAAACAAAGATTTAGTACTTTTGAAAAAGAGCCCAATTACAGCTGACAGGCAGGAGACACTGGACAATCCAGATGTCTCTCTCACATACTTCATCCTGTAACACGAGGTAATGGAAATAGGAATGACCTTGGCAGACAGGAGAAGAGAGGCAGCCAAAGAAATGGTCAGATCAAAAGCAACTTACACCACAGCAGGAATATGGGTAGGCAAGCAGCTAGAAAACACCCTCCCTAGTTTCTTAGGGTCTAAAAGAGATTGGGAAAGAAATGTACTTTAAGACTGGTAGCATTCTATTAATATAACCTTACATAAAATAGAATTAGCTCATCTGGCTGTGCTTCCTGTTGTGTATGCATAAAGATTAAAAAAGTGTGAGCTTGGAGTAAGTGCAGGGTTCTGGCCCTGCACTTCTGATTGGCTGTTAAGCGGCCGGACCGGATTGGCCCATCCAGGGGAATCCGATTGGCCCTTAACAGAGAGTTCCTTTGGTTATAAGAGCTAGAGCTCCTAGCTTGTTATTGGTTAAAAGTTTCAGGGTTTGCCTATATAAGGCGGGTTTAACTGCTATTGAATCGAGGAAGTCACAATGTAAATAAAGAGCTGAAGTTCACCGTTCAGAGGCTTGTCTCCATTCTTTCTCGTCCATGCTCAAAACTTAACACTGGGATATGGAGATATCTGAACCAACGAAACTTCGAAGAACACTGAGCACGTGACAGACGACGCCAACAACGGAACCATGTCCGGCGGCATCGTACCACCCACTCCATTCAATCCAGTACAGGTATACTGGGAGTCCTACATGGATTGCTTCCAAATGTTCTTAGAAACCAACAACTTAAAGGACGCCACACCAGGAAAAAAACGGGCGGTGTTCCTAACGCATTGCAGTCCAACCATATTTAAGATGGCTAAAGCACTAGCCAAACCCCGAGAAGTGAAGGCCATGGATTGGGATGACCTCAAACCTCTCCTACGAGATCACTACGCCCCGACCATGCCTACGCTCAGGAGATGCCACGAGTTTTATCAGAGGAGCCAGCAAAAGGGAGAAAGCGTGGCCGACTTCATAGCAGACCTCTGAAATTTGGGAGGCCTCTGCAGATTCACCGATTTAGAAGAAGCACTAAGAGATCGCATAGTTCTGGGACTAAATGCACCAGGCGTCCAAGGCAAGCTGATGGCGAAGGGTGACATCAGCCTTGCCGATGCCATCGCCGATTCTACTGCAGCAGAAGCAACCAGGAAGTCGGCTGCACAACTACGCAGAAACCGTGCTCCAGTACCACCACCGCCCAGCGACATCTCACCTAGTTCAGAAGGGCAGCTTGCGACAACGCACCACAAGGACCTCTCTTCGTCATCAGACAGCGACGAAGAAAGGGTCCATCGACTGCGGTCCGACCGGGACCATCAGCCAAAGCCCTTTTGCCCTTGCGCTGGCTGTGGAGCCAACCATGCCAGGTCCGAATGCAAATTCCGCGACACACTCTGCCATGAGTGCGGGAAACGAGGCCACATCGGACGGGTCTGCCACAGCTTGCCAGGACCCAGCCAGCCCTCAAAAGGGACTAACTATTGCCAATCAACAGGAAACCGTCCTGTACGTCGAGAGCCAGTAAACCACTCCTACAGAAATCGAGCTTTGCAGAGAGAAGAGGCTCACCATACTATCACTATCGGTCATGCCTCAACCTTGGACACTAAGAAAATCCGAGTCACGGTAACCATCGAGAACCAGCCTTGCCACATGGAGGTCGACTCGGGATCGTCCCTCTCGATGGTGTCCTGGAAGAAACTCAAGCAACTCATCCCCACAATTCAACGCCAAGATCTCTGCTCCAAACGCCTCATCCTCAAGGACTACCAAGGGAATTGAATCCCCGTCGTCGGTTCCTGCCGAGTCCAAGTCTCCTTTAAGAAGCACACAGCATACTTACGGTCATTGATAGAGATAGGCCTAGCCTACTAAGCCTCCAATGGTTCGCGCCACTCGGCATTGAAGTGGCCGGCATAAACTGAGTCAGCAGTGGTGACTGGGAGGAAGACCTTATCTCTGAGTTCAGGGACGTCTTCGCGGACAGCTTAGGCGAGTACAAGGGGACCCCGATTTCATTCAGTCTAGATCCAAAAAATAGCTCCCATTCGCCTAAAGCCCCGTCGAGTTCCATTTGCCTTAAAAGCGAAAATCAACGAACAACTCGACAAACTGAAAGCTCAGGGGGTGTTAGAGCCCATCGATCACTCCCCTTGGGAAACCCCTATTGTAACACGCATTAAGCCAGACGGGTCAATTCAAATTTGTGGGGACTACGGGGCCACTTTGAACCACGCCCTGCAGCAGAACGCCTATCCAGTTCCGGTGGTGCAGCATCTCCTCCATTCCCTGGGGGGCGGGAAAGTCTTCGCTAAATTAGATCTAGCTCAGGCTTATCAGCAATTACCAGTAGATGAAAAAACGGCACAGGCCCAAACTATTGTAATGCACCGAGGTGCCTTTAAATGTACCTGGCTTCAATTCGGAGTTAGTGTAGCCCCAGGGATTTTTCAGAGCCTTATGGAAAGGTTATTGCAAGGAATTAAGGGCATGGTCCCCTATTTTGACGATGTATTAATTGCAGCCCCTAAAAAAAAATCTTACAGGACCTGTTAAAATTAGTCCTAAAAAAATTCCAAGAGGCCGGTCAAAGCTAAAAAAAACAAATGTAAATTGTGTACTGACAGTGTTGAGTTTTTAGGGTACCTGCTTGATAGCCAGGGCATCCACCCTACCGAAAGTAAACTAAAAGCGATAAAAAATGCTCCCAGGCCACGAAACAAGGCCGATCTCCAGGCGTTCCTAGGCCTCATCAATTTTTATAATGTATTTTTGTCGCACAAAGCAACGGTCGCTGAACCATTACAACGGTTGTTAGATAAAAAAGCAAATTGGCTATGGGGTTACCGTGAAGAACAGGTGTTCCGAAATGTTAAAAAACTGCTCACTTCTGACTCTGAACTCATGCAGTATAACGAGACGGCCCTCAATTTACCACACTAGCGTTCGAGCAGTACCTCGCTGACCGCGGCATTCGCCATGCGCTCACCTCGCCTGCACATCCTGCGACCAATGGCAAAGCAGAACGCATGGTCCAATTTGTGAAGAAAACCTTGCAGAAGGTAGACTACGACAACATTGACAAGGTCAATCAAATCCTCTTCTTGCAACACATCACCCCACAAAGCGTCACCAACAAAACTCCCGCTGAACTGCTGATGGGACGAAAGCTCTGCTCCCACCTCGACCGGTTGCACCCAGCTTATGAACCGGAGAAACCACGAGGATCCAGCGGCCGCTGTCGTACCTTCCAAGTAGGAGACTTGGTATATGCTAAAAACCTATTGGGTGACCCCTTTTGGGTGGAAGCCACAGTAGTACGTGTAACCAGCCCCAGATCCCACCTGGTACCATGCCTTGACGATAAACTTTGGAAACATCATATCGATCAGTTATGATCGCGGCTTCCAGCGGCCACTCCGGAAACCCCCTATGACCAAACTGAGGGGGGGGAGGTACGGAAGAAGATGAATTCCTAGAAAACCCATGCGAAGGAAACGACGGTTTGATAGGAACTCAGGAAGCGGAGCCAGAGGGAGAAACGGTTGCACCTCAGGGAATTGCAGAGATGTGGGCAACGATGTAGAAGTGAACTCTGGACCAGAAACAGCCCCACTGCCAAACAACGATCTACCTCAACGTGATTGCAGCCAGCGGATACAATGGAAATCAAAGAGACTAATAAAACAACCGTGCCCAAAGTATCTTTTCCATCTTGTTCTTCCTTTCTATATTTTTGATATTCAGTTTTTAATTCATCCACAAGCGATGCCATCATAAAAAGAGAAACTTTTCCCAAAACAACCACCCAAGTATTTTTAATCAAGAATAATTCAAAAAAGATTCCAAAAGTTAATGCTTTCCCCCCCCCCTTCTTCTACTTCTCTTTCTGGGGTTACTGTTTAATCAAAGAGGTCCAATTACCATATATCTTTCTTTAGAAGTCTAGGCAATCTCCTCTTTTTTCAACTTCTGCTCCAATTATTTTCCTCTCCCTTCCCACTTGCAACAACAATTTTTAAATGATCAGAAATCCATACCTCCAAAAAGGGTTTTCCAATTTCTTAAATTATTAAGTCCAATGTCCAAAGAGTCTTTTGTTCCTTGGCTTTAACTTTCAAAATAATTCACCTTCAATGCCCAAATAAATTTCAAATCTTTATCTGCTGTTTCTATGGGGTGGGAGAGTGTAGAAAAAAAAAAGTTTCCCTTTAACAGCTTTCTCTGCCGCTTTCCGATCTTCTTAGGGATACAATGTATCCTCCAGCAATTCAAACAATTCAGTTCCAGAGAGTTTGAGAGATGTTGATTAACCTGGCTCAGCCAGCACTTTCACTTTTCCTGCTTCCTCCAGCACAATCTTACCCGGTTGCAGGCTTCTTCATGGCAGCCATTACTGACCACCGCTCCACCACCTCAGGAAAAAGGGTTTTTTCCGGACGAGGAGGGGGTCTGCGACACCCCCAACCCCCTGTCCAGCTCCCCTCCCTCTTCGGCTGCCTCTACAGGGCAGCCATATTCCCTGGATCCATTTGGATCAGGGGCACCTCGACAGCAAGCACAGCAGGAATCGCAGACGGTCGCGAATTCCTGCTGCCCCGAAGCCACGCAGAACCGGAAACCTCAAGGAAGTATGATATTTTATTGAAATTTTTTTTTAAAGATGTTAAGATTTTAATGAATATTAAAGGTAGAATTGAATTGGAATGGAATGTGTGCTTTATTTACATACATACATACATACATACATACATACATACATACATACATACATAGATACATACATATATATATGGCATTCAGCTTTGTTTGGATATTTTCCCACATCATTGTAGTTGTTCTTTTAAAGTTGTCGCAACGTTTCAGCAGAATCTCATCTGCCATCATCAGGCTTCTGTATAGTGTTCATCTGTGAGTCAGACTTTTACAGTGGTTTCAGATTTAAATTTGGGGTAGCTTATTGCTGTGCCAGAATGGTTTTTTCTTCATCCTGATTGGTTGGGAGTCTTGGTCTGTGTTTATTGGTCTTGGAGTTTGCTGTCTTCTGCTTGATTGATGTTTCTAATATCTTCTGTCTGTTTTTTGGCTCTTTTTGTATCTTGATTGGCAGGCAACATTGCGTTACTTTATGGGAGGCCTTTAGTGCAGCTTGGCTTCGGGTAAATGGATGGCTATCATTAGTTAGGAAGCTAGGTTTCATCTGGGTGCCTGGTTGGGGTGTGTTTGAGCTGGGGGTATCAGGAGGGATCTGTTTGTGCCCAGGTGTTTGCCTGGTTTGTGGTGTGGAGATTTTTTTGTTTGTGAGTGCAGGCTTCCAAATGATTGACAGTCTGGTGGAATCATCTCTTCTATTCATGCTTTCTGGTCTTTTTTCAATCTCTACGGCTTCTCTGATGATTCTGTGGCTGGGGTTTTCTATAGTGGCTAGTGTTTTGGTGCCATTTGGCAGATGAGATTCTGCTGAAACATTGCTACAACTTTAAAAGAACCACTACAATGATGTGGGAAAATACCCGAACTAAGCTGAATGCCATACATGTAAGTACCCGCGAAAACTATATATATATATTTGTTTTCTTAAGTTTTCGCGGGTACTTACATGTCTGGCATTCAGCTTTGTTCGGGTATTTTCCCACGTGGTGCTTTTAAAGTTGTAGCAACGTTTCAGCAGAATCTCATCTGCCATCATCAGGCTTCTGTATGGTGTTTGTGAGTCAGACTTTCTTTTTAAGAATATAGTGTGTATTTTAAGAATGTACCAAGCAGAATTCAATTGGAAGTTATGTATTATATTGAATGCTACAATCTTAAAGCTATACATTGAAGCTTAAATAAGTGTTTGAATGGATAAAATTAAAAGATATAAAGGTGTCATGCTCCAATTGGTAACTACAGGGAAAAATTTGTCTAATAAGAAAAGATAATATGAAATTGAAACAGGACAGACAAAAGTATAAATATAATGATTTGATTGAGATAAGATAATTAAAATAAAGTTGAGAAAATTAAAAGAGGGGAAAAACTATTTAGACAATAAAAACGGTAATAAAATATGGAATAGAATATAAAAATGAGCATGAAATTGAGTTTGTTGTCTGTATGAAGAAGTGATAACCTGGGACCATGCTATTTTCAAAAAAGATGTTTTATTTGTATTTTGTTTTTGTGGAAACCCAAATAAAACTTTCAAAAAGAAAGAAGAAAGAAAGAAGCCTCCTGCATGTTCAAACATTGAGATTTACTAGAACCTGGCATAAGGTAGCCCTCTGGGGTGCAAAACCTCAAAAACAACATCAATGAGATATCTTTGCTATTATCTAGTGTTATTTTGGATTTCTGCGGACAGGAAAAGGTCAGCCAATGTCTGGCACATCTTCCTTATAGATTCCTTGGACAACAAGGGATCTATTAAGGAAGACCTGCCAGGCATTGGCTGAACTTTTCCTGCCCACAGAAATCCAAAATAACTATAGATCCCTTGTTGTCCACCAGTAACAAATTAGCCTTTCCTCAGTGTCATCCAGGAGCTCTCCCTTAACTGGTTTTTTGGACTTTACTCCAATTTTTCCTCTTCTTCCTATGAGGATCCACTAGAAGTAGGTGTGAGATTCATATTAGGATTAGCAAGATGACAAAATGGAGCATCATATCTTATTGCTATTAGGTACACAAAATTTTATCCCTCTCTCCTCCTGTCTAAAGATATCTCTCAAAATAGACAAATCCAAGTGGATGCAGTGATTATCTTTGCATGGTTACACCTAAGTTGTTTCTTCGCAATATGTCCTAAAATATACTGTATAGCCAGTCTGTCTTTTCAGTCCTCAGGTACCATTCATTTTGAGCTAATACCCCATGGGGCTGTAAAAAGGTGGCATCAACTGATTGGAATCATACTGGGACTCTCTTTTATAAATTGTATGTCACATCTCCCATTTAACAAGCCATCAGTTCCAGAGCTTATGTTCCTCTGTAACTGGCTAGAAATTCCAAGATATATAATTTCTTCATTTGAGACCATTTTTAACATGATTGATTGGTGTAATTAGGTTAGAATCTGGAGAACAGGCAGTCCTGTATGCTTCCTAGAAGAAAAGTCTGGATGTTGAACTCTGCCTGCCAAATATAGCTAACAGTAAACTTGGGATAAAGACGATGGCTCGACTTTGCAATAAAAGAGAAGATCGGTCATTCAGAGTGCAAAAAAAGTTGCCCAAGTGTGGAAGTTAGCTTCTTCTCGGTCTCTCTTAATCAAGTCAAGACAGAAACTTAAAAGCCTAAAAGCTAAAGGCAATGTGGGGTAGAGATTCATTTGGTGAATATACAAGATGAATAGGCATTCATCTTGGCTGGCAAGCTGCTGCATGGAAATGCATCCAAAGGGTGTTCTTATGAATACTAGTGCTTCAATTTGAGGAAGCTTTGGTAGTGCTACCTTTAGCAATTGTTTCCATATCACTTCTGGAAGCTTAAACAGAGCAACTCAGGAGAAAGAACCTGTGATTTTCAAACCCTCCTCCAGTGTCAAATCTTGATTAATCCATACCTGATTTTAGAACCTGGATAAATGCCCACCAGAGAATTCCACAATTGTAGGCTAGACTGAAAAATTTTAAAAAAAGTATGTTAAAAAAAACATTTCTGCAACATTGCCAAGAAAATTGGAGAGATTGAGTCATCAGTAACTGAGCTCAACATAAAGGCACTCTATTTTTTGAAACTCTTGTCCTACTTCATCTCAGGGTAGAAAGGTGGGATATTTTCTAAAATAACAACCCAGTGAAAAGTGGGTTTAAAATTGTAATCAACCTAACGTACCTTTGCAAAAATGAATTCTAATCCATTTTTTTTAAAATTTTGCACATAGATGTAAGTGCAAACATGCATACTACATATGAGTTAAATGCTATCTTTTTTATGTTTTTGGTTCTCTCAAAGTCATTTAAGGGGTGACTTCCCTGCAGCTCTTGTGCTATATGATACCCACAATTCAATTTCAAAATTCCCTACGAGCAATCACACACATACCTATATACCAAGATAAATCACTCTGTTTTTCAGTAGTTCCTTGCAGTTCTCAAAAGTTTATTTTTTGTACAATGTGAATAAGGGACAGCTTAACTTAGCAATTTACCATACTTTAGTATTAAATCATGTACACCCTGAAGCAGAAAGCAACTATGTATTGTCTGGGTAAAGTCTTTGTGTGTTTATTTTTGAATTTGTGAATTAAAGAACACTATTTCTAATAAAAAGTTGCAGATGTTCAAAGATATAAAATGTTTCCTCTTAGTGTGGATTAATACTGCACTGATATCTGTCCTCCATTGCCTAATTCTTCCGCTAAGAAAAAAGCTCCTCAAACTACTTTAAATTTTGTTTTTCTTTTTTATTGTAAGAGGTTTTTTTTCTACTGGTTTAAACATTTTTAATTAGCTTATAATATAGCATAGAAAGAAAATACAGAATAACTTTTAGTTATTGTGAGGTTTTGAAGTATATTTATTTTTTCAAGAATCCATAGTTGCCCAGATCTCCTGATCTGGACAGGTCCTTTAGGAGAAATGTATTCAAAATGTCTACTTCTGAGCGAAAGTAGAAAACTGAGAAGTGGTACGTAATTGGCGAGTTGTAGTAAAAAAAACAACAAAACATCTATTTCTGGCCCAGATTCACTTCCAGCTTGATAATCTAAACTGGAATTGGGAAGTCTAGCTAGAGCTGTGGTGACACATTAGTTAGAATGCAGTATTCCAAACTAATTCTGCTGACTGCCAGCAGTTCGATCCTGACCAGTTCAAGGTTGACTCAGCTTTCCATCCTTCTGAGGTTGGTAAAATGAGGAGTCAGATTGTTGGGGGTAATATGCCGACTCTGTAAAGCTCTTAGAGAGGGCTGGAAAGCACCATGAAACAGTATGCAAGTCTAAGTGTTATTGCTTTTGCTAGTAAATGTTATTTGTTTCATCTTCCCTTGCTGGTTTGGAGCAGTTGTTTCAAAAAAGGTTCTCATGATTAATTTCTCCTGGTTGTTGATAAAATGTTATTCAATGTTTTTTAAACTGCCCATTCAAAATTCTATTCTATAAATTCTGAAAATGACGTACTGCCAAACAATTAGCCAATTTTTGCAGCATAAATAGCATAATCCTGCATCAATGCAAACCATTTTTCTTAAGTTTTGGCAGAGTCCATTGTGAGTTCATTATGCAAGAAAAGATAAGATGCTACATTTTACTGAGTCAGAGGAGAGCACAGGAATCGTTGATACTGGTTGACAGTGAATTTCCAAGGGTTTCAACAGAATTTTATCAGCCTAATTTAGATAAAGACTGAATGCACCAATTATCACATTAAACAAGAAAAAAAACCTTCTATGCACCAATTCCACTCGCTCTTTCTACAATTTTGTAAACAACAAACTAAAAGACTCAAGAGCCACGGTCATCCCCATCTTCAAAAAGGGAGACTCCAGCCTAGTTGAAAATTACAGACCACTGTGTCACCTGTAAAGTCATGGAATCAATTATTAACCAATCCATTATCCTCCACTTAGAGACAAACAACCTACTCCCTAATAAACAATTTGATTTCAGAAAAAAACTATCCTGTAATCTGCAACTCTTACACTGCAGAAACATATGGACTACACAACTCGATCAGGGCAAAGCAATAGACTCAATCTACATAGACTTCTGTAAAGCCTTTGATTCAGTGGTACACAACAAACTACTTCTTAAACTAAAATCTTATGGTATCTCTGGACACCTGCATAACTGGATAGAAGCATTCCTGTCAAACAGACAACAAGTGGTCAAAATTGAGAACATCCTATCAAATTCTATACCTGTCAACAGTGGTGTCCCTGAGGGCAGTGTTCTAGGACCAACTCTCTTCATACTCTACATAAATTATTTCTGTGATCATATTAAGAGCAACTGCATTCTCTTCGCTGATGATGTAAAGCTATTCAACACCACAGACAATACTGCTACCCTTCAAAAAGACCTTGACTATGTATCAGAATGGTCAAACAAATGGCGAGTTCAAATCTCAACAAATAAATGCTCTGTCTTACATATTGGAAAAAAATCAGAAAATAAAACACAAGCTGAATAGTCAAGACCTTGTTGGTGATCCAAACTCTATCAAGAGTTTGTCAAGAACCTTGGAGTTCTCATCTCTAATGATCTAAGTGCTGGAGCCCACTGTAACTACATAGCCAAAAAGACATTAAGAGTTGTTAACCAAATCCTACGTAGCTTTTTCTCTGGTAATATCACACTACTAACTAGAGCATACAAAACATTTGCTAGACCAATACTTGAATACAGCTCATCAGTCTGGAACCCGCATTACGTATCTGATATTAACACAGTTGAGAAAGTCCAGAAATATTTTACAAGAAGAATTCTCCACTCCTCTAGTCATTGCAGAATACCTTATGCCACCAGACTTGAAATTCTAGACCTAGAAAACCAAGAACTATGCCACCTTTGGTCCGATCTAAGTATAATTTATAAAATCATACATTGCAATGTCCTACCTGTCAATGAATACTTCAGCTTCAACCATAACAATACAAGAGCACACAATAGATACAAACTCAAGGTAAACCACACCAAATTTGATTGCAGAAAATACGACTTCAGAGTGGTCAATGTCTGGAATATTCTACCTGACTCTGTGGTTTCTTCCCCAAACCCCAAAAACTGTAACCTTAGACTGTCTACTATTGATCTCAACCCTTTCCTAAGAGGTCTGTAGGGGACATGCATAAGCACACCAAAGTGCCTACCATCCCTGTCCTATTGTTTCTTTTTATTTTTCTTATATGTATCCATATCATGTATCCATAACTATGTTTATACTTATACCTGTTATCTTATAATTGCTTGACAAAATAAATAAAATAAATAAAAATAAAAGAAAGAAAGAAATTCCAGAAATTTATTCTTTGATCTTTTCTATGCAAACGTATGCACCACTGCTCATTTTCCAAAATTCAATTTACATTGAATATGTGCCAAAAAGAAAATCTACGATTCCTTCACCCTTTTGGATCTCAACTGAAGAAAAATCTTTACAAGACTGTCATAAAATCGAATTGTGACAGAGTCTAACTTACTTACACCTACAGTACATATATGCAACTGAATTTTATGTAAGATGGAATTACAGGAGATTTGTTTCAGTTGGGAGATATGCATAGTTGTTGTTTTTTTCACATATGCATCCTTTGGATATGCAGAACAACTTTCTGAATAATTAGTTAACCAACAGTTTTATCTTGCCTAACTCCTGCCTTTGACTCTCTGTATAATAATACAATAAAAGATATAAAATCAATCTACGTCCATCATTCATCCTAAAAATGTACTAAGAAATACTTTTTACAGTTTTTACCCCCCCAAAAAAGTAAAAAAAAAAAAAAGGAGAGAGAGAAAAGGTTACTTTGTTAGCCCTTAAAAGTAAAGATGTAGACTAAATTCTATTTGTATGACTCAAAGGTTAATTATGCTTTTTGTGGTCAATTTCCCCACTCTACACTTAAAGAGAGAGAGAGAGAGAGAGCGGAAAGGAATACTTTGGGGAGTTTGGATAGAAGATGGCTGCATGATATTACTGTTTAGCTGGAACTTGTGATGCCATTAATAAATCTCTACTCACTTCTTGTATCTGATTTATGGAAGAAGGAAAAAAAAAAAAAACCAATTCCCCCACTCCAAATAATTGTGGCCCTATGTAGGTAGGGATATGCATATGTGATGCAATGTGGATGAAACATTGTGTTGCCATTGTTTTTCATTAAAAAGTGGATATTTCTTTCGTAACATGGGGAAAAACAAGATTGACAACCAGCCAGTGTTCATTGGTATGTGCATCTGTTTTCTGCTCACAGCTTATTCCATAACTGAGTAATATGCTGTAAACTCTGCCTTTCTCCCACTTCTTGCTGAAAATTGCTGATGGAAATATTCCATAAGAGATATAATCATTTTAAAAAGATAAAACTAATGTGGCATTTTCATTAAAGGTGTTGACTCTCAAAAATTAATACATTGGGTACGAAGACATTACAGTAAAAGCAAAACAATAACAATAAACTTCATCCTTGTTTTGGCCAGAAATACCTATATCAGAATTGACCAGAGAACATAACAAGAAGAGTATTAACAATGTCCAGATGCACAGATATCTATTGGGATGCCTTTCACTAGCAGCCAAAAACGAAAGAGATGACAGTGCCAATCATAGCTAATAGACTATGTTAATACTTTTCAAACAGTTCTTTCACACTTGAAACTGATGCTCATTAATAATGTATGATCTAGTCAGAAGGAGATGGAACATTTGCCTCAGGAACTAAAGTGGCACATTCTTCCTTGCCAGATTCTTCCGAAACAATGCAATCCCATTTCTGAAGGACAATTTGTCTTTTGTCATTAGTACTCCGCAGAAACAATGTCAAACCTATTATGCCAATTGTCCCTTTATTTTGTAGGCATGTATTGCAAATGTTGCCCATTTCAGGACTGTTCTCCTTCCCCTAGTCATCTCCCCACTTTCTCTGACAATTCAATGTGATATCGGTAACCTTCCAAATTGTCTGGTGGGTGATATCTATTGCAAAGGAATATCCTGCCTATTGATTGATTGATGTAGATAGGGATATGATAGACAGGTGATAGATAGATAGATAGATAGATAGATAGATAGATAGATAGATAGATAGATAGATAGAGTTGATAAATAGCTATAGTTGATAGCTACAGTTGATTGGTTGATATAGATAGGGCGAGAGAAAGAGAGATAGGGAGAGATAGATCAAAGGTGTCAAACTCACGGCGTCACAGCAGCACCACATGACATATTTTTTCCCCTTCGCTAAACCTGGTGTGGGCTTGGCCAGCATGTGACACATTTGGCCCATTCACTGGGAGTTTGACAGCCCTGAGATAGATGGTGTATGTGTGTGTATATGTTTGTATGTGTGCGTGAGAGAGAGAGAGAGAGTGTGTATGAGAGAGAGACAGAGAGATAGATTAAAAGCTTATCCACATGAAGGAAATGAAAGAATTAGAATTTTAAGGGATTATTATTCCACTGGTTCCTCTACCATGGAGAAAAATAATCATAATATTTTATTCAAACAGCTAATAATCTCCAACAAATCCTATGTTGCTGCATGCAAACCCATCTAGATTCTAAAAAATCTAGATGCATTCAAATCAATATTTTTTTCCATGGTATATAGGAAGGAAATTTGATTGGAAATAATGATTGGTAAGAAAACACCTCCCTCTGTGAAATGATAACCAAAAGGACAGAGTATACAGAGTACATAATATAGTACTCATTGTTAGGGATACATACCCTAGCAGAACGTGCAACGGCAGTCTAGCAGGCAGGCAAATGATTTGAGATAAACGTTGTTGTAGTTTACACTCAGTAAGACAGATACACTGTGCCAGTTAAATAGTTTTTTATTCCAGCAAGAGTTATAGCATAGTCAAAAACAGTCCATGTGTTATACACTAGTTCAGTCCATCCAGGGATTAATCAGTTGCAAAGTCCAGTGTTGAAAATAGAGGTCAGTAAACTTACAAATAATCAGTCCAGCAATATATCTCTTTTGCAGTCAGAGATATGAAGAAAATCAAACCCCTTTTCTTCTCTCAGCAACAGCAGGGAAAACACGCAGTAATCACCATCAATCCAACATTGTCAGCTACTACAGTAAAATCCAGCTAACAGTGAGCTCTCTTGCTCCCTCTTATGGTGATTTGACAACCGCACCCAAAATACATGTTTTGCAGTTAAAGTGATACTTACACTTAAACTCACTAACATAGTTTATATATTATTTTTACCCAAACTAAGTTAGGTAACCAATGTTATCCCTAACATTCTCCCCTTTTGGGTAATATAATATATTTACAATTTCAACCCATAGTTTTCACAATTTTCTTTGTGCTTTACTGTACCTTGGGTTTTTGTAAATCCATCTGCAATGTTTTCATCAGTCATGCAATATTCCAATCTCATTAAACCATTTTTTACAGATTGTCTTACATTCAAATATCTTAGGTCAGTATGTTTAGATCTAGTTTTTACAGCAATATTTGTAGCCAATCGTATGGCTGCTTGATTGTCCTCATAAACTACAATGGCATCTTTAACAGTTACTCCCATATCTAACAATAACTGTTTATACAGAATTAAATCAGTACATAATAAAGATAGACATGAAAACTCTGCTTTCATTGTGGACATACTTATGTGTTGCTGTCTAATTGACCTCTAACCAATCAGTGTTTTACCTAATAGTATAGCCATGCCTGAAGTTGATTTTCTAGTTTTTAATATCTGTTGCAAAACTTGCATCAGCATATGCACTTAAAATCAAATCATCTTTTGGCTCTAAATACAATGCATAGTGCATTGTCTTTTTAATATACCTTAATATACGCTTTAGCACTTGCCAGTATCTTTCAGTGGGTTCAGCATTGAATCTTGCCAATTGATTAATGCTATAGGCAATGTCTGGCCTTGACCAATTACTTATATATGTTAAACTACCTATTAATGATTGATAAATGGTCTTATCAAATTTTGAACTTTGAGCATCAGTATGGCAAAATTCCTGACTCATTGGAGTTTTTGCCAGCTTACAAAGTTCCATTTTATACATTTTTAGCAATTGGTATTTTTTTTATATATATAACAAACTTTATTCAGTGTTCACATTAAAAACAAAAATCTCTTTTTGGTGGACAACATATTTCCAGGTCATTATCTTTACATACAAATATGACAGAAATTATACAATGATATATACATACTTAATTCTATTATTACCCTTTCCATTCCAAATTTTCAGTAGGGAGAGAAACAAACACATTAATTCTAGCCTCTTTCCTTTATTTCAATCAATTTTGTTTCATTTCAATTATTTCAAGTTAATCCTTCAGTATTTGTTTTTAAACATAAACAATATGTATTTACCTAATAAATACTAATAAGGTTTAATTCTAAATTATTTCGTTAATCCCAATCTAGACATTTAATTTAATTTCAATTATTTCAGATATAATCCTTAATATTTATTTTAAAAATACAAATAAACAATATATATTTGCCTAATAGTGGTAATAATGAAGTTACCAATGTCTCTCCTTGCTTTTAATAATCTATATTAAACTTATTAATTTAGCTGGTCCTTTAGTCTGTCAGATTCCCTTTCAATTACACACATTTAATAAGTTCTAAATTGATACAGGTCTTAACACACCCACACAAAAAGAAAAAAGAACAAATATAAGTTTCCCCTCTTTTACTATTTTGAGTGTGACACCTTAATGATTAGAATATACCTTTATTCCCTCATCTTAATTCCCAATAAACCCTTAGTCATTACATCTTCTCAATTGGATTCCACAGCATATTCCCCCCCCTTTAATAAGAGTTATCAATGTCTATATTACCCTATTTTCTAAATATTTTTAATTGCAGAAATATTCTTATTACCCCTTGTCACCCTGCAGAATCCCCCTTTTAATTCATCAACCATTATCTCTGAAAAGGGAATTTCTTTTCAACATTTTACTAGTTCTGTGGTTCTTTCTGTCGCATGCCTGTTTCTTACTGCTTCTCTTGTGCATTGTCCAGGGAGCGAACCCGAGTCTCCTCCCGCTCTCTTCCCCATGTCTTTTCTCATTCTTTCTACATTTCCTGACTTCACAAGTATTCCTTCTTTTAATTGTAAAGAAACAATTTCCTTTCAACATTTTACTAGTTTTACTGTTTCTCCTCCCTCTTTTTTCCCCATGACTTTTCTCATTCCAATTTATCTCCTTCTTAATATCTTCCCTTTCCCTTTTCTGCTGAATCTTCCTGCCTTTTCTAACTTCACAATTATTCCCTCTTTTAATTGCTTTCTTAAAATTCAACTTTTTAACCTTCCTTCTTTCCCCACTTCTTTGTTCTTTGTGTTAATTGTCCATTCAAAATGTCTTCTCCTTGAGTCAATTCCTGCTCTTCTGAGAATCTTTCTTCTTGTTCTTCAATCACCATTTCCATTTTTTCTAGCACAGAGCAAAGTGATTCGCCTCTTTCCTGTAATAATTTTCTCATATTTTTAAGTTCCAAAGAGATATCATCATTCTTATATTTTATAATCCTCAAAGTCCACAAAAAAACAAACAAACCACTTTTACTTTCCTTTCAATTTTTTAAAGTTTTCAGCTATTCCAGTTCAGGGTTCATACCAAAAACATCAGTCAGTCCCACAAACAATCTTTCCTTCCTTGCTTTTTCCTTTATTCTGGTTCTGCTTTCACTTTCTAAAATTCTTACTTTGTTTCAATATTTCTGTAATTTTATACCAGTTCATTCAAAAACAAAATGCTTTCCTTTTTATTTGAACTAAATTTTTATCAAAAGGTGACACTCTCCATTATACGAAGTCTTCACTTTTTTCCCCCTATATTTTTATTTAAGGTTTTTCGAACCTCAATATTCCAAGACAATCCAGTCTCCAATTTATAAACTTTATTATTATTATTCTTTGGCAATATTAAGTCCAGCTTTAATTTTATACTTGATTATTCCCAAATTATTTTAGTCCAATTTCATTAAATCTTTAATTCCAGCTTCTTCCTTTCCCGGTTCGAAGCCCCATTTAGCTGTCAAAAATATATTCCTTTTTTTTTTTCTCTGTAATTTCTTTGTAATTTCGCAGCTCACTTTTCTTTTCTTAAAAATTCCATATTACTTTAATCCCGGGGTACTTTTATTTGGTTATACTGCTCAGTTGTCCTGGTTCAGATGTTATCCACCTCTTTCTTCCCTCCTGCACAAATCATAGTCAAGCTGAGTCATCCTCTTCGGGATGGCCATTTTAGACCATCGCTGCAGTCATCTTTGGGAGGAAAAACAGCCAAGCCCGGGGGGGGGGAGATGCGGCTCCCCACAGACAGGCTTGCTGCTTCCTCTTACTCCGCTGCCCCTCCAAGGCAGTTTCAGCCCCTAATCAGGATAATTGGGGCTCTCCGACAAAAGAGCACGAACGATAGTCACAGAGAGTTGCGATCTACCGTCCATTGGTAAGGAGGCTCCGCCTTCTTTTCCTAGCAATTGGTAAATTTTATCTTCTTGTGATATCTTATATCCACTATTGATTTTGTTTATTGTCAATCCTAGATATTGTCTTATTTCTCCTAATTGCTTTAATTTTATTCTCTTACTTAATAATATTATCTCAGTAGCTTCATTATTAGTCTTAGTAATTAAAGCAATATCATCTGTAAACAACAATAATAATGATACCGTACCATTTGTCTTTCTTTTAAATAAACATGGATCAGCTAAACCTTCTTTAAACCCTATATTGTTTAACTCTTTTACAATATATTGGTTCCATTCATAACCAGATTGTTTCAATCCATAGAGACTTTTATTCAGTTTCCAACAGTTATTATTATTTTTATCATCCTTTATACCTACTGGTTTTCTTAAATATATAGTGTGCTGCAATGGTGAATGCAGATAGGCAGTTTCTACATCTAAATGGTTTATGATATAGTTCTTCTTAGCTGCCCATACTAAAGCTGCTCTCAAGGTTGTTGCCTTTAAATTTGGTGCAAATACCTCATCATAATCACATGCAGTTTGATTAAATCCTTGAGCTACCAACCTAGCCTAATGGGTAACAGTCCCATTTTTACCAGTTTTTAATTTAAATATCCATTTGCAACCAATGGACTTTTCACCTGGAAGTAATTTGGCATTTTCATAAACTTTCATTTCTTTTAATGAATTTAATTCTTTCTCTATTGCTCTATGCTAATTTTCCTGTTCCTTTGCAGGATACATTCTAAGTTCTTCAACAGTAGTTGGAACTTTACTAACTTGGCAAACTATACTTGCTTGATACCTGTCAGGTGGTCTGGTTACACATGTAGTACGTCTAGGTATTACAGGACTTACAGGTGGATTTTTATGTTCTACCTGTTCCTGATTTTTTATTTCTTCCTGTTCTGGTATTTCTTCCTGTTCTGGTCCTATATGTTCTTCCTGTACTTCCTCTTTAATTGTACTCTTCTTATTACTGATTTTTTCTTTTGGCCTTTTGTAGGTTTCTATAATTACTTCCTTACTTGAATCTTGTTCCAGTTTTTCCCATCCTACATGTTCTAGGAATTTGGCACTAGCGCTACAGTAAACTCTAGATGTTCCTTTTTCCCACAATCTATATGATTTGTGATTAGATTCATAACCTACAAAGAATAACTTTTTAGCCCTATGTTGCCCCTTATTTCTCAATTGTGTAGGAATATGCACCCATGCTGGTGCTCCAAATGTATGCATGTAGCTTAAGACACGTTTTCTACCATGCCACCGTGTGAATGGTAATTCACCTGTTGTTGAGTTAACAGCATTATTCAATATATGATTACCACACATTATTGCTTCTCCCCACAAAGATTCAGGTAATCCTGAATCTGACAACATAGTACGAGCCATTGCTTGAATTGTTTGGCCTCGTCTTTCTATAAAGGCATTATGTTGTGGCCTATATGGTGCTGACTTTTTATGTTCAACACCTGCCATCTTCCGTTTATTTTGGAATTTATTGTTTATAAATTCCATACCATTATCAGTGATAAGAGTTATTACCTTCCTTTTAGTTTTTCTTTCTGTGAATTTAAGCCAATTAAAGAAATTTTGATATGTTTCCATTTTGCTTTTCATTAGATAACAGAAGCCATATCTGGAATAATGGTCCAATATACTTAGTATATAATGAGCACCTCCCACACTTGGTTTTTTAGGACCTATAATATCAGCAAATACGACCTCTAGAGGCTCCTTTGTTTTACATCCATTAACTCTATTTGCTGGCATTTGTTTGCCTTTTTCCTTACTACAAGAACTGCAATGCAAATACCTACTGCAAGGCTTCAGTTTTATACCTTTAGATAGTTCTACTTTTTGTTTAAGCATTTTAAAATTTATATGCCCCAAATGTCTGTGTAACAAATGTATGCACTCATCATGAGGTTTAACATTATTATAAACTGTGTTAGTTACCTCTGAATGATTATCATTTAACACATACAATTCACCTTTTAAAGTTGCAGTCACTTTTTTACCTTCTTTTTCAATTATGCAATTGTGTCCCTTAAAGGTAATTACATAACCTAGTTTAACCAAAACTCTAACTGAAAGCAAATTAAACTTAAGTTGTGGTACATATAACATTTTTACATTTTCTCTTATGCAAGAACAATATGATATACCTTGACCTTTAGCTTTCACTTTCCATCCATTAGCTAACGATATCTGCTGTGAACTCGTGGACATCTTAATAAATCTTTTCTTATCTTTCGTTATGCAGTATGATGCTCCACTATCTACCACCCATAAATTATTATTCACAGTTTCGTTGCTATACATGGCTAACTCGATGCATTTTTCATCCTTTTGATGCCTTTTATCTTTCTGGGTAGCATTTTGGCTTTTTGCTTTTTTGCAGAATCTTGCCAAATGTTCTTTTCCTCCACAATTAAAACATTTTCTAATTGTATAAGCTGACTGTTGTGTATGTATATAAGTAATAAAGTGTGAGCTTGGAGTAAGTGCAGGGTTCTGGCCCTGCAGTTCTGACTGGCTGTTAAGCGGCCGTACCGGATTGGCCCATTCCGGGGAATCCGATTGGGCCTTATCAGAAAGTTCCTATTGGTCATAAAAGCTAGCGTTCCTAGCCTGTTATTGGATAAAACGTTAGAAGGGTTGCCTATATAAGGCGAGGGTTACTGTTGTTTGATTGAGAAGTTACTATGTAAATAAAGAGCTGAAGTTCACCATTCAGAGACTTGTCTCCATTCCTCTTCACCCATTCCCAAACTTAACACTGACAAAGATATTTTCTCTTCTTCACATTGTGGTTGTTCCCTTCTGAGTTGATCCCTTTCAAGCCTTGTCCTAGCTTCTTCAATTAATCTGCCAATAATGTCAGTTAATGTGAGGTTATCTTTTGGCAGAACCTCAAGTGAAGTTATGAAGTCATCATAGCTAATATCTAAAGAAGACAAAATTATATATTTGGTGTAATTCATTGAAGATAAGTTCTTTTTCATGCAGTTCCTGAAAAATTCTCTTCGTTATATTTAAATGAGTCATCATATCTCCATTCCTTTGAAGATGTGTTTTGAACAGTTTCCGTGTAAGATTTATATGTGCTCCTACACTGTCTTGAACATAAATCTTCTTTAAATTCTCCCAACATTTGGCAGCTGTTTCTTCTCCTCGAATATGTACAAGCTGCTCATCACAGAGTATCAGTCCTATTATACAGAGAGCTTGCTCATTCTTCAGTTGATATTCTTGTATTTTCTGGGCATCATCCTCATCCTCCGGATCCCCTGCATCTACTTCTGGTGGGTTTTGAATTATACTCCACAAACCTTCTCTGCGTAGAAGTAGGCTACATTTCATAGACCATGAAACATAGTTTGTTCCATCCAACTTGGATATTAGAGACAAACTTTGTAAATTGACTTGTGCCATCTCTATCTGGATATAAAAACTATAATTAATAAAACACAGCTGTCTGTTTACAGTATTGTGCAACTACACAAACTCTCACTTTAATCTAAGCCTATTATATCCTGGTTAGTCTGACTGTGCACCTGGGCCCATAACCAGTGTTAGGAATACACACCCTAGCAGAACGTGCAATGGCAGTCTTGCAGGCAGGCAAATGATTTGAGATAAACGTTGTTGTAGTTTACACTCAGTAAGACAGATACACTGTGCCAGTTAAATAGTTTTTTATTCCAGCAAGAGTTATAGCATAGTCAAAAACAGTCCATATGTCATAAACTAGTTCAGTCCATCCAGGGATTAATCAGTTGCAAAGTCCAGTGTTGAAAATAGAGGTCAGTAAACTTACAAATAATCAGTCCAGCAATATATCTCTTTTGCAGTCAGAGATATGAAGAAAATCAGACCTCTTTTCTTCTCTCAGCAACAGCAGGGAAAACACGCAGTAATCACCATCAATCCAACATTGTCAGCTACTACAGTAAAAGCCAGCTAACAGTGAGCTCTCTTGCTCCCTCTTATGGTAATTTTACAACCGCACCCAAAATACATGTTTTACAGTTAAAGTGATACTTACACTTAAACTCACCAACATAGTTTATATATTATTTTTACCCAAACTAAGTTAGGTAACTAATGTTATCCCTAACACTTATATTGCCCCAGGTGTGTCACTTGAGCCATTTGGAGATGAAATTTTTGTTGTGAGGCCTGGATTGTTTAAGTAAGTGAACAGCAATAACCACAGTGACATACTGGGTTCATCCCAATTATTTATTCTATTATTTCTTTCCAGCAGCGCCATAATGGTCAGATTCAGCCAGTGCAACAAATGGGGCAGGAGCAAGAAATAGACACACACATTTACTGTTCTATTTATCAGCAGAGATGTTGGCAAAAGTTAGCAGGAAGAAAACATTGAATATTCTGATCAATATTCAGTTGAAAGTTCTATTTGGGTCAGATAAATTTCCTTTCCCAGCATGGAAGAAGAATGATATTAGTCCTCTGTTCTGTTGAGAATGCAACTTTATTCATTTTCAATCACATGCCCAATGGGAACACCTGTCTCCAAGGCCCACCTACATATTCCCATGGGGAGTTTCAGGTAATTCATTTCATCAGGAAAAATGGGTCATGATGCTAGTTCAGACTCTCAATGGGAACCAAATATCTAACTTTTGGGATAAATCAGACACCAAATTTTGCAAAACACTCTAAGTCCAAAGGGAATAAATTATTGTCCAGTCGCCTACATAGCTGCTCAGAGTCACCTCTTGGTGAGATGGGCAACAAACAAATTTAATAATAAATAAAAATAAAATAGACCCAGGTGATAAAATATTGCCTGTGTGATTTACCATCTGCTGAGAGATAATATCTGACAGAAACAGGTACCAATTGAGGGAGGGCAGAGATTGTCTGTGCTGATTACCTTCCACCATTGCAGCCAAGAGACACTGTAACAATAATATGTAGACATTTTGATCATGGACTCTTACAATCAAACATTTGCACAACATCATAAGAATCACTTATTCTGTGAGGTGGGATGCTATATAAAATGGATAAATGAATACAAAATGAAGGTGTGCATGAGTCCTTGTACAAAAATGTCATTGAGCCTGTGCAGAGTTTTAGAATCATGATTTGCTTTCCCTCTTTTTATTTCTGCACACAACTGTCAGCTATACAAGACTAAGGTTGAATTCTCTACACATTTTTCACATTCTTTTGGAAAACTGCTATTGACTAGTCTTTAGATAGAGGCTAGATACAGATGCCATTCTGAAATGATTACAAGTGGTTATCATATAATCTCCACTTTAAAAAAAAAAGACAAGCTAGAAATACCAACTGCCTCAGAAGCATTTGTCCTGTTTTTAATTTGGGCCTAATTTAAATCTTATCCTCAATTCTATCAAGAAATAATTCATTTTATATGGGAACTGTATATATACCCAGCCAAGATTTACTGGTTGACCAAGTACCTATAAATACACTGCTCAAAAAAATAAAGGGAACACAAAAATAAGACATCCTAGATCCGAATGAATGAAATATTCTTATTAAATACTTTGTTCATTACATAGTTGAATGTGCTGACAACAAAATCACACAAAAATTATCAATGGAAATCAAATTTAGCAACCCATGGAGGTCTGGATTTGGAGTTACACTCAAAATTAAAGTGGAAAAAAGCACTACAGGCTGTTCCAACTTTGATGTAATGTCCGTAAAACAAGCCAAAATGAGGCTCAGTAGTGTGTGTGGCCTCCATGTGCCTGTATGACCTCCCTACAATGCCTGGGCATGCTCCTGATGAGGTGGCAGATGGTCTCCTAGGGGATCTCCTCCCACACCTGGACTAAAGCATCCCCCAACTCCTGGACAGTCTGTGGTGCAATGTGGCATTGGTGGATGGAGCGAAACATGATGTCCCAGATGTGCTCAATTGGACTCAGGTCTGGGGAACAGGCGGGCCAGTCCATAGCATCAATGCCTTCATCTGGCAGGAACTGCTGACACACTCCAGCCACATGAGGTCTATCATTGTCTTGCATTAGGAGGAACCCAGGGCCAACTGCACCAGCATATGGTCTCGCAAAGTGTCTGAGGATCTCATCTTGGTACTTAATGGCAGTCAGGCTACCTCTGGCAAGCACATGGAGGGCTGTGCGTCCCCCTAAAGAAATGCCACTCCACACCATTACTGACCCACTGCCAAACTGGTCATGCTGGAGGATGTTGCAGGCAGCAGAATGTTCTCCACAGCATCTCCAGACCTTGTCACGTCTGTCACATGTGCTCAGTGAGAACCTGTTTTCATCTGTGAAAAGCACAGGGCACCAGTGGTGAATTTGCCAATCTTGGTGTTCTCTGGCAAATGCCAAATGTCCTGCATGGTGTTGGTCTATAAGCACAACCCCCACCTGTGGGCATTGGGCCCTCATACCACCCTCATGGAGTCTGTTCCTGACCATTTGAGCAGCCACATGCACATTTGTGGCCCGCTGGAGGTCATTTTGCAGGGCTCTGGCAGTGCTCCTCCTGTCCCTCCTTGCACAAAGGCAGAGGTAGCAGTCCTGATGCTGGGTTGTTGCCCTCCTACGGCCTCCTCCACGTCTCTTGATGTACTGGCCTGTCTCCTGGTAGCGCCTCCATACTCTGGACACTACGCTGACAGACATAAAAACATCAACTCTTATATGTACATCCAGTGTGTCAGTTGGTTCATCATTTTTGTGCATTCATTCTGTAGTCTCAATTACAATTATGTTATATAACAACTCATATTGTCAATCCAAACTTATATATCCTAATATCACTAAAAAAAGAAGTTTTTGACTATATTTTTAATCATTCATGCTTAATGAGCTAACAATACTTTAAACCAGTTTACTCTATAACAAATCATCTAGCCATATCAAATCAATCCTAAAAAATCCTTTATAAATATAATATCAAATAGCAAAATAATAGCAAAATAAAGATATTCCTTACTATCTAGCATTCTAAATATTCTATTATCGTATTTTATCATCTAGCCATTTATAAAAAAGATCCCAAATTTCGTAAAATTGTTTATCCTCTTGCTCTCTAATTTCAAATGTCAATCTGCTCATCTCAGCACATTCCAATATTTTCTTAATAATTTCTTCCTGTAATGGTATTTTCTCATTCTTCCAATTTTTAGCAAATACAATCCTGGCCGCTGTTAATACATTTACAATCAGGTATTTCAAATCTTTACTATATATATCAGGTAAAATTCCCAATAAGAAGATCTCTGGTTTCAAATCTATATGTTTCTTTGTCATTTTTTTCCAACCACATGCGAATTATAGTCCAATATTTTCTAGCATCCTCACAGGTCCACCACATATGGTAATACGAGCCGGGTATCTGATGACATTTCCAGCATTTTTCAGATTTGTTCTTAAACATTCTTGCTATTCTTGTCGGAGGAAAGTGCCACCTGTAAAACATCTTATACAAGTTTTCTTTATATGCTGTTGACATTGTCATTTTATAATTTTGAGACCACAATTTCTGCCATTTCTCTAAATCCATCCCATATCCAAAATTCTTCCCCCAAACAATCATGGTTTCTTTGACTTGTTCTTCCTCTAATTTCATTCCCAGTAAATAACCATATAATTTTTTAATCACCTTCTCATCAGTACCCATCAAGATCTTATCTAAATCAGTCTGTTTATCATAAAATCCCTCCGTTTTAGAATCTTCATCATACCTTGAGTGTATTTGTGCATATGAAAACCAATTCATCCTTATACCTTGTTCCTCTAAGTTTTGGATCGATTTAAGTTCACCCTTTTCATCCAAAAGTTCCCCATATCTAACTGTTTGTTCCTTCTTGTAAATTATAGGATAGGAAAATGCTTCAATGGTCGATAACCAAACTGGAATTTTCAAATAACATTGTCTTTTTATCTTCTCCCAATTTAACCACAAAGACTCCCGTACATAATGTCTTCTAAAATAACCCTGTGTTTTAGTTCCCTTATACCATAAAAAAGCATGCCAACCCAACAGCAAGTCATGCCCTTCTAATGTCAACAACCTATGCTTCCTTAATGTTATCCATTCTTTGACCCATATCAAACTTGCAGCTTGATAATACAATTCCCAATTAGGCAAGCCAAAATCTCCTCTATTTCTAGCATCTTGCAAAAGCTTTAGCTTTATTCTCGCTTTTTTACCTTGCCATATAAACTTCAACATAATTTTATTTAAATCTTCAAAATAGTCTTTTCCAAGCCTAATTGGTATTGTTTGAAACAAAAATAAAATTCTAGGTAAGATATTCATCTTAATTGTTGAAATTCTCCCTATTAATGACAATTGCAAGTTTTCCCACTTCTTCAAATCTGTAGTTATCTGTTGTTTAAGTTTAATATAATTATTCTCCTTTAATGTGCTACATCTTGTTGTCAAATATATCCCCAAATACTTAACCTTATTTGTAACTTGAATTTTCAAAAGATCTGCCAATTCTTCTCTCTGTCTCAATAACATATTCTTTGTCAAAATCTTTGTTTTGTCTTTATTTATTTTCAAACCAGCCACCTCTCCATATGTCTCTATCCTTTCCAGTAACTTTGGAGCTGTTTCTAGCGGATCTTCCAAAATAAAAGCTAAATCATCAGCAAAAGCTTGTAGCTTAAATTCTTCCTTCTTAATTTTCATTCCTTTTATGCTTTTATCATCCCTAATATTTCTATTCAACACTTCCAAGGTCAACACAAATAACAAAGGAGATAGGGGGCATCCTTGTCTTGTGCCTTTCCTTATATTAATAAAATCTGTAAGTTCCCCCTCCATCATTACCCTTGCTGTCTGTTTATTATATATAGCTTCTATTGCTTGAATAAATTTTTTAGCGAAACCCATCTGCTCCAATAATAATAACATAAATCTCCAGTTCACGTTGTCAAATGCTTTTTGAGCATCTAGGAATATCAAAGCCATTTGCT
The DNA here is from genome assembly GCA_033807585.1 of Hydrophis major. Classification (NCBI taxonomy): domain Eukaryota; kingdom Metazoa; phylum Chordata; class Lepidosauria; order Squamata; family Elapidae; genus Hydrophis; species Hydrophis major. The sequence goes on along the minus strand of CM066328.1, from coordinate 295,207,006 downwards.
TTTCAGGATGAGCCTCATAGTATTCCAAAGTGTCCAAGATTACTCTCATATTGTCTCTAATTTGTCTCTTTGGCAGAAATCCATTTTGATCTGAGTGAATAAAATTATTTAAATATTTTTTAAGTCTTTCTGCTAAGATTGAAGCAAAGATTTTATAGTCTGCATTCAATAAAGAAATAGGTCTATAATTCTTAATTTGCAATGGGTCAGTCTCTTCCTTTGGTATGAGTGTAATATAAGCCTCTGACCATGTTTTAGGTATCATCTTTTTTAACATAACTTCATTCATAACTTCTAACAATGGGATGCTCAATAATTCTTGAAATGTTTTATAAAATTCTACTGGAAGCCCATCTGGACCCGGAGCTTTCCCATTATTTTGTCTCTTAAATGCTTCATTTAGTTCCATCATTGTTATATTGCTTTCTAGCATTTCTTCAGTCTCTTTAGGTATCTTTGATAACTTAGCTTCCTGTAAATACTGTTTGACTTTTTCTTCATCAATATTCTCCTGTTTATATAATTGCCCATAAAAATCTCGAATAATTTCTTTTTTCTCCTTATTCCCATAACAAACTTGGCCTTGTTCATCTATTAACTTCAATATTTTTCTTGATTCCTTCTCTTTTCTCAATTTATATGCTAGCCATCTACCTGGTTTATTTGCATCTTCAAAATAATTCTGTTTAGAGTTTCTAATTTTCTGTGCCAGTTCTTCTTTCTCTATTAATTCCATTTTATGTTTAATTACATCCAGCTTCAATTTAATATCCTTTTTCTGTGGCATTTTCTGTAATTCTTTTTCAAGAGTTTTATACTCATTTTCCAAGGCCTTAGAAGCTTGCCTTTTCCTAATATTCTTTTTTCTTGTATAATCTATTATCAAACCTCTAGCGTATGCCTTCATAGTGTCCCACACATTTTGCGTTGAAGTATCTTCTTTTTTATTTTCTCTGAAGAAAAAAGCCAATTCCTTCTCCATCCATTGTGTAAAATCTTTCTCCTTTAAAATAGTATTATTTAATGTCCATCTCGATCTTTTTTTTTGTCCCTTCCATTTAATTGTCATTGGGCTATGATCTGCCCAGGTACTTGTTTCAATATTTGTTTCTTTAATATTAGATATTAGTTCTGTTGAGATCCAAATCATATCTAATCTGGACCATGATAAATGTCTATTTGAATAAAAAGTATATTGTTTAGCTTTAACGTTTCTTTCTCTCCAAATATCTTTTAAAGTTAATTCATTTTTTTTTAAAAAAAGAACCTTGGGAGAGCCTTTCTATTTTGCTTTGTTGTTGTTGCTATATAGTCCAGTTTATTGTCCACAATTCCATTAAAATCTCCCATCATAATTATATTAACATAGTCCAGTCCAATTATTTTCATGTGCAGCTTTTTATAAAACTCTTCTTGTTTATCATTCGGAGCATAAATTGCAATCAAGAGTATTTTTATATTATTGTCCATTATTTCTACCATTAATACTCTTCCATCTTCATCCGTGTAAATCAATTTTGCTAGAATAGCCTCTTTAATGTATAAAACCACACCTCTTTTCTTACATTGAGTCAAAGAGGTAAATATTTTCCCTAATTTTGGCTGTAATAACAATTGTTCATGTTGTTTTTTAATGTGAACTTCTTGTAAACAAATTATATCAAATTTTAATTTCTCTAATTTATGAAAAGTTTTCCTTCTTTTAACAGCTGAATTAAGTCCGTTTATATTCATTGTAATCAGTTTTTTTTCCTCCATGATTATGCTTTATATTTAGGTCTAACAGCTCTCGTGGATCTCACTTCACGCTGTTCTTTATTATCCATCTGTCCCCCTGCTGCTCCTTTCTCTTTTTCAGTCTCCAGTTGTTCATCTTGAAACTCAATTGATAAGGCCTCTTTCTCTGCTTCCTCTCTTCTTCCTCCAAAGAATTCTGCATGAAAAAGTTCTGCTTTCACAATTGAATCAATTCTATATCTCTGCTCTTGCCACCCAAAACTAGTCCTTCTGGAATCAGCCATCTATAATTCACTTCGTTTTCCAATAGTATTTTGGTCAGAAATCGATATTCTCTTCTCATCTCTCTCACTCTTCTGGGTATTTGTTTTAAAACCACAACCTCTTTACCCTTGTATTTCAGTGTTTTCTCTCTTGCTACTTGTAATATTTGCGTTTTAATGGATTTTTTGGTAAATCTAATATGGACTTCCTTGGGTAATTTATTTCTCATCGCATATCTTGTATAGACTCGATATATCTCATCTATTCCATCCATCATCTTTTCCTCTGTAATTTCCAAAGCATCTGCCAAAATTTCTATCATTACCGCTGCCAAATTTTCTCCTTTTTCCTCTTCTATATTTTGAAATCTGAGGTAAAATTCTGACCTTTCCATCTCCCACCTCAACATCCCACCTTTTTCTTGTTCAACCGCTGTTAATCTGCTGTCAATATTTCCAATCTTCTTCTCTCTTTGTTTTCCTTCTTCCTCAATTTTTTGGAATCTCTCCTCATACTTAACCATCATTTGTTTAATATTTTCCACTTTTTCATCAGTCTTCTCTATTCTTTGTTCAATATTTTCTGCTCTTTGTTCAATATTTTCTATTCTTTGTTCAATATTTTCTGTTCTTTGTTCAATATTTCCTGTTCTTTGTTCAATGATATCTGATTTTGTCTTGAGATCTTGGATTCCTTGCATAATTATCTGTAACTGTAAAGTTATTTTTTCTTGTTCCTTATCTTGCTTCAACATTGTCTGAATTAAACGTTGTCCTCCAGCTGGTGGGGAAGCAGAGGTAGAAGCAGAAATGCCAGATGGTATTGGTTTCTTGCTCATTTCAATGTTTCCAAAACTTCAAATTCTTCTTAACTTTTAATCCAACTGGTAGAGCAGCCAATTATAATCCAAAATGGAGAACTCCAATAGTAAAAAACACGAAACCAAAGAAGAAACAGAAAAAAAGGAAGAAGAAAGATCTTCAGGTTCTTCTAGACCCTAATCCAATTACGAGATAGTCCACCATAAAAAAGGAAAAAATAGAAAGGAAAAAACAAACAAATCCAAAAATAATAATATTGATTAAGAGCAAAAGAAAAAGGAAAAAAGCAAAAGCAAAAAGAGAAAAAACAAAAACAAAAAACAAAAAGTTCCTTCAGATTCTTCACACCTTAATCCAATTAAAAAATCTCAATAATCCAAAAAAAACAAAAAAAAAAAAAACAACCTCAACAACAAAGTAGTCCAAAAACATAAATATGAAAAGCAAAAAAGTCCCATTTAAAAAAAAAAGAAAAGTAAAGAAGAAAAAAAAAAAAAAACTCTGAGGCTTTCCCTTTAAAATAAAAGGCAAAAATAAAAATATTACTAAAATTAAAATTTAGAAAAAGGCTAGCGAATGGGGTATATATAAGAAAACACACTGCACTTTGTTATTTATCCAAGGCTCTTATTATGACTTTCTTCTCCAGCAGCTTCAAAGCCAAACCTCAAGTGTTGTTGATAACAGTCCAGGAAAGCACCTGCAATAATATTTTGCTGTGCTCTCCCTCTATCTTATCACGTTAAAAAGTCCTTGAGAAGAGGTCTTTTTGCAATTCTCTCCAATTCACATAAAGATACTTTCAAGCCTCTAGTTGGCAGTGTTACAAAGTTTCTTAAAGCTCTTTCTCCCCACCCGCCAGAAAAAAGTAATAATATATACAGAAAAAAAAGAAAAAATAGCCAAAGGGAGCCACTATCCTAAAGAAAGTTAAAAAATCAAAGGGAGCATAAAATCAAAGAGAGCATAAAAATATATATAAGAGAAAATTCAATCCGGTTACCTACAAAGTCACGGTAAAATCTTTCCCAAAAAGTATAAAGAAAAGAAAAAAAAAAAAACACCAAGCCTCAATTTGACATCACTTTAAAAAAACGCCACTCAAAACAATTTCAGTCAAAAAAAAATCTCACAGCTTTCTTCTTTATATCGGATGAACTTTCCAACCTTAGCGAATTTACAGCACAAAAGAGTTTTTCTCACCCAGCCGACACACTTCACTCCAATCACTTTCTTTCCGGAGCTGTCCCGACTTCAGCAGCTATGGAGGCTGCCTCTCCGCCGCCAGCAAAAGGGCTTCTTCCGGATCAAACCAGAGATTTTGCGATATCTCTGGGATCCTGGAACAATGCCCTTCACGATCACCGTCTCTACGGGACGGGGCGAAAATATTGGCTGCGATCTCAGAGCCCTGAGATCGCAGCTGTATCGCCGGAACGAAGCTCCGCCTTCTCCCCCTCCTCCACGTCTCTTGATGTACTGGCCTGTCTCCTGGTAGCGCCTCCATACTCTGGACACTACGCTGACAGACACAGCAAACCTTCTTGCCACAGCTTGCATTGATGTGCCATCCTGGATGAGCTGCACTACCTGAGCCACTTGTGTGGGTTGTAGACTCCGTCTAATGCTACCACTAGAGTGACAGCACCATCAGCATTCAAAAGTGACCAAACCATCAGCCAGAAAGCATAGGAACTGAGAAGTGGTCTGTGGTCACCACCTGCGGAACCACTCCTTTATTGGGGATGTCTTGCTAACTGCCTATGCTTTCTACCTGTTGTCTATTCCATTTCTACAAAAGCATGTGAAATTGATTGTCAATCAGTGTTGCTACCTAAGTGGACAGTTTGATTTCACAGAAGTGTGATTGACTTGGAGTTACGTTGTGTTGTTTAAGTGTTCCCTTTATTTTTTTGAGCAGTGTACATGTTATCTGCATAGCTGATGAATGAAAATACAATAAGACAATAAGATTGTCTTGTTATCAAGGGTGGTCTGTTATTTGATCTTCAGTCAATTTTAAATGAGAAAGTGAAAAAAAATTATAGCACCTAAAAATGTCACATGAACCTTCAGATAAAAATTCAGTATGAGTGCAGGAAATGAGATTCAATTTCTAGAAGTGAAACATATTGCCACTGAGATACAATACATGAATTTATTTAATGTTATTAATTTATCATCAGTAGCATTATTGAATCCACATGGATAGGCAAACCCAGGGGTGTTATAGTTCTAGGCAAATACACTGTTACAAGAATTGCATGACACCATTTCTGTGAGGATTTATGTTTGCAGTGACTAATGATACCTAAAAATGGAATATGGAATAGAATGCCCTGGAAAGTCGTGATTGTGATTATTCTTTGTGATTGTTTATTTCAGTGAGAATAAAAGAATATACATTTAAAAGGGTAGGGAAAAACAAAGAAAACATTCTCATTGTCACACTCAAGATTTCTTCATCGATAATTTAATCTTGGGAAATAGCTAAATGTGCTTAATATTTGAAAGAATAATATATATATATAACCAAGCTAAGTACATTCTGAAAACAGCACAGCAATTTAAATTTAGAGAGCCTGAAGAGGTTTTAGTTAGGGTTAAGGTTAAGATAATAACACAAATTGTGGTCCTTGATTTACAACAGCTTGTTTCATGATTGGTCAAAGTTACAATGGCACTGAAAAAAAGGACAATTTTTCATACCTATGGCCATTGCAGTATCCCCATAGTCACTTGATCAAAGTTCATTGGCAACTGACTCATATTCTGACGGTTGTAATATCCCTGGGTCACATCCCCTTTTTCAACCTTCTGACAAGCAAAGTCAGTGGGGAAGAAGCCAGATTCACTTAATAACTGTGTTACTAACTTAACAACTGCAGTGATTCACTTAGCAACTGTGGCAAGAAAGGTCACAAAACAGGGCAAAACTCACTTAAAATGTGCCTCACTTAGCAACAGAAATCCTGGGTTCAATTGTGATGATAAGTCAAAGACTTCCTGTATTTTTTGTATGAACAATATGCATTCTATTTGTGTGTATATGTTTCAGATGGCTCTTAGAATCCACTATATTAAACCAATAAAAAGGGAAAGATGCCTTCACATTAAGCTCAACTCCTATTGCCAATGTGGATACAGTCATGACATTTTCTTGACAATAATGCAAAAATGGTTTGTGATTATTTTGTTTGATATGTTTTGCAACTTCCAAAATTTGAATATAGTCTACTACTATGGTATTCCATCTAATTATTAATCAGGTTTGATTTTGGGGCTGGGCTATCTAAACTATTAAACAGTACAGTATTAACAAATATATAACATATGTGAACAATATGAGGAGGAGGTGGGTTTGGGGTAATAGAATGGTGTGTTTTTGTATATTGTGGTGCTAGAACAGGTATTTCACATGACAGCTGGACACATGGCTGACTATTACAAGCAAATTACTTGTGGGCTATAGCAATGTAATTCTTCAGAACTCACCCTTGAAACCACAAATCACACATTTTCTCTCATTTTTCACATACTATTACTGTGCCTTTGAGTTTTATAAACTAAACCCAAATAACTATTGTTTCAGCTGCCTAGTGGCAACTTCTTGAAATAACTTCCAATAACTAGCATAATTGGAATTGCTGATTTACAAATGTACTGCATCACAGAAGCAAATTGTATTTTGCAGTAATGAAAACCTGGCAGAACATCATTTTAATTTTAATTTGCATCCCTTTGAATATTAATAAGCATGAATGAGGTTTGTTGACACTGTGATTTCTGAGTTTTTAAACAAAAGGCTTTCACAGACTCACATGAAGTATTTTTTCCTTAGTTGGTTCAATTGGAAAGACATTTTTACAAAACGCTACATTTTTTTTCAAAGGATTCATATATATTTATTTTCCAAACTCTATGATTGCATGAAACTAGATGGATGTAGTCAGATATGAGCCAGCCAGTGCCAATACTTTCTACTAATAATAGTTACATCAACAAATAAGCAGACTATACAGTTGTATTTAATGTCTCCCTCTCCAAAGAACAGTTTTAATTTTCTTATGAAAGAATTGAATGTTCTATTTAAAAAGTAAAAGAAGAGAAGTTTATTTCAACTAAATGCTTTCTGACAAATTGCTGGCAGAGATCAGGGCAATTAATTTAACATATCAAACTTTTTGATTAATTGCAGTGATGGACAGAATCATGCTAAATTGAAGCAAAGGCTTTATTTACAAACATTCTATTCTTCTTATAATAAAGTTCCCTCATTAAAAGGCATAATAGAATCATACAGCTAAAAAGAGATGTTTAGGTGATATCCAACTCTCTGCTCAATTGTAAAATTAAAGATTATCTGGAGTAGAGCTTAATTCCTGATTTCTTGAAAAGAAGAATGGTTTGCATTTGCCCTCATCCAAGATGGTTTGTCTGTTTTGTTCAAACTCTAACCTACAGACTGGAATTATATGGTGATCTCTCATCTATTTTTTATTTAGTTATTTAGTTTGTCAAAAGCTTACAATACAGTAGAAATAAGAATAAACATAAGTTTAAATATAAGAAATAGGAACTAAAATTGGGGACAATAGGACAGGAATGGTAGGCACAATTGTGCGCTTATGCACGCCCCTTACTGACCTCTGAGGAATGGGGTGAAGTCAATAGAGGTTAGTTTAAGGGTAAAGGAGTGGGGATTTGAGCAGGTCACAACAGAATCAGGTGGTGACTTCCAGACATTGACTACTCTGTTGCTGAAATCATACTTCCTGCAATCAAGGTTGGTGTGGTTTACATTAAGCTTATATCTGTTGTGTGCTCTTGTGTTGTTGTGGTTAAAGCTGAAATTTTCATTAACTGGTAAGATGTTGTAACATATGATTTTATGTACTATGCTTAAATCCAATCTGAGCTGGCATAGTTCAAGGTTGTCTAAGCCTAGTACCTCAAGTCTGGTGGTATAGGATATTTTGTTGTGAACAGATGAATATAGTACTCTTCTGGTAAAATGCTTCTGGATTCACTCAATTGTATTTATGTCTGATATACAATGCGGATTCTAGATAGCAGAGCTGAATTCAAGTATTGGTCTTGCAAAAGTTTGAATGCCCTAGTTTGCAAATCAGTATTACCAGAGGAGAAGCTTCATAAAATTAAATTTACAACTCTTAAAGCTTTTTTGGCAATACTGTTGCAGTGAGCTTTGGCACTAGGTCATTCGATATGAGAACTCCAAGATCCTTGACAGAGTGAGGGTCATCAACGAGGTCATATCCACCTAGCTTGTATTTGGTATGTAGATTTTTTTTTACCAATGTGTAGGACAGAGCAAATCTAAGTACTAACCAAGTTCAAACTTGCTTAACCCCCCCGGATAATGATATATTTATCACAGTGTATTAGAAATTGCAACATTGTTTATATTCTGCCTGTCATGTACAAATACTGTACAAAGCAGATAGTTCAACTCCACAAAGCATCCACACAGTCTTTTTTATTGGTTCATCAGGCATCCTGTCAACTCACATTTATGATGAGGTTCTTCTTAATGTCCAATCCTTTGCATATCTGAATTGTGGTATAGGAAGATAATAAGGTCTTAACCCCATGATGATTGAAGAAGCCGCATGATAATGGCTTTAAGCAAGAGTGAGGAAGACCTCCCCCAACCCAACAACTTAGTGACCAATCAGGATTACAAATGTGACCACATGGCATGGACTACATTTCCCAGGATACCTTAACTACATTTACCATGATGCATTCCCTTAAGGGGACAGCTCAAATTCCTAACTAACTATCTCAAATCCCATTAACTCTAAACTGTCTGGACAGCACAGTTTATAATTAAAATATAAAATATAGTGAAATGAGTTCATCGCAACTCTGTGAAATGGACCTTGCATGCAATATACCATTTTTTTACACCAATTAATTCCCTTTGTGTAATGGAATCTTTATGAACACAATGTCATTTTTGTTGACTTGCCTAATTTTTATAATGAATAAACTGTAGTAAAAATAACATCGATATAACATATTAAGAAGTGAAGGAGGAAAAATTCAGAAAAATAGTACATTCCTGCAGATTTTATAAGAAAAAAGCCAAGAAGTTCCTGTTCCAATTAATTCAACTTCATTTTGTGGTCCTTGGGACATGAAGGAGAACATCACAAGATAATCTAAGCAACTATCTTGATACAATGGCTAAAGCAATCTACTATCTTATTTAAAACACAACATAAAAACAAACAACTGGGTCAAATCACAACATATTCAAATTCAAAAATCATTTACCAAATGTGCTCATCCAAGTTCTTAGCCTAATTTATCTTGGTCTCATAGATTGCTTCACAGAAGAACCCAAACAATGCTCTTCTATCAGATCTTGTGAGATGATTAGATAAAATCAGAGATAAGTAGTTCTGCATATAACCTAGTCCTGTACCGTGAAGGGCTTTAGAAGTAATAAACATTATCATGGATGACACCCAGAAGCTGATAAGAAGTCAATACAGCTCATAAAATGATGGTATTACATGGCTAAATGGTGGCATGCCCATAATAATGCACATTGTTTCATTCAGAAACAATTGTAGTTTTCAGATGTTCATGGATAGTCACTCAAAGATCATGTTGTAATAGCATGATCAATGCTATTCATGTGGTAATAGCATGACCAATGCACAAAAGGTTTTGAGAAAGAAAGAGAAGCAATTGGCAGAAGATTAAGTTATGGAAAGGCCATTTTGGCTTCAAGCAGCAGTTATGAATCCAAAAGAACCCCCAAATTGTACACAAGTTGTTCCAAGGGAAGTACAAAGAACAATCACATTTAGAACTAAAGATGGAAAATCTGCAACATTTGTAAAACCTATATTTCTCAGCTTGGGCTAGTTAAATTATGGTATTCTCTTTACTAGACTTTTTATACCGTACTTCAAAATAGAAACACTCTGTTTCCAAGTTGAAACACACTTTTTACCAACAACTTCATTTAATATAAATGCCAACTTCACTTGACCTTCGAAAGTTGAACAATGAACATTATTTTATTCTGGTTTCCAAATATTACACTTTTAACTGAGGCTATCTATGTTCTCCCCACTTTCAAATAACTCCTATTACCAAAATAAAGAGAAGAGTTTATTTCAGTAACAACTGAGAACTTGATGTAGTCAGGGAACTTAGGGAACTCTGTAGAAGAAAATGTTTACAATATGTCTTAATGAATAAAAAAACAACCTATAGGTTTGTAGCTTTTCTATAATGTAAGTATCAGGCATCACAATTGGGTTCAATTAAATCAAGTAAATCACCAATCTGCAGGTACTTTATCTACATCTAAATTGCTTAATTTAGCAAAAGGTTCACAGACAGGGGATGTGTTTATTGTGCACATGAATGAGGCCACAGACAAATAACTGCTGGTTGCCAACTGCAGTGCAAAAATATCAGGATCTTTTTTTAATGGTCTGAAGAGTTTAAATGGAAAGCCTTTTCTCCCCGTATCCCTGAATGAGGGATATTTAGTGTTAAGTTCTGCGCATGGGTGCAAGGAACGGAGACGAGGCAGTGAACAGTGAACTTCAACTCTTTATTAATCATTCTGAACAGAGCAAAACCCTAGGGCAGCAGCAGCCCTTTTATAGGGCAGGCTGCTGATCTAGTAACCAATGAGAAACATGGAGTGTTAAACCCTCGAACCAATGAGAGTGGCTCGTTAACAGCCAATCAGATTTTCCTGAACGGACCAATCCGATATCGCTATTATCGGCTAATCAGAAGCGCAGGATTAGAACCCTGCTCTTTCTAAATGTTTGATAAAACTTTATTTAAGCATTTTATTAGTTCATAACACCCCTTCCCCCCGGGTTCCATTTAAGGGGTGCGGTGACGTAATCCCTGAGGTATGAAGGTTGTTTTGACTGTCTATTAGATTTGCGCTGTCCCACCGGTTCCTGTCTGTAATCCGGTTTCGGCGGAACGTTTTTGGGCAAATCAGGTACCGGTGGTTCCGCATCCTCTTTCGATGACTTGGTGCCGCTAATGTTCTCATTGTTGTCCTCCGATCTTTGTGGGCTTGCTTCTGTTGAGGTATTCCTCTGTGGCGAGGAAACTCCCCTCCCTGATTCTTCTTCATTTGTCATGCCCGATTGCTGACTTCCTTTGCTCCTGCTTTCCACCATCTCAAATTCAGTTTCTTTGACATCCCCTCCCCCCTCCATTTGGGAGTCACCGGAGTTGCAGAAACTGGGTTGTAGCCTAGAGCGAAGCTGATCTATATGGCGTTTCAATATTTTTCCATCGCAGGTTTTCACAAGGTACGACCTGGGTCCAGTGGCTTGAATTATGGTTGCCTCAACTCACAACGGTTCACCAGAAACGTTTCTGGCGAAAACTAAGTCGTCTATCTTGAACTCGCGGCATTTTCCACTAGATCCACAGGGTTTCTCTGACTCGTAAGACGGGTGAAGCCGGTCGAGGTGGGAACGGAACTTGCATCCCATCAATAGTTCAGCTGGAGTCTTGTTGGTGACGCTGTGTGGAGTGATGTGTTGGAGTAGGAGTATTCTGTTTATTTTATTTTCAATGTCCCCATAGTCCATTTTGTAGAGGTTTTTTTTTTAACAAATTGTACCATGCACTCGGCTCTTCCGTTAGCTGCAGGGTGCACTAGCAAAGTTAGCACATGGCGAATACCCTGGTCCGCTAAGTATTGTTCAAAGGGTAGAGCAGGGGTCCGTTGTCGGAGACCAGAACGTCTGGCAGCCCATGCGTCGCGAATATCCTGTTCAATTTCCGGATGACGGACTCGGCTGTAGTACTCTTCATTTCGTGGATCTCGAGCCAGTTGGAATAGGCATCCACTGTTAGGAGGAACGTATGTCCTTTAGTAGGTCCCACAAAGTCAACGTGGATGCGGGACCACGGTCCGTGGGGTATTTCCCATTCTGTTGGAGTTGCTTTAGGTGGTGCACTGCTAACTCCTTGGCACTTTAAACAAGCCTTTACCCAGGTTTCGATCTGTTTGTCGATGCCCGGCCACCACACGTAGCTTCGTGCGAGTGCTTTCATATGCACGATGCCGGAGTGACCGTCATGCAGTGTTTTTAATACTGCTCGTTGTAACTGCTCTGGGACGACGACTCTATCCCCCCATAGGATGCAGCCTTTTTGCAAAAAAAGTTCTGTTTGCTGGTTCCTGAAGGGGGTGAAGTCATCAGGGGTTTGTTCTACTGGCCATCCCCGTTCGACCCAGCTAAGAACTCGCGCTAAGACAGGATCTCATTTTGTTTCGATCGCAATGTCTCTGGCTGTTAGTGGCAGTGAATGTAGCATTTCAATCTGAAGTGTTGTAAGGGTTGGAGCTGGGTCGTCGACGGTTTCCGGAAGTGGTGCACGGCTCAGTGCGTCAGCCTGGGGAATGGCTTTCCCTGGGCAGTGTTGCAGTCTATAATTGTACGCAGCCAAAAACTCCGACCAGCGAGTCATTCTAGGTGATAATATATAGGGGGTTGGCTTGTCTCCCGCTATAATCCCCAGCAAAGGTTTGTGGTCAGTAACAATAGTAAAAACTCATCCATATACATATTCATGAAACCGTTTCACAGCAGATACAACAGCAAGAGCCCCTTTATCGATTTGACTATAGTTACGTTCAACCTTTGATAGGGTCCTTGAAAAATAGGCAATAGGGGCCTCACTACCGTTTGGTAACACATGCCTCAAAATGGCTCCTACTCCAAACAGTGATGCGTCACATGTAATTGTTAAAGGCAAAGTCTCGTTATACTGCATTAAAACAGCATCTGAGGTTGATAAGTATTTCATTTGTTGGAACGCGTGCTCCTCTCGGTGCCCCCAAACCCAGGTTGCTTTTTTGTCGAGAAGTCTATGTAGGAGCTCAGCTACGGTCGCTTTGTGGGGCAGGAAGATGTTGTAAAAATTAATGAGCCCCAGAAAAGCTTGGAGATCAGTCTTATTTCTGGGTCTTGGGGTGTTTTTGATTGCTTTTAGTTTGCTATTGGTGGGGTGAATGCCTTGTTTATCGATTAGGTACCCCAGGAACTCTACTTTATCTGTACACAGTTGACATTTATTTTTTTTAACCTTAAGTCTAGAGTCTTTAAATTTCTGGAGAACTAATTTAAGACACTTTTTTAGTATTTCTCTATTCGGGGCAGCAATTAAAATGTCATCAAAGTATGGTACGACCCCTTTGATCCCTTGCATGAGTCTCTCCATCAAACTTTGGAAAATCCCTGGGGCTACGCTAACTCCGAATTGGAGTTGGTTGCACTTAAAGGCGCCTCGGTGCATAACAATTGTTTGTGCCTCTGCTGTTTCTTTTATCTACAGGCAGTTGTTGGTATGCCTGTGCTAAATCCAATTTAGCGAAGACTTTTCCGCCCCCCAGGGAATGGAGAAGATGTTGTACCACCGGCACTGGGTAAGCGTTCTGTTGAAGGGTGTGATTCAGGGTGGCCTGGTAGTCCCCACAAATCCTTAACGATCCATCCGGTTTGATGGGTGTTACAATTGGGGTTTCCCAACGAGCATGGTCTGTTGGTTCTAAAACACCCTGGGCTATTAATTTATCAAGCTGCTCATCAATCTTTGGTTTAAGGGCAAAAGGTACCTGACAAGGCTTAAGGCAGATGGGGGGTACCTCAGGGTTAAGGTTAAAAGATATCGGGGTCCCCTTGTACTCGCCTAGTTTGTCTGCAAAGACATCCTGGAATTCCTGGACGAGGGCCTCCTCCTAGTCGTCGCTTCTGGTTTGGTAAATGCCAGCTACCTCGATCCCGAGTGGGGCGAACCATTGAAGGCCTAACAAGCTAGGCCGGTCACGGTCGACGACGGTCAATGGTAAAGATGCAGTATGATTTTTGAATGAGACCTGGACTAGGCTGGATCCAACGACCGGAATTCGGTTCCCTTGATAATCCTTGAGTATGATTCTTTGGGTTCTGAGGTCTTGCCGCTAGATGGCAGGGATTAATTGTTTAAGGGTCTTCCAGTAAACCATCGAGAGGGACGATCCTGAATCGACTTCCATCACGCAGGGCTGGTTTTCGATGGCAACCTTCACTCGGATCTTCTTTGCATCTAGTGATGAGGCGTGACCAATTGTAATGGTTTGGTGTGCCTCCTCTCGTTTCATTGAATTGGCCGGTGTTTTATTTCTGTAGGAGTGGTTGTTCCATTGGTGGTTCAAATGTTCCCGACTCACAAGACGATTCCCTGTGGTTTGGCGGTAGTTGGTTTCCCTCTGAAGTGGGCTGGATCCTTGCTTGCTTCTACAGACCTTTCCGATGTGGCCTCTTTTCCCACAAAAATGGCAGAGCGCATTGAGGAATTTGCAGTCTGATCGTGGGTGGTTTGCCCCACAACCTGTGCATTGGTGCTGTAGTCTTTGATTTCGCTGGTGGTGTTGGTCACGTTCAGACTGGAGCCAGTTGACCTCCTCATCACTTTCTGATGACAATTCGAGGTCCTCGTGGTGGGTTGCCATTGTGTGTCTCTCTAGGCGAGGTGAGGTTTCGCTGGCGAGCGGTGCGTTGGTGGCGGCGCATTCAGGCAGCTGACTTCCTGGTTGCTTCTGCTGCAGTAGCGTCAGCAATGGCATCTGCAAGGCTGATGTTACCTTTCACCATCAGTTTACTTTGCACATGTGGTGCATCTAATCCCAGAATTATTCGGTCTCTCAGAGCTTCTTCGAGGTCGGCGAAACCACAGAGGCCTCCCAGGTTCCAGAGATCCGTGATGAAATCTGCAACGCTCTCTCCTTTCCGCTGGTCTCTCTGGTAAAATTCATGTCTTCGGACAAGCGTTACGGTAGGTGTATAGTGGGCCCGTAGGAGGGACTTGAGGACGTCCCAGTCCATGGTTTTCATCTCAGCCAGTTTTGCCAGTGCCTTGGCCATCTTAAAAATGGCAGGTCCGCAGTGGGTTAGGAATACTGCTCACTTTTTTCCCAGTAGTGGCATCCTTCAAGTTGTTGGTCTCCAGAAACATCTGGAACCGGTCCATGTACGAGTCCCAGTCTTCTTGTGCCGGGTCAAATGGAGCGGGTGGTATATCGCTGCCGGACAAGGTTTCCGCTGTTGATGTGCCTTCAGCCATGTGCTCTGTTTGGTGCTCTGTAGTGTTCAGTCAGCTCTGATGTCTCCGTATCCCATCCTCGTCGCCAGTGTTAAGTTCTGCGCATGGGCGCAAGGAAAGGAGACGAGACAGTGAACAGTGAACTTCAACTCTTTATTAATCATTCTGAACAGAGCAAAACCCTAAGGCAGCAGCAGCCCTTTTATAGCGCAGGCTGCTAGTCTAGTAACCAATGAGAAACATGGAGTGTTAAACCCTCGAACCAATGAGAGTGGCTCGTTAACAGCCAATCAGATTCTCCTGAACGGACCAATCCGATATCGCTATTACAGCCAATCAGAAGCGCAGGATTAGAACCCTGCTTTTTCTAAAGGTTTGATAAAACTTTATTTAAGCGTTTTATTAGTTCATAACATTTAGTATGTTTTTAGTGCCTTGAAGATGGGCTGTTATATACATCTATAATTATATAATTATCTTTAGTATGGAACTAGTTAAGCCTAAAAATATCAGAAGCTTTTTCCTCTCCTGCCTTCTTGGTTGTGGGCAACTGAAGGGCATTGTTCCCCTAATTCTGTCTTCATTATTTGTCCATCAGGAACTCTTTCTGTGTCCAAACTATTAGCTCCTCTCTGTATTTATTTTTCTACAGTATAGATCCCCATTAGCAATCTCTTCAGGATACATTGTAAATAATTCAAATATACTATCAACTAAATGTCCAAAAATCATGGAAAATATGAATCATAAACCTTAAAACACTAAGCTGCTGTCTAATCCCTGGTATTTTTCTATACGGTAGTCAAACTTTCCAAAGAGAGAATCAAAGGCAGTTAAATATTCCTGTCTCTATTTAATGAGAATCAGATTGTAAACTCTTGTGATTTGGCAAAAATGCATTCTGAAAATTCAGAAATACAGAGTAGCAATTCTAATGCTTACAGAGTTCAGGTGTCAGTTATTAATCAAGTAAAGGGCTATATTTTTTTTCCTCATAGAAAGGTAGGGCCACTGATGAGAGAGGAGGAGTGATAGATTACTTTTTGTAATTTCTTATCAATCAATACATTCCTTTAGGTATTAGCAGTGGCTAATGGAGATCTTGCAGGTCTAACATTGATTGTTCAGTTACAAAACCTGTGAGTGTCATGAATGTGCTTCTCCTTTTCCAAACATGCCAGAAAATAGACAAGTATTCATGTTGAGTGGTGGTAAGTATTAGAGAGTTGGGATTCTACAGGCCATGAATTTTGAACCACAGGGAATCAAATCTGATGTCATTTGGTCTCAATGAACAGTAGTATGTAAATTGTTTATTCTCAGGACTATTGGAAAAGTAACAGGGAGGCTAAATAAAAGTAAGGTAAATAAAAGTCAGATTCTCAGTGATGAGCATAAGACCTAGCCATGAGTAGTTTTAATACTATTAGGAGGTTGAACAACTTGAGTTTGGAAAGCATATTTTTGTTTAATGAAGGATTTATTGAAGGATGTGGTGAAGGCTTGCTATCAAATATTTGCCCATATAGCAAAGATAAAGTTGCTCTCCCCTGAATGTGAATATAGTTCAACCTAAAAGCCTGCCATGGTTCAAGAAATTTAAATATAAATAATATTTTCATTCCTTAAAAATAAGCATTTAAGAATAAGATACCTGAAACAGATAAAAAGTATTTATCCATAGAAACAGTGCAGAATTCCCATAAAACTCAGGAACAGTATAAGTTAAGCGGATGGAGGATGCATCTGTGACATTTTCATGGGCTACCAAAGTAATGCATATATAAAGATCTTGCCTGATTTACATTTTCTGCCTATTTGGTCCAGCCAAAAGGACTCTGGAATATGACAGCTGGATTGTCAGCAGTATAATAGAAAATACTAACTACAGTCCCATAGAATGAGTTCCAGCAATTCTAATGCAAAACAACCTTATAACCCTAATTGTCTAATGTTCATACCCTGTCTCAAGTACAGTATTTAATGGAATGAAAATGAATAATTCAATAATCAGATATTTTAATGTTTCCAACTCAATCTACTATTGTTTATGTTTACGATAATCTGATTTGAAAAGTAGCACAGAGTTAGAGTTCTAAATAAATGTATTTTCTAGGAACCTTTGGTTATGTAGTGTCATTTACAGAAAAATAAGCTATCCAGTTTCTAGATTAAAGATATTGCTTAACTGTTTAGTATCATATTCCACTGTAGTTCTATAACCGTTTACCAATTGAAACCCAACAATGAAAGCTATAATATGTGTTATTGTTTCTGTATGAAGTTGGACCAGATAAATAGACAGAAATACAATCACAGATTTATAATTAGACTTTTCTGAAGATTTATATATCTAAATGACTATATAATACATTTTTCTATAGTCATCTACCAATCCTTGGTTATAGATATCTAGTACATATACCTAGTATTATTGGTATAGTTAGTATTAGGTATCTGGCTTTAGTCCAAAAAGTTTATTTGTAATATCTTGGAGGATGGGCATAATAACGGAGACGAGACATCGGATAGTAACTTCAACTCTTTATTAATGACTTCAGAACAGAGCAATGAGCCTGGCAGCAGCAGCTCCTTTTATAGAGCTGGCTGCTGCCAAAGCGTCCAATGACAATGATTCAAGCTTGCCGCGCTTGGAGCACCCAATCGCAGCAGCCCGTTAACTAGCAAATCGGATCAGTCTGGAGTGACCAATCACGACCAGCTGTTGATGGCCAATCTGATTTGCAGAATTACGAGCCTGCTAGTTCGGAACACCCCTCCCCTCTAGGTTCCATCTCAGGGGTGGGGTGATGTATTCGTGCAGGTAGGCAGGTCTTCGCACCTGTCTACCTGATTTGCGTTGTTCAAAATGTCTTTGCTCAGTTTCTGGTTCTGATGGGCTGCTTACTAGTCTTAGTTGTATTGGTGACCTGGCTTCTTCGCTGGGTATCCTTGGAGGTGATTCGGGGATACCTGCAACTTTTCCTTCATTCCTGTTGTCTGGATTCTCTGGATTCGCTGACCCTGTATGACTGCTGTTACCTGGAGAGATGACCATCTGCCACGGTTCTTCTTCAGTCAGAATATAGTGGGCTCTGCTGTGCTGGTTGTGGGGTTATGTTTTCTGAGCCAGATGTTGGTTTAGTTTCAAAACCCTCAGTTTCCTTTCCCCATCTGGCTTCGTGAGCGGGGTTCGTGATGGGTGTTGTGGTCAACCTTGAGCGCAGCTGGTCGATGTGGCGTTTCCACAGTCTCCCATCTGTGGTTTCTAACTAGTAGGAATGGGGGCCCGTAATTTGCATTATTTTGGCAGGGATCCACAATGGGTCACCTGTAAAGTTCTTTTCAAATACGGGGCCTCCTACCTTGAATGTACGGTGTTTGCTGCTGGAATCCAGGGGCTTTTCCGGGGTGTATGCTGGATGTAGGCAGTCTAGATGCGATCTGAGTTTCCTGCCCATCAGAAGCTTGGCTTGGCTTTTGTTTGTGGTGCTATTTGGTGTAATATGCTGGAGAAGGAGCATCCTTTTGACTTTGTCATGGATGTTTCCTTGTTCCATTTTTTGTAAAGTTTTTTTGGTGAGCTGAACCATTCGTTCAGCCCTGCCATTGGCCGCCAGGTGAGCAGGTGATGTCAAGGCGTGGCGTATTCCCCGGTCTGCTAGGTATTGTTCAAATGCCAAGGCAGTAAATTGGGGGGCATTGTCGGAAACCAAGACATCTGGTAGCCCATGAGTTGCAAACAGTCTGTTCAATTTTTTGATGACTGCCTCTGTGATGGTCGTCTTCATCTTGTTAACCTCGAGCCAGTTAGAGTAGGCGTCTACTGTTATCAGGAAACTATGTTCCTTTGTAGGTTCCGCAAAATTGATGTGGATGCGGGACCATGGACCCCTGGGCATTTCCCATTCGGCTGGTGGTGCTTTCGGTGGGGCCGAGCATGTTTCTTGGCATTTGCTACAGGTGGCAACCCAGGCTTCAATTTGTTTGTCCATACTTGGCCACCAGGCATAGCTCCTTGCCAGTGCTTTCATTTGTACAATGCCCGGGTGTCCATCATGTAGTAATTTTAGAACTTTCTTCTGTAGTTTCTCTGGAATGATCACTCGGTCTCCCCACAACATGCACCCTTTTTGGGAGAAAAGTTCTGTTTGTCTGTTCTTGAAAGTTTTAAAGGTGTCATTGGGTTCGCTCTCTGGCCATCCCCTCTCCACCCAGCTGAGGACCTGTGTCAAACATGAGTCTTTCTTTGTTTCTAGTGCAATGTCTTGTGCGGTTAGTGGAGGTGAGGGAAGCATCTCGATTTGTAGTGTTGATAACGTGGGAGTCGGGTCGTTTAGGAGCTCAGGTAGTGGAGAACAGCTCAAAGCGTCAGCATGGGGGATGGTTTTCCCTGGTCGGTGTCTTAACTGGTAGTCATAGGCAGCTAGGAACTCCGACCATTGTGTCATCCTTGGAGATAGGATTTGTGGAGTTGGTTTGTCACCTGCCAAGATGCCAAGCAATGGCTTATGATCTATGATGATGCAAAAGGATCTTCCGTACATGTATTCGTGGAACCTTTTGATGGCAGATACAATAGCGAGGGCTTCTTTATCTAAGTGACTATAGTTTCTCTCTGTTTTAGACAAAGTTCTTGAAAAGAATGCAATAAGTGCCTCTGTACCATTTGGTAGGACATGGCTCAGGATGGCTCCTACCCCAAAAGGTGAGGCGTCACAAGTCACAGTCAATGGAAGTGTCTCGTTATATTGGATGAACACTGCATCCGAAGTTAAAAGGTTTTTTGCTTGTTGGAAAGCCTGCTTCTCCCGACGTCCTCAAAACCAGGAAACCTTCTTGTCGAGGAGCCTATGCAGGGGTTCAGCAACAGTCGCCTTCTGGGGTAGGAAGATGTTATAAAAGTTAATGAGTCCCAGGAAGGCTTGGAGGTCTGTTTTGTTCTTTGGTCTTGGAGCATTTTTAATGGCAGCCAATTTCTTTTCAGTAGGGTGAATCCCTTGTTTGTCAAGAAGGTAACCAAGAAATTCAACCCTCTCAGTGCATAACTGGCACTTTTCCTTCTTAACCTTGAGGCCTGCGTCTTTGAACCTTTGTAGTACAGTTCTCAGGCATTTCTCTAACTCACTTCTTGTAGGGGCGTTATTAATACGTCATCGAAATAGGGCACGATCCCTTTTATGCCCTGTAACAACCTTTCCATCAAACTTTGAAAAATGCCAGGTGCTATGCTTACTCCACACTGGAATCTGTTACATTTGAACGCACCCCTGTGCGTAACTATGGTTTGGGCTTCTGCGGTTGCTGCATCTACTGGTAGCTGTTAATAAGCTTGGGCTAGGTCAAGCTTTGTGAATACCTTTCCGCCCCCAAGTGAGTGAAGGAGATGTTGGACCACGGGTACTGGATAGGTGCTCTGCTGTAACGCATGGTTTCGGGTAGCCTTGTAATCCCCACAGATTCTCAAAGATCCGTCAGGTTTTATGGGAGTTACAATTGGGGTTTCCCATCGGGCGTGGTCGATGGGTTCTAGCACACCTTGTGCAATTAACTTGTCCAATTGCTCATCAATTTTTGGTTTGAGAGCAAAAGGGACTCAGCGTGGCTTTAGACGAATGGGTGCGATATCAGGACAGAGATTGAACGAGATGGGGGACCCTTTGTACTTGCTTAATTGTTCAGTGGAGACTTCTTGAAAGTCACAGATGAGGGTTGCCTCCCAGTCTTCGTCTACAATCTGGTTGATGCCTGCCATTTTGATTCCTAATGGCGCGAGCCATTGCAAACCCAATAAGCTGGGCCAGTCTCTGTCAACAATGGTGAGAGGTAGTATTGTGGTGTGGCCCTTAAAAGAGACCTGGACGTGACTGGAACCAGAGACCGGGATTCGATTGCCTTGGTAGTCCTTTAATATAAGTCTCTGAGTGCTGAGATCCTGGCAGCGGATGTCAGGGATCAGCTGCTTGATGGTTTTCCAGGAGACCATGGATAGGGAAGACTTTCCACTTCCATTATGCATGGCCGATTTTCAATGATGACCTTTACCCAGATTTTTTTCGCGTCCAAGGATGAAGCGTGGCCAATGGTGATAGTCTGATGTGCCTCTTCCCATCTGGTTACGCCAGTAAACATTCGGTTTCTGTTGTACTGGTTCCACTGGTTGTTTGGGCGGTCCCGGTTTGTTGGTGGGTTGCCTGATGCTTGTCGGAAGTTATTTTCTTTCCTCTTGGGGCTGGATCCTCTTTTGTTCCGGCACACTTTAGCAATGTGGCCCCTTTTATCACAGGAACGACAGATGGTGTCTAGGAACCTGCAGTCTGATTGTGGATGGTTTCCTCCACATCAGGTGCATTGGAAATTGGATTTACGACCCCACTGCTCACGCTCTGACCTGAGTCTGTTGACTTCTTCTTCCTCACTATCTGATGAGGACTCGATGTCTTCATGGTGGGCGGATGTTGTTTGTCTTTATGAGGGTATTGCTGTGTCGCTGGTGGGTTGGCGGCTGGCCCCATTCGTTCAGCACATTCGGGCTGCTGATTTGTGAGTAGCTTCCGCTGCAATGGCATCTGCTATGGCATCTGCGAGGGTGATGTCTCCCTTTGCCATAATCTTGCTTTGGACAGTGGGGTCTCTTAGGCTGAGAACAATCCGATCTCTCATGGCTTCTTCTAGATTTATGAAGCCACACAGTCCACCCAAATTTCTTAGATCAGCTACAAAATACCCGATGTTCTCACCTTCACGTTGGTCCCTCTGGTAAAATTCATGTCTTCTAATAAGGGTAGGAACTGCTGGAGCGTAATGAGCCCGAAGGATGGGAGCAAGGGTATCCCAGTCCATCATTTTGACTTCAGCCGGTTTTGCAAGAGCCTTTGCCATTCTGAAAATGGCAGGTCCGCAATGCGTTAGGAAAACCGCATGTTTTTTGCTTGATGTGGCATCCTTCAGATTATTTGAGTCCAGGAACATTTGAAACCTGTCCATATACGAGTCCCAATTTTCGCATGCTGGATCAAGCGGGGTGGGTGGTATAGCGCTGCTGGCCATTCTGCCGATATCTGTGAACGTTCAGCCACATTCTCTGTCAATTCTGCGAGTGCTCAGTCAGCTCTATCGTCTCTGCATCCCACCCTTGTCGCCAGTGTAATATCTTGGAGGATGGGCGTAATAATGGAGACAAGACATCGGATAGTAACTTCAACTCTTTATTGGTGACTTCAGAACAGAGCAATGAGCCTGGCAGCAGCAGCTCCTTTTATAGAGCTGGCTGCTGCCAAAGCATCCAATGACAATGATTCAAGCTTGCCACGCTTGGAGTGTCCAATCACGGCAGCCCGTTAACTAGCCAATCGGATCAGTCTGAAGTGACCAATCACGACCCGCTGTTGACGGACCAATCAGGATTGCAGGATTACAAGCCTGCTGTTGATGGCCAATCAGGTTTTCAGGATTACGAGCCTGCTAGTTCGGAACATATTATAGTTAGGTTTACACAGAAATCAATAGAATCACAATTAAGCTAGAGGCCACCACAAATCTAGTATTGCAGAAGCTTCTATTTTTGCTTCCAGAAGAACGTCATCTTGCTTATTTCTGATTTTTCAGATAGTTTGGTATGAAGGTTAGGTCAGCACAAAAACAACTTACAGTTGAGATACCACATATTTCTATCCTACAAGGGCTATCAGGTTTTAAATCATTTTACTTTGAAGATTAAAAGAGTTCCTTAGAACTCATCATGTTAGATTGTACTTGGAATGTAAAAAAATAAAACAAAACCAGAAAAATATGGGCAACAGCAACTGCAATATAATGCTACTATTAAGGACTCAAAAAAAGAGGCTTTACTGACAGTGTTAGCATGCAAATGTTAAAGCAATCAGGTTATTTGGAAGATCTGCATGGATGCTTGTGAAGGGATTCTTCTGAGGAGTGATACAACCCACCAACAAAGAGACCATTGTTATCTTCCCTGTTTCCACTGAGTCTCTAATTATTAAAAAATATAATAAACTTATTTAGTTGCTAACCTGTGACTTAACACTTATTCCTAACCCTATGTTATATAACAGTATACAGGTAGTCCTCATTTGGGGATAATTGGGAATGGCAACTGTCTTTAGTTGAAGCAGTTTGTAAGTGAAACCATAACTGTGCTTATGCTCATACTTCCATCTTTCCTTTGCTTTACAAACCTCATAAATGTGAGAATTGATCATAAAGTTACTTTTTCATCACCATTGTAGTTGCTAATAGCCACTAAACAAGGACTACCTGAACTCTGTTATACTTAAAACTATGTCAGTGTGTTTAAATGAGATTACCAGCAAAAGTGATCATCCACACACATGCATACATAAATAAACAGAGATAGCTGGGAAGGATGTTTTCAAGGAGAAACTAGGACTTGAGAAGTCGCTTGGTTTAGTAAAATGGCTTCAGCTTGCTGAAAATTCCAAACCTGTACAAGGAAGAACAAATACAGGGACATCTTCTGCAGCATGCAAAAGCAGAAGTGGCACTTTAAGGAACAGTTGCAAGAGCAGGCCATATTTATGGCATTAGAAGCTGCTTCCCTGCCTTTGCAAAATAGGCAGGATTTTACATTCTCTCTCCCCCCTCCCCCCACTCCTCTGCACATTTACAATAATCTTGATTCAAAGCAGAGAATATTATCTTCACAACAATGAGAGAAATATGGGCTATTTTGTTCCTTTCAAAACTCTGTGGGCTGTTTGAGGAACCATCTTCTTTAATTGTTTGAAGAAGAGTGCTTCACTCAAGCTAACATACTTTATGAAACCTCTCTTTGAAGGCTTTGCATGGAGCTAACTACTATGAATTTTCTAATGATAGTTCTTTGCAAAAAACAAAAAGGTATGTCTGTCCCTGCATTTCCAGCCATTGCTGTTATGAAATAAAGTGACCCACAAGAGGAAAAGGCTGTTCGGGAGTGTTGTGTGTGTGTATGATTATGCCATTTCAATAGACTGAATGTTACCCTGCTACAGGGTAGATAAATCTGCAAGTGATTGTTATCCCAAGAATGCAGGCTAAGCAATAGCTACCTGTTCTGTCCCTAATTAGCATTCTTGAGATCCCCGCGCTTTGATTGGCCAAAGCGCGGGGCACTCTGATTGGTCAGGCGAGCCGCGCCGATTGGCTTGCTAAGAATCTCCCGCGATTGGTCCATTCGAATCGCGGGAGATTCAAAGCGGTGCCATTGGCCGCGGCCGCCACGGCTAAAGGAATAAAAGCTTTTCCTTTGCCCCAGTTCGGTTCCAACTTTAAATAAAAGAGCATGATTTGAAGTCACCGACTCCTGGCATCATTTCGCGGACGCAACACTACCCTCTACTAACAACCCAACAATTGCAAGACATCTACAGGGTAATGACAAGGGAAAGAGCAAATGTAGGTTTCTGTTTAAATGACCTTCTTCCTCTGTTCAACAATTGCTGCTGTTATGGAAGCACTTAAAGACCAAACTAGGCCTAAATTGGTACATAATAAGGGTAATGAAATGCAACGGTCTCTTCTACTTGGCTCCTGTTGACTAAGCCAACTGCTTTTATATGTACCAGCTGAGTTGAATGCAAAAGGCATTTACAGACATAATTTCTTCTTATGTCGTGTACAAAGGAATGGCATTTAGAAACCCAATTGCCAGGAAAAAAAACACCCAAGGAACTTAATAGGAAAAGCTGTTTACACTATTACTATTCTACTATACCTTACAGGAAGATAATTAAGTTGAAACCATCAGCTTTTTAACATAATAAAAAAAGACATTGAGTGGGCTCTGAACCAAAGAAGTGCTTCTATTTTAATTCATACCTAGCTGTGATAGTTTCTATAAATATATACATTAACAGAAAAGGGCTTGTAGAAAATGTTGTTTTAGAACTCTGGAAGTGCTTATAACTGTTATCTGGAGAACTCCCCCTCCCCATCCACTAGGAGGTGAGGCAGATTAGAACAGGATAGAATGATTCTGATCTCTTTTATGTCTACAATGCCCAATGTACTTTGTGAACCCATGTTGTCTTTGCTATAATCCCAAATGACACAATAAAATAATTGTAATTAACAAAGAAGGCAACTGTATATTCTTCCATATCTCCAGAAACTAAAGATGAGCAGCCTTCATGGTTTTGAGTAAATTTTGACAAGGCACAAATCCTTGGCCTGCTGGAAATGGCAAGAGAACTAATGGATCATTGCCGGTACCAGCTAGAAGGAATATGTCTATGGAGATTCTTAGTCATCCAGGTCATAATTGTCCCAAAGGTGCTTTTTAAAGAGGCAATTAGACATTCTTGTTTTTCTTTGAAGATGTTTTGCTTCTCATTCAAGAACCATCTTCTTCAGCTCTGACTGCATGGATGGTGGTGAATGGAAGGATTTATACTCCTTGCAGACAGCTGGTCATTTATACTCCTTGCAGACAGTAAACTCCACATTTTAGACAGAGAGGACAGCTGGTTTGAAAGATGGGTCAAAGAGACCATCTATGTCAAAATTGAACAGCCCTCTCTCAACAGTTGAAGGTGGGATTGACAACATCTATCCAGTCTACAACAAAGTCCTTTCAGAAATTCCAAGAAGGCTCCACACTCATTTGCACTACTCAGGTGATGCTGATGATACAAATAAACCTCCAGGTGGCTTCAATGACTTACTAAAAGAATGCAAATGATCAGCTGTCTGCAAGGAGTATAAATCATTTTATTCCCCACTATCCAATTAGAGTTGAAGAATTTCCTTGGATGAAAAGAGGAATGTCTTCAAAGAAAAACAAGAAAGTCCAGTTGCCTCTTGAAAAAAGCACCCTTGAGATGGCTAGAAGGAAGAAGTATACAAAACAATTTATTGGAAAACTATAGCTCTTTAAAAGGATTGAAAATCATCATGACATGATTGTTCAAAAATTCTATTAAACCAGGATGGTTAGGAAAGAATATTCCATCCGAGAAGGGAAGATGCGCAAGCAAATGATGAAAACACCCTCACAAAGCAAAAATTATACTTGCTTTGTGACATCACAGGCACGCTCAAAAGTGATGGAACTTGCATTGCATTGCATTGCTTTCCTCAATTTCACAAAAGCTTCCAGTCCTGCAGATGTCTTTTAATGCCCTGATAACTGTAATCAAATCTGGATACTATGAGGATATGTGAAAAGTGTGCTGGTTCAGATACTCCTTTAAGAAAAGAAAAAAGGCTAAGAAACTTCAAATGCTTTCAAGTTGTATAGAAAAACTTCTCTATATGAAAAGTTCTTGAATCTTCATTTTGTTGAAGAGCATAAATATAACCTTGTAGTTTTATTTTGTTCACCATTATGACACAAATGTAAAACATACTGTTTTTGATATACTGAAACCCAAAGGTTTTAGTGGTTGGGTCTTATTTTTCTAGATTTCCTTGGAGAAAGTAACTATTGGCTAATATAGGGTAGTGGTTAAGATATCAGGCTAAAAACTATGAGACCAGGAGTTCTAATCTCATTTTATGTACCGAGCTAGCTAGGTGACCTTGGCTAGTCACTCTGTCTCAGCCCTAGGAGGAAAACAAGGGCAAATCACTTTTGAAATCTTGCCAAGAAGACTACAGGGATTTGTCCAGGTGGTTGATACTGACTCAAAGACACACACACACACACACACAAATCCTGAGGAAAAAGAAAATGGAAAATGCAGTAGAATTACATATGAGAGAATCTCCTCAGCAGGGTGGTTGACTGGTGGAAAAACTCCAGGCATGAAATGGCAAGATCACTACTTTTAACATCAGGCTGGTCTTACTGAGAACAGCTCACATGTATTTAATTTTCTCAGAGACTCCTTTGTTAGATACTTTTGGGTTTCATAAATGTTGCTTTGTTTGGCACAACCCATCAAATCTTTTCCTGCTGTTTGTTTTCATAAATGCTTTAGTGTCCTTCTGAACAAAAGTTGTATATGGCACAAACTGTATTGTTTTAATTCAAATAGTTTTTACTTTAAAAAGTGTGAGTTCTAGTGCTAAGACGTAGATGTATGTCAAAAGGTAAGAAAAATATTTTATTTTGATTTGGAAGCTACTCAACCCCCAAGGGAGTCTGGGTGGTTTACGTGATTAAAAAATAAAAAAGATAATTAAAAAAGAAAAGAACATGCACTGCAGGACTGAATAACACATTGTAATATAAATGAAAACCTCCAAATATTCAATAAATAACCAAGCCCCAGGTCTAAAAGCACAGCCACGTTTTCAAAGATTTACAGAAGTCTTCCGGGGGGGAGCTATGTGAATTTCCAGGGTGGAGTAATCCGTTAATCTGCTCCAGATTTAAGGTTTATTCTTAGAGAGAGGTGCTTCAATTAATAATTGTGTGACATACAATGATTTTGTTCTGCAGAGAGTAATGCGGATGAAAACATTCCATTGCTTAAAGGGACATTCCTCTCTTTTCTCTGATTTTTTTTAAAAAAGCAACATTACATTCAGAATCCTAAAAGAAGTGAAGGATTTATCTGTCAAATTTCATGCTGACTAAAGCAGGACCCCAACTTTTAGTTTTTGTAGTCAAGTAAACACAACTACAGCTCACCTTAGATCTTCAGGCCACCAGCTGAGGACAGGAAGTAAGATATAACAGTAAAATAAAACATATGAGCCTCATCCCTTATTTCTGACTTCTTATGCATTTATACAAATCCCTGAAGAGGGAAGGAGAATTCAGGAAGCATCCCAAGAGAGGCAGTCTCTATATAAATAATTTTGTACTGTTGTAAGAACATGGGACCTTTTAAACAAATAAATGGAAAACCACAGCCCCTTATATTTTTATGTACAAAATAAAGCAACTCCCCTCCCATGAGTTATTCTGAAAGTGAGACAAACGCTCTCTAAGATAGACAGATGGATGGATAGATAGATAGATAGATAGATAGATAGATAGATAGATAGATAGATAGATAGATAGATAGTCAAATGAACTGTCAGATAAAAAAAAATTCTTAGAAGACCATTTGGATAGAAATCTATCTAGAAGAAAAGGACAAAAAAAGGATATGTACATATTTATTTTCCATCAACATTCCCCATCAAGGCAGAATAAAATGAATATAAGGAACTGGAGGAGTAAGTTCTGTGGTGCATGTTCAGACTGGTAATTAATATTTCTTCTTTCTATATAAATCAGGGTTGTCAAACTTGTGGCCACGGGCCAGATGAATCACATGCTGGCCCTGCTCCCACCCAGTTTAGTGAAGGGGAAAAAAGTCAAGATATGTCACGTGATGGTGCTGTGACAATGCAAGTTTGACACTCCTGCGATAGATATTATTGAAGCTGCATAATCTGCTTGAGGCAAAGATTGAAGAACTGGACAATGAATTTACATGGCTCAGTTCTGACCAAGTGTTTTTTTCCCTTCCTTCAGTATATATGCATTATTGTTTGAGCCAAAGAGCAAGGACAGTTTGTTCAGAAGTATATGGCAGACAAATCTCACTGTAGGAACCTCAGAATTGACCGAGAGAATTATAAAGAATTCCTCTTCCATAAACAGAAGCAACAGCTATATGACAAGTGGCCAAGTTTATAGAACAATCTCAAAAAATAGGTTTGATTTAGTCAAATGGCTATTTTGTGTTTTATTTTGTATTATTTTAGCAATAGTAAAATACGTCAAAATTGGCACTATTTGTTGAATTATCTCACAGCTGCCTTATTTTTCATTTTGCAGGATATTTATTGTGACTTTAAAAATATTGTTATGTCTATCAAATGTCAGGATCTGTATTTATGCTGAGATTTACTTGTTTGTTATTACTTTATAATAAATTAATAGCTTATTTTATCCCACCTTTATTTATTAATAATAAAGTTATTCCCCTACAAGGTATCTCTGGTAGGCTTACAAGTTATAAAATAAGTAAAAATAATTAAAATATTAATATATTAAAATTACATTGATTAAAATATTTTATAAGGAGCAAACTTACATAATACTGCTCCTTCTGCTTAGTTTCCACAAAACAATAACCCTGTGAGGTGAGTTGGGCTAAGAAAACAGTGCCTGACCCAAAGTCATCCAGCTGGCTTTCATACCTAAAACTCACAGTTTCCCAGTTTCCAGGGCAAAACCTTAATCCCTATACCAAACTAACTGAGATGAGAATACAATGAAGAGATAAAGCATTAAAAGAATGATAAGCATCTCTTTCTTACCCTTATTCCTTGTCCACTGTTGTCTTTTGTCTGTCTAGCTGCTTTGTTGATTGTGCATATCTAGGACCAGGTTGACTGCATACACTGCATTTAAAAATAACAGCAAAATCATACAATCAAACCAAGTCAGGCATTAATGGGAAACAAATTTGGTGATAAAGCCTCATGATGTCACATTATCCTTTAATTAGATGCAATTCTAAATCAGAGTAACATTTGTCTGATCAGCAGCTTTGATCTCATCCCATCTGCATTATTGTTAAGTACAAGGCACCAAATACATATAAAGCTTTTTTTTTAAAGAGATCATTAGGAAAACACTTGATTCAGCAGATCAACTTTTCTTTAATGCAGGAAAGAAAGAGAAGTTTCACAGCAGTATTTTAGCATACAGTATCTAAATTATGAGTTAGTATTTTTTGTATGCAGCTCACAACTTTGTATTCTTTACAGCAAAACAAATCAATGAAAATTCTACTAATTAATTAAGCAAATGTTCTCTTTTATCTGGTACTTGTATACTACTTCACTCAAAAAGCAAATTTGTGGCTTACAAAAAATGGTATACAATAAATTATGTTGCACATCACATTAATAAGCTTCACTATAAAATCATAGTCATGATCAAAAAAAATAATACAGGAATATTAGGAGTTTAAATCAAAAAGCAACTCATAATTCAGAACACCCTGGATTAAAGCAAACTATTCAAAATTCAGAATTAAGCAGACTATCCTAACCCTGCAAGAATTAATCCAGGTAGTCACCAGGAGTCACCCAAACAATACAGTATAGAAAATATTTTTTCAACAATAATAAAATACATTTACTGAAGATTGTTTTCATAAAGCATGTTATGATAACATTATATAACATGCTCACCAGGACTGGAATTTTGAATCAAGTTCCTATAATTAAATGCTGGACATATAATCTTACCTATTCATTGTCTTTTTCTTCATAATGTCTTATTTTATTTTGTAATAGATTTATAACGATAGATTTATAAGGCAAATATCAATGAAATTAAGAAGCAGAGAGAGCATTGGAATGACCTCTGGATAAAGCTAAGTGAAACAGTGAGTATTTGTTGACATTTCACTAGCCATGTTACTAACCTCTTGAGAGCAGATCTCAAACAATGGGACAAGAAGTGTCATGTTTCATATAGTGCCTGTGTCCAATGATAACAAATTATATCAAACAATCACTAGCTACCATGTACAAAAGACAGTACATAGTCTTCTTCTCTATTAAAGTATTTGGGAATTTGTGTGTAAATTTCTAATGCCCCTTTGGGAACTCTGAAATATAAATTACATTATGCTAGGATGCTAACTTTCTCCAGGTCTTTTTGAAATTTGGTTTTTGTGATTGTTAATTGGCTAATGGTGGCCATTCTATGTTTTTAAATATGTTCCTTTCAGGTTCTTTCATTCTGCATTGTAATTTAATCTTTACTGGAGAGCCACATTTGTCTATCTTCCCAAATCTTACTCTTATTCGTTTTTTCCCCAATATTTTTTTTATCATCTTGTCAATACAACTGAGATATATAGAAGATTTGCATACTATTTATATCCCTTCTTGGTTGTTCTGGATATTTTTCTTGCTCTAGTTACATTGTTTATTGTGTACACCTTACTTAAAAGGGTATTGTACCACAGGTTAATTTGCTTTGTGTCCTAATTGTATCACCTATTTTATCAGCCTATTCATTAGTGATATTTTCCCCATGTAACAGTCTCTGTGTAGTTCTTTTTTGCAAACTCCAAACTCCAAAGTGGGGTCTGAGATCTCTCTAACTTTATAATTAACCATTTCATGATATAAAACAAGTTTGGCTGGCTGTTAGGTAATGGCTGTTTTTGCTCCTGGGTCTAAGAATAGATGTATAATATTCCATCCGTATATTGCAGAATTAAGTATCATGGAAAAACAATTAGACTTAAAAACAGTGCAGGCAGACCTACCTAAGCATCAGGCACAAGAGCCAAATTATGATATAGACCAGGAGAACATCAGCATACTAACATAAAGTTATTTGATGGATCACTTCTCAGCAACTATATTTACCTGGCCCATTAGAACTAGAAGGCAGTGCATGTTGTGTCCCTTCCAAATTATAAAGGAAATAAATATGATGGAACCTGGGAAAGGGACTGTTCTGTGGTGGTTCCCTCCTTTTGGAAAATAATTTCCCCAGGGATAACATTGGCCCCCACTTTGTTGCTTGGCCACAAGACCTTGAAAACATAATTTTGTAGGAAAGCTTGGGAACCCCATTAAAAACTGATCAAGTTTGATTCTGTTGACTTTGTTAGGAATAACAAGGTTACCTAACGTAGTTTGGGTAAAATAATATATATAAACTATGATTGTAAGTTAAAGTGTGTGTCACTTTAAACAGCAAAGCATGTAATTTTGGGTGTGGCTGTAAAACCGCCATAAGAGGGAGCAAAAGAGAACTTGATTGATTGCTGGCTTACTGAATTGCTTGCTTGCTAACTGCATGTTCCCTGCTGCTGCTTTTGCTGAAGGAAGAAAGGAGGTTTGAACTTCTTCATATCTCTACTGTGAGAAGATTTATTACAGGACTGATATTTGTAAGTTTACTGACCTCTATTTCAACACTGGACTTTGCAACTGAATTATCCCCGGATGGACTGAAATAGTGAATGATATATGGACTGTTTGACTATGCTAAAACTCTTACTGGAATAAACTATTTAACTAGCACAGTGTCTCTGTTTTACTGAGTGTAACCTACAAAAACGTTTATCTCACATATTTTGCCTGCCTGCCTGACTGCCGTGCAGATTCTGCTGGGGTGTATCCCTAACAGACTTTGCCATCAGGTAGGGTATATGTGGGGAATTAAACTATGAATTTTTAACTGTGGATTTTTAATATTGTATGTTAACTAGAATCACTGTGTGGAAGTTACGCAGAGGGGGAGGGAGGGAGGGAGGGAAGAAGGAAGGAAGGAAGGAATTTCATCAGAATAAAGAAAGTAAGAAGAAAAGCATAAATTTCCCAATAATCTTGACTAGGAAGAAAGTTATAGCTGTCACTTAAAGGGAGCTACATGCTATTGGAGACAATCTAGTAAAAGCATACACCATATTATATCTCACATTATGACCCAAAACTCATTTTACCAATAAATAGGCATGAAAACATTCTATGATGAGACACAGGTATTATTTTCTGTATATCATGTAAGACATCCAGAATAAAGCAGCCTGACTGGGTGTTTGATCATAAATAGAAGAGTGGATATATCATGTATGGTTGGGTGGGTGGGTGCCACAATAAATGTTGCTTTGTATTTTTGATCAAAATTTGAGAAGCTTCCAAGGGCGGGAGGGCAATCAGCTAAGAAAAGAATTTATGTATTTATTGTTGTAATGTTTCACATGGGTATGCCATGTGTGTTTGGTATTTAACAATTCCTGTAGCTGAACTTCCATTTGCCATATAGACAGAAACACTGCATTCAAATGTGAAAGAAATTATAATGATGCATGGAAAATATTCAATGAGGGGGCAAATATCTCCTCATTTTGTCATTTAGGCCTTTTGAGAGAGAAAAGAGGTCAAAATAGAGTATTTGTAGCTAATGAACCATGATATAAAAAATATGTTATATTTATTCTGCATTGTATATTTTTATTGCAAAATGAAGGAAAGAGGAACATGCATTCTTCAGAACTCAGTACATTTCAAGGAGACTGCAGTCATCAGCTATCTCTTTAATATTTTCACTTGTTTCAATGACATACTTTTGTGCTTTATTGTAAATACCTCCTATCCTTCACTGTTAGAAGAAAGGGAAATTCACCACACTGCATCATGCCCTGCATGTACATCATATAACTATTGATATACTGAAACCAGATGGTTACACCACACAGGTATAAGGCAATTCTGAAGGCTAGTAAATGATGGTGTTGGGGTGGGTGGAGGAGAAATGTAGTTGGGTAAACATCTGCTCTGCCCACAGTTTGTATGATTGAATGTAAACATTCAGTGAAGTTACTACCAGTTGTCTCTGAAGTCTGTTTAATAAAATTGCTAAAAATCCTTGGATGATACCAGCCAAAATTTTCCTACAAAAAGGTAAAAAAGTTACAATTGAAACCTTAAAGGGCATGAAGCACCTAGTATAACTCTGCTAAACCAAAAGAATACTGAATGAATGAGAGCTCATCTGTGTTGGTTCTGAGAGTACCCAGCTGCCTTTTTGAGCCACTCAGAATAATTGTTCATTACATTTAGACACTGTTAAGAAAATCTGGCTTCCCCAATGACTTTCCTTGTTGGACGCCAGCTGGGAAGGTCACAAATGGCAATCCCAAGACCCCAGGATGCTGCAACATCATGGTAAATACATATCAGTTGCCAAGCAATCATGCCACTAGCTGATTTTAATCATGTATTGCTGTTTATTGAGGAGGCTATGACAGTCCTAAGCGCAAGGACTGTTCATAATTCATTTTTCTCAGTAACTGAGAATTCATTCATTTATTCATTTTCATAATTCATTCATTTATTCATTTTCATAATTCATTCATTTATTCATTTTCATAATTCATTTTTTTCTTCAAACAATCATTAAAAAACAGTGTTCTGATTTCCAGGAATACATATATATTCTATACAGAAGCCTGAGGATGGCAGATGAGATTCTGCTGAAACATTGCTACAACTTTAAAAGAACTACTACAATGACGTGGGAAAATACCCGAACAATGCTGAATGCCATACATATAAGTACCTGCTAGCAGTTTTATATATATATATATGTTTTCTTAAGTTTTTGCGGGTACTTACATGTCTGGCATTCAGCTTGTTCGGGTATTTTTCCCACGTCATAATAGTGGTGCAATACAAAATCCCTTGCACTGCCTGCCCCACCACATACATTGGACAAACTAACAGAAGAATAAGTGCACGCATTGAAGAACATAAGAACTCAATCAAAAAGGAAGAACCGACCTCTTCCCTGGTCCAACACCTCAAAGCCACAGGACATGAGATTGACTTTAGAAATACCAGAACTATCACCAAAACTGAACACTTCAGCAGCAAAATCATCAGAGAAGCCATAGAGATAGAAAAACGCCCACACAGCATGAATAAACGAGATGATGCCTCCTGCCTGCCAGCCATTTGGAAACCCGCCCTCATGAACAGACGAGTACCTAACATGAAGAACGACACCAGACCCACACCCCTGAGAGCCACACAAGATGCCACCACCACACTTCCACGTAGAAAGCAGACTCACACCCACACAGAAGATGAGACATGACCACGGACCAGAAGCCGCGCTGCAGCTGCATCACTACCCACTTCGAGCCCCTCTGAGCCATACATGAAGTGAACTGACCCTCACCATGAAGATGCAGCACGACCACGAACTCAAAGCCAAACAGCAAGATCACAGCTCACCAGCTCAAATCCCCCAGCAACTAAGACTAACCTGAGCACAACCAAGCCCCCACCAGTACAGAACACACCTCCAGCCAATCCGAACACAGCCAACCCCCCAACCAATCTGAACACAGGCAAACCTCAAACCAATCAGAACACACCCCCACCAATCAGAACATAGCCAAGCCCCCACCCAATCAAGTCACACCCCCACTAGCAGTTAAAAGGAAGAAGCAGCTGCAAGCTCACATCACTCTGAGAAGCACAGAGCTGAAGACCAAGCCTGAAGATGATGAATGAGACTTCATCGAAACGATTCGTGGGTACTTACATGTATGGCATTCAGCTTTGTTCGGGTATTTTCCCATATCATAGTAGTGGTGCTTTTAAAGTTCTAGCTACGTTTCAGCAGAATCTCATCTGCCATCTATACAGAAGCCTGATGATGGCAGATGAGATTCTGCTGAAACGTTGCTACAACTTTAAAAGCACCACTACTATGACGTGGGAAAATACCCGAACAAAGCTGAATGTGAGACATGTAAGTGCCCGCGAAAACTTAAGAAAACATATATAATAGGGGTGCTTTTAAAGTTGTAGCAACGTTTCAGCAGAATCTCATCTGCCATCATCAGGCTTCTGTATGGTGTTTGTCTGAGTCAAACTTTTACAGTGGTTTCAGATTTAAATTTGGGGCAGCCTATTGCTGTGTCAGAATGGTTTTTTTCTTCCTCCTGATTGGTTGAGAGTCTTGGTCTATGTTTATTGGTCTTGGAGTTTGCTGTGTTCTGCTACTAATATCTTCTGTCTTTTTTTGGGGGGGGGGCTCTTTTTGTATCTTGATTGGCTGGCAACATTGTGTTACTTTATTGGAGGCCTTTAGTGCAGCTTGGCTTCGGGTAAATGGACGGCTATCATTAGTTAGGAAGCTGGGTTTCATCCGGGTGCCTGGTTGAGGTGTGTTTGAGATGGAGGTATCAGGGGGGATCTGTTTGTGCCCAGGTGTTTGCCTGGCTTGTGGTGTAGAGATTTTTTTGTTTGTGAGTGCAGGCTTCCAAATGATTGACAGCCTGGTGGAATCATCTCTTCTGTTCATGCTTTCTGGTCTTTTTTCAATCTCTATGGCTTCTCTGATGATTCTGTGGCTGGGATTTTCTATGGTGGCTAGGGTTTTGGTGCCATTGAAGTTGATGTTATGACCTGTGGCTTCCATGTGTTGGACGAGTGAGGAAGTGTGTTCCAGCTTTTTGACTGCATTTCTGTGTTCATCCAGGCGGGTGCTTATTCTTCTATTGGTCTGTCCAATGTATGTGGCCGGGCATGATGCACAGGGGACTTCGTATATGCCTTGGTTTTCCAGGTCAATTTTGTCTTTGGGGTTCCTGAGGATGGCTGCTATTTTTCTGTCTGTTTTGAAGGCAGTCTTGATGTGGTGTCTGTATAGAATCTTACTAATTTTGTCTGTAGTGCCTCTTATGTAGGGCAGGACAGCTGTTCCATAGGTCTGTTCCTCTTCTGGGTCTCTATTATGTCTCAGTGTGTTTTTGTGGATCAAGTTGGTGATTTTGCTTTTGTGGAAGCCGTTGGCTGTCAATATTTTAGTCAGGGTGCATAGTTCAGTCTTAATGTGTGTCTTGTCTGCCAGGCGTTTGGTTCTAGTAATTAGTGTTTTGGCCACGGAGTTTATCTGTGCTGGGTGGTGATGGGATTGGGCGTTGAGGTAGCGGTTGGTGTGTGTTTTCTTCTGGTATATGGTGTGTCCTAGTGTGCCATCTGTTTTCTTGTAGATTAGTACATCTAGGAATGGTAGTTGTTTGTTTGTTTCTGTTTCCATGGTGAACTTGATTTTGGGGTGTGCGCTGTTTAGGTGTGTTAGGAAGTTGTTTAGGTTTTCTTGTCCATGGGGCCAAATCACGAATGTGTCATCGATATATCTTAACCATAGTTTGGGTTTGAGTATGGCATTAGCCAGGGCTCTGGATTCGAATTCTTCCATGAACAGGTTTGCAATGACAGGTGACAGTGGTGATCCCATGGGGGCTCCTTCAATTTGTTTGTATCTTTGTCCTTTGTATATGAAATATGTGTTGGTTAAGCAGTGTTCTGTTAGTTCCATGAGGTGTTTAGCTGGTTGGTATTTATTTTTGATGATTTCGAGGGTCTCTTTTATCGGGACTTGAGTGAATAGTGAAACCATGTCAAAACTTACAAGCAGATCTTCTTGCTCCACATGTAGATCTTTGATCATTTCCAAGAAGTGGTATGAGTTTTGTACATGAGAAGCTGCTGTTTCAGCATGGGGCTGTAGCTCTTTTGCTAGGTGTTTAGCCAGGTTTTGTAGTGGTGCTCCTCTGGAGCTGACTATGGGTCTGAGAGGTATGCCTTCTTTGTGTATTTTTGGGAGGCCGTATAGTTTGGGGCATCTGGAAGATTTCTTTCTGGGTATGATCGTGTGTTGGATCTCTTTGCTTATGTGGCTGGTTATAATTTTCTTCTTGGTTAATTTTTCCAGATATGTGGTTGGGTCTGTGTTTATGGGTTTGTATGTGGAGTCTTGGAGTAGGTCTGTCAATTTAGTTTCATAGTCTTTTCTGTCCATTACTACAGTGGCATTCCCTTTATCTGCTGGGAGGATGATTATGCTGCTGTCTCTTTTCAGGGTTTGTAGCGCTTTAATTTCATTTTCCTGTAAGTTGCTTTTGGGTGGTTTGCTTGTGCATAGAATGTTGGTAACTTGGTGTCTTATTTTATCAGCTTCATCTGTATTTAATTTAGTTAGGCTGGATTCTACTGCACATATGATGGATTCTGTGGGGATTTTTTGGGGTGCTATAGCATAATTGAATCCTTTGGTTAGGACTTCTGTTTCTGTTTTGGTGAGTTCTCTGTTGGAAACATTGTACACTAATTGTTTCAGGTGTTGTGAGTTGTTGGGGGTTTTCTTGTCATGTTCTTATTTCTTTAATTTTTTCAAGAGCTTTTCCTGTTTGTAAATGTTTGCAGATTCAGCTCTCCAAGTTGTAAGTTGTTTTATCTTGTCCCAAAGTAGAGGGTGGATTTTGCTGCTCAATTCCAGGTGTAGTGCTAGCAAATCTTTGTTTAACTGATCTAATTGGAATCTCTTACTGTGGAGCTCGTTCCTTAGTAGAGCCATTTCAGTTCTTTTCAGGATACGTTTAGTGGCTGCTGTGCTTTGATGAAATGTTAATTTGAAGCAGGTTGGTGTAGTATTGTTGTCTCTGCAGCTGCGTAGGAATTGGAGGTCACATAGTATTACTGCTCTTTTAATT
This sequence comes from Hydrophis major, assembly GCA_033807585.1. Classification (NCBI taxonomy): domain Eukaryota; kingdom Metazoa; phylum Chordata; class Lepidosauria; order Squamata; family Elapidae; genus Hydrophis; species Hydrophis major. The sequence goes on along the minus strand of CM066328.1, from coordinate 295,169,118 downwards.
TCCAGTTTCTCGTAGGTTTTGATCTGGTTGTTTATTCCCTCCCCGTAGAGGTTTGATATTTGTTTTCTTAAGTTTTCGCGGGTACTTACATGTCTGGCATTCAGCTTTGTTCGGGTATTTTCCGAATATATATATATATATATATGTGTGTGTGTGTGTGTGTATATATATATATATATTTCCTTAGTAAATAAGAGGTGGGTTATTCCCTCAAGAATATCTTATGGGATACAACATGGTGCATAGAGCTGCAACAGATGCTGTATAGAACAAGACACATAATCTCTGTGTAATCTTCTCTTTCTGAAACATTCTTCCTTTTAAGTAAATAGAAGAACAAATATTTTGCACAAGAGATATCAATTGCTCTGCTGTATGAGTCAAATGATGTAGAAACCCAGGGTTACCTACAATGCTCCCTGCTATAGATTGTAGCTCATGCTCTTACTTTTTGTTTTTGCTGGATTTCAAAAGTCTGCAGGCTGATATCATAGTTACTCTCTATCTGCATTTTGCAACTTGTTCTGTAATTAATGTTCCCAACATCCTTACAGGACTGTCTCTGCTCAACCCATTAACTTCCCTATATTCATCGAAGGCACTTATAGCACAACAACATCATACTTTAAGCCTGAAAGATCATCCTGGAAAGGGGCAATTGAAAATCTCCTATTGAAAGTTTCCCTTATGAAACCGGTGCTTCTTTTTGGAGGAATGTAGTCATCTATATGTAAGATATAGGTTGTCCTGTTGACATGCAGTTCCATAGTCAAGGCCTGTGGAAATCAGGATTTAAAATGCTCAATTCTGCACAGAATCCTTCTGAATAAATGTTGATTGTAAGCATGCTGATAATCAAAATTTATCAGGATCATTCTAATGAAGTCTTGCTCCCAGCTTTTGCATTTCTTTTTCCACCCAATTTTACATTTATTTCAAAGCAAGCATCACTCAGTTCAATTTTTCTTGAAGTTCTTGAAAACTCCTTATACCAACTCTGAAATCCAATGTATTTAGAAGAGATGCTAGCTTTGGTAAACTTTATGGTTTCTCTTCCCGCACACCCCCAACTTAAGGTGAAGCCTTAAGAAAATAAAAGTTACACAAATTTTAGCTGCAAGGATATCAGTTAGGAAACAAAGTGAAATGTTTCTCTTTGAATTCTCTTTGTGCTTCTAGGACAATGCCTCCAAAATCCACCTGCTGAATGTTGGGTGGCTTATATAAAAGGATGTCATGGTAATTTGGAAAAATGCTAAGGACAGAAAATGAGGGGTTTTTTTTGTCCCTGGGTTACCTCACTGACTCATTACATGCTAAAACGTTTGATTGATGCCAGTCATAGATAATCTTAACTCTTTCATTTAAAAATGTTCTTGCTACTACTCTATTATAATTAATTATATGAGGCAAATCAGAATTCAAGCTTGGCTTATATTGCTTTGACCTATATGCCAGAAAGTGCTTTTGTTTCGCACTGTGTAGGAGGCAAGCCAATATTTCAATTCCTTTAACCCACAGGGTCTTTCCTTTTCTTAATTGTAGAGATATTTCTGTGTGATAAATAGCTTTTTATTGCAAACAGTGTTGCCTTTCCCTGGGCTTAGAAGTTCTTAGAAATACAGTTAAAAAGCCTCCTAGATAAATTTGCCTTTGAAATGTATGGGTTTGCAATGAATTAATATTATAAAAGCAGGGTTTCCGGTTTTTGCGTGGCTTCGGGGCAGCAGGAATTCGCGACCGCTCGCGATTCCTGCTGTGCTAGCCGCCGAAGTACCCCTGATCCAAATGGGTCAGGGGGATATGGCTGCCCTGTAGGGACAGCCGAAGAGAGAGGGGAGCTGGACAGGGGGTTGGGGGTGTCACAGACCCCCTCCTCGTCCTGAAAAACCCCTTTTTCCCAAGGCGGTGGAGCGGCGGTCAGCAATGGCCACCACGAAGAAGTCTGCAACTGGGTAAGATCGTGCTGGAGGAAGCAAGAAAAGTGAAAGTGCTGGCTGAGCCGAGTCAATCAACATCCTTCAAATTCGCTGGAACTGAGCTGTCTGAATTGCTGGAGGATACATTGTATCCCTAAGAAGATCAAAAGCGGCGGAGAAGCTGTTAAAGGGAACTTTTTTTTTTCTTCACTCTCCCACCCCATGAAAAAAGTAGAAGAAGATTTGAAATTTGTTTGGCCACTGAAGGTGAAATATTCTGAAAGTTGCTTGGATATTGGACTTAAAAATTTAAGAAATTGGAAAACCTTTATTAGAGGTATGGATTTCTGATCATTTAAAAATTGATGTTGCAAGTGGGAAGGGAGCGGAAAAATATTGGAGCAGAAGTGGAAAAAGGAGGAGATTGCCAAGAATACTAAAAAAAGAAATATGGTAATTGGACCTCTTTGATTAAACAGTAACCCCAGAAAGAGAAATAGAAGAAGGGAGAAAAGTATTAACTTTTGGAACTTTCTTTTTGAATTACTTTTGACTAAAAATACTTGGGTGGTTGTTTTGGGGAAAGTTTTTCTTTTCAGGATGTCATCGCTTGTGGATGAACTAAAGACTGAATATCAAAAATATAAAAAGGAAGAACAAGATGGAAAAGATACTTTGGGCACTTCATTTCAATTTTTAGAAATGGCGTTATGTACTTATGAAAAGTTGATTACGCAACAGAATGACTGGGACAAAGAAGAAGAGGAACAAGAAGCCATCTTTGATGAACAATGGGTTTTTTTTCCGGGGAGGAGGAGAAAGAGGATAAGAAAAAGGGGATTTTAAGGTTTGAAAAAACAACCCCAAAAAAGGAAAATGAGAGGAAAGGTGGATGCAAGGTTAGAAAGCAAAAGAAAGGAAGTAAGAAAAGGGAAGAGGAGAGACAAAGGGGTAAAAAGGGCAAGGAGAAGAATAAGCAAGAGAGAAAGGGGGGGAGGAGAAGCCTCAATGGTGGGAAGCAAGATCTAAAGAAAAAAAGCTTATTCAGAGACAATGGGTGAATCTAATTAAGGATAAAAGGGGGATTCTGGAAGGTATATAAGATTGTGTTTTTATATGTGTATTTAGAGTATAAAATTTATTGTGTAAATTTAGAATTTATTAAACAGAATACCAAGATAAATTAAGTGTTATATGAAGTACTTTTAAGTTAGGGTAAAGGCGTCACTCCAAATAGTGTACAGGAGAAGTATAGTAAAAGAAAAAAGATGAATGGATAGTTGGAAATAGAACAGACAAAGAATGTTATTGAAAATGGTTATAAGCTGTTGTGCTTTGATTGTTTGTGCACTGTTTTTGTAAAATTAATAAAATTGGTTTATTAAAAAAAAAAAAGAAAATGATTACAAGATATGGAAGGATATATAAAATGAATATGATGTTTGAATTTGTGTCTGTGTGAAGAGTTTTAACCCGGGATCAGGCAGCCTTCAGAAAAGATGTTTTAGTTTATGTCTTGTGTATTGTGTTTGTAAAATTAATAAAATTTGTTTAAAAAAAAAAAAAAAAGCATCTGCCCTTGCTTAGTTAACAATGCCCAGATGCAGGAATTCATAAGTATTTTTGACCTCCTTGCCACTTGAGTATACCATGCCGGTAGACTTATGGCATATAAAAACTTATGGCACATAAAAAAAAAAAAACCTACTGTGCTCTGTTTAAAAATGGTCTTTTCAAATGTTGCCATTTCTACATGCATAAGAACCAATGGTGAAATACTGGTTGGCTCTTTCCATGATGTTCCAGACATTACTTTGCATTTAATTTTAGGCGGTAATCTTTTGATGCTCCTCCCATTATTAGGAAACATGTAAGGACAATAATTAGATTATACAATAAAGAGATTATACTACCTGAGACTTCTCAGAAAACAACTGAATGAAAGACTGCTGGTGACCTTCTACTGCTGCACCGTAGAGAGCATTTTAACATACTGCACCTCTGTATAGTTTGCCAATTGCACAGTGGCAGATAGGAAAGCACTCCAGAGGGTTAATGTCCTTGCCCAGAAGATCATTGGTTGCCCTCTCCTCTCTTTGGAAGACCTTTATAGCTCCCACTGCCTTAAGAAAGCTCAAAACATTCTCAAAGATCCATCTCATCCTCGGAACCCTTTTTTTGAACTATTACCATCTGGCAGATGGTACAGAATAATAAAAACAAGGACAAATAGGCTGAAAAACAGCTTCTATCCCAGGGCAGTAGCTCTTTTGAATTCTGCTGTATTGGTGTGTTGGTGTGGTGTCAGGGGTTTCTGGCTCAATGTGTGAAGGGTGAAGGGTGTGTGTTTTTGTTTATTTTCATGGTCATGATGTGTACTGAAGATGGTGTTTGATTTCGTTGTACGAGATGCAATGATAATAAACTAAACCAAACTAAACTAATCTGAATCACTGCAAAAGTCTGCAAGCACATAATAGGATCCCATTTGCAGACAGGCCCCTATGGTGGGGGTAGATAGGTGTGGTAAGTTGTGAAATTCTTGGAGTTGAAGTCCACATCTTGAATTGAGAAACTTTGCCCTATACTTTGAATGAACAGCCCATGATCACAAGCCCAATATAGACTTCTATAGGCTTCTTTTATTATAGCCCCTATAAATCCTCATAGGCCTTTGTGATGGAATGTTGAAAGTGCCTACCTGACCATATACTTCTCTTGCTAGAACATTAATACCTGAAAAAATGCTATACAATGGGAGGTTTCTTAGAGGGAAAATTGAAGCAGGATAGACCCACACAAAACTTGGCATCAGACATTTAAAGATGATTTATGGACAATGAACATCAAAGGGGAAGATGCCAAAGACATTCCACAGATAGGATTCATTGAAAGAATTTGGATTACTGTCCTCACATGTTGCTTCTCTATGTAGTTCACGTGATGTGGATAACAGAATAACAGAGTTGGAAGAGACCTTGGAGATCTTCTAGTCCAACCCTCTGCTCAAACAGAAAGACCTATATCATTTCAGACAAATGGTTGTCCAATCTCTTCTTAAAAACCTCCAGTGTTGCATCCCCCACAACTTTTGGAGAGGTTGATAAGTTGTTCCACTGATCAATTGTTGTAACTGTCAGGAAATTTCTCCTTCGTTCTAGGTTGCTTCTTTCCTTGATTAGTTTCCACCCATTGCTTCTTGTCCTGTCCTCAGGTGCTTTGGAGAATAGGTTGACCTCCTCTTCTTTGTGGCAGCCTCTTAGATATTGGAACACTGGTGATGATAGTGATGATGATGATGATGATAGACCCACATCAAAATCCAACAGAAAAATATTAGTACACCCTGGTGAAATCTTGAAGGGATGGAATGATAATAATAGCAATAATAATAGCAATAACAACAACAATAACAATAATAATAGCAATAATAATTACAACAACAATAATTTGTACATCGTTTTTGGTTAGCCTTGTTTTTCTGATTCTGCTTTGTAGTAGCATTTTGTTACAGTGCAGTTCTCTGACTTAGTGCATTTCTGCCACTTCTGAGGTTATTCAGCTTTCAGTAACCCTGCAGGCCCATGCCCTGGTTGCTCAGCTATGGGACCAGTGGCCTGTAGCCCACTTGTTGACAGATGCCCAGGTTCCCCAACAGCCGACATGGTCCTTGTTAACCCAGGTGATGACTGAGCCAGTATAAGCTTCGTTTGATTGTGTTTCACCATAATTCATTGCATGGGTTGTTGAGTGAACTCAGTCCTGTTCCTCGGCCAAGGCCTCTCTGGCATGGTTGGATCTGCTGGTAGTTTGCATTACTGCCAGAACAACTCTCATCTTCATTGGAGCAGTTAAGCCACCCAACACATCAAGGCAGCACCCCAAGGAAATATCAGTGAATTGTTAACAATTGGGAAAACCTACTTGATACAAAAGGATCCAACAAAAGGGGCAACACCTGCAAATTACAGTCCAATAACGTGACTGACAACCATGTTCAAGCTGCTGGCTGGCATCATAGCTGACAGGATCCAGGACTACCTAGAAGTAAATAACATCTTGCCAATAGAGTAAAAAGGAAACAAATGAGGAAGCAGAGACACAAAAGACCAGTTCCTGATCGACAAAATGATTCTAGAGAACTGCAAAAGCCAAAAAACAAATCTGCATGCAGTTTGGATTGACTACAAGAAAGCATTTGATTCACTACCACACAGCTAGATCATCAAGTGCCTAGATGTCATCGGAATATGCAAATGCATTGGCAAACGCATTTCACTGCAAATGCGATGAAGCACTAGAAAAAACAGAACTGTTTATTGGAAGTGAAAGCTACGGACTGGTCAACATCTAAAGAGGGATTTTCCAGAGGGATTCTTTGTCATCTCTGCTGTTCATTATTGCCATGACCCCCCTGTCAACAATTTTAGAAAACTAACCTGGGTTATCAAACTGTTAAAAATTCACAGAAAATCTCTCACCTGCTGTACATGGATGACCTGAAGTTATATAGAAAATCAGAAATTGAAATCCAGTCACTGATCAATACAGTTTGAATTTTCAGCACTGACATCAACAGGGAGTTTGGCCTGGACAAATGCACCACAGTGGCACTGAAGAAAGGAAAAATAGTAGAAAATGATGGAATAGAAATGTCCATCAAGTGCCACCAACTTGAAGCCTAAAAATACCTGGGCATACTGTAGCTGGACAATGTCAAGCATGGGCAAGTGAAAATTTGGTCAGCAAAGAATACACACAGAGTCAGAAAATTTCTAAAAACAAACTGAATGGCAGTAACACCATCAAGGCTATAAATACCTGAGGCACACCTATCATCAGATATACTGCTGGTATCGTAAACTGAACACAGACAGAGCTGGACAGCTGGATAGGAAAACGAGAAAACTGATGGCCATACACTATGCGCTGCACCCGTGTAGTGACATTGACAGGCTATATTTGCCCAGAAAAGCAGGCAGCAAAGGACTTGTGCAAGTGAAGCAGACAGTCGAAGAAGAGAAGCATGCTCTGGCAGATTATGTGAAAGACAGTGTTGAACCAGCTTTGATGGAGGTCAGCAAGAGGAAGCTGCTCAAAGTGCAGCAAACCAAGAATCAATACAGGAAAACAGCAATGCAAACTAAGGCTGACAGCTGGTGTAACAAAGCACTGCATGGACAGTTCCTTGAAAAGATCCAAGGAAAAGTAGATAATGAAAAGACTTGGTTATGGCTGACCAACGGAACACTGAAGACCTGATTCTTGCAGCCCAAGAACAAGCCATCAGAACGAATGCAATCAAAGCCAAAATAGAAAAATCTGTTGATGACTCTGCAAAGAAGTGGACGAAATCACCAATCACATACTGAGCTGTTGCAAGACAATTGCCCAGACACAACACAGTCACTCAGATGGACCATTTGAACTTATGTCACAGCTACCATCTGCCTGTAGCAAAGAACTGATGGGCTCATAAGTCTGAAAAAGTGGTCGAAAATGAGTATGCAAAACTACTGTGGGACTTCCGAATACAGACTAACAAAGTTTTGTCACATAATATCACGATTGTGGAGAAGAAAAATGTGTGGATCATCGACATTGCCATATCTGGTGACAGCAGAATCGATGAGAAACAATTTGAAAAAATCACCAGATATCAGGACTTGAAAATTGAACTGCAGAGACTCTGGCATAAACCAGTGCAGGTGGTTCCAGTAGTACTCGGCATACTGGGTACTGTGCTTAAAGACCTAGGCAAGCACTTAAAAACAATTGGCACTGACAAAATCACCATTGGTCAGCTGCAGAAGGCCAATTTACTGGGATCTGCTTGCATAATCCACCGATACATCACGCAGTCCTAAACACTTGGGAACCGTTCGACTAATGCTTTGTGATACGAAACCCAGCATAGTTTTCTTGTTTGCTGTGTACACTATCGCTTTTTGTGAATAATAATAATAATAATAATAATAATAATAATAATAATAATAATAATAATAATAATAATAATAATAATAATAATAATAATAATAATAGGAACAGCTTATATCCTCCGACTCTACCTTAACAATTCCTAGGTCCTTGGTTAGGACTCGAATTTCAAACGGCTGTGAATCTCACCAAAGATTAACAACAACAACAATAACCACCATAGCAAGACCTGAAAATTGGAGTTGTTAGAAAAGACATGCCCCTGATATAGAAACATCATCAATGCCTGATATACAGTATGTTGGCATAAAGGCAGGAGTCTCAGTACTTGAAAACATATTCAGACTTCTTGGGACAGGCTGGGAAAAAAGCATTGCTGCTTTAAGGAGTTCACACATTAAAGTTAAAATGACATTGCAAGCTGGAGCACCTTTTTTTAGTTTTTAAGGGATAGCAGAAGTTGCTGTATGCTCTGTTGTACAAGGCCCAAAGCACTTCTAAATCCTTTTTGAAGCACTTACAGCCCTAATATCAGCTTGTTCCTTCTTTCACTACCTGCTATCTTAACTCCATGCACAGAGTACTAAATAAGGAAGCTTGAAGGAACTATCCAATGAAATAAAAGAAGTGATTTATTCTTCTTAACAGTCCCTTAAGCTAAGGCAGGAAGAAGTTAAACAAAGATGCATTGGTAGATCCTTAAATGATTTTCAATAGACCACCAGGAAATTCTGACTTTCCATGGTTTAATAACAGTGAGAAGTCCCCACTCCACTTTAAATTAGGCTGCTGAGGAGAAGAATACTTGAGAAAGAACAAAGACTGTCTTTTGTGTTACAGAACTGTCAATTTCATTCTGGTATTTGAGCTCAGTTTGAAGGAGGCCTTACTAAAAATGAAAGTTTGGACTAAAGATATGTTCAATCCTTATGGCATGTTCCTTGCCTTCCCAGTGACTTACTTTATTTCTAACTTTAGCCAGTAGACCTCTGGATTCTAACTTTTAAAATAAGCAAATTAATGTGTTCATTCATACTTAAAATGATGAAGAATGAAACCAACGTGAAAGCATTTTGAGATGTCTATACAGTACACAGTAGAAAGAAGACCACAGCAATTCAAGAGCTTCTTTCAGAGTCTGCAAATAATTTAGTTTAGGGTTTACACAGACAAAAATAACAATATAGTAAAGATGATGTTCACTCTTCTATATGATTTGTGTTTTTACATATGCTTTTGTATGGATGCCTGAATATGATTAAATCTATATGCATGGGTAAACATTATAGAAGAAAGAGTGGATAAACATTATTCTAAAGATACCTGTGACCTATTGTATTGTGGATATTAATAACTTCAGTAACATATATTGGAATCAGAGAAGAAGTTTAATTCTTTTTATAATTCTTGTGTGGTATTAATTGATCCTTGGTTCATTTAGTAAAATGAAATGTGTGAACCTAGTCACTGTTATTTGTAAAACAGAAGTTATGATTTGGATTGCAATCATGCAACATATTAAACTAAAATATTATTGGGTCAGTGGCTTACTTGCAAATTAGCCAGCATGAACTTTATTTTGAATGGATGGGGAACCTTTGGGGAATTTCAGGACTATTGATTAATTGGGAAGTTGAAAAAAAAAGACATGCTGGAGAAAAGCAATAGCAAATTGCTTCCATAATGCTTCCAATAAAACTGCAAGGATATAAGCAACTGGGAACTGGTTACTTCAAGGACATATTTTTATTGTGCTAAACCCTATCATGTAGTTGATTTATGATTTAATGCATTTTGTACATCTAGAAAATTGGGTTAATTGAGTAAACATGGTTAAAGTAGCATTAAGCAAACAAACACAAATTTTGAATGGATTACAAACAATTGGCATGTTGCACTGTAATTTAGCAAGTGTTTTCTATTACTTTTTCCCCAGGACAGAATAATTTGTACTAGAAATTAAAATATAATGATTTTTCTGATTGTTGACTGATCAGAAATTTACTTCGGCTGAGCCCCAGGAAATCAACCATGTTGAATACCTATGTAGGTATGTATTTTTTTTGGAGAATAACAAATTTAGTTCTTCAAGGTCAGAACTGCATGTGAGAGAATAGTTTGTCAGCTAAAAATCTACTTTATTTACGAAGCTGTAAATCAAATCTCCCAACGGTTCCTGACTGTGACGGGGGCTGTTCCTAGTAGGGATGAACAAAGAATGCTGGAAGTATGGCAAGAGTCTATAATCGCAGTAGGGTCACCAAGGACTGGAGTTAATCCCAGCTGCCCAGCTAAAAGAGACAGATGCATACATTGGGCAGCAGTGATATAGCAAGATGCTGGAGGCAGATTCTTCTTTTAGTGACAACAAACACATCATTTCATATTGCATGGGAAAAGGCAGAGGTAAACTATCCATGAATTTTAAAGGAATTTTATTTTATCAGTAGATAATATAACATGATTGACAATATAATTCCAGATGATGGTCGGATGCTACTCAATATGGAACTGAGCAATAACTAGGGATCCTTCAGATCCATTGTGGTGTTTATGATGAAGGTAGATTAAAGCCTTTGAGCCATCTAGCTCTTGATGTTACCAAGCAAGAAAATAAATCCAAAGCTGCAAAGAAAGAATTATAATGGGGACATGGAACATAACAAGCATGAGCATGGAAAAGCTCAGGAGAGTGGAAAAGTAAATGAATCAACTTCATATTAACATTTTAGGCATCGGTGAATTGACATGGACTGGAATTGAATACTGAAGACTGCATTGTTTACTATTCAGGATACAAAAAAACACAAAAGGAACAATGTTGTTTACATAGTTGAGAATGATATAGTAAAAACAGTACTTGGCTACAATGCAGTCAAGGATCGAATAATATCTATTAGACCTTACAGACAATTCTTTAATATGATGGTTATCAAATTTATGTTCCAACCACTAATGAGGAAGACAAGGTTGCTGTGGTTTATGAGCAAGTTCAGAATTGTCAGAGTATTTAACTGAGCTGCTTGTGGTTGGAGACTAGAATGTCAAAGTTGGAAATAATGTGGAAGAAAAAGTAGCAGTAGAACTGTATGGTCTAGTATAGTGGTGGCTAACCTTTTTGGGTTCCTGTGCCAAAAGTTGTGCATGCGCTCACATGCCAGAACCCAGAAGGTAATGTGTGCCCTCCTGACCCTGTGTATGAGTGCGCAATCACCCCACCCTCCCACCTCCCTTACCTGCACTGCGACTTCCAGTTGGTTTTTGGCCTCCCAGAGGCTTGAGGGAAGCCTCTGCAGCCTTTGCAAGCCAATAAATGGGCCCATTTCATCACTTCCATTATTTCCAGAAATACAGGAAGTGACGAAACAGACTTATTTTTTGGCCTGCAAAGGCTGCAGAGGCTTCCCTCAAGCCTCTGGGAGGCCAAAAAAGGCCTCAAATGGGCTGAAAATCAGCTGTGAGACTTGCACATGTGCAGTGAGGTAAGTTTGCCCGGGGTTCACGTGTCCACACAAAGGGCTCTACATGCCACCTAAGGCATGTGTGCCACAGGTTCACCATCACGGATCTAGTAAATGAAAACAAAGGAGAATGACATATGAATTGTTAATGTAATGATTTCTTCATGGCTAATACAGGTTATAAACAATCAAAACAGTGGCCAAATAAGTGAACATCACCAGAAGAGAAATTAAATTTACTGGAGTGTACAATTGATACAAGAGGGTAGAAAAGCTCAGTTATAACAGCAAAGATATGTCAATATAAGTTCAAAGTTACACTAAAAAGAAAGAACAAAGCCAACACAGACTTCATTGATTATAAAAATGAGTGGTGGTATTTGACTGGTTCTGCCTGGTTCTGGAGAGCCGGTAGCGGCGATGAGCAGTGGAAAGAGAACCGGTTCTCTCTGCTGCTCTGTGTTTGGCTCGCCTGCCCTCCTGGCCTCCCATATTCACTTTTATGGCCAGAATTCGAAGCATAGCTGCTTTGTGTGGCGCAGAATAGCACTGTGCAGCAGCTGCTACAGCAACTGGCATCGTGTGGGCTTGCAGGAGGTGAGTTAGAATGCCTCTACACCTGCGCAAATGCCTCTGTGCCTGTGCAAAGTGTGCATTTGGTGCGCGTGTGCATGCAAAGTGTGTGCATGTACACAAAGCACACCCACCAAGCCACACCCACTGAACCAGTGGCAACTTTATTTGAATACCACCACTGATAGAAACCTCCTTGATTATGTCAACCATACCAATCTGTGGAATATGCTTAGAAAAATGGGAATCCCTGAACATTTCATTATCCTCCTGAGAAAGCTATACAAAGATCAAGAAGCTACACTATGGATGGAACATAGTGGAAAGGATTAGTTGCAGGTCAGCAAAGGAATGGGACAATGCTCTGTATACTCTCCCTTTATTTATCCAATCTATACACTGAATGCATATGGAGGGAAGCAGGATTAAAACAAGGTCAGTATGGTTTTAAAACTGGAGGAAGAAATATCAATAAGCAGTACCATATTTGATAACACTACTCTGCCAGCTGAAAATGCAAAAGATCTCTAAGCACTACAATGGAAGCCGAGCAGCAAAGTGAAAAATTAGGGCTATGAATAAATATAAAAAGGACTAAATTGATGGCAGTGGTACAATGGGCAGCCTTACACTTGACAATGAAGATATTGAAGTAGTAGATAAATGATGTCGCTTAAGATCAAGTATCAACAGTAAAAGAATCAGTCAAGACATATAAGTATGTCTTATGACCATTCATTCAGCAACTGCTTGACATTACAATGGTGCTGAACAAAGGAACTTACAACCTGTATTCAAAGCTATGGTTATTACAGTGGGCCCATAGCCACATGATCACAATTTGGGCATTTGACAATCTGCTTGCCATTACAAATGACTGCAGGACTGCTGCAACTGTACCATTCACCTTTCTTCTTCCCTATGTCACCCTGCTTGGTCCCTTGTATCTACTTCCTGTCTAGCTAGGTCTCTATCATGCCTTTCTAATCTTACTTCTTCCCAAGATTGCCTTTCTAAAAGAACATCCAGCTAATTCAACATATTCCTTCCTACAGAAACCACCCCACACACTGCCATTCTCAAGGTCTCTTAGAAGGGTGCACGAGATTTGGAAACTGGCACCCTTCCAAAAAATTGCATGAAACAAAGATATTTCTAAAGCCATACCTGAGAGAGACCTTTCTAATTTCCAAATTGCTCCAATCTATGTGGGCAGCAATCATTTTCGGCTGGCAGAGTAATGTTATCTTTCTGAGATAACACTAGGTCTAGAACTGGTTTTTGGTGAAAGTTAATTCTGTGCTTGGTGAACTTTAATCCTGTGTTTATTCATGGGATAATTTTCCCTATTCAGCTTTGTTGAGGTAATTCCCCATTAAGAGAATGAGCGCATACAGGCAGACGTAGTGAGAGAAGTGTTTGAATAATACACACACAGCACACAGATACACTGTACAATAAATGTAGGCTTTTACTTCCAGAATTTTTTAAGCAAAGTTCATACACAGTCCAAAGTCATTCACAGGTAAGACCAGTCAGTTTTCAGTCCAGGGATAATCCAATAACAAAGTCCAGTGTCAAAAACAGTTCAGTATCAGACTTACATCAAATCCTTGGAGATCGGTCAATTAGAAATAACATCAAAACTCTCCAACAGAAGGAAACAGAGACTCACTGAGACACACTCTCTTCTGAAACTAAGACCAAGATAACCCAGGTTTCTTGCTCCATCTTATGATCGTTTGATGAACCACACCCAATTACAGTTTTGCATTTTCTTAAAGATACAGTTTTAAAATGTCTATCCTGGTTTATATATTTTCAACCCAAATAGCTGTTAGGTGACTTACATTCCTAACAAGCTTCAACAAGCAACAGTTGCTATTGTGATTTAATTATTGGTATTGTGTTTGAATTTTTTCCTGTCTCATTGTTTCTTTTTCTATCTGGGGAGGGGGTCTTTCTCACTCTTTTAGTACTATCTGGCACTGTCCTTTTGGGGTATACTTCCCAGAGGTAGGATGCAAGCTTGGCACTTATTTTTTTTGTATTGCCTTTCTGGGGGGCATGTGACCTTTCCTTAAATCTGGATGATTTCTTTGATTTTTTTAGGATATCTTGTGAGGTGAGTGAGACCAGCTTTAAATGGTGCAAATGGATCTAAGGATTGCTTTTCCTGGGTGTGCTTTTCCTGGAGACCTTAAATGACCTCTCTGCTAAAGTTTCATTTTATGAGCAAGAGGTGGCTGCTTGATAGTTATCACTTCATTTTAACTATTTTCATTCCTCAAGGTGCTCTGGCACGCTGCCTGATTTGTAACTCCGGCTTGCAGATATTTTTAATCTAATGATTGGTATTTAGGGCAGCTTTTTGCAAGCAAAGAAGCTTTTTGTATTTTTGTACAGGTAATCCATGACTTACAACAGTTCATTTAGTGACCATTCAAAGTTACAATGGCACTGAAAAAAGTGACTTATAACCATTTTTCATACTTATGACCGTTGCAGCATTCCCCACTGTCATGAGAGGCCAGGCGAAGAGAAGCGCCTCTTGTCATGAGTGATGTCAAGTTCGCCATGACCACCCAGTCACATGGCCACCAAGCTGCACCCATCAACTAAGCCACACCCACTGAACCGATTGTTAAAAAAAACTGATTCCCACTCCTGCTTATATGTATGTATACTATATAATTAATATAACATGTCTATTTAGATGTCAGCATTGCTTTACCAACATTTTGAAAGCACTGAAGTCTCATTTGTGAAAGTCAGCTACTAAATATAGAATTAGATAAACCAAGAATTGCAAAAAGCAGTTGAGAGGCTCATTCATCTACCCATTCATTCATCATCTCTCTGTGAATCTATGTACTGTAGAGGTAGATAGATAGATAGATAGATAGATAGATAGATAGATAGATAGATAGATAGATAGATAGATAGATAGATAGATAAGCAGGCAGGCAGGCAGGCAGGCAGACAGACAGACAGACAGACAGACAGACAGACAGACAGACAGACAGACAAATACCTACATATACTCAAGCACACACACTTCCTAAGGATAGTATTGTAGTTACTTAATGAAGCCATCATGCTCAAAGAATACTATAGTGAGCGTTCAATTAGAACACTTCTCGAGCAAGCTCCTTTCTCTGTTCTCAATTTACTCTGCTTGCTTCCTTATTATAATGCTGAAAATAACAGGGAAAATAATGTGTGAGAAACTATATCAAGAATGACAGTCTCCTCTGCATGAAGCACAGTTTGCCATTTATTTCCTTTCTTTGAAAGAACTGGAACTATCCCATACAATTTTCTCTTCTAGCAGCCCACACCATTTTGTCTTTTGAGCTTTCTAGAAGATTGCAGACGAAGTTGGAAAAAAAATGCTGGATGTGAGGTTTTTCTCTAGTTGTGAAATGTTTGACAGGTAAAGAAAGATCTCCTGCCTGTGAAACTGGCTGAAGTTGTTCTAATCTTCCAAGGCCATGAATTAAATATTTACTACTCACGGCTGCCTAAGATATATTGTAATTATCATGAGCTTGTTAAGCTGTGGTGTTAGAGCTAATAACTGGCTCATATTTTGATAATTTATTGAAACAGCAACAGCAAAAAAAAAAGAGAACAATCTGAAGAAGCATGAGGTATAGAATGTATTTTAAACTAATTATTTTGATAAGATTTGTTTTCAAAATGGGAGTGTTCCCATCTTATTCTTTAGGGTAATTAAAGATGATATGCATTATTTGATTTTTATAAGCATACAGTGTTCGTGTATAAGAAATAGTAAACATTTAAAAGTGTTAGTTTGATACATGATTGATCTCCAAGTGATTTCAAATGCCAGCAATATAATAGTGTTTTTTCCCCTGTAGGATTCAGACCGAGCAATTAAAACTGCATCTTCATTATATACTTTGTACTCTTTCTAGGCCTCAAAGTAGTTTTAGTGATCCCATGCCTGTATAACATAGAAAGGTAAAGAAATATCTCCTGCCTGTGAAACTGGCTGAAGTTGTTCAAAACTTCCAAGGCCATGAATTAAATATTTACTACTCACGGGTGCCTAAGATATATTGTAATTGATATAGTTTCAGGCATGGGTGAAATGACTGGAGACAATCTTAGTTGGTGAACTTTCAGCTCTTTATTACATAGTGACTTAAGAGAGTGAACAACAACTCTGCCTTAAAAAGGTGACCTTAATGTGAAATAACCAAGAGGGAGCTGTAAGACGCCAGCTCTAGAACCAATAAGAGTCCTTCGTTAAGGGCCAATCGGATTCTCTGAACCCAACCAATCCAATCGAGCCGCTTAATCAGAAGTGCAGGGCCAGACCCTGCACTTTACCCCAAGCTTGCTTTTATTTAAACTATTTACATACATAACACCCCTTCCCCCTGGCTCCTCAATTATGGTGTGGTTATATAGTCCTTCAAATAGGACGGTTGTTTTTTGGGTCTATTAGATTTTCTTTGGACTGGCTGTGTGCAGTCCTGTTGAGGTAAAATGTTCTTTGGTAGTGGCTCAGCTTCTTGTTCTGGTGTGATTTCCCTTGGAGTGTACGATTCTTCCTCCTGCTCCATTTCCTGAGTTTCACTAGATTCATCGCTCTCTTGGAACAGGTTCCCTGGAATGTCGTCTTCTTCCATTCCTTCCCCCCCCTCAGTTTGGTCGTAGGGGAGTTGCTGGCTGGCCGAAAGGAGTCGTGACCGTAATTGGTCAATATGTCGTTTCCACAGTCTTTCATCAACACATTTTACAATATAGGATTTGGGCCCAGTCTCGTGTATTATCGTTGCTTCAATCCAAACCGGGTCGCCCGATAAATTTCTTGCATAAACGGGGTCACCTACCTTGAAGGTATGGTAGCGTCCACTGGATCCTGCAGGCTTTTCTGGCTCGTAAGCAGGTGCAATCGGTCGAGGCGGGAACGGAGTTTTCGCCCCATGAGAAGTTCTGTGGGAGTTCTGCTGGTTACGCTGTGCGGAGTGATGTGTTGTAGAAGTAGGATGCGGTTTATTTTTTCGTCAATATTATCATAGTCCACTTTTTGCAAAGTCTTTTTTACAAATTGGACCATGCGTTCCGCTCAGCCGTTGGTAGCAAGATGCACAGGCGAGGTGAGCACATGGCGGATGCCATTATCAGCAAGGTACTGTTCAAACATTAGGGCTGTAAACTGTGGTCCGTTGTCGGACATCAGGACGTCCGGCAATCCATGAGTTGCAAAGAGTCTATTGAGGACTTTAATGACAGCTTCGGAGGTTGTATGGGTCATTCGATGAATTTCCAACCAATTAGAGTATGCATTGACAGTCAATAGTAATGTATGTCCTTAAATCGGCCCTGCGAAATCCAGGTTCTGGACAAGGCCCCGCATGGCGTCTCCCATTCAGTTGGTGCAGCTTTTGGCGGTGCGTTGCTGTTTTGTTGGCACTTGGTGCAGGCCTTGACCCATTGCTCGATGTGTCGGTCCATGCCTGGTCACCAAGCGTAGCTCCGTGCGAGTGCTTTCATCCGCACGATCCCGGGATGTCCTTCGTGCAAAATTTGTAACAGCGAGTTTTGGAGTCGTTCTGGAACGACGACTCTATCGCCCCAGATGACACAGCCTTTTTGCGAAAAAAGTTCAGTCTGTCTTGTTTTAAATGGTGCGAAGTCATCTGGGACCTGGTCCAGTGGCCATCCACGTTCTACCCAGCCTAGGACTCATGCTAGGGTGTGGTCTCGTCTGGTCTCCCTCGCGATATCTCGAGCGGTCATAGGAGGTGAGTTGAGCATCTCGATTTGTAGCGCCGATACTGTTGGTGCCGGATCGTCGAGAGTTTCTGGTAGCGATGCTCTGCTGAGTGCGTCGGCGTGGGGAATGGCTTTCCCCGGACGATGTAACAATCGATAATTATAAGCAGCTAGGAACTCTGACCATCGAGTCATTCTTGGGGACAATATATAGGGAGTTGGTTTGTCCCCAGCGATTATCCCCAGTAAAGGTTTGTGGTCAGTTACAATGGTAAATGTCCTTCCATATACATACTCATGGAATTTTTTTACGGCTGCCACAATTGCAAGGGCTTCCTTATCTATTTGTCCATAGTTACGTTCTTCCTGAGAAAGAGTCTTCAAAAAGTATGCAACAGGGGCCTCGTTTCCATTAGGCAGCACATGGCTCAAAATAGCGCCCACCCCAAATGGTGAGGCATCACAAGTTATAACCAATGGTAATGTTTCATTATATTGCATAAGTACAGAATCAGATGTAAGTAAATCTTTTACATTTCGAAACGCTTTTTCCTCCCGGTAACCCCAAACCCACAATGCTTTCTTATCTAATAACCGGTGTAACGGTTCAGCCACAGTCGCCTTATGTGGTAAAAACACATTATAGAAATTAATAAGGCCTAAAAATGCCTGGAGATCTGTTTTGTTACGGGGTCTGGGAGCATTTTTTATCGCCCTTAATTTACTCTCAGTAGGGTGGATATCCTGACTATCAATGCGATAACCTAGAAATTCAACACTGTCTGTATACAGATGACATTTATCCTTTTTTACTTTCAATCCCGCTTCTTGGAATTTCTTAAGAACACATTTTAAACGATTCTGTAGAATTTTTTTACTAGGAGCTGCAATTAACACGTCATCAAAATACGGAACCACGCCCTTGATTCCCTGCAATAATCGTTCCATTAAACTTTGGAATATGCCCGGGGCTACACTTACCCCGAATTGCAATCGGGTACATTTAAAAGCACCTCTGTGCGTTACTATCATTTGAGCTTGGGCTATTTTATCGTCCACGGGCAATTGTTGATAGGCTTGAGCTAAATCTAACTTAGCAAAAACCTTTCCGCCTTCCAGGGAATGAAGGAGGTGCTGTACTACCAGCACTGGATACGCGTTCTGCTGGAGGGCGTGGTTTAGAGTGGCCCGGTAGTCCCCACAGATTCGGATTGACCCATCTGGTTTAATGGGGGTTACAATAGGAGTTTCCCTTGGAGAATGATCAATGGGTTGCAGTACCCCTTGTTTAATTAGTTTGTCAAGTTGTTCATCTATCTTGGCTTTAAGGGCGAACGGAACTCGATGGGGCTTTAAACGGATCGGGGCGACCTTAGGGTCGAGGCAAAACAAAATTGGGGTCCCCTTATACTCACCCAGATGATCTGCGAAGACATCGCTGAATTCAGTAATAAGGTCCTCCTCCCACTCGCAATCACCAACTCGGTTCACGCTGGCTACTTCGATGCCGAGTGGCGCAAACCATTGGAGGCCCAACAAACTAGGCCTGTCCCTATCGATGATCGTTAGAGGTAAGTATGCCGTATGCTTTTTAAACGAGACGCGGACTCGACAAGACCAAACCACAGGGATCCGATTCCCTTGGTAGTCTTTAAGGATGAGACGTTGCATTCGAAGGTCTTGGCATTGGATGGCAGGAATGAGTTGCTTTAATGTCTTCCATGACACCATCGAGAGGGACGATCCGGAATCGACCTCCATGTGGCAAGGTTGGTTCTCTATGGCCACTGTGACTCGAATCTTCTTAGCGTCCATGGCTGAGGCGTGACCTATAGTGATAGTATGGTGGGCCTCTTCTTTCTGCAATGCTCGATATCTGTAGGAGTGGTTTGCTGGATTTCGCCTTACAGGACGGTTTCCTGCCGATTGGCGAGAGCTGGTCCCCCTTGAGGCCTGACTTGGTCCCGGTAGACTGCGACAGACTCGACTGATGTGGCCTCGTTTTCCGCACTCATGACAGATTGCATCACGGAATTTGCAATCTGCCCTGGGATGGTTTGCCCCGCAACCAGCGCAAGGGCGTGAGGGTTTAGAGCGAGGGACCCAGTCGAACCGCAGTCGATGGACCCCTTCTTCGTCGCTGTCTGACAACGAAGAGAGGTCCTCGTGGTGCGTCGTAACAAGCTGCTCTTTTGACTTGGATAAAAGGTCACCTGTCTGTGGGGTCGTTTGGTTTCGGCTTCGCCGTAGTTGCACCACGGACTTTTTGGTCGCTTCAGCAGCAGTGGCTTCGGCGATGGCGTCAGCAAGGTCGATGTCGCCTTTCGCCATCAGCTTGCTTTGCATGCCCAGCGCATCTAATCCCAGAATTAAGCGGTCTCTCAATGCTTCATCTAAGTCTGCGAATCCGCAGAGGCCTCCCAAGTGTCGGAGGTCTGCCACGAAGTCAGCCACACTCTCTCCTTTTCGCTGGCTTCTTTGATAGAATTCGTGACATCTCACGAGTATAGGTACGGTTGGCGCGTAATGGTCTCTCAGGATAGGTTCGAGGTCGTCCCAGCTCATTGCTTTAACTTCTCGAGGTTTCGCGAGTGCCTTTGCCATTTTAAAGACAGCCGGGCTGCAGTACGTCAGGAACAGCACCCGCTTCTTGGCTGGTGTGGCGTCCTTCAGGTTGTTTGTTTCAAGGAACATTTGGAAGCGATCCATGTAGGATTCCCAATCCTCTTGGTTCAGATCGAACGGAGCGGGTGGTACGATGCCGCTGGACATGGTTTCCGTTGGTGGCGTCATCTTGGCACGTGCTCTGTTTTTCTTCCCGGTTCCTTAAGATCAGATGTCTCCAAATCCCATCCTCGTCGCCAGTGATATAGTTTCAGGCATGCGTGAAATGACTGGAGACAATCTTAGTTGGTGAACTTTCAGCTCTTTATTACATAGTGACTTAAGAGAGTGAACAACAACTCTGCCTTATATAGGTGACCATAATGTGAAATAACCAATAAGGAGCTGTAAGACGCTAGCTCCAGAACCAATAAGAGTCCTTCGTTTAGGGCCAATCGGATTCTCTGAACCCAACCAATCCGATCGAGCCGCTTAACACCCAATCAGAAGTGCAGGGCCAGACCCTGCACTTTACCCCAAGCTTGCTTTTATTTAAACTATTTACATACATAACAGTAATTATCATGAGCTTGTTAAGCTGTGGTGTTAGAGCTAACAACTGGCTCATATTTTGATAATTTATTGAAACAGCAACAGCAAAAAAAAAGAGAACAATCTGAAGAAGCATGAGGTATAGAATGTATTTTAAACTAATTATTTTGATAAGATTTGTTTTCAAAATGGGAGTGTTCCCATTTTATTCTTTAGGGTAATTAAAGATGATATGCATTGTTTGATTTTTATAAGCATACAGTGTTCGTGTATAAGAAATAGTAAACATTTAAAAATGTTAGTTTGATACATGATTGATCTCCAAGTGATTTCAAATGCCAGCTATATAATAGTGTTTTTTCCCCTGTAGGAGGATTCAGACTGAGCAATTAAAACTGCATCTTCATTGTATACTTTGTACCCTTTCTAGGCCTCAAAGTAGTTTTAGTGATCCCGTGCCTGTATAACACATAAAGCTAAAGAAATATCTCCTGCCTGTGAAACTGGCTGAAGTTGTTCTAAACTTCCAAGGCCATGAATTAAATATTTACTACTCACGGCTGCCTAAGATATATTGTAATTATCATGAGCTTGTTAAGCTGTGGTGGCTCATATTTTGATAATTTATTGAAACAGCAACAGCAAAAAAAAAGAGAACAATCTGAAGAAGCATGAGGTATAGAATGTATTTTAAACTAATTATTTTGATAAGATTTGTTTTCAAAATGGGAGTGTTCCCATCTTATTCTTTAGGGTAATTAAAGATGATATGCATTATTTGATTTTTATAAGCATACAGTGTTCATGTGTAAGAAATAGTAAACATTTAAAAATGTTAGTTTGATACATGATTGATCTCCAAGTGATTTCAAATGCCAGCTATATAATAGTGTTTTTTCCCCTGTAGGAGGATTCAGACCAAGCAATTAAAACTGCATCTTCATTATATACTTTGTACCCTTTCTAGGCCTCAAAGTAGTTTTAGTGATCCCATGCCTGTATAACACATAAAAAACAAACAAAATAAAATGTTTTCTTATTTGCTCCCAAATGATTACAAATGCTGACACCAATTCCAAGTTCAGTTAGCAGTACAACAGAAAGTGTATATGTGTGTATTTCTCTCTTTTACACACAGTGCATATACATATATTTGTATATTGTATGGATGTGAATGATATATGTACATGTCAACACTGGAAGTTTTTAAAAAGATGTTAGATAACCATTTGTCTGAAGTGGTGTAGGGTTTCCTGTCTAGGGGTGGACTAAAAGACCTCCAAGGTCCCTTCCAACTCTGTTATTCTATTCTATTCTAGATGTATGTAGTACATGATGTGTAAGAGAGAAGATATTAGAAGGATATTAAGGGCAAGCAACCCAGCTGAATATGTAGCTAATTTCAAGAAATACTATTACATATTGCACATATTGTACACTATTCTGATTTTTTTCAATAGCATTTATGCATTAACTGTTATTCATCCTGCATGACTTTAGGATGTTGGGTGGTTGAGGGGGAGGAGGTTGTTTTGTTTTGCTTTATTCTTACTAATTAGTTACTTTTTTTTCTGTTGTGGGATTTCATTTCTTCAGAGCTTCAAAGGAAGTTGATGAAATTTTTATATATTTATTCCGGAAGGCCGGTAGCAATGTATGATGCATAACTCGTGCTATGAATTACAGCTAGAGGAAGGACAGAGCTCAGAGGCATACATACATTTTACATACCAAAGGTCTCAAATTCAGGTTCCAGCACTACAATTCTTCCTTAGAGGACTATTGAATCTGAATACGAGGGCCCTCCCCCTTAAAATTATGAAGCTCATTATGCAGTTTGGAGTAAGGTAAGGAAAGAGTTGACATCCTTTTTCAAATTGTTCAATTCAGTTTGGGAAATTGTTTGGATTGAATTTGGATGTTAGAATCAAATAATTGAATTAGATTCACTCTGATTTTTATTTAGTTTGAAAGGGCAGTTCAATTCCATGTCTTTCTAATTATAATCCTGAATCAAATTTCTGTACATGTCTAATCTTACTTGTAATCTCTTGACTGAAATATCTAAAAAATGCATTGCATTGGAATGTGTTCATTCTCAACATTTTTCAAACGAAGAAAAATACTACAAAACCATAAACAATAAAGGGTACTTTAAAAAATGAATATTTCAAAGTGAATTTTAAAAAAATATATTATAATAGCAATAGTATTAGGTTTTGTCAAACAGCAAAATAGCAATTAATAAAAAAACAAAGCACATTCCAGGTGAGAAAATTTGAGTAATAAAAGTGAATCACTGCCAATTACAATACTATATGAAGACAAGAACAATCCTTAAACTACATATCCTGTTCTTTCAAGAGAATTTTTTTTTCTATCCATTATACAATTATATGCCTCTATCAGATATTATAAGCTAGGAGTTCATAATTTTTGGTTCCAGAGATATATTCCTCTGTCTTGCAATTTTTCTTTTATAGAAAGAAGAAACCGTTAAATACATGTGGAGCAATACTCTTTTAATTCTGATCAGTTAAATTTCATTAATTATTTTAAAACTGCATTCAGTCAGACTCATTATATATGTATCTATATATTTGGAGTGAATGTGGTATCAACAATCCACTGAAGAGATTAATGGAGCCTCTAGTTCAAAATATTCTTTTTTTTTTCTTTTAAACTCTGTCACTACAAACAGAATTTTAACCTACAGAAAATAGAGTAAAAAAGTTAATAATGAAAAAGATTGAAAAGAATTTGGGCATTATATATTCAATAATTATTATTTTTTAAAAGTTACTTCATTTTTCTTTATTTTTACCAGTGTAAGATGACTTCAGGATTCACCTCTCACATAACATGAAACATTTTAGCCAGCTTCCCTTTGTTGTTTAATTTTTTTTAATACATTGGTGATCCCCCAAATCTCCCCATATTTGGGGGAAAATGGAGAAACATTAATTTGGAATGAATTGCATTAAATAGATACATATTCATGATGCCTACTTCACAATTGCTGGCTTTCAAAAAAAAAAATTCAAAGAGTAGTAAATATCCCTGAACCATATAAATCAAGGGTTTCTATCCAATATTGAGTTGTATACATTTTGTACATGAAGTGAAAAATCGAAATGACACCATTAGCTGAGATCAGAGGCAGGAAAATGCTTCCCCTCTAAAATCAACTGTGTCAAGCAGGCTATTTTGGATTGCTAGCTCTCTGTTAAGTCCATTCCTGCCTTTGTCTACCATACATATAAAATAACATTCCTCAACTTAAAGAAGAAAGCTTTCATATTTTATTGCAAATAAAGTAAAGTACCTAGTCCATTTTACCTGGGAAACACAGCAGGACCTTTACCTTAATAACAATAGTCAATATCATGGTCAGAGTTGATATCCAGCTTAACCCCATTCTAACCCTTTTTCACCTTTTAAATCTTCTAAATCTTAGTGAATTGTTCGCCTGAAATTCCTCATTAAAATGACCCTGAAACAGGATACCATATCCTGCTTGACAGTGTATTTAATACATGCACCTGCGGCAGCCATACAATAACTTAACAGTGAATAATAATTGAGGCAGGAGGTTCTGAAACCTTCATTTTGTAAGAAATAATCCAATAAGAATAGGAGAGAGAATCCAAAGCTAAATTGTAGGATATGAAGGGGGAAATCCATCTTCATAGAATAATACCAATTCATTTATTCACCGTGCTGAATTACAGAGCAAAATACTGCATTCATATATAGTATATTATTTGGCATCTAGACAATCATCCACTTAGAGCAGAGTAGTGCTTTGAGTAGTGCTTTGAGTAGTGTAAGAACAACACACTAATTAACTATTGTATCCAGTGCACACATAAGTGTAACTTATCTAAGAAAATGCAATCCATACTGATAAGGCATTTTGTAGTAGTTAATTTCAAACTTTAATAGTACATCCTTGAGTAATGTTTATTTTCTCCTTGTAGTGTATTTTTTTAAAAATTAGCAATAAAGTTAGTCATCATTAAAGTCTTTCTTTCAATAAATTGCTTTGTAGCAACTGAAGAAAAGATCATTTCTTCCCTCTTCCCTCCAACTCTGTTCCATTTGTCTTTGAAGTTTACTCTTCTGCCTTTAATTACCTTTGGAGTGGTAAGAGTCTTTCCTCAGAACATTTTATATACTTAGGCTGATATATCATAAATGAGAAATCTTGTGCTTCAAGCAGCACTTTAAACTGTAAGGACACATCACATTGACATACACTCAATAATAACATTTCACAGCTTTTAACTAAGCTGGTAAGAGCTTCCCCCCTCCCCAAGACAGATGCCCCTTCCTGCCCGTGTACTGTTGTTGTTTTTTTGCAGATGATGTCTTTATTTAGGAAGTTAGAAAAAATTGCTTGGAGTCATCAGCGGTTTCAAGAATTCACTGAAGAATGTGGGATAAAGCTTATTCAAAAGATAGATGCAGCTTCTCATTGGGGAATGATATAAAATGCTATTTCCTCATATAAAAAGAGTTGCTGAAATACAGAATTATCACATATTACTAAAAAAACACCCTTCCTTCCTTCCATCCTTCCTTCCAACTAAAAGCTATTAGTTCATCCAGAAATTCCCTTTGAGAGAAACTGAAATTTCACTTTGTTTAAAGGAACTGAAAGGAAGACAGCTACTCTAAGATTAGGATTTTTTAGGAAAATCTCTGAAGAGCACTACATATGTATGAATTGATTTTTAAAAGCACTGTTCATAAAGTGTGACATTTAGAATAGTGTTTAACAGTGGATTTTCTTGAGCATGAATGTTGGAATTGATGGAGAAAAAGGAATGTTTACTGTCATTATACATATGCCATTTGTAACCCACTGAACAAATGATTGAACATTTAATGGCAGCAATTTGCTTATAGCTTCTTCTTTTTTACTGGTTTGCAATGAAGCATTCTTTGGCTCTGCCAAAGTTAAGTTATTACAGGTATTTAACTCAGTTCTATAATTGTTTACTGTCAATTACAGTCAGTATAATAGAATACTTAAAGCAATGGACTAGGACTAGGAAACCCATGCTCTAACCCCTACCCCACTTAGCCAATCATGGGAACTTGGTCATTTTGAGACACCCACTTTTTTTTTCCAGTGCAGCCTATTCACAGGTTGCTGTTGTGGGAATAGCTCCATGTCAGTTGCCTTGAGATTTGAAGGGAAAACATAAATCTAACGAATATCTTTATTTATGTAGAAACCTCAGCACCCAAACCAATGTGTCCTATGAGGTGAACTAGTTATGCTATCATAGTACGGACTGTCAGCATAAACAGCAATTTTTATAAAAAGAAAGCACACAAAGATTATTAAGATAAATGGTAATAGATAGAATGTTAAACAGCATCCTTCTATCAAGGCAAGTCACTAGAAGGCAGGCAATTTGATATAGATGTTAAAGCAGCAGACTAGGTCATGGGACATTGTGAGTTCTAGTCCCACTTTAGGCACAAAGCTAATTAAGTGATCTTGGGCAAGGCACTCTCTCTTACCCCAAAGAAGGAGACAAATCACTTCTGAAATCTTGCCAAGTAAACTTCAGGGAGATGTCTAGAGAAAACTACAAACTGATGTTTACTCAAAGACACATACACATACACACACAAGCTCACTGGAGGTCTTCAAATAGAAATTGGATGGTCATGGTTAAATGTCAAAAATAATCAGAATTGGTGGGGCATTGTAAATAGGTTAAGAATGGATTATTATGATCTGACACTAACTTCGGTTATAGTTTTTCTCCAATTGATGAAAAATCATGCCATAATTAGCTGCTAAATTTCAGTAACATAGTTTGAGGACCATTTTTGTGTCCAGAAGAAATGGACCTGGGGTTGCAGGCAGCCTGT
Source organism: Hydrophis major (assembly GCA_033807585.1). Classification (NCBI taxonomy): domain Eukaryota; kingdom Metazoa; phylum Chordata; class Lepidosauria; order Squamata; family Elapidae; genus Hydrophis; species Hydrophis major. The sequence goes on along the minus strand of CM066328.1, from coordinate 295,142,429 downwards.
AATTTTTCTATGAGTTTATCACTTCTGACTTTGATCACTGTACTTGCGCAGTTTGGCAGTCTTATGTTGTCAGTTGGGATATAATAAGCAATAAAACATTCCTCTTCCTAAAAATTTCATTGGATCTTGACTTCTGATTTGCAATATTCCAGCAATTTTCTTCTTGAGGAAAGGGGTGGGGGGGAAATTTCAGTGACTAATGCCAGAGCATAAACCATTTGTTACCATTACTCTTGATGCATTGCTTGTCACAATTCAGTCTTCAGATACATAAAATAACTTGTGTTGCATCTCACAACAAGGAAAATCAACTCCAGATAACAATGTTGTAGAGGATATGATAAATTCATATGGTAATGAACAGCTGGGATGCAGCAATGACTCACTTGCAAACTAAGATATAATCTCTAGCTCTTGAACAACTAAGATTCAAAATTATTTTTTCTGAAGTTGCAGGATAATTCATGTTGATTGTATTAGGAGATAGACTTCAGAACATTCACAAGCTGTCCCATAATATCAGAAACATCTGCCTAATAGATGAAATATAATAATGAAGAACTGAGCTTTAATTTTACTAACAAATATAAGCTAAACATACTGTCAACTCTGACTGAGGCCATCTTTGCGGTTTCAGTGTTGCCACAATGGAGATATGGGTAGGGAGGGGGAAATAGAAATAGCTGGGGGTTTGTAGCCAAAATAAAATACTTTTCCCTGGGAACCAAGGACATTCCAACAGGTGACTGAAGAGAGGAAGAGTGATGTTACCAAGCAACTGAACCTTACACCCTGTTTGGATCATGTGACTGTTTGGGAAAAGGGGGAAACTTTTACTTTTAATTAGGTGAAAACTGTGGGAGACTTTAGAGTTGGTTTTCACCAGCCCGTGCCAATATGATAGATCCAATAAAGCTGTTATTTGACAAATCTACCTGCCTCAGAGTCCTGTTTGTTATGGGTCTATTACTTGGAACCTTGACACATACACTTTCTCCAGGGCTATCATTCTCTACCTCTGCTGCCTGATTCAACTGTTCAAGTAGCACAAATTGAGGTATCTGCTATGAAGTTTCTTTGGAACTGTTTGGTTCCTTGACCCTTCTGGAGATAAGATTTCTCTGTGTGAGCCTTGCAAATCTGGGGACATTTCCACCCCTCCCACTCCATCTCTCTCTAAATGATTAAGATGCTCAGCCATTGGCTCTGGAGGTTACACTTTCCTACAATGTGAGAGGATTCCCTCCCAATCAATTCTGCTCTTGAGTTGCATCAATAATATCTCAGGGGACCTGGATAAATTCAGTACAGAGAAAACACTGGTAAGCACTTTGGAACAGAAAGGAGAAAAGTATACTTAATTAATAGGGCTTACAATGAGGCACAAGGCAGAACACATTAAATAGTTACATGCACCCTTTATTTGAAGGTTGTAATTTTTTTTTTCTTCCTAACTAGAAATATCGATATTCTGGGTTTTCATTTTTTCTTTCACAAGTAAATATATGTCTTTTTCAGGCAGAGGGGAATATTTATGGCTTAGAGTATGTGCACTGATTTTTCTTTTTATCTCTGCTGAAATAAATGAGTTCACAAAATGTAAGGACTTTATGCATACCTGGCTGAGAGTAGCAAGTTCTTGGGACATTGGGGCTTCTATGTTTACAATTTTATCATTTACAATAGTGTGTATATTTTGGTGGTGTTTGTATAAGATTGATGAAATTAGCTTTTAAGCTCTGATCATTTCTGAAGTGGGATTCATGTAACATTTATACTGCCTGCAGCGTCACACACATACACAAAAACCTGTTGATTGGTGCTGTTAAAGCATCATGTGCCACCACCACCTCTCCCCCAAATCCAACAAAATTCTTTCTCAAAGCCTAGTGAGGAAGCTTATACATGACACATTTGAAGTGAAAAGGACTGAGTCCAAAAAGAAAACTGAATGGACAAATTAGTCCATCTTGATAGGAGAATTCTTTTAATAAGGAAGCTTAACAATAGTCAAGCTCTAGAGGAGGCAAGATATTTTAGGGAAATCTTACCTTGAGGCATCTGTAATATTGCTAGAAATGAATTCTCCTTTATTATTCTAAGCAGGTATAATGTTGATGAGGAAATACATATTTTTATTGATTTTGAAAAAAGTGCTTGTTTCCAATGTCTTCACTTTCTTTACTTTAAAGACATCTTTGTGGGAATTATATTTTTAATTGTAATTGTACAATGAATATTTGATGAACTATATTCATAAGGTAATCATGAAGAAAAAAGAATTCTAATCCTAAATAAGATGTTGAATAATAATTAAAAGTACTGAAGACTTGATTAACAGTTGTTAGGGATAAAATTGTTTACCCTAACTGGTTTAGGTAAAATAATAATATGTAATAATAGTTTATATGTTAAAGTGTCTGCAACTTTAAATATGAGAAAGTAATTAGGGGAGTGGTTGTGAAAGCACTTTAAAAGAAGCAAGATGACAGCTTGCTCTCTCTCTGGCTTTGATGATCCCTGATTACTGCAAGGACTCAAGACTGCATTGCTCAAACGGGAGAGAAACAAAGGACTGATTTGTAAGTGAACTGACATAGGATATTCTAAATGGACTTTGCTAACTGAATATCCCTGAATGGACTGACTAAATGATACATGACTATTGGACTGTTATTTTGACTATGCTATGAACTCATAATGGAATAAACTATATTTTTGATAGCACAAGCGTATCTGTTATTTTTACTGTATGTTAATAAACATACAAACTTAGCTCACTCATTTATCTGTGTGCCTACCTGACTAACGCTGCACGTTCTGTTTAGCTTGTCTCCCTAACCCTGGTTGGGGAACCCAGGCTTAACACTGGTTATGGGCCCAGAGGCTGCAAAGTCAGTTTAACTAGGATAAAACAGATTTATGTAAAAAGTGAGAGTTTGTGTTGTTATACATTACAGTAAACAGACAGCTGTGTTTTATTCATTATAGTTTTATATCCATACAAAGAAAACATGGCACAAGTCAATTTACAAAGTTTGTCCCTTATATCCAAGTTGGATGGAACAAACTATGTATCATGGTCTATGAAATGTAGTCTGCTTCTACGAAGAGAAGGTTTGTGGAACATAATTGAAAATCCACCAAACGTAGAAGAATGGGATCCAGAGGATGAAGAAGATAGATTAAAGATAGAAGAATTTATGCATAAAAATCAACAAGCTATTTGCATAATTGGGTTAACCTTAACTGACCAACAGCTTGTTTATATCCACGGAGAGAAAACGGCTGTTGGGTGTTGGCAGAAGCTGAAGAAGATTTATGTTCGAGATAATGTTGGTGCTCACATAAATCTAACACGGAAGCTTTTCAGGACGCATCTCCATAAGAATGGTGATATGCTGAGTCATTTGAAAACTATGCAAAGCATTTTTCAAGAACTGCATGAGAAAGAGCTTATTTTCTCTGAACTACACCAAGTCTACATAATTCTATCTTCCCTTGATGAAAGTTATGACAACTACGTAACTTCACTTGAAATTTTGCCAAAGGAAAGTTTAACTTTAACTGATATAACTGGCAGATTGATTGAAGAGGCCAGAAGAAGGCTTGAAAGAGATGAGTTAAGGAGGCAGCAACCTCAAAAAGAAGATAATGAATCTCCTATTGCATATGCAATTAAAAAGTGCTTTAATTGTGGAGGAAGAGGACATTTGGCAAGATTTTGTAAAAAAGCAAAGCGCCAAAACGCTGGCCAGAATACTAAAAGTCATCAAAAGAAAAAGAAAAATTTAGAGTTAGCCATGTATAGTAACAAAGCTGTAAAAAATAATTTATGGGTGGTTGATAGTGGAGCATCCCACTGTATAACAAATGATAACAAAAATTTTATTAAAATATCCAAGTGTACACAGCAGATATCGTTAGCCAATGGCTGGAAACTGAAAGTTAAAGGTCAAGGTATAGCATATTGTTCTTTCATAAAAGAGAATGTAAAAATGTTATATGTACCACAACTTAAGTTTAATTTACTTTCAGTTAGAATTTTGGTTAAACTAGGATATGTAGTTACTTTTAAAGGAGATAACTGCATAATTGAGAAAGAAGATAAAAAAATTACTGCATCTTTAAGAGGTGAATTATATGTGTTAAATGATAATGGTTTAAAAATGGCTAACACAGTTTTTGATAATAAGAAACCTCATGATGAATGTATTCACTTGTACATCAAAGGTTAGGGCATTTAAATTTTAAAATGCTTAAGAAAACTGTTGAATTATCTAAGGGAATAAGTTTGAAACCTTGTAATAAGTATTTGCAATGTAATGCCTGTAATCAAAGTAAGAGCAGGGTCACACCGGCTAATAGAGTTGATGGATTTACTACCAAAGAACCTTTAGAGGTAGTATTTGCAGATTTAATAGGTCCGAAAAAACCAAGTGTAAGAGGAGCTCGTTACATATTTAGTATAATGGACCACTATTCTAGATATGGGTTTTGCTATTTAATGAAGAGCAAAACTGAAACGTATCAAAATCTATTTAATTGGATTAAATTTGCAGAAAGGAAAACTAAAAAGAAATTAGTAACTCTTATAACAGATAATGGTACAGAATTTACAAATAATAAATTCCAGAACAGACTAAGAATGTTAGGTATTCAACATAAAATGTCTGCACCGTATAGGCCACAACATAATGCCTTTATAGAGAGAAGAGGCCAAACATTACTGTTCTGTCCTTAATTAACATACTCGAGATCCCCACGCTTTGATTGGCCAAAGCGCGGGGCTCTCCGATTGGTCAGGCGAGCTGCGCCAATTGGCTCGCTAGGAATCTCCCGCGATTGGTCCATTCGGATCGCGGGAGATTCAAAGCGGTGCCATTGGCCGCGGCCACCACGGCAAAAGGAATAAAAGCCGCGGGCTTTTTTCCTTTCGCCAGTTCGGTTCCAACTTACGAATAAAGAGCTTGCACCAAAGTCACCGACTCCTGGCATCATTTCGCGGACACAACACTGGCGATGAGGATGGGATCCAGACCCTGAACCGAACCATGTGTCCGACGGAAGCCAGACGAACCACCGCGATGGCAAAAATTGCACCACCCGCACCCTTCAACCCCGCCACCGAGGACTGGGAATCGTTCTCCAACCGATTCCGCATGTACCTCGAGTGCAGCGGCTTGAAGGACGCCACCGGCCCCATGAAGCGCGCCGTCTTCCTGACTCACTGCGGGACCGAGGTCTTCAAGATGGCCAAGACGCTCGCCAAACCCGCCGATGCGACCGCGATGGACTGGGATGTCCTCGAACCCATACTTCGGCGGCACTACGCTCCAGAGGTACCCATCCTGATCCGGCGCAACGAGTTCTACCGGTGGGATCAGAGGTCGGGGGAGAGTTTCAGAGACTACGTCGCCGAGCTGCGGCATCTAGGGGGGCTTTGCGAGTTCGACAACCTAAACAACGCCGTGCGAGACAGAATCATGCTGGGTTTGTGGGACCCTGTCCTCCAGAGCCGGCTGATGGCCAAGGGCAACATCAGCCTAGCAGACACCCTCACCGCAGCCGCAGTCGCCGAAGCAACCCGAACTTCCACCGACCGCATGCGCAGACCGAACACCGGGGACCGCAGTGGAAACAACAACCCGGCGAGGTCGACCGAGCCCCAACCCGAGACGACCACCCACCAGGGTGAGTTCCACTCGACATCGGGCACTTCCGATGACGAGGAGGACATCCATCGCCTCCAGACAGGCCGTGACCCACGAAGCCGGCGAGTTCGTAAGTCGAGGACCAACTGTGCCGGTTGTGGCGGCGACCACCCCAGGTCGGAATGCCGGTTTTTCGAATCGATCTGCCGGCATTGCGACAAGAAGGGACACATCGCCTGTGTCTGCAGCCTGAAGAAAAATCACAGCCCGGCACGATGGGACCAGAACGACCGGAGGAGAGAAAGCACACCACCCCGGACCAGAGATCGCCCCTCGGACAGCCGATGGGACCAGAACGGACGATTTTCGCGAGGCGGCGACAACCGGCGGAGAGAGGAGACCCACCAGACGGTCACCATCGGCCACGCCATCACCAACGACGCCCGGAAGGTCCACGTGCAGGTAGGCATCGAGGGCCAGCCATGCAAAATGGATGTGGACTCCGGGTCCTACCTCTCCATGATTGCATGGCAGGAAATAAAGCGCTTGGTGCCTACCCTCCAAAGAAGGAACGTAGACAGCCAGAGACTCATTGTAAAAGACTACCAGGGAAACTGCATTCCGGAAGTCGGAACCAAACACTTCAACATCACTTATAAGGGGCACACCGAACGACTTCCCCTGACAATCGTCGACCGCGACCGCCCAAGCCTACTGGGACTGCAATGGTTCGCCCCGCTCGACATCGCACTCACGGGAGTCAACCACGTCACCGATGACAGCTGGGAGCAGCAACTGGCCCGGGAGTTCCAAGAGGTCTTCGACGGAAACCTAGGCAAGTACCGAGGGCCCCTTATATCTTTCGACCTAGACTCTAACGTCCCCCCAAAACGCCTGAAATCAAGGCGGGTGCCATTCGCACTGAAACCCAAGATAGACGAGCAAATTGACAAGCTCGTCAAACAAGGGGTTCTACAGCCCATAGACCACGCCCAGTGGGAGACCCCCATAGTCACCCCGATCAAGCCCGATGGGTCGGTGAGGATCTGTGGGGACTATAAGGCCACCCTAAATGGCGCGCTGCAACAAAGCGCCTACCCTGTCCCAGTAGTGCAACATCTACTGCACTCACTGGGAGGGGGCAAGGTTTTCGCCAAGCTCGACCTCGCCCAGGCATACCAACAGTTGCTGGTCGACGAGCAAACAGCAGAAGTGCAGACCATAGTCACCCACCGGGGGGCTTTCAAATGCAACCGACTCCAATTCGGAGTCGGCATGGCACCGGGCATATTCCAAGGCCTAATGGAGAGACTATTGCAAGGCATCAAGGGGGTGGTACCTTACTTCGATGACGTCCTAGTGTCAGCAGCCAACCAAGCCGAACTAGAGGGTCAACTTAGGGAGGTCCTAACCAAATTTAAAGAGACCGGACTAAAAGTCAAGAGGGAGAAATGCCAGCTATGCACGGAACGAGTAGAATTCCTAGGCTACCTCCTAGACCGTCACGGCATTCACCCCACAAACAAAAAAAATCAAGGCCATCAAAGAAGCCCCCACACCCAAGTCAAAGACGGAACTACAGGCGTTCTTGGGGTTACTGAACTTTTACAATGTCTTCCTACCCCAAAAGGCGACGGCGGCGGAGCCCTTGCATAGGCTCCTGGACAAGGCGGCGACCTGGACTTGGGGGAAACGCGAGCAAGCCGCCTTCCAAAGAACGAAGGACCTCCTCACCTCGGACGCCGTCCTTATACAATTCAACGAGACCCTACCCTGGCCGTCACATTCGACGCATCACCCTTCAGCGTTGGCGCTGTCCTCAGCCATACCCTTCCCGACGGAAAAGAAGCGCCCATCGCATTCTTTTCAAGGACCCTCACCAAACCAGAGCAGAACGATAGCCAACTGGACAAAAAGGCTCTGGCTATCGTTACCGCCGTAAAACGATTCCACGAGTATCTCTACGGCCGGACCTTCACCATCATAACGGATCACAAGCCGCTCCTGGGAATCCTTGCAGGAAACCGGGCCACCCCGAACATTCTGTCTCCCCGAATGACAAGGTGGTCCAAGTTCCTGGCAGCCTACAACTATGAACTCATACACAGACCGGGTAAGACTATCTCCCATGCAGACGCCTTAAGCCGCTCGCCGCTACCGGAACCCGACACTGACCCAGCACCCACGACGACCACCCTCAGCATAGAGACTCTACCCAACCTGCCCATAACCGCGTCAGACATTGCCCGAGTGCCTACCTGACTAATGCTGCACATTCTGTTTAGCTTGTCTCCCTAACCCTGGTTGGGGAACCCAGGCTTAACAACAGTGTTAAGGGATTAGAAATGAGAATTAAAGAGGGCCATGAGCCCTGGGGTAAAATCAAGGACTTCAAACATCTTTTCAAAATTCATAGTTTTTAAAAAAGATTAAGAAAATTACTAGTCTAGAGATTTCCTTCTAGGAAATAGTTTGTGAAAAATATGTTAAAATGTTTTCCAAATCTATGAATGAAAAAATTATATCTACAAGAATGTATATCTCTGTATAGAAGATCAACATTAACTGAAGTTTAAATGTCTCATTGTTTACTAGTCTGTGTCAGTCTCCAAACACAAAGTTTTGTATATGGATTCAGTATTAGCAAACAATATGCCTCATATTAGTTTATTTTAAATAGATTTTTTTAATATTTTGGTCACTTTGCAATTGAAAAAAATGACATTATATTTCTCTTTATTATATACTAGTACATGGTGATGGTTCTATCAGAAGATTGGCAAAGAGGAATTGGGTAGTCGTGTATATATATTTTATCTTAGGTGCAGGGTACATAGGGTACATAGCAATAGCACATTATATACTGCTCTATAGCATTTTACAGCACTCTCTGAGCAGTTTACAAAGTCAGTATATTGCCTCCAACAATATGGGTTTTCATTTTACCGACCTTGGAAGGATGAACTTAAAACCAATCAAGATTGAACTCCTAGCAGTGGACAGAGGTAGTCCACAGTACTGTATTCTAACCACTGCACCACAATGGCTACATAGGACTTTATGTAACTTATTGGATAAAACCTTGGACAAAAAGAGAGAAATCACTAAATGTTTTCTTTGATTTGATGGGTAATTTAAGGCTTGTGAAAATATGAGACTGAAAAATGGCAGTTCAAGAAAGTACACTTACTTTTCTGAAACCCATAGTTCCTTTTCTAGAATTGGCAAGATATAGATTTCAAAGAATTTGAAGGCTATTAAGGTTTCTAAACTTAATTTCTAAACCTATTACCAAAACCTTTTTCCAATCATAATCTTGTGAGTTTGGTATGTACAAGGAAATCAAGTTGTTTTAGATGGAGAGTGAATAAAATGTTGTTATAGAAGGAAACAATTGTGGAAGATTGTAATAAGAAATTAAAATATTTTTTGAAAATATTTTCAATTAATGTACTGATTTAGAAATCATTTATGATGCAAATAAAGGTTTTGTTTTATTTGCATTTTATCACAGGTTTTACACAACATAATAGTGAACTCAAAAAGAAGAGGCAAGGCTTCCGGTTTCGCGTGGCTTCGGGGCAGCAGGAATTCGCGACAGCTCGCGATTCCTGCTGTGCTAGCCGCCGAGGTACCCCCGATCCAGATGGGTCAGGGGGATATGGCTGCCCTATAGGGACAGCTGAAGAGAGAGGGGAGTCGGACAGGGGGGTGGGGGTGTCGCAGACCCCCTCCTCCTCCGGAAAAACCCCTTTTTCCCAAGGCGGTGGAGCGGCGGTCAGCAATGGCCGCCACGAAGAAGCCAGCAACAGGGTAAGATTGCGCTGGAGGAAGTAAGAAAAGTGAAAGTGCTGTCTGAGCCGGGTCCACTAACATCTTTAAAATTGGTTGGAACTGAGCTGTTTGAATTGCTGGAGGATACATTGTATCCCTAAGAAGATCGAAAGCGGCGGAGAAGCTGTTAAAGAGAACTTTTTTTTTTTTTCACTCTCCCACCCCATGGAAACAGCAGATATGTTTGGACATATTGGACATTGAAAGTGAATTGTTTTGAGAGTTGAAGCTAAGGGACAAAAGGGTTTTTGGACATTGAAAAACTTAAGAAATTGGAAAACCCTTGTTGGAGGTATGGATTTCTGATTATTTAAAATTGATATTGCAAGTGGGAAGGGAGAGGAAAAAAAATTGGAGCAGAAGCTGAAAAAGGAGGAGATTGCCTAGAATCCCAAAGAAAGGTATGTGGTAATTGGACCTCTTTGATTAAACATTAACCCCAGAAAGAGAAAGAGAAGAAGGAAGAAAAGTATTAATTTTTGGAATTTTTTTTTTTTTTTGAATTATTCTTGATTAAAAATATTTGTGGTTGTTTTGGGAAAAGTTTCTTTTTTCATAATGGCATCGCTTGTGGATGAACTAAAGACTGAATATCAAAAATATAAAAAAGAAGATACTTTGGGCACTTTGTTTCAATTCTTAGAAATGGCGTTATGTACTTATGAAAAGTTGACTACGCAGCAGAAGGACTGGGACAAAGAAGAAGAGGAAGAAGAAGCCATCTTTGATGAACAATGGGTTCTTTCCGGGGAGGAGGAGAAAAAGGATAAGAAAAAGGGGATTTTAAGAATTATAAAAACAACCAAAGAAGAGAAAAATGAGCGGAAAGGTGGAGGCAAGGTTAGAAAGCAAAGGAAAGGGAGTAAGAAAAGGGAGGAGGAAAGACAAAGGGGTAAAAAGGGCAAGGAGAAGAATAAGCAAGAGAGAAAGGGGGGGGAGAAGCCTCAATGGGGGGAAGCAAGATCTAAAGAAAAAAAGTTTATTCAGAGACAATGGGTGAATTTAATTTAGGATAAAAGAGGGATTCTGGAGGGTACAAAAGATTGTGTTTTTTATATATGTATTTAGAGTATAAAATTCATTGTGTAATTTTAGAATCTTTTAAACAGAATCCCAAGAAAAATTGTTATATGAAGTACTTTTAAGTTAGGGTAATGAGGTCTAGACGTTACTCCAATTGGTGTATAGGAGAAGTATAATAAAAGAAAAAAGATGAATGGATAGTTGGAAATAGAACAGACAAAGAATATTATTGAAAATGGTAATAAGATATGAAAGGATATATAAAGGTTTTGTTATGTTTTTTTTTCTTTTTTGGATGTTGTATATTAAAAAAGGCAAAAAAAATATTAATTAATAAGAAATAATTTGGATGAAAAGGAGAAGTTGAGATAAGATATGAAGTTAAATAGACAAAGTATTGATACTATAATTTGGGATTGTTATGTTCTATTGGTTTTCTTCTTTTATTATTTTTTCTTAGAAAAGAACTTATAAGCTGTTGTGCCTTGTGCATTGTTTATATAAAATTGATAAAAATGGTTTATATATATAATATAAAAAAGAAAATGATAATCAGATATGGAAGGATATATAAAGTGAATATGATGTTTGAATTTGTGTCTGTATGAAGAGTTTCAACCCGGGATCAGACAACCTTCAGAAAAGATCTTTTAGTTTTGTTTATGTAAAATTAATAAAATTTGTTTAAAAAAAAAAAAAAAGAAGAGGCAAGAGAAAACACAAGATACTTTGGTTCAGATAAAAAAAAAAGAATTAAATTTAATTTAATTAAAGAATTAAATTTCCTAATTAAATTAAGCTCTTACAACAACAGTTATTTATGTGAACAGTAAGAGAAATAGAAATAAAACTGAACTATGTAAAGCAAAAACCACCTTTGAGTTTGCAAAACAAAACAGGAAAATAGTTGGCATATAAATTATGAAAAAAATGATGAAACTACAAAAACTACAAGAGAGAGCTACTGTGTTAATTGATAGCATATCCAGACAAAAAGCATTGTATCAATATTGATCTAACTTGTATAAAGCAAGTGACATCTTGCAGAAAAGAAAAGTGACATCTTGTAGAAAAGAAACAAAATTTACCAAGGATTACAAAGGAACAGAAACAGATTATGAATGGATATACAAATAAAGGAAGTTTCTGAAAGCTCTAAAATGGATGAAGCAAGAAAGGACTATATGGATTATCCTTTCCTGTGTTTTGAGGATGAACTTTTACAACCTTTATGAAATATAGTGAACTTTATTTGACAGGGAGGAAAGGTGCCAGATACTTGGAAAAAGGCCAATATGGCACTAATACCTTTAAAAGGACAAGGTTTAATTCTAACAATTAACTATACACCAATGTCATTGTTGAAACAAATGGCTATAAATTCTTTATAACAATACTGACTGAATGAAAGCAATTTTGGAAGAATTAATTCATGAGTCTTAATGTGACTTTTTACTAAAACGATAGAAATGTGTTGGACAGTTTGGAATATTTGGAGCAACATAATGAAAAAGAAGCGCTATTGATTTTCCGAGATGTGAAGAAAGCCTTTGACAATTTGAATTGGGTTTCTCTTCAAAGTTTTGGAAGATATAAATTTTGGAATGAACTTTTAAGATTGATTTATACGACACAAAAAGCACAAATAATTGTAAATGGAGATTTAACAAAGCTTTGTGAGATACAAATAGGAACAAGACAGAGATATTATTTATTTTCTTGTTTGTTTTGGTTCTTGAAATGCCCTGTTTCTCACAAAATAAGGCTGGGCCTTATTTATTTTTTTGACCCCCCCAAAAATGGCTAGGCCGTCTTTTCGGGGGTGACTTAATTCCCCACCTTTCATCCTCAGGTGGGCGGGCAGCGATGGCTTGGATGTTGACCATGGCATTGGTGGGGCCCTTCATATCGGGAGACCTTCCACTACCGTTGCTTTCCCTTCTCCCTTGCTGCCACAGCATTTAGAGCAATGCTGTGGTGTTTGGCGCAGCCACGTGCAGCCGGCCAGGACTCCGCCCTGCAACCAGAGTCCGGCAGAGACATTCGGCTTCAGGTGCTCCTGTTGCTGCCTTCCCTTCGCCTTCAAAGACAAAGCCAATTCTTTTAAAAATGATGCCCTTATACAACAAAGACTCCCTTGCCTGAGAGGGCAGCCCAACCCCACATGGTGAGGCAAATCTCCTGGGGCCTCAGCGCACAGCTCTGGTGCGGCCCTGGCGGGATGAGCAGAATGTCCAGTGCCTTGGTGAGAGCTCCACTTCTGGGCAGGAGGGCCTGGCTCTTTTGCTTTGGCAGGTGGGCACGCACCTGCAGCTTGTTTTCACAGCTTTGCCCAGCCTGCACAGCTCTGGCATGGACCTATGCAGAATCCATCAACTCACACGTAAGAAACTCATTCCAGTTCATCGAGATAATAAAGAAACAAAACTTACAACCCAGCAACCTACTAGTGAGCTTCGATGTCATATCCCTCTTCACCCAAGTGCCAATAAAAGAAGCTTTGACAGCCATCCAAAACAAATACAACCCCCCCAAGCACATCCTAGATCTGATCAATCACTGCCTATCCAATACATACTTCACCTATAATGGACAAAAATACAAACAAATAGAAGGAGCACCCATGGGATCACCCCTCTCACCTGTCATCACAAACCTTTACATGGAACACTTTGAAACACAAGCTCTAGAAAAATTTGATCACAAACCCAAACTCTGGCTCTGATACATAGATGACACCTTCATAATCTGGCCACACGGGAAAGAAAAACTGAACAACTTCTTCACACACCTCAACAGCCTACACCCCAAAATACAATTTACTATGGAAACAGAAGCTAACAACCAACTTCCCTTCCTAGATGTCTTGGTATACAAAAAATCCAATGGCTCCCTAGAACACACCATCTACCAGAAGAAAACACATACAAACCACTATCTACACGCACTCTCACACCACCATCCAGCACAGACAATTCCGTAGCCGAGACACTCATCTCCAGAACAAAATGCTTAGCCGGTGAACAACACCTAAAAACTGAACTACACACTCTCACTAACGTACTAACAACCAATGGATTCCAAAGAAAGAAGATTCCCCACCTAATCCAAAAAGAAACCCCAACCAAAATCCAAGACAGAGAACAAGAGAACGGCAAAGCCCTCCTCCCATATATAAAAGGCACTACAGACAAAATCAGCAAGATCCTCCAAAAACACATTAAAACAGCATTCTGCACAAACAGAAAAATATCCACACAAGATGCTACCACCACACTTCCACGTAGAAAGCAGACTCACACCCACACAGAAGATGAGACATGACCACGGACCAGAAGCCGCACTGCAGCTGTATCACTACCCGCTTCAAACCCCTCCGAGCCATACATGAAGCAAATTGACACCCACCATGAAGATGCGGCACAACCACGAACCCGAAGCCAAACAGCAGGATCACAGCTCACCAGCTCAAATCCCCCAGCAACTAAGATTAACCTGAGCACAACCAAGCCCCCACTTGAACAGAACACACCTCCAGCCAATCAGAACACGGCCAAAACCCCAACTAATCAGAATGCACCCCCACCCAATCAGAACACAGCCAAGCCCCACCCAATCAAGTCACACCCCCACTAGCAGTTAAAAGGAAGAAGCAGCTGCAAGCTCACATTCCTCTGAGAAGCACAGAGCAGAAGACGCAAACCTGAAGATGATGAATGAGACTTCATCGAAACGTTGCCTAGATACTTCCAATCTTACACAGGAGAAAACCCGAATAACCAAAGACCCATATCTATCTGTCTGTCTGTCTGTCTGTCTGTATGTATGTATGTCTGTATGTATGTATGTAAGTATGGCATTCAGCTTTGTTCGGGTATTTTCCCATGTCATTGTAGTTGTGCTTTTAAAGTTGTAGCAACGTTTCAACACACACACACACACACACACACACACACAGAGGCACATCCTGTCTCAACTTTTGTGAGATCAGTTATTATGTCAAGGTATCAACAGGTGCTTACAAATGTAAAAATACAACTGAACTCTACTTTCCATCTGGCTAATAAATTAGGAGTTTGGAGAGTTTGCTTGACTGTGACCATGAACTTTTTAATAACTGATTCTTGATAATTACAGATACATTCATGTCCATATCAGAAGCAACACTTCATAAACTAGGTACAATTGACATATCAGATCATAGAATTTTGGGTTCGTAGTCAATTAAGTCATTCTTGCCCACTCCAGGAATCCAAATTACACCATCCCAATCTCATCCCACAGGTGTGCCTGCTGAAGCTGGGCAGGGCACTCTCCTCGTGAGTGACCTCCTTTGACTGAGCTGATCCTCCCCCCTTCTCTGCATCTGTAGAGGTGTTTCTTGCCCCTTGTCTGAGCTCTATTCCTCCCTGTCTGCATACCTAACTAATTCTGAAAAGCCTTGCCTGGACTGACTCTGTCCTTCCCCAGTTTCTTCAAAGAGTAACAGAGTTGCTCTCTTGCTCTCTGTCAGTTCTTGTTCCATGTCATCTTCTCCAGCTGATTCAGATTCCAACTGGGACATGACAGCAGATAAGTTTTTGTTCAAAGCTTCTTTTGGATTCTTTTTGGATCTACTATACTAATGCCACTAAGATGATCTATATTTTTTAATACATTAATGAAACCCTTGATAAAAAAAAAGAAGCCTGGTTAGGTATCTATTTTGCTCCATATAAATACACAGCTCTTTTCATATATGGATCTAACACAATAAATTGAACTCTAATTCTAAATTATGCATCATTTTCAGCCCATATTTATTGGCTCAATATATATAAAATATGCCAACCTTTGTAACTGAAGATTTTTTGCTTCTTCTTGTCTGCTTTTAAGGAAGGCAGTATTGAACACATTAGTAACTTTTCTTTGAAATACCAGTTTATGATGGGCAAAATAAGAGAGACATTTTATTCATACTATAAGTCAGCACTGATTATTGCCAAAGTCTAAATCAGATAACTTCAAGGAAAGAGTTTTTCTTGGTTTTGTAAGAATCACTGCTGAATTTGTCTATAACATTCTAAACAACTTTTAGATGCACAAGCTACTCAGAAAACAGGCAATGGTAACTCTGCCATTACTGAATGTGTTGTGGTGATTAGGCTAATGCAGACTTGAAAAAAAGAATCTTTAAACTGAAAAAAGTTTACAGGAAAAGCAATTCTCTAAAACTTTGAATGAGTTTGTAGAATAGCCCATGTTTTCAGGTGGACCCATAGATAGAATATAGATGTTTGGGAAAATTTCTGAGAACAAAGCCAAAAAAATTAGGGTGTAAACATACCAGAAGATTATTTTCTCACATCGGTCAAAGGTCTCCATGAAGCTCCCCCCCAAAAGAAAATACTTCATTTCACTGTTATTGCAAAAACAAATATACTACACAGGACAAATTGCCTCTGAAGCTGGAATTGCATATGGTCTTCACAACTAATTTGGAGATGCGTGGGGATAGGGATGGGCTGGGTGAGGGATGGAAAGGACAGGCGGTTTCAGGCTCTTCCAAGTCCCTCCAGCCTGCCCCTGAAGGGGACACCAGGAGAGGCTGCCCGAGGCAGTGATAGCGCCCACCCGTCTGCGGACAAGGAGGCAAGGCAACAGCAGCGCTGCTTCCCTGGCCAGCAAGTCCAGTGGAGAGATCCCGAAGCCATCCATCCTTTCCACCCCTCACCCAGCCCGTTCCCATCCCCACGCATCTCCAAATGTGCTGCCAGCTCCAAATGCTGCAGCGGCATGGGCATCGGGCAGAGACGCTCACTCGGCAGGGCTTAGCTCAGAGGAGGACACAGCATGGGTCATCGCCTTGCCTCCCTGACCATGGATGGGTGGGTTCTATCACTGCCTCAGGCAGCCTCTCCTAGTAGTCCTTCCGGGGTCGGGCTGGAGGGACTTGGGAAGCCAAGCCCGGCTCTTTCACTTGGCAGACGGGCGCATAACCGCAGCTCACTTTCCCAGATCTGTCCAGCCCGCCTGGCTTTGGTACGGCCCTGGTGGGATGAGCAGAGGGCCTGGCAGGGAGGGCCTCGCTGCCTTGGCCAGAGGTCTGCTGCCGGGCAGGAGGGCTCACCTGACAGCTGCTCCGGGTGCCCCAGGCGAAGCTCTTCGCGCTCTGCCCAGCATCAGGCAGGGATGGGAGCTGGATTCTTCTCCCAGGGTGGGCCAATCCTGCGCTGCAGCCCTGGGGGATTTGCCTTCCCACGTGGGGTTGGGCTGCCCTCTCGGGCAGGGGAGGCTTTGTTGTACCGGTAGTAGGGCATTGTTTTTTTTTAAAGAATGGGCTTTGCCTTCGAACGATGCCTGGGAAGGTGGTGACAGGCACGCCTGAAGCCGAGTGTCTCCGCTGGGCTCCAGTTGCAGGGAGGAGCCCTGGCTGGCAACACATGGCTGCGCCAAACGCTGTGGCAGCATGGGGAGAAGGGAAAGCAATGGTGGCAGAAGGTTTCCCGATACGAAGTGCCCCAGCAATGTTGAGGTCAAATCCAAGCCATCACGGCCCACCCACCCAAGGATGCAAGGGGCTCAAAAAAAAGTAAGGCCCGGTCTTATTATATGAGAAACACAGTAGCCATTCATAGATTATTTTTTAATATTTTTTTTATTAATTTTCCAAATTTTAAAAAACATAAAACAAAACTTTATACATTTTTATCAACATCAAGACATCTTTTGCATTTCCTCACATTTTTCAGTATACTTATTCCTTTACTATTACATCTTACTCTTACTATAAGTCAATATCTTTTATCTTTACATCTCAATCTTCTCCAAGGTATATTTACATATTTACATATTCCCTCATTCTTTTCCTAATTGCCATTTTATTTTATTTTTATTTCTAAACCACTCATCCCAGGCATCCCAGGCCCTATAATAAATTGAATCTTCTCTGTCTTTTATTTTCATCATTAGCCTGTCCATCTCTATACAATCTATTTTTTTTTTTTAATAACCATGCCTTCTGGTGGAACCCTTTTTTCCTTCCAGAGTTGTCCGTTCGAAATCCTTGCAGCTGTTAATATATGTAACATAATATATCTATCTGTTTTATTGCATTTTTGTGTTATTATGCCTAATAAAAAAGTTTCTGGATTAAATTCAATTTTCTGATTCGTGATTTCTTCTATCCATTGTCTAATTGTATTCCAATATTTTTTCACTTCCTGGCATGTCCACCAGGTATGAAAATAAGTGCCTTTTTCTTTTCCACATTTCCAACAATTTAGGTCTGAATTAAACATTTTTGCCAATCTAGAGGGAAGAAGGTGCCATCTGTAGAACATCTTGTATTGATTTTCCTTGTATGCTATGAATGTAATTAGTTTGTTATTTGATCCCCACATTCTGTCCCAATTTTCCAGGTCTATATTATGGCCAACATTTTTCGCCCATACTACCATCGTCTCTTTGACAACCTCCTCTTCCATTTTAAAATCTAGTAGAAAGTTATATATTCTTGAAATCATTTTCTTTTCCATTTCTTGTAAATTTTATCAAACTGATGCTTTTCCATGCAGAAACCAAATTTCTCTTTGTCCTTGTGATATCTTGCCTGGATTTGCATGTATGGCCACCAATCTATCTTTATATTTTGTTGCTGTAATTCTTGTCTCATTTTTAATCTTCCTTGTGGGTCTAATAGGTCTTTGTAACTCCTCTTTTTCCCCAGATCCATTGCGTTTGGGTATATTTGTGCTTTCATAGTTGACAACCAGTTCGATATTTTAGTATAATGATTCTTTTTAATCTTGTTCCATGTCCAAATTAATGAATCTCTAATCATGTGTCTCTGAAAATATGTATGCAGTTTACATTTCCCATCCCATAGGAAACTATGCCACCCTCTCTGCAAGTCGAGACTCTCTATTGACAATACTCTTCTATTTTCCAGGTTTATCCAATCTTTAATCCATACCATAGCCGCAGCCTGATAATACATTTTCCAGTCAGGGAGTCCAAAGCTACCCCTTTCTCTTTTGTCCTGTAACAATTTCATTTTTATCCTAGTTTTTTTCCCATCCCAAACAAATTTACTTATTATTCGATCTAATTCTCTAAAAAAAGGTTTTATCCAATCTTTTTGGTACAGTTTGAAAAAGATATAGTATTTTTGGTAGGGTAGATATTTTACTTGCTGCAATTTTCCCCAGCAGTAATAGCTGTAATTCCCCCCACGTTTCCAATTCTAATTTTGATTTGTTTTCTTAATTTGTCATAGTTATCTTTTTTAATTGAAGAGCAAAAGGTAAAATATTCAGGCATTTGGTTAACAGCTGTTAACCAAATGCCTCAATATTTTACCTTTTTCATACTTTGCATTCTAATTTTCCCTCTAATTCTTTTTTTTTTTTTGCTTATCTTTTAAATTTTTTATTAAATAATTTTGTTTTGTTTTTATTAATCTTAAGGCCTGCGACCTTGCCAAATTCCTCTATTTCCTTTATTAATTTTACTCCTGTATCCTCTGGATCTTCCAGAAAAAAATACGGTATCATTGGCAAATGCCTGTACCTTATAATGCTCCTTTTTAATTAAAGCCCCTTTGATTTCTACATTTTTCTTAACGTTTTCCAATAAGTTTTCTAAGGTAAGAATAAAGAGAAGGGGTGACAGTGGGCATCCCTGCCTTACTCCCTTGTTGATCTTAAATGTTTCCGTTCTGTCACCATTCATTATTACACTGGCCGTCTGTGTCGTATAAATTGTCGAAATTAATTTAATAAATTTATTGCCAAATTGCATGCTTTTGAATTGTTGTATTATAAACTGCCAATTAACATTGTCAAATGCCTTTTGTGCATCAAGGAAGACCATTGCCAATTGTTTTCCTGGGTTTGATTCATAATATTCTATTATATTTAATACCATTCTAGTATTATTTTTAATTTGTCTATTCAGTAAGAATCCGTTTTGGTCACTATGAATGATCTGATTAAGGGTTTTTTTTCAATCTTTCTGCCATTATGGACATAAATATTTTATAATCAACATTTAAAAGGGATATGGGCCTGTAATTTTGAATTAATTGATGGTCCAAATCTTCTTTTGGGATCAATGTTATATACGTCTCCCCCCATGACTTCAGTGATTTTGCTGTCATCAGTATCTCATTATAGAGTTCTAATAATTGCATTTCTTTTTTTTTGTAAAAGTTTTATTGATTTTAACAACAGACAAAAAACATATAAGACATAAAACATGACATAAAAAAATAAAAAATAAAAATAAAAAAATTTAAACATTCTTCATAAATTTACAGTGTATCGGTTGGTTTACCACTCCCTTTTGTGCATCCATTTCATAGTCATCAAAATAATTATATTACATAATAACTCACATTATCAATCATCAATAAAATATCCCAATATCATTATTGAACAATCATTTGACTATAATTTTACTAATTCATACTTAAGCGAGATAACTATAATTAGTTTAAATTATTTTATGACAAATCATGAAATCATATCAAATCTATCATAATAAAATATTCTTAAAAATGATCAAAACCAAGAAAAATTATATATTCATTATTTCCTAAATTTCTAAATATTCTATTATCATATTGTATTATCTAACCATTGATAAAAAAGATCCCAAACTTCATAAAATTGTTTATCTTCTTGTTCTCTAATTTCAAATGTCAATCTACTCATTTCAGCACATTCCAATATTTTCTTAATAATTTCTTCCTCTATTGGTATTTTCTCACTCTTCCAATGTTTAGCAAATACAATCCTAGCTGCTGTTAATACATTTATAATCAAATATTTTAAATCTTTATTATATATATCAGGTACGATTCCCAATAAAAAAAAATCTCTGGTTTCAAATCTATGTGTTTCTTTATCATTTTTTCCAGCCATATGCGAATTCTAGTCCAATATTTCCTGGCCTCCTCACAAGTCCACCACATATGGTAATATGAGCCAGGTATCTGATGACATTTCCAGCACTTTTCAGATTTATTCTTGAACATTCTTGCGATTCTTGTCGGGGGGAAAGTGCCACCTGTAAAACATCTTATACAAATTTTCTTTATATGCTGTTGACATTGTCATTTTATAATTTTGTGACCACAGTTTTTGCCATTTCTCTAAATCAATCCCATATCCAAAATTCTTCCCCCAAGCAATCTTTGTTTCTTTAACTTGTTCTTCCTCTAATTTAATTTCCAACAAATAACTATATAATTTTTTAATCACTTTTTCATCAGTACCTGTCAAAATCCTATCCAAGTCAGTCAATTTATCATAAAATCCTTCTATTTTAGAATCTTTAAGATACCTTGCATGTATTTGCGCATATGAAAACCAATTCATCTTTATACCTTGTTCTTCTAAATTTTGCATCGTTTTAAGTTCACCCTTTTCATCCAATATTTCCTCATATCTAACTGTTTGTTCCTTCTTATAAGTTATAGGATACGAAAAAGCTTCAATAGTTGATAACCAAACTGGAATTTTCAAATAACATTGTTTCTTAATTTTCTCCCAATTCAACCGTAACGATTCCCGTATATAATGCCTTCTGAAATAACCCTGTGATTTAGTTCCCTTATACCATAAAAAAAGCATGCCAACCCAATAATAAATCATGACCTTCTAATGTCAACAATCTAGTCTTTCTTAACGTTATCCATTCTTTAACCCACATTAAGTTTGCAGCTTGATAATACAACTCCCAATTAGGAAGGTCAAATCCTCCTCTAATTCTAGCATCCTGTAAAAGTTTTAATTTTATTCTCGCTTTCTTGCCTTGCTATATATACTTCAACACAATTTTATTTAGTTCTTCGAAGTAATTCTTACTTAACCTAATTGGTATTGTTTGAAACAAATATAAAATTCTGGGTAAAATATTCATCTTGATTGTTGAAATTCTACCTATCAATGACATTAGGAAGAGGCAAATGATTAAAGCTCTAGAAGATGACCATAAAAAACTGGAAAAAGAATTACAGAAGATGCCACAGAAAAAAAGATATCAAACTTAAAATGGACATAATTAATCATAAAATGGATCAAGCAGAGAAAGAAGAATTGGCACAAAAAATTAGAAGTGCTAAACAGAACTATTTTGAAGATGCAAATAGGCCAGGTAGATGGTTAGCATATAAGCTGAGAAAAGAGAAAGAATCAAGGAAAATATCACAGTTAATAGATGATCATGGTCAAATTTGTTATGGTAATAAGGAGAAAAAGGCAATCATTCGAGATTTTTATGGACAATTATATAAACAAGAGGATCTTGATGAGGAAAAAATTTAACAGTATTTACAAAATGCTAACCTACCTAAGATACCTGATGAAACTCGGAAAATGTTAGAAAGTGCTATAACAATGATGGAATTAACTGAAGCACTTAACAGACAGAACAATGGAAAAGCACCAGGACCAGATGGTTTCCCAGCAGAATTTTATAAAACACTACAAGAATCGTTGAGCATTCCACTGTTAGAAGTCATGAATGAAGTTATGATAAATAAGAAAATACCTGAAACATGGTCAGAAGCTTATATTATACTTATTCCAAAAGAAGGGGTTGACCCATTACAAATTAAGAACTATAGACGTATTTCTTTATTGAATGCAGACTATAAAATCTTTGCTTCAATCTTGTCAGAAAGGCTTAAAAAATACCTAAATAACTTTATTCACTCTGATCAGAATGGATTTTTACCAAAGAGACAGATTAAAGACAATATGAGGGTAATCCTGGACACATTGGAATATTATGAGGCGCACTCCGAAAAACAAATGGCTTTGATATTCTTAGATGCCCAAAAGGCATTTGATAATGTGAACTGGAGATTTATGTTATTACTATTGGAACAGATGGGCTTTGCTAGAAAATTTATACAAGCAATAGAAGCCGTATATTATAAGCAAACGGCAAAAGTAATGATAGATGGAGAATTCACAGACTCTATTAATATTAAAAAAAGTACAAGGTACAAGACAAGAATGCCCATTATCTCCTTTGTTATTTGTATTGACCTTGGAAGTCTTAAATAGAAATATTAGAGAGGATATAAACATAAAAGGAATGAAAGTCAAAAAGGAGGAATTCAAATTGCAAGCCTTTGCGGATGACTTGGTCTTTATTTTGGAAGACCCTTTAGAGACAGCTTTAAAACTATTGGAAAAGATAGAGACGTATGGTGAGATGGCTGGTTTAAAAATAAATAAAGATAAAACAAAGATTTTGACAAAGAACATGTTATTAAGGCAAAGAGAAGAGCCGGCAGATTTATTGAAAATTCAAGTTACGAATAAAGTTAAATATTTGGGGATATATTTGACGTCAAGGTGTACTACATTGAAAGAGAATAATTATATTAAGCTTAAACAGCAGATAGCATCCGACCTGAAAAAATGGGAAAACCTACAATAATTGCATTTCTAATTTTCCTTGGAGCATTTTATACAGTTCCCCAGGGAGACCATCTGGTCCCAGTGTCTTATTGTTTTTCTGTTTCAGGATTGCCTTTTGCAGTTCTCTTAATGTTATTTCCCTGTTTATCTCTTCTTTATCCTCTTCCAGGATCACAGGTAGCCCTTTTCCTTCTCAGTAATGTTGGATATTTCCCTCTGGTACATCTTCCCTACTATATAGTTCCTCAAAAAAACTTTTAGCAATATGTTTTTTCTTTTCAATTTGATGTTGTAGTGTACCATCAGCGTCCTTCAATTGTTGAATTGCTCTTTTTTCTTTTTCTTTCTTAAGTCTATAAGCTAGCCACCTTCCTCACTTATTTGTGTTTTCAAAGTAATTCTGTTTTATCTTTTTCATGTCCTGTAACCATTCATCTTGTGCTAACATGTTCAATTTATGTCTAATCATTATCCTCTCTGTATTTGCTGTCTTATTACGTGGTGTTTTTTCTTGTGTTTTTTCTAACTCCTTAAAAGTATCTAGTAGTTTAGATTTTTCTCCTTTTTTTTCCATGTATCTATGTGTATTATATGAAATTGCTAGGCCCCTAATATATGCTTTAGTCGTGTCCTATAGGTTTGGAATTGATGCTTGTTGTTTTTTGTTTTTCTTCAGAAAGAACTCCAATTCTTTTTCCATCATCTTGACACATTCTTTTTCTTTTAGGATCTCCTTGTTAGCATCCATCTTCTGTTTTTTTTCAATCCTTTCCAAATTATTTTAATGGGATTATGTCTGCCCATGTGTTAGATTCAATTTCTATTTCTTTTATATTATGTTCCATTTCCCCATTTGTCCATAACATATCCAATCTTGACCATGATGCGTGTAGTGCTGAATAGTAAGTATACTGTTTTTTGTCTGGATTTCTTTCTCTTCATACATCTTTTAATCCTAATTCTTCCACCATTTAATAAAATACTTTTGGTAATGTTTTCCTTTTCCTTTTTTCCCCTCGATTTTCATTATTGTAGTCTTTTCCTAAATTTGCTATTGCATTGAAATCACCTAGCAGGCATATGTTCTCATATTCCTGTTCTACTAATTTTCTGTATAGTTTGGTATAAAAATTTTCTGGTTTCTCATTCGGCGCATATATCACTGTCAATAACATTTTCTTATAATTTATATAAACTTCTAACATCAAAATCTTACCCTCCTCATCTGCATATACCTGTTTTGCTTGTAAATGTTTCCTAATATATATTGCTATCCCCCTCTTCTTTTTTTTTTTTTTTTGATGGACAAGAGATACATATAAATCTCCTAACTTTGGTGCTTCTAACAGTTTAATTAATGGGAGATAATAAGAAATTAGAAGAGGCAATTGCATATTTGGAGATGGAAAAGGCTGATTTCTTCCTCAGATTTCAGAATGTAACAGAAGAAAAGGGGGAGGACTTGACCAAATTAATGGCAGATCTCATAGCAGAAGCATTACAAAAAGAGGGCCAAGAGGGAAGGGAAATCAATGAGGTATATAGAATATATACCAACTATACAAGATGTTTTAGACTTCCAAGAGAGGTTCATATACAATTCTCAAAGAAACAACTGAGAGATGAGATATACAAAATGACAAGAGACGAACCGCTGATATTCAAGGGAACAGAAATTGTAACATTGAAACAAATTCCAAGAAGAATAAGGGAACATAGAAAGAAATGCAGATTCCTGGCCACCCAACTGAATAAGAGTAAATTCCTGTCCAAATGGCTCATTCCAGAGGGAATGTTAATATCATGGTAGGATAAAAAAATTAAAATAGACAGTATAGAAAAAGCGAGAGAATTCTTTGAACTGTATGTGGTATCAGGAGAAGACCAGAACAGCAAAGAGGAAGTGGAAAGTAGGAGCCAAGAAGAAGATCAGATGGAGGAAAGAGAAAAAGAACAAGAGAAAAGAGAAAAGAGAGCAGGAAGAAGTGGAAAGAGAAGGCATAAGAACAAGACACCAAATGAGAGCAAATAACCTTCAACAAGAAACAACTACAGAGTAAGATGGTGGAAGAAATCAAATTGATTTCCATTAACATCAACGGTTTAAATTCACAAATTAAGAGGAAAAAAACTATAACTAAACTACAGAAATTGAACTTAGATATTATATGCCTTCAAGAAACACATGTTCAGAAACATCAAAGGCATTCATAGATTTTCATGAATTGTAGCCATTTAACTATTGCTACAGTTATTGCATTGTATAACTGTACATAAGATGTGCATAAGATGGAAGAATACACACACATACACACACACACATTCATTCCATAGAAGGTCAGTGAGATAACTTTTTAACAGTTTTGAAACATTGTAACCAAGTCAAATACTTCATATGCTTTTATAATAAAATGCTTTTCTCTATGGTATAATCTAGATTATATCACTTTCTCAAAAAGACATTATTCATATATTAGCATTCAAAAATTGTTGTTGCCTTTCTTCGTAAAAAAATTATTTTCTTTGAAAATAAATATGTCTTTCTAAAGATGTAATTTTAGATACAAACTGAAATCCATTTTAACAGAACTCATGATATTGCATGCAGAATTTAAAGCAGCACCTTAATAGAGTGAAGGGAATATTGTTACATGAATTCCAGGTTTGGAAATCTCTTTGACCTGACTATTAACTTTAAAAACAATGTATGAGTTCAACATTGATAAAAAAAACATAGAACAGCAAATAAATACATTAAAAAATGCAAGGAATATCATTGCAGTCTCAGATTGCCCTTTTAAATCTTACTTTATTCTATTTTGAACTGTAGAATTAGTTTCACTGATCAGTATAATCCATAAGATTAGTATCAACTTCATCTAGTACTTAAAGGCAAGCATATTTCTATAGCTCTATTTCTGTCTGTGGAAAGAAATAGAATAGGAGGAGGAGGAAGAGGGGAGGAGGAAGACCCTCATATTACACAATGGCTAGAGGAAAGAATTGATAATTCTACTATCATTGCCTGGTTTGGGGATTTAAAATAGTGCAGGAACTGGTAACTGTCTCTATTATGGTATTATCAAGAAAACAAGCTAATGGGTTTTTTTTAGTAATTAACACTATTTTTCAAGGAAAAAAAACCTATATCTGATAAAATTAAGGATCTGTGACATGGGATTGTAACACTTTATGTATTTAATGAGCTGATTAACACTCTTGGAAAACTACAGTTTTACATCATGTACTGCTAGAACTGTTGCATTTTAAAAACTTTTAAAATTGAGTTATAGATACTCTGCCTGGAACTGGATTTTCAGTTAGAGAGTTAGGATTTTTACCACTAGGAATTATTTTAAAGACTTAGAGAGCTGGATTGTTTTGCAACGGTCATGGCAGTGAGATTTTAAAATTGCTTTTCATCTAAAAATAAATGGCTGAATATGAAAAAAAAAATACAATAGAATTTAGTCATAAAACACATAAAAGGCAAATTATAAGCGAAGAAACTGACAGTCTAAAAGGCCTAGGCAAACAGAAAAGGTTAGTTTCTGTCAAGAAGAGAGGGAAGCAGAGGTGGTATTCTGCAGGTTCTGACCAGAGAACCGGTAGCGGCAATTTTGAGTAGTTCAGAGAACCGGCAAATACCATCTCTGCCTGGAGATTTTTCAGTATTCTTCCCCTGCCATGCCCAACAAGCCACGCCCATAGAACCGGAAGTAAAAAAAAAATTAATCCCACCACTGGAGGGAAGGCAGCCCAATTTTCATGTCTTTGAAGAGTGAGTTATGTACACTAATGCCACAGCAGAGACCTTTGTCTTCTTTAGAAATACACCAAGGAGAGCCTCTTGAGCAAATTTTAAGGCATGGATATTGGGACTGGCATTTAGAGGAGAAGGGGTGGGAAGGGGTCATTTCCTGTTAGGTGAAAATCAACATACTCCATTTGAGAAAGCTGAAAAACAATGTTGGCCTTAAAAAACAAAACAAGCATACGTTCTCCGATAAATCTGCCTGTTGTAGAATTACAAAGCAATATTTATGTTATTTCTGTAGGTGGCCAAAAATATTAAAAGTTGGAATCTTACCACAGTAAAGCCATCTGCCTCTGAATTCTTTATATA
The DNA here is from genome assembly GCA_033807585.1 of Hydrophis major. Taxonomy (NCBI): domain Eukaryota; kingdom Metazoa; phylum Chordata; class Lepidosauria; order Squamata; family Elapidae; genus Hydrophis; species Hydrophis major. The sequence goes on along the minus strand of CM066328.1, from coordinate 295,115,376 downwards.
GGCATCCTGAAATATAATAATGATTCAAAGGTATGATTAGTGCCAACAGGGTTTCTTTTACTTGGAGGAAATGATCCTAATGACTCTTTAGAATAATTTTCAGCACTATATGATACTCAGCCTGTAAACAATGCTAACCACATCTTAATTCCAAAAGGTTCCTCTATGCTTTTAGAAAAAAACTTTTCTTTCTGCACTGAGAACAAGTCCTGTTAGCTTAATAGTGTTTAAACTGCTTAATGAGATGCTAAAGGTTATTTTTTCCTTATCATTAGCCAGTGTGAGTGTCCTGGGGGAGGGGGGAGGAGAAAATAAATAAAATAAGAAATAAAAATTAAACAATAATGCAATTATTAGAGTGGAGAGAAGGTCATTTCCTGTTCTGACCCAGGCTTAACAGAATCACGAAACAGACTCCTGGTTCCCACAAAAAACCCTTTTTTATTTGGTTAATGAAAATTCCTGACATTCACACCCAGAAAAGTTCTGGCAATAAGACTTCCAATGTTTAATTGCACAAACAGACCTTATCTGTCCTTGTATAGTGACCAGGCTGAGAGCTTCCAGTCACAATGCTATAAAATGAAATACCATGGAACCTCAGGAGATGACCATAATCTATTCTGAGAATTCAGTCGTCACCCGATTTTGACATCCCTGGAAGTGCATGCGGAGTGAAAGGCGAAGTCAGCATGGAATAGCAAATTGCTGCGCTTGTGTTTGGTCACCACCTGAGTACCCATTCACAACCAGAAGTAAAAACCTTTGATAGTCACCTAAATTCCACCTATACCTGGCAAGGAGTCTCTGTGAGGCATTAACCCAGATAAGCAAATTTTCACAATAATTAAGTGAATTAATTGTCTCCTGAAAACACCCCTCCCCTTTTGCTCCTATTTATTCTCTATGGGAGGGCCCATTCAGCATCCACTTGTGCCTTTTCCTCTGAGTCGACCCCTGTTCCTTAGTTGTTCCCTTCTTCTGACAGCTCTGCTCATTCACACATTTGGAACAGGCTCCAACTGTTTTTCTCCCCCACTGTTCTTCTTCTCCAACTCCAAAGGCAGCTGATAAATGTTGGATGGCCCTGGCCCTCTCTCTGCCTTTGATGCAGAGTACCCATCAGAGTCCTCCCCAGACTCCTGGACTGGCCCAAATTCCTCCCCAACCTCCTCACTGTTTGAGTCTGCCGTCAGCTCCACTGGTAGCTGGTGGACCACAACATTTCCTTTATATCATAATGCAGATTTCAGGAAATTAATTTGGGCATACTTCTCTCAGAAAGTTAACCTTTTTTTCTTTTCACGCTTGCTGGATAATGAAGGTCTTGGGTGAGAAATTTTAAATATGGGGCATCTCCTCCATTTTCAGAATTTAATTTCATGGATGTCAGGGAGTGGAAATGACAGGGATAAAGTAAGTTGAATCCTACTCTTGCTTCACATTATGACAATGTTCATAGTTAGCATATTTGCCCCACTACACAATTGTAAGGAGATCTTAGGAAGAGAAAAAGGGACTCTCAGATAAGAGGACTCTCAGATAAGCCAACTCATTATAGCCAACTTGCCATGGCCAACTTGTTATGGGATAATTTGCTGCAGGATAAGAGTTATGCTAATATTGAAGAAATAGTGGAATAATTAAAACAATAATTAATTAAGTATTTGAATATGCTAATATTGAAGAAATAGTGGAATAATTAAAACAATAATTAATTAAGTATTTGAATACTTAAATTATTTGAATAAATACATTAATTTAATTAGAATAATTTTAAAAGATGCCAAAGGAGGCACAAAATAAAATGTAAATGACAAAAATTAAAATATTTTAAATTATTTTAAATAATTAAATTGAATTATTGAATTGTCCCCCAGCAAGTTGTCCCATGGAGAGTTGGACTGCAGATTGAATTATTGAATTGTCCCCCAGCAAATTGTCCCATGGTGAATTGGCTGTGGTGAGTTCTCCCATTCCAGGTACAACCAGACAATGGACCTAATTTAACTTAGCTTGAGGCAAAATGATAGAAAATGATGCTTTGCACAGCAGTCTGAAAGATAGAGCCCTGCCCTACTCTGGATAGCTAATGTCTCATTAGTGGAGTATATGGAGTTTTGTTCCATCTCCAGACAAGGATGACTTTGTCAATGGAAACATGTAACTTGGTAAAATTGGAGTTAAATTATTATAATTTTTTGCATGTATAACATTGTTTGCTCATTGGATCACTTTGCTTAGTTGTCTAACATTAAGAATAAAACACAAATGCAAGGCAATTTAAAATACTATTTCAACAATGGCAATGACATTAAAAACATACAGTACATCCACTTTCTCTATAACAATTCACCCAAACCACTTATCCTTTATATCTTTATCTGCTAGTAGGAGAAAAATAGAAAGGAAACTACCCTTTTCTCCTTATCAAGGATGTCTAAAGAACCCTTTAGATATCAAGGACACCAAAAATTTAAGAATAATGTCAACTAGATATGTTACCAAGCATACTTAGAATTGTGATCAAGGATTCCCTGATCAAGAATCTTAACACTAGTTAAGAAAACAATATAGGTTTCTGTTAATTTGGTCTCGTGTTTTCTTCAAAACAGTTTGTTTGTTGCAATTATTCCAGAATACAGAAACTGGTCACAGACAATTATGATAATGACCTTGTAGCTCCAATTTTTAAAATGCATTTTAATATAAATGAGGGTCTTTGGGACTCTCAGAGCTTGGTTGTTTTCTTGCTGATGCACTGATGATGTTATCTAATTTGGGAAATGAACTGTGTAAAAAAAAAAACAAGTTAAGAGAGCACCCAGGACTTTTCATTTCAACCCCAAGTTACAAATATTTCCCTCTATCGATAAAGTTTTTATTTAATTTTCAACTTGCTTGCTGTTCCAGTCCCAAAAACTTCTACACAGTCATTCACCTTTATACACAAATGCATAATATTGTTTTGCATTACAAAAAAAATCTAAAAGGTTTGGATTTGGATTTCAAGGAAATATTGGATCTTGCTGTTTCTTTCGTCAACATATCTTGAGGATGTCTGGTATTCAGCTTACCTGACTTTAATTTGCTGATTCTCATCAGAGAGCTTCCTATCTAACCTTTAGTCAAACTGTCTCTTATTGAGAATCAGAATAATGTAGAACATAGCACTTTGATACCTCATTCAATCTAATTTAGTAATGAACTTAATTGGTTAACTTTGGTCCAATCATCTTCTGTCAGCCTAATCTACCTGCAACGCTGTAATTATGAGAAAGTGGTATGTTACTTTGAAATCTAGGAAAAGAAGGAATGAAAATATAAGTGATCAATCGCTCAATGAATAATTCTTAGAACATCTTTTCACTTCAGAGAAGGTTACTTTGACCTAGTTCTAACTGACTTCTGATTAATAGTTTTCTTCAATATTTTTATTATATATATATATATATATATATATATATATATATATATATATATATATATTTGGTTATTCAAGTTTTCTCCCGCGTAAGATTGGAAGTATCGAGGCAACATTTCAACGAAGTCTCATTCATCATCTTCAGGCTTGGTCTTCAGCTCTGTGCTTCTCAGAAAGAGAAAACCCAAATAACCAAAGATCCACATACAAATATACCCGCATTCAGCTTTGTTCCAGTATTTTCCCACGTCATAGTAGCGGTGCTTTTAAAGTTGTAGCAACGTTTCAGCAGAATCTCATCTGCCATCATCAGGCTTCTGTATAGTGTTCGTCTGTGCACAAACATATATATATATATGTTATGGCTCCCCCTTCAAAGTTCCAACAAAACCAAACCAAAGGCAGCCGCCCCAAAACTCAAATCCAACAGAAAGGAGTCTTACAAGATTATATTCCACACGCCCTGTTTATCACAACAGTTCTGGCACAAATTCTCAAAGCTCCGAGTCTCTTCCGAAAACCTCTGCATGTAATCAATCACTTTGTTCCTGACAAACTTCCCCCCCACAGCTGTATCCTTTTATAATCCTTGAGGCAATGTGCTAATAACTAATTATTGGCTCGCCCTCCCTTCTAACTGAGTTTGTCTCCGCGAACCACCTAGATGGGTGTGTCAATCTCCCTAAATCATCATCTGGCCTGATGCCTCCACACAGCTTGACGTTTCAGCCTCCTTCTTGTTCTTGCATCTAGCCACGATCTGTCAGCTTCCTCGCTCGACTCCTCTGACTCATCTTGTGGCTCAACTGCAGGCATGAATGAGGTCGAGGGTTCAGGCGAAGAATGTCTGTGTGATAACCTCTCATCCCCCTGGCTCACATCTGTGTCTTCTAACAATTCAGACTCCAAATTCTCAGCAGGTTCCAGCCTTTTATCCTCAGAGTCATCTGATGCAAAAGTCACAGCAGGATCGATTCTTTCAGTCACAACACTATCCCAGACCGCAGGGCCCTTCCCCCGAATCTGATGATCAGGATGTGGTTTTGACGGAAATTGTGCGTGATATATGCGAATAAGATCTGGGGCATGCACCTTGGATACATCCTGCCAAGAGTGAATTTCAGTTTCATTGTACAGTTTTCCTACAAAGTACTGGAATCGTCCCTTTAACCATCTGGAATCATAAATTCCGATCACTGTAGAATCCGTAATAGGTTCAATGTTGAGCCTGGATGGAGAATCGGTATCTTCTGGAGAACGCAGATTACACGATGGAGTGTCAGGTATTAACAGAGAGTGATGAAAAACAGGGTGAATGTGCATGGAGTGCAGTAAAGTAAGTCAATAAACTACCGGATTAATAACTGCCTCGATAGGGAAGGGACCAATAAAACGATGATCCAATTTCCTAATCGGACGATCGACCCGAAGATGTTTCGTTGACAACCAGACCTTGTCTCCCACAGCCAATGGAGGCGTCGCCCGATGCGAACGATCGGCGAAATGCTTATAATCAGCTTTCGCTCATTCTAATTGTCTAGAAATCAATTGATGTATCGCATATAATTCTGACAAAAAATCTCGTGCCTCCGGAACTGGAGAATCTGCGATGGATAGCGGAAAAAACCTCGGATGATAACCCACATTGGCATAAAAAGGTGTCATGTGGGTGGAAGTGTGCCAAGAGTTATTAAAAGCAAACTCTGCCAATGGAAGATAGGTCACCCAGTCATTCTGTCTTTGATTAACAAAACATCTGAGGTATTGGGCGAGGATGCTAATGACTTTCTCAGTCCCGCCATCGGTTTCCAGATGATGTGCCGACACTAAACACACTTGCACTCGTAGAGCGTTCATTAGGCTTTTCCAGAATTGAGCGGTGAACTGAACACCGCGATCTGAAACAACTCTATCTGGTAAGCCATGTAAACGGAATACATGTTGTATGAAAAGCCGGGCAGTAACATGAGCCGAGGGTAATTTTTTACATGGGATGAAATGGGCCATCTTAATGAGCATGTCAACCACTACTAGCACTGTCGTACAATCCGACGAAAGGGGGTAAGTGCGTTAGAAAGTCCATGGAGATCGCTCCCCATGGTCTATTCAGAGTTGGCAGTAGTTGAAGAAGTCCAGGAGGTGCACCCGATGCCGCTTTCGCTTGTCCACATGTATACAAGAAGTGACATAAGAAGACACATCATGTCGAACCCGAGGCCACCAAAAAGTCCGGGTGACCAAGTGCAGGGTTTTGTGAAAACCAAAATGACCAGCAGCTGGATTGTCATGACATTGTGTCATGATGAGGGCTCTAAGTGTTCTGTTGGATACATACAACAAGTCTCCATGTCGTAACAAGTCCTCTTCAAAGGACCATGGGGAATCAGGTCCAACTTCTTCCTTTTTCTGCTGCGTCCACGGGTCTAATCATTGCGCCTCTTGTATACGAGCCCGCAAATCTACAGGATCTTGCAATACGGCTAAGGATTCTGTTGGTAACACAGTTTGTAGAGGAAGAGGATCCTCAGGACCGATATACTCGGGCTTCCGAGACAACGCGTCAGCTCTCCGATTCTGTCCACTTGGAACATAAGTAAGGGAGAAATTGAACCTGGCAAAAAACAACGACCACCGAATCTGGTGTTGGTTCAATTTCTTAGCTGTGGTCAAATGTTCCAAGTTTTGATGATCTGTACGAACCTCTACCTTGTGCCCAGCCCCCTCTAAATGATGTCTCCAGGTCTCAAAAGCAGCCTTAATGGCCAACAACTCCTTTTCCCAGACAGTGTAGTTGCGCTCTGAAGCTGTGAGCTTCCTAGAATATTATGCGCATGGGAAAAAGGGCGCGCCATCTTTTGAAGCTTGTAACAGTACCGCTCCGATAGCGACATTGGAGGCATCGGTCTCGACCACAAATGGACGATTCGGATCAGGATGCCTCAATATTGGCTCAGCAACAAACGCTTTCTTTAAAATATCAAAAGCCTGTTGTTGAGGCCCCCCCCACACAAATGGGACCTTCTTACGGAGGAGCTGAGTTATGGGGTCCATTACTTTAGTAAAGTCTGGGATAAAAGTCCGATAGTAGTTGGCGAATCCCAACAGACGTTGTACGTCCTTGACTCAATGAGGGACTTCCCAACTACACAATGCTTCAACCTTTTTAGGGTCCTGAGCAATGCCCTCGGGAGAAATGATGTGCCCTAAAAACTGTATCGATGACTGAAAAAAGAAACACTTTTCCAATTTCGTGTGAAGTTTATGCTCCCTAAGACGCTGAAGCACTTGACGAACCTGCTGAAGGTGGTGATCTCTGGACTGAGAGTAAATTAAAATGTCGTCCAAATACTCCACAACAAACCTATCCAGCATGTCTCGAAAATATCGTTCATTAGGTGCTGGAATACAGCAGGAGTGTTGGTCAGACCAAATGGCATGACGGTGTACTCGAAATGACCATAACGAGTGCCAAACGCCGTCTTCCACTCATCCCCTTTGTGTATCCGAACCAGGTTGTAGGCCCCACGCAGATCTAATTTAGTGAAGATAGTAGCCTCCCACAACCACTCCATCAATTCCGGAATGAGCGGCAAGGGATAGCTATTCCTCACAGTGATAGAGTTCAGGCGTCTATAATCACAACATAGACGAAGTTCTCCCGACTTCTTCTTAACAAAAAGAATGGGCGCCGAAAGAGGGGATGAGGAGGGGTGAATAAATCCCTGAGCTAAGTTTTTTTCTAAAAACTCTCGGAGTGAAACCAACTCGGGCTCCGATATAGAATATAACCTCCCCTTGGGCAATGGGGCGCCTGGTATCAGGTCCACAGGACAATCATAGGTACGATGTGGCGGTAATCGGTCTGCCTCCTGTTCGCTGAAAACATCAGAAAAATCCGACAACTCCGAAGGAATGGAGACAGCAGGAGCGACGATATCTTATCCGGCGCAGACATGCCTCAGATGGTCCACACATTGTAGGTTTGGAAACGAAATGGCGTTCTGCGCCCAAGCCACCAACGGATCGTGCAAACGTAGCCAGGATTCTCCAAGCACCAAAGGGAGATGAAGGTTCGAGGTGACATAAAAACTGATCGCCTCCTCATGATCCCCAATGACCATACGCACTGGCTGAGTTGCTAAGCGAATGGGTCCCGACTTGAGTTCTCGCCCATCTACAGTTTCCACTTTAATGGGGGGATTTACAGGAATTAAAGGAATTCCAAAATGTTCAACAAAAGCAGAGTCCATAAAGCTGGTTGTAGCCCCTGAATCCACCAGCGCAACGGCGGGAATTCCCTCCTTCTGGGACTGCAGAAATATTTGAGTGTCCAAAAGTAAATGCTGAGGAGGACCAGGATTTACTTCGGCAATTTGGGGTGGGGGTGTAGAATGTGCCCGACCTAGGGTTTCTCCGAGGTCGGGCCTACCCTGTTTCCCGACTGGCCAGGAGTGGTTTCGGGCACAGGTCTGTGAGTCCCTCTCCGAGTGCAGGACTTTGCAAAATGTCCCGGACTCCTGCAGTAAAGGCACAAGCCTTCCTGGAACCTTCTTGAATGTTCTCGTGCTGTTAAGCGAGGGCGGAGTGTGCCTATCTCCATCGGCTCCTCAACCTGAACCGTGGGTTGGAAAACTCTCGGTGGCGGAATGCGTGCACGAACAAACACAGGTGGTTCCACAACGGGCCGTTTGCTCCCACGTTGTTGTAAACGAGCTTCAATACGTAAGCATTGAACTATCAATGCATCCAAAGTTGAAGCCTGTTCTGCATGGACTAGCTCATCCTTGATGGCATCAGACAAGCCTTCCTGGAATGCAGCCATATGAGCCGGTTCGTTCCAGTTAGAGTCCATGCACAACAAAAGGAATTCTGCCACGTATTCCTGTAGTAAACGTTTTCCCTGCTTAATATCCATTAGCCGTCTGTCCACAGTTTGTCCTTTAATGGGATCCTCAAACATTACCCTCATCTGTTGGAGGAAACCCTGGAAATTGTTCAATAACAGGCTATCTTGAAATAACAAGGGAGTAGCCCAATTGGCAGCCTGCCCAGTTAATAAACTAATAATAAAGCCTATTTTAGCCCGGTCGGTTGGAAAGTCTTCAGGTCTCAGAGAAATAAACTTTTGGCATTGGCCCATAAATGCCGGGAACCTGTCGATTTGCCCAGAAAATTTCTCTGGCATGGATACCGGGCTTTTCCTCACAGGAGGGGCAGGGGAAGCAGCAGCGGTGCTTGGTAAGCTGGAAACATAATTCAGCAATTGTGTTACCTGATTTTGCAGTGTCATGTTACTTTGCAAAGCTGAGTTATTTGTTCTTGTAGTTGCTCTACCAGACGCTACAGTTGATTAGAATCCATCTTGTTTCTAAGATGGTTTGTTGTGGGTCAGGAACAAAAATGTTATGGCTCGCCCTTCAAAGTTCCAACAAAACCAAACCAAAGCCACCCCAAAACTCAAATCCAACAGAAAGGAGTCTTACAAGATTATATTCCACACGCCCTGTTTATCACAACAGTTCTGGCACAAATTCTCAAAGCTCCGAGTCTCTTCCGAAAACCTCTGCATGTAATCAATCACTTTGTTCCTGACAAACTTCCCCCCCACAGCTGTGTCCTTTTATAATCCTTGAGGCAATGTGCTAATAACTAATTATTGGCTCGCCCTCCCTTCTAACTGAGTTTGTCTCCACGAACCACCTAGATGGGTGTGTCAATCTCCCTAAATCATCATCTGGCCTGATGCCTCCACACAGCTTGATGTTTCAGCCTCCTTCTTGTTCTTGCATCTAGCCACAATCTGTCAGCTTCCTTGCTCGACTCCTCTGACTCATCTTGTGGCTCAACTGCAGGCATGAATGAGGTCGAGGATTCAGGCAAAGAATGTCTGTGTGATAACCTTTCATCCCCCTGGCTCACATCTGTGTCTTCTAACAATTCAGACTCCAAATTCTCAGCAGGTTCCAGCCTTTCATCCTCAGAGTCATCAGAAGCAAAACTCACAGCAGGATCGATCCTTTCAGTCACAACATATATACACACACACACATACATACATACCTCACTGCAGTTTTAGACTGTTTCATGAGATGCTTTTCTAGACATATTTGGGAATAACAGTTTGTGTTTATTCTTGGCAAAGTATAACTAGATCTTTAAAAAAAAAAAAAAAGCCCAATTAATTATTTGTAAACAGTGCAACTGTAGGGAGATGCTACCAATTGCATTTCATGGCTATTGACTAGATAAATGTTAGGGAAATGTTACTGCAATTCGTAAAGTATAAGGCTCTCTAAGGAAAATGAAAGAAAGTTGATTCCATACTAATTAAATGAATTATATCTTTTCCATTTGCACAAATTGAGAAACAATAAATACAAGCTGGTGCTTAAATAAATTGTAAGAGGTCATTTGCGTTTGCTGCATTCATACTATCCAGGACTCCAGAGTTTAGTCCCTGTTTTGCTATGGAAAAATAAATGTTCATTCAATGCTCCATTTACAGTAACAAGAGTGTTATTTGCGGAATTATTTTGCCCATTAATTTTTGTGGTCTAGCTGAAGTTCAGCTGGTTTTGCAGCTCCTGATGTAGTTGAGGGAATTTACTGGACATTTTATGGTGACATTTGGTTGGCATTGAATGCTGTGAGCATATCCAGATCACTGGTCTGAGTTTGCTAATGAACAAATTCTGTTCTGGATTGGCAGTCTGGGTCATCAGCTGGGTAGCTAAAGATGGAACAGTTGTCTCCCTTTTAACTGATGACTTCAGAACCCCCAGAAGGAACTCATATAAGGTAGCAAACTATCAGTCTGTTCTCCAGGCTGATTTTTCTGTTATTAACATAACATGGAAGTCTGGCGCTAACTTTTGCATTTTGTGACTATGCTAAACAGGTTTCCATTAAATATTATATAAATCCATATTGAATATGTTATATATTTTAAACAAAGAGTGCCCAATTTCTAACCAACCACCTGGGGTATAACAAGGGAGAAATAGAAAAAGTGTCTCAGACTTTTATTTTCATTCTTTTTATTTTCAGAAGAAGCTTGGATTTTCAGCATCTCTCTCTCTCTCTCTCTCTCTCTCTTCCCCCCCCCCCATGCAAGAATAGGTTTAAAAACAAAATATAACATAAAATAAATGCAATTTATTAAGAACACAGACTTTGTTTTAACTGACTATAATATACTTAATTTTGTATTTCAGACTTTATTTCTGAAATGCAGAATTAAGTATATTATAGTCAGTTAAAACACACATGGACATACAAAACAGTAATAGAGCTGTTTTTTTATTTGATGTATTCATGTGCTTTGCCTAGAAATAACATTATTGGAGTGGGGAGAATGCAGTATTCTGCTCATCTATGAAATGGTTCCTAAAGCTGTTTGATTCCCCCACCTAATTCCAAAGCATTAGGATTGTAATTGGGAAACAAACTATGAACTTTTATTTTCACATGAGATTTTTTTTTTTTACTAAATGTTGTTCTATCCAGGGAGTTGGATTATAAATTCTATAAATATGGAAATATTCTCTTGCAATTAATTGCAATATCTAATAATGTGGCTTTTTCACTGTATTTCTGCTGTGTTTAAATTTATCCTAAACTTAGCTTGCTTTCATTATTGTTGCTTTAACTAGATTATAAGATAAGAGCATTGGTAAATCAAAATGATTGTCTTTTCTTGTGGAATTCTTAAAACCATGTATGACATAGAGACAAGTTAATCTTCGAGATAAAAAAAGAAAGGGAAAAAAAAGCATTGAGACATCAGAAAGAATTTGTTATGCCTTTAGGGGATATTCTTCCCATAAATGATATCATAAAAACTTCCTAAATTACATATTAAATAGCAACGGCCAAAGAAAGTATAAATATTTTGGTGTGAGTGACTTAAAAACATTGGATTGAAATATAAAAACTCAGCAAAATGAATGCCTTCTAGAAATCTAGCAATGTATTTCTAAATTGGATGCAAGTTTAAAAGATGAAATATATATGGAATGAACATGAACTTAAAGAAAAAAAAACTTAAAATGCAGGATTTAAAAAAACACATCAATGTTAGGCTGACAAAATTTGGGCTAAAGAAATCCATAGAACCACTTTTTTTCTTTTTCAAGTCAGTGTTAACATCTGTTGACTGTTGAACTTGTCCCTGCAGTTTCCTTTGCAAGATTTTGGAAGTGGTTTGCCATTGCCAAATCCTTTTTAGGACTAAGACAGAGTGATTGGCTCAAGGACACTCATATGACTTTGGCAGGACTAGAACTCAGTCTCCCAATTTCTAGTCTGGTGCAAACAGGCTTTCTTGACAATCACTAGACGGCAGCAAAAAAATACATCAAGGGACCATTTGGACCATTGTAACCCTTCTGGAGAGCTGCATGAGAATATCTGGTGATATAAAGACTCAGTGGAAGTGACAAAGCCAAAACCCTTAGATATAAATCAAGGATACATAAAGGAATATAATATATGTGATTAATTCCCACCCTTAAACAGCTCCCAAATCAAGACAATGGAAATCATGTTCCAAACTACAGCTCTTGGAAGCCAACCCTACTTACAATCTATGGGCCATCAGTTGCCATGCAATAAAAGTTCATTATTTCATCTTTACTCAAGAATAATTTTAATTGTTTCATTATTTTAATGGATTTCCCAGCAGCTGTATGTATACAAACACAGGTGTACCTATATTATTGTTAAGTTTTAGGAACACCTGTATTACACATAAGTGTCCATAATTTTTGCCATCATGGAACAGTAATTGCATCTCTCAAAATATTGCAAAATAATATATTTTGAGTGTGAATAAACATTTGCTCTACTTTAAAATATATTGAGCAAATATAGCATTTGCCATTGACCATTATGACTCCACATGTTTATAAAGAGTTCCATCACATTCTGTACAACTAGATGACTTCTTTGTCTCTTTCTCCTGCAATTCTTACACTCATATTTATGTACTCATAGCACAAATTTAGTATGAACATCAAGGCTCCAAGGTAGAAGAAATTTATGGGAGTATTCTATTGGTGGGTAAGTAGATTTCATCAAATGTTCCATGGCACTTTGTGAATTAATGGATTAGATGTAAGATTCAATTTCCAGGTAAAATTAGTGCAAGCAAATTTGAAAATTAGCTATTATAATTCACTTTCTTTGATGGAAAAAAAAATTCATTTTCTACTACAACACTTTTAATTTTTTTTTTCAAAAAGAATACGCAATGATTCAAAAGGCAAGTTAAAAAATTAATTCCAAAAGAGAAGTTTTCTTATTTAAAACAAGTTTTATTAATTCTTCAAGACAGACAATACACAAATACACAAAACAAAAGTGTAAAAAATCTCTTTTCTGAAAGTTGCTTAGTCCCAGGTTATAACTCTTGTACAGACACAAATTCAAATTCATATTCCTTTTATATACCATTTCATATCTTATTAACATTTTCAATTTTCTACATGACTTCTCCTCTCTTTTAAATTTTCTCAATTTTATTTTATTTATCTCCTCTCAATTCATATCATAATATTTATCATTCTTTGTCTGTTCTATTCCAACTATCCATTTATTTTTCTTCTTTAAAAAAGAAGAAAAACTTCTCCTGTACACTATATGGAGTATGATGCCTTTATCTCTTTCCCCTATATTCGTAATACTTAATATGAAAAACATAACTTACGTTGGATTCTATCTGGTACTTTCTAAAATTATACTATGTTGTCAAAAATAATACAAATCTATTCATTAATATTAATATTCATTTATATCTTAAACGTTTACCACATTACTTTTCAGTTAAATCACATACTTTTATGGGAGCCGTATTTTCCATAATTATCCCCCCCCCATATCACATATTATAACTCATTACAGTGTTCCTCCTTCTTCTACGTCAAATCTCTCATTTCGCAAAAAAATTCGCTAATATACCATAATCTAATCATTAATATTAATAATCATTTATATCTTAAACATTTTATCCATTTCAATTAAATATCATGCCTTTGTAGGAACACTTGTACTTTCCAAAAATTATTATTACCCCCCCCACATCACAATTTTAAATCATATTTCATTACAGTACTCCCTTTTTCTTAACAAAAATATTACTAGTTTATATTAAATATTTTATCACATTTTAAATTACATATTATTTCCATTTTTTATGGTTATTTCTAAATATAAATATAAAAATGCAATCTAATGTACCTTTCTAGTATCCCTTTAACAATAAAGTTTATCGAAAAAAAAAACCTTTTGCTTCTTAACATCTTTCTCCCCACCATTAAGGCTTCTCATCCCTTCCTTTCTCCCTTGCTTCTCCTTCTCTTTGTCCTCTTTAACCCCTTGTCTCTCCACCTCCCTTTTATTCTGCTTTCCCCCTTTCTGTTGTTTCCTAACATAATGTCCCCTTTTCACCTTATTCTTCTCTTTTTGGATTGTTTTTCCAGATCTTAGAGTCCTCTTTTCCTTTTTCTCTTTCTTTTTCCCTTCTCCAACCAGAGTCATTTGATCATCAAAGATGGCTTGTTCTTTGTCCCCATCATCCTGTTGTTCATTCTGTTTCACATAGTTATAAACCACCATTTCTAAAAATTGAAAGATAGTGCCAAGACCATCTTTCCCTTCTTGTTTTTCTTTTTCATATTTTTGATATATAAGTTTCAATCCATCCACAGATGATGCCATTGTGTAGAGAAAAAGTTTTTCCAAACAACCACCCAGATGCTTTAATCAGAAATAATTGTCAGAGGTTCCAAAGTCACCAAACAATCCAAACAGGATGTTTCTCTCTTTTTTTGGGGGGGGGGAACAAATTTCATTGATTTTAAAGACAAACAAACCATCATTAACCATTAAATACATAAAAACTCTTTCCATTATTAATTTTACAAGTCAAGTAGAATATTATTTTATGCAACATAGTTCTGTTTTACACCATTTCAATATAAACATATAGATATCTCTTAACAAATTTCTCATTATTTCTCTCTTCGTATTCGATTTCATGGTTACTATTATTATTTTCTATATTTATCCAGTTTATAGTCATCATCTTCATTCCTCTCTGACTTGATTACCATTATTCTCATCCAACATTCCTCTGAGGTTTTATTAATTCTCAAACAAAACATAGATACACAAAACACAAAAATATAAAACTTCTTTTAAGAAAGCAGTTTGGCCCCAGATTACCTCTCTTTGTATGGACTTCAATTAAATTCGTGCTCATCTTATATACCATTACCTATCTTATTTACCATTCTATATCTTCTATATAACTTCTCCCCGCTTTTCATTCTTCTTATTTATATTTTATTTAATTCATTTTAATTTAAATCATTGTATTTGTATTTTTTGTCCATTCTTTCCAAATTATCCATTTATCTCATTCCCTATAGTAAGAAAAATAAAAAAAATTCTCCTGAAATCACTGATCAGAGTATGATGCCTTTCTATCCTCCCCCTAAATTAATATTTAAAATAACGCCTGATACCCAATCTGATTCTGCTTAGTACATTCTACCTACTAACCTTCAAAGAGAAAAAATAATAAATTCATAATAATTAATATAATTAGATAATAAATCTAAATATTAAATCTTATAACATTCCAATTGTCTATTTCAAAAAACAAGTGCTACAATTTTATTAAATTTTAAAATCTGTCATTACTAAACATTTCAATATTTTAATCTTTTATTAATTCTTATAACATTCTAGTTTTCTATTTCTAATATATAGTACGATCTTATGTACTTTGCAGAATCTTCTTTTTTAAAGAAATTGTACCTTACCCTTTATCCCTAAAAAAAATCCTTTTTTCCCATCTTGTTTCATACCTTTGTGGTTTTTCCCTCCCTTTCCCTTTCTTTCTTATCCCTCTGGCCTTTTTACCCCCGCCCTCTACTAACCTCCGCCTTTTTAGCTTTCCCTCTCTGTTGTAATCCTTTCCCCTTTTGCTCAGTAACATTAAGTTGGTTTTGCATCTTATTTTTTCCTTTCTTAAGTATTTTTTTTAAGTCTTAAGTTCTTCATTTTCCTTCCTTTCTTTCTCCTTTCTCTCTTAATTAATTTTTTAGATTCACTGAAGATGACGTCTTCTTCTTCTTTTTCTTCTTCTTCTTTTTCTTCTTCTCCTTCTATTTCCTCCATCTGTTGTTGTGTTTGCTGATAAATAGCAAGCGCCATTTCTAAAGAAAGGAAAGCTTCTTTCACAGTGTCCTTACTTTCTTGATATTCCTTTCTAAGTTTATCATCAGATAAAGCCATTCTTTGTTCTTCTTAGAGCAACCAAAATGTTTCAAAAGTTAAAACAATTCCTCAAAGTCCCAGAGACATCAATCAGTCCAAACAACGCACAAAGTTCTCACTTTCTCTTCCTGGGGTGGTATCAGTAAAAGGGAAAAGAAAAAAAGCCCAATCTGTATTTTACAGCCTTGTTACAATCAATTTCTAGTCTCAAGATCTTCAAGGCATCTCCTCCAGCAAGATCTTAATATTTTTTTTGTCCTCTCCCTTCCCACTTATAACAAGAAGCCAAGTTTTTACCTTTTGTAAAAAACAACAGGTTTCTCAATGGCCATTTGTTGATTCCATAGGGAAGGAGAGTAAACTTTCCTTTCAGCACCTCAATTTTGCCGCTTGAAATCCTCCTCTGGAAACAAAGTATTTTTCAAATAGTCATAGTTCTCAGGATTAAACGCCTCTTAAAGTCCTGGATCAGCCCAAAAACTTTCTCTTGTAAACTTTCTCCCCTCTTCCTCCTGCTCAGTCTTACCCAGCTGCCGGCTTCTTTGTGGCGGCTATTGCAGACCGCCGCTCGACTGCCTTGAGAAAAGGGGGGTTTGCCAACTGGGGAGGGAGTCTGCAACACCCCCAAACCCCTCACCAGCTCCCCCTATCTTTGGCTGCCTCTGCAAGGCAGCCTTAGCCTCCAAACCCATCCGGATCGGAGGCACCAAAACAGCTAGCGCGGCAGGGGTCGCGAAGGATCGCGAAACCCTGCCACTGGCGAAGCCGACAAACCGGAACTTCTGGCTGTTTCTCTTAAATACCTTCTTCTTCACTTTCTCTTTCTGGAGTTAAAGTAATCACAAAGTTTCCTTTCAAATATATTTTTTGGAAGTTTTTTTTAAAAAAATGTTTAATAACTCTTTACAATTCTAGGCAGTCTTCTCCTTATTTTCAAATTCAGCTCCATTTTTTTCCCTCTCCCTTCTCACTCACAGCCAAAAAGATTTTTTTTTCTCCGCTGTCACTTTAAGAAGGAGAGTGGAACGAAAAGAAAAAACTTTCCCTTTAAGAATATTCGCAGTTTATAACTCTCACAGGGAACAATGTATACTTAGCAGCCTTCAAGGTTCCAGGTCACTTTCTCTTGTCTTGTCCCGGTTACAAGCAACTTTCACTTCTTGCAACTTTCTTCCTCCAGCACCTGCTTGTCTGGCTGCAGATTTCTTCGTTGCGGCCATTGCTGACCACCGTTCCTCACCCTCGGGAAAAGGGGGTTTAGCTGACAGGGGAGGGGGTCTGTGACACCCCCAAGTCCCTTTCCGGATCCCCCTTATCTTCAGCTGCCCCTACAGGGCAGCTATATCCCCCAGATCCAAACGGATTGGGGGAACCTTGGTGGCGAACGCAGCAGGGATCGTGCAGTAACGCGAATCCCTGCGCCGCCAAAACTTTGCAAACTGGAAGTCCCAAGAGAAGTTTTCTTATAGATTTACTAAACAGTCACTTTGACATCAACTGGAAATTAGTCAAATTCTAATAAAAGTCTCTGAAATATAGTGGAAGAAAATTAGGGTGTTTTTTTTAAAATAAGATGATTTACTAAAACACTATAAGAACAAACATTAAAAAATTTAAAATATTTTCTATAATGTACCTCTTTCTGTAGAAAGTATGATCTATTAAAATGGAATAAAAATATCTATTTATCAAAAAAAGTAGAACTAGTTTCTATCTCTTTTCATCTATCAAAACAGAATACAAAAAAGTGGGTTTTTACAATTTTATTTCCAATCAAAACAACCTCATTAAATCTTATATATAGATATAGAGATAGGGATATATATAGATATATAGCTTCACACTGCTTTCTAAAGTTGTCATTACATTCCTGTATAAGGTTTGAATTATATTTATTTTAAACTGTGTGTGTGTTTGTGTGTGTGTGTGTGTGTGTGTGTGTGTGTGTGTCTCAGGTAAACAGTTATGTGGCTTTCTTTTTTAACTACACTGTCACAGACTGCATAAAGCTCTGATATTGTGGAATTGATTCAAATTTATACAGAATGAAATAATATGCTTGTATAGTTATAATTAATATATTTGGAATAAAAATATACTTTCTATAAACATGCAGGCATGTGCTCAGAAATAGATGAGTAGAAAGATTATTCCACAGTCTGGAAATGGTTGCAAAAGACCAATAACCTTCACATAAGAACTTGCCTTCAGATGGAGTACTAGTAATTTATTTAATTCAAATGACATATCCTTTAAAAATGCAAACCATGAAAATATCAATCAAATCATTATCAATTGTAGAGAGTAATAAAGGAAGATTTCCCCAATAAACCATAACATATTTTCCCCCTTATCACAAAGTGTTATTAAATAAAGAATTGGAACCAATTTTAAAGTTCTGTAATTATAAACTGAAAGGCCCTGTTTTCTGGAACTTATTTTGAATTATACTTTGAATTATATTTTGAATTTGTTAAGATAAAACTGTCTGGCCCAAGACAAATCTGTGAGATGGGGATCATCTTCCTTACATTGATCATCCATTAACAAAGTGAGGGCTACATTTGATACCACTCACAACCCATTTGTGGGAAGCACTGCAGGAAAGGTGGTTTGGAGTGTAAAACCACAGTAATAATTTGCATCTATATCAGATTTGGGCTGCAAAAATCTGGACAGCCAGTAAATGTCATGAAGGAGTTAGGGTTTTCTGTCTTCTGCTGCCCTTCTATAAGTGTTCAGACTGTCTGGGTACTCCACATCTTCATGGCCCACATAGGTTCTTTTATGGCCATTATCAGATGTGCTCTTTATTTTTTGAAAGTCCAACCAGGTCCTTATGTCTCCAGGTTCCAAAGTGGCCACTACTCCTGTTATGAACTAATAAAAACGCTTAAATAAAGTTTATCAAAGCTTAAAGAAAAAGCAGGGTTCTAATCCTGCACTTCTGATTGGCCAATAATGGCGATATCGGATTGGTCCGTTTTGGGGAATCTGATTGGCTGTTAACGAGCCACTCTCATCGGTTCAAGGGTTTAATGCTTCCATGTACTCATTGGTTAATAGGATATATTAACCAATTGGTTAATATAAAAGGACTGCTGCTGCCCCAGGTTTTTGCTCTGTTCACAATGATTAATAAAGAGTTGAAGTTCACTGTTCACTGCCTCGTCTCCGTTCCTTGCACCCATGTGCAGAACTTAACAACTCCTATTTTGACTGTGTTGTCACCTCTGAAAACTTGGAACTGAAAATGAGTCACCATTCTGCATCAAGTATGGCAGAATATCTGGGATAAGTTCTGGATCAAGTCATTCAATTGTTTCTGATTTACTCTATTTTTTGTTTCCATTGTGAAGAATACTTTTCGTCAGGTTTTTTGTCCTTTTGCATAAAGATGTTGTTTTACTCTGCCAAATCCTGCAAGGCTGTGAAATGCCATTTCAGGTGCAAAGTACAACCAACCTTTTTTTTATCTCTCTTATAAATGCTTCCATTGCTTCTACGACAATATTAGCTATTCCTTCATTTCCTCTTGGCTAAAACATAACTGTCTTTGTTATCAACAGTCCTAGTTCACAGTACAGGCACTTGGCTCCAACAAGAGAAAGAAGCTCTGTTAACATTCAGAAGAAAAGAAAAGAAAATTACTATATTCCAGTATGTTAGTAGAGCACGTCTATAATAAGTTACAAAACCCAATGCCAGGCCTCAAAGTTAAAACATTTTTATCTTCAATCATAATGCGGATTATTCTTTCAAACTCCTCGGAGCAGCTGAAGCAAAGCTTTGAAACATCTTTTTGCCCTGCATGAAAGGATTGTTTGCAACAAACACTTTGAATTCTGCATTTGCTCATTCCTTGTAATGGCACCGTCAGAGTCTTTGGTTTCCTCTGGTTCAAGATTTGCAATTCCAGTCATACTACAACCTGGATGTTATAACTGCTCTTTCTGTAGGAAATTTAAAAGCATGTCACCTTTTTGATTTTGGAGAAAAAGTGCAATAGCAAAAGGTTTCACTTATTTATCAGAAAGTCTCCATTTCCTGCCAGAGGTATTAAAAGAAGGCTGAGAAATTGCTGGAAGGAGGATGACTTTACACACCATTCTTGTGCTGTAAATGATAAACCATGAAAGGTTGGAAGCACATTACATTCAATTGTTATTTCTATGTCAAACCACAAAAACAAAGGTAATGCTTTCCTTCATTATAGAAACAAACTGCAATATTAAGATATTTGCCTTTCTTTTCATTTCCATTTGTGAAGATAAATACAATGCAGAAAGAGACTTCCTCCTCCTTCTCTCTCTCTCTCTCTCTCTCTCACACACACACACACACACACACACTCCTTGGCAATATATTCAATGGCTTAAAAGTTTAAAAAAATGATATAATTATGAAAAAGTTTCTTTTTAAATCCATTTGAAAAACATGTGTAGTTACATCTCATAAATATCAACTGATTTATATTAATCCATATCTCATATAATGAAGTGTTATTGTATAATAAAGCTTTTATCCTTGAAAATCATTTTAAACCTTTTAACTGAAAGAAAAGATGATAGAGTGGGTTTTTTTTTCTGTAATTTGAATAAAAATAAAATGTAACAAAAAAAGAAATAGATTTACCTTACAGTATTCATTTTTATGAAATAAGTAATGTGCATGTCATACAATCTATATTTATGTCATACATTATTTCCATCCAGCTGCTTATTTTTGTTTTTATTTCTAATTTCCTCTTAATGCAAAATGTTTATTTTTCTCCGACATGTTCAGACAGAAACTCACAACAGACAGACAGACAGACAGATAAATAGATAGATAAATAGATAGATAGATAGATAGATAGATAGATAGATAGATAGATAGATAGATAGATAGGAAAAGATTTTAAATTAACCAATGCAGATTTCAAATGAGATTATGCTATTTCTCTCTTTTCCTTTTTCTATGTCTCCATTTGCCTCATCAGTCATTTGATAAAAATCCAGTCATGGAGCAATACTATCAGTGATGAGATTTCAGAAATGATACCTGGGAGAGGGAAATGTTGTTTTTGTAATTAATCAAATTGGAAAAGCAATACACGGATTAACCCTTGACTAAATCTCTTTAGATAACTTTTTCAATGAAGGCATACGTTCTACTTCATGTATAAGAAACAACAAAAATGCTCCTTGAATCTAGTTAAGAGATGTGCCTAATAAAGGACTTCATTTGAACTTATTTCATTACTTTTTTTGTTGGTAGCGGTGGCAAGAAGGGTGAATGAAGTTGAATACAAAAGACTTCCAGTGCACTGAATTACCTGTTTCACCTTGAAAAGCCACACAAAAACGAAGCTCTTAAAGCCTTTTGAAAATGACCTTTTTTTCCTCAGCAATGATTTATCTCTGCCTGCACCCCCACCCCAAAAAATCCCTTTTACAAAAGGGAGTGTGATTAAAGGAAGCCAAGCAGCACAAACACTGGCTGAAGATCCTGCTTATCAGGAACTTACTTAACAATGTGTGTTTGAGGGTCGGGAATGCTGCAGGTTCAAGGGATAATTCAGCCTTTCAAGCACTTCAATTTATTTCATGCCTGAGCACTGTCATTGTGAGCAGACAAGATGAAACGCATCGTTGTGTAAAGAAATTGAAATGAAATCCTACTTGACCCAGCAGGATGGGGCATTATGTTTGACTCAGTGCTGATTCCTGGGATAATATCTAATTCTTGGAGGAAAATTTCTTGATATGGCCACCTGCTGGGAGAAGCTTTGTCCGGGGATCACAAGTTGTTCTGGGTGACTGGGCTCAGGACATGTTAAAAAGGAAGCGGCCAGCTTCCCACTGCTGTTAAGATCGCTTCATTTTCTCTCACATGCTCTATTCACTGGGAAGAGATTGAATTGGGGCAGGGGCTGAGAGAAATCTGGGAAGGGAACCCCAAGCACTTTGACCAGGAGCTTCACATTCCATGTCAGGGCCTGCTTGACCTGAGGTATATTTCCATACGTACATATATACATTAGTCAAGAGATGACATCTTATTATTTCATCTAAGGCTAAGGATTTTTTTTTTTATTTCAATTATCCTCCCCTACTTTCTCTATCTTCCCCCCTCTCTCCCCCTCCCTTTTGGTAATTTTTAATATGACAGCAGACCTGTCATCTGTGTGTCTTCCCTCCTTCGGTCCCTATGAGCTGTTTACTTTGAAAAGACAGCACACCAGCCGATTAAATAAAGCAGGAGCACTCCTTGTCTCACACAGGGGAATCGTGGAGACAGCTTTATTACTTCTGTCAGAAAACAAAGGTTTTTCCCAGCATGCAGGGGATTATTAGGCCAGCAGCAAATAAACGAAATTCACAACACCGACACTTCAGATGTATCTAACAAGCAGGAGGAGGGGCAAAGTCGTAAGTGATTTCTCCGCTGTTATATACATGTATATACACACACACACATATATAACTTTACACAATCTGGTTTTATGCCTAATGACAATCCCCCCCTCTCATTTAGATGCTAATGTTAAGATGGAGAGAGAAAGCTCTTTTGGAAAGGTGATGGCTTGCTCAAGTGTTGCCTGCATTATATACCATTTTGCATTATATACCATTGGAAGTGTTATGTTCTGTGCATGGACACAAGGAATGGAGACGAGGCAGTGAACAGTGAACTTCAACTCTTTATTAATCATTCTGAACAGAGCAAAAACCCTAGGGCAGCAGCAGCCCTTTTATAGGGCAGGCTGCTGACCTAGTAGCCAATGAGAAACATGGAAGTGTTAAATCCTTGAACCAATGAGAGTGGCTCGTTAACAGCCAATCAGATTCCTCAGAATGGACCAATTCGATATCGCTATTATCGGCCAATCAGGAGTGCAGGATTAGAACCCTGCTTTTTCTTAAGGTTTGTTAAAACTTTATTTAAGTGCTTTTATGAGTTCATAACAGGAAGGCTTTATTCCCTCTTTAGAAAAAAAGGATTTCTTCACATCATGGCAGCTTGTATGTGTATGTTTAGCAGACAATAAAAAACAACATGGCTAAGATGAAAAGAACATACATTAAGTGCATTCCCTCAAATATGTTTTCCTTTAAAGAGCAGCCATTAAGTCCAGGCTGTAGAAAGAGGAAGAGGAAAGGGAGGGGAGGAAGAAAGGACTAAGAATTGGGGAAACTCGGGATTAAGTCTACCTTCAGTCATGGATGTTCTTTAGGTAACTTTGTATCAGTCCTTATTTGTCAATCCAACTTGGCGGGACTGTGCTAAGTGCCCCTTTGGGTCCCTGAAGAAAAACTGTGATATAAGTCAATCCATCAGGAATATAAATAAATATTACCTTGGATGTATATTTAAAAGAATTATTTTCAAGCTTAATATTTGTCACATTTCAATATTTTTCTCTACATGTGAGAGCACATTCTGTACAGTTCTATGGAATTTTGAATCCTCAAACCTCTAAGAAATATGATGGATCATTTTGGGCAAAAGGTTTAGAATTTGACTGAGATGCCTGGGGATAAGTCTTCCTCCCCCTCACCCCATTTATTTGTCAAACCAGAGGAAGACACTTGGCAGATATTATGTCTTTTCCTATTTTTTTGGGGGGGGGGGGGAGTTTTTATTAAATTTTATTTAATTTTCAAAATTTAAAAACATAAAATAAAACTTTATACATCATTATATCAATGTCAAGACATCTTTTACATTTCCTCATCCTCTTTCTATGTACACATTTCTTTCATTATACAATTTCAACTTAATATATAAATAAATATAGGTGGATATGAATATAGATATAAGTATTTACATAGTTTCTTATTCGTTTGTCATTTTGATTTCTTTTTATTCTTAAACTATTCATACCAGGCATCCCAGACATTATAATATATCAACTCGTCTTTGTCTCTTAATTTCATTGTTAGTCTGCCCATCTCTGCACAGTCTAATTTTTTTTATAACATCATCCTCTGATGGTACATTTTCCTGCTTCCAAAATTGTGCATAGAAAATCCTAACAGCTGTTAAAATATGTAGCATAATGTATTTATCTTTTTACTATCTTTTTCTGTTATTATGCCTAATAGATGCTGTCTTTTCCTCAGCCTTTTGTGGAGGATCCATGCAAGCCCAGCATTGCATAGCAATCTGTATAATTCTGAAAGCCCTGAAGGAGAAAAAAAAAATCTCTCTAAAGAGCTCCATGGTTTTTGAAGTGTGCGGGCAGAACAGTTAAGCAGATATAGAAAAGGAAAACACTTCTTCTCATTTTATATAATGGATTAAAAAAAAAAGTCCAAGCACTCTACACAGAACAGAAATGAAAACCCTGGAAATGAAACATCCAAATTCACTCCATGCAGAATCTGTGTTTGAATTGTTTTAAATTTCCACCTCACTTTTCTTTCTTCAGGCTGTCAAAAATATTTCCATTCTGACTTTGGGGTTTCAAACTGACAAGCTGATGAAAGAGATGGGAATGGTTATTTCTTTCTGATTATTCAATACAAAAAGAACGAATATAAAAGATTTGCATTTATATTTTATGAAATTGATTGATTCCATTATTTTATTTTATTTATTTATTTTGGTAAAAGTTTTATTGATTTTAACAACAAACAAAAAACATATCATAAATTTACAGTGTATCGGTTGGTTTACCACTCCCTTTTGTGCATCCATTTCATAGTCATCAGAATAATTATATTACATAATAACTCACATTATCAATCATCAATAAAATATCCCAATATCATTATTGAACAATCATTTGACTATAATTTTACTAATTCATACTTAAGCGAGATAACTATAATTAAGTTAAATTATTTTATGACAAATCATGAAATCATATCAAATCTATCAAAATAAAATATTCTTAAAAAATTATCAAAACCAAGAAAAATTATATATTCATTATTTCCTAGATTTCTAAATATTCTATTATCATATTGTATTATCTAACCATTGATAAAAAAGATCCCAAACTTCATAAAATTGTTTATCTTCTTGTTCTCTAATTTCAAATGTCAATCTACTCATTTCAGCACATTCCAATATTTTCTTAATAATTTCTTCCTCTATTGGTATTTTCTCACTCTTCCAATGTTTAGCAAATACAATCCTAGCTGCTGTTAATACATTTACAATCAGATATTTTAAATTTTTATTATATATATCAGGTACGATTCCCAATAAAAAAAATCTCTGGTTTCAAATCTATGTGTTTCTTTATCATTTTTTCCAGCCATATGCGAATTCTAGTCCAATATTTCCTGGCCTCCTCACAAGTCCACCACATATGGTAATATGAGCCAGGTATCTGATGACATTTCCAGCACTTTTCAGATTTATTCTTGAACATTCTTGCTATTCTTGTCGGGGGAAAGTGCCACCTGTAAAACATCTTATACAAATTTTCTTTATATGCTGTTGACATTGTCATTTTATAATTTTGTGACCACAGTTTTTGCCATTTCTCTAAATCAATCCCATATCCAAAATTCTTCCCCCAAGCAATCATTGTTTCTTTAACTTGTTCTTCCTCTAATTTAATTTCCAACAAATAACTATATAATTTTTTAATCACTTTTTCATCAGTACCTGTCAAAATCCTATCTAAGTCAGTCAATTTATCATAAAATCCTTCTATTTTAGAATCTTTAAGATACCTTGCATGTATTTGCGCATATGAAAACCAATTCATCTTTATACCTTGTTCTTCTAAATTTTGCATCGTTTTAAGTTCACCCTTTTCATCCAATATTTCCCCATATCTAACTGTTTGTTCCTTCTTATAAGTTATAGGATACGAAAAAGCTTCAATAGTTGATAACCAAACTGGAATTTTCAAATAACATTGTTTCTTAGTTTTCTCCCAATTCAACCATAACGATTCCCGTATATAATGCCTTCTGAAATAACCCTGTGATTTAGTTCCCTTATACCATAAAAAAAGCATGCCAACCCAATAATAAATCATGACCTTCTAATGTCAACAATCTAGTCTTTCTTAACGTTATCCATTCTTTAACCCACATTAAGTTTGCAGCTTGATAATACAACTCCCAATTAGGAAGGCCAAATCCTCCTCTAATTCTAGCATCCTGTAAAAGTTTTAATTTTATTCTCGCTTTCTTGCCTTGCCATATATACTTCAACACAATTTTATTTAGTTTTTTGAAGTAATCCTTACTTAACCTAATTGGTATTGTTTGAAACAAATATAAAATTCTGGGTAAAATATTCATCTTGATTGTTGAAATTCTACCTATCAATGACAATTGTAGGTTTTCCCATTTTTTCAGGTCAGATGCTATCTGCTGTTTAAGCTTAATATAATTATTCTCTTTCAATGTAGTACATCTTGACGTCAAATATATCCCCAAATATTTAACTTTGTTTGTAACTTGAATTTTCAATAAATCTGCCAGCTCTTCTCTTTGCCTTAATAACATGTTCTTTGTCAAAATCTTTGTTTTGTCTTTATTTATTTTTAAGCCAGCCATCTCACCATACGTCTCTATCTTTTCCAATAGTTTTAAAGCTGTCTCTAAAGGGTCTTCCAAAATAAAGACCAAGTCATCCGCAAAGGCTTGCAATTTGAATTCCTCCTTTTTGACTTTCATTCCTTTTATGTTTATATCCTCTCTAATATTTCTATTTAAGACTTCCAAGGTCAATACAAATAACAAAGGAGATAATGGGCATCCTTGTCTTGTACCTTTTTTAATATTAATAGAGTCTGTGAATTCTCCATCTATCATTACTTTTGCCGTTTGCTTATAATATACGGCTTCTATTGCTTGTATAAATTTTCTAGCAAAGCCCATCTGTTCCAATAGTAATAACGTAAATCTCCAGTTCACATTATCAAATGCCTTTTGGGCATCTAAGAATATCAAAGCCATTTGTTTTTCGGAGTGCGCCTCATAATATTCCAATGTGTCCAGAATTACCCTCATATTGTTTTTAATCTGTCTTTTTGGTAAAAATCCATTCTGATCAGAGTGAAAAAAATTATTTAGGTATTTTTTAAGCCTTTCTGCCAAGATTGAAGCAAAGATTTTATAGTCTGCATTCAATAAAGAAATAGGTCTATAGTTCTTAATTTGTAATGGGTCAACCCCTTCTTTTGGAATAAGTGTAAAAAAACTTCTGACCATGTTTCAGGTATTTTCTTATTTATCATAACTTCATTCATGACTTCTAACAGTGGAATGCTCAATGATTCTTGTAGTGTTTTATTAAATTCTTCCGGGAAATCATCTGGTCCATCTGCATTTATATTTTATGAAATTGATTGATTCCATTATTTTATTTTATTATTAGCCTTCCTGCATGCCATTTTTATTGCGAGAGCAAGAAATAAATGCAAGAAACAAATTGTGTTGCAACTATTTGCTGTGATGGGAGAACTATATCTGTGACAAGATACAGCCATAAAATCTCAACCAGTATTTTTGCTCATAGTTCTCCACGTTCTTTCATTCAGGTCCTCCCACTTTCCATAATGTGACACAAAAAATAGACACAAATGCAGATCTTTTTAAAAAGACCTTTTTTTGGAACATTTATTCTCTGATGAATTTCCCACTGAGGTCATCTTCTCCCAAGTTCCCCCCTGCACTCATTTTCTATATCTCTTTGGGGAACTGTATGGGTTTTGTTATTGCTTCTCTTTTTATTGCATGAATTACTTCCCCTTATTACACTCTGCAATTCACATTTGTAAGAGATGTGTCAGGATTGATTTACTCTGCTTGCAATTGCTGCTCACCCTGCAATCCTGTAACAATTTACACTGAAGTAATGCCCACTGAATGAAGTGACCCTTACCAATTGATATGTATAATCTTACACATTTATAATAATTATAAGGAGTACATTCTAACAATAAAATTAAATAAATATAAGTTTTAGAATTAAGAAGAAAGGCACATAAAACAATATGCTGGAGGAATAAAAGGGGACAAGAAAGAAACTAAAAATGTATAATAGAAGAGTGGAAAGAAGGAATAAAGAAGGTCGTAGATCAATAGTAGACTTGGGGAAGGTGTTGTTTGTTTCTGCATGAAGAATATAACATCAATTAATCAAGCATTGACAAATCTTCTTTACAAATTTGATCAGCTTCTGCTAATTAGAGCAGATAATATGAAATGAGATAGATCAATGCATTTATCAAGGCAAGACTATATCTAAATTATGCTTATTCTATTAGCAGGCAAAAATTCATATCC
The DNA here is from genome assembly GCA_033807585.1 of Hydrophis major. Taxonomy (NCBI): domain Eukaryota; kingdom Metazoa; phylum Chordata; class Lepidosauria; order Squamata; family Elapidae; genus Hydrophis; species Hydrophis major. Next base: position 295,087,425 of record CM066328.1, on the reverse strand, counting down.
TTGAAGTTTCCAGGTAAAGGAATTTGGGTACAGAAATTTGTTCAGAATAGCCATTCTTTTTGTTATGCTTTTAAATATTCTTCTGAGCTATGACTGCGTGGCAATGTCACTTCATTATGAAACAAGCTTAAAATATCTTCCGATTTCACTGCACGAGTGATATTTCAGAAGTGCTGGAAAGTGAAACTGATTGTGCTTCTTCAGCCTCACAAGTCTTATTTCTGACACGTTCCTAACCTCATACTCCCAATTAATATTAAGGATATATAATGACCTGTACAGGCTACAAACTAAGTCATTTTGCTATCTTAATACCAATGTGCTGGTGACATTTACAACCAATAGACAAGATAAAAAAAATACACATTACAAGAAATGTATTGACAATTCCATGCAAACCTTGTTCTTAACCACACTTACCTACTGAAGAGAACAGAAACACCTGGCTGAGAATGATGACAGATGATTATATCTGAGAACATACTAAGGTAACTGAATAAATAGTGCTAATGGACTGATTTGCGTTTACATTGTAGCAGTGGGGCATGCCAGATTTTGCCAAATGCATGCTAATAGATCTGATTTCATTGTTCTTGAAATCAAAACATGAAGAAACATGGCTAATAGATGAGAATCCTCAAGCTCCAATTTTGCAAAGGTTGACGGCCATTTAGAGCTGCCAGTAATCCTAGCATTCATAATGAGTACCATTTACCAGTCAACAGTGTGTCAATATATATAAATAATATAAGGAAGTTAGATGCAATAGGAAGCTGAATTGTTTAGACCTGACCCTGCTTTCTTTCAGATCAATGGTTGATTTGTTTTTAATTTGTATGGATGGAGGAGGTAAATCTTGAGTCCTTGTGTTGGCGCCAGGTTCTTTGGCTTTATCAAAGATGTGCATCCATGCTGAAACTGTGTCTGTATTTTGTGCTTCCAATTACTTGGTGGCCTCAAAGACCTCCAGTCAAGACTCCTTAAAACTGAACTCAAGTATATAACTTAAATAAACATCATCACAATAAATATTTCCTGTGCTCAGTCAAGTAAACTGACCTAGGGTTCTTTTCTCTTTCTTATGTTACTACTTTCAAGGAAACTGCTATTCGAACAGAATATGCACACCCAGGACCACTCATATGTGTATTCACTAAGCAGATCTAAATTATGTTGAGTATAACTGATTCAAAGGAAATCTGACTTATCCAGGGAGCTATCCAGAAGTGGTATTCAGCAGGTTCTGATCAGTTCTGGAGAACTGGTAACAGAAATTTTCAGTATTTCTTACTGGAGATTTTATAGTATCCTTCCCCTGCCATGCCCACCAAGCCACGCCCACAGAACTGGTAGTAAATAAAATTGAATCCCACCACTGGAGTATCCCCCTTTTTATGTATTTTATTAAGACAGCTTGCACTTTTTAAAATACCTACAATGAATTTCTAAAATACACTATAATGAATTTCTAAAAGAGCTGAAATCACAGAACCAGACCTTATACAAAGAAGTATCACCATAGTAAAAGAATTACTTGACACTTAGATGAATTTAGTGATGTCATTGATGCTTATGATACATACCTAAACTGAAGGACAGCAACTGCAGTATCTCTGTCCTGTTTAATCTACAATGGCCTGTAAAAATTACCTCCTTTGAATGTGCAGTACATGGGTGTCAAACCCATATCATCATAGCAGTGTCACAGGACATATCGTGATTTTTTTCCCCCTTCATAAAACCAGGCATAAGTGTGCTCAGCACATGACACATCCAGCCCACAGGCTAGAAGTTTGACAGCCATGGTATAGTACTTTCTGTACTTCCAACTGTGTGCTAAAGTATGTACAGTAGGAACATGATTGTTAATCAGACATAATTTTGCCTCCTTGTCAAGCTTTCCATTTATAACTGGCTTGTCTGCATATTATGCATATGTGCAATATGCCGTAAAAGATGTGTACTATATTGATTATCTTTCCTGAATGCTTTCCCTCTAGGGCTTCCATCAGGATTGAGTGGCATAGTATTTTGGATGATACTTTGCCCTCATTAAGCTGGCCCTAGTTGGTCCTTATGCCACTACTAATGGAGGTCTCTTCTTTGCTGTGGTGTTCTTCTTGCTCAGCTTCAAGTCCTTTTAATTTCCCACAATGCAACTCTGCATCTTTGCTGTGAGACATTGCATTGTGTGATAGTGCGAATGTGCCGGAGTCCAGATTACATCTTCTTTGACCCAACCAGTAGCCTAGTTCAATTGACATCCATGTATGGTCCTGCTAATAAGCCACAGAGGATGAAAAAGCCTGATTGACAACATCAGTCACATTGTGGGGAGAACTTGACAAAATATGTCAGCACTGGCAACTTTTTGGATGTTGACAGAATGCTTCATGCTGTCCTCTGTTCACATACCAAGAAACATTGTTTAAAGAAAAATACCCACATACTTAATTTAAATTCTGGACCTTATTGATTCATTTAAGGCATTTATATGCCATTCTTCTACCTGACAAAATCCCAGAGAGATGTACAAGAGAAATAAATAGCAGATGGTCCCTACCATCAGGCTTACAACTAACAGCTGATGCAATAAAAGGGGGAAATAAGAAAAAAATTGCATGTAAATAAATCAGTGCTTGATTGATTGGATTTATAGGGTCATCCAACTCAAACAGCACTGCTCTGTGTGGCATGCAACAACAACAAACAAAAAACAAAAAACAAAAACAAAAGAGGAACCCATACACACACATATGTACATATGTATGCATGTATGTTTATATCTATATGAATATCCACTCAACTGGAACCAAGTACATGTGGAAATTACTAGGCATTAATGACTTTTCTAAATATGAACAGAGTTGGTACCTGTCATGTCATATAGTGAGATGGGAATGGGAGATGATTCTGGAACAGCTACTGAAAAGGCACACCCCCTAGGTCCCACAACCTGGAGTATGCCCTTCTTATGGGAGACACAGATGTTCTAGACAGAAGGTGATCCTGCAAGTAACCTGGCACTATGCCATTCAGGGCTTTAAAGATATCAAGAGCTGTGGTGGCACAGTGATTAGAATGCAGTATTGCAGGCTACTTCTGCTGATTACCTGCTACCAGCAGTTTGGCAGTTCGAATCTCACCAGGCTTAAGGTTGACTCAGCTTTCCATCCTTCCAAGGTCAGTAAAATGAGGACCCAGATTGTTGGGTGCAACATGCTAACTCTGTAAACCGTTTAGAGGGAGCTGTAAAACACTGTGAAGCGGTATATAAGTCTAAGGGCTATTGCTATTGCTACCAATACCTGGAAGCCTATGATGACATTTCTAACCTTGTCATTATTAGATTAACTGTACATCAAATCCAATGAGTTACAACCTTAATTTACTAATAAGACTAAAAAAGTAAAGTTTCTGTGAATAGTCATAATGATTGCATAATTGTCCATATTATATATTAGAAAGGTTTATGCAAATATGTACAAATAATGCATACAATTTACATCCTTTTTCTAAGATTGTAACTTTTCAAATGCCTGTCCATTTTTTCTTTATCTTGAATCCTTAGGCGAGACCTGATTATGTAAGTGTGTGTGTGTGTGTGTTTATATATGCAGAAAATATTATAGATTTCTGCCATGGTGAAGCATCAAGCTCCTGGAAAGCTAAGGAAAAATGTTTCAAACATCTATGACTATAGTTGAGGATCAAAGTAATGCATAACTGGGATACACATACATATATACATACATACATACATATGTATGTATGTATGTATGTATGTATGTACGTATGTATGTATGTATGTATACTATACTATACTATACACTATATAGAAGCCTGATGATGGCAGATGATATGCTACAACTTTAAAAGCACAACTAGAATGACATGGGAAAATTCCCCAAACAGAGCTGAATACCACACACACACACACACACACACACACACATATATGAAACAAATAAGAAAACAAATATAGATAGATAGATAGATAGATAGATAGATAGATAGATAGATAGATAGATAGATAGATAGATCTTTGGTTATTCGGGTTTTTTCCCGCATAAGATTGGAAGTATCTAGGCAACATTTTGATGAAGTCTCATTCATCATCTTCAGGCTTGGTCTTCAGCTCTGTGCTTCAGAAGCACAGAGCTGAAGACCAAGCCTGAAGATGATGAATGAGACTTCATCGAAATGTTGCCTAGATACTTCCCTTCTTATGTGGGAGAAAACCCAAATAACCAAAGATCCACATACAAATACCCGCGAGAACCTCAGAAAACAAATATATATAAACTTTAAAAATACCAAAACTATCACCAAAACCGAACACTTCAGTGGCAGAATCATCAGAGAAGCAATAGAGATAGAAAAACGCCCACACAGCATGAATAAACGAGATGATATCTCCCACCTACCAGCCATTTGGAAACCCGCCCTCATGAACAGACGCGTACCTAACATGAAGAATAACACCACACCCACACCCCTGAGAGCCACACAAGATGCCACCACCACACTTCCACGTAGAAAGCAGACTCACACCCACACAGAAGATGAAACACGACCACAGACCAGAAGCCGCACTGCAGCTGCATCACTACCCACTTCAAACCCCTCTGAGCCATACATGAAGCGAACTGACCTCCACCATGAAGATGCAGCACGACCACGAACTCGAAGCCAAACAGCAAGATCACAGCTCACTAGCTCAAACCCTCCAGCAACTAAGACTAACCTGAGCACAATCAAGCCCCCACCTGAACAGAACACGCCTCCAGCCAATCAGAACACAGCCAAACCCCCAACCAATCAGAACACAGCCAAACCCCCAACCAATGAGAACACACCCCCACCCAATCAGAACACAGCCAAGCCCCCACCCAATCAAGTCACACCCCCACTAGCAGTTAAAAGGAAGAAGCAGCTGCAAGCTCACATCACTCTGAGAAGCACAGAGCTGAAGACCAAGCCTGAAGATGATGAATGAGACTTCATCAAAACGTTGCCTAGATACTTACACGGGAGAAAACCCGAATAACCAAAGATCCACATACAAATACCCACGAGAACCTCAGAAAACATATATATATATATATATATATATATATATATATATATATATATATATATATATATATATATATATATATATATATATATATATATATGTATATGTATATGTATATATATATATATATATAATGTTTTCTTAAGTTTTCGCGGGTACTTACATGTCTGGCATTCAGCTTTGTTCGGGTATTTTCCCACGTGGTGCTTTTAAAGTTGTAGCAACGTTTCAGCAGAATCTCATCTGCCATCATCAGGCTTCTGTATGGTGTTTGTCTTGAGTCAGACTTTTACAGTGGTTTCAGATTTAAATTTGGGGCAGCCTATTGCTGTGTCAGAATGGTTTTTTCTTCCTCCTGATTGGTTGAGAGTCTTGGTCTGTGTTTATTGGTCTTGGAGTGTGCTGTGTTCTGCTACTAATATCTTCTGTCTGTTTTTTTTTGGGGGGGGGGCTCTTTTTGTATCTTGATTGGCTGGCAACATTGTGTTACTTTATTGGAGGCCTTTAGTGCAGCTTGGCTTCGGGTAAATGGACGGCTATCATTAGTTAGGAAGCTGGGTTTCATCTGGGTGCCTGGTTGGGGTGTGTTTGAGCTGGAGGTATCAGGGGGATCTGTTTGTGCCCAGGTGTTTGCCTGGCTTGTGGTGTGGAGATTTTTTTGTTTGTGAGTGCAGGCTTCCAAATGATTGACAGCCTGGTGGAATCATCTCTTCTGTTCATGCTTTCTGGTCTTTTTTCAATCTCTATGGCTTCTCTGATGATTCTGTGGCTGGGATTTTCTATGGTGGCTAGGGTTTTGGTGCCATTGAAGTTGATGTTATGACCTGTGGCTTCCATGTGTTGGACGAGTGAGGAAGTGTGTTCCAGCTTTTTGACTGCATTTTTGTGTTCATCCAGGCAGGTGCTTATTCTTCTATTGGTCTGTCCAATGTATGTGGCCGGGCATGATGCACAGGGGACTTCATATATGCCTTGGTTTTCCAGGTCAATTTTGTCTTTGGGGTTCCTGAGGATGGCTGCTATTTTTCTATCTGTTTTGAAGGCAGTCTAGATGTGGTGTCTGTATAGAATCTTACTAATTTTGTCTGTAGTGCCTCTTATGTAGGGCAGGACAGCTGTTCCATGGGTCTGTTCATCTTCTGGGTCTCTATTATATCTCAGTGTGTTTTTGTGGATCAAGTTGGTGATTTTGCTTTTGTGGAAGCCATTGGCTGTCAATATTTTAGTCAGGGTGCATAGTTCAGTCTTAATGTGTGTCTTGTCTGCCAGGCGTTTGGTTCTAGTAATTAGTGTTTTAGCCACGGAGTTTATCTGTGCTGGGTGGTGGTGGGATTGGGCGTTGAGGTAGCGGTTGGTGTGTGTTTTCTTCTGGTATATGGTGTGTCCTAGTGTGCCATCTGTTTTCTTGTAGATTAGTACATCTAGGAATGGTAGTTGTTTGTTTGTTTCTGTTTCCATGGTGAACTTGATTTTGGGGTGTGCGCTGTTTAGGTGTGTTAGGAAGTTGTTTAGGTTTTCTTGTCCATGGGGCCAAATCACGAATGTGTCATCGATATATCTTAACCATAGTTTGAGTTTGAGTATGGCATTAGCCAGGACTCTGGATTCGAATTCTTCCATGAACAGGTTTGCAATGACAGGTGACAGCGGTGATCCCATGGGGGCTCCTTCAATTTGTTTGTATCTTTGTCCTTTGTATATAAAATATGTGTTGGTTAAGCAGTGTTCTGTTAGTTCCATGAGGTGTTTAGCTGGTTGGTATTTATTTTTGATGATTTCGAGGGTCTCTTTTATCGGGACTTGAGTGAATAGTGAAACCATGTCAAAACTTACAAGCAGATCTTCTTGCTCCACGTGTAGATCTTTGATCATTTCCAAGAAGTGGTATGAGTTTTGTACATGAGAAGCTGCTGTTTCAGCATGGGGCTGTAGCTCTTTTGCTAGGTGTTTAGCCAGGTTTTGTAGTGGTGCTCCTCTGGAGCTGACTATGGGTCTGAGAGGTATGCCTTCTTTGTGTATTTTTGGGAGGCCGTATAGTTTGGGGCATCTGGAAGATTTCTTTCTGGGTATGATCGTGTGTTGGATCTCTTAGATATACATACATACAGACACACACAGAGAAAGAGAGAGAGAGTTCTCTTTTTATGTGTGTGACAGATAAAAGATTACATAGATTTAATTGCTGTGCTGAGAATAAGATTAATACATGTCTGAAAAAAAAACAGTAGTATTCAACTAAAATGTGTTTGGCATGCTAACAAACCTTCCAATTCAGCTTGCAGCATCTGTACATATAGATAAAGAAAGATGCTAAAAGAAGTTGGTATTTAAAAAGTAGGAACTCTCATTAGGAGTCTATCCTCAGGCTGCTTTTTTTTGAAAAATTAAATCATAATGCTATGATTAAAATTGTATTCCAAATTAACCATGCTTTGGAACTCATATTAGTAATGTCTCAATGCTATGACTGAAAGTAGAAACAATTCTATATTTCTTTAAAATAATATACATTTGTATATAGTGTTGCGGAAAGGATATATAAAAAATTTACATGTGAAGATTGAGGAGCTCAAGTCACTTCCCAAGTTTGACCCAGCATACTGACAAAGTATATAATAAAATATAATTCAAATTATGAAGAGGTTCATGGAATGTCTTTATACTAGTGGATGTTTAGCCCAATGTCAAATGCAATTTAAGCACATGTAAAATATTGGGGTGCAAATTCCTGGTTTAACATATACATTGATGGGTGTGAGCTGTCTGTAACTAACCAGGAAAAATATTTGGGGGTCATAGTGATTACTCAGTGCACATGTTAATTCATGTCTGTCAGATGAGAAAAACGTAAATTCAGTGTAAGGGAGCATTAAGAAAGGGACTGGAGTTAAACATGTCAATATTATAGTGTACAAATGTGTGATGTGTCCATATCTCTAATACTATACATCGTTCTGTAACAATGTATATAGTTACAGAATGATCTTTGAAAAATATTGCAAAAGGGAAAAAAGCATAAGCTATGGTACCCAGGAAAGGCAAATAAAGAAGTAAGATTTTTTTTTTTTTTTTTGTATAACAGAATTTTCAGAAAGTCCAAAGGTGCTTTTTCAGGAGGCAACTGGGCTTTCTTGTTTTTTCTTTTGAAGACATTTCATTTCTCATCCAATAAGCTTCTTCAGCTCTGACAGGGTAGTGGGGAATGGAAGGATTTATATTCCTGGCAGACAGCTGGTACCTTGCATCCTTTTAATTTAAAATCCTTCCATTCCCCATCATCCTGTCAGAGCTGAAGAAGCTTCTTGGATGAGAAGTGAAATGTCTTCAAAAGAAAAAAAAAAAAAAGAAGCCCAGCTGCCTCCTGCCTCAAAAATTAAGAAAAAAATTTAGTCAGTTCACTTAAGCATGCTTTACTAGACAATTTAAGGTCTGTTTGCTTGGTTTTTCCTCACTTGTGCTACCTGTGCTGCACAACAGGTATGGGAGGTTATTAAAGAAAAGGAAGAAGAGAATAAAAGGAGGAGTTATCCCACTGAAACTTTTCAGAGAAAATATTCTCTCTCAAGTGTTTATCAAAACGGCACTCCATTACTCTCCCCAAAATTAAGTATATGTGTGTATGTACATATGTATCAACTCTGAGCCACAAATATTGTCCTTGATTGATTAGCAATATAGTAATAGCATCAAATATAGATTGAATAGTATCAACCAAGGAAAATGTTTCTTTGATGGCTTGCTTAACAACTCCTTTTTTCTAATAAGTGTTAAGCCTGGTTTCCCCAACCAGGGTTAGGGAGACAAGCTAAACAGAATGTGCAGCGTTAGTCAGATAGGCACACAGATAAATGAGTGAGCTAAGCTTGTATGTTTAACATACAAGGTTAGCTCACTCAGTTATCTGTGTGCCTATCTGACTAACGCTGCACATTCTGTTTAGCTTGTCTCCCTAACCCTGATTGGGGAAACCAGGCTTAACACTGGTTATGGGCCCAGAGGCTGCAAAGTCAGTTTAATTAGGATAAAACAGATTTATATAAAAGTGAGAGTTTGTGTTGTTATACATTACAGTAAAAAGACAGCTGTGTTTTATTAATTATAGTTTTATATCCATATAAGAAAACATGGCACAAGTCAATCTACAAAGTTTGTCCCTTATATCCAAGTTGGATGGAACAAACTATGTATCATGGTCTATGAAATGTAGTCTGCTTCTACGAAGAGAAGATTTGTGGAATATAATTGAAAATCCACCAAACGTAGAAGAATGGGATCAAGAGGATGAGGAAGATAAACTAAAGATAGAAGAATTTATGCATAAAAATGAACACGCTATTTGCATTATTGGGTTAACTTTAACTGATAAACAGCTTGTTTATATCCACGGAGAGAAAACGGCTGTTGGGTGTTGGCAGAAGCTGAAGAGGATTTATGTTCAAGATAACGTTGGTGCTCACATAAATCTAACACGGAAACTTTTCAGTACGCATCTCCAAACAAATGGTGATATGCTGAGTCATTTGAAAACTATGCAAAGCATTTTTCAAGAACTGCACGAGAAAGAGCTTATTTTCTCTGAACTACACCAAGTCTACATAATTCTATCTTCCCTTGATGAAAGTTATGACAACTACGTAACTTCCCTTGAAATATTGCCAAAGGAAAGCCTAACTTTAACTGATATAACTGGCAGATTGATTGAAGAGGCCAGAAGAAGGCTTGAAAGAGACGATTTAAGAAGGCAGCAACCTCAAAAAGAAGATAATGAATCTCCTACTGCATATGCAATTAAAAAGTGCTTTAATTGTGGAGGAAGAGGACATTTGGCAAGATTTTGTAAAAAAGCAAAGCGCCAGAACGCTGGCCAGAATACTAAAAGTCATCAAAAGATAAATAAAAATTTAGAGTTAGCCATGTATACTAACGGAGCTGTAAAAAATAATTTATGGGTGGTTGACAGTGGAGCATCTCATTGTATAACAAATGATAACAAAATTTTTATTAAAATGTCCAAGAGTACACAGCAGATATCGTTAGCCAATGGCTGGAAACTGAAAGCTAAAGGTCAAGGTATAGCATATTGTTCTTTTATAAAAGAGAATGTAAAAATGTTATATGTACCACAACTTAAGTTTAATTTAATTTCAGTAAGAATTTTGGTTAAACTAGGATATGTAGTTACTTTTAAAGGAGATAACTGCATTATTGAAAAAGAAGATAAGAAAATTACTGCATCTTTAAGAGGTGAATTATATGTGTTAAATGATAATGGTTTAAAGGTGGCTAACACAGTTTATGAAAATAAGAAACCTCATGATGAATGTATTCACTTGTTACATCGAAGGCTAGGGCATTTAAATTTTAAAATGCTTAAGAAAACTGTTGAATTATCTAAAGGAATAAGTTTGAAACCTTGTAATAAGTATTTGCAATGTAATATCTGTAATCAAAGTAAGAGCAGGGTCACACCTGCTAATAGAGTTGATGGATTTACTACCAAAGAACCTTTAGAGGTAGTATTTGCTGATTTAATAGGTCCGAAAAAACCAAGTGTAGGAGGAGCTCGTTACATACTAAGTATAATGGACCACTATTCTAGATATGGGTTTTGCTATTTAATGAAAAGCAAAACTGAAACGTATCAAAATCTCTTTAATTGGATTAAATTTGCAGAAAGGAAAACTAAAAAGAAATTAGTAACTCTTATAACAGATAATAGTACGGAATTTACAAATAATAAATTCCAGAACAGACTAAGAATGTTAGGTATTCAACATAAAATATCTGCACCATATAGGCCACAACATAATGCCTTTATAGAGAGAAGAGGCCAAACATTACAATCAATGGCACAAACTATGATGTCTGATTCAGGATTACCTGACAATTTGTGGGGAGAAGCAATAATGTGTGGTAATCATATATTAAATAATGTTGTTAATTCAACAACAGGTGAATTACCATTCACATTATGGCATGGTACAAAACCTGATTTAAGTTACATGCACACATTTGGAGCACCAGCATGGGTGCATATCCCTACACAACTTAGACAAAAAGGACAGCATAGAGCTAAAAGATTATATTTTGTAGGATATACATCTAATCATAGATCTTATAGATTCTGGGAACCAGGTACATCTAGAGTTTACACCAGTGCCAGTGCTAAATTCCTAGAACATGTAGGATGGAATAGATTAGAGCAAGATTTAAATAATGAAGTAATTATTGAACCCTACAAAAGGCAGAAAGATCAGATTCGTTATAAGAAGAGTCCAATTAAAGAAGAAGTCCAAGAAGAGCAAATAGGACCAGAACAAGAGGAAACAGTTGATCAGGAAGAGTTAGATAATCAAGAAGAGTTAATAAATGAAAGTCCACCTGTAAGTCCTGTAATACCTAGAAGTACTACACTTATAACTAGACCACCTGATAGGTATCAAGCAAGTATAGTTTGCCAAGTAATTAAAGTTCCAACTAGTGTAGATGAACTTAGGATGTATCCTGCTAAGGATCAGGAGAATTGGCAAAAGGCAATGAAAAAGGAACTAAATTAATTAAAGGTAATGAAAGTTTATGAAGATGCTAAATTACCTCCAGGAGAAAAATCCATTGGGTGCAAATGGATATTTAAAGTAAAAACTGGAAATGATGGGACTGTTACCCATAAAGCTAGGTTAGTAGCTCAAGGATTTTATCAAACTGCATCTGATTACGATGAAGTTTTTGCACCAAGTCTTAAAGCAACATCTTTAAGAGCAGCATTAGTGTGGGCAGCTAAGAAAAACTATGTCATTAACCATTTAGATGTAGAAACTGCCTATCTGCATGCACCATTGCAGCACACTATATATTTAAGAAAACCAGTAGGTATAAAAGACAATAAAGTAAATAGTAATGATTGTTGGAAACTCAAAAAGAGTCTTTATGGGTTGAAACAATCTGGGTTTGAGTGGAACCAATATATTGTGAAAGAGTTAAACAATATAGGTTTTAAATCTGGTTTAGCAGATCCATGCGTGTTTAAAAGAGAAAATAATGGAACGGTGTCATTATTGTTATTATTTACAGATGATATTGCTTTAATAACTAAGACTAATAATGAAGCTAATGAGATTATATCATTATTAGCCAAAAAGATAAAATTAAAGCATTTAGGTGAAATTAAAGAGTATCTAGGATTGACAATTAACAAAACAAAAAATGGTTTTAAGATATCTCAAGAAGATAAAATTTGCCAATTAATTAAAACGTTTAAAATGGAACTTTGTAAACCGGCAAAGACTCCAATGAGTCAGGAAGTTTGCCAAACTAATGATCAAAGTCCCAAATTTGATAAGTCAATATATCAATCTTTGATTGGCAGCTTATCATATATATGCAATTGGTCAAGGCCTGATATAGCTTATAGTGTAAATCAGCTGGCACGTTTTAATTCTGATCCACATCAATGTCATTGGCAATCATTAAAGAGAATTTTAAGATATCTTAAAGCAACAATGAACCATGCATTGTATGTAGAACCAAAGGGTGATTTGAGTCTTAGTGCCTATGCAGATGCAAGTTTTGCAACTGATATAAACACTAGAAAATCAACATCTGGGATGGCTATATTATTTGGTAAGACACTAATAGGGTGGAGGTCAATCAGACAACAGCATATTAGCTTGTCCACTATGGAAGCAGAATTTTCATGTCTGTCATTACTATGCACTGACTTAATTCTGTACAAACAGTTATTATTAGACATGGGTATAACTGTAAAAGATTCCATTATTGTGTACGAGGACAACCAGGCAGCTATAAAGTTAGCTACTAGTATTGCTGTTAAAACTAGATCAAAGCATACTGATTTAAGATACTTAAATGTTAGAGAATCTGTAAAGAATGGGCTGATTAAATTGGAATACTGCATGACGGAAGAAAACATTGCAGACCAATTTACAAAAGCTCAAGGAGTAATTAAGTTTAAAGAGAGTTGTAACAGATATGATATAAAGATGTAAATAGTTATATTTATTATTATTTACTAAAAGGGGGGAATGTTAGGGATAACATTGTTTTACCCTAACTGGTTTAGGTAAATAATAATATGTAATCATAGTTTGTATGTTAAAGTGTCTGCAACTTTAACTATGGGATAGTAATTAAGGGAGTGGTTGTGAAAGCACTTTAAAAGAAGCAAGACTGCAGCTTGCTCTCTCTCTGGCTTTGATGATCCCTGATTACTGCAAGGACTCAAGACTGCATTGCTCGAACGGGAGAGAAAACAAAGGACTGACTTGTAAGTGAACTGACATAGGATATTCTAAACGGACTTTGCTAACTGAATATCCCTGAATGGACTGACTAAATGATACATGACTATTGGACTGTTATTTTGACTATGCTATGAACTCATAATGGAATAAACTATATTTTTGATAGCACAAGCGTATCTGTTATTTTTATTGTATGTTAATAAACATACAAGCTTAGCTCACTCATTTATCTGTGTGCCTATCTGACTAACGCTGCACATTCTGTTTAGCTTGTCTCCCTAACCCTGGTTGGGGAACCCAGGCTTAACAATAAGAATACAGGAGAACCATAAAAGTGTAGGTTCTCATATTTTGTCTTTCCTCCACAAGACATGCAACTTACAATCTTGGGGTCATGTTTATAATAAAGGCTGAGGATTTAAAATCACCTGGGGTTTCCCTCTTGTACAAGAGGGCAGGCGCATTAGCAACATGAAGGGAGAGGGGAGAAATGTCATTGTGATGTTTATGGCAGCAAAAGACAAAATGTAAATCTGAGCCAGAACACTGGAGAAAAAATTATCTACATATTCAGATCCAGAAAGTACAAATACCAACTTCTTGGAAGTCACAGGTGTGGAAATAACACGTTATTTCCACACTATGGGAAATAATTGGATTATCATGGTGCAGTACTGTGCATACCAACTGTTATTTCTTTTATTCCCCACTCCCAGTTGTAAAACCTGTATACTTCAGTAGAAGATTTCGTACACAGTGATGTTCAAAACAGAAAAAAATTCTAGGAGAAATGTTGTCAATTATTTCATAGTTCATATCAATAATTTTATATTTTTGGCAATTAAAATGAACAAATCATAATTTATCAATTATATAGTAACAAAAATGCCCAAATTTACACAATCATGGTTCTTCTGATCTGCTCATAAGCTGATGCGATAATGGCACATGTGTAAGTTTGAGTTATAAGGGTAAAAGTTTCCTCTGTCCAGTCATATCCGATTCCAGGGGGTGGTGTTCATCTCCATTTCCTACTCGAGGGAACCAGGGTTGTCTGAAGACTCTTTCTGTAGTTATGTGACCAGCATGATTAGATGCCAAGGCACATGGAACATTGGCACCTTCCCATTAAGTGGTACCTATTTATCTACTCACATTTTGCATGCTTTTGAATTGCTAAGTGGGTAGGAGCTGGGATAAGTGGAGCTTGCCCTGTCACATGGCACTCTGGTCTCAAACGCAGATTGTCAGCTTTCTAGCTGATAAGTTTAGTGTCTTTAATTGCTGAGTTATTCGGCCCCCTTTTATATCTGAGTTATAGATTAATTGTGGTAACGTGCAGACAACAACACATACAGTCTGTATACCTGCTCTTCATTGTTCTTATCAGTGTACACTTGATAACTTCATGGCATCATCACAGAACACAATTACTGTTGCTAGTTTCTGGGCAAGAACAGTTTAAGTTGTTCATATTTTAATCTTGTATTTTATATTTTAAATTTTACGCCATATAGTATGACTTATTTTAATTGTGATGCGTCTGACACAAACATAGATTAATAAAAAATATGGAGAATGATGTAAATATTCTTTAAAATATTGCAAAATTACAAAAACAAACTATTTGGCACAGGGTTGAAACTTCTAGGGTAGAAATGGCAAACTGAAGACAGCTCTGCTGAAAGTGAGCTAGTGAATGAGGCAGAAAGATGAGTGGATGAATGGATTATCTCTTTGAAATTCCTTCCCAGATAAGAAGAGGACTTTGGAAGAACTGCCTGCTTTTGGACAGTTGTCCTCATGAAGAGACTGCAAAACAGTGGTTTCCAACAAATTTAGAGCTCTGGAAGCCAAGGAAAAATCATCTTTGTCCAAACACTCAGTGCCTTTATGAACACTGAATTTGCATACTTCTTTTTCTAGTCTCTTTTGAGAAATTGCTTGTTAATTGCTCTTTCAACTATTAGAAACCTTTGAAGCAACAGGTTTTACACCACCAGCTGAGTGTCCTTCAATCCTTAGCAAAAAATAAATAAAAATAAATACATACAATTTTAAAGACTAGAAAAAATATAATTCTTGAAAATAAATAGCAAAAGAGTGATCAGAACATTGATTTTGGAAATTTATAAACAGACAAAGCATCCAAGTGGATTTAAAATAAAATTTTGTAATTAATTATAAGAATCCTTCCTGAAGAAATATGCTGTTCGGAATTGATTTTTTTAATGATAGGATGGGAGTTTGAAGGTTGTATATCAGAGGGATATAATAAGCAACCTGGAGAAACTAAGGATTACAGTTAAATGAGAAGAACAACTAAGTTTGATTTACTAATACAGAATGGACTAAAATATTGTAGCTCTTGAGGTATTTAAGGGATATTTCTGAGCAATGGACCCAGACATTCACTTTAAGACTATCTACCATTATAGTTAAACTATGTTTAAATGATGCTATGGAAGAAGAACAAGTTTCACCAAATGTGACTGAGACTGCTCTGAAAGTTGATTTAAAATTGATAGGCTACAAGGATGACATGGATTTATAATATAGGACAACCATGACCTGGATGACTAAAAATCTCTACAGATTGAAAGAAGGAAAAAAAAAGGAATCTAGAACATTATTTGAAAGGATTAAAGATTAAGATTGTTCAAGGTAAAAAGGAAGAAATATAAGGTTGGTTTATTTGATCAAGGTTAAAATGATTATCTCTGGTAATATTTGCCATCCATTATAAGACTTACTGAATTTATTTATAGGCAAGAAATGAGATATGGGAAGAAGAGATCATTTGTTGTATTTTAAGGTGATGTTACTAAAATTGTTTATACTTGCAATGAAGAGGGAAGTCATTTCTTTATATTTTCTTATCCTGGCTATATCTTTATTTTGTTGTTTTTCTGTTATTTTTCTATTTTTAATTTTTTTTCTACACTTTATATTTCTTTTTCTTCTTTTCTTAGTCTGTACTAGTTTTTTTTTAAATCTTTTTAATTGTAGTGTTTAATAAAATTACTATAAAAATATCTGGAAGAGACCTGAAAAATGAATCCTCCCATCAGAGATATTGAACAACAAAATTTAGTATTAAAATTGGAAAAAGAAAACATTGATAGATGGAGAATAAATTAAGGATTATCTCTAATAATAAGCTTTCAGTTTATTATTTCACAGAGCAATGAAGCAACCACATTTTATAGCCAGAGCTATTTCACTTTCAATTTTTTATAGTGATCCTGGCATTAATCAGATGAACTATTAAAATCATCAGAGAAAACAGATTAAATGGCTCTCTAAATAGAAGATAAATGCATAATTTCTATGTTACACACCTTGTGTCATGCCTAGTAATATCATCTTATGATCAGCTGCATTTTAAAAATTGCCCTATTTCAGTTTCTAATTTGCTGCTGAAAACCTGCCCCATGGGTATTTTTCTCAATGAACATCCCTGCTTAGTGTTTTATCTTTTAGTTACAAGTACTATTTACTGTGTAGGGTGTTTACAGGGTCTAAAGTCCTTTGTCCTGCATTAGCACTGCTTGATATTAGTAATCAAGATTACCTGCATAATGACCAATGTATAACTAACATTTGTGAAAAATCAAGAAAATGGTATACTGCCTAAAAAGAGATCACTTAACCATAAAATAACAAACAGGAAATTATAATCTGTATTCATAAAGTAATCCATTCATGTATGGATTTTTCCAAATCAATTATTGTGATTATTGCACAAAGCAGCAGGTTGTATCAATTACCTGAACAATTCCTTATCTTTAATGCTTATGATTTATAATATTTTTCCTTAATGCTGTCCATCCTGACCTGGCATTCCCTTAGTGTGTTAACCTACAACCTCCCATAATTTGATCATGATAACTTCAGATCAATATAACATGGAGGATATCACAGGGTTTCAGTGTTAGAAAGTAGCTATGGAAGTAGCCATATTACAGCAGAAAGAAATGCAGTTGCTTTCAGAAATTCCAATAAAAATTGATAGTACATTCCACCTGGATTTAGGAAACAATATTGCAGTTTCATGTGCAGTTATAAAGCTAAATATTTGGACCAATCTACATCATCACATGATTTGTAGATACTAACCGTGGCCACCCATCAGAGATATGACCCATCAGAGATTTTACCTATCTTTTAATTTGTAGACTAAGGTTTAATCATGTTCTGTTAAAGGTAGGCAGAAGCATAATGGCTGAGTGGTTAAAGATGCTGAGTTTGTCAAGTGGAAAGCTGAAATCCTGGGTTCAAGACCTGAGCACTGTGTGATTGCGTGAGCTCCTGTTACTTGCCCCAGCTTCAGCCCACTTAGTAATTCAAAAGCATACAAAGGAGAATAGGTAAATAGGTACCACTTTGGTGGGAAGGTAATAGTGTTTCATGTGCTTCAGCATATAGTCATGCTGGCAACATGACCTCAGAAATGTCTTCAGTCAATGCTGGCTCCTTGGCTAAGAAATAGAGATGAGAACTGCCCCCTTGAGTCAGACATGACAGGACGGGGGAAACCTTTACCTTTACTTTACTATATGTAGCATGTCTTGATAATGGTAAGACCAGGATTAGCGATTTGGAGCATTTTGACTAGTGTGCCACAAGCATACCTACTTTTATCTTAAGCATCATGCACATTGCATTTTGCAACCGAAAGACTATCATGTAAGACAATACACCTTAAATCAGCAAAAAATAAACACAATAAGTATACTGTCCTATTCAGTGTACTACAGAATAGTTAAGTTCTAAAATGAACCTCTCAAGATTGGTGTAATTAAATTGCTGTTCAGTTTTGCTTGAAAAGAAATGTATGCAACCTCTTCCAATATTATGAACTGTGAAATACTCTGAGATGGATGCTTGCAAATTTTCTAAATTACGTTCCTGGTAATGCTGCAAGTAGATTTTTATTTTGTTCGATTGCAATTGAAAAGGGAATTAGACAAAAATAAAATTATTTGCAAAAAGGACACTCTATATACACAAAAATATATAGAATGAAATGTATGCAAAAAAAAGAGCAAAATGACTATATGATAAACATATCATACGATATCATACATAAAGAGGGCTCGCACAGCAAGTATTTTATTTGACATCTAAATTTAGACATATAAGCAAATCAAATGCTGATTCAATATTTCTACCTTTCCTAGTTTCAGGCTCCCTTTACCTTGGTGGGAGACAATACTGTTAAGTACTTGGACATGGGTCGGAGTAAATGGAGACAGCCTCTGAATGTGAACTTTCAGCTCTTTATTGCATAGTGACTTCTCAAAACAACAACAGTGAACTCTGCCTTATATAGGCAACCCTTGTGAGAATTGTCCAATAGCGAGCTATGAACGATAGCTCTTTTAACCAATAATAATCCTCTGTTAAGGGCCAATTGGATTCCTAAGAACAAACCAATCCGATCCGGCCGTCTAACAGCCAATCAGAAGTTCAGGGCCAGAACCCTGCACTTTACCTCAAGCTCATACTTTATTAACTATGGTACATACACAACACCCCTTCCCCCTGGCTTCTTGATTACGGTGTAGTTATATAGTTCTTTAAATAGGACGGTTGTCTTTTAAGTCTTTCGGATTTTTATTGGGCTGGTTGATTGCAATCCTGTTGAGGTAGATTGTTGTTTGGCAGTGGATCTGCTTCTTGCTCAGGTGCAATTTCTTGCAGTGCAAACAATTCTCCTTCCTGCTCCATTTCCTGAGTCTCACTTAATTCGTCGCTCCCTTCGAGTAGGTTCCCTGGAACTTCATCTTCTTCTGTACCTCCCTCCCTCGGTTTGGTCATGGGGGAGTTGTTGACTGGCCATTGTGAGTCGTGACCGTAATTGGTCGATATGCCATTTCCACAGTCTATTGTCACAGCATTTCACTACGTAGGATTTGGGGCCGGTCACTCACACTACCGTTGCCTCTATCCATAATGGATCGCCTGATAAGTTTCGTGCGTAAACGTGGTCTCCTACCTGGAAGGTGCGATAGCGACCACTGGATCCTATTGCCTTTTCTGGTTCGTAAGCAGGGTGCAACCGGTCGAGGTGGGAACGGAGTCTTCGTCCCATCAGTAGTTCTGCGGGAGTTCTGCTGGTAACGCTATGTGGAGTTATGTGTTGCAAAAAGAGAATTTGGTTGACCTTGTCATCGATATTGTCATAGTCCATTTTTTGCAAAGTCTTTTTAACAAATTGGACCATGCGTTCCGCTCGGCCATTGGTCGCAGGGTGCGCAGGCGAGGTGAGCGCATGGCGGATGCCGCGGTCAGCAAGGTACTGCTCGAACATTAATGGCGTGAACTGTGGCCCGTAATCGGACACCAGGACGTCAGGCAATCCGTGGGTTGCAAAGAGTCTATTTAGGATCTTAATCACTGCCTCAGAAGTTGTGGCCGTCATACGATGAATTTCTAACCAATTGGAGTATGCGTCGACTGTCAGCGGGAAGGTATATCCTTTGGTTGGCCCCGCGAAATCCAGGTGGATTCTGGACCAGGGTCCAGATGGCGTCTCCCATTCAGAAGGCATGGCTTTTGGTGGGGCGTTGCTGGCTTGTTGGCAATTGGTACACGCTTTGACCCACTGCTCGATTTGCCGGTCCATGCCCGGCCACCATGCGTAGCTTCGTGCAAGCGCTTTCATCCGCACGATGCCGGGGTGGCACTCATGCAGGATTTGTAGAAGCGTCTTCTGGAGTCGTTCTGGGACAACGATTCTATCGCCCCAGATAATACAGCCTTTTTGGGAAAAAAGTTCAGTCTGTCGCGATTTGAATGGTGCGAAGTCATCTGGTACTTGGTCCAATGGCCATCCGCGTTCTACCCAGCCTGGGACTCGAGCTAGGGTGTGGTCTCGTTTGGTTTCTCTCGCGATGTCTCAGGCGGTCATAGGCGGCGAGTTGAGTGTTTTGATCTGCAACGTGGTTGCCGTTGGTGCCGGATCGTCGAGAGTCTCTGGAAGCGGTGCTCAGCTGAATGCGTCGGCGTGGGGAATGGCTTTCCCCAGGCGATATTGCAGGCGATAATTATAAGCAGCTAGGAATTCTGACCATCGGGTCCTTCTAGGCGATAATATGTAGGGGGTTGGCTTGTCCCTGGCTATTATCCCTAGCAACGGTTTGTGGTCAGTTATAATGGTAAATGTCCTTCCATACACATATTCATGAAATTTCTTTACAGCTGAAACGATTGCGAGAGCTTCTTTATCAATTTGTCCATAGTTCCGCTCTGCTTGTGAAAGAGTCTTCAAAAAGTAAGCAACAGGGGCTTCGTTCCCATTAGGCAGCACATGACTCAAAATGGCACCCACCCCGAAGAGCGATGCATCGCAGGTTATAACTAATGGTAAAGTCTCGTTATACTGCATAAGTACAGAGTCAGATGTGAGCAGTTTTTTAACATTCCGGAACGCTTGTTCTTCCCGGTAACCCCATACCCATAATGCTTTTTTATCTAATAACCTGTGTAACGGTTCAGCAACAGTCACCTTGTGCGGTAAAAATACATTATAGAAATTAATGAGGCCTAAGAACGCCTGGAGATCGGCCTTGTTTCGTGGCCTGGGAGCATTTTTTATAGGCTTTAATTTACTTTCGGTAGGATGAATGCCCTGGCTATCAATCCAATACCCTAGAAACTCAACACTGTCAGTATATAAGTGACATTTATTTTTTTTCACCTTAAGTCCTGCCTCTTGGAATTTTTTAAGAATACATTTCAAACGATCCTGCAAGATTTTTTTGGTAGGGGCTGCAATTAATACGTCATCGAAATACGGAACCACGCCCTTGATTCCCTTTAACAACCTTTCCATGAGGCTTTGGAATATCCCCGGGGCTACACTAACCCCAAATTGCAATCGGGTACATTTAAAGGCACCTCTGTGCGTTACAATTGTTTGGGCTTGGGCCGTCTTTTCATCCACTGGTAGTTGTTGATAAGCTTGAGCTAAATCTAATTTAGCGAAAACCTTTCCGCCCCCCAAGGAATGAAGGAGGTGCTGCACCACCGGAACTGGATACACATTCTGCTGTAGGGCGTGGTTTAAAGTGGCCTGGTAGTCCCCACAAATTCAGATTGACCCGTCTGGCTTAATGGGTGTTACAATAGGGGTTTCCCATGGAGAGTGATCGATGGGCTTCAACACCCCTTGAGCAATTAGCTTGTCGAGTTGTTCATCGATCTTTGCTTTAAGAGCGAATGGAACTTGATGGGGCTTCAAGCGAATAGGGGGTACTTTTTGATCTAGACTAAATGAGATTGGGGTCCCCTTATATTCGCCTAAACGGTCTGCGAAGACGTCGCTGAACTCAGAAATAAGGTCTTCCTCCCACTCACAACCACCGACTCGTTTCACGCCGGCCACTTCGATGCCGGCCACTTCGATGCCGAGTGGCGCGAGCCATTGGAGGCCTAATAGACTAGGCCTATCTCTATCGATGATCATTATAGGTAAGTACACTGTATGCTTTTTGAAGGAGACTCGGACTCGGCAGGACCCGACAACGGGGATTCGATTTCCTTGGTAGTCCTTGAGGATGAGGCATTGAAATTAGAGGTCTTGGCATTGGATTGTGGGGATTAGTTGCTTGAGTGTCTTCCAAGACACCATTGAGAGGGACGATCCTGAGTCGACCTCCACGTGGCAAGGCTGGTTCTCGATGGCTGCCGTGACTCGAATTTTCTTAGTGTCCAAAACTGAGGCGTGACCTATCGTGATAGTATGGTGAGCTTCTTCTTTTTGCAAAGCTCAATTTCTGTAGGAGTGGTTTACTGGCTCTTGCTTTACAGGACGGTTTCCTGTCAATTGGCGATAGTTGGCCCCTCTTGAGGCCTGGCTGGGTCCTGGTAAGCTGTGGCAGACCCGGCTGATGTGGCCTCATTTCCCGCACTCATGGCAGAGTGCGTCGCAGAATTTGCATTCGGCCCTGGCATGGTTTGCTCTACAGCCAGCACAAGGGCGTAAGGGCTTAGGGCGAGGGTCCCGGTCAGACTGCAGTCGATGGACCCCTTCTTCGTCGCTGTCTGACGATGAAGAGAGGTCCTCGTGGTGCGTTGTTGAGAGCTGCCCTTCTGAGTTGGGTAAGATTTTGCCGGTCGGTGGTGTTGCTGGAGTGCGGCTTCGCCGTAATTGTGCAGCCGACTTTTTGGTCGCCTCCGCAGCCGTGGCTTCGGCGATGGCGTCAGCAAGGCTGATGTCGCCTTTCGCCATCAGCTTGCTTTGCACGCATAGCGCATTTAATCCCAGAATTACTCGATCTCTTAGTGCTTCTTCTAAATCAGCGAATGTCCGCCACGAAATCGGCCACACTCTCTCCCTTTTGTTGGTTTCTCTGATAAAACTTGTGGCGTCTCACGAGTGTAGGCACAGTTGGCGCGTAATGGTCTCTCAGGATGGGTTCGAGGTCGTCCCAGCTCATGGCTTTCACTTCTCGAGGTTTGGTGAGTGCTTAAATCTTAAATACAGCTGGGCCGCAATGCGTCAGGAACAGTGCCCGCTTCTTTGCTGGTGTGGCGTCCTTCAAGTTATTCATCTCAAGAAACATTTGGAAGCGATCCATGTAGGATTCCCAATCCTCTTGGTTTGGATCGAATGGAGCGGGTGGTACGATGCTGCCGGACATGGTTCCGTTGTTAGCGTCGTCTTATCACATGCTCAGTATTGCTTCCTGGCTTCTTAGGTTCAGACGTCTCCACATCCCATCCTTGTCGCCAGTGTTAAGTACTTGGACATGGGTCGGAGTAAATGGAGACAGCCTCTGAATGTGAACTTTCAGCTCTTTATTGCATAGTGACTTCTCAAAACAACAACAGTGAACTCTGCCTTATATAGGCAACCCTTGTGAGAATTGTCCAATAGTGAGCTATGAACGCTAGCTCTTTTAACCAATAATAATCCTCTGTTAAGGGCCAATCGGATTCCTAAGAACTAACCAATCCGATCTGGCCGCCTAACAGCTAATCAGAAGTGCAGGGCCAGAACCCTGCACTTTACCTCAAGCTCATACTTTATTAACTATGGTACATACACAACAGATACCAGTTAACTTGCAGCCTTAATAAAATGGTATACAATTTGAAAGCAAACAGCAGAGTGCCATTCACACAGCTGGGTTCCATTTTCTGTTTCAGAAGTCTATTGTTATTATTTTAACTCACCCATGGAGAGAAGAATTATGTTTGGTTTAAGGTATTTCCTTGTCCAAGAAGCTTTGTGATTTGGGCTTGGTGCCAGAAAGATAAACCAACTCCTCCTCCTAAAAACCAAACAAAAAACAAAAAGAAGTTTCAGGCATCACTACATTGACACACTTGCAATGATCATCGGCATGTATATGCCAACATTAACTGCTTGAAGAGGATGCCATAAAATAAAATTAGTTTTTCATGAATGGTCCTTGAAAATGATTGCTAACACTAAGCATATCCTGAATTAAGGCAAAGGTAATTTACTCACCATGATTATGAAAGCCCTTTTAACCATCAATATAGGAAAGAAACCCAGGAGACATTCCACCTGCAAAATACAATCCCTCCTTTACTGTGTCTTGTTGAGAGCAGAATAATACTGGCATTGATACAGATCAACACCAAAGAACTTTCTTTATGAATTGTGTGTCTGTTGGGGTGCTTGCTGGTGGCTTTAGCAATTGTTTATTTACTGCTTGATTGCCATAGATCTTTCTGAGCACCAAACATAGGAACTGTAGTTCCAATGTCTGGCAGTTTGTGTCTCTCATCTATCAAACCTATCATGTTTATTTAAATTGTGTTTGCAGTTGGCATGCTATTTTGTGAACAATACTGGTCTTCTAAAAGCAGTATTTACAGCCATGATTAATATTAGCTAATCACTGTTTTCTTGAATTGACAGGTCTCTACCTTGCTTCTAATTCATATTTAGTTATCTCTGTGTGTATGTATATATATATATGTCACTTTCCATCTTGATTATTACAATGCGCTCTACATGGGGCTGCCCTTGAAGAGCATCCGGAAGCTCCAGTTGGTGCAAAATGCAGCAGCCCGCATGGTTTTATGCAGACCCTGGTATGCACATGTATCACCTCTCCTATAGGAGCTGCATTAGTTGCCGATTTGCTTCCGGGTGCAATTCATGGTGCTGGTTATCACCTTTAAAATCCTTCATGGCTTGGGTCCAGGTTATCTAAGGAAACATCTCTTGGCAGTCACATCCACCCGACCAATCCACTGAGGAGGCAGGGAATGTTGCAGGTCCCACCCCTGAGGAAGATACACCTGGTGGGACCCAGAAGAAGGGCCTTCTCCGTGGTAGCCCTGTCTCTCTGGAACGTCATTCCCCCAGAGATTAGAAAGGCCCCCTCACTAATACTCTTCTGAAAGGCACTGAAGACCTGGTTTTGCCAGCGGGCCTGGGGAACCCAGAGCGGGATGGAGCTCATCAACTGACTTGTGTGATCTGCTGTCATCGGGGAGGGGAATGGGAGTTGGGTTTTTATTTTTATTTTTTGTTTTGTTTTGCATTTTCATTTACCCAAATTTTGTTCTACTGTACTTTACTAATTTATTCAATTATTTTTGTTAATTTTTATTGTTTTTATTTTATTCTTTTTCTTTTAAATATGCCTTTACATTGTGTAAGCCGCCTCGAATCACCATGGACAAATAGGCGGCAATATTAAATAAATAAATAAATTATATATATATGTGTGTGTGTGTGTGTGTGTATGTGTGTGTGTATCTATATGTATGTATGTATATGTATTTATATGTATGTATATGTAGAAATCAATATATACATACATACATACATATATATATATATATATATATATATATATATATGTGTGTGTGTGTGTGTATACGTATATGTATACATGTATGTGTGTGTGTGTGTGTGTGTGTATGTGTGTGTGTATTCTTAAGTTTTCGCGGGTACTTACATGTATGGCATTCAGCTTTGTTCGGGTATTTTCCCACGTCATTATAGTTGTGCTTTTAAATTTATAGCAACGTTTCGGCAGAATCTCATCTGCCATCATCCAGCTTCTGTATAGTGTTCGTTTGTGAGTTAGACTTTTACAGTGGTTTCAGATTTAAATTTGGGGCAGCCTATTGCTGTGCCAGAATGGTTTTTTCTTCATCCTGATTGGTTGAGAGTCTTGGTCTGTGTTTATTGGTCTTGGAGTTTGCTGTGTTTTGCTCTTAATATTTTCTGTCTGGTTTTTTGGCTCTTTTTATATCTTGATTGGCTGGCAACATTGTGTTACTTTATTGGAGGCCTTTAGTGTAGCTTGGCTTCGGGTAAATGGACGGCTATCATTAGTTAGGAAGCTGGGTTTCATCTGGGAGCCTGGTTGGGGTGTGTTTGAGCTGGAGGTATCAGAGGGGATCTGTTTGTGCCCAGGTGTTTGCCTGGCTTGTGGTGTGGAGATTTTTTTGTTTGTGAGTGCAGGCTTCCAAATGATTGACAGCCTGGTGGAATCATCTCTTCTGTTCATGCTTTCTGGTCTTTTTTCAATCTCTATGGCTTCTCTGATGATTCTGTGGCTGGGATTTTCTATAGTGGCTAGGGTTTTGGTGCCATTGAAGTTGATGCTATGACCTGTGGCTTCCATGTGTTGGACTAGTGAGGAAGTGTGTTCCAGCTTTTTGACTGCATTTTTGTGTTCATCCAGGCGGGTGCTTATTCTTCTATTGGTCTGTCCAATGTATGTAGCCGGGCATGATGCACAGGGGATATCGTATATGCCTTGGTTTTCCAGGTCAATTTTGTCTTTGGGGTTTCTGAGGATGGCTGCTATTTTTCTGTCTGTTTTGAAGGCAGTCTTGATGTGGTGTCTGTATAGTATCTTACTAATTTTGTCTGTAGTACCTCTTATGTAGGGCAGGATAGCTGTTCCATGGGTCTGTTCATCTTCTGGGTCTCTATTATGTCTCAGTGTGTTTTTGTGGATCAAGTTGGTGATTTTGCTTTTGTGGAAGCTGTTGGCTGTCAATATTTTAGTCAGGGTGCATAGTTCAGTCTTAATGTGTGTCTTGTCTGCCAGGTGTTTGGTTCTAGTAATTAGTGTTTTAGCCACGGAGTTTATCTGTGCTGGGTGGTGGTGGGATTGGGCGTTTAGGTAGAGGTTGATGTGTATTTTCTTCTGGTATATGGTGTGTCCTAGTGTGCCGTCTATTTTTTTGTAGATTAGTACATCTAGGAATGGTAGTTGTTTGTTTGTTTCTGTTTCCATGGTGAACTTGATTTTGAGGTGTGCGCTGTTTAGGTGTGTTAGGAAATTGTTTAGGTTTTCTTGTCCATGGGGCCAAATTACGAATGTGTCATTGATATATCTTAACCATAGTTTGGGTTTGAGGATGGCATTGGCCAGGGCTCTGGATTCAAATTCTCCCATGAACAGGTTTGCAATGACAGGTGACAGTGGTGATCCCATGGGGGCTCCATCAATTTGTTTGTATCTTTGTGCTTTGTATATGAAATATGTGTTGGTTAAGCAGTGTTCTGTTAGTTCCATGAGGTGTTTAGCTAGGAAAACCAAGGCATATATGAAGTCCCCTGTGCATCATGCCCAGCCACATACATTGGACAGACCAATAGAAGAATAAGCACCCGCCTGGATGAACACAAAAATGCAGTCAAAAAGCTGGAACACACTTCCTCACTAGTCCAACACATGGAAGCCACAGATCATAGCATCAACTTCAATGGCACCAAAACCCTAGCCACTATGGAAAATCCCAGCCACAGAATCATCAGAGAAGCCATAGAGATTGAAAAAAGACCAGAAAGCATGAACAGAAGAGATGATTCCACCAGGCTGTCAATCATTTGGAAGCCTGCACTCACAAACAAAAAAATCTCCACACCACAAGCCAGGCAAACACCTGGGCACAAACAGATCCCCCCTGATACCTCCAGCTCAAACACACCCCAACCAGGCACCCAGATGAAACCCAGCTTCCTAACTAATGATAGCTGTCCATTTATCCGAAGCCAAGCTGCACTAAAGGCCTCCAATAAAGTAACACAATGTTGCCAGCCAATCAAGAGACAAAAAGAGCCAAAAAAACCAGACAGAAAATATTAAGAGCAGAACACAGCAAACTCCAAGACCAATAAACACAGACCAAGACTCTCAACCAATCAGGATGAAGAAAAAACCATTCTGGCACAGCAATAGGCTGCCCCAAATTTAAATCTGAAACCACTGTAAAAGTCTAACTCACAGACGAACGCTATACAGAAGCTGAAGATGACAGATGAGATTCTGCTGAAACGTTGCTACAACTTTCAGCTTTCAGCTTTGTTCGGGTATTTTCCCACGTCATAGTAGTGGTGCTTTTGAAGTTGTAGCAACGTTTCAGCAGAATCTCATCTGCCATCATCAGGCTCTATCTATCTATCTATCTATCTATCTATCTATCTATCTATCTATCTATCTATCTATCTATCTATCTATATCTGTGTAGCAGTACCAGTGAGGTACTAGTGTTCTGTTTTATCAATTTGCTGACTCTGACAATGTCTAACTCTTAGGATAAAAGTACATTGTCAGAAACTGAAACAAATTCTTTGAAGTAGTTAATTTATTTGCTTAAAGTAGCTTCTCTACCATTCAAGCCCTAAAGGCTCTGAATGGCTGACATTTATTAATGGACACAGTAAGCTTAAAAGAAAAGAAAAGCAGAAAAGGTCCTAAAATAAACTAACATAGACATGCCACCCAAATCAGGGGAAGCCAGTCCTCCAGCTCTTCAGTTCTCTCCCAAAATGCTTTACCAGCAGTCCTTGATTTATGCCCACTTCCATAGCTAAGTTAGGTAGTTGTTAAATGAGTTGGGCCTGATTTATGATCTTTTGTGTCATCTTTGGTTCAGTGACTCACCTTGGTTATTAAGCCAATCCAGATTAATCCCCTTTAACTTGTCAGAAGCCAACTTTCAAGGTCACAAATGGAGATCATATGGCTACAGGATGCTGCATATAGGTTGCCAAGCAACCAAACTTTAATTACGTGATCACAGGAGAACAGTGATAGTTGAAATTCTGAGGACAGATCAAATGTCACTTTTTTCAGTGCAGTTGTAACTTTGAATAGTTGCTATATGAATGGTTGTAAATTAAGGACTGCCTGTATGCTTTTATGGATCTTGAGAAGTCCAGTAAACTGGAGAAGGTCTGGATGCCAACTGCTCATCCATCTGCATCTCTTTCTGTAATGTGCTAATGCTGATTATTGCAGAATTATTAACTAAAACAGGTTGGCCTCATGGAATTAAAAATCAAGGCTCAATTGTCAAAGTGTTCTTTGCATTTGATTTTGAAATTCATTCAAGCAGATTGAAAAAACATCAGTCACCTAACTAAGAGAGTAAGATTGCAATGGTTGGAAAAATCAAACCACAACTTCACTGATGGGCTGATAAAAGAAAGAGGCATACTACAATTCTGCATTTGGACCTAGCTATTCAAATAATGTATTTAGATCACATATTCTAAAAAGCTGACTGTTTTTACAGCTTCCTTAATAATCCAGGCCACCTTCCTTCATATGTTCAACTCCAGTATCATAGTAAAACACTTTTTATCACCATCCCCTGGGGCATTTAGATCATGGCATCCTGATTTGAGGATATCTATTTGTGGCTGTAAGTACTCTCTCCTTTGCTACGGTACAGCCGGCCAATCTTATTGGAGATCAAGATTAGTTTATTAATCCCCTATAATCCTCGTGTGTTCCACTGTTTATCCATGACAACCTCATTATAGTAAATTGATACAGAAGATCATTTTCCACTAACATTACCACTAAAGCAGACCAGGAAAGACAATATGAAGTGGGTGTAAAAGTCAATCTGCTGTAGAAAGAAAACCTTACTCAATGACACAACCTGTTGAAATAAGGGTCAGAGAGGGTACCAAACATTATTGGGAGAAAGGGGGAAAGGAAAAGGGAGGAAGATTCTTCACCTAATAATGTATGTGTTTGCTTAAGAAAAATCACCCTTGCATTGTCTTAAGCAAACACATATATTATTAAGTGTGCCCCCCCAGGGATCTATTATTACACACTATTAGAATTGCCTGGGTAACAAACAAGCAT
This sequence comes from Hydrophis major, assembly GCA_033807585.1. Lineage (NCBI taxonomy): Eukaryota > Metazoa > Chordata > Lepidosauria > Squamata > Elapidae > Hydrophis > Hydrophis major. The sequence goes on along the minus strand of CM066328.1, from coordinate 295,057,966 downwards.
TCTCTTTTTTATATAAGGGCGAAGTCATTTCATTGTAGCAGGAAGCAAAGCATTCTGATCCCCCAGTAAAGTGCTCAATTCATATATTTCTAAGTACATAGACACATAGACAAAAATAGACACATTTCTCCCAAAGTTCTGAGCTGAAAGAAGGAAAGGAGATATTGCCTAGCAATTGCTCACTGTTCCAAAAAGAGGAAGTTACAAGTTGTTTTACCCTAAAATACTCCCTTTGCCCAAAATTCCCTGAACCTCCTGATCTGGAACTTGACATGCTTGATCCTCCCACAATGGCTAAGTTTGCCTATGAATTATTTCCAGAAACAAAACAACCAACACCTTAAAAGAAGTCAGAATTTAAAGGCACTTAGGATTTTGAAACAATTGCCAGCTAAGCATATTTTAACTGTTGACTTTTAGTGATGCTTAATAGGACATTGGGATTTCTGAATCCAGTTACAGATACAATCCAAGTCAGTTTGAAGGCATCTGATTCAGAGGTAAAATGCTGCCGTTCAGCATGGTTCACTTGAACCTATAGGAAAAAATGCTACCACTTTGACTGAATCAGTAGAAAAAAAAATGCTACCAGTTTGGCTGAACCAGTATTTCCAACAATCAGCTAGGCAAGGATCAGCTGTGCTGCATGATTTAGATTAGCTAGAAAGCAGGAAATCATTGGATTTCTTGCTTTCTAGCTAATCTAAATTATGCACAGATGATCCCCCCTTCACTGTTGTACTTCAAAATGCTTCTTTTTTCAGCACCCAGGAGGTTTCCCTGAGGCCCAGTAAGCCAAAAATGGGATGTGGGGGTGCTGTGAAAGCATAGCCATATTCACCCAGTCACATAACCACCTGGCCATACCCACCTAGCCATGCCCACAGAACTGGTAATAAAAAAAATTGAATCCCACCACTGATCTGATTATGTCTGATGTAAACTGGACTATTATCTAGATTGCTTTTTCAGGGTCTGTTATGAACTAAGGGTCTGTTTTACTTTCACAGCAGGCTCGTAAACCTGCACTTCTGATTGGCCCAATAGTAGCGGATCATGATTGGTCATTGTCGGCTGATCTGATTGGCTGTTAAAGGGTCGCCGCTGATTGGACGCTTTCCAGTGCAGCAAACTCAAATCATTGGTTGTTGTGACAGCAGCCAGCTCTATAAAAGGAGCTGCTGCTGCCCTAGCCTTTTGCTCTGTTCTGAAGTCACTAATAAAGAGTTGGAGTCACTATTCGATGCCTCGTCTCCATTCTTGCGCCCACTCTCCCAGACATAACACTGGCAACAAAGGTGGGATGCGGAGACGATAAGAGCTGACTGATCACTTATTGCACGATAACAGAGCACGTGGCTGAGAGCGCACCAATCGCAGCAACATGACCAGAGGCGCCATACCACCCGCTCCATTTGACCCGGCTAACGAAGACTGGGACTTGTATATGGACAGGTTTCAGATGTTTCTAGAAACCAACAACTTGAAGGACGCAACGCCTGGCAAGAAACGAGCTATATTTCTGCCCCATTGCGGGCCAGTCATATTTAAGATGGCAAAGGGACTTGCAAAACCAGCAGAAGTCAAGACAATGGACTGGGACACTCTTGCCCCAATCCTCTGAGCCCATTATGCCCCAGTGGTGCCAACACTCCTCAGAAGACATGAGTTTTACCAGAAGGGCCAGCAGGAAAGCGAAAGTGTGGGAGACTTCATTGCGGACCTCAGGAACCTGGGGGGACTCTGTGACTTTGCCAATCTCAAAGAAGCCATGAGAGATCGAATTGTTTTGGGTCTAAGAGATCCCATGACCCAGAGCAAGATTATGGCGAAGGGAGACATCGGCCTCGCAGATATCATCACTGATGCTACTGCAGCAGAAGCAAACAGGAAGTCGGCCGCTCGAATGCACCGAGCAAACAGACCGCACCTCCAACTTGCCAGTAATACTACGCCTTGTCCCAAGAGGCATGCAACAAGCACCCACCATGAAGACCTCAAGTCCTCATCAGAAAGCGAAGGAGAGGAGGTCAACAGACTCCGGTCAGAATGTGATCAACGAGATCAACGGGGTTGTAAGCCCTCATTCCAGTGTGCCGGTTGCAGGGGAAACCACCCATGATCAGACTGCACATTCCTAGACGCACTCTGCCGTTCCTGTGGAAAGAGGGGCCACATTGCAAAGGTTTGTAGAAGCAAGCGAGGGTCCAGCCCAAACCGAAGAGAAAATAATTTCCGGCAGACAACAGGCACCCCACCAGTAAATCGGGACCGCCCAAGCAACCAATGGAACCACTACTACAGAAACCGAGCACCAGCCACTTCTACCATACGAGAAGAGGCACACCAAACCATCACCATCGGCCACGCTTCATCCCTTGATGCAAGGAAAATCCGACTTAAGGTCATGCAACCATGCGTTATGGAAGTTGACTCCGGGTCGTCCCTATCAATGGTTTCCTGGAAAATCCTCAAACAGCTGATCCCTGACATCCGCCGCCAGGACCTCAGCACTCAGAGAATTATTTTGAAGGACTACCAGGGAAATAGAATTCCAGTCGCCGGTTCCAGCCGCGTCCAAGTCTCTTTCAAAGACCACACCACAACCCTACCTCTTACCGTTGTCGATAGAGATCGACCCAGCTTGCTACATTTACAGTGGTTCGCGCCTCTGGGAATCGAACTGGCAAGCTTCATCCAGACCGAAGGTGATGACTGGGAAGCGGCCCTTGTCCAGGAATTCCAGGAAGTTTTCACTGAGAAGCTAGGCAAGTACAAGGGATCCCCCATATTGTTTAATCTCTGCCCTGAAATTGCACCCATTCACCTTAAGCCTCGTCGAGTGCCCTTTGCACTCAAACCAAAGATTGACGAACAATTGGACAAATTAATAGCCCAAGGCATGTTGGAATCGATTGACCACACCCGACGGGAGACCCCAATTGTAATCCCCATAAAATCTGATGGGTCTTTGAGAATTTGTGGGGATTACAAGGCCACCCTGAACCATGCACTTCAGCAGAGCACTTACCCTGTGCCTGTGGTCCAACACCTCCTTCATTCCCTTGGGGGGCGGAAAAATATTTGCAAAATTGGATTTAGCCCAGGCGTACTAGCAGCTGCCTGTAGATGCAGAGACCGCTGAAGCCCAAACTATAGTTACACACAGAGGTGCATTCAAGTGTAATAGACTCCAGTTTGGAGTAAGCATAGCACCTGGCATCTTCCAAAGTCTGATGGAGAGATTTCTACAAGGCATAAAAGGGGTCGTGCCATATTTCGATGATGTCCTGATAGTCACTCCCACTAGAAGTATACTAGAAAAATGACTAAGAATGGTCCTCCAGAAATTTAAAGATGCTGGCCTGAAGGTCAAGAAGGACAAGTGCCAACTATGCATGGAGAGGGTTGAATTCCTTGGTTACCTTCTTGACAAACAGGGAATTCACCCTACTGAGAAAAAATTGGCTGCAATAAAAAACACCCCGAGACCTAGAAACAAAACAGATCTCCAAGCCTTCCTGGGACTTATCAACTTTTATAACATCTTCCTACCCCAGAAGGCGACTGTTGCTGAACCCCTGCATAGGCTCCTCGATAAGAAGGCTTCCTGGGTCTGGGGACAACGAGAAGAGTGAGCTTTTCAGCAAGTAAAAGACCTTTTAACATCAGATGCTGTATTGATACAATATAACGAGACTTTACCATTAACGGTTACCTGTGAAGCCTCACCGTTTGGAGTAGGAGCCATCCTGAGCCACATCCTGCCAAAGGGTACTGAGGCACCCATTGCGTTCTTTTCTAGAACTTTATCTAAAACTGAGAGAATCTATAGCCAACTAGATAAAGAGGCTCTTGCTATTGTGTCTGCTATCAAACGATTCTATGAGTATGTATATGGAAGATCCTTTTCTATAATAACTGATCACAAACCACTACTTGGCATCTTGGCGGTCAATAAACCAACTCCCCACATCTTATCACCAAGAATGACATGCTGGTCAGAGTTTTTAGCCGCATACGATTACCAACTGCAACACTGACTGGGGAAAGCCATTCCCCACGCTGACGCCCTGAGCTGCTCTCCGCTACCAGAAGTCCTGGATGACCCAGCTCCAACCCTAGCCACACTACAAATCGAGACACTTCCATCACCACCACTGACTGCACAAGACATTGCGTCAGAAACAAGGAAGGACCCTTGTTTAGCACGGGTCCTCAGCTGGGTAGAAAGAGGTTGGCCTGACAATGAACTCAACGACACCTTCAAGCCTTTCAAACACAGGCAGACAGAACTTTTCTCCCAAAAAGGATGTGTTTTATGGGGAGACAGAGTCGTCATCCCAGAAAGACTGCAGCATAAGATCCTAAAACTATTGCACGATGGACACCCGGGCATTGTGCGAATGAAGGCACTAGCAAGGAGCTATGCTTGGTGGCCAGGCATAGATAAGCAAATAGAAACCTGGGTCGCTACCTGCAACAAATGCCAGGAAACACGCTCAGGTCCACCAAAAGCACCACCAATGGAATGGGAAGCACCCCGAGATCCCTGGTCCCATATCCACATCGATTTTGTGGGACCCACCAAGGGGCATACATTTCTCATAACAGTGCATGCCTTTTCCAACTGGCTTGAGGTCCACAAAATGAAGAGCACCACAACAGAGACAGTCGTTAAAAAACTAAACAGACTATTTGCTACACATGGCTTGCCAGATATCTTGGTTTCAGACAATGGCCCACAATTCACCGCCTTGGCATTTGAACAGTACCTAGCAGACCGGGGGATACGCCACACCTTAACATCGTCAGCTCACCCTGCGGCCAACGGTAGGGCTGAACGAATGGTCCAGTTCATAAAGAAAACCTTACACAAGATGGAACAAGGGAACATCCACAACAAGGTGACCAGGATGCTCCTCCTCCAGCACATCACTCCAAACAGCACCACAAACAAAACCCCAGCCGAACTCCTGATGGGCAGGAAACTTCGATCACATCTTGACCGACTACACCCTGCCTACACACCAGAAAAGCCCCTAGGGTCCAGCAGCAAGTATTGCACGTTCAAGGTAGGTGACCCGGTGTTTGCAAAAAAAACCTTACCGGTGACCCATTGTGGGTCCCCGCTACCATAACTCAACTTACGGGTCCCCGTTCCTACTGTTTACAAACTGCTGATGGGAGACTGTGGAAGCGCCACATCGGCCAGCTACACTCCCGACTGGCATCTACCCCATTCACAAGTCCTGAACTCCAAACCAGGGGGGGGAAGGGAAATCAAGGGGGCCGAAAACGAACTAGTACCTGACCCAGTACTTGAAAACCAGCAATCAGCGCAACCAAACCTGGATTATTCATCTTCCGAAGAAGAGCCAGGGCAGATGGCCATCTCTCCACGAAGCAGCACAACGGCATCAGCAACCCCAGAGAATCCAGATGACAGCCTTGACGGAAGTAGAGATGACAACACCAAGTCACCCATCGGAGCAACCAGCTCACCATTACCGCCGAGTTCAACCAACAGCCCACTGGAACCAGAATCTGGGCAAAGACTGGTAGAGCAACGAAGATCAGGTAGACGGTGAGACGACCTGCCTACCTGCGAGAATACATCACCCCACCCTTGAGATGGAACCTGGGGGGAGGGGTGTTACGAACTTAGCAAACTCGTTAGCCTGCGATTCTAATAGTTTTACTTTTACAGCAGGCTCGTAAACCTGCACTTCTGATTGGCCCGATAGTAGCGGATCGTGATTGGTTGTTGTCGGCTGATCTGATTGGCTGTTAAAGGGTCGCCGCTGATTGGACGCTTTCCAGTGCGGCAAACTCAAATCATTGGTTGTTGTGACAGCAGCCAGCTCTATAAAAGGAGCTGCTGCTGCCCAAGCCTTTTGCTCTGTTCTGAAGTCACTAATAAAGAGTTGGAGTCACTATTCGATACCTCATCTCCATTCTTGCACCCACTCTCCCAGACATAACAGGGTCCTAGTCAAATTTTGTGTTTGTTAGGCACAACACACACACACACACACATACACACTCAAATTCTAAGGTCATTCAAAGCATTGATTAATATATATATTAAAAGAACACTGATTAAAAAATATCATTCATATCATATTGGATCCCCACAACTACTTCATAGTTGTGGGGATCCAATTCATCAGTAATATGATAGTTCTGACCAATTATGCAAATTGTTTCCTGTTAATCCACAAATTCTGTTACTTTTCTTCAATCCACTGGGTTTTTGCTTGTCACTCCTGACTATGGTCACTGGTTTGGAGATTATTCTAATAATGGTGGTAAGTAAATTGAGGAAGACAATGAAATTTTTATCTGCTTTGCTTGTTTGGTGCTCCAGTGACATGCAGATAAAAAGGGGAAACTATATGTTCTAAGTTAGTGGAAATCATAGCTAGAAAATAATTATCCAATCTTGTTTGTGAGTTATGTGTTATTGGATAGGGTTAGTTTGTTTTGGCTGTCATGACTGAGATAAGAGAACAAAGAGCATTTGAGGAAAATGAAATTTCTCCCCTTTGAAATAACCTGATCAGTAACATCCTGATTTAGATATATTTCTCTGACTAGCAATCTATTTCTCATTGATAAGGAAGAGACCCAAATCTACACACTTCATAAGCTTGAATCCAGAGGGCATGAATGAATGAAGATACTGTATATTGAAATCTAAAAGCAAGAAGCATCACAATTACTTCAAGAACATTTTAGTTTGATAGGAATCTTTACTTATTTACTATAATTTTATTCCATCTTTATTATTTTTGTAAGTTACTCAAGGCAGAGAACATACCTAACACTCCTTTCTCCTATTTTACAACAACCCTGTGAGATGGTTTGGGCTGAGAGAAAGTGACTGGCCCAAAGGTCATCCAGTTGGTTTTTAGTCATAAGGCAGGACTAGAACTCACTGTCTTCTGATTTCTACGTCATCAACTTAAACACTACACCAAACTGGCTCTTGCTAATCTTTAATAATTGATAATTACATAGTAATTAATCATCTTGATAGTCTCTGAAATATTAATTGGTTATGAAGGTACATTAAGCATTATCCCAGGCATTAAAGTTCTCATCACTCATATGTTCACTACATAAAAATCTTGTGCAAGTGGAACCTCATAAGGAAGTAAATCAGGCTTCTTATGTGTATAACTACTGCTATACCAATAATAGCTACAATGCAAAAATAATAATAATAATAATAATAATAATAATAATAATAATAATAATAATAATAATAATAATAATAATAATAATAATAATAATAATAATAATGCATGCAAAACTACTGTGGGGCTTCTGAATTCAGACTGACAAAATTTTGGAACACAATATCAATATCCTGGATATCACAATTGTGGAGAAGAAAAAAGTGTAGATTGTCGATATTACTGTACCTGGTGAAATCAGAATCGATGAGAAACAACTTGAAAAAATTCACCAGATATCAAGACTTGAAAATCGAACTGCAGAGACTCTGGAATAAACCAGTGCAGGTGGTTCCAGTGGTACTCGGCACACTGGGTGCCATGCCTAAAGACCTAGGCAAGCACTTAAAAACAATTGGTGCTGACAGATCACCTTTGGTCAGCTGCAGAAGACCACCTTACTGGGATCTGCTTGCATAATCTGCCTGTACATCATGCAGTCCTAAATGCTTGGGAGGTGTTCGACTAGTGATTTGTGATATGAAACCCAGCATAGTTATCTCGTTTGCTCTGTATACTGTCATTTTTGTGTATAATAATAATAATAATAATAATAATAATAATAATAATAATAATAATAATAATAATAATAATAATAATAATAATAATAAACATCATCATCTTATAATCTTATAATAATTTGACACAGAAGATATTAGATAGCAGAAAATAGTCCAAATTAGATATGAACAAATAATACTAGTTGTTCTCTGTTCTATGGATGTTCTGTTTGTGAAATACTTTGTATGGTATATAATAACACATTAAAATACAATTATTAATTTGAAATTGTTGGCCTCATAGCAAGGTTTTGTTTTTACACTATGACAAAGATGTCACAAGAACCTAGAAAGTATTGTGCCAAACTTACTGTCAACATCCAAGAGTGCCAAAAACTGTGGAGGGAGAGCACAGGGTGTCAGGTACTGAGTGCTGTAATGAGCTCACGCTGGTGGAGGGTCAGGAAGGGAGAGACATAAGAGTCCATGAATCCAGCCTTGCTGGAGTCTGCAGAGAGCCTACAAGGAGTTTTTGCATGGCAATTTCAGTTTTAGATACTTGGTGGAGAGATACATCTTCTCCCCTATATGGAATGGTCTTTGCTGTGACCTTTTTTTATCCGCATGAAGCTTCTGGGTCTTGGCTGCTTTTAGCAATGCCTGCTTGACCCTTCCCCAGACCTCACACAAGTTTTCCATCCAATCCATCTGTCTGCCTAAGGAGGGGGCCTGTCGAGGGAACTTGGGAATTGAGATGAATTCCACCCCATGCACCACCTTAAAAGGTGTATGGCCAGTGCTGCTTTGTACAGCATTATTATATGTCACCCCTGCAAATGGCAGAAGCTCTGTCCAATCAGTTTGCTGGTAAGTGATGCAACACAAGAGATATTTTTACACCATCACATTGGCTCTCTGGTCAAATTAAGAATGGTGACACTTACACTAATAAGGCAGGAATCTTCATAAGACTTCTTGTACTCTTTTATATCATTCTGTGGTATAGTTTTCCATAGAATTGAGAGGACCTAAAGAGAGAATTTTTAACTTCAAGAACTGGAGGCTGTAACAAACTTTTAACTAGTTTATGCATAAATTATTGTTGAGTAACTCAGAATCTATAAGTCTTCCACTCTGTAAATAATAATGTTCATCAATGCTGGACTATACTGTTTCACCTTGTCTTACACCTGTTTTTTTGGGAAACTGATTCCATTTTTTCAGTTGAATAATTATGGACTATTTAGAAAAATAAGGAATAAGTGTGGTATCCTATCATTTACAGTTGAGAGTTTTCTGAGCCACATAAAACTGAAACACATCTGCTTTGTTTTAAAATGTGTTATTTTCCAAAATGTAAGCATGATATGAAAATGATAGGAATTAGTTGCATAATTATATATGATTGATGATCTGCTTCTCATATTTCATTCTTAATAGCTGTTAAATGCAATTTATATTGTATCTAGCATAGAAAAAGATGACTTAGTGTCAGCTGGTGCTCCATTCACAATCCAAGAAAGAAATACTCCTTTAATCACAGAAAAGATATATTTTACTGGAAATCAAGTGGTAGCAACAAAAGAATTCTGAATCTGAGAAAATGGATGCATAAATCACATATACAAAGTAATGGCAATGTTCCCACCCCCAATAGTTCAATTGGCTCATCCAATTAAAAGTTGTGTATATCATCATGTAGGCATCTCCAGGTGGTGATGAGGCTTCTGTCCATTGACCTTGACATAGTTTGATAAAGAGTTGCAGCTGTACATAGCATAGGATAGAAACCTAAGCAAGAATGTACCTCCCCCCAGTTAATACAGTTCTGGTTTGTAACATCTCCAGCTCATTTCCCATAACCATTCCCCCTTCCTCCCCCTGTTACTTATGACAGCCAAAAGATGCAAAGCAAAGGGAGAAAATCTTGAAGGCTGACACTTAGATCATTAAACTACATCCATTATATTTACTCAATTTAACTATTTTTTAAATCTCTGGTCTTTACTATTTTTTCTTTGCAATATGTCCACCACATGTTTTCAATCTTTTTTGGGAGTAGGGTGTGGGTGTGTCCTTTTCTCTGAATTGATTCTATTTTTACTTTTTGTTATCTCATTTTTAAAGTGAAATGGGCCAATTCTGAACATGACATTCAAGGACATGCAGTTATCATTGATTTACATTATGGCAGTATATTATTTTCAATATTGTTCCCTCACCTGCACTTATTACTTTTTGACTGTGCTCATGTTCCCTAGAGATATCTTCATTCACCAATGCTGCTAAAATTTTCTGAAAGAACATATAACAGAATATAACATTTTCTGATTTTTAAAATATTTTCTTCTAAAAAAAGAAAAGGTGTATTCTGTCCGGCAACAGTTCAGAACAAAGTACTCCTTTCATGGCCCTATAAATTTGAATCTGAAATCCATGTCTCCACTGTTTTATCAAGTAATTAAACAATCAAATTCATTTTGAGAGTCATCAGGCACCTTTTAGAACTGTAATTTTTCACAGTATCAGCCTTCAGCCGAGATTCAAGTCTCACAGTGTCACACTGAAGCTTTAACCAAGAGAGGGAAATATTTTACTTCAATCCTGATTTGCTTAGCCACATGTGGATAGAGTGGGGGTAGTTTATTTTATTTATTTATTTGATTTGTCAATCGCTTACAAGATAATAGATATAAGTATAAACATGAGTAAGAATACAGGAAATAGGTACAAATAAATGGAGACAATAGGACAGGGACGGTAGGCACGATGCTGCACTTTTGCACGCCCCTCTTAGGAACCGGATGAGGTCAATAGTAGTCAGTTTGAGGTTGAAGGATTTGGGTTAGAGGATGTAACAACAGAGTCAAGTAGTGTATTCCAGGCATTGACCACTCTGTTGCTGAAGTCGTACTTCCTGCAATCAAGTTTGAAGCAGTTTACATTGAGTTTGTATCTGTTGTGTGCTCTTGATTGTTGTGGTTGAAGCTGAAGTAGTCATTGACTGGTAGGACATTGTAGCAGATAATTTTGTGTGCTATGCTTAAGTCCAATCATAGGCGGCATAGTTCAAGGTTGTCCAAGCCCAAAATCTCAAGCTTGGTGATATAGGGTATTCTGTTGCGAGCAGAGCAATGTAGTACTCTTTTTGTGAAATACTTCTGGACTCACTCGATTATATTAATGTTTTATATGCAGTGCAGATTCCAGACTGATGAGCTGTATTTGAGTATTGGTCTGGCAAAAGTTTTGTATGCTCTAGTTAGCAATTCAATATTTACGGAGGAGAAGCTTCATAAGATTAGACTTACAACTTTTAATGCCTTTTTGGTAATGCTGTTACAATGAGCTCTGGCACTTAGGTCATTTGATATGAGAACTCCAAGGTCCTTGACAAAGTGAGGATCATCAATGAGATCATATCCGCCTAGTTTGTATTTGGTGTACTGATTTGTTTTACCAATGTATAGGACAGAGCATTTGTTGGTCAAGATTTGGAGTTGCCAGATGTTTGACTATTCAGACACATAATCAAGGTCGCTTTGAAGGATAGTAGCATTGTCAGTGGTGTTCAATAGTTTTACATCATCCGCAAAGAGGATACAGTTGCTTATAAGGTGATCGCAAAAGTAATTTATATAGAATATAAAAAGTGTAGGTCCTAGAATGCTGCCTCATGACACAACACAGTGAGATTGGTCTATAGTTTTCAACCAAGCTGTTATATAATATATATAATAGTTATATTAATATTCTTGGAGTTCATTTCTCCTGAAATAGAAATCAGTGTGGAGAAATATAGTAAGCTTTAGGGTTAAAAACCTTTATCTTCCATGTCTCTTACATTGTTACTGTTAAGTACTTGGATATGGGTCGGAGTAAATGGAGACAGCCTCTGAATGTGAACTTTCAGCTCTTTATTGCATAGTGACTTCTCAAAACAATAACAGTGAACTCTGCCTTATATAGGCAACCCTTGTGAGAATTGTCCAATAGCGAGCTATGAACGCTAGCTCTTTAAACCAATAATAATCCTCTGTTAAGGGCCAATCGGATTCCTAAGAACTAACCAATCCGATCTGGCCACCTAACAGCCAATCAGAAGTGCAGAGCCAGAACCCTGCACTTTACCTCAAGCTCATACTTTATTAACTATGGTACATATACAAAACCCCTTCCCCCTGGCTTCTTAAATTACGGTGTAGTTATATAGTCCTTTAAATAGGACGGTTGTCTTTTAAGTCTTTCGGATTTTCGTTGGACTGGTTGATTGCAGTCCTGTTGGGGTAGATTGTTATTTGGCAGTGTCTCTGCTTCTTGCTCCGGTGCAATTTCTTGCGGTGCAAACAATTCTCCTTCCTGCTCCATTTCGTGAGTCTCACTTGATTCGTTGCTCCCTTCGAACAGGTTCACTGGAACTTCTTCTTCTTCTGTACCTCCCCCCCTCTGTTTGGTCATGGGGGAGTTGTTGAGTGGCCATTGTGAGTCGTGACCGTAATTGGTCGATATGTCGTTTCCATAGTCTATTGTCACAGCATTTCACTACGTAGGATTTGGGGCCGGTCACTCGCACTACCGTTGCCTCTATCCATAATGGCTCGCCCGATAAGTTTCGTGCGTAAACGTGGTCTCCTACCTAGAAGGTGCAATAGCGGCCGCTAGATCCTATTTGCTTTTCCGGTTCGTAAGCAGGGTGCAACCAGTCGAGGTGGGAATGGAGTCTTCGTCCCATCAGTAGTTCCGCGGAAGTTCTGCCGGTGACACTATGTGAAGTTATGTGTTGCAAAAAGAGAATTTGGTTGACCTTGTCATCGATATTGTCATAGTCCATTTTTTGCAAAGTCTTTTTAACAAATTGAACCATGTGTTCAGCTCGACCATTGGTTGCAGGGTGCGCAGGCGAGGTGAGCGCATGGCGGATGCCGCGGTCAGCGAGGTACTGCTCGAACATTAGTGCCGTAAACTGTGGCCCGTTATTGGACACCAGGACGTCAGGCAACCCATGGGTTGCAAAGAATCTATTTAGGATCTTGATCACTGCTTCGGACATTGTGGCCATCATACAATGAATTTCTAACCAATTGGAGTATGCATCGACTGTCAGCAGGAAGGTATATCCTTTGGTTGGCCCCGCAAAATCCAGGTGGATTCTGGACTAGGGTCCACATGGCATCTCCCATTCAGTAGGCATGGCTTTTGGTGAGGCGTTGCTGGCTTGTTGGCAATTGGCACATGCTTTGACCCCTGCTCGATTTGCCGGTCCATGCCTGGCCACCCTGCATAGCTTCATGCAAGCGCTTTCATCCGCACGATGCCAGGGTGGCCCTCGTGCAGAAGTTGTAGCAGCATCTTCCGGAGTCATTCTGGGACAACGACTCTATCACCTCAGATGACACAGCCTTTTTGGGAAAAAAGTTCAGTCTGTCTTGCTTTAAACAGCGCGAAGTCATCTGGAACTTGGTCCAATGGCCATCCGCGTTCCACCCAGCCTAGGACTTGAGCTAGGGTGTGGTCTCGTTTGGTTTCTCTCGCGATGTCTCAAAATACGGAACCACGCCCTTGATTCCCTGTAACAACATTTCCATGAGGTTTTGGAATATTCCCGGGGCTACACTAACCCCAAATTTCAATTGAGTAAATTTAAAAGCACCTCTGTGCGTTACAATTGTTTGGGCTTGGGCCGTCTTTTCATCCACTGGTAGTTGTTGATAAGCTTGAGCTAAATCTAATTTAGCAAAAACCTTTCCGCCCCCCAAGGAATGGAGGAGGTGCTGCACCACCGGAACTGGATATGCATTCTGCTGTAGGGCGTGGTTTAAAGTGGCCCAGTAGTCCCCACAAATTCGGATTGACCCATCTGGCTTAATGGGTGTTACAATAGGGGTTTCCCATGGAGAGTGATCGATGGGCTTTAACACCCCTTGAGCAATTAGTTTGTCGAGTTGTTCGTCGATCTTAGCTTTAAGAGGGAATGGAACTTGACGGGGCTTCAAACGAATTGGGCTACTTTTGGATCTAGACTAAATGAGATTGGGTCCCCTTATACTCGCCTAAACGGTCCGCGAAGACGTCGCTGAACTCAGAAATAAGGTCTTCCTCCCACTCACAACCACTGACTCGGTTCACGCCGGCCACTTCAATGGCGAGTGGCGTGAACCATTGGAGGCCTAATAGACTAGGCCTATCTCTATTGATGATCATTTGAGGTAAGTACGCTGTATGCTTTTTGAAGGAGACTCGGACTCGGCAGGACCCGACCATGGGGATTCGATTCCCTTGGTAGTCCTTGAGGATGAGGCGTTGAAATTGTAGGTCTTGGCATTGGATTGTGGGGATAAGTTGCTTGAGTGTCTTCTAAGACACCATCGAGAGGGACGATCCCAAGTCGACCTCCATGTGGCAAGGCTGGTTCTCGATGGCTACCATGACTCAAATTTTCTTAGTGTCCAAAACTGAGGCGTGACCTATCGTGATAGTATGGTGAGCTTCTTCTTTTTGCAAAGCTCGATTTCTGTAGGAGTGGTTTACTGGTTCTCGCCTTACAGGACGGTTTCCTGTCGATTGGTGATAGTTGGCCCCTTTTGAGGCCTGGCTGGGTCCTGGTAAGCTGCAACAGACCCGGCTGATGTGGCCTCGTTTCCCGCACTCATGGCAGAGTGCGTCGCAGAATTTGCATTCGGCCCTGGCATGGTTTGCTCCACAGTCAGCGCAAGGGCGTAAGGGCTTAGGGCGAGGGTCCCAGTCGGACAGCAGTTGATGGACCCCTTCTTCGTCGCTGTCTGATGACGAAGAGAGGTCCTCATGGTGCGTTGTTGAGAGCTGCCCTTCTGAGTTGGGTGAGATTTCGCCGGTCGGTTGTGTTGCTGAAGTGCGGTTTCGCCGTAATTGTGCAGCCGACTTTTTGGTCGCCTCCGCAGCCGTGGCTTCGGCGATGGCATCAGCAAGGCTGATGTCGCCTTTCGCCATCAGCTTGCTTTGCACGCCTAGTGCATCTAATCCCAGAATTACTCGATCTCTTAGTGCTTCTTCTAAATCGGCGAACCCACAGAGGCCCCCTAAATTCTGGAGGTCCGCCACGAAATCGGCCACGCTCTCTCCTTTTCGCTGGTTTCTCTGATAAAACTCATGGCGTCTCACGAGTGTAGGCACGGTTGGCGTGTAATGGTCTCTCAGGATGGGTTCGAGGTCATCCCAGCTCATGGCTTTCACTTCTCGAGGTTTGGCGTGTACTTTAGCCATTTTAAATACAGCTGGGCTGCAGTGCGTCAGGAACAGTGCCCGCTTCTTTGCTGGTGTGGCGTCCTTCAAATTATTCATCTCAAGAAACATTTGGAAGCGATCCATGTAGGATTCCCAATCCTCTTGGTTTGGATCGAACGGAGCGGGTGGTACGATGCCGCCGGACATGGTTCCATTGTTGGCGTCGTCTTATCACATGCTCGGTATTGCTTCCTGGCTTCTTAGGTTCAGATGTCTCCCATCCTTTTCGCCAGTGTTTAGTACTGAACATGGGTCGGAGTAAATGGAGACAGCCTCTGAATAGTGAATATTCAGCTCTTTATTGCATAGTGACTTCTCAAAACAATAACAGTGAACTCTGCCTTATATAGGCAACCCTTGTGAGAATTGTCCAATAGCGAGCTATGAACGCTAGCTCTGTAAACCAATAATAATCCTCTATTAAGGGCCAATCGGATTCCTAAGAACTAACCAATCCGATGTGGCATCCTAACAGCCAATCAGAAGTGCAGGGCCAGAACCCTGCACTTTACCTCAAGCTCATACTTTATTAACTATGGTACATACACAACAGTTACAGCCATTAGAAAGTTTTGCAGTGGGAGTACAACTATATAATTATAGTGGGAATGACCTCAGGAGACAGGGCACCAAGGCCCAATCAAGTAAACAGATAAAAGGAAGCGTAGCCTGCGGCAGAAATATGGGAAGAGCAAGAGGCCCAGAAGAGATCCTCCATAGTTTGTGGGCTATAAAGAGGATAGACAGGAGAGAAGTACCTTCAGACTTGCAAGATCCTGTTAAGCTAATTTTAAAATAAAATAGAATTAGATCATCTGGTCATGTTTCCTATCTGCGTTACCTTGTAAGGCTGACAAGCTACTACTAGATATATTGCATCAGTATGAAAATTGGGACAGTGCATATGGGCATACACAGAGGTCTGCTATTTTTTTCAAAATGATATAAGCAGTGTCACAGTGCAAACTCCACCCTTTTCACATATACTTGCAACTTCATATTACACCCACAAAATGGCAGGCTTGGTGTAACACTGGTTTTGGCCTGGTTCCTTTGGCATCTTCACCTGACCAAGCCATGGTTATATACTTTTCCAATGAGTTTCATTTTGCTTCATGGAGGCAGCTGAGAGCAGTTGCACAAGCCTGGGTCTTCTTTCCCAACTCTCTTCAATACTTTGATTCTCCTTATGCTGTGTGTACCTACCTATGACAAAGCATTGAAAGAAAAAAGACAACTTATTGAAGTTTTATGCTTCATAGAAAATAGTATTTTTGTTAGATGTACTGTCTTGTGAAAAGGTACACCCCCTGTAAAGTTTTTCTTTTCTCTTTTAACATATGTGGTGAGGGGATTGAACAAAACAAACTACTGATTTTGCAATTGTTTATTCAACCAAAAAAATAATAATTAACAGATATGCCATTTCTTTCTGTGAAAAAAGGAAGTACAGCCTTGCTTCTAATACCTGGCATAATCCCACTTGACAGAAACACTCTCAAATAGACATTTCTTAAATTGTCTCTAATGCTGATCAGGAGGAATTTTTCCTCACTTTGTAGTATCTTGATGGGATTTAGATCTGAGCTTTGAGTTGGCCATCTATTTCTTTCTTTCTCTCTCTTTCCTTCCTTCCTTCCTTTCTTTCTTTCTTTCTTGTTTTTTTTCAGCCATTCCGTAGTGGGTTTACTGGAATGTTTACATTCACTGTCATGTCATTCAGGTTTGAGTTGTACATTGTTCCAGAAGTCTTGATTTTGGCAATCATGAGCAAAATTTTCCTGATATACTTTTGAACAGATTATTTCTTTCCTCCTGGTGCACTTCCCATGTAGATTTAATTTGTGCGTCTTCTTTATAATGGAAGGTTCATGCACTCATACTCAGTCATGGTGAGATGTAATAATAAGTGGGAATGACCTTGGGAGACCAAGAAAAGATGTTGTGCTTAGGGAATGGTCTGATAAGAGACAGCATAAACAGCAGTTGCACAGTGGGAAGAGCAGAAGGCTCAGGATAGACTCTTCCTTAGTTATTGGACTGTAAAGGGACAGCAGGATAATTACACTTTCAGACTTGAAAGATTATCTCAATGCAGCAGTAAAGTAAATTATTATTGTATTTATCATGTTTCCTGTAGGTCTACCTGGTAAGGCTGACATGAAAGCTACTTAAAAATCACATGATAAAATTGGGAGATCTTAGAGACTTTAGCATTTTATATTTTGCTCACAGGATAACTTGCTAGGAAGGCCTGACCTGGGCAAATTGACCATTGTTTGAAAACTTCACTTATAATGATCTTTTCAGACAGTGGAATGATCATTGCCCAATTTATTAGTGACCTTTTTTAAAAAAAAACTTCCCACTTCATAGGCATCTACAACCTTCTTTCTGAAAGACAGGATTTTTTTCCAATCTAAGTATGGTGATAACATACTCTTAAAAAAATAAACAGCAAATTAAACTAAACATCTCAGATTCCTTCAGACTCTCTTTAATGATGGTCTAATCATTTGCACCTGACGTAGTACACCTGGTTCTAATTTTAAGCATTAGCAATAATGTTAAATGTAAGGGTGTTTTTACTTTTTTCCACATGCAAAATTTGCACTGATACTTATTTAAATTACACAATGGACTACAAAATATAAATGGACAAAGTGTTAAAAAGTTGAAAAAGTAAAATGTATCAATGGGCTGTATTTACAGCACTGTAATTTTTAGTAGTCACTGTTTATAGATCAATGTTCCAGGCCTCTGATGACAGAGAGTGCATCTGAGCTTCTTACACAGGTCCCGCTTCCTGAAGAAATATTTGATACTTGCACACATGTTCCAGTAATCTCTCTCTCTCTCTCTCTCTCTCTCTCTCTCTCTCTCTCTCTCTTACACACACACACACACACAAAGAGAGGGGGGAGTTTTGTTTTTGTCTTTTATTAGATTGGCTGGTTGATTGACTGTATTTACATCTCCCTTCAATCCAATTTGACTCTCGTTAATTGGAAAAAATTAGCCCAACCTATTTGAGAATCATTTAATTGTTTTCCCTTATGCAACTCCCAGTTTTGGTGACTTCAGACAATCAAATCTGAAATGAATCGTGGTCAGTACATGGTCTGTGTTACGTACTTGGACATGGATTGGAGTAAATGGAGACAGTCTTTGAATGTGAACTTTCAGCTCTTTATTGCATAGTGACTTCTCAAAACAATAACAGTGAACCCTGCCTTATATAGGCAACCTTTGTGGGAATTGTCCAATAGCGAGCTATGAACGCTAGCACTTTAAACCAATAATAATCCTCTGTTAAGGGCCAATCCGATCTGGCCGCCTAACAGCCAATCAGAAGTGCAGGGCCAGAACCCTGCACTTTACCTCAAGCTCATACTTTATTAACTATGGTACATACACAACAGTCTGGTAAATAAAAAATATATGAATGTGGCTTAATAATTGAATTGTTAGTTAGGATCAAGAAAATATTCAGCCATTTATCTTTCGGAGTTCTTGTGTTCCAACTGGAAGATGGAAATTAGTTTTTTATGTGTATATGGGGAGGGCTAGAGTTTTCCCCTGAAATTTATTGTGGATTCACTTTGCTTACAGCCTAGAAAGAGTGCTCAGAATAAATATCATACAGAGTTGACTTCACATTACAGCTGAAATGCAATGATAATATTGAGCACTGGTTAAGAGAAGTTAAGAGTAATGGATCTTGCTTAAATTCATTTTGTGCTGTTCTACCAGTTAAAAATATTTTAGGTAAGAAACCTTTCAAAATTGAGAAAACTTAATAAGGATTTCTTTCTTTCTTAATGATCTGAATTCCCATCTTAAAATGGCTGTAGTGGACAGACCTTGATTTGGAATTCTTCCATTGATAACTCTTTCCATGTTTTCTTCACAATATTCAGGTAGTTATTTCCTCTCCTTTTCTGTTGATATTTTACAGGAAATCAAAACACTGCAATTCAATTATTTTCAGCAAATATTGAAGTCGTGAAGGGTCCCAGCAGCTACCAATATATATGGAAGAAGAGAGAGAGGGATGAGGAGTTGGTTGTGACTCATGGGTTTTTTTTTTTTTAACATACCATTGTTCCTCTACGGCACGGGTATCAAACTCACCGTGTCATGTTGCCATGTGATGTTTCATGATATTTTTCTCATTCACGGACATGTGATGGGTGCATGACACATCCAACCCACAAGCCCACCAGTTTGATACCCCCGCTCTAGGGCTTCCTTGCTCTCCTGATCTGGGAAAGAATAATGGCAGAACTATGGGAAGATCTTATGACATCTTTTCTTTGTGGTCTTAACTATGATGGTGGGGGATGGAGAGCAAAGGCCTATGGAACAAGAGTAAAGATTATTGTACAGTGAAAAACAGTACACTGTCACGCAATCCTTCAAAAGTATGATATAGGACTGGTAGCCCATTTGATGTAAACCACTTTATGCAAAATGCAGAAAAAAATACATAATTAAGTCAAAGAAATGAAAGGCATGTGTTTACAATAATAAATACCTACTTAAATCTACTTTACACCAAGGTCAGTTACTATGCTTCTCCACAGCACGGTATTCTTGCAAGCTATTCTGTAAGAAAAGGAAGAACGGTGTAACTGTTTCCAAATTTATTCTACGTTATTAAAGCAAAGTATCTTAAATTTGTCACCACAACTGACAATCTAAAAATATAAATGACCAGCAGGTGGTGCCTGAGAGCTAATAGAAATAGCTTTCTCTCCCTCTTTCTTTCTCTCCCTCTCTTCCTCCCTAGCCACATTTTTCCTTTTTGGCAGTTTTATAAACAGAACCGATTAATGAAGGAAACACAGGTATATTATTAACAGGGATGATAGAAATAACTTTCCTTGAGGTGTTTCATATTCTGTAATGCTCATGTTTTCCCCTCTCATTATTTCATTTTATTCCATTTCACATCAGCTTGTAAAGTCCTTTTAAAGCTTGTACAAAAGTTTTATCTAAAGTGCATTAAAAATTGTGTTTTATCTAAATCCAATAAAAATTAAATAGAATCTGGCAAATATTTCCCCAATACATGCCTCCTATTTATTATCATGCTTATGTTTCATATTGTATATATTTATGTATTCATCTTTTTTTCCCCAGTCGTACAACTCTACCACAAATTAAGAAAAAGCCAGAAATAAAAAGATGAGCATATTACAGGTAGTCCTCAACTTACAACAGTTCACTTAATGATGTGGTTAGCTGGCAGCAGGTGCAGATGGCTGAGGAGAACGATGACTCTGATGAGGGGCTAGGACCATCGGGAGTGGACTGCTGCCTTCAGAGATTGTGGGGGCTGGCAGCAGTGACAAGGAGGTTCATGAGGAGCCTGTGCCAAATGCATGTGCTCAGAGGAAAGAAGCTCTGAAACTCAACTGGTGGACTCTTAGTTGGTGTTTAGAGAATTCTGTAAATTAGTTCTTATCTCTGGGTTTTTGGCAGTTTTGATAAACAACTTGGCAAGGCTCTTTCTTGTGGGAGATAATTGTTGGAAAGCAGCCTTTTATCTGTAAAGGAACAGAATTGTGATTAAACCTTAAAAGGTGGGTGCTGCTGCCTTTGTGTTTGCTGTCTGGGAACCCGGTTGGGTCAGAACAAGTGGCCATTTGAAGTTACAATGGCACTGAAAAAAAGTGACCTATGATTATTTTTCACACTTATGACCATTGCATCATCCCCAATGTCACCTGATCAGATACTTGGCAACTGACTCATATTTATGACAGTTGCAACCTTCTGACAAGCAAAGTCAATGGATTTGCTTAACAACTGTATTACTAACTTAACAACTGCAGTGATTCACCTAGCAAGTGTGGCATGAAAGACTGTAAAATGAGGGGAAATTGTCTCACTTAGCAACACAAATGTTGGGCTCAATTGTAAGTTGAAGACTAGCTGTATTGTTTGTCTATTAGTATGGAAGAATGAATTATATTTGTTTGTATTATGTGGGATTCAAACATCTCCTTTTTCCTATAATTTTCAAAGTTTATTACTAATAAATGGGACAAGGACATAGACCAGTTTAAATAACAAATATATCCTCCTCTTTTTGTTATTTGGGGCAGCACTTCAGTGAAAACTGCATTGTTTGCCAGCGGCAATTATTTATACACATAACACAATTATTACATATACTGTATTTTGCTTTCTCTATTATACCCAGCTGCTTTCAGAAAAATTCCATACACCTCTTAGAAAATAAATTTTATCTTTTCTCTGTTGCAGTTTTCCAACTGGTGCGGCTGCTGTTGATCATTGTCATTCTGTATCTTTCCATTCTTACAAATGAAGGCAAATATACATGTCCCAGGATAATGTTACAGGGTTCAATCTGGGTCAGTCACTGGGATCAGAGGTTTTGTCTTCTGAGCTTTTGGACTTGTGCAGGAGCCCATCTTCTGAAATGACTGAATAAAAATTATGTGCTGCATGTTTTGTTCTATATGTAGCACATTATTATCGATTTGCCATGAAACATTAAAAAAAAAAAGTCTGCTCCTATATTTGTTCTATTCATCCAATTTACCTTCATTTCTAAATAAATAAGGTGGTAGCAAATATCAGGATTGCATAGATCAGAGCAACGGTGGCACAGTGGTTAGAGTTCAGCACCACAGGCTACTTCTGCTGATCACAGGCTGCCAGCAGTTTGGAAGTTCTGGTCTCACCAGGCTCAAAGTTGACTCAGCCTTCCATCTTTCTGAGGTCAGTAAAATGAGGATCCAGATTGTTGGGGGCAATATGCTGACTCCTGATAGCAATAGAACTTAGACTTAAATACTGCTTCACGGCCCTAAATACCGCTTCACAAACCACTTAGAGAGGGCTGTGAAGCGGTATTTAAGTCTAAATTCTATTGCTATCAGGATACTGCATTATTGTCATTCTCTGAGCTTTGTTTAGGGATAACAGATCCTTCATTGCTGTTCAGAGTGGCTTCATCAGCACAGGTCCTCCTCACAAAGGGAGGCTTATTAGTGGTCTTATCTATTGTGCATATGCTTGGATGGGATGGCCCTATGGCTACTAGAAGATGGTGATATTGTCAGGGTTCCAAGTAATAGACCCATAGCAAGCAAAACTCTGAGACAGGTAAATTCCTCAAAGAATAGCTTTATTGGATATATCATATGGGCACAGATCTGGTGAAAACTGACTCTGAAGGTTTCCGTAGTTTTCATCTAATTAAAAGTTTGTCACTTTCTCAAAATAATCAGTCGCATGGTCCAATCGCAGCACTATCTGGTTTCCTGGTTACATCACTCCTCCTTCCTCTGACCAGGTGTGAGAATGTCCTTGGTTCCCAAGAGAAAGTATTTTGTTTTGGTTATCTATCCCAGCTATCTAAAATCCACCCTCCCTATCCCTCAGCTCCAGTGTGGCAACACTGAAGCTTCCAAAATGGCTTCGGTCAGGTCAGCTTCAGGATTATGTTGTGCTGCTTCTATTTTATCCCATGCTGGCTGCTTTTCCTATAACTTGTGTCATTAATAGGTAGGTGAATGGATGAGTAGGTGAGGGAGCATTGTTCTCATCTTGTAATTGTCATAGTATAATTGGCTTTTGTGTATTAGATTGATTCATGGATGGATTGATTGATTTGATTTGCAGAGCTGGCCATCTCAAACCAGTGACATTGAATATTGACAGGAAGATGGTTTATCTAGGTGGTGGCTGATGGCTGTCTGACAAGGGGGATGCTGTGTGTTGAGCTGATAAGTTAATGTTGAGTCATTGTTTATGCCTTTTTATAGGACCATAAACAAAGTTTAATTCTGTATGTCTGTTGACCATTATTTAGTCAGAATGCCACGCTCTTAGAATACTCTTGTATTTTTTCAGAATGGATTGTTTAGAAATTTCATTGTTTTCCAGTTGAAGTTATGCCGAAGAACACCTTGTTGAGGGAGATAAATGAAGTAACTTCATATACTTTGATACTTCAGGTTCAGAGATGTTGTTCTACTAGCCTTCAGTCTGTTTGCCCTATGTAATGCTATTTATAGTCCTTGAATTTTATTTTGCAGTTGACTCATGTTTTGGTACTGTGATTTGAAGTCTCCCCTCCCCCTATCATTCATTCTGATGATAGAGATCATAATATTGTACTACAATGACCCTTAGGTTTCTTAAAACATAGTGATAGCTTTCTTGTTCTATTAGAATTAATTGGCTTATCAACATGTTTTTTAATCCTTGGCTTTTTCACATACCTTCTCTACTATTAATCCTGGTGTACAACTAAGACATGCTTTGGAAAAATGCTTTCTAGACAAGCTTCTCTGCATCATACCTTGGGGAATAAATATGATATTCAATATTCCCCTTAATCACAATCAATATGAGTTTCACCCACTGGACCAGGAGTAGATCCACTGATCTTCCAACATCCCTCAAATAAGAGCTCATTAATTGAATCCAAAAATAGGAAGAGAGAAAGTTCAATATATTGACTTTAAACTATGGGGGAAAAAAACTAAGATTTATTTCTCAGTTTCCATTTCTTTCAAACTTTTTACTCAGGAAAAACAACATAAGATCTTGAATTTACATGAGGAAACTTGAGTTCATTGGTATATATGCTGCTTCTGAATCTATCAAAGCAATCATAGATCTTGTAAAAGAATTAGAGAGCTCTATCTTCTATCTCTTTCTCTTCCACTGTTAATCTGTTCTTCCAAGTCAACAAACAGAGATAGATCACATTTTTCCTATCTTAATCTATCATTAGGTTTTTGTTTTTATATCAGACAGGATGGTCTAGAAAAACATCACTGATCTTATCTATTTTCTCTCTACTGAGAACTAGTCTACATTCTGTCCTGAAGAAAAAAAAGTGAAAGCTGTATAAAAGTAGAAGGAAGAAGAAAACTCACTTCAGTACTTACTTACAATCAATAGATATTTATTGTATCATGGTTAGATTTAAGGTTAACATGACTAACATGAAAGCTTCTTTGCCCTATACACATTACAATATAATATATACTTTATTTTCCCTTTTTCTATAGTATATTCTATTCTGTCAAGAATGTGAGAACTAGAACTACAAACAAAATCTGTTCATTCTACTCATGACTAGTACATACAATGACAATCCCACTAGGAGTTACTCCTTGGTAAATAAAAAATATGAAAACAGCACATTAGCAATAGCATCTAAAACCGAACATGAGATCATCTGAAAAAGAAGAGTGATAAAGGGTAGGATTTGATCTAATTTTCCCTTTGGATTAGTGAAATTCCCTGGTTATGTTTCCGTCTTGACCTCCTGGTTTTGCTCACAAGATGGAATGTGTCTACAAAAGGAGAGATGATGGAATAAACCACAGTAATGCAGCAGGTTTGGAAGGATGCAGCACAATCCAAGAAAAGGGTGTGGTAAGAGACAGCATGTTCCAGAGCTAGGCTGTGGGAAAAGAGATTTAGAATAGCCACTCCCTGAAATCCTTCCATTCCCCACTATCCTGTTAGAGCTGAACAAGCTTCTTGGATGAGACGCAAAACATCTTCAAAGAAAAAACAAAATCCAGTTGCCTCCTGAAAAAGCATCTTTGGGACAACCATGACCTGGATGACTGAGAATCTCCACAGACCCTTAGCAAATAAATTTTATACTTCTTAAACCTTTATGATTTGGGGTATAGTCAAGAAGAAAACAAGGAGATGGATGGTAGCTTGATTGTGGTTTCTTCCCCCTTTCTATTTCTTCAATCTGGAATCAAAGTAGTAGGAGAAAAGAAAAAATAAAATGACATTCACACATTGCATTAAAAAGGCTACTAGCAGCAGTTTGGACTTGCACATGTTCCTTGGCAATATTTCACTGCTGATAAATATTCTCAGTAGAGACAACACACAGCTTTCCATATAATTGTAAAAAAATTACCTCAATAAGTGAGTCAATTTAAATGTCCTCTTGAAGATGCGATCATAATGAAGGATACTCACAAAAAAAAGCACAAAAGAAACACAAACAATTCTTTCTTGTTTTCAGTTTCTACTAAGTGCAATAGTGTTGTGAATGAATAAATGTTCAATAAAGTTATCTTGAGCTTGAAGTCAAGTGCAGGGTTCTAGCCCTGCACTTCTGATTGGCTGTTAAATGGCAAGATCAGATTGGTCCGTTCAGGAGAATCTGATTGGCCATTAACAGGCCGTTCTCATTGGTTAACGGAGCTAGCGCTCCCAGGTTGCTGTTGGTTGAATAGTTAATAAGTTGCCTATATAAGGAAAGCTATAGCAGCCATTCTTTTGAGCTGTCACACCATGTAAATAAAGAGTTGAAGTTCACTGTTTTCACCGGCTCGTCTCCATTATTCGCACCCATGCTCCACACTTAACACTGATGACGAGGATGGGATGTGGAGACGTCAGAGCTGACTAAACAACAAAGAAGACAACCGAGCACGTGGCTGAAATGCACAATGGCAGAACCATGTCTGGCGGCGTAGTACCACCCGCTCCGTTCGACCCAGCGCAAGAAGACTGGGAGTCCTACATGGATCGTTTCCAAATGTTCTTGGAAACCAATAATCTGAAGGATGCCACAACCGGGAAGAAATGGGCGGTATTCCTAACGCATTGTGGGCTGACCGTATTCAGGATTGCCAAGGCACTAGCAAAACTGGCTCAAGTGAAGGCTATGGACTGGGACGTCCTCGAACCTCTACTAAGGGCCCACTATGCACTGACCGTACCAACGTTTGTAAGACGGCATGAGTTCTACCAAAGAAACCAGCGGAAAGGAGAGAGCATTGCCAATTTCGTTGCGAACCTCTGAAACTTGGGAGGCCTCTGTAATTTCGCCAACCAGGAAGAGGCTTTGAGAGACCGAGCAGTTCTGGGATTAGATGCGCTAAACATGCAGAGCAAAATAATGGCAAAGGGTGACATTAGCCTTGCCGATGCCATCGCTGATGCTACGGCAGCAGAAGCAACCAAGAAGTTGGATGCCCAACTGCACCGAAACCGCACTCCGACACACCAACCAGCCTGCGACATTTCACCTAAGTCAGAAGGACAGCTTTCGATGGCCCACCACGAGGACCTCTCTTCATTGTCAGACAGTGACAAAGAAGAGGTCCATCGACTGCGGTCCGATCGGGACCATTACCTGAAGTCCCAGCAACCATGCACTGGCTGCAGGGCCAACCATTACCAGTCCGATTGCAAATTCCACGAGGCGCTCTGCCATGAGTGCGGGAAATGAGGCCATATCGGACGGGTCTGTAGAAGTCTCCTAGGACCCAGCCAGACCTCGAAGGGGGCCAACTATCACCAATCATCAGGAAATCGTCCTGTAAGGCAAGAACCAGCAAACCACTCCTACAGAAACTGACCCATGAATCGCCTAACGAGGTGAGAAGAGGCTATCACTATCGGTCACGCCTCTTCCTTGGATGCCAAGAAAATTCAAATTCGAATTAAAGTGGCCATCGAAAATCAGCCCTGCCAAATGGAAGTCGACTCAGGATCGTCTCTTTCAATGGTCTCATGGAAGACCCTCAAGCAACTCATCCCTACTATCCAGCGCCAAGACCTTCATTTCCAAAGACTCATACTTAAAGACTATCAGGGGAACCAGATTCCAGTTGTGGGATCCAGTCGAGTCCGGGTTTCGTTCAAAAACTGCACAGCGTACTTACCCCTGACTGTGATCGACAAGGACCGGCCTAGCCTGTTAGGCCTCCAATGGTTCGCACCACTCGGCATTGAAGTGGCAGGCATTAACTGAATCGGCGGCAGTGACTGGGAGGAGGACCTCGTCCATGAATTCAAGGACGTCTTCGCGGAAAAGCTAGGCGAATACAAGGGGACCCCGATATCCTTTAGCCTTAATCCAAAAATAGCTCCCATCTGCCTTAAGCCTCGTCGAGTTCCGTTTGCACTAAAGCCGAAAATTGACGAACAGCTTGATAAGTTAATAGCCCAGGGAGTGTTAAAGCCAACCGATCACTCTCCCTGGGAGACCCCAATCATGACACCAATTAAGCCAGATGGTTCAATTAGAATTTGTGGGGACTACCGAGCCACCCTGAACCACGCCCTGTAGCAAAACCCATATCCGGTGCCGGTGGTGCAACACCTCCTCCATTCCCTGGGGGGCAGAAAAGTCTTCACTAAACTAGACTTAGCTCAGGCTTCTCAGCAACTGCCAGCTGATGAAAAAACGGACAGGCACAGACAATTGTAACGCATCGAGTTGCCTTTAAATGTACGTGGCTCCAATTCAGAGTGAGTGTAGCCCCGGGGATCTTTCAGAGCCTAATGGAAAGACTCTTACAAGGGATTAAAGGCGTTGTCCCCTACTTTGATGATGTGTTAATTGCTGCCCCTACTTCAAAAATTTTACGGGATCGTCTAAGACTGGTTCTCAAAAAATTCCAAGATGCAGGCCTTAAGGTGAAGAAAAATAAGTGTAAGCTGTGTACAGATCTTGTCAAATTTTTAGGGTACTTAATTGACAGTCAGGTTATTCACCCTACAGATAGCAAATTGAGAGCAATAAAAAACGCTCCCAGACCCCGGAATAAGGCCGACCTCCAGGCGTTTCTAGGCCTCATCAATTTTTATAACGTATTCTTGCTGCACAAGGTGACTGTTGCTGAACCTTTACATCGCCTACTGGACAAAAAAGCAAATTGGGTATGGGGTCATAGAGAAGAGCAGGCGTTCCGTAATGTAAAAAAACTACTGACTTCTGACGCTGTACTAATGCAGTACAATGAAACCTTACTGTTAAATATCACGTGTGATGCATCGCCTTTCGGAGTGGGCGCCATTTTGAGCCACGTATTGCCTAACGGTAGCAAAGCCCCTGTTGCCTATTTTTCAAAGACGCTCTCAAAAACTGAGCAAAATTATAGCCAGATTGATAAAGAAGCCCTTGCAATTGTGTCAGCTGTCAAAAGATTTCATGAGTACGTATACGGTCGGGCTTTTACTATAGTGACTGACCACAAACCTTTGCTGGGAATAATAGCTGGGGATAAGCCAACCCCCTATATATTATCTCCCAGGATGACTCGTTGGTCAGAATTCTTGGCTGCTTATAATTATCAGCTGCAATACTGCCCCGGAAAAGCTATTCCCCACGCCGACACGTTGAGCCATGCACCGCTTCCAGAGACTATCGACGACCCCGCGCCAACAATGACAACGTTGCAGATCGAGACACTCCGTACACCACCATTAACTGCCCATGATATCGCGAGAGAAACAAAACACGACCCCACCTTGGCACGAGTCCTCATGTGGGTGGAATGCGGATGGCCATTGGACCAAGTATCAGATGACTTTGCACCATTCGAAAGTCGACAAACAGAGTTGTTTTCTCAAAAGGGCTGTATCATCTGGGGCGATAGAGTCGTTATCCCAGAATGACTCCAACAGGCACTACTAAGAACCTTGCATGATGGCCACCCCGGCATCGTGCGCATGAAGGCCCTCGCATGAAGCTATGCGTGGTGGCCAGGCATCGACAGACAAATCGAGTCGTGGGTCAAAACTTGTCATAGATGCCAGGAAGTAAGTAACGCTCCACCAAAGGCAATCCCAACCGAATGGGAGACACCACGGGGACCCTGGTCCCGTATCCATCTGGATTTTGCTGAGCCAACCAAAGGCCACACTTTCTTGTTAACCGTAGATGCCTTCTCGAACTGGCTTGAAATCCACCGAATGAGGAACACGACAACCGAAGTGGTCATCAAAAAACTGGAAAGACTGTTTGCAACCCACGGATTACCAGACATTCTGGTATCCGACAACAGGCCCCAATTTACCACGCTGTCCTTTGAGCAGTACCTGGCTGACCGCGGTATCCAACATGCGCTCACTTTGCCTGTGCACCCTGCGGCCAACGGTAGGGCTGAGCGCATGGTACAATTCATCAAGAAAATGCTACAGAAAGTGGACTATGACAACATCGAAGAGAAGATAAACCGAATCCTCTTTTTACAGCATATCACGCCTCACAGCGTCACCAACAAAACTCCCACCGAGCTGCTAATGGGACAAAAGCTCCGTTCCCACCTCGACCGGTTACACCCAGCGTACGAACCGGAGAAACCACTCGGATCCAGCGGCCAATGCCTTACCTTCCAGGTAGGTGATTTGGTGTTCGCTAAAAACTTATCGGGCGATCCGCTGTGGGTAGAAGCGACTGTGGTCCGTGTAACCGGCCTAAGATAATACCTTGTACAATGCCCTGACGATAGACTTTGGAAGTGCCACATCAATCAACTATGATCAAGGCTGCAGTCAGGCAATTCCGAGCTCCTTAATAACCAAACTGAGGGGGGGGGGGAGATACAGAGGAAGATGAATTTCAACTAGCAGAAAACCTTTTTGAAGGAAATGATAGTGGAACAGAAACGCGAGAACAGGAACCAGGGATGGGAGTGAGTTCACCTCAGGGTGATGCCGAAGATGTTGGTGACAACAAAAACACAAACTCTGAATCAGAGGCACCCCTTTCGCCAAACAATGCCCTACCTCAACAAGAGTGCAGCCAAATACCGGGTGCACAGCAAAAATCAAAAAGACTAACAAAACAACCGTCCTACCTCAAGGACTACGTGACCACACCCCGTAAGCGGAACCCCAGGGGGAAGGGGTGTTGTGAATGAATAAATGTTTAATAAAGTTATCTTGAGCTTGAAGTCAAGTGCAGGGTTCTGGCCATGCACTTCTGATTGGCTGTTAAATGGCAAGATCAGATTGGTCCGTTCAGGAGAATCTGATTGGCCATTAACAGGCCGTTCTCATTGATTAATGGAGCTAGCGCTCCCAGGTTGCTATTGGTTGAATAGTTAATAAATTGCCTATATAAGGAAGGCTATAGCAGCCATCCTTTTGAGCTGTCACACCATGTAAATAAAGAGTTGAAGTTCACTGTTTTCAGCAGCTCGTCTCCATTATTCGCACCCATGCTCCACACTTAACAAATAGGATTCTGAGTGGAAAAGTCTAAGTTCTGGTAATTCAGTTATTATCTCTCATGGCCACAGAAGGCTGGAAGATAGGGTTATCTCTGCAATACAATTTTGTAAGTATCTCTTTACTTTGCCAGTTTTAGAATGTTTTAAAATATATCTGTAATATTTATCATTTTTGAAGGACTAAAAATTTATTTACTTATTTGTGTATGTGTATATGTCCATGTCTATATCATCTGTATCATCTATACAAGTTATTGTGAGGCACAATCAGTCAGATGTACACATGTAGTGTTCAAATGGACTACATTATTGCTTATTAAAATTTTATTGCCTTTCATAAACATACAAAACACAGAACATAGAAAAAAAAACAAAACCTAAAATATCTTTTCTGAAGGCTGCTTGATCCCGGGTTGAAATTCTTCACACAGACACAAATTCAAACATCATATTCACTTTATATATCCTTCCATATCTTATTATCATTTTCAATATCATTCTTTGTCTGTTCTATTTCCAACTATCCATTCTTTTTCTTTTCTTTTAATGTACTTCTCCTATACATTAATTGGAGTGACACCTTTAACTCATTGTCCCAACTTAAAATTACTTCATATAACACTTAATTTATCTTGGGATTCTGTTTAGTACATTCTAAAATTACACAATAAATTTTATAAAGAAGGTAAAAACCCAGCAAAAACTAAATAAAATCCTATATAAGCACTATCCATATCATTAAAAAAAAAACTAATTGTATATATTAATACTCATTTATATCTTAAGCATTTTACTCTAGATACACATATAAAGACACAATCTTATGTACCTTCCAGAATCCCTTTTTTTTTCAATTAGATTCACCCATTGTCTCTAAATAAGCTTTGTTTCTTTGAATCTTGCTTCCCACCATTAAGACTTCTCCCCCCCCCCCTTTCTCTCTTGCTTATTCTTCTCCTTGCCCTTTTTACCCCTGTGTCTCTCCTCCTCCCTTTTCTTACTCCCTTTCCGTTGTTTCCTCACCTTGCATCCACCTTTCATCTCATTTTTCTCTTTTTTGGTTGTTTTTTCAAACCTTAAAATTCCCTTTTTCTTATCCTCTTTCTCCTCCTCCCCAGAAAAATCCCATTGTTCATCGAAGATGGCTTCTTCTTCCTCTTCTTCTTTGTCTCAGTCATTCTGCTGCATAGTCAACTTTTCATAAGTGCATAACGTCATTTCTAAAAATTGAAATAAAGTGCCCAAAGTATCTTTTCCATCTTGTTCTTCCTTTTTATATTTTTGATATTCAGTTTTTAATTCATCCACAAGCGATGCCTTCATAAAAAGAGAAACAACCATCCAAGTATTTTTAATCAAGAATAATTCAAAAAAGATTCCAAAAGTTAATATTTTTTTTTCCTTCTTCTACTTCCCTTTCTGGGGTTACTGTTTAATCAAAGAGGTCCAATTACCATATATCTTTTTTTAGAATTCAAGGCAATCTCCTCCTTTTTCAACTTCTGCTCCAATTTTTTTCCTATCCCTTCCCACTTACAACAACAATTTTTAAATGATCAGAAATCCATACCTCCAATAAGGGTTTTCCGATTTCTTAAATTATTAAGTCCAATGTCCAAAGAATCTTTTGTCCCTTGGCTTTAATTTTCAAAATAATTCACCTTCAATGCCCAAATAAATTTCAAATCTTCATCTGCTGTTTTTATGGGGTGGGAGAGTGAAGAAAAAAAAAACCCTTTAACAGCTTTCTCCACTGCTTTCCGATCTTCTTAGGGATACAATGTATCCTCCAGCAATTCAAACAATTCAGTTCCAGAGAGTTTGACAGATGTTTTTTTTTTTTTTAAAAGTTTTTATTAATTTTCTACAAACAAACAAGGCAGACAAAACATAAAAACATCAACTCTTATATGTACATCCAGTGTGTCAGTTGGTTCATCATTTTTGTGCATTCATTCTGTAGTCTCAATTACAATTATATTACATAACAACTCATATTGTCAGTCCAAACTTATATATCCTAATATCACTAAAAAAAGAAGATTTTGACTATATTTTTAATCATTCATGCTTAATGAGCTAACAATACTTTAAACCAGTTTACTCTATAACAAATAATCTAATCATATCAAATCAATCCTAAGAAATCCTTTATAAATATAATATCAAATAGCAAAATAATAGCAAAATAAAGATATTCCTTACTATCTAGCATTCTGAATATTCTATTATCGTATTTTATCATCTAACCATTTATAAAAAAGATCCCAAATTTCGTAAAATTGTTTATCCTCTTGCTCTCTAATTTCAAATGTCAATCTGCTCATCTCAGCATATTCCAATATTTTCTTAATAATTTCTTCCTGTAATGGTATTTTCTCATTCTTCCAATTTTTAGCAAATACAATCCTGGCCGCTGTTAATACATTTACAATCAGGTATTTCAAATCTTTACTATATATATCAGGTAAAATTCCCAATAAGAAGATCTCTGGTTTCAAATCTATATGTTTCTTTGTCATTTTTTCCAACCACATGCGAATTATAATCCAATATTTTCTAGCATCCTCACAAGTCCACCACATATGGTAATACGAGCCGGGTATCTGATGACATTTCCAGCATTTTTCAGATTTGTTCTTAAACATTCTTGCTATTCTTGTCGGAGGAAAGTGCCACCTGTAAAACATCTTATACAAGTTTTCTTTATATGCTGTTGACATTGTCATTTTATAATTTTGAGACCACAATTTCTGCCATTTCTCTAAATCAATCCCATATCCAAAATTCTTCCCCCAAACAATCATAGTTTCTTTGACTTGTTCTTCCTCTAATTTCATTCCCAGTAAATAACCATATAATTTTTTAATCACCTTCTCATCAGTACCCATCAAGATCTTATCTAAATCAGTCTGTTTATCATAAAATCCCTCCGTTTTAGAATCTTCATCATACCTTGAGTGTATTTGTGCATATGAAAACCAATTCATCCTTATACCTTGTTCTTCTAAGTTTTGGATCGATTTAAGTTCACCCTTTTCATCCAAAAGTTCCCCATATCTAACTGTTTGTTCCTTCTTGTAAATTATAGGATAGGAAAATGCTTCAATGGTCGATAACCAGACTGGAATTTTCAAATAACATTGTCTTTTTATCTTCTCCCAATTTAACCACAAAGACTCCCGTACATAATGTCTTCTAAAATAACCCTGTGTTTTAGTTCCCTTATACCATAAAAAAGCATGCCAACCCAACAGCAAGTCATGTCCTTCTAATGTCAACAACCTATGTTTCCTTAATGTTATCCATTCTTTGACCCACATCAAACTTGCAGCTTGACAATACAATTCCCAATTAGGCAGACCAAAACCTCCTCTAATTCTAGCATCTTGCAAAAGCTTTAGCTTTATTCTCGCTTTTTTACCTTGCCATATAAACTTCAACATAATTTTATTTAAATCTTCAAAATAGTCTTTTCCAAGCCTAATTGGTATTGTTTGAAACAAAAATAAAATTCTAGGTAAGATATTCATCTTAATTGTTGAAATTCTCCCTATTAATGACAATTGCAAGTTTTCCCATTTCTTCAAATCTATAGTTATCTGTTGTTTAAGTTTAATATAATTATTCTCCTTTAATGTGCTACATCTTGTTGTCAAATATATCCCCAAATACTTAACCTTATTTGTAACTTGAATTTTCAAAAGATCTGCCAATTCTTCTCTCTGTCTCAATAACATATTCTTTGTCAAAATCTTTGTTTTATCTTTATTTATTTTCAAACCAGCCACCTCTCCATATGACTCTATCCTTTCCAGTAACTTTGGAGCTGTTTCAATCGGATCTTCCAAAATAAAAGCTAAATCATCAGCAAAAGCTTGTAGCTTAAATTCTTCCCTCTTAATTTTCATTCCTTTTATGCTTTTATCATCCCTAATATTTCTATTCAACACTTCCAAGGTCAACACAAATAGCAAAGGAGATAGGGGGCATCCTTGTCTTGTGCCTTTCCTTATATTAATAAAATCTGTAAGTTCCCCCTCCATCATTACCTTTGCTGTCTGTTTATTATATATAGCTTCTATTGCTTGAATAAATTTTTTAGCAAAACCCATCTGCTCCAATAATAATAACATAAATCTCCAGTTCACATTGTCAAATGCTTCAAATCAAAGCCATTTGCTTTTCAGGATGAGCCTCATAATATTCCAAAGTGTCCAAAATTACTCTCATATTGTCTCTAATTTGTCTCTTTGGCAGAAATCCATTTTGATCTGAGTGAATAAAATTATTTAAATATTTTTTAAGTCTTTCTGCTAAGATTGAAGCAAAGATTTTATAGTCTGCATTCAATAAAGAAATAGGTCTATAATTCTTAATTTGCAATGGGTCAGTCTCTTCCTTTGGTATAAGTGTAATATAAGCCTCTGACCATGTTTTAGGTATCATCTTTTTTAACATAACTTCATTCATAACTTCTAACAATGGGATGCTCAATAATTCTTGAAATGTTTTATAAAATTCTACTGGAAGCCCATCTGGGCCCGGAGCTTTCCCATTATTTTGTCTCTTAAATGCTTCATTTAGTTCCATCATTGTTATATTGCTTTCTAGCATTTCTTCAGTCTCTTTAGGTATCTTTGGTAAATTAGCTTCCTGTAAATACTGTTTAACTTTTTCTTCATCAATATTCTCTTGTTTATATAGTTGCCCATAAAAATCTCGAATAATTTCTTTTTTCTCCTTATTCCCATAACAAACTTGGCCTTGTTCATCTATTAACTTCAATATTTTTCTTGATTCCTTCTCTTTTCTCAATTTATATGCTAGCCATCTACCTGGTTTATTTGCATCTTCAAAATAATTCTGTTTAGAGTTTCTAATTTTCTGTGCCAGTTCTTCTTTCTCTATTAATTCCATTTTATGTTTGATTACATCCAGCTTCAATTTAATATCCTTTTTCTGTGGCATTTTCTGTAATTCTTTTTCAAGAGTTTTATACTCATTTTCCAAGGCCTTAGAAGCTTGCCTTTTCCTAATATTCTTTTTTCTTGTATAATCTATTATCAAACCTCTAGCGTATGCCTTCATAGTGTCCCACACATTTTGCGTTGAAGTATCTTCTTTTTTATTTTCTCTGAAGAAAAAAGCCAATTCTTTCTCCATCCATTGTATAAAATCTTTCTCCTTTAAAATAGTATTATTTAATGTCCATCTCGATCTTTTTTTTTGTCCCTTCCATTTAATTGTCATTGGGCTATGATCTGCCCAGGTACTTGTTTCAATGCTTGTTTCTTTAATATTAGATATTAGTTCTGTTGAGATCCAAATCATATCTAATCTGGACCATGATAAATGTCTATTTGAATAAAAAGTATATTGTTTAGCTTTAACGTTTCTTTCTCTCCAAATATCTTTTAAAGTTAATTCATCTGTCATTTTAAAAAAGGACCTTGGGAGAGCCTTTCTATTTTGCTTTGTTGTTGTTGCTATATAGTCCAGTTTATTGTCCACAATTCCATTAAAATCTCCCATCATAATTATATTAACATAGTCCAGTCCAATTATTTCCATGTGCAGCTTTTTATAAAATTCTTCTTGTTTATCATTCGGAGCATAAATTGCAATCAAGAGTATTTTTATATTATTATCCATTGTTTCTACCATTAATACTCTTCCATCTTCATCCGAGTAAATCAATTTTGCTGGAATAGCCTCTTTAATGTATAAAACCACACCTCTTTTCTTACATTGAGTCAAAGAGGTAAATATTTTCCCTAATTTTGGTTGTAATAACAATTGTTCATGTTGTTTTTTAATGTGAACTTCTTGTAAACAAATTATATCAAATTTTAATTTCTCTAATTTATGGAAAGTTTTCCTTCTTTTAACAGCTGAATTAAGTCCGTTTATATTCATTGTAATCAGTTTTTTTTTTCCTCCATGATTATGCTTTATATTTAGGTCTAACAGCTCTCGTGGATCTCACTTCACGCTGTTCTTTGTTATCAATCTGTCCCCCTATTGCTCCTTTCTCTTTTTCAATCTCCAGTTGTTCATCTTGAAACTCAATTAATGAACCCTCTTTCTCTGCTTCCTCTCTTCTTCCTCCGAAAAATTCTGCATGAAAAAGTTCTGCTTTCTCAATTGAGTCAATTCTATGTCTCTGCTCTTGCCACGTAAACATTAATCCTTCTGGAATCAGCCATCTATAATTCACTTCGTTTTCCAATAGTATTTTGGTCAGAAATCGATATTCTCTTCTCATCTCTCTCACTCTTCTAGGTATTTGTTTTAAAACCACAACCTCTTTACCCTTGTATTTCAGTATTTTCTCTCTTGCTACTTGTAATATTTGCGTTTTAATGGATTTTTTGGTAAATCTATATGGACTTCCCTGGGTAATTTATTTCTCATCGCATATCTTGTATAGACTCGGTATATCTCATCTATTCCATCCATTATCTTTTCCTCTGTAATTTCCAAAGCATCTGCCAAAATTTCTATCATTACTGCTGCCAAATTTTCTCCTTTTTCCTCCTCTATATTTTGAAATCTGAGGTAAAATTCTGACCTTTCCATCTCCCACCTCAACATCCCACCTTTTTCTTGTTCAACCGCTGTTAATCTGCTGTCAATATTTCCAATCTTCTTCTCTCTTTGTTTTCCTTCTTCCTCAATTTTTTGGAATCTCTCCTCATACTTAACCATCATTTGTTTAATATTTTCCACTTTTTCATCAGTCTTCTCTATTCTTTGTTCAATATTTTCTGTTCTTTGTTCAATATTTTCTGTTCTTTGTTCAATATTTCCTGTTCTTTGTTCAATGATATCTGATTTTGTCTTGAGTTCTTGGATTCCTTGCATAATCATCTGTAACTGTAAAGTTATTTTTTCTTGTTCCTTATCTTGCTTCAACATTGTCTGAATTAAATGTTGTCCTCCAGCTGGTGGGGAAGCAGAGGTAGAAGCAGAAATGCCAGATGGTATTGGTTTCTTGCTCATTTCAATATTTCCAAGACTTCAAATTCTTCCTAACTTTTAATCCAACTGGTAGAGCAGCCAATTATAATCCAAAATGGAGAACTCCAATGGTAAAAAACACGAAACCAAAGAAGAAACAAAAAAAAAAAAAGGAAGAAGAAAGATCTTCAGGTTCTTCTAGACCCTAATCCAATTACGAGATAGTCCACCATAAAAAAGGAAAAAATAGAAAGGAAAAAACAAACAAATCCAAAAATAATAATATTGATTAAAAGCAAAGAAAAAGGAAAAAGCAAAAAGAGAAAAAATAAAAACAAAAAACAAAAAGTTCCTTCAGATTCTTCACACCTCAATCCAATTAAAAAATCTCAATAATCCAAAAAAAAAAAAAAAAATCAACCACAACAACAAAATAATCCAAAAAGATAAATATGAAAAGCAAAAAAGTCCCAATAGAAAAGAAAAGAAAAATAAAGAAGAAAAAAGAAAAAACTCTGAGGCTTTCCCTTTAAAGTAAAAGGCAAAAATAAAAATATTACTAAAATTAAGATTTAGAAAAAGGCTAGCGAATGGGGTATATATAAGAAGACACACTGCACTTTGTTATTTATCCAAGGCTCTTGTTATGACTCTCTTCTCCAGCAGCTTCAAAGCCAAACCTCAAGTGTTGATAACAGTCCAGGAAAGCACCTGCAATAATATTTTACTGTGCTCTCCCTCTATCTTATCAGGTTAAAAAGTCCTTGAGATGAGGTCTTTTTGCAATTCTCTCCAATTCAAATAAAGATACTTTCAAGCCTCTAGTTGGCAGTGTTACAAAGTTTCTTAATGCTCTTTCTCCCCCCCCGCCAGAGAAAAGGAATAATATATACAGAAAAAAAAGGAAAAAATAGCCAAAGGGAGCCTCTATCCTAAAGAAAGTTAAAAAATCAAAGGGAGCATAAAAATATATATAAAAGAAAATTCAATCCGGTTATCTACAAAGTCACAGTAAAATCTTTCCCAAAAAGTATAAAGAAAAGAAAAAAAAAAAAGCCAAGCCTCAATTTGACATCACTTTAAAAAACGCCGCTCAAAACAATTTCAGTCAAAAAAAAAAACTCACAGCTTTCTTCTTTATATCGAATGAACTTTCCAACCTTAGCGAATTTACAGCACAAAAAAGTTTTTCTCACCCAGCCGACACACTTCACTTCAATCACTTTCCTTCCGGAGCTGTCCCGACTTCAGCAGCTATGGAGGCTGCCTCTCCGCCGCCAGCAAAAGGGCTTCTTCCGGATCTAACCAGAGATTTTGCGATATCTCTGGGATCCTGGAACAATGCTCTTCACGATCACCGTCTCTACGGGACGGTTTAGGTCCGTTAGGACCGACCAGGGGCGAAAATATCGGCTGCGATCTCAGAGCCCTGAGATCGCAGCTGTATCGCCGGAACGAAGCTCCTAGTTTGACAGATGTTGATTGACCCAACTCAGCCAGCACTTTCACTTTTCCTGCTTCCTCCAGCACAATCTTACCCGGTTGCAGGCTTCTTCGTGGCGGCCATTGCTGATCGCCACTCCACCACCTCAGGAAAAAGGAGTTTTTCCAGATGAGGAGGGGGTTTGCGACACCCCCAACCCCCTGTCCGGCTCCCCTCTCTCTTCGGCTGCCTCTACAGGTCAGCCATATCCCCCTGATCCATTTGGATCGGGGGCACCTCGGCGGCAAATGCAGCAGGAATCGCGGACGGTCGCGAATTCCTGCTGCCACTGAAGCCACGCGGAACCGGACTCCCAAATGGACTACATTATTGAATTCTTTCCATAGCATAAGAATCTCCTCAGTCTGCTTCCCATAGAACTGAGAGCCTTAGAGAGCAATATGCTGACTCTGTAAACCGCTTAGAGAGAGCTGTAAAGCACTGTGAAGCGGTATCTAAGTCTAAGTGCTATTGCTATTCTTAAATTAACAATTTTAAGCATATTGTGCTTAAAATATTAAGCATATTGTGCTTTAAGCATATTGTGCTTAAGCATATTGTGTTAAAATACAAACTTTTGAATTATTTATTTTTTAATTTGTGAACTTTCCCACCACCTTCAGAGCAGTACTGAACCTGACAAAGAGCCTCATTTCAATCTATTTGTTAATTTGTGAGGCATAAAATCAATCATTTCTGGTAGTGAATTTACAAAAAAGAAAAGAAATTATCAGAGCTGCCTAAAGACAAGCTTGCGAATTCAGGAAGGAAATTCTGCATTGTCACTGTTTAAATGTTGGTTTTAAGAATAACTAAACAAATTTATGCTGTCAATTATTTTAGAAAAATGAACATTCCCAGGCACCCTTTTTTCCCCCTTTGTACCTGACCAAAATATGTATTTAGAAAACATGTCCAGACAACAACAGCTACTGCAAGCAGACCTTGAAGTTTATGAACCAAAGAGAACACTTAACTCTGTCAACTCTAATAAATTGGTAACATAATGAATTATCATCTTCATGTTGTATTAGAGTGCATAATTCTAACTCCAATTTGCCTGCCAAAAACAAAAAAAGAAAGCTGTGCTGTTTCCAATCCATTACTTTGTTCCAGCACTTATCCCACTTAAACAACACAATATTTAAGCTTTAAGTTTTAAATAATAATCAGTTAAATTAAAAGAAAGCAAAGAGTTCAAGGTGTAAAAGAACCCTGCTTCTGTAGAATTATGAAATATAATACTGGCTGCATCCTCAAATGCAGAACAGATGCTTATGGCCTCATGTAGATCTCCTGGTGATGTACAGCATATCAGACAAATCTATATTGTGTTTCTGATAAGACTAATAACCATAGTCAATTAAGCAACAAGACATGTCACATTGTGCATTGTACATACTATTAGATTTAAAAGTTTCTAAGTTTCTTCAACAACCATGGGCTTAAGTGAGAGATTGAATAAGTCCTTGAAATACTTGCCTGCATGGTTTAATTTTAATTTTAGACTGTGCACCTCTAGGAGTGATAAATAAAATACAGAGTGATATGTAATATAACAAATAAATCTCCAGGGAGGTGATAAAAGGCATTTCTGTACTTGATAAGCAATCTGGAGAAGCAAGACACTTGTGAAATTCTTCTTGTCTCTTGACAGGACAATACAGATGTATATCAATGTATGCCACTGTTCCATTTAGGAAACAGGAATTCGTACTCATTTAGTGTTAAGTTCCTTACTAAAATGAGACTCCATCTTTCTTAAAACTGATTGTAATGATTCATTGCCTGGAATGAACACATAATTCTATAGGAATTCAGAGATTTAAAACTTCCATATATGAAGAAAGCTGAAGAGATGATGATGATGTGTGTGTGTGTGTGTGTGTGTGTGTGCAATAAAATAGAGGAGATAATTTACTAATGTACTAATTTATGATAAAACCATAATAAAATATGTAAAATAATCATAATTTTTCAACAGTCTAGTGCAGGGTGTTAAACTTGATTGTGTCATGTGACATATCATGACATATTGTGACTTTTTTGCCTTTGTGGAGCTAGGGTGGACGTGGCCTATGCATGACGCATCTGGTCAATGGGCCACCAGTTTGACACCCCTGATCTAATGTGAACAACCTCAGTTAGGTTAGCGAAACAGCTTCTCTTACAATGGTAAAACAAATAGTTTGCATGCAGTTCTCAAGTTTGATTCCTGGAGCCTGTAAAAAAGACCTTGTCTAAACCTTAAAGAGTGCATGAAAATAATGGAAGATGATACCGAGTCAGACAGATTCCTGGATGTTGTCTGATATAGTTTTAAATATATAGCTCACAAAAATTGAGAAAAGTAATACACTAGTCACCTTTCTGAAAAATGATCTGGCAAACTTTAGAAATATAAGAATATGAACACATTGGACAACTTAAGGTATAATTAGTATGTATGTTGAATAAAAGCACGAAATATATTGAAAAAATGCATCCTTTTTATATTAAAATCCATATCAATATGTGAGTGAATATTACATATAGGTGTTAGTTAGGATGCTTTATAAATGTATTATAACTTTATCTTAAACTTAATTTTGTTTATCATCTATTAAGATAAATTACACACACATTCATTCATTCACAGACCAAACTACTTGTGTATGTGTGCATGCATGCATGCATGCATGCATGCATTCATTCATTCATTCATTCATTCATTCATTCATTCATTCATTCAGTATTCTGCTTGTAGTCTAAGACACAATAAACTGAACTGAATTGAATAACATGTGTGATGAATTATTACATTAGAATAAAAAGTAAGCTATTTGGAAAAAAAAACAGCAATTAGACTTAAACAGGGAGCCTTTGGGGAAATTAAGTGAAATAACATGAAAAGTGAGATATGTGATTATTCACACTGTTTTTAATTGATTAGTTTTATACATAACTGCTACATCTCTTTGGGTAACCAAGCCTTTATTTGCTGTTTGGTTACTTCTAGAAATCTTTGTGAAGAGCTCAGGGTAACTTGAAATTATCTAGTAAAGCCTAATAGCCTAAGGTCCATTTTTGCAAAGTTGGAAGCCTGTTACTCTATTTTATTGTAGTAGCTGTTTGTGTTAATATTTTGTGTTACTTGGGATTTGAATATTTTTAGATAATTTTTAATCTGTGCCTGTGTATTTCTGTGCACGTGAAAGAATGTGCATATAGAGTTTGGAACGGAAGATTAAATCAAAGTTGTTATGCCCATGAACATATACTTATTTAGAGAGCAGAAACCAACACATATTTCTCCTTCAACCTTAACAATAATAAAATGTTATGCCAGAATTCTCTGGAAGGAAATGTTTTAAATCAATGCATTGTTGCATGGATGCTCCTATTTTCCTACTGCAAAAGGCAATTATTACTGCCATCTATTGGTCTACAGCAGAATTAAATGTCAATTCAGAAGGATTAGTAATTTCATTAATGTAGCACCAAAGAAGATGATAGAAAATAGTAAATTAGTATTTCATTACCTTTCTGGTGCTTTTGAAGTAATTTCATATTGACATTTTCAGTTAATTAACTTGCTATTGTGATAGCAAATTGGGAAAAATAGAATTATTAGATTATGGTACAAAGTGTTGCCAAGGTGCTTTGAGAGTCTGATTAACCTGTAGCCAAAGAGACTTGGACAATATATTTGCAGGTTTACTAGGGAT
Organism: Hydrophis major; assembly: GCA_033807585.1. Lineage (NCBI taxonomy): Eukaryota > Metazoa > Chordata > Lepidosauria > Squamata > Elapidae > Hydrophis > Hydrophis major. The sequence goes on along the minus strand of CM066328.1, from coordinate 295,015,819 downwards.
TATTACCTTACTCATCATATTGTGATGAATAATTATGCTTCTTTTTTCCCCTTTGCAATTTACTTTCATTTGAGAATTGAAATTGGTCCTGGCTCTACAAAGAATAAGAACATTGGCTCAGAGAAGGGTTGGATTAAGTGACATTTATTATAGTGTCCTATCTTACAAAGGCCTTCAACCTCTTTGGCTTCCTGTATTTTATGCAAGACTTTCTAGAACAGGGCTGCCCAACACCCGGCCCGTAGGCTGGATGCATCACGTGCTGGCCATGCCCATGCCCGGTTTAGCAAAAACAGTCCTGATTCACCAGATGATATCACCATGACAACATGAGTTTGACACCCCTGTTCTAGGAATACCCTTCCCAAGGCTCTTTTCAAATTGGGGAGCAGAGACAGGGAAGAAACTGCAGCATCATGAAGATATAGAGCAATCTCATCATCTTATGAACATAAAAACCTAAATAAATTCTAAAGCACCGTGAGAATACCTCAGAGGCTTTTTTCCCCCAAGATAAGAAAGTTTAGTATGACACATTTAGGCCTTAAAGTAACTCAAAAGAGGAAATCAAAAATCATTTCTAAAAGGTTCCATTTCAGAATCTTCACAGAGGATTTATTTTTCTCCTCCACATTCCTAAGTGTAAATCAAAAAGAAAATTAGTCCATAGTGACTACTTAAAGAAGTTACAGCCATCAATAGCTTTCAACTGATATTGATTGGGAGTAGAATGGAATTTTTTTCCTCTCTGGTCCCATGCTTGGAAGCCGGAAGCCAACAGCAGGGAATGGAGAGCACTTCCACCTACATTCAAAACACTGCTGGTGTTTGATGAAATACCTTTGCAGCATTCTGTACAAAATAAGAAAAGAGGGCAAGACGAATCATGGGTCATTTGGCACCAGTAATGTATTTCTTTTGATGGGACAGTAGGGGTGGAGGAAACCAAGGTCAAAGGTGTAGACTTCCCTTAGTTATTTGGTATATGGCAACAAGTGATTTTTTTCATTCTATATCAGGGATCCTAAAATGTAGTTTGGCCATAGCCTCTACTTTCAACATTTTTCTTTAATATTAAGTTATATTATAATAAAACTAGGTAATAAATAGTTTAGTCATGGATGATTTATAACTGATAAATATATAAGCATATGTTAATTTGACAACGTGAAAATTTATATAAACTGTGAGTAATGACTACAAATGGATAGCACAAAAGGTTTGTAACCAACTGACACACTATATGTATATAAAATGGAAGATGGTTTTATGTTTTTATGTTTTGTTTGTATATGTTTGTCTTAAAAAAATAAAAACTTTTATATATAAAAAAGAATAAAACTAGGGGAAATAAAAATAATCAATCCTATCTAAATTTCTTCAAAGAAAGTACGGTTATAAAAGTAATAAAAGGCAATTGGGCAAATTGTGGTGTAAGATGTAAGAATGCAAGATTAAATACATTGAGATAGAAAGAGAAAAGTATTTTGTACCTTGAGTCTTCTTTTAACGATACTTTCCTCTTCTGTAGGTGTTCTGACCCAAGGCTCGTTCAAATCAAAGAAACACAAAATATATATAAAAGCAAACCTTTTTAATATGTCTCTGGGAATTCTGTTCATTCACAGCAAAAAGTCACTAAAACTAATTGGCCCAGATAAGAGCAAGCCCTTTCAAGGTTGTAAAGGGCTGCCAAGAACACAAGAGAAATATCCAAAGCCAAAAGTCTCCGAAAACAAACCAGAATAAACAGGACTTCCACGAGAACTTTGTGTTGAAAGAACTTCTTTGTTTCCTGCAACAAAGCCAAGTCTGATGGCTGGCTTTTATCCCTTATGGGAGGAGCCATCACCTTGCAGCCTTACTCCCAAGTCGCCCATGCTGCTTCAGCTACACTTTCCTTCGAGCAACCCTGCACACACGCCCACTAAGCAGAGGCACCCTGGGGTCCTCTTTGTCACGGCTGCCAGACTCCACAAGCTCCGAAGGCAGCATTCCACTTTCAGATAGCCCTGGCCCCATCCCTGCATCACACACAGGCCCCTCACCCCAATCCTCACTCACAGAGACCTCAGCCATCTGAACCACAACAGTAGGTTGATCCTAGGATTGTACAAAATTTCTGGGCTCTGGCCAAAGGATCATTTTGATCCAAACCATTGGAACAACTCCACTGGAATCAGTGTTTTTTACTGAGGTATATAGCCATGATGATGAACATGAACCTATGGCACACGTGCCACAGGTAGCACGCAAAGCCATTTATGCCAGTACACAAGCTACAGGCAAACTTACCTCATTGCACATGTGCCCGCCCCATAGTTGATTTTCGGCCTGTTTCAGGCCTTTTTCAGCCTCTCAGAGGCTTGAGGACAACTTCAGCAGCCTTTGCAGGCCAAAAAATAGGCCTGTTTTGTCACTTCCTGTAATACCGGAAGTGATGAAATGGGACTATTTTTTCAGCCTGTAAAGGCTGCAGAAGCTGTCCGCAAGCCTCTGGGAGGCCGAAAAAGGCCTCAAACACGCTGAAGGTCAGCTGGGAGGCATAGTGCAGGTAAGAGGGTGGCGGGGGGGATTGCGCGCACATGCGCAGGGGGTGTGCGGGAGCATGAATTGCCTTCTGAGTGCTGACACAGCCAAAAAGGTTAGCCACCACTGGTATATAGCAATATCAATAGCACTTAAACTTATATACCACTTCACTGTGCTTTCAAAGCTCTCTCTAAGTGATTTACAGAGTCACCATATTGCTCCCAACTATCTGGCTCCTCATGTTATCAACCTCGGAAGGATGGAAGGCTGAGTCAACCTTGAGCCTGGTGAGATTCAAACTGTCAAATTGCAGGGAGCTGGCAGTCAGAAGAAGTAGCCTGCAATATAGCACTCTAACCACTGCATCACCACAGCTCATTTTAGAGGTGTTTCAAGTCAAAGCATTCATTTGAGTTGCCTTAGTCAGGTTGATCATTTGACTTCAGAGGGGAGTCAAATGAGGCTTCAGTTAAATCTTTACTAAACTGAAGTTGTGTCTTCCAAGTTCTGCACAGCCCTGTCATATCCCAAATTTGGGGGGGGGGGGGACTATGTTGAAGGGATTTCAGCAACAATCATGAGCAAATGTTGGTGCATAAATGGACTATGCAACAATTTACAATCGTAAATTTCACTGCATGCTTTTTTACAAACTCTCACATTCACCTCTACAGCTAAAATGGTGTAAATTATTATTGTGAATTGTTGCACCTTCATCTGGTAACAATGTGTACTCATTTGCATCAGCCTTATACAATGCAAGGACATTATGTATGCTCACTTACTCACACATGCATACACATGCACCCGCAGGAAGAGAACTAAGAAACAAAATAATAATACACTAGTAATTGTACACATACCTTGCTTCATTTCCCATATCTGTTATAGTAGTTGAGAAAACGGATGTTATAGGGGCCATATCCCCTTCCTTCCTGTCTTTCAGATATGACCAGGTTCAGATACCTTTTCTCTCTTTGTATAATCCTATCAAATTCAAACCAGCCGTACCTGCTTCCATTCAAAGCTTTCATTCTGAACCAAAGAATAGAGGCTCCCCACCTGCTCAAAGTACAATTGAAGGCAACCTTAGTAAGGGAAACGTGACATAATAACAAGGTGAGAAGTTGCAACATTCCATCCTTATTCAGGGACGTGCCCCTGATGACCTCAACATTCCATCTTTTTAACAATGGTCTCCTAAAAATACAGTTGACAACACAAATAACCCCAGATATACAGGAAAGGACTAGCCTAGCTTCCGCAAAATTTGCAAACAAATCAGATTTCTAGGATTTCACACCCTGTGGTCCTCAACCCCTTTAAGAATCTTTGCTTGCCATTTTGGGATTTCATTTGTCTTGTAAATTCAATGGGATTCAATGATCATTTAGTAAATGGTTATTTCTCCTAAATGCTGTTCTCTATTCTTCTCACTTTTCCATTAAAAGTCTATTTAGTATCCCCTCTAATGCAGATTTTAAAACTCACCAATTATGTAATTTTTATAAAAAATAAGCATGTAGATAATTGCACTGTAAATCACAGTGCATAGAAAAATCATGATGCCTTTGTATTCTCACATCAATATTCCTTTAAAAAAAAGTAATATCTGCGATGTGAATTATCTATAAGCTTTAGCTGCAATTTTTGGAATGGGAAAATGCAACTGGATTTATGTTCTGCCTGTGGGATTTCTCTGGATTTTGGCCATTGCAAGGAACTGAATATGAGAACTAAATAGGCCTCCAACTGAACCAATCCAACAGTTCTTTTTCTTGTTATCTTAAGATGTACACAACGTAGTATAATATACATGCGTAGTAGTTAGAATGGATACTGGAATCGAAATTCAAGAAAATGTTCTCTGATATATCACCCTTTTTCTATCAATGAAATTCTATGATTCTGAACACCAACATCTGTGAACAATTTAACATAGATTCTCTATTCCTGATCCAAAGAAATGACAAGTTTTAATGTTTTAAAAAGATCAGAAGTTTATCAAGTAAGAACGACCTTGGAAAATGCTCAGACTCCAGATTTCTTAATTATATGGATTTTTCCAACCATCACATCATTATTCAAAGGTATGTCTTAATCTCTAAGAATTAAGCATCCATAATTGTTTGACCATATGTCAGCATATTCCTCTCAGATATTGTTTTATCTTCTTCTATTTAAAAATTACATATGCCATAATGTAAGTATTTCTCTTATGTATGCATGCATAAAACTGATCAAGTAACAAAACTTGTTTAAAGTAAACTTTATTCATATCTCATTTCTTGTGAGCAAAAGGCTCAAAACAATATTTTTAGTGGAGAAGGGAGGAAGGAAGGAAGGAAGGAAAGAAGGAAGGAAGGAAGGAAGGAAGGAAGGAAGGAAGGAAGGAAGGAAGGAAGGAAGGAAGGAAGGAAGGAAGGAAGGAAAGTGTTACGGACTAAGCAATTGCGCTAATTAAAAGCTTAAATAGTTTTACTTCCACAGCAGGCTCGAAATCCTGCACTTTTGATTGGCCCGCCAGCAGCGGATCCTGATTGGTCATCCCAGGCCGATCTGATTGGCTGTTAACGGGCACTGCCGATTGGACGCCGCCAGCGCGGCAAACTCAAAGCATTGGCTGTTATGACAGCAGCGAGCCCTATAAAAGGGCTGCTGCTGCCCGAGTATTTTAGCTCTGTTCTGAAGTCACTAATAAAGAGTTGAGTCACTTTCCGATGCCTCGTCTCCGTTCTTTGCACCCATGCTCCGAACAGAACACTGTCGACGAAGGTGGGATGCAGAGACTTTAAGAGCTGATCAAACACTCAACGAAGCCTTCAGAGCATGTGGCTAAAAGCGCACCGAAGAAGCAGCAGAATGACCAGCGGCAGAATGACCAGCAGCGAATGACTGCTCCATTTGACTGGGACTCGTATATGGACAGGTTCCAGATGTTCCTGGAGACCAACAATCTGAAAGATGCTACACCTGGCAAGAAACGAGCTGTATTTCTGACTCATTGCGGGCCTGCCATTTTCAAGATGGCAAAAGCACTTGAGAAACCAGCAGAAGTCAAGAAAATGGACTGGGACAACCTTGCCCCAATCCTCCGGGCCCATTATGCACCGGCAGTGCCAACACTCATCAGAAGACATGAGTTTTACCAGAGGGACCAACAGGAAAGCGAAAGTGTTGGAGACTTCATCGCTGACCTCAGAAACCTAGGAGGACTCTGTGGCTTCGCAAATCTCAAGGAAGCCATGAGAGATCGAATTGTTCTGGGCCTACGAGACCCCACGATCCAGAGCAAGATTATGGCAAAGGGACACATCACCCTCGCAGATATCATCGCCGATGCTACTGCAGCAGAAGCAACCAGGAAGTCAGCCGCTCAAATGCGCCGAGCGAATGCACCGCACCACCAACTCATCAGCGATGCTATGCCATTTTCCAAGAGGTGACAACTACCCACCATGAGGACCTCGAATCCTCATCAGAAAGCGAGGAAGAAGAGGTCAACAGACTCAGGTCAGAATGTGACCAGCGGGACCAAAAGAATCAAAAATCCCCATACCAATGCTCCAGAAGCGGGGGCAGTCACCCGCGATCCGACTGCAAATTCCTAGACGTACTCTGCCATTCTTTGCAGGAAGAGGGGCCACATCGCTAAGGTCTGCAGAAGCAAGTGAGGACCCAGCCCAACCAGGAGAGAAAACAATTTCCAACAGACAACAGGCACTCCGCCAGTTAATCGGGACCACCAAAACAACCAATGGAACTTTCAATACAGAAACCAAGCAGCCACCACTTCATCCCGATGAGAAGAGCACACCAGACCATCACCACAGCCCACGCTTCATCCCTTGATGCAAGGAAAATCTGAGTGAGGGTCGCCATCGAGAAGCGATCATGCGTTATGGAGGTCGACTGTGGATCGTCCCTATCGATGGTATCCTGGAAAACCTTCCAGCAGCTGATCCCTGACATCCGTCTCCAGGACCTCAGCACTCAAAATGTCATATTGAAAGACTACCAAGGAAATAGAATTCCGGTCGTCGATTCCAGCAACGTCCGAGTCACCTTCAAGGACCACACCGCAACCTTACCATTGACCATCATCAATCGAGATCAGCCCAGCCTTCTGGGTCTACAGTGGTTTGCGCCATTAGGAATCGAACTAGCTGGCATCAACCAGACTGGCAGTGATGACTGGGTAGTGGCCCTCATCCAAGAATTCCAGGACGTGTTCAGCGAGAAGCTAGGCAAGTACAAAGGGTCCCCTATATCGTTTAACCTCAGCCCTCAAGTTGCGCCCATTCGCCTTAAGCTTCATCGAGTGCCCTTTGCACTCAAGCCAAAGATTGATGAACAATTGAACAAATTAATAGCACAAGGTGTGTTGGAACCGATTGACCACGCTCGATGGGAGACCCCAATCGTGACCCCCATAAAACCAGACAGATCGGTGAGAATTTGCGGGGATTACTGGGCCACCCTAAATCATGTGCTCCAGCAGAGTGCTTACCCCGTACCTGTGGTCCAACACCTTCTTCACTCCCTTGGAAGTGAGAAAATATTTGCAAAATTGGACTTAGCTAAGGCGTACCAGCAGTTGCCCGTAGACGCACAGACTGCAGAGCCCAGACTATAGTCACGCATAGAGGGGCTTTCAAGTGTAACAGACTTCAGTTTGGAGTAAGTGTAGCCCCCGGCATTTTCCAGAGCTTAATGGAAAGATTGCTAAAAGGCATAAAAGGGGTCGTGCCCTACTTCAATGATGTACTGATAGCTGCCCCGACTAGATGCATTTTAGAAAAACGACTCCGAATGGTTCTACAGAAATTTAAAGATGCTGGCCTAAAGGTCAAGAAGGACAAGTGCCAACTCTGTACAGAAAAGGTTGAATTCCTGGGCTATCTACTTGACAAACAGGGAATTCATTCTACTGAAAAAAAACTGACTGCCATAAAAAAACGCCCCAAGACCTAGGAATAAAACAGACCTCCAAGCTTTCCTAGGACTCATTAACTTTTATAACATCTTCTTGCCCCAGAAAGCAACTGTGGCCGAACCCCTGCATAGGCTCCTCGACAAGAAGGCTTCCTGGGTCTGGGGACAACACGAAGAATGAGCTTTTCAGAAAGTCAAAGACCTTTTAACCTCAGATGCTGTATTGATACAATATAATGAGACCTTTTCTTTAACCGTCACCTGCGATGCCTCACCGTTTGGGGTAGGAGCCATCCTGAGCCACATCCTACCAATGGTACTGAGGCACCTATTGCATTTTTTTTCAAAGACTTTAGCTAAAGCTGAGAGGGTCCCCGCTACCATAATTCAACTTACAGGGCCTCGTTCCTACCATTTACAAACTGCTGAGAGGAAAATGTGGAAGCACCACATTGACCAACTTCGTTCCAGACTGGCACCTACCGCTGTCTCTAGCCCTGAACCTCAAACCTGGGGGGGAAGGGAAAGCGAGGGGGTGAAAATGAGCCAACATACGACACAGCACGTGAAACCCAAAAATCAACACAACCAACCTCAGGATATTCACCTTCCGAGGAAGAACTGGACCAGATGAGTGCCTCGCCACAAAGCAGCACTGCGACAGCAGCAAACCCAAGAAACTCAGGAGGCAGCCTTGACGGAAGCAGGGATGACAGCCCCGCATCGCCCAGCGAAGTGGTTGACCCAGCCATGCTGTTCAGCCCAGCAAATAGCCCATCGGAAACAGAGCCAAGGCAAGAACTGTTGAGGCAACGCAAATCGGGCAGACAGGTGAAATGACCTATGTACTTATGAGAGTACATCACCCCACCCCTCAGACGGAACCTAGGGGGGAGGGGTGTTACAGACTAAGCAATTGCGCTAATTAAAAGCTTAAATAGTTTTACTTCCACAGAAGGCTCGAAATCCTGCACTTCTGATTGGCCCGCCAGCAGCGGATCCTGATTGGTCATCCCAGGCCAATCTGATTGGCTGTTAATGGGTGCTGCCGATTGGACGCCGCCAGCGCGGCAAACTCAAAGCATTGGCTGTTATGACAGCAGTGAGCCCTATAAAAGGGCTGCTGCTGCCCAAGTATTTTAGCTCTGTTCTGAAGTCACTAATAAAGAGTTGAGTCACTTTCCAATGCCTCATCTCCGTTCTTTGCGCCCACACTCCGAACAGAACACACATACTCTACTGCAACAGAGGACAAGAATTGGTAGAAATGGTAGCTCTTGCTGGGGTTATTCCTCAGAGCCCAGACCAGCTAGTTGGAAAAAAAATCTGAGATGGAATGAAGCATAGTCAGAATGCTCTTGTTGTGCCTGCTAAACAGCTAATTCTCTGCTAAACAACTAATTCCCACAACACTGTCAAACTACAGTACTTAGTAATACTGTATTACTATTATTCTTTTCATCCTCCCTATTATCTACAGTATCTCTTCCCACTTAAGACTATAATCATGTTGCTTGTATCTTTACAATTTATATTGTTTTGTTTCCTAGTATGATTTGATTGCTTATTTGTACCCTATGACCATCATTAAGTGTTGTACCTTATGATTCTTGATGAATGTATCTTTACTTTTTATATACACTGAGAGCATATGCACCAAAGACAAATTTCTTGTGTGTCCAATCACATTTGGCCAATAAAGAATTCTATTCTATTCTATTCTATTCTATTCTATTCTATTCTATTCTATTCTATTCTATCCTATCCTATCCTATTCTATTCTATTCTACAGGAGGAGAAATAGTTGTAATGTGGAACAAGAAAACTCAGGTGGAAGTTGCCCTCCCAACAGGCTAAGGCCTAGCTGAGGACAACCATGTTATCCATTCCTCATTTCTTGAAACAATAGGTGTCCTGTCCTTGGAACTTGGGCAAGCAGAAAGTGTTCTTCAGCCCTTAGTTCCTAAAATAATATATAGAATTAAATGAAACTGAGGAAAGTAGTGTGCATAGTCTGATTTGTTTCTCTCTCCTAATACTGTACTGCACAGGGCTAGAATATTTACTGACTTACTCTGGGCCTTATAAACAATGTTCTGGGCAGACAACAATGCAAAGCAAACAATTACATTTAAGATGAGACAAGTTTAAAGCTACAAACAACATAATGCTATTTTACAGCATAAAACTTAATACAGCATAAAAATGCCTCAGAGAATAAAACTAATATACGCAAAGTGATGAAAATCTCTACAGACCTTGAAGATCTATAAATCATGGAAGGACATGAGGACTTTCTTTAAAAAAAAACAAACCTAAAATTAAAATCATCTAAAATAGAGGCAACTCCTCTCTAGGGAGAGCATTTCAAAATTAAAATTCCATTTCTGAGACTGCCCAGGTTTTAGAAAACATCTGCTAATATTTTACTTGGCAGAAACACTCAGGTAAAAGTCTTAAAAGTCTCAAGAATTATGTATGTACATCAGACATGGTATTCAGCAGGTTCTGAGCAGTTCTGGAGAACCAGTAGCAGAAATTTTGAGTAGTTCAGAGAACTGGCAAATGCCACCTCTGACTGGCTGTGCCCACATCTATGCTCTGCCTCCTGAGTCCCAGCTGATCGGCTGAGTCTTCTTTGGTTTCCCTGCACAGGAGAAAGGAACTGGAAAGCAGGTCAGTGGGGTGGGGAGGAAATGGAGATTTTGCAGTATCCTTCACCTGCCACGCCTACCAAGCCACACCCACAGAACTGGTAGAAAAATGTTTTGAATCCCACCACTGATGTACATGCATTATAGAGACGTGTACATATATTGTTTATGTACAAGAGTCAAAGGCAAGACACTGATTCATACAGGGCTTCAAATATAAAATTATTTGAATTGGTCCCTCAAAGACATTATACAATATTTCATTAAAATTCTTATATAACAAGTGTTGCACTTTTCTGGACACTGGACAGCCAATATTTTCAAGTTAGCCCAACATTCATCTCATTATGTCTTTACTAGAGAAATGGAAAACAATAGTTCATAGAGAGATGTGCTGCATTTGGCTAAATCCAAAATTCTGAGCCAGGTATGACATTCTGATGAAGATGTGTGTGGGTTACTCTCTTTCAGTCCAATCTAGCCCATAGAATTATTGGATGTTAGGGATACACCCTAGCAGAATGTGCATGGCAGTCAGGCAGGCAGGCAAATGTGTGAGATAAACATTTTTGTAGCTTACACTCAGTAAAACAGATACACTGTGCTAGTTAAATAGTTTATTTCAGTAAGAGTTTTAGCATAGTCAAACAGTCCATATATCATTCACTAGTTCAGTCTGTTCGGAGATTATTCAGTTGCAAAGTCCAGTGTCGAAAAAGAGATCAGTAAACTTACAAATATCAGTCCGGTAATATATCTCCTCGCAGTAGAGATATGAAGAAGTCAAACCTCCTTTCTTCCTTCAACGTTCAAAAAACTCAGCAGCAGGGAACACACAATTAGCAAGCAAGCAATCCAGCAATCCAGCAGTTCTCTTGCTCCCTCTTATGGCGGTTTCACAACCGCACCCAAAATTACATGCTTTGCAGTTTAAAATGACACACACTTAAACTTACTATCATAGTTCATATATATTATTTTACCCAAACTACGTTAGGTAACCTTGTTATTCCTAACAGTGGGAATAAAATTAAAATAATTTTTTTCAAAGAAAAGCAGATTAAAAACAATAAGCAAGCAAGCAAGCCTCTGCAACTGGAAATTTTGATTCTACAAGTGAAGTAGGATCTCTTCAAGCAAACTAGAATCAAATATACATAGCCATGGGGATTCATGCAAAGTTTAGCATTGCAGAAAGACAGACTTTGTGGCTGCAAATACAATCCCCTTTGCTTTTTTGCTGCTCTGTAATTTGTCAGGTGAAAAGAGAGATGGAGAGAATGAAATGCATTAACTATTAGATCTACCTTCTAATGACAATGACTACTTTTTCAGGCATTTTCCAACTACCATCTTATATTGCCATTTTCAACAAATACAGGTGAAACTCGAAAAATTAGAATATTGTGTGTTGTGTCTGGAAGGATGGGTGCAATAACGGAGAAGAGACCTCAGATAGTAACTTCAATTCTTTATTAGTGACTTCTGATCCGAGCGAAAAAGGCTGGCTTCAGCAGCTCCTTTTATAGAGCTGGCTGCGGCTAAACGTCCAATGACAATGATTTAAGCTTGCCGCGCTTGGGTTGTCCAATCGCGGCAGCTCGTTAACCAGCCAATCGGATTAGCCCAGAGCGACCATTCACGACCCGCTGTTAGCGGATCAATCAGGTTTGCAGGTTTACAAGCCTGCTAGTCCGGAACAACCCTCCCCTCTAGGTTCCATCTAAGGGGTGGGGTGATGTACTCTTGCAGGTAGGTGGGTCTTCACACCTTTCTACCTGATATGTGTTGTTCAGAAAGTCTTTGCTCAGTTTCTGGTTCCGACGGACTGCTCACTGGGATTGTCTGGAGTGGTGAATCGGCTTCAACGCTGGGTCTCCTTACAGGTGATCCGGGGTTACCTGCAATGCCTCCTTCGTTGCTACCGTCTGGGTTCTCATGATTCGCTGACCCTGTTCAGCTGCTGTTACCAGGAGAGACAACCATCTGCCATGATTCTTCCTCAGTTGGTGAATATCGTGGGCTTTGCTGTGCTGGTTGTGGGGTAGGTCTTCTGTGCCAGATGTTGGTTCAATCTCAGAACCCCTGGTTTCCCTTCACCCTCTGTCTTCGAGATCGGGGTTAGTGATGGGAGTTGTGGTCAGCCTTGAGCATAGCTGGTCGATGTGGCATTTCCACCGTCTCCCATCTGTGGTTTCTAATCGGTAAGAGCGGGGGCCTATAATTTGCGTTATTTTGGCAGGGATCCACAAGGGGTCACCTGCAAAGTTCTTTGCAAATACAGGGTCTCCTACCTTTAATGAGCGGTGTTTACTGCTGGAACCCAGGGGCTTTTCCGGGGTGTATGCTGGGTGTAAGCGGTCTAGATGTGATCTGAGTTTTCTGCCCATCAGGAGTTCAGCTTGGCTTTTGTTGGTGGTACTGTTTGGCGTAATATGCTGGAGAAGGAGCATCCTGGTGACTTTGTCATGGATGTTTCCTTGTTCCATTTTTTGTAACTTTTTTTGGTAAACTGAATCATTCGTTCAGCCCTGTCATTGGCTGCCGGGTGAGCAGGTGATGTCAAGGCGTGGTGTATTCCACGGTCTGCTAGGTATTGTTCAAAAGCCAAGGTGGTAAATTGAGGGCCGTTGTCGGAAACCAAGACATCTGGTAGCCTGTGCGTTACAAAAAGTCTGTTCAATTTCTTGATGACTGCATCTGTAGTAGTAGTCTTCATTTTGTTAACCTCTAGCCAGTTAGAGTAGGCATCTACTGTTATCAGTCCTTTTGTAGGTCCCGCGAAATCGATGTGGATGTGGGACCATGGACCTCTGGGCGTTTCCCATTCAGCTGGTGATGCTTTCGGTGGGGCCAAGCGTGTTTCTTGGCATTTGCTACAGGTGGCAATCCAGGTTTCAATTTGTTTGTCCATACCTGGCCACCAGATGTAGCTCCTTGCCAGAGCTTTCATTTGTACGATGCTCGGGTGTCCATTGTGTAGTAAATTTAGAACTTTTTTTTGTAGTTTAGCTGGTATGACCACTCGGTCTCCCCACAACATGCACCCCTTTTGGGAGAAAAGTTCTGTTTGTCTGTTCTTGAAGGGTTTAAAGGTGTCGTTGGGTTCGATTTCTGGCCATCCCCTCTCCACCCAGCTAAGAACCCGTGCCAAACATGAGTCTTTTTTTGTTTCCAATGCAATGTCTTGTGCTGTTAGTGGAGGTGATGGAAGCATCTCAATTTGTAGTATTGATAGTGTGGGAGCTGGGTCATCTAGAAGTTCTGGCAGTGGAGAATGGCTCAAAGCGTCTGCATGGGGGATGGTTTTCCCTAGTTGGTGTCTCAACTGGTAGTCGTAGGCAGCTAAGAACTCCGATCATCATGTCATCCTTGGAGATAGGATTTGTGGAGTTGGTTTGTCACCTGCCAAGATGCCAAGTAATGGCTTATGATCTGTGATGATGGAAAAGGATCTTCCATACACATACTCGTGAAACCTTTTGATGGCAGATACAATAGCGAGGGCTTCTTTATCTAAGTGACTATAGTTTCTCTCTGTTTTAGACAAAGTTCTTGAAAAGAATGCAATAGGCGCCTCTGTACCGCTTGGTAGGATGTGACTCAGGATGGCTTCTACCCCAAAAGGTGAGGCATCACAAGTCACAGTTAATGGAAGTGTCTCATTATATTGGATGAGTACTGCATCCGAAGTTAAAAGGTCTTTTACTTGTTGGAAAGCCTGCTCCTCCCATCGTCCCCAAAACCAGGAAGCCTTCTTGTCGAGGAGTCTATGCAGGGGTTCAGCAATGGTCGCCTTCTGGGGTAGGAAGATGTTATAAAAGTTAATGAGTCCCAGGAAGGCTTGGAGGTCTGTTTTGTTCTTTGGTCTTGGGGTATTTTTAATGGCAGCCAATTTCTTTTCAATAGGGTGAATTCCTTGTTTGTCAAGAAGGTAACCAAGAAATTCAACCCTCTCAGTGCATAACTGGCACTTTTCCTTAACTTTGAGGCTGGTGTCTTTGAATTTTTGTAGAACAGTTCTCAGGCATTTTTCCAACTGACTTCTTGTAGGGGCGGCAATCAATACATCATCGAAGTAGGGCACGACCCCTTTGATGCCCTGTAACAACCTTTCCATCAAACTTTGAAAGATGCCTGGTGCTAGGCTTCCTCCGAACTGGAGTCTGTTACATTTGAACGCACCTCTGTGCATAACTATGGTTTGGGCTTCTGCGGTTTCTGCGTCTACTGGCAACTGTTGATATGCTTGAGCCAGATCAAGCTTTGTGAATACTTTTCCACCCCCAAGTGAGTGAAGGAGATGTTGGACCACGGGTACTGGATAGGCACTCTGCTGTAACGCGAGGTTGAGGGTAGCCTTGTAATCCCCACAGATTCTCAAAGATCCATCAGGTTTTAGGGGAGTTACAATTGGGGTCTCCCATCGGGCGTGATCAATGGGTTCTAACACACCTTGTGCAATTAGTTTGTCCAATTGCTCATCAATTTTTGGTTTGAGAGTAAAGGGAACTCGGCGTGGCTTTAGGCAAATGGGTGCGATATCAGGGCAGAGATTAAATGAGATGGGGGACCCTTTGTACTTGCCTAATTCTTCAGTGAACACTTCTTGAAAGTCATGGACGAGGGCTGCTTCCCAGTCCTCATCTACAGTCTGGTTGATGACTGCCATTTCGATTCCTAATGGCGCGAACCACTGTAGACCCAATAAGCTGGGCCGGTCTCTGTCAACGATGGTGAGAGGTAGTATTGCGGTGTGGTCCTTGAAGGAGACCTGGACATGACTGGAACCAGAGACCGGGATTCGGTTGCCCTGGTAGTCTTTTAATATAAGTCTCTGGGTGCTGAGATCCTGGTGGCGGATGTTGGGAATCAGCTGCTTAAGGGTTTTCCAGGAGACCATGGATAGGGAAGACCTGGAGTCCACTTCCATGATGCATGGATGATTTTCAATGGTGACCTTTACCTGGATTTTCTTGGCGTCTAACGATGAAGCGTGGTCGATGGTGATGGTCTGATGTGCCTCTTCCTGTCTGGTTACGCCAGTAAACATCCAGTTTCTGTTATACTGGCTCCACTGGTTGTTTGGGTGGTCCCGATTTGTGGGTGGGGTGCCTGCTGATTGTCGGAAGTTATTTTCCTTCCTCTTGGGACTGGATCCTCTTTTGTTCTGGCACACTTTAGCAATGTGCCCCCTTTTCTCACAGGAACGACAGATGGCATCTAGGAACCTGCATTCGGATCGTGGGTGGTTTCCCCCACATTTGGCGCATTGGAAATTGGATTTACGACCCCGCTGATCTCGTTGCTCATGCTCTGACCTGAGTCTGTTGACTTCTTCCTTCTCACTATCCAATGAGGAATCGATGTCTTCATGGTGGGTGGTTGATGTGTATTTTTCTGATGATATTGCCGTATCACTGGTGGGTTGGTGGCTGACCCCATTCGCTCGGTGCGTTCGTGCTGCTGATTTGCGGGTGGCTTCAGCTGCAGTGGCGTCTGCTATGGCATCTGCGAGGGTGATGTCTCCTTTTGCCATAATCTTGCTTTGGATAGTTGGGTCTCTTAGACCAAGGACAATCTGATCTCTCATGGCTTCCTCTAGATTTGTGAAGCCACCCAACCCACCCAAGTTCCTTAGGTCAGCTACGAAGTCCCCGATATTCTCACCTTCACGTTGATCCCTCTGGTAAAATTCATGTCTTCAAATGAGGATTGGAACTGCCAGAGTGTAATGGGCATGAAGGATGGGAGCAAGGGTATCCCATTCCATCGTTTTGACTTCAGCCGGTTTGGCAAGTGCCTTTGCCATTCTGAAAAAGGCGGGTCCGCAATGCGTTAGGAAAACTGCACGTTTTTTGCTAGACATGGCATCCTTTAGATTGTTGGACTCCAGGAACATTTGAAAACTGTCCATATACGAGTCCCAGTCTTCGCTAGCTGGATCAAATGGGGTGGGTGGTATAGCACTGCTGGCCATTCTGCCGATGTCTGTGCACCGTGAGCCACGTGCTCTGTCAATATTCTGCAAGTGCTCAGTCAGCTCTATCATCTCTGCATCCCACCCTCGTCACCAGTGTTGTGTCTGGAAAGATGGGCGCAATAACGGAGACAAGACCTCGGATAGTAACTTCAACTCTTTATTAGTGACTTCTGATCAGAGCGAAAAAGCCTGGCCACAGC
Source organism: Hydrophis major (assembly GCA_033807585.1). Lineage (NCBI taxonomy): Eukaryota > Metazoa > Chordata > Lepidosauria > Squamata > Elapidae > Hydrophis > Hydrophis major. The sequence continues at coordinate 294,999,515 of CM066328.1, read as the reverse complement.
AGCTCCTTTTATAGAGTTGGCTGCGGCTAAACGTCCAATGACAATGATTTAAGCTTGCCACGCTTGGGTTGTCCAATCGTGGCAGCCCATTAACCAGCCAATCGGATTAGCCCGGAGTGACCAATCACGACCTGCTGTTAGTGGACCAATCAGGTTTGCAGGTTTATGAGCCTGCTAGTCCGGAACATTGTGCAAAAGTTCATTTATTTCAATAATGCAACTGAAAAGGTGAAGCTAATATGAGATAGACTCATTACATGCAAAGCAAGATAGTTCAAGCCGTGATTTGTCATAATTGTGATGATTATGGCTTCGAGCTCATGAAAACGCCAAATCCACAATCTCAGAAAATTAGAATATGACATACAATCAATAAAACAAGGATTGTACATCGAACAATATCAGACCTCTGAAATGTATATGCATGCATATGTACTCAGTGCTTGGTTTGGGCCCCTTTTGCAGCAATTACTGCCTCAATGCAGCATGGCATGGAAGCTTTCAGCCTGTGGCACTGCTAAGGTGTTATGGAAGACCAGGATGCTTCTATAGTGGCCTTCAACTCTTCTGTATTGTTTGATCTCATGTCTCTCATCTTTCTCTTAGCAATGCCCCCTAGATTCTCTATGGGGTTCAGGTCAGGCAAGTTTGCTGGCCAATCAAGCACAGTAACCCCATGGTCATTGAACCAGGTTTTGGTGCTTTTGGCAGTGTGCGCAGGTGCCAAGTCCTGCTGGAAAATGAAGTCAGCATCCCCATAAAGCTTGTCTGTGGAAGGAAGCATGAAGTGCTCCAAAATCTCCTGGTAGATGGCTGTGTTAACCCTATACTTAATGAAGCACAGTGGACCAACACCAGCAGATGACATGACTCCCTATGTTAAGTCCTGAGCATGGGCGCAAGGAATGGAGACGAAACATCGAACGGTGACTTCAACTCTTTATTGTGAAATAAGAATGGATCAAATACTTGGGCAGCAGCAGCTCTTTTATAGAGCTGGCTGCTGTCAAAACAACCAATGATTTGAGTTTACCACTTTCACAAGCATCCAATTAGAGGGGCCCATTAACAGCCAATCAGACTGGCCACAAACAACCAATCACGACTCGCTATTCGCGGGCCAATGAGGAGTGCAGGATTATGAGCCTGCTGCAAAGTAAAGCTATTTAGGGTTGTTACTGCTGCGTAGGCTTAGTCCATAACACTCTAAATCAACACAGACTGTGGAAACTTCACACTGGACGTCAAGCATCTTGCAGTGTGTCATCATCTCCATTCTTCCTCCAGACTCTGGGTCTTTGGTTTGCAAATGAGATGCAAAAGTTGGTCTCATCAGAAAAGAGGACTTTGGACCACTGAGCAACAGACCAGTTCTGTTTTTCTTTAGCCCAGGTAAGACACCTCTGATGTTGTTTGTTGTTCAGGAATGGCTTGACAAGAAGAATATGACATTTGAAGCCCATGTCCAGGATCCGTCTGTGTGTGGTGGCTCTTGATGCATTGACTCCAGCTTCAATCCACTCCTTGTGAAAATTCTCAACACTTTTGAATGGCCTTTTCCTGACAATCCTCTCCAGGCTGCGGTCATCCCTGCTGCTTGTGCACCTTTTTCTTCCACACTTTTCCCTTCCACATAACTTTCTATTAATGTGCTTTGATACAGCACTTTGGGAACATCCAACTTTTTTGCAATTACCTTTTGAGGCTTTGCCTCCTTATGGAGGGTGTCAATGATGGTTTTCTGCATAACTGTCAGGTCAACAGTCTTTCCCATGATTGTGATTCCTACTGAATCAGATTGAGAGACCATTTAAAAGCTCAGGAACCCTTTGCAAGTGTTATGGCTTTATTAGCTGATTAGAGTGGGACACTTTGAGCCTAGAAGATTGAACCTGTTCACAATATTCTAATTTTCTGAGATTGTGGATTTGGGGTTTTCATGAGCTGTAAGCCATAATCACGGCTTGACCTATCTTGCTTTGCATATAATGAGTCTATCTCATAAATTAATTTTACCTTTTAAGTTGCATTACTGAAATAAATGAACTTTTGCACGATATTCTAATTTTTTGAGTTTCACCTGTATAATCCATTCATCCATAATAGTATCTCTAATACTCCTCACAAATAGCCTTTTTAGAAAAGATATAGTTGTGGATGATGACATTAATATCCATTTAGAGATGCAAAGAATAAGAATTCTCTAGTTCATATTTTTGCAAATATGATCTCATAAGGCAATGGTTTCAATTTTAGAAGATGGTTTGAATTTCAGAACCATGTTTGAAGCTGGCAGCAATTTCATATACCACTGGCTGCACACTTTTTTCCTTTTGCAGCAACTTCACAACATCATGCAAGTTTTGGAACTCTTGAACCCCAGTGTTAATCAGGGTACCTTCCAGATGCCATTGGTCAAGCACACACACATGTATGAGCTAGCCTTCTCCCAATCACTGATATAATGCAGAATTTTAGCAACATCTAACAAGATTAACACAATCCTTTTATCCCATGAATTTGTGAGACATTGGTGATCCACAATAACACCTAAACTTTTCAAATGTGATGCTCCAAAATCATAAATTAGTTAATGTAACTCCTTCCCCATAAATACAACTAATGGCTTGTGCAGACAAGGTAAGGCAGGTCTAGAACCTATTGTATTCTTTGTTTTCTATTTTGCTTAGCTTGGCAAAGCAGGAATTAGTTATAACAGCAGTTGCAGTTTGGCAAACTCCCTGCTAAATTGATACTGACTCTAGGATTTATGACCTACAGTTGGAGACCTCCTGCTCTACACAGTAAGGTTTCTGAAGTTAATGGTTCTGTGAAGCAATAACCCTCTTGCAAGAGGACACAAAAACCCTGGTAGTGGTGGGAGGTGGGGTTAGTTAAGTGCCTCCTGAAGAAAAATAAATTGACAGTGAATGGAAAATAAACATGTTTCTTTCTGTCCATTCCACCACAAGATAATGTGATTACTTTAAGCAAACACATTCTAGAAGCACTCATGGGATGTATGCAACCAACCCTGAATTTCAGACTAAGATTGAGCAAAATTCAGCATGTAGATTCCATTCTGTGGGATGGAGCACGTGACATTTTACAGAAGGTCACACAAAATGCCAAACTGATCTGTTGCATTTCCAGCATTCTTTCAATTTCATAGCATATATTCCAGATTGCAGTCAGGACAAGGACAGCAAATATAAATCACTGAGGATTCCTCAATATAGCTTGTATTATATCACAGCAAAAAACCTCATGATGGATATAACAATATATACATCAGGACAATTCTGTCTGTGATCTATGAATAGGGAAAATTCTGCTATCCTAAATATCATCAGGTCCTTGTGGCTTTAACTGTATAGCATAACATGATAATTTTTCAATATTGCACTGACCTAGAAATCAGATGCTGCCTTGTCTTAAACAGGTATTTGCCAGAAAAGCCAACCAGATAAGGACATAAATATGCTTTGCATCTCTATCACCAGTTTTTGATGTAGTGGGTGATTTCCTCCACTATCTTCTCATCAGCTGAGGATGAGGATGAGGAAGATAAATTAAAGATAGAAGAATTTATGCATAAAAATCAGCAAGCTATTTGCATTATTGCTTTAACCTTAACTGATATGCAGCTTGTTTATATCCACGGAGAGAAATCAGCTGTTGGGTGTTGGCAGAAGCTGAAGAGGATTTATGTTCGAGATAATGTTGGTGCTCACATAAATCTAACACGGAAACTTTTCAGTACACATCTCCATAAGAATGGTGATATGCTGAGTCATTTGAAAACTATGCAAAGCATTTTTCAAGAACTGCACGAGAAAGAGCTTATTTTCTCTGAACTACACCAAGTCTATATAATTCTATCTTCCCTTGATGAAAGCTTTGACAACTACGTAACTTCCCTTGAAATATTGCCAAAGGAAAGCCTAACTTTAACTGATATAAATGGCAGATTGATTGAAGAGGCCAGAAGAAGGCTTGAAAGAGACGAATTAAGGAGGCAGCAACCTCAAAAAGAAGATAATGAAACTCCTACTGCATACGCAATTAAAAAGTGCTTTAATTGTGGAGGAAGAGGACATTTGGCAAGATTTTGTAAAAAAGCAAAATGCCAGAACGCTGGCCAGAATACTAAAAGTCATCAAAAGAAAAATAAAAATTTTGAGTTAGCCATGTATACTAACGGAGCTGTAAAAAATAATTTATGGATGGTTGATAGTGGAGCATCTCATTGTATAACTAATGATAAGAAAAATTTTATTAAAATGTCCAAGTGTACACAGCAGATATCGTTAGCCAATGGCTGGAAACTGAAAGCTAAAGGTCAAGGTATAGCATATTGTTCTTTTATAAAAGAGAATGTAAAAATGTTATATGTACCACAACTTAAGTTTAATTTAATTTCAGTAAGAATTTTGGTTAAACTAGGATATGTAGTTACATTTAGGGGAGATAACTGCATAATTGAAAAAGAAGATAAGAAAATTACTGCATCTTTAAGAGGTGAATTATATGTGTTAAATGATGATGGTTTAAAGGTGGCTAACATGGTTTATGAAAATAAGAAACCTCATGATGAATGTATTCACTTGTTACATCGAAGGTTAGGGCATTTAAATTTTAAAATGCTTAAGAAAACTATTGAATTATCTAAGGGAATAAGTTTAAAACCTTGTCATAAGTATTTGCAATGTAATGCCTGCAATCAAAGTAAAGCCAGGGTTACACCAGCTAATAGAGTTGATGGATTTACTACCAAAGAACCTTTAGAGGTAGTATTTGCAGATTTAATAGGTCCTAAAAAACCAAGTGTAGGAGGAGCTCGTTACATACTAAGTATAATGGACCACTATTCTAGATATGGGTTTTGCTATTTAATGAAGAGCAAAACTGAAACATATCAAAATCTATTTAATTGGATTAAATTTGCAGAAAGGAAAACTAAAAAGAAATTAGTAACTCTTATAACAGATAATGGTACGGAATTTACAAATAATAAATTCCAGAACAGACTAAGAATGTTAGGTATTCAACATAAAAAGTCTGCACCATATAGGCCACAACATAATGCCTTTATAGAGAGAAGAGGCCAAACATTACAATCAATGGCACGAACTATGATGTCTGATTCAGGATTACCTGACAATTTATGGGGAGAAGCAATAATGTGTGGTAATCATATATTAAATAATGTTGTTAATTCAACAACAGGTGAATTACCATTCACATTGTGGCATGGTACAAAACCTGATTTAAGTTACATGCACACATTTGGAACACCAGCATGGGTGCATATCCCTACACAACTTAGACACAAAGGACAGCATAGAGCTAAAAGATTATATTTTGTAGGATATACATCTAATCATAGATCTTATAGATTCTGGGAACCAGGTACATCTAGAGTTTACACTGGTGCTAGTGCTAAATTTCTAGAACATGTAGGATGGAATAGATTAGAGCAAGATTTAAATAATGAAGTTATTGTTGAACACTACAAAAGGCAGAAAGATCAGACTAGTTATAAGAAGAGTCCAATTAAAGAAGAAGTCCAAAAAGAGCAAATAGGACCAGAACAAGAGGAAACAGTTAATCAGGAAGAGTTAGATAATCAAGAAGAGTTTATAAATGAAAGTCCACCTGTAAGTCCTGTAATACCTAGACGTACTACACGTGTAACTAGACCACCTGAAAGGTATCAAGCAAGTATAGTTTGCCAAGTAACTAAAGTTCCAACTAGTATAGATGAACTTAGGATGTATCCTGCTAAGGATCAGGAAAATTGGCAAAAGGCAATGGAAAAGGAACTAAATTCATTAAAGGTAATGAAAGTATATGAAGATGCTAAATTACCTCCAGGAGAAAAATCCATTGGGTGCAAATGGATATTTAAAGTAAAAACTGGAAATGATGGGACTGTTACCCATAAGGCTAGGTTAGTAGCTCAAGGATTTAATCAAACTGCATCTGATTATGATGAAGTTTTTGCACCAAGTCTTAAAGCAACATCTTTAAGAGCAGCATTAGTGTGGGCAGCTGAGAAAAACTATGTAATTAACCATTTAGATGTAGAAACTGCCTATCTACATGCACCATTGCAGCACACTATATATTTAAGAAAACCAGTAGGTATAAAAGACAATAAAGTAAATAGTAATGATTGTTGGAAACTCAAAAAGAGTCTTTACGGGTTGAAACAATCTGGGTTTGAGTGGAACCAATATATTGTGAAAGAGTTAAACAATATAGGTTTTAAATCTGGTTTAGCAGATCCATGTGTGTTTAAAAGAGAAAATAATGGAACGGTGTCATTATTGTTATTATTTACAGATGATATTGCTTTGATAACTAAGACTAATAATGAAGCTAATGAGATTATATCATTATTAGCCAAAAAGATAAAATTAAAGCATTCAGGTGAAATTAAAAAGTATCTAGGATTGACAATTAACAAAACAAAAAATGGATTTAAGATATCTCAAGAAGATAAAATTTGCCAATTAATTAAAACGTTTAAAATGGAACTTTGTAAACCGGCAAAGACTCCAATGAGTCAGGAAGTTTGCCAAACTGATGATCAAAGTCCCATATTTGATAAGTCCACATATCAATCTTTGATTGGCAGCTTATCATATATAAGCAATTGGTCAAGGCCAGATATAGCTTATAGTGTAAATCAGCTGGCACGTTTTAATTCAGATCCACATCAATGTCATTGGCAATCATTAAAGAGAATTTTAAGATATCTTAAAGGAACAATGAACCATGCATTGTATATCGAACCAAAGGGTGATTTGAGTCTTAGTGCCTATGCAGATGCAAGTTTTGCAACTGATATAAACACTAAAAAATCAACATCTGGGATGGCTATATTATTTGGTAAAACACTAATAGGGTGGAGATCAATCAGACAACAGCATATCAGCTTGTCCACGATGGAAGCGGAATTTTCATGTCTGTCATTACTATGCACTGACTTGATTTTGTACAAACAGTTATTATTAGACATGGGTATAACTGTAAAAGATTCCATTATTGTGTACGAGGATAACCAAGCAGCTATAAAATTAGCTACTAGTATTGCTGTAAAAACTAGATCAAAACATACTGATTTAAGATACTTAAATGTTAGAGAATCTGTAAAGAATGGGCTAATTAAATTGGAATACTGCATGACAGAAGAAAACATTGCAGACCAATTTACAAAAGCTCAAGGAGTAATTAAGTTTAAAGAGAGTTGTAACAAATATGATTTAAAGATATAAATAGTTATATTATTATTTCCTAAAAGGGGAGAACGTTAGGGATAACATTGTTTTACCCTAACTGGTTTAGGTAAATAATAATATGTAATCATAGTTTGTATGTTAAAGTGTCTGCAACTTTAACTGTGGGATAGTAATTAAGGGAGTGGTTGTGAAAGCACTTTAAAAGAAGCAAGGCTACAGCTTGCTATCTCTCTGGCTTTGATGATCCCTGATTACTGCAAGGAAACAAGTCTGCATTGCTCGAACGGGAGAGAAAACAAAGGACTGGCTTGTAAGTGAATTGACATAGGATATTTCTACACGGACTTTGCTAACTGAATATCCCTGAATGGACTGACTAAATGATACATGACTATTGGACTGTTATTTTGACTATGCTATGAACTCATAATGGAATAAACTATATATTTGATAGCACAAGCGTATCTGTCATTTTTACTGTATGTTAATAAACATACAAGCTTAGCTCACTCATTTATCTGTGTGCCTATCTGACTAAGCTGCACATTCTGTTTAGCTTGTCTCCCTAACCCTGGTTGGGGAAACCAGGCTTAACAATCCCAACTTCTTTGAATCCCAGAGGAAAATATGGGGAACCTGAATGGTTCATCATATTACCTGCCAAGCACCAAATCTATAAATGTTCATCTTGTATTTCTAGCAGTTGAAAGAGAGAGAGGGGGTGAAAAACAGTTATAGGCATGTCTTGGGTTAAGTGGAGCAGGAGCTCATCAGCATTCAACATCATTGCCATGGCATGAAAGATAAAAAACAACAGGGAAACATGAGAAGATAAGTAGATAAAAGGAAAGCACTGAGAAGAAAAACATGTTGTTTCTTAATTGAGGTGGAGGAAGTTATTGCTTGCAGTTTTTGCTCGAGGAGAAGCCTTCCCGTTCTCTTCTCCCAAGCTAGGTTAAAAATGCAGTGCTGGCTGTTTGCTCCTAAAGTTGCCATAGGATCAATCAGTAATTAAAAAACATTTCTGACAGTGAGAATAATCAACCAATGGATCGGCTTGCCTTCAGTAGTTATGGGAGGCTTTCAAGAAGAGACTGGACTGCCATCTGTCAGAATTGGTGTTGGGCCCTTTTTCCTGGGTGGTGCAGGATTGGATTTGATGACCTACAAGATCCAACTCTGTTAATCTGTTAGATATGGAATAAGAAGGGAGAGAAGGGAAAATATGTCATAGAAATGAAAATAAGGACAATTTGGAATATTTGTAGTACCCCACTCCTTACTTGAAGGTTCACTTTCATGCTGCTAAAAAGTTTGTCTGTGGAAGAATTGACTTGCTTTTGCTGCTGTTATGCTGAGCACATTTCTGAAGCAAGGCGTGTTAATAAGCTGCACAGACCTACTGTTATGAACTAATAAAACACTTAAATAAAGTTTATCAAAACCTTTAGAAAAGAGCAGGGTTCTAGTCCTGCACTTCTGATTGGCCGATAAATAGCGATATCGGATTGGTCCGTCCAGGAGAATCTGATTGGCTATTAACGAGCCACTCTCATTGGTTAAGGGGGTGAACACTCCACGTTTCTTATTGGTTACTAGATCAGCAGCTTGCCTATAAAAGGACTGCTGCTGCCCTAGGTTTATGCTCTGTTCAGAATGATTAATAAAGAGTTGAAGTTCACTGTTCACCGTCTCATCTCCGTTCCTTGTGCCCATGCACAGAACTTAACACTGGCGATGAGGATGGGATGTGGAGACATCAGAGCTGACTGAACACTACAGAGCACTAAACAGAGTACGTGGCTGAAGGCGCATCAACGGCGGAAACCATGTCCGGCAGCACCATACCACCCGCTCCATTCAACCTGGCACAAGAAGACTGGGACTCATATATGGACCGGTTCCAGATGTTTCTGGAGACCAACAACTTGAAGGATGCCACTACTGGGAAAAAGTGAGCGGTATTCCTGACTCACTGCGCACCTGCCATTTGTAAGATGGCTAAGGCACTGGCGAAACCAGCTGAGGTGAAGTCCATGGACTGGGATGTCCTTGAGCCCCTCCTACGGGCCCACTATGCACCTACTGTACCAATGCTTGTCCAAAGACATGAATTTTACTAGAGAGACCCGCGGAAAGAAGAAAGCGTTGCAGATTTCATCGCGGATCTCCGGAACCTGGGAGGTCTCTGCGGGTTTTCTGACCTCGAAGAAGCTCTAAGAGACCGAATAGTTCTGGGACTAGATGCGCCACACGTGCAAAGTAAGCTGATGGTGAAAGGCGACATCAGCCTTGCAGATACCATTGCTGATGCTACTACAGCAGAAGCAACAAGGAAGTCGGCTGCCTGAATGCGCCGCACCAACACTCCGCTCCGCCAAATCGCCAGCGAAACCTCACCTCGCCTTGAGGGACATGCAACAGCAACCCACCACGAAGACCTCGAATCGTCATCAGAAAGTGATGAGGAAGAGGTCAACCAGCTCCTGTCTGAACAAGAGCAATGCCACCAGCGTAACCAGAGACTGCAGTATCAATGCGCAGGTTGTGGGGCAAACCACCTGCGATCAGACTGCAAATTCCTTGACGCGCTCTGCCATATTTGTGGGAAGAGAGGCCACATCGGAAAGGTCTGTAGAAGCAAGCAAGGATCCAGCCCACTTCAGAGGGGACCAACTACCGCCAAACCACAGGAAGTCATCCTGTGAATCGGGAACATTCAAACCACCAATGGAACAACCACTCCTACAGAAATAAACCACTAGCCCATTCAACAAAATGAGAAGAGGTACACCAAACCATCACGATTGGTCACACATCATCATTAGATGCAAAGAAGATCCGAGTGAAGGTCGCCATCGAAAACCAGCCCTGCATGATGGAAGTCGATTCAGGATCGTCCCTCTCGATGGTTTCCTGGAAGACCCTTAAACAATTAATCCCTGCCGTCCGGCGGCAAGACCTCAGAATCCAAAGAATCATTCTCAAGGACTATCAGGGAAACTGAATTCCGGTCGTTGGATCCAGCCTAGTCCAGGTCTCATTCAAAAATCGCACTGCATCCTTACCATTGACCGACGTCGACCGTGATCAGCCTAGCTTGTTAGGCCTTCAATGGTTCGCTCCACTTGGGATTGAGGTAGCCGGCATTCACCAAACCAGCAGTGACGACTGGGAGGAGGCCCTTGTCCAGGAATTCCAGGACGTCTTTACAGACAAACTAGGTGAGTACAAGGGGACCCTGATATCATTTAACCTTAACCCTGAAGTAGCCCCCATCCACCTTAAGCCTCGTCGAGTCCCTTTTGCCCTTAAACCAAAGATTGACGAGCAGCTTGATAAATTAATAGCCCAGAGTGTTTTAGAACCAACCGACCTGCTCCTTGGGAAACCCCAATCATAACACCCATCAAACCGGATGGATCATTAAGGATTTGTGGGGAGTACTGTGCCACCCTGAATCACGCCCTTCAACAGAACGCTTACCCGGTGCCGGTGGTACAACACCTTCTCCATTCCCTGGGGGGCGGAAAAGTCTTTGCTAAATTGGATTTAGCACAGGCGTACCAACAACTGCCTGTAGATAAAAAAACAGCAGAGGCAAAAACGATCGTTACGCACTGAGGCACTTTTAAGTGCAACCGACTCCAATTCGGAGTTAGTGTGGCCCCAGGGATCTTTCAGAGCTTGATGGAGAGACTATTACAGGGAATAAAAGGGGTTGTACCATACTTTGATGACGTTTTAATTGCTGCCCCAAATAGAGAAATACTAAAGGAGCGTCTTAGACTGGTTCTCCAGAAATTTAAAGACTCTGGCCTTAAAGTTAAAAAAAAAAAACTGTGTACAGATAAAGTAGAGTTCCTGGGGTACCTAATTGATAAACAAGGCATTCACCCCACCAATAGCAAGTTAAGAGCAATCAAGAACTCCCCAAGACCCAGAAATAAGACTGATCTCCAAGCTTTCCTGGGGCTTATTAATTTTTACAACATCTTCCTGCCCCACAAAGCGACCGTAGCCAAGCCCGTGCATCGGCTCCTCGACAAAAAAGCAACCCAGGTTTGGGGGCACCGAGAGGAGCATGCGTTCCGACAAGTGAAAAACCTATTAACTTCAGATGCTGTTTTGATGCAGTATAACGATACTTTGGCTTTAACAATTGCATGTGACGCGTCGCCGTTTGGAGTGGGAGCCATTTTGAGCCATGTGTTACCAAACAGTAGTGAAGCCCCTATTGCCTATTTTTCAAGGACTTTATCAAAGGCTGAACGTAACTATAGTCCAATCGATAAAGAGCCTCTTGCTGTTGTATCTGCTGTAAAACGGTTTCATGAATATGTATATGAACGAGTTTTTACTATTGTTACCGACCACAAACCTTTGCTGGGGATTATAGCGGGAGACAAGCCAACTCCCTATATATTATCACCTAGAAAGACTTGCTGTTCGGAATTTTTGGCTGTGTACAATTATAAGCTGCAACACCGCCCGGGGAAAGCCATTCCCCACGCTGACGCGTTGAGCCGTGCACCACTTTCGGAAACCGTCGATGATCCAGCTCCAATCCTTAGAACTCTCCAAATTGAAATGCTACATTCACTAACAGTTAGAGATATCGCGATCGAAACAAAACGCGATTTTATCTTAACGCGAGTTCTTAGCTGGGTCAAACAAGGATGGCCAGTAGATCAAACCCCTGATGACTTCATCCCCTTCAAGAACTGGCAAACAGAACTTTTTTTGCAAAAAGGCTGCTTCCTATGGGGGGATAGAGTCGTCGTTCCAGAGCGGTTACAATGAGCGGTATTAAAGACACTGCATGAGGGCCACCCCGGCATCGTGCACATGAAAGCGCTCGCACGAAGCTACGCATGGTGGCCGGGCATTGACAAACAAATCGAAGCCTGGGTAAAGACTTGTTGTAAGTGCCAGGAAGTTAGCAATGCCCCACCAAAAGCAACTCCGACAGAATGGGAAACACCTCGGGGACTGTGGTCCTGCATCCATATTGACTTTGCGGGACCTACTAAGGGACATACGTTCCTATTAACAGTGGATGCCTATTCAAACTGGCTCGAGATCCACGAAATGAAGAGTTACCACAACCGAGTCCATCATCCGGAAGTTGAACAGATTATTCGCGACGCATGGACTGCCAGATGTTCTGGTATCCGACAACGGACCCTAGTTTACCACGCTCCCTTTTGAACAATACTTCGCGGACCGCGGTATTCGCCATGCGCTAACTTCGCCAACGCACCCTGCGGCTAACAGAAGAGCTGAGCGCATGGTAAAGTTTGTAAAAAAAACCCTCCACAAAATGGACTATGGGGACATTGAAGATAAGATAAACAGAATACTCCTTCTCCAACACATCACTCTGCACAGCATCACCAACAAGACTCCAGCTGAACTATTAATGGGACGCAAACTCCGCTCCCACCTCGACCGGCTTCACCCATCTTACGAGGCAGAGAAACCCTGTGATCTAGCAGAAAATGCCACGAGTTCAAGATAGGCAACTTAGTTTTCTCCAGAAACCTTTCTGGCGAACCATTGTGGATCGAGGCAACTGTAATTCAAGCCACTTGACCCAGGTTGTACCAGGTGAAAACCTGCGATGGAAAAATATGGAAACGCCATATAGATCAGCTTCGCTTGAGGCTACAACCTAGTTTCCATGACTCCGGTAACTCCCAAACCAAGGGGGGAGGGGATATCGAAGAAACCGAATTCGAGATGGTGGAAAGCAGGAACGAAAGAAGCAATCGGGCATAACAAATAAAGAAGGATCAAGGAAGGGCGTGGCCTTGCCACAGAGGAACACCTAAACAGAGGCAAGCCCGCAAGGGCCAGAGGACAACGACGAGAACATTCGCGGCACCGAGTCTTCCAATGAGGAACCACCGGCACCTGACTTGCCCGAAAACATCCTGCCAGAACAGGGTTACAGACAAGAACCAGTGGGACAGCGTAAATCCAATAGACAGTCAAAACAACCTTCCTACCTCAGAGATTACATCACCGCACCCCCCAAACGGAACCCGGGGGGAAGGGGTGTTATGAACTAATAAAACACTTAAATAAAATTTATCAAAACCTTTAGAAAAGAGCAGGGTTCTAGTCCTGCACTTCTGATTGGCCGATAAATAGCGATATCGGATTGGTCCGTCCAGGAGAATCTGATTGGCTATTAACGAGCCACTCTCATTGGTTAAGGGGGTTAACACTCCATGTTTCTTATTGGTTACTAGATCAGCAGCTTGCCTATAAAAGGGCTGCTGCTGCCCTAGGTTTATGCTCTGTTCAGAATGATTAATAAAGAGTTGAAGTTCACTGTTCACCGTCTCGTCTCCGTTCCTTGCTCCCATGCGCAGAACTTAATACCTACTTTGTCATATAAATGGACAGTATATGCTATGTTGCTGTGGATACTTTTGCCATGGATGAAGAACAATGTAAACCACATTTAAATCCCCAATGGTACTGTAGTATTGTTATGTGTCACCCAGAGATGCTTTTGGTGAGATGAGCAGCTATACAAATGTTACTACTAAAATAAATAATAAATAACATTCCCAGTGGCTACATCAAGCAGTCTTCCCTGACAAGATATTCTCAGGTGTGTCAGTCTATAAATGCCATGATTTCAATCAAAATTTCAGACAGGGGGTAAGCAATGAATCTCTCCATAAATTGACGGTACTCAAATTCTAAGAACAAAGGAATCAACCAAAAGCTAAAATAAGTAAAATTACTTTTACAACAGATACGGTATGAGTGGTCTGTTGGCCTAGTGGTGAAGACGCTCACCTCACATTCAGAAAGTTGTAAGTTCAATCTTACCTACTTACTCGCTACAAACTCCACAGGGCATCATGAAAGGCATCATGAAAGGCATAAATGCTCAGTTCCATCCAGGCTTACCAACTCTATCCCAAATTAAGAAATTATAGGGTCGTAAAAACAGAGTTACTATAAATACTGTATAAGAAATGCTAATATTCAAGAAATTCAGAAACTAGCACTCCAGATTTCTGTGTACCTGAACTAAGGCTAAATTTTACATATCTTTCTTCTGCTTTTATATGGTAATGAACTTCTTACTTCTTGTTTTTTGACTTTGGATGTAGAAGGCACTTTCAACACCTTAGAACAATGGTCTGGACTCGGGCTGTTTCCATTTTTAAGCTGTTATGTTTTTCAATGGCCATACTGAGTAGAGATGGTGGAAATACGCTCCATTGTATTTAAGGGTTGAGTGCCACTAAATAGGCTTTCGCAAATAAGGAGGGAGAATAAGGCTATATTTTCCTAGGCCACTTCTGGTATCTCAGGGCCCTTCAAATCTCCATTAATTTATTTAATCAGAGTGTGTGATATAATAAAACATTAGCAACCTAATAATATGACAGAAAAGTAGAAAAAAATAAAAAAAACCCCATCATTAATAAGGAAAATTTAAACAATGTTATAACCACAGAGTAAAAGGCTATTTTATATTTATATTTGCAAGTGCTGTGAGAGAAAATTGGAATTTCTCATTTATATATTTTTTTACTTTGCCTGATTTCTGTATCTTTGTTTTTGCTCTTTTCTTCTCTGTTATTTTTATGAATTTTTCATTATAATTATTAGTTGTTAGTTTTTATTTTGTATTAAAATTTTAATAACAATTTTAAATATCAAAAAAGGAAAAGTAAGAAAAAATAGAAAAAGTGAAGGGGTACATTGGCCTTCTCCATTTTCATAAGTAAAAGAGAACTGACTTTTGTTCATTGTCTTCAGACCCAATTTAACTTACTTATCCCATGGATTTTGAACTGGAACAGATGTACTTGCTCTGCTTGCCTAGTAACCAGGCTAAAGAGAGGTTCAAGGTGCCTTAGAAAAGGTTCAGAAGATACCTGGGACTGTATGGATTTAATCAGTCTCCCCCATCAGATGAATTGTACAAACACACAAAAAAATGTGTTTAAAAGAAGCTTACCTCTCTTTTCTTTCAGAATTAAGTATCTCACCTAGAATTAATGGATGGAAATTTTAAAAACATGACACACTTTTTAAAAATTCAAAATTGACTACATACAACTATATAACTATATATTCTCTCTCTCTCTCTCTCTCTGTGTGTGTGTGTGTGTGTGTGTGTGTGTATCTGTGAGTGTCCACACACACTCACAGACAGATACACATACACGCCAACAA
The DNA here is from genome assembly GCA_033807585.1 of Hydrophis major. Lineage (NCBI taxonomy): Eukaryota > Metazoa > Chordata > Lepidosauria > Squamata > Elapidae > Hydrophis > Hydrophis major. The sequence continues at coordinate 294,984,057 of CM066328.1, read as the reverse complement.
AAACTACCTAGCAGAAAGAAACAACACTTTTTCTACCAATTTGATTGTTCTGTTTAACTGAGGGATGGTTGGTTGCCTACCATTTCCTAAACCAGATCAGAGTTTATTTCAAATAGATACACAGATGTGTGAAGACTGTATTTCCCTGGACCATTGTGTGAAGCCAGCCATTGTATATCTGACTTAAAAGTAATCACTATAGTTCCAATGTGGTACTAACTCCTCCTCCTGAATGTGGCTGCTGGCAGATTTCCAATTTAAGGTCATTTAAGGCCATATTAAACATTATATTCACCCCCTGTTGACTGAGAGAAAAGATATGCTTACAATGATGATGATGATGTTGATGATTCTTCAATCCATCACTACAGAAATGCAAATAAAAGGGTGAAGTTTAATTTGGAATTAGACTGAGAAAGGCAGCAATAAAATCATAAATATATGCACAAATATAAAATAGACTTGATGTGCATTTCTTACCAAAAATGCCAGACCAAGGAGATCTACTTCATCCAAGTGAACTTTTCTGAGCATACCATTTCTGAAGAAGCCATAAAGCTGCTAGATGCCTTTATGATATATATATTTATAGAATTAGAAACACAATAAAGAAAGAGTAAAGACATTGTGGAAAACTGACAGATTCTGCCAATGGGCAAACCATGTATTTTTGCCCACACAGGATTGCTTCTTCTCAAGCAGGCTTTCTTTCACATTATTGTGTTGTTTGAAAAGATATGGAATGCCATCTCATTTTCTCACTAGATAAGAAAGCAACTAAATGAATAATTTGATTTTGAGATGGAACTATCATGCGAAAGACTGTTTATACATCTGGGTGACTATTAATTTGCTATGAATCAAGATCCAGGGGTGGGATTCTACAGGTTCACACCTATTCGCTAGAACCAGTTGTTAGCATTCTAAGCAGTTCGGAGAACCAGTTGTTAGAAGAAATTACTGGCCTAATTACTGGCCTAATCCTGTAAGGAAGGCAGGAAGGAAACATTCTGGTGTTGCTTACAGAAACTGCCTCTCCATTAACTTTTATTACATTCTTGGCAGGACTAGACTTCCTGTCTCTGGAACATCTCTGTAATATTTTTTCCTCCTTTGCTGGTACTTTGCTTGTGTGGAGTGACCATTCAAAGTTACAATGGCACTGACAAAAGTGACTTATGGTTGTTTTTCACACTTATGACTGTTGCAGCATCCCCTCAGTCATGAGAGGCTAGACGAGGAGATGCATGCCTCGATGTGAGTGATTTTGAGTTGACCATGCCCAGCCAGTCATGCCCACCAAGTCATACCCACCAACTAAGCCACGCCCACAGAACTGGTTGTTAAAAAGTTTGAATCCCACCCCTGTTAAGATCCCAGTAAAAATCTTACTTGTAGGCTGAACTTGCTGGTGAGTATGAACCATCCCATTCTTTTCACTATAGACCATTATGAAGTGGCTCAGTGGCTTAAAAATGCCAAAGAAGGTCTGGCAGTTCAAAATGCTGGAACTGCTCCAGCAGTTCAAATCCTAGCAGTGCATGGCAGGTGAACTCTCATCACTTGCCTCAGCTACTGCCTACCTAGCAGTTCGACAGCATTCTACATGCAGTAGATAAATTCAGTTGGTTCACACTGATCCAGGAGAACCAGTTATTAAATTACCCACTCTTCGCTATCAAAGTGTCAGGATTCTGGCAGTTACCCCAATTAAATCATGAGTTTTGAGCCAAACTTCCAAAACTTCAAAAGGATTTATTGGAAGTCAATATGGCTGGCACAGCCTGGGTGTAGTTGACTCTGAAACACATAATTCATTGTCACCCTTGACCTCACCCCCTGGGTGTGTCATAATTCATATTCTCCAATGAGTCACATCCATAGCTAAGAGTCATCAATCATGTTCGCCAGGCAAAAACTTCACTCACTTAGTTACTGTCTTTGAAAACTATTTGGAATGCACTTTTGATTTCCAAGTGGCCGAACTGCTCTTTCCAACCCCCCCCCCCCCCTTGCTTTCTGTTGACAACTCTAGAAAGACCATAGAAATATTTTATGAATTGACACAAAGTGGATCCTGGGCACTGTGCTGTGCTGCAATGGAGAAACAGAGTAGCCGGCATGAGAGAAGGAGAAGGACATTTTTCCTCTTCCTGTTCTCTCCTCCTCCTCCTTCCGTCATGCTGGCTGCACCATTGTCCATTTCTCCATTGCAATGCAGTACCCAGAATCCACTTTGATGGTGTGTGTGTGTAATTTAACAACCTCCTCAGCCAGGTCAGATTGGCAGCTTGTCCTGCATGTGTGGCAGAGCTGGAGGATGGGGATGGACCATGTCTGCCATGACAGCCAACCTGACCCTGGACAAACCAGTTATTAAATTATTTGAATCCCACCACTGTAAATAAGTACCACTATTGATGGGAAATGTGGTGGCATTTCCTAAAATGGTCAGACCCATTCCAGTGCTTGACCTCCCTAGATGCAACATCTGACTAATAGGTGACATCAATGGTGAGAGAATGTCCCAGATAACACCATAGGATGCCACTCGGTTTTGATGCAAGGCTTGTGGTGCATCTGGATAGCACGTGAGCACAAACTAAAGAGACTAGCATTATTTGGCAGCCAAATAACTACTCTGTACTATCTCTGTGGTCTCCTGGCTAATTGTACCATCACCATATTCTAGATAGATAGATAGATAGATAGATAGATAGATAGATAGATAGATAGATAGATAGATAGATAGATAGATAGATTTTTATATGAATGGCTAAAATAATAATGCATACTATAAATACTACATAATCAAAACCTTTCCATTTATCACATAATAGCTGGGGGAAGGGAGACACTGTATGCATTTACACCAGGATATCTTAATCAGTTCAAGAATTTATTTTCAATATCAAAATAAAACACATAGACCTTTTGCTCCCCAAATACCTTCTGATTTTAATGAAAGCTTTATTTCAGCAGTTTTGGGCTGAGGATGGTGGGGAGTCTTTTTTAAACATTGCAGCTATTAAGCGTGTAGACTAATTCTAAACATAATATAATATTGTTATATAAATAATTAATTACAAAATTCTATTAATTATATTGAAAAGGAGATTTTTTTTCTTTTTCTTTTTTCTCTTTTATATCCAATCATGATTTTATAACACATTCCATGGTTACAAATCTACATTCATTGGAGAATATGTTCCCATGCTTCCATAATTAAGTATTATCCACACAGATGGGATTAATTTTATCCAAATAATCTTTGGTGTTGTAATCTTTTTTCAGGCTTTGTTTGCTTTTTAATTTAAAAGTAGAAGTTATTAAGCAAATTATTCTGGGAAGTGTAAATTAAATCTTTTGACAATTTACGTTTGGTCTAGCACTACAATTCAAATCCCATGATAGGCTGCTTATATTCTCCTAGAAGTGGAATTCCACCTTTTTGTGTTACACATAAACTGAAAGAATGAAGTAGTATATATTTAACTTTCTATTCAAAGAATGAAAACTAAGGTTTAAATAACAGAACAGCCATTTTATGAGCTTTTGTTCATAAGCTACCATTGTTCAGAACTAAAAGCATGGAGCGATAGCTTCATTTTACATACAATATTCAATTTTAGCCAAAATACCCATGCTACTTTTCTTGATTGAACATATCAACCAAACTGACACAGTTTCATTTTCATAGCTGAATTCAGCCTTGGGGGAAAAATAAGGAACAAAGACCTATAAAAATCAATTTCCTCTTACTATAAATAACTGTGCTTAGCACTGGCAAATCTTCCCAGGTGACTTCCCACCCCTTTCTAGTTTTAACACCATCAGTTGTGATGAAATCTATTGAGGGCTATACCATGCTTTATTCTCTCATTCACTTGGTCAAGTGAAGTATTACTCAATAAGTACATCTCCCATGCAGTTGCTACTGCAGATGGTTACAGATAAAGTTAGCAGGGCCACACTATTCAGTTCCATTGAAGATAGCATAGGTATGCTTTCAACAAAATTTGTAAAATGAAGATTTGATTACATCAAACCTTATATGAACATACAGCTACTGTTTTACATACTGGCTGGCCAGAGTTCTAGTTCTGGAAAGATATAACCACATATAACCAGTTCAAAGACTTATAACCAATTCAAAGAATGATTAAAAAAGCATAGTCTGTCTGCTGAAGCTAAGTAGTTTGTGGCTTGGCAAAAATTTTACTGAGAACACTGTATCAGGCACTCAATAATATTCAAACACAGGCAACTGACTGAAAACCATAGGGAGGTGGATTCCAATATTTTTGGTTTATGCCAGTGGCGTCAAACTGAAGCCCGCAGACTTGATCAGGCCTTCAAGGTGCTTAGATCTAGCCCGTGAGGCCACCCTGGAAATAGTGAAGAACCAGCCGGTGGTGCCCTGCCAACTAAAATGGAGCTTGGGAGAGCTGCATGCAATCCTTCTGAGCTTCGTTTTTGCTGGCAAAGGGTTGCAGGAGGCTGTCACAGCCAAAAACAGAGCTCAGGAGCCCGTTTTCATTAATTGGCAGAGCATTCAGGCCATAGGCACCCCCAGCCTGGCCATTCCCACTTTAGTCCTCCAAGGTCAAACACAACCCTGATGCCGCCCTCAATGAAATTGAGTTTGACATCTCTGGTTTACACTAAACCTTTTCTCTCTGTGGGTTTCTAATTCTGCCCCAGTTGCAAGTTTGGAATCAATTGAAGGTATCAAAGGAAATAAAAAACAAGTAGCCTAAGCATAAGTCTGCCCTGATTTAGGTTCTTATTTTGACTCTGGTATTAAAAACTTAGAGAAATGGGATTTTCTTATGTATATTGATTATAATATCAAATTAATTTGTTCTCTTGGAATACTATGATTGTTACTTACTCAAACCATTTTCATAATATTTAGATGATGATGCTTACAGTATTTTTAGACCAAATATGTTTAGTTCTCCTTGTACAAGACATATAGCTATATCTGTTTTATAACTCCACAAGGCACATGCCCAGAAACAGAAAATTGGGAGCCAGCATTTCTCTGCTTGAATATTGATTATACAATATCTGCTTCAGTTCCTCTGGGAATCATCCAATGGTTCGTTGCCCATTAGCAAACAGTTTACCCAAGCTAAAGATAATGTTTCAGATACTATAAGAGAAACTACAGTATAGCAAGTCATTTAAAGCAGCTCAATCCTATTTGACTGAAAAAAATTCTTCAGCTATTCAAACTTTTCCAAGAGTAAGCAAACAAAAATATACATGTTATAAAATCTTTACCGCTGTTTGATCCTTTCAGATTTTCTGTATCAGTTTTAAGGGAAATATTAATAGCTAAACACCAATTGTCTTTCAAGGAATTAGCCTGATTATTTCCCCCTGGATTTAGATAGTCCTGATCAAATTAAAAGAAACAACACTGAAAAGATATATTATTGAAGCACTATAAAAGTGGTCTCAAATAAACAATATTTTATCTGAGGTTTAATTGAGATTTGAAGGGTTAAGAAATCAAAAAAGTATTTTAGAGCTATTAAAGAAGCCATCATATGTCCCCAGTACTTGCGAATGATTATGAGCTTACAAAATTCTTTGGATGGGTTCTTTGCTTAAACATCAAGGCCTGCTTGAGAATAATCCATCATAATGGTCAATTGATGTCCTAAATAAAGACAGATGAAAGTTTTGCTGGATACAGTTATAGTGAAACTGTTCAGGAACAATGTAAAACAGCTGTGTAATGTTTTCCTTATTTAATTTTAATTAATTGAATTAATTAAACAAACATGAAATGATCACAACCCATGTGTGTAATGATTTTCTATGTTGTTTAGGTAACCATTAAATGTTAGTCATAGCTATTGAAGGATTCGTAGAATTTTGGGAAATCCTAGGTAATTGTGAAGTCAAAAGCTGAACCTCCTTCTAAACCTTTCAGCTTTATTCCTGTATAATATAAATTAGTACAACAATAGGAATAACAATGCAAAGTTGTTTTTATTAGTACTGTTCACATTCTGAAAATCTCATTATTCTACTTGGAAACCGCTTTTGGACTTAGGTCAAAAAATGAAATTTTGATTTTAGGTTTTGCTGATTAGATAGGTTTGGTGTTACAGAAAGGGCTAGTATATGTTATTATATAAAAGTAAAAAATTCAGGTTGTCATGTATTACCTTAGTCTATTGTACCAAAAAGAGTTGGAATTCAATGATTTTCTCCCCCCCCCTCTATCCTATACTTTTTTCTCTTTCCCTTTTCCTCCCCTATTTTACCTTTATTTTCATTTTTCCTTGTATTTTTTGTATTTTGTGCTTTGATAAACTAATAAAGAAATGTTTGGGGAAACATGAAAATCTTATTATAACCAATGTTATAGCCATTTTAAGTGACTTTAAAATAAGGAAATAGAGGACAAAAAAACCTGTATATAGCATATTGTTTTGCTATCTGAAAACTTTCCCTTTCCCTGATAATGAATCAATTTTCAATAATGTTAATATGTTATCTGGTAGAAGCTATTTTGTCTTTCTTGGGTGGGATGCTTTCCTCTCTTACCAATATTTTTTTTCTATTTCCCCCTTTTTCATTCAGCTTTGTAGGACTTTTTTTTAAAATAGTCATCTTCTAGATGGAGATTATATTTTTTTCCAGGTTTATCTCACTGTGACATGGCCAAAGTGTCTCTGATAGCTTTTTATTTTATTGTACAGACATATTGGTGGCCTGCAGGTTTCTTGACTTACTGTACTTCAGTTAAAATACAAAGGAAAATGTCATGTAATTTTTCCCATGGGCCTTTTTCATATGAAAAAAGTGTGGTAGCTGGGGAGGCTACACAGAGCTAACCAATGTAAAGAAGAAAGAAAGTACTCAGGTCATTTTATCATCAAGAAAGCTCAATCTCAGCACTGAAGAAGCTCAAAAGAAGTACTAAATCATCCTGAAGATGAAGTAGAAAATTAAAATCTTTCTCCTGGGAAAAAAATACATTTAGGAAATGGGAGAATGGATTTTGACCAATATGCATAGACAGACTTTGAATTCTGCAAGACTCACAGCTACTGCTTGAAGTGGCAGCTGCAGCTAGGAGAGTCTTTGTACATCTTTGACTAACGCCCATTAATTGCACCAATTCCTGGACTGAAAGGCCCTGCTCACCATCAACTATGATGTAACTACCCACTTAGATTACTATAATGTGTTCTACATGGGGCTGTCCTTGAAGAGCATTCGAAAACTTCAACTAGTGCAAAATTGGACTGCATGGAGAATAAATGGTGCCAGCTGCAGGGTGCAATTCAAGGTGCTGGTTGTCACTTTTCAAGCCCTACAGAAACTGGGTTAGCTGACGGACCATATTTTCCCAAGAGTTTTGATCAGATCCAACAGATTGGGCGTGCTGCAGATTCTGTCAACCAAGAGAACCAAGTAGCAAAAATTAGAAGGACTTTTTCTGTTGTAGCTCCTGAATTATGGAATATTCTTCCCTTGCAGATTAGAAGAGCCCCACACCTGTTGGTCTTTCAGAAAATTTTAAAAACTTGGCCATGTTAGTTTAAACATTGAGTCTGTTAAGCCTGGTTTCCCCAACCAGGGTTAGGGAGACAAGCTAAACAGAATGTGCAGCTTAGTCAGATAGGCACACAGATAAATGAGTGAGCTAAGCTTGTATGTTTATTAACATACAGTAAAAATGACAGATACGCTTGTGCTATCAAATATATAGTTTATTCCATTATGAGTTCATAGCATAGTCAAAATAACAGTCCAATAGTCATGTATCATTTAGTCAGTCCATTCAGGGATATTCAGTTAGCAAAGTCCGTGTTGAATACCCTATGTCAATTCACTTACAAGTCTGTTCTTTGTTTTCTCTCCCGTTCGAGCAATGCAGTGTTGTGTCCTTGCAGTAATCAGGAATCATCAAAGCCAGAGAGAGAGCAAGCTGCCGTCTTGCTTCTTTTAAAGTGCTTTCACAACCACTCCCTTAATTACTATCCCACAGTTAAAGTTGCAGACACTTTAACTTACAAACTATGATTACATATTATTATTTACCTAAACCAGTTAGGGTAAAACAATGTTATCCCTAACATTCTCCCCTTTTAGGAAAATAATAATAAAACTATTTACATCTTTAAATCATATTTGTTACAACTCTCTTTAAACTTAGTTACTCCTTGAGCTTTTGTAAATTGGTCTGCAATGTTTTCTTCCGTCATGCAGTATTCCAATTTAATTAGCCCATTCTTTACAGATTTTCTAACATTTAAGTATCTTAAATCAGTATGCTTTGATCTAGTTTTTACAGCAATACTAGTAGCTAACTTTATAGCTGATTGGTTATCCTCGAACACAATAATGGAATCTTTTACAGTTATACCCATGTCTAATAATAACTGTTTGTACAAAATCAAATCAGTGCATAATAATGACAGACATGAAAATTCCGCTTCCATTGTGGACAAGCTGATATGCTGTTGTCTGATTGACCTCCACCCTATTAGTGTTTTACCAAATAATATAGCCATCCCAGATGTTGATTTTCTTGTGTTTATATCAGTTGCAAAACTTGCATCTGCATAGGCACTAAGACTCAAATCACCCTTTGGTTCTATATACAATGCATGGTTCATTGTTCCTTTAAGATATCTTAAAATTCTCTTTAATGATTGCCAATGACATTGTTGTGGATCCGAATTAAAACGTGCCAGCTGATTTACACTATAAGCTATATCTGGCCTAGACCAATTGCTTATATATGATAAGGTGCCAATCAAAGATTGATATATAGACTTATCAAATTTGGGACTTTGATCATCAGTTTGGCAAACTTCCTGACTCATTGGAGTCTTTGCCGGTTTACAAAGTTCCATTTTAAACGTTTTAATTAATTGGCAAATTTTATCTTCTTGAGATATCTTAAAACCATTTTTTGTTTTGTTAATTGTCAATCCTAGATACCTTTTAATTTCACCTAAATGCTTTAATTTTATCTTTTTGGCTAATAATGATATAATCTCATTAGCTTCATTATTAGTCTTAGTTATCAAAGCAATATCATCTGTAAATAATAACAATAATGACACCGTTCCATTATTTTCTCTTTTAAACACGCATGGATCTGCTAAACCAGATTTAAAACCTATATTGTTTAACTCTTTCACAATATATTGGTTCCACTCAAAGCCAGATTGTTTCAATCCCTAAAAACTCTTTTTGAGTTTCCAACAATCATTACTATTTATTTTATTGTCTTTTATACCTACTGGTTTTCTTAAATATATAGTGTGCTGCAATGGTGCATGTAGATAAGCAGTTTCTACATCTAAATGGTTAATGACATAGTTTTTCTTAGCTGCCCACACTAATGCTGCTCTTAAAGATGTTGCTTTAAGACTTGGTGCAAAAACTTCATCATAATCAGATGCAGTTTGATTAAATCCTTGAGCTACTAACCTAGCCTTATGGGTAACAGTCCCATCATTTCCAGTTTTTACTTTAAATATCCATTTGCACCCAATGGATTTTTCTCCTGGAGGTAATTTGGCATCTTCATATACTTTCATTACCTTTAATGAATTTAGTTCTTTTTCCATTGCCTTTTGCCAATTCTCCTGATCCTTAGCAGGATACATCCTAAGTTCATCTACACTAGTTGGAACTTTAGTTACTTGGCAAACTATACTTGCTTGATATCTATCAGGTGGTCTAGTTACACGTGTAGTACGTCTAGGTATTACAGGACTTACAGGTGGACTTTCATTTATTAACTCTTCTTGATTATCTAACTGTTTTTCTCTTGTTCTGGTCCTATTTGTTCTTCTTGGACTTCTTCTTTAATTGGACTCTTCTTATAACTAATCTGATCTTTTTGCCTTTTGTAGGGTTCAACAATTACTTCATTATTTAAATCTTGCTCTAATCTATTCCATCCTACATGTTCTAGGAATTTTGCACTAGCACTGGTGTAAACTCTAGATGTACCTGGTTCCCAGAATCTATAAGATCTATGATTAGATGTATATCCTACAAAATATAATCTTTTAGCTCTATGCTGTCCTTTGTGTCTAAGTTGTGAAGGGATATGCACCCATGCTGGTGCTCCAAATGTGTGCATGTAACTTAAATCAGGTTTTGTACCATGCCACAGTGTGAATGGTAATTCACCTGTTGTTGAATTAACAACATTATTTAATATATGATTACCACACATTATTGCTTCTCCCCACAAATTGTCAGGTAATCCTGAATCAGACATCATAGTTTGTGCCATTGATTGTAATGTTTGGCCTCTTCTCTCTATAAAGGCATTATGTTGTGGCCTATATGGTGCAGACATTTTATGTTGAATACCTAACATTCTTAGTCTATTCTGGAATTTATTATTTGTAAATTCCGTACCATTATCTGTTATAAGAGTTACTAATTTCTTTTTAGTTTTCCTTTCTGCAAATTTTATCCAATTAAAGAGATTTTGATACGTTTCAGTTTTGCTTTTCATTAAATAGCAAAACCCATATCTAGAATAGTGGTCCATTATACTTAGTATGTAACGAGCTCCTCCTACACTTGGTTTTTTAGGACCTATTAAATCTACAAATACTACCTTTAAAGGTTCTTTGGTAGTAAATCCATCAACTCTATTAGCAGGTGTGACCCTGGCTTTGCTATGATTGCAGATATTACATTGCAAATACTTATTACAAGGTTTCAAACTTATTCCCTTAGATAATTCAACAGTTTTCTTAAGTATTTTAAAATTTAAATGCCCTAGCCTTCGATGTAACAAGTGAATACATTCATCATGAGGTTTCTTATTTTCATAAACTGTGTTAGCCACCTTTAAACCATCATCATTTAACACATATAATTCACCTCTTAAAGATGCAGTAATTTTCTTATCTTCTTTCTCAATTATGCAGTTATCTCCCCTAAATGTAACTACATATCCTAGTTTAACCAAATTTTTTACTGAAATTAAATTAAACTTAAGTTGTGGTACATATAACATTTTTACATTCTCTTTTATAAAAGAACAATATGCTATACCTTGACCTTTAGCTTTCAGTTTCCAGCCATTGGCTAACGATATCTGCTGTGTACTCTTGGACATTTTAATAAAATTTTTCTTATCATTAGTTATACAATGAGATGCTCCACTGTCAACCACCCATAAATTATTTTTTACAGGTCCGTTAGTATACATGGCTAACTCTAAATTTTTCTTTATCTTTTGATGACTTTTTGTATTCTGTCCAGCATTCTGGCACTTTGTCTTTTTACAAAATCTTGCCAAATGTCCTCTTCCTCCACAATTAAAGCACTTTTTAATTGCGTATGCAGTAGGAGATTCATTATCTTCTTTTTGAGGTTGCTGCCTCCTTAACTCGTCTCTTTCAAGCCTTCTTCTGGCCTCTTCAATCAATCTGCCAGTTATATCAGTTAAAGTTAGGCTTTCCTTTGGCAATATTTCAAGTGAAGTTACGTAGTTATCATAGCTTTCATCAAGTGAAGATAGAATTATATAGACTTGGTGTAGTTCAGAGAAAATAAGCTTTTTCTCGTGCAGTTCTTGAAAAATGCTTTGCATAGTTTTCAAATGACTCAGCATATCACCATTCTTATGGAGATGTGTACTGAAAAGTTTCCGTGTTAGATTTATGTGAGCACCAACATTATCTCGAACATAAATCCTCTTCAGCTTCTGCCAACACCCAACAGCTAATTTATCTCCGTGGATATGAACAAGTTGCATATCAGTTATGGTTAAAGCAATAATGCAAATAGCTTGTTCATTTTTATGCATAAATTCTTCTATCTTTAATTTATCTTCCTCATCCTCTGGATCCCATTCTTCTACGTTTGGTGGATTTTCAATTATGTTCCACAAACCTTCTCTTCGTAGAAGCATACTACATTTCATAGACCATGATACATAGTTTGTTCCATCCAACTTGGATATAAGGGACAAACTTTGTAAATTGACTTGTGCCATGTTTTCTTATATGGATATAAAAATATAATTAATAAAACACAGCTGTCTGTTTACTGTAATGTATAACAACACAAACTCTCACTTTTACATAAATCTGTTTTATCCTAGTTAAACTGACTTTGCAGCCTCTGGGCCCATAACCAGTGTTAAGCCTGGTTTCCCCAACCAGGGTTAGGGAGACAAGCTAAACAGAATGTGCAGCTTAGTCAGATAGGCACACAGATAAATGAGTGAGCTAAGCTTGTATGTTTATTAACATACAGTAAAAATGACAGATACGCTTGTGCTATCAAATATATAGTTTATTCCATTATGAGTTCATAGCATAGTCAAAATAACAGTCCAATAGTCATGTATCATTTAGTCAGTCCATTCAGGGATATTCAGTTAGCAAAGTCCGTGTTGAATACCCTATGTCAATTCACTTACAAGTCTGTTCTTTGTTTTCTCTCCCGTTCGAGCAATGCAGTGTTGTGTCCTTGCAGTAATCAGGAATCATCAAAGCCAGAGAGAGAGCAAGCTGCCGTCTTGCTTCTTTTAAAGTGCTTTCACAACCACTCCCTTAATTACTATCCCACAGTTAAAGTTGCAGACACTTTAACTTACAAACTATGATTACATATTATTATTTACCTAAACCAGTTAGGGTAAAACAATGTTATCCCTAACAGAGTCCATAGGACTCATAATGTAAGAAAGCTTCATTATTTGGTCTTACTGTTGGTTGATTAATCATCACAGCTGCTGTTTGAGTTGATTGCTATAGAAATTGATGAAAGAAAGAAAGAAAGAAAGAAAGAAAGAAAGAAAGAAAGAAAGAAAGAAAGAAAGAAAGAAAGAAAGAAAGAAAGAAAGAAAGAAAGAAAGACTTGATTCCATAGCGTCTGTTGGCAACAGCTAGGAGGAAAAGTGTCTTCTTCCTTTCCTTAATTTGTGATAAAATTATTACACTAAAGAACTGTGTGCTGCTCCTGAATCCCTGACATCCCAGCTTTTAGTCCAGCATTTCAAAAGGAGGGTTTTTTTTAAAAAAAAAAAAAACAGCAGTTTAAACAGGCAACCTGAAAATGAATCTCGAAATAGACAAGAGTAGAAAACATGGAAGCTTTCTGTTCTGTTCGGAGTGTGAGCACAAAGAACAGAGACGAGGCATCAGAAAGTGACTCAACTCTTTATTAGTGACTTCAGAACAGAGCTAAAATACTCGGGCAGCAGCAGCCCTTTTATAGGGCTCGCTGCTGTTATAACAGCCAATGCTTTGAGTTTGCTGTGCTGGCGGCGTCCAATCGGCAGTGCCCGTTAACAGCCAATCAGATCAGCCTGGAACGACCAATCAGGATCCGCTGCTGGTTGGCCAATCAGAAGTGCAGGATTTCGAGCCTGCTATGGAAGTAAAACTATTTAAGCTTTTAATTAGCGCAATTGCTTAGTCTGTAACATCCCTCCCCCCTAGGTTCCGTCTGAGGGGTGGGGTGATGTACTCTCATTAGTACGCAGGTCGTTTCACCTGTCTGCCTGATTTGCATTGCCCCAACAGTTCTTGCCTTGGCTCTGTTTCCGATGGGCTATTTGCTGGGCTGAACAGCATGGCTGGGTCAACCACTTCGCTGGGCGACGCGGGGCTGTCATCTCTGCTTCCGTCAAGGCTGCCTCCTGAGTTTCTTGGGTTTGCTGCTGTCGCAGTGCTGCTTTGTGGCGAGGCTATCATCTGGTCCAGTTCTTCCTTGGAAGGTGAATCTCCTGAGGTTGGTTGTGTTGATTTTTGGGTTTCACGTGCTGTGTCGTATGTTGGCTCATTTTCGCCCCCCTCGCTTTCCCTTCCCCCCCCCAGGTTTGAGGTTCAGGGCTAGAGACAGGGGTAGGTGCCAGTCTGGAACGAAGTTGGTCAATGTGGCGCTTCCATATTTTCCTCTCAGAAGTTTGTAAACGGTAGGAACGAGGCCCCGTAAGTTGAATTATGGCAGCAGGGACCCACAATGGGTCACCTAAGAAATTCTTTGCGAAAACTGGGTCGCCTACCTTGAACGTGTGATATTTGCTGCTGGACCCTAGGGGTTGTTCTGGCGTGTAGGCAGAGTGCATGCAGTCAAGGTGTGATCGAAGTTTCCGTCCCATCAGGAGTTCGGCTGGGGTTTTGTTTGTAGTACTGTGTGGTGTAATATGTTGGAGGAGGAGCATCCTGGTTACTGTCAGGCTGCGCTCCTTCTAGATCCCAAGAAAGAAATACTCAGACCCCATGGTGTAGAGCAAAGTTATCCTTTTACTTTCCTTTATGATTGATGTCTCCTTGTTCCATTTTTTGTAAAGTTTTCTTCATGAATTGGACCATTTTCTCAGCCCTACCATTGGCCGCAGGGTGGGCAGGTGAGGTCAAGGTATGGCATATCCCCCGATCTGCTAGGTACTGTTCAAATGTGAGAGCAGTGAATTGGGGACCATTATCAGAAACCAGGACATCTGGTAGTCCAAGTGTAGCAAATAGTTTATTTAATTTTTTAACGACTGCTTCTGTGGTGGTGCTCTTCATTTTGTGGACCTCTAGCCAATTTGAATAGGCATTCACGGTTATGAGAAAGGTATGTCCTTTGGTGGGTCCCGCAAAATCGAGGTGGATGCAGGACCAGAAACCCCGGGGTGTCTCCCATTCCGTTGGTGGGGCTTTTGGTGGATCTGCACGAGTTTCTTGACATTTGTTGCAAATGGCCACCCAAGTTTCTATTTGTTTATCTATACCTGGCCACCACGCATAGCTCTTGGCTAGTGCCTTCATTCGCACGATGCCAGGATGTCCATCGTGCAACAGTTTCAGGACTTTCTGTGGCAGTCACTCCGGAATGACAACTCTGTCTCCCCACAATATGCATCCTTTTGGGGAGAAAAGCTCTCTCTGTCGGTTTTTGAAGGGTTTGAAGATGTCACTGAGTTCGTTGCCAGCCCAACCTCTTTCCACCCAGCTGAGGATTTGTGCTAAACAAGTCTTTTCTTGTTTCTGTGGCGATGTTTCGTGCAGTCAGTGGTGGAGAAGGAAGGGTTTTGATTTGTAGCATTGTTAGTGTTAGAGCCAGATCGTCTATGACTTCGGGTAGCGGTGAGCGGCTCAAAGCGTCAGCGTGGGGAATGGCTTTCCCCGGGTGGTGTAGCAATGGGTTATGCGTATGCGGCTAGAAATTCCAACCAACACGTCATTCTTGGCGATAAGATGTGGGGTGTTGGTTTGTCCCCTGCTTAAATGCCAAGTAATGGTTTGTGATCGGTGACTATGGAAAAGGGTCTTCCATATATGTACTCATGGAAGTGTTTGACAGCAGCTACGATAGCGAGAGCCTCTTTATCAAGTTGGATATAGTTCCTCTCAGCTTTAGCTTTGAAAAAAAATGCAATAGGTGCCTCAGTACCATTTGGTAGGATGTGGCTCAGGATGGCTCCTACCCCAAACGGTGAGGCATCGCAGGTGACGGTTAAAGGTAAGGTCTCGTTATATTGTATCAATACAGCATCTGAGGTTAAAAGGTCTTTCACTTTCTGAAAAGCTCGTTCTTCACATTGTCCCCAGACCCAGGAAGCCTTCTTGTCGAGGAGCCCATGCAGGGGTTCGGCCACAGTTGCTTTCTGGGGCAAGAAGATGTTATAAAAGTTAATGAGTCCCAGGAAAGCTTGGAGGTCTGTTTTATTCCTAGGTCTTGGGGCGTTTTTTTATGGCAGTCAGTTTTTTTTCAGTAGGATGAATTCCCTGTTTGTCAAGTAGATAGCCCAGGAATTCAACCTTTTCTGTACAGAGTTGGCACTTGTCCTTCTTGACCTTTAGGCCAGCGTCTTTAAATTTCTGTAGAACCATCGGAGTCATTTTTCTAAAATGCATCTAGTTGGGGCAGCTATCAGTACATCATTGAGGTAGGGCACGACCCCTTTTATGCCTTGTAGCAATCTTTCCATTAAGCTCTGGAAAATGCCGGGGGCTACGCTTACTCTGAACTGGAGTCTGTTACACTTGAAAGCCCCTCTATGCGTGACTATAGTCTGGGCCTCTACAGTCTGTGCGTCTACGGGCAACTGCTGGTACGCCTGAGCTAAGTCCAATTTTGCAAATATTTTCCCACCTCCAAGGGAGTGAAGAAGGTGTTGGACCACAGGTACAGGGTAAGCGCTCTGCTGGAGCGCATGATTTAGGGTGGCCCAGTAACCCCCGCAAATTCTCACCGATCTGTCTGGTTTTATGGGGGTCACGATTGGGGTCTCCCATCGAGCGTGGTCAATCGGTTCCAACACACCTTGTGCTTTTAATTTGTCCAATTGTTCAACAATCTTTGGGTTGAGTGCAAAGGGCACTCGACGAGGCTTAAGGCGAATGGGCGCAACTTGAGGGCTGAGGTTAAACAATATAGGGGACCCTTTGTACTTGCCTAGCTTCTCGCTGAACACATCCTGGAATTCTTGGATGAGGGCCACTTCCCTGTCATCACTGCCAGTCTGGTTGATGCCAGCTAGTTCGATTCCTAATGGCGCAAACCACTGTAGACCCAGAAGGCTGGGCCGATCTCTATTGACGATGGTCAATGGTAAGATTGCGGTGTGGTCCTTGAAGGTGACTCGGATATTGCTGGAACCAACGACTGGAATTCTATTTCCTTGGTAGTCTTTCAATATGACGTTTTGAGTGCTGAGGTCCTGGCGACGGATGTCAGGGATCAGCTGCTGGAAGGTTTTCCAGGATACCATCGATAGGGACGATCCACAGTCGACCTCCATAACACATGGTCGCTTCTCGATGGTGACCCTCACTCAGATTTTCCTTGCATCAAGGGATGAAGCGTGGCCTATTGTGATGGTCTGGTGTGCCTCTTCTCATCGGGATGAAGTGGTGGCTACTCGGTTTCTGTATTGAAAGTTCCATTGGTTGTTTTGGTGGTCCCGATTAACTGGTGGGGTGCCTGTTGTCTGTCGGAAATTGTTTTCTCTCCTGTTTGGGCTGGATCCTCACTTGCTTCTGCAGACATTAGCGATGAGGCCCCTCTTCCCGCAGGAACGGCAGAGTGTGTCTAGGAATTTGCAGTTGGATCACAGGTGACTGCCCCCGCATCCAGAGCATTGGTACAGGGATTTTCGATTCTTTTGGTCCTGCTGGTCACGTTCTGACCTGAGTCTGTTGACCTCTTCTTCCTCACTTTCTGATGAGGATTCGAGGTCCTCATGGTGGGTAGTTGTCGCCTGTTGGAAAACGGCATAGCGTCGCTGGCGAGTTGGCATTGCGGTGCATTTGCTCGGCACATTTAAGCGGCTGACTTCCTGATTGCTTCTCCTGCAGTAGCATCGGTGATGACATCTGCGAGGGCGATGTCTCCCTTAGCCGTAATCTTGCTCTGGGTCGTGGGGTCTCGTAGGCCCAGAACAATTCGATCTCTCATGGCTTCCTCGAGATTTGCGAAGCCACAGAGTCCTCCTAGGTTTCTGAGGTCAGCGATGAAGTCTCCAATGCCTTCGCTTTCCCGTTGGTCCCTCTGGTAAAACTCATGTCTTCTGATGAGTGTTGGCACCGCCAGTGCATAATGGGCCTGGAGGATTGGGGCAAGGTTGTCCCAGTCCATTGACTTGACTTCTGCTGGTTTCGCAAGTGCTTTTGCCATCTTGAAAACAGCAGGCCCGCAATGGGTCAGAAATACAGCTCGTTTCTTGCCAGGCGTAGCATCTTTCAGATTGTTGGTCTCCAGGAACATCTGGAACCTGTCCATATACGAGTCCCAGTCTTCGTTAGCCGGGTCAGATGGAGCGGGTGGTATAGCGCTGCTGGTCATTCTGCCGCTTCTTCAGTGCCCTCTTAGCCACGTGCTCTGTAGGGTTCGTTGAATGTTTAATCAGCTCTTAAAGTCTCCGCATCCCATCTTCGTTGCCAGTGTTCTGTTTGGAGCGTGGGCGCAAAGAATGGAGACGAGGCATCGGAAAGTGACTCAACTCTTTATTAGTGACTTCAGAACAGAGCTAAAATACTCGGGCAGCAGCAGCCCTTTTATAGGGCTCGCTGCTGTCCTAACAACCAATGCTTTGAGTTTGCCGCGCTGGCAGCGTCCAATCGGCAGCGCCCGTTAACAGCTAATCAGATCGGCCAGGGACGACCAATCAGGATCCGCTGCTGACGGGCCAATCAGAAGTGCAAGATTTCGAGCCTGCTGTGGAAGTAAAACTATTTAAGCTTTTAATTAGCACAATTGCTTAGACCGTAACAATGTGCATGTTTACTCTGAAAAACTGGTCCATTGTTTTGGTTTCTACATATTCAATGCTGGAACAATGAAATACTGACCATTGCTCTCTTTTTCCTTGGTGAAATTGGCAGGTTTCTTCTTCTAGCCCAAGTTACCAGAAGAACTATAAAATTGTTTCTTCCTCCTCTCCCATAAATCCTCAATGACCTGCCCATTGTTTTCCTGGTGTGATTGGGAGAGGGAAAAGAAGCAGAGGAAACTAACTCTCAATGGACTGTGTTAACCATGGTCTGGACAAAACATCTGGTCATCCTTATGGCCAAAGAGGAAGGATGATTTGAAATCCACAAAGAGACTTCTTAAGGTACATGTCCAGATAGTTTACATAAGGAAGAAATGCAGCTGAAGTTTTAATGTGGAAAAGCCTTAAGAACAACCAGATAGGAAACAAGGAACTACAAGTCCATATAACTTAGTAGCTTGAATGGCTGTAAATAAATTATTACAACCTCATGCCCATAATTATTTAAACCCCACTATTCCTGAACTTAGTGGTGGAATATCTTGCATAAAGCAATCAAGCATTTCTTCTTGTTGTTGTATAGGTCTGAGACATAGAGACCTCACATATGCCTGCAAGTTTCTCCAAAACTTTCAATTAATTGTGTAAATGCATGTCACCTGCAAGAGATAGTAACAGCAAGCAATTGGATTCAGAAGTTTTTGACACCATGGGACAATGTGGGTGAAATGTTGATGTAAAGTTGAAGATTCAGCTTGAGCTCTGTTTTCATTATCCACATGTTAGCAAAGAGTTCCAACAGAGAAGCCATTGGAATAGGCCTACAGCTTCTCCTGCATTTTGAGTCTTGCTTGAGGAAGTCTAGATGTGTAGCATATGTGTAATTTTCTTTTTTAATTTGGCAATCCATGCAAACATGCCTAAATTAGAGGCATGTTTCTGGATGTAAACCAGAGCTCCATATCCACTTCACATGATAGTGCAAACGAGAAGCTAACAGCTCCTACATTCTGCAGATGCTGGAGTGAAATGCAAGGTCAATATTTTGCTGAGAAGGTCCAACAATTTACTGTTCTAAAGTCTGGATATGCTAAATAATACACAGAGAGGCACACTTTGAGATGTGGATACCAGCTTTTCCTTGCTTAAACAAAACAATTCTGCTGCCCCCTCTCTATTTACAAAAGAAAATAGGTGCACAAAAGAACTGCAGTGAACACATTCATTCCATTCACACTGCTGTGCTGTGTAAGGCGGGAATAATTAAACCTCAGATTGTGATGTAAGCTCCAATAGAGAGAATAAATGCATTATGCATGAGAAAGGGCTTTTATTGCTGGATTCTTTTTTTTTTTTCCCTCCTCTCATTTGGTGCCATTATATACCACTTGGATCAATCCATGTCTTTTAGAAAAAAAAATATCACAGTGGTTTGGGAATTTTCTCCATACTGAATGCATAGCATGCATATTGTCTACATATATTCTCAGCTGTTATCCTGCAGCTGAAAATGCTTTCCAATTTTTTGAAAGAACATTTATTTTGTGGCAGAACTCCTATTTCTTCTACCCATCCCCATCCAATTAGAAGCTTCTGGATTCACTGGATATAATTTTTAATGTTTCTGCTAGTGGTATAAAGTTTTAAGATTAGTACCTTTGGAAATTGAATCTGATTTTTAATGATTATAGTGTCACATTTCCAGCCCAAGATACTTTAAAAATGTCATTAGCAGGCATACTATTAATCATTCTGATATTTTTACCATTAAAATATCTTTCTTTTTTCATTAAAAAAAAATAATGAATTTGAAAACAGAGATAGAATCTATAACATATTAATGGCAGGGATGGAGAGCAGATTAATATGCTTAATTCTCTTTTGCTCATGACATTTCTGGTTATATGTTGCTTCTGTATAAGAGAATGGAAGCATTTTTTAAAAGAAAATCTTCAATACTTGGGTAATTTTTTCTCCCTTACATAATATATTTCTTCTTCCACTTGCTCATGTACAATCATATGATTTTGGGAGGTTTATTTGGTTGAGTTTAAGCAAGGGATCAGCTTTGTATTCCCAAACACATTGCTCTTTTATAAGAAGTAAATTCATTTTATATGCTCCATTTCCAATTAAAGAGTTACAACACTTTTCAAAATTTATACTTTGCACTGATTTAAATGAAATGATGATCTATGTCATATAGATAACAAGCATGAAAGTAATGCAATCAACTGTGGGAAGGGTATGAGTCACATCTGAAAAGCTTATCCAATCAGCTAGCTCACATAGCTATGGAGTTACCCATTGCCACAGAAAAAGAATACCACACACAACTTATTTTGTTCATATTGTGTAAGGTAAAAGATCCTAGTTTATATGTCTTTTGCCCCAATTGAAAAGTGTGTTGGAACTCTTTTTAAGAATGGTGGAAACATGCTGCCAAAACTATGACTACTGGATCTATGCTACTAAAAACTAGATCTCTATGGAGATTCTCAGTCATCCAGAACATGTTTGTCCCAAAGGTACTTTTTCAAGATGTAACTTTTGGTTTTCTGTTTTTTCTTTGAGGACATTTCACTTTTCATCCAAGAAGCTTCTTCAGCTCTGATTGGATGGTGGGGAATAGAAGGATTTATATTTCTTGCAGACAGCCGGTTTGTTGCACGGTACAACAGGAGAACAAACCCATCAGAACTAGTTTCAGCAGTCCATCTGCATTTAAAAAGACAAAGGCCACTCTCTTTAAGACAGAAAAGTATATATTTCAGACAGGGAGGACTGCTGGTTTGACAAAGGGGTCAAAGAGGCCATCTATGTCAAGATTGAACAGCCCTCTCTCAACATAGGAGGAGGAATACGAGGTCACCTATGTCTACAACACAGTCCTTTCAGCAATTCCAAGAAGGCTCCACATCCATTTGCACCATTCAGGTGACCTTAACAACCTGCTAAAAGGATGCAAATAAATCTCCCAAAATGTCTGCAAGGAATATAAATCTTTCCATTCTCCACCATCCAGTCAGAACTGAAGAAACTTCTTGGATGAGAAGTAAAATATCTTCAAAGAAAAACCAGAAAGTCCAGTTACCTCTTGAAAAAGCACTTTTGCGTAAAAACCAGATCATCACAGCACAGAGATACAGAACTAGTGATCATTTGAAATATTGCAGCCTGACTGTGATAGGCCTAATCTGAGATCAAAACTCATATTCAGAGGTCAATTTTTGGCAGCACTACAAGAGAAAGAGAACACATGTGTGATTTGTCAAGGCCCTAGATCTTTCAAGTTCATGCTCTGATGTCTCCAGTTCTGTTTAACACTGCAAGAGCTATGGAATATTTAAGGAAAACTAGTTAACATATTGCACCAAGATGCACATACAGACACTGTCCTGTGATATTAATCCATCCTCAAGAACCCAAAGAAAATTTCAGAAGATGTACTAGGTTTCATAATATAGTCCATAATTATATAGTTGAAAATTAATTTTATATAATATATCAAAATATGATCTTCCTTGTATGATAATGTTGAATCCCAATATTGATGCAATACACAAGATCCTTCCTCTTTCTTTCTATATTGTGACTGTATATTTATTAGATTACCAAGTTCAATAGTTGTGAATAGTTGCTTACTACTGATGTCTAAAACATTTGCTATTATACAGAAGAGACTTCTTAATTCACACTACTTAGAAATGCTGTTACAACTATTAGCATATTTGAAGGAAGGAAGGAAGGAAACAGCAGATCAGTTGAAAGCAACTTTCGAAGATTCAAATTGGGGAAAGCTAATTAAATCAAACTAAACCATTTCAACTGTTCAGTCAAAGTCTATCTATAGGAAGAGACTTTGTGAATTTCTTAAACAATATTCCTAATTTGAAAATTACTTATTTTGTACTCCTACATGTTAGTCATAGCCTTGATCATCAAATATAGAGCCTTAAATCTGCTCTTCAAAGGCCAAGAGCTATCGTGTATGTTTACAAGATTGAAACAATTATGAACTAAACCTGACTGAGACCTAAATTCATAAAAAACTCACAACCATCTTGTATAGTGCAATCTTCTAATCCACAAGATTCCATTCAACACATGCTAATCCTCAGAAATTCTTAGATGAAACACCTATTATCTTGTTGGCCAGACTGAGCAGAATGGAGGAAAGCTGGACCAAACAAGGACAACACACTTTCTTTCCTCCAAAGCCTTGCTTCTAACTAACAATTTAATGGAAAGCACTAGTTTCCCTCATTCTTGGCTCCCTGTGCATTCTTTTCTTGAAGATCTCCAATAAGGAATGTATCTAAGCAACATGCCACCTCTCTATGCTGCCACAACCCCAATAGAATGCTCCTAACTTTGTCCTGCCTTTGTTACCCTGGTAATATAAGAATCTTATAATACTTGAAGCATCTACTTCCATTGGCCTTGCCCATTTTGTGCCCCAGTGCTAGTATGTTTTTCCCTCATGTTTCTAGATTTTAAGGAAATAGGGAAAATAATCTATTTCTAGCATATTACCAGAGAAATAGAAACATAGTGGCTCACATGGTTAGGACACTGGATTGGAGATTAGCAAGCCCAATTTTGAATGCTGCCATTGGGTGGAGTGAGCTCCTATACTTCATTTTAGCTTCTACCAGAGATACCAACTGGACATTCCCCCAGGCAACAGTGATAATCTTTTCAATCTGGCATAAGTGTTATGTGACCAGAGGAATGATACTATTAAAACACATTGATTGTTATGAAGACTATGCCTTCCTCAGAAAAGACAAAATGGCATGAATTTGCTTTGCATCACTGTGTCAGCTTTTAGGATACTCAAGCTGTCTTTTTAAAGGAAACATCCATTAAATTATGGCTTCAATTGGGCCCCTGCCAAGACACAGTAATCAGACATTGTGAACTGTTTGTATGCTAAACAAAGCTGGATTACAACTGTTCAAATAAAACCAAGGAAGTTAAAGTTTAATCTTTTTAATGAAGCAAAACATAGCAGGGCACCAGGATTGGGATGCCAAAGAAAATTTTGATTCAAAGGTAGACTGCTGTGCAGAATAGAAGAAGCTGTAATAAAGGCCTCTAAAATATTAAAGCTTCATTTCTTGAAAAAGATTCATCTGAACTAGCAAGTTATGCATAAGGGAAGCGGGTTGTTATGAAATAAACGAATCACCCAGAATTTCTAGATTCTTCAGAGCCAAAGCTAATGTTGTTTAGAACAGCATGCAAATTATAAACTGAAAACAGCCAGTAAATGCTGATGGGAGAAGATATTTCTAAACCAGTACTAGGCCAAATTGCTGATTTGTCCTGGTTTTGTACATGAATGTGTATGAGAGCATGTGTGTTAATTAATCTCTGGTATTTTGAGGATGGGATGAGGCTCAGATTGGGGAGGATGCGTGTTTCCACATATCTGGAATATCTTTTTACCTTATTTAAAAAGAAAATCTTGCCTGGGGCATCAGAAGCCTAGAGTAGTTCTGGCTGTTATGCAGTTCATTAGATCCCCATCCAGCCATGCTAATATCATACTCTTGACACATTATTCCCCATATTCTGCTTATTATAAATAGTAGAAAAAGTAGGGAAAAAAATCAGGGGAACCAGAATTGCCATTACAATTGCAGTAAACCAAACAGATAGCTATTGTTCCCACTGTCTCCTTCCATCTCAGAAATCATTTTGGCCCCTATGCCTACAAATAACTGAAATAATCCCATATGTGCCATCTGGAAAAGGAATTACAAGGTTCTGTTTTATGAGAAAATTGAATCATTTAGTATAATACAAGAGGTAAAAGAAAAATAGAGCTGCAGCTGATAATCAGACCTGCAAAAACAATTTTCTTTGGATGAAGCTGGATTAATATATATTAAAGGATCAACACTGTGCAAAAGTACAACTTATTTTTGTTAAATGTAGTTCTCAGTTTAGATAATGTATTCCAACTATGGCAAGATCATGAAATGACAGCATTGAAGTTAAAATGAATCATGTGGACTGTGGGATATAGGATTATCTATTTTTTCTGCTATTTCCACCAGGGGTAGAAACTAGATTCCTGCCTCTTGTTTTTGAGGTAATTATCAGAATGAAGAATGAGACAACAGATTGCTTCTTTTGACATCAGATTACGAGACTGATATATATATATATATATATATATATATATATAATACAGATTATAGAAGGAACATTCCCACCGCCCAAGCACCTGGGATGGATCAAATATGAGAATAGTCCAATAGGTGAACAGCAGAAGAGACTTAAGCCCCTCTAGCCTTCTAGCCCAATAACCCTTTTCAGTCATGGATTTGGAAGTGGTACTTGAAACTCTGTTCAATTCCCTGCTTAGCATAGGAATTGACAGTTCTCCAACAGATGGCTATCACACATCGCTGTCATCCGAAACAGTGATGTGAAATCAAGCTCACCACATCCCTTGATAATTGATTCTACTTAACTGATCCTATTGTTAGGAAGTTTTCTTAACATTCAACTGGAATGTGTTTTCCTGTAATTTAAGAAAATTATTCTTTTTTTTCCATACACTGGGGCACTACAGAACAGGTCATGGATATCTTTTATGTGGCAGCTTCTGATATATTTGAAGAGGACTCCTATATTTTCATAATATAATTATGATTGTTAAAAAATAAATAGATTCATTTTTAAAATCAGAAAAGCAATTTGTACAGGACTTGCAAAAAAACCCTCCATCTATCAAGTCATTGACTTTTGCCTGGATTGTGAATATCGAAGCAGTCAAAACTCCAACAAACTCTCTTCATACAATGGTCCAGTTTCAAGAGGGAGATGAAAATTGTATTTAGGTGTCAGGAATTCACACAGCATGTGCAACACCTGAAGACACCCTGAACACACTTTCCCTCTGCAAAGGGGCCATCTTTTCCCCTTGTTAATTTCTGACTCGGCACATTGTCATTGTGTGCTTTAAGGACTAAGTTTCTTGCCTGCAATTCACTCTGCCATATCAAGGATGGGGGCCCTTTTATTTGTGGACTTCAACTCCCAGAATGCTTGATTCAGCCAGAAGACTTGTAGACTTCAACTCCCAGAATCCTTGATTCAGCCATTCCTCCTCTCTGCTCTGCATCAATGTCAAGAGCAGCAGAGATTTTTCACTCATGATAGTTGGGTTTATTCACCCCACTATCTGGAATTGCTAGGTTAATTGGCTTGCTAGTTCTCTGAGGAAAATGTTGCATCCAAATTAACCTTGATATGTCCAGATTAACAGATCCCTCCTCAGCCTTCTCTTTTTCAAACTAAATTTGACCAATTCCTTCAATCCCTCCTGGTTAAGGCAAAGTAACCAATGGTCATAGCAATGGCACTTAGACTTATATACCACTTTATAGTGCTTTACAACCCTCTCTAAGCAATTTACAGAGTCAGCATTTTGTCCTCAACAATGTGGTTCTTCATTTTACACACCTTGGAAGGATGGAAGGCTGAGTCAACATTGAGCCTGGTGAAATTTGAATTGCCAAATTGCAGGCAACCGGCAATCAGCAGAAGTGACCTGCAACACTGCATTCTTTTTTTTTTTTAAACAAATTTTATTAATTTTACATAGAACACAAACAAAACTGAAAGATCTTTTCTGAAGGTTGTCTGATCCCGGGTTGAAACTCTTCACACAGACACAAATTCAAACATCATATTCACTTTATATATCCTTCCATATCTGATTATCATTTTCTTTTTTATATTACATATATAAACCATTTTTATCAATTTTATATAAACAATGCACAAGGCATAACAGCTTATAAGTTTTTTTCTAAGAAAAAATAATAAAAGAAGAAAACCAATAGAACATAACAATCCCAAATTATAGTATCAATACTTTGTCTATTTAACTTCATATCTTATCCCAACTTCTCCTTTTCATCCAAATTATTTCTTATTAATTAAATTTTTTTTGCCTTTTTTCAATATACAAAATCCAAAAAAAAAATAACAAAACCTTTATATATCCTTTCATATCTTATTACCATTTTCAATAATATTCTTTGTCTGTTCTATTTCCAACTATCCATTCATCTTTTTTCTTTTATTATACTTCTCCTATACACCAATTGGAGTAACGTCTATAACTCATTACCCTAACTTAAAAGTACTTCATATAACAATTTTTCTTGGGATTCTGTTTAAAAGATTCTAAAATTACACAATGAATTTTATACTCTAAATACACATATAAAAAACACAATCTTATGTACCCTCCAGAATCCCTCTTTTATCCTAAATTAAATTCACCCATTGTCTCTGAATAAACTTTTTTTCTTTAGATCTTGCTTCCCCCCATTGAGGCTTCTCCTCCCCCCCTTTCTCTCTTGCTTATTCTTCTCCTTGCCCTTTTTACCCCTTTGTCTTTCCTCCTCCCTTTTCTTACTCCCTTTCCTTTGCTTTCTAACCTTGCCTCCACCTTTCCGCTCATTTTTCTCTTCTTTGGTTGTTTTTATAATTCTTAAAATCCCCTTTTTCTTATCCTTTTTCTCCTCCTCCCCGGAAAGAACCCATTGTTCATCAAAGATGGCTTCTTCTTCCTCTTCTTCTTTATCCCAGTCCTTCTGCTGCGTAGTCAACTTTTCATAAGTACATAACGCCATTTCTAAAAATTGAAACAAAGTGCCCAAAGTATCTTCTTTTTTATATTTTTGATATTCAGTCTTTAGTTCATCCACAAGCGATGCCATTATGAAAAAAGAAACTTTTCCCAAAACAACCACAAATATTTTTAATCAAGAATAATTCAAAAAAAAAAATTCCAAAAATTAATACTTTTCTTCCTTCTTCTCTTTCTCTTTCTGGGGTTAATGTTTAATCAAAGAGGTCCAATTACCCTATACCTTTCTTTGGGATTCTAGGCAATCTCCTCCTTTTTCAGCTTCTGCTCCAATTTTTTTTCCTCTCCCTTCCCACTTGCAATATCAATTTTAAATAATCAGAAATCCATACCTCCAACAAGGGTTTTCCGATTTCTTAAGTTTTTCAATGTCCAAAAACCCTTTTGTCCCTTAGCTTCAACTCTCAAAACAATTCACTTTCAATGTCCAATATGTCCAAACATATCTGCTGTTTCCATGGGGTGGGAGAGTGAAGAAAAAAAAAAAAGTTCCCTTTTACAGCTTCTCCGCCGCTTTCGATCTTCTTAGGGATACAATGTATCCTCCAGCAATTCAAACAGCTCAGTTCCAACCAATTTTAAAGATGTTACTTGACCCGGCTCAAACAGCACTTTCACTTTTCTTACTTCATCCAGCGCAATCTTACCCGGTTGCTGGCTTCTTCGTGGCGGCCATTGCTGACCGCCGCTCCACCGCCTTGGGAAAAAGGGGTTTTTCTGGAGGAGGAGGGGGTCTGCGACACCCCCAACCCCCTGTCCGACTCCCCTCTCTCTTCAGCTGTCCCTAAAGGGCAGCCATATCCCCCTGACCCATCTGGATCGGGGGTACCTCGGCGGCTAGCACAGCAGGAATCGCGAGCTGTCGCGAATTCCTGTTGCCCCGAAGCCACGCGAAACCGGAAACCAACACTGCATTCTAACCACTGTGCCACTGTGGTCATATTTGTTATCCTTCAATCCCTCCTGGTTAAGGCAAAGTAACCAATGGTCATAGCAATGGCACTTAGACTTATATACCACTTTATAGTGCTTTACAACCCTCTCTAAGCAATTTACAGAGTCAGCATTTTGTCCTCAACAATGTGGTTCTTCATTTTACACACCTTGGAAGGATGGAAGGCTGAGTCAACATTGAGCCTGGTGAAATTTGAATTGCCAAATTGCAGGCAACCGGCAATCAGCAGAAGTGACCTGCAACACTGCATTCTAACCACTGTGCCACTGTGGTCATATTTGTTGTTCTTCTCTAACTCTGTTCCAGATTCTCTGAATCTTTCTAATATGAAGCTTGATTGAATATTTAATTTTTGCAAAAAAATAATAATGATACTATTGCTTCCTATGATTTGGATTTACATTTCTGTTGATAGAGCTTAAATTTGCCCTTTCTTTTTAGCAGCAGTTTCACACTATTAACTCTTATTCAGACTGGGCAACAACTACAGTTCTAAGACCCTTTCCTACTGTATGCAACAACACCAAGTCAAATTTTCCTTGTCCCTTTCCAGATTAGTAATAATTGCTTCATTTTATCCTCCTCTCCTCCTGCCCCACCAGGCTTCTTCCAGCCGTACAAGTAGATGGAGTAAGTTTCCATTCAGCTACCTCTAGTTATTGCAAGTGCTGATTGATGCTGTGAGGCAGTGTGAAGTACATCTTTGAAACAAATGGTGCTGCTACTTCACCTCAACGAAGAGAATCAGGTTACCTCCTTGGTATGCAGCTCTTCATTAAGATTCCAATTAGCTAGTACAACCAATTTTAGATCACTCACAAATTTATAAGAATTTCCTTCACATCTTTAGCCAAGTCATGCATGAATATGCTGAAGAATTTCAGGCCAGGACCAGCTCTTCAGAACTGCTCAGTTGGCTGCACTTCTATTTCTTATGGAAGACTGGAAGACAAACAAAAAGGAGTCAAATCTGTTATGTATGCAAATAGTTGAATAAAGGCAAGCTTGGGGTAAAGTGCAGGGTTCTGGCCCTGCACTTCTGATTGGGCGTTAAGCGGCTAGATCGGATTGGTTGGGTTCTGAGAATCTGATTGGCCCTTAACGAAGGACTCTTATTGGTACTGGAACTAACATTTCACAAGCTCCTGTTGGTTATTTCACATTAGCATTGCCTATATAAAGCAGAGTTGTTGTTATACAGTTAGAAGTCACTATGCAATAAAAAGTTGAAAGTTCACCAACTAAGACTGTCTCCATTCATTCTACCCATGCCTGAATCTATGACACTGGCGACGAGGATGGGATTTGGAGACATCTGATCTTAAGGAACTTGGAAGAAAAAAACAGAGCACGTGTAAAAAACGGCGCCACCAACGGAAGCCATGTCCGGCGGCATCGTACCACCCGCTCCGTACGATCCATCCCAAGAGGATTGGGAATCCTACATGCATTGCTTTCAGATGTTCCTCGAAACGAACAACCTGAAGGACACCACACCAGCCAAGAAGCGGGCGCTGTTCCTGACGTACTGCGGCCCGGCTGTCTTTAAAATGGCTAAAGCCCTCGCGAAGCCTCGAGAAGTGAAAGCAATAAGCTGGGACGACCTCGAACCTCTCCTGAGAGACCATTACGCGCCAACCATACCCACACTCATGAGACGCCACGAGTTCTATCAACGAAGCCAACGAAAAGGAGAGAGTGTGGCTGACTTCGTGGCAGACCTCCGGCACTTGGGAGGCCTCTGCGGGTTCGCAGACTTAGATGAAGGATTGAGAGACCGCCTAATTCTGGGATTAGATGCACTAAACGTGCAGAGCAAGCTGATGGCGAAGGGAGACATCGGCCTTGTTGACGCCATCGCCGAAGCCACCGCTGCTGAGGCAACAATAAAGTCAGCGGCGCAGCTACGGCGAAGCCGAAACTCCACAAACCCACCGACAGGCGACATCTCACCCAGCTCAGAAGGGCAGTTGGCAACAACGCACTACGAGGACCTCTCTTCGTCATCAGACAGCGACGAAGAAGGTGTCCATCGACTGCGTTCCGACCGGGACCCTCGTCCTAAAACCTCACGCCCTTGCGCTGGCTGCGGGGCAAACCATCCCAGGGCAGACTGCAAATTTCGCGACGCACTCTGCCACGAGTGCGGGAAACAAGGCCACATCGGTCAAGTCTGTCGCAGTTTACCGGGACCAAGCCCGGCCTCAAAGGGAACCAACTTTCACCAATCGGCAGGAAACCGTCCTGTAAGGCGAGACCCAGCAAACCACTCCTACAGATATCGAGCGTTGCAGAAAGAAGAGGCTCACCATACTATCACTATAGGTCAGGCCTCGGCCCTGGACGCTAAGAAGATTCGAGTTACAGTAGCCATAGAGAACCAACCCTGCCACATCGAGGTCGATTCGGGATCGTCCCTCTTGATGGTGTCGTGGAAGACATTAAAGCAGCTCATTCCTACCATCCAACGCCAAGACCTTCGAATGCAACGCCTTATCCTTAAAGATTACCAAGGGAATCGGATCCCTGTGGTCGGGTCTTGTCGAGTCCGCGTCTCGTTTAAAAAGCATACGGCATACTTACCTCTAACGATCATAGATAGGGACAGGCCTAGTTTGTTGGGCCTCCAAAGGTTTGCGCCACTCGGCATCGAACTAGCCGGCGTGAACCGAGTCGGTGATTGCGAGTGGGAGGAGGATCTTATGTCTGAATTCAGCGATGTCTTCGCAGATCATCTGGGTGAGTTTAAGGGGACCCCAATCTCGTTCAGCCTCGACCCTAAGGTCGCCCCGATCTGTTTAAAGCCCCGTCGAGTTCCATTCGCCCTTAAGGCCAAGATAGATGAACAACTTGACAAACTAATTAAACAAGGGGTACTGCAACCCATTGATCATTCCCCATGGGAAACTCCTATTGTAACCCCCATTAAACCAGATGGGTCAATCCGAATCTGTGGGGACTACTGGGCCACTCTAAACCACGCCCTCCAACAGAACGCGTATCCAGTGCCGGTGGTGCAGCACCTCCTTCATTCCCTGGGAGGTGGAAAGGTTTTCGCTAAGCTAGATTTAGCTCAAGCCTATCAACAATTGCCCATGGACGATAAAACAGCCCAAGCCCAAACGATAGTAACGCACAGAGGTGCTTTTAAATGTACCCGATTGCAGTTCGGGGTGAGTGTGGCCCCGGGAATATTCCAAAGTTTAATGGAACGATTGTTACAGGGAATCAAGGGCGTGGTTCTGTATTTTGATGACGTATTGATTGCAGCCCCTAGTAAAAAAAATTCTGCAGAATCGTTTAAAATGTGTTCTTAAAAAATTCCAAGAAGCGGGATTGAAAGTAAAAAGGGATAAATGTCATCTGTATACCGACAGTGTTGAGTTTCTAGGTTATCGCATTGATAGGCAAGGTATTCACCCAACTGAGAGTAAATTAAGGGCGATTAGAAATGCTCCCAGACCTCGTAACAAAACTGATCTTCAAGCATTTTTAGGCCTTATCAATTTCTACAATGTGTTTTTACCGCATAAGGCTACTGTGGCTGAACCATTACACCGGTTATTAGATAAGAAAGCATTGTGGGTTTGGGGTTACCGAGAAGAAAAAGCGTTTAGGAATGTAAAAAATTTACTTACATCTGATTCTGTACTTATGCAATATAATGAAACATTACCCTTGGTTATAACTTGTGATGCCTCACCATTTGGGGTGGGCGCTATTTTGATCCATGTGCTACCTAATGGAAATGAGGCTCCCGTTGCATACTTTTCGAAGACTCTATCCCAGGCAGAACGTAACTATGGACAAATTGACAAGGAGGCTCTTGCAATTGTGTCAGCCGTAAAAAAATTCCATGAGTAAGTATATGGAAGGACATTTACAATTGTAACTGACCACAAACCTTTATTGGGGATAATCACTGGGGACAAACCAACTCCCTATATATTGTCCCCAAGAATGACTCGATGGTCAGAGTTTCTAGCTGCTTATAATTATCGGTTGTTACATCGACCGGGGAAAGCCATTCTCCATGCCGACGCACTCAGCAGAGCACCACTACCAGAGACCCTCGACGATCCGGCACCAACAGTATCGGCGTTACAAATCGAAACACTCAACTCGCCTCCTATGACCGCTCGAGATATCGCAAGGGAGACCAGACGAGACCACACCCTAGCACGAGTCCTAGGCTGGGTAGAGCGTGGATGGCCATTGGATCAGATCCCAGATGACTTCGCACCATTTAAAACAAGACAGACTGAACTTTTTTCTCAAAAAAGCTGCGTTATCTGGGGCGATAGAGTCGTCGTCCCAGAACGACTCCAAAAGACGCTGTTACAAATTTTGCACGATCGACATCCCGGGATCGTGCGAATGAAGGCACTCGCACGGAGCTACGCTTGGTGGCCAGGCATGGACCGACACATCGAGCAATGGGTCAAGGACTGCACCAAGTGCCAACAAACCAGCAACGCACCACCAAAAGCTGCACCGACCGAATGGGAGACGCCACGTGGACCCTGGTCCAGAATCCACCTGGATTTCGCAGGGCCGATCAGACATTGCTATTGACTGTCGATGCATACTCTAATTGGTTAGAAATTCATCGAATGGCCAATACAACCTCCGAGGCAGTCATTAAAGTCCTCAATAGACACTTTGCAACTCATGGATTGCCGGACGTCCTGGTGTCTGATAACGGACCACAGTTTACAGCGCTAATGTTTGAACAGTACCTTGCTGACAACGGCATCCGCCATGCGCTCACCTCGCCGGCACATCCTGCTACCAATGGCCGAGCGGAACGCATGGTACAATTTGTAAAAAATACTTTACAAAAGCTGGACTATGATAATCTTGACGAAAAAATAAACCGCATTTTACTTCTACAACACATCACTCCGCACAGCAAAACCGGCAAAACTCCCGCTGAACTTCTCATGGGGCGAAAACTCCGTTCCCGCCTCGACCGACTTCACCCTGCTTACGAGCCAGAAAAACCTCCAGGATCCAGCGGATGCTACCGTACCTTCAAGGTAGGCGACCCCGTTTATGCAAGAAATTTATCGGGCGACCCAGTTTGGATTGAAGCAACGGTAATATGCGAGACTGGGCCCAGATCCTATATTATCAAATGTATTGATGAGAGACTATGGAAAAGACATATTGACCAATTATGGTCACGACTTATAACTGCTAGCCAACAACTTCCCAACGACCAAACTGAGGGGGGGGAAGGAAGAGAAGATGACGATATGCCAGGAAACCTGTTCCAGGAAAGCGATGAATCAAGTGAAACCCAGGAAATGGAGCAGGAAAAAGAATCGTACACTCCAAGGGAAATCACACCAGAACGAGAAGCTGAGCCACTACAAAACGACATCCTACCTCAACGGGACTGCATGCAGCCAGTCCAAAGAAAATCTGACAGACCCAAGAGACAACCGTCCTATTTAAAGGACTACATAGTCACAACTAATTGTGAAGCCAGGGGGAAGGGGTGTTATGTATGTAAATAGTTGAATAAAGGCAAGCTTGGGGTAAAATGCAGGGTTCTGGCCCTGCACTTCTGATTGGGTGTTAAGCGGCTAGATCGGATTGGTTGAGTTCTGAGAATCTGATTGGCCCTTAACGAAGGACTCTTATTGGTACTGGAGCTAGCGTTTCACAAGCTCCTGTTGGTTATTTCACATTAGCATTGCCTATACAAAGCAGAGTTGTTGTTATACAAGTTAGAAGTCACTATGCAATAAAGAGTTGAAAGTTCACCAACTAAGACTGTCTCCATTCATTCTACCCATGCCTGAATCTATGACAAAATCATCCTGCATTTTCACTAGTATCTATTTTCTTTTGGCAACCTACTGAACAGCTGGCATACTATTTTTTTTAACAGATCTGAAGAAGCCCTTAGCATCTTTTACCATCCTTACTCATTCAGAGTTTTAGTTTTCCTGACACCGTTGTTACCGTTGTTTGGCAATGTATTGTTTTTAACCTACTATATGCGTTTGCTTGTTAATTTTTGGAGTTGTGCTTTTTTTTGTACAGCCAAAAATGGCTTGTCCTGCTGGCTTATTTTCCTTGCTGGAATTGTCTGTGATTCTACTTTTAGAGCTTTGTTCTTTTGAGAACTGCCACCTATTAACTTCACCTGCCATGGATTTCTACTAATTCCCATGGGCAGTAACTCAGAGTTGACATTATAAAGAGAATCACACTACAGAGGTGACATGATTTTTTTCCACAAAGCAAAGAGACAAAAGGAATTGCTTTGATGGAG
The DNA here is from genome assembly GCA_033807585.1 of Hydrophis major. Lineage (NCBI taxonomy): Eukaryota > Metazoa > Chordata > Lepidosauria > Squamata > Elapidae > Hydrophis > Hydrophis major. The sequence goes on along the minus strand of CM066328.1, from coordinate 294,949,907 downwards.
CACTTCATGTTGTCTTTTCCATTCTACATTCATGCACCCATGTCTCCTACTTCTCATTTACCTAAATAAAAAGGAGCTTTGAGGAATAACTGAGCAGAAGCTTCTCTGGCTTTGGAAAGGGCACACTGACAAAGGCAAGTGATAGCTCCTGCAGCAGAATTGGTTAAAGTTCTTGGGAAACAGTGCCAGAATAGCTGCAAGACACTCATATGCAGGATGCATAGAATGATGCCAGACAAGGCTAAACAGAGTTCTCCAGCAGCATCTCCAAACTTTGGTGAACACTGCCAAAGAAACTACATTGTAGACAGACAATGAAACAGCAAGACAATATGGTCCCTTTGTTTCACTCTCAGAAACAGGGGACCACTTTGCTCACTGAAACATCTTCACAGGAGCATTTCTCTTGTATTTGTACTGAAAGGATATTCTTTCAAATATCTGCACAGTCCTATTAATAATTACTGTAGCTTTATTAAAATTCATTTTTGATGGTTGGTGACTGTTCTCAAATCTAGTTTCCTGTAATATCAAGAATTTTAGGATTACAGTCACTTTCTGGAAAAATGTCCACCCCTGTTACCTTTTCTGTTAAGTCATAGCTAACCACTAATTCTGCTAACCATTAACACTAATCAGTATCAACTGAAAGATCACTGATTCTTCAGTGCTTTCCTTCATCCTCTAAAAGGGAAAGTTTTCAGCAAGAGAGATCACAAAGGACTAGGCAGTTTATCTTCCTAGAGTATCATTAAACTCCCTATTACTTCCTGACTTTTTCAAAGTTATACATTTATTTTTGGAAAATATAATCCATAACTTCTGATTGGATGCTTGTTCATGGAAAGTCAAAAAGTGCTGTTTTGGACAGTGTATCCGGGTTTAGTGACCATGGTCCCAACAACAGATTTATTGAAATGTTGAGAGCAACTATGGGGGGCATCTTCAGAGGCAAAGGGTTTATTATTTGGACTATGAGAACTGAGCAAGGATTGAGTAGACTCATATCTTTATAGACAGGTGACCTGACTTTTGATTGATCTTTAGCTAGGTTGGTTTGTGATTGGTGCAGATTGATGACATTGCTGGTCTCTGTTCGGTTCTCACCAACCTGCACTAGAGCAGCTTGACAATTGTGGAAGCACTATTTAGATGCTATGATGTGGCTATAACACCTACAAAGATGAGAATGGTACACCAAAGTTTAGACTTTATAAAAGTCAAGGTTGAACTTTGAAGAAGCAGGATAGGAAAAAAATGATGCTTTTGAATGCTGGTTTTGGAGGAGACTTCAAAAAACACCAGAAACAGACAAGAAAATAATGGATCATTAAATAAATCAACTCACTCAAGAAAACAAATGACCAGGCTTAAATTACCATATTTTGGATATATTATGCACAGATTTAGCTCTCTGGTAAAACCTCTAATACGTGGGTGTCAAACTTGTTGCATCACATTGCCACCATGAGACATTTCACAATGTTTTTTTTCTGGGGTGGGTATGGCCTGCACATGACACATCCAACCTGTGGGCTGCCAGTTTGACACCCATGCTCTAATACTTGGAAAGATGAAAGAAAAGAGAAGGATGACCATCATTAAATTGGAGGGGATTAATTGCAGTGTTATGGGTACAAGAATCTTCAAGATTCTTTGAATGCCTTTAAAAAAAAGAAATTGGAATAATACTACTGCAAAAATTCAACACGATGCCTCCATTGTCTTTGGAGAACGATCTTCTGTTCTGAGATATAGCAAGAGCTTCAAGATATAGATTTGTTACTTCAGGAGTAGCCAACATTAGGTCTACAAAGTGCCAAATGACCCACCCAATTTCCTAAAGCAACTTTTTAAAGCAACTTTAGCAGGAATAAAGGGGGAAAATAACTTTCCCTCTCTCCTCCTATAAATGAAATTCTGGTCATGAAATTATGGAGAATACTATCATAAATTTTAGAGGCCCCACAGAATAGTAAATATGTACAGATAGAAAGAAAGCTTGGTCTTAGGAGTGTTTTTTTTTTTTTTTTAAGATTTATATATGCATTTGCAAAATCACAAACCCCTGCTGCTGTTTCTATGAAAGAGCTGGCAGATTTTTTTTTTAAATTAAAAAAGAAGCTTCTGATTATATGGCCACATCACTGAATTTAAACACATACCTGGTAGCATTTAATAGTTTATTTAAAAGATTAAAAACAGTGATTCAGCATTATCCATCTCAACTTAATGAAGGAATGTTATACAAGAAATGATTTGACAAGAAATTGTGGAAGCAATAACAATAAAAAATCTCCATGCTTCAAGGATTGAAAGATTTTGTTGCAGGGAGACTGTTCTCATGTATTTTATTTTAAAGTTGAGCTAGGCTTCTGGATAACTTGGATGGATTGTTCCCAAAGATCCACTAAAGAATCCATTTGTGGGGAAAGAGTAGGACCATTTGGGCAATTAAAAGGTAGGAAAAAAGACATAGCTGTGATATGCAGATATCAAAGGAATGTGCATAATAAATAGTTCCTGAAACCAAGCGACACATACCTGTTAATGGTAAGGCAGTAGGATGTTATTTGGTCAGACAATGTAAAGTTAAAACTGTGGTGGCATAGTATTGCAGGCTAACTCTACCAACCCTTGTCAGGTCAGTCTTGATCAGCTCAAAGTTGACTCAGCCTTTCATCCTTCTGAATAACTTTCAGTAAAAAGAGAACCCAGATTGTTGGGTGCAATACACTGACTGTAAACTGCTTAGAGAGGAATGTAAAGTTCTGTGAAGTAGTATAAAAGTCTAAGTGCTTTTGCTATTAAAGGCATATAACTAAGTGAAGTTTTTCCCCAAATGCCATCACTCTGCTAAACAAATAATTCCCTCAACACTGTGCAACTATTTACAAAGTCTGCATTACTATTACTATTAATCTTCTCATCACTCCTTATCACCCATCCCCTCCCACTTGTGACTGTATGACTGTAACTTTGCTGCTTGTATTCTTATGATCTATATTGACTGTTTCCTAATATGATTTGATTGCTTATTGTACCCTATGACTATTATTAAGGGTTATTCCTTATGTGACCAATCACAGTTGTCCAATAAAGAATTATATGTACTCTATGAATATCCTCAGTTAATCCTTAATAGCAAGAATTGCTATTACTTGTCCATTCCTGAAATGCCCCATTGGGAAAAAAAATAGTTGATTCTTCTCAAGAAATACATTTATTAATACCGTATATACTCGAGTATAAGCCGAGTTTTTCAGCCAATTTTTGTGCTGAAAAAACCACCCTCGGCTTATACTCGAGTCAGATTCCCCTCTGAAAAAAAAATGACCCACCGCCATGTGAGAATGCTCAGACACGAAATCTATCCGACCGAAAATAAGTGTGTGTGTGTGTGGATTTTAACAGAGGGAAGATGTAGGGAGAAGGCAAAAGCGACGGAAGACCCTTCAGGGGAAACTGAGGGGGAGACTCACCCTTGGTCCAGATGAGCCCCCTTCCCCTTTCTCTAGGCTGAGAAAACAATGTGAGCCGAGGTTGCTTCGGCTCCACTCAGCTTCGTTTCCTCAGCTCCAGCTGCTTTCAGTCCACTCGGGAAGAGGGGGAGGAGGAAGTGGTGGCGGCGGCTCTCTCCCTTGCAAGAAAAAAGCAAGAGCCGTTCTTATGATCTCTCCCTCTCTCTCTTGACTAATACAGTCAAGCCCTTTCCAGCATGCGGGATCCGCCCCCGCCGTTTTGCACCTTGCAAATGCAAAACCCCCAGGATTTTGCATTTGCAAGGTGCAAAGTGGCGAAGTGAGTGTGTGTGTGTGTGTGTCTGTCTGTCTGTCTGTCTGTCTCTCTCTCTCTCTGTGTGTGTGTGTGTGTGTGTGTGTGTGTGTGTGTGTGTCTCCCTTCCTCGCACCAGCGTGCCTTCCTTCCACTGCTACGCGTTTGGGCTGCTTTGTGCCCCCCTCCCTCCCCGGCTGAAACTGCGGACAGCTGCTCCGGAGGCGAGCGCAGTAGCTCCCATACAAGAGGCAGGTAAAGGAGCCGCTCGCCGCCAAGTCGAGCAACTTGGAGCTCAGCGGCGCTTTGCAAGAAGAGCGAGAGAAGGAGGTGAGGCGCGGCCTGGCTCGGCTCTGTAAAAGGCTGCGCGTGCAATGCCGCCCCGGGCGCTGAGTGAGGCTGACTAGCGGCGCCCGGGCTGTTCGGGACTTGCCGCCGGAACATGCGAAGGCAGCCAGAGCAGATCGAAGCATCAGCCGGCGCTGCCGCAAGGACTTCGGGCTTCCACAGATGGGACACCGCTCTGGAGTGGGAAGTGGCTGTGCCCCTGGCCGGCCAGGGGAATGGGGACCCTGCCTGAGTGGGAGGCGGCGGCGGCGTTGGGGTCTTTCCAGTTAGGATCCAGGGGCGGCAGCCACCCGGGTGTCCTCCTCTCAGCTTTCAGCTGGCCATTTGCAGTCGGAGCTCTTCGGGGGCGCCCCTTGTCTCTGTCTGACCTCGCGGTCTCTGCCGTCACGGCTGTGATCGCCTCCCATCAGGGCGCTCGTCTGGAGGAGGAGGCGGTGGCTTGCGGAGCCTCGGCACGAACCCCCTTTCCCTGCACTCCCCCCCCCGCACTCTTCTGGCAGCAGCAGGCGGAGAAAGCCCGCTTCCCCCTGGCCTGTCTCGGGGAGAGGAAGTGAAGGGCCCCGTCTCGGCTCCCATCCTTCTCAGATACCTCTGGGTTTTTTTCCCCCTTCCAACTGGATGATGGCGATGTCCTTGAGCAAGTCTTAAAATGCCGGTGATGAGGGGTCTCCTGGCTTCCCAAAACACCTTCCTGGATACCATAGCAGCCCGCTTTGATGGCACGCGTGAGTTGGCTTCCCACTCTTTTTTTTAACTCTCCTCCTCCTCCTCCTCCTCCTCCTCCTCCTCCTCCTCCTCCTCCTCCTCCTCCTCCTCCTCCTCCTCCTCCTCCTCCTCCTCCTCCTCTCCTCTCCCCTTGTTGCCTGGTCTTCCCTAAGGAAACTCGAGGGTTCACACTTCCAGGTGTTTCTCCCTGTCTTTCTCCCTGTCAATGATCTTTTCTTCCCTTCCCTTCTCTCAGCCCCATCCTCCTTCACCTTTGTCACCACAATCCTGAACAGATGAAGTTTGTACTTCTCAAGAAAGGTTGGATGTTCCTTTTGAGGAGGGAACCTAGTGTGACATCTGTATGTTGACCTACTACTGAGCCATGGCATGTGTGCACATGCAATGGAGGCATGAGGGAGAGCTGTGAAAGAGATGGTGGCTCTCCAAAACAGGATGTACATGCAGCACATACACATGCTTTTTTCTTGCAAGGGAGAGAGTGACTCCTGCCTCCCACTGTCATCATCATCATCTTTTGGGTTAGTGAATCAATTAAACCTTTCATGATAGTGAGATCGTTTCCCAAATTTCCCTTAAATCAGGGAAGAAATCAGAAGCAAATCTTTGGACTGAGAATAAGCCTGTTCCTATGATGCCATTTTTGTTCACTGCAGTGTGAAAAGTGTGAAAAAACACACTTCTTTTTCTTCATCTTCTTGTTCCCTATTTACTGGTCTCTTTCAAAGAGGAAATTGTGAACATCAAACTTATTCTCAACTGTCCTAGTGAAAGTTTTTATTGGTATCTATTTTTATTTTTGAAATTTACCAGTAGCTGCTGCATTTCCCACCCTCGGCTTATACTCGAGTCAATAAGTTTTCCCAGTTTTTTGTGATATATAACACTGTATGGGTTGGTAGACACTGACTTTAAAAATTGCTAGGAATTACATGCTTTAAAACAGCATCACACCATTATTTCCTCTTTCTGAAATAAAATAGACTTGTTGGAAAAAGAATAGGATATTAAAAAATGTCATCCAAAACTCATCCATTCAGAATTGTATTTACTCACAAATGGTGAACTACTATATATTACAACGTTCAGAATGAAATGTTTCTTCAAAGAAACCTGAGAATTTATCTTTCAAATTCAATTCTACAAGAAATAAATTATTTTAAAATGTGGTGGTTTTTAAAATAAATCCTACATTTCCCACAACCATCTATCTCAATCTTTAAAGGGATATCAGGAATGGGAAATGGTCTGGACTTAAAAGAAGCAGGACAGAAATTACATTGCTTGAGAACCTTCTTTGATCCATCAGTGTTTGGGTTTGACCATTCTGTCTGGATTTAGAAGAAAGCCAAGCTGAAATTCCATATAGTGGAGAACTCAACCAAGATTTCTCTTTACGTATTTGGAAAAAAAAATGTATAAAATCTGCAAGAATAATGTCCCCACCCCCCAATGTAGCTAGGTGGTTTATAAAACATACTGTAGGTGAAGGAAGGAACTTATATGGGGTATTTTTTCAACAGGTGATGTTGAAATCTGGATTGTGCAAATGTGATATGTAACATAGATATATGTTCTATAGATTTCAAAATAAATTTCTTAAAATTTCTGTGAACTGACTGCCAAGCTGAACCTAAGCCTTCCTGTACACTACAGAAGAATCGTGGAGTTCAGTGATTTCATGTGAAAAAAAAGTGTTATTTTTTGTCCTTCATAAAAACCCTGGCAAACACCAATAATGGTTTTATTTCATATGTTGTCAAATATTGGTTTGGAATGAATTTCTTTTGAAGATCAGGTTTACTAATCACATTCTTAGTTAAAATAACAATCACAGGGATTAGCAAGCGGATCCCAAAATGCATTTCTTTATTTCTCAATATAATGTGCAAACAGTAGACAAATTGCTAAAATAATATTTGCTTGCTTTTCTCAACTGTTCACTCTGAAGCTTATAAATAATTTTGAGTCATTTAAAAATAGTCAACAAGGTGAACACAAATCAATCTGATTCTTTATGTTCTGAACCTGAAGAATATCTTATATATTTTCCAAGGAACTGAGCATTTGTTTGTTTTCCAGAAAGATTGTATATGTTGCAGCTAAAAAAAAAATGACAAAAGGAATAAACTGGGGTGAAGGGGGAGAGAGAGAAACTTAGAGAGCAACAAAAATACAACAGCTTGAAATATTTCAGGTTGCTTTGTATTATTTAGGGCAACCTGGGGTGCCATCATACTCCAGGGCATTGGCTTGACTATTAGGTATCTGTAAATACAGTAGCAGCTCTAGACAATGACAGAGTAATCGCACCTCCTGAATCACTTTCATATGTAATGCACAGAACTAGCATCTACCAAAAACCTGATGAAGTAATTGATAGGTTAGGTTGCCTACAGAGAGCAAATCTTTTCCAGAAACAATACGTACTTTACAACAATTGGAGCTATGTCAAGTTTGAAAATTATTTTTGAACAAATGATGTTATTTATTATTGAGATGTGCTTGGCTTCAAGGCTGTCAAGCACATTTGATGGAAAGCCACAGATATATAATATATACAGGTGCATAAATGCTTACATACTGCACATACTTGCATCCCACAGAGTCCTAGAATCCATACATGGAAACTAAGGGATTGATAGACAGGTATATGCAACATTTGATGTTTGCTTTCTAAATGCAGAGGTTTTAACCTGGGGTGTGGGTGTGTTTATAATAAGCATTGCTTATTTACTATTGAGAGTTTAATTGACATGTTTTGGGCTACTAGAAAGGTTATTTAAATCAGTCTTCTCTTATGTTGGTTGAAATGAAAGGCAGAGTATAAACTGATGGTCTCTGGTTCTGTTAGATTTCAGTTCCCAGCAATATTACCTATTCCCTGATTGAGAATTTTAATACAGCTAAATTCCAATATATCCAGAGGGTATCCAGTTGATGAAGTTTAAACTGTCCTTCTCATCTTGCCTATTCTCTTCTATTATATTCTACAACGTTATCCTGATGTTTGGTTTGGTGACATGACTTAGATCATTAGAATAATTTTATTGAAAATACAGAATTTGAATTGAATGAAGAAAACCTAATTCAATAGCATTTCCCTTTCAGATGAGATTAAAGATTATGTTGCAACATTAATAGTTATTAATTCAGACACATCTATCTGCTATATCATGGAAATTCTCCCAAACAAATGACATTGTTTCATTTATTTTTGATAGTGTCTGGGTGCTAGCATGATGATGGTGATGATGATGATGATGATGAAATGTCTCCAAAATCTGAATATATGCATTTCAAATATTAAAGTTAAGACTGTTCTTACCACAATTTGATGTAATTCAGTGTAATACTGAAATAATATATTACGCCAGTTGGAGTACTTCTCCATATGTAAAATAGAAAAATGAGGCCTTCTCAGAATAAGTTATAAGCTCAATAATGAGATTATATTATAATGTTAAAATCAGTCTGATTTTTGGCTTAAGTTAATGTGATTTATTGTGAATAGTTTACAGTGGCCCTTGACTTACAACCACAATTGGGACCAGAATTTCAGTTGCAAAGCGATGTTGTCATTAAGTGGCTGATCCCATGATCAGTCTTTATTTTAGTATCATTATTACTGTGGTCAGAAAGTGAATCACATGGCCATTAAGTGAATAACATGGTCATTAAGTGAATCCAGCTTCCCCAATTGACTTTGCTTATCAAAAGATGGCTGGGAAGTTGCAATTCGTGATCATAATGACTGCAAGATGCTGCAGCCATCCTAAGAACCAAGTACCTAAATTATGATCACATGATCCCAGAAGTGTTCATAACTGAGGTAGGTTCTAAGTCACTTTTTTGTCGGTCATTTTAACTTTGAACTGCCCTTAAATGAACATTAATAAGTTGAAGACTGCCTGTATTTAGTAAATTGTGTTTGGGCAAACCATGGTTTAGTGCAATGTCAGACAATGCAAGGCGAGATGTTGTCATCTACTTTCTTCAGCCCAGAATTATGACCTCCATCTGATATGTGAGCAGGCACAGCAGTGGTCAGTTAGAAGGTCTTGGTTCCTCTAATCTGGCATTGTCTATCCTAACTGGCAAGGAACTTCATTCTAGTGCATGAATAAAACATCCTTCTTGCAGCTGCTGCCTCAGTGAGTCAGCACTGGATTTCATTCTCAGTATGTTAGCCAAAAAGTTGGTCATATGCCAGATGTCCCACAGGAGGCCACAGCAATTTGTTGTGCTGAAATCTATTGTCAAGCTGAGCTATTAAACTGCTGGGGACATTTTTAACTATCCTGCTGTACAACAGTTAAAGGAGGCTGAAGTGAGGGTGGGAGACAGAAAATAAGAAAAAGAGAAAAAAAAACCTCTTGAATGCTTACATGCATTGGAGGCATCAGTTGGATGGGAACAGTTAATCCTTGCTTCAACATATTTTAATATCTAGACCCTATCATAACTTGAGTCTGCAATACAGGAGCCATTTTCTATTTCTAACAATATAGATGTGGATATCATGATAACATAATTATGCAATATATCTATATTAGATAGATAGATAGATAGATAGATAGATAGATAGATAGATAGATAGATAGATAGATGATAGATAAATGTAGATGATATACTGTAGATATAGACATAATATGGCTATAAGATGGTATAAGTAACATACTGAAGATGAAAGATAAAGATTAGAGATAGAGATTAAAGATTAGACATAGAGAGAGATATTATAGATATAGAGACAGACAGAGAGTTATCTGTTTCTGTGGGTGGAAGGGAGGAATGTAAAAAGGAAAGTGTTATTTGGTTATTCAGAAGATTTAACTACCTCTATCAATTTTAAATCTCCTATGAACGAATGAATGAATGAATAAACCTAAGAAATATAGCTACTGAAAACCACCGTGTAAAGAATATTGTATTATGGTTGACATATATAAGGTAAAAAAATACACAAATATGAATACATTAGGTGAAAATGCATTAACTATATTTTCTGCTATAAAAATATTTGTAAGAAATGTAACCACTAGGAAGGTTACCCCAAAGTAAACTCTAAAGAGGAAATTGCACAAAACTCATTATGAATAATACTTCTGCCAAATTAGTATGTCATAATGCCAACCAGAACTTTCATTTGGCAAAATATATAACTTGGAGGCAAGAGGGATTAAATTAGTTATCTCCATTATCTGTACATGGGTGAAAGAAGTCTCACTTATCTATTCTTAAAAATACATCCGGAAGGCATCCCTGGAAGATGATGCTTCTTTTTATAGGGTCCATATTAGATCAAGGTACACAACCCTAATGGGTCCTGTTCCTTCAATTTATGGGCAGTTAATTAATCAATAAAAGAGCTATTGAAAAAATACTAACATATAATCATCTCAGCTAGGCCATATGTTGAAAATGATATCACTAGAATGGGACATTTTAGTTTTAGGAACTCAGAATAAAAATCTGCTGAAGCCTGGATCTGTGCCTCAGTATAATGCACTTTTTAAAAAATGCTAATTCATTTACTATGCAACAGAGGGAATATTTTGCATAATAAATTTTCAATATGCAGCTACAGATACCACACATTTTGCCCCATCTCTCAATGTCAGTAGTTATTCAGAAGTGATTTATTGATGGCTTATTCTGAAGGGGAAAACGACAGAGGTAAATTGCATTAATATCATTAGCATATTATCTAGTGGACCCCAGGGCATTCACTATTAAAATAATAAAAAGGAAGTTTTTATAATCTTTTATTTGGCCTAAAGTATGCCTAGACTTTCTCTGGAACATGTCTGATGCTGTTTAAAGCAACAACAACAAAAAGTTTGTAAATACTAGTCCAGTCTTCTTGACCAGGTGAAAAAGTCCAATGGGGTAGAAAATGGATTGAAGGTCAAACTAGACGTTATTTGGGTTCTTTTAAAAACAATGTCCAAAATATGTTTCTTGGATCATAATTGAAGTGTAAAGAGAAGGGTTACTCACCCTTTCCACACATGCTTACCTATTCTAAATGAAATACACATCTCTGAATGAAATAACTTCCTGGAAGTTTTTCTTATCTTTGGTTTTTACCAGAGATGTGGGTGGGGTGGGAAACAGCAAAACAATTCTGCCTTTAAAACCTCACAATGTCCTTGCCCAAATTGTTTCTAACATTTTGGGAAAGAAACATTTTTTTAAAAAAAAGAAAGAAAGATGCAATTCTTTTCTGTATGCTATTCATTATGATATTTACAAAACTTACCTTGTAAAAAGGAAACCAAAATTCACCTTTTCCCCACAGATATGCTTCAGTGGGACCATCCACAGTGAAAACCATACCACAACTGGCCTTGCTTTAATGAGTCTCCTCATGAAGTGGAAGGTAGAATAAGTGGTACGTTTCCACTTATCAATTATCTCTCCCCAGAGATGGAAATGCTTCCATCTGTGGAATGGGGAAGTGGAAATTTTCTTGTTCCCCCCCTCACCCCTCACCCCCACAAAAGCCCACAAAATCTTCAGGGAGTTGGGTAACTCTTCGGGATATATTTGTTGGAGTTGAGATGTACTGAGAAAGACAGAGTGGACAATGTCTACAAAATGTCTATGAAATGAGTAGAAATCCATTTCTTCAAAGTCTGATTTTACCAAACTATAGTCAGAAAAGCTTTCATCTATCCTTCCAACACCACCACCCCACCATCAGAACTGATGAAGCTTCTTGAATGAGAAGCAAAATGTTTTCTTTTTCTTTCTCATCAAGGAAAAAAAAAACAGTTCAGCTGACTTTTGAAGGAAAAAAAAAAAGCACCTTTGGGATAACTATGACATGGGTGACCAAGATTCTCCACTGACAAAGCTCTCATCAAGTTTAGATTTTCTGAATAAACAATTTAGAGTGATGTTTGTGTAAATGTTTTGATGTGCAAGTAGTAATCGCCAGAGGTGCTTTGGATTTCCCCCTCCTTTTTTCATTTACTGTCACACTTGGTTCTTCACACACACACACATACACACACACACACAATTTCTATTCTCATACATAATCCCTTTGCAGAAGGAATGAAGATGATAATATTTTTATTATATTAAAACAATTAGTAAGAACGATTAGTAATTAATGCATAATAGTTATTGACATTCAAAGCACAATGACCTAAAAATCTCATGTAAAGATAATTACATTCAAGGCAATTTTTTTTTTTTATTATTATGTACTTCCTGGCTTGCTTTATTTTATTTTCACCTACCAACTTCACCAAGGCTTTTCCTGAGCCTTAAACATAAACATGTACATGCACACAGAGTACAGAAGAGGAAAATAAAGAAATGGATCACAGATTACAACAAGCTTCTAATATCAAATGGGCGGGCAGACAAACCAGATAGATGTCAGTTGGCACTAAGTGACAGTAAGAAGCCTTATGGTGTTTCTGAATGATGGATGAGAAACCTTATTTTTATACAGATGCTTAACTCACTGATGTGCATTATAATTTTGAAGATGCCAGCTGATTTGCACAGATTAGTATGCTATATGGCTAGAAATAGAGTTAAGGGAATAGAATAGTGAAACTGAAATTGAATAGAATGAAATTTTCATTCTCTTTCTCTCTTTTGTTTCTTGGATTTTTTCCCCTGACAGTTTATCTATGAGGACATTATTATGAACAATGAATTCAGAGAAATCTAGGAAGATGATTCCCTCCCTCCCTCCCTCCCTCCCTACCCCCTCCCTTACTCACTCACTTCCTTCTTGTAAAAAGGTGGGAAGATCTGACTTCCATTTTACACATGGTAATTGTTACATTTAAATAGAAAATATTGGAATGGCTTAATGATGCTGGAGATGGTCTCTGCTCCAGTGATTCAAGTCCTGGCATTGCAGGTCAGGGTGAACTCTCATCTCTCAGCTTCTGTCCACCTAACATGCAAGTAGATAATATCAGTATCAACCAGAGGTGGTATTCAGCAGGTTCTGACCAGTTCTGGAAACCAGTAGTGGAAATTTTGAGTAGTTTGGAGAATTAGCAAATACCCCCTCTGACTGGAGATTTTACAGTATCTTTCCCCTGCCATGCCCACCAAGCCATGCCCACAGAACCAGTAGTAAAAAAAAATTTGAATCCCACTGGTATCAACCTACAAAATGACTTCAGCTGAAGCCATGCTTGCTTCTGCTTCATTTCTTAGTTGCCATTCAAGGAGGAAAACTCAGGAATGTGGTGCCTCATCAGACTAGTCACAACATCTACCAGCTGGCATGAGAACCAAGTTCATGTCAATAGACACCTGTTGGTGTTGAGTGGGAATCTACATCTGGAATGATTGTTCCATGTGACCTGAAAGACATAGAGAGTGAGGAGGTCTCATTCTTTGAAATATCCTTAACAACGGGAATAATTTAGAGCTACCTTCACCTTTCTAAGTGCTGATATGATGTACTCAATAAAGAAACTCTTGAACTTGAACAAAGTGTCATATTCCTGACTTCTCAGAGTTCATTACAATAGGTACCACTTTGGTGATGGGTCAAGCTGGTGCTCTGTGCACGTAGTCAGATTCCTTCCCTCTGAACCTTCCTGGTTGTGGCATATGTTAGTAAGGCAGCTCTGAGGTGGAAGGGGGCCTTGGTTTACACTGAAGAAAGAGCTGCTTATCTTTCCTACTAGTTCAAAGCCAGCACCCTCTCTTGTGGTGTGCCATGGGAAGTGCACAAGCATTTCCGACAATAGAGCTCGTCTCTTGGCAGCCAAACTACTTCTCTGCAATAACTTTGTGATCTCCTGGCTAATGTATCAATGCAAAAAAATAATAATACCCGATGATGCAAGAATAGAGGAGAAACAACTAGAAAAAATAACAAAATATCATGATTTGCAAATTGAGGAAGAAATTAATGGTACCAATAGTAATAGGAGCCCCAAGGGGCTGCCTAGATACATGGAAATTTTGAACTTATTAGACTGAATATCCTGACTTTGCAAAACAAAAAACAAAATACCCCACCCTATTCAGAACTGCTTATACACTCAGACTCTACCTTAACAGCTCTTAGATCCTTGATTAGGATTTAAACTGTTATGTTTTTACCAGTCCCAGATTGTGAATAGAATTGAAGATTAACCATAATAACAGTAACAATAATAGAAGTGGTGATAGAGATAAGGACAGAGATTGGTAATGGAATCCTGATGCTGTTAAGATCAAAAGAAAGTGTGCCATATAATTCTTTGATGTCAGGATCTATTTCCACCTAACATAATGATATTGCAGCTTTAATGGAGCATAAGAGGTAGTTCTGGGCAAGGTGACATGAGAACAATTGTTCCCGCATGCCTTCCAAAATATGTATACTGTATAGCTTTGTGTGTTTTGATATTCCCATGCACTGTGATTTAATTGGGACTTATAAGCAGTCTGTAGTGGCAACAAATTCCCAAACAATGTGGGAAAGAACATCTGTTGGGGGGGGGGGCATGCAATTTTCCAGTCAATTAGTTCTGTCAGGAAGATAAAGTATTTCATTCCTTTGAAGAGGCCAACAGTGTAGTTGAGGGGGTCAGAGAGGAAAGCCTTAAGATGCTTGAAATGTAGTGTAAAGAAAGTGGTGTCTAAAGAGCTATTCACTCTCTTCATCTGTAAGTGAATGAGTGTATCCAATCAACCACTTCTTGTAGCCTACACAATTCATTTCTGCATCTGCAGAACTGTACATCTAGATTATATAGAAACTGAAAATGATGAGAGTGTGCTATATCATCTCCAGAGAAAAGCTCATTTTGATTAATTCAAAATTCATCTGTGGACATATTTGCCCCAATATAGTGGTCATTGTTTTTGTGAAGATATTCTTTAAATGACTCATATGAAATAAATTGCACACTCTCTAGGCCAAAAGGCTCGGGTTTATAACAGCCTACCGAATGCATGCCACAATATGGGACACGCTTGTACTTTCATGTTTCTTTTTCTCACAGCAGATCGAGTGTATCCATTAAATGAATACAGCGGAATAGCTTGTAGTGTATTATAAGCTTTCAATCCAGCACACTTAAAGTCTCCCCAAATGCTGCAAAATGATTTACAAACTGCCCTGAAAGGTTTCTCTTGTGCTTGGCTGTTTCTTATCACTGGTCTCTTTCTTCATATTTCCTGTGGAGGAAACAGCTGTGTATCAAGGAGGAGAAATATTAAATAATAGCAAATGGGAAGGCTCTTTATGCCTTTTTAATGTTAGTTTATCATCCTTTATCAGGCTTTGCTTTGATTTGTGCCTTACTAACTTTGTCTGTGTAATGATAAGGGATATTAAATGCAAAGCAGATAATATAAACAACCATCTCATAAAATGTAGCTCATTTTACATGGGGGAAAAATTAAGAAGGGATATCTAATTTGGGTTTGAGTTCCCAAATATTTTAACCATCATGGGACTGGGTTTGATTAAGATGAATAGCTAATGGTTTCCTAGATCAAGTGGTTGAAAGTCGGGATTGTTAAAAGGTAGAACAGAATGGCCAATTTATAGCTGACAAACTAGATTATAAAAAGAAAATATTAAATTTATGACTTTCGTTAAGCAGTGTGATTCTTATAGTAGATATGTTTAGAATTGTTTAGGAAACCAGAGCTGAAACCTTAAATCTTTTAAACTCTTTTTTTTTTTTTTGAGAAAAGACCCATGACCTTAGTAATAATAAAAATGGTATAACTTCCCTTCCATAAATGATGAGAAATAAAAATAAACAATGGTATACAGATTTGTGAAGCCTAAATATGGGAAACTAATGAAAATGAAATAGAATAAAAATATTGTTTACTAGAAAAATAAGTAACCAGCTTCTTTAAGTATACAAGGCATCTAAAAGCTAATTATTGATAGGTTACTCTTAATACTTCAGATATTATAACAAAATAGTGGGTGTGAACTGTATTTTATATATATATAAAAAAAGGAGACAGGACTGACAAATCTCTTAAGTGAGATCTATTTTGAAAGAAATATTCCTACCATATTGGCCAGCTCAACCCAGGCCAGCTCAACAGCTCTGAGATGCTAACCAGCAGGAGACAAAATTTTACCTTTCTCCAAAAGTTTTCTCTTGCAACTTGGAGATAACTCTGGATTTCAAGTACAACAGTTCCCTTTAGACTTGTCCTTCATGAATTTATCCAACTCCCTTTAAAGCCATGCAAGTAAGTGACCATCACACAATTTGTACTAAAGAATCCCATTAATTAGGTGCTTCCGTTTGTCGGTTGTAAAATCTCACTCCACTCAGTTTCTTTGGAAGAATTCTGAACCTTGCATGTTGAATGTAAAAAAAGAAGAAGAAAAAGAATTCTCCCTATCAACTTTCTTCATATCCTGTTTTATATATCTCTGTAAAACAGAATTAGATCTAGGTTACACTTACAATTTGTTTCAGAAAAATGATATCAGTCATTATTTGTTTCTTAATCCCTTATGTATCCTTCATATAACCTGAAACTAACAGAGTCTACAAAAACTTAATTTAAATATATATGACCTCCTTAGATTTTTCATCACAAAAATGTAACTAAACATCCTTTCCTAATTTCAGTATCAGATATTTTTGTCTTCTCTATGACCTTTGCCTGGCTTTGTTTGTCATTTAGCTGTGACTTTTACTTGTCTTAATAGGGATATTGCCCTAATATGAATGTCTATGTTTTACGTACCGAAGCATCAGTTAGCTCACAAATTTTAAAGCCATGGTACTTTTGCTGCTAATGAACCGTAAGAGTTAATTAATATCATCTGTTTCATGAGTCCCTATAGTGAAATACAAGGTGACAAATTAGGACTTTTGTTTATAGTCATCACAAATTGTTGAAACTATATAAGACTCAGCAGAAGGTACTGTATTTATTTAATCATAACTTTTAAAAATCCACCTTCTGTTACCTCATAAAATCTGTTGACTTTGCACATGGAATCTACATATCAGACAAGACTACAAAGAAAAATAGATATAGTACTACCTATGTCTTCCCAAAAATAAGACTAGGTCTTATAATAAATTTTGTTCCAAAAGATGCATTAGGGCTTATTTTCTGGTTAGGTCTTATTTTCAGGAAAATGTGGTACTAATGATGTGGTTGACTAACTTAACTGGGGCTTATTTGGGGTGATAGTGCTCATATTATGAGCATCCTGAAAAATCATACTAGCACTTATTTTCTCATTGGGTCTTGAGGAAATAGGTGTTTCATTTCAAATGAAGGAGGGGAGGGTCACAAAAGATACCATATCCTGATATTATAGATATAAAACAGCAATGTTTTTCCCATCTTTTTGTTATAGTTTCCAATGGAATGAAAGAGGCATTCCTGACTTAATATGCTATTACAAAATGGACAACTGATAATATTCAAGTATGTTTCTCACACAACAGGTGCCTGCATAGCTATTATTAGAAATCTGATAACCATCACAATTCATTTTAAAAATAAAACTGAACATAGATGGGTCTGAAACACTGTTTCTATTGAAACCTTGATTATCTTAAGGAAAATAATATGGGGAAAAAGTAACACAATGACCCGATAGAAGGAAAGAGAACTAGCTAAAATCATTACTTCAGAAGTTTCATTAAAGATCCAAGTTTGTAATTCCCCAGATGTTGAGATCTAACGTTCCCTTACCCATAAGGTTGGAGAAAAGGGAATCCTACAGCTAGACAACAACTAAGAAGTCAAATATGGAAAAGAGCAATAAGGCTTACACTGTTATTTTAGGTAACACTGCCCTGGTGGCATAACAGTTAGAAATAATGTAGTATTGCAGGCTAACTCTGCCCACAAGCCTGGAATTTAGTCCTGATGGGGCTCAAGGTTGACTCAGCCTTCCATCCTTCTGAGATTGATAAAATAAGGACCCTGATTGTTGGAGGCAATATGCTGACTCTGTAACTGCTCAGGGAATGCTATAAAGCGCTATGGAGCAGTATATAAGTGTAACTGCTATTGATATTGCCACTTTTCTGTTTGAACAGAAAATTATTTTGATCAATAATTTGGTCAGAATGCTGTTTTCCCAATATATCTGCACTCCCATATGTATGTGAAAACAGACAGATAATAATTATAAATGGATGTTTGTGCTCATACCCTTTCCATATTGCACAGCAGAGTCTAACAATTTACCTTAATCTAGTTTACCACTTTATGGCATCTGTTTGTTGGCTTTACTATCCTTTCTCAAAGACTGTCCTCCAAAAACTAACTTAGAACCACTCAGAAAGTCACTAAACTCCTTTCCTATTAATTTTTAGACCTGCTACTGCTCCAAATTGTTCTAATTCATTCATCAATTTTTGTCCCTTTTCTATTGGTTCTTCAATGAAAGAAATCATATCATCCGCAAACGCTTGCAACTGATATTCTTCTTTCTTAACCTTTAATCCTTTATGTCTGGGTTCTGTCTAATTCGCGTTAATAATGCTTCTAGTGGTAATATGAAGAGCAGGGGAGAGTGGGCAGCCCTGTCTGACTCCTTTTTCTATTTTTATTTGGCAGGTATATTCCCCGTTTATTACAATATTCACCTGTTGTATATCATAAATAGTTATAATATTTTCAAATTTGGTGCCTAAATTCGTATTATAATTTTTTTTGGTTAAAAATTGCCAATTTAAATTATCAAAGGCCTTCTCTGCATCTAAAAACATAAGTGCAATTTGTTTTTCAGGGTGGGCTTCGTAAAATTCTAAAACATCTAATACTATTCTTAAGTTATTCCTGATTTGTCTGGTCAGGATAAACCCATTTTGGTCTTTATGTATATGCTCATTTAACATCCTTTTTAGTCTACTTGCTATAATAGAAATAAATATTTTGTAATCAGTATTTAATAATGAAATTGGCCTATAATTTTGTATATATCGGGGATCCAAATCCTCCTTCGGGATCAGAGAAATCAATGCCCCCCTCCATGAATCCTGGCTGCCAATAAAACATCATGAAAAACTTCCACCATATTTGTTCTGCTATTTGTTCTGCTATTGCCTTATACAGCTCCCCTGGGATCCCATCTGGTCCCAGGGATTTGTTGTTTTTCTGATTCTCTATTGCTGATTTCAATTCGAACCAAATAATATCTTTATTTAATAATTCTTCCATTTCTTCCCCAATTGCCTTATCCTTCATTTCATCTAAATAATTTCTCATCCTATCTTCGTTAATTTCTTCCTTTTTATATAACTCTTCAAAGTACTTATGGGCAATTTCTTTTTTCTATTCTATCTTCTGTTCTATATCCCCCTTTCCATCTATTAGCTGGTATATCAATCTTTTTTCTTTCCTTTTTTAAAGTCTGTATGATAGCCATCTCCCTGGCTTATTGGCATGCTCAAAATAAGTTTGTCTAGTTGTATTCAAATTTATAATCATTCTCTCTTGTTCAATTCAGTTCAATTTATGTTTAGTTATTGTTATCTGATTTTGCTATTTTGAATCCCTTGAGGATTTTGAATCCTCTGTAATTGAGTTTCTAATTCTTTAATTTTTTGTTGTAATTTGTTTTGCTGGGCATATTTTTCCTTATTCCTTTTGGCGTTATGAGACATTGTTATACCTTTTATTATTGCCTTCATTGTATCTCAAATGTTTTGTTTTGTAGTTGGTCCATTATCATTTTCCTTTAAAAAAAATAGTTTATTTCCTCCTTGAGTTTGTTGATATATTCTTTTTCTCTTATTAATTGAGTATTTAACATCCATCTTTTCTTGTGTTTTTCCCTACCCTTCCATATTATCTGAATTGGATTGTGGTCTGCCCATTCATTGGGTAGAATTTCAATCCCTTTTATCTCATTTGCTATTTCCCCATTCATCCATGGCCATATCAATTCGTGTCCATATTTGAAGAGGATTTGAATAGAATGTAAATTGTTTTTCCTCAGAATGTAATCTTCCCCATATTTCAATCAAATTTAACTCCTTCATCATTTCCATGCATATTTTGGGAAGCTCTCTCTTTTTCCCTTTGTTCCTTCCCCCATTACTATGGTCTTTTTGATAATCAGTAATAGAATTAAAGTCCCCTATAATACAAATATTTCTTTTTTCCAATCCTACTATTTTTCCATAGATGTTTAAAAAACTCTTTTTGATCTCCAATCGGGGCGTAGATTACCACTAAAAGAATTGGGATGGCATTAATCCAGATCTGCAAAACCAGAGTTCTACCCTCAGAATCCGATCATATTAAATCTGCTTTCAAATCCTCTTTAACATATACTGCAATCCCTTTCTTTTTCCCCACGTCTGCTGATGCAGTGAATAGCTTCCCTAATTTTGGACATTCTAAGTATTTTTCATCTGATTTCTTTGTATGGGTTTCTTGTAGACATATTATATCAGCATTTTGTTTGATTAGTTTGGCTATTATCATTTTCCTTTTTATCATTGAGTTTAAACCATTTATATTAATTGATAGAAGTTTCTTTTCTTCTTCCATTTAATTAGTTCTGTTTAGCTCTTTGTCCTGTAATGGCTCCAGTCTCTCCTTGTGCCTGAAGATGTGTCCTACTTTCTTCTCTCTCCTCTTGTAATTGAGTATTTCCTTGATTTCCTAAAGTTCCATCTCTGTTCTGATAATAACCTTGATCCTCCTGGGAGTTCGTTACCAGTTCCTCTTTTCTGCTCTGGTCTTCCGGGCCTTCCAATCGCTCATAAAATTCCAAAATGACCAAAAAATTAACAGAAAAACAGAAATTAGAACTAGAAGAAGTAATGGGAATACAAGTGATAAAGAAAGTTAAATACTTAGGAATATGGTTAACAGCACATTGTAAGACACTTAAGGAAAATAATTATGATAAATTGATGCAACAGATAAAGAAGGATTTAGAAACATGGGGCAAGTTGCAACTTTCATTATTAGGTAGGATCGCTGCTATTAAAATGAATATTCCTCCAAAATTCCTCTATATATTTCAGACGATCCCAATCAGTACACAATTTTTTTTTTAAGAACTTAATAAAATAACGGTAAAATTAATCTGGCAAGGGAAAAAACCTAGAATAAACTTAAAGGCAATGCAGGATATGAAGAGTAAGGGAGGGCTGGCACTTCCAAATTGGGAGTTGTATTATAGTGCAGCCTCTTTAGTATGGTTGAAGGAATGGATGAATTTAACCAACAAGAGAATATTATTCTTAGAAGGCCATGACTTACAGAAGGGGTGGCATGCTTTTCTTTGGGATGTTGGGAAAACTACCCAGAAATATTTTCATAGACATCTAAACAGAGTTTCATTATTGACTAATTGGAAGAAAATACAGAAATAACACTATTTAAAAATACCAATTTGGATCTCAACAATGGAGGCAATGATTCATCCAAATAATCTGGATATTACTAAAATGATTAAATATAAGGACCTATTGGATACACAAGGAAATCTGAAATTGTGGCAAGAACCCCAAGATCAGGGATTAAAAATTGATCAGTGGGCATATTTTCAAATTCAAAGTAGATATAAACAGGACAAGAAAGAATTTAGAATTAACAATAAACTCCAGCAATTAGATAAAATTTTATTAGGATCAGGCAAAAAAAAATATAACAAAATTTTATAATTATTTATTAGAAATAGAACTAGAAGAAGAAATTATAAAAGGGAACATGATAGCCTGGAGTAGGAATATAGGACATAGTATCACTATAACAGAATGGGAAAAGGTCTGGGGTAGAAATAATAAAATTACAAAATTGGTAGCATACAAAGAAAATGCCTATAAAATGTTTTATAGATTGCATCTTCCTCCTTCGAGATTAGTGAAGATGCACCCCAATATGAGTCCGAATTGCTGGAAATGCAAAAAAAAGAGGGAACATTCTTCCATATGTTGTGGTCCTGTACAGAAGCTCAAAAATATTGGCAGAAAATTAAAAATTGGCTGGAGGAAATGACAAGAGAACAGATCAAATTCAAACCAGAGTCTTTCCTGTTAGGGGTCTTTGATAAACAAATACCAAAAAAAGTGAAATATATAATAATACATATCTTGACAGTGACCAGATTGGCTTTTGCATAATGTTGGAAACAGCCTCATGTTCCATCAGAGGAGATGATTATTCAAAAAAATTCAAGTTGTGCATTAAAAAATAAAGACACTTTAGGGACTTCTGGTTTACCAGGCTTCGCTGGCGGCAGGGATTCGCGATTCAGCGCGATCCCTGCCATGCTAGCCGTCTTGGTGCCTCCAATCCCGACGGGTCTGGAGGATAAGGCTGCCACATAGAGGTAGAATGTACTATAGAGAATCAGATTGGGAACTAGATATTATGCTAAATGTTAATTCAGGGGATAGAAAGGCATCATACTTCGATCAGTGATTTCAGGAGAAATCTTTATATATATATATATATATATATATATATATATATATATATATATATATATATATATTTTTCTTAAGTTTTCGCGGGTACTTACATGTCTGGCATTCAGCTTTGTTCGGGTATTTTCCCACGTCATAATAGTGGTGCTTTTAAAGTTGTAGCAACGTTTCAGCAGAATCTCAACAGAATTCAACAGAATCTTTAATATATATATTAAAGAGAATGTGATAAATGGATAATTGGAAAAGAATGGACAAAAGATATAAGTATAGTGATTTAAAGTAAGATGAAATAAATAAAATAGATTAAGAAGAGTGAAAAGCGAGGAGAAGTTATATAGAAGATATAGAATGGTTAATAAGATAAGTAATGATATATAAGATGAGCATGAATTTAATTGAAGTCCGTACAAAGAGAGGTATTCTGGGGTCAAGCCACTTTCTAAAAAGAAGTTTTATGTTTTTGTATTTTGTGTGTTTATGTTTGATTAAGAATTAATAAAACCTTGGAGGATGAGAATATTTGTAAACAAGTTAGATGAAAATATTAATACGATGGTTATAAAATTGATGAATATGGAAAAGAAATGTAATTGAATAAAAGTAAAGAGAAATAATGAGAAATTTGCTAAAAGATATTTATGTGTCTATAAGGAAATGGGATAAATTAGAATTAGGCTGTATAAAATAATTTACAAGGTTTTATGCTTGTAATGTTTAATGATGTTTTGTTTGTCTTTAAAACTAATAAAATTTGTTTCAAAAAAAATAAAAAAAAATAAAGACACTTCTATATACTACAACAGCTGGAACTGCTGGTACAAATGGATAGGCCAAAGATAGATTTCACACTAAAAAGGAAAAGAGGATAGGATAGAATTGCAGTCGTGTTATATGCAAGGATTAAGTGTGTATATGGCATAAAATAAGGATAAAAAGGTCTCACAAACTGTTGAAGATGAAAATGTTTTTAATTGTTTTCTATCTTTTTCCTTATATTTTCTTCTTCATTCCTTCTTTTCTTTTTCTTTCTTACATTTATGTATGTGTTGTTGGTCTGTTTTAATTGTAAAATCAATAAAATTTATTTAAAAAAGAAAAAAAAAAGTCACTAAACTCCTGTTCCCTTGAATACACTACCAATCCTTTGTTCATTTCTAGAACGGCAAGAAATTCTGTCTAGGACAGTATTGTGAGCTATTTAGCGACAGTTTAAATCTGAAATGTTGACATCCTGATATATCTTATCCTTTATTACTCTTGCTGTTTTCTCCATCTGCACTTATCTTTCAGGTACTAAGAAGAACGAGCAATGTTTACAAACTCAAATCAACAGCAGTTTTCAAAACTATTTTCTTTGGGGTAGGGAAAGGTCACAACAAAACCAAAACATGCAATAAAATACAATTGCCCACAGCTCAATTTCTACACTGACCTCCTGCTGGCTTTCAGCTCTTATTGTACCACATTCATTTCCCAAACCAGATGTTGCCAATGGGCCTTATGTAATATCAGTTCCAATGAAAACTTCTTGAGTGCTTAAGGAAAGACACAGAACTTGCAACCCCTTCCAAAAACCTACAATTTCATTTAGTATTTATTCATTTATTATAAATTTATTCATTTATTTTTCCTACAGATGTTAGGCACCTTTCTCTTCAGAAAGAAATTATTATAGAAACATTATCATATTCCTTCCTTGGATGTTCTTGCTAACAGAATGAAATTCCTTAAATTCTATTTCTTCCATCTTTCCCATACCTTGTAGGTTTCCCATACATTGCAGAATGTAGAACTTTCCAGAGAAAAGTTTTACAAGCAGGCCAGAGGTTGTAGAAGAGGTGAAGTTTGTGGAAATAACTTCCTTCTCCATCAACAGGAAATAACAATACTTTTCTCTAGTTAAATTTGAAAATAGCCTTTCAGAATAACCTAAATTTTGTCACTTTTCCTTTATTTACTGTGGTTAATTTGGAAAGAAGGCCATTGTCACCCCATTTGAAGATTCAACTGAAAAAAAAAATGGCATAACTTCACATAAGTAAAAATGATGCATTCTTACAAAAAATGCATTTTATTAAGTATGATAGCTGATTTCCTAAACCTAAAAAGTTAAACTCAAACATATGTAACATTATTAAGGTCTCATATAAGTAATGCATTTTTCTCTAATCTAGAAGTGATTTTATCAGAGATATTCTCTAACGAATGATCTATAGCAATGCAGAACTTTGGAAACAGACTTGGAGTAAAATCACTGCTGTTTCTCTTTGTCCTGTGGCCTCAATTCTCCCTATCAAATGATTCCTAGATGTGTAGTTACATATCACAGTGTTTCCTGATGTCCTTCATTTCAGGGACATCTCTCATTTTAATGGGGATTGTCTCTTATTCGGGAATATTATAACTCAATAGGAAATTATGGATGTCTCTCATTTCAAAAGGCTATATATAGCTCAAAACATTGACAGAGCAAACACAGATCCTTGATTGTGTCCCATATTTTTTTAAAAATATATGTTTTGTTTTTTTGCCTCATCATGATATTGATGTGGTTGGCAAGTGATGGTGGAGGTAGTACAACTGGAGCTGCATGACAAAATCTCCTTCCACACTTGAAAATTAGTCATCATTAATGAGCTTTTTGCCACAGTGGATGACTAATCTGGGGAGTCATGACCAGTCTACTGAGAAATAAAGGAAGCAACTGTATGAATGTGTATCAATTAAGTTCCCTGTTATAGTTCCTTTCTAAACAATATTTCGCCAATGTCTATAAGTGCTACAAATTACTAACAGTCACAAGGATCAAATATCAACTTTACCTAAAATGAGAGCTGAGGAAAGCAAATGTTGTTTATCTTAATACCAGAGAAATAGAAGGTACTGAACTATTATTTTCTATAGACAACCCATGCTTCATGACCTTCTGCTTTATTCAACTAGGATTTTTTTTTTACATAATGCATCTATGAATAGGCTTTTTAATAGAAATGAACACAAGAATGGAGCAAAGAACAAAAGAAAGTCTATTCACTCTCCTCCTTCAGGTGTACACGAACACTAAAAGAATATTGAAAAAGGTTCATCCACTCCACTGATTAAGTTCATAAATGTCAGAGCTATGAAGTTGTGATTTTAATGCTGAATGGAAGTTTTGACTGATAGAATAAATTTTATATCAAATTTGCCAAAATATTGGAAATGAGGAATCATTGTTTACACTGAAATTCCAGCAAAAGAGATTGAACACAAGGCATGGAAGGCAAGTCCGCTAACATCCCTGTGAAAGAACAACTGAAAAGAACAGTTATTTAACCATCTCCAAGCCATGCACAATTTTTACTTATTTATTTAGCAAATTTATCTGGCCATCCAGATAAAGTAATTAATTTTGGGTGGCTATCAAGATCTTTCACCTTGCCCAGCCATTCTACATTAGAATATGAATTTGGAAGTAGGATATGATCCAGATATAGCACAACACCATTTTATTTAAAATATATCTGTCAGTGCTCAGTTCAGACCTATCAGGATTTGCAAAGATCTTGTCATCTTTGAACATATCTTTGCATTTTCAAATATTTTTAGAAGGGCTATTTTTGTCCATTTTGTTTTAAAGCATTGAAAGTATGCCAACAACAAAGATTTACCTCTTTCCCCACATCAAGCAGTGATAGCAAGGCAGATGTAGTTGTCTAGGCCGATTTACAACCTAATTAATTAGGTCCTTGGTATCGTTTTCTATTTTAAAAATATCCCTAAGCTTATAGTTTAAAAACAAGAACAATATTATAGCCACACATGATTGAATGATGAGTGATAATAAAACAGGATATTAAATAACACAACTCAAAAAGTGTACGATGGTTATTCTCAATCATGGGCAATATTGCTTTCAATCTAAAAAGCTATGGTTAACTTCAGTGATATTGTCATGTAACAATTTGAATTTTAAATTAAGAAGAAAAAGTTTTTTTCAGTTAAAAAATGGTGCAGAATGGCATCTGTTGCTAGCATGAAGTAGCATAAAGCGACTTCAAAAAACATGGAGTATATATGTGCCTAGCAATAGCACTTAGATTTGTATGCCACTTTACTGTGCTTTACAGCCCTCTCTAAGTGGTTTACAGAATCAATATATTTCCCCCAATAATCTGGGTCCTCATTTTACCCATCTTGGAAGGATGGAAGTCTGAGTCAATCTTGAGCCTGGTGAGATTTGAACTGCCAAATTGCAGGCAACCTGCAGTCAGCAGAAGTATGCTGCAGTACTGTACTCTAACCACTGAGCCACCATGGCCCCCAAAATAAGCAACTTATTTTAAAAAAAAAAAATAGAATGAACTTTAAAATTTTAGTTCATTGTTGTTTTAATGATGGAACTTAAAATTATAAAAGTGACGGACAACGTCAGAATGAGTGAAGTAGCTTTCCCAACAGCAATTTACAATTCTTATCTCACCAAACTTTGACAAACAAATAGTGAAAATTCTCATATTACTAATCAAGCAAGAGAGTCTAATACATAAAATAACAGAAAGATTGTGACTTTTCCATATTCCAAAGATGTGTCTTACTACCTGATGTCAGTTGGGCTTTACTGTGTGGTTAAAATAGAATTCAGATTTTAATACCTTTGTATCATAAGAAATGCCAGTAACTATACAGCCCATTTGGTGTAGTGTTTAAGGCACTATCCAAGAAATCAGGAGACTGTGAGTCCTAGCCCTGTTTGAGGCATACAAAACTGATGAGTGAGTAAGTTTGGATCAGTCACTTGCTCTTAATCCAATTCACATTCAGGGTTGCTGTAACAGAGAAAATAAGAGAAGGAAGGGGTATTGTTATGTTTACTATTTTGAGATGTATATGAAAAAAAAGGCTGAGATAACAATCTAAAGAAGGAGAAGGAGGAGGAGGAGGAAGGAGAAGGAGAAGGAGAAGGAGAAGGAGAAGGAGAAGGAGAAGGAGAAGGAGAAGGAGAAGGAGAAGGAG
The DNA here is from genome assembly GCA_033807585.1 of Hydrophis major. Classification (NCBI taxonomy): domain Eukaryota; kingdom Metazoa; phylum Chordata; class Lepidosauria; order Squamata; family Elapidae; genus Hydrophis; species Hydrophis major. Next base: position 294,922,683 of record CM066328.1, on the reverse strand, counting down.
AAGGAGAAGGAGAAGAAGAAGAAGAAGAAGAAGAAGAAGAAGAAGAAGAAGAAGAAGAAGAAGAAGAAGAAGAAGAAGAAGAAGAAGAAGAAGAAGAAGAAGAAGAAGAAGAAGAAGAAGAAGAAGAAGCCCTGATCACTAATATTAATACAGATTGTTAGGGATAACATTGTTTACCCTAACTGTTTTAGGTAAAATAATAAATAAGTTATCATGGTTTGTTGGTTAAAGTGTCTGTAACTTTAACTGTAAGAATGTAATTAAGGGAGTGGTTGGAAAAGCACCATAAAAGAAGCAAGACAACGGCAGCTTGCTCTCTCTCTGGCTTTATGATCCCTAATTACTGGATGGTTTGAAAATTGCGTTTTTCTCCTACTGGAAAGGGAGAGAGAAAGGACTGATTTATTTGTAAGTGAACTGACATTGGATATTCTACACGGACTTTGCTAATTGAATATCCTTGAATGGACTGACTAAAATGATTCATTACTAATGGACTGTTATTTTGACTATGCTATAAACTGCGTATCTGTAATTTTTATTGTATGTTAACAAACATACAAACATATCTCACTCATTTATTTGTGTGCCTATCTGACTAACGCTGCACATTCTGTTTAGCTTGTCTCCTTAACCCTGGTTGGGGAACACAGGCTTAACACTGGTTAAGGGCCCAGAGGCTGCAAAGTCAGTTTAACTAGGATAAAACAGATTTATGTAAAAAGTTAGAGTTTGTGTTGTTACAAGTTACAGTAAACAGACAGCTGTGTTTTATTAATTATAGTTTTATATCCATTTAAGAAAACATGGCACAAGTCAATCTACAAAGTTTGTCCCTTATATCCAAGCTTGATGGAACAAACTATGTATCATGGTCTATGAAATGTAGTCTACTTCTACGAAGAGAAGGTCTGTGGAACATAATTGAAAACCCACCAAACGTAGAGGAATGGGATCCAGAGGTTGAGGAAGATAGACAAAAGATAAAAGACTTTAAACTGAAGAATGAACAAGCTTTTTGCATAATAGGACTTGTTAGGGATAACATTGTTTACCCTAACTGGTTTAGGTAAAATAATAACTAAGTGTTAGTTACAGTGTCTGCAACTTTAAATATGGGAATGTAATTAGGGGAGTGGTTGTGAAAGCACTTTAAAAGAAGCAAGACTGCAGCTTGCTCTCTCTCTGGCTTTGATGATCCCTGATTGCTGCTTGGAATCAAGACTGCATTGCTCGAACGGGAGAGATAAACAAAGGACTGATTTGTAAGTGAACTGACATAGGATATTCTACATGGACTTTGCTAACTGAATATCCCTGAATGGACTGAATAAATGATACATGACTATTGGACTGTTATTTTGACTATGCTAAGAAACTCATAATGGAATAAACTATATTTTTGATAGCACAAGCGTATCTGTTATTTTTACTGTATGTTAATAAACATACAAGCTTAGCTCACTCATTTATCTGTGTGCCTATCTGACTAACGCTGCACATTCTGTTTAGCTTGTCTCCCTAACCCTGGTTGGGGAACCCAGGCTTAACACTGGTTATGGGCCCAGAGGCTGCAAAGTCAGTTTAACTAGGATAAAACAGATTTATGTAAAAGTGAGAGTTTGTGTTGTTATACATTACAGTAAACAGACAGCTGTGTTTTATTAATTATAGTTTTATATCCATATAAAGAAAACATGGCACAAGTCAATCTACAAAGTTTGTCCCTTATATCCAAGTTGGATGGAACAAACTATGTATCATGGTCAATGAAATGTAGTCTGTTTCTACGAAGAGAAGGTTTGTGGAACATAATTGAAAATCCACCAAAGGTAGAAGAATGGGATGCAGAGGATGATGAAGATAGACTAAAGATAGAAGAATTTATGTATAAAAATCAACAAGCTATTTGCATAATTGGGTTAACCTTAACTGATCAACAGCTTGTTTATATCCACGGAGAGAAAATGGCTGTTGGGTGTTGGCAGAAGCTGAAGAGGATTTATGTTCGAGATAACGTTGGTTCTCACATAAATCTAACACGGAAGCTTTTCAGTACGCATCTCCAGACGAATGGTGATATGCTGAGTCATTTGAAAACTATGCAAAGCATTTTTCAAGAACTGCATGAGAAAGAGCTTATTTTCTCTGAACTACACCAAGTCTACATAATTCTATCTTCCCTTGATGAAAGTTATGACAACTACATAACTTCCCTTGAAATATTGCCAAAGGAAAGCCTAACTTTAACTGATATAACTGACAGATTGATTGAAGAGGCCAGAAGAAGGCTTGAAAGAAATCAGTTAAGGAGGCAGCAACCTCAAAAAGAAGATAATGAATCTCCTACTGCATACGCAATTAAAAAATGTTTTAATTGTGGAGGAAGAGGACATTTGGCAAGATTTTGTAAAAAAGCAAAGCGCCAGAACGCTGGCCAGAATACTAAAAGTCATCAAAAGATAAATAAAAATTTAGAGTTAGCCATGTATAGTAACGGAGCTGTAAAAAATAATTTATGGGTGGTTGACAGTGGAGCATCCCACTGTATAACAAATGATAACAAAAAATTTATTAAAATGTCCAAGAGTACACAGCAGATATCGTTAGTCAATGGCTGGAAACTGAAAGCTAAAGGTCAAGGTGTAGCATATTGTTCTTTTATAAAAGAGAATGTAAAAATGTTATATGTACCACAACTTAAGTTTAATTTAATTTCAGTTAGAATTTTGGTTAAACTAGGATATGTAGTTACTTTTAAAAGAGATAACTGCATAATTGAGAAAGAAGATAAGAAAATTACTGCATCTTTAAGAGGTGAATTATATGTGTTAAATGATGATGGTTTAAAAGTGGCTAACACAGTTTATGAAAATAAGAAACCTCATGATGAATGTATTCACTTGTTACATTGAAGGCTAGGGCATTTAAATTTTAAAATGCTTAAGAAAACTGTTGAATTATCCAAGGGAATAAGTTTGAAACCTTGTAATAAGTATTTGCAATGTAATGCCTGTAATCAAAGCAAAGCCAGGGTTACACCGGCTAATAGAGTTGATGGATTTACTACTAAAGAGCCTTTAGAAGTAGTATTTGCAGATTTAATAGGTCCGAAAAAACCAAGTGTAGGAGGAGCTCGTTACATACTAAGTATAATGGACCACTATTCTAGATATGGGTTTTGCTATTTAATGAAGAGCAAAACTGAAACGTATCAAAATCTATTTAATTAGATTAAATTTGCAGAAAGGAAAACTAAAAAGAAATTAGTAACTCTTATAATAGATAATGGTACAGAATTTACAAATAATAAATTCCAGAACAAACTAAGAATGTTAGGTATTCAACATAAAATGTCTGCACCATATAGGCCACAACATAATGCCTTTATAGAGAGAAGAGGCCAAATATTACAATCAATGACACGAACTATGATGTCTGATTCAGGATTACCTGACAATTTGTGGGGAGAAGCAATAATGTGTGGTAATCATATATTAAATAATGTTGTTAATTCAACAACAGGTGAATTACCATTCACACTGTGGCATGGTACAAAACCTGATTTAAGTTACATGCACACATTTGGAGCACCAGCATGGGTGCATATCCCTTCACAACTTAGACACAAAGGACAGCATAGAGCTAAAAGATTATATTTTGTAGGATATACATCTAATCATAGATCTTATAGATTCTGGGAACCAGGTACATCTAGTTTTTAAACCAGTGCTAGTGCTAAATTCCTAGAACATGTAGGATGGAATAGATTAGAGCAAGATTTAAATAATGAAGTAATTATTGAACCCTACAAAAGGCAGAAAGATCAGATTAGTTATAAGAAGAGTCCAATTAAAGAAGAAGTCCACAAAGAGCAAATAGGACCAGAACAAGAGGAAACAGTTGATCAGGAAGAGTTAGATAATCAAGAACAGTTAATAAATGAAAGTCCACCTGTAAGTCCTGTAATACCTAGACGTACTATACGTGTAACTAGACCACCTGATAGGTATCAAGCAAGTATAGTTTGCCAAGTAACTAAAGTTCCAACTAGTGTAGATGAACTTAGGATGTATCCTGCTAAGGATCAGGAGAATTGGCAAAAGGCAATGGAAAAAGAACTAAATTCATTAAAGGTAATGAAAGTATATGAAGATGCCAAATTACCTCCAGGAGAAAAATCCATTGGGTGCAAATGGATATTTAAAGTAAAAACTGGAAATGATGGGACTGTTACCCATAAAGCTAGGTTAGTAGCTCAAGGATTTAATCAAACTGCATCTGATTACGATGAAGTTTTTGCACCAAATCTTAAAGCAACATCTTTAAGAGCAGCATTAGTGTGGGCAGCTAAGAAAAACTATGTCATTAACCATTTAGATGTAGAAACTGCCTATCTGCATGCACCATTGCAGCACACTATATATTTAAGAAAACCAGTAGGTATAAAAGACAATAAAGTAAATAGTAATGATTGTTGGAAACTCAAAAAGAGTCTTTACGGGTTGAAACAATCTGGGTTTGAGTGGAACCAATATATTGTGAAAGAGTTAAACAATATAGGTTTTAAATCTGGTTTAGCAGATCCATGTGTGTTTAAAAAAGAAAATAATGGAACGGTGTCATTATTGTTATTATTTACAGATGATATTGCTTTGATAACTAAGACTAATAATGAAGCTAATGAGATTATATCATTATTAGCCAAAAAGATAAAATTAAAGCATTTAGGTGAAATTAAAAAGTATCTAGGATAGAGCAGCGGGATGGCATGTCGAATGCGGCCATGGCAGCATGTAATGTGCCACCGCTTCCGCATTGGAGGCGCTGGCTCCGGAGTGGTGCTAGCCAATGGGTGAAACTGCAGGGCTGGCTGGCATCTTGAATGCCCCCCTGCCACCTCTTATCTCCCCTCTGTCAGCCCCCTTGGGGAAGCAAAGAGGCGGCAGGAGGGTGTTCAAGGCGCCGGCCCTGCAGGTTGTTATGTACCTGGACATGGGTTGGACTAAATGGAAACAGTCTTTGAATGTGAACTTTCAGCTCTTTATTGCATAGTGACTTCTCAAAACAATAACAGTGAACTCTGCCTTATATAGGCAACCTTTGTGAGAATTGTCCAATAGCGAGCTATGAACGCTAGCTCTTTAAACCAATAATAATCCTCTGTTAATGGCCAATCGGATTCCTAAGAACTAACCAATCCGATCCGGCCGCCTAACAGCCAATCAAAAGTGCAGGGCCAGAACCCTGCACTTTACCTCAAGCTCATACTTTATTAACTATGGTACATACACAACACCCCTTCCCCCTGGCTTCTTAATTACGGTGTAGTTATATAGTCCTTTAAATAGGACGGTTGTCTTTTAAGTCTTTTGGATTTTCGTTGGACTGGTTGATTGCAATCCTGTTGAGGTAGATTGTTATTTGGCAGTGTCTCTGCTTCTTGCTCAGGTGCAATTTCTTGCGGTGCAAACAATTCTCCTTCCTGCTCCATTTCCTGAGTCTCACTTGATTCGTCACTCCCTTCGAGCAGGTTCCCTGGAACGTCATCTTCTTCTGTACCTCCCCCTCCCTTGGTTTGGTCATGGGGGAGTTGTTGACTGGCTGTTGTGAGTCGTGACCGTAATTGGTCGATATGCCGTTTCCACAGTCTATTGTCACAGCATTTCACTACGTAGGATTTGGGGACGGTCACTCGCACTACCGTTGCCTCTAGCCATAACGGATCGCCTGATAAGTTTTGTGCGTAAACGTGGTCTCCTACCAGGAAGGTGCAATAGCAGCCACTGGATCCAATTAGCTTTTCCAGTTCGTAAGCAGGGTGCAACCGGTCGAGGTGGGAACGGAGTCTTCATCCCATCAGTAGTTCCGCGGGAGTTCTGCCGGTGACGCTATGTGGAGTTATGTGTTGCAAAAAGAGAATTTGGTTGACCTTTTCATCGATATTGTCATAGTCCATTTTTTGCAAAGTCTTTTTAACAAATTGGACCATGCGTTCCGCTCGGCCATTGATCACAGGGTGCGCAGGCGAGGTGAGCGCATGGCGGATGCCACGGTCAGCGAGGTACTGCTTGAACATGAGTGCGTAAACTGTGGCCCATTATCGGACACCAGGACATCAGGCAATCCGTGGGTTGCAAAGAGTCTATTTAGGATCTTGATCACTGCCTCGGAGGTTGTAGCCGTCATATGATGAATTTCTAACCAATTGGAGTATGCATCGACTGTCAGCAGGAAGGTATAGTCCTTGGTTGGCCCCGTGAAATCCAGGTGGATTGTGGACCAGAGTCCACGTGGCGTCTCCCATTCAGTAGGCATGGCTTTTGCTGGCTTGTTGGCAAAGGGCGTTGTTGGCTTGTTGGCAATGGGTACACGCTTTGACCCACTGCTCGATTTGCCGGTCCATGCCCGGCCACCATGCGTAGCTTTGTGCAAGCGTTTTCATCCACACAATGCCCGGGTGGCCCTCATGCAGAATTCGTAGCAGCGTCTTCCGGAGTCGCTCTGGGACAACGACTCTATCACCCCAGATGACGCAGCCTTTTTGGGAAAAAAGTTCAGTCTGTCTTGCTTTAAATGGCGCAAAGTCATCTGGGACTTGGTCCAATGGCCATCCGCGTTCTACCCAGCCTAGAACTCAAGCTAGGGTGTGGTCTCGTTTGGTTTCTCTCATGATGTCTCGGGGGGGCATAGGCAGTGAGTTGAGTGTTTCTATCTGCAACGTGGTTGCCGTTGGTGCCGGATCGTCGAGAGTCTCTGGAAGCGGTGCTTGGCTTAATGCGTCGGCGTGGGAAATGGCTTTCCCCGGGCGATATTGCAGGCGATAATTATAAGCAGCTAGGAATTCTGACCATTGGGTCATTCTAGGGGATAATATGTAGGGGGTTGGCTTGTCCCTGGCTATTATCACTAGCAATGGTTTGTGGTCAGTTATAATGGTAAATGTCCTTCCATACACATATTCATGAAATTTCTTTACAGCTGAAATGATTGCGAGAGCTTCTTTATCAATTTGTCCATAGTTCCGCTCTGCTTGTGAGAGTCTTCGAAAAGTATGCAACAGGGGCTTCGTTCTCATTAGGCAGTACATGACTCAAAATGGCGCCCACCCCGAAGGGCGAGGCATCGCAGGTTGTAACTAATGGTAAGGTCTCGTTATACTGCATAAGTACAGAGTCAGATGTGAGCAATTTTTTTTACATTCCGGAACGCTTGTTCTTCCGGGTAACCCCATACCCATAATGCTTTTTTATCTAATAACCTGTGTAACGGTTCAGCAACAGTCACCTTGTGCGGTAAAAATACATTATAGAAATTAGTGAGGCCTAAGAACGCCTGGAGATCGGCCTTGTTTCGTGGCCTGGGAGCATTTTTTATCGCCTTTAATTTACTTTCGGTAGGGTGAATGCCCTAGCTATCAATCCGATACCCAAGAAACTCAACACTCTCAGTATATAAGTGACATTTATTTTTTTTCACCTTAAGTCCTGCCTCTTGGAATTTTTTAAGAATGCATTTCAAACAATCCTGCAAGATTTTTTTGGTAGGGGCTGCAATTAATACGTCATCAAAATATGGAACCACGCCCTTGATTCCCTGTAACAACCTTTCCATGAGGCTTTGGAATATCCCCAGGGCTACACTAACCCCAAATTGCAATCGAGTACATTTAAAAGCACCTCTGTGCGTTACAATTGTTTGGGCTTGGGCCGTTTTTTCATCCACTGGTAGTTGTTGATAAGCTTGAGCTAAATCAAATTTAGTGAAAACCTTTCCGCCCCCCAAGGAATGGAGGAGGTGCTGCACCACCGGAACTGGATACGCATTCTGCTGTAGGGCGTGGTTTGAAGTGGCCCGGTAGTCCCCACAAATTCAGATTGACCCGTCTGGCTTAATGGGTGTTACAATAGGGGTTTCCCATGGAGAGTGATCGATGGGCTTCAACACCCCTTGAGCAATTAATTTGTCAAGTTGTTCGTCGATCTTAGCTTTAAGAGCGAATGGAACTCGACAGGGCTTCAAGCGAATTGGGGCTACTTTTGGATCTAGACTAAATGAGATTGGGGTCCCTTTATACTCGCCTAAATGGTCCGCGAAGACGTCGCTGAACTCAGAAATAAGGTCTTCCTCCCACTCACAACCACCGACTCGGTTCACGCCGGCCACTTTGATGCCGAGTGGCGCGAACCATTGGAGGCCTAATAGACTAGGCCTATCTCTATCGATGACCTTTAGAGGTAAGTACGCTGTATGCTTTTTGAAGGAGACTCGGACTCAGCAGGACCCGACCACGGGGATTCGATTTCCTTGGTAGTCCTTGAGGATGAGGCATTGAAATTGGAGGTCTTGGCGTTGGATTGTGGGGATAAGTTGCTTGAGTGTCTTCCAAGACACCATCGAGAGGGACGATCCCAAGTCGACCTCCATGGGGCAAGGCTGGTTCTCGATGGCTACCGTGACTCGAATTTTCTTAGTGTCCAAAACTGAGGCATGACCTATAGTGATAGTATGGTGAGCCTCTTCTTTTTTGCAAAGCGCGATTTCTGTAGGAGTGGTTTACTGGTTCTCGCCTTACAGGACGGTTTCCTGTCAATTGGCGATAGTTGGCCCCTTTTGAGGCCTGGCTGGGTCCTGGTAAGCTGCAGCAGACCCGGCTGATGTGGCCTTGTTTCCCACACTCATGGCAGAGTGCGTCGCGGAATTTGCATTCGGCCCTGGCATGGTTTGCTCCACAGCCAGCGCAAGGGCGTAAGGGCTTAGGGTGAGGATCCCGGTCGGACCGCAGTTGATGGACCCCTTCTTCGTCGCTGTTTGACGATGAAGAGAGGTCCTCGTGGTGCATTGTTGCAAGCTGCCCTTCTGAGTTGAGTAAGATTTCGCCGGTCGGTTGTGTTGCCGGAGTGCGGCTTCGCCGTAATTGTGCAGCCAACTTTTTGGTCGCCTCCACAGCCGTGGCTTCGGCGATGGCGTCAGCAAGGCTGATGTCACCTTTTGCCATCAGCTTGCTTTGCACGCCTAGTGCATCTAATCCCAGAATTACTCGATCTCTTAGTGCTTCTTCTAAATCGGCGAACCCGCAGAGGCCCCCTAAATTCCGGAGGTCCGCCACGAAATTGGCCACGCTCTCTCCTTTTCACTGATTTCTCTGATAAAACTCATGGCGTCTCATGAGTGTAGGCACGGTTGGCGCGTAATGGTCTCTCAGGATGGGTTCGAGGTCGTCCCAGCTCATGGTTTTCACTTCTCGAGGTTTGGCGAATGCTTTAGCCATTTTAAATACAGCTGGGCCGCAGTGCATCAGGAACAGTGCCTGCTTCTTTGCTGCTGTGGCGTCCTTCAAATTATTCATCTCAAGAAACATTTGGAAGCGATCCATGTAGGATTCCCAATCCTCTTGGTTTGGATCGAACAGAGCGGGTGGTACGATGCCGCCGGACATGGTTCCGTTGTTGGCGTCGTCTTATCACGTGCTCGGTATTGCTTCCTGGCTTCTTAGGTTCAGACATCTCCACTTCCCATCCTCATTGCCAGTGTTATGTACTTGGACATGGGTTGGAGTAAATGGAGACAGTCTTTGAATGTGAACTTTCAGCTCTTCATTGCATAATGACTTCTCAAAACAATAACAGTGAACTCTGCCTTATATAGGCAACCTTTGTGAGAATTGTCCAATAGCGAGCTATGAACGCTAGCTCTTTAAATCAATAATAATCCTCTGTTAAGGGCCAATCGGATTCCTAAGAACTAACCAATCCGATCCAGCCACCTAACAGCCAATCAGAAGTGCAGTGCCAGAACCCTGCACTTTACCTCAACCTCATACTTTATTAACTATGGTACATACACAACACAGGTTTACCCATTGACTGTAGTAATGCTCCAGAACCAGTGCCTCGAATGTGGCAGCACATTGGGAAAAGCCGCTGCCATCGCTTTCCCAAAGTTCTGCTGCTGTCGCATTTTGTCTGTCCATCCATCCATCCATCCATCCATCCATCCATCCATCCATCCATCCATCCATCCATCCATCCAAAAGGTCTGTCTGTTTGGCTACCTGCCTTCTTGCCTGCCTGCCTGCCTGCCTGCCTGCCTGTCTCTCTCTCTCTCTCTCCATCCATCCATGTTTGAAGCACCGGCCCCACAGGAACATCGGGAAAGTAGAGCAAAGCCAGTCTGAGAGGGAGGGAGGGAAGGCGGGAGGGAGAGAGAGAGAGAGAAAGAAAGGAAGAGAGAGACTTGATGCATCAGATTGAATGAGGCCTAGTTTAGACTGAGGCCTTTTTCCACATTGAAACATCTTTGCCAGAACATTGAAACCTCTTTGGCTTCTATTAAAGGTTTTGTGGACGAAACATGGTTAAGACTATTAGGAAGCTCTCACATTTTGTTGAGGCTTTAAACAGGATTCATTGGACCAGATCTCCACCCTAAAATTACTTTTCCCCAATGTATTACAGTGCCAATTCTGAAGAAGGCAAAATCAAAATGTATTGGTAAATTACAAGGAGAACACACACACACACACACTCCTTTCTAACCCTGCTGGAGCAGGTGATTGAACTAGAATAGATATCTCATTATCTTTCTCCTCCCTCCCTCCCTCCCTCCTTCTTTATTTCTTTTTCTTTCTGTCACTACCTTCCATCACCTCCTCTTTTTTTTGTCCCTTTTTCTTTCTTTCCCTTTTCTCTTTATTTTCTTCCTCTGTTTCTTTTCTCTCTTTCCCTCTCTCAGGGTCATCCCTTTGAATCAGGGATCGCCAAACTTTTGCACCTCAAACTCATAATTTTAAATCCTGGAGACCACTTGTTATGTTCTGAGCATGGGTGCAAGGATGGAGACGAGCCAGTGAAACAGTGAACTTCAATTCTTTATTTAGCTGTGAAAACAGCTCAGCTCCATGGCCACGATGGGCCCCTTTATATAGGCAACTCTTAACTTATTTAACCAATGAAACATAGGGCGCGCTAGCTCCATTAATCAATGGGAGAGGCTCGTTAATAGCCAATCAGATTCTCCTGAACGGACCAATCTGATGTCGCTATTATCGGCCAATCAGAAGTGCAGGGCCAGAACCCTGCACTTTACTTCAAGCTCTTAATGATCTTTATTAAGCATTTATTGATTCACAACACACCTTCCCCCCGGGTTCCGTTTAAGGGGTGCGTTCATGTAGTCTTTGAGGTAGGCAGGTTGTTTTGATTTTCTACTAGATTTCCGTTGTCCTCCCGGTATTTGGCTACAGCCTTGTTGGGGTAGGATGTTATCTGGTGAAAAAGGTGCCTCCCGTTCCACATTCGAATTTTTGTCATCGCTACTGCTTTCGGCATCTCTTTGAGGCGAGGCCACCCCCATTCCGGGTCCATCACGTGCTGCCTCTGAGCGGTCATTTCTACAGCTTAAACTTTCTGCCTCTTTGAATTCAGCTTCCTCACTATCTCCTCCCCCCTTGGATTGGAAATCAGGGGGCTCGGAGATCCTCGACTGTAGCCTTGAACGCAGCTGATCAATATGGCGTTTCCAAATTCTATTGTTATTTAAAATGTCTGCGACATTTTACATAGTACGATCTAGGGCCAGTTACTTGTACTATAGTTGCCTCGACCCACAACGGATCACCCAAAAGGTTCCTAGCGAAAACCAAATTGCCTACCTGGAATTTGCGACATTTCCCGATAGAACCGTGTGGCTTTTCAGGTTCATATGCTGGATGTAGGCGGTCGAGGTGGGAGCGAAGCTTCCGTCCCATTAATAACTCGGCGGGAGTTTTATTGGTGGAGCTGTGCAGAGTGATATGCTGTAAAAGGAGTATCCAGTTAATCTTGTCTTCTATATCACCATAGTCCATCTTATGCAAGGTTTTCTTGACGAATTGTACCATGCGCTCGGCTCTTCCATTGGCTGCAGGATGCACTGGCGAAGTCAGTGCATGTTGGCTACCGCGGTCCGCCTGGTACTGTTCGAAGAAGAGTGCGGTAAATTGAGGCCCATTGTCGGATACCAGAACGTCTGGGAATCCGTGTGTCACAAAGAGTCTGTCCAGTTTCCTGATGACTGCTTCAGTCATTATATTCCTCATTTCATGGATTTCAAACCAGTTCGAGTAGGCATCCACAGCCAGTAAGAATGTGTGTCTCTTGGTAGGACCTGCAAAGTCCAGATGAATGAAGGACCATGGTCCCCTCGGTGTTTCCCATTCGGTTGGGGTTGCTTTTGGCGGGGCGTTGCTTACTTCCTGGCATTTGTAACAGGCTTTTTCCCATGTCTCCATCTGCTTGTCAATACCCGGCCACCACGCGTAGCTTCATGCGAGGGCTTTCATACGCACGATGCCGGGGTGGCCATCGTGCATGATCCTTAGTATTGTTGTCGCAACCGCTCTGGGACGACAACTCTATCACCCCAGATAATGCAGCCCTTTTGAGAAAAAAGTTCCATTTGCCAATTTTTGAATGGGGTGTAGTCATCAGGTATTTGGTCTAACGGCCATCCCCGCTCAACCCAACTGAGGACTCGTACTAAAATAGGGTCGCGTTTTGTTTCCATCGCGATATCTCGGGCCGTTAATGGCGGCGTTTGAAGTGTCTCGATCTGCAGTATTGTGACCATCGGAGCGGGGTCATCAATAGTCTCTGGAAGAGGTGCACGGCTCAATGCGTCAGCGAGGGGAATGGCCATCCCTGGGCGATGTTGTAATTTGTAATTGTATGCCACCAAAAATTCTGACCAGCGGGTCATTCTGGCAGATAATATATACGGTGTTGGCCTATCTCCTGCGATTATTCCCAGCAAAGGTTTGTGGTCAGTCACTATGTTAAATGCTCGGCCATACACATATTCATGAAATCTCTTAACCGCGGATACTATAGCAAGGGCCTCCTTGTCAATTTGACTGTAGTTTGCGTTCTGTTTTTGATAACGTTTTTGAGAAATAAGCAACAGGGCTTCATTACCGTTTGGCAAAACGTGGCTTAAAATGGTGCCCACCCCGAATGGAGATGCATCACACGTGATCGTTAAAGGCAAAGTCTCGTTATACTGCATCAGGACAGCATCAGAAGTCAATAAATATTTTACATGTTGAAACACCTGTTCTTCTCTATGTCCCCGTATCCAGGTTGCTTTTTTGTCCAATAAATGATGTAGGGGCTCAGCTACGGTTGCTTTGTGAGGCAGGAAAATGTTATAAAAATTGATAAGGCCCAGAAAAGCCTGGAGGTCGGCCTTGTTCTAGGGTTTTGGGGCTTTCTTGATTGCCCTGAGTTTGTTATCGGTGGGGTGAATGCCTTGACTATCAATTAAATATTCCAAAAATTCTACGCGATCCGTACATAAATAACACTTGTTCCTTTTCACTTTGAGACCGGAGTCTTTAAATCTCTGGAGAACCAACCCCAGACGTTCCTTTAGTATTTTCTGTGTTGGGGCTGCGATTAACACATCATCAAAATATGGGACAACACCTTTTATCCCTTGTAATAGCCTCTCCATTAAGCTTCAAAAGATTCCCGGGGCTACGCTCACTCCGAACTGGAGTCGGTTACATTTAAACGTACCTCTGTGTGTAACGTTTGTTTGGGCCTCTGCCGTTTTTTTTGTCAACAGGCAGTTGTTGGTATGCCTGGGCTAAGTCTAGTTTAGCGAAGACTTTTCCACCCCCCAGGGAATGGAGGAGGTGTTGCACCACCGGTACCGGGTAAGCATTTTGTTGAAGGGCGTGGTTCAAGGTGGCTTGGTAGTCCCCACAAATTCTTATTGATCCATCCAGCTTGATGAGTGTTGTTAGGGATAACATTGTTTACCCTAACTGGTTTAGGTAAATAATAATATGTTATCATGGTTTATAAGTTAAAGTGTCTGCAACTTTAAATATGGGAATGTAATTAGGGGAGTGGTTGTGAAAGCACTTTAAAAGAAGCAAGACTGCAGCTTGCTTTCTCTCTGGCTTTGATGATCCCTGATTACTGCAAGGACTCAACACTGTGTTACTCAAACGGGAGAGAAACAAAGGACTGATTTGTAAGTGAACTGACATAGGATATTCTACACGGACTTTGCTAACTAAATATCACTGAATGGACTGACTAAATGATACATGACTATTGGACTGTTATTTTGACTATGCTATGAACTCATAATGGAATAAACTATATTTTTGATAGCACAAGTGTAACTGTTATTTTTACTGTATGTTAATAAACATACAAGCTTAGCTCACTCATTTATCTGTGTGCCTATCTGACTAACGCTGCACATTCTGTTTAGCTTGTCTCCCTAACCCTGGTTGGGGAACCCAGGCTTAACACGTGTTACAATTGGGGTTTCCCAGGGAGAGTGATCGGTTGGTTCTAGCACTCCCTGAGCTATTAATTTATCAAGCTGCTCGTCAATCTTTGGTTTAAGGGCAAAGGGAACTCGACGAGGCTTAAGGCGGATGGGAGCTATTTCGGGATTGAGGTTAAACGTTATTGGAGTCCCCTTGTACTCGCTTAATTTTTCTGCGAAGACATACTGGAATTCGTGGACGAGGTCTTCTTCCCAATCACTGCTGTAGGTTCGGTGAATGCCGGCTACTTCAATTCCAAGTGGAGCGAACCATTGAAGGCCTAACAAACTAGGCCGATCCTTGTCGATTACAGTCAGGGGTAGAAATGCTGTACGGTTCTTAAACGATACCCGTACTCGGCTGGATCCAACAACCGGGATTCGATTTCCTTGATAGTCCTTAAGTATGAGCCTTTGGAACCGGAGGTCTTGCCTATTGATAGTGGGGATGAGCTGCTTGAGGGTCTTCCAGGAAACCATCGAGAGGGACGATCCTGAATCGACTTCCATCAGGCAGGGCTGGTTTTCGATGGCCACTTTCACTCAGATCTTTTTGGCGTTCAGAGATGAGGCGTGACCGATCGTGATCATTTGGTGAGCCTCTTCTCGCTTCGTTGGGTGGTTTAGGGTTTTGTTTCTGTAGGAGTGGTTGTTCCATTGGTGGTTCACGGGTTCTCGCTTCATGGGACGACTTCCTGTCGGTTGGTAGTATTAGCCCCCCTTGAGGGCTGGCTGGGTCCTGGCTTGCTTCTACAGACCCGACCTATATGGCCTCTTTTCCCGCACACATGGCAGAGTGCGTCGAGGAATTTGCATTCAGACTGGGGGTGGCATGCTACACACCAGGCGCATTGGTACTGTGATTTCTGTCGTTGGTCGCGTTCGGACCGAAGTCGATGGACCTCTTCCTCGTCGCTTTCTGACGACGAGTCGAGGTCCTTGTGGTGGGCCGTCTCTAGCTGTCCCTCTGACTGAGGTGAAATGTCGCAGGCTCATTGGTGAACCGGTGTGTGTGCGCGGCGCATTTGGGAGCCAACTTCCTGGTTGCTTCTGCTGCAGTAGCTTCAGCTATGGCGTCTTTAAGGGTAATATCACCCTTTGCCATTAATTTACTTTGAGTGCCTGGTGCATCTAATCCCAAAACAATTCGGTCTCTTAGGGCTTCTTCTAAGTCGGTAAACTCGCATAGGCCTCCCAGATTCCGGAGATCCGCGATGAAATCAGCAACACTTTCACCCTTCCGCTGACTTCTCTGATAGAATTCATG
The DNA here is from genome assembly GCA_033807585.1 of Hydrophis major. NCBI lineage: Eukaryota > Metazoa > Chordata > Lepidosauria > Squamata > Elapidae > Hydrophis > Hydrophis major. The sequence goes on along the minus strand of CM066328.1, from coordinate 294,907,091 downwards.
CCTTCTCATGAGCGTTGGCATGGTCGGTGCGTAGTGAGCTGTTAGCAGTGGTTCGAGGAAGTCCCAGTCCATAGACTTTACTTCTGCCGGTTTTGCTAGTGCCTTGGCCATCTTGAATACGGTTGGCCCGCAATGAGTTAGTAATACTGCTTGTTTCTTTCCGGTAGTGGCATCCTTTAAATTGTTGGTTTCCAGAAACATCTGGAAGCAATCCATATATGAGTCCCAGTCTTCTTGAATGGAGCCGGGTTGAATGGAGCGGGTGGTATGATGCAGCCAGACATGGTCCCGCCATTGGTGTGTTCAGCCACGTGCTCTGTTATGGTTCTTCATCGTTCAGTAAGCTCTGATGTCTCCACATCCCATCCTCGTCGCCAGTGTTATGTTCTGAGCATGGGTGCAAGGATGGAGACGAGCCAGTGAAATAGTGAACTTCAATTCTTTATTTACATGTGAAAACAGCTCAGCTCCATGGCCACGATGGGCCCCTTTATATAGGCAACTCTTAACTTATTTAACCAATGAAAACACAGGGAGCGCTAGCTCCATTAATAAGTGGGAGAGGCTCGTTAATAGCCAATCAGATTCTCCTGAACGGACCAATCTGATGTCGCTATTATCGGCCAATCAGAAGTGCAGGACCAGAACCCTGCACTTTACTTCAAGCTCTTAATGATCTTTATTAAGCATTTATTGATTCACAACACCACTAATATGAATTTTGACTGATGGTGGCTTTCTGGCATTGGTGGGAGAGAGAGAGAAAGAGAGATCTGATCCAACTTCTGTCTCTCCCTCTCTCTCACACACACAGGCAGGGGTGGGATTTAGACCCCTGATCTAAAGCTGTCAAAACTCCAAAAAGTGGACTTCCGGTTTGTCAGGCTTCGGCGGCGGCGGGGATTCGCGATCCTGCGTGATCCCTGTTGCGCTAGCCGTCTTGGTGCCTCTGATCCTCACAGGGCTGGAGGATAAGGCTGCCACGTAGAGGCAGACGAAGATAGGGAGGATCCGGAGAGGGGTTTGGGGATGTCGCAGACCCCCTCCTCACCTGGCATAACCTCCTTTTCTCAAGGTGGTAGAGCGGCAGTCAGTAATGGCTGCCACAAAGAAGCCGCCGCTGGACAAGATTGTGCTGGAGGAAGAAGGAGAAAGAAGAATCAAGAGAAGTGAAAATGCTGGCTGAGCCAGGAAAATAACAACTCTTAAACACCCTGGAAACTGAATTGCTTGAATTGCTTGAAAGATACATTGTATCCCTAAGAAGATTGGAAAGCGGCAGAGAAAGCTGTCAAGGGGAAGTTTTTTTTTTTTCTTCACTCTCCCACCCCATAGAAATAGCAGACAGAGATCTGGAAAATCTATTTGGGCACCGAAGGTAACTCAATTTGAAAGTTAAAGCAAAGGGATAAAGGATTCCTGGACATTGGATTTAACAACTTAAGAAATCAGAAAACCCGTATTGGAGGTATGGATTTCTGAACCTTTAAAGGAAAATCGCTGTTGTAAGTGGGAAGGGAGAGGAAAAAAAAATTGGAGCAGAAAAAGGAAGGAGATTGCCTAGAACTTTAAAGAAAGATATGTTGTAATTGGAACTCTTTGATTAAATAGTAACCCCAGAAAGAGAAATAGAAGAAAGAAAAGAGGTATTAAAAGAAATAGTCTATTTGGATGCTTTGGTAACTTTGGAACTTTTTGGAATTATTCTTTATTAAAAATATTTGGGTGGTTGTTTTGGAAAAAGTTTTTCTCTTCACGTGGCATTGCTTGTGAATGAACTAAAAATTGAATATCAAAAATATAAAAAAGAAGAACAAGATGGAAAAGATACTTTGGGCACTCTTTTTCAATTTCTAGAAATGGCGATATGCACTTATGAAAAATTGACTATGCAGCAGGATGACTGGGACAAAGAAGAAGAAGAAGCCATCTTTAATGAACAATGGGTTCTTTTTGGGGGGAGGAGGAGAAAAAAGGAAAAGAAAAAGGGGATTTTAAGGTTTGAAAAAACAATCAAAAAAGAGAAAAATGAGAGGAAAGGTGGATACAAGGTTAGAAAACAACAGAAAGGGGGTAAGCAGAAGAAGAAAAGGGAGGAGGAGAGACAAAGGGGTAAAAAGGGCAAGGAGAAAAATAAACAAGAGAGAAAGGAGGGGATGAGAAGCCTTAATGGTGGGAAGCAAAATTTAAAGAAACAAAACTTATTTAGAGACAATGGGTAAATCTAATTGAAAAAGGGATTCTGGAAGGTACATAAGATTGTGTTTTTATATGTGTATTTAGAGTAAAATGTTTAAGATATAAATGAGTATCAATATATATGATTAGCATTTTAATGGTATTGATAGTGGTTTTATATGCTTTTATTTTGTTATTGTAGTGTTTTTGCTTTTCTCATAAAATTTATTGTGTAATTTTAGAATGTACTAAACAGAATCCCTATATAAGGTAAGTGTTATATTAAGTAGTATTATGTTAGGGGAAAGAGTCAAAGGCGTCACTCCAATCAGTGTACAGGAGAAATATATTTAAAGAGAAAAGATGAATGGATAGCTGGAAATAGAACAGACAAAGAATGATAAGTATTATGAATTGAATTGAGATAAGATAAATAAAATAAAACTAAGAAAGATAAAAGAGGGAAGAAGTTATATAGAAAATTGAAAATGGTAATAAGATATGGAATAATATATAAAGTAAATATGATTTTTGAATTTGTGTCTGTGCGAAGAGTTTTAACCCGGGATCAAGCAGCTTTCAGAAAAGATGTTTTATGTTTTTTATGTTTTGTATGTTTGTGTATTGTTTTTGAAAGGCAATAAAATTTTAATTAGCAAGAAATATAATTTGGATAATAGAATGAAAAGGAGAAGTTGGGATAAGATATGAAGTTGAACAGATAATGTAAATATATATATTACAATTTGGAACTATTTTATATGTTCTATTGGTTTTCTTAGAAAAGATCTTTTATGTTATTATGCCTTGATTGTTTGTGTATTGTTTTGTAAAATTAATAAAATTTGTATTAAAAAAAAACAAAAACTCCAAAAACTGGTCAAGTAGCTCTGGGGAAGCCAGTAATAAATTAGAACACTTGCTAAACAACCAGTCATTAAGTGAGGACCACTTGTATTTGGTTTGCCAGTCACCTGGCCACGCCCACCCAGTCACATGACTAGCAAGCCACACCCACCCAGTCATGTTACCAGCAAACCACACCCTCAAATTAGGCCACACCCACATAAATTTGAATCCCACCCCTGGGTAGGGGGCACCGAGGATGAGTTTGTAGCACCAAGGGGGCAGAGGACTGAAAAAATTTGGGAACCACTGGTTTAGAGGTTTTATGAAGTGCAATAATGTTGCTTATTCCTTTAGGATAATATTCCATTTATTACAGACTGAGAAATTTAGGTCTTGCTTGTGCAATTTAGGTCTTGCTAGTTATGTATAAAGGTTAAGATATATAAAAATGGACAAATCTGAGATTCTTGGTCTTATCCTAATCTCTACATATTCCTGATGCATTTTTAAATGGGAGGATATGGACAGCTTCAAAAACACATGGGAATAGTCTACATCTTTCCCGTCTTATACTACTGATATACCATAATTTAGATTAGGGGAATAATGAAATCAATATTAATGGGGTGGGGATTATGTTCTAAAACTGCTGAACTGCACAATATTCCCATGATTTTGGAAACCAGAGCCATTTAAAACATTAGCAATAAGGAAAGAACAGTTCAATCAATGTAACACTTATTATACCAAAAGCTGAGCTATGTTGTGAAGTGCAAACTAAATCACCCTGTACAATAGAATAATGCCTGCTAGTGTCTCTGTGTGATGGCTCTTATAACAAGTGAAAAAGCCTCTTTTCTGCAGTCGACACTCCTTTCAGTGAGTTTATTGGCTATATCAAGTTAAATGTTAATTGCAGGCTACAAAGAGGTTACTTATCCCTTTGTAATCAAATCTCTCTTTCATTAACTACCTGTGCAACCGTACACCTGCTCCTCAACATTTGACTGAGCCTTTTGTGTTCAAAGCACAGGATAGCAAATGGGCAATAGCTGAGATGCCTTAAAAGCTGTGCTACAGTCCTTGGAGGATGGCAAGCCACAAAAAACTCATTTTAAGCTTTGAATACAACCAACTGAAAATGCCACAGAAGGGTAAAAGGCCAAGATATAAGAAAAATGTAAAGCATTTTAGCTTTTTTGAAAGAGTCTTGGAACCAGAGAACTCAGAGAAATGAAATAGATTCTCTTCCCCATAATTACTTTCTCATTACTTACTGACCTCCAGGGTGACCTTGGTCAGTTCACTTTCTCCACCTAACCAAAGTATTCCAAGTGTGATCATTCAAATGAGCCATCTATTCTTTCCCTTTGAAGGCATCATAATGTGAATGTATCAGATCAGTAATTCATGAGGCTGACATTCCATCTGAATTGTATTTCCTCCCTTTTTTTTCCACCCTTCCCAGAATTGATTTGATTTGATTATGTGCCATCACAGTGCTGTTAATGATAGATCTTCTTCAGGATGATCTTGTTCCTTTAGTTTTCAGTGGTGCACTTATTTCTGCTTTAATTGAATCCATTCACTGGTCATTTTCTTCTCTTTCCCACATCACAGTCTTCTGGAGAAAGTTAGATCTTCACATATTATGTCCAAAGTGTGATAACTTCACTTGAGCCTACTGTTAGAACTTTAGGTTCATTTGTTTTAAGATCCATTTGTTTTTTGTTTGCTTCTTGGCTATTATCAATCTTTGAGATAAACCAAGACAGGAAGTACAGAAATCCACTTCCTTGATAGAGGCTACAACAAAACCTTTCTCTTTTCTCCTTTTAATTTCAAAGAGTATCAAAGTGGGCTCATCTTAAGTTTCTTCTTTACATGCTAATCTGATGTTATGGCTGCACATTCTTCAAAGCTGTCTCTATATGTCTCTATAGCTATCCATGATATTTTCAGGAGTCTGTTTGAACACCAACATTCAAAATTGTTAATACTATCTTTACCCTGCTTCTTCAAAATCAAAATTTTGCTTCACAGGAAAAAAAAAGTGTTGTCTTAATTTCTGAATTTGTCAGGATAGAAACATGTCACAGCATCTGAATACCTTTTTTTTACATGGTAGGGTAGTCTTCATTACTACCCTACCACGTGCAAGTCTGCAGATATTTCTTGACTGCTTATTCCTTTATTGATTGTTGGTCTTAAAAGCCAAAGGCTATAAACCACTCCAATATCTTCGTTGTCAGTTTTAAAATTGATTACTATATTTGTGATTGAGCTTCTTTATGTTTAATCATAGTCTCTTTTTTTAAAAAAAATGTGCTCCTTGACTTTCATTAGTAAAGTTTTTATGTGATTTGCATTTTCAGCTATGAGACTAGCTCTGTCATCAGCATAGTGCAAGTTATTGAAGTTTCTTCATTCACTTTTAAAACAATTCTCATTTTCTTTCTATCCAACTTCCTTTCTATATATTCAACATGTAGGTTGAATAAACAAGACAAAGCCTTCTTTCACTTCTTTGACAACATAAAGCTAGTCTGTTTTGTGATGCTCCATCTTTACTGGGGCTTTCTAGATATAGATTTCACATATTTTAGGATTCTTTTTTTCCTAAGGCCATTGCACAGTTTGACATAGTTGATCCAACCAAAAGTCTTTCCATAATCAGTAAATCATATATTGATATTTGTTTGGTGTTCTTCAGGTTTCTCAGTTATTCAGTGTGTGTGTGTGTGTGCGTGTATTCTTGGACTTAGCTTCAACAGCTGGTAGTTTTCTTTCCATGTAGAGGTCTAATATGTATTTGGTGATCTTTACCATTGTTTTCCTAGTCTTTGCTATTAATGTAATCCATATGGTAAAGGATGGACAGAAAGTAACTTATTCAAAGAAAATCAAAGATGGAAGGAATGTATTGAAATTCTGTACTGAAATACAGAACCAAGATATTTTAGATGCTATTCTCTATTTACAAAGGATCTGTAGTATTAAAATATGAAATCGGATAAGCACTACAATTACAACCAAGTTGGAAAACTATTTATGGAAAATCTACAGAAATATGACAAGCAACAGAAGAAGAAAAAACTGAAAAGGTTGTTCTAAAGTAATGAATAGGCCAACACATTTGGAGAATGAGACAAGGACTAATAGATCAGAAAACCAAAGGAACAAAAGAAATTTTCTGTGTTTTCCCATGTCTCTGCTCTTTGAAGGGCATTCTGAAATTTTGTAAAAAATTTCCCAGTATTCTGATAGGAAGCATTTGCAAAAATAATTAAGCTCATTTGCCAGCTTCTAATTCCAGTTTCAAACATGCCATTGCACAATTTAATTCTCTTCTTATATTACCTATGTATAGAAACTGGAAAAAACAGGAAATTTTCGGGTTGTTTTCAAATGTTTCTTAGGTAATGAAAAGCCAGAGACTATAATACAGTATGATGGTTAAGTTGTTGTTAGTGTAGGAATACAAAATAGCCTGTTAGCTGAAGCTCTTAGCCCAATCTACCTTCTCAGGATTATTGAAAAATAAAATAAAAGGAAGAAACACCGCATATACCCACTCTGAGCTTCTGAATGAAAGATGGGATAAAATTAAATAAAAAAATTAAGTGATTCTATTTTACAATTTTAATCAAGTAGAAGACCTAATTCCAGTGTTTTATTTAGAGGGTAATTCAATTGTCAAGAAAAACAAAAGTTCCTGAATGAAATGCAGCATATAAATAAACTAATACTATTTTCTTCTATTATTTCACTCATTCAATGCTCACTTAGCTCTTTTTAAATATACACAGCATAAAAACATACAATGCACATATGCACACACACACACACACACACACAAACTTGATCTACTATACTACTGGCTTCTTTTTCCCCCCCAAAGAATCTTTTGAATGTGTGTATTTTGTTTGTGTGTGTGTGTGTGTGTGTGTGTTATAATATGATGTTATAAAAAAGTTATATGGCATAAATCCACCCTTTTATACATGTTTCTTGGTGATTCATCTCTTATCATTTCTTTTCCCCCATGGATGCCAGTATTAAAAGATTTGCTTTGAACTGACCACAGAGTTAGTATGCTTGAGAAGTGAAAAAATGGAAAGATATTTGACACAGATTCACATAAATTAATCAAGGATTCCTGCTATAGCAGTAGTGATATCTAGCACATCCAGGGGCCAATACCTGTTGTACTGTGGATTCTTTATGTAGCTGTTGAGATTTAGGTGAGAAAGTCTTGAAATAATAACAAGATTTGCCATTGCAACAGCTATATCCACCTGTTATATACCAAAAAAAAGTCTTAGACCCATTTTCAAATGGACTGTTAAAACGTTCTGAAAATCACATACCATGATATCTTATTTGAAGACAGCTAGAGTTGAATGTTTTCTAGAACTGAACTAAAAGTACTCCAGCCAATTTTATGTTATGTTTTACTCATGCATGACATCCTCTAAACTATTCATGCATAATATCCTTTAAATTCAAAATTAGAAAAACAACCATTTGGTTTTTTTCAGACCATCTGTTCCAGGATACATGACCCATACTGAAAGCTAAGCATTGTAAAATCCTATTGCCTTCCTAGATTCCCGAGACCACTTGTCTTCCACATTTTGAATCATTCTGCAATATGGATGTAGGTACAGTAATCTAAATGTACCTGAGATTGAAGCCTTTTAAAAGCTCAGTAGCCTCAATGCCTGCAAAAGTACCTGCAAGCTGGCAAGTGCTTTTTGTGGCTATAATTAACTTGATGAAGGAATTATAGTCATTTGACTGCTTTAAAGAGAAGATATATAGGCAAATCAAATCACCTCCCATTTCTGGAATAAAAGATATAAAGATATATGCCTCTAAAATGTAGAACTGGCACCTGATTACATGCACTTTAATATAACAGTCCACAAACTGTGCATCTACAAATCTTAGATATCCGTTACATGTTTTGCAGGTAAACAAGATCAAACTAAGCTTTTTCAGCTGCCCATATTCTTTACTACTTATGTCCCAAAGAGGACTGATAAACACATACCAGAAAAAGAAAATGAACAAAAAGATATGGCAGTTGGTAATGACATCAACATGGCAGTTGGTAATGACATCAACATGGTAGTTGGTAATGACATCCAAGTACAACATAAAATCACTATTAATACTAAATCAAAGTGTTCATATTGAAACTTAAGAGAAACAACCTAAAACTAAGGAGAAATGCCCTGACAGTTAAAACTAGAGGTGGTATTCAGCAGGTTCTGATCAGTTCTGAAGAATCGGTAGCGGAAATTTTGAGTAATTCACAAAACCAGTAATGGAAATTTTGAGTAGTTCAGAATACCACTTCTGTCTGGCCCTGCCCCGATCTATTCTCTGCCTCCTCAATCCCAGTCTATTGGCTTCTTGTATTGCCCTGCACAGGAGAAAGGAGCTGGAAATCAGGTTAGTGGCACGGGGTCAGATGATCTATCTATCTACTGGTTGTCCACTTCTCTTTTCTTTGAACACTTTCCCAGTTTTACGAACTTCTCAAGAGAGGGTACAAATGGGAAGATTTGTGTATTTTTTCTATTTCTAAAATCAACAACTTGGGAAGCTTGCAGGAGGATTAAAATGAATTATTTTAATTTATTAAGTCATTAAGGACAAGAATTCTTTGTTTGATACTAGAAGGCAAAATCTAGCATTCCATTTCCAAGAATATGAAGGACTATATTATTATCAGTTGCATTCCCAACATAGCAGTTCTATGTCTTGCATTTAAATAGCCCTTGTACAATTATTAAACCATCATCTATTATTTTAACTGTAAACCCTACTTGTGTAAAGGCTGCATATGATTAACTAATTAACTGCAAGGTACTAGACATGGCTTCACTCCTCTATAGCTTCTTTCTGTTTTTCAATGTGTACATTACAAACACATTTGAATTAAACCCCAAAATGAATTAAACCCCAAATTCTTTTCATGTCTTTAGTTACCTGGATGGGATATACATTATATTCTAATTGCACTGGATTTGACTTTTCATGAATTACTGATCCTGTGTTAAATTTTCTCCATGTTCAGGAGAGCAGCATGTGTTCCCATTGAAGAAATAAAAGATGTTCACAAGAAACTCTCTTAAGAAAGCGTAAGACACTGCATACAAATTCTTATTTCAAAACACCCCATAAAAGTTGATTAAAAATTCAAAACAATGTTTGTTCGCTGGGGTAGGGAAAGGGGATGAAGGTGAGATGGTGCGGAGTTTTTTTTCTCCCCAGTCATTTAATCAATGCACTCAAAGGAAAACTGATATGACTGCTATGAAAAGTCAAGGCCATGAGAGCTGTTAACCTACAGAGTTTCAATTCTCCATAGAACCTTCTGATAGGTGAGGAGCCCCACTGCACAGCATGGGCATTAATGGTGGGAAGGGGGAGCTGCTTGTCATCAGTGCTTAAAGAGTAGCATGACCTGAGAAGGTCAACCAGGTTTCTCAAATGCCTGAAAATGAATAATAACTCACACCTGGAATCTTAAGTGGCACTGCTTTGTGAATTAAAAGCAGCTATAAGAATCACACCTGAAACTACTTTTAATAAGAATGTTTGGACTGTCCTAATATAGAGGCACTGTTCTTTGTTGCCATATCTGAAACCTTGAGAAGGGCATAGCACAATGGAACAGCTTACCACTTAATATTATTTCAGAGAATAGTTACTTCACTGTTTTCTGAACCTGCAGAGAAAAAAACAGGGTGGGATCAATTCACATTTGTTTTGGCTTTGTCCGGCCACCAATTTTTTAAAGCCTCTAATTCTATCTTTCCCATGCATGAAGAAATGCGTGCATTGAACTAAGGGTTAAATTTTACAATGCAATTTCATCTTTTTGAACCCTTCAAATTAAAAAGGGATACCTGTTTCAAACATGGAGAGATGCTACTGTTAGTATTGAAACTAACTATCCTGTAGCCATGCTTGTGAGTTCTGATCATGGCATCACTTTAGCAGTAAAAACATGGTTGAATTCAAGCATTTAAAAATAATCTACCTGGATGGACAAAGTTGTCAGTTTCTCATTCTGCCTATTTTTTGTTTAAATGGGGGAAAAATCCATGTTGCTTTGAGTATCTTCTGGTTAAGAGTTTCAGATCTGAGTCTCACAGACCTGGACCTCCATTAGATGGTAGCAGAAAGCATTTTCATTATCTTTCTGCTGCCATTTTATGTTTCTATAGAATTTGGCAACCTTAATTCATCTCTATCATGAAGGCAAATTATAGGGACAATAAAGTTATATTTTCTTTTCATTTGCGGGGGGGGGGGGGGTTAGTTTGGACAAATATATAATTTGCCCATTCCTATTTCGTGAGAATGTATGTGGAAAAACATTCAAGCAAGTGACAATATTCACTGTAAAGCTTCATATAAAAGCAGTGTTAATCTGCAGACTAAAAAAGCCCTGAAATAATCCATTGCTTGGGGGAAAAAAATAGTAAAATTGACATTTTGTGCCTTGTTTGATATCTAGTAATTTATTGAGTCAAGTTTTCCTTCAGAATTGTGACAAGGTGAGAAAATGGCTTTATCTGCTGAGTTTCCATATGCCATTGAGTTCCTAAGACATAAAATATTCAGATTGCCAGACAAACAATGGGGAAGGCCACAAGGATGACCATAGATTTTGCAGAAATGGCACTTGTGCAAACGGATAATGAAATTCCAGGAAGAACTAGTTAATCAATTGACAGTTGGTATTACTGTAATTGTTCCTTTCTGGAAACAGGACAAGTCCTGACTTTTGTATTAATGGCTTGAAACACTGAAATCTTTAGATCAGATCTTAAAATAGATTTGCTAAAGAGAGCACTGTTTCATATGCAATACCATTAGCTTAGGTAAACTCATCAGTTTTCAAAGGAGATAATTCTTCAGTGTTTTCAGAGATTTGAAGTACTCTTAGAAGTCAACGGGCAGGTGGATGAAAAGATTCTTATGATTTTAGACTTGAAAAAAGAAGGGGAAAACACATCTAACTTTATTCTTCCTTTCTACCTAATGCTTTATAAATCTCCAGAAAACTAATTTAACATATAAAGTATCATTATATTCAAATAAGACATAGAATTACTACTATAAAGCTAAGGATAAATTTCTCTAGACAAATGAAATTGAACAACTGAAAGTTCTAATTAAAACATTGTCAAGAAGTACTTTAACCCATTTTGAAAAGCTATCAGAATAAGTTTCTTTGGGAATTTAATGGTGGTGGAGGAGGAGGGAATAGTAACTCAATCCAATATGGAACTTACCTTTACTGTGATATACTTTCTGTCACTCACAGAAGGTAGAAACCTACAGTAAATGAATTACAGATACAAATTCTACCCCCTAGCTGAAAATCATACTGCTTAATTTGGGCAACAGACTAGGTGATTTGGGGTGGTTCTTTCTCCCCACTTTTGTTTTTCCTCAGAAACATAGCCATAAAAACGTATTTTTAAATACATATATTATTCTTCTGGTGAAGCAATGAAGCAGTGCAGACGAGCGGCAGCTCCGTGAATCCCACTGATTTCTTCAAGCCCTGAGGCTCTTAGGAGCCAAAAGTCACCCTGGATGGGTGGTAAAGGCAGAGGGATGATTTCTCCTCTCCTCGATTGACCCAAAGAAAACCCCTCCATCTGAATTAAAAAGAGAACTGCCAGCATGGCTGAACCAAAGCCAGGAGGGAAGCTGAGATGGAAGTGAAAAAGAAAGGAAAGATCTTATAACAGCATGCTTAGGATTGTAAGAATCACTCCAATTTCTGCAATGGAATTTTCCTTGGAAAGTGGGACTCAAAGGAGGAAATTAGCTGTGATTAACGATTGGGAGTGACTGTCAGATTTAGTAAAGAAAAAAAAGATATTGAAGCTAGAAGTAACTTTAAAAGTAAAGGACGTCAACCCAAATTTCTGGACTGTATTTTTATTACTACTCAACTTGAAGAATTTTGGGAAACTATTGGAAAACAATCTTATTCAGAGACATATTGATTGTAGTTAAAGTGTTTTAATTCAGCGAGTTTTGCCCTCTTTCAATAATCCAGTGTGCTTTTGGACATCCTGTTAGAGCCTATTGTTTACAGCATAATAGCAGCAGCCATCAGAGCAATAAATCCCTCCCACCTGGTAAATAACAGCTGCTAGTAAAACAATTAACCCTTCCCTTGCAGACTCTCAATACTACCTCATTACTTTAATCAAACACTGATTAATTCATTACCTCAAAACTTACAACTTTTCTACCTCATTACCTATATCAATGATTAGATAATCAATTTCTATAAAATAATTTATTAATGGTTTAATTGATTTATTGTTTTACTTGATTAGTGTGATTAGAGTGTTTAGTGAAAATGGTGTGATTACTGATTAGTTTAAAAGATCAAGATTCAGGTAATTTAATTGATTAGTAAAATAAGTGATTTAGTGAATTTAATTGAACAGTGTGATTAATGATTAGTGTAATTAATTGATTAGCAATTAGTGTAATTAATTGATTAGACTGATTGTTTCTTAGCAAAATTATTTGACTAGAGATATTATTGCAATTGATTGATTGGTGTGATATTGGCTATATTGATTACCCAAAATTGTTTCATTAAGTAATTTAATCAATGTACCATATTAACAAACCTATCATGCCAAGAAAAAAATCCAGTGCCAAACCACATCCAAAAGAGAAAATAATCCCCACCAATGAACTACAAGACTCCTGCACATGGCTTTAATGCTATAAAACTCTAAAGGATAATGAAAATTCCATCAAATGTTCTCTGTGTAACAAATATGCTCATCATGACTGCTTGGGATTACCCGAGCAAATGATTCAATACCTAGAATCATCCAATGACTTTCCATATCTCTGCAAATCATGCAGACCCAAACTGGATCTGTTTGAAAGAGTTGATATCATATAAACACGAATAAAATCCCTTGACACCACAGTAGCATCCCTGGATGCTTTAAAAGAAAGATTATCCAACCTTGAAAAAAAAAAGACACAACACAAAAACCTGAACATCCAATAGCTACAAACCACATCTCTACCCAACAACCACAACCCAATCCACAAAAAACATAAATCAGACAAATAATGATATCCCAATCCTCACCAGGGAAGCTGTTGAGCACAAATGGAAACGTCCAAACACCATCTTATTTGGTCTAGAGGACATCAATAATGTGAGATTGCGTTCGCACGAGAGACTGACACGACACGGATCTGAGTTTTCTCTCTGGTTTATTACGATTCTGCAGAAGCGGGTTCACATCCGAGGCAGCAGGATGGAACCCCGAGCACATTTTACACAGCATATTTATACCCTAAATCCCTTGCCTCATCGTACGAGGGCTTGATTCACAGTTGTCATCGGAATTCACACCTTCCAGGGACACTTTATTGCCCATCAACATTCCCCCGGTCCACCAAATGGCCTTTGATAGTTTTGTTTATCAGTACTTCCTAGACCTCCAACTGTTTGTTGATGGTTCCCCCATCAGTACTGACGCTGCTTTTGAAACACACATATATACAAAATGTTCATATTGTTCTAATCCTTATCTTCCAGAGGGTTACAAGATACATGCTTTCGTAAGCAATTCTAAGCGTAAGCAAATTTACAGAAGCAAAAGTAGCATTACATTATTTCACTTATCACAATAACAATGATGACATCACAACTGTCCAAAACATCACCAGTAATTATCAAGCATCAACCATCTCCCCTGATGAAATACTTGATATTTTCCGCATTGACCAAGAGCTCAAAAACAGAGACGGCTCTGTGGCCCCACGCTTCTGCAGGGTCATTTGCAAAAATGAATCAAGCAAACATAAATTCATTTATACTATTAATTCACTTGCCAAAAGCAACACCAACCATAAGGACCTATGTTCTTGCCCTGACCTAACCATACAGCAACATGCCCACTCCCGTGTACTCCGCACTGAACTCAAAAAACATCTAGACAATGGAGAGAAGGACCTGTAAATTGACTACCATGCTGACTGTATCAAAAGTAAGTCATACAACCCAGCTTTAACTCAGCTTTAACCTTCAACCACAACCCAACCTCAACCAATCCACCATCATCCAAGATTAGGCATGCATGCCCCTAACTACCTCTATTCCAACTACTGCTGGCTTTAAATGCAAGCTACTCAATACAAGAAACCTTGTGAATAAAATACCTGAATTTCTCCTCTTACTAAATATGACTAAATTTGACATCATATTTGTCTGTGAAACATGGCTCAATGCATCTCTCCCTGAATCCATTACCACAGTAAGAGACTATCATGTTTACCTATCAGATCGTGAAATACATAGAAGAGGTGGTGTTGCTATCTTCTATAAAAAGTCTTTACATCTAAAAAACATCCAAGTTACCCAAGAGCTTGCTCTTCCTGAGACCATCGTCTGTGAACTTTCCTTAAATATCACATTTCAGTTCTTACTATATTACAGAGCTCCTGATTATGACATCACACATGTAAACAAGCTAAATTCACTACTAACATGATCATGTTTCCTTTGTTTTTCCTTAAAGCCACGTTTGTTGGTTTTTTGTTTTGTTTTTATAACAAATTTTATAAATTTTACAAAAACAATACACAATCCAGGCATAACAACTTGAAAAATCTTTTCTAAAAAAAAAATAATAATTAAAGAAGAGAGCCAATAGAACATACAAAATAATTCCAAATTGTAATATCAATATTTACATTATCTATTTAACTTCATATCTTATCCAGACTTCTCCTTTTATCCAAATTATATTTCTTGCTTATTAAAATTTTATTGCCTTTCATAAACATACAAAACACAGAACATAGGGGAAAAAAAAAAAAAAAACTAAAATATCTTTTCTGAAGGCTGCCTGATCCCGGGTTGAAACTCTTCTCACAGACACAAATTCAAACATCATATTCACTTTATATATCCTTCCATATCTTATTATCATTTTCTTTTTTTTTATAAACCAATTTTATTAATTTTACAAAAACAGTGCACAAACAATCAAGGCATAATAGCTTATAAATTATTTTCTAAAAAAAAATAGTAATAATTAAAGAAGAAGACCAATAGAACATAATGATTCCCAATTATAATATCAATATTTACTTTATCTATTTAACTTCATATCTTATTCCAACTTCTCCCTTTCATCCAAATTATTTCTTGTTAATTAAAATTTTATTGCCTTTTATCAACATACAAAACCCAAAAAAACATAACAAAACCTTTATATATCCTTCCATATCTTATTACCATTTTCAATAACATTCTTTGTCTGTTCTATTTCCAACTATCCATTCATCTTTTTTTCTTTTACTATACTTCTCCTATACACTAATTGGAGTGACGCCTTTAACTCATTACCCTTACTTAAAAGTACTTCATATAACACTTAATTTATCTTGGGATTCTGTTTAGTAGATTCTAAAATTACACAATAAATTTTATACTCCAAATGCACATATAAAAACACAATCTTATGTACCTTCCAGAATCCCCCTTTTATCCTTAATTTGGTTCACCTATTGTCTCTAAATAAACTTTTTTTCTTTAGATCTTGCTTCCCACCATTGAGGCTTCTCCTCCCCCCCTTTCTCTCTTGATTATTCTTCTCCTTGCCCTTTTTACCCCTTTGTTTTTCCTCCTCCCTTTTCTTACTCCCTTTCCTTTGCTTTCTAACCTTGCATCCACCTTTCCTCTCATTTTTCTCATTTTTGGTTGTTTTTTCAAACCTTAAAATCCCCTTTTTCTTATCCTCTTTCTCCTCCTCCCCGGAAAAAACCCATTGTTAATCAAAGATGGCTTCTTGTTCCTCTTCTTCTTTGTCCCAGTCATTCTGCTGCGTAATCAACTTTTCATAAGTACATAACACCATTTCTAAAAATTGAAATAAGGTGCCCAAAGTATCTTTTCCATCTTGTTCTTCCTTTTTATATTTTTGACATTCAGTCTTTAGTTCATCCACAAGCGATGCCATCCTGAAAAGAGAAACTTTCCCCAAAACAACCACCCAAGTATTTTTAATCAAAAATAATTCAAAAAAAGTTCCAAAAGTTAATACTTTTCTTCCTTCTTCTATTTCTCTTTCTGGGGTTACTGTTTAATCAAAGAGGTCCAATTACCATATATCTTTCTTTGAGATTCTAGGCAATCTCCTCCTTTTTCCACTTCTGCTCCAATTTTTTTCCTCTCCCTTCCCACTTGCAACATCAATTTTTAAATGATCAGAAATCCATACCTCTAATAAGGGTTTTCCAATTTCTTAAATTTTTAAGTCCAGTGTCCAAGAACTCTTTTGTCCCTTAACTTCAACTTTCAGAATAGTTCACCTTCAATGCCCAAAGAAATTTCAAATCTTCATCTGCTGTTTCCATGGGGTGGGAGAGTGAAGAAAAAAAAAGTTCCCTTTAACAGCTTCTACGCCGCTTTCAATCTTCTTAGGGATACAATATATCCTCCAGCAATTCAGACAGCTCAGTTCCAGCGAATTTAAAAGATGTTGATTGACCCGGCTCAGCCAGCACTTTCACTTTTCTTGCTTCCTCCAACACAATCTTACCCGGTTGCAGGCTTCTTCATGGTGGCCATTGTTGACCATCGCTCCACCACCTTGGGAAAAGGGGGTTTGTTGGTTTTTGTTTTGTTTTGTTTTTGTTTTAAAGAGGAAGTGTTGCTGTTTGATAGATTTGAATGGAGAAGATTTGAATGAGCTCACCAATCACCTACTTTGGAGTATGGAAAGGATGAGATTTGGGTGGGGGTTTAGTGGAGGTTGTCCAATCAGCTGAGTGGGAATTTAAATTCAGGCTGATTAATCAGCTGGGTTGTTTAAATGGAGCTGGATGATTTATATGGAGACTATCAATTCTCCGTGAATCTCCTTTGTTCTCCCCAATTGGTGGCTGTTTAGAATTATTTATACATTTGTTTTAAATGGAGACTGTAGACATCATTCCAGTTCTTCCATCATCAGAATTCACAATCAATCTCAGTTTCAAAAGGCAGTTTTCCTGAATAAAAACCTTCTTCACACCTCTTTTTCTCATCTAGTCCCCCCCTTTTTTTCCTCCTTTAATCACACTTTTCTCAAGCTGCCATTTAACTTCCAGAGTTAGAGGGTAAAAACATAAATTAAGCCGCTGCTGCTTAATCTCCACACTCACCCCTTCTGCTCTGGATTCTTTGCTTTTTAAGTTGTTTCTGACTCGGGTCCACAGTAAATCTTCGAGCCATTTACCTGCTCCTTCCTTCCACCGCCAATCTATTAGGAGACCTAAGGAGGAGCCGGGGGAGACCTCCAAAGGAGATGACCTCCAAAGCCCCTTCCAGCTCTATTCCGACTCTATTCTTTTTCTGCCTTCTGCACAGATTTGAAGCTGTACAGATGCAGATAGATAACTCAACAAGACATCCATAACAAATTACATTTATTGCTTCATCAAGTATCCTCATAACTCACATTTGTGACAAAGTTCTTCTTTAATGACTAATCTTTTGTATATCTGCCTTGTAGTAAAAGATCGTTATCTCCTAACCCATCTCATAGTGATAGAAAGCAGCTCCCATGAGTTCAGTTCAGGCAAAAATGAAGGAAACTTTCTCGACCCATCGAGGGTCAAAACAGTGACCAATCAGGATTACAGATGTGGCCACATGACATGGACTACATTTCCCAGGATACCTTTAACTATATTTACTATGATGCCTTCCCTTAAGGGGATAGCTCATAATTCCTAAGTAACTATTCAATTCCCATAGATTGGCTGGGACAGCACAATTCCGATGCACCACCAATGAGCGTACAATCCTGCACTTGCATCACATTTCTTATTTATAAACAACTCTATAAACCATTGTCATTTTAATCATTGCATCATAAAAACATCAGATATCATAACATATCTACTTTAACATTGGTCAAATATAGCAACTTTATATTCCTTCCTTTTACTTCTAACAATCTTAATTCCAAGACCATTCAAATGATGTCATAGAACTTGATTTTTCATTTTTTCTTTGTCTCTTCTCTCTAACAAGCCTCTTTTGTAAATTCAATAGGACAATTATCCAGCTCACTTTCTTGGTTTATTGTTATTTCTTTTAATTATAGAGACATCAAGTAATTTATTTTGTATGTGTACATACAAAATATGTCATTACATGTCATTCTTATTGCCTATTATCTGTAAATCCACTTTCAACTCAATCTCAATTTTATCAGGGAGATCTTATATCTCTTGAAAATATTATGTATTTTAAATAGACTCTTTATAAAGAAAGATTCTCTTTAATAATGTTGACGTTATTAAAATTTACTTCTGCACCTCTTATTCAAAATATCCTTCTGTATATCTAATGTTAAAATATTCTGGTTCATTCTGTAGTTGTAAATTAAGATTAAAATCTTCTAGTGTCTAATTTTTATCTTTAAAAAAAAATCCAAACAAAAGGCATTTTCCCACAGAAAGGATTTTTTAAATAAATAATTCTATTTTTTAATTTAAATTTATCTGGACCCTGAATCCATTTGTAACTTTCCAAAATCAAAATTTTAATCAGCCTTTTAAATGGCCTTTTGCTATTTATTATGTATATGTACACACACACATACACATGTAACTAACATTTTCACAAAGAATTGAAAAAAACCTATCAAGTGCTACCAAAGAGCCATTAACTAGCAATTTTCTAAAGTAATTAGAAAATGAAATATGCAAACCCGTGTCTGTAAAAGGCAACAACCACAGTTTGCTGAAGATGGTATTCCTCATATTCCAGAGACTTAAACCCACTAGAATCAGCTTTCTCCTGAGAAGCATATGTCTGGAGCATTTATGAGTGATCTCAGGTTTTCTCCTTATCTAGACAAGAATTATTGAAGAGCCAGTCTATTTGTCTGCTGGTCTACTTGCCAGCTTGCCACATTTTTAGCTGTGTGCTTTTCACATAACCATCTTCAGTCCACCATTTTTTCTTCCAGAAGTATAACCCTTGTAAAAGAATTCATAGATAAAAGAAAACCAATGAATCTAAATAGTTGCAAAACAGTACTGGAAGAATGACTGTCAAATTTCCTATTTTTTCTATCTAGATCAGCAGTGTCAAACTCAAAGCACAGGGGCTGGATCCTGCCCATGGGGTACTTATAGATATGGCCTGTGTGGCTGCCCTGGAAACAGCAACAACAGGTCCAGTCTATGGTGCCTCTCCCAGCAAAAATAGAACTTGGGAGGGCCATGTGCAGCCTTTCTTAGATCTGTTTTTGGCTGCAACAGCCTCCTGCAGCCCTCTAGTCAGCAAAAACAGAGTTCGGTGTGTGTGTGTGTATGTTTCCATTTATGCTGGCAGAGAGCTGCAGGAGGCCATCCCAGCTGACAACAGAGCTCGAGAGGGTCACACATGCCCCTCCCCCCAGCTCCATTTTTTATGGCAGAGAGTTGCAGGAGGCCATCTCAGCCAAAACCAAAACTCAGGAGTCCATTTTTGCTGCAGAGTGCTTGGCCCACAGGTGCCCTCAACAAGAGTGATATCAAACTGCCATGCCCACCCCAGCCTCCCAAGGTCAAATACAACCCTGATGTGACCCTCAATGAAATCAAGTTTGATGCCCCTGATCTAGATGGACTATCTGCAGAAAAGACATTGAATGAAGTAAATATATGATCAGATTCAGCAGGTCGACCCTAAGGCTGAACCCAATTCCACAAAAGTACTTTTGATTAACTATGATTACTCTGCCATCAAATCCATCCCATTCTTTTTTCTCCTTACATGTTATATTTTAATATTCTTTGCTTTATGGTTACTTTCTTTCTTTCTTTCTTTCTTTTTTTGTAACAAATGACTAAAACTCCAAAGCAGATGCAACTTTTAATCAATGTGTTTGTTTAAAGTATTTAGTCTGTTTTTTTCCCCTTGTATTATTTCATCAGGGATATGGCTGTCATTTCATCATTTGCTTTAGGCATATCTCAACCACAGGCAATTTCAGAGATGTTCCTTGAGGCACATTCTTCAATCCCCAAGTCCCTTTCACTAAGTCTTAAAATGAGCTGCACTGTGACGCATTTATACATATTAGTGAGATGATACCCTGGTTTGAATCTTGCCCTTAGGGTTAAGCTCTGTTTTGGAAGTGCCAAAATGGTTTTCTCGGTTCTCAGCTGACAGTGTGATACACGGTCACTCATTCATGAGCTGCAAATAAATTCATCAGAGTGACTTTGGTGCACCAAAAAGGACTGTACAATGTTTCAACTATCTGTAGTGCATGATGCTCAAAATGGTGGAAAGCAATTAGAGCAGGGAGTTGACAGGGAGGAATGGAAAAAAAGCTTTAATTTTAACTGTGTGCATTACTGAATCATTTTTCTCACTTTGCTGAAGGTTATATATAAGCCAGATGCAGGAAATGAACATGTAACTAAAACTTCCAGCTCTACTGCTTATTAAAGCATAAAGTAGAAATATGTTTTACTTATTTTTCAGAATCTTGGTAGTGTTCAAAATAATATTCCAAGCATAGTTACCAGACTTATGCTTTTAAAGAGCTTTTCCTGAATCTGAGTCTTGATACTACTACTTTCACCAGAAGACTCCTGATATGAATAGAGTTCATGTTAGCATGGAGATTTGTGACACAATGTTTTGCTATCTAAGCAAGTATCCATTTCTCTGAAGCCATCCAGAAGGTGGCTAGATGGATGGATGGATGGATGGATGGTGGAGAGAGAAAGAGAGAGAGAGAGAGATAAACAGAAAAAACATTCTCTATTAAAGGAATAACATGATTATTTGTGAAGGGTTGTAGTATAACAACTATTTTGGTATAGTGCTACCTAAATTAGCATTCCCATTTCAAATTTAGGTTGGGATATGGGCATTAATAGAATGCCGATGACATCCAGCAAACTAATTTTGTTTCCTTTTATAGAAAAGAACTTAAAGTAGTTTTCTACAATATGTAAATCAGGTATGGTTTGCTGTCTTTCAATTAATATCAAACAATTGTGGGATAATAGGAAAGGAGTCTGCCTTTGCAGTTTAGTGCAGAAGCCAGCAAATCTATTCCATGCCATAGTGACGTTTTAAGTATGCATTATGAATACCAGAATAACAGTGTTGAAAGCGACCTTGGAGGTTTTCTCATCAACCCCCCTCCTGCTCAAGCAGGGGAATCCTATACCGTTCCAGACAAGTAGCTGTCCAGTCTCTTCTTAAAAGACCATTTTGAGAGTTAAGATCATATCACCAAATGGTGACCCTCAAATGTACTTTTTATGCAACATATTTTGATCAGATATTGTCATTTCCATGAATGAAGGACTGCAAAACAACAACAACAACAATGGAATACAATGTCAGAGAAACAGTAAGTGATGAATCTCACATATTTTTAAAGAAACACTTCTGAGAATATTGCTAAATGGCAAGGTAGTTTCTTTCTCAGTGGCATCTTAGAGGAACAAAGGAATGTTATGACTGTGGAGTCTTTAAAAAATGAAATAACTAAATAAACATGTCTAGAATGATAAGCCATTTGCTCCATTTAAATGATTAAAATTCACCCCATATCCCCAAATTGCTCAGTATTTTCCCCAATTTCACAGAGGATTAATGATCCATGAAAATAAAGAAATAATCAGTGCAGCTTCAAAGCAAGCCTCATACATACAAACTCTATTCCTTTCAGGGCAAGCAATGTTATAGTGAAACATACTAAGTCAAAGAAACCGGAATCAGGAAATAAGGGGAGGAAAACAATATAACTAAATCAAGTTTACATTGACAACATTCACTACATACATACATACATACATATATATACATATACATATACATATACATATACATATACATATACATATACATATACATATACATATACATATACATATACATACACATACACATACACATACATACATACATACATACATACATACATACATACATACATATATATATACAAGGCTTGGTCTTCAGCTCTGTGCGAGAACCTCAGAAAACAAATATATATATTTGTATATATAAGTGCAGGCTTCCAAATGATTGACAGCCTGGTGGAATCATCAACTTCAATGGCACCAAAACCCTAGCCACCATAGAAAATCCCAGCCACAGAATCATCAGAGAAGCCATAGAGATTGAAAAAAGACCAGAAAGCATGAACAGAAGAGATGATTCCACCAGGCTGTCAATCATTTGGAAGCCTGCACTCACAAACAAAAAAATCTCCACACCACAAGCCAGGCAAACACCTGGGCACAAACAGATCCCCCCTGATACCTCCAGCTCAAACACACCCCAACCAGGCACCCAGATGAAACCCAGCTTCCTAACGAATGATAGCTGTCCATTTACCCGAAGCCAAGCTGCACTAAAGGCCTCCAATAAAGTAACACAATGTTGCCAGCCAATCAAGATACAAAAAGAGCCCCCCCCAAAAAAAAAAAACAGACAGAAGATATTTGTAGCAGAACACAGCAAACTCCAAGACCAATAAACACAGACCAAGACTCTCAACCAATCAGGAGGAAGAAAAAACCATTCTGACACAGCAATAGGCTGCCCCAAATTTAAATCTGAAACCACTGTAAAAGTCTGACTCACAGACAAACACCATACAGAAGCCTGATGATGGCAGATGAGATTCTGCTGAAACGTTGCTACAACTGTAAAAGCACCACGTGGGAAAATACCCGAACAAAGCTGAATGCCAGACATGTAAGTACCCGCGAAAACTTAAGTTTTCGCGGGTACTTACATGTCTGGCATTCAGCTTTGTTTGGGTATTTTCCCACGTCATAGTAGTGGTGCTTTTAAAGTTGTAGCAACGTTTCAGCAGAATCTCATCTGCCATCATCAGGCTTCTGTATCGTGTTCGTCTGTGAGTTAGACTTTTACAGTGGTTTCAGATTTAAATTTGGGGCAGCCTATTGCTGTGCCAGAATGGTTTTTTCTTCATCCTGATTGGTTGAGAGTCTTGGTCTGTGTTTATTGCTCTTGGAGTTTGCTGTGTTCTGCTTCTAATATCTTCTGTCTGTTTTTTTGGCTCTTTTGTATCTTGATTGGCTGGCAGCATTGTGTTACTTTATTGGAGGCCTTTAGTGCAGCTTGGCTTCGGGTAAATGGACAGCTATCATTCGTTAGGAAGCTGGGTTTCATCTGGGTGCCTGGCTGCGGTGTGTTTGAGCTGGAGGTATCAGGGGGGATCTGTTTGTGCCCAGGTGTTTGCCTGGCTTGTGGTGTGGAGATTTGTTTGTTTGTGAGTGCAGGCTTCCAAATGATTGACAGCCTGGTGGAATCATCTCTTCTGTTCATGCTTTCTGGTCATTTTTCAATCTCTGTGGCTTCTCTGATGATTCTGTGGCTAGGGTTTTCTATAGTGGCTAGGGTTTTGGTGCCATTGAAGTTGATGCTATGATCTGTGGCTTCCATGTGTTGGACGAGTGAGGAAGTGTGTTCCAGCTTTTTGATTGCATTTTTGTGTTCATCCAGGCGGGTTCTTATTCTTCTATTGGTCTGTCCAATGTACATGGCCGGGCATGATGCACAGGGGACTTCGTATATGCCTTGGTTTTCCAGGTCAATTTTATCTTTGGGGTTTCTAAGGATGGCTGCTATTTTCTGTCTGTTTTGAAGGCAGTCTTGATGTGATGTCTGTGTAGTATCTTACTTATTTTGTCTGTAGTACCTCTTATGTAGGGCAGGACAGCTGTTCCATAGGTCTGTTCATCTTCTGGGTCTCTATTATGTTTCAGTGTGTTTTTGTGGATCAAGCTAGTGATTTTGCTTCTGTGGAAGCCGTTGGCTGTCAGTACTTTAGTCAGAGTGCATAGTTCAGTCTTAATGTGTGTCTTGTCTGCCAGGCGTTTGGTTCTAGTAATTAGTGTTTTAGCCACGGATTTTATCTGTGCTGGGTGGTGGTGGGATTGGGCGTTGAGGTAGCGGTTAGTGTGTGTTTTCTTCTGGTATACGGTGTGTCCTAGTGTGCCATCTGTTTTTTTTTTTTTTTTTTTTAGATAAGTACATCTAGGAATGGTAGTTGTTTGTTTGTTTCCATTTCCATGGTGAACTTGATTTTTGGGTGTGTGCTGTTTAGGTGTGTTAGGAAATTGTTTAGGTTTTCTTTTCCATGGGGCCAAATCACAAATGTGTCATCGATGTATCTTAACCATAGTTTGGGTTTGTGGATGGCATTGGCCAGGGCTCTGGATTCAAATTCTTCCATGAACAGGTTTGCAATGACGGGTGACAGTGGGGATCCCATAGGGGCTCCTTCAATTTGTTTGTATCTTTGTCCTTTGTATATGAAATATGTGTTGGTTAAGCAGTGTTCTGTTAGTTTCATGAGGTGTTTAACTGGTTGGTATTTATTTTTGATGATTTCAAGGGTCTCTTTTATCGGGACTTGAGTGAATAGTGAAACTACGTCGAAACTTACAAGCAGATCTTCTTGCTCCACATGTAGATCTTTGATCATTTCCAAGAAGTGGTATGAGTTTTGTACATGTGAAGCTGCTGTGTCAGCATGGGGTTGTAGCTGTTTTGCTAAGTGTTTAGCTAGGTTTTGTAGTGGTGCTCCTCTGGAGCTGACTATGGGTCTGAGAGGTATGCCTTCTTTGTGTATTTTTGGGAGGCCGTATAGTTTGGGGCATCTGGAAGATTTTTCTCTTGGGGTGATCATCTGTTGGATCTCTTTGCTCATGTGGTCGGTTATAATTTTCTTCTTGGTTAATATTTCCAGATATGTGGTTGGGTCTGTGTTTATGGGTTTATATGTGGAATCTTGGAGTAGGTCTGTCAATTTTGTTTCATAGTCTTTTCTGTCCATTACTACAGTGGCATTCCCTTTGTCTGCTGGGTTGCATCAACTTCAATGGCACCAAAACCCAAGCCACTATAGAAAACCCTAGCCACAGAATCATCAGAGAAGCCATAGAGATTGAAAAAAGACCAGAAAGCATGAACAGAAGAGATGATTCCATCAGGCTGTCAATCATTTGGAAGCCTGCACTCACAAACAAAAAAATCTCCACACCACAAGCCAGGCAAACACCTGGGCACAAACAGATCCCCCCTGATACCTCCAGCTCAAACACACCCCAACCAGGTACCCAGATGAAATCCAGCTTCCTAACTAATGATAGCCATCCATTTACCTGAATCCAAGCTGCACTAAAGGCCTCCAATAAAGTAACACACTGCTGCCAGCCAATCAAGATACAAAGAGAGCCAAAAAACAGACAGAAGATATCAGAAACACCAATCAAGCAGAACACAGCAAACTCCAAGATCAATAAACACAGAGCAAAACTCCCAACCAATCAGGAGGAAGAAAAAACCATTCTGGCACAGCAATAGGCTGCCCCAAATTTAAATCTGAAACCACTGTAAAAGTTTGACTCATAGACAAACACCATACAGAAGCCTGATGATGGCAGATGAGATTCTGCTGAAACGTTGCTACAACTTTAAAAGCACCACTACTAGGACGTGGGAAAATACCCGAACAAAGCTGAATGCCAATATTCATGGTCTTTAGTTCCTTTTGAACCATTTTCCTTTTGATCCATTTGAACTCCTCCTCCTTCTTATATTTGTTGTGCAAATCAGTCTTCCTCCAATCTCTCAATATGATCAAACCACCTCAACATATTTCTTTCAAGCCACTCACTCATTCATTTATCATCTTATGAAATATGACTGATTTGTGGATGAAAATATATGTTTGCTGCTAAGAGTTTAAGCAGCTTACACTTGGCAGGAAGGAATATGTGCAGAAGGACAAATAAGAAAGCACTTTCCTTTTAAAAATATAAAAATAAAAAATAACTGACATAACTTTAATCACTACTAAGCTGCCAGTTCCCATAGGAAAAAAATATGTGTAATAGAGAAAAAGTAGTGTAACTCCATTCATACTAGATTCTATGACATTCTTTACCAGCACACAAAGAAGTACAGGCAGCTTATTTTTCTTGTGTGTCCTGAAAGGTTGATTATGTTCCCAGAAATACCCTTTGCCACTGTTCAAGGATACAACTTGCTATTGAATTTGGGCCCCTCACTGCCCTGTTACTAAGCCATCAGATCAGACTGAAAAAACACGTGTCAGCATCAGCCTATATTATTTTTGGACCTCGTGAGTGCCACATTCATATCACAACATTTATGTTTGAAAATGCCATTCAACGTTGCCACTTCTACACATCAGGATACCACCCTCCAAAAAAATGGTTTACAAGAGGGACAGTGAAAAAGATGTAAAGATAATCATTTTGGTGTATGTTT
The DNA here is from genome assembly GCA_033807585.1 of Hydrophis major. Taxonomy (NCBI): domain Eukaryota; kingdom Metazoa; phylum Chordata; class Lepidosauria; order Squamata; family Elapidae; genus Hydrophis; species Hydrophis major. The sequence continues at coordinate 294,880,696 of CM066328.1, read as the reverse complement.
TCTTTGTGTGAGAGTATGCGTTTCTTATTATTTTACGCGGTAAGGTTTTGGAATGTTTATCCTCATCCAAATGTTTTTGTAACTTCATGACCGTGTCAAAGGTCCTCTGCGGGAATTCTGTGGGAAAATGTAGAATGACCTGCACATAAGAAACAAGGAAAACATCTCAGCATGAGACACCCTAGAAGTTAAAATGAAGCATCTTTAGATGCTAAAATGAAGCATCTGCATCTCTGCACATGGTGCTTTCAAGATTTTTAATGGGAGGTCTCTATTAAAAGGACAAACACTGTATTATGCTTTGATCTGGAATGAAAAATTGATTCCATTACAACTCCTACAGAGTTCTAATCACTGGTTAAAATGCTTATCCTTATTTTCTAAATAAAGAATACAGATTATTACTTTATTTAAGAAAAAAATGTGACACACACAGATGCACACTGTCACATAATAATATTTTAATGATGATAATTAGTATAAGACAACTAGGGAGATATAGTCTTATTTTAAGATGAATTCTATACTATAAGGAAATAAATATCACAAACCTTAAACAAAGGCAAAATGGACTCACCTCATTTCATATATTAAATACCTTGGTAAGAGTACACTTGAAATATTGCATCCAGTTTTGGTCATCATGATGTAAAAAAGATGTTGAGACTCTAGAAAGAGTGCAGAGAAGAGCAACAAAGATGATTAGGGGACTGGAGACTAAAACATATATAGAACAGTTGCTGGAATTGTGTATGACTAGTTTGATGAAAAGAAGGACTAGGAGTGACATGATAGTAGTGTTCCAATATCTCAGGGGCTGCCACAAAGAAGAGGAAGTTAAGCTATTCTCCAAAGCACCTGAGGGCAGGACAAGAAGCAGTGGATGGAAAGTATTCAAAGAGGGAAGCAATTTAGAACTAAGAAGAAATTTCCTGACAGAACAATTAATGAGTGGAACAACTTGCCTCCAGAAATTGTGAATGCTCCAACACTGGAAGTTTTTAAGAAGAGATTGGATAACCATTTGTTTGAAATTCCTGCCTAAGCAGTGCGGTGGACTAGAAGACCTCCAAGGTCCCTTCCAACTCTGTTATTCTATTCTAAATAATAATGACAAACAGTACTTAATCCCATAAGAAAAATACATACAGGCATTCTCTGTGATTTTTTTTAAATTAGAACAAATGTTACTAGCCCATTCATGTCAAAGAAACTTCACTACTTTTTTTAAGTTCTAGCTTCTGATATTTATCAGATGAATATATTAGTTTCCTTCTGTGAGAAAGAACACCTCTTTTTATATTGCAAAAGTGATAATGGAAACCAATAAAATGATTCACATGTTGGATCCAGATTAAGTTGGCTGAAAATAAATTCCACTGAAATCAATGAGGCTCTCCAGTCATTAGTTAACTGAAGTGCTACTGATTGCAGCAATATCTAAAATGTCACTAATACTGCAGTAAATAGTGGGGCAGCCTTAGATTGCATCTCATCCTTGATTTCCAGTTGTGTAACAAATGTGTAAACCTTTTGTAGACATCAATTGCAAAAGCATAATAAAGTATTAATTGTTCCTATATAGTATGTGTGTGTGTGTGTGTGTGTGTGTGTATATATATATACACAAAGAAGAACAAACTGCACTACTTAACCTGAAAGAAGACACCAGCATAATAATCCTACCAGCAGACAAGGGCAACACGACAGTGGTTATGAACACATCTGACTACCAATCCAAGCTAACCAACCTACTCCAAGACCCCACATACAAACCCCTAAAAACAGACCCTACCACCTACCTAGAAAAAACCACCAAATCCAAAATAAAAGCCTCCTCCATCAGTGAAGACATTCAGCAAAGAATCATACCCAGAGAGAAATCATCCAGATGCCCTAAACTTTATGGTCTCCCCAAGATACACAAAGAAGGAACCCCACTTAGACCAATAGTCAGCTCCATAGGCTCACCTCTACAAAACCTAGCCAAATTTATCACCAAACAACTACAGCCCTATGCAGAATCCATCAACTCACACTTAAGAAATTCATTCCAGTTCATCGAGATCATAAAGAAACAAAACTTACAACCCAGTGACCTACTAGTGAGCTTCGATGTCATATCCCTCTTCATCCAAGTGCCAATAAAAGAAGCCTTGACAGCCATCCAAAACAAATACAACCTCCCCAAGTACATCCTAGATCTGACCAACCACTGCCTATCCAATACATACTTCACCTGCAATGGACAAAAATACAAACAAATAGAAGGAGCACCCATGGGATCACCCCTCTCACCTGTCATCGCTAACCTCTACAGGGAACACTTTGAAACACAAGCTCTAGAAAAATATGATCACAAATCCAAACTCTGGCTCAGATACATAGTTGACACCTTCATAATCTGGCCACATGGGAAAGAAAAACTGAACAACTTCCTCACACACCTCAACAGCCTACACCCCAAAATACAATTCACCATGGAAACAGAAGCTAACAACCAACTTCCCTTCCTAGATGTCTTGGTGTACAAAAATCCAGTGGCTCCCTAGGACACACCATCTACCAGAAGAAAACACATACAAACCGCTATCTACACACACTCTCACACCACCACCCAGCACAGATCAATTCTGTAGCCGAGACACTCATCTCCAGAACAAAATGCTTAGCCGATGAACAACACCTAGAGACCGAACTACATACTCTCACCGGCGTGCTGACAGCCAATGGATTCCAAAAAAAGAAGATCACCCACCTAATCCAAAAAGAAACCCCAACCAAAATCCAAGACAGAGAACAAGAGAATGGCAAAGCCCTCCTTCCATATATAAAAGGCACTACAGACAAAATCAGCAAGATCCTCCAAAAACACAACATTAAGACAGCATTCTGCACAAAAAGAAAGATATCCACCATCCTAAGAAACCCTAAGGACAAAATTGAGTTAGAAAATCAAGGAGTATACGAAATCCCTTGCACTGCCTGCCCCACCACATACATTGGACAAACTAACAGAAGAATAAGTGCATGCATTGAAGAACATAAGAACTCAATCAAAAAGGAAGAACCGACCTCTTCCCTGGTCCAACACCTCAAAGCCACAGGACATGAGATTGACTTTAAAAATACCAGAACTATCGCCAAAACCGAACACTTCAGCAGCAGAATAATCAGAGAAGCCATAGAGATAGAAAAACGCTCACACAGCATGAATAAACGAGATGATACCTCCCGCCTACCAGCCATTTGGAAACCCGCCCTCATGAACAGATGACTACTTAACATGAAGAATGACACCAGACCCACACCCCTGAGAGCCACACAAGATGCCACCACCACACTTCCACATAGAAAGCAGACTCACACCCACACAGAAGATGAGACACGACCATGGACCAGAAGCCGCACTGCAGCTGCATCACTACCCACTTCAAACCCCTCTGAGCCATACATGAAGCGAACTGACCCCCACCATGAAGATGCAGCACGACTACGAAATCGAAGCCAAACAGCAAGATCACAGCTCACCAGCTCAAATCCCCCAGCAACTAAGACTAACCTGAGCACAACCAAGCCTCCACCTGAACAGAACACGCCTCCAGCCAATCAGAACACAGCCAACCCCCCAACCAATCAGAAAACAGCCAAACCCCCAACCAATGAGAAGACACCCCCACCCAATCAGAACACAGCCAAGCCCCCACCCAATCAAGTCACACCCCCACTAGCAGTTAAAAGGAAGAAACAGCTGCAAGCTCACATCACTCTGAGAAGCACAGAGCTGAAGACCAAGCCTGAAGATGATGAATGGGACTTCATCGAAACGTTGCCTAGATACTTCCAATCTTACGCGGGAGAAAACCCAAATAACCAAAGATAGATAGATAGATAGATAGATAGATAGATAGATAGATAGATAGATAGACATAGACATAGACATAGACATAGACATAGACATAGACATAGACATAGACATATGCATATACATATACATATACATATACATATACATATACATATACATATACATATACATATACATATACATATATATATATAATATTTCTTAAGTTTTCGTGGGTACTTATGTATGACATTCAGCTTAGTTCGGGTATTTTCCCACGTCATAGTAGTTGTGCTTTTGAAGTTGTAGCAACGTTTCAGCAGAATCTCATCTGCCATCATCAGGCTTCTGTATAGTGTTTATCTGTGAGTCAGACTTTTACAGTGAAGTAGTCTCACAAATAAACACTTCAATAAAATGTTTGATTTACATCATTGGACCATTATTGGAAAAACACAGATTTTCTTTATTGGACATTAATTATATCAATAGAAAATGTCTTAATTAAAATAAATGAAAAATATGTTTTATCATAGCCTTGCTAGAAACCATCAGAGAAGGCCTTATAGAAAACCTACTCATGGACTTCCGGTTTGCGTGGCTTCGGGGCAGCAGGAATTCGCGACAGCTCGCGATTCCTGCTGGCTAGCTGTCGAGGTACCCCCGATCCAGATGGGTCAGGGGATTAAGGCTGCCCTGTAGGGACAGCTGAAGATAGAGGGGAGCCGGCTAGGGAGGTGGGGGCATCGCAGACCCCCCCCTTCTCCGGAAAAACCCCTTTTTCCCAAGGCGGTGGAGCGGCGGTCAGCAATGGCCGCCACGAAGATGCCAGCAACCGGGTAAGAACTGTGCTGGAGGAAGTGTGAAAAGTGAAAGTTCTGTCTGAGCCGGGTCAAGTAACAACTTTTAAATTGCCTGGAATTGAGCTGCTTGTTGCTGGAGGATACATTGTTTCCCTAAGAAGATCGAAAGCGGCGGAGAAGCTGTCAAAGGGAACTTTCTTTTTTTTATTTTTGTTTACTCTCCCATCCCATGGAAAAAGCAGAAATATTTGGATATATTAGACATTGAAAGTGGATTGCTTTGAAAGCTAAGCTAAGAGACAAAGGGATTTTTGGACATTGAAAAATTTAAGAAATTGGAAAATTTTTGCTGGAGGTATGGATTTTTGATTATTTAAAATTGTTATTGCAAGTGGGAAGGGAGAAAAAAAAAAATTGGAGCAGAAACTGAAAAAGGAGGAGACTGTCTAGAATGTCTTGGTGGATCCCAAAAGAAGATATATGGTAATTGGACCTCTTTGATTAAAAATTAATTTAGAAAGAGAAAGAGAAGAAGGAAGAAAAGTATTAACTTTTGGAACTTTTTTCTTTTTTTTAATTGCTTTTGATTGTCCTGGATTAAAAATACTTGTGGTTGTTTTGAAAAAGTTTTCCCTTTTCATAATGGCATTGTCTGTGGATGAACTAGAGATTGACTATCAAAAATATAAAAAAGAAGATACTTTGGGCGCTTTGTTCCAATTCTTAGAAATGGCGTTATGTTCTCTTGAAAAGTTGATTATGCAGCAGAAGGACTGGGACAAGGAAGAAGAGGAAGAAGAAGCCATCTTTGATGAACAATGGGTTCTTTCCGGAGAGGAGGAGAAAAAGGATAAGAAAAAGGGGTTTTTAAGAATTATAAAAACAACCAAAAGAGAGAAAAATGAGCGAAAAGATGGAGGCAAGGTTAGAAAGCAAAGGAAAAGGAGCAAGAAAAGCGAAGAGAAAAAGCAAAGGGGTAGAAAGGGCAAGGAGAAGAATAAGCAAGAGAGAAAAGGGGGGAGGAGAAGCCTTAATGGGGGGAAGCAAGATTTAAAAAAAAAAAGTTTATTTAGAGACAATGGGTGAATTTAATTTAGATTAAAAGAGGGATTCTGGAGGGTATATAAGAGTGTGTTTTTATATGTATATTTAGAATAAAAAATTTATTATGTAATTTTAGAATCTTTTAAACAGAATCCCAAGAAAGATTTATATGTAGTATTTTTAAGTTAGGTAATGAGTTATAGATGTAACTCCAATTGTTGTACAGGAGAAGTATAGTAAAAGAAAAAAGATGAATGGATGTTTGGAAATAGAACAGACAAAGAATGTTGTTGAAAATGGTAATAATGGAAGGATATATATGCTTTGATTTTGTATATTGATAAAAGGCAATAAAATTTTAATTGATAAATAATTTGGATGGAAAAGAGAAGTAGGGACAAGATATGAAGTTAATATTATATGAAATATTAATATTATAATCTTGAAATGTTATGTTTTATTGGTCTATCATTATTATTTTTTTTTAGAAAAGAATTTATAAGCTGTTATGCCTTGATTTTGTGTGCATTGTTTTTAGAAAACTGATAAAAATGGTTTTTATATACATATATATAAAAAAAAAATGATAATAAGATATGGAAGGAGATTTAGGTTGAATATGATGTTTGAATTTGTGTCTGTGTAAAGAGTTTTAACCCGGGAACAGACAACCTTCAGAAAAGATCTTTTAGTTTTGTCTATGTTTTATGTTTTGTGTTTGTATGTTTGTGTATTATGCTTATGATAAAACTAACAAAATTTGTTTTTTATTAAAAAAAAAAAAAGGAAAAAAGAATCAATAAAACCTTGGAGGAATGTTAGATGAGAATAATTTAAACAAGCCAGAAAGAAAAGAATATGATGACTATAAAATGGGTAAATATGGAAGAGAAATGAAATTGAATAGGAGTAAAGAGAAATAATGAGAAATTTGATGAAAGATATTTGTGTGTCCATATGGGGATGGGATAAATTTGAATTATGCTGTATAAAAATATTGTTTTGTTTGACTTGTAAGGACTTACAATATTAAGAGGTTTTATGTGTTTATGTATTTACTGGTTAATGATGTGTTGTTTTATCTTTAAAATTAATAAAAATTTGTTTCAAAAAAAAAAAAGAAAACCTACTCATGAAGATGCTCTGGACCATCCAGAACACTACTTTGGATTGGATATGGGTAGTTTTCTTTTTCAAATCTGGGAGAGATTTTTCCATCTTCTGTAGAAGTCAGTCAGAAAATTGTCCCTCAGTGACGCAGGGACATAGGTTTGCCCAGGGATAGGATCCGACCAATGTAACTACCGGTTAGGTGATTTTACGTTTTGTGTGTGTATGTGTGCTACATGCGAGTGTATATCATCATCAGCTAGCTGCCTGGACAGCTGAGCAGTTCTGCGCATGGGTGTGCAGCGGTTGAAAAGGCACTTTTTTCCTGCTTTTTCAACCGCACCTGTGTTGTGCAAAGCAGCTGTGGTTGAAAAAGCAGGAAATAAAGGACAGGTGAGAGCCCGGGTGGGTGGGCGGGTGGGCCAAAAAAGCAGCAGACATAGAACCGGTTCTATGTATACTCTCTGTTTGCTGCTTTTCAGAGGAACCGGTTCTACAGAAGTGGCCAGAACTGGTAGAATCCCACCCTTGGGTTTGCCCTCAGGTTTATGGGAGAAAATGACTCTTCTGAGCTTTCCAAGGAAGATTTGCATTATTTCTCACTTCTTTTGGCCTCTAGCGGATTTACTTCTGACAAAGCATGTGCAGGATTGCATTGTTGGGTTGAAAGACTCAATCTGATTGTTACACTATGTTTGCATGTGGCTTTGCTTTGTGAAAAATATGGAAGCAAATCAGATTTATGAATGAACACATATAGAACTGACATGGTTTGAAAAAAGACTATCAGATAACATATGTCATATTGGGCCACAAAGATTGTTAGATATAATACCAAGTTCCAAGTTTCCTATAGCTTGGAAAGTTTAACCTATAGCAAGGCAAGAGGTATCTAAGTTTCTCTTTCGCCCTCTCTCCCTCTCCCTCTCTTCCTCCCCCTCTCACTTTCCCACTCCCTCTCTCTCTCTCTTTCCCTCTCTCCCTCACTCTTTCTCTCCTTCCCCCGCTCTCTTTCTCTCTCCCTCCCACCCACTATTGGGCCACAGATCAACTGAAAGTAATGAAAGTCGAAAAAAAGGCAAACCTTTCTCTGTCTCTCAGTCTTTCTTTCATCATCTATTATTCTGTACACTGCATATGGGATATTTTTGTAGCCTGTGTCAGTGATAACAGGTTTCCAAGATGAAGCATTCAGTCTTTACCACAATTTTTTTTTTGACCTTCCGTTCCTCCCCATGAAGTCTCCCAAATGCAGCCAGCAGTTTGGAACAGATGACAACACTAGTCCTTTGTTCTGCTATCCTGTGGCTGGAGGCACACAGGGAGTTTCTCTGCACAGTTGGTCAGTATTATGTGCATTTTCTTTTCTTTCCTTTCCTTTTTGATATAGCAAACACTAAGGAGACACAATAACGCAACTTGGCACAAATGATATTTTAATAAGATAAACAGAGACATAAGCCCTTATAGATGTGCATATGGGGTGAGAAAAATAAGTGTATAAACAGAATAAGCATTTACATAAACTCTACAGAAAGATATAATCTAGCTCTCTTTTCTTGTACTACTATTCATCTCCATGTAACAAGCTATTTATCACTAGGAAAGCAAAAAAGGATAGTTCAATGACCAAGGTATTTGCTGTCAATTTCAATGGATATATATACACACACACACACATACATACATACATACATACATACATACATGCATACATACATACATATATGGCATTCAGCTTTGTTCAGGTATTTTCCCACGTCATTACAGTTGTGCTTTTAAAGTTGTAGCAACGTTTCGGCAGAATCTCATCTGCTATCATCAGGCTTCTTTTAAGTCTGACTCACAGATGAACACAATACAGAAGCCTGATGATGGCAGATGAGATTCTGCCGAAACTTTGCTACAATTTTAAAAGCACAACTATAATGACGTGGGAAAATACCTGAACAAAGCTGAATACCTTACATGTAAGTACCCGCGAAAACTTAAGAAAACATATAGATAGATAGATAGATAGATAGATAGATAGATAGATAGATAGATAGATAGATAGATAGATAGATATGTGTAGGTCTAGGTGTGTTCAGGTCTTTTCCAGTATAAGATTAAGAGTATCTTGGTGACATTTCGATGAGGTCCCCCTCGCCATCCTTAGGCTGGTGCATCCTCGGCTTCGTGCCAGTGCAAGCAGTGTGTGATTGGAGCTGCCATCTCTCTATAAATACTGGGGGGGGGGGGCTGGTGTGCTGGGTTGGTTGGCTGCGCTGCTGCCTCTTGATTGGTTGATGGAGTTGATGTTGGTATAATGGGCTGTGTGGTGGCCTTGTGAGTTTTGTTGTGGAGATATCCTGGATCTTGTGCTGTAATCTCCGGGTCATTTTGCAATTGACTGATGGTGGTCTTGACAATACCAATGGTGTTCAAATGGTGCTCTGCTTGTTTTGGGATTGTATTCTAGGAACTTATGTCTATTGGTACTACCTTTGCTTTCTTTTGCCACAGTCATTCTATTTCTCTTTGCAGATTTTTGTATGTTGCTGTTTTCTGCAGTTCTTTCTCTTCTATTCTGCTATGTCCACTATCTAATCTTTTTTTTTTAATCTTTCTTATCCACAGTTGTTAAGTCTGGGGAATTATGTGGCAGGTGTCTATGTGTTTGAAAGCTCTAGAGCAGTTTAGCTTCTTCATCTTTTCATTATTTTCTTTATTTTATGGTTCTTGCTTGCAGGAAAATGGTATGTCTTGCAGATCTTCCAATGCATCTTTGTTGTTACTTTTTCACATTGCTATTATTATTATTATTATTATTATTATTATTATTATTATTATTATTATTATTATTATTTGATTTCTTTCATTAGATAAATGAATAATTTATTATATATGAATGATATAGATACATAGTTGATATATACATCTATAGGGACAGAGATATATACCCAGCTCATCATAGTGGCTCTATATTAGTCACCCAAATAAAAACAATCAATACAAAAACTTAAAATGCCCAGTAAGGTAAAAGGAAATCTAATAAATTTTAGCTCTACTGAATTCAGCTTATGTTCCAACCCTCCTGCCTGGAAACACATTCAAAACCATTCGCAGCTTCTGAAAAGGACCCTTAGGGACTTCATAAAGTTGTTATCCGCATCTAATTTCAACCTGAGAGACAGATTTTCAGGGTATAATTATATTTAATGTCAACTAAATTAAAATCTATTAAAATTAAATCAAATATTAGGCTGCTTAGGCTGAGTAGTGCCAGTGTAGTGCATGGGCCCAAATAAAACTGCTATGAACCATAATCTTCCCAATTCACTAAATGACCTCCCCCTGTGGCTTCATATCATTATTAAATAGCAGGAAGAAGGGAACCATCATGTCCTATGGAGCCCCATAATGAAGCAGTCATCAAATTGATCTCTGTCATCACTGACTGGAATTGTCTACTGAAAAATGAATTAATTACTTGAATAACAGTGATCTCTATCTCCTGCCCATCACAGCTCAAGGAGGATACAGTACATGGTCAATGATACTGAAAGCCACTGAGAAATCCAACAAGGTCAGATGCATGATACATATCCAAGTCATGATAAAAATCATCCATTAGACTGGCCAATGCCATCTCAGTCCCAAACCCAGGTCTGAGCTCAGAAAGATATGAGCCCAGATATTCTATTTCCTCTAGATGTCTATGGAGATTCTCAATCATCCAGGTCATGGTTGTCTCAAAAGTGCTTTTGTTTTTCAAAAGGCAACTGAAATATTTTTCCCGCTTGAGGAAGTAGAAGACATTTTATTTCTCATCCAAGAAGCTTAATCAGTGCACGTAGCTGAGAACTTTGGAGAGAGCGGTCTGTCTGTTGAAAATAACTGTCTGAAAAGAGTCCCATATAATAGAGACAAATAATATTCCAGTCACCACGTATGGAATCCAAACCAGAGATAATTGGGTACACTGGAAAATGTTGTATTAATTGTTCATAGTGGTTGGCTAAAAACTTCATGGTCCAGCTCTTACACAAAAAGGAATTGGCCATTTGAAATAAAACTATCAGTTCACAACCCAACAACACAATTAGGAAAAAGAAGTGAGAATGCTGTGGCTTCTTGAAGAAAAATGGTAGGGCATAAACCTCAGCTAATCATAATGATTGTATTGACTGTCCACTAACTTTTGCAGGTCCCACACCAAGGTGGATTTTGAATTGAAAATTAGCTCCGTTCTGCTCAACAGATATTCTACACTAAATCTGAAGCAGAAACAGGTATTGTGTGTGTGTGTTACAAGAGCAATAAGTACTAATATAAACTAAAATAGAACAGAAAAGAATGAAAAAGATAGAAATAACAAAAAACAAAAAGTGCAATTAGAAAAAGATAAAAGAACATAAATCACAGCTTTTTTTTTTTTTCATTTTCACACAAAAAGCCCATGAGGGGCCTCCAGTCACCAGTAAATGTAGATATTATCCTTTCACACATATTGTACTTTAATGAACTCTGGATGCATACTTTTGATAGATTTTCTTTTTCATTTAATGGAGCTAAATGTGAACCAGTAAAATGTAAACATTTTTTTTATTTCAGTGATTGATTTCAGTTGACTAAATTTAACCTTACCCTTAATGAGAACAAGAAATGCTTACGTTTGGCTGGTTTAAAAATGGTTATGTCACAGAGAAGCCTAGACTTTGAAAATTGCTGAGGGAAAAGAAGTGAGAAATTATATATGTATAGGATTCATCAAAACTACTTTAATGTTTCATTTTGGGATCTATTTGTACATGTTCAAGAAGCAAGACAATCATGTAACACCATCACAGGCATTACTAATTTAATTGCACAATCCATAAATGGGTTAAACTGCTGCAGCGCGAATTAGAATAACATGCATTAAAGTGTCATCTACTTTACTTTGCATAATTTCTAGAAGAAAGTGAAAGATGACTGCAGATGTCCCCTTAATTCTCAGAGGTCTCATTTAAAACATTGTCACATTCATTGCCCTCTAAAGAGGATATAAGGCTGAAAGTTTCCTTTACCACACACTTCATGAGCTATTCATTCCCATTTGCTTCAATTGTCACTTTATTTAGTTTGTATATTAAGCAAAAATGAGACAGAGGAATCAAAACTCACTTGTCTAAACTCACTCTAATGGCAGACATTGAATTACAGACCTATTGCATCTGGGTTACTGTGAAAATAATTCCAGTGCACACGCGCGCATGCGCACGCGCGCACACACACACACACACACACCCCCTTCTGGATATTGATAAGGTAAGCTTTTAAAATTATATATAACAAATAGAGGAATAGGTTACAAATTAAAACAGTATGGTATCATGGGCTCTTCATAAAGACAGCTAAGATTTCAGAAGGAGTGACTTTCAGTTCGGTCATAAACACAAACTCTTGTAATATATTTTTTCATGTCAGTCAATATATTGCCATACTCAGATGCAAGAAAAAGAGAAAACCACCAGGTTAAAAAAAAAAGGCTCAAAGATATTAGAATGTATTGCAAAAAATATCAACACTAATAGAAAAACACTTTGTTTGAAATTCAGGAAGCATCATCTGGAACTTTTATAAGCAAACTAGCCAGAATGAACTTTATCAGCCTGGTGAAGAATATTTATGTGGATCATCTTGCCATGTGAGAAACAAATACAACTGTGTAGTAAGTATGGTCATTTTGATCTGGTCTAGGAGAAGATGACACAAGATATGAGCTCATCCTGAAGAGGAACTCATGTCCGAGACAGAATCTCCATTGCAAAAGAACTTTGAGATATTAGTAGGATCAGTTATTGTGTGGCTTTCATTTTTTCAGAACACTGCATGCATTTCCTTCTGGTAATGGGTTAAATATCTCATTTTATCTGAATTGATTTCTGCATTTTCAAAGCATGTTGTGGAGGTGATGTTTTGAACTCCTTATTGAAGGGAAATGCAGGATAAAACATTTGAAATGAGTTTACTTGATTGTACTGGGAGCATTCAATATTTTCTGATTAAAAAGTAAAACTTTCTAAATAAGATTATATTAAAAGAGCTCATAGCACCAAAAATGTATAAATGTTCTTGGATTCTGATGTTATGAGCCTATAAATCACAATCTTATCATATCTTTCCTATGTCTTCAATATGCCACATGAAGGAATACAATTCACTGCTGCAGGAGACTATAAGGACTTCATGAGTGGCTCATGTATGTAGCAAGCCCCAGCCTTTCATCTTGTTGAGTGTAAACCCTTGAAAATGACCCAGATCCAGCCCCCAATAGCCTGTAGAAATAGCTATTACAATAGCACTTAGATTTATATGCTGCTTCGCAGTGCTTTACAATCCTCTCTAAGTGGTTTACAGAGTCAGCATATAGCTCCCCAACACTCTGGGTCTTCATTTTATCAACCTCAGAAGGATGGAAGGCTGAATCAACCTTGAACTGGTGAGAATCGAGCAGCTGGCAGTCAGCAGAGTTAGCCTGCAATACTGCATTCTAACCACTGCGCCACCACAGCTTTTATAAATAACACAGTTCTCCTAAAAGCAGACACCTTTATAATGGTAGTCTGAATTCAGTGAGGTTTACTTTCAGAAAGGTATGTGTATAAAGTTGTGGTTTTGCAGTATTATTCAAAAAGGGGATAGCAAAGGAGAAGGCAACCAATAAGCAAAATGGTCAAAGAGATAATAAAGTAATTGACGTCAGAGTTATTATTAAAAATTGGAGACCAAGTTGGGAAGCATTTGTCCAAGCAGTCATTAGCAGTTGGATCCAGCTTGGTATCATCTAAGTACACAGTTATAAACCGCAATCTATTAAATAGGATTTATTCCAGTAAGTAGGTATAAGACTGCAACTTAAAGCACAGTTTCTAATTGCCTTCCTCTTTCTCCTCATTCCTTTGTCGAGCTCTGACAAACTTATCTTTAAATGCACTTCTCTATATGTCAGATTCAGCTTTGTTCTCTTCAGCATAAGATCTTCTCCAGCTCTTCAATGTTAAGAAGAGAATGAAGAGAGAGAGTACTGATTATTTCTATCACTGCTATTTCTAAGCATCATTTTTATTAAAACAAAGCAAAATATATAAATACGAGAGGGGGTATTACTGTTCTGCCTGAAAACCAGTTGGTTCTTGGGTCAATGGAAATGAGGGAAACAATGACCCCTAATCTCCATATTGAATCTGTACATGAAAGAGAAAAGGACAAGGAACAGCTGGCACTCCAAGTATTAGCAAATAACAAATCCTAGCATCTTTCATCATTTACCATGCTGGCTAGGATGTCTGGGAGCTGTTTGTGGGAGGACTTTAGAGATGCAACCAGAAGATGAGATGCTGTTGACTTGGTATCAGGCAGTTTTTATTCTTATTGTTTGGCACAACAGCTCCTCTCATATAACTCCCTGTGGCCCCTGAGGATCTGCAGCCTGAATCTAATTCACGATGGGCTTATTAACTTTTCAAAATGTTATTTCATTTCTGAGAGTGCTGCTTTAAGAAGACACATTCATACTATGGCAGAAAGAGAATGACATTTTTACTTGCTCAGGGGAAAAAAAACCCAACTCTTTAATAACACAGTTGGGATCATGGCCTTTATGAATTATGAGCCTTTCACACTGTAGTTATAAATGATAATGCTCACTCACTCTTCATTGTGAAGTGTATTAATAGTAGATTTGATTTAACATTATGGTCATTAGAGTTCCCTGGAGATGTATAATAAATGTCACTGGTTGATGTTAGAGAGCTAAAGGTTCCTACTACCTATAATGTCTATATATTTTTTCATGTTAAGAAGACTTTAGGTGTGTGTACACACACACACACAAACACTGAACTGCTGCTGCCTACTTCCAAATAAATAAACCTTGCCAAGCAATTTGTGTGCTTGGCAACCAGTATGGATTTACAATGGTTGCAGCATCCTGCAGTCATGCAATTGCCATTTGTGACCTTCACAGGTGATTACCAACAAACAAAGGTAATGGGGAAACCAGCAGGAAAATGTAAGTCACTGTCACATGACAATATTGTGCTCAATGAACATGGTGATTTGCTTAACAATTAGTCAGATCTGACACTGTATGTTGGTCACTGTCATGCAATATTTCACTTTGTGATCAGTAAATGAGAACTATCTGTATGTAAAATAATCGAGCTGTCATAGTTGTTGGTTTCATAAGTTCAGCTTATTTACTTATCTTTGTACAATTGTAAAACAAAACAAGATTTGCCGTTATTTAAATCTATTGCTGGCTTTTCAGGACAGGGCAAATGCCAAATCAAATGTCGCATGATTATGCTTAGGTCCAAGAAAGGAAGCTTCTTCCTGGGAAGCATCCAAGAGTAATCACTGAACTAAGTCTTGCAAGTGACCAAAATGCTTAGGACAGAGAGTTTAACATGAGACCACAGATATGTCATTGCAAGGCAAGAAAAAAACAACCACAAAGCTCCATCTAAAAGCAAAGCTACAAATTGTCAAATGGTGTTCCATATGATTGAGTCTTCTGAATGATCATCATCATGGCATTTTTGTCTACCTATCAAGTGCTTACCAAGGACCTGGGATAGGCAAATCTGGATGTTTGACAGTGTAACAGATATCATTGCAGGATGGAAGCTGTTCCAAGTAAGGCTACCTTCTGCAATTGACTGATGGCATATTTGTTAATGCCTATGTTGTTCAAATGGTGCTCCAGTTGTTCTGGGATTGCTCCCAAGGCGCCTATTACTATTGGTACTACCCTTGCTTGCCTTTGCCATAGTAGTTCTATTTCTGTTTGTAAGTCTGTGTATTTTTTATCTTCTCCAGTTCTTTCTCTTCTATTCTGCTGTCTCCAGGCACTGCCACATCCACTATCCAGACTTTTTTGTCTTTCTTATTGACATCTGTTAAGTCTGGGGTGTTATGTAGCAGGTGCCTGTCTGTCTGAATTATGATGTCCCAGACAGTGCTTTTGTACATCTTTATATAGTTTCCACATTAAACAAAACTGAGGTAAAGGAATCTGAAGGTACATCTGAAATGTTTATATTATTATTATTATTATTATTATTATTATTATTATTATTATTATTATTATTATTATTATTGTTGTTGTTGTTGTTGTTGTTGTTGTTGTTGTTGTTGTTGTTATTTCTATGAATTCCTTCAAGAACTTTGGAGCAATGGCAGAAAAAAGAGGCATTATTGGATGTGTTCCTCAGGGATTTACTGAAGTTCCAGAAGTTCCTCAGACTGGGGTAGTTTTCCCAGTATGATTAGGACAGCTACAGTATACTAGGCAGGTTGATGTCAGTTGCCCAGCCAATTACCTTTTTTCAGGGGAGAGCAAGGCTCTTAATTCCTGAGTGTTTCCAGAATTCCTTTCTGCAATCTTCTTTAAAAATCTGTCACTCCTCTTCTTCCTTGTTTTTTCCTAAGCAAGGAAGGAGGATCTTCAGAATGATGATACTTTGGTATACTCTCTTTTGTTTCTTCCTCTGCCATTCAAAGGGTTTTTATTCTCAAGTTAGCACTTGTCTGGATAGCTGTACTAAAAGTTAAATGCTCAAGAGCACCAGATTGAGAGTGGTTTTGCTACTGAAGGATTCTTTCCCTTTCTGCCTGTCTTTTTGCCTTCCTCTTACACACAAGCTGTTCTGTCCCCTCATTTGCATTCTTGAGATCCCCGCGCTTTGATTGGCCAAAGCGCAGGGCGCTCTGATTGGCTAGGTGAGCCGCGCCGATTGGCTCGCTGAGAATCTCCCGTGATTGGTCCATTTGAATCGCGGGAGATTCAAAGTGGTGCCATTGGCTGCGGCTGCCGCGGCTTGGAAATAAAAAGCCACGAAGTTTTCCTATATGCTCAGTTCGGTACCAGCCTAATAAAAAGAGCTTGAAACAAAGTCATCGACTCCTGGCTTCTTTCCACGCAGACATAACACTGGCGACGAGGATGGGATTCTCATCCTGAACCAAAGCACGTGTCCGACGGAAGCCAGCCAACTGACAAGATGGCCAGCATCGCGCCACCAACCCCCTTCAACCCCGCTACCGAGGACTGGGAATCTTACACGGACAGATTCCACATGTTCCTCGAATGCAACGATCTGAAGGATGCCACGGGACCAAAGAAACGAGCCATCTTCCGAACACACTGCGGGCCCGCAGTGTTTAAGATGGCAAAAGCGCTAGCCAAACCCGCCGACGTGACCGAAATGGATTGGAAGGACCTCGAGCCATTGCTCTGAAACCACTACGCTCCAGCCGTGCCCATCCTCATCCGACGGCACAAATTTTATCGGCGGGACCAGCGGTCGGGTGAGAGTCTCAGCAATTTCGTTGCAGAGCTGCGACGCCTGGGAGGACTATGCGAGTTCTCCAACATGAACGAGGCCCTTCGGGACCGAATCGTGCTCGGCCTTTGGGACCCCGTTCTCCAAAGTTGGTTGATGGCTAAGGGCAACATCGCTCTCGCCGATGCCATCTCTGAAGCCGCGACCACCGAAGCAACCCGACAGTCAACAGACCGCATGCGGAGACCGAACGCCGGGGACCGCACCACAAACAACAACCCTGCAAGGTCGACCAAGGCCCAACCTGAAACCACCACCCACCAAGGCGAACTCCACTCGACCTCGGGCACGTCCGACGAAAAGGAAAACATCCACCGACTACAGGCGGGCCGCGACCAGCGCAGCCGGCGGAGTCGTAAGTCGAGGACCGTGTGTGCGGGTTGCGGAGGCGACCACCCCAGAGCCGAATGCCGGTTCTTCGACTCCGTTTGCCGGCACTGCGACAAGAAGGGCCACATCGCACACGTTTGCCACCTCAAGAAGACCAACAGCCCCAGGCGATGGGACCCAAGCGAGCGGAGACGAGAGAGCACACCCCCCAGGACCAGAGACCGGCCAACAGACAACCGCTGGGAGCAAAACGGACGAGCCCAACAAAGCGGCGAGGCCAGACAGAGAGAAGAGACACATCAGATGGTCACCATCGGCCACGCCACAACCACAGATGCCAGAAAGGTCTACGTGGAGGTAGGCATCGAAGGCAAGCTCTGTAAAATGGAGGTGGACTCCAGGTCCTACCTCTCAATGATAGCCTGGAAAGAACTTAAACGCTTGGTGCCTATCATCCAGAGAAAGCAACTAGAAAACCAGAGACTAATCCTCAAGGACTACCAGGGAAACCGCATCCCTGTAGTCGGAACAGGACAGTTTACAGTGACCTACAAGGGACACGCCGAAAGACTTCCCTTAACCATCGTCGATCGAGATCGACCTAGCCTACTGGGACTTCACCTGGCACCGCTAGGCATCGCAGTCACAGGCATCGACCACATTGCCGAAGCCGACTGGGAGCAGCAACTGGCCCGGGAGTTCCAGGAGGTGTTCGACGGCACCCTAGGCAAGTACCGAGGGCCCCTATATCCTTCAGCCTAGACCCAAACATTCCCCCAAAATGCCTAAAACCAAGGCGGGTCCCGTTCGCACTCAAACTGAAGATAGACGAGCAAATTGACAAGCTCGTAAAGCAAGGGGTATTACAACCCATAGACCACGCCCGGTGGGAGACCCCCATAGTCACCCCGATTAAGTCTGATGGGTCAGTGAGAATCTGCGAGGACTATAAGGCCACCCTAAATGGCGCCTTGCAGCAAAGCGCTTACCCCGTCTCCGTAGTGCAGCATCTCCTACACTCACTGGGAGGGGGCAAAGTTTTTGTGAAACTCGACCTGGCCCAAGCATACCAGCAACTGCCAGTCAACGAGGAAACTGCCGAGACACAAACCATAGTCACCCACCGGGGAGCATTTAGATGCAACCGGCTCCAATTTGGAGTCAGCGTGGCACCGGGGATTTTCCAGAGCCTCATGGAAAGACTCTTACAGGACATCAAGGGGGTGGTCCCATACTTCGATGATGTACTAGTATCGGCAACCAACCAGGCCGAACTAGAGGCTCACCTAAGGGAGGTGCTAACGAGGTTCAAAGAAACCGGGCTTAAAGTGAAGAGGGAAAAATGCCAGCTGTACACAGAGCGGGTCGAATTCCTAGGATACCTCCTAGACTGACATGGCATTCACCCCACCAACAAGAAAATTAAAGCCATCAAGGAAGCCCCCACACCCAGGTCAAAAACAGAACTGCAGGTGTTCCTGGGGCTACTAAACCTTTATAATGTCTTCCTGCCCCAAAAGGCGACTGTGGCGGAGCCTTTGCATAGGCTTTTGGACAAGGCGGCTATCTGGACTTGGGGGAAACGCGAGGAAGCCGCCTTCAGAAAAACCAAGGACCTGCTCACGTCGGATGCCATCCTCATCCAGTACGAGACCCTACCACTAGCCATCACATGCGACGCATCACCCTTCGGCATCGGCGCTGTCCTCAGCCACACTCTTCCCAACGGAAAAGAAGCACCCATCGCATTCTTTTCAAGGACCCTCACCAAACCGGAGCGGAACTACAGCCAGCTGGACAAAGAGGCTTTGGCTATCGTCGCCGCAGTAAAAAGGTTTCACGAGTACCTCTACGGCCGGACATTTACCATCATCACCGACCACAAACCGCTGCTGGGAATCCTTGCAGGGAACAGGGCCACCCCGAACATTCTGTCTCCCCAAATGACAAGGTGGTCCGAGTTCCTGGCTGCCTACAACTACGGACTCACACACAGACCTGGTAAGATTATCTCCCATGCGGACGCCTTAAGCCACTCACTGTTACCGGAACCTGACACTGACCCAGCACCCACTACGACCACCCTCAGCATAGAGACTCTACCCAACCTACCTATAACCGCATCAGACATTGCCCGAGAAACTAATAAAGACAAACGTCTGGCGCGGGTTTTGCATTGGGTAGAGAAAGGGTGGCCGGAAAGGGACAATGATGAGTCCATCAGGACATTCCGGAACCGGCAAACGGAACTCTCATTACTAAAAGGGTGCATACTATAGGGGGATAGGGTGGTCATCCCGGGAAAACTACAAGGGAAGGTTTTGGAACTGTTACACAAGGGGCACCTGGGCATCATTAGGACAAAAGCCCTGGCCAGAAGTTACACTTGGTGGCCAGGGATGGACAAACAGATCGAGGCCTGGGTAGCAAGGTGTCAACGATGCCAGGAAACTAGGCCAAACCCACCCGCAGCACCCATCCTAGAGTGGGAAACCCCCAGGGGACCGTGGTCTAGGATCCACATAGATTTCGCCGGGCCCATAAAAGGACACACTTTCTTAATAACCATAGACGCTTACTCCAACTGGCTGGAAGTAAGCAACATGAAAACAACCACCTTGGAGGCCGTGACCAAAGAACTCTGCAAACTTTTCGCAACACACGGCCTCCCAGACATCCTCGTTTCCGACAACGGGCCCCAATTCACCTCGCTAGAATTCGAAAAATTCCTAGCGGAGAGGGGCATACGACATGCCCTGACAGCCCTGGCGCATCTGGCGGTGAATGGTAGGGTGGAACGGATGGTTCAATTCACAAAGAAAACCATCCAGAAAATAGACCACGGGGAGATGCAGGACAAAATAAATAAATTACTTTTCATCCAGCACATAACCCCAAACACCACAACAAATAAAAGCCCAGCCGAACTGCTAATGGGGTGGAAAATAAGGTCCCCGCTCGATAGATTACACCCCACGTACAACCCAGAGAAACCCCCAGACTCAACCAGCAAACACCGAACCTTCGCACTAGGTGACGCCGTCTACGCGAAAAACCTAACCGGAGACCCATTATGGGTACCGGCCGTCATAACACAACTAACAGGCCCACACTCGTACCGGCTACAAACAACAGACGGACGAGCATGGAAACACCACATCGACCAGTTAAGATCGAGGATGACCACACAAGAGACCACCAACGCGCAACCAAGCAAAACCAACCCCCACAACACAAACCAAGAGGGGAGGGAATACCCAGGGAACCAAAACCGAGAAAAAATAAACCAGCCATACTCACCTGCAAGCAGCCAGCACGAAACCTCGCCAGAAAGAGACAGCCAGGCCAGCTCAACCAACCCGGGAAGACCGAGCGGGAGCGACGAAACCCGCAGCTCAACCAACCCGGGTAGCCCAGGAGGGAGCTGCAGAGAGCGGCCCGGCCAGACAGACCAGGCGGTTCCCACGATGGAGTCCAGAGAAACAGAGACCCCGACCGGACCGGCCGGGATCCAACCTACGACTAACCTGCGCAGGTCCAGTAGGCAGAGACAGAGCCCCGCCTACCTACGGGACTACGCAACGTAAGGACTGAACCAAGAGGGGAGGGGTGTTCTGTCCCCTCATTTGCATTCTCGAGATCCCCACACTTTGATTGGCCAAAGCGCGGGGTGCTCTGATTGGCTAGGTGAGCCGCGCCGATTGGCTCGCTGAGAATCTCCCGCAATTGGTCCATTCGAATCGCGGGAGATTCAAAGCGGTGCCATTGGCTGCAGCCGCCGCAGCTTGGAAATAAAAAGCCGCGAAGTTTTCCTATATGCTCAGTTCGGTACCAGCCTAATAAAAAGAGCTTGAAACAAAGTCATCGACTCCTGGCTTCCTTCCACGCGGACATAACACAAGCAGCCTTCTTAATTTTGCTTTTGAGACATCTCTCAGTCAGCGCTGTTTAGAATGTGTCTCCTTCTTTCCTCTGTTCCAGTAACTCTGCAGTAACATACAGCTAGGTTCTCTGTGACTGGCAGAATGACTGTGCTTGCAGGAAATCTTTCACCATCATGGTTTGCATTAGGTTTTACAACATAATCGAAGAATGGTGGATTAACAGTCGTCCTTTTATGCGTTCAGATTTGTTTGCTTTTTTATTGTTGCAAATGGCCAGATAAATTCTGAAGTATATTTTGGAAAGGTGAGGATTGGGAGATTAATATTTTTCCCTTTCTTCTTGTGTGACATGTTTTCTGTGTTCCAGGACCTGCAAATGATGGAAAATGTCAGACAGACAGCTTCAAAATGGTAAAAGAGTGTCTGCTTATTAAGTGTGGTGCATTAAAAGTTATACTGCAATAGTTCTGTTTCAAAATGTGAGACTGAAAAAACTCTGAACATATAGGAAAATTAGCTTCCTATATTTGGGGACATTATAACAACAATACTGAAAAAAAACCTGGTTTGTCTAAAACAGGGGTCTGCAACTTGGGATTCTGGAGCCACATGTGGTTCCTTTGGGGCTCTGATGCAGCTCCCTGTGAGCTGATTCCACCACTGGCTGGCTTCACCCCTCCCAGTCACTCCTCACCTGGTCTGAGAAGATAAGGTTGGTGGCCGGGGATACCATATTGCAGAGCAGGAGGTGACTGGGTGGGACTGAGTGATGTCAAGTTGGCCACGCCCACCCAGTCACACCGGTTGTTAAATTATTGGCTCCCAGTGTTATCTTTTCTATGGGAAATGGGTCCAAATATCTCTGTGTGTTTTAGGTTGCAAGCCCCTGGTCTAAAAACAATCACAAAGCAGAATAGAATACTACATAAAATCCTGCAGCATAAATGTGGAATAGATTGAGAATGGGCCATACATCACTTCATGAAATAAATGGTTTCATTCTGTTTTTATAAATTTGTAGAATTTATATGCAGAAGAAAGAAAAACATAGCGAATGGATATATATGAAAATTTTAGTCCTGCTTTCAATTTTCCCAGGGAAGTGAAGAGTAAATGGTAAATTCAATTATATATATTTTCATGGGGAACAATTCACTATATCATAATCTAAACCCATTTTTTTTTGGATGTACTAGTTACAGAATAAGACAAGTAGAAATAAGTAGCTACTAAAAGCAACTACTCTTTCATAGCAATAGCACTTAGACTTACATACCACTTCACAATGCTTTACAACCCTCTCTAAGTGGTTTACAGAATCAACATATTGCCCCCACAATCTGGGTCCTCATTTTTACCCACCTCAGAAGGATGGAAGTCTGGGGAGTTCCGGTTTGAAGGGCTTTGGCGACAGACAGAAATCCGCGATCGTGCATGGTTTCTGTCTGGGCTCACCGCTGGAGCGCCCCGAGCCAGCTGGTTTCGGGGCTAAGCCACCCCATAGAGGTGGTAAAGAGGGGGTAGACCACCAGCAGGGTCGAGGAGAGCCGCATCTCTCCTCTTCAGCTGGCCATTACTCCCTTTCCCGAAGGCGGTTGCAGCGGTGGTCAGAAATAGCCACCACAAAGGAGAACTCGACCAGAAAAGAATGTGCAGGAGGAAGATAAGAAGTGAAAGTTTTGGCTGACCAGGTTAAATTGTAAAAGCAACAACCAAGGTACCCTGGAATTTAAACTTACAAAAAATAACATCGCTCCCAAAGAAGAGTTGGAAGCAGCAAAGGAAAGGGAAAAGGGAAAGGTTTGGCTTTTTTTCCCTTCTCTCTCCTTCCCTATACTGACAACTAAGAGACTTAAATAAGAAATCGGAAAAATCCGCTTTGACATCAAGAGGCAATTAAGCTGAAAATAAAATAAAATGCCAAAAGGATAATAAAGATTTCTGGACATTAAAAACTTTCTTTTTCATAAGCAGGAAGGGAGAGAAAAAGAATAAGGGCAGGATCTGGAAGAGGGAGGAGACTGCCTAGAATTAAAAAGAATTTAAGGTAAAACTTCAACAAGACTTCTAAAAGATACATTTTAAGTGAAACTTTGCAACTAAATAGTAACCCCAGGAAGAGAAAGTGAAAAAAAGAGCAAAAAAGAAACAGTTTGCATGTATTTGGATTATTTGGTGATTTTTGGATTCTTGGTTATTATATTTGAATGACCAAAATCAATCAGGTGGTTGTTTAAACATTTATACAATGGCACCACTTCTGGATGAATTGAAAATGGAACTTTAAAAGTACATAGAAGATGCACAAGAAGGGAAGGGTTCTTTTGGCTTTGTTTTTCAATTCTTAGAAATGGAGATTTGGAACTATGAGAAACAAGAAAAGGCTGCAAAACAAGAAGACTGGGACAAAGAAGAAGCCATCTTAATGAACAAGCAATTTTATGTGGGGAAGAAAAAGGAAAGGGGGAAATGAGAATGGAGAATTTAAGACTTAAAAAAACAACCAAAGAGGAAAAATAATTCAAAAAATAAGTATAATACTGGAAAGCAACAGAAAAGTGGAATACAGAAGAGAGAAATAGAGGTAGAGACACAAGGGGGTAAAAAGGGGAGAGAGAAGAAGAGAGGGAAGAAGGAAAGGAAAAGAAGTTACAAAGGACTGGAGCAAGATATAGAGAAATAGGACCTATTTAGAGATAATGGGTGAAAATCTAACTGAAAAAGGGATTCTGTAAAGGTGCATAAGATTGTTATATTAGTAATAGAAATAACTTTAGAAAATTGGAAACAACGTATGATTAAAATGAGGGATAAAATAGTTAGTGTAATTTAGTGAAATGTTTGTGAATAAAATAAGTGAAATAAAATAAATGAGAAAATTGAATTAGGAAGGAACGGGAACATTTTAATTAGTTAATGTTTTATAAAATATAAGTGAAGAGGGGGGGATTAATTATGGAAAGCTTATAATTGTTCCCATAGAAGTATGATTATTTAATTGAAAAGTAATGTTAAAGATGTTAAGACTTTAATGAATATTAATATTAATGATAGAATTGAATTGGAATGGAATGTTGTTTTAATTATATATATTTATATATATATATTGTTTTTCTAAAAATACAGTGTGTATTTTAAGAATGTACCAAGCAGAATCAAAATGGAAGTTATGTATTATATTGAATGTTACAACTTTAGGGAAAAGATATAAAGGCGTCATACTCCAGTCAGTAACTACAGGAGAAATTTTGTTCAATGAGAAAAAGATAATAGATAATTGAAACAGGACAGACAAAAAATATAAATACAATGATTTGAATTGAGATGAGATAATTAAAATAAAATTGAGAAAATTAAAAGAGGGGAGAAGCTATGCAGAAAATGTAAAATAGTAATAAGGTATGGAATAGAATATAAAAATGAGCATGAACCTGAATTTGTGTCTGTACTGAAGAAATGTAACCCGGGATTACGCTACTTTCAAAAAAGATGTTTTATTTGTATTTTTTTCTTTTTGTAAAAACTCAAATAAAATTTACACACACAAAAAAAAGAAGGATGGAAGTCTGAGTCAACATTGAATCAACATTGAGCCTGGGGAGATTCGATCTGTCAAATTGCATGCTGCTGGCTATAAGCAGAAGTAGTCTGCAATTACTGTACTCTTTGGTGGCATTCTTTCAAGGTTTATCTCTTTGTGAGTGAAAACTCTCTTATGTGTGCTTTGGGGGAGGGAGGGTAAGAGGAAAGAAGAGACATGTACCCAAAATTATGCAGTGCACTTCACTGGGAGATATGTATGTCCACATACAAAAGTATGGTATGGTACACAAGATAAGTCTTAACATGGAAGGTCATCTGCACTCAGTATAGTATAATTCCCTTTTGAAGTAGGAAACCTCAGAACTGTTATTGATTATGTGCCATCAATTAATTTTCAGTCATATAGATGGACTTTCTCTATGAATGTTGTGGTGGCCTATAGGTGGAGCTCTCGCCTCACAATCAAGGAGGCTGTGAGTTCAATCCTAGATAGAGGCAGATATTTCTCTCTCTGGGCATGATGAAAATTTATCTGCTGAATATAACTCTGCATTGGCAACAGGAAGGGCATCCAGCCAGTAAACACTCAGCTCCATTCAGTTGCCCACACTCCACCCCACAAGAGATTATGGGGTCATTAAAAGAAGAAGATAGATGTACATTCTCTCTGATGAACTATCCTTAACCTGCTCTTATATTTTTGTTGGTATAATTGAGTCCATTCACCTTACTTCTGGTTGTCCTCTTCTCTTTTCTTCCCAGTTGTTCCAAAAGTCTCTAATAGCTTTAAAATGATTATGATTATTAGGCAATTTATGAAAAATGATTAGAAAGTGAGCTTCACAAATGTAATTTCCTTTAGTTTGAAAGGTTCTGCCATGGTTGTCTAAAATGGCTAATCCCTTTGTCTCCTGGAGCAAAATTCTCAGAAAACTGATATCCTGCAGTCTCCTCATAAGGAGCAGCTATCTGGTACACATGTGGATGATCTTATATCCTCTCCTTATCCTGAAAGATACCAAGGAACGTATCTACTCAGCACTTCCTTGGTCTTTGCTGCAGTCGGCTGGTCCGTCAGTTGTGTTGCCGAATAAAAGTGAGATACTCTTTGTGAGAGCAAGTCACAAATAATTCTGTTGGTGGAGAGACACAGAGAAGTGACTTGGTTTCCTTCGCTCTTGTTCTATTATTTAACTTGCAAATGTTATGAGAACATTCTTTACTATCATTGGGCTCATTCAGAGTTGTTGTGGTGGGTCAAGAAAAAAGATAACAAACTTTATTATTGCTGTTTTTAATCAGTAAGGTTATTGGGAACAGTGTATTATTATCCATTACAAATGACACGTGATTATTCTTCAAATAATTTTCAGGCATACTGCTTCGGAGCAGATTAAATACATCAAAGAGCAGCTCTTGCAGTAAATCTTTCTCCCATCAGTTCTGAAATATATCTTTGTGCTTTATTCAAATTTCTGAAATGGGACTCCTCAATTGATTTTCTTGTTGAGAACTTCTTTGATGAGAACACAAACTTCACTGAAGTATAGGGAGCTGAATTGCAATTTGTAAAAGGCTTTTGATCACATAGGGTTTTTTTAAAAAAAATGTTCTAACAGAAATATTTCAGATTATTGTAATAATCAAAAATTAAATGCAGTGTTGTGAAGTGCAAAAAGAAAAGGACTTAAACAAAATATGATACAATCATAAAGCTTTTTTGCCATTGCAATGTAGCATTCATGCAATGTTACAGATTTAAACAATATCATGAACATGGTTCTTACAAAAGAAAATCTATTCTAAAACATGGTAATGTTTTAACTGCAGCAGTGTGTTACCTGATGCTGTCATGGCAGCATCTGTCTTGTCCATGCTGAAAAAAAATCAGTGCATAAGTGGAAAGTGCAATAAATGGCACAAAAGTACGCACACACAGTCATTTATGTAAGTTGAGGAAGAATCTGGAGGAGTTCTAGAGATTAATGGCAGGGTAAACTTTCCATTTGTAAAACTGGTTATGCTAAATTAGCTGGCATAGTACAGCAGGGGAGAAAAAGAGAAATTGCAGTCTCATCATTTCTTTCTTTAAAAAAAAAAAGATGTACATAAGCACATTTGAGAAGTAAACCAAATCAGATCAAAAGTACCTACAATTTATATTAATGCATGAAGATATTGGTGAATTGTTATCATCAATATTTTTCATTCCTCAAAATAGCACATGGAAATCTTCTCACACTCATCTCAGAATATGGAATATATGTTTATTATAAATGTATATGAATAATAGAGATTGATAGGTTCCATTCCTTAGACTTCTGGTAATTAGTTGTATAGATCTTGTAAAGTAGAATAATGAACATTCAGGCAACTGTTATATGACTTATTTTTTCTTTCTACTGTTGTTACATTCTGGAAACAGGATGGCTAAAGAAAAATAAAATGAATCTTTTGTTGCATCTTAGATATCTGGTGTATATGGTATCATTGCTTGGACTATTCTGAGATGAGTGTGAGAAGATTTCCATGTGCTATTTTGAGGAATGAAAAATATTGGTGATAACAATTCACCAATATCTTCATGCATTAATATAAATTGTAGGTATTTTTGATCTGATTTGGTTTACTTCTCAAATGTGCTTATGTACATCTTTTTTTAAAAAAAGAAAGAAATGATGAGATTGCAATTTCTCTTTTTCTCCCCTGCTGTACTATGCCAGCTAATTTAGCATAACCAGTTTTACAGATGGAAAGTTTACCCTGCCATTAATCTCTAGAACTCCTCCAGATTCTTCCTCAACTTACATAAATGACTGTGTGTGCGTACTTTTGTGCCATTTATTGCACTTTCCACTTATCAACCTGAATGAATCAACTAAATAAATAATAAATAATTAAATCCCCAAGTATCTGGAGCATCCCTTAAACACCATCAGCATTGACAAAACCACCATCAGTCAATTGCAAAAAGCTTACATTTTGCGATGATACTTTCAATATCCTTAAACAACAGGATCCAGGTCCTTGGGAAAAACCTGATAAATGGATAAAAATGCCAAATCTAAGAAAGCCCATCCTTTTTTCCTTTTTCCAGGAAGAGAAGCTTAGCAAAAAAATTATAGAGCAAGAATATGCTGAATGTAAACATATAATGGTGACTAATGATTGTATGTGAGAAATACGAGGCAGGAAAACTGTAATAAGAGGATGGGGAGATGTGGGGGGAAAAAGTGCTTGATTGAGCAAAAAGGAGATTTAAGTTCTGGATTAGCTTATGCACCACTCAGTAAGTCTTGGCAATCAGTGAAATCCATAGGATCTTGCTCCTTTCCCCTGAATCACTAAACTATAATTGCAACATAAATTTGGAGCATGAATCTTTGATTTTGATACATTTTAAAAGGGGACAGATTTTGCGCTGTGATCATCTGTCTGATTCCTTTTCATCCAGATGATGCTGTTTGAAGATACTTCTCTTCTTAAAAAACAGATTTTTTTTGTCCTTTAATGATCCCGTAATCCCTTACATCTGGGTGGAGTCAGGATAACTGAATGGAGCTGAGTGTTTACTGGCCAGATGCCCTTCCTGTCACCAATGCAGAGCTTGCAGGCGATGATTACTCACTGTGCCCAGACAGAGAAATATCTGCCTCCACCTAGGATCAAACTCACAGCCTCCTGATTGTGAGTCAAGAGCTCCACCTATAGGCCACCGCACCACTCCCTTCTTGAAATACAGATGAAAACGTGAATATGAGCTCCTAGACAAGTAATTCAAACCTCTATGAACCTAGCTTGGTTTTTGCCTTGACATTACTATTTGGCAGGTGCTGCCAAGAAGTACTGACCCAGTAGTACCAAAGGCAGATAATGTCCTGAGAATAAAGATGAGTTTTGGTATAGAGGTAAAAGTTTTGTAAACATAGATTTAGAACTTCACAATGATATCTAGGTCAAAGCAGAAACCTGATTATCTTAGGGATGCTGAACTACAATTTCCACTATTGCTCCTGTTGGTTTAGACTTCTTTGAGTTGTAGATCAGCAGTATGTGGACTGATACAAACTATCCACCCAGATTCACATCTGTTACTCCCAAGATAACTTTAATAAACATTATTTTTATATATCAACATATGTATATAAATGTTATACATAACCAGATACCATAACCAAAAAATCTTGACAATATGTGCAATATAAACTCAATAATTTATTAAGTGAATGCAGCCCAACTCCACAGAAAAGAATCCAAAATCATAGTACAGCTGACTATTTCCAAAAATATTATCTTCATATTAAATCTTGATAGAAAAACAAATACTTTTAGTTAGCAGTCACTTACTTATCAATATTTTCTCTTTTGTTTATGATTGAGCATTTTTTGAAGGTGTAACTATCTTTTACTTTTAATACTTGGGGGTTGCTCATGCTAACACAAAATATTTTCTGCAAAACTTTATACTATTGCAGTATTGGAAGAATATAGCACCTGCACCTAGATATAATCAAAAGCAAGGAATTTGCAGAAGTTGCAGGGGTTCTGATAGGACAAAATGCATTGTTTCTGGACACATGGGATGCTTGGATTATACTTTTTAATGCACACAAATCTGCCAGAGCAAACTTCCAGGCAAGAAATACAAAGCTCTGCTAGTATAGAGAAAAATGAAGATATCCTTGAGGATGTAATAATGCAAGATAAAGGTAAAAGTGTCCCTGCAGGTTTTACCTGGTAGTTGTGGTCAACTTTAGGAGGCAGTGCTCATCTCCATTTCTTAAAGAGGCAGCATTATCTGGTGACATTTCTGCTGTCATATGGCCAGCATGACATCACATTGCAGCTCAGATCATATGCTGAAACAAGGAATGCTGTAATGCAAGAACAGCTACATAAATACCAGTTTAGAACAGTAAGAATGAAACTCAAGATTGATTCCTTGATTCTCTAGTGGGTGAGAAGAGGGCAGAGAGAAATTACATCAGGTTTTCAAGATTCAGTTGTTATAACCTGTGGCTATTTTATTGTTGCCTGATCCTTCTGGATCCAAGTCCTGGTCTCTGTTTCCTATCTCAAGGGGCTAACAAACAAAAATAATATATAATCTACTTTATTTATAGAATCAGAGCTATTATTTTAGGAATAGTGCTAGCAAGGCTCTAATACTAGCACTGAGGTACAGAATGTTTGATGAGTATTTGGTGACACAGAAATCTTTAGATTGGCTGCATTAATATTGTCAGGGCACATCTCCAGGTTGAATGAACAAGTTCCTAATGCAATAGAGCTGGCTCTAACATTGCTATGCTCTAAGTGGTACAACACACATTAAAACTATGGAATGTTTTGGTGTTAATTTCAAAAGAGTGCTTCACAATATACTGGGATCCTGAGATCATATGGAATCTCAGTCAAAGAATAGAGGGAAATGCTACTTTAAAACTTAGCAGACAAGTATATGTTTATGCATCTGAACTCTTAGAAACATCTTTTTCAAATTGCTTTTGAAATTCTAATATACTGGGAAAGTCTATTTATTTAGTACCTTAATTTTACATCAAACTTCTCCTTCCCCTTCTTTTTCTGTTGTAACAATGACCTTGTTAATATCCTTATATGAGAATACATGTATATTTGTATGTCTACTGTGCATATGCATGTGTGTTTCTACATATAGTGATACACATATAATACATACATATAGATACATATGAAATATATATGTATGTGTGTGTGTGTCTCTCTCTCATACTCTATCCATCTATCTATCTGTCTATCATCTATCTATCTATCTATCTATCTATCTATCTATCTATCTATCTATCATCTATCATCTATTTATCTATCTAATATGTTTCTAGACTCTTACATTAATAAAGTGGCAATATTCTTATATAAACTCAGGGTGTCTTATCTTTTAAGTACTCATTTAGGGGCATATATATGGCTATTTATTTTATGTTATTATATGTATATAAATACATGCACATAACAGCTAACCAGATTACCAGAAGCTGACTGTGACCTGATTGCCCTTAAAACAAAGACAAAGATTCTGACAAATAGCACATTTCTGAATTAGAAACAAATCAGCCAAATAAATAAATATCTTAGCAACATCACCTCTCTAAATAGCTTCAGAGACAAAATGTGAGATCTATATTTCCAAAGTGGAACAATCAAATTAACTTTTCCCCCCTCTCTTCCTGTTCTTTTGCTGTACCCATCTGTGTGTCATAATTGTATTACACATAATAGAACTGCAGTGTGCTTTGACTGTATAGCATTTCTGTTGGCTGCATATGAATATCTCAGATGCTAAAAGGTTCAAAGAAATATCCTTGGAAACTGGCTGCACTTATCAGCACGTTTTGTTAACAAATGTTATCCTTGTTAAAAGGAGAAAGGAGACAGCCTTCTAATCCTTTTGCCTTCCCTGCCAACCAACAATTGTTTCCACTGTCTGAAAAACGTCGCCTAAAACGTCTGGTGATTTTTTATCCCCAGGCATTTATAT
This sequence comes from Hydrophis major, assembly GCA_033807585.1. NCBI lineage: Eukaryota > Metazoa > Chordata > Lepidosauria > Squamata > Elapidae > Hydrophis > Hydrophis major. Next base: position 294,849,242 of record CM066328.1, on the reverse strand, counting down.
TCTAATATGCCCATCTTCCCACAAAGAACTAGTTGTCATTTCACACAGACTCTGCCTGTTGAGAACTGCATGGGAGTCTACCTGTTTGTTTAATAGACAGATGAATGAAGGCCAGAACTAAAAAAAAGTTGTACGCTGAAACTAGCTATAAAATCTTTTGTAATTTTCAATTCTTAAAGCCAAATGTGGGGGGAAAAACCCCTCTTTAATAGACACACCTAACTGGCTCAAGAGCAGGCCATAATGGTGCTTTGATAGTCTCTGGACACTGTCTTTCATCAATCAATCAAAATGTATTTGTGGTCCAAGTCCAAATTCTATACAAGACCAGCATACAATACAATAGACATAAAAATACATGTTAAAGTTGCAAAAAAATCCCTAAGTAGTTAGGAGGTAACATTTGATAGCATGAAGGAGGAAACTGTCCTTCATTATTATTTTGGCATAGTCTGCAGTAGAAACTAGTTACCTGGCTTCTGCAAAGGCCTCTGCTCTTTCTGAAGTCTTAGTCAGACTCCTTATAACCATAGGTTTATGCTTGTTTGAAAAAGCTCTAGTCCTGTGTTTAAAAACCAAGATTAGCCCACTTCTTATTTCGAAGTAGCTTCCAGACCTTCCTAGGGGCCATGCTCAAAAAGAGGTGCTGAGAAACCACTTTTGACATCTAGGCCAAGGATCTATGGTCTTCTACAATGTCTAAATTGTCTCCTATTTTGTTTAGCATCTATGTGAAATAGCTGGTAGAAGTTATTTGGAGTTTTGGAGTAGGACACCATGAGAATTATTTAGATATACAGCTTTTTCCAATTCTAAAAAAATACTCTCAGTCTTTGAATGTGTATCTTCACAAATGCTGTTAAGTACTTGGACATGGGTCGGAGTAAATGGAGACAGCCTCTGAATAGTGACTTTCAGCTCTTTATTAGCATAGTGACTTCTCAAAACAACAACAGTGAACTCTGCCTTATATAGGCAACCCTTGTAAGAATTGTCCAATAGTGAGCTATGAACGCTAGCTCTTTTAACCAATAAGAATCCTCTGTTAAGGGCCAATCGGATTCCTCAGAACTAACCAATCTGATCTGGCCGCCTAACAGCCAATCAGAAGTGCAGGGCCAGAACCCTGCACTTTACCTCAAGCTCATACTTTATTAACTATGGTACATACACAACAAATGCTTTGACAAAGATTAAACCGGACAGAGGTGCTGTTGGTAAGAATGAACTTGAACTCTGAGACTGAGGTAAAGACAGTTTTGAAACAGCATTTTTCCCCATTTATGAGTGTTTCTTGACCCCCAGCTGCCACTGGATTTGCATGTGACAGTTGCAGTTAGGAACAGTTTTGCATAATTATAGCTAGTTGACCAACTCGGATGTGTTGGCAATTATTCATGGCTTGGTTGCAACCCATTGTGATTATTACAATCTACTTTACTTGGGGCTATTCTAAAAAAAATGCTTCAAAACTGCAACTGACACAAAATGTAGCAGCCAGACAACTACTTGCACATAATATAGGGATCATATGATGTATATAGTAAAAGTCTTGATTGAATATCAAATGCCTACCAGGCACATTTAAGATGATGGTGGTGACTATCAAAAACCTAAATGAGGGGTGTCCTACCTTGGTAACTTTAAGACTTGTGGAGTTCAATTCTGGGAGTTTAAGTCCACAAGACTTAAAGTTACCAAAGTTGGGTGCTTCTGGTCTAAATAATCTAGAATCTAATTATATGTGTGATCACTCCTCCTATAAGTCTGCCTGTTTATTAAGATCAGTAGCAAAAGCCCTCTGAAGATGCCATACTGCTAGAAGTTCAACAATCAAGTAAATAGAAACGAGAGCCCTACCATATAGCTTGCCAGCTAAAGAAAACATTCTCTAAAGGAGTTCATTTGGTTCCCATCGTTCCAATATTTAGATTTAGTAAAAGTATACAATTTTTTCAAACATTTACCTGTTAATTATTAATATATGAAATATATAGATTCAATGGATATATACATGTGTATATGGCTAAGTATATAGACTTTGTATGTTTTATTGCTGTAAACCCTCTGGATATTGCTTTTTCAGAAAGATAGGAAATGAATTCATCTATATATTATCTGATATATATCTGATATCAACACAGTTGAGAAAGTCCACAAATATTTCACAAGAAGAGTTCTCCACTTCTCTACTCATTGCAGAATACCTTATGTCACCAGACTTGAAATTCTAGACCTCGAAAACCTAGAACTACACCACCTTCGGTCTGATCTAAGTGTAGTACATAAAATTGTATATTGCAATGTCCTATCTGTCAATGAATACTTCATCTTCAACCATAACAACACAAGAGCACACAATAGATACAAACTCAAGGGAAACCGCACCAAACTTGATTGCAGGAAATACGACTTCAGCAACAGAGTGGTCAATGTCTGGAATACTCTACCTGACTCTTTGGTTTCTTCCCCAAACCCCAAAAACTTTAACCTTAGACTGTCTACTATTAACTTCACCCCTTTCCTAAGTGGTCTGTAAGGGACGTGAATAAGCGCACCAATGTGCCTACCGTCCCTGACCTATTGTTTCTTTTTATTTTTCTTATATGTATCCATTTCATGTATTCATAACTATGTTTATACTTATACCTGTTATCTTATAATCACTTGACAAAATAAAATTATGTATGTATGTATGTATGTATGTATGTATGTATGTATGTATGTATGTATGTTCTGTCTTGCCTTTCCTCTTTCCCAAAATATGAAAGAGTACCAACTCACACCAACACAGGCAGGCAAGCTGGCTCGTACTTCACATAGTTAATTTTTTGGAACTGATAATATTCTTGGCATTCCCACATGTCTTGCCTGCCAAGTCCAAACTGATAAAGTTTTACTCACAGAAAATCACAAGGCAGTCCACAAAAATAGTCATTCACAAACAAATCTGAAGTAAGGTTAAACTTTGTCCCGTACAAAGTTTCAGGAGAAAGCACACCCACTTTTATCCCTTGTGGGGTGTGGCTCAATGACTCAGCTCACTCTCTGACCCTCCCACGTCTCCTACGTTGCTGCTCACATTTCTCCCTATGATGCTGCTTAGGATTGAGCCAATGCTCTTCCTCTTTACTCCCTGTCAGGGGCTGCTCCAATATGGCTTCCTCCTGATTAATCTCAGGCTGTTCCTCTCGGTTGTCTGATGGAACCTGAGGCATTATCAGGGAGGAAGGTCCTGGGGAGGAAGGCATTCCCAGTTCCTCCTCCTTATCTTCCCAGTCCTCTTCCTCTGACAGCATAGGCTCGGGAATCGATTCCCGAGCCACAACATATATGTGTGTGTGTGTGTGTGTGTGTTGAGCGTGTGTGTGAAATACCACTCACGTATCATCACAACATCTCCAGAACCGCAAAGCCTACAAATTTGGCATGTATGTTCCTCTTGGCTTCTAGGTGCTTACTAAGAAAGGATTTTTCAAAATGACAGTCAGAGAATTAGTATTTTGTATATTATTATTAACACACTCTGATACTAAGGAGTTCTATTCCCCCTCCCCACCTGAAAAGAAATATCTTCCAAATGCAAAACACAAGCAGAGTAGAGGAGTTTCACTTTCACTTTTAGTTTCACAGCACCAAGCAGCTTTAGTACAGAACAGTTGAGCTAAGCCACACTCCTTGCTATCTCCTTCTTGCTCACACAGCAAATACTGTTTCAGTTTCCAGTTTCTGTTTCAGGATGCTAGCCAGATGAATACTGATGGATGCTGGTAGGCAGAGAAAGAATTTTTTCCCTTATTTTCCTCCCTCAAAACTAAGCCCAACCACATAGTTTTATAGAGAAGCATGGGTTTTGAGCTAGTTTAGAAATATGGTGACAAAACCTTTTTTTTTTTAATGTGGCTCCTATAAACACCAAGGCATTGAACTGTTTCAATGATAGGATTCATACATCCAACAACACTTTCATTTATCATGTAAAATATTAGTTTGGAAAGAAAATAATTTTATTTTTACTTATTTAAAATATTATGCAATTGCTATATCCTCAGATTGGACATGCAAGCTGGAGAAAGAGAATGAATTTGAGCTAACAATTGAATAGCCACAGTTATTTGAGTTTCATTAAATATATCAGTGGTGAATGCCTCCTGAGAACATTTTTATAGAAATATTTTAGTAATGAAAACAAGCAATCTAGCATTTAGGTCATGCAGAAATACAGAAGCATTATTTTGGCCACTGGAGGGCTCTAATCTTTTTCAATTATTTGAGAAAAGAAGGAGCATGATTCACATTAACAAACAAATCAAAATAATCAGTATTTTCATAAAATATACTTTCTGCTATGTAGATTTTCCCCCTAAATAATTATTTCTTTGGAAACATAATGAGATGCTCCAAATTTGTTGCATAAGCTGATAGGAAGGGCCATTTATTTTTCCAGCAATGTTTATAGGAGCAGGTTGTAGGAACTGGATTCACATAGTAATGCTGGGTTCAAAATAGTATTTGGTGTTTTTTTAATAATCAAGTCCCATGTTTTCTGAAGATGAGTTAGAGTGTCAATTACTTGATTATTTTTGGGGATTCAAGAAAGATTAATATTCAAAAATAAATATAATAAATAAAACTATCATAAATATATGTAGAAAATATGAAACATTTAAAATAGATTTATATTTAGATTCAAATAGAATAAAAATTGGAAAAGTCCAAAAAGCATTAGAGGAATAAAACATTTAAATTAAGTTTTTAAACAACAAATCAGGATAGGCAGGATTGAATTCCAAGAATTAGATCATTCCCTGGTAAAAGATTTAAAGATAGAACTCACGGCTATGTGTAAGGCAGGTGTCTTAATTGGGTATCAGCATCTGGAAAGCATCTAATATAACTGCCTTTGGTTTTGCTGTTTTCTTCTTTTTCTGTCTTTATTTCTTTTAGGACAATCTGACTGCTGGATCAAGATTTTGTCCCTAACAGCAACACCAAAAGGTCAAAGTGAGATGTGGAAGAGATTTACTGGGGGTATAAAGTGATACAATTAACTCATTTTAAATTCTGGATCCTAACCCTAATTTTCTCTGGATGAGTAAAGATTCTGTCAATGACATATATAGTAGCAGAATAATTTCAGATGCTCTCAGTGGGATCCCTTCTAATTGTAATCTGTGTTGCTTCATTTACTTCAAAATATAAACAAGGTCTTCTGTACTTGGCTGAGGCCTCTGCGAATTTAGCTGTTCATAAACTCTAACCATGATGGCATTTCTGCTTGTATAGTGTTGTATTGTTAACTGGACATCATCACCAATGAATTTGATTCTCAAGCCTCACTTTCAAGACATTTACATATGTTGACTTCCCTCCCAATGTGACAATGGGACTTTGTATATTTTGCATGAATAATATTTTACTGTGTTCCATTCCTAAGTGCTATAGTTGAAATTGTTTGAACAATATTCTGGAATATTTTAAGGTAAGAATTGTGTTATTCTCTCAAAAGGGAGTGTTCAGATAGTATTGATATGTCTGATTAATAACTCTTTAATAACTGGTTTTCACTTTGAATGTAGTCTGGTAGATGGAGATCATATCAGTTTGAATCAGGATTCAGCGACTAAAATCTACAAGACTGCCTATCAGTGCTAAGAAATTAAGACGTTGGCCATTCATATATTTTCTTACCTTTGAATTATGTAGAAACGACCCTGTCTTATTCTCTTCTTATTTACAATCATCTTATCCTATGCTTCCTTATCTGCTGCTTTAATTGGAATTAGTGTGTAAACAGGAACCTGTGAGATGTCCTCCTAATATCCAGGTATGAAAAGTTTGGAGGATGTTTGAACGTTAAAACTACATGGTTTTACAACCCATCCTCTATCTAGCAATAACATTTAACTTAGACCAGTAAGGTCCTTTGTCATATACTTTTTCAACTTATTCTGTAAAGGTCAGGATATGCAAGCGGTTTAATTAGTCCAGGCTGTAACAGTAAATCCAGAAGCTTAAAGCTTTGTGTGGTTCAGCATTCCAGCTGAGTAACAAATGTCTCCCAGAACTCCTTATTACTTTAAAATTAAAAATTGTTATTGAAAGGAAAGCATGTTGGTTCCAGAAGGCAAGAAATACAATGTAAAGGCCTGCCTTTTATTGGATGAACTTTGACTGGTGGCAATTTAGTCATGGCATATCATGCTTAAGATACAATTAAAAGCTGAAGGAATCAGTATTTTCAGATAGATTCAGAATTAATATTCTGTCTGGTTTAATTAAATAATTCAAATGTATTTACTACTGGGAAGCTTTGCCTTTTTTTAAAAAAAAATGATTAATTTCATTTAGACTTGTGAAGCAAATCTTATCCCTGGATTCTATGTTGTTTATCAATTTTGAAGGCATTATTTATGCATCATGTTTTTTTCTGGAGCCCAAAGTTGACAGAATCTGAAGTTGCTGATGCAAAAGAAGGCATGGTTAATGGTGCTTTGGGAAAATCCCTAAGAATCACCAGTGATAATATCTTCCAAACTGTACATCTAGATTGGTTTGTTTCCTGCTCCCTACCCCCAAAGTATTGTGTAATTTGCTGAGCAGTCCAAGCACGTTTTAAGAAATGAAGACACAGAAGTGATATATGTAGAAATTTGGAACAAACCCATTAAATTAAGCAGAACAAGAAACCACAAAGCTCCTTACTAAAATTTGACCAATTGATGGAAATTAGTAGTGTAGTTCTTTGTCCCTTTGAAATGGCAAATGGATGTTAACTTAATACAAGATTTGCACTGAACCTCACCCCTTCATAGTGGAAATTAAACAAAAAAATTCACTTGTACACACATTCATCACATGACCATATATAAATAAATAAATTCTCATTTCATTTTGAAAGCTGTGGTCCTTTCCATAGAATAGAATAGAATAGAATAGAATAGAATAGAATAGAATAGAATAGAATAGAATAGAATAGAATAGAATAGAATACTTTATTGGCCAAGTGTGATTGGACACACAAGAAATTTGTCTTGGTGTAAATACTCTCAGTATACATAAAAAAAGATACATTCATTAAGAATCAAGAATCACAACATACAACACTTAATGATAGTCATAGAGTACAATCAACAATCAAATCATACTAGGAAACAGTCAGTATAAATTGTAAGGATACAAGTGACAAAGTTATAGTTCTACGATCACAAGTGGGAGGGGATGGGTGATAAGAAGTGATGAGAAGATTAATAGTAATAGTAGTGCAGACTTGGTAATAGTTGAAAAGTGTTGAGGGAATTATTTGTTTAGCAGAGTGATGGCTTTCAGGAAAAAACTGTTTTTGTGTCTAATTGTTCTGGTGTGCAGTGCTCTATAGCATTGTTTTGAGGAAAGGAGTTGAAACAGTTTATGTCTGGGATGTGAGGGGTCTGTAAATATTTTCACAGCCCTCTTTTTGACTCGTGCAGTATAGAGGTTCTCGATTGAAGGCAGGTGGGTAGTAATTGTTTTTTTTCTGCAGTAATTGTTTTTTTCTAATTATCCTTTGAAGTCTGTGTTTATCCTGTTGGGTTGCAGAACCAAACCAGACAGATATAGAGGTGCAGATGATAGACTCAATAATTCCTCTGTAGAATTGTATCAGCAGCTCCTTGGGCAGTTTGAGCTTTCTGAGTTGATGCAGAAAGAACATTCTTTGTTGTGTTTTTTTATGACGTTTTTGATGTTGGGTGTCCATTTTAGGTCATGTGATATAGTAGAACCTAGAAATTTGAAGGTCTCTACTGTTGATGTGTTATCTAGTATTGTAAGAGGTGGTAGTATGGGAGGGTTTCTTCTAAAGTCTATCACTATTTCTATAGTTTTGAGTGTATTCAGTTCCAGATTGTTCCGGTTACACCACGATCAAATCCTGGCTTGCATGTGTGGTATGGGTTTTCATTCAGAGATTGTTCAATCTTGAGGCTAACCTTAAGTCATGGGATTTTGAATAACCTTGATACAAGAATCACAGTTTGACATAAAAAGTGGAACATTAAGAACATTAATTCTAACAATATATAACTGTGAGAGGATACATTGGTTTGTGATTGTATTACTTTACGTATACTAATGGTTTACTCCAGAAGGCAATTTGGGAATGTTTGCATGAAGTATTGGGAGAATGGGCTGTTTCATGGACTTCCTAAAACATTTAAAATTACTTCACTTCCAAGGGCTATGGAGAGCAAGAAGGTGGCCAATTACTATATGATCAGTATTCTGAATCATTTGGACTCATTTTGGGGGATTGGAGGAGAGAAAGTTGAGCACACTAGAAGACTTTGCAACTGACTGTTAATTTCAGAATGACACTCAGATGTAACTTTCATTCTATCCAGTGCAGGTTGAGCTCTAAAATTATTGTGTGCAATAATGTGCATTAGTTTATTCTAATAATCAAAAATATGTATGTTCGATGAACATATACATTGTTATGGACTAAGCCACCGCATCCGTAACAACCCTAAATAGCTTTACTTTGCAGCAGGCTCGTAATCCTGCACTCCTCATTGGCCTGCGAATAGCGAGTCATGATTGGTCATTTCTGGCCAGTCTGATTGGCTGTTAACGGGCCCCTCTGATTGGACGCTTGTGAAAGTGGTAAACTCAAATCATTGGTTGTTTTGACAGCAGCCAGGTCTATAAAAGAGCTGCTGCCGTCCAAGTATTTGCTCTGTTCTTATTTCACAATAAAGAGTTGAAATCACCGTTCGATGTCTCGTCTCCATTCTTTGTGCCCATGCTCAGGACTTAACACTGGCGATGAGGATGGGATGTGGAGACAATAGAGCTGACTAAGTGCGCATCGAACAAGACAGAGCACGTGGCAAGATGACCAGCGAACAAGAACACACGCAACAAACGGCAAGATGACCAGCGGCGCCATACCACCCGCTCCATTCGACCCAGCAACCAAAGATTGGGACATGTATATAGATCGCTTCCAGATGTTCCTAGAGATCAACAATTTAATAGATGCTATGCCTGGCAAGAAACGAGCAGTGTTCCTGACTCATTGTGGCCCCGCCGTTTTCAAAATGGCTAAAGCACTTGCCAAAACGGCGGAAGTGAAGACCATGGATTGGGATATCCTCACCCCAATCCTCCGGGCCCATTACGCACCCGCAGTACCTACACTGATATGAAGACACGAATTTTACCAGAGGGACCAACGGAAGAACGAGAGCATTGGGGATTTCGTAGCCAACCTCCAGAACCTAGGAGGCCTTTGTGGTTTTGCAAACCTCGAGGAAGCCCTAAGAGACCGCATAGTTCTGGGATTAGATGCACTGGGATTAGTTCTGGGATTAGACTGCATGTGCAGAGTAAACTTATGGCGAAAGAAGACATCAGCCTTACAGATGTCATCGCCGACGCTACTGCCGCAGAAGCAACCAGGAAGTCAGCTGCTCGAATGCGCCAAGCGAATGCACCGCTTCGCCAACTCACTAACGATAGCCCGCTCACAGCTGAGAAGCACGCTATCACCACCCACCACGAAGACCTCGAGTCACCCCCAGACAGTGAGGAAGAGGAGGTCGGCCAGCTCCGCTCAGAACGAGAGCAAAGGAACCAGAGACAACCGCACCAATGTGCTGGTTGCAGGGCAAACCACCCACGATTGGACTGCAAATTCCTCGACGCACTCTGCCATACTTGCGGGAAAAGAGGCCACATTGCAAAGGTCTGCAGAAGCAAGCGAGAGTCCAGTCCCAGCTGAAGGGAGAACAACCTCCACTGGGGGACAGGCAAACCTCCTGAGAATCGGGACCGCCTGAACTACCAATGGAACAACCACTACTACTACAGAAATCGAGCACCTGCCTCTTCAACGAGACGAGAAGAGGCCCACCAAGCCATTATTATTGGCACGCTTCATCGTTCAATGCAAGAAATATCCACGTAAGGGTTACTATTGAGAATCGACCGTGTGTGATTGAAGTCGATTCGGGATCATCTCTTTCGATGGTATCCTGCAAAACCCTTAAACAGCTGATCCCTGCCATCTGCCACCAGGACCTCAGCACTCAATGAATCATCCTAAAAGACTACCAGGGAAACAGAATTCCAGTTGTCAGTTCCAGCCACGTCCAAGTATCCTTCGAGGACCGCACCGCAACGCTTCCCCTGACTGTTGTCGATAGTGACTGACCCAGTTTGTTAGGGTTACAGTGGTTCGCCCCACTCGGGATTGAACTAGCCGGCATACACCAAACCAGAAGCAATGGCTAGGAAGAGGTCCTCATCCAGGAATTCCAGGACGTGTTCAAAGGAACATTAGGCAAGTACAAGGGGAACCCTATATCATTTAATCTCAGCCCCAATGGAGCTCCCATTCGGCTTAAGCCTTGTCGGGTACCTTTTGCCCTAAAGCCAAAGATCAATGAGCAGATAGATAAACTGATAGCCCAGGGCGTGTTAGAACCGATTGACCATGCCCGCTGGGAAACTCCAATTGTAACGCCAATGAAGCCAGATGGCTCGTTAAGAATTTGTGGGGATTTCCCGGCCACCCTAAATCATGCTCTTCAACAGAGCGCTTACCCAGTACCAGTGATCCAACACCTTCTTCATTCCCTGGGTGGCGGAAAAATATTTGCGAAATTGGACTTAGCTCAGGCGTACCAGCAACTACCTGTAGGCACGACAACTGCAGAAGCCCAGGCAATAGTTACACATAGAGGCGCCTTCAAGTGCAATAGACTCCAATTCGGAGTAAGCGTGGCGCCTGGCATTTTCCAAAGTTTGATGGAGAGACTATTACAAGGCATAAGAGGCGTCGTGCCTTATTTTGACGACGTCCTAATAGCTGCCCCCACTAAAGAGTTATTAGTACAACAACTCAGAAAAGTTCTTCAGAAATTTAAAGATGCTGGTCTGAAAGTAAAAAGGGACAAGTGTCAACTTTGTGTGGAGAGAGTGGAGTTCCTGGGATATCTTCTCGACAGACAGGGAATCCACCCCACCGAAAAAAACTAACCGCAATCAAAAACGCCCTGAGACCTAGGAATAAGTCAGACCTCCAAGCCTTCCTGAGATTCATTAACTTTTATAACATCTTCTTGCCCCAGAAGGCGACCGTAGCTGAGCCCCTACATAGACTTCTTGACAAAAAGGCTCCCTGGGTCTGGGGATGGTGTGAAGAAAGGGCATTCCAACAAGTAAAAGACCTCTTAACCTCCAATGCTGTATTGATGCAATACAACGAGACTCTACTCTTAACGGTTACCTGTAACGCCTCACCATTCAGAGTGGGAGCCATTTTAAGCCATGTCCTACCAAATGGGAATGAAGCACCTATTGCGTTCTTTTTGAGAACCTTGTCTAAGACCGAAAGGAACTATAGTCAACTTGATAAAGAGGCTCTCGCTATTGTATCCGCAATTAAACGTTTCCATGAATTTGTGTATGGGAGACCCTTTGCCATAATTACAGACCACAAGCCACTACTTGGTATTTTGGTGGGAAACAAACCAACTCCTCACATCTTATCACCAAGAATGACAGGTTGGTCAGAATTTTTAGCCGCCTACGATTACCAATTGCAACACCTTCCAGGGAAAACCATTCCCCACGCTGACGCTTTGAGCCGTTCTCCACTATCAGATGTCATAGAGGACCCAGCTCCAACCTTAACCATATTGCAAATCAAAACCCTCAAATCGCCGCCGCTGACCACTCGAGACATCACCTCAGAAACAAAAAAGGACCCTGTTTTGGCACGAGTCCTCAGCTGGGTGGAATGGGGTTGGCCGGTCAGCGCACCCAATGACACTTTCAAGCCATTCAGGAATCGACAGACACAACTATTCTCCCAAAAGGGCTGCATCTTGTGGGGAGACAGAGTTGTAACCCGGAGAAATTGCAACATGAGGTATTAAAAATGTTGCACGACGGACATCCAGGCATCGTGCAGATGAAGGCATCGGCCAGGAGTCACGCATGGTGGCCTGTGTTAGACAAACATATAGAGACCTGGGTAGCAAAGTGCAGCAAATGTCAGGAGACTCGTTCTACTCCTCCAAAAACTCCCCCAACTCAGTGGGAAACGCCTTGAGGCCCTTGGTCCCATATTCACATAGATTTTGCGGGACCCACAAGAGGACACACTTTCCTCTTAACAGTGGATGCCTATTCTAACTGGCTCGAGGTCCACAAGATAAAAAGCACCACCACAGAGGCAGTCGCTAAAAAACTGAATAAGCTATTCGCTACCCATGGATTGCCGGATGTCCTGGTCTCCGATAATGGCCCCCAATTTACTTCCCTGCCATTCGAACAGTACCTGGCAGATCAGGGCATCCGCCATGCCTTAACATCACCAGCTCACCCTGCGGCCAATGGTAGGGCTGAGCGAATGGTTCAATTTGTAAAAAAGACTTTGTACAAAATGGACCACGGAGACATTGATGACAAAATAAACGGGATGCTTCTCCTCCAGCACATAACCCCAAACAGTACCATGAACAGAACCCCAGCTGAACTCCTGATGGGCCGGAAACTTCGCTCGCATCTCGATCGCCTCCACCCAAACTACACGCCTGAACAACCCCCAGGATCCAGCAACAAGTGTCGGGCATTCCAGGAAGGTGACCCCGTGTTTGCAAAACACTTCTTGGGTGACCCATTGTGGGTCCCTGCCACCATAATGCAACTTATGGGACCCCGATCCTATCGCCTACAAACTGCAGATGGTAAGATGTGGAAGTGCCACATAGACCAACTCCATTCCAGACTAGCACCTAGTCCTACCTCAGCCCCTGAATCTCTAACTGGGGGGGAAGGAACATCAAGGAGACCAAAGAAGAAATTACAATCAAAACCCAACAGTTTACACAACCAACCAGGGGATACTCACCGTCAGAAGGAGAACCGAGCAGGGAGCGGCCTCGCCGCATGACAGCACTGCGATGGAAACAGATCCAGGGAACCCGGAAGACAGCACTGGTGTAAGCAGGGAGAGCAGCCCAGAGCCATTCGAAGGAACAGCGGGACCGTTTTCACCAGCCAGCCCAGCCAGCAGCCCACCGAAACCAGAGCCAGGACAGAAACCAGTGGAACAGTGCAGGTCAAGCAGACAGATGAAGCGACCTGCCTATTTACGAGAATACGTCACCCCACCCCTCAGACGGAACCTAGGGGGGAGGGGTGTTATGGACTAAGCCAACGCAGCAGTAACAACCCTAAATAGCTTTACTTTGCAGCAGGCTCGTAATCCTGAACTCCTCATTGGCCCGCGAATAGCGAGTCATGATTGGTCTTTTCTGGCCAGTCTGATTGGCTGTTAACTGGCCCTTCTGATTGGACACTTGTGAAAGCGGTAAACTCAAATTATTGGTTGTTTTGACAGTAGCCAGCTCTATAAAAGAGCTGCTGCCGCCCAAGTATTTGCTCTGTTCTTATTTCACAATAAAGAGTTGAAGTCACCGTTCGATGTCTCGTCTCCGTTCCTTGTGCCATGCTCAGGACTTAATATCCATAGTGTATGCATATGTTTGGGGAAAGAGGATGCAAAAATATGTAATAGAAATTTGTGTTGGAAAACTTATATATTGAGTTATACATGAACAAGTTTTTTTGGCATAATAGACTAACATATGAAATTTATGTGCAGATTGTAGGTTTATGCAAATTCTTGAAGGTCTAAGCTGCTTTGCTAGCTAGTGAAACTTGTTATTTCTAAGTATAAGATGAAGTGACCACACTTTCATGGGTTGTTCTGCTTCTCAGGTCTTTGTTTTTCACACTCAAGAATGTTTCAAGATTGAGAAGAACCAATTTCTCCACTACTGGCTGAAGAATTTGCATAATTCCCTATTCTTCCCTATTCTTTTGGAAGAAGTGCTTGGGATCTCATGTGAGCGTAACACTATTTATTAAAACAGGCATATCTACCTTTTAGGATTTTGCACACACCTGAAAAATCCTATCATTTTAATTAATCAAATCATTAAATGAATGTGCTTTTGTTGCAACTCTTAATGGTGACTTATTTTTTTTCAGGGTAATGTGAGAAAAGACAAGTCTGTTTTAATGAATAGCAAGGAGAAGCTGTTCTCATGTGAGCCTGAAGTACTTATGAATAACTTATGAAATATGAACAATTCTACAAGCCAGTATACTGTGATTGTTAAGATATTGCATTAAGATCAGGAAATCCGCATTGAATAAATAACTTACTGAGTGATTTTCATCCATTCATTCTCCACCCAACTGCTGCAAAAAGTGTCTCTGTTGTGCAGATAAACAAAGCAATTACCATTTCCACCAATGGAAGTGCCCAAGAAGGCAATAAATAAATAAATGTAATGAAATAAATACAGTTGATCATGGGGTTTTTATCCTGATGCATCACTACCAACTTTAAAAGAAGTTAAAAAATTAAGATGGCCAATGCCCAATTTATTGACACTGGTACATGTACAAAAAAGAGTACAACTTCAATCACGCAATCCCAATCAGCATCTTGACTGTTTTGATTCTGTGATGTCACTTTACTGTATATTTTTAAAACACTGCTTGAAATTGGGACTATTATATAAAAATCATCAAGTCTCCTATCCATTTTGATTCATGAACAAATATTTTCTGCAGCACCATGATCACACTTCACCAAATAACTACTGCAAACTTTGACTGAAACAGAGTGTTTTCCTTTGCACAGTATATTTATTACCTTATAGAGATGTGTATATTAAGGAAAATGTGATGAAAATATGTTTACAGTTCCATGATAACTTTGGTTGTTTTTGATACATTCATAAGGAGACAAGGAAAACAATAAAGATAAAATGGGAAACTGAATGACACAGAAATTTACAAATTTGCCTACGCCAGAAAAAAGAAAAAGGGCCTTTTCTCCAGACATTTATATTAATGTTATAAATTATTTCAACTCTTTCTCATCTATTTTTGAGGCACATTACTAAATTTAGTCCACATTTTGATACCCACATGTTAAGGCATCATATAGCATTAGCAATAGTACATGTTGACAAACATATTTCAGTAACTTACATTTATAGTTTTTTTTTAAGCAGAATATATTTATTGAACACAAACGTGCAAAGAAGTATCAAATGATTTGTTTGAAAGTTACCTGACAAATTTTCAGAGGCAGCAGGACAGTGTTAACAAGCAAGCTCATTTGCATTTATAGAGAGGAACATTTCATTTCAAAAACATGATTAACAAACCTACAGTTACATGCCTAATGCAGAATATATCAATCACATTTTTATTTTATTTGTTTTACATACCAAATTTGGAGATTTCCCATATAACTTACAGAGCTAGTAATGTGTATGATTAAAGCTGGATAAGATTTGGAAATTCTGTTTGTGATTATCTAGGTCTGGCTACAGCTGGTAATGTGTACTTATGCCTAAAGAGAATAGGTTTAAAGATGTTTTGGGTTCAGAAAGAACAAGAGAGAAAATGTAATAAGAGAAAGCAGATAAGGGAAATTTTTTAAGATTATTTTCTGATGATCAATTTTGTTCTGTCCTTCATTAACATACTCGAGATCCCCGCGCTTTGATTGGCCAAAGCGCGGGGCTCTCCGATTGGTCAGGCGAGCCGCGCCGATTGGCTCGCTAAGAATCTCCCGCGATTGGTCCGTTCAGGCCGCGGGAGATTCAAAGCGGTGCCATTGGCCGCGGCCGCCATGGCGAAAGGAATAAAAGCCGCGGGCCTTTTTCCTTTCGCCAGTTTGGTTCCAACTTACAATAAAAGAGCTTTGCACTAAGTCACCGACTCCTGGCATCATTTCGCAGACACAACACTGGCGACGAAGGTGGGATCCAGACCCTGAACCGAACCACGTGTTCGACGGAAGCCAGACGAACCACCGAGATGGCGAAAATCGCACCGCCCGCCCCCTTCAACCCCGCCACCGAGGACTGGGAATCGTTCTCTGACCGATTCCGCATGTACCTCGAGTGCACCGGCATGAAGGACGCCTCCGGCCCAATGAAACGCGCCGTCTTCCTGACCCACTGCGGGACCGAGGTCTTCCAGATGGCCAAAGCGTTGGCAAGCCCGCCGATGCGACCGCGATGCACTGGGACGTCCTCGAACCCATTCTTCGGCGGCACTACGCTCCAGAGGTACCCATCCGGCGCAACGAGTTCTACCGGCGGGAACAGAGGTCGGGTGAGAGTTTCAGCGACTTCGTCGCCGAGCTGCGACGCCTAGGGGAGCTCTGCGAATTTGATAACCTAAACAACGCTCTGAGAGACCGAATCGTGCTCGGTTTGTGGGACCCCGCCCTCCAGAGCCGGCTGATGGCTAAGGGCAACATCAGCCTAGCAGACACCCTCACCGCAGCCACAGCCGTCGAAGCAACCCAAACTTCCGCCGACAGCATGTGCAGACCGAACACGGGGGACCGCAGCGGAAACAACAACCCGGTGAGGTCGACCGAGCCCAAAACTGAGACGACAACACACCAGGGCAACTTCCACTCGGCATCCGGCACGTCCGATGACGAGGAGGGCATCCATCGACTCCAGGCAGGGCACGACCCACGGAACCGGCGAGGTCGTAAGTCGAGGACCAACTGTGCCGGCTGCGGCGGCGACCACCCCAGGTCGGAATGCCGGTTTTTCGAATCAATCTGCCGGCATTGCGACAAAAAGGGACACATCGCCCGGGTTTGCCGCCTGAAGAAAAACCGCAGTCCGGCACGATGGGACCAGAGCGACCGGAGGAGGGAGAGCACACCACCCCGGACCAGAGATCGCCCCTCGGACAGCCGATGGGACCGAAACGGACGATCCTCACGAGGCGGCGACAACCGGCAGAGAGAGGAGACCCACCAGACGGTCACCATCGGCCACGCCATCACCAACGACGCCCGGAAGGTCCACGTCGAGGTACGCATCGAGGGCCAGCCTTGCAAAATGGAGGTGGACTCCGGGTCCTACCTCTCCATGATTGCATGGCACGAGATAAAGCGGTTGGTGCCTACCCTCCAAAGGAGGAACGTAGACAGCCAGAGACTCATTGTAAAGGACTACCAGGGAAACCGCATCCCGGTAGTCGGCACCAAAAGCTTTAACATCACTTATAAGGGGCGCACCGAACGACTCCCCCTAACGATCGTCGACTGCGACCGCCCAAGCCTACTGGGACTACAATTGTTCGCCCCGCTGGACATCGCCCTCACGGGAGTCAACCACGTCACCGACGACGGCTGGGAGCAGCAACTAGCCCGGGAGTTCCAAGAGGTCTTCGACGGAAACCTAGGCAAGTACCGAGGGCCCCTTATATCATTTGACCTAGACCCTAACATCCCCCCCAAACGCCTGAAACCCAAAATAGACGAGCAAATTGATAAGCTCGTCAAACAAGGGGTCCTGCAGCCCATAGACCACGCCCGGTGGGAGACCCCCATAGTCACCCCGATCAAGCCCGATGGGTCGGTGAGGATCTGTGGGGACTATAAGGCCACCCTAAATGGCGCGCTGCAACAAAGCGCCTACCCCGTCCCAGTAGTACAACACCTACTGCACTCACTGGGAGGGGGCAAGGTTTTCGCCAAGCTCGACCTCGCCCAGGCATACCAACAGTTGCCGGTCGACGAGCAAACGGCAGAAGCGCAGACCATTGTCACCCACCGGGGAGCATTCAAATGCAACCGACTCCAATTCGGAGTCAGCGTGGCACCGGGCATATTCCAAAGCCTAATGGAGAGACTATTGCAAGGTATCAAGGGGGTGGTACCTTATTTCGACGACGTCCTAGTGTCGGCAGCCAACCAAGCCGAACTAGAAGGTCGACTAAGGGAGGTCCTAACTAAATTTAAAGAGACGGGACTAAAAGTAAAGCGGGAAAAATGCCAGCTTTGCACGGAACGAGTGGAATTCCTGGGCTACCTCCTAGACCGGCACGGCATTCACCCCACAAGCAAAAAAATCAAGGCCATCAAAGAAGCCCCCACCCCCAAATCAAAGATTGAGCTACAGACATTCTTGGGGTTACTGAACTTTTACAATGTTTTCCTACCCCAGAAGGCGACGGCATCGGAGCCCTTGCATAGGCTCCTGGACAAGGCGGCGACCTGGACTTGGGGGAAACGGGAGCAAGCCGCCTTCCAAAGAACGAAGGACCTCCTCACCTCTGACGCCGTCCTCATACAATTCAATGAGACCCTACCTCTGGCCGTCACATGCGACGCATCACCCTTCGGCGTCGGCGCTGTCCTCAGCCATACCTTTCCCGACAGAAAAGAAGCGCCCATCGCGTTCTTTACAAGGACCCTCACCAAACCGGAGCGGAACTATAGCCAACTGGACAAAGAGGCTCTGGCTATAGTTGCCACCATAAAACGATTCCACGAATACCTCTACGGCCGAACTTTCACCATCATAACAGACCACAAGCCGCTGCTGGGAATCCTTGCAGGGAACCAGGCCACCCCGAACATTCTGTCTCCCCGAATGACAAGGTGGTCCGAGTTCCTGGCAGCCTACAACTACGAACTCATACACAGACCGGGTAAGACAATCTCCCATGCAGACGCCTTAAGCCGCTCGCCGCTACCGGAACCCGACACCAACCCAGCACCCACGACGACCACCCTCAGCATAGAGACTCTACCCAACCTGCCCATAACCGCGTCAGACATTGCCCGAGAGACTAATAAAGACAAACGTCTGGCGCGGGTGTTGCATTGGGTGGAGAAAGGGTGGCTGGAAAGGGACAATGACGAGTCGGTCAAAACGTTCCGAAACCGCCAAATGGAACTCTCGTTGTTAAAAGGGTGCATACTGCGGGGGGACAGGGTGGTCATTCCGGAAAAGCTACAGGGGAAGGTTTTGGAAATGCTACACGAGGGGCACCCTGGCATCGTGAGGACTAAAGCCCTGGCCAGAAGTTACGCTTGGTGGCCAGGGATGGACAAACAAATAGAGGCCTGGGTAGCTAGGTGCCAACGATGCCAGGAAATGAGGCCCAGCCCACCCATAGCACCCGTCCTAGAGTGGGAAACCCCAAGGGGACCTTGGTCTAGAATCCATATAGACTTCACCGGGCCCACAAAAGGACACACCTTCCTCATAACAGTTGACACTTAATCCAACTGGCTGGAGGTAAGCAACATGAAGACGACAACCACGGAGGCCGTGATCAAAGAACTCTGCAAACTCTTTTCAACACACGGCCTCCCAGACGTCGTCGTCTCCGACAACGGGCCCCAGTTCACCTCGCTGGAATTCGAAAAATTCCTAGCGGAAAGGGGCATCCGCCACGCGCTGACAGCACCGGCGCACCCGGTGGCGAATGGTAGGGCGGAACGGATGGTCCAATTCACTAAAAAGACCATCCGGAAAATAGACCACGGGGAGATCCAAGAGAAAATCAACAGACTACTCTTCACCCAACACATAACCCCAAATACCACAACCAATAAAAGCCCAGCCGAACTACTAATGGGTAGAAAGCTAAGGTCCCCACTCGACAGGTTACACCCCACGTATAACCCGGAGAGGCCCCCAGACTCAAGCACCAAACACCGAACCTTCGCACCCGGGGACCCCGTATATGCAAAAAACCTGACGGGAGACCCTCTATGGATCCCAGCCGTCATCACCCAAGCAACAGGCCCACACTCGTACCGGCTACAAACAGCAGACGGACGAGCGTGGAAACGCCACATCGACCAACTCAGGTCGAGAACTGCAAACCAACAAGCCGCCGATGCACAAACAAACGAACCCAACCCCCACAACGCAAGCCAAGGGGGGAGGGAATACCCAGGGGACCGAATCCAAAGAAAAATAAACCAGCAGTACTCACCGGAACGCAGCCATCACGACCCCTCGCCAGGAAGGAACAGCCAAGCCAGCTCGACCGACCCGGAAAGACCGAACGGGAGCGGCGAAACCCGTAGCTCAACCAACCCGGAAGGCCCAGGAGGGAGCTACGGAGAAGGGACCGGCCTAATCGACCAGCGGTTCCCACGACAGCAGCAGGAGCAGAGGAGATCCCGACCGAACCGGCCGGGATCCAGCCTACAACTGAGTTGCGCAGGTCAAGTAGGACCAGACGGAGCCCCGCCTACCTACATGACTACGCAATGTAAGGACTGAACCAAGAGGGGAGGGGTGTTCTGTCCTTCATTAACATACTCGAGATCCCCGCGCTTTGATTGGCCAAAGCGCGGGGCTCTCTGATTGGTCAGGCGAGCCACGCCGATTGGCTCGCTAAGAATCTCCCGCGATTGGTCCGTTCAGACCACGGGAGATTCAAAGTGGTGCCATTGGTCGCGGCCGCCGCGGTGAAAGGAATAAAAGCCGCGGGCCTTTTTCCTTTCGCCAGTTCGGTTCCAACTTACAATAAAAGAGCTTTGCACTAAGTCACCGACTCCTGGCATCATTTCGCGGACACAACAAATTTTGCTTAAGCTTCACAGAAATGCTATACAGATTAGAAAAGAATTATGGTATGTCCAAAGAAGGACCTAAAATTCTAGCACCAGGAATTAAAAAAAGAAAGAAAGATGTCAAACTAAAAAACAGTCTGTGAGGACTCAATTCATTTCTTTCATGTATTTATTTCAACAGGAATGTATCCAAACTCACTAGAAAAGATAGATTTCCAAGGGAAACTCAATAAAAGCATAATCCCTGCTCTCACTCCAACCTTCCCCACCTCCACCCACCAGCATATAATTATAAATTCTGCTGTAACTGATTTCTAATTGTTCATTTAAATAATAAAGTGTTTTCCATCATATAATATTGGTTGACTATCTAGTTGCAAGATTTTGTTTGTAAGCCTTCTGTGTGAAGACCCTAGATCAGGAAATTGGATTAATCAAATAAACATCTGAAGGTATCTAATT
Organism: Hydrophis major; assembly: GCA_033807585.1. Taxonomy (NCBI): domain Eukaryota; kingdom Metazoa; phylum Chordata; class Lepidosauria; order Squamata; family Elapidae; genus Hydrophis; species Hydrophis major. The sequence continues at coordinate 294,828,352 of CM066328.1, read as the reverse complement.
CTAGATATGTAAGGAGTGTAGGAGTTCTTGCTGTTACATCATCTAGATTCCAATGTGCCACAAAAGCAGAAAGAATCTCCTATTAATGGCATCTCCATAGCAAAACTGTGCTTCTGCTCAGAATGCACAATTTATCAATTTATCACTTATTATAACCCAAGACCACCTACTCATCATATCACATATCTGATGCATAATGTTAAAAAAAAAAAAAAAAAACCTTCCCAAATCCCCCCCCCATTATAAAATTGAGGTTCTGAATATTCTGAATATTTAGTTATCAGTCCCAACCCTATATTCACCATCATTCTGTGATGACTCCAAATGACAGAATGCAATATCCTGTCTAATCATTTTTTTTCCAAGTCCAAATCCATTAAAATGTATTTTAAACAATTGTCCTTTCCAAGGGACAAAATATGAAAAAAAAAAAAATAGTCTGGAGATTTGTTCTTTGCCATTGTATTATGAGGCAACCATGCCAACTTACTCACAGCCTGCTTTTCAGTTCTCAGCCACAAATATTAAGGGCAACAAAGAAGAAAAATAGGAATTCAAGCAAAACATGTAGATATCTACCAAGAAAATGCTGTTTCTAGGAGCTAAATTGTGCTATTATCCAGAGTATGATTGTCTACCTCCAGTGATAAATTAATATCTCCAAGGATAGTTAATATGATGGTATGAAAATGAACAATCTTAATGATCAATTATGTCTCTTAAGGGTAGCCTCCCACCGTCCCCCTGGTTATGTCCATAAATGCCAGTGGCAATGACACTAAGATTGGTCTCAGTCGTATGAATATAGCCAATTTCAAACCATTACAATGGACCAGAACTAAAATAAAACAATATAATATCTTTATATATTATAATTTGCATGATCCTTGGTGGCACAGTGGTTAGAATGCTGTACTGTAAGCTACTTCTGCTGGCTGCTGGCTGCCTGCAATTTGGCAGATCTAATCTCACCAGGCTCAAGGTTGACTCAGCCTTCCATCCTTCTGAGGTGGGTAAAATGAAGACGCATATTGTTGGGGGCAAGATGCTGACTCTGTAAATCACTTAGAGAGGGCTATAAAGCACTATAAAGCACTATATAAGTCTAGGTGCTATTTCTATTTCTGTTTCTGTTTCACTACATCATACACACGCATACAAACTACACTTAATGCTAGCCAAAATGTTTTGTTTTATCCAGAACATTATCCATTCATTTCTTTATCTCTCCATCTTTTTATCTATCTTTCTAGCTAGCTAGCTATCATCTATCCTAATGCTAAAATCTAACCCTTACAGCTAAGTTTGTATGAAGGATTGCTCTGCACATTATCATCCATGGAGGGAAGCACCTTTCAATCACCACTGATTAATACTGAATCAATGCTGGCAGTATCAAGATGTTTAAAATATCTGTAGAGAGACACACAACTCCTTGCAGATAGACTTTCAGTAGGATATGATGAGGCCATTTTGACCATTATAGTCATGACATTATTAAGCATTCAGAAAGTATGCACATTCCTTTCCCAAATCTAATTACTGTCACCCATAATATAACAACAGAGTGGCACTTGATATGTATTTCTCCTAGGCCACTTGTTACAATGTGCCAGGAAGAAGCATGAAGGAGAATCTGAGACATTCTGCTGCCTAATGTAGACAGTCCTAATAATATTTCTTATGATGGTAAAAATATAATAACAAATAATTTAGCTGTTTAGTATTTTTTCATGAACTGCAAAAATTAAACCACATGGTAGGGCTGACCTTGATAATCATGAAGCATACAAAATTATGGAACTTGATAACTTAAAGTAAGTTGCGTAGGCTTGCAAAGTTTCCTCTTAACCACTACACATTCACTGTGCTATGTTCTGTATTCAGTTTTGCAGCAGATAAGCTAAATTTGTTTCTTTTCTTTACAGAGAGACATATTATTCCTTGAAATGCAAGGATGAATAAACATGTCTATTTCAGTTTGGATCAGTTTCTCATTTTCCTTTGAACATAAATTCATGTCAGTTTCCTTCTATACCATTGTGTGCATTCAGAAAAATGTGTTTGAAGATAGGTACATGTTTTGTTCACATTACCTTTTAATTTATTCAATTCTTCGTAGATTTGTCCTAATATGAGTGGTTCTTACAAGCTATTTACCACTAATTTAACACATTTCGCATTTATATCACCTTAAATGCATTATTTTATATGCTGAACTAGATATATAAATTCTGGAAAGTGCAGGTTTGTTTTCAAAATATGGGGGGGGATGATGTCTTTATGCATAAGGTGATTTTTTTTTTTAATTCATGAGGGCTTCCCCCCCCCCAAGAAGTGGTTATGAGGAAGAATTATTATTCATTACTTTTGGTTATTAAATAGATACACAATATTTTATGGGTACATGTAGAAAATAGACTTTAATTCATTAACATAATAGCAAAATATAGTCCTTTATGGTAGTATATGATATGCAATAATCCTTCCTAAAAAGGCCGCTTTGGATTCACTATATCACTGTCTCATTTATATGGTTATCGATGTCCTCCAGTTCCATCTGCCTTTGTTCTTCTGTCCCAGATTCCCCAGCAATTCTTACTAAGCCACATAATTTGCTCATTTAAGTGTTGCTATAGAACTTGGATCATTCACATAATATTAATCAGTGGAAGCCCTCTATGAATGCAATTTCATGAATGGTAAACCTTTGGAATCAATTGATTGCATATTGTATTTTACCAGTCCTTTTAATGGAATACCACTTCCTTTTTTAGAGTAATAGAAGCTAATAGGAGATGATTTGTGGACATTTAGCTGCAATAGATGATCCTTAAGCCCAGGACATGAAAAATTTTGAACAAACAACTCTATCCCCAATTCCTCAAGGCGCACAAATGGAACACATTAGCTCATCATTATGAAGAGCATTAGAGGGGATATGATTCTAACAAGCATCCTGATAATTAATTGTATTTTAAGGTATTGCTCAGCAGCTCTGGAACTGGCACAGTTTGTGTTTGTTGTTCTGTTCCATTGTGCCTGGTCTATTTAGACATATCCGATTCATAATCTACCTTGATTCTATCATGCTTGATAAAATGATTGCAAAATCCATATTTTTAATGGCAAAAGGCATATTTTCATCCCTTATATTTTCCACAGGACAGTTATCCTCTCCTGGATGCTGGCCACTAAAAAGAAGTGTTTGAAAATCATTGCTCAAAGCCAATTTACCCTTATACAAAGAAGGATTCCTGAATATCTATATGAATCATGAATCAAATTCTTCCAGTCACCCACTGTATGGTCAAATTCAACCAGATGCCGAGCCAGAGACTATCAGCCAATGAGTACTCTCACACCCTCTGTTTCAAACATGTCAACAGTCCAGTCCTCTATTGTGTGAGTTTATTTCTCTATTTTCACAAATGAAATGCAAATATGTGTTTGGCATAACCACATGCATCCTGTGTATTTATTGGTACATTTGCCTGTTGGTTTGCAAAACATTTCTGAAAAATCATAATAAGTGCAGTAAAAATCCTCCAAATCTTAATGTCTCCAGATTAGCTTTGGAGGTGATGTTTCCCCAGCACATTTGGTGAGTGTTGCTTTGGTGGAGACTCACATGCCTACATGCAAGAGCTTGTCTAGTATAAGGCTATAGGTAAAGTACAAGGTGAGAGACACATAGAAGGCAATTTCTCCAATGGAAAAACAAATTCTCTAAACCTTTGAATACTTCCATTGGGCTGGGAGTTTCATCCATTTCCCAAGCTTGCTTTCAAAGAATTATTAGAATGTAGAATTGTTAGAAATTTGTAGCGTATCACCATTGGTTTGCAGAAAACATCAAACAATAAGCAGGGGATGCCCAAGAGCATAAAAAGAAGTGGGGGGAAGTCCTCTATGGAAGAATTCAGAAATATCAGCAGGGCAAAATGTTTGTCTGATCTTCCATGGTCAGCATATACAAGAAAGATTACAAGACAGAGAGATTGGGAGGGGGGGGGGGGGGGTAACGGCAATAGAGTAACAAGCAAAAGACAAAAGAAGTCCACAAATCCCAATTTAAATGAATCCCTATAAACAGCTGCCTCAAAAAATTCAAACTCTTTTGAAGAGTTGGAATAATAAACAGTATTATAAATTATACATATTAATGAAATGGGATTTACTCATAATAAAACTTCTTGTTTATTTTACTCATACCTTTTTATGCTCATGAAATATTGGTTAGAAGAAGTATAATGTTGATAGCAATGCGACATCATTGTTATTCTTCCACTTTCAGAAAATAATTGTACTGTGTTTATAAAACCCCATCCTTTTATAAAAGCAAAACCACAACTTGACGGCCTGAAAATATGCATTATGAAAACACTATTTTGTTTGTTTATTTTAGACCAATGAACTGGATCTTGAGATAATGAAAAAGGGGCCATTGGGACTTAATACCATCATATAGAAAACACAATCCAGTGAATGTTTGATCCATGCACATAAATGTATTTATACCTCTGAATTAACCTACTAAACCTGACACATTCTTCTACATTAAAAGAGGTCTGGTGAACAGAAAGAAACTGTCACAAAGAGATTCATGTATGATGTATATGCACATTGCACCTTCAACTATATCCATTCTATCTGTGCTGGTCACCTCTTTAATAATTCATCTTTTAACAAGAGGTGATCAGTGATCAGCCATATGCGTCTAACTAATAGCAATCATAGTGTGGTGTATATATAATGTGATAAAGAAATAATAATAAATTATAATGGCCTAATAATGTAATATAATTTTATCTCATTATCTAATCGAATCTGAATGGCACTCAGTTAGGGGACAATATATTTATCATCTTTACTCCAAACATTTGAAAATGCATTGTAGATGTTTGGTTGATTAATATAAGGAAACAAGCCGCTATATGCTTTTGAACATTTTAATACAGAGTAACACCTGTGCTCTTGGTTCAGCTTACCCATTCATGCCCCATTATGGTATAGATAATCAGAATTGAGGGGAATGTCCAGAGGCAGAATGTGATGAAACTTTCAACCAGTTCTTACAATTCTTTTTCCCAATTGTTAGAGAAAAGTTGTATCTACTGTCACTTTCCATTGCTCTTTTATAAACAATAATGGGATGCTAAAAGGTGTCTGCAGGACAATGAATAAATGTTACTTTACACCATATTATAAGAGTGTGTATATTCATGGTGGGCCAGAATAAAGTTGGTCCAAACAATAGGATATGCAACTATAGAACAATGTAATGAAGGTGTTATAAAATGCCTTAGGAGTGGTTGTTACATCTGAAAGATAATATATGTTTTTATAAACAAACCAATAAAGGTGACCTGTTAGTTCTGTATGAGTTTGGATTCCTATAGAATTGTCTTAGGTAAATCCAACAGGTTTATAAAAACTGTGCTTTTGTTGTTGTTGTTGTTAGATAATTTGAAAGGTTTTTTTTTTTTGTTTTTTTACCATAATGGATCATTGAAAAGAGAATATTCAAGCTCTATTCAAGAAAAGCTATCAAGGAAACATTATACAAGTATGCTACATTGATTTTCCCACCCTAACTAAGCTTGCTAGGTTCCGCAAAAGAGATTCCTGAAAAAGACTTCGGAAAAAACTAAAACAAGTCAAGGAAATTAAGGAAAAGACATTCACATTGCTTTTGCCCAATTTTCTTCAACTCAAGATAATTTGCCAAGCCCGCTTATGTAGCTCTGGATTCAATCCACCCTCCTTAAATTGATACACAGGCATAATTTTTTTCCAATATAAGATCTTCAACAATATATCACTCCCAATGATTATTTCTTAAAACTCAGGGGTGGGATTCTCCCAATTCAGGCTGGTTCGGGCGAACTCCTTGTTCCAACGATCAGCTGACTCAGTACTGGTTCGTTTTGATGAGCATGTGTGCCCGCCCACCTGCCCCTGTTCTTTCTTGTCCTTTATGTCTTTCTGTTAGAGCACAGCTGATTTGCGTGGCAGAGCAATTTGCTGTGCCTCAGCTATTTTCTTCAGCTGCAGTTGAAGATAACTATTAGCTTTCTAAAATGTGGAGCATACGCATAAAGTACTCACTCACCGAACTGATTGTTATACCATGCACCCTTGTTAAAACTATAACAGGGAATATGCTCATGAACACTTTGGATGTGTTAGGTTAACTTATCCTGGATCCCTCTACACACAAACACAAAGCTGGGTGCTTCTAAGCCTAGATGGTAATGTTGCCACCAGCCACTTTTCTCCAAAGAAACCCTCTCTAGTGCTGAATTATTCTGAAAAAGATAAAATGACAATCTCTTTTCATGCTTTCCTCCTGTAGTTTAGCCAGCAGTGAAATTATACTAAAGCTTAGATTTATTTCAAAGTGACAACCACGGAATCAGAAAGAATTCCATCTTTATTATGTATGCCAAGGCTAAGGAATTAGAGGGGGGAAAGGAGAAAAGGGGAAAAAAAATATATGTGAAAATAACTTCATGTTCCTAGGATCTATTAGACATTCCATCACCACAATGTCAGAATGGATGGTCTCAGTCTCTGCTCCCTCAGTTGGGACTACATGGGAACAGACACAAACATACTGCACAGATGGAACAAATGTTCTATAGTGCAAATCATTTCCTACAAAATAAAAATTCACTTCTAACCCAGATGGATTTTGCACTACAGTTTACTATTTTCCAGATCTCCAACCCAACTGCTAAATTGGGATTTCTCCTTTCCTGACCTTGAGTTATCCTTAGGAAGAGATGCCTCTACTTTTTCGGTGATAAATAAACATGAATCTACCTGCCTCTTCTTTTTAAAAATTTCTGTACAAAGGAAACTTTCCACTTCTGAATGGTTGCTCCTGAATTTCTGGAGCTTTGATCATTTCTCTGATAACTACTTGGACTGACAGATTAAATTAGATTTATTAAACCTTGTATGATTGATCATCTTTCTTGATGTAGTGAATGAAGAGAAATCTCATCCATAGAGAGTTAAAAGAAAAGTTCCTAAAAGGAAAAATTCAGATTTTCTTTTCACTCTTTGTGGTAAGGATTTTGGGGTGAGATTTTGTCTCATTCACTACATCAAGAAAAAAATCTGCCTTGTTTGGGTGAATGAAAAGAAACAATATGAAAAAACTGTATTAATTGAATCAGAGAGATTAGAGATGGAAAAAGAAAAAAGGGTGGTACAGGAATAGATTATCTTCCTTTCTGTTGCTCTATAAACATTTTTAAAAAAAAAAACTAAAGTCAACTTTGAATCAGGTCCCAATTCCAGGTAACTTGGACACATCCCTTTAATTTTCTTGATAATAATATCAAGGTAATTTGTTACTGACTACTTCTGGGGGGTTTTTTCCATGTCCTAATCTAGCCTATAGTTCCTGACATTTCCTGTTGGTCTCCCATTCAATTACTAAGCTGAGGGGCACTGCTTAGGTCTCTGAGAACTGTAAGTAGCTTGAATCTGTATGGGAAGCTGGATAGTGCTGCCACCTTCCAGAACACATAGACTGCAGTGAGCAGCTACTTATAGATCATTTTTGGAGAGCTGAAAAGAATGGGAAAGAGATTGTACATGTGAGCAATGCATGCATGTTAGAAAAGCAGGATAGAAATGAGAAATTAAAAAAAAAAAAACAGTTCTACATTTATACTGTTTGTCTCATTATCACCTTCAATTAGCCAGTTTTTAAAGACTTTAAAATGGAGTTCATTGTTTTATACCTACAATTGCACCATTGTGTTTCATGACAAAAAAAAAAAAAAAAGGATTTTTTTTTTGTCTTGTTTTGCCTGAAAAATGATAGGTTGTTGGAAAACCTTCAAGCTTCTGTACACTTTGTAGAGAAGCTAAAATAAGAAGTCCTTATTATTACAGCCATAATTCATATGAAACAAACAGGTCAATGTGCTGACATTTGAGAAAAAAAAATATTGCTGCAATATCATTACAAGCAAGTGAATATTAAATATGCACAGAAGAAATATGATCACATTTATTAACATCCTAGAGAACATGAGTAATAGCCACTGGAAAGGCATGCGACCAAGATAACACTGTTGGTTAGAGTTTCAGATTATTTACTTTTAGCCTTATTCTAAATCCAACTTTTCCACATAAAGTAGATATGCAATGGTTGCATACTAGACAAAATAACATACTGTGATATTACTGTTATTCCAATATATGTAGAAAATATTTATTTATTTATTCCAATATATGTAGAAAAATCTTCTGAGCAGCATGGCAACCTAGTGGAGAAGATAGTTTTCAATCCTAGGTAGTGACAGATGTTTCTCTCCTAGGTAGCAAGTAAACAATATATGCTATGAATGCTACATAGGTGTCAGGAAGGGCATCCAGCCAGTAAATGCTCAGTTCCATCCATTTGTTCCAACTCTACCCTGAATAAGCACTACAGGGTCATAAAAAGGGAGTTTTATGTAAACAAATCCACCCACATACAATAAACGTTATTGCATTTTTAGTATTCTTTAACATAGAAGTATTGAGGTCATGACGACAAGAAAAGGTGCATGGATATTAATTATGTTCAGTCTGATGTTCTCATGGTTGATTGCCATAATAGCTTGGATTTATGAAATAAATTCCCACAGGAAGAACACCAGTTTGAGGAAGATTGGTTTAATATAAACACCCATAACTGGGCTATTTTTTAACTTGGTTCTTACATGCTTACTTTATTTATTTTAGTCAGCTGAAACTGACAAAATGGCTCCTTTTTCAACAAGGACATGATTTTAGCCCTGCTTCCCCCCAACTGTCTTGAGATCACCATCTCACTCCAAAGTACAGTTCCTGAAGCTACTTGCAGACCAGACCATTGCTGTATGGAGTTTGCTGTGGGGTGATTCTAAGGCTCTTCCTAAGTCAGGAAAGTCATAAAAATGGAGGGAAAATGGTTTCTTTGTTAGTAGTTGAAGAAACTTCAATCTGGAGAAAATTCCCCCTAGACTGGTCAGTTGGCCATGTTCATTGGATGTTCCCCCCATATGTGTTTGCATAATGACCTATCTGTTGTACTGATACTGTGATTCTCTTAATGGGTCATTTCCATGGTGTCTTGCACACTCACAAATAGAATAGAATAAAATACTTTATTGGCTAAGTGTAATTGGACACACAAAGAATTTGTCTTGGTGTAAATACTCTCAGTATACATAAAAGAAAAAATACATTTGTTAAGAATCAAGAATCATAATGTTCAACACTAAATGATAGTCATAGGGTACAATCAGCAATCAAATCATACTAGGAAAGAGTCAATATAAATCATAAGGATACAAGTGACTAAGTTACAGTCCTACAATCACAAGTGGGAGGGGATGGGTGATAAGGAGTGATGAGAAGGTTAATATGTTTTCAATTGAAATATCAGACTCCAAATACATTCTTTACTATTTGAAATCCATTTTATTCTGCCATTTATATAATAAGAAGTTATGGGAAATAGTAAACAAATGTGAAAGAAGGTCTGCAGTTTGTCAACGAGAAATAGAATATGGGGACATGCCATATTAACTTTTTTTTTTTTTAAAAAAATGGAAAGTTCCATGGCTCAAATTTCAGGTCCCAGGTTCAGTCAAGAAAGCAGTGCTCAGAAATTCCACAGTCTGAGATAATGAACAGATAGTTTCAATTCAGAATTCTAAGCTGGGAGGAAAATAGTATAGTATAAATAGAGATGTGCTGTATTTAATAATCATGGAAAGGAGGGAGAGTTCTGGATAGTTATGTGAATTATTTTACTGATTTCAGACAAGCTCACCACCTGGTCTCTAAGGATAAAATATTTTATTTAAAAATCAAAAAAAGAAAAAGATAATGCTTATAGATTTTCATCCCAACTCATTTTGACCCAATGAAGTTTTTTTCCCATGAAGTTTTGTCCCAATGGTGATATTATACATTACACAATATATCACCACTAGATTAAACACCCAAATTTAGAGGCAGCATGTAGAAAACTGAGGGAATAATCAACACTCTGATGTTATATTTACAAATTTCCAAGCTTCATTGGAAGAGAATCTTTAATCAGACAGAGAGGGACAATCCTAATGTTCTTATGGTAACTTGAGAATTTTATCATTACTCAAACAAAATGTCCTTCCAAGCAATAGAAAATCTATTAGGCAACAAATTCTTTCATAAGACCATTTCTATCTATTTAGGAGTGGGATAACCTTGACAAATGAAACATTTCAAAGCCCCACCAAAAAAGGAAAAAAAAAGAATTGTCTAGGCTATAAAACCATGTTGAGCCTGGGATTCAAGTAGTCCAAATCTGATTGGCTTGAGGTTGTCCATTGACCAATAATCAATAGGGCTGAAATCCTTGGCATCCACAGAGTCAGCAAGTAGCCTTCTGCTCACGTTCTACTCTGTGGCTCTTGATCTGGCAAACAATAAAGCTGGTAATGATGTGAAAGATTTCAAAGACTCTTTCTTGATTTGTCCTCTATCTGACTTGATTGCTTTGGGGGCAGTGTAATCTTCTTAACAGTGCAGTTCCCACAGGACAATGAGCAGCTAGTTATTGGGCTGTGAACAACAAGGTAAGAATGATGTCAAGGATCAAGGATCACCCACTTAATAGCTATACATTTTGAGTCTGCTAACATTTTCTCAACCATAGAACAAATTACAAATCTTAGTGGACAGGGTTGTTGTTGTTTTTTTAATGGATTCATTGGCATTTTTTCCACATAAGGCTATCTCCAACTCTATGATCATTAGGATTTCAAATTAAGCAATTATAAGAAAGATAAAACATATTAGGTAGGCTTTTTAAGAAGGGGGGAAATCATATAAGAAAACAATTATATGTTGAGAAATATTCTGAGAAGTGAAACCACAATTTAAGTGGCTCAGAAGATAGATTTGTTTAAAAAAGTAATGAAATCCAGAATGCAAAACTTTAGTTTTCCAATTTTAAATGAAGAAAGCTGAGATATCACAACAATTTGTCCCTACTACATGTCATTTGAGGTTTTACAAACAGTTTTTTTCCCCTGAAAAATTGTCCCACAGTACGGCTCTCCTGCTTTTGTGGCAGAGCTTCTGTTTTACTGTTGTTTTTCTTTTGAAAAGAGCCCATTTACACCACAAGACAAGCTGCTTTCACAAAGGCCAATCTACCATTAACTGTGTGTGATTTTTATTTCTGGAAGAAGTCTAGGTTTACTCTGAAAGGAAAAAAAAATAACTGCTCATTAAAGAAATGAAGAGAAAAGCGATGTTTATATCTCTTCTTTTTAATGCTCCCACAACTGTTCAATTCTGGGATAAATCTCATTCCTGTTATAGTAGGAGAGAGAGAAACCTATCTTCCTGCTTTCTTGCTAATAACACTTCTCTTTTTTTATGGCTGGAATTTATGTAAGGAAAACCACCACTGTAGCAGTGGTGGTATTCAGCCAATTCACAGCGGATAGGGCCAACTGGGTAGCAAGGATTTGGCATGGGTTGCCGAACTGGTAGTAAGTTCTGAATGGCCATGCCCCTGACCTGGTCGCCCTCCTACCCAATGCTCGCTTCACCCCGCCCTCCTGACATTCAGCTAAGGTATTTCTTCCTCGATCTTTTTCTCTCCCGACAATGAGCTGTACATATGATTAGCTATTCCGGGATTCCCCTTGCTGAAGCCCAGGAAGGCAAAAAATGGAAGGAGGGGCTCAGCTCCCCTCCATTTTTTGCCTTCCTGAGCCTCAGAGGAGCCTTATTGGAGTAACCCCCCCCCCCGAGACTCTTCTGAGTCAAGGAAGCTCCCAAAACAGAGCAAAGAGGGGTGCTGCATACTCCTCCCATGCTATGTTTTTTTCTTCCTGAGCCTTAGAGAAGCCTTATGGGAGCAACCCCCCCAGAGGCTCCTCTGAGGCCCAGAAGGTCCAAAAAACAAGGGGGTGGCTGCAAAAAAAAAAAAAAAAAAACCATGCCCACCCAGTCACATGACCATGTCCACCAAGCCACACCCACAGAATCAGTAGTAATTTTTTTTGAATCCCACCACTGAGCTGTAGCAACATAATGTAACATAGTTCAGATAGTACTCAACCTACCACCACAATTGAGCCCCAACATTTCCATTGATAAATAAGACTGTGGTTAAGAGAATTTTGCCCCATTTTATTATCGTTCTTGCCACCACTTTAAGTGAATCACTGTAGTTGTTAAGTTGGCAACATGGTGGTTAAGGGAATTTGCCTTTCCCATTGACTTTGCTTGTCAGAAGGTCACAAAGGATGATCCCATGACCTTGAGACACTGGAAATATTATACATAAGAACCAGTTGCCAAGCATCTGAATTTTGATCATGTGACCACGGGAATGCTGAAATGGTCACAAGTGTGAAGAATGGTGATAAGTCATTTTTTCTCTGTGCAATCACAAACAGTTGCAATGCGAGGACTACTCGGAGTTACAAATTTGGACTAGGATGATCCTTAACTATGGAGACTTATTGGGTGACTTTCTGAGCCCTATAGAAGAGAAAAATTTAACTATACCAAGATGAGCTTCTAGAAGAGAGCCAGGAGATAAATCAAAGAAAGAAATAAAGAAGTCTGAGAAAATTTCATGGTGAGAAGCTAATCCATTTTTTTTACTACTTTTCCTAATAAAGATGAAAATATTCCCACACTTTGCTTCTTTATGATGATAAATACAGATCTAGTCACAAATCTCTTATATCTGATACCTCTCTGATTGCACAGAATTGGAAAAAGATTGAGCTCAGAATTTGACTAGCTAAGAATAAAATGAAGAGGTTAGACAAGTGAGTCTTAAAAATATACTGAACCAAATATAATATTTAACTATGGAACACCTTATAATATGACAACAGATGGGCCCAAACACTCTGCGCTGTCTGAAGACACTGAAAATGAAGCTGTTTCCATCAGCATGAAGGTTGTTGTGTCTGGAAGAATGGGCGCAATAACGGAGACGAGATCTCAGATAGTAACTTCAGCTCTTTATTAGTGACTCCTGATCTGGGCGAGAAGCCCTGGATGCAGCAGCTCCTTTTATAGAGCTGGCTGCGGCTAAACATCCAATGACAACGATTTAAGCTTGCCGCGCTTGGTTTGCCCAATCGCGGCAGCCCATTAACCAGCCAATCGGACTAGCCTGGAGCGACCAATCACGACCTGTCGTTAGCAGACCAATCAGGTTTGCAGGTTTACGAGCCTGCTAGTCCGGAACAAAGGTGATGAAGTTAGTGATGTTTGGATGGTTTGATATTGTATTTTCTGAAATTTTGGGGTGCTGTTTCTTTTAGGGATTGTCTATATCAGGGGTCCCCAAACTTGGCAACTTTAAGACTTGTGGACTTCAACTCCCAGAATTCTCCAGCCAGCATAGCTTGATAAATAAGCATAGCTGGCTGGAGAATTCTGGGAGTTGAAGTCCATAAGTCTTAAAGTTGCCAAGTTTGGGGACCTCTGGTCTATATGGTGTGCTGATATTTTTGTTGTTCTTTTTTAATAAACTTTGTTTATCATCCCGTGGGTACATTATAGGTCTCCTGCCTTAAATGTTGTCCTTTGATGAGCAACATTTGATAAGTATCTGATGGGACATTGGTGGTTGGGGCAGCCTTCTTGGTGATCACTTCAGCCCTTTGGGTGAGCTTTCCATTTGAGATTTGAGGATCCCCTACCCTTTTAGCCTCTTTCATTGGCTAGGATGAGACTTTTTGGTGTGGTGCCTGGTGGGAAATGTAGTTTGTTTTTGTCCTGTTTTTATTAATTGCTTGCAAGCTGATTATTACATGTGGTAGCTGAGCATATAGACTTTTCAAATACATAAATAACATAAATACTATTGATCTTAAAACTTGAAGGACTCATTCATATATAGTGGGATTCATCAGTCACAGACTTGCAAACAAGCATTACCTCAAAGAAGTGATGGAGATGCTTCAAACTGGTTTTTAATTGTATTAAAAGAATCAGTGTCTGAAAATGTCTATGGAGATTCTCAGTCATCCAGGTCATGATTAACATCCAGGTCAAGGCTGAAGAAGCTTGTTGGATAAGAAGCAAAACATCTTCAAAGAAAAACCGGAAAATCCACTTGCTTCTTGAAAAAGCACTTTTGGAACAGTGTCTAAAAACTCACACTCATTTGGGAGATATGGCACCATTAACAGTATAAATGCAATTTTCATCCTTCCAGAGTGTCTTTGTAGTTTCTGTGAAATAGACACTTTCATAGCAAATAAATAATTTTGTATAGTTAAAAACATAAAGAGTAAAAGTCCTTCCTTGTGTCTAATTCCTCTTTGGATAGGATGTAGAAGTCATCACATCAATATTCTGGCCTAAGACCATAGCACACCTGCTTTGGAAAAACAAAACAAAAAATAAAATAAAATGGGTGGTGTAAAGCACCTTTCCTTTTTCAGAGGCATCATCTGAAAGAATGAAGGAAAAAAAAAAGCTTTTTACATAAGATTTGTTATACTAACTGCTTGTCCCAAAAATAGCAATATTCTAACTTCATTTTCACGAGAGATCTTGCAAAAGTGAGAGGGGACACCTTATTTCACCTAAAATGATTCCATCCAGACATTTTTTTGACAATTCATGAATCCATTATTTAATCTATCACAATTTTGTATGTTAACCTTTCGTGATTAATCCTACTCCCTCCCTAACCTAGACAGAATTTGGTATTTGCCTTTCAGCAGTCCCTTTTAACTTGCCTTTTTAAATGTGTCAGTATATATTAAAGTTAATACATTTTATTGCAAAATTTACTAACCACTAATGCTCTCAAAGCAATCATTTTGGGAAGGTCATCCAGTATACCAAATCATTTACATCCAATGATTTACTACTTGGATGATGGGAAATAAGCCTAAAAATAAACATTTGTGATATTATAGGGGTAAAAGGGAATCCTCAAAGCAATTCTACTCATGTAAATGACTTGTGACTTGTGTTCCCCTATTGGGAAGCCATTTCATGTAGAGCATTTAGAGACAACAGCTTGAAGAAATAGCCCTGGAGACCAGCTATGACTTAAAGAAATCCTTACTAGGAAAGCATGATATGCATTTAACATTTCATTTGTGCAAATCCTTGTTATGGGCAATGGTCTAATTGCATGCTTACAGGAAAGAGCAAAATTTTGAGTTGTTTTTTTTTTAAATGTGCATGGAATACTACTATAATTCTCAAACACCCTGCTTTGAAAGATGTTATGGTCAATATAAATACAATATATGGAAGCTAAAAGGTAATATGACAGCAAATTTCCTCAAAGAGCTCACTAAGGTGATATGTAAAGCAATAATGGTCCATTAGGCTATCTTATAAGTGCAATTAAGGCCCTCCATGAAATGCATGAGTCATCTTATCTGGCTTTCCTACATAACATAGAGGTGTTTAATATTTCTGCTAAAGTAATTTGATGGTTATTGGGAGTCATGTAGTTTTGTACCTCAAGCATAAATATTTAAGACATTTGTCAAATATATTGATACAATCATACTCCACAAGCACCTTAGAAACACATTAACCTCATATTCTGATAGGGACTTGATGTAAATTGTCATTTGCAATGGAAAAAAAATCCTGAAATGAGAATCAGGAAAAATTGAAAATCTTCAATCATTTAACAGATTAAAAATTGAGAGGTTTACCCCTTTCCTTGAAGTAGTTTTTTGTATGACACTCTTCATGGTGGGTTTAGAGCAGGGACCTCCAACCTAGGGAAATTTACAACTTGTGGGCTTAAGCTCCAAAAATTCCTCAGCCAGCATGTATTGATGGCTTTGATGCTGTTTCTACTGTTCAGTTTTGTCTTTAGCAATTTTCTCACTCCCTAAAGAAAAGAAGGACTAGAGGTGACATGATAGCAGTATTCCTGTATTTGAGGGGCTGCCACAAAGAAGCGGGTGTCAGCTTATTTTCCAAAGCACCAGAAAGCAAGACAAGAAGTAATAGATGGAAACTAATTAAGGAGAGAAGCAACCTGGAATTAAGGAGAAACTTTCTAACAGTGAGAACAATTAACAAGTGGAACAGCTTGCCTTCAGAAGTTGTGGGTGGTTCATCACTGAAGTTTTTTTAAGAAGAGATGGGATGGCCATCTGTCTGAAATGGCTTTGGTGTCCTGCTTGAACAGGGGGTTGGATTAGAAGACCTCCAAGGTCCCTTCCAGCTCTATTCTGATTGAAATTAAATCTTTCCTTTGGCGTATGCACAGAAATGGAAAAATAAAGATACTCCAAATGAATTTAAAATACTTAGGAAAATTATGATGCGTGCAAAAATGGATAAAATAACAAAAGAATTAAAAGATTAAGGAGGATTTGGATTTTTATAAAATATGGGACAAATTTTATGGATGGCTAGAGAAGAGAAAGGTTCAAGTGAATAAGGAATTATTATATGTATATTTAATGTATATGGAAAGAAATTGTGTATTATTATTGGACTTAGCAAAGCAATGACAAAGATTAATGTTAGGAAGACTGTACCATGTTCAACATTTTGAATGTATTTTTTGTTTATGTTTGTGTTTGTTTGTTTAATAAAGAAAAACCTTTTATAAAAAATAAAAATAAAATATTTCCTAATCACATTTTAATTTGTCTATGCTTAATATTATCCCAGTGTAAAATGTAAGATATTGGTTTGACAATTTAACATTTCCTACAATTTAACATTTCAATTCCATGATTTTATCCTGCTATATTGATGCTGTAGCACACTTCTCTAGGAAATTCTATTTTACAATTTGTCAAAATAAAAATATCAAATATCCATAAAAGTCAAATTAAAATAATAAACAAAAAAGCAGTTCAAAAGGCATGATTTGACTCCTGAAGTTGAGATTTAGTGACTTTCATCACCTTTTTAGAGCTCAACGGTGATGGAACTATTCAGATCTGAGCAAACAGCTAGTTCAATAACAGTAGAAAACCCCCAAAATCCTATCTTCTGATTCCCATTTCCTCTGCTTCACAAGAAAAGAGTATGCATGCAACATTTCCTCCATTTACAGTGAATGGGATAAATAGATTCAGTTTTGACAAGATATTCCTGAAGATAAATGGGAAATTATATCAAGGTTATTGGTTAACTTCAGCACTTCGGCACTTTGATCTATACTCAGAAATTTACTTGCAGTCAATATTACACTTACAAAACAAGTTATCACGCTGTTGGTTTTTTTCAAACCATCAAGAAGGTAGCTATCGTCCATTAACTGCAGTTTCTGGGGAGATTTCAAAAGACAATTTCAAGTACCAAATATTGCAATTTTTTAACTTTAAAAGTAATGAGGAGATGAGTCACTGTTGCTAGTGTTTTATACTTCAGAAAGGGTACAAAGGTGGACTTGCTATAACAAAGGTCTTAATTAAAAGATGTAGGCTACAGGCTACATGTATTGATCAAGCAGGAACCATGAGTCTAGAAGACTTCATGGTTATGACCCCATCCAAAATCAACATAACTGGCAGAATAAAAGCTGATGGTTTCTTAACAAACAGCAACATATTTTGCTGAGGTTCATTTTCAGTTTGTTTTGTTCCATTCTATTTCCAAACACTGGATAAACTTTACTGCATCTCAGATGAGCCCATGATAAAGATGTATAATGGGATATGGATCAAGCCAATAGGTGTCAGAGACCATTGCTATGGAGTGCTGCATCCACTTTCTCAGACCCTACAAGCAAAAATGTCGCAAGTGAATTCATAAGACATTGTGCCCATAATCTAACTAGTCTGCCCAATTACCACTTGAATAGACCAGTAGGATATTTCTGAGGCCTCTGGGTTAGAGGTTAGAGTAATATTGCAGGGGAATAAAATTCTGGAAAAAAAGCAATGATAAATAACTTCCATTCCTGTTTGAAAAGTTATATAGATATGTCCATCTAATTATCCAGTCAAACTCAATTCCAAGACATCTTTAAGTCTTTTATCATAAATCTTAATATGAAGTCATATATAGAAAGTCACCCACACACCCCATACACATTCTATTAAAAAAGATGTATAAGGCAATGGCAAAACTAAAAATATTTCAGTAATTAAAAAAATGAACAACACAGATCTCATTAGATTGAGTTTTATTATCAGTGAAATACAGTGAGATAATTATCTGTGTTGCTATAAGATATGTGGTGTTTATTTGGGCACTATACATGTATGAAGGATAGTGAATGCTCTGATCTAAGAATCAGGTGAAACAATGATGAAAATAATATTCAAATTTTTACAGCTGAGTTTTGTTGTCAGGAAATCTGGACATAGTTATTTTTTTCTGTCTCATTTGCACTGTTGTCATCCTTCAAATGATGGAATCTGATGAGTTTGGGACAGCTCTAGGAAACCAAAGAACAAGGGTCAGAAGATAGAGTCAAATGTCAAAGACAACAGGAAACATTTTGTGTAGTCTACATTTCTCACTGTGCAAATAAAATAAGTAAATAAGAATATTCTCCTTACCCATACTAATGATCTAGTCAAGCGGCTAACACAAACTCTGTTTTCCATCCATATTCAGCTCTTGCCTTAAAATCACCTGTGGGCTTGAATAAAAAAAGATTAGAAGGAGAATGCTCTCAGAGATAAAGCTGTTTGAAGAGAGATGATAATCAATTAGCAACGTGCAACCCACACTGTCCCATAGATGTCTCCACAACCCAAGGGTTCTTAGAATACTCAGTGGCAAGTTGTTAGAAACAATGGCTATAGTTTCCCGGTGAGGCTCTCAAATCTCAAAGTCAAAAGGGGAAGCACCATCAAGATTTTGTACTTCCTCAAAATTTCATTGGAACATTTTATGTAGATTATGGCTCTGTTATACATTTACACATATAGATAGTCCTCAACTTAGAACCACAATTGAGCCCAAACATTTCTGTTGCTAAGCAAAACATTTAAGTGAGTTTTGTTCATTTTACTACTTTTCTCGCCACAGTTGTTAAGTGAATCACTGCAGTTGTTAAATGAATCTGGTTTCTCTATTGACTTTATTTGTAAAAGAATCACAAAAAGGTTAGGGGACACTGAAACCATCATAAATATGAGTCAGTTGCCAAGCATCTGAACTTTGATCATGTGACCATGGGGACGCTACAATGGTTGTGTGAAAAACAGTCATAAGTCACTTTTTTCAGTGCCATTGTAATTTCAAGCAATCACTAAATGAATTATTGGAAATCAAGGATTACCTGTGTAGGGAAAGAAATTGTGATGACCCCGGACTAGGCATGAAAACAACACAGCCAGAATGAAGGCTTAACTCCCCTTTATTGTTCCAACTTTCCCCCCAAAAGTCCCACCATTCACTGCAAGTCTAGGAGCCAACCTCTAATCATGCACCTCCAACAGGTCCTGGTTGCTATCAATCCAGAGGAGTAGCAGAGTTCTGAGAGCACCCACACTTCAAGGAATTTGGTTTCAGAGAGTCCTTGTCACAGGTATAATTTCCTGGGACTATAGCACCACCGAGACTATAACTGTCTTACTATGACTTTACATGTAGCCAAGCCAGGCAAACAAGGCAAACACAGCAAAGTATCCAGACATCGGTAACAGCATGTGAAACTGGACAAAGCAATGTTTGTTCCTGACAAATGCTCCTGCCAATAGCATCTCTTTAAATCTCATTCCCCAAGTGAGCCTTGTGAAGGGGGAAGGGGTACCCTCCTCCTGAGTTGTCGGGTTGCCCTATGCTGATCCTGCCTCGTCTCCATTCTCCAGGATTGGGACTGGGGGGAGGTAATTGCTCATTGTCAGAGCTCCATTGCTGCCTGCCCTGTCCTCCTCACTTGCCTGGTCCTTCTGTTCCCCCTCTCCCTCGCTGGTGACTCCTCCCAGGCCCAAGGGACCTAGGACTGCCTCATCCTGCTCCTCTGGTCATTCCTCTTGTCGGTCCTAGCTCCATCTTGTCCTCCTTCTCAGACTCAGGCACCAATGGAGCTATGGCAAAAATATTCAGCTCTGAAAAATATAATAACATGCCGAATTTCATGTCAGCAACTTTTTTGTAATATATATGCCTATTATGGATCTATGGTATTAAAAGAGTCACCAGTTTACATGAAGAGGCATTTTCACAGAGCATTCAATGACAGAGGAAGGAAATTTGTGGCTTCAGTGGATTTGATGACATGCTAGTCTCTATCAGTGAAAAACTGTCCTGAAGTCACACGGGCCAGGCAGGTAAGCTCTGATTGGCATTAGACTCACTGTGCTAATTGCAGAAAGAGAAAGAGTCAGAAGGAGCAGTGGTAACTGTGGAAACCTGAGGGGGGAAATCAAGGTAAAATAAGACGCATAGAATATACCAAAGGGATGTTAGCACTGGCCTAGAATACTAAGACGTAATGGAAAGTTCAAAAGAAGGAATTCAAAAGGAAAGACCTGTTTTTCTGCTTTTTTGGGTGGTGGTGATAAAGAATGTATTAAGAGGACAAATAAGGAGGGTTGAAAGACATTTTAAGCTGTGACTGTTTTTAAATGCTTTAAGGAAAGCACAGTATCATAAAACCAAACCAAAGGAATAATATTTTTAGTTGTGCTAGAGGACAGGAAATAAAAAGTTGTTGGCTACTCTGCAAATTTTCAGTATAGTGCACATGATTTACAACATAACTGAAGAAGTTCAAAGTCTGCCTCAATAGAGGTAATTCAATAAGCATACCACAAGTGTGACATTAACAAATGGAAGCTCAGTTGGTATGCAACCCCTGCAAAATATTTGAGATGTACTTATTAAATTACAGGTGTCCGTCAGTAAAGCAAAATGATTCTCAAAGTGATACTCATAGATTGAATATTATATACTCACACATATACATATACTGTACCTACATATATGCATATTCTCACCCCCACACTACATTTGATTATGAATTAATACCAGAAGTGAGTTTTCATGGCAAGAGGCTTATCAAAGTTCTCCCACCTATGAAATGGCTAAATTGAATAAAATGCCTCTTCTAGATGAAACAGCCTCCATTTCTGTTCAATTAAAATCCATTTATCCTCTTTAGAATCTACACCCCACTTCTTATCTCACTAGAGATGGACTATAATCAATGACATTTTGCCAACCTTGCACCCATTATTTCAGTGTGAGCAATCAAAGGATTCAAAGAGTCAAGATATAAATGCAATAATACATGCACACACGTATATATATATTTTTGAGGGGGAAGGAGATTCCATGCAAGGCAATAGCAGCCTCTTAGAAGGAGGGCAGAATATAGAAGTGTATTCTTGAAAAATAATTAGCCTGCCAACGGAGAAAAAAAGGATACACAATGCTTGAACCTGCATGCCACCATAATAGCTAAATTCATCCATTTATCTATCTATCTATCTATCTATCTATCTATCTATCTATCTATCTATCTATCTATCTATCTTCTTAAGTTTTCGCAGGTACTTACCTATATGGTATTCAGCATCGTTCAGGTATTTTCCCACGTCATTATAGTTGTGCTTTTAAAGTTGTAGCAATGTTTCGGCAGAATCTCATCTGCCATCATCAGGCTTGTGTATTGTGTTCGTCTGTGAGTCAGGCTTTCACAGCCATTTCTGTTTTAAATTTGGTGCTAGCCTACTGCTGTGCCAGTATGGTTTTTTTCTTCATCCTGATTGAT
Organism: Hydrophis major; assembly: GCA_033807585.1. NCBI lineage: Eukaryota > Metazoa > Chordata > Lepidosauria > Squamata > Elapidae > Hydrophis > Hydrophis major. Next base: position 294,806,655 of record CM066328.1, on the reverse strand, counting down.
TGGGAATCTTGGTCTATGTTTATTGGTCTTGGAGTTTGCTGTGTTCTGTTTGATTGATGTTTCTAATATCTTCTGTCTGTTTTGTAGCATTTTTTTTTTGTTGATTGGCTGGCAACATTGTGTTTATTGGAGGCTTTTAGTGTGGCTTGACTTCAGGTAAATGGACGGCTATCATTTATTAGGAAGTTAAGTTTCATCTGGATGCCTGGTTGGGGTGTGTTTGAGCTGGAGGTATCAGACCCATAGTGTTATGGACTAAGCCACCGCATCCGTAACAACCCTAAATAGCTTTACTTTGCAGCAGGTTCATAATCCTGCACTTCTCATTGGCCCGCGAATAGCGAGTCGTGATTGGTCATTTCTGGCCAGTCTGATTGGCTATTAATGGGCCTCTCTGATTGGATGCTTGTGAGAGTGGTAAACTCAAATCATTGGTTGTTTTGACAGTAGCCAGCTCTATAAAAGAGCTGATGCTGCCCAAGTATTCGCTCTGTTCTTTTATTCACAATAAAGAGTTGAAGTCACCATTCGATGTTTCGTCTCCGTTCCTTGCGACCATGCTAAGGACTTAACACTGGTGACAAGGATGGGATCCGGAGACGATAGAGCTGACTAAGTACTCATCGAACAAGACAGAGCACGTGGCTGAAGAGCACACGCAACAAACGACAAAATGACCAGCGGCGCCATACCACCCGCTCCATTTGACCCAGCAACCGAAGACTGGGACTCGTATATAGATCGTTTCCAGATGTTCCTAGAGACCAACAATTTAAAAGATGCTACGCCTGGCAAGAAATGAGCGGTGTTCCTGACTCCCTGCAGCCCCGCCATTTTCAAAATGGCTAAAGCACTTGCCAAACCGGCGGAAGTGAAGACCATGGATTGGGATAACCTCACACCGATCCTCCGGGCCCATTACGCACCTGCAGTACCTACACTGATACAAAGACATGAGTTTTACCAGAGGGACCAACAGAAGAACGAGAGCATTGGGAACTTCGTAGCCAACCTCCAGAACCTAGGAGGCCTTTGTGGTTTTGCAAACCTTGAGGAAGCCCTGAGAGACTGCATAGTTCTGGGAATAGATGACCCCATGGTAGAAAGTAAATTCATGGTGAAAGGAGACATCAACCTTGCAGATGTCATCACCAACGCTATTGCCGCAGAAGCAACCAGGAAGTCAGCCACTCGAATGCGCCAAGCAAATGCACAGCGTCGCCAACTCGCTAATGATAGCCCACTCACCGCTGAGAAGCACGTTATTACCGCCCACCACGAAGACCTCGAGTCATCCTCAGATAGTGTGGAAGAGGAGGTCAACCGGCTCCACTCAGAACGAGAGCAAAGGAACCAGAGACTTCTGCGCCAATGTGCTGGTTGCAGGGCAAACCACCCGCGATCAGAGTGCAAATTCCTTGACGCACTCTGCCGTTCCTGCGGGAAAAGAGGCCACATCACAAAGGTCTGCAGAAGCAAGCGAGAGTCCAGTCCAAGCCAAAGGGAGAACAACCTTCGTTGGGAGACAGGCAAACCACCTGGGAATCGGGACCGCCTGAACCACCAATGGAACAACCACTACTACTACAGAAATTGAGCACCTGCCTCTTCAACGAGACGAGAAGAGGTGCACCAAACCATTATTATCAGCCACGCTTCATCATTCAATGCAAGAAAGATCAGCGTAAGGGTTACTATTAAGAATCGACCGTGCGTGATGGAAGTCGATTCGGGGTCATCCCTATCGATGGTATCCTGGAAAACCCTCAAACAGCTGATCCCTGCCATCTGCAGCCAGGACCTCAGCACTCAACGAATCATCCTAAAAGACTACCAGGGAAACAGAATTCCAGTTGTCGGTTCCAGCTACGTCCAAGTATCCTTTAAGGACCGCACCGCACCGCTTCCTCTGACTGTTGTCGATCGTGACCGGCACAGTTTGTTAGGGTTACAGTGGTTCGCTCCACTCAGGATTGAACTAGCTGGCATACACCAAACCAGAAGCGACGACTGGGAAGAGGCCCTCATCCAGGAATTCCAGGACGTGTTCACAGGAACGTTAGGCAAGTACAAGGGGACCCCTATATCGTTTAATCTCAGCCCCGATGGAGCTCCCATTTGGCTTAAGCCTCGTCGGGTGCCTTTTGCCCTCAAGCTGAAGATCGATGAGCAGCTAGATAAACTGATAGCCCAGGGCGTGTTGGAACCAACTGACATGCCCGCTGGGAAACTCCAATAGTAACGCCCATGAAGCCAGATAGCTCATTAAGAATTTGTGGGGATTACCAGGCCACCCTAAATCATGCACTTCAACAGAGCGCTTACCCAGTACCGGTGGTCCAACACCTTCTTCAGTCCCTGGGTGGTGGAAAAATATTTGCGAAATTGGACTTAGCTCAGGCGTACCAGCAACTACCTGTAGACGCAACAACTGCAGAATCGCAGACAATAATTACACATAGAGGTGCCTTCAAGTGCAGTAGACTCCAATTCAGAGTAAGCGTGTTGCCTGGCATTTTCCAAAGTTTGATGGAGAGACTATTACAAGGCATAAAAGGTGTTGTGCCTTATTTTGACGATGTCTTAATAGCTGCCCCCACTAAAGAGTTATTAGTACAATGACTCAGAAAGGTTCTTCAGAAATTGAAAGACACTGGCCTGAAAGTAAAAAGGGACAAGTGTCAACTTTGTACGGAGAGAGTGGAGTTCCTGGGATACCTTCTCGACAGATAGGGAATCCAACCCACCGAAAAAAAACTAACCGCAATTAAAAATGCCCCGAGACCTAGGAATAAGACAGACTTCCAAGCCTACCTGGGACTCATTAACTTTTATAACATCTTCTTGCCCCAGAAGGCGACTGTAGCCGAGCCCCTACATAGACTTCTCAACAAAAAGGCTTCCTGGGTCTGGGGACGGCATGAAGAACAGGCATTCCAACAAGTAAAAGACCTCTTAACCTCGATGCTGTATTGATACAATACAACGAGACTCTACCCTTAACAGTTATGGAGTGGGAGCCATTTTAAGCCATGTCCTACCAAATGGAAATGGAGCACCTATTGCGTTCTTTTCGAGAACCTTGTCTAAAGCTGAAAGGAACTATAGCCAACTTGATAAAGAGGCTCTCACCATTGTATCCGCAATTAAACATTTCCATGAATATGTGTATGGGAAACCCTTTGCCATAATTACAGACCACAAGCCGCTACTTGGTATTTTGGCGGGAAACAAACCAACTCCCCATATCTTATCACTAAGAATGACACATTGGTCGGAATTTTTAGCCGCCTACGATTACCGATTGCAACACCGCCTGGGGAAAGCCATTCCCCACGCTGACGCCTTGAGCCATTCTCCCCTACCAGACGTCATAGAGGACCCAGCTCCAACCTTAGCCGTATTGCAAATTGAAACCCTTAAATCACCGCTGCTGACCACTCGAGACATCGCCTTAGAAACTAAAAAGGACCCTTTTTTGGCATGAGTCCTCAGCTGGGTGGAACGGGGTTGGCTGGACAGTGCACCCAACGACACTTTCAAGCCATTCAGAAATCGACAGACAGAACTATTCTCCCAAAAGGGCTGCATCTTGTGGGGAAACAGAGTTGTAATCCCAGAGAAATTGCAACATAAGGTTTTAAAAATGAAGGCACTGGCCAGGAGCTACGCATGGTGGCCTGGGTTAGACAAACAGATAGAGACCTGGGTAGCAAAGTGCAGCAAATGCCAGGAGACTCGCTCTACTCCTCCAAAGACTCCCCCAATCAGTGGGAAACGCCTCGAGGTCCTTGGTCCCGTATCCACATCAATTTTGCGGGACCCACAAGAGGACACACTTTCCTCCTAACAGTGGATGCCTATTCTAACTGGCTTGAGGTCCACAAGATGAAAAGCACCACCACAGAGGCGGTCACTGAAAAACTGAATAAGCTATTTGCTACCCATGGATTGCTGGATGTCCTGGTCTCCGATAATGGCCCCCAATTCACTGCTCTGGCATTCGAACAGTACCTAGCAGACCGGGGCATCCGCCATGCCTTAACATCGCCAGCTCACCCTGCGGCCAATGGTAGTGCTGAGCGAATGGTTCAATTTGTAAAAAAGACTTTACACAAAATAGACCACGGCGACATTGACGACAAAATAACCGGGATGCTTCTCCTCCAAAACATAACCCCAAGCAGCACAACAAACAGAACCCCAGCTGAACTCCTGATGGGCTGGAAACTTCACTCACATCTCGATCACCTCCACCCTAATTACATGCCTGAACAACCCGCAGGATCCAGCAGCAAGTGTCAATCATTCCAGGAAGGTGACCCTGTGTTTGCAAAAACTTCTCGGGTGACCCATAACGCAACTTACGGGACCCCGATCCTATACAAACTGCAGATGGTAAGATGTGGAAACGCCACATAGACCAACTCCGTTCCAGACTAGCACCAATTCCTATCTCAGCCCTTGAATCTCTAACTGGGGGGGGGAGGAACATCGAGGAGGCTGAAAAAGTAATAACAGATGACTTAACAATCGAAACCCAGCAATCTACACAACCAACCAGGGGATACTCACCACCAGAAGGAGAGTTGAGCCGGGGAGTGGCCTCGCTGCATGACAGCACTGCGATGGAAACAGATCCAGGGAACCCGGAAGACAGCACTGGCGAAAGCAGAGAGAACAGCCCAGAGCCATTCGACAGAACAGCGGGACCGTTTTCGCCATCCAGCTCAGCTAGCAGCCCACCGGAACCAGAGCCAGGACAGCAACCGGTGGAACAGCGCAGATCAAGCAGACAGATGAAGCGACCTGCCTATTTACGAGAATACATCACCCCACCACTCAGACGGAATCTTTGGGGGAGGGGTGTTATGGACTAAGCCAATGCATCAGTAAATAGCTTTACTTTGCAGCAGGTTCATAATCCTGCACTTCTCATTGGCCCGCGAATAGTGAGTCGTGATTGGTCATTTCTGGCCAGTCTGATTGGCTGTTAACTCTCTGATTGGACGCTTGTGAGAGCGGTAAATTCAAATCATTGGTTGTTTTGACAGCAGCCAGCTCTATAAAAAAGCTGCTGCTGCCCAAGTATTTGCTCTGTTCTTTTATTCACAATAAAGAGTTGAAGTCATCGTTCGATGTCTCATCTCCGTTCCTTGCACCCATGCTCAGGACTTAACACATAGTTAGCTCCAGAGGAACACCACTACAAAACCTAGCCAAATACCTAGCAAAGCAGCTACAGCCCCATGCTGAAGCAGCAGCTTCACATGTACAAAACTCATACCACCTCTTGGAAATGATCAAAGATCTACACTTGGAACAAAAAGATCTGCTTGTAAGTTTCAACATGGTTTCACTATTCACTCAATTCCCGATAAAAGAAACCCTAGAAATCATCAAAAATAAATACCAACCACCCAAACACCTCATGGAGCTAGCAGAACACTGCTTAACCAACACATATTTCATATACAAAGGACAAAGATACAAGCAAATTGAAGGAGCCCCTATGGGATCACCACTGTCACCCGTCATTGCAAACCTGTTCATGGAAGAATTTGAATTCAGAGCCCGAGCCAATGCCACCCACAAACCCAAACTATGGTTAAGATACATCGATGACACATTTGTTATTTGGCCCCATGGAAAAGAAAACCTAAAGAATTTCCTAACACACCTAAACAGCACACACACCAAAATCAAATTTACCATGGAAATGGAAACAAACAAACAACTACCATTCCTAGATGTACTAATCTACAAAAAAAACAGATGGCACACTAGGACACACCATATACCAGAAGAAAACACACACCAACCGCTACCTCAATGCCCAATCCCATCACCACCCAGCACATTTAAACTCCATGACCAAAACACTAATTGCCAGAACCAAATGCCTGGCAGACAAGACACACATAAAGACTGAACTATGCACCCTGACTAAAGTACTGATAGCCAACGGCTTCCACAAAAGCAAAATCACCAGCCTGATCCATAAAAACACACTGAGACATAATGGAGACCTAGAAAATGAACAGACCTATAGAACAGTTGTCCTGCCCTACATAAGAGGTACTACAGACAAAATCAGTAAGATACTACACAGGCCTCACATCAAGACTGCCTTCAAAACAGACAGAAAAATAGCAGCCATACTAAGAAAACCCCAAAGATAAAATTGACCTGGAAAACCAAGGCATATATGAAGTCCCCTGCACATCATGCCCTGCCACATACATTGGACAGACCAATAGAAGAGTAAGTACCCACCTGGATGAACACAAAAATGCAGTAAAAAAGCTGGAATACACTTCCTCATTAGTCCAACACATGAAAGCCACAGGTCATAGCATTGACTTCAATGGCACCAAAACCCTAGCCACTATAGAAAACCCCAGGTACAGAATTATTAGAGAAGCTATAGAGATTGAAAAAAGACCTGAAAGCATGAATAGAAGAGAGGACTCCACCAGACTGTCAATTATTTGGTAGCCTGACTCACAAACAGAAAAATCTCCACACCACAAGCTAAGCAAACACCTGGGCACAAACAGACCCCCCCCCCAATACCTCCATTCAAACACACCCCAACCAAGCACCCAGATGAAACTTAGCTTCCTAATAAATGATAGCCGTCCATTTACTCGAAGTCAAGCCACACTAAAAGCCTCCAATAAACACAATGTTGCCAGCCAAGCAAGACCAAAAAGAAAAAAGAAATGCAACAAAACAGACAGAAGATATTAGAATCACTAATCAAGCAGAACACAGCAAACTCCAAGACCAATAAACACAGACCAAGACTCCCATCCAATCAGGATGAAGTAAAAACCATTCTGGCACAGCAGTAGGCTAGCACCAAATTTAAAACTGAAACAGCTGTGAAAGCCTGACTCACAGACGAACACAATACACAAGCCTAATGATGGCAGATGAGATTCTGCCGAAACGTTGCTACAACTTTAAAAGCACAACTATAATGACGTGGAAAAATACCTGAACAAAGCTGAATACCATACATATAAATACTCATGAAAACTTAAGAATACACACACATACACACACACACACACACACACACACATATGGATGGTCTGGGCCAAGCTAGATATCCAAATCAGCAATTGCCACACCATTTCTTCTTAATTCAGTAGACTCTGATTCAGCACAACTTTCTTTCAACATCCAGGAAATTATAACATTGTTTGATTATGTCAAGCACTTGCTAGACTTGACAGAGCTCCTTGAGACTAATCTGTTGCAAGAAGTGGGTCTGATCAGGGCCAACTGTTTCAGATAGCTGAGAAATTGTTGAATGTTGGGTACAGCCTGGCCTCAGTTAAGATGACTACAACAATGTTATGTCTTATTATACATAAAAGTCAGTCTGGGTTGACTAATGATTTTTCTTCTATGTTTTTGATGTTCTCCTTCTGAAGGTTCTTCATGTAGGTAACCTGGACTGAATTTTAGGCCTGTGCATTGCTTTGAATTCAAAAGCAGAAAACTGCTTTGAAACATGCATTTAACTCTAGTCTGCCTCTCCTTAAGCCAAGATTATCATGGAAAGGTGTATCTGCTTTAAGGGTGATAAATGAATAGCATATTTCTATATCCATGCTCTCCAAGATCAATTTCTGTCTTTGAATATGAAGTGCTGAAGAGGCTTACTAAGGTATGGCTTCAGTATAAACTTGAGAGATTTAATCTATATAAGAATTGCCACTTGTGAGCCCAGAATAATACATGATATTTTTCAGGGGTTCAAGGCAGCATGCAAGGAACTCTATTTTTCAACTATTTCCTCTATGTTAAGTTTGGAGCATGGGTGCGAATGATGGAGATGAGCCAGTAGAAATGGTGAACTTCAAACTCTTTATTTACATATTGTGACAGCTCAGCTCGAGGGCTGCTATAGCCTTACTTATATAGGCAACTCATTAACAATTCAACCAATAGCAAACCTGGAGCGCTAGCTCCGTTAACCAATGGGAATGGCCTGTTAATGGCCAATCGGATACTCCTGAATGGACCAATCCGATCCTGCCATTAACAGCCAATCAGAAGTGCAGGGCCAGAACCCTGCACTTGACTACAAGCTCAAGATAACTTTATTGGTATTATTCATTCACAACACCCCTTTCCCCCGGCTTCTGCCCACGGGGCGCAGTTACAAAGTCCTTAAGGTAGGATGGCTGTTTTATTAGTCTTTTCGATTTTCACAAAGTACCTAGCAGTTGGCTGCACTTCTGCTGAGGTAGATCGTTGTTCAACGGAAGGGGTGCCTCTGGTTCCGGGTTCGCGTTCCCATCATCACCAAGATCACTGGCCATTCCCTGGGGTGAATTCACTCTGGTCCCTGGTTCCTGTTCCTGCGTTTCAGTTCCATTATCAGTCTCTTCAAAAAGGTTTTCCTCTAATTGTAATTCGCTTTCCTCTGTATCTCCCCCCACTCAGTTTGGTCATAGGGGAGTTCGGAAGTGTGAGAAGGTAGCCGCGATCGTAGTTGATCTATGTGGCGCTTCCAAAGTCTATCATCAGAGCACTGAACGAGCTTTGATCTTGGGCTGGTTACGCGGATTACGGTCGCCTCGATCCACAGCGGATCGCCCAATAAGTTTTTAGTGAATACTAAATTGCCTACCTGAAAGGTACTGCATCGGCCGCTGGATCCGAGTGGCTTTTCTGGTTCGTAGGCTGGGTGTAACCGATCGAGGTGGGAGTGGAGCTTTCGTCCCATTAGCAGTTCGGCGGGAGTTTTGTTGATGTTCTGCAGAAAAAAATCTGGTTGATTTTCTCGTCGATGTTGTTGTAGTCGATCTTTTGGAGAGTCTTTTTGACAAATTGTACCATGCGCTCAGCCCTACCGTTGGCAGCAGGGTGCGCAGGCGAAGTGAGTGCATGTCGAATACCACGGTCAGCCAGGTATTGCTCAAAAGGTAGCGCGGTAATTGGGGCCAGTTGTTGGATACCAGAACGACTGGTAATCCGTGGGTTGCAAAAAGTCTTTCCAGTCTTTTGATGACCGTGTCAGTGGTCGTGCTGCTCATTTGGTGAATCTTGAGCCAATTCGAGTAGGCATCGACGGTTAGCAGAAATGTGTGGCCTTTGGTCGGCCCAGCAAAGTCCAGATGGATGCGGGACCAGGGTCCCCGTGGCGTCTCCCATTCGGTTGGGGTTGCCTTAGGTGGAGCGTTGCTTACTTCTTGGCATCTCCTGCAAGTTTTAAACCACGATTCAATTTGTCTATTGATGCCTGGCCACCACGCGTAGCTTCATGCGAGGCCCTTCATGCGCACGATGCCAGGGTGGCCATTGTGCAAGGTTCTTAGCAATGTCTGTTGGAGTCATTCTGGGATAACGACTCTATCACCCCAGATGACACAGCCCTTCTGCGAGAACAACTCTGTTTGACAACTTTTGAATGGTGCAAAGTCGTCTGGTACTTGGTCCAATGGCCATCCGCGTTCCACCCATGTGAGGACTCGTGCCAAGATGGGGTCTCATTTTGTTTCTCTCGCGATGTCATGGGCAGTTAATGGCGGCGTGTGGAGTGTCTTGATCTGCAACACTGTCATCGTTGGTGTAGGATTGTTGATAGTTTCAGGGAGCGGTGTACGGCTAAGCGCGTCGGCGTGGGGAATGGCTTTACTGGGACGATATTGTAGCCGATAATTGTAGGCAGCCAAGAATTCTGACCAGTGGGTCATTCTGGGAGAAAGTATGTAGGGAGTTGGCTTGTCCCCAGCGATGATCCCCAGCAATGGTTTGTGGTCAGTTACAATGGTGAAAACCCGGCTGTACACGTACTCATGAAATCTTTTAACAGCTGATACAATTGCCAGGGCTTCTTTATCGATCTGGCTGTAATTTCGCTCGGTTTTCGAGAGCGTCTTTGAGAAGTAAGCAACAGGGGCTTCGTTACCGTTAGGTAACAAATGGCTCAAAATGGCACCCACTCCAAAAGGCGATGCATCGCATGTAATGTTTATTGGCAAAGTCTCATTGTACTGCATTAGTATGGCATCCGAAGTCAGTAGTTTTTTCACATTATGGAACGCCTGCTCTTCTTTGTGACCCCATACCCAAATTGCTTTTTTATCTAATAGACGATGTTAAGGTTCAGCGACAGTCGCCTTGTGCAGCAAGAATACATTATAGAAATTGATGAGGCCTAAGAACTCCTGGAGGTCAGTCTTGTTCTGGGGTCTGGGAGCATTTTTTATTGCTCTCAATTTGCTATCGGTAGGGTGAATACCCTGACTGTCAACTAAGTACCCTAAGAATTCAACACGATTGGTACACAGCTTGCACTTATTTTATTTATTTTTTATTTTCAGGCCTGCTTCCTGGAATTTTCGTAATACCAATCTTGAACGCTCCCGTAAGATTTTTGGAGTGGGGGCAGCAATGAGCACATCGTCAAAATAGGGGACCACGCCCTTGATCCCCTGCAATAGTCTCTCCATTAGGCTCTGAAAGATCCCTGGGGCTACACTGACTCTGAATTGCAGCCACGTACACTTAAAGGCACCTTGGTGTGTTACGATAGTCTGTGCCTGTGCCGTTTTTTCGTCAACTGGCAGTTGCTGATAAGCCTGAGCTAAGTCTAGTTTAGCGAAGACTTTTCTGTCCCCAGGGAATGGAGGAGATGTTGTACTACCGGCACTGGATATGGGTTCTGTTGCAGGGCATGGTTTAGGGTGGCTCGGTAGTCCCCACAAATTCTAATGGAGCCGTCCGGCTTAATTGGTGTCACAATCAGCATTTCCCATGGGGAGTGGTCAGTTGGCTTTAAAACTCCCTGGGCAATCAACTTATCCAGCTGCTCGTCGATTTTCGTCTTTAGAGCGAATGGAACTCGATGAGGCTTAAGGCGGATGGGAGCTATCTTTGGGTTAAGTCTAAAGGATATTGGGGTCCCCTTGTACTCGCCTAGCTTTTCCTCGAAGACGTCCCTGAATTCGTGGGCGAGGTCTTCCTCCCAGTTCCCCTGGTAATCCTTTAACATGAGCCATTGGAATTGAAGGTCTTGGCGCCGGATAGTGGGGATGAGTTGCTTGAGGTTCTTCCATGAAACCATTGAAAGAGACGATCCTGAGTCAACTTCCATTTGGCAAGGCCGATTTTCAATATTCATGTTGACCCAAATTTTCTGAGCATCTAGTGAAGAGGCATGGCCAATAGTGAGCGTTTGGTGGGCCTCTTCCTGTCTTGCTAGACGACTCACGGGTCAGTTTCTATAGGAGTGGTTTACTGGTTCTTGCCTTACAGGGCGATTCCCTGTCGATTGGTGGAGGTTGGTTCCTTTCGAGGTCTGGCCGGGTCCGAGGAGGCTTCTGCAGACCCATCCAATGTGGCCCCGTTTCCCGTACTCGTGGCAGAGTGCGTCACGGAATTTGCAATCGGAGCGGTAATGGTTGGCCCTGCAGCCAGCGCACGGTTGCTGGCACTTCGGGTGTCGGTCCCGATCGGACCGCAGGCGGTGGACCTCTTCTTCGTCGCTTTCTGACGACAAAGAGAGGTCCTCATGGTGGGCTGTCGAAAGCTGCCCTTCTGCATTAGGTGAAATTTCACCGGCCGGAGGATGTGCTGGAGTGGGATTTCGGCGTAGTTGTGCAGCCAACTTCTTGGTCGGCTCCGCTGCTGTAGCTTCAGCTATGGCATCTTGAAGGGTGATGTCGCCCTTTGCCATTATTTCACTCTGTACGTTTAGAGCATCTAGCCCAAGGACTACTCGGTCTCTCAAAGCCTCTTCTAGGTCGTTGAAATCACAAAGGCCTCCCAAGTTCCAGAGGTCTGCAATGAAATCGGCAACGCTTTCTCCTTTCCGCTGGTTCCTTTGATAGAACTCATACCATCTTACGAGCGTTGGAACGGTTGGTGCATAGTGGGCCCTTAGTAGCGGTTCGAGGATGTCCCAGTCCATGGCCTTTACTTCAGCTGGTTTCGCTAATGCCTTAGCCATTTTGAATACCATCGGGCCACAGTGCGTTAGGAATACCGCCCGTTTCTTCCCGGTTGTGGCATCCTTCGGATTATTCGTTTCCAAAAACATTTGAAAACGATCCATGTAGGACTCCCAGTCCTCTTGGGCTGGATCGAACGGAGCTGGTGGTACTACGCCACCAGACATGGTTCCGCCGTTGTGCACTTCAGCCACGTGCTTAGTCATCTTAGTTGGCTCTGATGTCATCCAATCCCATCCTCGTCGCCACTGTTAAGTCTGGAGCATGGGTGCAAATGATGGAGATGAGCCAGTAGAAATGGTGAACTTCAAACTCTTTATTTACATATTGTGACAGCTCTGCTCAAAGGCTGCTATAGCCTTACTTATATAGGCAACTCATTAACTATTCAACCAATAGCAAACCTGGAGCGCTAGCTCCGTTAATCAATGGGCATGGCCTGTTAATGGCCAATCGGATGCTCCTGAATGGACCAATCCGATCCTGCCATTAACATCCAATCAGAAGTGCAGGGCCAGAACCCTGCACTTGACTTCAAGCTCAAGATAACTTTATTGGTATTATTCATTCACAACACTCTATATATTTGGTTTCATTGAGACACCATTGCCAACCCAAAGTTATTGCATGTTAACTTGAACCCAGCACTCTTCTTAATCCAGAATTCTAACCAATACATTATTCTGCCTAAGAACACATAGTTCATAGTGGTAAATGAAGGACACTTACATAATTCAAATGAAAATGTTGCCAAATTTGAGGATATTTGAATTATAAGACATGTTGCTAAAAAATTTTTCCAATCCAAGACAAGTGAAGAAAGAAACATTCTCTGTTTCTTAAGATGAAAACATAGTCTTTTTTCTTGCTCAATGTTCAGCAGCTCTACTGCAATGTACCACTACACTAATTTTGTGAAAATATTTGCCTAACTACTAATACCATGGCTTCCATACCCATAGTGCAAAAAATTAGATGCCATTAAGTGACATTAAACTATGTTCTGAATTCTTCTGCCAATATTTAATGTCAGTCAGGATTTTTACAGTCGACCTCCGGTTGCTCTACTGAAACGCTGTTTTCTTCTGTTCTGTTATAATTTGATTATTAGCCTGGCAGTTCTTTTCAGAATAACTATCATTCATCGTTCTGATTTTTTGCCACCGCAGACAAATCCAGTTCTCCTCTTACAGTGACTACTCTTTTGGAAAATCTAACTGGGAAAATCAGCTCCTGACCTCTTCATAAATGATTTTGATGGCATCTTTATTCTAATGGTATGGTGGGTCAGTCAGTAATAACTGCCTTATTCATATCTCAGTCCTACCAGCTGAGCTTGTGGCCTTTCAGTTTCACAAATCCAGCCCCAGCAACCAAATTGAATCACATGACTCCCCTAGCTGAAGCTCTTGATTAAATGAAGTTGGACGTGAATCTGTCATGGTCAAATGAAGCAACAAATAATGAAATGAATGCTAGTGCCTAAAATCCCATTGACACCTGCTGCTTCTGAACTATTAGAGAGGGCCCTCAGCATGACAACCCAAATCCATGCTGGCAGGCTAATCACGCTGAGAGAGTTTACCTCAGCTCAGCTTCACTCTTTGACTCAATTGGGAGATTGACAGCTATATTGAAATTTCATTTTTTTCCCCTTTTTGCCTAAGAACCAGCTGTGAATTGTTCTATCACATCATGCCTTTTTTGCTGTTCAAACTTTTTTTTCTTCCTCGAGCCATTTTTTTTTTTTTGCCCTTTAAATATGAATATCGATAGAGATGCAACAGATCCAGCCACACATCTGAGAGAAGGCAGAAGGGTGAGAGAGAAATATTTTCCAGTTTAAAATATTGAGATGAAACTACAAGTGCCATCATCCTGGCCTATATGTTCAAACTAAAAAGACTGCAAGTAAGAAGAAAAATAAAATGAGAAGATGCAAAGCTACAAATATATGGTGCAAGCAAAGGATTGCCTGTTCAAATATTGAACAGCTATTGATATGGCTTAACTATAGGTTATAGCAACCTGAGGAAACCTCGGAGCGTAAAGGAGGTTCCCCAGCATGATCCTCTACCAAGTAGGCCTGTGAACAGTGGCCATAATATGTGCAGAGCACAGGCCTTTTTCTAAAAATAGCAGGCAGCGTTTCCTTTTGCATATGTATTTCTCCACAGGATAGAGTATACCTTGAATAAAGAAGAAAAGAAAGCAAGACCTTCATATGTACATATAGTACAGCCTTACATAAATCCAATGGCAGCTGTAATTATTATCTCACATGCCGAGAAGGAAATAACTTGCTTCTATCAAGAATAGAGGAAGAACAAGGAGGGGACAAAGCTCCAAAACTTTTCAAACTGATTCTTCCTGACAGTATATTTGCAAACCTAGGGCATGCTGGCAATGATATGATTTCATTAATTCTGTATCATTGTTGATTCAGAATTCTAATTCTATGGTCCTCCCGGTGCTTTGTAGCTTTCTCTTTCCTCCAGTCTTTGTGATAGCCAACAACTAAACTTATGTCACTGAAACAGCCATGAAGTTTCTGCCTTGTTCTATAGTGACATTAGAGCAGCTCTTTCTTCTTTTCACCACTTTCTTTTCCATTCTTTGATGAATTCCAGCTTCTGAAAAACTGACTTTCTTTGTCTCAGTACTTGAGAAGAAAAATGGCTATAGAACTTCATTCCTGTGGAATAAAACTCAACAGGCAATCCTTTGCTTGCACCATATATTTGTAGCTTTGCATCTTCTCATTTTATTTTTCTTCTTACTTGCAAGCTTTTTAGTTTGAACATATGGGCCAGGATGATGGCACTTATAGTTTCATCTCAATATTTTAAACTGGAAAATATTTAATCATTTAATTCATTTATCAAATGTCTATACTACGGGGGGGGGGGGGGGAATGTCAATTCATACTTGTGCTCTTGTCAATGGGCATGCTGCCAAGATCATATAAAGACCATACAATAATGCAAATGCATACTTGATTGTGTAAGGATTTATTTCTGTGGTGTGTAAAGGGTTACATACCCAGAATAGTAAACCATTTCACAATATTCAAGAGATGCAATTAAATGAACCTACCTGAATCTTTAGATGATCCACAAAGTAGATGGATGGCCCTCTCAGGTTTATAAGTGGCAAAAGTGTCCTTCACCTTGTCAACTATCATTTGATGTCACATTGAAAAATATGAACAAATATACAAAAACCAAAATCATTTAAGAAAAGAGTAGCCAGCACCTGGAAGGGGCAAATCAAAAAAGACCGTTCACCCTGTTCCCCATTTTAAAGGGACCAAAGCACCCAATAAAGAAATGCCTTGTTGCACAGCCAGGTTTTTAAGTCTTGCTTAAAGGTGTTTATGGGGAGGTGGCTGAGTATTTCTTCTAAAGGGCCAGTACAGCAATATAAAAGGCTCACTTCCTGAGTCCTCTTAAATAACACTGCTAAATTAAATCAAAACAAGCTGACTCTGTTGCATCATATGGGGCAGGTAAACACTACATAAGTCATTAGATAATTGAAACCTATGACAAATTTTAAAGGGGCGTACAAAAACCTTAACAGCACCTTGAAATGTACCCAGATGCTTACTGGTAACCAGTGCAACTTATGGATTAGAAATGTTTTATGGCTATGGCAATGTTTGCTCATCACTCTCATGCTGCTGTATTCCAGACCAGTTCCAACCTCTGGATAATTTTAATAGGACATCCCCATTCAGGAATGGCAGTAAAAACCAAACTAAACCTACATAAAAGCTTTTGGGGCCAAAAAGCCTACCTGTTCTTCAAGTAGGAACTGAGCATCCAAGAAGACCACAGGTTAAACAGTAGTCTAAATGGAATAATTCAGGACCAGAGGCAAAAGATCTTCAGAATTGGCTTGTCCAAGGACCCACAGCCACTTAGTTTTATTAGAGTTCAGCTGGAGCTTGTTCCTCTCCATTCAAACTCCACAAGACTTCAGGTACTGGGAGAAAACTTTGACAGCATAATTTGTCTGGCCAGAGGTCAAAATGGGTGAGTCTCTCAAAGTAGAGATTTCAAACTTCATCTGTCACATGAACCAAAGTCAACAGGAACTAATTGTATAGAGAACAGAGAATCATGATAGAATCTTGCCTCTCATAACTATTCCCCACAGATGATCCAAAATAATATCATGATCATCTATTGAGAAACTAAGGTTAATCAAGACAATTATACCATTCCCATTATAGATCACTGATGAGCACGCTTAGCCCTGTTTCAGTACCATATCCTAAACAAACTCCTGACTAAAAAAGATCCAGATAATCCAGTTTCCTCCATGGTTTTCAGTAACTGCAACCTAACCATGAGTAGAATTCAATTCTTCTTCAACATCATCTTTTAACAACCCCATAATCCCTTGTGGGGTGAAGTTTGGGCAACTGAATGGAGCTGAGTGATTATTGGTGGGATGCCCTTCCTATCACCAATGTGGAGTTATATTCAGCAGATATATTCTCATCGTGCCCAGAGATAGAAATGTCTGCCTCTACCTAGAATCGAACTCACAGCCTCCTGATTGTGAGTTGAGAGTTCCACCTATAGGCCATTGCACCACTGATTTAGTTCTTAATGTTTCCCCCCAAAAGGAGAAATTGGAGAAAGGATGAAAAGCACTGTTATACATACTTTATAACCAAGAGAGAAATGTCAGGATTTTCCTTTTTTCAATCAGTCTGAGTAGTTTCATACAGTAAAAAAAAAGAATAAAGTGTGTTAGAAGAAATAAAAATAATAGGCCATTTCACAGAATGATTTTATGAGACTATTGTTTATTTTAAAATTTAAAGCTCTTTATTTGGAAATTACATTTACATAGAAAGTCTAAAACCCTGATCTAACTATATTCAAAGTTCAGTAGTTTCTGGAACACATGAAGAATGGCATGAGATCTACTTTACAAAGAGGATAGAGAAAAATGATGCTGGAATAAACAAGAATCTGAAGTGATGACTGCCCTGAGAATATCAGTCTAGCCTGTTTGAAGCTTGCAAAGTAGTTTCAAAGTGGAAATATAAAGAAATCACACAGGGGATTTCATATACAGTCATACAGGAGATTTCATATACATTGCTCCTAATTGCCAATAGGTTGAGACAGCGCCACAAGGCAATGCATACGAAAGTGGCAATTTCTATCCCTCTTTTCATAGAGTTGTACATCAATTCATGACCCTCTTCACTTCATTTAGGTTTTCAGTAATGGCTTGGTGAGAATAGCTGTGATTGTTTCTTCTGTCTGGCAGAATTTCAGCTCAACACAGGCTTTATCTCTTATGTAGTAGTATTTAATATCAACATGCTTTGTGCGCAGTGACTGGGAAAGCAAAATACAGGTATTATTATCTCGATGCATTGTATCTGGCTTTGGTTCATCAAGCCCAAAATCCAATAGCCCTTTCTTATAACCAGCTCTGCTCTTCACAAGTTGAGTTGCAGCTATGCATTCTGCTTTAGTAAAGGAGAGGACTGAAATTTTCTGGTTTTTACTAGTCTGATAAATACTCCAATGTATTACAACAAATTGCTATAATTTGGTCTTCTCTGTGTTGGCCTATGTTGTCTGTCTGTGTGTCTATCTATCTATTGTCATGTAGCATACTAGCATAAGGTTTCTGTTTGTAGGCTACATCATTTCATATTTGCAGTTCTTTTCTATCAGTTTAATTGTAGTTCAAGCATTGAGGATGCATTGAGGTTTCTGTGCAGCCTTTCTACTGCTGCTACTGTATCTGGTCTTTTTACAGTTGCTATGTACAAGAGTATTCCAATTGCTCTTCTGTACTTAGTGTTGTCTTGTAGTGGTTTACTAGTGCCATTATCTGTAAAGAAATTAGTTTCAGTTGGAGTGTCCATATCATTAATTCTGTCAGTCTGACGTTCTATATCAGAGCCATGATCTTCAGCTCTTGGTTAAGGAAGACACTTTCATACTCTTCCCTTTCAGTTTGTATTCTAAAGTCATGGGAAAACTCTTCCAGCTGCTTCACTTCTCTTTCTTTGCTTATGTGCTTTAAATGTCTTCCCTATCCTATTCAGTGTTAGAATGCAAAATCAGATAATGAGCCTAAGATATATATTGGGTACACTTGCCTTTCAAATACAAGTTGGTGTTATTTTTTAACTTGTGTAAATCTCCCTCCAGGAAGCCTTTGGTTAACCATTTCACTCTAAGCTCTAATAGCTTGGTTCTGGTCATAAAAGGACTTTGACAGCTTGCATATGAACCCTGTTTTTCCAGACTTTTCAATCCCAGATGGCTGTTATATACTTATGTCTCCTTTAATGTCCTTCTATAGGAAAGTTGTCTACATTAACAGATGTTGAATATGCTTTTTTCCCCTGCAGGATCACTTTCTGTAATTCTTGGTGGAAGCATACTTCCCACTGCTAGGTATATTAATCATCTCCATTTTGGGGGGTATCTATGACTCTGAAGTTTTGAATATATGCTTCTGCTTCTCATTTGATGGTAAAGGACCATTTAATAGTCTTTCCCTAATTATTTCCCTGAAGTTCGGGAATTCTATAAGGATCCGTGTTTATTCTTGTGAAAGGATTTAGTATCTTATTTTGTAGCTTGCAACCATTGTAAAGCATCTGGCATGCCATCAATGTCCCGCTGAGACTTCTATTTTCTCATCCTTTTTGTCCAAAAGAGATAGTCAATTGAGTGATAATCCTTTGTTGGGTCTGCTTTATATGTTCTTCTCACTCAGGATCCCATTAAAGCTTATAGTATCTTCTTGCTGTTGTATGATCACAACCACTTCTTGTTCAGATTGATGCACTGTTTCTTCCACTATTGGAATACCTAAATACATTGCTGATACTTCATTAGTATTCAGTTCATGTCCAATTTTAAAGTTCATCACTGTATGTAACTTAAACATTCATCTGGTAGGATGAGGGATGCTATATCATTGACAGCCAGCTCATAGCCTATACATACAGCATGCCTTCATCACTTCTGCAATGTAGTTTCCCCCTCTTTTATTTGTAAACATAAATATGCTTAACATTTGGCTTAGTTCCATTCAGCAGTTCAATGACAAGACTCCTTGGCCTTTATTGGGCAACTGTTGGGCAAATAAATTGCAACCATGACTACTTCTCCATAGTATTTGACAGACCAGCACCAAGAAGCACAGTTCTTGTCAATTTTAGTGGCACTCTATTATTTCTTTCTGCTACACCATGTTGTTTTGAGGTAAATGAAATTGTTTTCTTCATGCTTAATGCTTTGCTCCTGTAAGTAACTATTTCCAGGATATATATCACCATTATCAGTACCCCAAGTCTCAATTTTCTCTTTCAAAAGTATTGCTCAATCTGGCCACACTGAACTTTTGTGACCTTTTACCTTTCTCTTTAAGAAGTCCATTGAAAATACATTTAAAAGAAATCATCTGTACATTTCTGAGGGTAAAAGTCTCTGAAGGCAGGTGAAAATCCTTCTCTTCCAGAACACCTTTGGGTATTAATACTACCCTGGTAAATGTCAAATTACAGGTTAGCTATTATTTGAATTGTACATTAGATTAGGAATTTTAATAAAAATTAATTTTAACACTGCTTTTGTATGGACTTTCTTATCGTAAACTTGGTAAGCTGCTTAGAATCCAGCAGGTTTGTGTTGGTAGAAAAATCAAATAAATAAATCAAATAAATAAATAAATGGAAGCTGTATTAATACTTATAATTATAATTATGTTGAGAAAAGATTTTGTTATTAAAGATGATGAAACCCTTATTATCTGTATACCGGTAGTTGGAGCTAAGGTTTGGACTGTTACAACAGTTTCTTTTGCAATACTTAATTATAGTTTACTGGAATAATTCATTAGGAATAAATCCTTTCCTTGGGACTTCCTTTTGTTTTAAGACACCATGACTGCTACAGGACTCATTCATGTGAAATTTCTCTTTAAGGGTGCTTCTTTGGTGAAGATTTTTCCTTCTCTTTGTGTCCCTCTCTGTGTATTTCTCCATCTCTCCCTCCTTCCATTTATTTTTGAGATGCAAATTACTTCCAAGGGGAAAAAACAATCCTGACTTGCTAATCTGTGAGCATGTAGACTTGATTGTGAAATCCTTTCTTTTTTTCAATTTTCTTTCTTAGGTTAAACTACTACATATATTCTAGGACATTGATTGTACGAGTTTGTATCATTATGTTCCATTTACCTCCAAGCTAGAGGAATGTACTGAATGGTGCGTTGGCTTGCAAGGTAATTGCTATATTACAGAACCTTCATTTTGTAAAATGGTTTGAGATGCTTGGACAAACTGGTAATTAGCTGCATATAATACTTTCTATCTGAAGAATTGTCCAATCCAAATCTATCTAAAGATCAAAAAGAGAAAAGAAACAATTATGAGAATTTGGGACTTAAAATTGCTTTCCAGCTATCGACAACACATTAAGTAGATTGCATAGATCAGTTAAGCATTACCTTCTGCACTATGGTTTATTTGTACCTACCATATAAATGATCACATGTATAGTTTATGTGTGAAGACTGTATCTGTATCTAATAATTAGCAAATACTGATCTACAAAATGAAAGTTAGTAAGAATGAATGCAATATATATTTCTATCTTTCTCTCTATCATCTATCATCTATCTATCTATCTATCTATCTATCTATCTATCTATCTATCCATCCATCCATCCCTCCATCCATCCATCCATCCATCTATCTATTTATCAGAATTAGTCTGTGGTGCATATGTGTGTGTCCTGTCCAAGCCATGCATACAGAACATACAGCAAGCTGGTTTCACAATTTACTAAGTTTGTGAAATAAATAAACAAGTACCAAAGGGAATGTTAAGTGCAAACACACTTGCTCACAAAATCCAAAAAACAAGTTCCCCAAAGTCCAACAAGCTTTCCTTAAGAGAGTTCCAACCCAAAACAGAAGGTACAAGAGTGGTCAAACAGAATCCAAGGCTTGAAACACTCTAGAAATTTATTCAACTTGTCTGTGACCAGAGTCAAACTCGAGAACTTTCAAAGTGAGAATCAAGTCACACAGAGTCTGGGTCAGAGGTGGTATTCAGCAGGTTCTGATCAGTTCTGGAGAACCGGTAGAGGAAATTTTGAGTAGTTCGTAGAGCCGGTAAATACCACCTCTGACTGGAGATTTTACAGTATCCTTCCCTGCCACTCCCACCAAGCCACGCTCACAGAACCAATAGTAAAAAAAATTGAATCCCACCACTGGTCTGGGTAAACAAATAGTTTTTTGGTTTTTATTTTTTGCCATCCAAGAAGCTTTAACTTGCTGCTATTTTTAAATAAAGGCATTATGTTGGCAATTAATGTTGCTCACTTGGAAGAGCAAGACTTCTTTCTTGCAGAGGGCCTTTGCTCTGCTGTCTTCCTCACATACTGAGCCCTTGTAAAGGGGGAGGGGCAACTCAGACTTCTCCTCTTCAGAGACCACCAGCAGCTGTGTTATTATCCCACCTCCTTGGCTTGCAACTCCTCAAGCAGATTCGTTCAGAAGGTCTGGAACTGGCAGTTCATTGACGGTCTACTCAGTTTGAACTTGCCGTGAAACTATGCCTAGAAAGAAGCTGATGAAATCGTGATCAAATGAGAAAGAGAGATAATAAGGAGCAAAATTTGGGAAGTAAAGTGTGGCAGGAGGTGTGCATACATAGCAAGGTAATCCTCGACTTACCACTCTTTCTTTAATGATCAGTCAAGGTTACAATGGTATTAAGTGAATTATGACTGGTTCTCATCCTTACAATCATTACAGCATCCCCATGGTCTCACGATAATTAAGGTGTTTGGCAACTGACATATATTTACAACAATCACAGCATCCTGGCATCATGTGATCACCATTTACAGCCTTCCCAGACAGCTTCTAACCAACAAAGTCAAAAGGGAAAGCTGGATTTGTTTAATGGCCATAGTAATAAGGTCATAACATTGAGTGTGATTTACTTAACAACTGCCTCACTTAGCAATGGAAATTTTGAACCCAATCATAGTCATAAGTCAAAGACTATCTGTAGTGGTCTTCATCAGGTCATTGAAAAGTGTGCAATGTCAGGAAAATATATGGGCTCTGTTGTGAGGAAAGAATGTCTGTGAATGAAGTAAAAATAGTGATAGAAAAAAATGGAGAAATTGGGAATTCCCACTTATTCATTACCCTTTTGCTATATGGAAATGAGAACTGAACATATCTGGAAGTTAACTTAATTGCAGGATAACTGTGCCCACCTTGATCCTAACTGGCTCAAGGTTGACTCAGTCTTCTATCCTTCTGAGGTCAGAAAAATGAAAACCCAGATTGTTGGAGGCAATATGCCGACATTGTAAACTACCCAGAGAGTGTTGTAAAGCATAATGGAGCGGTGTATAAATCTAAGTGTTATTGCTATCCGTATCATATCATACTATTTATACTATATTAATGTGCTACTTAAAAAAAAAAACAATTCCTAGTATTTAAGATTTGTGTGTGATAAACAAGAGAGAATAAATAATAAAGGAAAGTTGATTGAATACAAAACGAAACTACAATATGAGGAAAAATGCATTGCAGATCTGATGATACAGAGAGAATAAATGAAGACCAAATTTCACCAAACTTGAATGCAGATAATGAAATTCTCAAACAGAGAGAGGTGATCAGGTTAAAATAAATAAATAATATATGATATATGAAGTGATGTATGGATGTGATAAAAGCTAGGATGGATTGTAAGGACAAGAAAGTATAGAGCAGTACAGTAAATGATATTGGTTAGGCAATTATTATTTTACCTATATTTCCTTTTTTTCTTTAATGTTTGTAATTTCTCAGGGTCACTGCTTCTTACTCCCCTTTTTTCTACTATACTTGAAAAAGAGAACCGCTTGGTGGCAATGGATGGATAGATGGAAAGATGACTTTAACTTGAAGAAAATGAATAATTACTTTGTTTTCCTCAGGCAGACTAGAAGACCAATTTTAACTTTCCTCAGGCAAAACATTTTGTTACTCAAGTTCTGATGATACTTCTAAAAAGGAACTTAGAATTGAATAAGCCAATTACCATATACAACTAGAAAAAGGGAACCATCTTATTTCCTGCATCCCATTTTTTCTGTTTCTCTCCAAATTAATCCAATCTCAAATCTTCTATGACATGGATCAGCCCCAGAATATTCAATATTATATTTACTCAAAAGGACTATAATGTGAAATTCGTCACTCAGCTGAATCAGCTTTTTCCTCTGAATTGTAAGAAGACATCTGTTTTAACTCTGCCTCTTGCTGTAGGTCTAGCAACATCCCCCTACCCTCCCCCCCCAAAAAAAATCATCTCCTTTTTTGTTCTTTATAATTTATCCTTGGCCCGTAATCAAATGCAACAGAACATGCATGCAGAAAGAAATGAACATAAAAGAGTGTCATGCCCCTGTCGGAATCTGATTTGGGGGGGGAGGCTGAACAGCTGACAGGGAGTGGGAGTGTGGCTCCATTGGCTGTGGAAGAAACTGGGGAAGGGCAAAGGCCGGCTGGGCAGACCAGGGGAGAGGTAGGGCAAGGGAGAGGGAATTCAGAGAAAGACCCAGGTCCAACCCCTCTTCATCCTAAGGCATTCAGGGAGGAATGGAGAAGGGAGCAATATGAGTTGCTTGGCTTACGGGGGAGGAATGAGCCCTGATTCCCTTCATTAGCTGCAGCTGGGAACACAGTGTTTAAAAAGGGAAGATGAGTGCAGTAAGTTGTTGGGAGCAAATTGTGAATTTATCTGCTATTGCTTATCTGTGTTCCTGGCATCTTCCCAAATAAATGTATAAGTGTTGCCATGCTTTCAAGTCTGAAAGTCTGAAAGTCTTTCTCCTGCCCTGTCAGGTTAATTACTGCAGCATTGTTTGTTTGGATTTTTAGATATAGTCTGCACGTACCTTGTTCTGGACTGAATCTTCTACAGTTAAAGACTATTCCTGGGAGAATTTTTCTCCAGCCAAAGATAATCTGGACATTGGGGGCAAAGTTGGAAATAGTAAAGGGACCGAGTAAATGAATAGAAGAGATGATTCCACCAGACTGTCAATCATTTGGAAGCCTGCACTCACAAACAAAAAAATCTCCACACCACTAGCCAGGCAAACACCTGGGCACAAACAGATCCCCCCTGATACCTCCAGCTCAAACACACCCCAACCAGGCACCCAGATGAAACCTAGCTTCCTAACAAATGATAGCTGTCCATTTTCTTGGAGCCAAGCTGCACTAAAAGCCACCAATACAGGAACACAATGTTGCCAGCCAATCAAGACACAAAAAAAGCCACAAAACAGACAGAAGATATTAGAAACACCAATCAAGCAGAACACAGCAAACTCTAAGACCAATAAACACAGAACAAGACTCCCAACCAATCAGGATGAAGAAAAAACCATTCTGGCACAGCAGTAGGCTAGCCCCAAATTTAAAACTGAAACAACCGTAAAAGTCTGACTCACAGATGAACACAATACAGAAGCCTGATGATGGCAGATGAGATGCTGCAACTTTAAAAGCACAACTACAATGACATGGGAAAATACTCAAACAAAGCTGAATGCTATATGTGTGTGTGTGTGTGTGTGTGTGTGTGTGTGTGTGTGTGTGTGTGTATTAATATGCAGCAAAAGGATGGTAGTGTGGCTTTAAAAAGTTTAAATGGATTGAGGGCTCAGATGGACTTGATTTAAGACTTTGAAATTAATTGAAAGAATCATTCCTTTCAGAAAATGTCTATGTTTATATTTGGAAAGATGACTTTGAACATTAGATACTAAAGGGCCCTAGAAAAAGATAGAAGAATCAAGAGAGATCTACAATGAATGGGCTCAGGACATTATAAAATTACTTACTTTTACAGAAAATTAAATGTACAAAAAAGAAACAAACCGCACTGAATAAAGCTGAAATTATTTGAATGTAGATTGAAATATGATAGCTTATAAGAGCATGGACAATTTCTTTACATTAGATTTCCAAAGAACTTTGTCTGATCTATCAAAGATTTTCAGAGAAAAGACAGTGAAAGTGTTGAGAAAGCTTCCCGGTTAAGAAAGTGTTGAGAAAGCTTCCCAGCTTCCCATAATTAAAGGTAAAGTTGTTCTCTGTCCAGTCATGTCTCGTTCTAGGGTGTGGTGCTAATCTCCATTTCTTGGCCAAGGGAGCCCGCATGGCTTGAAGACAGTTCCATAGTCATGTGGCTGGTTTGGTTCCATGCCAAGGCACATGGAAGGCTGTTACTTTCCCACCAAATTGATTCCTATTTATCTACTTGCATTTGCATGCTTTCAAACTACTAGGTTGGCAGGAGCTGGGACAAGAACAGGAGCTCACCCTGTTACATGGTACTTGAGTCAACTAGTCAACATGGTACTTGTCAACCTTCTGGTCAACTAGCCAGTGTCTTAATTCACTAGGCCCCTGCACCCACTTAGCAATGTTGCTAATGTTGATTAACTGGTGATAAAGGAGGGATTTCCTTCTTTTTCCTTCTTTTTATTTTACTTCATTTTTTTAAAACAAAGGCAAACAAGATTATGGGGAGAAATAAGGGCAAATACACACTGGGCAAATGAACTAGAGTGATCTAAATATGGGCCCAAACAATATAAATTTGGTTCTGGCTTGAACAATAAGTTAGTAGAGAGCCCTGCAGTGCAATGAATATAGCATGGATAGTACAAATATCATTGGTTGGATAAAAATTAGAGAATGGAATCAGGAACACCCAAGCATATAACATCCCCAGACTTATGAATATTTACTAAATGAAAATTAACTCCCTTCAATGTGCAATCAATAAATGGGCACACAGGCAACTGATCATCAATCAAGACTCTGAGAGGAAACTGGGACAACCTGAGAATATAAGAGATAAATGAGGAAAAACATTAGAAAATTGGAAGGGCAGTCAGGCAGAAACACAAAAGTCTCTGCCTTAATCAATGAGATGCAAGGAAAGGATATCCAGGAATGCAACACTAATAAGACATTTCATACCTTGTTATCAAAGACCACAGAACACCTATAGAACTGAGCATCATTCATAGAGTAATATTAGTCTTACTTATAAATTGGGGAACAAAGAAAAGAGTATAACAGATAAACAATGGGACACACATGTTGAGGTAATAAGAGAAAATTTCTGGGATCGTAATCTGTAATGTAATTCCACATAAAATAGATAGATAACAATATCTCAAATAGAAAAGTGCAAAGTCAATAATGCCTGGGATTTGTAACTTATATAATGTAGGTAGTCAAGTGTATCAAATGTTGATGTCAAGACCAATAGGGTCCACATTGTTGAAACCTGATCACCAGACTATCATTCAGAACTTGAGATAGTCCAGTCTTAGTTGAATGACTTGTCGAAATCCTGACTCATATGAACTGAGGAGGCCATCAGAAGACAAATGAAAAATCAGTTGTGAGAGGGCAAATCTTTTGAGGAAATAAAAAGAAGCAAAGCACAACTTGTGCTCAGAGAAGGATTCAGAGATAGTGCCTGCAAAAAGGAAGGTGTTCGCTGCAGAAAAAACTTGCTTAAAAGATTCAGATAAACTGTCCATGATTAGAGAACATTTCACTAGGCAGGTGATTAAGACACAAGACAGTAAGGTAAAGAAAGGAGCAAAAAGAATCAATCAAGGAGGTAGTATGAGGAGAAGCATCCAGAATTCTTCGACTTGGATATGCAAAGTCAGAAACAAAAGATGACACAGAGGAATTAATGAAAGGAAAGGAGCAAAGTGTATTTGCTACTTTCAAATTCTCATATTTCTCCCAACCCATTAACAAAAAGAGAAGGGACAGGAATAATATATGTCCCCTGATACATGGAGTCAGCAGAGAAGGAAAGGTAGGGAAAAAAAATTGAAGAAAAATCCTACCTTGGAATGGAAAAAATCACCTAAACCAAGGTTGACTTTACCTCTACGAGATGAGAAAAATGGTGATCCAAAGGCATTCTGCGTATGTCAAAACTCTGAAGGAAAGGTAGAGTCCTCAGATGCTTTTCAGACTTTTATGCAATTGTAAATAAATACCATCCTCTGTAATAAAATAATAAGAAAAGAAAATGTGAAGTGGATGTTTGACATTACTTTGCACCTTGGAAGCTGTGATTTACTTCACTGAGGCCCTTCATATTTCCTTGAGGCCTCAACAAACTTCTCTGTTAACTGCCTTTGCCTGCTTGTTCCACATGCACTGAAGCATCTTACAGTTTTTCCAATCGCCAGCTAGAAGCGCTCAAAGGAACTTCTAGCCAAGCTTTTTCAGTTATTAGGTGACCTGGAAGAGGCATTAGAAGTGAGGCAAACCAAATCAAATTAGATACTTTGCTTTGCCTTCAGAGGCATGAAGTAGCTGTGGGGAGGGGGCACTTCCCAGCAATTTATGCACAGATCAAATACAAATTAATACCATATTCTCAAAGGGACCTTTTAGATTGTTGTTCTTCTGAAGCCTCAGAGTTAATATTAACATTATCCACCTGTCCAATTCATCTTAATTTCTTTTATATTTATGTCCACACAAAATAATATTCATTACTCTGTGCTGTCAGTTTCTGGGAAGATCTTTCAGGTCACTTGGGCTAGAAGAACCACCTCATTCTGGATTAAAAGTGGGGGAGGGGGGGTTGTCAAGGAAAGTGTTGTGTATGCATAAAGATTAATAAAGTGTGAGCTTGGAGTAAGTGCAGGGTTCTGGCCCTGCACTTCTGATTGGCTGTTAAGCAGCCGGACCGAATTGCCCCGTTCCGGGGGAATCTGATTGGCCCTTAACAGAGAGTTCCTATTGGTTATAAGAGCTAGTGCTCCTAGCTCATTATTGGTTAAAAGTTACAGGGTTTGCCTATATAAGGCGGGTTTAACTGCTATTGAAATGAGAAGTCACAATGTAAATATAAAGAGCTGAAGTTCACCGTTCAGAGGCTTGTCTCCATTCTTTCTCGCCCATGCTCAAAACTTAACAGAAAGAAGTAGAAGAAAGAAGAAGAAAAAGAAGAAGAAATACGTGATAATTTATTTATTTATTTTAGCCAGTGCCCCCAAACTGTTAAAGTTGTTTTCTTAATATTGGTCAGTAGCTGAGGTTCATAATGTAAAGCGAAAACAGTCTCGGGTTTGAACACAATGCTATCAAAATGTTATTGAGTTTCAGAAATGAGGGAAGAAGAAGCAACAGGAATCATAACTGATTTAAAAGAAATCTTAATTAGAAATCCAGCACTCTAAAGTCTAATATTGCTTTCTGTTCCCATTCTGTTCTTTCTGTTTGTAATACGGAATAATGACATGCCAATTGTATATAATTATGAAAAGCTATTTAGGGAACTGAATTTTATCTCTCTGTTTAATTATGCTTTCTGTACTAGGTTGGCACGATTGCTACTGTGGTGCATATGCTATTTTTGTTTTCTCTTCTTCATTTTTTGTTAAACTTCAGATTCAGAATTGCTTTGTTCACAATTTTCTCCATGACTGTTCCTTGCCCATCAATGTCTCCAACATCTGATGCCCCAAACATATCCTAACTGAAATTTTAGGAAACTAAACATGGCAGTTGTAGAACCTGCCCGCCTATCAAATATTTTTTTCTTCTTCTGAGATGAAGAACCTACTGTAGCAATGATTTTTCCCAGGGTAAGATGAAGTCATGCAATTTTCTTGGCAACACTTGGCAATACCATGGGAGTGGTTTGAATCTACAATATAAGCAGATGCATCTCCTACTTGAAGTTCCATTTCCATCTTTTTTTTTCCTGCTGGACAGAATGGTGATCCTCATTTGTGCAAGGCAATGGGATAGAGCCTTATTCATCATCTTCCTTTAAAGGGGCTTGCACGTGGAACAGATATATCTTCTTTTATAAAAATTATAACCAATCAACTATGAGGGCAAGAACATATCTAACAATGTCTACCCCTCCACTTCTTTTCTCTTCAAATTCAAAGGGAAAAGCTTGTTTCCATCTTAAATATCCTGCCTAATTACTCTTGCTAGATTTTTTTTCAGTGAACTGCTTTAAGGAAATAAGGATGTCCCATTACAAGTCAAATCCATCAAGAACAGAATATATGAAAAGAATGTACCAGTTCTGGAAAGAACATTCAGAATTAGAAATAACAGGCTAGCAAATCAACAGTAACTTACACTATGAAATAAAATATTCACAGAGTACACAGAATTCTGTGAATAAAGTATTCACAGAATTAGAAGAACTGCAAAGTAACTCCATTGCTTCTTATCCTGCTCTTGAGTGTTTAACCAGGCTAGACATACCCAATTCCTACAACTTTTCTTCATACGTTTTAGCCTCCAGTCCTCTATATGCCCAGTACATAAAAAGTTATTCGACAAAGATAACAACAAGACATTGTGATGGCTAAAAGAAGGACATTTAAAGATAAACTGAGGGACTGATTCTGGCTGCACAAGACCAAACCTTAAGAACAAAGGCATATGCCAGAATTGAGAAGTTTGCAATAGATAGCAAATGTCACTTTTGCAAAGAAACTGAAGAAATAGAGAACCACTTAGTTAGCCACTACAAGAAAATCTTGCCGATTGATTACAAACAAGCAACAGCATGACAAATTAGCAACAATGGTACACTGGACTTGCTGGAAGAAATATCCTTTATCTGCAAGCAACAACTGGTGGAATCACAATAGCAAATGAACAAGCTAGAGTGCTCTGGGAATTCTAGAATTTAATTCAAGACAACCAAGTGCCATATAATAACACAGATTTAACAATTGTAGATGAGAAAGACAAAAACGTTTGAATAGTGAATGTTGCAGTATCTGGAGATAGCAGACTAGAAGAGAAAGAACTGGAGAAAATTACATAATATAAAGATCTACAAGTAGAAGTAGAACTATGGCAAAAGAAAACAAAGGCAGTACAATTCTAGCAATAATAAGTTCCTTGGGTGCAATTCCAAAACATCTAGAACATCAGTTGGACACCCACAGCTGTCAACCCTGAAGTGAACCTGGGTGGGGCCATCTTGGAGGCTTGAGAGTTGCCACACAACAGAAGGGGGAGGAAATAGTAAGATGGGGTTTTGTAACCAAAACAATAAAGTTTTCCTGTGGGAACCAAGGACGTTCTCACAGATGGCTGGCCAGAGGAGGGGGAAGTAACCAAGTAACCAGCCAGCAGCTGGATTGGACAGCATGACCAGTGACCTGGGGATGGGGGAGAGAGGGAAAACTTTTACTTTTAATTAGGTGAAAGCCATGGAAACTTTTAGAGTCAGCTTTCACCAGTTGTGCCAATATGATGTATCCATTAAAGCTGTTCTTTGAGGAATTTGCCTGCCTCGTAGTTCTGATTTCTATAGGTGCATTACTTGGAATGCTGACATCAGCAGTGACAAAATCACCATCAGTCAATTGCAAAAGGCAGCTTTATTTAGAACAGCTTACATCCTGCAATGATACCTTTAAAACCATCAAACAATATCTGGCTATTTCAGGTCCTTGGGAAGGACTGAATAGGGGGATAAAAAATGCAGTCTGAAAATCTGTCTGATAGTATGATCAACCACTATAATAATACTTGGAACAACTTATGTCCAGTGACAACATCTTTAGCATCATTAAACAATTACCTAGGGAAGGACTAGATAGGTGGTCAAAAAAGCCAAACCCGATATAAATCTTTAGGTAACCAATCATAATAAGTTACATAAGTTACATACATTTATATGCTTCGATTTACTAATTGAACCATCACCATGACCTGTGGTAAAAATTGTTATATTGTGAAAAAGTCAATTAAATTGTGAAAAAGTCAATTAATCTAAAGACCCAAAACATTTTAATCAAAACACATACTAAGAGAACAACTCATACTAAAATCAGACTCATGCCCGTGACTGGTAAAAAAAAAAATAACCCTAACCATTATACTTTAGTGGCATAGCAAATTATATGGACATTGAGAAATCTCATACACATTTGATGCTGTCTGCTTTTGTCTATACTGAAATTGAAATGGTTTCATTTTATTTATGATTCTGAATGTGTGAATGTTTCTTATGAGAAGACATACAACTCTGCATTAAGATTTTATGTATGAAACTGTATGTTAATTCATTTGATACACTTGCTGGAATAGTTGCCTCTACTCATTCAAAGCTTTTATGGACCTCTATGTATTTCACTGCTTTATTCTACCTGATTATTTCCATTTCTTACTATAACAGTTACACAACACTGATGATTTCCTAGCTTTCTGCAGAGTTATTCTTTGCAGTGAACTGATTTCTTTTTTTAGGTTAACTGTACATTTCCCTTTCATATTCAACCATTTTACTAATATAGATACAGAGCTATAATTGTGTACATCATTCAAAATATTCCTTAACAATAATAAATTGCATTCAGAAAAAAAGCAAGGGAGGAATTAAGACTGATATGACATCTTTTCATACAAAAGATATTCAATTATTCAGAATTAAAACCTCAAAATCTCACCCAATTTCAGACCAGAATTAAGGCTTTCTCATATTCGTTCAAATGTCAGAGAAAATTAAAGTTTATTCTTCTGTAGTTTGTTTATTGTGGTGGAATCTCCAGCTAGACTGGAAAGGGGTATTAAGAGGGTCCTGAATTTGAAAGGCAAGGGCAGTTGCAGGCCAGACCTTCCCCAGAATCATATCTTGTCATTCCTACAGGAGTTCAGTCAGTCTGACAAGATTCTTGTGAAGTAGTTGACCAGCAATAAACTACTGTTGAGATTCTTCATGAGTGATTCTGGTTGCTTTCATCTGGCATTTACACTCCAGATATGTGGAGAAAACTGAGCTGTAATCCAAATGCAGATAGACTGGATTAATCTTCCTTAATAATTGGTTCGTTAGTACTTGTTAAAAATTTGTTACTTGTTACTTGTTAAGGAATTGTGAAGACATATAGTTACAATAAAAAACCTATTTGCATACTAACATTAATGATAGTTTTCAACCATGTTTAAGTGAGCTGCTTCTCATATTCAAGTCAAATTACTAGAATTCTCTTGGTAGAATTTTAAAGAATGCTTCTACCATCCTTAAAAAACAACATTATGGTATTAAATTCAGGTAGAAAATTAACTTTCTCAACCTTAAGCTGTAGCACACTAAAGCAATTATTTCAATCATTTGTCCTGTTTCCTTTTTTCTTACTGCTGTTTCATTTGTTGTCTATTAATATTTTTGTCCATTATTTTAATAATGCTTCAACAGCTAGAGAAATTTCAGACAAGCAATTTGATGAACCACTAGGGAAAGTCATTCAAGGAAGCCAGAATTGCTATGATCATAAATTGCATCAAAAAATATAACAGGAGCCGATAACAACAATCTGTGAATGCCTCATTTTGCCAAGGGAAGTGGTACTGTGAAATGGAGAACAAGAGGTTGAAAGCTTTGGAAAATTAGGAAATTTAAACTCTAATCAACAAAATGAGGGAGAAAAATAAATGTCTGAAATGTATTTATCAAATTTAAGTATGTTTATATAATGAAAACACTATCTTTTCATACTACACTATAAAAATAAGGACGGGATGAAACCACTGCTTTAAAGAGATGCCCACTTTTTGTAGGAATCCCTCAGTTTTATAATGGCTTTGGGACACTAGAATAACCACAAATGGCAATTGCCTTCTTTTTTTTTTTTCTTCAGAGGAGAATAAACGGGGGGGGGGGGGGGAGAAGAAACCACTTGTGTCTGACAGTGCTTTTCTTAGCAACAAGGAAAAAACAGAGTTTTTGGAGATACTAACTGTATCTACCACATTCCATCCTTCAGATTAAAAGGCACTTTTTAGCAAAAAAATTCTGTTTAGGCTGTAATGGTGACCAACCTTCAGCTATCAAGAACAACTGGTTCTACCATAGCTATATGAAACAGTGCACACACACACAGAGTATAATTTGAACAATGATCTCCTTTTTTCTAGACCATTTCATATTCTTAATCCTATAACATTTATAGAACTAGAGGAGGAGATATTGTGACAAGCTGAAATATTGGGACTGCTGCTTTTTCTTTGTTCCTAACAATTTCTTAACACCAAGACACT
Source organism: Hydrophis major (assembly GCA_033807585.1). Classification (NCBI taxonomy): domain Eukaryota; kingdom Metazoa; phylum Chordata; class Lepidosauria; order Squamata; family Elapidae; genus Hydrophis; species Hydrophis major. The sequence goes on along the minus strand of CM066328.1, from coordinate 294,773,523 downwards.
GAACAGATTTTTACAGAAAAAGGAATGGCAATGAAAATCAGCCAAAACTTCACCTGCTTCATTTTGCATAGCTGTGCACTTGAGAAGCAGCAGAAAAGCAGTTAAAAAGAGAAGTAGCTAGCTGCTAACTCAGAAGTGTGTTATGATTACCAAAAATGATTATATATTCATGACACTATATTGTCTATCGTGTATTTTAAATGGATGCCCGTTGCACTGAGACATGTTTTTCCCATTTAAGCCTTTGACAGAAGACATAAAGAGCATGTCAACTTTCAAACAAGTTATCCTTCTAGTGGCAGAAATGAACTGTAACTAAAAGTAATGTTGGCAATACGTGCTGTTCTGTAAATAGGAAAGAGGATTTTCAGATGTCACTGTTTCTATGCACACATGCAATCTCTTTTCAGTCTCCAAGAATGTAATCTGAATACCATTAAGATGTTTCTGGTGGTGGTGGTGTTGAGGAGGAGGAGGAGAAGGAGAAGGAGAAGGAGAAGGAGAAGGAGAAGGAGAAGGAGAAGGAGAAGGAGAAGGAGAAGGAGAAGGAGAAGAAATAGAAGCATTTTCCTACATGAATTTTGACTGCTTGTTGGGAAGGATTTTTGTTTGGCTAATTTTGTTTCCCAAGGCATACCATTTGAACCACACAGCCTGTATGTCTTAATCAAGCTGTCATCCACTTAGTCCACTGACATCACCTCTCTCTACAATTTGAGAGGCAGGAAATAATGAAAAGCACATCTGCTAAAGCAGGAGGCATCACGACTGCAACTCCTTTTTCTTTGCTCCTTTGGAGTGAAGTACTTTGTTTGAAGAATGCTATCGTCTGTCTTTCATCTAGAAGCTTAGAAATAATTTATAAGCTTTGCTACCTAATCCTACATAGTTTTTTCTCTGGTAGTATTACACTACTAACTAGAGCATACAAAACATTTGCTAGACCAATACTCGAATACAGCTCATCAGTCTGGAACCCACATTGCGTATCTGATATTAACACAGTTGAGAAAGTCCAGAAATATTTCACAAGAAGAGTTCTCCACTCCTCTACTCGTTGCAGAATATCTTATGCCACCAGACTTGAAATTCTAGGCCTAGAAAACCTTGAATTATGCCGTCTTCGGTCTGATCTAAGTATGGAATATAAAATCATACATTGCAATGACTTACCTGTCAATGAATACTTCAGCTTCAACCATAACAACACAAGAGCACACAATAGATACAAACTCAAGGTTAACCGCACCAAACTTGATTGCAGGAAATACGACTTCAGCAACAGAGTGGTTAATGTTTGGAATACTCTACCTGACTCTGTGGTTTCTTTCCCAAACCCCAAAAACTTTAACCTTAAGACTATCTACTATTGACCTCACCCCTTTCCTAAGAGGTCTGTAGGGGGCATGCATAAGCGCACCAATATGCCTACTGTCCCTGTCCCATTGTTTCTTTTATTTTTCTTGTATGTACCCATTTCATGTATTCATAACTATGTATATACTTATACCTATTATATTGTAAGCGATTGATATATCAAAATAAATAAATAAAATAAAAATTAAAAAAACTAATGGAGTCTCTAGTTCTTCTATGAATTTGATGAAGTCATTGTCATTGGTTTTTTTTTATTTGAAGGTTCTCTAGACCAGTGGTCACCAACCAGTGGGCTGCAGCCCACTGGTGGTCCACGAGAAAATGTTGGTGGTCCGCAGAGAAATGTCACCCCCCCCCCAAAAAGCAATTAATCCAGGCTGCGCAGGAAAACAAGGCCTGCAGGAACCCTTCCTGCCCACTCACTCCTTACCTGGCAAACTTGCCTGCTAAAATGCTATTTTTCCTTTTTCTGATCATCAGCTGTTCTGCTGTGCCGGGAATTTTAGATTAGCTAGAATAGAAAGCAGGAAATGTTTGGATTTCTTGCTTTCTAGCTAATCTTTAAATCTTCAGCTCTGCTTAAAAGGACTGAAGCAGTGCAAACTTGTCTAGTCGATGGCAGAAACACAGATCTCTAAGTAAATATGTAATTAGATGAGCAACTCAATCTGCCTGCCTGCTTTGCCTGATTTTGGGTAAAAGTTGCTCTTTTTTATTAAAAAAATCAATGTTTACATATATGGTGTGTTGTGAATTAATTTTGTGAGTTTGCTTGCTAGCAAAAGTTATGAGTCAGTCAAAATTCATATTAGTGGATTTAAAATTATGAGTTTGGTGGTCCCTGAAGTCCAAAAGGTTGGTGACCCCTGATCTAGAACAGGGCTGAGAAGACCCAGTTTCCTGATATATCATTGCTTAAAATATTTGTGAGTTATAAATAGAATATAGATAGATGATTGAAGATGATAGATAGATAGGTGATAGGTGTTAGATGATAGATGATAGACAGACAGAGACAGACAGGGATAGAGATATAGATAATAGATAGATAGATAGATAGATAGATAGATAGATAGATAGATAGATAGATAGATAGAGACAGAGACAGAGATAGAGACAGACAGACGATGGATGGAGAGAGAGAGAGAGAGAGAGATTCTATTTGACACTCCCAGTCACTTAAAATTTTGACAATATTCCGGTGCATGATACATACATAGTGGAGATATGAAATATGAACAATGGTCTTTTCAGTGTGGCCAAAATAAATAGAAATGTAAGTCCTATGTATTGCACTTAGCCATTTTAATATCTATTGCAGAAGGGGTATTATCAATGCATATGTATTCGCTTAATTTTCTGATATGCAACATAATATTTGTGCAATTCAGTTTACTTGAATAAAGGACACCTAACAATAAATGCTAAGTTTAATCTTGTGTGCTACCAGTTACCAGTGCTACCAGTGGTGAAACAAAATTGTTTTCATCCAGAGAATTCTATTGGGAATCACTCAACTAAAGTGGCATCTTTTTATTATTATAATCTTCATCTTCTGAATTCTGCCAATCATAGTGTTCAGTTCATGCTCAGCAGAGAGCAATGACCTCTGTATAAAAGTATATGATATGATGAAACACACATTGGAATGTTGTTTTGTGAAGTTGCCACAAGAGGAACAGGACAAATTTTGTATTCTCAATTGGCTTTGTGGGTTCAACTGCATATAGAAACAGTGTGGCATTCATTCATTCACTCACTCACTCAAACAAGCAAGCAAGCAAACAAACAAACTGTATGTAGCCCATCTTGCTAAAGGCAATTCTTTTCTTCTGGTTGATGATACCTTTGATTTTTGCAAATGGCATCAAGGTCAAAATGATAGACAAGTACTGTGGAAAGCCAGATTCACCATACATTTTAGAAGCTCATGCAGTGAGTTTCTGTATCATCAATCCATCCTCCATGATAGGGTAATTGTTGTGGGAGAATAAAAGAAAGATCATAGAATCATAGAGTTGGAGTGTATTCAAGAGGTTATCTATCTAATCCTCTTGCCAACAGGTTTGATAATTTACATCTAGCCTCAGCTAGAAGACATCTAGAAGAAAAGAACTCAGACTTCATGTGGCAGCCTGTTCCACAGCTTATTTTCAGTTACAAATTTCTTCCTAATATCTAGCTAGAACTTCTTTCCTTATAATTTTAACCCATTGACAGGTGGGAGTAATAGGTACAACACTTTGAAAGAAAGGCAGGATATAACTATAGCAGACAAACAAAACAAGGCAACCCAGAAATATTGAAATTCATATATAGTATCCACAATGTCTGTATCATCCAAAGACATCCAAACCTGTCAAACAGTTATGGCTTCTCCAGCTTTATAATTTGTAAACCTCCCTTTTATTCTTTATACAGGGTATATTTCATATGTGTTAGCATTGATGATGTTATCTAGTTTGCAGTGGTGGGATGCTACCGGTTCTGCCCGGCTCTAGAGAACCGGTAGCTCTGAAGAGCAGCAAACACCGAACCATTTCTGTGTTTGCTACTGTTTGGCCCACCTGCCCACCTGGGCTCTTACCTGTCCTTTATTTCTTGCTTTGTCAACTTCAGCTACTTTGCGTGGCACAGCTGAAGTTGAAAAAGCAGCGAAAAAGAGGCTTTTTGAACACTGCTCACCTGCGCACAGTACTTTTCAGCTGTCCGGACGGCACAGCTTAGGGATTTGTACACATGCACGCAAAACGTAGTCACCAACTTGTAGTAATACCGGTTGAATCCCACCCCTGCTAGCTTGGTAATGAAATGTCTGCAAGAAAACCATCAAGTTCAGAGAGCACCAAGGACCCCACATTTGAACCATGAACTAAAATATTCTTTTTTATCAAGATACAACACATTGTCCGTCATTGCAGTGTTGATTTTCTATCATATATTTTAATATTTGGTGTACCATCTTGAAACCCTTTTGGAGACCCAGAAAACATGGGAAGCCATATTCTAGGCGGCCACAAACATACTGGATTTATTTATTTTTTAAAATCCTTTCTTTGTTTTCATCTAATGGTCACCTGAAGGATTGCAGTTTGAAAAAGAGCTTGACTAATGCATATGGGACATTTTGAAGCATCACTGGGGAGGACAAATACATGAGTAGAAAAAGGGACTGAGTAAATATGCAATGCATGCAATTAATTACATATTGTTTTAACCAATCAGTGTAGCATAACTTAATAAACAGAAACAAATTTAAATTTGTAGGACACATATTGAAAGGCATGCTAATTTTAGTTCTGAAGTCTTATAGAGGTAAAAATAAACTTGGACCTAAACTCCTTTAGGGAAAAGAAGAAGAACTGACAAGGAGCTTACTGTGATAAAATACTTCAGTTTGTTACTAATAAGTTTGGAGGAAAGTTTTATGCTTTGAACTTTTGAGAATAGACATTTTTAATTTTTTTTCTTTAATTAATAGTATAGTTTGATCCATGTCTATTCAGAGTTATGCCTGCTTGTGTTTACCAGGTCCTGGTTCTCTAGAGAAATGCAGTCTAATTGGCCAAGAAAAAAGAAAGACTCAATTAATCATAGCAAAATTTTCAATTGTCTGTCAACTGTAGTAATAAATCAGACAGTTCATCAATATTATAGAAATAGGATTTTAAAGAATGGCCTTATTGCAGAACCAGGTAAGTAAATGCTTTGTTCTGTCCCAAGGGGGAAAAAAATCAAGCAACCATAGAATTGGCTTAAGAAAGAGAAGAAAAGCTAGATGGAGGAATAAAATAAGATAATAAGCAATATTAAAAGCATCAGAGATTTCCCTGTTAAAACATTTCTGCATTTTTTCCTCATGGCTCATTCTTCCTTCTTTCTCTTCCATTATGAGGCAACCCCAGAATGATATGTCCATTCCCTTTCCCCCAATTCAAGCCCTCTCTGGATTCTCTCACGGTCTGTGTGCTGTTCATGGTCAAAGTCACAAAACAACAGAAATCCTGTCATCTCCTGACCAGCCTAACTCAACTGGGACCCAGCCTTTCATAGTTGCCTAAGGATCTGCTGGTTGCACATCAATAAATCTACAGCCGTTTTAGTTGAGCCAAAAAGCAAACTCACATGTGAGTATTTCTGCAATTACAGCCAGGAGGCTCCGAAAAGATCAATTAATTAGGATGATTAGTTGTATCTTCATTAGAAGCTTATAAATAAATCATGAAGTGCAACATGTCACTACTATTACCGCTGTACCAGAGGAATCAAACAAAACAAAACAAGAAATATTTTTCTCTAGAGTAGAGTGTGGAGGAGTTAAATCAATTCCTCATGGGATTTGCAGCATACTTGCTCTTCACATATTGTATCCATGTTCCCATGCAGACATTCAAATACTTTATTTTCTACAGAAACACTATTTGCGCCAATTTGATTGTCATATGATGACTTCTTACAGGAGGGGGAAATAGGGGCTACAGACATTGGCATAAATACAGAAGTGAACAGAATTATTAGAAAGAGAGACTGGGAAAGAAAAAAAAACCTGCAATGGCAGGAATAGCCACAAGTAAAGTGGATTTAGGCAGCTAGGAATTTGAGGTAGAAAAAATGGACTTAAGCCAGAATAATGTTGAATGATGATCCTGTGTTAGATCAGACAGTGTTTAGACTGTTGAAATCTTAATTCCAGAGTGGTCCAAAGTCCATAAAAAAGGGCAAAGTGCCTCCCAGAAGAAAAATGCTAAAAGTATGGAATGAACATGGAAGAAAGTCTACCCAAAGGGGACTTTCAGTTAATGCTCCAACTAGTGAAAAAAAAAAATCAAAGCCTTCATCAACTAGAAGAAAAGAAGCCGGCTGCCAACCCTACCGAGAGAGAGCTAAAATTGCAACTAACCCATGTAAGCCCTTCCCTAGCTCTAAAATTAGGAAGTTGGAAGTGCAGAAATAGAGTAGTCCACACATAAAATAAGATCACATCATAATGCAAATATGTATGCTTAAAGTTGCTCTAGGCTAAAAACTTGAGTACAGGAGGGGAAATTCTGCAGCCTAGCATTTTATATAGTCTTATCACTAACATTTTTGAACAGAGGAAGGAGTTATTCCCAATGGAATTCAATGCCATTAGTTTTTAATGTGCTTTTTAACATAGAGGGAGAGGAATATGAAATAATCTTTGTGCTGAATTTCTATCAATTCTTCAGAACTTGGGCATACACATACACACCTTAGAAGCTTCTAATGGCATGTTCTACATGTCTCTATATTGGGCCCTGTTTATTAATTAGCAATATGCCATAAAAACATAAGCTTATTTTGTTAAAAAAAATAATTTTACAATATATTCATTTTAAAAAATCATCAGCAATTTATTCCCAAATTATTTTCATTGACATTTTTTTTAAAATAAATTTTATTAATTTTACAGAAGACACAATACACAAACATACAAAACACAAAACATAAACAAAACTAAAAAATCTTTTCTGAAGGTTGTCTGATCCCGGGTTAAAACTCTTCACACAGACACAAATTCAAACATCATATTCACTTTATATATCCTTCCATATCTTATTATCATTTTCTTTTTTTTATAAACCATTTTTATCAATTTTATAAAAACAATGCACAAAGAATCAAGGCATAACAGCTTATAAATTCTTTTCTAGGAAAAAATAATAATAAAAAACCAATAGAACATAACAATTCCAAATTATAGTATCAATACTTTATCTATTTAACTTCATATCTTATCCCTACTTCTCCTTTTCATCCAAATTATTTCTTGTTAATTAAAATTTTATTGCCTTTTATCAATATACAAAATCCAAAAAAAAAAAACCCATAACAAAACCTTTATATATCCTTTCATATCTTATTACCATTTTCAATAACATTCTTTGTCTGTTCTATTTCCAACTATCCATTCATCTTTTTTCTTTTACTATACTTCTCCTATACACCAATTGGAGTAACGTCTATAACTCATTACCCTAACTTAAAAGTACTTCGTATAACAATTTTTCTTGGGATTCTGTTTAAAAGATTCTAAAATTACATAATTAATTTTATACTCTAAATACACATATAAAAACACAATCTTATGTACCCTCCAGAATCCCTCTTTTATCCTAAATTAAATTCACCCATTGTCTCTAAATAAACTTTTTTTCTTTAGATCTTGCTTCCCCCCATTGAGGCTTCTCCTCCCCCCCTTTCTCTCTTGCTTATTCTTCTCCTTGCCCTTTTTACCCCTTTGTTTTTCCTCCTCCCTTTTCTTACTCCTTTTCCTTTGCTTTCTAACCTTGCCTCCACCTTTTCGCTCATTTTTCTCTTCTTTGGTTGTTTTTATAATTCTTAAAATCCCCTTTTTCTTATCCTTTTTCTCCTCCTCTCCGGAAAGGACCCATTGTTCATCAAAGATGGCTTCTTCTTCCTCTTCTTCCTTGTCCCAGTCCTTCTGCTGCGTAATCAACTTTTCATAAGTACATAACGCCATTTCTAAGAATTGAAACAAAGCGCCCAAAGTATCTTCCTTTTTATATTTTTGATATTCAGTCTTTAGTTCATCCACAAGCGATGCCATTATGAAAAGAGAAACTTTTCCCAAAACAACCACAAGTATTTTTAATCAAAAACAATTCAAAAAAAGTTCCAAAAGTTAATACTTTTCTTCCTTCTTCTCTTTCTCTTTCTGGGGTTAATGTTTAATCAAAGAGGTCCAATTACCATATATCTTACTTTGGGATTCTAGACAATCTCCTCCTTTTTCAGCTTCTGCTCCAATTTTTTTTCCTCTCCCTTCCCACTTGCAATATCAATTTTAAATAATCAGAAATCCATACCTCCAACAAGGGTTCTCCAATTTCTTAAATCCTTCAATGTCCAAAAATCCTTTTGTCCCTTAGCTTCAACTCTCAAAACAATTCACTTTCAATGTCCAATATATCCAAACATTTCTGCTGTTTCCATGGGGTGGGAGAGTGAAGAAAAAAAAAAAAGTTCCCTTTAACAGCTTCTCCGCCGCTTTCGCTCTTCTTAAGGATACAATGTATCCTCCAGCAATTCAAACAGCTCAGTTCCAAGCAATTTAAAAGATGTTACTTGACCCGACTCAGACAACACTTTCACTCTTCTCATTTCCTCCAGCGCAATCTTACCCGGTTGCTGGCTTCTTCGTGGCGGCCATTGCTGACCGCCGCTCCACCGCCTTGGGAAAAAGGGGGTTTTCCGGAGAAGGGGGGGTCTGCGACACCCCCACCCCCCTGTCCGACTCCCCTCTCTCTTCAGCTGTCCCTACAGGGCAGCCATATCCCCCTGACCCATCTGGATCGGGGGTACCTCGATGGCTAGCACAGCAGGAATCGCGAGCTGTCGCGAATTCCTGCTGCCCCGAAGCCATGCGAAACCGGAACCCTTCATTGACATTATTTTAACACAGCCCTTATATGCAAGCTTTACAAATAATAATAAAATATATGTATATCAGGCCAGAGAAACCTAGCTAAGATTCCCTTCAAAATTTGAGCTATGGGGTAATCCAATGCACCCCACTGAAAGAAAAAAAAAGGCCATGCAGTTCACCTTGACAACATAATTTAGGTGATTTCAACCCATTTCAAAATGTGTTACAGTAGAAGGTTCATCTAAGCCTGATGATGTTATCTAGTTTGATAATGAATTGTCTGCCAGAAAACCAACAAGTTCAGAGAGTCCCAAGGACCCCATGGTTGAACCCTGAGTTACAAATATTCTCTTTTATCAATATATTTCACATAGTCTGTCATTGCAGTGTTGATTTTATATTGTATGTTGTAATATTTGGTGTACCATCTTGAAACCCTTTTGGAGACCCAAAAGACCAGGGAAGCCAAGATCTAGGTGGCCACAAATGCACACTGGATTATTATTATTATTATTTTACAATCCTTTCTTTGTTTCCATCTAGTGGTTTTCTGGAAGATTGCAATTTAGCCTGATAAAGAACCTGACCAATAGATATAGGACGTTTTGGCGCATTACTGTAGAGGATGACATAAATGAGTATAAAAAGGGACAGAGTAACTAATGAACAACACAATACATGTAATTAATTACATACTGTTTTAACTAATGTTAAACAGCCTTCTTCATCCATTACTGGCCAGGCTGGTGAAGCCACTTTGCCTGGAAGACCATCTGTATAGAAGTGCAGTTCCAAGCTGGGTAGCTTCTATGAGCTCATGATGCAAGCATTATCTCACTGCAGTTCTGCTGCTTGAGCATCCTCCCCCCACCCCTCAGATCTCCTGGCCAAGTATTCTGACTAGCACAAGGATCTCCAACTTTGTAAACTTTAAGACTTGTGAACTTCAACTCCCAGAAATCATCTGCCAGCTTTCTGGGAGTTGAAGTCCACAAACCTTAATGTTGCCAAGGTTGGAGACCCCTGGACTAGTGGATTCCAGGAAGGCAGGTGATCTATGGCTTAGATAGTGCTTTTGGAGAGCGTCCTTAGAACCTTTTAGCTAAGGTAGTGGACAGTGAGTGGGGATTTGCTGACCTAACCAATGGGTCCTTTTCCCACTGCACACCAGTGAAGTGGGCATGGAGTGGGAAAGGTGGTACCATCAGCTGGCCACTTCAATCTCTGCTGACCAAAAGTTTGGGCAAGTGAGACTGGCTCATCTTGGAGCCTTCTTCTGTCTTACCTACCACCAATACAAGCCAAGCTACAGAAGAGGACTAAGGGGTAGCTTAATTCAGCAAGTGCTGCTATTTTCTGAAGAAGTCCTGAAAGCATCCATGAAGCTGAGGCTAAGCCAACCTAATCAATAGTTCAAACTGAAAACAAGAAACCATATCGTTTTGGGTATTCTGTCTGCAGGATATTCTACTTGAAGGCTATTCTATTCGAAGCTACTTAGAACTAAGAAAGACCCAGAAATATCAGTTGATACAAAATACAGCAGTTAAAGTATTGATGAGAAGGGACTTTAAGCATAATATTCTACTAGTATAATATCATTTTCCTGACTGCTGGTTTGCTTCTAGAAACAGTAAACAAAGCTAATGCTCCAGACCACAGGTGGATATGAAGAAGTTTTTGTACAGTTTTACTCAAGCTGAGAATGTCATAAGAGGATGCAGTCAAAATATCTTTACATGTTGCAGTGTGGCAAGTATCTACATGATTTTTTTTTTAGCATTGGCTCTCCAGATTCAGAATATCTTTTCCAGGAAATTCTCCCTGGCAACAAATTTATTTACTTTTCTATATAGGAATAGATTTATTCTTTTCAGCCTTTCATCTTCTTATAGTATATTTCTATTCTCCTTTGCAGCTTTAAATAGTATTTCCCCATGTGGGTGTCTTCCATTTGTTTGGAATTTAACTTTCCTAATTTTCATCAATGATCTTCTGAAGGATAGACAAGTTGGGACAAAAAATTCTACCTGGTCTTTGATAATGTAAACAAATCTAAAAGTACAGTAAACAATTAACTCAGGGTTTTTTGATGCTCTGTGAATTCCATTCCCAAAATTAGGCAACGTCATCAGTGCTAGTAAGGATTTGTTGCCCTGTTATTGTTAGTGGTTGTGGTCTTGGTGGTTCTTTAGCTGGGCTGTTTATCATAAGTTTGATTAGGGCATTGTGTGCTTCTTGATTGTTAGTCTAATATTAATCATAGTGTTAACCTCTGTTTGTCTGGTACTGATTGCTGGTGATGAGATTTTCTGGTCTTTTTGTTTCCTTTTTGGCTTGTTCATTGTCTCTCTTGAATGGAATATGGATGCCGTTTATGTCTATGTGCCTGTTGATGGCTGATCTGTCAGAGTGCCAGGCTTCTAGGAATTCTCTAGTGCAGGACTATGAAACTCCCGGCCCATGGGCTGGATGCATCACATACTGGCCATGCCTATGCCTGGTTAGTGAAGGGGGAAAAAGCCCTGATACCTCATGTGATGATGCCATGACAACATGAGTTTAACACCCCTGCTCTAATAAATTCTCAAATCACCCTAACCCTGACCATGTGACATGCACTTTGTATTTGGTGTGTGTTTGTGCATGTACTTTATTTCAGACATTTTAACTTGGGCAGGTTTTTGAGATTAGGGCAGGTAGTGGTGTTTCTAATTCAAGGACCTAACAATGATTATTTGCAGTATAAAGTTACCTGCTGAACATTTACTAAAAATTTGCATTTGTACCTGTAGCTTTCAGACAACAATTATGTATAGTGTTCACGTAGTATATGAAACCTGTCTAAGTTGTTTCAACATTATTAACCAACCTTTCCTGAGAAGATTTCTGTGAATGCCTTACTACCAGTTTGTCTATGTTTACAAACAACAAGAATATTTCCTGTAAAACGTCGGGTAATGACAGGTTCTATGGTGTCCCTTGATTTCATTGGATTTTTATGGACCATCTTTAACCTAGATTGGGCCAAATATACTAAAGTATGTATACACTGAAGTATTTAGAACAAAAACTGATCTGTTAATGATCTTATCTTTAACTTGCATAATAGTTCTGCTGCTGGCCAGTGTATATCAGCATTAAAATTATACTTACTGTCCAATAAACACATATTGGCTTTATACAAAAGAATTTGACCATGCTCTACACAATGACAATCCTCAAAATAGCACAAGATACTTCATAAAATGCCAGAAGCACTATTGTAGGATATAATAATACAGAGGATCCAATGCAATGCCCCCCCCCCCCCCCCCCGCATTCAATTGTGTCTAATTCTTGGAGCCTGCTTGGACAAGACTCTAAAGTTTTCTGAGCAAAATTTTTGGAAACTGTTTGACATTGCCTCCTTCACAGTACTAAGAGAAAGTGGCTGGTCCAAGGTCATCCAGCTGGCTTTGTGCCTAAAGTGGGACTAGAACTAACCTGATGCTGTACCAAAGTGGCTCTTGTAGCATGTATAACATTGCCTAAATATAAGAATGCTCACCTTACTACTCGAAGCCAGGGGCATTAAACTTGATTTCATTGAGGACCATATCAGGGTGGTGTTTGACCTCGGGGGTCCTGGGTGGGCATGGCCAAGGTGGGTGTGGCCTACTCAACATCACTCATGTTCGGGGCACCTGTAGTGGGCTGAGCACTCCATTTTCAGCTGCAATGTCCTCCTGCAACAATCTGCCAACAAAAACGGAGCTCGGAAGGACCACATGCGGCCCTCCAGAGTTTTGTTTTCACTGGCAGGGGCACCAGAGGCTGGTCTTCGCTGTTTCCAGGGCAACTCTATAGTACTCTATAGGTACCCCGTGGACTGGATTCTGCCCACAGCCCTTGAATTTGACACCCCTGCTCTAAGAATTCAATATTGTATTTACCCAAAATATGTTATACCAGTGATATACATGCTGTCAGCTCATAAAACGTGTCCACTCCTAATACATTCTTTGAAGTTTTTGAAGCTTGGCTTGAGGCTCATGATTTAATTAGGGCAACTGCCGGAATCCTGACACATGCATTAAAAGATATATGTTATATTGGACATACAGTCAATCTTCCAGAATGTCTTTTGGTTCAAAAACACTTTGAACACTACATAATGATGTCTAAGGGAATACAATTTAGACATCAGGAATGGCATTTCTGAAGCTGTATCACATGACTGATACATAAGAGCTATGCAACCAGTGAATTGTTTATAACCATTGCAGTATCTCAAAGTCATGTGATAAGCATTTGCACTTTTTATGGCTGGTTTCTGAGAAGCAAAGGCAATGGAGAGATGAGAACTAAAAACTCAAGTCACAGTCACATGGGATCTTCATAATATGACAAAACTGAGGTTGTAAGTCCATCATGATCACATGATGTCATGCTTAATGACTATGTTGCTTCATTATAGTTGCTGATCCCACTTGTGGTCTTTAAAAAAGGATAACTGTATCCTAGATCTTTATTATTATCATCTTTAAATTAGCTTTTCCTGTCTGGGCCATTTATTTCATTCCTTTGTTTTAATTTAGAATAAATAAAGCATACTCAAGAATGTTCTGTTCTGACCCAAGAGTTTACTTCAAGCAGAGAAACTTCCCAAATGCCTAGAGCTTTCCCACACAGATTTTTAAATACAAAGAAAGGCATGCCGAATTGAGTTCCATATGAATGAAGAAAATATGTTTTATGAAGAAAAAAGCCTATAGTTCTTAAACAGAGAGCCCTTATGTTCATTTGGGGGAAAAGGCCGTTGCTGTATGATACTGTATATTTAAATCTCTTGAGTATATCCAAGATAAGGAAATGAAGATTTCTATAATCCAAACAATCTGAAGATTAGTATTTCCTAATCTTACAAACTGACCCAATGTAAACTTGCTGAATTATATCAGAGACTGATTGTGCACTGTACATATTTCACAATTGTGTAGAACCTTGTAATATGAAACCAGCCTCTTACTGTCTGTATGTTTAGAGGTCATCTTTGTTCTTTTCATATTCAAGCATAGATCTATATTGTAAACTCTGAAAGCTGAGACCAAGATTTTATCTCAAGTTGAGGTGTTATGAAGTTGGACCTTCTTTCCCAATTAAATTGGCAGCCTGTAAAAAACAGGAAGGAAAAAAAAATCCTAAAGCTAAGTGGCTCTTATTTCACAAATCCTTTCCAGTTAGCTTAACATCTTGCTCAACAAGCTAATAGAAGATGCAGTGTAACCTAAGAACATCTGTTAACAAATCAGTTGTTTTACTTCTGTTGGTTTTATTCCCCAAAACTAGCAACAGTTTAATTGGCTATCATGTTGCAGAGCAACAGAATGAATCACATACTGTTTTTCAAAAGAAGAAAAAGTATTTTATTTGTATATGGATGTATGAAATCCAAAACAAAGCACATACAAGAATCTTTTCATATTAAAAATATTATTCTCAGATTCTGATATGCTACAAAGCAAACTATAGAGAATAAAGACAATAGATTCCAAAATGCTTTTATGGTGAGGTTTGCTTTTGTAATTTATTGTCACAAATAATAAACCATTCTGGAGGCAATATCAGATTAGAGGTTGAGATAAGGTTAAAAAAAAACTTAAATATTTTCTGTCCCTGGTAATGAAGAATATAAGAACATTTACAGGAGTAGACCAAAGAATCTAACTTAGAAAACATGGGAGCGAAGCAGTGGTTGCAAAGACAGAGATTTATTGAAATAGTAATTTCAATTGACTTAAGTCCAAAGACAATGTTGGCACCTTTATTGCATGAAAGTGAGTTAGTTCAGACATTGTTGGCTTTTGCTTGAATTTTTTTCTGAAAAAGTATTCGAAATCAAATTTTTTATCTCTTATTATTTTAATAATTTTAGACACTTACTAATTAACACATTGTTAATCAGTTTACAGAGATAATTAACACATTATTAATCAGTTTACAGGGAAAAATCCTTGGCTATGTAGACTATATCAAGCAATAATCTTATGTTCTATTTTTATTTGTTTCTATAGATGCATGGAATTATTACCAATATCTACTTCTTGTTCTGGGCCCCCTTTTTTTTTTTAAAGTACAGTCCCTGTAATTACATTCAAAACCTCTTTAATCTTGTTTAGAAAAGGTTGCACATCCCTGGTGCATATAATTGATAAGAACTACGAAAATTAAGCAGGGTATAAGAATAAAACCTAGCTCCCACATTTTAAATGGCTTCACTTGGTTTCCACTGTAGATTTCCAAGGTACTCAACACAACTAGACAACATTTATTGTAAATTAGAATGAAGTCACATTTTGCCATTTATCATCTTATAATGGAGAGATTTTCCATCTATCTATATTTATGCCAATTTAAAGTGCTTGCTTTTTTCCCCACTTTCCCCACATTTCAGTGGATTCTTTACATTACATGTCATGGTCTCCTTGAAGCTGAAGGTATAACTTACTTCTCTCCCAGATAATTGCTGGTTCTTGGCATTTTATTTCATGGTTTTGTCGACATTTGTGCCCAACATTTGTGAAAATCTCTCTATAGAATGAAACAAACATCAATGTACCAATTTTAATTTGTTTATTTATTTACATTTGTTGAATATTATATGTCTTTTGTAAGATGCAATAATGACAGCTATTCATCATTAAAAAGAATTTTGGCTACAATACAGCTAAATCTGAACCTTTAATGAAAGATGAAGTTAAATGGACTGGAAGTGTGAATGTACAGAAATATGGAGCCAATTAAATAGCTGAATTGCATGTACATTTAGAATGCACACTCTCTATCCCTTATTATTATAGTTTTTTTAATTGTTATAAGTGTATTTAATAGTTGTAATTATGTTGATAATTTGGCTTTATGCTTGTGCATGCCACCCAAAGTCACAAGCATGAGATATGTGTCTATATAAGACAAATAGATAGACTGATAGAACTTGCAAGGAGGGCTGAATGAAGAACCAATGGATGACTGAAATAATGTTGACTTTCCCTTCAATGTTACATCACAGATATTTCCATGAATTTTTAGCATTCAGTAAGACGACTATGCTTTTCATCAGAGATGAATTTTCAGCTTTCCAGTCTAGTTTACCCTGGGATACTTGATCTCTCATCCAAATACTTTCCATATTTGATCCTGCTTAACTTTTTGAGAACGTTGACTGACATCTAGCCAGATTATGAGTTGATCAGTGTCTTATATAGTATATCATAGGAGAGTCAAATATTGTTGGGATTGTGGATATTATCCAGGATCTTATTACATCCTTCTCCCTTATCTTTAGCTGGATAGTTGTGGGAGATTAATGTAGGTCAGTGTTGTTCAGACTTGGCAACTTTAAAATATCTGGACTTCAACTCATAGATTTCCCCAACCAAGTGTGGATTGTAATTCATTCAAAAACATCATCAAAAAAAGCACAACAAAGAATGTTCTTTCTGCACCAACTCAGAAAACTTAAACTGCCCAAGGAGCTGCTGATACAGTTCTACAGAGGAATTATTGAGTCTGTCATCTGCACCTCTATAACTGTCTGGTTTGATTCTGCAACCCAACAGGACAGACACAGACTTCAGAGGATAATTAGGACTGCAGAAAAAACAATTACTACCGATCTGCCTTCAATCGAGAACCTGTTTACTGCACGAGTCAAAAAGAGGGCTGTGAAAATATTTACAGACCCCTCACATCCCGGACATAAACTGTGTCAACTCCTTCCCTCAAAACAATGCTATAGAGCACTGCACATCAGAATAACTAGACACAAGAACATTTTTTTCCCGAATGCCATCACTCTGCTAAACAAATAATTCTCTCAACACTGTCCAACTATTTACAAAGTCTGCATTACTATTACTGTTAATCTTCTCATCACTCCTTATCACCCATCCCCTCCCACTTGTGACTGCATGACCGTAACATTGTCGCTTGTATCCTAACGATTTTTATTGACTGTTTCCTAGTATGATTTGATTGCTTATTGTACCCTATGACTATTATTAAGTGTTGTATCTTATGATTCTTGACTCTTGACAAATGTATCTTTTTTTTTATGTACATTGAGAGCATTTGCACCAAGACAAATTCCTTGTTGCCCAATCACACTCGGCCAATAAAGAATTCTATTTATCTATTATAAATAATGCAGTGCAATTCAGACATCACAGTGTTAAATATGCATGCCATAACTAATTTAAATCCACACAGGAATTGTTAGGAACACCTAGCACACAAAACAGCCAGGTCAAAAAAAAAAAAAAGGAAAAAAATAAGTTCTATGACACAACATCTCTCCCTATTGCTTCTATATGGTTTATGCCTTATTTACAAGGACCAGCTGTATTATATTTTTTAAAATGAAAATATAGCATGATTCATTTGGAAAGGCAAGAAACAAAAATAAAAAATTGCAGATGTATGCTTTTGAAAACCATACAAAATACAGTATCAGATAGAGGGTTCTCTTGCATATTTTCTTTCTTTTAAATTAAAAACAGACAGTAATCAGGGTGCAAAAAAATGGAGAAGCTGAAATAGTAGTAGCTATTCTTGTACAAATATTAACATAGTGTGCAGATGCATTTTCTCCTTGAAGTTTTTCCAGCAAAACACTGAACAGGGACAGTTTTGTTTTGCTTATGAAATCTGACATGATCACAGCCCTGGGCAATTTAGCAATTTTTTGTTGTTACGTTTGTTGAAGTTCTAAGAATTCAAATTAACAGAAACAAAAATCCAACATGAATCGTTAGTGTAACATAGAATAACACAATGAATAAGTCATAAAGCTGTGCACTATATTGTGATTAAAAAACAAAATGGAGAATGAAATGCATTAAAAAGCTACCTATGGGTATGTGAATATTAGTGTCATTGATTACCATTTATAGTTAAATTTCTTCTGTGGGGGTGTCTAGTTCTCTACCCCTTAAAAGGCTTCTTAGAAACTATTTTATTTACATGCATTATTTATAATATTTGCTGACTGTCCCAGTCAACCAAGATTTTGGGCAGTAGACAATATAATTAAAACAAGAAAACAGCTACAACAAAGTAATAGAACAATGCAATACCCAAGATAGATAATCCAAAATAGATAATGGGATGGACTTCTTGATTTAGTCTTCTTAGTAGGGCTGACAATGGATAAATAAATATTATACTACCTCAAGATCACAGAAATTGGGTTTCTATATAAATCAAAATAATAAATAAATACACCTTGGATATGTAATAACTGAATGGCACCATCTAGGATCATTCTATAGCCAGCAGCATATGTCATATAGGAGGAAGTAAGAATTCTGCTTTAAAAAAAAAATCAACCCCCCAAAACCCCCATTTTCTTTCCTTCAAAAGCTCATAGTGGGAGAAGGCGGAGCTTCGTTCCGGCGATACAGCTGCGATCTCGGGGCTCTGAGATCGCAGCTGATATTTTCGCCCCTGGTCGGTCCTAACGGACCTAAATCGTCCCGGAGAGACGGTGATCGTGAAGGGCATTGTTCCAGGATCCCAGAGATATCGCAAAATCTCTGGTTAGATCCGGAAGAAGCCCTTTTGCTGGCGGCGGAGAGGCAGCCTCCATAGCTGCTGAAGTCGGGACAGCTCCGGAAAGAAAGTGATTGGATTGAAGTGTGTCGGCTGGGTGAGAAAAACTCTTTAGTGTTGAAAATTCGCTGAGGTTGGAAAGTTCATTCTGAAGAGAGGAGGAAGCTGTGAGATTTTTTTTTTTGATTGAAATTGTTTGAGTGGCGTTTTTTAAAGTGATGTCAAATTGAGGCTTGGGGTGGTTTTTTTTTCTCTTTTCTCTATATTTTTTGGGAAAGATTTTATTGTGACTTTGTAGGTAACCGGATTGAATTTTCTTTTATATATACTTTTAGGCTCCCTTTGATTTTTTAATTTTTTTAGGATAGAGGCTTCCTTTGGCTATTTTTTCTTTTTTTTCTGTATATATTATTCCTCTCTTCCGGTTGGGGAGGAGAAAGAGCATTAAGAAACTTTGTAACACTGCCAACTAGAGGCTTGAAAATATTCTATTTGAATTGGAGAGAATTGCAAAAAGACATCTTCTCAAGGACATTTTAACGTGATAAGATAGAGGGAAAGCACAGCAAAATATTATTGCAGGTGCTTTCCTGGACTGTTATCAACAACACTTGAGGTTTGGCTTTGAAGCTGCTGGAGAAGAGAGTCATAACAAGAGCCTTGGATAAATAACAAAGTGCAGTGTGCTCTCTTATATATACCCCACTCGCTAGTCTTTTTTTAAAAAAAAAATTCAATTCTAGTAATATTCTTGTTTTTGCCTTTTGTTTTAAAGGGAAAAGCCTCAGAGTTTTTTCTTTTTTTTTTTCTTTTTTCTTCTTTATTTTCCTTTTCTTTTTTGTTGGGACTTTTTTGCTTTTCCTATTTATGTTTTTGGACCACTTTGTTATTGTTTTTTTTTTTTTTTGGATTATTGAGATTTTTTAAGTGGATTAAGGTGTGAAGAATTTGAAGGAACTTTTTGTCTTTTCTCTTTTTGCTTTTTCTTTTCTTTGCTTTCAATCAATATTATTATTTTTGGATTTGTTTGTCTTTGCCTTTTTATTTTTTCTTTTTTCATGGTGGACTATCTCGTAATTGGATTAGGGTTTAGAAGAACCTGAAAATATTTCTTCTTCCTTTTTTCCTGTTTCTTTTTTGGTTTTGTGTCTTTTATTGTTGGAGTTTTCCATTTTGGATTATAATTGGCTGCTCTAGCAGTTGGATTAAAAGTTAAGAAGAATTTGAAGCTTTGGAAGCATTGAAATGAGCAGGAAACCAATACCATCTGGCATCTCTGCTACTACCTCTGCTTCCCCACCAGCTGGAGGACAACGTTTAATTCAGACAATGTTAAAGCAAGATAAAGAACAAGAAAAAGTAACTTTACAGATGATTATGCAAGGAATACAAGATCTTAAGATAAAATCAGACACCATTGAACAAAGGATAGAGAACATTGAACAAAGAATGGAGAAGACGGATGAAAAAGTGGAAAATATTAAACAAATGATGGTCAAGTATGAGGAGAGATTCCAAAAAATCGAGGAAGAAGGAAAACAAAGAGAGAAGAAGATTGGAAATATTGACAGTAGGCTAACAGCGGTTGAACAAGAAAAAGGTGGGATGTTGAGGTGGGAGATGGAAAGATCAGAATTTTACCTTAGATTTCAAAATATAGAAGAGGAAAAAGGAGAAAATTTGGCAGCGGTGATGATAGAAATTTTGGCAGATGCTTTGGAAATTACAGAGGAAAAGATGATGGATGGAATAGATGAGATATATCGAGTTTATACAAGATATGCGATGAGAAATAAATTACCCAAGGAAGTCCATATTAGATTTACCAAAAAATCTATTAAAACGCAAATATTACAAGTAGTAAGAGAGAAAATACTGAAATACAAAGGTAAAGAGGTTGTGGTTTTAAAACAAATACCCAGAAGAGTGAGAGAGATGAGAAGAGAATATCGATTCCTGACCAAAATACTACTGGAAAACGAAGTGAATTATAGATGGCTGATTCCAGAAGGACTAATGTTTAGGTGGCAAGAGCAGAGATATAGAATTGATTCAATTGAGAAAGCAGAATTTTTTCATGCAGAATTTTTCGGAGGAAGAAGAGAGGAAGCAGAGAAAGAGGTTTCATTAATTGAGTTTCAAGATGAACAACTGGAGACTGAAAAAGAGAAAGGAGCAACAGGGGGACAGATTGATAGCAAAGAACAGCGTGAAGTGAGATCCACGAGAGCTGTTAGACCTAAATATAAAGCATAATCATGGAAGAAAAAAAACTGATTACAATGAATATAAATGGGCTTAATTCAGCTGTTAAAAGAAGGAAAACTTTTCATAAATTAGAGAAATTAAAATTTGATATAATTTGTTTACAAGAAGTTCACATTAAAAAACAACATGAACAATTGTTATTGCAGCCAAAATTGGGGAAAATATTTACTTCTTTGACTCAATGTAAGAAAAGAGGAGTGGTTTTATACATCAAAGAGGCTATCCCGGCAAAATTGATTTACACGGATGAAGATGGAAGAGTATTAATGGTAGAAATAATGGACAATAATATAAAAATACTCTTGATTGCAATTTATGCTCCGAATGAAAAACAAGAAGAGTTTTATAAAAAGCTACACATGAAAATAATTGGACTGGACTATGTTAATATAATTATGATGGGAGATTTTAATGGAATTGTGGATAATAAATTGGACTATATAGCAGCAACAACAAAACAAAATAGAAAGGCTCTCCCAAGGTCTTTTTTTAAAATGACAGATGAATTAACTTTAAAAGATATTTGGAGAGAAAGAAATGTTAAAGCTAAACAATATACTTTTTATTCAAATAGACATTTATCATGGTCCAGATTAGATATGGTCTGGATCTCAACAGAATTAATATCTAATATTAAAGAAACAAGTATTGAAACAAGTACTTGGGCAGATCACAGCCCAATGACAATTAAATGGAAAGGACAAAAAAGAAGATCGAGATGGACATTAAATAATACTATTTTAAAGGAGAAAGATTTTATACAATGGATGGAGAAGGAATTGGCTTTTTTTTTTAGAGAAAATAAAAAAGAAGATACTTCAACGCAGAATGTGTGGGATACAATGAAGGCATACGCTAGAGGTTTGATAATAGATTATACAAGGAAAAAGAATATTAGGAAAAGGCAAGCTTCCAAGGCCTTGGAAGATGAGTATAAAACTCTTGAAAAAGAATTACAGAAAATGCCACAGAAAAAGGATATTAAATTGAAGCTGGATGTAATCAAACATAAAATGGAATTAATAGAGAAAGAAGAACTGGCACAGAAAATTAGAAACTCTAAACAGAATTATTTTGAAGATGCAAATAAACCAGGTAGATGGCTGGCATATAAATTGAGAAAAGAGAAGGAATCAAGAAAAATATTGAAGTTAATAGACGAACAAGGCCAAGTTTGTTATGGGAATAAGGAGAAAAAAGAAATTATTCGAGATTTTTATGGACAACTATATAAACAAGAGAATATTGATGAAGAAAAAGTCAAACAGTATTTACAGGAAGCTAATTTACCAAAGGTACCTAAAGAGACTGAAGAAATGCTAGAAAGCAATATAACAATGATGGAACTAAATGAAGCATTTAAGAGACAAAATAATGGGAAAGCACCGGGTCCAGATGGGCTTCCAGCAGAATTCTATAAAACATTTCAAGAATCATTGAGCATTCCATTGTTAGAAGTTATGAATGAAGTTATGTTAAAAAAGATAATACCTAAAACATGGTCAGAGGCTTATATTACACTTATACCGAAGGAAGAGACTGACCCATTGCAAATTAAGAATTATAGACCTATTTCCTTATTGAATGCAGACTATAAAATTTTTGCTTCAATCTTAGCAGAAAGACTTAAAAAATATTTAAATAATTTTATTCACCCAGATCAAAATGGATTTCTGCCAAAGAGACAAATTAGAGACAATATGAGAGTAATCTTGGATACTTTGGAATACTATGAGGCTCATCCTGAAAAACAAATGGCTTTGATATTCCTAGATGCTCAAAAAGCATTTGACAACGTGAACTGGAGATTCATGTTATTATTATTGGAGCAGATGGGTTTTGCTAAAAAATTTATTCAAGCAATAGAAGCCATATATAATAAACAGACAGCAAGGGTAATGATGGAGGGGGAACTTACAGATTTTATTAATATAAGGAAAGGCACAAGACAAGAAAGGCACAAGCCCCCTATCTCCTTTGTTATTTGTGTTGACCTTGGAAGTGTTGAATAGAAATATTAGGGATGATAAAAACATAAAAGGAATGAAAATTAAGAAGGAAGAATTTAAGCTACAAGCTTTTGCTGATGATTTAGCTTTTATTTTGGAAGATCCACTAGAAACAGCTCTAAAGTTATTGGAAAGGATAGATGCATATGGAGAGGTGGCTGGTTTGAAAATAAATAAAGACAAAACAAAGATCTTGACAAAGAATATGCTATCGAGACAGAGAGAAGAACTGGCAGACCTTTTGAAAATTCAAGTTACAAATAAGGTTAAGTATCTGGGGATATATTTGACAACAAGATGTAGCACATTAAAGGAGAATAATTATATTAAACTTAAACAACAGATAACTACAGATTTGAAGAAGTGGGAAAACTTGCAATTGTCATTAATAGGGAGAATTTCAACAATTAAGATGAATATCCTACCTAGAATTTTATTTTTGTTTCAAACAATACCAATTAGGCTTGGAAAAGACTATTTTGAAGATTTAAATAAAATTATGTTGAAGTTTATATGGCAAGGTAAAAAAGCGAGAATAAAGCTAAAGCTTCTGCAAGATGCTAGAATTAGAGGAGGTTTTGGCCTGCCTAATTGGGAATTGTATTATCAAGCTGCAAGTTTGATGTGGGTGAAAGAATGGATAACATTAAGGAAACATAGGTTGTTGACATTAGAAGGGCATGACTTGCTGTTGGGTTGGCATGCTTTTTTATGGAATAAGGGAACTAAAACACAGGGTTATTTTAGAAGACATTATGTACGGGAGTCTTTGTGGTTGAATTGGGAGAAGATAAAAAGACAATGTTATTTGAAAATTCCAGTTTGGTTATCGACCATTGAAGCATTTTCCTATCCTATAATTTATAAGAAGGAACAAACAGTTAGATATGGGGAACTTTTAGATGAAAAGGGTGAACTTAAATCGATCCAAAACTTAGAGGAACAAGGTATAAAGATGAATTGGTTTTCATATGCACAAATACATTCAAGGTATGATGAAGATTCCAAAAAGGAGGGATTTTATGATAAACAGACTGATTTAGATAAGATTTTGATGGGTACTGATGAGAAGGTGATTAAAAAACTATATGGTTATTTACTGGGAATTAAATTAGAGGAAGAACAAGTTAAAGAAACTATGATTGTTTGGGGGAAGAATTTTGGATATGGGATTGATTTAGAGAAATGGCAGAAATTGTGGTCTCAAAATTATAAGATGACAATGTCAACAGCATATAAAGAAAACTTGTATAAGATGTTTTACAGGTGGCACTTTCCTCCGACAAGAATAGCAAGAATGTTCAAGAACAAATCTGAAAAATGTTGGAAATGTCATCAGATACCCGGCTCGTATTACCATATGTGGTGGACTTGTGAGGATGCTAGAAAATATTGGACTATAATTCACATTTAGTTGGAAAAAATGACAAAGAAACATATAGACTTGAAACCGGAGATCTTCTTATTGGGAATTTTACCTGATATATATAGTAAAGATTTGAAATACCTGATTGTAAATGTATTAACAGCGGCTAGGATTGTATTTGCTAAAAATTGGAAAAATGAGAAAATACCATTACAGGAAGAAATTATTAAGAAAATATTGGAATGTGCTGAAATGAGCAGATTGACATTCGAAATTAGAGAGCAAGAGGATAAACAATTTTATGAAATTTGGGATCTTTTTTATAAATGGCTAGATGATAAAATACGACAATAGAATATTTAGAATGTTAGAATGTTTTGCTATTATTTTGTTATTTGACATTATATTTATAAAAGGTTTTTTAAGGATTGATATGATATGATTATAGGATTTGTTATAGAGTAAATTGGTTTAAAGTATTGGTAGCTCATAAAGCATGAATGATTAAAAATATAGTCAAAATATTTTTTTTTTTTTGGTGATATTAGGATACATAAGTTTGGATTGATGATATGAGTTGTTATGTAACATAATTGTAATTGAGACTACAGAATGAATGCACAAAAATGATGAACCAACTGACACACTTGATGTACATATGAGAGTTGATGTTTTTATGTTTTGTTTGTTTTGTTTGTCTGTAGAAAATTAATAAAATCTTTTTCAAAAAAAAGCTCATAGTGACACTTCCTTCTATAGTTATCCACAAAACAACTGTGTGGCAGTAAATTGGACTTTGAGACAGTGACTGGCTCAGAATCACGCAGTAAGTGTTTGAGGCTGAAAGAGCACTTGAGGGAGTTCAAGTTGGTCTGGCATGATTTGTTAATCATAAAACCGTAATAGTTCCTGTTAACTGATGGATTCATATATTACTGACTATAGATATGATGTTTATTAATACTGTTTTGAAAGTCTGATAAAGGACATTAATGTGTCCAGCCTCCCTGCAGCATTTGACTCGCTTCAGTTTGCTTACCATCCAAATCGCTCTATAGAGGATGTTATTTCTTCTGTTCTCCATCTGAGCTTGGCGCACTTAGAGGAAAAGCACTCAATGTGCAAGTGCTGTTTGTTGACCAGCATTTAATACAATAATCCCTCAGATTCTAGTAGCCAAACTGGGCCTTTTAGGCTTTAATACTCCTTTGTGCAACTGGATTCTTGATGTTAAAATAACTGACATCTTAATAATATTAATATTGATATTGATATTAAGATAACTGTCTTAACATTCGATTTTATTTGTATTTATTTCATGTATTAATAATCATGCTAGTACTTATATACACTGCTCAAAAAATAAAGGGAACACTTAAATAACACAATGTAGCTCCAACTCAATCACACTTCTGTGAAATCAAACTGTCTGACAAAACACTGACTGACAATCAATTTCACATGCTGTTTTGCAAATGGAATAGACAACAGGTGGAAAGCATAGGCAGTTAGCAAGACATCCTCAATAAAGGAGTGGTTCTGCAGGTGGTGACCACAGACCACTTCTCAGTTCCTATGCTTTCTGGCTGATGGTTTGGTCACGTTTCAATGCTGGCAGTGCTTTCACTCTAGTGGTAGCATGAGACGGAGTCTACAACCCACACAAGTGGCTCAGGTGGTGCAGCTCATCCAGGATGGCACATCAATGCGAGCTGTGGCAAGAAGCTTTGCTGTGTCTGTCAGTGTAGTGTCCAGAGCATGGAGGCGCTACCAGGAGACAGGCCAGTACATCAGGAGATGTGGAGGAGGCTGTAGGAGGGCAACAACCCAGCATCAGGACCGCTACCTCCGCCTTTGTGCAAGGAGGGACAGGAGGAGCACTTCCACAGCCCTGCAAAATGACCTCCAGTGGGCCACAAATGTACATGTGGCTGCTCAAACGGTCAGAAACAGACTCCATGAGGGTGGTATGAGGGCCTAACGTCCACAGGTGGGGGTTGTGCTTACAGCCCAACACCATGCAGGACGTTTGGCATTTGCCAGAGAACACCAAGATTGGCAAATTCACCACTGGCACCCTGTGCTCTTCACAGATGAAAACAGGTTCACACTGAGCTCATGTGACAGACGTGACAGGGTCTGGAGACACTGTGAAGAATGTTCTGCTGCCTGCAACATCCTCCAGCATGACCGGTTTGGCAGTGGGTCAGTAATGGTGTGGTGTGGCATTTCTTTAGGGGGCCACACAGCCCTCCATGTGCTCACCAGAGGTAGCCTGACTGCCATTAGGTACTGAAATGAGATCCTTAGACCCTTTGTGAGACCATACGCTGGTGCGGTTGGCCCTGGGTTACTCCTAATGCAAGACAATGCTAGACCACATGTGGCTGGAGTGTGTCAGCAGTTCCTGCAAGATGAAGGCATTGATGCTATGGACTGGCCTGCCCGTTCCCCAGACCTGAATCCAATTGAACACATCTGGGACATCATATCTCACTCCATCCACCAATGCCACATTGCACCACAGACTGTCCAGGAGTTGGGGGATGCTTTAGTCCAGGTGTGGGAGGAGATCCCTTAGGAGACCATCTGCCACCTCATCAGGAACATGCCCAGGCATTGTAGGGAGGTCATACAGACATGTGGAGGCCACACACACTACTGAGCCTCATTTTGACTTGTTTTTAGGACATTACATCAAAGTTGGATCAGCCTGTAGTGTTTTTTTCCACTTTAATTTTGAGTGTAACTCCAAATCCAGACCTCCATGGGTTGCTAAATTTGATTTCCATTGATAAATTTTGTGTGATTTTTGTTATGAATGCATAAAGATTTAATAAAGTGTGAGCTTGGAGTTAAGTTCAGGATTCTGGCCCTGCACTTCTGATTGGCTGTTTAGTGGCCGGACCGGATTAGCCCGTTCCAGGGGGAATCTGATTGGCCCTTAACAAAGAGTTCCTATTGGTTATAAGAGCTAGCGCTCCTAGCTCGTTATTGGTTAAAAGTTACAGGGTTTGCCTATATAAGGCGGGTTTAACTGCTATTGAAGCAGAAATCACAATGTAAATAAAGAGCTGAAGTTCACCGTTCAGAGGCTTGTCTCCATTCTTTCTCTCCCATGCTCAAAACATAACACTGGCGACGAGGATGGGATTTGGAGATATCTGAACCAACAAAATTTCGAAGAACACCGAGCACGTGACAGATGATGCCAACAACAGAACCATGTCCGGCGGCATCGTACCACCCGCTCCGTTCGATCCAGTACAGGAGGACTGGGAGTCCTACATGGATCGCTTCCAAATGTTCTTAGAAACCAACAACTTAAAGGACGCCACACCAGGAAAGAAACGGGCAGTGTTCCTAACGCATTGCGGTCCAACCGTATTTAAGATGGCTAAAGCACTAGCCAAACCCCGAGAAGTGAAGGCCATGGATTGGGACGACCTCGAACCTCTCCTACGAGATCACTACGCCCCGACCGTGCCTACACTCGTGAGATGCCACGAGTTTTATCAGAGGAGCCAGAGAAAGGGAGAAAGCATGGCCGACTTCATAGCAGACCTCCAAAATTTGGGAGGCCTCTACGGATTCGCCGATTTAGAAGAAGCACTAAGAGATTGCATAGTTCTAGGACTAGATGCACCAGGCGTCCAAAGCAAGCTGATGGTGAAAGGTGACATCAGCCTTGCCGATACCATCGCCAATGCTACTGCAGCAGAAGCAACCAGGAAGTCGGCTGCACATCTACACCGAAACCACGCTCCGGTACCACCACCGACAAGCGACATTTTATCTAGGTCTGAAGGACAGCTTACAACAACGCACCATGAGGACCTCTCTTCGTCGTCAGACAGTGACGAAGAAGGGGTCCATCGACTGCGGTCCGACCGGGACCATCACCCAAAGCCCTTACGCCCTCGCGCTGGCTGTGGAGCCAACCATGCCAGGTCCGAATGCAAATTCCGTGACGCACTCTGCCATGAGTGCGGGAAACGAGGCCACATCGGGTGGGTCTGCCGCAGCTTGCCAGGACCCAGCCAGGCCTCAAAAGGGGCTAACTATCGCCAATCGACAGGAAACCGTCCTGTACAGCGAAAGACATTAAACCACTCTTACAGAAATCGAGCTTTGCAGAGAGAAGAGGCTCACCATACTGTCACTATCGGTCATGCCTCAGCCTTGGACACTAAGAAAATCCGAGTCACAGTAGCCATCGAGAACCAGCCTTGCCACATGGAGGTCGACTCGGGATCGTCCCTCTCGATGGTGTCCTGGAAGACACTCAAGCAACTCATCCCCACAATTCAACGCCAAGATCTCCGCTCCCAACGCCTCATCCTCAAGGACTACCAAGGGAATCGAATCCCCGTCGTTGGTTCCTGCCGAGTCCGAGTCTCCTTCAAGAAACACACAGCATACTTACCTTTAATGGTCATTGATAGAGATAGGCCTAACCTACTGGGCCTCCAATGGTTCGCGCCACTCGGCATTGAAGTGGTTGACATAAACCGAGTCAGCGGCGGTGACTGGGAGGAAGATCTTATGTATGAGTTCAGGGACGTTTTCGCGGACAGCTTAGGTGAGTACAAGGGGACCCCGATTTCATTCAGTCTAGATCCAAAAATAGCTCCCATTCGCCTAAAGCCCTGTCGAGTTCCGTTTGCCTTAAAATCGAAAATCGATGAACAGCTCAACAAACTGATAGCTCAGGGCGTGTTAGAGCCCATCGATCACTCCCCTTGGGAAACCCTATTGTAACACCCATTAAGCCAGACGGGTCAATCCGAATTTGTGGGGACTACTGGGCCACTTTGAACCACGTCCTGCAGCAGAACGCATATCCAGTTCCGGTGGTGCAGCATCTCCTCCATTCCCTGGGGGGGCGGGAAAGTCTTCGCTAAATTAAATTTAGCTCAGGCATATCAGCAATTACCAGTAGATGAAAAAACGGCACAGGCCCAAACTATTGTGATGCACCGAGGTGCCTTTAAATGTACCTGGCTTCAATTCGGAGTTAGTGTAGCCCCGGGGATTTTTCAGAGCCTTATGGAAAGGTTATTGCAAGGAATTAAGGGTGTGGTCCCCTATTTTGATGATGTATTAATTGCAGCCCCTACAAAAAAAATCTTACAGGACCGGTTAAAATTAGTTCTAAAAAAATTCCAAGAGGCGGTCTTAAAGTTAAAAAAAACAAATGTAAATTGTGTACTGACAGTGTTGAGTTTTTAGGGTACCTGATTGATAGCCAGGGCATTCACCCCACCGAAAGTAAACTAAAAGCGATAAAAAACGTTCCCAGGCCACGAAACAAGGCCGATCTCCAGGCGTTCCTAGGCTTCATCAATTTTTATAATATATTTTGCTGCACAAAGCAACGGTCGCTGAACCGTTACACCGGTTGTTAGATAAAAAAGCAAATTGGCTATGGGGTTACCATGAAGAATAGGCGTTCCGAAATGTTAAAAAACTGCTCACTTCTGACTCTGTACTCATGCAATATAACGAGACTTTGCCGTTAGTTATAACCTATGATGCATCGCCTTTCGGGGTAGGCGCCATTTTGAGCCATGTACTGCCTAATGGGAACGAAGCCCCTGTTGCATATTTTTCAAAGACTCTTTCAAAAACTGAGTGAAATTATGGACAAATTGATAAAGAAGCCCTCACAATTGTCTCGGCTGTGAAAAGATTCCACGAATACGTGTATGGCCGGGCTTTTACTATTGTGACTGACCACAAACCATTATTGGGGATAATAGCCGGAGATAAGCCGACTCCCTACATATTATCCCCTAGGATGACCCGATGGTCAGAATTCTTAGCTGCTTATAACTATTGGCTGCAATACCGCCTAGGGAAAGCCATTTCCCACGCCGACGCATTGAGCCGAGCACCGCTTCCAGAGACTCTCGACGATCCTGCACCAATGGTAACCACGTTGCAAATCGAGGCACTCAACTTGCCGCCATTAACCACCCGAGATATCGTGAGAGAAACCAAATGCGACCACACCCTAGCACTAGTCCTAAGCTGGGTAGAACGCGGATGGCCACTGGACCAGTTATCAGATGACTTCACACCATTCAAGACTCGACAAACCGAGCTCTTCTCCCAGAAAGGCTGTGTCATCTGGGGCGATAGAATCATTATCCCAGAACGACTCCAGAAAGTGCTGCTGAGAAGCTTGCATGATGGCCACCCCGGCATCGTGCGAATGAAAGCCCTTTCGCGAAGCTACGCACGCTGGCCGGGCATTGACAAGCAAATCGAACAGTGGGTTAAAGCTTGTCCCAAATGCCAAGAAGTCAGCAATGCCCCACCAAAAGCCATGCCTACTGAATGGGAGATACCACGTGGACCCTGGTCCCGAATTCACTTGGACTTCGCGGGGCCAACCAAAGGCCACACCTTCCTGCTTACCGTCGACGCCTACTCGAATTGGCTCGAGATCCATCACATGACGACTACGACCTCCGAGGTAGTTATCAAAACCTTAGACAGACTCTTTGCAACCCACGGATTACCAGACCTCCTGGTATCCGATAACGGCCCTCAATTTACCGCACTAGCATTTGAACAGTATCTCGCTGACCGCGGCATTCGCCATGCACTCACCTTGCCTGCGCACCCTGCGACCAATGGCAAAGCAGAACGCATGGTCCAATTTGTGAAGAAAACCTTGCAGAAGGTAGACTACGACAACATTGATGACAAAGTCAATCGAATCCTTTTCTTGCAACACATCACCCCACATAGCATCACTAACAAAACTCCCGCCGAACTGCTAATGGGACGAAAGTTCCGCTCCCACCTCGACCGGTTGCACCCAACTTACGAACCAGAGAAACCACTAGGATCCAGCGGCCACTGTCGTACCTTCCAGGTAGGAGACTTGGTATATGCTAAAAACCTATCGGGCGACCTGTTGTGGGTGGAGGCGACAGTAGTACGTGTAACCGGCCCCAGATCCTACCTTGTACAATGCTTTGACGATAAACTTTGGAAACGTCATATCGATCAATTATGATCGTGGCTTCCAGCAGCCAGTCCGCGACTCCCCTGTGACCAAACTGAAGGGGGTGGGGAGATACGGAAGAAGATGAATTCCTAGAGAACCTGTTCGAAGGAAACGATGGCTTGATAGAGACTCAGGAAGCAGAGCCAGAGGGAGAAACGGTTGCACCTCAGGGAATTGCAGAGAATGTGGGCAACGACGTAGAAGTGAACTCTGAACCAGAAACAGCCCCACTGCCAAACAACGATCTACCTCAGCATGATTGCAGCCAGCCGATACAACGGAAATCAAAGAGACTAATAAGACAACCGTCCTACCTAAGGGACTATGTAACTGTGCCCTGCAAATAAGAAGCCAGGGGGAAGGGGTGTTGTGAATGCATAAAGATTTAATAAAGTGTGAGCTTGGAGTTAAGTGCAGGGTTCTGGCCCTGCACTTTTGATTGGCTGTTAAGCGGCCGGACCGGATTGGCCCGTTCCGGGGAATCCGATTGGCCCTTAACAAAGAGTTCCTATTGGTTATAAGAGCTAGCGCTCCTAGCTCGTTATTGGTTAAAAGTTACAGGGTTTGCCTATATAAGGTGGGTTTAACTGCTATTGAAGCAGAAGTCACAATGTAAATAAAGAGCTGAAGTTCACTGTTCAGAGGCTTGTCTCCATTCTTTCTCGCCCATGCTCAAAACATAACAATTTTGTTGACAGCACATTCAACTATGTAATGAACAAAGTATTCGATAAGAATATTTCATTCATTCAGATCTAGGATGTCTTATTTCTGTGTTCCCTTTATTTTTTTGAGCAGTGTATATTATCAAATGCATGCTTGACAAAATAAATAAAATAAAATAAATATTCTCATTGATAAGCTCTAATATGTGCGAATTGCGACTAATATTTAACACCTTTTTCTTGAGAACAGGTTCTCCTCAGGGCTGTGTCCTAAGTCCGCTCTTGTTCACCTTGTTGACCCATAACTGTTGTGCTAGGTTTACCACCAACCATATTGTGAAGTATGTGGATGATACAACAGTAGTGGGCCTTATTCAAGGTGACAACAAGGGTGCTTACCAGAAAGAGGTAGCGGGTTTAGTGAACTGGTGTAACAAAAGCAGTCTCATTTTAAATGTCGGAAACACTAAAGAGATCATTGTCAATTTCAGAAAAGGCAGGAACAGCCACCTTCCTCTATGTATTAATGATTTACCTGTAGAGGTGATTAGCAGCATCAAATTTCTGGGTGTGCAGCTAATGGTGTTAGCTTGGTTACTCAACAGTGAGACACTGGTGAAGCGGGCACAGCAGCACCTGCATTTTCTGCATCACATGAGAGGAGTTAATCTTCCTTCCACTGTCCTTACCACTTTCTATAGATGGACATCTAGATTTAATCCCAGTTTTGTTCCATATAGCATCAACCTTGTGAACTCTCAAGTTTCCTGTTTCTGCTATATATTAAAAATTGACAGTGATTAATACGTGAGTGTGTGTGTGTGCACGTGCATGCGTGCATGATGCAGATATGTATGTATGTATGTATATAGCATGTGTATATGTGTATTATGTACACATTTGGGTAGATATACACTTTCTCTTGGGAGCAGGCAATAGAATTTCATTTTTAATATGAGCCAGTGTGCTCACAGTAAAAAAAAAATGACAATAAAAGTTATCTTATCTTACTGAAGCAACTTTCTAGTACCAATGTCAGACTCACAGACTCCTAGTTTCCTGTGCCTTCCCCTTTTCAAAAATAGGAAAGAGTAGCCCAGTTTTCTAGGACCTTACACATGTTCTCCAGAACTTTTCAAAGATTACAGAGAATGGTTCTGCAATTACCTGTGCCAGGTAGTTGGTAGCTAGATGCAGTTAACAGTGGCAGAATGCCAAACATATCTACCAAAGAAAATTTGCTATCTGCTTGAGACCGACTGCAAAAGAAGAACTGGATCAATCTGCAATATTTAATGATCTATATCTGGGATGTTAAACTCATGGCCCTTGGGCTGAATACGGCATATACTGGCCCTGGCCCCATCTGGTTTAGCAAAGAGGAAAAAAGTCCTGATACGTCACGTGACAATGCGAGTTTGATACCCCTGATCCAGATTCATCCAAGGTTCATTCCAAAGGTTTCCCTGACTGAATTGTATAATGTTGACATAGGCCTAAGTATTGCAGGGACTTGAATCTATTGTATATTCTACATTTGGTTAGATAACTTCCCATATGCAGTTTGCAATTTCATTCCTTATATATGGCTGAATTTCAAAGAAGGACATGGTGGCTGTAATGGTAACAACAGCTGCTTCTCCTCCTTCTCCTCCTTCTTTAAAGAGCAGCTTATCATCCCACACATTAATTCATCACATGGGAACAATAAAAACCCTGTATAGAATTAAATGCAAGACTTTATTACCTTCTCATTTTACACATAAATTAAACGCGTCACCTGTTAAATCTATAGGATTTCCTTTATCACAGGTTTCAGCCAAAACAATTCTACATTTATGTAAAAGGTAACTTTACAGACATGACTTTTCCTGATACTATCCTGTCTTCCACCAGCCGTGCTGGATCAAATCATCACTTTGCACTTAATTCAGCTGCAATGCATTTGCCATTCAACCTTTTAAATAGATCCTCTTGCGGCTATTTACAATCAGTTTGATCGTTTTGTATTATTTGGAAACTTGGCCATGTTTTTTTTTTTAAAAAAAAAATCCCTTATGAACAATTTTAAAATGAGTGGTCCAGCATAAATTCCTGAGAATCTTACTTCTCTCCATTGAGAGAAAACTGTTTAATTCATCTGTTTTTCTTTGCTTTCTGTTTTGTTTTGTGTTGTTTAAGTTAACACAGTATGAAAGTGTTGTGTATGTACCATAGTTAATAAAGTATGAGCTTGAGGTAAAGTGCCGGGTTCTGGCCCTACACTTCTGATTGGCTGTTAGGCGGCCAAATCAGATTGGTAAGATCTGAGGAATCCGATTGGCCCTTAACAGAGAATTCTTATTGGTTAAAAGAGCTAGCGTTCATAGCTCGTTATTGGACAATTCTCACAAGGGTTGCCTATATAAGGAAGAGTTCACTGTTGTTGTTTGGAGAAGTCACTATGCAAATAAAGAGCTGAAAGTTCACTATTCAGAGGCTGTCTCCGTTTACTCCGACCCATGTTCAGTATTTAACACTGGCGACGAAGGTGGGATGTGGAGACGTCTGAACCGAAGAAGCCAGGAAGCAATACCGAGCACGTGATAGACGACGCCAACAACGGAACCATGTCCGGCGGCATCGTAACACCTGCTCCGTTCGATCCGAACCAAGAGGATTGGGAATCCTACATGGATCGCTTCCAAATGTTTCTCAAAACGAATAACTTGAAGGATGCCACACCAGCAAAGAAAAGGGCGCTGTTCCTGACGCATTGCGGCTGAGCCGTATTTAAGATGGCTAAAGCACTCGCCAAACCTTGAGAAGTGAAGGCCATGAGCTGGGACAACCTCAAACCCATCCTGAGAGACCATTACGCGCCAACCGTGCCTACGCTCGTGAGACGCCACGAGTTTTATCAGAGGAACCAACGAAAAGGCGAAAGCGTGGCCGATTTCGTGGTGGACATCCAAAATTTAGGGGGCCTCTGTGGGTTCGCCGATTTAGAAGAGGCACTAAGAGATCGAATAGTTCTGGGACTAGATGCACTAGGCTTGCAAAGCAAGCTGATGGCGAAAGGCGACATCAGCCTTGCCGATGCCATCGCCGAAGCCACGGCAGCAGAGGCGACCAAAAAGTTGGCTGCACAACTACGGCGAAGCCGCACTCCGGTACCACCACTGACAAGCGACATTTTATCCAAGCTTGAAGGACAGCTCGCGACGACGTACCACGAGGACCTCTCTTCGTCATCAGACAGCGACGAAGAAGGGGTCCATCGACTGCGATCTGACCAGGACCCTCGCCCGAAGCCCTTACGTCCTTGCGCTGGCTGTGGAGCAAACCATGCCAGGTCTGAATGCAAATTCCGCGACGCACTCTGCCATGAGTGCGGGAAATGAGGCCACATCAGCCGGGTCTGCCGCAGCTTACCAGGACTCAGCCAGGCCTCAAAAGGGGCTAACTATCGCCAATTAACAGGAAACCGTCCTGTAAGGCGAGAGCCAGTAAACCACTCCTACAGAAATCGAGCTTTGCAGAGAGAAGAGGCTTACCATACTATCACTATCAGTCACGCCTCGGCTTTGGACACTAAGAAAATCCAAGTCATGGTAGCCATCGAGAACCAGCCTTGCCACATGGAGGTCAACTTGGGTTCGTCCGTCTCGATGGAAGACACTCAAGCAACTCATCCCCACAATTCTACGCCAAGACCTCCAATTTCAACGCCTCATCCTCAAGGACTACCAAGGGAATCGAATCCCCATTATTGGGTCCTGCCAAGTCTGAGTCTCCTTCAAGAAGCATACAGCGTACTTACCTCTAACGGTCATCGATAGAGATAGGCCTAGCCTACTAGGCCTCCAATGGTTCGCGCCACTCGGCATTGAAGTGGCCGGCGTGAACTGAGTCGGTGGTTGTGAGTGGGAGGAAGACCTTATCTCTGAGTTCAGTGACGTCTTTGCGGACAGCTTAGGCGAGTATAAGGGGACCCCGATTTCATTCAGTCTAGATCCAAAAGTAGCCCCCATTCGCTTGAAGCCCCGTCGAGTTCCTTTCGCTCTGAAAGCAAAAATCGATGAACAACTCAACAAGCTAATTGCTCAAGGGGTGTTGAAGCCCATCGATCACTCTCCATGGGAAACCCCTATTGTAGCACCCATTAAGCCAGACGGGTCAATCTTAATTTGTGGGGACTACCGGGCCACTTTGAACCACGTCCTACAGCAGAATGTGTATCCAGATCCGGTGGTGCAGCACCTCCTCCATTCCTTGGGGGGCGGGAAGGTTTTCGCTAAATTGGATTTAACTTAAGCTTATCAACAATTACCAGTGGATGAAAAAACAGCTCAAACCCAAACAATTGTAACACACAGGGGTGCCTTTAAATGTACCCGATTGCAATTCGGAGTCAGTGTAGCCCCGGGGATCTTCCAGAGCCTTATGGAAAGGTTATTACAAGGAATCAAGGGCGTGGTCCCTTATTTTGATGACGTATTAATTGCAGCCCCTACCAAAAAAATCTTACAGGACCGTTTGAAATGCATCCTAAAAAAATTTCAAGAGGCCGGACTTAAGGTGAAAAAAAATAAATGTCAATTGTATACTGACAATGTTGAGTTTCTAGGGTATTGGATTGATAGCCAGGGCATTCATCCTACCGAAAGTAAATTAAAGCCTATAAAAAATGCTCCCAGGCCACGAAACAAGGCCGATCTCCAGGCGTTCTTAGGCCTCATTAATTTCTATAATGTATTTTTACCGCACAAGGTGACTGTTGCTGAACCGTTACACAGGTTATTAGATAAAAAAGCATTATGGGTATGGGGTTACCGGGAAGAACAAGCGTTCCGGAATGTTAAAAAACTGCTCACATCTGACTCTGTACTTATGCAGTATAACGAGACTTTACCGTTAGTTATAACCTGCGATGCATCGCTCTTCGGGGTGGGTGCCATTTTGAGTCATGTACTGCCTAATGGGAACGAAGCCCCTGTTGCTTACTTTTTGAAGACTCTTTCACAAGCAGAGCGGAACTATGGACAAATTGATAAAGAAGCTCTCGCAATCGTTTCAGCTGTAAAGAAATTTCATGAATATGTGTATGGAAGGACATTTACCATTATAACTGACCACAAACCGTTGCTAGGGATAATAGCCAGGGACAAGCCAACCCCCTACATATTATCGCCTAGAAGGACCCGATGGTCAGAATTCCTAGCTGCTTATAATTATCGCCTGCAATATCGCCTGGGGAAAGCCATTCCCCACGCCGACGCATTCAGCTGAGCACCGCTTCCAGAGACTCTCGACGATCCGGCACCAACGGCAACCACGTTGCAGATCGAAACACTCAACTCGCCGCCTATGACCGCCCGAGACATCGTGAGAGAATCCAAATGAGACCACACCCTAGCTCAAGTCCTAGGCTGGGTAGAACATGGATGGCCATTGGACCAAGCACCAGATGACTTTGCACCATTCAAATCTCGACAGACTGAACTTTTTTCCCAAAAAGGCTGTATCATCTGGGGCGATAGAATCATTGTCCCAGAACGACTCCGGAAGATGCTGCTGCGAATTCTGTACGAGGGCCACCCCGGCATCGTGCGAATGAAGGCGCTTGCACGAAGCTACGCATGGTGGCCGGGCATAGACCGGCAAATCGAGCAGTGGGTTAAAGCATGTTCCAATTGCCAACTAGTCAGCAACACCCCACCAAAAGTCATGCCTACTGAATGGGAGACGCCACGTGGACCCTGGTCCAGAATCCACCTGGATTTCGCGGGGCCAACCAAGGGCTATTCCTTCCTGCTGACAGTCGACGCATACTCCAATTGGTTAGAAATTCATCGTATGACAGCAACAACCTCCGAGGCGGTGATCAAGATTCTAAACAGACTCTTTGCAACCCACGGATTGCCAGATGTCCTGGTGTCCAATAACGGGCCACAGTTTATGGCACTAATGTTCGAGCAGTACCTCGCTGACCGCGGCATCTGCCATGCACTCACCTCGCCTTTGCACCCTGCAACCAATGGCCGAGCTGAACGCATGGTCCAATTTGTTAAAAAGACTTTGCAAAAAGTGGACTATGACAATATCGATGACAAGGTCAACCAAATTCTCTTTTTGCAACACATAACTCCACATAGCGTCACCGGCAGAACTCCCACCGAACTACTGATGGGACGAAGACTCCGCTCCCACCTCGACCGGTTGCACCCTGCTTACAACCCAGAAAAGCCAATAGGATCCAGCGGCCGCTGTTGCACCTTCCAGGTAGGAGATCTTGTTTACGCACGAAACTTATCGGGCGACCCATTATGGATAGAGGCGACAGTAGTACGAGTGACCGGCCCTAAATCCTACATAGTGAAATGCTGTGACAATAAACTGTGGAAACGGCATATCGACCAATTATGGTCATGACTCATAACGGCCAGTCAACAACTCCCCTATGACCAAACCGAGGAGGAGGGAGGTACGGAAGAAGATGAAGTTCCAGGGAATCTGCTCGAAGGGAGCGACGAACTAAGTGACATTCAGGAAATGGAGCAGGAAGGAGAAATGTTTGCACCGCAAGAAATTGCAGCTGAGCAAGAAGCAGAACCACTGCCAAACAACAATCTACCTCAACAGGATTGCAACCAACCAATCCAACGAAAATCCGAAAGAGTTAAAAGACAACCGTCCTATCCAAGGGACTATATAACTACACCGTAATTAAGAAGCCAGGGGGAAAGGGTGTTGTGTATGTACCATAGTTAATAAAGTATGAGCTTGAGGTAAAGTGCAGGATTCTGGCCCTGCACTTCTGATTGGCTGTTAGGCGGCCAGATCGGATTGGTTAGTTCTGAGGAATCCGATTGGCCCTTAACAGTGAATTCTTATTGGTTAAAAGAGCTAGCGTTCATAGCTTGTTATTGGACAATTCTCACAAGGGTTGCCTATATAAGGCAGAGTTCACTGTTGTTGTTTGGAGAAGTCACTACGCAAATAAAGAGCTGAAAGTTCAGTATTCAGAGGCTGTCTCCATTTACTCCGACCCATGTTCAGTACTTAACAGAAAGGACAAGTTTAGGGCTGCTAAATTTTACTCAAAAATCTGGATGAGAAACTTTGACAGATTTTTTTTAAATTATGTGTGCAGTATCAACAAGGCCACTTCTATCCAGATTCTTGTGACACTCTAAAAAACTCAGAAAGATTGCCAAGAATATATCTTGTAATATTTTTCCCCTTTATGTTTCTATTTTCCTCTCTCTCCCTACCAATCTGACTTAATATATATTAAGCTCACGAGACATTTTTTCAGATCTCCACAAGTGCTTTTTCAAAAGTTGGTGTTACCCTGGTTACCTTCCAAAGCTCTCATACTAAGTCTGATTTGAATGCTAAGTTACATATTTCTGAAAAAGGTCAACAGTTTCATATCTGAGTTCTTCAAGAATTCTTCTATGGATGTCATTAGGAGCATGACATTTTTTGCAGTTGAATCTTTTCAGACATCCCAAAATCTCTTGTTATCTCAATCTGCTTTAGTAGTTGAAATTCCCACCCTGATAAATTAATACAAGCTCTGCATCTTTTATTGTAAAGATGATGGAAAGAATTCATTCAATTTCTTAGTATTCTTCTTGAAAAGTATTTGTAGTGTTTATAAATATTTTGATAGGACAACAAGTTGGGTAGGATGGAGAGAATTTAAAATTCAATAATGTTTTTACTGATTTTTTTTCTTTTTCTATACAAGATCATATGCATTTATTTTGTACATAATGTTAAATAGTAGTAAAATCACTGTAAATATTAATAGTCAGATTTTTGTGGTGATTTTTTATTATTTCTTAAGATGATGTAACAAATGTAGTTTCTATATTTAACTAATCAATGAAATAGTGAATTTTATATTCAATGACAATTGTAAATTCTCTTGCTTATTTATTGATTTTAAATTTCCTATCCATTATTTGCTTTTTTATGTTCTTCTGTTTTCTCTGATATAGTCATGTTTTTTGTTCTTTTAAAAAATAAATATTTTTTTAAAAAATTGCTTATAACAAAAGAGAATCTCGTTCTCTCCTTTGCAGTCTAATGGCCCAGGCATTTGTCTGATTAGTTTTCTGCTTTTTTAAAAAAAAAAAAAAAATTCATTCCTTATATATCACCTTGTACTTTTTCTTGCCTTTTTAATTTTTGTAGCTTCTTGGACATGAGCAGAAAGCCATCTGGTCTTTTCCTGGATTTTGATGATCCTTTCTTACCTGTAAAGTATATTCTGGGTGAGTCTAAATTATTATTGTTTGAAATCATTTAAATCATTGTGGAGAAATTTAGTTTATTACACTTCTTCTTATGAGTCCTTTTTCCATTTGTTAAATGTTTCTTATTTACATCTAGCCCCTTCAGTATGACTCTGTTGGGCCTTTTCAGTAGTTTCCCCTTTGAACATATTCTGCATCATGGTCACTATCTCCCATTAATTCCCAACAATTATATCTCATGTTAACCATGGTTACTATTTAAAGTTAAGCTAATTTAAGTATCTCTCTCTGGCTGATTTTAAGAGTAATTTTGTTCTAAAGTACAGTATCTAGTATATATGAATCCTAATTGTTGTAGAGCGGCGATTACAGAGAGAGACGGAGCCAGTGAAAAGGCTAACAGACTTTATTCAATAAATAAAGGGTCACCGCGGCTGCCGATGGCAATCTGACAGCCAGCTGGCAGCGACAGCTGATGC
Source organism: Hydrophis major (assembly GCA_033807585.1). Classification (NCBI taxonomy): domain Eukaryota; kingdom Metazoa; phylum Chordata; class Lepidosauria; order Squamata; family Elapidae; genus Hydrophis; species Hydrophis major. The sequence continues at coordinate 294,733,087 of CM066328.1, read as the reverse complement.
CATTTGACAGCCCCCTTTTATAGCAGGCTGTCAAACGGCATCAGCCAATGGGAGCGGTCGATGCTCCCGCGCAGGCAGCGGACCAGAAGGAGAACTGCAGCTTAGTCCTTAAACATAGCACTCCTTCCCCCTGGCCACGAGCATGCGTAGTCTCGTAGCCAAGATAGCGGTTTTCGTTCACGGCCTGATCTTCGCGGCTCCAGGGGCTTGTCTGCTGCAGCCTCGTCCTGTTCTTCCTGGGCGATGCCAAGAGTCTGCGGAGGGTTGTCAGCTATCCTGGATCTGCCATCTGATTGCTGCTCTGGTGAGTCCTCTCGTGGTGGTCGGTTGGTTGGGTCGTTGAGCAGGTGGTAGACCGGGTCCTTTAGCGGGTTGGCTGCAGCAGGTGGTGGGTAGGCTGAATCATTGACCATGGTTTCGGTGGCAGGCTTGGTCCAGCACCTCCTCAGCTGATCCACGTGTCTTCTCCAGATGTGGCCATCGTCTAGGAGGACTCTGTAAAGACCTGGGCCCTGTAATAGAAACTATCTACCCTGGCAGCCATAATGGGTGCCCTGCATAGTTTCTGGCATAGACCAGGTCTTGCAGGGTGAATTCCCTGGCATGGCTGTCAGAAGCCAGGGGTGAGCTGGGAGCGTAGTGGGGGTGCAACATGTCCAGAGTAGTCCTGAGGCGTCTTCCCATCAAAAGTTCTGCAGGTGACTTGTTGGTATATGGGCATGGAGTGGCGTGCTGTGTTAATAGGTACGTGGACAGCTTGGAATGCCAGTCCACTTGGCCCAGCTTGGCCAGAACTTCTTTGACTGATCTAACAGCCCTCTCTGCCATCCCATTACTTGCAGGGTGAAAGGGCGCTGTGAGGGCGTGTCTGATACTCAGGTTGGCTGTGAAGATGGCAAACTCGTTGGAACTGAATTGGGGGTCATTGTCTGAGACCAAGGTGTCAGGCAGTCCATGAGTAACAAACAGTCTGGTCAAAACCCTTGTGACCGCTCGTGTGGTGGTGGAAGGTAACAAGGCCACCTCTGTCCATTTTGAAAATGAGTCTACCACAACCAAGAATGTCTTCCCCAGCATGGGACCAGTTAGGTCAATATGCAGCCTGGCCCAGGGCACCCCCATACCTTCCCATCTGGTTGGTGTGGCTGTGGGTGGGGCTGCCCTTGTTGCCTGGCAGGCTTGGCATGCGTTAACCCAGTTGGCAATTTGGGCATCCAGTCCTGGCCACCAAACGTAGCTGCGTGCTAAGGCCATCATTCTTACGATGCTCGGATGACCCTCGTGCAGTGCCCTTAAAACTAATTTTTGCAAGGTGGGTGAAATGACCACCCTAGTCCCCCATAACAGACAGCCCTGTAGAGAAGACAACTCCTTCCTGCGGGTCCTGAATGGCAAGTATTCAGGGGCGAATTGAATATCAGGCCACTTCCTCTCCATCCAGTCCAGGACTTGGGAAATCACAGAATCTTTTTTGGAGTGTGCAGCAATATCCCCAGCTGAGACTGGTAGGTCAAGTTCATTGCAGTTGAAGATGGCGTGGATGGGGGCTGGGTCCCTGACTGGTGTTGGCAGGGGGTACCTGCTGAGAGCATCTGCGTAGCTCAGGTTTATTCCAGGGCGATGTACCAAAGTGTATGAGTAAGCGGCCAGAAACAGAGTCCATCTGGTCATTCTCGGGGAGAGTACCTGTGGGGTTTGTTTGCCACTGGCTAACAGTCCCAAGAGAGGTTTATGATCTGTTACTAGTTCAAAAGAATGGCCATAGAGAAACTCGTGCAATTTTTTTACAGCAGCAACAGCTGCTAAGGCCTCCTTATCGATCTGACTATAGTTTCTCTCTGCAGCAGAGAACGTCCTTGAAAAGAAGGCAATAGGTGCCTCAGATCCATTTGAAAGTCTGTGGCTTAATACTGCTCCTATACCAAAAGGTGAGGCATCAGAAGCCAAAACCAGGGGCAAGTCCTTGTTAAATTGAACTAACACAGCATCTGAAGTCAAAAGAGACTTTACTGCCTGGAAAGCGTTGGCTTATTTCTGTCCCCAGTGCCATGGGGCCTTCTTATCTAGGACCCTATGTAGGGGTTCAACTACGAGGCCTTGTGAGGCAGGAAAGATGCATAAAAATTTAGGAGCCCCCAAAAGGCCTGTAATTCGGTTTTGTTAGAGGGAGTGGGTGCCTCGTGAATGGCTCTAACTTTACTTTCAATGGGGTGAATCCCCGAGGAATCAATTCAATAACCAAGGAAGTCTACTTGACTGGTAGCAATGGTGCATTTATCTTTTTTCAATTTGAGCCCATTTAGCCTAAACCTATCAAGGACAGACCTCACTCTGAGTAGCAATTGTGTTTTGTTGGTGGCAGAGATTAAAACATCATCAAAGTATGGGACCACCCCAGGTAGGCCCTGGAGGATTCTTTCCATGATTGATTGGAAAATGCCAGGGGCTACACTGACTCCAAACTGTAAACGTTTACATCTGAAGGCGCCCCTGTGTGTAACTATGGTTTGTAGGTCAGCAGTGTGCGGGTCCACAGGAAATTGTTCGTATGCCTGGGACATGTCTAACTTGGCAAAAATTGTATCTGGCTCAAACGAGTGGAGCAGGTGTTGGATTACAGGTACTGGGTATGTGCTAATTTGGAGGAAACAGTTGAGGGACGTCTTATAGTCAGCGCAAATTCTCACACTGCCATCCTTTTTTAGGGGGGTCACTATGGGGGTTTCCCACTTGGCAAAATCTACCTGTTCCAAAATTCCTTGGCTGATGAGCTTGTCTAATTCAGTGTCTAATTTGGGCCTAATGGTGAAGGGAACCCTTTGAGGTTTTAAACAGATTGGGGTGGCTTGTGGACCCACATCGAAAGATGTGGGGGTGCCTGTATAACACCCTAGCTCACTGCTGAAAACGTCTGAGTAGTCCTTAAAAAGGGCATCAACCTCAGAATTTACTACAGAGTGAATACCTGTAATGTTAAGGCCTAGGGCAGGAAACCAATCTAGTCCTAGCAAACTACGTAGAGCACCATTTACAACTACCAGTGGCAAGTGACCTCTAAAGTTTTGGAATTGAATGAGGAAGTTTCCCTTACCCAGGACTGGGATGGTCTTCCCCTGGTAATCCCGAAGAGTCAGGTGGCAGTTGATCAGCTTCTTCTTTGAGAGCGAAGGCAGTATCTTCTTCAAGGTGGTCCACAATATGATGGAGAGTGCTGACCCAGTGTCCACCTTCATCCGGCAGGGTTTACCTTCTATGAAAAGAGAAATGCTTATTTTGCTGGAATTACTGGTGCTATAGCCCGTGTGATAACATGTGTAGCAATTTTCCACTTGCCTTTGGGAGGGGGCAGAAACTTGAGGTCTTTGAGGATGGGTCTGTTCGGCTTGGCAAACCCTGGCTATGTGCCCTCTCTTCTGGCAATTCAGACAAATAAAGTTTCTGAACCTGCAAGTTGACCTAAGGTGGTTGCCCCCGCAGCTCATACAATGAGGTTGTTGTTTGCTGGTCTGGGCATTGGTTTTTTTGGGTGGACCCAAAGGTGCTCTGGGGCGAGTGAGGCGATTTACCTCTGATGTTTCTTCTTCCTCTTCTTGGGAGGTTTCATCATAATGAATTGTAACCTGACCTTGTTTAGAGATGCTTCCCTGGAGCTCAGCTGCAGATCGTTCTGATAACTCAGCAGCCTGAGCTTCCTCAACAGCTAGGGATAAGGTCAAATCTTTTTTTGCCAATAACCTTCTCTGCAGTTTTAGGTCCCTGACTCCTCCCACAATTTGGTCCAGTAGCATGTCCTCGAGGTTGTCCCTAAACCCACAGTGTATGGCAGCTGATCTTAATGCTGCCATATACTGAGTCACAGTTTCCCCTTCAGCTTGAACCCTCCTTCTAAAAGCTAGCCTTCTAGCTATTTGAGAGGGCCTGGGGGAATAGTGGTTTGATAAGATCTCCCTCAACTCATCCCAGGGGATAGCCTTGATGGATCGAGGGGACACTAGAGCAGAGGCTGTGTCAAAGACGGTAACCCCACAGAAGCTTAAAAAATAAGACCTTTTTCTCAGGTCTATAGCCTCAGACAAATCAATCGCATTTAAAAAATATTCGAATCTATTCATGTAAGATTCCCAAGTCTCTGCTCCTGGCTGGAAATGTGGGAACGTCGGAGTTGATGCCATCAGAGTGGCAGAGTCGGTTTCCTTAGGTGAGGAAATTTAAGAGGTATCGCTTTTAGAAAAGCATTTCTGGTTGTGCCTGTCAGCGGCGCTTGGCTCCTCAGCTGTGGAGCTTTAAAGTTCACGCTCTTTTTTTTTTTCTTTTGGAGAGCGCCGGCGGCGGTAACTTCAAAACAGCCCTTGGCGGCTTCAGCTCTTTCTTGTAGTGACTTTGGCTCAGTTGTTTCGCCTGGTCATCTTGCTGTATCCCGCCCTTGTTGCCAGTGTTGTAGAGCGGCGGTTACAGAGAGAGACGGAGCCAGGGAAAAGGGTAACAGACTTTATTCAATGAATAATGGGTCACCGCGGCTGCCGATGGCAATCTGACAGCCAGGTGGCGGCGACAGCTGATACCATTTGACAGCTCCCTTTTAGAGCCGGCTGTCAAACGGCATCAGCCAATGGGAGCGGTCGACGCTCCCGTGCAGGCGGCGGACCAGAAGGAGAACTGAAGCTTAGTCCTTAAACATAGCACTAACTTACATGAATCTTATTAAATTTCTCCTTTGCATTTGTCTTTTATTATACCATATTCAGATTGTCCTCAGGCAAATGTAAAATAACATATCTCGATCTATATTTATAGCCAGAAATTTTATGGAGGAACCTAGTCTTCCAATATTTTCTAATATGGTAGATTTTGTATAGTTCACCTTTTTAAATATAGTTCTAAAACCAACCAACCTATCTATCCATCCATCCATCCATCCATCCATCCATCCATCCATCCATCCATCTCTATCATATTTATATGGCTGTCCATTTTAACTAAATAATTCTGAAAACCTAAATAAAATACAATAAGAAAACACAGATATCTAAATTTAAAAGGAAAAGTAAAGAGTTCTTACAGATTGTTTGACATCATAAAAGCAAAACACTTGGTTTCCATGGGAATCCTAGCACCATCATCTGTGGGAAAGACCAGCTTTTCAAGGCCTAATGGAAGTCCAGCATGGTCAAGGCCATCTGAATCTTGGGGAGAAGCTATTGCAGAATCAGGGCTGCCACAGAGAAAGCACACTCTGTGGGTCTCAATAAGTGACATTCAGTGGTGTGACCCAATTTTTTTTACTACCAGTTCTGTTGGCATAGCTTGGTGGGCATGGCCATGTGACTGTGTGGGTGTGGTTTTTTTTAAGCATACTCCCCCATTTTTGGGCCTTCTGGGCCTCAGGCAAGCCTACTGGGAGGCATTTCTGCTCCCAGAAAGCTTCCCTGGGGCTCAGGAAGGAAAAAAAATGGACCCTGGAGGGGGTGCACAGCACCCCCCACATGCTTCATTTCGGGACCTTCTGTGCCAAAAAATGCCTGGGGGGGATTTTTGCTCCTAGCATGGGGGAACTTCCTCCATTTTTTGCTTTCCTGGGCCTCAGGGAAGCCGCCTAAGCAAAGCAGTAAGTAAGCGAGGCGAATCCTGGCACAGCTGATCATAGCAAGGGAAAAAAATACCTTAAGTAGTGACTGGGTGGGGTGAGTCAGGTGGGTGGGGTGAGTGAGCATCAGGCAGGTGGGGGCAAGTGAGCGACCAGTGACTGGGTCAGGGGTGTGGCCAGCCAGAAGTTACTACCAGTTCGGCAACCCATGCCAAATCTTTGCTACTGGCTTGCCTGAACCAGTGCAAACATCTGAATACTGATGAAGGTACCATCATGTCAAATCTGATGGAACATGCAGAAACCACTATAGAAAGGCAAGTAACCTGGCTCTGTGTGCTTCAAGACTTTAAAAATTACAACCAGCACTTTGACTTATACAAGATGTTGCCCCTTTGTTTCCTGATTAACAGAACTACATATTAACTTCACTTCCACTATTAATACTGTCTCTTATAGTACTTCAAAATTGGACACTGCCTAGTACCTGAAGTTGAAAAGTTTTTCTGCCAGTTTTTGATGTTATACAGTACATCATTATCCTGGTTCCATCACAGGTCAAGTGCAGTTTTTCTCTCTTATGGGGGTTCAGTCTGCCCCCCAGTCTAATGCCTAAAAAAATCTGCATCCCTCTACCTGATGCCACTAACCCATATGCACCTTGGTACCCTGATATATATATTTTTTGACAATGTTACCCAGACTTTTTTTTCTTTTTATGACCATATAATCGTCTTTTTTTTTTTTTTTTTTGGAGTGGAGTCTGGGCAACTGAACAGAGCTGAGAGTTTGCTGGCCAGATCCCTTTCTGAGATTGCAGAGTTTGCAGCCATATTTTCTCTTTGTGCCCTGATAGAGAAGCATCTGTTGATGCCTAGGACTGAACTGCCAAACCTTCCAAACTGGAGGCAAGCATCTTCACTTCTAGGCTACTATGCCACTCAATGCTATCCAGACTTTATCTAGATAAAGCTAAATTTGTTTTCAGGATTGGTTGGCTGTATTTCCCAGTGTCCCATTATCTTTGATGCCGAAGCAGAACACAATCCCTGCCTTCTTCTCATTTCTGTCTAAGAAATTATCTAGATGGCACCTGCAAACTTTGCACCAGTCAGACAAGTTACCATGTGATTCACACACATCACAAACCCATGTTCCAGTGATATTTTTATCATGGCTTCCATTTCTGCTCAATGCACTAAAAGAATTACTTTAAAGCTATCAAGTAACACCTCATAAATTCCTACTATAGCTCTCCAAAATTTCTACAATAAGTCATGGGTTTACTTTCTTTCAAAACCTCCAGCTTTCTTGTGCTTAAAGCATTTGTTTATCATTCTAATGTTTCAAGAGAAAATCCAGTTGCATTTTTCAACATCCAGGTTGTTCTCTTGTAACAAGTCACTCATTGTCAATAGTTCCATGACCAAATTTGGTATGAATATAAATCGAGGGTAATCTGGAAACATTCAGAAACATCTGCGAACATTACAAAAAGAATGTGAGATGGCATAGCTCACTCTTGGAGGTTAGTACACTATTGATCTCAAACTATTCCCAATAGATGCAGTATGAGAATCTAAAGATGTGTTTGAATTATATTTCTGATTTATTAGATCTCTTCCATCTCCCAATGGTTTTCACTGAGATGAGAGCACAATTCAACATCTTGCACGGTTCTGAAATTTTTCCTCCCTTTGTATTTTATTTTAGACCATGATTAATTGAACAGACTTTTTTTTGCTTATTGGACCTTTGTCAGATGTTAATATGATATAGCGTTTCATTTTTTTTTTTTCATCCTGCTGTTCTGAAATCAGTCTGCTCATTTTGGATCTTGCATATTTTTTAATGTAGCTATAATCCAAATTCAGGATTGATACCACTTCAGAGAGCATGAAGTGGCTGAGTATGTGATTTGTGTATGGTTCGAAGAATGTGTTCAAATCTTCCTGGACCAGAGATCTGCTAGGTAACCTTGTTAAATCCAATATATTCTTTAGTCTCTAGGACAAAGGCCATGTGGTCATTCACCTTAAAGTATTACTTAAAATAATAACATTATCAACATAACTGTTTGAATAATGGAAATAGTTTTGAATGCTAAGCATTCTTATCCTGGACAAATGCAGATAAAAAATGATTTGGCCCATGTTGCTAACAATATATATAGTAGTGCTTGCTTCTAAATGTTGGGACATGGGATTTTCCCCAAGTTCAGAATTACATATGTAAAGAGTTTGCAAACAACCTCTTTAAGGTAGTCCTCTGAAAACAGGGCTTGTGATTGCGTGCTGTATGTCTCCAAATAGAGCTCAGCAGAAAATGGAACATTCACCATGCTATCATTTTACTGTGTTCTAATTCAATTCTCCTTTGACAACTCCAAGGTCACATAATAAAAAAGAACTGTTCACCGTGCTGATGAGGGTTTACTTTCTCAAAAGTGAGGTTAATCTCGATCTTAACTAGCAACTACATTGTACTGTGTAGTACCTTGATTTACCTAATTCCAAATGTGGGTTGGTCTCTGTAGTTCTGTGACTGACAACACTATTTTTGGAGATGAACTGCAGGACATTAGCCTAGGGCTGGGGAATATAAGCAATCTACATACTTTACTTACTGATTTTTTTTTAAGAAAAGTTCTTGTTTAACAAGGAGAAATTGTAGGACTGAACTGAACTGAGAGAACTATGTGTATGTAAGTGTTCCTGGGAAAGCTTAGTGATGAGATAGCTATCAGATTTCCAGAAAATAGGTTGCTTGGAAGGACTATAGTTCAAGGTAGGGTTAGGACTGAGCCACCTAAAACATTAGAAAGCTACCATTACCAGATTGTCTGACTTTGGTGTAAGACAATATTCATGAACATTTTGATTTATAGGTATAGATATAGATGATAGGTATAGATGATAGATGGTGGGTAGGTTAAGTGTGAGGTAAGAATAGAATAGAATAGAATAGAATAGAATAGAATAGAATAGAATAGAATTCTTTATTGGCCAAGTGTGATTGGATTGGAAATATGTGGTATTTTGGTTTTGGTTTTATGATTTATTTATAGGAAGGAGGAGGGTTAGGGTTAGGGTAGTTGGTAAGGGTAGTAAAAGCTAGCATCTGTTGTTTAAGGGGTTTATTTGGAATATACCTCTCTTAGAATATTTTGGATGTGCTGTGAAAGTTGTATACTGTGTAAGAATAATGGAGCTAGAAGAGGTACCAAAAAATCTACAACATGCCAAGTGCAAAAATTTCCTAAAGGAAATTCAAGGTCAGAAAAACAGAATGGTGCTGCTGACCACACATAACTTACTTGCCGAGTGTAGATATTTGAAGGATGCTAGTTGGGTTCTCTCTGACTTTAACCTTATTAGCCAGAAAGGAAAACTGTCTGATATTACTGACTCTTCCCTGCTGCTAGTTATCGAGTTGTCTCAGCCTATTATTTCACATCATTGCTGTTGCTTACAAGATGTTCTCTGTGTGACAGAGCATATAGATGACATGCCCCAAGGGCTTTCAAATACTACCTAAAAACTGAATGTCATATATCATACATTTACTAGGACTGCTTGCTCTGCCTGCAGACTGGCCAGAGAGAAAGGTTTCTTTCCTTTACTAGAGAAGAAGTCACCTGATTTATAGATAGATCAAATGATGAATTTGATATTGAGGCAGGAGCTTTAATTTTGCTTTTTTTTCCCCACATGGTGATTCAGGGAATTTAATGATCGTGTCCTTTTGAACTTTTACTAGTACCCTGTAGCACATTTCATTGGAAGAACATTGTGATGGAATAGTGTGTTAGAAAACAGCACTGAATGCTCTGTAGGGCAGAGTTTCTCATCCTTGGCAACTTTAAGATGTGTAAATTTCAATTTCCATAATTCTGGTTATTGAAATCCACACATCTTAAAGTTGCCAAGGTTAAGAAAGGTCTAGGACAACTCGCTATTAGACAATTCTCCACAGGACAATTCAACACTATACTGTGTCACTCAGTGACCATGTTATCATCAAAATTATTGAAACTATTGTATTTCTGAATTTTATTTGTTATTATTGGACATAGTTCCATTGAAATTAATTTAGCCTTTGTATTTGTTGAATTGTCCTGCAATGAGTTGTCCCGCAGCAAGATGACCCTGGTGAGTTATCCTGCAATGAGTTGACTGTGGTGATTTGCTCATGGTGAGTTGGCTGTTGCAAGTTGACTGCAATGAGTTGGCCGTAGTGAATTGTCACATTCCAGGTTGAAAAACACTGCTGTAGAGCAGGAGTCTCCAACCTTGGCAATTTTAAGCAAAGCTGACTGAGGAATTCTCGGAGTTGAAGTCCACAAGTCTTAAAGTTGCAAAGGTTGGAGACCCCTGAGGCTCTCTGCTGAAGGCGGAGGATAGAGGGTACATCTGAATAGTATGCCACAGGCACCAGATGGACCCAATAGGGTGTTGGAATTAAGTAGGGTTCTGCCTAAAGTTCTGAGGCAAAGTTCAATTGAGGTTTTAGTTTCTGCTAGGAATGAGAGAGCAGATTGTACTTATGCAGGCTTTTCCTGTCTGTGGATCTTGGAGATTTCCCCAGTTTTCATAGAAACTGAGTTGAAACAGCAGAAGAAATGCTTATAGTGCCTCTAGAGAAAAGGGAAGAGTGCCACAGGTTGCAGCCTTATTAAGGATTACATATTGTGGCAATAAGAGCAGGAAAAAGTTATTACTTTTCCATTTTCATTGGGCCTGCAGATAACTGTCTGATGGCCTTGTTCAAGTGATCAGCCATTTGCAGAGTCACTGTGAGAAGTATTAGGGGCATTTTGGTGGGCAGGGAGAAGATCTGTCTGGTTATTATTATATGACAAAGAGGCTCTGAATTTTTGCAGAATCTATTTCCTTAACTGCTTTACCTTGAAGAGCCTGATATCAGTTGAATTGACTGAGGCACATGAGTTGAGATGCTTGTGAAGAGTCCAAGCCTACTGATTTTGTGGAACTTGAGAAGAACCTTCCAGATGTAAGTCTATGGAGATTTTCAGTTATTTGGGTTATGGTTGTGCCAAATGCATTTTTTTTTTCAAAAGGCAACTGGACTTTATTTTTCCTTGTTTTGCTTCTTATCTGGGAAGTTTCTTCTATGAACTGAAGAATTGAAGAAGCTTCTTGGGTGAGAAGCCAAATGTCTTCAAAGAAAAACAAATTCCAGTTGCCTTTTGAAAAAGTACATTTGGGACTTTAAGCTGTAACCATACTTAGCTGTAACCCGTGCTTAGATCCATGTCCCTTATGGTTGGTCAAAACCTCCCATGAGATTATATACAGTTAGATACAGGCAATGGTGAATGTATCCTAGAAGAAAGTGGTAATCCTGCCAGGTCTTAAAGATGTGGTAATTTGTTCCTGTCTCAAGAAACTATTTATGGATCCAAAAGTGCTGGGTAATTTTTGTCCTTAGGAAAGATTGTTGGGAAGGTGATTGAGCTAAAGTTTCAGAGATCTGGACTGGTTTTTTCTTTATAGGATTTCAGACCAAGATAGAGAAAGTTTTCATTTAGTTACTGCTTCAGATAGTTACCATTTGTAAATATGACAGTTGTTAGGGATAACATTGTTTACCCTAACTGGTTTAGGTAAAATAATAAATATGTTATCATGGTTTATGAGTTAAAGTGTCTGCAACTTTAACTGTAGGAATGTAATTAAGGGAGTGGTCGTGAAAGCACCATAAAAGAAGCAAGGAACATCACCTTGCTCTCTCTGGCTTGATGATCCCTAATTACTGGATGAAGACTGCGTTTTTTCCTTACTCGAATGGGAGAGAGAAAGGACTGTTGATTTATTGTAAGTGAACTGACATTGGATATTCTACACGGACTTTGCTAACTGAATATCCTTGAATGGACTGACTAAAACGATACATGACTAATGGACTGTTATTTTGGCTATGCTATAATTCTAAATGGAATAAACTATATTTTTGATAGCACAAGCATATCTGTTATTTTTACTGTATGTTAACAAACATACAAACTTATCTCACTCATTTATCTGTGTGCCTATCTGATTAACGCTACACATTCTGTTTAGCTTGTCTCCTTAACCCTGGTTGGGGAACACAGGCTTAACACCAGTAATAAATAATGGTAATATAAAACTGATTTTCCAACCGATCTATGCATTCAAGACAATGACAGCCTTCAGTATAAAACTAAGGTCTGGTCAGTTTCAGGCAACAGCTGAAAGCCTCCAGGAGGGATCTAATCAACTAGTTAAGGTTACAAAGCTGAGCTTGTTAAGTTGCAGTTAGCACTTTTTAGGGACATTCTGTGTTGTGAAGAAAAGCAGCTTAGGAAGAAGAAGCTTGTTTAAACAATCTCTCAGGCCCACCAGGGGCAAAAAAGTGGAGTGGAGGAAGGGTCAGGCATAGGACAAAGTACAAGGGAACTTTAAATGAAATATTTGCAGTCTTTCTTTCTGTGTCATGTGATATGGTCAGCAATTGTGGCACTTGGTGACTTTTACAGGAACCAATCGCACTCATTAAATGAGTACCTTTTAAAGAAATTGATGATAATAACCAAAAATTGTACTAAAAAGCAAAATGAGGAACTGACAAAAGAATTAAGGATTCAGACAATGAAAAAAGTAAAATATTTAGGAATTTGTCTTCCAGTGAAATGCTCTACAATAAAGGCTGATAACTATGACAAGTTGATAGACCAGATACAAAAAGACCTAGATAGATGGATAAATTTACAACTCTCTTGGATGGGAAGGATAGCCACCATTAAAACAAATGTACTACCAAAATTGTTGTATCTCTTTCAAACTATGCCAGTCAAACTAAGGGAAAAAAATCTTCAAAGACCTGAACAAAAGAATTTGTAAATTTATTTGGCAAAAGAAAAAAGCTAGAGTAAAATACAAATTAATGCAAGATAGTAGAAGTAAGGGAGGACTGGTGCTCCCAGACTTTGAGTTATACCATCAAGCCGCAGCGAGTACCTGAATCAAAGTTTGGATCAACCTGGAGGACAAAAGAATATTGAGAAAAGGCTTCAATTTACAGATTGGCTAGCACACATTTCTCTTGAATGGAAAAAATAAAACCCATAGCTACTTTCAAACACTGGAGAAGGGATGCTTTGTTAAATATGTGGGAAAGAATTAAAAGAAACAATTATGTGAAAATACCTCTCTGGCTATCTCCAATGGAGGCACTAGTATATCCCAACATTATGGATTTGAACAAAACAATAAAATATAAAGAATTAATAACAGATGAAGGCAACTTGAAAACACAGACACAATTAAAAACATAGGGAATTGAAATTGGGTGATGGCCGTATGTTCAGATTCAAACAAAACATTAAAAAGACAAAGAACATTTTGGATTTTATAATACAGATCAGGAATTAGACAAAATTTTACAAGGAAGTAAAAAAAAGATGATTACCAAAATGTACAATTGCTTATTGAAATTCAAAATGGAAGAGGAAATGATAACATGGGCTAAAAATTGTGGCCACAATACTGAATTAGAACAATGGGAACAAATTTGGTGAACAAATTTGGTAAATTAATGTTATCAAATTTTTACAAATTTGGTAAATTAATGTTATCAGTCTCATATAAAGAAAATATTTATAAAATGTTTTATCACTGGCACCTTCCACCAGCAAGACATGCTAGGATGTTCCCTAATATGTTACCCAAATGTTGGAAGTGTAACTTTAGCCAGGGAACGTATTTTCATATGTGCTGGACATGTCCTAAAGCCCAAAAGTACTGGTCTAAAATACAGGCCTGGTTAGAAGAGATGACAAAACTAAAGATTAAATTCAATCCAGAGACCTTTCTACTTGGAATGACAGAACCAACGTAGAGCAAAAAACACCAGCTATCTGATATCACATATCATTACAGCAGCAAGGATAATCTTTGCCCAAAACTGGAAATCAGCAATGATACCCAGGGACCTGGCAATAACTAATAAAATCCACCAATGTGCAGAAATGGTTAGACTAACTTACTAAAAAATAAGGAAGAGGGGGAGTTTTTTACAATTTGGAATATATGGTACAAATTGTATAAAAAGGAAGTAAAGATATCCAGTGAAACTGATTAAACAAACAAGGGAAAATGGAAATAAGGATAAATGTATATATAGTTAGGTATATATGTAAAGCAATATCATTAAATAAATATTGTATTATAATTGTAATAATAACATAAAAAAGTAAGGATTTAAGAAACAAGTTATAGATTTACTTGTAACAAATGATTTTAATTGACACTAATAGAAATGTACAATGCTATGAAAACGTTGCAAAAATGTGAGAACATGTTTCTCTTTTTTAAAATATATATATATTTTTTTAACTTTCAATAAACATTGTTAAAAAAATAAAATAAAATAAAGAAATGTTGATGATCTCTGGCAGGGTTGGAAAAAAAAACCCCGATGCATTTGTCTTGGCCTCTTTGATCTCTCTCAAAAGTTTTCAATACAGTTTTCAGATCATGGTATCTTTCTGAACTGATTTTAAGAAGTGGAGGGGCATAGTGTTATAGGAATAGTCACAAAATAAGCACAAAAAATGACCTTGAAAAGAATGAAGACAAATTCAATGAAGACGTGGAACATTTCTTGCCTTCTGGATCCAATATGCAGTGCTTGTTGTCTTGAAGCAGGGGTATCAAATTAGCAGTCTGCAGGCCAGTTGCATCGTGCATAGGCCACACTCTTCCCAGCTCTGCAAAGGGGAAAAATGTCATAAAACATCACATGATGGCAATGTGACACCGTGAGTTTGACACTTGTGTTTTAAAGCCTTTTAGAGTTTAGTGGCCAGGTATTTATTGGGCTTTCTCTCCTGGTAAGATCTGGCTTATCTCAGGCATCCCATGGGAAGGATTTATGGAAGACCTCATCTCCCACAGAATGGAAGCCTTAGAATGTGCCTTATCTGTAGCTGCACCTATGGTTGGAATACCTTGTTGACATTCCTCACTTTTCAGAAATCACTTAAAATTAATAGGGATCAGACAGTGCCTAATAGCCTGTGGACTGTCTATTAGATAGCCCTTGGCATGTGATACTCCAGATGCTGTTATATGCACTTTCTATTTTTGTAAACCTATCTTGAGTCTAATGGAGAAGTGTGGTGTATATATAATTTTGTAATAAATAAGCTGCTTTATCTACCTTCAGCAGTGGCAAACTAGCATTCAAACTGAGCAGATAAATTCATGTGCAAATATATATGCTATTTTGTTACTTTTTAATATGTTTGTTTTTCTCCATTTCATGAGACATTCAGTCCAAATAATTCTTCCCTAAACACAAATGCTTAGGGGGGAAATGACAGGTGAGCTGTTCCTTGGTTTCATCGCTCACATTTCATCAAGTAAATGCAGCAAGAAATCATTGAGAGAACATATGAACCATTCAAAACAGTGAAGGTCTTACAGGAAGGGCTGCATGTAAGAATAAAGCATAGAGAAGCATGCAAAATAATCATGAGCAATTACTGACAAATAAAATAGTACTTTAAACCTGCAGCTGTTGCCCGGGGAATAGATGAGAAAAACTCAATTCCCTTCAGCCTATACCAGAGTCACTTAGGCAATTAAGCAGATTTCTACTTTGGGATTTAAAATATTTTTGAGGTACTTAGGACCATGAAAGGATATGCTAAGCAGCCCACAAGATTTTTGAAGTCCTTTATGTGTCAGTTGCTGGGGTTTTCAGAAAACACATCATTTCTGGTGATAATCAAAACATTCATCTCCTCTTAGATGAAGGACGTATGTCAATTAATCCAATTTATAAAGGGATTTCATCACCACTACCCTCACCATCCCCCAAAAAAAATTCACAAGGAAGAATCACTCCTAGCTGTGGTATGGTGGCTGTTTTGATTGCCATAATATAAAAAAAGATGTTGACACTCTAGAACAGGGGTGTTAAACTCACATCATGGAGGCATTATGTGATGTCTCAGGACTTTTTCCCACTTGTCTAAAGCAGGCATGAGCATGGCTAGCATGTGATGCAGCTTGCCCACGGGCCAGGAGTTTGACAGCCCTGTTCTAGAAAGAATGCAGAGAACAGCAACAAAGATAATTAGGGAACTGGAGACTAAAAGTTGCTGGAATTGGGTATGTCTTGTTTAATGAAAAGAAGGTCTAACAGTGTTCCAATATTTGAGGTGTTGTCACAAAGAAGAGACAGTCAAGCTATTCTTCAAAGTACCTGAGGCAGGAAAAGAAGCAATGGATGGTAACCAGTGATGGGATTCAACTTTTTCACTGGTTCTGTGGGCGTGGCTTGGTGGGCATGCTTTGCGCATTTCCTCTGTGCCGCACGAAGCAGCGGAACTTCAAAACCTGGAAATAAAAGTCAGTTTAGAGCGGGGACTGATCGTCGGAGTGAACTGGTTCACTCACAGATGATCCTCAGAGATACTGGTTTGGTTAAACTGGGCCAAACTGGTAGAATACCTGATGGAAACTAAACAAGGAGAGAAGCAACCTAGACCTAAGGAGAAATTTCCTAACAGTTAGAACAATTAATCAGTGAAACAACTTGCATCCAGAGGTCATGAATGCTCCAACGTTGGAGGTTTTTAAGAACAGATTATTGGAACACTGTCATTTGTCTGAAATGGTATAGGGTGTCCTTCCTGAACAGGGAGTTGGACTAGACAATCTCTTCCAACTCTTATTCTGCTTTTTATCCTCGGAGAAAAGGAAGTAAATGAGAATGTCTACATAGCTCTTCTGCCTCCCCTTGTTCCTACTCCAGATACCTGGCTTATCTATACTTCAAAAGAAAATGTGGTAGATAGAGGAACAGGATAATCTGCACTTGGATCCCACCGCATTCAAACCTAATATCCTAGGGCTGATTGTACCTCCTAAGCTCATTTTTGTACTTCTTTGTATGCTGTTGCCCAAGTATAATCATTTCCTGCCCTTTGAACATAATAAAGAAACACCAATAAATATTAAAAAGCAAAACAAAACTCTCAAAGTACTGCCCACATGAATGATGTTTATGAATGAAGTATGTGATTCTTTTTCGGCTTTCCAGGATTAGCAAGGATTCAAATAGTGCAATGCTTGGTCATTAGGATAATGCTGAGATTTGCTTGATTGTGGCAGGGTATTAAATAAATAAAATATTTGTCTGAATCCCAGAATCCAGAAGCTTATCCAACTGATGAGGCAAGAGGAAAAGAGTTAGTCATCTTAATCACTGTAGGCCTCTTTCAAAGCACATTAGATCTAACTCCAAATCCTCTGTACAAACTACTATCTTTCTTCCTATTTAAAGAAAATCCAGGAAATGAAGGAAGAGGGGGAAGAAATATGTAGCATGTGATTTCTATTCACATGGAATTGTTTTACCATCACAGGACTGTCCCATCACAGGATTCGGGAAAGGAATATTAAATAGTATATTCAAAACAGTGTCTAAAAATGAATCTTGTTGGTGCACAACCTGTTCATCAAACTAGGAGTTAAGCAATATGACCTCAATTCCCCATTGTGATCCCTTTCCTTTTCTAACTTTCTTTCATGCCTATATTATTTGATGTATTATATTTCTCAGTAAAACTCTTTAGCCGGTTTATAAAATGTAGTTTCAGCTATGAACATAATAACACAGCAAAACATCATTTTAAAATGGCCAAGGGGATCAGATAGACCATCAGCTAGGCAACAGAGGACACTTCATCAGGGAAGTTTTTCATATCTCCGCTGACCTGTGTATTTTTACAAAAAGTCACCCCATTTTATATTAACTTTCTTCATCTCATTTGTCTCAACAAAGCTCCTTTAAAGTTGAAATCCTCTACATGAGAGAAAGACTCTTCAAACTAGTGAGAGTTAATTCTGAGAAGACATCCATAAACTTACACTCTGTTTTTTAAAAAAAAAAAAAAAATAGCAGCTTTATGATTCAGACATCATGGGAATCTGTGGCTTAATAAACTAAAAGAGGAGGGAAGGGAAATACACAAGCTCTCTGCTTAATCCTTGTTTTATCAGTTATCCAATTTGGACCTCTAAAATAATCCCACATACTTCTTTATAAACTCTGGGAATCAAACATGTAGAAAGGGAACATTAAATCTGTTTTGAATTCCAAGATTCAGCCTTGAAGCTAATGAAGCAGTAGAAAAGCCTGAATTTACAGGCTGGCAGCAACAGACTTGGCTTCCATGTTGAAGAGCAACTTCAACCACTAGAGATCTAATTGGAAAAATTATCCCATTGTCTGCTCATGATCATTGCAAGCCCAGCCAGAGCCCAATTAATATCAAATTCTTCAGTATACACTGCTGTTATGCTTCTCAGTAAACTGGAGAACTAGCCTTCAACTTAGACACACAGACACATACACAACACACAGGGATGAGATTTGCAGAAAGTCATATTCTCCTGCTTCCCTGCTGCGTTCTTACACATAAGCCTTTTGATGCTTTCTTCCTTTCTCTGTATGTTACTGTTGAGCTAAAAAGTGGTCTCTGGAAATGTAACAGCTTTCTTTGGTTATACTAAATACTTGGGGGGGGGGGGGAGAAATACTAACACGTTTTGTACCTGACAAAATAGTTAGCCCTGTAGATAGATGTCTATACAGTATTGGATTAATTCCTGTTATTATGCATTGTTAGCATTTAAGGCTTTCTTTTTTCTAAGGCTTTCCTTAAATTAGCACTTTCTGGTACCACAACAACAAACAACGGAAGTTTTAAAATCAGGCTCCTTTTCATATTTCCCTCCCTTTCAACTTAAGGATATTGAACACAATCTGAACACTGCCTGTTGTCCATATGGATTTTTTTTAAAACAAAGGACTAAACAAAGTATGTTTAATAATATCACAAATCAATTCAGGTAATAGAACCAAAGTGATCAACATTCTCTGAAAAGCAACTACATCTTTGGCATTTGCTTTCCTTGGTGAATTGCCCTTTAGTGGATTTGTGCACTGACCAGGAAAGAAATACAACTGAAAATGGTCTTTTCATGTTCTTTTAAAATGATATAAAAAAGGAAATCTACAGGTGGTCTTTTTTCATAAATCTCTTTTAAGCTCTGGGCCTATCCTGCATGGTGCTCTGACAGGCTGACAATAAAAAAGGACTTATGATGGTCCTGGGGATGGAGTTGTTCTAAAGCTTCCCCAGTGGTTCAGCAGTAAATCAGGGACTGTCAGGATTGCTTCCCTGCCACCTCCTACCAGGGTGACATTAAATTGACACTGTATACTCTAATCTCTTTCTAACCAGAGGAATCAAGAGTACAAGGGGGGAGGGGGGGAGATCAGATTGAGATATCTGAATACCAAGGTTTTGGGAGAGGGTGGAATAGAAAAATCTTTTCCACGCTGTTGCAATAAAAACATATGGGGAAAAATAAGTAAGTGCTTTAGGAGTTTGGGGTGTCTTTATCACCTTCTCACTTTAAAAAAAGAAAGGCAATTGCAATCCAAAGAACCTGCTATTGTGGCAGTATGAAGAATATGAGTCTCATGATACTAGCCCACCAATAGTACTCGTAGAAAAAAAGGAGTGATTTTTAAGGAAAAAGAGTATTATGTGTGGTGTATTAGACTAACAATTAGAGTTCTCACTTGAGACCCTAATGACCAGGCTCAAATTATCATATTTTACACATATTATACAAAGGCCTGGCTCCCTTGAGAAATCCATAATGCTGAGAAAAGAGGGTAGGAAAAAGACAGAAAGGATGACCAAGTAGCAAGGTGGATAGATTCAATACAGCGATTGGTGCACTGTTGTAAATTTTAAAGATCTAGGTTGGGGAAAGATCATCCCAGAGAAAACTGACCTCTGTGGTTGCTAAATGTTGACTCTAATACACCAGCACATAATCGATAAACCCAATAAACAAATATTTTAGATGCTTAGGTGAAGTGAAAGAATGCTTAGGAATTTCACATGTTGCCTACATATGGCTTTCTCAGCATATATTTCTTCCATGGAGGTTACTTATGACCAGAACATGAATAGAACCAAAATATTAACAAGCCTAAAAAGCCCAAAAGATCTTTTTTTTTCTACTGGGAAGTAGTAAACCCAGATGAACCTTTAGAGAATTATGCACTATAATCATCCAGAGTACAGGAAGTTCTAATTCAATGTATCAGTGCTAAGTTTAGCTAAATAGATTGGTTTTTCTTTCCCCTTTGTCTTCTATGGTCTAGAAAGAGAAATGTTGAGTATAAGCCTCATTCCTTGTGAGCCTCTACTTCATGTAATAAAAAATCATGTGGCAACATGGTGACCTAGGACTATGAGATCCCATCTCAACCTCTGTTTGAAGTGTTATTGGAAGAAAAAAATGCAAAGAGATTTGGAAAGCAATCCTAAAAATGTTATAAATGTGAGATGCCATAGGATGTGCTCTGATCATTATGTCATGATATATACTTGCATCAGCCTTGTACTTTTCAAGATATGTACTATCAACATTCACTTGGACAAGAATAAAGTTGGCTACATAACTGAGTATTCTGCTTTCTCATGTCAATAGGCATCTTGTTTCAGACCCCTGTGATCTGCATAAGCAACAGATTTTGCCCATCTAGCATATTTCAGTAGGTTGCTTGACCAAAGAAAATAAAGAAATGACAGCTGCCTCCTGGTGTTGTTGGAAAGTATGCAGACACTGGCCTCTTGGAACTCAGAAATGTGCAAAAGCAAATCAGTTGGCAAAGAGAAATGACATAGTAATGGTGAGTGACTGTTTTCATTTAAAAAATCTATTTATTGTTCTAAGGCCAGTGTTTAGAGACATGAAAGCATGTTTCTTAAGAGGATCAATCAGATGGATTTCAGCAATTGCTTGGAATCAGAATGAGGAATGGACTTTGCCTTCCATGGTTTGCTTGGCAATCAAAGGCCCCCTAGCTGCTTTTTCATAAACAGGAAGAATCTTAACACTTCTCTTGGGTTCTGTCCAAATCAAGGATTTACTATGAAAGAGAAGAAAGCAGAGATGGGTTGTGTTTCTGAGTGATCTTGTCCAAAGCCCATGTAATCCTTTTGTTTTTGTTAAATGAAATGGGGGGATATCATCAAATATCATTTTGATTGAATCTAAAGGAGGCACTGGCAGGAATATTAAATAACTGAAAGGTTAATGTTGTTCCAGGATACAAAGACATTTGGTTAGGCTTGGCACAATAGTCTTCCCAAAGCAAATTCCATAATCATAGTACTGGGTTTAAGGAGCACTTTTCCAATCTCTTGTTTCTGAAGAAGGATTCTGTAGATACATATATGTTCTTAGATCATTTCCTACATATTCCTACCATGTAGAGTTTTGTTCTTTCTCAACATCCTTTCGTGAAGACATGACTTGTATGTTCAACTGCAGCTGCTAATGTAGAAGGATAAGCCAATATTGAAGTTTGTCTGTCTTTAATAGCTCCATAAAGGTATTGAAAAAACTTGTTTTTCTTTTTGGGTTTTATTATCAGGCTTCTGAATAACAAAAAAAAAGTGTGGTACTATATAAATTTTTTTAAAAGTAAAAATGATCAAATGGTTAAATCAACAAAGCTATTCTATTTCATTTTATTATGTTCTGTCTATTCTGTTCTGTTCTATTCTATTCTATCCTCATTGTATCACAGATATACACCATTAATTGAATATTATACATTCTGTTACCAGAAGTAAAGAAAAGATCAAAGAAGTGATAGATCTAGCTGAAAACAAGAGAGAGGTTTAAGATCAAAAGGCAATGTGTAACTCAAAGAACAAGAATGATTTGCAAGAACAGAAAGATGGATAGGTATAAGAAATGGTCTCAGTGTGAGATGGATCATGATTACATTTTTGTTTCTCTTATCTCCTGTTTTTAATTAACATTGAACTGGAACAGTGTGATGGATACATGCAAATGGTTAATATAAATTAACAATAAATTAAAGGAAAAAAATCTGTAGATTATACAGAACGTAAAAGGACTTGAACCTACATACTAGCTTTACATTCATTTCCTTGTCAATAAGCAATCACTGTTATGAAAACAGGACAAAGTGACATAAGACAAGATATTGATGTAGACTAGTGAAATCTGGCCAAAAAGGTAGGTCTTAAGTTTACTGAGATTTTCACTTCATTTATAATTGAACTTACTGTATATTGAGATCCTTTTGGTTGCTGTTGCGATCTAAGCAAACTAAGCAAACATGTTTATTTCAAACCAACCAGAATTATCGACTAGTGTTCTACTAATTTATCATTTAATTTGATTTATTTTTTTTAATAAAGTTTTATTTGGGTTTTCACACATACAAAATACAAGTAAAACATCTTTTTGGCGGCGGCTGCATACTGCTGGCTCATATTTAGCTAGTTGTCCACTAAGACTCCAAGATCCCTCTCACAGTTACTGCTATTGAGCCTGGTTTCACCCAGTCTATGTGTACTTTTGTTTTTTCTTGCCTAAGTGTAGGACTTTACTTTTCTCTACATTGAATTTCATTTTGTTATATATGGTCCAGTGTTCTAGTCTATCAAGATCCATCTGGATCTTGAGCCTGTCTTCTTGGGTGTTAGCTATTCCTGCCATCTGCAAATTTGGAAATTTTCCCTTTTATTCCCTCATCTAAGTTGTGAATGAAGATATTGAAGAGTACTGAGCCTAAAATGGAACCTTGTGGCACCCCACTGCTTACTTCCCTCAATGAAGACTTAGACCCAATAAGGACAACTCATTGAGTATGGTTTGTCAGCCAGTTGCGAGTCCTTCTAGTGATGGTGCCATCTATTCCACTTTTTTCTAGCTTACTAAGAAGTAGGTTGTGGTCTACTTTGTCAAATGCCTTGCTGAAATCTAAATATATTAGGGAGAGTGCATAAGCACACCAAAGTGGCTACCATCCCTATCCTATTGTTTCTTTTATTTTCTTATATGTATCCATGTATTCATAACTATGTTTATACTTATATTTATTATCTTGTAAGCAATTGACAAATCAAATAAATCAAATAAATAAAAATATTATGTCCACAAGTATTTCGCTGGTCATAATTTAGTCATATGTTGAAGAATGAAATAATATTGGTTTGGTATGATCTATTTTTAACAAACCCATGCTGACTACTAGTTATTACTTTACTCATTTCTAGATGTTGGCAGATCAGTTTTTTTATTATCCTTTCCAGTATCTTCCTGGGTATTGATGTTAGATTGGTCTATAATTTTCTGGGTCTGGTTTTTTTTTTCCCTTTTTTGAAGATGGGAACCACATCAGCTCTTTTCCAGTCCTCTGGTAGTTCCCCAGTGCTCCAGGATTTTTGAAAGATATGGTGCAATGGTTCTGAGATGACTTTTGCCAGCTCCTTTAAAGATGTAATCCATCAGGCTCCAGTGATTTGTGTTCATCAAGATCAGACAGGCGTTCTCTTACTATTTTTTTGCTTATTTTAATTTTTATTTCTGGTCTGTCTTTTACAGTTAGGTTTTTGGTGGTTTGAGCTATAGTTCCTTTTTGCATGAAGACCGATGCAAAGAATGAGTTAAGCAGTTCTGCTTTCTCTCTATGGCCTGTTACTTCCTTGCTGTCTTCTCTCTTTAGTGGCTTGACTGTTTCCTTTATTTTTTTCTTGTTATTTATATGTTGGAAGAAACTTTTTTTTTTTATCTTTGACTTTTATTTGCAAGTCTTTGTTTGTTCTGAGCCTTTGCTTTCCTGACTTCGTCTTGCAGATTCTGGCTATCTGCTTATATTCTGCCTTAGTTGTACGTCCCTCCTTCCATTTTTTGTACTTGTCCTTTTTTTCTTTCAATATGCCAAAGAGATCTTTGGGCAGCCATGCTGGTTTCTTCTTGGATTTCTTGTTTTTCTTTCTCAGTGGTATTGTGCTGCTCTGGGCTTCTATGATTGTATTTTTCAGAGTTTCCCGAGAGTCTTGAGTTGTTTTCCCCTTTAGGATTTTCATCCATGGAATCTTTCCCAAGTTCTCTCTGAATTTGTTGAAATCAGCTCTTTTAAAATCCAAGACTAGTCATTGATCACAAACTCTAATCTCAAACAGATATAAAACGAATGGCTAAGCAATGTGGTAGCAAAGCTCTCTCTTTCTCTTTCTCTCTCTCCCTCCCCACCCCCCCTCTGTAGATTGTATATATGTGCTAGGATGGAAAATAAAAATTTGCAGCCCAGCTGGAAGTGCAATCAATAAACCTCAGACATGCTTCTTAATTCACTGCAACTCCAGCAGGAATTATTTTGGATGCATGGGAAAGTTGAAAGAAAAAAAAACCACCCTAAAAATCTTACATATATCTCAATTATCCTCGGTGTTGTCTTCTATTTGAATATGCTACCAACAAATTATAATTAGTTAATAAATAAGACAATTGTAATCTGACTAAGAAATATCTCTCTGCTGCTTGTAGTCATTTTTTAAACTCTACCCACGTATCTAAAACCCTGAAGGCAAACACAGAGATTGTCGAATCTGCAGAATCCTCTTTGAATGTCTAACAACAAGGGCCTTTCTTCACTGCTGAGCTGAAGTGTTCTCCATCCATCCTGGAGATGATTGAAAACTAAAAGGGCATGAAATTTGCTTTTCCTTTTGCCAGTCTGCATCCCGCCTTTACGGTGTCTGATCCTGGCCATTGCCAATTATCCCAGCTTTCCTCCAAGGTAACAGATGAGGAAGCCAAATAAATTGTATTTAGTCTTTAATAGGCTGCATACTATCAGTTAAAGTGGGAAAGCACTGTGTTTTAATATTGGTGCTCCTAAGAATTATTTAAGCTGGTCCCACTTAAGAGAATGAGATGGAGGGAACATGATGAGTTCAAGGCAGAAAAAGGAAGTTGGCAGGACAACCACGGTTAGGTACAAGGGGTGGGGGGAAGAAGTAGACCACACAAATTGTATAATTAACCAATCTGCCATGCTACTGTGATGAGATTATACTTATTAAATATGATTGGCAATTGGCACCCAAAGCAATTGCTTGCAATGTATGTGGTTATGACTTCACATGTGCATGCCTAGCTATCTCACACCCAACTGGAAGTTTGTCTTTGCTCATTCCCACAGGATCTGGAAAAGTGCACCTGCACCTGAAAGGAAGATTTTTGAACAATATATTCTAAGATGGGGGAATTTGCAAGCTCCATGAATCACCTGACACGTGCTCTTCAGATGAACCCATGACATAACTTAACTTGGTTCTAAATTGATTAATTTCCTGGGCTAATCAACCCATTTTATGAATGGCATAAGGTAAGTTATGATAAACCAACTAAGTGAGCTAGAGTTGTCTATCATGCTGAGCCAAAGCAATGAAAAACATTAAAACTAGCCAAGTTTAGCATGTTGTTTGAATCAATTAATAACCAAGTTTAGCATGCTGTGCAATCTCAACCTGTGGAAAAGAATTTCCCAAACTATAAAAAGAGCTGAAGCAATCATTCTTATTAATTGTCTCTTGATGTCCCCAGCGGTGCCAGATGGAGCTGGCATCCATTTGGAGCTACTGTTGTTATTGTGTCAGCCATTTCTAGAATTTTTTAAATGTCATTCCTAGGAAACATCAGTGCTCATATGCTGCAAATCCCACCTATGGCATCCAAGGGAATGATCCAAGAGGAGCAGAATGACAACAGTAGTGTCTCAATGTCATTCTTCAGGCTCCACCCCTTTTGCAAATACATCCTGTTGCAGCCATATCCAAAAGCAGTGGAGTTTGCAGTACAAAAACATGAGACTGCTTGTGTCATTTAATGAAAGTAGTTGAAGCCTGAAGATGCCTAAGGATCCCATTATAGCAAAGAGAGCTTACTCTTTAATAGGTATTCAGCTTACTGTTTGTATTTCCACCAGGTTTAAACAGTAATGGTGGTTTCCTGTCAGATTTGAACAACTGACATATGGGTGGCCATGCACATATCCACTGTTCAGCATAATCAGAACTAAAATGCAAATCCACAGTCCTAAAACAACATCATGTATCTGCTGGAAAGCCAGAATAGCCACTGTTTATGAGAAAATCTGTACAGAACAATGATTTATTTATTCCTGATCTAACCGTGTTCTTTTTGTTCTTTATTTGTGCCTTTCTGTTTTCATCTAATTTTACCCTGAACCAAAACAGTAATAGCCATTTGTTGATGTTCAGCTGGAAGATATCTTAAGAAGAACCAAGGCAAAGCTCTGGCTTGGGGCAAGGCTTACCTAAAAATGTCCCGAAAGATTCATTTCCCTGTCTAAAAAAATGTAGGGAGGGTAGATGGATCTATGATGTTTCCCCTGCCCTTGAGTTCAGTACCCTATTATTTCTCAAACACCAGAAGATCAAGCACAAGATCAGTTAATTTATATAAGGTGGACCCTCCCTTATGGCTTAGTATTTCTTGCTAAGAGCAAATATTCATGCTAAATGCTTTTATTTCCATCTCTAAAGATTTTTTTAAAAGGTCCAGGGAATACGCCTTCATGGCTTGTGTTCCCTCGCTGATTAGGCCCTTTCCTTAAACTCTAGAGCTGTTCAACCAAAGCTCCTACATACTTTTTGTTAAGGACTAAGCTAACGCGTTCATTAACAACCCTAATAGCTTTATGTTAACAGCAAGCTCATAATCCTGCACTTCTCATTGGCCCGCGAATAGCGAGTCGTGATTGGTCGTTTCTGGCTGATCTGATTGGCTGACAGCGGGTCATCTCTGATTGGACACTTGTTAGAGCGGTAAACTCAAATCATTGGTTGTTGTGACAGCATCCAGCTCTATAAAAGAGCTGCTGCTGCCCAAGTATTTTGCTCTGTTCTGAAGTCACGAATAAAGAGTTGAAGTCACAGTTTAATGCCTCGTCTCCATTCCTTGCGCCCATGCTTAGGACATAACACTGGCTACGAGGGTGGGATGCGGAGACGATAGAGCTGACTGAGCACTCATCGAACAATACAGAGCATGTGGCTGAGAGCGCAAGCAACAAACGGCAGGATGACCAGCGGCGCCATACCACCCGCTCCATTTGACCCAACAAATGAAGACTGGGATTCGTATATAGACCGGTTCCAGATGTTCCTGGAGACCAACAATCTGAAGGATGCTATGCCTGGCAAGAAACGAGCGGTATTCCTGACCCATTGCGGGCCCGCTGTTTTTAAAATGGCTGAGGAGCTTGCAAAACCGGTGGAGTTGAAGACAATGGATTGGGATAACCTTGTGCCAATCCTCTGGGCCCATTATGCACCCACGGTGCCAACACTCATCCAAAAACAAGAGTTTTACGACCAACGGAAAAACGAGAGTGTCAGAGACTTCATCACTGACCTCCGGAACCTGGGTGGACTCTGTGGTTTCACAAACCTCAAGGAAGCAATGAGAGACCGAATAGTTCTGGGATTAGATGACCACACGACACAGAGCAAGATTATGGTGAAGGGAGACATCAGCCTCGCAGATGTCATCGCCGACGTTACTGCCGCAGAAGCAACCAGGAAGTCAGCCGCTCGAATGCACCGAGCGAACGCATCGCACCGCCAACTCGCTACTGACAGTCCGCCTTCCTCTGAGAGGCACATTACTATGGCCCATCATGAAGACCTCGAATCCTCATCAGACAGCGAGGAAGAGGAGGTCAACCGGCTATGGTCAGAATGTGACCAATGAGACCAACGGAACCAGAGATTCCCGTGCCAATGCGCTGGTTGCAGAGCAAAACACCTGCGAGCAGATTGCAAATTCCTCGACGCACTCTGCCACTCCTGTGGAAAGAAAGGCCATACCGCAAAGGTCTGCAGAAGCAAGCGAGGGTCCAGTCCAATCCGAAGGGAGAATAATCTCCACCAGGCTACAGGCAACCCACCTGTAAATCGGGACCGCCTGAACCACCAATGGAACAACCACTACTACAGAAACCGAGCACCTAGATGGGAAGAGGCACACCAAACCATCACTATCGGCCACACTTCGTCCCTGGATGCAAGGAAGATTGAGAATCGACCTTGCGTAATGGAAGTCGACTTGGGGTCGTCCCTATCGATGGTCTCCTGGAAAACCCTCAAACAGCTGATCCCTGCCATCTGCCACCAGGACCTCAGCACTCAAAAAATCATACTAAAGGACTACCAAGGAAACAGAATTCCGGTTGTCAGTTCCAGCCACGTCCAAGTATCCTTCAAGGACCACACCGCAATGCTACCTCTGACCGTCGTCGATCGTGACCGGCCCAGCTTGCTAGGTTTACAGTGGTTCGCCCCACTCGGGATTGAACTAGCTGGTATCCACCAAACCGGAAACAATGACTGGGAAGAGGCCCTCGTCCAGGAATTCCAGGACATTTTCACAGAGAAGTTAGGCAAGTACAAGGGGACCGCTATATCGTTTAATCTCAGCCCCGATGTAGCTCCCATTCGCCTTAAGCCTTGTCAGGTGCCTTTTGCACTCAAGCCAAAGATTGACGGGCAACTGGATAAATTAATAGCCCAGGGTGTGTTGGAACCGATTGACCATGCCCGATGGGAAACCCCAATAGTAACACCCATAAAGCCAGATGGCTCGTTAAGAATTTTTGGGGATTACCGGGCCACCCTAAATCACGCACTTTAGCAGAGCGCTTACCCGGTACCGGTGGTCCAACACCTTCTTCACTCCCTGGGTGGCGGAAAAATATTTGCGAAATTGGACTTAGCTCAGGCATCCCAACAGCTACCCATAGATGCAAAGACTGCAGAAGCCGAGACTATAGTCACACACAGAGGTGCCTTTAAGTGCAATAGACTCCAATTCGGAGTAAGCGTGGCACCAGGCATTTTCCAAAGTCTGATGGAGAGACTATTACAAGGCATAAAAGGGGTCGTGCCTTATTTTGATGACGTCTTAATAGCTGCCCCTACTAAAGAGTTATTAGAAAAATGACTCAGGATGGTTCTACAAAAGTTTAAGGATGCCGGCCTGAAGGTAAAAAAAGACATGTGTCAACTTTGTACGGAGAGAGTGGAGTTCCTTGGATACCTTCTCGATAGACAGGGAATCCACCCTACCGAAAAAAAACTAACTGCAATCAAAAATGCCTCAAGACCTAGAAATAAGACAGACCTCCAAGCCTTCCTGGGACTCATTAACTTTTAGAACATCTTCTTGCCCCAGAAGGCGACTGTACCTGAGCCCCTACATAGACTTCGCGACAAAAGGGCTTCCTGGGTCTGGGGACAGCGTGAAGAACTAGCATTTCAACAAGTAAAAAACCTCTTAACTTCTGATGCTGTATTAATACAATACAACGAGACTCTACCCTTAACGGTTACCTGTGACGCCTCACCATTCAGTAGGAGCCATCTTAAGCCATGTCCTGCCAAACGGTAATGAGGCACCTATTGTGTTCTTTTCGAGAACTTTGTCTAAGATTGAAAGGAACTATAGCGAACTTGATAAAGAGGCTCTCGCCATTGTGTCTGCAATTAAACGTTTCCATGAGTTTGTCTATGGAAGACCCTTTGCCATAATTACAGACCACAAGCCGTTACTCGGCATTTTAGCAGAAGACAAACCAACTCCCCACATCTTATCACCAAGAATGACACATTGTTTTTAGCTGCATACGACTACCAACTGCAACATTGTCTGGGGAAAGCCATTCCCCAAGCTGATGCCTTGAGCCGTTCTCCACTACAAGAAGTCATTGATGACCCAGCTCCAACCCTAGCTGTATTGCAAATCGAGACTCTTCAGTCACCACCGCTGACTGCACGAGACATCGCCTCAGAAACGAAGAAAGATCCTTCTTTGGCACGAGTCCTCACCTGGGTGGAACAAGGTTGGCCTGACAACGAACCCAACAACACCTTCAAGCCGTTCAGAAACCGACAGACAGAACTGTTCTCTCAAAAGGGCTGCATCTTGTGGGGAGACAGAGTCGTCATCCCGGGGAAATTACAACATAAAGTTTTAAAAATGTTGCACGATGGACATCCAGGCATCGTGCAGATAAAGGCATTGGCAAGGAGTTACGCATGGTGGCCAGGCATAGATAAGCAGATAGAAGCCTGGGTAGCTATGTGCAGCAAGTGCCAGGAGACTCGCGCCGCTTCTCCCAAAACACCCCCAACTCAGTGGGAAACATCTCGTGGTCCCTGGTCCTGCATCCACATCAATTTTGCAGGACCCACAAGAGGACACACTTTCCTTCTAACCGTGGATGCCTATTCCAACTGGCTTGAGGTCCATAAAATGAAAAGCACCACCACGGAAGCGGTCATTAAAAAAACTGAACAAGCTATTCACTACCCACAGATTGTCGGATGTCCTGATCTCTGATAATGGCCCTCAATTCACTACCCTGGCATTCAAACAGTATTTGGCAGACCGGGGCATCCGCCATGCCTTAACATTGCCAGCTCACCCTGCGGCCAACGGCAGGGCTGAGCGAATGGTCCAATTTGTAAAGAAAACTTTACACAAGATGGAACAGGGAGACATTGACGACAAGATAACCAGGATGCTTCTCCTCCAACATATCACTCCAAGCAGCACCACAAACAGAACCCTGGCCGAACTCCTGATGGGCCGAAAACTTTGCTCACATCTTGATCGCCTTCACCCTGCCTACACTCCAGAACAACCCCTAGGGTCCAGCAGCAAGTGTCTTACATTCCAGGTAGGTGACTCCGTTTTTGCAAAAAACCTCTTGGGTGACCCATTGTGGGTCCCCGCTACCATAATGCAACTTACGGGCCCCCGATCCTACTGTCTACAAACTGCGGATGGAAAAATGTGGAAGTACCACATAGACCAGTTTCGATCCAGACTAGCACCTACTCCCATCTCATCCCCTGAATCTCAAACCAGGGAGGGAAGGGACATTGAGGGGACTGAAAAAGAAATAGCAGATGACCTAACAATTGGAACTCAGCAGTCTACACAACCAACCATGGGATACTCACCTCCAGAAGGAGAACTAAGCCGGGTGATTGATTCACCGCATAGCAGCACCGCAATGGAAACAGATCCAGGGAACCCGGATGACAGCATTGGCGAGAACGGAGAGGACAGCCCCGAGCCATCCAACGGAACAGCAGGACCATCTTCGCCATCCAACTCAGGAAGCAGCCCACCGGAACCAGAGCCAGGACAGAAACCAGTGGAACAGCGCAGATCAAGCAGACAGGTGAAGCGACCTGCCTACTTACGAGAATACGTCACCCCACCCCTCAGACGGAACCTAGGGGGGAGGGGTGTTTAGGACTAACGCTAATCCTAATAGCTTTACGTCAACAGCAGGCTCATAATCCTGCACTTCTCATTGGCCCGCAAATAGCGAGTCGTGATTGGTTGTTTCTGGCTGATCTGATTGGCTGACAGCGGGTCATCTCTGATTGGACGCTTGTTAGAGTGGTAAACTCAAATCATTGGTTGTTGTGACAGCAGCCAGCTCTATAAAAGAGCTGCTGCTGCCCAAGTATTTTGCTCTGTTCTGAAGTTACTAATAAAGAGTTGAAGTCACAGTTCGATGCCTTGTCTCCGTTCCTTGCGCCCATGCTCAGGACATAACACTTTTCCATTTCCATCAAATCAGGATTTCAGATATGTGAGGGAATAACCGTGACTAGGTTTTAAATACATAGTTTAATATATTTCTTGTCAGTGTGAAATCTGAGGGTGGGTATACAATAGAGAATGGCTCTTCAGGGAACTGCTATGCATGATAATTCCTTTGGTGGAAAAACAATAGAATCGTGCTTGTTTGTCCATCAAATAAATAAACAATGGTTGTTATATTCAAAGACCATTTTCAGCCAACTTCATTGTGGTCAGCTTTGAGTGAAGCCAGAAGTTTGTTAGTTCAGCTCCATGTGTCATTCCTAACAGGATAATGAGTTCACAAGCATGGCAAAGGCCAGACTCATTTTCTCTCCCCTGCTGGTGAGCTGTAAAGAGACATTTGAAACAGAAACTTGTCAGAGAATTCTAATTTCTGAAATCCCACAATCAGTTCCATCATTTTAGGAGACTAATCTCCAGATACAAACACTTGGAATGGGTTTTGTAATAGGGTTAGGATTATGTGCAATGAGATATGCAAATTTTGCTCCTAGAGAGGACACAGGATAATGCCTAACTGTTGCTAATGATTATGGAACTAGAAAAATATATTGGGCAAAGATTTAACATGAAAATAATGCCAGGACTTTGTCAATTCAATGACATTAATGGATTATGTTTTGCACTTGGATGGAATATCAGGCAAAATAGTTCTACCCAAACTTTATTTAATGAAAAGCATGTTGTCTTTATGTATCTGCCAACAACCATTGGTTGTTGTTATTATTATTATTGCTATTGTTATTATCTACCATGACTTTGCTAACATCCTTGATTATTTGATTAGTTTTCACTCCAAAGATATATAAGCATAGAGGTTCTTGCTGTTCTCAGAGCTTGATTGTTTTCTTGCAGATTTTTTATTCATCATACAGACAATGTTAGCATTTCAACCTTGAGCTACAAATATTCTCCTTTATTACTGTAATAATGGACCCAAAGGCATCAGAATTATATCTACCATGTTTCCAATCCACTCTTTAGTTTTCTCAGATGTGGGGAAGAATTTTTTATTGGTTAATGCCAATCCTAACAACAACATTTGTGCATAGTCATTGGTCCCTGTCTTTTGAGCTTCTTTCATATATAAAATCACTCCTCTTTTCTTGCATTGTGTCAAAGAAGTAAATATTCTCCCTAACTTTGGCTGTATCAACCATTGTTCATGTTGCTTTTTAATATGTACTTCTTGTAGGCAGATTATATCAAATTTTAATTTCTCTAATTTATGGAAAGTTTTCCTTCTTTTAACAGCTGAATTAAGTCCATTTATGTTACTTGTAATCAGTTTTTTCTCTTCTATGTTTATACTTTATAAGTAGGTTTAGCAGCTCTTGTAGATCTTGGTTCACGTTGTTCCTTAACTTCCACCTTTCTGCCTACTCTACCTTCTTCTTTTTCAGTGGCTATTTGGCAATCTTCTGCCTTGTATACTTGATATGAGACTACTTGGGAGATTGTAAAATCTCTTGTTGGTACTTGTATGGATACATCTGAAAGTCAGGATCCAACAAACATTTGACAATCGTGGGATTTAAGAATTAGAAAGGATCTAGTTGTTTCCCATTATTTCTTTGGCCATACCAGTACAGATAATTGTGATGGAATATTGCTGTAAGAATTGGTTTGCTTAATTAGACAAAAGTCTGTTTAGGACACATATTGACAACTTCAATCTCATCGATGGTCTTCTACTCATCCTCAATGGCAGAATTGTATTTTGAATTGTTTAAGTTCCCCTTTGGTAGACTTTGGGAAATGTGGATTTGAAAATGAAAGATGACACAATATATTCTGCCTATGGGCAAGAAGTGGAAAAATACAAAATTGTGACTTTTTCCAAATCCTTCACCTTTCAGAAATATCAAGATCAGCACAACTCAAATAAAATGCCAGAGGATATGTTGTCAATTACAACAGATTTGGGTAGATGTATCACACTTGTCCTTTGTTTATTTTTCTTCCTTCCTTGGAATTTTTTTTCTAATTGACAGCTATTTTGCCTAATCCAGGATCCATTATCAGAAGCTTCAGCCTCTCATATCTATGCTGTGAATTTTCCAAAGGTTATTAGAACAGGCCCAGTAAGTTATGATACAGCCAAATAGCATCATTGTGTTGCAACATCATTGCAGAAATAACACAAGTTATAATCTTGAACAAACAATGCAAGCATGTTTGTCGTGTCGTTGTTTAAATGTCGTTGTTTAAATGTTTAAATGACATGGCATACATACTTGCATCATTTGGGCAAGAACATAACTTGTGTTATTCTTATTAATCATGTGTGCAATAATGCTTACTACCTGCAGTTGTCACTAAATGCTACGTATTATTTGTAACAAAATTCTTCATTTTTTGAAACTACAACCAGTTCCCCTAATGGTCTCCTTTGTCATATAGGTTAGATATGGTTCATATATATTCAGAAGAATGTAAGCCTCTGACACTGTTGAAAAGTAAATATTTTTGTTTTTAAACTATAGGACAAGCTAACATATTTTTTTATAAATAGATCATAGCTCTTCTACTATGTGTAGAATATCTGCTAAATATTACTGCATACTTTCTATCATCCTAGGCTGTGATTTTTGCTAGCATATGATGTTTTTTTAAATAGTACATAGAAAACCAGATATTTTTAATAGTCAACTATTGACAGAGAATTTTTGTTTTGAAGCTCATTCTATCATATACAAGTCAGGACATTATATATCACTTACTTATTGCTTCATTCATCAACCATTCAAAGTTACAAAGGCCCTGAAAAAATAACTTTATGATCAAAGCCGGCCTTTATGATCTCCATGGTATCTCTCAGTCACATGATCAACATTACAGTCAGTATGCATCATCCTGTGCCTGACTTGTTGTTTTCTTATTTTTTTCTCCTGGCAGGCAGATTGGTGAGGAAAAGATTACAAGAGAGTAAGCTGGCACACAATGGGGAACATTCATGAAAAGCAATGCACTGGTATTAGTAGTCTTAAATGTGCTACACAAATAGATTTATTCTCCATAGTATACCCGCTTACTCTCTCATAATCCCTTCCTCTCCAATATCTTTGCTCTGTGAGAGTGGAAAAAACAAGCAGTTTCTCTAGGTAATCTCTCCTGTGCCTAACCTTTTTCTCCCCTGCTCCAGACTGAAGAGATTGAAAGAAAAGAATAACAAGAGAGTAAGTAAGCACACAGTGGGAAATACACTAGACTGTTTGAGTAATACACTCACAGCTGCTAGCACCAGCACATTACTTTTGAAGTATATTTTTCATTGTGTGCTTCTTATTCTCTTGTAATTCTTTCCTCTCCAATGAAGGTAAATGCAAATATTAATTCACTTTTTGTAAATTATCCAGCCTCTGGTTGAGCATTCCAGAGGACAGGATTAGGAGGCAAACAAAAACAGAAAGTGTGAAATTGTCAGTTTCAAGCTGACAAGCACAATTGGCCACAATGGTCACATGATTTTTGACTTAGTGATGTTTAGTGCCAGAGTTTCTGGTCCAACTTGTGGTTGCTCAATTAGGACTACCTATAGACTGATGTAGAAAAATTCAGTTTATTACATAATTGAAGGTAGGCTAACATGACAATGTATGTGTTAAGTTCTGAGCATGGGTGCAAGGATGGAACGAGCCGGTGAAACAGTGAACTTCAAATTCTTTATTCACATGTGAAAACAGCTCAACTGATGGCCACGATGGGCCCCTTTATATAGGCAACTCTTAACTTATTTAACCAATAAAAACACAGGGAGCACTAGCTCCATTAACCAATGGAAGAGGCTCGTTAATAGCCAATCAGATTCCCCTGAATGGACCAATCTGATGTCACTATTATCGGCCAATCAGAAGTGCAGGGCCTTCAAGCTCTTAATGATCTTTATGAAGCATTTATTGATTCACAACACCCCTTTCCCCCGGGTTCCGTTTAAGGGGTGCGGTCATGTAGTCTTTGAGGTCGGCAGGTTGTTTTGATTGTCTATTAGATTTTCGTTGTCCTCCCGGTATTTGGTTACAGTCTTGTTGGGGTAGGACGTTATCTGGTGAAAAAGGTGCCTCCCATTCCGCATTTGAATTTTCATCATCGCTACTGCTTTCGACATCTCTTTGAGGTGAGGCCACCCCCATTCTGGTTCCATCACGTGCTGTCTCTGAGTGGTCATTACTACCACTTAAACTTTCTGCCGCTTTGAATTCAGCTTCCTCGCTATCTCCTCCCCCCTCAGTTTGGAAATCAGGGGGCTCGGAGATCCCCAACTGTAGCCTTGAACGCAGCTGATCGATATGGTGTTTCCAAATTCTATTGTCGCGACATTTTACATGGTACGATCTAGGGCCAGTTACTTGTACTATAGTTGCCTCGACCCACAAGGGATCGCCCGAAAAGTTCCTAGCGAAAACCAAATCGCCTACCTGGAAATTGCGACATTTCCCACTAGAACCATGTGGCTTTTCAGGTTCATATGCTGGATGTAGGCGGTCGAGGTGGGAGCGGAGCTTCCATCCCATTAATAACTCGGCGGGAGTTTTATTGGTGACGCTGTGCGGAGTGATATGCTGTAAAAGGAGTATCCGGTTAATCTTGTTTTCTATGTCACCATAGTCCATCTTATGCAAGGTTTTCTTGACAAATTGTACCATGTGCTCGTACCTTCCATTTGCCGCAGGGTGCACTGGCGAAGTCAGCACATGTCGGATACCGCGGTCCTCCAGGTACTGTTCGAAGGACAGCGCGGTAAATTGAGGCCCATTGTCGGATACCAGAATGTCTGGTAATCCGTGTGTCACAAAGAGTCTGTCCAATTTTCTGATGACTGCTTCAGTCGTTGTATTCCTCATTTCATGGATTTCAAGCCAGTTCGAGTAGGCAACCACCATCAGTAAGAATGTGTGTCCCTTCGTAGGACCCGCAAAGTCCAGATGAATGCGGGACCATGGTCCCCTCAGCATTTCCCATTTGGTTGGGGTTGCTTTTGGCGGGGCGTTGAGAAATAAGCAACAGGGGCTTCATGACCGTTTGGCAAAACATGGCTTAAAATGGTGCCCACCCCAAATGGGGATGCATCACACGTGATCATTAAAGGCAAAGTCTCGTTGTACTGCATCAGGACAGACTCAGAAGTCAATAAATCTTTTACATGTCGAAACGCCTGTTCTTCTCTATGTCCCCGTACCCAGGTTGCTTTTTTGTCCAATAAACGATGTAGTAGTTCAGCTACGGTTGCTTTGTGAGGCAGGAAAATGTTATAAAAATTGATAAGGCCCAGAAAAGCCTGGAGGTCGGCCTTGTTCCGGGGTTTGGGGGCATTCTTGATCGCCCTGAGTTTGTTATCGGTGGGATGAATGCTTTGACTGTCAATTAAATATCCCAAAAATTCTACGCAATCCGTACATAAATAACACTTGTTCTTTTTAACTTTGAGACCAGAGTCTTTAAATCTCTGGAGAACCAACCTCAGGTGTTCCTTAAGTATTTTCTGGGTTGGGGCTGCGATTAACACATCATCAAAATATGGAACAACACCTTTTATCCCTTGTAATAGCCTCTCCATTAAGCTTTGAAAGATTCCCGGGGCGACGCTCACTCCGAACTGGAGCCAGTTACATTTAAACGCGCCTCTGTGCATAACAATTGTTTGGGCCTCTGCCGTTTTTTTGTCAACAGGCAGTTGTTGGTATGCCTGGGCTAAGTTTAGTTTAGCTAAGACTTTTCTGCCCCCCAGGGAATGGAGGAGGTGTTGTACCACCGGTACCGGGTAAGCGTTTTGTTGAAGGGCGTGGTTCAGGGTGGCTCGGTGGTCCCCACAAATTCTTATTGATCCATCCGGCTTGATGGGTGTTATGATTGGGGTTTCCCAGGGAGAGTGATCGGTTGGTTCTAGCACTCCCTGGGCTATTAATTTATCAAGCTGCTCGTCAATCTTTGGTTTAAGGGCAAAGAGAACTCGACGAGGCTTAAGGTGGATGGGAGCTATTTCGGGATTGAGGTTAAACGATATCGGGGTCCCCCTTGTACTCGCCTAATTTTTCCGTGAAGACGTCCTGGAATTTGTGGATGAGGTCTTCTTCCCAATCGCTGCTGTAGGTTCGGTGAATGCCGGCCATTTCAATTCCAATAGGAGCAAACCATTGGAGGCCTAACAAACTAGGCCGATCCTTGTCGATTACAGATAGGGGTAAAAATGCTGTACGGTTCTTAAACGATTCCCGTACTCAGCTGGATCCAACAACCGGGATTCGATTTCCTTGATAGTCCTTAAGTATGAGTCTTTGGAACCAGAGGTCTTGCCTACGGATAGTGAGGATGAGCTGCTTGAGGGTCTTCCAGGAAACCATCGAGAGGGACGATACTGAATCGACTTCCATCAGGCAGGGCTGGTTTTCGATGGCCACTTTCACTCGGATCTTTTTGGCATCCAGTGACAAGGCGTGACCGATCATGATCGTTTGGTGAGCCTCTTCTCACTTCGTTGGGTGGTTTAGGGTTTTGTTTCTGTAGGAGTGGTTGTTCCATTGGTGGTTCACGGGTTCTCGCTTCACGGGACGGCTTCCCATTGGTTGGTAATAGTTAGCCCCCCTTGAGGGCTGGCTGGGTCCTGGCTTGCTTCTACAGACCCATCCTATGTGGCCTCTTTTCCCGCACACATGGCAGAGCGCATCAAGGAACTTGCATTCTGACCGGGGGTGGCTTGCTCCACACCCAGCACATTGGTACTGTGATTTCTGGCATTGGTCCCGTTTGGACCGAAGTCAATGGACCTCTTCCTTGTCGCTGTCTGACGACGAGTCGAGGTCCTCGTGGTGGGCCGTTTCTAGCTGTCCCTCTGACTGAGGTGAAATGTCGCTGGCTCGTTGGTGAACTGTGGTGTGTGTGCGGTGCATTTGGGCAGCTGACTTCCAGGTTGCTTCTGCTACAGTAGCTTCAGCTATGGCGTCTTTAAGGGTGATGTCGCCCTTTGCCATTAATTTACTCTGAGTGCCTGGTTCATCTAATCCCAGAACGATTCGGTCTCTTAGGGCTTCTTCTAAGTCGGTAAACTCGCATAGGCCTCCCAGATTACGGAGATCCGTGATGAAATCAGCAACGCTTTCGCCCTTCTGCTGACTTCTCTGATAGAATTCATGCCTTCTCACAAGCGTTGGCACGGTCGGTGCGTAGTGAGCCCTTAGTAGTGGTTCGAGGACGTCCCAGTCCATAGACTTTACTTCTGCCGGTTTTGCTAGTGCCTTGGCCATTTTGAATACAGTTGGCCCGCAATGAGCTAGGAATACCGCTCATTTCTTTCTGGTAGTGGCATCCTTTAAGTTGTTGGTTTCCAGAAACATCTGGAAGCGATCCATATATGAGTCCCAGTCTTCTTGTGCCGGGTCGAATGGAGTGGGTGGTATGATGCTGCCGGACATCGTTCCGCCATTGGTGCGTTCAGCCACGTGCTCTGTTTTGGTTCTTCGTCGTTCAGCAAGCTCTGATGTCTCCACATCCCACCTTCGTCGCCAGTGTTAAGTTCTGAGCATGGGTGCAAGGATGGAGATGAGCCGGTGAAACAGTGAACTTCAAACTCTTTATTTACATGTGAAAACAGCTCAACTGATGGCCACGATGGGCCCCTTTATATAGGCAACTCTTAACTTATTTAACCAATAAAAACACAGGGAGCACTAGCTCCATTAACCAATGGAAGAGGCTCGTTAATAGCCAATCAGATTCCCCTGAACGGACCAATCTGATGTCGCTATTATCGGCCAATCAGAAGTGCAGGGCCTGAACCCTGCACTTACTTCAAGCTCTTAATGATCTTTATTAAGCATTTATTGATTCACAACAGTATGCTTTAGAAATGCTTTAGATGTCGTAGACCTGAACCACACTGAAGATGAAGTCATATTAAGTTTTTTATCAAATATACAAAAAGCAACAGTAATTATATTTGATGGCATGCTGATGTTTGATGAAGGCCTTTATAACACCTTTATAACACAATATTTGAATAAGCACAATTGAAATTCATACTCTGGTTCAAGTAAGAGTAGCAGGTTCACAAAATCCAAGTGAAACAAAATCTGACCTGATTTCAGTAGTGTTGCATAATTAAACTTAATTCTAAACTTAATAATCCCCCCTCTTCTCTCTCCTACCCTTCCATTTCTTTTCCAAAAAATTGGCATTCTGAGCCTACAGTGCTCTCAAGCCCTTAAAAGTTGTACAGCCTCAGGTTGAGAAACACCTTTCTAATTTATAAGCTGACTATCCTTTTTTCGCTCTGAACAAAAATGCTGGTTAACGTCTCCTGCATTGTGGTTTTGCTTTTTAAGACTATTTCATAATTCTGCCCCAGCCTACATCTTTGGCATTTTATCTCACAACACATCACTTCCATATAATCTATCAAAAATATCAGTCACAAAGCTCCATCTGTCTCTTTCTCCCACTACATGCCTTTTCCCCCTTCTTGCACAAAAGATACTTTATTCATTCCTGTTTATTGCAAGAAATTCCTACAGAAAGATTAAAAGGTGATTTCACTGAGCAAATGGCAGATTCGACTTATACATTTTCTAAATGCCTCAGTAGCTTTTTCCTGTGTTTGCTCCATTCCTAAATACTGTACAGAGAAGAAATTTGGTTGAACTAATAATGTGGCAACTTATATAAAGAAGTTGTTAGAGGAAAAAAAAATATCTTGCAATATAAAAACAACATGACCCACAGCAATATCACCGTTATCTTGACCCACAATTTTTCTGCACTATTACTCAGATTTTCAGATTGAAAAAAATATCTCTCTCATATTTGATAGGAAGAAAAAAGAAATTGGACTATTGCCAAAGTGAAACACACTCTAATAGAATATATGTAGCAATGGGTTGGATGGTGAAATCCTTGCACTCCAATGAAACAAACTCTAGTTGTTTTATGAGTTTTTAAAACACTGATTTTTCCCCTCTGGCTATACTAAGTTATCTAAAAGTGAATGCAACTACACCAATGAGTTTAATTCTTTTTATGAATACATGTAATATGTTGTATACCTATTGTGTTTTTTTGAGTTGACAGATGACCAATTTACAACTGCGTCTTGTTGGCTTCTCTAAACATATACTTGTGGACATTCTTGTTGAGGAAAGAGATGCCCAGTTAGAAACTTGAACAATTCAAGCTTTTTTAAAAAAATATAAAAAATAAACATGTTTGGAGAGGTGTGAATGTAGATGATATTCCTTTACTTTTAATTAGATCATTTCTTTTTTTTTTTCCCCTCCATAAAAATCTGAGGGTTTTTCCCCCCTCTCAACTGGACTTTCATGTTTTTATTCTTTGTAACACACATGCTTCTATTGCATTACTTAACAAAAGTGTAAAATTTAACATAGATACAATCACATTAAATAGATTATGGCTTCCTTGATTAGACATTAATCCAAATATTTATTTCAGTATAATAAAATGCTGTCTATTATATGATGGAGTGTTTAACCAGGAATACTTGACATAGAAGGAAGTACTATGGAAGTTGGGGAGAAACTAGTAGTTTACTGTTACATACATGTAAGATTCCATGGATGGACAGATGGCTAACTTACCAAGTACTTGAGGGCAGACTATGACAAGCTGGCATCAAGCTGCTGAAGAAAATTGCTGCATTTGAAAAGAAAGACTTCCCTCTTCTTGCCTATTAGTCACTGCCCATTTCTT
The DNA here is from genome assembly GCA_033807585.1 of Hydrophis major. Lineage (NCBI taxonomy): Eukaryota > Metazoa > Chordata > Lepidosauria > Squamata > Elapidae > Hydrophis > Hydrophis major. Next base: position 294,692,188 of record CM066328.1, on the reverse strand, counting down.
CAAAAACAACTAGACAGAGTTTATGGAGTGGCTTCCATTCTTTTATCAGCCAATTAAACAACCTTTGTTGAATGACAAATCAATTAAGAACCCAATTAATGATCCTACTCTTTTGCTTTAATTCACACTAAGGCTTTCAGGCTCTGTGGAGAATCCAACCAAATAAAGCAAAAAACATGGGACCATCATCTCAGAATCTCTCCAAATGTGCTCCATACTTACCACAGATGCAGATTTGTAAAGCCATCTTTTCCTCTGCTTTCTCTTTCTCTGCTGTTTCCGTAATCCCAGGCATATCCTAAGGATTTCCCACAGAGCCATGATGCAAAGAAAGCCAGTGCTGAAAGCTTATAATGATCCCAGTGCTAAGGCTTCAGGCTTTCCGTGGATAGATGAGAGAGAAAGGCTGAGAAGGAGGATGGGCATGTGAAGGGGTGAAATCATAAAGTCAAATAAAGGTTAGGAACCATGAGTGAAACACTTTTGTGACTAATCAGCAGGCAATGAGAAAACTTGAAGCTAGATCCATAGTGTCCATCAACTAGAAGAAGACAAAATGATCAGCCATGGATCTAATGGTTGGCTGCCCAGTTAGACACAGGACACTGATCTCAGCAGCTTTGGGTACAGTCAGTGTTTAACACCCTTCAGCTGTAGAAACAGTAAAACAATCCCACTTGGTCATTGTAGGAAGGAGGAACATGCAGTTGTTCCTCTCTAAGTCCAAGGACAGATAGAAATAACAAAATGAGGGTTATTTATGGAAGCTAGGTTAGCTGACCCTCATGTGAAATCAGGCTGTTTGTGCTCTTTCTCTTCCTTTTCATTTTTTGGAAAAAGTACCCTTAAAAAGTCAAAGTCCTAAAAAATATTTCATAGTTGCATCATGGTAATTGCAGGAAGTCCTTGAAGAGGACAAATTAGATTTTATTTTAAATTGTCATGATTCTTTTGCAAGTTTGAATCAATTTCAGACATAATTCCCATATACCTTCCGCATCTGTATTCAGTAACTATAGTTACAGTATTCCTAAAAATGGAGAAATGGCGAAGCTGACTATTTTTATATATAAATGACCAAATGAAGTGCCTGTCTGCCACCCATAAGCAGGTAGAAATAATAGTTCAGCACCACAGGCATGATTGATAATACACAAATTATAACAGAGTTTCAAGAGCTAAGACTCAGAAATCCTCATCTGGATAGACTAATTGGCATTTACATTTTCTTCATGGCACCTTTTTTTCTGGGGTAAAAATGAACATTTTTGAAAATAAAAGCTAATAAAAGCTAATAAAAGTTTCTATTAAAAATAATAATTGTGCAATAACCACTTTAGCTGGCTCTCTTACTAAATATATTACTGAATAACCCTAGGTTCTAGGCTGGAAGTTGAGAGAGAAGACAATAATAACCCCTTCCATACTTTGCCAAGAAAAAGATCTTGATTGTATATATCCAGGAAGTTATCAGGGTTGAAATTAACTGGAAGGCATCTTTACCTGCATCTTTAATTATCTAAAAAAAATATTCTTCTTTGTTAACTTGGAATAACTTATTTCCATTGTGAGACCCTAAAAAAAACACATCCGTCACCAGATAATGCTTATACTTAGGGAGAGGCTCCTTTGTGTTATGGACTAAGCCAACGCATCAGTAACAACCCTAATAGCTTTACTTTTACAGCAGGCTCGTAATCATGCACTTCTCATTGGCCCGCAAATAGCGAGTCATGATTGGTCGATTCTGGCCAGTCCGATTGGTTGTTAGTGGGTCTCTCTGATTGGATGTTTGTTAGAGCGGTAAACTCAAATCATTGGTTGTTTTGACAGCAGCCAGCTCTATAAAAGAGCTGCTGCTGTCCAAGTATTTGCTCTGTTCTGAAGTCACGAATAAAGAGTTGAAGTCACAGTTCAATGTCTCATCTCCGTTCCTTGCGCCCATGCTCAGGACTTAACACTGGCGACGAGAATGGGATGCAGAGACAATAGAGCTGACTAAGTACTCATCGAACAAGACAGAGCACGTGGCTGAAGAGCGCACGCAACAAACGGCAGAATGACCAGCGGCGCCATACCACCCGCTCCATTTGACCCAGCAAACGAAGACTGGGACTCGTATATAGACTCGTATATAGACCGTTTCCAGATGTTCCTAGAGACCAACAATCTGAAGGATGCTATGCCTGGCAAGAAACGAGCGGTGTCCCTGACCCACTGTGGCCCCACCGTTTTCAAAATGGCTAAAGCACTTGCCAAACTGGAGGAAGTGAAGACCATGGATTGGGATAACCTCGCCCCAATCCTCCGGGCCCATTACGCACTCGCAGTACCTACACTGATATGAAGACACGAGTTTTACCAGAGGGACCAACGGAAGAATGAGAGCGTTGGGGACTTTGTAGCTGACCTCTGGAACCTAGGAGGCCTCTGTAGTTTTGCAAACCTCGAGGAAGCCCTGAGACACCGCATAGTTCTGGGATTAGATGACTACACGGCACAGAGTAAACTCATGGCGAAAGGAGACATCAGCCTTGCAGATCTCATCGCCGACGCTACTGCCACAGAAGCAACCAGGAAGTCAGCCACTCGAATGCACCAAGCGAACACACCGCACCGCCAACTTGCTAACGATAGTCTGCTCTCCTCTGAGAGGCACACCATTACCGCCCATCATGAAGACCTCGAGTCATTCTCAGACAGTGAGGAAGAGGAGGTCAACTGGCTCCACTCGGAACGAAAGCAAAGGAACCAGAGACTTCCGCGCCAATGTGCTGGTTGCAGGGCAAACCACCCACGATCGGACTGCAAATTCCTCAACGCACTCTGCCGTTCCTGTTGGAAAAGAGGCCACATCACAAAGGTCTGCAGAAGCAAGTGAGAGTCCAGTCCAAGCTGAAGGGAGAACAACCTCAATTGGGAGACAGGCAAACCACCTGGAAATCGGGACCGCCTGAACCACCAATGGAACAACCACTACTACTACAGAAATCGAGCACCTTCCTCTTCAATGAGAAGAGAAGAGGCGCACTAAACTATTATTATCAGCCATGCTTCATCGCTAGATACAAAAAAGATCCGCGTAAAGGTCATTATTGAGAATCGACCATGCGTAATGGAAGTCGATTCAGGGTCATCCCCATCGATGGTCTCCTGGAAAACCCTCAAACAGCTGATCCCTGCCATCTGTCGCCAGGACCTCAGCACTCAAAGAATCATCCTAAAAGACTACAAGGGAAACAGAATTCCGGTTGTCGGTTCCAGCCACGTCCAAGTATCCTTCAAGGACCGTACCGCGATGCTTCCCCTGATTGTCATCGATCGTGACCGGCCCAGTTTGTTAGGGTTACAGTGATTCACCCCACTCAGAAATGAACTAGCTGGCATCCACCAAACCGGAAGTGATGACTGGGAAGAAGCCCTCATCCAGGAATTCCAGGACGTGTTCACAGGAACATTAGGCAAGTACAAGGGGACCCCTATATTGTTTAATCTCAGCCCCGATGTATCTCCCATTGATCTTAAGCCTCGTCGGGTGCCTTTTGCCCTCAAGCCAAAGATCGACGAGCAGCTAGATAAATTAATAGCCCAGGGTGTGTTGGAACCGATTGACCATGCCCGTTGGGAGACTCCAATAGTAACACCCATGAAGCCAGATGGCTCGTTAAGAATTTGTGGGGATTACCTGGCCACCCTAAATCATGCCCTTCAACAGAGCGCTTACCCAGTACCGGTGGTCCAACACCTTCTTCACGCCCTGGGTGGCAGAAAAATATTTGAGAAATTGGACTTAGCTCAGGCGTACCAACAGCTACCCGTAGACACAACAACTGCAGAAGCCCAGACAATAGTTACACATAGAGGTGCCTTCAAGTGCAGCAGACTCCAATTTGGAGTAAGCGTGGCACCAGGCATTTTCCAAAGTTTGATGGAGAGACTATTACAAGGCATAAAAGGCGTCGTGCCTTATTTTGACGACGTCTTAATAGCTGTCCCTACTAAAGAGTTATTAGTACAACGACTCAGAAAGGTTCTTCAGAAATTTAAAGACACTGGCCTAAAAGTAAAAAGGGACAAGTGTCAACTTTGTATGGAGAGAGTGGAGTTCCTGGGATACCTTCTCGACAGACAGGGAATCCACTCCACCGAAAAAAAACTAACTGCAATCAAAAACACCCCAAGACCTAGAAATAATACAGATCTCCAAGCCTTCCTGGGACTCATTAACTTTTATAACATCTTCTTGCCCCAGAAGGCAACCGTAGCCGAGCCCCTACATAGACTTCTCAACAAAAAGGCTTCCTGGGTCTGGGGATGGTGTGAAGAACGGGCATTCCAACAATTAAAAGACCTTTAACCTCCGATGCTGTATTGATACAATACAACAAGATTCTACCCTTAACGGTTACCTGTGATGCCTCACCATTCGGAGTGGGAGCCATTTTAAGCCATGTCCTACCAAATGGGAATGAGGCACCTATTGTGTTCTTTTCGAGAACTTTGCCTAAAACTGAAAGGAACTATAGCCAACTTGATAAAGAGGCTCTCGCCATTGTATCCGCAATTAAACGTTTCCATGAATATGTGTATGGGAGACCCTTTGCCATAATTACAGACCACAAGCCGCTACTTGGTATTTTGGCGGGAAACAAACCGACTCCACACATCTTATCACCAAGAATGACATGTTGGTTGGAATTTTTAGCCACCTACGATTACCAACTGCAACACCGCCCGGGGAAAGCCATTCCCCACACTGACGCTTTGTGCCGCTCTCCACTACCAGATGTCATAGAGGACCCAGCTCCAACCCTAACCATATTGCAAATCGAAACTCTTAAATTGCCGCCACTAACTGCTCAAGACATCACCTCAGAAACAAAAAAGAACTCTTCTTTGGCACAAATCCTCAGCTGGGTGGAACAGGGTTGGCCGGACAGTGCACCCAACGACACTCTCAAGCCATTCAGAAATTGACAGACAGAACTATTCTCCCAAAAGGGCTGCATCTTGTGGGGAGACAGAGTTGTAATTCTGGAGAAATTGCAACATAAAGTTTTAAAAATGTTGCACGATGGACATCCAGGCATCGTGCGGATGAAGGCATTGGCCAGGAGTTACGCATGGTGGCCTGGGTTAGACAAGTAGATAGAGACCTGGGTAGCGATGTGTAGCAAATGCCAGGAGACTCACTCTGCTCCTCCAAAAACAGCCCCAACTCAGTGGGAAACGCCTCGAGGTCCCTGGTCCCATATCCACATCGATTTTGCGGGACCCACAAGAGGACACACTTTCCTTCTAACCGTGGATGCCTATTCCAACTGGCTTGAGGTCCACAAGATGAAAAGCACCACCACGGAGGCAGTCATTAAAAAACTGAAGGGAGCTATTCATTACCCACGGATTGCCGGATGTCCTGGTCTCTGATAATGACCCCCAATCCACTGCCCTAGCATTCAAACAGTACCCAGCAGACCGGGGCATCCGCCATGCCTTAAAATTGCCAGCTCACCCTGTGGCCAATGGTAGGGCTGAGCGAATGGTTTAATTTGTAAAAAAGACTTTACACAAAATGGACCATGGTGACATTGACGACAAAATAACCTGGATGCTTCTCCTCCAACATATTACCCCAAGCAGCACCACAAACAGAACCCCAGCTGAACTCCTGATGGGCCGGAAACTTCGCTCGCATCTCGATCTCCTCCACCCTGCTTACATGCCTGAACAACCCCTGGGATCCAGCAGCAAGTGTCGATCATTCCAGGAAGGTGACCCCATTTTTGCGAAAAACTTCTCGGGTGACCCATTGTGGGTCCCTGCTACCATAATGCAACTTACGGGACCCCGATCCTATCATCTACAAACTGCAGATGGTAAAATGTGGAAGCACCACATGGACCAACTTCGTTCCAGACTAGCACCTACTCCCATCTCATCCCCTGCATCTCCAACTGGGGGGGAAGGGACATCGAGGGAACCGAAAAAGAAATAACAGATGATTTAACAATCGAAACCCAGCAGTCTACACAATCAACCATGGGATACTCACCGCCAGAAGGAGAACCGAGTCGGGGAGTGGCCTCACCGCGTGACAGCACCGCGATGGAAACAGATCCAGGGAACTCAGAGAACAGCATTGGCGAGAGCAGAGAGAACAGCCCAGAGCCATTCAACAAAACAGCAGGACCATTTTCGCCATCCAGCTCAGCAAGCAACCCACCGGAACCAGAGCCAGGACAGAAACCAGTGGAACAACGCAGATCAAACAGACAGGTGAAGCGACCTGCCTACTTACAAAAATATGTCACCCCACCCCCTCAGACGGAATATGGACTGAGCCAATGCATCAGTAACAACCCTAATAGCTTTACTTTTACAGCAGGCTCATAATTCTGCACTTCTCATTGGCCCGCGAATAGCAAGTCGTGATTGGTTGATTCTGGCCAGTCCGATTGGCTGTTAGTGGGTCTCTCTGATTGGATGTTTGTTGGAGCGGTAAACTCAAATCATTGGTTGTTTTGACAGCAGCCAGCTCTATAAAAGAGCTGCTGCCGCCCAAGTATTTGCTCTGTTCTGAAGTCACGAATAAAGAGTTGAAGTCACAGTTCGATGTCTCGTCTCCGTTCCTTGCGCCCATGCTCAGGACTTAACACTTTGGTCACTCAAGTGAAGGTCCCTAAGCCCTACTCTCCCAATAGCTTTCACTTCTTGGCAATCTTGTTGTGATGACCTGGGGCAACACAGTCAAATAAGCAAGAAGAGTCCCTTTAATACCTCTATCTTTGCCCCCAATATCCAGGTTACCTTTGGCTGGAGAAAAAAATCTCCCCCAAGAACAGTCTTTAAGTGGAGGAATTTCTGTCCAAAAACAAAATATAAACTGTAAATAAATACAAACTGTAAATAAAAATCCACACAAACCACGCTGGAGTAATTAACTTGACAGGCAGAAGGAATTGCAGTCTTGAAAGCCCAGCAAAACACATACAGGTTTGAAGACACCTGCTTACAATATACAAACCACACACAAGTAAGAAAATAGTATTTTCAATGTATAGTTAAATGAGGATATATATGTGACAGTATGAACTGGAAGCATATTTCTTTGCAGCTGTGGTAATGGATACCAAAACATATGATGGTGAAGCCTTTTATGCTTTTACTATACACAGTAATTTATACCAGTTATTGACAACAGAGCTAAACAATATAGTCCTGGTATCAGTTTTACTCTCTGACTTCCTTCCCAGAAACTTTATCTCTCCTGCTTGCTCCCCATTTATTTCATATCCTCCCCCTGTTTTTGGGCATCACAAGAGAGATAGTGTGAAAAGAAAAGAAAATAAAAGGTTGGGTTTAGTGTACTCATCTTGGCTAAATTTCCAGCTCAACCAAAGCACCTACTGCTTCTCCATTGAAGGATGAACCTCTCTCAGGGTCTTCTGCTCAGGTTTTTCCGCCCTGTAAATCAGGGCTTCTCTATTGGCAACTGTTTTCCTCCATCCTTCCATGATCTTAGGTGAATCCACTGCCAGATATCCCCTTCTTCTTCGTGGGCCTTGAGGTAGAACTCTCATCCCCATGGATCATCCCTCCCTCCTGGATTGTTCTGCACATTTATCTTCTCCCTCAGAGTTCTCCCCAGCCTTCATCCCTAGCTACCCCATTCACTATAACTACAGTCTTTTACTTTCTTCTCCTTCTCTGTATTCTTCTCCAGTTTCTGGTTAAACTGGCAGCATGTCCCATAGCAGCTGAAGAGGTGCTAGGGGACATGAAGAGAGTGTCCCTCATCACCAGGGCTTGAGGCCAGAGGTGATATTCAGCAGGTTCTGACCAGTTCTGGAGAACTGGTAGCGGAAATTTTGAGTAATTCAGAGAGCCAGCAAATACCACCTCTGACTGACCCCATCCCCATCTATTCTCTGCCTCCCAAGTCCCAGATGATTGGCAGGGTCTTCTTTTGTTGCCCTGCGCAGGAGAACAGAGCTGGAAAGCAGATTAGTGGGGTGGGAAGGGAATGGGATTTTGCAGTAACCTTCCCATGCCACACCCATCAAGCCACACCACACCAACCATGCCACACCCACAGAACCGGTAGTAAAAAAAAAATTGAATCCCACCACTGCTCTAAGGCCCATGACCTATATACCTCACTGCAAAATGGGATTGTTGACTCAAAATCTCCTCATACCAATCCTGCCTAACAGGCAGGTCAGGCCTTATGATGAAGCAGCTGTCCTTCAAGGCCAGAAATGAGCTGCTTTTCCCTTTTTCTTCACCCTAATGGCTGACTCACATCATCAGAACAGTAGCCAGACTGGACTACTGAAATCCATTTTATCCACAGTAAGATTGAACATGTAGACACTCTCCCCACCCCACTTTTTCAGTTCATCAGTTTGATGAAGAACAGAGCCTTTGCATTTTTCTTTACTTTTCTAGTTGGCTTAGTTGAGTCTTTGACATTTAGTTTCCAATCATTCCAAACTATCTGACCTGTAGCCATCTGGAACTTTTGCACCGGAATTGTATCAATTTGAAATGCAAAGTTATTTTTGTCTACTTATGGTTTTATTTTCAGTAATGAAAGGTGCACATATTAAAAAACAGATTTAATAGGCTCACAATAACACACTTGTACACAGGAGGTATAAACTATGATAGTATTTTAAAAACTGGCAAAAACCACACTCTCAAATTAGGTTAGCAATAGATCAGTTATAGATTATATAATTTTCAGCATCCATCTGGCAACAGGAAGTAAGAACATGATTAAATGTTTCTCTCTCTCCTCTCTAATAAATTAAACCCTTAAAATAATTCAGATAAGGAGGTTTATCCATTTTTATTGTCAATAGAGTAAAAAATCCTTCCAGTTCAGTTTAGCTTTTGGTAAATTCAGGAACATACTCTTTAAGCTTTCTCAGCAAGATTGCAGGACTTCTTTGACTTCTTTTGATTTCCCAGTCTAGCTTGCAGCTCAGGGTTTTCTAGGGTATGTGTGTATGTGTCCTAAATAAATCCTACTCCAGTTAGCTTGTTGAGATCAGGCAGGTCAGCCAGATGATGCCATCTACTGTGACTATTGTTCAAATAGGAGAAAAGTGATCTATCTTAATGAGCACAGAAATATATGTCAATCACATCCTACCCATGATGTAAAGGGTGATCTACCAAAGGGCAAATTATGCTAACTATTTGGAATGGCATCAAAAATATATTGTCAAATTATTTATACTTTGCAACTCAGGAAGGAACTTCTGATTGGGCACATCATGGGTTCCGTGGACCCATTCAACAGGCTGCATGGAGTTGGATTTTGAAAGGCTGTTTAAAGCTCAGTTATATGTTTCTTTTTCTTCTTTGAGAAGTTAGATAGTAGAAGACTGTGTCTTACTTTTTACTCTAGAAACTATGAACAATCAGCCATTCTGAGTGCATTTAAAAGTACAGAAAACCCCAGTGTTAAGTGGCATAATTGGATAGACTGCTGTTTATTTTCATGAATTTTGAATTATGCTCCCCAAGTGAGTAAAATAACTGATGATTGGAATGGCTTTTAGGTTTTGTTGCTCTAGATATAAAACATAGATATATTGATTTTTTTAAGAACCTTCTCTTTTTTCTTAAATTATTATTAATTATGCCTTGTTCAGTGTTAATATTCTGTCCACTCTTCAGTTCATTGTGAAATGATATGCTATATATATTACTTGAACTAAAATGTTGGAACATGCTGCTGAAGGACTGATTACCAACTTTCAATATCTATTAAAGAAATAAAATGCTTAAAAAGGCCACAAATTACAGTATAAATTTTAGCTGCTGCACTACATCAAAAGCTGGAGCAATCCCTGAATTTGCAAGCATACAATTTACAATCCACCACATCTATTAAAGATTTAATGTGAAGAGTTTCTCCATATCAGATCAAAATGAAATTGTTTGCATGTTCATCAAGGGCATTTCTCAAGCCTAAAGTACTTTAATGCACATAGTTAAAACTTGATTTGGTGTAAGATTTGACTGAACCATGAGACATTTTCCTTTTTTCCATTTGTTATGGATTTCCACAATTTCTAATAGCAAATTTAGGTAGTGAGTGGATTTGAACAAAACTACTAAAAACCCTAAAGAATGATGCCAGGATTCTTGTGATTAAGGACATCTTTTGCAGAAACACACATAGACAAAACAAATCTTGAAAAAAGAACAACAGTCCAACAGGAATTGTTCACTAGCCACAGAATGCTGAATGCCAATTTGAAAAGTCAAAGGAACAGCAGGAAGAACTGAATCCACAACCTGAAGAAGTGGCTGACTGGAATCCTAAGCAGAAATATTTCTGTTGGAAAATCAGGAAGCATTCAGCACATTATTGACAGTTTCATTGGTCAGGCAAATATCCAAAGTTTAGATAGAAAAAATTGGGGAGATGCCTAGATGTATAAATATGCACAAGCACAGTACATAAGAGAGACACCCTCAGAATTAGAGTTGGATGACACAATTTTGCTTTCAATATACATTATTTCAAAGTACTTACATTAAAAAAAACCTGAATGAAATAGTTCCTTTCAATATGTTACTGGAAAGGGGTTAAAGTTGAAAATCAAGCCTCCGCCTCCTCTTCTAATGTACTCTCTTCATGCATTATATTTTTAGGGGGGTTTATAAATCCCATGCTCGATGAACACTCATTGGACATGACCTTCAGTACTAATGTAGCAGTATCTATGTTTTAGTGCTAATATGTTGTATCTGTTTGCATATATTATTATTATTATTAGTTTTTATTTTCAATGTTTTCTCAGCTTTAAAGTTGTAAGCAGGCCAGAGTCACCTCTAGGAAAATTAGGTGACAAACAAATCAAATAGATAGATAGATAGATAGATAGATAGATAGATAGATAGATAGATAGATAGATAGATAGATAGATAGATAGATGAACATGTACATATGGTCAATATTCTCAATTTGAGGCATATTTATTATGTGCATACAACATGTCAAGCAGTGGTTCTTGGTCTGTGGTCCTTTGGACCCCAGGGGGAGGTAGTGATGTTGTCATAGGGAGTCCATGAATTTTTGATGCAGTCTAGTGCTTTAAATCTTGAGTTCAGTCTTTATGGTCCATGGCCTCAAAGGTATTTTAAGGGGGTTCCATGATAAAGAAAAGGTTCAGAATCACTGATGTAAAGGATTATGTTCACAGTGATATCAATATTTTTTTTTTGAAAAGAATTTTATTAATTTTCTACAAACAAACAAGACAAACAAAACATTAAAACATCAACTCTCATATGTACATCCAGTTTGTCGGTTGGTTCATCAGTTTTGTGCATTCATTTTGTAGTCTCAATTACAATTATGTTACATAACAACTCATATTGTCAATCCAAACTTATATATCCTAGTATCACTAAAAAAAAGAAAGAAATCTTTGACTGTACTTTTAATCATTCATGCTTTATGAGATAACAATACTTTAAACAGTTTATTCTGTAACAAATCATATAATCATACCAAATTATTCCTAAAAACCCTTTATAAATATAGTGTCAATATTCTATTATCGTATTTTATCATCTAGCCATTTATAAAAAAGATCCCAAATTTCATAAAATTGTTTATCCTCTTGCTCTCTAATTTCGAATGTCAATCTGCTCATTTCAGCACATTCCAATATTTTCTTAATAATTTCTTCCTGTAATGGTATTTTCTCATTCTTCCAATTTTTAGCAAATACAATCCTAGCCGCTGTTAATACATTTACAATCAGGTATTTCAAATCTTTACTATATGTATCAGGTAAAATTCCCAATAAGAAGATCTCTGGTTTCAAGTCTATGTGTTTCTTTGTCATTTTTTCCAACCACATGCGAATTTTAGTCCAATATTTTCTAGCGTCCTCACAAGTCCACCACATATGGTAATATGAGCCAGGTATCTGATGACATTTCCAGCATTTTTCAGATTTGTTCTTAAACATTCTTGCTATTCTTGTTGGGGGAAAGTGCCACCTGTAAAACATCTTGTACAAGTTTTCTTTATATGCTGTTGACATTGTCATTTTACAATTTTGAGACCACAATTTTTGCCATTTCTCCAAATCAATCCCATATCCAAAATTCTTCCCCCAAACAATCATAGTTTCTTTAACTTGTTCTTCCTCTAATTTAATTCCCAGTAAATAACCATCAAGATCTTATCTAAATCAGTCTGTTTATCATAGGATCCCTCCGTTTTAAAATCTTCATCATACCTTGAATGTATTTGCGCATATGAAAACCAATTCATCCTTATACCTTGTTCCTCTAAGTTTTGGATCGATTTAAGTTCACCCTTTTCATCCAAGAGTTCCCCATATCTAACTGTTTGTTCCTTCTTATAAATTATAGGATAGGAAAATGCTTCAATAGTCGATAACCAAACTGGAATTTTCAAATAACATTGTTTTTTTATCTTCTCCCAGTTTAACCACAAAGACTCCTGTATATAATGTCTTCTAAAATAACCCTGTGTTTTAGTTCCCTTATACCATAAAAAAGCATGCCAGCCCAACAGCAAATCATGCCCTTCTAATGTCAACAACCTATGCTTTCTTAATGTTATCCATTCTTTGACCCACATCAAACTTGCAGCTTGAAAATACAATTCCCAATTAGGCAGGCCAAAACCTCCTCTAATTCTAGCATCTTGCAAAAGCTTTAGCTTTATTCTCGTTTTCTTACCTTGCCATATAAACTTCAACATGATTTTATTTAAATCTTCAAAATAGTCTTTTCCAAGCCTAATTGGTGTTGTTTGAAACAGAAATAGAATTCTGGGTAAAATATTCATCTTGATTGTTGAAATTCTCCCTATTAATGACAGTTGCAAGTTTTCCCATTTTTTCAAGTCTGTAGCTATCTGTTGTTTGAGTTTAATATAATTTTTCTCTTTTAATGTGTTACATCTTGCTGTCATATATATCCCCAGATACTTAACCTTATTTGTAACTTGGATTTTCAAAAGGTCTGCCAGTTCTTCTCTTTGTCTCAGTAACATGTTCTTTGTCAAAATCTTTGTTTTATCTTTATTTATTTTCAAACCAGCCATCTCACCATATGTCTCTATCTTTTCCAATAACTTTGGAGCTGTTTCTAGCGGGTCTTCCAGAATAAAAGATAAGTCATCAGCAAAAGCTTGTAGTTTGAATTCTTCCTTTTTAATTTTCATTCCTTTTATGCTTTTATCATCCCTAATATTTCTATTCAACACTTCCAAAGTCAACACAAATAGCAAAGGAGATAGGGGACACCCTTGTCTTGTGCCTTTTCTTTTATTAATAAAATCTGTAAGTTCTCCCTCCATCATTACCTTTGCTGTCTGTTTATTGTATATGGCTTCTATTGCTTGAATAAATTTTCTGGCAAAACCCATCTGTTCCAATAGTAATAACATAAATCTCTAGTTCACGTTGTCAAATGCCTTTTGAGCATCTAGGAATATCAAAGCCATTTGCTTTTCAGGATATGCCTCATAGTATTCCAAAGTATCCAAGATTACTCTCATATTGTCTCTGATTTGTCTCTTTGGCAGAAATCCATTTTGATTTGGGTAGATAAAATTATTTAAATATTTTTTAAGTCTTTCTGCTAAAATTGAAGCAAAAATTTTATAGTCTGCATTCAATAAAGAAATAGGTCTATAGTTCTTAATTTGCAGTGGGTCAGCCTCTTCTTTTGGAATAAGTGTAATATAAGCCTCTGACCATGTTTTGGGTATCATCTTCTTTGACATAACTTCATTCATAACTTCTAATAGTGGGATGCTCAATGATTCTTGAAATGTTTTATAGAATTCTGCCGGAAGCCCATCTGGACCTGGTGCTTTCCCATTATTTTGTTTCTTAAGTGCTTCATTTAATTCCATCATGGTTATATTGCTTTCTAGCATTTCTTCAGTCTCTTTAGGTATCTTCGGTAAGTTAGCATTCTGTAAATACTGTTTGACTTTTTCCTCATCGATATTCTCTTGTTTATATAGTTGCCCATAAAAATCTCAAATAATTTCCTTTTTCTCCTTATTACCATAACAAACTTGGCCTTGATCTTCTATTAGCTTCAATATTTTTCTTGATTCCTTCTCCTTTCTCAATTTATGCTAGCCATCTACCTGGTTTATTCGCATCTTCAAAGTAATTCTGTTTAGAATTTCTGATTTTCTGTGCCAGTTCTTCTTTCTCTATGAATTCCATTTTATGTTTAATTATATCCAGTTTCAATTTAATATTTTTTTTCTGTGGCATTTTCTGTAATTCTTTTTCAAGTCTTTTATACTCATCTTCCAAGGCCTTAGAATCTTGCCTTTTCCTAATATTCTTTTTTCTTGTATAATCTATTATCAGACCTCTAGCGTATGCCTTCATTGTATCCCAAACATTCTGCGTTGAAGTATCTTCTTTTTTATTTTCCCTAAAGAAAAAGGCCAGTTCCTTCTCCATCCGTTGTATAAAATCTTTTTCCTTTAAGATAGTATTATTTAATGTCCTCTCGATCTTTTTTTTTTTTGTCCCTTCCATTTAATTGTCATTGGGCTATGATCTGCCCAAGTACTTGTTTCGATATTTGTTTCTTGAATATTGGACATTAATTCTGTTGAGATCCAAATCATATCTAATCTGGACCATGATAAATGTCTATTTGAATAAAAAGTATATTGTTTAGCTTTAACATTTCTTTCTCTCCAAATATCTTTTAAAGTTAATTCATCTGTCATTTTAAAAAAAGACCTTGGGAGAGCCTTTCTATTTTGCTTTGTTGTTGTTGCAATATAGTCCAGTTTATTGTCCACAATTCCATTAAAGTCTCCCATCATAATTATATTAACATAGTCCAGTCAATTATTTTCATGTGTAGTTTTTTATAAAACTCTTCTTGTTTATCATTCGGAGCATAAATTGCAACCTCAGAGCTTTTTCTTTATTTTTCTTTTTTTCTCCTTATCTTTATTGGGATCCTTTTGCTTTTTCTATTCATGTTTTTGGACCACTCTGTTTTTCTTTTTTGATTATTGAGACTTCTCAATTGGATTAAGGTGTGAAGAACCTGAAGGAATCTCTTCTTTTCTTTTTTCTTTTTGTTCTTTTTTTCTCTTAATCAATATTATTATTTTTAGGGTTTTTTTCTTTCTATTTTTTATTTTTTACTACTTCGTAATTGGATTAGGGTCTAGAAGAACCTGAAGATCTTTTCTTCTTCCTTTTTTTCCTTTTTTTTCTTTGGTTTTGGGCCTTTTACTTTTGGATTTTTCCATTTTGGATTATAATTGGCTATTCTACCAGTTGGATTAAAAGTTAAAAAGAATCTGAAGATTTGGAAGCATTAAAATGAGCAGGAAACCAATATCATCTGGTGTTTCTACTTCTACCTCTGCATCCCCACCAGCTGGAGGACAACATTTAATTCAGACAAAGTTGAAGCAAGATAAAGAACAAGAAAAAGTAACTTTACAGATGATTATGCAAGGAATTCAAGATCTCAAGATAAAATCAGACACCATTGAACAAAGGATAGAGAACATTGAACAAAGAACGGAGAAGACTGATGAAAAAGTGGAAAATATTAAACAAATGATGGTGAAGTATGAGGAGAGATTCCAAAAAATTGAGAGAGAAGGAAAACAAAGAGAGGAGAAGATTGGAAATATTGACAATAGATTAACAGTGGTTGAACAAGAAAAAAGTGGGATGTTGAGGTGGGTGATGGAAAGGTCAGAATTTTATCTCAGATTTCAAAATATACAAGAAGAAAAAGGAGAAATTTTGGCAGATGCTTTGGAAATTACAGAGGAAAAGATGATGGATGGAGTAGATGTGGTATATCGAGTGTATACAAGATATGCGATGAGAAATAAATTACCAAAGGAGGTCCATATTAGATTTACTAAAAAATCCATTAAAACACAAATACTATAAGTGGTAAGAGAGAAAACATTGAAATACAAAGATAAAGAGATTGTGGTTTTAAAACAAATACCCAGAAGAGGGAGAGAGATGAGAAGAGAATATCGATTTCTGACCAAAATGCTATTGGAAAACGAAGTGAATTATAGATGACTAATTCCAGAAGGATTAATGTTTACGTGGCAAGAGCAGAGACATAGAATTGATTCAATTGAGAAAGCAGAACTTTTCCATGCAGAATTTTTTGGAAGAAGAGAAGAGGAGGCAGAGAAGGAGGTCTCATTAATTGAGTTTCAAGAGGAACAACTGGAGACTGAAAAAGAGAAAGGAGCAGTAGCTGGACAGGTGGATAGTAAAGAACGGCGTGAAGTGAGATCCACAAGAGCTGTTAGACTTAAATATAAAGCATAATCATGGAAGAAAAAAAACTAATTACAATGAATATAAATGGACTCAATTCAGCTGTTAAAA
Organism: Hydrophis major; assembly: GCA_033807585.1. Lineage (NCBI taxonomy): Eukaryota > Metazoa > Chordata > Lepidosauria > Squamata > Elapidae > Hydrophis > Hydrophis major. The sequence continues at coordinate 294,675,761 of CM066328.1, read as the reverse complement.
GAAGGAAAACTTTTCATAAATTGGAGAAATTAAAATTCGATATAATTTGCTTACAAGAAGTTCATATTAAAAAACAACATGAACAATTGTTAGTACAGCCAAAATTAGGGAAAATATTTACTTCTTTGACTCAGTGTAAGAAAAGAGGAGTGGTTCTATACATTAAAGAGGCTATCCCAGCAAAACTGATCTACACAGATGAAGACGGAAGAGTATTAATGGTGGAAATAATGGAAAATAATATAAAAATAGTGATATCAATATTGTTACACTGTACAATGGTGAGCATGCTAATACTTCAATGTTTGTTTTCTAAGAAAATTATGAGGTTTGTCATAATTCCACATTTTCAGTAAATGTATTACATGTTCTTTGTACACCACATTACTGTCTCTCTGTGTGTATGTTTGGTGTGTCTATGTGTGTAACTTTCTCTCTGTGTGTGAGAAAGAGTGGGGGAGAAAGGGAGAGGGAGAAGAAGAAAGGGAGAGAGGGGGAAGAGAGAAATTTTATTCAGGATTTTTTTCCTAACTTAGTCCTTTACATCTTCCATTGTAAGTGTGGTGTGCCCAATGCTGCTATAATTGAATTCATCCACCTTGGGATTGGTTATCCACTTCTTCTTTTTCCTTCCACTATTCCCAGATCAATAGCAACAGCACTTAGACTTATATACCGCTTCACAGTGCTTTATAGACCTCTCTAAACAGTTTACAGAATCAGCATATTGCCCCCCCCAAATTTTGGGTCCTCATTTTACCCACCTCAGAAGGATGAAAGACTGAATCAATCTTAAACCGATAAGATTCAAACTGCCAAACTGCTGCAGCTGGCAGTCAGAAGAAGTAGCCTGCAGTACTGCATTCTTACCACTGCACCACCATGGCTCAGTGTTCCTGCATAATGTGTCTAAAATAAGATCATCTGAGTCTTATGTTGATTTGTTTGGTGATCAATTTGTTTGTTTTCCTGATTATTTTGTGGTATCTCAGGGGTCTTCCACAATACCAATGTTCAGAAGTGTCAATCTTGTAAAGAATATTTTCTAAAGTATCTTGTATGTTGACATCTTTATTGCACAGAAATTCAGTATATTATTTCCTTTTGATCTTTTTTGAAGCAGTTGCTATCTATCTCTTGGCATCTTTTAGCATACCAATTCAAAATTGGAGACCACTTTTGAGCTTATAGATTATTTTTTTAGTCTTGCCTTGTTTTTCCAGACCTGTTTCCTCTTTAATGTTTTTATAGGTGTTGCTACTATGCTACTTTCTGTGTTTTCTAACACCCCTTTAAAATTCTTTCTTCATTTCTGAGATTTTTTGCCTTTTGTGTCTTTGGCTTCTCTTGCTTGTAATTTCTACTGTTTGTTCTGATATTCAGTTTGCTTTCTTCTTTCTTGATCATTGTATGTCTCCATTCACAATCATCCTTAACTTCTTTAAGTTCATTCCATGGTTCCTCTAGTTTACCTCTACTATGAATGAAGCTCAGGCTTAAAATGGTTCCTGTTGTTGTCTTTGGAAATGGTGGAATAATGTGGAAACTGGTTGGCTTTCTCCTTCCATTTTACTTAACTCAGAACAAGTACATGAACAATTTGTGATCTGTTTCACAGTAATCCCCTGGCCACATTACTGCTGTTATAACTGAGCTTATCCATTTTCTCATGCTGATAGGATTGTCAATTTGATTTCTATCCACTTCATCTGGTGATGTCCTTGTACATAGGCATTGTTCTGGTTGTTTAAAGTTTCTGTTAGCAATGATGCATCATTCCCCTGCTTTATTTAAATTTCCTAGGCCAAACAGCCTAACAACTTTTTCCTCCATAATATTTCCAAATTTGATGTCTCAATCAGAGATTGTACATCTTGCTTGCATGATTTATTTCAAAGTCACAGCAGCACATATGGTTTTGTGTAACCGCACACACACACATACACAGACATATATTTGACTTGCATAATAAATCTGGCACCATGCAGAGTTTGTGAATATGCATGTTGTTCAAGTTCACAATATCTTACAGATAGTGTGTTTTGTAGAGAGTAGAGAGGATGACCTTGATGGAGAAAGGTAAGACCTGTTACTAAGGCAACAAGGTGATAGACATTATAGAAGCCCAAAAACAGCTTAGGCACCACCCTAATTTGCCGAATAGATTAAAAAAGAAGAAGGGGAAACAAATCCTGACTTCCAAGATTCTCTTAATGTTGCCAATTCTAATAGAAGTAGTTTTAGGCCCACAAAGCATCTGTTTCTTATACTAGTCTACCTAGTAGATCTGACAGTATTCCTGTCCAGCAAAGAGAAGTAGTTTGGAGCAGTATTCCTTTTCACAGAATTCAGGAATCAACAATATATATCCTTTCTTATTTTAGAAAATAAAATAATGTATGCTGATAGGTTAGCAATTGTCAAAAATTCTAGGTCTGTTTATGCAGATCACAATAATCACTCTTCTAAATATTTCATTATGCTAACAATAACCACCAGATTTTCCTGAAACAACCCTCATTTTCTCTGACAAATGGCTAGTGTTTCAACATTAGAAATATTACCATTCATGAAATACTCAGTCTACAGATGGCCTTTTTCCCACCCCTGCTTTCCATGCTGCCATTTGGCTTTTAACTATGATGTTCAACCAGAACAATTTGGAAGCAGATTATTAATTGAGTGTGGCTTTTACAAATGGAAAAACTGCAATGTATATTCCATCAGCCAAAGCCACAGCTAAGGGTGGCAACAACAAGGCACAGAACCCTTCTGGCAAATTACTTGGCCTTCAGGCTGGAGAAATAAGATGTTTTCCAAATGTTGTTTTAGCTCCTGAGGCTGAAATGTTTAGATAAAGAAAGGAGGACTGTGTGGATATTATATTTTACAAAAGTTTGATTTGTTAAAGAGTGAGTCATTGTAACAATGGCAAAGCTATGAGCCAGGCAAAGTTAAATACATTTGAAGCTTGCCAATTTTAACAAAAAGAGGTAAGGAAATGCCTACATTTTGGCTAGACTGTGCCCTTCTGTTATTGTTGGGTTTTTTTTTTTTTAAAAAAAGAATGTGTTTAAAAGTTTCAAGCAAATGTTCAGGTTTTTAGTAGAGCATGGAAATGATTATAAAAATAACATAAAGCCCAGGCTAAACTTTTATCAGAAAAGAAGTAAAATTTTACCACATTACATTTATATTGCAAACTGACTAACAAGAACATACATTTACAACACCTGCTTCTCTTTGAAATTGCTTCCACAATTTTCAGTACATATATTTAGCAAATAACACAACAGGTAGTGGATACGGGGAACTAATTCTTTCTGTATATGGAAAAAAAAACCCAATGGAAAATATCTTACAAGCTGGGATGGATTGGTAAGTATTGATTTGTTAAGTCTGGAGCATGGGTGCAAATAATGGAGACGAGCCGGTAGAAACAGTGAACTTCAAACTTTTCCAGTTCGTAGGCTGGGTGTAACCGATCGAGGTGGGAGCGGAGCTTTCGCCCCATTAGCAGCTCGACGGGAGTTTTGTTGGTGACGCTGTGAGGTGTGATGTGCTGCAGGAAAAGGATCTGGTTGATTTTCTCGTCGGTGTTGTCGTAGTCTATCTTTTGGAGAGTCTTTTTGACGAATTGTACCATGCGCTCAGCCCTACCGTTGGCAGCAGGGTACACAGGCAAAGTGAGCGCATGTCGAATACCCCGGTCAGCCAGGTACTGCTCAAAAGACAGCGTGGTAAATTGGGGCCCGTTCTCGGATACCAGAATGTCTGGTAATCCGTGGGTTGCAAAAAGTCTTTCCAGTCTTTTGATGACCGCGTCAGTGGTCATGTTGCTCATTTGGTGAATCTCGAGCCAATTCGAGTAGGCGTAGAAGGTTATCAAAAACGTGTGGCTTTTGGTCGGCCCAGCAAAGTCCAGATGGATGCGGGACCAGGGTCCCCGCAGTGTCTCCCATTCAGTTGGGGTTGCCTTTGGTGGAGCGTTGCTTACTTCTTGGCATCTCTTGCAAGTTTTAACCCATGATTCGATTTGTCTGTCGATGCCTGGCCACCATGCGTAGCTTCGTGCGAGGCCCTTCATGCGCACGATGCCAGGGTGGCCATCGTGCAAGGTTCTTAGCAGTGTCTGTTGGAGTCGTTCTGGGATAACGACTCTATTGCCCCAGATGACACAGCCCTTCTGCGAGAATAACTCTGTTTGACGACTTTTGAATGGTGCAAAGTCGTCTGGTACTTGGTCCAATGGCCATCCGCGTTCCACCCATGTGAAGACTCGCACCAAGATGGGGTCGCATTTTGTTTCTCTCGCGATGTCACGGGCAGTTAATGGCGGCGTGTGGAGTGTCTCGATCTGCAATGCTGTCATCGTTGGTGCAGGATCATTGATAGTTTCAGGGAGCGGTGTACGGCTCAGCGAGTCGGCGTGGGGAATGGCTTAACCAGGACGATATTGTAGCCAATAATTGTAGGCAGCCAAGAATTCTGACCAGCGGGTCATTCTGGGAGAAAGTATGTAGGGAGTTGGCTTCTCCCCAGCGATGATCCCCAGCAAAGGTTTGTGGTCAGTTACAATGGTAAAAACCCGGCCGTACACATACTCATGAGATCTTTTAACAGCTGATACAATCGCCAGGGCTTCTTTATCGATCTGGCTGCAATTTCGCTCGGTTTTCGAGAGCGTCTTTGAGAAGTAAGGAACAGGGGCTTCATTACCATTAGGCAACACATGGCTCAAAATGGCGCCCACTCCAAAGGGAGATGCATCGCATGTAATGTTTATTGGCAAAGTCTCATTGTACTGCATGAGTACGGCATCCGAAGTCAGTAGTTTTTTCACATTACGGAACGCCTGCTCTTCTTTGTGACCCCATACCCAAATTGCTTTTTAATCTAATAGACGATGTAAAGATTCAGCAACAGTCGCCTTGTGCGGCAAGAATACATTATAGAAATTGATGAGGCCTAAGAACGCCTGGAGGTCGGTCTTGTTCTGCGGTCTGGGAGTGTTTTTTATTGCTCTCAATTTGCTATCGGTAGGGTGAATACCCTGTCAATTAAGTACCCTAAGAATTCAACACGATCGGTACACAATGGAAGAGGTGTTGTACCACCAGCACCAGATATGGGTTCTGTTGCAGGGCGTGGTTTAGGGTGGCTCGGTAGTCCCCACAAATTCTAATTGAGCCGTCCAGCTTAATTGGTGTCACAATAGGCATTTCTCATGGGGAGTGGTCAGTTGGCTTTAAGACTCCCTGGGCAATCAACTTATCAAGCTGTTCGTCGATTTTCAGTTTCAGAGCGAACAGAGCTTGACGAGGCTTAAGGCGGATGGGAGCTATCTTTGGATTAAGGCTAAAGGATATCGGGGTCCCCTTGTACTCGCCTAGCTTTTCCTCGAACACGTCCCTGAATTCATGGGCGAGGTCTTCCTCCCAGTCACTGCCGCCAATTCGGTTAATGCCAGCCACTTCAATGCCGAGTGGTGCAAGCCATTGCAGGCCTAACAGACTAGGCCGATCCTTATCGATTATCGTCAGGGGTAAGTATGCTGTGTGTTCTTGAATGCAACCTGGACTTGACTGGATCCTGCGACTGGAATTCGTTTCCCCTGGTAGTCCTTTAACACGAGCCGTTGGAATTGAAGGTCTTGGTGCCGGATAGTGGGGATGAGTTGCTTGAGAGTCTTCCATGAGACCATTGAAAGAGACGATCCCGAGTCAACTTCCATTTGGCAAGGCCGATTTTCAATGTTCACATTGACTCGAATTTTCTTAGCATCTAGCGAAGAGGCATGGCCAATAGTGAGTGTTTGGTGGGCCTCTTCCCGTCTAGCTAGACGACTCATGGGTCGGTTTCTGTAGGAGTGGTTTACTGGTTCTCGCCTTACAGGGTGATTCCCTGTCGATTGGTGGAGATTGGTTCCTTTCGAGGTCTGGCTGGGTCCGCGGAGGCTTTGGCAGACCAGTCCAATGTGGCCTCGTTTCCTGCACTCATGGCAGAGCGCGTCACGGAATTTGCAATCAGAGCGGTAATAGTTGGCCCTGTAGCTAGCGCACGGTTGCTGGGACTTCGGGTATCGGTCCCGATCGGACCGCAGGTGATGGACCTCTTCTTTGTCACTGTCTGACCACAAAGAGAGGTCCTCATGGTGGGCCGTCGGTAGCCACCCTTCTCCATTAGGTGAAACTTCACCAGCTGGTTGGTGTGTTGAAGCATGATTTCAGCGTAGTTGGGCAGCCGACTTCTTGGTCGCCTCCGCTGCTGTAGCTTCAGCTATGGTGTCTTTAAGGGTGATGTCGCCCTTTGCCATTATTTTGCTCTGTACGTTTAGAGCATCGAACCTGAGAACTACTCGGTCTCTCAAGGCCTCCTCTAGGTCAGCGAAATCACAAAGGCCTCCCAAGTTCCGGAGGTCTGCAACAAAATCGGCAATGCTTTCTCCTTTCCACTGGTTTCTTTGATAGAACTCGTATCGTCTCATGAGCATTGGAACGGTTGGTGCATAGTGGGCCCTTAGCAATGGTTCGGGGACGTCCCAGTCCATGGCCTTCACTTCAGCCGGTTTCGCTAATGCCTTGGCCATTTTGAATACTGTCAGGCCGCAGTGCGTTAGGAATACCACCCGTTTCTTCCCAGTTGTGGCATCCTTCAGATTATTCGTTTCCAAAAACATTTGAAAACGATCCATGTAGGACTCCCAGTCCTCTTGAACTGGATCGAATGGAGCGGGTGGTACTACGCCGCCGGACATGGTTCCACCATTGTGCGCTTCAGCCACGTGCTTAGTTGTCTTTAGTTGGCTCGGATGTCATCCAATCCCACCCTTGTCACCAGTGTTAAGTCTGGAGCATGGGTGCGAATAATGGAGACGAGCCGGTAGAAACAGTGAACTTCAAACTCTTTATTTACATGGTGTGACAGCTCAACTCGAGGGCTGCTATAGCCTTCCTTATATAGGCAACTTATTAACTATTCAACCAATAGCAAACCTGGAGCACTAGCTCCGTTAACCAATGGGAATGGCCTGTTAATGGCCAATCAGATGCTCCTGAACGGACCAATCCGATCCTGCCATTAACAGCCAATCAGAAGTGCAGGGCCAGAACCCTGCACTTGACTTTAAGCTCAATATAATTTTATTAGTATTATTCATTCACAACATGATTAATAGGGATATGCGGATTGGATCAATCTGATTGGTATCATTGATTCAATTGGAATTGTAGTTCCAATCTGACAATTTAAATCAATTCAGAAGGTTGAGTCATTTCAGACTGGTATGGTATTTTCTTAAAAACTAATAACAGGTTTAACAATTTCATCTGATACGTTGTTGATAGAATTGGGAAACTTGAGTCACCTTTGAGGTTTGATTGGTTTACCTTTTCATCAAATTAATGCATCAAACTGTTTTGATGGAAATAGGGGCAAGATGATGTGCTCACCTTCAGTTTGCTTCTCTCCCCCCTTCTCTCTCTCTCTCTCTCTCTCTCTCTCTCTCTCTCTCTCTCTGCCTCCCTCCCTCCCTCCTTGAGGTACTAAAAATAATACTGTGCATTATTTAAAAACAAGTGCTAAGTGAAATTACTTCTTGAATTATTCTTATCTGTCTCTCAGTCTCTTGGAAGAGAAATCATAAGTCTTTTGCCCCTCCTGTTATTCAGCCTGGTTCTTCTGTGGAAGCAGTTGAGCTGGAAAAGAAAAAGATTACAAGTTCTCTGCAAATGATAGTTTGTGATGAAGCTCCATAAAGTTATCAGCTGGGAGAAATTTTAAAAAGTGATTTGACATCCAGATTCTGGATCTTTGTATTCTATATTTTGATACTGTTGTTAATAATGTAACAAATTATGAATTCTTAGTTATCCTGTAATAGAAAGCTAGCAAAATATTCTACAAACAAGAGAGTTTTGGGGAAAAGTATGGCTATCCAAAGAAAAGAAAAACAGCAGAATCAAGAGTTTGGAGGAACAAGACTTTGTAAAAAAGAAGAAAAAGTAATAGCTTAAAATTATAAATTTGGTTTGACCAACAACAACAAAAAGGGTTGTTGTTTTTTAAAATAAATAGTGAATACATTAATGTGAGGACTGTCTGGAATAGATTCAAAGCTTTTTATGCACCATGAGAAATAATTTGTGCCTCTTGGCAAAAAAAAAGTGAAGGAATTATATCATAGAAAATTTTAAAAGGATTTAAAAGAAGCTTTGGATGTCTATGCTAGAAATTATACATTCGAACTATATCGTGCATTTAGACTTGTGAAACTGGAGCTTGACCAATTATATGCTTTGGATAATGAATATTTGTTAAAATGTTTTAAGCAGATCTGTTGGGAACAAGAAGAAAAGACTGGTAAACTATGGGCTTCAATTCTGAAACAATTGAAACAAAACAGAGTAATTATTATCATAAGAACTTCCATATGATAGATATAAATTATCAGTTTATAGGATTTTTTAAATGAAGTATATATTGTGTCAACATAGAGATACCTGCTTTACTGAGCAGCTGAATGTTTTTTTTTTTTTTACATAGTTTTTTTTCCAAGGCTTTTTTCAAGGAATCTACTGTATCTTTAATTCTGAAAAAAAACACTATACAGTTAAACAATGGCATCACAATAACCCACCATATTAAATCCAATCCTTTTGAGTGGTATAAAAAAGTGAAAGAAGTGTGTAGCTTCTATTTTGTTAAAATATATGCTAAATCTTTTGATACAGAGTTTTTATCTTCATCATTCTGTGAGCCTTATATAGTACAATGTCTTTCTATGGTTAAAATAGGAAAGGATTCTGTAAACTGCAAGCTATTGACTAATATACTTGTTCCACAGAAATGCAGTGGTGATGATAGTTTCTTCGAGATAAAGACACAAAGATATTAACTCTAATCTGGCATAATCTAGTTCTACGAAAAGACATTATCCCTCTAATAAAGACTTTGGTAGACATTCTAGCCTTGTATTCTGACAATAAGCAAACGTCCCAAATGATGTTTTTGAAAAAGCTTGGTTACCATCCTTTTTCCGTGGAATTGTAATAAATGTGAAGACAGTGTAGCATGATGTCATTTAGCTATACATTAATAATAAAACAGGCCAGGTTTTTGTGAGGAAGTTAAATGGTTTAAAAAGTTAATACTTGGCTACACTATACATTCCAAACTTGGCGTTTATCTACTTTTGAGGAGCTTATGTACTGTGCCACCCACAACCAAAAGGGGAAAAGGTGTAATCTTGGAAGGATGTCAGGGTGACAGATTCTAAACTTTTCTGTTTATATGATGGCTTTATATTAAAAGAAAGGAAGAACTGAACAATGTAATTCTGTTTGGGCCACATTCAACTTGTTTAAATGTTATCCAAATAAGTAACTACCCCATATTTTTGTTCCTTAAAATATAACTTTGGATGAACTATTTTGACTGTATTTAAAAGTTTTGCGCTTCTTTTTTTGTTTTTCCTTTCCCATACCTAACAAAGCTTATCTGTTTAGGTGCCTGACAGGTGTGTGGAACAGTTTCTCTTCCTAAAATAGTCAGACCCTCCTGTACTGGTGTTTTGCAAGGCCATGAACACCTGACTCTTCCCCAAGCTTTGGGGTGGAGGGATATTAGTTGGGAATTCCAAAATGGGTACATGCCTCTAATGTGGTTTTAGTTGGTTTTGTTTTAATGTAATGAGGTTGTATTGTTGTTGTTGTTACTGTATTTTCATTGTTCATTCACCACCCAGAATCTCTTAAGTGGTGGGTGGCCTTACAAATCGGATAATAAGTAATAAAGGTTATTTTAAAAAAAAAAAAATCAGAGCATTCCACAGCCCTAGTAATTATGAATGAGATGTTAAATTGTTCATCAAATGTTATGTTGATCCTCCTACATCGCACAATTCTTTTACACTAAATGTATACATTTCAGGAAAAGCAGCAAATGTGTGTAAATTGTCAAGTTATTCCACATTGTGAGTCTCTACCAGAACTATATTGTAAAAATTCAGATGGCCATTCTGTTTGCTACTATCTAGCACATTCTCCCATTGGTGTTTATTTTAGTTAGCTTTCCTTCTGCAGAGCATTGAACAGGAAAAATGTTAGGTGAATAGAAGATTAAGAAGTGCATCTCAGCCATGATGCCATCCTTTGTCAAGCTAAATAACCTAAGGCTGGAGACTTTATCTCTGTGTCTTAGTTCCACCAGTTTCATATTAGGTATATGCTGCATTGAGATATACAGCTGAAAACTAACACTGTATTACAGACACTTATTGCAGCCTCAGAGCTATCTTCTTTGCAATAAAAGAAATGTTTGTTGTTTATTGATTGTATGAAAAATCAGTTTGTTCTTGCTATAACTTCCAAGCCTAGTGAACAAGCAGATTTATTTATTTTATTGTTGTTTTGATTTTAGGTTTCCTGGCAGAGGGACTCCCTTACCTATGTATATTCACTTCAAACTGCAAATAGAAGTTTTCTTTTTCCCCCTCCATTATTAATTATTCTCTAAAGGTTTAAGGCTAAGGTTTGGAAAAAGCATAAAAATGTTTCATTCATAAAGCCTTCTACTTTTCTTTGTGTGATAATGTCATACTTTAGAATCATTGTATGGAATCAATGACACAATATGCGTTGTTGAGTTACTTTATGCCAAATACCAAGTTGGGAAAATGAATGTCACTCCAAATGTTACTAAACTGAAAATCCCAGAGTCCTCACCTTTGGCCATGCCAATATTTGTAATTCAGATTTTAATAACTTCCCTCAATTTTAGAAAACGCAGGTATGTAATCCTAATGCCAGAATCATGCCAATATATGTCGATGATTAAAGCAAAAGACAAAATGGAGCCTCTTCTCTGTTCATGAACCGTAGTCTGCTGATATAGTGAAAACAGGTGAAGAAGTTCTACTCAATATAAGAAGAAAAGAAGTAGCCCAGGAATATTGTAATCATTAAAAAAAAAAAAAAACAATCCCCCACCCCCAAGTTGCCACCATATAAAATAACACTTTCTGTTGTAGAGTGGCAGCAATGATTGAGACAGACGCAGGCTCAAAGTTAACAGGCTTTATTCTACTGAATAAAGGGTTGCCGTGGCTGCCGAGGCTAACTGGCAGTCAGCTGGCGGCGACAGCTGATACCGTTTGACAGCTCCTTTTATAGCTGGCTATCAAATGGCATCAGCCAATGGGAGCGATCAGTGCTCCCGCGCAGGTGGCGGACCAGAAAAAGGACTCATCAGTCAGCAGACACAGCACTCCTTTCTCCTGGCCAGGCGTATCCGTAGTCCTGCAGTCTGGCAGGCCGTTCGCGGTGAGATCGTCGAAGATCTAGGGGCTTGCCAGAAGGTAAAACATCCCTTGCTCGCTGGGAGTCACCTGGAGATCCTTGCTGGCCTTCAGGAGCCCTTGTCTGAGTGTCCAGCTGCTGACCAGGTAGGTCCTTCCGACTGGTTCGCTGCAGGGATGGTTTGGGAATTGGCCGGTAGTTGTCAGGCAGGAAGCAATTCATGGCTGCTGGGTAGACCTGGTTGCTCAGCTGGTCGGCTTCAGCAGGCGGTTGGTAGATCGGGACATCTGGTGGCTGGTAGACTGGCACGTCTAGCAGCTGGTAGACAGGGGCATCTGGCGGTCCCTGGGAGTCGACAGCAGTCCTTACCCAATGCATCCTTAGCTGGTCTATGTGCCGGCGCCACACTCGGCCATCTTACAACAGGATTCTGTAGGATTTGGGTCCTGTAACAGAAACTATTTGCCCTGGCAACCATAGGAGGCGCCCTGCATAGTTCCTGGCATAGACCAGGTCTTGCAGGGCAAATTCCCTGGCATGGCTGTCAGAGCCTAAAGGTGTGCCAGGGGCATAGTGGGGGTGCAACCTGTCCATGGTAGTCCTGAGGCACCTGGCCATCAATAGCTCTGCAGGGGACTTGTTGGTGGTTGTGCAAGGAGTAGAATGCTGGCTGAGTAAGTAAGTAGACAGCTTGGAGTGCCAGTCTGTCTGGCCAAACCTTGACAAGACCTCCTGTACAAATCTAACAGCCCTCTCAACTATCCCATTGCTTGCAGGGTGAAAGGAGGCTGTGAGGGCATGCCTGATGCCCAGGTTGGCTGCAAAGACCCCAAACTCACAAGAGGTGAACTGGGGGCCGTTATCTGATATCAAGATGTCAGGGAGGCCATGTGTGACAAACAGTCTGGTCAGGGCTCACGTGACAGCCAGCGTGGTCGTGGAGGGAAGCAGGGCCACTTCAATCCATTTAGAAAATGAGTCTACTGTGACCAGGAAGGTCCGCCCATGCACCAGGCCAGCCAGGTCAATATGCAGCCAGGACCAAGGGGCCCCAGCATCCTCCCATCGAGTTGGTGCAGCCGGTTGGAGGTGCTGATCTAGTTGCCTGGCAGGGCTGGCACGTGCTTACCCAACTGGAGATCCGGGCATCCAGGCCTGACCACCATACATAGCTGCGGGCCAGAGCCTTCATCCTCACGATGCCTGGGTGGCCTTTGTGAAGGGCTTTTAAAATTGGCTCTTGTAGTGTAGTGGGGATGACCACTCTTGTTTCCCAAAGTAAGCAACCCTGTAGTGAGGATAACTCTTGCCTGGGGTCTTAAATGGCATGAATTCAGAGGTGTACCCCCTCCCCACCCAGTCCAGGACTTGGGAGATTACCTTGTCCCTTCTGGAGTGGGCAGCAATGTCCTTGGCTGAGATTGGTAGGTTGAGTTCGTTGCAATCAAAAATGGTGTGGATTGGAGCAGGGTCTTCTACTAGTGTTGGCAGGGGGCACCTGCTAAGGGCATCTGCATGGCACAGGTTCTTCCCCGGGTGATGTACCAGCTTATATGAGTAGGCAGCTAGGAACAGCGTCCATCTGGTCATTCATGGGGACAGTACCTGTGGGGTTTGATTGTCTCCTGCTAAAAGGCCTAAGAGTGGCTTGTGGTCTGTTATGAGTTCAAAGTAATGACCATAAAGGAATTCGTGGAATTTTTTTACAGCAGCCACTGCTGCTAAGGCTTCCTTGTCAATTTGACTATAGTTTCTTTCTGCTGCAGAGAATGTTCTTGAGAAGAAGGCAATTGGGTCCTTGGAGCCATTGGGTAGCCTATGGCTGAGTACTGCCCCTATGCCAAAAGATGAAGCGTCTGCAGCTAGAACCAGGGGAAGTTGCTAGTTAAATTGGACTAAAACTGCATTTGAGGTTAGCAGGGATTTGACTGCTTGGAAAGCATTGGCTTCTCTTTGTCCCCAGTGCCAGGGGGCTTTTTTATGTAAAAGTCTATGTAAAGGTTCAGGTATAGAAGCCTTGTGTGGAAGGAAAGCTGCATAGAAATTCAGGAGTCCTAAAAAAGCTTGTAGCTCTGTCTTGTTAGAGGGAGTAGGTACCTCATGGATGGCCCTAACTTTTGTTTCTATGGGGTGGATTCCAGAGGCGTCAATTCAATAACCAAGGAAGTCCACTTGCTTAGTGGCAATGGTGCACTTGTCCTTTTTTAGTTTTAACCCATGCTGCCTAAAACAGTCAAGAACTAACCTAACCCTGAGTAATAATTGTGTTTTGTTAGTTGCAGAGACTAGAATGTCATCAAAGTATGGGACTATCCCTGGGAGTCCCTGGAGGATCCTTTCCATCAGGGACTGAAAGATACCTGGGGCCACACTAACTCCAAATTATAAGCATTTATATCTGAAAGCGCCCCTGTGGGTAACTATTGTTTGCAAGTCAGCAGTGTGGTTGTCTACTGGGAACTGCTGATATGCTTGGGACATATCAAGTTTTGCGAAAATTGTGCCTGGCTCAAAAGAGTGCAGCAGGTGTTGAATTACAGGGACTGGGTATACACAAATTTGGAGAAAACGATTGAGGGATGTTTTATAGTCTGTGCAGATTCGCACGCTGCCATCTTTTTTGAGGGGGGTGACTATGGGGATCTCCCATTTTGCGAAATCTACTTGTTCTAATACCCCTTGTTTAATTAGCTTATCTAGTTCCAGATCCAATTTAGGGCGAATGGCAAATGGGACTCTACGAGGTTTTAAATGAATGGGGGTGGCTTGTGGGCTCACATCAAATGAGATAGGGGTACCAGAATAACATCCCAGCTCATTACTAAAAACATCAGCGTAGTCCCTGAAAAGGGTGTCTACCTCAGTATTCACCACAGAGTGAATATCGGTTACACTAAGGCCCAGGGCAGGGAACCAATCTAGCCCAAGCAAGCTGGGAAGGGCACCATCTACAACCACCAGAGGCAAGCGGCCTCTAAAGTTCTGGAATTGAATAAGGAACTTGCGTTTCCCCAGGAATGGAATGGTCTTTCCCTGATAGTCTCGAAGAGTCAGGTGGCAGTTGAACAGCTTCTTCTTGGAGAGTGTAGGGAGCAGCTTCTTCAGAGTGGCCCATGAGATGATTGAGAGGGCAGACCCGGTGTCCACCTCCATCCGACAGGGTTTACTTTCTAGAAAGACAAAAATGCTTATTTTGTTAGACCCAGGGGTGGTATTGTCTGAGTGGTAACAGGTGTAGCAATCTTCAACTTGCCTTTGGAAGGAGGCAGCAGCTTGAGGTCTTTGTGAAAAGGTTTTTTCAGCCTGGCAAACCCTAGCTATGTGGCCTTTTTTTGGCAGTTTATGCAGATGGCGTTTCTGAATCTGCAGGTTGACCTGGGATGTGCCCCTCCACAGCTCAGACAATTAGGTTGCTGTCTGACTGCTGGGTTGGTGTTTTTCCTAGGCACCTCTGGGGGGGGGGGCCTTGGCAGTCTGAGGCGGTTTACCTCAAGCGGTTCCTCTTCTAGGGATACCTCATCAAAGTGAATGGCAGAGCTCCCTTGCTTTATGGGGTTTCCCTGAATCTCAGCTGCTGACAGCTCTGATAGCTCAGCAGCCTGAGCTTCTTCAATTGCCAGACTTAGGGTTAAATCTTTTTTTGCTAGTAAACGCCTCTGTAATTTAAGGTCCCTAACCCCTCCTACAATTTGGTCCAGCAACATGTCTTCTAGGTAATCCCTAAATCCACAGTGTATGGCAGCTGATCTTAAAGCTGCTATATACTGACTAACTGTCTCTCCTTCAGCCTGAACTCTCCTTCTAAAAGCTAGTCTCCTAGCTGTTTGAGAGGGTTTGGGGGAGTAGTGGTTAGATAGAATTCCCTGCAGCTCCTCCCAGGGAATAGCCTTTACAGAGCATGGGGACACTAATGCTGAGGCTGTATCAAAAACTGCAGCCCCACAGAAGCTCAGAAAATAGGATCTTTTCCTCAGGTCAGTGGCTTCTGTTAAGTCGATAGCGTTCAGGAAACAATCAAACCGGTTCATATACGACTCCTACGTCTCGCCCTTCGGCTGGAAGGGAGGAAATGTCGTGTTTGTGCCCATCTTGGAAGCATTGGTGCTGATTTCCTCAGCTGTGGAGGATTTAAATTCGCACTTTTAAAAAGACGTCCGCGTCTGTGCCTGTCAGGCAGCGTCAGACTCCCAGCTGGGAGTTTGAAGTTCGCGCTCATGGAGAGCGTCAGCAGTGGTGATGTATTCAGCTCTTGCAGCTTCAGCTCTTTTTTGACAGTGACTGTGCTCAGCTGTCTTTGCCTGGTTGTCTCTTATCACATCCTGCCCTCGTCGCCAGTGTTGTAGAGTGGCGGCAATGATTGAGACAGATGCAGGCTCAAAGTTAACAGGCTTTATTCTACTGAATAAAGGGTCGCTGCGGCTGCCAGCTAACTGGCAGTCAGCTGGCAGCGACAGCTGATACCGTTTGACAGCTCCTTTTATAGCCAGCTGTCAAATGGCATCAGCCAATGGGAGCGATCGGCACTCCCGCGCAGGCAGCGGACCAGAGAGAGGACTCGTCAGTCAGCGGACACAGCACTTTCTATCCTGTTATGACTTATTTTCTGTACAATTTGGTATATGTTATGTTTTCCTTTCCTTAAATGCTCAGATCCCAGTTTTCACAAAGTATGTTCATAGGCTGTATTTTGGGGGGCGGAACCCCACCTTTTATTAAAGATAAATAAATTTCACACTTACCATATAGTATAGGTTTGTTCCATTATCCATAAATGCTAAAAAAAAATATAGTTAGGTCAAGTATTTCAACTCATCATGACAATGAGATATTGTGGCACTGTCTCTAAAGTCTCTTATATAGAATAACTAGTTGAAATGCAATGGAGTTGAGAGATGATGGTTTCATTCAGGAAGCTGATCACTTCTCAACCCAAGATGTCTACCATGAATTGAAGTAGTATGGATTTGTGAGGTTGGCCAGACCAGACTCAAATCTAACACTACTGAATATTATCTGCCAATATCTAGTCTTTCTCTAAATAAAATTACATATAGAAAACATCTGCTTGTAAAAAGATGTATTCAGGAAGAAGTATGCTTCTGAAAGTTGCAAACAAAAAGGGATAATTATATAAAAAAGCTCTTTAATGTTGGGGGAAAAATTTGCCAAAAAACTAGCATTGGGAAAGTTTACATAACAAAGAACATTCGAGAAATGTGTGGAAAAACGGGGTTTTAAAGAAATTATATTTTAAAAAGGGAAAGTTACTTTCAATAGCTCCATCTATGAAGAAAATTGTGAACAAAACTTCTTTACTGACATAAAATGAAACAAATTTACACTGTGAAGCATACCCAGATCCTCCACAGTTTTAGGCTGTTTTCCCTTTATAATTCTAATCCAAGTTGCTTGAGAAATGTGGTTTCATATCACAGATTGCATGGATTAGAACAGGTCTTCTGGCTTCATTTCCCCGTGCATAAAATGGGGCATTTATCAATTGTCCAAAAACTGGCCTGTTCTAAGTGCGATTTCTGGATCATTTTAAAATGTGGTGTAACTTTTGCACTGCATACATAGGTGCTGCAAGATAATGAATAATTAAATATGGCATAAACAAAATCAAATGGAAAAGGAGGATTGATTAATATCCCTCCACTTCCCCCACCCCCCATTTTTTACATTCTGCCAATCTATCCTTGCCAGAGGACAACCGTTTTTCTAAGCCGAACATTATCTTAATGCATTAATGTTTGGAATTATAAAGTGGTTAGCACATTTTCAATTACATAGCATATTTGGCAATTAACATTTTGTTAATCATCCAGGTCCTAATTTTATGATACCTTTAAAAGAATTATCTTACCCTCCACCTAGGTAAAATGACAGTTTATTGCCAGTGAATATAAAGTTAGACTTGAAATTTTGCATGCAGATTTGTTCAGAGTAGTTTCTGATATTCATGTTAGCCATTAGGAATTAAAGCATTTCCTTTCCTTTTCTTTTTTTTTCATCCCTTTATTGCAACTCAACATTGATTACCGGAAAATAATGATTTCCCTTTTCACAAGTACTCCTTTTATTTACAGTTGTGGGTTATTAGAGTAGACTTTTGGGGAAATTTGGCTGCTTTCTCTTAATATTTATCATAGTGGGGTTTTTCATGTTTTATTGTTGATTTAAATTTATTGATGGTCACCCCGAGTCATACAAATGAATGGATGAATATATACATTATATGGATTATATGGAAGGAAAGAAGGAAGGAAGGAAGGAAGGAAGGAAGGAAGGAAGGAAAGAAAGAAAGAAAGAAAGAAAGAAAGAAAGAAAGAAAGAAAGAAAGAAAGAAAGAAAGAAAGAAAGAAAGAAAGAGAGGAGAGGACAGTTCCTACTGATGATTCTGTTAATTTAATTATTCTACATATTTTACTCATTAGCTTTACCTTGTATATTTAGTACTAAGAGCTCTGGTAGCACAGCAGTTAAAATGCAATACTGCAAGCTAACTGTGTCCACAGCCTGGAGTTTGTTCCTGAAGGGCTCAAGATTGACTCAGACTTCTATTCTTTCAAGGTTAGTAAAATGAAGACCCAGATTCTTAGGGGCAATATAGTGACATTGTAAACTTCCCAGAAAGTCCTATAAAGCAGGGGTCTCCAGTCTCCACTCCATGGACCGACATGGGTCCACAACATGCCAGAAACCATGCAATGCAAACAAGTGAAGCCCCATTCATGGGATGCTGGCAACATACAAAACCATACCCCCTCCAGTCCATGGAAAATCCTATTTCCACGGAATCGGTCCCTGGTGCGCAAAAAATGGGGGGCACTGCCGTAAAGCACTATGGAGCATTATATATGTCTAAGTGCTATCGCAATTTAGATTTAATATTTTTAATTACACATTGCTAGGGATATTGGTCATCAATAGAATATCACCTTAAATAAATACATCCATAAAATTAAATTGATACAAAAGTATACAGAAAAGCTACAGAAGAAACACCATTTCAAACCTAAGCAACAAATAGAGTACAAGCAGCCTTGCAAATGCTTCCTCTCTGGATTTCAGTTTCTTATCCCTGGAAGAGATCTATGAATAGATGTGCTCGTGAGTGTAACAGAAAATATTGACAATATAGAATTAAATAATTAAAATAAAAGAATGTTAAAATAACTATGGGCCTTCTGGGAGATTCAGCTTTTGGCATGCTTTTTGAAAAACTGGCCAAAAAACACAAGGCTAGGAGAGTTCCCAATAGATAGAGATTTATAAAAATGTAAAGATCAAGGCTTTGCTTTGGACCTCAGCCATATGTATTATTTGATGGAAAACATGAGTTTGTAGGGGAGTGAGAGAGTTCACATAGGAAGATGCCATCATATCCAAAATGTGCTGTGCTTCAGCCATTTGGGTTTTTTTTTAAAAAAAAAAATCATAATCAGTTATGTTGTTTTATGTATTGCAGCTCCTTGCTTGTGCTAAATGTTTCTGGGCTTGCTGTCAATGAAGTCTCCATTACTGGAAGAGAACAAAAAAGTCAGTTGCAATGAAATTATCTGAGAACTTTTTCTATTCTGATGCAGAGAGCAGTTGACATGCAGTTGCCTTTCCTTTAGGCAAATTTCAACATTCATTCTTTTCCAGTAGAACTGTCATCTGCATGCTTTCTACAAACATAGAACCATGTTGCACAGTGTTAGAACTCAGGTCAAACTTGGGAGTTGTAAGAATTTAAGCATTAACTGGATTGTTTAATATT
This sequence comes from Hydrophis major, assembly GCA_033807585.1. Classification (NCBI taxonomy): domain Eukaryota; kingdom Metazoa; phylum Chordata; class Lepidosauria; order Squamata; family Elapidae; genus Hydrophis; species Hydrophis major. The sequence continues at coordinate 294,656,699 of CM066328.1, read as the reverse complement.
CATTTAACTGTTGCATTCTTAAACAAACAGACATCAAAAAAGTAGCTACTTAAGAGCATGTGTATGTTTCTGAATTTTGTAGGTTTTTCAAGACCATAGTCATTTTAATGGCAGCTCGGATAGCATTTCTGATTTTTTTTTCTCCTGATTAACACATAAAGTGATTATCTGTCCATTTACTCAGATAATCATTTCCAGAAACAAATGGCAAGACAGTGGAGAATTCCGTTCTGCTCAAGTGAGGATGAATATGGGATTTTTAGACTTCGTCAAAAAGTTACTCAAGAGAGAGTTAAAGATTAGAAAGAGACCCTTTTGACAGCTAGATAATCATTCCTCCCCTTCCCTCAAGAATTCAAGGGGGCAGGGAGTATTGATTTCAATTCTTCCCTTTGGACATACATACCAACACCTTCATGGAAAAGGTTTATTGGAGGAGACAGCTGTGTTAGCCTACCAGAAGGCTTTAGGTAGCACCTATTAAATTAAAAAATGTACCTTTTAAAAAATGTTACTCTAAAATGGTACTATTAGGCTTCTGGGGTTTGGCTTCATGAAAGACTAACTGAAAATTTATCGGGGGGTTAAAAATCAATGTTAGTGGTAACTTCCAAATGAGGGAACAGTGAACTAAGATGTCTCTGAAGTAGTGGAGATGATGGTGTGCCAAGACCAACAGACCAATGACTAGTTCGGTCCAATGGATAGAGAAAGGTGTTCAAACCAGCCTTCACTTTAGAAACAAGGATGCTTGACTAAAATCAATCTATACATTGGCTGTGTTTGCTCAACATGTGTAAGCAGCTTATTTTCTAGACTGCCATAGAAGATTGTGCAAAGGCAGCTGCTAGATAGGTATGTTATGAAAACCTAGCCATGATATTAATTGCATGAAGTACAGACATTTCTCCACATTTCAACCTAAAGTCCTAATCTGAATAGGATAAATTATATATGGGAAAAATATATGCCACTTTGTTCTCTTTAGCAAGAAAGACAAAAGGTTTTGTGTAACCTGATGAAACTTGCTTCCATCCCATTAAAAACAGGCAATTTAAACATGGCAACTGAGAAAAACAAAGACTGAGACTTCCCTTCTTTTCTACAGTAATCTCAGTCCAGTTACGTATAAGCTATATTTTTACCGTATTTCAGATAAATAAATAAAAAGTGGGGAAAGATTGTGCCCTACATAAATAAGCTAAAATGGAACTTCTCCTAATTTAAGCCACACTGTATCAATTTTCTTAAATTTTCTAAATGAATTAATATACCTCTCACTCTCAATGTATAAATTAATCTCAAAGATATTGATAGGAATTCAGATAAAATTCGGTTGGATAGGAATGTAATAAATTCATAAATATCAGTTATTTTGGGGGGGAAGTGGGGAGTCAGATACCAAGGATCTCCCTTTTCAAGCAAAAGCTTGCAAGTGAAAAAGCAGGCTTTAATTTTCCTGACTTTAAATTATGCAGTTGGACATTTTGTATAGTGTGTTAAGAATGAAAATTATATTGAATATGTACCATTATGGACCACATTGAAGAGTTATTATTTGGCAACTTGGCAAGTGCTCAGTTTGAAGTATACAAGGAATTCTGTAATATTTCTGACACTGAAGCCAATAGAAACCAGGCAAGAAATTAAAATTTATATTAACAGCGGCCAGGATTGTATTTGCTAAAAACTGGAAGAATGAGAAAATACCATTACAGGAAGAAATTATTAAGAAAATATTGGAATGTGCTGAGATGAGTAGATTGACATTTGAAATCAGAGAGCAAGAGGATAAACAATTCTATGAAATTTGGGATCTTTTTTATAAATGGCTAGATGATAAAATACGATAATAGAATATTTTAGATAGTAAGAAATATCTTTATCTTGTTATTTTGCTATTATTTTGTTAATCGATATTATATTTATAAAGGTTTTTTTTTTTTTAGGATTGATCTGGTATGATTATATGATTAGTTGAATAATTTGGTTAAAGTATTGTTAGCTCATAAAGCATGAATGATTAAAAGTATAGTCAAAAAAAAATTTTTTTTGTTTAGTGATTATAGGAAATATAAGTTTGGATTGATAATATGAGTTGTTATGTAACATAATTGTAACTGGGACTACAAAATGAATGCACAAAAATGATGAACCAACTGACACACTGTATGTAAATATGAGAGGTGTATGTTTTGATGTTTTGTTTGTCTTGTCTGTTTGTAGAAAATTAATAAAAAAAATTTCAAAAAAAAAAAAAAGAAATTAAAATTTAACCTTAGTTCTCATGAAAGATTGACTGCTTGGAATAATTCTTATTTGAAAATGTCTGAAAGGTAAATGGGGAAAATTGGATAGTTACTCTTAATCACTTGATTATTAAAGATACCTCTAAAATGGTTGAAACATTACAAAAGGAATTTACCGAGCCAGCTTAGTAACAATACATGCAGTTATAGCACCTACAAAATTCTGTTTTTGGTTGAATAGTCTTACCTGCCTTTGAAACGCAGTTAACATTGTATTAGAGGAGATAGAAGCTAATTTTATAGATGCTAAATTAACTAAACTAATTCAGTTATACTAACAACTTTAACATTTTGCAAATACAAATAATCATATATAAAAATGTAGTAGAACTATCTTTTATTGGAAAAACAATATTCTTTGTCTTTAAGAAATATTAAATATGTTTTATATTATTTTTTAAAAGTTAATTCATCAGCACGACTCTGTTTTAAAAACAATCTGTTGGACTCGCCAGCAAATGTGCAGAAATATCATTATAGTCATAGAGCTGGATATGTCAATTGGTATTTAGAGCAGTGTTATTATGATACCTTTAAGTTTTGAAGATTTTAACATACTGCTAAATTATATCTTCAACATTTAGGATGTTCTGTTATGAAGAGTTCTGCCTGGATTGTCCTAAAATGAAGGATTACAGGTGAACCTCGAAAAATTAGAATATCATGCAAAAGTTCATTTATTTCAATAATGCAACTTAAAAGGTGAAACTAATATATGAGATAGACTTATTACATGCAAAGCAAGATAGTTCAAGCCATGATGTGTCATAATTGAGATGATTATGGCTTACAGCTCATGAAAACCCCAAATCCACAATCTCAGAAAATTAGAATATTGTGAAAAGGTTCAATATTCTAGGCTCAAAGTGTCCCACTCTAATCAGCTAATTAAGCCATAACACCTGCAAAGGGTTCCTGAGCCTTTAAATGGTATCTCAGTCTGGTTCAGTAGGAATCACAGTCATGGGAAAGACTGCTGACCTGACAGTTGTGCAGAAAACCATCATTGACACCCTCTATAAGGAGGGAAAGCCTGGAGAAGGCGGAGCTTCATTTCAGCGATACAGCTGCGATCTTGGGGCTCTGAGATCGCAGCCGATATTTTCGCCCCTGGTCAGTCCCAACGGACCTAAACCGTCCCGTAGAGACGGGGATTGAGAAGGGTACTGTCCCAGGATCCCAGAGATATCGCAAAATCTCTGGTTTGATCTGGGATAAGCCCTTTTGCTGGCGGCGGAGAGGCAGCCCCCATAGCTGCTGAAGTCGGGACAGCTCCGGAAAGAAAGTGGCAGGAAAGAAGTGTGTCGGCTGGGTGAGAAATTCCTTTTGTGTTGTAAATTTGCTGAGGTTTGAAAGGGCATCCTGAACAAAGAAGAAACTTGTGAGACTTTTTTTTTTTTGACCAAAACTGTTTGAGCGGCGTTTTTTAAAGTGATGGCAATTGAGGCTTGGATTATTTTTTTTTATTTTTTTTTTTTCTGGGGACTTAAGTGTGACTTTGTAGGTAACCGGATTGAATTTTCTCTTATATGTATTTTTATGCTCCTTTTGATTTTTTAATTTTCTCTAGGATAGAGGCTCCCTTTAGCTATTTTCTTTTTCTTTTTTCTTTTTGTATACATTATTCATTTTTTCTGGCTGGGGGGGGGAAGAGCATTAAGAAACATTGCAACACGGCCAACTAGAGGCTTGAAAATACTTTATTTGAATTGGAAAGAATTGTAAGAAGACTCCTTCTCAAGGACATTTTAACGTGATAAGATAGAGGGAGAGCACAGCAAAATATCATTACAGGTGTTTTCCTGGACTCTTATCAATATTTCAACACTTGAGGCTTAGCTTTGAAGCTGCTGGAGAAGAGAGTCATAATAAGAGCCTTGGATAAATAAATAAAGTGCAGTGTGCTCTCTTATATATATATATATATACCCCATCCGCCAGCCTTTTTGTAAATTTCAATTCTAGTAATATTCTTATTTTTGCCTTTTATTTTAAAGGGAGAGTTTTTTCTTTATTTTTCTTTTTTTCTCTTTATTTTTATTGGGACTTCTTTGCTTTTTCTATCCATGCTTTTGGACCACTTTGTTTTTCTTTTTTGATTATTGAGATTAAGGTGTGAAGAACCTGAAGGAATTTCTTTTTTTCTTTCTTTCTTTTTTTTTTGCTCTTAATCAATAATATCATTTTTGGGTTTGTTTGTTTTTTTCCTTTCTATTTTTCCTTTTTTTATGGTGGACTACTTTGTAATTGGATTAGGGTCAAGAAGAACCTGAAGATTTTTCTTCTTTCTTTTTTCCTTTTTCTTCTTTGGTTTTGGGTCTTTTACTATTGGATTTTTCCATTTTGGATTATAATTGACAATTCTACCAGTTGGATTAAAAGTCAAAAAGAATTTGAAGCTTTGGAGGCATTAAAATGAGCAGGAAACCAATACCAGTTGGCATTTCTACTTCTACCTCTGCTTCCCCACCCACTGGAGGACAACGTTTAATTCAGACAATGTTGAAGCAAAATAAAGAACAAGAAATAGTAACTTTACAGATGATTATGCAAGGAATCCAAGATCTCAAGATAAAATCAGACATCATTGAACAAAGAATAGAGAAGACTGATGAAAAAGTGGAAAATATTAAACAAATGATGGGGAAGTATGAGGAGAGATTCCAAAAAATTGAGAGAGAAGGAAAACAAAGAGAGGAGAAGATTGGAAATATTGACAATAGATTAACAGTGGTTGAACAAGAAAAAAGTGGGATGTTGAGGTGGGTGATGGAAAGGTCAGAATTTTATCTCAGATTTCAAAATATAGAAGAAAAAGGAGAAAATTTGGCTGCGATAATGATAGAAATTTTGGCAGATGCCTTGGAAATTACAGAGGAAAAGATGATGGATGGAGTAGATGAGGTATATCGAGTTTATACAAGATATGCGATGAGAAATAAATTACCCAAGGAAGTCCATATTAGATTTACTAAAAAATCCATCAAAACACAAATATTACAAGTGGTGAGAGAGAAAACATTGAAATACAAAGATAAAGAGATTGTGGTTTTAAAACAAATACCCAGAAGAGTGAGAGAGATGAGAAGAGAATACCGATTTCTGACCAAAATGGTACTGGAAAATGAAGTGAATTATAGATGGCTGATTCCAGAAGGATTAATGTTTACGTGGGAAGAGCAGAGACATAGAATTGATTCAATTGAGAAAGCAGAACTTTTCCATGCAGAATTTTTTGGAAGAAGAAGAGAGGAGGCAGAGAAAGAGGTCTCATTAATTGAGTTTCAAGAGGAACAACTGGAGACTGAAAAAGAGAAAGGAGCTGTAGGTGGACAGGTGGACAGTAAAGAACAGCATGAAGTGAGATCCACGAGAGCTGTTAGACCTAAATATAAAGCACAATCATGGAAAAAAGAAAACTGATTACAATGAATATAAATGGACTTAATTCAGCTGTTAAAAGAAGGAAAACTTTTCATAAATTAGAGAAATTAAAATTTGATATAATTTGTCTGCAAGAAGTTCATATTAAAAAACAACATGAACAATTGTTAGTACAGCCAAAATTAGGGAAAATATTTACTTCTTTGACTCAATGTAAGAAAAGAGGAGTGGTTCTCTACATTAAAGAGGCTATCCCAGCAAAACTGATCTACACTGATGAAGATGGAAGAGTATTAATGGTGGAAATAATGGACAATAATATAAAAATACTCTTGATTGTAATTTATGCTCCGAATGAAAAACAAGAAGAGTTTTATAAAAAGCTATACATGAAAATAACTGGACTGGACTATGTTAATATAATTATGATGGGAGAATTTAATGGAATTGTCGACAATAAATTGGACTATATAGCAACAACAACAAAGCAAAATAGAAAGGCTCTCCCTAAATCTTTTTGTAAAATGACAGACGAACTATCTTTAAAAGATATTTGGAGAGAAAGAAATGTTAAAGCTAAACAATATACTTTTTATTCAAATAGACATTTATCATGGTCCAGATTAGATATGATTTGGATATCAACAGAATTAATATCCAATATTCAAGAAACAAATATTGAAACAAGTACTTGGGCAGATCATAGCCCAATGACAATTAAATGGAAGGGACAAAAAAAAAGATCAAGATGGACATTAAATAATACTATTTTAAAGGAGAAAGATTTTATACAATGGATGGAGAAGAAATTGGCTTTTTTTTTCAGAGAAAATAAAAAAGAAGATACTTCAACGCAGAATGTTTGGGATACAATGAAGGCATATGCTAGAGGTCTGATAATAGATTATACAAGAAAAAAGAATATTAGGAAAAGGCAAGATTCTAAGGCCTTGGAAGATGAGTATAAAAGACTTGAAAAAGAATTACAGAAAATGCAACAGAAAAAAGATATTAAATTGAAGCTGGATGTAATTAAACATAAAATGGAATTAATAGAGAAAGAAGAATTGGCACAGAAAATCAGAAATTCTAAACAGAATTACTTTGAAGATGTGAATAAACTAGGTAGATGGCTAACATATAAATTGAGAAAGGAGAAGGAATCAAGAAAAATATTGAAGTTAAAAGATGATCAAGGCCAAGTTTGTTATGGTAATAAGGAGAAAAAGGAAATTATTCGAGATTTTTATGGGCAACTATATAAACAAGAGAATATTGATGAGGAAAAAGTCAAACAATATTTACAGAATGCTAATTTACCGAAGATACCTAAAGAGACTGAAGAAATGTTAGAAAGCAATATAACAATGATGGAATTAAATGAAGCATTTAAGAGACAAAACAATGGGAAAGCACCGGGTCCAGATGGGCTTCCGGCAGAATTCTATAAAACATTACAAGAATCATTGAGTATCCCATTGTTAGAAGTCATGAATGAAGTTATGTTAAAGAAGATGGTACTCAAAACATGGTCAGAGACTTATATCACACTTATTCCAAAAGAAGAGGCTGACCCACTGCAAATTAAGAACTATAGACCTATCTCCTTATTGAATGCAGACTATAAAATCTTTTCTTCAATTTTAGCAGAAAGACTTAAAAATATTTAAATAATTTATTCACCCAAATAAAAATGGATTTCTGCCAAAGAGACAAATCAGAGACAATATGAGAATAATCCTGGATACTTTGGAATACTATGAGGCTCATCCTGAAAAGCAAATGGCTTTGATATTTTTAGATGCTCAAAAGGCATTTGACAACGTGAACTGGAGATTTATGTTATCACTATTGGAACAGATGGGTTTTGCTAAAAAATTTATTCAAGCAATCGAAGCCATATATAATAAACAGACAGCAAAGGTAATGATGGAGGGGGAACTTACAGATTTTATTAATATAAGAAAAGGCACAAGACAAGGGTGTCCCCTATCTCCTTTGCTATTTGTCTTTGAAGTGTTGAATAGAAATATTAGGGATGATAAAAGCATAAAAAGAATGAAAATTAAGAAGGAAGAATTTAAACTACAAGCTTTTGCTGATGATTTAGCTTTTATTCTGGAAGACCCGTTAGAAACAGCTCCAAGGTTATTGGAAAAGATAGGGACATATGGTGAGATGGCTGGTTTGAAAATAAATAAAGATAAAACAAAGATTTTGACAAAGAACATGCTATTGAGACAAAGAGAAGAACTGGCAGATCTTTTGAAAATCCAAATTACAAATAAGGTTAAGTATCTAGGGATATATTTGTCAGCAAGATGTAGCACATTAAAAGACAATAATTATATTAAACTCAAACAACAGATAGATTTGATGAAGTGGGAAAACTTGCAATTGTCATTAATAGGGAGAATTTCAACAATCAAGATGAATATTTTACCCAGAATTTTATTTTTGTTCCAAACAATACCAATAAGGCTTGGAAAAGACTATTTTGAAGATTTAAATAAAATCATGTTGAAGTTTATATGGCAAGGTAAAAAAGTGAGAATAAAGCTAAAGCTTTTGCAAGACGCTAGAATTAGAGGAGGTTTTGGCCTGCCTAATTGGGAATTGTATTATCAAGCTGCAAGTTTGATGTGGGTCAAAGAATGGATAACATTAAGAAAGCATAGGTTGTTGACATTAGAAGGGCATGATTTGCTGTTGGGCTGGCATGCTTTTTTATGGTATAAGGGAACTAAAACACAGGGTTATTTTAGAAGACATTATATACGGGAGTCTTTGTGGTTAAACTGGGAGAAGATAAAAAGACAATGTTATTTGAAAATTCCAGTTTGGTTATCGACTATTGAAGCATTTTCCTATCCTATAATTTATAAGAAGGAACAAGCAGTTAGATATGGGGAACTCTTGGATGAAAAGGGTGAACTTAAATCAATCCAAAACTTAGAGGAACAAGGTATAGGGATGAATTGGTTTTCATATGCGCAATACATTCAAGGTATGATGAAAATTCTAAAACGGAGGGATTCTATGATAAGCAGACTGATTTTGATAAGATCTTGATGGGTACTGATGAGAAGGTGATTAAAAAATTATATGGTTATTTACTGGGAATGAAATTAGAGGAAGAACAAGTCAAGGAAACTATGATTGTTTGGGGGAAGAATTTTGGATATGGGATTGATTTAGAGAAATGGCAGAAATTGTGGTCTCAAAATTATAAAATGACAATGTCAACAGCATACAAAGAAAACTTGTATAAGATGTTTTACAGGTGGCACTTTCCCCTGACAAGAATAGCAAGAATGTTTAAGAACAAATCTGAAAAATGCTGGAAATGTCATCAGATACCCGGCTCGTATTACCATATGTGGTGGACTTGTGAGGATGCTAGAAAATATTGGACTATAATTCGCATGTGGTTGGAAAAAATGACAAAGAAACACATAGACTTGAAACCAGAGATTTTCTTATTGGGAATTTTACCTGATATATACAGTAAAGATTTGAAGTACCTGATTGTAAATGTATTAACAGTGGCTAGGATTGTATTTGCTAAAAATTGGAAGAATGAGAAAATACCATTACAGGAAGAAATTATTAAGAAAATATTGGAATGTGCTGAGATGAGTAGATTGACATTTGAAATTAGAGAGCAAGAGGATAAACAATTTTATGAAATTTGGGATCTTTTTTATCAATGGCTAGGTGATAAAATATGATAATAGAATATTTAGAATGCTAGACAGTAAGGAATATCTTTATTTTGCTATTATTTTGTTATTTGACATTATAAAGGGTTTTTTAGGATTGATTTGATATGATTATATGATTTGTTATAGAGTAAACTGGTTTAAAGTATTGTTAGCTCATAAAGCATGAATGATTAAAAATATAGTCAAAAACTTCTTTTTTTAGTGATATTAGGATATATAAGTTTGGATTGACAATATGAGTTGTTATGTAACATAATTGTAATTGAGACTACAGAATGAATGCACAAAAATGATGAACCAACTGCACACTGGATGTACATATGAGAGTTGATGTTTTTATGTTTTGTTTGTCTTGTTTGTTTGTAGAAAATTAATAAAATCTTTTTCAAAAAAAAAAAAAAGGAGGGAAAGCCTCAAAAGGTAATTGCAAACAAAGTTGGATGTTCCCAAAGTGCTGTATCAAAGCACATTAATAGAAAGTTATGTGGATGGGAAAAGGGTGGAAGAAAAAGGTGCACAAGCAGCAGGGATGACCACAGCCTGGAGAGGATTATCAGGAAAAGGCCATTCAAAAGTGTTGGGGACTTTCACAAGGAGTGGACTGAGGCTGGAGTCAGTGCATCAAGAGCCACCACACCCAGACGGATCCTGGACATGGGCTTCAATTGACGTATTCCTCTTGTCAAGCCACTCCTGAACAACAAACAACATCAGAGGTGTCTTACCTGGGCTGAAGAAAAACAGACTTGGTCTGTTGCTCAGTGGTCCAAAGTCCTCTTTTCTAATGAGAACAACTTTTGCATCTCATTTGGAAACCAAGGACTCAGAGTCTGGAGGAAGAATGTAGAGGCTCACACTGCAAGATGGTTGAAGTCCAGTGTAAAGTTTCCACAGTCTGTGTTGATTGGGGAGTCATGTCATCTGCTGGTGTTGGTCCACTGTGCTTCATTAAGTACAGGGTCAACGCAGACATCTACCAGGAGATTTTTGAGTACTTCATACTTCCTTCCGCAGACGAGTTTTATGGGGATGCTGACTTCATTTTTCAGCAGGACTTGGCACCTGCCCACACTGCCAAAAGCAGCAAAACCTGGTTCAATGACTGTGGGATTACTGTGCTTGATTGGCCAGCAAACTTGCCTACCTGAACCCCATAGAGAACCTATGGGGCATTGCAAAGAGAAAGATGAGAGACATGAGACCGAACAATGCAGAAGAAATGAAGGCCACTATTGAAGCATCCTGGTCTTCCATAACACTTCAGCAGTGCCACAGGCTGATAGCTTCTATGCCATGCCCCATTGAGGCAATAATTGCTGCAAAAGAGACTCAAACCAAGTACTGAGTACATATGCATGCTCATACTTTTCAGAGGTATGATATTGTTCAATGTACAATTCTTGTTTTATTGATTGCATGTAATACTTTAATTTTCTGAGATTGTGGATTTGGGGTTTTCATGAGCTGTAAGCCATAATCATCAAAATTATGACAAATGACGTCTTGAACTATCTTGCTTTGCATGTAATGAGTCTATCTCATATATTAGTTTCACCTTTAAAGTTGCATTACTGAAATAAATGAACTTTTGCACGGTATTCTAATTTTTCGAGTTTCACCTGTACATATTCCTGGAAAGATGCCTGCATACCGGATTCTAAAATGTGATTGAGCAAAATTTGTTAACCTCCTTATTAGGGTTCCATTAAGCAATCTGGTTTGGAAGGCGAAATAAATATATCTAATTTTAGGAGATGCTTGATAGTGCACTTTGAATCACATTTTCCTTTTTGAATCCAGATTGCAGTTCAGTTTTATCCTATATATATAAACCTTAAACACTAATTTAAGTTTTAAGTTGAATTTCTATTTCCATATGAAACAGAACTGCAAGTAAATTGAAATTTATCACTGGTGTGTGCATGAGAAAGGTACTGTATATAATATTCATTACTTTTTCTTAAAGTTATGTTTATGGAAGGATCTGTAAAATATTTACTGTGCAGCAAGTGAATATATATAGAACTGATTTTGCCTGCTAAGGTATTTTTCTATTTTGAGTTTATTTTTATTCCACACTGGATTGTCTTTTAGTGAAGGCAGCAATAGATATCCTGTATATCAGGATAATAGAAATAAATTGTCACTACTAATACAGGATGTGAATATGCTTGTTTTATGTATGAGCAACTATGCTGAAACAAAAGGAGCAAAGCTTATATAATGAAAAAAAATCAGATTATATAAAGTATTAGTTAGATATGAAATAGAAATAAAGAGAAATATGGGAGATAACTTTGAGTCACTTTTCTTTTCTTTTCTTTTTTTTTTTTTTACAAATTTTATTAATTTTACAAAAACAATACACTATCCAGGCATAACAACTTGAAAAATCTTTTATAAAAAAAAATAAAAATTAAAGAAGAGAGCCAATAGAACATACAAAATAATTCCAAATTGTAATATCAATATTTACATTATCTATTTAACTTCATATCTTATTCAGACTTCTCCTTTTATCCAAATTATATTTCTTGCTTATTAAAATTTTATAGCCTTTCATAAACATACAAAACACAGAACATAGAAAAAAAAAAAAAACTAAAATATCTTTTCTGAAGACTGCCTGATCCCGGGTTGAAACTCTTCTCACAGACACAAATTCAAACATCATATTCACTTTATATATCCTTCCATATCTTATTATCATTTTCTTTTTTTATATAAACCAATATTATCAATTTTACAAAGACAGTGCACAAACAATCAAGGCATAACAACTTATAAATTCTTTTCTAAAAAAAATAGTAATAATTAAATAAGAAAACCAATAGAACATAATGATTCCCAATTATAATATCAATATTTACTTTATCTATTTAACTTCATATCTTATCCCAACTTCTCCTTTTCATCCAAATTATTTCTTGTTAATTAAAATTTTATTGCCTTTTATCAACATACAAAACCCAAAGAAACATAACAAAACCTTTATATATTCTTCCATATCTTATTACCATTTTCAATAACATTCTTTGTCTGTTCTATTTCCAACTATCCATTCATCTTTTTTCTTTTACTATACTTCTCCTATACACTAATTGGAGTGACGCCTTTAACTCATTACCCTAACTTAAAAGTACTTCATATAACACTTAATTTATCTTGGGATTCTGTTTAGTAGATTCTAAAATTACACAATAAATTTTATACTCCAAATGCACATATAAAAACACAATCTTATGTACCTTCCAGAATCCCCCTTTTATCCTTAATTTGGTTCACCCATTGTCTCTAAATAAACTTTTTTTCTTTAGATCTTGCTTCCCACCATTGAGGCTTCTCCTCCCCCCCTTTCTCTCTTGCTTATTCTTCTCCTTGCCCTTTTTACCCCTTTGTCTCTCCTCCTCCCTTTTCTTACTCCCTTTCCTTTGCTTTCTAACCTTGCATCCACCTTTCCTCTCATTTTTCTCTTTTTTGGTTGTTTTTTCAAACCTTAAAATCCCCTTTTTCTTATCCTCTTTCTCCTCCTCCCCGGAAAAAACCCATTGTTCATCAAAGATGGATTCTTGTTCCTCTTCTTCTTTGTCCCAGTCATTCTGCTGCATAATCAACTTTTCATAAGTATATAACGCCATTTCTAAAAATTGAAATAAGGTGCCCAAAGTATCTTTTCCATCTTGTTCTTCCTTTTTATATTTTTGATATTCAGTCTTTAGTTCATCCACAAGCGATGCCATCCTGAAAAGAGAAACTTTCCCCAAAACAACCACCCAAGTATTTTTAATCAAAAATAATTCAAAACAAATTCCAAAAGTTAATACTTTTCTTCCTTCTTCTACTTCTCTTTCAGGGGTAACTGTTTAATCAAAGAGGTCCAATTACCATATACCTTTCTTTGAGATTCTAGGCAATCTCCTCCTTTTTCCACTTCAGCTCCAATTTTTTCCTTCTCCCTTCCCACTTGCAACATCAATTTTTAAATGATCAGAAATCCATACCTCTAATCAGGGTTTTCCAATTTCTTAAATTTTTAAGTCCAATGTCCAAGAACTCTTTTGTCCCTTAACTTCAACTTTCAGAATAGTTCACCTTCAGTGCCCAAAGAAATTTCAAATCTTCATCTGCTGTTTCCATGGGGTGGAACAGTGAAGAAAAAAAAGTTCCCTTTAACAGCTTCTCCGCCGCTTTCGATCTTCTTAGGGATACAATATATCCTCCAGCAGTTCAGACAGCTCAGTTCCAGTGAATTTAAAAGATGTTGATTGACCCGGCTCAGCCAGCACTTTCACTTTTCTTGCTTCCTCCAGCACAATCTTACCTGGTTGCAGGCTTCTTCGTGGCGGCCATTGCTGACCGCTGCTCCACCACCTTGGGAAAAAGGGGTTTTTCCGGATGAGGAGGGGGTCTGCGACACCCCCAACCCCCTGTCTGGCTCCCCTCTCTCTTTGGCTGTCCCTACAGGGCAGCCATATCCCCCTGACCCATTTGGATCAGGGGTACCTCGGCGGCAAGCACAGCAAGAATCGCGAACGATCGCGAATTCCTGCTGCCACTGAAGCCACATAGAACTGGAAAACCGAGTCACTTTTCAATTAATTGAGTCACTTTTCAATTAATATATATATATTATTATATATATTATTTGGAAGTTTAGTCTTATATTTTACCTACAGTAGAAATAATACTTATTTCTGAATTTGAACTCTGTAAAATATACTTCTCCATTGTTTTAATTAAAGGAACTTGTTATGAGCAAAAATCTACGCAACATGTGAGGAAAAAATGCTTTCACAGAGATAATCACTCTTTATATGTAAAACAATTTTAATCCTTGGCATATATAAACAATTTATATTGGGATTTCAGCATGCAATAAAAGTTAAATTTAAGAATAAATCAATGTTGGTGTTCTATGAACAAGTAGAAGTCTATCACATCTGAGATGCAAAAGTTAGGTGACACACCAACCATCTCTACGTTGTCCTTCTGGTCCCTCAGATTTTCACACATCAAATATTATGGAAAATACATGAGTATTTTCTTATGATCTCTGAATCCAAAACTCTTCATCCTGTAGAAGAAGGTAAGTTATTTTTAGTGTGGAAAAGGAAATTATTCAACCTGTCACACATGAAGGCAAATGCTCCTTGTGCTAAGCTTTAACCAAACTAAATCCAGATTTCTGTTCAGATTGATGGAGTTTTCAACTGAGTGGAAGGCAAGAAATTATACAGGTATATGGAGATGACCAAGGAAGCTATTTCAGAAAATTTCCAATGAAGAGTCAACTTTATTTTAATATGTTTTTACAAAGTGCAAGTAAGTTTATTGTTTTTATTAAAACAAGTACAGTAAACTTAGATGGAATGGACTGGCTTAAGGTGCCATGTTTTTGTCATTAAAAAGTTACCCAACTACTTTTTAGGATATTGTATATACCTTTTTCATATTAGAACCAATAATTCAAAATAATTCAACCCATGAAAAATGTAAAGAAATAATTAGAATAAAGCTGCTAATCAGCTTTTTTAAGAAACTCTTTTAATATGACTTTGAATAGACCCACTCTTTTATAATGTTGGGTAATACCTTTGACAAGGGCAATTAAGGCCCCATTTAATTTTGTCCTCTTTTTGTGCCTATTTGCAGATAACAGCAATAGGTGTTGCATTCATTCACTTATTCATATTTAGACAAAAGATAGAGGTAGTTGATTCTAAGGCAATTGTATTTGCATGGGATCAACATGGTTCTACAAACTGAGATAGTTGAGGGAGTGAAGAAGGAAAGAAGTATCAGGTTCTTGCTTAGCTGGAAATATTGATATACAATATTAAATATCAACATAAATGAGCTATCCTCTTGAGTTCTGTGTTCACAATAAGTAAGAAATGGTCTGTTCTAAGGGTCCATACCAGAGGTGGTATTCAGCAGGTTCTGACCAGTTCTGGAGAACCTGAGCAGAAATCTTGAGTAGTCTGGAGAACCGGTAAATACCACCTCTGACTGAAGATTTTGCAGTATCCTTCCCCTGCCACGCCCACCAAGCCATGCCCACAGAACCGGTAGTAAAAAAAAAATGAATCCCACCACTGGTCCACACTTGGCCTTCTATTTTTCAACATGTTTAGAAATTATTTGGACATGGAGTTAGAAAATATAATTAT
Organism: Hydrophis major; assembly: GCA_033807585.1. Lineage (NCBI taxonomy): Eukaryota > Metazoa > Chordata > Lepidosauria > Squamata > Elapidae > Hydrophis > Hydrophis major. The sequence goes on along the minus strand of CM066328.1, from coordinate 294,641,111 downwards.
CAAACTGATAGACAATACAAATTTAAGAGGACACATCAAACCCTTAGAGAACAGTATCAAGACTTAGGAAAATCTTGGCAAGTACAAAGTGAATTTTAAAACATATAACTAGAGGAGGAAAAATAAAACAAAAAAAGCATGAATTTCATGATTCAGAAAGGACTGAGAAGCTAGGAAAGTGCTCTCTGTGATTTGTTGCTGTGAGCCCTTATCATAGGAAAGAGTTGGATTGCTTAAAAGTGCACCGTTTTTGAGATGTGCTGCATTTTTAAGTAGACTGCTCAGTCTGTTCTATCAGAGAAATGATACGATGCTATGTCTGAAGAAGTCACTGCAGATCACTGAGACACCTAGTGAGTTCAATAGTGTTGTTTCAATTGCTGCTGCTCTTGTTGAATTTTGTTAAGAGTGCACACATATTTGAAGGCTGCTTTCTAAATATAAAAGCAAAGTTGTAAAAAGGTCACTGTTGGTGTGTTGTTGTTTTTAATGGATCTAGGATGGAAGGAACCATGCCTTTAGAGTTTTCTTTTCTCAAAAGGTTTGTCACCAGACATGGCTGAAGTGAATTCACAAGAAGAGTTCTCCACTCCTCTACTCATTGCAGAATACCTTATGCCACCAGACTCAAAATTCTAGACCTAGAAAATCTAGAACTACACCACCTTCAGTCCAATCTAAGTATAGTATATAAAATCATACGTTGCAATGACTTACTTGTCAATGAATACTTCAGCTTCAACCATAACAACACAAGAGCAAACAATAGATACAAACTCAAGGTTAATCGCACCAAACTTGATTGCAGGAAATACGACTTCAGCAACAGAGTGATCAATGTCTGGAATACTCTACCTGACTCTGTGGTTTCTTCCCCAAACCCCAAAAACTGTAACCTTAGACTGTCTACTATTGACCTCACCCCTTTCCTAAGATGTCTGTAGGGAGCGTGCATAAGCGCACAATGTGCCTACCGTCCCTGTCCTATTGTTTCTTTTATTTTTTTTTTCTTATATGAATCCATGTATTCATAACTATGTTTTTACTTATACCTATTATTATACCTATATTATTTTGTAAGCAATTGACAAAAATAAATAAATAAATGAGATAGGAGCTGAAAGGATCTTGCTGGGAGTACCTCAGCATTCCAATTCAGGACTGGTAATTAGGGGTTATGTGGCTTCCATATAAAAATAAAGGTGTGTGTGTTATGTGTGTGTGTATGTGTATGTTATGGCATTCAATAGATAGCTAGGCTATCTATCAGATATTTTGAATTTCAAAACCATTCTCACAGCCATTTACCCAAGAGGCACAATGAACTATGGGACATGTAGTCCAAAACATGTGAAGCACATCAACTTACCAATGCCAGATATATGGCAGCATTTTTATTAAAGAGGCAAAGATTGGGTCCAGGCAACACTTTTTTCTCCCAAGCTTTGGAGGGTGGCATAACTTCCAAGAATATAACAATTGGATACCTGTGTTTATTCTAGCAGGCTGAAATAACAGAACACTTCCTTTGATACTATGGAGACTAATTTGCTGATTCTTTTGATACTGTTTATAATCACAATGTACAATAGGTTTTCCTGCGTTTTCACTTCAATAAACTCTGTATAAACAGAGCATAAATCTCTCCCAATCTTAAATTTTGAAGCTGAAAAAAAGTTATTACATAGACTTGTGAATCAGATTGTGTGCTGAATGTTACTTTCACTTATTCATTGACAATGTGTGTGCTAACTGTACCTATCAAAGTCTTGAAAATATTCTTTTTATGCCATTATTTACCTATCCTTCCTCCTTCTTCTGACAGTAGAACAAATCCTTTGTCCTCATGAATTCTCTGGAGAGGAACAGCTATGAGAAGGTAATTATTATGAATGTGGTAATGTGCCTTATCTGAGCTATGATTTTACTAACATATGCTGCAGTTTATGAACATAAGCTGCTGGACAGTAATGTCCTTGAAAGAGTCATGTTTATGTAGTGAAAACAGTGGAACTGGTACTTTTATTATTAAAATACTAAGTGCGCCATATTTCTCATATGACATGGAAAATACAGAGAAGGCTTTAGGAGAATACACAAGAGCAGGCTCTTGGCTTTATGCCATCCAAAGCTAAAGGAGTGCCGAATCCAGAGAAATTATGACAGCAAAAGCTGAGATTTCCTGTGCAACAAAAATGAAATATAGTTTCAAGCAGTTCTGACTGTTTGTTCACTTAAAGGCAGCATTTGCATATGGAATTCTGGACCAGCCATATCCAGAATCCATGGGAAGGAGTAAAAATATCCTTTCTATTGACTGAAAAAAACTAGAGATTTGCAGTTTGGACTTAAGCAAGTTTATTCAGCAATAAGCCCCAGAAAATCTAATGGGACTAAATCCATAGTACGTATGCTTAGGATTGCACACCAGCGTTAATTTTACATTATGCCTAAGGTAGCTTTCTGTGTTTCTTGTTTCATGACTCAGATATTCATATCTAAGCAGTGTACAATAAAATATTAAAATAGAAAACATATTTATATGCTGAACATTTTAACAGGAGACAAGAGATCCAAAGGGAGTACTTTCAGGCAGGGATAAGATTCAAACTTTTTAACAACCAGTTCTGTGGGCATGGCTTAGGTGGTGGGTGCGGTTTGATGGTCATGTGACTGGGTGGATATGATTTGGTGGTTATGTTATTGGCTGGACGTGGTCAACTCTATATCACTCACATTGAGGCATGCATCTCCTCACCTGGCCTTTCGTGACTGTGGGGATGCTGCAATAGTTATAAGTGTGAAAAATGGTCATAAGTCACTTTTTTCAGTGCCATTGTAACTTTGAATGGTCACTCCACACAAGCAAAGTACCAGCAAAGGAGGGGAAAAAAAACTCCAGAGAAGTTCCAGAGACAGGAAGCCTAGTCCTGCCAAGAATGTAATAAGAGTTAACAGAGAGGTAGTTTCTTTAAGCAACAGCAGAATGTTTCCTTCCTGCCTTTCTTACAGGATTAGGCCAGTAATTTTTTCTAATAACTGGTTCTCCAAACTGTTTAGAATGTTAACAACCGGTTCTAGCGAATAATCCAAAAACAAACCCCAACCAAAATCCAAGACAGAGAACAAGAGAACGGCAAAATCAGCAAGATCCTCCAAAAACATAATATTAACACAGCATTCTGCACAAACAGAAAAATACTCACCATCCTAAGAAACCCTAAAGACAGAATTGAGTTAGAAAAGCAAGGAGTATACAAAATCCCATGCACCGCCTGCCCCAACACATACTTCGGACAAACCAACAGAAGAATTAGCGCATGCATTGAAGAAAACAAGAACTCAATCAAAAAAGAAGAACCGACCTCTTCCCTGGTTCAGCACCTCAAAGCCACAGCACATGAGATTGACTTTGAAAATACCAGAACTATCACCAAAACTGAACATTTCAACAACAGAATAATCAGAGAAGCCATAGAGATAGAAAAATGCCCACACAGCATGAATAAACAAGATGATACCTCCTGCCTATCAGCCATTTGGAAACCTGTCCTCATTAACAAATGAGTACCTAACATGAACAATGACACCAGACCCACACCCACGAGGGCCACACAAGATGCTACCACCACACTTCCACATAGAAAGCAGATTCACACCCACACAGATGATGAGACACGACCATGGACCAGAAGCCGTAACGCAGCTGTATCACTACCCGCTTCAAACCCCTCCGACCCATACATGAAGTGAACTGACACCCAACATGAAGATGTGGCACGACCACGAATGCGAAGCCAAACAACAGGATCACAGGATTTTTTGTATACCAAGACATCTAGGAAGGGAAGTTCGATGAAGTCTCATTCATCATCTTCAGGCTTGGTCTTCAGGTCTGTGCTTCTCAGAGTGATGTGAGCTTGCAGCTGCTTCTTCCTTTTAACTGCTAGTGGGGGTATGACTTGATTGGGTGGGGACTTGATTGGGTGGGGGCAAAATATAATTCACCATGGAAACAGAAGCTAACAACCAACTTCCCTTCCTTGATGTCTTGGTATACAAAAAATCCAATGGCTCCTTAGGACACACCATCTACCAGAAGAAAACACATACAAACCGCTATTTACATGCACTCTCACACCACCACCCAGCACAGATCAATTCCGTAGCCGAGATACTCATCTCCAGAACAAAATGCTTAGCCGACGAACAACACCTAGAGACCGAACTACACACTCTCACCGGCGTGCTGACAGCCAATGGATTCCAAAGAAAGAAGATCACCCACCTAATCCAAAAAGAAACCCCAACCAAAATCCAAGACAGAGAACAAGAGAATGGCAAAGCCCTCCTCCCATATATAAAAGGCACTACAGACAAAATCAGCAAGATCCTCCAAAAACACAACATTAAACAGCATTCTGCACAAACAGAAAGATATCCATCATCCTAAGAAACCCGAAGGAGAAAATCGAGTTAGAAAATCAAGGAGTATACGAAATTCCTTGCACTGCCTGCCCCACCACATACATTGGACAAACTAACAGAAGAATAAGTTCTTCCTTTTTGATTGAGTTCTGCTTAACTAACAGAACACTGCTTAACCAACACATATTTCACATACAAAGGACAAAGATACAAACAAATTGAAGGAGCCCCCATGGGATCACCACTGTCACCTGTCATTGCAAACCTGTTCATGGAATAATTCGAATCCGGAGCCCTGGCCAATGCCATCCTCAAACTCAAACTATGGTTAAGATACATCGATGACACATTCATGATTTGGCCCCATGGACAAGAAAACCTAAACAATTTCCTAACACACCTAAACAGCACACACCCCAAAATCAAGTTCACCATAGAAACAGAAACAAACAAACAACTATCATTCCTAGATGTACTAATCTACAAAAAAATAGATGGCACACTAGGACACACCATACACACTAGGACACACCAGAAGAAAACACACACCAACCGCTACCTCAACGCCCAATCCCACCACCACCCAGCATAGATAAACTCCATGGCTAAAACACTAATTACTAGAACCAAACGCCTGGCAGACAAGACACACATTAAGACTGAACTATGCACCCTGACTAAAATATTGACAGCCAATGGCTTCCACAAAAGCAAAATCACCAACTTGATCCACAAAAACACACTGAGACATAATAGAGACCCAGAAGATGAACAGACCCATGGAACAGCTGTCCTGCCCTACATAAGAGGCACTACAGACAAAATTAGTAAGATACTATACAGACACCACATCAAGACTGCCTTCAAAACAGACAGAAAAATAGCAGCCATCCTCATAAACCCCAAAGACAAAATTGACCTGGAAAACCAAGGCATCTATGAAGTACCCTGTGCATCATGCCCTGCCACATACATTGGATAGACCAATAGAAGAATAAGCACCCGCCTGGATGAACACAAAAATGCAGTCAAAAAGCTGGAACACACTTCCTCACCAGTCCAACACATGGAAGCTACAGGTCATAGCATCAACTTCAATGGCACCAAAACCCTAGCCACTATAGAATATCCCAGCCACAGAATCATCAGAGAAGCCATAGAGATTGAAAAAAGACCAGAAAGCATGAACAGAAGAGATGTTTCCACCAGGCTGTCAATCATTTGGAAGCCTGCACTCACAAACAAAAAAATCTCCACACCAGAAGCCAGACGAACACCTGGGCACAAACAAATCCCCCCTAATACCTCCAGCTGAAACACACCCCAACAAGGCACCCAGATGAAACCCAGCTTCCTAACTAATGATAGCCGTCCATTTACCCGAAGCCAAGCTGCACTAAAGGCCTCCAATAAAGTAACACAATGTTGCCAGCCAATCAAGATACAAAAAGAGCCAAAACAAAACAAAACAAAAAAACAGACAGAAGATATTAGTAGCAGAGCACAGCAAACTCCAAGACCAATAAACACAGACTAAGACTCTCAACCAATCAGGATAAAGGAAAAAATCATTCTGGCACAGCAATAGGCTGCCCCAAATTTAAATCTGAAACCACTGTAAAAGTCTGTCACAGACGAACACTATACAGAAGCCTGATGATGGCAGATGAGATTCTGCTGAAACATTGCTACAACTTTAAAAGCACCACTACTATGACGTGGAAAATACCTGAACAAAACTGAATGCCATACATGTAAGTACCCATGAAAACTTAACACACACACACACATATGTATATACATATACATATACATATACATATATACACACACACATATATATACACACAAATTACTGACAAAATATTGTATATATACTGTAAAAAATACTGTGTAATTGTGTGTGTGTGTGTGTATTTTTAACAATATTTTAAAAATTACGTTTAACAAGATGTACTAACTTATCCTATAATCTATGAGAATGATCAAGCCAGCGAAAGCAATCAGTAAATACACTGATTTGAAAATAATTTGAATGTTTTATTTTAAATATTTTGTTATTAAATCATTAAAAGTTTTTTATAACTTTGCAGATTTCTTCTTTTTGTGGGGATGCAAGGTCCTGTTTTGGTGCATCCCTCAGTGAGACCTTCTGATTTAATTTTTTTAACATAAAGCCTCCAAGATTTATATAGCTTAGAGCCTCACTAAATCTAAATCCAGCACTGGATGATGCATCTTAGCCCTAATTGAGCTTTGTTGAAGATGTCACCCTAGAATGAACATACCACCACCAGAAAGTCTTCCTTACTAATAGTATACAGTATATATTTGGTAAGATAATGTTTGAACCATGGAATGCTCTTCTTATCTAACAGTTTTCTACACTATTCAGAAGATCTTCCCCAAGCAACATGGGGTACTATTCCAGTGAATTCAGTTATGCAATAAAGAATGAATATTTTGGAGATAAATCCTTTCCTAGGTTAAATGCTTAAATCTGACAATCAAGACATGACAATTTGGGGGCACATCAGACTTAAAAATACTCAGGATGCCTTGTAGAACCATTTTTAATTATCCACTCTCCTGATGAGTTTGGATTTCTGGAGGGGATCTAGTGATGTGCTTACATTATAGAGAATTTTAAAAGTATCCTATTGGTTTTACCTGTTAACTATGTTTCCATATAGTAGATAGATGTGTCAGGCTAAGTGGGTTGGGTAAACAGTGTCGTAGAAGTTCATAAATGGTGTGACATCTTTGCAAGAGTGGAGGACTTATTATCTTTGAAATATATTTGTCAGTATTCAACCAGGAGAGATAATTTATGTATATTTCTGCCTTTTTTTTCTTTTTTATGCACTTTTTTTGTAATCTTAACTTATTTTTGTATTTTTTTTTCTTTTTCATTTTTTTTTTTTTGAGTTTGTATTTTAAGGTTTTGAATAAAATAAAACATTGATAAAAAAGCATCCTGGAATAAACCAGTTTTGCATCAAGCCAAGAAAGCTGCATGGTGAACAGATTGCTCCCTTTTCTACTGGAATGCCTCCCCTAAATTCAAATCCTTCTTTGGGGCAATGAGTAGGTCCTCTAAGTCAACCAGTGTGCAAAAGTCATTGCATAACCTTCTACTACTAATCTTACCTGTATCAACATTATCCTAAGGGTTGTAACAGGCACTTAGGATCTCAGTCATAATGGGCAACATTTTGGTGGCTGATAAAGTGATTTAAATTTAAAAAAAAATACTTTCACCTAGATTTTGAAATAGCAATTTGGGAGATTTTCCTTGATAGTGTTTTAAATAAGACTCACCCACTTCAAAGCTAAAGTTAATGCCTCCATTCTACCTCTAAATGGAGGGAAAGAGTAGGGCCACTATTGGGAAATTGTCAGCTTTAGGAGCCATATTCCATGCTGCCACATAGCCTGAGAAAGTGGGAGTGGGTGATTTCAATTGAGTAGTTCTATGTAGACAAAATAAAATTATTTTGTTAGTTCAAGGTTATTAAGTATGGCGCAGGATGGAAAAAGGATCTTACTCTTGGATAGATCATGATTGGTCCAAGTGATGTGATGATGGCAAAAAAGGGATGGATTGTAGTTTGGGACATTATGGGAAGTCTGGAAAACTTTTAGTTTTGAGATTTTACAGATGTGCCAGGTGCTATTCTAATAAAGGTACTTTTGAGATTATGCTTGTCTCGGAGTTACTGATTGGAATGGAGGTTTGCTGGAACACTGACAGAATATAGTCAGAGAGATTTTCAGTCCTGGACTGTAAATTGGGTATCATATCCAGCATAAATATGATTGTTAGTTCATACCAATGCTAAACAGTGTGTTATGGTATGCTATGCTATGCTAATTATAAATTAGAATGTTTAAATACTATGATTTTTTTAAAAAAACAAAGCATAGCCTATTCTGAATAAAACCATAATGGATGAATTCATACATAATGGTAAGTCAAAATCAAAACAACCCAGCATTGTTTAGCATCATATGTAAATGTAAATCTCTAATCTACCAAACTGTTATGTTACATGTCACTATCAGCAGTCTTCAAGAAATTATGAAGACATGCAAAGACTTCAATAATAAATTGCTATTTACCATTTTGCCTTATCACTTTTCAGTGAGAATATTTGTGTGCATCTATCTTAGGTGAAATATATGAACATCAAAGGTTGAACTGTAGTTTTCCACAAGGGAAAAAGCGGGAAACATTTCCAGGTATATTCAGTAAAGAATTCCCAGTTTAGCAATCCCCTTTTGGCCATAGCCGGTGTTCAGGAGAATACATACATTTCATCATCTGGATGTCTAAATTCCAATAGTGAAACAATTCTAAACTCAATGCACAGTAGCAGCAAGCAAATGAACCATTAAGGACTGCGCCATTCTCTGAGAACAGATTCATGCAAATGTGCAAATGTTGATGTACATGCAGGGACACATACACAAAGAAAAATGTTGATTCCTTAATTTGGAATGCATGAGCGAGATCAATTTTTTTTTTTAATAATTAGAAGCCTAAACCATAAGTAGAAAATGTGTAAGAAGTGAATATAAGTTTCCAGTGTATGTTTGAATGCATCCTGACAAAATACTTCTAAAATTCTTGTTCAATGATGTCTGATTTTGTCTTGAGATCTTGGATTCCTTGCATAATCATCTGTAAAGTTACTTTTTCTTGTTCCTTATCTTGCTTCAACATTGTCTGAATTAAACGTTGTCCTCCAGCTGATGGGGAAGCAGAGGTAGAAGCAGAAATGCCAGTTGATATTGGTTTCCTGCTCATTTCAATGCTTCCAAAGCTTCAAATTCTTCTTGACTTTTAATCCAACTGGTAGAGCAGCCAATTATTATCCAAAATGGAAAACTCCAATAGTAAAAGACACGAAACCAAAGAAGAAACAGCAAAAAAGGAAGAAGAAAGATCTCCAGGTTCTTCTAGACCCTAATCCAATTACGAAGTAGTCCACCATAAAAAAGGAAAAAAATAGAAAGGAGAAAAACAAATCCAAAAATAATAATATTGATTAAGAGCAAAAAGAAAAAGAAAAAAGAAAAAAAACAAAAAGTTCCCAAATTCTTCACACCTTAATCCAGTTGAAAGGTCTCAATAATCAAAAAAAACATCAACAAAGTGGTCCAAAAACATAGATAGGAAAAGCAAAAAAGTCCCAATAAAAAAGAAAAGAAAAATAAAGAAAAAACCCTGAGGCTTTCCCTTTAAAATAAAAGACAAAAATAAAAATATTACTAGAATTGAAATTTAGAAAAAGGCTAGCGAATGGGGTATATATAAGAAAGCACACTGCACTTTATTTATTTATCCAAGGCTCTTGTTATGACTCTCTTCTCCAGCAGCTTCAAAGCCAAACCTCAAGTGTTGTTGATAACAGTCCAGGAAAGCACCTGCAATAATATTTTGCTGTGCTCTCCCTCTATCTTATCACGTTAAAATGTCCTTGAGAAGAGGTCTTTTTGCAATTCTCTCCAATTCAAATAAAATACTTTCAAGCCTCTAGTTGGCAGTGTTGCAAAGTTTCTTAATGCTCTTCCTCCCCCCCAGCCAGAAAAAAGGAGTAATATATACAGAAAAAAATAATAATAACCAAAGGGAGCCTCTATCCTAAAAAAAAGTTAAAAAATCAAAGGGAGCATAAAAATATATATAAGAGAAAATTCAATCCAGTTACCTACAAAGTCACACTAAAATCTCCCTCCAAAAATATTGAGAAAAGACAAAAAAAAAAACCCAAGCCTCAATTTGACATCACTTTAAAAAACGCCGCTCAGACAATTTCAGTCAAAAAAAAAAAAAAAGTCTCACAGATTTCTTCTTTATTCAGGATGTCCTTTCCAACCTCAGTGAATTTACAACACAAAAAAGTTTTTCTCACCCAGCCGACACACTTTCACTCCAGCCACTTTCTTTCCGGAGCTGTCCTGACTTCAGCAGCTATGGGGGTGCCTCTCCGCCGCCAGCAAAAGGGCTTCTTCCGGATCAAACCAGAGATTTTGCGATATCTCTGGGATCCCTTCACGATCACCGTCTCTACGGGACGGTTTAGGTCCATTGGGACCGACCAGGGGCGAAAATATCGGCTGTGATCTCAGAGCCCCAAGATCGCAGCTGTATCGCCAAAACGAAGCTCCGCCTTCTCCCATACTTCTAAAATTCTTGACTCTTGAAAAAAAAAATGTTCATTGCTTATCCATCTCTATTGCTATCTCTAATTTACATTGCTGTCTAATTTCTATCTCTAGCTCATTTACAGTATATCTATATCTAATATATATTTAAATATCTATGTTTATATCATCTATAACTATATATCAAGATTGTACTGGTTGGAAACATGCAGAAGAGGCCTTCATCTTGCAGTGACTAGACATCTATATATCATCTAATTATATTTGAGCACTTTTTTCCAGTCTGTAACCATTCCCTGGAGGATTGTATGGTGTTTAATGGAAGAAGGAATGGATAAAACATCGTGCTGCTCATGCCACTTCTTCTCCTCCTCCTCCTCCTCCTTTTTTTATCATCATCAATAATCCACTTTCTTTTCAAGCCTGTCAAAGCCAAATTACAGCAAGCTTCTATTAAATCAGTGCACATAGGATACAATATATAGAAAAAGTCTTTCATATTGACCTTGTTGGCATTATGGCTCATATGGTATACATAATTAGGTAAAAATTACTATGTATTTTCAGGGTTGAAAAGATTGATTGACATTTGTTTAATTTAAGCAATATCAATTACTGTAGTTCTTTGAAAACTAAAACATTACTAGAAACTTTAACCTATGCATTTTCAGATAAGGAGTGACATGATATAGAAAGTCTGGGCCATGTAGATTTCTTGGTTTATTTATTTATTTGCTTATTTGTTTCTTTCTTTGTTTATTTATTTATTTTGCTGTACTTCTAAATAGTCCATCTACTTAAAGAGGGGTTCTGGGCAATGTACAATGTAATATAATTGATAAGTAAAACAACATACAAAAGATGACATGAACATTCAAGTAGATTAATGTTTTTAACGTTATAGACTAATGACAAACATCAAAAGAGTAAAAAAAAGTATTCTAAAATTCCCATTGGTTAGTACAAGGTAGAGAGGCTCATCTGGCTACTCCCATGGTTGAGTGGCCCTTTTTGTCCTTCCATGAAAGGCTGTAAGGTCAAAATTTGACCCCCTTGTGGAAGGCTGAGAGATTGGGGGATTTCCTCACCTCTGGGAGAAGGATATTCCACAATTCATAGACAGCAGCAGAGAAAGCCATTTCTTAGGCCCTGCCACTCAAAATTATTTGATTGATGGAGTCTACAGCACACCTTCCCTACCTGATTGAGTGAGATGGGCTGGTGAGATGGGGCAAAGTCAATTCTATAGGTAACCTGGCACTTATGGTGTTGTGTCTTCGGAAATGATGCCAGGAGTCGGTGACTTTGTATCAAGCTCTTTTATTGATGTGGGAACCGAACTAGGGCTATTGAGAAACTTTGCGGCTTTTATTTCTTTAGCCGCGGCGGCCGCGGCCAATGGCACCGCTTTGAATCTCCCACGATTCGAATAGACCAATCGTGGGAGATTCCTAGCGAGCCAATCGGCGCGGTTCGCCTAGCCAATCAGAGTGCCCCGCGCTTTGGCCAATCAAAGCGCGGGGATCTCAAGAATGCTAATGAGGGGACAGAACATATGCCATTTAGGGTTTTATAGGTGATGCAATTTGCAAAATATTACATGTGACCATTTTTCAGGCATTCAGTACAGCTTGTGCAGCTGCACTCTGCACCAACTGAACTTTCCAACTACTTTTCAGAAGTAGCCCATGTAGAGCATGTTGCAGTGGTCCAACTGGCATGAATGAGCAAGCATACAGCTTCTCTGTCCAGGAAAGGGCATAGTTCTTGCACAATGTGGAAAAAAGACCCTGCTGGCTTCAGCCATGACCTGCTTATTGAGCAGGAGTCATGACTTCAAAAGGACCCTCAAATTACACACTGGGTCTGTCTGGGGTGGTGCAACCTTACCCAAGACCAAAGTTGATTAACTGCTGGGTACAGATGGGCCCAATCACAGCCACTCCATTTTACTGAAGTTAATTTAATCTAATTTAGCATATTCCTTCCCCTTGTAAAGGAATTGCTCGTTCTGGTTTTCTCCAGATGTGATGGACGTCACTTCCCAACATGTTGTTCCCTTGCAAAGCATTAAATACAAGGCACTGCCTTTCAAAATGATCCTGCGCCTAGCTAGGAATGTTGAGACTTCTGAGAATTCAAATAATCTGGAGGTCACCAGATTGGGAAATGCTGTCTGATGAGTTTCATAATTGATTCTAATTCAGATGCATATACAGCTTCAATACTTGGTGTATCTGTTCTGTGTGTGTGTGTGTGTGTGTGTGTGTGTGTGTACGCACGCATGCGTGCAATGGTTTGAGAGGCTACATATCATCTGAAACGCAATGAGTAATGTAGCTTTTGTTGATTTAAATGAGAAGTGAAGGTGCTCACTATCTCAAGTGTGGTTCTTGGTAACTAACAATATCAGCAGTTCCACTGTTCCTAAAGGCTGACTTATCTTGACATTGATATGGAAACCCTCTTGTTTCAAAACGGAACATTCTCTTAGGCTTTAATTTCAATCCAGTCTGCAGCCACAAAACTGTGTTATATTATATTTCTCACCTCCAACTAGACAGCAACTTGGCTGCAGTAAGTACCAGCAGTGGTTTTTTTTTTTTTTCAATGTTGCCATTTGGCATAGGTACCTGTTAAAATTATTCACAGTGCTGTTTTATTAAAGTAAGCACGGTGCTGGCAGAGAGCCATGCTACATAAATATCCCTTGGTTAAGATCTTATAAAGTAGAACATCCTGACTAATGTTTAAAATACCATATAACAAGATGTGCATGTCAGATTACATAAAAGTGAAAGTTAAAAGCAGATTAATGGCAAATTATGGCACCCTAAACCAACATAGATATGCACATAGAAAGGCTTGCTATTGATTCCATGTGTACCTTACATAGTTCCCTGTCAGTGGAAAGCTTTCATAAATTAATCTGTTGGCTTTCTTGATAAGAAAAAAAGTCAGTGTGTGTGTGTATGAGTGTGTGCATGTGTGTGTACCACAACCAGAACTTGACTACATTTAGAGAATTTTTTTTTAACCAATAACACTGTCCCCTCAGTTTTGTCCTGAACCAGTGGGTGTGAAAATGCATGAACACTTCAGAAATGCTTCTTTGTTATCACTCAATATTCAGAGCCTTGAAATTAAAGCTAGTGAAGAGTTTTTGCAGCTCCCTCAAGACCAACACACGTATTTTTCTTCTTCTGGGATATAGTCCACATTGTCAGATGTTACAAAGTCCTTTAAAGACGAAATATGACAATACTAATTTAGGACATCACTCCATGCTGTTCTGCTAGTATTTACAAGCAGGGCCCACTTTAAGCTAAGGCACTAACATGAAGTACCAAACCTTTAACCTCTAACAATGCACTTCTTTGCATTAGTAGAATGTGATGCATCCAGCAATGCAGCTGAAGGGTATCTTACACCCTTGAGCTGGCACTATTTGCAACCTGGCACTGTACTGGCCAAACAGTGCATGACATTTATGTTTCTTTGTGTGCATACACCTTATTGTGCTGTACAAAGTGTTCAAAAAGGCAGCTTTGCAAAACATGTTGGGGCTAACAAAACAGCCTTTGCAAAACACTGAAGATCTATGTTCCATGAAAAGCAATGCTCTGAAGATTCACATATGGACAGAATTGCTTTGCCTTGAGGACAGTCTCAGAAGAATTGTTGTCATATGCAGACAACTAGTAAAAGTTTTCAAAGCAGCTGCATCAAGTCTTCCTTTGATGCTTCAAGGAAGAGAGCTTTGCTCAAACCAAATGAACTGTGTCAAACATCCCTTTCATACGCTTTGCACAAACCTCTCTGTTTTTCACACACACATACAGAAAGGCAAAATGGAAAAAAAAGGTCAATTTTTCCCCCCCATGGTTCTTATCACATGTTTGTTCCTCTACAACAGCAGGTTCATTGGATTACATATACTTATTTATTTGGGCTTTCTTGGTGCAGAAAACAAGCCAATAATTCTTTTCTGAACCTGATTGTTCGGGGAATCTTCTCAGGATATTTCAAAAAAGAAGCTCAAATTGGCAGAGTGGAGTTCATCTTCAAACTTTTCACTGAACTGTCCCAATGGAATAGTGGCATGTCAGCTCTTAATGTGACAGCTCAGGGTTGTCGTGTAAAAAGAGTGAAACCAATTGCCAAATAATTTGTGACAAGTCTAAAGATATAAAAGAAGTCCTGTCACTAAAGAAGAGGACCCCCCCACTTCCATTAAATCCTATAATTTCCAGCAGAATTTAACCAGCTAGCTAGGTGCCAAACAATGCCTGCTTCAAGAAATCAACTGTTAGGTTTTTAATGAATAATATTACTGCTGTACAAAGTTAGTGAGTGGCCAATGGTGTCAGTACAAAACATATGTTTCATTTATTATGCTGCTTTGAAGGCAACAGTGTGGAGGAAAGCAGTATACAGTAGCCTATTTACTATATTCAATATGATTGCCATTATGAAATCAATCTCAAGTAACCTTTATTTAAAATGCAAAAGCAAAAAAAAAAAAAAAGCTTAGACTGCTAAACAGATAAGTTGAAATTTGGGGTAAATGGATGGAAAGGAATGTTGTGAGGATCAATAAAATGCATCCTTATACCAGGAACAAAAATAATGGTACTAATATATTTAAACTACAATTTATTTGTGCTAGGGCCATCTATATTCAAATCAGAATCACAGGCTGACATGGACATCATTCAGCCTAATACATCATTTTGTAAGGATAACATGAGAGCTAGCAATTTTTTTAAAGGCATATTGTGTAGAAATAGCTGAAACCACCATAAACAAGAAACAAGCAAAAATACTGCAGTGTTTGGCTAATATCTACTTTTGGGGTGGTTGTGGACTTTCCAGACTAGAATACAGATCTAATATTCTTTGGGGAGGGGGGTGTCTCTCTTCCAATTATTAATGAGGGCTTGCTTCCAAATCCAGCCAAGGTGCTAAAATACAGTGACAAAAAGTGACTATAAAAAAAGAGCATGAGGGAGAGAGGGAGGGGATGTTATCTCACAGTAACTTGGTCACAGTTCAGTGACCAAGTACATAATTTGGCGATGGAATGTCTTAGATTCATTCTCTGGCATCACCAATGAAAGTAATGGGAAAAGGCAGACCACCATTGCCCTCAGTGTTAACTATGACAAGTCCTAGAAAAGCAAGCAAATTTCAGAAGCATTCCAGAATAGATATGTTCAAAGTCTACTAAGAGTTATTTCATTGCTACTTTCTGTTATGCAAGGAGAGAAGAGAAAGCCAGTTTGGGGGGAAGGGGCCCATAGATCAATGCTTCCCAACAGTAGGCATTTTAAGATGTGTGAACCTCAATTCAAGTTGAAGTGAACACATCTTAAAATGTCTAAGGTTGGGAAATGCTGCTATATATGAAAGGATTAATATTCCCCTTTATTTTTGCCTCTGACCCGCTATTTGCATTTGCCCCAGCTGCTTCCCTAAGCAATGGAAGATTTTGCTTAAAGTTTGTGTACATATTATTCAGCTACATGGACGAAATGGTCTGATTTTCTATAGAACTTCTCCCCTTTCGTATATTGGGTTATTAACCTTCATAATTTTGAGCAGAAATTGTGATTTCTCTGGCCTAGTTCTTAGGATCTGGATGGGAGTGTTTTGAGAGCAGCAGTGCTCTTTGGAAATCATTTGTAATAAATGAATTTCAGCCTGAACAGCTGTTACTGAACATTAGCCATCTGAAATCTCCAAAGCCCAGAAACTGGGTATGATTATATTTAATTATGGTTTTAGTATACACTCACATTAAAATAATTAATCCATAAGCCAAGGGTCACTATTCAATAATAGCTATCATATGTTACCTAGTCAGGTAATGAAATGTCTGCAAGCAAACCACCAATCTCGGATTCTCCCCCCTCTCCTTGAAAAAATGTTTCTGCTTGAAACTGGTCCCTGGTGCAAAAAAGGTTGGGGACCACTGCTGTAAAGCACTAGGTAGCAATATAAAGTCTAGGTGCTATTGCTATTTCATCATCTCCTTTCATCTCTGCTGCAAGTGAAAAGATCTTCGCCCGTCTCCCTAATATATACTTAACCTGCATGCTTCAGACTGAACTTGCTATAAACAGAAAAAATTAGACTATAAGAAAAATATCACAGAACGGATGAATGATGTCTCAATAGCCTGGTCCCAGATGTACATTCTCATGAAGTCAAAGTAGTAAAACAAAGTGTTAAACACAGCTGGCCTTTGATTGCAAAATAATCAAAAGAACTATGTGGCTAACCTGAGCTTTCCACCTAAGAAAAACATCTCTACATTCATTCATATGTTAAATAGTGTTGCAGAGAGTCCTGCCAACTTCTTTGTTTAGTTAATTACAGCGAGTGCTCTTGCTCGCTTATGAGAGAGAAGAGAAACAAGCAGGAAACTCATAAAAACACATGTTCCTGAAGACAGCAATCACTCATGCCTTAGACATGCCTTTTAAAGCATGCTTGCTTGAATCTCTTTCAAGAAAGTGCAATTTAAATCTACTGAAAGCCTTCTCAGTTGACCCTTTGTCTGGCTGAGTTTCTGCTAAAGGAGAAAGAAAATCAGGCCCTAGAGATAGCAAAGCCATTTTCATTTGGCTAGGGATCTGAAACTTAGCTTGAATCACACTCAATTCCACCCAGCCACAATCGCCTTCCCAAAGGCCTTGCTATTACTAAGGGCAATGATACTACACTACAGCCTAAGCTGCTTCTCTGCCACAATGTTTCTAGCCCAGGGCTATTAAACTCCTGGTCCGTGGGCCAGATATGACATGTGCTGGCCACGCCTATGCCTGGTTTAGCCAAGGGGGGAAAAGTCCTAATACATCATGTGATGCTGCCGTGACTATGTGATTTTGACACCCGTGTTCTAGCTGTTTGTTCAGAAGTTCAGCCATCTTGCATTCGTGACTCTATATAGTTTTATAATAAAATAGAAATAAATACATGATATAAAAATGTTGTGATGCTGAGCATCACAAAACACCACCACAAAGCCAAGAGATAGGTTCTACTGCACTCCCTGAGGCCCAAGACCAGGCAGACAATCAAATTTCCAGGGTCTTCCGTAAAGTCATCAGGTTTCGGATTACCCTAATTTCAGAGGGGTGGTGTTCCACAATACAGACTCCATATCAGAAAAGGCTGTCATCCTGGACCCTGGCAGCTGATTTTCCTTAGCTAGTGATATACAGAGCATGCCTCTCATTACTGGGCCCAATGGACTAAATAGAAACATTTGGGGAGAGATGGTCCTGTAACTAACTTGATCCCAAGATTATTCTAGCAAGTGACATTGTTTCTCACAAGTCTGCATGCCTTTTCTTTGCTTTCTGAGATATTTGCAATTATAGATGTCTTCACACTCCTTTGATACTAAAACAGTCCCTTTCTATTTGTTCCCGTCAATTTTGCTCCTTATAGTAGCTCTGATCATTCCAAACTAGCAGGCTCATAATCCTGCACTTCTGATTGGTCCGTGAACAGCGGGTCATGATTGATCATTTAGAGCTGATCCGATTGGCTGGTAAACGGGCTGCCGCGATTGGTTGCTCCAAGCGCGGCAAGCTCAAATCTCTGTCATTGGACACTTTAGCAGCAGCCAACTCTATAAAAGGAGCTGCTGCTGCTGCTAGGCTTTTTACCCCTGATCTGAAGTCACTATTAAAGAGATGAAGTTACTATCCGAGGTCTCATCTCCGTTATTGCACCTATCTTCCCAGACTTAACACTGGTGACGAGGATGGGATGCGGAGACGATAGAGCTGACTGAGCACTCGCAGATTATTCAGAGCACATGGCTGAAGATGCACAGAGAATGGCAGAATGGCCAGCAGCGCTATACCACCTGCTCCATTTGACCCAGCTAGTGAAGACTGGGACTCATATATGGACAGGTTCCAAATGTTCCTGGAATCTAACAGTTTGAAGGATGCCACATCAAGCAAAAAAAGGGTGGTTTTCCTAATGCATTGCGGACCTGTCATTTTTAGAATGGCAAAGGCGCTTGCCAAACCAGCTGAAGTCAAAACAATGGACTGGGATACCCTGGCTCCCATCCTGCACGCCCATTACACCCCAGCAGTCCCAACCCTGATCAGAAAACACAAATTCTACCAGAGGGACCAACGTGAAGGTTGGAACATCGGGGACTTTGCAGCTGACCTATGGAATTTGGGCGGATTATGTGGCTTTGTAAACCTAAGGAACCTCACCATTCAAAGCAAAATTATGGCAAAGGGAAACATCACCCGAGCAGATGCCATAGCCAATGCCACTGCAGCAGAAGCCACTCGCAAATCAGCAACACAAATGCGCTGAGCAAATGGGGCCAGCCGTCAACCACTCAAAGACCCAGCCACCACCTCAGAGAAATACACATCATCCACCCACCACGAGGACATTGATTCTGCATCAGATAGTGAGGAGGAAGAAGTCAACAGAATCAGGTCAGAGCGCGAACAGCAAAACCAGCGGGGTCGTAAATCCAATTTCCAATGCGCAGGATGCAGGATGCAGGGGAAACCACCCACGATCAGAATGCAGGTTCCTAGATGCCATCTCTTGTTCCTGTGAGAAAAGGGGGCACATTGCTAAAGTGTGCTGGAACAAAAGAGGATCCAGCCCCAAGAGAAAAGAGACTAACTTCCGACAAGCAGCAGGCACCCCACGAACAAATCGGGACTGCCCAAACAATCAGTGGAACCAGTACAACAGGAACTGGATGTTCACTGGTGCAACCAGAAGGGAAGAGGCACATCAGACCATCACTATCGGCCATGCTTCATCCTTAGATGCAAAAAAAATCCGGGTAAAGGTCACCATTGAAAATCATCCATGCGTCATGGAAGTGGACTCCGGGTCTTCCTTATCCATGGTCTCCTGAAAAACCTCAAGCAGCTGATTCCCGCCGCCAAGACCTCAGCACCCAGAGGCTCATATTAAAAGACTACCAGGGCAATCGAATTCCAGTTGCTGGGTCCAGTCACAATCAGGTCTCCTTTAAGGACCATACCGCAATACTACTTCTCACCATCATTGACAGAGACCGGCCCAGCTTATTGGGTCTACAGTGGTTCGCACCATTAGGAATCAGAATGGCAGGCATCAACCAGACTGTAGACGTAGACTGGGAGGCGGCCCTCATCCAGGACTTTCAGGAAGTTTTCACTGAGGAATTAGGCAAGTACAAGGGTTCCCCCATCTCATTCAATCTATGCCCTGATATCGCACCCATTCGTCTAAAGCCTCGCCACGTTCCTTTTGCTCTCAAACCTAAAATTGATGAGCAATTGGACAAATTAATAGTGCAAGGCGTGTTGAACCCATCAACCATGCCCGCTGGGAGACCCCAATTGTAACCCCCATAAAACCTGATGGATCCTTGAGAATCTGTGGGGATTACAAGGCCACCCTCAACCATGCATTACAGCAGAGCGCCTATCCAGTACCCGTGGTCCAACATCTCCTTCACTCACTTGGGGGCGGAAAAGTATTCGCAAAGCTTGACCTGGCCCAAGCTTATCAACAGTTGCCAGTAGATGCAGATACTGCAGAAGCCCAAACTATAGTTACACACAGAGGTGCCTTCAAATGTAACAGACTCCAGTTTGGGGTAAGCATAGCACCTGGCATTTTTCAAAGCCTGATGGAAAGGTTGTTACAGGGCATCAAAGGAGTCATGCCCTATTTTGATTACGTATTGATAGCTGCCCCTACAAGAAGTCAGTTTGAAAAACACCTGAGAACTGTCCTCCAAAGGTTCAAAGATGCAGGCCTCAAGGTTAAGAAGGAAAAGTGCCAGTTATGCACTGAGAGGGTTGAATTTCTGGGTTACCTTCTTGACAAACAAGGAATTCACCCTACTGAAAAGAAATTGGCAGCCATTAAAAATGCCCCAAGACCAAAGAACAAAACAGACCTCCAAGCCTTCCTGGGACTCATTAACTTATATAACATCTTCCTAACCCAGAAGGTGACTGTTGCTGAACCCCTACATAGGCTCCTCGACAAGAAGGCTTCCTGGTTTTGGGGATGTCAGGAGGAGCAGGCTTTCCAACAAGTAAAAGACCTTTTAACTTCGGATGAAGTACTCATCCAATATAATGAGACACTTCCATTTACTGTGACTTGTGATGCCTTGCCATTTGGAGTAGGTGCCATCCTGAGCCACATCCTACTTAATGGTATAGAGGTGCCTATTGCATTCTTTTCAAGAACTTTGTCTAAAACAGAGAGAAATTATAGTCATCTTGATAAAGAAGCCCTCGCTATTGTATCTGCAATAAAAAGGTTCCATGAGTACGTGTATGGAAGATCATTTTCCATCATCACAGATCATAAACCATTACTTGGCATCTTGGCAGGTGACAAACCAACCCCACACATCCTATCCCCTAGGATGACATGATGGTCGGAGTTCTTAGCCGCCTATGACTACCAATTGAGATACTGACCAGGGAAAGCCATTCCCCATGCAGATGCTTTGAGCCGTTCTCCAATGCCAGAACTTCTCAATGACCCAGCTCCCACGCTCTCAGCACTACAAATTGAGATGCTTCCATCGCCTCCACTAACAGCACTAGATATAGCCTGGGAAACAAAAAAGTACTCTTGTTTGGCACAGGTTCTCAGCTGGGTAGAGAGGGGATGGCCAGAAATCGAACCAAATGACGTCTTTAAACCCTTCAAGAACAAACAAACAGAACTTTTCTCTCAAAAAGGGTGTGTGTTATGGGGAGACTGAGTGGTCATACCAGAGAAGCTTCAAAAGAAAGTTCTACACTTGTTACACGATGGACACCCGGGCATCATTCGAATGAAAGTGTTGGCAAGGAGCTACGCCTAGTGGCCAGGTATGGACAAACAAATTGAAGCCTGGGTTGCCTCTTGTAGCAAATGCCAAGAAACATGCTCGTCCCCACCAAAAGCACCACTAGCTGAATGGGAAATGTCCAGGAGTCCTTGATCCCGCATCCACATTGATTTCGTGGGACCTACAAAAGGACATACTTTCCTGATAACAGTGGACGCCTACTCTAACTGGCTCAAGGTCAACAAAATGAAGACCACCACTACAGATGCAGTCATCAAGAAGCTAAACAGACTTTTTGCAATGCATGGATTACCAAATGTCTTGGTTTCCGACAATGGGCCCCAATTTACCGCCTTGGTCTTTGAACAGTACCTTGCAGACAGGGGGATACGCCATGCCCTGACTTCACCTGCTCACCCGGCAGCCAATGGCAGGGCTGAACGAATGGTTCAGTTCACTAAAAAGACATTACAGAAAATGGAACAAGGAAACATCCACGACAAAGTCACCAGGATGCTCCTTCTTCAGCATATTACACCAAACAGTACCACAAACAAAAGCCCAGCTGAACTCCTGATGGGCAAGAAACTCAGATCGCATCTAGACCTCCTACACTCAGCATACACCCTGGAAAAACCCCTGGGTTCCAACAGTAAACACTGCTCCTTTAAGGTAGGAGACCCTGTATTTGCAAAGAACTTTTCAGGAGACCCCTTGTGGATCCCTGCCAAAATAACACAAATCACAGGCCCCCGTTCCTACCAACTAGAAACCACAGATGGGAGATTGTGGAAACGCCACATAGACCAGCTACGTTCTAGGCTGCCCACAACTCCCATCACTAACCCCGACCTCGAAACCAGAGGGGGAAGGGAAACAGGAGTTTTTGAAATTGAACCAACATCTGGCACAGGAAGCATAACCCCACAACCAGCACAGCAAAGCCCACTATATGCACAGACGGAGGAGGAACCTTGGCAGATGGTCGTATCTCCAGGAGCTAGCAGCCAAACAGGGTCCGCGATTCCAGAGAACCCCGATGACAGCAACAATGGAAGCATTGCAGGTATCCCTGAATCACCTCCTAGGAGACCCAGCGTAGAAGCCGGGTCGCCACACCAGACAGTTCCAGTAAACAGTCTGTCAGAACCAGAAACTGACAAAGACATTTTGAACAACGCAAATCAGGTAGACAGGTACGAAGATCCGCCTACCTGTGAGAATATATCACCCCACCCCTTAGACGGAACCTAGAGGGGAGGGGTGTTCCAAACTAGCAGGCTCGTAATCCTGCACTTCTGATTGGTCCGTGAACAGCGGGTCATGATTGGTCATTTAGAGCTGATCCAATTGGCTGGTAAACTGGCTGCCGCGATTGGTCGCTCCAAGCAGGGCAAGCTCAAATATCTGTCATTGGATGCTTTAGCAGCAGCCAGCTCTATAAAAGGAGCTGCTGCTGCTAGGCTTTTTACCTCCGATCTGAAGTCACTATTAAAGAGTTGAAGTTACTATCCGAGGTCTCGTCTCCGTTATTGCGCCCATCTTCCCAGACTTAACACTGATGCTACCTTACTCAAAGATAAAGAGTCCAGGTTGCTGTTTTGATCTTACAGTGCATTTCTCTATGGTCCATGGAAATTTTATAATCAACTGATACAAAGAGGAACCCCTAGTTCAGCTTTGTACAAAATACTTGAAAAAAATAAGGAAAGGAGGCTTTGCAGTATTGTGGACAGGTGGTGGGAAAGAAAGAGAAGCAGGCTTATCCCAGCTTAGGAAGAAACTGAAGGTGCCCACTAGAAAAGAAAACAACTGAATGGAACATGCATTTCTCGGTTTGAGGATAACCAACAGCAAAATTAAACAATGAACAAAAAACCCGAAACAGCAACTGCCAACTAGAAGAGAAGATGGCAGCTGGAAATTCAGGATGAGGTGGCTTCCCAAACCAGTGACCAGATACTAGAAAGGATGGACCATGCCAGTCAGTGTAGTCAGTTGTAGTTGCGTTTGCGACTATATTTGAACAAAATTCTGGAAAAGGGTTCTTTTTGAACTGAAGCTGGAAAACATGGTTGGGATTACATTGTGTAATGGCATCTTGGGAGATGAAACAATGAGACACAACCAAAGGGATAGTTAGTAAAATGCAGTTTACCTGGAAGCAGGAATGTGAGAGGTCCTCCTGGTTTTGGGGGCTGTAAAGTTTAGAAAGCTTTTTTTCTTCCCATACATCGTTGATTTGAATTTGTACTTGGTTTCTTTTATAAAGATTAAAGGTATGATTTTTTTCCTTTTACTCCCATACAGAATATTTTAAAAACAGCAGAAAATAACAATTCTGATCATTCTATTTTTGTATTCATTCATTTCATTTGTTATCCCTTGATGCCTAAAGCCACATTCATTGAACTTAAAGTTCCTGAAGTCAACAAATATTTTTGTTCTACGATGAAGATATAACATTTAAATGTGATGCTTTAACCAATATAAAAAAGCAATTTAAAATACTTTAATGACTTTAGTAGAATGAGCCACAAGAAAAAGTTCAAGTTAAGCCTCAGAATATGTAACGTATAGGATAATCAATATTAGGTTTTGCAGATGAAGTATAATACTAAGAAAGCTAATAGAGTGTAGTTCTTAATATATTACATTTTAAAGCTAGTTCCAATACAGTTCAATGGATATTTTTGCCCTATATTTCCCAAATGCACATACAATCCCTCTTCATCTACATGCTCCAATTGAATTCACAAGGATTAAGTATATGATTTAATGTAGCCCACCCTGACATTTGAAAAGCATTTAGTATGGTACTACATGATATTTTCATTGTGATTTAGTGAGTTAATACAAAATACAAATAGTACTAAGCCTAGCAGCTAAGGTAAAATTTTGGAGTAAAAAAGAAGGATTTCCAGGGTGGGGGTTGCTTGGTTTGCCTGAGTGAATCAAGATTATTTTTCACTCCTTTTTCCATCAACCCTTCAATGCATTTTGCAGTAAGGATTTCTAGAGCCTGAAGAAATCATTCTCATCCTCATCTATTTTATCATGCAATATTATCCAAAATGCTTAGATATCTATATTGGGAAGCGCCAGATTGCAGATGACTTTATTAACCTCTCAGTAATGTTCATCACCAAGGACTGCATTGCCTCTTTGTGGTTCATCTGGGAGACGTAGAAACGTGAGTCATTCTATGTCATTTCCAATCCATTCTTTAGGGTTGTTTCAAAGACAACCTGGCCATTGAGTCATGGCAGCTTGCAGGGATTGCTTTTCTGCCCACGTCATTCAACTTCAATAGACAATTGCTGAAATGATTGCCAGAGAATTTTGGGATACTTTGTTCTCAGTATATGCATGGTACAGAGCTTTATTTCTCAAATATCAAGTCAGCTTATAATGTTTGTGTTATGAACTAATAAAACGCTTAAATAAAGTTTATAAAAACCTTTAGAAAATAGCAGAGTTCTAGTCCTGCACTTCTGATTGGCCGATAATAGCGATATCGGATTGGTCCGTTCAGGAGAATCTGATAGGCTGTTAACGAGCCACTCTCATTGGTTAAAGGGGTTAACACTCCACGTTTCTTATTGGTTACTAGATCATCAGCTTGCCTATAAAAGGGCTGCTGCTGCCCTAGGTTTTTGCTCTGTTCAGAATGATTAATAAAGAGTTGAAGTTCACTGTTCACTGTCTCGTCTCCGTTCCTTGCGCCCATGTGCAGAACATAACACTGGCGATGAGGATGGGATGTGGAGACGTCAGAACTGACTGAACACTACAGAGCACTAAACAGAGCACGTGGCTGAAGGCACATCAATGGCGGAAACCATGACCGGCGGCACCATACCACCCGCTCCATTCGACCCGGCACAAGAAGACTGGGACTCATACATGGACTGGTTCCAGATGTTCCTGGAGACCAACAACTTGAAGGATGCCACTACTGGGAAAAAGCAAGCGGTATCCTGACTCACTGTGGACCTGCCATTTTTAAGATGGCTAAGGCAATGTCAAAACCGGCTGAGGTGAAATCCATGGACTGGGATGTCCTCGAGCCCCTCCTACGGGCCCACCATGCACCTACCGTACCAAAGCTTGTCCAAAGACATGAATTTTACCAGAGAGACCAGCGGAAAGGATAAAGCATTGCAGATTTCATCGTGGATCTCCGGAACCTGGGAGGCCTCTGCGGATTCACTGACCTCGAAGAAGCTCAAAAAGACTGAATAGTTCTGGGTTTAGATGCACCTCACGTGCAAAGTAAGCTGATGGTGAAAGGCGACATCAGCCTTGCAGATACCATAGCTGATGCTACTGCAGCAGAAGCAACCAGGAAGTTGGCTGCCCGAATGCGCCGCACCAACGCCCCGGTCCGCCAATTCACCGGCGAAACTTCACCTCACCTTGAGGGACATGCAACGGCAATCTACCACCAGGACCTCGAATCGTCATCAGAAAGTGATGAGGAAGAAGTCAACCAGCTCCAGTCTGAATGAGACCAATGCCACCAGCGTAACCAGAGACTGCAGTATCAATGCGCAGGTTGTTGGGCAAACTACCCACGATCAAACTGCAAATTCCTCAATGCGCTCTGCCATGTTTGTGGGAAGAGAGGCTACATCGGAAAGGTCTGTAGAAGCAAGCAAGGATCCAGCCCACTTCAGAGGGGGACCAACTACCGCCAAACTACAGGAAGTCGTCCTGTGAATCGGGAACATTCGAACCACCAATGGAACAACCACTCCTACAGAAATAAATCACTAGCCCATTCAACGAAATGAGAAGAGGCACACCAAACCATCATGATTGGTCACGCCTCATCATTAGATGCAAAGAAGATCCGAGTGAAGGTCACCATCGAAAACCAGCCCTGCATGATGGAAGTCGATTCAGGATCGTCCCTCTCGATGGTTTCCTGGAAGATCCTTAAACAATTAATCCCTGCCATCTGGCAGCAAGACCTCAGAATCCAAAGAATCACACTCAAGGACTATCAGGGAAACCGAATTCCGGTCGTTGGATCCAACCTAGTCGTACTGCATCTTTACCATTGACCGTCGTCGACCGTGATCAGCCTAGCTTGTTAGGCCTTCAATGGTTTGCTCCACTTGGGATTGATGTAGCCGGCATTCACCAAACCAGCAGTGACGACTGGGAGGAGGCCCTCATCCAGGAATTCCAGGACGTCTTTGCAGACAAACTAGGCGAGTACAAGGGGACCCCGATATCATTTAACCTTAACCCTGAAGTAGCCCCATCCGCCTTAAGCCTCGTCGAGTCCCTTTTGTCCTTAAACCAAAGATTGACGAACAGCTTGATAAATGAATAGCCCAGGGTCTTTTAGAACCAATCGACCACACTCCTTGGGAAACCCCAATCGTAACACCCATCAAACCGGATGGATCGTTAAGGATTTGTGGGGACTACCATGCCACCCTGAATCACGCCCTTCAACAGAACGCTTACCCGGTGCCGGTGTACAACACCTCCTCCATTCCCTGGGGGGTGGAAAAGTCTTCGCTAAATTGGATTTAGCACAGGCGTATAAACAACTGCCTGTAGATTAAAAAAACAGCAGAGGCACAAACGATCGTTACGCACCGAGGCGCTTTTAAGTGCAACCGACTCCAATTCGGAGTTAGCGTAGCCCCAGGGATTTTTCAGAGCTTGATGGAGAGACTATTACAGGGAATAAAAGGGGTCATACCATACTTTGATGACGTTTTAATTGCTGCCCCGAATAGAGAAATACTAAAGGAGCGTCTTAGACTGGTTCTCCAGAAATTTAAAGACTCCGGCCTTAAGGTTAAAAAAAATAAATGTCAACTGTGTACAGATAAAGTAGAGTTCCTGGGGTACCTAATCGATAAACAAGGCATTCACCCCACCAATAGCAAGTTAAGAGCAATCAAGAACGCCCCAAGACCCAGAAATAAAACTGATCTCCAAGCTTTCCTGGGGCTTATTAATTTTTACAACATCTTCCTGCCCCACAAAGCAACCGTAGCTGAGCCCCTACATTGGCTTCTCGACAAAAAAGCAACCTGGGTTTGGGGACACCGAGAGGAGCACACGTTCCGACAAGTAAAAAACCTATTAACTTCAGATGCTGTTTTAATGCAGTATAACGAGACTTTGCCTTTAACAATCACATGTGACGCGTCACCATTTGGAGTAGGAGCCATTTTGAGCCATGTGTTACCAAACGGTAGTGAAGCCCCTATTGCCTATTTTTCAAGGACTTTATCAAAGGCTGAACGTAACTTTAGTCAAATCGATAAAGAGGCTCTTGCTGTTGTATCTGCTGTAAAACGGTTTCATGAATATGTATACGGATGAGTTTTTACTATTGTTACCGACCACAAACCTTTGCTGGGGATTATAGCAGGAGACAAGCCAACCCCCTATATATTATCACTTAGAATGACTCGCTGGTCGGAGTTTTTGGCTGCGTACAATTATAAGCTGCAACACCGCCTGGGAAAAGCCATTCCCCACGCTGACACGTTGAGCCGTGCACCACTTCTGGAAACCGTCGACAACCCAGCTCCAACCCTTACAATGCTCCAGATTGAAATGCTCCATTCACCACCGCTAACAGCTAGAAATATCGCAGTCAAAACAAAACGTGATCCTATCTTAATGCGAGTTCTTAGCTGGGTCGAACGGGGATGATCAGTAGATCAAACCCCTGACGACTTCATCCCCTTCAAGAACCGGCAAACAGAACTGTTTTCACAAAAAGGCTGCATCCTATGGGGGGATAGAGTCGTCATCCCAGAGCG
This sequence comes from Hydrophis major, assembly GCA_033807585.1. Classification (NCBI taxonomy): domain Eukaryota; kingdom Metazoa; phylum Chordata; class Lepidosauria; order Squamata; family Elapidae; genus Hydrophis; species Hydrophis major. The sequence continues at coordinate 294,612,863 of CM066328.1, read as the reverse complement.
GTTACAACGAGCGGTATTAAAGACACTGCATGAGGGTCAGCCCGGCATTGTGCATATGAAAGCCCTCGCACGAAGCTACGTGTGGTGGCCAGGCATCAACAAACAGATCGAAGCCTGGGTAAAGACTTGTTGTAAGTACCAGGAAGTTCGCAATGCCCCACCTAAAGCAACTCCGACAGAATGTGAAACACCCCAGGGACCGTGGTCCCGCATCCATATTAACTTTGTGGGACCTACTAAGGGACACACGTTCCTCCTAACAGTGGATGGCTATTCAAACTGGCTTGAGATCCACGAAATGAAGAGTATCACAACCGAGTCCATCATCCGGACGTTGAACAGATTATTCACAATGCATGGACTGCCAGACATTCTGGTATCCGACAACGGACCCCAATTTACCCCATTCCCTTTTGAACAATACTTAGCAGACCGGGGTATTCGCCATGCGCTAACTTCACCAGTGCACCCTGCGGCTAACGGAAGAGCCGAGCGCATGGTACAGTTTGTTAAAAAAAAACCTCTACAAAATGGACTATGGGGACATTGAAGATAAGATAAACAGAATACTCCTTCTCCAACACATCACTCCGCACAGCGTTACCAACAAGACTCCAGCTGAACTATTGATGGGACGCAAACTCCGCTCCCAACTCGACCGGCTTCACCTGTCTTATGAGCCAGAGAAACCCTGTGGATCTAGCAGAAAATGCCGCGAGTTCAAGATTGGTGACTTAGTTTTTGCCAGAAACCTTTCTGGCGAACCATTATGAGTCAAGGCAACTGTAATTCAAGCCATTGGAGCCAGGTCGTACCGGGTGAAAACCTGCGATGGAAAAATATGGAAACGCCATATAAATCAGCTTCGCTCGAGGTTACAACCTAGTTTCCGTGACTCCGGTAACTCCCAAACTGAGGGGGGAGGGGATGTCAAAGAAACCGAATTCGAGATGGCGGAAAATAGGAATAAAAGAAGTCAGCAATCGGGCATAACAAATGAAGAAGGATCAAGGAAGGGCATGGCCTCGCCACAGAGGAACACCTTAATAGAGGCAAGCCCGTAAAGACCAGAGGACAACGACGAGAACATTAGTGGCACCGAGTCTTCCAATGAGGAACCACTGGCACCCGACTTGCCTGAAAACGTCCCGCCAAAACAGGGTTACAGACAAGAACCGCTGGGACAGCGTAAATCCAATAGACAGTCAAAACAACCTTCATACCTCAGAGATTACATCACCGCACCCCCTAAACGGGGGGAAGGGGTGTTATGAACTAATAAAACGCTTAAATAAAGTTTATCAAAACCTTTAGAAAATAGCAAGGTTCTAGTCCTGCACTTCTGATTGGCCGATAATAGCAATATCGGATTGGTCAGTTCAGGAGAATCTGATTGGCTATTAATGAGCCACTCTCATTGGTTAAAGGGCTTAACACTCCACGTTTCTTATTGGTTACTAGATCAGCAGCTTGCCTATGAAAGGGCTGCTGCTGCCCTAAGTTTTTGCTCTGTTCAGAATGATTAATAAAGAGTTGAAGTTCACTGTTCACTGTCTCATCTCCGTTCCTTGCGCCTATGCGCAGAACATAACAGTTTGGGGTGTTTTTTGGGGGCCAAATAGCTATTGTTTAAAGTTCAATACTTAAATGTGTCTGTTTTTTCTGTATTTTTCTTGTATATTTTGATGCATTTTGATGCATGTTTTTCACAGGTCTGAGATTTTAAACTGTAGTACTGAGATAAGTAAGCTTTGAATGGTGAAATTTAACAAGGACGGGAGCTTCTTGGTCCATGTTTTAGTTTCTCAGCTATTACTTTCCCAGAACCATTTCTGCAGCAAGTATTACCTATATATGTGTACACTGAAGTAAATCCCCCTGCATTCAGAAGGATTTGTTCACAAGTATTTGGCCTTGGGAGTTATTTAATTTTGCTGGATTCTATCACGACTATAATGTGTTAACCATCAGCACAAATTAGTGTTAAGATGATCACAATTCAGGTTGTTTTGCAGTGTTAAACATTGTCTGAATTTCATCATAGGTTATAAACATTGGAAATCCAGAGATTATTTGGTGGACAACTCTAAATGACACCTGTGTTTCTCCCACAGATAAAAGAAAATTGTAAATGCAATGATAAAAAAGTAAAGCCCATTCAATAAATTACACAGCACAAATTATTGTCTCTCTCCACTTGCTAATGACTCATTGTCATTCCTGTCGGCAGGAACGATTAAGTGTGAAAGGGCTACGCTGATGTTCATGTGATTCAGTATTTTCAGTAACACATTAAGATGGATAGAGTGGATAATATGCTAATCATATGTGTTGTTTACACAGTGATGAAAAGAAGCAAAGATATCTCAGTAATCAGGGTAAGATAGAAAGATTGACAGTGCTTAAGCCTCATCTTATTTCCATGAGACTCAGGTTAGTTTTCCAATGCTCTCATGCAGCCTTTTTCAGTTAGGTGACCTCCACATGACTTGGGGTTACAGTTCCATGAATTCCAACAAAATGGCTGTTCAGTTCAGTTAGAGAAATACCAGGATTTGTAGCTCCAACACATATGCTACATCAAAAGAACTTCTGCATCCTGAAAACTTTTCTACTAGGACTTCTGAGGTAGGTATTGTTAAGTACTGAACATGGGTCGGAGTAAATGGAGACAGCCTCTGAATAGAGAATATTCAGCTCTTTATTTGCATAGTGACTTCTCAAAACAATAACAGTGAACTCTGCTTTATATAGGCAACCCTTGTCAGAATTGTCCAATAACGAGCTATGAACGCTAGCTCTTTTAACCAATAAGAATTCTCTGTTAAGGGCCAATCGGATTCCTCAGAACTAACCAATCCGATCTGGCCGCCTAACAGCCAATCAGAAGCCTGCACTTTACCTCAAGCTCATACTTTATTAACTATGGTACATACACAACACGCCTTCCCCCTGGCTTCTTAATTACATGTAGTTATATAGTCCCTTAGATAGGACAGTTGTCTTTTAACTCTTTCGGATTTTCGTTGGATTGGTTGGTTGCATTCCTGTTGAGGTAGATTGTTGTTTGGCAGTGGTTCTGCTTCTTGCTCAGCTGCCATTTCTTGCGGTGCAAACGTTTCTCCTTCCTGCTCCATTTCCTGAGTATCACTTAGTTCGTCCCTCCCTTCAACCAGATTCCCTGGAATTTCATCTTCTTCCGTAACTCCCCCCCCTCTCCCCCGGTTTGGTCATGGGGGAGTTGTTGACTGGCCGTTGTGAGTCGTGACCGTAATTGGTCGATATGCCATTTCCACAGTTTATTGTCACAGCATTTCACTTCGTAGGATTTAGGGCCGGTCACTCGTACTACTGTCGCCTCTATCCATAACGGGTCACCCGATAAATTTCGTGCGTAAATGAGGTCTCCTACCTGGAAGGTGCGACAGCGGCCGCTGGATCCTATTGGCTTTTCCAGTTCATAAGCAGGGTGCAACCGGTCGAGGTGGGAACGGAGTCTTCGTCCCATCAGTAGTTCGGCGGGAGTTCTGCCGGTGACGCTATGTGGAGTTATGTGTTGCAAAAAGAGAATTTGGTTGACCTTGTCATCGACATTGTCATAGTCCACTTTTTGCAAAGTCTTTTTAACAAACTGGACCATGCGTTCAGATCGGCCATTGGTCGCAGGGTGCACAGGCGAGGTGAGCGCATGGCGGATGCCGCAGTCAGCGAGGTACTGCTTGAACATTAGTGCCGTAAACTGTGGCCCGTTATCGGACAACAGGACATCTGGCAATCCGTGGGTTGCAAAGAGTCTGTTTAGAATCTTGATTACTGCCTCGGAGGTCGTAGCTGTCATACGATGAATTTCTAACCAATTGGAGTATGTGTCGACTGTCAGCAGGAAGGTATAGCCCTTGGTTGGCCCCGTGAAATCCAGGTGGATTCTGGACCAGGGTCCACGTGGCGTCTCCCATTCAGTAGGCATGACTTTTGGTGGGGTGTTGCTGACTTGTTGGCAATTGGAACATGCTTTAACCCACTGTTCGATTTGCTGGTCCATGCCCAGCCACCATGCATAGCTTCATGCAAGCGCCTTCATGCACACGATGCCAGGGTGGCCCTCGTGCAGAATTCGCAGCAGCATCTTCCAGAGTCGCTCTGGGACAACGACTCTACCGCCCCAGATGATACAGCCTTTTTGGGAAAAAGGTTCAGTCTGTCGAGATTTGAATGGTGCAAAGTCATCTGGTACTTGGTCCAATGGCCATCCATGTTCTACCCATCCTAGGACTCGAGCTAGGGTGCGGTCTCGTTTGGTTTCTCTCGCGATGTCTCAGGCGGTCATAGGCGGCGAGTTGAGTGTTTCGATCTGCAACGTGGTTACCGTTGGTGCCGGATCGTCAAGAGTCTCTGGAAGCGGTGCTCGGCTTAATGCGTCGGCGTGGGGAATGGCTTTCCCCGGACAAAATTGCAGCCGATAATTATAAGCAGCTAGGAATTCTGACCATTGGGTCATTCTAGGGGATAATATGTAGGGGGTTGGCTTGTCCCCGGTTGTTATCCCTAGCAACGGTTTGCGGTCAGTTATAATGGTAAATGTCCTTCCGTACACATATTCATGAAATTTTTTACAGCTGAAATGATTGCGAGGGCTTCTTTATCAATTTGTCCATAGTTCCGCTCTGCTTGTGAAAGAGTCTTCGAAAAATATGCAACAGGGGCTTCATTCCCATTAGGCAGTACATGGCTCAAAATGGCGCCCACCCCGAAAGGCGATGCATCGCAGGTTATAACTAACAGCAAAGTCTCGTTATACTGCATAAGTACAGAGTCAGATGTGAGCAGTGTTTTAACATTCCGGAACGCTTGCCCTTCCCGGTAACCCCATACCCACAATGCTTTCTTATCTAATAATCGGTGTAACGGTTCAGCGACAGTTGCCTTGGGCGGTAAAAATACATTATAGAAATTAATGAGGCCTAAGAACGCCTGGAGATTGGCCTTGTTGCGTGGCCTGGGAGTGTTTTTGATCGCTTTTAATTTACTCTCGGTAGGATGAATGCCCTGGCTATCAATCCGGTACCCTAGAAACTCAACATTGTCAGTATACAATTGACATTTATTTTTTTTCACCTTAAGTCCGGCCTCTTGGAATTTTTTTAGAACGCATTTCAAATGGTCCTGTAAGATTTTTTGGGTAGGGGCTGCAATTAATACGTCATCAAAATAAGGGACCACGCCCTTGATTCCTTGTAATAACCTTTCCATAAGGCTCTGGAAGATCCCCAGGGCTACACTAACTCCGAATTGCACTCGGGTACATTTAAAGGCACCCCTGTGCGTTACAATTGTTTGGGCTTGAGCCGTTTTTTCATCCACTGGTAATTGTTGATAAGCTTGGGCTAAATCTAATTTGGCGAAAACCTTCCCGCCCCCCAAGGAATGGAGGAGGTGCTGCACCACCGGAACTGGATACGCATTCTGCTGTAGGGCATGGTTCAAAGTGGCCCGGTAGTCCCCACAAATTCGGATTGACCCATCTGGCTTAATGGGTGTTACAACAGGGGTTTCCCATGGAGAGTGATCGATGGGCTTCAACAATTAACTTGAGCAATTAACTTGTCGAGTTGTTCAGCGATTTTTGCTTTAAGAGGAAACGGAACTCTACAGGGCTTCAAGCGAATGGGAGCTACTTTTGGATCTAGACTGAATGAGATCAGGGTCCCCTTATACTCTCCTAAACTGTCCGTGAAGACATCGCTGAACTCAGAGATAAGGTCTTCCTCCCACTCACAACCACCAACTCGGTTCATGCCAGCCACTTCAATGCCGAGTGGCGCGAATCATTGGAGGCCTAGTAGGCTGGGCCTATCTCTATCGATGACCGTTAGAGGTAAGTACACTGTATGCTTCTTGAAGGAGACTCGGACTAGGCAGGACCCGACAACGGGGATTCGGTTTCCTTGGTAGTCCTTGAGGATGAGGCGTTGAAATTGGAGGTCTTGACATTGAATTGTGGGGATGAGTTGCTTAAGTGTCTTCCAAGACACCATCGAGAGGGATGATCCCGAGTCGACCTCCATGGGGCAAGGCTGATTCTCGATGGCTACTGTGACCCGGATTTTCTTAGTGTCCAAAGCTGAGGTGTGACCGATAGTGATAGTATGGTGAGCCTCTTCTCTTTGCAAAGCTCGATTTCTGTAGGAGTGGTTTACTGGCTCTCGCCTTACAAGACGGTTTCCTGTCGATTGGCGATAGTTGCCCCCTTTTGAGGCCTGGCTGAGGCCTGGTAAACTGCGGCAGATCCGGCCGATGTGGCCTCATTTCCCGCACTGATGGCAGAGCGCGTTGCGGAATTTGCATTCGGCCCTGGCATGGTTGGCTCCACAGCCAGCGCAAGGGCGTAAGGGTTTCGGGCGAGGGTCCTGGTCGGACCGCAGTTGATGGACCCCTTCTTCGTCGCTGTCTGACGATGAAGAGAGGTCCTCGTGGTGCGTCGTCGCGAGCTGTCCTTCAGACTTGGATAAAATGTCGCTTGTCGGTGGTGGTACCGGAGTGCGGCTTCGCCGTAGTTGTGCAGCCAACTTTTTGGTCGCCTCTGCTGCCATGGCTTCGGCGATGGCGTCGGCAAGGCTGATGTCACCTTTTGCCATCAGCTTGCTTTGCAGGCCTAGTGCATCTAGTCCCAGAACTATTTGATCTCTTAGTGCCTCTTCTAAATCGGCGAACCCACAGAGGCCCCCTAAATTTCGGATGTCCACCACGAAATCGGCCACGCTTTCCCCTTTTTGTTGGTTCCTCTGATAAAACTTGTGGCGTCTCATAAGCACGGTTGGCGCGTAATGGTCTCTCAGGATGGGTTCGAGGTCGTCCCAGCTCATGGCCTTCACTTCTCGAGGTTTGGCGAGTGCTTTAGCCATCTTAAATATGGCTGGGCTGCAATGCGTCAGGAAAAGCGCCCTTTTCTTTGCTGGTGTGGCATCCTTCAAGTTATTCGTCTCGAGAAACATTTGGAAACGATCCATGTAGGATTTCCAATCCTCTTGGTTCGGATCGAATGGAGCGGGTGGTACGATGCCGCTGGACATGGTTCCGTTGTTGGCGTCATCTATCACGTGATCAGTATTGCTTCCTGGCTTCTTCAGTTCAGACGTCTCCACATCCCACCCTCGACGCCAGTGTTTAGTACTGAACATGGGTCGGAGTAAATGGAGACAGCCTCTGAATAGTGAACATTCAGCTCTTTATTTGCATAGTGACTTCTCAAAACAACAACAGTGAACTCTGCGTTATATAGCAACCCTTGTCAGAATTGTCCAATAACGAGCTATGAACACTAGCTCTTTTAACCAATAAAAATTCTCTGTTAAGGGCCAATCGGATTCCTCAGAACTAACCAATCCGATCTGGCCGCCTAACAGCCAATCAGAAGTGCAGGGCCAGAACCCTGCACTTTACCTCAAGCTCATACTTTATTAACTATGGTACATACACAACAGGTACAGCAAAATGAAAACAGTTTTGGTCCATATGTGCCCTGGAAGGCTGCTTCTCATCAGGAGACTGCAGAACAACAGTTTTCCACAGGTTTGAGTGCTGAGAGATAATGGGATTAGAGACACTTTGTTGAGATGTGTTAGAATAGAGTAGAACAGAACAGAATAGAATAGGAATTAATATAAAATAATAATAACAAAAAATAAAACAAATCTTGCTTGCAACTACAGGAGATACTTTTAAAGGACTCCAGGTTCTCAAGCCTCACTTTCTTATCACTTTCAGAAATTGCTCATTTACTACTTTTAAGCAGTTGGGGACCCTCAGAATGATAAATTTTAAAATGCTGGATGAGTTGGCCTTTAATACTACCCCCCCACCACCACCACCACCATGTAAAAGATATGGATGGTTGAAAGTGATCTATGGAGCTTTCCCTCTGCTTTTGTGTATGCTTGGAAAATAAACAAACTTGTTTCCTATAAACAGACACTTACAAATGTCACATACATTTAAACTGCACAGACGCTATAAGCCGTTATTAAGTTGAATAGATTATCTTGATAATAATTGGCATAATCCAAGTGTATTGAGGCAAAATACTTGACCTGGCTAAATTCCATCATTCTTCTTCCATTCTTCTTCCAGCGCTATTTATTCAAGAAAGCAGAGGCCCCTTAAAAGTTATTTTTGCTTTTTCCTGAAAGTGCATTTTATTTCCCTTCACCTCTGCATATATTTTATATAAAATTATAAAAGGGGTAAGGGATTCCATATCAGGATAATTTAGACATTTACCTTATTAGGATCATTATCTGAAATAAAATTTAAAATAAAAAATAAAATAGACAATGTCAGATCAGACTAAAGTAGGGTTGAAGAGCCAGACAGAAGCTATCTTTATTTATTTTTAAAAGCAACAAGTATGTGTTGGAAGGGAAAAGGAAAAGAGAATTAATTTAGGATCCCAGTATTGAGATGACTTTTCTTATTCTTCAGAAGTGAAGCATTTAATTTGGTATTTTTTCATGGAAGAGGTTGCAGTAAAAACCAAAATTCTTGTTTCAGATTCTATACTTCTTTTGCTTTTTTCCCCATTTTTTAAAAAAACTTTCATCATATGGTTTTTGTTCTCTCTCTCGCTCTCTCTTTCTCCCACACAAGCACACATACACACATACACACACAAATACAATACATACTAGGTTAATTTCCTTTCTTTTCCTTTCTTTTTCTTTTTTTCTCCTATCCTATCCTATCCCATCCTATCCTACTGCCACTAGTCCTTAGTGACTTCTTGTGTAAAAGAGAAAAAAAAATGAACTGAGGATTTATGATTTATGAGTGAATTATTCTATTGCCATAGAATAAGAGGTAAAGATATAACTGTATTTATAAGTGCTGTAAAGAGATCAGAAGCTGTTCATTGTATTTTTTCTTTCTCTTATATTTTTTCTTTCTCTTGTATTTTTTTCCTTTTTCTTTTTTGCACGTTCAGTTTTCCCTTTGATTTCTTTTTTCTTTTATATTAGTTTTTATTGGTTTTTATTTCCTTTTCAAAAATCTTTAATAAAGTATTTTTTTAAAAAAAACAAATTTATATAGCTGTCCATTTCATAAACATGACTAGGTGGTATAGTGTAAGTAAATCAAACAGTTAAAAGCAAGGCCAAATAACCATTAGAAAAAATTAAGCCTAAATATGAATAAGACTGGAGGAGAATGGACCAACATTCGATATATAATGTAATATTGTCTTTTTATAACATTATAAGAATTACTATAAGATTAAATAGAATAACTATTTAATTTATGCATTACTAAAAGAAAGATAAAGATAAAGAAATATTATAACATTTAAAACATCTAACATTTAATAATGTAAAATGCATTAAATGCAATATGTAATAGATACAATTTCATATATAGTAATCTTATATTTTTAAAAAATAATGTTTTATAAATACACAAATTGAACCCTTATTTTTGTGTAATAATAATTATGGATAATTTTCCCAATGGGGTTAAGCTATAGGTTCAAAGGGAATAATAAGCTTACTTGACTATTGTGCTTCATGAAAATATTTGCACTGTTTTAACAATATTTCAAAACATAGACATTTAACATAACACAGAATCTATCATCCAAACAACAGTAACAAAAATCTGTAACAGATGGCGAGAAGGGATCTGTTCCCATTCCAGCTGAGTAGTTTATTCCATGACTTTTTTCTGTAGCTAACTGGGAACACATTCTGAAATTCAGAGGTACTGAAGTTGCTTCTCACATGGAAGGATTATTTCCACACACCGTATTTAACAATTCTTCTACATTATTTATTTGTTACAGGCTTATTCAGTGGGGAAACTTGATTTAAAAAGATATCTTCTGAGACATACAGAATAGATTGGAGAAACTGAATTCTCCAAGGCGTTGCTGAATTACAAACCTCAACTTCTTTTCCAATTTGTCATATTTCTGGACTGGACTGTCAGGATTATAGTTCAGCAACATCTACCAGACTACTGATTTCTTTCTCTAGCAATTTAAGTTGTGGTACCAAACCACATTTTGCAGCACCAACTTTCCCACTTCCATAAAAATAGCACTTTGTAATAACAATTGCCGTGTCTCAAGCAACCTTACATGCTTAGGTGTTTCATTTATATTATTTGAATAAACATGGGTTGATGCATAAGATTTTCTTTTCTTTTTCTTGAGTTTATTTAAGAATTTATTTAAATTCTGGGATGCAAGGAAAATAGAAAAGGAGCCAAAAACAGATAGATGCCAAAAAAAAAAAAAAAAAAAAAACACAGTCTAGATCAGGAATGTCAAACTCGATTTCATTGAGAGCACATATGTTTGACCTTGGGGGGGGGGACATGGCCGGGGGGGACATGGACAGCTCAATGTCACTCAAGTTAGCTGTATGGGCTGAATGGTCTGGCAGTGAAAATAGGCTCCCGAGCTCCATTTTCGGCTGCAACAGCCTCCTGCAACCCTCTGGTACCATGGGCTGGTTCTTCTGTTTCCAGGGTGGCCCTGCAGGCCAGATCTAAGTACCCCATGAACTGGATCCAGCCCCCAGGTCTTGAGTTTGACATCCCTGGTCTAGATCTATAGGTTACACTTCTTCAGCAATAATTTTAGATTATGATGACAAAAGCTATTTATCACTGAGCCATCAAGTTCTGGCCACCCCCCTACCCCCATATGATCATATAGTCATGATCTGAGTGCTTGGCATGGAATCACCATTTGCAACCTTCCCTGCTGGCTTCCACAAGAAAAGTCAGTGGACATGGAAGATCACAATTTGCTCTGTTGTATGGCTCCTGCTCCTACCAACATCCCTGACTTATTATAAGCACTCATACCACAGCACCTCTTCCCTATAGAGTCCTGTACTTTATAGGGCTCATCTGTCAATCAGCCTACTTGCACTCTGCCTAAGAAAAAGCTTGTTGTGATCAGGACTTGCAACTTCCTACCAGCTTCCCCATTGACTTTGTTCATGGGAAGCTGGCAGGAAATCACAAAGCCAATCATGTGAGGCTTTCACACACATGATCCTTAGTCAACAGTAGAAACAAGGGCTGCTGACATTGCTATCACTAAACAATTATGTCACAAAACATCACACTTACTGACCACAACTCATAACGTCAGAAATTCTGGTCACAACTATCATTGTTAAGTGAGGACTACTTCTAGGTGGAAAAAAACATATGTTAGGGATAACATTGTTTACCCTAACTGGTTTAGGTAAAATAATAAATATGTTATCATGGTTTATAAGTTAAAGTGTCTGCAACTTTAAATATAGGAATGTAATTAAGGGAGTGGTTGTGAAAGCACCATAAAAGAAGCAAGGAATGTCAGCTTGCTCTCTCTGACTTGATAATCTCTAATTACTGGATGAAGACTGCATTTTTTCCTTACTCAAACGGGAGAGAGAAAGGACTGTTGATTTATTGTAAGTGAACTGACATAGGATATTCTACATGGACTTTGCTAACTGAATATCCTTAAATGGACTGACTAAAATGATACATGACTAATGGACTGTTATTTTGACTATGCTATAAACTCTAAATGGAATAAAATATATTTTTGATAGCACAAGCGTATCTGTTATTTTTACTGTATGTTAACAAACATACAAACTTATCTCACTCATTTATCTGTGTGCCTATCTGACTAATGCTGCACATTCTGTTTAGCTTGTCTCCTTAACCCTGGTTGGGGAACCAAGGCTTAACACTGGTTATGGGCCCAGAGGCTGCAAAGTCAGTTTAACTAGGATAAAACAGATTTATGTAAAAAGTGAGAGTTTGTGTTGTTATACGTTACAGTAAACAGACAGCTGTGTTTTATTAATTATAGTTTTATATCCATATGAAGAAAACATGGCACAAGTCAATCTACAAAGTTTGTCCCTTATATCCAAGCTGGATGGAACAAACTATGTATCATGGTCTATGAAATGTAGTCTACTTCTATGAAGAGAAGGTCTGTGGAACATAATTGAAAATCCACCAAACGGAGAGGAATGGGATCCAGAGATTGAAGAAGATAGACTAAAGATAAAAGATTTTATGCAAAAGAATGAACAAGCTATTTGCATAATAGGACTAACACTGTCTGACCAGCAACTTGTTCATATCCGTGGAGAGCAAACGGCTGTTGGGTGTTGGCAGAAGCTGAAGAGGAGTTATGTCCGAGATAACGTTGGTGCTCACATAAATCCAACACGAAAGCTTTTCAGGACGCATCTCCAGAAGAATGGTGATATGCTTAGTCATTTGAATTCTATAAAAAGTATTTTTCAAGAACTGCACGAGAAAGAGCTTATTTTCTCTGAACTATATCAAGTTTATATAATTCTATCATCACTAAATGAAAGTTATGATAACAACGTCACTTCCCTTGAAGTTTTGCCTAAGGAAAGTTTAACTTTAACTGATATAACTGGCAGACTGATTGAAGAGGCCAGAAGAAGACTTGAAAGAGATCAGTTAAGGAGGGAGCAACCTCAAAAAGAAGATAATGAATCTCCTACTGCATACGCAATTAAAAAGTGTTTTAATTGTGGAGGAAGAGGACATTTGGCAGGATTTTGTGAAAAAGCAAACCGCCAGAATGCTGGCCAGAATACTAAAAGTAACCAAAAGAAAAATAAAAATTTAGAATTCGCCATGTATATTAACGGAGCTGTAAAAAATAATTTATGGGTGGTTTGACAGTGGAGCATCCCACTGATATCCCACAAATGATAACAAAAATTTTATTAAAATGTCCAAGAGTACACAGCAGATATCGTCAGCCAATGGCTGGAAACTGAAAGCTAAAGGTCAAGGTATAGCATATTGTTCTTTCATAAAAGAGAATGTAAAAATGTTATATGTACCACAACTTAAGTTTAATTTAATTTCAGTTAGAATTTTGGTTAAACTAGGATATGTAGTTACCTTTAAAGGAGATAACTGCATAATTGAAAAAGAAGATAAGAAAATTACTGCATCTTCAAGAGGTGAATTATATGTGTTAAATGATAATGGTTTAGAGGTGGCTAACATGGTTTATGATAATAAGAAACCTCATGATGAATGTATTCACTTGTTACACCGCTGCCTAGGGCATTTAAATTTTAAAATGCTTAAGAGAACTGTTCAACTATCTAAAGGAATAAGTTTGAAACCTTGTGATAAGTATTTGCAATGTTCTATTTGTAATCAAAATCAAACCAAGGTCATACCGGCTAATAGAGTTGATGGATTTACTACCAAAGAGCCTTTAGAAGTAGTATTTGCTGATTTAATAGGTCCCAAAAAACCAAGTGTAGGAGGAGCTCGATACATATTAAGTATAATGGACCACTATTCTAGATATGGGTTTTGCTATTTAATGAAGAGCAAAACTGAAACGTATCTAAATCTCTTTAACTGGATAAAATTTGCAGAAAGGAAAACTAAAAAGAAATTAGTAACTCTTATAACAGATAATGGTGCGGAATTTACAAATAATAAATTCCAGAATAGACTAAGAATGTTAGATATTCAACATAAAAAGTCTTCACCATATAGGCCACAACATAATGCCTTTATAGAGAGAAGAGGCCAAACACTGCAGTCAATGGCACGTACTATCTTGTCTGATTCAGGATTACCTGACAATTTATGGGGAAAAGCAATAATGTGTGGTAATCATATATCAAATAATGTTGTTAATTCAACAACAGGTGAATTACCATTCACACTGTAGCATGGTACAAAACCTGATTTAAGTTACATGCACACATTTGGAGCACCAGCATGGGTGCATATCCCTTCACAACTCAGACACAAAGGACAGCATAGAGCTAAAATATTATTTTTTGTAGGAAATAAATCTAATCATAAATCTTATAGATTCTGGGAACCAGGTACATCTAGGGTTTACACCAGTGCTAGTGCTAAATTCCTAGAACATGTAGGATGGAATAGATTAGAGCAAGATTTAAATAACGAAGTAATTATTGAACCCTACAAAAGGCAGAAAGAAAAAATTAGTTATAAGAAGAGTCTAATTAAAGAAGAAGTCCACGAAGAGCAAATTGGACCAGAACAAGAGGAAACAATTGATCAGGAAGAGTTAGATAATCAAGAACAGTTAATAAATGAAAGTCCACCTGTAAGTCCTGTAATACCTAGACGTACTACACATGTAACTAGACCACCTGATAGATATCAAGCAAGTATAGTTTGTCAAGTAATTAAAGTTCCAACTAGGATAGATGAACTTAGGATGTATCCTCTAAGGATCAGGAGAATTGGCAAAAGGCAATGGAAAAAGAACTAAATTCATTAAAGGTAATGAAAGTATATGAAGATGTCAAATTACCTCCAGGAGAAAAATCCATTGGGTGCAAATGGATATTTAAAGTAAAAACTGGCAATGATGGGACTGTAACTCATAAAGCTAGGTTGGTAGCTCAAGGATTTAATCAAACTGCATCTGATTACGATGAAGTTTTTGCACCAAGTCTTAAGGCAACATCTTTGAGAGCAGCTTTAGTGTAGGTAGCTAAGAAAAACTATGTCATCAACCATTTAGATGTAGAAACTGCTTATCTGCATGCACCATTGCAGCACACTATATATTTGAAAAAGCCAATTATTATAAAAGACAATAAAGTAAATAGTAATGATTGTTGGAAACTCAAAAAGAGTCTTTACGGGTTGAAACAATCTGGCTTTGAGTGGAACCAATATATTGTGAAAGAATTAAACAATATAGGTTTTAAATCTGGTTTAGCAGATCCATGTGTGTTTAAAAGAGAAAATAATGGAACGGTGTCATTATTGTTATTATTTACAGATGATATTGCTTTGATAACTAAGACTAATAATGAAGCTAATGAGATTATATCATTATTAGCCAAAAAGATAAAATTAAAGCATTTAGGTGAAATTAAAAAGTATCTAGGATTGACAATTAACAAAACAAAAAATGGTTTTAAGATATCTCAAGAAGATAAAATTTGCCAATTAATTAAAACGTATAAAATGGAACTTTGTAAACCGGCAAAGACTCCAATGAGTCAGGAAGTTTGCCAAACTGATGATCAAAGTCCCAAATTTGATAAGTCTATATATCAATCTTTGATTGGTAGCTTATCATATATCAGCAATTGGTCAAGGCCTGATATAGCTTATAGTGTAAATCAGCTGGCACGTTTTAATTCAGATCCACATCAATGTCATTGGCAATCATTAAAAAGAATTTTAAGATATCTTTGAGGAACAATGAACCATGCATTGTATATAGAACCAAAGGGTGATTTGAGTCTTAGTGCCTATGCAGATGCAAGTTTTGCAACTGACATAAACACTAGAAAATCAACATCTGGGATGGCTATATTATTTGGTAAGACACTGTTAAGCCTGGTTTCCCCAACCAGGGTTAGGGAGACAAGCTAAACAGAATGTGCAGCGTTAGTCAGATAGGCACACAGATAAATGAGTGAGCTAAGCTTGTATGTTTATTAACATACAGTAAAAATAACAGATACGCTTGTGCTATCAAAAATATAGTTTATTCCATTATGAGTTCATAGCATAGTCAAAATAACAGTCCAATAGTCATGTATCATTTAGTCAGTCCATTCAGGGATATTCAGTTAGCAAAGTCCGTTTAGAATATCCTATGTCAGTTCACTTACAAGTCAGTCCTTTGTTTTCTCTCCCGTTCGAGCAATGAAGTCTTGAGTCCTTGCAGTAATCAGGGATCATCAAAGCCAGAGAGCGAGCAAGCTGCAGCCTTGCTTCTTTTAAAGTGCTTTCACAACCACTCCCTTAATTACTATCCCACAGTTAAAGTTGCAGACACTTTAACATACAAACTATGATTACTTAGTTATTATTTTACCTAAACCAGTTAGGGTAAACAATGTTATCCCTAACATTCTCCCCTTTTAGATTAAATAATAATATAACTATTTATATCTTTAAATCATATTTGTTACAACTTTCTTGAAACTTAATTACTCCTTGAGCTTTTGTAAATTGGTCTGCAATGTTTTCTTCCATCATGCAGTATTCCAATTTAATTAGCCCATTCTTTACAGATTCTCTAACATTTAAGTATCTTAAATCAGTATGCTTTGATCTAGTTTTTACAGCAATACTAGTAGCTAACTTTATAGCTGCCTGGTTGTCCTCGTACACAATAATGGAATATTTAACAGTTATACCCATGTCTAATAATAACTGTTTGTACAAAATCAAGTCAGTGCATAGTAATGACAGACATGAAAATTCCGCTTCCATCGTGGACAAGCTGATATGCTGTTGTCTGATTGACCTCCACCCTATTAGTGTTTTACCAAATAATATAGCCATCCCAGATGTTGATTTTCTTGTGTTTATATCAGTTGCAAAACGGGAGAGAGAAAGGACTGTTGATTTATTGTAAGTGAACTGACATAGGATATTCTACATGGACTTTGCTAACTGAATATCCTTGAATGGACTGACTAAAATGATACATGACTAATGGACTGTTATTTTGACTATACTATAAACTCTAAATGGAATAAAATATATTTTTGATAGCACAAGCGTATCTGTTATTTTTACTGTATATTAACAAGCATACAAACTTATCTCACTCATTTATCTGTGTGCCTATCTGACTAACGCTGCACATTCTGTTTAGCTTGTCTCCTTAACCCTGGTTGGGGAACCCAGGCTTAACAATATTAATTCCTATAAATTGTTGAAAATTTTCTCTGAGGAGTCATTAAGCAATCTCTAAACAAAATGTTAATGAGGTAACAGTATAAAGACAGGTTAGAAAGCACCAAACTTCAGGGATGTCAGAAAAACAATAGCAATCACATTTCATTATAAGGGCTCTCTGATTTTTCATGTTTTTTTTCTACATTTCATTTTTATTTGGGTTACTCTTGGATTTTGGTGGTGTTTTTTAAATGATTATTTTGGGGGGTTTGTGCCTAAATTTTGCTTTCATCTTCTCTGAGGAAAGAAGAGATTTTATTACTTGAACTGCATCTCTGCTACAATTTTTTTTGGCCAGTCTTGTGCTGCGTTTTTGAGTTAGTCTTTGGGGGCTTGAAGCTTAACCTCTCAGTGCTTTGGAAAGCAGAGCTCTTTTAAAGCTCTTCTGAACTTGTCTCTTATTTGCATCAAGATTTTTTTTCTGTTCTATTTTGAGAGGCTCCCTCCTGAATGAACTCTTTAGTCTGAATTTTCTCACAGAATGTCAAAACTGTCCTGTTGCAATAGACATACAAATCCACAGGAACCTGTCCTATAGATAATTCTAAGAGACTTATTTTTTAAAAAAAAAAATCATTTAATTATATTGTAGCTATTCATCCCTACTCTTCATATTCATAATTTCCTTTCAAGATGAGTAACATTATATACAGTGCAGGCAAGATATAAGGAATAGTGGGTCAAAAAATTAAAGGCACAAGATTTTTTTAAAAGGGCAAGGAGTCATAGCTAAATGTTGTCACCACCAACGCCATTCATAATATTGTGTTTTTGTGTGTTAGTGTTAGGGTTAAGATCTAATCATCACAAAAATGATCACAGACCTGAAAAAGACACACTAAGACACAATAGAAACCTAGAAGATGATCAGACCTATGGAATGTTGTGTCCGCGAAATGAGGCCAGGAGTCAGTGACTTCAAATCATGCTCTTTATTTGAAAGTGGGAACCGAACTGGCGTAAAGGAAAAAGCCCGCGGCTTTTATTCCTTTAGCCGCGGCGGCCACGGCCAATGGCACCGCTTTGAATCTCCCGCGATCCGAATGGACCAATCGCGGGAGATTCTCAGCGAGCCAATCGGCGCGGCTCGCCTGACCAATCAGAGAGCCCCGCGCTTTGGCCAATCAAAGCGCGGGGATCTCAAGAATGCTAATTAAGGACAGAACACCCCTCCCCTCTTGGTTCAGTCCTTACGTCGCGTAGTCACGTAGGTAGGCGGGGCTCCGTCTGAGCCTACTGGACCTGCGCAGCTCAGTCGTAGGTTGGATCCCGGCCGGTTCGGTCGGGATCTCTGCTGCTCCTGCTGCCGTCGTGGAACCGGCTGGTCGGTCGGGCTGGTCCGCTCTCCATAGCTCCCTCCTGGGCCTCCCGGGTTGGTTGAGCTGTGGGTTTCGCCGCTCCCGCTCCATCTTTCCGGGTCGGTCGAGCTGGCCTGGCTGTCTCTTCCTGGCAAGGGGTCGTGATGGCTGCTTTCCGGTAAGTACGGCTGGTTTATTCTTCTTTGGTTTTGGTCCCCGGGGTATTCCCTCCCCCCTTGGTTTGTGTTGTGGGGGTTGGTTTCACCCGTTTGTGCGTCGGTGGTCTCTTGGTTGGTAGTCCTCGACCTTAGTTGGTCGATGTGGCGTTTCCACGCTCGTCCGTCTGCTGTTTGTAGCCGGTACGAGTGTGGGCCTGTTATTTGTGTGATGACAGCCGGTATCCATAGTGGGTCTCCCGTCAGGTTTCTTGCGTATACAGGGTTGCCGGGTGCGAAGGTTCAGTTTTTGCTGTTTGAGTCTGGGGGCTTCTCCGGGTTATACGTGGGGTGTAACCTGTCGAGTGGGGACCTTAATTTCCTCCCCATTAATAGTTCGGCTGGGCTCATATTCGTTGTGGTATTTGGGGTTATGTGTTGGGTGAAGAGTAGTTTGTTTATTTTCTCCTGGATCTCCCCGTGGTCTATTTTCTGGATGGTCTTCTTAGTGAATTGGACCATCCGTTCCGCCCTACCGTTCGCCGCCGGGTGCGCCAGGGCTGTCAGCGCGTGGCGGATACCCCTTTCTGCTAGGAATTTTTCGAATTCCAGCGAGGTGAATTGGGGCCCGTTGTCGGAGACGGCGACGTCTGGGAGGCCGTGTGTTGCAAAGAGTTTGCAGAGTTCCTTGATCACGGCCTCCGTGGTTGTCGTCTTCATGTTGCTTACCTCCAGCCAGTTGGAGTAAGCGTCAACTGTTATGAGGAAGGTGTGTCCTTTTGTGGGCCCGGCGAAGTCTATGTGAATCCTAGACCACGGTCCCCTTGGGGTTTCCCACTCTAGGACGGGTGCTGTGGGTGGGCTTGGCCTAGTTTCCTGGCATCGTTGGCACCTTGCTACCCAGGCCTCAATTTGTTTGTCCATCCCTGGCCACCAAGCATAACTTCTGGCCAGGGCTTTAGTCCTAACGATGCCAGGGTGCCCCTCGTGTAGCAGTTCCAGAACCTTCCCTTGTAGCTTTTCTGGAATGACCACCCTATCCCCCCATAGTATGCACCCTTTTAATAAAGAGAGTTCCGTTTGGCGGTTTTGGAATGTTTTGACGGACTCGTCGTTGTCCCTTTCCGGCCACCCTTTCTCTACCCAATGCAACACCCGCGCCAGACGTTTGTCTTTATTAGTCTCTCGGGCAATGTCTGACGCGTTATGGGCAGGTTGGGTAGAGTCTCTATGCTGAGGGTGGTCGTCGTGGGAGCTGGGTCGATGTCAGGTTCCGGTAGCGGCGAGCGGCTTAAGGCGTCTGCATGGGAGATCGTCTTACCCGGTCTGTGTATGAGTCCGTAGTTGTAGGCTGCCAGGAACTCGGACCACCTTGTCATTCGTGGAGACAGAATGTTCGGGGTGGCCCGGTTTCCTGCAAGGATTCCCAGCAGCGGCTTGTGGTTGGTTATGATGGTGAAAGTCCGGCCGTAGAGATACTCGTGGAATCGTTTTACGGCGGCAATGATAGCCAGAGCCTCTTTGTCCAGCTGGCTATAGTTCCACTCTGGTTTGGTGAGGGTCCTTGAAAAGAACGCGATGGGTGCTTCTTTTCCGTTGGGGAGTGTATGGCTGAGGACAGCGCCGATGCCGAAGGGTGATGCGTCGCATGTGACGGCCAGAGGTAGGGTCTCGTTATATTGTATAAGGACGGCGTCTGAAGTGAGGAGGTCCTTTGTTCTTTGGAAAGCGGCTTGCTCGCGTTTCCCCCAAGTCCAGGTCGCCGCCTTGTCCAGGAGCCTATGCAAGGGCTCTGCCACCGTGGCCTTTTGGGGCAGGAAAACATTGTAAAAGTTCAGTAGCCTCAGGAATGCCTGTAGTTCCGTCTTCGACTTGGGTGTGGGGGCTTCTTTGATGGCCTTGATTTTTTGGTTTGTGGGGTGAATGCCGTGACGGTCTAGGAGGTATCCTAGGAATTCTACCCGTTCCGTGCATAGCTGGCATTTCTCCCTCTTGACTTTGAGTCCAGTCTCTTTAAATTTGGTTAGGACCTCCCTTAGGCGACCCTCTAGTTCGGCTTGGTTCGCTGCCGACACTAGGACGTCGTCGAAGTAAGGTACCACCCCCTTGATGCCTTGCAGTAGTCTTTCCATTAGGCTTTGGAATATTCCCGGTGCCACGCTGACTCCGAATTGGAGTCGGTTGCATTTGAATGCCCCCCGGGGGGTGACTATGGTTTGCGCTTCTGCCGTTTGCTCGTCGACCGGCAACTGTTGGTATGCCTAGGTGAGGTCGAGCTTGGCGAAAACCTTGCCCCCTCCCAGTGAGTGCAGTAGGTGTTGCACTACTGGGACGGGGTAGGCGCTTTGTTGTAGCGCGCCATTTAGGGTGGCCTTATAGTCCCCACAGATCCTCACCGACCCATCGGGCTTGATCGGGGTGACTATGGGGGTCTCCCACCGGGCGTGGTCTATGGGCTGTAGGACCCCTTGCTTGAGGTGCTTGTCAATTTGCTCGTCTATCTTGGGTTTAAGTGCGAATGGCACCCGCCTTGGTTTCAGGCGTTTTGGGGGGACGTTTGGGTCTAGGTTGAAAGATATAAGGGGCCCTCGGTACTTGCCTAGGTTTCCATCAAAGACCTCTTGGAATTCCCGGGCCAGTTGCTGCTCCCAGCTGTCGTCAGTGACGTGGTCAACTCCCGTGACTGCGATGCCGAGCGGGGCGAACCATTGCAGTCCCAGTAGGCTTGGGCGGTCGCGGTCGACAATTGTCAGGGGAAGTCTTTCGGTGTGCCCTTTATATGTGATGTTGAAGTGTTTGGTTCCAACTACCGGGATGCGGTTTCCCTGGTAGTCCTTTACAATGAGTCTCTGGCTGTCTAGGTTCCTCCTTTGGAGGGTAGGCACCAGGCGCTTTATTTCATGCCATGCTATCATGGAGAGGTAGGACCCGGAGTCCACCTCCATTTTGCATGGCTGGCCCTCGATGCCTACCTCCACGTGGACCTTTCGGGAGTCATTGGTTATGGCGTGGCCGATGGTGACCGTCTGATGGGTCTCCTCTCTTCGCCGGTTATCACCGCCTCGCAGGGATCGTCCGTTCCGGTCCCATCTGTTGTCCGAGGGGCGATCTCTGGTCTGGGGTGGTGTGCTCTCTCTCCTCCGGTCGCTCTGGTCCTATTGTGCCGGGCTGCGATTTTTCTTTAGGCGGCAGACACGGGCGAGGTGTCCCTTCTTGTCGCAATGCTGGCAGATCGATTCAAAAAACCGGCATTCCAACCTGGGGTGGTCGCCACCGCAACCGGCACAGTTGGTCCTCGACTTACGACCCTGCCGGTTCCGTGGGTCTCGGCCTGTCTGGAGGCGATGTTCTCCTCGTCATCTGAAGTGCCCGATGCCGAGTGGAAGTCGCCCTGGTGGGTGGTCGTCTCGGGTTGGGCCTCGGTCAACCTCGCCGGGTTGTTGTTTCCACTGCGGTCCCCAGTGTTCGGTCTGCGCATGCGGTCGGCGGAAGTTCGGGTTGCTTTGGCGGCTGCGGCTGCGGTGAGGGTGTCTGCTAGGCTGATGTTGCCCTTGGCCATCAGCCAGCTCTGGAGGACAGGGTCCCACAAACCGAGCATGATTTGGTCTCGCAGGGCGTCGTTCAGGTTGTCGAATTCGCAGAGCCCCCCTAGGCGCCGCAGCTCGGCGACGAAGTGGCTGAAGCTCTCACCCGACCGTTGGTCCCGACGGTAGAATTCATTGCGTCGGATCAGGATGGGTACCTCTGGAGCGTAGTGCCGCCGAAGTATTGGCTCGAGGACGTCCCAGTCCATCGCGGTCGCATTGGCGGGTTTGGCAAGCGCCTTGGCCATCTTGAAGACCTTGGTCCCACAGTGGGTCAGGAAGATGGCGCGCTTCATGGGGCCGGTGGCGTCCTTCAGGTCGCTGCACTCGAGGAACATGCGGACTCGGTCGGAGTACGATTCCCAGTCCTCGGTGGTGGGGTTGAAGGGTGCGGGGGTGGGATTTTCGCCATCGTGGTGGTTCGTCTGGCTTCCGTCAGACACGTGGTTCGGTTCAGGGTCTGGATCCCAGCTTCGTTGCCAGTGTTGTGTCCGCGAAATGAGGCCAGGAGTCGGTGACTTCAAATCATGCTCTTTATTTGAAAGTGGGAACCGAACTGGCATAAAGGAAAAAGCCTGCAGCTTTTATTCCTTTAGCCGCGGCGGCCGTGGCCAATGGCACCGCTTTGAATCTCCCGCAATCCGAATGGACCAATCGCGGGAGATTCTCACCGAGCCAATCGGCGCGGCTCGCCTGACCAGAGAGCCCCACGCTTTGGCCAATCAAAGCGCGGGGATCTCAAGAATGCTAATTAAGGACAGAACATGGAACACCTGTCCTGCCCTACATAAGAGGTACAACAGACAAAATGAGTAAGATCCTACACAGGCATCACATCAAGACTGCCTTCAAAACACACAGAAAAATAGGGAAGAAGGCAGAGCCTCCTCGCTGACGGACCATAGATTGCGACTCTCTGTGGCTATGGTCCGTGCTCTTTCGTTGGAGAGCCCTGATCATCATGATTAGGGGCTGAAGCTGCCTTGGAGGGGCAGTGGAGTAAGGGGAAGCCACAAGCCAGGCTGAGGGGAGCTGCATCTCCCCTTCTGAGCTTGGTCTTTTTCTCCCTCAAAGACGACTGCAGCGGTGGTTTAAAATGGCCACCCCGAAGAGGAGGACTCAGCTGGATTAAGATTTGTGCAGGAGGGAAGAAAGAGGTGGATAACATCTGAACCGGGATAACTAGGCAATACAACTAAACAAAAGTACTCCGGGATTAAGGTAACGTGGAATTTTTAAGAAAAGAAAAGTGAGTGGTGAAATTACAAAGGGACAGGAAAAAAAAATAAGAAAATATTTTTGACAGCTAAGCAGGGCTTCGAACCAGGAAAAGAAGAAGCTGGAACTAAAGATTTAACTAAATTGGACTAAAATATTTTGGCAATAAACAGGCATAAAACAAAGCTGGACTTAAGATTGTCAAAAAATAATAATAATAAAGTTTACAAATTGGAGACTGGACTGTGCTGGAATATTGCGGTTCAAAAAACGCTAAATAAAAAAATAAGGGAAAAAGGTGAAAACTTTGTATAATGGAGAGTGCCACCTTTTGACAAAAACTTGAGCTCAAACAAAAGGGAAATGAACTGTTTCTGAATGAACTTGTATGGATATAACATTAAAGAAATATTGAAACAAAGTAAGAACCTTAGAAAGTGAATGTAGAACCAGAAAAAAGAAAAAAGCAAGGAAAGACTGACTGTGGGATTGATTGATGTTTTTGGTATAAACCTCAGCTGGAATAACTGAGAACTTTAGAAAATTGAAAGAAAAAAGAAGGAAAGTAAAAGTGTTTTTTGTGGACTTCAATGATCATAAAATATAAGAGTGTGTAATGATGATATCTCTTCAGGAATTAAAAATGGAACTTAAAAATATGAGAGAATTACTACAGGAAAGAAGCAAATCACTTTGCTCTATGTTAGAAAAAATGGAAATGGCGATTGAAGAACAAGAAGAAAGAGCTTCAGAGGAGGAGGAGTCGATTCAAGGAGAAGACATCTTAAATAGACAATTAACACAAAAAACACCTCAAAGAAGTGGAGAAAGAAGGAAGGTTAAAAAGTTGAAATTTAAGAAGGCAATCAAAAGGGGGAATACCTGTGAAGTCAGGAAAGGCAGCAAGACCAAGCAGAAAAGGGGAAAGGAAGATATTAAGAAAGAGAGGGATATAAATTGGAATGAGAAAAGATATGGGGAAAAGGGGGAGGAGAAGCAGTAAGAAACAGGTGCATGAAATAAAGAAATACAGAAAGAGTAAAATGTTGAAAAGAAATTGTTTTTTCACAGATAATGGTTGATGAATTTAAAAGGGGATTCTGCAGGGTGACAAGGGGTAATAAGAATATTTCTGCAATTAAAAATATTTAGAAAATAGGGTAATATAGATACTGATAACTCTGATTAAAAATTAAGGGGAGAAAATATGCTGCGGAATCCAAATGAAAAGATGTAATGATTATTATTGTAACTTCTTAAAAATAATGGTTTATTGGGAATCAAGATGAGGGAATAAAGGTATATTTTAATCATTGAGGTGTCATACTCAAAGGGGGAAAAGGGGGAAAACCTATACTTGTTTTTTTTTCTTTTAGTGTTAAAATTTGTATTAATCTAGAATTTATTAAAAAAAAGTGTAATGAAAAGGGAATATGACAGATTAAAAAACCAACTAAATTAATAAGTTAATATAGACTATTAAAAGCAAGGAGAGACATTGGTAACCCATTATTATTATTATTATTATTATTATTATTATTATCATCATCATCATCATCATCATCATCATCATCATCAGGCAAACACATATTGTTTATCTTTATTTTTAAAATAAATATTAAAGGGTTACCGTATATACTCGAGTATAAGTCGACCCGAATATAAGCCGAGGCACCCAATTTTACCACAAAAAACTGGGAAAACTTATTGACTCGAGTATAAGTTGAGGGTGGGAAATGCAGCAGCTACTGGTAAATTTCAAAAATAAAAATAGATACCAATAAAATTACATTAATTGAGGCATCAGTAGGTTAAATGTTTTTGAATATTTATTTCAAAGAAAAACAGTAAACTAGCTCTGTAAATGGAAAAGAGAGCCAACAAAACCAATATGGTATCAACAATAACTTTAAAAGTACAAAAACTTTAGCTCAATCAGCAACCAAGCTAAAACACAAGAGTTAAAATCCTTCAAAACTGGATTCCTCATCATCATCTGTATCTTATATTTATGGACAAAAGTAGATATTCATTCAGGCTAGAGTGCTTTAAAATGTAAATGAGGTTAGTTTCACACACACATGCACACCGTTTCGCTTTCCATAAACTAATTTTTTAGTGCATGACAGATGAAGTGCCTGACAGAGGAAAGTCCTCTTAGGAAACTTTAGATCTTAACTGGCATTACATCTAAAATCAAACATGTTCACATTCTTAACATTTTTCCATGGCAAAGTGTTTCTCAAATAATCCATAATAATGCCGCGGGAGGGAATTATTGTCTAATTAAAACTTTCACTAGGACAGTTGAGAATAAGTTTGATGTTCACAATTTCCTTTTTGAAAGAGACCAGTAAATAGGGAACAAGAAGATGAAGAAAAAGAAGTGTGTTTTTTCACATTTTTCACACTGCAGTGAACAAAAATGGCATCATAGGAACAGGCTTATTCTCAGTCCAAAGGTTTGTTTCTGATTTCTTCCCTGATTTAAGGGAAATTTGGGAAACGATCTCACTATCATGAAAGGTTTAATTGATTCACTAACCCAAAAGATGATGATGATGACAGTGAGAGGCAGGAGTCACTCTCTCCCTTGCAAGAAAAAAGCATGTGTATGTGCTGCATGTACATCCTGTTTTGGAGAGCCACCATTTCTTTCACAGCTCTCCCTCATGCCTCCATTGCATGTGCACACATGCCATGGCTCAGTAGTAGGTCAACATACAGATGTCACACTAGGTTCCCTCCTCAAAAGGAACATCCAACCTTTCTTGAGAAGTACAAACTTCATTTGTTCAGGATTGTGGTGACAAAGGTGAAGGAGGATGGGGCTGAGAGAAGGGAAGGGAAGAAAAGATCATTGACAGGGAGAAAGACAGGGAGAAACACCTGGAAGTGTGAGCCCTCGAGTTTCCTTAGGGGAGACCAGACAACAAGGGGAGAGGAGGAGGAGGAGGAGGAGGAGGAGGAGGAGGAGGAGGAGGAGGAGGAGGAGGAGGAGGAGGAGGAGGAGGAGGAGGAGGAGAGTTAAAAAAAAGAGTGGGAAGCCAACTCACGCGTGCCATCAAAGCCAGGGGGAAGCGGGGCTTTCTCCGCCTGCTGCTGCCAGAGGAGTGCGGGGGGGAGTGCGGGGAAAGGGGGTTTGTGCCGAGGCTCCGCAAGTGATTACCAGATTTGCAGCTCCGTTTGTTGGCGAAGCTGGAAGCGCGCCCATTAATGGGGAAGGAGAGCCCGCAGTTCCAAAAGTCTTTTCACCATTGGGGACTGAACAGGAGAGCCGCAAATGCCATGATCCCCAGGAAAGGGCGGCCCTCTTCCTCTTGGCGGCTCCTGCCACGGCGCAGCCAGGCACTTTGTCTCGCTGCCCCTGGAGCAGCTCTTCGCTGCTAGGGTAGGGGGCGGAGGAGGCTGCCTGAGCCTGGGGACCCCAAGCTGCCTCTCCTTCCCCATTAACGGGTGCCCGGGGGCCCCGCGAGCTCCTGCGTTGCGCGCTTCCAGCTTCGCCAACAAACCGCCAGGCTCAGGCAGCCTCCTCCACCCCCTACCCAAGCAGCGAAGAGCTGCTCCGGGGGCAGCGAGACAAAGTGCCTGGCTGCGCTGTGGCGGGAGCCGCCGAGAGGAAGAGGGCCGCCCTTTCCTGGGGATCGCGGCGTTTGCAGCTCTCCTGTTCAGTCCCCAATGGTGAAAAGACTTTCGGAGCTGCGGGCTCTCCTTCCCCATTAACGGGCGCACTTCCAGCTTCACCAACAAACCGCCAGGCTCAGGCAGCCTCCTCCACCCCCTACCCTAGCAGCGAAGAGCTGCTCTGGGGGCAGTGAGACAAAGTGCCTGGCTGCGCCGTGGCAGGAGCCCCCGGAGCAGCTCTTCGCTGCTAGAGTAGGGGGCGGAGGAGGCTGCCTGAGCCTGGCGGTTTGTTGGCGAAGCTGGAAGCGCGCAACGCAGGAGCTCGCGGGGGCCCCGGGCACCCATTAATGAGGAAGGAGAGGCCACTTGGGGTCGCCAGGCTCAGGCAGCCTCCTCCGCCCCCTACCCTAGCAGCGAAGAGCTGCTCCGGGATCTCCCGCCACGGCGCAGCCAGGCACTTTGTCTCGCTGCCCCCGGAGCAGCTCTTCCCTGCTAGGGTAGGGGGCGGAGGAGGCTGCCTGAGCCTGGCGGTTTGTTGGCGAAGCTGGAAGCGCGCAACGCAGGAGCTCGTGGGGGCCCTGGGCACCCGTTAATGGGGAAGGAGAGGCTGCTTGGGGTCGCCAGGCTCAGGCAGCTTCCTCCGCCCCCTACCCTAGCAGCGAAGAGCTGCTCCGGGGGCAGTGAGACAAAGTGCCTGGCTGCGCCGTGGCGGGAGCCGCTGAGAGGAAGAGGGCCACCCTTTCCTGGGGAGCGTGGCATTTGCGGCTCTCCTGTTCAGTCCCCAATGGTGAAAAGACTTTCGGAGCTGCGGGCTCTCCTTCCCCATTAATGGGCGCGCTTCCAGCTTCGCCAACAAACCGCCAGGTTCAGGCAGCTTCCTCCGCCCCCTACCCTAGCAGCAAAGAGCTGCTCCGGGGGCAGCGAGACAAAGTGCCTGGCTGCGCCGTGGCGGGAGCCCCCGGAGCAGCTCTTCGCCGCTAGGGTAGGGGGCGGAGGAGGCTGCCTGAGCCTGGCGGTTTGTTGGCGAAGCTGGAAGTGCGCAACGCAGGAGCTCGCGGGGGCCCGTTAATGGGGAAGAAGAGGCCGCTTGGGGTCGCCTGTGTGGCCCTTAGCGGGTAGACAGCCGTGGCGGCGATGCTGCCCTGGAGGCGCGATCGGTTGCAGCCACGCCAGCGCAGGCCAGGCATGGTGCCGTAGCGGCTGACTCGAGTATAAGCCGAGGGTGGGTTTTTCAGCACAAAAAATGGGCTGAAAAACTCGGCTTATACTCGAGTATATACAGTATATTTGAAATAATTGATATGAAACAAAAAGATGTTTTGATTGAGATCATTGAAGAGGCTAGAATTAATGTGTTTGTTTCTCTCCTTACTGAAAATTTGGAATGGAAAAGGTAATAATAGAATTAAATATGCATACATGAATGTATAATTGCGGTCATATTTGTATGTAAAGGTGATGACATGGAAAAATGTTGTCCACCATTTGTTTTTAATGTGAAATACTGAATAAAATTTGTTTTAAAAAAAGAACAGACAGAAAAATAGCAGCCATCCTAAGAAACCCAAAGATAAAATTGACCTGGAAAACCAAGGCATATATGAAGTCCCCTGCACATCATGCCCTGCCACTTACATCGGACACACCAATAGAAGAATAAGTACCTGTCTCGACAAACACAAGAATGCAGTCAAAAAGCTGGAACACCGTTCCTCACTAGTCCAACACATGAAAGCCACAGGTCATAGCATCAACTTCAATGGCATCAAAACCCCAGCTACAGAATTATCCGAGAAGCCATAGAGATTGAAAAATGACCTGAAAGCATGACCAGAAGAGATGACTCCAGCAGACTGTCAATTATCTGGAAGCCTGCATTCACAAACAAACAAAAAAAATCCACACCACAAGCCAAGCAAACACCTGGGCACAAACAGAGCCCCCCCCCCCAATACCTCCAGCCCAAACACATCCCAGCCAACCACCCAGATGAAACCTAGCTTCCTAATAAATGATAGCTGACCATTCAACCAAAGCCAAGCCACTCTGAAAGCCCCCAATACATGAAACACAATGTTGCCAGCTAATCAAGACAAAAAAACACTACAGACAGAAGATACTAGAAACACCAATCAAGCAAAAAAACAACAAAATCCAAGACCAATAAACATAGACCCAGTCTCCCAACCAATCAGGATGAATAAAAAAACCATTCTAACAAAACACAAGGCTAGCACCAAATTTAAAACACAAATAGCTGCAAAAGCCTGACACATACAATGAAGACGAACTCAATACAAGAGCCTGATGATGGCAGATGATATTCTGCCGAAACGTCGCCACAACTTTAAAAGCACAACTATAAAGACATGGGAAAATACCCAAACAAAGCTGAATACCATACGTGTGTGTATGTGTGTGTGTGTGTGTGTGTGTGCAATGTATGACATATATGTGCTATTCTATATATTTACACACACTGTTAAATCAAAGTTTTGTTGTTGACCATACAGATTGAAGTATCGTTATTTGTATAGTCTTCAATTGTCCTTATATACCAGATACTAGTTCCTCTCATAGGGTTTTTAACACCAGCTGAAGCAAACAATGCTTTTCCCTTTCATGATAAGGAGCCGGTTAAAACTGTTTAAAAGCAAATGAAATTTTTTGTTAGAATGGGGGAAATAAACAGACCTCTTTGGGATCTAAAGCAAAACTTTTAAATTGGGTCTTTGATTCCCCCAGTTAAAAATGCAGTGACTGGTTTCATGAGAGTAGAAAATTCCACATAATTATTACTTTTGGGAGGGATGGAAATTAAAGGTTCAGAGTAGTCTAATGGAGTGGAAGGACACCCCCAATTTTTATCAGTAGTAGGACAACCATAACTTAGCTGCAAATATCCTTAGGACCAGTAGTCCCAAAGGTGCTTTTTCAGGAGGCAACTGGACTTTCTTGTTTTTTTTCTTTGAAGATGTTTCACTTCTCATCCAAAAAGCTTCTTCAGCTCTGACAGGATAGTGGGAAATTGAATGATCTATATTCCTTGCAGACAGCTGCTAATTTGGTTTCTTTTAGAGGGTCATTGAAGCCCTGGAGGTTTATCTGTGTTCTCAGGGTCACCTGAGTAATGCAAATGGTTCCTGTAGTCTGCAATTTTTTCTGGAAATCCATTCATACTCCCACACCATTCAAAGCGTGTTCATCCCAAATTGTATAGCTAAAAGTCTGCATAGATTCTCAGTCATCCAGGCTGAATTGAATCCAGTGCTGGGATTCAATTTTTTTTATTACCGGTTCTGTGGGCATGGCTTTTTTGGTGGGCGTGGCCTAGTGTCATGTGATTGGGTGGGCATGGCTTAGTGGTCATATAGCTGAATGGGCATGCTTGGTGGTCATGTGACTGGGTAGGCCTGCTTGGTGGTCATGTGACTGGGTGGGCATGGCCAACTTGACATCACTCACTGCCTTGCCTGGCCTCAAAGAGATACAATTTCCCTCTCTATTTATTTACTATTACTGAACATCCAAAATACACTATTTAATCCTATGTATAAATTCCATATGTGTACATACATATTACGTAGTATAAAGTGTGTAAAGACACACAAAAAGATACATTATCCACTATATATATTGTATGTGTATGTACACACACACACAGAGAGAGAGAGAGAGAACTCTTCTAAAACTATCGACATTCAACCTCACTGAGTTTGGGAAAACACACCCATAGTCCACTTTCTGCTACACATTTAACTATAACTTCTGTACATTAAAACATTGCAGACGCCTTCAGATTTACTTCCCTAGTCTGCACATTCACTTAACAATGCTCTTGCTTAGCAACCAAAATTTGGGGCTCAATTGTGGTCATAAGTGAAGGACTACCTCTGCCTTGTCTTTGTAAACTCCTCTGCCAATTTTCCTCTGTTAGAAGCACCAAAATAATCCAGATTCCAGATGATATAAGGCTGGAGCAGGGGGTTGGACTAGAACAGGGGTCTTCAAACTTGACAGCTTTAAGACTTGTGGGCTTCAACTCCCTGAATTCCTCCTCAAGTCATGTTAGCTCAGGAATTCTGGGAGTTAAGTCCACAAGTCTTAAACTTGCCAAGTTTGAAGATCCTTGGACTAGAAGATAACCTCCAAGATCCCTTCCAGCCCTAGATTGCTGTGCTGTTTTGTTTCAAAGAGTCTTCTGAAGCCAGGGTTTGTGTCCTTTCTTCCTCTCCTTTTCTCTCTCCCTCCCCCCCTCCTTCCATGTATCTATCTATCCATTCATCCATATATCTCATTCACTTTCTCCTCCCTCTTTACTCTCCCTTCCTTCCATCCCATCTTTGTCTATCCCTTTTCTTCCTTTCTCTTTTTCTTTCCCCTTTCTCTCTTTCCTTTCTTCTCTTTTCTCTCCCTCCCTTTCTCTCTCCCTCCTTCTCTCTTTCCCCCTCACTCCCTCTCTTTCTCTCTTTCCGTCTCTCTTTCTCTTTCCCCTCTCTCTCTTTCTGTCCCTTCCCTTACTCCTTCCCTCTCCTTCTAAAGCTAGGAGAGGAGACCCACCTGAAACACACACACACACACACACACTTCCAAGCACCTGGCTCCGTTGCTCATTACAAGGGTTCTTCCTGGCCAGACTCTGGTCCTGCATAGCCCCAAAAAACCAGCAGGCAAGGCTTCCAGGTCCAACAAAAGGGCCGCAGGTGGGACTTCCTCCCCTCCCGCTTTTGGGGCTGGGAAATTCAAGCGAGGTGTATGCTACAGCCTCGCCTTGCTCCCCATTGCAGCTCTGGGTATTCACCTAAATAAAGTAACATAAGGTGCCTAATCATCTTATCATTGATCTTTTATTACACAATATGTCAAAGCCATACAACTGTTAATAAAACTCTAATGTTTTTATAATCTACAGGGTTTAAATGGAATTTTATGACTCTTAACTTCATTCTAATGCAATCACTCAAGAAGTCAGTTGACTTTTTATAAATATTAAAAATCTTTGAACATATTACGTAGTAATAAAAAACATTATTGCACTTAAAATAATGGTATCTCGATAGCAATAAACTTCATTTGCAATGGATTGCAGTAGAGATACTGCCAATCTGTTGCTCATAGTATGTTTTCAAGGGAAGCTGAACTCTGTTGTTTCCACCTAAAAATGGATGGAATCTGTCAGGCTGCTTTTGCGTTAATTATATAAAAAGTGCACATCCTGAATATCTTGTTCAAAGGTCTTTCTAATTGCTGATGCCTAGGTAGAAATCCCCTTATTCAGAAGTTTTTTGTGTGCGAAGGAACATTTCGCTGCTTCTCATCAAATGTTGCACTACAGTAGCCTTGGTACACTGCAATTATTTTGGTACCTCAGGTAATAATAAAGTCCATACATAGCTCTCCTGGTTCCTTGCAGCAAAAATCTAACAGTGATAAATTAAGTATCCATGATTTTACTGCTTTTTCAGGATATCCAGAAACGGCTGCCTACTGTCATTTTACTCTGCTAATGTTAGGCTTGGCCCTGCCTCTCCTTGGCCAGTATTTCTTTTAAAAAAGACAACAACAACAACAACAACAACAGCAGCAACAACAACAATAAAACATCTGGAGTAGCACTTGAATATCATTGGTTGTTATTATTGACAAAATCAACATCAGTCAATTGCAAAAGACAGGTTTAGTTGGACTACAAGAGATAGAGAGACAGAGAAAGAGAGAGAGAAAGAGAAAGAGATAGAGACAGAGAAAGACAGAGAGACAGAACCAGAAAGATGTGAACAACACACCCGAGGCTGTGTATGGCAAAAGTTGGCTGAGAGAAGAGGGGTGAGATGGGGCTGGGTGTGGCAAATAATTTAACAACTGGTCCTCCGCCCTAATCACTGGCTCGGTAGGCATGGCTGGTGGGTCATGCGACTGGGTATGAGTGAGTGATGTCAAGTTGGCCATGCCCACCCAATCATACTGGTTGCTAAATTATTGGCTTCCAGTGTTTTATTTTCTGTGGGAAACGGGTCCAAATGGATAGACCCCTGTACTATACTATATTATACTGTATATACAGTACATACATACATATATTGGATATATCTAATGTTTTATGATGAATGTATTTTTACAATGATTATGATAATGATCTATCTCTATTGTTATATTAACACTGAGAACTTATGCACCGGAGACAAATTTCTTGTGTGTCTAATCATACTTGGGCAATAAAGAATTCTAATTCTAATAAAAGCTCTCCATATAATATTGTATATGGAAATCCAAGGACTGGGGCCTTTAGGAATTGCCAGGTGAAAATTTTGTCAATACCCAGATTTTGTAAATCATTATTTTCATGGTTGATAAAATGGCTGACAGATTATTTAGGATTACCTACAGATGGAGGGAACTGTTCTAAGCTCTCTTGCAGGGTGTGTCCAAATAGTAATAGTAATTTCACATTACCATATTCTGCTATTATTTATTCCCTTGTTTTTTATTAATAGTTATTTATCTACTCGCATTTGCATGCTTCCAAACTGCTAGTTTGGTGAGGAAAAGAGCTCACTCTGTCACTTAGTGCTAGGATCTCAAACCTGAACTGCCAGCTTTCTAACTGACAAGCTCAGCATTTTAATTGTTCTGCCAGGACTCCCGTACCTTTTGCCTGTATTAATAGTTATTAGTGATAAATAAACAAACCTAGGATGGATTATTTAATGAATAAACCTATGGACGCCAGTCTGCCAATTGCAGCTCTCTTGGTGTCTCCTATCTCTCATCCCTCTTCTGCCTTAATTTTTTTTTAAATTAAAAATAAATAGAAGCATGGATTAGAAAAAAACAAAAGTATATTATATCATCAAGAGAGTAAAAGAATTAAAATGGAAATGGGTGGGTCACAGAGAAAGAAAAACTGATGGAAGGCAGTCATAGAATGAATCCCATTTGATCAAGATCCGACCAGTGTAATTTCCGGTTCGGTGGTTTTACATTTTGCTGATCCCAAAAGTTTAAAAAGTTGCATATTATTCAGAACTATTTTTTTCATGTACTTCTGGCCAAAAAGTGGAATGGTTGTAAAGTTCATTGAGAAACAAGTGTGTGGAGGATAGAAGGAAAATCGGGCCCTTTGACCTTTCCAAAATTTAACAAGTCTCTGCTTAAGGCAAGAATCCAAAAAAGAGCTCCAACAAAGTATGGGAGTTGGCACTGGCACATTATCCATAAATGTATAATCAATAACTTCACACACTTTCTACATATGAATGTACTTGCTGTAAGAAAAATTATCTTCTACTGAGAATACAGCTCCAGCTGGTGTCAGGAATAAAAACCTATCTTGCAGTTGACAGGCATACAAACCTCTGTGAAAAAAGTATACCACAAGAAAATTATAATTCAGTGTACATCATGTAAGAACATGTTAGGTAATGTGTTTCTACCACACAGAGATAACATTTATAACCAAGGTTTATCATGCCATCAATACTTAGTTATAGCTTGGATTTGCTGGAGTATAGAAAACTTGGAATGAGATATCATATATTTAATATAGGGTTGATTTCTAATTTCCTCAAATGTATAACTTTGGACTCCAAATGAATAAGGCCATAAATAGTAAGACCCTTATAATATGTTTATAATAATTTGTTAATTCTATACATTTCCCAGCTCCCAGAAAATCTGAGTTTACAAATTGTTAGAAACATTTGAAAATGAGAAAGTAACACAAAAAAGGAATAAGATGGCAGAGATAACCTAGATTCTTGTAGTACATTACACAAAATAGAGCAGCATGGATCAGACATTGTAAAGCATACTTGTGCCCTTACTACTTATATCTACAGTATTTCATTAAGCTTCATCTGCATGCAGGCAAATTCATATCCTCCTTCATTAGAGTATTCAAAAAGAGACACAGTTATGCCATTCTAACACCTCTATGATTAGAGAAGTAATAAATCCCAGAACCCCTTTCTTCAACTATATATTGGAGATTGCAACTATATATTGCTAAAAGCTTTTATGCAGATACTTGTCTTTCACTTCAAATGTTTCAGCTTGCTCTTGTTTCTAGTGCTAGCAATATTAGTAAACTGATCATAGTCCATTTCTTTTCATGGTATAATTTCAAGTTAATCACTCCATAACATTTACCATCTGAAATGTACCTTTGAGTAAAACTACCATGTATTGTAGCACATTTTTTAAAAAAGCTATTCCACCAAAGAAAATCAGAGGCTGCTATAATTGGACCATGAAGTTTTCATGATAAATAGGAACAGGTAGAAAGAGCCCTGGAGTAACCATTAACAAAAAGAAGCACATGCTTAGGGCATCCCACCCCCTCAGTATCATGCCCTTAACACTTTCACTGCCACATTCAATTTTAATTGGATTTTATTGTTCAACTTCAGTCTGCATTATTAATAAGAAACAAAGCAAACAAACAAAAAGCAAGGCAAGTGACTAAATTTTAAAAGTTTGGTTTGAAGATGCTTTCATGTATCAAGTTTGTTTGTGTCTCTTGGTATGAGAGTTTTTCTTCTATTGTGGACACCGTGGTCAGGCTGTGCTTAAGACATCAGTATTAATCCAGCTCTGGGTAGAATTTCTAAATTTATTTGTAAAGCATATGCCTTTTTCAGTTAAGCTACAAGGGGCTTGCACATTTGTTCAGAAGGGAGTCAGGAAAAAATGAAAAATATCTAGAGAATTACGATTTTTGTTCTCAGCATTTGTTATGTCCTTCTGCTGAAAAAGCTGTGGGTCTAGCCTACTACTGGTAATCCTCAACTTACAATAGTTCATTTAGTGACTGTTCAAAGGTACAATGGCACTGGAAAAAGTGGCTTATGACCGTTCTTCATACTTACAACCGTTGCAGCATCCGTATGGTTATGTGATCAAAATTCAGATGCTTGGCAACTGGTTCATATTTATGAATGTTGCTGTGTCCAGGAGTCATGCGATCAACTTTTGTGACCTTCTGATAAGCAAAGTCCAATGGGGAAGCCAGATTCACTTAACAGCCGGGTTACT
The DNA here is from genome assembly GCA_033807585.1 of Hydrophis major. Taxonomy (NCBI): domain Eukaryota; kingdom Metazoa; phylum Chordata; class Lepidosauria; order Squamata; family Elapidae; genus Hydrophis; species Hydrophis major. The sequence goes on along the minus strand of CM066328.1, from coordinate 294,577,187 downwards.
AACTTAACAATTGCAATGATTCACTTAACAACCATGGGAAGAAAAATGGGGCAAAATTCTCATCTAGCAACATAAATTTTCGACTCAATTATGGTCATAAGTTGAGGACTACCTCTTTATCTAATACAAAGAGGAACTTCCCAATGGCCTACACAACAGTGTGTTCCTTATCTCTGGACATTTTTAAGGAGAAGCTAAAGAGCTAACAAGAGAAGGTTCTTTTCAAAAAGTGAATTGCTGGGTTTAAGTTACATGTTCTTCTCTTCATATTCCATTTTTCTGTGCTTCATTCAGTTGTTATGAGAAAGTTTACTGGGCCTATGTGTATATTTGTGTGTGTGTGTGCACATGCTTAAATACCTTAATTGTTATATTTCAATAAACAAGCATTTTTAAAAATCCAGGATCTTAATAAATAAATAGAAGGCCTGAGCTAAGTAAAGCCTAGGAACATAAGACTCCAACTGCTACTAATCATTTAATCACTTCTAAGGCCAACAAATTAACAGTAACACCACTGGATGTGCAAAGGACATAAAACCAATTAACACACAGCAGTGCAAGTAAATTATACAGAAGGGAAAAAATCTAATCTTTAAAATGGTTTCAAGAAGCTCAGTATAACAGACAGAAAATTTCAGTATCTTATTGAGAAGTTTGACTAGCCAACATTGGAACATACTTCTAAAATAAGCAAAACATGTTTAGTGGGATTTACTTTGAGAAAAGTATTTAAATATTTGAATTTACTGATACAGGTATTTCTATTGGATGTTGGAGGGGACAATGGTACAACATTCTCCCAAGAAGCCATTGTTGGACTCAATGGTTCTGATTAATGTTTTTGTGTCCATTGTTAGGTAAAGTTGTTGGAGTAGTTACCAGTAGGCTACATCTTCCAAGGTTCCTTGTAAATGGTATATGAAAATGGCTTTGGGAAATCAGGGGAAGAATTGCTGTCTAGGAAACGATATGATAAGCGAGGACTATGTCCGTAGCTGTGTAATGGATGTTGAAAGAGGTTCAGAATGGACTCCCTCAACTTCTAAAGACACAAAGGAAATGGCAACAAATCTGTACTTTCAGACATGCAAGATTCTTTCAATGTAACATTACAATAAATTAGAATTAGTTCATCTGGGTGTATTTCCTGTCTGATGTACCTGGGAATGCTTATAATTCTGGAAGAAATGGATTGTCTGGACCTAGTGTAATTAAGTTTCAGATCAGACATATCACATTTTATGATTCTTTGTTTTAAGAATTTGTTAGACCCAGACCAAAATGTGGTCATAGGGTTATATAGTTATAACAATATAATATAATATAATATAATATAATATAATATAATATAATATAATATAATATAATATAATATAATATAATATAATATAATATAATATAATATAATATAATATAATATAATATAATATAATATAATATAATAATATAAATATACATAGTTGTATAACATCCCAAAATACATTGATGATCTGAAGTCCTCAAAGTTAACTGTAATGAACAGATACTGTTTTTATGATGGCATTAACTTACCTTAATAGAAGCAAATTTTCTTGCAAAAGTGAAATATAATGGGATAATGATAAAATGAATATTGATAAAGTTCCATATTAATTCTCAAGGAAATATTTACTGTCCTTATTTTATCACATTCGTCTATCCCATAGAGAAGCAAAATTGTACACAGAAGCCTCAAATTTGTCCTCACTTTGTAAAGATGTGTATTCCAAGGGAAAATATACAATTACTTTCTAAAGAAATCTGTTTAGAACAGATTAAAGCAAAAAAAGTTTATTTTTTGTTTTTGTTTTATTAGTGATGTGGGTTGTTTATTAATCAGTGTTTAACAATGTAATTACAGCTGTTTTTAGTCCCACTATACAACACAGATGAATAAATGATCTGCAAGTACTGGTGTGTGGAAAAAAGGTAATGAATTCTTTTCAGAAGCCCATTAATTTACTAGTAATACATACAGAGTATGATGAATTAGAAAATATTGTATACTTCCTGAATATGGCAACAAAAGTTGCAAAGCATTTAATCATTCTGTTTCCCTTCATTTATTTCTCTTCCTGTGACATCGTATGTTGAGATAAGGTTTTTTTGACTCGAATAAGGCAATCCACTGGAAGTTTTGCAGCCTATAGAGTGCTTTTAAAATCGGCATTGCTGCATATCATTTTTTCTGGCAGCAGCTGTGACAAATTTTGATGCAAACTAATTAATTCTTTCCATTAAGGCAACAGCCTTAGTGCCACTTGGCCAGGGCCTAGAAAATTAGGCTTACCTCTTTCCACTGCCCTTAACTACCCTCGATGCAACTTGAAAAGGAAACAATATTTAAGTACAAAGAAGCCCCTTGAAGATCAGCCTTATCTAGTGTGAACTATCTTAGTTTATCAAGCAAAAGTTATCATACCTCATCATAATTATGCTGGTGTAGTGCTTTATGGCTGGTAGTTCTTGGGCAATATTAGGCTTTAGGTTTAATGATAGTGGTCTAGAACAGTGCTCCCTAATCTGTCCTGCTCCATGGACCAGCAGTGACAGGCAGCAGTGGGCAGAAGAGAATAATAGCAGCAGGGGGTAAGGGATAGTTTCCCAAGAGCAACTTAATCCGATGCATGCATGCTGCTTGCCCGCTGCTTGCACAGCAGTCCACGGATTAGGGGTTGAGAACCCTTAATTTAGACCACAGATTTCCTGACATTTTTCGAGCAACTACCTGAGGGTGATGGGTGGCTAAGACTTCTGAAATATAAATAAACTGGGGCTGACATGCTCAGAGGCAACTGAGTAGGCACTGAGCTCCTGTCTTTATGGTAGATTACCCTGTCTGTGAAGATGCCAACCAGTTGCCAGCAAAATATCAGCTATTCTGTGGTCTAAACCATGGTCAGGAATCCATTCTGTCCAATGCAATGGAAAATCTGGAGGGCAAATATGCCTATTTTAACCAAAACTTCCTAGACCATTATTCATTTCACTGTATAGGAACTGCATTGACTATCATTATGCATCCTGGCTTTTGCCTTGTAGTAGTCTTACTCTGCAAATAAGTTCTGTTCATGATTTGTGGCATTTTGTAAACGTTTGTCTCAAAGAAAACTTACACTATGGCCTCTCCTTCCCTCTCCACTCCAAATAAAATCCCATTTTTTGGACTTTATTCATTAAAAATGATCTTCTAGGAAATTAGGCTCTGCTTTTTTCCATTGTTGCGTCTACATCTACAATCATCTACCATAGATTGGACCAATAAAGCTTAGGCAAGTCACAAGAACACAAATATTCATTCCAAGTTACTTTAGACTGATTATAAAGAAATGACAGTTATAATCTCTCTCTCTCTTTCCCTTGAAGATCCAGTGCTTCTGGTTTTGGCTAAAATGCAACTACAGTTTCCCTTAGTTTACTGCCTTCACTTGTTTCTTTTCCTCCTCTCTCAAAAAAATTTCAGCAATTTCATCTTCTGTATCTCCTCCACAGTGGAAAGACATTTTAAGAGGTTCAATTTTTCAGCTCTTCATCGCACGGACTTGGTGAATCCAGATGCTGCTACAGATAAGACCTGCAATGCTTATCTTGTAGACTGATCAATATATCTGATCTACCTGGTTCTTATGACGAGTCCAAAGTCTGGACCAAACAGCACAGCCAGATAAAAACTAAACAGGAGATTTAGGAAAGATTCAATTCTTATTGCTTTTTTCTTCTTCTTCTTTATCTTTGACCTGGAGTGGACAACAGAAGTTCAAAATGAAAACATAATAGAAGCTTTGTTGACAGAAGTGTACTTCTCTTTGAATCTCTACTATTTCCATGTTTTGGATCTCAGAAGAACTGACAATATTGCTCACTATTTATGCTGTTATAATCCTTGTTTTGCAGATGGAATTCAATCCTGAAATTAATTATCTGCCCTTCATACCAACCTACTGTTTGGATTATTTATTTTTCCATAGCCATATAAACCTCTGCCCTTCTAAAAATTCTACAACTGTCCAAACAATATATGAATTTTGTCCTCCTTCCCACAATTTAAGATATACCTTTTCAATTTTTTCTAAATAAATAGCAGATACTGACATTCTGTATCACTTTTGCTGACCAAATCCTTTCTCACAGAGATTTACACATTGTGATTTCTATTGAGCTACATATTTCTATTCCATGTTTTTACACTTGGATGTTCTTTGAATGTTTAGATGCATTCTGTAATCTTACCTAAAATCCAGTTGCCACAATTGATCAACTTTAACATGTGATTTTGTATTTTTAGTTGTTTCCTGTGTGGTACTGCTATGTATATTTGGTAGAAGAGGCTTGCTATTGTATAACAATAGCCCGAAATGAAGACATGCATATGATATCATATTTCAGCTAATGATCTTACCTTAGCAAATTGAAAAACTTGTATGCACATTTTCACCTCACATTTCCTTGATGCTTTATGAATGATCCTCCTTGGCATGTAACACTCTGATTTATTCTTAATTGGGTAATGGTAATGTAAACTGCTGATAACTGAAAACGCAAATGATCTGCAAGCTCTAGCAATGAAAATCAAGAAGCACAGTAAAAATGTGAAACTAAGATTAAATATAAAGAAGTCTGACAACAGGTGTGGCAACCCGCTTAAGAATTGACAATGAAGATATCAATGTAGTTGAGCCTTTTAGAATCAATTATCAGCAGTAAAGAAACAAGTAGGGAAGAAAAACGCCACATATCAGCATCAGGCAATTAGGCAGCCTTGGAAAAGATATTCAAATGCCCTGAACTATTTCTATCTACAAAGATCAGATTTGTGCAGGCAATGGTTTTACTTGTGATACACAATAAAAGTAAAAAATTGGACTTTGAAGAAGCAGGATAGAAAGACTATTGAAGCTTTGGAATCTTAATTTTTTTCCCTTTAAAAAATTATTGGACAGGAAGTTCACTATTCCTCAATCAGAAGCAGTTTTTGTGTTAGTTTTGCTTATTATTATATTTGTAGTAAAAGGAATAGATAGATGGAAATAAATACATAAAAACAGTAAAGTCTCCCTTAAATCAACCTCAGCTAGTGATAATATGTCCGTATTGTTTTCCTCATGACAGTCCCAAAACGGTTTGCCAGATTTTTTTTTCTTCATCTCTCTGGTTTACAATCATGGAATTTTCTAGTGGTCTCCCATCCAAATATTACTCATCTCCAATTTGCTTAGTCTTTTCAAAAACAGTAGTCACATAGTGCTGTCACCTGCTGTCAGAGAAGTAAATAAGGGAAATAATTAAATAAAAACTGAAAGTACATGATAATTTCTCCCAGACATTAGGGACAGTTGAGTGGGAATCCCCTTTAAGGATAGTTTTGTTCCTGCCATTTTAGTTGCCATTTTCTATTTTAGCTTTTGTATTTATGCATATAAATAAAAAATGTTGTTTGATGATGAATGTCAAAGTGTGTGTGTGTTTTATGTTGTACACTGCCTACAGTCATAATATCTGAGTTGGGCGGGCCTTATAAATGTTGAAATTAATAAACAAAATAAGCTGTTCTTAGAAAAAAGCTATTTATATGTGGAACAGATAATAGACATATTAATGTGCAATTTTAATCTACAGTACCTCTACCTCTACAAAAAAAATGGTATTATGGACAATGATAAAGTTTATTGCAAGATCTTTGTGGAAATGGTTTGAAGAAAAAGATTGAAGGGGTATTCTAATAGGATGATTTGCTTGAGGAAACTCTTTCAGGACTCTTTATGAAGAAAAGAAGGGAAAGAGGATTTGCTTTAGCGTGAAGCAGAAAAGGAACAGAAGAAGCAAGAATTGTTCAGGTAAAGTGTGATAAGCCAATAGAGAAGGATCACTCATTTAAGAGAAGCAAAGTTAGGCAACTTATGCAGTTATAAATGGATAAATAGTGGCCAAACAATTATAGTCAATACAGTGTAAACAGAAAAAAGTAAAATGACCAAATAAGAGGCTTAGGGAAGAAGGCATTCTATCTATTGTTAATATAGATATTTTATCCATTTAATATTTTCTGAAAAGTTTTAAAGGGAAAAATATTGCTATAAATGTTAATTATTGGCCTGCCTATATGCACATTTATTTTGGCATTTACAGTTTTCATTTCCATTTTGTTTCAGTTGAATTCAGCAAGATTTTATTTTACTTTTAAAACTATGCTTTGATTTCTAAGCATTCTATTAAACTCTACATGCAATAACTTCCAGTATGCAGATTTCATCCTTGAAGACTGAACCCAGTTTCTCTATGGCCTTCGCTGTCTTTTTAAAGGTACACAGCATACAGTTATCCATCTCCTGAATATCTTTTCCCTCTTTTTTTAAACAATCAATTGTGCCTTAGCATGATATTTAAACAGTGGTTGGGCATCTCCTTTTAAATATTTATAATATTTGCTTAAAAATATCAAATCTTTCTCTGGAAGGAGAAAAGAAAAGCTCAAAAAACCACTAAAGTTAACTAGTCAGCTTCGAACACAGTTACTTAGAATCAAAAGGTTGTGATCTCTTTCTCTTCAGTTGAAGGCCGTATACACATGACAATACAATGACCATGTTTACATGGCAACTAACCTAATATAAACTGCTTCTTTGTCATTTAAGGCATGTAAGCAACATGCCTGCAATTTACCCTTGTAGAATTTGAGAGCCCTACAACTGGAATAAATAAAGTTAAGTACGGTATCTATAACTTCTGCTGGAAAGAGGCTTCCGCAAGGAATTTTTCTAAATCATAAATGATAACAGTCAATGTCACTGATTATTCGTCTGCCATCACATGTTCAGATAATGGGTTATGATAACTACTCCAATATCCATTGACACTATGTGGGAAACAGCCCATTTGTTGAAAGCCAGATTTTCTGAGAGTCACTCAGTGTTATATACATTTTTTCCTCAAAGTCCCTATGAATTTATAAAGTTTTGTCCTTAGATAAATATTAATCATCACTTTTTTGGTTCTATTTGGATCCCAACAGGCAAATATGCCCATTAAACCTTAAAGTAAAGCACCACATTCAGTATTGAATTACTTTTAAAATACACTGCTCAAAAAAAATAAAGGGAACACTTAAACAACACAATGTAACTCCAACTCAATCACACTTCTGTGAAATCAAACTGTCCACTTAGGTAGCAACACTGATTGACAATCAATTTCACATGCTGTTGTGCAAATGGAATAGACAACAAGTGGAAAGCAGAGGCAGTTAGCAAGACATCCCCAATAAAGGAGTGGTTCTGCAGGTGGTGACCACAGACCACTTCTCAGTTCCTGTTTTCTGGCTGATGGTTTGGTCACTTTTGAATGCTGGAGGTACTGTCACTCTAGTGGTGGCATGAGACAGAGTCTACAACCCACACAAGTGGCTCAGGTATTGCAGCTCATCCAGGATGGCACATCAATACGAGCTGTGGCAACAAGGTTTGCTGTGTCTGTCAGTGTAGTGTCCAGAGCATGGAGGCGCTATCAGGAGACAGGCCAGTACATCAGGAGACATGGAAGAGGCTGTCGGTGGGCAACAACCCAGCATCAGGACTGCTACCTCTGCCTTTGTGCAAGGCGGGACAGGAGGAACACTGCCAGAGCCCTGCAAAATGACCTCCAGTGGGCCACAAATGTGCATGTGGCTGCTCAAATGGTCAGAAACAGACTCCATGAGGGTGGTATGAGGGCCCGACGTCCACAGATGGAGGTTGGGCTTACAGTCCGACACTGTGCAGGACGTTTGGCATTTGCTAGAGAACACCAAGATTGGCAAAATCGCCACTGTGCTCTTCACAGATGAAATCAGGTTCATACTGAGCATATGTGACAGACATGACAGGGTCTGGAGACATTGTGGAAAATGTTTTGCTGCCTGCATCATCCTCCAGCATGACCGTTTTGGCAATGGATCAGTAATGGTGTGAGGTGGCATTTCTTTAGGGGGCCGCACAGCCCTCCATGTGCTCACCAGAGGTAGCCTGACTGCCATTAGGTACCTAGATGAGATCCTTAGACCCCTTGTGAGACCATATGCTGGTGTGGTCGGCCCTGGGTTCCTCCTAATGCATGACAATGTTAGACCTCATATGGCTGGAGTGTGTCAGCAGTTCCTGCAAGACAAAGGCATTGATGCTATGGACTGGCCCACCCATTCCCCAGACCTGAATCCAATTGAGCACATCTGGGACATCATGTCTCGCTCCATCCACCAATGCCACATTGCACCACAGACTGTCCAGGAGTTGGGGGATGCTTTAGTCCAGATGTGAGAGATCCCTCAGGAGACCATCTGCCACCTCATCAGGAGCATGCCCAGGCATTGTAGGGAGGTCATATAGGCACATGGAAGCCACACATACTATTGAGCCTCATTTTGACTTGTTTTAAGGACATTGCATCAAAGTTGGATCAGCCTGTAGTGTTTTTTTCCACTTTAATTTTGAGTGTAACTCCAAATCCAGACCTCCATGGGTTGCTAAATTTGATTTCCATTGATAATTTTTGTGTGATTTTGTTGTCAGCACATTCAACTATGTAATGAACAAAGTATTTAATGAGAATATTTCATTCATTCAGATCTAGGATGTCTTATTTTTTGTGTTCCCTTTATTATTTTTGAGCAATGTATATTAGCCAAACCCATAATGAAAACAACCTTCCCTTCCAGTTTAATTGAAAAAACACCTCATAGATCAGGGCTATCAAACTCGCTACCCAAGGCTGGATGCGTCACATGCTGGCTACACCCACGCCTGGTTTAGCGAAGGGGAAAAAAGTCACAATATGTCACATGATGACACCATGATGGTGAGTTTGACACCCCGTCATAGAGTCTGTGAATTCTGGGACTGAGCTCATGTATCGCACTAAGACAGAGGGGCTTTGGCTTAAGCCACTCAATTGTGATTTACTCAACAAACCATAGTTAAACAAACCTCAGCTTAGGGTAAATGTTGAAACAAACAGTGATCCCAACACATGCGGATGGTAACAGGTTGGAGCAAAGTGATTATAGCTAAAATATCCTCAAACCAATATCCCTTTCATATTTGACCATTTGTTCAGCAATATTCAAACTATCCTTCACAATTCATTGTCAGATTCAAAAACAAGAGTTGAATGTAACCGAGGGCTACTCTATCACAGGCCTTATCTAGTCAAGTCATCCCATGTAATACTTCCATGTAAATGCCCAGCAACCAGAAATTATACTCTAGCAAGTTTGGATTAGCTATTGATTTAAAGAAACTGTCTCTAATTGATTAAAACATACTCTTAATATGGTGGTGATTTGTGAGCTATATGTGAGCTATTTCCATACAGAATTGATTAGTACTTCTTTAGGAGACCACCACGAAATCTTGGAATAGTTGAAACAACACCCCAGAAGGCTACTTTGGTATTGTTCCCAGAAAACAATATGTGTTCCTTAAAGCATCAGGAATCAAGTTCAGCTGTAGGGTAACTTTCATCTATATCGTACATATATGCAGAATACTATGCCATATCTTGGACATACAGTCCAATGTTTTCTGTGGGAAGGCTTATGATAAAATCACAACTACATTCTGCAAAAAGAGAATTAAAATGCAAGTGTCTTGATAATGAGCCATCACGAAAATCATCCAGGACAGGAATAATGTTGTTTCTAAGGTTGGGATGGAAGTCTCTGTGAGAGCTGCAGAACTAGAAATTGCTTTTATGTGTTCAGTGCCAAGTGTCTTGCCTTATTTTAGATATAGATGTATTGACCTTCAATTTCATAAGGAACTATTTTTCTGAATCAGGCCTGCTACCAGCAATTGAAAGGTAAATAAAGTACGTTACAGTTTCCTTTCTGTCAATTGTTATGCCAGTAATAACTGGCAAGGCTATCTGTCTAGAAATCATGGAAGAAATCTGTACAACAAAAGTATGTTCTTTTTTAAGTATAAACTACTTGATTTTCTATTTTTGTTGTCATTATACTACAGCTAGTACAAATTTTGCATTTTGATCTATAACTCCAAAAATAATACAATTTTACATAACCTTATTTATATACCATTTTTACTTCTAGGTACATGCAAGTACTTATGCAGAGTATATGTAATATAGTGTACATATGTGTGCAGACAGCTTGTTGGCTCCTGTAAACTGGAAATTCAGTTCTTTTTTAATTCTTAATCAGTTCCAATTCTTAATCAGTTTTTAATCATACAGCTGTGATCAAGTGCTCTATTTTCAGGTTTTCAGTATCCTTACAAAGCCTACTTACTATTTATCTTCAAGGGAGAAAAAAATGAAACATGGTTGGCAAAAAAATCCCCTCAAAAATAAAAACATACTAATTAAAAAATAAATATTACTAAAGTTTGCATTTTGTTAAAATCATTTTCACATCCAGGAATTCAAATGTTTGCTTTACATTAAGAAATTGGGTTCTTTAACAAAAGAACTCTGTCTTGCTGTTGATGGGAGTGGGGATGGAGGAATTGTTCTATATTCAATTTATACAAAGGCATTACTAAGATGCCTAAAACAATAGTAAGATGTTGCTCACCTTTATGTTGCTGAGAAAGCATGCTTTGCATCATTGGGCTGAACTTTAAAAAACTGACAACTTTCTTTACAAAAGAAAGCAATAAAATTCTTGTCTGATTAGAAGTTGCCTCTGCTTGAATCTTCCAGGAGGAAAAAATGCTGAATAGCAACTAGCTTTATGTCATCATTAAACTGATTTCTTCACAAATAGTGTAGTGCTGAAGACAGTAGAAAGCACTACCCCAAAAATATTGCTAGTGAAAATAATTTTACTTTGAAAAAAAATTCAAAGAAAAATATAGGTTAAATTTTAAATTAAAAACAATTTAAAAGTTTTACAATAGTTGCTTCAGAAACAGAACAAACATGTTTTATTGCATATATTTGTAACTGGCAGATCAAACAAGATGACAGGTTGTTTTTTTAAAAAAAATCTTTTTAAAAATATATATTTTTTAAAAAAATTCTTGATATTTTGAACACTAAATGCAGTTTGAAACCTATTTGGGTGTTACAGATTATACTCAAATACCTACGCACACTTATTCCAACTTTAGAATGATCTACATACAAAAATATAATCTAATTTGAGTGGTGGAATAGTATTAGCCAGCTGTGGAGAGGGATGTTAGAAGCTTGGAAAATAACTCCTGCTACATCTAATACAATTTTTGAGAAAAATCATGCATAAAAGCAAAAAGAGGATCTGAGGTCAGGAAATAATAATGACACTGATGTATGTGATTTGAGAGGTAATAACATCACCGGGATATGTATTTTGCTGACTACTCTGCTATTGTGCAGTGTAACTCATAAATGCAGCAACAGAATCAACTCGGGCATTTTGCCAATATAGGAACAGACACACAAGGACTTTATGAATCCAATATTTTCAAAAGAAACACAAACATCTGATCGCAGCCCTGTCCCTATAAGTGATCCGCTCCAATTCCAACCTGGCGAACTTTAGAACAGAAAAAGTCGAACTTTGCGTGTGTCTTCAGTCCCCCGCGGGTTTGCGCGCGCTTCACTTTCTAGATCGCAGCAAACACTTTCCCTGATTTTAAAAGCCAGCTTTGCTTTTCCTAGGGAAAGGAGGAAAAACCGCTCGCGACGAGCAGGACTCATCCGCACAAGAACGTAAACAGCCAACTCTCTCTCTCTCTCTCTCTCTCCTTCCACTGCAGCGTCTGGAAAAACGCGCGGGCGGGGATAGCACCCCCGGGGCCTTCTGAGGGAAGGAAAAAAACAAACAAACCCATCGCCGTTTCGTAGGTCCGCTAGCGGGTGTCTTATAAAGAAAGCGGGCCAGGGTGCTGCTCTCCGATGGATCTCCCTTTCTTAAGCAATTAAGGGGTACTGTCTTGAAGACCTCCCTCCCTGGGTTCCCCCCCACAACTCTTTTTCCTGGCAGACTCTTATTATGGACGGCCAAGCAGAGCTCCAAGAGGGACCCCCCCCCCCTTTTCATTCGTCGGGAAAGAAGGATGAAGCTACTTGGGCCGGGCGGTCGTCCCGCAAAGGAAGGGAGGATGGACGGATGGAATATAGGCTTTTTTTTCCTCCCAGATGGGAGCACCACTCCCGGAGCACCGCTTGCTTTCCTTCCTTCTCGTTCGTCCCGCAGGAATATGAGGAAGATAGCACTTCGCGCTTCTCCTTCGCCTCTGGGGCTGGGCTGGGCAGCTGGAGGCGTTACCTTTCGACTCCTCGTGGAGCGAAGATTTGGCCAGCCTAGCTGCTGATTGGTGGCTTCACCCCCCCCCCCTTCTCTTCTTCCAAAGAAACATGTCAGAGCTTTCTTTCCCTGCTACAAACTCGTAACTGCGCCTACTGGAAACAGGCACTCCGAGAGAAATTACAAGAGAACCTGAGACCGGCCGCAACCTGACGCTTCCTCCCCGTTTATTGGACGAGTCGTTTAGCTCCGCCTCTCAAGATGGAGCGATTCGTTGTCCGGCGGCTGTGATTCCGCTTTCTCTTAGGTTGGCGCGGCCTGCCAGTCATTTTGAAGGACGGGCTGTTCTTTCTCCATTGGTCCTGCCCCTTTTCTTGCCTCCTCCTCCTCCCCCCCCACCCCCCACGCCTATTGATATTATTGGAGCGTTGGAGCGAACGGTTTGGTCTGCAGTCGGAGACTCGCAGCCAGCAAAGACGGAGAGCGAAAAAGCGAACAGGGCAAAGCAAGAAGGGCAGCCGCGAAGAGCTTGCGTGAAGAGCACTGCACATTAAAACACACCGCAGCCGGGAGCCCTTAGATACGCACCGAGCAGCGGTAGCAGCAGCACGAGCCAGCCGCGAGGGCAAGCAGAAGCAAACGCCAAGCGCAATCTTTTTTCTTTCTCTCTCTGAATGTATATGCATAATATTCTTAGCTTGATTTAAACATCTCCAGCTCACGCATCATGGTTTTTCAAAGTAGGCTCCCTTTTTGGATTATTTTGTGTAACATCTGGCTGCTTCAGTTTGCACACACGGGGGAGGCACAGGCTGCAAAAGAAGGTAAGATGATGCTGGCCACAAAGTTTATCGCTGCTTTTTCCTTCTTTTCTTTTTGTCTCTTTTTTTTCCTCCTCCCCTCACACTACGGGGGCTTTTTCGGGACCGTTCTCGAGAACGCGACTTTGCATTGCCGCTTCCCTTGGCTCCCGGTGTCATCCAGACGAAAGGAGAGCGTCGGGCACCTTTCGCCCCGTGAGGAGCGCCTCTCGCTCATGTCCTCCCTTCACGAACAGAAACCCCCCCTCCACCCCCCCCTCCCCCAGGCATTGATCAGGAAGGAGAGATCGGGATCGCGACCCGATTGTGTGTTTTGCATCCCAGACCGCGGCGCATTTTCTGAACTGGGTTAGCTGCGCGAGGGGGCCGCACGTGATAAAAAAAAAAAAAAGGTCTGGGAAGGCTTGGAATCTCCATATATGCTGGTTAACGAGAGCGATGGGGGAGGAGCGGGAGAGCTGTGCTGGGATTTTCGGATAGATTCCTCATACCAGGGTTCATTTAATACATTGATAGATGAACCTTCTGGAAACGCACCTGGCTACGAGGCTTCCTACACCGCCAGAGTTCGGGATGGGGAGCATGGGGTTTGGTATGAAGCGAGCGACCTGTTCCAGGACTGCAGAGGAGTTTCGGCCCCTAAGAACGTGTTGTCTAAGGATTAGGGAGGGTGGGAAAGTAAAACTGCCTTTCCTTTGATAGCCACCCGTGTCACCTGTAATGGCCAATAATAAAGGCCATCTGTTCGTTTTGTGCTGGTGGCGTGGTCACATCTCGCAAGGCACGGAGTTTTTTAAGCAAACGAGGAGAGCCCGCGAGTAGAAATATTTGCCTCACGTACGCAGATAACGCTATCTCGATATAATACCGCGTTCTAAAGGACGCTGAAAGGGGGCATTACGGCCTCCCCACCCTCAATCCGTCGCTCTGTACATACTATGCTTCTGTGTATAGACCGATCCATCAACGTATTTATTTTATTTTTTGAAGGAGCGTCGGAGCTCCGAAAACCCCCATTTAATGGCAGTTCTGTTTTAAAAGGGACAAGAGCTTTTGGAGGCAGTGTTTCTCGCAATAGGCAAAAGTCGTACGTTTTCTTACTTGGGGAGAATCGAAACGGCGTTGAAGACTGATAAAATGAACTGAGCGGGGGGGGGGGGGATAGGTTGAGACAGACCCCTTTCCGCATCCGGAGAGTTATTTTTTTTTCTCCTTTTGTAAGCATCGAACAAGCACGCTTTCCACTATCAATTGGAAACGGGAAAGAGAGGCTCTCGGAGATGAAATAAAATGGTTATACGTAAAATGGAAGTCCATATGCATGCGTGTGCTGCGGAATGGGAATCAAGCCCTCTTGCAAACTTTATCTGAAAGATGAAACCTCTTACCTCGGGAAAGGAGAGGAGGAGGGCAAGAGGCGGCTGAGAACAAAACTCTGGAGTAGGGGGCGAGATGTGGTGGAAAGCGGCACCTTCCCTCTGGAGTTCTGGAGTGTCCGTGGGAAGTAATTGAAGGTGTGTGATTTCACATATGCTGTCGTGCTACTTTGAAATCGCCTGCTAATTGAGGAACTAGCTCTCATTTGGATCGAGCACAGAAAAGGAGTTTGTGTAGGGAACGAGCCCTGATCTCTTGAGAACTGTCACGTTTACCTGTGCAAGGCAGACTCGCAAAACTTTCCAACTTTCGGAGTTGGTCTCGGGCTCTGAATACCAAAGAAGGGTCCCGATCGTCAGTTGCTCGCATCTGTTTTCTTCCTCCTTAGGAAGGAAAAAAAAGTGCCTATGAGAAATCGGAGTTCAGGTGGTTTTTGTTTTTTTGTTTTTTAAAGAGGGGTTAAGAAGCCCTCGTGAGTGTGTGGTGAAGACACGGTTTTCACCGTGTGTGGTGATTCCACACTGGGAATCAGAGTTGAGCCAAGGGCGCTTCCGCTGAATCGGGCAAAGAAGAGCGAGATAGGCAAAAAGCGAGGCTCATTGAAGTTACTCCGGCGGCGCTTTTTCCCTAGGGACCGGTATTCGAAGGGACCTGTAGGCGAAGCCCCTGGCACGTCTCAGGTGCTGCGTCGGGAAAAGTGGAGTCAGCGGCGGTGGAGGTGTGTCTGTGAGACGCTCTTTTAGCAGCTTAGTAGGGGAAACGCGGGAACGCTGGCTTCTTGCAACAGCTCAGACCAGGGAAAAAAAGTGGGGGAGGGATGAGAAGCTCCTCTGTGCTTCGCTCAGCGGGAAGAGGAAGCGCAGTGTGGGTGGGAAAAAATGGCTTTCAGACACTTGGAGGTGAGATGCTGCTCTCCCTTTTAACCCGAGGAGTAGCCAGGTGAAACTAGGACTCCCTCCCTCCCTCTCCTCCCCCCCCCATACTTGTCTGCTTTTTCTTTGAGAACCTAAGGTCTCCTATGGCTGTGTTTATGGGCTGGGTATCTCTTCTTTATAGGTAGACTTCATTCTTCTTTTAGAAGTCCTGTTAACTGACATTGGCACCCAGGCCTAAGTGGGGGAAATTAGTAATAAGGAAGGGTTTCAGGCCTGATGCAATGCAACACTCGCTCACTCCCCAAGGAATTCTGAAAGGTATAGCTGCTGCTCTTTAAGCAAATGCTCAAGAGGTGGACTGTGGCACTTTAGGTCTGAGGGAATCTGAGATTTCCTCCTGTCCAGACCACTAGCCACCATATGCCCCCTGGGTAAGATAAAGGCATGCATGACCCAAAACTGATCATATGGCTTCCCCCCAGTTTTCAGTCACTGAAACTGAACTGGGGGGGACGGACGGACTATGCTTTCCTGAGAAAATTAAGCATCTAACATGTTGGGTTATCCTGTCACACTGTCTTTTCTGTGTGGTTTTGTCAGAGGAGAAAAAACATGTATCTTCCCTTTTTAGGAAATCAGCATAATAAAAGAATGCATTGCTTTGTTCTAGTGGCATTTTGAGATCCTGCCATCTGATTTTTGAAGTAAGTTTGGTGTTGGTGCAAGTGTGTGGTGCAGATTTGATAGGATTTATCTTCTACCCACCCCCATTTTCTGATAATGATTTGAGTGACTGGTTCAAAGGTGTCTCTTTTGAAAAGAAAAAAATTCTGCTTAGAACCCTTAGCAGAAACTTTAGGGAACTCCACTGTCAAGAATAAATAAAAGGATTCCTCAGTACTTGCAAAAGACTTCAAGAGAAAGTTGCTGTTTATCTTTCAGTGTCTTAGAAGAGTTCTCCTAACATTTTCTCAGCACACGTTGATATTATTTAAAATATAGTTTTGTGTTTTTATGAAGATTTAAAAAAAAGTTTTTACTTTTCACTTTTAAGTTTTGGAATTGGTTTAATTTGATACTAGATGTGTAAACTATTTAAAAATTACAATTGCTCTTCAGTATGTTTCAAGGGCATGAAGTGGATAAATATGTAGAATGCCTTTTCTTTAGCTGAACTTATTAGCCTGGTTTTTCATAAGCAATCCAATATATAACCCCTTTATCAATTTCTTTTAGAAACTATTAACACAGTAGAAGTATATCCCTTAAATATCTGGATTAATTAGTGATATAATTATGTAGAAATGATGCTTTTTGTATGAAGCCTAATTTCCTTCACTGAGAAAGCATAAAATTATATCAAAGGTACACATGAGATTTTCTCAGTAGGTTTTCACAGTATGTAAGACTGCAACCCTTTATGCCTATTTGCAAATACTATTGAAATCACAGTAACTCTTAACTTTCATATGCACATGTGATCAGACTATGTACATAACCCTTTTAAACTATATTATTATTGCTATTATTAGAGTACTATAAAGTTAATGCTTAAATCCACTCTTGAATATTCCTATTATTATTATCGAGATTTGTTTTATACAGAGTAAGAGTCAAATATTACAGAAATATTTTCAATTTAAAACTAAGAACATCTCTATATTTGTTAATAGCAGTTATTACTATCGAGTGTAATGCCTCTATATGTTTTATATTAACATTAATTGAAATATTTTTCTTAGAATAGTAGGTGATAAAATGTACCTAGTTATGATGACAAATCAGTGAATAAATATCAGATTAATATAAATGGCTCACAAAATGATGCTGTTGAAATAATATTTTAATTATTAATCTGATTGTTAGCAGTTTCAGCACTAACTGACAAATACTTCAGCACTTGGGACCTCTTACAAAATAACACAAGTAATGTGTCAACAAAGTTGTACAGTTTTGTTTAGATGCATTCTTTGCTGAATAAGTGTGAAAATTGAATACTTACTGATTTACTAACCTTTTTATGTTTATGTTGTAAATTGGAGTGAAATGTCAGAAAGTACTGTTACTTTAAATATTACATTTCATTTAGAACAGTACATAAGTTGGTTTACTAATGTAATTTGTGTCATGAAATAAAGGTTGAATAGATTTCATATTAAAAAGTTACTGTTATAAAGACATTACAGAGATCCCTGCCACTTCCTTTACATTTCCTTTGGTTTATATTACCTAGTAAAGTATCCTTGTGAAATCAAGTCACTTTTCAGTATGTTCAGCCAGCTGCTAAGATATTAATTTCTTCTTGAATAAAAACATGGACGCAAAGTAGATTAATGTCCTTAGTTTACACACATTCAGCATGAGTGTACAATTCTCAAAATACTTTAACACAGATATTTTTTCTTTCAGTAATATTGCTGGATTCTAAAGCACAACAGACAGAGTTGGAATGGATTTCTTCTCCTCCCAATGGGGTAAGCATACCATTTAAATCAAAATCCAAAATCAAAATGACTAGTTTAAATGAACTTGTTCAAAATTCCTTGAAGAAAACTTATGATGAAAAAAAAAATCTGTTGTGAAAAGCATTGTGATTCAGATATAAACATATATCTATATCTATATCTATATATATCTATATATCTATATATCTATATCTATCTATCTATCTATCTATCTATCTATCTATCTATCTATCTATCTATATTCATTCTTAGCTGTTAAAAGCCTTAAACTGTGCCATATCTCAAAGAACTTTTTTTTAACCTTGAATAATAATATTTCAATTTTCATTGTTAAAAACCAT
Source organism: Hydrophis major (assembly GCA_033807585.1). Classification (NCBI taxonomy): domain Eukaryota; kingdom Metazoa; phylum Chordata; class Lepidosauria; order Squamata; family Elapidae; genus Hydrophis; species Hydrophis major. The sequence goes on along the minus strand of CM066328.1, from coordinate 294,559,067 downwards.
TTAACTGTTCATAATGTTAAACATTATTTGTATCATTCTATGTAATTAATATAAACTGCAGTCAAATAAATACTGTATTTTCTAAATTCTCTCTGAAGCTTGATTATTTTAACTGGACTTCTACCTATCATTTAGAGTAGTTCTTATTAATACAGGTTTTAAATAAAAGTTTATACAATGAAGCCTTAAATTTGGCACTTATAAGGAAATCTATAACCAAAAGAATGTGAATTCTGAGTGGGGATGTAGAAGTTTGACAAATCCTGTAAGTAAAAAGAATGAAAACTTGAAAGTCTGTTAACTAAAAAAGAAAGATCATAAAATCAGTCCAGGCACTGGGTGGAAACAAGTTTAATGGTTTTTGGAATGTATAAAATGTTAGCTGAATGCTCAAGATGAGAATTAACTTGAGTATTAGCTCTTCAAATGGAAGGAAGTCTTTTAAAAAGAGATTTAGAACAATTTAAGAATAAATTGTAATAGTCCAGCTTTGAAACAATACAAGCATATGCATGGTTCAGAGAGTAAGAGATAAAAAAGTTGAAAAGTAATCCAAATATAAATCAGGGATGGGTAGTGCCTGATAATTGACAATTGTTATATATTCTATTGTATACATTAAAATATAATATACTTTTAGATGACCAAAATGATACAATGAAGGGGATAGTTAACCACCGGGAGTTTTTTTTCAGATTTTTTGTTGAAATTTAATAAGAGTTTATTGATTTTTTAAAAAAATATTATTTTAAAATATTAAAGTTATTATAATACATTCCCCATAGTTTGGTAACATTTGGTTGTGGGAGCTGCAGAAGATCTGGAAGGTTTCTATTCATTCAGGGTATATGCTATATAGGCAACAGTTCCTTACTGTTTATATTACATTTACAAATATGTCCTATTAAAAACCAATGATCTGATTAATAGGCTTTCCGTGGATAATACAGCTCAGTAAAGAAAGAGCCATTATAACTTTAGCATGTAAAATCTATGTATTGTGTTTCGGCAGGCTTTCCTTTAATAGTTGCATTCCTTGATTTATTAATAGTTAAGTGACAAGTAAGAATGAGCATAGTTTTACTGCCTATCATAGTTTATTATTTATTAAGAAATCAGGATTAATGCCTAAAATGCTGATCTCCTTTCCTGTCCTGGTACTGATGTTGCCTTTGTTTTCTTTTCTACCATCAACGACAACTGTATTTGATCAATAATGATTAATCAGTAGTAGTTAAAGTTGGGATTATGAAAGTCTTTCATATAGATTGGTGAAGAAATAACCTGGGAAATAGCCATCATTGTCAATGCTTACATTTATGTTGTGATGGCAGTAATGGCATTAAGTAAGCTTTCCTTATTGCTTAAATTACAGATTCAGAGTCCTAAATAATCAACTGAATTTGCAAGACATGTAATGTTTAGGATATAATGTAAAATTTACCAAACATTTTTTTAATTATTATGCTGCACAATTTTCAGTGGTATATCAGGTAATAACTATTAACTAATACCAGCAAAACATTTTTAAATATAATTCAGTTGAACTCTAGATTCATATAGCTATTTTGAAAACTAACCTCATTATAGTGGTTAAATATTTGCCATTTTTGGTAATACAATTTCAGTTTGTTTATATTAGAATGGCATCTATTGAAGATTTGAGATTTACTTGAGTAAATTTGAAGTATAAAACTGATTTTAATGTCAGTTAAAATTATTACATTTTATTTGAAAATAGATTATTTCAGTTTAAAAAGTTTAATCATATTACATATAAATCATCTGAAATGTTATGATCGTGCAGTGGCTCATCCAATATGGCATTTCATAATTTCAGGCTGTTTCAGGAAAAATATAGATAAAAGTGAATTAGAGGAACCTTTTCTCATGTGAATTTACTAAAAAATTGTCAAGGTTCAATTCGCTATTTCTTCACATTTTGGAAAAATTACTTTTACTAAGAACGAGTAATTTTGCTTATGAACTAACAATCTTATTACTGTTTATTTATTTCTTTAGGGAAAAAATTAGCTGGACTATATTCAGTTATGTTTCTTTAATGACAGAACATTCTATAGTGAGCACTGGTTGGGGTGGGAGTGGCAGTTTGGTGGAATAAGACAGAGAGCAAAGGAAAGTTTTGTTCCGTGAACTCCATTTATGTAAAGTTAAACATAAGTCCTCTTAAGTGGAAATAATATGGACCAGGAAGCTGAATAGGTCAATTGAATGACTAAAAACCTCCCATGGATCAATAATTTAGATATTGGCTAGTAAATAAAATGGATAAATGGAGAATAAAACAATTAAATCAGAAATGCTTGTCTTTGTGGTTAAGAGTTTATGTGAAAATTTACTATTTAGGTTTTTTTTTTCCCTAAGTGGGAAAAAACAAAATTACAATTTTTTAAAAAGAAACTTGATAACTGATTTTACATCAATGTTAAATTTCTGACATGATAGTTAGAATATCACATTTCTTGCACAGAAGAGAAAATGTTGAAGGTACATTATTTTCATATATTCCAAATTGATGCAATAGAAAACTTTCATTGATAGAATTTTATGTATGTATATACAGATGTTGGTCAAAGGCTCCAATAAAATTTACCATGCCATACAATCAATTGGAAACCTATTGTTTTTGGAGCTGGCCAATAGAGTTCCATGTGGTTTTTCTCGCTACCAAATGGGTTTAAATGTTAGTCCTTATAAAATACAGTTGAGACACTATAGAACAATTGTTTGAATGGATTTGAATACTCAGCTGAGTTTTTAAACAACCCTTTTTAAGAAGCAGGTGGAAAATGAAATAATTTTTCTTATGTTAAACCACTTATTTTAAACCTAGGCCTATGCAGCAATAATAGTTTGCCTCAATATTAGAATGCAACCTACTGTTTAGAGAATTGCGAATGCAACATTTTGGAAGTTCTTCCACATTGACCATACTGCTGTCTATGCAGTATGCTAATTTCATATTTTAACATTTTACTTTATTTACAGTCTTTTTGTAGGATGGATAGATACTATGGTCACCATATTGGTTGTTCACACTAGAATTAACATTTCAAATTAGGGATGCTTAATACTTGCCACAGTTACATCTGGTCTCTGCCTATAAATTTATTCTATTAGGCATTGGATCATATCATTCCCTTCCATTTTTAAATAGTTTCTCATTCCATGCTAAAAAAAATGTAAGCTGTTAAAACATATGCTCTGATCACCAGTAGTCAGAAAAAGAACCCTTGATGGCACATAATTTTGTACTTGTATATTTATTGTCTAATTTTTCTTTATTAGAAAAGTTTATTTCCACATGGATAACTATGCCTTTGTGTTCCAGTGGGAAGAAATTAGTGGGCTGGATGAAAACTACACACCTATACGAACATACCAGGTATGCCAAGTCATGGAACCCAACCAAAATAATTGGCTGAGGACTAACTGGATCACGAAAGGCAATGCACAAAGGATTTTTGTAGAACTAAAATTCACTCTGAGGGATTGTAATAGCCTTCCTGGAGTCCTGGGGACATGTAAAGAAACATTCAACTTGCATTATTATGAAACAGACTATGACACTGGAAGGAGTATCAGAGAAAGCCAGTATGTAAAAATAGACACTATTGCGGCTGATGAAAGCTTTACCCAAGGTGACCTTGGGGAGAGAAAAATGAAACTTAATACAGAAGTGAGAGAGATTGGACCTCTGTCCAAGAAAGGATTCTACCTTGCATTTCAGGATGTAGGGGCTTGCATTGCTCTGGTTTCTGTCAAAGTGTACTATAAGAAGTGCTGGTCCATTATTGAGAACTTAGCAATTTTTCCAGACACAGTAACTGGGTCAGAGTTCTCCTCCTTAGTTGAAGTCCGAGGAACCTGTGTCAGTAGTGCGGAAGAAGAAGCAGAAAACTCTCCTAGAATGCATTGTAGTGCAGAAGGAGAATGGTTAGTGCCAATTGGGAAGTGTATCTGCAAAGCTGGTTTCCAGCAAAAAGGAGACATGTGCGAACGTAAGTAGAAAACATGTTTACATTGTTACTTTTTTTTGTTACTGTTTTTAACAAATGCCTCTTTAATGGAAGTGTTGCCTTACTTAATTCACAGAAGCCAGAAATTACAGTGTCTGATGCTAAAGAAACAAATTCTGTTTGGGAATGGAAATCAATAATTGGATGTTGCATTTAGAAAAGCCATGAAAGTAACTGTTAAACTAAACAGTAGTTTACCTTTCCTAATGCTATTACATACAAGCAGTCACATAACATTTTATAAGAGATAGGCCAAAAAAGCTATTTAGTACTTAATGATTCTTTAAAATAACACTTGAGACAAATGTGTCTTGCAGAGAGGGTATCATGAATAATCCAAGGATTAGTTGCAGTATATTCAGTAGATAATTTGGGAAACTGTGGGGAAACTTTTAAAAATATAATGTGTTTCTGATTAAGATACTGAAAAGCAGCTCAGAATGTAGTATTGATATGAAAGTTAAGGATATGTATATTTTAAAAAAAGAAAAGAAAAATAAAAGGAGCACAATAAATAGTTTCTTTAAACACATGTCTGAAATCTTGGAATATAACTCAGGGCTGAAAACAGGCAACAGTAGAATAGAATAGAAAACAGGCAGCATACCTGTTTTCCCCTTTTACTTTTTGCAGTCCTTGACATGCTGTAAAAGTTTGGATGATTTCCTGAGCAGATTTTGAATTAAGACTTAGGAATTGCAAAATATAGAAAGACATTTCTTTTTGTCTGCAAAACCACTTCTATCAGTGGAACCAAATTATTATGGAATCCTTTTCTTTATCTGGAAGAAGGAGATAGAATTTGATCTGAAAGACCTTTTTCAGAAATTACATGTTCACAAGTTGTGTATAGATACTATTTGTCAAAGACCAACAAAATGTTGACTTTGTGTTTGCAAGGGGCACAGATACACCCCTTTAGAATAAACGTTCAGTTTTATTAGTAGGCTGGGGGGCTGCTTTCCAAGAAATACCAGACTAAATTGAATATATAATAATGGGTTTGATTAGTGTTGCCATGTATGATTTTCTCTTTTTTGTAAAAAGAAATTCAATTTACATTAAAACATTAAATCAATTTGATAACATTTGAAAGTCATAGACAGCTGAAGTCTTGGCTTTTGAACTTCTGTCAAAGGTTATGGTTATCTATAGTGAAAAGTAGATGTTTCATTAGCTATTTACCATTTGGTCTGACTGGTGATGGAGGAGACAAGTAGGGCATTTTCAGGGAAGTTACCTGTCATGAAACATATTTTCTGTGACATGGGTAGTACTCTTTTAGCAACCACAATTAAGTTCAGAAACTTGGTAAGTGAAATTGTAACACTGCTTATGATCTTATTTCAGCTTTTCTTTTCTTTTTATAGACCAGCAAGGTCATAAAATGCAAGGATTGATAATAAAATTTACTTTTTCATCACTGCTATAACTGCAAATGGTGACTAAACAAGGCAGTTGCTAAATGAAGACTTCCTGGCTTTCTTCATTCTTGCTTTTCAAACTCAAACACTCAAACAAATTTGTTAGCATTGGGCAACAGCTAAATATTAAAAAGGATATTTCAAATATTGAAAAGCTATCCGTACAAATTAGTTCCATGTCTACATCTTGATTCTGCTTAAAACATTTGCATAATGCTATGTGTTCATCAGATTTCATGATGAGAGTTAGGTTTTCCCACCCAATCTTTAATGTTTTTTAAAAAATGATTTAAAATTTTTTTTTTTTTTTGCAGTGATTAAAATCATGTATAATGGCATTTTAAACATTATTGTTTAGGAAAAAAACTTGTTAGAATTAAAAGCTAAAGCAGAAGATTGATGGAGATACAGCTGTTATGATTAGAATTCAAGTAAATTGATTATTAAATAGGGTTCTTAATGCTAAACTTCAGTGATGTTAACTGAAGCATTAAATGATAACTTGCAGTTGAGTATCTCTCTTGTGTTCATTTTGTAAGAATGCTTCTCATGCCGGCTTGCTGCCAAAGAAACTGCTTAAAAGAATATATTCTGTTGGAAGTGTTCCAGAATCGAGGGGGGAGGGTTTCCTATCATTTCTGTTTTTTCAAAATGAAGTTTTATTTTACATTTGTTGTGAGAAATACGTGATTAGTAATTACTACCTATATTAAAAATGTAAGCTGATGAAAATTTGAGGCACATATCTTTCATTAATTCCTTGGCTCTGATACTTAGGACTTTCTCAGTGATAGCATTAATGTTTAAACAGGTGGTTACAAATGAATACTGTATAATGATAGCATTCATGGAGAAACTGGTAGTTTGAGACAATCATAGGATCAAATTTGTTATAAACTTAATCCTACTATTAATTCAGTGTAATATTTTGTTTTTGTAAAACTTTGTAGAACACATCCAAAAATCAAATTGTTCTGTGATTTATTTTAGTCTTTAATTGATTTGTAAGCTTTGCGTTTTATATATAATATGTTTACTCTCATATAAAATATTTATGGATCATGTAAAAATGAATGTTTGCACTGTAGTTCTGACTCTGACATTTTAATTTCCATATATATTTACCCAGATCTACATATATTTCAAAGCAGCTTTTTGAATTTGCAAAATTAATAATATATTCTGAGAAAAAAAAACCCCACACACCCAAAGAGCCTGATTTAACCTTCTTCTTCCAAAAAGAGTAATTAATATCTTAACTTTTGATGTTGCCAAATGTAATATTGTCCCTGATCCTAGATGGATTACAAAAGAAAATCTTTTATTTGTAATTTCTTTTTGTGAATTGGTTAATAAGTAAAATGAGTCTAAAACTCAAGTACATTTCAGTAAATTGTGTGTGTGTGTGTGTGTGTGTGTTTAGGATAGTTGTTCAGAGAATTAGTTTTGCAATACTAATATTCTAAGGCAGTTTCTAAACTATATGAATAATATTAAACTAAAATATAAAATATATTTGAAAATCCTGGTTAAAAAGCATATTTTCAAAGTTTATTGGAAAGCTTTGTTAAAGGCTTAAAACAGCATTAATTGTCATGTTTTCTAAAGGAAATATGATCTTTTAGCAAAGAAGGAACAGCTAAAATTAATTACATGATTCCAACTTGTCTCCATATGAAGTCACCAGCAACCAAGCAAAGGTGTGTGGAGTATTAATAAATAGTAAAGATTGAGCAAATATTAATGTGCTCAGGTAGCTCAGATGTAACATTTGTTTTATTCCCACAGTTTTGTATGTCACTAGAATCAAATCAACAGATGTTAATGTTGCTACAGTATATTTTTTCAGGGTGCTGTTGCGCTATATAAATCATTGCTGGGTACAATGTGTTATAGTATGCAGAGAGCATTAGCTTGTGCACCACAGCATTTACACAAATTTAACCATTTTGCATATAAAACATTGTGAGATAAAACTTAAATTTCATATTCACTGAAAGTATTGAAGGGAGTAGATAGATATTCAGAAAAGAGATTTTTTCTGTCTTTGATTTATCTATCAAATTGCAAATTCTGACATATATTTCACCATATTAATTGTGCTGTTTTGTCTCTTGCACTTAAATCTTTAAGGGTTTTAATGGCCAAATATGTATAAGCTATACTGTAGAAAAAAATTTGCAGATTTTTTTTTTCAAATGCAAATTAGAACTTTTTGTTTAGTATTGCATCTATCGAATAAGATATGCACTCTAATTTCTTGGACTTTTGCCCAGTCATTACAGTATCCCTCCCTCCCTCTTTCTCTCTCTTTCCTTCTCTCTTTTTTAGTGAAAGGGTAGGAAAGAAATGGCACCATTAAATTAGAAGGAACTTACCTGATATGAATAGATTAAGTAAGATAGACATATTTCAGTTTTTGATAATAGTAATGTTTCTGGAAGATATTTCTGCAAATGTAATTGTTAAATAAATTGAAATTTGGGGAAATGCTGCACCCTAAGAATGGAATGCTCCATTCTTTTGTTATTTAAAAATGGAAATAATATTAAATTGCTCATACACAGTTATAAAATACTAGGCTATTCATGACCCATTGGGTCATTGTTTTAGTTGTGTCATCATTTCACAGATAATTACTTACCTACACAGATCAATAGAATGGCCATGGGTGGGCAAAAAAAGCAATAGAAGAGAGAGCCATTTCCATATTTCTTCTGGCTTCCCTACTGGCTTTTCTTGTGGAAAGCTTGTAGGGAAAGAGTAATGGCAGGAAAAATTGCAGCATGCTGGATAAATCTCCCCACCCAAGCACTGTCTCTCCAATCTCTCTGTGCACATGCCATGTTGGGCACTTACATATCCTTGTACACCTTCCCCAACCCATATAACAACCTTGTACACCTTTCCTCATCTACGCTACATTCTTGTGCACTTTCCCAGACTTACATCCTTGTGATCTTGCCCAACTGCTCTACTCTTGCCCACCATTGCTGACTATTGCCACATCTCTCAGATACTTTCTTACCTCCCCTCCCAACAACATCCACTTAGATGCCTGCTGGCCTTGGACTTGCAACTTCCCACCAGCTTCCCCACTGACTTTGTACTTTGCTTGGGGGAAACAGGAAGTTTTGAAAATGACCATCAGTGACCACAGCAGTACATTGGTGTTGGTACAACTTTTTCAAATTTCAATCCCATGGGAGTAATGGGTCTTAGATTTGGGGCACATTCTGTAAGTTTGCAAATTTGTGGCACTTTGGTTTGACAATAGTCACCCTATAATGTACTGGTTCCCCCAGTTGAAGGTTACAAACAGACAGACAAAAATGTTTTAGTAATATAGAGATTTCATATATTTCAAATATTTTTTTTCAGTGTGCATGAAATTAACTTGAGCATTTCTATTTTACTTCTTAATTTAAGCTCTTTGCTTTTTGTCTTGTCTGAACAATTTTCAACAATTCTGCTCCCTCTTGCATGTGAGAACTCTTCAGATTTTTTGGAATATTTTAGTTAATAAAGAATTTTATTTCTTTAGCTAATTAGTTGGTAGAATGAATGTACCTTCCATTTGTCTGAACTGGGCAGTCTAAGTGGAGGTACAGTTCTGCTCTTTAATGCCAACCAGAAAAAAGAAATTAGTATTCTGAAACACGATGATTCAAAGAATCAACTTGGATCACGCAAATTGCAATATACAGCATATGAAATTAGATTTTGGGATACCTCCTAAACAAGATGTGTAGTTGTCAAGGTACATTTTACGGACTTGGAAATTTGGTTTTTACATGGAACTAACAAACTGAGATCTACATCTATACAAAGAACCGGCATGCACATATAAATGGCATATAATTTGTCTTTATGATGTGCTTGTGCTATAAGAATTCTGTCTTATAATAAGCTTTATTACTCCATGTTCAGACAGTATATGAATATTAACTATTCCTCCTTTTATTCCTCTGTTTAGTATTGCTTATCTTCCTTTTAATTAGCGGAATGTTACATTCAGTAGTTCTTTACAGTTCCAAGTTCATAATTGCAACATAACTTATCAAAACACTTGTTTTTCTCTAAAAGAGTCAGTGCATCAGTTTTCCTTTAAATACAAATTATGTTAAATATTTTACTCATTTTTGTAATATTTATATTAAATAGAAATCCTCATATCTGTAATACTATGGCTATTATTTTATAGAAAATTATTTTAAATTTAAAATAATTTTAAAATGGTTTGCTGTAAATATAGGTACATATACTTTTAAATAAGTGTATTGTATCTCTCTCTGTGTGTGGATTATGATGTATTGAACTAAGTGGCAGAGAGCCAGTACTGTACGGTTATGTTACATTTCTTACTAGCCACCAGGAGATCATGAATTGGATGATCTCACTCTCAGCAGTAAGAAGAAGGTAGTGACAAACCATTGAAATTATTGCCAAAAAACCTGAGGGATTTATCCAGCTGTTTCCATGAGTCAAGACTGACTTGAATGCATTTTTAACACGTTGTTTGCTACCTATCTTGCCACAAGGTGACCCTGGATGGCATAGAAGGTTATATATAAATTATGCCCAAAATTATGGTAAAAACATGGAGAGGGAGGATTCAGAGTGTGCAGGAGGTAAGATGGGATCTGCTATTGGTCAATCAACCACCTCCAGCCTGATGTTCCTCCATAGTCCCAAGCCAAATATATGATCTTTGTGTTTCGCTTTTATTGTGTCCCCCCCCCAAAAATAGAATGATAAATACAATAAAATGTTTGTTGAATATGGACATATTGGTATTAAATCTGAAATGTTATGAATTGATCTATTTTCATATTGATGTGCTGCAAGTGGTAAAGTGTTATTTCTGTAAGTTAGTTACTTACTAAATGACTTTAGTGGCTTTTGAGAAGTCGGTATTTCCAAGTTTTCCAGCATAACATGAATAGATGTAAAGCCTTCACTAGTAGTAAAAGTCCAGAGGAGGCGTTTGGGAGTTTTACAAGGGAACTTCCAACTTTTATTTTGAGGGGAAAGCCCTTCACGACCTCCTCTCATCTCACAGTAAATAGGAAGAGACACACAATGGCTGCTATATGCTCCAGTAAAAGAGAGACATTGTTCTGACTTGACAGTCAGTAGGTAAGAATACCCATTACTAGCAACATATTATGGAAAATAATATGAAAGATGCTTGGTAGGAAGGATTTGGGAAGGAGACAGTAATGATTTTCAATTGTTTGTTCTTTTTCCAATTAAACACAATTATTTTGTCACTTTATTATTTTTCAGATCTAATTTCTTGCTGCAATTTGCTGTATTACATAGTATATAGTAAATCACTCAGTCTTCTCCAATACTATGTGGAAAAGTGAATGTTCACCACATGATCTTTAAGTATACACCAGTGGTTCCCAAACTTTTTCAGTCCACCAAAAGCTCTACTTTCCCGACATGCCTGTGGGGGCGGCGCCTCACAGTGACGGTGGCAACATGTTGGGAAGCTCTACTTTCCCAACCTGCCACCGCTGCCTGCCCTGGGCTTCCTCAACCCTGCCCTGTACTGGCTCCAGGAAGGAGGGATGCGAGTGCCCTGGGGGGGGCAGCTTGGGAGGCTGATCCCTGGTGGGAGGGGCAGCCTGTGAACTTGTTGTCGGGCACAGCAACTACAAAGAGAGGGTCGGGCTTGGCTGAGTGGGATCCTGGATATTGGGCATGTGGTCAAAGCCCCCTTCCTCTGCCTCCCCCATGGATGCCATTGACTATTGCACCGGAGCAGTGCAAGGGGCTCAGTGGGGTGAACCTGTGGAGCCAGTACCTCAAACATCCCCCTGTCGCTTCTTAGTGCCCCCCTAAGACATTCCACCTTCCCCAGGAGGTGGTACCACCCACTTTGGGGACCACTGGTATACACCCTATGCATTTTCATGCTACTCTGTTATATAGTGTTAATTAGGCTAAATAAAGTGAAAATAGAAGAATGGAATAAAACATAAGAGTATTCAATTTCAAGGAATTTGGAATCATCTGTTATTGATTATATCAACAGTTGTGATACTCAATTTTTAATTACTTTCACAAAACAAAATAACCAAAATATACTGTAGTTCATGAAATTCCTTTGTGATTCCAACCCTCCACCCCCCCCACTTGACATTAAGAAACATCTTGTCTATTTGCCTTTATGTGATATTTTAATTTTTAATGCTGTGTTCTTTCACTGTATTTCTGAACTGTCTGTTCTGAACTGATGGAAAAACCTTAGTAAAAAAATAGCAATGAACAACTGGATTATATGAAGTAAAATGAGCAAGTATAGGTTGTATACTAATTTTCTTCCTTCTTTTTTAAATGAAGGAACTTCATAAAATTCAAAAAAATGTTCCAAATCAGATCATTTCACAGTAGGAAGTGAATTAAATGAACAGAACCCTACTTACTGCAACAAGTACAGTGGGACATTAGTACTCATTGTCAATTGGTTCTGGGAGGTGCGATAAGTACCAAAAATGATGAGGACCTGACTATTTTTTCACATAAGGAATAATGTAGTGAGTCATAAGGCAGCTGACACCAACAAATCCTAACTTGTGCATTTAGTACCAAATAATGAGTACTGGGACAAAATGTTTGTTAAAAAGCAAATATCAAATTTGATGAGTTTCTAAGCAGTTAAGTATCAAGGTACCACTGTACAGTTGCAAGGATTTTTATTTCCTGAAAACTACTGTTACATGTAATCTAAATTGTGGATCATTAAAATGACAAATGCTTCATTTGAGTTACACAGAATGGACTTTGGGCTGAACCTCTAGTGTAGCAGTTTCCCAAGGTTTTTTTTTTTTTTCAGATTTTCTTCTGTTGCTGATATATGGCAAAACAACAAACAACAAACAATATCAGTACTATCTCTTAAAAACTCCAGAAATATTTGCTCATAGGAATTGCTTAGAAAACAAAAATGGTCAGCGCAGATAAACTGAAGTGATACAGAACATTGATATATACAGAAGTACTAAGGATGGTAGAGGAGAACCTTATTAATTTGCTCTAGAGTGAATGAATTTCTAGATTGTCCCACTTTGTGATCACACAGGCAATATGATGTTCTTTACAAGTTGGAACATTGAGCCTGACCAATTTGTTGTGAATGAAGGGGTGGGGTGGGGAGGAAGCTGGCAAAAGAAAGAATGAATTTGAAAAGGGGCTACATTTTTAACAGAAAGCAAATCAGATATTTTCTGCCAATCTACCCCAATGGTAAGAGAAGATCCAATATTATGAAGAAAATGTATGATAGTGCATTCAGATTTAGTAAGTGCAATCTATGGAGAGATTGCACTTACTAAATCTGAATGCACTATCATACATTTTCTTCATAATATTGGATCTTCTCTTCCCATTGAGGGTGGCATATTTTGGATCCATTCATGGATACTATATGCACTGGAATCTTTTCAAATGTCTTTGGCAGTGGGACACAAAATATAAATATGTTTGTCAAGTTTTAAGATTTTTTTAGGAATTTAAATTATGTGCAACTTTTTCATATTATGTTTCAATTTTTATATCTGCTAATACAGTATCATACAGTTTTTTGTAGTTTACTTCTGAATTATGTTGATGTTACATTGAAAAGAATACTTCTTCCTAAGACTGCATGTTTCATATATTGTTTTTTCTTGGTTTAAAAAATTGCACATTTAGACAAGGCCTATTATATCTTTACGAAACTGATAACAGCCTTCTCCCCTATGTGTTTGTTTAGAACATTAGAACATGCCAATATTCTAGGAGGTTAAATAATAATGCCACTGACTTGTCTTATGTAGGTGGACTTTCCTCTTCAAAATAAAAGTACCCATATTTTTTACAAATGGTGTGCAATATGAAGTTTTGTCCTAAGTTGTCTATGTGGATTGTTTAAAGTACTTAAGGTAGCATAATTATACTTAGGGTAGGAGTCATAGTTAACTTGGAATTTGGAATATAAATTTTCATGTCAGATGTTTTCAACAGCAAGATTATATTCCTAAATTGGAAAACTAAATACAATTGCATACAAAATGTCTATAGAGATTCTCAGTCATCCAGGTCATGGTTGACCCAAAGATGCTTTTTCAAGAAGCAACTGGACTTTCTGGTTTTTCTTTGAAGATGTTTCATTTCTCATCCAAGCTTTTTGGATGAGAAGTGAAATGTCTTTTTTGAAAACCAGAAAGTCCAGTTTCCTCTTGAAAAAGCATCTTTGGGACAATTGTATACAGAGAAACTTGCTGTACCCTTAACATATACAATAACCTTCACTTTTCTTTTCCTATAATCCTTTTAACATCTCTGTACTGCATAAAAGAAAATACAGGTCTTTGTTTTTAATGTTAGATTTTTGGAGCTACATACTTGAATGTTTATGTTTAATTTTAGAAGATACAGACATTCATTATTAATTAGCTCTGAACCAATAACATACATCAGATACTTGTCAAAAACTGGAGGTTAGGAAAATATTGACATTGATTGGTGGACATGCCATGTCACTACATACATCATTTGGGCATGAATATACTGGTATTGTTTGGGCATCGTTTGGGAGTGAATCTATTGGGTATGGGTATTTATTTGAGCATGAATCCAATGCAACATGGCTCCAGAGATTTGACAATAGTTTTTTTTTGCCTGAGTTATCCAAGTATAAATAAAATTTGCCTGAAACTAGAAGTTTATAAAACCATTGTCCTCTGTTAAGAAAAATGTATATTTTACTTGGCAAATGAAACCAAACATAGAAAAATGAGAATCCAGGGCAGAAATTAAATATCTATGAAACAGAGTAATATAGATGTACAGAGAATATATTTGATTCTGTGTTTCAATTTTACTTTTTAAATGGAGCAAATAGGATTACCTACTAAGAACATTTTTTTTTGGCACAGACTTTGGAAAGAATGCAGTCCACAGGTACTGTGCTGTCATCATGGAATTTTCCTTCCTCATAATATAGTATTATAGTTGGCATCGGACATTTTAACCTATCAATTAAGGATCTCTCTGGATCAATTAATTATAACTTGAAAGAACTTGCACCTCTTGAGACAGCCTTTATTGCTGTGCTTTGGAGCTAATCACTCAGTGAACATCCGCAGAAATCTTGCAATGACAGTCTGCAGCTGGCCATTCACTTGCATAATTATCAGATGCTTTCAGTCCCCTGAGCCTGGTCCTCAGAACATCTCTTGAAGTCCTTAGGGACTGATTTTCCTCAGTGCCACAGGTTTCTAATTTAGGAGCATTGCTTTGCATGTGAGGCCAAGGTCTATTATTACAAACATGTTAAGGATTCATAATCTTGTGTTTTAGATTTTCTATTCCCATGTGAATAAGTGATCTGCAAAACTATCTAAATGGCCTCGATATCTTTTCCCTTTCCAGTTAGATGAGTCCATTATACTGAGCAATGTAAATTGAACAAGGTGCCAGTGTTTTATTAGTTTGTCTTGCTATATTAGCAGAATATATTAGGACTTTTTCCTTCTGTCCTCAAATATTGTAAATGATTTTACCAAGCAGGCAAACCATTTTTTTCTTTCTGTATTCTAAAATTTTGTAATGTACTGGTAAGCTTTGATTTGCCACTTCAGAATTGTGTTAATGCTTAAGAAGGTATGTAACAGTAGTCCTATAATGTTCCAGAATGTCCCTATTGCTCTGCTAAAGGGCAAGAAAACAAAATAATGAAACTTCAAAAAAACAAAATAGCAACTTGAAAGCAAATACAACTTCACTTCTAAGAGTCTCAGTTTACCTACTGCTTGTTTATTTACATATGGTCTGGGATAAAATAGTACAGTAGTCTTGGGTAAGCAATTTGAATGTTGGAGACCAATTGATGTAAAATGATATATAAAAGTTTCTCTCTTCTCTTCACCCATCTACTTGCCAGTTCCAAAACTAGATTGACAAGGCATATGGAAAATTGTTGTTGAAAGAATCAGATTTTATTTTTGTTCTTTTAGATCCCTATTATGGGCCTTAAATTGATAAGCTAAAAGATGAATGTTCACATATGTAGGTGGTACTTATGATCAGGCCTTCTATTTATCTGTTGCAATTTACTGTAATTAGTAGATTTATCTAAAACAGAGTTCCCTAATCCCCAGTCCATGGACTAGCACCAGTCTGCAGCATGCTAGAAACTGGGCCCTGCAAACAAGTGAAGCCTCATCCGTGGGATGCAGGTAGCACATGAAACCATGCCCCATTCGATCTGTGTATAAACCTATCTCCACGGAACCAGTCCCTGGTGCCCAAAAGGTTGAGGACCACTGATCTAAGGAGTCCAGGTTTTTTTAGTCTTGCTAAAGAAAATCTTTTGTGTAATCATATCAGATTTGATTCTAGATCATTCCATTTCATGACAAAACTTTGAGTCAGCAATGGTAATTAATTACAAACCTGCATTGTACTGCTTCCAGTGTTAATACATATGATTGTTTTCAGTTAGTTGGGATAACTGTAACTGCATTGCCAAAAAGGCCTTATGAATTGTTTACCTTATTTTGCAAAGCTGCTTCTTTGACAACATTGTATTGTTAACTAGGGTATACAAAACCTTTGCAAGACCAATTTTCAAGTACAGCTTGTTAGGGATAACATTGTTTACCCTAACTGGCTTAGGTAAAATAATAAATATGTTATCATGGTTTGTTAGTTAAAGTGTCTGTAACTTTAACTGTAAGAATGTAATTAAGGGAGTGGGTGTAAAAGTACCATAAAAGAAGCAAGGCAACGGCAACTTGCTCTCTCTGGCTTTATGATCCCTAATTACTGGATGGATTAAGAGACTGCGTTTTTCCCTACTGGAATGGGAGAGAGAAAGGACTGTTGATTTATCAACTGTGAGAGGACTGCTTTATTTTAAGTGAACTGACATTGGATATTCTACACGGACTTTGCTAATTGAATATCCTTGAATGGACTGACTAAAATGATAAATGACTAATGGACTGTTATTTTGACTATGCTATAAACTCTAAATGGAATAAAATATATTTTTGATAGCACAAGCATATCTGTTATTTTTACTGTATGTTAACTAACATACAAACTTTATCTCACACATTTATCTGTATGCCTATCTGACTAATGCTGTACATTCTGTTTAGCTTGTCTCCTAAACCCTGGTTGGGGAACACAGGCTTAACACAGCTCGTCTGCCTGGAACCTGCACTGTATATTGGACATTAACACAACTGAGCGAGTTCAGAGGTATTTTTTGAGAAAAGTACTCCATTCCTCCTCTCACAATAGATTTCCCTTTGCCTTCAGGCTCAAAACAATGTGGAATTGCTCCTCCTGTGGTCCAATCACAAAATTGTCTGCAATAACATCTTGCCTGTCAATGACTTCTTCAGTTTCAATCACAATAATACAGGCAAACAACTGATACAAACTCAAGGTAAACTGCTCCAAACTCGATTGCAGAAAATGCGACTTCAACAACAGAGTGGTCAATGCTTGGAATGCCCAACCAGATTCCATTGTTACACTTCAACCCCACACAGCTTTAGCCACAAATTGTCTACTGTGGACCTCACCCCATTCTTAAGAGGTCCTTGAAGGGGGCATGCATAAGTGCACCAGTGTGCCTTCCGTCCCTAACTTAACTGTCTCCATTTATATGTATTTACTTCCTTTGTTCTTGTTTATGTTTATACTTACCTTGTACATGTTTGACAAACAAATAAAAGCAAAAACACAAGCTTTCAATCTTAAATAAATTGAAATTGTATTAGTTTTTAAAAGTTTTAATACTTAAAAGTTAACACTGAAGATTCATATAGACTATAGGTTTGATTTTGTATTTTTTTTCTTAATTGACTTAAACAAAAGGTACAAACACACACTGGAGAAGTTATATGTTAAGTTGCATTTACATGCAATTAATGAGGGCTAAAGTGCATCAGAAACTACTTCTCTAATTTAGTTAGAACAAAAGCATGTTCTCCGTTGAACTGCTGCGAGCATCCATAGAGTGGGGAGGTGCTCCAGTCTCGTGTCATACAGGCTGAGCTATAATTGAAGGAACGCCCTCCTCCTCCATGTGACTCCTGCAGGCGTTCCCCCAGTTTTAGCTCAGCCTTTGACAGACAGGCAGCTATATTCGTGTCTTGGCTGTTTCAGATTTCTTGCTTAGAATTCTTGTATCAGGTTTGCTTTTCTTTTAATCCTTGTTCCTTGCCTTAATTGTGTGGTCCCAAATTTCTGTCAAGCAAGGTTTTCACCTTTAGGGGGGAATTAGGGGGAGTCGGAGCCTTTGCCCCCCCCTCCTTCTCCCTCTGCCAGCCTTTAAATTGCGCTCCCAGGAGCAGCCCTTTCGTTCAGCTTTATTTATCATTCGTTGCATCTTCCCCCCACCAACGCAGTCAGAGGAAGCTCTGCTTCTTCTTCCAGCTCTTTATTTTTGCCTTTTCCCTCCATTTAAGGCCTGTTGCGTCTCTGGATTATTAGCGCCACTACGGGCGGCCATTTTAGGTGTGCCTCGTGGTTGGCGCCATTTTGACTGATCAGTTTAAGTTGCGTGGTTGCTGGTAGGCCCTCAGCGTGAAAGGACGCGTGGAGCCTGATTTTATTGAGAATACCGTGGCTCCGGGCCCTGTTATTCTCTGCTGCCTTCCTGTGCCTTGTTGGTTCAGTTATTGATTGCCCGCAACTTACACAGAGATGTAGGCACGTACCTTCCAAGTTCGCTGGGAGGCTGCCTTAGGAGGCCTTCTCAAACCCCTGTTTTTGTCTGTGGATATTTCCATTATATTTATATATAGGGGTTATTGTTTTTTCTGGCCTCAGCGTTGGATTTGGCTTCCCCTCTTGCAGTTAGTTTAGCTAGTTGTTTATTGAGTTTCCTTTCAATTTGATTATCTTCGGGCTCCGCCCACATATATATATATATATATATATATATATATATATATATATATATATAATAAATATTAAAAAAATATAATAAATACTAGAATAAACAATTGTTTTCATTACTCTTGAGCTGTTACTAGTAGGTAGATAGTTAAGGGAATTTTCCCTTTTCCTTTCCAAAAGGGGGACGTGGCCCAACCTTAGGAAAACCGGCTAGAGCGATAGGCCGAACTCCTTGGTGCACCAATTGCCTCTCCTATATTCTTTGTATCATGGCAGAGGGAAATCCGAGTGGGCCTTCCTTAAAGGCCAAATCCAAGACCCACTATTTGCGTGCAAAGGACAAGGATTCCTCCAGTGCCTCCCAAAGGGATGCCTTGAGGCATTCTAAGGCTCTGGAGAAATAATTTAGCAAACGTTCAAAGGACTCACCTTCTGTAGCTCTTGCTCCTCCCTCTCTTTCTGTGCATTCCCCCCCGCCCGGACAGTCTTCCCCCTCCAGGTGTAGTTCAACACCGAGTCTCCATTCCCCTCGCGCCCCCGAGGCAACATTTACACCAACCGCAGCGGGCCTACGCCAAGACCCGGCTTCTTCTATTATCCCAGACAGTATCAAGGAATGGATGCAGCTCGCCATCCGTCAAGGGATCGCTTAAGGCATGCAGCAACTCTCAAGGACGGAGCCTCAGGAGATGGCACCTGGAATTACGTCCGTGTCTACTAGACCTATCGCCGGGTCAGCTTCCCAGCCAGGACAGGTACCTCTCCAATTGGAAGTTCCATGTCTGGAGGGTGTGGAGGCCCTAGCGGAGGAGGAAAGGGACTTTCAGTCTGTAGGAGAAGAGGAAGGTTCCGATAGAGGGTCACTGCATTATTCAGAGCCCCTATTTGCACTGGACCCCATGGAGGAGGAAATGTCTGAAGACGAAGGCATTTCCCCTGAGCAACCGGCTATGGTGGGCCTCTTCAAACCTCAGTTGTTTAAATCTTTATTATTTAAAGCTAAAAACATTTCAGGTCTTCTTTCTCCGTCTGCTTCTGAGCTGCCTCCAGCTGCCCTGGGGGGTCAAGAAGACTCCATATTCACTCATCCGGTCATTGAGACTGAGGTAATTCCTACTCCTCCAATATTCTCCGATCTTGTAGCAAGACAACTGGCATCGACAGGCCCCTCTCCTGTCCCTTCTAACCAGGATAAGAGGCTGTTCAATCTCGATCTGGAATTCTCAGCCTTGCTGGCTACTCCGGAGGTAGACGACCCTATTATTAGATTGACTTCTTCTTCCAATCCCACTGACGCTCTGGAGGCACTTAAACCTGAAGATAAGCGTATGGAATTGGCGCTCCGGCGGGCGCATCAGTCAGATGCCTGGTTCATAAAATCGGACACAGCTGCTCTTCCATAAGGTGGCTTAAACAACTAAAGCAACATGTCCCCGCTTCCAACACCAGAGCCCTGCAGGACATCGCCAAGCTCACGGCCGCAGCTGAATTTGCGGCCGATGCCACTTTTCATTCCGTGAAGTTCTCAGCCCGGGCCATATCCTCACACGTGGCTGCCCGTCGGCTGCTCTGGCTCCGACAATGGCATGCAGATGTCAGAAATAAATCCAAGCTAGCCTCAGCTCTCATATCGGGAGGGATGCTTTTCGGCCCTGCCTTAGAACCGTTATTAATGGAGACGCGTAATAAGAAGAAATTTCTACCGTCCCTTTTTCGTAAACCAGAAGCCAGAGGGTCCCAGCCATTTTGGAGGGGCTCCTTTCGTCCCTTCGTCCAACATTCCTTCTCCCCTAGATATCAGGCCTCGTCGTCCTTTCAGCCGGCCTATCAAGACAGAAGCGACTCAGGTGATAGAGGCAGGAGGGAGGAAGCTACAGGAGGCCCTTCAGAGGTTCAGGAAATAGGGCGTCCCGGAGACCCAGATAGATCTCCCGCCTCCTATCCCATTGGCGGTCGCCTTAGATGTTTTGCTAACCAATGGGAAACATCCACTTCGGATATTTGGGTCAGAGACACCGTTAGATTCGGTCTTTCTCTCCAGTTTCACTCTTCACCACCAGAACATTTCATGGTTTCTCCCCTTTCCAGGGACCCGACCAAGCGGGAGCTCATGTCATCAGCTATCAAACATCTCACAGATATTAGGGCGATCCAGCCCGTACCTGCAACACAGCCCTCCTCTTTCTAGTCCCTAAGCATTCTGGAGGCTGGAGGCCCATTTTGGATTTGAAGAGGCTTAATCGGTATATTGTCCGACATAGATTTAAAATGCATACCCTTCAATCCATTTTGCAGAGCATCAGAAAGGGAGACTGGATGACTTCAGTAGATCTATCCGAGGCTTATCTCCATATCCCTATCCTCCCCTCGCATTCAAAATACTTGAGGTTTTGTTATAATAATCAGCATTTTCAGTATGTGGCCCTTCCCTTTGGCCTTGTTTCAGCCCCAAGGACATTTACTAAGGTGCTAGCAGCTCTATCGGCTCACCTCAGGCATTTTCTAATTTGGCTTCATTGTTACCTTGATGACATTTTGATTGTTTCACCCAACCAAACTCAGGCTACACGTGACACTGCCACCACCCTTTCGGTGCTGCAGGCTCACGGTTTCCTTGTTAACTGGGAAAAGAGTCAACTTATCCCTTCCACCCATATAGCCCATTTAGGAGCTGTCATTGATTCGGTGATGGAGAAGGTTTTCCTTTCCCACGATAGATTCGTCAGCATACAGACTTCTGTCAAGTCCATTAGGCGGTCTGGTAAAGCCTCTTTACTTGATTTATCCAAGCTACTGGGGAAACTAGTTTCCTGTATATCTATTATTCCATGGGCACGTTTGCATTCTAGATCGTTGCAGTGGTTCCTTCTGCCGTATTAACGCTCCGGTCAGAGCAACTCCAACATCGTGGTGAAGGTCCCTCCAAGAGTCCTCACCTCTCTTCTATGGTGGACAAGACCTTCTATCAACAGGGGCCATCTGTTCAAGGATCCTCCAAGAGTCACGCTCACTACAGATGCAAGTCTCTCCGGATGGGGAGCCCATCTGCACTCCCTTTCAGCCCAGGGCGTTTGGTCGGCCGCTGAGCGGCGTTGCAACATCAATTGGCTGGAGCTCCACGCAGTGTACTTGGCCCTGAAGGCTTTCCTCCCTCAGGTACAAAGGAAACACATACTGGTTCTAACTGACAACACCACAACCAAGGCGCATATCAATCGCCAAGGGGGCACTCATTCTCTTCGTCTCATGCGAGAGGCCGAGAGGTTATGTCGATGGTCAGAAACACACATTCTATCCATCAGAGCAGAACACATTTCGGGAGCCTCCAATGTTCGCGCAGATTGGCTCAGCAGAGGCGCGTTGGACCAAGCGGAATGGTGCCTTCATCCTCTTCTGTTCAAGCAGGCAGCAACGATCTTCGGCTTACCTCTGGCAGACTTATTTGCATCTCCGCACAATGCCCAGACATCAAGATTTTTCTCTCGCTACCCCACCAACGGAGCGGAGAATTATGATGCCCTGCGTTGCCCTTGGCCTTCCGGTCTTCTGTATGCCTTTCCTCCTCTCCCTTTGATCCCAAGGGTGA
This sequence comes from Hydrophis major, assembly GCA_033807585.1. NCBI lineage: Eukaryota > Metazoa > Chordata > Lepidosauria > Squamata > Elapidae > Hydrophis > Hydrophis major. Next base: position 294,537,105 of record CM066328.1, on the reverse strand, counting down.
TTCAGAAACTGGTTCTAGAGAGGGCAGAGATTCTCCTAGTGGCTCTGTATTGGCCCAGGAGACCGTGGTTCGCAGACCTTCACGATCTGTCGGTGGCCCCACCATAGAGGATTCCACGGGACAAGATCTCCCTGTCCCAGGGCCTTCTCATCCATCCAGATCCGCAGTGGCTTCAGTTGGCCGTCTGGAAGTTGAGCGGGAAAAGCTAAGATCGGAGGGTCTATCGGCTCAGGTCATCACTACCATCATGACAGCGAGATGCCCTTCCACCACTCGCATTTATAATGCAACCTGGGACTGTTTTTCCAAATGGTGTCGTCAATCTTCTATTGACCCGCTCTCCCCTTCCGTTGCGCAGGTTCTGGCTTTCCTGCAAGATGGCCTAGACAGGGGTCTTTCCCCTAACACTCTGAGAAGACAGGTTTCGGCTCTTTCGACGGTGGTTTCCGGTGACTCGTCTGCGCCACTATCCCACCATCCTTGTATCAGAGCCTTTCTCAGGGGGGCTTCTAACCTGCGCCCCCCGATGGTTCACAGATACCCGACTTGGGACCTTAATAAAATCCTTACGGCGCTGACTAAATCTCCCTTCGAGCCTCTCAGGGAAACTTTGCTTCAGTATCTCACCCTTAAAGTGGTCTTTCTCTTAGCAATAACTTCAGCTAGAAGGATATCTGAAATTGCAGCTCTATCTGTCAGAAAGGACCTGTGTGTTTTCCATCCTGATCGAGTGATTTTACGGCCTGATCCTGTCTTTATGCCTAAAATCAATTCGGCCTTTCACAGAGCACAGGAATTGGTCCTGCCTAATTTTTGTCCAAAGCCCGTGCGGGAGAAGGAATGGCAGTGGCACACCCTCGATGTGCGCAGAGTCTCCGTATATACATCCATCGAACTCAGCCTATCAGAAAGTCTGAGTCCCTTTTCCTCTCCTTTCAGCCAAAGACAATGGGATGCAAAGTCTCCCCATCTACTGTAGGTCGCTGGATTAGGGCTACCATTTCTAAGGCCTATCTGGCTCAAGCCCTACCGGTTCCTAGTGGGGTAACCACTCACTCTACCAGGAATGTGGCTACTTCGGTAGCCTGGGCTACTCAAGCTTCCATTTATGACATTTGTAGGGCGGCCAATTGGGCGTCTCCATCTCCATTTATACGACACTATAGAATTGACACTTATCCTCTGCTGAGGCTTCCTTTGGTAGGCGAGTCCTTCAACAGGTGGCGAGAGAGCCAGAGGAAATTCCGACCCAGACGGAGTCCCGCCCGTAGGACAACATGCTTTGCTTTGTCCCACTCTCTGGATGCTCGCAGCAGTTCGACGGAGAATGGGCGTTAGTTCTTACCTGATACGCCTCTTCTCGTTGAACTGCGTAGAGCATCCAGCCCCACCCTTTTTATTCCGTCTGGTAGGGCATTCTGTTTCGGCCAATGATACGTTTTATGGTTGTTGAGAGTTGTTTTTTCCAGTTCCGTTAGAAGATTGTTGCTATCCTCTCGTCTTTGTAAAACTGGGGGAACGCCTACAGGAGTCACGTGGAGGAGGAGGGCGTTCCTTCAATTATAGCTCAGCCTGTATGACACGAGACTGGAGCACCTCCCCACTCTCTGGATGCTCTACGCAATTCTACGAGAAGAGGCGTATAAGGTAAGAACCAACGCCCAATCTGCAAATGGATATATTTTTTTTATTTTAAATACACTTAGTCTGCCATTTTTAAGGCTTTCATATGCAATGTAGTACATTAACATAATGCAGACAATGACTCCTATTAGACAAACATGCAAAAATAATGCTATTTGTAAAGAAAGATGAAATTAAGCCAAAGCTAATGATATGGACAAGATGGGATGAGATTCTCTGGAGACAAAATGAATTGTTACTTATTTTTTTCTCCGATGGCAAAGACATGACTTGTGAGGATGCAATTCAAATTGTGCCAGTGAAAAGTTACTCTTCATCATGTGACATACATTGTTTCTTTTAGCTAATTCCAGTTCTCTAGTAATGCAGAAATATTTGTCAACAGAACTATGTTGCTATCACATATTTAAAAGGTGATGAGATGGTTAGGGATATTTGCTAAATAGAACAGCTGAGGATGAATATGTACGTTTAAATGTTACAGTGAAAATGCTTATTGTCAATATATATGTATGGCAATAAAGGATTGCACATTATTTAGCCATGGAAGTGACTTAAGTTATTTATTATGACAACAAGTAATATGTATTTTCCTTCCTTTATTACTTTGTTTTGTTCTAGTTTGCTCTAGGGAGTCATCTGTCTTTATTGTTTCTGTGATTATGAGTGAACAGATTGTTTTTGTTGCGGTAACTTTCACACCATATCTTTTCTACATGGTAGAAGTTTTTTTGTATCATTTGGCAAGTGAGGTGCAGTAGCAATAACAATGATAATAAAAATCTGCTTTATCTTTTAATTTGTTTCATGTAGGACTATTTAGTGTCATCAGCACCCAAATGTATTCCTAATATGAAACAGGAAGAAAATCCTGCTGCTTCCTGAGCTAGTCAGGCCTTCAAATCTCCTTTGAATTTAGCAGAAGAAATCTGGGTTAGCTTTTGTAAAATTGTCAAAAATTAAATTAGAAATACAGCATCAACCCAACAACTACAAAATAAAGTTTTACTAGTTTGAAAACTTTACTATTTTGAAAACTTCATTTTATTTCATCATATTTACATGGTTATTCAGCATATGAATGTTTGATTCCTGCTTACAATTTCCAATTTATTATACTTATGGTCTTTTATTCAATTTAAAATTATGTCAGAGTATGTGCTATGACTCTGTTTTTACTCTGAGTGTAATTTCTTTTTATAAGAAATACTTTAACTTATAACTTACTTCTCTTACTTCTTTTAGGGCTCTCAGGTGAATTTAGTAACATTAATTTTTGAAAACATGGGCAGGGGAGGGATAGTTTTCCTTTTGTAATTTACAAATATAGAATAGTTTTTGAGAGCTTGTTTCTGAGAACAAAGCTTACCTGTAGGAAATTCAGATTAAGAGCACTTAAGAAGCAGATGAGAGAGATAGGGGTTAAATTCTGCAGTCATACCACATATCAGTTTCTTCCAGATGCCATTGGGAAACTGAGATAAATACTGCAGCATTTTCTATGTTGACATGGTGTTCGCCTGTCTGACTGCATCTTCCCAACAGACAGCACTGAAGCAATTACAAAATAAAAAGACATCTGTGCCAAGGCTTGGCTAGTCAAAGAAGGACAAACTCTTGTGTTTAAGGGTATAGAATCCAATCAATGAAAATGTCTGGACCTGTTAGTACCTAAGAATCTGAAGGCTACTGGGAAACTCCGGAGAGGGTCTTTTGTTGTAGAGATAAAAAGAGGCCCAAACAGTGACACTTTGGAGGAAAGGGGTCAGCCAGAAGGATCATCCATCTTCCTCAGTGGCAGCTTTCTGTCAGCTTCTAACCCCACTCAGCAGAGGATCTAAACCTCTATTGTTGACACCAGCCAATTCTCAGCCAAGTGTAAATGAAGTTAATATTCACTGACCTTATGCATACCCGATGAAGGCCCTCAGTGTCATCTTGGAAATAATGTTATCTGACACTTCAAAAGCAAGCACTGCCAGTTTGTGTATTTTTGTGTGTGCGCTGTGCAAGAAAGCAGAACTGTGCTGTTTAGCTATCAAATTGTTTCTCTCCCTTGATATATATTATCACTAAGAAAATATTTTTACTCTGGATCGATCTAAATATAATGTAGGGTTTTGTTGGTATGTTGGCATGTTGCTGTTGTAATGCTCTACCAGTATACAAGTATGCTGTATTGGTATATAATAAATGATTGTCAGGGATGAAATTCTTAGTAAAGAGTATGTGCTAATTCTATTAACTATAGAATTATACAGTTGTAAAGCTTAAATATCTGTTTAAGTACAAGATACACTTGAACATTTTTCTCTGAAACGAAGCATGCTGAAAGCAACTAAGGATTGTTGCTCTTATTTCTGTTCATTTTTCTTCTGATTGTGTAGAACCTTATTTTCAAATAAGAATGAGCATAAATTAGTTTAAGAACTGAGAAACCTTTGAATAAAAACAAACTATCAAAAGTGATTTTATTAAAATGCCACTTTTTTTTCAAATAGAAACTTTGTAACTAATTCTACTCTTATGTTCAGGATAAAATAAAAATGCAGGATATGTTGATCAGGATGCCTTTTCTGGGTTTTTTGGGTTCAGTGAGAATGAATGAAATGTATTGGATGTTGCTGGACATATTAATCAATTTTGGAATTGTTTCCTTAAAGTGTTAACCTGGAATGGTTCAAATATTTCTTGCATGCCCTTTTATATTCTTTGTTTAACTTTGTGCTAACTTTGCCTTTCCTTATTTGTTCTTTTTCTGTAAAAAAAATGTTATTAGCCATCTGGATGATTACTATTTACATAAAAAAAACCTTCCAAATAATGGAAACATCCAATCAGTTGATTTTATTGCGAAAGCATGATGGCATTTATGTGCAAGATGCTCTCAGAATCCCAAATAAAGTAGAATTACATTATTATTTTAACCTACTGCTTAAAAGGATATTGAATTAAGCCACTCACACAGAGATTAAAACTGCATCATATCTTTCATTTATTTTTCATAAATATTTATTATTGGCAACATTTCTGTGTCAGAGTAATTTTATGATCAGCTGTAAATCACTGTGTATAGAACTACACAGTTCAATCTCATTTACTTGAGTGGTCACAATTAATTGATTAAAGATTGCCAGAAAATTTCCATGTTGCCACCTTGAGTTTCTTGGTAAAAAGGAAGCTTATAATACAATAAATGTGTTTATGTAGCAGAAACTGGTTTATATTCAAGTCATTGTCCCTAATTTTTTTCTGATCTTGTCACTTATTAATTGTAAATCCATGAACAGTGTTTTTCTTCCTATGGGATTGTTTGATCAAAGGCAGGTAGCTAAAGTAATTGCCAGTTGTAAAGTAATCTCAATAGCAGAATTTTCTTTAATTATCAGAAAAGCTTTGCAGCATGGCAAAATTTCACAAATGTATTGTGACATAAATTTCTATGGACTGCTCTATATTAGTTAATTTGATATATATTTTTGAGTTAAAGGGTTCACTTTGAACAATGAATTAATTCCATTCTATGTATTAGCCTATGAACTACATATAAAGTTAGTTCATTAAAAATGTGGACTCAAAACAAAATAAACCTCCTACAATTATTTTTGCAAATTACATGTCAGATTAAAGTCTTAAAGACATTTATTTTTTCCTTTATGAATTGTTCTGTGTATTAGTGATACTACATAATATTTTAAACCATAATATGGACTCATTTTTGGCTTAACTAAATAATATTTCCAATAAAATTTAGATAGACAGAAATAATGTCATTATTTTATTCTGCTTACAGTAAGTCTCACGTGGAATACTGCGCTAAATTCTTGATACCACATTTAAAAAGAGGGTTGATCATTAGGAGAACTAAACAACTTCTGAAAACATTAAGATATTGTTTAATAACAATATTGGTGTTTTGTTATGGAATGGTTTTTAAGATTTATTACTTTTTATGATTTATTTTTATTGTATGCTACCAGAGTCACATTTGAGAGATGCAGGGCTAGATTAATGGGATGGATGGATGGATGAAAAGGTTGGATATCTTTAGATTACAGAATAAGTAGTAGATGATACAATTTCTATATTCAAACATTTGAAAAACCTTGTTAAAGCTGGAACAATTCTAATCCACTGTTTACTAATCTAGAAAGGAGGGAAGATAAAATACATTTTTGCAACGGAGCTTGCTGGTAAAAAGAACAGAATTGGAAGAAGATTTGGCATGCTAAGTTTTCCAAATGTATAAAGTACTGTCTTCATATTGTAGCTGACTAACTACAAATACATTTTGTATAGTACAAGAGTAAATATAGAGAACACAATTTTATAGTTACAGATTGAGTTACTTTATTTTATTTTTTATTTTTTTTTAAAAAAGCTATCACATATTTTTTTTGTTTTCAATATGAATAAGTATTTTGCTTTTTTGATCTAGTTTTCAAAATGTTAGTGTTTTCTTGTGCCAGAAACCAAACAAGTAATGCTCAAATAATGCAAATGGAAAGTGTTTGGTTAAAGGAACACTTCTGTTTGTTTTTCCTGCAAAAAAAAGAAGTAAAGATTCTTTGTACTAAATGTCAGCAAAAGATTCATTATAACAATAGCGGCATCTCTAGCTGTGAATTGTGAATTTTTGAGGAAGTGGCAGGGTTTTTCTTCCCTTTGGAGCTGTCTAAGGGAAAGATAAACTAGTATTCCCAACAATTGTTTCAATATTGCCTCTCTTGCCAGCTTTAATTTGCCACTCTGTCCAGTATTTCCTACCAAGAGATTTAATCAAAACTTCATGTAGGGAATGCAAAGATAACATTTCCTGAAGAGTTAGAATTATTTTTATCCTGATTAATCTCACTGGCAGTGGGGCAAGATTCTAAAAGGCAAACTTTGACCCATTTCTGTAATTCAGAATAATAGGTAATTTTCACCTTTTCTTTCTCTGGGTCTCTGTAGGAAAGGTCTTTATGGATTGGAGTTCAACATGTATTGCATTGTCAGCACAGCTGTGATTTCTCTGACATTACATCAGTAGAAAAAGGGAAAGGAGAAAAATGGAATTAAAGCATGAAAAATTGCTTTGTTCTCTAGAGTTCTAGGAAATGGGTTTTTGAAGCTCCATGCAACCTTTAGCACCTCTGAAGATAATTATATTCACGAAGAATAAACATCAAAGTTGTATTTGAAAAATTTAATCTTGTAGAAGAAAAGACAAAATAAAATCAATTGCAAGTGTAGGTGGAATATTTTATAATGAGTAGTCTGCATTGTTCAATTAAAATTTTTAATTGTCTAATTAAATATAAACTTGAAACGGGTGATTAAGAATATCCTAATATGTTAAAATAAAACAAAAGTTTATGTGTATCAATTGATCAGATATTTTAGAGCTGAGGTTTCGCAAGGAATGTATTGTCCACCACATAGCAAATATTTTCTTCATTTCCCTCAGTTTTTTATTTTTAAAACCTACAACAATAATATATTCTAGAATATTCATTTTTGAGGATAGATGTTTTTATACTAGATTATTCTGATAAGAATACTCAAGTTTATTATATACAGATTATAAGAAATTTATAAACAGCATTTTGTTTGTTGTACTTGTAAAATGTTTATTAGTTCAAAAGTACCATCAAATTCACATACCATTACAGCTTTATTTAAAGAAAATTGGTTATGCAATTTGAGTCAGTGACACCTACATGAAAACAATTATATACCCTTACATCTATCAAGATCAAAGTTTTCTATTTTCATAACCATCTCCAACAACTTAACAATGATTGGCGAGAAAGGCAAAAAAGTCTGTATGGTGGATATTGCAGTACCTGCAGATAGCAGACTACAAGAGAGAGAATTTGAAAAAAATCATAAAACATGAAGATCTGCAAGTAGGAATAGAATGACTCTGGCAAAAGAAATCAGCAATAGTAATAGATGCCTTGGATGCAATCCAAAAGTATCTAGAATACCATTTGAATATCATCAACATTGATCAAATCACTATTGGTAAATTAGCAGCTTTACTTTGCAACAATACCTTAACACCTTCAAACAGACCCTATCCTATGTCCTTGGGAAGGACTCTGTATGTTGATAAAATGCCAATCCAACCTAAACATCTAGCTGATTGTGTAGTCAGTCATAATGTGTAAGTAGGAAAAAGGACTTTAATACATATATAATCCATGGATCAATCCATGACAAAAAGAAGAAAATTGTAGAAATGCAGAGCCACATTTTAACTAAAGTGAGAGCACAGAAACAGGAGGTATTAGGCTATTAAGAGAAAAAGGAGTTTTTAGCACATTTTTATGTTTCTGCATACCAAGTCAAAGTACTAGTTACAAAGTACAAGATTAATGAAAATAAATCAAGAGTATTTTATTGGCAGAACATTCAAGAGAAGTTTATGCAATTTGAAAAAGTATTTCGTTTTATGCAATTTGGGGATAGACAACATTCTTTATTTGTTTTCTTTATCTGTGACCGAAAAGAAGGTACTGAATATATGAAGGTCCTCTACCACTAAAAGAAGAGTAGACAAAATAAAATACATAAACAAAAGTTCTGACCAGGACTCAACTTCCTACTAATTCTGGAGTTGTCTCCTTCCTTTGTGCATGTGCATAGTAATTATGGATTTTCACTAATTCATGGTGCTGTAGTTAATAGCCCTACAATCCTAGAAGAAAGGTGTAGCTATTTTAATGAGTTGCAGAGAAATATTGTGTGTGCACTTTTAGGCACCTTTTTGCCTGTGAATCCAAAATGATGAACCATCTTCCATCCATTATTTTCTCTTATATATAAAAACCCTATCAACCCACAACATACAATTTCACATGCATATGCTACCCCTCTTTACTTTTGACATAAATAGCAGTTGAAAAGGGAGAATAAAACTCAGGAAGGAGAAGGGTTATAGGAAACAGTCCTAGAAAAAATAAAAAAAGAAAACTGGATGGAGATGAGATGAGGAGAAGAGATTGTTGGACAGGAAAAAAGTGCCTTCTTAGGCTTGTTAGTAGGTAGTAGTGGTAGTAGAGGTAGTAGTGGTATCAACAGTCATGGGTATCTCTTGCTCAGTAACATCTTTCGGTCTTACAAAGTGATCTGCTCACCTTGCAGTTTAAGTCCTTGGCTTCCTATATGGTTAAATCAATGGTGGAATTCAATTTTTTTGGCTACTGATTCTGTGGGCATGGCTTGGTGGGCGAGGTGTGGCTTAGTGGGCATGGCAGGGGAAGGATACTGTAAAATTCCATTCTCCCCCCACCCCACTAACCTGGTTTCCAGCTCCTTATTCCTGTGCAGGGCAACAAAAGAAGACCCAACCAATCAGCTGGGACTCCGGAGGCAGAAAATAGAGGGGATGGAGCCATTCAGAGGTGGTGTTCCAAACTACTCAAAATTTCTACTACCAGTTCTCCAGAACTGGTCAGAACCTGCTGAATACCACCTCTGGGTTAAACAGATTTTAGTTTCTCATGCTTCCTAATCAAAAATGAGGCCTAGAAGCAATATTTTTTATTACTAGCATTAAAAAGAACATACAAAATTTCTGTATGTCTGACAGTTAGGAACATTCCTGATGCTGCAGAAAAGTAACCCATTTTAAACTCATTAAAAACACATTGTATGTTTATTCTCACAATGATGTGTTAATAACACTTTGAGCTATTAGTGAGTATTTGTTGTGCCTTTGCAATAAGCTATAATGCTAGGTCAGCATACAAGTTACTATCTTGTGATAAATGAGTGATATTAACATACTAGGGCATAAATAGATTTAAAATAGCTTAGTATATCAGCTTTTTATTGTATATTTCAGCTATTTCTTCCTTTTGCTAAAATTATGAGTCAAGCGTTAAATAATTTATGACTTCACATTTACAAATAGGATCACATTGTATTGATCTCATTGGAGTGTGGACTATTAATATGGAGATATAGTATTCATCATCACTTTAAGTTTGCTGCTAATATGGATATAAAATAGTGACATAGTGTGTTGTGAATGAATAATACCAATAAAGTTATCTTGAGCTTGAAGTCAAGTGCAGGGTTCTGGCTCTGCACTTCTGATTGGCTGTTAACAGGCCATTCCTATTGGTTAACGGAGCTAGCGCTGCAGGTTTGCTATTGGTTGAATAGTTAATAATTTGCCTATATAAGGAAGGCTATAGCAGCCCTCCAGTTTGAGCTGTCACAATATGTAAATAAAGAGTTTGAAGTTCACTGTTTCTACCGGCTCGTCTCCATCATTCGCACCCATGCTCCAGACTTAACACTGGCGACGAAGGTGGGATTGGATGACATCAGAGCCAACTAAGACAACTAAGCATGTGGCTGAAGCGCACAACGGCGGAACCATGTCCGGCGGCGTAGTACCACCCGCTCCGTTCGATCCAGCTCAAGAGGACTGGGAGTCCTATGTGGATCGTTTTCAAATGTTTTTGGAAACGAATAATCTGAAGGATGCCACACCCGGGAAGAAACGGGCGGTATTCCTAACGCACTGCGGCCCGACGGTATTCAAAATGGCTAAGGCATTAGCGAAACTGGCGGAAGCGAAGGCCATGGACTGGGATGTCCTCGAACCGCTACTAAGGGCCCACTATGCACCAACCGTTCCAACGCTCATAAGACGACATGAGATCTATCAAAGAAACCAGCGGAAAGGAGAAAGTGTCGCCGATTTCATTGCAGACCTCCGGAACTTGGGAGGCCTTTGCGATTTCATCGACCTAGAAGAGGTCTTGAGAGACTGAGTAGTCCTCAGGCTAGACGCTTTAAACGTACAGAGCAAAATAATGGCAAAGGGCGACATCACCCTTAAAGATGCCATAACTGAAGCTACAGCAGCGGAGGCGACCAAGAAGTTGGCTGCCCAACTACGCCGAAATTGCGCTGCAGCACACCCACTGGCCGGCAAAGTTTCACCTAACGCAGAAGGACAGCTGCAGACAGCCCACCATGAGGACCTCTCTTCATCATCAGACAGCGACGAAGAAGAGGTCCATCACCTGCGGTCCGATCGGGACCATTACCCGAAGTCCCAACAACCGTGCGCTGGCTGTGGGGCCAACCATTACCGCTCCGACTGCAAATTCCGCGACGCACTCTGCCACAAGTGCGGGAAACGAGGCCACATCGGACGGGCCTGCAGAGGCCTCCGCGGACCCAGCCAGACCTCGAAAGGAACTAATCTCCGCCATTCGACAGGGAATCGCCCTGTAAGGCGAGAACCAGTAAACCACTCCTACAGAAACGGACCCGTGAATCGTCTAGCGAGACGGGAAGAGGCCCACCAAACACTCACTATTGGCCATGCCTCTTCACTAGACGCTAAGAAAATTCGGGTCAACGTGAACATTGAAAATCGGCCTTGCCAAATGGAAGTTGACTCGGGATCGTCTCTTTCAATGGTTTCATGGAAGACCCTCAAGCAACTCATCCCCACTATCCGGCGCCAAGACCTTCAATTCCAATGGCTCGTGTTAAAGGACTACCAGGGGAACCGAATTCCAGTCGCAGGATCCAGTCGAGTCCGGGTTGCATTCAAGAACCGCACGGCGTACTTACCCCTGACGGTGATCAATAAGGACCGGCCTAGTCTGTTAAGCCTGCAATGGTTCGCACCACTCGGCATTGAAGTGGCTGGCATTAACCGAATCGGTGGCAGTGACTGGGAGGAAGACCTCACCCACGAATTCAGGGATGTCTTCGAGGAAAAGCTAGGCTAGTACAAGGGGACCCCGATATCCTTTAGCCTTAATCCAAAGATAGCTCCCATCCACCTTAAGCCTCGTCGAGTTCCGTTCGCTCTAAATCGATGAGCAGCTTGATAAGTTGATTATCCAGGGAGTGTTAAAGCCAACTGACCACTCGCCATGGGAAACGCCAATTGTGACACCAATTAAGCCGGATGGCTCCATTAGAATTTGTGGGGACAACCGAGCCACCCAAAACCATGCCCTGCAACATAACCCATATCCAGTGCCGGTGGTACAACACCTCCTCCATTCCCTGGGGGGCGGAAAAGTCTTCGCTAAACTAGACTTAGCTCAGGCTTATCAGCAACTGCCAGTTGATGAAAAAATGGCACAGGCACAGACTATCGTAACACACCGAGGTGCCTTTAAGTGTACGCGGCTTCAATTCGAAGTCAGTGTGGCCCCGGGGATCTTTCAGAGACTAAAGTAGAGACTATTGCAGGGGAATAAGGGCGTTGTCCCCTATTTTGACAATGTGCTCATTGCCGCCCCCACTCCAAAAATCTTACGGGAGCGTTTAAGACTGGTATTACGAAAATTCCAGGAAGCAGGCTTGAAAGTCAAAAGAAATAAGTGCAAACTGTGTACCGATCGTGTTGAATTCTTAGGGTACTTAATTGACAGTCAGGGTATTCACCCTACTGATAGTAAATTAAGAGCAATAAAAATCTCTCCCAGACCCCAGAACAAGACCGACCTCCAGGCGTTCTTAGGCCTCATCAATTTTTATAATGTATTCTTGTCACACAAGGCGACTGTCACTGAACCTTTACATCGTCTATTAGATAAAATATCAATTTGGGTATGGGGTCACAAAGAAAAGCAGGCGTTCCGTAATGTGAAAAAACTACTGACTTCAGACGCCGTACTAATGCAGTACAATGAGACTTTGCCAATAAACATTACATGTGATGCATCGCCTTTTGGAGTGGGCGCTATTTTGAGCTATGTGCTACCTAACGGTAACGAAGCCCCTGTTGCTTACTTCTCAAAGACGCTCTTGAAAACTGAGCGAAATTACAGCCAGATCGATAAAGAAGCCCTGGCGATTGTATCAGCTGTTAAAAGATTTCATGAGTACGTGTACGGCCGGGTTTTCACCATTGTAACTGACCACAAACCATTGCTGGGGATCATTGCTGGGGACAAGCCAACTCCCTACATACTTTCTGCCAGAATGACCCGCTGGTCAGAATTCTTGGCTGCCTACAATTATCGGCTACAATATCATCCCGGTAAAGCCATTCCCCACACTGACGCGCTGAGCCATACACCGCTCCCTGAAACTATCAATGATCCTGCACCAACAATGACAGCGTTGCAGATCGAGACACTCCACACGCCGCCATTAACTACCCGTGACATCGCGAGGGAAATAAAACGCGACCCCATCTTAGCACGAGTCCTCACATGGGTGGAACGTGGACGGCCATTGGACCAAGTACCAGATGACTTTGCACCATTCAAAAGTCGTCAAACAGAGTTGTTCTCGCAGAAGGGCTGTGTCATCTGGGGCAACAGAGTCGTTATCCCAGAACGACTCCAACAGACATTGCTAAGAACCTTGCACAATGGCCACCCTGGCATCGTGCGCATGAAGGGCCTCGCACGAAGCTACGCGTGGTGGCCAGGCATCAACAGACAAATCGAATCGTGGGTTAAAACTTGCAGGAGTTGCCAAGAAGTAAGCAACGCTCCACCAAAGGCAACCCCAACCGAATGGGAGACGCCGCAGGGACCCTGCATCCATCTGGACTTTGCCGGGCCGACCAAAGGCCACACGTTTTTACTAACCATCGACGCCGACTCGAATTGGTTCGAGATTCATCGAATGAGCAACACGACCTCTGACGCAGTTTTCAAAAGACTGGAAAGACTTTTTGCAACTCACGGATTACCAGATGTTCTGGTATCCGACAAAAGGCCCTAGTTTAACGCGCTGTCTTTTGAGCAGTACCTGGCTGACTGCGGTATCCGACATGCGCTCACTTCACCTGCACACCCTACTGCCAACGGTGGGGCTGAGCGCATGGTACAATTCGTCAAAAAGATTCTCCAAAAGATTGACTACGACAACATTGACGAGAAAATCAACCAGATCCTTTTCCTACAGCACATCACACCTCACAGCATCACCAACAAAACTCCCGCCGAGCTGCTAATGGGACGAAAGCTCCGCTCCCACCTTGATCGATTACACCCAGCCTACAAACCGGAAAAACCACTCGGATCCAGCGGCCGATGCCGTACCTTTCAGGTAGGCGATTTAGTATTCGCTAAAAACTTGTCGGGTGATCCGCTGTGGGTAGAAGCCACCGTAATCCGTGTAACTGGCCCAAGATCATACCTCGTTCAGTGCCCTGACGACAGACTTTGGAACCGTCGCACAGAACAACTACGATCGCGGCTACTGTCGTGCACTTCTGAACTCCCTTATGACCAAACTGAGGGGGGGAGGGAGATACAGAGGAAAGCGAATTGCAATTAGAGGGAAACCTTTTTGAAGAAACCGATAATGGGACTGAAACACAGGAACAGGAACCAGGGACTGGAGTGAGTTCACTTTAGGGAGTGGCCAGTGATATTGGTGACGACGGGAACGCGAACTCGGAACCAGAGGCACCCCTACTGATAAACAACGACCTACCTCAGCAGAAGTGTAGCCAACCGCCAGGCACTTTGCGAAAATCGAAAAGACTAACAAAACAGCCATCCTACCTTAAGGACTATGTAACCGCGCCCTGTGGGCAGAAGCCGGGGGAAAGGGGTGTTGTAAATGAATAATACCAATAAAGTTATCTTGAACTTGAAGTCAAGTGCAGGGTTCTGGCCCTGCACTTCTGATTGGCTGTTAATGGCAGGATCGGATTGGTCCGTTCAGGAGCATCTGATTGGCCATTAACAGGCCATTCTCATTGGTTAACGGAGCTAGCGCTCCAGGTGTGCTGTTGGTTGAATAGTTAATAAGTTGCCTATATAAGGAAGGTTATAGCAGCCCTCCAGTTTGAGCTGTCACAATATGTAAATAAAGAGTTTAAAGTTCACTGTTTCTGCCAGCTTGTCTCCATCATTTGCACCCATGCTCCAGACTTAACATAGCGGAAAGTCATATTTCCTATCTGTTACATAGATTTCACATAGGCAGAGGAAGGTCCAGGCCTGTGTAGAATGGTCAAAAATATATAGGGGAAAAAGCATCTCAGCCATAAATTTCACACCTACATACTTTCTTTCACACCTATTTTCAAACAATTTTTTTACTCAGTATTTCAGATAAAGTACAAAAAATATTATGTTACTTAATTGAATACTTGTTAAAGTTTATAAATGAACTACTGAGCAAGTAGTACTGTTGGGAAAAAATTGCAAAAATATTTTTAATTAATAACTGAATACAAAACATCTTCATACATTTTCAGATTATAGTTAATAGTCTTCCAAGTATATTGTGTCTTTAGCATGGTGAAAAATCCTTAATACATTAGAGTATTTGGAGGAAGGTTCAGATTCTTGTAACTTCCAAATTAAATGGATTTTTATCCAACAAACATAGGATAAATGTTTATAATACATGTACCAAAAAAGGGGGATGAGGCAGAGGAGAGTATAAGGAAATACACAAGCAATGCTAATTCTGATTTCAAGTATCTGAAATTCAGAAAAAAAGATCCCAAATTATTATCCCACATTTATTACATTTATAATTAAGTTTAATAAAGATGAGTTTTAGTTTTACGGTTTTGTTTTCAAAGGTATGTTACTAGTATGAAACACAAGATATATAAGAAAATTAGTTTTTTATCTTGATGAAATACCTAGCTTCGCTAATATA
Source organism: Hydrophis major (assembly GCA_033807585.1). Taxonomy (NCBI): domain Eukaryota; kingdom Metazoa; phylum Chordata; class Lepidosauria; order Squamata; family Elapidae; genus Hydrophis; species Hydrophis major. The sequence continues at coordinate 294,521,850 of CM066328.1, read as the reverse complement.
GATAAAATGTGGTCACACCTGCTGAATACCAGAGGTGGTATTCAGCAGGTCTGACCAGTTCTGGACAACCAGTAGCAGAAATTTTGAGTAGTTCGGAGAACCAGCAAATAACCACCTCTGACTGGAGATTTTATAGTAGCCTTCCCCTACCATGCCCACCAAGCCACACCCTCAGAACGGGTAGTAAAAAAAAAATGAATCCCACCATTGATTGTTACTCCTCTTTAATCATATTTTTATTCCATTTTTAAATTTAATTTGCATTTCTTCTATTTTTCCATCGTGATGTTAAAATTTATATGTTATAAGCAATATTCATATAATTCATTCCATAAATAAAGTTCCAATAATGAGCTATCAACCTAAGTTGTTAAATCTTGATTTCATTTCATGGTGATTTATATTCTGCTTTCTTTTTGTTTTGACAGGGGGAGTAAATAAAACTGCTAAAATTAAATAGTGCTTATTTTCACACAGGCTGATGTAATATCGGGTGTCTCTAGCATAAAGTTAATGTGTCAGAGTTCCTCATTTATACAATTGGAATGGAATATTGGTATACTGTTCAAAAATATCTCAGGATACCTGCTGGTCCTTCTTTTTAACCTCTAAATAAAATTCAGTTTTCTTTGAAAAAGCAGTGGTGAGTTAGGGCAAAATAAATATGGTAAATGCAATCAAGCATAATTGAAATGCAAATTAAATAATCTGGCAACAGGTAAATTCTTGCATTTTCTCAATTTTATCAACTTCTTTCCTGCTTTTACAATAGTGATCCACAGTAGTAGATATTGCTATTTAATTTAATTTAATTTCATTTATATTCTATGAAAAGGGTATTAGTAGTTTTTTGCTTGTATTGGCAATAAAATAATTTAAAACAATTAAACACAATAAGTTAAAACAATTAAACACAAAAAGTTAAAACAATTAAACACAAAATCACTTTCTACTATAGTACAATGGTATCTCATCCAAGATGTTTAAAAAGTTATGTTAACATTTTGTTGGCATGTTTATTACTTGTTAATAAAGTTTACATGTTTTAGGATTGAGGGAACTATGTTTAAAGATACTCTTTTTTAAAGAGTTTTTTGTTTCTATGATGTTTTAGTTTTAGTTGTGGAGAAAATAGGAGGCAAGAGTATTATCTATACTTAGTATTTTGAGTTATGTACACACAACTCTCTTTCTCTCTCTCTCTCTCTCTGTGTGTGTGTGTGTGTGTATATATGTCCCTTGTTCTATGTGTTGTTTGATTTTATCCATCTATCTTTCCATTCTTCCATCCATCGAAGAAAAAAGAAATGGTGTACCTCTTTTACTGTTAGTTGGTGTATTTAATTTATAAATTCATAAAACTGTAATAAATTGTGATGCCAGAAGGAGATTGTCACAAGGCAAAAATTAAAAGCAGTGAATAAACTTTATTCCTCATCTTTTTATGTATGTTTGAAAATGGAGAAAAAGTTCAAAGAGAATTTTATGTGGGAGGAATGTCAAAGCCAGCAACTTTTTTAAAAACAAAAAAACTCAAGATTTTATAATTCTGTCATTAGCAAACTATTTAAATTGTTAAAGAAATCGCTATATGCATTGTCTAATTTTCCATGTCAAGTTTTCAAGACATGAACAATGCGTAGTGATTTTAGTAGCACATTAATAAGCTACCGTATATACTCGAGTATAAGTCGACCCGAATATAAGCCGAGGCACCTAATTTAACCACAAAAAACTGGGAAAACTTATTGACTCGAGTATAAGTCGAGGATGGGAAATGCAGCAGCTACTGGTAAATTTCAAAAATAAAAATAGATGCCAATAAAAACTTTCACTAGGACAGTTGAGAATAAATTTGATATTCACAATTTCCTCTTTGAAAGAGACCAGTAAATAGGGAACAAGAAGATGAAGAAAAAGAAGTGTGTTTTTTCACACTTTTCACACTGAAGTGAACAAAAATGGCATCATAGGAACAAGCTTATTCTCAGCCCAAAGGTTTGTTTCTGATTTCTTCCCTGATTTAAGGGAAATTTGGGAAACGATCTCACTATCATGAAAGGTTTGATTGATTCACTAACCCAAAAGATGATGATAATGACAGTGGTAGGCAGGAGTCACTCTCTCCCTTGCAAGAAAAAACCAAGAGCCGTTCTTATGATATCTCTCTCTCTCTCTCTCCCCCTCCTCCCCCTCCTCCCGAGTGGACTGAAAGCAGCTGGAGCTGAGGAAATGAAACTGAGTGGAGCGACCTCGGCTCGCATTGCTTTCTCAGCCTAGAGCTCAGAAAAGCCTCCCCCTCCTCCTCCCCCTCCTGCCCCTCCTCCCGAGTGGACTGAAAGCATCTGGAGCTGAGGAAATGAAACTGAGTGGAGCGACCTCGGCTCGCATTGCTTTTTCAGCCTAGAGCTCAGAAAAGCCTCCCCCTCCTCCCCCTCCTCCCGAGTGGACTGAAAGCAGCTGGAGCTGAGGAAATGAAACTGAGTGGAGTGACCTCGGCTCGCGTTGCTTTTTCAGCCTAGAGCTCAGAAAAGCCTCCCCCTCCCATGCTTAAAAGTTGCAAAGGAAACACGGAAGCAGGGAAGCGGCTGCCCAGCTTCGGAGCTCCACACCATTTTTTTTCAGAGGGGAATCTGACTCGAGTATAAGCCGAGGGGTTTTTTTTCAGCACAAAAAATGTGCTGAAAAACTCGGCTTATACTCGAGTATATACGGTAATCTTTTTTTTTTTTTTATAGCTGAAGTGTTTTTCTAAAGAAGTAGTAGTAAACTACTTCTTAACTTTTGTTTTTATGCTGCAGAAATTGGATATTTTTTGAATAAAACAGTTACTTCACCATCAAATGTAAAGGCTGAGCTTGTTGCTAGTTAGAATAATATGTCAGTATTTGGGCAGTGTAGGAAGGGAAATTTAAAAGAAATTCATCTTCAATTTAACTTAACTTTAACCCTAACTCTAAATTTGATGCTGGGTTTGTTAAGTTTTGCAATACAGGTACTCCTCAAATAACAACATTTCATTAAAGTGACCATTAAATGTTAAAAAGGCACTGAAAAAAGTGGGTGGTAATTGTTTTTTCACATCATGGCAGCATCCCCATGGTCATGTGAACAAAATTGAGATGCTTGACAACTGACTTACAGTTATGATGGTTGTAATGTGATCCTTTTGCAACCATCTGACAAGCAAAATGGAACAGCTTACCCTCAGAAATGGAACAGCTTGCCTTTGGAAGTTGTGGGAGAGTCATCACTTGAGACTTTCAAGAAGAGATTGGACTGCCATTTGTCAGAAATGGTGTAGAGTCTTCCACTTGGACGGGGGGGAGGGGTTGGACTAGATGACCTAAAACGTCCCTTCCAACTCTGATTATCTATTAAACATCTGGTAAATCAATGAAGCCACTTAATAACTGTCTTAGTAACTTAACAACTTCAGTAATTCAGTGAACAACTGTGACAAGAAAAATGGAGCAAAATTCATCTAACAACTCTTGCTTAGCAACATAAATTTTTGGGCTGAGTTGTGGTCGTAAGTCAAGGATTACTTGTATCTGTTTAGTCCTAGTAGTTGTGATTTCAGTCTATCAGGTTATTTTGGCTGAAGTGTAAATCCTACTTCATAAAAAATATTTATGAAAGGTGATCTTGGGAAATGCGATTTAACAATTAACATAAGATGCTTTCATATCTTTATCAAACCTCATGGTTTTATGAATCACAATATGTAATATTTAGAGAAATAACATTTACTTATGATGGGTGCTTTACTAAATGAGTGGGAAAGATATTTCTTTTCCACAGTTTCTGATTGGAATTTTATTTTATTCCAGACATTAAACAAATTCTAGTTCTGAATATAATACTATTATGTTATTTATATTAACATTATGTTATTTATATTAACATAATATTAAGCTTTTTTAAGGAAAGACCAAAACTTAACAACAATGCAAATGGCCAGCATTCAAATAACATGGAACAACATCCCTGAATAACTTTGAAATGTTTAAAAGTTTTCATTGAACAAAGAGGAAAATGCTGGTTTGTGAAGAAACCCTTTTTTATTTCACATCTCAAGATTTATAGATATAATAAAAAAAAAACCTGAAGCAGAACGATCCTTGTGATAATTAGGGCTTGCTGAAATTCTGTTTTTCATGCTTTCAGTTGACGCTGAGACTGTGAAATCTGCAGCTTTATATATTGCTACGTGAGTATGGTCTAGAAAAGAATTTGTACTGATTATTTCAGTTTTCTTTATTTAACTTTATATAAAGTTTAAGGATTTCAGAATCTGAATGGATACTTTTTTTTTTCTTGCAAGTATTAACTAAAAGCAGTAAGGTTGGCTTTCTCTCCAAATTTTATACAAGGCTTTTCTGTAATAATTTGAATATGTCTATCTCTGTTTACATATGTAGCAAGAGAGAGAGATGTTTATCATGTTTATTTTTTGTTAAGCATAAATATATATTATTTTCATGCAGCATTGAATATGATCTCATAATTTTTGGTGCCTATCTATAATCTACAGGGATTGTGGAACAGTGATTTAATTTAGTAGATTAATTTTACTTTTACAAATTTAGTAAGTTAGTCAGTTTTACAAATTTACAAGTTTATAATTTTTCTTGGATCACTGTCTTTCCTCCATCCATACACATTACTCATTATTAAGAATATTTATGAAATACACCAGAAACTGTGATCAAGCACTAGTGCCCATAAGTATCTCATAATTTGTAATGCTCCTTGTAAGAGAATCTGGATGATAAAAAAAAACCCTGAATATCAGAAGTGCAGTATTTGAAATTTGTTCAATAATTGACAAAATATTGCAGAATTTTAAAAAAAGTCAATATCATAGAACAAAATGCTAGACAATTTAATTTTCTAAAAAAATTAAATTAAATCAGAAACTTAAAATTTTATTATTGTAATTTATCAGAGATCTAGCTGGTCATTCTGTCCTGTGTTGGTGATCTCAGTGTATACCTGTGTGTCTATGTAGCAAAATTTTGCCACAAAATAACATATACAATATGTGAACTATAAGTTATATTACATTCCTTAGAGAAGAAGTCTCCAAACTTGGCAACTTTAAGACTTGTGGACTTCAACTCCCAGAATTCTCCAGCCAGAACTGTGCTGGATGGAGAATTCTGGGAGTTGAAGTCCACAAGTCTTAAAGTTGCCAAGTTTGGGGACCCCTGCCTTAGGGTAACCAGGGAACTTATTTAATAATGATTGAAGTAGCCATCCTTTCAGAGCAAAAAACACAAACATGTTCCACCTGATCTACGTTTGTCACTGCATCTGGGATACTGAATTTCTTTTGAGCCCGATAGAAAGGAGAGTGTTAAATCAAGCATTTCGTTTAAAAAAAAAGCCTTCCTATAATTGGAATAAGTACGAGAATACAAATATTTTGGAGGTGGTGAGCCTCTATTACCCTCAGTGACCAGGGAATCTTTGTAATAGGGCTCAGCTCATAGTGCAACTCTTTGTCTCCAATCTGTCAGCAAATTAATTCATTGGCCTTAGCCAAACCCTAATTTAGCACAAACTCAGGAGACAGACCAATTAAGCTCATTGTACTCATCACATGCATCCACCTTCTAGATTTACATTTATCCCTTTTAATTAGGAAAATCAAGCCATTTAGAGAGGCTGATTTTTAACCGTATAAGTAAAATTAATTGCCAATTCCTTGTCTCCATCTTGGTGTGTCTTGATCAGCTTGTATGGTATACAGGGCACACACCTAGGTATCATAAATAAGAATTTTCAGAAACCCAGACTGCAATTTATCAAAACTAGAATCAGATCCCAGCTATGTTAATGTTGCATAACATAGCTAGGCAGCAGATTTTGTATTGAATTTAATAGCAGCTAGTATAAAGCATCTTCATTGGCTTCAGTTCTGTATTAAAATGGCAACTACATTGGTAAAGGCTATATTGGAAGCATAAATTAAAATAGGCTAATAGACTTATAGCCCTTTAGTAACTGTTTGAAGTTACAATGAGACTAAAAAAAGTATTTATAACCATTCTTGAAATTATGACCATCATAATATGTTACGTGATCAGAATTTGGGTGCTTTGTAACCAGCATGCATTTATCATGATTGCAGTGCCTTGGGTTTTGCATCCAGCTTCTGAGAAGCCAACTCAATGGAGGGAGCTAGATTTGCTTAATGATTTCATGATACGCTTAACCACTGTTGAAAAAAGGTCATTAATTTGGACATGATTCACTCAACCACTGAGTTTAGCAACAGAAATTCTGGTCTCAACTGTAGTTGTAATAACTACCTGTATTTAAGAATAGCCTGTGAGGATAAAATGGACCACACTATTGAATATATCTTCCCTATCCATCAAACTGGTGGTTTTTTTTTTCTTTTTCAGTTTACAAAATGGAGGAATGATCTCCTGGTATCCTCCTTTTCTCTTCTCAGGCTGTTGTATAACATAAAATAACTATTTCCAATTGAACTTCTCTGTGAAGTTGTTTGATAAACAACTTTAGATAAGTTAGATTGTTATTAAAACCTCTTTCCTTTTTTTTATCTTTTGTCCGTCCTTCATCTCTCTCTGTACCCCATTCCATCCCCGATTTTGCTTGCCTTTTGTCTCATGTCACCAGTTAACTGTTTTAGATGTTTCGGTCAAACTTTTTGCTAACTAACCTAAGTGGCTTATGTATTTTCTCTGATCTCAGGAGATAACAACCTGCAAATACCCTCTCTTTCCATATAAATATCCTTTCTATTTTTTGCTAACAATGCAAGGAAACCTTTTCTTTTCCTGGTCACATTATTACCGTCTGATTCACATTAGATATGGCATGCAGTTTGATGAGCAAAAAGTACAGGTAGTCCTTGACTTAAAACAGTTCACTTAGTGATTGTTCAAAATTACAACAGCACTGAAAAAAGTTACTTATGACATTTTTCACACTTATAAACATTTCCGTATCCCCATTCAAAATTTGGCCGTTTGGCAACTGAGTCATATTTATGACGGTTGTTGTGTCCTGGGATCATAGATCCCTTTTTGTAACCTGACAAGCAAAGTGAATGAGGAACCCAGAATCACTTAACAAGTGAGTTATTAATGAATGTGGCAAGAAAGATCATAAAATAGGACAAAATTCAAATGTCTCACTTAGCAACAGCAATTTAGTGCTCAATTGAGGTCATAAGTTAAGGACTACCTGTACCCTTTTACTGATATGAATATAGAAATATCAGTCTCATGAGCTCATCTCCTGGCTCCAGATGGGAAGCAGATGGTGGGAACCCAGGACCTACCTGGGTGCTAAACAACTCATAGGTATTGACACACCATAATGAATTTCCTCTCTTATCACTGACTGAATGGAACAAAAGTTCCTCTATGTGAGTGTGTGGCTTCCATTACCAAATAATACGTTATATTTTCTTATTATCCTAGCATCCATCGTTCATTACATCTCCAAGATCTTCCCATGACAGATCTTCCCTTTCAGAGTCGTAGTCTGTTCTTTCCCACCAACAAGTCAGCAATCTGATTTTGAGTATAGTCTGGTATGGTTAGAATATCACACAGTAAGTCTTTGGGCTATTCCATCAAGACATTTGAAATACACAAAAAGCAACATAATGTATAAATTTTATAGAGAATATAAATAAATTACAAGCCATTTTTTTTTCATTTTTTAGATTAGATATGCCCAGGGGTGGGATTCTTTTGGTTCGCACCTATTTGCTAAAACCAGTTGTTGAAATTCTAAGCAGTTCGGAGAACTGGTTCTTAGAAGAAATTACTGGCCTAATCCGATAAGGAAGGCAGGAAGGAAACATTCTGGTGTTGCTTACAGAAACTGCCTCTCCATTAACCCTTATTACATTCTTGGCAAGACTAGACTTCCTGTCTCAGGAACCTCTCTGGAGTTTTTTTTCCCTCCTTTGCTGGTACTTTGCTTGTGTTGAGAGACCATTCCAAGTTACAATGGCACTGGAAAAAGTAACTTGTGACCATTTTTCACACTTATGACTGTTCCAGTATCCCCACAGTCATGTGAGGCCAGGCGAAGAGATACGTGCCTCGATGTGAGTGATATTGAGTTGGCCACACCCAGCCAATAACATGACCACGAAGCCATACCCACAGAACCAGTTGTTAAAAAATTTGAATCCGACCCCTGGATATGCCTACTATTCAAACTAAATGTTGGATGCAATTGATAAACTAAATATCCTAACATAAAAAAAAAAATGGAGAAATTGTGAAAAGAATGGTCCAGGGTAGACTGTATATATCAGGGGTTTCAAACTTACGTTGTCACAGCATCATCACATGACATGACTTTTTCCCCTTCCACTAAACTGGGCATGAGTGTGGCCAGCGTGTAACATATCTAGCCAGCAGGCTGCGAGTTTGACAGCATTGGCATATGTGTGTATGTATCTGTGTGTGTATGTGTTGGGCAATATAATAAATAATATAGTATAATAAGGAGACTGATAAATAGCTGAAGTTTCTGAAAAATTATGTCTAATCTTTTCCTTGATTTTTAAGTGGGTTGGTGTCAGAGGTAGGATTCAAATTGGTTTACCATTGGTTCAATGGGCGTGGCTTGGTGGGTGTGCTTTTTGTGTTCACGTGTGCTTTGTGCATGCACAGAGGCTTTCTGTAAGCCTTCATTTGTACATGTAGGAATTCTAGCAATAAACTATATTACTCACAGGATTTGTTGTAAATAGGTATGTTTATTTTCTCTTGTTTTCCTTCAAATACGGCAACAACGGATATACCGGATAAAGTCAGCGCTGAGATCATTCATCTCTCAACGCACTTTATCATGCAGCCCAACCCTATGCAGCTAATAACTGCCCTCCCCATTAATCCTACACGCCTCCACCCCGCAACTCTAAACACAACTAATTACCAAACAAAATGTGGTTTCAATTCCCAGGTTGTGCCGCAACTTCTCCAATGATTGTTTGTTTCGGGTAATGAGGGGAGTTGAATAATAAACCTTCTCTCACCCCATCTTGGTTGCATGTTTGTGCTGATACGAGATAAGTTGAGCTGGGATGGGATCTTCAAAAGTAAGAGACATTTTCCAATCAAGTTGATATATTGTTAAACGGCAGGATTGGACTTTCCCCAATCAAGATGATGTGTCGGGATTCACTTCAGGAGATAAACCAGTCAACTCTTTGAAGCCCGACACTTTCCTCCTGATTTTGTCCTGCACTCCTGCACTCTCCCTGTGTCTTCAACAGCTGATGCGTGGCAATCTGCTGTGCCGCATGATACAGCTGAGCTTCAAACCCAAGAAATAAAGATCACTATGGAGCTGGGGCAGGCAGGTGGGCCCAGCAGCTGATTGTTAGAGTGACTCCATTCATTTACAGATTATCTTTGGAGCTACCTCTTCGGCCGAATTGGACTGAACCAGGTCAAACCAGTACAATCCCAACCCTGGTAGGTATGTTCAAGTTACTTACCAAAATTCAACTGGAAGCAGATTCAGTAGAGAAGATACTCACTAGAAATAATTGACATCTTCCCATGTGTGCTTTGCAAACACAATCTAAACTATACTTTCCATGCATTCAATTAATCTACCTCCAATTGTTCTATTGTAACTAATTTCTGATTGTAACATTATTTTTAAAAAAGATATGCTTATGGTCCTATTATTTATTGGTTAATAAAACTATATACTTCCTTCTGGAATGGTGATCCAGAACATATGTGAGCCTTTTTTTCCCCCTGTTGAAGCAGCCAAGTTGTTTCTAGGATTATAGAACTATTTCAAAAGCTGCTCTCAGAAATCTCTATGATGTCTCCTTCACTTTTTAAAATTATTATTTAAATAAAGTGGTTTTGTTCGTGTACATGTTGGCAGAGACAATTGGGAACAGTTTCTAAGGCTGCTAATCTAATCTGGCAAATGACACAATTCATGAAAAATGATTCTTCCTTTCTGATTTTGCATAGCCTATTACCTAATATGGGGAAATCTAAATATCTGATAGTGATTATAATTTTATTTTTATAAAAAATGAATATAGAACCCTGTAATATTAGAACCCTGTGAGCATTTTAGTGGTTGTTAAGTAGCTCAATTATATGCTTAAATGTTTTATTAATACATTATAAGGTGTTGAGCTTCATTGTTGTTAAAAACAACTCTTTTTTGTTATTTATACAGGGGTCTTTTTCCAACATAAAAAGTTTTGTGTTTTCACACAGATCACCAATACATTTTCTTTCTGGATGTTCTACATGCTAGGTAGTCCCTGTTCAACTATGAAAGTAAACTAAATGTAAACATTGTTCCACCTGGAGTCCATCTGCGATTATCTTGTGTCATCTGTTTTGCTATGTCCCCCTCCCCCAAAGTTATACTTAGTGGTAAGTGACATTGCCAAATCCTCAAGTTCAGCCTGGCAGATTTGACAAACTATCAGCTGAGCTGAGACACTACATTGATGATCAGGGTATGCAATTAATAGAGACAGCTTCATTTCACAGTGCTGTGACTCTTGCTTTACTATTTGGAACCTCACAGTTATGGATTTCTGTTAGTAGCCAGCAAATAAACCTGTCACACAGATATCAAAATTTTGTTTAACTCAAACATAAAGAATCTCCTTCTGTTCAAGTTTGATTTAACCTCTGTCCTGTGGTACTATATATTTATTTCATCCCAGAATGTCTTTAAATAGGAATTAAAAACTCTCCCTCCCTCCACCCACACCTATATTTACGCTAGTATTATTTTAAAAAAAAACACATGAATTTTTTCATAGTTTTACATTTATAATCAGTTCACTTTATTTTTTTAAAGGAATAATATAGGTTATTTTCCCCTTAGGTAATAATCTTTGATAATTTAGACGCTGCTGCAATTGCCTTTCAAAGCAATTACCCTTTATTAGTCAGACCTACTCAAGCATATTGCAACAAAGTCTTTTAAAATACCATTTTACTTTACTGTTTTCCATATTTGGTGATTTATATCAGATGTCAACATTTTGTAACTTAGCTCTATTATTTTCAATAGTATATACACTTTGTTTAATTTTTTAGGAATCACTTTTGAGTATTTATTCATTTTGTGGACCGTGAAATACTGCTATTTCAAGTGTGTGTGTGTGTGTGTGTATGCTGGGCAGGGGGAGTTCCATCTTGACCAATTGATTTCTTTTCAGGTATAGAATGAAGCTGTGATTGACCAAATTCCAAAACAAATGTATCTTATATGTAATATTTCACTGTCCCACTTTATGTTGAATGGTATATGGAAGTAATAGCACCTATCATTAGAGCCTTCACTTGTTTGCAGGAACAGTCGGCTGTATCCATACTATTTACACATGCACAGGGCTGCCAACTCTCACGCAATCAGCGTGAGACTCACGCAATTCAATCAATTTTGACTGTCTCACTCTGATAAACAAAATCTCACGCTAAACCCCCAAAATCATGGAATGTACAAAAATATCCCTACATTCTCTGATTATATTCCGAATATTCCCCTTAGCTTAGGAGAAGGATGAGCTCCCAGCGCCGCCCCGCCCTGCCCAGCCACCCCGCCCTGCCCAGCCACCCCACCGCGCCTCTTTTCCCGCCTTAATCCTTCTGCCGGCGTCCCGTAACTGTGCATGATGCCGATCATTAGCAAATTGCTTCAGGAAAGCGAAGAGCAGGAGGCTTCTTCCCGCCCGGGGCGCTCGCAGCCACTTTGCCCCGCCCTCTCCCTCTCTGCAATGTCCTCTGGGACAAGCCAGCTGCCCTTTCCAAAGAAGGACACGAGGGGGCTGGCAAAGCCTCTTTTGCGGGCAACAGCCTCGGCTAGTAATAACCCTGGTAAGCAAAGCTGAATTGTCCACTGCCAGAGATGTAATCCTGTCAGTCCTCCAACCTTTCTATTAAGTATTTTGCAAAAAAGCTGCCCAGCCCCTTTATAGATCAGCCTGGCGCGCTTCTCGCCTTGCTGGTTTGGGAAGACTCTTTTGGATCAGCTAAAAGAGAGCATAAGGCGTGTAAAGGGGTGGTAATAATAATTATAATAATAATAAAATTTAAAATAATAATAATTTTATTCAGAGTTGTGTTGGATCTCTTTTTTTGGGGGGGGGTTGTCCCATTCTTTCTTGGTGTTCTTTCTGTCCTTTTTGCTTTTTTAAATGGTCTTTCTCCCCTGGGTCAGAAATCCAGCCAGAGAAAATAAAGAAACATCTTTGGTGGTTAAATGGAAGCCACTCCGTAATGGCTTTGTTTCAGAAGAAGGAATCACTTTTTCCTCTTTCTCCTTTGAGTTTAAATCCTAGGTCTCCATGCACCAGATCAACAGGACTGTACTACATTATTATCATATTTTCAAACCCTTAGATAAGGACTCAATAAGGACTTTTTTTGATGCCAGTAGGCTTCTCAGCCCCAAATTGGGATAGCCCTGACTCAACTAGAACATATTCTAATCTTAACACAATTTACCATCCAAAGAGCAGTAAGACCATTAAGTTCAGAATCTAAACTTACCCAATAAATATTGTATGGCCGCACAGCAGGCCGCCACACCAGAAACCCGCTAAATTATTAGAGTTGACAGTTCATCTGTGATGAAGTGTAGTATTTAACCTGTGGCATTCAACTACTATTCCAGAGTTTCCTTGTGAATCAAGAGCTGCACTTGCTGTATTTTTTAGTCTCTACCAGGGCTTTGTTTTGGTTCTATAGCTTCTATGATGAAAGCTAGAGCCAAGCTTCAGAATACAGTAGATGAGTTTTACAGTTAACAATATGTATATTTATATGAAGCACTCATTATTCGATTAAATGTTTAGTTTATACATGTCTGAAATTATGAACCCCTATTTCAGTCAACAAGTTAGTATATAATTAAAGACTGAGACTATAGCATTTGATATTGGCATGTAGTATGGTATTTGATACAGAAAGAAGAATACCCATTGATGTATTTGCATTATCTCTGTAGTTGTTTCGGGTTTTTTGTCTTTTTGTTGCACATTGAATTCATCCTATAGTGGTTTATAGTACATCACTAAGCTAATAAAGTCAGTTGAGGTAGAATACTGCAGTTACAAGTCAAGAACTTCAATTATTCATGGTCAGTGAACTGCATTATTAATATCTTACAAATCCGGTTCAAGTACATTGGTGCTGCTTGCATGTATGTATGTATGTATATGTCCAAATCATGACTAAAGTATGCATCAGATTGCACCATTTAAAATGTAAAATTGTCAAAGCTCCCTACCGTGGAAGGGGGGACACCCCCCTTCCACACCATCCCCCCCTCGGTCGCTCCGCTCCCTCGCAGTGTCTCACTCCGAACTATCACTCAAGGTTGGCAGCCCTGGATGCATTGAATTTAAATGGACTCTCATGTGCATTGCATGTGTCTGGAAAGCTGACAATACTTAAAAAAAGATTAAAAACAATATAACAAAATGATAAAATTAAATAGCAATCAGGAAAAATAACCAAGTAACAACAAGTAATAATGATTTGAAAAAATAATATTAATATAATAATACCACAATATTTTTAATGATCAGCCCATCAATGTCTCTAAAAAGGTGGCAAAAAGTCTGCTATTGATAATGGCTCTTAGAAGCCATCTACTACCCATGTAATGTAGACAATTGTAACATAGGCTATTTTTAGTGCATATTTCCAGCATGTAAACTGTTTCCCATTGATCTATAAAAATGATAATGTTAATAACTGAGTTTGATGACCTATTCTTAAGTGATCAAACAAATTCCTGATCTAACTGAATTTATACTAACCTCAGCTGTTTCAGAATAGACATGATTTAAATTAGTAAACAGGTTTTTGTTTTTTTTTCAATTTTGTTTCTGAGCTCCTTTTAGATTAAAACTGCAGAGAACTGTTAAGGTCTTTTCTTCCTGGTGTAAGATTTTGATGGTTTTGTGAATGGCAGCTGGTATGAGATAAAATCTGACTCCTCATTTATCCTCTCCTTCTGCTCTTTTCATTCCTTGACTGACATATTTTGAACAATAGATCATTTTGCAGACAAAGTTCTGGTGTCCTAAGTGCTTTCCCTTAGTAGATATGACTTAACTTTCATTTTCATTTTAAGCTTTTTAGTCATCATATCTTTAAATTAAAATTGCATTGTTAATCTGTTTACTTAGAAGTAAGAACCAGTGAATGTAATAGACCTTTTGAATTGACATCTATAGGATTGTGCTGCCAATTTAATTTAGTTACGCCATAGACTTTTGTGAGCTGTTTGCTGTGGTGGAGATTTGCATATATATTAACTTTGTCATCACTTGATGATTTGAATGTACCTATGATGATTTGATGTGTTTGCGCAAAAAGGTAATAGTCAGTAAAATTGACTGGATATGGGAAAAGGCGCGTACACACACACATAATGAAAGAATTGGTGTATTAAACTATGATATTTACGAGTCATCATTTTAAAATGTTAAACTAAAGCAAGAGCTTTTTCAGACAGAGACATTTCTCTATTGCGTAAACAATAGTGAATGAGTCAATTTTCATAGACATTATGAATATATATGACAGTTTCAGTATTATTCTCCAGAAAGAGAGAAACATATCTGAGAAATACTTGACAGGTGATAACAAACATTTTGCTGGTGTGCAGCCAGAAGATAGTTCTATTTGAAAATTTCATTTACACTATTGCTGAAGAACCATTAAAAGTCCTATGCATACTTTTGCATCCAATGTAATTTTTTGATGGAAGCATACATACTTTTAAACACTATTATCATTTCAAAGAAGTATATGGAAGATTGTTCAGTTGAAATTATTAGTGTGACTAATTCTTATATTCAGACTTAATTCTCCCCTACCCTCTTAAGTCATTTATTGTAGATTTCTGGGTCTTTTTTCTTTCAGGAAATGTTTTCTTTCAGGATATGTTTTCCATATCGATTTAGCTTGGATATCTAGATTGTTATGCTAATTTCTAAATGTTGGTTCTATTTTTTTATTATTGTGCCTCAGCTTGTGCCTCAGCTTCTGAATGTGTGTGTTGTTTTTATAGTTGTTTGTTTTAATGATTTTTTTTTACTGTCCAGAGTCATGAATTTGAGATAGGTGGATGTATAAACTGAATGAATGAATGAACAAATGTATGAACGAATAAATGGATGAATGAATGAAAGAAATAAATATTTTATAGTGAGGTGGTTATTGTTGTATAATAGCTCGTCATATTTCCTGAAGCTTGGGACACATCCCACATACAGACCTACAAACACATAATTCAATATTAAATGTCATAGAAAGTATTAAATGTCATAGAAAGTATACTGTTATCTTTGTACAGTTGTGACTAAAGTTGTAGTGGTAGTGACTACTACAAGAAACTAAAGACTGGCATGGCCAATGCATTTTCTTGCACTTTATTAAATATTAATATTCAATAATTTGAAAATAATTGTTTTGTTGATGACCTGTCTTAATACTATGTTTCTCCAACAATACGGCCTCCCCCAATAGGAAGACCCAGCATGTTTTCTAGGCATAAAATTAAATTAAGCCCCTCCCCCCAAATTTAGGCCTATTTAAAAACATGTGAAATGTGGGGAAGGGCTGGGGGACTTGCCATTAGGAGCGCCCCACGGGCAGCCATGCCTCATCACCAGCTGATCCTAAAGGGCAATCATAGCAGAGCGCAGAGAGCTCCCGATTCCTGCCAAGCACCTTTGCTACAGACCCAAGACCTTCAGCGCCCGCCGCTGTTGATTTCCCTTCTGCCCATGCCGCTGCTGCATTTGGAGCTGCCACTTCCACGTTTGGAGCACCGCCGCTGTTTGGAGCACCATTGCTGTTTGGAGCTGCCGCTTCTGCATTTGGAGCTGCCAACACGTTTGGAGCACCACCGCTGCATTTGGAGCTGCCGCTTCCGCGTTTGGAGCATCGCCACCATTTGGAGCACCACGGCCGTTTGGAGCACTGCTCCAAATGCGATGGCAGCTCCAAACGTGGAAGCAGTAGCTCCAAACGTGGAGGGATGGGCAGAAGGGAAAGCAACAGCGGCAGGCGCCGAAAGTCTCAGGTCTGCAGCAAAGGTGTTTGGCGGTAATAGGGAGCTCTCTGTGCTACGCCATGATCACCCGTTAGGAGAGGCTGGTGGCAAGGCTGCCCACGGGGCGCTCTAGACGAGGATGCAAGGGGGGGGAATTAAGTCACCCCTGAAAAGACGGCCTAGCCGTTTTTTCAGGGCTCAAAAAAATATAAGACCCGGCCTTCTTTTATGTGAAACACGGTAGCTTAAGCATGTATCCATTACTTTAATAACTTAGTTGGCAATTAACACTGTTATGAGGGACACATATTTATAATAATACATGGTTGTTTTTTTCTCTGTGAACAAAGAGCTGCCCTGAACCTCTACCTGGAGTGTTGCTTAAGTAACAGTCCTGGTGGGTTTGCTTTTGTGCGTGCAGATACATGCTTACAATACTGGGAAAGATTCCTCCAAGCAGCTAGTCTTCAAAAGACTAGCTTGTCCCTCCAAATATTTTTCACAACACAGTTGTTTATTATTGTTGATTTCTTTCAGCCAACTGAACAAACAGCAGGTGATTATAACCTGACTCATATCTTAGAAGATAAGATCATTACTAACATAACATATTACTAAAGATATGTAAAGAATAGTTACAGTAATACAATATTTTTTGAAAAATATTTCTCTGCTTATGAAATTGTGAGGGTCATACAATAGCAATGAAGACTTGATATTAAAATTCATGTCATCTCATATTGCATATAAGCTGCAAAATTTCATATTCTACTTTTGAAATTTGCATAAGGTCTTCAAGTACAGTGTTTTGGAAATGTTCACAACAATGTGTGAAACAACCAGAATTAATAATCTATATTATACGGAAACAGGTTTTTGATGAAAGAAAAAAAAAATGTTTTCCCAGAATTGTGGGACTGCATATACATTTATTAAATAAGATACATTTATTTAATTCAACAAGTTCATTTATAAACTGACTTTAGAACAAGTAGAATTCAACAAGTTCATTTATAAACTGACTTTAGAACAAGTAGACCTTTAAATCTGGGTTGCAAAAATCTGAATGAACACCGGATGAGAGGAAAGTGATATAGAAGGTCCTGCCATTTTATGGCCATCTTTTGGAATCCAGATTTTTGAAGTCTGGTAACTCTAAAATAATAGAATTCCAGTTTCAGACAAAAATGTAAAAGTTTTGAATGTCTTTATTAGGAGCATGTATCGTATCTTTTCTCTATATCGTATATTGAGGTTTGTTTAAAAGAAGATATATTTAAAATAATACCTGTTTTGTTTCCTTCTTTCTTAGCCTGCGGACGTAGATTTTATAAGTCATCTTCACAAGATTTGCAGTGTTCCCGCTGCCCAATGCACAGTTTTTCAGACAGGGAAGGATCTTCACGATGTGATTGTGAAGACAGCTATTATAGAGCACCTACTGACCCACCGTATGTTGCATGCACAAGTAAGTTATTCTTGAGTTGTTTCCTGTTGCTTAGCCAATCACAATCATTGATTTCCCCTTCTCCCATTTAGTTCTGTATAGGGCACAAAGCAACTGTAGAAATAGCAAAAGGGAGAAAGTTAGAAAGAAACAGTGTAGAATCCAATAAATTTAATGGTTGTATTTTTCAGTATAACCTGAAGCAGATGCTGAATAAACACATAACTGAAGGAAGTTGAATGTGATTCTTATAGATATTTTCAACATGATATGTGTAAGGTGGCACAGCATCAAATTAAGAATTTTTGAGAAGAAAATTAAGCTATTGTTGACTCATTTAATGAATATTTGCAGGCCTCTCAAAACAAAGATGTACCCCATGTTTTTGTAAATCACATTACAGAAGATTTAAAAAAAAAACACCTTACAGTTATTTCAACTTAAGCATTTCAAAAAGAGCAAAAATGAATTTTGAAGAATTATCTGTGAGTCGGCTTCCGAGGTACATCAACTTATCCTTTAATTTCAGACATGAAAAGCTGGAAAAGGTCTGCAGTAAATACCTTTGTTTGTTTCCTTCGTGGAAAATAAATATGGCTTCTTGTCAATTGAATTCAAGCAGGGTTTTTCGGTAGTGTGTGGTAGATAAAATGAAAAGTTTAAAGCCTGGTAAGCTTTAGCTTGAGTAATTAAAACATGAGCTAAAATTTCCCTGCTGATTTTTCTTTCAATCTCTACCCCCCGCCCCTGTTTTGTGTTTGTATTTAACAAAGGACCGCCATCTGCACCACAGAACCTTATTTTCAATATTAACCAAACTACTGTGAGTTTGGAGTGGAGCCCTCCTGCTGATAACGGAGGAAGAAATGACGTGACTTACAGGGTATTATGCAAGAGGTGCAGCTGGGAACAGGGTGAATGTGTTCCCTGTGGGAGCAATGTTGGATATATGCCCCAACAAACTGGATTAGCAGACAACTATGTCACCGTCATGGACCTGTTAGCTCATGCTAACTATACTTTTGAAGTTGAAGCTTTAAATGGTGTCTCTGACTTAAGCCGTTCCCAGAGGCTTTTTGCAGCTGTTACCGTTACCACTGGTCAAGCTGGTAAGTCATCGTATTTTAGAGTACATAGAACAAGAGAGCTGTATTGTTAACAACTGAAAGCCTTAACTCGCTGCACACAAATGCATCCATCTCTACATTGCTGGTAGCATGTTATTGGTGTGATACTGATTGCATAGATAGCTTTATGTCAGAGCATTTGGGTTTCTGATGGCCTGAAGTTTTCAAATTCTGAATGGTTGCCAGCCTGAATTTTGATGCAGATAGACTGGCTTACTAGTTAGGATAACTTACTTGTTAGCAGAACGACAACAACTAGGCTTGCCTAAGGCATCAGCATTTTGGTCAATGACTTTAAATCAAATCAGATAAATAACTCTTTCTTTGTGCTGAGTATTTTGCAGCTCTAATTGAAATAGGTAAGTTATAGGTTGCTTAAATTTGCTTTAGTGGGGCTTCATGGTGCTTAATGTTGGTTGAATTGTCCCTTATGAGTTTAAATTATTTTTGCATGTGTTCTTAATTTATTAAGGAATTTCTAAAACAGAGACACAGCATGATTTACTAAAGCTTTCACTATTCAATCAAGAAACCATGTGTCTTTTTTATACTACCATCTAGTATATTTTATACTGCCATCTAGTATATTCAGAGTTATATTTAATTTTGAAACAATTTGAAGCCTTCAGTAAATATCTGATTTACTTAGTGCATTCAGTATTCATAATCTTCTTCCAAGATTATGCTTCCAGTTTATTTTGTAGTTTCAGTTATTTTATGATGAAATTCAGTGAGACTACAACAATTATTATTTGCGGCTTATATTTATGATAATCTGACAGGTGAAATGAAACTAGAATGTTCCCAAAGGGGAAAATGTGTTTTAGTGATGTTTGCATATTGAAATAGAAAACTTCCTATTCAGGTATGTGAAATAATAAATTGCTTGTTGATAAAATGGTGATCTGAGAATGCTGAGTTATTCGTGCCTTTTTATTATTGGTGGAAAGGAGATTGGTAACTGTAGTTGCTTTTTGAGATTTCAGTAAAATTTCTATATGAAGTTTTTTTTCAAGGTTCAAATGAATAACTTTGGACTAGAGAGCTATTTTTGGAATATTGGATATTAGGTTATGCTTATAGTAGGCAAACTATATTCAGAGAATAAGATGGGATATCATAAGAGATTAGATGAATTCTTTTTCTTTTGTCTCATTGTTTCTTTTTGTTTTTCCATCAGTCCCCAACCAGACATTTATGCAACCACCATCTTTCCAAATGTAACTGGCAAGGAACATCACATATGCAATTCTAAATAGTTAATAATTAATTAATAATATATGTCAATTAATCACATGTATTTGCTTGTGATATGTATTTGCTTGTGATAATTTCCTTGATCCGGTATAAGAAATAATAAGAATAAATAAGAAGGAAAATATACATCATCAGGCTAAGATAAGTTTTGAAATAAGAGCCTTTTCCATCTATTGAGTTAGAGTACAGTAATTGGTATAAATTTTGCCAGTTCATATCATGTTTTATTGCCTTTGTTTCAAGTCCCCGCAGTCACTTGATTTTCCTTCAAGAAAATGTGTGAAGAAAGCTGCCATTAAACAGAAGATAGAACATAGAATTGGGACTGGAAGAGACCTTGGAGGCTTGTTGTCCAACCCTCTGCCTCCCAATCAAATGCCATCCCAGTCAAAAGGTTGTCTAGTCTATTTTTGAAAACCTCCAGTGACAGCATAAGGCTGATAAGGGAATAACATAAAGGTTGGGGATGGGGACTTGTTTTATTCATGCACTGGATGTAAAATAAAGATAAGATCATGAGAACACAGAAATAGTAGATATTCGGAGAAATGATGTGATTTTCAACTGTTATTCTTTTTAATACTGTTGCTTAGACTCTATTTTTTGGGAAATGGGAGTAGCAACACTGTGCAACGTTGTGATTGTGACAAAGAAGATCTTATTTCCTTCATTAGAGAGTTTCACAATTTGGATTCTACCACACAAAAGATCCTGAATATTTTTGTCTTAAAGTTGGCTGGAAAACTTTTATGGGACCTGAAATCTGCTTATCTTAAAGCTGCCAAATTTGAGAAACAATGTGTTAGGCTCTTAATCAGTTTGGCTGTTCTTTTCTTTGTCCTCATCTATTGTCTTCAGACTCTCAAAGCTACCTATGCCTATCTGGGGGTATTATAATAGAGTTTCTGAGGCATATGCTCCTCTGTTATTCCATTACAGTGGCTCTCAGGTAACTTTCAACTACCCTTAACTACCCCACCCTGAAATAATTTCTGGGCAGAGAGCACAACTTCCAATTCTCCAGTTGGACAAGAACTAAAGTATGCTCTCTCAATTTGCCCATTCTTTGCCTGTGTTTGTTCTATTCACCTTAAATTTGTAGCTGAGTATTTTGACTTTTACCTGTGCACTTGTATTATATGTTATTCTGCTTTATCATTACTGTACTCCTTGTCTTGTATTTCTACATTTTTATTCCTTGCTACATAATTTATATATTTACTTAATATGGATTGTAATATAGATTGATGGACCTATCCATTTTCATTTTCTAGGATTTCTTTTCTGGACCTATTACTGTAATAAATTATTTGATTTGATTTGATATCAGCAGCTGTGGAAAATTCAGGAGAATAAATCAAAGTTTGCATAAATCACTCTATTCATACAGTTTTACCCAGACATAAAGTTGTGTGGGTCTTTGTGTATAACTTTGTACATGTAAAAAAAAAAAAAAAAGAGGATATAGGTATTTTAATTGAAAGGAATATAGAGAAAGGCTGGGGCTATGATTTTTGAGCAGTTATGTATAACACAACCCTTTCAGTCACTTATTTCCTCCTAGATAGAAAGACAGTCTGAGAATAAATATTAAAATAATTTCAATCAGTCCAGTATGAATTTACTTTATTTTTAAAAATATTAAATATTCTCTTCAATTTAAAAGGTAAGGTTTGTTTTAAAATATTTATTAAAGCAACCTTTTACTGGACTCATGAAAATTAATTAATTGATTATGTTATTTAGGCCCAAACCTAATGTTTCGGCCAGTTAGGACCATACTGTCTGTTAAGTTCTGCGCATGGGCGCAAGGGATGGAGACGAGGTAATGAACAGTGAACTTCAACTCTTTATTAATCATTCTGAACAGAGCGAAAACCCTAGGGCAGCAGCAGCCCTTTTATAGGGCAGGCTGATGACCTATTAGCCAATGAGAAACATGGAAGTGTTAAACCCTTGAACCAATGAGAGTGGCTGGTTAACAGCCAATCAGATTCCCCAGAACAGACCAATCCGATATTGCTATTATCGGCCAATCAGAAGTGCAGGATTAGAACACTGCTTTTTCTTAAGGTTTGTTAAAACTTTATTTAAGCGCTTTTATTTGTTCATAACACCCCTTCCCCCCCGGGTTCCGTTTGAGGGGTGCAGTGACGTAATCCCTAAGTTATGTAGGTTGTTTTATCTATCTATTGGATTTGCGCTGTCCCACCGGTTCCTGTCTGTAGTCCGGTTTCGGCGGGACGTTTTTGGACATATCTGGTACAGGCAGTTCCGCATCCTCACTGGATGACTTGGTGCCGCTAATGCTGTCATTGTTGTCCTCCAATCTTTGTGGGCTTGCCTCCATGGAGATATTCCTCTGTGGCGAGGAGAGTCCCTTCCCTGATTCTTCTTCATTTATCGTGCCCTATTGCTGACTTCCTTTGCTTCTGCTTTCCACCATCTCGAATTCAGTTTCTTCGACATCCCCTCCCCCCTCAGTTTGGGAGTCACAGGAGTCGCGGGAACTGGGTTGTAGCCTAAAGCAAAGCTGATCTATATGGCGTTTCCATATTTTTCCGTCGCAGGTTTGCACATGGTACAATCTGGGCCTGGTGGTTTGAATTACGGTTGCTTCGATCCATAATGGTTCACCGGAGAGGTTTTTGGCAAAAAATAAGTCGCCTACCTTGAACTCGTGGCATTTTCCGGTAGATCCACAGGGTTTCTCTGGCTCGTAGGACGGGTGAAGCCGGTCGAAGTGGGAACGGAGCTTGCGTCCCATCAACAGTTCAGCTGGGGTCTTGTTGGTGATGCTGTGCAGAGTGATGTGTTGGAGTAGGAGTATTCTGTTTATTTTGTCATCAATGTCCCCATAGTCCATTTTGTGGAGAATATTTTTAATAAATTGTACCATGCGCTCGGCCCTGCCGTTAGCCTCAGGGTGCACTGGCGAAGTCAGCACATGGCGGATACCCCGGTCTGCTAAGTATTGTTCAAACGCCAGGGCGGTGAACTGGGGTCCATTGTTGGAGACCAGAAAGTGTGACAGCCCGTGCGTTGCGAATAGCCTATTCAATTTTTGGGTGACGGACTCGGTTGTAATATTCTTCATTTTGTGGATCTTGAGCCAGTTGGAATAGGCAGCCACTGTTAGGAGGAACGTATGTCCTTTAGTAGGTCCCGCAAAGTCATTGTGGATGCGGGACCACGGCCCCCGGGGGGTTTCCCATTCTGTTGGAGTTGCACTAGGTGGGCACTGCTGACTTCTTGGCACTTTAAACAAGTCTTTACCCAGGCTTCGATCTGTTTGTCGATGCCCGGCCACCACACGTAGCTTCGTGCGAGCGCTTTCATACGCACGATGCCGGGGTGACCGTCATGCAATGTTTTCAATACTGTTCGTTGTAACCGCTCTGGGATGACGACTCTATCTCCCCATAGGATGCAGCCTTTTTGCGAAAAAAGTTCTGTTTGCCAGTTTCTGAAAGGAGTGAAGTCGTCAGGGGTTTGTTCTATTGGCCATCCTCGTTCGACCCAGCTAAAAACTCACGCCAAGACAGGATCTCGTTTTGTTTCAGTTGCAATGTCTCTGGCTGTTAGCGGTGGTGAATGTAGCATTTCAATCTGGAGTGTCATAAGGGTTGGAGCTGGGTCGTCGACAGTTTCCGGAAGTGGGGCATGGCTCAATGCATCAACGTGGAGAATGGCTTTCCCTGGGCGGTGTTGTAATTTATAGTTGCACGCAGCTAAAAACTCTGACCAGCGAGTCATTCTAGGTGACAATATGTAGGGGGTTGGCTTGTCTCCCGCTGTAATCCCTAGCAAAGGTTTGTGGTCGGTAACAATAGTAAAAATTCGTCCATACACATATTCATGAAACCATTTCACAGCAGATACAACAGCAAGAGCCTCTTTGTCGATCTGGCTAGAGTTACGTTCAGCCTTTGATAGGGTCCTTGAAAAATAGGCAATAGGGGCCTCACTACCATTTGGTAACACATGACTCACAATGGCTCCTACTCCAAACGGTGACGCGTCACATTAAAGGCAGAGTCTCGTTATACTGCATTAAAACAGCATCTGAGGTTAGTAAGTTTTTCACTTTTCGGAATGCGTGCTCCTCTCGGTGTCCCCAGACCCAGGTTGCTTTTTTGTCGAGAAGTCCATGTTGGGGCTCAGCTACAGTTGCTTTCTGGGGCAAGAAGATGTTGTAAAAGTTAATGAGCCCCAGGAAAGCTTGGAGATCAGTCCTATTTCTGGGTCTTGGGGCATTTTTGATTGCCCTTAGTTTGCTATTAGTGGGGTGAATGCCTTGTTTATTGATTAGGTACCCCAGGAACTCTACTTTATCTGTACACAGTTGACATTTATTTTTTTTAACCTTAAGGCCAGAGTCTTTAAATTTCTGGAGAACCATTTTAAGACGCTCCTTTAGTATTTCTCTATTCAATTAAAACATCATCAAAGTATGGCACGACCCCCTTGATTCCTTGCAATAGTCTCTCCATCAGACTTTGAAAAATCCCTGGGGCTACGCTCACTCCGAATTGGAATCGGTTGCACTTGAAGGTGCCTCGGTGCATAATGATCGTCTGTGCCTCTGCAGTTTTTTATCTACAGGCAGTTGTTGGTATGCCTGTGCTAAATCCAATTTAGCGAAGACTTTTCCGCCCCCCAGGGAATGTAGAAGGTGTTGTACCACCGGCACCGGGTAAGCGTTCTGTTGAAGGGCGTGATTAAGGGTGGCCCGGTAGTCCCCACAAATCCTTAACGATCCATCTGGTTTGATGGGTGTTACAATTGGGGTTTCCCAATGAACGTGGTCAGTTGGTTCTAAAACACCCTGGGCTATTAATTTATCGAGGTGCTCGTCAATTTTTGGTTTAAGGGCAAAAGGTACCCGACGAGGCTTAAGGCGGATAGGGGCTACTTCAGGGTTAAGGTTAAATGATATTGGGGTCCCCTTGTACTCAACTAGTTTGTTTGCAAAGATGTCCTGGAATTTCTGGATGATGGCCTCCTGCCAGTCGTTGCTTCCGGTTTGGTGAATGCTGGCTACCTCGATCCTGAGTAGGGTGAACAATTGAAGGCCTAATAAACTAGGCCGGTCACGGTCAATGACGGTCAGTAGTAATGACGCAGTACGATTTTTGAATGATACTTGGACTTGGCTGGATCCAACGACCGGAATTCAGTTCCCTTGATAATCTTTGAGTATGATTCTTTGGGCTCTGAGGTCTTGACGCCGGACGGCAGGGATTAATTGTTTAAGGTTCTTCCAGGAAACCATCGAGAGGGACGATCCTGAATCGACTTCCATCACACAAGGCTGGTTTTCGATGGCGACCTTCACTCAGATCTTCTTTGCATCTAGCGATGAGGCGTGACCGATTGTAATAGTTTGGTGTGCCTCTTCTCATCTCGTTGAAATGGCCAGTGTTTTATTTCTGTAGGAGTGGTTGTTCCATTGGTGGTTCAAATGTTCCCGACTCACAGGATGATTCCCTGTGGTCTGGCGGTAGTTGTTTCCCCTCTGAAGTGGGCTGGATCCTTGCTTGCTTCTACAGACCTTCCCGAGCTGGCCTCTTTTCCCTCAGAAATGGCAGAGCGCATTGAGGAATTTGCAGTCTGATCACAGGTGGTTTGCCCCACAACCCGTGCATTGGTGCGGTAGTCTTTGATTCCACTGATGGCGTTGGTCACGTTCAGAACGGAGCCGGTTAACCTCTTCCTCATCACTTTCTGATGGCGATTCGAGGTCCTCATGGTGGATCGCTGTTGTGTGCCTCTCTAGGCAAGGTGAGGTATCGCTGGCGAGTTGATGGAGCGGTGCGTTGGTGCGGTGCATTCAGGCGGCCGATTTCCTGGTTGCTTCTGCTGCAGTAGCATCCTTGATGACATCAGCAAGGTCGATGTCCCCTTTGGCCATGATCTTACTCTGCGTCATGTGGTCTTCTAATCCCAGAATTATTCAGTCTCTCAGAGCTTCTTCGAGGTCTGTAAACCCACAGAGGCCTCCCAGGTTCTGGAGATCCGCAATGAAATCTGCAACGCTCTCTCCTTTCCGCTGGTCCCTCTGGTAAAATTCATGTCTTTGGACAAGCGTTGGTACGGCGGGTGCATAGTGGGCCCGTAGAAGGGGTGCGAGGACGTCCCAGTCCATGGTTTTCACCTCAGCCGGTTTCACTAGTGCCTTGGCCATCTTAAAGACGGCAGGCCCGCAATGGGTCAGGAACATTGCTCGCTTTTTTCCCATAGTGGCATCCTTCAAGTTGTTGGTTTCCAGAAACATCTGGAACCGGTCTATGTACAAGTCCCAGTCTTCTTGTGCCGGGTCAAGTGGAGCGGGTGGTATGGCGCCACCGGACATGGTTCCCGTTGTCGATGCTCCTTCAGCCACGTGCTCTGTTTGGTGCTCTGTAGTGTTCAGTCAGCTCTGATGTCTCCACATCCCACCTTTGTCGCCAGTGTTAAGTTCTGCGCATGGGCGCAAGGAATGGAGACGAGGCAGTGAACAGTGAACTTCAACTCTTTATTAATCATTCTGAACAGAGCAAAAACCCTAGGGCAGCAGCAGGCCTTTTATAGAGCAGGCTGCTGATCTATTAGCCAATGAGAAACATGGAAGTGTTAAACCCTTGAACCAATGAGAGTGGCTCATTAACAGCCAATCAGATTCCCCAGAACGGACCAATCCGATATCGCTATTATCGGCCAATCAGAAGTGCAGGATTAGAACACTGCTTTTTCTTAAGGTTTGTTAAAACTTTATTTAAGCGCTTTTATTAGTTCATAACACTGTCTGTATCAACTTCAGCATTTAAAGCTTCATTTGTGGATTTACCATTTCCCCCCCCTGGCTGGTTATGAAAATGGAACAAGAAAAATGAACTACAATGTGCAGAAGTATAAAACAACAAAATAGGCAACCAAATCAAAGGAAGCCATTAACATAACAGATTGGGGGGAAAACAATGTTATCTGATGATAACTTGCTGAATTTAAATATACATATGTATTTTGTCCCTAGTTTTGTTGTATTGATTGCCAGTTTTTTCCAATGTCTGTTGATGCTGATTTCAATACATAAAGATCCTGAATCTCAGCATCAAGAAGAACTAAGTCCTTTCAGACAATAAGCATTGTACACTTTGTTCAAAACAAAACAAAAAATCCACTTTATAAATGAACCATTCTCTGTTCTGTATATGGAACAAGTCATGCAAGAAACCTTTTGTACATCTTACTTAGCATCAGTCAATCATGAATAGAGAAAACTTTTTACTCATTTGTATATCAGTTTAATTTTGCTTATACTAAACTGTGTATTTTATGGTAATCTCTCTTCTTTCTATTTTACATCTATTGTTATATTTTTATTGCTTTGATCACCTCAGTAATTTAAACAGCAAAATGATCCTTGGTTCTGGATCATGTAAGCACAAGTTTATTTATTTTTTAATATAATTTTATGCATAAACATTTTTGAATACAGCGTTTTATCTTAGTATACTATTTACAAGAAACAAAAAACATAGCTAATACTATAACAAGTATTAACCCATTAACCAATAATAATATTAATAATATAATCACACATAAATTAATAGCTCTAATGATACTATAATAGCTCCAATACAATATAAGTATCACCAAAAATTTTGAATATTTTGTTTATGCTTAACTCATTCATATTTTTAGTATTTATAGTGGTTATAGTTATAAACCATCTCTGTTTTTAATACACACATTCATTGTTTTTCTTCCTTTATATGTACAAACCATTGTCCGGAGCTATTTGTTTATATTTCTTTCATGTTTGCTCATGCTTTCTAATCTTCAAGACTTTATGGGCCAACTAGACAATCTAATAGGAGAAGTCGTAAACACTATCTTACATAAAGCTGTTTTACTAGAGGTAGTCCTCGACTTACAGCCACAATTGAGTCCAAAATTTATCTTGCTAAGTGAAACATTTGTTAAGTGAATTTTGCCCCATTTTACAACCTTTCTTGTCATATTTGTCAAGTGAATTAATGCAGTTGTTAAGTTAGTAACATGGTTATTAAGTTAATCTGGCTTCTTTACTGACTTGCTTGTCAGAAGGTCATAGAAGGTGATCACGTGACCCCAGAACACTGCAACCATCACTAAACAAACTGTTTCAAGTCAAGGGTTACTGTATTAGAAGCATTTTGGGATTTTACTCTACTATTCCATGATGATATTGCTGAAAGACTCTTATTCGGCACTTTGTGGGTGTTATACAGCTGGTGATAACTTTTCTTTTACAACTTTCTTATAAATATAAATGAAGTTATCCCACTAGAGCAGGGGTGTCAAGCTGGTGGACCTCAAGCCACGCCCATCCCAGCTCTGCAAATGGCGGAAACGTTGCAAAACATCATGTGACGACAATGTGACGTTGCAAGTTTGACACCTGTGTAGTCAGCCCCTTACACACATAGCTCTATTACTTGTGAAAAGTGGGAGTTGGGAAGAAAATTTAGGGGGGGGGTATTTTACTTTACCCATTTTAACTCATTGACTTTATGCAAATGAAGGCAAACATATGTTTCCCAGGATAATATTGCAGGATCCAATCTGAGTTGGTCACCGGGACCAAAAGTGTATACTTCTAAGCTTTCAGCCTTGTGCTGTTGGAGCCCATCATCAGGGAACTTCTCTCTCCCCACAATATGTGCATTGTGCTATTCAGCATGTTATATTTATATGGTATTTACATCATTGTTTTTAAATATTTGCATTTAGGTAGAAAATCCCATACATTTAGGAAGAGATGTAAGGTTATATATGATAGTTTCATTTCAGAGAATAGGTAGGGATCTCTCTTGATTCCAATGTAAAACAAAACGATACACGTATCCTGCCAGAGAGTCAGAGAAGATGTTAGTTACTTTATAAAATGTCTTGTCCCAGAAAAAAAAAAGAGTACAGTAATCTTAGAAGTGTTGCCACTGCTTGTCTCAGCTTTGCAACTTTCTTCTCTTCAGTGCAGGAGAGACCATAAGAAAATCAAGCAATAATGCCGCTATGAATATGTATATATTGTTCACATTTTTTTCTTCTGTGCATGCTTTTTCAAATTAGTCTATTGTCAATGAAAACTTCTTTTCTTCATAAACAGAGTACATAAATACTAAAGCATTCGCACATTTCTCAATTTTTTAAATATTTCCTTAGAATGCTACTTGCCTGAAAAAGGGAGGTTTCTGCTTATTTGATTTATAAATAGGTTTTGCACCTTTGTTTAAAACAAGATATTTTATTTAAAGATTATTAAGACCCAAAGAATGAAACCTATTTATTTTACTTTATTGTTCTGAGTGCAAATCAGTTTGCTGAATAAATTGTGACCTCCACAGTTAAGGGGCGAGGAAATATTTTAGAATGATTGATAACTATAATTATATCTAAGAAAGCTTGGGACACAGTGGAGAGACTAGCTTCTGTTCATGTGTGTGCAGTTGCACATAACAAATATACATTTATTATAGAGAAAAGAAAAAAAAAGCCTGATTTATACCTGTGTTAACTAGAATTCATACGATTCTTATTTATGTCTGATTGGTTGTACTGTACGAAGCAATAGTAACTTTGTGTAGTCAGACTTGTTTTATGAGAGTAAACCTGTACCCTATAACATTATGCAATTAAAGTAGGTGGTTATATTCATAACAATAACCCATTATGTTATGTTGTTTGAGTTTATTTACTCTTCAAGGTTTTATTCACAAAACACAAATCATTGCCTAAAGATAATATCAATTTATTCAAAGAAATGGGGAAAATGACATAAAGTAAATACAATTTATTATTTCTTTTTTGTCCTACCTATGCAACATTGAATATTAATGAAAGAAAGTAACCATGCCATAAAAAAGGAAAATTAATGCCAAGTCAGAGGAGGCCAAATGTGCAGATTATTACAATCAAATACTTCATCATTTGGAATAATATGGAAGAATTTACATGACAGATTTCAAGAAACAGTTGAGGTTATGTTGGCCAAAATTATTTTATATATATAATATATACATAAAATAATATAATTAAAGTGAAATTAGCGTGCAGTTTTATAAATTGCAGTGGAAGATTGAAACAATATTTGTTTAGATCTATCTATCTATCTATCTGTCTGTCTGTCTGTCTGTCTGTCTGTCTGTCGATTCATCCATCCATCCATCCTCTATCTATCTAATTGTATAAGAACTTTTATTGAAAATAAATTAGAAATTATTTTTTAAATTTAAATTTAAACATTCTTCCTCCCCAGCTACTCATTTAAAAGCATAACTTCCCTAATGCCTGTTTTTAATTAAAAGACCATCCCATATACCATTTTGAATTTTATTTTCTAAAATATTCTTTCATTCTGATGTAACATTTCCAAACATATGTTTTAAGGGATTGTTTTTAATAGGACAAGGAATGGACCATTCATCGGAATCTGGATGTAATGGCAAATAATTCGAAACAAAGAAATAAATATTTTTTAGTTATAATAGCTAATAAGCCAGCCTTGTGTATATGTTTCAACATGGTGATCTCGTTATAAAGGTAGATAATTGGACCTGCAACTTAGTTATTAAGAAGCAGTCACTGTGAAACTGCAACTGTGCTTATGACCTTGCTTCATTTTTCCTTTGCTTTACGGACCTGCAAAGGTTGAAAATGCGAGCCTTGATTCCAAAGTTACATTTTCATCACCATCCTAAGATGTTACTAAATGAAGACTACCTGTAAATTGGAGCGGGATACGCCTTATGCGCCAAATTTACAACAAAATTATACAATTTCAGTTTTCATATGGTTTTCTACACTATTACATGGCTAAGATTTTTTTTTTTAATCTACATGCCATTATTTCTTTACATTTTAAACTTTATGTTTGAGTATATCAACAATAAAATACAATGATGCATGCTGTTCTTTATGAAGTGTATTCCATACCATTTTATAGAAAAGGTCCTTTGATGGCTTTACACTGCTTTAACCAAAATAACCTTTATTATTCCCTGAGTTAACTTAATGTCAGGTACGTGACAGGATTTAGTAGCTTATTTTATACTCAAATTAAATGAAAAGTCAGTGGATGTCTATGAAAAACAAGCTTCATATGAAAATAAGTCCTGCCATTCCAATAATAATGGGGACTATCATTTTAATATGCAATAAGCTAGATTGCTGTATTTTCTTTAAAAATGGTACCAAATTGTAAACAAAGAATAATGTTTTTCTGCTTTAAATTCAGTTAAATTTGTATATAGCATAGCATAGAGCTGGAAGGTCTTCTACTCCAGCCCCACTGCACACATAGCATGAAGAACTAGAATAAAATAAGGTTCTTTTTGTTCTATTTTGTAGGTTAAGGAAAATCAGTGCTGGCATATATCTTACTAAGATAGTACAAAACTCTAAATCAAAACAATATAAAAACATCTATATATATTTAAAGACAATGTGCAATGACAACCTTAAAAACAGAGTAGTTGAAAAAATAATAATTGTTTAAACAAAAAATAAAAAGCTTTATGTCAGGGTCATATACTTAGGAAGCAGAAGATTTTAATGACTAAATGGATGGATGGATTTTTGTTTGTATGTTTGATTGTATGCCATCAAGTCAGTTTATATATTACTTCTAGTTTTCTTCTCTGTCCTCCTACTGTCCACAGCATCACAACTTTTCCAGAGAACTAGGCCTTTATATAATGTCTATCTGAAGAAGGATAATTTGAGACTAGTCTTTTTTGTGAGAACTCTGGGTTCCTTTGTTCAATGATTAATTTGTCTGGTTTCTTGGCTGTTTGTGGTATTCTCAGGAGTCTTTTCTAACATCAGAGTTCAAAAGCATAAATATTCTTCCCACTCAGTTTCTCCAAAGTCCAACTTTTGTTCCATAAAGTGCCACAAGAAATATCATTTCCTGCATTTTTACATCTTTATAGGTATAGAAACTTCATGGCATCTGAATGTCTTTTCTAAAGTCTATGTGTGCCAGTAACAATTTGCAGCATATTTCTTGATGCTTTCTTTCTTTACTGTTGATGGTTTATCATTAAAGGCAGAAGCTAAACATTACTTCAGTATCTTCATTATCACTTCTAAAGCTTATTGTTCTACCTGTTGCCCGAAGTTTGATCTTAGTATTTCATTGATTTTTAGTAATGGGAGCTGCAGGTCCTTTGTACTTTTTGGCTATCATGGTTGTATCATTTGCATAGTACAGGTTATTTATGTTTCCATCTCCAATTTTAAACCATGATCATCTTCCAATTCAGTTTCCCTTTATTCAGCATAGACATAAAAAGGGAGAGTGTGTAGCCTTGTTGCACTCTATATCAGCGGTCGCCAACCTTTTGGACCTCAGGGACCACCAAACTCATAATTTTTGATCTAACTGGTTCTGGTTCTGGTCTAATTTGTGGATGTGGCTTGGTGGTCATGTGACTTGCTGGGCATGGTTTGTATGTAAATATTATAAATATTTATATAAATATTGAAATTTTTTATTAAAAAAGAGCAACTTTTACCCAAAATCAGGCAAAGCAGGCAGGCACATTGAGTTGCTCACAGAATCACAGATTCATTCAGAAATCTATCTATCTGCCATTGGCTAGCTCAGTCTGTCACATAAAATTTGTTTGCAAGCAAATTCATAAAATTTGCTAGCAAACAAACTCACAAAATTAACTCACGAACACCATGTATATAAATATTGAATTTTTTATTAAAAAGAGCAATTTTTACCCAAAATCAGGCAAAGCAGGCAGATTGAGTTGCTCACAGAATCATTCAGTAATCTATCTATCTGCCATCAGCTAGCTCAGTCTCTCAAATTTGCTTGCAGTGAGTCTGCACTGAATTTGCTTGCAAGCAAACCTTCAGTCCTAAGGGAGGTTTGGCAGAGCTGAAGATCTAAACTTTGTAAAGACTAGCTAGAAAGCAAGAAATCCAACTATTTCCTGCTTCCTAGCTAATCTAAATCTCCCAGCACAGCAGAACAGATGATGGTCGGAAAAAGGAAAAATAACAATTTTAGCAGGCAAGTTTGCTGGGTAAGGAGTGAGTGGAGTGCCAGGGAGCGTTCCTGCGGGCCATGTGGGCAGTGAAAACTTGTGTTTCTGTGCAGCCTGGATTAATTGCTTTGTGGGGGTGCTTTGTGGGTGAGATTTCTCTGCAGCCCACCAACATTTTCTCAAGGCCCACCAGTGGGCTGTAGCCCACTGGTTGGCGATCGCTGCTCTGTATCATAGCATGTGGTCATTGAAAAGTAGATGGCCAAATATCTGATATTTTTTCTTCACTGTTTTAATAGAAGATTGAGAAAAAATGGACAATTCCTTTAGAAGACAGAGAAACTTGCCTAGACAAAGTGTTTCCCAGTATTCATGAATGTGACTGGCTTCCCTTCCTGAAAGCCTTACGCCATTCCCCCTTTTCAAAAATTCTTTAAAACAAGACAAGAGGTAAAAACCTGCACAGACAGTCCTTCAGAGGTCAAGTATTGTTATTTTTTAAAAAAAAGTTTTAAAAGCAGCAGCATACATGAAAAGAACCCTGGAAGTCTGAAGATCATTTTGAAGAAAATATACCAATGTAGGCATTTGCCTGTGAAGACATTTACCAATGTAGGCATTTATAAATGCCTACATATACATATATATACCACAAATCCGTTCACTTTGTGTTTGAAGGTGCCAGGGGCAGGTCTTGCCAAAATATCAGATCCAAAATAAAACTAGACCATTCCCATTCAGCTCAAAAGCTTGCCAATGCTTCATTTTGAAGGGTGCTCACAAAGCCTTACGACAAGTAACAGTCTCATGTAGGTTTATTGTGACTTTCCCCAATAACAAAACATACTCCCTAGGACTATTGCTCAAGCAAATTGACAGTATATTTTACTGCCAGTTCCAATGTAAATGTGTTCTGCACATGGTTAACTTTGGTAGAACTTAATAGTTTAGTATCCTTGGCTTATGACCACAATTAGGACAAGAATTTCCATTGCTAAACAAGGTGGTTGTTAAGTGGATCATTCCCAATTTTATGACCTTTTTTCCTATAGTTGTTAAACGAATCGTTGTGGAATCATGTCGCTAAGCGAATTTGACTTTCCCATTGACTTTACTTGTTGGAAGTCAACTGGGAAGGTTGCAAATGGCAATCACATAATATGGAATGGTGCAACCATTATAATTATATGCCAGTTACCAAGCACTTGAATTTTGGTCATGGAGATGTTGCAGTGGTTGTAAGTGTGAGGACTGATCATAAGTTACTGCCTTCAGTTTTGTTGTAACAGTCACTGAATTAATAATTGTAAGCCTGGGACTACTTGTACATCATATTAATCATCAGTGGATGCAATAATTATATCAAAATTGTGTTTTAGAAAAGACAGCTTTTTAACTCTGCAAAAGTAAGAACACATTATT
Source organism: Hydrophis major (assembly GCA_033807585.1). Taxonomy (NCBI): domain Eukaryota; kingdom Metazoa; phylum Chordata; class Lepidosauria; order Squamata; family Elapidae; genus Hydrophis; species Hydrophis major. The sequence goes on along the minus strand of CM066328.1, from coordinate 294,487,498 downwards.
TTGTAAGGTTAAGGAGATCTATTCTACACAGAATAGTCTTAACAACCTAATTGCTACTTTGTTTGGTTTTGTCCCTGTGTGCTTATCCATGGTGCACAATGGTGAATGAACCAGCTTGCACAATCTGGCTAATGCTGTTCAGGTTGTGACATGTTTCAGGGCCTCTTCCTATCGCACTCATATCCAGCACTGGCTCTTGTTCTTCACACACAACTAGCCTTTCCACTAGAGAGGTACCCATTTATCTACTTGCAATGATGCTTTCAAACTGCTGTGTGGGCAAACAGGAGTTAGATATGAGTGATGGGAGCTCACCCAATACCACAATGCTCAAACTGCCGGAGTGTGAACCATTTCTAATTGGCAGAGCCAGTGTCCTTAAGTCACTATGCCAACACGCTTCATAGCACACATAATTATGTTGATAATTTGCTAAGAAAGCAGTAAATTTCTAGTATTATTTGATGTCCTTTTCCTACTTTTAATACTAATATAATAAATGTTGATTTTTTAAAAATATTTCTTTCATTAATGATGAATGAGAGCAAGACTGAAAAGACAAATACTGTGGTGGACTTACGTACAAGTCTACCAATGTAGTGAATTATAGCTACAGGCACAATACATTGATCCAAAGGATCATTAACAGCTTTAGTCAATTAAACCAAGTAGCAGAAAAAGGAAAGGACATAATCATGATATAAACCTTTAAAAATTGTTGATTTTTAATATGTTAAATATTGTCCTTCTTTTATATTCTTACATTAAATTACTATATAATCTTTATTGTAAGAAGAAATAAAGTAGACAATACAATCTATAGGGGGAAAATACAGCCATAATATATCGCACTTAAGAGAAGAAAGTCAGTCATATAGGGATAAATAATTATTGTGAAACAGGAAAATTAATTTAGTATGACTAAGAAAGAAAGAAATATGTCATATAATAACATGCTGAAGATATACATACAAATCCATACTTCCTCCTTTTGGAGAGGATACAAGAACAAGACGAGATGTGTGAAAGACAATTAATATGGATTTTGAGTGAGCAGTTCTTAATTATCCATAGCATGTCCACATGAGATAATTACTATTTCAATTTTAACAATATTTGTGATTTACAGCAGTACTGTAGAACATGGAAAAACCAAGATGAAATAATGTGCTAAGAGTTACAGAATAGGATTTGTACCTTAACATGAATTAGCAACCTCACTTCAGTTAATATCTTATTGATTGACTGGTGTGTTTTTCTTGGCCAAATTAATATTATTTTTCTTTGTTATATATAGTACTTAAGCTCTTATAAATATTGTATAAAGTAAATACCCAAATATAGATATATATTGCACGTTTGCACACATTGTGAAATGCATATGGTGTTACAGGGGGAAAGGAATTATGCTTCATGAAATTCTAGAAATATACCCCAATTTTTCAGCATATGTACATAGGAGTCTCTTTTCATTAAAGTAAGGCCCAATATACATATAACTTGTGGGTTTCTGGACAGTGTAATCATTAAGATTAAAGATACTGTGAGGCAGGGAAAATACATTTTAGTGTTTTTAAATCAAAATATACCAACTGCACTATTCATATTAAATTAAGTGAATTCTTGAAATACATCTTCGATAGATTATTCCTTTTCTATGAAAACCTAGGAGATTTTCTGAAACTTTTAGACACATTTTATGTATAAATATTTGTTCAGCAATCCAATTATATAAGAAACATCACCTATTGCTATAAATAGTCTTCAATTCTACAATATAATATAAAAATAAAGGCAAATTGATTAGCATTTACTTACAAAGTTTCCAGTGTTATTGGTGGTGTTAAACCTTTGATATGTATTAGAGTTGTAGTGCTAAGGGTTTTGAAATGTTATTGGCTCTTCTATGTTCAGACACCTGAAACAGTAAATATAATTACATACCACTAGCTGTATGGCAATACAACTAAACAAATTAGACACAAAATTCAGGGACATACCTGAATTTATACATAAATGTTGTTTGTCCCATTTATTCAAACATGTGCTGAGTATGTTTGCAAAGGTTACTGGTAACCTTTCTGGCATACAATAAATAGAATACAAGCATGTGCCCTGTCTGTTCACAAGATCAGCATTATCCTGGTTTATTTTCAAGATTTATTGTAATTTTAGTCTATAAATTTATCCAGAGTGGACAAAACAAGGCTGATATCTCTGTTAATTTAAGAAACTGAAGATGTAGGTGAAGATGTATAAAAAATATAAATTAACCTTAATCCTATTTCTTAATAAATCTATTCTTAAATATAATCATGGTTTATGCTAATACAGGTGTTGGCAATTCCTATTTCTGACATTCTATGTCTCTTCTTGAAATTTTCCAAGTGTATACAAAATTTTGAGGCAACAACCACACATTTCTTGTGCAGTCTATTTTCTTTCTTTCTTTTCTTTTTTTTTAGCAAACTTTATTCAGTTTTTATATTAAAAACAAAAATCTCTTTTTGGTGGACAACATATTTCCGGGTCATCATCTTTACATACAAATATGACAGAAATTATACAATGATATATGCATACTTAATTCTATTGTTACCTTTTCCATTCCAAATTTTCAGTAGGGAGAGAAACAAACACATTAATTCTAGCCTCTTTCCTTAATTTCAATCAATTTTGTTTCATTTCAGTTATTTCAAATTAATCCTTTAGTATTTGTTTTTAAACATAAACAATATGTATTTACCTAATAAATACTAATAAGGTTTAATTCTAAATTCTTTCATTAATCCCAATCTAAACATTTAATTTCATTTCAATTATTTCAAATATAATCCTTAAAATTTATTTTAAAAATACAAATAAACAATATATATTTGCCTAATAGTGGTAATAATGAAGTTACCAATGTCTCTCCTTGCTTTTAATAATCTATATTAAACTTATTAATTTAGCTGGTTCTTTAGTCTGTCACATTCCCTTTCGATAACACACATTTAATAAATTCTAAATTGATACAGATCTTAACACACTCACACAAAAAGAAAAAAGAACAAGTATAAGTTTCCCCTCTTTTACTATTTTGAGTGTGACACCTTAATGATTAGAATACACCTTTATTCCCTCATCTTAATTCCCAATAAACCATTAGTCATTACATCTTCTCAATTGGATTCCACAGCATATTTCCCCCCCTTTAATAAGAGTTATCAATATCTATATTACCCTATTTTCTAAATATTTTTAATTGCAGAAATATTCTTATTACCCCTTGTCACCCTGCAGAATCCCCCTTTTAATTCATCAACCATTATCTCTGAAAAGGCAATTTCTTTTCAACATTTTACTAGTTCTGTGGTTCTTTCTGTCACATGCCTGTTTCTCACTGCTTCTCCAGTGCATTGCCCAGGGAGCGAACCCGAGTCTCCTCCCGCTCTCTTCCCCATGTCTTTTCTCATTCTTTCTACATTTCCTGACTTCACAAGTATTCCTTCTTTTAATTGTAAAGAAACAATTTCCTTTCAACATTTTACTAGTCTTACTGTTTCTCCTCCCTCTTTTTTCCCCATCACTTTTCTCATTCCAATTTATCTCCTTCTTAATATCTTCCCTTTCCCTTTTCTGCTGAATCTTCCTGCCTTTTCTAACTTCACAATTATTCCCTCTTTTAATTGCTTTCTTAAAATTCAACTTTTTAACCTTCCTTCTTTCCCCACTTCTTTGTAATGTTCTTTGTGTTAATTGTCCATTCAAAATGTCTTCTCCTTGAGTCAATTCCTGCTCTTCTGAGAATCTTTCTTCTTGTTCTTCAATCTCCATTTCCATTTTTTCTAGCACAGAGCAAAGTGATTTGCCTCTTTCCTATAATAATTCTCTCATATTTTTAAGTTCCATTTTTAAGTCCCAAAGAGATATCAACATTCTTATATTTTATAATCCTCAAAGTCCACAAAAAAAGCAAACCACTTTTACTTTCCTTCTTTCTTCTTTCAATTTTTTAAAGTTCTCAGCTATTCCAGTTCAGGGTTCATACCAAAAACATCAGTCAGTCCTACAAACAATCTTTCCTTCCTTGCTTTTTCCTTTATTCTGGTTCTGCTTTCACTTTCTAAAATTCTTACTTTGTTTTAATATTTCTGTAATTTTATACCAGTTCATTCAAAAACAAAATGCTTTCCTTTTTATTTGAACTAAATTTTTATCAAAAGGTGACACTCTCCATTATACAAAGTCTTCACTTTCCCCCCCCTTATTTAAAGTTTTTATTTAAGGTTTTTCGAAACTCAATATTCCAAGACAATCCAGTCTCCAATTTATAAACTTTATTATTATTATTCTTTGGCAATATTAAGTCCAGCTTTTATTTTATACTTGATTATTCCCAAATTATTTTAGTCCAATTTCATTAAAATCTTTAATTCCAGCTTCTTCCTTTCCCAGTTCAAAGCCCCATTTAGCTGTCAAAAATATTTTCCTTTTTTTTTTTTCTCTGTCCCTTTGTAATTTCGCAGCTCACTTTTCTTTTCTTAAAAATTCCATATTACCTTAATCCCGGGGTACTTTTATTTGGTTATACTGCCCTGTTGTCCCGGTTCAGATGTTATCCACCTCTTTCTTCCCTCCTGCACAAATCTTAGTCAAGCTAAGTCATCCTCTTCAGGATGGCTATTTTAGACCATTGCTGCAGTCGTCTTCGGGAGGAAAAAAAGCCAAGCCGGGGGGGGGGGAGATGCGGCTCCCCACAGACAGGCTTGCTGCTTCCTCTTACTCCGCTATCCCTCCTAGGCAGTTTCAGTCCCTAATCAGGATAATTGGGGCTCTCCGACAAAAGAGCATGAACAATAGTCGCAGAGAGTTGCTAGATCAGTCCATCAGCGAGGAGGCTCAGCCTTCTTCCTTGTGCAGTCTATTTTCTTGATAGTTGCTTAATCTATATATATAAAAGCGAAATACCACTCACACATCATCACAAAATCTCCAGAAGTATAAAGCCTACAAACTTGAAATTTGGTACTTATGTTTCTCTTGGCTTCTAGGTGCTCCCTAAGAAAGGATTTTTCAAAATGACCATCAGAGCATTAGTATTTCATGTATTATTATTAGCATGTTCTGATGCTAAGGAGTTTTACTCCCACATCACCCGAAAAGAAATCTGTTCCAAATGCAAAACACAAGCAGAGGAGAGGAGTTTCAGTTTCAGTTTTAGTTTCACAGCAGCAACCATCTTTAGTACAGAACAGTTGAGCTAAGCGACAGCCGGGCTCCTTGCTGTGTCCTTTTTGCTCACACAGCAAATACTGCTTCAGTTTCCAAACAGCCCTCAACTCTCACACACTAACAGGACGCTAGTCAGATGAATACTGATGGATGCTGATAGGCAGAGGCAGAATTTTCCCCCCTTATTTTCCTCCCAAAAAACTAAGCTTGATCACATAGTTTCTTAGCGAAGCACAGATATAGAGCTACTTTCATAATTAAAAGAAACTGTAGAATGTCTAAGAACAGTATGATCATCTTCTTCTTCTTCTTCTTCTTCTTCTTCTTCTTCTTCTTCTTCTTCTTCTCCTCCTCCTCCTCCTCCTCCTCCTCCTCCTCCTCCTCCTCCTCCTCCTCCTCCTCCTCCTCCTCCTCCTCCTCTGTGTGTGTGTGTAGAAGAGAAATTCAATAATGCAATAGCTAATGAATAATATTACTAATTCTGTCTTTCTCCTGCATTTTGTGTCAATTGTTTGGAGGGAGGAGATATGTTGTGGTTACTTATTGAGTGGAAATGCTAGGGAAAATGGCTCCTACTCTCTCTGTTATAATACAGTATGCTAGTCAGTTGTAAAAATGTGCAGTTGGAAATATGTTCAGACCCGTCTGACTTGAACTGCTGCTAGCCACACCTGTATCTCAATTCGGAAAGCTGTTTGGCATAATGAATAATGCTTAGGAGTTCCTGGCTCATAGCTTCTTTGAATATATTGACATTTGGAACTGGATGAGTCCAAATTTAAACGTGGAATGAAAGGTTGAGAAGAGTCCCTGACATCTATTTATTTTGTTTATTACATTACTGTTCTCCTGCTTAAAGTTTGACAGATACCTTGCTGATTTGAAATTACTTAAAAATATCTTGTGGGTTTTTTTTCACCTGCTTTTAAGCATACCTGAATATTACATAGCTGAACAGTATGCTGTTGTTATTACTGTGACAATTTTATTTCTATGCAAAATGATTAGCATTAATAGGTAGAAACAAGACTGCCTACAAGTGAACCATAGCCAGAAATAACTCATTGTCTAAGTTTTTTCATTAATTTGTGTTATATTATATGGTAGAAGGAGATTGTTGTATCCATATTTTCTTATGATCACTCGTCAGAAAAGTGATTTTATGCTGTAATTCTTTGGTTAATGTTAAATCTTGCACCTCTTTAGGTACTAATGCTATGTTAGCCCCTTATTAAGTCTTTTGCATCATACCTCCCGATAGGATAGTATTAATCATATTTTAGAGGGATTGTAAGAGTTTGTCCTCAAAGCATAGAGGTAAAAGAGGTAATCCATTTGATCCCAGTTCTTTTCCTAATTTAATCTCTTTGATAGCTTCAGAAACTTCCCTTATTATTATAACACGTCTTTTTATCTTCTGTCTTTGGTTTTCTGTAAAATTTTGTGAAACATTTTTTTAAAGAAGTCATTCGTTTTTCCAAGGGGATATCATGATCTTTGTACAAGTTAGAGGAATACTATTGAAATTTTTGTCCCTAAAGCCGTTGTTCATTTATACAGCATCTCCTTTGAAGTTTTAAAAACTTGTTTCTTTTTTTTCTTTTCTTAATTTATACCCCAGTGGTTTCCTTTGTTTATCCAAATTTTCTTGTGCGTTATCGCTATTAAATTTAGAAACTTAAGTAAATAGGTGTTACTGATGCAGAATAGATCATTTACTTGAATTTCATATTTTTTTTCTTCTTTGTCACCTTTTTGAAAATAAAAAACACCCTAATTTTTCATGTCAATATACAAACAATACACATAATCGAGTATCTGCAATCTGCTTCTGTTTCTAGCACTGTGCAAAAGTTCCGAAGCAGTGTACAATTTGCCCTTAGCAAAATAGAATTAAATAGTAACTTGTTATTGTAACTTCAGTTCTTGAAAGGAACACTTTTGTTACCAACAAAAGGTAATAGTTGCTATTTCTAATATTCTTAGATGATACAGTGCTATTCTGCAACCCCACCCACTTTCATACATTTGTTACTTTATGCACTATTAAATAGCATTTTTTCTGTAAAATCAATGTTATATTATCACAGCAAAGTTTAGTTGATAGAATAATTTGCACTTGCACCGATTATTTATTTACTTATTCTTTATTTTTTTCTTTATTGAATTTGTTTGCCACACATCTCACCATGAGGTGACATTAGCTTTATACCCTGCCTTTTGTCTAGTAGCTCAAACCAGTATTGAGGACTACTATTCTGCCTTTCCAGTTTTTACCTTCTCAAAAACCTCTGTAATTCAGACTGGACAGATAGAAAGTAACTATTCTGAAATCACTGAGTATTTTTTTCATTGGTGACTGAGTACATGGTATTAACAGCACCTTAAATACTGTTAACCCTTTTTTTTTTTTTTTTTTTATATTCCATAGTTTGGATTTTGAAATTTAGCTAGTGTTAGCAGTTGTTCTTTTACTTGGGAATCAAACACCTCTGAAAAGCTTAGAAACAAGGTGTGGGAACAGTTACCTTTCCCAGTTGCTTATCCCAGAAGTATTCAAGTATTCAGGAATTCAAGGACTGACTGAAAAGAAATGCTACCATTTTCATATCTTTAATTTAAATGGGAAATTTTTAAGTAACTCAAATGGGAAAATAATCCTTGAAATGAGCCCTGTATTTAATAATCATGCAAACATCACCATGTATTAAATATCACATTTCGGTTCTTGCTATGTTACAGAGAGAGGTGCTATTCAACCAGTTTGTACCTATTCGGGCAAACCAGTAGCGGGTATTTGGCAACCGGTGGCAATCCCTGGCTGGCCACACCCCGAACCAGTGGCAATCCCTGGCTGGCCACACCCCCAACCCAGTCACTTGCGATCACTCTCCTAGCTTTCCATTCCCCACGGAAAGAAGAAAGGCATGGATGCTGCAAGTACCACCTTCCCCGTGTGATTTAAAGTATTGGGAGTGAGAAAGAAGGGGTGGGGGTGAATTGAGCCATAGAGCACTTTTGCAATGTACAAAAAATGCATTTTGGAAGCAGGTCTTTTAAAAACTTCTCCAAGGATTTCCCATGGATGCTGCAAGTATCACTTTCCCCCTGTGAGTTAAAGTGATGGAATGAGAAGGAGTGCGGTCTGACAGGGGGGGTTGGGGAATCCACAAAAGCCTTGGAGAAATTTAAAGGAGTTGCTTCCAAAATGCTTGTCTGTTAAGTGGTCTCTCTCTCTGTGTGTGTATGAGAGAGAAACGAAGGAAGGAAGGAAAAGAAAGAGGAAGTTAGAGAAAGAAAGAAAGAAAGAAAGAAAGAAAGAAAGAAAGAAAGAAAGAAAGAAAGAAAGAAAGAAAGAAAGAAGTTAGAGAAAGAAAGAAAAAAATAGGAAGAGAGAGAGAGATAAAACTCTGTGCTATTATTTTTAATTGTTCCATTATTTATCATGTGTTAATATTTTACACTGTCCCTACACCTAGAGTGATTTTTCTGCCTTTCTTTTGCCCAGGGCTACCACATATTTTTCAGGGTTTACATGCATTCAATGTCAATAGTCCAGAGCATAAAACACACATATGTTTAACAAGAGCTGAAAGGGCCCTTGGAGGTCTTCTAGTCCAAGCCCCAGCTCAGGCAAGAAAACTGAGGATGCCAAACTCTGAGTAGAAATCCTGGGAAAGGTGTCAGAATAATACTTAGAAGGGACCTTGGGGTGAACCTGATACCATTTCAGAGGAATGGCTGTCTAGTCTTTTCTGAAAAACTTCCAGTGATTGAGCACCCAGAACTTCTGGAGACAGGCAGTTCCACTGGCTAATTGTTCTCACTGTCAGAAAGTTTCTCCATAGTTTTAGGTTCTCTCTGTTCAGTTTCCATCCATTGCTTCTTGTTTGCATTCTGCTTCTTTGGAAAATACATTGTCCCCCTTTCTTTGTGGCAGCCCCTTAAAAGCCTGTTGCCTATCACACTCTTGAGTAAAGCATGTGAGCCATTTCTTCCTTTCAGTGGTCCATGAAAGTACATCTATAGTATGCAGATAATAAAGTCAAAAAAGGTGAACAACATTTTTACAGAACTATAGATAAGTTGAGGCTGGGTGACAAGGAATGGCTGGGAGGGGAGGGGCCAGGTGAGGCAACTCTTGATGTGAGTGACATTAAGTTGGCCACGGCCACCCAATCACATGACCACCAAGCACGCCCACCCAGTCACATGACAACCAAGCCACACCCACCCAGTCACATGACCACAAGCCACACCCACCAAATAAGCCATGCCCACAGAACCGGTAGTAAAAAAAAATTGAATTCCACACTGGTTACAGAGCCCCTGATTATGACATCGAACATGCAAACAAGCTAAATACACTACTAACATGGGCAGCATCCTGCCCACATGTTTTTATCTTTCTTGGTGACTTCAATCTACCTCATATTATCTGGACCCTTAACGAATGTACAACTGAACCCACACATGCAATCTTCTACAATGCAGTAGCAAAGCTGGGACTAGAACAACTTATAACCAACAACACTAGACTTAACAACTGCCTTGATCTCATCTTCTGCAATCGTTTGAATTCAATTTAAGGAATACAAATTAAAGAACCCTTTTCCAACAGTGACCACAACATGATTGACTTTTGTCTCAACATATGTCCACACAAAAATCATCACAACGACGGAGTCCCCAATTGTAACTTCAAAAAAGGCAACTATGATCTTATAAACAATGATCTCTCATCCCTTGATTAGCAATTTCTATTCACTGGATGCAATACTGTAGAAGACCATTACAACATATTTTTATTTGACGTCAAAAGAGTCATCAAACTACATGTACCAATAACAACTCCCAAAACCAGAAAAAACAAATTACCTACAACAATAAGGAAGCTTCAATCCAAAGAGAAATTATTTTGGCAGAAAAACAAATATGGTCATGTTGCCAACTTCAAAAGCTGATACAAAAGTTTATGCCATCAGATAAAAACTGAATGCACAATTATCACATTAAACAAGAAGAAAACCTTCTATGCACCAATTCCACCCATGCGTTCTACAATTTTGTAAGCAACAAACTAAAATACTCAAGGTCCATCCCACCCCTGAAAGGACTTAATGGCAAAGACTGCAACAATGACACCATTAAAGCCAACCTCTTTAACGTATTCTTTGGCTCAGTATTTGTAAACAGCAATGGATCATGTCCAGTATTTCCTAGTTGAACCACAGACAGCTACAATGATCTAATACATACCGATTTTACAGAAGACAATGTTGAGAAAGCACTATGCAATCTGAAACCATCATCTATCAATTGGACCGGACGGAATATGTGCCTACTTCTTTAAAAAGCTATCCATTGCCATCATCAAACCTCTAAGCATAATCTTTGAAAAATCTTTCAGGACTAGCTCCTTGCCAAAACTATGGTCACAAGCCACGATCATCCCCATCTTCAAAAAGGGAGACCCCAGCCTAGTTGAAAATTACAGACCAATCTCCTTAAGCTGCGTCACCTGTAAAATCATGGAATCAATTATTAACCAATCAATCATCCTCCATTTTGCAACAAACAACCTATTCTCTAATAAATAATTTGGTTTCAGGAAAAAACTATCATGTAATCTGCAACTCTTACACTGCAAAAACATATGGACTACACAACTCCAAAGCAATAGACACAATCTACATAGATTTCTGTAAAGCCTACTCCTTAAACTAAAATCTTATGGTCTCTCTGGATACCTGCATAACTAGATAGAAGCATTCCTGTCAAACAAATGGTCAAAATTGGGAGCATCCTATCAAATTGTGTACCTGTCAACAGTGGTGTCCCCCACTGTGGCAGTGTTCTAGGACCAATTCATGACCTCTGTGATCATGTTAAGAGCAACTGCGTTCTCTTCACTGATGATGTAAAGATATTCAACAACACAGACAATACTGCTACCCTTCAAAAAGACCTTGACTGTGTTTCAGAATGGTCAAACAAATGGCAGCTTCAAATCTCAACAAATAAATGCTCTGTCCTACATATTGGCAAAAAATATATATCAGAAAATAAAATACAGGCTGAATAGTCAAGATCTTGATGATGATCCAAACTCTGTCAAGGACCTTGGAGTTCTCATCTCTAATGATCTAAGTGCTAGAGCCCACTGTAACTACATAGCCAAAAAGGCGTTAAGAGTTGTTAACCTAATCTTATGTAGCTTTTTCTCTGGTAATATTGCACTACTAACTAGAGCATACAAAATATTTTCTAGACCAATACTGGAATACAGCTCATTAGTCTGAAACCCACATTACATATCTGATATTAACACAGTTGAGAAAGTCCAGAAATATTTCACAAGAAGAGTACTCCACTCCTCTACTCATTGCAGAATACCTTAGGCCACCAGACTTGAAATTCTAGACCTAGAAAACATAGAACTATGCCGCCTTCGATCCGATCTAAGTATAGTATATAAAATCATACATTGCAATGTCCTACCTGTTAATGAATACTTCAGTTTCAACCATAACAACACAAGAGCAAACAATAGATACAAACTCAAGGTTAATCGCACCAAACTTGATTGCAGGAAATACGACTTCAGCAACAAAGTGGTCAATGTCTGGAATACTCTTCCTGACTCTGTGGTTTCTTCCCCAAACCCCCAAAACTTTAACCTTAGACCGTCTATTATTGTCCTCACCCCTTTCCTAAGAGGTCTGTAGGGGGCGGGCATAAGCACACCAACATGCCTACTGTCCCTGTCCTATTGTTTCTTTTTTTTCCTTATATGTATCCATGTATTCATAGCTATGTTTTTTACTTATACCTATTATCTTGTAAGCAATTGACAAAAATAAATTAATAAATTAAATAAATAAATAAATAAAACAATCATGCTAACAGTGGACCAGATCTTTAAAACTATTACCAAATAACTGTACCCTTGATCTCTTCTTGTGGACAGCCTATTGTATCTTTTCATTTGAGTCAAACATGTTCACAAATTTTGGAGAAAAATGCAAGTCTTATGGTGCCAACTCTGGACTGTGTGGGATGGATTAAAATGAATAAGAGCCAACATCACAATTGCTATTTGAATGGTTCCTGAAATGTATGGCCTATATGGTATGGCAGCTCCTTCTTCTTTTGAACTCTTGCTTGTCACAAAGTTTCCAGTATTGCATTGTAGTTCTCTAAGTTGATAATGGTGAAAAGCTCATCTCTGGCCTTGTGGCCTTAATAAACGATTTGAGTTTATTTTTACTTATTTATTAAATTGATCTGCTGACCATCTCTCCAATAGAATTGAAAAAGTTCACAAAATCCATGTGAATTACACCAGTTGAATTCCCCTGAAATCACTGAAGCGTAAGGTTTGATCCCCTACCCCCAAAGTTTTATAATTACATTCCACGGATGATGATGCATTTCTAGGTTATTATGATAAGCCCATGTTTCATTGGCTCAGTGCTGGGAGGAAATTCACTACCTTCCTTCTTGTTGAGTGACAGCAATTGCTGACAAGTGTCAATTCTCAGCTTTCATCTCTGCCCACAGCATGCAAGGAACACATCATACTCAAACCTTCCAATATAGAAGAACATCCATAATGCAATGGTCCACACGTAACTGAAGTTCCAAGATTGACAGTTATTTCCCTTTTGAGTGATCTGTCAATTGCTTTTAATCAGTTTATCACCTTTTCTCATGTGAACTTGCTCTGTTGCTGTCACAGATTGTCTGCTTCATTCTTGATAACATACATCAACTCTTCTTGGTTCACCATCTGGTTGTTTCTTGCCCTAGCAATGTGGCAGTACTTACACCAGCACATTTATTATCATTTGCTGTGAATTTCAATTGGAGAGACTCCTTTGGCAATCAAAGAAACAGTCACATGTTGCTTAAAACTCAGTAATGAGTGCTTTCGCTTCAGGCTTTTATTTCATGAACAATAACCACACCTTTTTCTCAAAGCAACTTCCCTCCAACAGAAGTTAAGTAATGAATTAACTAATATAGCATAGCTTCTAAAACATCAGACCTCTCATCTGCTGCTGACATAAAAGTCTGGATGGAAGGATTAGTTTCCATTCAAAATGTATGCTTATTTCTATTAATGGAAAACATTTACATAGACTCACCCAAAAGGTAGCTGGTAGTATGAACCTTCACTGCCAACTATTGAAACTAACAATAACAGAAGCTTAATAACTAATATGGATGTGGCATGCATAACAATTTATGATAAATCCATGAAAGGTCATTTTGTGAGGATATAAACTTTTTTAGTTTTTTAAAAACTTTATGATTTTTATAACTATTTATTATTATAGCCTTAAATACATAAGAATGTCATTCATGACACTAGGTACCGTATATACTCGAGTATAAGCCGAGTTTTTCAGCACATTTTTTGTGCTGAAAAAAACCCGCTCGGCTTATACTCGAGTCAGATTCCCCTCTGAAAAAAAAAATGGTGTGGAGCTCCGAAGCTGGGCAGCCGCTTCCCTGCTTCCGTGTTTCCTTTGCAACTTTTAAGCATGGGAGGGGGAGGCTTTTCTGAGCTCTAGGCTGAAAAAGCAACGCGAGCCGAGGTCGCTCCACTCAGTTTCATTTCCTCAGCTCCAGCTGCTTTCAGTCCACTCGGGAGGAGGGGGAGGAGGGGGAGAGAGAGAGAGAGAGATATCATAAGAACGGCTCTTGGTTTTTTCTTGCAAGGGAGAGAGTGACTCCTGCCTACCACTGTCATCATCATCATCTTTTGGGTTAGTGAATCAATCAAACCTTTCATGATAGTGAGATCGTTTCCCAAATTTCCCTTAAATCAGGGAAGAAATCAGAAACAAACCTTTGGGCTGAGAATAAGCTTGTTCCTATGATGCCATTTTTGTTCACTTCAGTGTGAAAAGTGTGAAAAAACACACTTCTTTTTCTTCATCTTCTTGTTCCCTATTTACTGGTCTCTTTCAAAGAGGAAATTGTGAACATCAAACTTATTCTCAACTGTCCTAATAAAAGTTTTTATTGGCATCTATTTTTATTTTTGAAATTTACCAGTAGCTGCTGCATTTCCCACCCTCGACTTATACTCGAGTCAATAAGTTTTCCCAGTTTTTTGTGGTTAAATTAGGTGCCTCGGCTTATATTCGGGTCGACTTATACTCGAGTATATACGGTAGTTTATTAATGTACCAATAGGCTTTTTATGGCATATCCATATTTTTTTGGAAAAAAAAACAGAAACAGTATAATTGCTGTTCCAACTTTGTGTTTTATAATCTTTTTGTTGGAAATCAAATATAATCTCACACGGTGAAGAAAAATAAAATAAAAATGTACAAAGTAACTATAGTTACTATAGACTAAAAAGGCAAGGTTGTGCCTGAAGTTAACCTGTACTTTTTAATTTTTTTAAGTCTTTTTATTTATCTGTCACCTGATCTATCAGTAATGAATAATTTTCATGGAAGGTGCACTTTAATTACATTCCCATTTGACTTGCATTATCATGCACTATCTCGGTAATTAATCTCACCAAGTATCCAATTTCAGCAGGCAGGCCTCTTGAATTATGTGTGCTTAAGTGTATATTTGGCCTGTTTTAAGATAGCCATATCTTGAGACTGTTTCAGGGATTCTACTCACCAACTGTTAAAATGTGACCTGAACTTTGGAGTGATCTGGTTGATTCATTTATTTTGTTTCATTAACCATTTTTTAGAAAGCTTGATAAAAAGCTTCAGTTCACAGAAACAAAAAAACTCACTAAAATAGGCAAGATTTTGGCTATGTGTTGATGAACTAGTTAGAAAAAAGATAATGCCGAGGTTTGCTGAGTTATGCTGCTTTGCTATTCCTTTTTGGTAAAACTCCTGTGGCTAATTTATCCTACCATGTGAAACGGGATCAATGAAGGGAAAAAAAATGGCTCCTGGATTAAGGGTGAGAAAATTATTTACCCATTGTTCCTGTTTAACTTTATATTGCAAACGGACCATGGAAAGAGTAAGATGCTTTAATTTTTTAACTACACTAATTGCCGAAGGAGAGGAGCAAGGAGCGTGCTATGTGGACTAAATCAATGATAAGGAAGGATTAGGAGAGTACTATTTTTTGTTTCAGGAAAAAACAGTATGTCCAAAGAAATATACTCCTTGCACGCCCCAAGTTCAACACCCCAAGTTGAACAGTTGCATTTATTACCAGATTGTATTTTTACTGTGAACCAAATTCTACTATCCTTCCTGATGTGAGGATAAATTTAAATAGTGGCGAGCTGGGCAGCAAATGAAATGATAGATAGATAGATAGATAGATAGATAGATAGATAGATAGATAGATAGATAGATAGAACAATTAAATTAAATTTATAATTCCATTTTTTCTGAAAATGGAAAGCACTTAAAATATTTAAGTTGGACCTACATATTAACACCCATAGTCTGGTAGAGAAGATTATTCTTAATTCTTATTTATATAATAC
This sequence comes from Hydrophis major, assembly GCA_033807585.1. Classification (NCBI taxonomy): domain Eukaryota; kingdom Metazoa; phylum Chordata; class Lepidosauria; order Squamata; family Elapidae; genus Hydrophis; species Hydrophis major. The sequence goes on along the minus strand of CM066328.1, from coordinate 294,471,789 downwards.
TTTAATAGGATTCTAGCTAAGATTTGCTGTAATTAAGTTTATTAAATTGTCCAAGCCATGGAAAATAAAATAAAAAATAAACTGTATAAAAGAAATTAAAAATAGAAGCAGGAATATAATTAGACTTTTCATAGACTTTAAGATTATATATAAAACAAAATGCTTTCATCTTTGTGAAAGTGATTGCTTTTGTAGATAAGGGTATTCTGAACTTAATTTGAGCTAGCTTCTTAGTTCCCAAAAATTTGGCTTTAGTTTATGTATCTGATGCTATATGATCCTGCACAAATTTTAATGTGTTTAATATTATGATACTTGTCTATATGTTATATTATTTTAGATACCTGGGTGAAAAATTACGGTTTTAGTTTATTATCCAAACAAATTTCAGACATTCTTTTTTTATTTGCATAACTTTTTAATACTTTATTTTAGATTTGCATTTAATTATCTGAATTCTTTTCACACATAATATAAATAACTTAAGAAATACTCCCCAGGATGTAATATTTCAATTATTTAGTCCACTGTTCTGTTTGCAACATCAATGAAGTGAGAATTTTTTAAAAAAAAAATGTTCTGGTTTTTTTGGCACAAATATCTGTTGCCAAGGGGTTTATTATGTGTGAACATGGAGAATCAGTTTAGTAGTTCTGATAAACTACATTTATGTAGTGTAATATGTTGCTGTGAGAATTGCTCTGAGTTATCTGTGGAATTTTTAATTCTTTTAAAGCATAACAAAAGCATAAGCAAATTGGTGCTTTCATAAGTAGTAGCCATGAATTACATGAATTACCAACTAATATTTTAGGTGAAATATTATTTATCCTAAGGCTATTAGTTTGGAGTTCCAAAAAATCCAGATGACCATTAGATAGTGATAAAGAGATGCATAAGACTCTGAGGGTATCAAGCGGTCCTTGATTTTTGCATCTTAGGTCTGGTAGCCCTAGTTTCTTCTGGCATTGTTGCTGAACTAATCAGTTTGGTAACAGGTAAATGTATAATTATTTATTCTTATAATAATTATATGGATAGAAAAAGATACCTATTATTATTTATTTATTGTATGATGACAATATTACAGAAGAGAAGCAAGGTTATACTTACAGTCCACATAATTATACACAACTTCTACACAGTACAGAGGTGGCCACATAACTGGATGTCCAATTCATCTATAAAGACAGTCACCTCTGGTGTTGCTTTGTGCAGGTCTTCTAGGAAATCAGAGAATTGCAACAAAGGAAATCTTTCCATCCCCACTGATCCAGAGGCAGAGACATTTCTGTATCACACCCAATTCTGTTCAATTGTGTCCAGATAGAACGAGGCAAGTCAAAACCAGGTGGTTTGGTGGAGGCATAGTCAGGTCACAAGAATATATCTTAGACCATTCCTCTTTCCAGGCATTCTGGAAGTTAAACTGGGTAGAGGTTAAGTGAATAGCTGTTTTTCAAGTTGGCCTGAGGGATTTCAATCTTGTGATGGTCTGTGTAATGTCCTGGTGAATAGGGAAGGCCTTGTAGTTCATTGTTCTTGACCATAGCTGAACAAGAGTTATCTTCTAATGTGGGATGGGGTAATATTGATAAGTACTGGTAATAAATGCACAGAAGTGGGATGCAATGTGCCAGAAATGATACAATGACAGGGTTCAAGAATACTTTCACTATTGGGAATGGTCCTATGAACTTAGCACCCAACTTCTTACAGGGAAGCCTTAACTTTAAGTACTATGTGGACAAGTAAACCTTGCTGCCAACCCAGAATGGTGGCTAGGAGGGAGCAGCATTTATCAGCTTGAGCTTTGTGGCTTTTTGCAGCTTCTTGCAGGGCCTGCTTAGTTGTTTTCCAGGCTTCTTTTTGTGACTCCATCCATTCATTTAATGGCATGTATGAAGGGGGTTCCCTTGGCAGTTCAGGCATGGGGAAGAACTCCATACCACTGCTGACCTGGAAAGGTTAGGGTTAGGGTTGACATACACATTGTCTGGCAGAGTTGGACATGCACCCTGTGAAGCCACATGCTGGTCCAGTATTCAGGTATGGAATAAACCAAAGCCTGGGTTGTTGTTTGTAGGTGTTAGAATCAGCATCCCAGGATATTCCAGCAAACTTGTTCAGTAAATTGTTGCAACATTTCAATTTTGTAGTTTTTTTTTACTATAAATTCAATTTATTTCTTCAACAACAGCCGTTGTTTCATAACTTCCTATCATTCTTCTCTCTTAAGCTTTCTTTTTAGTTAAACATTACAAAACCCTTTAGTCTTTCCCCAAAGAAAATTTGCTTCAAAAGTAGGGAAGAACTGGTTATTCCCTTAGGCATATGGGTGATAAATGAGCCTTATTGGTTAGTTAGTTTGTAATTTGTTGTTACTTATTGATTGTAAAATGGAAATATCTATTTGGACCCCAACAATATGTAGATAGTTTGCTATTGATTATAAAATGGAATGATTTGTTTAGATCTCTAATACATAATATGCAGACTTAATATGCAATTACTTTTTAATTAATTTAAATTTTAATAGATTTTAATTAACTTAAATTATTAGCTTTATTTTGGGGAGTTTTAATTTGTTGCTGCATATCCAGAAGATAATAGTGTTTGTGACACACACAAACGCACATATATACATACACATATGCATACATCCCCATTTGGAATCAGGTCTCACAATGTTGTAGAATCTTTAAAAAAAAAAAAACAATTTTATTGGTTTTTAAAAATAAACAAAACAAACAAAATATAAAAATATCCAGCTTTCTTTCAGAAATATACAAACAGTGTGTCGGTTGGTTTACCAGTTTCTGTGCATTCATTTCGTAGTCTCAATTACAGTTACATTACATAATAACTCATAATAACTCAGTGTTGTAGAATCTTCTTAAAGTAGGTTTATGTAACTCCAGTGGCTTTGCATTTTACATATGATCAGTCATATCTTGTTTATTTCATAATTTAACATATGCATATGTTTTGGAAAGGCAAGGTGTGACCATTAAATTTCTTACAGAGATATTTCAAGAGTTCTACCTAAAAGTATCTCAAAGTATCTTATAAATTCCAATATTTAAGCATGTGTTTCATATTTGTGCAGCCTAATTAAGATGTAGTGTTTCACTTTAATGTGAGTTAATCATCAATTATTTAATTTAACAGTTTGTGATCAGTGTGGGTTTTCCTGAAAAATTATAGTGCATCTTTAAGGTTTTGGGTATTTGTTTTAGAACAGTCAGTTATTTTGTATGAATATTTTTATTAAAAGAAGATTTTACAAAGATTTAAAAAAAAACCTGCAGAAACATAAAAAAGAGATTGCAAAAGGATAAAAAGGTAAGCAATTTTTTAAAAAATCAAGAAAAAAGAAAGTTATCTAAAGAGTAGTCAGCTTTATAAACTTTATGGACTGTAGCCCTAATACCATAGTAATCATCATTTTCATTCCTATATTCAGTGCCGTTTGTGTGCATGTTTATGTATGTGTATACACACACACATAATAGAAGAGAGGTGGGAGATGAAGAAAATAATGTGTTCAATACTTTCATCATTACACTTTCTTTTTAGAAATAAAACTTCACTATGGAATCCAAGACTATTTCTGTAGCTAATGGAACTTTTCCCTTCAGTTTCTAATAGTACAGTATATTTCCTTTTATTACACATATAAGCACCAGTGGTTTATAATATAGCATAGAATTGGTCTCATTACATTTAGAGTGAAACTGAATATTTACTGCTAGTCTCATAGAACCTTGGATTGTGCTATGGGATACTGCTTATTAGCTAGTGTCGTAAGAAAGACACACTGACTGATAAGATAATGGGAAAGTGATGTGCCCTATGCTCACCAACCTCAATGCGATGAGTGTTTTGTGCTTTTCTTCTGCGTGTAATATAAGCTTAAGAAGTGACAAACTTTTTAGCCCTAATATAGAGATGTATGATCTTAACTAGAGCTTCAGGGCTTTTGTTCAATAACTCTGTAATTCTGAAGAGAACATCAGTTGTTGCTTCAGTGAAATGAAGCAGATTTGGAAACCACATCTTTATAGCTTCATAGGTGTTGTTTTTTTAATCATATGCCAGCATACAAAATTGTGCAAAATTTTATTTCAATTCTGTGAGCATTTAGGTACAGTTGGAGGCACCATCAAAGATCACTGTAATGCCAAGAACAGATGCTAGGAAGAATCAAGACTAATAATATATATTTGAATAGCAGTGGGGTTAAAACAATGTTTGTGGTTTGCTCAACAATTCAATGAAACATGTGTTAATATAGCAGCCCTAAACACAGTGATGTGGAAAGCAGCAGCAAGTATTACCGAAACTTCACAGCATACCATCTGTTGTTATAGGCTTGCTAGATGGTAGAGAGCCAGATAAAAGTAGAAATTCAGCTAACTTGGGGAATAAACCACATCTGAACAACATGGGGTAAGGTCTGCTAACAAATGTGATGCTTTGCTTTTGCTAGTTGATTATAAGGAAAAAGATAAGTCGCAAAGCAGCAGTTTCCATAATTATCATTTCAAAATATTTCCATAAAATTTACTGTATGGTGCAGATTGGAAACTTTATGAAAGAAATACCTCCACACTTAATGATAATAGATACTTACTTCCACAATTTAATATTTTTTTGAAAACACAAGGGATATAGAAACAACATTTTAAAAAAACCATTTTTACAAAGACATCTCTGTTAAATACAGTTGTAGCATATATATAAAATTTTAAAAAACTAGTTTGAACTCTGAAATTCTTTGAACACTTTCTTGAAGAATGCTTGGCTGTTTCAGGTTCATTACCTTCATCATTGTATTCATATTTATTTACTTTGTACAATTAGGAAACAAATATTGTTCCATTAAATTAAGAACATTATCACAGCATTCAGCTTATCTTGTCATATTTTGTTTGGATGGTATCTCAGCCATTTATAATATTCTACCTAACAGCTAATGTTTTCTTTGTATGACTATAATATTAATTTTGTGGCTTGAAATAAAATCCAAAGATGTTTACATTGCTACACGCACAATTCAATTATTACATTGTTATAAGTACAATTTCACAATTCCCCACAAAACAGCCACTATAAAAATTTTTCCACTGCATTAACCATAATGATTTAAGACATGTAAACTGTTACATAAAACATTTATATCAATTCTTTCTTACATCATGAATAAAAACTTGCTTTATTGTATCTTTCATAGTATAATAATAATTCACAGTATATAACACTATGAAACATTGTTAATAGTTTTAATAACTCCAGATCATTTATTATGAATTTTGTGAGTTATAGTAATATTGGTACAAATACATTGTACTAGTAGAGTGATTACTGATAAAAGTACTAAGTAGGAAAATTCGGCAACATAGAAAATTTCAGTAATAAGCAATAATCTATTCACTTTGAACAAAAATATCTGATAAATTAACACACATTCAGAAGAAAATACACTTGGGTGTGTTTGTGTGTGTGCTTATGGAAGGGACAGAATTCTAAAATACCAGATGTATTAGAAATAGTATAATATAATTAATTATTGCTGAAATGTATTTAATTGTAGTGATATACATTATTTTAAAAATATTTTAATCTTTGTTTAAATTATCAGGTATCTGTTCATAAACAAAGTGTATGACATCACATTCATACAATAGAAGTCATTAATATTAATACATCACATTATTATTATAATGCAAAATACTTTTATATTTGTAGAGGAGTTAGAAAGCATGAATTAAACTTTAGTAGATTTCTGCCTCAACCATTAGGAAAAAAAGTTTACTGGTAACTTACAATGTATTCAATTAAATTCCTAATTGTTTTTAATAATATACAAACTCATAGTTTTCCATCTGTTTTGAAAGTTTAACAATTGAGTTTGTCTAAAATGTAATACGGGTTCCATGATTAAACACTCTCTCTCTCTCTCTTTCTCTCTCTCTCTCTCTCTCTCTCTCTTTCTCTCTCTCTGTATTGAGAATATATAATATATATTTTCAAGTTTTTGGTCTGCTACAGTTTTGTGTGCTCGACAATTTTATAGTCCAGCTGTTAACCAATTACTACTATTAGCTTGAGTTGAATCTGCTGAGCCATGTATCAGCAAGATTGCCCAGGGTACTATTTACTTCCTTCTACTACACAATCAAATCCCTATTTACAGTATTCTTCTGTTTTGAGTTCTTGGCTGTGTTTTGGAGAAGTACTTAAAAATGTGTGTCTTTTTGGTTCAGTAGTTATGATGTATGTGTAGTTTAAAAGTTGTGCTGTTTGAAAGACTAGTTGTTTTAAAACAGATTTTAGTCATTTGACAGATTTTATTGAAGGCTTTCTGAAATATATATATAAATATATATATGGTATTCAGCTTTGTTCGGGTATTTTCCCATGTCATTATAGTTGTGCTTTTAAAGTTGTAGCAACGTTTCGGCAGAATCTCATCTGCCATTATCAGGCTTCTGTATAGTGTTCGTCTGTGAGTCAGACTTTCACAGCCGTTTCTGATGGCAGATGAGATTCTGCCAAAATGTTGCTACAACTTTAAAAGCACAACAATAATAACATGGGAAAATACCCGAACAAAGCTGAATACCATATGTGTGTGTGTGTGTGTGTATGTGTATGTGTATGTGTATGTGTATGTGTATGTGTATGTGTATGTATATGTATGTATGTATGTTTTCTTAAGTTTTCGCGGGTACTTACATGTATGGCATTCAGCTTTGTTCGGGTATTTTCCCACGTCATAGTAGTGGTGCTTTTATGTATGTATGTATGTATATATATTTGTTTTCTGAGGTTTTCGCGGGTATTTGTATGTGGATCTTTGGTTATTTGGGTTTTCTCCCACCATTATGTGTGTATGTGTGTGTAGATAGATAGATAGATAGATAGATAGATAGATAGATAGACAGACAGACAGACAGACAGACAGACAGACAGACAGACAGTTTCTCAAACTATATGGCCTCCCCCAATAGGAAGTCCCAGCATGTTTTATAGGCATGAAATGAAATTAACCCCCCCCCCCCAATTAAGGCCTATATTAAAACATGCGAAATGGGGGGAATGGTGGGGGGGGGCTTGCTGTTAGGAAGTACTTTTGTTGCACACCCGGATATGGTGCTGCCTGCGTTGACCCCGATATGAAGTGCCCCACCAACGCCGGGGTCAACATCGCTGCCTGCCCAAAGATGCAAGGGGGGGAATTTAGTGATCCCTGAAAAGACGGCCTAGCCATTTTTTCGGGGTTCAAAAAAAAAAAAAGACCCGGCCTTATTATATGCAAAACAAGGTATCTTAAATTATATATTTTAAATATTGTAAGACATCCATACTTCTGAGGCTCACAAATCCAATAAGTTAAATTAATTAAATTAAAGGCAATAAAGGCTAATTCTTAATCAAAATCAGTTATATATTCAGATATTATACAGGAAAAAAGAAATAACTTTATTTGCATCTTTAAGTTATTTATATATTCCTTATTTCACATTTGGTTTTTTTTTCTCTGTTTAAAATGTGATACAAATATTAATATATGATACAACTATCTCACTAAATAAAGGCAAAAGGAAAATATTGTTTTACTATAATGTAAATATTTTATAAACATTTTTACTTAACATTGCAAAAAATGCAAGAGCATGGAGAACAAATTAATTACAGTTACCCCATTTTTAACATTTCATAATTCTTTTCATTTATATTATTTTTCAAAACCCTATAGTCTATTTATACATCTGTTTATGTTAGTTTAGTCTGTTCATTAATACAAATTGCTTGATTTCTCTAAAGCAGTGTTATTTTAAAATTGGTTAGGTTTGAAAAACACTGTGTTAAAGTCTGTCAATAAAATATTTAAGCAAACGAGTTATAGGAGAGTTTGGTAAGATGACATATGCACTTTCTATTTCATGTCCTTTTAATCACTATTTTTGTCTGTTATTTATTTCCATTGCAATTCATATGTTTTTAGGACATCCCTCCTAAAGGTACATATTATTGTTCTTCCATTCTTTTTATTCTGTTTTATACACTGAAAACACGCATGTTTATTTTATTTATAATTTGCAACTTGTATTTATTGTAATTATGGCTTGTGTCCAGATGTTTAGACTACTGATAGAAGAGTGTGTGTATCTTAGGGGTGAAATGTGAGGTCCTTGAAGTTTTCTGAGCTTGTTTTTTCTTGAAGACACTTTATTAGCAAACTAGGTAACATCTTCATTGCTAGTACGGAGTGAGATTAGTTCTCATTTTATATACTAGCGGCTTGCTTTGTCAGTATTGATGGGAGTAGTCTTAGTGATTTCTCGATTAGGTTGTTATTCACTGGTATTTGTTTGTTAAAATTGGTATTTCCTTGATTGTTTGCTTGTTGCTTGTTGTTTTAACATAGATTTTGATGTTAATCTCTGGGTGTTGATTACTGATGAGGAGGTGCTTGGGTCTTTTTGTTTCCTTTTGGCTTTTGATTTTCAATTTTGAACTGTATGTCATCATTGTTTATCTCTATGTGCTTATTGATGGCTGACTTGTCTAGGTACCAGGCTTCCAGGAATTCTCTAGCAGTTTTTTTTATTTGGCTTGGTCAAGGATGCTCACAGTATCTCAGTTGACTCAATGATTAAGTCTGTACATGTATTGTGAAATAAAGGAGTTTTCATCATGTCTTCTGATCACTAATTGGTGTACATATCTGTCCTCCATACTGGCTGTTGTAGATGGCTCCTATTTTTTTCTTCTGTGATTGCTTGGTCTTTTGGTTTACTTACAATGTTTTGGAGAGCTTTAGTTGGTTTGTGTGCTAACAGTGATGCCATCTGGTTGTAATAGTCTGTTGGTGGTTTCTGTGATGTTTTTGATGTACAGCAGTGTTATCCTTTTCACAGCTTGTGTTGGTTGTGCCATATTGGGTTGAGTGGCCAGGCATTTTTTGATAAAGTTGCATGGACATCAATTTCATTACAAGATGGAAAGATGATCTGTTCAGGTTTGCTGCGGCATGTTTGTGCTCATCTAAATAGTCTTCTTATACAGCTTCTCCTTGTGGAAGGTTGGGTTGTTATTTTGGTAGTGGAGCACTTGGTTGCTATGGGTAGTTGTATAATAGACTTGTGTTTCTAATTTGCCATCACTGCCTCTGCTGATGAGGATATCCAGGAAGGCGTTATTGTTTTCTTCTTCACTAGTATACTTTATTCCTTTGAAGATGTTGTTGATGGTTTTGTGTGTGTTTTGTCAATGTCAGGAGTGTTCCAGATATTTAGCATGCAGAAACTATAACAGTAGAATATGCATGCACATACTACTATGCAATCACACAAAAAACTTTGGGTGAAATAGATTTAATATCCACATTATCTATTTCCCTTCCCTTTAAATTTTGCAATATAGTGAAGTGAGTTCTTTCTTGGTAAAAAGTATGCCACCTTGCCAGACTTTTTTTTGAAGTATTTAGCATTTGTGTTGGTTGTCCTCAGAAGTCTAAACATGTTTTGCACTCTGAAATTAGGTAGTGGCATTTCTTAAAAGGATCAACTCTATTATATTAATATAGTAATAAAGATTTGGCAAGTTAAACTATATAATTAGCCATAACACTGTATCAAAATAATTGTTTATATGAAATGGATATGTAATTATTTGTCTCATATTCTGTGCTACACACATTGTGTAAAGGCAGGACTCCTACCAATTCCATTAATTTTCTTTTGTTTTTGGAAGTCTCATATACTATTCCTGAGACTGAAATTGTTCAAATACTATGTTTTATAATCTCCTAGCAAATGCTGCAATTATGACAAAATTTTCTCCATCCTATAGACAATGCTTTATGCCTTATGATTGTCTCTTTTTCTCAGTGTAAAGATTTTATAAAATAACTTCACTGCAAGCATTCCTCTTGGTTTTGCATTTGTAATTTGTTTCTGTCATCATAAATTCTAATCACCCTCTTACCATTGATAGCTTTCCATCCTTACTTTTCTTGAGGTAGTTATTATTCTGGAGTCTTCATGGTCTCTAGGTTTCAACTCATGGTGTCTCTTGGATTTTTGGCTTGATTATTGGATCTTGACCTGAGCCAAGCCTTTGACTGCATTAGTTTCCATCTTTAGAGATAGGAAAAAGGACTCCTTTCTGCCTTAGCTTGTATATCAGTGGACTATGTAAATATTCAGCTTGTTGACTGGCACAGAAAAAAAAATGGAAAATAAACTGATTTGATTCATCTTCCAGTTTGAAAGTTAACAGAATAGCAGAGTTGGAAGAGACCTTGAAAGTCTTCTAGTCCCACCCCATGCTCAAGCAAGAAGTCCTATAAGAGTTCAGACAAATTGTTAGTCCCTGATTTCTCTGCTTAGTCCCATGCCAAGATTGTATTCTACCGGAAAGAAAAAATGGTTGTGTCAGTGGCTTTCCCAGCCAGCATAAAAGAATAAGACCACACAACTGAAATTTGAATAATTCTAATCCATATGTTTTCCTTGTTCAGCTCAAGCTATCTTCAATCTTAGAGAACCATAACAATTGTATAGGATTTTTTTTAAAAAATAGCTAATTCATGAAATCACTGTTATTTTCAAATGATCCCCAAAGTCATCCAAACTATGGCTTGACTCTGGATGTATTTAAAAAAAAATACTCCCAAAAAGTCAATGCTTTATAAAGCCAATGTGAACCCAGGGTACACACAATAGAAGTAGAAAAGTTAATAGAAGTAGAAAAGTTAATAGAAACAATTACTTAAACGTAAGAAATGGTATTGTGAAATAAGACACCTGGTGACATTTTTATCCAAACCAAACTAACAACAAAGCCCAATTTTGGTGAATATTTATGGATCATCCCAGCATTGCCGTGGCACATTTGGATAGCAGCATCCCATCAGAAGTCTTGGAAAGTATTTCATAGTACTGAAGAAGCTACTGTGCAGGTAAAACTCAAAAAATTAGAATATCATGCAAAAGTTCATTTATTTCAGTAATGCAACTTAAAGGTAAAACTAATATATGAAATACTCATTACATGCAAAGCAAGATAGTTTAAACCGTGATGTGTCATAATTGAGATGATTATGGCTTACAGCTCATAAAAACCCCAAATCCACAATCTCAGAAAATTAGAATATTACATGCGATCAATAAAACAAGGATTGTTTTAAAGAGATTGAAATAATGTTAGAGAGCAATATAACGAAGATAGAGTTAACTGAAACACTGAAGAAGCAAAACAATGGAAAGGCACCAGCCCAGATGGACTTCTGGCGGAATTTTACAAAACACTACAAGAATCATTGAATCTTCCATTGCTAGAAGTTATAAATGAAGTTATGTTAAAGAAGAAGATACCTAAATCATGGTCAGAAGCTTATATTACACTTGTCCCAAAAGAGGAGGCTGACCCATTACAAAATAAGAACTATAGACCTATTTTCCTACTAAACATAGATTATAAATTTTTTGCTTCAATATTGGCAGAAAGACTTAAAAAATACCTAAATAATTTTATTCAACCTGATCAAAATGGATTTCTGCCAAAGAGACAAATTAAAGACAATATGAGAGTAATCTTCGACACTTTGGAATACTATGAGGCACACCCTGAAAGACAAATGGCTTTGATATTCTTAGATGAGAAGGCATTTGACAATGTGAATTGGTGATTTATGTTATTACAGCTGGAACAGATGGGTTTTGGTAAAAAATTAATCCAAGCAATAGAAGCTACATATCATAAGCAAATGGCAAAGGTAATGATAGAGGGAGAATTGATGGACTCTATTGATATAAGAAAAGGAACAAAGACAAGGGTGCCCACTGTCACCTCTGTTGTTTGTGTATTTTCCCCCAACAAGAATAGCTAGAATGTTCAAGAACAAATCTGAAAAATGTTGGAAATGTCATCAGATACCTGGCTCATATTACCATATGTGGTGGACGTGTGCGAATGCCAAAAATATTGGACTAAAATCCACACATGGTTGGAAAAAATGACAAAAAAGCACATAGACTTGAAACCAGAGCTATTTTTATTGGGAATTTTACCCGAAATATATAATAAAGAATTGAAATATTTGATTGTAAATGTATTAATAGCGGCTAGGATCATATTTGCTAAAAACTGGAAAAATGAGAAAATACCAACACAGGAGGAAGTTATTAGGAAAATATTGGAATGTGCTGAAATGAGTAGATTGACATTTGAAATCAGAGAACAAGAAGATAAACAATTTTATAAAATTTGGGATCTATTCTATCAATGGTTAGACAAAACATGGTAGGGAAATATGTAGATTTTTAGAACATAATGAATATATAAAGATGTATTTTTTATTATATCTACAAAATGATTATAGGATACATTTGAAATGATAATATGAACTGTCATAAAACAAATTAAGTAAAATATGGATTATTTGTAAAACATGAATGAATAATAATATTGTGAAATGATTGATTAACAATGATATTAATGCATTTAGGAATACTTAAGTGACAATATGAGAACATATACAATGTAATTGTAATTGAAGACTACGAAGTGGAAGCACAAAACAATTTGTAAACCAGCCGACACACTGAATGCACATATATGGAAAATGGTTTGATGTTTTTATGTTGTGTTTGTTTATGTTTGTCTTAAAAAGAATAAAACTTAATAAAAATAAAACAAGGATTGTACATAGAACAATATTGGACCTCTGAAAAGTATAAGCATGCATATGTACTCAGTACTTGGTTTGGGCCACTTTTGCAGCAAGTACTATCAGCCTGTGGCACTGCTGAAATGTTATGGAAGACCAGGATGCTTCAACAGCAGCCTTCAGCTCTTCTGCATTGTTCGGTCTCATGTCTCTCATCTTTCTCTTGGCAATGCCCCATAGATTCTCGATGGGGTTCAGGTCAGGCGAGTTTGCTGGCCAATCAAGCACAATAATCCCACGGTCATTGAACCAGGTTTTGGTGCTTTTGGCAGTGTGGGCAGGTGCCAACTCCTGCTGGAAAATGAAGTCAGCATCCCCATAAAGCTTGTCTGTGGAGGGAAGCATGAAGTGCTCCAATATCTCCTGGTAGATGTCTGCGTTGACCCTGGACTTAATGAAGTACAGTGGACCAACACCAGCAGATGACATGGCTCCCCAAATCAACACAGACTGTGGAAACTTCACAAACTTCAAGCATCTTGCAGTGTGTGCCCCTCCATTCTTTCTCCAGACTCTGGGTCCTTGGTTTCCAAATGAGATGCAAAAGTTGCTCTCATCAGAAGAGAGGACTTTGGACCACTGAGCAACAGACCAGTTCTGTTTTTCTTTAGCCCAGGTAAGACCTTCTGATGTTGTTTGTTGTTCAGGAGCAGCTTGACAAGAGGAATACGACATTTGAAGCCCATGTCCAGGATCCATCTGTGTGTGGTGGCTCTTGATGCACTGACTCCAGCCTCAGTCCACTCCTTGTGAAAGTCCCCAACACTTTTGAATGGCCTTTTCCTGACAATCCTCCCCAGGCTGTGGTCATCCCTGCTGTTTGTGCTTCCACCCTTTTCCCTTCCACATAACTTTGCATTTATGTACTTTGATACAGCACTTTGGGAACATCCAAATTCTTTTGCAATTACCTTTTGAGGCTTTTCCTCCTTATGGGGGGTGTCAGTGATGGTTTTCTGCACAACTGTCAGATCAGCAGTCTTTCCCATGATTATGATTCCTACTGAACCAGACTGAGGGACCATTTAAAGGCTCAGGAACCCTTTGCAGGTGTTATGGCTTTATTAGCTGATTAGAGTGGGACACTTTGAGCCTAGAATATTGAACCTTTTCACAATATTCTAATTTTTTGAGATTGTGGATTTGGGGTTTTCATGAGCTGTAAGCCATAATCATCTCAATTATGATGCATCACAGCTTAAACTATCTTGCTTTGCATGTAATGAGTCTATTTCATATGTTAGTTTCACCTTTTAAGTTGCATTACTGAAATAAATGAACTTTTGCACGATATTCTAATTTTTTGAGTTCCACCTGTATATATCAGCAGTTTCCTTTGCATGATGTTAGAGTATCTGCCAATCTGATCTATCTAAGAGGTCAGGTAACTGATTTCTCACTTTAGGCCTTTGAAGCTTCGGATCATGATTTAATTCTTACTAAGCTACTCAAAGCAATTCCTCGTGGCCTCAGTATTTACATGCATGTTTCTTACTGCCTTGTTGATGAAAACATAATGGGGCACTTGAATAAATCTACAAATGATCAGAGTTTAAGGTAGTTCAAACACACCATTATGAATATTCTTTAGAAGTAAACATACAAATTGGTAGAAAGATCCAACTCTAGTGTAAAATTATAGACAAACTAATGTCATGTTTCCAGACAAAGTAGTATACTTTAAAGGGAGGAGAAACAAAAGAATAGTTGAACAGGCTGAAAGATTACTCCAGCCTCTTAATATTTGGAAAATATAGACAATTTCAGATGGCATTGAATTTCTTCCTATATATATATATATAATTTTGTTTAGAAAAGGATTTCTCCATATTTATCCTGTATTCATTTTTATTTATTAGAGCAACAAACATGATTAGAGCAACAAAGATGGAGGCTAAAACATATTAAGAAGTTAGTATGGGATAGGGTATGTGTAGTCTAATGAAAAGGACTAGGGGTGACATGCTAGCAGTGTTCCAATATTTGAGAGGTTGACACAAAGAAGGTCAAGCTGTTGTCCAAAGCACCTGAAGGCAGGACAAGAAGGAATGGATGGAAATTAATCAAGGAGAGAACCAACCTAGAACTAAGCAGAAATTTTCTGACAGAACACTTAACCAGTGGAACAGCTTGCCTTCAGAACTTTATTTTTTATTTATGTATTTGATTTGTCAATCGCTTACAAGATAATAGATATAAGGATAAATATAGTTGTGAATACAAGAAATAAATACATATAAGAGAAATAAAAGAAACAATAGAACTTGTGTGCTCTAACACTGGAGGTCTTTTAAGACAAAAAGGGAGAATCATTTGTCTGAAATGTTATAAGTTTTCCTGCTTGAGCAGCAGGTTGGACTAGAACACTTCCAACTCTTATTATTTGTTGTTGTTATTGCTGGTCTTAAAGATTGTTTCTTGAACTATGTATATGCTTTGCTTTTAAGGAAGCAACTGGAAATCTGTTGTTTTGAAAATGGCACTTAATAACATAATTTTATTTTTCAGATAATTTAAAATAATAGTTTGTCTTTTTACATTTTCATTTATACCTTTCCTTAGCAAAGGGCATGAAAAAAATCAAAGAGTATGTTGTAAAAAAAAAACTATCACTTTAGTCAAAGCAACAATTTTCCCTTATCAGAATAACAAAAGAACATTTTTTATTCTGATATTCCACTTGTTTCCAGCTGGAATTTAGACTAAACTATCAGAAGGTTTTATTATGTTTTCTAAATTTAAGAGGGACATGATTGTACACTTTCTTTGTCTGTGGGATAATTTTTAAAAATAAATTACTCTATTGCTGTCAATTATATATAATGCAAGCCAAGCAGTTTGCAAATTTAGATATAAATGCCTGAAAGTTCAATTTTATGTTTACAGCTTAAATATATTTCCTTTTACAATATTGTTTGCAATTATCTGCAATTATGACCAGTTTTCCATTGATTTCCTAAAGCAGACATTTTTAAAGTACTATCTTGCTTTCTATTTTTGAAAAGCAAATACTTAAACGTTTCATAAAATATCGTATTTGTGTTGTGGTTCTGTTTTGAATTCTGTTAAAATTAATTAATTAAAATTAATGTAGACTGTAACTTCCTTAGAAAGTAATTAACCATTGTTCTTTAAAAGACAATAATTACATAAATCAAACACGAGGAATCAGTATCCTTCATAATATTGCTAGAGATGCTGAAGAAATCTAATTCTGTCCCTAATCCTTTAAAAATAAGTATGACATTTTTAATTAGTCATTTTGAAGGTACTTTGCAGTTTTCTAAATACTTTAGGGGAAAAAATAAAATAAGTAATGAGTTTAGCTCATTCATCTAGTACCTCATTATTAAAATCCATATTTATTGTTTAATTAGTTGACAGCTATAATGTTAATATTGTTAACAATCAATTGATTATTTATTTATGAGATGTGTTTATCCCTTGAAATCAAAAAGACTGTGTGTATGTGTGTATTGTCTAATCAAATAAATACACATGATTATTTTAAGTGTAAGTAACAGTATTAACTTTTAACTATGTGAGCAAAGAATAACAGTGCACACATATTTTCAGTATTAATTTTCTTTTATGTTTTTAATTAACTCTTCAAAGCTGATTGCTTACAACTCTTGCAACATATTGAATTTTCAATGATGAAAGGACTTTTTTTTTCAGCTTGTATTTTTCTGAATATATTATCATGGACCTTTGTGCCATTTGATCTGTGCATCAGTTCATGTTGCAGTTTTGTGTCTTCCTGCCAGCTTGTGTGATTGTAAGTGGTGAAAAATATGTAATGTATTCTAATCTCTGTGTAGGCAGCTACAAAGTATGAATTGTCCATGGTCCATTACAGAGGTGGTATTCAACTGGTTCGCACCTACTCGGGCGAACTGGTAGCAATTATTTGGCATGGATTGCCGAACAGGTGGCAACCCCTGGCTGGCCATGCCCCCAACCTGATTGCCCAGTTGCTCACTTGAGATCGCTCTCCTAGCTTTCCATTCCCCACATCCTCTTTCTCCCTAGGGAAAAGGAAGAAAGGCATGGATGCTGCAAGTATCACTTTCCCTGTGTGAGTTAAAGTGTATGGAATGAGAAAGAGTGTGGTCTGATGGGGGGGCGGGGATGAATCGAGCCTTGGAGCACTTTTGCAACATAAAAGAAATGCAGTTTGGAAGCAGGTCTTTTAAAAACTTATCCAAGAATTCCCCATGAACGCTGCAAGTATCGCTTTCCCCTTGTGAGTTAAAGTGCTGGAGTGAGAAGGAGTGCGGTCTGACAGAGGCGGTGGGGGAATTCACAAAAGCCTTGGAGAAATTTAAAGGAGCTACTTCCAAAATGCTTGTCTGTTAAGTGCTGTGTGTGTGTGTGTGTATGTATGAGAGAGAAAGGAAGGAAGGAAGGAAGGAAGGAAGGAAGGAAGGAAGGAAGGAAGGAAGGAAGGAAGGAAGGAAGGAAGGAAGGAAGAGAAAGAAAAAAAAATAGGAAGAGAGAGAGAGATTTAAAACTCTGTGCTATTATTTTTAATTGTTCCATTATTTATCATGTGTTAATATTTTACACTGTCCCAACACCTAGAGGGATTTTTCTGCCTTTCTTTTGCCCAGGGCTACCACATATTTTTCAGGGTTTACATGCATTCATTGTATTGACATTTAGTCCAGAGCATAAAATACACATGCATTTAACAAGAGTTAAAAGGGACCTTGGAGGTCTTCTAGTCCAAGCCCCAGCTCAGGCAAGAAAACTGAGGATGCCAAACTCTGAGTAGAAATCCTGGGAAAGGTGTCAGAATAATCTAAGGGACCTTGGGGTGAACCCGATACCATTTCAGAGAAATAGCTGTCTAGTCTTTTCTAAAAAAACTTCCAGTGATGGAGCACCCAGAACTTCTGGAGACAGGCAGTTCCACTGGTTAATTGTTCTCACTGTCGGGAAGTTTCTCCATAGTTTTAGGTTGCTTCTCTCTGTTCAGTTTCCATCCGTTGCTTCTTGTTTGCATTCTCCTTCATGCCCAGGATGGCTTGACTCCTTCCTATGATGTCATTTAGCTGAATCTGTACTAAGATATAAAAGCCAGCCCCCGGAAGATATCCCAGCTTTTGACTCAGCTCCTTTCAGTCAGTAGCTGTGTCTCTGAAAGTGTTCTGCTAGTTAGCACGCACCAGCGATCTTCAGTACCGTTTTTTCCTCGCTTCAAGCAGCTCCCAGGGCAGCTGATCTTCCAGAAGAGCAGGGCTCTCTCTCTCTCTCCTATAACGTTGGGAGCAGCGTTGCCAGAGTGCTATTCAGGCAAGTTGGGCAGTGTTGTAAACCTCCCCCATGCCTGCAGATTGAGCGGTTGTAAAAAGTGATTGGCAAACCGATAACAGCATCAGCCAGCTGATCGTGGGGCCAGAGGCTGCCCTTTCCTTTGCTGACTTCGCTTTGGGCTCTTTATAGCCTGAGGAGCAATTCTTAGATCTTGGAGCTTGTTTCCCATAGTCAGCAGCCATCTTGGATTGAAGCCTTCCACCATGAGGTGAGCGGCCATTTTGTAAGCCCGGGGGGCAATTTATACCCTAAGGGGCTTAATACAAAAAAATCACAAACAGTTTCTTTCCATCGCAAGAGCCTTTTATTCTACAATGGAGCAAGATCAGGGTCAGGCAGAGCTTTCCCCCCCAGTGGAGCAGTCTCTTAAGCCAAATAAGAGAAAAAGACATAGGCAACGCACCCAACCTGTCCAGAGGGAGGTGGCTGCTAAAATCAGAGCTAAGGCTCTAGCCCCTAAGAAGGCAACTCAGGCTGAGTTGAGGGCAGAAAAGCGCAGACATGCAGCCCTAGAGAGGCAGTTCAACTATTCAACAGAAGGGAGTGCATTTACAGCAGGTTTCAGGTGATACCCATGGGTTCCAGCCAAGCCCTCCCAGGGGTGGAGAAGTTATGAGCCTTTCCATCCTCCATCCTGGTCTGCTGAGGCTGTGGCAGTACAATATGATCCTCAGGATCTAAGCAGATCTAGGCTTTATTTCCAACAGGCTTCTGGGCCCTATGCTCCTCCCTCTCCTTCCAGGCCTCGAACCTCTTCTCAATCTAGGCCTGAAACCACCTTCACTCCCACAGCAGCAGGACTTTGGCCTTCTGCCTCTACTTTTGAACATAGACTGGGGAATATCCAAGATGTTGTTTCACTGGCCATTAGGCAGGGATTGGCTGAAGGCTTCAAGCAAATTCTTTGACCTCTGGAAAGGGTTCAGGCTCTTCTCCCTTCTCAATTTATAAGTTCCCTGCCTCATCACCCTGATTTAGGGCGAGACCTTTGACCAAAATCTTTCAGAGGAAGAGGACTCTTGCCCAGAGCAGACATCCTCTGCATTGGTCTTCAATCCTTCTCTCTTCAGGCCATTACTCAGCAAGGCCTTGGTCACTGCCAAGCTGTCACCAGAGGAAGTATAGAAAGGTTTGGCCCCCAACACCTTACGCAGGCAGTTTGAGGACCTCTCCTTGGCTCTTTCATGGGATTCGCTTCCTTATCCCATCACCCTTCAGTCAGAAAGTTTTTTTTGAAAGGGGACTTCCAACCTGCACCCCCGGTGGTTTATAGGTATCCTTCCTGGGATCTTCATGAGGTCCTTAATGCCCTTATGAAGCCTCCCTTTGAACCCATTTGAGCATTGTCTCTCCGTTTTCTGACTCTGAAGGTAGTGTTCCCCATTTCCATCACTTCAGCGAGGCAGATATCCTAGCTCGCTGCTCTTTCCATCAGACAGGACCTTTGTTCCTTTCACGATGATAGGGTTGTCCTCAGTCTGGACTCCTAATTTCTTCCAAAGGTTAACGCTGGTTCCACAGGTCCCAGGACATTATGTTGCCTGGCTTCTGCCCCCCGCACCATGACTTAGAGCAGCAGTGGCACATGCTAGACATAGGAAGGGCTCTTAGAATATACATTAAGCACATTTCCTCCTTCAGGAAGTCAGAAGCCATGTTTATTTCCTTTTCCTTCTCACTTGGGGCACAAGGCCTCTTCTCCTACTATTAGCAGGTGGGTCAGATCTTGCATTGAGCAGGCCTACAAAGCTGCAGCCCTTCCGATTCCTTGAGGTCTGATGGTGCAGTCTACCAGAAACGCGGTGACTTCGGCTGCCTGGGAGACCCAAGCACCCTTGTAGGAGATCTATCGTACGGCCACATGGACATCTCCTTCTCCTTTCATCAGATATTACCATCTGGATGCCTTTGCCTCGGCAACTTCAGCCTTCAGCAGACGGGTGCTTCAACAAGTGGTTCAACAGTTGGTGTGATGAGCCGGATGAGCACCTGCTCGTGGACATGCAAGCTTGGGTTTGTCCCATCCTGGGCTCTCGATGCAGCATGGAGGAGAATGGGCGTTGGTAGAAGTTACCCTGAATGCCCTTTCTATCTATACTATGAGAGAGCCCAGGCCCTCCCTTGATTCATCCGGACAGGGTAAGTCATATTTCTGTATTCATTTGTGCTTTCAGAGACACCTTTCAGCCTGTCAAGTATCTTCGCCAAAGGTGGGGTATCTTCCAGGGGCTGGCTTTTATATCTTAGTACAGACTCAGCTAAATGACGTCATAGGAAGGAGTCAACCCATCCTGGGTTTACTCGCAGCATAGATAGAAAGGGCATTCAATGTAACTTCTACCAACACCCATTCTGCTTCTTTGGAAAATACATTGTCCCCCTTTCTTTGTGGCAGCCCCTGAAAAGCCTGTTGCCTTTCACATTCTTGAGTAAAGCATGTGAGCCATTCTCCCATGAGCTGTTCAGAGCATCCAGTGATGGGAAGGTGCTTCAGTCTCTTCTAGGAAGGCTGGGCTTAAACTTGAGGATGATCCTCCTCCTCCACGAGACTCCTCCTTAGCGTCCCCAGTTTTAGCTCAGCCTTTCTTCAGACAGGTTGTGTTATGGTTTTCCTGGCCGGAACAGACAGCGATTTAGCTGATTTATTTCTCAGATTAGGTAAAACCATAATTTCTGTCACCAACCACCACCCTGGGAACCTCCAAAAGTCATTTTGCTCAGGGTTTTTTTTTTTTTTTTGCATTCCATCCTCCTGAGGCTAAAGCCTCATAAATGGGGAGGCTTATCTTTCCAATCTGCCCTGAGGCTAAAAGCCTCTCATTTCAGAGACACGCTGCCTTAAACTTCTAAACAAGGAGGCTTATCTCTCCGATCTCCCAGCCAGCTGAGTAAACGCTCTGTCCCTTCAAGGTTTGAAGCTTCCATTTAAAAGTGCAGCCTTTTTTCCTTTTTATTGTGAGGCTTTCCCCGCAGAACATCTCAGATCAGGGAATTAGCCCCTGCGCCTTCCTGCTGAGTGGTTTTGCTTTCAGCGGGCCAGGTGGTGATAGCTGCTTTCATTTTCATTCTGCCATGAGGCAGCCACCATTTTAAAGGCCATGTGGTTAAATTTGCTGAGTAATTGTTACTGTCTGTGAGGCAAGTTACCCAACAAGGTTTCCATTCTTGGGGACCTGAGAAGGGGGTGGTCCCTAACACCAGTCCACTGGATGATAGAGGACTTGAACTGCTGGATTCCCCAGGCAATAAGTGCATCTAATTATCAGTTACAGACCTCTGTGCCCTCATATAGATGCCGGGTTTGGAGGGGGTGTTCTGGTCTCCATATTTAATATTACAAGTACTTTATTCAAAAATTGACTTGATTGACTTAAATTCTACAAATCTTTAAGTTATTAATAGGTAGGTAGGTAGGTAGGTAGGTAGATAACAAAGCAAAACCAGAACAAGGACACAACATTTGCTAAAGGCATCAGGGAACTATTTATTCCAGGATCACCTGCCCCTTAAGGGAGCAGGCCCCTAGGTGTTCCAGCCACCTAATTTCATACCCTCTTTCCATTACTAATCTATCAAAGGCATTACCATGGCCAGCAACTACAACTCCAGATCTAGACTAACTGCTAAAAATAGAGATAAGTCCACGGAGCCCAAAAAGACCTAAGGCAGCAAAGAAAGATGCATGCATACGCCATCAGGCATCAGAAAGGCAGGTGGAAAAATGTATACAAGCAGCTGCACAGCCCACCTCTTCACCACTCATCATACCCTCTACCTCACAGGCCCAGAACCGTCCAACCGCCCCTCTGGATTTATCCAGAAGGAGCATATCAATACAACCCCCCCAGGAGGCTCTTTCTAACATTCTCTCCCCAAGAAGGGCCCCAGAGGCACCATTCACGCCAACTGCAGCTGGTCTCAGAAAAGAGGAGGAACTTCCAGAAGAAATCCCTGCCAACATGAGGGCGTGGATGGAGCTAGCTATCCAGAAGGGCATATCAGCAGGCATCCAACAGGCTATTCAGGCAGGATGAATACCCTCAGCTTTGGTTTGTGGATCTCTTTCTGAACAATCTCTGGACATCATGGATCCACATCTTCATCAGGTACCCCTGCGCCGCAGAACTATCGTTGCCCACTGTCAGAGACCCTCAGTAGGATATGGGAGATCAAGGGGATCCAATGGATCAAATGTAGGAGGGGTCGCTACACACCGTTGACCAGGTATTGTCAGAGGTGGATCCACTAGAAAGGGGGATGTCTGACAATGAAGGCCTCTCACCTGACCTCCCTGTATTTACAGGATTATTCCGCCCACAATTATTTAAATCCCTGCTGTTTAAGGCCAAGAACACCTCATGGCTGGATACTACAGGTACCCCTCCCCCGCCAAATACTCCAGGGGAAGCAGAGGATCTCATATTCTCTCAACCAGTCACTGAGGCAGAGGTTATCCCTGTGCCACACAGGTTTTCCAATTTAGTGCAAAAACAATGGGCCTGCAGCATCCTCATATCCCGTTCCCATAGGACATGATAAAAAATACTATAATTTGGCACTCGAGTTCTCTAAATTTCTTTCTTTTTAAAAAAACAAATTTTATTAATTTTTGAAGACAAACAATACATAGGACATAAAAGCATAAAACCTCCTTTCTAAAAATTACTTACAAGTTTTAACAAGGCAAATAAAACATCATTTTTAAGGCATAGTTCCACATTGTCACATTTCCATTTAAGCACATATGTATCTTTTCCAAATTTCTCATTATTTCTCCCTTCACTTTTATTCAATTATATTTCTTTCTATCAAGGTTTTATTAATTCTCAATCGAATATAGACATTTATACAGCATAGTTCCAAATTATCACATTTCCATTTAAACACCTATATATCTTTTCCAAGTTTCTCATTATTTCTCCCTTCACTTTTATTCAATTTAATTCTCAGTCAAACATAAACACCCAAAATACAAAACATAAAACAAGACATAAAAAGATAAAACCTCCTTAATTATCATTTGTACATGCCTTTTCCAAATTTCTCTCCCTTTAGTTTTATTCCTCCAAGGTTTTATTAATTCACAATCAAACATAGCTAACCAAAACACAAAACATAAAACTTCTTTTGAAAAGTGGCTTAGCCCCGGGTTACATCTTTTTTTACAGACCTAAATCAAATTCATGCTCACCTTATATACCGTTCATATCTTATTGACCATTCTATATTTTCTATATAACTTCTCTCTTCTTTTCACTCTCTTAATTATATTTTGTTTATTTCATCTTATTTCAAAATCATTATGTTTGTATCTTTTGTCCGTTATTTTCCAATCATCCATTTGTCTCTTCTCTTTAGCAAAGAATTTCCCCTGTAATCACTTTTAAAGTATGACGCCTTTCTATCTTTCCCCTAAAGTAACACTTAAAATAATACATAATTTCCATCCTGATTCTGCTTAGTACATTCTGCATGTTGCATTTTAAAATAAAAAAAATAATAAACTTATAGTATAGTTAAGTATATAATTTCCATTCTAGTTCTAATTCTAATTAATACATTATTTTAAAATAAGAAGATGAAATAGTAAATTTATAATAACATTAAAACAATAACAAATTAAACAACTAAGCATTAATCATTTTACACATTCTCTTTAATATTTTATTAAATATTGAGATCTATCATTATTAAACATTTTAATATTTTATTAAATCTTATAATATTCCAATAGACTATTTCAAATGCAAATACTACAATACTATCTTATGTACTTTTGCAGAATCTTTCTTTAATTATACACTATCTTTTATCCCTTATCTCTAAAAAAAAATCTTCTTTTTGGCACCTTGTTTCAGACTGTGCCTTTTTTTCCCTTTTTCCCTCCCTTTCTTCTCCAGTCTGGTCTTTTTGCCCCCTCCTCTCCTAACCTCCACCTTTTTAACTTCCCCTCTCCGTTGTAGTTCTCTTTTCAATTGCTTTCTAACATTGTACCTTTTTTTCACCTTATTCTTCTTTTTCTTGGTTGTTTTATTGAATCTTAAATTCTCATTTTTCCTTCCTCTCTTCCTATTTTCTTTCTTAATCAAACTTTTTTGTCCATTAAAGATGGCTGCTTCCTTTTCTTCTTCTTCTCCTTCTCCTTCCTCAAGTATTTGCTGGTACGTAGAAACCACCCTGGCTAAAAAGTGGAAGGCAGCTCCCAGCAAATCCTTGCCATTTTGTTCTCTTTCTTTTAATTTTTCATATTCCATTTTTAATTCATCCACAGATAATGTCATTGTAAATTTTTAAGAACAACCCAGATGTTTTTAGTCTTAAAGTAATTTCCAAATGTCAAAGTTATCAAACAATCCAGACAGACAGAAATTATTTCCTCTTCTTCTCATTGCAATTTTTCCTCCTGGGGCAAAATCCCAAATATATTTTAAAGCCATATTACAATTAGTTGCTGGTCTTATAAACTTCAAGGCGTCTCCTCCAACAAATTTTTAAAGATTTTTTTTAGTCCTCTCCTTCCCACTTATAACAAAGAGCTTATTTTTATCTTAAAGAAGCAGGTTTTTCTGTGCTCATTTGCTTTCTCCATAAGGAAGGGGAGTGAACTTTCCTTCAGCACTTTCGCCACTGTAACAATCTTTTGGAAACAAATGTATCAATCCACAAGTCAGGTTTCCAGGGTGTTTTAAAAGTAACTTAATGTCCTGGTTCAGCCAAGAAAACTTCTCCTTCTAAAAAATTTTCTCCTGCACAGTCTTATCCAGTTGAAGATTCCTTTGTGGCTGACATTTCTGACAGCTGCTCTACCGCCTCAGGAAAAAGGAGTCTAGCTGGCTGGGGAAGGGGGGTGCGATATCCCCAGACCCCTGCCCAGATCTCCTCTGTCTTCCGCTGCCCCTTCAGGGTAGCGACAACCCCTAAATTCAATTGGATCGGGGTTACCTCAGCGGCGAGCGCAGCAGGGACCCGCAGAGAAGCGGATTCCTGCTGCCGCCGAAGCCTTGCAACCGGAAGTCTGGAATCCCCGAGTTCTCTAAATTTCTAAACAATCCGGAAGTGGACAAGCCTATCATTGCGCTTCCATCTGCCTTAGCCATCCCAAGTGAAGCTGAAGAGTCTCTCAAGCCTGAGGAAAAGAGGGTGGAACTAGTCCTCTGCAGGGCACACATCTCAGATGCATGGGCCATCAGAGTGGCCACAGCCATTTCCTTTTTCACCAGATCATCTCTCAGATGGCTCCGCCACCTGAGGGATACCATTCCAGCCTCAAACATTAGGGCACATCAAGATGTGGCTGAATTAATCGCCGCTGCAGAGTTTTCAGCAGATGCTACTTTCAACGTAGTTAAATTTTCCTCTAGAGCCATTGCTTCCCAAATTGCGGCTTGAAGATTACTTTGGCTCAGGCATTGGCAGGAAGACATCAAGCACAAGTGGCGGCTTGCTTCAGCTCCCATCTCGGAGCTTTGGCAGTGCACTTGAACCCCTCCCAATTGAAACCAGAACCAAAAAGAAAATTCTTCCCTCTTTTTTTCATCAATCAGAGTCCAGATCACCACAGACCTTTTGTAGGGGTTCCTTTTGCCCCTTCTAAAAACCCTACTATCCAAGATTTCAAAGACAGCCTGGATTCAGACATCAGACAGATAGAATTGAACCTGGGGACAGATATAGAAGGGGACTCCATCCTAGGAGACAATTTTGAGGAACAGGATCTAGGCCCTTCCACAATTCCAAGTAATGACCACAATGAGATTCCCATTGGAGGTTGCCTAAAATGGTTTGCCGACCAATGGGACTCCTCTACCACTGATGCATGTGTCAAGAACTCAGTACGATTTAGTCTGAACTAGAGTTCAGCTCCACACACACACACCAGATTTTTTTATGAAGAGCCTAATTTCCAGGAGCGCAGAAAAAAAGGATTCTCATGGACACAGCCATAGAACATCTACTAGAGATCTGAGCCATATAACCCGTTCCTTCTAATCAAAAAGATCTTGGTTTTTATTCACACCTCTTCATGGTCCCTAAAAGTTCAGTGGGGTGGAGGGCAATCCTGGACTTAAAACATCTAAACCAATATTTAGTTTACCGAAAATTTAAAATGACCACTCTCCAATCCATCTTACTCAGCATCAGAAAAAACTATGTCCTTACCTCCATAGATCTCACGGAAGCTTACTTACATTTCCCAATTAGGCCCTCACATTTTAAATTCCTTTGTTTCTGTTACAACAATGTCCATTACAAATATATTGCTCTCCCATTTGGCCTAGCTTCAGCTCCCAGAACTTTTACAAAGGTCTTGGCTGCCTTGGCAGCATCATTCAGAGATAGAGATGCTACTTGGATGACATTCTTGTTCTAGCATTTTCCATCAATCAAGCAAATTCGAACACTCAAACTACACTTCTAACCCTACAACAACATGGGTTCTCAATCAATTGGTCAAAAAGTCATTTAACTCCCTCTACTAGACTCATTCACCTTGGCACCATCATTGACAACGCTGGAAGGCAAAGTTTTCCTCTCCCCTGACAAACAAGAAAGCATTAGAGATTTGGCTCAACAGATCAGAACTCTTAGGAAAGTACAACTATATCTCCTTTCTAAATTGCTCAGAAAAATGATTTCTTGTATTTCTATTATCCCTTGGGCCCGGTTCCATGCAAGAATCCTGCAGTGGTTCCTGTTGCCATACCAACGCGCCAGGAGAGATGACTCCAGGACTTGCATAAAAGTTCCATCAACCATTCTCAGGTCTCTACGATGGTGGACATGACCCGAAATCAACAAGGGATGCCCTTTCAAGGATCCACACAGGTTGATTGTTACAACAGATGGCAGTCTAGTGAGATGCCCCCCCCCCACTTCCAATCACATACAGCGCAAGGCCTTTGGACGAATTCAGAGAAGGCACACAATATCAACTGGCTAGAACTGAGAGTGGTGTACTTGGAACTCTGACAATTCATCCCGCATCTCCATTGCAAACACATGCTCGTCTTAACAGACAACATAACTACAAAGGCCCATATCAACCAGCAAGGGGGCACTCATTCCATTCTATTAATGAGGGAAGCAGAAAGACTATTCCTGTGGGTGGAAATCCATCTCTCTCTAAAGGTGGAGCACATATCTGGAGTAGCGAATGTACAAGTGGATTGGCTCAGCAGAGCCATGTTATACCAATCAGAGTGGTGTCTGGACCCCAAGATCTTTCTGGAGGCTACTCGGAGGTTGGGCCAACCGGTAGTCAACCTGTTTGTCTCCCCACTCAATGCACAGCTTCCCTGATTCATTTCTTGTTACCCATCTCAGGGAGCAGAGGACATGAACGCCCTCAGATGTCACTGGCCCACCAGACTGCTATACGCCTTTCCTCCCCTCCCCTTGATCCCCAAATTGATTCAGAAGTTGCTGGAAGAAAAAGCGGACCTGCTATTAGTGGCTCCTTATTGGCCAAGGCGAGCATGGTTCGCGGACCTGAAGGACCTCTTGATGGTACCACCATGGAGGATCCCATCATTGGTCATATTGCTGTCTCAAGGCCCAGTGCTACAACCGGACCCCCAATGGCTAAACTTAGCCGTATAGAAGTTGAACTGTGAAGTCTGAGAGATGAATACCTTTCTACTCAAGTTATTCACACTATTCAGTCAGCTCAACGTCCTTTGACGAACCAAATCTATGAGGCCACCTGGTCTAGCTTCTGCTGTTAGTGTCAGAGGGTTTAGATCGACTCCACTTCCCCATCAGTAGCACAGTTATTAGAATTTTTACAGGAGGGCCTAAACAAAGGGTTATCACCCAATACTCTGTGGAGACAGGTGGTGGCCCTGGCTTCGGTCATATCTTGGGATGATCTTATCTCCATATCTCATCACCCTTGCATTCACAATTTTCTGTGAAGTGCCAAGAACTTGAGGCCCCCTGTAGTGCACTGATATCCGACTTGGGACTTAAATAAGGTACCTTACTACAGGTCCCTTCAAGCCACTAAGGACAACGACGTTTTGATTTCTAACCTACAAAGTAGTTTTCCTAATAGCAATTACATCTGCCCAAAGAATCTCTGAACTAGCTGCATTATTGGTGCGCAAAGATCTCTTCATTTTCCATTCGGATAGAGTGGTTGTCAGACCAGATCCCTCCTTCATTCCAAAAGTTAATTCGGCATTCCATAGAGCTCAAGAGCTGGTGCTCCGAAATTTTTGCTCATGTGCATCACACAGGCTTGAACACCAATGGCACCGCTTGGATGTAAGAAGAGCTTTATGCATCTACATAGAGCACACAGCGCCCTCCAGAAAGACAGAAGCCCTCTTCGTGTCCTTTCAGCCTGACACCCTGGGGCGCAAGGTTTCACCCTCCACCATAGGTAGATGGCTAAGGGCCACATCGCTAAGTCATATGACTCTCACTTGATTCCAGTGCCCCAAGACACTCTACCAGGAGTGCAGCCACCACAGCAGATGGGCAACCCAAGCTACAATAGAGGAGATTTACCGAGCTGCAACCTGGGCTTCTCCATCTCCATTTATTAGAAATTATAAAATTGATGTATTTGCTTCTGCTGAGGCTTCATTTGGTTGGTGAGTTTTGCAGCAAGTTATTTGAAAGACAGTTAGGTCTGCAACCCAGATGGAGTCCCTCCCTTAGGACAGTGCCAAGCTTTGGTATGTCCCATCACTGGATGCTCTGAAAAGCTCATGGGAGAAAAAGTGTGGGAGTTACCTGATATGCCCATTCTCTGTGAGCTGTGAAGAGCATCCAGCCCCTCCCTTTTATTCTGTCTGGTAGGTGCGGTATCTGCTATCCCGCATCTGATGGGTGGCTCATGAAAGGGAGCGAAGGAGAGAGAAACGACAGGAAGCGAGGTTTCCTCGGGATGAGCGCGCCCCGAATGTCTTGGCACACGCTCTTTTATTGTGCTTTTTTACAAGAAAATGATTTAATCAAAGCTCAAGTCAAACATGATAATCTCATCAGGATGTGCATGTTTACAAAGCTGCATACCGGACAGATCATTTACAGTGTGGATAAGCTTATTAACAACCGTCTAGCTCCTTGTCCCTTGTACGTGCCTTGCAAAGGTCACTGAAGAGACAGAAGTTAATGATTACACGTGAATGATACAATGTTGCAAACACATGAATGATACATAGTTGCAATGATACATAGTTGCAAACACATGAATGATACATAGTTACAACATCTCCTCTGTTTTTATTATTTATGACGAGTCTTCTTCCTCGTCCGAGAAGACAGGAACCATTTTTATGAAATGTTCGCCGTCCCCGTCATCTAGGCAAGAGTGCGACCTGTCAGCGTCAGGGTTGTCCAAGGAGCGGTAACTCAGCAATGACATTTTTTCGTCCGGTGTTGAGGATATAACATGAGCTTGCAATAGCACATTAACATCAGCAGTTATGGAGGATAATTAATTTTTTAAAAAATTGCAATATTCTATTAAAACAACAAGGTCCTATAATACATATCAATATAATGATTATTAATGATCCTGCCAATGCAGTTAAAAAGGTTGTAAACCATGGCAAAATAGAAAACAACCCCCCCCCCTATCAGCATAAAGGCAACATTCTTCTTTAAGCATAGCACACAATCCCCCTTGTTTTTTTAAAAAAATAACAGATCTAAATCTTTACGATTTTGCAAAAGAGGGGTATTCCATGGGTACCTGTAGGGATATAAAATCATCAGAGTTATACACACAAGCCATACTTGAATGCAAAATGATTTGGATTTAACAATTTCATCCCCGTGGACACATGCCATGAAACCGGTGGAACAAGTCCAAACAAAATTATTGCTTGGGATAAAATACATTCCTTTCAGGTGTGATGTTAAAGTTCCTCCTGAAGTGGTGTAGATTGCAGGATATCCCCTGATTGTGTGGGTGCGTCTGCCAAATCGAATTGAAGTGGTGGGTAGAAGTCTTCTATGCAAGAAGAATTGGTTGTAGAACTTAAACGAACGCCTTGAAAGTCAATTGTAGTCCAAGTAATATTATATCTTCTATGAGGCTTCTGCGGATTGTCATGGACAGTTCTTTTGAAGCGTCGTTTGTTGACAGGATATATAAAAACATCAGGAGAGAGGGCTATGGACAAGTTAGTTGTGGAACATTTACTAGATGAGGAGGGAATGCAATTAGTAGAAAAAGGATAATAATTACAATAATGACAATAAAGATTAATTTGGTCATTCATCAAGGATGTTAGTTGGGGTGGGGAAACCCATAATACAATAGAAGGACATCTAGGTCCCCCTATGTTTAGATTGAATAGAGGAAAAGATTTTAAGGTTCCTTTCCATAGGAAGAGTAAAGAAGGAACAAAAGAGCGAGTGGTAGAGTGTTCTTTAAATAAAACAGAAGTGACAGAGTGAAAACTATGGGTAGCATTTTCATGACGTACCCACATGGAGCAAGTATAATAGCCTTCTGTTAATGAAATGGTTTTAACACGAATAGTCTTTTGACAGGAAGCATAGGTTTTGTTGAAGTAAGGTAGAAATTGCAAAGAAGATATAGGCAAGAATATCAGGAAGAGTTTTAAGATACAGATGTAGTGGAGGAATTCCCATGATAGGGTCTAACCGCCCTACCAGGAATCCAGCAAGTGGTTTTGTGTGGCAGTAAGATCACAGCGTAGCCTCGTCCCCAAGTGAGAAGCTCAGTGGGACCCTGCCAGGCAGGACCTGGCAATCTGCGATAATATACCAGAGGTCTGTTAGGCGGGGGGGAGGGGGAGGAAAAATGACGTGAAGCAGCAGAAGTGGGAGGAATGCCAGTCAGATTAAGAAAGTTTAAAGTGTAAAGACAAATATTAAGAGAATTTTGCAATGCTGGGAGGTTCGGGGGGGTTTTCCCGCAACGAATATCGATCAAGAGCACGTTTCAGAGATAAGTTCGCTCGTTCCACAATAGCCTGCCCCTGGCTGTTGTAGGGAATCCCAAACTTGTGGGTTACATCCCATCTGTTACAGAAGTCCTGGAAAGCAGAACTTGTATAGGCAGGTCCATTGTCAGTTTTGATTTCTTTTGGACGTCCCAGCGAGGCAAAGGTACGAATTGAATGATTGATGACATGTTTTACAGTTTCTCCCCTTTGAGGAGTAGCCAGAATAAACCCTGAATATGTATCGATGGAAACGTGCAAATATTTCCAAGGGGCAAAAGGTGGATACTGAGTTACATCCATTTGCCAAATTTCACAAGCTTTTAATCCTCTAGGATTTACTCCTATGGGAATGGAATGTCCTTGCTTACCACATGTGGGGCATTGTTGAATAATGGCAGCAGCTTCTGCCTGAGTTAGGGAAAATTGTTTTTGTAATGCTTTCTTATTTTGGTGAAAATAATCATGGCTTTCAGCTGCTGTCAGATTACAAATTGATTTACCGGATGCAGCTGCTGCAGCTGCGTCTGCCACCTTGTTTCCCTTCTGTAATATACCAGGAAGAGGTTGATGGCTCCTGATATGTGCTACAAAGAATGGATGCGTGTGGCTGTTGATACATTGCTGTAGAGGAAGCAACAACTTTAACAAAGAAACAGATATGCTAGGAGATAAATAGGCTTGATATATATTTTTCAAAATCTGAGAAACGTATAAGGAATCTACTATTAAATTAAAAGGAGCTTTTTGAAACTGTTGAAACGCAATAAGAGATGCAGCAAGTTCTGCCTGTTGAGCAGAAGATTGCGGAGGGGTAATTTTAGTTTTCCACTCTCCCTCCTGGTACCATGCACAAGCACCATACATTTTCCCCCCATCTGCATAAAGCGTAGGTACATCTACTAATGGAGATATTGAGAGGGGGGAATGCCATTCAAAAGGGAGAGTTTTAAGAAAAGTGAACCGTGGGTCAGCTGGTAAATGGCAAGAAATTTGCCCTGGCCACTCTTCTAAAGCGTATTGTAGTTCTTCTGAATTACACCATAGCATTTCCCACGTGGTCAATGAACAAGGAGTGAATATTAAAACAGGCTCACATCCCATGAGTTGTTTACATCTTTGTCGACCTTTAAAGATCAACTGGGAATATGCAGAGGCTTTACTAGTGATTGTGGTCCGTGGGGTGCGAGACAAATGCAGCCATTCTAAAATCAGAACCTGTGTCTGATGAGATTGCATAATGACAGCTGTGGGTCTCTGAACAGTATTTAGTAAAGCAATTGATAAAGGACAATTTTCTATAGCTCAATCCACCCATCGAGTAGCCAGTAAATGGGAAATGTCTTTTAATGCCTGCAACTGCTCTTTATTTAGAATGATAACATTGGACGGGGCTTTACCTTGCGTGAGAGCATTAAAGAGAGGAGCTAATGTAGCTGTAGTCAAACCCAAATAAGGACGTGCCCAATTTAAGGTTCCCAGGAACTGTTGTAAGATCACGAGTGTTGGTTTTGGGGGAAGTATTGGGAGGGGAAGGGAAGGAACAGCAGCTGAAGCAAGTAACTTGTGATCTAAATAGGAAAAGGGAGGTTTGGATTGTATTTTTTCTGGGGCTATAATGAGCCCTGCTTTACCTAAAATGGAGGTCAGGCACGGTAGAGTTTTTAATACCGTGCCCTTTGGGCCAGGTGCAGATACCAATATATCATCCATGTAATGATAGATTAAAAAATGAGGATATTTGTCCCTGTATGGTTGCAAGGCTAAATCCACAAAAAATTGACACATAGTTGGACTGTTTAACATGCCTTGCGGTAAGACTTTCCATTGATATCGTTTGGTAGGTCTTTGATTATTTAAAGTTGGCACTGTAAAAGCAAATAATTTTCTATCTGACTTGTGTAATGGAATGGAGAAAAAGCAGTCTTTTAAATCGATAATGACAAGGTCATACTCTTGAGGAATTATGTTAGGATTTGGAAGACCACATTGCAGGGGTCCCATTGGAAGGAGGACCGAATTCACAGCCCTTAAATCCTGAAGGAGGCGCCAACCGCCGTTTTTCTTTTTGATAACAAAAACTGGGGTATTATATGGACTCAATGAGGGTTCTAGATGACCTCTATCTAATTGTTCTTGAACAAGAGAATGTAAGGCTTCAAGCTTTATAGAAGGGAGAGGCCACTGATCAATCCACACAGGGTTATTGTTAGTCAAATATAAGCGAAGCATGGTTAATGGAGGGTGAGTTGCGCATTAAACTGTGACATAAGGTCTCTTCCCCACAAATTAGTATACAGAGGAATTACAGCTGGTTTAATATAAGCAACACATTAAGACTCAGGGGAATGGGCTTTTACCCAGTTTCTGCTAATGCGAGTCTCCTGGAGTCCCCCCACTCCTCTCACCGCTGGTGCCACATCAGCAGGCCAGGTGTCCGGCCACTCAGCGGTTCGGATGACGGAAATATCCACTCCAGTATCTAAAAGACCAAGAAAGGATCGACCGTTCAATAAGAATGTTACCGTAGGTTTCGGTTGACTAATTCGTCTTTCAATTGCATAGAGTTGCTCTTGTTCTTGGTCTAAGAGCACAATCATTTTTGCCACAACATCCCCCTCATTTATAGTAACTTCTGTATTAGCTAGTACGGACAGACAGACATCAGACAATACAGTGGGGTCATGCAGAAAAGGAGAGGCAAGAATACCTTGTTCAGCTAAGTCCCGTACAGGAAAGACTAGCACTGGAATATCGGGGGGCATGTGAAAAGGCTGAACAGGGTGTACAAAGAGAAAGTCAGCGATACCAGGGAGATAAGTAACAGTTTCATTAGCAACAAGATCGTAAGCGAAAGAAGAAAAATTGCAAGTTTCAGCAGCCTTTGTTGTGGGGCTAGCTGCCTGCCCCGTTTCTAGTTTCCCTGATTCAAATAGGGTTTTTGAATGATTGTAGGGTTATTCTGTTGTTCATTCTTTTGGACTCTGCACTGACTAGCCCAGTGATAGCCTTTTTTACATCGAGGGCATGGCGTTTTTGGGTGAGCTAACTGGTTTCTTGACATATTTGCTCCCCCACCCGGGGCTCTGCATTGGCTCTTAAAGTGACCTGGCTTGCCACAATTAAAACAATTACCCATTTTACGAGTATTTTGTTGGGAAATGGGAAGAAGAGAGCCCATGTTCTGCTGCATGCCTTCCGTAATGGCTGTAGCCAGAGTAGACATGGAATGGGATGTGGTTCCTATGATTCGGCAGGCTGCAAGATAACCTGCCAAGGTAACATTTTTCTTATTAATTAATGGTTGCAAAACTTTCTGACAATCAGCGTTTGCGTTTTCATAGGCAAGTTTTAAACCTAATTCATTACAAGCCTCCTCATTATCAATTTGTCTCTCCAAGGCTTCTGTGAGACGGTTTATAAAGGAGGAAAAAGACTCAGAAGGTCCTTGGATAATCTTAGAGAAAGATTTGGGCACGCATCCCGCATTATCAATTTTTCGAGCCGCGGCCAAAGCACAATCCTGTAATATAGGGAAAGCAGCTGCGTTTGTGGCAGTCTGCTGGGCAATGGTAAGCATGGTGCCGGTACCGTTAAGCATATCTAAAGTGACATTTGCCGGCAAGCCTCTAGCGGCTGCGGCTGCGGTACATTTATGAAATTCTGACTCCCAGACCAAAAATTGTGAAGGCGTGAGGATTATGGCAAATAATGTACGCCAATCAGCATTTATCAAGTCAGTGCCTGGTTGGGTTATTGACCCTAAAAGACCCTGTACATAGCGGGATTGAATACCATTTTCCTTGCAGGCTGCTTTCAAATCCTTAATTATTTTGTATGGCATTGGGGTATACTGAGGAGCTGGGGGATTGCCGGCTTGTATGACTGGATAGAGGGAAGCAGCTGCAAGGGTGTCCTCATCCATTTCCCCTTCATAAAAGGCTTGTTGAATGGCTTTTACAACACCCCCCCCACCTCGGGAGGGTGGTGGAGGACCCGGGGGCTCTAAATTTATGGAAGTGGATTGAATGGAGGGAGGCTCCCGTAATGACTTATGACCATCGGGAGCGGAGGGTTGAAGGACAGAAAAGTTATCATAACTTGGCGGGGGAGATTCAAACACATTCCCTGCTTCTATTTTATAATGGACTTTTAAAGCCTCCATAATTTTCCTCCAAGTGACCAAAATGCCAATAGGTGCACGAGGAGGACTATGGAGATGTTCACCAATTTTTTGCCAAGTGGAAATTTTTAAGGACCCTTCCTCTGAATAATTGGGACAATGTTGCCACACATAAGCCAATAATGTAGCAATAGGTTTCATTTTTACAGGCGAGCCCTTTAAATTAGCAGAATATTTAGAAGAAGAAGCGACTAACTCCCTCAATTCCTTCAGATGCTGCGTCTGTTGTTGAGAAAAGTTTCCACCCATACTTACGAAAGTCGAGACCGTGTTTCAGATCCGATGATGTGCAATTCGCTTCAGGCCTGGCGATGCACAGTTCCCATCGAGCTGATAAGATATGGGCGCGTCGCAACGTATCCCCCTTAGGGAATCACGTCGGGGTCACCAGAATGCGGTATCTGCTATCCCGCATCTGATGGGCGGCTCATGAAAGGGAGCGAAGGACACAGAAACGACAGGAAGCGAGGTTTCCTCGGGATGAGCGCGCCCCGAATGTCTTGGCACACGCTCTTTTATTGTGCTTTTTTACAAGAAAATGATTTAATCAAAGCTCAAGTCAAACATGATAATCTCATCAGGATGTGCATGTTTACAAAGCTGCATACCGGACAGATCATTTACAGTGTGGATAAGCTTATTAACAACCGTCTAGCTCCTTGTCCCTTGTACGTGCCTTGCAAAGGTCACTGAAGAGACAGAAGTTAATGATTACACGTGAATGATACAATGTTGCAAACACATGAATGATACATAGTTGCAATGATACATAGTTGCAAACACATGAATGATACATAGTTACAACACGTAGGGGGTCTGTTCTGGCCAGGGTTATTACATAGGCTTAAGTATATAGCGTATCAATACCTTGGCTTCGCAAAACTGGGGATGCTTAGGAGGAGTCTTGTGGAGGAGGAGGAGCATCCTCAGGTTTAAGCCCAGTCTTCCAAGAAGAGACTGAAGCACCTTCCCATCACTGTATGCTCTTCACAGCTCACAGAGAACGGGCATAACAGGTAAGTATCAGTGCCCTTTTCCTCCTTTCACTGGTCCATGAAAGTACATCTATAGTATGCAGATAATAAAGTCAAAAAAGGTGAACAACATTTTTACACAACTATGGATAAGTTGAGGAATGGCTGGGAGGGGAGGGGCCAGATGAGGTGCCCCTTGATGTGAGTGACATTGAGTTGGCCACACCCACCCAATCACATGACTGCCAAGGCATGCCCACTCAGTCACATGGCCACCAAGCATGCCCACCCAGTCACATGACCACTAAGCCACACCCAGCCAGTCACATGACCACAAGCCATGACCACCAAATAAGCCATGCCCACAGAACCAGTAGTAAAAAAAAATTAATTCCACCACTGGCCCATTATGACAATTTATCATTCAGGTTTTACAAATCAGGGGAAAATATGTAGCAGACTATATTACTGAAATTATATGATAACCATAAATGTAGAGTGGAAGATATCTTCACTCTAGTGGCAGATCAGAAGTGGATTTTATAAAATCTAGTGAAGTCTATATTCACTCAACATGTTGTTCTTACAATCATATTGGCTATTTAACTCTACAGACCAGCTTTCAGCATTATCAGATTTCCTGCATTTTATTTTGTATTGCCTAAAATGAATTGGTTTCAAGTCACATTTTCTAGCTTCTGCAACTTGTATCTTAACAAGCCTTTAGTGGTATGAATAGTTCATTAGAGTCAATAACATATCATCTCTCTGATTATGTAGCCCATAAACTATACTAGGATGGTTGGAATTTGAAGTAATGTGTATTTGAATATAGATAGAACATTAATTTTGGTGTCGTTTTAGAAAATCACTTCTATTCAGAAAGCACAGAAGTATTTGCTTAACATGAAGTGTTTTCCTTCTCCATAGGGAATAGATTAAGTGCAGGCAAAGTGATTTGCTGAACTGGAACATTTAAATGTAGGCTTGCAGTTCACTATTAGGTCATAGAAATCAGTGGGGTGACAAATGGACAGATGCAAAGACATAACGGATAATCAGTGTGGTAATTAAATATATCTTGTTTCTTTTCTCTCCCCCCCCCCCAATGCCTTTATGGAATATTACATTCATATTTTCACAGTATTGTAAATGCTGGAAAACAACCAACTTAATGTTCCAGTTTTGATCAGACCAACATTTTAAAATACAAAAACAACATCCTAAATATTTTCTAGTGAAGAATCAGAGGTGGTATTCAGCAGGTTCTGATCAGTTCTGGAGAACTGGTAGCGGAAATTTTGAGTAGTTCAGAGAACCAGCAAATAACACTTCTGACTGCCCCCGCCCCCATCCATTTTCTGCCTCCCCAGTTCCAGCTGATTGGCTGGGTCTTCTTTTGTTGTCCTGCAGAGGAGAACGGAGCTGGAAAGCAGGGTAGTGAGGTGAGGAGGAAATGGAGAGTGGAGAATGCAGT
The DNA here is from genome assembly GCA_033807585.1 of Hydrophis major. Classification (NCBI taxonomy): domain Eukaryota; kingdom Metazoa; phylum Chordata; class Lepidosauria; order Squamata; family Elapidae; genus Hydrophis; species Hydrophis major. The sequence goes on along the minus strand of CM066328.1, from coordinate 294,434,165 downwards.
ATCCTTTCCCTGCCATGTCCACCAGGCCACATCCACCAAGCCATTCCCACAGAACCAGTAGGGAAAAAAATGAATCCCACCACTGGTAAAGAATCATCATGTATGTGGAATCCATTTTCTCGCTAAATCATGACACAAATAGATGTCAGTTCCTTTTCTCCAGAACTATCCTGGTTTGTCTCTCTGATCCACTTGTGCCTCATTTGTTTTTTTGCAGGCTATTTTAAATAATTTTAGCTTTATCTATTAAAATGGTTTAACCAAAAAAAAAAAAAGAGAGAGAGAAGAAGAAATCATGGACCCCCTTCTAATAGCTGAGGAGCCAGCTGGAACTTAGGTGATGGTTCTTTCCAACTGGAAGAACAAACAAACAAACAGACCAAACAGATAATCAGAGTTGGAAGGGACCTTGTAGGTCATCTAGTACAACCCCCCGCCCAAGCGGGAGACCCTACACCATTTCTGACAAATGGCAGTCCAATCTCTTCTTGAAAGTCTCAAGTGATGATGCTCCCACAACTTCCGAGGGCAAGCTGTTCCATTGATTGATTGTTCTCACTGTCAAAAAGTTTCTCCTTATTTCCAGGTTAAATCTCTCCTTGTTCAGTTTCCATCCATTATTCCTTGTCTGGCCTACAGGTGCTTTAGAAAATAGCTTGACCCCTTCTTCTCTGTGGCAGCCTCTCAAATATTAGAAGACTACTGTCATGTCTCCCCTGGTCCTTCTCTTTACTAGACTAGCCAAGCCCAGTTCCTGCAACCATTCGTTGTATGTTTTAGCCTCCAGTCTCCTATTTAGCTGATTGTCCACTAAGACTTCAAGGTCATTCTCACAGTTACTGCTGTTGAGCCTGGTTTCACCCAGGCTTAACATGAAGTGTTTTTGACTTTTGATTTTTCTTGCCTAAGTGTAGCACTTTACTTTTCTCTACATTGAATTTCAATGAATTTCAATCCTTACTATTGGTACAGCCAGGTGTCCTGTGATTCCTGGAGCACCCATTCAAAGGAAGTTGACTGCTACCTTCACCGGGAACCCTTCCATTTTACTTCTTTCTTTTTTTTTTTTTGAAACAAATTTTTATTAATTTTAAAGATAAAACAACACATCATTAACCATTAAATACATAAACACATAAAACCTCTTAACATTGTAAATCCTTACAAGTCAAACAAAACATTATTTTTATACAGCATAATTCCAATTTATCCCATCTCCATATGGACACACAAACATCTTTCAGCAAGTTTCTCATTTTTTTTTCTTTACTCCTATTCAATTTCATTTCTCTTCCATATTTATCCATTTTATAGTCATCATATTCTTTTCTTTCTGGCTTGTATAAATTATTCTCGTCTAGCATTCCTCCAAGGTTTTATTGATTCTTTCCTTTTTTTTTTTATAAAAAACAAATTTTGTTAGTTTTACCATAAGCACAGTACACAAACATACAAACACAAAACATAAACAAAACTAAAAGATCTTTTCTGAAGGTTGTCTGTTCCCGGGTTAAAACTCTTTACACAGACACAAATTCAAACATCATATTCAACCCATATCTCCTTCCAAATCTTATTATCATTTTCTTTTTTATATATATATATAAAAACCATTTTTATCAGTTTTATAAAAACAATGCACAAAAAATCAAGGCATAGCAGCTTATAAATTCTTTTCTAAGAAAAAATAATAATAATAGACCAATAAAGCATAACATTTCCAGATTATAATATCAATATTTCATATAATATTAACTTCATATCTTGTCCCTACTTCTCTTTTCCATCCAAATTATTTATTAATTAAAATTTTATTGCCTTTTATCAATATACAAAATCCAAAAAAAAAAAGCATATATATCCTTCCATATCTTATTACCATTTTCAATAACATTCTTTGTCTGTTCTATTTCCAATTATCCATTCATCTTTTTTTTTCTTCTACTATACTTCTCCTGTACACCAATTGGAGTAACATCTATAACTCATTACCCTAACTTAGAAATACTACATATAGCAATCTTTCTTGGGATTCTGTTTAAAAAAAAAAAAAAAAAAAATTCTAAAATTACATAATAAATTTTATATTCTAAATATACATATAAAAACACACTCTTATATACCCTCCAGAATCCCTCTTTTAATCTAAATTAAATTCACCCATTATCTCTAAATAAACTTTTTTTCCTTAGGTCTTGCTTCCCCACATTAAGGCTTCTCCTCCCCCCCCTTCTCTCTTGCTTATTCTTCTCCTTGCCCTTTCTACCCCTTTGTTTTTTCTCTTCGCTTTTCTTGCTCCTTTTCCTTTGCTTTCTAACCTTGCCTCCATCTTTTCGCTCATTTTTCTCTCTTTTGGTTGTTTTTATAATTCTTAAAATCCCCTTTTTCTTATCCTTTTTGTCCTCCTTTCCAGAAGGGACCCATTGTTCATCAAAGATGGCTTCTTCTTCCTCTTCTTCCTTGTCCCAGTCCTTCTGCTGCGTAATCAACTTTTCAAAGGAACATAACGCCATTTCTAAGAATTGAAACAAAGCGCCCAAAGTATCTTCTTTTTTATATTTTTGATATTCAATCTCTAGTTCATCCACAGACGATGCCATTATGAAAAGGGAAACTTTTTCCAAAACAACCACAAGAATTTTTAATCAAAGACAATCAAAAGCAATTAAAAAAAGAAAAAAAAGTTCCAAAAGTTAATACTTTTCTTCCTTCTTCTCTTTCTCTTTCTGAATTAATTTTTAATCAAAGAGGTCCAATTACCATATATCTTCTTTTGGGATCCACAAAGACGTTCTAATCAATCTCCTCCTTTTTCAGCTTCTGCTCCAATTTTTTTTTCTCCCTTCCCACTTGCAATGAGAATTTTAATAATCAAAAATCCATACCTCCAGCAGAGATTTTCCAATTTCTCACATTTTTCAATGTCCAAAAATCCCTTTGTCTCTTATCTTAGCTTTCAAAACAATCCACTTTCAATGTCTAATATATCCAAATATTTCTGCTTTTTCCGTGGGGTGGGAGAGTAAAAAAAAAAAAAAAAAAATTCCCTTTAACAGCTTCTCCGCCGCTTTTCGCTCTTCTTAGGGATACAATGTATCCTCCAGCAACAAACAGCTCAATTCCAGGCAATTTAAAAGGTGTTACTTGACCCGGCTCAGACAGAACTTTCACTCTTCACACTTCCTCCAGCACAGTTCTTACCCGGTTGCTGGCTTCTTCGTGGCGGCCATTGCTGACCGCCGCTCCACCGCCTTGGGAAAAAGGGGTTTTCCCGGAGAAAGGGGGGGTCTGCGATGCCCCCACCTCCCTTTCCGACTCCCCTCTATCTTCAGCTGTCCCTACAGGGCAGCCATATCCCCCTGACCCATCTGGATCGGGGGTACCTCGACGGCTAGCCCAGCAGGAATCGCGAGCTGTCGCGAATTCCTGCTGCCCCGAAGCCACGCAAACCGGAAGTCTCCCATTTTACTTCTTTCTTAATGTGGTTAATTATGTTGATATAATTACAGAATTAGAGAATCTTCAATTCTCTGAAGATTATGCAATCACTGAAAGTTTCAAGTCTTCAAACTCACAGTGTTATTTTTTTTTTTATCCAGACCTTTCCTGGGGCCAATTGCTTGTTAAAATTCTACAAGCAAACTGAACCAGTTATCAGGCCCAGATTTTCCCTTTACGACTCAAACTCCTGTTCAGTTTGCTTCATTCTTGTCAGTGAATGTTTATTCTTTTCTTGCTAACTGACAATCATTGCATCCATTTCCCCATATCATTTCTGTGGAACATTGCAAGTTCTGACCAACTGCTTAGATTCTTTCTTTGTCAAATGTTTATCCAAACATTGAATATTATGTTTATTTAAGAAATTTAGCCAAATTGATATTGATGATTCAATTGTCACTGCCCAAATCTGTTCCATGTGAAAGGAAAGTTAAAGCCAAAGAAGATTTTGCCACCTAAATTTCTACACATTATGAGTAAAGATTATCCCCCTTTCCCCCTTCTTCTTAAATTACAAATGAACCAGATTAAAAGGGTTTTGGTCGATACCTATTCAGCCCCACCTCACTCAAGCAGATTATACATTTCTGGGACTAATTTGAAAATAATAGTGAGTGATCTATGGACCTTCATTTCCAAGATCTCAGTTGGGAGCAGTTTTAATGCACACGTGGGTCCAGATGACCACACTCTTTTACTATCCTGAAGAGGTCAATGAGCTCTCCCCATGCTCCTTGATCAAGATACAGTCAGTAATTTTGTAAGTTGTTGCCTGAACACATTGTAGTAGCCAACAAATTTCACTTGTACATCTTGAATGGTAGGATTTTGGGAGGTCAACCTGATAATGACTCTGAATGTCAGTAGTTGAGTACTAAAATATTTTCTGGGATTTATTTGAGAACTTCAGTGAAATGATAGCAGCGATCCTTTTGCATTAACTCTCACCCTGAACTAATCACATTTTTGTGAAATTGTGGAAATTGTGGCAGTTTCTGTATCCAGTGAGTGGAAATAAATTCAAATTCTTAAGACTGCTAAAGTGTTACACCTAGATTGATGGGAATTCAAAAAGAAACCGTAGCTGTTAAGTTGACTCATTTGATCTTTACCTATTTTGTGTCTCTTGTCCGAAGTCTACAACTGGACTGTCAAACTCGTGGCCTGTGGGCCGGATGCGTCATGCTCTGACCATACCCATGTGTTTAGTTAAGGGGGGGAAATCATAATACATCATCATTGACACCGCAAGTTTGATACCCCTGGTCTACAAGAACAGATTGGACAAACTAGACATATCACCATATTAATATAAGGTCCAAAGGTTGCTTTTATCAGGATTGTACTATAGCTGTCCATGAATTTTTGGCATATTTTGATTTATATCAAAAAGGCCTCCTAATTTGTCCCTTGCTAAAGGAAGTGGAATTGAAGAAATAATATACAGTCATTCTGAGATCTATGAAGAGGGATGGTGTGCATCCTGGCAGCAATTAATTCTGGCGGCCAAGGGAAAGAGTTCCTGTACTGTCTTTTGGTGAATCATAGCAGGCCATCGGAGAAATGATTTACCCTCTCCAATTAGCAAAGTACTCATGAGGACTTGGGAAACATGCTTTATGGTTTCTGTTGCAGTTTTAGTATCCATGCATAAAATGAATTTCTTGTTTATTTATTAAGATCTTTAATTACTATGTCACCCATAGATCTAACAGCGGGCTACCATGAATAAAACAAATTGTATTAAAATAAGTATAAGCTGCTTTTTGAGAAATAATCAGGCTGTAATGGATTCTGAAAAGAGGAGGGGTTTTTTTGACAGTGCTTCTAATTATATTTGTTTTCTGAAATTACCCAAATCACAAATGTAGTCAATGTATTTCTGACATGAAATCAATATTTAAATACTGTATTTGTTTCTACCATATCTGTTCTGTACGGTCATTGACATACTTGTAAACTCCACGTAGCGATTGGTCAAGCGCATGGCGATCTGATGGTCGAGCGAGCCACACTGATTGGCCCGCCATGAATCCCCCGCGATTGGTGAATTCAAAGTGGTGCCATTGGCCGCGGCCGCCGCGGCCAAAGAATAAAAGCTGCTGTTTTTCCTTTGGAGCCCGAGCCGATCTCGGGACCAACTAAAGAGCTGAAACTGAGTCACTGGCTCTGAGTCTCTTTTCCCACGACGGACGCAACAATATCTACCAAAACTTGATGCCAACCATAAAAAATCCATTGGTAATTAATCCTTCAGGAAGTCAATCAACTAATCCAAAATATATTTTTCCTGTGTAAAATGCTACCTAATTAATTCTCAAGCTGGTATCTCTAAAGTATAAATTCAGTGTGTTTTTATTCCTATTTTAATTATTAATGCATTTTAAAGCAGGTAACAAAACTTGATTTAAACTCTAAAATGTTAATGGTGAACTTTAAATAATATTTTTAAAAGAATGAACAGGTAAAGAATTTAGATCCTTATGAAGTAATCAGGCTTTATACTTAAGAGTATTTGGCTTTATAGATTTATCTTCTTTTATACTGTTTAGAAACATATCTAAGAATATTATTTAAGGATAATATATACTTGTAAAATTCTTTTGTCAGATGGATTAAGTAATAAGTCCTCCTCCTCCTTCCTGGCAAGTGACATTTCCTTTTGTACATCTGAAAATATTCAGAAAGCAGAGCTAACCAGGAAATATATGTGACTGAAAAATTATTTAAAAGGAAGCATTTTGTATTCTGATAGATCTTTTTTAGCAGATTTCAGCGGTGCTAAACCTTAATATAGAAAATTAACAGCACTCTTTTTCTGTGGGTACATATAGAAAGAAAGTAATTGTCTTCTTATTGGTACTAACTTGGAAGAGATCAGGGTTGTTTCACAATAATTTTCATGCTTGACAATTCTTGTAATTCTTTATATGATTAAAATATTCTCTATTTCCACACTTGAAGTAAAATTGTTACGTTTTATGCAGAAAATGTTTTCAAAAACAGGTATAGGAAAAATTAGCTCTCTCTCCCCCCCCCTTTATTCATCGATTTAAACTTTTTCTTATATATCTATTAAAATAAAGCTGCTTTATTCACTATAATTCCAGAAGGAAAGGAGGGAAAATGTCCTGTCAAATGTTAATCTTGTGAAAGGAAAGCTGAGTTTTAAAGCTATGTTCAAACTGATGACATTGATGGGTTTGGATCACATCACATTCTTGTAATATTGTGGATTAGCCTTGATTAATCCTTACTGTATTCTATTCTCCGTAAGCTTTGTGATATTCTTTTTTCTTAAAGGAAGATTAGTTTTGATTTAGTTTGGATCAGGATGGAAGTCACATCTTTCTTCCTAAAGCTCACTATTAATAAATGGCACTCCTATGACAGGTCTTTTGCTGGGTTTATTATAGTTGCTTGCACTTCTCAGAGCAGGTGACAGAGCACTTTTGAAAGCCCAATTCTGAAAGCACCTAATTCTGAAAGCTTTTGTGATGGTGCTTTTTTTTACTGCAATAAACACTTGGTTGGAAGAGAACCCAAAGTAAAACTTCACGTTATCAGATGGCACATCACTCCATCATGATTAGCCTTAAGTATTTCAACATAGTGACCTTTGTCACACAATAAAAAATATACTCTGTACAGACTCCTCGGACTTCATGTTTTACTTGTTTTCTATTCAGACTACTAAAAGATTCTTACAATTAAGATTCTATTTTTTTTTTCCAAATTACACATTAAAATAGGAAGCCGAAAGTGTATAAGGTTTACAAATATAGCATCCACATTGTATATTTTTTTAAAAATCATATGTAATGATATGTGAGAATGACTTTGAGAGAAGAATGGAAGAGCCCTAGGAAGTGATCAGGTAAAAGCGTGGTAGGGAAACCCACAGTGGTATAACAATTAGAGAAAAACACTTAGGAAGGACATAACTTAATTGATCAGGCAATTAAAAGTGCAAGTGGAAGATTTGTACCTTCTACTTACAAGATTAAGTGAGTATAATATTATAATAAAGTAGAATTATCTCATCTAGTTGTGTTTCCTGTCTGATGTTAGCCTTGGAAGCCATTTTCTTGGAAGCTTCATGGCTGCCACATTTAATGCCTGGGAGATTTCAGAGTGGGATAGAAGATTAGACATAACATTCTTTCTTAAATGAGGAATTGATTAGACCATGTGATAGACTGATGGGTGCAGGGGGATGGATCTTTGGTTTCTCTTTTGGGAAGGGAAAACCTGGAACTCTCAGATTTGGGTTTTCCCAGATGTGCCAATATGACTTCTCTAAATAAATTCTTACTTGGATGAACTTGGTCTCTGAGTGCTGAATGGAGATGGAGAGTTTGGTTAGAACACTGACATCTGGTTTACTTGGGAGTGCTGACACATTGATTAATGTAGATAGATAGATAGATAGATAGATAGATAGGTAGATAGGTAGATGGATAGATAACAAAATATTTCATTTATACATTAGTCATTAAGACTTTTTTAATGATGCAATTTATTCTTTCAGTTTATGAATTAATCATTCAGTTAATGCCTTGTACTAAATTATTTTTGCAATTTTTCCTGAAAGGAAAAAAATATGCTGTGCAAAATTAAAAGCTAGTTATAATTTGAGACTCCAAACTGAACTTTTGTTCCAAATGGTGAAAATAAACATAAAAAGATATATTTGAAATAGTTATGAATTCATAAGAGAATTCATAAAATTTACTACTTGGTTATTTATGCATAGTTTTCTATTATTGCTTATAAGTTTGACTGCATCACTTAGCAGACTGAAATATTCCCTCTAATAGAAAACTTCAAATTTGGAATATTTAGCAGTTTTTTTTCAAAGAGGTTTAAGAAAGTAGTTCCAACATATGTTATTTCAGATAATGATATGAAATATTCTAGCAATGAATTAGCAGAACTATATGGGCTGGATTGAAAATTAGAACTTGGCAAAATAATGATCTAAGTGCCTAACCTTTATTAGGTTCAGTCCTTTCCAGACTTATAAATCTTGATAAAGTCCCTGAAGGAATTATCAAATTTGCATAATAATAGTTCATCTGTCTTAACCATAAGATTGAAATTCTCTGCTGTTCCTATACAGTAATATTAATGAGAATAAGTACTGATGTAATGTCTCATAAATAGCTAATAATGAGGATATTATATCAGCAAAAGGCATGAAATAGGCAAGCAATATTTTTATGTTAGGTAGCATTGGAAGAAATTATTATTTTGTAGGATCAGTATATAGAGAGAGAATAGAGGAAGCTGAGGGCAGCCTTGTTTTGTATTTAAATAAAATGGAAGCATTAAAAATGAGAGTTAAATGCATATGTGATTTCTGGAGGAGAAATACATTTATACATTTATGGTATAAGAATGCTAATCGATTTTCACTTCGGGTATAGATATTATTACAGATGGTTGTAATAGCTATCAGGATACGACAGAGATGATGTTGGTGCTCTATGCTATATACTGCAGTGGTGGGATTCCAAAAAAATTACTACCAGTTCTGTGGGCATGGCTTGGTGGGCATGGCGTGGCTTGGTGGGCATGGTGTGACTTGGTGGGCGTGGCATGGGAAAGTTACTGCAAAATCCCCCATTCCCTCTCCACTCCTGGGGGAAGGTTAGTGCAAAATCCCATTCCCTCTCCACTCCACTCCACTAACCTGCTTTCCAGCTCCATTCTCTTGTGCAGGGCAACAAAAGAAGACCCAGCCAATCAGCTAGGACTCGGGAGGCAGAGAATAGATGGGGGCTGAGCCGTTCAGAGATGGTATTTGCCGGTTCTCTGAACTACTCAAAATTTACGCTATTAGTTCTCCAGAAGTGGTCAGTACCTGCTGAATACCACATCTGATATACCCCTAATAACATTGTTATAATTTAGCTATTATTAAAATATAATATTCAAGTCTCAATACCAGATAAATTGTATTCTCGTGATTACAGAACTGCTACTGTAAAATATGAGAATTTCTGAAGAACTGCTGAAGTTTCAGAAGATTGGGGGGATGGGGATCTCCTTATTTTCAAAAAGGGAAGCAGATCCTTGAAGAGATTACTCAATAGGGTATTTTGAGTACTTGGCTCAGGATGCAGTAATTAACAGCCCACAAGCGCTAGCAATAAAAACTGACTTATTTATGTTTTCAACAGATACTAGTTAGTATGACCCAGGAATACCATGCCTTGATCTTAGCAAAACTTTTAACAAAGTTTCTCAAGATATCTTCATTAATGAAATGGTAAAATATGGGCTAGAATGGTAAAGAAATTGGAAACCCTGTCCTATGAGAAACATTCAAACAAATGTGGAATGTTTAACTTATAAAAGAAAAGACTAAAGGAAGATGGTAGAACAATATTCAGGTATGGTTTTCATAAAGAGGAAGTAGGCCATTGCATCAGAAGGCAGGGACATAAGCAGTTGATTGAAATCAAAGATTAAATATAAGTAAGAATTTATTGGTGGCAAAAGCTGTCAACTAGTGGGACAAGGTGGACAAGTATGTACTTCTTTAATGGAGAATTTCAAACAGAGTAATCTGTGAATTGCTTTAGCAGATTCTATATTGAGCATAACTTCTGAGATTGCTTCCAAGTCTAATGATTCCATTTTGATAATACATAAAGAAAGCTTTGATAATGTGCCATCCATTATTGTCTCTTCAATCTGCTATTACACCAGGGAGCTTATGGTAGCCATTGCAATTCCTTCTAATCATCTTAGTTCTGTGCTATTTTTGCTATCCTGAAGAATTGGGCATAACTGGTCTTCATTTCAGTACTGGATAAGTAGATCTCCCATTTAAATTATGATACAGATTTGTGCTGATGTTACAGCTGAGGGAAGTAACAAATTATATTTCTTTATAAAAGAAGACACAACATTTTAAAAAGAATGTTAAAGTTTTCTGTGGAATTGGGATTCAAGCTTACATTTTGATGGACATTTAATTATTGTTGATTTGTTATTATTTGCTTTGGCATTTACATTTGAAGATTAATAATATTTAATTATATTAAATATAATTATATTTAATTATTATACGGCATAAATTTCTTTCTGCATTCACAGTAAAATATATTGTGCAACTATTTCAAGAATGTATTTTAAAATTGCAACCATATGTTGCATGGGTGGTGTTGAAATCATAAAAAAGATTAGTGGCTTGTAGTAGAATGCAGGATGACAGTCTGTGAGGCTTTAATTAGTGCCAGTATACAAGTTATTCTAAACCTTATATATTTATAATTCTGAAATTATTTATATTAGACAAAGTTGTTTATAACAATGTTTTTATTAGTAAAAAGAGAGTTCAAAAATGCATTTGTTAAGAAAAAGTATGTTGGTTTAATTATGAGGATTAAAAAGAAATGCAAAATTATGTGAAAACCAAATATACATTAAAATTACTGATTAAGGGAAAAATGAAAACTTGGCAAATTTGTTTACTCCTAGACAATTTCTACATTTTCTGCAGAATTTTTTAAAATTGTTTTTATTGTTTTTTTGTGATCCCACTGCCTGTTGGGGACCCATAGTCACAATTTATGTACAAAAGAAAATAGATCCTACATTCAGAACAAAAAATACACAGAAAAGATAACGTCAAATTTTCACCGATCATAGACTTCATACGCAATGGACTACATTTTGTTCCAATTTGTGTCATTTGTATAAAAATGTCATTATGTAAATCAGACAAATGACATCATTTACACATTGATATCATAACACATTGTAATTTACATCACTTTATGTTATGTCTGTAATTTATGTCATTTTCATTATCGTTAAGTTCTCTTTGATTTATCAAATTTTGGGAAATAGCATATACCCTTCTCTCTCCCAGTTAGTCCATTAAAAAACCGGTTATCTTGAATGATACAGTTGGAATGCTAACTTTCCTGCTGGTGTTGATTAGACATTGTGGATGCAGTAATGGATGAACTAAGTGGAGTATCAAGTATTAAGGAACACTTGGGGTACTCATTCACTCTTGCTAGATCCATTGTTCATCATTACAACTTTCCCCACTAGAGACAAATCCTGCTTGTGGAAACCACTTGGATGGAAGAGAGCAGTCAGTGGATACCAATCAACAGAAACGGGCTTCAGGTTCTTACATATGTTTAGCTTCTTGGAAAAGCATTGTTTGACAGAAGGGCGGGTGTCAGTAAAATTGTGCATGCTATAGTCAGTGTATCTTAGCGAGGCAGAGAACCAATATTCCAATTTTGGGTCATCAGTGCTAGCTTTTTGTGAGATCTGGCAACCAAATTGGTATGACTCTTGTCCATTGACCAGCATCCTTGTAAGACAATATTCTTCCTGGTATATTACCATGCAAAATATGCAACTGGAACAACTTATTTCCGAAGAGGAACCTCCCCTTCCATAATTTAGCCAACACTCATGCTTCTATTCTGAGGATCATTAATTTATTCCTAATCTCTTTTTTATGTTTATCCCCAGTCTCCATATTAACTAGTCATTACTCTATAAAATATGTCTATTGTTCTGTATTTATCACATAATATTGATAGTAGTCTTTACTGTAAATCTTTGTTTAAAAAATCTTTTGAAAATGCAAATGAAATGACCCCCTCTAATTTTTTACAGGCATTCCAAGTAACAATAAATTAGATTGTGTGTTAATTCTTCTTTAATAGTGCTTGATCTATTATAGTCCCATAACTTTTTCTTTAATAATATATTAGGCAAAAGCCACATTAATTAACTGCCCCATTACTTCTCTTACCTGTCCATTCCTCTCCTAAGTATCTTTTTAATACATAATTTGTACTGTCCACTTTGCAGGGTTTTGAAATAGTAGTTGATCTTTGTATATTGTTAGATATATATTGTATATTTTTAGATGTATATTGTATATTGTTAGTGTGACACATTTAGCTTTTTTATTTTATTACTTGTCAACATTATTTTCTTTATCTAAACCATGTAAATACCAATTTGGTCCAAATGTGGGCTTTTCTAAAATCTCTTTATCCTCAGTATTTCTTTAAGTATCTTCTGATCCAATTGATCATTTTAAAAAAAACAACTAGGCAGCATTTTTATTGTCATAAGAAAACAGTTTTTAAATTTATTAACTGTGCTAGCAGTTGTAGCTCTTTTTCTCATCTGCAGATCACTTTCTAAACCTGAACTTATTCTACTGTGGTTTTTGTAATTCTAATGTAGCTCTTTCTGGTTGCCTTTAGTCCACTTTCAAAGACCCCTCTCATGATCTCTTTATTTTCCAATCAATACAACTTTCCCACAGGAAAATTTATTATAATTAATTTCAAAATCTAAATATATATGTTATAATATTTCAAAACATCCCACCACAGGAAATGTTCTTTCAAGTCCACCTAGCCCTTTAGGTTTCTACATCAACTGTTGTGGCCCATCGGCTGCCAGCAGAGTCAGATGAGGAGGAGATTGATGAAGAACCTGGGGCAGCTTCAGAGTCTTTGGAAGTCTCTGATAAGGAAACAGCATTAGAGGCAGAGGCAGAGACAGAGCCAGGGCCTTTCGTCCTCCCCTAAGGGGAGAGGCAGCTGTCTTTGGGGCCTAAGCTGAGTGAGGGGGAGGAACAGATAGGGTCCATTCCAGATGCACGTACACATAGAGAAGAGAAGAGAGGAGAGCAATGGAAGGCAATAAGCCAGCTCTCAGGGAAACACAGATGTGGACACTAACCATCCCTTCCTGGCTTGGGAATAAATAGGAGGGGTTTGGGAGTGGCCGGTTGCCACAGACAACTCTTCATTTTTAGGATACAGCAAGCAATTTGGATTTCTTGGCCTGTTGGGACTAATTACATTTGGTTTGTGTTTATCCACATGAATAAAAGACTGTCCCTACCCTGTTTGAAAAGGGGTTTGTTTTAATCATGAGTAAGTGGTTTATCATTACTTGCTAAAGCTAGGTCAGAACATCAACATTCTAATCCCCCTTTGGTGGTTTTCCAAAATGTAAAAATATTGTTTTGAACTTACACAGAACTTCTTTCATCCAGGGCAGAAGGAGATTGCCCTGGCATAACAAAACTTGTTCTTTAGAAGAGTCTTAGCATCTAGAAAATCAATAGCAAGTAACTTTCTAAAGTAGTTAAGAGGGAAGATAGATAAATACAGTGCTGAAACATGGCTTAGGCAGTTATTTTCTCCTTCCTCTCCCACTCTTTTAAAGGTGTTTTACTGTCTCTTTGCAAAGAGATTATGTACAGATCAAAGTTGCAGCCAATCATTTCCTTTCCTTGATCCATTCACTGACTCCTCTTTTTGTTGCAGTTGGTGACTCCACAAAAGCAGAGCCATATTTGGTCCATCAGTGCTGACCCACATACTCTACTGTGGTCTGTTCCTCCTCAATATTCTGAATGCATCTGACTCTTTTCTCATTCAAAATCTGTTTAAACGAATATGTTCATTTTGTGCAGGTTTTTCTGTCTATCAGTTATGTTGTGTTGCATTTCCTTGGTTTACACACAAATTAGACTTGATAATGTAGTGATGTGTCACAAAGTCCTCTGGAAAAGGAACTAATGCTGAGAAGGGTGGAAGGAAGAGAAGGGTGGAAGGAAGAGAAGAACAAGGTAGATGCATTCAGTGGCAGTAGGTGCACTAATGGAATTGCTGATTCACCAGGTTAGATGAATCAAAATGTATCTTTATAGTTACTAAGAGATGACAGAGACTTCGTGCATGTAATTATTGTCATCATCAATTCAGTGATCTTCTTACATTCAAATCAGCAAGAATCACAGCATCCATTATAACCTTGATAACAGATAACATTAAGTTCACAATCATTTCCCATCTACCAAGTACTCAGATTTTCAACTTTTTTATTGTGACCAAAATACACATTTCTTCAGACTTTATCAGATTAATTGAAGCTACGGTACTACAGATCTTTTTTTATGCCTCCCTGTTTTCATTCTCCATTTTAAGATGTCCTTGAGTATGTTGTTCTGGGCACTTACCAAATTTAAACTAGTTTTGAAGCATTTGTGTTGACACTTCTTTCAGGGTTCCTACTAATTTGATGCTATGTCCTCTTTAATATAACAACAATTTTCGCAATTTATTCTCTCCCTTTCTCTCTTTCTCATATTTATCATGATAATTCTATGCTATTCTTTCATATGGTTTCATAACAATTCACTTATTCCTATTTGCCTTTTAAAATGAAGCACTAAATTTCTATTTGTGGATTGGAGACTTCTAGCATTCCTGCTTATTACCCTTAATAGTATTTCAGTATCAGTCTTTGTGAGGCCTATTAACTATCAGTCTATATCATCCTATGGTGTGTTCATATATCCAGAAGGAATTAATATGTGCTATTGAAGAGGTATACCTATAGCAACATGCACTGTTTTAATTATTTAATAGTACTGTATCCGATTGTTTCAATTACTCCATTGTTTTCACAAGAGCTTAAATCTTTGTCTTCATTGTGATGCACTCATGAATGTTAATATTGATTTGTCATTTGCAAAAATTGTCATTTTTCCCTTCAGCAATTATCATACAATGCTGATTCCCTTCCTGAATATTTATTATGTAAAACTGTTCATTTGAAATAGTTATTCTATCCTTATAAAGTTATGCTAGTAAGATTGGAAATAGGTTGATCACATTAAGACTAAAATGTGTTTTTAATTCTTCTAGGTCTCATTTCAAAACTTCTTCCATTAATGAGAGTTATGAAAATTAAAAAAATGCAAGAAAAAATGAAGAAATTTTAAAAATGTTTTAGCCTATTATTTTCTTAAACTGCTACTTCGAATTTGCAAAAATAGAATATTTAGGTAAATTATTGTAAAACCTGCAGCCATATCTCCCCAATAAATCACATTTTGCTTTTCTAAATTAATACCCGAATACTCTGCTATATGGAACTAAAATGGGCTAATAACAATGTTAAGAGATAATTAGATGAATAAAAATTCAACTAAAAATCTAAGTTTCATTTGCCAAAATAATTTATATGTATTTCAAAATAAATAATAGGCCCATTGTGGGTAAGGTAATGCCTGACATTGTGCTGACACAAAGTCAAGATAACATATATTTGTCCAGAACAAGGTGAGAAAATGATACAAAAAGGAATATAAAGGAAAGACAAAGTTAGTCTGTAATATAGCAGTATCATGGTCTTGTGCTAGATATTTTTTTTAAACAAATTTTATTAATTTTCAAAGACAATACAAAGACAAACAAAACATATAACATAAGAACATAAAACATCTTTTCTAAAAACTGCTTAACAAAACAAATAAAACATCTCATTTAAGTACATTACTCTTTTCCAACTTCTCACTGTTTCTTCCTTTATTTCTGTTCAATTTTATTCATTTAACTTATACTTTCATGTATTTCATATTACTATATTTCATATTATTACTATTTCATATGTTCTTATCCAACATCATTAATCCTCGATAAACAAACATAAGCAAACAAAATATATAACATAAAAACATAAAACTTCTTTTTAGAAAGCGGCTTAACCCCGGGTTATAACTTTTTATACAGACATAAATCAAATTCATGCTCATCTCATATACTATTTCATATCTTCTCTTTTCACTCTCTTAATTCTATTTTATTTATTTAATCTCAATTTAAATAATTATACTTGTATCTTTTGTCCGTTCTTTTTCAATTATCTATTTATCTTTTCTCTTTACCACAAACTTTTTCCTGTAATCACTGGTTGAAGTATGACAACTTTCTATTTTCCCCCCAAATTTAACACTTAAAATAATACATACCGGTAGTTTCTATTCTGATTCTGCTTAGTACATTCTACATAACATTTTAAAATATAAAACATAATGATCTTATAATATATTAAAAATAATGTTCCATAACAAATTAATTAATTAAACTCTATTAATTAAATCTTAGGCATTTTACACATTCCCTACAATATTCTATTAACACATATTTCAAATACAAATACTACAATACAATCTTATGTACTTTTGCAGAATCTCTTTTTAAATTATGTTTTATCCTTTATCTCTGAACAAAACCTGTTTATTAGCATCTTGTTTTAAGCCTTTATAACTTCCCTTCATTTTTTTCCCTTCCTTCCTGGTCAAATCTAGCCTTTTTACACACACACACACACCCCAATCTCCAGCCTTTTAGTCTCCCCTCTCTGTTGTATTCCTCTCTTCTGTTGCTTTCTGACATTATATCGACTTTTCACCTTATTTTTCCCTTTCTTGATTGTTTTTTTAGAACTTAAATTCTCCATTTTCTTTTCCTTTTTACCCTTTTCTTTCTCATTTAAAATCATATGTCCATTAAAGATGGCTTCTTCTTCATCTTCCCAGCCTTTTTCTTGTTGCATTTCCTGATAAGTAGAAATTGCCATTTCTAAGAAGCAAAGGATAGATCCAAAGGAGCTCTTGCCTTCTTCTTCTCTTAATTTTTCAAATTGCATTTTCAGTTCTTCAACAGATACCATTGTAAAAAAAATGTTAAACAGTCCAAATGTTTTCTTAGTCTTTCAAACGATAGTTCACAAAAGTCCCAAAGTCATCAAGCAATCAGTCAGCACAATCAGCACAGTCTGTTTCATTTAGCACTTTCTTCTACTTTCTCTTCCTGGATAGAATTCAATTACACAATTCCAAGGTATTTTTTGGAAGTTTTATTGCAATTTGATCTCTGATCTTATAAAACTCCAAGCAATCTCCTTCAACAAATGTTAATATAAATCATTTGCCTCTCTTCCTTCCCACTTAAAGCAAAAAGATTTTAATTTTTAAACGTCAGTGTCTTGTGCTAGATATTAATCATGGACTAGCATGATGATATAATGATTATAATGTGAGATTTATATCAATGTCCTACAAATGATATGACAATTGTACACATGTAAAGAAACAATGTATTTTAAATGATAGGGATATGCCTCTAAATAGCTTCCTTTGAGATACATATTATTAGCTACAAACCTTCCATAGAAAAATAGAAAGGAAATAAACTAATCAAAAGAACATGCTCAGAAATTTCCTACCCAATAAGTTTTAGTAAAGGACAGTATACAGAAACATGCAGACACAGCCATATTTCCAAGGACACAATAATTGCTGAAAGTCAATCTCTTGATTGCCTTGTCCAATACAAGTAGATTGGCAACATACAGAAAAAACATCTGGAAGAGATCTAGTGAAATGATTTGTGCAGACTGGATGCTAGTACAGATTTGTTTATTCTGTCAGTTGCTGAGTTATCTGTGGAATTACAGGAACCACAAAAGTCTTGGTCCTTTATCTTCAGCAGGTTCTTACAAGAGAAAGAATTGCAAACAAATCCCAGGATATCTTAAAAATTAATGTATTTATTATTCTACAATTTTAAATCAGAAATTATATGACACTTAATTTTGTTTGCTCCACTTCATATTTCAGCTTTCTCCACAATTGACATTGCTTTGACTAAGACACTATTTACTACTATACTACTACTGTATAAAATTTTGCAATGGAACTATGTATATATACTGTAGACATGGAGAATATTAGAGGAACTACTCAGAGTCTCCTCCCAGCAAGATGGGCTGCAAAGAAATGAAATGAATAAATAGAAATGTTGCTGTATGTCCAAAGTGTCCATAAGTCAGTCAACTGATTGTATTATTTTGTCTCAACACAAATTCTTGCAGTATATGGAGAAAATAGTTTACAAATATATAGTTGTGTACATTGGAGGCTTAGAATGAACACAACTAAATACTTTTCTGCATAATTCTCATTTTCCTTATTTTTATATGTTCTCTGGTTTTCTTTTCCAGCTTGTAGGACTAGAGTGAGTTCCATTTTGCCACAGTATTTTTATAGTACCATTAATAAGTTGCACTGGCCCAATTTTAAAAAGATTGTACATGTATGACATCATGCACATATAGTTGTCTATGTATATATTAAAACATAAAGAAGAAAACCTTCACTTATATAGTTGCATATATAGTGTGTATATATCTTGTCTGTCTGTCTTTATCTATCTATCTATCTATCTATCTATCTATCTATCTATCTATCTACCTACCTACCTACCTACCTACCTACCTACTGTGGTGTGTGTGTGTGTGTGTGTGTGTGTGTGTGTAGAGCACAATAGCATTTAGATTTATATACCACTTCACAGTTCTTACAGCCCTCCCTAAGTGGTTTACAGAGTCAGCATATTGCCCCAACAAACTGGGTCCTCATTTTACCGACCTTGGAACAATGCAAAGCTAAGTCAACCTTGAGCCGGTCAGAATCGAATTCCTGGCAGTAAGCAGTGACTTAGCCTGCAGTACTACATTCTAACCACTGCACCACCATGGCTCTTATTCAAATATAATGAGAACTAATAGTACATGATGAATTCTGTGATTAAAATAGGCAATCGCTAAATTTGAGAAATTAAAAATAAAAGATGGAATAGGTTATATAGAGTGAACAGAAGAAGACCACTTCAGAGAGTTTACAGCTTGGGGAATAAATTTATTGCAACTGCAGTCTCACTTATGAATTAAGTGTTGTACATATTTTAAGATGTACTCAGACAGCAGATATATAGTTCTCTTTGTAACAAAGACATTTATCTGTAGCTTCATCACAAAAATTCTACCATGTGTCTGTAATTATTTGTGACAAAACTACTTCAATTTCTGTTTTCAGTCCAATTTTGGATTCTAAAATGACAGTAATGTATGTGTTGAAGAAAATTATTAAAAAATTGTGACTTGTGACATTTATAGGAGTATTGGCATTTCCAAATGGAAGTTGAACATGCCTGAATATCTATCTATTGAATTTTTTCCACACAAAAGCAACTTATGAAAGTTATTTTTAGATTAAATATATTTTCCATACTCTGAATACTTGCATAGAACATATAAATTAAACATTTGAGTCTTTTCTGAATCTTCTCTCATACTAATACATATGAGAAAAGTCTGTGATAGATAATTAATGTTATGCATTTGTTATTCCTTTTGCATCCTCAGGGCACATGATATTATTGGGTTGAGGGCTTACCGGTTAAAAAATTGTACAAAATGGAAAGCATTCCATTCATGACCGAATATGTCAGACTGGCAAAATAACAAGGTGTTTAAACAGAATGAGCTAAAATATACTGGATAGGAACACATTTCACTATCTCAGCTACACAGGATATCTGGCTCAAATAATAGGTTGACACTTCTGAGGTTTTGTTAGACAAAAGTAGGGCTATTGAAAACTCAAGCCCAAAACAGGATGAAATAGAATATTATAAATGAAAAATATGATGGCTAAGAAAATATATCACTGGAGTTCTGAGTTTTTAAAGAAGGGAATAAGTGTGACAAACAGGGACAGATATTTGAACAATTCCCAAATGAAGTTAAAGGATTAAATAAAAAGTCTGCTCAAAAACAAACAATGAATACAAATGCATGCTGTTAAAATATCATGGGCATACTTTAGACAGGATTTCACATTTCAAAGCTTTTCAAATGAAAAATTAGGGAAGTTATGAAACATTTCTAATTAAAATCAGTTGTTTAAATTTTTAATAGGTTGTTCTTTATTAATTTAATCCTGGTTTAGATGAAATATAGATAAGGATTGATTGGTACATCCCTCAGTTATATTCAACAAATAGATAGGAGTTTAATCCCACCCCCAATTGTTTAAAACCAAGAAGAATAAGTGACATTGTTTCTAAATTAAGCTGCTGATATGGTGAAAGGATAATGTGAATAAATTTGTATGGGAAAGAACTACAATCTTAGCTTTTGTATTAAATAAATAGTGTATGTCTCCAAACCTGTCTTTTAATTTCAATCTACATTAATTTCCCCATTCCCATCCTGTATTTTGGTTCTGTTCTTTTGTTTCTAAACTGGTTTCTAATTAAATGATGTAATGTATCAAAAAGTCAACTTTTTCTTGTTTTAATTTAATTGATTTCATGTTAAAGAAAACTGAACTATTGCTCCTAATTCCAACCAAATAATTAGTTCAAATAATTATATTTCTTTTCTTTTGGCCTTTAGGAATACATTTACTTATTATATATATAATATGCCGAAGAAAATAACATAGTTTTTATAACACAAACATTCAATAACAAGTATTCAGATAGTAGTTTTATTTTGCACATTCATTTTTAGATAACAATATAAGTTGATTCCTGTATTCCTTATCCCTACTATTCATAAATGTCTCAAGAGGATGCCTGAGTAAAGCCCGCTAAAATCTAAAATCTATTCTGAAATAAAGCATTGACACAAGATCCTGATGCAATTTATTGATTAAGCATTTATTTATTTATGCAGATAGTTTATGTGTTTCTTTTCAATTAATTTTTTTAAACAAAGCTACATAACATTCAGTGAAATATTACAGAGCAACTACTAAAATGTAACATTTCAAGTATGTATAATGTCTATGATTTTAAAACATGAATTCAGCTATAATATATTCTGCTATGATAATGAAATATTGAAACTGAACGTGATAGAGTGGGGGTGGGGGGAGAGAGAATGAGAATCAATTTGAAAACGTGGGGAAAGCAAAAAGCTGTATCATTCATTACAGCTAAGTCACAATTAAAGAGAGTTTGAATAATGTGATATATGATTTACTGAATTCCATAGTCACTTAATAGGTTAAGTGATTAGGTTGCACTTAATATGAGCTAAAATTCAATTAATGTAAGGCTCATGGTTGCATAGTTGAGCTTACTGGTTTATCATTGGAGTTTTGAATGCTACTGCTTCAGTCTGCCCTTGTGCTTAAGGAAGATTCCTTCAGATTAAAAAACACTATAAGCACCAAAAGGAAGAGGCTCATTATTATAGAATAGCAGAAATTTGATGAGATTGAACAGAATGAATGTGGTTATAAGCAACTCTAACATAGAATGATATATTGAAATACCAATACATTTTTGTATTATTTTGCTTTCTATGCTACGTTCCCATCTTTGATAACAATTACAGGTATAATTTTAATTTTATCCATTACTATAGTACTTTGTTAATAAGCATACAAAAACTTTCTAATATTTTCATTGCCTACTTCCATCATACCATGGAAGGTTAAAGTCAGGAGTTGTATAACCTGTTTAAAAAATAGATCAGTAACAAATGTATTAATTTTAAATGATTTTAATCCTACATAAGCAGACCATAGTTGCATGGTGAATAAGCATCCTTAAAAATCAAAGACATTAGAATGAATGAATGAATGAATGTTGTGATGAGCACTGTAACATACGTCTGAATTACTAAACACACATACAATATTGAAATCAAACCAAAGTCTAGCTAAACTGTAATGAGTATGATTTCATTGGCCCAGCCAGATTTTTAGTGTCATTGGAAAATGAGCCATGGTGTTGCAGTGGTTAGAGTGGAGTACTGCAGGCTACTTCTGCTGCATGCTGGCTGCCTGGCAATTTGGCAGTTCAAATCTCACCAGGCTCAAGTTTCACTCAGACTTCCATCTTTCTGAGATCATTAAAATGAGGACCCAGATTGTTGGGGGAAATATGCTGACTCTAAACCGCTTAGAAAGGACTGTAAAGCATTGTGAAGTGGTATAAAAAGTCTAAGTGTTATTGCTATAACAGAGTTGCCACTATTTTTTGTTTCTTTATTTGAATTGCAAGAAGCTCTTTACCCAAATAAGAATCTTTTTTTAGTGTGCTCTTCTAGGTTATGTACTAAGACTAATGTAGATGAGTAATGATGCAGTCAACAAAATGAACCAATGATCCTATACAAATTGCAGGAATGGGGAAAAGGCAGTTTGAGTTGTTCAGCATCATTCATTTCTTTTAAAAGAAAGGTAAGTTCTGAACAGCCTTCAAAAAAAGACTCCAACTACAGTGCAACTGGCTTTAGTTCAGACATTTTTCAGGGATGACATTAAAAGGATTTATTGTTTATCCTAGAATGCTCCATCATCATGTTATATCCCCATTTACTAAGACTCTGAAAAGAGGAAAGGAGATTTAGTGGTTGGATTAGAAAGAATGGTGCAACTTTAATCGAAAATAGAATTGCTGCCACAGCACGGATAACAAGTGAGACTTTGGCAGTGATGAGCTCTTTCCTTCTTAAGGAATTGTAACCCTTTTGAGGCCCCTTTCAGCTTTGTGATTAATGGATTCATTAGAAGAGTGGTTTGCTCTGTTTTGCTATATGTAAGATTTACAAGGTTATGGTGCAAAAGTATTGTTAAATAGATTGCAGCTTTTAAAACTGCATTACTTGAAAAAAATAAAAATAAAGAAGGACTTCTATTTGGTTTGGGTTTTTTACACTTGAACATATTCTTTGTGGATAAGAATTATATTAATTATTATAATTATTATAAGATAATTATGGTAATTATATTCTTACACTATTAAAAAATTAATATTAAATATATGATTTAGTGTAGTTTAAAATTAAATTATATTGCAATAATCATATTGATTATATTGTTACCATAAAGAATGAGTTATGAATTATATATTTTATCAATTAATTTTTTTATTTATTCAAATACATGCTATATTGAACTATATGTTCCTAATGTTGGAAAGCAAGTTTGTTTCATAGAAAAGGAGAAACGATCACATATGAAGTCAATGTTATTTTTAACATGTTTTCTATTACATAGTTGTCATATTATTTCTTCATTATATATGAACATGTAATATCAATGTTCCTAACAAAAAAGCAAATAAAAATGGATTATGTCTTAAATAAATCTGAGGAAATCTTTGCACACACAGAATTAGGGTAATGTTTATCAAATTAAAATCTAAGATAATCATACAGATCAAGCACTTTTTGTAATGAAATATATTGGATAAATTATGGTATTTAGCAACTTGATACTATACAGTATGATTTGTATTAATGTTTGTGTGTATTTAGTTATGTGTGTAGATATAAACAACCATTTGTCTCTACAAGTTTCTAGGGAAAATGCTAAAATGGGAATTCCCTGACATGGGGGATGGAAATGCAATATATTAATCTAACAATAATTACTTAAGGTTGCAAATCATAACTACAGATCATTATGATAAAATTAAAAATATAATTTTACAATGAAAAATAAATATTGTCTTTCATATAAGGTACCACATTGCCATCATATATGAAAACTCTGAAGCATAACTTCTGTTGTTTTATGACTGAAAAAGTTCAACAATTAGAGTGATTTATGAGACAATGGTGATAGTTACCGTATATACTCGAGTATAAGTCGACCTGAATATAAGCCGAGGCACCTAATTTAACCACAAAAAACTGGGAAAACTTATTGACTCGAGTATAAGTCGAGGGTGGGAAATGCAGCAGCTACTGGTAAATTTCAAAAATAAAAATAGATACCAATAAAAACTTTCACTAGGACAGTTGAGAATAAGTTTGATGTTCACAATTTCCTTTTTGAAAGAGACCAGTAAATAGGGAACAAGAAGATGAAGAAAAAGAAGTGTGTTTTTTCACACTTTTCACACTGCAGTGAACAAAAATGGCATCATAGGAACAGGCTTATTCTCAGCCCAAAGATTTGTTTCTGATTTCTTCCCTGATTTAAGGGAAATTTGGGAAACGATCTCACTATCATGAAAGGTTTGATTGATTCACTAACCCAAAAGATGATGATGATGACAGTGGTAGGCAGGAGTCACTCTCTCCCTTGCAAGAAAAAACTAAGAGCCGTTCTTATGATATCTCTCTCTCTCCCCCCCCCAATAAAGTCAAGCCCTTTCCAGCACGCGCACGCGATCCGCCCCCGCCCCTTTGCACCTTGCAAATGCAAAACCCAGGGTTTTTGCATTTGCAAGGTGCAAAGCGGCGGAGGCGGATCGCGCGCGCGTGCTGGAAAGGGCTTTACTGTATTACGGGGAGAAAGAGAGAGAGGGAGAGATTATAAGAACGGCTCTTGCTTTTTTCTTGCAAGGGAGAGAGTGACTCCTGCCTCCCACTGTCATCAATATCTTCTTCTTTTGGGTTAGTGAATCAATTAATTTGGGAAATGATCTCACTATCAGAAAACAACGCGAGCTGCCACCACCACCTCCTCCTCCACCTCCTCCCGAGTGGACTGAAAGCAGCTGAAGCTGAGGAAATGAAGCTGAGTGGAGCGACCTCGGCTCGCGTTGCTTTCTCAGCCTAGAGCTCAGAAAACAACGCGAGCTGCCTCCCCCTCCTCCTCCCCCTCCTCCCCCTCCTCCCCCTCCTCCCGAGTGGACTGAAAGCAGCTGGAGCTGAGGAAATGAAGCTGAGTGGAACCGAAGCAACCTCGGCTCGCGTTGTTTTCTCAGCCTAGAGAAAGGGGAAGGGGGCTCATCTGGACCAAGGGTGAGTCTCCCCCTCAGTTTCCCCTGAAGGAACTTCTGTCGCTTTTGCCTTCTCCCTACATCTTCCCTCTGTTAAAATCCCCCCCCACACACACACACTTATTTTCGGTTGGATAGATTTCGTGTCTGAGCATTCTCACATGGCAGTGGGTCTTCCCCCCCAAAAAAACAGTTAAAAAAAGAAAAAACAATATATCCTCAAGCAAGAACTTTTCTGCTTCCGATTACCCCCATGCTTAAAAGTTGCAAAGGAAACACGGAAGCAGGGAAGCGGCTGCCCAGCTTCGGAGCTCCACACCATTTTTTTTTCAGAGGGGAATCTGACTCGAGTATAAGCCGAGGGGTTTTTTTTCAGCACAAAAAATGTGCTGAAAAACTCGGCTTATACTTGAGTATATACGGTATATAAATTGATGTTTCACCAGAATCAAATTATATTCTATCCAGAACTTGATTTACCAGATGTTTTTTCACACATATTACAGTCTATTACAAAGTTACAAGGTTGTTCTGAAACATCTACATTTTGATATTATGACTTAGATTGTGAATGTAAAGGTCATGCCCCTACTTTTCAGGAATTTGTACACTGAAATTCAGTGGAATAAATGTAAATTGCCTCTTACATTGAGTTATTTTATTTCTTCCAAAATCTACAGTGATAGATGCATGTCCCTTTTTCTGGTTATCATTTTTTCTTTATTTTTTTAAAAAATACATCTTCCAGTCCATCATACAAAGAATAAGATGCACATTAAGGATAGAAAGCAATAGGTGGATTAAAAAAGGTTGTTTTCATTGTATTATCCATTAGCAAATTGCCATTAAGAACCTTAAACACACTGAAGTATTTTAAATTAATCCCATTTATTATTTACTTAAATGTCAGGGGGTTTTTTTGGTTTTTTTTTGGTAAAAGTTTTATTGATTTTAATGACAGACAAAAAACATATAAGACATAAAACATAACATAAAAAAAATATTATATCATTCTTCATAAATTTACAGTGTATCGGTTGGTTTTCCACTCCCTTTTGTGCATCCATTTCATAGTCATCAAAAAAATTATATTACATAATAATTCACATTATCAATCATCAATAAAATATCCCAATATCATTACTGAACAATCATTTGACTATAATTTTACTAATTCATACTTAAGCGAGATAACTATAATTAAGTTAAATTATTTTATAACAAATCATAGAATCATACCAAATCTATCTTAATAAAATATTCTTAAAAATTATCAAAACCAAGAAAAATTATATATTCATTATTTCCTAAATTTCTAAATATTCTATTATTATATTGTATAATCTAACCATTGATAAAAAAGATCCCAAACTTCATAAAATTGTTCATCTTCTTGTTCTCTAATTTCAAATGTCAAACTACTCATTTCAGCACATTCCAATATTTTCTTAATAATTTCTTCCTCTAATGGTATTTTCTCACTCTTCCAGTGTTTAGCAAATACAATCCTAGCTGCTGTTAATACATTTACAATCAAATACTTTAAATTCTTATTATATATATCAGGTACGATTCCCAATAAAAAAATCTCTGGTTTCAAATCTATGTGTTTCTTTGTCATTTTTTCCAGCCATATGCGAATTCTAGTCCAATATTTCCTGGCCTCCTCACAAGTCCACCACATATGGTAATATGAGTCAGGTATCTGATGACATTTCCAGCACTTTTCAGATTTATTCTTGAACATTCTTGCTATTCTTGTTGGGGAAAGTACCACCTGTAAAACATCTTATACAAATTTTCTTTATATGCTGTTGACATTGTCATTTTATAATTTTGTGACTACAATTTTTGCCATTTCTCTAAATCACATATCCAAAATTCTTCCCCCAAGCAATCATTGTTTCTTTAACTTGTTCTTCCTCTAATTTAATTTCCAACAAATAACTGTATAGTTTTTTAATCACTTTTTCATCAGTACCTGTCAAAATCCTATCTAAATCAGTCAATTTATCATAAAATCCTTCTATTTTAGAATCTTTAAGATAGCTTGCATGTATTTGCCCTTATTCATCTTTATACCTTGTTCTTCTAAATTTTGCATCGTTTTAAGTTCTCCCTTTTCATCTAATATTTCCCCATATCTAACTGTTTGTTCCTTCTTATAAGTTATAGGATACGAAAAAGCTTCAATAGTTGATAACCAAACTGGAATTTTCAAATAACATTGTTTCTTAGTTTTCTCCCAATTCAACCATAACGATTCCCGTATATAATGCCTTCTGAAATAACCCTGTGATTTAGTTCCCTTATACCATAAAAAAGCATGCCAACCCAATAATAAATCATGACCTTCTAATGTCAACAATCTAGTCTTTCTTAACGTTATCCATTCTTTAACCCACATTAAGTTTGCAGCTTGATAATACAACTCCCAATTAGGAAGACCTAATCCTCCTCTAATTCTAGCATCCTGTAGAAGTTTTAATTTTATTCTCGCTTTCTTGCCTTGCCATATATACTTCAACACAATTTTATTTAATTCTTCGAAGTAATCCTTACTTAACCTAATTGGTATTGTTTGGAACAAATATAAAATTCTGGGTAAAATATTCATCTTGGTTGTTGAAATTCTACCTATCAATGACAATTGTAGGTTTTCCCATTTTTTCAGGTTGGATGCTATCTGTTGTTTAAGCTTAATATAGTTATTCTCTTTCAGTGTAGTACATCTTGACGTCAAATATATCCCCAGATATTTAACTTTGTTCGTAACTTGAAATTTCAATAAATCTGCCAGCTCTTCTCTTTGTCTTAATAACATGTTCTTTGTCAGAATCTTTGTTTTGTCTTTATCTATTTTCCAATAGTTTTAAAGCTGTCTCTAAAGTGTCTTCCAAAATAAAGACCAAGTCATCCGCAAAGGCTTGCAATTTGAATTCCTCCTTTTTGACTTTCATTCCTTTTATGTTTATATCCTCTCTAATATTTCTATTTAAGACTTCCAAGGTCAATACAAATAACAAAGGAGATAATGGGCATCCTTGTCTTGTACCTTTTTTAATATTGATAGAGTCTGTGAATTCTCCATCTATCATTACTTTTGCCGTTTGCTTATAATATACGGCTTCTATTGCTTGAATAAATTTTCTAGCAAAGCCCATCTGTTCCAATAGTAATAACATAAATCTCCAGTTCACATTATCAAATGCTTTTTGGGCATCTAAGAATATCAAAGCCATTTGTTTTTCCGGGTGCGCCTCATAATATTCCAATGTGTCCAGGATTACCCTCATATTGTCTTTAATCTGTCTCTTTGGTAAAAATCCATTCTGATCAGAGTGAATAAAGTTATTTAGGTATTTTTTAAGCCTTTCTGACAAGATTGAAGCAAAGATTTTATAGTCTGCATTCAATAAGGAAATAGGTCTATAGTTCTTAATTTGTAATGGGTCAACCCCTTCTTTTGGAATAAGTGTAATATAAGCTTCTGACCATGTTTCAGGTATTTTCTTATTTATCATAACTTCATTCATGACTTCTAACAGTGGAATGCTCAACGATTCTTGTAATGTTTTATAAAATTCTGCCAGGAAACCATCTGGTCCTGGTGCTTTTCCATTGTTCTGTCTGTTGAGTGCTTCGGTTAATTCCATCATTGTTATAGCACTTTCTAACATTTTCCGAGTTTCATCAGATATCTTAGGTAGGTTAGCATTTTGTAAATACTGTTTAATTTTTTCCTCATCAAGATCCTCCTGTTTATATAATTGTCCATAAAAATCTCGAATGATTGCCTTTTTCTCCTTATTACCATAACAAATTTGACCATGATCATCTATTAACTGTGATATTTTCCTTGACTCTTTCTCTTTTCTCAACTTATATGCTAACCATCTACCTGGCCTATTTGCATCTTCAAAATAGTTCTGTTTAGCACTTCTAATTTTTGTGCCAGTTCTTCTTTCTCTGCTTGATCCATTTTATGTTTAATTATGTCCATTTTAAGTTTGATATCTTTTTTCTGTGGCATCTTCTGTAATTCTTTTTCCAATTTTTTATGGTCATCTTCTAGAGCTTTAATCATTTGCCTCTTCCTCATGTTCTTTTTCTTTGTATAGTCAATTATTAATCCTCTTGCATATGCCTTCATTGTATCCCAAACATTCTGTATTGAAGTATCTTCTTTTTTGTTTTCATTGAAAAAGAAGGCCAATTCTTTTTCCATCCATTGTATAAAATCTTTTTCCTTTAGAATAGTATTGTTTAATGTCCATCTAGATCTTCTTTTTTGTCCTTTCCATTTAATTGTCATTGGATTATGATCTGCCCATGTACTTGTTTCAATATTTATTTCTTGAATATTAGATAATAATTCTGCTGATGTCCAAATCATATCTATTCTGGACCCCGATAAATGCCTGTTTGAATAAAAGGTATATTGTTGAGTTTTAGCATTTCTTTCTCTCCATATATCTTTTAAATTTAGTTCATCTGTCATTTTAAAAAAGGATTTAGGGAGAATTTTCCTATTTTGTCATGTTGTTTTTACTGTGTAGTCCAGTTTATTGTCTACAATTCCATTAAAGTCCCCCATCGTAAGTATGTTAACATAGTCCAGTTCAATTATTTTCATATGTAATTTTTTATAAAATTCTTCTTGTTTATCATTTGGGGCATAAATTGCAACCAAGAGTGTTTTATATTATTATCCACTATTTCAACTATTAATACTCTTCCGTCTTCATTAATATAAATCAGTTTGGCTGGAGTGGTTTCTTTGACGTACAAAACCACTCCTCTTTTCTTACAATGAGTCAGAGAAGTAAATATTTTCCCTAACTTTGGTTGTATCAATAATTGTTCATGTTATTTTTTAATGTGTACTTCTTGTAAGCAAATTACC
Source organism: Hydrophis major (assembly GCA_033807585.1). NCBI lineage: Eukaryota > Metazoa > Chordata > Lepidosauria > Squamata > Elapidae > Hydrophis > Hydrophis major. The sequence goes on along the minus strand of CM066328.1, from coordinate 294,404,366 downwards.
GTATATACTCGAGTATAAGTCGACCCGAATATAAGCCGAGGCACCCAATTTTACCACAAAAAACTGGGAAAACTTATTGACTCGAGTATAAGTCGAGGGTGGGAAATGGTAAATTTCAAAAATAAAAGTAGATACCAATAAAATTACATTAATTGAGGAATCAGTAGGTTAAATGTTTTTGAATATTTATTTCAAAGAAAAACAGTAAACTAGCTCTGTAAGTGGAAAAGAGAGCCAACAAAACCAATATGGTATCAACAATAACTTTCTAACAGGATAAAAAAATAAACTTTGAAAACTTTTGAACAGTACACATGCACTCATATTATTTATGGACAAAAGTGGATATTCATTCAGGCTTTAAAATGTAAATGAGGTTAGTTTCACACACACATGCACACCGTTTCGCTTTCCATAAACTAATTTTTTAGTGCATCACAGATGAAATGCCTGACAGATGAAAGTCCTCTTAGGAAATTTTAGATCTTAACTGGCATTACATTTAAAATCAAACATGTTCACATTCTTAACATCTTAAATTTTTTCCATGGCAAAGTGTTTCTCAAATAATCCATAATAATGCCACGGGAGGGAATTATTGTCTAATGAAAACTTTCACTAGGACAGTTGAGAATAAGTTTGATGTTCACAATTTCCTTTTTGAAAGAGACCAGTAAATAGGGAACAAGAAGATGAAGAAAAAGAAGTGTGTTTTTTCACATTTTTCACACTGCAGTGAACAAAAATGGCATCATAGGAACAGGCTTATTCTCAGTCCAAAGGTTTGTTTCTGATTTCTTCCCTGATTTTAGGGAAATTTGGGAAACGATCTCACTATCATGAAAGGTTTAATTGATTCACTAACCCAAAAGATAATGATGATGACAGTGGGAGGCAGGAGTCACTCTCTCCCTTGCAAGAAAAAAGCATGTGTATGTGCTGCATGTACATCCTGTTTTGGAGAGCCACCATCTCTTTCACAGCTCTCCCTCATGCCTCCATTGCATGTGCACACATGCCATGGCTCAGTAGTAGGTCAACATACAGATGTCACACTAGGTTCCCTCCTCAAAAGGAACATCCAACCTTTCTTGAGAAGTACAAACTTCATCTGTTCAGGATTGTGGTGACAAAGGTGAAGGAGGAAGGGGCTGAGAGAAGGGAAGGGAAGAAAAGATCATTGACAGGGAGAAAGACAGGGAGAAACACCTGGAAGTGTGAGCCCTCGAGTTTCCTTAGGGAAGACCAGACAACAAGGGGAGAGGAGAGGAGAAGGAGGAGGAGAGTTAAAAAAAAAAGAGTGGGAAGCCAACTCACGCGTGCCATCAAAGCGGGTTGCTATGGTATCCAGGAAGGTGTTTTGGGGAGCCAGGAGGCCCCTCATCACCGGCATTTTAAGACTTGCTCAAGGACATCGCCATCGTCCAGTTGGAAGGGGGAAAAACCCAGAGGAATCTGAGAAGGACGGGAGCCGAGACGGGGCCCTTCGCTTCCTCTCCCCGAGACAGGCTAAGGGGAAGCGGGGCTTTCTCCGCCTGCTGCTGCCAGAGGGGTGCGGGGGGGAGTGCAGGGAAAGGGGGTTCGTGCCGAGGCTCCGCAAGCCACCGACTCCTCCTCCAGACGAGCGCCCTGACGATCGCAGCCACGACGGCAGAGACTGCGAGGTCAGACAGAGACAAGGGGCGCCCCCGAAGAGCTCCGACTGCAGCAAAGGTGAGCAAAGGTGAGCGGCCACCACTTCCCCGGTGCGCGGCAACTCCTGGCGCAGACTGGCCCGAAGTCCGACGTGACTCGCTGAGCCCTGCAAACGGCCGGCCAGAAGCCGAGAGGAGGACGCCCGGGCAGCTGCCACCCCTGGATCCTAACTGGAAAGACCCCACTGCTGCCGCCGCCTCCCGCTCAGGCAGGGTCCCCATTCCCCTGGCCGGCCAGGGACACAGCCGCTTCCCACTCCCAAACAGCCCGGGCACCGCTAGTCAGCCTCGCTCAGCACCCGGGGTGGCATTGCAGGCGCAGCTTTTTGCAGAGCCGAGCCGGGCCGCGCCTCACCTCCTTCTCTCGCTCTTCTTGCAAAGCGCCGCCGAGCTCCAAGTTGCTCGACTTGGCGGTGAGCGGCTCCTTTACCCGCCTGTTGTATGGGAGCTACCGCGTTCGCCTCCGGAGCAGCCGTCTGCAGTAACTTTCAAGTTGAGGATGCTGGGTGCTGCTGCTGCCGCTGCTGCTCCTCGGGGCTCTTGAAGCTAATCCTGGTTTGTTTGTTCCCGTTCATTGGAAAGGAGAAAATAAAAGATGGCAGGGAGGGAGGGGGGCACAAAGCAGCCCAGACACGTAGCAGTGGAAGGAAGGTGCGCTGGTGCGAGGAAGGGAGAGAGAGAGAGAGAGAGACACACACACACACACACACAGAGAGAGAGAGAGAGAGAGACAGACAGACAGACAGACATACACACACACACACTCACTTCGCCACTTTGCATCTTGCAAATGCAAAATCCTGTGGTTTTTTGCAAATGCAAAATCCTGGGTGCAAAGCAGAGGGGGAGGATCCCGCGTGCTGGAAAGGGCTTGACTGTATTATGGGGAGAGAGAGAGAGAGGGAGAGATCATAAGAACGGCTCTTGCTTTTTTCTTGCAAGGGAGAGAGCCTTGCTTTTTTCTTGCAAGGGAGAGAGCCGCCACCACCACCTCCTCCCCCTCCTCCCGAGTGAGTCTCCCCCTCAGTTTCCCCTGAAGGATCTTCCGTCGCTTTTGCCTTCTCCCTACATCTTCCCTCTGTTAAAATCCCCACACACACACACACACTTATTTTTGGTCGGATAGATTTCGTGTCTGAGCATTCTCACATGGCGGTGGGTCATTTTTTTTTCAGAGGGGAATCTAACTCGAGTATAAGCCGAGGGAGGTTTTTTCAGCACAAAAAATGGGCTGAATAACTCAGCTTATACTCGAGTATATACGGTATATCAAATTTTAGCTTCTCTAATTTGTAAAAAGTTTTTCTTCTTTTGATAGCTGAGTTCAGTCCATTTATATTCATGGAAATCAGTTTTTTTTCCCCCATGGTTATGCTTTATATTTAGGTCTAACAGTTCTCGTGGATCTTATTTCACGTTGTTCTTTGATCTCCATTTGTCCACCTATTGCGCCTTTTTCTTTTTCCATCTCCATTTCTCTTCTTTTGAAAAATTCCTTATAAAACATTTCTGCAGGTTTTTGATAGTCAGCAGACTAAAGGAATTCTGGATGTTGTGGCCATGTTTACTTCTAGTATTCAGTCCACGCCTCTGTTATATTTCTGAAAGCTGACAGAATCAGTTGTTATGTTAGCATTAATTCCTTTAATGTGATCTACTAGCAGAGTTAGGGGTAGCTTATCACTAAGAATCGTTTCTTAGTTTTGCATTGTTTAAGGCTAATCAGAATATTTTAGAGGAAGAACTCTTAAGTTCTTTTAACTTCCTCACACAAAGGTAGGAAATTATTGATTAAATCTATTTTCCTTTGTAAGGTAGTGTCTGTAACTAATTAAAAAGAGAATAAGCTGATTAAACTCATGGGTGAGCACAACCTCTCCCAAAACTGTCAGTATGGAGTTTTGTTTACAAAAGAAATAAATATTTGATTGGGGAGTGCTATCTCAGCTTGGAAACCAACTGTTGTTAATTTCTTAGTACTAAACTGTACTGTAGTAGATCTTAGATTAATAAATATGGGATTCAAACCAAAGCCATTTTATTCGTAACTGAATACCACAGAGTTTATATAAATTAATTCAGAAATTAACAGTACTGAGTGTACATAATATATTTTTCAGGCTGATATGTTGTAGGTACATATCCATAGGATGACTTGAGTAGGCCATCTTCTGAATCACGGCATTGCAATGGTTTCTAAATACATAGCATTTGACAAATGTAAATAACAACGAACATGATAAAGTCACCAGAAGAGACCACAAAGGGACCTATCTGTTTACCTACCTACCCACCCACCCATTTAATTGTGTTTGGGAAAAATTAAGATTAGCAGTTGGGTCAGGCTTATTGGAGGGCTTACTGAAATTTCTTGCTTTCATTTTTAACAAAAACTAGAAAACTGAACCAGACGTGCATGACATCTTTTCTCATGTTCAAATGTTCATCTGAACAGTCAGGATCAATGACAACAGAAGCTTCAAACATGTCTCAATTTTGTTCTTTCCAAAGTTGAAGAGATTAAATGTATGGATTCTTTGTCTCAGTAGTTTCTCCAATAGTTTAACATTCTCATGTTGAATTCCATCATTGTGGTAGAATTTGGTGAAGTGAAGGAGTTAAGAGATTGTCTAACCTGGAATCTCTGAGGAGGAGGAAAGGAGGGAGATATAACTCCCCCCACCCCCAAAAAAAGCTTCTTGGTATGCTTGTCTGGTTGTTCTCAAAAGAATGCAGTTAGTTTTGTGAAAATCTTGTAAATAGGCAAGTAGTAACACACATGCTTCTCTGATCAGCTCACTGCTATGTTCTTGTTCCTTGTACCTAACAATTGTGAAGTATAACCATTCTCAGTTCCTGCTTCTTGAGGATCCATGAGGAAAATTTGAATGAATTTGACAAACTGGTTGGAGTCTGGCATTAAATGTTGAGTGTGATTATTTTGCCCTTGAATAATCACTAAAACATTTCATCTGTTCTTTGTTGGAAAGACTGCTTTGCTACCAAACGATGTCATTTGGAAGAAGCAGTTATATTGTGTGATATTCTTCCTGAACTCATTTGTAGTAGGTTCATCACTGCTATATAGATTGAGGAGTTCATTCAGTAGAGGTTGCAAGCTGACTATCCCAACCTTTCTTTTGATATAGTAGAAATTGGCAGCATAGGAATTTGTGACAGTATAGGCAAAGTTTGGCCATGGCACCAACAACAATAGAAGTATTATATTGTGCAAATAATAGGTTTCCTCTCTGTTGAGGTCTTGTTACTGAAGCTAGGCATACTTTGAGGAACTCTCAAAGTAATTAGCGATTGCTGCATATTATCTTCCCTTTCCACTATCATCTTCCACTATCATCTTTGCTTCCTCATCTCTACCTTTCCTTGTGATTCTGGAGATGTTTTATCCTCCGTTTCATCTTTCTTCCTTCTTTCTGCATCCCAATAAAATTTAGTATGCCATTTTTTTTACTATGACATCAACCCTGGCATAATTATGCTGATGAAATTTTAATTTAATTTTATCACAATGTGACAATCTCACTTCAGAAGAGTTTGGAACCTGCTGGCTTCTCCACTAAGTTGTAGGAAGCTCTCAGAGATAATAAAATAGGATCATTTGACCTGAGGTCTAGAATTGGAGAAGTATATCTGATCTCAGGTGACTGAAGGAATGACCAGTCTGTGCTCAATTTCAGAGAATGAAGCAGTTAAATAATGAAACAAGATGGGCAAAGACTATAATAGTGGTAATGGATTTGACTGACACCAAATAGATCCAGTTTCTGCTCCATCTGCCACAGCAACTCACTTGATGACTTTCAGCCAGCCTACCTCAGAGGATTGGAAAGAAATACAGGATGATGAAGCATTAGGCATGTTCCTGAAGTTCCTAAACAAAGATAGATTAAAGATACATGTGCATGTTTGTGTGCCAGAGAAAGGGCACATAAGGCAATAAAAAGATGAAGGCCTTTCTTCATTCATCTTAAAGTTGTTGCCTCTGTAAGAGTCAAATGATGAGTCCTTGCTGCTGGTTGGGGGAGGAAAGGAAGGACCATATGTTGAATGTGCAGCAGCATCCAGTAGTTCTCAGCTACTCTTCGGCACAAATGGGTTGTTGTAAATAAATCCACGTGCCAAATTTTTATCTATATATTGTCTCATTTCCTCCATCTTTTTTGGAGTCATGGCATACATTTGTGGTTTTGGAAACTTTGCTCCAGGAATTGGGTTGTTGTTCATCACATTGTAAATCAGGAACCAGCACAAATTCTATCCCATTTACTATCTGGAATGGGCTATATTCTGTGCTTTCATGTATAGCATTATTATATGCTACTTCAGCAAATGGAAGCAAATCAGCCCATTCTCGCTGTTGATAAGATGTACAGTATATCAGGAGTCCCCAACCACCGGTCCCTGGACCGGTACTGGTCCGTGGATCATTTTTTACCAGGCCGCAAAGCTTGGGCGCCGCCATCTTGTTTCGACGGCGCTTCCAGATTTTCAGTTGCTTCCAGGTTTTCAGTTGGAAAGCGGCGTTTGGGTACTCACACCTTAGTTTCATCGAAGGAGGGGGCGGCTTCGAACAAAGAGCTGTCCTGATGGCGGTGAAGTCTCGTGTTACTCAGGTACCAGTCTGTGGAAGAATAAATAATCGTGAAACCCGTCCCTGGTTCAAAAAAGGTTGGGGGCCACTGCAGTATAAGATCTCAAATATTTTTCAATGATTGCATTAGCTCTTTCAGCAGCGCCATTGGTGCTGGGATGGTATGCAGAGCTAAGACTTTGAGAGCATCCTAAAAATGCTCTCCAAAATCGTACTGTGAATTGCACACCTCTATCCAAAATTATCCTCCTAGGTATGCCATCTAATCTATATACATGTTTTATAAACAGGTTGGCTAATTTTGTTGCCAAAGGTAATCCTTTACATGGTATAAAGTGAGCTTATTTTGAAAACAAGTCTATAATAGTCCAGATTACTGTATATCCGTTACTGCTGGGCAACTCCACAATAAAGTCCATGGCTATATCCGATCTCATATTTGGCCACCAAAACTGCTGCTTACCAAATGTAGGGTTTTTAAAAATCTAAGTGTCCAGCCTGCCTTACATCATGACATTGGAATAATATATTTTTCCTACAATTTGATGGAACATATATTTTATCCCCTCTCCAATACAATCCATCTTTATGAAAATAGGCACTATTATTTGTTTTTATCCATACATCCATTTTTTTAACCTCTTCTAATTCCTTTTTGGTTATCTCTTTCATGGTCAACATCTGAATTTGTTCGGTTGATGGTCCTACAGAGATCATGGGCTGAATAACTTAGTCTCTAGACACATTGTATTGAGGTAGTCTAGATAGTGCATCCGCCATGAAGTTTTTACCTCCCGGAACATATTGCAACTGGAAATCAAAATGTTTAAAATACAAAGCCCATCTTACTTGTTTAGGGGATAGTTTTCTCAGTTTCTGTAATGCTTGTAAATTTTTATGATCCGTACAAACTTCGAATTTTTCTTTTAACCCTTCTAATAGGTGTCTCCATGTACAAAAGCCTCCTTTTCCCAAATAGCCTACCTGCGTTCTGTGATTGTAAATTTCCATGATGTATATACACATGGTGGTAATTGTCCATCAATGTTATACTGTAAAAGGACAGCCCCCACAGCCACATCACTTGCATCAGCTTGTACTACAAAACTTTTAGTTGTATCAGGATGTTTAAAATTGGGCTCTTGAGCAAATAAAGATTTCAGGTCATCAAACGCTCGCTGACACTCCTGTCACCATACAATGGGTTGACTAGGTCTGGGTTTTGGTGCCTGATGTTTAGTTTTTAACAATTCTGTTTGTGGTAAAGCAATTTGCGCGAATTTAAGAATAAACTGCCGGTAAAAGTTCGCAAATCCTAAAAAACTTTGTAATTGCTTTCATGTTTTTGGCTCTTTCCAATCAACTATGGCTCTGACTTTATTGGGATCCAATTCTATTCCTTTATTGGATATTCTATACCCCAAATAATCCAACGATGTACAGTGAAACTCGCACTTCGAAAGTTTTACATATAATTTGGTGTCAAGTAATTTTTTCAGAACTTTCCTCACTAAGGTCACATGTTCCTCCATTGTTTTTGTATAAATTAAAATATCATCTAAATATACTAGAACGCCATGATATAAATGTTCTTGTAATACTTCATTTATAAGTTGCATGAAGACAGCGGGTGCCCCTTGCAACCCAAATGGCATAACGTTAAACTGAAAACTTCCAAGGGCGCAATTAAAAGTAGTTTTCCCTTGATCCCCCTCTCATATTCAAACTCTATAGTAGGTTTCTCATAAGTCCAATTTCGTAAAATACCTGCCAGTTGCTAACATTGCTAACAAATCATTGATCAGTGGTAAAGGATATACATTGCCTATAAAAGTAGCGTTGAGCCTGCGGAAATTAATAATAGACGTAATCCACCATCTTTTTTTCTCATGAAACAAAACAGGGGCAGCTATATGTGATTTCCCGGGTTGAATAAATCCACACACCAAATTTTTATCTTTATATTGTCTCTTTTCTCCATCTCTTTTGGAGTCATGGCATACATTCGTGGTTTTGGAAACTTGCTCCAGGAATTAAATCAATTGCTCAATCAGTTGTTCTGTGTGGTGGTAATATTTCACAATCCTTTTCGCTAAACACATCTGCTAGGTCTTTATAGTCCTCTGGATAATGTAGTTCTTCAGAATCATCTCTAGCTGTTACAACTTCCCTATTATTTACATATGGAGGGGACATAGGGCCAACTGCAATTTGTAACTTCCTAAAACCGTCTTCCCACCATATCGTGGGCTTCCATTTGTCTAACCATACTAGACCTAAAATTACTGCCTCCCTCATCTGTGGTACTACAATAAATCATAAAGACTCCCACTGACTCCCTATCTCTAGTTTGATAGGGATTATCATTCTTGTAGCAGGATTCCCACCTAATAATGAACCATCCACTTGTTCAAAACGCAAAGGTTTTGGCAGTTCTTCCACTGCTAACTGTAATTCATTGACCACTTTTTTTTTACTAATTAAACATATAGTACATCCAGTGTCGATTAATGCTCCATACTGACCCCTCAATTTGCTTGTTAGATTTTCCAATATTACTGGTATAATAAATGGTCGCACAGGATTACTCACCAAATCATCCTCATCCAGACTGTCATCTCCACTATCTTATAGCCCCGAGACTACCTTGGGTAGTTGTTTGCCACCAGGGGTTCTCCTCTCACATCTATTTGTCATTACTTCCATGTTCATTTTTTGTGACAGCCCTTGAGATCTTTCAGATGTAATTGTACCTTGTTTTATACCACAGGGCATGATATCACCTGGTAAATTGCTACTTGTGGAATTTGAGCCACTTGTTTTCTGTCATTTGGTTTGATAGATGGACACTCCATTGCCCTATGCCCCAGACCTTGGCATCGGAAACACCTCACAGGCCCTATTCCCCTACCAATCTTTTTAGTCTCCTCCCCCACTTTACCCCAGGGTGCTACTGCTCCTACTGGTTGTCTTTTGGGCCCTCCAAATGTAGGACAGAACTCCCTCAGTCCCACATCCAACTCCACAACTGTTTTATACCATTCCCCCAGTTTCTGGGGAACCCCTTATAAAGACAAGCCTGCCTCAATCCTCTACCCAAACCAGATCTAAATTCTCTAATCAATAGTCTTTCTGGCCAGGTGTGCAACCTAGTTGCTAATTTCTGAAATTCTCTGACAAACTCCACAGCAGGCCTCCCATCCTGCTTCAATGACATTAATGCTTCTTCATATTGATGTATCCTTGACCTATCTTCAAATTGAACTTTGAGTGCATCCAAAAACAAACCAACATCACTCAATTCCTTTGCATGAACACTATGCAACTCTGCAGCCCAATCGGCAGCATCACCTGTTAACACTGTAGTTATCGCAACTATAATAGACCATTGAGAAGGATAGCAATTTGAATATAATTCTAGGTGGTTCACAATTTGGCTTAAAAATAATGCTAGCCTATCAAGGTTCCCGTTAAAGAAAGTGTTTACAGGAGGAGGACCACCCCAAACCATTCTTTGGGGCCAATATCCAGATGTGCCTGATGGACCCCAGGAGTGAATTGTTTGTCTATTCTCCATTTGCGCATCCCTAAATTCAGCTCTGGAACCTGGATCTGGTTTAGAGGTTTTACTCCAAGTTCCTGATATTCCTACTACATTTGCTAATGATTCATCTACTTCCATAGAAAATGCTCCCTCCAACTTCCTCCTACTCATCTCCCTGCTATCTCTGGCACTTGAACTAAAGAAAGATGTGTCTTCCATTCTAAATCCCCTCCCTGGACTTTCCCAAATAGTCGGAGGAATAGAGTTACAAATGCTTAAGTCACCATACTTGACACGGAACAGTTCCAACGTACTAGCATTTAAACTGGTCATAGAAGTACTACATTCATCTTCATCAGCAATCCGTCGTTCTCTTCACTCAAATGTCCCAGAGGTCAGCAGCACAAAAGTAGGAGGTTTCCCTTGTGAAACTTTTCCTCTCATATCATCTGTCAACTCCAATCCTGCTTTCTGTTCCTTCCGGATTTTTGGCCTTACCACAGGCTGAGGATCTTCTTCACATCTCACACTATCTGTTTGTTCACTTTCCAAAAACACCACATAATCGTCCAACTGAATTGAGGGCTGCTCAGGCACCACACCAGACCCTCCAACAGCATTATCTGCATCCACCTCCGAAACGTTCTCAAAATCTCCATCAACAGCAGTACCTTCAGCCATAATATCACAGGCAACGAAATACTATAGGATGTAAGAGATCCAACTTTCCTCTCAGCTGCTCTTTGGCACAAATGCAGGGAGAAAATAAGACACTCTTCGCTTCAGTATTTCGTAACACAAAGTTTATTTTTTATTCCTTCCTCCGCAAGGAGTCCAAGATAATAACTAAGCAACCAAAATAAAGCTGGATCTAACCCGAGTTTCCTGGGACTCGATATTTATAATGATTTCCCCTCATTACCCTTCATTACCCCTGATTACCCTTATTACCCATGATTCCCATTTTTAATGATAATTATTCATATGAACTCAATCACATGAATCGTGGTTAATGCATAGAGTTTCACCTCACAGCATTTTACATAGACCACGCATATAATTATGATACAGAGTTTATTCTGATGAAGAGGAATGCCATCCTTCAGGTCACTGTGGCTTTGATGCAAATGCATGTGTTGCGTAGTCGCAACAGTAGCTCCAAAACCAGTCACAATATTTCCCAACTTTCATTCCTTTAGGAGTCATGGGTCCTCGATTTTGGACCCATTCTGTAAGTTAGCCTACTTGAATTACCTTGGTTCAACAATGGTTGCCCTATAATGCGCCATTTTGCCCAATGAAAAGTCATGAAAGGAGTTTTAGTAGTGTATAGATTTTTGGGGCAGATCAAAGCAATGGAGGGAAACACAGCATTAACTGCAGATTTCTCATCCTGACCTAAATAGTGTATGTAGCAAACACAATATGCCATCTCTATATCATATCTCAAATGAAACGTGTCATTTGCAGTTATTCCATAAGATCTGATATTATTTACTGTGTTTTTCTTTCTTCAAATCCAAATAAAATCAACTATATTGAAACATTATAATAATTTATATTGTACTGAGAAAAAAACAATGTAACTATGTACTCTAAATTTTTCATGATCACCCAAAGCATCATCCACAGTTTGAGAACTCTGGATCTGGGAAAGGCTATTTGTACAATATTTATGAGGTATTTTGTTTGTCCTCTTCAATAGAGTTGATCAGTTTTCATGTTACTTGTTCTCTTTACGTTTCCAAGGAGAATGAATTTATCTGGTAGTTAATGTTATCTGATAGTTAGTGCATAAACGTTAGCTCAAATCATTAACAGGGTTAGCAATATCTGTTGAGCATAATGAAAAAACTGGCAACTACATGAAGAGTTCTAGTTTTGCAAGCTAGAACAAGTTTTATGTATGTAGTACAGTTGCTATTTATGTCATAAGCCATGATTTAATACAATCGTGACTTAATATGTTGTGTGAACTTAGTCCCTAAAGAATCAGAAATGCTTGCTGAACTAGTACAGTTGCATTCTTTTTCCTTTTTGACTATTCTTTATTGGATTATAAATATTTAATTTTGTTTTCTCAATAGCAAACTCCATTTCATGCACAGAGAATGTCAAAATAATAAATCATTTATGTTTATTGACTGGTTGAATTATTTTGCATATTCAAGAATATGTATCTAGAAATATTGTATATGTACATATATAATAATTCAAAAATGTTTTCAACTGGTTATTAATTACATGTTTTATGTTCTAGGCAATCTATAAAAGTTGTAGACAAAATTTCAAATTATACAGTAGACCAACTTTTAGGATAATACATTAATAGATTTTGAAAATCGGTTTGTACATGTAGTAATAATGACTGCTTTATGATTGCTCTAATTAATTTTTTTATGATATGGAAATGGTTCATAACTGAGTACATGCATTAGTGAAAAGGAAAACTAGATAGATAGATATATGGAAATGGAAGCAGCATCTTACGGGTCAATTGTATTTCAATATGCTACTGAAATCAGGACAATTATCTAATGTCACACAGCAAATCAGAATCAACAACTCAGCCATAAAACTCTAGACACTTAAACTATTTTTCCCCAAGTGTAGGCTTTATTGGCAGAAGCTTCTTAGACATGACTCAACTAAATTAGCCTCTATTTCAGTCAAAAGTGAAGCCATATGCAAACAGAAGATTTGCACAATACAGTATATAAAATTTTCTTATATAGGCCTATGTTCCAGAATTTAAATTTCAAGTGTTTTCCTCCTACATTTCTGAATCTCTTAAAAGCTTTGGGAGGTGTCTCATCTCTGTTGACATAGCAGTTCTCACTAGCCTGGAAACCATGGTCTTTGCTTCACCGTCTATGTACCTTATGCAACTAAACAAACAAAAAGCAAAAAGAGATTTTTTTTTTTAGTCCTTGCACAATTAAAGAGAAAAAAAAAAACACCCCAAACTGTAATTCTGTGTTATTTCTTAACAATTTAAGTTTTTATGCAAGCACTTAATACGATTAAGATTTATGCACTTACTGCTGTGTTAATTTGCATAGCTGCCTGAGTGGTTTCCAGGTTGGCTAAATCTCTTTGATCATTATTCAGTGAATCACCAATATGTATGTTCAAAGACATACATGCTTATTTTGGGGTGTTTCATGAGGGTCAGTTGAACTTGATTGAAAGTAGAAGGAGTGATTGGAATTGATGATACCTACAATCCTATTCCTAAATGTTTTATTTTAAGCTAGTATGAGAAAATCTCAGCCAAAAAATCTCAGCCTTTAGGTTGAGCGAAAACAGTTGTAGCTGTTCCCACCAGTACAAGCAAAATACTAACTTGTATCCAATTCTCTCACTGTACCATTATTGAACATCAGTCCCTAGGATAAATAGAGGATGGCCATTATATTCTGTTTCATAAACATTTGGCATTCAAAATTATATTGCTCCATATGTGAGAATTTAAATATAATTTATCCTGATAGATAATTTCAGTTTAATTATCCTGGTGGTTGTATTTCTCATTTTTCTTGTATAAGAAAGAATGGTTGCATGAGATTGGCCTATCAAATTCATTTTGCCATACTGTACTACAAAAGAGTTAACAAGATTAAGCCCTTGACTTAAATTTTATTTTTACTGTATTTGTTCAATTTTAAGTTGATAAAAAATGTATTAAAACTGATATAGAGGTTTTTATTATAATGATTATATTCAAAGATACATGGCAGATGAAAACATGAAATCACAGGTCCCATTTTACTACTAGGGTTTTTTATTCTACTATAGTGGAAGGCAAGATGCTTGATCCCATATCCTAGTTAAAATCATGGATAATTACTCCTTTGTATTTTAGCAGAATTCTTTTCAGCACCATAAAATAAAAATAACAACTTTTTTTCTTTTGCATACTTAATATAGTGCAAAATCTATAACAACAAACTTACCTCATCAGCAAATCCCAAAGTGAAAGTTTCATTTTTTTTTCTCAAGCACAAATTTTAGAAGTGGTTTCCAAATAGAAACAAAGTTGGATGTATTCTTTTTTATTTTTATTATTATTATTAAATAGGTGAATTTGCCCTTCTTTGCTAGTTCCATTAGTAGCCATGCTTCCATTGTAGGAATTAATGTATCTTTCCATAAAAGTCTTTGGTTTGAGTTTTATATCTATCTATCTATCTATCTATCTATCTATCTATCTATCTATCTATCTATCATTTCATACTAGAGAAGAGGTGTCATTTAGAGTAAACACTGAACATAAGTTTGGAGAAGCATTAATAGTTCCAAATGAAACTAGCACAAAAATTTAATTCAACAGAATGAGTATATAAGCCTCAATTTTTAAGACAAATCTGAACTATAGTTTTCACTGATTTAGATGCTATTTGTCAGCATATTTAGGCATATACTTCTGGCCTATAAGATTTGTGACAGGTATGTTTGCAAAACATTGATTAAATTTCACAAGTATTTGAAAACAGATATTTTAATGATGTTACAGTTCCTACTACAAAATTATAACCTTGAACATAGCAATTTAAGTTTCAACAACTCTGTAATGATTGTTTTTTTCTTGGTACCTGATTTTCACTTAATATTTGACTGCATATTTGTCTTGTGATATTTTTTTTCTTTTTCCAGTTCTAGCACATTTTAGGCCAAGCCTCCCAGAAGTAAAACAAAAATATTGTATAGGAAGGCTGAAATATATCAGAACTGTTTCCAGAAATCGCTCTGTAATAAATACAATCATTATCATATGAACCTGTAAACACAGGTTTTATTCTCCAAGCAACTTATTTTTTGGTACTATGATTGATCATGAAGATAGATATATTTAAATCAGGATGGTATTGCCAATAGTAACACTGCCCCGTATTCCATGACTAAAATCTTTGAAGATGACATCTTTTTGTGACTGAGGAGATAGGAACAACAAATTCAATTACAGAAAGGCTTCTCTGTCATTGCACTTGTCTGCTTCCACAGGAAATGGTTTGTAAATTGTGCTTTAACTTTCCCTCTCATAAATCTTGTGGTCATAATTGACACTTGTCATTGATGATGAATGATAAAAGAAAAAAGAAAGAAAGTAAATGAATAAACTTTTGGGAGGAAAATATCTCTATATGAGAAGTTATATATCGAAACTTTGGCTCCTACACATTAGATTTTAAATTTTGTGGAATCTTGTGTATGAGATTTAAATTGGATTCAAACACTGCACTAAAAGGTTTTTTCTGCTTTATTTTTTCCATTTCTTGTTCATAAGAAATTACACATTTTGTGCCTTGCATGTCAGAATTTATTTATTATTCCACTGCAGGAGCTATGAATGACATTACAGTCAATAGTATAATCTTATCAATTTAAGGTTGCTTTACTGCTGATTATATCTGTTGAATATTGGGAAAAAGGAAAAGACATAGTTGGAAGTAATATTTCAATCAAATATTAAACAAAACAACAATATATAAAACAGATATATTAAAATATCTTTCAGAATGAAAAAAACTTGAAATTATGGGTTCAAGTTTGCATATACATTCTTTGTTTGTAATATTTTCTCAGTAAATTTATAATAATTCATTTTTCATTAAAATTTTATGACCTCCCAATTGGCTCACAGTGACATGTGTGCAATTGATTCTTGTTTCTACCTGAGGAATTTTAAATAAAAAGTGAACATGAGATGAATAGGATTATTTTAAAAATCCAACATTGAATGGTATTTGTATGGATATTTTAATACATTTTATGCAAAAAGATGTCAATTAATTAGATGAGTTGAATAAAGTGATTTTTAAAAAAACAAACAAACATATTTTACTAATTTAACCTTGATTAAAAAATGAATTGAGGCAACCATTGAGGTCACCAATTCTCTCCAAGGAACAGTAGATAATTTAAGAGTTTTGTATCTGCAAAAAATTATTGATTGAAAGCTGCAATCTGATAGCTCCACCCACCTGCATTTCATGTTGGTTGCTTCTCTTTGTGTATCTTATAGGATGCTGAATCAGTGTCCAGATTATCACATTGTAGTTCATAAGCAAAGTGAACTAACTCAGACCACTAATCAGTCTTTCAGCATAGCCTTTCCGTCTTGTAATAAGTTTAACAATAGCAAATGTTATTAATCATTGAAAAATATAAATTTCTATCCAGTCAAATTAAATTGTTTTATTTTAGAATTTTTTCCCCATTTCTGTCATGAATTGTTTGTAAATTGTTTAAATGCTATAACCTAAATGTTAAACATAAAAGTGTAAGATTTAGAGGTGTCATCCTTCATATTGGACTTCTACCTGATTAAATTATACATCTGCATTTCCTATACCAATTCCACTTGGAAACCATAAGAGCATGAGGGATAATTTGTGTTGCATCAATAGGCTCAAAAGGTTTTCACATCTTAAGAATTGCTTGTGTCTGTATTCCACTTTGAAGATGAAATTAACAGGTTAGCTGTGATGTAGAGGAGGTCGTTTCAGTTTTGCACTTGTGTGTGTGTATTTTTTAATATTTACAGTGTTATTAGGATGTATTTATTTTTATTACAATTTAACATATACATTTAAAGCAAATCATTGGTTTTATTACATGTGTGATTTGGACACATATAATGTATAATATAATGTATGTTTTGTGATAAAAGAATTCTTCTGGGAAGGAAAGAAGGAGGGAGGGAGGGAGGGAGGAAGGAAGGAAGGAAGGAAGGAAGGAAGGAAGGAAGGAAGGAAGGAAGGAAGGAAGGAAGGAAAATAGATTATTTAGTGTGTTGCAGTTTAGTTTAAATAATGTAAACATAAATATTCATTCAATTTCTCATTCTCTTCTCCTTTTCCTTCTCCTTTTCCTTTTCCTCTATTTTAATCTCAAACTCATGCATTTTATAATTTTGCATTTCTTTCAAAGTAAAACTTATTCCACATTTGTAAAATCTAACAAATATTTATCCAGTGAACTGCCTTGGCTGAGAGTGCAATTTTGTGTGAACATATCAGTATGTGTGAGTGTGTAGCCATTGTTTATTTGTATTTATACCCATTTTTAATGTAAATTTGCATTTGAGAATATAAATGTGAAAGAAAGCATAATACTATTTTGCAGCTTGCTCTCCTTTTGAAATGTTTTGAATTATAAAGCAGTTATGGAATGGTTTGAAAGTTTTATTCCTAGTTAAATAATGGAATAACATAGTTGGAAGTGACCATAAATGTGGTTACTGCAAGAACTGGCTCAATTGCAAACCCTTCTTGATCTCTTTCTCTTTAGCAGCAGATTAAGAAAGAGGAAAAGATAACATTCCAGTTTATCTAAAATTCCTGTATAATCACATAGAATAAAGAGTATTTTCATAAATGGCTCTGGAAGGAACTCTGAAATTTAGGATAATGCTGACAAATGTACCGTGTTTCTCACAAAATAAGGCCGGGCTTTTTTTTTTTTTTTTTGAGCCCCGAAAAAATGGCTAGGCGTCTTTTCGGGGGTGACTTAATTCTCCCCCCCTTGCATCCTCATCTACAGCGGCCTGCGGGCAGCCTCGCCACCAGCCACTCCTAACAGGTGATCATGGCGAAGCGCAGAGAGCTCCATCCTCCCACCAAACACCTTTGCTGCAGACCTAAGACCTTTGGCACCTGCCGCTGTTGCTTTCCCTTCTGCCCATTCTGCCACCACGTTTGGAGCTGCCGCTTCCGTGTTTCGAGTGCCGCTGCCATTTGGAGTTCTGCCGCCATTTGGAGCACCGCCATCATGTTTGGAGCTGCCACTTCTGCGTTTTGAGCTGCCGCCATGTTTGCAGTGGCGGTGACGCTCCAAATGGTGGTAGTGCTCCAAACAGCGGCAGTGCTCCAAACGCGGAAGTGGCAGCTCCAAATGTGGACATGGCAACTCCAAACAGCAGCAGTGCTCCAAACAGCGGCAGTGCTCCAAACAGCGGCAGTGCTCCAAACGCAGAAGTGGCAGCTCCAAATGCGGCGGCAGCTCCAAATGCGGACATGGCAACTCCAAACAGTGGCAGTGCTCCAAACGTGGAAGTGGCAGCTCCAAATGCGGCGGTGGCATGGGCAGAAGGGAAATCAACAGCAGCGGGTGCTGAAGGTCTTGGGTCTGCCACAAAGGTGCTTGGCAGGAGTAGGGAGCTCTCCGCACTCTGCCATGATCGCCCATTAGGAGCAGCTGGTGGCGAGGAATTGCTGCCCGCAGGGCACTCCTAACGGCAAGTCCCCCCGCCCTTCCCCCTTATTTTGTATGTTTTAAAATAGGCCTAAATTTGGGGGGAGGGGCTTAATTTGATTTTATGCCAAAAAATCATGCTGGGCCTTCCTATTGGTGGAGGTCATATTGTTGGAGAAACACGGTATATGCAAGGTTAAGCCTGCTTTCTTAAAAGAAGGGTCTGTTTTTTTCAACTAAATGATTATCTAATCACTTATTTATCAAATTTATATGGCCATCCTTCTTGCAAAAAGTGACTTTAGGTATGACATACAATTACTTAAAACAATAAATAGTATATAACAACGGTTATTCATTAAAATGTAAACATAAAAAAGCAAGGTGTAAGAGAAAATAAACATTTACTGGAGTGATGGAACCACCTCAGGATTTCACTGGTTCCCTTGGGATTCCCCTTCCCCACTCCCCAAGCCTGATGACATCGCCAGATTTTGAGGTACTTCTGAAGTATTAACAGAGATGAAGCTAATTTCATTTGTGGAAGGAAGAAGGAGAGATTGTTCCATAAGAAGGCTGTTATTTTATTAGATTTCATGGGACATTTTAGTTTGAATTTCAGCATTATGTGAACATGGCAAAGTGTACACTGCTTTCTTCTGTTCTTAATGTTGGCAGAATAGGACAGTTTTCCTGTCTATTCTTGTGTTCATATGTGTGTATAAATTGAGAATTTTTATCTGGTAAATATCAACCAAAATTATTGTGCTACTCTAATCTATAGAAGTATTGCAACTTTTTCTAATGAAATTTAGCAGTTATACTCAAGTTACAGCTCACTTTGCCAGATGGATTACATTATTCCATATTTATTTGTTTTTGAAGGGAACCATTCAGGGAGAAATTCCCTTAATGGTTTAGAACTCAGTACTAAAAATGATTGATGCATATAGCACTTTTTCAGAGTTATAATTCAGAGAGATAAGGTATACAATGTCCAACATTGGGCTATCACAGAAGTTACTCTAGAGTATGAAAGTTACCTGGTGGAAGCTTAATACTGAATGCTCCCAGCATCCATTTGTCAACTTTGATAACCAGTGAAAGCTTAGTAGTAGCAGTAGCCTACTTTAAAGTATGGCACTCCTACACAACCAGTAAAAGAGAAAGGGCCACATCACTAAATGAAATTTTTGCAATCCCAAAGGAACACCTGGAGCACCAGTCAACTGTCTGATCACTAGTAGAGAGATAGAGTGGTGGAGCTGATGGTAGCAGTGATGTTTGGATTCTGCTTAGTAGGCCTCATGTGGCCATGGCTTGTATGTTGTGCAAGCCTGAAGTACACCCCTTTGCCCAAAAATGCATCCTCATGTAATCATGCACTCCTTCATCTATTTTTCCTGTGGTTTTATTCTTTATGTAAGTGAAGTGGGTTGGGCACTCACTGCTCCTTCATGATTTGATTGAATCAGGAGTGGTGGACCTGATTACTACTCTACCATGATGATAGTCCTGGCTGCCCAGTGTGAGATCTATCTTGGTATATGATAGGTATGACACATTCATGTTTACTGCAATATATGCTCATGCAATTATCATTGAATGTGAGCAACCACTTGAAATCATCCAGTTTGGGCTATTGCTCTGCCTTGCCCTGTTCCTTGTTTTTATTTAAAATTAATTAACTAATTAACCATCAACTCATTTTATTTTGGTTTTAACCACAGTTAATATGTATTCTGAACTAAGCAAACTCGTTAGCTTGCAATTCTAATAGTTTTCCTTCCACGACAGGCTTGTAAACCTGCACTTCTGATTGGCCCACTGATAGCGGATTGTGATTGGTCATTGTTGGCTGATCTGATTGTCTGTTAGCGGGTCGCCGCTGATTGGACGCTCCCAGCATGGCAAACTCAAATCATTGGGTGTTGTGACAGCAACCAGCTGTATAAAAGGAGCTGCTGCTGCCTTAGTATTTTGCTCTGTTCTGAAGTCACTAATAAAGAGTTGGAGTCACTATTCGATGCCTCGTCTCCGTTCTTTGCGCCCACTCTCCCAGATCTAACACTGGCGACAAAGGTGGGATGCAGAGACGATAGAGCTGACTGAACACTCATTGAACGCTAACAGAGCACGTGGCTGAGGGCACACCAATAGCGGCAGAATGACCAGCGGCGCTATACCACCCACTCCATTTGATCCGGCTAACGAAGACTGGGACTCGTTTATGGACAGGTTTCAGATGTTCCTGGAAACCAACAACCTGAAAGATGCTACGCCTGGCAAGAAACGAGCTGTATTCCTGACCCATTGCGGGCCCACCGTTTTTAAGATGGCAAAGGCACTTGCAAAACCAGCTGAAGTCAAGACGATGGACTGGGACAACCTCGCCCCAATCATCCGGGCCCATTATGCCCCAGCGGTGCCAATACTCATCAGGAGACATGAGTTTTACCAGAGGGACCAACAGGAAAGCGAGAGTGTTGGAGACTTCATCGCGGACCTCAGAAACCTGGGGGGACTCTGTGACTTCGCAAATCTCGAAGAAGCCATGAGAGATTGAATTGTTCTGGGTCTAAGAGACCCCACAACCCAAAGCAAGATTATGGCGAAGGGGGACATTGGCCTTGCAGATGTCATCACTGATGCTACTGCAGCAGAAGCAACCAGGAAGTCGGCAGCTCGAATTTGCCGAGCAAACGGACTGCACTGCCAACTCGCCAGTGACACTACACCCCTTCCTGAGAGGCACACAATGACCACCCACCATGAAGACCTCGAATCCGCATCAGAAAGCGAGGAAGAGGAGGTCAACAGACTCAGGTCAGAACGCGATTAGCAAGATCAACGGAATCGTAAGCCCTCATATCAGTGTGCTGGATGCGGGGGAAACCACCTGCGATCAGACTGCAAATTCCTAGATGCCCTCTGCCGTTCCTATGGAAAGAGGGGCCACATTGCAAAGGTCTGTAGAAGCAAGCGAGGGTCCAGCCCAAACCGAAGAGAAAATAATTTCCGGCAGACAACAGGCAACCCACCAGTAAATCGGGACCGCTCAAGCAACCAATGGAATCACTACTACAGAAATCGAGCACCAGCCACTTCTACCAGATGCGAAGAGGTGCACAAAACCATCACCATCGGCCACACTTCATCCCTTGATGCAAGAAAAATCCGAGTAAAGGTCACCATTGAGAATCAACCATACGTTATGGAAGTCGACTCTGGGTCTTCCTTATCAATGGTTTCCTGGAAAGCCCTCAAACAGCTGATCCCTGACATCCATCGCCAGGACCTCAGCACTCAGAGAATTATATTAAAGGACTACCAAGGAAATAGGATCCCAGTCACCAGTTCCAGCCATGTCCAAGTCTCCTTCAAAGACCACACCGCAACCCTACCTGTTACCGTTGTCGATAAAGATTGACCCAGCTTACTAGGCTTGCAGTGGTTCGCACCACGAGGAATCGAACTGGCAGGCATCAACCAGACCGAAGGCGATGACTGGGAAGCGGCCCTTGTCCAGGAATTCCAGGAAGTTTTCACCGAGAAGCTAGGCAAGTACAAGGGATCCCCCATATCATTTAATCTCTGCCCTGATATTGCGCCCATTCGCCTTAAGCCTCGTTGAGTGCCCTTTGCACTCAAACCAAAGATTGATGAACAATTGGACAAATTAATAGCCCAGGGCGTGTTGGAACCGATTGACCATGCCCGATGGGAGACCCCAATTGTAACCCCCATAAAACCTGACGGATCTTTGAGAATTTGTGGGAATTACAAGGCCACCCTAAACCACTCACTTCAGCAGAGCACTTACCCCGTGCCTGTGGTCCAACACCTCCTTCACTCCCTTGGGAGCAGAAAAATATTCGCAAAATTGGACCTAGCCCAGGCATACCAGCAGCTGCCTGTAGATGCAGAGACCACAGAAACCCAAACTATAGTCACGCACAGAGGTGCGTTCAAATGTAATAGACTCCAGTTTGGAGTGAGCGTAGCACCTGGCATCTTCCAAAGTCTGATGGAGAGATTGCTACAAGGCATAAAAGGAGTCGTGCCATATTTTGATGATGTCTTGATAGCCGCCCCCACTAGAAGTCTACTAGAAAAGTGACTAAGAATGGTCCTCCAAAAATTTAAAGATGCTGGCCTGAAGGTCAAGAAGGACAAGTGCCAACTATGTACTGAGAGGGTTGAATTCCTTGGTTACCTTCTTGACAAACAGGGAATTCACCCTACTGAGAAAAAATTGGCTGCAATAAAAAAATGCCCCGAGACCTAGGAACAAAACAGATCTCCAAGCCTTCCTGGGACTCATTAACTTTTATAACATCTTCCTACTCCAAAAGGCGACTGTTGCTGAACCCCTGCATAGGCTCCTTGACAAGAAAGCTTCCTGGGTCTGGGGACATCGAGAAGAGCGAGCTTTTCAGCAAGTAAAAGACCTTTTAACATCAGATGCTGTATTGATACAATATAACGAGACTTTACCATTAACTGTCACCTGTGACGCCTCACCGTTTGGAGTAGGAGCCATCCTGAGCCACGTCCTGCCAAACGGTACTGAGGCGCCCATTGCATTTTTTTCTAGAACTTTATCTAAAACTGAGAGAAACTATAGCCAACTAGATAAGAGGCTCTCGCTATTGTGTCTGCGATCAAACGATTCCATGAGTAGGTATATGGAAGATCCTTTTCTATAATCACCGATCACAAACCATTACTTGACATCTTGGTGGGGATAAACCAACTCCCCACATCTTATCGCCAAGAATGACACACTGGTCAGAGTTTCTAGCCGCATACAATTACCAACTGCGACACCGACCAGGGAAAGCCATTTCCCACACTGATGCCCTGAGCCGTTCTCCGCTACCAGAAGTCCTGGGGAGACAGAGTCATCATCCCAGGAAGACTGCAGCATAAGGTCCTAAAACTATTGCATGATGGACATCCGGGCATTGTGCAAATGAAGGCACTAGCAAGGAGCTACGCTTGGTGGCCAGGTATAGATAAGCAAATAGAAACCTGGGTCGCCACCTGCAACAAGTGCCAGGAAACACGCTCAGCTCCACCAAAAGCACCACCACCTGAATGGGAAGCACCCCGAGGTCCCTGGTCCCATATCGATTTTGCGGGACCCACGAAGGGGCATACATTTCTCATAACAGTGGATGCCTATTCCAACTGGCTTGAGGTCCACAAAATGAAGAGCACCACCACAGAGGCAGTCGTAAAAAAACTAAACACACTATTTGCTACACACGGCTTTCCAGATGTCTTAGTTTCAGACAATGGCCCACAATTCATCGCCTTGGCATTTGAATAGTACCTAGCAGACCGGGGTATACGCCACGCTTTAACATCACCGGCTCACCCTGCGGCCAACGGTAGGACTGAACGAATGGTCCAGTTCATAAAGAAAACCTTACACAAGATGGAATAAGGGAACATCCACAACAAGGTGACCAGGATGCTTCTCCTCCAACATATTACTCCAAACAGCACCACAAACAAAACCCTAGCCAAACTCCTGATGGGCAGGAAACTTCGATCACATCTTGACCGACTACACCCTGCCTCGGAAAAGCCCCTGGGGTGCAGCAGCAAGTATCGCACGTTCAAGGTTGGCGACCCGGTTTTTGCAAAAAACTTTACCAGTGACCCATTGTGGGTCCCCGCTACCATAACTCAACTTACGGGTCCCCGTTCCTACCATTTATAAACTGCTGATGGGAGACTGTGGAAGCGCCACATTGACCAGCTACACTCAGGCCAGCACCTACCCCCTTCACAAGCCCTGAACTCCAAACCGGGGGGGGGGAAGGGAAATTGAAGGGGCCGAAAACGAACTAGTATCAGACCCAGTACTCGAAACCCAGCAATCAGCGCGACCAAACCTGGAATATTCACCTTCCGAAGAAGAGGGCAGATGGTCATCTCTCCACGAAGCAGCACGGCGGCATCAGCAAACCCAGAGAATCCAGATGACAGCCTTGACGGGAGTAGAGATGACAACCCTGAGTCACCCAACGGAGAAGTCAGATCACCATTACCGCTGAGTTCAACAACCAGCCCACCAGAACCAGAGTCCGGGCAAAGACTGGTGGAGCAACGAAGATCAGGTAGACAGGTGAGACGACCTGCCTACCTGCGAGAATACATCACCCCACCCTTGAGATGGAACCTAGGGGGGAGGGGTGTTCCGAACTAAGCAAACTCGTTAGCTTGCAAATCTAATAGTTTTCCTTCCACAACAAGCTCGTAAACCTGCACTTCTGATTGGCCCACTGATAGCGGATCGTGATTGGTCGTTGTTGGCTGATCTGATTGGCTGTTAGCGGGTCACCGCTGATTGGACACTCCCAGCACGGCAAAATCAAATCATTGGATGTTGTGACAGCAGCCAGCTCTATAAAAGGAGCTGCTGCTGCCCTAGTATTTTGCTCTGTTCTGAAGTCACTAATAAAGAATTGGAGTCACTATTCGATGCCTCATCTCCGTTCTTTGCGCCCACTCTCCCAGATCTAACAATATGGTTATTACTTTCTTCCAGTTTTCAACTTTTGGCATATATATGGAAGTATTCTTAAGTTTGTGTGTGGCTTTAGAGCCCCAGGTTTCAGTTTATTCCTACAGTGAGATTGAACTCATGGACTCCTGGTTTCTAGCCTGGTGCCTTAAAAACAACACTAAACTGGCTTCATTTTTGGTATTATCACATACTTTTTTCAGATGGGATGGCCTGAGATTTATATCCTTTTCCTTAATTTTGATAACAATTTTGTTTAATACACTATAAAGTATTTATTAAATTTGTTCCCCATCTCACCTCAGGAAAACTTTGATGGCTTACAACATTAAAATTTGCACTTCAAATACATTTAAGTGTACATGCTATGGTCCATGGGATATACTTTGGCTTTCAAGATGCTTTACTTCAGACCTCCCTTCCCTAATTTTGCCACCAAGAGTGCACCTGCCCTGTTCGTCCCTTTTTCTTTCCTTCCTGTTGCTTCCTCTTTTGACATCTCTCTTGTTGTTTGGTGGTCACTGTCACAGACAGCTGGCTCATCTAATAGTATACTTTCCTTAGTGGTGTAATTGCCTTTTTGGAAAAAAAAATCCCTCCCTGGATAAATAACTGTATATAAATGCATGTAAAATAAATTCAGGTTTTTGGTTTTTTTTAATCAGAGTCTTGCTACCTAATTCAACTCTTACCCAAAGGTAAATACTCTGTCTATACCTCAATCAGAGTGATGGAATTTCTAATATTTTAAATTATGTGATGCATTTGCAACTCCGGAAAGTATGCCTAAACATGTGTATGCTAGGAGCAAATATAGAAAGAAATGCATACTGTATGTTAAGAAAAAATATCAAATACTGCACTATAAAGGAGGTTTGCTTAAGAAAAATATGGTTTTAGGACAGCATGCATAAATATATACATATTGGAATAAAATCCTTGAAGAGTTTGCTGTAATGGTGCTGTTACCGTTATGCCTTCCACAACCAGGCAGGGATAGTAGTCAGCTCTAAGAAAAGTGAAACATAAAAATTCTATATTGATATTTAGGGAGTGAAATCTTACAGACATTTTCTTCCTGACAATTCAGAATCTTTTCTGTTAAAACCACTATCACCACAGAAAAGTGCTGAGAATGCAGTAGTGATGAATTTCATAGTCCAAAGTTAAATATCTGTTACTCTTTATTGACAGCTCAGTAGACTTATTCATTTTAAAACAATTGCTCAAAGAATCATGATTCCCCAAAGAAAAATGGTAATGCCTTTGCATGCATTTTGCTTTCGGACACATTCATAAGTGCAAGAACATCATGAGTTTGAACTAGAATCCATGGTGAGGATTCGAAATAGGACTACATATTTGTATTCTTGTGCCCATATTTTTCTTATAAGTGATATTGAAATATATAGAATATATGGCTGTTGGTTTACCATCAAAAATATTCTAGAGTCATGTTTTTCTGGTTAATTAGAATTTGCTTACTTAATTTTTTTCATTTTGATACCATCCCTTGCTAGTTGGGACTCATTTGAACAGGGCTGCCTTTTGTGTTTTTAATTTTAATTTGTGTTTCTGTTCTGGTTTATGAACAATAATAAGGCCTTGCTTGAATATTCACTGCCTTTTAAATGTTGAACTAAGGATGATGCTTTCTCTTACTTTAATGATAGCAGCACGGCATGGGATTGATCAGGAGTGACATTTGATTAGAGAGATCCAGCACATTTGCTTATTGTTTATTGAAGTATTTTCTTCAAACAGCTCCCTCGCAAGTTAGTGGTGTAATGAAAGAAAAAGTACTGCAAAGGAGTGTGGAGCTTTCCTGGCAGGAACCTGAGCATCCCAATGGAGTCATCACAGAATATGAAATCAAGTATTATGAGAAAGTAAGCATTACTTTGAATGTGGGCCATTCTTCTGTTCGTGTCATTGCAATATCTTTCTCTAGCGGACTAACATTTTGTATAGGCAGCCTACAGCCTTCATTTTGGTTGCCATTTTTATTGCTATTAAAGATATATTTGTTCTATCTTCTCTAATGCACAAAGAGAAGGTAGTAAAATTAAGCCATCATTTTAATGAACAAAAGCTTAAATTGATGAATTATTGAGGGCAACCTTAGTTGATGATGCCACAAAGCAATTAGTTAGAATGCACTACAGGTAGTCCTCAAGTTACAAAGGCAACTGGAATCAGTATTTCCATTCCTCAACAATGCAGTCATAAAGTGTGATGTCACATGGCCATATTGCTTAGCAATGGCAATCTCTACAGTCTCCATTACAGTTGTTAAACAAACATTGTAGGTTTGTAGGTAAGCGACTCCTCACAACTTCCTACTGGCTTCCAACAACCGAATTCAATGGGGAAGTCAGCAAGAAGATATAAATTCTTGACAAACAGAAAAGTGACTGCTGCTGAGTGAGAGGACATGCACAGGTAGACAGGGAGGTGCAGCAGGGCTTGGATGGATGGATGACAATGAAGTTGCAAAAGGGATGGGGAGATGCAGTGCAAGTGTAACAGGGTTTAGAGTCATTGCTGCCAGCCCAGAGAGTATGCCTAAGTGGCTGGGGTGGTACAGTGCAAGCACAATGAGGCTTGAGGAGGGTATGTGAGTGGCATGGGAACTGTAAGCTCATAGTGAGTTTCAAGGAGGGCATGCAAGGATGTGTGAGTGTCCAGAAAGGCTTGTCACAAGAACAGCAAAGCTCAGGAAAAGTGTATAAATGGTTGTGGAAGAGCAGTGGAAGCTCAGTGAGGCTCGGCAAAGGGGTGCAGGAAGTTGGGTGGCAGGAGTGCAGAGGGGCTAGGGACAGTGCACAGGTCGGGGTAGACTTACCTCAGTATCTTGCAAACTTCCCTGCTGGTTTTCCCATTGATTTTGTTTGTAGGAAGCGAGCAAGGAAACTCAGAAATCTAAATCAGGTGATCACAGGAAGCTCAACCATTGGAAGGGCAAGCTGGTTGCCAAGCACCCAGATTGTGACCACAAAAATGCTGGGACAGATGGAACATTGAGGCCTGGTGATAAACATAAGTTGTTTAGCGCTGCTGTAATTTCAAACAATCACTGGACAGTGGTTGTTAATTGAGGACTACCTGTTTGTACTCTTTACAGTAATTGGGAATGAAAAAAATATTTTTAAATGCATTTACTACTAAAAAGT
Organism: Hydrophis major; assembly: GCA_033807585.1. Classification (NCBI taxonomy): domain Eukaryota; kingdom Metazoa; phylum Chordata; class Lepidosauria; order Squamata; family Elapidae; genus Hydrophis; species Hydrophis major. Next base: position 294,376,609 of record CM066328.1, on the reverse strand, counting down.
ATTGATAAATTATTATAGCATTTAAAATGCACATGTTCTGATATAGTAATATACAAATTATTATAATATTAATTGGTTAAAATTAGGATTATAGACACTCCAAAGTATTTAATTGTTAACCATGTTTATAACCTTCAGACTTTAGAGCACTGGATTGCTTTACAAAAGACTTCAGGGTGGAATGTTTATAATTTCAGATAATTGATCTGGAAAGAAACCATTGGAAATATAATACCAGAAGAAAAATACCTGCAAGGGAAACATTATTTATGCCTTTTCTTCACAAAATATTTCTATTTCACCCCCTCCCTCCATTTTGCTTGTATTCCCTGATAATTGTCAAGAGGAATTTCACTGGAATTATTCTTTATATATAGGTGGTCCTTGTCTTAGAACTGGAATTGAACCCAGAATTATAGTCGTAAGTCATTAAGTAAACCCCATGATTGTTAAGTAAACTCATTCTCTGGAATGGGTGGAGGGTTTTTTTTTGCCAGAGATCTGATGTAAAAAAAGTTTGCTGGCAAAAAAATATATCTTAAATTGCAGTCACATGACTGCAGGATGCTGTAAATTTAAGTCAGTTGGCAAGTGCCCCAAATGCAATCACATGGCCATGGGGGCTGGCCATCAGAACTTTGAATGGTTGCTAAGCAACTAATCACAAGTAATGGACTGCCTATACTTGCTTTCTCTATACTTAGATATCTGTTTAAATCTTGGTAGATTTACCATGGAAAATTGTATTGGATAATATTAGCTAATTTCTTACATTTAGCTAATTTCTTATAATTTAGTAATTTAATAACAAAATATTACCACAATCTCACAAATTTTATGAACGAATCATAAAACTGTAGTCTTTATCAATAAAGTATATCAATAACAAATTTAAAACAAAACAAGAAATAGTCAACTAGACATCTTCCTACTCTTTTAGGGCGAAGTGTTGAAGTCCCACTTACAAAGGAGTATAATTAATTCAAAAGCTGCTTGAAATTCAGAGTGGAAGGGTCCAAATACATAGTGAAAAGCTTTAGGATGTAACACTTAAGTATTGTAAGAAATGCACCCAATACAGCTTCAATTATCCCTTTGAAAATCTTTATAAAATGAATGGCGCATTTTTTGGGAGAAGTAGAAATGATAGGACAAACTTTTTTATTGGGTATCTTTAATTATGAAGGTTTAGTCAAAGTTAAAAAATTTAGTTTTTAACTTTAGCATTGTTAAAAAGCTAAAATGTTTGAAATGTTAAAACTTAGTTTAGAACTTTAGTATTGATTTTGCTACGAGGTTATTCTAAATATAGATTACATTCACATGGTGTAATTCACATAGTCCTCATCTAGTGATTGCTGCATTTAATCTCTGTTCCAAGTTACAATGGTAATTAAAATAGTTTTACAATCCTTGCAGTTACAACCTTTCCAGGTCTGTAAAACAAAGGAAAGATGAAGTAAGATCATAAGCATATTTGTGATTTCACTTAGCAACTGCTTCATTTAATTACTATTTCTCCCCTTCTTTGTTTCTATCTCATTCCATTTTTTCTATATTTTAGAAATAATTTGGAGAGAGTAAAATTTTTTCTTTAACTTTCAATTCTGAAATTCTGCATGATGGCTACTGTGTGTAGCATTCTCCGTGAACCAGGCAATTATGGCCATCAATGGCATCTTATCAAACATGAATAACATTGGATAAGATTGAATCCTAAGGCTAGAAGTAGTCCACATTTTTCACGATGAAGAATGTGAAGAGAATTTGCTGATAACTTAAAACTACATTGGATGACTAATGTAAACAGTTCCCAAATTAGATAATCCTGACCTATGTAATTCTAAGGTTATGAACTAACATGGCCTGTGATAGAGAATGTGAAAATCAGCTTAACATAAATGTTACTGGAAAAGACAGAGTGAGTCCCACTAATAGTACACCTATTAGACGACTTTACTATAACACCACTGAAAGGATAACACTGCAACCCCCTAACAAAATCCGACCTTGCAATAGATACTGAACCATTTAGCCCAAAGGAGCATCTCAGTTTTGGGTAGAGAGTCAGAAGATACAAAGTAGTTTGAGGGGAAAAACATATTGTAATCCTGTTTATAAGTGCCATATAGCTTTAAAGCACCAAGTTCTTTAAAGTACTAATTAGGATTGATCACGACCTTTTATCCAAATACAGTTAAATGTTGGTAACAGCTTCCTGTTCAGAATACATTTTCACATAACTCATATGATACTGTATTTGACTTCTAGAACTCCTGACTCTGTTTCCTCTTGATCAAGGCATCTATCTTACTTTCTAGGCTGGGTGAATATGAATTGTTAACACACTACTTAGCATGTTGTGTAAACTCAGCCACAGAATATGCTAAAATGAGTCTTATGTGCTTTAGATGGATTTATGTCTTGTTCTTTTTTAATATTAAATAATAAAAATGAACCAATAACACATTTTGTACCTAATTGTAGTTTAATATTTTTGTAAAAGTAAATTGATATTTAAGTAGAAAACACCTTTTTAATTTGACCATCATTAAATGTTCAAGCATTTTCTTCAGATATTTTTTATACTACAGAACTGTAACAATTTTTTTGATGTAGATTCCCCCAGAACTGTACTATAGTATTCTCTATTCCTCAGAACTGTAACAAAAATGTTGGTGTAGATTTCCTCAAATAACATAAGATCCTACATTTTAACATTATTGATAAATTAAACTAAAGATAACTGTACATATAAGTATATCATTAAGATCATTAGGTTGTTGGATATACTTAAACCAACTATCATCGATTTACTATCAATGACTTACTATAATTTTTTTATTAAAAAATTATGAACTTTAATAATTTAGTAAATTATTACTAAAAATAAATTTAATACTTTAAATACAAATACACTGAAAAAATTATGTTGAATCCATTGTATATAAATCTTTCATAAGGTTGTTACCCTTTAGAAAATTTTACTTATCCCCTTCCACATGTATCTTATGGAAAATAATAACAATGCATCTACTATCAAAAAATGTTTTTAATAAAAGAAAACAGATGCATATACATTTAAATGAACATAGACCTTTCTAGGTCATTTTCTGTCGTATTAAAAATAAAATGAACATGCTTTCTGCTTCAGTTAATTTTAAGCTGTTGCTATCGGAGGTGTTCTTCCACCCATAAATGAAGCCAGGTAGAATGAGCTTTGTAGAGTCGGCAGAGCTGAATAAATAATTGTTATGATTTGTCTAGGTAGCTTGAAAAAGAACATCTTATTTCCTAAGAGTAGGGAGGAACTTGCTGATTCCTGAACTGATACATCACAATATTTGAAACTCATGAACAAGCGAAAGTCCGCAGTCAAACAGGCAATGATTTTCTCTGTTCACTTTTATGAACAGCACCATGTGCTTCCCATTTACATTTTGTGTCATTTTAAAATCTCCTCAGTGAAATGACATTGTATTATTCCACAGCAGAGTCTCTGCTAAATTCTTTATGCAGGAGGAAAAAAAATTCCTTCTAATAAATTGAAATAGGGTGCCAGGAGCCAGCTGTCAATTATTGATACAAAGCAAAATGAAAATCTGAAAGTTAAATACTACTCAATTGTGTATTTATGTTTGCAGGACCAAAGGGAGAGAACTTATTCAACAGTGAAAACCAGAGCCACTTCTGCTTCGATTAATAATCTGAAACCAGGAACTGTATATGTTTTCCAGATTCGTGCTTTTACTGCTGCTGGCTATGGAAATTATAGCCCTAGATTAGATGTTGCTACACTAGAAGAAGCCACAGGTAACACTTACTTACCCTTTTTAGCAATTAATATCAACTAGGAAGCCCAAAACATATAGCAAATTGGAAGAATGGAAACATTTCTGCCTTTCTCAATTATAGCCCATTTCTCACTTCTCTGTTAAGGTCGCAACATTTCCTCTAACTTACCTTGAGGTTCACAAGCAAGACTTAAGTCAGTGCTCATTTCTAACTGCAATTATCTGTTTTAGGAAAAAAATACCTTAAAGCTGTTGCTTTTTGCTATGAATTCTTCAATACAAATTTAAGGGTTTAAAAGAAAATCATAAATTAACACGTACAGTTATACAACACAAAATGATTCAGTGTCTTGAGGCTTTGAATGGATGATATTTTTTGTTCACATTCAGATCACATTAATTCTTCTTGAATCCTTCTAATAGTTTCTCCGTAGAATATTTATTGCTGGCTCTTGGCATAACATCTTTACTATTGACACTGGATATATTTAGGAATAATTCTTAGATTGTATTTATATAACTCCATTGTGTCCCATTTTCCAAAGGGAATAAAGCTGACCAGAGCAGCAATATTTTTCTGTGTTTTTGGTTTTTAAGTTGCTCTTCTGAAGATTATGAAAGACCTGCACACTTTCTATCTCCAGTACTTCTCTTTAAATATTTATATTTCAAAAATACCATTAAAATTATGTAATTCACTGTGGATGCTAGCAAGAATGGAAGTAGGTATAGCAAAAGTTATCATTTATAGATAACTATAATCAGAGATAGACGCTTTATACAAGAGTAATTGCAAACATCTGCTACACATTATTCCTTTAGAATTCTTTAACTAATGTGCAGTGTTCACAACAAAAACAAGATACTTATCTATATAGCACTCAGAACTAGGTGTGTTTTGGGACTTTACCCTTTGGCTGTGACTTTGTCTAGATGTAAAGTCAAGATGACTTCTGAGACATGACACAAATCTTACATATTAGCGCATTCTCTTCCAAATTCATGTACAGCCACAATTACTATAGCCTTCTTCTTATTACAGGTAATCCTCCATTTACCACCACAATTGAGTCAAAAAATTTCTGTTGCTAAGAAAGGCAGTTGTTGTGAGTTTTGTTCCCCTTTTACAATCTTTCTTTCCACAGTTGTTAAATGAATCACTGCAGTTGTTAAGTTAGTTAACATGGTTGTTAAAAGAATCTGCCTTCCCATTGTCTTTGCTTGTCAGAAGGTCTCAAAAAGTGATCATGTGACCCCAGGACACTGCAACAGTCACAAATACATGCCAGTTACCAAGCATCTTAATTTTGATCACATGACCATGGGCATGCTGCAACAGTCACGAATGTGTGATATCTGATCATCAGCCATCTTTTCCAGTGCTGTTGTAATCTCAGTCATTAAACAAATGGTTGTAAGTCAAAGACTACCTCTACTTTAATATAGGCCTCATGTTCCTCTCTCTTTCTTTAATCTCTTTGCCCTCTCCCCATGCCTGTCTTATCCTGGCCCCATACTCTTGGAAGAGTTTGGACTTAGTTTGGTTTTGCAATGAAGCATTCATTTGAAAGAGGGAAAATGTATTTAGCAGCCATCTCCTGCATGCAAGGAACAGTAGTGTGCCCAGGTTAAGAAATTGAGGGTAGAGGCTATGGGGAGGAGAATTTATGCAGTGAGGCAAAGATTTACAGCAAATCTATTGTGGGATATATATGAGAGAAAGATATTTGAGTTATCAGATATTATTCATCTGAGTATCTGAACTTTTGGAGATGGTATATCTGCTGTGAGAACAGGAAGAAATATCCTTAAAAACAAAGGACTTCATTCTTTCTTCATGGGGGAAAAAAAAAGGCAGCAAGCAGAAAATTTCTTCAAAAAAATTAAAATGTATGACCAAAGGTTTTAACAAAAAAGGGGGTGAAAAGAAATTAGTCCTTTTGTTATTTTATTCCATTAACATTCCCACATGCCTTAACCTTTAAGAGGACCTGTTTGTTTTTGTTTTTTTCATTATTGGGGGATTTCTGCTTCTCACCTGACAGCTGCTCTTCTAGCATCTTTCCAAAATCCATTTTTCCCCCTACAAATTGGAGCTGCAAAACAAAAGAACATTCATATCCATTCATTCTCTGGAGAATTTTTAGGAAGTCCCATGCAAGACTGTGCAGAGATCCACTGAAAAATAAAGCTAATGATGCAACTGAAACTTCATTTTACACAAAGCAATTTTGTTTTAACTATTACAAGAAAAAGTAACAAAATGTTTTAAATATCTATTACTGCTTGCTAAATTGAGGGGAAAACAACAGTGGTGGGAATAGATAAAGAATGCACACACCAAGCATGAGGGAACCAGAATATCATTAATTTTATTTTTATCAAATGGTGCTTAATTTGGGTTTTCCACGAACTGTGGAACCCAGAGCTATGACAAAGGTTCCGATCCAGGTAGTACCACTGTTTCTAAAAGGGAACATAGATTTGCATGTTTAGTATATAAGCTTCTGCTGATTAATTTTTAAAAATTATATTCAGAATTGCTATATTTTTCAACCAAAACTTGCAGATTTATATAAACAATTGTGCTGGCTGGCAGAAATGCAACAGATCCCATTTCCTGACATAAAGCTAAAGTAATAAGAGATCTATATGTGTTTAATGTTTTTGCCTGTCAGTCAAAGTACCTTTCTCTGACTGAAGAAACAAACTGATTTGTTTCCTGCTCACAAATACTGAATACATATTCTGTGTAATAGATTTTAAAAAATGAAATTTCTAAGAACTGATGAGATAGATAGATAGATAGATAGATAGATAGATAGATAGATAGATAGATAGATAGATAATCTTAATTTTACTTCACATCCTTGCCTGTTTGTTTTTCCAATACAGCCACTGCCGTTTCCAGTGAACAGAATCCTGTAATCATAATAGCTGTGGTAGCTGTGGCAGGCACAATCATCCTGGTTTTCATGGTTTTTGGCTTCATCATTGGGCGAAGGTATTACTTTAAAATATTAAGATGCTTAAGATAGACAGGAATCTGAAAAACTCAAATGTACATTAATCATTGATGAACAGCTGGTTTATATAGATACTTGCTTGCAGTGGGTAAGCAGCTTTTTAGGGTTTGAAAAGAAAAAAAAATGTTTAGATCACAATGCCATTTTGCCTGAAATATCTGATTCAATTCATAACCATATCATCACTGGTTTTATTTATGAATGTGTTATCAAAATATATGTCGATATATGTTTTTAAAACAATTTTGGCTATCTTAAAAGAAAAATTCCAGGAAAAGTCACTACTGTTTCTAACTGCTTATGACAAAGGACCTAAAACATTACGTATAATAATCTGTATTCGATTTTCTAATGAATTCCATCATTTGTCTCTTCTGAGAGTTCTTTGAGCAAAAACAGTAATATAGTGATCACTGAATACTTATTGATTCATAAACTATCAGCTGTAACAGTGCACATACTTTAAGTAAGGATGTAAAAAAACCTAGAATTATATTTCCTATTTTGTTCATTTTATTAATTCTAACACATTAAAGTGTGACACAGTTTTAATTAAAAAATGTTTTTTCCCCCTAGACACTGTGGCTATAGCAAAGCTGACCAAGAAGGAGATGAAGAACTTTACTTTCATTGTAAGTGCTTTGCTGTTATTTCATCCAGGAGATTCCAGGCCAATTACAGTAGATTGGTCCTGGCACTAATAGAACAGTGACAGTATTAAAAGAACATTTTTTTTTTTTTTGCTGAGAACAAACATTTTAAATTTGTGTAAACCACAAATGTAAAGTTAAAAAAATTGCTTCTTCCAAGGTAACATCATAAGTTTTATTACTGGGTTTTGATATACAGGTAGTCCTCACTTAGCAACAGTAATTGGGACCTGCAATTCCATCACTTTCATCACCCAATTGCTAAGCAAAAAAATATCATATGACTGCCAAGGGATTTATGACCTCACTTCCCCCTTTAATTATCCAGTAAAATATGTTTGTTAAGCAACATATGTGACTACTACTTACGATTTTACTTTGACTTCCTTTATTTACTCTGCTTATTGCAAGCCATTTGCAAAGCATACAAATGGTGATCATGTCTGACTGCAGAACACTGTGATGGTCATGAATTCATACCAGTTGCAAAATGCCTGAATGGCAATCAGAACCTACTAGATGTTGTTATTTTCATAAATGCAAGGATTGATCACAAAACTGCTTTTTTTCATGCCATTGTAACTACGACTGGTTGCTAATCAAGGCAGTCAGTAAGCGAGAACTATCTATATGCTTCTTTCCAGTTCACACACTTTGGGTGAACATGAAATAGTTTCTTAATCATTCTTCTGGAGCAAAGATGATTGATGTAATTAATAATTGTTGGCCTAGAAAATTTTTTATTATGACATTTATATATTTTGTCAGTTGTACCCAAATAATAATAATGTTTCTTTCAAAATTTGTTTTCAATAAATAGCCAGCATGAAATGCGAAAGTGTTTTATGTTGAAAATAGCCCAGTCAATCAAGTTTAAACTTATCCGTGGACTGTATCAACTAACTTTAGTGCATAAAGACATGAATTGAATATTTGAATTGTTTAAAGACAATATTAGTAATTGTCAATGTGAATGTAATCTTGTGTACTAATATATGTATTATATTTATTTCATTAATTCTGTAATCCTCAACATTTCCATAGGAATAATGACTATCTGAATATGTATCCATCAGATTACAAAGTTTTCTAACTTTTGTCAATTTGCTACCCAGAACCAAGCAAATATTTGATAGTATCAAATTAAATTAATCTTTATTTAAATTTCGAGTTTGATTTTCATTGTATCAATATTTCTGCTGTGTTTTATATTTTGTATTCTATTGTATTGTGAGTGGCAGCAAATGCTTATATAAGCAGAAAGATGGAGTAGAAATATATAGGAAAAAATAGTAAATTAGGGCAAATTGCTCACCAAATATGGATGCTAAGAAAGTACATAGAAAATACCATACCAAGAGACATGTGTGTAATAGTTCATTCAGTAGTTTATGAAAATACTTTTCTACATATGAAGTGATGCAGAAGAGTACAGTTGGAAAAATAAGTATCTGAGAAAAAGTGGAAGTAACAGTGTGACTCATCACACTTAAAAGATCAATAAGAGAACAGTCATGAATGCAGATATGTGCAGAATGATAATTATTTAAACCAATGGAAAATTTTAGTTAAAATTCTGGAATTTCAGAATAAGGTGAAATAATATTAAATATATCCAAGAGGTATGGTCCAGATTATATGTTCACTCTGCCAAGCCACTTGGATTTAGCTACTGCCCCCCTCAATTTAACAACTAATGATGATTTAATCACACCTTAATAGAAATATCTGATATTCATGTCCATACAGTGAATAAAAATTCCTCTTCAGCCTGCTGCCCTTATCTTATACTTTCATGATTTGGTGCAGACCTGCCCATTTCTCATTTTATGAATGTATAGTGAATATATCTATTTACAGTTTCTGTTCCCTTATTTTGCATATCTGTTGAGCAATCAAAAGACGAATGGAAAATATACCTATATTAAAGAAAAGCTATCAAAATGTATAAAAGTACACTGTTCAGTATCCTTATAGCAAAAGAATTAGTTTAAAAGTGCCAGCCACATAAATTTAACTCTAGCAATTCCTTGGTGCTCAGCGTTGGATAGAGTGTGCAGTTTCTTCAAAGGAAGATTTCATAAGAACAACTATTTTCACACTGTAAAAGCAGCTGCATCTTTTCTCGGCTTAAGCAACTGCTTCAGAAATGGTTCCCAATTGTTTCCACATGTGTATTCACATAAGCCCACTTTGCTTCTTATAAAAATTGGGAAAGAGGTGTTTTGTACAGATCCTCACACATTCCAATTTTTTTTTTTTTTGAAGGATTTTAGTAACTGGAGATTCAGAGCCATGTTGAATCAGAGTTTATATTTCCCTTTTCATCTTTTCAGAAAATCAGACCAGCCTGTATGTGTTCAGCTCATGTGGCTGCATTAAAATCAATGTATGGCATTTTATTGGTTTCCCTCCACTGAAGGAAGGCTATCCTTTGATGACTGTGCATGGGAGGTAGATTTTGGAGAAGGCAGCAGCTGCAAGGCAAAAAGAGGGAATTACTGAAATTCTCTTTCTTGATCTTTAATGGAAGCCTTCCCTCAGCAAAGGAAAACGGTGGGTTTCACTCTTCATAGAGCACAGGTTGAAAACATCCTGTCTAAATCAAGCCTTACTGTGGAAACTGAAAACAGTAAAGAGGATTAGAATTACCACGTTTTCATTTGTTTTAAAAATAACGCAACAGCAGATATCCCCCTGGTGAAATGGAACGCTACTAAGAGCGTGAGAGGATTAATAATAGTGTCTCATTTTAGTTGCAGTGAGAATCTTCACATGTTTAAAATAGTTCTTTAAAAAAAATGCATTTCCAAGTAATATCTGAGAAGAAAGTGCAGTTAATTTTTTTTTTTTTTTGGGGGGGGGGGGAGAAAGGGGCTTTCAGGTTTATAAGGGAAAGCACTAGCCAAAGAATGCTTTTCCTCAGCATGCACTAATTTTTAAAATAATATGTATGGGGGAAATTATAAATAGGTTAACCACCTAGTCTAATTGTCAGAAACTAATTTTGAAAATAACATTTGTATTCCTTTCTAGAAGCTTAGTTATCCAATATTAAGGGAAGTTAAAAGCAGATTATCTACCATAAATTCTTACTTTTTTTTCTTCTTTTCTCATCTAATTATATTTTTTTCAGAGTCTTTAGACAGAAAGCAATGTTTTTAACTTGATATGATCATTGTTTCAAAGGAAAAGTAAAATAGCATGTTGTATTCACTACAGGTAGTTCTCAACTTACGACCGACTGCTAAAAGTTACAACAGTTTCAGAAAGGATGTTTTATGGATCGTAAAGTACTTACAGCTGTTGTAAAATGTCATGCCACCACCCTCACCCCACCCTGCTGTGATATGTATGCATTTCAAGCCCTTGGCAAACAGTTTACATTTTCTGCCAACTTACCCAGAAAGTCAGTTTGGAAGCCAGCAGGAAAGGACAGGGGACAAAGGGGTGCTGAAATCTTTTGTGGGGCTTCAGGAAGGGAACTGAATCCTGAAGATTCCAGCTCCCTTCCTGAACCACCAGACAGGATTTCCCCTCCATGCACAAAGAGCAAGATAAATCCTTTGTACAGCTCCAGGGATGAAACTGAAATGCTCAGATTTTAGAGCCATTTCTGCAGGTCCATGATAGATTTTCCCTCTGTTCATCGAGAGGAATAGTACCTCTTTGTAGGGCTTGCAGGAATGGAATTGCAATCCTAAAGATTCAGGTCCATCAAAGATTTTGCCTCCCTGCTCATAGAGAAATGGATTTTTTGGGAGGTGGGTTGCAGGAACATTTGAGAAAGAAAAGGCTGCCAAGAGTGTGTGTGGAAATGTAATTTCTTAGGAGCCAGCTCTTTTGCTCCATCAATTTAACAATCCAGGAGTTTATAAATGCCAGGTTTAGGGTCATTGAATGAAGCAGTCACATGGGTATCTTGCTTAACAACTATTTCACTTAGCAATTGAGATTCCCGTTTCAATTGTTAAGGATTACCTATAGTCATTTCAATTTTTCATCTTTTTGTTCCTGTATAATCCAGACAATATCCTGACATAATGAAGAAATTAGACTTAAATTTTATTGGAAAACTATAATAGCATTTTTAACTAGCTCAAAGAACAAGATTAGACAAAATATCCAATCTTCTCTCTCAGTTTTTGACAGCTTTCAATAATCTCAAATATTACATTTTAAAGGATATAGAAACATACAGTAGAAAAGTTCAGTTAAGCAACTTCAGTTTACATTTTGTTTACTCTTTCTGATTTCTTTTAGCAGTTCCTTTGAATCTGAACAACATTACTTCATGTTGATATGCCAAGAGAGCTTTGACATGTCAAAGTGTTTTATGACAGCTTGAATAAAGTACCATCAAAGACCCATTTGAAATTCACAAGGTTACCTCAAATTCAGGCCCTTACAGGTCCTTGCAAGGAGAAGGTTCATTCTCCATCTGCTTGCCTGAAAGCATAATATAGATAGTTAACCTGTTATTTTTCAGGCTGTTCCTTTTTCCTTTGGAACATAAATAAGAATGACTATCAACTCCAGAAACTGAGCCATTATCATGGCTCATAATCATATTATTGTTGACTTAGTCAAAATGGTATGCATAAAAAGTAACATTTACAGAATATTTGTATGATATTTATATTGCTGAGTCAAGGTTGACTCAGCCTTCCAGCATTCTGAGGTGGGTAAAATGAGGACCCAAATCGTTGGGGACAATTTGCTGACTCTGTAAACCACTTGGAGAGGGCTGTATAGCAGTATATAAGTCTAAGTGCTATTACTAGCATTGTATTTCCATGTAGTTATATGAAACAGATATGTCAATTGATACCTGTAATAATTCCAATGCTACAGTTATTCATTTACTAGGGAGTAAATCTCACTACACACAAAAGAGATCACATATGTAGATCTGTTGGGCATGATCATTTCATTAGTAGCATTTTGGAAAGTGTTGAAACCAATGTGTAAACATTTCTCCAGTGTTGTCATTTCCCTCTCCGTTATTTTTTTTAACCAAAATTTAACCACATTTTTTCCCTCATTCCTTGCCCTCCCCCCCTCCCCAAAAAAGGTAGTCTTTGTATTTCAACAAAAGATGTTTTCTGGAAAACAAGAGTTCATTTCCCTTTCAACCGGACTGAATATGCAGTTTTTGGTTGACAGATTAAGAAACTTTTGATAATACTGATAACATATTCATCCTTGGGGAACGTTTTTAAACCAATTGTCAGAACAAAGGCCAAATTCTTAATAATGACATTTTTTTGAACTCAGAGATACATACACATATTCCAGAATGCATATTTAATGACTGGTATAATATAACTTTCATATAATAAAGTGTGATTAGCATTGTTTGGACTACAGTATCATTGAAAAGTAGAAATTACAGGAAGTCCTCCACTTGTGATTGTTAAGAAGCCTGGAATTACAAACAAAAGTCATTGTGGTCACAAGCCAAGGCATCACATGACTTAATTTTTCAATCTTTTTATAGTAGTTATTAAGCAATGCAGTGGTCATTAAGCAAAGCTGTTTTCCCCAATGGGTAATTTTTGCCAGAAACTGGAAGCAAACACCAGAAACCAACAAAAATGTCATAAATCATGATCTTATGACCATGGCATGCTGCAAATGGGAGTTAGGATGAGCAAGTTGCCAAGTGCCCAAAGTGAGATAACATGATGAGGTGAGGGAGGAACAGCTGGCATAACTTCAAAAATGGGCTGTAACTAACTCTGTAGAGATCTGTCATAAGTTTAAACAGTCCTTAATTGACCAGTCATAAGTCAAGGACTAAATATAGTGTCTGTTAGGACCAAATATAATGTCCAGTTCCTAACTCAGAAAAAAATATAAGTACAATTTGATCAATGCCTGGCATAGTTGCCTGTACTGGGGAAGGGGGGAGGAAAAGAACCAGGGTCTTATTTATTAATCTGTCTTCTCTTTGACCATCCTGTAAAGCTCTGACCATCCATAAACAAAAAAAAAATCTGAATATTTCTGGAAAAATAACTTGATCACCTTATATGCCAAATGTTTTCTAATGCAATTACCCTGCTTCTTCCTTGTGTACTTAATGAGAGGTCCAGACGAAAAAGAAATCCCATTTATAAAATGTATTTATATTGTATATACATATTCTGATAATATAATTAGAGTAGAAAATATGTTAAAGGAAGAAAAATCAGAATGTTTTTACGAAGTTTGATTGTTTCAGCTAGGATTCCCTCATGTGGAAGCAGACTTGGTTTAAAAGAAGCTTCCCAGTTCTAGGGAAATATTTTTACATAATTAAATCTCGGGGTTGGTTGCAACATAAATGGTTTGCTTTATCACAGTCATGCTTTCTTACATCATTACAGTTAAATTTCCAGGCACCAAAACCTACATTGACCCTGAAACCTACGAGGATCCCAATAGAGCAGTCCATCAATTCGCCAAGGAGTTAGATGCTTCCTGTATTAAAATAGAGCGTGTAATTGGTGCAGGTAAGGTGACTGGTTCCATATACAATTCTTGTGTCTAGGCAAATTAAAACTCATATTTCATGATGACAAGCAAATGATTATATTTACTTATGTAGCTTTTGGCTTATATCAGGGTAATTAGAGGCAATGGTTTGCTCATATATATAACGCAAATATGTAAACAGCCTGGTGGTCCCAAACATTTCTTCTTATTTAGGAAAAAATAAATATCATTGCATATTATAATTCAAATAATTTGTTTTGGCTTACACATTATTAAAAGAAAAAAATACATTTGAGTTCAAATGCATATTCCTTATGCACATCACCAAATGCTTTCATTAAATTACAAATGGAATCTATATATAAAGGATATTTCCATGATGTAAGATCATATTTGTCCAACTAGGAATTGGTTTATAGAGCCAGCTTTTCTTCAGGGAATATTTTTGGTGCCATTCCTAACAATTGATTGCTACAAGAATTTCTTGTCTGGGCTCTTATGAATGATTGTAACTGTGCTGTCATTACATTGTTTTCCTTCCTTTTTTCATATACTTAGACAATGATGTTCTCCGCTCTGAAAACCTGTTTCCATTTGTTTGCATTAATAAGAGATATGAAACTTTCATTACACTAGTTTATGTAGTGAGATTAAGTATCCATGGCTAGAAGGATGTCAAATACCTAAAACTCCTGGAAGAAACATTCTTTGATTTCCTGTTGTTTTGTGGTATATCTTTAAAGATTTTTTTTTTTAAAAAGACCACCATTGCAGGAGTGTGACAAGCATTATAATGTATACATAATTTTTAAAGGAGGAAAAATTTTGTTAAGAATTTCTGAAAGACAAATCAATCTTATGAATAGAAGTAATTTCCAGTCACTTCAGTTATATTCCTAAATCAATGATTGCATGAATGCAGTCACAGGAATCATACGGCCTTCAATTAAAATTATATTCCAGCGTATATTCTGAATCAGAATCTATTTCAATGTATAGTTTTTCAATTGAACTTCACAAAACCTCCACAAATAGCATTTGAATAAGAATTTCTACTCTGTGTTACTACTATGCTTATAAATACTTAGCTATAAGTGTTTTCATTTCACAAAATAGGTAATTGACCATAGGAACTGGATCCTCTGTGTAGTCTGTTGTTTAAGATGGTTCTCTATTGAATGCTGGGAAAACTGGATTCTTCCTGATAAAAATTGATTTTATTTTTTTCCATCCTTGGCAAATAAACAGACCAGTTTTTCAGAACTGCCAAATGCCCATATACTTTAGAGAGTTATAGAAATGACTTTGGAGACACAAGACAGAGATCCCAGTTGAGTAAACATGTGTTAAGCTCGGGAAACAGAAATCTTGAGAAAGAAGCTCAAAGTGACTCCCTCTGATTGACCGAGAGAAAGCAAAGTAAAGAAGAGAAACTCCACCAGACATTCTGTTACTGTAACCTACTTATATCTGTAAAGTATAGCTTCAGTCAGATTTGTGGAATCTGTTTCCTGACCTGGCCTACCTCAAAGGACTGGCATATAAATAAATATCTCCATTTTGTCCAGGGTTCCAAATTAAAAAGTGCCGGACACTGTAACATAAGTATTTAAACTAAGCTTCTTTATAGCTTAACTCAGGAGTCGTAATTTACCAAATAATATGAAGAGGGAAATGCTTCAGATACCCTAGATTGATAATGAAGAATGACTATCCGCATCATTCATCAAAATATGAAACCAGAGAACTTCTCTATGACAAATGGCGTTTTTTGAAATTTCTGCACTGTTATTCTAGTGCAGGGGTCTCCAACCTTGGCTCCTGGAAGCCTGGTGGACTTCAACTCCCAGAATTCCACAGCCAGCTGGCTGTGGAACTCTGGGAGTTGAAGTCCGCCAGGCTTCCAGGAGCCAAGGTTGGAGACCCCTGTTCTAGTGCAATTGTCCTTGGAATAAAAGCTCTTAGTCTTTCAGTAGTTGATGTGCATGTTTGATTTTGACTGCACTGTAATTTTCTGCTGACAAGTTTATGGTAGACAGCCGTGCCTATGTATAATAGGCAATCTCTAGCATACTGCTTCTTCTATTTATGACAAATGTTTTTTGTAATTTCTGGATTGCTGAAGACTAAGCTGAACTATTGAATACTGGGAGCCTGGTCTTACAGAATTAAATATTTTTGTATGACTTTCTTTTGTGGGCTTTTCTAATTAAGGATGATGTTTCAAAATACTTGCTTATTTGGATTTGAGAAAAGGCTGAAATTAAATCATAACAAGACCAAGTTCCTACTGATTTTGTCTTAGCCTCTATGCTAATTATAGATAGAGTTGCAGTCTTCCTGATGAAGCAGGTTTATAATTAGAATATCCTTTTGGACCTATGGCACCTTCTGGAATAGTATATGGACACCCAGGCTTTGATTAGTGTACAGGTTTGAGCCATTCTTAGAAGAGGAAGCCAATATTTAAATTGTTACTATTTTGGACTGCGACATACACTTTACTTGAGGTTACTTGGATTTTGACTGAAAGGGATCCAAATAAACTAGTTCATCAAGAGTACATTAAAACTGCTATACAAATACAGTCCCAATAACCTTCCCTTAAAAAAGGAAAGTTTGTTTGTTTGTTTGTTTGTTTGTTTATTTATTTATTTATTTATTTATGTCAATCGTTTACAAGATAATAGGTACAAGTAAAACCATAGTTATGAATACATGGATACATATAAGAAAAAATAAAAGAAACAATAGGACAGGGACGGTAGGCACGTTGGTGCGCTTATGCACACCCCCTACAGACCTCTTAGGAAAGGGTGAGATCAATAGTAGACAGTCTAAGATTAAACTTTTTGGGGTTTGGGGAAGAAACCAGAGTCAGAAAGAGTATTCCAGACATTGACCACTCTGTTGCTGAAGTCATTTCCTGCAATCAAGTTTGGTGCAATTAACCTTGAGTTTGTATCTATTATTTGCTCTTGTGTTGTTATGGTTGAAGTCAAAGTATTCATTGACAGGTAGGACATTGCAATGTATGATTTTATATACTATACTTAGATTGGACTGAAGGTGGTATAGTTCTAGGTTTTCTAGGTCTAGAATTTTGAGTCTGGATGAAACCTGTTTGAAAATTATCCAGTATGGTGATATAAAGCAATGTCTTCTTCAGGACAAGATGAACCAACATCTCCTTAAGAGCTTGGAGGAAAGTCCCCTTTCTCAAAGAAAACTTCACCACTGCAAAAACCCATTTATGCAATACATATATCACTACCTCAGCAGCCTTGGTTAGCCAAGAGGGTTCAACCTATGGAGCAGCTTGGCCAAACTCATAGTCATGGCCAAATCATACATGTCCATTTTGTCAGGCGCAACAGTTTCAAACCATTCTTGGATTAACAGGGCAAGACTGTGCCCCAGGTCCCACACCAAAGTTCATCCTGCAACTAAGGGGGAACAAAATTTGGTTGAATTCTTGCTTTAAAAGATTTTAAGATTGATCATTTTTAATGCTTGGGATTTTTTTTCTTAATTTCTTGTTTTCTATTATAATTGTAGTTCCTTTATGACTTTTTTGCTTGCTGCCCAGAATCTCTGGAGAAGCAGAGTGTGACTGAAGAAATATTTAAATGTTTTTAAGATGTTGAACTTTGCTTGGATTAGCTTTTGTCCTCTTACTAATTTGATTTCCATTTTCCAATAAATGGAGACATTGTGCCTTGTTTCTTATTGGTGTGAACTAAAATGGTTCGGTTGCAAATAAATATTTCTTTAAATTCAGGAGAGTTTGGCGAAGTATGCAGTGGTCGTCTAAAGCTTCCAGGCAAAAGAGATGTTGCAGTAGCCATTAAAACTTTAAAAGTGGGCTACACTGAAAAACAAAGAAGGGATTTTCTTTGTGAGGCAAGCATCATGGGACAGTTTGACCACCCCAATGTTGTTCATTTGGAAGGAGTTGTTACCAGAGGTAAGTTGCAATCAGTTCTGATTTTTGAACAACTTTCCAAATTGTACCTGATTATAAAGTTTCCATAGTATGTAGTTCAAATCAGATCATTATACTACATAAAATAATGGACTTTTTTTTCCTTTTTTGACACATAATTTAACTAAAGCAATATTAAATGTATCCTATCACTTGAGAAAAAATACTTAAGATTTTTGCATGAAAAGAGATGGCAACACTTTGTAACATTTTTTTCCTAGTCACATTTAACATTAAATAAAATTTTCAGTGTCTTTTCCTATTAAATGAAGTGTCGTTTTTCCAGAGTTCAGTTCACACAGCAGGAGAAAGAAGAACACACTGACATTTTGAATTGTATGGTTTAATTTTTTGAGTCATGATCATTTTCTGTACAGAGACATTTAAGGATTTAGTAGATCACAGGAACTATTTTGGAAACATTAGGAGCAGTCATGCCTCATTATTCATCTTTCAAAGAAACAACATGTTTTATCAAAATGGGGACATTCTGTTCAGATATAATTTCTTTAAATCTCCCTTTTTCTATTTCTTTCTTTTAGGAAAACCAGTAATGATTGTAATAGAATACATGGAGAATGGAGCATTGGATGCATTTCTCAGGGTGAGTGCCTGAGGGAAACATATATAGCACTTCAAAAATAATATATATATATGCTACCAATTTAACATAATAAAACATTTTCAATGTAAAATGAGAACACACTACATTTTAAGAGATCTCTGAATGGTCTTGGTAAAATCAGATTAGAAATTAGAAGACCAGACAGGATCAAACAACATTTTTGGCCATCTAAGTGATTCAACATGGCACAGATACAGTGGTTTTGATTAGCATCACAGACTAGAACCTGGAGCCATGTTGTGGGAACACAGTTATAGTTTTTCTCCATTGAAAAAAAGACAGTCTTTAAATTAATGCAGAAATAATTCAAAAATCAAGGAAGCACTTTTTAAAGATCCTTACATTAGCATTATTTTACATGAGTTTCTTGTTTGTGGCAGGCAACATATAAAACTCTTAACTCATCCCTTAAGAGCATTC
Source organism: Hydrophis major (assembly GCA_033807585.1). NCBI lineage: Eukaryota > Metazoa > Chordata > Lepidosauria > Squamata > Elapidae > Hydrophis > Hydrophis major. The sequence continues at coordinate 294,357,629 of CM066328.1, read as the reverse complement.
ATTAATATTAATGAATATGAATAAGATTAATAGCAAAATATATTTCAAGGCTTTTAAAGTATAGTGTTGATTTCACTGCCAATTTTTTTGGCAATTGGTTTTCTATCAATAATCTGCTTCTGATTTGTGTGTATATGCGTGCATGTATGAATGTTCAATCTGTGTTAATAGGCTGGATTTATTGTGTTTGGGATCAGCTTGTTCTTATGATTAAAATATCCAACACCATAAAATAAAATTTGAGGAAGCAATTTTGCTCAGTTTATCATTATGTGAATAAATATATTTGATTTACAGATATAGAATTGTTGTTTTTTTAGCTGCAGTGTGGAAAATTGAAGACATATACAGCTTTTGATAATTTGTGCAAATTTAAAAGTTTCCCATTTAGGATAAAAGATTTTAAAAGGATGGAATTTTCTGCCATACATATTTGGTTCTTTTAAAAGATTCATCTAGCTATTTTTATACTCTCCTGATTTATTATTTTTGTTATTAACTATGCAGGATTACACAAATGAGATCATAAATGTAGAATTTTTCAGTATAAATTTGTGTTTTCCCCCCAAATATTAAAGGTTATTATGTACAGCTTCAAACATGCTATAATAGGGGACCCCGGTACTGTTCCATGGGCTGTTAGGAACCAGGCCGCACAGCTGGAGGTGAGCATCAGGCAAATAAGCAAAAGCAAAATCCTTCCCCTGACCCCCAACCCTCGTATGTGAAAAAATTGTCTTCCCTGAAATCAATTTGTGGTGCCAAAAAGATTTGGGACTGCTGTGCTATAGAATTACATATTTCTTCATTATTTTAAACTATTAATTTAATATTTTAAATTAATTAATAATTTAATGATTTAAAATTAATTAAATCATTTAAATTAATGTCAGGCCTGCTTCCCTTCAAAAATGGTGCTTGGAATCATATTTGTGAATTGTAGTCGTTTTGCATTTTTAAAATATTAGAACAGCACTACAAGAATGAATGAATGAATGAATGAATGACAATACATACAGATATACAAGCACACATACACATAAATATGTACCATTATTTGTGCACATACTTTCAGGACATAAAAGCACACATTTCACTCCTGAAAACACCCCTGAAATGGATTCCAACATCACTTCTTTTGAAAGATAAGCTCTCACGCCAAAGAAAGTTACGTACGCCTGTCTGAATGCCATCCTGCATTTAGTTTCTTAAAGACAGAGATTGAACATGTTTACTTTCTTTCTTCTCAAGTACTTTAAGCAGCATCTCTGTTTCTGTCTTCATTTCAGAAACACGATGGGCAGTTCACAGTAATTCAGCTGGTTGGAATGTTGAGAGGAATTGCTGCTGGAATGAGATACTTGGCAGATATGGGTTACGTACACAGGGACTTAGCAGCACGCAATATTCTGGTCAATAGCAATCTTGTTTGCAAAGTATCGGACTTTGGTCTATCCAGAGTTATAGAAGATGATCCTGAAGCTGTCTACACCACAACTGTGAGTTGAGCACTTAATAGAAAAAAAACCTATCCAGTATAGTCTTATTTTCATGCACAGTAAGACATTAGGTTGGGTTTGCTTTGGAAGAGAATGTGCCAAATATTTATTGGCAAGGGATGTTGTGTTTTGTTGGGTTTTGAAAACTTTCTTATTTAACAAATACTCATATAAAAAACTGCATACTACAACATCTTGTTATAAATAAAACATAAACTGACTCACAAAAGATCTCCAAATGTGGCTTAATCCAGTGTTTTTTTCTGCATTCTCTCCTTTCTAATTATTTTTCATTTATTGGGAACTGTTTATTCATTTAAATACTTTGTCCACTGGAAAATGTTTCTATCATCTTATCTACACAGCAGTGGCTTTCTAACTGAAAATCTCTTATTTCCCAAAGATTTCCATTGAGGAGAACTACATTAAACTATCCTTGACCATTATCTTAGACTTGAACTATTAATGTCATCTTCTTTACAAAAGAATTGGTTGATAAAATTAATGTATCATAATACTACGACTACCAATAATCTATATATATAAAAGCAAAATACCACTCATGCAACTTCACAAAATCTCCAGAACTGTAAAGCCTACAAACTTGAAATTTGGCACACATGTTCCTCTTGGCTTCTACCATGTTTCTCACATAATAAGGCCGGGTCTTTTTTTTTTTTTTTTTGAGCCCCGAAAAAATGGCTAGGCCGTCTTTTCGGGGGTGACTTAATTCCCCCCCCCCCTTGCATTTTCGGGCAGGCGGGCGGCGACAGCTTGGATGTTGACCTCGGCATTGGTAGGCACTTTGTATCAGGATCAACCCAGCCAGCACCATATCCGGGTGTGCAACAAAAGTACTTCCTAATGCCAAGCCCCCCCCACCATTCCCCCAATTTCGCATGTTTTAATATAGGCCTTAATTTGGGGGGAGGGGCTTAATTTCATTTCATGCCTATAAAACATGCTGGGACTTCCTATTGGGGGAGGCCGTATTGTTGGAGAAACAGGGTAGGTGCTCACTAAGAAAGGATTTTTTGAAATTACCATCAAAGCAACAGTATTTTTATATTATTATTAATACACTCTGATGCTAAGGAGTTCTACTCCCCCTCCCCACCTGAAAAAAAATCTGTTCCAAATGCAAAACACAAGCAGAGGAGAGGAGTTTCTGTTTTACTTTCACAGCAGCAACTAGCTTTAGTACAAAACAGTTCTTGCTCACACACCAAATACTGTTTCAGTTTCCATGTTTCAGTTTCCAAACAGCCCTCAACTCTCTCAAACACTCTCTCACTGGATTCTAGCCAGATGAATACCGATGGATGCTGGTAGGCAGAGGCACAATTCCCCCTCCCCTTATTTTCCTCCCAAAAAACTCAGCCCGATCACATAGTTTCATAGCAAAGCACCAGTATGGATCTGGTGATGTGATAAACCTCTACACAATCCCTAAATCCCTAAATTGTTAAAAAGTAGTAATAAATTGTCTTAATAATATTTGGGAAGTCTTCTAACGGGAAGCAGCATACCCTTATTTAGAGTCTTGTTTATAGAATGCATAAGTTGAAACACTCGGAACTGGAAGGGAGAAAGGACAATGTTCTTCAGAAGCCATCATGGAGGTTCCAAAAGGATTTCTTGTTTTCTGCTTTGTTTTGCTTTTCATTTTGGTTTTTTGAAATTTGCTTTATCTACTGCACACAACTCCAAAGTTTGTTTTTTTTTTTAATTTATAAAATGAAGCAAGTTTTGAGAAGCAATAACATGGAATAGGTTGAAAAATTTGGATCATCATTTGAGATTGGGAAGTTTGGCTGTTATTCCTCCTTGATCAATGGAAAATCTAAGACTTGAATGATGGGGTGGATATCAGAAATGAAAAGTAAGAGGTTGGGCTCAATTGTTTCTAGCTTTATCTACTTCTGATCTAATTAGAAGACAATGGTAATAGTATCTAAAATGTTTGAAATACTATATGCTTACCCTACAGACATGCTTGTGTATATATATACCACCACTGACTTGTGGTAGCACTGTAGTTAAAATGCAGTACTACAGGCTAATTCTGCTGATTGCCGGCAGTTCAGTCCTGACCTGCTCAAAGTTTACTCAACCTCCCAACCTTCCAATGACGGTGAAATGAAGACCCAGATTGTTGGGGGCAGTATGCTGACTCTATAAACTGCTTAGAGAGGGTTGTGTAGCACTGTGAAGCGGTGTATGAATCTTAGTGCTATTGCTATATTGCTGTGAGTTTGTTTCAGAAACTTTCATTTCCCATAGGGTGGCAAAATTCCAGTAAGATGGACAGGTCCAGAAGCCATACAGTACCGGAAGTTTACATCAGCAAGTGATGTGTGGAGTTATGGAATAGTCATGTGGGAGGTGATGTCTTATGGAGAGAGGCCTTATTGGGACATGTCAAATCAAGATGTAAGTTGCCAAAACATAATTATACTGCTTATAATATGATAGAGTTGAAAAAGGCAAACTTACAAGCAAAATGACCAGGATATATACTTCTATGAGCACATAAGAAGGTTTTAAAGTAATAGCCTCATATATTTTTTAAATAACTTAATTTATATGTTGCATTGATTTTTCCTATTCTTAAAGTTAGCCTGATGCAAACTAACTTATCATTCAGCCAACATAGTGCTATAATTACAGTACCTAGCTATTACTTACTTGCTATTGTACATAATCATAAAGTAATTTTTAAAAAGGACAGATAGATAGAATTAGAAAACAAAAGGTGTAGCAAGATTGTTCAAACTTAGATAAATGCTTTCATTTCTTCTGTTAAAAATACCTGGAAGATAACTGAACCTCTTTTTTTGTATCATTAGAACATTCTTATCCGAAAGGTACTATATTCTATTCTACAGCCAATTAAAATCTTTACAAAATTCTGTATTTAAATACAGGTTTATGAACATTCTTTTTCATCAGAGGATATGTTTCTATTTTATTTTTAGTCTCCACCTATACTTATATCTCAATATTTTTGAGCCAATAATTATACTACAAAATTCAAAGAACTGTGAAATCCAAAGTTTGATGAACATGTTAATTCAGAAGTTGATTAGTAGGATACCTGAAGCTAGTTGTGAGAACTTTTCTTAGTCATATATGGAAATGTTTTTTATAGTTCTTGGAGCACTTTGGATCCCCAACATAGAGAAGCAGCCCAATTCAGTAAATAATATGGAAAATAAGTAAATTAAATAATAGAGCTATTTAAAAATTCCAAGAGAGGAAAGGAGAAATGAATAATCTTTCATCCCACACAGTTTGAGTTTTATAATTTATTGTAGCTGTCTTTATATTATCTTCAAACAAAATAATATAATCCTCTTATAAATAGAAGAAAAAATATTCTAACTTGAAATATGATAACGTTGTACACAACTGGTCTTACTATCTTTAGTCAAGAGTTGAATCTGTCATATTTTTTTTCTTTATGAAATTAAAAAACAAAAACAAGTAGTCAACTCCACACCCTAAATCTTAGCCTCAGGCTTGTTTATGCAGGTGTAGATTAGAAGTTGTTTTTATAGGATCCAATATAGGTCTTATAAAAGCATTTGTTGGTCCTTTTCTATGGATATGAACTCCTTTTGACTAATGTTTTTCAAGATGCTTACTCCTTACACAAAATAGACTTCAGTGCAGGCAAGAAAGAGTCCTTGATCTTATCAAAACTTCAAGTATAATAGTGCCTGATTTTACAGTCAAGATCAGGAAAATTTCTGAACTGCAAAATAGTTTGGCCTTCTTTATAAATTAACGTGTAGGCTGTTGCACGTATTACATTTTTTTTGTTTTTTTTAATGGTTACTATGACATTAGCCCTTCATGCTTCTTTAGTATGTTCATCTGAAGCATTATATACTAAGGACATTCTTATCTCCTATCTATAGATAAGATTCATGATAGATTTGTAGAAAGTTATCTTTTATACACAATTTTCTGATTTTTAAAAAAATCTTCTTGGATATAATAGCTTATTTCCATCAGTGGAATAGATTGAATATAGGAAGATTATCGTTGAAAATCCATCAAAGAATAGTCTAAAACAAACATATCAAAGCATTTCCATTCTGGTTTGAACAGTTGGGTATTATTGGGTAGTATTGAACTGTATTGTATTTCATTTTATTTACAATATTTGAAGCCTATATTAGTCTATAAAACTAAAATCCAGAATTTCATATATACTCAGGATTGCTATCCCCATATATTCAGTTAATATCCATCAAGGATTATGGAAACTCTTGTCCAAAGAATTTGGAAGGTATTAAACTACCTATCTCTATTATAAAAACAGGTAGTGCTTGAGAGGTCACTATATGAAATAAGAAAAGGCCAGGTTCAAGTTACCATTTGACTAACAATCTCACAAGACAATTAATTAATTTTACTCTTAATTCACATGTAGGATCACATGACAGATAATCCGATATGTGTTGCTTTGAGCTTTTTAGAAAAAAAGGTGGAATAGAAATTATGAATTAATAGCAGAAAGAAATTTAAGAAATAATAAATGCACTTACAACATTTTGAAAACTAGATTTATATACAATATCAGTGCATTTTTTCTTTTTTATTCATTGGATCAATCCATCATGAAACACACTAATTAAATTCTATTTTTCTATGTAGAGAAGCAGATATCAGAAATAAGTGAAATTTCTGTTTCCAAATCAGCAGTCCATTACAATATTTTATATTCTGCAAAAATACAATATATATCCTAAAATAACATAATTTTATATTAAAAAAGCAAATAATCAGTTCATTATAGTGAGCACTGGATTATAACATTATGTGGTATTACTATTGATTAGTAATATGTGACTCCGAGTTGGCAAGCAGGAACAAGTGATTAAATATACAAGTATAAAAAGGAAGAATTTTAATGACATCATACATAATTTGCATCATTTCAGCATCAGCGGGACGACGTATACCTGTGTATGTGACAACATGAAGAAAAAATAATTGTTTAATCAATTAATTAAAATTTGTTTCACTGGAGCAAATACAGTATGTGAGTCACTATGACTCATAGTTGTAGCTGAATGCAGATTGTAATACAGAGCTTCTAAAAAATGAACAACCTGTAAAAAAACATCCAGCTTCTCTCTGAGTCCATTTATATTAAGCAAGACTGAATTCTATAAATTTACTGCTGAATAGCTTTCTTCTCCTGCCTGCTGTTTATCTATAGCAGTGATGGCTAACCTTTTTGTCATCACATGCCAAAAGTATGCATGTGTGCACACTGTTAAGTCCTGAGCATGGGCGTAAGGAATGGAGACAAGACATCGAACTGTAACTTCAACTCTTTATTAATGACTTCAGAACAGAGCAAAATACTTGGGCAGCAGCAGCTCTTTTATAGAGCTGGCTACTGTCAAAACAACCAATGATTTGAGTTTACCGCTCTAACAAGCGTCCAATCAGAGAGACCTGCTAACAGCCAATCAGATCGCCCAGAAATGACCAATCACGACTTGCTGTTCGCTGGCCAATGAGAAGTACAGGATTATGAGCCTGCTGTTAAAGTAAAGCTATTAGGGTTGTTACTGATGCATTGGCTTAGTCCATAACACCCCTCCCCCCTAGGTTCCGTCTGAGGGGTGGGGTGATATATTCTCGTAAGTAGGCAGGTCGCTTCACCTGTCTGCTTGATCTGCACTGTTCCACCGGTTTCCGTCCTGGCTCTGGTTCCGGTGGACTGCCCGCTGAGCTGGGTGGCGAAAACAATCCTGCTTTTTCGCTGAATGGCTCTGGGCTGTCCTCTCTGCTCTCGCCAATGCTGTCATCCGGGTTCCCTGGATCTGTTTCCATCGCGGCACTGTCACGCGGCGAGGCAACCTCCCGGCTCATAAACTGGGCCAGTCACGATTGACAACAGTCAGGGGAAGTGTCGCGGTGCGGTCCTTGAAGGATACTTGGACATGGCTGGAACTGACAACCGGAATTCTGTTCCCCTGGTAGCCTTTTAGGATGATTCTTTGAGTGCTGAGGTCCTGGTGACAGATGGCAGGGATCAGCTGTTTGAAGATTTTCCAGGAGACCATCAATAGGGATGACCCTGAATCGACTTCCATCACGCATGGTCGATTCTCAATAGTGACCTTTATGCGGATCTTTCTTGCATCTAGTGATGAAGCGTGGCTGATAGTGATAGTTTGGTGTGCTTCTTCTCGTCTCGTTGAAGCGGCAGGTGCTCAATTTCTGTAGTAGTGGTTGTTATATTGGTGGTTCAGGCGGTCCCGATTTCCAGGTGTCTGTCCAGGTGTTTGCCTGTCTCCCGGCGGAGGTTATTCTCCCTCCAGCTTGGACTGGGCTCTCGCTTGCTTCTGCAGACCTTTGCGATGTGGCCTCTTTTCCCACAGGAACGGCAGAGTGCATCGAGGAATTTGCAGTCTGATCACGGGTGGTTTGCCCCGCAACCAGCACATTGGCACAGGAGTCTCTGGTTCCTTTGCTCTCGTTCTGAACGGAGCCGGTTGACCTCCTTTTCCTCACTGTCTGAGGATGACTTGAGGTCTTCATGATGGGTGGTAATAGTGTGCCTCTCAGAGGAAGGTGGACTATCACTAGCGAGTTGGTGGTGCGGTGCGTTCACTCGGCGCATTCGAGCAGCTGACTTCCTGGTTGCTTCTGCGGCAGTAGCGTCGGCGATAATATCTGCAAGGCTGATGTCTCCTTTTGCCATGATCTTGCTCTGTAATGTGTGGTCATCTAATCCCAGAACTATTTGGTCTCTCATGGCTTCCTCGAGGTTTGCAAAACCACAGAGTCTCCCAGGTTCCGGAGGTCAGCTACGAAGTCCCCAACGCTCTCGTTCTTCCATTGGTCCCTCTGGTAAAACTCGTGTCTTCGTATCAGTGTAGGTACTGCGGGTGCGTAATGGGCCCGAAGGATCGACGCGAGGTTATCCCAATCCATGTTCTTCACTTCCGCCGGTTTGGCAAGTGCCTTAGCCATTTTAAAAACAGCGGGGCCGCAGTGGGTTAGGAAACCGCTCGTTTCTTGCTAGGCGTACCATCTTTCAGATTGTTGGTCTCCAGGAACATCTGGAAATGGTCCATATACAAGTCCCAGTCTTCGTTTACCAGGTCAAATGGAGCGGGTAGTATGGCGCCTCTGGTCATTCTGCCGTTTGTTGCATGCGCTCTCAGCCCTGTGCTCTGTCTTGTTCGATGAGTATTTAGTCAGCTCTATCGTCTCTGCATCCCACCCTCGTCGCCAGTGTTAAGTCCTGAGCATGGGCACAAGGAACGGAGACGAGACATCGAACAGTGACTTCAACTCTTTATTGTGAAATAAGAACAGAGCAAATACTTGGGCAGCAGCAGCTCTTTTATACAGCTGGCTGCTGTCAAAACAACCAATGATTTGAATTTATCGCTCTCACAAGTGTCCAATCAGAGAGACCTGCTAACAGCCAATCAGATCGGCCAGAAACGGCCAATCACAACTCGCTGTTCGTGGGCCAATGAGAAGTGCAGGATTACGAGCCTGCTGTTAAAGTAAAGCTATTAGGGTTGTTACTGATGCGTTGGCTTAGTCCATAACACACACGACAGCATGCACACTTGCATGTGCCCATAATGCAATGCACTCATAATGCACGTGCAATCCTCCTGCACCTCGTTTTGGGCCTAGTATGCCTCCCTGCAGCCTCCTGGAAGAAAAAATGGGCACGGGACGCTTCTCACACTTGCGTCCCACCACCCACACATGCGCGGCAGAGACCTGAAAATCAGTTGGCCAGTGGCATGCACGGTGGAGCTGAGGTGGGGCAATGGCTCAAGAGCCCACAGAGAGGGCACTGTGTGCCACCTGTGGCACATGGGCCATAGGTTCACCATCATGGATCTATAGGCAGGAGTTTTTTTCTTTTTCTATTAGAGTGGAAGCAAAACATAATACAGGGGAGGGAAAAGGCTGAAGGAGATATTTGTCAACAAAAGTGAAGCCGTTCTCAATGTAATATCTGATATGACATCACATGTTGCATTAAAGTCAGTGCTATTATTGCAATCTTACCATAGTTAAATTATGTGAGAATCAAACCAGAGTTGCCAAGAACAGTTTCATTTCATCTAGAAATACACTATTTGTAAATCAACACTGCTCTGGATAAATAAAGATATGGAGAGAACATAATGTTTCTCAAACAATTCTTAAGAGTGAGTGATAGAATTCAAAGGTTAGGGTAATGTTGAATTTTATCATCATTACTTTTATATAAAATCTAAATGATGAGTCATTTTGGCAGAATGAAAGTTGTTAATATTTGACAGGTGTCAGTGTCAGAGATTTCATGGACTGTCAAAATATGGGCAAACAAGTGCTTGGGGCAGAGAAAAAGAAGTATTGACATTCCCAAGACATTCAGTAGAGTTTCATTCCTTTTGACAACTTCCTTCTGTACTAGATTCAACAGAAAAGATGTTTGGCAGGAAGATAAGATAGCTGGAAGGCAAAGCTTACCTATCTTTTTTAAAAAATAAAGAAACTCAAAATCAATATTTTCTTTTGCTGAAGTTTTGCATTGAGCACGTGCTATTTCCTTGTTCTGTAAATAGCTAAATAAAGCAAATTGTTTCCCAATTATAAAGAAAAAATAGATCGGGATTATTTTAATAAGCATATAAATAAAATATTTCCTGCTTGATAAAAAAAAAGCTTCCATTATTTTAGGGAAGCATTATGTATTTTCTATGCTTTATCTACTCTTTTGCAGAAGAACCAATTCCATATTAGTGATATATACTATCTTTTAAAATCTTTTTTTTACTTTATTCAAAACATTAAAACATAAACTCCAAAAAAAGAAAAAAAAAAGAAAAAATAAGGCTAAACAAGACTACACCCAAAAAAGGTGGATAAAGAAAACAAACATATACATAAATTGTTCTCCCTAGCTGAATACTGATCATAATATTTCCAAGATACAAGATCTGTGATACAAATGTATTGCTGAGTGTATACCATGGATTTCGGAGTGCTGGTTGGGAATTCAATTTTGCTGATGATTTGAAGGAGTTGACAGCTTTCTGTCTGGAAATGCTTGGAATTGCTTTTTTTTTTTTTTTTGTCTCCTGCTTTACTTTTTTCCTCCTCTCTCAAAATTCATCTCTTGTCTTTTTGTTTTTCTTCATATACCTCATGCCACTCTTGTTATAACCTAGAGCTTATTATTCATCTTATTTTCTTTTCCCGTACACAACTTTTAACTATAGTAGTCCTCGACTTACAACTGGTCCTTTAATGACCATTCAAAGATTCACGAAATTCCAGAAAAGCTACTTACAACCTGGTTTCAAACTTTCAATGGCCAGTACGCTGCCCCATCACATGATCACATTTTGGGCGCTAGGCAACCAGCCTGTATTTAAAGCCATTTGCAATATTTCTGAGTCAGGTGACCATGACATTTTACACAGAAACCAGCATTTACTTCCAGTTTCCATAAAAAAAAAACTCCTACAAAATGAATGATCACAGCTTTTGCTTTAGAATCACCCAAAAAAAGATAATAAAAATGGGCATTGCCATGAGATGGACCACTGAATGATCAGCATGACTTAGAACTATAAATCCAGACTCAATTGCAGTCATAAGTGAGAAGTAATTTAGTCAGATAACAGATAATCAGAGTTGGAAGGGACCTTGTAGGTCATCTAGTCCAACCCCCCACCCAAGCAGGAGACCCTACATCATTTCTGACAAATGGCAGTCCAATCTCTTCTTGAAAGTCTCAAGTGATGGTGCTCCCACAACTTCCGAGGGCAAGATGTTCCATTGGTTGATTGTTCTCACTGTCAGAAAGTTTCTCCTTGTTCAGTTTCCATCCATTATTCCTTTTCTGGCCTACAGGCACTTTAGAAAATAGATTGACCCCTTCCTCCCTGTGGCAGCCCCTCAAATATTGGAAGACCGCTATCATGTCTCCCCTGGTCCTTCTCTTTACTAGACTAGCCAAGCCCAGTTCCTGCAAACTTTTATCATATGTTTTAGCCTCCAGTCCCCTAATCATCCTGGTTGCTCTTTTCTGTACTTTTATAGAGTCTCAGCATCTTTTTTTTATAATGTGGTGAAGAAAACTGGATGTAGTACTCTAGGTGTGGTCTTACTAAGGCTTTATAGAGTGGTATTAGTATCTCCCTTGATCTTGATTGTATCCCTCTGTTAATATAACTTAGGATTGTGTTAGCTTTTTTGGCGGTGGCTGCACACTGCTGGCTGTCCACTAAGACTCCAAGATCCCTCTCACAGTTACTGCTATTGAACCTGGTTTCACCCAGTCTGTACTTTTGGTTTTTCTTGCCTAAGTGTAGGACTTTACTTTTCTCTACATTGAATTTCATTTTGTTAGATATGGCCCAGTGTTCTAGTTTGTCAAGATACATCTGGATCTTGAGCTTATCTTCTTGGGTGTTAGCTATTCCTGCCAGCTTAGTATCATCTGCATATTTGGTAAGTTCCCCTTCTATTCCCTCATCTAAGACAGTAATGAAGATAATGAGGAGTACTGGGCCTAAGACGAAACCTTGTGGCACCCCACTGCTAACTTCACTCAATATAGACTTAGACCCATTAAGGACTACTCATTGAGTACAGTTTTTCAGCCAGTTGCGAGTCCATCTATTGGTGGTGCTATCTATTCCACTTTTTTCTAGCTTACTAAGAAGTAGGTTGCGGTCTACTTTGTCGAATGTCTTGCTGAAATTTAAATATATTATGTTCACAATATTTTGCTAGTCTACTAATTTAGTCACTGTGTTAAAGAATGAAATAAGACTGGTTTAGCATGATCTGTTCTTAACAAACACGTGCTGATTGCTAGTTATTACTTTACTTATTTCTAGATGTTGGCAGATCTGTGTTTTTTTATTATCTTTTCCAATATCTTCCTGGGTATTGATGTTAGGCTGATTGGTCTATAGTTTCCTGGATCTGTTTTTTCTCCTTTTTTGAAGATGGGAACCACATCAACTCTTTTCCAGTCCTCTGGTAGTTCCCCAGTGCTCCAGGATTTTTGAAAGATATGGTGCAGTGGTTGTAAGATGACCTCTGCCAGCTCCTTTAAAACTCTGGGATGTAAAGCCATCAGGCCCCGGTGATTTGTGTTCATCAAGATCAGACAGGTGTTCTCTTACTATTTTTTATTTTAACTTTTATTTCTGGTGTGTCTTTTACAGTTATGTTTTTGGTACGTTGAGCTATACTTTCTTTTTGTGTGAAGACAGATGCAAAGAATGAGTTAAGAAGTTCTGGTTTCTCTCTGTTGCCTGTTACTTCCTTGCATGTCTTCTCTCTTTAGTGGACCGACTGTTTCCTTGATTTTTTTTCTTGTTATTTATATATTGGAAGAAACTTTCTTTATTATCCTCAAAGTCTGCCTAATCTAATTATGATTCTGAAGCAGAAACCAAGTTTAATAGTGAAAATTAGATGAACATGAGAGAGACTTGTTGAAATGTTCTACCTTTTTTTCTGTTTCCCACAGGTTGCTCTCTTTTCCTATTGCAGTTTCCTATTTCCTATTCCTTTTCCTGATGACATTTCAACTATATAAAGAGATTTCAGCTATTCTGTTTGATGGCATTCCCAACATTCAGAAATAGGGCTGTTTTGCAGGCATCGTGAAAAAAGAACAGTACATTTAAATTCTGTCTGCCAAATGATAGTTATTGTAATATATACCAAATCCAAATGTGCTCATGTTATTTCTGCTGCAATAAAAATATGTCTTGAAAAGTCCTAAGCACAGCTGTTGTACGGCCCATATACTAAGTGAAACTAAGAATTCCATCATTGACATTCCTAAAGATTTATTTCAGATCCCCCTTATGCTACAAATGCACAACTTCAGTTCAAAGCAAAGATTGTGAGAGTGAAGTCACTATAGTGGATAGTTATTTTCAGGTATGACTGGAATTAGTTTCTTTCTAATGGTTTAGCTCTCCATGTACTTTCAGCTAAATATTCAACTTTCTAAAAATGCTAGTTGGAGGGGGAGCTGTATTATTACAGCCTCTCCTAAGATTTCCTTGTTTTAATGGGATATTGAAAAGCCAAGTCAGTGATTAAATAGTGTGCTTGTGATATGGGCTGGCATATAGATTTGGGTTACATAAATACAGCTCTTTTACCTCGGGAAATCAAATGTATATGTTTAAGCCAGCAAGATACCTTAGAATGATTACAATACCAAAATTCCACAGAGCATTTTATTGGCCTACTTGGAGGCATTGCATTCAGTGGTGTTTGAAGGAAAATTTGAAAAGGCATGATACAATGAGCATTATTTCACTTGCAACATAGGAAACATGAAAACAATGGCTCATAAATTGTTATATGGTAATTTCTATAAAAACATCCTCCCTCATTATTTATTGAAAGTCCTAGAGGATTATTCAGGAAGCTCAAATACATTTTTATGTAAATTATCTGTTATCAGATGCATATTACAGTTATAACAAAATTGCAAATTTTAGTCAAAGTGCAAGTAAGGTTCAATAAAGGATTATTTTATTAGCCAAGCAATAAACAAACATGAGAATGGACCTTGCCAGGCAATAAACAAACATGAGAATGGACCTTGCCAGGCAATAAACAAACATGAGAATGGACCTAGTTTTGTTGACAGTGCTAAAATGATGTGTTTGTGATCTGGTAATGTGTATTTTTTATATATATTTCTGATAAGTGGCCAAAATAAAATAGATATAGCTATTGTTATAAACGTTGTTGTTCCAACACACTGCACTTGTAGAACAAGAAGCCACTAATTAATTTAATTATAGTTATAGTTTAAATGTTTTGCTGCTTATATAATAATGTTATTATTTCCAAAATAAAGGTAAGAAAAAATAGGAAGTAAATATTTGTGAAGGAGAAAGGTGGATTGTTTGGTGTTGGTTTTTGCCATGTATCCATTATGCCACAAAGGCCTCTTTATTACTAGCTATGATTTATTTACATAAAGTTTGCCATTTAAAATATTGGTCATACTGGCTCAGAAAAGTGTCTACAACTATTTTTAAAAATTATGCTTGGCTTGTATTTGTTACCCATTACAACACCTTTGTACTTTATTATAATTCCAGAGGAAACCACTAATAATGGCTTTGTCCATAAACTTCTGCAAAAATTTGTCTTCATCTTATCAATGGAATGCTGTTTTGTCCATTGTGTTGGTATTTTTTTTATAAAACCATACTTCACCTTATCAATGCTGTGTGAACTTAACAAAAATTTCTTGTGATCCTCTTCTGTGGTTTTCTTTTGGTTATTTTCTTTTTCTTACTTCAACATCAACAAATCAGTGCTGCAAAAAATAATAGTGTCCTAACTGATCCTTGAGATATTATGTTAGCTTAGATTATGTTTTGATATTAAACAGATCTCTTAAACATCCTATAGTTAATCTTTAATTAGATTCACATCTAGTTTGGATTGTTGTTGAGAGGGTCATCATGGGAAAGCATTTTCTTTTCTTTTTTTTTCTTTTCTATTATCGACTAATTTTCATTCTTCCATTTCATTTTCATCAAGATATAGATACCTAGATTTATATACAGACTAACCGAGAGAAGAAGTTTGTGACTGTGGAATTTGAATCCATAAATTGGAATATTCCCAAAATTAAAATACACACAGTAATAAAATCCAGATAAAACCGGGATATATTTCGGGGGCGACTATTTAACCCCCTTGTTCACCCGCGAAGTACAAAAAGGCAATTGCCTTTTTGTACTTCGCGGGTGAACAAGGGGGTTAAATAGTCGCCCCCGAAATATATCCCGGTTTTATCTGGATTTTATTACTGTGTGTATTTTAATTTTGGGAATATTCCAATTTATGGATTATATACAGACTGTTTAATAATGCTTTGTTTCCCTGCCAAAAAGAGCCTCTTGGACAAATAGATATTGCTTTCAAAGAATATCTCATGTATCAGTTTCCCAGTTGCACCCATGGTGAATTTAATTGCTATTCGCTCCTGCTGATTTGATTAGGTAATGCAGCTATATAATCAGCATAATTACCAAATGCTATAATCTGTTTAATAGGCATGGACAATAAAAAAATTTTACAGTATTATACAACAACCAAAATTTTTGTGCTAGAACAGTAGGTTCTAATTCAAAGATACGTTTCATAAAACTTTGCTTAATTTGGCGGATTCTTCTTGAGCTGTAAACATTTAAACTCATGGCGGGTTTTGTTATTAGGTTATAAAAGCAATTGAAGAAGGGTATCGTTTGCCAGCACCCATGGACTGCCCAGCAGGCCTTCACCAGCTGATGCTAGACTGCTGGCAGAAAGAACGTGCAGAAAGGCCAAAATTTGAACAGATTGTGGCCATTCTGGATAAAATGATTCGGAACCCAAATAGCTTGAAGACTCCTTTAGGAACCTGTAGTAGGTAAGTTATGGATTAGATTCCTAAAATATAGGATAAAATTCTAGACAGCTTTTCTTTGTTTCAGCTCTTGTTGGCCCATGATTTACTTATTTTATTTCAATTTTTTTATCCTTCCATTATTATTTAGGATAAGTTCAATCATTCCAGATTCCAGATGCTTTTACAAGGATAAACTAGTTATTAAATCTAAATTATATTGATGGTATATGGATGTTCCTTATCCTAAGCCAAGAGAAAATAACAGCTGTCTCTGATCCATTTTGAAAAAAATGATAACCATTTGGAAGTTTTTTGGTTTTTTTTTTTTAGAATTTGCCTATCTAATTCCAAATAGTTGTTGATTTGATTAATTAACTTCATACTGGATTACATCAACATATCTTTATAGACCACTGTTGAAACAGTATAAATACTTAATGTAAAATGTGGCCATTTTTCTGGGTAGAATTAGAAGATCAGAATATACTGCTATTTGAAATACTAAAGGACAGAAGAGTGTGTCTACAGAAACATTATAATTGGATGGAACAGTAAATTGGATGGATGGATGGAGATAGACAGATGGATAGATGGATGGACAGACAGATGATAAATGCCTCATAAATTATCTTGTGTCTTCCTTACTTCTTCAAGAGAGCAATCAACTACACAAATATTCCCACTGTTCCCAGGTTGATGGCTTGGCACGTGGGCGGGAGGCATATGAATAACAGGTGCATATGCACATGCTCTCCACTTGTGCAAATGGAGCCTTGCATGTGAGTGGAGGGTGCTTGCATTTGCATTCGAATGGAGCTTCACACATGAGTGCAAGTACCCTCCACTCACCTGAGTGGAGCTTTGCAAGCACAAGTGTCCTCCACTCCCACAAGTGGAACTTAATGTGTGTGCATTTGCCCATCTCTTCCATGGCCCAGTTTCAAATAGGCCATGATCTGTTAGTGGACCATGGCCCGGGGATTGGGGCTCCTGAATTACACTACCACCCACACATTTTCCTTAGGTCTCTGCTGTATTGCTCTTATCAATCTTAAATTTAACATTAAGGGTTCAAAGCTTTCCAATTCCAAGGAGGGCAGAATGTTTCTAAATCATTGGTTTCATATGAACAACCCAAGATTAAGACATAGTGCAGTAGACCATTACCTGTATTGTTCTTCCATTTTTCCCTAATTCTGCTGCTTAATCATGTGTGGGACTGACCATATGACAGAATTTTTTTGGAAATGTTGTCATCTTCAGGAATCTTCTGTCCAACAAGAAGGCAGTTAGAGTTATGTGCTCAGCACAGAGTCAGTTGCAGTTACACAGTGTCTAGCTTCAAATAAACAGATAAATAAATCAAATTCCTCTGAGGCACATTCGCTTTCAAGATTGTGACATTGGCAAACACAAAAAAACAGAACCATTTGGATTTCTGGAAATATCTTTACTGCTAGTAAGGTAGATTAACAGAATATTGAAAGCCTATCAAGGCTGTTCTCCAATTCATATAACTAGCATAATTAAAGCAGTGTTATTTTCAGTCCCTTTCTCACAATTCTCCTAACTACCCCGGCTCAGGAATCTTTCCTGTAAAAATCCTGTTTTCTCCTCTAATAGTTGTGCACCAGTCTCCACATTCCCAAAGTCTATTAGACATTTCATAGCACTGGTCCAATATCATGTCTTGAAAAAAAAAAAAAAAACACTTTCTTTCTCGTAGCAAAGCTACATTGGTGCCTATTACAGATGCTATTGAGCCAGTGGGGCTTGTGCTGATCAGTCCTGCACTAGACTGAATGCCAGAAAAGCAGGAAACAATTAGCATATTTCCAATGGCTTTATTAGCTTGGTTGTAAATTGGCTTAACAGATGCTAGGACTGTGCAGTTGTAAATTAGGTAGATAATGATCTGAAGAGAATCTCTCACCTGAGAGCAGGCCTGTTGTAGAATGATAGTCTAGAGCTGCTAATATCCACAATATCTTGTCCAAGGATCATAAATTAAAAACATATCCATAAGGTACAAGTCTCCTATCTAATGTTTTCACAGTGCTGCAGGATGAGGTAGAGAAGGTTATGGTGGTTTCTTAGAAGCCATGTTCCAAACAGAACACACACAAAGGGAAAATTATTTCCCTGCAGTATGAATTCCATCATGACTTTCTCTTGCATCCGAATTAATTAAGCTTGACTTTTCTTCAATAATAACACACAAGCACACACGCATATACACAGAGACATATATTGGACATATTCTTTTCATTTACGATAATTGATTATTGCTTAATGCCTCTTTTTGATCCCTTTTCAAAGTCTCAGCAAGAAAAGGATTTTCTAGTCAGAAACATGCATTATCCCCATGACTATTAGATTAGATATAGTCACCTATTTTGAATAAAAGTTTCATCTTATATCGACACATGTAAAATTAAGCCCGTCTTCAAGAACACATAGCATATGATTTCAAATAAAAAGTTTCTTTTTCTTCTTCTTCTTTATTTTCTCTTTATCATTTCAGGTGTTGAGGGATCAGATAAGAAGCAATTATATTTACTTTATTTGACAAGTATTCTGTTTTTCATTATTTAAAACAAACAAGATTTTATTTTGTTCTAAATATTGAAACATCTAAAACTTTTAGATGACTTCTGTGATTGTAACTCAGCAATAGATTCAGATAAAATCCTTTCTACTGTTGATGACCAAATGTAGCTACAATTTAGTAACAATTTTACAGGGATGAAAAGGGAGTGGGATAAAGATAGCTGGGTAATTTACACAAAAACAAGGAGAAAGAGGAAAGGAGAAAACAGCAGGTAAGTACTGGAGTACCAGACCATTTCTAAAGTATTAATAGTCTGCTAAAATGTTATACAGCAATATAGGTTTGTACATGCTTAACAAGCATTCCTTGGCCTTTTGCTTTTTATTATATGCATTTTAGATGGATCATATTTTTACTCAGTAACAAACACTGAATTATGTTTGTTTATACCCAAAACATTATTTTTCATTCAACCTAGACCAATCAGCCCTCTTCTGGACCAGAACACCCCTGATTTCACAACATTTTGCTCTGTAGGGGAATGGTTGGGAGCAATCAAGATGGAAAGATACAAGGATAATTTTTCTGCTGCAGGTTACAATAACCTTGAGACAGTAGCCAGGATGACAATTGAGTAAGTGAACTGCATGCTTATATTATCTATTTTTGCTTATCTTTGTCTCGTTTAATTGACAGAGGAGATTATCACCTTACCCAGCCTTCTATTAAAAGTGGAAAAAAGTACCACAGAAAGTTCTGGTCCCTTGCTACAATCTGTTTAACTATTATAAAAGAGGGTTTGACTTTGAAGGGTAATAAAAACTATTGTCATTTGGGGAATTTGCTTCTTGCTAATTAAAGACTTAAATATGATTGATCATAGTATTGAAAGGTAGCCCCTTCAAAGCATAAACCAGATTTTTATTAGCCTTTCTTAGTTTTTATGAAAGCAAGTGCTTCACACTGAGACATTTTCAACTACCTTACTCATTGTGTGACAACCACACAAGGAGTAAAGAAGCTGCACTTCACAGCAATGTGACTTGAGGACATTAACTATGTCAGTGTGCTATTCTGTATGACAGAATGTCAGGGGAGTATTAAGTCTTAATAAAACTTGTAAAAATTTAAGATTGTGCTGCCTCTCTCTCTTTCTCTACTTTTGAAAAAGAAAAGCAATAGCCATAGTTAATACCATAGGGGATATCTGACCTTCACTTTAGGGTTGTGCTATCCCCTTGGAACATATACCAATTAATGGAAGATAATAGCAATTTTTAAGATTTTATTTTTACTCACCATAGTCTATTTCATCAGAAAGCACGGTGCATGTATGCTTGGCTTTTCAAGTGATTACTTCATCACGTTACAATATGGTGAAGTAATCACCTGAAAAGCCAGTCATGCCGATAACGTATTGAATATCATTTGGTTGTTTGGTTGTTATTACTTTTCTACTTCCCTCCACTGAAAGATTACTAATATTGAATTTTCCTCCCTCCCCATAGTGACATAATGAGCTTAGGAATCACATTGGTTGGCCATCAAAAGAAAATCATGAGCAGCATTCAGACTATGAGAGCACAAATGTTACATTTGCATGGCACTGGCATTCAAGTGTGATGAGACATTTCTCCCTTCCAAGGGAGGGGACAGACTTGAGAGAACAGTGCCAGCCTTCAGTCTTCATGAAGTGCTGCTAGAAGACACGTGATTTGACAGAGCCTTCATTTGGATGACAGAAGGCTCATCAGAAGCACCTACAGACTTGAACTCCTAAGTGCCACCAGAAAGTTACTTAAAAGGGAAAACAGATCTACCAATGGCGGCAACAAAAGAAGTGACAATAAACAAAGTACTACCTGAAACACCTACGAACACCTTGAACTCTCTAACCTCCTTTTTATCTAATGGACTTTTTAAAGTGTATATAAAGGATTTTAAAAGAAAGAATATATTTGTCAGATAAAAATCATGATATTGTTAAAGTCAACAAATATTTTCCTTAAAACTTTCATTTCAAACTTATTTTAAGAAATCAGTTGTTTTCCTTTTTCATATAGCTCTTCTTTTAGTGTTGCATTTATATCTTTGGACCTTCTTAGTGCTAAGCATATGACACATTATTACACTGGGGAGTTTTGAAAGATTGTACAAGTTTCTATAGCCACAAGAAGTGTAACAGGGAAATGTGTATTAGGCTAGCTACTGGGTGGGTGAAGCAGGGTTGGCCAGGGCTTTTTTTTTCTTCTTTATCTAATTTTGATATCTATTTTTGTCTGTTTATTCCACACCACATTGATGTGGTTTGCTAATTGGCAGGAAATCAGGAAAAAAAATCATTGCCAGGAGTTCTGATATTTTTTAAAATAATTTTGTATAAGTAAATCACACACTCTTCTTTAAACAGGAAATGAATAAAATGGTGAACCTAGCAATAATGTTCCCTAAAAATGCCTAGGCACTTTTAAAGAAATGGTTTGAAAGATGGTTTTAGTAGGTTGCCTGGGTTAAAGGAAGCTGTACAACTGCAACTTTAAATGGGTTGAAGCCCTTTCATGGAATGATTGATGGTACAGTAGGTGTATAAACAGAACAAGTACAAGTACTATAGTGTTGCTTAGCCTTTTAATCAGAGCACATTGGGTGTTTGTTCTTGCAGGGGATTGGGTGTCTTTTTATTTTTATTTTTTCAACAATGAATATTAGAAGGTCTAGGAGAATAATAAGCATATGGCTAATATGAGATTAAGATGAATGTAGTCCCTATTGCAGAAGTAAGAATGTGAGGATACAATCCAGAGAAGAGTAGGCTTTCCGACATTGCATATAAATTCAGAAGAAATTGCATTCAGGTGGGTGGATACCAGTGGTGTGCTGCTGCCGGTTTAAACTGGTTCTAACAAACCGGTAGTTCTGACCATCTTCTTGCCCTATCCAGTGCTATATTTCCTTCTTTCTGGCTCAGCTGATTCATGTAGCACAGCTGATTTCCGCGCCTCAACTGTTCTACCCAGGGGGGCTGCCCTAGAAGGTACAGCTTCAAATTGCTGTATTTTGAATGCTGTGCGCATGCTCACAGAACTGGTTGCTAAGCCGGTTGCAGCCCACCATTGGTGGATACACTCTTTTTGTCAGCTAGGGCTTATATTTCTGTCCATACTTCTACCAATCATGCTGTTTGAAACATGGATATGCAGATGACTTCACTCATAGATTGCCTTCCTTGTCATAGACAACTGCATCTGTAGTGGCAAGCAATGACAGGAACCCAGTCATATAATTCTCATCAGTGTTGCCACTAATAATGGACAAGCCAGGTTTGGGACAAGCCCAGTTCAGAATGAGGAAGTTATACACATTGAAATGAATGTGATTTCAAACCATAATCATGCTCTAAAGTTCCTAGGATCTCATGGGCCCCAAGTCTACCTAACATTCTCTGGACTGCAGTTCTCTTGTGCAAGCTCTAATGAAATGAGTGACAGACAACAGGGCTTGCACAGGATATGTTCCTGTCAGATGGTGCCTTTGGATTTTGTATTACAGGTGTAGGAATATAAGGCAAGTGGCACTTCAACATTTCATTGTGCGTGTGTGTGTGTGTGTTTTAATGAGCTGCTCTAGGCACATGCATTCAGAACTTCTGACTGAAAGATGATTGTTGAGTGAGAGAACCCTTTTTTAAAGAAAAATACCAGTTTTAATTTAATATATGTGTCCTTGAGTTGAGTGAAATATATAATTACCATAAGCAATAACAAAGTGTGTCGCAGGACTATATATGAAACAGGTGACCAATGCTGTCAAAAATATGAAAATCATGAGCTACCCAGCAGTGAATAGCTGTACTTCCAAAGAGAACTGGGATGCTTTTATTGGTTTTCATAGAGAAAGATCCCAGGGATCAGTCATATAAATTAAGACTTGTTTGATAATGTGGACATCCACAAAAAGAAAAAAAAAATGAAAAAAAAAATAACCCTGTAAATGTCCCTTTGTAAAACTTGTACATTTTATTTATACTGTCTTGTTTTGTACACACATTTATGTGCAGTGAGCTCTGAATACATTGAAAATGCACTATATTTTTCTATTTTACTTAACAGAGCGTCACAAAAAGGAACATGTTTTTCAGTGCTAATATAATGTGTTTTCCCACGTTTAGGACCAAAGATAGTTACAAAGAATTCAGATAGTTAATTTGCCCTTCCTCCCATTTTCTTTTTCTTTTTCCAGCACTGTACAATGTTTTATTTGTTTTATTTATTTATTTTGTTAGAAAAATAATTTTGATTATGCTATTTTTTTTCTTCTTTTACCCTTTGTTAAAGAAATCTGTAAAAAAAGATAAACAAAAATATTTGAATTAACATAATCCCATTACATAGACACTTCCATTTGTAATCTTTGTAATAGACTGTAAATATATTTTTGGAAATATAACTGTGAATAAGGGTTATTTTGTCATTGTCTGTCTATGTAGTAACTGCAGCATTTTATAGCTTTCTCTAGTTGTCATAATTCCTCATTAGGCATTGGGGAAACTGATAATTTAGTATTAAACTGAGAATAGCTGTTGTGTTCTTAATGTACAGAAATGAGAATTTTCTAGATTGGTTAAATTGGTTCATTTAAAATATTACTTACATCATTGATTTCAGCAGCCTATGCCTAGATACAAGGAAATCTGAAGCACATACAGAAATAAATTCATGAACCCAATTAGAGAGGATGTAAACCATCATGCCAGTTTGCTTGGGAGCAGAAAATGGGGTATATATGCGGATTCAAAAGTAGCCTTCCATTCTCTCTATGAATCCCCAAAGACAATTTATACTACTGTTAACAGCTGTACCTATCATGAGTAGTATTTGCACACGAGGAACTATTCTCATTGGTTTATTGTTCTGCCCATGGATAGGACCTAAGGCTATAGTTCTAATCTTACTTCATTTAATTACAACAGTTCCATTGGCTATAATTGGTTTAGCTTGTGTCATTTGCTTGCAAATTTATACCTGTAATTATCTTCCTATATAGATTCAGTAGCTAATCGTGTTTGTGTTTGTGTGATTGCGGAAAGAAATGAGTGCAGTGCAGTTTGGTGAAAATTGTCATGATTACCCAAAAAGAACAACACTTTTTTTCTTTATGTTTGACTGTTAAGAATGTAACTGTGTTTCCTCTTTCTGATCTAACAAGACTATATTCAAATGGGAATGATATTTGAATTTGAACCCATCCCTATTTGAATGGGTATCTATTTCTTATAGACAATTAGTCATTTGTGGCACAATCAGTATGCTTATCATAATTCTCACCACATGGAATAATTCCCGAAGAATTATTTTGTGTATATTAATTTATACATTATTCATAATTGAGACCACAATATAATTTCAGTAATTTGGAGGATAAAGCAGTTATATCAAGCTTCGTTTGCATTTAGTTTTTTTTTTTTTTTCATATTACCACCAGCTTTGGAGAATAATGAATTGCATAGAAATTCATACTTCTGGAGAAATGATATAAAACATGACATGGTGTGTATATAATTGTATCATTTTTTTCATCTAATTAGATTACCCAGTGCACAGTCTCCTTCTCCCACTTTCTATCTGGCTAATGAAGATATGACAGTATGTGGTGAGGGTCAAAGATCCAATGACTCACTAGTGCAGCTCTGAACAATAGTTTGTAAGCTCTGCTTATATCATATTGCTGCTGGATATAAGATGATTTAGAATTGGTTCCAGAAATCTAAAAACAAATTCAAATTATATAAAGTTATGTAGGAAGATAATACAGAATGCCAATAAAAGCTAAGACAAAAGGCTGCAAATCCTTCAGAAGAAAGTTTGCAATGCTGTTTTTTTTAAAAAAAAAAAAATCTGGAAAATTGAAGCTGCTAAGAGAGGTGTTTTATCTGCATGGGAAAAAAAACCTTTGAAGGATTTGTCATAGTTCTATTAAATTCAACAGAAAAGTTGATAAGGTAAATATAAAATCACATTTATGACAGCCCTAAGGCCAGATACAAACAAAATATCTAATAAAAAAGTATTAAGGGGTGTGTGTGTGTGTGTGTGTCAAAAAAAAAACCCAGTATAATGGAACTAAAAATAATTAGGAACAAATAAATCCAAATAAATACTATTATAAGAAGATCCAAATTTAAGTAATGGTGTGGCATATCATACATAGCAGAAAGAGGTTATTGAGAGGTTATTTTTGAATCCTTGTCTGAAAGAAGTAACATTAAATAGAGATCACGCTCTCTACCTGGAAATTTTTTCAAGACAGGAAATAAGAGTGTCTTGAATCCTTATATAGGAAACAGTATATGCATATGGCTTAGAGTTTCTACTAAGCCCTCAGCACCTGGACATAACCAAAGATGTATAGGAGTATGCTTAAAATGTTTAAGATGAACTGCTAAAGTGTAACCCAATTTCCAAATTGGAATAGATGATAAATGGGAATTGGAGCAAACACTTTTAGAAGCAAATGATAAATACTGTGGGGTGATATTTTACTTAGGCTTGTTTGGAGACCTATATCCCAAATCCATTACTCTAGCATCCCCCCACCCCAAAATTTTATCAAAAGCTTTTTTTTAGTCATGACAATGTAAAACTATCTCTAAATACTAATGGGGCCAAACCTATAGGAAGCAGAATTAATAAGAGACTATGCTCTAGCATCCAATAAAAGTATAAGATGTTGCAGGATGGGAAAACTAAAAGTTTTGAATTTTTTGTTTATAGATCTCTTCCCATCTGTAGAAATATTAAGGTTGGCATTATTTCTCAATGGAGAACATGTTTATTTGTTTTTAATCTTGTCTTTCTTTGAACAAGTAGGTTTTTGGGTTTTTTAAAAAAGCAATCAGGTCTGGCCCAATCTTTTTGGTTTCTTAAGTCAAGGAATAGCAGGGTGATTGTCTTCTGCTTGACATGTGGAATACAACTCTACTAATAGTTGACTTTAATTTCTGTATCATAAATGTTGCATCTGTCATTTTATGTGGGAAACATATTGGAAACGCCTTTCACTCCAATCTAGGTCATGTGACCAAGAAAGAACACAGTCTTAGGACAGCAAGTCAACAGAATTTGAGTTGTTTCTCAGTTGTCTCTTCCCTAAGAATGTATTAGGTGTGTGCGTGGGGTGTTAATTTGTGTGTGTGTGTGTGATATTTTTCTTTGAAGCCACAAACTGCAGTTCGGTTTTTCACTTTTTTTCCCCTTTTCTCATACCAAATTCTGTCCTGTTCTGTTTGGTTTTCAGAGAATATGCCACCCAACAACAGAGAATTCTTGGCTCCTTTCCCTAATTTCCTTCCAGCAAATATAATAATAAACAAATATGCAACCAGAATAATGAAGCTTCATTCTTTAACATCCTGCTCAGTTAAAGGAATGCCTTAGGGCCCACTGAGTGGATATAACTCTACTCCTTTGATCAATGGGTGCAGCCATTTTGTGGCTATTTCTACAGCATGCTGTCAAAATTACTAATAGGTCCTGTGCCCCAAATATTGCCTACACCAGCTGTATAGATAGAAGAAGGCAGGTAAGGACTATGCTATGGTCAAACAGGAATTTTAGAGACCCAATTTGTCCAGAATCACCAGAATTTGAAACTAAATTAAGTGTGATATTTTAGATCAGGGAGCTTTAGGCAATGCAAATATTAGGACTTAAAATTATTTTTTAAAAATAGAAGTTAAATTAAGTGGGGGTGGGAATTTAAGATATATATAGATGCTTTTACTTCAAAGAAGCAGTGCAGGGATCAAAACTGCTGGTGTTTGATGGTGGTATGCTCCCAGTTCAGACTGGTTCGGCCAAACTGGTAGTAGAAAACAAAAAGCCTCCAATCAGCAGAGAGGAGGAAAACAAGCCTCCGATCAGCTGAGAGGATAAAAGAATGAAAAATGCATGGGAGGGTGAGAGGGTTAATCTTAGCTTTTTGTTTCTTTATCCTCAGCTGATTGGCTTGTTTGGGGTGTGCGTGTTAGGGGTGTGCGCATGCATGCATGCACACACGAACACCCACTGAACTGGTAGCAACTAAGGTAGGATCCCACTACTGTATCAGAAGATGTGGAGAAAAATGGTCCATAGAATCACCAAATGCTGGATACCACTCAATGATAACGTCATCATCATAGATGCTAACCCTTTCCAAGAAACTTTTGCATCACAGTACAATTATGATACATTTAAAACTTTTAATGAAAGGGGGAGCTGGGAGATTGAATAAAATGTTTTGTGGATTTGCCCAATTCACTGACTTGTAATCACCTGGCCAGGGATTAGCAAAATAAGAAGAAGAAGAACCAAGTTTAACATACTTGTAAATATAGCAGGTAGGCTTGTAAATGACTTTGTTAAGTGTTCTGTGAAAATAGCCTACAAGTAATTGGGAGCCAATGGCTTCAGACAACAGTGATGAGGGAGGGAGGGAAAGAAGGAAAATACAAGTTCCCCTTTCCAATTTTTTTCTTTGGGGAAAAAAATCTACCTTGATGCATGATGTTTCTGGCTCCACTTTTATTGTTGATCTAACTATGACAGCAACAGCTTCTTATGAAGGTATTTTCAATCCCTGTGGCTCATACATCCCATCGATGCATATAAGACAAAAAGATTAAAATATGCTAGCAAAATCACCGTGTTTTTTTTTTTTTTTACTGTACTTAGATACAAGCACTTGTCAAATAAAATTAAATAAGTGGCAGGTAAACCTGTGTGGCTGGGAGGACCACTCAGGAAAATAATGACAACATTCAAGTAAACATTGAATCTAAGAGAAACTGAACATGCAAAGTTCAGTCTACTAGGTGTACCAAAATCTGAAATCTGAGCAACCTGTTACTTTCGAGGTTTGTATTTGTATGTACTAAGTGCAAATAGAGTATCTCTAACTGTATATGACATGTTTTACCTTATGAATCATAATAAAAGCCATGCAGGAGAGAGAAGCAAGCTACCAACTCCATCATCCTTCTAGAATAGCTCAACATATCATGTTGAGTTATACTCAGCCAGCAGCAGCCACAGCAGGCTTTGATGGTCAGAAATGTGTAGTGAGTTCATGACATAATTTCTACCTTGATGTTTGTAAGAGGTATGGAAGTCACAGTATTTGTGACTTATCACCTTTATAACATTCCAGACATTTGGGGCTGTCTGTCAGAAATCATACAGGTAGTCCTTGACTTACAACCACAAATTTTGAGCCCAAAATTTCTGTTTCTAAGCGAGTGAGTTTTGCTCCATTTTGCAATCTTTCTTGCCAGTTATTAAGTGATTTACTGCCATTTTTAAGCTAATAACAGATAAGCTTGTTGATTGAATGCTGCTTCCCCATTGACTTTGCTTGTCAGAAGGGTCACAAAAGGTGATCACATGACCTGGAACACTGCAACCATCATAAACATGAATTGACAGTTGCCAGGCATATGAATTTTGATCACATGATCACAGGATTGCTTGAACGGTTGTGTGAAAACCAATTGTTAAGTCACTTTTTTGGTGCCATTTAACTTTGAACAGTCACTAAATGAATGACTGTAAGTTGAGGACTACATGTAAACTTAAAGCTGTTGTATATCAGAGATTTTGCAACAGTAAATTACTCAATTAACTTGTCTTAGACTAATATCGCAATCCAGGTCTGAATCTATATTTACACTGCTGTGCTTGATATCCCAAAATAAAAAAGAACGCAACTGCTAATTCTGAATCTGAGAAGAGAAACTACAAATAGAATATGAGACCATACTCTAGACACCTAAGAAAAGCAACATTTTTCTTAGATACCTGACACTCTGCTGTGACAAGATTACTAAGGGACAAGATTACTAAGGGTATCTGAACACTAAATAGAACAAAATATAGCCCCAATCAGTCTTCTAGGCTCTTAAAATCTGAAAGATGTCATCACTTACAAGCTTAACTGCTGGACAATGTAATTGGATTCAGAAAGAAAAGAAACAATATATTGTTTGTGACAAAACCTTCAATATCTTTCAGTAATTTTTTTAAAGAAAAATAAGTATCACTGACAAAGTTGTGCAACTTTCATTGATTCAACAGCATCATTTGCTAGCCAAATGAAGCTAGGCATGTTTTTTTTTTAATTGATGAATAAAATCTTCTGGATCTTGAAGTGGGTGACTTTCACCCATGACAATGAATTGTTATGGAGCCAAATTGAATATCCAACTTGGAAGAATAAAAACAAGTTAATATATAAACAAGTAACTCCTTTTACCTCAGACTATCCACTCTTGACCTCACCCCATTCCTAAGTGTTCTGACTCACGCCCTTTTCCAACAAATCAAACCCAATCCAAAGAGAACAGAAACCTTTTAATGCTTCTGCAAAATAATTAGTTGTGATAAGCACAAGCCTTGCCAAACTGTGCGAGACTTGCCAAAAGATAACAGACAAGAAATAATTTGCAATACAAGATTCTTCAAATACAAACTCAGGATATAAGCCCAAAGTTGGATTTTCTCCCACTGAAATTCTCACATATCAAAGAAGCCTCTACAGTCAACAGAACCACACAAGGAACATACCTGATCTGAAATTTATCTTTAGAGCCAAGTATTAAATGAGTATCCGCAGGCTTGCTCTGATGCCTGGCTCTGAGCTCGCTAAGGCCTTAGGCAAGGCAGTTACTGCAAAATGATACGTGCCTCTCTAGGAGAATGTGCTTGGTAGATGTCCTCTCTGAACAAGGCAGAGGTAGGCAGAGATTAAAAAGTGCCCAGTGTTCTCTATATTGCCCTACTTTTATTGCTCAACAGTGGCACCTTTCCAATGTCACATAGCAACTGTAATGGAAATAACAAATTTGGAGAAGCTGAAATGTTGGGAAGTTATCTTATTCACATACACTGAAAGTAGTCTTAAAGCATTATTTCAGTTTTTCCATAGAAGAAGAACAAAAATGAACCATCTTGGCAGCCATAAGAAATAACCATCAAGCACATTTGTTTTCCTATTTTAACATGGGAGTGGGAAGTGTTCATGATTTGTTCAAGTCAAGCCATCCAATGTTTACTGGGTATTTATTTATCTTTTTAGTGAATTTCCCTCTCCCATCTTGGCTCATTTTTTAAAAAAAATATCTGCATTTGATTTCCTATACTCTTCTATTAACATTTATACTCATTCATGTAACATAAATAATAAATACTGTTGCAATGTGTCCAACCAACCTACTGTAGAAATGATTCCAATTATATACATAGTGCTTAATGCATTCATAAACTAGGATTGACTTGATTTGGTGCATTCCAAACAAGTATTGCCGACATTTTATTTACAATGTATCAAAGGCTACAATCCTAAGAAATTGGACCAGGAGTATATTTTCATTACAAAATTTATTTCAAGGTACAATTCAGCCATTCAGAATATCATATGCTTTAACTTGGACAGAATCAAAAGAAAACACTTTGATTAAGAACCCAATTTTATTATCTTATTAAAGAATATTTTCTTTTCCCCTTTCTTAAAAAACTGGATAAAAATTACCATATTTTAATCCAGTAGTGCATAACTTGAGGGTACACAAAGTTTCTGACTTGGGTACCTTTGTCCCACAAGCTCATCAAAAATTGCCACTCAATTGTAAGTTTTAAGATATCAAATAGTGAAAAAATTTTAAACGTGGGGAAAATAAATTAACATCTAATTAGATTTAATTGAATGCAATCTATTGTTTTCTTATTTCCATGCATCCCATTATCCTAATCCTTCATATTTCAAATATAGGCCTTGATTTAAAAAATGTTGTACATTTTGATAAGCATTGTTGACAAAGGTAATAACACTTACCATTTTCATTGAAATGGCTTAACACTAAAACACTTTAAATTATTTTTTAAACTGCAGTTTTGCTAATGTTTAAATTAAATTACTTTTGCAGGTATTGTGGACCCTAGAATGGAGATAAATCTTACAGATTTAAATTAATAGATTATTTTTCATAGAGGATCTTACAAATTGGAGTTAATAAAAAAAACTTTAATTGATTTAGTGATTTACATTGATGAATTACTTTGAAGGAGTAGATAAGAGTGGCTACCCTTCCAATTATGCTGCTCTAAATCAGGGGTCGCCAACCTTTTGGACCTCAGGGACCAGCAAACTCATATTTTTAAATCTTGTGGACCAGAGACCCTGGGAAAATCCCAAAAAAGTCTGCAGGAAAATCCTCCATCCCATTTTCCTACCGATTGATCATTCTTTATTTGGGATTACAGAGTACCATCTCCAGCTCCATTCTCGAGGGGGGGGAGAGAGAGAGAGAGAGAGACTTTTGGCTTCATGAAAAGAAAGCAGCAGAAGCAGAAGTCTTTCTTTCTCTTCCCCAAATTTCGCCAGAAATAAATCTTTGTGAGACCTGACAGGGAGAGAAAGACTTTCTCTTCTTTCCATGTGTGCAGTCAAAAGCAGAAGAAGAAAGAAGCAGAAAGAAGCAGCCCGGTGGCCAGGTGAGACACGTGGGGCAAGTTTCCCCCCTCTGCCCTTTCCCCCCTCCCCTCACTACCTTGTGTTGTTTGCAATGCAAGCGACGCAAGCCTTGTGTTCCCATGGGCCATGTGGGTGGTGCAGCCTTGTGTTCATGCACAACCTGGATTAATTGCTTTGGGGGGAACATTTCTCTGCAGACCACCAACATTTTCTCATGGACCACCGGTGGTCCCTGGCCCACTGGTTGGTGACCACTGCTCTAAATCTTCATCTACTTCCTTTCTCGGATTTTGCAGGAGAACTCTGTAATCCAAATACTGAATAGTTGTTAGCAAGAACTTCTTCTAACAATGAGAAATGAATTAAGATGCTCCATGGCCATCCTTTTTTTTAATCATACCTTCATTTGTTATAACTAAAGGGTTCTTTCAAAGTCTTGTAATTTAAAATTTCCTGGCCAACTTATCATATTCTTCTTTCTAGGTAAGTTAGATTCCTGACCAATGTCTTTCCTGTTCCCATGCTGGCTTACATTGCAGTGTGGTACTAATTATTCCTTCTTCTATATGCCAAGGTGTACCAGACATCACTTTTTTTCATCCACTTAGTGTGAAGGTGTGCCACTTAAGAAGTTTACTAGGTCATCTTATAAGTTATTTTTGAGTTACTTAGATCTGGTCATATATTTTACAATGACAATGATAATTTCTATTTTTAATTTTTTTTCACAATTTCACACTGATTCAGATCTAGAGAGTCCTCTATTTCAGTAGCAACTGTATCTATAAAAACTCATGGAACTGCAATGACTCTAGTGCTGAATTCAATCAAATATTTCAAAACCCAGTGAGATATGAAGATACATAGGAATGGATGATTGCATGATGATCAGGAGTTTTCACCAGTTTGGCTACAGATAGTGCCATTTTTTTCAATACAGCCTTGGCAGCTAAAATGTAAAATATGTTCTGCCCCTGAAAACCTGTCCCCACTTTAGTGTACTGCAAGATTTTATCCCTCACTAGGCAGCACAACCTGTTATAAAATCCTCAATCAGAAAAAAAAGATGTATCCAGCAAGAAACCAATAAGATGATTCTCCCAATCTCATACACCATGTGCTGAGTTTTCTTTGTTGATTACTTACAGAGGTAATATTCCCAGAAAGAGGAAAACAACCCCAGTCTCTCAATGTAAGTGTATCCAGTAAAACTTCTGAATGACATCAAGTGCAAATTCTGTTTTCCTTGGGATCTGTAGTCTTACGTACTGAGGCACAGACAATGTAGGATTGTTGAGGAGTCAACATAAATGTGAGTGGAGGTGGTCCTTGAGTTATGAGCACAACTGAGCCCAGAATTTATGTTGCTAAGTGAAACATTTTTAAAGTAAGCTTGCCTAATTTTTATGGCTTTTCTTGCCACACTTGTTTTAAGTGAACCATTGCTTTTGTTAAGTTAGTAACATGGTTGTTAAATGAATCTGGATTCCCTATTGACTTTGCTAGTCAGAAGGTTGTAAAAGGTGACCCCAGGCCATGGCAACCATCATAAATATGAATCACTTGCCAAGCATCTGTATTTTGATCACATGACCATGGGGATGCTGCAAATGTCATAAGTGTGAAAAACTGTCATAAGTCATTTTTTACAGTGCTATTGTAACTTTGAATGGTCACTAAATGAATTGTTGTAAACTGAGAACTATCTGTACTATGAAGAAGACTAAATCAGATATTGCTAACTCACTGCATTGCTCAGATTTGGCAGATTATAATTTATGCATAATCCTAAACTGTTGGCCACTGGATTGTGTAGTTTATCCATAAAATGAATTGAATTTGAACTTGCATTTGGTGATGTCAAAAAAAAATAGTAATTAATCTTTAAAGACTACATTTGGAAGTCATTACTTGATATTGTAATTGTTTCTTGATAACCATTACTCAGGAGAAATGACTCTTGGGTGGGAATCAAGTTAATTCAAGAAGACTGAATTATGTTACCTTTAAAAAAAAAACTGCATTGGATTGCATTACATCCATTGATGAAATTGTTACATGTAACCTCCAAACATCTGGCCTAAATTAATACAATAAGGTAGAGGAAGCCAGAATAAATAACAGATGTACATCCAAAAGTTAATTGATTTCTTAACACAGTAAGATCTGAATTAAATCTGAATTTAAATTACCCAAACTAAAACAAACTTAAAAGGAAATTATCTTTAGATCTGGTCATTTACAATTCATTATGCCAAAGGTCTGCTATTAGGTCCATGTGCTGAATAATTCAATGTCCTTTATAAAATGTCATCTTGCATGATTAGTCAGTCATATATACCATTATATATATAAGCAAAGATTTGTGACACAATAGTTTTCTTCTTATTAACTGAAAATGGGAAACATTTTCCTGCAGCTTTCACTGTATTGTATTCTACCCCAGTGCTTTGGGATCCAGTTTATCATGCCACAAAAGAAGTATGAAATGACAGACCTGTCAACACCACTATTGTCAGTTCTTTTCCCCTCCCAAAGCCGTCTGCACAAATAGTGGCAGCATTTAATCACTGCTTTTTCAAATGTCAGGCTTCTAAAATGGATGGAGTTGTCCCATCTTACCAAAATTGAAATGCCACATCTGTCTTCACAAAGTACTCCAGATCCACCACAGGAGTTGATGATAAGTTATGAGCACAGCTGGCTACCTATCTGGAAATCTGTCAAGGGAAAGCTGGCAACTAGGAAAGTGTGAAGAACTCAAGATAATATGCTTGAGGGTTTTTTTCAGTCAGTGTTCCTTAAACCAAAGCCTGCTCAGCTTCCATGTTTAGCCATGTTATTTGTCTTCCAAGCATATCTGGAACTGAGTGCAGGATGCTGATGGCAATGGGACTGAATGCTAAAAGAGATGGAAGGACCACAATAATACATGGGCAAACAATTGATACAATCTCAAGGTAAACAGCTTCAAACTCGATTGCAGAAAATATGACTTCAGCAACAGAGTGGCCAATGCCTGGAATGCTCTCCCCGACTCCATTGTTACAATCTCAAACCCTCACAGCTTCAACTTCAAACTATCTACCATGGATCTCACCCAAGAGGTCCGTGAAGAGGGCATGCATAAGCACACTAGCGTGCCTACCATCCCTGTTTTACTGTCCCCATTTATTTGTATTTACTTCCTTTGTTCATGTTTATATTCATACTTATATCTGCTATTTTGTACGTTTGACAAAAAAATAAATAAAGTACAAAAAATAAATAAGCGTCTTTCTTTCAGATTCTTGAATCCTGTGGTAACTATATGCCATAAGTCAATTTCAATTTTTGAGCTACTTATATCAGCAAGAACAATTGTAATGAAGCTCTATGAGATGTAGCAAGTGGGGAGTGACTATTTTCAAACTCAGAAATACTTTGCAAATTCTCACTGTTGATAACGATACTTCTGCACATACATTATCTGAATTGCTGAATATTCCACATTTTGTCTGCCAAAGTTTGCAGACCCTCAATTGCCAATCAGGTGGTGGTAAGCAAACAAGCATCTTGCACCTCAATCTTGTTTCCTCCTCAGTGTATTCTTTGCTTAGGTGACCTGTTTGCATTTTTCAGTAAGTGCAGTTTCCCAGCTCATTTAAAACTAATTCTGCTTTTCCTTTGGGCCCAAACCAGCATCAGAAATGAGATTCAAATTTTTTCCTCTGGAAGCCAACAAATCATTGAACAGTTTGATGTCAAAGCCAAGAGCAATAAAGAGGAAATTGCTAATTTTTTATTCATTATTAAAATTATGATGCTGAAGACAGTTGGTACACAAGGGAAAGGAAGGGGGGACAAAGCAAGAAGAAGGAGAAAAGGCAGAGGAATGAAGGAAAAAGCACTGAATATATGATTATTTCCCAAGACACCACATTATAGACTAATAATATGGGGGAATCTGCCAAACAAGAAAGCAATTATAAGACCTTATTTTGTATTTATTATCTATCTGTTTTAATTGAAACCATTGCCTAATATCTCCCCTCGAGTTACAAAACTTTCAAAGAATAAAGGCGACAACATAGTAAAAACAACAAATGAAAATAGAAAAACCTTAAAAATAGACTGATTCCTAAGGCTCCTTTTTATTGCTTTATTAACTTTATTAATTCATAAATAGTTCCATGGCTGTTTCCCTGAATATGATAAAATGTTAGATGCTTCTTAGGAATTATCCACAAAACTGAAATCTATGTAATAATATGTGTCATAGCACCAGGCCTATTAAATAATATGACTGAAATATACATCATTGCATCTTCAGTATTTGTTTTTAACAGAGAAACCTGTATAAAGAATGAGTTAGCAGCAGGATTATTTTGGCAAACTTAAAATTAAACAGGGAATGGTAAATATTAGAACTAATTATTTGCTGTTGTATATTTCTGGAAGAAGAAGAAGTTGTGAAAGGCCAGCCAACAGATTTATTTCAAACAAGAAGAGTTATTTGCCTTGTACAGTCCTGCATTTATTTAGGAATGTAAGCTTGTAATGTTATTTCCTTAGGGAACAATGATCTGGTCCAGATCATTGTGTGTGTTGTGTGTGTGTGTGTGTGTGTGTATGTGTGTGTTTGAAGAAAGTTAGGAAGATTTGAAAATGCAAAACTTTTAGTAAAGTTTATTTTTAAAAAGCCAAAAAACACACATTTTCTTATAGTTTTTCTAATAACATGATATTAAAAATGCATATAGAAAGAGTAATAAAAAAATCAAAACATTATATCAAGTGAATCACATTTTCATATCTTCATTTCTTGATGGCCTTTAAATATTTATTCTAAATTACCATAATCATATATTTAAAGGGTGGAGCATAAATCTATGCTAAAAAAATTAAGATGCAAAGATATAAAACATCTTGCACAAACAAGATTGTTCTTTACAATGAAAACTTCATTAGCAAAACACACACACACAGAGAATGCTTAATTTACTTTGTTTGCTATTACTTATTCCAAATCACTTTAAAATTATCTCTCAGATGTAGAATGGAGCTGCTCCAGTACTAAATCAAGGGACAGGAAATCAGCAGAATGGTATCAACATATTCAGATATATTGGCTTTCTGTACATATGTAATGTTGGACCAACCAGGGGTGGGATTCTATCAGTTTGCATTGGTTACTAACATTCTAAGCAGTTCGGAGAACTGGTTGTTAGAAGAAATTACTAGCCTGATCCTGTACGGAAGGTGGGCAGGAAACATTCTGGTATTGCTTACAGAAACTGCCTCTCTGTTAACCCTTATTACTGTTCTGTCCCCTCATTAGCATTCTTGAGATCCCCGCGCTTTGATTGGCCAAAGTGCGGGGCACTCTGATTGGTCAGGCGAGCCGCACCGATTGGCTCGCTAAGAATCTCCCGCGATTGGTCTATTCGAATCGCGGGAGATTCAAAGTGGTGCCATTGGCCGCGGCCGCCGCGGCTAAAGGAATAAAAGCCGCGAACCTTTTGCAAAGCGCCAGTTCGGTTCCTACTTTAATAAAAGAGCATGATTTGAAGTCACCGACTCCTGGCATCATTTTCGAGGACACGACACTGGCGACGAGGGTGGGATCCAGACCCTGAACCGAACCACGTGTCCGACGGAAGCCAGACGAATCTCCACGATGGCGAAAATCGCACCCCCCGCAGCCTTCAATCCTGCCACCGAGGACTGGGAATCGCACTCCGACCAATTCCGCATGTTCCTCGAGTGCAGCGATCTGAAGGACGCCACCGGCCCCATGAAGCGCGCCGCCTTCCTGACCCACTGCGGGACCGAGGTATTCAAGATGGCCAAGGCGCTGGCCAAACCCGCCGATGCGACCGCGATGGACTGGGACGTCCTCAAGCCAATACTTTGGCGGCACTACGCTCCAGAGGTACCCATCCTGATCCGACGCAACGAATTCTACCGTCGGGACCAACGGTCGGGTGAGAGTTTCAGTGATTTCGTCGCCGAACTACAGCGCCTAGGGGGGCTGTGCGAATTCGACAACCTGAACGACACCCTGCGAGACAGAATCGTGCTCGGCTTGTGGGACCCCGTCCTCCAGAGCCGGCTGATGGCCAAGGGCAACATCAGCCTAGCAGACACCCTCACCACAGCCTCAGCCGCCGAAGCAACCTGAACATCCGCCGACCGCATGCACAGACCGAATGCTGGGGACCGCAGCGGGAACAACAACCCTGCAAGGTCGGCTGAGGCCCAACCCGAGACGACCACCCACCAGGGCGATTTCCACTCGGCATCGGGCACTTCCGATGACGAGGAGGAAATTCATCGCCTCCAGACAGGCTGCGACCCACGGAACCGGCGGGGTCATAAGTCGAGGACCAACTGTGCCGGTTGCAGAGGCAACCATCCCAGGTCCAAATGCCAGTTTTTCGAGTTGATCTGCTGGCATTGTGACAAAAAGGGTCACATCGCCCGCGTCTGCCGCCTTAAAAAGAACCGCAGCCCGCCCCGATGGGACCAGAGCGAACGGAGGAGAGAGAACACACCACCCCAGACCAGAGATCGCCCCTCGGACAACAGATGGGACCAGAACGGACGATCCCTACGAGGCGGCGATAACTGGCGAAGAGAGGAGACCCATCAGATGGTCACCATCAGCCACGCCATAACCAATGACGCCCGGAAGGTCTACGTGGAGGTAGGCATTGAGGGCGAGCCATGCAAAATGGAGGTGGACTCCAGGTCCTACCTCTCCATGATAGCATGGCATGAAATAAAGCGCTTGGTGCCTACCATCCAAAGGAGGAACCTAGACAGCCAGAGACTCATCGTAAAGGACTACCAGGGAAATCGCATCCCGGTAGTCGGAACCGGACACTTCAACATCACATATAAAGGGCACACCGAAAGGCTTCCCCTGACAATCGTCGACCGCAACCGCTCAAGCCTACTGGGACTGCAATGGTTCGCCCCGCTCGGCATCGCAGTCACGGGAGTCGACCACGTCACCGACGACAACTGGGAGCAACAACTGGCCCGGGAATTCGACGGAAACCTAGGCAAATACTGAGGGCCCCTGATATCATTCAGCCTAGACCTAAACGTCCCCCCAAAATGCCTGAAACCAAGGCGGGTGCCATTCGCACTTAAACCCAAGATAGATGAGCAAATTGACAAGCTCGTCAAGCAAGGGGTCCTACAGCCAATAGACCACGCCCGGTGGGAGACTCCCATAGTCACCCCGATCAAGCCCGATGGGTCGGTGAGGATCTGTGGGGACTATAAGGCCACCCTAAATGGTGCGTTGCAACAAAGTGCCTACCCCGTCCCAGTAGTGCAACACCTACTGCACTCACTGGGAGGGGGCAAGGTTTTTGCCAAGCTCGACCTCGCCCAGGCATACCAACAGTTGCCAGTCGACGAGCAAACGGCAGAAGAGCAAACCATAGTCACCCACCGGGGAGCATTCAAATGTAACTGACTCCAATTCGGAGTCAGCGTGGCACCGGGAATATTCCAAAGCCTAATGGAAAGACTATTGCAAGGCATCAAGGGGGTGGTACCTTACTTCGACGACGTCCTAGTGTCGGCAACCAACCAAGCCGAACTAGAGGGTCACCTAAGAGAGGTCCTAACCAAATTCAAAGAGACCGGGATCAAAGTAAAGAGGGAGAAATGCCAATTATACACGGAACGGGTTGAATTCCTAGGATACCTCCTAGACCGTCACGGCATTCACCCCACAAACCAAAAAATCAAGGCCATCAAAGAAGCCCCCACACCCAAGTCCAAGACGGAACTACAGGCATTCCTGGGGCTACTTAACTTTTACAATGTTTTTCTGCCCCAAAAGGCGATGGTGGCGGAGCCCTTGCATAGGCTCCTGGACAAGGCGGCGACTTGGACTTGGGGGAAATGCGAGCAAGCCGCCTTCCAAAGAACAAAGGACCTCCTCACTTCGGACGGCGTCCTTATACATTATAACAAGACCCTACCTCTGGCCGTCACATGCGACGCATCACCCTTCGGCGTCGGCGCTGTCCTCAGCCATACCCTCCCCGACGGAAAAGAAGCACCCATCGCGTTCTTTTCAAGGACCCTCACCAAACCGGAGCGGAACTATAGCCAGCTGGACAAAGAGGCTCTGGCTATCATTGCCGCCGTAAAAAGATTCCACGAGTACCTCTACGGCCGGACATTCACCATCATAACCGACCACAAGCCGCTGCTGGGAATCCTCGCAGGAAACCGGGCCACCCCGAACATTCTGTCTCCCCGAATGACAAGGTGGTCCGAGTTCCTGGCGGCCTACAACTACGGACTCATACACAGACTGGGTAAGACGATCTCCCATGCAGACACCTTAAGCCGCTCGCCGCTACCGGAACCTGACACCAACCCAGCACCCACAACGACCACCCTCAGCATAGAGACTCT
Organism: Hydrophis major; assembly: GCA_033807585.1. Taxonomy (NCBI): domain Eukaryota; kingdom Metazoa; phylum Chordata; class Lepidosauria; order Squamata; family Elapidae; genus Hydrophis; species Hydrophis major. The sequence continues at coordinate 294,318,208 of CM066328.1, read as the reverse complement.
ACCCAACCTGCCCATAACCGCGTCAGACATTGCCCGAGAGACTAATAAAGACAAACGTCTGGCGTGGGTGTTGCATTGGGTAGAGAAAGGGTTGCCGGAAAGCGACAACGACGAGTCCGTCAAAACATTCCGAAACCGGCAAACGGAACTCTCGTTATTAAAAGGGTGCATACTATGGGGGGATAGGGTGGTCATTCCAGAAAAAACTACAAGGGAAGGTTCTGGAACTACTACACGAGGGGCACCGTGGCATCGTTAGGACTAAAGCCCTGGCCAGAAGTTACGCTTGGTGGCCAGGGATGGACAAACAAATTGAGACCTGGGTAGCAAGGTGCCAACGATGCCAGGAAACTAGGCCAAGCCCACCCACAGCACCCGTCCTAGAGTGGGAAACCCCAAGGGGACCTTGGTCTAGGATCTATATAGACTTCGCCGGGCCCACAAAAGGACACACCTTCCTTGTAACAGTAGACGCTTACTCCAACTGGCTGGAGGTAAGCAACATGAAAACAACAACCACGGAGGCCGTGATCAAGGAACTCTGCAAACTCTTTGCAACGCACGGCCTCCCAGACTTCGTTGTTTCTGACAACGGGCCCCAATTCACCTCGCTGGAATTCGAAAAATTCCTAGCAGAAAGGGGTATCCGCCACGCGCTGACAGCACCGGCGCACCCGGCGGCGAATGGTAGGGCGGAACGGATGGTGCAATTCACTAAGAAAACCATCCGGAAAATAGACCACAGGGAGATCCAGGAGAAAATAAACAAACTACTCTTCACCCAACACATAACCCCAAATACCACAACGAATATGAGCCCAGCCGAACTATTAATGGGGAGGAAATTAAGGTCCCCACTCGACAGGTTACACCCCACGTATAACCCGGAGAAGCCCCCAGACTCAACCAGCAAACACCGAACTTTCGCACCAGGCGACCCCGTATACGCAAGAAACCTGACGGGAGACCCATTATGGGTACCAGCCGTCATCACACAAATAACAGGTCCACACTCGTACCGGCTACAAACAGCAGACGGACGAGCATGGAAATGCCACATCGACCAATTAAGGTCGAGGACAACCAACCAAGAGACCACCGACGCACAAACAGGCGAAACCGACCCCCACAACACAAACCAAGGGGGGAGGGAATACCCAGGGGACCAAAACCAAAGAAGAATAAACTAGCCATACTTACCAGAAAGCAGCCAGCACGACCCCTCGCCAGGAAGAGACAGCCAGGCCAGCTCGACCGACCCGGGGAAACCGAGCGGGAGCGGCGAAACCCGCAGCTCAATCAACCCGGGAGGCCCAGGAGGGAGCTACGGAGAGCGGCCCGGCCCAATCGACCAGCCGGTTCCCACGACGGCATCAGGAGAAACAGAGATCCCGACCGAACCGGCCGGGATCCAACCTACGACTGAGCTGCGCAGGTCCAGTAGGCTCAGACGGAGCCCCGCCTACCTACGTGACTACGCGACATAAGGACTAAACCAAGAGGGGAGGGGTGTTCTGTCCCCTCATTAGCATTCTTGAGATCCCCGCGCTTTGATTGGCCAAAGCGCGGGGCACTCTGATTGGTCAGGCGAGCTGCGCCGATTGGCTCGCTAAGAATCTCCTGCGATTGGTCTATTCAAATCGCAGGAGATTCAAAGCGGTGCCATTGGCCGCGACCGCCACGGCTAAAGGAATAAAAGCCGCGAACCTTTTGCAAAGCGCCAGTTCGGTTCCTACTTTAATAAAAGAGCATGATTTGAAGTCACCGACTCCTGGCATCATTTTCGAGGACACGACAATTACATTCTTGGCAGGACTAGACTTCCTGTCTCAGGAACTTCTCTGGAGTTTTTTTCCCCTCCTTTGCTTGTGTGGAGTGACCATTCAAAGTTAGAGTGGCACTGAAAAAAGGGACTTATGACCATTTTTCACACTTATGGCTGTTGCAGCATCCCCATAGTCATGAGAGGCCAGACGAGGAGATGCGTCCCTCAATGTAAGTGATGTTGAGTTGGCCACACCCAGCCAATAACATGACCACCAAGCCACGCCCACCACCTAAGCTATGCCCACAGAACTGGTTGTTAAAAATTTGTATCCCATCCCTGGGACCAACTCATTCCTCCAAATAAATATATTGTATTGATATCACACTTTTGGGAAATGTTATTTCATTTCCCTTTCTACCCCATCTCCTGTCCTAATACATGAAGTTCATGTACTGTATATTAAACAGAGATAGGCAGGAACAGGAAGTGCAATTTGGAGAGAAACTTTAAACAGCTATGGATATCTATTATTATTGTTGTTGTTGTTGTTGTTGTTGTTATCATTATCATTATTATTGATTTGTTGTTGCTGTACACAAAAATGACAGTATACAAAGCAAACGAGATAACCACAATCACAAATCACTAGTCAAACACTTTTCAAGTGTTTAGGACTGCATGATGTAGCAGCGGATTATGCGAGCAGATCCCAGTAAGGTGGCCTTCTGCTGACCAATGGTGATCCTGTCAATGCCAATTGTTTTTAAGTGCTTGCCTAGGTCTTTAGGCACAGCACCCAGTGTGCCAAGTACCACTGGAACCACCTGCACTGGTTAATGCCAGAATTTCTTCAGTTCAATTCTCAAGTCCTGATATCTGATGACTTTTTCAAGTTGTTTCTTGTTGATTCTGCTGTTACCAGGTATGGCAATGGCAACGATCCACACTTTTTTCTTCTCCACAATCATGATATCCAGGGTATTGTGTTCCAAAACTTTGTCAGTCTGTATTCGGAAGTCCCACAGTCGTTTTGCATGCTCATTTTCGACCACTTTTTCAGGCTTATGATCCCACCAGTTCTCTGCTACAGGCAGATAATAGTTGTGACACAAGTTCCAGTGGACCACGTGAGTGACTGTGTTGTGACATTGTTTGTAGTCAGTATGAGCTATTGTCTTGCAATAGCTCAGTTTGTGATCAATGGTTTCATCCACTTCTTTGCTGAGTCTGCATTTGGTGTCATCAAAAGAATTTTCTATTCTGGCTTTGGTTACATTCGTTCTGATGGCTTGTTCTTGGGCTGCAAGAATCAGGGCTTCTGTTTCTTTCTTCAGTGTTCTGTTGGTCAGCCATAACCAGGTCTTTTCTTGGTTGTTGTAGCTGTTGTTGTTGTTGTTGTTGTTGTTGTTGTTGTTGTTGTTGTTATTATTATTATTATTATTATTATTATTATTATTATTATTATTATTAGCCATCAAGTTATCCTAGTGACTACATTGTTAGATTTTTCTCCACAATAATCTGTCCCTAATAACTATAATAATTTATGATATAATATAGAGCCATGGTGGTGCAGTAGTTAGAGTGCAGGCTGACTCTGCTCACTGCCAGGAGTTCAAACATGACTAATTTGAAGTTGACTCAACCTTCCATCATTCTGAGGTAAAATGAGCACCCAGATTGTTGACAAACCACAGTCAACTTGTAGTCCTCAACGGAACTGCATCTACATGGAGGGATGTGTGCAGTGGAGTACCCCAAGGCTCTGTTTTAGGCCAAGTACTCTTCAACATCTTCATCAATGATTTAGGTGAGGGGTAGATGTAGAACTCATCAAACTTGCAGTTGATTTTAAACTGGCAGGAATAGCCAATATTCCAGAAGATACAGCAAGATCTTGACAGACTTGAACATTGGGTGCTATCTAATAAAATGAAATCCAAAGGTGAAAAAAGTAAGGTTTTACATTTAGGCAAGAAAAACCAAACACACAGAAATAGTACAGGTGGTACTTGGCTCAATAGTAGTGTAAGAAGTAGAGCAATATGAATCCATTTTGTACACAGGTGTGTTTCAAAAGCAACATCAGTACTTTTCCAGAGGAAATAGCCAAACCATTAACTGTCAGTTGGTAGCCTAGAAAGTACTGATAAGCAATGGGTGTTCCCATAAGGATGAAGTCTGATAATGTTTGTAAGCCAAGCCCTTGTATAATGGGGTGGGAAATAGGGTATAAGTATGTTGAACAAACTATGCTCAAGGTTCCATCCTGCTGCCTTGGATGTGAACCCGCTTCTGCAGAATCGAATAAAGCACCTTGCGCTTGAAGATCTGTGTCGTGTCATGTGTTTCGTGTGAATCAGAATCTCACAATTGACGAGGCCAGGCAGGAGCCTTTATGGCAACCCTCGGGGTCTCAGGGACTGGTGAGTAGTGGCCACTCTATCTCCTTTTGTGAGATAAACCCTCCCCGATTCTCAAGAGGTTCCAGAGGGCTCCTCGAACCAGAAAACCCAGAGAGACACACAAACGGACTTCACCGGGTGTGAGAGAAAGAGCCGGTACCGGGAACAGCCAGAGTGGTCTGGGATCACGGAGAAACCTGAGTTGGGGCCGCCCACACATCCGCAAACCTGAGAGAGGTCCTGGAGTGATCAGGTAACACTGTTCCTCTTTAAAAATCTTTCGGTAGGAACGAGAGTGAGGGATCCTTAAATTCTCAACAAAACTGAGAGTCCAGCGCTTGCTGGAGGATAGGTCAGGGAAGACGAAAATGGGAGAAGGGCAAAGTAAGAAGTTGAGGGAAGATTTAGAGGTTGACATAGGAAAGACAGATAAAGAAGGCAGAAAACCTATTCCGGTAGATTCGCCATTGGGACAACTGTTACAACAATGGTTCTCCCCGAATCTAAAAGATTATACCCGGAATCTTGAAAAAAAGCACATGATTTATTTGTGCAAATATAGGTGGCCAAAATATTCCCTAATTGACCCTAAATTTCCCTACCATTGGTCTCCAGAGGGAGAGACCAGTACATATTGGATGAATCAATTGAAAGATTACATATTGGCACATAAACAGAATGCTGAAATCCCATATATTGAGGTGTGGTACCATGTAAATTTTGAAGGACCCAGCCCGCCACCGGCTGATCAATTTGTGTCCAAAACCAAAGACCCAGAGTCAGACGATGAATTCTATCATCCACCACCTCGGTATAATCCCCAGCAGGCAATTGCTGCTATAGCAAACATCCCAATTCCTCCCTCCCCTCCGCCTGTGCCACATGTGCCTTTGCGGAGAGAATTAAGGGATCTGGCAAGGAATGTGCAAAATCTCCCTTTTTCACCGGCACAGCCGGTACAGGCTTACCCTTTGCGAGAAGTACCAAATGGTCTAAATGCTATTCAGCCCATGAGGCCAGGGGAACTGAGAGAACTTAAACAGTCACTTCCCCGACTTCATGAGGATCCACAGAAAGTGTCAAAGGAATTGGAATTGTTCTTGGGGCCAAATGATTATACTTATGAAGAAATGATGTACATACTTGGTCATTTATTTAGTAGAGAAGAAAGAGATTTGATCAGACAGGGAGCAATAGAATATTGGCGAGTATTGCAATTGGGAAATGCACAAGCAGTTGCTGGAGATGTCAAGTTTCCCTTGGCACCTCCCAATTGGAATATCCAAAATGCAAATCATAGACAGGACATGAAAGATTTGAAAACAATGATAATTGATGGAATCAAAATTGCTGTCCCACAAGGACGCAATTTGACAAGAGCTTTTGAAATTTCACAAGGGAAAGATGAATCTCCTGGGGACTATTGTGCCCGGTTGAGACAAAGTTTGGAGAAATATTCAGGCGTTAACCCAAACTCACCTGCATTTGAATCTATGCTGAAAATGCAGTTTGTGGCTGGGGCTTGGCCGGATATTCAGAAGAAAATTCAGAAAATAGAAAATTGGGGAGGACAAGGAATTACAGCTTTAATTAGGAATGCCCAACAGACATTCATGAATAGAGAAGTGGTAAAGACAAGACAGAAGTCCCAAATGATGTTAGCAGCAGTACAAACAGCAGCTAAAAATGAAGTGAAGAAATCCATGGGAGAAGGTTTTAGAGGAAGGGGCAGAAGATTTGTGTCCAGAGGAAGACCTTTCAGAGGTAGAGGAACTGGTCTAGGCAAGGAAGGACACTTTGCACGCGAATGTCAGAATAGCCGCCCTGAAAGAAGTTACGTTCTATACGAAGACTAGGGAGGTTCCGGCTCCTTTAAGGAGACCTGTGGGGAGCCATTGGTAAATATAAAAGTGGGTCCAGACCGTCAGGAAATGACTTTCCTGATAGATACAGAGGCTAGTCGTACGTCTGTATGCGAGCCTGTAAGCAAGAGAATGGAAGGAAAAGAAACTATTTTAGTCACTGGAGTGAGTGGAAGGCAAAATAGAGTGAGAGTTCTGGAAGAAGTGGAAATGAGTATGGATGAGATAGAAGTTTGTAGTAAGGTGTTGTATATCCCAGATTCAGGGGTGAATCTGTTGGGAAGAGACTTGATGCCAGTGTTTGGATTTCAGTTATAATACAGAAGGAGTGAGAATGTGTGCATTGACAGCTGAAGATGAGGAAAAGATAGAAGATGAAGTTTGGAGGAGGTAAAATAGGAAGAATGAAGATTCAACCCATTAAGATACAAGTGCAGCCTGGAATTGTGAAAAGTTGGACTCCACAATATTCCATGAGTCAGAGAGGGAGAAAGGGATTGAAACCAGTAATAGATCGATTACTGGAGCAAGGTCTCCTGGAACCGACTATGTCTCTGTTCAATTCCCCGATATTGGCTGTTTTAAAGAAAGATGGGAAATATAGAATGGTGGTGGATTTGAGAATTATTAATAGCATAGTTGTGTCACGTTTTCCTGTGGTTCCTGATCCATACACTATCTTGGGGCATATTCCGCCCAAAGATAAATGGTTTACAGTGATAGATCTAACGGACGCCTTTTGGGCATGTCCGTTAGAAGAAGGAAGTAGAGACTTGTTTGCCTTTGAATGGGATGATCCAGAGACAGGAAGAAAGCAACAGCTGAGATGGACTGTGCTACCTCAAGGCTACACAGAAAGTCCCCTGTTGTTTGGACAAGCTTTGGAAGAAAAGTTACAGACATTTCCAAAAGAACCAGGGGTGAGTTTGATTCAGTATGTGGATGATTTGTTACTATCAGGAGAGAAGGAAGTAAAGGTTAGAGAAAGTTCAGTGGCTTTGCTGAATTGGTTGAAGGAACAAGGATTGACAGTGTCAAGAGAAAAGATTCAGTTTGTAGAGAAGAAAGTGAAATATTTGGGGCATTATATCCAACAGGGAGTGAGGTCATTGGATCCAGAACGAGTAAAAGGAATAATGAGTTTAGCTCCTCCTATGAATAGGACTGAAGTGAGAAAAGCTTTAGGATTAGTGGGATATTGTAGAGCATGGATAGATCAATATGCGGTGTGGGCTCAGTTTTTGAATCAGAAACTGAGAGGCAAAGAAGAGCAAATTAGTTGGTCAGAAGAGGACAAACAGAAATGGGAAGAAATCAAGAGGGCGTTGGCCACTGCTCCAGTATTGGCTTTGCCTAACTTGAAGCTTCCTTTTCATTTGTATGTTTCTGCAAGATCAGGAGTTGCAGTAGGGGTGCTTGCTCAGAAAAGGGGGGGGTGTTATCAGCCCATTGCCTTTTTGAGTAAGACGTTAGAACCAGTTGTGAGGGGATGGCCTGTTTGTGTACAAGCAGTTGCAGCCACAGCAGTGTTGGTTGTTAAAAGCAGAAAATTGACCTTTGGGGGAGCACTTGTGGTGCATTCCCCACATCAAGTGACACGAGTCCTGAGTCAGTTGGCATCCACCTGGATGACAGAGGGAAGGATTTTGAAATATGAAACTATCTTGAGGACTAGTCCAAATATAGTTATAGGAACAGACAAGAATTTGAACCCAGCTGAGTTTTTGGAAGGGTCAAGGAAGGAGTGGGAAGGAGAAGATCATGATTGTTTATTACAAGTAGACCTGGTGACAAAAGTCAGAGAGGACTTGGAAGAAACTCCTTTAGAAGAAGGCGAAAGATGGTTTGTTGATGGATCTAGTAGAGTAGAGAATGGTGTAAGAAGGTCAGGATATGCCATAGTAACTGGAGAAGGAGAAATCATCGAGAAGGGACCTTTGTCAACAAATTGGCCAGCACAAAAATGCGAACTGTTTGCATTAAAAAGGGCTTTAGAATTGGCAGAGGGAATAGATGTGACCATATGGACAGATTCCAAATACACTTGGGGAGTGGTTCATACATTTGGGAAGATTTGGCAAGAAAGGGGGTTCATTAAATCAGATGGGAAACGAATTGAGCAGTTGCAATTGGTTGAAGAAGTACTCGCTGGTCTACAATTGCCACACCGACTAGCTATAATACATGTGAATGCCCATCAAAAAGGGGATAGTCCAGAAGTTGTTGGGAACAGGTGGGCAGATAAGTGGGCAAAGGAGGCAGCAGGAGAATTGATACTGCAAATGGTGTCTATTCCTTTGCTGGAAGAAGAGCCACATGAGGAATGGAAACCAGATGAGAATGATCAAAAGAAATTAGAGAAAGAGGGATGCGAAGAAACTGAAAAAGGATGGTTTACATCTAAGGGAATACCAGTTTTATCGGGACCCCAGATGAGGAATGTGATGCAGTATTTACATGAGGGAAGCCATTGGGGAACTGAAGCATTGGTACAAGCTATAAAACCGCATTATTGGAGTTTGGATATGTGGACAATAGGACACTCCATTTGTTGGAAATGTTTGATATGTTTGAAAGTAAATAAAAGTGCATCCAAAAAGACAGATAGAGGAGGACGACCATTAGCAGCCTGGCGGTTCCAGAAGATACAAATTGACTACACTGAATTGCCACCTAGCGGTGGATGGAAATATCTGTTAGTAGTTAAAGATCATTTGACAGGATGGATGGAAGCCTTTCCTACGAGACAAGCTACAGCTCCTATGGTGACAAAAATTTTGTTAGAACAAATCATATCTAGATATGGCATGTTTGAAGTAATTGATTCTGATAGGGGTACACATACCAGAATTCAGAGATACGTTTGTGAGAAAATATTTGCAGACACTGTCCAGGTCTTTATTGTCTCTTCACAAACAGGGACTTTTAGCACAGCGACCACCGCTAGTAGGAAGTCAACATTCCTATGAAGTTGGTGATTGGGTGCTTGTGAAGACTTGGAGGACTGAGAAATTGTAACCCAGCTGGGAAGGCCCATACCAAGTGCTTCTGACTACTGAATCTGCTGTCCGGAGGAAGGAAAGTGGATGGACTCACTACAGTCATGTGAAAGCGGCTCCAGAACCTGAGAAGCCTTGGAGAAGTCACCCAGTGGAAGGACAACCTTTGAAACTGATTTTTAAAAGATAAAATCATGTATATATTTTTGTGTATTTCAACTGCACTTATGAGTGTTTTTGTCTTACAACAGGTTGAAGAAGCAGAAACCGGACAATCTCGATATGTTCAGAGAGTAGGGGATCTTGGAGAAGATCTCTGGACGGATAATTGCTACATCCAAGATATAAGAGCAACGGCTAAGAATTTGAATGTTACTAATTGTTGGTTATGTATGCATTTGCCTGGGAAAGCTAAAGAAGGAGTTATTTTGCATGGGGTACCATTAACACAACAAATGATGATGCCACAAGGGGAAACCAAAACTGGACCTGTAGAAGGAAAAATAACCAGGAAAGTATTTGTTCACTTAAGAGAAACGGCTTATGTTTGCTTTAAAAGGAATGTCACTGGAGGACCATTTCTTGGAGATTGGGAAAAGTGTAACAAGACATTTGAAATGCCTAAAACATGTTTTGATCATCATATAAACACCAGTTATAGATGTAAGGATGAATATATGCCAGAGTATAAATATTATTGTCAGATGTGCATGTACTTTGAGAACATAATCAATTGGACTAGGGATTCCAACTTGACTTGGGCTATGGAAAACAATCGATGGATGCTGTGTGGAAAACATGCCTATAGAGAAATACCAAAACTATGGTCAGGTACTTGTACCATAGGGTTTGTATTGCCTGTAATATACAAATTAGATAAATTAACAAATACAAGAATTAGAAATAAAAGAGAGTTAGATTCTGGAATATACCATAGATCTTGGTATGAAGGTGCGGCCAGAGCTTTAATAGCCCCAATTGGAATAGGGATGAATTACCGGGATATTACCAGACTAAATAATTTTACAGTTGCTATGTTTAATGACACAATTAGAACAATTAAGAGGATTAATGAGGAATTAGCTGAGGTAAGACAAGTAGCTTTGCAAAACAGATTCGCTTTAGATATCACGTTAGCTGCTAAAGGGGGAGTGTGTGCCTTAATTCATTCACACTGTTGTACTTATATACATAATTATGAACCAAATATCACTAGCACTGTAAAAGGTATGGAAAAAAGAGTAAAAGAATATCAGAAACAATGGGATGAATCCGGAATAGTAGGTTCATTGTGGGATGCATTATGGTCTTGGCTGCCAGATGGTAGTTGGTGGAAATCTATTTTGACAATGGTTATAACAATTATAGTAATCTTGATTGCTTTATGTTGTTGTATCCAATGCTTGCCTAATTTGATGCAAATAATGATATCTGCTTGTGGAAAGATAAAATTTAATAAGCCAGGAGAAACAGAAAAATTTTTGTATAGTAAAGAGAATGAAATTGCCATTTCAAAAAGAATTGATAAAGACTTAATTGCTTTTGAAACAGTTATGATCCAGAAAAAGGGGGGATTGTAAGAAGTAGAGCAATATGAATCCATTTTGTACACATGTGTGTTTCAAAAGCAACATCAGTACTTTTCCAGAGGAAATAGCCAAACCATTAACTGTCAGTTGGTAGCCTGGAAAGTACTGATAAGCAATGGGTGTTCCCATAAGGATGAAGTCTGATAACGTTTGTAAGCCAAGCCCTTGTATAATGGGACGGGAAATGGGGTATAAGTATGTTGAACAAACTATGCTCAAGGTTCCATCCTGCTGCCTTGGATGTGAACCTGCTTCTGCAGAATCGAATAAAGCACCTCGCGCTTGAAGATCCATGTTGTGTCATGCGTTTCGTGTGAATCAGAATCTCACAGTAGTAACTATGAGAGGAATCTTGGAGTCCTAGAAGATAATCACTTAAATACGAGCCAGCAATGTGCTGCAAAAAAGCCAGTTCTAGGCTGCATAAACAGAGGGATAGAATCAAGATCACATGAAGTGTTACTATCACCAATATTAACTTACCATTATGCCTGGAATACTGCATCCAGTTTTGGTCACTATGATATAAAAAAAGTGTTGAGACTCTAGAAAATGTGCAGAGAAGAGCAACAAAGATGATTAGGGAATTGGAGGCTAATAAATAAAGTAGGCAAGGATTGAGTATTCCTCTTGCCAGAGTATAATGTATCCTCAAGAAAAAAACTGGTTTAAAGAAATTGACTAGCAATATACAAAGCAATGCATATTGTTAGTCAATTTGAAGTCCATCTTAATTAGAATAGTAAGAAATTTAAAATTAATTGAGTAGGGTAATTTGTAGATCATTAAAAAGGGGGGAAATATACGATTGTTCTTTACCTAGGTAAATACAGCAAACAAAATTAGTTGAATTCAAAATATTTGTGGCTAAATAACACAGAGGCATAAATCACCATATGTGTACATCACGTTGAAATTAAAGCTCAGTTTGGATGAAGAGATATGACTGATGATCTTTCTAATAGCCTTTTTTTTCTCCAAGAGGGAAAAAAAACTAATCATATGGAAGCTTTTTGTAAAACGATTTTAACTTGAATTAATTTCTACTGTGATTTTGCTCTTTTATGAGAAAAATAATCTATAGCTTATTTTTAGCAACCAGCTCTGTCCCAGAAAGGCACTCTTAACTCTAATGACCTAGCTTTTTAAAAGTGCATGTTTGATTGCTACAATATGTTCTACATTAGGCTGCCCATGAAGATTCCTGAAAGGCTTTATCTGGTATTATTGTTTGATGTCTCCTGCTCTGGGAACTTTGAGGGATTTGAGTAGGCTGTGTTATGTTCCTGTTCCTGGCTGTCAATATGCTTCTGAGCCTAATCTAAGATGCAAATATGTGGATTTCATTTTTAAAGCATAGTAGGCAATCATCTGTGGAAAATATTTTGTTAACTTCTGCAAAACCCTTTGGAGAATGCACACACTCACACACATGCTTATGCATAAAACATGCCTATTCTCTTTCTGCCTCATCTGCATACAATTCTCTCTCACCCGTACACAATATTAGCTGGATCATTTAAGAACGACTTGCTTTCTCAGGAAACTCTTTCTAAACTTGGAAGGAAACATGGAAGAAGTATATAAGCTGTCTTGGCATCTCATTCTTATTTTTTCTTCACATCTTCTAGGTCAGGAGTCTCCAATCTCAGATTGGCACTGGGATGCAAAGCTCCATTGGTGGGATGCAGGCAGCACACAAAACCATGCCTCCTCTGGTCTACAAAAAAAACCCTCTCTCCACAGAACTGGTACCTTTGGGTACCTTGTGCCCAAAAGGCTGGGACCACTGCACTTGCTGGCTTGCCTACTGTGAGTAATTTGTGTTTTGTCCTTAAAAGAAACATTGGATTTTTCCCCTCTGTAGAAAGTTAGCACCCACTCTTCTAGAAGAATTAAATATTCTAGGAAATATTAAAAAGTCAAAATATTATATTTTCCCTAAAGAAGAAACATGTTTCTAAAGACATAAACTCAGAGCCTCAGTTCCCTGCTTCCCCAGCAGATATTTTGGTGCCAACCTATCTACAAGACAAAAGGCTGGGCCAGCCTAAACAAAAGACCTTTGGGACATAATAGGATTAGCCTTCTACCCATCCCACCACACAGCACCTGGGAAGACTGTACCACCCAGCAAGGTTCAGCCAAGCCTGGGACTCAAGACAGCTTACAAACTTGACATTACCACTACATGGCCCCATGGGTCTCTGATAACCAATCAGAATATATGTCCTTCCCACAGGAGCAGGAAGCAAGTTCAAAGCCCAAGAGAGCGTATAAATATATCTCGCTCCCTCTCGCTCCCCTCTCCAATGTGCTTAATTGCCCAGGATCTCAAACCATGTGGTCCTGTCCACCATTAAACCATCTTTCCAAACAGCCTCCATGTTTCCAGTGTTTTTGTCCCCATTTGGAACTGAACCCAGATGGACATTTTTTCCAACACCCCAAATCATGCAACTACTCTTTATTTCAATCATTTATGTATGTTACAATTTCAAGAGATGCATGAATGAAAACTGCATGTATCTAACCCTCACTTGATGTTATCTACTGTACTTCAAAATTATTTCCTAAACAAAGAATGTACACTAAAAATTCTATGGAGAAACCATTTAAATACTCTATACTTGCCTGTAGATCCCCAAGTCCAGAGCCAATCCTTAATCCCTAGATTATTATGGAGCTTTTTTCACCATCTGTGGAGATACAACACTCTTTAAGTCAACCTAGTAAGTCTGCAGTCAGGATATAAAAATGACAATAAAATATCCCTTTAGAATAGTATTGTTTAATGTCCATCTAGATCTTCTTTTTTGTCCTTTCCATTTAATTGTCATTGGATTATGGTCTGCCCATGTACTTGTTTCAATATTTATTTCTTGAATATTAGATAATAATTCTGTTGATGTCCAAATCATATCTATTCTGGACCACGATAAATGCCTGTTTGTGGTCACAAAATTATAAAATGACAATGTCAACAGCTTATAAAGAAAATTTGTATAAGATGTTTTACAGGTGGCACTTTCCCCCGACAAGAATAGCAAGAATGTTCAAGAATAAATCTGAAAAGTGCTGGAAATGTCATCAGATACCTGGCTCATATTACCATATGTGGTGGACTTGTGAGAAGGCCAGGAAATATTGGACTAGAATTCGCATATGGCTGGAAAAAATGATAAAGAAACATATAGATTTGAAACCAGAGATTTTTTTATTGGGAATCGTACCTGATATATATTATAAAAATTTAAAGTATCTGATTGTAAATGTATTAACAGCAGCCAGGATTGTATTTGCTAAACATTGGAAGAGTGAGAAAATACCATTAGAGGAAGAAATTATTAAGAAAATATTGGAATGTGCTGAAATGAGTAGATTGACATTTGAAATTAGAGAACAAGAAGATAAACAATTTTATGAAGTTTGGGATCTTTTTTTTTTTTTTGAAACAAATTTTTATTAATTTTAAAGATAAAACAACACATCATTAACCATTAAATACATAAACACATAAAACCTCTTAACATTGTAAATCCTTACAAGTCAAACAAAACATTATTTTTATACAGCATAATTCCAATTTATCCCATCTCCATATGGACACACAAATATCTTTCAGCAAATTTCTCATTATTTCTCTTTACTCCTATTCAATTTCATTTCTCTTCCATATTTATCCATTTTATAGTCATCATATTCTTTTCTTTCTGGCTTGTTTAAATTATTCTCGTCTAACATTCCTCCAAGGTTTTATTGATTCTTTTTTCCTTTTTTTTTTTAATAAAAAACAAATTTTGTTAGTTTTACCATAAACACAATACACAAACATACAAACACTAAACATAAACAAAACTAAAAGATCTTTTCTGAAGGTTGTCTGTTCCCGGGTTAAAACTCTTTACACAGACACAAATTCAAACATCATATTCAACCCATATCTCCTTCCATATCTTATTATCATTTTCTTTTTTGTATATATATATAAAAACCATTTTTATCAGTTTTATAAAAACAATGCACAAAGAATCAAGGCATAGCAGCTTATAAATTCTTTTCTAAGAAAAAATAATAATAAAAGACCAATAAGGCATAACATTTCCAGATTATAATATCAATATTTCATATAATATTAACTTCATATCTTGTCCCTACTTCTCTTTTCCATCCAAATTATTTATTAATTAAAATTTTATTGCCTTTTATCAATATACAAAATCCAAAAAAAAAAAAAAAGCATATATATCCTTCCATATCTTATTACCATTTTCAACAACATTCTTTGTCTGTTCTATTTCCAATTATCCATTCATCTTTTTTTTCTTTTACTATACTTCTCCTGTACACCAATTGGAGTAACATCTATAACTCATTACCCTAACTTAGAAATACTACATATAGCAATCTTTCTTGGGATTCTGTTTAAAAGATTCTAAAATTACATAATAAATTTTATATTCTAGATATACATATAAAAACACACTCTTATATACCCTCCAGAATCCCTCTTTTAATCTAAATTAACTTCACCCATTATCTCTAAATAAACTTTTTTTCTTTAGGTCTTGCTTCCCCCCATTAAGGCTTCTCCTCCCCCCCTTTCTCTCTTGCTTATTCTTCTCCTTGCCCTTTCTACCCCTTTGCTTTTTCTCTTCGCTTTTCTTGCTCCTTTTCCTTTGCTTTCTAACCTTGCCTCCATCTTTTCGCTCCTTTTTCTCTCTTTTGGTTGTTTTTATAATTCTTAAAATCCCCTTTTTCTTATCCTTTTTCTCCTCCTCTCCGGAAGGGACCCATTGTTCATCAAAGATGGCTTCTTCTTCCTCTTCTTCCTTGTCCCAGTCCTTCTGCTGCGTAATCAACTTTTCAAAAGAACATAACGCCATTTCTAAGAATTGAAACAAAGCGCCCAAAGTATCTTCTTTTTTATATTTTTGATATTCAATCTCTAGTTCATCCACAGACGATGCCATTATGAAAAGGGAAACTTTTTCCAAAACAACCACAAATATTTTTAATCAAAGACAATCAAAAGCAATTAAAAAAAAGAAAAAAAAGTTCCAAAAGTTAATACTTTTCTTCCTTCTTCTCTTTCTCTTTCTGAATTAATTTTTAATCAAAGAGGTCCAATTACCATATATCTTCTTTTGGGATCCACAAAGACGTTCTAGACAATCTCCTCCTTTTTCATCTTCTGCTCCAATTTTTTTTTCTCCCTTCCCACTTGCAATGACAATTTTAAATAATCAAAAATCCATACCTCCAGCAGAGATTTTCCAATTTCTTAAATTTTTCAATGTCCAAAAATCCCTTTGTCTCTTAGCTTCAGCTTTCAAGGCAATCCACTTTCAATGTCTAATATATCCAAATATTTCTGCTTTTTCCGTGGGGTGGGAGAATAAAAAAAAAAAAAAAATCCCTTTAACAGCTTCTCCGCCGTTTTTCGCTCTTCTTAGGGATACAATGTATCCTCCAGCAATTCAAGCAGCTCAATTCCAGGCAATTTAAAAGGTGTTACTTGACCCGGCTCAGACAGAACTTTCACTCTTCACACTTCCTCCAGCACAGTTCTTACCCGGTTGCTGGCTTCTTCGTGGCGGCCATTGCTGACCGCCGCTCCACCGCCTTGGGAAAAAGGGGTTTTCCCGGAGAAGGGGGGGTCTGCGATACCCCCACCTCCCTATCCGACTCCCCTCTCTCTTCAGCTGTCCCTACAGGGCAGCCATATCCCCCTGACCCATCTGGATCGGGGGTACCTCGACGGCTAGCACAGCAGGAATCGCGAGCTGTCGCGAATTCCTGCTGCCCCGAAGCCACGCAAACCGGAAGACCCGAAGTTTGGGATCTTTTTTATCAATGGTTAGATAATACAATATGATAATAGAATATTTAGAAATTTAGGAAATAATGAATATATAATTTTTCTTGGTTTTGATAATTTTTAAGAATATTTTATTAAGATAGATTTGGTATGATTTTATGATTTGTCATAAAATAATTTAACTTAATTATAGTTATTTCACTTAAGTATGAATTAGTAAAATTATAGCCAAATAATTGTTCAATAATGATATTGGGATATTTTATTGATGATTGATAATGTGAGTTATTATGTAATATAATTATTCTGATGACTATGAAATGGATGCACAAAAGGGAGAGGTAAATCAACCGATACACTGTAAATTTATGAAGAATGTTATAATTTTTTTATTTTTTATTTTTTATGTCATGTTTTATGTCTTATATGTTTTGTGTCTGTTGTTAAAATCAATAAAACTTTTACCAAAAAAAAAAAAATGACAATAAAATAAATAAACAACCAGTTACTAACAGATGGTCATCCTTGTTTCCATGCATACAAAAACAATGTTGCAGGTATTTGGGATCCGGACATTATAAATTGCAGAAGAAATAATCCCTGAAAGAGACATATATTTAGTGTTCTGTTATCCCTTCTATTATTTTTGAAGGTGATTGGATAAACAGTCAACATTCCCTCCACCCTTTGCATGCTATAGAGCTGGGAAGCATTTGTCACTTTGTGATATGATATGCAGAGGGCTTTTAAGCTTTGCTGATTGCAAACAAATGTTTATGTGGAATTAAGTGTTGCTCTATTTCCTTTTATAGATTGTAGCATGCTTACAAGGAAGGGAGGGAAGGAGAAAGAAGGCTAATGATCATTTGGATATGTATTCAGAAGATTTATAAGGATTAAAGCTAATGGAATCCACTTCCTCAAACAAAGGCACTATTTTATGAAGGCAACTATGGCCTGTCAGGTTAATTGGAAAGCTATTATTTGGCAGCTGATGTCTTCAAGTGAAAGCCACTTCCTTGAGCAGGTGTAAGAAAACATTAGGAGACACACAATTTACTCATATTTACCAACCACTGAGTGTGATAAAGAAGATAATCAGGGCATAATCTTTGTATTTTTTGAAAAATGTTCTACATTAAATCTTAGTATCACACGGTCTATGATACTAGACCTATCGGATAAATATGTAAAGTGTGGACTCTGTCTAACTGAATTTTTTATGTTCCAGTGTGCACATTTTCAAATTTCACCAAAATCAAGACCACTTGGCCATTTAGAGGGAGGCCCTATGAACTACAATCAACAAGGTAATTATTTGAGTTGTGTAAGGTTATGCATGATAGAAAAGCTGGGGAAGGAAGAAATGTTCCTTGCTTTTGAAACACTGAGTATTTAGGGAGGGTTATGGGAAAGGTTTGTAGTTGACTTCTTGAGATTGGCAAGGGTAGTGGGGAAAGTATGAGGAAAAAAATGTAGGGCTCCTTGTGGAGTTTCTACAGCTTGTTTCAAAAGATGAGTAATTGGGTCATGATTTTTAGTTGCAGTTGCCCAACAATCTTACCAAAGCCAGAAGAAATTCCTGGAGGTCATAGGGTTAGTCTGCAGGTTATCCATTCTAAATCCACACCATGGCATGTTGTGGTAAGTATCCAGACTTTCATATAAGATCATTTCTCTGAACAATCTGAGATGTCTGGATGGAATCTGGAACTTTCTTTGTTCTGTCCTTAATTAACATACTCGAGATCCCCGCGCTTTGATTGGCCAAAGCGCGGGGCTCTCCGATTGGTCAGGCGAGCCGCGCCGATTAGCTCGCTAGGAATCTCCCGTGATTGGTCCATTCAGATCGCGGGAGATTCAAAGCGGTGCCATTGGTCGTGGCCGCCGCGGCGAAAGGAATAAAAGCCGCGGGCTTTTTTCCTTTCGCCAGTTCGGTTCCAACTTACGAATAAAGAGCTTGCACCAAAGTCACCGACTCCTGGCATCATTTCGCGGACACAACAGTCTTGATGAGAAACAGTATTCTGCTATTAACACTGTATTCTGCTATTAACAATATTCTGCTATTAACAGTGGCCTTCTCTAAAATAAAAGGGATATTTGTAATATCATACACACCTACACTCATATGTATACATAACTGTAACTACAGATATAATTTAAAGGGAGAAAAGATTCTTGGTTAATGTAAAGGACTGTTGGGTATATTCAAGATTAAACTGACAAACAATATCCCTTAATGTGCTGGCTATGTTTTCATACTTCATAGTAAGTTCAGTGAGTTATCACAGTTTAGTGGTCCAATTTAGTGGTCAATTAAAACACAAAAGGTATATTTAGTATTACATAGGCATATATTTCACACTGTTTGCTCAGGATAAGTATTCTTGCACCATAAATACAAAGACAGCCCCACACCTCTCAAAAAATGGTGCTGCTTCCAAACTCCCTTTAGCATTAGAAGTTAACTTCTTTAGAAGGGGCTATGATGGCTGCCTAAGTAATTGGAACTCAGCTCATGAATTCCATTTTGTCCTTTGCATGCTACAATTTCTGAATTTAATTCTTGGCTGTAGAAAAGAGAAATGAGTTTGTTTTGAGCGTGATGGGCTTCTAATGGAGCATGTCCACCGAAACAGGTTCGTGTCTTCTGTATTTAATTAAAACGAATGCCTTGGCCAGAGATACAAATGCATCAGAGGAAGAATGGCATGTGATGCAAAGTATGGGATTTGGACATGGGCTGGGGTAAAGCCTTCTCTTAAAGGCAATCTTTAAGATAAAAAGACTTTTATCTTCACTTAGAAGGAAGAGCATTGGAACCTTTCTAGACTTGTTTCTTTCACTCAATTCCCTGACAACACGTCACACAGGGATTATAGCATGTAAATTAACCGTCTCTTAACTTCAGATTAAGAACAAAATCAAGGTTTTTTATATTTATTTCTGAATACCGTATATAAAGCCTGAGCAGACTAGTTTTAGATTTGCTAAAATGAAAGTTCATGGAAAGAGAAAAAGCTCTAGATTTGTTCAATATTTCTTTGCTCCAGCTCTCCCTCCCACCCCCCCCAGAGTTAGGCATGCAGTTTAAGTATATTTGTTTACTCAACCAAGTAGAGTTTGCAAAATAAAACCACTCCAGGCATTCCTTTCATAAAGACAAGACCAAATTCAATAATAGCTTTTGGGTGAGCATAATTAGTTCATCCTCCTCTTTCTGTTCTTTCAAAGTTCCTTTCTTTTTCAAAGGAAAGACAACCCTGGGAGTAAAGTGTAAATATTGTAGACAGTTGTGATCCTCTGAAACTCTAAATCTTTCTTTTGTAATTTAAGTTAAATTAAAATTCATTCACTTAAAATTCTGGAATCCTGCCTAGATTTTAGCATTGTGATGGCTCAGTGGTTAAAGACACTGAACTTGTCAGACAGCTGATAGTGCAGGTCCAAGCCCCAAGCTCTGCACAACATGGTAAGCTCCTGTTACTTGCCCCAGCTCCTGTCCACCTAGAGTTTGAAAGCATGCAGATGCAAGTAGACAGATAGGTACCACTATGAGAAGTAACAGCATCCCATACACCTCAGTGTATAGTCATAGTACTAATATATACTCATAATGTATAGTCATGACATACTGTATAATCTTCAGACAATGTTGGTCTCCTCAGCCAAGAAACAGAGATGAACACCATGCCCGAGAATTAGACACTACTGACAGGAAAACCTTTACCTATTTTTACAACAACACATATAGAACTGTCATTTGCATTCTTTTAGTGGGTCGTTAATGATCAGCTGTCTGAAAGGAGTATAAATCCTTCCTTTCCTCAATATCCTGTCAGAGTCAAAGAACCTTCTTGAATGAGAAGTGAAAGGTCTTCAAAGAAAAATCAAGTTGCCTCTTGAAAAAAGTACCTTTGGAACAACTATGACTGGATGACTGAGAATCTGCATAGTGACTGAGAATCTGCACAGACATTCTTTTGTATAGTTTAGCTATTCTAAATGCAAGTTTTGGAGAGTTGAGATAGAGAAGGAGCTCTACAGAGAATGCTGTGTTAGGGCATCATCCTCATCCAATGTACAGGCAATCCTTAACTTACAACAGTAATTTTAGTGACTGTTCAAAATTATGATGATACTGAAAAAAGTGACGTCCATTTTTCCCACTTGTGACCCATGGTCACATGATCAAAATTCAGATACTTGGCAACTGGCTCATATTTATGACAGTTGTAGTGTTCTGGGCTCATATGTTCCTCTTTTGTGACCTTCTGACCAGCAAATTCAATGGGGAAGCCAGATTCACTTAACAACCATGTGACTAACTTAACAGTAGCAGTGAATCACTTAACAGCTGTAACAAGAAAGTCAGTGAAATGGGAGTGATGTCACCAGACTGCCAGTCCATTCTGTGATGGGATCATGTGACTGATTTTTTGAAAAAGTGGAAAAAACTTTTAATTAGGAGGAGGAGAAGGAGACTGCAGGAGACTTTAGAATTGGTTTTCGCCAGATATGTGCCAATATGATAATTCCAAATAAAAGTATTCTTTGAGGAATCTACATGCCTCAGAGTCTTGCTTGCTATGGATTTATTACCTGGAAACATGACACTTAACAATTGTCTCAACAGAAATTTTTGGGATCAACTGTGCTCATAACTCGAGGACTACCTGTAGTTTACAAGGACTATTGAGCAATTGGGCCCTAAGGCCCTAAATATGTTTAGGTTCATAGATGATTTGATAGAAGAGAAGCACCCAAATCTTCATTTGATTAGGCACAACAGAAAAGATTAAAAACATTAATTTTTAAAAGCTTTGCTAAAGAAATGGATATGCTTTATACCATTCCTCAAACATTTGCTTTGGACCTTTGCTTATTTTCAAAAGAAGGCAGTTAAATCTCTTTGTCCTTAACACTATTCTTTGGGCTGTGATATCACTGTCTTGACTGAGTCTGCTGCTGTGTGACATAGTCCTCAGCTATTTCTAGCCTAGTGACATAGATCAGTTTCTAGCATTTCTCTCTCTCTCTCTCTCTCTCTCCCCCACATTTGCTGATAATCACCAAGGTCTCAAAGAGAGGAAAGCAATATAAATCCTAAAACAGAAACAAATAAATCCTTATGGATTTAGATAAACCTGAACATTCTATGAATGTTAAAATGGTTAATGTTCTACCATCAGAATATAAGAATGATTCTAGCTAGTAAATTATTTCTTTCTATTTTCTGCCCTCTTGCCTTACTGAATGACTAACAAGTATAGATATTCATTTTGTTGTCTTCAGAGCTTATAATGACACATCTGTTCTGTTCGTCCAGCTTGGTGATTGAGATAGGTGCCATGTCCTAAATCATTCATAAAATATGTTTATATTTGGAGGCAAGATCTTTACTCTTGATTCACACCATTAAATAATCTTCTAATCTGTGCTCCAGAAGGATAACCAATACTTTGAGATCTGTCTTTAGGATATTGGTGGGTCAAATGGGAGAGAAGTAAGACACATTCCTTTGTGGGTTTATTTTTGTTAAGGATTAGTTTTACATTGGCTCGTCTCAATGTCTGTAGTAAATTGCTTTTCTCTCAGGAATTTCAGATAATTTAGCCAGGGGATTGCTAACCATATGTGTAATTTTTTTCTGTTAACTTTTGGGTCAGTGCCAGCGGTCAAAGAGTTATATTGTTTTAGATATTTCATATGACTGACCTGTCACTGAAAAGAGAATAAAACTTATTTCTCTTTTGGCCAGTATTTCTTTTGGATATAAGAGAAAATTTGAATAGTGCCTCAAAATTCCCAATATCATGTAAGGAAGGAGAAAAGCCAATCATTAAAGGTTTAAGACAGCATGTTGTCTATGATGGCAGGATATAAATACTAACATTAGACATCTGAAAATCCTGCCCTTTCATCAATTTATGATGACAGGCAACTATCTCATGTGCAATTTATAATTTATGCTCATCTCAAATATAGATGTATACTCATATACACAGACAAGAATCAATCAACAGAAACGTTAGTTCTCAGACACAATTCATCTGGAGAAAAATTCAGTGATTAAAGATTGTGAAACCATAATCTATATACACACAACACCAAATGTTTTTTCAGAATTATTGAAAGACCTCTTAGCTTGAAATAATAGGAATTTGCAGGGTTTCCATATTAAAAAAATTAGAGGCAGCAATGTGCATCCTACAAAGAAATACTTATGCTACCTGATGGGAAACCATGATGTAGGACAGACAATGTCAAGAATGAAATTCATCTTTTTAGAATGAAGATCCCAGAGACCATTGTTAATAACTAAAAGACATGACAGGTTTAGAGATTCAGAAGACTGAAATCCAGCTGAAGCAAGCATATATAGAGACAGAGAATAAAGTCAATGGAGAATAAAACTAATTATGATTTGATATGAAAAAGATTGTGCCTCTGTTGTTTACTTAGGAGCAAACAAATAGAATATATTATTGTTCTTTACAAATAATTGGAGCAGATAAAAGGAAGCATTTATTAGAGGCAGGATGGAAAAGAGAATTATTAAATGAGAATATGCATACAAAACAACTAGAGCTATGCATCTCATGATTCAATATACTTCAGCTGGTAATATAACACATTTGTACAAACAAAGTAATGAATGCACAAGTTGATGAACAATAGTTGTTTGAACATGGGAACTTCAAAACTGGATTAGTATATTCTACAGAAAAAATAGTTGAATCAAAGTTTAGTTTCTTTCAGTCAATTTATTTCTGAAATGTTATATCCTGTTTCTACGTTAGTTTATTTTTAAAAACTTGATATAAAAATTCATAAGAACATTAATATGTATCCTCATATATACATTTGTCATATATATAGTTAGGGATATGTAACTGCCAGTGGCATCCCAAATCTGAAAAAGATAGGTATAGATTTAAGGAAATGAAATTGTATAAAAATGCAAACTAAGCAATTTCTTCCCATCCTTAGTTTATTCATCATACTGAATGACAATGAGATACTTGCAACTTCAGTACAAAGGAAAAATGTTTAAATCTACATAGAAATGTTAACAGCAACCCAGCAGCAAAATGTGAACCTGTACATTTTAATTTTTTTTATTGTTACTGCATTCTTTAAGCCCTAATCTGTTTATTTCCTTCATAACATAGATTATCTTATTTTGTTATACAGTATAGGCTAGTCCAAGATATGTGTTTAAGGATCCTTTTTTCTGTCTGATATAAAATGGCAATCATCTCTTATGGAAAGTAGCTTGATTTTCATTTATTGTTTTGGATATAGTAGTGGGATTCAAAAAAATTACTACTGGTTCTGTGGGCGTGGCTTGGTGGGCGTGGTAGGGGAAGGATACTATAAAATTTCCAGTCAGAGGTGGTATTTGCCGGTTCTCCAAACTACTCAAAATTTCTGCTACCAGTTCTCCAGAACTGGTCAGAATCTGCTGAATACAACCTCTGTTTGGATAGATAGACATTTTCATATTGATTGATTAGCTCTTCTGGAAAGGAAAGGAAAGGAAAGGAAAGGAAAGGAAAGGAAAGGAAAGGAAAGGAAAGGAAAGGAAAGGAAAGGAAAGGAAAGGAAAGGAAAGGAAAGGAAAGTTGTATTGATCATACGCACATCATATTTTTCAGGTGCAAAATATGGTGCCCTCCATTTCTTTATTGATTTACAGAGAGATACTTTCATAGTCTTTGTAAGAATTATTAACCATATATTAAATATGAGAAAATCCAGCTAAACTATTTGTATTTAATATGAACTGTGGACATTCTAGTTTCATATGCCAGTCAAAGTACTGAACAATTCCTTTTGCTTGCTGGACTCAATTCATTTCTTGCTGAGAGATAATGTTAGTTGACTGCAGCTGTTACTAATTTAATTATTGTGGGAGTAGAGTTTTCTTTGCTTAGTGCTGTTGTATTGATTTTTTCACATCATCTGCATCTGTTTAATTGTCTTTTATCAGGCCAAGCACTATTTGTTCATTTAGTCATGTGGCTGTCCTTGGCCTCATGTAAAAAATCAGTGCAATATGGTGGTTAATGTTTTGTACTCAAGTCTGCAAAGACCCAGCTTTAAAAGTATTTCAACTAAGAAAGCTCATTGAGTAACTGGGGGCTAGTCTCTCTCAACCCAACTACCTTTAACAGTTGCTGCCATTAAGAGATTTGAAGAAAGAGTGATATGTTATTAAGGCCTTTGGAGAACAGATAAAGTTTTAGTATATATCACTAGTTACTTGATCTTGTAGGCAAAGTTGATGAACTTGGAACCTGATATCAGCATTCAAAAATAGGTATTTACAGGAGTAGATACTGTAATTTCTATGTCCTTTTGCTGGAAATCCTGCTGTACCTGTTTTTGGCTTTTAAGTTTCAGGTTCATGATCTATTTCTCAAATTTGTTAAGGGGAAAGGCAATCTAGTGGTTTTGAACTGCAACTGGTCAGCTATTTTTGTATATGACCAGGCAGATGATGATCACAACATGAGGTAATAATGTAGTTTTGGAGTGAGATTGTTAGCAATTTCCTTCCTTGTACAGACTGAGGGTGAGAAAATTGTTCAAAAGGAATAGAAACTTAAAGATAGTCCCAACTAAATGATATTTCATTATATTGTCCCTCAGTGTTTTACACTGATGGACTCCTAGGCACCTTAGAGGGTTCAGGAATGGAAATAGAGGTGGTGAAGATGTGCTATTTGTATGTAAAGTGCTAAAACCTTTAACGAAAATACCCCACTAAACTACTTTTACAGTAAACTATTAATGTATCTATAGACATTGGGCAGTTATTCATTTAAATTGGAATTGGAAGATATAAAGTATATAAAATACATAAAATGTATGTGTAAAATTAGTTTTACTTGAAAGAAGAAGAATATATGCTTTTCTAATTTCTTCTTTTTTCTTTTGCATATGTATATATCAGTGGAAGCAAATAAGTTAAAAGATCATGATGTTGCTCAAAAATGTCTTTCGGTCTAAATATGTCTGGAGTCAAACTGGGAAATGACCCCATTTTATTGAATGTTGATTTGTGGATTCAAAATTCCTATATCTTTGTGTGACCCTGAAGTTGGACAGCCAATATATGTCAAAGCACCCAAGGCAAACAAGTTAAACTACAGCAATCTTTGGTTTCAATTCTACATGTGCTCATTAGGCAGGAGAGGGTTTAATTCCAGTTCGTAAAACTTTGGATGTATACATATTTAACTCACAACTCAGTGGTTTTACAATGTTGTACATGTCATGCTAATTTGTTGGTTTTGCCTTAGAAAAAATAAACTTGTAATTTGTAAACCATGGTGCATAATAGATGTTTAGAGTTTGGTGCAAAAAATTTCAATCTATGGTTGAAGCACATACCAACCACCCTATCTCCCAGCAAGAAGGATCCTGGCCTTGCCTATTTTGGTTCTTCACAAGACATGCCAAGTCCGGAATTGCCCATGATTCAATGGAAGTTGCAAATGTCCTGATTTAACATATTAAACTTAATTGTTAGTTTATTCAACAAATCAGAATTTAAAAAAGTAATAGTGGCTTCATTGAGAATCAGATCCTGAATATCAGATTTGTGTTTAATTTCTAATTTAGAACATATGAAGCTATTATAAAATTCCATTCATTCCAAGCAATTTGATTATCTTTACGGGCAAGACAATAGTTTAATTAAGGTGCATGAATGTTCCTTTTAAGCTTAATATTGTGCTGAATGGGCAAACCCAAGCCAATAATATGTTCTCTATAAATCATAGTTAATCAAATCACAGATATGCAAAATATGTGAACCAAGTTTATTCTTGTTATAAGCATACTGTGAGATATTATGCAGTAAATATTATTTGTTTACTGAGCTAATGCATGACTCCAGTTATTCCAGACCTTCAGCGGCTTACGTACTCTATTCCACTAAAAATATTCATTCAGCAAACATTAATTTACATTTCCTCTTTGAGGAATAATGTAAAAATTCTATATAGATAAAACTCGAAACTGTCACAATAAACAACCATCTTGTCATTCAAAAGGGTTGGGGACTTTCACAAGGAGTGGACTGAGGCTGGAGTCAGTGCATCAAGAGCCACCACACACAGACGGATCCTGGACATGGGCTTCAAATGTATTCCTCTTGTAAAACCACTCCTGAACAATAAACAACATCAGAAGCATCTTACCTGGGCTAAAGAAAAACAGAACTGGTCTGTTGCTCCAAAGTCCTCTTTTCTGATGAGAGCAACTTTTGCATCTCATTTGGAAACCAAGGACCCAGAGTCTGGAGGAAGAATGGAGAGGCACACGCTGCAAGATGCTTGAAGCCCAGTATGAAGTTTCCACAGTATGTGTTGATTTGGGGAGCCATGTCATCTGCTAGTGTTGGTCCACTGTGCTTCATTAAGTCCAAGGTCAACATAGCCATCTACCAGGAGATTTTGGAGCACTTCATGCTTCCCTCTGCAGACAAGCTTTATGGGGATGCTGACTTCATTTTCCAGCAGGACTTGGCACCTGCCCATACTGCCAAAAGCACCAAAACCTGGTTCAATGACCATGGGATTACTGTGCATGATTGGCCAGCAAACTCATCTGACCTGAACCCCATAGAGAATCTAGGGGGCATTGCCAAAAGAAAGATGAGAGACATGAGATCAAACAATGCAGAAGAGCTGAAGGCCACTATTGAAGCATCCTGGTCTTCCATAACATCTCAACAGTGCCACAGGCTGATAGCTTCCATGCCACACCACAATGAGGCAGTAATTGCTGCAAAAGGGGCCCAAACCAAGTACTGAGTACATATGCATGCTTATACTTTTCAGATTGTGGATTTGGGGGTTTCATGAGCTGTAAGCCATAATCATCATAATTATGACAAATCACGGTTTGAACTATCTTGCTTTGCATGTAATGAGTCTATCTCATATATTACCTTTTAAGTTGCATTACTGAAATAAATGAACTTTTGCATGATATTCTAATTTTTTGAGTTTCACCTGTATACAGATAATTACTCAAGCCATTGCATTGTGGACCATTGTAGCTCTCGAGTGGTCTTCTAGACATCCACAAGTAAAATGCATAATGCTGGAGTGGAACCATGTTGAAGCTGCACAGTATAATCTTCAGAGTGGGCTGAAAGTTATACAGATTAGATGGTTCTTTGCAGCCTTTTCTCCAAGGAGCATGTAGTAGAAAGCTTCTCTCAAAGTGTGCCAAAGCTGCCTACTACATAACTCCTCCATATGTGCCAAAAACCTAGAGCCAGTTTGATGTAGGGGTTAAGAAACCAGGAGACTGTGCGTTCTAGACCTGCTTTAAGCATGAAAGCCAGCTGGGTGAATTTAGGCCAGTCATTTACTTTACCCAACTCATCTTAAACAGTTGTTATTGTGGAAAAACTAGAAGAAGGAAGAAGTATTTGTATGCCCATCACCTTCAACTTTTCATTGTGTGTGTGTGTATGTGTGTGTGTATGCAGAATATTTAAAAAAACCCACTAAAATAGATGCTGCTCAGGATGTAGTATGTACTGGACTTCCAGTTTGGGTCTCTTCAGCGATAGACCGAAATCTGTGATTGTGCGCGGTTTCGATCTGTGCTCGCCGCTGGAGCATCCTGATCCTTTGGATTCAGGGCTGAAGTCACCCCGTAGAGGTGGTGAAGAGGGTGATTGCTAGCCGAGGGAAGGGGAGCCACATCTCTCCTCCTTGGCTGGTCTAAACTCCCTTCCCCGAAGGTGGTTGCAGCGATGGTCAGAAATGGCCACCTCAAAGAAGAACCTGACTGGATAAGATTGTGCAGGAGGAAGACAAAGAGGAAAGCAGGACAGACCGGGCTAAACAACAGAGAACATCTGAGCAGGATACCCTGAATCTAAAAGTACCGAGAGGGATACTTCTGAAAGAAGATCTTTAAGTGGTGTAGAGAGAAAAGGAGGTTAAAAACCCCTTTTTAACCTTTATATTGACAATTACAAATGGTATGGAAAGAAATTTATATTAATCTATTTTGACACTAATAGGCAACCTTAAGCTGAAATCTAAATGTCAAAAGGGGAATAAAGATTTTTTTCTTGGTCATTTTAAAGCTCTAAAAAGGAGAAGAGTGGAGGCAAAAGGGTGGGACTTGGAACAATGGAAAAATGGAGTGCCACCTGGAAAAATAAAGAGTATTAACAGTGAAACTTTGAAAAGACTCCAGAGGATACATTGTAACTGAAATCTTATTAAAAGATACAGTAACCCATGGAAAGGAAAAGTAAAGGAAAGAAACAAGAAGGAACAGTCTGGGATCATTTGGTGATTTAAAAAAAAAGGTTTGGCATTGTTTTTTTTTTTTTTCTTTCTTTTTCTGTTTTTACTAAAAGTCAATTGGGTGGTTGTTCAAAAGTGTTTAAAATGGCATCACTCCTGGAGGAATTGAAGATGAGTCTTAAAAAACAGAAAGAAGATACAGAAAGGGGAGGAAGATCCTTTGGCTTCGTTTTTGAATTTTTGAAATGGAGATCCTGAACTATGAAAAGGAAAAGGAAAAGTTTCAAGAGCAAGAAGAAGGGTGGAACAAAGAAGAAGCCATTTTCAACGATCAAATAATGCAAAGTGTGGTAATAAGGGGAAAAAGGGGGAAAGGAGTTAAAAATTTGAGATCAAAAGGAACAGCCAAAAAGAAAAATAGTCTGAAAAAGAAGTATAACAGCAAGGAGAAGCAAAAAAGAAAACTACAAAAGGGAAAATTAGAGAGAGAAGGGTATAAAAAGGGGGATGAGAAAAAGAGGATGTAGTATGCACTGAAGGTATTTCTGACGCTTGTAAGCTGTTCAGCCAACATTGAGGAAAGGAATGATAGAAACTCTCATCCAAAACACTAGTCTAAAGTGATTCAAGACAATCTAATATCTTTGCAAAAGTAACTTGGGTGGCCTGTTTTTGGCAAAGTGAATCATATCACTTCTGTGCCTTAAATTGCTTCGATGAAGCAAATCTACATCACTCTTTACATCTCTAGTAAATATGAATTTCTCTTTCACTAAATAATAATACATTGACTGCTCCAGATACTGAAAGGGTTTTCATAGCTTCTGACATTTAAGAAACTTTTTCTATATGCTACAATCAAAATAGAGTTGAATGTGAGGACATATCTTTGCATTTAAAGTACAAAGATTTCATTTTTTTGAAATGCAAATTACCACAGGTCTTTGCATGTGTGTGTCTGATTATTATTGGACTGCAGCTAGCATGGAGGAGGAATTTCATTATCTGAAGGAGAAATCCATTATCTGAAGGTGTTTCTGCACAGAGATGAAATTCTACATTTGTTCGAACCGAAGTTGAAAATTTCAGGGGTAGGGAGGTGACATATAAAGCGTGTTAATGTGTCTTGTATTTCACTGAGATGGAAGTGGGATCGAGGAAGCAAAAGAGAAAATAACTGTATAGAATAGAAGCAAAAAAGTTTTTGGGTGGAAAAGGAAAAAAAATAGGAAGGCAAGGTGTAAAGATGGATTTTTGGAAGAAAATATTTTCCTAGACCCTGCATTAACACAGTTGTGAAATTTCATGAACTTATCTTCCTATAATTTGGGCCTTCAGAGACTCTTGGTCTTTCTTTCTTCATAAGCTATTTTAGGAATTTCTAGATAAGTGGTAAAGGTGCTTCTTTTGACAGCAGGATACATAGCGATTACCAGAGATTGGCCTCATGCTTCGTCAGATGCTTGATTACCTGTGACTATTCCAAGGAATTTTACCTTTCAAGCAAAATTAGAATCTGTGTATATAATTCATCTGAACAACATCTTCTATTGGTACTTTTGTGACATACATTTTAAGCCATGATTTTAGCATTATTGTCTCTCCTGTACACTCAGCTTTGAGTAATTGAATGCTGCAATATTGTAAAACTTATTTCACAGTTTCATAGCTTACTGCATATAAGATATAGTTGAAAAAATATAGTATTCATTTGAAAAACAGAGTGACATTTAAATGAGAAGTTGACCTTAGGTTATCATAAAAGAGAAGAACAACAAAGATGATTAGGGGATTGGAGACTAAAACATGTGAAGAATAATTGCAGAAATTGGGTATATCTAATTTAGTGAAAAGATAGCAGTGTTCCAATATCTAAGGGGTTGCCACAAAGAAGAGGGAGTCAACCTATTTTCCAAAGCATTTGAGGGCAGGACAAGGAGCAGTGGATGGAAACTAACCAAGGAGAAAAACCAACCGAGGATTAAGGAGAAAATTCTTGGCAGAGCAATTAATCAGTGGGATGACTTTCCTCCAGAGATTGTAGGTGCTTCAACACTGGAGGTTTTTAAGAAGAGATTGGACAACCATTTGTCTGAAATGGTATAGGGTTTCCTGCCTAAGCAGCGGGTTGGACTTGAAGACCTCCAAGGTTCCTTCCAATTCTGTTATTTTATTTGTGATTCTATTCTATTTGTGACCTCTAAGATCCCTTCCAATGTTAGTCTGTTATTCCTTTTAAAATTCTAGAGGAATTTCTAATTTTGTCTGCCACAATAAAACTTAATGTTTCTTCCCATATCAATGTTTCAGCACTACATCATAACATAGAAATTGGCTTATAATGGAAAATACCAAGGTTCCAAATTTGGATTTATGTATTAGCTTCCCCATAACCCCCAGCCCAGCCCAGCCCCTATTTTGGCATGAAGCTTGTTCTTAATAAATTATGTATTTGCATAGACATTTAAAAACAATTGCTATTCTGTTAACAGAAGTATATCATTCAATGGTTTGGTTACATTCAGGTGGATTGAATTGTCAAGAGAATATTTTAAAAAAATGTTCTACCAATAAGAAAATAAAAATCACCCAAAGACAGTTTATATTTAAAATATCTTCTGGTTTCAAGAAAACTATACAGAAATAAATTTTGAGGTGACCTTAATTAAACAAACTGCAACAGCCACAGTGTAAATCAAGAAAGAACATTTTTTTTCTTCTCTTTGATGATGATGATGATGAAGAAGAAGAAGAAGATGACTGTTCAAAACCCCTTATTTATGCACACCAGCTCTGAGAGGATTTAGTGCCACAGTGGATCAGATTTCCCTAAACTTTGTCATTCCTGATAAAGCCACCTCCATGAGGTGACATGCCAAACAGCATAAATTACTTTAAGCTGCAGATAAGCAAAATGCCATTTGGATTTTTTTTTCAAGTCTTACAAAAAGCAATGTAAAACAGCGAACAATAGGGAAATTGCCACTCTGTCTTGAACCTCGACAGGGTTAGTCAAGAAAACTCAGGTTTCCTTGCTGTTTCAACTCATGATTTATCAGCCGAGAGTGACTGAGAACAAGATGGATCCTTTGATAATGTTTGAGATTTAATGGATGCCTCTCTCTCTGCAGGTCATAATTAAACATGTTTGATCAAGGCCTTAACAAGCATCTGTTTGAAGCAATTTCTCTTGTCCTTCTTTCTTTTGGTGCTGACAATAATTACTGGTCATTGGTTATTAACAACATTTTGTTGTTAGCTGTTGGTAATAATGAGGACATTAGCATAACTAAATGAAATTAGGATCATGGGAGGAAGGAGATGATTATGGGGCAGGAAGCAAAACACTACATGATCATAATTGGCAGGCAGATTGGAAACCTAAAACACCTCTTATGAATTTGTCAGCTGCTCTGGGGATTGCTAAATGCATGCTTTACAGGCAGAGAAAGGTGCATAGTCTGTTCCACCTTTTACACTTGTGAAAAACCATTACCTTAGGAATGACAATCCATTATTTCCTATGCCAAAGAAAGCTGCTGGTACAATTTCTACTCTAAAGATGTGAGGAAGATTTTTTTCTTCAGACAAAAAAAGGATAAATCTTGAGGAATGCTAGCTCATGGACTGTGAAGGTCATGTGGCATATTTTGGATATTGTAAAAATGGGTTCACAATAGATGATTAGTATAAACTAGATCTTGGATCACTGAATGCATTTAGTAACAAAAGGAGAAGATGCTATGTAGGATGGCATCAGCATTCCTGAGTATTATTTGCTCTTGATATATTGGCAGATTCTCTAAGCCCTCATTTCATTTCCATTTTTGTCTGGGTAGACATTCTGATTCCAAAGTAGTTGTGGGACATGGCATACTTTTCAAATAATTTCAAATTCAATTGCTCAAAAGTTTTACAGCTACATGCAGTTTCTTGCAATTGAGAAAGGCACCAAAGTCTCAGTGAAGGAGTAGAGAACTTATCAAAAACCTGTAGAGGTATCCACATAGTGAGAAATGTCTCAAAGGTGTTTTTTTTCTTCAAAAGGCAACTGGACTTTGTTTCTTGAGGAGGAAGAAAAAAATGGTTTCACTTCTCCATCCAGGAAGCTTCATCAGTTTTGATGGCTGGGAGACGAGGGGAGGAATGGATTTCCCTCCCTCTCCTGCCATCAGAATTGATGAAGCTTCTTGAATGAGAGGCAAAATGTTTTCTTCTTCCTTCTCAAGGGAGAAAAGATCCACTTGCCTTTTGAAGAAAAAAAACATATTTGAGTTTGAGACAACTATGACCTGGATGACTAATAATCTTCATAGACATTTAGTTAGAAATGCCACTTCTCCATCTCACTCATTATTTTCACTCAAACATGCTGTGTTTTCTACACAAAATAGGATTTCACTGCAAATAAATATAGCTAGCAGCAGAAACAAAATCTGTTTCCTTCATGTAGGTATGATGTTGCTTTGATTTAAATGATTTAAATGCAAAAGTGACTCAGTACCAGATCATTTGGCTAATCTAGAAAACTAAGCATGGTCGGGTCTGGTAGATTTGTTGGTTATTTATTTATCTGTTTGCATATAATTCCTTGTTAAAAATAATCTCACAGCAGTTTACAATAAAATAAAAAAATTGGACAACATCGCCAGAGAGCAGAGAGAACCAGGAAGAGCAAATGTCATGTATTATAGTGAGTTCCATGCCACAAGCTTTTAAATCGAATAGAATGAAAAGGCATAATTCTGAAGGAATGAAAAGCATCATCATCCTCTGAAATGCTGCCCCTACTTTTTGTGATAGACAGATACCCCAGGAGCAGCCTGAGCATTACTATTGTTATTCAAAGTTAATTGAGTAAATTATGCATATTATGCATTCAGGGCTTGAAGGAGATGTACCCTTTCCACATAGCAATAATTGAATGCATGCAATAAAACATATGCCTTATAAACTATAAGGATTAGCAGTGACTTTATGAAATAAAAGGAAAGTATGAGTGGAGGTGAATAGTGCATAGGGAGACAGGCACACATGAAAGAGGTAATTGTTTTGTATAGTAGTGGTCACATTGGAAACAAAATATAAGATTAGCACTTCAGTTCCGGGACTTCTATCAACAGTTACAATAGAGAATATAGAATATTTGGATACTAGGACTCCTTATCTGCCAGGAGATATGGCTCCCTTAGGCAGTAGATTTGGAAAGGGTAGTAAATTGCTTGTAATTTAATTTATTGATGCAGTTCTACAATGGGTTCTTGTGGTCTTCTGTATCTTGTTATGTATGATAACAGCAAATGGCAGCATCTAGTGAACCTAGAACAATTTGGCCAGTACATCAATGGAAGGCCATTCAAAAAAAAAAAAAATCTCATGATTATACAAATTGTAGACTAGACTGTAAAGAAAATTCTGGGGAAAAAATGCAGTATTTAAATGAGTTACTTCCTCAAATTGTGAGAATGAAGCAAATCTTACCTAAGATTTGTACATGGCATAAGTACATGGGATGTCAGTATCTCTGTGTGTGCAAGTGTATGTTAGTTAAATGATGAGTAGTTCAGAGCTTGTATTTTTTCAATTAATCTCCCTTGGATTATGCTTGGATTCTTGTAGCCTATGTGAGAGCCATAATATTTTTGATGGGCTGAGTCCTTGACATTAGGTGCAGTTGATTTGGGGTGGTGTCCTCCATAGATGGTTATTTTGAAAGTCGTACCTGCAAACCATCCAAAAGGGGGCAAGGCTGGGCTAATGAAAAATGATCATGTAAAACGAGGGCAATTTTTGGTTAAATTCTTGGACCGAATACTTCAGAACACATCCAGCTTTGCACTTTCAGATATCACATAACTGTTTTGACAAACTGGTGTAATAGTCAGTGTTAGTAATGCTACCTGACACCATTCAACCAGGAGGGGGTTTCCTTGTTTAACTATTGAACATTGACAGGTTTAGGGCATAAAATGAAGTTGTCCCCTTTCCTGAAAAAAAGAGGGGAGGGAACCAACTCTTGACAGGGTCAGTACTAACTCATCCAGTATAGCAGTTTATGTTTTTATTTATTTATTTAATTAATTAATTAATTTTGTCAAGTGATTATAAGATAACAGGTATAAGTATAAACATAGTTATGAATACATGAAATGGATACATATAAGAAAAATAAAAAGAAACAATAGGACGGGATGGTAGGCACATTAGTGCGCTTATGTATACAGACCTTTTAGGAAAGGGGTGAGGTCAATAGTAGACAGTCTAAGGTTAAAGTTTTTGGGGAAACCACAGAGTCAGGTAGAGTATTCCAGACATTGACCACTCTGTTGCTGAAGTTGTATTTCCTGCAATCAAGTTTGGTGCGGTTAACCTTGAGTTTGTATCTATTGTTTGCTCCTGTATTGTTATGGTTGAAGCTGAAGTATTCATTGACAGGTAGGACATTGCAATATATAATTTTATGTATTATACTTAGATCAGACTGAAGGCAGCTTAGTTCTAGGTTTTCTAGTCTAGAATTTCAAGTCTGGTGGCATAAGGTATTCTGCAACAAGTAGAGGAGTGGAGAACTCTTCTTGTGAAATATTTCTGGACTTTCTCAACTGTGTTAATATCAGATACGTAATGTGGGTTCCAGACTGATGAGCTGTATTCAAGTATTGGTCTAGCAAATGTTTTGTATGCTCTAGTTAGTAGTGTGATATTACCGGAGAAAAAGCTGTGCAGGAATAGGTTAACAACTCTTAATGCCTTTTTGGCTATGTAGTTACAGTGGGCTCTAGCACTTAGATCATTAGAGATGAGTACTCCAAGGTCCTTGACAGAGTTTGTATCATCAACAAGGTCTTGACTATTCAGCTTGTATTTTATTTTCTGAATATTTTTGCCAATATGTAAGACAGAGCATTTATTTGTTGAGATTTGAAGTTGCCATTTGTTTGACCATTCTGATACATAGTTGAGGTCTTTTTTTAAGGGTAGCAGTATTGTCGGTATTGTCGTATCAAGGCCAAAATTCTAAATGATATTTACCACCTTTGATGTACAATCACCTTTTTTACACACCCAAACACAACATTACCATGCTTTCTTAGATCTGGCAGGATACTTAATTTTATTCATTCCTTAAAGATTTATCCTGTGTTTATTGTTTTATAATAACTCAAGGGAGCAGACATATCTCACACTCCTTCCTGTTTTCCCCATAGCAACAACAACAACCCTGTGAGATGGATTGGGCTGAAAGAGACTGGCCTAAAGTCAGCCAGTGGCTTTATGCCTATGGCGGGATTAGAACTCACAGTCTCCTGGTTTCTAAGCCAGCTCTTTAAGCACTGCGCCAGAACCATCTCTCCAATTCTCTGCTAGGCAGGTTACAAGCAATAAGTGTGTGCAAGAAACATTGAGTAACTTCAACCGATACAGAAACTAAGTAAAATGGGAAGGATAAGAATATCCAAACTCCAGTTTTTGAAATATACAGTATCTAATTGTCACAAATTGCCAATTTTGGAACAAAAATGGGTTCAATCAAAACTATTGGAAAACTTAAAAGCATGATCCCAATTCCCTATAAGTTCCCAATTTAATTGACCTCACATTAGTGCACAATCATGCCTACCATCCCTGTGCCATTGGATTTTTTAATTCTCCCAAAAGCTAGGAAGGATCCCTTCTGAAACACTTCTCAAACTGCCATCTCTTTTTGTGGGCTTTTATATGACAGTTATCTAGTCTTTACTTCTCATTATCAAGAAGTAAAGAGCTAGGACTGGGGAAGGATTTGAAGTCCTGATGCTACCAGTGTTGAAGGCAAAAGGTGAAGGGATGGCAAAGAATGACAGGATTAGAGAGTGTCATTGACACAGTGGGGCATGAGTTTGGGAGACAATGGAGGATAGATGCATCCAGTGTGCTGTGGTCTAAGGGATCATGAAGAGTTGGACATGACTTTGCGATTGAACAACTAGTCAACAAGTCTGCTTCAGATTTTCATTCTTGTGCCTCTTGATCTTCTGACAGTAGAATCATGGCAGAAGTGCCATTTAGGATGAAAAAAACAAATCGAGAAATAAGTACATTTTTAATGCTGCAGACTTCAGCATCTAACTCTGCACAGAAGGCTACCATACAACTTCTAAAAATGTCCATTCTAATGGGTTGGTAAGTGAAATAATGTATAACATCAGAATTTTGTCTCCCAGGGATAAAGAAGCACTGTTAGCAAATTTTAACTGAGTCTTTTTCTGAAAATGTGGTTAAAACTGAGACTTTTATCTCATCTAGTCTACTTACGATACTTGAAAAACAATGTCAAACTTTGACTATTTAAATTAACAGAAAATACCAGTGACATATTGAAAGGCTGATCTTCAAAACTAATGCTGCAAAGATAGATAGTTAGATATAGCTAGAGAATAGAGATAGAGAATAGAGATAGAGAATAGAGATAGAGAATAGAGATAGAGAATAGAGATAGAGAATAGAGAGACAATGTGTTTTCTATGATGTGATAAGGAATAATAGAAACAATCATTTCAATAATATCCTCCTTTAAACAGAAAAACTGGAGAGCAGCCCAGAATCCTAGCCAAATTATAATTTGACAATTACTGATATATTGAGTTTAGCAATCAATAGCCTGGCTGTTTTCCCAGACCTTGGTGGGGGGCTTCTATTGGATTTATTTGCTTGCCATCAGTTCTTTATTCCTTCCCTATTGGTTTTTTTACAATTATTATATTGTATTTTCTGTTCTGCTTTATTGTTTACTGCCCAAAGTCAGAGTGGAGCTGGGTAATGCCTAATTGAATAAATGAAATAAAATAAAAATTAATATATGACCATTAACTTTGTGACAGCTGCCACCTTAACAGTTGTGCCAAAATCTAAATTAGAAATTTCCAACATTAAATAAAAGTAAATATCTAGAGTAGTGATGGAATGCTCACTAGTTTTAACTTCCATGTCTCTGTTGGACCCTCTTTCTTCTCATATTTTGTGTATTTCCTGTACAGCATTTGAGCTACAAAGCACAGTGATACTATGGTTGGGCTTATATAGGAATTAGAATTAATATTGATTATAATGTATTTATTGGCTCTGATATCTGAGGGTTATCCTATGTTATTACATCCACGCTGTGTGCTGCTTATAATCAAAATGACTAAAGTGCCATGAAAGTATCTTCAATAAATACATAAATACATATTTATATCATTAGGACCCAATGCATAGCTGCAGGAATTCATATAAATTGCATGAGAGAATTATTAGTTCCAGTATCTACTGATAAGATCCAAGGCTGATGAAGTGACCTGAAGCAGCTGAAAGTGACACCCCAAATTGCTGTCTGAATAGACCAGCAAAACTCTTAAATGAATCTTCACCAAGGGCTAAGGAGGTTACCCAATCTCATGGCTCTGCTTTGTACATGAAATGGTTTGGATCAGGAACAGATGCGGCAAGCAAGACTTTTGCTATTGTCAGAACAAAATGATTGGACTTTCTCAACATACATGTCTTTACAGATGGATCTTTCCCTTCAGATGACCTCTGGTCCTTTTGACAGAGATGAAGGT
Organism: Hydrophis major; assembly: GCA_033807585.1. Lineage (NCBI taxonomy): Eukaryota > Metazoa > Chordata > Lepidosauria > Squamata > Elapidae > Hydrophis > Hydrophis major. The sequence continues at coordinate 294,279,890 of CM066328.1, read as the reverse complement.
GTATTTTTTTTCCCTTAATTATTATGTAGAAGGGAAAAATCACTTGAAAGGAATATCAACCCCAACAAGCAACTAATGTGAACGATAATCTCTTAAGCCAGTTTGAAACTGATACTTAATCATTACTTAGTTGTCAGATTCCTGAAATTCATAAATGCAAGGAAATAGAGGAGATGGCCATTAGCCCCTCCTCCAAATCATTCCTCTGGCTAGCACCATTATTTAACTATAAAGCCTACCAGAAGTTCCACTTTTTTTTTCCAAATGAAACCCTGAAATTTTATGATACTCCTTTAAAAGCAACAGCTGGACCATATTTTGCTTGGGGCTAAAATAGCAATTTTAGTTGCCGTTTCTTGGCTTGGATTAAATAGGATATAGAACTGTTTTTTTTTTTTTTTTTTTTCATCTCAGTTCATCTCTGATGATTAGGAGATACATATAACATGGTTTTTAATGCATCATAAATGGAGAAGGGGGAAAGACAGGAAGATTATTTTAATGAATGCAGTACCACCAGCTATAAAAGAATTCACTTCTTCCTTTGCAAAGTGAACAGTCCCTTGTGCTACCCGATACTTGTGAAATACTGTTCAGCTCATATCACCTTTTGACACTGAAGTCAGTATCGACTTCCCTTTAATGTTTTCAATTACTTTGCAGCAGTATTGTCATATTCTGGAATTCTGGATGGAGTGGAAATTGCTTAAAAGGTCTCTCTCTCTCTCTCTCTCTCTCTCTCTCTTCTCTCTCTCTCTCTCTCTCTTCTCTCTCTCTCTCTCTCTCTCTCTCTCTCTCTCTCTCTCTCTCTCGTCTCTCTCTCTCTCTCTCTCTCTCTCTCTCATCTCTCTCATCTCTCTCCTCTCTCTTCTCTCTCTATCTCTCTCTCTCTCTCTCATCTCATCTCTCTCTCTCTCTCTCTCTCTCCTAAGTGCCCAGATGCAATTGGCAAATATATTCTCTTCATAATGGAAAGGTCAAGAGAAAGAGGCAAGGGCTCATTCTTGCAAAGGATGGATTCCCAAAATTGCATGCCAGAAGGACTAAATAGCAACAAGACGTTGGCTAATCAAAGCCCAAGAATCTTTGATCTGCTGAGCTTGCTAAAGAAAGCCACCAGAAATAGACAATAGAATCACCAAGAAAAATGTATCCTTTTAATGAGATGGAAAGGCAGCCTGAAATTGGACTTGACTCCCAGAGGTTACTCAGACGTGTTTATTGATTTTCTTGGTAGCCACACCAAAGTGGCTGGCAAGTGCTTTATTCCAGGATGGGTTTTTTCTCTCTGTGATTTCTCATATTAGCCTACCAGCTTAAGATTTTCTGCTGGTTTGTCCCATCCAAATATCAATTCAGTGTAGTAACTCTGTTTGGCCTGAGGCTGCCAGCTGCTGCTTCTGAGTTTTGTTTTTGAGGGTAATCTAGAAACTGTCCTGGATACTCCCCACTGCAGCCTTGCTTAATAGCCCAAAGCAGGTGATTGCACATGAATAACTGTAGGACTTTATGTTAGTTCAAATGATGAACCATTTTGCTTGGCATTTATGTAACTTGATTGTTTATTGTCTGGACTCTGGTGGCTATTTAAGGGTCACACATCCATACCGATGAGGACATCTCTTACTGTGGGATGCAAATCCCCCATGGGAGAGTTTCAAAGAGTACCTCAAAAATCCCCAACACTTAGACAAACTTGTTCCAGTTGAGAGCAGCAGGATTAAGCAGCATATGCAAAATAACATCAACATTATCCCTTCAAAGGGCTTTAGCAATGATCCCGTGTTCCCAGCTTTCACAATTTACAAACTGGTGGTTGGAAAGAGATACCAATTTGCACTCCTGGAATGAAGCCCTGCAATGACAAACATTTTACTAAGAGCAATTTTCAATAATTTAAATTCTGTATTGGAAGAAGGAAGTAAAAGAGAAAATTGTGCGTAGCCAATTAAGAATTTATGAACAGCTGAATACACACACTTTATTTATTTATTAGAAATTGAAGTGGGATATTTGGCTGCCTCTGTCACCAAATTAATCATTTTCTGTCTCACCTACAATCAATCTTGATAATTATAGTTCAAGGTAATGATGCAAAGCAAGTAAGAAACAGAAATACCATAACAAGAGTACATTTGCTGCTCAGATTCCAAGTATTACTATTTAAGTTTTTTATTTAGTTTTCACCATCTCTTCAACCACTCTTTCATCAAAATGCCAAAGCAATCTATTCCAGAATGATAAAAAGTAACAAAACTTCTCCAAGACACTTCCAAAAACTATATGGAAATCGAAACAACAAAGGGATAGCTTTAAAACCAAACCATGGAAGAATAGAATAGAGTAGAGTAGAGTAGAGTAGAATAGAATTCAATAAATCCTGTGTAGTAGATAACTCAGAACAATAGAAGATTTCAGAAAATCTTGCATTGTAGGTAAAATTTAGAACATAAGCAGTTAATGATAAAACTACTGAGGTATAACTGCCAGAACATGATTAGTGAGCACATTATTTTCTTCTATATCAGTAATACATTAATCTTCTTTTGTTCTTTGGCCAAAGGTGTTCTCCTAGCTTAGTCCATGCTGACCTCACTCCCTGATTTTCCATTTTGCACTGTTGCTGCTTGCTAGTCTCAAAAGTGTGCCATGGAGGAAAGTCCTGTATATACACGAAGCTGACCTTTCTTCCCAGCACAGAGCTCTTCCTAGTAGCTCCTTGGCAGTTGCAGAAGAATGATGATCATGGGAAAAAAATGCATGAGAACATTATCCATAAACTCTCCACCATATATCAGGCAGATATAAAGATAGCAAGCAAGAGAGTCCATTACATTGGGAAGAGGGTGCACATAGAGTATTGTCCAAATGTCATATAATTATATATAGAAATATTTATACTATCTTAAACATTGAAACATGTGTCTTTGCATGTGAGAAGGGGGAAATAATGATAATATTTCCCATGTCTTTCTGTAGATGAATGTATGGGAACCATCAAAATTTATTAAGCTGGTCTGTGAGTTATATCTGATCTCTGGTGAATATATAGTTTTCCACCCAATAATAATGCTAGTTCTTCCAAAGACAATACAGTGACTTTCCTGACTCCATTCATCTAATTCATTGTCAAGACCCAACTGGATCTACCTTGCCTGAAAAATGAGCAAACAGAGGACTCTATCAGCTCAAAAACAAATAAAACGAACCTCATTCCAGGAGAAAAAAAATAAAAGGAACCTCATTCCATATAGGACCTATGCAACACATTATATTGTCCCCAATTCTGATGCAGAGATTTTAGACCTGGGGAGGCAAGGCCCACTAGCCATGGGAAATGTCCTCAGTAGCATGTAAAAAGCCAAAAGACATAAAGAAAGCCACTTACAAAAGAAAGTATCTGACAAAAGCCAAGATTTGGAGAACTAGTACTGCCTATCCCCTTGCAACTCAGATGAGATTTAATTTATGCACAGTTGGTATGATAGGGATTGATGATTTACAAGGCTTCCTAATGTTTTCTGTCTGTTAGAGTTAATATGCAAAATTCATTGTGTTCTCTTTTCCCCAGTTCTCTCAACTTGCCAAGCATGGTCATTTTTTTTCCTTGTCCATCACCCAAATGCATCACATGCTCCAAATATGTGAGTTTCCGCAGGCTGATCAAGACTTGAAGGGAACAGTCAATCTTATTTGGTCCAGACTGATTGATTAGTTCTCCCTGAAGCCCATAGTACTTTTATTAATTGTCTCAAAATCCATAATTTAAAGGTAGCTATTTTGTTTCTCTTGTTCTTTTTCAATGTCCAACTTTCACAGTAGTATATTTCCACTAAGTAAAAAAAAAGCGTTTCAGCTATTCTAATCTCTTTTGTCATAAAAATTTCCCTGTCTTCCATGATCATGTCTATGTTTGTGATGACCTTCCTCCTAATGATTAATCTCATATTTAGTTTTTCTGTATTTATCTATTCTTGCACTCAAGTAAAAACAGAAAAAAATGTTTACTTCATTGCCAACAATTGTGAATTCTCTAAGCATGCTGGTTGATACGACTTTTTTTCTTTTTATATTTAACTTTAACCAAAATATTTTTTCACATTCCATTTTTGTTTTCATAATGAAGCCAGATAAATCTTCTTTATTAGCAAACTGGTATCAACTATATATCTCAGCTGTTGCTGTTTTCAACCAGCAATTTTGATTCCCGTTATCAACTTTTCCCCTCCTGCAATTCTTATAATATATTTGCTGGATAAATTAAATAGATATGGCAAAAAATATGCATCTTTGTCTCACTCCTTTCCCTTTCTGAAATATTCTGTTTTTCTAAGTTCAATTATCAAGGTGGTTCATTATAAAGGTACTTCACAAAAACAACTTCATGTTTTACATAGGGGGTCTGTTCCGACCTTTGATGTCATCAGCCTAATCAAACGTTAGTTGTGACAACATGAGGCAAACTCTATTCTTCATTTGCAGCCCAATGTTATTGGCAAAGGGGGCAAGAGGGGCAAGCGGGACAGAATATGCACCATGTGCCCACATATTTCATCACTTCTCTCTCCTTGCCTCCCCTTGAGATTGTCAACGGTATTTAGCATATCCATTGGTTAATAGGCCAGCAGCCCAGGTTTGCGACCTGAGCATTGTGTGATGGGGTGAGCACCCATCCTCACCCCAGTTCCTGCCAATTTAGCAGTTCAAAAGCATGCAAATGTGAACAGAAAATAGGTACCACTTTGGTGGGAAGATAATTGTTCTGGCAAATTAACAGAATAACAGTGTTGGAATGGACTTTGGAGGTCTTCTAATCCAATCTCTCCTCAGGCAGGAGACCCTATACCATTCTGGACAAATGGCTGTCCAATCTCTTCTTGAAAACACCCAGTGATGGAGCACCCACAACTTCTGATGGCAAGTAATTCCACTGATTTATTGTCCTCACTGTCAGGAAATTTCTCCTTAGTTCTAAATTGCTTCTTTCTTAATTAGTTACCATCCATTGTTTGTTGTCCTGCCTTCAGGTACTTTGTATAATGTATTTTCTATCCTTTCTTTTTTCTGATAACCATGTATGAGATCTGTGTTCATGTTCAATCCAATATTTTTGTCTGTTGAAATCTGTGGTCACGTTGCCCAAAGTAGATGCTGTCTGAACAAAGAATGAGCGCTTAATCTATAATCTTTGTTAGTGTATTTGCCCAGTCCTAATCTGAGCCCGGGAGCATGAAAAAAATATCCTATTAGGAACCACTTAAATGAGCTGGTAATTTCTGCAACTTCTGTCTGACTGCAACATCTGCTAATCACAAGAGTGAGATCTTTATGCCTTTGTGAAAAATGGTGTTCCATCCAACAGAGAAAAAGCTAAGGCAAAAGGACAGATGAATATAACTAGATAGTGCTGTACTGAAGTTTGAAATTTATGATTGATTTTCAACTCAGGCTTCAAAATATGAATGAAATTAACATTTTTATTTCACTGATTCCACCCCTTATTCATTTTCATGAAATGCTGTCTCTTTCAAACATTCAGTAACCTGGCATATCTGTCACTGGGCTTCTGAGATTGAAATGAAAAAGTGTCTGTTTGACAGATTAGCTATGCTTCAGTAACAAAAGTTGGAGAGGCATCAAGACTGTTCAAAGGGCTTCCTTTGGCCCTCCTTCTGACCATTTCAAGAAATAAAAAAGCAGTTGGAAAGCGACCCCAATTCACAAACAAAGTGGATGGGTTCCATGCTGGGTAGGATCACCTGCTTTTCTTTGAATTTGTCAAGCTCTTGACTGCTTGTGTGGGTGGCAAATCTCAAACCCAGATTAAACTGAAAGGCAGTTCATAAGTCAATAGAAGACTTTATCTCAAAACATGCATCCAACATTCAACCACGGGATATGAAAGGTAACAGCAGAGAGGTGGATTAAGGCCAACTGCTATGGATGGTTTTGAAGGAAGCATATCTTCAAATGCTGGCATCAGGTAGCCTTTTGATTTTCTTCTCTTGCCAACTGAGCTAGTGAACTTGAAGGATTTTTGTATAATGATTTTTGCATCCTGATGCTTGTGGGCAAACAATGGCTCAGCCTATATTAACAATAGGAAGATACTAATATATTCTCTCTCTCTCTCTCTCTCTCTCCCTCTTTCTCTCATGTAAGAACAATTTAGAGAAAATATTCAGCAACTGATGTTGATTTTTTTAAATATAAAAATATGGTATTTTACAAAATATGGTAAATTACAAACAATGGCTCAGCCTATATTAACAATAAGAAGATACTAATATCTTCCTATATCTTCCCCTTTCTTTCATGTAAGAACAATTTAGAGAAAATATAGAAAATTGAGAATGGGATATGCTTTACTTTCATATTTTAAATTGAAAGACCAATTCAAAGTGAAAATGCATTAAACCACAAATGTCTACAATATTGAATAATAAAGAAATAGCACTTTCACTGATATTGGTTTGTTGTTTTTTTCTACAAAAATATGGTAGCTCTTTCCTAAAAAAATGCCTTAAAAATGTTTTTTACTTGGACATGAAGGAAAGAAAGAGAATCTTCAAATTAAAATAGAATAACAGATTTGAAAGGGACCTTGGAGGTCTTCGAGTCCAGCCCCCTGCTTAAGTAGGAAAACCTACTCCACTTCAGACAAATAGTTATCCAACATCTTTTTAAAAACTTCCAGTGTTGGAGCATTCACAACTTCGGGAGGCAAGTTGTTCCACTGATTAATTGTTCTAACTGTCAGGAAATTTCTCCTTAATTCTAAGTTGCTTCTCTCCTTGATTAGTTTCCACCCATTACTTCTTGTACTGCCCTCAGGTACTTTGGAGAATAGCTTACTCCCTGTTTTTTGTGGCAACCCCTGAGATATTGAAACATTGCTATCATGCCTCCCCTAGTCCTTCTTTTCATTAGACTAGACATACCAAGTTCCTGCAACCCATTCTTCATATGTTTTTGCCTCCAGTCCCCTAATCAAGGGTGGGATTCTACCAGTTCGCACCTATTTGCTAGAACTGGTTGTTAGAAGAAATTACTGGCCTAATCCTATAAGGAAGGCAGGAAGGAAACATTCTGGTGTTGCTTACAGAAACTGTCTCTTCGTTAACCCTTATTACATTCTTGGCAGGACTAGACTTCCTGTCTCAGGAATTTCTCTGGAGTTTATTTTCCCTTCCTTTGCTGGTACTTTGCTTGTGTGACCATTCAAAATTACAATGGCACTGAAAAAAGTGAGTTATGACCATTTTTCACACTTACGACTGTTGCAGTATCCCCACAATCATGAGAGGCCAGGCGAGGAGATGCGTGCCTCGATGTGATATTGCATTGGCCATGCCCAGCCAATAACATGACTACCAAGCCATGCCCATCAACTAAGCCACACCCACAGAACCAGTTGTTAAAAAAATTGAATCCCACCCCTGCCCCTAATCATCTTTGTTGCTATTCTCTGCACTCTTTCTAGAGTCTCAACATCTTTTCTACATCATGGAGACCAAAACTGAATGCAGTATTCCAAGTATGGCTTTACCAAGGCATTATAAAGTGGTATTAACACTTCACGTGATCTTGATTCTATCTCTCTTTTTATGCAGACTAGAACTGTGTTGGCTTTTTTGGCAGCTGCTGCACACTGTTGGCTCTTATTTAAATGGTTGCCCACTAGGACTCTGAGATCCCTCTCACAGTTACTATTATTGAGCCAAGTGCCATCTATACTATTTCTGTGCATTTGATTTTTCTTGCCTAAATGTAGAAACTTACTTTTTTCACCATTGAATTTCATTTTGTTAGATAGCGCCCAATGTTCAAATCTGTCAAGATCTTTCTGTATCTTAACCCTATCTTCTGGAGTGTTGGCTCTTCCTGCCAGCTTGGTATCATCTGCAAATTTGATGAGTTCCCCATCTATCCCTTTGTCCAAATCATTAATGACGATGTTGAAGAGTACTGGGCCTAAAACAGAGCCTTGGGGTACATCACTACATACTTCCCTCCATGTAGATGCAGTTCCATTGTGGACTACACATTGAGTGTGGTTGGTCAGCCAGTTACGAATCCATTTGGTAGTGATACTGTCTAACCCACATTTTTCTACTTTATCTAGTAGTAGGTTATGGTCTACTTTATCAAATGCCTTACTGAAGTCCAAGTAAATTATATCCACAGCATTCCTCTGTTCAACTAATTTTGTCACTTTGTCAAAGAATGCAATAAGATTAGTCTGGCATGATCTGTTTTAACATGTTGGCTTTTGGTTATTACTTTGTTTGCTTCTAGGTGTTTGCTGGTTCATTGCTAGATTATCTTTTCCAGAATCTTCCCTGATATTGAAGTCAGGCTGATAGGTCTGCAATTTCCTGGATCTATTTTTTTTTTTTTGGAGATGGGAACTACATCAGCTCTTTTCCAGTCCTCTGGCAGTTCCCCAGTGCTCCAGGATCTTTGAAAGATATAGTTCAGTGGTTCTGGAATTTTGTCTGCCAGTTCCTTCAGAACCATGGTGTGTAATCCATCCTGGTGATTTGAACTTGTCCAGGGTAGACAGAAGTTCATTTACCATTTCTTCCCTATTTTAACTTGTGTTCCTAATCTGTTTTTTGTAATGCTGTTTTTGCTAGGTTTTTGTGGCGCTGTTTTAAGTAGTTCTGCTTTCTCCCTGTTGCTTATCACTTTCTTGCCACTTTCTCCCAGCAACGGACCAATTGTTTCCTTGACTTTTTTCTTGTTTTTAACATGTTGGAAGAAGTTTTTTTTGTTATTTTTTTACTTTTGTTGCAAATTCATTGTGAGTCTTAGCTTTCCTCACTTCATCTTTACAGGCTTGGGCTATTTGCTGATATTCTGCCTTAGTTATTTGCCCCTCTTTCCACTTTTTATACTTGTTCTTTTTGTCTTTCAATTTGTCAGAGAGTTCTTTATGCAGCCATGCTGGTTTCTTTTGAGAGCTGTTATTTATCTTCTTCATTGGTATTGTGCTAGACTGGATTAGACTAGACTAGGAAAGAATAGACTAGACTACACTAGACTAGACTAGAATTCTTTATTGACCAATAACATTCTAGAATTCTTTTTTTTTTTTAAAAAAAGAATTTTATTAATTTTCTACAAACAAACAAGACAAACAAAACATTAAAACATCAACTCTCATATGTACATCCAGCGTGTCGGTTGGTTCATCAGTTTTGTGCATTCATTTTGTAGTCTCAATCACAATTATGTTACATAACAACTCATATTGTCAATCCAAACTTGTATATCCTAATATCACTAAAAAAAGGGAATTTTTTGACTATACTTTTAATCATTCATGCTTTATGAATTAATTTATGAATTTAATTATGATGGGAGATTTTAATGGAATTGTGGACAATAAATTGGACTATATAGCAACAACAACAAAGCAAAATAGAAAGGCTCTCCCTAATTTTTTTTTTTTTAAATGACAGACAAACTAACTTTAAAAGATATTTGGAGAGAAAGAAATGTTAAAGCTAAACAATATACTTTTTATTCAAATAGACATTTATCATGGTCCAGATTAGATATGATTTGGATCTCAACAGAATTAATATCCAATATTCAAGAAACAAATGTTGAAACAAGGACTTGGGCAGATCATAGCCCAATGACAATTAAATGGAAGGGACAAAAAAAAAGATCGAGATGGACATTAAACAATACTATTTTAAAGGAGAAAGATTTTATACAATGGATGGAGAAGGAATTGGCTTTTTTCTTCAGAGAAAATAAAAAAAAAGATGCTTCAATGCAGAATGTTTGGGATATAATGAAGGCATATGCTAGAGGTTTGATAATAGATTATACAAGAAAAAAGAATATTAGGAAAAGGCAAGCTTCTAAGGCCTTGGAAGACGAGTATAAAAGACTTGAAAAAAAATTACAGAGAATGCCACAGAAAAAAGATATTAAATTGAAGCTGGATGTAATTAAACATAAAATGGAATTAATAGAGAAAGAAGAATTGGCACAGAAAATCAGAAATTCTAAACAGAATTATTTTGAAGATGCAAATAAACCAGGTAGATGGCTAGCATATAAATTGAGAAAGGAGAAGGAATCAAGAAAAATATTGAAGCTAATAGATGATCAAGGCCAAGTTTGTTATGGTAATAAGGAGAAAAAAGAAATTATTTGAGATTTTTATGGGCAACTATATAAACAAGAGAATATTGATGAGGAAAAAGTCAAACAGTATTTACAGAATGCTAATTTACTGAAGATACCTAAAGAGACTGAAGAAATGCTAGAAAGCAATATAACAATGATGGAATTAAATGAAGCATTTAAGAGACAAAATAATGGGAAAGCACCAGGTCCAGATGGGCTTCCGGCAGAATTCTATAAAACATTTCAAGAATCATTGAGCATCCCATTGTTAGAAGTTATGAATGAAGTTATGTTAAAAAAGATGATACCCAAGAGGCTTATATTACACTTATTCCAAAAGAAGAGACTGACCCACTGCAAATTAAGAATTATAGACCTATTTCTTTATTGAATGCAGACTATAAAATCTTTGCTTCAATTTTAGCAGAAAGACTTAAAAATATTTCAATAATTTTATTCACCCAGATCAAAATGGATTTCTGCCAAAGAGACAAATCAGAGACAATATGAGAGTAATCTTGGATACTTTGGAATACTAAGAGGCTCATCCTGAAAAGCAAATGGCTTTGATATTCCTAGATGCTCAAAAGGCATTTGACAATGTGAACTGGAGATTTATGTTATTACTATTGGAACAGATGGGTTTTGCTAAAAAATTTACTCAAGCAATAGAAGCCATATATAATAAACAGATAGCAAAGGTAATGATGGAGGGGGAACTTACAGATTTTATTAATATAAGAAAAGGCACAAGACAAGGGTGTCCCCTATCTCCTTTGCTATTTGTGTTGACCTTGGAAGTGTTGAATAGAAATATTAGGGATGATACAAGCATAAAAGGAATGAAAATTAAGAAGGAAGAATTTAAACTACAAGCTTTTGCTGAAGATTTAGCTTTTATTCTGGAAGACCCGTTAGAAACAGCTCCAAAGTTATTGGAAAAGATAGAGACATATGGGGAGGTGGCTGGTTTGAAAATAAATAAAGATAAAACAAAGATTTTGACAAAGAACATGCTATTGAGACAGAGAGAAGAACTGGCAGATCTTTTGAAAATCCAAGTTACAAATAAGGTTAAGTATCTGGGGATATATGTGACAGCAAGATGTAGCACATTAAAAGAGAATAATTATATTAAACTCAAACAACAGATAGCTACAGATTTGAAGAAGTGGGAAAACTTGCAATTGTTATTAATAGGGAGAATCTCAACAATCAAGATGAATATTTTACCCAGAATTTTATTTTTGTTCCAAACAATACCAATTAGGCTTGGAAAAGACTATTTTGAAGATTTAAATAAAATTATGTTGAAGTTTATATGGCAAGGTAAAAAAGCGAGAATAAAGCTAAAGCTTTTGCAAGATGCTAGAATTAGAGGAGGTTTTGGCCTGCCTAATTGGGAATTGTATTATCAAGCTGCAAGTTTGATGTGGGTCAAATAATGGATAACATTAAGAAAGCATAGATTGTTGACATTAGAAGGGCATGATTTGCTGTTGGGCTGGCATGCTTTTTTATGGTATAAGGGAACTAAAACACAGGGTTATTTTAGAAGGCATTATATACGGGAGTCTTTGTGGTTAAACTGGGAGAAGATAAAAAGACAATGTTATTTGAAAATTCTAGTTTGGTTATCGACTATTGAAGCATTTTCCTATCCTATAATTTATAAGAAAGAACAAACAGTTAGATATGGGGAACTATTGGATGAAAAGGGTGAACTTAAATCGATCCAAAACTTAGAGGAACAAGGTATAAGGATGAATTGGTTTTCATATGCGCAAATACATTCAAGGTATGATGAAGATTCTAAAACGGAGGGATTCTATGATAAGCAGACTGATTTAGATAAGATTTTGATGGGTACTGATGAGAAGGTGATTAAAAAATTATATGGTTATTTACTGGGAATGAAATTAGAGGAAGAACAAGTCAAAGAAACTATGATTGTTTGGGGGAAGAATTTTGGATATGGGATTGATCTAGAGAAATGGCAAAAATTGTGGTCTCAAAATTATAAAATGACAATGTCAACAGCATATAAAGAAAACTTGTATAAGATGTTTTACAGGTGGCACTTTCCCCCGACAAGAATAGCAAGAATGTTTAAGAACAAATCTGAAAAATGCTGGAAATGTCATCAGATACCCGGCTCGTATTACCATATGTGGTGGACTTGTGAGGACGCTAGAAAATATTGGACTAAAATTTGCATGTGGTTCGAAAAAATGACAAAGAAATACATAGACTTGCAACCAGAGATCTTCTTATTGGGAATTTTACCTGATATATATAGCAAAGATTTGAAATACCTGATTGTAAATGTATTAACAGCGGCTAGGATTGTATTTGCTAAAAATTGGAAGAATGAGAAAATACCATTACAGGAAGAAATTATTAAGAAAATATTGGAATGTGCTGAGATGAGTAGATTGACATTTGAAATTAGAGAGCAAGAGGATAAACAATTTTATGAAATTTGGGATCTTTTTTGTCAATGGCTAGATGATAAAATACGATAATAGAATATTGACACTATATTTATAAAGGGTTTTTAGGATTGATTTGGTATGATTATATGATTATATGATTTGTTACAGAATAAACTGTTTAAAGTATTATTATTTCAAAATTCTAGAATTCTTTATTGATTGGACACATGAGGAATTTGTCTTGGTGCAAATGCTCTCAGTATACATAAAAGAAAAAATACATTCATCAAGAGTCAAGAATCATAAGGTACAACACAATGATGTAATCTCACTTTTTGAAATTTCCCAAGCTTCTTGAGTTGTTTTCCCCTTGAGGATTCTCATCTATGGAATCTTTCCCAAGCTCTCTCTAAGTTTATTGAAATTAGCTTTCTTAAAGTCCAAGACTCTAGTCTGACTTTGTTCTACTACTTGTGCTTGCATAATGTTGAATTCCAATATTCCATGATCACTTGCCCCCAAGATTCCTATTGCTTCAACATGTTCTATCATTTCATCTCTGTTAGTGAGAATTAAGTCCAATATGGCTGATCCCCATGTTCCCTTCTTTAGTTTTTGGGAAACAAAGTTGTCTGCTAGGTTTGTTAGGAACTTGATGGATCTTCCACTTGGTGCAGAGTTTGTCTCCCAGTTGATGTCAGGGTAGCTGAAATCCCCCATTACTATTGTGATGTGCTTCCTACATAACTTAGTTAGCTGACTAGCAAAAAGTTAATCTTATTTCCTCTCTTTGGTTAAGTGGCCTGAAATATAGACCTATGGCAATGTCATTTTCCTCCCTTTAATATTGACTCAAATGCATTCAGGATAATTTTCATCATTGCTGTGCTCTATTTCTGTAGAGGTGTTGTTATTTCTTATATAAAGTGCAACTCCACCTCCTCTTTTATTTGGTCTATTTCTTTTAAATAATTTAATTACCTCTAGCTTTATTGAAGACTGGGGGATTTATTTTTCCTGTGCACAACCATAGGGAAAAAAAGCAAACTTATTGGAAAACCTAGCCGGAGACTATTGATAGTGAAAGAACCAGAACTAATGGGTGGAGCCATAACTTATTTTAAGACTCCAACCCTGTAATAATAAAAGCAAATCTTATTGATTGCATCGACTAGCCTCCAGATAATGAAACAGAGCAACACTGATACTTATTCGTTTACACTTTATGAGTGGGAAACATAACAGATCAAACATAGATCAAAAATCTTTTGGAAGATACTTGAATGAATCTGAACCTCTTCATCCCTGCCAATTACTTTTCTATTTCTTTTTTTAAAGTAAAAAGATGATATAAAACAAACCAATTTCAGCAAGAAGATTAGCAAGCACCAAGGAAGATGTGTACAGATTCACTGGTATTTGTGAACTACAGACAGATCTCATTGGTAAACACAGCCAGCCAGCCTTTTCCTTCACCAATGAACCTAATTCCTTTTCAAAACTGGGAATTTTGACTTCAAGAGGAGCAGATATCACTAGCAGTGATATTTACCAGGACCATTTTAAGTAGGCCATGTGTTCAGGCTTTTAGTACCCTGTCTTTCTCTCATGGGTGAGTCTCAACTCATTAGTTCCTGATTTAATCAAACTATAGTTCAGCATTGATATAGTTCAAGCCATAGTTCTGCTGCCCTTTAAATCTAGATGGGATTAAAGTTCCTAGAACTGCTAGGAGGAAATCCACAGAGTCACAACCCAAAGCTTCTTAAAGGCACTGGGATGAAGATGGTACTCTTTGAGCTTCCACGTCATTGCTTGACCAGATCCCATAATCAAAAGTCTGAGTCATACAATGTTTTGCTTTATTTTATAAATGCTCAGCTTCAATTTCATTGCCTGACTCCAATTCTAATATACTTTGAGAAATAGTACATCTCCCAATCTACTTTTACCGATCAGGTCTAATTTATTGATACTGTCCCCAAAAGCCAAAGTGTCCTAACAATGCATCCTTCCTTCAGAAAATCACAAACAAAAATCATGAGAGAAAATGCACAGAAATAGAATTCATACTCTGCAATGAAGGTGAATTTCTCTATTTCTTAAGGGGGGAAAAGTTTGAATTCAAGAAACTTTAAAACTTGCCCAGGAATATTTCATTTGATCTTCCAAGGGCAAGATGAAGGAAACAGTGATTCACGTTCCTTTACAAAGATAGGTGTAAGAAAGCAACAACTTTAATTCCCTTTGAAATATCCAGAGATCATCATGAAACCATTCATGTTATTTGATTTCATTAAGACAATACAGAATAATTGAATGGCTCTTTGCTTAGCTTCTTATCCACTTTCCTTTTCGAATGATGGCTTACATCTTTAAAATCTGCAGAATATTTTGTAACTTAAAAGAGCCCTCAAAAGCATATAGGTCATGTTCCTTAATTGCTCAGTGAAATACATACTTTTTTTCACCCAAAGTGATTCACATTTCCTGCTAAAAAGGCATTTCAGTGTATATATCAAATAAATATTCTATTAATCCATGAGATACTAAACTGTAGAAAGAGGGGTAGGGAGCAGTCAAGGAGAGGGTGGGACATTTGAGAAGGGAATATGAAAGCCTCCATGTATACAAATATTGGAGAAAGTGAATGAAAAGCATAGGAACTAATTTAGAAGAACAATCTCTAAAAAAAGAAAAAGAAAAGCAGATCCAATTAAACCAATCCAAATCACAGCTACCAGCCAAGCTAGCCTTTTCTGAAGAAACAGAAAGGAAAGAAATAGAATGATGAATTAGCAATAGCAACAGCACTTCACAACTTTCTGTAAGCGGTTTACAGAGTCAGCATATTGCCCCCAACAATCTGGGTCCTCATTTTACCTACCTCACAAGGATAGAAGACTGAGTCAACCTTGAGCATGGTGAGATTTGAACTGCCAAATTGCAGGCAGCCAGTAGTCAGCAGAAGTAACTTGCAGTACTGCATTTTAACCACTGCGCCATCATGGCTCTTAGGTCTCCTAATGGCCATAATTTGGATTGAGGGCCATTTAACCCTATAATCAACCTATCTGGACTGGATTTTCTAAAGTTGGCTTAAGAAACAGCTATGAGTAGTATGGAGAAAACAGTTTAGTTAAGCCATAGCATAGAATTACACCAAGTAGGGAAACTATGTGAACCATACTGATAATCAAGCTGAAGCCAAATGATTTTTGTGTTTTCGGAATGGGGGAAAGACAAAGGAAAGATTAGATTTTTGTTATCTCTGAATGTCAAGTGAAATTATTTTTAATATAATAAGAAAGAGTATTAACTAGATGAAAAAGTTAAAACACAAATAATAATTATTTTAACTTTTTTATTCTGCCCAGTTTTTAACACCTTCCCCCCTCTTCCACTCCTCTCCTTTCCTTTCCATAGCTGCCCACCTTGTACCAAATTACTTTGAATATGTGAGATATAAGCTTTCATTCAGGAACTTCTTGCTTAAATTATTTTATTTGATCCTTTCTGAGTTTTGTTGAGGGATTAGTCTTATTTTTTCTTCTTCCCAAGACTCTCATTTTTACAGTGGGCAAGATCTGACACTGATTTTTATAGCATTAAAATAACCAGATTATAAGATGATAATACAGGAATGGATCTAAATATAACGTTTATCAATGAAATCAGCCAGACTTAATTTAATCATCCTTCCCGAAATTTCAGTGCTGTAAAATAAAAACATTTATAAATAGAAATTGAACAAAATTGTATAGAAAATGGAAAAGCAATAAGATACTACAGTATTGTTCAGTACTATATATTAGAACTGATGGGGAAGGAGAGGGGGTTAAGTGGATTGATGGCAGTGCATTAAACTCTTGTTGTGTTTTGTTTATTGTATTTTTCAGGATGTGATTTTTTTTTCCAGGGGGGAGGGAGGCATGTCACCTTTGGAAGCCATATTAGTACCAGAATATTCCACGCTGCCACATTCTTGAGCAAGGGGAGGAGGGAGTTGTCATGTTCCATTTTCTCCTTTTAAATAAAACAACAAACTGCTGAGAAAGAACGCACAGAAAACATCAGGCCTGGTCCTTGTTACAGGAAATAATGTCATAAATGGTATATTGCAAATATTAAGTGTCAGCAAGAATGCATTCTTCATCAAATTATATTTTATTTTATGGGAGATACAGCCTTCCTCACAAGTCTGCATAAAACATTTACAATGTCTCTGCCGTTTCTCGCTGTACTGTTGCATTTGGGAAAGATGCAAGTGACAAGTGAATTGAGACTTATAAATAAAAGATT
Organism: Hydrophis major; assembly: GCA_033807585.1. NCBI lineage: Eukaryota > Metazoa > Chordata > Lepidosauria > Squamata > Elapidae > Hydrophis > Hydrophis major. The sequence continues at coordinate 294,263,004 of CM066328.1, read as the reverse complement.
ATGGACATTACGGTAACTTTAGGAGCCTGACTAGCTTTTGTGTGCTGGTAAAGGTACTTGACCACTGGCAACTCTTACAGGCATTTGACTTCTCAGACAGACATGCCTTTGGGATGCCGTGTCTACAAGAGTCGTCTCGAAAAGTATCTCTGATGCTTTCCAATGCTGGAAATTCAGTAATGCATTGTCTCTGAAGCTATTGTCAACATCTTATGAGAAAACTCCTTTCAAAATGACAAAAATGGAAATCAGTAAATTGTGTGCTAATCTGAAATCTAGCTTCATGTAGTAGAAAAATATGAATCTTCAAGAAAAATAATTATCTAAGTTTTCTGGGACTGTATGTTTGAAGGAATACTCTAGAAAGCAAGGGCTAACCCCCTACTTCAATAGCTTCTTTTTTCTGCTGACAGTTCATCTTCCTTGTTACACAAGAGATGCCCATCTGAACTGAAGTTGAATGCAAATGGATAAATTCATCATATATGTAGCTATTCTGCCACAGTGAAGGTAACCCTGACTGATCATATTTATCATCCGATTGGAAAAAGTTGGTGCAAATATATGGAAGTCCTACAGATTGATATTAAGGTTATATAGGGGTGAGGCAGTATCCACATGAAAATGTAACATGACATGTTTATTTTATAATTTGGACATAATTCTACATCCAAAATCTGAGGATAACTCATAACTTTCCTTCATCAATTGGACACTGCTTAATGCAATAGTCCACATTTACACTACAACATACCTCTACTACCCTATAATAGTATGATTTTTACAATCCTTGGAAGGACATCTGACAATTATAACTTACTTTTTAAAATACATGGATCTGTAATGCTAAAAGATATGTATTATTTGAGAGTAATATATGATTCCCATTGGTGAAGAATACTGCAGATACTTGCCTTTTAATATATAAAAGAAAAAGATACAGTCAACATCCATCCTTTCCCCAAAGCCAAGAAGATAAACTCATTAATCTTTTAAAGAAGCTCACAAAGTACCAAAAGAAATACAAACACTTTATTCTTTAGGATCGTTGATGTGTTCCAATTCCCAGCAGACATTCTATGAGAAATAGCTGTTGTCATGACGAGACTGAAAGAACATCAGTACAAGTTGAAGACAATCACCAGGGTTCATCCAATAGCCCTGAATTTGCTAGGATATCATCATCATCTGCTGGTCCTGTAAGTGGTCTGAAACTGGCAAAAATAAAATGGCATTGGTTTCATTCCAGTACACCTTTGAGAGCTGGAGAGGTAAAATTCAAAATGGTCAGTCTGGAAACTTCAGTTGTGTAGTCATAATTTCTGTCTTGTCTTTTTTGACCTGTTCCTGCAGATCCCCCCTGGCTTGATTAATTCAATGAGAAAATGCAGAATTCCATATCAGGAAACACTGTTGTGCTTCATGGATTTTCCACCATATTCTATTAAATGAAACTTTATGAGAGACACACCTCATTTAAAAATGTGTTATTTTTTCAAAGTGAGATTTTGACCTTCTGGAATAACTGACAGAAATGACTGAAATAATTATGTTAATAGCCTTTCAAAGTGTTTTTTTTTTTTTCAAAAGTTCTCCATTTCTTCATTATGCCATCCTAACCTTTTCCCCCAATTATAATGTACTAGTATATTGGGGTTCATCTTCATAAGTATAGTGTGGTTCCTGAGAACAGGAAGGAAAGAAAAGGACAAAAGATCTCAATGTAGAAGTATGAATATTTTATAAGTATCTTCGTAATATGTTAGATAATATCCAAACCACAGGTACAGTTATTATCCATTCATCTCATTCCTTCCCAAGGGAGATACAATACAATATGTCAAAGCAACAAATGGAAATTGGTTCCATGCAATAGCAGTTCATTGCAGCATACCGTTCTCTCACTTACAGCCTCTAATTTGTCAGAGAAAGTACACACTGTGAAAGCTGTATATGAGTATTTTATGTACTCAGGCATAGGTGCACTTGTACTTTTTCAATTTTTAAGAGTGGAGGTTTTTTTAGAAAGTAAATGCTGCAGATGAAAATGAAATGTCTATGGAGATTCTCAGACATCAAGGTCATGGTTGTCCCAAAGGTGCTTTTTCAAGAGGCAACTGGACTTTCTGGTTCTGCATTTAAAAGACACAGGACACTTGTTTGAAGACAGCAAAGTCCACATTTTGGACAGAGAGGATCGCTGGTTTGAAAGAGGGGTCAAAGAGGCCATTTATGTCAAAATTGAACATCCCTCTCTCAACAGAGAGGAAGACATACAACATCATCTATCTCCAATCTATAACACCATCTTTTCAACAGTTCCAAGAAGGCTCCATACCCATTTGCACCACTCAGGTGACTCTGATGACACAGATAAACCTCCAGGTGACCTTAATGACTCACAAAAAGAATGCAAATGACCAGCTGTCTGTAAGGAGTATAAATCTTCCATTCCTTACCATCCAGTCAGAGCTGAAGAAGCTTCTTGGAGGAGAAGTGAAATGTCTTCAAAGAAAAACCAGAAAGTCCAATTGCCTCTTGAAAAAGTACCTTTGGGACATGAAAATGAAATGCAAATATATTCTGTGTAGCACTAATCCATTCCTTACCATGGTAATATCATAACCAGGTTATTGCATAGAAATAGATGTTATACCATGAGATATCTGCTCCCACCTGAAACTTCTGAGTTTTATCTAAAAAATTACACTATAAAGAACCACAGGAAAAGAGCTGAGGTATTGATCAAGGATGAGTGGGAAAGCTTCAGTTTCTGCCTGCCTCCCAATTGCTTTCCATCCAGAGGGATATAGATTTTGGGAGTGGCAGCTCTAGCCTCCCAGGAGTTCTGAACATAAGCAAGGTGGTATGTGTGTGTCCACTCTTCATGGAGTGCATCACACAGCCGATTACAAAGTGAAGTGATGTAGCCATTCTGCTGATTAGAAGATGGGTGCTACTTGGTGCAGTCACTTCAAATCGGTGCTTGGCTTTGGATCTCTGACAAAGAACTCTTTCTATGATTTGCATTGCCTTACAAGGATAGGTCAAAAGGTTGAAATATTGAGATCTTATGATCAGCAAGGATTATATTGCCTACCTTACTAAGAAGCTATTTTGTGATGCCAATAGCTAAAAGACTGTGTTTGAACATACTGGACACCTGGATAGGGTGGTAGCTGTACATTTCTCACATTCTCCTTAGTTAACAAAACTAATCTCTAAAACCCCAACTCGGTACTGATTTTTTTTTTAAATTAATTTTTATTCTAGAAAAAAAAAACATTTATTTGACGTACATTTAAAACAGACAAATCAACACACACACACTCACACACACAAACACATATACATATATACGTTTTACAGCGTATACTGAGCAATAGTTAAAGTTTTTTTTCTTTATCATTGACATGATCTGCCTTGTTACAATAACTCCTTCATTCTTTTAATGTTTTCTCTATATAGTTTAAAATTAAATGCATGTCTTCTGTCATTTCCATAACTTATCCAAATATCAAATATTACCTTTTCTTTAACCAATCATACCAAATGTTCCATATTTCATAATAGTCACTATCTTGTTTATTTTTTAACAATTTGGTTAGCTATCCATCTCAGCTCATTTATGTATTTTTTTAATTACCATATCCTCTGAAGGAATGAAAGACAGTTTCCAGTTTTGTGCGTAGGTTATTCTGGCTGCAGTTATGATGTGCAAAATTAAATATTGATATTTTTTTTCCATTTTTAAATCTATCATACTTAGCAGAAAGGTTTCAGGTTCAAGTTTTAAATTTTGTTTTGTTATATTTAAAATCCAATTTCTAATATTTCTCCAAAACTTCTGAGCACATGGGCAAGTCCACCACATGTGAAAATATGTTCCTTGTGCATAGTTACATTTCCAACAGTTGGGTGGTAGGTTGGGGAACATCTTAGCCAGTCTCGTGGGAGGTAGGTGCCACCGATGAACCATTTTATATAAGTTTTCTTTATACGAGACTGACATGGTTAATTTGTAATTTGTTTGCCAGATGTATTCCCACTTATCTAATTCAATACTATGATCCATGTTTTTAGCCCAAATTATCATGGATTCTGTGACTGTTTCTTCTTTTAATTTATAATCCAAAAGATATTTATATGTTTTATTAATTGTTTTCTTTTCCTCTCCTAGCCATATTTCATCTAATTCTTGTGGGATCATATTAAAGCCAAGTTGTTCTCTATCTTTTTTATAATGGGTTTGTATTTGTGCAAAGGGCCACCATGCTATCTCCTTTCCTTGAATTTGTATTTGGTTCCTATTTTTAAGCTCCCTAGAATCATATAGTAAATCTTTATACCTGACAATATTTTTATAATCCAATAGATTTGGATATGTGACTGCTTCCAATGAAGATAGCCACAATGGAACCTTTGGGTCGTGTTTTTTTTTTTTTTTTTATCTTTTTCCAGATATTGAACAACACATTTCTTACATGGTGCCTTTGGAATATGAATGTTGTTTAGACTTTCTATCCCACATGAAGGCGTGCCAGCCAAGCTGGAAATAAAAACCTTCTAATGCTAATAACCTTCTATTTTCTAATTTAACCCAATCCTTAAGCCAGTGTACTATAGCAGCATCATAATATAATTCAAAAACTGGAAGGCCAAATCCTCCTTTTTTCTTGGCATCCTGTAATAATTTATATTTCACTCTGGGTTTTTTCCTCTGCCATATAAATTTAGATATACATTTGTTTAATTCTACAAAAAAGTTCTTTTCCAACTTGACTGGCACTGTCTGAAACAGGAGCAACAGTTTTGGCAAAATATTCATTTTTACTGTCGAAATACGTCCCAATAATGATAACTGCAGTTTGGCCCAATTATCTAAATCTTTAACTATTTGCATTATTAACTTATCATAGTTATCCTTTTTAATCGACGAACATCTAGCAGTCAACCAGATCCCTAAGTATTTTACTTTATTTACCACCTGCATACCTAATTTATTTGGTAGTTCTTCCTTCTGCTCCTTTGTACATTTTTTTGTCAACACTTGTTTTTTTCTTTGTTAGTTTCTAACCCTGCCACCTTTCCATATTCTTCGATTTCTCTTAGTAGTATCAGACTCGATTCTAAGGGTTCTTCTAATATAAATGCCATATCATCGGTGAATGCCTGGTGTTATGTTCTGTGAATGGGCACTAATGAGGAGATGAGCCGGTGAACAGTGAACTTCAAACTTTTATTTACATGTGTAACAGCTCAGCTCTATGGCCGCAACGGCCCCCTTTATATAGGCAAACTCTTGAGTATTTAACCAATGAAAACACAGGGAGCGCTAGCTCCGTTAACCAATGGGAGAGGCTCGTTAATAGCCAATCAGATTCTCCTGAATGGACCAATCCAATGTCACTATTATCGGCCAATCAGAAGTGCAGGGCCAGAACCCTGCACTTTACTTCAAGCTCTTAATAATCTTTACTAGTACTTTTATTAATTCACAACACCCCTTCCCCCCGGGTTTCATTTAAGGGGTGCGGTCACGTAGTCTTTGAGGTAGGCAGGTTGTTTTGATTGTCTATTTGATTTACGTTGTTCTCCCGGTATTTGGCTACAGTCTTGTTGGGGTAGGACGTTATCTGGTGAAGAGGGTGCCTCCAGTTCTGTATTCAAATTTTCGTTGCCGCTAATGTTCTCGGCATCTCCTTGAGCGAGCTCACCCCCATCCCCGATCCTTCTTCACCTGTTGCCTCTGAGTGGCCATTACTTCTGCTCAAGCTTTCTGCTGTTTCAAATTCAGCTTCCTCGGTATCTCCTCCCCCCTCGGTTTGGAAGTCAGGGGACTCGGAGCTCCCCGACTGTAGCCTTGAATGCAGCTGATCAATATGGCGCTTCCATATTCTATCGTCGCGACATCTCACGCGGTACGATCTGGGGCCGGTTACTTGGACTACAGTTGCCTCGACCCACAACGGATCGCCTGAAAAGTTCCTAGAGAAAACCAAGTCGCCTACCTGGAAGTTACGGCATTTCCCACTGGATCCATGTGGTTTTTTCAGGTTCATATGATGGGTGCAGACGGTCGAGGTGGGAGCGGAGTTTCCGCCCCATCAATAACTCGGCAGGAGTTTTGTTGGTGATGTTGTGCGGAGTGATATGCTGCAAAAGGAGTATCCGGTTAATCTTGTCTTCCATATCGCTATAGTCCATTTTATACAAGGTTTTCTTGATGAATTTTTACCATGCGCTCGGCCCTTCCATTGGCCGCAGGATGCGCCAGTGAAGTCAGCGCATGGCGAATACCGCGGTCCGCCAGGTACTGTTCAAAGGACAGCGCGGTAAATTGGGGCCCGTTGTCGGATACCAGAATGTCTGGTAATCCGTGTGTTGCAAATAATCTGTCTAGTTTCCTGATGACTGATTCGGTTGTTGCATTCCTCATCTCATGGATTTCAAGCCAGTTCGAGTAGACATCCACCGTTAATAAAAATGTGTGTCCTTTGGTAGGTCCCACAAAGTCCAGATGAATACGGGACCATGGTCCCCTCGGTGTTTCCCATTCAGTCGGGGTTGCTTTCGGAGGGGCGTTGCTTACTTCCTGGCATTTGTGACAAGCTTTTACCCATGTCTCGATCTGCTTGTCAATACCCGGCCACCACGCGTAGCTATGTGCGAGGGCTTTCATGCACACGATGCCGGGGTGGCCATCGTGCAAGGTTCTTAGTATCGCTCGTCATAACCGCTCTGGGACAACAACTCTATCGCCCCAGATAATGCAGCCCTTCTGGGAAAATAGTTCCATTTGTCGATTCTTGAATGGGACGTAGTCATCAGGTATCTGGTCCAATGGCCATCCACGCTCGACCCAGCTGAGGACTCGTGCTAAAATGGGGTCGCGTTTCGTTTCCATCGTGATGTCTCGGGTTGTTAGTGGCGGTGTTCGAAGTGTCTTGATCTGCAGTGTTGTAACTGTCGGAGCGGGGTAATCAATGGTCTCCGGAAGTGGTGCACGGCTCAATGCATCGGCGTGGGGAATTGCTTTCCCCGGGCGGTGTTGCAACTTGTAATTATATGCCGCCAAGAATTCTGACCAGTGAGTCGTTCTGGGAGATAATATATAAGGTGTTGGCCTATCTCCCGCTATTATTCGCAGCAAAGGTTTGTGGTCAGTCACTATAGTAAAGGCTCGGCCATACACATATTCATGAAATCTCTTAACAGCAGACACAATTGCAAGGGTCTCTTTATCAATTTGACTGTAATTGCGTTCTGCTTTTGATAACGTCTTTGAGAAATAGGCAACAGGGGCTTCACTACCGTTTGGCAAAACGTGGCTCAAAATGGCGCCCACTCCAAATGGTGATGTATCACACATGATCGTTAAAGGCAAAATCTCGTTATACTGCATCAAAACAGCATCAGAAGTCAATAAATTTGTCACATGTCGAAACGCCTGCTCCTCTCTGTGTCCCCATACCCAGGTTGCTTTTTTGTCCAACAAACGATGTAGGGGTTCACCTATAGTTGCTTCGTGAGGCAGGAAAACATTATAAAAATTGATAAGGCCTAGAAAAGCCTGGAGGTCGGCCTTATTTCGGGGTTTTGGGGCATTTTTGATGACCTTAAGTTTGCTATCGGTGGGGTGAATGCCTTGACTATCAATTAAATATCCTAAAAATTCTACACGATCCGTACATAGTTGACATTTGTTTTTTTTTAACTTTGAGACCTGAGTCTTTAAATCTCTGGAGAACCTCAGGTGATCCTTTAGTATTTTCCGAGTCGGGGCAGCGATTAACACATCATCAAAATATGGGACAATGCCTTTTATCCCTTGTAATAGACTTTCTATCAAACTTTGAAATATTCCCGGGGCTACACTTACTCCGAACTGGAGTCGGTTACATTTAAACGCACCTTGGTGCGTAACGATCATTTGGGCCTCTGCCGTTTTTTTGTCTACAGGCAGTTGCTGGTATGCTTGGGCTAAGTCTAGTTTAGCAAAGACTTTTCCGCCCCCCAGGGAATGGAGGAGGTGTTGCACCACCAGTACCGGGTAAGCGTTTTGTTGAAGGGCATGGTTCAGGGTGGCTCGGTAGTCCCCACAAATTCTTATCGATCCATCTGGCTTGATGGGTGTCATGATTGGGGTTTCCCAGGGAGAGTGAACGGTTGGTTCTAACACACCCTGGGCTATTAATTTATCAAGCTGCTCGTCAATCTTTGGTTTAAGGGCAAATGGAACTCGACGAGGCTTAAGGCGGATGGGAGCTATTTTGGGATTGAGGTTCAATGATATCGGGGTCCCCTTGTACTCGCCTAGTTTTTCTGCAAAGACGTCCTGAAATTCTTGGATGAGGTCCTCTTCCCAGTCGCTGCTGCAGGTTTGGTGAATGCCGGCTACTTCAATTCCGAGCGGAGCGAACCATTGGAGGCCTAACAAACTAGGCCGATCCCTGTCAATTACAGTCAGGGGTAGGAATGCTGTACGGTTCTTAAACGATACCCGGACTCGGCTGGATCCAACGACCAGAATTCGATTTCCTTGATAGTCTTTGAGTATGAGTCTTTGGAATCTGAGGTCTTGCTGCCGGACAGTAGGGATGAGCTGCTTGAGGGTCTTCCAGGAAACCATCGAGAGGGATGATCCTGAATCGACTTCCATCAGGCAGGGCTGGTTTTCAATGGCCACTTCTTGGTCTTCTTGGCATCAAGAGATGAGGTGGATCTTCTTGGCATCAAGAGATGAGGCGTGACCGATTGTGATAGTTTGGTGAGTCTCTTCTCGCTTCGTTGAGTGGTTTAGGGTTTTGTTTCTGTAGGAGTGGTTGTTCCATTGGTGGTTCATGGGTTCTCGCTTTACAGGATGGCTTCCTGTTGGTTGGCGATATTTAGCCACCCTCGAGGGCTGGCTGGGTCCTTGCTTGCTTCTACAGACCCATCCGATGTGGCCTCTTTTCCCGCACACATGGCAGAGTGCTTTGAGGAATTTGCATTCTGACCGGGGGTGGCTTGCTCCATAACTAGCGCATTGGTACTGTGATATCTGGCGTTGGTCTCGTTCAGACCGAAGTCGGTGGACCTCTTCGTCATTGCTTTCTGAAGACGATTTGAGGTCCTCGTGGTGGGCTGTTGTCGGCTGTCCCTCTGACTGAGGTGAAATTTTGCGGGCGAGTTGGCGAAACGGGGTGTTGGTGCGGCGCATTCAGGCAGCCGACTTCCTGGTTGCTTCTGCTGCAGTAGCTTCAGCGATGGCATCTGTAAGGCTAATGTCACTTTTCGCCATCCGCTTACTCTGCGTGCCCAGTGCATCTAATCCCAGAACTATTCGGACTCTCAGGGCTTCTTCGAGGTCGGCAAACCCGCATAGGCCTCCCAGATTCCGGAGATCCGCTATGAAATCAACAACACTTTTGCCCTTCCGCTGACTTCTCTGGTAAAATTCATGCCTTCTAATGAGCGTTGGCACAGTCGGTGCATAGTGGGCCCTCAGCAGGGGTTCGAGGACATCCCAGTCCATAGTTCTGCTGGTTTCGCTAATGCCTTGGCCATCTTGAATATGGTCAGACCGCAATGAGTTAGGAATACCGCCTGTTTCTTTCTGGTGGTGGCATCCTTCAAATTGTTTGTCTCCAGAAACATCTGGAAACGATCCATATATGAGTCCCAGTCTTCTTGTGCCGGGTCGAATGAAGCGGGTGGTATGACGCCGCCGGACATGGTTCCACCGTTGGTGCGTTTCAGCCACGTGCTCTGTTATCGTTCTTTGTCGTTCAGTCAGCTCTGATGTCTCCACATTCCACCCTCTTCGCCAGTGTTATGTTCTGTGCATGGGCGCTAAGGAGGAGATGAGCCGGTGAACAGTGAACTTCAAACTCTTTATTTACATGTGTAACAGCTCAGCTCTATGGCCGCAACAGCCCCCTTTATATAGGCAAGCTCTTGAGTATTTAACCAATGAAAACACAGGGAGCGCTAGCTCTGTTAACCAATGGGAGAGGCTTGTTAATAGCCAATCAGATTCTCCTGAACGGACCAATCCGATGTTGCTATTATCGGCCAATCAGAAGTGCAGGGCCAGAACCCTGCACTTTACTTCAAGCTCTTAATAATCTTTATTCAAGTAGTTTTATTAATTCACAACACCTGGAGTTTATATTCTTTTTTTTAATTTTTAATCCTCTAATCTCTTGATTTTGCCTAATTTGTGCTAAGAGAGTCTCTTCTGCCAATATATACAACAGTGGAGCTAGGGGGCAGCCTTGTCTTAATCCCTTGTTTATCTTTATGGTATCTGTATTTTCCCCATTTATTAATATTTTTGCAGTTTGCATATTATAATTTGTCTTAATAAATCTTATAAAATTTTCATCAAATTTCATGCCTATCAGTTGTTTAATAAGGAAGTTCCAATTCAGGTTGTCAAAAACCTTCTGGGCGTCTAAAAATATCAATGCCATTGTCTTGGTTGAGTGTACTTCATAATATTCTAATATATCCATAATGGTTCTTGTATTTGTTTTTATTTGCCTGTGGGGGAGGAAGCCATTCTGATCAGTGTGGATAATTCTACTTAATACTCTCTTTAATCTTTCCACCAATATTGTAGCCATTATTTTGTAATCTACATTTAAAAGTGATATTGGTCTATAGTTTTGAATTTTTTGTGGGTCTGATTGTTCTTTATAGATAAGAATAATATATGCTTCCAACCATGATTTAGGCATGTTAGTGTTCTCCAGGGCTTCATTATACAAGTCCACCAATATCTCCTCTCTTGTTTCTTGGAATTCCTTATAAAATTCCGAAGGAATTACATCTGGGCCAGTGATCTTATTTGCTTTTTGTGTTCCAATTGCCTTCCTAATTTCCTCTATAGATATTTTATTAATCAAATTTTGTTTCTCTTCATCAGTAATTTCAGGCAAATTCTTTCCATTTAAATATTGATCAATAGATTATTCTGGTATTTCTTCCTGTTTATACAATTTCATAAAAAACTCCTTAGCAATTTCTTTCTTTTCTTGGGTCTGTGTACATAATTTCCCTTCCTGATCTTGGAGAGCTATGATCATTCTCTTTTCTTGTTATTTTTTAATTTTATGGGCTAACCACCTCCCTGGCTTATTTGCGTTTTCAAAATAATTTTATTTTACTAATTTAATTTTTCGGGCCAAATCTTCCTGTACATTTAAATTTATTTTATGTTTTACCAGATCAATTTCTTTCTTAATGTTTGAATTGTTTGGGTGCTTTTGTCTACTTATTTCCAAATCTTTCAGTTTCTCCCTCCATATGTTTTGTTGTTGTCTTTTTTCTTTATTCTTTTTAATACTATAAGCAATAGTTAGACCACTCACATAGGCTTTGGCCATATCCCAAAGATTCTGTAGAGAGGTATGTTCTCTTTTGTTTATTTCAAAAAATATGTTCAATTCTTTCTTTATCATTTCAATATATTATTTATTTCTTAATATGGTATTGTTAAATGTCCATCTTCCAATTTTTCTCTTTCCTTTCCATTTAATTTGAATGGGATTATGGTCAGCCCATAGATTTGGAAAAATCTCAATCTTTTCAATATTCTCCATTAACCCAGGGTCCATCCATATTTTATCTATCTTTTCTGATCTATCTTATCTGATCTATCTGGACCAAGAGTGGTGGGGGTTCAAAAAAAAGTATATTGTTTTTTATTTGGATTTAATTCTCTCCTCACATCTTTCAAGTTAACTTCTCTTACAATATTATTAAAAGACGAAGGTAGTATTCTCCTTTCCTTTTTTTTTTTGGAAGTTCTATAATCCTTATCTTTGTCTGGGACTGCATTATAATCTCCTACAATGCATACATTAGCATACTCAAATTCTATTATCTTATGGTGAAGCCTATTATAAAAGTCTTTTTAGTTTGTATTTGGGGCATATATTGTGACTAATAACATCTTTTTTTGATTTACATTTATTTCTATAAAGAGCATTCTCCCTTCTTGATCTTTATATATTTGTTTAAGTTGCAACCAATCCTTTACATATATTACAATACCCCCCCTTTTTTTATTTGCAAGTGCCGAGTACATTTCATCCAAATTTATATTCTTTAAGAGGTCTGCTTGATTATCTGGAATATGCACTTCTTGGATACAAGTTAGGTCAGCATTTTGTTTTTTAAGTTTCTCAAATATCTGTTTTCTTTTTGATGATAGATTTAAACCACTGGTGTTGACTGAAAAGAAAGTGATTTCTCTATCAGTGTCACTGACTGTGTGAGGCATTTCTCATTTCATTTCTTGTTCTAGGCTCTCTTTTTCTTATTCTGTTGCCTTCCCCTTCTTCTCTAAGATTTTGGGGTTCAGAGTATGAATCAGATTTTTTTTCTCGAGAGAGTTGTTCCTTTTGGCTTCTTGTATTTAGTTCGTCTCCACTTTCTTGTTCTTCCTCAGGTCCTAGGTGTCCTTCATGAAATTCCTGTGCTTTTTCAATTGTATCAATTTTATATTTTTTTGTCCTGCCATGAAACTAAAAGCCCCTCTGGGGTGAGCCACCTAAATGGAATACCATTTCTAACAAGCCGAGTTGGTAGCTCTCTTCTCTCTGACTCTCCTAGATATTTGTTTCAGTGTAACCACTTCATGATCTTTGTATACAAGTGGTTCATCTCTGGTCTTACTATAGAGCAGGTCTCATGTTATCTTCTTCGCAAATCGAATATGAACCTCTCGGGGTAGTCTATGTCTCCTTGCATAGTGTGTATATACTCTGTAGACCTCATCTATGTCATTTTCAATTTCTAGTTTGGGTTTCTGTAAAGCCGCTGCTATCAGATTTGTCATAACTGCACGTAAATCTTCCTTTTTGTCTTCCACCACATTTTGGAACCTAAGATGAAATGATGCCTTCTCTAATTCCATGTGTACCATCAAATCCCGGAGTTCACAGTAGAGCACTTTCCAATTTTGTTCTGAATCCTCTAATTTCTTCTCCACCATCTTCATTCTTGCCTCTACTAAAAGTAATTTCCGTTCATTTTTTATCACTTTTTCCTGCATCTTTCCAATCTTACCATTCAAATTTTGTATTTCATTTTTCACTTGTCCTATTTCAGTTCTCATCTCTGTTTTCATATCTTCATGGTTCCTCACTATCAATTCGTGGGTTTTTGCCATCATTTCCTGCATCATAGTGATCGTTGCCTGTACTGTCTGCAGGCTTTGAGCTGAACTATTTTTTTCTGCCAGTAGCATTGCATCTATAGATCTCTGCCCCATAGGTGAAGACGTCATTGTTGTAGTTTTCTTTCCTGATTTTACATTTGTAGTTGATGTTGTCACCATTTTAACTATCTGTAGCAGCTCTTTCCAATCTACCATCAACTATCCCCAGTAGAGCACTATTTTCCTCTCCTTTTCAGTTCAATAGTAATATTAATACATATATTATTATATTATTAATTACTAAAATTCTATTATGGAAAATCACAATCAGCTCTTATTTCTATTTTTTCTTATTGAACTTATTCAACTATTACAATACTTAAGAGAATTCTATATTAATCAAATACAGATATATTTACTCACAAAATCAACAGTCTTATATGCTTAATTAATTAATTTAAAGCAACCAATTCATTAAAGTAATTAAGTTCTTATCTATATATAAATATCAATTAATCTATTTCTTTAGAGTTCTTAGTTATATGCTTACCTCAGGATAAAAATACCTCAATTTCTTACTATATGATTATTATTTGAAGGTCTGAGTTCTATATTTATACAACACACTTTTGAATGTCCAGTTATTCAAAAATTATTAACCAGTATTTTTAACTCAATATTCTAACACATATATATCTATAAAGATTATGTTTTACCAATATTATTTAGTTACATCTATGATTGACCAGTTGAATAATGTCCATGGATCTTCTTCTTCTTTTTCTTCTTCTTCTTTTTAGATAAATGTCCTCTTTAAATTTGCACATTCACTTCCACCATTTCATTTCTCCTTTCTATTCTGGCTTCTTCTTCTTCTTGCTCCTTTATTCTTTTTCTCCACACAGTCCTAGTTTCACTTATAGATCTTAGTTATCTTATTTCTTCCTTTTTTCTTTATCACAGTTATCAGACAAATATTATAATTATAAGGTTTCTTTCCTCAATCCTTTCCTTAAATCTTTTAAAGTGTCAATTGTCCTCTTTTCAAGTTTTCACTCTCAGCTGTTCTGATCTCTCTGTCTCACTTGGACACGTCACTGTCATTTTCTCTTTCTTCCCACAATTCTCAAATGTCAATTGCCAAAAAATATAGTTATACAACCTTCTTTTCAACTCCCAAAGTAAAAGTAAACAGTGTTGTATCACCTTTCAGCTCCTCTGTTTTCAACGCTCCATTACACAGCATAAATTACTGCCACTTCTTTAGTTAGTACTCCTTCTGATTTTTCTGCCGCTTTGCTGCACTGTTCAGTTTGGAGTTTCAATTTTCAATTTCCCTTTGTAATATAAATCAATATTCTGGAAATCTTCTTTAAGTTCACCTTTCCACTACTCAATTTGCTGTTCTCCACTTTTTGCTTCCTTCCTTCTTCTTTAAGCTGCTGGGCTGCCACGTCTATGGTTCCAATCTGTACAATCTCCCTCTTCTGCTGTTGGTTTTCAGGGGATTCTCTTGCAATCTCCGGGATCGCGGCACCTCCCTGAGATCTCCAGGTCTTCCCCTTTCCTCTGTCTACCCCTCCGAGGTCCGACACGCTCCTGGAAGCCACCAAACAGCGAAAATTGGAGCCTTTCAGAGTGGCGATCCGCTCCTCAGCTTTGCATCAATGCAGTGCCCAGCTGGAAGCCCCCTCAGTACTGATTTTATTATGCAGGCCATGGGTGTATTAATGTACTTGGTGTGACTCAGGATTTCATGGTCAACTATAAACTTGCTTTTGACGATTTTGTAGTGAGCAAGATGTCATAACCTTTGCTATTACTTTAGACTGAGACTCATCATTGCTCCACAATAGGGTTTTCACAAGGATCATGGATCATGATTGTCAGCTAAAGAGAGTTTAAGTGAACTCTTGTCATTTCATCTAACAATTCTGCTGAGTCTCTAGCAAGGAACAAGAACTCAAACATTTAGCATAATAGCTTTTAGGCTCTTCTTATTGCTTTACCATTGGTTTATTTATTTATTTTTAGGCAAAGTAGACTCAGAAATAATAACTAAGCTATTATCTCAGGGCAAATGAAGCATGAATAACAAAACTATGTATTATGACTTTCACTACCATTTCACACACCATCATCCCATTGTACTGGGGGTGGGGGACTTTTTCAGATGAAAAAGAAAACCTTATTACAAGTAGTCCTCAGCTTATGTTCACAATTGAACCCAACATTTTTGTTCCTAAGTGAGATAGTTGTTAAATGAATTTTGCTCCATTTTATGACTTTCCTTGCCACAGTTGCTAAGTGAATCCCTGCAGTTGGTAAGTTAGTCACACAGCTGTTAAGTGAATCTGGCTTCCCTATTGATTTTGCTGGCCAGAAGGTCATAAAAGGAGACCACATGACCCAAGGAAACTGTGACCGTCATAAATGTGAGTTAATTGCAAAGCATCTGAATTTTGATCACACGACCATGAGGATGCTGCAATGGTCATAAGTGTGAAAAATGGTCATAAGTCCCCTTTTTCAGTGCTGTTGTAATTTTGAAGGGTCACTAAATGAACTGTTGTAAATTGAGGACTACCATCATATTGGTAGGTTTTCTAAAAGTGGATTCTGCCATATACACAGAAGCTATAAAAGTAACTTCCTTCCCAATAATTTTATTAGATGCTGGACTGGAAAAATGTCAAATTAAAAAAAAACCCTAAAAGGATGTCCTAAGCATCCTTATTACAATGGCCTTTTAGACTTTTGACAATTTAATTTATATCATAGGTAGTCCTCAACTTACTTATACAATTGACCCCCAAATGTAAGTTGCTAAGTGAGAAATTAGTTATGTGAGTTTTGGCCCATTTTATGATTTTCCTTGCTACCTTTACTTGGCAGGAGGTTGCAAAAGGGGATCATTGACCCTTAGTTATCATTTCAATTTTGATCACGTGACCATGGGGACACTGCAATGGTTTTAAGTGTGAAAAACAGCTGTAAGTCCCCCTTTTTCAGTGCTTTTAAGCAAACTGTTGTAAGTTGAGAACTATCTGTTTTCGTTCCTTTATGGTTCTGACATTATTGTTTCTCTATTTGTAATGAGAGACTGGTATCACTAGGATTCAAGGGATCTACTAATGCAAAAATTTATATAAGGGGTAAATATTCTCATTTTGCTTAATTAACTCCATGTATTTACATACAAACCTCAACAATGATATAGCAGATATTACTGTGATGCTTGTTACTGAAAGTAAATAAACAAATAGAACACCCAATTTTGTGGGAAGTAGACTTGAACAGGAATGTAACCAAAAATAATGGAGATATTCCTTCATATCTTAGAACATTTGCATAATCTTTAAAAGGGATAAAACAGGAAAGATCATCTATAAAGCATGGCAATCAAATTTGTATATTGCTATTAATCCTTGAAAAATAGTTCAAAGGAAAACAAAACATGATCTGGAGGTTGTTGGTCAATAAGTATTTTATTCCTTTACTATCTAATTCATGATGGCATAGTAGTTCAATGATTAAGATAATCTGAACTTATTGACTGGAAAGCTGATAGATCAGGTTCGAGACCCAAGCATCATACAACAGAGTGAGCTCTCATCCTCACCCCAGCTCCTACCAACCTAACAGTTCAAAGGCATGCAAATGTGACCAGATATCTAGGTACCACTTTGGTGAGAAATATCTTTGGACAGTGCTGGCTCAGTGGCCTTGAAACAAAGATGAGCACCATTCCTGACAGACGGCAAAATTATCCTTTACAACTATAATTTTAAAATTAAAATTTTTAAATTGGAAAATCATGTTATCCTTTACAACTGGCAGAGTAAAATCTGCAGGGACTCCTTTATTATTTAATTCACAACAGTGTCATTTAAAATATATGAAGGAAGGAAGGAACATGGTTGATTAGTTATAGGCGCTGAAGCTGCTACATTTGGAAATACAGTAATAGCAATCTCTTGGAAATTGAAGTAAGCAATAGTTGCCGATACCCTACTGGGAATTCCATAAATATTGCTAGTGATTCTTAGGATGAATGAGTAAAACTCCAGCTGACTTTAGAGGAAAAGAAATGGGAAAATGAAAGCCTTATCTGTACAAATGGAGATATCACCTGCTATTTGAATGAAGAAACTATTGCAAGTGAGAAAACAATATGCATCATGTCTGTGGCCAAAATGAAAAGCTATTTTTGGCAGTAAATACCTAAAAAGGCCTGACAAAGAAAATAATTTGATAATTGATGAAAGCTTTCATTACCAGG
Source organism: Hydrophis major (assembly GCA_033807585.1). Lineage (NCBI taxonomy): Eukaryota > Metazoa > Chordata > Lepidosauria > Squamata > Elapidae > Hydrophis > Hydrophis major. The sequence continues at coordinate 294,245,572 of CM066328.1, read as the reverse complement.
GTAAATCCAGTGGCGATGAGCTTCCAGTCTCATAGGCCATGTTCTAATTACTGAGTAACCAGATTTTCCCTAGCAACGATGACTGGCATTTTCAGGGGTGAAAGTATCTTTTGTGTAGCACGCTTCTTGGCAGCTCACAGAAAACCAAGCAACAACTATATTTGCCACATAACTAATACCCAATTGGATCATGTCATCAGAGTACTGGATAGCTAAATTCTGATTGGTTCTTCATCTAGTTGAATTTGTAATTGGTCTGATTTGAAGAAATTCCAAAGAAACTAGTTTCTGATTGAACTTTCTTTGAAACACCCTGCTATATTTTCCGCCTTTTCTTTCAAGTGAGACTGCAGAAGATTCTAATAGGGTTTGTTAATTATTGTATAATATCAGAAGAACATGGCTACTGGCATTTAGGAACAATAGATTGCTAGTTTGCATGAGTCTCAGCAAAACGAAAAATAATAGTGTTTCCTTCAATAAAAGAGCAAGAAAAAGATCAAACTAATTAACATTTTGTATTTGTTTGTTCATGAGATATATTTCTTGGGCCAATCGACCTTTTATTTGCTTTTGATCCTCATTCTTTTTTTTTCATTTTTGGAAAATATGGATGTTACATTTTAGATAATTGTGTTTATATCCAATATGCTATTGTTATTTTTCTCTTAAATATTTCATACAATAAAATTATTTGGAAGAGGTAGGTAAGAAGAAGGCATCTTCTGCTGTCTGTAAAGTCTTATATTGGGGTAGGCAGTGCCACCTGTAATCAAAACCCAGGGCATGTAAGCTATAAAAGTCAAAATCTTAAACTGCCCTGAAAAAATTGCCCAACAATGCAGACATTGGACAGATAATCAATAAAAATGTCATCTGCCCAGGAGTGGAACCAGGAAACTGGGTTTATTCCCCTTCTTCCCCTTCCATTGGACAACTGATTGGCAATTTTGTTGAACTGATTGAAGTTTTGACATTACAATATTTCCTGGAGTAAAGACCAGATTGGATTCCAGCTTTTTTAGTTGAGTTACTTTTGAAAAGAAAGTCATCTCCTGTATTCCACATAATTTATGACAATATGAAAAATGTCTGATTTAATAAAGCACAAAAGAACATAGAGCAGCTGTGGTAACTAAGACCTGAATGAGAAATGGAAAACCTGATTAGAAATAGCCATACTTTCTTGGATTTGGCCATATAAAATTATCTGAAGATCACCTTACTTTTTCTTGATTTAGATGGGCCATTTCGCTGTGCATTTGCTTCCTGTCCGTGTGTTTTTTCCCTTTGAGGCCAGGAATGTTTCTGGAGTTGGATTCTTTGGACATCAACAGCTCATAATAAGAAAATATTTATTGCCTGGGATAATTTCTTTTTGTCCTTGAATGATATAAATCATCCTGATAAGCAACACATAACAACACTGATATTTCCAGTATTTTATCTTTCAAGTTATGAGAAATATCCCGGCAATTCATATCATATTTCTGTCTGTGGGTATGCCTTTGAAAACTAAAAGGAAAGGAATGAAAAAGATACTTGCCACAGCCTTCTAAGGTTTTCACATAGTTGGTTTCCAGCTGAGAGGTGCTTAAACTGGCTGGTAGGAGGTTCTCTTTTTGACTCAGTTGCTAAAGGCTTTTTTTTTTTTTGCCCAATACTCCCCATGGGTTCTAGTTCAGTGACTTCCTGAGCACATAAACACCAAGGTCGATTACCAGATTTAATCTGTCAGGTGCAAACAGCTGTTAGATCCATCTGTGGAACATTTTGAAAGGATACAGACATTTTGTTTAAAAAAATAGAATCAAGCCTAATGTTTCCTCAGTGAAACTCTTGCGTTCCCTCAAAACATGAAAACTATACAGTTAAAGATGCAAAGATACCTGCTGTGTGGAAAATATTTTGCATTCAGATAAATAATGAGATTTCAGTCTAAACAGATGCATGTCATAAAGTCAGACATTTGGATATCACTATTAATTATGTGGCCTGGCTTCTATGACTTGCCACTGTTTTTTTTAATCAGTAATGTTTCCCAAACAATGCAATAATATCTGCTACAATAGCCCCCAATTTATACCACTCAACCACATTAGTGATCATTCAAAGTTACAACAGCCCTGAGAAAAGTGACTTATGGCTGGTCTCACACTTACGACTGTCACAGCATCTTCACAGTCAAAATTCAGGTACTTAGCATCTAGCATGTATGGTTACAGTGTCTCAGAATCATGCAATTATCATCTAGGACCTTCCCAGCCAGCTTTTAACAAGCAACATCAATGGGGGAAGCTGCTTAACAACCATGTGGTTCATTTAACAATTGCAATGATTCATTTAACAACCATGGCAAAAACAAAATCAGATGACCTTGGGTTTCCGGTTTTTGCGTGGCTTTGGGGCAGCAGGAATTTGCGACCGCTCGCGATTCCTGCTGTGCTAGCCGCCAAGGTACCCCCGATCCAAATGGGTCAGGGGGATATGGCTGCCCTGTAGGGACAGCCGAAGAGAGAGGGGAGCTGGACAGGGGGTTGGGGGTGTCGCAGACCCCCTCCTCGTTCTGAAAAACCCCTTTTTCCCAAGACACCCATTCCACTGATATAATCTGAGTTTATAATGGCATGTTCCCCACAATTAAAGTAATGGGAGACTCTTAGCTTGTTCAGCTCTATTACAGTATATTATACTTTCTGACTGCATGTTGAAATATAAGACTTCACTTTACAGCCTATCTATGCAGATATATTGTTCTCTTGGGGGTACTTAGTTTTGGGACTTCCACTATATAGTGTCTATAGTAGCAAGTAATGACATTATAGAAAAGCTACCTGGATATTTTTAATGTATATAATAAGATCCCATTGTGCTTCCAAACAGATGGGAAGACTGGTTTTAGTCTCAGCAGGCCCTAGAAAAAGTTTAGCAGAAGATGGGAGCCTGCCCATACCCTACGAGGAGCAAACTGCCAACTGTGCTTCCTCTTTGAAATGTAATTATCATTTGAAATATATAGTAGATTAAACACTTGCTAAAACCTTTCTCCTACCACCTCCAGAAAACTGAGACTGGAATGGACCCTTGAGACTTCCAAATAGGCAGAATGACCTGATGAAGAAAGGAATTTTTGAAAACATAGTGCCAACTGTTACATTTCAAATGGAGATACGAATAGCTGGATGGATAGCTGGACTAGATCTAATCAGGTTCCTGCCATTCCTATTACTGAAGGCAGCCTTCACTGCAAAATAAACTCACACTGGATTTTCCCTTCAGGCTAAACTTCCTAATCTCTATCTCAGCTAAACCTCGCAAAGGCCTCTTTTCTTGTTCAGTCATTTTGATTACTGCTGTAGTCTACCTCAAGTCTATTTCCATATACCTTTATTGTTATTATAACTGATGGGATCATAGAGTTGAAAAAATAGTTGAAAATGAGCAGGTTAAAATATTGTGGGATATCATAATGCAACCTCTTGGGTAATTTAACAGGGGTTGAAAAGGAGAAAATGGGGATAATTGATATGGCAAAACCAGTGGATAATAGAATAGAAGACATAGAATTGGGGAGGTTTAAAAAGTATCAAGATCTAAAAATCTAAGTTGAAAGATTATGGCATAGACCAGCGGTTGCCACGGCCCACTGGTGGGCCATGAGAAATCTCAACCCCAGAGCACCCCCACAAAGCAATTAATCCAGGTTGCAGTAGAAACACAAGGCTGCCCCGCCCACATGGCCAGCAGGAACCAACCCCGCCCACTCACTCCTTACCTGGTAAACTTACCTGCTAAATTGCTATTTTTCCTTTTTCCGACCATCATCTGTTCTGCTGTGCTGAGAGATTTAAATTAGCTAGGAAGCAGGAAATGGTTGGATTTCTTGCTTTCTAGCTAGTCTTTAGATCTTTGGCTCAGCACAGCCAAACTTCCCTTAGGACTGAAGGTTTGCTTGCAATCAAATTCAGTGCAGACTCACAGCAAGCAAATCTGAGAGACTGAGCTAGCCAATGACAGATAAATAGATCACTGAATGAGTCTGTGAGCAACTCAATCTGCCTGCTTTGCCTGATTTTAAGAAAAAGTTGCTCTTTTTTAAAATAAAACATTCAATATTTACATGCATGGTGTGTTGTGAGTTAATTTTATGAGTTTGCTTGCAAGCAAATTTTATGTGACAGACTGAGCTAGCCAATGATAGATAGATCTCTGAATGCATCTGTGATTCTGTGAGCAACTCAATCTGCCTGCTATGCCTGATTTTGGGTAAAAGTTGCTCTTTTTTATAAAAAATTCAATATTTATATAAATATTTATAATATTTACATACAAGCCATGCCCAGCCAGTCACATGACCACCAAGCCACACCCACAAATTAGGCCACACCCATAGAACCAGTTGGTGGTCCCTGGGATCTAAAATTGTGAGTTTGGTGGTCCCTGAGGTCCAAAAGGTTAGCGACCCCTGGCATAGACCAACTATGGTGGTCACAATGGTTATTGGCACACTCAATCCCATACTAAAAATAGCACTTAAAAATCTGTACATTGGCAAAATTGTAAATTATATAAACCCATACTGCTTAAATCCACATATATACCACACCAATAACATTATGACATCTAGGTCCTTCGGAAAAAATTAATGCATATAAAGGCCATCACCAAGTAAGAACTGGTGGCTGTGTTTTCACAATTGTGTATATACCACTATCAAATACAGGAAAATTCAATATGAGCTGTTTCGTGGATATGCATTATATAATTCTGTCACAAAGGGACAAGAATTTAAACTACTTAATGTAAAACAAACTACAAATTGCACAAAATTTTGCATAGACACATATTGGGAATATTGGGAAAAAGGTATTTTTTAAGAAACTCAAATATAAAAGAAAAATAATTATGTCATTAGATCCAATCATAAGATGCTACAATATCTTAATATGATCATACATTATTTAAAAAAAACAGAATAATAAAGTTGGAAGGGACCTTGGAGGTCTTCTAGTCTGACTCCAGCATAAACAGGAGACTCTATACCATTCTGGAAAATTGACAGTCCAATCTCTTCTTGAAAACCTCCAGTGATGGAGCTCCAATATCTTCTAAAGGCAAAGCCTGGTTAATTGTTTTCAATGTCATGAAATTTCTCCTAGTTGTAGGTTGGTTCTCTACTTAGTATCCATCCATTGCTTCTTTCTTGCCTTCTGATGCTTTGAAGAATAGGTTGACCCACCTCTTCTTTGCAGCATCTCTTCAAACATTAGAATACTGACACCATGTCACCCCTCGTCCTTCTTATCACTGGACTAGTGAAACCCAATTCCTGTAACTGCTCCTCACATGTTTTAGCTTCCAACCTTCCACTATAGGTCTGTTGGAACTTCAAATGATATCTATCAACTGGTCATAATTTCAGAATACCCATACACTGTTTTTCCTGCTCGGTTTGACTGTTTCTGAATCTTATTCATCCCCATCATACAACACAATTGGTCCTGAATAAGATAATTTTGTTCAAACTAAAATATGATCATTGTTATTTTAGAAAGACATGCAGTATCAGATGAACTTCTGATTTTATTTTGTTAAACAGCCCATTAACTAAACATTAAGTCATCCATATATTCAACTTTTGTTTACAGAAAGATTACAACTCTGAAAGATCAAGAACATTCTCTGTCAGAAGGATCGTTGCTGTTCGTTATTGTTGGCTTGCTTTCCACAAGTTTTCCCTCTGTTCTCTCATCTGTCTTCAAGCAACACAAATAAAAAGAGGACCTAATGTTTATATTCTTCAATCCCTCACCCCTTCATCCTGAGGGGAGGAAGGCAGCTTAGCCTTATGAAGACAATGTAGAGAGTGGAGCAGATGTCCCAAACAGCTGACAGGACGTGCATATTTTTAAACAGTAACAATGGAAGGACAAGGGGAACAGAATTCATCCCAACAACAAGTCTGCTCAAGCAACAAATTCAAGGAGTTAACAGCAAAACTGCTGCATATATTTAAACCTTGTGCTCAGGGTCATGTAAACATTTATTTCCCAGATATTTTGCAGTGAATGTAGAAACTGGATCACCCTGCTGGGTCTTCCTCTGTAAGGTTTACTATTATCCTGCAACAATGCTGCACATTGTATTTGGCAGAAAGAACGTAAAGAAAAAGGAAGCAACTTCTTTATGAAAAGTCAGCAGATCCAGTCAGTGGAAGCTGAAGCCTAAGAGCTGAGTGGCCAATCCTCTGTTGAAAGCACCTTTCTTTTTTTGCTTTCCATCCTACAAGATGTTTGGTGGTGGTGTTTTTTTTTTTTTAAAGAAAACACAAAAGCAAGGATCACGTGTTCTCTTTGGAAGACTCAAAATGCCATTGCCTGCTGCTCTTTCTTTTCTTCTCTTCTCCTCCAAAAGAATGTAGACCTCCAAGAGATCAAATGTCACCGAGCAGAGGGAGCAGTCGCATCTTTACATGAATTTAAGGGGAAAGGACCTTCTTAAAATGAATGGTCATGAAGGGTTTCATGTAATTGCTTCAACATTCAACCTCCCTCTTTTTCATCTGATGGAAAAGGAAGAGGAAAGCAAAAGGCAATGGGAAAAGTGAGGCTTAAAATTCTAATCCTTTAATTCTTGTCCCAGAGAGAGATATTATTATCAGACCTTCCATCCATCAAGGGTTTTAAAAAGAAATTGGACAGCCATTGGAATGGTGTAGGGTCTCCTGCTTGAGCAGGGAGTTGGACTAGAATGTCCAACCAAGGTCCAAGGTCCCTTCCAACTCTATTAGTGTGTGTTCTGTAAGTTGCATTCTTGCCATAGGAAACACAATGGACTTCTGGAAGAGTAAGGTTTGTGTGTGTGTGTGTGTGTGTGTGTGTGTGTGTGTTGTACTTCTCCCTCCCATAGTCAGGCTGAAGCAGCAGAAGCAAAGTCATCACAACTCTATTAGCTCACCCCTTGCAATAAAGATGTGTTGTTGTCATCAAATTGTATGTCAGCTCATTACTGAGGAAGAAACTTGTTCGAGGCTTTGACCTTTTCGTGAGGCAGGCCTCATGCTCTTACCAGGTTTGCTTTAGAAAGGATATCTGGGGTGGGGAGGGAAAACAAAGAAAAAAGAAAGAAAAAAAATGAAATGAAGACATCAAACACTCAGCTAGATTCTAACCACATTCCATTCTTCTGTCCTCACAGACTGGACCTGAAAAGCTTGTCTCCTCTTATTTCAGCTTTGACAAAAGCTGAACAATGGTATGGCTGTTGGGAAGACTCTTTTTCTTCCCTTTTAAGAGCTATATGCATTATCTCAGGAATCTCCATTCATATTAAGATAATACACAGTCACTCTTCCCTTGTTTAGATTACAGCTCAGCCTACCCCGGACCTCCTCTTAATTTCTTTTCTTCCTGGATAATCCAGGGCTTTACTTACTGGGCTGCCCAGAACTAAAGCATCTGAAGAGAAAAATAATTGCAGTAAAATCTCTTGGCACAGATGTTTTCCTCTTAGCCCCAGAACCTATAATGCATTTTTGATTGACTTTCCCTGAATGCTGTCTGTGATTTGCATCATTATGGATCCAGAGGGAGAAGAAGTCTTTATCAAAAGTACCATTTATTTCATGCAAAAGGAAGGTAGGCATTCACTTTTTCATTGTCTTCTTTGCTTTTTAACTAGCTAGCTAACTAATCAAATAACTAACCAGATATAATCACTTTTTCATTGTCTTCTTAGCTTACTAACTAACTAACTACATTTAGTTAGTCAGCTAGTTAGAAAGCTGAGAAGACTAGCCTAGAGTTAGTGTGTATTTACACATGCACATATGCACACACACAAACACACACCATTTTTCCTGTTCTATATTATATAATCCTATATTATTTGGTGAAGTCCAATGTCCAAACCTCTTACAATTCTATTTGGATTTCAGCTTTATATCAGCCAAAAAATTATAACATAGTGGTGTGATTTCAGTCCAGTTTATTTGTGATCTTCTAAACTCTGGATAGGGGAACATTTGTAACATTAGTTCCACAATCCAAAGAGCTTGCTTGCTAACTATGTATACATTCTGCTTTTCAGCCAAGGTGATTTACAACTTCAATTAGGATTTTATCATCTGGTGAATATATTAAAAAAGCAGAAATCAGAAAACAATGATACACAGAAAAACAAACTAAGTGATGACATCCCCAAGCCTCTTTTTGTATGGAAACAACAACAACAACAACAACTTCTGGTTATTCTGGCAATACACAGATACCCTTCTTCCTGCCCTAATCACTTTCAAATAGCTTTCCAAATGTTTGGTGTGATGGAGTTGTTGGGTCTTTTTCAATGTAACCCAGAAACAAAAGGGGATTCATTAAAATCAATCGAACCACTTGCTTCATATGCAAATCTCAGCATGGATTTTTGGAAGCTGAGTGTTGTTGAAAAGAAAAAAAAGGTAGGTGATTAAACAAAAGCAATTGCCATTTTAAATGTGCTCACATTTAAAGATAAACAAGAAAAAAGAACTTCTAAATTTAGAAGATTGTATTCCTTATTTTAATTACTTAATGGAATTTAGTATGTAAAATCAACACTAAAATGTTAACACAACCAACATCACACAAGTTAGAGGAGCATATTCAACATTCATTTTGCAAAGAGGAGTCACTGACCATTATATGCTCAGACTGCAGCTTTAAGATATTGTGCAGTAGGATATTAATTTAAGGCATTTTTATTTTAGTGGAATTTACTGTCACCTGCTAAATGGCATAGTATGGATGTAGGATGCCAAATTGATCTAGGCAGAGCTCTTAATTTGCTAGTCACTATTTAATTACACAATACATGATACAGTTATAGACTTCTGTTTCTATTTCAATTTTCTCTGGAAGTTCAACCAGCAAAGACAGTTAAAAAGCTGGTCAATAAAAGGAAGTCTGCAAGTCCTTTGCTGCGGCATTTATATGTTATATGGAAAAATGCTAACAAGCAGGTGAAGTTATTAGTCATTCTATTTATGTTCACATTTCACATCTTAAGCATTGACCTATGCAATATGCAAGAGAAAATAGATACAGTCCAGAACGGGTCAATGAGATAACCAAGAATATTCATATTAGCCCTGGTCTGATGTTATCTCCAGCATTCTCTACACCGTTTGAAGAAAGAGAATTTGCTTTGGTTCCCCTTTCTCAAAGTCAAAGATAAATAATCATGGAACAGCAGATATGGGTGGCAACTGTTGTTTGAAAGTGACCAAGGAACATGAGTGAATGAAACCTTTCAAAATATAATCAGTTATGTGAAACCTCCCTGGATCCCAATCTTCATTCATTCCTCTGGGGAAGACATCATGAGGGAGCTCAAACCCCTAGGATGTTTCAGATTGGGAAACGGAGGCATCTGGGGAGGCTTCAAGGCAGAAATATCTGTAGGGGTGGGGAGGAAGTAGTCTAAAAAGATGGAGGTTGTGATTGTGAACTTGAAGCCTTTCTCTTTTTCTATATATAAGTTTGTTTGTTTGTATTTGTTTATTTATTTATTTAATTGGCTGCTTATGTTACCATAGGGTGACTGGGTAGTTTATAGTCATTAAAATAAGTTTATACATATACATTAAATCTAAATAATTTAAAACCAAACATTAAAATCTAAGGACATGTGGGGAGGAGAAGGGTGGAGTGGGGGGACATGGGATCTGTTGTGATTTGATCAGTCACCTCCCCATTGAGGCTCCAAGCCAACTGGCAGAGCAACATCTTTAGACCCTTATGAAAGGATAGGAGAGTTGGAGCCAAACTCACATTGTGGAGGGCAAGAAGTTCCAGAAGGCAGGAGCAGCAGCAGAAAAGGCCCTCCTCCTGGACTCCAACAGCAGAAATAATCAGCTGACAGGTCCCACAGCCTCCTCTACCAGTATGAGTGGGATGGGCCAATCCCAGTGGTATGAGGCAGTGCTAGCTTTTATCCCTTGCCCCAGGTCAGTAATAAGTCAGAAAACAAACATCCACCACCACTACTTGACCATTCTAATAATAACATAAGTTCATCCTCAGAAGTGTTTGACAAGAATTCACAAGGCCTTCGGGGCAATGTAGAAAGCTAGACACCTTTTACTCCAGAGAGGACAACTGCTCAGGAAATTGAGGAGATATTTCAGTATCAGATGAATGGAGTTAATGTAGTTAAGTGTACCTGATCTAAACTTCTCCTTTTAATCACCTGCTGATCCTAGCCTAAGCTAACTTCTTCAGTGTTAACCCTGGACTCCAAATCAAAAGCATAGCCAGACTTACCTGGTGTACTAGAAACTTGTATGAAGTGTTGACCTAAATAATGAATGAACAATAATGTTTTTTTGTTCATGGTTATTGCAGACCTTCATTTGGTTATTAAGGTAACAAGTTAAGGTGGTAGTTATCAGAGGATCCAGAATTCTCCAGAAAAAAAAAATCTGTTTCTTTTTGGAATTAAATATTGGTTTATTATTTACAATTACATTGTAATCCTTGAAGGTAATACTTTGACATAAATTTAATTGTTTTCAGTAATGCTTACTCTCTGGTAAGGGAATATAGGATTTAAAGCAACATCTGCTTTGGAAATGAACATGTTGTGGTGAAATTGCACCAAAAATTTATTTTAAGGGAAATTTGATTCAAGATTTTCTCATCTGAATCTTATCATTCTTTGCCATGACAAAGAAGGAACAAAAGTGGCCATCTACAGTATTTTGTATACACAGGGAGCGATTAGACAATAGCCAAATATGACTAAGAACACACAAGTTTTATTTACCTCCCAACATTAACATGAATTTAGAAAATATGCAGCATGTTGTGATGGGGAATGCATTGATAAAGGAAATGAAATGATGAATGAAATATTCCGATACAACTGTTATAGCAATCCAAGAACAAAAAATGTTTTTTAATCTATCATATTACAGCATTCTTCTCTCCTGGCTCTTGTGTCTTATATCAACCTGCTAGAAAATATCAAAGCCAATATGTGTGCTGGTTTTATTGACCAACAGTGTAAGTAGTCATTCAGAGATTGTTCAATGATGACAAAACACCACTTGATCTCTAACTTGGCCTCTTTGTCTTTGATAGTAGTATTTATGTCATAGTTTAGGTCTCTGTAAAGTAACAGCCTCCTCCTCCTTTCCCTCCTCCTCCTCCTGCTGCTGCTGCTGTCTTGCACCATGAACTGAGGATCTGATGAGAAAGGAACAGATGTCTTGACATTAAATTCAGTCAGAAAAAGAGTAAACTCCTAACCCTGGTAGCTCTTAACTGCAGCCATGTAGAAGAGTAGAAGAATAGCTAGAAGAAAGTTATCTGAAATCTCCATGGAACTGAAAAAGGAAATGTGGACACTAAATTATTTCACATTTTAACTGGCTGTGATTCTCTATTGACCGTGCATACTTATACCTTTTGCTATTTGTAAAATAAAACCACGGAATGCTGAATTACTGAGTCCGGAATTACTGTTCCAGCAGCTGCCACTAAAAGCAACATTATAGCTGCTTCTTTGCTATATAGACAACATGTCAGCAGTGACACCAACACATTTCAGTTTCTTGCCCTTGGTGTGTGTGTGTGTGTGTATGTCTGAGCAAATACCTATGTTTTTTACTAAAATTTAGGTGAAAGAACAGGAAGATGTACTGTGTTGATCAAAATAGTCTTTCTCCCATCTCCAGATGATTGGACTATAGCAGTGGTTCCCAAACTTTTTCAGTCCACCACCCCCTTGGTGCTACAAATTCATCCTCGGTGCCACCCCATCCAAGGAAGGGATTCAAATTTCTGTGGGCGTGGCCTAATTCGAGGGCAAGGGCTGCTGGTCATGTGACTGGCTGGCTGTGGCTTGTTGGTCACATGACTGGCTGGCATGTCTTGCTGGCTGGGCATGGCTTGCTGATCACATGACCGGGAAGGTGTGGTTTGGTGGTCATATGACTGGGTGGGTGTGGCCAGGTGACTGGCAAACCAAATACAAGTGGTCCTCACTTAATGGCCGGTTGTTTAGCAAGTGTTCTAATTTATGACTAGCTTCCCCAGAGATACTTGACCTGTTTTTGGAGTTTTGACAGCCATGCACACACACACACACACTCCTTTCTAACCCTGCTAGAGCAGGTCATTGGATTAGAATCGGCAAAGCATCTCTGATTAGATTCTCGTAGTGAATAAAATTGAATCAGAGATGCTTTGCCAATTCTTGTTGTTTTGTTTTATTTTTATTTCTTTCTTTTATGTTGTTGAATTCCATTGACATGTGTGTTCCTTCTTGTGCACAACCCAGAAGCTTTTGTGATTATTTGTAGCAAAAATTACCGACCTCTGGTTTTGCTTTACTTTTCAAACATACTGCCATTGCTGCGTTCTAGGTGCCGGCCCTGCAGGTCCACCCCATTGAGCCCACTGCATCAGAGGGACCTGCCCAAGCAATTCCGAGTGAAGCAATGCACCAAGTCAATAGGGTGAGCCTGAGAGAGGGAAAAGAGAGAGAAAAGAAAGAGAAAGAGAGAAGGAAGAAAAGAAAGAGAAAAGGGAAAGAAAGAAAAAGAGACAGACAAAGAAAGAGGGGGGATGGAAGGAAGGGACAGAAAGAAAAAAAATAAAGAAGGAGGGAGGGAGGGAGGGGAAAGATAATGAGATATCTATTCTGGTCCAATCACCTGCTCCGGCAGTGTTAGAAGGGAGTGTGTGTGTGTGTGTGTGTGTATTTGTGTGTTCTCCTTGTAATTTACCAGTACATTTTGGTTTTGCCTTCTTCAGAATTGTCACCATAATACATTGGGGAAAAGAAATTTTTAGAATGGAGATCTGGTCCAATGGATCCTATTTAAAGCCTCCACAAAATGTGAGAGCTTCGTGATAGACTTGACTGTTAAGTTTGGAGAATGGGCGAGGAAGAATGGAGACGAGCCTCTGGAACAGTGAACTTCAACTCTTTATTTACATGGTGACTGCTCAAAAAACAAGGGCAGCTAAGGCCCTCTTTATATAGGCAACCCAATAACTATTTAACCAATAATAACCCAGGAGCACTAGCTCCATTAACCAATACGAAGGCTCTGTTAATGGCCAATCAGATTCTGCCATTTAACAGCCAATCAGAAGTGCAGGGTCAGAACCCTGCACTTGACTCCAAGCTCAAAATAACTTTATCAAACCTAATGCATTCACAACACCCCTTCCCCCTGGCTTCTTTTTACAGGGCGCAGTTACATAGTCCTTGAGGTAGGACGGTTGCTTTATTAGTCTGTTTGATTTTCGCTGTGCGTTTTGCATTTGGCTGCAATCTTGCTGAGGTAGATCATTGTTTAGCGAAGGGGTTTCCTCTAGTTCAGAGTTCACGTTTTCGTCCTCACCAATATTTTCGGTTACTCCCTGAGGTGAACGTACTGCTGTCTCTGGTTCCAGTTCCTGTGTCTCTATTCCGCTATCGTTCCCTTCGAACGGGTTTTCTTCTAGTTGAAATTCATCTTCTTCTGTATCTCCCCCCCCTCAGTTTGGTCATAAGGGAGTTCAGAAATGCCTGACCGGAGCCGTGATCGTAATTGATCGATATGGCGTTTCCAAATTCTATCGTCAAGGCATTTTACAATGTAGGATCTCGGGCCGGTTACACGTATTACTGTTGCTTCTACCCACAGCGGATCACCCGATAGGTTTTTAGCATATACCCAATCGCCTACCTGGAAGGTACGGCATCGACCGCTGGATCCGAGTGGTTTTTCCGGTTCGTAAGCTGGGTGTAACCGGTCGAGGTGGGAGCAGAGCCTGCGTCCCATTAGAAATTCTGCGGGAGTTTTGTTGGTGATGCTGTGAGGTGTGATGTGTTGTAGAAAGAGAATTTGGTTGATTTTGTCGTCGATATTATTGTAGTCTAATTTCTGCAAAGTCTTTGATGAATTGAACCATGCGCTCAGCCCTTCCATTGGTGGCAGGATACACAGGCGAGGTGAGCGCATGTCGGATGCCGCGGTCAGCCAGGTACTGCTCAAAAGACAGCGCAGTAAATTGGGGCCCGTTGTCAGATACCAGGATGTCTGGCAGTCCGTGGGTTGCAAACAGTCTTTCCAATCTTTTGATGACTGCTTCGGTGGTCGTGGTTGTCATGCGATGAATCTCGAGCCAATTCGAGTAGGCATCGATGGTTAGAAGAAAGGTGTGGCCTTTGGTCGGCCCTGCAAAGTCCAGGTGAATACGGGACCAGGGTCCCCGTGGCATTTCCCACTTGGTCGGAATGGCTTTTGGTGGGGCGTTGCTCACTTCCTGGCATCTATGACAAGCTTTAATCCAATTCTTGATTTGCTTGTTGATGCCAGGCCACCATGCGTAGCTTCGCGCGAGGGCTTTCATTCGCACGATACCGGGATGGCCATCGTGCAAGGTCCTGAGTACTGCTTTTTGGAGTTGTTCTGGGATAACGACTCTATCACCCCAGATGACACAGCTCTTTTGAGAAAACAACTCTGTTTGTCGCGTCTTGAATGGTGTGAAATCATCTGATAGCTGGTCCAATGGCCATCCGCATTCTACCCAGCTCAGGACTTGCGCTAAGGTGGGGTCACGTCTGGTTTCTCTCGCAATATCTCGGGCGGTTAATGGCGGCGCGTGTATTGTTTCAATCTGTAACGTGATTACCGTTGGAGCGGGATCATCAAGAGTCTCTGGTAGTGGTGCTCGGCTCAGTGCATCGGCGTGGGGAATGGCTTTCCCCGGGCGGTATTGCAGCCGATAATTATAAGCAGCCAAAAATTCTGACCAGCGGGTCATCCTGGGGGATAATTTGCAAGGCGTCCGCTTATCTCCGGCTATTATCCCCAATAACGGTTTGTGGTCAGTCACGATAGTAAAAGCCCGGCCATACACATACTCGTGAAATCTTTTAATGGCCGATACAATTGCGAGGGCTTCTTTATCGATCTGGCTATAATTACGCTCAGTTTTTGAAAGTGTCTTTGAAAAATATGCAACAGGGGCTTCGTTACCATTAGGCAGTACATGGCTCAAAATTGCACCTACTCCAAAAGGCGAAGCATCACATGTGATATTTAACGGCAAAGTCTCATTGTACTGCATGAGTACAGCGTCAGAAGTCAGTAGTTTTTTAACATTACGAAATGCCTGTTCTTCTTTATGACCCCATAACCAAATTGCTTTTTTATCTAGCAAACGATGTAACGGCTCAGCGACAGTTGCTTTGTGTGGTAGAAATACATTATAGAAGTTGATAAGGCCTAGGAATGCCTGGAGATCGGCCTTGTTTCGAGGCCTGGGAGCGTTTTTTATTGCTCTAAATTTACTGTCGGTAGGGTGAATACCCTGACTGTCAATTAGGTACCCTAAAAACCCGACACAATCGGTACACAATTTACACTTGTTCTTTTTCACTTTAAGACCGGCGTTTTTAAATTTTTGTAGGACTAATTTTAAACGATCTCGTAATATTTTCTTTGTTGATGCAGCAATTAATACATCGTCAAAGTATGGCACCACGCCTTTAATCCCTTGTAGTAACCTCTCCATAAGACTTTGAAAAATTTCCGGGGCTACACTGACTCCGAATTGGAGCCGGGTACATTTAAAGGCACCTCGGTGCGTCACTATCGTTTGTGCCTGTGCCATCTTTTCATCAACAGGTAGTTGCTGATATGCCTGAGCTAAGTCTAATTTAGCGAAGACTTTTCCACCCCCCAGGGAATGAAGGAAATGCTGCACCACCGGCACCGGATAAGCATTTTGCTGTAGGGCATGGTTCAGGGTGGCGCGGTAGTCCTCACAAATTCGAATTGACCCATCCGGCTTAATTGGCGTTACAATTGGGGTTTCCCAGGGAGAGTGATCGGTAGGTTCTAGCACCCCCTGAGCTATCAATTTATCGAGCTGTTCGTCAATTTTCGGCTTTAAGGCAAATGGAACTTGATGGGGCTTAAGGCGGATGGGAGCTATCTTTGGATTAAGGCTGAACGATATTGGGGTCCCCTTGTACTCGCCTAATTTTTCCGCAAAGACGTCCCTGAATTCGTGGACGAGGTCTTCCTCCCAGTCACTTCCGCTGACCCGGTTTACGCCTGCCACTTCAATGCCAAGTGGCACAAACCATTGGAGACCTAGCAGGCTAGGCTGGTCTTTGTTGATCACAGTTAGTGGTAAGTACACTGTGTGATTCTTGAATGAGACCCTGGAACCGACGACAGGGATTCGATTCCCTTGATAGTCCTTAAGGATAAGTCTTTGATAACGGAGGTCTTGGCACTGGATAGTGGGAATGAGTTGCTTGAGGGTCTTCCAGGACACCATCGAGAGGGACGATCCCGAGTCGACTTCCATTTGGCAGGGCCGGTTCTCGATGACCACAGTAATTAGGATTTTCTTGGCGTCTAAGGCAGAGGCGTGACCGATAGTGATAGTATGGTGAGCCTCTTCTCGCTTCGTGGGGTGATTTGAAACTCGGTTTCTGTAGGAGTGGTTTACTGGTTCTCACCTTACAGGACGGTTTCCTGTCGATTGGCGATAGTTAGCCCTTTTGAGGCTTGGCCGGGTACTTGGAAACTTCGGCAGACCCGTCTGATGTGGCCTCTTTTTCCACACTCATGGCAGAGCGCGTTGCGGAATTTGCATTCGGACCTGGCATGGTTGGCTCCACAGCTGGCGCAAGGGTGTGAGGACTTTGGGTAGGAGTCCTGGTCAGACCGCAGTCGATGGACCTCTTCTTCGTTGCTGTCTGATGACGAAGAGAGGTCCTCGTGGTGGGCCGTTGAAAGCTGCCCTTCTGACTTGGGTAAAATTTCGCCTGTCGGTTGGTGGACTGGAGCGCGGTTGTGTCGAAATTGTGCAGCCGACTTACTGGTTGCTTCTGCTGCAGTAGCATCGGCGATGGCATCGGCAAGGCTGATATTGCCTTTCACCATCAGCTTGTTCTGCACGCCTGGTGCATCTAATCCCAGAACTATTCGATCTCTCAGTGCCTCTTTTAAATCGGTGAATCCGCAGAGGGCTCCCAGATTCCGGAGGTCGGCTATGAAGTCGGCGACGCTTTCGCCTTTTCACTGTTTTCTCTGCTAGAACTCGTGCCGTCTCACGAGCGTGGGCACGGTCGGTGCGTAATGAGCTCTCAGTAGGGGTTCGAGGACGTCCCAGTCCATCGCCTTCACTTCTGCAGGTTTGGCTAGTGCTTTAGCCATCTTAAATATGGTTGGACCACAATGAGTTAGGAATACCGCCTGTTTCTTCCCGGCTGTGGCATCCTTCAAATTGTTAGTTTCCAAAAACATTTGGAAACGATCCATGTAGGACTCCCAGTCCTCTTGCACTGGATCAAACGGAGCGGGTGGTATGACGACACCGGACATGGTTCCGTCGTGTAGCGTTGTCAGCCACATGCTCGATGTTTCTTCCTAGTTCAGTCAGCTCTGACGTCTCCAAATCCCATCCTCGTCACCAGTGTTAAGTTTGGAGAATGGGGGAGGAAGAATGGAGACGAGCCTCTGGAACAGTGAACTTCAACTCTTTATTTACATGGTGACTACTCAAAAAACAAGGGCAGCTAAGGCCCTCTTTATATAGGCAACCCAATAACTATTTAACCAATAATAACCCAGGAGCGCTAGCTCCATTAACCAATACAAAGGCTCCGTTAATGGCCAATCAGATTCTGCCATTTAACAGCCAATAAAAAGTGCAGGGCCAGAACCCTGCACTTGACTCCAAGCTCAAAATAACTTTATTAAACCTTATGCATTCACAACATTGACCATGTTTCGTCTACAAGACCTTTAATAGAAGCCAAAGATGTTTCAATGTGGAAAAGGGCCTCAGTCTAAACTAGGCCCATTTCAATCTGATGCATCATCTCTCTCTCCCTCCCTCCCTCCCAGACTCGCTTTGCTCTAATTTCCAATGTGCTTGCGGGGCCAGCGCTTCGAACATGATAGATAGATAGATCTACATTCATAGATAGATAGGTAGATAAGTAGATAGATAGATAGATAGATAGATAGATAGATAGATAGATAGATAGATCCATATTGGTCGATAGATAGGTAGGTAGGTAGGTAGACAGAAAGACAGGCAGGCAGGCAGATAGACAGAATGTGACAGCGGCAGTACTTTGAGAAAGTAAAGCAAAGCTGTCACCACCACATTCAAGGTGCTGGCTCCAGAGTGGTGCAACAGTCAATGGGGTGAGCCTACAGTTCCAGTGCCTCAAACTCCCCCCTGCCACCTCTTAGCGCACCCCTGCCAGCCCCCTTGCCTTTTAGCACCCCCTTAAGGCATCCCATCACCCCCAGGGGGCGGTATCACCCACTTTGGGAACCACTGGACTATAGGATGTCAAAGCCTGAAAATCTGGATGGTGCCAAATTTGGCAAAAATGAAAATAAAATGTTAGGATGGAACTGGGAAAAGCCAAACATGAGTCTCTATTCAAACACAAAGTTAATTTGGTGACTGAGTCAGTTATCATCTCTTGACCCAATTTACTTGGCTGGGTTCCTGTAGAGATGAAATTATAGAAAAATATAGGCCCAGTCAGCAGCCTGGTACTGTCTCATGGCCCATTTGAAACCAGGCCAAGTGCTGGTCAATGCATACAAATCCCTTCTCCCTCCCCTTGTCACCACAATCACTGCCTCCACTGGTCCACTGAAGTGGAAAGCCTGTAGAAGGGGATACAAGGGAAACAAGGAGACATTGGTTTCTTGTTTGGGACACAAAAGATGTTGCAAAGATTCGAACTTGAGGGATTAAAAAAAGGTCATTTGAATTTTCACAGACAGAATGGCTGCAATCAGTGCAAATAAACTTCTTGCATCACTCCTGATTTCCTGCTGTTTTCCATATCTCTGATCTGATGGCAAATGTGGGGAAAGAAAGCTTGACGAGTTCTGTCTTCAATACAAATCAGAGAAAAAGCAAAAGCTGGAACTTTCAGAAGTGAAACGTCTGCATGCTCATTTATCTTCAAGTGCAACCTATGCAGTAGAATTTCTGGATTCAGATCAGGATTTCTTTAATGTAGTGTTGTTTAATTAGTTTGATTTATTTTGTTTTTTGCCTGCTCTGAAAACAATGCAGCCACTTTCCTCTAAAAGATCATTTCGTTCAGAAATGGTGAAATTCAGTACCAGGGATATAAAATACACCCTGTGATTTTGGCCGAGTTATATATCCCATGCCTTATAAATTGTGCCCTGTGTAACAAGCATATTTAAGACATTAACATAGCTTATGTTCTAAAAGAACCTCAGTAAAAAGACTATTTTAAAATATGGTGGACACATTATACTTGTTCTTACAATTTTTGAACCTTTAAATGGCAAAAAATGTATAGTGTCTGATGTGAATGAAGAAGGCAATCGTTCAGATTTGTGCATTCCTGTGGAAATTGGGAATGTATGGTGTTTCCAGTTGCTAACAGCAAAAGTTTTAACTGCATGGAGTTAAACAGGAGAGGTACTTTTAAACTCAATATAAAAAATATACTTGACTTTCAAGAATTCAGAATCCAAATACAGACCAGTAGATAGATTGGTTGAGCAAAGGGGGACACATTGGAAACTATTTCTTTATTTTTTTTCTCTTTTTTCTGTTTTCATTTACTTTTTGTTCCTTTTTGTACTTTTAGCTTTCTCTTTGATTTCTTTCTATTGGTTTTCTTTTTTCTTCTTTATATTAGTTTGTATTAGTTTTTCTTAAAACGAATCCTTCTTTAAAACACCTAATAAAATTATATTCAAAATTAATATGATCATGAAGAAAAACCCTTTGGGTTCATTTTTATCTGTACAGTACTGTTGACAGTGCTTTTTCTTATCACGCAAAAAAAACAAAAAAACTTTCCATTTTGGAAGGCTAGACATTTAAAATAACAGATAAAAAAATATTGAAATTCACTGCAGATACTCCAAAAACAGCAGATACTTCATGATGGAAATCAGTAGCCAATGAAAACCAAGTACCCATCACTGTGATTGGCAGACAGTTTCAAAAAAATGTATAGACCTTGAAGTTTAGCTATCTTTCAAATCTTTCTTGGGATTTTCTCTCCATCTTGTTCATGTATGCCACAGTAGTAAACAGCTATAAATATTATTTACTTTTGCTAACTCCAGGAACCTATTCAGTCTACTTTCAAATTGATTGTCATTTTCATATGCATTCACAGCAAATTCCAGTTTAATTATGCAATGTATGGGATAGTATTTTTTTTAACTATTGGTCCCAAATCTCTTTGCACTTAGTACTAATGAATTACCTTGAGTTCTAATGCTGTGTGTGAAGAAAAACCTTTTTCTTTTTATGTATTTATGAAATGCATGATTTTTACATATTTGTATCAAATCTACTCTCACTCCCATTGTTCCAGATCAGGAAAAGTTGCTTTTGCAAACATAAATCAGCCAAAGTGAATTTTTTGTTGGAATTAACAATTGAAATAAGGGAACCAGAAGCTCATAGACATTTCATGAAATTGATCTTTCTTGGCTAGTGGGATAAAGTAGAGCAAACCCAGCTGTAAGAAGATAACTGTAAAGTCAACATAGCTCATTTGAAAAAAAAATGGCATACTTATGCATGTTAATCAGTAAGCCATAAGTGATGAGGCAAAGTTAATGAATAGGGATATGTAGCAAAATAATGGATTACAAGAATCCTCTTTGAGAAATAATTAGATTATTTTCATGCTTTGTATTGGCACTCTTCCTTGGCCTTGCTGTCCTATCACTCTGAGTCTTCCCATGGCAAAATTCATTATGCTGATCTACTTCCCAGCAAGTCCACTCCAATTGCTATGCATGATAATGTAGCTTGCTGGAATGGTAACAATTGATGCAATTTCCCTAGTTTGATCTGCATGCTTTCTGCAAATGACATTAGACATTGGGGAGCTTGTTAGAGAAAACAATTGCCAGAATGTAATTAGTAATGGTAAAACTTTCTGCAGTGCTTAATTGATAGAGAGTAAGGGCCACAAATTGTACTGCCAACTCTGCCTCCAATTAAACAGCTTTAACAAATGCTTGATTAAGTGTTTTGAGGATCATGCTGGAGAGTGGTAAAGAGACAATTGTGCCAAGCAGAATGGAGGAAAAATGTCGTCTTTAAGTTTTGGAAATAAGGGTCACTAGTTTTATTTAATTTAAATGGATAAATGATCAATTAAGCCAACACAGTGGTGATCAAGGCTTTGGATCCAACTTTCAAGCGCTTACATTTTTGTTTTCTTTGTGCTAAATGTCATTCTTTGATTGAGAAAAGATCTAGTGTTTCACAGCTGCCAACCTTATATAGTTAGTCTGTATTTTTTCTAACCATAATGAGAAAAGGCTTAAGCACAGTGGTAGAAGCTGCATGCAGAGAAGAAAGATGGATGAATTGGTTTCTACCAGATTTATGCTAGTTTCAAGCATATTCAATCATTTATTCTTCCCATTACATACATGTTAAAATTCACAAGTAAGAAAATCATAGTATTCTCTATTGCTAAGAACAATTGAGCTTGAGGAAAAGGCTGCCTGAAACAGTGGTAGATTACCCATCACTGGAATTTTTTTGAATGGAGGCTAGTTGATCCCTTGTCAGAAATAGTAGTTTTCTGCAGGGAATAGAGTTGGACTACATGGCCTCTAAAATGCTTTCCAACTAATACATTTGACAATTGCTTTTTTTTTTCTTTTTTCATACAAATGTGCTTTGCAGGCATAAATGAAGAAATCATTGCAAGCCAAACCGAATATTAGGGAAACTGCATATGAAATATGTTTACAGAGAAAAATTTGTGCAAAGTGACATTATTGAGAGCAATAGATCTATTGGTGCTTTTAATAATAATTGGAGAATGTTAGATCTGGGAGCGTGGGCGCAAAGAACGGAGACGATGCATCAAATAGTGACTCCAACTCTTTATTAGTGACTTCAGAACAGAGCAAAATACTAGGGCAGCAGCAGCTCCTTTTATAGAGCTGGCTGCTGTCACAACACCCAATGATTTGAGTTTGCTGCACTTGGAGCGTCCAATCAGCAGTGACCCGCTAACAGCCAATCATATCAGCCAACAATGACCAATCACGATCCGCTATCAGCGGGCCAATCAGAAGTGCAGGTTTACGAGCCTGCCGTGGAAGGAAAACTATTAGAATTGCAAGCTAACGAGTTTGCTTAGTTCAGAACAGAGAACACATTTGGATTTATTAAAAGGCCTGTCTAATAAATTATGGGGCTTTAAAAAGGCCTGGATTGTACAGGTGAATTATTGTCCATGAAAGCTTTCACCCTTGCTGTATTTAAGTCTTCCTAAACTAAAAAAAAAACCTAAACTTTCCTGCAGTTCCCAATATCTTCTAGCTATTACAACATTTAACCTTGTTAGATGGGATGGTTCAAACACTTCTGGAAGCAGATGTAGATTTTCTTGCCTTTTTCTCTCTTATTATAGAACATAGGTATCAAACTTGCTGTATCACGATGTTTTTCTCAGTTGCGGAACTGGGGTGGCTGTGACCTGCACATGATGCATCCGGCCCACAGGCCACCAATTTGATGCCCCTGCTAAGTTCTATGAATAAGTTCTATTCATAGTAATGGGCTTTACACTTTATATGCATTTAGAACCTAATAAATTGGAAGAGGCATTCTGGATCTCAGCCAAGCCAGAACCTCTCTGGTGTTCATGAAGACAGTAACATTTCTCCCACACAAACTCACACTTTTGCCTGATAAAGGATTCTGCTCTTTTGAGCTGACTCCTTGAAGTAGAAACATCTTTTGTCAAAGTCATGCAAAAGCCTCCAAAAGGACATGGCTATCTTAATCAGTAGCAGTGAGGTTCTCCCAAATGTTTATAAAGGATGCACTGTCTTAATAGGTTTGATTTGTTTCCTTATAAAAAACAAAATCGTGTGTGTGTGTGTGTGTGTGTATGTAGCTACAACTTTAAAAGCACAACTATAATGACATGGGAAAATACCCAAACAAAGCTGAATACCATATATATGTGTGTGTGTGTGTGTGTGTATGTACATATGTATATATGTATATATATGTATGGTATTCAGCTTTGTTCGGGTATTTTCCAACGTCATTATAGTTGGTGGAATTTATTGCAAAAAGCATCTTTCTCTCTCCTTCTCTCCCTCACTCCCATGCATGTACTATAGTTTTCTTAAGTTTTCGCGGGTACTTACATGTTTGGTATTCAGCTTTGTTCGGGTATTTTCCCACTTCATTATAGTTGTGCTTTTAAAGTTGTAGCAACGTTTCATCAGAATCTCATCTGCCATCATCAGGCTTCTGTATTGTGTTCGTCTGTGAGTCAGACTTTTACAGTTGTTTCAGTTTAAATTTGGAGTTTGCCTATTGCTGTGCCAGAATGGTTTTTCCTTCATCCTGACTGGTTGGGAGTCTTGGTCTGTGTTTATTGGTCTTGGAGTTTGCTGTCTTCTGCTTGATTGGTGTTTCTAATATCTTCTGTCTGTTTTGTGGCTTTTTTTGTGTCTTGATTGGCTGTCAACATTGTGTTCTTGTATTGGAGGCTTTTAGTGCAGCTTGGCTCCGAGTAAATGGACGGCTATCATTTGTTAGGAAGCTAGGTTTCATCTGGGTACCTGGTTGGGGTGTGTTTGAGCTGGAGGTATCAGGGGGGACTTGGACACAAACAGATCCAAGACAGAAGCCTGATGATGGCAGATGAGATTCTGCCGAAACGTTGCTACAGCTTTAAAAGCACAACTATAATGACGTGGGAAAATACCCAAACAAAGCTGAATACCATACATGTAAGTACCCGCGAAAACTTAAGAAAACTATGGTACACGCATGGGAGTGAGGGAGAGAAGGAGAAAGAAAGATGCTTTTTGCAATAAATTCCACCAATGAAATCATTGTTGCATTTTTATTTTATTACCAAATAAAAGGAAGATGATACCTGAACAGAAACGTGCTTGTTCTTTGTTTCCTATCACCATTTTGGGATAGCGTTTTTCAACTTAAGTTAATATCCCCAGTGAGCATTTTGCAAAATGAAGCCTTCTCTTTCAATGTGGCAATTGTCTGTGATTTCTGTTTAGTTATGCTTTTCATGTAAATAGCAGGTGGTGAAGCTGACAAATATGGTTCAATGTTTCTGACCCATTTTTTAAAATGCCGTTTGGTGCAGTGCAGCATAGATAATTTAGACCTAAGTTGTTCTAACAGCACACAATTAGATATGATTTAGGTCAGCCACCCTACAGTAATTCCAATGAAACATTTGCACTTTAAATCAAACCTGAACATCCTCTGGTGTTAAGCCAGACATAATGTGGATGTGTTCTAAATTCTTTCTGATATGAGAAAATATAACAACATCATCAACAACAGAAATTATAATAATTGAATATTTCAATCCCTGAATAATTGCCTGAATGCCACAGTTTCCTGCTTTATTTACTTCAGAATTGCCTTTATATTTAGGTTCTTCGCTTATCCTATAATTTAGTTGTGTCCTCAGGATCCTTGTTGTAACTTAACTGGATTAAGGCCTTGATTCCCAATGAGATAAAGACTAAGAAGCTTGAGAGTAAAAGATAACTGAGTAGCATATCTCCTCTCTGTCTCTCCTTCCCTTCCTCTCCTCCCCCACACCCCCCTTCTCCTTCTCTCTCTCTTTCTCTCTCTTTCTGTCTCTCTTTCCCCTCTCTCCCTCTCTCTCTCTCTGCATTTCAGAAGATGAAATGTGGAAAGCTTTGAGCAGGTGGACAAGTGAGAAAAATATAGCTTGGCAGCTATGCTAAATCTGTAAAGGACTGGTAGAATCCAGGAAATAAAATATTCCCTTCAGTAGTATAACATAAGATTTTTTAAGGACATTTTTTTTCTATTTTAGGGGAAAACATCACTCTATGGACAGAAACAAGCAACGTGTTGTTGCAATTGTCTCAAATTCCTTCACAAAAGCAATAGGGTGGCTATTATGTGTTGTGTATATCTCATACACATAACCTCACATACCCCCATCATATTATAAAGTTTTTTACCTGCATTTGCTAGTGATAATGATATACTATCTCAGCCAAAAGAAGTATCAACCAAAAAGAATCAACCAAAAAGAAGTAAGTTCATCATGTTTAGTTATATATTCTCTTATGCATAATGTTTTAAGCAGCACTTTGATGTGAAATACACACTCTTGAGCATTCATCCATTTTGCACTACAAAACAAAACTTAAGCCACCTTTCCAAATGATGTACCCACAATATTAACTGGAATTCTGCTCTCAAAATTTGCAGATGGTGGGAACCATAGTGTGTAGGAATTCTAAGAATTCTAAGAATTCTAGTGTCAATTTATTTGGAACTTTGTGCTAGATTGAAGAATGCCAACTTGAGGCTTAGCTTTTTAACTTTCAGTTTTCACAAGAGTGAATGTTGGTAGTTAAGAGCAAATAAGGAGATGTCAAGCCACCAAACTCAAGAAGTAAGAATATATTATACAGATTTCAGAAAAACATATTTCATGCTAAGCATATTTCCCCTTCTCCTTCCCCTTGGATTTGTTAATGAAAAGAAGGACTTTTTAATGAAAAGAAGGATTAGGGGTGGCATGATAGCAGTGTTCAAATATCTCAGGGGTTGCCACAAAAAACGGGGAGTCAACAAGCACCTGAGGGCAGGACGAGAAGCAATGGATGGAAACTAATCAAGGAGAGAAACAATTTAGAGCTAAGAAGAAATTTCCTAATAGTTAGAATAATTAATCAGTGGAACAAATTACCTCTAGAAGTTGTGAATGCTCCATCACTGGAAGTTTTTAAGAAAAGATTGTTCAATCATTTGTCTGAAATGGTATAGAGTTTCCTGCCTAAGCAGGGGGTTGGACTAGAAGACCTCCAAGGTCCCTTCCAATACTGTCATTCTATTTGTTTAATACCATCCACCCATCCTAAAGAAGGTCTATATAGCAAGTACGCAAATCAAACTGTGATTCGTAATCATCATTTACCGTAACTCTTTGTCTCTCTGTAAGTTTATATCTGTACTTCAATATGTATATAGAAAATGTAACACATATGGCTATGCTGAAACAACCTGATCTACTTCAAGAGTCAGATCTAAAGCTTCAGCAAAAGCCCATTTGTTACTGGGATTACTCAGAGGATATAAAATTTGGTTGGATAAACAATCTCATCTAGGAAGAATTCCATTCAAAGGTATGAGGGTTCCTTCCCCTTCCCATTCCTTCTTTCCACCCACCCATCCATCCAACCATCAGAGCTCACTTACTAAAACAGCTATGAGTTTAATTACCTTACTTCTAGGCTGTTGATTGAAAACATTTATGTAGGATCTCTGAATGGAGGTCTAAGCTCAACTAAGAATTACGTTCACCTCATGATTTCCCAAGCTCTACTCTAATGTCCAGAAATAAGAGGACCAAACTGGCTGCTTCCATGAAGGAAGTTTGGCATTTTCTTTCCAAAGTTCTACCTTGAAGTTCTACTTTATAGTACTACTTGGTAGTAACCGGGACTCTTCTAAGCCAGACAACAACCCTTTATTTGAGTCCTGTGTATGTATCTCATATTATCCAGAATAGTAATGACATAAGCAAAAGCAACCCTGTGGACCTTGAAGCCAAATCCAGATTGTTCAGTAGGATGCTAAAATCCAAGACTAACATTGTAGCTTATTCTGAAATGCTATTGCTTTCATGCATAGAATCAATTAGATAGTCATAGCCAAAAGGTCACAAAGTGTGTTGTGATGACAACAGCAGCAGGAAGAGCAGTTGTGATTTGTGAACACTGAATTTTTTTTTAAGTAAAACAAGGCTGAACAAAAAGAATGTCTCCAGTTGAGTCAGAGGGTACCAGAACAAATTTTCAAACAATAAGGTCTTGATAAAAATAAATCAAAATGGAGACTCAAAAGACTCAAGTATTTCCAGAGTATTTGGAGGTTATTCAAAACTGAAGTAAGAAGTGCTCATTTAGCTTCGAACTTGAAAGAGGCCATGTACTTCAAGAAGATACTTAAAATGGATGATGAGAGAAGCACTTAAAAATATGGAAGTTTTCTTCCCAAAATTGACATTTTGCCCAAAGAGAACCAAAAGTTACATAGACTTGGCAAAAAAAAAGTCAATGTTACATTCAGACAAAAAAGGATAAAAGTACATGGTAAACTATATTAAGATAAAAAATAAAAGTATTATTTAAGTGCATTAAAGTCAGGAAACTAAGACTGTTGAATGATTAAAGGTACTAAAGGAGAAAAAAGAAATTACTATGAATATGTTGCTTTGTTTTCACTGTTGTGGGTGTCAAATATGTGTCTTAAATTAGCTTTTGCAGAATCAGATGATCTGAGACAAAAAGAGATAACAAAGATGGGGTTATAAGCATAATGGATAAATTAAAAATAAACAAATATCAAGGTCAAGCTATTATTCATCTGACATTTCTATAAAAGGCAAGATGTGGAAAATATGCAACTTCTTTTTTAAAATCAGTGTCTGTGCTTGGGAACTGGAAAACAGCCAGCTCCATTAAAGAAAAGAATCAAGAGTGATGTAGAAATTACAGTGCAATTAGCTTAATGCTTATTTGAAATAGAAAGCATTATTAATGAAAAAAAACTTATCAAATATTGCTAAAATGGTAAATTTCATCTCAATTACCCTCTAGATTATTCTGAGGGTATCAACAAGACAGAAGAGCAAGGGTCTTCAAACTTGGCAAGTTTAAGACTTGTGAACTTCAACTCCCAGAATTCCTGAGCTAACATGACTGGAGGAGAAATTCTGGGAGTTGAAGTCCACAAGTATTAAATTTGCCTAGTTTGAAGACCCCTGCAGTAGAGAATGGTGATCCAGTGAAAATTGTATACCTGACCTTTCAAGAGTTCAAAGTCCCTGCCAATGGCTCTTAAACAAGTTCAGCAGCTGTGGGATATAAGTTCAGATGTTCTTCTAGACTATAAATTGGCTAAAGAACAAGAAACAGAGAGAAGGAATAAGTGGACAATTTTCAAACTGGAGATGTATTCAAAATGATGTCCCACAGAGAACACTCAACTTCTTTATAAATGATGGAGTTAGAGATGCCTGATGGCTTGGCCAAGTTTCCTGCTGCTAAATATTAAAATACTCAGCTTTGCAAATTAAACAAAAGGATTATAAAGATTTTCCAAAAGGCTCCCTCCAGTTTGGGTAAACGTGTGGGTGTGAATGTGTTCCAGGCAAGCTAATTCAAAAATCATGCTAACTGAATAAAACAACAAAAACAAGAAATGAAATCCAAGTGTACATTAATGGAATCTCAGCTGTAATGTCTGGCCAGGGAAAGGACTGAAAGGTGGGTAGTCCAATTAAACTGTCAACTTAGATAGGTTCTTAATAACAGCCACTGTCTAGTCCCTAAAGCACATTACATGTGCAGAACAAATATTAGCTATTAAATCAATTAAGCTTTTTTTTTACAGCAATCACATACTGATTTATCAAGTCAGTATATGATGCTGTAAAAAACCAACCTCACATGAGAACATTAGAATGTTAAAAGATTCAACAGTAATACTAAAGATCACTGTTTGATTAGGGTGTTGTGGGCTCTTCCAT
Organism: Hydrophis major; assembly: GCA_033807585.1. NCBI lineage: Eukaryota > Metazoa > Chordata > Lepidosauria > Squamata > Elapidae > Hydrophis > Hydrophis major. The sequence continues at coordinate 294,216,946 of CM066328.1, read as the reverse complement.
GGAAATTGTAGATGCAGTGTGCCAATGCAATGTAAATTAACCCTGATTTGATTTGCATTGGGTACTAAAATTCATACAGGGCCTAATTTGATTCCGTTTTATGATCTGAAAGCAAAGCAATTTAAAATAAGATGAGAAAAATATGCAACTTCTCTTTGAAATGGTTTGTCCATGGCTGCAACTGGCTGCAACATCAAAGTGCCTTCTATCCCTTTTTGGCAAAATTGGATGAAAATTATGCAATGGAGGGATGATGTGACTTTGTTGCCTTTGACCAATGTCTTGTAAGGGTGCCAGGAAGGTTGGCAAAGCTGGTTGGCCAGCTTGGTTGCTTCTGGGAAGGATCCCCTCATTGCTGCCAGGTCTTTGTTGTGTCAGAGTTGTGTCTTTGTACATGAGCCAAGAGAAGCAAGCTGGCACAGTGAGATTTAATGCAGCAAAGATAGGAACACCACAGAGAAAGAAGCTGGCACAGAATAAGTGGCACTTGTAGACTTCCTGATCCCTATTTTTAAAAACAGTAAATATTAGAGCCAATGTCTATCTTAACTTGGCACTCTTTGCCAAGAAACTTGAATCTGACTCACTCATGCAAACTTTAAAAATAAGGGTTGACTTGGAAATATTAATTGGACTGATCAATTTTCTGCCTAGAAATGCATCATTCCATTAGCATCACATCATCTATTGTCAGTAACATCTCAGAACCAATCAAGAATTTGTTTAGCCGCCCACACCTTCCAGTGCTGCATACCACTTCACAGCTACCTGATTTTCCACATTAAAGCAGGTCCCTAAACTTAATTTGTGAATCTGCTTCAAAGAGATGATTCAGTTCAAACTTTGTTGAAATTCCCCACCCACCAAGATTTGCACAATTCTGCTCACCAATCCATAATGTATTCATTAGAAAAGCAAATGTGTAAACCATCACATTTTAAAGCCAAACTCATTCTATCTTAGTTTGCATTTGTTTGTCTCAGCTCATTTTCATCCTTGCTAAGATTATCTCAATTTCTAGTAAACTGTTGCTCATAGAATTCTTTCAGCATTCTTCTTTAGTTATCAGTGATACTATCATCGGAAATAGACTTTTTGTTCTTTTGCTGTAGCTCAGGTTCCTTAAAATGTAAAAAGAATTGAAGGTCATACTAACTGCAGATGTTAGTTAAAAAGTCATTGTCAAGATTAGCCTATAGGGACCTTCTACCATGAGCATTTTTAAATGACTAATTGTTCATTATAAAATATTATTTTGCGCCCATTAAAAATAGAATATAATTGAATGTCTTGTTCTATTGGTTATAAATCTGCAAGAACATTTTGGGATAGAGCTCAGCATTAAAAGTATACATTGTGATTAGATAATGTGCAAAGAAGAAGAAGAAAATCTCCCTTTCATCATACAAAAGAGACAGAAGACCAACATGGCAGATCGTTGTTTCAAACAATTATATGTGATTTGTTTCTAAAGATGTATAAGTGCATATTTTGTTTTATTTTACTCATGTAATCTTCCAAGGCATAATTCACCTGATTTCTTATATAGCTACAGGATCCGAGAAACAAATTGGAAATGATTTCCTTTCATTAAATATAACACCTTTAATATAAAAAGAAAGAAAGAAAATTGCCATGCACTTACAGTAACTCTATAAAAATATGGCTTAGAATCCTTATTGCTTTTTGCAAATTCTAGATAAGCAATGAATGAAAATGGAGCCTAACTACACATAATGGCAACCATGTTTTATTCGGTTGAGTTCTGCATTCCTGAGGAAATGCAAGGAGAGACCCACATGGCAGCTGGAGCCAGAGGTAACCATATAATCAGGGGTGGGATTCTACCAGTTTGGCCTGGTTCGGGTGAACAATAGCTCCAAAGATCAGCTGGGAGTAAACTGTTCAGTTTGCTCTAATGATCAGTTCTTGGGCCCACCCACCCACCTGAGCCCTAGGCTGTGCTTTATATCCCGTTTTTCAAGCTAAGCTGATTTGTGAGGCACAGCTGTTTAACACACAGGTTTGCTAGAGAAGGTCAGTAGCAAATGCTCTGCACACATGCAAAGCATGTGTTTAGTACTCATGCACTCTCTCACCAAACCAGTTGCTACACCGGTTGAATTGCACCCCTGCATATAATGCAGCATCATTTCCTCTCCAACATGCTCTCTTCCCTCTCTCCCTCCCTCCCCCCTGTCTTTATGACACACTTTTTTTCCCCAAACAGGGGGATTCAGAGAAGGGAAGATATAGTAACTCTTAAAGGTCTGAAACAATGGGGATAGAAATGAGGCTGAAGCCTAAATAAAATTAAGTCAAGAGTCACAGGCAGCTCTAGGACACAGGTGGTCCTCTCTTGCCTTAAAGGACTTTTTTGCTGTTTTTGATTCTTCTTCTTATTTTTGTGTAAACATTTAATTATTTATTATTAAATAGATTTATATAGCAGCCCAACTCACACACAGTGATTCTTTAGAAGTATAATCTATCAAAATAGGTATTTTTTCTTGCTTATAGGCTCTATTTTGTTGTTGCATAGTCTCCACATCCCTTTTTTTTTTTTTTCCCAAAAGGAAACTGGACTTTCTTGTTTTGTTTTGTTTTCCTCCTTGAAAGCATTTCACTTCTCATACAAGAAACTTCTTCAGTTCTGGCTGAATGGTGGGGAATGGAAGCATTTATATTCCTTAGAAATCATGTGGTCATTAGAACTCCGAAGATTGGTCATTAGCTCTCTGAGAGTCATTGAGGCCACTTGGGATTTTATCTGTATGCTCAGGGTCACTTGAATCAGAAGTCCATATATATGGAACCTTTTTGGACTGCTGAGTATAGACAGGGATAGGTGCATGTAGAGTATTGTAGACAGGGAATAGGTGATGACCTATCCCTCCTCCTCTGGTGAGAATGGGCTGTTTAGTTTTAATATCAATGACATCTTCTCTCTTTAAAATTAGTGGCCCTCTAGGATATATAAATCCTTCCATTCCCTCCGTGTGGCCTCAACAATTCTCAGAAAGCTATCAAACAACCTTCAGAGTGCTAATGACCAGATGACTGCTAAGGTATATAAATCCTTTCATTCTCCACCATTCAGACAGAACCGAAGAAGCTTCTTAGATGACAAGTGAAATGTCTTTAAGGAGAAAAAAAAAAACACCCAAGGAAGTTCAGTTGCCTTTTGAAAAGTACCTTTGGGACAACCATGACCTGGATGAATGAGAATTTCCATAGACATATTCCCACCCCCCACCTCCACCCCATTCCTTGGAGCATATTTTTGGGAGGTTAAATTCAAGGAAGAGGGAAACGAGAAAAAATTCAATGTAGAATTGAAAATACACCTGCATGAAAATACAAATGCATGAATTCCATGCGTAAAAGAAGAAACAGAAGATGTCCTGATGTGCCAGTTTTAGTTTGCTTTTGTTTTCCAGACAAGATTACCTTTCAAGCATTTCTCTTCAATTATCAAAAAATTAATTATCAGGTAATTGCACAGTGCAATTAACCATCTTGTTTGAATTTGTGATGGAACATCATTCACATTAGTTTTTAAATCATAGGAAATATTGATTAGATTTTATCTTGAACACCTTGTCTGATTTGGGACACTACACTTTAAGAAGCATTCAGAGAACCTGGAACAGAGAATGATCAGATCATAACTTAAAATATATATATTTTATTGCTCTTATGGAAAAACTTTTAAGCAGTTCCATGGTAATGTATTAACTCATATTGTTTTTGAAGCTGCTAAACATGGAGAACTTTGAAAAAGATTTGCAGTGCACTCTTATGCGGCATCAATAATTCAGTTTGGTTTACTTTCAGGTAAACAGGTATAGAACTGTAGCCATAAACCACTAACAACACACTTGTAATTTGTCTTGAGTTAGAACTAAATCCCACTGAGGTAAACAATGAGGTCTCCCCTCTAAGCAGCATAGGAATGTGGCTAAAAAGCTTTAAGGCTATGATTCCTTAATGATTGTACTTTTGCATATCGATCTGCTTCCGCATTCTCAGGAGATGCCCCCATGTGTATAGCACACACAGCTCTAGCATTATAAAGCATTGGAATAAATTATATTTTAGAATCATTAAACTGAAGTGAAACATGTCAATGGCTTTAGCAACATATGGTTGTATAATACAACTGCTTTAAATTTAATTGTGCCACTTATATGTTTCCCTTATATAATCCAAATTATTATGCATTTTGATGATATTGTCTTCCACTTAAATAATGTTTTCCAGCCAAAAATTTCTATATTTGAAAATTTTTCTGTCTTTGTCTCTTATTCTTCTTGCCATTTGAAATGAAGAGGTTGCTTGTAGATGCAAGTCAACATCCATGATAAAACAGTGACCATATTTGGTTGAATGAATGAATGAATGAATGAATGAATGAATGAATGAATGAATGAATGAAGTGTTTCTACGTGGAAAAAAGTAACATCCTTTCAAATCAGATAATGTCAGGGATGTTGGTATTTTGCTTGAAATGTTCAGGTACAGAACGTCGATCATTCTTTTGGTGATAGAAAATGTAGGTAAGGTGGATTTTTTTTTATCAAGATTTTGTTTTGTTGGGAGAAAGAAATCACCTTTTCTTTTATCACTTATTCCTTATCCAATTCCTACCTTCCTGACTCATTTGCTACATTTTTGAAAGACATCTAATCACAGTTTTAGTGTTTAGATGAACACGCCATGCTTAGGTGAACACTCAGTTTGCTACCTGCATGATTGTGATTGTTAGACTTTTAGAGCAGAAGTATCCTTTGGTATGATCCCTTGCTGCTGTTATTCTAACTATATACTCACTACAGGATAAATTATCTCAACCTTCCTAACCTGATATTCTTTATATATGCTAGGATGGAAACTCTCAGTCCTATCCAACAAAGTTATTACATAATCTGTTTCAAAAAGTTTTTGTGAATAAAAAAGTGGGAATGGAAAAATCCACCAAGTATCACTTGATGGAAATGTGGGCAAATCAGATATTAATGAAACACCACTCTGCCTTCCTAAACTCTAAGCATGCAAGTTCTAGAAGACGAAAAGCATCTCACCCATTTGTTCATTATATCCAAATATTGTTGTGACTAACCGTATTTTTAAACTTCTGTAAATAAAGTTGCACATAAAAGATATAAGAAATTAAAAGAAGGACTAAAGGAACCTCTACTATCTGTCAATCTCCTCCAGTGATGGAATTTCCAACACATCATAGTGACTGGTTTAATATCTATTATACCTCCTTCTCCTACATCATATTACTATATCAATATTCACTTTCAATTTTTTTCTGACAATTTTTTCTCTGGTTTAAATTAACACTCTTACCAGTATGAATAACTCTGGTATTTAATAAATGTATGACATTATTTTCATGTATCATTATTTTCAGTTTCCTTGTGGGAAGTTGGCAGGAACCTTCCTTCCTTCCTTCCTTCCTTCCTTCCTTCCTTCCTTCCTTCCTTCCTTCCTTCCTTCCTTCCTTCCTTCCTTCCTTCCTTTTTTGACTTTTGATTTCCTGCCAGCTTTCCCATTGACTTAAATGAAGATCATAAGGCCAGCAAGAAGTTGAAAGTCCAAAGACAGGCGACATATAAGTAGTTACTACTGGGTGGAAGGGGGATCAAAAGTCTCTGTGAATGTTTAGTGTGAAGCAAATGTAAAAGGGGCTTAGAGACAATGTGTGGATAGAGGAGACCTCAATAACTGGTGACCTTCCTTATCAACTTCCCCACTGATTTTCTTTCTGCAAGCTTCCCACAAGCAAACCCTTTGCTATTGGAAAGTTTATAGGGAGCATTAGCTATCACAATAAATTTTATATTTATGCTGGCTTCCCCATTGATTTTTGGTAAACTGTCAGAGAGCATTGGAAATGAGGATCATGTGATTGCAGCAGACTGTAATAGTACAGTAGTGGTGCTGAACTTTACCAAATTTTGTCACAATTTAACCAAATTTCAGTTATAAGTCCAAGCACTCTGTAAGTTAGTCCACTTGAATTACTTTGCTTCAATAACTGTCGCCCAACTGAAGGTCAGATAAACTTACTTCTATTGCAACTGCTGCTGAGATGGTGGCTGATTTGGGAACACCAGCAGATGATAATAGTGATAATGGTGGTAGTAATAGAAGCAGCTATTTGTACATTATCTCCCTCCTGTTTCTATAGGGCTGTTAGATTCTTGGATTATTATATCTGGGCCACAAAAATCTAGATGAGCACAAGATGGCTACTACTTTGCTGACATCTAGGACCATCAGAGCCCTACCCCACGTGATGTACTTTGTTAAAGATGTGAGATAAGAAGTGGATGGCTAGGGGTAGCTTGCCCAAGACATTTTCTTTCTTTCTTTCTTTCTTTCTTTCTTTCTTTCTTTCTTTCTTTCTTTCTTTCTTTCTTTCTTTCTTTCTTTCTTTCTTTCTTTCTTTCTTTCTTTCTTTCTTTCAAGTTCATTCAACTTAGATGCCACCTGACTCCTATTGATTCTGGTCACTCACAAAATAAAAATAAAATGACAAGCATACAATCAAAATAGAATATAAAACATCTGCTTTTGTTCCATTTATGCTATAATTTTCACAGTTTCTCCCTAACAAGACATCATTTGTCACTATATTAAAACTATATTATGCAATGGTCTTTCTTTCTCTCTCTCTCTCTCTCTCTCTCTCTCTGTGTGTCTCTTTCTCCCTTTTTTTGTCTCTCTTCCTTCCTTCCTTCCTTCCTTCCTTCCTTCCTTCCTTCCTTCCTTCCTTCCTTCCTTCCTTCCTTCCTTCCTTCCTTCCTTCCTTCTATATTCTTTCTCCCTCCTTCCCCACCCTTAAAACTAGACTGCAGTATCATCCCTCAGCTGCTGCTGTACCATAAGTGGCATATTTAGGGCAGGCAACAAAAAGCAGATTTTTACAATGGAATATACAAATACTACTGCTATCCACTGATAAAATATAATTAAGGACATGTCCCTAAACACATTCAGCAGTATGACAGAAGACTTGACAGCCATCTGGGTTGTTGTAAAATTGCAGCTGGGTGTATTTCTGTTAATAGTGTATTGGCAAAGACTGGAAATAGAAAAGATTTTTTTTTAAAGAGATTTGAAGGTGTTATGAAAGGAGCAACATTACTCATAGTAACTACATTCTTTTTGGTCTATTGATATATATTCCAATCTTGGGGAGACCTCCTAAAATGTTAATTCATGCACAACTCTGATAGAATAGTCTTTGTGGAATTTTTCTGTGAGAAGAAAACACACACCTATTAGCAAGGTCAGAGAGTACTGTTTGCTCTCTGACAATATAACTGTTTACAATACTGTATGTTTCTAACTCTGCAAAGTACAATTTCCTATATTGTAAGTTTTCAAAGGAAATTAGAGCAACACTTAGAATGAACATGGCTCATCCTCCAAAGAATCATGGATCATTCACAGAATGAGTCCAGCTGTTTAGAACTTCTATTGCATTCCTAAGCAGACGCTGAAGATTAAGTTGGAATTGTATTTCTGGAGAACAGATCACAATTAGGGCTAACACATTCAAAAACAATACAGCTTTGAGGATGTATTAGATGATTAATTACAGAGCAAATGTTTTCTGGATGGTTTTTTTTTTTTAAGTGCAGGTTATCTTAGAAGGAAGAAGCATATGAAAGAACAGACGAGAAACTGCCATGAACCAGAAAGAGAATAATTTATTTATCTCTGTACTGAATTAGAGCTGATGACCTTGAGAAGGTGGTAAAAATCAATTTTCTAAATGAAGTATTTTTTATAAAGTGCAGGATCCGAGTGACCAGGAGATGTGCTTTCTATTTCCATTTAATGTATGCTATTTAATAACTTAAATCAAGGAATACTATAGGGGACTGCTTTTGATTTAATATTGAACTTGTTTTTGAGTAACTTTATAACTAATGTAGATATGTCTCATTTGAGGTACCAATGGCCAGGATCAAGCTATCATATTTTGGACATATTAGAAATATATAATGCTATGAAAGATAGAAGAAAATATAAGATGACAATAGCCAACAGCAAGGTAGATGGGCTCTGTTACAGAAGCAATGTGTGCAACATTGGGAAACCTAATTGGCCAGGTTGGGGATAGATCATTCCTGAGAAGATCTCTTTATAAGATTGCTAAGAGTCATTTGAGGATCACATCCTCAAATGAAGCATAACTCCTACTGACTATAGCAATAGCACTTAGACTTATATACTGCTTCACAGTTCTTTACAGGCCTCTCTAAGCAGTTTACAGAGTGAGCATACTGCCCACAACAATCTGGGTCCTTGTTTTACCAACCTCAGAAGGTTGGAAGGCTAAATCAACCTTGAGCCTGGTGAGGTTTGAACTCCTGGCAACAAACTGAATTAGCCTGCAATACTGCTTTCTAACCACTGCGCCACCACAGCTCATATTAAACTATATTAAACACATCCATATTAGGTTTTTTGGCAACACTATAGATGTCAGAGATGGTATTCAGCAGGTTCTGACCAGTTTTGGAGAACCGGTACTGGCAAATGCCACCTCTGACTGGAGATTTTACAGTATCCTTCTAAGCCGCACCCATCAAGCCCCACCCACAGAACCACTAGTAAAAAAAAATTGAATCCCATCACTGAAGATGTATAGAAAATTGCATATCCTTTTTTCCTAGGAAGTTTTATTGTGGGTTTTTTTTGTTCACTGCTAGTTTATAACATCTAACTTTTAGAGTCCAGATAATGCCAGCCATTTTTTTTTAACCATCAAATGAAACTTCTAAACTAAGAGACAATAGTAGTTGCTATGTTTTTGTTTTCTCAGATGATAACTTCTGATTTACAGATAAAGATACTTTTAAAAATGAGTATAGTTCATAATAGGATACATATCAGATGAAAATAGTAAAATATGGTATGTGTGTGTAACTTGAGAGTTTGTGTGTGTATGTGGTGTGTGTGTGTGTGTGTGTGTAACTTGAGGGAAGCAGTTTGGGTTTACCTTGAAAGGTCATTAAGGTACCATGGTTCTCTTTGTCAAGATTTCTCAGCCTTCATCCAGCACATGCTGAGCTGAAAGCCTTTTTAAGCATTTACTGTAGTTAACTGGAAACCTCTTCTAGTTATTGCAAGGGCCAAAAGAAGCACTTCAAAGGAAGGCAGCACAACTACTTTGCCCTTAGAAGTAAAGGGCTTATTTCATTTCAATCTTCAATCTTTCTTAAAATGTCTCAACTTAATTCACTAGAGGCTTACATTCAGACCTGGATCAGTCAGTCATATATTCATTCATTCATTCATTTATTCATTCATTCATTCTCCCTTCCTCCCTCCCTCCCTCCCTGTCTCTTTCTCTTCCTCTCCCCCTCTTCCCCCCCTCTCTCCAAGATGCTACTTTTAGGAATATTTATATCTATAAAAAGATAAATTCACAATTCAAACTTTATATTTACAGATCCAGGTCCGATATATTCTATTCCTATCTTCCAAGTATAATATTCAAATTTCATATCAAATATATTATTTTTCTTCTACATCAAAGGTTTATATTTTTCCATATAGAAATACCTTTTCTCCCAAGAGTGTGTCTGTGCGTGTCTGCACATACACCCTTCTATGCATGCTTGTTTCTGCTCACTATTTCCATGGCTAGGCCTAATTTTATCACTGATTGAGTTTTATTACATTGTCACACCTCCATCCTTCCACTTGATTTTCTAACCCAGGACTGAAAATGTGATCAGGCTCAAATTACTCCAAAACCTTGGAGTCATTTGGTCAGCCAAAGAGCTAAGAATCCCAATCTTCCTGTTCTGGAGAAAGAAAGGCTGTAATAGTGCAGTTAGTAACCAGCTGCTTGTGACTCTGAGAATTGGGATTCACTGCTGAATACTATGATGGAGGCAGAAGGCAAGAGAGGAAGGAGAAACACACTGAGAAAAAGATTGGGGAGTGAAACTGAGTGGAAAAGTCAGAGGACAGACACATTCTTTCTACCTCTTCTTGACAACCATCCCTACATGGCCTACACATGCATGACTAGTGAGGGCAATAGAAAAATAACAAGACAGAGATGGTCTATAATTGTACTCCAGATACCAGGGAAGAAAGCCATCCTCTTGAGACTAGAGTAATTGTTTGCTTATTGCTTAAGGTGCAAGAGAGTGGCATCCACTGTGACCTGAATGGAAAAAACAAGAATGCTGCTGGTTTGTTGCTGCTGCTGCTAGTGGTGCTAAAAGGCCAGCACGATTAAAAGGCGGCTGCTAAACAACTTGTGCTATTTTTATTTCTAGCAGCATAACAGTTTGGGGGTTGCTACTGCTCAGATAATTTCATCCAGATTTTTAATACCCAGACTACAGGATTCAGACTGGATGATTACATAGCTAGGAAATCCAGCTCTAGAGTGCTAGATACCCAACAGCTGCATTTCTTCATCAAAAGTATCAGAGTAAGATTGTGTAATTCTTAGTCAAAATACTGGTGTGAACATTATGGAAATGTTTCAATAGCATTAACCGATGTCTCTTTTCCCTTTAGTAATAACTGGGCATTATAGGTTATCAGTATTAATATTTTGTTATCACTCAAGTGGTACCTGCCCTGGCTAGAGGACATATTTCTTCTTATTGTTTTTGCAATAAGTTTGATTACTTCTGTTTCCACTCACCCCTCCTTGCTACTTGACTTTTTAGAATGGTGGTGCAGTTAAAGTAGGGTCTTTGGAACTTGTGTAAACTTTTGAGTTCTCTTTTGGACCTTTTGAGGGAGCAGGGCCAAATAAATCAGATTCTGTGTATTTGTGCATATGCGTGTATGTGCATTGGTCTGTATTTTGGCACGATTTTAAGGAGCAATTGGTGGCTTAAATCTTGTAGAATCTTAATAAAAAAACAAAACTTGGTCAAATTCTCAGCCCAGCCCATGGAAATTGCACACTTCTGTCCTGGGATAGTCTTTCTTAATTTTTTTTCTCTTGGGAGACCTTCCAATTTATATACGTATTCATACTTACACACACACACATATATAATGGAAGATGCCCATCCAAAAGTTTTTGTTTGCATGTGTTACATTTATCTGTATGTACCATATTAAAAATTAACATTGATGCACTCTTAACATTGATGCAATAAAATATTTATTGAATCATGTAAAAATAACAATATTAAGCAGATCAGATATTTTTATGAAAAATGTGTATTATTAACAAATACAAATAAGAATAACATTGTTTTAAAATTTTGCAAATATATTTAATATCTGGGAAATAATTTTGATTTATGGATCTATGAGAGGCTCTTGTGGTATTGTCACCGGTCCTCAGACCACATTTTAGGAAATACCTGGGGAATGGTATAGATCAGGATCCATTTATCCACTGAATCAAACTCTCTAGAGGCATAAGACCATTCAGTACACCCACTCATACAAAATGCCTGTTTTTGCCCAGATTCATGTGTACCACTGTCCCCAGCCCAGAAAGGTTGTATAGAGGTTCTTTGAATTTGGAAGCAATGAACACATCAGTATGAATGCTTAAGGTAGCATATGAAAATAATAACATATCATGAGATAGTGATCAAAGGATAGTTAAGAATTTAAGAAAGAATGACTTTATACTATTTTTGCCTGAAAGAAAAACTCAAGAAGGTGACAATAGCTGGACCCCTTGAAAGCCACCAAAATACCTGCACTGAAGGTAAACTACCTTATATAGACTCTAAACCACCATGAAAGATGTTTTTGTTGGTCTTATTGCCAAAGTTTGCTGAGAAAAAGTCTATTTTATCTCGTGCTTGGAATGCCTTGTCTATCCCTTCTAAGAATGAGATCTTAATCTTACTGGTTAAGGAGTTTTTGTTTATACCAGATAGTGATAAGGTCATCTCTAGGATAAAGAATATCTGTTTTCCAAGGTATTTGAGTGGCAACAAGAAATATCTCACTCTACACAAGTGTCCCACCAAGGATGGAACAAAATAAAGTATACCCAAATATAACATTTTAGTGATCAAAATTGGTGTTTAATTCTATGTTATGCATTCAACCATTTCATGGGAATATAAAGTTCTATCTCCCATTCACCTAAAAAAAAGTTAGTTGATCTTCTAATAACACTAACAGCTATACAGCATACACTTTTTACACAATAAGTGAAACTTCTGTCTAAAAGGAGGCCTTATGAAACTCAGCATCTCACATATCAATCAGCTCCTGTCTTAACCATGTCAAGATTGGGTAGAAGAGGTTATGTTTAATATGACAGTGATCTACAACATACGGTTTAAGGTTTGTAACAGCCACAATGTAGGACAGCCAAAGGACTAGTAGACCACATCCATGATCAGCAACTAGCAATCAGAAAATATGATGAAAACTTCTTAATGTCACATCATATAAGCAGACTCAACTACAGTATTAATTTAGAAATGGTGCCTGCAATTCTTCTTCTTCTTCCTCTTCCTTTCTTGGTGGTATATTGGATCCTAGAGGTATTTGGGATATTCACGGTAGAACTCAGTGCAATTTGCCAATAATTACAATGAGACCCAGAGAGTTAGCCAGTGAGACAAGTCAGGCAGCAGCAGAGGAATACTGTGACAGAAGGCTGTGAATCATTCACACAGATGAGTGCAGAGGGAGACTTAAGGAATCCTGGTCTGAGAGGAGGAAATAACGAGATCACTGTCACTATCTATTACTGGGTCACAGTTTCTATCTCTGAGACTCCGAAAGATCAATTCATCAGCTTGTTGATGTATAGGTCAACTCAGTAGCACACCTTGGAACTGGTGAAGGCATATATTTGCCTACTACCTGACATCTCTGGATTGCAGTAGCCTCTTCTAGTCAGTCATCCACATTTTTGCTTCAACTTAGGAAGGGGAGTCTCCATGTGTATAATTGGACATATAAGTCTTCCTTCAGATAAGGCTCAGAACTGTGAAGACAGAAAGAGTGAATTATGGAAGGAAGAGGCAACACAATCCCATTCTCTATTCATGTGTTTGACATTTGTGCAATGGGTGCAATTGAACATCCTTCTTTGTCAATCTAAATGAGCACCTTGGAAGAAAAGCATATTACAACAGAAATAAACCCATACATGATTGCATTCCTCTGATTGCAATGCATCAGACAGTGGGAGCTGGCGGGGAGGAAGAACTGTTTACACATTGCCAATAAAGCCTCTATAGTCTATATAGCACTGTATAACAACTTCCTCTTAACAAAGCAGATGTGAATACCCAGCATGGAAGAGTGTATTAAGGTACAATTAAACAGACACAAAGGAATATGAGATTATATGGGGGGGGGGGAAGCCCATTGAATGCATTTAGGAACAGGTAATGGAGCATATTCATAGGGTTAAATAGAACATGCTTGTACGCTCTCATGAAAAGATGATCTATGCAGTTCAGCCTTTATCAGGCAGCCCACTTTGCATTATATTCAAAGGATTAATAAAGAGACATGTCTTTTGCTAAATACTGCAAAGAGTCTTTATATAAGAGGAATTTATCCAGATGTTAGCAGGGTATGATGTAAGAAAAAACGTTTGATGATAGTTTGTAATATATCTGTTAATTCCACATGTTCTTCTCATCAAAGAAAGCGGACAAAGTCACCTTTTGTCTATGAATTTAGCTGTTGGCAGGAAACTGCTACAGAAAGATTTGGCCTTCTCCATTACAGTTAGAACTTCCTGACAATTGCAGAATAATAGGGAGTAAATATCAAGTTTAAGTACTCTGCAAAATGTTGTTCATTGATTTGCCTGCCCCCTCTGAGCATAAACCTTCAAGATTCAATAACAGTTCAAAGGGCTGAACATCTAAGAATTAAGTACACTCATAATTATGCCTGGCAGGGGTGTGAAAAAAAGTCATATTGCTTCTCCTGAAATGGATATTAACCTCCTACCTTTCTTTTATTTTATTTTTCCAACTATATTAAAGCCACTGGTTTGGGGGTGCAATATGTGTGTGTCTGTGTGTGTGTGTGTGTATACTCACATATACCCCCCTCCACAAAACTGGATTCAAAATATAATCTCTGAGCCTATTGTAGATCAAACCACTTGTAGCTAGTTTGTCACTTTTTGTGTGTGGTTGCCAGAAGTAATTGTTATTTGCTTTGCTGCTTTTTCTAAAACAAGAAAGACAAATCTGGGAGCAAAGAAGGGAACTTTGACCACATACTGTATAATATTTTTGCCATGCCTTAACCAAAAGATTCCTAACAAAACTGTTATAGGCCAGCATTGTTATTGTTGTATAATAAGTCATAGAATCACAGATTTGGAATACACAATTTAGGGCTCAGATACAAAATAAAACAATCTTGGCAGATGACTCTCTTGTTTAAATATACCCAACAAAGGGGAACCCATCAGCTCTCTGAATAATTGGAATAATATAAAAGTCTTTTGACTGAGGATTTCCTCACCAGCAATCATTTAGGACTCTGCCTTCGAATAAATTGATCCACTGTATTGTATTCTGCCTTCTGGAACCATGGAGGGAAAGTTTTATGTTTCGTTGAACTTGAAGACTGCTATCACACTGTCCTTCAGAATTCAGTATTCCCCTTTTTAATATTGAATATGTCTTTGTCTTTGCAGGATTTCCTTGACAAATCTTGACAAAAACAAGTCCTGAGATTAAGAACACCCTGTTTTAAGGATGATAGATAATGAACTTATTGTTGCAAAATGTAAATGAAATACACAATTCAAGTCTATTATATAATATTTATACAGTGTTATGCTATGTTTACATATAAATTCAACTTAAGGGCAGATCTTGGGGATGGAACTCTTTCTTAAACTGGGAACTACTTCATCTATTCTATTCCTATTCTGTTCTATTCTGTTCTATTCTATTCACAAATTTTCATTAGATTTAAAAATAAAGCAAATAAAATACTTTATTATCAGGGCACAATCCTTGCATTTCAGAGAATTATCTTCAACCCAGAAAAAAGTGTAGACCCTTGTTTTAAAAATTGTTCAGTACTATGGTATGAAATATGTAGCCACCTATATGTTAGCTGTATATTAAAGGTGCACAAATACTCAGTAGATTTGATAGGGACTAAATCAAAATTCCAAATCAAACCACCTATTTCCAAATTGAGTTCCTTAATATTCCACATTGATTCTTTTGTAGTTTTGTAAAACCAATAAAATTCATGTAGATCAAAGTCATAGGCAGAATGCATCTTATCATTAGTTCACCTTCATATGAACATGCATGGTGAAGATTGTAAAACAGAAATAATTTATTTTCTAATTAAATTGCAACAAAGAATGTTGATGTATTTCAGTTAGGAGTGAAAAAAATAATTAATAGCTTTTAACTAAATTCCAGGAACACACTAATTATCAGCACAGTATCCAGGAAGGACATGAATTGGATTTTCTCTACATTAATAGGGACATCATTTTGTTTTCTTCATTCATTTCCTTTAAAAAAAAAATATTTTATTATTAAAAGTTTTTTAATTACAATAGTAAAAGATAATAAAAACTAAAAAGAAAAAGAGTAAAAGAATACAACAAAATGACCAAGAAAAGAAAATGATTTCCTATCCTTATGACAAATTTAAACAATTTCACTCTCTTTTCACCTCTTTTTAATTAACAGATATAAAACTCTTCATTTCATAATTCAGCTCTTAACTGTAGGTGAATCCAATAAGCAATAGTCTTTTCCAATTTAGGAGGCAGCAATAAGTCCAAACAGAGCCCGAAAATACAACATAAATTAACAAATATCAAATGTACTGTTCGTATCTTAACAGCATAAAACATTAACAATGCTGTGCTTGTTAGCTGGAAAGCTGTCCATCAAGGTTCAACACCTGAAAGCCAATTGATGGGGTGAGCTCCTATTATCTGTCCCACCTCCTGCCAACCTAGCAGTTGGAAAGCATGCAAATGTAAGTAGATTAATAGATAACATCATTCCATGTGCCTTGCTGGCCATATGACTACAGATGTGTCTTTGGACAATGCTGGCTCCCTCAACTAAAAAGTGAAGATGAGCATTGTGCCCTAAAGTTACACACAACCTTTACCTTTATCCTAACTATAAGCAAGCCTACAATAAGCAAGTGATTCCAGTAATCTAGTATGAACAAAAGACTGAAATTCAACTGACAAAGAGGAACAGTTTCTCCTTTAAAGAAAAGAATTTGACAACTATCTCTCTCTTTAAGTAAAAGGGCAATTAGATACAAAATCAATCTAGATACTGTTAGATTAAGACAATAAAACAATTCACAGGAAAAGAGGCTAGACTATCATGTTAACTGGAAAGAAATACAACACAACAATTTTCCAGTCTAGATTGGAATAAATGTCAATGAGTCCAAAAAGAACCACCCAAAATAACTATGTATCCCATTTAGCTCTGATTGAACAAACCAATGTTATGTTCTTTGTTTTTATGTAAAACATTCTTACTCTTTAATCCATTCAGATATATTGATCATTGCCTTTAATTCTTCAAAACTTTAAGAAGCTTCTTATCCCAATTGCTCTCTAAGATTGGCATTTTTATTTTATTTTTTTCTTTTCTCAACCTACATCTGATTTTCTTATCCAGTATTTCCAGCTTTGTCCTTTTTTGAAAGTGCCTAACTTCTTTAAAGCAATTAATAGGCAAATTCTGAATGTGGTTAGCAAAGGAACCTTACTGTCCTTTGAAAGTTGTCCTGGTTTTCTTGCCCACCATTTTCTCCTTGTGAGAAACAACTCTATGGATCATACTGTAGCTTGGGCAACCTCACATCCTCTTGAAAGAGCTGATTTACTGGTTGACTGCTTATTCTTTGCTGCAATCAATGGTTCCACTTAGTGAAGAACTGTCTTGAGTTTGCTATTCTTATTCAGAAGTTCCCCCCCCCTTTTTTTTGTTCATTTGTTTCTGAAGAACTAACTATATAATCTGAAATAGTTAGCATCAAACTTTAACAATTTAAACTTTATATATAGGGACTGCTGGGCACATCTTTTCCTAAATCTGATATTCTTTAAATAATGCTCAAACAGTGTTACCCTGCAATTGTTATATATTTCGAACGACTAAATATGGTATGAAAATGTTCAAAATGTTGCCATTGTTATTTGCTCCAATCTTCTAAAATAGAACACAATGTCCAGTTTTACAAAATGTAGGGACTGCTGGGCACATATTGCCTTCTGCTTCAAACTTTTAATTCAGCAGTTGACAAGAAGCTTGATGTTGCTTGAATTGCCATGAAATTTCAGTCAAGGAGCAGAAAGGGTCTTCTCCACACACCCCTCCCCCGTGTAAAACAGGTAGCACAGCCTAAGACAAATGGGTATATTCTGTTTCGCTGATCTCTTTGCTGAGCATTTCCAAGTGAACTGTAAAATTTATAGTATTTATTTGATGTAAGGCTTCTTGTTCTTAGACAAGGTATTTTGGAGAGGGTTTGTAGAAATAGCTTTAAAAAAAAAAAAAGAAATGCTGTTTCTGGACCTGTTCCTAAATTCCTTTGTGCCATTTTAAACCATGACTTCCAGCTTAGATTTGGCAACTTGGTGTCTCAGTATGGTTTGGGCTAAATTTTTCATTCTTTTGCCAATAGCCATCCCGAATAGACCAGAAGCAAGTTGATGCATTTTAGAAGCCTTCAAGCTGCCTATCTCAATCCTGGATGTGATGTTTATCCACCCCATTTCCAATAACCAATACCCAATTTATTTTGTAAGCATTAAACATATTCCATCTTTGATCCAATGTGTCACCTTTGCCTTAACTACATTGCTTTGGTTACTTCAGTGAATCTTATCACATCAATCTAAAGAAAAGTTAAATTATATTTCAGTATATATAATACTGTCTGAAGTATCTCAACAAATTAGATTAAATATGGACTCTGCCAAGTATGAATCTAAGAGAGATCAGAAAAGAACAGAATAATAATATTGAAAAGGAAGAGAAAATCAACTGCTTCAATTCTATTTCTGAAATGGGAAGATGGCACATTGTCACCTGGAAAAAAGCTGATCTAGGAAAAACGTGATTTTCAGATAATCAAAATGCTAGCAATATATATCAAGAAAGGGTGTTTTCTCTTGTTCATTTTTCTGATTAAATTTGAACTGAGAGGAAGATTTCAAAATCAGTACAGTGTTAATAAATTTAAACCAACAATGTTTGAACTTATTTAAAAGTTGCATACCAAAAGAGGTGATTCATTTTATATCCAGATTCATAGGGTTTATCATACCCATTTCATTATATTGTTGGTGATTTTGAAAGGTATCAAGTCTATTTTTACAAAACTATCTTTAGGGTCTATGTAGAGGGCAGAAACATTATTGAAATTAAAGATGATGTTAGGTTGACACTCCACTTTGCAGCATCTCAATTCTTCATTTTTTAATGAAAGCAGATTAAAATAAATTCACAAAAAATAAATAAATAAAGTCAGGTGTGACACCGAACTTGCAGGACATCAAAGGGAATGTCTATAAGGATCCAGGATCATCACACCTGCAACGAACTAATGATTATTTGAAATATCAGCCCATAGATATCTTGCTAGCTTAAGCAAGGGATTGAAGATGTTTGGAATGTACAGATCATGAACTGATGCTTTGATTCAAGCAGCCTTAGACAAGGAAGCTGCCTATCCCTTTGAAGTTTCAGGCTGCTAGGCTTCAACCTGTATGTTAAATAGAGTTTCTGTTTAGGATTTTCATATTCCAGATTGAAGTGGCTGGTGGAATTGGGCCAATCCACTGGATGCTTCAGGAATTAAGGAAGAGATACTCCACTTTCCAAGTGCAAATGTCACCTCAGTTCATTTCAACAGGATGGTTAGGCTGAAGCGGTGATTCAAAAGCTGCTCTGTCGAGCCAAGTCCATGTAATCATGTAATTTCTTTCTAGAAAATAATAAGCCTTTTTCTGCCTTGGAAGATGACTGTGAAGGGAGGGGGGGAAATAACTAAACTTCTTCAGCAATATACATATATTTGTCTTCCTCCCTATATTTATATATGTATCCTAAAATATACACAGAACAGAAAAGAATGTGAGCAGGGATAACAAAACCTTTAGGATTTTTAAAGGAATATCCCTAAATGTTAGTATGAAATTTTATATGGAATTGAATAATTCCATATTATTGCAATTTCACTCACATGAAATTAAATACCCATTATTTGAAGCCATATGTAGCTTTAATAGTGTATCTTTAATGAGCCTGATTTTGGTTGCACATCATTCCATCTTCTTAATCTATTGCTTGTATTTATGATCACAGAATACCAGCCATTTAGAAATATGTCTGTAAAAGGCTTTCATTACTTAACCATTGCTATTGTTTAGTTTGCACTGTGTCAACTTCACCTGTTCAATATCACTGATGCTGATCTAAGGTCTTTTCTCATGGCTTTGGATACTGAAGATGGCAAACATTCATAGTTGTTGTGCAAAACAGCATCTGAAAGTTTATAATGCCATAGTATTAAATGGCCTATCTTTTCTCAATGAACTAAATCTTGGTTTACTTAAAGATTATCGAATTAACCACAATTAGCTTGGTTTGCAATTAGCTAAAGGTGCCCAGTACAATTCAAAATGACAAACAAGAAAAAAAGATGAAATTGTATCCCTCTGCTGTTCTACTTTCATCCTAATACCTCATGTACAAGTCACAGGATTTGTGTCTTGACAATACAACACAAGTTTTGTCCCACTTGCTCTCCTATTGAAGCCAATGTGCAAAAGCTATAAACTATGGTTTACAAAGTAGGATAGTTAGACTCATACCCACAGTTAGCAAACTAAACTAATTACATAAGATAAGAGGAAAAAAAAAGATCTTTCTTGTCACTTTGTTTGTGAACACTGTGACACACTGACAAATGTGTGTGTTTGTGTCTATATATATATATATATATATATATATATATATATATATATATATAAATAAATATATGTGTGTGTGTGTATGTATGTATGTATGTATGTATGTATGTATGTGTATATATGTGTGTGTTTTCTAAAGTTTTCACGGGTACTTACATGTATGGCATTCAGCTTTGTTCGGGTATTTTCCCATGTCATAGCAGTGGTGCTTCCAAAGTTGTAGCAATATTTCAGCAGAATCTCATTTGCCATCATCAGGTTTCTGTATAGTGTTCGTCTGTGAGTTAGACTTTTACAGTGGTTTCAGATTTAAATTTGGGGCAGATGAAGAAAAAACCATTCTGGCACAGCAATAGGCTTCCCCAAATTTAAATCTGAAACCACTGTAAAAGTCTAACTCACAGATGAACACTATACAGATGCCTGATGATGGCAGATGAGATTCTGCTGAAACGTTGCTACAACTTTGGAAGCACCACTGCTATGACGTGGGAAAATACCTGAACAAAGCTGAATGCCATATACATATACATATACATATACATATACATATACATATACATATACATATACATATACATATACATATACATATATATATATATATATATATATATATATATATATATATATATATATATGTGTGTGTGTGTGTGTGTGTGTGTGTGTGTGTGTGTGTGTGTGTGTGTTTTCTTAAGTTTTCGCGGTACTTACATGTCTGGCATTCAGCTTTGTTCGGGTATTTTCCCACGTCATAATAGTGGTGCTTTTAAAGTTGTAGCAACGTTTCAGCAGAATCTCATCTGCCATCATCAGGCTTCTGTATCGTGTTCGTCTGTGAGTTAGACTTTTACAGTGGTTTCAGATTTAAATTTGGGGCAACCTATTGCTGTGCCAGAATGGTTTTTTCTTCCTCTTGATTGGTTGGGAGTCTTGGTCTGTGTTCATTGGTCTTGGAGTTTGCTGCGTTCTGCTTGATTGGTGTTTCTGCTATCTTCTGTCTGTTTTTTGGCTCTTTTTGTATCTTGATTGGCTGGCAGCATTGTGTTACTTTATTGGAGGCCTTTAGTGCAGCTTGGCTTCGGGTAAATGGATGGCTATCATTAGTTAGGAAGCTGGGTTTCATCTGGGTGCCTGGTTGGGGTGTGTTTGAGCTGGAGGTATCAGGGGGGATCTGTTTGTGCCCAGATGTTTGCCTGGCTTGTGGTGTGGAGATTTTTTTGTTTGTGAGTGCAGGCTTCCAAATGATTGACAGCCTGGTGGAATCATCTCTTCTGTTCATGCTTTCTGGTCTTTTTTCAATCTCTATGGCTTCTCTGATGATTCTGTGGCTGGGATTTTCTATGGTGGCTAGGGTTTTGGTGCCATTGAAGTTGATGTTATGACCTGTGGCTTCCATGTGTTGGACAAGTGAGGAAGTGTGTTCCAGCTTTTTGACTGCATTTTTGTGTTCATCCAGGCGGGTGCTTATTCTTCTATTGGTCTGTCCAATGTATGTGGCTGGACATGATGCACAGGGGACTTCATATATGCCTTGGTTTTCCAGGTCAATTTTGTCTTTGGGGTTCCTGAGGATGGCTGCTATTTTTCTGTCTGTTTTGAAGGCAGTCTTGATGTGGTGTCTGTATAGTATCTTACTAATTTTGTCTGTAGTGCCTCTTATGTAGCTGTCCTGGCTGGTAGGCAGGAGGTATCATCTCGTTTATTCATGCTGTGTGGGTGTTTTTCTATCTCTATGGCTTCTCTGATTATTCTGCTGCTGAAGTGTTTGGTTTTGGCGATAGTTCTGGTATTTTTAAAGTCAAAGTATCGACTTTACCAACCATTTGGAAACCCGCCCTCATGAACAGACGAGTACCTAACATGAAGAATGACACCAGACCCACACCCCTGAGAGCCACACAAGATGCCGCCACCACACTTCCACGTAGAAAGCAGAGTCACACCTACACAGAAGATGAAACACGACCACGGACCAGAAGCCGCACTGCAGCTGCATCACTACCACTTCAAACCCCTCTGAGCCATACATGAAGCGAACTGACCCCACCATGAATATGCAGCATGACCACGAACTCGAAGCCAAACAGCAAGATCACAGCTCACCAGCTCAAATCCCCCAGCAACTAAGACTAACCGGAGCACAACCAAGCCCCCACCTGAACAGAACACGCCTCCAGCCAATCAGAACACAGCCAACCCCCCAACCAATCAGAACACAGCCAAACCCCCAACCAATGAAAACACCCCCCCACCCAATCAGAACACAGCCAAGCCCCCACCCAATCAAATCACACCCCCACTAGCAGTTAAAAGGAAGAAGCAGCTGCAAGCTCACATCACTCTGAGAAGCACAGAGCTGAAGACAAGCCTGAAGATGATGAATGAGACTTCATCGAAACATTGCCTAGATACTTCCAATCTTACGTGGGAGAAAACCTGAATAACCAATACCCGCGAGAACCTCAGAAAACACACACACACACACACACACACACACACACACACACACACACACACATATATATATATATATATATATATATATATATATATATATATATATGTCTGGCATTCAGCTTTGTTCGGGTATTTTCCCATGTCATAGTAGTGGTGCTTTTAAAGTTGTAGCAACGTTTCAGCAGAATCTCATCTGCCATCATCAGGCTTCTGTATAGTGTTCGTCTGTGAGTTAGACTTTTACAGTGGTTTCAGATTTAAATTTGAGGCAGCCTATTGCTGTGACAGAATGGTTTTTTTTCTTCATCCTGATTGGTTGAGAGTCTTGGTCTGTGTTTATTGGTCTTGGAGTTTGCTGTGTTCTGCTTCTAATATCTTCTGTTTTTTTGGCTCTTTTTGTATCTTGCTTGGCTGGCAACATTGTGTTACTTTATTGGAGGCCTTTAGTGCATGATACCTCCATCTCAAACACACCCCAACCAGGCACCCAAATGAAACCCAGCTTCCTAACTAATGATAGCCGTCCATTTACCCGAAGCCAAGCTGCACTAAAGGCCTCCAATAAAGTAACACAATGTTGCCAGCCAATCAAGATACAAAAAGAGCCAACAAAACAGACAGAAGATATTAGAAGCAGAACACAGCAAACTCCAAGACCAATAAACACAGACCAAGACTCTCAACCAATCAGGATGAAGAAAAAAACCATTCTTTCACAGCAATAGGCTGCCCCAAATTTAAATCTGAAACCACTGTAAAAGTCTAACTCACAGACGAACACTATACAGAAGCCTGATGATGGCAGATGAGATTCTGCTGAAACGTTGCTACAACTTTAAAAGCACCACTACTATGACATGGGAAAATACCCGAACAAAGCTGAATGCCAGACATGTAAGTACCCGCGAAAACTTAAGAAAACAAATATATATATGTGTGTGTGTGTGTGTGTGTGTGTGTGTGTGTATGTGTATGTATATGTATGTGTGTGTGTATATATATATATATATATATATATATATATATATATATATATATATATATATATATATTCTTAAGTTTTTGCCGGTACTTACATGTATGGCATTCAGCTTTGTTTGGGTATTTTCCCATGTCATTGTAGTTGTGATTTTAAAGTCGTAGCAATGATTCAGCAGAATCTCATCTGCCATCATCAGGCTTCTGTATACACACACACACACACACACACACACGTGTATGTGTGTGTATATATATATATATATATATATATATATATATATATATATATATATATATATATATATATATATATATATATATGTCTGGCATTCAGCTTTGTTCGGGTATTTTCCCAGGTCATAATAGTGGTGCTTTTAAAGTTGTAGCAACGTTTCAGCAGAATCTCATCTGCCATCATCAAGCTTCTGTATAGTGTTTGTCTGTGAGTCAGACTTTTACAGTGGTTTCAGATTTAAATTTGGGGCAGCCTATTGCTGTGACAGAATAGTTTTTTCTTCATCCTGATTGGTTGAGAGTCTTGGTCTGTGTTTATTGGTCTTGGAGTTTGCTGTGTTTTGCTTCTAATATCTTCTGTCTGTTTTTTTTGGCTCTTTTTGTATCTTGATTGGCTGGCAACAAGAAAACATACACACACACACACACACACACACTTCCTTTTTAAGTTAAAAGGAAGATAGGAAACCCCTATCACTCTTAGTCTTTAATTCTTTCTCTGCTTTTACTACTGTCTCATGAAAGGGGAGGAGAATTATCTCTAATCCCAGATATTACTTTTTTTTAGAAATAATATATAATTAATAACTAGTCACCATGTGAGAGAAGTCTCCTGTTTGGCATATATCACCTTTCCAGAGCTACAGCAGAAAATGTTTCTTTGTCCATACAAAACAGTGTGCAACAGACAAGACGATTAAAGCAGCCTGTTTTCCATCTGTTTTTGGAAGGGCCTGAACAATACTGTGTTCAGATTACATTTGCTAGCCCTTTATTTTAGGAAACAGCATCCTAATTTGTGAGAGTGGTGTGAATCACTTTTAAGTTACTTATTAATCACAACTTCTAAAATAAGGAAGCATGAACAAATGCAGAAACATAGCAAGATAAATATAGGCTGTTTTTAAATTAAAGAAGTAAAACTGAATCTAAAAGTGCTATATTACTTTATAAATACAAATTTAAACACTCTCAGTTTTTTTTAATACCAGTGGCATGAAGCCCTCTGCTTCATCTCTATCATCTGACAACTCTTTATGACTCTTTGTAACTCTGATGTTAATCCCTTTAAAAAGTTACTTGCCTCTATACTTCTTCAGCATTTTTTAGAAAGCCTTTTATAGAAACAATGTTACCATAGGTCAGTTTGAATGGGTTTTGCTCTAAGTCAGTCTCAAGGACAAACAACTTCTTAAGATTACTCTGTCAACTATTGTTTATTTTATGTGTGTATCATACTGTAAGTTGGTTTTCCTCCTGTTTCTAGCTGATGCTTTAAAACAAAATGTTGCTGCTTCAGATTTGATTTTTTCCCTATTTACCAATTTACAAGCTGCTTATTTTCCCCTTGCTTTCTTATTTCTCTCTGTAAGGGTAGAATCATTTTTGGCTAGCTATCTTGAACAAGAAACTTGGGAAGATACATTCATTTATTGTATGCTGCAGCAACTCAATGCCAAGACTTGCAATGCCGCTGTATTTGATGGAGGAGAAAAGAAAAGAAAATGAAGGAATAACAACAGGCAGGGATGAATATGATATTGAAATGACATTCCAATAGCATTTCCCAGCATAGCAGCCTAGAGCAGTGACTCCATGCAAACATCAGGTTGAACACGAAGTGCACCATGGTTTAATTTTCTACTTCTGAAATAGTTCATAGCCCCATTTGGATATTTAAAGAAGTGCACCAGTTAAGCCTTCTTTCCTGGCAGCATTGTACAGTGAAGGTTTTCTCTTGGAAACTCATGTTCACTATGAAAAGTTTTAATAGAAGGATTAGTCATACAATGAAATTTATGTGAGTCAGAATCTTCTGTGCTAAATGCTTAGTTCAGGTGAAAACCTCCATGTGTACAGCTGCACTCTCATGAACACTCAAGTTGACAACAAGGTTATAAAAGACCAATGAAATAGAATATTTATAGCTCAGGGTTGAGATGAGGTGTCCTTACCTCTCTCTGAGCTTGGTTGTTTTCTTGTAGACATTTCATTACCCAAACTAGGTTACATCATCTATTCTATGCTGAAAAGACTGCATAGTCTTTTCAGCATAGAATAGATGACCAAGTTCAGAAACCAAAAAGGACTCCTCACTATTAAAAGAAGCAAATTAGTAATTAACTAATTGGGATTTCATACCAATCTGTGATGAGAATTTGGCCTATTGTAAATTTTATTTTGGTCCAGCAAATGCTGTTACTAGTTTGGTCAAAAAAAACCCTCCCTCCCATCTTACAAAAAAAATTGCATTCCGGTTCATTAAAAAGAAAAATAAATGTTTCTGACATAATCTTTTACAACCATGGCAGAGCTAAAAAAAGAAAAGAAAAAAGAAAGAAAGCAATGGATTGGATTGGATCAGGATCCATCTCATCTGCCTAATGCTAAATTATGGGGAACAGACATGATCATCATTTTGAGAACAGCTGCTGAACATGAAGCTAAACTGGAAGCATTCATTTTTTTGAAAGTAAAATATTCATTTTTGTTTTGTGTAGGAAATTTTGAACTAAGACTTAATTGCATCTCAAAAAGAAGTTGAAAAGAGATTTGCTCATATTCATACTTGAACTTTTAGTTGCGTAATAGCCGAGAAGAAAATGACTACTTGAGTTAGAAGCAAAGAATCAGGTATTCCAACCAAAAGTTTTTATGGGCATAGATAGGAAATTCCAGAAGAAACTCAGAAACTGAGTTATACCTAGCTTTGTCTAAAATGCAGCATTCATTAGTTTTCAAAACCCCTTCGGTCATGGATATTTAAAAGTAGTATTTCAAGAGTATGTGGAATCCCTGCAGTTTTTTTCTTTCCTCTGATCTATTATTTTTAAAGCAAAGATTGACAAAGAAATATTTTAAAAATCTGTTGAATTTAATTCTTTTATTTATAAAATGAAAAAGAAGAAAATGGTCTCGACCAAGTTGGTATTGTTAATGCACTGGATACCTGTGCACGCTGTTAAAGTGGCAGATTGCAAACCACCACAACTTCAAAATAATAATAATAATAATAATAATAATAATAATAATAATAATAATAATAATGCATTGTATGATTTAAACTTTATTATTAAATTGCAATTTATAATTTAATTTATAAGTAAATT
Source organism: Hydrophis major (assembly GCA_033807585.1). Classification (NCBI taxonomy): domain Eukaryota; kingdom Metazoa; phylum Chordata; class Lepidosauria; order Squamata; family Elapidae; genus Hydrophis; species Hydrophis major. The sequence goes on along the minus strand of CM066328.1, from coordinate 294,190,216 downwards.
TATACAGTGAAGTCTGCAGCAAACTTTCAAGATATGAAAATTACACTGCAAATGCCATAATGTCTTGAAATTGAAGCATTTGAGTGATGACCCAATCCTGCACATATTCAATATTGTGCCTTATAATAATTGTTAGGTGTCTTACAATAATTTAAAAAATATGAAGCATAAAACACGGAGTAAAAATATCATTACAATTAGCTAAAGATTAAAAGAGCCATTCTAAATACCGGGGAAATGTGGAACAAGCCAACCTCTTTGGTAAGGACTCCCCATATCCTGGGAGCCAAAGGGAAGAGTGTAGAATATGGGCAAGACTGTTGTCAGCCTTTTAAGACAGACCAAACTAAGAAACTAAAACCATGTAGATCAATACTACTTGTACTGTAAACCTTTATTACTAGAATCTTACAAGTTTAAAAGCACTTCCTTTCCTGTCCCTTTATGTTTCTGTGAACAAAGGAGATGCTTGTCAATGCATTCTTGATCCAGACTCAGGACCTATTTCTCCTTATCATGGTATCCATCTGGACTACTTTTTTTTTTTTTGAAACAAATTTTATTAATTTTAAAGACAAACAACACATCATTAACCATTAAGTACATAAAACCTCTTAACATTATAAATTTTTACAAGTCGGATAAAACATTTTTATACAACATAATTCTAATTTATCCCATTTCCATATGGACACATAAATATCTTTCAGCAAATTTCTCATTATTTCTCTTTACTCTTATTCAATTTCATTTCTTTTCTATATTTATCCATTTTATAGTCATCATATTCATTTCTTTCTGACTTGTTTACAATTACATTCCTCCAAGGTTTTATTAATTCTTTTTTTTTTTTAAATTTTTTTCAATAATTTTACAGAAGACACAATACACAAACATACAAAACACAAAACATAAACAAAACTAAAAGATTTTTTCTGAAGATTGTCTGATCCCGGGTTAAAACTCTTCACACAGACACAAATTCAAATATCATATTCACCCCATATATCCTTCCATATCTTATTATCATTTTCTTTTTTTATATATATATATAAAAACCATTTTTATATAAACAATGCACAAAGAATCAAGGCATAACAGCTTATAAATTCTTTTCTAGGAAAAAATAATAATAAAAAACCAATAGAGCATAACAATTCCAAATTATAATATCAATACTTTATCTATTTAACTTCATATCTTATCCCTACTTCTCCTTTTCATCCAAATTATTTCTTGTTAATTAAAATTTTATTGCCTTTTATCAATATACAAAATCCAAAAAAAAAAAAAACCCATAACAAAGCCTTTATATATCCTTCCATATCTTATTACCATTTTCAATAACATTCTTTGTCTGTTCTATTTCCAACTATCCATTCATCTTTTTTCTTTTACTATACTTCTCCTATACACCAATTGGAGTAACATCTATAACTCATTACCCTAACTTAAAAGTGCTTCGTGCAACAATTTTTCTTGGGATTCTGTTTAAAAGATTCTAAAATTACATAATGAATTTTATACTCTAAATACACATATAAAAACACAAACTTATGTACCCTCCAGAATCCCTCTTTTATCCTAAATTAAATTCACCCATTGTCTCTAAATAAACTTTTTTTCTTTAGATCTTGCTTCCCCCCATTAAGTCTTCTCCTCCCCCCCTTTCTCTCTTGCTTATTCTTCTCCTTGCCCTTTTTACCCCTTTGTTTTTTCTCCTCTCTTTTCTTACTCCTTTTCCTTTGCTTTCTAACCTTGCCTCCACCTTTTCGCTCATTTTTCTCTTTTTTGGTTGTTTTTATAATTCTTAAAATCCCCTTTTTCTTATCCTTTTTGTCCTCCTCTCCGGAAGGGACCCATTGTTCATCAAAGATGGCTTCTTCTTCCTCTTCTTCCTTGTCCCAGTCCTTCTGCTGCGTAATCAACTTTTCATAAGTACATAACGCCATTTCTAAGAATTGAAACAAAGCGCCCAAAGTATCTTCCTTTTTATATTTTTGATATTCAGTCTTTAGTTCATCCACAAACAATGCCATTATGAAAAGAGAAACTTTTCCCAAAACAACCACAAGTATTTTTAATCAAAAACAATTAAAAAAAAAATTCCAAAAGTTAATACTTTTCTTCCTTCTTCTCTTTCTCTTTCTGGGGTTAATGTTTAGTCAAAGAGGTCCAATTACCATATATCTTACTTTGGGATTCTAGGCAATCTCCTCCTTTTTCAGCTTCTGCTCCAATTTTTTTTCCTCTCCCTTCCCACTTAAAATGTCAATTTTAAATAATCAGAAATCCATACCTCCAACAAGGGTTTTCCAATTTCTTAAATTTTTCAATGTCCAAAAATCCTTTTGTTCCTTAGCTTCAACTCTCAAAACAATTCACTTTCGATGTCCAATATATCCAAACATTTCTGCTGTTTCCATGGGGTGGGAGAGTGAAGAAAAAACGAAAGTTCCCTTTAACAGCTTCTCCGCTGCTTTCGCTCTTCTTAGGGATACAATGTATCCTCCAGCAATTCAAACAGCTCAGTTCCAGGCAATTTAAAGGATGTTACTTGACCCGGCTCAGACAAAACTTTCACTCTTCACATTTCCTCCAGCGCAATCTTACCCGGTTGCTGGCTTCTTCGTGGCGGCCATTGCTGACCGCCGCTCTACTGCCTTGGGAAAAAGGGGTTTTTCCGGAGAAGGGGGGGATCTGCGACACCCCCACCTCCCTGTCCGACTCCCCTCTCTCTTCAGCTGTCCCTACAGGGCAGCCATATCCCCCTGACCCATCTGGGTCGGGGGTACCTCAACGGCTAGCACAGCAGGAATCGCGAGCTGTCGCGAATTCCTGCTGCCCCGAAGCCACGCGAAACCGGAAACCCCCCATCTGGACTACTTTTGTACAGTATTAGCAAACTCAGAAACCCTTGCACCCGATTGGTCAACAGGTCGACCGTGATTGGAGCACTAGAAATCTACCGCGATTGGCTGTGCCGATCACGGGAGATTCAAAGTGCTGCCATTGGCTGCCGAGCCGCGAGCCAGCCCTATATGAAGGGCTGCTGCGGCTCGCATTCTCAGACCTTTACCTATACCTAATAAAGAGCTGAACTCACGTAAATGGTCTCGCGTCTCTGTTGAACCGATCCGCCTCAGATTTAACACTGGCGACGAGGGTGGGATCGTGAGACAAAGAGACCATCCAGCATGTGGCGAGGCGGCACGCAGCAACCAGCAGCATGGCCGGAATCAACTCACCACCCACTCCCTTCAACTCTGCTACTGAGGACTGGGAATCCTATACCGATAGGTTCCAAATGTTCCTCGAGAGTAGCAACTTCAAGGACGCCAACGGCCACAAGAAACGAGCCGTGTTCCTCACGCACTGCGGGCCCGCAGTCTTCAAAATGGCCAAAGCCTTGGCCAAACCGATGGACGTCAAGGCAATGGAGTGGGACAATCTCGAGCCCCTGCTGCGGAGCAACTACGCCCCCGTCGTGCCCATCCTCATCTGGCGGCATGACTTCTACAGGCAGGATCAATGCGAGGGCGAAGGGCTGGCCAACTTCATAGTGGCACTACGGGACCTGGGGGGGGTCTGTGCGAGTTCACCGACCTGGACAAGGCCCTGCAAGACCGTGTCATCCTGGGACTCCGAGACCCCATCCTCCAGAGCCGCATCATGGCAAAGGGAGACAGCTCCCTCACCGATGCCCTCACCGAAGCCGCTGCAGCAGAAGCGGCCAAGAAATCAGCAGCTCAGATGCGACAATCGAGCATCATGCCGCGAACAGCGACCGGAGAGGCAACATCAAGCCCCGAGAGGAGGCCAGAGACAGACCCAACAACCACACACCATGGCGACATCGACTCCTCAGAAACCAAAGACGAGGAGGAGGAGATCCACCGCCTCCAATCAGTGCGGGAGAGGCGGGAACCACGAGGTCGTAAGTCGAGGTTCCAATGTGCCGGCTGCGGCAGCGATCACCCCTGAGCGGACTGTCGTTTTCTCAAAGCCATTTGCAGGCATTGCGAGAAACGGGGGCACATCGCCAAAGTGTGCCGGAATAAGAAGCACTACAGCCCGCGGTGATGAGATGCCAGCCCCCGACGGAGAGACAGCACCCCCACCAGGACCCGAGATCACCAGACGGAGAACCACTGGAGCCGGGAAGGTCGGAACAGGCGACTCCAGGAGACGAGATAGAGAGAGGAAACGCACTAGACTGTCGTCATTGGCCATTCCTCCACCAGCGACGCCAGAAAGGTATACGTGATGGTCGGGATAGAAGACCAGCAATGCGACATGGAGGTGGACTCAGAGTCTTTCCTCTCAATGGTCTCCTGGCGCACACTCAAGCACCTGGTCCCCACCATCTGCCGCCAAGAACTGGAAGACCAAACACTAACCCTCAAAGACTATCAGGGAAACCAAATCCCTGTAGTCAGTAGAGGCCATTTAAAAATCACTTTCAAGGGCCACACAGAAGTGCTACCCCTGACAATCGTCAATCGAGATCGGCCAAGTCTGTTGGGACTGCAGTGGTTCGCACCCCTGGGCATTGAAGTAACAGGCATACACCACATCGGAGAGGCAGACTGGGAAGCAGTGCTCATGAGGGACTTCCGGGAAGTCTTTGACAACCGTTTAGGCAAGTACCGGGGGTCCCCTATTTCATTTAACATAGACCCAAGCATTGCGCCAATCCGCCTTAAGCCCAGGCGAGTGCCATTTTCACTCAAGCCCAAGATCGATAAGCAACTCGATAAGCTCATCGTGCTGGAACCGATCGATCATGCCCAGTGGGAGACCCCAATTGTCACCCCCATCAAGCCAGATGGGTCAGTGAGAATTTTGGTGACTACAAGGCCACCCTAAACCATGTGCTCCAACAAAGCGCATATCCCATCCCAGTAGTCCAGCATCTTCTGCACTCACTGGGGGGAGGCCGGATCTTCGCAAAGCTTGACCTGCGCAAGCCTACCAGCAACTGCTGGTTGACGCCACGACAGCAGAAGCCCAAACCATTGTAACGCACCAAGGGGCTTTCCGCTGCAACCGGCTCCAGTTTGGAGTCAGCGTGGCACCTGGGGTCTTCCAAAGCCTTATGGAAAGACTCCTCCAAGGAATAGAAGGGGTGGTGCCCTACTTTGATGACGTCTTGGTGGCCGCAAAAAAATGAGAAACAACTAGAAGCCAGGTTGAGGGAGGGACTGCAGAAGTTCAGAGACTCGGGACTTAAAGTCAAGAAAGGGAAGTGCCAGCTACGGGCCGAAAGGATTGAATTTCTGGGGTACCTCCTCGACAAACAAGGGATTCACCCCACAGAAAAGAAACTGAGAGCCATAAGGGAAGCACTGTGACCAAAAAACAAAACGGAATTACAGGCTTCCTTGGGACTGTTAAACTTTTACAATGTCTTCCTACCTCAAAAGGCTACCATGGCGGAACCGCTACGTAGGCTGTTAGATAAAACAGCCATCTGGACCTGGGGAGCATGGGAGGAGAGCGCTTTCAACAACACAAAGAACCTGCTAACATCCGACGCGGTACTAATCCAATACAGCGAGACTCTGCCATTGATGGTAACTTGCGATGCATCACCATTTGGAATTGGCGCCATCCTCAGCCACCAGCTACCAGATGGGAGGGAAGCACCCATCGCTTTCTCATCAAGGACGCTTTCAAAGCCAGAGCGGAACTACAGCCAGCTCGACAAAGAGGCCCTAGCAGTTGTCGCCGGCATCATGAAATTTCATGAATACCTTTACGGTAGGACTTTTACAATCATCACGGCTCACAAGCCACTGCTAGGAATCCTGGCGGGGGACAGGGCCACACCGAACATTCTATCACCAAGAATGACGAGGTGGTCCGAATTCCTAGCAGCATACAATTACCAGCTGATACACCGACCTGGCAAGGACATCGCCCATGCAGACGCCCTAAGCCGGTCACCCTTACCAGACTGGGAAGACGACCCAGCACCCACAACAGAGGTACTCCAAATAGAGGCAATATCCAACCCACTCATGACCGTGCCAGACATTGCCAGAGAAACAAATAAAGACAAACGGCCAGCGCGAGTCTTGAGCTGGGTGGGAAAAGGGTGGCCGGAAGGGGACATAGACGAACTATTCAGACCCTTCCGGAGAGACAAACCGAACTCTTTACCGAAAAGGGCTGCATACTTTGGGGGGACAGAGTGGTAATTCCTGAAAAATTACAGGAAAAGGTATTGGGAATGTTGCATGAGGGGCACCCAAGGATGGTTAAGATGAAAAGCCTGGCCAGAAGCTACGCATGGTGGCCAGGAATGGATAAACAGATCGAAACCTGGGTTGCCAAATGTAAACAATGCCAAGAGTCCAGATCCAATCCACCCGCCGCCCCAACCCAAGAATGGGAAAAACCAAGAGGTCCGTGGTCCAGAATTCATATAGATTTCATAGGGCCAACCAAGGGACATATGTATCTTATCACAGTAGATGCTTACTCCAACTGGCTGGAGGTAAGCACTATGAAGTCAACCACGACGGAAGCGGTGAAACTGAGCAAACTTTTTGATTCACATGGCCTGCCAGATGTAATAGTGTCAGACAACGGGGCCCAGTTCACTGCACTAGTGTTTGAACAATTTCTGGCAGGCCAAGGGATATGCCATGCATTAACTGCACTGGCAAACCTGGCGGCGAATGGGCGGGCAGAACGCATGGTCCAATACACCAAGAAAGCTATCCAGAAAATAGAAACAGCCAATATACAGGACAAAATCAATAAAATGCTCCTCATTCAACACATTACACCTAGCACAACCACAAACAAAAGCCCGGCAGAACTAATGATGGGCCGGAAACAATGCTCTACACTAGACAGAATGCACCCAACATATAACCCAGACAAACCCCCAGGTTCCTCCAGCAAATACAGAACATTCAACATAGGGGACCCAGTATATGCCAAAAACCTCACAGGAGAACCACTCTGGGTGCCAGCAACAATCACCCAGATAACCGGGTCCCTATCATGCCGATTGGAAACTCGCGACAGGAAAAACTGGAAACGGCACATAAACCAACTTAGGTCAAGAATAGCCGCCACAACCAGCCAAACACCCGAACAAGAAACCAGAAGGGGGGGGATTGGTAAGCGATAGAGAAGGAACTGAAGGAAACCAACTAACGCAAGCAGAACACCCCCCACCTAGAATAGATAAACCACTAAACCGATGCCACTCACCTGTAGACACAGGACCAATGGAGCACGAAACCCCGTGGTCTTCACCTGGACGGAGCAGCCAAACCAGCTCACCTGGCCAAGAAAAACCAAGCGGGAGCAGAAGCGGCAGCTCAACCAGCCCAGGAGAACCGGGAGGGAGCTACCAAGAAAGGCCCAGCTCAACATTCCAGGCAGTTCCATCCCAAGGAACCAGAGCGACAGAGGAGGCATCCGAACTGGTCAACGACCACACCAGAACTGAACCACGCAGGTCAAGGAGGCTGGGAAAAAGCCCCGCCTACCTACACGACTACATCACTATGCACCGCAGGACGAAACCCAGAGGGGAGGGGTGTACAGTATTAGCATACTCAGAAACCCTCGCACCCGATTGATCCGGACCAGTGGAGACCTGATTGGTCAACAGGTTGGCCATGATTGGAGCACTAGAAATCTACCGCGATTGGCTGTGCCGATCACGGGAGATTCAAAGTGCTGCCATTGGCTGCCGAGCCCCGAGCCAGCCCTATATGAAGGGCTGCCGTGGCTCGCATTCTCAGACCTTTACCTATACCTAATAAAGAGCTGAACTCACGTAAATGGTCTCGCGTCTCTGTCGAACCGATCCACCTCAGATCTAACAACTTTAGTGTTAGAAGTTGAGGTTCTCCTCCTTCTTTGCCTTCAGTTCCAGTCAGTTTTTGATAGGGAGAGAAAGCTTCAGTCTACATTACCTTTTTTGTTGGTTATTTTTGGGGGCGGAGTGGGGCTTCCAAATGACTTCTGGATGCAATTCATGCTGCTGGTTGTTACCTATAAACCCTTTCATGGCATGTGGGTGGGATTTTTCTAGTTGTCACTATCCATCCCATTAGGTCTGGTAGAAAGGATATGGTTCATCTTATTAGATCCAGGAAGCATGGTTTTTGTTTTCTGTTCCAGTGCTGGCCCTCTGGAAACCATATCACCTAATCTCTGGTTAGCTCCAGGAGGTGCTAGAATCCTCTTGTACTGGCTCAAAAAAGCCAAGTATTAAATTTTCAAGAATCTTGCAATCTGGTGGAAAACAGAGCTTAGTCATAATGTCCAGTAAACTGATCAGCAATTTGGCATTTAATGGCACAGTGCAGTAGAGGCAAGTCTTTTACATTTATGCACACCACCACTCCCAACCCTGTGGTCTCCTTGAAAGTCCTTGAGACCTGGCTATTTTCCCAAGTATGGGAATTGGGAGATCAGTTGAGCCAAAGTTGGTTGGCTACCACAAAATAGGTACCATTTTGGTGGAAGATAATAGCATTCTGTGTTTTGCCGTATGCTATGCACATGTCATGCTGTCCACATCACCATGGGAATATCTTCAGGCAATGTTGTTTCCCTCAGCTAAGGTTAGCATTGCCTCCAAGAGTACAAGACTGGATAAGGGAAACCTTTACCTTTTTATAATGATGGTAAGTAAGATACTGAAATTTAAATTTTCCATCTTTGAACATTTTAAATTTAATTTGTTTTGTTTAACATTGCTTTACTGATTTTTTTTTTTTTTTTTGCCTGTATTGATACTTCCAACCATCTTGGGAGTTTTTTGTAAAAATAAGAGGTGGTTTTGAACAACAACAAAACAGTTTCCAAACAAAGATTAATCTCTTCCAGAATACTTCCTAACTATTTAACATGGCAGTTTATAACATTTAAATCAGATAGCCTTCCATTGCAGTTAGCTTTACATCTGTAAAAAAATGAAGACAGTACATTTTCCAGAGTGCGAAAGCTAATAGTAATAAATTGTACATTGGTGCAAAAGCTAGCAAGTCTGTCTTATATCATATCCCTACCATATTATATTAATGTCTCAACACTGTCCCTCCTTTAACTGTGAGAAACTTTTAACTAAAGTAATCTGTGCCAAAAGATCTATTAAACATGTGCATATGACAGAACTAGGGAATAATTGAAGGTTTTCTCCTATTGAGCATTTTTTGATAGAAATATATGGGGTTTTATGTTCTTTTTCTGAGATCTAATGGGACAGATACATTTATTTTTTTGTGAATGATGCTTTTAAAATGGCAACCTAATTGCACAGTATTCTAGGGGAGAACACTATAAGCCCAGCTAAGCATAAGGGAAAAAAAGTTTAACAAAACGAAAAAGCTCTCCAATAGCTATGCTGCAGGCCTAGCATAAAGAGAATAAATAGCCTAAAGAGGATAAAAAATTTCTGGAACACCAGAAGAGTTTGAAAACCAAAGCAAGTAAAGAAAATTGGACTGACAATTCAAGTCATCTGTATTCTATGAACAAAGGATAAAAAAAAACCTGGATGGTTCTATAGATTTATAAAGTGAAGTAAGTTATGACTTCAACTATATTGATTGTAAAATTTCATTTTTAGACATGGACTTATTTTTCTAGGTGACCTATAACACTGGCTGTCCATTGAAAATTAAAGAACCAAGATGCATGCTCTTTCATCTAACTGGCATGCGTTCTAGAAGCTGCAGTTGTGATTCTTTGTTGACCCAAAATATTCTATTAGTTATCATGAACTATGCCAGTAAATTTTGGACCAGCGGTTGGATTCAAATTTCTTAACAACTGGTTCTGTGAGTGTGGCCTAATTTGTGGGTGTGGCTTGGTGGCCATGTGACTTATAAATATTTATGTAAATATTGAATTTTTTTATAAAAAAGACAACTTTTACCCAAAAGCAGGCAAAGCAGGCAGGCAGAGTGAGTTGCTCACAGAATCACAGATTCACTTAGAAATCTATCTATCTTCAATCGTCTACCTTAGTCTGTCACATAAAATTTGCTTGCAAGCAAACTCACAAAACACCATGTATGTAAATATTGAATTTTTTTTATAAAAAAAGAGCAACTCTTACCCAAAAGCAGGCAAAGCAGGCAGGCAGATTGAGTTGCTCACAGAATTACACATTAACTTAGAGATCTATCTATCTCCAATCGGCTACCTGAGTCTGCCCTGAAAAATAGAAACTTCAGTTCTAAGGAAGGACTCCGAAATGGGGACAATCGTGTGTGCAGCATTTGCAAGAAAATCCTTTTGTTTCCTGCTTTTTTAACCTCAGCTGTGCCTCGTAAAGCAGTCAGGAGGGAAAAGCAGGGAATAAAGAACAGTCCAGAGCCGGGGCAGGTGGGTGAGCCAAACATCGAACCAGTTCGGTGTCAGCTGCTCTTCACAGCTATAGGTTCTATAGAACCAGGCCAAACTGGTAGCATCCCACCCCTGATAAGAAGCATTATTTTTAATTTTTTTTGAATTTCTTCAGATGTTATCCAGGAATATATCAATAAAACAAATGCAATTGATGACTATGTTTTAAAGCTCATGTGTTGATTTTAATTCTCGTGTAAATTCAATAAATTTTAGTCTTACACCCTGGGTGAAAGAGAAAAATTTCAAACTGATATGAAAGTGATAGCCATTGGAAGCAATCATAATTGAAAAAAGACTTCCAATCTAGAACAAAAGGTTTAATAACTATTTCCAGATACTTGTGACATTGTTTGCTATAAGATTCTAATCTGGCCTTTTCAAAACAGCCAAAAAGTCCTGACAATCAGAAAACAGACGTAGCACACAGCGAACCAGGAAAAACCAATACTTCACTTTTGTTCTTTAAACAAAAGTCTTATGTTTTCAGAATGATGATAATTATTTATTATTGTCTCATATATATTTCATAGTGTATTCTCTAAAATCAAAACTACCAAATGCTTGATTTCCTTATGAATTTGATTTGCCTTTGTGACTCAGTCTCAAAGCCTGGATGACAATTATATTTAGCATCCATTACATTTAAACTTTGAATCAATATTTTATGCCCCAGCAATGTCAAGAAGAAGATATATGAGAAGGTGGAGAAGTACCAGTGTTTGAAGGAGGAACTGGAGAGGAGGTAGAAAGTAAACTGGTCCTAATTGTAGTAGGAGCACTTGGACTGTGACTTCTATGCTGGGAGAATGTCTCCAACAGATCCCAGGAACGACCTCAGAGCTTTATTGTGGGAATTATTCTTTGTTCTTTGTGTACGTGCAAGGACAACGGACCTTCTGGTGGTTGACTGCAACACGAAGCAAGGAACAAGGACAAACTGTTGCCATTTCTTACCCAGAATTGTAGCAAACTTAAACTTTGCCGCTTTGTATGCTTATGTGAATGATCAGTGCATTTTGTGTGATGTAATGCGTTTGTGATAGGACGCTAAAAAAATTGCTACGTTAACAAAGATTGCTTCTAATAAAAGAGCGTGTCAGAGTTTGCTCTCTGCTCTCATCCCGGAACAGCCTTGCGTTGCATCTTCTTTTCATGAGAGACCACCATAACTGGTGACCCCGACATGATCCATTCAAGTGATACGTCTTTGGCACACCCATTTTCATCGTCTGGAATAGACTTGGTGCACCTCATCCGCTTGAACAACGGATCCCTCGTGAGTATGGGTGGTAGATTCTCTAAGAAGCAGGCAGCTCACATTCAGGAAATCAGAGAATTGACCAAACGAAATTTTTTTACCTTTAAAAAGGGGGGCTCCCTTCATGCCCCCCCTCACAAAAACCTCTATTGAGGAACTCCTAGAATACATTTGGCAACACTGTCCTTTTTATCCGGCTAAAGACAGTATCAAAACTACAGTATGGAAGGAGATTGGAAAATACCTTCACACAAGTCCTAGGGTCCCTTCGTCTATATTAATTGCTTGGAGGGTGGTTTTTGAGGCTCTCTCCTCTCTAGAGCAACCCCTACTTAGCCCCCTTTCTGGACCCCCTCCCTATGCGAATCCTGCTGTACAACTCTTGCCCCCCCCATGGCGCCTGTGTCTCTTAAACTGACTGCCCCCCTGGAGGCAAATGAACCTCCCCTCCTTCTCCTGACCCCCCCCCCAATCCCTCTTCTTCTTCTCTTGCTCTCCCTTCTGTCCCTTCCTCTCCTGCCTTACCCCCTCCTATGGGCGCGGTACAAAAGCAAATTACAAATGAGGCTCGGCAGGAAATTCTTCTGAAATTGGCATATGAGAACGCTAATGCAGACTGTAAAACCTTGCTTACTCCCTTGATTAATTCTCCAGATGCCACTCTAGCCCAATTCCTACAAGCCTGCAGGGTGGTGGGAACACACCAATACACTTCTGAAATGATGGCTGCAGCTATCACCAGAGGTAATAAGCATTTGGTAATTGTTACAATTGTGGGAAGCCTGGTCATTTTAAATCACAATGCCGAGCCCCTGGTGGGGGGACAGCTAAGCCCTCTGCCAGTAGAGATGTTCGACCAAAAACAGTCTGCCCGAAATGTAAGAAAGGCTATCATTGGGCTAATCAATGTAAATCAAAAACTGAACCCTTGGGAAACGAGTAGAGGGGCCGACAGCTAGCCCCTCTCCCAAGGCTGCCCATATACCATCCACTGTGTATGAATTATCAGTGGCAGAAGATGTGCTCATATCTTCTCCCCATCTACCACTCTCTGTCAGCGCACAGCTTCCTCCTTCTGCCTCCTTCTCCTCCGATAAAACTGTTCTTATACAATCTCACCCTCATGCCCTCCTCAAGGGAATCTCTGTGGTTCCCAATCTGCTTTATTCTTCCTCAAAACTCTCAGCCATTAACCTTTCTGTGCTATCCACTCTTCCAACAAAGTTACAAAAGGGTGACGTTGTAGCAAAAATGATCAAGGGATTCAAGCGGCTCACATCAGTAAATTTTGGCTCCCTGGGACTTCTGAAAATCTCACAGGGACTGCACAAATTAAGCCCGTCATCACACAAACTTGTGGGGGAGGGACTTGCTCTCTCAATTTGGTGCTAAATTGCAGCTAGAATGACTCACCCTCTTCCCCTTCACTTGACCTTAACCATGAATACTCTTGACAAAGTTCAAAACTCAATGGGGAAACTCACCCCAGGGCTACCCACGCTGCAAAACAAGCTTAACTTGTACTTATTTACACTGAATTTCCTGAATGAGTCTGGCACACCTTCTTCTTCTGCCACCTCTCAACACTTTTGCTCTCCATCCAAGGATGCTCCAAGACCTCCAGTCTACTTTCGACAGTTGCCAGATCCCACATGGCACGGGCCTGCTGAACTTATAACCTGGGGGTGAGGGTACGTGGCTGTTTCCTACAACAACAACACCATCTGGGTCCCCGGATGACAAGTGAGGCCTTTTCTACCCAAACAGCCTTGCCTACATCAGCATCATGAAGCTGCCCACTGCATTCATCATTTGCTTCCTGGGCTTCCACATCGTTCATGCCGATACAACAGCCACCCCATCCTCCTGTGACGCCTGCATCAAAACTACTCGCAGTGCAACGAAAACCCAATCCACCCTGATCTATCATACTTTGAAGCCTGAGTGCAACTCCACCATGGTCTTCCCTTGTCTGCAGAACAACACTCAATATGCGCGATGTTACACTGCCGAAGGCTACGAGCCCAAGGCAGTGGGACCCATTACAGCATCCCTCTATGTTTATGCATACAAAGGTGGCTCCAGTTCTGATCTTGCAGGAATGTTCTCAACCAGTCAAACAAAAAATGGGTACATAATGTCACTCGGGGGGGAGGGGGTTACCAACACCTCAGTATGCTTTGATGTTTGCTTTGCCATCAGCAAAGGCCAAGGTCCTAATGAAGCTGCAGGAGTTACCTGTGGCTCACACAGCTGGCAGAGATCTTATCTACAGGAAAAGAAATATCTCTTTCAAAAGTTGTCCGGGACTAACATGGGGGCCACCACTGTTTACAACTACTGGTGCACCCCACTTATTGACTCTGCTCAGGTAAAAGGTCCTCAAAATATTAATATTGCTGTTAAATCAAGCTCTACTGCATGTACCACTGACAAATGTAATCCTATTTTCTTGTATATTCACTTACCTGAATCTAAGGAGGAGTGTGTGGAAAATGTAACTTTAGTAATTGTTGTATTGAGGTAGATGATAGCGGAAAAGTTATCCAACAAATCACTGATAGAATGATCAAGGTTGAGCATGTACCCGTACAAACATGGAATGGTCTTGATTTTAGAGACAAGTTTGGATCCTGGTTCCCAAAATTGCCTGGTTTGCAAGCTATTGTAGCACTCATTGGTATGATTGCTGCGGGATGTGTTGTATTGCCTTGTGTATTACCCATCTTTGTATGCACTATTTCTAACAGTTTATCCCTCTTGGCTGAGAAAAAAGCCACTGCGCAGGTAATGGCTCTCTGGAATCAACAAATAACTAACACATATGAACCACTGCCATCCGAAGATGAGATAGGAGAGCCAACCTGTGATGATCCAGACGAGGACAAGATGTTCGTGATGGCTGAAGAAGTCACGAACGTCGTGGATAACATCAGCATGCACAACACTCTTGCCTAAGCGCCTAACAAAGGCTGCTATCGGGACTAAAACACTCCCTGTCTCTTAAAAAAGAAAAACAGAGGAGATGTGGGAATTATTCTTTGTTTTTTGTGTACGTGCAAGGACAACGGGCCTTCTGGTGGTTGACTGCAACACGAAGCAAGGAACAAGGACAAACTGTTGCCATTTCTTACCCAGAATTGTAGCAAACTTAATCTTTGCAGCTTTGTGTGCTTATGTGAATGATCAGTGCATTTTGTGTGATGTAATGCGTTTGTGATAGGACGCTAACAAAAATTGCTACGTTAACAAAGATTGCTTCTAATAAAAGAGGGTGTCAGAGTTTGCTCTCTGCTCTCATCCTGGAACAACCTTGCATTGCATCTTCTTTTCATGAGAGACCACCACACTTTATGTCCAAAAGAGTGCAGTGATAGGAAAGCTAAGATATTGTTCAGAACTCTTACACATACCAGTCAGAAGGGAATGTTTTATATGGTATATAAATGTTTTTTAAAATTATTTTTATTATTTCTCTTTTTTGTTTTATATATTATCCTTGTTATTAATTTATAATATAAAATACAAAAATACAAAAGCAAATAATTGGAAAACTAGCGGAGGGTAAAGGGAAGAGAAAAGTGTGGAAAAGAAGGGAAAAAGGGAGAAAAGGCATTGACTTCTGACTCCTTTTGCTGCCGTAAAATAAGGTAGTAACTTCAAATCTCAGCTTTTAATTTTTTCAAAATAGTATAAACTAGCCATTTCTATAACAATAGGTCCATCTAATCAGTAAAACCCAAAATCAAAGTTTTATTTTTTTCGACCTCAAGCACAAAGTCCAGAAGTGGTTTCCAAGTAGAAACAAAAGTAATTGTTTTTTTTTCCTTTATCAAAGCAATCAGTTTAATGGAAATGTCCTTCCATTTTTGTGCATGGAATAATCTTGATGCCGTTGAAATATATAATATAAAAGTTCCATCCCCCCCCCCCCAAGTCCAAATGTAATGGATTGTGGGAATAACCTTTGAGAGCCAGGAGAAACAGCCGTAACATAAACAATGGTCTGATAAAACCTGAGAGGCCATGCTTTCAGAACTGAAAGATTCTGCTACTGCAACCTTACAATAAAGATAGTGTTAGTGCCTATGGTTTTGGTTTCCTGACTGGACTACCAAAAAGAACTGACAATAAATAGGCCCATCTTTAACCTCTTTCAAGTTACCCAATCTGTAAGTGTCTCCCCGCCACACCAAAAATACAATGTAAAATTGCCAAGGTAGCATCAGAGAAGTTCATGGTAGGATCAAAAGAAAACTAAGATGGCAGCTTCAATCATGTGATGATTTCCACCTTAATATTGTTATTCCTTCTGTTGATTCAAAGAAAAAACAGAACTATATGATTTCTGCATTTCTTCTAATGTTAGAATGGTGTCATATTAGAAGGATATGAACATGAATTGAATGTTGTTTCTTCCATCATTAAGAACTGCATCCAGAGAAATACCCTCATGTTTTATTTTTCCTCTGCCATTCACAATAACATATCACAAAATATATAAACAAAAAAATAAATAAATTTAAATGAATAAATAAAAATAAAGTTCCTATTTTTATTATTTCATCAACTGTTGTGCTTGTTTGGCAGTTCCCCTGTCAAAGGCATTTCAAAAAAATGCAAAAGAAAACAATAATAAACATACAAGCATAAAATACTTTGAAATGTGGGAAGTGATACCTGGAAATATTTAAAACATTAAAGAAAGAAGAATTTACCATATACTTCGAATATAAAAACATCAACATGTATGCAAAGAGGAGGCCTAAATGAGATAATTCTTCAAGCAGCAAGTAAGTTACAGTTATAGGAGCTTTTAAAACAGTGAAGATGTTCAGAAATTATATGTTTATTACAACACATTAATTAATAATATAAAGGAACTTGGGATAGGGAGATATTGTTTGATGGTCTTAAAAAGATTATCACAGGATGTAGCCTTTTCCAAATAAAGTTGCCTTTTGCAATTGACTGATGGTGATTTGGTTAATGCCAATGATGTCAAATGATGTTCCGGTTGTTTTGGAATTACACACAAGGTACCTATTACTATTGGTGCTATATTTGCTTTCTTTTGTCACAGTGGTTCTACTTTTATTTGCATGTCTTTGTATTTTGTGATTTTCACCAGTTCTTTCCCTCCCCCCTAAACTTTTGTCTCCAGATATTACAATGTCCACTGTCTGGACTTTTTTTTTTTTTTTTTTGTATTTTTTGTTGGCAGTAGTTAATTCTGGGGTGCCGTGTGACCAATTTTAAATTCTAAAGTCCCAGAGTATTGTAGCTTCTTCATTTTCTATTGCTTTGTTTATTTTGTAGTCCCACCAATTGTTGCATGCAGGTAAATGGTATTTCTTGCAAATATTCTAATACACCATTGTTGCTACTTTTTCATGTTGTTATTATTGTTATTGTTGTTGTTGTCAAAGATTTAAGGTGAACTGGTAGAATCTATAGTCTGGACAGCCAGCCAGTTGTCTGTCAAAAATCAATGAAAATAATTCAGACATCGGTAACAGATGGAGAGTTAATAAATCTGAGCAATGAAATATAAATCTTATTGCTAAGTAGTGCAGCTGGTATGTCTAACTTGTAAATACTTGCCCTTAGGACATTGTTACTTTGTGCTTTAATGCATCTTTAACAGCTCTTTAACTGCATCATACCAAAATACAAATGCTAGCTTTAAAGTGACATTGATTGGAGAGACTTCTATTAATATCATTTTGTATATCAGGGTAAATAAAATAAATAAATATTACTGGTTTGCTCAGTCCTTTCAGTCCATTCTTGTCTAAGGTTAATGTTTTAAAAAGCATAATCTCGGGAGGATAATTTTTGCACTAAAAAGGGTACTCAGATTATTCTTCTGACAAAGATTAGCTCTGGAAGGCCAATGTTATTAAACCGTAATTCAAATAAAACTGTTCTGCTTCTATTTCTGAACATTAAGAGCTTTCTTAATAATTTACTTTAATGCTGAAGGAATTGATGGCACTATTTAAAGGCACTTTGGCGAACAAATTGTTATTGGCACGCACAGCATGTTATTGTGATGTGCAAAAAATATTGCTATGTTAGCATACTCTTAACATCCATATAATGGGATATAATCAAACAGCTTGCATGGTGTTCCTGAGCTGTTCTCATGTTTTTTTTTTTTCCTTTTCTTTTCAAGAAGACAATTCATCTGCTTGGCATCAGCACTGTAATGAGTGAGTGAAGAATAAATGATTTGAGAGTTTTCCATATCACATGCCAATGATATGCAGCCTCACAGCTTCCAGCTTTCCAAGATGGTCAAGTGTTTTCACGCAGAGAAAGATGTATTGGATGAAGGGAAGGTGCAGAGTGAACTTCTGGTATTCAATGCTTGCTCTCTCCCTTATGTCTCCATTTGGAGGGGGAGGCTAGTTTCCCATCTTCTGCATCTGTGACTGACGAGCTAAAAATAACATGCAGCTTAATCAAAAGGAGCATAAAGCAAACTGTGTTACTGTGCCATTTTTGGCCATTGGATAATTACAGGGAAAATGTTGTTCCTTGGAGAATCAGGGTGTCTGTTTGATGTCTGATTTAACTCTGTAGGTGTTCAAGTGGATAATCTTTAATATATACAGTACAGTATAATAGATGTGTGGATAATCAATAATGCAGGTTATATTGTATTTCATATTGTAAAACTATTATCTCCATATGATGTTTGAAAAATGTTTGTAGAAATATTACCTTCAGATGACGATGATGATGATTTCTCACTCATGCTAGATCTGTAGCAACTAAGAAATATTGCACTCCCTGAACATGTTGTTTTCCTTCATTCCTGTATTGTCCCATTTCATTCCAGTGCTTCCCATTCTAGAATCATAGTGTGTGTTTAGGGTAAAATTTTGAAATGTTGAAACTTTGCCTTGATACCCCATTACTTTTTGAGAGTTCAAGGCAACTTACAGGTTGTCTTCGTCTTACTGCAGTTCACTTAGTGACCATTCAAAATTACGATGGTACTGAAAAAAGTGACTTCTGACCATTTTTCATACTTACAACCATTGCAGCATCCCCATGGTCATGTGATTTACATATGGACGCTTGACAACGGTCTCATGTTGCAGTGCCCTGGGGTCATGTGATCACTTTTTGCACCCTTCTGATAAACAAACTCAATGGGGAAGCCGGATTCACTTCATAACTGTGTTATTCACGATTCACTTAACAACTGTGACAAGCAAGTAAAATGGGGCAAAAGTCACTTAACAAATGTCTCACTTAGCAACATAAATTTGGGGCTCAATTGTGGTCATAAGTTGAGAACTACCTGTATTTGTTGAAATTATTTGCCACCCATCTGTTAACAAAATGATTCTGGGGTGGGCTTCCAGCCCTAACTTATGTGATGTTTCCCTTTTCTTGCTTCCCCTCCCCGCATTTCAGCCACCCTGGGAAGTTAGTTGGGCTGAGAGAGGAAACTGATCTGAAATCATTTAGATAGCTTCAGGATTAAGTGTGGCTTGAATGCAGGTCTTTCTGCCCCATGGCCAACATCTTTGCAGTTGCTTCTCCAAAAGAGGAAGCACATGCCACATTTATAAACAAGGATATACTGGTTAAACATGAATAGGGTTCTAGTAATTATGAATGAGTTTCCAAGATGTATCAAATATTTGGATTCATTGTCTTTTGTGAGTTTGTGAGTTGCATTTTCAAGAAAAAATAATGGGATATTTTCTTTTCACCCTGGGTAAGTAGTTAAATAAGGGCAATAACTCAAAGAATAAAGATTAGAAAAGTCATAGAACCTATGTTGAAGATATGGGGGCACAACCCTGCCATTGGCATTGTACTGAATCTTTCCATTTGTGATATGGTGGATTCTGGATCTGTTTTCTAATGAGTCCAAGAAACTCCAACCCAACTCAACCCAACCTAACCCTGAAAAGAATTTATTATTTGTGACTGGGGGCTTTTGCAAAATTGTACAGTATTGGTGCCAGTTACAGAATTCAGTTACCAGGCAAAATTGAAGGCAAACTTCTAGCTGCTTCCTTTAGCATTGTTCCCAAGATGTTCTGAACACCCTCAGCTTAATTTTACTTTCCTTTTTCTGAGCAGGTGGGCAGATTGTAAATACTGTGTAATAGCCATCTACAATGGTTGTGGACCTCATATGAAACCTCATGGCTTTGGGACTAAGTACCTATTTATTAGAAGGAAAATTGTGGGTTCCCTTTATGTCATTTTCTTTGGGGCCTAAAGATGCTGTATATACCCTTTCCATTAGCAGGTGGACATGCTTTAAAAGAGGAATTATTCATCTGTGATAACCATTTTGATTATCTTAGTATGCCACTGAAACCTAGATGATGTCTAGAAACATACTGGTTTTTTAAAAAAGTTGAGGCTCTTTTGTTTTGTACCATATCGGCTTCCTAATTAATTGTTTTACATTTAACCAGTTTAAAGAATAAAGTTTACATTGAAGAGAGCCAGCTAGGTACTAAGACTTTTGTTGCTGTCCTATAACAGAAGCACTTGTTTTTTTCAACCTTAGCAACTCTACGATTTGTGGGCTTCAATTCCTAGAATTCCAAGAATGGGGCATATCTTAAACATGCCTGGGTTCAGAAACACTGACTTAGAATGTTATTTCCCATTAAAATGCATTCTCCTTAGCCAAGAACAATGAACAGTTAAACCTCCACATCCACCCACATTGTGATAGGAAGAATGATGTTAAGATGAATGGATGAATGCTGTGAGGTTAATCGATGCCATTTGAACACGAAATGGCAACTTGATTAAAGAAATTAGAGCTAATTAAAGGTAAAATGTTTTCCCCTAAATTTCATTTCATGGATCTGATAATGTGAGATGCCACTCAAGGAATGCATTTCATCCATAAACCTAGATTTTATGGCTTGTGTATAACACTTGTAATCATTTGGTTAATATGTTTGGATATTATTAAGCATAATTCATCTCCCACTTTACTTTTACTTAGTTAAAAGCCTAATGACTTTGCAAATTTTGACTGCAGATGACACCTGGCCTGATTTTTTTGTAAGCAGATATTTTAGCAGATATCAGACCCAGGTTTCTTATTATTGTTTTTGATTCTCCGTGTCGTGTCCTCGAAAATGATGCCAGGAGTCGGTGACTTCAAATCATGCTCTTTTATTTGTGTAGGAACCGAACTGGCGCTATATAAAAAGTTCACGGCTTTTATTCCTTTAGCCGCCGCGGCCGCGGCCAATGGCACCACTTTGAATCTCCCGTGATTCGAATAGACCAATCGCGGGAGATTCTTAGCGAGCCAATCGGCGCGGCTCGCCTAACCAATCAGAGTGCCCCGCGCTTTGATTGGCCAAAGCGCGGGGATCTCAAGAATGCTAATGAGGGGACAGAACACCCCTCCCCTCTTGGTTTAGTCCTTACGTCGCGTAGTCCCATAGGTAGGCGGGGCTCCGTCGGAGCCTACTGGACCTGCGCAGCTCAGTCGTAGGTTAGATCCCGGCCGGTTCGGTCAGGGTCTCTGCTTCTCTGGATGTCGTCGTGGGAACCGGCTGGTTGGTCGGGCCAGGCTGCTCTCCGTAGCTCCCTCCTGGGCTTCCCGGGTTGGTTGAGCTGCAGGTTTCGCCGCTCCCGCTCGGTTTCCCCGGGTCGGTCGAGCTGGCCTGGCTGTCTCTTCCTGGCGAGGGGTCATGATGGCTGCTTTCCGGTAAGTATGGTTGGTTTATTCTTCTTTGTTTTTGGTCCCCTGGGTATTCCCTCCCCCCTTGGTTTGTGTTGTGGGGGTTGGTTTTGCCTGCTTGTGCGTCGGTGGTCTCTTGGGTGGTTGTCCTCGACCTTAATTGGTCGATGTGGCATTTCCATGCTCGTCCGTCTGCTGTTTGTAGCCGGTACGAGTGTGGGCCTGTTATTTGTGTGATGACGGCTGGTACCCATAATGGGTCTCCCGTCAGGTTTTTTGCGTACACGGGGTCGCCTGGTGCGAAAGTTCGGTGTTTGCTGGTTGAGTCTGGGGGCTTCTCCGGGTTATACATGGGGTGTAATCTGTCGAGTGGGGACCTTAATTTCCTCCCCATTAACAGTTCGGCTGGGCTCTTATTCGTTGTGGTATTTGGGGTTATGTGTTGGGTGAAGAGTAATTTGTTTATTTTCTCCTGGATCTCCCCGTGGTCTATTTTCCGGACAGTTTTCTTAGTGAATTGCACCATCCATTCCGCCCTACCGTTCGCCGCCGGGTGCACTGGTGCTGTCAGTGCGTGTCGGATGCCCCTTTCCGCTAGGAATTTTTCGAATTCTAGCGAGGTGAATTGGGGCCCGTTGTCGGAAACGACGATGTCTGGGAGGCCGTGCGTTGCAAAGAGTTTGCCGAGTTCCTTGATCACGGCCTCCGTGGTTGTTGTCCTCATGTTGCTTACCTCCATCCAGTTGGAGTAAGCGTCTACTATTATAAGGAAGGTGTGTCCTTTTGTGGGCTCGGCAAAGTCTATGTGGATCCTAGACCAAGGTCCCCTTGGGGTTTCCCACTCTAGGACGGGTACTGTGGGTGGGCTTGGCCTAGTTTCCTGGCATCGTTGGCACTTTGCTACCCATGTCTCAATCTATCTGTCCATCCCTGGCCACTAAGCGTAACTTCTGGCCAGGGCTTTAGTCCTAACGATGCCAGGGTGCCCCTTGTGTAATAGTTCCAGAACCTTCCCTTGTAGTTTTTCTGGAATGACCACCCTATCCCCCCATAGTATGCACCCTTTTAATAACGAGAGTTCCGTTTGCCAGTTCCGGAATGTTTTGACGAACTCGTCATTGTCCCTTTCCGGCCATCCTTTCTCAACCCAATGCAACACCCGCGCCAGACGTTTGTCTTTATTAGTCTCTCGGGCAATGTCTGACACGGTTATGGGTAGGTTGGGTAGAGTCTCTATACTGAGGGTGGTCATCGTGGGTGCTGGGTCGGTGTCAGGTTCCGGTAGCGGCGAGCGGCTTAAGGGGTCTGCATGGGAGATCATCTTGCCCGGTCTGTGTATGAGTCCATAGTTGTAGGCCGCCAGGAACTCGGACCACCTTGTCATTCGGGGAGACAGAATGTTCGGGGTGGCCCGGTTTTCTGCAAGGATTCCCAGCAGCGGCTTGTGGTCGGTTATGATGGTGAATGTCCGGCCGTAGAGGTACTCGTGGAATCTTTTTATGGCGGCAACGATAGCCAGAGCCTCTTTGTCCAGCTGGCTGTAGTTCCGCTCCGGTTTGGTGAGGGTCCTTGAAAAGAATGCGATGGGTGCTTCTTTTCCGTCGGGGAGGGTATGGCTGAGGACAGCGCCGATGCCGAAGGGTGATGCGTCGCATGTGACGGCCAGGGGTAGGGTCTCGTTGTACTGTATAAGGACGGCGTCCAAAGTGAGGAGGTCCTTTGTTCTCTGGAAGGCGGCTTGCTCGCGTTTCCCCCAAGTCCAGGTCGCCACCTTGTCCTGGAGCCTATGCAAAGGCTCCGCCACCGTTGCCTTTTGGGGCAGGAAAACATTGTAAAAGTTAAGTAGCCCCAGGAATGCCTGTAGCTCCATCTTCGACTTTGGTGTGGGGGCTTCTTTGATGGCCTTGATTTTTTGGTTTGTGGGGTGAATGCCGTGACGGTCTAGGAGGTATCCTAGGAATTCAACCCGTTCCGTGTATAATTGGCATTTCTCCCTCTTTACCTTGAGCCCGGTCTCTTTGAATTTGGTTAGGACCTCCCTTAGGCGACCCTCTAGTTCGGCTCGGTTGGTTGCCGACACTAAGACGTCGTCGAAGTAAGGTACCACCCCCTTGATGCCTTGTAATAGTCTTTCCATTAAGCTTTGGAATATTCCCGATGCCACGCTGACTCCGAATTGGAGCCGGTTGCATTTAAATGCGCCCCGGTGGGTGACTATGGTTTGCGCTTCTGCCGTTTCCTCGTCGACTGGCAACTGTTGGTATGCCTGGGCGAGGTCGAGTTTGGCGAAAACCTTGCCCCCTCCCAGTGAATGCAGTAGGTGTTGCACTACTGGGACGGGGTAGGCACTTTGTTGCAACGCGCCATTTAGGGTGGCCTTATAGTCCCCACAGATCCTCACCGACCCATCGGGCTTGATCGGGGTGACTATGGAGGTCTCCCACCGGGCGTGGTCTATTGGCTGTAGGACCCCTTGTTTGACGAGCTTGTCAATTTGCTCGTCTATCTTGAGTTTAAGTGCGAATGGCACCCGCCTTGATTTTTGGCGTTTTGGGGGAACGTTTGGGTCAAGGCTGAATGATATAAGGGGCCCTCAGTACTTGCCTAGGTTTCCGTTGAAGACCTCTTGGAATTCCCGGGCCAGTTGTTGCTCCCAGCTGTCGTCGGTGACTTGGTCGATTCCCGTGACTGCGATGCCGAGCGGGGTGAACCATTGCAGTCCCAGTAGGCTTGGGCGGTCGCGATCGACGATTGTCAGGGGAAGCTTTTCAGTGCGCCCTTTGTATGTTATGTTGAACTGTCTGGTTCCAACTACCGGGATGCGGTTTCCCTGGTAGTCCTTTACGATTAGTCTCTGGCTGTCTAGGCTTTTCCTTTGGATGGTAGGCACCAAGCGCTTTATTTCTTGCCATGCTATCATGGAGAGGTAGGACCCGGAGTCCACCTCCATTTTGCATGGCTGGCCCTCGATGCCTACCTCCACGTAGACCTTCCAGGCGTCATTGGTTGTGGCGTGGCCGATGGTGACCGTCTGATGGGTCTCCTCTCTTCGCCGGGTCTCGCCGCCTCATAGGGATCGTCCGTTCCGGTCCCATCTGTTGTCCGAGGGGCGATCTCTGGTCCGGGGTGGTGTGCTCTCTCTCCTCTGTTCGCTCTGGTCCCATCGGGGTGGGCTGCAGTTCTTTTTGAGGCGGCAGACGCGGGCGATGTGTCCCTTCTTGTCACAATGCCGGCAGATCGACTCGAAAAACCGGCATTCGGACCTGGGATGGTCACCTCCGCAACCGGCACAGTTGGTCCTCGACTTACGACCCCGCCGGTTCCGTGGGTCGCGGCCTGCCTGGAGGCGATGAATTTCCTCCTCTTCGTCAGAAGTGCCCGATGCCGAGTGGAAATCGCCCTGGTGGGTGGTCGTCTCGGGTTGGGCCTCGGCCGACCTTGCGGGGTGGTTGTTTCCGCTGCGGTCCCCAGCGTTTGGTCGGCGCATGCGGTCGGCGGATGTTCGGGTCGCTTCGGTGGCTGTGGCTGCGGTGAGGGTATCTGCAAGGCTGATGTTGCCCTTGGCCATCAGCCGGCTCTGGAGGATGGGTCCCACAGGCCGAGCACGATTCGGTCTTGCAGGGTGTCGTTCAGGTTGTTGAATTCGCACAGCCCCCCTAGGCGCCGTAGTTCGGCGACGAAGTTGCTGAAACTCTCACCCGACCGTTGTTCCCGATGGTAGAATTTGTTGCGTCAGATCAGGATGGGTACCTCTGGAGCGTAGTGCCGCCGAAGTATTGGCTCGAGGACGTCCCAGTCCATCGCGGTCACATCAGCGGGTTTGGCAAGTGCCTTGGCCATCTTAAATACCTCAATCCCGCAGTGGGTCAGGAAGACAGCGCGCTTCATGGGGCCGGTGGCGTCCTTCAGGTCGCTGCACTCGAGGAACATGCGGAATCGGTCGGAGTACAATTCCCAGTCCTCGGTGGCGGGGTTGAAGGGTGCGGGGGGTGCGATTTTCGCCATTGTGGGGATTCGTCTGGCTTCCGTCGGACATGTGGTTCGGTTCAGGATCTGGATCCCACCTTCGTCGCCAGTGTCGTGTCCTCAAAAATGATGCCAGGAGTCAGTGACTTCAAATCATGCTCTTTTATTTGTGTAGGAACCGAACTGGCGCTATAGAAAAAGTTCGCGGCTTTTATTCCTTTAGCCGCGGTGGCCGCGGCCAATGGCACCGCTTTGAATCTCCTGCGATTCGAATAGACCAATCGCGGGAGATTCTTAGCGAGCCAATCGGCGCGGCTCGCCTAACCAATCAGAGTGCCCCGCGCTTTGGCCAATCAAAGCGCGGGGATCTCAAGAATGCTAATGAGGGGACAGAACACTCCCCCCTCCAAAGAATGGCAAAAATCAGAAGGCCATGAAACACAAAAGACATTTGATGACAGATAAAGCTTTAATTCTATGCAAAAGTACCTTTGGGATTAATATCATTAAAATCAGTGGTACTTCATTCTGATTCTCAACCTTAAGCAACTTTAAGATTTATATTATATTTATCTTATGCATACACACATTTGTATAAATAAATATATTGATATTAATTATTATTTATTCAATGTGGATAGCTGTCCAAAGTGACTCTGGATGGTTTACAATTCTAAAATGATAAAATAATTGAAACAGTTAAAATCAATAAACTGATAAAATTCAAAATTCAAATACAAATAGAAGCTGAGGTAATTAATCAACTAACAGTAAAGCCAAGAAATGGGGCCCTTAACACATTTCAAGCCCCAGGCCTCATAAATGGCCAAGATTTTAATGCCTTGTGAAAGGCCAACTGTCAGGTTTCCAAGTGATGAAAGCCATTTTTTTTAAAAAGAACAAAGTCCATCTTCAAAAAAGATTTCTTTTATTTAGGAAAGCATCAAATAGGCAAAGTTCATGGTAATTCCAGATCTGACATAACCCAGAATTACCCCACAATATTACAAATTAAAAACAACCCCCAAAAGTCATATTTTCCAATAGAAATAATTCAATATTGCTTGATGTCATAAATCTCCATCTCAAGGGGCCCAAGCATGGACAGCTCGTTTGAAAGATCATCTAGCCAAAACACTCTTTTTATCTCTATTCCTCCTCTCCTTAGGAATGTGGCAAGCCTGAAACCCTTCCCCCCATGATTGCCACAAAGAAAGTAAGAAAAAGAATATATACTACTGAAAGGTATAGACTACCTAAAATAGCTACACTTAGCTAAAAGTGCTAATAGCTTAGCTAATAGCTAAAAGAGCCAACAAAGTATTTGTAAATAGAACAACTAGACTTTTATCTTACATAGAGTTTTAGGACCCTGATATTTCCAGAAATGAGATAATATTGAGAATGATCTGATGGTTATTATTATTTTATGGAGGAAATGACTTTTTATTTTAATATAATACGTGAACCAGGGAAGTTTGATTTTCCAGTAATACTAGATCAAAATGATATTATTTCACAACCATCATTATTACTAACCTTGTAGTTTCCTCTCTTCCATTTTCAACTCATTATGAATTTACTGATAAAAGTATGTGGCAATCCTTCAAATGACACAAATAGTCTTTGTGTGACACAAATAGTCTTTGAATTCACAGTTTACTTAAATCTTGAAAGAACTAGCAGCAATTAAAATGTCATGATCCCCTCCTTCCCAAAAAGGTAAGGAAAAGGAGAGTTGACCAAGACATTTGGGATGGGCAGGAGATCTGAAGATGAAGTGTAAAACACAACCAGCACAATTCCAAAAGAAAGGAAATTAATGAATGGGGTTGAAGAACAATGAATGTGGAGTTAATTAAACTTAGTTAAGATTAATTAACAATGCCAGGAAAAGATGAATTTAAGATGATATCAAAAAAATGGAGCAAGAACAAGAAAAGAGAGGACAATTCTTCTAGGAAATACATGATTAAATTGTGGAAGGCCTATATCTGTTGCTGCACATTCTCAATTTTCTTTGGTGAAGAAGGACGAGGAGGAGGAGGAGGAGGAGGAGGAGGAGGAGGAGGAGGAGGAGGAGGAGGAGGAGGAGGAGGAGGAGGAGGAGAAGGAGAAGGAGAAGGAGAAGAGGAGGAGAAGGAGGTGAAGCACAATATATATTAGTTGCCTTCAATATTCCCAATAATGTTCACAGAAATAAATGCAAATGAAATTGTTTTTTTAAAAAAGCCAAGCAGATTTCAAAAAAGATAGGACTATTCTATGTACTTTATTCAGCACAACTGTGTTAGATTGTGGGTAACTAACAGTGAACCAATACTGACCATAAACTCGCCTCATCATGAGAGACTCCTCATCATGGGAAACAGGTATTTAATATGTCTAGTCTAGTGAAAAGAGGGACTAGGAATAACATAATAGCAGTGTTCCAATATTTGAGGGTCTGCCACAAAGAAGAGGGGGACAACCTATTTTCCAAGGCAAGACAAGAAAAAATGGATGGAAACAAATCAAGGAGCAAAGCCACCTAGAACTAAGTAAAAATTCCCTAATAGTGAGAACAATCAACCAGTGGAATAGTTTGCCTTCAGAAAAGCTCCATCATCGGAGGTTGTTAAGAGAATGGACAGCCACTTGTCTGAAATGGTACAGGGTCTCTCATTTGAGCAGAAGTTGAACCAGAAGACCTCCAAGGTCCCTTCCAAATCTGTTATTCTGTTATTCCTTTTTAAAGGTTTTTTTTAAAATTTTAACAACAAACACAACAAATAAAACCATCTTTCAATTTTATAATGTGTTGATTGGATACATATATCTTGTGTGCATAATAATATTATTGTACATTTCTTACTGGATTAAATTTATAAGCCATTTTAAGCAACATTTTATATCATATTAATGCTCTCACAGACTTTGTAAACAGCTGGAAAGTTAAATAGAAGAAAAAAAGATTATTGTGACCTTGGACAAGATATATGTTTTTGACTTTGGCTTTCTGGTTTGTTTGGACATTATATTGAGGCATTCACTTAGTTTGTGGCAGCTGCAAATTGTTTCCTTTTTCTGATTAGTTTTTTTAATTCTGCTGGTGTGCATTTTGGGCCTATTGGCTTTTTAACATTTGGTTTGAATTTGGAATACTGTTTTTTTCTTTATTCCCCTTATTTTGCTTATCAACAAATGGATTATATTTGTATTTTTCTATTTTTTTTTCTCTTTTTCATTTTCTTTTTCTTTTTTGGAAGCTGGTGGATTTGTATTTTTGAATTATTTTTCTTTTTCCCCTTTCCTGTTATTACATTGGATTTTATACTCTTCTATATGTTCTTTTCTTCCTTATTTTAATTTTCCCTTTTTCTTTTAATTTTTTTTATCCCTACTTCTTTTTTAACATAATTGGATTAAGGTAGAGAAGAACCTGAAGATTCTTTTGTGAGTGGATTATAACCAACATGAGATGAGAAAGACCACTGGATCATTGATCCACACCTCTTCATTGCTGAGCCCAGTTGGTCAATGATATATAACAACCTAGTTGCAACAAGATAAATAAAATGAGGTCTCAATGCAAGAAATAAAAGTAATGCTGCACGCAATACAAGACCAAGGGAAGCGTACAGATGATAGAATTGGAAAGATGGAAGAGAGGATGGGAAGGATAGAAGATAAAATGGAAAACATGCAACAAATGACGATGAAAATGAAAAAAGAATGCAAAAGATGGAAGAAAAAGGTGAACAGACAGAGAAGAAAATAGGAGAAATAGATAGCAGATTGACAGCAATTGAGCACAAAAAGGGGAAAGAGATAATAAATTGGGAGATGGACAAGACTGGTTTCTATTTAAGATTCCAGAATATTGAGGAAGAAAAAAGGAGAAAATCTTACAGAAATTATGACAGAAGTCCTGGCAGGAGCCTTGGAAATATCCAAAGAAAAACCCTACATATAAAGTATAAATAATGGAAGAAGAAAAGAAATTAATCTCCATAAACATAAATGGACTGAACTCATGTATTAAAGGGAAAAAGATATTTCATACATTAGAAAATTTATGACATAATTTATTTACAAGAAGTGCATATTAAAAAACAACATACACATATTTTGAATTGTCCTAGAATTGGCAATTTATATATATCATTGGCACAACAAAATAAGAGAGGGGTAGTCTTATACATTAATAATACAATTAAAGCCAAATTGATTTCCACAGATGTAGAACAGAGAATATTAATAGTGGAAATAACAGATAATAATTCAAAGATGCTCTTAACAGCAATATATGCACCAAATAACAAACAAGATGAATTCTACAAGAAATTACATAATAAGATAATTGAATTGGAATACAAAATGATATGCATTCTTGGAGATTTTATTGCTATTGTAGATACAATTTATTGCTATTGTAGATACAATATTGGACTATAAAGCACAGAAAGTGAATTTAAAAAAATAGAAAGACATTGTCAAAATCTTTCTTTCAGCTGGCTGATGAATTGAGCATTAAAAATATATGGAGAGAACTGAACAGTAATAATAGACAATATACATTTTACTCCAATAGACATTTATCATGGTCAAGAATAGATATGATTTGGATGTCAACTGATTTGATCTCAAACATACAAGAAGTTAATATTGAAAAAAGTACTTGGGCAGACCATAATCCAATATGGGTCAAATGGAAGGGTCAAAGAAAAAGATCGAGATGGACTTTGAATAATTCAATTCTGAAAGAAAAAGAATTCATTAATAACATGGGAAAATAATTGGCTTTCTTTCTTAAAGAAAATAAAAAGGAAGAAGCTTCACTACAAAATTCATGGGATACTATGAAGGCCTATGCCAGAAGTGTGATGATAACTTATACAAGAAGAAGGAATATTAAAAAAAAGACAAACACAACAGATTTTAGAAAAAGATTTTAAGAAATTGGAAAAGGAATTACAATGGAATATACAGCAATAAAAATCTTAAAATTCAAATGGATATAATCAAACATAAAATGGGACTAATGGAAAAAGAATTGGCACAAAAAAATAGGAGAGCTAAACAGAACTTTTTTGAAAATGCCAAAAAAGCCAGGCAGATGGTTATCATACAAATTGATAAAAGAAAGAGAATTGAAAAGAATAACAAAATTAACATGAAAGTGGAACATTATGTTATGGAAGTGAAGAAAAGAAAAAAAATAGTGCAGAAATATTATGAGAAATTATATGAGCAAGAGACAATCATAGAAGGGAAAATTCAGCAATACTTGAGAGAAGCAGAATTACCAAAAATACCTGACGAAACTAAGATAATGTTAGAAGAGAGAATAACAATGATGGAATTGACAGAAGCAAGGATCAGGTAAAATATTGGAAAAGCCCTGGGCCCAGATGGGCTACCAGCAGGATTTTACAAGACATTACAGGAACCAATTTATACTATAATACTCGAAGTAATGAATGAAGTATTTACAGAAAACCAAGTTCCTGATTCATGGACAAAGGCATATGTTACACTCATACCAAAGGAAGACACCGACCTACAACAAATTAAAAATTATAGACCAATATCCCTGTTAAATGCTGACTATAAAATATTTGCTTCAACAATGGCAGAAAGACTTAAAAGATGTTTGAACCACTTTATACACTTAGATCAAAATGGATTCTTACCTAAGAGACAAATAAACAAATAATATGAGGATAATATTGAACACATTGGAATACTATGAAGCTCAACCAGAGAAACAAATAGCATTTGTTTTCTTAGATGTACAGAAAGCTTTTGGCAATGTTAATTGGCAATTTATGCTGTCACAATGAGAGGAGATGGGCTTTGGAGATAGATTCATAAAAGCAATTGAGGCAATATATAATAAGCAAACAGCAAGAGTAATGATAAATAGAGATTTGACAGTTAATATTAATATCCAGAAAGGAACTTGACAAGGATGACCACTGTCGCCACTGTTATTTCTATTAACCTTGGAAGTATTATACAGAAATATTAGGAAAAATGAAGAAATAAAGGGAATGAAAATAAAAAAGGAGGAATATAAATTACAAGCATTTGTAGATGATCTAGTTTTTATACCAGAAGAACCACTGGAAACAGGCCCTAGGTTGATAGAAAAAAATAGAGGAACATGGAGAAGTTGCAGGACTGAAAATAAATAAGAAAAAAAAACTAAGATTCTAGTCAATAATATGAGAGAAAAACAAAAGAAAACACTAATGGACAGATTAAATATCCAGATCACAAAAAAGCGACATACTTAGGGATACAAATGACAGCAAGATGTGGAACTCTTAAAGAGGATAATTATGATAGACTGAAACAACAAATAGCAACAGTTTTGAAAAAATGGAAAAGCTTACACCTATCTGTTATGGGTGGAGCATGGGTGCAAAGAATGGAGACGAGCTGGTGAAACAGTGAACTTCAACTCTTTATTTACATGGTGTGACAGCTCAAACTGGATGGCTGCTATAGCCTTCCTTATATAGGCAACTTATTAACTATTCAACCAATGAAAACCTGGGAGCGCTAGCTCCGTTGACCAATGAGAACAGCTCATTAATGGCCAATCAGACTCTCCTGAACGGACCAATCTGATCTTGCCATTTAACAGCCAATCAGAAGTGCAGGGCCAGAACCCTGCACTTGACTTTAAGCTCTAGATAACCTTATTATACATTTATTCATTCACAACACCCCTTCCCCCCGGGTTCCGTTTACGGGGTGCGGTCACGTAGTTCTTGAGGTAGGATGGTTGTTTTGTTAGTCTTTTTGATTTTCGTTGTGCACCCGCTATTTGGCTGCACTCTTGTTGAGGTAGGGCGTTGTTTGGTGAAAGGGGTGTCTCTGATTCTGAGTTCGCGTTTTCGTTGTCACCAACATCTTCGGTATCACCCTGAGGTGAACTCACTCCCATCCCTGATTCCTGTTCTTGTATTTCCGTTCTGCTATCGTTCCCTTCAAAAAGGTTTTCTGCTAATTGAAGTTCATCTTCCTCTGTATCTCCCCCCCCTCAGTTTGGTTATTAGGGGACTCGGAGATCCCTGACTGCAGCCTTGATCGTAGTTGATCGATATGGCGCTTCCATAGTCTATCATCACGGCATTGTACAAGGTATGATCTCGGGCTGGTTACATGGACCACAGTCGCTTCTACCCACAACGGATCGCCCGATAAATTTTTAGTGAACACCAAGTCGCCAACCTGAAAGGTACGGCATCGGCCGCTGGATCCGAGTGGTTTCTCCGGTTCGTACGCTGGGTGTAACCGGTCAAGGTGGGAGCGGAGCTTTGGTCCCATTAGCAGCTCGGCGGGAGTTTTGTTGGTGACGCTGTGCGGAGTGATATGCTGTAAAAAGAAGATTCAGTTTATCTTTTCTTCGATGTTGTCATAGTCCACTTTCTGTAGCGTTTTCTTGATGAATTGTACCATGCGCTTGGCCCTTCCATTGGCCGCAGGATGCGCAGGCAAAGTCAGCGCATGTCGAATACCGCGGTCCACCAGGTACTGTTCAAAGGACAGCGTGGTAAATTGGGGCCCGTTGTCGGATACCAGAACGTCTGGTAATCCGTGGGTTGCAAACAGTCTTTGTAGTTTCTTAATGACTACTTTGGTTATTGTGTTCCTCATTCGGTGGATTTCGAGCCAGTTCAAGTAGGCATCCACGGTTAACAAGAAGGTGTGGCCTTTGGTCGGCCCAGCAAAATCCAGATGGATACGGGACCAGGGTCCACGTGGTGTTTCCCATTCGGTTGGGATTGCCTTTGGTGGGGTGTTGCTTACTTCCTGACATCTATGACAAGCTTTGACCCAAGTCTCGATTTGCTTGTCAATGCCTGGCCACCACGCGTAGCTTCGTGCGAGGGATTTCATGTGCACGATGCTGGGGTGGCCATCGTGCAAGGTTCTCAGTACTGCTTGTTGGAATCGTTCTGGGATAACGACTCTATCGCCCCAGATGATGCAGCCCTTTTGAGAAAACAACTCTGTTTGTCGACTTTTGAATGGTGTGAAGTAATCTGATAACTGGTCCAATGGCCATCCGCGTTCCACCCAAGTGAGGACTCGTGCTAAGGCGGGGTCGCATTTTGTTTCTCTTGCGATATCACGGGCGGTTAATGGCAGTGTACAAAGTGCCTCGATCTGCAACGTTGTCAACGTTGGCGCAGGGTCGTCAATAGTCTCTGGAAGCGGTGCTCGGCTCAATGTGTCAGTGTGGGGAATGGCTTTCCCGGGGCAGTATTGCAGCCAAGAATTATAAGCAGCCAAGAATTCTGACCAGCGAGTCATTCTAGGAGATAATATATAGGGGGTTGGCTTATCCCCTCTATTATTCCCAGAAAAGGTTTGTGGTCAGTCACTATAGTAAAAGCCTGGCCATACACTTACTCATGAAATCTTTTGACAGCAGACACAATTGCAAGGGCTTCTTTATCAATCTGGCTATAATTTCACTCAGTTTTCAAAAGCGTCTTTGAAAAATAGGCAACAGGGGCTTCGCTACCGTTAGGCAATACATGGCTCAAAATGGCGCCCACTCCGAAAGGCAATCCATCACACATGATAGTTAACGGCAAGGTCTCATTGTACTGCATTAGTACAGCGTCAAAAGTCAGTAGTTTTTTCACATTATGAAACCCCTGCTCTTCTCTATGACCCCATACCCAAAGTGCTTTTTTGTCCAGTAAATGATGTAAAGATTCAGCGACA
The DNA here is from genome assembly GCA_033807585.1 of Hydrophis major. Classification (NCBI taxonomy): domain Eukaryota; kingdom Metazoa; phylum Chordata; class Lepidosauria; order Squamata; family Elapidae; genus Hydrophis; species Hydrophis major. The sequence continues at coordinate 294,156,185 of CM066328.1, read as the reverse complement.
GTCGCCTTGTGTGGCAGGAATACGTTATAAAAATTGATAAGGCCTAGAAATACCTGGAGGTCGGCCTTATTCCGGGGTCTGGGAGTGTTTTTTATTACTCTCAATTTGCTATCGGTAGGGTGAATGCCCTGACTGTCAATTAGATACCCTAAAAATTCGACACGATCTGTACACATCTTACACTTATTTTTATTCACTTTAAGGCCTGCATCTTTGAATTTCTGGAGAACCAATCTTAAACGATCCCGTAAAATTTTTGAAGTATGGGCAGCAATTAACACATCGTCAAAGTAGGGGACAACGCCTTTAATCCCTTGTAATAGTCTTTCCATCAGGCTCTGAAAGATCCCCGGGGCTACACTCACTCTGAATTGGAGCCATGTACATTTAAAGGCACCTCGGTGCCTCACGATCGTCTGTGCCTGTGCTGTTTTTTCATCAACCGGCAGTTGTTGATATGCCTGAGCTAAGTCTATTTTAGCGAAGACTTTTCCACCCCCCAGGAAATGGAGGAGGTGTTGCACCACCAGCACCGGATATGTGTTTTGCTGCAGGGCGTGGTTCAGGGTGGCTCGGTAGTCCCCACAAATTCTAATCGAACCATCCGGCTTAATGGGTGTCACAATTGGGGTCTCCCAGGGAGAGTGATCGGTTGGCTCTAACACTCCCTGGGCTATTAACTTATCAAGCTGTTCATCGATTTTCGGTTTTAGGGCAAATGGAACTCGACGAGGCTTAAGGCGGATGGGAGCTATTTTTGGATTAAGGTTAAATGATATCGGGGTCCCCTTGTACTCGCCTAGCTTTTCTGCGAAGACGTCCCTGAATTCATGGACGAGGTCCTCCCAGTCACTGCCGCCGATTCAGTTAATGTCTGCCACTTCAATGCCAAGTGGTGCGAACCATTGGAGGAGTAACAGGCTTGGCCGGTCCTTGTCGATCACAGTCAGGGGTAAGTACGCTGTGTGGTTTTTGAATGAGACCCGGACTCGACTGGATCCTATGACTGGAATCCTATTCCCCTGATAGTCTTTAAGTATGAGTCTTTGGGAATGGAGGTCTTGGCGCTGGATAGTAGGGATGAGTTGCTTGAGGGTCTTCCAGGAAACCATCGAGAGAGACGATCCTGAGTTGACTTCCATTTGGCTGGGCTGATTTTTGATGGCCACTTTAATTCGGATTTTTTTGGCATCTAATGAAGAAGCGTGACCGATAGTGATAGTTTGATGAGCCTCTTCTCGCTTCGTTGGGTGATTTATGGTTCTGTTTCTGTAGGAGTGGTTTACTGGTTCTCGCCTTACAGGACGGTTTCCTGTCGATTGGCAATAGTTAGCCCCCTTTGAGGTCTGGCTGGGTCTTAGGAGGCTTCTACAGACCCGTCCGATATGGCCTCGTTTCCCGCACTCATGGCAGAGCGCATCGCGGAATTTGCATTTGGACCGGGAATGGTTGGCCCCACAGCCAGCGCATGGGTGTTGGGACTTCGGGTAATGGTCCCGATCGGACCGCAGTCAATGGACCTCTTCTTCGTCGCTGTCTGACGACGAAGAGAGGTCCTCGTGGTGGGCCGTCAAAAGCTGTCCTTCTGACTTAGGTGAAATGTCGCCGGTCGGTTGGCGTACCAGAGCGTGGTTGCGGCGCAGTTGGGCAGCCAACTTTCTGGTTGCTTCTGCTGCAGTAGCATCAGTGATGGCATCGGCAAGGCTAATGTCGCCTTTTGCCATCAGCTTGCTCTGCACGTTTAGCGCATCTAATCCCAGAACTATTCAGTCTCTCAAAGCCTCTTCCAGGTCAGTGAACCCGCAGAGGCCTCCCAAGTTTCGGAGGTCTGCAATGAAATCGGAAACGCTCTCTCCTTTCCGCTGGTTTCTTTGGTAGAACTCATGCCGCCTTATGAGCATTGGTACGGTCGGTGCATAGTGGGCCCTCAGTAGGGGTTTGAGGATGTCCCAGTCCATAGCCTTCACTTCAACCAGTTTTGCTAGTGCCTTGGCCATCTTGAATACGGTCGGCCCGCAATGCGTTAGGAATACCGCCTGTTTCTTCCCGGTTGTGGCATCCTTCAAATTATTGGTTTCCAAGAACATTTGGAAACGATCCATGTAGGACTCCCAGTCTTCTTGTGCTGGGTCGAATGGAGCTGGTGGTATGACGCCGCCGGACATGGTTCTGCTGTTGTGCGTTTTCAGCCATGTGCTTGGTTATCTTTTTCGTTGTTCGGTCAGCTCTGACGTCTCCAAATCTCACCTTCATCGCCAGTGTTATGTGTGGAGCATGGGTGCGAAGAATGGAGACGAGCCGGTGAAACAGTGAACTTCAACTCTTTATTTATGGTGTGACAGCTCAAACTGGATGGCTGCTATAGCCTTCCTTATATAGGCAACTTATTAACTATTCAACCAATGAAAACCTGGGAGCGCTAGCTCCGTTGACCAATGAGAACAGCTCGTTAACGGCCAATCAGACTCTCCTGAACAGACCAATCTGATCTCACCATTTAACAGCCAATCAGAAGTGCAGGGCCAGAACCCTGCACTTGACTTCAAGCTCTAGATATCTTTATTACACATTTATTCATTCACAACACTATCCTTAACAAGGAGAATAGTGACGATTAAAATGAACATATTGCCAAAAATACTATATTTATTCCAGATGATTCCAATAAAATTGAGTAAAAATATTTTGAGGATTTAAATAAAATTATGCTGAAATTTATTTGGCAAGGAAGGAGACAAGAATTAAGATAAAATTGTTGCAGGACACAAGAATGAGAGGAAGCTTTGGATTACCCAATTGGGAATTATATTATCAAGCAGTGATATTGATGTGGATAAAAGAATGGATTATATTAAAAAAATGTAAGACTATTAACATTGGAAGGTCATGATTTACAATTGGGGTGGCATGCATTTTTATGGTGTAGTAAAAGTAAGGCAAATGGATATTTCCAGAGGCATTATATCAGGGATGCTTTATTAACAGTATGGGAGAAAATTTTGGGGATATGGAATAGATTTGGATAAATGGCAGAAACTATGGATGAGAAATTATTAATTAACAATGTCAGCAGCTTTTAAAGAGAATTTGTATAAGATATTTTACAGGTGGCATTTACCCCCAGCAAGATTAGCAAAGATGTTTAAAGACAAATCAGTGAAATATTGGAAATGTCACCTGGATCATATGTAGTGGACATGCATTGAAGCTAAAAGATAATGGACTAGAATACACATGTGATTGGAAAAAATGATAAAACAACACATAGACTTAAAACTGGAGATATTTTTATTAGGAATTATGCCTGAAAGTTATAATAGAGAGATAACATATTTGATTATTAATGTATTAACCACAGCTAGAATTGTATTTGCACAAAATTGGAAAAATGAGAAAATTCTGACAGAGGAGGAAACAATTAAGAAAATAATGGAATGTGCAGAGATGAGTAGATTAACAATGGCAATTAGAGAACAGGATGAAAAAGAGTATTATAAGATTTGGGATTTATTTTATGAATGGTTAGATAGAAGGATAAGAAACTGAAGTATGTGGTAATAGTAATAATATACTTGATTAATCTTGAATGAGTAAGATGACTAAATGTAATTTAGCAAGAATGAGATATGTTTCTAAAAGATAACAATTATAATGTAAATACAATAATTGTTAGTCTGTTATTCTAATTAGGAGAAATTCTCCTACTAGAAAGAGATTTCTAGGCCTAACAGAGCATTTATTTAATGTTAATTGGTTGTAGAGCTGCCCAGAAATGAGTTCATTTGAGACACAGCATTCTGTTTAATCCACTGAAAGATGGACTTTCAAGAGGGTTACCTTGAGATAGGGTCAAAGGGAAATAAACAATGTCCAACAGCTTCCAAACTTGTTCTCCTTTCCAGTGAATTTAGCTGCAGGTTTAAAAGTAAACCCAGAGCTTGTCAGCAACCTGAATCAAAACCTGTGAAAGCAAAGGAAGTAATGCAAAACATAAATAGTAAGGGCCCACAAGTATTTGTTAAACCACAGTCACTTCAATAGTCATTGGCTCATCCACCTGAGTGGGAAGAATATCACCAAGGGATTTGAGAGTTGCTAAGGCTTCTTTTAAAAAAAAACAAAAACAAAACAAGTTTTATTAATTTTTTACAACAAACACAAACACATTAAACATAGGACAACATAAAAACATCATCATTCTTCATAAATTTACATTTGCTAAGGTTTCAATGACCATCTAAAGCCAAACAAAGTCTTTATTAGGCCCAGAGGCCTTTTCCCACCAGATTCTCCTTCAAGGGAAAACCTCAAAGAGAATGCAGGATAGCAGTGCTGATCAGGGAAAGAGTAGGTGTGTGAGAGAATGAGAAAGAAAGAGAAAGTTTCTCTTGGAGTGTATAAAAGTGGAAAAGTATATGTGTACTGCTGTATGTTTCTGAGTTTTAAAGAAATAAGGATAGGAGGTATATTTGCAAATAAGCGATCATCATCATTATGACCTGGCCTACAATTACCTTATCTAATGACGTGGTCTGTGAAGTATGCCTCAATTACCAAATGGCCCTCGAGTAAAAAAAAAAAAGATCAAAAAAATCCAATGCCAATCTTTTGTTTAAATGTACCATGAGAGAAACGTAATCATCTAAAATTGTAATTATAAGTGATAATATGATCATTCTAGCTTTGCTGAAGGAAATTATTGTTTCACTTCAAGCCTAAGCAAGTAGAATAGCAGTTTCTGATTAAATTTTACTTCAGCAATTTCATGCTGGGCTTCCCCCCACCCTTTCCTTCAGAAGATCTTTTGTTAAGGAGTCATGACTTTCAAAGCAGTAGCAGGGCTTCAGTGGTCTCCAGTTGGTTTTTGAATGCTAGTGTAAGAAGAAAACATGAATAAAATCCATTGTGTATTGTGTAATTGTGACTCAAACTTCAAAACTGCGATTTTGATACTTTTCTACTGCAAGAGGGAGAATTGAAACATTGAAAAATCACACGTTGTGCTATGGGAAAATCTAGGAAAATATGTACATGTTAGGAAGCATCTAACTTCCTGATGTCCCATAGTTGGTGATGAATTGTATACTGAAATTCAATAGGTAGATTGTAAACCAAGCTATCCTAGGATGGGGCGGTAGGTCAGGGTATAAAATAGAATGCAAACTTTGCTCTGAGTTCCTCCCACCTGCCAGGGCAGGAACCCGTTTCTGCAGAAATGCTACAATAAAGCTATAATATTAATATAGAATCTTTGGTGGTTTTTCAAGCCCCCACCCCACACTAGCATTTTAGTGGTAAGATTTTGACAGGCTCAGAAAATGGCTGGTTTAGAAAAGCAACTACAGCCAGCCCTCTGCTTGTCCTCTGCTTGTTTAAAAGCACGGTCACAGCTGTCTCAAGGGCTGGCATTTGCCACAACATATTATTACTGTGGTTGTTTTTGTTCAGATCTTTGGAATTTTTGCAGTTGACAATGGCACAAAGAATCAGCCATTCACATCTGACAGAGGGCATGATGCTATTGATATGAGTAAATAACAAAGTAAATTCTTGCCTCATTTTATGATTTCATATGATAGAATTGAGATGCACTAAGAAACTGGGTGATTGAAACCACAGCAATAGCAATAGCTCTTGGGCTTATATACCTTTACCTTGGACTAAAGTGCTTTACAGCCCTTTCTAAGTGGTTTACAGAGTGAGCTTATTGCCCCCCAAAATTTTGTGTCCTCATTTTACCCACCTCAGAAGGTTGGAAGGCTGAGTCAACTCAATCATCAAACCATGATATACAGTAGATTGCTCATCAATAAGCTAAAGCGTCTAATAATTCTATCATATACAGGAAAGTTTAGTATGATTTGAAAACTCTATAGCAGGGATGTCAAACTCACTTCGTCACGGTGGTGTCACATGATGTATCAAAACTTTCCCCTCCTTCGCTAAACCAGGCATGGGCATAGCCAGTGTGTGTCACATCTGGCCCACAGGCTAGGAGTTTGACAACCCTGCTCTATAATATATGGCTTTTTTTCATTATGAGCAACTAATCAACAAAATATATTGTAAATATACACAATAGCATTAAAAGATCCACAGCTGCATACAACCTTACCTACTCAGCTCTTTTGCCTGTGGTACCAGGTATCCTCCATAAATATTCTGGGAATCCCATATACTTCTCAAATGTTTCCCCTAGGATTGTTTAGACATGGAACATTGCCAGAATTCTAGGGAAAATATTGCCTGGGAGGTGATCAGAGAAGCTTTGCTGTCAATGTCTATTGCCATTCCTGACAACAGCCTTTCTCAAACTTGAACCCCTTATAGTAAATTTTGGGTCTCAGAAAACTCCTGCATAGAAATCGCAAAAAATACAAGCACTTCACAATAGAAATCACTTCTAACCAATGCAGCCCACATTTTGCAACATTTACAGCAACAATAGAGCATCAACCAGCAGTCAAGTTGAGGCATGTAAAAATTCTCACCACTGTAAAGTGCTGGTGTTGCTTGCTATGTATTTTTTTTTTTTATCTCTTACATCAAGCCCAGGATTCTGTAGAACTGCAGTTGAGAAAATCTACCAGCCAGGAAATAACTCTATGGAAAGGAAGTGGAAAGAAGCTTCAGATATATGGTTGAACTAATGCTAATCTTTCCAGACTACAAGCACCCAAGTTGACCACAGATGGAAGCAAGAAGTTAAAGGTTTATGAATCTCTTTTCTGCTATCTAGTGGTCATATGAATTTTTGCAACCCAGATGTGGCAGCTCTCTCTTTACACTGAGATTATAGACCAGGGCTGTCAAACCCCTGCCCCACAGGCCGAATGTGTGAAGTGCTGGCCACTTCCATGCCCAGTTTAGCGAAGGGGGAAAAAGTCCTGATATGTCATGTGATGCCGCTATGTTGCAGGGACTTTGACACCCCTGTTATAGAGCATGAATAGTATGTCAGTGTCTACATAATGTTAACAAAAGTGTGACTCGATTTTAAAGAGAAAAACTGACTTCAGAATTAGCTTTTTTAAAAAAAACAAAAAAACAATTCCTCATTTGAGCTATTTTACAATCTCACTTCTGAACCGAGTTTGCCTATCAGTAACAATGAGTGATGACTTGTGTCACATATGGTAACCATTGTGCAGATTCACGCTGTCAGCCTACTTCCAAAGCTGATTAAAGGGACTTCAATCTTTGCATTTCTTTCAGCCTGAACAACAAGGCTTGTCTTAGTGGAAAGTTACTGCCTTGGAAGCATGGAAGAACAAAACACAGCAGTCTGACAAGGGCAGACAGTGACAGTTAAAATAAGAGAAACAATAGAGACTTCATTCTTTCTAGCCTGAGCTAATGTTTTGAAAGATCCACATACCATAACTAGACAGACAGACAGCCATGGGTGTTTTTGAGGTAAAGCTAGAGGAGACAATCAAAGCTGACAATCATGCACACCACAAAATTGGGATTTATTGAAATAATGACAACTGACTTGTTTTGCAGCAGGAGCAGCCAGGATTGAATCTGTATAATAAAAAAAACAAAAGGAGAAAATATACAGAAAATATCACACATGCTGTAAATTCAGTCAAAAGATATAGCCATTGTCTATTCCAGGGGTGTTAAACTCATGGTTGCTGGGACAGATGTGTCATGCACAGGCCACACCCACCCCAGCTCCACAAATGGGAAAAAATGGGAAAATGTCACATGATGGTAAAATGACACAGCGACTTTGACACCCTTGGTCTATTCATTGCAGGATGAAGGCTTCTTCTGCATATTTCCAGCAGATAAGGTCCTGAGCTTTATTTACCAATTGGGCTGGCAATGCTTGCTGAATACACACACACACACACACACGGCTATCAATGTATATATGTATATCTTGTATCTTGTATATGTATGTATGTAAGTATGTATGTATGTATCTTGTATCTGTGTATATATGTGTATCTTGTATATGTAAACTCAAATACTTCAGTCACCTAATGAGAAGGAAGGACTCACTGGAGAAGAGACTAATGCTGGAAAAGATTGAGGGCAATAGAAGAAGGGAATGACAGAGAATAAGGTGGCTGGCTGGAATCACTGAAACAACAGGCGTGAGCTTAAATGGACTCCAGAAGATGGTAAAGGACAGGAAGGCCTGGAGGAACATTGTCCATAGGGTTGTCGGACATGACTTCACAACTAACAACAACATATGTATATGTATATGTATATGTATATGTATATATATATGTATATGTATATGTATATGTATATCTTTTTGTATATGTATATGTATAAGTATAGGCATATGCATATGTATATTCTGCATAAAGGACTTAACTTTCAGCCTCTTCCACATGTTTCCAACTTATATGGTCCTGAGATTTCTTTTGCCCATTGGGCCTGCAATACTTGCTGAATGTACATACATACATACTGTGTAGGTCTATGTGTATGCATGTGTGTATGTGTTTTGCATAAAGGATTTAGTTTTCTGTCCAAAATGGCTGCTCCCTGGTTTTTCTCTGTCTAACATTGTGATTGCTATTGAAATGACCCATTTGTTTGAAATGTCAACTATTTGAAGTTTGATAAAGAGCTTGGAAATTAACTGTCACCTCAGGAATGGCAAAATGAGTAATTTTGAGTTGCCAGAGTATTTAAACCATGTAACTTTCGTTCAGGTGCTGGTTCTTAGTCATGGGTTTTAGCTAAGCACTGAACTCTCCACCATATAGTTAGATTCTCTGCCAAAGGCTTTCCACTGAGAAATGCATAGAACAGAAATGGCTGTCAATATGTTTCTCATTAACCTCCACAATAAAGAGAAAACAGCTTTAGTGAAATTCCTGAGAGTGAGTTACAGATTTTTTACACTTCCTTTAGTTATGAAGTAGCCATGAGGTGAGTGGATGTGCTCTTTTTTATTGCAAAATTCTCTCTCTAACCAAGCACAGTCTTTCTGGACCAGAGAATGACCTCATGGAATAACTTGTATCTTCCAGCTTTTTCAGGTTGGAAAATGCTGGCATCCAGGGAGGCTAAAGAGGAACTGAAATAGAGAGGACGGAGCTGGCATCGTGACAATACGGCATGCGATCTTACAGATCTGAGATTGCAGCCGATATCTTTGCTCCTGGATGGTCCAAGTAGATCTAAACCACCCCGAAGAGATGGTGAATGTAAAGAGCAAATCCTGTCAATGTGCGCAAAGTCCCTGATAGATCCAGGAGAAGCTCTTTTTGCCAGCGGCAAAGAGGCAGACATTAAAGCTGCTGAAGTTGGGACAGCTCCGAAATGAAAGAGAACAGAAAGAGAGAGTGTGCCGGGTTGGTGAGAACTTTTTCTTTATTTTAAGACTTGAAAGGACACCCTAGGAAAAGAAAGAATCTGTAAAAGTTTTGACAGAAGTGATTAAACAGCAATTTTAAACAGGAATGTCAAAGTAATTTTTTTCCCCTCATTGCCGGATTTTCTACACATGATCTTATATTTTGAAACTGGACTGGTTTTTTTTTCCTTCTTTTTAAATATTCTTCTCTCCTTTTTGATTTTATAATATTATAAGCCAGAGAATCCTTTTAGTTATTTTTAAAATATCTTTTTCTTTTTTTTTAATTAATTCTTATTATATTTTGCTTGGAAAAGGAGGGGGAAAGTGAAAGCTAAAGAAACTTTGTAACACTGCCAACTAAGGCTTGGAAATATTGTATTTTTCTTTTGACCAGACAAAGCTGAGAAAGAACTGAGACTTTGTTTCAAGGACATCGCCTGTTTGATAAGATAAAGGGAAGGGCATGGGAGAGTATTATTACAGATGCTCTTCTGGGTTTCTATCAACAGCTGGAGTCTGGTGTTGAAGCTTAGGAAAAGAAAAGGTGATAAGTTTTTGGAGAAGAGAGTTATAACAAGAGCCTTGGATAATCAAACAAAGTGCAGTGTGCTCTTTTTATTCTTTTTAAGCTGTGCTACTCCTTCTCATCAGTTTACTTTTTTTTGCAACAGCTATTTGGATTTTTGGCTCTCTGGAACTTGTCTTTTTTTCCCCCTTGTCCTTGGAAGTTAAATTTCTACGTCTGCTTTTTTTTTTAAAGGGAAAGCTTTAGTATTAATGCTTCCCTTCCTTTTCTTCTTAAAGGAGTAACCTTTTTCTTCTCTTTCCCTTCCTGGTATTTTTGTCTTTCCATCTACCTTCCATATTGGTTTTTTTTCTTTTTTCTTTTTTTGGTTTATTTTTATGCATACTTTTATATTTGAGACCTCTTAATTGGATTAAGGTGTTGAAGAACCTGAATAATTTTTCCTTTCTTTTTAAGCCTTTTTCTTCATTTTTTTTGTCTTTTTTAGGATTTTACAACTTTTCCTTTTTGTGTGTGTGTTCATGTTGTGTTTATGGTCTTTTCCTTCATTCTTGAATTTTTGCTGTCATCTAACCAACTGATTGGATTAAGCTCTAGAAGAACATGAAGATTTTGAACTCCTCAAAATGAGTAGGAAATTAACAGCTCCTGGTTCTTCAACTTCCACTCCTTCCTCTCCACCATCTGGAGGACAATGTTCAATGCAGACAATATTAAGCCAAGAAAAAGAACAAGAAAAAGTGACCCTGCAGATGATTATGCAAGGAATTCAAAATATTCAAACAAGATCAGAGAATATTGAAAAGAGAACAGAGAAACTTGAACAGAGACCATTGAACAAAGAACAGGGAAAACCGATGAAAAAGTGGAGAACATCCAACAAATTATGATGAAGTATGATGATAGACTCCAAAAAATTGAAGAAGAAGATAAACAAACAGACAAGAAGATTGGAGATATTGGTAGCAGATTAACTGTGGTTGAACAAGATAAAAGGGGTATTCTGAGATGGGAGATGGACAAATCAGAATTTTATCATAGATTCCAAAACATAGAGGAAGAAAAAGGACAAAATCGAGCTGAGATAATGATAGAAATATTGGCTGAAACTTTGGAAATAACTGAAGAGAAGATGATGGATGGAATAGATGAGGCTTATCGAATCTTCACAAAATATGCAATGAGAAATAGCTTACCAAGAGACGTTCACATCAGATTTACAAAGAAAGCCATTAAAATGCAAATATTGCAAGTAGCAAGAGAGAAAACATGGAAATACAAAGATAAGGAGATTGTGGTCTTGAAACAAGTATCCAGAAGAGTGAGAGAGATGAGAAGAGAATACTGATTCTTGACCAAAATGCTACTTAAAAAAGAGGTGAATTATAAATGGCTGATTCCAGAAGGTTTAATATTCACATGGCAAGAACAGAGGTATAGAATTGACTCAATTGAGAAAGCTGAATCATTTTACACATAATTTTTCAGAGGGGAGGAAGAGGCAGAAAAAGAAATTTCACTGATTGAATTCCAAGAGGACTCCCAAATGACGACTGAAAAAGAAGGTGCAGTAGGTGGAAAGGAGGAAGCCAAAGAACAACGTGAACCAAGATCCATGAAAGCTCTCAAACCTAATTACAAAATATAACCATGGAAGAGAAAAAAATTGATTACAATTAATATGAATGGACTTAACTCAGCCGTTAAAAGAAGGAAAACCTTTCATAAATTAGAGTAATTAAAATTTGATATAATTTGTCTACAAGAAGTACATATTAAAAAAACAATATGAACAATTGTTGGTACAGCCAAAATTAGGGAAAATATTTACTTCCTTGACCCAATGTAAGAAAAGAGGAGTGGTTTTATATAATAAAGAGACCACCTCAGTGAAATTGATCTATACCAATGATGATGGAAGAATACTAATGGTGGAAATAATGGACAATAATATGAAAACACTCCTGATTGCAATTTATGCTCCGAATGACAAACAAGAATTCTACAAAAAATTATATATGAAAATAATTGAACTGGACTATGCTAATATAGTTATGATGGGAGATTTTAATGGAATTGTAGACAATAAATTGGACTATACAGCATAGAAAACAATAAAGCAAAACAGAAAGACTCTCCCTAAATCTTTTTTTAAAATGGTAGATGAAATAAACTTAAAATATACATGGAGAGAAAGAAATGCTAAAACTAAACAATACACCTTCTATTCAAATAGACACTTATCATGGTCCAGAATAGAAATGATATGGATGTCAACAGAATTAATAGCTAACATTCAAGAAATAAATATTGAAACAAGTACTTGGGCAGATCACAATTCAATGACAATTAAATGGAAAGGACAAAAAAGAAGATCTAGATGGAAGTTAAATAATACTATTTTAAAGGAAAAAAACTTCACACAGTGGATGGAGAAAGAATTGGCTTTTTTCTTTAGAGAAAACAAAAAAGAAGATACATCAGTCCAGAATGTATGGATACAATGAAGGCATATGTTAGAGGCTTGATAATAGACGATACAAGGAAAAGGAATAGCGTGAAAAGGCTAGCCTCTAAGGCCCTAGAGGATGAGCATAAAAGACTTGAAAAAGAGCTACAGAAAATGCCACAGAAAAAGGACATTAAGTTAAAAATGGATATAACCAAACATAAAATGGGTCTAATAGAAAAAGAAGAACTAGCACAGAAAATTAGAGGTGCTAAACAGAACTACTTTGAAGATGCAAATAAACCAGATAGATGGTTAGCATATAAGTTGAGAAAGGAGAAAGAATCAAGGAAAATATTGCAATTAATAGATGACCAAGGCCAAGTTTGAAAGGGAAGAAGGAAATCATTCGAGACTTCTATGGGAAATTATATATGCAAGAGAATATTGATGAGGAAAGAGTTAAGCAATACTTACAGAATGCTAATTTACCTCAAATACCTAAAGAGATCTTATTCGTGACCTGAATTTTCAATAGGTCTGCCAATTCTTCCTTTTGTCTTGATAGCATATTCTTTGTCAAGATCTTTGTATGTATGGATATTTATTAGAAATTAAACTAGAAGAAGAACAAGTTAAAGAAACTATGATTGCTTGGGGGAAGAATTTTGGATATGGGATTGATCTAGAGAAATGGCAAAAATTGTGGTCTCAAAATTATAAAATGACAATGTCAACAGCATATAAAGAAAATTTGTATAAGATGTTTTACAGGTGGCACTTTCCCCCGACAAGAATAGCAAGAATGTTCAAGAATAAATTTGAAAAATGTTGGAAATGTCATCAGATACCTGGCTCATATTACCATATGTGGTGGACTTGTGCGGATGCTAAAAAATACTGGACTAAAATCCACACGTAGTTAGAAAAAAATGACAAAAAAGCATATAGATTTGAAACCAAAAATATTTTTTTATTGGGAATTTTACCTGAAATATATAGTAAAGACTTGAAATACCTGACTGTAAATGTATTAACAGCAGCTAGGATTGTATTTGCTGAAAACTGGAAAAATGATAAAATACCATCAGAGGAGGAAATCATTAAGAAAATATTGGAATGTGCTGAAATGAGTAGATTGACATTTGAAATTAGAGAACAAGATGATAAACAATTTTATAAAATTTGGGATCTATTCTATCAATGGTTAGACAATAAAATATAGTAATGAAATATGTAGACTTTTAGAAAATAATAAATATATATAGATGTATTCTTTTCTTCCCCTGGATCTACCAGGGACTTTGCGGTATCCCTGGGATTGACAGGATGCACTCTTCACTTTCACTGTCTCTTCGGGATGGTTTAGATCCAATAGGACCTTCCAGGAGCAAAGATATCAGCAGTGATCTCAGACCTCGAAGATCGCATGCCGTATTGTCGTGACGCCAGCTCTACCTTCCCCAGGCTTAATTCCAAAACATTTTGACATCTGGGATCATTATTAATATTTATATAACAGGATGTAAGAAATAAAGATTTACTGACCATATTTTATTTAGGCTTTATTCTTTTTTAATCTCTTTGGTTGACATTAGTCTATGATAGTCTTGTTGTTTTAGCCACATTTTTTTTATCAAGTCTGCTATTGATTTCTTTTGCTGTTGTCAGCATTAGTGTGTAGATTTAAGTCTTCACTTTGCATTATTCTTCAACAGTCAATTGGTCACTTTATTTAATGATTTATATATTGAGATCATTTTCTGTGGTGATTCCTGCACATGTCTCTTTCTCATGCAGCATGATTTTGTTGTTCAGGTTTAAACCTAGATTATATCTTACAGTCTTTTTCTTTCTGAATGCCTCATTTGTGTGCCTAACCTTCTGTTAATCTTCCAATAGGAGTTTGAGGTTTTCGTTTGTTTTTAATTTGTGTCTTGAAGGTGCTTTTATCATTTGTGCATCATCACTTCAGAATAATCATTCTGATAAATAACCATTTATTTCTTTATTGTTTATCCAAAATGTAACTATAAAGAACCAAGTTGTGATGAGCCAGGACTCCATTTAAGCTATTAGTGCTTGTGCTTAGAACCCACCAATCACAACCCCATACCCCAATATCTGTCTGCTTGTCTTTTATTTTTCCCTTCAGCCCTGCTTGTCCCTTCCACTTCTTTGAGCAGGATCTTCCCCTGTTTCTTGTTTTATTCTACCCCTAACTGTAACCCTAACCCTGTTCCAAAGTCAGGGTATCCAGGTTCTAGGCATTTCTCTTTATATGTTCATAGTTTCTTAAATAAATGTATTTTGGGGGATGTTCTGTTATATCCAGATCTTTCTTTTAATATAATATTTATGGAATGATATGAACATTTGACATATAACTATCCTATAACATTCATGCAGTTTCGCAGTCTTTAACCTGGAGATAGCCTGATCCGTGCATCCCCAACTCGAAATAGATTTGAAAGATAGAAGCAAGATCTGCTTGCCTTTAAGGACAGCTGTTTTCCCCTAAGCAGGGGAATGGTGGGTGGTCTTGATTCTTTGGATGGAATGAGAGTAGAGGGGAGGCTTTCACAACAAGCTGGGACAATAAGAAAAAGGCCAAATTGGAAATAAAAAATGTGAAGTTTTGATAGGAAGGAGGAGGGATTAAGGCACATCTGGAAAGAGATAATCAGCTGGATAGCCAGAACATCTATATGAACTGGTATAGCAGGGAGATTCTGAAACCATTGACCCGGGATGTTTCAGAAAGATTGGGTGGGGACAAAGGAGAACAGGAGAGCTTGTGTAGTCTTGTAGTAAATGACAGAAGTCAATATAACAAGATACTAAGTAGCCACTACAGGGGAAGGGGGATACTCTATTTGTTTCCAATTTGTTTGCTTCTTCCTGATGCTAAAGAGCAGGGATTCTTGGCTTCCTCGGGATCCTGGCTAACTGCAACAGTGGTTAAAATGCAATATTGCAGGCCCACAGTCTGGAGTTTGATTCTACAGGGCTCAAGTTTGACTCAGCCTTCCATCCTTCTGAGGTTAATAAAATAAGGACCCAGATTGTTGGGGGAAATAGGTTAACATTATAAACTACCCAGGGAGTGCTTTAACACACCATGGGACAATACAATATATAAGTGCTATTGTTATTGCTATTCACCAAGATACTGGCTACAGCTTATGTTTGAGATGAAGGTGCTGGACCAAGAGTCAGGAGGCCCAGGTTCAAGTCTCCCCTCAGCCAGGGAAGCTCATTGAGTGACTTCTTTCTCAGCCCTACTACTTCACAGGAGGAGTGAATGTTATTTATGCTACCTTGAGCTCCTGAATGAAAGACAGGGTGTAAATTAATAAATAGCAGAGCAATCAAGTCAAGTTCCCCAAACAGGAACAGTGCAGGCAAATGGCCAAATGACACATCAGATGTGCCTCTTTACAGTAAAAAAAGGAACGTGCAAATTGTAGCCAGCAGCTTTATGGATACTTCTTTTAAAAAGTGAGCCATTCCAGATTTTAAAAGCAACAAAGGAAAGAAAGCCAGGAGGTGGTGCGAAGTAAAACTATAACATGAGGCATAAAACCATTGTTGATATCATTGTTTGTTGCAGTGGCTCTCTCTTTGGCACCATTCATTGGTTATCTTCAAAAGATATAATACCTTAGACACAGTCATTTGCTTTTCATATTTATAATGCATTTCAGGTATTTTCTTAAGCATAAGCTATTGCTTTCCATATTCTCTCCTAGAGATAAAGATACTGTGAAAGCAAGATACTTAATTTGTCTTGGACTTGAGCCACCACCTTTGCTGGATAAATCTTTATGATGGAGGCATGTTGTTTATGTTAAAGATACATGGCCAGTTCACTGTAAGTGTGAATAATGAGCCTCTCAAATAGATATATGAGAATATCCTCATATGTCTTCCATTAGATAATCACTTAACTTAGATTCTGTTCACTTAGCTTCGGGGGATTTGTAACAGAGTTATAAATATTTCACTTACCTGTTAGTAAGATTTTTAATGTTTATACTATGTAGGACAAATACAGTACCCCTTTGAGGTACCTTTGAGCCCTCTCTTTGAGCTGTTGTGTTTAGACTCCAGAAGCTTTGGGAAATCAATAAATCCTGTGATTTTATGGTATGACGATTTAGTATGTTTCTGTCATCCTCTATCAATTTTTCCAGATACACATACACAACACACACAAAAAATGGAGCAAAACAGTACGCTTCATTGCTGGTAAGAGAAATTCAGGCATTTTGGTGGTTTAACCAGTTTATATATAAATATATACTATAATTAATTACCGGTCACACATTCAGTCATTTTCATTTTATTGATTATTACATAGCACTGCAGTCTTCACAATGAATATTTATTTCCCTGTATTTAAAAAGAAAAGGGGAAGGATACAATTTGGGAATGCAAACAATACAAGCAATTCATTTCTTTTCTTTTCAGAATCACTCAAGTGGATAAACAAGCATCTTCCTTTATATCTTACTAGGATTCATGAAACAGTGCTCGGAAAGCATTGCAAATGTTCTGATGAAACTGCATGACTTCAGAAATTTCCATTGTAATAAAACAAGGAATAGGTTTTACCAGAGAAAAAGTGAAGAACTACAATAGCAATAGCAATAGCGCTTAGACTTATATACTGCTTCACAGTGCTTTACAGCCCTCTCTAAGCGGCTTACAGAATCAGCATATTGCCCCCAACAATTTGGGTCCTCATTTTACCCACTTTGGAAGGATGGAAGGCTGAGTCAACCTTGATGAGATTTGAAATGTGAAACTACAGGCAGACAGCACAAGTAGCCTGCAGCACTGCACTCTAACCACTGTGCCAATGCAGCTCAAATAAATGGTATGAAAAACTATAAGGCATATTACAGGTCATTCATTGGCAGAATGGCGTTTGTTTACTGAGAAGAACTCTAGGGAGACCCAAATATCAATTCTGTTCCCACGTGGTCTCTAAAAATGATAAAAGATCCAAATTATGATACTTATAACATTTGGAATTCATTCACCAGGTCATCTTTCAATGTGATATGGCATCTCCCTGTAACACCCAACTGTATTCTACAAAGGACAAAAAAGACATGTTGGATGCTAAAAGAAATAAATTTATACAAGCCTACTATTAGAATTAAAAATATGCAAAAATAATTGGGGAATCATTTCAGCATTAATAGAACATTTGTGGCTGATCTGAAGGTGTTTTTTCTAGAACAAAAGAATTCAAGGGAAGCTAGAATGAAATATTGTGAACTAGCAGCCATCTAACCATTCCTTACACTGGAATCAGGTTCCCGATCGATTTACTAGTTATTATTTATTATTATCGATTTACTAGTCATATTTTCTATTACACTTAATATATACCCAAAGTAAGAATTGTACGTTATCTGTATCAGGATGGCAAAATGTCAACATAATGGTCATGACTTTGAGATCAAAACCTGCTATGTTTAAGGACTGAGCTGCAGTTCTCCTTCTGGTCCGCTGCCTGCACGGGAGCGTCGACCGCTCCCAAGCCGGTTTGACAGCCGGCTATAAAAGGGAGCTGTCAAACGGCATCAGCTGTCGCTGCCAGCTGGCTGTCAGATTGCCATCGGTAGCCGCGGTGACCCTTTATTCGTTGAATAAAGTTTGTTAGTCGTTTCCCTGGCTCCGTCTCTCTCTGTACCGCTGCTCTACAACACTGGCGACGAGGATGGGATACAGCAAGACGACCAGGCGAAACAACTGAGCCGAAGTCACTACAAGAAAGAGCTGAAGCCGCCAAGGGCTGTTTTGAAGTCACCATCGCCGGCGCTCTCCAAGAAAAAAAAAAAAAAAAGAGCGCGAACTTTAAAGCTCCACAGCTGAGGAGCCAAGTGCCGCTGATAGGCACAACCAGAAACGCTTTTTTAAAAGCGATACCTCTTAAATTTCCTCACCTAAGGAAACTGACTCTGCCACTCCGATGGCATCAACTCCGACATTCCCACAATTCCAGCCGGCAGCAGAGACTTGGGAATCTTACGTGAATAGATTCGAATTTTTTAGATGGATTGATTTGTCTGAGGCTACAGACCTGAGAAAAAGGTCTTATTTTTTAAGCTTCTGTGGGGCTACCGTTTTTGACACAGCCTCTGCTCTAGTATCCCCTTGAGCCATCAAGGCTATCCCCTGGGATGAGTTGAAGGAGATCTTATCAAACCACTATTCCCCCAGGCCCTCTCAAATAGCTAGGAAGCTAGCTTTTAGAAGAAGGGTTCAAGTTGAAGGGGAAACTGTGACTCAGTATATGGCAGCATTAAGATCAGCTGCCTTACACTGTGGGTTTAGGGACCACCTCGAGGACATGCTACTGGACCAAATTGTGGGAGGAGTCAGGGACCTAAAACTGCAGAGAAGGTTATTGGCAAAAAAAGATTTGACCTTAGCCCTAGCTGTTGAGGAAGCTCAGGCTGCTGAGTTATCAGAACTTTCTGCAGCTGAGCTCCAGGGAAGCAGCTCTAAACAAGGTCAGGTTACAATTCATTATGATGAAACCTCCCAAGAAGAGGAAGAGGAAACATCAGAGGTAAATCGCCTCACTCGCCCCAGAACACCTTTGGATCCACCCAAAAAAACCAATGCCCAGACCAGCAAACAACAACTTCAGTGTATGAGCTGCGGGGGCAACCACCTTAGGTCAACTTGCAGGTTCAGAAACTTTATTTGTATGAACTGCCAGAAGAGAGGGCACATAGCCAGGGTTTGCCAAGCTGAACAGACCCATTCTCAGAGACCTCAAGTTTCTGCCCCCTCCCAAAGGCAAGTGGAAAATTGCTACACATGTTGTCACGCGGGCTATAGCACCAGTAATTCTAACAAAATAAGCATTTCTCTTTTCATGGAAGGTAAACCCTGCCGGATGGAGGTAGACACCGGGTCAGCACTCTCCATCATATCGTGGACCACCTTGAAGAAGATACTGCCTTCGCTCTCAAAGAAGAAGCTGATCAACTGCCACCTGACTCTTCGGGACTACCAGGGGAAGACCATCCCAGTCCTGGGTAAGGGAAACTTCCTCATTCAATTCCAAAACTTTAGAGGTCACTTGCCACTGGTAGTTGTAAATGGTGCTCTACATAGTTTGCTAGGACTAGATTGGTTTCCTGCCCTAGGCCTTAACATCACAGGTATTCACTCTGTAGTAAATTCTGAGGTTGATGCCCTTTTTAAGGACTACTCAGACGTTTTCAGCAGTGAGCTAGGATGTTATACAGGCACCCCCATATCTTTCGATCTGGGTCCACAAGCCACCCCAATCTGTTTAAAACCTCAAAGGGTTCCCTTTGCCATTAGGCCCAAATTAGACGCTGAATTAGACAAGCTCATCAGCCAAGGAATTTTGGAACAGGTAGATTTTGCCAAGTGGGAAACCCCCCCAAAAAGGATGGCAGTATGAGAATTTGCGCTGACTATAAGATGTCCCTCAACCGTTTCCTCCAAATTAGCGCATACCCAGTACCTGTAATCCAACACCTGCTCCACTCGTTTGAGCCAGGTACAATTTTTGCCAAATTGGACATGTCCCAGGCATACCAACAATTTCCTGTGGACCAACACACTGCTGACCTACAAACCATAGTTACACACAGGGGTGCCTTCAGATGTAAACGTTTACAGTTTGGAGTCAGTGTAGCCCCTGGCATTTTCCAATCAATCATGGAGAGAATCCTCC
Source organism: Hydrophis major (assembly GCA_033807585.1). Classification (NCBI taxonomy): domain Eukaryota; kingdom Metazoa; phylum Chordata; class Lepidosauria; order Squamata; family Elapidae; genus Hydrophis; species Hydrophis major. The sequence goes on along the minus strand of CM066328.1, from coordinate 294,136,144 downwards.
AGGGCCTACCTGGGGTGGTCCCATACTTTGATGACATTTTAGTCTCTGCCACCAACAAAACACAATTGCTACTCAGAGTGAGGTCTGTCCTTGATAGGTTTAGGCTAAATGGGCTCAAATTGAAAAAAGATAAATGCACCATTGCTACCAGTCAAGTAGACTTCCTTGGTTATCGAATTGATTCCTCAGGGATTCACCCTATTGAAAGTAAAGTTAGAGCCATTCACGAGGCACCCACTCCCTCTAACAAAACCGAATTACAGGCCTTTTTGGGGCTCCTAAATTTTTATGCATCTTTCCTGCCTCACAAGGCCTCTGTAGCTGAACCCTTACATAGGCTCCTAGATAAGAAGGCCCCATGGCACTGGGGACAGAAAGAAGCCAATGCTTTCCAGGCAGTAAAGTCTCTTTTGACTTCAGATGCTGTGTTAGTTCAGTTTAACAAGGATTTGCCCCTAGTTTTGGCTTCTGATGCCTCACCTTTTGGTATAGGAGCAGTATTAAGCCACAGACTTTCAAATGGATCTGAGGCACCTATTGCCTTCTTTTCAAGGACATTCTCTGCTGCAGAGAGAAACTATAGTCAGATCGATAAGGAGGCCTTAGCAGCTGTTGCTGCTGTAAAAAAATTCCACGAGTTTCTCTATGGCAATTCTTTTGAACTAGATCATAAACCTCTCTTGGGACTGTTAGCTGGTAACAAACAAACCCCACAGATACTCTTCCCGAGAATGACCAGATGGACTCTATTTCTGGCTGCTTACTCATACACTTTGGTACATTGCCCTGGAATAAACCTGAGCCATGCAGATGCTCTCAGCAGATGCCCCCTGCCAACACCAGTCAGGGACCCAGCTCCCATCCACGCAATCTTCGTCTGCAATGAACTTGACCTACCAGTCTCAGCTGGGGATATTGCTGCACACTCCAAAAAAGATTCTGTGATTTCCCAAGTCCTGGACTGGGTGGGGAGGGGGTTGCCTGACATTCAATTCGCCCCTGAATACTTGCCATTCAGGACCCGCAGGCAGGAGTTGTCTTCTCTACAGGGCTGTCTCTTATGGGGGACTAGGGTGGTCATTCCACCCACCTTGCAAAAATCAGTTTTAAGGGCACTGCACGAGGGTCATCCGGGCATTGTAAGAATGAAGGCCTTAGCACGCAGCTATGTTTGGTGGCCAGGACTGGATGCCCAAATTGCCAACTGGGTTAACGCATGCCAAGCCTGCCAGGCAACAAGGGCAGCCCCACCCACAGCCACACCAACCAGATGGGAAGATACAGGGGCGCCCTGGGCCAGGCTGCATATTGACCTAGCTGGTCCCATGCTGGGGAAGACATTCTTGGTTGTGGTAGACTCATTTTCAAAATGGACAGAGGTGACCTTGTTACCTTCCACCACCACACGAGTAGTCACAAGGGTTTTGACCAGACTATTTGCTACTCATGGACTGCCTGACACCTTGGTCCCAGACAATGGCCCCCAATTTAGTTCCAACGAGTTTGCCATCTTCACAGCCAATCTGGGTATCAGACACACCCTCACAGCCCCCTTTCACCCTGCGAGCAACGGGATGGCAGAGAGGGCTGTTAGATCAGTCAAAGAAGTTCTGGCCAAGCTGGGCCAAGCAGACTGGCATTCAAAGCTGTCCACGTACCTATTAACACAGCACACCACTCCATGCCCATCTACCAACAAGTCACCTGCAGAACTTTTGATGGGCAGACGTCTCAGGACTACTCTGGACAGGTTGCACCCCCACTACACTCCCAGCTCACCCCTGGCTTCTGACAGCCATGCCAGGGAATTCACCCTGCAAGACCGGGTCTATGCCAGGGCACCCACTATGGCTGCCAGGGCAGATAGTTTCTATTACAGGACCCAGGTCTTACAGAGTCCTCCTAGATGATGGCCGCATCTGGAGAAGACACGTGGATCAGCTGAGGAGGTGCTGGACCAAGCCTGCCGCCGAACCCACGGTCAACGACTCAGCCTACCCACCGCCTGCCGCAGCCGACCCGCTAAAGGACCCGGTCTACCAGCCGCTCAATGACCCAACCAACCGACCACCACAAGAGGCCTCACCAGAGCAGCAGTCAGATGGCAGATCCAGGGCAGCTGACGACCCTCCGCAGACTCCTGACATCGCCCGGGACGAGGCAGCAGCAGACAAGCCCCTGGAGCCGCGAAGATCAGGCCACGAACAGAAACCGCCATCTTGGCTTCGAGACTACGCATACTCGTGGCCAGGGGAAAGGAGTGCTATGTTTAAGGACTGAGCTGCAGTTCTACTTCTGGTCCGCTGCCTGCGCAGGAGTGTCGACCGCTCCCATTGGCTGATGCCATTTGACAGCCGGCTATAAAAGGGAGCTGTCAAACGGCATCAGCTGTCGCCGCCAGCTGGCTGTCAGATCGCTATCGGCAGCCGCGGCGACCCTTTATTCGTTGAATAAAGTTTGTTAGCCGTTTCCCTGGCTCCGTCTCTCTCTGTACCGCCGCTCTACAACAAAACCCATCTCTTTTGCAATGTGACAAATATAAAAAAGGCATGGAGCTTCAGTCATATAGTTATGGCCTCCATCTTCATTTTTTGATGCCATTCCATGGATCAATAACAATATTTCGGCCTCATTCATCTATTATTATTGAGATATTTCCCAAGTTATTTTCTTGACATGGGCTCAGGCTTTTCTTATCTGATCATTGGTTTAGTAGTGATTCTTCCTCATGTCCTTCAAAGCCATTCCATCTGTCTTCTACCAACCTGCCTTCCATACAGCATGAGTCAAAAAGAGGGCTGTGAAAGACCCCTCCTGGACATAAATTGTTTCAACTTCTACCCTCAAAACGATGCTATAGGGCACTGCGCACACCAGAACAACTAGACACAAGAACAGTTTTCTCCCAAATGCTATCACTGCACTAAACAACTAATTCCCACAACACTGTTGAACTACTTAGTAAGATTGTATTACTATTATTCTTCTCATCCTTCCTATTACCTATCTCTTCCCACTTATGACTATAACTGTGTTGCTTGTATCTTTACAAATTATGTTTTATTTGTTTTCTAGTAACATTTTATTGTTTATTAGTAACCTATGTCTATCACTAAGTGTTGTATCTTATAATTCTTGATGAATGTATTTTATTTTTTCTTATTTACACTGAGATCATATGCACCAAAAAGAAATTCCTTGTGTGTCCAATCATACTTGGCCAATAAGGAATTCTATTCTATTCTATTCTATTCTATTCTATTCTATTCTATTCTATTCTATTCTATTCTATTCTATTCTATTCCACTCCACTCCACTCCACTCCACTCTACTCTACTCTACTCTACTCCTTCTCTATTTCTAACTCATGGTAATGCTTCACATATTAGATAAAAGCAGATAAACCATTTGTATTCTCGCTCGGTATCTTCAGAATGTGTTGGATCTTCTTTCATCGTCCCTAGCTTTTGGTCATGTGAAATGAAACTGGAGGATTTAGAATCCAACATACATAGAGGATAGTGGGTTTTACAAAACTGGGCTACGAAGCCTGTGGTCATGGGTCTGCAGTAATCTATTCTGTCTGTCTCTCCAGGCACTGCTAAAGTGTATACTGCTACTGTCCTTGAACTTCTTCCCTGATGTGTGTTTAATTTAGCTGACCAAAAATGTCACATGTCACTGAGAAAGCTTCTATTTAACATTTTTCTCTTGATTACTCCTAAACAATAGAGATTTTTTTTTTAAAAAATGTAAATGAGTCTTAACTATTGCTTTGATTGGAATCCATGTCTCTTTCAAAATCAGAGAAAATCAGCATGTTAGGTAATTGACTTTGCTGATACATTGTTCTCTGTTGCATTGTTCAAACTAACTTCTTTTTTATATGCTCCTTTTTTCACAGACTCTAGTGATGCCTTTTTCACAGTTGATCCTTTTAATTCAGTTGAATAGTTGCTATTAATTACACTATTCTATACAGAAAGGATTAGAAATATGCCCTTAGGGATAGAACTCTTTTAATTCTAATAAAGATTTCTGTTTGTACTCTTCTTTCTCCCTCCTTCTTACCTTTCTCTCTCTATGCCTTGTACATTAAGCAATACAGTGAACTTCTATATCCATCATCTTTGTCAAACTGATATATTCCCCAGTTCATCTCTGCGGTTCTACAATTACGCATGTTTCAAGAAGAATGTGAATACTATGTAAAGTCAGTTGTAACCGCATGTAAATTTAGAAACAATGATTACAAAAGATGAATTGCTAAAATAGTTGCAATAATATTTATCTTTCTAGAAAATAGTCTAAATATTGGAAGGAAAAAGAAGATGACCAGTGCATAGATGAATGAACAGTGACAATGTTATCATACACAAAAGTACAGGGTACAAAAGTTGCAGTGAAAATGAATGCACTGGAACAGATGGGGGCAGGATCATCCTGGATAAAATCTATGTTGTTGAGTTCACACTGATTTGATAGCCCATAGTCAAAGTAAGTCATTATTTAATTTCTGAAGAGCAGAAAGAATGCAGAAAAGAACAACAAAGATGATTGGGGGCTGGAGATTAAAACATATGAAGAACAGTTGGGTATAGCGAAAAGAAAGACTAGAGGTGACATAATAGCAATGTTCTAATATTTGGGGATATCATCTAGAACTAAGGAGAAATTTCCTAACAGTAAGAGTAATTAACCAATGGAACAGGTTGCCTTCAGAAGTTGTGGGTGCTCCATCTCTGTAGGCTTATAAGAAGAGACTGGATATCCACTTGTCTGGAATGGTATAGGGCAGTGGTAGGGAAACTTGGCTCTTTTATCACTTATGGACTTCAACTCCCAGAATTCCTGAGTGAGACATAAAAGGTTCCCCATCTCTGGCCTGCTGGTTTTTCAGTTGTGGGGGAAATCAATTTTTGACTTGAATGGGACTGTTTAATATACAAATGTAGGACATATTCTTTACATATCCTGTTCTTTATATTCTTTATATATCTTATTCTTTATATGTCCTGCATTTGTATATTAAACAGTCCCATTCAAGTCAAAAATTGATTTCCCCCACAACTGAAAAACCAGTAGGCCAGGGATGGGGAAACTTTTATGGCTCACTCAGGAATTCTGGGAGTTGAAGTCCATAAGTGATAAAAGAGTCAAGTTTCCCTACCCCTGATATAGGGTCTCCTGTCTGAACAGGGATTGGACTAGAAGACCTCCAAGGTCTCTTCCAATTCTGTTATTCTCTCTTTCTCTCTGATATTCCTAATTCTTTATACCTAGTGCATCTATTCCTAGATTTTACAAAAAAGAATCTAGAAGTTATCCAAACCTAAACATGTGCATATATTCACCAATCTGCACTGCAGTTTATTCAATATTTTCTACAACTGTGTGTGATCCAGGATTTCTCATTCACAAAACGAGGCCTGTTGTTTATGGAAGACCTCCTTTGCCTTGTATAATAAGGTATTTACAGAATAGCTCAATTTGCACAAATGGAAATCTCCTCTCTTCATGGAACTATAATCCTGGGTTCAATCCAAAGCATTATTTCTATAATGCTTTCATGAAAATGGACCTGAAATTTATTCAAAGCACAGTTTACCAGACCCTTCTTTCCATCTGTTTACCATTCTTTTTTATGCTAGTTTTTGACAAAGATTGTAAAGCCTTTCAGAAGAAGCCTGTTTTTTCTTTCTCTATAATTTAATCACAACAAGAGTAGCCTATTGCCTCTCTGAAATACAGCCTTCCAGACTATTTTTTTTTTGTACCCAGTGTGCCCCCAAATCACATTATTGAGATTCAGAGGTAGCCATGCTAATTTGGAGTAGATTAATTTCCCTCCATAATTGGACCCTAAAAGATGCAAAATGATTTTTTTTTCTGCTCCAAACAATGATGGAAAAAAAACATTGGCTTCAGTACTCTCGCCCCACCACCAAACTGCACCATTGACTTTAAAGTGAAATCCTGGAATACTGGTGTGGGAAGCCCCCCCCCCCAATTCAAGAATGAACTATTTGGGGGAATATTAAAAGAGGCAGAATATTACATTTTCCTAAAGGAGAAATGGAGAAAAATCTTATCAAAGGCAGAAAACAGCCCCAGCCTTCCTGCCATAGGAAAACAGCTCCACGCTAGGTAGATGGAAGAGGCTGACCTTTAGGAATGCAGATTTTGTATCCATTCATAAACAAAACACTTGGTGCTGATAGAATTAAGAATTTACATTCCCCCAGGAGAAGGCGGAGCTTCGTTCCGGCGATACAGCTGCGATCTCGGGGCTCTGAGATCGTAGCCGATATTTTCGCCCCTGGTCGGTCCTAACGGACCTAAACCGTCCCGTAGAGACTGTTATGTATTGAAAATGGTATACTCGAAATCCCCGAGCCTTGATTGGCCAAGGCACGGGGATTTCTGATTGGCCGATTTAGGTCTCCCGCGATTGGTGCAAACCAAGAGCGGGAGACTTGAATCGCTGCCGTTGGCCGCGGCAGCCTTGCGAAAGGTATAAAAGCCGCGGGCTTTTTGCCTTTCGCCGGTTCGGTTCACTTGTTACAATAAAGAGCTTTTAATTGAAGTCACCGACTCTGCGCTTATTTCCGGACACGACACTGGCGACGAGGATGGGATCTCGCCCCTGAACCGAACCCCGTGTCCACCTAAGAACCAGCGACAGCACTAAAATGGCGAAGATAGCACCGCCCGCCCCTTTCAACCCTGCCGCCGAAGATTGGGAATCGTACTCGGATCGGTTCCGAATGTACCTAGAATGCGCCGGCATGAAGGACGCCCCGGGCCCGCTGAAACGCGCTGTCTTTCTTACACACTGCGGACCAGAAGTCTTCCAGATGGCTAAGGCATTAGCCAAGCCGGCAGACGCAACCGCCATGGACTGGGACGTCCTAGAACCAATACTGCGGCGCCATTATGCCCCCGAGGTCCCCATCCTAATACGGCACAACGAGTTTTACCGCCGAAACCAGAAGCCCGACGAAAAATTGAGCGATTTCGTCGCAGAACTGCGGCGGCTGGGAGGACTCTGTGAGTTCGAGGGTCTCAACAGTCTCATAAGAGACCGCTTCATACTCGGGTTATGGGATCCTACTCTGCAGAGCCGACTTATGGCCAAGGGCGACATCAGCCTAGCCGATGCCCTTACAGCCGCCGCAGCCGCTGAAGCAACACGCACGTCGGCAGACAGCATGCGAAGATCTGACGCGAAGGGCGGGAACAACAACCCGGCAAGGTCGGCCGACGCAAGAAGTGAAGCGACCGCACACTACGGTGAATACCAGTCGAACTCCAGCACGTCCGAAGACGAGGAGGACATTCACCGAGTACAGACGGGACGCGGCGATCAACGAAGTCGAAAAGGCCGTAAGTCGAGGACCAGTTGCGCCGGGTGCGGCGGCGACCACCCCAGGTCAGAATGCCGATTTTTTGACTCTATCTGTAGGCATTGTGAACGAAGGGGTCACATCGCCCGAGTTTGCCGCCAAAAGAAGACTCGCAGCCCGCCCAAATGGGAGCAGCACGACAGACGGAGAGAAAACTCCCCGCCCAGAACCAGAGAACGACAGCCAGACGGTCGATGGGACCGCGCTCAACGATCTCAAAGAAGCGGCGACGGTCGATGGAAAGAAGAAACCCATCAGACGGTGACCATCGGCCACGCCACCTCCGACGGCGCTAGAAAAATACATGTAGAGGTATATATAGATGGCCAACCATGCAAGATGGAAGTGGACTCTGGGTCCTACCTTTCCATGATTGCATGGCATGAAATCAAAAGACTGGTGCCCACTCTACAAAAGAGAAACGTGCAGACACAAAAGATCATCATTAAAGACTACCAAGGGAATCGTGTCCCGGTAGTAGGCACCAAGAATTTCAACATAACCTACAAAGGCCACACCGAACAACTACCACTCACAATCGTCGATCGCGACCGCCCAAGCCTACTGGGTCTACAATGGTTCGCCCCGCTTAACATCGCACTGACAGGTGTCAACCAAGTCACCATCGAAGCTTGGGAACAGCGGCTAACCCAGGAGTTCCAGGAGGTGTTCGATGGAGGCTTGGGCAAGTACCAGGGGCCCCTTATCTCATTTGACTTAGACCCAAGGGTTCCCCCTAAGAGACTTAAGCCTAGAAGGGTACCGTTTGCATTAAAACCAAAAATTGACGAGCAGCTTGACAAACTCGTCAAACAGGGGGTATTACAGCCGATAGACCACGCCAGGTGGGAAACCCCTATAGTGACCCCAGTAAAACCGGACGGGTCAGTGAGAATTTGCGGGGACTATAAGGCCACCCTAAATGGCGCATTACAACAAAGCGCCTACCCAGTCCCTATAGTACAACATCTGCTACACTCGCTAGGAGGGGGCAAAGTCTTTGCAAAACTCGACCTTGCTCAGGCATATCAGCAGCTGCCGGTAGACGAGAAAACGGCGGAAGCCCAAACAATAGTGACCCATCGGGGGGCCTTCAGGTGTAACCGACTCCAATTCGGAGTCAGCGTGGCACCAGGCATTTTTCAAAGCCTGATGGAACGTTTGTTGCAGGGCATTAAAGGGGTGGTGCCCTATTTTGACGACGTACTAATAGCGGCGCCAAATGAAGCCGAGTTACAGACGCGACTCAGACAAGTCTTAACAAAATTTAAAGAAACAGGACTGAAAGGTTAAGCGAGAGAAATGCAATCTATGTACAAAGCAAGTAGAGTTTTTGGGCTATCTCCTAGATCAAAAGGGCATTCACCCTACAACTAAAAAAATAAAAGCCATCAAGGAAGCCCCCACCCCAAGATCCAAAACAGAATTACAAGCATTCCTAGGATTACTAAATTTCTATAATGTTTTCCTACCTCAAAAGGCAACGGCGGCGGAGCCCTTACATAGACTCCTAGACAAGAAGGCAGCCTGGACTTGGGGGAGGCGAGAACAAACCGCTTTTCAAAAGACCAAAGACCTCCTCACCTCCGATGCTGTCCTGATGCAATTTAGTGAGACTTTACCACTAGCTGTCACTTGCGACGCATCACCCTTCGGCGTCGGCGCTGTCCTCAGCCACACCCTCCCAGACCAGAGAGAAGCACCCATCGCCTTTTTCTCCAGGACTCTGACCAAACCAGAGCGCAACTATAGCCAGCTGGACAAGGAAGCTTTGGCTATAGTTGCCGCCGTTAAACGTTTTCATGAATACTTGTACGGCCGCCCGTTCACCATCGTGACGGATCACAAGCCTCTGTTGGGCATCCTCCCGGGAGACCGAGCCACGCCCAACATCTTGTCACCCCGAATGACAAGATGGTCGGAATTCCTGGCAGCCTACAATTACGAACTGTTACACAAGCCAGGTAAGAAAATCTCGCACGCAGACGCTTTAAGCCGCTCGTCCTTACCTAACTCTGAACCTGACCCAGCACCTACCACAAATACCCTGAGCATAGAAAGTTTACCTATTACTGCATCCGACATTGCCAGGGAAACCATTAAGGACAGGCGTCTGGCGCGAATCTTACACTGGTTAGAAAAGGGCTGGCCAGAAAAAGACTGTGACGAGACTTTTAAAACATTCCGCCAGCGCCAGACCGAACTGTCACTACTGAAGGGATGCATTCTTTGGGGTGACCGGGTGGTAATTCCAGATAGATTGCAAGAAAAAGTTTTGAGGATGCTACATGAGGGTCATCCTGGCATCGTCAGGACTAAAGCCCTGGCCAGAAGCTACGCTTGGTGGCCAGGGATGGACAAGCAAATTGAGGCATGGGTCGCCAAATGCCACCGATGCCAGGAGACCAGATCCAGCCCACCCACAGCACCCATCCGGGATTGGGAAACACCACGAGGGCCCTGGTCCAGAATCCATCTCGACTTTGCGGGCCCCACAAACGGACATACGTTCTTAATCACAGTCGACGCATACTCAAATTGGCTAGAGGTGGCTGACATGAAATCCACCACCACAGAGGCTGTCATAAAAGAACTGAGCAAACTGTTCTCCACACACGGCCTCCCAGACGTCATCGTCTCAGACAACGGGCCCCAATTCACCTCCATCGAATTCGAACGGTTCCTGGCAGAGAAGGGCATCCGCCACGCGTTGACAGCACCGGCGCATCCGGCGGCGAACGGTAGGGCGGAACGGATGGTCCAATTTACAAAAAAAACACTCAGGAAAATGGACCACGCAGAGATCAACGACAAAATCAACCGCCTACTCTTTATACAACACATCACTCCCAACACTACAACCAACAAGAGTCCGGCAGAGCTATTAATGGGCAGGAAGCTGAGGTCTCCACTTGACAGACTGCACCCGACCTACAACCCGGAGCAGCCCCCAGACTCCAGCTCCAGGTTCCGGACATTTAACCCAGGCGACCTGGTTTACGCAAAAAACATGACGGGGGACCCCCTATGGATCCCAGCCGTCATAACACAAATCACTGGTCCAAAGTCGTACCGGCTCCAAACCACGGACGGGCGAGCCTGGAAACGGCATATTGACCAGTTAAGGTCCAGAACGGCAACTGACCTCAACCCCCAAGAAGCGAACCAAGGGGGGAGGGAATACCCGGAAAGACAATCGCAAAATAAAATAAACCAAAAATACTCACCAGAAAACAGCCATCGCGAATCCCCTCCGGAGAAGAACCGTCTGGCCAGCTCTACCGACTCGGAGAAGCCAAGCGGGAGCGGCGAAATCCGCAGCTCAACCGACCCGGTAGGCCCAGGCGGGAGCCACGGCGAAAGAACCGGCCCGTTCATCCAGCCGGTTCGCGAAGAGGCAGGAGCAGCCAAAGGAACGACCGCTCCGGCCGAGATACAACAGGAATGTGAGTTGCGCAGGTCAACTAGGACTCGACGGAGCCCCGCCTACCTGCGTGACTACACCACCTGACGGACCGTACCAAGGGGGGAGGGGTGTTATGTATTGAAAATGGTATACTCGAAATCCCCGAGCCTTGATTGGCCAAGGCACGGGGATTTCTGATTGGCCGATTTAGGTCTCCCGCGATTGGTGCAAACCAAGAGCGGGAGACTTGAATCGCTGCCGTTGGCCGCGGCAGCCTTGCGAAAGGTATAAAAGCCGCGGGCTTTTTGCCTTTCGCCGGTTCGGTTCACTTGTTACAATAAAGAGCTTTTAATTGAAGTCACCGACTCTGCGCTTATTTCCGGACACGACAGAGACGGTGATCGTGAAGGGATCCCAGAGATATCGCAAAATCTCTGGTTTGATCCGGAAGAAGCCCTTTTGCTGGCGGCGGAGAGGCAGCCTCCATAGCTGCTGAAGTCGGGACAGCTCCGGAAAGAAAGTGATTGGAGTGAAGTGTGTCGGCTGGGTGAGAAAAACTCTTTTGTGCTGTAAATTCGCTAAGGTTGGAAAGTTCATCCGATATAAAGAAGAAAGCTGTGAGATTTTTTTTTGACTGAAATTGTTTTGAGCGGTGTTTTTTAAAGTGATGTCAAATTGAGGCTTGGGTTTTTATTTTGTTTTTTTTCTTTATACTTTTTGGGAAAGATTTTACTGTGACTTTGTAGGTAACCGGATTGAATTTTCTCTTATATATATTTTTATGCTCCCTTTGATTTTATGCTCCCTTTGATTTTTTAACTTTCTTTAGGATAGAGGCTCCCTTTGGCTATTTTTTCTTTTTTTTCTGTATATATTATTCCTTTTTTCTGGCGGGGGGGGGGGAGAAAGAGCATTAAGAAACTTTGTAACACTGCCAACTAGAGGCTTGAAAGTATCTTTTTGTGAATTGGAGAGAATTGCAAAAAGACCTCATCTCAAGGACTTTTTAACGTGATAAGATAGAGGGAGAGCACAGCAAAATATTATTGCAGGTGCTTTCCTGGACTGTTATCAACAACACTTGAGGTTTGGCTTTGAAGCTGCTGGAGAAGAGAGTCATAACAAGAGCCTTGGATAAATAACAAAGTGCAGTGTGTTTTCTTATATATACCCCATTCGCTAGCCTTTTTCTAAATTTTAATTTTAGTAATATTTTTATTTTTGCCTTTTATTTTAAAGGGAAAGCCTCAGAGTTTTTTCTTTTTTCTTCTTTATTTTTCTTTTCTTTTTTATTGGGACTTTTTTGCTTTTCATATTTATGTTTTTGGACTACTTTGTTGTTGTGGTTGTTGTTGTTGTTGTTGTTTTTTTTTTTTTGGATTATTGAGACTTTTTAACTGGATTAAGGTGTGAAGAATTTGAAGGAACTTTTTGTTTTGTTTTTCTCTTTTTGCTTTTTCTTTTTTCTTTTGCTCTTAATCAATATTATTATTTTTGGATTTGTTTGTTTTTTCCTTTCTATTTTTTTCTTTTTTATGGTGGACTATCTCGTAATTGGATTAGGGTCTAGAAGAACCTGAAGATCTTTCTTTTTCCTTTTTTCCTGTTTCTTCTTTGGTGTCGTGTTTTTTACTATTGGAGTTCTCCATTTTGGATTATAATTGGCTGCTCTACCAGTTGGATTAAAAGTCAAGAAGAATTTGAAGTTTTGGAAACATTGAAATGAGCAGGAAACCAATACCATCTGGCATTTCTGCTTCTACCTCTGCTTCCCCACCAGCTGGAGGACAACGTTTAATTCAGACAATGTTGAAGCAAGATAAGGAACAAGAAATAGTAACTTTACAGATGATTATGCAAGGAATCCAAGATCTTAAGACAAAATCAGACACAATTGAACAAAGAATAGAAAATATTGAACAAAGAACAGAGAAGACTGATGAAAAAGTGGAAAATATTAAACAAATGATGGTCAAGTATGAGGAGAGATTCCAAAAAATTGAGGAAGAAGGAAAACAAAGAGAGAAGAAGATTGGAAATATTGACAGTAGACTAACAGCGGTTGAACAAGAAAAAGGTGGGATGTTGAGGTGGGAGATGGAAAGGTCAGAATTTTACCTCAGATTTCAAAATATAGAAGAGGAAAAAGGAGAAAATTTGGCAGCGGTAATGATAGAAATTTTGGCAGATGCTTTGGAAATTACAGAGGAAAAGATGATGGATGGAATAGATGAGATATATCGAGTCTATACAAGATATGCGATGAGAAATAAATTACCCAAGGAAGTCCATATTAGATTTACCAAAAAATCTATTAAAATGCAAATATTACAAGTAGTAAGAGAGAAAACACTGAAATACAAGGGTAAAGAGGTTGTGGTTTTAAAACAAATACCCAGAAGAGTGAGAGAGATGAGAAGAGAATATCGATTTCTGACCAAAATACTATTGGAAAACGAAGTGAATTATAGATGGCTGATTCCAGAAGGACTAGTGTTTGGGTGGCAAGAGCAGAGATATAGAATTGATTCAATTGAGAAAGCAGAACTTTTCCATGCAGAATTTTTTGGAGGAAGAAGAGAGGAGGCAGAGAAAGAGGCTTTATCAACTGAGTTTCAAGATGAACAACTGGAGACTGAAAAAGAGAAAGGAGCAGCAGGGGGACAGATGGATAATAAAGAACAGCATGAAGTGAGATCCACGAGAGCTGTTAGACCTAAATATAAAGCATAATCATGGAGGAAAAAAAACTGATTACAATGAATATAAATGGACTTAATTCAGCTGTTAAAAGAAGGAAAACTTTTCATAAATTAGAGAAATTAAAATTTGATATAATTTGTTTACAAGAAGTTCACATTAAAAAACAACATGAACAATTGTTATTACAGCCAAAATTGGGGAAAATATTTACCTCTTTGACTCAATGTAAGAAAAGAGGTGTAGTTTTATACATTAAAGAGGCTATTCCAGCAAAATTGATTTACACGGATGAAGATGGAAGAGTATTAATGGTAGAAATAATGGACAATAATATAAAAATACTCTTGATTGCAATTTATGCTCCGAATGATAAACAAGAAGAGTTTTATAAAAAGCTACACATGAAAATAATTGGACTGGACTATGTTAATATAATTATGATGGGAGATTTTAATGGAATTGTGGACAATAAACTGGACTATATAGCAACAACAACAAAGCAAAATAGAAAGGCTCTCCCAAGGTCCTTTTTTAAAATGACAGATGAATTAACTTTAAAAGATATTTGGAGAGAAAGAAATGTTAAAGCTAAACAATATACTTTTTATTCAAATAGACATTTATCATGGTCCAGATTAGATATGATTTGGATCTCAACAGAACTAATATCTAATATTAAAGAAACAAATATTGAAACAAGTACTTGGGCAGATCATAGCCCAATGACAATTAAATGGAAGGGACAAAAAAAAAGATCGAGATGGACATTAAATAATACTATTTTAAAGGAGAAAGATTTTACACAATGGATGGAGAAGGAATTGGCTTTTTTCTTCAGAGAAAATAAAAAAGATACTTCAACACAAAATGTGTGGGATACAATGAAGGCATACGCTAGAGGTTTGATAATAGATTATACAAGAAAAAAGAATATTAGGAAAAGGCAAGCTTCTAAGGCCTTGGAAGATGAATATAAAATTCTTGAAAAAGAATTACAGAAAATGCCACAGAAAAAGGATATTAAATTGAAGCTGGATGTAATCAAACATAAAATGGAATTAATAGAGAAAGAAGAACTGGCACAGAAAATTAGAAACTTTAAACAAAATTATTTTGAAGATGCAAATAAACCAGGTAGATGGCTAGTATATAAATTGAGAAAAGAGAAGGAATCAAGAAAAATATTGAAGTTAATAGATAAACAAGGCCAAGTTTGTTATGGGAATAAGGAGAAAAAAGAAATTATTCGAGATTTTTATGGGCAATTATATAAACAAGAGAATATTGATGAAGAAAAAGTCAAACAGTATTTACAGGAAGCTAATTTACCAAAGATACCTAAAGAGACTGAAGAAATGCTAGAAAGCAATATAACAATGATGGAACTAAATGAAGCATTTAAGAGACAAAATAATGGGAAAGCTCCGGGTCCAGATGGGCTTCCAGTAGAATTTTATAAAACATTTCAAGAATTATTGAGCATCCCATTGTTAGAAGTTATGAATGAAGTTATGTTAAAAAAGATGATACCTAAAACATGGTCAGAGGCTTATATTACACTCATACCAAAGGAAGAGACTGACCCATTGCAAATTAAGAATTATAGACCTATTTCTTTATTGAATGCAGACTATAAAATCTTTGCTTCAATCTTAGCAGAAAGACTAAAAAAAATTTAAATAATTTTATTCACTCAGATCAAAATGGATTTCTGCTAAAGAGACAAATTAGAGACAATATGAGAGTAATCTTGGACACTTTGGAATACTATGAGGCTCATCCTGAAAAGCAAATGGCTTTGATATTCCTAGATGCTCAAAAAGCATTTGACAACGTGAACTGGAGATTTATGTTATTATTATTGGAGCAGATGGGTTTCGCTAAAAAATTTATTCAAGCAATAGAAGCTATATATAATAAACAGACAGCAAGGGTAATGATGGAGGGGAAACTTACAGATTTTATTAATATAAGGAAAGGCACAAGACAAGGATGCCCCCTATCTCCTTTGCTATTTGTGTTGACCTTGGAAGTGTTAAATAGCAATATTAGGGATGATAAAAGCATAAAAGGAATGAAAATTAAGAAGGAAGAATTTAAGCTACAAGCTTTTGCTGATGACTTAGCTTTTATTTTGGAAGATCCGCTAGAAACAGCTCCAAAGTTACTGGAAAGGATAGAGGCATATGGAGAGGTGGCTGGTTTGAAAATAAATAAAGACAAAACAAAGATTTTGACAAAGAATATGCTATTGAGACAGAGAGAAGAATTGGCAGATCTTTTGAAAATTCAAGTTACAAATAAGGTTAAGTATCTGGGGATATATTTGACAACAAGATGTAGCACATTAAAGGAGAATAATTATATTAAACTTAAACAACAGATAACTACAGATTTGAAGAAGTGGGAAAACTTGCAATTGTCATTAATAGGGAGAATTTCAACAATTAAGATGAATATCTTACCTAGAATTTTATTTTTGTTTCAAACAATACCAATTAGGCTTGGAAAAGACTATTTTGAAGATTTAAATAAAATTATGTTGAAGTTTATATGGCAAGGTAAAAAAGCGAGAATAAAGCTAAAGCTTTTGCAAGATGCTAGAATTAGAGGAGGTTTTGGTCTGCCTAATTGGGAATTGTATTATCAAGCTGCAAGTTTGATGTGGGTCAAAGAATGGATAACATTAAGGAAACATTGGTTGTTGACATTAGAAGGGCATGACTTGCTGTTGGGTTGGCATGCTTTTTTATGGTATAAGGGAACTAAAACACAGGGTTATTTTAGAAGACATTATGTACGGGAGTCTTTGTGGTTAAATTGGGAGAAAATAAAAGGACAATGTTATTTGAAAATTCCAGTTTGGTTATCGACCATTGAAGCATTTTCCTATCCTATAATCTACAAGAAGGAACAAACAGTTAGATATGGGGAACTTTTGGATGAAAAGGGTGAACTTAAATCGATCCAAAACTTAGAGGAACAAGGTATAAGGATGAATTGGTTTTCATATGCACAAATACATTCAAGGTATGATGAAGATTCTAAAACGGAGGGATTTTATGATAAACAGACTGATTTAGATAAGATCTTGATGGGTACTGATGAGAAGGTGATTAAAAAACTATATGGTTATTTACTGGGAATGAAATTAGAGGAAGAACAAGTCAAAGAAACTATGATTGTTTGGGGGAAGAATTTTGGATATGGGATTGATTTAGAGAAATGGCAGAAATTGTGGTCTCAAAATTATAAAATGACAATGTCAACAGCATATAAAGAAAACTTGTATAAGATGTTTTACAGGTGGCACTTTCCTCCGACAAGAATAGCAAGAATGTTTAAGAACAAATCTGAAAAATGCTGGAAATGTCATCAGATACCCGGCTCGTATTACCATATGTGGTGGACTTGTGAGGATGCTAGAAAATATTGGACTATAATTCGCATGTGGTTGGAAAAAATGACAAAGAAACATATAGATTTGAAACCAGAGATCTTCTTATTGGGAATTTTACCTGATATATATAGTAAAGATTTGAAATACCTGATTGTAAATGTATTAACAGCGGCCAGGATTGTATTTGCTAAAAATTGGAAGAATGAGAAAATACCATTACAGGAAGAAATTATTAAGAAAATATTGGAATGTGCTGAGATGAGCAGATTGACATTTGAAATTAGAGAGCAAGAGGATAAACAATTTTACGAAATTTGGGATCTTTTTTATAAATGGCTAGATGATAAAATACGATAATAGAATATTTAGAATACTAGATATTAAGGAATATCTTTATTTTGCTATTATTTTGCTATTTGATATTATATTTATAAAGGATTTTTTAGGATTGATTTGATATGACTAGATGATTTGTTATAGAGTAAACTGGTTTAAAGTATTGTTAGCTCATTAAGCATGAATGATTAAAAATATAGTCAAAAACTTCTTTTTTTTAGTGATATT
This sequence comes from Hydrophis major, assembly GCA_033807585.1. Classification (NCBI taxonomy): domain Eukaryota; kingdom Metazoa; phylum Chordata; class Lepidosauria; order Squamata; family Elapidae; genus Hydrophis; species Hydrophis major. The sequence goes on along the minus strand of CM066328.1, from coordinate 294,118,665 downwards.
AGGATATATAAGTTTGGATTGACAATATGAGTTGTTATGTAACATAATTGTAATTGAGACTACAGAATGAATGCACAAAAATGATGAACCAACTGACACACTGGATGTACATATAAGAGTTGATGTTTTTATGTTTTGTTTGTCTTGTTTGTTTGTCGAAAATTAATAAAAACTTTTTCAAAAAAAAAAAAAGAATTTACATTCCCCCAAACAAATTCTAAGGACACAGCAAGACCTTTAGGACATAATAGGATTAACCCATCATTGTTGAAATAGTAAAAGACACAAGGCTTACTACATTGCACATACCCATGGAGCATCTCATTCACAACATCCCAGAACCCTATAAAGATCCATCTACTCACTCAGTTGTTTTGTCAGTCACCCCAGAAACATGCTGCTGTCACTAAAGTTTCTCGCATCCCAATAAACTGAGACCTTTCCAATCAGCCAGCCTCCATTTTATTTCCAGTGATTTTATCCTGGCTTGGAACCAGATTGGATTTTTCTTCCCATACTGGGAAATAAATAAATAACAAAAAAGTAAATGGACTGTCCCTCAAGCCCCAGAAAAGTTAAGTGAGATCAACCAGATGGACAAACAATAGACCAAAGCAGAAAGATAGGCAGAATCTTGCACAGTTATTTAAAATGTTCTCATGAATTTCTTCTTGTAAAGATATCATTTAACTCTGGGATGTGTGTACAGTTAAGCCAACCCTAATCAATCCATTGTTACACATAGTAATTTGTAAATCAAGACCCATCGCTAAATGAGACTCTGCAAATTAATGTTTTGGAAATTCTTGCTTTGGTTGATGTTAAATTTGAAGGGTTGCTATTGCTTTGAAATGAAAAATGTATTTACCTAGAGGTTAATAATTCTGTTTACAAATATAAGGAAGAAATCTATGAATAAATGTCACAGCAGTACTTCATACATTCTAAGTCATCACAATAATAACTGTATGAAACCCATGTGATGCTAGTTATCTAAGTTTTGCTTGTTCTTTAAGCATTTTAATGTTTAAAGAGACACTGTTGAATAAATACAGCTTTATCTAGAACACTACAACTTTTGGTATTCAGGCTGTTTATATCCCTATACAATATTTTTGTGTGTGTGTGTGGCCTGTTTTTAGAATTGGTCTGTTTTTAGAATTAGACTTTTAAGTTAAATTTATTATTTCAGGAATTGTAAAAGAATTATGCACTGTTTATAATGCTTTTTTTCACTAACAGGGCTGGGATGGCCTATATAATTGCCCCCCCAAAAATCCTTCTAGTGTTATCAGCAAAGCATGCCTGATGGCACTGCTGCCTGTGAATGTCATGCTACATAGATTTTTCTGGACTCAAATTATCATCTAAGTCATGCAGAGTTCATTGCTTTTCTCATATCCACATGCTTAAGCAGCATAGCTCTCATATCATTTTTAGAATGTCTTTTGTCTGACACTTCTCTCCTCATCTGCTTTATTTCTTGAAAACTTTTTTTCTTATAGAAACCAAACCATCAGTGAATACATTCACAACGTGCAAAATAAATAAATAACTTGATATTGATTTTCACACACTTTGTTTCGTGAGTCAAATGTGAAGGATTTTCAGAGATGGATGAGTGCATACGAACAGAACTACGGCCTTGTATGATGCATGTACAAATTTATTTCATTTGCAGGAGAAACAGATTCAGCAGAATGGGGGGGGGGGGGATTTGAAGAACACTATCTGCCAGCACAGTATGGATGTGTATTCAATTTTCTTAATCAATGTTCAGTCATGCTGCATTGAGATTATTGGGAGAGGAAGGGAGGGAGGGAAGGAAGGAAGGCGGATGGGAGCAAAGGAAGGAAGGGATTTCAAGTGCCATTATAGTTACAAAGTTAAACTCAGTCTGAGAAGTCCTAAACTAAACCCTTATTATGACATTCAGATCACAGATGACCCTGATCTGTCACATCCTTTTTAATGGATAGATGGGCACCTAGAGATTGCAGGAGCACATGAAATCCCACACTGATAATACTTGCACAGGTTAATAACTGAATGAAAATAGACTTTCTGAAAAGTAAAGTGGGCCAACAAGAAAGCTGGAACAGTTGATGAAATACCAGAGAAACTATTTATAAAGCTTGCAACATGATATTGTTAATGTGCTATTTGCAATTCATAAGCGGGGATGGAAAACACAATAATGGTCAAGACAAATGGGGTGGGGGAGGGAAATCAGTTTATTTTAACTTCCAAATGATCACATTTGGAAACTTAGACAGTCTACTATTGACCTCACCCCTTTCCTAAGAGGTCTATAGGGGGCGTGCATAAGCGCACCAATGTCTTATTGTTTCTTTTAATCTTTGTTTCTTTTTATTTTTCTTTTATGTATCCATTTCATGTATTCATAACTATGTTTATACTTATACCTGTTATCTTATAATCACTTGACAAATAAATAAATAAATAAACAAACAAACAATTAAGCTCATATTCTAATAAGATCATGCTCAAGGGTTTAACAAAAAACAACCATAAAGTTTTGTCTATTTTTGATTTACTTTTTAAAAAAGTGAATGAAATATAAATGCATTTATAACTGCTATCCAAAAGATTAGAAACTGCTTCTATGTATGGGTAGTCCTTGGCTTGCAACCATAATAGAGGTCTGAACATTTGTCATTAAGTGGGTCAGTTGTTAAGTGAGGCATTGTCAGAAGAATAATTTGGGGTTCCAACTGGAGCCGGGATTGTGCAAGAATAAATAAAAATGAGATCCAGACAAGTGTGTGGAAAGAAGATATATTTATTCCTAAAAGCAAAACAATTTGTCTTTAAGGACAGCTGCAGAGAAATGGGGTACAGTGACAGACTTTTACAGGGGGAGTTTGTCTGGAATGTGGAAATGTCTATGTACTGATTCTATGGTGACACGAGGTGTGTATGTATGTGGGTGGGTGGCTGTGTATTCTTATGAACATGCAGTTCTGCTGGAAGACCTAATTTAATTAACTCTAATTGTGTTTGCAGACCTTATCCTTTGATATGTGGATTAGGTCTGGGTAACTTATTTGGAGGTTTGAGGAAGTTTCAGTGAAGGATTTCCTCCCGTTTGCTATTTTTAATTTCAACTTGACTAAATTGTCTAGTGGAGATGCTGATTCTCAGACTATTGTGGCTTCATTAATGTTTTAAGAGAAAATGGAAACAATATAAAGAATAAAAAATATTTGGATATAAAACTTCTCTTAGCATCACATGACTACACCTGATTTCACAATCATTTTTGTCATGGTTATTAAGATATCATATGACTGAAGCTTGATCTAATTTGCAGAACTTACTAATTCAGAATTTTTATTATCATTTCTAAGGTTGGTTGCTGCACCTGTTGTCATTAATTTGATCTTCTTTTATATTTAATTTTAGTCATGTTTTTTTCAATGTGCTTAAAATCAGAACACCTCATTGCTTTCATGACAAACATACATACAAGTCCAGAAGCCATAGTGCCATGTTATAGTACATGGCAAAACTGACTGGCTCCAAGTGAAGATAGATAGATAGATAGATAGATAGATAGATAGATAGATAGATAGATAGATAGATAGATAGATAGATAGATAGATAGATAGATAGATAGATAGATAGATAGAATAAAGAGATAGAGAGACAGAGACACAGACAGACAGACATAAGAGAGGGAGGGAGGGAGGGAGAGAGGGAGAGAGAGAGAGAGATTAATGGATGGATGGACCAAAAATGGATATATGAGATAGAGAGAGAGAGAGACTGAGAGGGACAGAGACAGACACAGAGACACAGACAGACAGACAGACAGACAGACAGACATGAGAGAGGGAGGGAGGGAGAGAGAGAGAGAGAGAGAGAGAGAGAGAGATATTAATGGATGGATGGACCAAAAATGGATATATGAGATAGAGATAGAGAGAGACTGAGAGGGACAGAGACAGAGACAGACACAGAGACACTGACAGACAGACAGACAGACAGACAGACAGACATGAGAGAGGGAGGGAAGGAGAGAGAGAGAGATTAATGGATGGATGGACCAATTAACTGATTGTATTATCAATTAAGCAATATCATCTTATGGGACAAGAAGCCCAATTTCACTATCATAGTCTCTGTTCTCTGGAGTGGCATCCTTTCAGAGATTTGAATAGCTCTTACCTGATGGCACTTAAGAAACATTTAAAGACTTTTTCCAGGCTCCGCTGCAGAGTGAAATTTGAACTCCTACCAGATGTTTTTTGTTTGTTTGCTTACATGTTGTTTGGGTTTATTTTTTTATTTTTTTATTGTAAGATACCCAGGGTCATTGTTAGGAGGCCTATAAACTATAAATAAATAGACAGCCAGATGAATTCCAAATGAAATATTGAAGGTTGGTTGATCTTGAGAAAATCTGGAGAATAGGTGGAGTCTTACATGATAAATGGGGAGAATATGTTATTCCTATCTTCCAAGTGAGGGAAAAAAGAATAACTTTTTCAATATCAATATATGGGGAAATTCTGGAATAGATAGTAAGAAAATGAAATCACTGTAGTAATTCTGAAACATTGAGATAGATTTGTTAAGATTAATTTTACCTCTTCCCCCCAGTAATTTCTTTAGGTGATTGTGGAGATGTGGCAGACAGTATTTTGATTTTTCAAAGCATTTGGCAAAGCCTCCCTGACATTTTGATAGGCAAAAATAGTTAGCATTCTGGTGTGTGGTATGACAATTAAATAGATATTTAATGAACTTGAAAACTATACTATGAGTATCTACTAGAAGCAGTGGTGGGATTAAAAAATTTTTTACTACCGGTTTTCTGGGCATGGCTTGGTGGGCATGGCAGGGGAAGGATACTGTAAAAATCCCCATTGTGTCCCCATTCCAGGGGAAAGGTTACTGCAAAATTCCTATTCCCTCCCCACCCCACTAACCTGCTTTCCAACTCCGTTCTCCTGTGCAGGGCAACAAAAGAAGACCCTGCCACCTGGAACGGGCCAAAAGTGGGAAGTGCGGAGGCCAAAAATGGGGCATGTGGAAGCCAAAAATGGGGCACAATGGGATGCTGATTGGCAATGGCGATCTCCACAGCCTGGAACGGGCTGAAAATGGGACACGTGGAGGCCAACCAAAAATCAGCTGCTCATGCTAAATCAGGCTGTGCTGAAGCTAACCAGGCTGTTTGCTGTTTGCTGCAAGAAAGCAAATTGCTGGGCGGCAGAGGCGGAAAGGTATAGTGGCCAAGTGGGTGGGTGGGGCTTCAGCAACATTCACTCTATAAGACACACATAGGAATACAGCAATGGTTGTAAGTGTAAAGACCAGTCAGAAGTCACTTTTTTCATTGCTGATGTAACACTGAGTAAACAAACGATTGTAAGTCTAGGATTACTTACATTGGTTTTTCCTGAAACTGGAAAGAAGACCGGGTGGTGTGTTCCAAATGAAACATAAGTCAGCAATATAAATTGGCTGCAAGAATGTCAAGTGTAATCATAGCTCACAATCACAATCAATAGAAGTATCTTTTCAAAATTGCATAGGTTATTCATTTTAGTTTATTCTGTGCAGACCAGCGTGTGCTACCAAAATTTCAAACACTAAATATTAAAATTTGGACAAAAAAAATTAATTCAGGAGTGACTCCCAGAGATATAAGCAAAGACATTATTTCTTCTTTCCCTGGATTACCTATCATGGTTTTTGTCATTCTTAGCAGTCTAGGATAAACTAAATACTGGGAATCATAAATGGTTGATCGGAAGGATACTGTACATTACAAACTAGGATCAAGGCTGAAGCTAAAAGATAGAATTGAAAAGCAACCAATGAATGCAAGATCACATGCTAGCCTGTAAAACACAATGGTATATAGATATTTTGATTTCCATTGCAAACTTCCATGGACATATCTTCTGACACTAGGGTGCTCAAATATGTCAGTTGCATAAATATTTGTGCATAGCAGCTATTTCAGATTACATATGAACTAATCTGAGAATCACTTAATTTGTTTATTGTGAAACTTTGGGAAAGTTCAGAATGTTGAGGGTTTTTTTTTTTTTGAAGCTATCTAATTTCTGTTTGCATCAACTTTTTCAAAACATTCATTGTGAAGGAAGAGGAATGGAAGGCAGGAACAACAATTTGATAGTAGCAGAGCAGAATCCCTGGGAAATATCACTGACAAGAAGTTCAGCCTAATAAACAAATCCAAGTATCTTTGTACTATAAGTTCTTATATCCAAATAATCTGCTTTAGCCCTCTGAGGCACAAGTGGCAGTTGAAAGGGTACATTTTAAAAGTTGACCCAATCTACAGGAAAGTTGTAATTGTTAAGTTCTGAGCATGGGTGCAAGGATGGAGACGAGCCAGTGAAACAATGAACTTCAACTCTTTATTTACATGTGAAAACAGCTCAGCTCATTGGCCACGATGGGCCCCTTTATATAGGCAACTCTTAACTTATTTAACCAATGAAAACACAGGGAGTGCTAGCTCCATAACCAATGGGAGAGGCTTGTTAATAGCCAATCAGATTCTCCTGAATGGACTAATCTGATGTCGCTATTATCAGCCAATCAGAAGTGCAGGGCCAGAACCCTGCACTTTACTTCAAGCTCTTAATGATCTTTATTAAGCATTTTTTGATTCACAACACTCCTTCCCCCCGGGTTCTGTTTAAGGGGTGCGTGTCACGTAGTCTTTGAGGTAGGCAGGTTGTTTTGATTGTCTATTAGATTTCCGTTGTCCTCCCGGTATTTGGCTACAGTTTTGTTGGGGTAGGACGTTATCTGGTGAAAAGGGTGCCTCCCGTTCCGCATTCAAATTTTCGTCGTCGCTACTGCTTTCGGCATCTCTTTGAGGCAAGGCCACCCCCATTCCGGGTCCATCATGTGCTGTCTCTGAGTGGTCATTACCACTGCTTAAACTTTCTGCCACTTCGAATTCAGCTTCCTCGCTATCTCCTCCCCCCTCGGATTGGAAATCAGGGGGCTCGGAGATCCCCGACTGTAGCCTTGAATGCAGCTGATCAATATGGCGTTTCCAAATTCTATTGTCACGACATTTTACACGGTACGATCTAGGGCCAGTTACTTGTACTCTAGTTGCCTCGACCCACAACGGATCGCCCGAAAAGTTCCTAGCGAAAACCAAATCACCTACCTGGAAATTGCGACATTTCCCACTAGAACCGTGTGGCTTTTCAGGTTCATATGCTGGATGTAGGCGGTCGAGGTGGGAGCGGAGCTTCCGTCCCATTAACAACTCGGCGGGAGTTTTATTGGTGGCGCTGTGCGGAGTGATATGCTGTAAAAGGAGTATCTGGTTAATCTTGTCTTCTATATCACCATAGTCCATCTTATGCAAGGTTTTCTTGACGAATTGTACCATGCGCTCGGCCCTTCCATTGGCCGCAGGATGTGCTGGCGAAGTCAGCGCATGTCGGATACTGCGGTCTGCCAGGTACTATTCGAAGGACAGTGTGGTAAATTGAGGCCCGTTGTCAGATACCAGAACTTCTGGTAATCCGTGTGTCGCAAAGAGTCTGTCCAGTTTCCTGATGATTGCTTCGGTCCTTGTATTCCTCATTTCATGGATTTCAAGCCAGTTCGAGTAGGCATCCACCGTCAGTAAGAATGTGTGTCCCTTAGTAGGACCCACAAAGTCCAGATGAATGTGGGACCATGGTCCCCTCAGCGTTTCCCATTCGGTTGGGGTTGCTTTCAGTGGGGCGTTGCTTCCTTCCTGGCATTTGTGACAGGCTTTTACCCATGTCACTATCTGCTTGTCAATACCCAGCCACCACGTATAGCTTCGTGCGAGGGCTTTCATACGCACGATGCCGGGGTGGCCATCGTGCAAGGTCCTTAGTATCACTGGCCGCAACAGCTCTGGGACGACAACTCTATCACCCCAGATAATGAAGCCCTTTTGAGAAAATAGTTCCATTTGCTGATTTTTGAATGGGGCGTAGTCGTCAGATATTTGGTCTAATGGCCATCCCCGCTCGACCCAACTGAGGACTCATGCTAAAATGGGGTCGCGTTTCATTTCCATCGCAATATCTTGGGCTGTTAATGGCGGCGTTTGAAGTGTCTCAATCTGCATCATTGTGACCGTCGGAGCGGGGTCATCAATAGTCTCTGGAAGAGGTGCACGGCTTAATGTGTCGGCATGGGAAATGGCCTTCCCTGGGCGATGTTGAAATTTGTAATTATATGCCGCCAAGAATTCTGACCAGCGGGTCATTCTGGGAGATAATATATATGGTGTTGGCCTATCTCCCGTGATTATTCCCAGCAAAGGTTTGTGGTCAGTCACTATGGTAAATGCTCGGCCATACACATATTCATCAGAAGTCAATAAATCTTTTACATGTCGAAATGACTGTTCTTCTCTACGTCCCCATACCTAGCTTGCTTTTTTCCCCCCAATAAACGATGTAGGGGCTCAGCTACGGTTGCTTTGTGAGGCAGGAAAACGTTATAAAAATTGATAAGGCCCAGAAAAGCCTGGAGGTCGGCCTTGTTCCGGGGTTTTGGGGCGTTCTTGATCGCCCTGAGTTTGTTATCGGTGGGGTGAATGCCTTGACTATCAATTAAATATCCCAAAAATTCTACGCGATCCGTACATAAATAACACTTGTTCTTTTTAACTTTGAGACCGGAGTCTTTAAATCTCTGGAGAACCAACTTCAGGCATTCCTTTAGTATTTTCTGGGTTGGGGCTGCGATTAACACATCATCAAAATATGGAACAACACCTTTTATCCCTTGTAATAGCCTCTCCATTAAGCTTTGAAAGATTCCCAGGGCTACCCTCACTCCGAACTGGAGTCGGTTACATTTAAACGCACCTCTGTGCATAACGATTGTTTGGCCTCTGCCATTTTTTTGTTAACAGGCAGTTGTTGGTATGCCTGGGCTAAGTCTAGTTTAGCGAAGACTTTTCCACCCCCCCAGGGAATGGAGGAGGTGTTGCATCACCGGTACCGGGTAAGCGTTTTGCTGAAGGGCGTGGTTCAGGGTGGCTCAGTAGTCCCCACAAATTCTTATTGATCCATCCGGCTTGATGGGCATTACGATTGGGGTTTCCCAGGGAAAGTGATCGGTTGGTTCTAGCACTCCCTGAGCTATTAATTTATCAAGCTGCTCGTCAATCTTTGGGTTAAGGGCAAAGGGAACTCGATGAGGCTTAAGGTGGATGGGAGCTATTTCGGGATTGAGGTTAAACGATATCGGGGTCCCCTTGTACTCGCCTAATTTTTCTGCGAAAACGTCCTGGAATTCGTGGACGAGGTCTTCTTCCCAATCGCTGCTGTAGGTTCAGTGAATGCTGGCTACTTCAATTCCAAGTGGAGTGAACCATTGGAGGCCTAACAAACTAGGCCGATCCTTGTCGATTACAGTCAGGGGTAGAAATGCTGTACGGTTCTTAAACGATACCCGTACTCGGCTGGATCCAACAACCGGGATTCAATTTCCTTGATAGTCCTTAAATATGAGCCTTTGGAACTGGAGGTCATGCCTACGGATAGTGGGGATGAGCTGCTTGAGGGTCTTCCAGGAAACCATTGAGAGGGACGTTCCTGAATCGACTTCCATCAGGCAGGGCTGGTTTTCGATGGCCACTTTCACTTGGATCTTTTTGGTGTCCAGAGATGAGGCGTGACCGATCGTGATTGTTTGATGAGCCTCTTCTTGCTTTGTTCGGTGGTTTAGGGTTTTGTTTCTGTAGGAGTGGTTGTTCCATTGGTGGTTCAGGGGGTCTTGCTTCACGGGACGACTTCCCATCGGTTCGTGGTAGTTAGCCTCCCTTGAGGGCTGGCTGGGTCCTGGCTTGCTTCTACAGACCCGACCTATATGGCCTCTTTTCCCGCACACATGGCAGAGCGCATCGAGGAATTTTCATTCAGACCGGGGGTGGCGTGCTCCACACCCGGTGCATTGGTACTGTGATTTCTGGCGTTGGTCCCGTTTGGACCGAAGTCGTTTCTTTCCGGTAGTGGCATCCTTTAAATTGTTGGTTTCCAGAAACATCTGGAAGCGATCCATATATGAGTCCCAGTCTTCTTGTGCCGGGTCGAATGGAGCGGGTGATATGATGCAGCCAGACATGGTTCCGCTGTTGGTGTGTTCAGCCATGTGCTCGGTTATGGTTCTTCGTCGTTCAGCAAGCTCTGATGTCTCCACATCCCACCTTCGTCGCCAGTGTTAAGTTCTGAGCATGGGTGCAAGGATGGAGACGAGCCAGTGAAACAGTGAACTTCAACTCTTTATTTACATGTGAAAACAGCTCAGCTCAATGGCCACGATGGGCCCCTTTATATAGGCAACTCTTAACTTATTTAACCAATGAAAACACAGGGAGCGCTAGCTCCATAACCAATGGGAGAGGCTCGTTAATAGCCAATCAGATTCTCCTGAACGGACCAATCTGATGTCACTATTATTGGCCAATCAGAATTGGAGGGCCAGAACCCTGCACTTTACTTCAAGCTCTTAATGATCTTTATTAAGCATTTATTGATTCACAACAGTAATCATGACTTACAAAAATCCTTTCTTAAAATTTGTTAAAGTTCAGCATTTTTCACTCAACAAGTTCTAAAGGCTATTTCTAAAAAAATAAATATTTATAAATCTCTCTCTCTCTCTCTCTCCATCCTCCCTTCTCTCTTCCTTTCTCTCTCTCTTCTATCTAGATATCATTTGTGGATGGTATTAATTCAGATTGCATAGTAGAGGTAGGCAATGAAATGCAGTTATAATTTTAAAAATTACAAAATTATAATTTTATTCATTTTTCTGAATGAATAAAAATACCATTGGCTTAGAGGTAGGAATATAAACCTACTCCCTATTATAATAAACTATTGAAAAGTTCTTAACCACATTGTCTTAATTAAAGGTAGGAAGGACTCTGGTTAAAATATATAGGTACGTCTAGGATTGGTTACTGGTGTGAAAAATAAGTTTCTAGTCCTATCACTTCCAACTGGGATCCTCATATGAAGATGCTAGTTATTTAAGGTTGCACTTTTTATGCTCTACTGAGGAGAGTAAGCTTGTTAGGGAAAAACACAAAGCATCTGATACCTAAGTCAAACAGTAGCTGAAAAAGCTAGTGGCTTCCTACGCTCTCTTAGGCCTGAAGTAACCATTCCACATCCTTCCATTCCCTACCATCCAGTCAGAGCTGAATAAACTTCTTGGATGATAACAGATAATCAGAGTTGGAAGGGACCTTGTAGGTCATCTAGTCTAACCCCTCACCCAAGTGGGAGACCCTACACCATTTCTGACAAATGGCAGTCCAATCTCTTCTTGAAAATCTCAAGTGATGGTGCTCCCATAACTTCTGAGGGCAAGGTGTTCCATTGGTTGATTGTTCTCACTGTCAGAAAGTTTCTCCTTATTTCCAGGTTAAATCTCTCCTTGTTCAGATTCCATCCATGATTCTTTGTCTGGCTTACAGGCACTTTAGGAAATAGCTGGACCCCTTTGTCTCTGTGGCAGCCCCTCAAATATTGGAAGACTGCTATCACGTCTCCCCTGGTCCTTCTCTTTACTAGACAAGCCAAGCCCAGTTCCTGTAACTGTTCTTCATATGTTTTAATCTCCAGTCCCCAAATCATCCTGGTTGCTCTTCTCTGTACTTTTTCGAGCGTCTCAACCTCTTTTTTGTAATGTGGTGAACAAAACTGGATGCAGTACTCTAGGTGTGATCTTACTAAGGCTTTATAGAGTGGTATTAACACCTCCCTTGATCTTGATTGTATCCCTCTGTTAATACAATTTGGGATTGCATTAGCTTTTTTGGCTGCTGCTGCACACGGCTGGCTCATATTTAGCTGGTTGTCCACTAAGCCTCCAAGATTCCTCCCACAGTTACTACTCAAGTATGGTTTGTCAGTCAGTTACGAGTCCATCTAGTGGTGGTGCTATGTATTCCACTTTTTTCTAGCTTACTAAGAAGTAGGTTGTGGATGAGAAGCAAAACATCTTCAAAGAAAAAGAAAACAAGAACAAGAAGAAAATCCATTTGCCTCTTGAAAAAGCACTTTTGGGGTAGCCATTCCATACCTCTCATTCTGCAGTATGGATTTGCTTAAACATTTATACTTAAGGAAAAGTATTCAACATGCAATGAGTTCTTTCAATGTGAAAAGGCTAAGTCAGAGACAAAGTGATAAATTTGCATTACTTCAGTGCAATGTAAATGTACAACCTAAACAGTACCATTGCAGCAAATCAAATGTCTGTTTCAAAGTTTCCATTTGGCTTGGAATCAAATATTAGTTTGAACAGGGATGAATAGCAAAATAATATATAGTATTTTGAGTGCAGTATCTATCATATGAGACTAATGCAAACATAGTTTTCTGGAAGTATTAGAACAAAAATATTCAGGCATGGACAACAAATTTGTCAGAAGAGATATTTGTCTCTTTAAAACACTTTCTACTTTCCTTGTTTTATATCCAAACATAGTCCATCTTATAGTTTTGGAGCATGACCAAGAATCATTTGAAATTAAATACTCCTTTTATGACAATATTATCCTGTCCAAATGATCTAATTAATTGATGTGGGAAAGGACCTATATATAAATACATACAGGCTGTTTCAAAGTAGAAATAAACATATTCTGCAGAATATGCAGAAATAGTGTTGTTTAAACTACAAAGAAACAAAAGGGGGAAAAAAATATCCAAGTATGGCCAAGTATCTTTCTGAAAAAAAAAAATGTTTTAGTGAGTGAAAAGAGTGGTAGTAGCTGATCACAGAAATAATGATCAGAAACTGGGTTTCATAAATATAGATGAGTGTAGTAAAGCAATGGACTGTTCAAATGGAGTACTAAAAGACAAACAACATATTAATTAATATATTTTCTTTAGTATCAGGTTCTGTAACCCCTCCTCTTCTCTCTCTCCTGTCACCTGAATAAAATAAAATGTTACTGCACTGAACCCCTACAGCTCTCATGAAAGTGAAGAGAAGGCTCATGAAACTGTTGAGAAAGACCCTTTCTTGGAATTTTATTTCCTGCCTGATTCAGTCATTTCCTCTACATTTTTATAATCCTAATATAATGGATTTTAATAAAACCTGCTGTAAAGGTGCCGAGTGGGTTTAAAATACTGAGAATGCCTTTGTTTAGGTGTCTAAATATGGAAGTAAGTATAAAGTAAAGTAAAATTGAAAAGAAAGAAAAATGGGAGAGAGATCTTTATGTATTTTTTAAGAAAATGTCAGTGGCTTCACTTTGTAGTGATCATATACAACAAACAATCTTTCCTGAAGTGCATGAGTAGCGCACTTATTAGAGTTAAAGAATTCTCAAAGACATGAATGAAATTCACCAATATTGGTTCAATTATCCCTGTAAGAAAATTGGATTTAATTTCATATTCAGTTATTGCTTGGCACGCAATACTTGCCTTCATGTAACATCATTGATCAATTTGTCAGAAGAGATATTATTCTTATTCTTATTCTTATTCTTATTCTTATTCTTATTCTTATTCTTATTCTTATTCTTATTCTTATTCTTATTCTTATTCTTATTCTTATTCTTATTCTTATTATGGTTGCTCGCAAGTCAGCCAGACTTTGAAAATGGGTTTGCCATTTTTGTCTACCTATCAGGTCCTTCCAAGGATCTGTCATATGATGTTCGAAGGTTTCAGTATCATTGCAGGACACAAGCTGCTCCAATCAGAGTTGGATTCCTTTCAGAAGGTTTGGAAAAATTCATGGAAGGAAGGTTTACCAGCATCTGATAGTTTTGAAGTTTTGGTGCTACCTCCACATTAGAGATGGTGTGACTCCATACACTAGTTCCAATGGAACAGGAGTGTCAAACTCAATTTCATTGAGGCCTGCATCAGGGTTGTGTTTGACCTAGGGAGGCAGGATGGCCGTGGCCTGGATGAGCATGGCCAGCTAGATATCACTCATGTCAGGAGCACCTGTGGTGGCCTGAGCACTCTGCCAGAAAAAATACATCCCTGAGATCCATTTCCAGCTGCAACAGCCTCCTGCAACCCTTTGCCACTGAAAACAGAGCCTAAGAGAGCAGTGTGTGGCCCTCACAAGCTCCATTTCCAGCTGCAATAGCCTTGTGCAACTCTCTGCCAGTGAAAACAAAGCCCAGGAGGGCCGCACATGGTGCTCTCGAGCTCTGTTTTCGCTGACAAGCTGATCCTTCACTGTTTCCGGGGAGGCCTTGCAGGCCTGATTTAAGCACCCCATAAGGCCAGATCTAGCCCATAGGCAGGGATGCCAAGAGGATTATTAAGTGCTGAAATAAGACTAAACTCTTCGGCCAGGCTTTTCATGGCACTGGCAGGGCCGGGGCTGGTCTGGGCAGGGTGTTGCATGTGGGGGGCAGGCTGGGAGTGCAGTTTCTCTCCCATGGAGGGGCGCACCACAGAAATGAAATTAAAATTCAATAAATTACATAAATAACTGTTCACTGAATTTCAGATTAATAAAGGTTATGTCAAACAAGGCTGCAAGGCAGTTTTGTTATACACACAAAGTATAGAGTATGAAGTATATATCCAATATTGTTTTTCTTTTTTAAAAAATGGTTTTATATATATATATATATTTTTTTTTTAAAAAAATTCCCCTTCGTGGGCCCCCTTTGAGCTCCATGGGCCCTGGAACAATGTACTGGCTGCACCCCCCTCTCTTTGGCCTGCCCATGGGCCTGCAATAGAAGGAGAGAAAGAGAGAAAAAATTATATGCCCTGGTTATGAATGCTTTGGGGACATCTGGTTGACCACTGTGAGATTATCTGTGAGAATCAAAATGCAACCTAAGAAAAACACAGCTGTCTTTATATTCATATAAAAACAGTATTAATAGCTGAGATAGGAGAAGGACTGTATTGCATTTTCATCACCTGCTGTGATTCTGAAAAATATAATTTACTTTTATCTGCTTTAGAACTTTTAAAAACAAAGACAGTAGCATCCAATGGTCTCTGCTGATACCAGTCATTTTTAGATAGAATTATCCATAGTGTGAGGAGGAGGCTAAGAAGGTTTATGTTGAGATCACAGGTGGGACACAGAAAAATTAAGTCTCCCAAAGTTTCAGAGCATCGGATTTATCATCTCCTTTAAAAAAAATAAAAATAAAATGCTGTTAATTGCAGCACGGATAGGGCAAAGCAATTTTTGCTGAGATTACCTCTAAATGTCACATATAGAAATTTATTGGTAGAAATATGCAATGAAGACAAAATGTTTGAACTCTTGCTTGATAGCATAGTTAAGTTCTTAATATAAATGTTGGAAATGACTCATCCCTTCTTGTATCCCATGAATTCTTAAAATAGTTTGTTGCTATCATTGCTAGGTATGGAATTTTTTTCAGGATGGGTGAGAAGTTTTCCACTGTGATGGTTGCTAGTGAAGAAATACTTAAACATAGGGCATGGGGGCTTGGCTTTTTCTATCACTCCTTCCTACCCCTCCTCTACCAAGAACTCTGAAAGATACTAAAGAAAGATGGTTCATGAAACCATCGTGGAAATTTTGGAATTAAAAACTTATAAGAAGTTTAACTTTTGCCTTTCTTTATTACCAGACAGCCCTATGACCTGTTAGGTCATCTTTTGAGAGAAGGGCAGTGCAGTGTGATATAATCAGAATGAGCATTAAATTTTAGGCTGACCATATTATTATTTTTTTCACCCCAGTGCTGGATGGTCCTGGGGTTATCTATGAAAAATCTATAAATATAAAAATAATTCTGTGGCAAACACATTTCAACAATAAGTCAATATTTACTTACTGACAAATACAATGACTGTCGTGTCCGCGAAATGACGCCAGGAGTCGGTGATTTCATGCAAAGCTCTTTATTTGAGAAACTGGAACCGAACCGGCGAAAGGAAAAAAGCCCGCGGCTTTTATTTCTTTCGCCGCGGCGGCCGCGGCCAATGGCAGCACTTCGAATCTCCCGCGGTCTGAACGAACCAATTGCGGGAGATTCTTAACGAGCCAATCGGCGCGGCTCGCCAGACCAATCGGAAAGCCCCGCGCTTTGGCCAATCAAAGCGCGGGGATTTCAAGTATGTTAATGAGGACAGAACACCCCTCCCCTCTTGGTTCAGTCCTTACGTTGCGTAGTCACGTAGGTAGGCGGGGCTCCGTCTGGTCCTACTTGACCTGCGCAACTCAGTTGTAGGCTGGATCTCGGCCGGTTCGGTCGGGATCTTCGTTGCTCTTGCTGCTGTGGGAACCGGCTGGTCGATCGGGCCGGTTCTTTCTCCGTAGCTCCCTCCTGGGCCTTCCGGGTTGGTTGAGCTACGGGTTTCGCCACTCCCGCTCGGTCTTTCCGGGTCAGTCGAGCTGGCTTGGCTGTTCTTTTCTGACGAGGGGTCGTGATGGCTGCGTTTCGGTGAGTACTGCTGGTTTATTTTTCCTTGTATTCGGTCTCCTGGGTATTCCCTCCCCCCTTGGCTTGCGTTACGGGGGTTGGGTTCGCCTGCGGTCCTCGACCTAAGTTGGTCGATGTGGCGTTTCCACGCTCGTCCGTCTGCTGTTTGTAGCCGGTACGAGTGTGGGCCTGTTGCTTGGGTGATGACGGCTGGGATCCATAGAGGGTCTCCCGTCAGGTTCTTGGCATATACGGGGTCCCTGGGCGCAAACGTTCGGTTTTTTGTGCTGGAGTCTGGGGGCCGCTCTGGGTTATTCGTAGGGTGTAACCTGTCGAGTGGGGACCTTAGCTTTCTACCCATTAGTAGTTCGGCTGGGCTTTTGTTGGTAGTGGTATTCGGGGTTATGTGTTGGGTAAAGAGTAGTCTGTTGATTTTCTCTTGGATCTCCCCGTGGTCTATTTTCCGGATGGTCTTTTTGGTGAATTGGACCATCCGTTCCGCCCTACCGTTCGCCGCCGGGTGCGCCGGTGCTGTTAGTGCGTGGCGGATGCCCCTTTCCGCCAGGAATTTCTCAAAGTCCAGTGAGGTAAACTGGGGCCCGTTGTCGGAGACGACGACATCTGGGAGGCCGTGTGTTGCAAAGAGTCTGCAGAGTTCTTTGGTCACGGCCTCCGTGGTTGTTGTCTTCATGTTGCTTACCTCCAGCCAGTTGGAGTAAGCGTCAACTGTTATGAGGAAAGTGTGTCCGTTTGTGGGTCCGGCGAAGTCTATATGGATTCTGGACCAAGGTCCCCTTGGGGTTTCCCACTCTAGGACGGGTGCTGTGGGTGGGCTGGGCCTTGTCTCCTGGCATCGTTGGCACCTAGATACCCAGGCCTCTATCTGCTTGTCCATCCCTGGCCACCAAGCGTAACTTCTGGCCAGGGCTTTAGTTCTCACGATGCCAGGGTGCCCCTCGTGCAGCATTTCCAAAACCTTCCCCTGTAGTTTGTCCGGAATGACCACCCTGTCTCCCCATAGGATGCACCCTTTTAACAACGAGAGTTCCGTTTGGCGGTTTCGAAACGTCCTCACGGACTCGTCGTTGTCCCTTTCTGGCCACCCTTTCTCTACCCAATGCAAAATCCGCGCCAGACGCCTGTCTTTATTAGTTTCTCGGGCAATGTCTGACGCGGTTATGGGCAGGTTGGGTAGAGTCTCGATGCTGAGGGTGGTCGTCGTGGGTGCTGGGTCAGAGTCGGGTTCCGGTAGCGGCGAGCGGCTTAATGCGTCTGCATGGGAGATCGTCTTACCCGGTCTGTGTATGAGTTCGTAGTTGCAGGCCGCCAGGAACTCGGACCACCTTGTCATTCGGGGAGATAGAATGTTCGGGGTGGCCCGGTTCCCTGCAAGGATTCCCAGCAACGGCTTGTGGTCCGTTATAATGGTGAAGGGCCGGCCGTAGAGGTATTTGTGGAATCGCTTTATGGCGGCAACTATAGCCAGAGCCTCTTTGTCCAGTTGGCTATAGTTCCGCTCCGGTTTGGTGAGGGTCCTTGAAAAGAACGCGATGGGTGCTTCTTTTCTATCGGGAAGGGTATGGCTGAGGACGGCGCCGACGCCGAAGGGTGATGCGTCGCAAGTGACGGCCAGAGGCAGGGTTTCGCTGAATTGTATGAGGACGGCGTCGGAGGTGAGGAGGTCCTTTGTTTTTTGGAAGGCGGCTTGCTCCCGTTTCCCCCAAGTCCAGGTCGCCGCCTTGTCCAGGAGCCTATGCAAGGGCTCCGCCGCCGTCGCCTTTTGGGGTAGGAAAACATTGTAAAAGTTCAGTAACCCCAAGAATGCTTGTAGTTCAGTCTTTGATTTAGGGGTGGGGGCCTCTTTGATGGCCTTGATTTTTTTGCTTGTGGGGTGAATGCCGTGCCGGTCTAGGAGGTAGCCCAAGAATTCCACTCGTTCCGTGCACAGTTGGCATTTTTCCCTTTTTACTTTTAGTCCCGTCTCTTTAAATTTAGTTAGGACCGCTCTTAGTCGACTTTCTAGTTCGGCTTGGTTGGGCGCCGACACTAGGACGTCGTCGAAATAGGGTACCACCCCCTTGATACCTTGCAATAACCTCTCCATCAGGCTCTGAAATATGCCCGGTGCCACGCTGACTCCGAATTGGAGTCGGTTGCATTTAAATGCTCCCCGGTGGGTGACGATGGTCTGAGCTTCTGCCGTTTGCTCGTCGACCGGCAACTGTTGGTATGCCTGGGCGAGATCGAGCTTGGCGAAAACCTTGCCCCCTCCCAGTGAGTGCAGTAGGTGTTGCACTATTGGGACGGGGTAAGCGCTTTGTTGCAGCGCGCCATTTAGGGTGGCCTTATAGTCCCCACAGATTTTCACCGACCCGTCTGGCTTGATCGGGGTGACTATGGGGGTCTCCCACCGGGCGTGGTCTATGGGCTGCAGTACCCCCTGTTTGACGAGCTTATCAATTTGCTCGTCTATTTTGGGTTTCAGTGCGAATGGCACCCGCCTAGGTTTCAGGCGTTTGGGGGGGACCTTAGGGTCTAGGTCGAACGAGATAAGGGGCCCTTGGTACTTGCCCAGGTTTCCGTCGAAGACCTCTTGGAACTCCTGGGCTAGTCGCTGTTCCCAGCCGTCGTCGGTGACGTGGTTGACTCCCGTGAGGGCGATGTCGAGCGGGGCGAACCATTGCAGTCCCAGTAGGCTTGGGCGGTCGCGGTCGACGATCGTTAGGGGGAGTCATTCGGTGCGTCCCTTATACGTTATGCTAAAGTCTTTGGTGCCGACTACCGGGATGCGGTTTCCCTGGTAGTCCTTTACGATGAGTCTCTGGCTGTCTATGTTCCTCCTTTGGAGGGTAGGCACCAACCGCTTTATCTCGTGCCATGCAATCATGGAGAGGTAGGACCCGGAGTCTATCTCCATTTTGCACGGCTGGCCCTTGATGCGTACCTTGACATGGATTTTCCGGGCGTCGTTGGTGATGGCGTGGCCGATGGTGACCGTCTGGTGGGTCTCTTCTCTCCGCCGGTTGTCGCCGCCTCGCGAGGATCGCCCGATCCGGTCCCATCGGTTGTCCGAGTGGCGCTCTCTGGTCCAGGGTGGTGTGCTCTCCTTCCTCCGGTCGTTCTGGTCCCATCGAGCCGGACTGTGGTTTTTCTTCAGGCGGCAAACCCGGGCGATGTGCCCCTTTTTGTCACAATGCCGGCAGATGGAGTCGAAAAGCCAGCATTCCGACCTGGGGTGGTCGCCGCTGCAACCGGCACAGTTGGTCCTTGACTTACAACCTCTCCGGTTCCGTTGGTCGCGCCCAGTCTGAAGTCGATGGATGTCTTCCTCGTCTTTGGACGTGCTGGATGTAGAGTGGAAATCGCCCTGGTGTGTAGTAGTCTCGGTTTTTTGTTCGGTCGACCTCGCCGGGTTGTTGTTTCCGCCGCGGTCCCTCGTGTCAGGTCTGCGCATGCTGTCGGCGGAAGTTCGGGTTGCTTCTGCGGCTGCGGCTGCGGTGAGGGCGTCTGCTAAGCTGATGTCGCCCTTAGCCATCAGCCGGCTCTGGAGGGCGGGGTCCCACAGACCGAGCACTATTTGGTCTATCAAGGCGTTGTTTAGGTTATCAAATTCGCAGAGCCCCCCTAGGCGCCACAGCTCGGCGATGAAATCGCTTAATTTCTCACCCGATCTCTGGTCCCGCCGGTAGAACTCGTTGCGCCGGATCAGGATGGGGACCTCGGGAGCATAGTGTCGCCGAAGGATGGGTTCAAGGACGTCCCAGTCCATGGCGGTTGCATCGGCGGGCTTGGCCAACGCTTTGGCCATCTGGAAGACTTCGGTCCCGCAGTGGGTGAGGAAGACGGCGCGTTTCAGTGGGCCCGAGGCATCCTTCATACCGGTGCACTCGAGGTACATGCGGAATCGGTCGGAGAACGATTCCCAGTCTTCGGTGGCGGGGTTGAAGGGGGCGGGCGGTGCGATTTTCGCCATCTCGGTGCTTTGTCTGGCTTCCGTCGGACACGGGGTTCGGTTCAGGGTCTTGATCCCACCTTCGTCGCCAGTGTCGTGTCCGCGAAATGACGCCAGGAGTCGGTGATTTCATGCATAGCTCTTTATTTGAGAAACTGGAACCGAACCGGCGAAAGGAAAAAAGCCCGCGGCTTTTATTCCTTTCGCCGCCGCGGCCGCGGCCAATGGCAGCGCTTCAAATCTCCCGCGCTCTGAACGAACCAATCGCAGGAGATTCTTAACGAGCCAATCGGCGCGGCTCGCCAGACCAATCGGAAAGCCCCGCGCTTTGGCCAATCAAAGCGCGGGGATTTCAAGTATGTTAATGAGGACAGAACAATGACCACTGGTGGAGAAAAAAAAAAAAAGCAGTGAAAGTGGGAGCAACGTCTGATTTCCTACTGGCTTCTCTATTGACTTTTCTTGTGGGAAACAGGCAGGGAGCATTGGAAATCATGATCATGTGTCCATGGGATGCTGCAATGACTATAGCTCTGTGAATAAAACTTGTCAGAACATTATGAAATTTTCAGTTCCGCAGGAGTAACAGGTCCCAGAGTTTTTTTTTATGAATTCTTTATGGGTATTTAGGTAGCTTGACTGTTGTGGTAGAATGCACCATTTGAGCTAACTTGACGGTGCAATCAGACAAACAGATAACCACAATGAAACTTTTAGTGGTATATAAATTGTATTCCTTTGTTTCATATATGTTGCACATTTCCTCTAAGGAGCTCACTTGCTATTTGATATTGTCTGTTTTAGTTTTATCAGGATGAAAAATGTGAAAAAAGGATGATATTGTAGAGATTCAGCTAGACACTTTTCCCAACAATGGTAATTATGGTTGCTGGTTACAATGTTGTGTGTGTGTGTGTGCATGCACAAAACAATAGTAGCTCATTTGAACCTTGAAGTTTGAAGGCTATAGAAAGCTTTTGGTGCCATGCTGCTTACATAAGCCAGGAAATCAGTCCAGATAGCTTTTAAGGGATAACAAAGATATCTAAAAATGACCAAAAAGTTTAAAATTCAGTTCACTGATAAAGCTGACTGTGAAACGTATGATAGGGCTCTGATGTCAAGTAGTGGGAGGCAAAATGAATTTTCAATACTTAGATTTTAAAAATATTGCTCCCTTAGAGAATTGCTAATCACTCAGTATTAAAATTTTGTGCATGCATACTTCTACCAACCTATCCTATACACAATTCTCAAGGCAGTTTTAAGGAAAAACATGTTGTCTGTCACTGCTGTCTGTTCAAAAGCATTTAGGAATGTATCATTTTTAATAAAGCATGAGATTTACTAATAAGACATCAGCTGAACATAGCATACCATCATATTCTGATCAAATTAGTGAATATTGTGTCAAATGAATTAATTAGTTTATTAATAGACCAGAAGATTGGCAATATGATATAAAATTAGATAGCATAGTGAGGGGAAAAATTACCAGTACAATGAGTATGTCAATTTTTATTATCAAATTGTGAAGGCTTTAACTTTTTTTAAAGTGATACAAATAACTTTTGTCAAAATAAAAGCACTTTCAAAGAACTCTATGCTACTAAATGCATTTTGTGGGGCTGAATGCTTATTACTACATAAATACAATTTTACTTTAAAAAAAGAATTTTAAAAAAGACAATGGTCCTTTCGTTTTGCAACATATTTTACTTGTACTATTAGGCAAACAAGACAAGGCAGAAAAGAACAGTTCAGAATAATGTCCTCCAGTAAGTAGAAGCTAATGCAAAGACCATGACATATGCTATATTCAGCTTTCTTCTATTCATAAACAAGAAGTCTAGTCAGAATAGAGAAGCAGTGGACGAAAAAGTGGTTGATTTATGTGATCTTGATTTATACAACAAACTAATATTGAACAGTAAAAATGGGTGATTGGAGTTGTTATTTGTCCTTCTCTTGTCTTCTCCATCACTTTATTTTTTTACTTCTGTATCTTTTTTTTTAACAGATGGTAAACCTGAAGATCAGGAATGATGTTTCTCATTAATTATATCAACAGTGAGAAATAGTTTGGCTGAAAAGCATGATAAATATGTGATAAATACATATGAATAAGAGTGGGCTATTCCGTAGACTGCTGGGGTTGCCATGTACCCTCAGAATCTTTTTTTTTTTAAAGAAAATCACCTGCCTGGAATAGGAGTTTGGAGGTGCAGCAGGCTTGAGAAGATAAAGGCAAGGATTTGTTCAGCTGAATAGAAGATATCATACCATCCACAATTCAGCCAGAAATTTGAAGAAAATATGCTGGATACCCAAAGTCTGAGTTTGTAAAAGTAATAATAATTATATGAAAGAATTTGTGCATGCATGTGAGTGTATATGAGTGTGTGCCTTTGAGTTAGGACTGAGTCCTAGAAACTGCAGGTTTTTTTTTACAGGGTTTCAAAACTGCCTTGCCATTGCCTGCTTCCTAGAGCTAAGAGAAAGTGTCTGGCCTAAGATCACAGTTAACTTTTGCATAAGGTGGGAACCAGAACTCATTGTCCCTCAGATTCTAGCCTGGTGCCTTAACTACTACACCAAACTGGTTCTCATACTCAAATATAGGTGGCACAATTTTCACCTCATCATTTTTTTTTAAATTTATACACTGTATTCTCAAAGAAGACAGAACTAAACCAGTCAGTAGTTTACAGTTCAACATGTTGAAAGTTCTATGTAACAAAGCATTCGTCTGGAAGTGCCCAAACTAGAAAAATATCAGTAATTAATCTCTTAATCTCTCTTTCTCTCTCTACTGATTTAAGTAAAATAATTGAATTATGTTTTTTTAGTTATTATATTCCAAAATTAGTTAACTACTTTTTAAAATTTAATAAATATGACTATTTTTTTTTTAAAAAAAGATCACTTCAATTTCAGCTATCTTTTCATAAATTAGTTTAGTTCTAATTTGCAAGTTATATTTATCCTTTTCACACTTCTATTGTTAATGCAAGCAACTGGAAGGCTGAAAGCTTTATTTTTTTAATTGCTGTCTTTCATATGACATGTTATATGAACTTCTGAAGTAATTCAGTGTTTACTCCCAAACAATCTTTATTCGGACAATCAGTATAAGCTGTTCTCCCTATTGTTAAAAGGCATTTAAAAGTAGTATTAATTCTGGAGGCTCAGTCAGGGATTAAAAGCTTTTTGACAAGGTGCTGTCTAGACATATGTTAAAACAACATTTTTTTTTACTAAAAGAAGCTTAAGAGCAACAAGGGTGGTATCTCCTGATTCAACATAAGTTACAAAGAAATTCCTAAGATTTATGTTCAAAGCAACACAGAGGGGAATTAGCAAAATACTAATGGACAAAAATGTGTATTAATTAAGTTGTATTTCCTTTATATGCCTCAAGAACTGAGTGAAACAAGGTTGGTTTTCCTTTGTTTCAAAGGGTGGGTAGTCTGGCTTATGCAGAAGCCTTACAGGAAAACCACAACATTTATTATTCAAACATGTACTTTTAAAAAAAGTCTTCAGCATGAAAGAAAGAATTGTATTTAAAAAAAAAAAAAAAAAACCTACGCAGTGCTGTTTTTCAAAAGGCTGAATTTCCTATAACCATAACTGCTTGGGTATTTAGCAGAAAACAGCTATCTTGTTCCAAAGTGTGAATAATATCAATATAATCATTCCTAAAAGGAAAGGGCTATTACCCCAAAAAGTTTCCTAAAAAGAGAGCCCTTAAAAAAACCCAAAGAATTCAGAAGGTCATAGAAGCTGACACCTCATATTAAAGGCTCAATAGGCATTCAGAGTCTTCATCAATATTGAAAAATAGAAAAGTACAAAACCTAGTGAGACAATCAAAGACTGAAATGAGGTATTTAGTTCTGGTCACAATACTGCTGAGCTAGAGGAAACCAAAACCAATGTATCAGGACAACTTAAAAAATAAAAAGCTGAAAAGAGGCCTGCTCACTTCCACTTTTCATTCTCTAACATTATATGTGGCCACTCACAAGCACTAATGAAAAAAGGACCCATAACCTTGTCTGCAATTTTGGCAAATACCTTATCCAATTTCATCCCTGGCTACAGAAGCACATTTCAGCATTAAGGGCAAAAGAGCAGCTCTGGCACTGTGATCAGCTCCCCCCCTCCAAAAAAAAAAAAAAATTGTGACAACACCTGTGAATCCTTTTTTTTTTTTTTTTTTGGTACTCTAATGTAAAGAGTAAAAGAAGAATAAAAATAAGACAGTCGAAAGGAAAAAAAGGCCTTGTATGACATGTGGAAAGTCATTTCAGGGATTTATTTACTTCACAAAGGTACATTGTCTTTGCCATTCTTCCAAGAACCCAAAGGGACATACATAGCAATGTCACCTTCAGATTTTTCTCTCAGCAACAAGGAAGGATAGGCTGAAAATATGGCTGTGATCCAAAATCTTCTTGTGATCTGTCATGAATGTCAGTTTGGTGTCATGGTGAAGGTTGCTGGCCTAGAAATCAGAAGATTTTGAGTTCTAGTCCTGTCTTAGAAGATTCTGAGTTCTAGTCAAACTTAGGCAGTTTGGGTTAATTGAGTCACTTTGGATCAGTCACACACTCCCACTCTCAACACAACCCATCTCACGGAGTGGTGGTTGTTGTGGGGAAAATAGGAGATAGGAGCATTAACTATATTCAGCATCTTGACTTATCTGTAAGTAATAAAGAAGGGGTAAAAATCTAATAAACAAAAATAAAAGTAAATAAATAAATGCAGCTTCTATAACTTATAGGAAAAATTACCAAGGTTCATTAAAGAACTGATAACTATTATTTGTGCTTATTTTTATGGAAAGAAATGTAAAGAGATGGCAAACTTGTCAGAAGTATCTTTGTTTACTTTTTCAGTTTAGACTCTTGGCGGTTTACAATTTAACAAAGCAGAATAAAAGAACACAAATGGATAAACAAGATGAACATTTTGTCACTCAGCAGAAAACACAAGACACAACCTACAAAGGACTGTATTCACCCCTACCAAAAGCTTGGGAAAACAGGTAGGTCTTTGAGAACTTTGGAAAGCCATCAGGGGAGATATGATTAAAAAGGCCATCCTGATGCGGAAGAAAGGAAAATGCAACAGCCAAAGTATGCAACATTTTTACTTGTTAGATGGATGTGAACAACTGGCTTCAAAAAAAAGGGGAGGTTAGGAAAATTCTGTATAGGAGAACAGGCAGAGCCTAGAATGGGGGAGTCAAAAGAGTAATCAGCTTGGAGTTATTACATTCCCATGAATGGTCTAAGTCCAGCACCTCTTGAATTCCATTAACTCTTATCTAACATCAGTTTAGTGCTGACCATTATTTGACTATAATGTCTTGTATATAGGCTATAAATTAGCTTAACTGGAATTTCATATGCAGTCTTGATTCTTTACAGCTGATATTCTTGTTCCTAGAGCATGGTCTACATCAGGGGTGTCAACTCAAGGCTCGGGGGCTGGATCTGGCCCATAGGATGCTTAGAACTGGCCCACAGGGCTGCCCTCAAAACAGCAAAGGACTGGCCCACAATGCCTCTGCCAGCAGAGGTTGCAGGATGCCATCAAAAACAGAACTTGTGAGGGCCACAGGCAGCCCTCCTGAGCTCCATTTTTGCTGGCAGAGGGTTGCAGGAAGCTGTCATAGCTGAAACAGAGTGCAGGAGCTCGTTTTTGCTGGCAGAGCACTTGGGCTACCATAGGCATCCTTGACATGAGCGACATCAAGACATGCCCCCCCCCCGAGGTCAAACACAACCCTGATGTGGCCCTCAATGAAATTGAGTTTGACATCCCTGGTCTACATCATCAGAATATAGTACATGGGTTTATTAAATTGGGGGTGTTAAGGAATGCAAAATGTAATACATAGGGGTGGAGACATTGATCAAATTAAAACTAGTGTCCAAAAAACCATTGGTTTATTGAATGGGAAAGATAAGGTAGCTAGTAGTAATGATGATTAGGCAAAAGAGCAAACAGGCTGCACTTGCCTTCTTTAAAAAAAAAAAGCTACAGAGACTCTTCTAACACTTTCCAGGGTAAAAAGGCAAGCACTACTGAAGGTTGATAAAGATATACATTAGTAAGAACCCATTTTGGTACTTTCAATTAATTAAAATCTTCAGGACTCTATGAGTTACATCCTAGATGTTCACCACTGAACAGTGGACAATACTTTCTGAAAACTCATAGAGAACTGCTTTGGTGCCAGAAGACTGAAGAAGAGCAAACATAGCCACAGAAGCGGGAAGCCCTGGAAAATTACAAAGCAATTAGTTTAAATGTCTGTACTGGGGAAGGAATTAGAAAAGGTTGCCAAGCAGCCTGTCTGTGAGCATTTAGAAAAGTAGGCTCCTATTACAAGGAGTCAGAATAGATTTTTCACAGAAACAAGTTGCATCAGCAGACATCTCAGCTGGTGAAATAGATTAGGACAAAGATCAACATAATGAAATTAAAAGATAGGTTGAATATTACTGTAGAAAGAATATAGTAGGAGGTGTTAAGCAGTAACACCTTTTTGCCTAGGACAATGTTGCACTCTCCCTTATTGAAGATTTTCAAGTGAAGCTGGAGAACTACCTTTCAAGGTGATATACTTTATTCCTTCATAAATTGGAGGGGGGGGGGTTGATAAATGACCAATAATGGCCCTTTTAAATTATATATTTTATGATTCTCTGAAGAAGGACCAAGTTTCCAATTTACTCTTCCTCATCTATGGTTACTAAATATCTAAACAGGCAAAGAACATCACAGAAAATTGGAAAGAAGAGCAAATTGAGATAAAGGAGAACAATCTATCTTTAACTTTCTTGGCACCCACAAAAATGTTACAGGGAAAAACTGCAAGAAATTGCTTGGGCCTACATAAGTATGAAATTGCTTTTTCGGTATCAGAAAGACTAGTTTTTTAATTGCATCCAACACATATTTATTTTCAAGAGAAAATGCTACCAACAATATAGAATCGACAACAAACTTTTCAAATTTCACCATAAAATTATATGATGTGACATGTGATCTTCAGGTGTGGTGGTCTCCCATGGAAAGAATGAGACACAGAGGCTGGTGTACTCGGGATGGGAGTCTAGAGCAAATTCTAGTGCTCCCTTTTATTGAGAATTTCGTACATAGTAAGCATTCACATTGTGGATTACAATAATTAGATATAGTACACAGAATTGTTTACCATTGTCTGAGCTGCTTAATTGTTCCTGGTGTTTGTTTTTAATTTCCTTGCTTATCTCATTGACCCTTAGGCAGACATGTATGTATAAGGTCTTAGATTAATCATTACCTAATACTGAAGTCAAAGTTTATTCCCACATCTCCCCTGTTTTAGTTTTTTGATGATCGCGGATGCCTCGGTAGCTTTTCGCCATCTGCAACAACAGTTCTCCTTTCGTAGGCTTCATCCGACACATTCCTAAAAGTCAAGGGAGACATAGGATACAACAGCATACACAAAGAGAAAGTATAAAAAGCAATATCACTCCAACAATTAGGTGACGAATCCATGAACCATCTGGCAACCAGGACCAAAGTGCAGACCACATGTCCAGTCCCTCGTCCTTCGATTGTAAAGGATTCTCATTCAGGGTTTGTTCCATATGTTGTATAGTAGCTGTAATGTTTGGAGAATAATCAGAGATATACATGCAACAATGTGTATGATTACAGTGCAAACTCCCCCTTGTGCAGCCAAAATAGTGTCCATCGCATATCTGGTTTGCAGGACAAAGTCAAGGATTTTTCCTTGCTCTTCTTCAAGCAGCTTTAGCGTTTAAATGGTGTCTTTAAACATAGTAACTGTCCAATTGTTTAAACGAACCAAATCTCTATAGTTCATCATGACTCCTAAAGGAGGAATAACTCCCCTTGATATCTGTGTCCAGTAGTCATGATTCAAAACAGAATTTACTTCCGTTGCGGAACGCGTACTGCGGATATGAGCAGTCCCCAAAGATTTTAAAATGACATGAGATGGGATTACTTTCCCAAAGGTGCAGACTCCTTTCCATTGTGCTGGCATGCGATCATAGGCCATCCATCCACACAGCAACCATAGATTTGCTCCCAGGAGATGGCCAACCATATTTGGTTCAGCATAGATTAATCGTGCAAAAGATTCCATTAACATAGCCAAATAAGCGGGCGGTGGTGCGTATTTCCCATTTGCACATTTGGGCAGTTGGTTTTCCATCATGATGGGACAACATGTGCAGGGATAATTGGACACCCATTTTCATTGATCAAAGATATGATATCAAATTTAGAAATATTATGTACAAAGTAAGTGAGATTTTTAGTTTTCATGTCATCCGGATAAACCCGACTTCCATTGCCAATAATAATTGTTTTGTTACAAAATGGATATGTTCCCAAGTAAGTCATATTCTCTACTGTCTCATTGTGAGTCCAGCAGATACCCGCCACCTCTTGGATTCGGCTTCCAAGATGCAATGTATTTATGTTACTTGTAGCCCAACTGTTAGACCACATCTCTGAACAACCATAGCATTGTCCCTTATACCAGTCACCTTTGGCCAGAGGTACTGCAACCATTGGAAGCCTGATGTTTTGTGAGTTGGCATGTGCATACATATCCAACAATCAGTTTTATTATGAAGGTTTGCTAGCTTCCCCATGTCCTGGATCAACGTGTTTCTTTTCCATTCCCCCAAATCCATCCCCTTGCCCCTTTGGCTGATGATAAGGATGCACACAGTGAGCAGGAACCCAAACAACTGTCCCCTCATCTTCAACAGCAGCGTATCCTCGGCCCCAAGTTATCAGTGGGACAGGTCCTTTCCACGTTGGATCTGGTAGTCTCTTATACCGAACTTTAGGTCTTGGCGTACCTGAAGAAGGGGAGGAAGCAAAATGCCTACTGGCTGCCGTAGCAGTGGGAGATCCTGTCATGTTTAAAAAATTTAAAGTGTATAAGGTAATATTAAGAATGTTTTGTATGTAAGGCAAGCCATATTAGAAATTGTTTTTCTGGGAGTATTCTGCAAATGCAACCATTCAATGATATAAACCTGCGCTTCATGTAATTGAAATAAAGCTGAAGTAGGCAAGGCTGGAGTTTGTAAAATTGCCAAAGCAAACGGAGTATCAGGAATGCATCGATCAACCCAACTCTGCGTTAAAGCCGCATTTACATGTGTCAGTACCTTCCTTTGTTCTGCTGATAAGGTTATTGCAGAATCCGGTCTCACAGAGCCCTTTAGGGCCAAGAACAAGGGCTGGAGTACTGCTGTAGTTAACCCCAGGTAGGGTCTAACCCAGTTAATTGTTCCTAGTATTTGTTGTAATTTTACTAGAGAAATCTTTTCCTCAATTTTGATTTCCAGAATGACCGGATGAGCATAGGTTGCAAGGACCTTATGCCCTAAGTAGGCATATGGTGTTTGACTTTGAATTTTTTCTGGGACAATATGAAGTACAAATTGTAATAATACCTCTTTAAGGCAAGGTAACGCTGCCTTAACTGTTCCCGGTGGGCCGGTAGCTGCAATTAAAATATCATCAATGTAGTGGTAAACCTTCCACCCAGGATGAGAGGTTCTGAATGGAGCCAGAGCCATTCGAACATATGACTGGCACATCTTTGGACTGTTTAGCATTCCCTGTGGCAAAACCTTCCATTGGTAATGAAAGGTAGGTGCATTGTTATTCTCAGGTACAGTAAAGGCAAATAATTTCTTGTCATCTGCATGCAAAGGGATAGAAAAGAAGCAATCCTGTAAATCTACTACAACTAGATCCCAATTACGTGGGATCAGGTTAGGGTTAGGCAAACTACATTGTAACGCTCCCATTGGTTGAAGGATGGAGTTAATAGTTCTCAGATCATGCAAAAATCTTCATTTTCCATTTTTCTTTTTAATAACAAATACCGGAGTGTTATATGGACTAGAAGTTGGCTCAATGTGTCCTAATTGTAGCTGCTCAGCTACCAATTGATGTAAAGCTGTAAGCTTTTCTTTTGGAAGTGGCCATTGGTCAATCCAGACTGGCTGAGAGGTTAACAATTGTAA
The DNA here is from genome assembly GCA_033807585.1 of Hydrophis major. Lineage (NCBI taxonomy): Eukaryota > Metazoa > Chordata > Lepidosauria > Squamata > Elapidae > Hydrophis > Hydrophis major. The sequence continues at coordinate 294,088,193 of CM066328.1, read as the reverse complement.
TTTTTCCATTATCCAATAACAATTTTTGTGCGAAATTGTGACAGCAAATCTCTACCCCACAGGTTTATATGCAGGGGCAACACAAGAGGTTGAATCCTTGCAGTCTCACCAGTTTCTCTATGCAATGCCTTCAACCAATGTACACTACTTCTTGCAAACTGCATACCACCCACTCCACGAACAGCCAGAGAGTCCTCAAGTGCCCATTCATTTGGCCATTCCTTTTGGCATATCACAGAGACATCTGCTCTGGAATCTATAAGGCCAGAAAATGATTTTCCCTGAATTTCAATTGTCATTTTTGGTTAGTCTGTAGTCAAATTTTTTGTCAGTGCTAGCAATTCTGCAGCAACTGGAGAACTGGCCATTTCAGTGGACCCAAAACCACCAGTTCGTGGGATCCCAATTAAAGGATTTATAGGGATGTATGGAAGCAATAATAACTGGGCAATAGAGTTACCGGCCATTAATGATGCAGGAGTATTAGTGAACAATTGTATCTTAATAACCCCTTTATAATCTTGATCAATAACTCCTGGAATAACAAAAAACCCTTTTTCTGATGCAGAAGACATGGGAAGTATAATCCTACTGTTTTTTCTGGCAGCGGCCCATGCAAATGAGCGTCCTCAATATACACTTGATTAGGAAAGGTCACATTAATTGAGTTCAACATTTTTAAACCCGAAACCTGCACTCCCAGTAATTGCAGGTGATGCTTTTGTGACAGCCTTGGGAGCGGGGCTAGCTGCACGCCCCACATTTAGTTTCCCAGATTTTGGTTCTGATCAGAGCGACATTGATTTGCCCAATGAAATCCTTTTTTGCATTTTGGACAGACCGATTTTGGATGGACATCCTTAATTTTGTTTTTGTTAAATGCCATCCCCCCCACAGGGGCATGGCACTGGGCTTTAAAATGGCCAGGCTTTCCACAATTAAAACAATTTCCTGTAGGTTTCATCCCTTTTTGCAATGCCATAGCCAAAGTCTCCATGTTGTAAGCCTGAGAACCCACCACTGCACATGCCTTTAACAGATCAGCCAGAGTAACCTCACCTCTAGCCACCAAAGGCTGTAAGATACGCTTGCAGTCAGCGTTTGCATTTTCAACTGCCAATTTCAGCAAAAGTTCTTTTGCAGCTTCCTCATTAGAGATATGCCTGGTAATAGCCAATTGTAGCCTTTCCACAAAATCATTATAAGACTCAGATGCTGTTTGCTTAATTTGAGAAAAAGACCGTGCTGGGGTTCCCACATCCTGAATGCGGGACAACGCCCCAAGGACAGCTGCCATAACCACTGGAAATACATGATCAGGCAAATTAGCAGCTTGATCAGCAGTGGATTCAAACAAGCCTGCCCCATAGATTTGGTCTGGCGTATACAGCCCCCCCAAATTCCTTCCCCTAGTGACAGTCTCCCTTTGGTATTCTGAGTCAAAGACCACATATTGAGTAGAGCTCAATATCATTTTCATTAAATCTTTCCAGTCACTAGGAATCATGCGTGAGGTAGCCAAACTTGTCAGAAGCCCCTTTGTAAAAGGACTTTGAATACCATAATCTTTTACTGCTTTTGTAATTTCTCTAAGAACTGCTAAAGGAATCGGAACCCATTCAGTCTGCAGATTGCCTTGAGCATCCACTTGCCTATTGACTGGAAACAAATTCATCTGGGTAATCTCATCAGACTCTAATTTCCCCTCATTGAAAGCCTGATGCATCATGGCTTGAACTTTTCCCATTTTTGGTTGGATTTTCTCATCCACAGATAAAGCACACTCCAGTTTTGGGGAAGGCGGGTGCAATACAATTCCTTTATAAGGAGGAGGTTCTACTAAAGTTTTTAAAAGAGGTTGTTGCTGGGTTTCTAAAGCAGTCATAACAATCTCCCAATATATCAAAATTTCAGCTGTTGCCCGTGGCTCTTCATGAAGGATAGTTCCAATTCTCCTCCATGTGTCTTACTTTAAAGAGCCTTTCTCTGGATTCCAGGGACATTGCCGCCAGATCTCTTGCAGCAGCTCTCTCACATTATCTTTTGAAAGAACTATTTGCTCCCCCCCAGAGGGTTTAAAGATAAAGAAGTTTGTCCTGACTAACTTCAGCAGCTCACTAACTCACTTCCTGTGGCTGAGCAACTCACTTCCTGTGGCTGAGAGAGTTTTCCCCCCATGTTCCCTGAATAATCCTATTGTCCAGCAATAGTTAAGTACGTACTTTACCTATTCCAGGCGAGGAAACACGTACCACCTGCAGTGGATCATGTTGGGGTCACCACTTGTGGTGGTCTCCCATGGAAAGAATGAGACACAGAGGCTGGTGTACTCGGGATGGGAGTCTAGAGCAAATTCTAGTGCTCCCTTTTATTGAGAATTTCGTACACAGTAAGCATTCACATTGTGGAGTACAATAATTAGATATAGTACACAGAATTGTTTACCATTGTCTGAGCTGCTTAATTGTTCCTGGTGTTTGTTTTTAATTTCCTTGCTTATCTCAGTGACCCTTAGGCAGACATGTATGTATAAGGTCTTAGACTAATCATTACCTAATACTGAAGTCAAAGTTTATTCCCACATTCAGGCTATGATAATCATAGACTTAAAGGACCTAGATTGAAGCCAGTTGATGAGCTCAGGAAATAAACTAAAAAAATATAAACTAAGGCCATTGAGTGTATCTATAGAAGAAGGAAAGAAAGAAGCTGACAATTTATAAGGTCACAATTTAGAAACATTTGATTGATCATGATTCTAATTAACAGTTGTAATTATTATTATTTTTTTAAAACAAGACCTTCCAAAAGCCAGATAATATTTGACTTTAACGCTCTATGTCTACCAGATAAATGACCTGAGTCCAAAAAAGAGGGTATGTCATTTTCTGGATATCTGCAAACCTTATTCTCATCACCATACATTCTATAGTGTCAGACATAAATCATTGTTAATTTCAGAAAAGGCAGGCTCAGTCATACACCTCTGTGTATTAATGATTCAACTGTGGAGGTGGTTAGTAGTATCAAGTTTCTGGGCATGTGGCTGACCAGCAGGTTAGCTTGGTCATTCAACAATGAGATACTGGTGAAGTGGGCACAACAGCACGGGCATTTTCTGCGTCATATGAGAAGAGCACATCTTCCTTCCTCCATCTTTACCACTTTCTATCAAGGGATGATTGAAAGCATCCTGCTACATTGAATTAATGTGTGGTTTGGAAATATTACTCTGCAGGAAGGCTGTGCAGAGTGGTGAGAATGGCAGAAAAGATGATTGGATGTTCAATTCCTTCTATTCAGAACATGGCATATAAGCGCTGCATGACCAGGATCTGCAGTATTGTCTGGATGCTACACATCCTCTCCATGACCAGTTTTCTTTGTTACCTTCTGGGAGGAAGCAGAAGAACTAGACTCTGTAATAGCTTTGTACCTTATAGTATAGAAATAGCAATAAACTTAGACTTACACACTGCTTTATAATGCTTTATAGCACCCTCTTAAGTAGTTTATAGAGTCAGCATATTGCCCCCAACAATCTCGGGGTACTGTACCATCCCTCCATTGGAAGGATGGAAATCTGAGTCAGCCTTGACCTAGTGAGAATCGAACACCAGGCAGTGAGCTAAATTAGACTGCAATACTATATTTTAACCACTGCACACCACAGTTCACAGTATCAACCTTGTTAATTCTCAAGACTCTTTTTTCCACTATGAATTCAAAAGGTACTGTGATTTGTGTGTGTGTGTGTGTGTTTGTGTTTGTATATGTGTGTGCATGTATGTACATAGGTATATGTTTATTTTCTTTTGAGACTGGGCATATGAATTCCATGTTTTGATGTTCACAGTTCACAGTAATGTGTATTCACAGAAAAAGGTAACAATAAAACTTATCTTATTATTTTAGATGGTTCTTTTTCCATATGTTCTTTTTGTATGGCAATGGGAGAAGGTGTGTATTTGTGTGTTGGCACATGCATGTTGTTTTCAGATCAAGATTTGCCCCTGGATGATATTACAATTGGATTGTGTGTAGGCAAGTACCCTGAGAGTAATATTAGAAAACCAGAAACCTGTCAGAGGGAAGGAAACTTAGAAGTTAGAAAAGTTAGAAAATTTTATCACAGAATTAATCTTTCTGCTTAACTTTCACATTAACCTTTTATTTTATTTTTTGCAGTGGGAGATTTCATACTATGATTAAGTAGTAGCTAAGTTTTTCAAAGGGAGGTAGGAAAAGGGAAGGAGAGGAGGAGGAAACTATAATGATAGGAAATAAAAAATGAAAAAAATGAGTGAACATGGGAGGCAATGCAGATTTATAAAAATAAATTGTATTCTGCTAGCCACCCAGCTGTATCCTCTTATGACTCAAAAGCAAGTATGTGATAAAATGCATATTTTTCCTGTGTGGCTGACACAGCAAAGTGTTTTAGAATCAGTCTGGTTCCATTCCTTCCTGTGAGCTCCTGGGAACAGAGATTTGTATTTTTTTTATGATAAATTTCTGCAAGCTGGGCTCCCGTGAAGTACTGCAGTCAGAGATTCATGAAGATCACCCAAAATGGATAGCAGGAGATATAGCCCAAGAGAGAGAACTTGTTGAGCTCCTAGAAACACAGTAGGAGCCAAGTCATTTGGAGAAACAGGACGTCAGAAATACACATGAACAAATCTGTTTCAAAACCTTAGGGAAAGCCAAGCATAAAATCATGCTGAATTGTTCACCCCTAGCTCTCTTTGATTCTTAAGTTGATCAAATTGCCTTTTCACTTTTAATTCTGAAGCAGGTAGATCAAGAACTATTTCATGCAGAATCAGGCAAGAGCAAAAAAAAAAAAAAAAAGTGTTGCCAGGACAACAAATGGGACAGATAATAAATGACTTTATTTAGAAATCCAAAATGCAATAAAATAGCACTAAAGAGTGTTCTTTTTTTTTTCTTTTCCCTCATCAATATTCTATTGTTTATATAGTTGCCCATAGAAATCTCGAATAATTTCCTTTTTCTCCTTATTACCATAACAAACTTGGCCTTGAACATCTATTAGCTTCAATATTTTTCTTGATTCCTTCTCCTTTCTCAATTTATATGCTAGCCATCTGCCTGGTTTAATAGTATCTACAGAATGCTAACTTACCGAAGATACCTAAAGAGACTGAAGAAATGTTAGAAAGCAATATAACAATGATGGAATTAAATGAAGCACTTTAGAAACAAAATAATGGGAAAGCACCAGGTCCAGATGGGTTTCAGGCAGAATTCTATAAAACATTTCAAGAATCATTGAGTATCCCATTGTTAGAAGTTATGAATGAAGTTATGTCAAAGAAGATGATACCCAAAACATGGTCAGAGGCTTATATTACACTTATTCCAAAAGAAGAGGCTGACCCACTGCAAATTAAGAACTATAGACCTATTTCTTTATTGAATGCAGACTATAAAATTTTTGCTTCAATTTTAGCAGAAAGACTTAAAAAATATTTAAATAATTTTATCCACCCAGATCAAAATGGATTTCTGCCAAAGAGACAAATCAGAGACAATATGAGAATAATCCTGGATACTTTGGAATACTATGAGGCTCATCCTGAAAAGCAAATGGCTTTGATATTCCTAGATGCTCAAAAGGCATTTGATAACGTGAACTGGAAATTTATGTTATTACTATTGGAACAGATGGGTTTTGCCAGAAAATTTATTCAAGCAATAGAAGCCATATACAATAAACAGACAGCAAAGGTAATGATGAGGGAGAACTTACAGACTTTATTAATATAAGAAAAGGCACAAGACAAGGATGTCCCCTATCTCCTTTGCTATTTGTGTTGACTTTGGAAGTGTTGAATAGAAATATTAGGGATGATACAAGCATAAAAGGAATGAAAATTAAAAAGGAAGAATTTAAGCTACGAGCTTTTGCTGATGATTTAGCTTTTATTCTGGAAGATCCGCTAGAAATAGCTCCAAAGTTATTGGAAAAGATAGAGACATATGGTGAGATGGCTGGTTTGAAAATAAATAAAGATAAAACAAAAATTTTGACAAAGAACAGAAAGACTTAAAAATAAATAAAGACTTAAAATAAATAAAGATAAAACAAAGATTTTGACAAAGAATATGCTATTGAGACAGAGAGAAGAACTGGCAGATCTTTTGAAAATTCAAGTTACAAATAAGGTTAAGTATCTGGAGATATATTTGACAACAAGATGTAGCACATTAAAGGAGAATAATTATATTAAACTTAAACAACAGATAACTACAGATTTGAAGAAGTGGGAAAACTTGCAATTGTCATTAATAGGGAGAATTTCAACAATTAAGATGAATATTTTACCTAGAATTTTATTTTTGTTTCAAACAATACCAATTAGGCTTGGAAAAGACTATTTTGAAGATTTAAATAAAATCATGTTGAAGTTTATATGGCAAGGTAAAAAAGCGAGAATAAAGCTAACGCTTTTGCAAGATGCTAGAATTAGAGGAGGTTTTGGCCTGCCTAATTGGGAATTGTATTATCAAGCTGCAAGTTTGATGTGGGTCAAAGAATGGATAACATTAAGGAAACATAGGTTGTTGACATTCGAAGGGCATGACTTGCTGTTGGGCTGGCATGCTTTTTTATGGTATAAGGGAACTAAAACACAGGGTTATTTTAGAAGACATTATGTACGGGAGTCTTTGTGGTTAAATTGGGAGAAGATAAAAAGACAATGTTATTTGAAAATTCCAGTTTGGTTATCGACCATTGAAGCATTTTCCTATCCTATAATCTACAAGAAGGAACAAACAGTTAGATATGGGGAACTTTTGGATGAAAAGGGTGAATTTAAATCGATCCAAAACTTAGAGGAACAAGGTATAAGGATGAATTGGTTTTCATATGCACAAGTACATTCAAGGTATGATGAAGATTCCAAAACGGAGGGATTTTATGATAAACAGACTGATTTAGATAAGATCTTGATGGGTACTGATGAGAAGGTGATTAAAAAACTATATGGTTATTTACTGGGAATGAAATTAGAGGAAGAACAAGTCAAAGAAACTATGATTGTTTGGGGGAAGAATTTTGGATATGGGATTGATTTAGAGAAATGGCAGAAATTGTGGTCTCAAAATTATAAAATGACAATGTCAACAGCATATAAAGAAAACTTGTATAAGATGTTTTACAGGTGGCACTTTCCTCCGACAAGAATAGCAAGAATGTTTAAGAATAAATCTGAAAAATGCTGGAAATGTCATCAGATACCCGGCTCATATTACCATATGTGGTGGACTTGTGAGGATGCTAGAAAATATTGGACTATAATTCTCATGTGGTTGGAAAAAATGACAAAGAAACATATAGACTTGAAACCAGAGATCTTCTTATTGGGAATTTTACCTGATATATACAGTAAAGATTTGAAATACCTGATTGTAAATGTATTAACAGTGGCCAGGATTGTATTTGCTAAAAATTGGAAGAATGAGAAAATACCATTACAGGAAGAAATTATTAAGAAAATATTGGAATGTGCTGAGATGAGTAGATTGACATTTGAAATCAGAGAGCAAGAGGATAAACAATTTTATGAAATTTGGGATCTTTTTTATAAAAGGCTAGATGATAAAATACGATAATAGAATATTTTAGATAGTAAGAAATATCTTTACCTTGCTATTTTGCTATTATTTTGTTATTTGATATTATATTTACAAAGGTTTTTTTTTTAGGATTGATTTGGTATGATTATATGATTTGTTGAATAATTTGGTTAAAGTATTGTTAGCTCATAAAGCATGAATGATTAAAAGTATAGTCAAAAATTTCTTTTTTTTTGTTCAGTGATTATAGGATATATAAGTTTGGATTGATAATATGAGTTGTTATGTAACATAATTGTAACTGGGACTATAGAATGAATGCACAAAAATGATGAACCAACTGACACACTGGATGTACATATGAGAGTTGAATGTTTTAATGTTTTGTTTGTCTTGTCTGTTTGTAGAAAATTAATAAAATTTTCTTTCAAAAAAAATTTTTTTTTTGACAAAGAACATGCGACTGAGACAAAGAGAAGAACTGGCAGACCTTTTGAAAATCCAAGTTACGAATAAGGTTAAATATCTGGGGATGTATTTGACAGCAAGATATAGCACATTAAAAGAGAATAATTATATTAAACTTAAACAACAGATAGCTACAGACTTGAAGAAATGGGAAAACCTGCAATTGTTATTAATGGGGAGAATTTCAACAATTAAGATGAATATTTTACCCAGAATTCTATTTCTGTTTCAAACAATACCAATTAGGCTTGGAAAAGACTATTTTGAAGATTTAAATAAAATTATGTTGAAGTTTATATAGCAAGGTAAAAAAGCGAGAATAAAACTAAAGCTTTTGCAAGACGCTAGAATTAGAGGAGGTTTTGGCCTGCCTAATTGGGAATTGTATTATCAAGCTGCAAATTTGATGTGGGTCAAAGAATGGACAACATTAAGAAAGCATAGATTGTTGACATTAGAAGGGCATGATTTGCTATTGGGCTGGCATGTTTTTTTATGGTATAAGAGAACTAAAACACAGGGTTATTTTAGAAGGCATTATATACGGGAGTCTTTGTGGTTAAACTGGGAGAAGATAAAAAGACAATGTTATTTGAAAATTCCAGTTTGGTTATCGACTATTGAAGCATTTTCCTATCCTATAATTTATAAGAAGGAACAAACAGATATGGGGAACTATTGGATGAAAAGGGTGAACTTAAATCGATTCAAAACTTAGAGGAACAAGGTATAAGGCTGAATTGGTTTTCATATGCACAAATACATTCAAGGTATGATGAAGATTCTAAAATGGAGGGATTCTATGATAAACAGACTGACTTAGATAAGCTCTTGATGGGTACTGATGAGAATGTTATTAAAAAATTATATGTTTATTTACTGGGAATTAAATTAGAGGAAGAACAAGTTAAAGAAACTGTGATTGTTTGGGGTAAGAATTTTGGATATAGGATTGATTTAGAGAAATGGCAAAAATTGTGGTCTCAAAATTATAAAATGACAATGTCAACCGCATATAAAGAAAACTTGTATAAGATGTTTTACAGGTGGCACTTTCCCCCGACAAGAATAGCAAGAATGTTTAAGAACAAATCTGAAAAATGCTGGAAATGTCATTAGATACCTGGCTCATATTACCATATGTGGTGGACTTGTGAGGATGCCAGAAAATATTGGACTAAAATTCACATATGGTTGGAAAAAATGACAAAGAAACACATAGACTTGAAACCAGAAATATTTTTATTGGGAATTTTACCTGATACATATAGTAAAGATTTGAAATACCTGATTGTAAATGTATTAACAGCGGCTAGGATTGTATTTGCTAAAAACTGGAAGAATGAGAAAATACCATTACAGGGAGAAATTATTAAGAAAATACTGGAATGTGCTGCGATGAGTAGATTGACATTTGAAATTAGAGAGCAAGAGGATAAACAATTTTATGAAATTTGGGATCTTTGTTATCAATGGCTAGATGTTAGAATACGATAATAGAATATTTAGAATGTTAGACAGTAAGGAATATCTTTACTTTTTTTCTTGTCTTTATTATTTGACACTATATTTATAAAGTGTTTTTAGAATTGATTTGGAATGAATATATGATTTGTTACAGAATAAACTGTTTAAAGCATTGTTATCTCATAAAGCATGAATAATTAAAAGTATAGTCAAAAGTTGTTGGTTTTTTAATAGCGATATTAGGATATATAAGTTTGAATTGACCATATGAGTTGTTATGTAACATAATTGTAATTGAGACTACAAAATGAATACACAAAACTGATGAACCAATCGACACGCTGGATGTACATATGAGAGTTGATGTTTTAATGTTTTGTTTGTCTTGTTTGTTTGTAGAAAATCAATAAAATTCTTTTCAAAAAAAAAAAGAGTGCTCTTTTTGTACTGTGTATTTTTTTAATCTGTAAAAATGGCAATGAACAATCAAACAAGATTTGCTGGAGATGTTTGATGATAGTAATGAAAATGGTGAATTCTGAATATTGACTTTTTCTCCCCCGCAAAAAATACATTATTTCATCCTGGTGGGAGAAGTGTAAATTTAAATTTTGTCCATTGTGTTTGGAATCTACTGTTTGGAGATCGGCATCATCAAGATCCTATTTACTATGGAAAGAAGCAGGAAGGGTTGAACAAGCAATAAAGTTTTGCAGGCATTGAAGTCATTTTGGTCAATCATACACTGGCATTTCTGTACATTGCACCACACACCTGTTCCACATATTGCCATTTGTATTGGAATGCTTTTCTGCTTGAATGAAAGGACATGGTTATGCATCAAAGCATAACCAGACAAAATATCAATTCATGATCTACATTGCATTTATATATAGAATGCCCACTGTGCAAGAGTGTTTAGGGGAGATCATATTTCTGTACAAACCACCAATAATGAAACAAGAAGTAACTTCACATAAGAGCTATCCCTAAAGTCATAATAAATCAGTAGCTTAAAACTAAATGTAATATTAGAGGCTCTTAAACATATATTTTCAATAAAAATTTTAGAAATTTCACCCAATATGTTTTAAAATCAACAATAAAAAAGCATTTTTAATGTTTCAGAAGAGAAATATAAAAGTTTACATTTGTAAATTAATATGTGATGAGCTTGATAGCAGTTTAAGCACCACATCATCATGAAGCATTATGTTATTTTGTAAATATGTGGCATGACATTGATTGTGATGAATTAATCTAATCTCCATGTGTTTTCTGTATTAATCTATCATTTTAATCCCCCTTTAAACAATAATGTGACTATTATTCATGATATATTATCTCAGAATGACCGTTGTCAATTTATGAAAGGGATTTGTGTGTTCTGAATTGTACCCTGCTAATTTGTTGCAGAAGCTAAAACAAATATTTGTATACGGTGCTATGAATTAGTACAAGATGAAAAGAAATAAAATGTAAGAGTTGCCTTCCACATTACAAAATCCAAATATAAACATTTTAATATAAATATTGTTATTAAAGAAATATAATACTTAGTGGACAAGATATATTTAAACTTATTTTCATTAAGCTATTATATTTCTTTAAATCAGAAATTTATAAATCTAAAACCCCCTAATATCTAAAGCTCTGTTTAATATGAGCTTCTGCTTTATTAAAATAGTTAATATTCAGAATTCTATAAAAACCTTGTTTTAAAAAAAATCTGAGCAAGATAACAGAGAACAGAAATGTGCTAACTATTGGTAAAAATCCCATTATATTGGTTGTGTTAATCTAGGAGTGCACAACTTAACCTCTAGAGTGTTCTTTCAATCTCCATAATATATTAGATGCTTCTTCTAAAAGTTCTCAGTTGTTCTTCTCAATTGTAATACAAAGGAAAAATAGATATATTGGAGAGTATTCAATTACTATCTAATATAAACAACATATAAATAAATATAAAAACTAATGTAAATAATTATTTTTATCATGTTTTAATTTAATTAAATCTTATATATAGCTCTACTGGCTGCCCAGTTTTTGCTCCACCCACTTACCAAACTAACGTTGAGCCAAGTATGATTGTCAAAACTGCAGCATGAAGCTATTTTAGTTGGGCTCCTATTGGGATGATTGGTGAAGGGCAATTCTGTTCCTTCTCACTATTGTTTCTGATTTAATTTCAGAGAGGGGAAAAAAGGAGCAAGATATATGTTGTATCAAGAATTGCTGATTTGCATTCTGGATAAAGTCTTTGTTTTCTCCCCCCCCCCTCACACACACAAACACACTCTTCCCCTCTCCCTCTCCCCATCTCTTTTTCCTGTTTCTCAAATGTTTTTCTGATTCTTATTTAAAATGTCTTCTGTTCTTGTTACACCTTGTTTTTTTTAAAAATCCTTTTATGTCATGGGTTTGAGTGCTTAATACTAATTTTGAAAAGCTTTAAAGGGACACTTGATTATGACAAAGCATCATGCAAAGTATCCATTCCAATTTTAAATGTGGAAGAAGATACACAGTTTACTTCAATTCACTTTATTTTTGGTTCTTTATCCAGTCATTCAATGGCTGGAAGAGGCATCTGCCTTAGTATCACCCATATGCAGAAGGTCTTCCAAACTTTTTCTAAGTTATTGGAAATGGCAGATATTATTATTATTACTGATCATCGCACAGTCAGCCAGATGTTCATACTGGTTTTGGAATTTTTGTTTACCTTTTGAGTTCTTACCAAGGACCTGGGATAGGTTGATGTGAATGTTTGGTGGTGTTACAGATATTGTTTTAGAATAAAATAGAATTCTTTATTGTCCAAGTGTGGTTGGACACACAAGGAATTTGTCTTGACTGTGGGATGGAAGCTGTTCCCAGTAAATCCACCTTTTACAATTGACTGATGGTGAATTAGTCAATGTCAGTGGTGTTCAAGTAGTTCACCAATTGTTGTGGAATTGGACCCAAGGCACTTATTACTATTTGTTACTACTGGTTTTAATAATAATAATAAATAAATAAATAAATAAATAAATAAATAAATAATACTAATAATACTAATAATACTAATAATACTAATACTACTACTACTACTACTACTACTACTACTACTACTACTACTACTAATAATAATAATAATAATAATAATAATAATAATAATAATAATAATATTTATTCTATCACTTCCAAATTTCACATGCCTAATGGCCTCTTCCAGCTACTGGAACTCTCAGAGGAGACCTTGAAGAACTACAAAGCAAAGTCCCATTGTGAGGATGGTATTGCATTTGTGGTTCTAAGAACCTCCCTGGTAGAAAAGCATTGCTGCCTATTCAATATGTTTGTTTTCCTTAAATATGTTTGGTCAATCTGCTGGAGTTGTATAATCAATAATTAATCATTGCAGCACTAAACTACTTGGAATTGGTCCCAATGGAATTTAGAATAGTTAGAATATCATGACAGTATTTAGCAGAGCACAATTAAAAAGACAACAATCAGACCATAAAATGAATAAGCTGATGAAGGATTAGTGAAGAATTTCATCTGATACACTATCAACAAAATAAAGATGACAAATTTAAAGAAAAAGATAACTGAACATAAATATTATTTTCAAAGCTGGAAACTATAGAATTAATGAAGTCAAGCAAACGTAGGAAATACTGGGGACTGTTTTGAAAATATGTAAACTGCTATTGCTGTACTGACTCTTTTGTGTGTGTGTGTGTGTGTGTATTCAAGCATATCCTAGACTATATAAATTGTATGCCCTGTTTCTCTTATACAAAGAAGCTAAGTGTACATTTTCTTTGCCTGTTGTTTTTCACTTAGCAAATACATTGCACGTGTCTGAGTATTGCTTATGTTCTCACAGTTTTTCTTCTAACACAGATTTATATAGTGTTGTGGAAGTTCATTCTGCATCTCCCACAGAACAAAACTTTTCAAGATGTAGATGACCTGGATTTGATTCCCTGACTATGGGAAAATAATTATATATGGCAATGTTTATTTAGAAATATATAAGTAAAATATAAGTGGAGATTAATGCTTCACTTCAACAGCTGTCAATGATTCTGAGCTATTATCAACCAACACTTTATTAATGTTTCTAAATTAAGTATGTGATTTCTGTCTCCATAATTAAGTGTCTTTTTTTTTTTGAAAAAGATTTTATTAATTTTCTACAAACAAACAAGACAAACAAAACATAAAAACATCAACTCTCATATGTACATCCAGTGTGTCAGTTGGTTCATCATTTTTGTGCATTCATTCTGTAGTCTCAATTACAATTATGTTACATAACAACTCATATTGTCAGTCCAAACTTATATATCCTAATATCACTAAAAAAAGAAGTTTTTGACTATATTTTTAATCATTCATGCTTTATGAGCTAACAATACTTTAAATCAGTTTATTCTATAACAAATCATATAATCATATCAAATCAATCCTAAAAAACCCTTCATAAATATAATGTCAAATAACAAAATAAGAGCAAAATAGCAAAATAAAGATATTCCTTACTGTCTAGCATTCTAAATATTCTATTATCGTATTTTATCATCTAGCCATTGATAAAAAAAGATCCCAAATTTCATAAAATTGCTTATCCTCTTGCTCTCTAATTTCAAATGTCAATCTACTCATCTCAGCACATTCCAATATTTTCTTTATAATTTCTTCCTGTAATGGTATTTTCTCATTCTTCCAATTTTTAGCAAATACAATCCTAGCCGCTGTTAATACATTTACAATCAGGTACTTCAAATCTTTACTATATATATCAGGTAAAATTCCCAATAAGAAAATCTCTGGTTTCAAGACTATGTGTTTCTTTGTCATTTTTTCCAACCACATGCGAATTATAGTCCAATATTTTCTAGCGTCCTCACAAGTCCACCACATATGGTAATACGAGCCAGGTATCTGATGACATTTCCAGCATTTTTCAGATTTGTTCTTAAACATTCTTGCTATTCTTGTCGGGGGAAAGTGCCACCTGTAAAACATCTTACACAAGTTTTCTTTATATGCTGTTGACATTGTCATTTTATAATTTTGAGACCACAATTTCTGCCATTTCTCTAGATCAATCCCATATCCAAAATTCTTCCCCCAAACAATCATAGTTTCTTTGACTTGTTCTTCCTCTAATTTCATTCCCAGTAAATAACCATATAATTTTTTAATCACCTTCTCATCAGTACCCATCAAGATCTTATCTAAATCAGTCTGCTTATCATAGAATCTCTCCGTTTTAGAATCTTCATCATACCTTGAATGTATTTGCGCATATGAAAACCAATTCATCCTTATATCTTGTTCCTCTAAGTTTTGGATCGATTTAAGTTCATCCTTTTCATCCAAGAGTTCCCCATATCTAACTGTTTTTTCCTTCTTATAAATTATAGGATAGGAAAATGCTTCAATAGTCGATAACCAAACTGGAATTTTCAAATAACATTGTCTTTTTATCTTCTCCCAGTTTAACCACAAAGACTCCCGTTTATAATGTCTTCTCCAGCCAGAAAAAAGGAATAATGTATACAAAAAGAAAAAAAAAGAAAAAGAAAATAGCTAAAGGGAGCCTCTATCCTAGAGAAAATTAAAAAATCAAAAGGAGCATAAAAAATATATATAAGAGAAAATTCAATCCGGTTACCTACAAAGTCACACTTAAGTCCCCAGAAAAAAAGTAAGAAAAAGAAAAAAAAATCCAAGCCTCAATTTGACATCACTTTAAAAAATGCCGCTCAAACAGTTTTGGTCAAAAAAAAAAGTCTCACAGGTTTCTTCTTTGTTCAGGATGCCCTTTCAAACCTCAGCGAATTTACAACACAAAAGGAGTTTCTCACCCAGCCGACACACTTCCTTTCCAGCCACTTTCTTTCCAGAGCTGTCCCGACTTCAGCAGCTATGGGGGCTGCCTCTCCGCCGCCAGCAAAAGGGCTTCTCCTGGATCAAACCAGAGACTTTGTGATATCTCTGGGATCCCAGGACAGTACCCTTCTCAATCCCCGTCTCTATGGGACGGTTTAGGTCCATTGGGACCGACCAGGGGCGAAAATATCGGCTGCGATCTCAGAGCCCCAAGATCGCAGCTGTATCGCCGAAACGAAGCTCCGCCTTCTCCTCATAATTATGTCTGTCTTATTGAAGGAGAACATTAATATTTAACTACTATTTTGCCTCTATCCGTTTAATTATGAGTTTGTCATTTATCAACCTTGATGACTTCCAGGTCTGCTTCCAGGTCCATTTTAAAGTGTTGCTTCTGGTGCAAAACAATGTAGAATTATTTTGATGAAACAGTTGGACTCATAGACATAAGTCAGTTTGTTCCAGCAAATTGAAAAGGCCACTTAAAAGCCTTACCAAAGCTTTTGGAGTAACTTTGAATCTTTTTGTGCCAGGGCTGTAAGAGGAAGTTCTTCTGAGTCTTTTCCCACAGTGCTAGTTGGGATGTTTATGACTCTTTATGGAGATTCTCAGTCATCCAGGTTGTCTGAAAGATGCTTTTTGAAAAGGCAACTGGGTTGTTCTTTTTTTCACCATGAGAAAGAAGAATATGTTTTGCTTCTTGTCCAAATAAGCTTCAACAGTTCTGGCTGGATGATGGGGAGGGATAGAAGGATTAGTTCGGGTAGGTTGTTTGGAGGGTAGTGGAAGGAGTATATTTCTTTGCAATCATCTGGTCATTAGCACTCTGTCTGAGAGCTGTTGAGGCCACTTACAGGGGTTATCTGTGTCCTCAGGATCACCTGGATCAGAGTGCAAAGTTCTTGGCCTGGCCATGTGTGTGTATGATGCTGGAGTGTGGTAGTTCATCTCCTCATGGTGCACCCTGGATAGCATGGTAATGTGAACCAAATGACTAGCAACAATTGGCAACCAGACTACATTAAGAATTGGCAGTTAATGACAGTTGGCAGTCAGACATTTTTGTAGAACTCCTGGCTCTCTAAATACATGGTTCTGTGTTCAAAGACTAGCAGCAGTCCTCCCTCCGGTCCACCGCCAACACGGGAGCGCCGATCACTCCCATTGGTTGATGCCGTTTGACAGCCGGCTATAAAAGGGAGCTGTCAAATGGCATCAGCTGTCTCCGCCAGCTGGCTGTCAGATAGCCTCGGCAGCCGCAGCGACCCTTTATTTGCAAGAATAAAGTTGTTAGGCTTTAGCCTGGCTCCGTCTCCCTTTGTAACCGCTACTCTACAACACTGGCGACGAGGGCGGGTTACAGCTAAGACGACCAGACAGGAAATCGAGCCGAAGTCACAACAAGAAAGAGCCAAAGCCGCTACAAGCTGATCGAGTCACCGCCACTGACGGTCTCCAAAGAGCGCGAAATTTAAAAGCCCTCTCAGCTGAGGAGCCGAACGCCGCTGACAGGCGCAGCCAGAAACGCTTTTCTAAAAGCGAAAACTCTATTTTTTCCTCAGCTGAGGAAACCAACGCTGCCACTCGAATGGCCTCTAATCCGACATTCCCACACTTCCAACTGGGGGCAGAAACATGGGAATCATATATGAATAGGTTTGAATGTTTTTTAAATGCCATTGATCTAACTGAAGCCACGGATCTAAGGAAAAGCGCCTATTTTTTAAGTTTCTGTGGGGCCACAGTTTTTGACACAGCCTCTGCACTAGTGTCCCCACGTTCTACAAAGGCTATTCCCTGGGATGAGTTGAGAGAAATCTTGTCAAATCACTACTCCCCCAGATCCTCTAAGATAGCCAGGAGACTGGCTTTTAGAAGAAGAACTCAGGCTGAAGGGGAGACTGTGAGTCAGTACATGGCAGCATTGAGATCTGCTGCCATACACTGCGGTTTTAGGGACTACCTTGAGGATATGCTGCTCGATCAAATTGTGGGAGGAGTAAGGGACCTAAAGCTGCAAAGACGATTACTGGCTAAAAAAGACTTAACCCTAGCCTCAGCTGTTGAGGAAGCCCAGGATGCTGAATTGTCAGAATTATCAGCAGCTGAAATTCAAAGGAACACCCCTAAGCAAGGGCAGGCTATGATGAGGTCTCCCAAGAAGTGGAAGAAGAACCTCTGGAGGTAAACCGCCTCATGCGTCCAAGACCCCCCCCCCAGGGCCACCTAGGAAATACAACAATCAGACAGCCAAACAGCAAACCCCTTGTATAAGCTGCGGGGGCAACCACCATAGGTCAACCTGCAGGTTCAGAAACGTTATCTGTCTGAACTGCCAGAAGAGAGGGCACATAGCCAGGGTTTGCCAAGCTGAGCAGACCTCCATACAAAGACCTCAAGTTTCTGCCTCCTACCAAAGGCAAGTGGAACATTGTTACACTTGTTACCACGCGAACAACACCACCTCTAGGCCTAACAAATTAAGCATTTCTCTTTTTATAGAAGGTAAGCCCTGCCAAATGGACGTAGACACCGGGTCAACCCTCTCCATCATTTCGTGGGCCTCCCTGAAGAAGTTGCTGCCTTTGCTCTCAAAAAAGAAGCTGACCAACTGCCACCTGACTCTTCGAGACTACCAGGAAGACCATCCCAGTCCTGGGTAAGGGAAAATTCCTCATTCAATTCCAAAACTTTAGGGGTCACTTGCCACTGGTGGTTGTAGATGGTGCCCTTCCTAACTTGCTAGGATTAGATTGGTTTCCTGCCCTAGGCCTCAATGTTACGGGAATTCACTCTGTGGAAAATTCTGATGTAGATGCCCTTTTTAGGGACTACTCTGATGTTTTCAGCAGTGAACTAGGCTGTTATTCAGGCACCCCCATATCTTTTAATGTGGGTCCACAAGCCACCCCAATTCGTTTGAAACCTCGGAGGGTACCTTTCACCATTAGGCCTAAGTTAGATGCTGAATTAGATAAACTTATCAAACAGGGGGTGCTAGAACAGGTAGATTTCACCAAGTGGGAAACCCCCATAGTCACCCCTTTAAAAAAAGATGGCAGCGTGAGAATTTGCGCTGACTATAAGACGTCCCTCAACCGTTTCCTACAAATTAGCGCATACCCAGTACCTGTAATCCAACACCTGCTCCACTCTTTTGAGCCAGGCATAATTTTTGCAAAGTTAGACATGTCCCAGGCATACCAGCAATTTCCCATTGACCAACACACTGCTGACCTACAAACTATAGTTACTCACAGGGGCGCATTTAGATGTAAACGTTTGCAATTTGAAGTTAGCGTAGCCCCTGGCATTTTCCAATCACTCATGGAAAGAATCCTCCAGGGCCTACCTGGGGTGGTTCCATACTTCGATGACATTTTAGTTTCTGCCACCAACAAAACACAACTTTTACTCAGAGTGAGATCTGTCCTTGACAGGTTCAGGCTAAACGGGCTTAAATTGAAAAAAGACAAATGCACCATTGCCACCAAACAGGTAGACTTTCTGGGTTATCGAATTGATGCATCTGGAATTCACCCCATAGAGAGTAAAGTTAGGGCTATTCATGAGGCACCCACTCCCTCTAACAAAACTGAATTGCAGGCCTTTTTGGGACTCCTTAATTTTTATGCTTCCTTTTTGCCTCACAAAGCCTCCGTAGATGAACCCCTACATAGGCTCCTAGATAAGAAAGCCCCGTGGCAATGGGGACAAAGGGAAGCCCACGCCTTCCAAGCAGTAAAGTCTCTCTTAACTTCAAACTCTGTGTTAGTTCAGTTTAACCCAAACCTGTCCCGAGTGTTAGCCTCTGATGCCTCACCCTCTGGTATAGGAGCTGTATTGAGCCATAGGCTCTCAAATGGATCAGAGGCACCCATTGCCTATTTTTCAAGAACTTTCTCCGCTGCAGAGAGAAACTATAGTCAGATCGATAAGGAGGCCTTGGCAGCTGTAGCCCCTGTAAAAAAATTCCATGAGTTCTTTTATGGCCATAGTTTTGAACTTGTAACAGATCACAAACCTCTATTAGGACTGCTAGCTGGGGATAAAAAAACCCCACAGGTGTTATCCCCAAGAATGACCAGATGGACTCTATTTCTGGCGGCCTACTCTTACACACTGGTACATCGCCCAGGGAAGACCCTGTGCCATGCTGATGCCCTCAGCAGATGCCCCCTGCCATCACCAGTCGAGGACCCAGCTCCCATCCACACAATCTTCGACTGCAATGAACTTAACCTACCAGTCTCAGCTGGGGATATTGCTGCACACTCCAAGAGGGATGGTGTTATTTCCCAAGTCCTGGACTGGGTAGGGAGGGGGTGACCTGACATTCAGTTTGCCCCTGAATTCATGCCATTTAAGACCCGCAGGCAGGAGCTTTCTTCACTACAGGGCTGTCTGTTATGGGGGACAAGGGTGGTCATACCACCCACCTTGCAAGAACCAGTTTTAAGGGCACTGCACGAGAGTCACCCTGGCGTCGTAAGCATGAAGGCCCGCAGCTACGTCTGGTGGCCAGGATTAGATGCCCGGATTGCCAACTGGGTTAACACGTGCCAGCCCTGCCAGGCAACAAGAGCAGCCCTTCCAGCAGCTGCCCCAACCAAATGGGAAGATTCGGGGGCTCCTTGGGCCAGGCTGCATGTAGACCTGGCTGGTCCCATACAAGGGAGGACATTCCTGGTGGTTGTAGATTCGTTCTCCAAATGGACTGAAGTAGCCTTGTTACCCTCCACCACAACGCTGGCTGTCACGAGGGCCTTGACCAGACTGTTTGCTACTCATGGACTTCCTGACACATTAGTTTCAGATAATGGCCCCCAATTCAGTTCTAACGAGTTTGCCATCTTCACAGCTAATCTGGGCATCAGACACGCTCTCACAGCCCCCTTTCACCCAGCAAGTAATGGAATGGCAGAAAGGGCTGTCAGGTCTGCCAAGGAAGTTCTGGCCAAGCTGGGCCAGGCAGACTGGCACGCCAAACTGTCAACTTACCTACTCACACACATGCCACCCCGTGCCCTTCCACCAACAAATCCCCTGCTGAACTGTTAATGGGAAGGCGCCTTAGGACCATCCTGGACAGGTTGCACCCCCACTATGCTCCCAGCACGCCACTAACCTCTGACAGCCATGCCAGGGAATTCGCCCTGCAAGACCAGGTGTATGCCAGGAACTATGCAGGGCACTCCTTATGGCTGCCAGGGCAGATAGTCTTTGTTGCAGGACCCAGATCATATAGAGTCCTTCTGGAAGATGGCTGGATTTGGAGAAGGCACGTAGACCAGCTGAGGAGGCGTTGGAACAAGACTGCCACCGAAATCCTGGTCTACCCGCCGCTGGACGACCCGGTCTACTCACCGCCAGCCAACCCGCCGAAGGACCTGGTCTACCTGCCGCCCGACAACGAAAGCAGTCCAGGGATGGCCAGCGACCCTCTGCAGGTTCCAGTCACCGCCCAGGAGGAACAAGACGCACCAGCCGCCGACAAGCCTCAGGAACTTTGGAGATCGGGCCGCGAGCAAAAGCAGCCATCATGGCTACAGGACTACGCATGCTCATGGCCAGGGGGAAGGAGTGCTGTGTTCAAAGATTAGCAGCAGTCCTCCCTCCGGTCCGCCGCCAACGCGGGAGCGCCGATCACTCCCATTGGTTGATGCCATTTGACAGCCGACTATAAAAGGGAGCTGTCAAACGGCATCAGCTGTCGCCGCGAGCTGGCTGTCAGATAGCCTTGGCAGCCGCGGCGACCCTTTATTCGCAAGAATAAAGTTGTTAGCCTTTAGCCTGGCTCCGTCTCCCTTTGTAACCGCCGCTCTACAACACATGGTCTGGCCATTTTGAGATTTTACTGAAGCAGTCTAGTCCTTATGATATACTGGATATGTTGATGGGACTCCAGGCTGAGTGACCTTCACATGGGCAATACCACAAGTTTTATCAAATATAATTTTTGATAATGGACTTCTTCAATGATCTGGAGAAACCAAATGGTTCAAAATATTTTTTTTTTTCTCCTGCCTGGTCTGGCATAATGTCTCATCAGCTAGGTCACTGCTTGGAAAGACCCAAATGGTAAGAAAGGAACTTTTACATGCTACTGGCCTTTCTACTATGCCAGCCAAGGGACCAGGGGAAACAAGAACATAGGCCATGGTGTTCCAAGCTGACTGTCTACCACCTATCTTATGGGATTCTCCATAGCTTGCTTTTGACCTCTCACCAAGTGGAGCCCCATCAGCTACCACTGCCTGAGAAATGCAGAAAATTCAACATATTAAACATTCTACACTTTATCAAACTGTCAGCTCCAAAGAGCAGGAAATATGATTGGATCAGATCAAGATTCATAAGTACAAAATATTTCCTACAGTAGCTGGCCAGATTTTTCTGTGAAATTAATCAACAAAGTGTGAAGATAATGTCTCCTTCCATTATGTGGTCTCCTTTGTAAATCACTTTGAAATAGAGCAGAGCTTTCTTTGAAAATGGAGATTCTGCCTGCACTAAATGGCATTATATAATACAGTGATTCTTTATCTGATCACCCTTCCATGCTCCCTGAAACAATTGCCAATTAATTCATTAGATTTTCTGCAGGTCTTATCAGCTCTAGAAGTTTAATTACTTCTTTCCAGGCTCTTCTGTCAAGTATTTCTGATCTGCTTCTAATAGTTCTTCTCTTTCTTTTTCTTTTTCCATTGTGGAAAAGTTTCTAACATACGCTGTGCCAGAAATAGCAAACAAGTAGAGTTATTGCTAACATATACTGTAACTCAAAAGATATGGCATATCTTTTCCTATTAATGGGGTTCCAGGTTCCCTTAGCATATTCATTCTTGCCCTTTTAAAAAAAGTAGATAGGAAATTTCAATGTCAGAAACATTTTAATATGAATGTAGTCCAGTTAGTTAGCACAACTAGTTAGCACAAACCTTCCTTGAAATTCAAGGATCAGCATGGAATGACTAGAACAATTTCAGGGCCATAATTCTTAATAAAGGGAGGGAGACACCTATCCACAAAAGAAAGTTGTTGTGATAGCCTTTCTCCATGAAAATGAAAATAAAGCTTGACATATGTTTGCATATTTTGAACTGGTAAAGAAACATGTTTAAACCAAGTTGTACAAATTAAAAATATAATGATTATACAATTTTAAACAAACAAGAACACGCGTTGTCTTCTTATTTTTTTCTCAATAAATATTTCCGTTTTCAAAAACACAGCTTGCCAGAAATGCTATAAAACATTCCATGACTTCAACGGCTGTCACTATTGTATCACATGCTTGGCTGGTCAAAGAAGACCAGCTCTGCTTTCTAACTTTTTTTTCAAAGAAGCATTATTAGAATTTAAATAGGCACAATTTGGATGGGATTTTCCTATCAGAGTGTCGATTTTCACAATCCAATTGCATATCAACAATTTGTTCCATGTCAACATTTGCCTGATTTTTATTGTCCAGAAAATGAAGTGATGAAAAACCTCATCTCTTTATTTTATAATCAGTTAATGTTTTTTAGCCTTCTGCAAATTCAACTATCAAGAAAGAATTATATGGATTAACCTTATATTCTGAATTAGTGCTTGAACTAGCAATGAATTAGAGGAGGCCAACAAACCAGACAAAGTAGATTGAGGATAGATCAACTGTTTTTTCTGTACAATCTGATCTGGAAATACTTTTGTGTTCATTTGTGTCAACAGGTTATTCCTGTCTGAATAAACTATTTAGATGGTTGAAATGAACTGCATGGGTGCCTCTTTTGACAATGGTCTGACTTCTTCAACTCATCTAAAACTTGTTAATAATATAAGAGATGTAATATTTATTATTATTCTAATCATAATATAATATAAAGAGCTGCAGTGGTAGAGTGGTTAGAATGCAGTACTGCAGGCTACTTCTGCTGATCACTGACTGCCATCAGTTTGACAGTTCAGGTCACACTGGCTCAAGGTTGACTCAGCCTTCCATTCTTCCGAGATGCGTAAAATGTGGACCCAGATTGTTGGGGGCAATATGCTACTGACTCTGTAAACCATTTAGAGAGGGCTGTAAAGCACTGTGAAGTGGTATTGCTATATTGTGGAATAGATTTCAAATAAGGTACAGAAAGAGAAACTTTTATATACTTTCCTCCTAAAGTTACAAGCTAAGATATCATATGAGCCACCTTGTTCTCCCCAAGAAGCTATTGTTAATATTCCATGTCACCCAACCAAAATATGCCTCTTATCTATTTAAGTGTCTTTTGATGCCTTAAAACCAAAGTCATGTGGCTGAAAGCTAAAATGAATCCAACAGCTGATGAGCAAAAATATGTATGATCCTTCTCAGACTAATCAACTGTGATCATAGAGAAAAACATTGCTGATGATACATCTTTTCCCACTTTATCTTGAAGCTTTTGGAAGTTCCAGAGCCAGAGACACTCAGTGGAGTTCAGCTGGAGACTCAGTGTTTGTCAATAAACTGGAAATTGTGGCTCAAGGCAAATCAATATGCCTACATCATCATCATCATCATCATCATCATCATCATCATCATCATCATCATCATCATCATCATCATAGTACTATCTTGGCTATAAACAATGCAGTTGCAGAATCTGAATAACGCCACTGGCACTGATGCATGCCAATAAAATTTTAACTATCCATCTAAATGACTAAATTATGAGCAGGAGAACTTTAAATAGTATGATCTTGGCTCTGCATGTCATCTCATCTGAGATAGCAAGATACTGTGCATATTCCAAGTAATAAAGTTTATCTGTAATGGGGAAACCATTCTGAATCATTTCCAAATGACCGTGATAACTGAATATCAGAAAAGGCAACAGAAAAGGCAACAATTACATAATGTTAAATTAATTGCAGATTTGTCAATACTACAAAAGTATTTTTTGAAGTAAAACCTAAATAACTCAGGTAATACTTTAGAACTACACCAGTAGATTCTGCTAATTTTATATTGCATTTATACTGTGTATATTTTAAGCTTTATGGACTTGTTAGAATTCAGTGGTGCTTGCTTACTTATGACCTAATGTTGAGGTGAAATCTAAATATAAATAAAGTCTAAATTGAAGTAAGGCACCTTGCCTTGATTAGTAAATAATGTTTCATCCCAGCATAAGAAGTAATTACCATGGATAAACCACTAATGTTTTATTTATTTTCTAACATACAGTTTTATTTAGTTCACAGTGTTTACAGGTGATATACTCAGTTGTAATCACTTTGAAGTGTTCTTCCCACTAAAGCTTGACTGATGCTGACTACTATCATGATATCCTCAGACTTTTTAAAAAATGTTTATGAATTCTAAAATTATACATTATTTTCATCTTAGTCCATTTATCTTTTTAATCTCTAATCTGACAGCTTCTAGGAGAGATATGGCAAACTGAACACAGCTTCAAGAAAGCGGAACTGACTACTGCAGCAGAGACCAAGGAACAGGGAAGTAACTGGGTCCTTGGAATCTTTCCGGATAAGAACTGGATGAGACACACCAAACACACACACACACACACACACACTCACACGCACACATTCAGATATCTGAATTTCATGAGGAGACTGGGGAAATGGTTTTCCACAGGTTTGAGCATTGGGAAATAATGGGATCAGCCATCTTGCTTGTAACTGCAGTGGAGCTTTTTAAGTGACACTAAGTTTGCAAATCCCATAATCCCTTTTGAAAATCATCTATTAACTATCTTAAAAATAACAGAGACTTCCAGAACAAATTTTAAAAAATCTTTATCAAGTAAATTGATCTTCAACTCAGAACAAAAGAAATATTAGTTATATGCTTAAGAATTTAAAGAATTTGAAATAAACAGTAAAACACTAAATAAGACTTAGAAAGTTATAAATGGATTAAGGATCCAGATAAATTTGGAATATTAACTTTTATTGCAAAATTCTGGAATTAACTATAAAAATTAAACATCTTCTTGTGGAAGAGAGGATTAAAGATAAAAAAAAAAAGATTAAAAGCCTGTTCTTTATGTCAGTTAATGGTGGAACTTACAAAATGACACCAAACATTACAAGGTCAGAAACATTAAAGGGGAATTTTGAAGAATTGAACCAGAAATTAGTAACACTGTTACTAATAGTAACAATTAGTACAGTATTAACACTGTCAGTAATGATGTCAACTTCTTTGGATAAGACTATGTGTAAAGATGTTAATGAAGGAACAACAAACATGGAACAAATTTTATCTGACAAAGTACAGAATGTGGAACAACAAATGATAGTCTAAGAAAATGATTTGGAAAAGATACACTTTATAGGATATACAAAAGAAACTGGGTGAAGATTTAAAAATAAAAATGAAAGTACACATGATAAATCAAGAGAATGACCTGGAAATTGTTCTCTTATTAGATCCACAAGAAAACCTTATTAAAGCTTTTGAAGAAGTTGGAGTGGTTGGATAAATAAGAACCGAAGAGAAATCAAATCCTACGATTTGTTCAATGTTTGATTGAATTAAAGATTAAGACTGTTAAAAATACATTAAAATTTAAAAATAAATGAAAAAGAATACAACATTTTGCAGCATTCTGGCAACCTTCTATTGACTTTTTGCTGATACCAGGATTGAACAGTTAATATTTTATGGATTTACTTACAGATGAGGAATGGGACATGGAATGAAGAGCTCTCTGTTTAACTTTATAGGGAGTGAAGAGTTATTACATGTGTTTATATGTGTTATAAAATGTGATTGAGGTTGGGAGTCACTTCTTTATATATTTCTTTTTATTTTTCCTCATTATATTCTTAATTTTCTTGTTCTTTTTTTCTTCTTCTTTTTTCCTGCACCTTTTTTTTTCTTTCCATTCTTTTCTCTTTCTGTAAGCTTGGTTTGTGTTAGTTTTTACTATTGTAATTAAAATTTTAAATAATAGCTATAGTCAACAAATGTTCCTCTAATCTGAGTAATATTTTTTTCAGGTTTGCATTCTATTCCATTGTAGCTTCTGTGATATAGTTTTAATTTATTTGACTCTTCATTGTGTAAATATTTCAGGATGAAATTTCTATTAAAAATCATGAAAAAGAGCAAAATAGTGAAAGAGGAGAAGGAAGGGTGGGAAATGGTGATTTAATCATTTAACATTGGGGACATTTATACATGCTAATTTTGTTTGAAAATGTTTGCTTATTCAAACACAATATAAGCATACTTAAAGAATGATTCAGATGCCCCTTTGGGAAATGGATAAATTTGTAATAATGGAGGGTGATATTTCACAGTCATGTGTGATTTGTCACAATTGTTCTTCAAATTGACAGGAGTCAGCCAATTCATTAGTGAACTTCACCAGGATAGGTTTCTTCCCAAATTCAACAATAAACATTTGAAATGTATATTTTTGCAATATTTTAATAGCATAAAAATATTAAGAATGAGGTCAGCCTTCTCCCTATGACTTGCACTTAGCAATAGAGGTGGCTTTCAGTTTGAATTAGCTGCCTAGAATTTCAAGAGTATGTCAAAAAGAAGCATTTGGTGGAATGTAATTGTGGAAATAGAGGTCAGAATCCCACTGGTCAGAAAGAGGTAATTTTGGAGACAGCTGGAGATAGTTCTTCCCCAAACCCCCAAAACTTTAACCTTAGACTGTCTATTATTGACCTCACCCCTTTCCTAAGAGGTCTGTAAAGGGCGTGCATAAGTGTACCAACCGTCCCTGTCCTATTGTTTCTTTTATTTTTATGTATCTATGTATTCATAACTATTTTTTTACTTATACCTATTATCTTGTAAGCAATTGACAAACCAAATAAACAAACAAACAAACAAACAAATAAATAAATAAAAATTCTCTTTACTATTGACAAAATCAATAAGGTTTTAATCTAAAGTCCAAGTGTTTGCCTTCCCCAACTCCATTAATAAGCAGAACAACCATGGAATACCCACTTAGGAGACAGTCCCTTAATTTCACAGACAATTATTCAGAGGTCTCCTATTTTAATGGCACCCTTCATAGAATAAATCGATGGGGTCAATAATAACTATTTTTAAGCAGATAATTTAATACAGTTTCCTATATATACTTATGATTTGTTTTATTAAAACTTCTCATACTTCTCCATGAAGTGTTACAGAGTAGCTTTTAGAGAAATTCTAGGACATTTGCATGGGTGGGATTCAAATTTGTTAACAACTGGTTCTGTGGGCGTGGCTAGGTTGCTGGCGTGGCTTGATGGTCATGTTTTTGGCTGGGTGTGGCCAACTCAATATCATTCACATTGAGGCACGCATCTCCTCGCCTGGCCTCTCATGACTGTAGGGATGTTGCAACAGTTTAAGTGTGAAAAACAGTCATAAGTCACTTTTTTCAGTGCCATTGTAACTTTGAATGGTCACGCCACACAAGCAAAGTACCAGCAAAGGAGGAGGAAAAAACTCCAAAGAAGTCTGTGAACAATGTGTAGTCAATGCCAAACACGAACTTTTCAAATTACCTTTCAAAGAAATCCAAATTTTAATGTTGGAAAACTGTAGCTTTGGTTAGGCCTGGGTGAGTGCTTTCGATTAGAAAAACACTTTTTCCTGTTCTGGCAGATGTTCAAATGTTGGGCCAATGTCTAACCTTTGTTAAGGCTGCTTGGCATTGCTCCAGATTCCAAAGACAGCTTAAAAGGATAAGTGGTCAAAGGAGGGTCCTTTCCTACTGCAAATAAAATATTCACATAGTTGACAGGGGTCCTGCCAGAAATGCTTTCTTAATGGGTATCCAAAAGTCAAGCTGAATATATCTGTATAATGAATGAAATAGTTCTTCAAGCAGATAACATTCCAAAGATAGGTTTTTGGATCTATCTAGATCAAAAATTTAAAAGGAAATAAATAAACCCGAACATATGATGAATCAAAAACTTCAATGTTCTACATAATTTTATCTAACCTCATGATGTCCAGAACTGATGGAACTTGGAGCCAGAAAGCTGGTTTATTAAATAAATGTCATGTACAACAAATCAAGGCAGATGGATAAAATAAAGTCTGGCCTTAATTATTTTTTGGCATAATGCTGGCTTTATCATATGGACAAACCAACATTCTCTTGTGGTTGCTAGGACACACAAGATTCAATTATTCTTAGGCTGCCTCCTTCCTTACCTTTAAGCTTGTTAGGACCAAAGCAAGCTTAGTCTGCTGGGAAATTATTTCTGGGCTAGAAAAAGCCTTTCCTCTGAAAATGGCTCTGGATCAAGTGAGCAGGGTTCCATTTACTCTTGTCTTTTGGAACAGGAATGTCCTCATAGTCCATATGTTGGTCTTGCTATATGTCCATTATGTTGCTCTTGAGGAAAGCTGTAAAGAGTCCTGGGGCTGGGTGATTTGTGATCCCACCGGTATATATTGTTTGAAGTGTTATCTCCCAATGAAAATGGTGCATATTTGCTCATTGCTGGATAGCCAGCTTTAAATTATTAATTGATCTTTGTAATTAGCCTAAAGCTGCATCAACAATGGAAAGATTAAATACATATATATTTTCTATCCTTGTCTGATAGTTGCCAACATGATAGATAGATAGATAGATAGATAGATAGATAGATAGATAGATAGATAGATAGATAGATAGATAGATAGATAGATAGATAGAGAGGCAGGCAGGCAGGCAGGCAGGCAATAAGTCACACTTTCTCACATGATAATTATTTCCCAGAATAGATATTCCCCACTGTTCTGAACCCATGGGGCCGATCATGATGCAAGATTCTAAAACATCTTGGAGGGCTCATACATACAGAACCTTCTCCCCATTTATACAAAATACAGTGAGATGATGGCAGGGTTAAGATAGGTGACATTGGGGCTGTCGAATCTGCATGAAAAATCAACATTTTATGGCATCTTCTCTTATTTACAATGCTATGCAGTAGTTTTATTTGTATTTTTCTATTCATAAGTTTTGAGATTTGCAAACCTCCTGAACTTCTCCATTTCATTGGCACAAGATTGAGGTCCCACTGAGGTACTCACAATTAGGGGGAAAAAACTTTACCCTACATATATCCAATAATTTAACGTATTAAAAACCTTCAGTATGCAATACTATAATGAGGCTTGTAAAGGCCAGTCCTTTTCTTTTTCAAAATCAGTAAAATTTTGAATAAGATAGTTATGGAATTAAAATGCTACTTAAGGATCATGACATGGATTTAAGAAATTATAAATGAAACAATACTTCTGGATTCCAGAATATGGAAGTCCTAAATATGTCCCTATCATATTAACATCAGCAACCCTCCATAGATAAATAACATGGTGTGATTTTTCCACTCCTTTCCCACAGTATTGTTGTAATCTCACTCACCAAAATGTCATTTTTATTGTTGACAATGGCATTGTAAAATGGACAATGGGCAGGTAAGCTAAAAATAAATGCTTCTTTCTCTCATTATATTTGTAAAACTCCAGACCTAGGCTTGTAAATGGTATGTATTTTTAGAAATAAAGTTTATCTATAAAAAGATTGTGTTGCCACTTACTTCAATTTTAAAATGATGCTTGTCATAAAAGTCCATTTATAAAGATACTTTTATTTCCTCTGGAATTATTGTCATACAAGCCAAGGAACAAAATGCCTTGGCACTGAAAAGCTGTGAGGGATGTTTTGTATATGTCTTTTAAAAAATCTTTAGAGTTAAGAGCTACAGTCAAATAGAAGGTCACTGACATTGTTTATAAATATCTTCTGGACAGTGTTGAATAGTTCCTTATGTTTTATTATTATTTTTAGGAGGTTACTGAAGCAACAAAGAGCTTATGAGAATGACATCCTAATGCTGGAATTGTTAACTGGCCATGCTTGGATATTAGCTGCTGAGAAAAACTTTGACTGTAGAGGGTAATTTCATAGAGCAACAACTGGAAGAGGATTCAGAGAGCACAATTGGGCGTTCATGAAAAACCTTATCTGTAACACTATGCTTCTTCACAATAGATCTAAAGTCTTGACATTCCATTATTGGAAAGGAAGGTCTTCAAAGTGACTTTCATTCAGAATAAAATATTTGACTCCCATTCTTAAACTCTCTCACACACACACTCTCTCTCTCCCCCTCTCCCCCC
The DNA here is from genome assembly GCA_033807585.1 of Hydrophis major. Classification (NCBI taxonomy): domain Eukaryota; kingdom Metazoa; phylum Chordata; class Lepidosauria; order Squamata; family Elapidae; genus Hydrophis; species Hydrophis major. The sequence goes on along the minus strand of CM066328.1, from coordinate 294,057,622 downwards.
CCCCCCATGATGGGATGGCCTAAGAAACAGAATTAGTTGCTAAGAAAGAAATCCTGGCAGTTCCAGTTTTTCAGCTTTTTCTTCATAAAGATTGATAAATATTTTAAAAAGGGATTTTAAATGTTCATAGAATCACATTTGAAGCACAACCTTTTTTTCTTTATCTCACCAAGTCCATTCTACCCAGAATCCAAATGGGTGGGTGCCAAATCCAGTAATTCTTTCCTTCTACCTCAACCATCTTCTTACTGAAATATGACTCTTCTGATGGCTGCCATTTTCCTTCCTGGACATTGACTGGATATGTGAAGATGTTGACAAGAAAGTACTGGCCTTCACAGAGTGAGTATTTAGCAAAAATGGTTGCTAGTTGAGAAACATATATTTCCCATTTCCAAAAATTATCATGTATTTTTCATAATGACTGCTCCAAGAAGAATGATTTGGTGATTTACCATTTCATTTATTATTTCGCACAATTATATCCCTGTCATTTGGGCTCTGTTCTTCATATTTTAATTGAATGTAGTTTTTTTTCCTCCCATTGGACACCTGTCTCTCATAAACTGCACCAAGCTCTTTTTTAATGTGATATTCCTTGTAAGGAACATCTTGCTCCATTTTGCTGGCCAATGCTTTATTACCATTAATCACAATGCCATCTCATTCACAAATATCAGAGGACAGGAATTGGCCTGGTCCCACTGGCAATACAAAAATTCAATAGATAAGGGAAAATTTAAAATGGTATAGTAATGTCTTAAAGTTCAAAATAATAAAAATAAGCATACAGGGGAAACAGTATTCTCTCAGCAGGCTATCTATTTAGGAAGCAAAAATCTCAAATGAACATCTTCTTCCATATAAAGAAAAATATGTTCACTTCCATAAACCCCTTCCTAAGAACCTTCTTCTGCAACTGACATTCTTTGTTGGATTATTTTATATGATTCCTTCAATTAATGTGTTTTTTGTTTTCATCGGCCCCAAGTGGATTCCTCAGGTTTTCGATATGCTCCTTCCAATAGATGAAAACTAGATTGGTGGCATTTATTATTTAAGTAGCTTGATACCCATGATTCGTTACAAAAGTATTTGGCCGGGCTTAGTTTTCGGGGTGGAAAATAAGAGAAAAAAATTCTGTCTCTGCCTACCAGCATCCATCGGTATTCATCTGGGTAGCATCCTGTCAACATGTGAGAGATTTGAGGACTGTTTGGAAATTGAAACAGTATTTGCTGTGTGAGCAAGAAGGAGACAGCAAGGAGCCTGGGCATGGCTTAGCTCAACTGTTTTGTACTAAAGCTTTTTGGTGCTGTGAAACTAAAACTGAAACTGAAACTCCTCTCCTCTGCTTGTGTTTGCATTTGGAACAGATTTCTTTTCATGTGGGTGGGGAGTAGAACTCCTTAGCATCAGAGTTATTAATAATAATGTACAAATTACTGATGCTGTGATGGTCATTTCAAAAAATCCTTTCTTAGTGAGCACCTAGGAGCCAAGAGGAACATATGTGCCAAATTTCAATTTTGTAGGCTTTATGGTTCTGGACATTTTGTGATGATGCATGAGTGGTGTTTTGTTTTAGATAGATAGATAGATAGATAGATAGATAGATAGATAGATAGATAGATAGATAGAGATAGAGATAGAGATAGAGATAGAGATAGAGATAGAGATAGAGATAGAGATATATAGGGGAGTCTAAGTCCTTTTTGAACTGCTGTAAATGTCCTTAGGCCTATATTTTTTACGCTTTTGTCAAATCTCTTGTTATGACCTCGGGTGTGGCACAAAGGCAACATCGTCAAATAAGCAAGAAGAGTCCCTTTAATACGTCCAACTTTGCCCCCAGTATCCAGGTTACCTTCAGCTGGAGAAAAACCTCTCCCAAGAACAGTCTTTAAGTGGAGGAAATTCAGTCCGAAAACGAAGTACATACAAAATGTAAATAAAAACCCATACAAACCACGCTGCAGTAATTAACTTGACAGGGCAGAAGGAATTGCAGTCTTGAAAGCCCAGCAAAACACATACAGCTGGGAAGACGCCAGGAATTCAGATAAGCCTCGACGAATCCAGATAATTCATGATTTGCTCTCAACAACTTTGTTGGGCACAGCTTCCCTTTTTAAACACTGTGCTCCCAGCTGCAGCTAATGAAGGGAATCAGGGCCCTTTCATCCCCCTTAAGCCATACAGCTCACATTGCTCCCTTCTCCGATCCCCCCTGAGTGCCCTAGGATGAAGAGGGGGTCTTCCTCCGAATTTCCTCTTCCCTGCTCTGCCCAGCCGGCCTTTGCCCTTCCCCAGTTTCTTCCACAGCCAATGGAGCCACACTCTCATTCCCTGTCAGCTTCTCGGCCGCCCCCTCCAAATCAGATTCTGACAGGGGCAAAACATCTCTCAAATGTAGTCACTCCCCAGGGCTGTGAGATAATTCAGAAAGTGTCACATATAACTGGTTGAAATCACCATTAAAAACCTTGCCAAATACATTAATTTGCTGATTTAGCACTTTTCTTTATTTCTTGTATATTTTATATTTTGAAATATTGGGATACTTACACAATAGTGAATAGTTTTTCCTACCTTGTCCTTTTCAATTATCAGCAGGGGATGCAACTGACAAAGGGATAATTAAACAAGATATGACAGCATGTAAATTAAGTGGCAATAATTTACCTTATGCATGGTTTTAGCACAATTGAATGCTATCAAATTACTGTTGTGTAGTTCAATCTGTGAAAAATTCTTTAGAAAATTTTATACAGGAAAATAATGAAAAACATCTAACAGAGGAGAGGGGAGAGTTGTATTTATGAAGCAAGTGTATAACTGAATCAATATCTAGGCTCTAGATCTTAAAGAAACCCATTTTCTATCTGTTATGCTTTCTCCTTGAATCCACATTATGGAAACTTCAGATAGTCAATATTTGTGAATTCTAACACTGATGAAGAATATAAACATCATTTGGAGTTTAAACATCGAGCTTTTACTATGTTGCCTTTGACTCAAGAAATATATCAAAACAGAGTATTTCTACACGAGTAATTTTTAGCACCAGCGATTGTTATGGTCAATATAAAATGTATATTTATTAATGTTATATCATCAAACTGATGATAGAGAGAACCTATAAATCAATACTGCAGAAATGGTCTGCACTGAAGCATTCATATGTTCAGATAAACAATTCCAAAGTATATTGATACTTCTTATTAAAGTAAAATAGAGCTTCAGATTCAAAGGAAAAAAATATGAAGGGATGCACACATGGAATAGACTGGGAAACCTTAAATCAAATGCTTAATATCTTGGAATCACATTGTAGCTGCAGAGGGTAACCATGTAATCCCAAGAAAAGACATAGAGGCTTTAAAGAGCTGTTTCCAAGTGTTTATCCTTAAATCATCCTTGGATGTAGTTTGGGCTGTTTAATAATAACTGTTCAAAGTTATCTAGTCATGGTTCAGTGGATCATGAATTTAGTTCTTCCTAGTACTTGGCCAACCATGTTTGAGATAAGAACAAGCTTGATTAATATACCATTAGGATACCACCAGGGACAATCAAGTTGCAGGGCAGACTGAGAAGTAGAAAAACATCTTGAAAAAGGCACTGGTAAATTGCTTCCATTTTGTCATCCGAACAAAGCAAAACAATTTTAAAAAATCATCTGAACAAAAAATAAAACTGTATGAAATTCAGTTTAATTTGATGGAGTCTTTACTTTTTAGCATCTATGATTCTCCCAAAGCATGAGCATATAGGTGGAACATTGGGGCTTATCTTTCATATTATTATTATTTTAATGGTTCCCTGACTGAACACTAATAGTCAACCAAAATGAGCAGCAGAAGGAGAATTGAGCTATTTTTAAAGGAGAAATTGAGAATCAGCTGGTTATCTGTATTTGCTTTTGAAACATAACTCTTGGCTTGAAAGCCCCCCTGCAGTTGACCCAAATGTGGCTCTATAGCAATAGAAAAAGAGGTGGTGGTAGAGAATGAAGGTCTCCGTCTTTGGAAATTTAGCTTCTTCCTAACACACATGCAAGATTTCAAAGGCGGCTTGTTACCAATGCAATCTGAACATTGCACCTTCCCTCTCATCAGAATCAGCTGGGCAGCTTTCAGGTTTTTCTTTTCCTTGAACAAAGGAAATTATACGTTTAAAACTGCAGAAAATTAATCCTCTGTAAAACTCTGCAGAGTACCTCAGTAAAGCAGGAGGTAAAGGAAGAAAATCACATGTTCTAGACTGGCTTTTTTTGCTAAAATCAGCAGTAGGTTTTGAAACTGCTGGATCCTGATAGATGGAACTGACTTGGTTCATTTGTTCATTCATTCATTCTGCACTTTTATTCTATTTCAGGTCAACATAATTAGTCTCTAATTTTTAAGCAAACCATTCAGATTAAGTCTTAAATCCTTTCTCAGATAGAAATAACTCAGGGGATATTTCCTCTTCACCCAGCCCATTGCCAATTCACATATTTATTTGTTTGTAAGTTTATCACCTTTCTAAGCCTACCCAATTTATCAACCACTCTGGGAAGTCTAAAATAATTAAAAACAATGATATAAAATATTAAGTTATATGGTTACCTCAGTGGAACAACCTTTATGAAAGGTTGATAAAGGGAGCTCACATCCCAGCCTACACCCAAAGGAAAAAGCATGTCTTTGGAGCATATTTAAAGGACAGTAGGATTGGGGCTCTTTGAATCCATGGGGCAATGCTGTTCTAGAAGGCAAACACTGCAAAAGAGAAGGTATGTGTTAAGTCTGGGCGGTGGATCCCAAAGAGAGACGAGACTCAAAGTAGTGACAACAGCTCTTTATTAAGGAAACCAGATACTGAGACAAGACTCCCAGCCGAGGCAGCTCCTTTTATAGAGCTGGCTGCGGCTAGGCAGCTTATGATATGCATTTGAGCTTGCCACGCTTGGTTTTACCCAATCGTGGCAGCCGAATAAGAACCAATCAGAACGCTTAGTTTTGTCCAATCATGGCCCGGCTTTTCTGGACCAATAGAAATGCAGGCCTACAAGCCTGCTAGTATGGAACAGTACTCTCTTGAGTATCATCAAATGGCATTGCATAATGTATTCAGTTTACAGCATGCCAACTCTTTCTGCTCTTATGGGATGAGCAAAATCAGTAGGTGAGAGATGATACCTCAACTAAGCAGACCTCAGGCCATGTAAAATTTGTAGGTGACAACCAGCACCTTGACTTGTACTTAGAAAACTAACCAGTTCAACCCATACAGACGTAGTCCATGTAGGAAGTGACCAAAATTGTTATCATGAGAAGAAACAGCATTATTTTTACATACCTTTATGTGTAGAAAGTATAGGAAATGAGCTTGAAAGAAAGGAGAAAGTGCCACTACCAAGACCGCTTACCAATCAGATAAGAGTGGCTTGAGCTCCAGCCATGAAATTCATTTGGGTAAATGTCTTAAGCAGGCCCTTCCCTATACACAAAAATAAAGTTAGAGAAGGGGAACCATCACAAGTCATGATATATTTAGCACTGGTTTCTTAGCCTGGTCATCTTGTTGGGTTGACATCAACCCTGTAAGTCAGAAAGATTGGGGGCATTGAAGGTTGCTGCTGAAAGATAAATGTTGGCCAAGAAGATTGTAACATCCCTGTTCCAGCTATGCCAATGTTTATCAAAAGAGGTAATTAGTTCCGTCTCAGTACTATATCCCAGCCTGAAGCTCACTGAAAATGTCCAAAAAATGTGTTTTCCTTTGTAGCTGCAATGTGGTCATCTTCTTAACAGCTTTCCCCATAAAGAGCACATTGAAGACTGGATGAAAGTAATCCAAAGCTGTTTGGTTCATGGAAGGAGTGCGCCAACTCTGGACAGAGCAACAAATGTTATCTTCCTGGATCCTTAATCAACCAGGAGGGGCAGTGATTCACAAAATTTTCAATTTCATTGTACATATGTTGTACATTGACAATAAATGTTTGATCGATTGAACAGATGGCAGTCAGCTGAGAACCTTATCCAATTCCCCAGAAGAAATGGGAAAAAACCCTCTTTCCTGATAAAGAAACGAATCTAATTTTATTTACTAATATTTATTAACTAGCTTTATACCCGTGCTCCGCTACAAAACTATGTGATTGGGCTTAGTTTTTGGGATGGAAAATAAGGGGAAAAATATTCTGCCTCTGCCTACTAGAATCCATCGTATTCATCTGGATAGCATCCTGTCAACATGTGAGAGTTGAGGGCTGTTTGGAAATTGAAACAGTATTTGCTATGTGAGCAAGAAGGAAACAGCAAGGGATCTGGGCGTGGCTTAGCTCAACTGTTCTGTACTAAAGCTTCTTGGTGCTGTGACACTAAAACTGAAACTCCTCTCCTCTGCTTGTGTTTTGCATTTGCAACAGATTTTTTTCAGGTGGGAAGGGGAAGTAGAACTCCTTAGCATCAGAGCGTGTTAATAATAATATACAAAATACTAATGCTGTGATGGTCATTTCAAAAAAATTTTTCTTAGTGAGCACCTAATAGCCAAGAGGTACATATGTTTTGTAGGCTTTATGGTTCTGGAAATTTTGTGATGATGTATGAGTGGTATTTCACTTTTATCTAGATTTAGATTGATATAGATATATAATAGAGATAGAAGATAGATAAATAGAAGATTTAGGCAAAAATAATGTTATTTCTGATTATATAAAAGTTACATTTGGACAGGAAAAATAGATTTAGTGAATACATAGGAAATAATCCACAGTTTGGCAGATGGAGTGGAAAGATGGATCTTTTTCTTGTCCTTTATCACAGGAATGGATCTTCTTGGCAACATAGGGCCAAACTCGGCATTTGTGGGGGGAAGGTTGAGGCCAGGTGGAAAGTGCAAAGTGAGTAAAATCCCATCACACATATCATTTAAAACATGTTGGTTTTCTTTGTTCTCTTTGATTATGAACTCTATATTTTAAGGTTTACATTATCATTTTCATCTGTTCTCTGTTGTAAAAGGGTAAAAAAATTGCCATGAGGGATTAAGAAAAAACGTTTAGGGCCATATTCAACCCTGAATATAAGTTGCCCATGTCTGCTTGAACACATAGCTAAGCAATTTGATATCTTTCATATATTTGCTTTATAACTCCCAATTTGTCCTTCTCTGTTCAAGAATTGAAATCAAAACACCTGGGAGTATATTACTCATTCTTCCTTAGGCATGTTTGAAAGAAGGAAGAATGAGTTAGAAGAAGGAAAAATGCTTTTGACTTTTGAAATACAGCAGGGTAACTATGTCCACATGGTGAGAGATGGCAGGGTCCAAATACCAATTTGGCAGAGGTCAGTGGATTTCATAATACTACTCTTGGGAGATAGGATATTAATGCATTTTTTAAAAGGGATATAAATAAGGATTTGAAGCAAGAAAGAACTTTTAATGCATGTAAACTGAGAAGAAGATAACAGAAATGATGTTTCCTTGTAAACTTCCGTCTACAAATGATCAGGACTACAGAAAGATAGATATTATATTTCTAATCTCATGAGTCTTCCCTAACCTGCTTTTACACTGATTCATAGTTAAAAATAAATCTGAATTTAAAAGTCTATGAAATATCTATATTTGGACACATAGGTTATGCTAAATTTAAAATGTTTAACATTAAGAAAAGTCTCCTTCTGGTTCAGGTTGACTCCTGATAAGATTTTTTTTTTTTTGGCATCCTAGTGTAATCTATAGCCAAGGAATTTAATATGGTGTCCAACTGTCATATTAACCAGCCCCCAAACTACTTAGTTTTTGAGCCAAAGTTGGCCAGGAACTGACATCTTCTAAAATAGAGACAGAGACAGAAACACAGACACAGACACAGACACACACACACACACCTTGTTGCAATTTTAAGTTTGATTTATCTACCTATTATTGTGAAAAAAAAATCTGTTTATTTGTCCATTTTTAAACAGTGCATTGGTTTATATGTTTAGTATAGGTTAAAAGCATGCTGAATTATATGCAGTTTTGCAGATGATTCACTTTCCTCTAATGTGTCCTTTTGCATGTATTTTTCAATTGTAGACTTTATAAAATTCATAAAACATTCTAGATAATGTAGAATACAAGATGTGCAAAGATAATAACAATCAAATCAATTTTCCATAATATGCACACACAACAATGCTCAATTTACTTTTTTTTACTCAGCAAGTTTGGAAGTGCTTTATAAAGTTATCTTATAATGTTATTATATTACATTACATATTAATGTTTACACTGATAGAAAAATACTTAACATATCACATCAATCAATAAATAACATTCTGATGAGCATGTTTATATTTCTTTTCAGTTATTCCTTATGATCACAATGCACATTGGGCTGAAGATAAAAATATAACTGATTTGTAGGCAACTGAATTTTGAAGACTCTATATATGCATGGGTTCTTGGGAAAGAAACATTTGTCTCTTTCTCTTCTTTAAAAAAAATGTGTCTTAACAATTAGTCTGCATTGACTGTGCCAATGTCTTAGTCACTAGAGAATACATTTGAGGTTGAATAAATAGTTATTTAGCTACACTGTAAAAAAGACATAATTGCCATTTCAATGAACTAGGACAACAGTGTGAATGCTAATTTACAACAGGTGAAAATAGAGACACATATTTTTATTGTGCATTTTATGATACTTTAGAATCTCTGTTAGAATTTGCAGCTATACGTGTATAGTTTCCACTTGAATCATAGAGGGGAAATTTATCTCTGACAATTAGTGTTATTTTCTATTGCAGAAAAAGTGAAGCATAAATGGTGTTTTTATTTCTATGAAATGCTCAAATAAAAGCAATAATAATGTTTCATTAGGCCTTCCCTTTTGAACTATAAATAGGTTGTTTTGGATGATAGGCTCTGTGACAAGCTAGTGACCTAATTTGTCCTTGTCTCAAGGCTCTCGTACCAAAAGAGAAATGACAGATGACTAGAATTCTTGTAGATTTCTTTTAGCTTTAATCTAGCCTTTAATTTAATTGAAGTCTTAGCAGGTGGCAGCCCCTGGGTGACTTGACTGGGCTTGGAAGCTAAGTAAGGTTGACAAGAGCAATGTGTTGTCCTGACACAAGCGCTTGCATATGCACTGTGTTGCTGCATGCACAAAAGGGGTGGAGCCTGTGTTGTAATAGTGTATCATTGCTTTCATCATTGCTTGGCTGGGTCACTATAAGAATACCACACCTGTATTGTCCTGGATAACTGCACAAACACCCTGGAGGAAGGCAACATCCTGTTATCACCAATAGAAATATATGGAGCACAGATAGAAGTACACTTCAAAATTGTTGCAGCATCCCCACGATCATGTAAATTAACCTTCAGATGCTTGACAACTGACTTGTATTTAAGATGGTTGCAGTGTCATTTGCAAACTCAAGGGGAAGCCATATATACTTAACAACTGTGTTGCTAACTTAATAACTGCAGTGATTCATTTAACAACTGTGGCAAAAAAAGATCATAAAATTGACTTAACAAATCTCACCTTTAGCAGAAATTTAGGGCTCAGTTGTGGTCATATGTTGAGGACTACCTCTATGGGAATGAGCTTGGGAAACAGGAAGAACTGCAGACTAGACAATGGTCAGATAAGTGGCAGTTGAATAGGCAGAAAGAATAGAACATGACAAATGTGGGAAGCTTCCTTGGTTTCTTTGGCTGTAGTAATGTTGGGGTGGAGTTGGAGGGTGGATGCCAGGACTTGCAAGTCTCTATTCATGTACATAATTTTCCAGTAAAGTTAGAGCTAGTTCTTCTGGATGTATTTCATGTTTGGAGTGCCTTACAAGGCTGACAGAAATTTACTTTTTATTTCCTTACCATTTATTTAAAGCACCCCTCATCCTGGTGGAAAATCGAAAATGTTTAAATGTTATTCTTCTTTATTTCCTGCTGGATTGCAGGCTCATCTCTCTCCCTCCACAATATGTTCTACTTACATGTTTAAATGGCATTTTCATGCTATCCTTTTGCACTCTCCAGTATTAACTTCTCTAACCTTCATTGAATTTATCAAGATCTATTAGCTGTTTGGTGTTCCTATCAGTGGAAAAACACACAAATCCCAAATGAAGTTTTTGAGAGAAAGAGAAAAAGAGAAAGGGAAGAGAAATAGACAATGAAGCTCATAAATCAAAACAAGAAGATGTTTGGCATAAGAATGCTGTTTAATCAACCTTGTAATGCTATGAGCTGGGCTTCAAAAGCAAAGCAATCCCACTTGAATAAACAAGATGCTTTCATGGTGGGCAAAGGAAAGAAGCATGTGTATAGCAGAGATACTTAAAAGACTACAAGTTATTAGATATGTGACCTAAAAAATCTAGAATAGACATATCTAGGGAGAGAAAAAAGATGGTATTTGATTTTTACTCATTGTAATCTTCCTTGAAAATGGCCTTCAACTCTCTCACAACAAGGCCACTTACAGAACTGAAGAAGCTGCTTCAAGGAAGAACAAAGGAAGTCCAGCTGACTTTTGAAAAAGCACCTTTGGGACTGCAGACATAAGCCACTTGACTTACAGTTCCCTAATTCTGTCAATATTCCTTAGTCCTACCTTGACCTTCCAACCACTTCCAATCACTTGAAATTTCTTGTTTAATTAAGGAAACCATTTTTTTTTCTCATAATATAAATAGATACACATTTTCTCCAAGATAAGCCCTTCCCTTGGCTAAAAAGAGCAGGCACATTGCAAGGGGATACAATAAATATTTAGTTAAATTTAGTTTTAAATTTGATCTGAATGAAATTATGTTTACAACTCATGATTATTTTTCCAATGGGTCAGTCCCATTAGAAATTACAATGTTCTGATTACATTTCTGAAATTCTGAAGGGTATTGTAAAAGACTGGGGAAATGCATGTAGAGTTTTCTGGTCATTGACCAAATAAATATCATTGATTGATTGATTGATTTGTAGAATTAGAAGGTACCTATATCTAGTTAAAATCTTGTTCCATGTAGGATTCATTAGAACACCTGATAGAAAGAGTTCAGAGAAGAACAACAAAGATGATTAGGGGACTGGAGGCTAAAACATATGAAGAATGGGTTGCAGGAACTAGGTATGTCTAGTCTGATGAAAAAAAGGACTAGGGGAGACATGATAGCAGTGTTCTAACATCTCATGGCCTCCCAAGAAGAGGGAGTCAAGCTATTCTCCAAAGCACCTGAGGCAGAACAAAAAGCAATGTGGAAACTAATCAAGGAGAGAAGTAACTTAGAACTAAGGAGAAATTTCCTGACAGTTAGAACAATTAATCAGTGGAACAACTTGCCTCCAGAAGTTGTGGATGCTCCAACATTGGAAGTTTTTAAAAAGATGTTGGATAACCATTTGTCTGAAGTGGTGTAAGGTTTCCTGGTGTAAGGGGGTTGGACTAGAAGACCTCCAAGGTCCCTTCCAACTCTGTTATTCTATTCTATTCTATCTTCTGTTTTGCAACTCCAGTACAGGAACTCTCATCATTTTATGTGGCAGCAAATTTCACTGATTGACAGGTCACATAGCCAGCCTTCTGCTGTCTATTTTAAGCCTACAGTACATTCTTTTGCATTTAACCTGCTAGAAGCCTTCAGCAATCTAAGACAGCTGCCAGTGCCCCAAGGGTTCTGCTTTGGCCCCAGCACTACCACTGCTCCTGAGAAATGCTGCCCCAAGTCCCATACCATGGTCAGCCATGTCAATGGCATTACCTAAACCCCCTGTTGTGCTGAGGTTTTCCAGGATGGGGAAGCTTTGTGCAATTGTGCTGGAATGGGCAGAGGGTGCCTGAGACTTTCAGGAGTGGTTGCAGCACTACACTATGTCACTACTCTCCAACTGGTCCATTGTTTGTGCTGGGTGTCCCAATGCCTCCTACGCTCCCTTGAGGCATGCAATCCTTACCTGTTTAATAACCCACAATTCTTGTTTAAGAATGGCAGCAAATAGTGCCACCCTTGAGGGTTAAGTGCAGCTGTCATGTGGTATCCCACACAATGACTGCTTTGCTTAGGCAAATGAGATTCTAGTCTCAATTGTGATCATAAGTTGAGGACTTCTTGTATGCTAGGTGGCCTAGAATCAGTGGTGAAATGCTACCAGTTCGGTATTTTGTTCTGTAGTGAAAAAACAAAAAAGCTCTGATGGTCAGCTGGGAGGATAAGGAAGAGAAAAATGCAGGAGTGGCCCTCCACCCATCCTTGCATTTTTCTCTTCTTTATCCTCTCAGTTGACTGGCACGACAGAGCCTCAGCTGGTGTTTGGAAAGCTGAATGTGCATGTGCTATCACCGAACCAGTAGGGAAACTGATAGCATCCCAGCACTGCCTAGAATTCTCAGTAAATCGTCCTATATGTGTTTTGTCAATGTTACTGTTAAATGTATTTTTTTTAATTTTAAAATAAAGTTTATTTAAGAATCATACATTGAAAACATTTAAAAAACAAACAAACATATAAACATATACATATACATACACACACACACACACACATATGTGTGTGTGTGTGTGTGTGTGTGTGTATGTATATGTATATGTATATGTATATGTATATGTATATGTATATGTATATGTATATGTATATGTATATGTATATGTATATGTACATGTATATATTTGTTTTCTTAAGTTTTCGAGGGTACTTACATATATGGCATTCAGCTTTGTTCGGGTATTTTTCCACGTCATAGTAGTGGTGCTTTTAAAGTTGTAGCAATGTTTCAGCAGAATCTCATCTGCCATCATCAGGCTTCTGTATGGTGTTTGTGAGTCAGACTTTTACAGTGGTTTCAGATTTAAATTTGGGGCAGCCTATTGCTGTGTCAGAATGGTTTTTTCTTCCTCCTGATTGGTTGAGAGTCTTGGTCTGTGTTTATTGGTCTTGGAGTTTGCTGTGTTCTGCTACTAGTATCTTCTGTCTGTTTTTTGTTTGTTTGTTTGTTTTTTTTGGGGGGGGCTCTTTTTGTATCTTGATTGGCTGGCAACATTGTGTTACTTTATTGGAAAAAAAAAACAAAAAAAAAAAAAACAGACAGAAGATACTAGTAGCAGAACACAGCAAACTCCAAGACCAATAAACACAGACCAAGACTCTCAACCAATCAGGAGGAAGAAAAAACCATTCTGACACAGCAATAGGCTGCCCCAAATTTAAATCTGAAACCACTGTAAAAGTCTGACTCACAAACACCATACAGAAGCCTGATGATGGCAGATGAGATTCTGCTGAAACGTTGCTACAACTTTAAAAGCACCACGTGGGAAAATACCCGAACAAAGCTGAATGCCAGACATGTAAGTACCCGTGAAAACTTAAGAAAACAAATATATATATATATATATATATATATATATATATATATATATATATATATATATATATATATATATACACACACACACAGATATACATTTTGCAGAAAAAAGTTGAGCAATGGTTGCACATTTTTTAAAAATGACGTGATCTGCCTTGTTATAATACCTTCTTTGTTCTTTCAATGCCTTAGTTTCACAAAATGCTTTATGATTAAATGCACGTCTTCAATAACTTTATAGCTTATACAGTTGTCAAATATTGCCTTTTCTTTAACCATTCATACCAGCAATTCCATGTTTTATAGTAATCACTATCTTGGTCATTTTTTCGTAGTTTAATTAGGATATCCATCTCTATGCACTAGTGAAATTTTTGATGACCATCTCCTCTGAAGGGGTGGTAGACAATTTCCAATTTTGTGCATAGCTTATTCTAGCTGCCGTTATAATGTATAAAATTAAATATTGGTATTTTTTTTTTCCATTTTTGAATCTATCATACCCAGCAAGTTTCGGGTTCAAGTTTTACTTCTTGTTTAGTTATATTTAAAATCCAATTTTTGATATTTTTATAAATTTTTTGCGCAAATGGACAGGTCCACCACATATGATAATATGTTCCCTGGATGCAGTTACACTTCCAATGGTTTGGGGGAAGGTTCAGGAACATCTTAGCCAGTCTCGCGGGTGTACTGTTAAATGTTTTTAATAACATTGGCTGCAACATGATGTCAGATAGGCAGATAACATAAACATCAAAATGTCTATTCCAATGTAACAGAGAAGCAAGCACAATCTATCCTCCCTAATTATATTAAAAACTGTTTTTTGGGGATTGTAAGATTTTCCTTTAAGTGTACCTAAATAGCTCCCTGTGATATTCTGCTTCATCATCAGTTTTGTCCAATATTTTATTACTTATATTGCCACACAATAATAAGGAAGGGAAATAATCAACTTTATCTCTGGGATTTGACTGCAAAATCTTGAGCACATTTTACTTGGATGTACACAGTTAAGGAGCACTGGGGTTTATTCAGGACTGGTAACTTCTACTGTTGTTCTGAACTGTTTTCTGTGGCTAATTGACCCTGTTTGTCAAGGCTGCAGGAGTTTCAGGCAGGGATAGGAGAGGAGTTGGTTGGCAGATTAAATTGGAATGAACAGAAAAAAAGAGTGCAAATTTCCTCTGACATTTGAAGGGAGGGAAAGGAAATTCAAGTAATTTAACCAACCTTCCTTCCTTCCTTCCTTCCTTCCTTCCTTCCTTCCTTCCTTCCTTCCTTCCTTCCTTCCTTCCTTCCTACCTACCTACCTACCTACCTACCTACCTACCTACCTACCTACCTACTTACCTATATACATACACATATACCAGAGGTGGTATTCAGCAGGTTCTGACCAATTCTGTAGAACTAGTAGTGGAAATTTTGAGTAGTTCAGAGAACTGGCAAATATCACCTCTGACTGGAAATTTTATAGTATCCTTTCCTTGCCACACCCACAGAACTGGTAGTAAAAAAAAAAAAAAAAAATTGAATCCCACCACAGCTATCTACCTACCATCCTTCCTTCTTTCCCCATATTGTTACAACTGTTGTCTCCATTGAAAAAAAGGGAAAGTGACAGTAGACCCCTGAGTCAATGGATGTAAATATGACCAGATATTTTTTTTGAGAAATAAATAAAAATAAAGCTTTGTTTCAGAGCCAAAATTTTAATTTATTTAATTTAAATTTCTTTTAATGAAATAAGAGCACTATTATTTGTGAAATTATTTGTTGATGTAATGAAAGTCTTTACACTTCCCTTGGCAGATGTGTGGCTTGGGGTACATCAGTCTTCATTTATTCATGAACCTCTTTTGGGGGTTTCCACACCTCACTAAGCCAAGGGTTATATATCATTCAGTAGTCCTCCTAGGCCATTCTTCCCAATTTAACACATGCACTGGCTGCAGAAAAAACAGGAACATAAAGAACAGAAATAGTTTCTCGTGAGAAGCATATCCAGCTCCTTGTTTCAGTGAACATTTGATATATTTGTTTTCAAACAGCTTTTGCCAAATATAATGCACTTGTATACATATATTTCCATAATGTTTATACTGTCACATTCATTTTTCAGAATGTACACATTTTATTATTTCTCCCCAAATATGCAAATGTTTGTGCATGTTCGTGTTGCAAAACTATAGTGAAAAATTTAAGTATGGATTTAGCCAATATTGGAATTTCAGGTATCCCATAAATTTAGGACACATCACATTAAAATATAATGCATTTTATACTCTAATGCTGAGTTAGTAAATAAAAAATGCCCTTATTTTTCACTACATAATAAACAAAATTCCATAATACCTCACTAGATTTTGCTATTTTTATGATGTTTTGCACACCTGACTAGTTCACAATAATAATCAGAAGATGGGACTAAGATGGGACTGTTAGGGCAATGAAACCTTTCTTTCAATAGCTTAATAAATAACAATAAAACTTATTTTATTATTTATTTAGAAAATTTATATTGCCATCTATTTGCACATGGCAACTCAAGGTGACTTACAAGAATATAAAAACCTGTCATGCCCCTATCGGAGTCTGAATCTGCAGGAAAGAGGAGTTGGAACAAGAGCCAACAGAGATTGAGAGGGCGGTTCCATTGGCCTTGGAGGAAACTGGGGAAGGGCAGAGTCGGTCCAGGCAAGGCTTTTTTGAATTAGTAAGGCCTGCAGACAGGGAAAGCTCAGGAGAAGAGCAAGGACTACCCCCCTCTGATCCTAGAACAAGGAGGGAAGAGGGAAGGTGAGATCAACACAGATTGAGCCACCTACAAGGAGAGTGCCCTATCCCCTTTCACAAAGCATACTGGGGACTGAGATGTTAAGGAGGTGTCAGTGGAAGAAGCATTTGTTGGGAACAAGCATTGAATCTGTGGAGCCTTGTGTGAACTTGCCAATGCCTGGAGATTGCTGTACTCTGTCTTGTGGGGCTTGCCAAGTTTTCTGTTTCACTGAACTTCTTGCTCTGGTTGCTGTGTGGCTAACCTTGCTTACTGGATTACTTGCAGCGAGATACTTCTGAAGGTGCATGTGAGAGTTTTGCTCCAGGACTTGTAGTGAATGTGGGTACAATTGGGGGCATAGTTGGAGCAATAAAGGGGAGTTAGACCTGTTCTCTGATTGTGTTGCTCTCATGCCATGTCCTGGGTCATCACAAACCTCATATAAAAACAATAAAACTAATAAAAGAGAGAATCATATAATAAAATAAAATAAAATAACCCCCCAACCCTGGTGGCAGCACATCACATGAGCCATTCAATGGGCTCCATTCCACTCTGCATTCACCAGGCCCGCTTAGATTAATGTTCTACTTCACACTGCTCTAAAGCCCTCTCTAAGAGGTTTACAGAATCAACATATTTCTCCCAACAATCTTGGTCCTCATTTTAGTCACCTCAGAAGGATCGAAGACTGAGTCAACCTTGAATCGATAAGATTCAAACTGCTGGCAGCTGGCAGTCAGCAGAAATAGTATGCTGTACTGCATTCTAATCACTGCACCACCACAGCTATATAAAAGTATATACTGTGCTGCAAATTCATGAGATTCATGTGTTGTTATCCCACCATTCCTCTGTTTAACTTTTTAAAATCAGTTAACATCAGAATTTGAGAACACTGCATCTGCCAAGTTAGACATTTCAGACTTGCTGCAAACCAGATTGGAGCAAGTTGCTCAGTTGTAGCTATCCATCAGCTGCCAACACCAAAACTGAACTGAACCAAACAGAATAATGCAGTTGGAAAAGACCTTGGAGGTCTTCCAATCTAACCCTCTGCTCAAGCAGGAGGCCCTATACTGTTTCAGACAAGTAGCTGTTTTTAAAAGCCTCCAGTGGTGGACCACCCACAACTGCTGAAGGTAAGCTGTTCCATTAGTTAATTGTTCTGTCAGGAAATTTCTTCTTAATTTCTTCTTAATTCTAGATTGCTTCTCTCCTTAGTTTCCATCCATTGTTTTTGTCTTGCCTTCTGGCGCTTTGGAAAATAAGTTGACCTGCTCTTCTTTGTGGCAGCCTCTCAAATATTGGAATACTACTAATCACGTCATGTCTCATCCTTCTGTTCTTCATATGTTTTAGCATCCAGCCCTTTATTGATCTTTTCTGTACTTTTTCCAGAGTGTCAACATCTTTTTTATAATATGGTGATCAAAACTGGATGCAGTATTTTAACTGTAGTTTTACTAACTTACTACTTACTAGCTTACTAATTGGGATAGATTCAGAATAACTATTGATATTTGAGATCCAAATTACCTTGTTCTTTACCTTGCTTGAAGATTAGGCCCTTAATGCACTATGTCAATCCACATTCTTGGAATTTATTTCACCATTTAAGTTGCATAAACTCGATCATGTCATGTGTCTTATTGTGATGTATCACAATGTTTTTTGCCTTTGTGGAGTGTGTCCTGCGTGTGATGCATCTGGCCCGTAGGTTGCCAGTTTGATACCTCTGGCATAAAGCTAGAGTATCATTCACAATATTTAAAAAGACTTATGTACCTAATGTACGTAATTGACACCCAAAAACAGGGGTATTCACACAAAAAAGTCAATAATTATTCTCTCATACATATATATTTCTCTCTTGCTGAAGGCTTAGCTTCTGATGTGGTAAGGACTTTTTAAATTATATATTTTAGTTTTGCTATACTAAAGCGTGATAAAAATCATATAAATAGCTGTCTTGGACTAATCATCCCACTGAATCCATTTCTGCTTATTTCAAAATAAACACGGACTACCTCGGATTTCAGGTCTGCTAATATTCAGAAAGTTAAAGATTATATTGTTCTTCATAATGTAAGATTGTGTTATAGTTTATTTGGGTCAATGCCTTGAGACAATGTAATAAAATTGTTTAATTCCACACCACAGGGAATTGCTTTGAATGTTAATCACTTCTTCATTGGCTATGATTTTTTGCTGTTGTTCTGGATAGAGAAAATAGCTAAATGTATCCTGCAGTTTAAAGACAGGCTTGATTTTATTATAGTTCTTGTTATTACCACTTTATAATATCATGCTAAAACTTTCAATCCCGTCCACATCTTAGCTACTGTCATGCTGGGAAGGAAGTGGCACAAACTGCTCTAAGATATAAGAGGTTTTGCCAAGCAATCAGGGAATCCCCCCGGAACCATATGTCACACATATACTTGCAGAGTTGGTTGCAAGCTTGCATTTTCCTTGTATTCATAATGTGAAATATTTATAGTTAGCTGGGTAAAGATGCCACCTTATTGAATCAGGTGTAATAATTATTCATCTTTAGAATGGAATTATATACCCCAAACATCAATTGAATTGTGGAGTGTGGTGGGAATGATATGAGGTGAGCAGATATAACTATCCTATTTATACTAGTTTTTCAGGCTTGCATGGCTTGGGAATTCAGCTCTTTATTTTTAGAAATACTATAGATTTCTTTCTTTCCACATTATTTCACCTATTTTAACTACATTATTATTGTTATTTGTCTAGTCAAATATGCATATTTATCATCTTTCTTTTTCTTCTTTTTAATTGAAAGCATATAGGCTGCAGTCTTCTACCAAATGGCCTTTCATTCTAGATGAATATTCTTTAATAACATGTTGTCAGTGACAATTGTTAAGTACTGAACATGGGTCGGAGTAAATGGAGACAGCCTCTGAATAGTGAACATTCAGCTCTTTATTTGCTTAGTGACTTCTCCAAACAACAACAGTGAACTCTGCCTTATATAGGCAACCCTTGTGAGAATTGTCCAATAACGAGCTATGAACGCTAGCTCTTTTAACCACTAAGAATTCTCTGTTAAGGGCCAATCAGATTCCTCACAACTAACCAATCCGATCTGGCTGCCTAACAGCCAATCAGAAGTGCAGGGCCAGAACCCTGCACTTTACCTCAAGCTCATACTTTATTAACTATGGTACATACACAACACCCTTTCCCCCTGGCTTCTTAATTGCGGTGTAGTTATATAGTCCCTTAGATAGGACAGTTGTCTTTTAACTCTTTTGGATTTTTGTTGGATTGGTTGGTTGCAATCCTGTTGAGGTAGATTGTTGTTTGGCAGTGGTTCTGCTTCTTGCTCAGCTGCAATTTCTTGTGGTGCAAACGTTTCTCCTTCCTACTCCATTTCCTGAGTATCACTTAGTTCGTCGCTCCTTTCGAGTAGATTCCCTGGAACTTCATCTTCTTCCGTACCTCCCCCCCCCTCAGTTTGGTCATGGGGGAGTTGTTGACTGGCCGTTGTGAGTCGTGACCGTAATTGGTTGATATGCCGTTTCCACAGCATTTCACTACGTAGGATTTAGGGCCAGTCACTCGTACTACTGTCGCCTCTATCCATAATGGGTCGCCCGATAAGTTCCGTGCGTAAACGAGGTCTCCTACCTGGAAGGTGCGACAGCGGCTGCTGGATCCTATTGGCTTTTCCGGTTCATAAGCAAGGTGCAACCAGTCGAGGTGGGAACGGAGTCTTCGTCCCATCAGTAGTTCAGCGGGAGTTCTGCCGGTGACGCTATGTGGAGTTATGTATTGCCCAAAGAGAATTTGGTTGACCTTGTCATCGATATGGTCATAGTCCACTTTTTGCAAAGTCTTTTTAACAAATTGGACCATTCGTTCAGCTCGGCCATTGGTCGCAGGGTGCGCAGGCGAGGTGAGTGCATGGCGGATGCCGCGGTCAGCAAGGTACTGCTAGAACATTAGTGCCATAAACTGTGGCCCGTTATCGGACACCAGAACATCTGGCAATCCGTGGGTTGCAAAGAGTCTGTTTAGAATCTTGATCACCGCCTCGGAGGTCGTAGCTGTCATACGATGAATTTCTAACCAATTGGAGTATGCGTCGACTGTCAGCAGGAAGGTATAGCCCTTGGTTGGCCCCGCGAAATCAAGGTGGATTCTGGACCAGGGTCCACGTGGCGTCTCCCATTCAGTAGGCATGGCTTTTGGTGGGGCGTTGCTGACTTGTTGGCAAAACACGCTTTAACCCACTGCTCGATTTGCCGGTCCATGCCCGGCCACCATGCGTAGCTTCGTGCAAGCGCCTTCATTCTCATGATGCCGGGGTGGCCCTCGTGCAGAATTCACAGCAGCGTCTTCCAGAGTCGGTCTGGGACAACAACTCTATCACCCCAGATGATACAGCCATTTTGGGAAAAAAGTTCATTCTGTCGCGATTTGAATGGTGCGAAGTCATCTGGTACTTGGTCCAATGGCCATCCATGTTCTACCCAGCCTAGGACTCGAGCTAGGGTGTGGTCTCGTTTGGTTTCTCTCACGATGTCTCGGGCAGTCGTAGGTGGCGAGTTGAGTGTTTCGATCTGCAACGTGGTTGCTGTTGGTGCCGGATCGTCGAGAGTCTCTGGAAGCGGTGCTCGGCTTAATGCGTCGGCGTGGGGAATGGCTTTCCCCGGGCGATATTGCAGGCGATAATTATAAGCAGCTAGGAATTCTGACCATCGGGTCATTCTAGGGGATAATATGTAGGGGGTTGGCTTGTCCCCGGCTATTATCCCTAGCAACGGTTTGTGGTCAGTTATAATGGTAAATGTCCTTACATACACATATTCATGAAATTTTTTTACAGCTGAAACGATTGCGAGGGCTTCTTTATCAATTTGTCCATAGTTCCGCTCTGCTTGTGAAAGAGTCTTCGAAAAGTATGCAACAGGGGCTTCGTTCCCATTAGGCAGTACATGGCTCAAAATGGCGCCCACCCCGAAAGGCGATGCATCGCAGGTTATAACTAACGGCAAAGTCTCGTTATACTGCATAAGTATAGAGTCAGATGTGAGCAGTTTTTTAACATTCCGGAACGCTTGCTCTTCCCGGTAACCCCATACCCACAATGCTTTCTTATCTAATAATCGGTGTAACGGTTCAGCGACAGTTGCCTTGTGCAGTAAAAATACATTATAGAAATTAATGAGGCCTAAGAACGCCTGGAGATCGGCCTTGTTGCGTGGCCTGGGAGCATTTTTGATCACTTTTAATTTACCCTCGGTAGGATGAATGCCCTGGCTATCAATCCGGTACCCTAGAAACTCAACATTGTCAGTATACAATTGACATTTATTTTTTTTCACCTTAAGTCCGGCCTCTTGAAATTTTTTTAGAACGCATTTCAAACAGTCCTGTAAGATTTTTTGGGTAGGGGCTGCAATTAATACGTCATCAAAATAAGGGACCACGCCCTTGATTCCTTGAAATAACCTTTCCATAAGGCTCTGGAAGATCCCCGGGGCTACACTAACTCTGAATTGCAATCGGGTACATTTAAAGGCACCCCTGTGCGTTACAATTGTTTGGGCTTGAGCCATTTTTTCATCCACTGGTAATTGTTGATAAGCTTGGGCTAAATCTAATTTAGCGAAAACCTTACCGCCCCCCAAGGAATGGAGGAGGTGCTGCACCACCGGAACTGGATACGCATTCTGCTGTAGGGCATGGTTCAAAATGGCCCGGTAGTCCCCACAAATTCAGATTGACCCATCTGGCTTAATGGGTGTTTCAACAGGGGTTTCCCATGGAGAGTGATCAATGGGCTTCAACACCCCTTGAGCAATTAACTTGTCGAGTTGTTCGTCAATTTTTGCTTTAAGAGTGAATGGAACTCGATGGGGCTTCAAGCGAATTGGAGCTACTTTTGGATCTAGACTGAATGAGATCGGGGTCCCCTAAAACTCGCCGAAGCTGTCCGTGAAGACGTCACTGAACTCAGAGATAAGGTCTTCCTCCCACTCACAACCACCGACTCAGTTCACGCCGGCCACTTCAATGCCGAGTGGCGCAAACCATTGGAGGCCTAGTAGGCTAGGCCTATCTCTATCGATGACCGTTAGAGGTAAGTATGCTGTATGCTTCTTGAAGGAGACTCGGACTCGGCAGGACCCGACAACGGAGATTCGATTTCCTTGGTAGTCCTTGAGGATGAGGCATTGAAATTGGTGGTCTTGGCGTTGAATTGTGGGGATGAGTTGCTTGAGTGTCTTCTAAGACACCATCGAGAGGGACGATCCCGAGTCGACCTCCATGTGGCAAGGCTGGTTCTTGATGGCTACCATGAGCTGGATTTTCTTAGTGTCCAAAGCTGAGGCATGACCGATAGTGATTATATGGTGAGCCTCGATGCAAAGCTCGATGCAAAGCCTTGCAAAGCTCGATTTTTGTAGGAGTGGTTTACTGGCTCTCACCTTACAGGACGGTTTCCTGTCGATTGGTGATAGTTGGCCCCTTTTGAGGCCTGGCTGAGTCCTGGTAAGCTGCGGCAGACCCAGCCAATGTGGCCTCATTTCCCGCACTCATGGCAGAGTGCGTCGCGGAATTTGCATTCGGATCTGGCATGGTTTGCTCCACAGCCAGCGCAAGGACGTAAAGGCTTCGGGTGAAGGTCCCGGTCGGACCGCAGTCGATGGACCCCTTCTTCATCGCTGTATGACAACGAAGAGAGGTCCTCGTGGTGCATTGTCGCGAGCTGTCCTTCAGGCTTGGATAAAATGTCGCTTGTCGGTGGTGGTACCGGAGTGCGGCTTCGCCGTAGTTGTGCAGCTGACTTTTTGGTCGCCTCTGCTGCCGTGGCTTCGGTGATGGCGTTGGCAAGGCTGATGTCGCCTTTTGCCATCAGCTTGCTTTGCAGGCCTAGTGCATCTAGTCCCAGAACTATTCAATCTCTTAGTGCCTCTTCTAAATCGGCAAACCCGCAGAGGCCCCCTAAATTTCAGATGTCCGCCACAAAATCGGCCACGCTTTCCCCTTTTCGTTGGTTCCTTTGACAAAACTCGTGGCGTCTCACGAGTGTAGGCATGGTTGGTGCGTAATGGTCTCTCAGGATGGGTTTGAGGTCGTTCCAGCTCATGGCCTTCACTTCTCGAGGTTTGGCGAGTGCTTTAGCCATCTTAAATACGGCTGGGCTGCAATGCGTCAGGAACAGCGCCCTTTTCTTTGCTGGTGTGGCATCCTTTAAGTTATTCATTTCGAGAAACATTTGGAAGCGATCCATGTAGGATTCCCAATCCTCTTGGTTTGGATCGAACGGAGTGGGTGGTACGATGCCGCCAGATATGGTTCCATTGTTGGCGTCGTCTATCATGTGCTCGGTATTGCTTCCTGGCTTCTTTGGTTCAGACGTCTCCACATCCCACCTTCGTCGCCAGTGTTAAGTACTGAACATGGGTCGGAGTAAATGGAGACAGCCTCTGAATAGTGAACATTCAGCTCTTTATTTGCTTAGTGACTTGTCCAAACAACAACAGTGAACTCTGCCTTATATAGGCAACCCTTGTGAGAATTGTCCAATAACGAGCTGTGAACGCTAGCTCTTTTAACCAATAAGAATTCTCTGTTAAGGGTCAATCGGATTCCTCAGAACTAACCAATCCGATCTGGCCGCCTAACAACCAATCAGAAGTGCAGGGCCAGAACCCTGCACTTTACCTCAAGCTCATACTTTATTAACTATGGTACATACACAACAACAATCATCTTCAAAGAACTTTCTTCAACTTCAGCCTTCTCCAGAAGTGTGAGGTCAGCTCCTAGAATCTCCGGGCAACCATGGCTATCACTCATAATTCTTGGAGATGGGCCACAAAATCCAGGAATGATAGAAGTTATCTATTTGAAAAAATGCCCAATCCTTGTCAGGTTTAAATGAAATAATCCTTCAAAGATGAGCCTTGAAATTTTGGAAATTTACTTAGGATCTGGATAGCAGACTGAGCAGGCACACAAGCCAGTTAATCATATTTTTTTCCTATGGTGAAAGGTTTGGACTTTGATATGCCTTTCATAACCTTGTGCCTGATCTGCATCCATAAAAATATGTATGTATGTATGTATGTATGTATGTATGTATGTATGTATGTATGTACAGATCAATGTTCCCTAAATGTATAAAGATATATCTCCATATCTCTGTCTATCTATCTATCTATCTATCTATCTATCTATCTATCTATCTATCTATCTATCTATCTATCATCTTTTGTCCTTAAAAGTGACTTTTGCAAGTATTTGACTGCATGCTAAAAAAATCAACAGTGATTAAATTGCCCATATAACAACTAGAAATGATCACAACATTTAGAAGGAGGAGGACTTGATTATTACTCCATCCAGAATGGTTTATAAGTTGAGTTTGGCCTAAGCCTTTCCATTTACTTTGAGTTGCAACGAATCCCCAGGTGCAACACTTTCTATTTAAAACGAAAAAGCTTTTATTTTCTTGCCTTTGTGAAGAGTGAGAGGATCTTAGCAGTAGGAAAGACTCAGATATGTCTGTCTAAGAATTTAGAGTGATAAGGAGAACTAAAAATAGTATGGAGAATTGTTTTCTTTCAGGATTATGAAATGTATATATCTTTCCTTTCTTTCATTAAAGTTCAGGACATTTATCAGCGAGGTAAAGTCACTGTATTTCTTGCTACCCTGATCCTTCTTCCCAGTTCTGATTTTCTATGGTAGAACCCATACAGAAAGGACTCAGAGGAAGAGAGGGGAGGGGGAGGGAGGGAGGGAAAGAGAAAGAGGGAGCAATTAATGTCGTTATTCTCAACACTCAAGAAGATTTTGAGTAAATTAACTATCATTAAGACATGCACAATAATCACAGCAAATATGTAGCTAGCTGGCTTTGGACAGCTTACAAAAATACATATTCTAGATTTTCAAACTATTTAAAATTCTAAAACAACATTAAAAATGAATATTAAGATTTTTAGAGTTGTAAAAAGGATGAATAAAGAAAAGAGGTAGACGTTACATCCCTAAAGAAAGGCCAAAGCTCAGATCCAATAACAGTTTATTCCATAATGTGAGATACACCCTACAAAAAGCAAACAATGGGTCATGCATATTAAATATTAAATTAACCCATGGTATCATATGCAAATGGTATCACTAAAGATATTCATTGGTTCCATATAGCGAAGAGCCTTATTCTACATTACAGATACTGATGTGAAGCAAAATGTTATATTTGGGTTTCAGATCTTTTGGAGACATCCACAGGTCAATAAAGTTTCCTTGATGCAGACCATGACTCTTTATACTCTGGAGATCAGCAGTGTGACTTGGAAGAGGGAGAAGCTGTCTCCACCTCCTCATCTGTCATGATTAAAAGTTAAAGGCAATACCTATCTGAATGACTGCATTCTTTTCTCTTTTATACAAGTATGTAAATAGCAAATATGAACTAAATAAAAAAATCAACAATCATCACTTAGATGAAAATAATCAATTGTACAGATTGCACTGTTGGGATTCATCATGAACTGAAATTCAAAGTTCAGGTGGCTTTTTAAAATGACTACATATTGGTATGTGTAAAATGCTATGCATAAAACACTATCCAATAGGGTCAAGAGTTACATGACCAGAACTCCTCACAGGGATTGAAATAATCTTTAAGGAATAAGTACCTGAGAAAGAATGCCATTTTCCGGATGGCTACATCTTCAATAGAAGAAGATGTATGTAATTCAGTGTTGAACTATGGAGTCCACAGTGCCCCCTGATTTGCTTGTTTGCTTGTAGACATTTTATTATCCAACATGGAAATGTCACCTGTTAAGTTCTGCGCATGGGTGCAAGGAGCGGAGACGAGGTAGTGAACAGTGAACTTCAACTCTTTATTAAGCATACTGAACAGAGCAATCACCTAGGGCAGCATCAGCCCTTTTATAGGGTTGGCTGCTGTCCTATTAGCCAATGAAAAACATGGAAGTGTTAAACCTTTGAACCAATGAGAGTTGGCCCATTAACAGCCAATCAGATGTCCCAGAAAGGACCAATCTGATGTCGCTATTATCGGCCAATCAGAAGTGCAGGATTAGAACCCTGCTTTTTACTTAAGATTGTTAAAACTTTCTTAAACGCCTTTATTAGTTCATAACACCCTCCCCCCTAAGTTCTGTTTTTTTTTTTAAACAAATTTTATTAATTTTACAGAAAACACAATACACAAACATACAAAACACAAAACATAAACAAAACTAAAAGATCTTTTCTGAAGGTTGTCTCATCCCGGGTTAAAACTCTTCACACAGACACAAATTCAAACATCATATTCACTTTATATATCCTTCCATATCTTATTATCATTTTCTTTATATATATATATATATATAAACCATTTTTATCAATTTTATAAAAACAATGCACAAAGAATCAAGGCATAACAGCTTATAAATTCTTTTCTAGGAAAAAATAATAATAAAAAACCAATAGAACATAACAATTCCAAATTATAGTATCAATACTTTATCTATTTAACTTCATATCTTATCCCTACTTCTCCTTTTCATCCAAATTATTTCTTGTTAATTAAAATTTTATTGCCTTTTATCAATATACAAAATCCAAAAAAAAAACCATAACAAAACCTTTATATATCCTTTCATATCTTATTACCATTTTCAATAACATTCTTTGTCTGTTCTATTTCCAACTATCCATTCACCTTTTTTCTTTTACTATACTTCTCCTATACACCAATTGGAGTAACGTCTATAACTCAATACCCTAACTTAAAAGTACTTCGTATAACAATTTTTCTTGGGATTCTGTTTAAAAGATTCTAAAATTACATAATGAATTTTATACTCTAAATACACATAAAAAACACAATCTTATGTACCCTCCAGAATCCCTCTTTTATCCTAAATTAAATTCACCCATTGTCTCTAAATAAACTTTTTTTCCTTAGATCTTGCTTCCCCCCATTGAGGCTTCTCCTCCCCCCCTTTCTCTCTTGCTTATTCTTCTCCTTGCCCTTTTTACCCCTTTGTTTTTTCTCCTCCCTTTTCTTACTCCTTTTCCTTTGCTTTCCAACCTTGCCTCCACCTTTTCGCTCATTTTTCTCTTCTTTGGTTGTTTTTATAATTCTTAAAATCCCCTTTTTCTTATCCTTTTTCTCCTCCTCTCCGGAAGGGACCCATTGTTCATCAAAGATGGCTTCTTCTTCCTCTTCTTCCTTGTCCCAGTCCTTCTGCTGTGTAATCAACTTTTCATAAGTACATAACGCCATTTCTAAGAATTGAAACAAAGCGCCCAAAGTATCTTCCTTTTTATATTTTTGATATTCAGTCTTTAGTTCATCCACAAGCGATGCCATTATGAAAAGAGAAACTTTTCTCAAAACAACCACAAGTATTTTTAATCAAAAACAATTCAAAAAAAGTTTCAAAAGTTAATACTTTTCTTCCTTCTTCTCTTTCTCTTTCTGGGGTTAATGTTTAATCAAAGAGGTCCAATTACCATATATCTTTCTTTGGGATTCTAGGTAATCTCCTCCTTTTTCAGCTTCTGCTCCAATTTTTTTTCCTCTCCCTTCCCACTTGCAATATCAATTTTAAATAATCAGAAATCCATACCTCCAACAAGGGTTTTCCAATTTCTTAAATTTTTCAATGTCCAAGAATCCTTTTGTCCCTTAGCTTCAACTCTCAAAACAATTCACTTTCAATGTCCAATATATCCAAACATTTCTGCTGTTTCCATGGGGTGGGAGAGTGAAGAAAAAAAAAAGTTCCCTTTAACAGCTTCTCCGCCGCTTTAACTCTTCTTAGGGATACAATGTATCTTCCAGCAATTCAAACAGCTCAGTTCCAAGCAATTTAAAGGATGTTACTTGACCCAGCTCAGACAACACTTTCACTCTTCTCATTTCCTCCAGCGCAATCTTACCCGGTTGCTGGCTTCTTCGTGGCGGCCATTGCTGACCGCTGCTCCACCGCCTTGGGAAAAAGGGGTTTTTCTGGAGAAGGGGGGGTCTGCGACACCCCCACCCCCCTGTCCGACTCCCCTCTCTCTTCAGCTGTCCCTACAGGGCAGCCATATCCCCCTGACCCATCTGGATCGGGGGTACCTCGATGGCTAGCACAGCTGTCGCGAATTCCTGCTGCCCTGAAGCCACGCGAAACTGGAAACCCTCTCCCCTAAGTTCTGTTTGAGGGGTGCGATAACGTAATCGCGTAGATATGCAGGTCGTTTCAATTGACTATTAGATTTGCGCTGTCCCACCATCTGACATAATTGACATAATTCTGTCATCGTTGTCCTCCGGTTCCTGCGGGCTCGCCTCCGTTGAGGTGTTTCTCTGTGGTGAGGAACACCCCCTTCCTGGTTCTTCTTCATGGATCGCGCCTGGCCGCTGACTTTCTTCGATTTCGTCATCCAGCATCTCGAATTCGGTTCCCTCGACATCCCCTTCCCCCTCAGTTTGAGGGTCACAGGAGTCATAGGAACTGGGTTGCAACCTAGAGCGAAGCTGATCTATATGGCGTTTCCATATTTTCCCATCCCTTGTTTGTACGCGGTACGATCTGGGCCCGGTGGCTTGGGTTGCTTCGACCCACAATGGTTTGCCAGAAAGATTTTTAGCGAAGACTAAGTCACCTTCCTTGAATTTGTGGCACTTTCCGCAAGATCCACAGGGTTTCTCTGGCACGTAGGCCGGGTAGAGACGGTCGAGGTGGGAGCGAAGCCTGCGTCCCATCAACAGTTCAGCTGGCGTTTTGTTAATTACGCTGTGCGGGGTGATGTATTGGAGTAGGAGTATTCTGTTCAGTTTGTCGTCAATGTCCCCATGGTCCATCTTGTGGGGAGTTTTTTAAAGAAATTGGACCATGCGCTCAGCCCTTCCATTGGCCGCAGGGTGCACCGGCGAGGTTAGCACATGGCGGATGCCCCGGACCGCTAAGTATTGTTCGAACGCCAGGGCCGTGAAATGGGGTCCGTTATCAGAGACTAAAATGTCTGGCAGTCCATGTGTTGCGAATAGTTTATTTAATTTGTGGATAACTGAATCGGTTGTAGTAATCTTCATCTTGTGGATTTCGAGCCAGTTGGAATAGGCATCCATTGTTAGGAGGAACATATGTCCCTTAGTAGGTCCCGCAAAGTCAATGTGGATGTGGGACCACGGCCCCCGGGGGTTTTCCCACTCCATTGGAGTTGCTCTAGGTGGGGCACTGCTGACTTCTTGGCACTTTAGACAAGTCTTCACCCAGGCTTCGATCTGCTTATCGATGCCCGGCCACCACGTGTAGCTTTGTGCGAGCGCTTTCATATGCATGATGCCGGGGTGACCATCATGCAATGTTTTCAAAATTGCTCATTGTAACCGCTCTTGGATGACGACTCTGTGTCCTCATAGGATGCAGCCTTTCTGTGAGAAAAGTTTGCCAGTTTCTGAAAGGGGTGAAGTCGTCAGGGGTTTGTTCTACTGGCCATCCTCATTCGACCCAGCTGAGAACTCGCGCCAGGACAGGATCTCGTTTTGTTTCGATAGCGATGTCTCTGGCTATTAGCGGTGGTGAATGTAGGGTTTCAATCTGGAGTGTCGTGAGGGTTGGAGCTGGGTTGTTGACGGTTTCCGGAAGTGGGGCATGGCTCAATGCATCAGCGTGGGGAATGGCTTTCCCTGGGCGGTGTTGCAATTTATAATTGTGCGCAGCTAAGAACTCCGACCAACGAGTCATTCTAGGTGACAATATACAGGGGGTTGGCTTGTCTCCCGCTATAATCCCCAGCAAAGGCTTATGATCAGTAATAATAGTAAAAGCTCATCCACACACATATTCATGAAACCGTTTCACAGCAGATACAATAGCAAGAGCCTCTTTGTCAATTTGGCTATAGTTGCATTCAGCTCTCGATAAGGTTCTTGAAAAATAGGCAATAGGGGCCTCACTACCATTTGGTAACACATGACTTAAAATGGCTCCTACTCCAAACGGTGACGCATCACACGTTATGGTTAAAGGCAAAGTCTCGTTATACTGCATTAAAACAGCATTGGAGGTTAGTAAGTTTTTCACTTGTCGTAATGTGTGCTCCTCTCGGTGTCCCCAGACCCAGGTGGCTTTTTTGTCGAGAAGTCTATGTAGGGGCTCAGCTACGGTCGCCTTCTGGGGCAAGAAGATGTTGTAAAAGTTAATGAGCCCCAGGAAAGCTTGGAGGTCTGTCCTTTTCTTGGGTCTTGGGGCGTTTTTGATTGCTCTTAGTTTGCTATTTGTGGGGTGAATGCCTTGCTTATTGATTAGGTACCCCAGGAACTCTACTTTCTCTGTACACAGTTGACATTTATTTTTTTTAACCTTTAGGCCAGAGTCTTTAAATTTCTGGAGAATCAGTTTAAGACGCTCCTTTATTATTTCTCTATTCAGGGCAGCAATTAAAACATCATCAAAGTATGGTACGACCCCTTTTATTCCCTGTAATAGCCTCTCCATCAAGCTCTGAAAGATCCCCGGGGCCACGCTCACTCCGAATTGGAGTCGGTTGCATTTAAAAGTGCCTTGGTGTGTAACGATTGTCTGTGCATCCACGGTTTTTTTATCTATAGGCAGTTGTTTGTACACCTGTGCTAAATCCAATTTAGCGAAGACTTTTCCGCTCCCCCAGGGAATGGAGAAGGTGTTAAACCACCGGCACCGGGTAAGCGTTCTGTTGAAGGGCATGATTGAGGGTGGTCCGGTAGTTCCCACAAATCCTTAACGATCCATTCGGTTTGATGGGTGTTACGATTGGGGTTTCCAACAGGCGTGGTCAGTTGGTTCTAAAACACCCTGGGCTATTAATTTATCGAGCTGCTCATCGATCTTTGGTTTTAGGGCAAAAGGTGAGGCTTAAGGCGGATGGGGGCTACTTCAGGGTTAAGGTTAAATGATATCGGGGTCCCCTTGTACTCGCCTAGTTTGTCTGCAAAGACATCCTGGAATTCCTGTACAAGTGCCTCCTCCCAGTCGTCGCTTCTGGTTTGGTGAATGCCGGCTACCTCGATCCTGAGTGGGGCGAACCATTGAAGGCCTAACAAACTAGGCCGGTCGCGATCGACGACGGTCAGCGGTAACAATGCAGTACGATTTTTGAATGATACTTGGACTTGGCTGGAGCTGACGACCAGAATTCGGTTCCCCTGGTAATCTTTGAGTATAATTCTTTGGGCTCTGAGGTCTTGACGCCGGATGGCAGGGATTAACTGTTTAAGGGTCTTCCAGGAACCCATCGAGAGGGACGACCCTGAGTCGACTTCCATCACGCAAGGTTGGTTCTCGATGGCGACCCTCACTCGGATCTTCTTTGGGTCTAACGATGAAGCGTGACCAATGGTAATGGTTTGGTGTGCCTCTTCCCATCTCGTTGAAGTGGCAAGTGTTTTATTTCTGTAGGAGTGGTTGTTCCATTGGTGGTTCAAGTGTTCCCGACTCACAGGACGATTCCCTGTGGTCTGGCGGTAGTTGTTTTCTCTCTGAATTGGGCTGGTACCTTGCTTGCTTCTACAGACCTTCCCGATGTGGCCTCTTTTCCCACAGGAATGACAGACCGCGTCGAGGAATTTGAAATCTGATCGTGGGTGGTTTGCCCCATAACCCACGCATTGGTGCGGTAGTCTTCGATTCCGCGGGTTGCGTTGGTCGCGTTCAGACCGGAGCCAGTTGACCTCCTCCTCATCACTATCTGATGGAGATTCGAGGTCCTCATGGTGGGCCGCTGTTGTGTGCCTCTCTAGGCGAGGTGAGGTATCTTTGGCAAGTTGACGGAGTGGTGTGTTGGTACGGCGCATTCGGGCGGCCGACTTCCTGGTTGTTTCTGCTGCAATAGCGTCTTTGATAACATCGGCAAGATCGATGTCCCCTTTGGTCATGATCTTGCTCTGCACCAAGTGGTCATCTAATCCCAGAAGTATTCGGTCTCTCAGAGCTTCTTCGAGGTCTGTAAACCCACAGAGGCCTCCCAGGTTCCGGAGGTCCGCGATGAAATCTGCGATGCTCTCTCCTTTCCGTTGGTCCCTCTGATAAAACTCATGTCTTCAGACAAGCGTTGGTACGGCGGGTGCATAGTGGGCCCGTAGAAGGGGCACAAGGACATCTCAGTCCATGGATTTCACCTCAGCCAGTTTCGCTAGTGCCTTGGCCATCTTAAAGACGGCAGGCCCACATTGGGTCAGGAACACTGCTTGCTTTTTCTCCGTAGTTGCGTCTTTCAAGTTGTTGGTCTCCAGAAACATCTGGAACCGGTCCATGTACAAGTCCCAGTCTTCTTGTGCCGGGTCAAATGGAGCGGGTGGTATGGCACCACTGGACATGTTTTCCGTTATCGATGTGCCTTCAGCCATGTGCTGTGTTTGGTGCTCTGTGAGTGTTCAATCAGCTCAGATGTCTCCGCATCCTATCCTTGTCGCCAGTGTTAAGTTCTGCGCATGGGTGCAAGGAGCAGAGACGAGGCAGTGAAGAGTGAACTTCAACTCTTTATTAATCATTCTGAACAGAGCAAAAACCTAGGGCAGCAGCAGCCCCTTTATAGGGTTGGCTGCTGTCCTATTAGTCAATGAAAAACATGGAAGTGTTAAACCTTTGAACCAATGAGAGTTGGCCCGTTGACAGCCAATCAGATGTCCCAGAAAGGACCAATCCGATGTCGCTATTATCGGCCAATCAGAAGTGCAGGATTAGAACCGTGCTTTTTACGTAAGGTTGTTAAAATTTTATTAAACGCCTTTATTAGTTCATAACATCATCAGTGTGAGCGATTGTGGGGTATGATAACTGATTGTACAGGTTACGGTTCAACCACATTGCTCTCTGCTACAGCGTATCTGGATATAGACAAATTCTTTCAATGCCCAACTGTTTTTTTTAATAATAGTAATAACACTGGATTTATATATTGTGACAGGATTCCAGCAGTTACTCCAATTAAATCATGAGCCTCGAGTCACACTCCCAAAACTGAAAAAGGTTTATGTGAAGTTAACATTCTACATCTGGCATTTACCTGGGCGTAGCCAACTCTGAGATACGTAATTCACTCGCACCCTTGATCCTCCATTTTGTATACACATTTTATAGTTATCATATTGCTTCACAGGGCTTTACAGCCCTCTCTAAGTTACAGAGTCAGCATATTGCTCCCCAACAATCTAGATCCTCATTTTACCAACCTCAGAAGGATGGAAGGCTGAGTCAATCTTGAGCTGCTGAGACTTGAACTGTAGAACTTCTGGCAGCCGGCAGTAGAATAAGTAGTCTGCAGTTCTGCATTCTAACCATTGTGCCAACACAACTCTTCATAAAATGCATATAAAATACATGTACTGTTGGTTTTTCTCTTTCGGAGGATCTCCACTCTTAAATTATCTGCTGCAGAGGTGGTGTTCAGCAGGTTCTGACCAGTTCTAGAGAACCTGTAGCGGAAATTTTGAGTATTTTGGAGAACCAGCAAATGCCACGTCTGACTGGAGATTTTACAGTATCCTTCCCCTGCCACACCCACCAAGCCACATCCACAGAATTGGTAGTAACAAAATTTGACTCCCATCACTGCTCTGTAAATAATCTTTAGTTTAGATGAGTATGAAAGTTTAGGAAAAATAATAATAATAAACAAAATTCAAATTGAAAAAATTCTGCTTAAGAAAATTGCTACTAAAGATTTTAAACAGGATATTATCTTCTAGTGCAAAGAAAAAAGGTCTGTCTATGAAGCAGTTGCTTAACTCAATATCTTAGGAATCAAAACTTTTTTTTTTCATGCTACCTAAATAAAAACTGTTTCTTATTTCTTTAATAATAAACATTGAGAACATTTTGCTATTGCTTTTTACCAGTGAGTCAGCTGAGAGCAAGACAATGTTTTACCACAAAGTTTGTCGACTAAATAACCTAATCAAAATATTATTAAACAATTATACTGCCGTAGGCTGTTTAATGAAGTGTTTTCAGTGTGGTTGGAACATTAATAGCAAGAGTATTAAGCTGCTTTGCGCTCTGTGTATCAAGCAAACCCAAAATGGTGTCAAAAAAAAATCTGGAGCATTGTTATGAAATAATGTATATTAAATTAACCAGAATCATTCTCTCCGTGCCTGTGAAATAAAGAAGAAAAATGTTTAAACGTCCCATCATAATAAATTGCATAAAAACTGGGAAGCATTTCATATATTCTATATGGATTTGTTACTGAGCAGCTTATATTGACATCAAACTCAAGCTAGTTGAGGTCTTTGATAACCTGATCCAGCTGTACAATCGCTATGCTGGATTGGGCTGTTTTGTCTTTGAATAAAATAGAATAATCCCAATACCTTTGGAAGGGATTTTGGGAGATCCGAAACCGTTCCAAAGAAATGGTTGTGTAGTCTCTTTTTGAAAGTCATCAATCAATCAGTAAGATCATACAGAAGATTTCAAGCACAGATAGTCCTTGACGTACGACCACAATTGAGCCTAAAATTTCTGTTGCTAAGTGAATTTCCACCACCACCCCCATTTTATCACCTTTCTTGCCAAAGTTTTTAAGTGAATCATTACAGTTGTTAAGTTAGCAAGACAGTTGTTAAGTGCATCTGGCTTCCCCATTGACTTTGCTTGTCAGAAGGTTCGCAGAAGGGGAGTACATGACTCTAAGACACTGCAACTATCATAAATGTAAAACAAATGTGTCAGAATTTTGATCACGTGACCATGGGGATGCTGCAATGGTTGTAAGTGTGAAAAACACTCATAAGTCATTTTTTTCCTATGCCTTTGTAACTTTGAACGGTCCCTAAATGAACTGTTGTAAGCTGAGAACCGCATGTATATCCCATGTTCTGAAGCCTAGAGTTAGGATAGTTGCATACTTTTTTTTTTCCTGAATGTAATTTTCTCTAGGCTGTCAAATTTCTTGTAAATTATGTAACCTTTTAAATATTGTAAGCTACCCAAAGTCTTTTTGGAGTCAGGCAGCCTTAAAATCTGATAAATAAATAAATAAAAATCAAATAAATAAATACAATACATCAACATTTTAAACTATACATTTCATTTATTTTGCTTTATTTATTACATGCTTAACATTGCTTTTCTCTAGAGACCTATATGATTGTACCCATATTTTGTCCTAACAGGGAATAGCTCAATCAGATAATAATCAAAAGGATGAGAATAGGGGTGGGATTCAAATTTTTTAACAACTGGTTCTGTGGGTGTGGCTTGGTTGTCATGTAACTGGGTGGACGTGGCTTGGTGGTCATGTTATTGGCTGGGCGTGGCCAACTCAATGTCACTCACATCGAGGCACACATCTCCTCATCTGGCCTCTCATGACTGTGTGGATGCTGCAACAATTGTAAGTGTAAAAAATTGTCATAAGTCACTTTTTTCAGTGCCATTGTAACTTTGAATGGTCACGCCACACAAGCAAAGTACCAGCAAAAGAGAGAAAAAAAAAACCCCAGAGAGGTTCCTGAGACAGGAAGTCCAGTCCTGCCAAGAATGTAATAAGGGTTAATGGAGAGGCAGTTTCTGTAAGCAACACCAGAATGTTTCCTTCCTGCCTTCCTTACAGGGTTAGGCTAGTAATTTCTTCTAACAACCGGTTCTCCGAACTGCTTAGAATGTTAACAACCGGTTCTAGTGAATAGATGCAAACTGGTAGAATCCCACCCCTGGATGAGACCAACTAACAGTACTGTCTTGATTCAGGTTTTTTTTTTTAATTAAATATTTAAATACTGCCTATGTTCCTGATTGAAAAATATTCAAGGCACATATTTTCAACTATATTTTGAACAAAAAGGAATAAAATTCATTATATAAAATCCTAGTTAAAGTCAAAGAAACTGAATTAATGAACCAGAACATTTTAAAACTGGGTTCCTAAAAATTAATAAAGTCATTAAATTAATATTTCAAGGGAAAAAAACCATTCCCTGAAATACAGGGAATGATCTATTTTTGTTCATCTAAATTCAAGTTGAAAAAAAGTAAGCACCTTTAGAAGTTGGCAGGTCCTTCTAATAAAAAGCAGCTAAAATGTTACAATAACCATCTCATTTCAAAGATTTGGAAAAAAAAATCTCATGGGTGCAGGTGTAAAACTGCACCTAGACAGAAAAAATTACCCTGAAACTATTATGTATCCATATTGTCCTGATAAAATGACAATTGCAATGTAAATCTATGGATATGTGAGTCTTTAGTCTTAGGATATAATTATACAGCAGCAAAAATTCAGTGAAAACTCTCTTTCTTTCTCTTTGTCCCTCTCCCTCTTCCTCTCTCTCTTTCCCTTCCTCTCCCTTCCTAAGCAGAGGATAAAACTCATGCAAAGATGAAACACAGTCATAGCCTCCTATAATGGCAATTAGTTCTACTGTATCTGTACATGCTTTGCATCCAGCTGATTCCAGATCCAATACCTATCCAAAAACCTGGAAATAATTGATAATTAGCATAGATAATCTTGATGAAATAAGCCAATATTGGGACTCTGTTTCTCAGTTTTCTACTTCAAAAAAATGAAGGCATGGTGAACTTGATACATAAGTAAACAACATTATCTAATTCCTGACTGAATACTGAGGAGATTGTGTACATAAATATGATTTGTCCATAGATTTTGTTTATAAGTTCAGGAAAACACACAGGGATCTAGATAAAGAAGAAGCCAGAGTAACAAGTAACATCACAACAGCGGCAATATTTTTCAGGCAAATCTAGATCATTCTTTTTTTTTTTCTTGGGACCACACTAATCTAGCTATTCTGGAGTGGTAAGGAGTGGTAAGGCATTTTTTGGGAACCTAGAGATGGGCTGTCAAACTCAAGGTCTGCAGTCTGGATCCAGCCCATGGGGTGTTCTGGCCCACGGGACCCATGGGGTGATCTGGTCCACAGGGCAGCCCTGCAACAGTGAAGTACAAGCCCGTGGAACTCTGCCAGCAAAACAGGGCTCAGGAGGGCTATACATGGCCCTCCCGAGTTCCGTTTTTCCTGGCAGGGCACTCAGTCCAGCACAGGCACGTCTGACATGAATAATGTCGAGCTGGCTACAGCCATCCTGGCCATACCCACCCAGCCCCTCGAGATCAAACACAACTCTGATGTGACCCTCAATGAAATCGAGTTTGACACCCCTGACCTAGAGGAAGAATGCAATATGTTGTACAGATCTTGTGAGGACCCGGAGTGTGCTAGAAATATAACAAAAACCAAAATGTAAATAAAGGTCCTTTAAAGCCTTCAACTTGGCTTCACTGTTTAATTGTTCACAGTTGAAGATTAAACTATTTTCAAAATAACATTCCAAATGAAAGAAACACAGTTCAAATTCAAAGAGCAGATAACAAAGCAAAAACCAAAAACAAACTGCACTGAATAAAGTTCCACGACAGACCAGGATAAATAATTGCCAACTTCAGAAAGATAACCAGG
Source organism: Hydrophis major (assembly GCA_033807585.1). Taxonomy (NCBI): domain Eukaryota; kingdom Metazoa; phylum Chordata; class Lepidosauria; order Squamata; family Elapidae; genus Hydrophis; species Hydrophis major. The sequence goes on along the minus strand of CM066328.1, from coordinate 294,019,990 downwards.
TACAGTCCATTGGAAGAACACCAACCAAGATAAACCTCCTCTAGGAATAAAACACTAATTTGTCTCCCAAGTTTGTTAGCAGCAGGTCCAGACTCTTATGCAGATCTCACACAGGCAACCCATGGCCCTCTCCTCCTGAGTAGACCACATTTTACCCTGATCCTCTCCTCCCTGTGTACCCTAGGATGGATAGGGGATGGGCCTGGGTCCACCTCTGACTGCTCAGCCTCAGTCTCCACCAGGGGCATGACAGATCTAGATATTGCTTTGTTTATATATCCCACATCTACAGTTATGGACATTATAGCTTTGTTTTAAAAATCTTCATTTCTTTGGTGTTCTTGGTATTCGTGTTGTCTGTTTCTTGAAATGAACCATGAGAAATGTATCGCTGTATTCTGAAAGATGAGACCCTGCAGAAATATTTCCTCATTTCTTTTTCTGCTTAGAGCCTTACTGAATTGCATGCTCAGAAAAAAATGCCATTGATTTAGTGAAATGTGCACCTTGCTAGCACCACAGAAGAGCATTATATATTACTGGAAAGCAGTAGTCTTTGCTAGGTTTGATTTTAATTCATTTTAATTACATCACACTTAGCTTTTGTCCTGGCCCTGCTCTCTATTTATTGTACTGTGATCCTGCCATAATTTGATACATGCGTGTGAGATCAAAAAAAGTTGTGCATCTTGTTATGACTTGATGCAGACACAACAATAAATCTCTTGCTTCTGTCCAATATAAGCTTCTGTCCAATAAAAGCGAATCTCTACCTATTGTATTAATTAAATTATAGTTTATGGCTAGAATAACTTTTGCATTTTTCTAATTGATTAGTGAACATGTTTCCTTCACCCTGATATTATGGTGAAGAATTAGACAGCCTGTTACATGACTGTTAACTCTGTAGAAGGAAGTCACTAAACTCCATGGGAATTCCTGATACACAGGGCAGGTTCCTCACTTGGACTTCCTTCTCAAATCAATGAATGGAAAGCAAAAAGAGTCGAAGATGTGAAGAAAACTATGATGGCCTGCTGCTTTCTAACTAGATAAATGTATGACTAGAAACATGTAGAGTTCAACTGTAGCAGGGAAAACAATGGATACCAAGATGGCTTTATGGTCTGTAGTGCAAACAAAGTTAACAGTGTGATTCGATGAAAACCTGGTCATATACACATAGCTGGTAATTATTGGCTTATATCTATATTTTATATCCCAAAATATTGCACCTGCCTATATCTCTACAGAACTAAATACTTATTAGTAATGGGGAAACTAACCCAAAGGAAAACCTGATCTGAAAGAAATTAAGTAACTTTGCTTGCTTTATATGCAAGCATATTTATGGCATTGATACAAAACTATCATGGCTTTTTACATTTTGGATGTTACTGGCTTCTCATTATTTACATAATAGGGGAATGCAATTTGCTTTTCGATGTATTGGAAACAGCTGCATTCGTTGTGTTTTGTTCAACTTATTATTATTTTTTCAATAAGCTGCAGCCAAATTTCATAGTTTTCTTCATTAACTGGAATGGATCTTTTACAAACACATACACATACGTAGGAATTGGGGAAAATTTACAGATTTGCCCACCATTCCATGCTATTAACAAATACTATCTGTAATCATAGTCAAGTGATCTCCAATTGTTTTACCTTCATAATAAGAGAAATAATATTCTCTCGTTACAAAGTGTGATAATCTTTAATATATTCAAAACCACACTGATTCTCAGTGGGAAGTCACATACAAAGAGCTTAAGATGCTGATGATTATAATGAAAATACTTTGCCTGATTAATAATATTTTTCACTTCCTGTGCTGCACTGCAAGAGTGAAGAGCTGACAGGCAGGACTCTAGAGGATGCAAATCAGTGCAATTAAAAGAGAGTTTTAAAATTATTTCCTGAAAGATGTTATTTCCCTTTAAAAAAAAAATGCTTTTCAGATTCAAGCACCACCAGAGAGAGAGAGAGAGAGAGAGAGAGAGAGACTCCGAAAGGGAAGAATTCACTGCTGCAAAATATGAAAGGACCTGCGCCCATCCCTTTACACCCCACCCCCCCGCCATTCTTCCTGAAGGGAAACCCTTTGCGAGCGAGTGGCTTTACTACATCACTGTACCATTCTCTTAAAACTTATATTGTGGAACACCAACAGATCTGCCATCAAAACACAATCTAATTCCTTTAAATGAGCCTTTAAATTACCTAGAGTGGGTCTGACTAAGCACCTGCAGGGAATTCACAGCAACCTTACAATGGGTCTACTGAAATAGTAAAAGAGTAAGAACATTCTTTTGGATAACAGGTTGGTCTGCCTCCTCCCAATTTAAAGGGAGAAAGGAAAGAGGAGGAAGATTGGCCATATAACCCACTTTAAACCTCATTTCCCCTCTGCTAAAAGGATTTGCTGAGGATGCCTTCCTTGAGAAAATGCCATCTACCTTGGGACCTTGGAAGCCAAACATCTCTTGATAGCCCACTTCTATGGAACAGCATACTTCTGGTCTTCCTTCACCTAATTAGATTTTGGAAGGGTTGTGAAGACTTGATTCTTTAGCAAAGCATTGGGGGATTTAGTCTAGCCTCTCTGGGTGTGGGGGGGTGGGCAGTGTCATGCTATGTTTCCCATGACTGATGTTTTTAACCCTGTGTTTTGGCACTCTGTAAGCTGCCAAAAACCTATGGGGATTTAGCAGCATAAAAATCTCCACAAAGGAATAAATGGCCCCCAAGCCTTCAATTTCTCAGAGAAAAGTAAAGGGGAAAAAGAGTATTCCTTTTCTTTTTTTTCCGGCAGGAAAATTACTGCTACTATTTCCAATTTTAAATGTCATTTTCTTCCAGCATCAACAGCATCTGTTTCCCATGATTCAATGGTTTTCTAATAACAGAAAGGTTGCCCTTGGGATAAGGGTTACTATGTGATAATTAGCTAGTGCTCCGAAATCTGAGGGACATGGCTTGGCACAACAAACACCTCCGAGACATCCAGTTGTGTCTGTGGACACTTCCTCCTCTATTTATGCCTCATTGTCTCACCGTAGCATCATCCTTCTTGCATAGCGCCAGTGATGGATGCTTTTATATCTAGCATCTTCTATTTTTATCTGTTCTCCAATGCATGTAACACCATAGCAACATTTATGCCATAGGAGGTTTATTAGTTGCAGATGTTTCCATTCAGCTTTTGCTTTCTTCTTCTTACTCCAATTCTTCAGAGACTCTCTCTCAAGTGGTAAAGGTTTACAGTATTTCTTGACTTTTGCTCCCTTGAGAAAGGTAAGGCAGAGATAGCCATATTCTACTTTCAGATTAGCATATATAGCATTAGACAACTAGAAAGCAGAAGCAGAAGAGAGGCTGTGCTGCATTTGATGCCTGTAACATGGGCTCAGCCATGTTCTGATTGATTTAAAAAAAAAATCACTGTCCCAAAAAGGTTTCCAAAGTTTGGTCTTTGTCCTTTTTTATTAATGGAGATAAGATGTCATAAGATGGTGAACCTATGACATACATGGTGACACACCATGTTTTGGATGACACATCAGCATTCACCAACCCCTTCTTGAAAGAACATCTCATTTTCACTGGTTCAAGGTTGATTTAGCCTTTCATCATTCTGAGGTCAGTAAAATAAGGACCCATATTATTGGGACAATATGCTGACTCTATAAACCAGTGAGTCTGCAGAGGCCATGCAAGAATGGGATGTGCTCTCAAGTGGCCTCCCAGATTCTCTGGAAGTCATACAAGAGAACTATGCCCTTGCATGGTGTTTGGAGGCTGAAGAAACTGCTGAAGAGAATTGTCTGAAGCTGCTTCAAGAACAAATTGAAACTATCATTATTGCAACACTTTAAAAAAGTCCAATCTATAAGCATTCAAACTCTAGTCTCTCATTTTAATTTTCAAATTCTTATAAATTTTCCATTGTCCATTGTATTTACTATGATTGTAGTATTATTTAGCCTCATTATCTTATTTACTCCCCTTTTACTGGTATTATTATTATGGTTCATCTTATTATTATTCCAAAGACCAGAAATGCCAATCTATTTTCTGTATTAATTCTGAGAACAAAATGTCATTCATTTAAGATTAGCAAATATCCCTACATTAGGAAAAGCTTTCCTTACAGTAGATACAGCAAATGAAACCTGGATAGACTGACCCAAGGGGATTTGCAGGTGTCTAGGTTTGAGTATGTAATTATCTAAGTTAACCTTGAAGCTTTTTTTTTGTATTGGGAAGAAAAAATACATGAAGAAAGGCATTGACAAAATTATGTTACCTGAGTGGCGAAGTTCAAAATATCACTTTTCTCTTTTGGGGCACCATTTTAAAAGTAATATTCAGACACTAGCTGAGACTTAATGGACTTATTTAATTGATTGATTGATTTTCTATCTGAAAATTATTTGAAAACTACAGGACCATCTCTGTCAGCTTGTGATTACATTTCAGAAACACACTTTTGTTCAAGAAATTCATAGTCATGCTGGGTTATTCAGGATCAATAAAATGCTTTGTGTTCTGCAAAGTTAAACTGTAAAATTTGCTGCCAGCAAACATAGTGAAAAGACATCAGTTAACAAGGTTCCAAAAGGGGGACTGGACAAATTTATGGACATTTGGACTCTTCAAAGCTCCTAGTCTGGACTCTCTTTAGTACTTTAAAAACTGCAGGCAGAAAGCCTTCAAAAAATAGTTGAAGAATGAAATGGCTCTCCTGTCCATGCTTGTCAGCTTCCTGATGCATCCAATTGGCCAGTGAGGACCTAAAATGCTGATTTACATGAACCTTGACCTGACCCAGCAGAGCTTTTTTATGTTCTTAAACATAATTGCTTAAAGAACAGTTTTGGAAACCTTTGTCAATATCAGTGACTCTGATTTTAATCCAAACTCCAATTTGAATAGGAAATGAATACTATTCATAACTGTATTTTTCTGTTAAAAATATCTCATAAATGGTTTCCTTTAGAATGCATATTGTTTCTTTAATTGGCAATTTGTCTTAACTCATCAATCAGTCAGCCACTCATTTTTTTTTTTGAAAATGGATACCTCTAGGCAGCTGTGTCCTTCTGCATATATGTATTTAGGTCTTAGATACATTATCCTTCTCATGTACAATTTAAAATTTTGTATTACCTTAGGAACTCTAGGTGGCTTTGATTAACAAAAGAAAGGAGACATTTTGATGCTGATCTTTTGTTTTATATTTGATTGATGATTAGTATGACATTTTCCCATACTATTTTTGCCCACTCTCATTGCTCATATATCCCCAGAATGTTTCAATTATTTCTTCTTTGCTTTTTTCTCCTGAAGTTACAGTAACCAGGAAAAGCAGGAAAATAATAGTCCAGAGGACTCAGCTTAGCCCACCTGGTGAATTACAATAGATGCAAGTACATACTGTATATGTAGCCATCAAAAGTCATTACAGGAAAAAAGATCAAGTGCTGACCTCTAGCATGCAGGAGAAAGGAATTATAGTACAAAGAGAAGGTAATGGTAAAAGAAATCAAGGATTTAATGAAGCATTCAGTAACAGAAGTCAAGCTAAAGTCTCAAGGGCTTCCCACCATTTGCACTAAATAAGAACAATATATTTTATGCTCCAAATTCTAAGTAGCTCTCTCTTTTGCATGTGTTGTGCTTATTAATCAGTATACTTCTTTTCATTCTCTCCGCCACCAAAAGCAAAAGACAAGAGTAATAGATCATCTTCTATTTATGATTATACCAGGAACACAATCAGATGGCATCTAAATAGCATAACACTGTCCTCCCAGAAGGAGCATGGTGGCTCACACAATTAGGACGCTGATAATTTGCAAGCCCATTTTGATGTCTGAGTGCTGCTGTGTGATGAGATGAGCTCCCGTCATTTGCTCCAGCTCCTGCTGACCCAGCAGTTTGAAAGCATACAACAGTGCAAGTATTATAAATAGGTACCACTTTGGTGGGTTCATTAATGGGGACATGAAAGGAACCCCCAACTGGGCATCCCTCAGGCAGGGGTGGGATTCAAATGTTTTAACAACTGGTTCTGTGGGTGTGGCTTGGTTGGTGGGTGTGGCTTGGTGGTCATGTGACTGGCTGGGTGTGACCAACTCAATATCACTCATATCAAGGCACGCATCTCCTCGCCTGGCCTCTCATGACAGTGGGGATGCTGCAACAGTCGTAAATGTGAAAAATGGTCATAAGTCACTTTTTTCAGTGCCATTGTAACTTTGAATGGTCACGCCACACAAGCAAAGTACCAGCAAAGGAAAGGAAAAAAAAAACTCCAGAGAGGTTCCTGAGACAGGAAGTCTAGTCCTGCCAAGAATGTAATAAGGGTTAACAGAGAAGCAGTTTCTGTAAGCAACACCAGAATGTTTCCTTCCTGCCTTCCTTACAAGATTAGGCCAGTAATTTCTTCTAACAACTGGTTCTCCGAACTGCTTAGAATGTTAACAACTGGTTCTAGCAAATAGGTGTGAACCTGTAGAATCCCACTCCTGCCCTCGGGAAATGGTAATGTCACTAGCTGATCCTTTCACTATGGAAGCACTTTGGTGTTTGGTATGGTGTGGTATAGTAAGGTATAACTGTATAGTATAACACTCCTGGGGGTGGGATCAAATCTATAGTTTTGGAAATGTTACTGGACTAGTCTTTTACCTGACAATTCAGGTGAGCACTGCAGCATTTATTAAGAAGGCCGATCTGTCCACCTTCAAACATACTTTAATGACATCAAAGTAGTGAAGATGACTATTAAGATTCTGGGGCTGCTTAGGAATGCTTTTTTCAATATGCTTTGTTTGTTTTAAAATTTTGTATAAGTTTCCCTTCAAAGTTTTCCCATCGTGGCATATATACAAGAAATTTAAATCACAAGATAATGTTGGAATAATAATTTAAAAATGCAATAAACTATGCAATTTTTTTCATAAATAAAAGCCAAAGTAGTTAAAAATTTCTGCAGAGAATTTACATTTAAAATTAACATATTCATATACTGAAAGACTTGTGAAAATAAAACATTTTTGCCTGGAGCCAAAAAGATAGTAACTTCAGAATGAGAAATATCTAACTGGGAAGGGCATTCTCAAATTGGATGCTACTACAGAGGGAAAATATCTCCCTGTGGAGCCAGTGTGATAGCTGGACCTTTAAAAGAGGACTTAACTTTTTTTTTCAGTGTTGTGCTTTCCAAGCCATGAAGGAATTTATAGCCCCCTTGAACAGAAACAGAAAATGAACTTGAAGCCAATGGGGATAATATAAAACTAACATTACATATTCATAACATAGAGTTCTAGTCAATGCTAGAATTGTTAAAATATTTTGTGCTAGCTGACCTTGGGTACATCTTCAGAAGCAATTGCACACTTAAGTCATTGTGGTTATGCATTATGTAACGTAGTGAGGCTACTGCTATCAAGTAGGTCTATGGGCAATATACCCACAGAGGACAATTATGCCTTTGATGAGGGAAGTTGCTCTAGCTACAAGCAAGATACTTGGTTCCAAACAGTTAGATAACACAGATAAGCCATCCACTATGGCTGTTTTGCCTGAGTGATTGAGTTTTAATTTCTTGACCCATGACCAAGCCATTCTCACAACCACATATTGACTCAGGATTTTCACTACCATACCAGGATCTGACAAAAAAAATCTGGTGGAGTTTGAATAAATCTCAGTCAGTACTTTCATGCAAATGTTGACACTTCAATATCAACCTCTGAAGATGCCAACCCAGAATGAGCAGAATCATTACAAATAAGCTCTATCTATATCTATTTCAAACTCCTTAGAAAAATACCAGATAATTTTTTTTATTACCTGGTACTATACATAAACTCAAAATTTAGTTTCCATTCTGTTCCCAGATTTCTTTCCCTCATTTTTTTAAACTCAACAACAAAAAGCTAGCAACCTTATGCAATTGAGGGGCACAACATAATATTAGCTTAAATAGCAGAAATGGCATACACATTCCAGGATAGGTATGAAGATATTTTGCGCAAGAGAGATAAGCCCTTTCTGTAAATGGGGACAAGGCTTATCTTGTCAGCATGATATGAGAGGTTTTGATGCCAAGAGTACACTGATTGGGAAATTCAAATTGTATAAAGAGAACCCAGCTGAGCACTCTGTCTCTGATTTTATGCTCCTGAGGAAACAATGCAAACATCTTGTTAAGTTCTGCGCATGGGTGCAAGGAGCGGAGACGAGGCAGTGAACAGTGAACTTCAACTCTTTATTAAGCATACTGAACAGAGCAATCACCTAGGGCAGCAGCAGCCCTTTTATAGGGTTGGCTGCTGTCCTATTAGCCAATGAAAAACATGGAAGTGTTAAACCCTTGAACCAATGAGAGTTGGCCTGTTAACAGCCAATCAGATGTCCCAGAAAGGACCAATCCGATGTCGCTATTATCGGTCAATCAGAAATGCAGGATTAGAACCCTGCTTTTTACTTAAGGTTGTTAAAACTTTATTAAACACCTTGATTAGTTCATAACACCCCTACCCCCTAGATTCCGTTTGAGGGGTGCGGTAACGTAATCATGTAGATATGCAGGTCGTTTCAATTGCCAATTATATTTGCGCTGTCCCACCAGTTCCTGTCTGTAGTCCGGTTCCGGTGGAACATTTTTTGATTTATCTGGTGCAGGCGGTTCCGCATCCCCACAGGACGATTCGGCAACGCTAATTCTGTCATCGTTGTCCTCCGGTTCCTGCGGGCTCGCCTCCGTTGAGGTGTTTCTCTGTGGTGAGGCACAACCCCTTCCTGGTTCTTCTTCATGGATCGCGCCTGGCCACTGACTTTCTTCAATTTTGTCATCCAGCATCTCGAATTCGGTTCCCTCGACATCCCCTCCCCCCTCAGTTTGAGGGTCACAGGAGTCGTGGGAACTGGGTTGCAACCTAGAGCGAAGCTGATCTATATGGCGTTTCCATATTTTCCCCTCCCTTGTTTGTACGCGGTACGATCTGGGCCTTGAACCAATGAGAGTTGGCCCGTTAACAGCCAAGATGTCCCAGAAAGGACCAATCCGATGTCTCTATTATCGGTCAATCAGAAATGCAGGATTAGAACCCTGCTTTTTACTTAAGGTTATTAAAACTTTATTAAATGCCTTTATTAGTTCATAACACATCTATTACAAAACAAGCAAAGAGAATTCATTAGGACTTCCTGGCAAAAATTGATAGAAGCATCTCAAGCCACTGATCCTAATATTGTGGCACTTCCCATCCAACTAAGACAGTCCTTTTTCACTTTCCCATCTCTGATTGGCATCTGTGTGGGAAGACCACTTTAAAGTATTATACATATCTGCAAGAAGAATCTCCTAAAGTTGTCCTAAATCTCACTGCTAATCTACTCCCTAATTGGGCCTTTATTTCAAGTGTTGAAATAAAGATGTTTATCAATTAGTTAACACAACGCTCCAGACCAATGGTCACCAACTGGTGGTCCATGAGAAAATGTTGGTGATCCGCAGAGAAATGTCACCCCCCAAAGCAACCCCCAAAGCAATTAATCCAGGCTACATGGGAACACAAGGCTTGCATCACTTGCATTGCAAACAACAAGAGTTAATGAGGGGAGGGGGGAAAGGGCAGATGGGGGAACTTGCCCCACAAGCCCCACGCACCTCGCCTGGCCACCGGGCTGCTTCTTTCCACTTTTTTCTTCTTATGCTTTTGGCTGCACGCAAAGAAAGCAGCAAAAGTCTTTCTTTCTCTCCCCCAAACTCTGCCAGAAATGAGTCTTTGGTACCCTGCAAGGCCTCCTGCTCAAAGAGGCTGCGCCATTCTGGCGGAGTTTGGGAAAGAGTAAGAAAGATTTCTGCTGCTTTCCTTGCATGAAGCCAAAAGTCTCTCTCTCTCTCTCTCTCTCTCCCTGAGAATGGAGCTGGAGACTGTATCCTGTGATCCCAAATAAAGAATGATCGATCGGTAGGAAAACTGGGTGGGGAATTTTCCTGCAGACTTTTTGGGGTATTTTCCCAGGGTACTGGTCCACAGGATTTAAAATTATGGGTTTGGTGTTCCCTGAGGTCCAAAAGGTTGGCAACCCCTGCTTCAGACCATGATATTATTGCTACCTTTAGGTACCCTACTAGAACCTTAGGCTTCCTTTATTCTTGAAATGGTCCAATCAAAATTCCTAAAGGCTATATTCCAGTTAGCCACTTGCATTCCAAATGGAGCATTAAGAAGTTAGGCAGGGCTGGTTAAAGTCAAAACAGGTATATGTATCATAGCACTCTGAAGTGATTGTTCTTTCCCACGTGTTTGAATTATTTCCTTATTGAGAACAATTACAAATCAATCTGGTTTAGGACAATCTCAGAAAAACCTCAGTTGCTCGGCTTTTCTGAGGAAGTATTTCTAATCATGCATTATGAGTGTGCACTCAGTATATTTAAGATCCAGATGAAAGAGCTGGAAGATGAAAGTCTGCTTGCTCTATCTAAGAACATTTTTTAGTGCAGTCAAGCCTCTTACAACCAAGCAAGGTACTTACATCACATAACTATTTCCAAATTCTGAAGAGCATCAGCATGTTTCAATGCTCAGTTTTGGAGAACTGTTACAAAAAATTCCCTGTGAGCTGAGATTGAGCCCATGATGACAAGGAGCTGTTGAAGTTACAGCTCTTGCCTTGCTGTATGCTACTCTCTGTAACAGGGCTGTCAAACTTGTGGCCCATGTGCCAGATGTGTCACGTGCTGCGCCCAGTTTAGTGAAAGGTAAAAAGTCCTGATATGTCATGCGAAGCCACCATGAAGATGCACTTTTGACACCCCTGCTCTATAAGGAGTCAAGGATCTGCCTTATAACTCCTTTTGTGGTAAAATGCCAAGGCAATTCTGATCTTTTTAATGTATCTTTTTGTTATCAGATCTGTATAATTTACTCATCTTGAACATAGCTAAATTTTGTTATACTGCGTATAAAATTAACTTTGATTATTCATTGATGAACACACCATTATAATTAAAAAATATATTTTTAATGTGGGTTTTTTTTTTGCAATTCTGGCCAATTAATGTAATAAAAATATTCATATATTCTTTCTACAAATGAAAAAAGATGGTAACTCTATGCTTTTAAAAAGGCTTAGACAATACAATGCATGCATTCTTTTCCTCAAAATGTTGCATTTATTTCTCTATATTTCAGATTAAAAGAAGAGTGTGAATCTTCTCTTAAGTTGCAAATCCTGTGGATGTGGTCAGCTATACACAGGTGTTACCATCTTCTGGTTCAACCTATCCTGCATTTGGAGATAGAGTGATTAGAAGTAATGAGATTTTCCAGGAATTAATTTGTTCATCCTTCTGTTCTCAGCTTGAATCTGCTAGCCTGTAGCGGTAGGCTTAATCTGCTGCTGACTGAACCCAGATTTCACCTGGTCCCATTCATTGTCCTGTTCATCTGCCAGCAATTTTATTGCCAGTCCCACAACTTCATTTCCCTTTTTTCTCTCTAAATAACTGCCAGCACCTAAAGAAGAATAGCACAATTAAGATTTGGCATGCTCTTTGTGTACATTGTGATAATAGTGGCTAAGATGCTGGTCTAGAAACTACGAATTCTAATCCAGCATTAGGCATGAAAGCCAACTGGTTAACCTTGGATCAGTCACTCACTCTTAGTCCAACACACCAACACACACATGGTTTTTTTTGTGGGAAAAGTAGGAAGAGGAAGAAATATTAAATAGGTTTATCACCTTGAATTACTTATGAAGTAATAAAGGTGGGATTAAAAATCTAATAAATAGATGATAGACAGGCCGGAAGGCCGGCAGACCTATCTAGATAGGCCAGTGATGGGTTGTGTAAGAAGAGGAGAACCTGGTAATTATAACATTACCATAATATCATATAGAAACGTGCATATTAGCACAGATGCCTCTTGATTCAATCAAGCTTAATCTGTGCTAGTTTGCTTCATTTTCCCCCCTACCCAGATATAGCTTTCAAAATAAATCAGCCTCAAGGGATTTTGTTTTTTACATTTATTTCAGCAGAGTATGATATTTCAGGAAGTTGATTTGTTTCTATTTAACATTACTAAAAGCTGTTCCCTGGATAATATATTTTGAGCCCCATGTCAGGGGAATCATCCTCTCCATACAATTTTCTTCTCTGTAGTTTTCAACTGTACAGATTTACAGTTACCTCAGAATGATCCAAGTGTAGACTGTGACCTCCGAAGGGGAATAAACACTGATTTAATCACAAAGGGGCTAATGATATTAGGTCCCACTTTCACTTTTAAAGAGCATTTAAATTAGCCCAATATTCTCTTCATGCCAAAGCATAAGTTATGTCTTCAAATTACAAGGTGATTTTATTTCTTGATAAGCTAATTGTAACCTTACATTTTGAATGGACTTGATTTAGGCCAAGCCTGAATACTTTATTCCTCTGTTCTATTTTGTTAATGTAATATTCCTGAAGATTAGAAGGCAAGTAATTCTCTTCCACCCATACCCCCCAAAGTTTTAAAAGAAATAAAATCATCCTATACTTTGAAGAAGCTCCCCCCCCCCTTGACCCATAATAATGATCTATAAATGCAAACTGCCTATAGGTACCTCTTACTTATAAGATGCCACAGAAGTTTGAATTCTTATTGGCAGCTAAAAACATGTTACTATTTGAATCAGAAACATAACTAGACACAATCAAAAGTGTTCTGTGGATGTAATCATTGGTAATAATAAAATTGCCACCATACTAGTGGTTTTTCAAAGCAGCCTCCTGCAATCATCTCATAGTTCTACTTTCCTATCAATATAATATTTAAGCTTGTGATATTGGCATTGTTTATCCTTCTTCTAGTACCATTTTGCAGTTATTAATTCTTTTGTATTTTTGAAAAATTAGTTGATATGCAAACCTGATTGATAAGCAAACCAACCAACCAATGAATGTTAGCCTCCCAAGGAACTTTCTGAATCAATCATTAACAATGTGAATCAATATTATTTGGCATTTAATTCATTCAAATGACAAGGGTGGGAGAGTGGGATACAACGTAGGCTAACTCCTTCTCAGGAATGTATTGGTGTTTGTCTCTCCCTCCTTCCCCTCTCATATCCTATTTATTTTTATTTATTAAATTTGTATGCTGACCTGATAAGGGGATTCATATATCTTTTCAAACTCTTTGCATAAGAAATAATTAGGTATGAAGGGTCCTTGGTGCTCTATGAACTTGGTTGTTTTCTTTCATTATCCAAAGTAGGTAACATCATCAGTTCTAGTGCTCTTCTTACTACATTGCACTGATTATGTTATCTGGTTTAGGTAGTGAAATGTCTGGAAAAAAAAACCCAACCATGCGCAGGAAAGTACCAAAGATGCTTCATTTCAACCCTGAGCTACAAATATTCTTTATTAATATAGGTAGTTCTCAACATATGTGCACAACTGAGCCCAAAATTTCTGTTGCTAAGTGAAACATTGGTTAAGTGAATTTTGCCCCATTTTATGAATTTTCTTGCCATTGTTGTTAAGTGAATCACTGCAGTTATTAAATTAGTAACCCAGTTGTTAAGTGAATCTGGTTTGCCCATTGACTTTGCTTGCTAGAGGGACACAAAAAGAGATCACATGACCTCTAGGCACTGAGACCATCATAAACATGAGCCCATTGCCAAACATCTGAATTCTCCCTCGAGCCGCTCCTGAGAGTGGGATGTGCTTCTGAGTCCTCTTCTTGCAGGCTGAGCTTTAGCTGAGGAAACGCTCCACCACCTCACGTGACTCCAAGTAGCGTTCCCCCAGTCTTTTGCTCAGCCTCGAAGAGTCAGGCTGCTGTTGGAAAGAGCTCCTTGGCTGATTCATACTACGTATATTATTCTGGCTATTTTCCTCATTTTTCAGGTCTGATATTTCCTTTCCTTCCTCCTGCGCAAAAGATTGGGACTTAGGGGAAGTCTCCCCTCGCCCCTAGGGGCCAAGCGGGCGGGTTCACAGTGCTTTCGCGTGACCCCCCCATTATTAGATCGCATCGCTGCCTCCGCGCTGCCTTGTGGCGTGCAACTTTTGCTGGATTCCCCCCCACCCTAAATGCCGACCGGGAGGGCTAGTCGCTCCTTAAGAGCACCAGGCGTTCTCATTCACTCTGAGAAGCACAGAGCTGAAGACCAAGCCTGAAGATGATGAATGAGACTTCATCGAAACGTTGCCTAGATACTTCCAATCTTACGCGGGAGAAAACCCATATATATATATATATATATATATATATATATATATATATATATATATATATATATATACCTTACTACCGGTTATCACTGTACATATTAAATTCCAAAAGGGGGAGCGGGCCAGCTCAAACCTCACTCGGCCCCACTCAGGCCAATTCCAGGCGAGCCAACCGCCCTTTGCTATTATTACTATTATTATTACTGTTATTATAATTATCAAAATGGCAGACGACAATCTCTCTAAACGACCTTCCTTGAAGGCTAAGGCAAAGTCCCACTACTTCCACAGGCAGGACAAGGAACCTTCCAAGGCCTCCCAACGAGATGCCTTAAGGCGCCATAAGGCGTTGGAAAAGGAGTTTGATAGGCAATCAAGGGAGTCCCGCTCAGGGCTTCCAGCCCTTCCTTCTCTCACCCCCTCCACCTCTACTCAACCTCTTCCCCCTCCAGACCCGTCTTCCCTATCTAGGTGCAGCCCACTTCAGGGTCACTTGACCCCTGGGCCACCGACCAGACAGACTCCTGAAACTACCTTTACACCTATGGCTGCTGGTCTGCATCAGGAAGAACCTTCTACATCTGAGGTTCCAGCCTACATCAAGGCTTGGATGGAATCGGCTATCCGCCAGGGCATTGCGGAAGGCCTGCAGCACATGTCCAGATCAGGCTTCTCTCCACGGGCTCCCGAGCACGACTCTTTATCCATCAGATCCCTTCCACAGCCGGATCCCCCGGTTGGTCAGGTACTCTCTCAGAGGGACAGACCTCCTCCCATAGGGGCCCAGGAGGAGGAGGAGAAGGAGGAGGAAGGGGACTTTGGTGACTTCAGGGAAGAAGAAGAGGATTCCCGGATGGGATCCTCCCGTTATAGTGAGCCCCTCTCAGAGGCGGACCTCATGGAGGGGGAGATGTTGGAGGATGAGGGGACTTCTCCTGACCAACCCGGATTCGGGGGGCTGTTCAAGCCACACTTGTTTAAATCCCTCCTCTTTAAAGCCAAGAATGTCTCTGGTCTTCTTCCCCAGTCTCCCTCTGACTTTTCCCTTGCCTCAGAGAGACCAGAGGACTCCATTATCACACAACCAGTGGTGGAGGCTGAGGTCATCCCGACCCCACCCATCTTTGTGGACCTAGTGGTGAAGGAACTTGCTTCTATGGGAGCCCCCCCTACACCCTCTAACCAAGACAAGAGATTCTTTAATCTCGATTCGGCAATGTCCAGTCTTCTAAACATCCCGGAGGTTGATGATCCCATTGTGGGCCTTGCTTCCTCCTCTACCCCCAGTGAGGCCTTCGAGGCCTTGAAACCTGAGGACAAGCAGACAGAACTGGCGTTGCGCCGGGCCCATCTATCCGACGCTTGGGCCATTAAATCGGCTACTGCCGCTTCATTCTTCACAAGGTCCTCTATCTGCTGGCTCTGGAAGATGAGAGAACACGTCCCTGCATCCAATGTGAGGGCGCACCAAGACATAGCGAAACTGGTGGCCGCAGCTGAGTTCTCATCTGACGCCACTACCAATCGGTAAAGTTCTCTTCCAGAGCGATAACGTCCCATGTCACACCTCGCCGCCTGCTGTGGCTCAAGCACTGGCAGGCTGATGTTAAAAATAAGGTCAAGCTGGCCACTGCTCCCATCAAGGGAGACAAACTGTTCGGCTCGGCCTTGGAACCCCTGCTGGTTGAGGGCCACAGCAAGAGGAAGTACCTGACCTCCCTTTTTTGGAGGCCAGAGACAAGAGGCCCTCAGCCCTTTCGGAGGGGCTTCCCCCGCCCCTTCTACCCCCCTTCCCACCCAGATACCCGAGACCCCCTTCCTTCTGGTCTCAGGACCGCTCGGACTCAGGTGACAGAAGCAGACGGGGCGGCAACTATAAGAGGCCCTTTAGGGGATCGGGGGAAAGCCCTACCACTGACCCAGATAGATCTTCTTCCTCCCTCCCCATCGGCGGCTGCCTCAGACACTTCGCCGCTCAATGGGACAAATCCACATCCGATGCATGGGTTAGGGACACCGTCAGGTTTGGTCTCGCCCTTGAGTTCTGGTCCGCCCCCACTGTTTTCTTCATGACATCCCCCACCTCAAGAGATCCTGCCAAACGTGCACTAATGGATGCAGCCATCCAACACCTGCTTGACATTCAGGCCATTCAACCCGTTCCACTGGCCCAGAGGGGACGAGGATTCTACTCCCTCCTCTTCGTGGTGCCCAAGCATTCTGGAGGATGCAGAGCTATATTAGATTTAATACGGCTAAACCGCCACCTTATCCAGTGCAAATTCAAAATGAACACCTTGCAATCGATTCTCTTGGGTACCAGGAGGGGTGACTGGTTATCCTCCATAGATCTCTCAGAGGCATACCTACATATTCCAATCTGGCCCTCTCACCACAAATTCCTTAGGTTCTGGTATAATAACCTTCATTATCAATACGTGGCCCTCCCCTTTAGTCTGGCCTCAGCCCCCAGGACCTTCACCAAGGTCCTCGCGGCCCTGGCAGCTCACCTCAGGAGGGTTCCCGTCCGCCTTCACTGCTATTTGGATGATATCCTTATTCTCTCCTGTCCATGACCCAGGCAGTCAGGGACACCAGAGCCACCCTCTCCGCTCTCCTGGCACATGGGTTCCTTGTCAATTGGCAAAAGAGTCAACTGACCCCATCCACCTGAATCACCCACTTGGGAGCCATAATTGATTCTGTTACAGAAAAGGTCTTCTTCTCTTCGGAGAGGTTCCTCAGCATTCAAGCTCTGGTCAAACAGAGTAGGTGATCAAGGAGGGTGGTGTTACTTGACCTTTCTAAATTATTGGGTAAGATGGTTTCATCCATCTCAATTATTCCCTGGGCCCGTTTACACAGCAGATCCCTTCAGTGGTTCCTGCTCCCATTCCAAAGATCCAGAAGAAGGAACTCGAAGTCCAGAGTCAAGGTGCCTCCAAGGGTCCTCAAATCTCTCCTCTGGTGGACCAACCCCACCATCAACAGGGGCCACCTCTTCTCAGAACCTCAGCGGCTAACCCTCACCATGGACACCAGCCTATCCGGTTGGGGCGCTCACGTCAACTCGCTCTCGGCACAGGGCAAGTGGTCGCCGATCGAGCAAAGATGCAGCATCAACTGGCTGGAGTTTCACGCCGTCCACCTGGCCCTGCGCAGATTCCTCCCCCTGGTCTGCGGGTGTCACGTCCTTATTCTCATGGACAACATCATGGCCAAAGCCCATATCAACAGACAAGGAAGCACCCAGACTATTCAGTTGATGAGGGAGGCCGAGCGTCTCTGCCGTTGGGCAGAATCCAACCTCCTCTCACTAAAAGCCGAGCACATCTCCAGAATCTCCAACATCCAGGCGGATTGGCTGAGCAAGGTCATGGTGGACCAAGCAGAATGGCATCTCCATCCATCCCTATTCAAGGAGGCGTCCAGAATATTTGGCGTCCCGAGGGTGGATCTCTTCGCCTCCCCGTCCAACGCATAGCTTCCACGGTTTTTCTCCGGTTACCCATCTCACGGGTCAGAGAACCCCAACGCGCTATGCTGCCCATGGCCCCAGGGCTCCTATATGCCTTCCCTCTGCTGCCACTAGTTCCCAGAGTCATACAGAAACTCATTCATGAGAAGGCAGACCTGCTCCTGGTGGCTCCTTATTGGCCTAGGCGACCGTGGTTCGCGGACCTCTGCAATCTTTCAGTAGCACCCCCATGGAGGATCCCCCTCTCAGGGGCCCCTCTGCATCCGGAGCCCCAATGGCTCCAGTTAGCCATCTGGAGGTAAAATGGATCCGTTTGACAAGAGAAAAATTCTCCAGTCAAGTAATCGACACCATTTTGGCCGCTAGGCGACCCTCTACCACAGAAATTTATGCCACTTGGAAGGGCTTTTGCAAGTGGTGTAGCGGGTCCCAAGTTGACCCCCTCTCTCCTCTATTGCGCAGGTCTTGGAATTCCTTCAAGAAGGCCTACGTAAAGGGCTTGCCCCTAACACCCTGAGATGGCAAGTTGCTGTCCTCTCAACCGTTGTCTCTTGTGATAACTTCAGTTCCCTCTCTCATCACCCCCGGGTTAGGGCTTTCTTCAGGGGCGCCACCAACTTGTGCCCTCCGACTGTTCACAGGTTTCCCACATGGGACCTCAACAAGGTCCTCGTTTCGCTTACAAGGCACCTGTTTGATCCTCTGAGGGAGTCCTCCCTTCAATTTCTAATGTTTAAGGTAGGTTTTCTAGTGGCCATTACTTCTGCTCATCGAGTCTCGGAAATAGCAGCATTGTCAATCAGAAACGATTTATGTGTGTTCCACGCTGATCGGGTGGTCCTTCGGCCCGACCCCACCTTCTTACCCAAGGTTAACTCACCCTTCCACAGGTCTCAGGAACTGGTCCTCCCAAACTTTTGCCCCAGACCCTCGAGGGACAGGGAAGCCCTTTGGCACACCCTGGATGTTAGAAGGGCCTTGCACATATACATTAAGCGCACACAACCCCTGAGAAGTTCAGAATTCCTCTTCCTCTCCTTTCAGCCCAGGATCGCAAAAAACTGGGGGAGCGCTACTTGGAGTCACATGAAGGGGCGGAGTGTTTCCTCAGCTAAAGCTCAGCCTGCAAGAAGAGGACTCAGAAGCACATCCCACTCTCTGGATGCTCCTCGCGGCTTGCCAAGAAGGGGCGTATCAGGTAAGAACCAACGCCCATTTTGACCATGGTTAACCATGGGGATGCTGCAAAGTCACAGGTCTGAAAAACATCCTAAATCATTTTTTTCAGTGCCATTGTAACTTTGAATGGTCCCTAAATGAATTGTTGTAAGTCAAGGACATCTATACTGATACTGCTAGATAGATACTGCTATATTCATATACATGGAAGAAAGAAAGCTGCTCCCAATATTGGAATTCTTTTTATACGTCATTTCAACTTTCAGAATCCCATTGTGATTGAGCCACTGAGGAAATGATCTGGGTGTTGATGTTTACACTGTCAGCCTTGGAGACCCTATTTACTCAGATGCTCCAAGGCTTTCACAATTAGTGCCTGGGAATTTGGGAGGAAGGATTTCATAGAGCAGTGGAAGATTAAAGTCAACAACATTCTTTCACAGGAAGTCAAGGACATGTTACCCTGCACCTGGAGAGGAGTATTTTGAGGAATGGCTCCAGTTGGGACGATGGTTGATTGGGCCATGTGATGGATGGTGGGCATAGGGGATGGGTCTTTGATTTGTTTTGGGGAGGAAAAACCTGGAGTTCTCATGTTCGAGTTTTCTCAGATGTGCCAATATGACTTCTCTAATAAATTCTTACTTGAATGAACTTTGTTTCTGAGTGCTGAATAAGGATGGGAAGTTTCATCGGAAGGCTGACATACACATCTGGGACTACACTCTAAACTCTTACTCTGGGTTTTCTCTGGGTTTCTTTTTTCATTTTCTTTCTCTTGCCAGCTTTTAAATCAATTTGAATCCAAATATAACAGAAAACAGAATTGTGTAACCAGAAAGCTGGCTAACTTTCAAAACGAGGCATGTGGTTTTTCATCCCCAATGTAGCCCTGAAAATATGTCACAAGCAAAGAGACAATGACAGGGAGCCCTGTATAAAAAAAAGATTAATGGCTTTTCAATCTGCCAGTGCAGTGCTTACACAGCAACTTTCAATGTGCTGGGATAAACTGTTTGTTTTCCCTTTCAGATTATTCACCAGTGCTTGATTTACCCAGCAGCAGAAGAAAGATGAGTCTCTAAATAATTGTAGTGCAGCTACAATTTCTTCAACCAAACACCTCTCTCCCAGACACAGTAAAAGAATCCTTGTTTGAGCAAGGGAAAAGAAGATGTGAATATTTGTGAATATTTCTTCCCATAAAATGCAGCTTTGAAAGGCAGTCCAGTTCTAAACTAGAAGCTGTTGAACAATGCAGGGAAATATAACAATATAGTCCTAACTGATGAAAATATAGGGCTAAACGTACAGTGATCCTACATCCTTTATTATAATAGATAGATCTTTTATTTCAGAAAGCTACCCTTTAGATTTATTTATGCTTTAAAAACTCTCCTTTGTCTTTATTTGGTCTTTTAACTTTTACAGTACAAATGGTGTGACACAGTCATAGGAAAAATGTGGAAATGTCATGAGCTTTTAAAAATAAATTTATGGATACTGTTCAATTTTGAATATTTTTATTAGAATGTGGGAAGTTTTTTCTTGGTTTTGCTCTTGAATTTTTCTTTGTAAAGCAAAAGTATGTGTGTGTGTGTAAACAATTAAAAATATCCTTATGAACCTCTTTTAGATTTGCCTTTTCTTCAGGTGTGTAATCTTTATTTTTTCCCAAGAAAATATGGTCATCATAGCTTTGACCATTACAGAGGCTACATCTGAAAAATAATATTTTACACATCTAAATATTTCATCTTCTGAGGGTCCAATTTTCTAAGCTTGGTTGTTTTCTTGCAGATGTTTCAATACCCAAACTAGGTAACATCACCAGTGTTTTGAAGTAACAATGTAATTATTTCATCATGTCTCCTATCCAGGTTTCCTTCTTATATCATGAGCAAAAGACAATGGGATTAGCTGATTTTGATTCCCCCCCCCCCAAGGACTGGTGTAGTTTTCTAAGGAAGGGCCAATTTAAAACTATTTAGCCATGAGATGCCATTTTATTTATTTATTTAGTTTGTCAATTGCTTACAAGATAATAGGTTCAAGTAAAACATAGTTATGAATACATGGATACATATAAGAAAAAATAAAAATAAAAGAAACAATAGGACAGGGATGGTAGGCATGTTGGTGCACATGCATGCTCCCTACAGACCTCTTAGGAAAGGGGTGAGGTCAATAATTGCCAGTCTAAGGTTAAAGTTTTTGGGGTTTGGGGAAGAAACCACAGAGTCAGGTAGAGTATTCCAGACATTGACCACTCTGATGCTGAAGTCGTATTTCCTACAATCAAGTTTGGTGCGGTTAACCTTGAGTTTGTAAATATTGTTTGCTCTTGCATTGTTGTGGTTGAAGCTGAAGTATTCATTGACAGATAGGACATTGCAATGTATGATTTTATATACAATACTTAGATCAGACCGAAGGCGGCGTAGTTCTAGTTTTCTAGGACTGGAATTTCAAGACTGGTGGCATAAGGTATTCTGCAACGAACAGAGGAGTGGAGAACTCTTCTTATGAAATGTTTCTGGACTTTCCAAACTGTGTTAATATCAGATACGTAATATGGGTTCCAGACTGATGAGCTATATTTGAGTATTGGTCTAGCAAATGTTTTGTATGCTCTAGTTAGTAGTGTAATATTATCAGAGAAAAAGCTACATAAGATTAGGTTAACAACTCTTAATGCCTTTTTGGCTATGTAGTTACAGTGGGCTCTAGCACTTAGATCATTAGAGATCCTTGACAGAGTTTGGATCATCAACGAGGTCTTGACTATTCAGCCTGTATTTTATTTTCTGATTTATTTTTTGCCAATATATAAGACAGAGCACTTATTTGTTGAGATTTGAAGTTGCCATTTGTTTGACCATTCTGATACATAGTCAAGGTCTTTTTGAAGAGTAGCAGTATTGTCTGTGTTGTTGAATATCTTTACATCATCAGCGAAGAAAATGTAGTTGCTCTTAATATGATCACAGAGGTCATTTAAGTAGAATATGAAAAGAGTTGGTCCAAGAACACTGCCTTGGGGGACACCACTGTTGACAGGTACAGAATTTGATAGGACACTCTCAATTTTGACCATTTGTTGTCTATTTGACAGGAATGCTTCGATCCAGTTATACAGGTGTCCAGAGATACCATAAGATTTTAGTTTTAGGAGTAGTTTGTTGTGTACCACTGAATCAAAGGCTTTACAGAAGTCTATGTAGATTGTGTCTATTGCTTTGCCCTGATTGAGTTGTGTAGTCCATATATTTTTGCAGTGTAAGAGTTGCAGATTACATGATAGTTTTTTTCTGAAACCAAATTGTTTATTAGAGAGTAGGTTGTTTGTCTCTAAGTGGAAGATGATGGATTGGTTAATAATTGATTCCATGACTTTACAGGTGACGCAGCATAAAGAGATTGGTCTATAATTTCAACTAGGCTGGGGTCTCCCTTTATGAAGATGGGGATGACTGTGGCTTGTGACTATAGTTTTGGCAAGGAGCTGGTCCTGAAAGATTTTTCAAAGATTATGCTTAGAGGTTCTGCTATGGCAGTGGATAGCTTTTTTAAGAAGTAGGCACATATTCTGTCCGGTCCAGTAGATAGAGATGGTTTTAGATTGCGTAGTGCTTTTTCAATATTGTCTTCTGCAAAAATTTATATGTATTAGATCATTGTAGTTGTCTGTGGTTTGACTAGGATCCATTGCTGTTACAAATACAGAGCCAAAGAATGTGTTAAAGATGTTGGCTTTATTAGTGTCGTTGTTGCAGTCTTTACCATTAGGTCCTTTCAGGGGTGTGATGGACCTTGAGTCTTTTAATTTGTTGTTTGCAAAATTGTAGAAAACGCGGGTGAAATTGGTGCGAAGAAGGTTTTCTTCTTGTTTAATGTGATAATTGGTGCATTCAGTTTTTATCTGGTGGCATAAATTTTTGTATCAGCTTTTGAAGTTGGCAACATGAACAGATTTGTTTTTCCGCCAAAGTGATTTGTTTTTGGATTGAAGCTTCCTTATTGCTGTGGGTAATTTGTTTTTTTCTGGTTTTGGGAGTTGTTATTGGTACATATAGTTTGATGACTCTTTTGACTTCAAGTAAAAATATGTTGTAATGGTTTTCTACATAATTGTATCCAGTGAATAGAAATTGCCAATCAAGGGATGAGAGATCGTTGTTTATAAGATCATAGTTGCCTTTTTTGAATTTAATGACTGCTGGCTATTGGCTTTTATTTCAGTGAATGCAAAGAAGAGTAAAAGAATAAATCCCAGCCATCTTCACTCTTTCAATCACAAATCATTTACAAAAAGGAGCAACCTCTCATGTGTTCATGTAGCAATTAAAAATAAATTGCATAATATCTGCAAAACCGGATGGGTGAACTCCCCACAGGATTTTCTGTGGATCCTTTTGCTTTTCACTAAGCTACATAATTAAGAATTAGGAAGAAATTGTATTCTACACTGGATTAGCACAGCAAAGGAATGTCTTGGAGCTCATATTAATTCTTTTTTTATTAAAAAAACTCTTTGACCCTTGTCTCAATGAAACTGTAAGCCCCACTAATATTTCTCAGTTTATTTTTTTTAATGGAAGAAAAAAAAACTGAGAGGAGAGGTTTCATCACAGGGATCTCAATCTACTTGATTAATTTACAGCAGCTTTCAAGAACATAAAGAACTTTTTCAAAAATCTATTATTTTATCAGTACAAGGTCAGAAATAAGAACAAGCAGCATGTTTCAGGATGATGAGTTCACCAGGTGTCACTGTGCATTGTGTTTGCTGATCTCAAGAAAGAAAACACTTTTTGGTTTGATAGAAAGCAATGTTTCACTGAAGGCAGACATCACTTGCAGTAATTGTTTTTTTGTGACTTTTAATTGATGGTAAAAAGAGTTGTTTTTCAGAGATTTCTCCTGGAGTCTTCTAATCAAATGCTGCCCACCATCATTTAGCATCACAGAAGGCTAAAGAAAAATACTTCTTTTGTATTACCCATGCAGTCCTTAATCAGTACAGAGTAGCTAAAAGGGCTTTAGCAATTGCAACTTATGTTCTTGATATATGAAATAAATAAATAGAAAGATAGCCTGACCAACATATAAACAAAACTAGTTCTGCCTAGAATGCAAGTAAATTATGATTATTTCCATAATCATTTCCTCAAGTCAAGAAGCTGCATGCAATATGCACAATATTCATCCTTAATATTTAAGGTACTAAAGTAGAATGCTTGATGAACCCTTAGGCTTTTGGACAGAACAGCCATTGTTTCTACCTATCATATGGCAATTTTTGAAAGTTGGACTTTACCTTTCAGCATTTCTACAGCATGCTTGCAGAAAGATAATATTTGCATATTCCATCTTTATATATGTATATTTTATATGTGTATAGTTCATATTTTATTCAGTAAGTTTGAGCAAAAAATTGGTGAGAGGAGGAAAATATGATGGATATATTTGCTACCTTGAGGTATTTGTAAAAACAATAAAGGTAGGAAATAAATAAATAAATAAATAAATAAATAAATAAATAAATAAATAACTTTTTAATTCACAGATATAAGAATATATTCAGTTGTCTCTCTGTTCTGACCAAGGCTTACGAGACCATTATTATGCACACATTTATTTTAAAAACAAGTCTTGGTTTATTGCAACGCTGGGAATTATTTTCATTCCCAGTCAGTAATGAATGTCAAACAGTCCCTCAAGATAAGCACTCACTTTTCTTTCCTGTGAAGTGCTGCCAATAATAGAAGTGTCAAATAAACTAGAACAAAAACCAACTGAAGTACAAAGAGCTTCAAGAATGAATCTGAACTGAACAAAAAATTTGCTTCCTGCAAAAGGTTCATCATCTTTGCCTGTCCTTTATAACTTATGGGAGGGGCAATCACCTCCCAGAGTCACCTCTTTTGTTTCAGCTGCTCTCACCTTCTAGCAGCTCTGAGCACACGTGCACTGGGAAAAAGCTCCTCTGGGTCCTTTGCTTCACTGCTGCCAGACTCCAAAGGCTCTGGAGACAGCACCCCACTTCCAAATCGTCGTGGCCCCATCTCTGCATCGGATGCATGACCCTCGTTCGAGTCCTCTCCAGACTCCCAGAATGATCCTCTTACTTCCTCACTGTCCAATTCTGCTGCCGTCTGCCCAGGCTGCCGGTGAACCATAACAGTGTCTCCCTGTAAAACAAAGTTCATTAATGGGTCAAATTCTCCCCATATCCTTGTCCTACTTCTCTTATATCTATTTCAATGGAGAGGCACCATCTGTAAGCATAAGTATTTGGCAACTGTAGAGGAAAAGAGAATAGGGGGATATATTTGCACATTGGATGCAACTCATTATTTTGCCAGATATGTGATGCTGACCTTTGAAAGAAAGAAGTAGGTTATAGTTTGTTTAGAAATTTTTGGTAGTCAGCCGGACCTTCTGTATCCTTCTGAATGTGACTTATTAAACTTATATGAGGAAAACATTTATGCAGAGAGAATAAAACGCTATTCCTTTTGATAGGAGAAAAAAACAGTTTAAGATGCAGTATAATAAAATAGTTGCATCTCTTCTTGTAATTTGTAACTATTACAAAGAGAGATCAAAAGGGAGAGAGACAGAGGCAGAGACAGTGACTATTAATAATGGAGAAATGTAACTGTGTGACTGAACAGAGCAATGTAACACATATTCTGTGGTTCAGCATTTCAGATTGCCAGTTGGCTGGTCATCCACGTTTCTTTGAGGATTGAGTAAACCATCTGTCATAGCAAAGACTTCTATTAGTCTCTGAAGCTTCACACAAAACTGTATTTCTTCTAAGCTAGTGTAAGGCTTTCCATAAAGATAGAATAACAATATTAACATTAAATTAAATTGATTAACCCCTTAATCAATTTAATTGAAATTGGGAAAAAAATAAAATAAAATTTAATTTAATGCAATTTAATTTTTATTCTTAAGAACATAGCTTCTGACACTACCTTCAATATATTGCAGTGATACCTAATTTAAAAACAAAACAAAACCAGGAACTTGTACCTTAGTAGAGACCATAGTCCAGGCATGGATTTTTTTAAATCGCACTTTTCTTCTCATTTTACTTTTCTGAATGATAGCCAACATCTACACTGAACTATTTACATTTGAGTATGGATGTGTGATTGAGTATTTTTTGAAATTGTATTTTTTTTTTTTACTCCTGAGTATGCTGATGCTTCATTAGATCATACAGGCTGCAGTCCTGTCTGCAGGCTGAAGTCATGTTTTTGCTATTAGTAACTATATTGATTTAATGAATGTTTGTCTATAGACCATTACATCTCTTATCATTTACTTTTCTCTTAATGACTATCAGGCAGGTGTGTAAACTGTAATGTATAATGTACTTGGGTGGCACTGATATGAATAGCTCATGTACACAAACAACTTAATTTGTTACTATAATTTATGAGTGATGAACACGTACCCATATACCCATATATTTATGAAGTGATCTGTAGAACAGTCATTAGCAAGGCAGGCTGATATTCAGTCAAAACAGAGTAGATTTTATTCAATTACTGAAGAAGAGTTGGTCAGACTGAAAAAACAAAAACTTGTCTTCTGCTAAAAGAAAGAAAGAATCCAAATTGCAGCAGGACATGCATCTTTTGGTAGGAGTGGGTAGATTCAGTTAAAGACAAAAAATTGATGCTTCAAATAATAACTTTCCTTTTTTCCCCTGTAGACTTGGCCCCATTCTTCATTGACATGTTTTTTGTTTGTTTGTTTGAAACATAAGCTAAGCAACTATGTGCTTAGTATTGTGCCTGGTTGCCATGTGCTTAGTAAAGCCAGTTTTTATTTTTCATGTTATTATTCAATTGTAATAATAATTATGAAGAAATGGACTGCCAGACAAACAACTGCTTTTCTGAAGACCACTTAGAAATAATTAATTGTTTAAAAAGAACATTCAGGGAAGAGGCTCATAATTTTATTTTAAAAATTCAGATTACAGTCTATTTCATAATAGAACACAAGCTGGATATAGAATGATACTTTGGGATAGAGCAATTGAGATATAATTCCTAGTCCACCCAAGTAATGTTCTGATGATATTACTTAATCTGGTAATGAAATATCTGCAAAAAAACCACTCAGCTCAGAGAGCATCAAGGACCAGGTAAGTAAGAATCTTCTAAGATTCTGTACAGTCCACATAGGCTTTTTCCCTAGAACACATAAATACTTTCTCTATTAGGATGACAGCTGGTCAATGTGCCAAATTTCCATATGAAGATCAAATATACATATTTGCCCAAATGTAGAGGCTGAACCTGTTTCATATATCTTTTTAAGGTGCATATTGTACTATCATTAATGATCAGAGTTAATACACCCATTCTTGAATCTGACAGATTTCTCTCATGATGAGGAGATTGAGACATTCTTACTAAACAGTTGATACCTAACACAGGAGTTTTGAAGACGGTAGAAAAAAAATTATAGCTTTAGCTTAAAGAAGCCATTGGAAGTTTCAGTGAATGGTTAATTTTATTGGGTTTCTATATTAATATACGCACACGCACACGCACACACATGCACACACACACACACACGTGTGTGTGTATTGTTACACATGTCTTGTTATTGGATCATACATAAATAACAATAACAAAAAACTCTAGACAAAAAGATTTCCAACAGTTCTTAGCTCCTAGGAAAATCCACTTCCAGGTACTTCCAACATGCATGAAGTGATGAAGATTGAATGGGCCCAGCATGATTGTCCCCTACTTTCTATTATTATGTACACAAATTTAATAGCTATATTCTTCTTTAGTTTGAATTCTCAGCATTGGCTGTACATTGGCTGGGGAATTCTAGCAGTTAAGCATCTGTATCTGGAGGGAAAGTTGTTCTGGTTTATGCAAAAGACTGTTCAAGTTCTTATCAGGTATGAGAACTAGCAAAGTTTTTTTCTCTATAAATAGCACAGTATTTCAGTGAATACTTCAAATATCACTGAATAATTTCCCCCCGTTTGTCATTATAGCTTAAATATTATTTCAGAATTTGATATCAGTATGCCTTGTAATTGGTACGGAGGCAAAATTTCTCAAAATATTTTTCTGAAAATAATTCTTGAGGTATTTCCAATTCATTCTTATTAAAGCCCAAGAGAAAACCACACTGCACCATTTTCTCCAAATAATTTTTACCAGCTGTTGTGGTGGATTCCATCTCCTTCCCACTATCTAGGAATAACTCAATCAAAACCATGGCAGGAAATGCAAAATTCTAGCTATGTTTCCATTATTTGCAATGACAAAATATGTACTGTAAAAAAACATGAAAAAACTTCCCATTTCTTCCTCAAAGTTTTCCCCTTGTGAAAGCCATTAGAGTATTGACTCCTTAATACCTTTTTCCACTAAGCTATAGCTTCCAATTTACCCACAACATCTGATTTGATAAAGGCTGAAATTGGTGGCAGGTAGGTAAATGACAACCTTTCCCTCCACATAAGAGGATCACTACATTATTATGTTTTCAAATTCAATTAATTTTCCATAAAATTCAATGTGGTTTGGGAGTGAAACCCTCAGAAGAAATTTTCAGTGCTGCACAAGTGGCTTCTGTGGTCAATAGAATTTGGATTATATTGAAGGGTGCTTCTAATGAAAAATTGTTCTTGATTCTTCTGGATTGTTTGCAGAGCAATATTCCCACCCTTTTTAAAAAACTTTACTCATATTTCTTTGAATATAATCCATATGCTTTTTGTGCTAAAGTATTTAACCCACCGATTGGGACATTAGAAAAGAAATCTTGAGAAAAATGGTATAGAATTGGGGGAAGACTTTGGTAGACTGCTATCACACATTATGGTTCTACCTGACTGTCTCAATTTCACTCTGAGAGGAAAGTACATATAAATACCATCTTAGACAGGAGAGGGACAACTATGCAACACAATTTAAATCAATGGACTATACATTTAGTCATTATACAAATAAACCTTTTTCATTGCTGAAGTAAGCAAATCCCCACATATACGATACAAGACATAACAAGAGTAATAGGGACATAATTTTGACCAGTTCTGTTCCCAATTTATTCCATGGAATCACTGCCAGCAAGCTCCGTGGCAGATGGAATCTATTTGATACATTATTTAAAGCTGCATACTTCTTACCTCCTTAAAATTATTTATGTTAATACTTCCATGTTTACTTTTCTTATCCATCCATTTCAATCTTTTTTTGTTTCTTGATCAGTTCATCTTCTCTGTTCATTCCTGTCTTGTCCATATAAACAGATAAGCAGCAGGTCCTCTGTGTAGGATTCGTTCTATGTTAGTCTTTCTAACAATAGTAGAGAATAGTAGTGCACGAGAAACAATTTACAAGGTAGAATGTATATACTTGGCTCTCATGTATAGGCACTCTTCATGGTGAACTATGAATGCCAAAACAGATTATCATTCTCCTATTGCCTTGTATAAGATTAGAAAAAAACAGACATCAAGGCTGCAGTTCTTTGTAAACTTACACAAAAGAGTGGAACATAAGCTTCTACCCAGAAGTCTCCAATACAGCTCAGTTCAATTCCAGTTCAAGGGTTCACTGAGTGGACTATATAATCCATATCCTAAGAATTTCCCATGCACTGTTTTTCTATTTCTGAAATATGAAATAATCCACAGAAAGTTTATAATTATAAATCACTAGCTTTTGATTCTTAGAAAGAGTTCTCATAACCCACAACGTCCTCTAGAACAGGGGGCCTTCAAACTTGATAGTTTTATGACTTGTAGACTTCAACTCCCAGAATTCCTCCTCCAGTCATGTTCTGGGAGTTGAAGTCCACGAGTCTTAAACTTGCCAAGTTTGAATACCCTTGCTCTAGAAGAAGAGCAGAAGAGTTCAAAAATCTCCCAGAAAGTCATCCTACAAGTTGCCAAAGCAATTTCTCCTACAAAACAATGCTGGAGCTTCAGATTTATTTATTTATTTATTTATTTATTTATTTATTTATTTATTTATTTATTTATTTATTTATTTATTTATTTATTTATTTATTTATTTATTTATTTATTTATTTATTTATTTATTTATTTATTTGTTTGTTTGTTTGTTTATTTATATTTGTCAATTGCTTACAAGATAATAGGCATAAGTAAAAATGAATACATGGATACATATAAGAAAAAATATATGTAAAAGAAACAATAGGACAGGGATGGTAGGCACGTTGATGCGCTTATGCACGCCCCTTACAGACCTCTTAGGAAAGGGGAGAGGTCAATAGTAGATGGTCTAAGGTTAATGTTTTGGGAGTTTGGGGAAAAAAACCACAGAGTCAGATAGAAATAGATCCAGAAGATTCACCCCTAATTGATTATAATTCAGAACTGTTTGAGTGTGTACCTTCCCCAGGAAAAAAAATGTCCAGATGGGGATGTAGTGAAGATCCTTTTAAGACATTTTGGGGAAAACCCCATTCTTACTAAAGAGTTTTTCACATGAAATTAGCCCACAGACTCACAGAGTTTATGTAGAATTTGCTCTTGTATTTTATTTACATTCTAAACTCTTCATAAAGTTAATTTTTAAGTGAGTTGTTTGTTAATTCATTACAAATTCATTACTCTTCTTCTTCTTTTAAATATAATTTTTAATAAGAACCTATATAAAGAAAGGAAAAAACAAAGAAAAAGCCTAAAATATAAACAGAAAAATTAAAAGATATAGAAAAAATTGCTTCTGATTTTATTTACAGCAATATTATAAGTGCAATTATAAGTACAAATACAAAATTACCTCAAACTATACGGAGACCAAAACTCCTTTTTTCAGTTATAGTTGTGCTTTTAAAGTTGTCGCAACATTTCGGCAGAATCTCATCTGCCAACTTCTGTATAGTATTCATCTGTGAGTCAGACTTTTACAGTGGTTTCAGATTTAAATTTGGGGCAGCCTATTGCTGTGCTGGAATGGATTTTTCTTCATCCTGATTGGTTGGGAGTCTTGGTCTGTGTTTATTGGTCTTGGAGTTTGCTGTGTTCTGCTTGATTGGTGTTTCTAATATCTTCTGTCTGTTTTTTGGCTCTCTTTGTATCTTGATTGGCTGGCAACATTGTGTTACTTTATTGGAGGCCTTTAGTGCAGCTTGGTTCCGGGTAAATGGACGACTATTATTAGTTAGGAAGCTGGGTTTCATCTGGGTGCCTGGTTGGGGTGTGTTTGAGCTGGAGGTATCAGGGGGAATCTGTTTATGCCCAGGTGTTTGCCTGGCTTGTGGTGTGGATATTTGTTTGTTTGTGAGTGCAGGCTTCCAAATGATTGACAGCCTGGTGGAATCATCTCTTCTATTCATGCTTTCTGGTCTTTTTGTATCTTTATAAAAAATAGGATCTTTCCAAATACCAATTTCAGCATCTTCACTTTAGCATACTCAGGAATAAATCTGATTTGTGACAAATACATTTTACCCTTGGCAGATTAGAGAGTGGTGAATTGAGGAATATGATAAGGAAAAGAAGAGAAACTGCTGATTGCAAACACAACATTTCCAATTGTCAGGAGAAGACCTTCCTACCATAAGTGTAAGCTTCTTTCTAAATGACATTTCCTTGCACTGTTGTAATAAAGTTTTTAAAAGAAATTCATTAATTGCTTATTGCTCTTTGGAAACTGCCTCCAAGCACAAAACCTAATTAAGCCAAATACTTGGGACAGGTATATAAAATCTTTATTAAAAAGATAGGTTGTTCAAGAAAAGATACCTTTACATTCTTAACCTTTCCTCTAGTTTCTGCCTTCCAAGGTGTTCTTCCTGTCTATAGGCTTTTTCCATTGAACTCATTATCCCATCACTCTGAAATGTGTCAACTCATTGCTTCATAATAAAAAGAGATAGGATGTGCCTTTACCCTCCTCTTCAAATTTAGTTGTGATTAGACACCTCTCATTCAGAATTCTGAACCAGTCAGCATTTAGAAATATATTTCTGGAGTGACTGATACTCTGTAATCTTATACTGTACTTTAGCATCATTTAAAAGAAACTGACACACTAATTTGAACACAAGATGGAAGACTGTTGGAAGTTTATTGGAAAAGGCCCCAGTTAGTTGGTGGTAATTTGCAGCTCAACGAGAAGGACAAACACCTGTTAGCTGGGACCTGTGCCAGGCTAATTATGATTAAATGTATGGTTAAAAACTATAAACCTGTTAACTGAAGATTGTTTGTAGTTTGTCAAATAGATTTAAAAGGATTGCTTGTTTGGTTTCTCTTCTCATAGTCTTCTTTTTTAAAGAGACTTCTCAACAGTCTAGCCAGCTGCACTGAAATAGCAGGTATATGCATGAAACAGGAAATGGGTTTTGTTCTGTATTTAGAACAAAACAGTCTCTCTTGCAATAGTCCATCAAATCATTTCATGCTCCCTTTGTTCTGTTTGGCATGAATTCTCTGAGTTCTGTCAGTACTAAACTTGAAATGATACAAGCAGCCCTCACCTCCTAGGAAATAAGGAATTTAGCAGCATTTGGCAGGGGCAGGAATTAGAAAGTTCAAGCAACAGAGTAACATAAGTGATACTTTATGTGCCATTAAGTTGTTTTAAACTCCACCTCCTAGATAAATTTTATCCATGATGTTCTGTCCACAAACTGGTCTTTCAGGTCTTCCTATGATGCACTCATCACCATTAACTGAGTCCATCCACCTTGCTGTTGGTCATCTTCTTTTTCCTTCCATCCTTCCAGCATTAGAGCACAAGTCATACCCCCTTTTCTGCAAGCATGGAAATGTCACACATGTGCCCCAAAAAGTAAAGTGTCACAATACAGTTTACATCATGTGGATGACTGCAGCAAGTTCCTATGGATGTTGCAGTGGTTGCTTTCTTGTTTTTCATTCCAAAATCACAGAAAGAGATGGGATCATTGTCCATCCTGAATGCTGTCCACCACCTAAATTGCAGAACATTTTTCTGGGCCTGATTTTCAATTTTTTAAAAAGAATATTGAACCTAAATCCCCAGGGAAACCATGCAACTTCTCATCATCCAAAACATCTGTTTAGCACCTTTGGTTAAGAGAATCTCCATTCCCTGAAAATGGAAGAAGTACACAGAAATTTTTAATGCTTGGAAGAAGCCTTCTGGACACTTAGCCAACAGGAGAAAGAACAAAGACCACAATTAAATTTTTAACATTTTTTTCAGTTTATACATCTATCCTTGGTGGTTTTTCTAATGTTTTGTTTGTTTTCAGAAATAATCTCTATGTCAAACATATAAGACATTCAGAAGTGTTTACTGATAATAGCTGAAATGTGGAGCAATAGGTTAGCAATATAACCACTGGATTGATTGTCTTTTTCCTGGACAAAATTTTGAGCCAGGGGGGGAAAAACCCACACACAGGATACATTTGCAAAAGATTATTGTCTATTACTTACCTTTTACAAAACCCTTAATACAAACTGATTAGATAAAAAATAGGAACAATACAGTTACAATGAACAACCATTAATCAATATTTGGACATTCAAAATCATAGCCCTGAAGTAGTATTTCAAATAATTAGATATACATAATATTTATAATATTACTTCAAATGAGGCAGGCCTAGAATTGTGTTCTGTAGATAAATAGTCCACCACTGGCCATTGGCTCTTTTCATTCAGCTATATATGTCATCACTGCATATTGCTTGAGAACATTTACTAGAATTTTCAGTGGCATCGCTGTTAATCAAAATATAAATCACTGCACATTGTGATAAACCGATTTTATTTCCATTTGTGTATATAGCAGTGTTACTTGCATTACCCAAAGAAGCTTAGACATTCAATTTCATATTGGTTATTTGCTTGCATAAATTTTATTTTAGGAATCTGTGTTAAGTGTTTGTGAACCCACAGTGTAAGCAGAATAACAATTAAATATCTGTTAATGCAATTATAATCCAATTACCTAGTTTAATTAAATGAATTAATCAGTATTAGAAACAAGTAGACTTTTCTGTAAAATCAGGAGAATACTTCTGTTAAGTCCTAAGCATGGGCACAAGGAACGGAGACGAGACATTGAACGGTGACTTCAACTCTTTATTGTAAGATAAGAACAGAGCAACTACTTGGGCAGCAGCAGCTCTTTTATAGAGCTGGCTGCTGTCAAATCAACCAATGAATTGAGTTTACTGCTTTTACAAGTGTCCAACCAGAGGGGCCCCTTAACAGCCAATCAGACTGGCCAGAAACTACCAATCACGACTCGCTATTCGCAGGCCAATGAGAAGTGCAGGATTACAAGCCTGCTGTAAAGTAAAGCTGTTTAGGGTTGTACCGCTGCGTTGGTTTAGTCCATAACACCCCTCCCCCCTAGGTTCCGTCTGAGGGATGGGGTGATGTATTCTCATAAATAGGCAGGTCACTTCACCTGTCTGCTTGACCTGCGCTGTTCCACCAGTTTCTGTCCTGGCTCTGGTTCCGGTGGGCTGCTAGCTGGGTTGGATGGTGAAAACTGTGGCCCTGGGCTGCTTTCCCTGCTTACGCCAATGCTGTCTTCTGGGTTCCCTGGATCCATCTCCATCACAGTGCCGTCATGCGGTGAGGCCACTCTTTGACTCGGTTCTCCTTCTGACGGGTGAGTATCCCCTGGTTGGTTGTGTAGACTGTTGGGTTTTGATTGTTATTTCTTCTTCTGCCTCCTCAATGTTCCTCCCCCCCCCAGCTAGAGATTCCGGGGATGAGATAGGACTAGGTGCTGATCTGGAACGGAGTTGGTCTATGTGGCGTTTCCATATCTTACCATCTGCAGTTTGCAGGTGATATGATCGGGGTCCCGTAAGTTGCGTTATGGTAGCTGGGACCCACAATGGGTCGCCTGAGAAGTTTTTTGCAAACACGAAGTCACCTTCCTGGAATGCCCGACGCTTGCTGCTGGATCCTGGGGGTTGTTCTGGTGTGTAGTTTGGGTGGAGGCGATCGAGATGCGAGCGAAGTTTCCGGCCCATCAGGAGTTCAGCTGGGGTTTTGTTCGTGGTACTGTTTGGGGTTATGTGCTGGAGAAGAAGCATGCGATTTATTTTGTGGTCAATGTCATCGTGGTCCATTTTGTGCAAGGTCTTTTTTACAAATTGAACTATTCGCTTAGCCCTACCATTGGCCGCAGGGTGATCTGGCAATGTTAAGGCATGGCAGATGCCCCGATCTGCCAGATACTGTTCGAATGGCAGGGCAGTGAATTGGGGGCCATTATCGGAGACCAGGACTTTGCTACCCAGGTCTCTATCTGTTTATCTAACCCAGGCCACCATGCGTAACTCCTGGCCAATGCCTTCATCCGCACGATGCCTGGATGTCCATCGTGCAACATTTTTAATACTCTATGTTGCAATTTCTCCGGGATTACGACTCTGTCTCCCCACACTATGCAGCCTTTTTGGGAGAATAGCTCTGTTTGATGATTCTTAAATGGCTTGAACATATCATTGGTTTCGCTGACCGGCCAACCCCGTTCCACCCAGCTGAGGACTTGTACCAAAACAGGGTCCTTTTTTGTTTCTAAGGCGATGTCTTGAGCAGTCAGCGGTGGCGATTTGAGGGTTTCGATTTGCAATACGGCTAAGGTTGGAGCTGGGTCTTCTATGATGTCTGGTAGTGGAGAGCGGCTCAAAGCATCAGCATGGGGAATGGTTTTCCCCAGACGGTGTTGCAATCGGTAATTGTAGGCACGGTCGATTCTCAATAGTAACCCTTACCCAGATCTTTCTTGCATTGAACGATGAAGCATGGCCAATAATAATGGTTTGGTGGGCCTCTTCTCATCTCGTTGAAGAGGCAGGTACTCGATTTCTGTCGTAGTAGTGGTTCCATTGGTGGTTCAGACGGTCCAAGTTCTCAGGAGGTTTGCCTGTCTCCCGATGGAGGTTGTTCTCCCTTCGGTTGGGACTGGACTCTCACCTGCTTCTGCAGACCTTCGCGATGTGGCCTCTTTTTCCACAGGTACGGCAGAGTGCGTCGAGGAATTTGCAGTCCGATCGCAGGTGGTTTGCCCCGCAACGAGCACATTAACGCAGATGTCTCTGGTTCTTTTGCTCTTGTTCCGAGCAGAGCCGGTTGACCTCCTCTTCCTCACTGTCTGAGGATGACTCGAGGTCTTCGTGGTGGGTAGTGGTTGTGTGCTTCTCAGTGGCGAGTGAGTTGGCAAAGCGGTGCGTTCACTCAGCGCATTCGAGCTGCTGACTTCCTGGCTGCTTCTGCGGCAGTAGCATCGGCGATGACATCTGTAAGGCTGATGTCTCCTTTCGCCATCAGTTTACTCTGCACTTGTGGTGCATTTAATCCCAGAACTATGCGGTCTCTTAGGGCTTCTTTGAGGTTTGCAAAACCACAAAGGCCTCCTAGGTTCTGGAGGTCGGCTATGAAATTCCCAACACTCTTGTCCTTCCGTTGGTCCCTCTGGTAAAATTCGTGTCTTCGTATCAGTGTAGGTACTGTGGGTACGTAATGGGCCTTGAGGATTGGGGCGAGGGTATCCCAATCCATGGTCTTCACTTCCGCCGGTTTTGTCAGTGCTTTAGCCATTTTGAAAACGGCAGGGCCGCAATGAGTCAGGAACACCGCTCGTTTCTTGCTAGGCGTAGCATCTTTTAAATTGTTGGTCTCTAGGAACATCTGGAAGTGATCTATATACGAGTCCCAGTCTTCGGTTGCTGGGTCGAATGGAGCGGGTGGTATGGCGCCGCTGGTCATCTTGCCGTTTGTTGCATGCGCCCTTCAGCCACGTGCTCTGTCTTGTTTGATGCGTACTTAGTCAGCTCTATCGTCTCCGCATCCCACCTTCGTCGCCAGTGTTAAGTCCTGAGCAAGGGCGCAAGGAATGGAGATGAGACATCAAACGGTGACTTCAACTCTTTATTGTAAGATAAGAACAGAGCAACTACTTGGGTAGCAGCAGCTCTTTTATAGAGCTGGCTGCTGTCAAATCAACCAATGAATTGAGTTTACCGCTTTTACAAGCATCCAACCAGAGGGGCCCGTTAACAGCCAATCAGACTGGCCAGAAACTACCAATCACGACTCGCTATTCACGGGCCAATGAGAAGTGCAGGATTACAAGCCTGCTGTAAAGTAAAGCTGTTTTGGGTTGTACCGCTGCGTTGGCTTAGTCCATAACAACTTCACTCCTAAGTCCTTGTAGACTTTGAATCCAAGACAGAGTTGCACAAAGATCTAGCTCTCAAGGTTTATATACACTGTTTGGCAAAGAATATTCACATTATGTACTTGCAAAAGTTGTAGAGAGAATCCTTTTATGCAGTTGTGTAGAAATGTGCTAGAATCCAATTGTCAGGCCCAAGTAAAAAGAAAGACACAAGGAGTTATTTCTGGATAGTTTCTTTATTGTGCTTGCCTATAGACAGAAATCTTGCTAAACTAGGGCAACTATCTGCATAACTATTAGATATACTCTGGAAATTTCTAGGGAGGGAGTCCATCTTCACCCTCTTCCTGCATACCAAAGTTTCCAAACTCCATTGTCTTTTTACTCTCTGGAAAAAGCCCCTCCCTCCTGCAACTCTAGACTGCACTCCACCACAGCAATAGTTATTTGCTGATCGATGACTGAACAAAAAATATTGATTGACTGATCGTTCTTGGTGCTTTCTGAGCTTGCTTGTTTTCTTGCAGTGTTTCATTACCCTAACTAGGTAACATCATCTGCAAGAAAACAAGCAAGCTCACAGAGCACCAAGGACCCCTTATTTCAACCCTGAGCTACAAATATTCTCCTTTATTGACCGATAGTTATTTTAAAAAAATCAAATGTGATTATCTTACAACATGAATCAGGCGATCATAAATTATTGCAGATGGCTTGAACTTGTATTCATCCTGTTTCTTTTTGTCCATTTTTGTCCTCCTTTTTTTCTTATCAAGCATCAGAATGCAAATTCATTGTTACAATGAAAGGGCATAAATAAATAGTAAGAAACACTTAAGAAATTAATGTGCAGGGGCTATGCTCTAGCAGGCTCTGATCTTTGGAGTTTAATATGTTGAAGCAGCATGTCTCCAAATCCTTTTAATCATGCTTTCACAATTAATCCCACATTTCAGTTAGAGATCTATCTAAAAAAAATTGATTCTTTTCAATATCAACTGAAAACATTTTTCCTTCTGTATAGTAGAAACATTTAGATGTGAGTGAAACTAACAGCCTTCACTGAAATAGCTATCAATCAGTGATTTCACCAGCCACCTGCAACAAGAAATCTGGCAAAAGTTAATATAAAAACCTTGTTTCTCTATGCAGTCAGATCTTTAGGAAAAGCCACTTAGACCTTAATTCTAAAGACTGAAGGACTTGGCAAAATTGTATTCCCTGTTCATGCTTTGCTTCACTTACATGATTGAGTACAGCACAAGATAGCTACACAGCTTTTCACATGCCAGGAGAATACAGACACGATAGTTTACTTAAATTACAAGTGTTATGGCTCCACTCTATTGCAAGGATCAGTGCTTTTCTGGGAAATGCACAAGGCCTATTTCTTTTGTGTGCATAAATGTGTGTGTGTGTGTGTGTGTGTGTGCACGCACACGCTTTTACTGCTGATATTTTTCCCTGATACAGCTATATTGAAACTGTTGGCTCAGCCTTATCTCCTTTTAATATGAAATTTCTGATAAGTTATAGTTTATAGCTATTATATGTTACCAGGCTTATGAGGCATAATTTTTCTCATGCATCCTTCTTACAAGTCACTTTGGATTCTGGGAACTTGTTTCTTCATTTTACTGGAGGAGACTCTTTCCATGCACGTTTAAAAGAAAAGACCTTAAAGTATTGTCCTGAACAAATTAGTTTCACCCTTCAGACTACAGATAAAATATATCTGCACTAGTGCCTGGAATATCTAGCAAGAGTAATTTCCATAGCACATGGTAAAAATATGAAACATTGGTGTAAAGTCTGTTAAAGTCAAACAGCCAAGACCACCATATTTGTCTTCCAATATTTTTCTTGTCAGCTGCTAATGATAATCATTGCCTTTATTGCAAATATATACCTTCTGCTGTCATCTAAGTCTAATAGAAAGCAAAGGAACATTTCCTTTCCTATGGCAGCCCCTATGTTAAATAACAACAACAAAGGTCTGTTTACTGCTTTTCATCCAGATTGCCCTTTAGATCATATTTGAGGGTAAGTTTAGAAATAAACCTTGCTTTGACTGCTAGTTTCACATGGTTTTATAATACAGCAGAATAAGAGAGGGAAAGGGACTTCCAAACTTTCAAGATCATCTGATGATTTGTAATGGCTGTCACCCACCTTCATAGGATGGCTCGTCTTCCCTCTGTCTGTAACTCATGATGTGAGTCAAGTTGTGCAGCAGATTCATTTGTTGATTACACTGCAAATAATTTAAGAGAAGGCCAAAAATACACCTGAGATTACTTCAGAGCTCTCAGCCATCTATCTTTCAGAATTTAGATACCATTGTCATTACTGCTGTTATGTTGATGGAAGGGAAGATGCTTCTACTATGTAGACTGGTGTCAGGTGAAACTCTTTTCTCCAGACTATCATCTTCACATTTCAGAAGTGTCTCGGGGATCTCAAAATTTCCCCTCTCTTTTAGGATAACCCTTACAGAATCTTGGTACTTTAAAAGCAAAATTAAGTGCGATTTTAAGTGCTTTCCTGATATTGGATTACATTATGCAACCTTCTTGAACATCAATTGTATTTTACAGTGTTCCTGTGTTCAGAGACTCCACTGCTTGGAAAGGTGCATTAGTGTAAGTAGAATAATTTATTATTATTCATTATTCAATTGTAGCCAGAGGCGTCAGAAACCAAATCAAATATATGTCTGCTGAATATATGCCAATTACATAAAAGCCTGTTCTTTTTCAATATGCTTATCTGAATAATGTGCCTCAGAATCTGACTTGCCGCACCTTTGCCTTTTCCTGATGCTCTGCCAGACTGTTATTGTTTCCACACTGCCTGCCCTGTAATTTGCCTGCTTTTCATTTTGCCTTGGCATAACCAGTAATGTGCTCTTGGCTAGCTGAGAGTCTCTGGATAATTCAAGGAGCAGTGGGCTTTAAGGGAACTGTTTTAAATCAGTATCATGTTTGGTGGAGGGTGTTGCACCATGTTTTGAACAAAACTTAGGCTTCCCAGACCTAAATTATTGCACTCAGATATTATATGAACTGTAAGACCAACCTAGGTTTCACTTTGCTAAGCATTAAGTTCACTTTATGAGTGACTTGCTCATCTGCTTCAGTGAGTAGCAATAGCAATAGCACTAGTAGAATGCTGTAAAGTTTTTAAAAAGTGGTGGGAAAGCCACCTTGTGCTCTTTGAAGCAATGTACCAAATGGGAAGGACACTGCTGAGATAAGGACATGCTTTTCCCTCTATGTATAAATATCTATGTTTTTGTTTGTCTATAAAAGATCTAAAAAATAGAATACAAAAGACAAATGAGAGAGAGAGGAAGACAGACAGAGAGACAGAGAGAGATACTTAAAATTAATATCTTAGCTTTAAATGATGCTAAAATATGTGTCTGTTTGGGGGGGGGGTGTATTTTTGTTGTTGTTGGTATTTTGGCATTTAGGGAATGCATTCCTTTAAGCCAGGATGTACAAACTCCAGCATGCAGCCACATGCAGCCTCAAAACTCTTCTTAATAACTCCAAGTTCTTCAAACGTTCTTCTGAAATCTGACAGTCATCCCTTCTAAAATTGTTTACTGTTTTAGAACATTTAAAAAAAATACTAAAAATACTATTTTAATAGTTTAGGCTATAAATGGTTGTCTTTTCCTGTTGTAGGGAAAATGTCATGATCTCTTCCACAGCCAGCCCAATATTACTCAGTCCAAGGTAGCTGCTTTTGGAGGACATCAAGCTGGCTTCTCAGGTGAGGCAAAGAATTCTCCTAGATTAGGATATGTGATAGAACAGGCTGAGCTGGAAAGTAGAGTTAAAAGTAGAAAGTAGAGTTATCAGTTTGGACTCATTGTGTTGTCACACAAGACCTAAGTCCTGCTTCTCATGAATTCTGTTGACCTTTATCAAGCATCAGTTTAGCTTTTATTTTTAGTTGACTAGATTCTTGTATTAAAGATAGCAATAATAAACTCTTCTGGGCCTTGAACTCAATTAATGCTCCTGGTTATATACACTTGATCAGAAAGCTATAAATAAGAAGGCTCCATTCTGAGTCTTCATCGGGTAAATCTATAGTTAAAACTATAGCTTATGTACAAAATATATGTAGTTTATGCAAATAAAAAGCAAGGAAGACATCAATCTGCTCATCTCAGCCTCCATCTTGACTTTTTTTTACCATATTTACTTAATTTACTTATTTACTTAATCATGTATAAAAAGGTTTTGTCTTATATTTTGTAGTGGCCTTTAAAACAGTTTTTATTTCACCAAGACACAAACTAGCAACCAAGATAATGATTCATGCTTTGTATACACATGCATAATATGGTTTCGCTAAGTTATTCTTCCAGATACCAACAGGGCTGCTAAATTCTGTTACCAACTGAAGAATCTGGACTGAACACAAACACACTCATAAAGAATGAATTATTGTAGTCAAGTGTGCACCTGATAGTGTCCAGGTACACACTAGAGTTTTATTATTATCTTCTTCCAAGAAATTATTAGTTGGTGCCTCAATCAAAGGGGGAAAAAAACATTCTCCCACATTGTTTCACCCTTAGAAACCAAAGAACTTGCAAAAAGGAACATCTCAAAACTTCTTATCTGCTTCTCCTGGGTGATTCTGAAAGGCCTATTG
The DNA here is from genome assembly GCA_033807585.1 of Hydrophis major. Classification (NCBI taxonomy): domain Eukaryota; kingdom Metazoa; phylum Chordata; class Lepidosauria; order Squamata; family Elapidae; genus Hydrophis; species Hydrophis major. The sequence goes on along the minus strand of CM066328.1, from coordinate 293,978,217 downwards.
CCTATTTAGAATTCTGGTTCTTGACATGGAACATGATTATCCTCTCAGAGTGTTCCATTAAGACTATTCTCATTTTCCCATTTATTTCTTCATTCAGTAGTTCCTCAATCCTCTTTCCCTTCTGGAGATGAGTTTCTAGAAAAAGACATTCTGAATAAGGAAAATCTCTCTCTCTCTCTCTCTCTCTCTCTGGAAGGAGAACAGAGTTGGAAGAGATCTTGTATGTCTTCTAGTCCAGAGGTCACCAACCGGTGGTCCGCAAGAAAATGTTGGTGGTTCGCAGTGCACCAGTATCTGCGACAGGGATGATACCAGCATCAGAGCCCTTCCCAGGTGTGCTGGGGGGGGGGAAGGAACCTCTGAACTGGTGCTGGGTGGTGGGAATCTGATGTCCAGAGGCTGACGAGCCAAGTGCTGAAGAACAGATGGCTGGTGAGGAGATGGGGCAATACTGCATTCTCCCTAGCAAACCCATGTCATGGCTGCTGCCCCCTGTCTCCATGCATCGAGGAGATCAAGCAGCAGCAGGAAGAGCACAGACCTCCTGAGCTGCAGGAAGCAGCTGCCAGCAATGCCCTGAGGTGAAGATGTTGCAAGGGGAAAGCTCGATCCCTCCCCTCAGGAGCTGCAAAGCACTTGCCACGCCTCTGGCATCTGCCAAGCATCCTCCCATCATGCTTCTCTTCCTCCTCACCAAAAGTGCTCACACACACAGCAGGAAGGAGGAGGCTTGGTGGCTGACAGAGGATCAGCAAGTGCTTTGCAGCTCCTGAGGGGAGAGGTTGAGCCTCTCCCTCACAACATCTTCACTAAGGACATCACCAGTTTAGGTTCCTTTCCCCCCACCTCACCCCACCCCCTTGCAGGCCAGGGAACACCCAGGAAGGGCTCTGATGCCACGATCTCCCACATGCTACCCTTCCACCCTGCATGCATTAGTCCATCTGCCACCAGTATCATTTCTGTTGCCCCACCACCCCGCTAGCCATCTGGTCTTCAGCATGTGGCTCATTGGCCTTGGGACATCATATTTTCACCACCCACCACCAGTTCAGAGGTTCCTTTCCCCCCACCCCACCTCTGGGGACAGAGAGAGGGGGGGATGGAGAGAGAGAGGTAGAGAAGAGATGAGATCCAGGTGTTTTGTTTTCTGTGGGAAATGGGGCCAAGTGATTCTGAGTATTTAAAGTTGTGGAAGCAGGCAGCCAGGCTAAGTGCCTGAAGGACCCCATCCCATCAGTGGGAGTCCAAGAGCTTCAGCGAGCAGCATGCTGGATTCATATTAGTGGTCCACAGGATTTAAAATTATGAATCTTGTGGTCCCTGAGGTCCAAAAGGTTGGAGACTCCTGTTCTAGTCCAACCCCCTGCTGAAGCAGGAAATTTTATTATTTCAGGCAAACAGTTGTCTGAAAGGAAGGAAGGAGAGATCAAGTATTGATTTTGATTTAAGAATATGAAGTAGAAATTTGTTCCATTTTAAAATTTATTTTTTAAAAAAACAATTTGTTCCATTTTAAAAAATACCACAATGTTGGATATGTTTTATGTTCTGTCCTGGAGAGTGGGCGCAATAACGGAGACGAGACATCGAATAGTGACTTCAACTCTTTATTGTGACTTCAGGAAACAGAGCAAAGAGCCTGACAGCAGCAGCTCCTTTTATAGAGCTGGCTGCTGTCATAGCGTCCAATGGTTTAAGCCTGTTAACTAGCCAATCAGATTAGTCCAGAATGACCAATCACGACTCGCTGTTCATGGACCAATCACATATGCAGGCTTACGAGCCTGCTGTGTAAAGGACCAGTCAGGTTTGCAGGCTTACGAGCCTGCTAATTTGGAACACCCCTCCCCTCTAGGTTCTGTCTCAGGGGTGGGGTGAATGTATTCGCACAGGTAGGCAGGTCTTGTCTACCTAATTTGCGTTGTTCCACTTGTTCTTGCTCGGCCACTGGCTCTGGTGGACTGCCCGCCATGTCCCACAGTAAAGGTAACTTGGCTTCTGTGCTGGGTAACCTCGAAGGTGACTTGGGGATACCTTCAACATTTCCTTCACTCCTGTCATCTGGATCCTCTGGACTCACTGAACCCCACCTGGCTGCTGCTGCCTGGAGAGACGATCATCTGCCATCTCCTCTTCAGCTGGTGAATATGCTGGGCTTGATTGTGCGGACTGTGGGTTTGCATGTCTAGGACCAGATGATAGTTCATTTTCAAAACCCTCAGTTTCCCTTCCCCCTCTGGTTCTGAGTTCAGAGTTTGTGGAGAGAGTAGTTGTCAGCCTGGAACGCAGCTGGTCTATGTGGCGTTTCCACAATTTTCCATCTGTGGTTTCTAATCGGTAGGAACGAATTTGTGTTATTTTGGCGGGGACCCACAATGGGTCACCAGTAAAGTTCTTTGTGAATACGAGGTCTCCTACCTGAAATGTGCAATGTCTGCTGCTGGAACCCAGGGGCTTTTCTGGGTGAAGGCATGGTGTATACAGTCCAAATGTGATCTAAGTTTCCTGCCCATCAGGAGTTCGGCTGGGCTTTTGTTTGTGGTGCTGTTCGGTGTAATATGTTGGAGGAGGAGCATCCTGGTGACTCTGTCGTGGATGTTCCTTTGGTCCATTTTGTGTAAGGTTGTTTTAGTAAACTGAACCATTTGTTCAGCCCTGCCATTGGCCACTGGGTGAGCAGGTGATGTCAAGGCGTGGCGTATCCCTCGGTTCGCTAGGTATTGTTCAAACACCAAGGCGGTAAACTGTGGGCCATTGTCAGAAACCAAGACATCTGGGAATCCGTGTGTCGCAAATAGTCTATTCAATTTTGTTTTTTTTTTTAAACAAATTTTATTAATTTTACAGAAAACACAAACAAAACTAAAAGATCTTTTCTGAAGGTTGTCTGATCCCGGGTTGAAACTCTTCACACAGACACAAATTCAAACATCATATTCACTTTATATATCCTTCCATATCTTATTATCATTTTCTTTTTTATATATATATATATAAACCATTTTTATCAATTTTATATAAACAATGCACAAGGCATAACAGCTTATAAGTTCTTTTCTAAGAAAAAATAATAAAAGAAGAAAACCAATAGAACATAACAATTCCAAATTATAGTATCAATACTTTATCTATTTAACTTCATATCTTATCCCAACTTCTCCTTTTCATCCAAATTATTTCTTATTAATTAAATTTTTTTTGCCTTTTTTCAATATACAAAATCCAAAAAAAAAAAAAATATAACAAAACCTTTATATGTCCTTTCATATCTTATTACCATTTTCAATAATATTCTTTGTCTGTTCTATTTCCAACTATCCATTCATCTTTTTTCTTTTATTATACTTCTCCTATACACCAATTGGAGTAATGTCTATAACTCATTACCCTAACTTAAAAGTACTTCATATAACAATTTTTCTTGGGATTCTGTTTAATAGATTCTAAAATTACACAATGAATTTTATACTCTAAATACACATATAAAAAACACAATCTTATGTACCCTCCAGAATCCCTCTTTTATCCTAAATTAAATTCACCCATTGTCTCTGAATAAACTTTTTTTCTTTAGATCTTGCTTCCCCCCATTGAGGCTTCTCCTCCCCCCCTTTCTCTCTTGCTTATTCTTCTCCTTGCCCTTTTTACCCCTTTGTCTTTCCTCCTCCCTTTTCTCACTCCCTTTCCTTTGCTTTCTAACCTTGCCTCCATCTTTCTGCTCATTTTTCTCTTCTTTGGTTGTTTTTATAATTCTTAAAATCCCCTTTTTCTTATCCTTTTTCTCCTCCTCCCCGAAAAGAACCCATTGTTCATCAAAGATGGCTTCTTCTTCCTCTTCTTCTTTGTCCCAGTCCTTCTGCTGCGTAGTCAACTTTTCATAAGTACATAACGCCATTTCTAAGAATTGAAACAAAGTGCCCAAAGTATCTTCTTTTTTATATTTTTGATATTCAGTCTTTAGTTCATCCACAAGCGGTGCCATTATGAAAAAAGAAACTTTTCCCAAAACAACCACAAATATTTTTAATCAAAAATAATTCAAAAAAAAATTCCAAAAATTAATACTTTTCTTCCTTCTTCTCTTTCTCTTTCTGGGGTTAATGTTTAATCAAAGAGGTCCAATTACCATATACCGTTCTTTGGGATTCTAGGCAATCTCCTCCTTTTTCAGCTTCTGCTCCAATTTTTTTTCCTCTCCCTTCCCACTTGCAATGTCAATTTTAAATAATCAGAAATCCATACCTCTAATAAGGGTTTTCCAATTTCTTAAGTTTTTCAATGTCCAGAAACCCTTTTGTCCCTTAGCTTCAACTTTCAGAATAATTCACTTTCAATGTCCAATATGTCCAAACATATCTGCTGTTTCCATGGGGTGGGAGTGTGAAGAAAAAAAAAAGTTCCCTTTAACAGTCTATTCAATTTTTTGATGACCGCATCTGTGGTGGTGGTCTTCATCTTGTTCACCTTGAGCCAGTTCAAGTAGGTGTCTACTGTTATTAGAAAAGTGTGTCCTTTTGTAGGTCCCGCAAAATCAATGTGGATATGGGACCATGGACCCCTGGGCATTTCCCATTCTGTTGGTGGTGCTTTTGGTGGAGCCAAACGTGTTTCTTGGCATTTGCTACAGGTGGCAACCCAGGTCTCCATACCTAGCCACCAGGCGTAGCTCCTTGCCAGTGCTTTCATTCACACGATGCCCGGGTGTCCATCATGCAGCACTTTCAGGACTTTCTTTTGTAGTTTTTCTGGAATGGCTACTCAGTCTCCCCACAAAACGCACCCTTTTTGTGAGAAGAGTTCTGTTTATCTATTTTTAAAGGGTTTGAACGTGTCGTTGGGTTCTATTTCCAGCCATCCCCTCTCCACCCAGCTGAGGACTCGCGCCAAACAAGTGTCTTTTTTTGTTTCCAATGCGATATCCTGTGCAGTTAGTGGAGGTGAGGGAAGCGTCTTGATTTGTAGCGTGGATAGGGTAGGAGCTGGGTCGTCTAGGAACTCCGGGAATGGCGAACGGCTTAAGGCGTCAGCATGGGGAATGGCTTTCCCCAGTCGATGTCTTAACTGGTAGTCGTAGGCGGCTAGGAACTCCGACCATCTTGTAATTCTTGGTGATAGGATGTGGGGAGTTGGTTTATCCCCTGCCAAAATGCCAAGCAATGGCTTGTGGTCTGTGATTATGGAAAAGGATCTTCCATACATGTATTCATGGAACCTTTTAATTGCAGATACAATAGCAAGGGCTTCTTTATCTAACTGATTATAGTTCCTTTAGATAAAGTTCTTGAAAAGGATGTGATAGGAGCCTCTGTACCATTTGGTAAAACGTGGCTCAGGATGGCTCCTACCCCGAAAGGTGAAGCATCACAAGTTACAGTCAAGGGTAGTGTTTCGTTATATTGGATTAACATTGCATCTGATGTTAAAAGGTTTTTGACTTGCTGGAAAGCCTGCTCCTCTCAACGTCCCCAAAACCAGGAAGCCTTCTTGTAGAGGAGTCTATGCAGGGGTTTAGCAACAGTTGCCTTCTGGGGTAGGAAGATGTTATAAAAATTGATGAGACCCAGGAAGGCTTGGAGGTCTGTCTTCTTTCTAGGTCTTGGAGCATTTTTAATAGCAGCCAATTTCTTTTTGGTGGGGTGAATTCCTTGTTTGTCAAGAAGGTAGCCAAGAAACTCAATCCTCTCTGTGCATAATTGGCACTTTTCCTTCTTTTCTTTGAGTCCTGCATCCTGGAATTTTTGTAGGACAGTTCTTAGGCGCTTTTCTAACAGACTTTTTGTAGGGGCGGCTATCAACACATCATCGAAGTAGGGTACAACTCCCTTTATACCCTGCAACAACCTTTCCATCAAGCTTTGAAAAATGCCAGGTGCTACGCTTACTCCGAACTGGAGTCTATTACATTTGAACGCACCCCTGTGCTTCTGCGGTCTTTGTGTCTACTGGCAGCTGCTGATATGCTTGGGCCAGGTCAAGCTTCGTGAATACTTCACCAAACGGGTGAAGAAGGTGTTGGACGATGGGAACTGGATAGGCGCTCTGTTGAAGTGCGTGATTCAGGGTGGCCTTGTAATCCCCACAGATTCTCAAAGAACCATCAGGTTTTATGGGGGTTACTGTTGGGGTCTCCCATCAGGTGTGGTCGATGGGTTCTAACACGTCTTGTGCTATTAATTTGTCCAATTGCTCATCAATTTTTGGTTTGAGGGCAAAGGGAACTCGGCGTGGCTTTAAACGAATGGATGCGATATCAGGGCAGAGATTAAACGAAATGGGGGACCCTTTGTACTTGCCTAGTTGCTCGGTGAAAACTTCTTGAAAGTCCCGCATGAGGGCCACCTCCCAGTCTTCGCCTACGGTCTGGTTGATGCCTGCCAATTCGATTTCTAATGGAGCGAACCACTGCAATCCCAATAAACTGGGTCGGTCTCTGTCAACAATGGTGAGAGGTAGAGTTGCGGTATGGTCTTTAAACGAAACCTGAACGTGGCTGGAACCAGCAACCGGAATTCGATTGCCATGGTAGTCCTTTAATATGAGTCTCTGAGTGCTGAGATCCTGGCGACAGATGTCAGGGATCAGCTGCTTGAGGGTTTTCCAGGAGACCATCGATAGGGAAGACCTGGAGTCGACTTCCATGATGCATGGTTTATTTTCAATGGTGACCTTTACCTGGATTTTTTTTGCATCCACTGATGAAGCGTGGCCGATGGTGATGGTCTCGTCTGGTAGTGGTAGCAAACATTTGGTTTCTGTTGTACTGGCTCCAGTGGTGGGTTGGGCAGTCCCTGTTTGATGGGTGGTTGCCTGATGTCTGCTGGAAGCTATTTTCATTTATCTTGGGGCTGGATCCTCGTTTGCTCCTGCACACTTTGGCGATGTGGCCCCTTTTATCACAGGAATGACAGATGGCATCTAGGAACCTGCAGTCTGCTCGTGGGTGGTTTCCCCCACATCCGGCGCATTTAAAATTGGTTTTACAACCTCGCTGGTCTCGCTGAACGCGCTCTGATCTGAGTCTGTTGACTTCTTCCTCTTCACTTTCTGATGAGGACTCGATGTCTTCGTGGTGGGCTGTTGTTGTGTGTCTCTCTGTGGGTATTGTAGTGTCTCTGGTGAGTTGGCGGTTGGCCCCATTCGCTCAGCACATTTGGGCTGCTGACTTCCTGGTTGCTTCTGCTGCTGTAGCATCCGCTATGGCATCTGTGAGGGCGATGTCTCCCTTCACCATAATCTTACTTTGGGTGGTGAGGTCTCTTAGACCAAGGACAATCCGATCCCTCATGGCTTCTTCCAGATTTGCAAAACCATATAGTCCACTCAAATTCCTTAGGTCAGCTACAAAGTCTTGCTTTCCTGTTGGTCCCTCTGGTAAAACTCATGTCTTCTGATGAGGGTTGGGACTGCTGGGGCATAATGAGCCCTGAGGATGGGAGCAAGGGTGTCCCAATCCATGGTTTTTACTTCAGCCGGTTTTGCTAGCGCTTTAGCCATTTTGAAAATGGTGGGTCCACAATGAAAACCGCGTGTTTCTTGCTGGGCGTAGCATCCTTCAGATTGTTGGTTTTCAGGAACATTTGAAACCTGTCCATATACGAATCCCAATCTTCGTTTGCTGGATCAAATGGAGCGGGTGGTATAGCGCTGCTGGCCATTCTGCCGATATCTGCGCGATGTCTGCCACGTGCTCTGTCAATGCTTTGCAAGTGCTCAGTCAGCTCTATTGTCTCTGCATCCCACCTTTGTCGCCAGTGTTCTGTCCTGGAGAGTGGGCGCAATAACGGAGACGAGACATCGAATAGTGACTTCAACTCTTTATTGTGACTTCAGGAAACAGAGCAAAGAGCCTGACAGCAGCAGCTCCTTTTATAGAGCTGGCTGCTGTCATAGCATCCAATGGTTTAAGTTTGCCGCACTTGGAGCATCCAATCACGGCAGCCCATTAACTAGCCAATCAGATTAGTTCGGAATGACCAATCACGACTCGCTGTTCATGGACCAATCAAATATACAGGATTACGAGCCTGTTGTGTAAAGGGCCAGTCAGGTTTGCAGGCTTACGAGCCTGCTAGTTCGGAACATTTTACCCTTTGGTGTCTTTGAAATATCTCAGATTTGAAGAAATACCATACATATTTCACCAGCAACTATAACAGCTGGACATTGTCAGAATTGTGCTAATAAAAAGACAAGGGAGTGAAGCAGTTTTTGCTTGTGCAAAATGCTTGAAGTCAGTCAGAAAAACCATTATTATGACCTTGTGCTGACCATATACTATGAAGTGTTACATGAGCAGGGACAGGGAAGTTGCTTAATGAAAGTTATATAGTAGTTAGATGTATCCTTGTCACACTTCATCTAAACTGATACATTGCAATGGTCCACATTGCTCAGACCTGGCAATTACTGTCCAATTGCAATCTATTCCACACTGCCACTATAATGAAAAATAATTAGGAGCTTGAAAATGAGTTTTCACATGAAATGGTTTCAGCGCTTGGACACAATTGCCTTTGGCAGATGGCTTTGGGTTTCCTTTAATATAATAAAGACAGTTAATCATCTCTAAAGAGTCTGCAGAATGAATAAACTTTTAACACTATTTTGTCCACTGAAATTCTTCCACTGATCAACTAGTAGAATGGCGTGGACTCCACAAGTCTCAAAGATCTTTGAAATCCCAAGCAATTCCTGAAACTGAAACTGATATTACAACTTCAGCTGGATTTCAGACCTAACAAGTGTTTTCCATTGTTTCTACACTGGCAAAGAATTCTGGAAGCTTCTGGAAATGAAATGTAACTGTGGAAAGAAAAATCTTAGGATCGGTATTAAGACAAGTAAATTGACCATATCAGTGATCAACTTAGATTGTAGAAAAAACGCAAATTAATCAAGCTGTAGAAATTATATAAATTAAAGTTCAAGCCCTATGAATAATTGCAACGTCTGTCATCCTTATAGCCATGAGTAATAACTACTTCTTTGTAACAACGTTCAAACATCAGAATATTTCATTTGGAAAAATGGAGACCAAATAGAAAAATGAATCCCAGTTAAAGAACTTGAACTTTTTTTTTTAAGTTAATCATATATATATGCTTTCCCTTAACTTTGCAAATCATGTGCATTTTTAAAAGCAATTTTTCCTATTATAATGCAGATAGGTACAGTATTTTCACCAACACAGATAGAGATGTATAGACAGCAAATGTCTATTCAGAGACTTATAGATCAGCATATACCACTGGTGAGTATAGTTCCTTTTTTTTTTTTTTTGGCCTCGAGCTCCTTTTAATTAGGCTACTCAATGTTGGAAAAATATACGCCAAAAGCTGACTGCAAGGTTTCTTGCCAGTTGGAATTAGGAAAAACAAAGGAACATTTTTTAAAACAAAGCTAATCCCCTCTGACAGTTCAACTCACATTCATGATACCATTCCATCTAGTTAGCATGGTTGTTTCCTTATTCCCCATCCCCACTTCATAGTCCCGTAGGAACAAGTCTAATAAACCTAGAGTTGGTTCTTTCAATAGACCATCATCTATCAAAACAGATTCACTGTTTAGCAGTTATGATATATGTTACTGATGAAAAAATGTTTAATTGACTAAAAATGCACTGTATTTTAATATGATTTTTCCCTTCCTTAGCTTTTTCAATATTTGGAAATAAGACTGATTGCATTAATAATGTTTCTTGTTTTAAACATTATTTTATTATTTTATTTTACTTTCCTTTTCTTTTTTCCCCTTTCCTCTTCTCTTCTTTTTTCTCCTACAGCAAATAGGTTAAATCTGTATCTGTTGTACATCTCTTGCTTCTGTCTAGGAATTGCCAATATGTAGACATTCTGTTTTACAACTGTTATCCTTTTTGACTAATGGGGTTCATATGTCTACAGTATTTCTCCTTCACTTCAGTGAGCCTCTGGCTGTAGAGTCTTTCTTCTGTCTGTTCATCTTGATTTGATATTGCTGATTGGAGTGCTGGCTTGTAAACCACTAAAGTTATGACTGGAACTTTTTATATTTTCAGACTTTGGAATCACTCAGTGGGTTTCAAACCCACATAAATATCTATCTAATTGAGGTTTTCACTGATATATGGATTCGTGCTGCTATTGTCTTCTCTGATTCATTTGTACAGCAAATAATTATACCAATCCTGACTTCTTCCCCCTCCTTGCAAATAGATTGCAGAAAGTTCTACAGTGGAGAACAGATTATCCACATATAAAAAGCAATTATATTCTGGCTTTTAAAATTGCAGCATGCTGAGAATCTGTTTTCAAAAAAGATAAAGAAAACATACTGTTCTCTGGGAATCTGCCACAATTCCATTTAATTTCTCAAATGTTGCTTTTGATTTTATGAAAATATATGTTTTAGAATATTTGCTTCAAGTAAACCCACTATGCTGAAAAGTAGAATACTGAATATTTTAGTAAGAGAGACTTTAACTTTCAAGTCACGTTCAGAAATGTAGAATCCCGCTACAATGGGCATGAAAGACTTGTACTTAAACAAAGAAAGATTTGGACTTAAAATAAATATAAACTTTATCTTAACCAGGTTTTTGAACAACCAAGCATTCACTGTACAACATTCATTAAAATCAAATCAAATCAAATTTTGGGCAGTTATCTGTTCTGAAAATATCTACTTTGTGGAGTAAATCAATTTATGTTGGCTAAAGACTGGAGGGAATGGCTTATCAGTAAGATAAGGAAAAGGATCCAGGATTAATGGAGCTGTGGTTAGAATACAGTACTGGAGGCTAACTCACTGCTCACTCCAAGAGTTTGATTTTGAGCAGCTCAAGGTTGACTCAAATTTCCATCCTTTCAAGGTCAGTAAAACGAGCACCCAGATTGTTGGGGGGCAATATGGTGACTCTGTAGACTGCTTAGAGAAGGCTGTAAAACCCTACAAAGTGGTATATATATCTAAGTAATATTGCTATTAATCAGAAAGATAAGGAAAATGATCCAGGATTAATCTGGGCAAACCATGATTTACCTCTGTGCAGACTTTTACTATTTTGGAAGCTGAGCCTGTTGCCCCATTAATAAAGTATGAATAGTTTACTTTGAATTTGGTACCTCCTAGTTTCAAAATAGTAATTCCTATATAATGTGCATATAATGTGCAGGTGTTTTTCTTTTAAAAAGAATATACAAAATGATTATTTTAAGAATATATTCATGAAGGTATCTGGTAGTCCAAGAATCTTGCCTTTTCAATTGCTTTGTATTTATTATGGTTTATCTTCCAGGAAAGGCTACTATGATCACGATTGCTGAACACTCAAAAACAGCACCTGAAATTAGAGAAAACATATAGATAAATTCCTGTGCCTCCAGAAAATATATTGGCCATACTTTTCAATTCCGGTGGCAGTTGCTATATTTTGAAGCTGCTCCATATGGAAAGGGTGGAATGAAAGAGCACCCTTGGAAAAAAGGATAGAGAAGTGGATTCCAGGTTAGCTTATGTGTGAGCAAACTGTTGTGAGTTGTGTAACATTGACATCATCATCCATGGAACATTGGAGTCGAGAAGCCCCAGCTCCCTTTAAATGGAATGTTTACTGGAAACTATATGAATGCCGATGCTTCTGAGGAGGACTAGGGAAAACCAGAAAATTTCTTTTTTGTGTGCATTTATCAGTATTGTGCTATACACTCCATTTGGATTGGATTGGAATGGAAAAAGTAAAATAGGAGTAGAGTAGGAATAGAATAGAATAGAATAGGATGGGATGGGATGGGATGGGATGGGACGGGACGAGACGGAACGGAACAGAACAGAACAGAACAGAACAGAACAGAACAGAACAGAATAGAATAGAATAGAATAGAATAGAAGAGAAGAGAATATTTGGCCAAGTGTGATTAGACACATAAGGAGTTTGCCTCTGATGCAGAAGTTCTCAGAGTACATGCAAAGCAAAATAATAATAATAAATAATAACAATAATATGAACAAGAGGTAAGAAAGATAATAGGGATCAATAATAATGATACAGCCATTTGCTAACTTGAAATAACAAAGATTCTATCAAATTCCACAATGCTACTTAAAAAATGGTGGGGAAAGTTTTTTCTGGGTGCAAGGCTCAAAATTTATTAAACAATGTAGGACAATTAGTTATGGGATGAGCAAGGATCTGGGTTGCTATTAAATAATGTCCAGCCACTGCGATACAAGGGCTGTAGGAGGAAGCCAATTTCCATCTCCATTCTTTGAGATCTGGCTTCATTGGTATTCCTGCTGTGATCATACAGAAGTCTTACTAACCTAATGCTTGTTTGTGTTCGTTCTTTAAATGTGGAGCTATTGGGAAGGAGACTACAGAGAAAGGTTACATCAGCAAGCTCCAACAACTTCCCAAACATTAAGTAAACTCTGCTAGCCTTAAATCTCCTAAAGGCTCTGTTTCTCCTTCCTTCCTTCCTTCCTTCCTTCCTTCCTTCCTTCCTTCCTTCCTTCCTTCCTTCCTTCCTTCCTTCCTTCCTTCCTTCTGTTAAGTTCTGCGCATAGGTGCAAGGAGCGGAGACGAGGCAGTGAACAGTGAACTTCAACTCTTTATTAAGCATACTGAACAGAGCAATCACCTAGGGCAGCAGCAGCCCTTTTATAGGGTTGGCTGCTGTCCTATTAGCCAATGAAAAACATGGAAGTGTTAAACCCTTGAACCAATGAGAGTTGGCCCGTTAACAGCCAATCAGATTTCCCAGAAAGGACCAATCGGATGTCGCTATTATCGGCCAATCAGAAGTGCAGGATTAGAACCCTGCTTTTTACTCAAGGTTGTTAAAACTTTATTAAACGCCTTTATTAGTTCATAACACCCCTCCCCCCTAGGTTCCATTTGAGGGGTGCGGTAACGTAATCGCGTAGATATGCAGGTTGTTTCAATTGCCTATTAGATTTGCGCTGTCCCACCAGTTCCTGTCTGTAGTCCGGTTCCGGTGGAAAGTTTTTTGATTTATCTGGTGCAGGCGGTTCCGCATCTCCACAGGACAACTCAGCGCCGCTAATTCTGTCGTTGTTGTCCTCTGGTCTCTGTGGGCTTGCATCCATTGAGGTATTACTCTGTGGCGAGGCAACCCCCCTTCCTGATTCTTCTTCAGGTAACGCACCGGGCCGCTGACTTCCTTCGATTTCACCTTCCACCATCTCGAATTTGGTTCCCTCGACATCCCCTCCCCCCTCAGTTTGAGAGTCACAGAAGTCGTGGGAACTGGGTTGCAACCTAGAGTGAAGCTGATCTATATTGCGTTTCCATATCTTTCCGTCCAATGTTTGCACGTGGTATGATCTGGGCCCGGTGATTTGGGTTACGGTTGCTTCGACCCATAATGGTTCGCCGGAAAGGTTTTTAGCGAAGACTAAGTTGCCTACCTTGAACTCACGGCATTTTCTGCTAGATCCACATGGTTTCTCTGGCACATAGGGCGGGTGGAGACGGTTGAGGTGGGAGCGGAGCTTGCATCCCATCAACAGTTCAGCTGGAGTCTTGTTGGTGACGCTGTGTGGGGTGATGTATTGGAGTAGGAGTATTCTGTTTTGTTTGTCATCAATGTCCCCATAGTCCATCTTGTGGAGAGTTTTTTTAACAAATTGGACCATGTGCTCGGCCCTGCCATTGGCCGCAGGGTGCACCGGTGAGGTAAGCGCATGGCGGATACCCAGTCCACTAAGTATTGTTCAAATGCCAGGGCGGTGAACTTGGGTCTGTTGTCGGAGACTAGAACATCTGGCAGCCCATGTGTTGCGAATAGTCTATTTAATTTGTGGATGACTGAATCAGTTGTAATAGTCTTCATCTTGTGGATTTCGAGCCAGTTGGAATAGGCATCCACTGTTAGGAGAATGTATGTCCCTTAGTAGGTCCCGCAAAGTCAATGTGGATGCAGGACCACGGCCCCTGGGGGGTTTCCCACTCCATTGGAGTTGCTCTAGGTGGGGCACTGCTGATTTCTTGGCACTTTAGACAAGTCTTCACCCAGGCTTCGATCTGCTTATCGATACCCGGCCACCACGCGTAGCTTCGTGCGAGTGTTTTCATACGCACGATGCCGGGGTGACCATCATGCAATGCTTTCAAAACTGCTCGTTGTAACCGCTCCGGGACGATGACTCTGTCTCCCCATAGGATGCAGCCTTTCTGAGAGAAAAGTTCTGTTTGCCGGTTTTTGAAAGGGGTGAAGTCGTCAGGGGTTTGTTCTGCTAGCCATCCTCATTTGACCCAGCTGAGAACTCGCGCCAGGACAGGATCTCATTTGTTTCGATAGTGATGTCTCTGGCTGTTAGCGGCAGTGGATGTAGTGTTTCAATCTGGAGTGTCGTGAGGGTTGGAGCTGGGTCGTCAACGGTTTCCGGAAGTGGGGCACGGCTCAGTGCATCAGCGTGGGGAATGGCTTTCCCCGGGAGGTGTTGCAATTTATAATTGTACGCAGCTAAGAACTCCGACCAACGAGTCATTCTAGGTGACAAAAAATAGGGGGTTGGCTTGTCTCCTGCTATAATCCCCAGCAAAAGCTTGTGATCAGTAATAATAGTAAAAGCTCATCCATACACATATTCATGAAACTGTTTCACAGCAGATACAACAGCAAGAGCCTCTTTGTCAATTTGGCTATAGTTGCTTCAGCCCTTGATAAGGTCCTTGAAAAATAGGCAATAGGGGCTTCACTACCGTTTGATAACACATGGATCAAAATGGCTCCTACTCCAAATGGTGACGCGTCACATGTAATGGTTAAAGGCAAAGTCTTGTTATACTGCATTAAAACAGCATCGGAGGTTAGTAAGTTTTTCACTTGTCGGAATGCGTGCTCCTCTCGGTGTCCCCAGACCCAGGTGGCTTTTTTGTCAAGAAGTCTATGTAGGGGCTCAGCTACGGTCACCTTCTGGAGCAAGAAGATGTTGTAAAAGTTAGTGAGCCCCTGGAAAGCTTGGAGGTCTGTCCTATTCTTGGGTCTTGGGGCATTTTTGATGGGTCTTAGTTTGCTATTTGTGGGGTGAATTCCTTACTTATCGATTAGGTACCCCAGGAACTCTACTTTCTCTGTACACAGTTGACATTTATTTATTTTAACCTTTAGGCCGGAGTCTTTAAATTTCTGGAGAACCATTCTAAGACGCCTCTCTAGTACTTCTCTATTTGGGGCCGCAATTAAAACGTAATCAAAATATGGCATGACCCCTTGATCCCTTGCAAAAGTCTCTCCATCAGACTTTGAAAAATCCCTGGGGCTACGCTCACTCCGAATTGGAGTCGGTTGCATTTAAAAGTGCCTCGGTGCGTAATGATCGTCTGTGCTTCTGCGGTTTTTTTCTCTACAGGCAGTTGTTGGTACGCCTGTGCTAAATCCAATTTAGCAAAGACTTTTCCGCCCCCCAGGGAATGGAGAAGTTGTTGAACAACCAGCACCGGGTAAGCGTTCTGTTGAAGGGCGTGATTAAGGGTGGCCAGGTAGTCCCCACAAATCCTTAACAATCCATCCGGTTTGATGGGTGTTATGATTGGGGTTTCCCAACGGGCATGGTCAGTTTGTTCTAAAACACCCTGGGCTATTAATTTATCGAGCTGCTCATCGATCTTTGGTTTTAGGGCAAAAGGCACCCGACGAGGCTTAAGGCGGATGGGGGCTACTTCAGGGTTAAGGTTAAATGATATCGGGGTCCCCTTGTACTCGCCTAGTTTGTCTGCAAAGATGTCCTGGAATTCCTGGACAAGGGCCTCCTCCCAGTTGTCGCTTCTGGTTTGGTGAATGCCGGCT
The DNA here is from genome assembly GCA_033807585.1 of Hydrophis major. Lineage (NCBI taxonomy): Eukaryota > Metazoa > Chordata > Lepidosauria > Squamata > Elapidae > Hydrophis > Hydrophis major. The sequence continues at coordinate 293,962,420 of CM066328.1, read as the reverse complement.
ACCTCGATCCTGAGTGGGGCGAACCATTGAAGGCTTAACAAACTAGGCTGATCACGATCGACGACGGTCAGCGGTAGCGACGCAGTGCAGTTTTTGAATAATACTTGGACTTGGCTGGAGCCGACGACCGGAATTCGGTTCCCCTGGTAATCTTTGAGTATAATTCTTTGGGCTCTGAGGTCTTGATGCCGGACGGCAGAGATTAACTGTTTGAGGGTTTTCCAGGAAACCATCGAGAGGGATGACCCTGAGTCGACTTCCATCATGCAAGGTTGGTTCTCGATGGCGACCCTCACTCAGATCTTCTTTGCATCTAACGATGAAGCGTGACCAATGGTAATGGTTTGGTGTGCCTCTTCCCATCTCATTGAAGTGGCCAGTGTTTTATTTCTGTAGGAGTGGTTGTTCCATTGGTGGTTCAAGGACGATTCCCTGTGGTCTGGCGGTAATTGTTTCTCTCCGAATTGGGCTGGATCCTCACTTGCTTCTACAGACCTTCCCGATGTGGCCTCTTTTCCCACAGGAATGGCAGAGCGCATCGAGGAATTTGCAATCTGATCGCGGGTGGTTTGCCCCACAACCCACGCATTGGTGCAGTAGTCTTCGATTCCGCGGGTTCCGTTGGTCACGTTCGGACCGGAGCCGGTTGACCTCCTCCTTATCACTTTCTGATGGAGATTCGAGGTCCTCGTGGTGGGTCGCTCTTGTGTGCCTCTCTAGGCGAGGTGAGGTATTTTTGGTGAGTTGACGGAGCGGTGCGTTGATGTGGCGCATTCGGGCGGCCGACTTCCTGGTTGCTTCTGCTGCAGTAGCATCTTTGATGACATCGGCAAGATCAATGTCCCCTTTGGCCATGATCTTGCTCTGCACCATGTGGTCATCTAATCCCAGAACTATTTGGTCTCTCAGAGCTTCTTCGGGGTCTGCAAATCCACAGAGGCCTCCCAGGTTCCGGAGGTCCGCAATGAAATCTGTGATGCTCTCTTCTTTCCGTTGGTCCCTCTGATAAAACTCATGTGTTTGGACAAGCATTGGTACGGCGGGTGCATAGTGGGCCCATAGAAGGGGCGCAAGGATGTCCCAGTCCATGGATTTCACCTCAGCTGGTTTCGCTAGTGCCTTGGCCATCTTAAAGATGGCAGGCCCACAATAGGTCAGGAACACTGCTCGCTTTTTCCCTGTAGTTGCATCTTTCAAGTTGTTGGTCTCCAGAAACATCTGGAACCGGTCCATGTACGAGTCCCAGTCTTCTTGTGCCAGGTCAAATGGAGCGAGTGGTATGGCGCCGCTGGACATGTTTTCCGTTGTCGATGTGCCTTCAGCCACGTGCTCTGTTTGGTGCTCTGTGAATCTTCAATCAGCTCAGATGTCTCCGCATCCCACTTTCGTCTCCAGTATTAAGTTCTGCGCATGGGTGCAAGGAGCGGAGACGAGGCAGTGAACGGTGAACTTCAACTCTTTATTAAGCATACAGAGTATGCTTAATAGAGTATGCTTAACAGAACAATCACCTAGGGCAGCAGCAGCCCTTTTATAGGGCAGGCTGCTGACCTATTATCCAATGAAAAACATGGAAGTGTTAAACCCTTGAACCAATGAGAGTTGGCTCGTTAACAGCCAATCAGATTTCCCAGAAAGGACCAATCTGATGTCGCTATTATCGGCCAATCAGAAGTGCAGTATTAGAACCCTGCTTTTTACTCAAGGTTGTTAAAACTTTATTAAACGCCTTTATTAGTTCATAACACCTTCCTTCCTTCCTTCCTTCCTCCCTCCCTCCCTCCCTCCCTCCCTTCCCATTCCAGCACAAACACAGTCGGGTACTGAGTCTCTAGATTACAACATTCCCCTGCCCACTGCTTTCAAGAAAATCAGATTTTCAGTGAAGATTTTTCTTCTGTAACTGAGTGACAGATATGACCTTTAAAGAAGGAAGGAAAAATATGTTTGCTTGTCTAGTTTACCAGCAGTAATGGCTGTTTTAAATACTGACAAATGATATGAAACATGATATTGACCGTTCTATAATAATACATCATGGTGAGGCTTTTTTTTTTTTTTTTTACTAACAGTGCATGGAATAAGCAACTGCCAATGTGTATGTGCTTTTTCTGCTGGCAATTCAGCACAAGGCTGAGCAGGAAAGAAAAAGAATAAGAGAAGAAAACAATCTTCAGTGGAAGTGTTTGTTGCAATAAAACGATAAACCAGATAATAATCCTTCCTTTTGCTTAGAAACTTTCTTTCAAAAGATTCCAGATGCTGATCAGTATCAACTATAATTTGTCTATTGTGTTCAGCCTATCCTTTCTTCAGTATCAAAGTGAGTAGAAACTATGCACTAAGGCCATTCAACTGTGAATGCATTATAACAAAGAGTTTTATAGCATCTTAAAGATTAATTGAATATGGTGCAAATTCCTATGAATGAGCATCCACTTCACCAAATGTATGCAGGCCACAAATATCTATGCAATAGCAAAGTTGTTGCTCTGCATATTGTTACAGGACTTTTAATTTGCTGTAGTTCTCAAATTGCACTTCAGATTATCATTCTGAAAGTGAAAAACTAGATAGGTATGCATGCAACAAACATATATATATGTTTGAAGCACAGAGCTGAAGACCAAGCCTGAAGATGATGAATGAGACTTCATTGAAACGTTGCCTAGATACTTCCAATCTTACGCGGGAGAAAACCCGAATAACCAAAGATCCACATACAAATACCCACGAGAACCTCAGAAAATACACACACACACACACACACACATTCGTAGATTTTCCCACGTACAGGAATGCAGGTCTTGGCATGTTCGGGTCTTTTCCCATGTAAGATTGAGAGTATCTTGGCAACGTTTCGATGAGGTGCCCAGCCACATACATTGGACAAACCAACAGGAGAATAAATGCACGCATCACAAAACACAAGAACGCAGTCAGAAAAGAAGACAATTCTTCCTCCCTTTTCCAGCACCTTAAAGCCACAGGACATGAAAATAATTTTGAGGGAACCAAATTAATCTCCAATACTGAACACTTCAGCAAGAGAATAATCAGGGAAGCCATCGAAATAGAGAAACACCCCCATAACATGAATAAACGGGATGATACCTCCCGCCTACCAGACATTTGGAAACTAGCCCTAACAAATGAGTCCTAGCCACGGAAACCAACACCGGACCCAAAACAACACATGATGCCACCACCAATCTCCCTCACCAGACTCAAACCCAAACTCACCCCAGAGATAAAAGGCAACCACCATCCAGAAACCAGACCCTGGCTGCATCACCAGCTGCCACATATCCCGACCACCAAACCAAGCAAACTGAAACACACCATGAACACATAGCTAGGCCTCAAACTCAGAGCCAAACCAAAACCCGGAATGTCACATCACAGCCACCCGCTCAGGATATCACATCACGGAACTCAGGAGGTTATACCACAAAACCTCAGGATGTTACAACACAGCCAATGACCCAGGAGATTACAGCACAAGACCCAGGATGTCAAAACAATAGAACAATATATATATTCATAGGTAACTTTTGTCTTTGATACCTTTGTCTTTCATAGGTAGTCACTGCTATGAATGTGCAGTTAATAAAAAATGGTGTTTCCCTGTGTCCATCCGTTTTGAGAATGTTTGAGGTCCTCATTGCTTAATGGGCCAGCATTGCTACATTACTTTGCAATCCATGGCTGTTCTGAGTTGGGTTCAAAAATGTCTTGCTATAGCTAGGAAGTCACTCTTGCTTCCTTCTTTTCCTCTGCCATTTTGCCTCTTTTCCAGGCTCTTTTGAAGAAAGTCAGGGTGCAGTTCCTTCTTCAATGCTCTTATTCCCTCATCCATGCTCTTATCCGACTAGGCGCCCTAAACTGTTATGTAGCATTCAGATATATCCTGCTGCTAATATCTCTCAGTGCTGCATTTATTGTGGATTTAGGAAATGCAATTGTTAGCTACCAGCTATTGCTATTTATTGACAATGCCAGAAAATAAAAATATGGCAGCGTGTTCAAGTAGAATGCTATACATAGGTGAAGGTTTCTTTCTTGCCCATCATTGTAAAGTTTCCAAAAAGACATTTTTTCCCATTGCATGAGTGTTTTTCCTCACCACATACAGCCCTTCATACAATGTTAAACACACCAATGTCTTGAGATATTTTTTACAATTTGGATCCCGGTGTGGCTTTCTCTTTCCTTCTCTTTCATTTTGCTCTTCTAGTAGTTATTTATTTTTATTTTATTTTATTTTTGTCTGATTTGTGTTACTTTCCCCTTTTGTTCATGAATGGAAATTTCATTCTCTGTGTGTCAAATTGTCATCTATGACAGACCTTGTCTTAGAAACTTTGTCATTGTCTAAAGCAGTGATCAGAAAAATAATGGTAAATGGAATGTGACAAAAGAGACACAAATGTCTTCACAAAAGCTGCAAGTCTTGCTCTAACAATCTCTTCAAAACCTGCAACATCAAACAGAAGCACATGCTAAGAGAAATGAGAGCTTCTTTGTGGTTTTATGTATTTGTGAAAGCTTGAAAGAGCCCTGAGATGTCAGAACTCTGAGCTGGTAGTTGGTTCAGGAGAAAAGATAGATATAGAAGCACATTATTGCAGGTTAATTTAGTGTCAGCTTCTCCTGTGTGTGTTCTCCAAGTCTTATTCTCTGAATTTGCCCAATTCCGTGCTTTTTCCATATGTAAAATTATATGCCATTGGTCCTAATCAAATAATAAATCAGATCTGATATAAAAACTTGGCCTGGATTGACTTGTATATCTGAATCGATTCAGATTGATTTTCTAAACATTCACACAGAGTAGACTTCTTTTTTAAAACCAATTCAGATCTTTCCTTCTCTGAACCACATAAATGTGATCCTTAATTTGCATTTGGTTTACAATGGTAGCAGCTTGGCTACTGTGAGATTTTGATGTGATGTGACATGATTCTTCAATATTATTTAGGTTTTGTATTTTTGCTTTTTCTGGCTTGTATAACAGAGTTTAGAAAGGAAAGGTTTTAACTGCATGTTAATGTGTTTATTTGCTTATTATTTGTTTATTTATTTAATATACACCCATCTAACTGTCAAGTAACTGTGGGCATAACAAATACACTTACTGTATAACAAATACACTTACTTTTTTTAAAAAAAATATTTGATTGCTTATTGTACCCTATGAATATTATTAAGTGTTGTACCCTATGATTCTTGACTCTTGATGAATGTATCTTTTCTTTTATGTACATTGAGAGCATATGCATCAAGACAAATTCCTTGTGTCTCCAATCACACTTGGCCAATAAAGAATTGTATTCTATTCTATTTAAATTCTTTGAATTTGGCAAAATGGCTCTTCAGTTATTTAACTATTACAAATATTGGGGAAAACTATGCAGAAAAATGTAGATAGCATTGCAAATAAAACACAAATGTATATACACATCATACACATACATATAGGACCACAATCAAGCCCAAAATTAATGTTGCTAAGCAAGACTGTTATTAAGTCAGTTTTGAAAGATTTTAAAATCTTTCTTGACACAGTTATTAAGTGAATCACTGCAGTTTTAAGTTAGTAACATGGTTGTTAAGTGAATCTGGCTTCCTATGGACTTAACTTGTCAAGAGATTGCAAAAGGGGATCACATGAGCCTGGAACATGGTAACCATCCTAAATATGAGCCAGTTGCCAAGTGTCTGAATTTTCATCATGTGACCACAGGGACATTGCAATGATTATAAATGTGAAAAATGATCATAAGTCACTTTTTTTCAGTGCTGTTGTAAATTGAAATGGTTGCTAAAAGAATGATTGTAAATTGAGGACTACCTATACTACAGAAAATGTACTGCCAAGAATGTGTATAAGGAGCAAAACCACACAGCAAAATAAATATTTTAGGGGGGATGCAGATTTGATTCTTCAATCTGAAATGGAAATCTGGACATACTAAATTTAAGACTGGAGAAAGAGGGGAAGAAAAGAAAGAAACACAATCTGGCAGTTGCATCCTCTCCTCAATACAGTTTCAAAAACACATGAACTGTTGAGCTTTGATCATGAGTTCCCAGGTTGCCTTGTAATATGACCAGAAACCTATTCAATGCAACAGCTTAAACCAAGGGACTGTCTGATGGTGAGTAATTTTTGCTTTTTTTATTTTAAAATCCCTTCTAAAATCCCTTTTAAATCCCTTCACATCTCAAGATAACTTTTTGTTGTTGTTTAGCTCAGTAGCTTTGGAAGGACCATTTGGCCCAAGCCTCTCCCATAGCTCAAGCTATTTCTCTGAGCTGCTTTTCCTTTGTGTAGTTTCATGTCAAAAATAGTCTTTTGAAAATTCCTCTAGGATATAATTAAAACAACATTATGCCTCTATATTTGCCAGCATTCCAGAAATCCCAATATTTGCTTTATCTTTGGAAGAATTTTATGGCACTCTGTGTCAGGAAGTTCTGTGCAATGATTTCCATTCAGTGGACATGAATGTCTGTGTTATTTGGCTATTTCAGTCTCTTCCATCTTAATGCCATCTAGGCATGTTGAAGTAACTTTCCCATGAACACCAGACTATTGGTCATGCTGGTTAGAAGTGAGGAAAATGCTGTGTTTGAGCGAGTATTTATCTATTGACCCCATGGGAGGCAGGGTGGGAGACTAACTTTTCTAGTCAGGACAAAGTAGGCATACAATATCTACGGGCAAATACATACTAATTCCTAGAGTGAACCCTCAGAGCAAGAGGTATTTAGTCTACTTGACATAGACCTATTTCACTTTTTCTGAATTTACTCGCAACCCAGCCTGTCAGGTCCCATAGATTCCTATAGGGACTCTGTCATTCTGGTATGAGGAGGGAGGCTTCGGGGCATCTTTATATGTAGTATCTGTTTCTATTCCTTGCTTTGTCTTGTTGTAACTTTTGGGGCCTTGGGAGAGTGGGAAAGGGATATGCCTCAACCAGCTGCCTTATCCCATCTCTGGAGAAGAGTGGAAGCATTGCCTTGGAGACAGGCATTTATCATCTTCTCAGGCTAAGTTTCCCATAATATCTTCACACTTTGGGATTGGCTCAATGATGAATTTGACTCTGGGAGGAGCTCTGTCTGCAATGGTTTAATCTAACATTTTGAGCAGGAAAACTTATTTCCAAAGATCAGAATAGTTAAATAGTTTCTTGCATTTTCATTAAGAATTGTTGTATATTGTATAGGAACACATGGATTATTCTTCTATCTGTGCATTCAGGTGGTATGCAATACACAGCACTGATAGACTATGATAGGTCCCTGAGCAGAGCACATTTTACTTCAAAAAGAAAAAATGGGGTAGATATTTTTGTGTAATTAAAGGAATAAACCAGTTATTATAAACATTGGGGCATTTCTTCCAGGTAAATGTTTGGTGAAGATTAATTGTTCTACCACATTCACTCTATATTTTTAAGAACTTAGACAAAATCCTCCTGAAGCTTCTCCCAAATATAACTTTGTATCACCAACCAATAAGGTGGACATTCAGTACCTATAGCAAATAGAGAAAACTGTGGAAAATATTTTTGATGCTTTTTAGATCAATGGCAGATTTTAGTAAAGGTGTACTTTGTTCTCTTCATATAGCAAGTCTCCTTTATGGTGGAAGCTTAGATCTGAAAGATTTATTTGGTCTTTTTAGTCTGGTCATCTGATGACAATAGGTTTGTGCTACAATGTTTAATGAAGTTTGAACACAACAAAATAAATTCCATGGACAATTTATACAGGGCAAAGGGAAAAAATGTTGGTTTCCAAGAAGTTAAAGTTAAAACTTGATTAACTTCAGAGTCAGGGACAAAGGCAGAGGCCAGGTTGACACATTAGACATAAGCTATTTGGAACCTAAGAAGGCTTTTGATCAGCACAGCATAAAATACATTTTGAACATGGTGGGGGTTGGTGGATACCCTAGCTTTTGTCACAGCATTAGAACTCAGCAGATATTTGACAAGATGTTTAGATCTCCAGATAAAACTAGGAAGCCTGATCCACATAAAAAAGAAAAAAAAATACTGAACTAGAAGGAACTATTCTTTAATGTCCAAACTGAGACTCCCAAGTAATGAGGAAACTGATGTGGTGGGTGGGTGAAGGGTTGAAAATACTGGTGGTTAATGCCATAAATGGTCACAAAACTGCAAAACACTGATTAGGGAGATAATATCAGATGTCTGGTAAGAGAATAAACAGAGGCTGTTTAAACAACTCAAGGAATTATAGAGAATGTAAAGTCCAGCTATTTATTTCTAATAAATTATACAGACTGCCTAGCTTCTTCCAGATCTCACATCAAGCTGTCCTCTGCTGTTGAAGAAAGAACTGAGAAAAATCTCTTTTCCCTGGGAAATCAAGTCGCTGAACTAAACTTTTCTCAGGCCTTAAGGTCAAAAGATAGTCATGCTGCCAGGATGTCAAACCACTACAGCAGGATTGTAGAATAATGAACCATTTAAAACCATGGGTCACAAACATATAGTTGGTACCAGGGGTGGGATTCTACCAGTTCACACCTATTCACTAGAACTGGTTCTTAACATTCTAAGCAGTTCAGAGAACTGGTTGTTAGAAGAAATTACTGGCCTAATCCTGTAAGGAAGGCAGGAAGGAAACATTCTGGTGTTGTTTACAGAAACTGCCTCTCCGTTAACCCTTATTACATTCTTGGCAGGACTAGACTTCCTGTCTCTGGAACTTCTCTGGAGTTTTTTTTTTCCCTCCTATTCTGGTACTTTGCTTGTGTGGAGTGACAATTCAAAGTTACAATGGCAGTGAAAAAAGTGACTTATGACCATTTTTCACACTGACGACTGTTGCAGCCTCCCCACAGTCATGAGAGGCCAGGCGAGGAGATGCGTGCCTCGATGTAAGTGATATTGAGTTAGCCATACCCAGCCAATAACATGACCACCAAGCCATGTCCACCCAGTCATATGACCACCAAGCCACGCCCACCAACTAAGCCGCACCCACAGAACTGGTTGTTAAAAAATTTGAATTCCACCCCTGGTTGGTATTCTATCACAAGAAAGATTTCTTAATTCAAGGACTGTTCCAATGTTTGTCTATAATCCCTCCTTATTATAAAGTCATCTTTATCTTTACCTGAGGGCATTTTTCCCAAAAGGGAGCAGAACAAGATCAAAATGCATGTAATTTAAAGTAAAAATGTTTTTATTTTTTAAAAATAATCCCATTAAATTGTCTTCCTCTCTCAAATAAACATTTTTTTAAATATTCCATCTATAAAATAAATTCTATGTTCTACCGTAGTAGTACAGTTTTGGACACTTCCTAGGCTAATTCCTAGGCAACTACAACATTTCAAAGTTCCCGGTAAAGAAATCCTGTCTGCAAATAATGAACTTGTTTCTCCAAATCTGAACATCTGCTCATGGACACTCTGACTTCAGGGCTCAAAGAACAGGAAGAAGGATGTGTGATTCCCATTACCAGAGAAAACAGAGGAAAAGCCATACTCAAATTGAAAACAACATAAGCATTTAAAGCAAAGGAAAATGTAAACAAGTAGAGGCAGATCTAGGGCTTATGTGTACAATGTGCCAAAGCCACCAAATCAGACAACTATTTGTTTGGAACAAGCTAGGCTGAATTTTACTAGCTGTTCTCAGGTGAATACCCCTATTACAAATCACTCCATCTCTGGCCAGATTTGGGCCTGAATGACTGCTAGACCTATCTGCTTAACTGAGGATTTTATGTATTTAAATATCTACAGTACATTTCAGATATTTTAAGATATCATACTTAAAATATAGCAACACAAAAACATTAAAAAACAAAGGACAACTGAAGAGTAATAATTAGGTAGCAACCAGAATTATACAAGTGCCCTTTAAACCCATAATTCAACCCATTATTTGATTAGATAACATGCAACATTAATCTATAATCCAGTTTGTTTCATTTTGGCTTGAAGCATTGTGTGTGTTATGAACGAATAAAACACTTAAATAAAGTTTATCAAAAGCTTTAGAAAATAGCAGGGTTCTAGCCCTGCACTTCTGATTGGCCAATAATAGCGATATCAGATTGGTCCATTCAGGAGAATCTGATTGGCTGTTAACGAGCCACTCTCATTGTTTAAGGGGGTTAACACTCCACGTATCTTATTGGTTACTAGAGCGGCAGCTTGCCTATAAAAGGGCTGCTGTTGCCCTAGGGTTTTGTTCTGTTCAGAATGTATAATAAAGAATTGAAGTTCACTGTTCACCGTCTCGTCTCCGTTCCTTGCGCCCATGCGCAGAACTTAACACTGGCGACGAGGATGGGATACGGAGACGTCAGAGCTGACTGAACACTACAGAGCACTAAACAGAGCACGTGGCTGAAGGTGCATCAACGGCGGAAACCATGACCGGCGGCACCATACCACCCGCTCCATTCGACCCTGCACAAGAAGACTGGGACTCATACATGGACCGGTTCCAGATGTTTCTGGAGACCAACACTTGAAGGATGCCACTACTGGGAAAAAGAGAGCGGTATTCCTGACTCACTGCGGACCTGCCATTTTCAAGATGGCCAAGGCACTGGTGAAACCGGCTGAAGTGAAATCCATTGACTGGGACATCCTCGAGCTCCTCCTATGGGCCCACTATGCACTTACCGTACCAACGCTTGTACGAAGACATGAATTTTACCAGAGAGACCAGCGGAAAGGAGAAAGCATTGCAGATTTCATCGCGGACTTCTGGAACCTGGGAGGCTTCTGCGGGTTCGTCGACCTTGAAGAAGCTTTAAGAGACCAAACAGTTCTGGGATTAGATGCACTGCACGTGCAAAGCAAGCTGATGATGAAAGGCGACATCAGCCTTGCAGATACCATCACTGACGCTACTGCAGCAGAAGCAACCAGGAAGTCGGCTGCCCGAATGCACTGCACCAACGCCCTGCTCCGCCAACTTGCCGGTGAAACCTCATCTCGCCTTGAGGGACATGCAACAGCAACCCACAACGAGGACCTCGAATCGTCATCAGAAAGTGATCAGGAAGAAGTCAACCAGCTCTGGTCTGAACGAGACCAATGTCACCAGCGTAACCAGAGACTGCAGTATCAATGCGCAGGTTGTGGGGCAAATCACCCACGATCAGACTGCAAATTCCTCGACGCGCTCTGCCATATTTGTGGGAAGAGAGGCCACATCGGAAAGGTCTGTAGAAGCAAGCTAGGATCCAGCCCACTTCAGAGGGGGACCAACTACTGCCAACCCACAGGAAATTGTCCTGTGAATCAGGAACATTCGAACCACCAATGGAACAACCACTCCTACAGAAATAAACCAGTAGCCCATTCAACAAAACGAGAAGAGGCACACCAAACCATCACGATTGGTCACGCATCATTGTTAGATGCAAAGAAGATCCGAGTGAAGGTCGCCATCGAAAACCAGCCCTGCATGATGGAAGTTGATTCAGGATCATCCCTCTCGATGGTTTCCTGGAAGACCCTTAAACAATTAATCCCTGCCATCCGGGGACAAGACCTCAGAGTCCAAAGAATCATTCTCAAGGACTATCAAGCAAACCGAATTCCGGTTGTTGGATCAAGCCTAGTCCAGGTCTCATTCAAAAATCGTACTGCATCTTTACCATTGACCGTCGTCGACCGTGATCGGCCTAGTTTGTTAGGCCTTCAATGGTTCGCTCCACTTGGGATTGAGGTAGCAGGCATTCACCAAACCAGCAGTGATAACTGGGAAGAGGCCCTCATCCAGGAATTCCAGGACATCTTTGCAGACACACTAGGCGAGTACAAGGGGACCCCGATATCATTTAACCTTAACCCTGAAGTAGCCCTCATCCGCCTTAAGCCTCGTCGAGTCCCTTTTGCCCTTAAACCAAAGATTGACAAGCAGCTTGATAAATTAATAGCCCAGGGTGTTTTAGAACCAACCGACCATGCTCCTTGGGAACCCCCAATCGTAACACCCATCAAACCGGATGGATCATTAAGGATTTGTGGGGACTACCATGCCACCCTGAATCACGCCCTTCAACAGAACGCTTACCCGGTACCGGTAGTACAACACCTCCTCCATTCTCTGGGGGGCGGAAAAGTCTTTGCTAAATTGGATTTAGCACAGGCGTACCAACAACTGCCTGTAGATAACAAAACAACAGAGGCACAAACGATCGTTATGCACTGAGGCACTTTTTAGTGCAACTGACTCCAATTCGGAGTTAGCGTGGCCCCGGGGATCTTTCAGAGCTTGATGGAGAGGCTATTACAGGGAATAAAAGGGGTCGTACCATACTTTGATAACGTTTTAATTGCTGCCCCGAATAGAGAAATACTAAAGGAGCGTCTTAGACTGGTTCTCCAGAAATTTAAGGACTCTGGCCTTAAAGTTAAAAAAAATAAATGTCAACTGTGTACAGATAAAGTAGAGTTCCTGGGGTACCTAATCGATAAACAAGGCATTCACCCCACCAGTAGCAAGTTAAGGGCAATCAAAAACGCCCGAAGACCCAGAAACAAGACTGATCTCCAAGCTTTCCTGGGGCTTATTAATTTTTACAACATCTTCCTGCCCCACAAAGCGACCATAGCCGAGCCCTTACATCGGCTTCTCGATAAAAAAGCAACCTGGGTTTGGGGGCACCAAGAGGAGCACACATTCCAACAAGTGAAAAACCTATTAATTTCAGATGCTGTTTTAATGCAGTATAGCGAGACTTTGCCTTTAACAATCACATGTGATGCGTCATCATTTGGAGTAGGAGCCATTTTGATCCATGTGTTACCAAACGGTAGTGAAGCCCCTATTGCCTATTTTTCAAGAATTTTATCAAAGGCTGAATGTAACTATAGTCAAATTGATAAAGAATCTCTTGCTGTTGTATCTGTTGTTAAACGGTTTCATGAATAAGTTTATGGACGAGTTTTTACTATTGTTACCGACCACAAACCTTTGCTGAGGATTATAGCAGGAGACAAGCCAACCCCCTATATATTATCACCTAGAATGACTTGCTGGTCGGAGTTTATGGCTGCATACAATTATAAGCTGCAACACCGCCCGGGGAAAGCCATTCCCCACGCTGACGCATTGAGCCATGAACCACTTCTGGAAACCATCGACGACCCAGCTCCAACCCTTACAATGCTCCAGATTGAAACGCTACAGTCACCGCTGCTAACAGCTAGAGATATCGCGATCGAAACAAAATGCGATCCTATCTTAAAATGAGTTCTTAGCTGGATCGAACGAGGATGGCCAGTAGATCAAACCCCTGCGACTTCATCCCCTTCAAAAATAGGCAAACAGAACTTTTTTCACAAAAAGGCTGCATCCTGTGGGGAGATAGAGTCGTTGTCCCAGAGCGGTTACAACGAGCGGTATTAAAGACACTGCATGAGGGCCACCCTGGCATCATCCGAATAAAAGCACTCGCATGAAGTTACGTGTGGTGGCCAGGCATCAACAAACAAATCGAAGCCTGGGTAAAGACTTGTTATAAGTGCCAGGAAGTTAGCAATGTCCCACTAAAAGCAACTCCGACAGAATGGGAAACACCTCGGGGACCGTGGTCCCACATCCATATTGACTTTGCGGGACCTACTAAGGGACATATGTTCTTATTAACAGTGGATGCCTATTCAAACTGGCTTGAGATCCACGAAATGAAGAGTACCATAACCGAGTCTGTCATCCGGAAGTTGAACAGATTATTTGTGATGCATGGACTGCCAGACATTCTGGTATCCGACAATGGACCCCAGTTTACCGTGCTCCCTTTTGAGCAATACTTAGCGGACCGTGGTATTCGCCATGCGCTAACTTCGCCAGTGCACCCTGCGGCTAACAGAAGAGCCAAACGCATGGTACAGTTTGTGAAAAAAAACCCTCTACAAAATGGACTATGGGGACATTGAAGATAAGATAAATAGAATACTCCTTCTCCAACACATCACTCTGCACAGCGTCACCAACAAGACTCCAGCGGAACTATTGATGGGACGCAAACTCCGCTCCCAGCTCAACCGGCTTCACCCATCTTACAAGCCAGAGAAACCCTGTGGATCTAGTGGAAAATGCCACGAGTTCAAAATAGGTGACTTAGTTTTCGTCAGAAAACTTTCTGGCGAACCGTTGTGGATCGAGGCCACTGTTATTCAAGCCACTGGAGCCAGGTCATACCGGGTGAAAACCTGTGATGGAAAAATATGGAAACACCACATAGATCAGCTTCGCTCGAGGCTACAACCTAGTTTCCGCGACTCCGGTAACTCCCAAACTGAGGGGGAGGGGATGTCGAAGAAACCGAATTCGAGATGGCGGAAAGCAGGAACGAAAGAAGTCAGCCATCGGGTGTAACAAGTGAAGAAGGATCAGGGAAGGGTGTGGCCTCGCCACAGAAGAACAACCCAACAGAGGAAAGCCCACAAGGGCCAGAGGACAATGACGAGAACATTAGCGGCACCAAGTCTTCCAATGAGGAACCACCGGCACCCGACTTGCCTGAATACACCCCGCCAAGACAGCTTACCGTCAAGAACCGGTGGGACAACGTAAATCCAATAGACAGTCAAAGCAACCTTCCTATCTCAGAGATTACATCACCGCACCCCCCAAACGGAACCCGGGGGGAAGGGGTGTTATGAACTAATAAAACACTTAAATAAAGTTTATCAAAAGCTTTAGAAAATAGCAGGGTTCTAGTCCTGCACTTCTGATTGGCCGATAATAGCCATATCGGATTGGTCTGTTCAGGAGAATCTGATTGGCTGTTAACGAGCCACTCTCATTGGTTAAGGGGGTTAACACTCCACGTATCTTATTGGTTACTAGAGCGGCAGCTTGCCTATAAAAGGGCTGCTGTTGCCCTAGGGTTTTGCTCTGTTCAGAATGTATAATAAAGAGTTGAAGTTCACTGTTCACCGTCTCGTCTCTGTTCCTTGCGCCCATGCGCAGAACTTAACAGTGTGAATGTGCAAACAATTCAATAATGTACATTATTGTTCAATAATGTACATTTAAGCAAACCATAGCATAGTACAATATGAGAATCCAATTGATATTTGTCTTTTACTCCCTAAATTTCCTTCACTTATTTTCTGTGTTGCATTACTATGATTTAACTATTTATAAACATGGTAAACGCTACACATAAACACATAAAAGCTAATAGAAACTAATACAGAATAAGCGAGAACCAAGATACAAAGATATAGAAAGGAAACAAAAACACAAAAAGAAACATTAAGAAAAAATAGAAATAAGTTTCCTTTTTTTGCAGCAAATGCAAGTATCATGCTAAAATTCTCTCTCACTCTTTGATTATCAAAAATGCTCACTTTATTTTATTATACATTTTCCCCTAATCATTAAAACCACAAATCATAAGAGCATTTTTCCTATTTCAGGCAAAAGGTCTTTAAAGGGGTTTCCAGTCAGCCAATATCTAAATGTAGATATTGCATTTTCCCCTGTAATGAAAGAAGCTAATTTAGCCATCTTTGTAAGTGTCCTCATATTCACCAAGCTTTCTTCCAAACATTTTCACTTTTGAGATAATAATAATAATAATAATAATAATAATAATAATAATAATAATGATGATGATGATGATGATGATGATGATGATGATGATGATAATTAGCTGTAGGTGTCATATCTAAAAACAACTTTTTTTTTTTTGAAACAAATTTTTATTAATTTTAAAGATAAAACAACACATCATTAACCATTAAATACATAAACACATAAAACCTCTTAACATTGTAAATCCTTACAAGTCAAACAAAACATTATTTTTATACAGCATAATTCCAATTTATCCCATCTCCATATGGACACACAAACATCTTTCAGCAAGTTTCTCATTTTTTCTCTTTACTCCTATTCAATTTCATTTCTCTTCCATATTTATCCATTTTATAGTCATCATATTCTTTTCTTTCTGGCTTGTATAAATTATTCTCGTCTAGCATTCCTCCAAGGTTTTATTGATTCTTTCCTTTTTTTTTTTTTTTATAAAAAACAAATTTTGTTAGTTTTACCATAAGCACAATACACAAACATACAAACACAAAACATAAACAAAACTAAAAGATCTTTTCTGAAGGTTGTCTGTTCCCGGGTTAAAACTCTTTACACAGACACAAATTCAAACATCATATTCAACCCATATCTCCTTCCAAATCTTATTGTCATTTTCTTTTTTATATATATATATAAAAACCATTTTTATCAGTTTTATAAAAACAATGCACAAAAAATCAAGGCATAGCAGCTTATAAATTCTTTTCTAAGAAAAAATAATAATAATAGACCAATAAAGCATAACATTTCCAGATTATAATATCAATATTTCATATAATATTAACTTCATATCTTGTCCCTACTTCTCTTTTCCATCCAAATTATTTATTAATTAAAATTTTATTGCCTTTTATCAATACACAAAATCCAAAAAAAAAAGCATATATATCCTTCCATATCTTATTACCATTTTCAATAACATTCTTTGTCTGTTCTATTTCCAATTATCCATTCATCTTTTTTTTCTTTTACTATACTTCTCCTGTACACCAATTGGAGTAACATCTATAACTCATCTATAACTCTGGAAACTTCCGGTTTGTGTGGCTTCGGGGCAGCAGGAATTCGCGATAGCTCGCGATTCCTGCTGTGCTAGCCGTCGAGGTACCCCCGATCCAGATGGGTCAGGGGGATATGGCTGCCCTGTAGGGACAGCTGAAGATAGAGGGGAGTCGGAAAGGGAGGTGGGGGCATCGCAGACCCCCCCTTTCTCCGGGAAAACCCCTTTTTCCCAAGGCGGTGGAGCGGCGGTCAGCAAAAACAACTTTTTAAGCTGCCTATCTATTAGTCCCCAAAGAAAAACCTCTGGTTTCAATTGTACCACAGTTACATCAGCTACTGAGTCAGATCAAATATAGCACCAGCTGAATCTCCTGGTGTACTCTTGGAGAACTATAATACCATAATCTGAGAGTTCCACCAGCATGTAACTTGCAATAACAATGTACTTTTGAAGCAACAACAGCACCATTCCAAGCATTGTTTGACAAAGTTTGGGTTAATGAAAAAAAAAAAAAACTTTTGAGACCAGACTTATTTATTTAGTACTAGATCATCAGCTGCACAGGACCTTCACAAGAACAAAAGATGTCACAAATAACTCCTGGCATGCTGTCATCCAAGAAAAAGAATTGGACATGACTCATTCAGGCATTCATATCCAATGACTCAGACTCATTCTGACATATCACATAAAACCCTCAAAGAAATGGTCAGCATGGACAACTCTGTTGGAAGTGGATGCTCCTGCCAAACTATAGAAGATATGTCAATGTGGGCACCAGTGACAGTTGCAGAGATCAAGAAACTTGTTAGCCAAGTAAGATCCCAGGAAACACCTACCCCTCCAGAAGTCATTAAAAACAAACTGGGCTTCTGGGGCTCTCTACCCTGACACTGCTCTTTACCAGCATTAGCACTTATGCCTAAATACACAAGGATTGGGGATTGTGATCATTGTCCCTATATATAAAAAGAGAAAATGGATAATCCTACCAGTTATAGACCAACAGCCCCTTTAACAAATCAGCAAACTCTATGCAAGACACCTACAGTGGAAATTCCAAAATTGGCTGGAAATATTCTTGGAATTCTTCTGAGCAAGCTGGATTTAGGGAAGGACAATCCACCATTGATCAGTGCTTAGTGTATGCTTGATTGCTGATATAGGAAACTACTACTACCCTCATTTCATCACTGTTGTATAATTATCCAGAGCACACTGGATAATTTTAAACTTTCATGCTGCTTTCAGATACCAATCCTGCTATAACATGCAGTGTTATCAGGTTCTGCACACAGCACTTAAAATCCACAAGAAGATGAACTGTGTCATAAACCAGCTTTAATTAACACCTTGTTAATCATTATAGAGCTCTCTATATTATAATAGAGTGAGTTTGCCATATTCTTCTATCTTTATTGTTCTTACCCCTCCTTTAACACTCTTTAAGACTTTTAAACGTTTTTTAAGATTTTTATTTTTATACTTTTTAGTTTTATTTGGCTTTTTAGTTTTATTTGGGTCTTTATGCTAGTTTTTGACTGTAATAAAGATTTGATTTGATAGACAATGTCTCTGGTGACAAATATCAATGATACATTGTTTTATTAAAATATCTTTTTAAGATTAGAATTTAATGTAAATTTCAATCCTTTTGATCATATATCTTAGTCTGTAATCTGTAATCTTCTCATTTATCCATTTGTATATTGAAATTGAAATGTTCAGCCCATTTCAGCATACATTCTTTCACTTGTTCTTCTTCAGTCTCATATTGCAACAAAAGTTTCTATATTTTAGCAGTAGCATATTCATCATTAGCACTGTGTTCTCTTTCAAAATCAGTGTTTCATTGTCCACATCATAAAATCTTTTTTCACTTTAAATCTTTCTGAGAATTGATAACATGATGTATATGTTATGTTCTGATAATATAAAAAGCCACTGAGAAGTATATCTCTTCATTGTTAATCTTCTCTTAATTTTATTTTACCCTCCCCTTCTAATATCTCATAAATTAACTATCTGTTTGTTTATCTTTTGTCTATCAAATATTTTTTTGTGTGCTAAGGCCACAAAGGTGCCTTCAGCCACAACCTAGATTTATATGTTTTCCTATATTCTATAAATGGCCCTTCTAACATAATGATTTTTGAAGTTTACAGAGTATGACAAAATCTAATTTCAGATCTGGTGGCCTTAATCCTCCTCTTTCCTTAGCATTTCATCTCCGATGACATCTTACCTCTGATTGCAGCTCATGGCAGGGATGATTTTCTTAGAATTTTCTTCTTCTTTATCAGAAACATTCAGCCATTATATACTAGATCAGTTCATCTCACTAGACTTGAGAACTGATTGTACTAAATTGTAGATAAAGCATGTTTGCTTTCAGATTGATTTTTATTATTGTGGAAATTGAACAAGGAAAAACTACATTATTAAGTATCATCCGTGTTATTGTGCATTTTGTAAAATGTGATACAGTATTTTTTTTTTCTCACCCACAGCCCTTCTTATCCTCCTGCCCTCCTATCTTGAGTTGTGAAACATCTCCCTTTTTATGTGACTCCCTATCAGCAGTCAGATGTAGATCTGTTCTGAAAAATACTTTCAAACTGTCCAAACTTTACAGTAAAGGTCACCTTATCATTATATCCCTGTTTTGGCTTATTTAGGTATAATGAAAAGCTGTTTTGACACATGAAAGATGTTCTCATTATGCAAAAAGCTATCTGGCTTGACTTAATAATTTGAAAGACATCCAAGAAGTTCACCTCAAGAATAACAGAACCTCCCTTTTATTAACTCACTGATTGTTTTTGCAGACCTCTAGGTTTGGTACTAACATCCATCATGTTTCCCCCCCCCCCAAACAGTTCTTGTTACAAATGTGGTGCACTTTATTTCTTTCTTCTTTATTTTTTATATTAGAACACCCAAGACCTTTAATTCAAAACTTACCATACATGGATATTCAAAATAAATTATGTATTAAGATAAATACATTTTAAAAATGGAGCAGCTGTAGAAGGGTAACAATATTAGTCTCTTTTAGCAAAACAAACAATGTGTTGATATAGACAATGTATCTGATCTCTAGCCCTCTGCTGGGTCCTGTGCTCAAAGGAAAGAATGAATTATATGTATTATATTGTATTTTTGTACATTATTTTAACTTACACGCATAACCTCAAGAAGGATTAAACTGTGGACCAATATAAAAATATAATAAAGGCATACATAAAATGTCCACATTCATACATTTACATGATCACTCAAATCCTCCCACTTCCTCCATCATCCCTCTCTCCCTCCCTCTCCCACTGTCTGTCTCTGTCTCTGTTTCTCTGTCACTCTCTCTCTCTCTTTTGCACAGTTCTGGAAAAAAAGAAAAACAGAACTGGATTCTCCCTTTCCATATCCTAGTGAAGCAGTATTTTCATGTTTTATGCATCATATGCTGCTCTATCAATTTGACCATCTTATTTACTTTTCTGGTTATTTATGCAACGTTTTATTCAGGTTTCTGACATAAGTTACTTTCTTCCACCGCCTTTTGTTTCCAGTCCACATAGAAGGCTGATGCTATCTCAGTTAGAAATTGAATCGTCTGGGAGATTTTATTTCTGCTTCTAATCATCTCCTTACAGCTCTGTGGATGGCAGCGTTTGGCAAACATCAATTCTTCTTGTTTTCTCTTGTGTCTGAATGAAAGTAATTATGTTTACAACAAATTAAGCATCATTTTTTTTCATCCCTTTTGGTGTTCAGTAGAGCTTGATTCATCTCGTCTTCAGCAGTCACTTAGGCTGCTCCTCGCTTTTGTTCTGAAAAGCAAGCTAAATATTAGCTTGTGGGAAGGATATACTTCCTACTAACTGGGTATAGACCCAGTTATGAGTAATTTGTAGGAATAACTTGGAAAGTCTTGATTGTTCAGATGACTGACTGATTTGGAATAGCTGGTAGATGTTTCAACACCCCTCAGATATCAACATATGGGAGACTGGATTAAATTCCTGGCACATCTCATTGAAAGAGGACTTCGAGTAACAGGGAGAGGAAAAATCTTTGCTTAGATCAACACAGAACTGTTTATATATTCCGAATATTTTAATATTTCTGCTTAAAGATGTAAATCTTTATTTTTTAAGTAAATTTCTAATACAATCTTTCATTTCAGTCTTAAATGACAGTATTATTATGTTCTATCCCATCTTTCCATATCCCTTCCTTCCTCTGCTTTCCATCTTTCTCTATTTCCATATCTCTTTTTATGCTATTCACCTCATACATTCAAACTATACTCTTTAAGTGATGCTGTATATATATTTTATCTTATGCATACATACAATCCCAATACTTAGGATGTTCTTTGTACATTTCTTTGATGTTGACATTATCTTAATCAAGTTATTAATCATGATAAATACATATTAGTTCAAGAATCAGAGATATACCATTTCTCACTCACCAATGTCTGAACAGGACTGGTTGCAGAACTGTTGGGCCTTACATGCTTTTCCTCTGATAATACTGATTTGCAAACTAGGGCATTCAAAACCTTTGCTAGACCAATACTTGAATACAACTCTGTTGTCTGGAATCCACACTATATATCAGACATAAATACAATTAAGCAAATCCAGAAATATTTTACCAGAAGAGTACTACATTCCTCAGTTCGCAACAGAATATCCTACACCACCAGACTTGAGATTCTAGGTTTAGACAACCTTGAACTATACCGGCTAAGATTGGACTTAAGCATAGTACATAAAATCATATGTTACAACATCTTACCAGTTAATGAATATTTCAGCTTTAACCACAACAATACAAGAGCACACAACAAATACAAACTTAATGTAAACACTCCAAATTTGATTGCAGGAAGTACGATTTCAGCAACAGAGTGGTCAATGCCTGGAACTCATTCCCTGATTCTGTTGTCACCTGCTCAAATGCCCACTCCTTTACCCTCAAACTAACCTCTATTGACCTCACCTAATTCCTAAGAAGTGTGTAAGGGGAGTGCATAAGTGCACAATCGTGCCTACCATCTCTGTCCTATTGTCCCCAATTGTTAGCTCCTATTTCTTATATTTAAACTTATGTTTATTCTTATTTCTATTGTATTGCAAGCTTTTGACAAGATAAATAAATAAATATCTAAATTTTGGATTGGCAACCCTAGGATGAAGGATGTTACACCAATGAGAACTTCTTGAAGTCTTCTGTTTACAATAACAATGTTTAAATATTGTAAGTTTAAGCTGGGTAACTTCATCTTTCAGAATTTCCCCAGAGATCATACTGGCAGTTGAAGTTTGGCCAGTTTAAACTTGCTGGTTTAGACTAAGTTATTATTAAATGTCTATAAATCTAACACAGTTAATTAGCTATATTGGGGGGATCTTAAGTTTGTTCAACAATTTGTTACCTATCATTCTTCCAAATTATTTTCATTATTCAGGTTTGTCAAGTGTTCTTATGGGAGTCATAGGCACTCTACAAATTATTAATTTAAATGAGAGAAGGCAGAAACTGGAAGAAGAAAAGAAATAAAAAAAATAAGAGAGGCAATCTAAAGGTTTTATTTTATCTTAATTATCTTCAATAGGAAAAAAATCTGCCTTTCTCTAATTTACATTGCTCTAAATTCATATTATTTGATATATGACTGATCAATATGCAAAATAGTAATGATAACAAATCTTATTTTCCCAAGTTTTACTTTTTTATTCCAGGGAATAAACCATGAAACCTATTGTAGAATTTTCTTAAGTTGGGTAAATTTGTGGTCATGTATCCATTTCACTGTAAAAATCTTAAAAACAGTATTTAAAATGTCCTAAATGTAATCTTGAACCTTATATCTGTAATTCTTACAACAGTTTCTAAATATTTTTTAATGAGAAATTGAGACTAGAGTTAGCAACTAGTTTCAAGCCATCAAATACAGAAGAGGTCCCTAAGATCTGAATGAGTTTATATGTTAAGTCTTTTATCTCCTATATTTATTTGGGGCTATGATTACTATAACCAAAATGACTGAGAAAAAGACATTATATTCTTTTTCTTTTTTTAAAATAAAAGTATTTATAATGATGTATGATAAGAAGTATAGGTTACCAAATTGCCATTTTTCTTTTTTAATAAAGTGGAAGAAGTCTCTGAGTATTGGTTCTTGATTTCTACTATGATCAGTCCCATGGTTAATGCCAACTATTAAATTTAATTTCTTACAGACCCTGGTTTCTCTCTTCTAAACCTTCCAAAAATGTTATTTGTGCCAGGAGAAAAATGTTTTTTTTCTGCTTCAGTGGTATTTCCAGATGTTCTTCACATTCACACATATGGACATTGTTTTCATTTCCCATTAAGTATGTTGCTAAAGGATGCACATCCCTCAAAGCCAAAAACAAAGTACTTAGAAATGATGAAATGTTTGAAATAGCTCTCAAACTGTAGATTAAAGTTATTTAAATGAGCTACATAAAATAAACCTTTCAGATCATACCAAATTCAAGGCTACATTTCAAGGCTGTTATTATCTGTTCTAAATTTCAGAATATACTTTCAGGAATTGGAATGAAGAAAAGGTAGCTCTTGCAAAGCTATCTATCAAAACATGAAGAATATTTTTTTTTCTAAAAATATATACTTGAATTTGTATCCAACTGTATAAATGTTTTTCAGATCCATCTCTAGGGATGCTTTCAGAACTCAGGATGGTATATGATTTGTTTTCCCTGTTGATTGGAGGACTTTGTCAGAAGATCTTACTAGCGGACTTATAATTGCATTCTTGACAATAAGAATGCAACTTTTTGCAGAAGAATTTTGGATAGATGTCCAGAAATTTATCCAATGGAAGAATCCCAAATTCAGCAAGTCTGATTTAATTTATTATCAAAGAGATGAAGTGCTACATATTGCTTTCTTAAAAGCTAATCTCTGTAAGATTTATTCCACATTTGTTTGCATAAAAGCACAATAGATTAATAAAAATAAATAAATTTGAATTTTCAATTTACCTTACTGCTGCAATTATATCAGTAGCAGATTGGCTCCCATCCCATTATAACTGAATCCACCTGGATTTTTTGTTCTTAACAATTTTTCACTATACTGAAATCAGAACATTGGCTATTATGTGGTCTTGAGAAAATTTATTTTGTGGACTGTGTGTCCCTATGTATGTTTCTCTACTTTTATAAAATGTATTTTCACTTGATTGTCATATTATGCATAGATGATTTGGGTAAGTCTGAGCAATGTTTTGTTAGCCAGAGACCATGTTTAATTGTGAAGGAATGGGAAAAGTAACAAAAACTTGGTGAGATGGGAGGCATAGAAGATTAATAATATATGAATAAAAATACAGTGTCAAGGAACTGGTGCAAAAAGAGATGGGGCTGTATCTCTTTTTTCCCCCTATGAATTTCAGGGAGTTTCATTTTTAAAAAAAAATCATTCAAACATTCTACTACATACAGTATTTTTGTACTTCTTGATTAAGATTGAAAAAGTTTTTTAGAAATTGTAGCTGCAGATGCAAGAGCCACAAACACAGGTGGGTAGATCCTGGGCTTTATGAAGCTATATGGTTCCATGTTGCTAAATTATGGACTATGATAATGCTCATAACATTATATCCAAATATCCTATAATTTGTATACACCCATGCACAGGTGCACACACTATGAAAGAGTCAAGCCAATCATGCTAACAAACCCTAACATATTAGTTAAAGAGAAACTATGCCTACATGCAGATGTTATACACTGGACTTACAGAAATAATCTTTATTGATATCATTTCAGAAATTCTGAAAATTGGAACTCTATTCAGATATTATAAGTAACTGCCTTCAAAGGAGTTTTGACCCCTGGTAACTGATTGGACAAATTCTTGTAGTTTTCTTGGCAAGATTTTCTGAAGCATTTATGCCCTTGGACTGAGAGAGAGGACTGGTATGTGGGATTTATGTAATGCTTAAAGTAAGTAGGTAGGTAGTATTTACATAACACTTAAGTAGCATTTAATTTGTCTTAGTAAAGTTACATGTTTTAATGTAACTTTAGACTGGAAATCTGTCCAGTCTATTCAACCTGGGTAGTTCTAGATGGATGCTGGTTACTTCAGAAAGCCTGTATACAGTACTTTAGCCTAGGGTTGGTAGTAATCTGAATTTTTTTTAATTTAGTTGGCATCTGCAAGAAATAGTAATTTAGCTGCCATAACCACTGATCATGTTTTCATTTTCTCCTTTTTATATATTTCCTGTGTCTTTTCCATGCAATCAAGAAAAGGACACTTTTTGCCATAGGTCCTAATTACTTGTTGTGGAAATTTGAAAATAAAATTTAAAAAATCTTTACTTGAGCAAGCCATCCCTTACTGTATAGCAAACATGCACACACGCAAACATACACACACACATATGTGCATATGGATATTTGTTATAAATATTTATATATAATGAATATCCACATAGAATAGAATAGAATAGAATAGAATAGAATAGAATAGAATAGAATAGAATAGAATATTGGCCAAGTGTGATTGGACACACAAGAAACTTGTCTTGATGTAAATACTCTCAGGATACATAAATAAAAGATACGTTTGTTAAGAATCAAGAATCATAACGGGCAACACTTAATGATAGTCATAGGGTACAATCAACAATCAAATCATACTAGGAAATAGTCAATATAAATTGTAAAGATACAAGCGACAAAGTTACAGTCCTACAATCACAAGTGGGAGGGGATGGGTGATAAGGAGTGATGAGAAGATTGACAGTTATAGTAGTGCACACTTTGTAAATAGTTGAACAGTGTTAAGGGAATTATTTGTTTAGCAGAGTGATGGCATTTGGGGAAAAAAACTGTTCTTGTATCTAGTTGTTCTGGTGTGCAGTGCTCTATAGCATTATTTTGAGGGAAGGAGTTGAAACAGTTTATGTCCAGGATGTGAGGGGTCTGTAAAGCCCTCTTTTTGACTCGTGCAGTATACAGGTCCTCGATGGAAGGTAGGTGGTAGATTTAGACACCTTATGGAAGATAATAATTATTAGGTTGCACATTATTTTGGAGTAAATGAAAAGGTGCTTTGGAGCATGGGTAGGTGAGTTGTTGGTTGATGACCCCCTTTAGGATAGGCAATGAGAGAGGATGTCAAGCATAGAGACATAGAGAACGAACAAGGGAGGGATCCCAAATGCCAATGAAAATAATTATGTTGCTGCCTGATGTAGTTCAGCAATGTAATTCTTTCTCAAGAGCCTGATACAGGAAATTTGCTATAATAAGCAAATTAAAGATTGTTGATGATGGCACAGTGGTTAAAGTGCAGTACTACAGGCTACTTCTACTGACTGTCGGCTGCCTGCAATTTGGCAGTTTGAATTTCACCAGGCTCAAGGTTGGCTCAACCTTCCATCCTTCCATGGTCAATAAAATGAAGAGCCAAATTGTTGGGGGAAATATGCTTACTCTGTAAACTTCTTAGAGATGTCTGTAAAGCACTGTGAAGTAGTATATAAATCTAAGAGATATTGCTATCTGAATCAGGAATGTGCAAATATCCCCTACTCTAGTTCTCTTCTATCCATCCATTGGGCTTTGAGGTGAAAGCTGTCCAGGAAGTCAATATTCGTGTAACCTCTGTAGTCCTGTCTTTGCAGTACTAATTAAGCCTAACAATGGTCTAAAGCCACACCAACATTTCATATAAACTATCAAGATTTTCACCAGAGATATTGGAGATATCATCCAAGAGACAACTTCTCCAAGTTCTTCACTCTGTACAGCTAACTTGATTTCATTCCAGCCAACTGCAATGCAGATGGTATCATCTACCGAAGACCTAGAAGGTTCTGAGCATCTCAGCCAAACTAACCCAGAGTGTCAGACATCACTCTGTTACCTATGCTCTATTTCCTATGCCACCTTCCCCCAGTGAACAAATTCTGAGGTTCTGATCGCACACTGCCTTGATAAGCCACCACAGCTCAAATTCCTTTTTTTTTTTTTTGGTCCTCCCCACTCCCCACCGATTGCAAACCATCACTCTCCAACTGAGAGACTGCCTGCCTCATTAGACAAATGTCAAACTGGGGCAAAATGTTACTGGTTTCAACGAATATCATCTGAAAATGATGAAAGCCCCTCTTCCAAAGTCACCACTTGTCTAGAACCTTTTATCAACTTCCTAATCCCACATCAGCTCTCAAACCCCATGAAACTATCCTTCATCCAATACCATCTGAGGTTCATTAAACCATTCAGCCTATCTCCAGAAAGCACATACGCACACACACACACACACACACACACACACACACACACAAGGGGAGGCAAAGGTGAGCGAAATAATGAAGTATCTAAGAAGCAGTGGTATTCTATGTGGGAATAAACTTTAACTTCAGTATTGGGTAATGATTAGTCTAAGACCTTATACATACATGTCTGCCTAAGGGTCACTGAGATAAGCAAGGAAATTAAAAACAAACATCAGAAACAATTAAGCAGCTCAGACAATTGTAAACAGTTTTGTGTGCTATATCTAATTATTGTAATCCACAATGTGAATGCTTACTATGTACGAATTTCTCAATAAAAGGGGGCACTAGAATTTGCTCTAGTCTCCCATCCCGAGTACACCAGCCTCTGTGTCTCATTCTTTCCATGGGAGTCCACCACAATTCTATCCACCAAGAAACAGCAAAAGCCTATAAATAAGGAACTGGCTATAATATAAGCTTAAACAGTCCAATATCCTCCTTAGCCTGTAATTCCAAAATGGGGACATATAAAGGAAATATGATTAAGCAATAAAGAGAATCATCTTCCTGTTAGAAATGCAAAGTGAAATAGAGTGCTAAACGGAGAGTAAGAAACAGCAATTAATTATGTTAACTCTCCTTCTTTATGTGTCCCAATTCAGTGATGGAAAAACTGCAATACTTAACCCGCTGTGTATTATATTAACTCATAATGTTCTGGAATGCTGCTTAAAATTGTCATAATTCCATCTCTTCTCTGACAGGAAACATTTCTATACAAGCCACACATAATTATGGATATAGTCATAAAACTATGGGGATTAAATGCCAAACAATTTGCATGAGCCAGGTGTTGGCACTTGTTTCCAGATGGCAATTTTCTTGGGGAGACAAACTATTTGGCAACTGAATATATGTTTATGGTTTGATACTTGCTGGAATCCCGATGTGCTTGTTATGTACCATTCTTATACAACTAAAGATAGAGGCATTTCAGGAAAACAGCAGCTTTATGAACAGCTGATATGATTCCGGAAACCAAACATGCTCAGCCACAGAAATGTGCCAATCTTTCATGCTGGTAAAATAGACTGAATTAAGTAGACTTTAAGCCAGTTAAAGTGGTGTCCTTGGTGCTCTCTGAACTTAGTTGTTTGCTTGCAGACTTTTCATTATTCAATGAGGTAACATTATCAGTGTAATGATGCCACCTAATTGGTGCACTGATGATGTCACCTACTTGGGTAATGGAATATCTACCAGCAAACAAACTCAGAGAGCATTCACAGTCCAAGCTTGAACTACGGATATTGGAATCAGTCAAAGTAGATGATGTTAAATTTGATTGGATGTCAGTTAATTAGAATCAAACCCACCACTCTGGTGAAACAGATCCACTTTGCTCTCTTTAAGCTTACTAACCCAATTTTACAGATCTGGTTTATTAAGGTTTAAGATGACACAAGCTTTATGTTTTTCATATGAAGGTAATCCCGGAGGAATTAATCTGAATGTCATTTGTCCTGTGCCTTGAGTTCCATCTTGTAACAGCATCAGGTTCCCCCAAGGCCATGAAAGAAATCTCAGTAACAAGATATCCAGTTTGTTCTTTTGGCCTAGACTTTAAGATAAGCATAAGTAAATAATCTGTACAATTATGATTTAGAATGAACCGTAGAACTATAGAGGCAAATGTCAGTATTTGAAAGTGAAATGTGTCTTTTGTAAATTGATAAATTGATCTGATGTTTTTACAGTAGCTTAAGCAAGTATTTATTTAGGAGCTTAAGAATTTAGCACAATTTCTTAAATTCTTAAGCTCCTAAATATTTATGTATTTATTTTATTTATTTATTTTTGTCAATTGCTTACAAAATAATAGGTATAAGTAAAAACATAGTTATGAATACATGGATACATGTAAGAAAAATGAAAAATGAAAATAAAAGAAACAATAGGACAGGGATGGTTATGCACACCCCCTACAGACCTCTTAGGAAAGGGATGAGGTCAAGAGTAGACAGTCTGAGGTTAAAGTTTTTGAGGTTTGGGGAAGAAAACACAGAGTCAGGTAGAGTATCCCAGACACTGACCACTCTGATGCTGAAGTCGTATTCCCTGCAATCAAATTTGTTACGATTAACCTTGAGTTTGTATCTATTATTTGCTCTTGTGTTGTTATGGTTGAAGCTGAAGTATTCATTGACAGGTAGAACAGTGCAATTATGATTTTATATACTATACTTATATCAGACTGAAGATGGCGTAGTTCTAGTTTTCTAGGTCTAGAATTTCAAGTCTGGTGGCATAAGGTATCCTGCAACAAGTAGAGGAATGGAGAACTCTTCTTATGAAATATTTCTGGACTTTTTCAACTGTATTAATATCAGATACGTAATGTGGGTTCCAGACTGATAAGCTATATTCAAATATTGCTCTAGCAAATGTTTTGTATGCTCTAGTTAGTAGTGTAATATAACCAGAGAAAAAGCTACATAAGATTAGGTTAATAACTCTTAACACCTTTTTGGCTATGTAGTTACAGTGAGCTCTAGCATTTAGTTTATTAGAGATGAGAACTCCAAGATCCTTGACAGAGTTTGGGGTTAGGGTTAGGGTTTGGGTTTGGGTTTGGGTTTGGATTAGGGTTAGGGTTAGGGTTAGGGTTA
Organism: Hydrophis major; assembly: GCA_033807585.1. Taxonomy (NCBI): domain Eukaryota; kingdom Metazoa; phylum Chordata; class Lepidosauria; order Squamata; family Elapidae; genus Hydrophis; species Hydrophis major. The sequence goes on along the minus strand of CM066328.1, from coordinate 293,932,822 downwards.
GGTCTTGACTATTCAGCCTGTATTTTATTTTCTGATATTTTTGCCAATATGTAGGACAGAGCATTTATTTGTTGAGATTTGAAGTTGCCATTTGTTTGACCATTCTGATGCATAATCAAGGTCTTTTTGAAGGGTAGCAGTATTGTCTGTGTTGTTGAATATCTTTGCATCATTAGTGAAGAGAACGCAGTTGCTCTTTTTTTTAAATAAAATTTTTATTAATTTTCAGTAAACAAACATACACAAACAAAACACAAAACATAAAAACATAAAACTTCTTTTTGGAAAGCGGCTTAATCCAGGGTTACATCTTTTTGTACAGACATAAATCAAAATCATGCTCACTTTATATACCATTTCATATCTTATTTACAATTCTACATTTTCTGTATAACTTCTCCCATCTTTTCACTCTCTTAATTCTATTTTATTTATTTCATCTCAATTTAAATCATTATGCTTGTATCTTTTGTCTGTTTTATTTCAATTATCTATTATCTTTTCTCATTAACACAAAATTTCTCCTGTAATCACTTTGCAGTATGACGCCTTTATATCTTTTCCCTAAATTTAACACTTAAAATAATATATAATTTTCATTCTGATTCTGCTTAGTACATTCTAAAGCTACGTACTATATTTTAAAATAGGAAAATAATAAGTTTATAATATAATTAAAACAATAATCCATAGCAAATTAAACTCTATCATTAAGTCTTAAGCATTTTACACATTCCTTTTAATATTTTATCCCATTTTATAATCATATAATGTTCCAATTTTCTAACGTTATTTCAAATACAAATACAACAATAGTCTCATGTACTTTTGCAGAATCTCTTTTTTAATTATATTTTTACCCATTATCTCTGAATAAATCCTGTTTCTTTACATCTTGTTTCAAACCTTTGTAACTTCTCTTCCCTTTTTCCCTTCTTTTCTTCTCCAGTATAGCCTTTTTAACCCCCTGTCTCTTGATCTCCACCCTCTTTATCTCCACTCTCTCTGTATTCCTCTTTTCTGTTGCTTTCTGACATTGTATCGATTTTTCCCCCTATTTTTCCCTTTTTTTGGTTGTTTTTTTAAGTCTTAGATTCTCAGTAAGGACAAATTGCAGTGTATGTGAAAGAGGATATGAAAGTAGAGCTAATATGGTCGGACCCTGATGGAAGAACTCTGGTTTTGCAGATCTGGATTAATGCTTTCCCAATCCTTTTAGTGGTAATCTATGCCCTGAATGGAGAGCAAAAAGAGCTTTTCAAGTATTTGCATGAAAAAATAGTAGGAATGGAAAAAAGAAATATTTGTATCATAGGGGATTTTAATGCTATTGCTGATTATCAAAAAGACCACAGTATTGGGGGTAGGAACCGAAAAAAGAGAGAGCTTCCAAAAACATGTATGTAAATGATAAAGGAGTTAAATTTGATTGATATATGGAGAAGGTTAAACCCTGAGAAAAAACAGTTTACATTTTATTCAAATCCCCACCAAATATGGACATGAATTGACATGGCATGGATGAATGGGGAAATAGCAAATGAAATAAAAGAGATTGAAATTTTACCTAATGAATGGGCAGACCACAATCCAATTCAAAAAATTTGGAAAGGTAGGAAAAAACCCAGGAAAAAGTGGACACTAAATATGCAGTTAATTAGAGAAAAAGAATATATGAACAAACTTCAGAAGGAATTAAATTATTTCTTAAAAGAAAATAACAATGGAGTAACTATGAAACAAAATATTTGGGACACAATGAAGGCAGTAATAAGAGGTATAACAATCTCTTCTAATGCCAAGAGGAATAAAGAAAAATATGCCCAGCAAAATAAACAACAAGAAATTAAAGAATTAGAAATTCAATTACAAAATACCCCCAAAGGATTCAAGATTGCAAAATCAGATGACAATAACTAAACACAAATTGAATTTAATTGAGCAAGAAAGAATGATTATAAATTTGAATTCAACTAGACAAACTTATTTTGAGCACGCTAATAAGTCAGGGAGATGGATGTCCTATAGACTTAAAAAAGGGAAAGGAAAAAGATTGATTTACCAATTAATAGATGGAAACAGAGATACACAACAGGGGATAGAACAGAAAAAAGAAATTGCCCACAAGTACTTTGAAGGCTTATATAAAAAGGAAGAGGTCAATAAGGATAGGATAAGAAGCTATTTAGATAAAATAAAAGATAAAGTAATTGAACTGATGAAAGAATTATTAAACAAAGATATTACTTGGTCTGAATTGAAAACAGCAATAGAGAACAAGAAAAATAGTAAATCTCTGGGACCAGATGGGATCCCAGGGGATTTGTATAAGGCAATAGGTGAACTAAATAGGACCCCTTATGGTGGAAATTTTTAACGATGTCTTATTGGCAGCCAGAATGCCGGACTCATGGAGGGGCGCATTGATTTCATTGATCCCGAAAGAAGATTTGGATCCCCAATATATACAAAACTACAGGCCAATTTCCTTGTTAAATATGGATTATAAAATATTCACTTCTATTGTTGCAAACAGATTAAAAAGAATTTTGAATAATTTTATTCATCAAGACAAAATGGATTTCTCCCAAACAGACAAATCAGGAATAATTTAAGAATAGTACTAGATGTCCTGGAATTCTATGAAGCCTACCCCGAAAAACAAATAGCCCTTTTGTTTTTAGATGCAGCAAAGGCCTTCGATAACCTCAATAGGCAATTTTTAATCCAAATAATTTATAATATGAATTTAGGCACCAAATTCAAAAATAACTACTATTTATGATACACAACAGGCGAACATCACGATAAATGGGGAATATACCTGCCAAATTAAAATAGAGAAAGGAGTCAGACATGGTTCCCCACTCTCAACCCTGCTCTTCATATTATCATTGGAAATATTATTAACATAGATTAGACAAAATTCAGACATAAAAGGATTAAAGGTTAAGAAAAAAGAATATAAGCTGCAAGCGTTTGCAGATTTTTTTTTTTTGCATGATTTTTTTTTATTGAAGAGCCAATTGAAAGAGGACAAAAACTGATAAACAAATTAGAGGAATTTGGAGTAGTTGCAGGATTAAAAATTAATAGAAAGAAAACAAAATTAATGACTAAAAATCTAACAGGAAAACAGAAGTTAGAATTAGAAAAGGTCATGGGATTTCAAGTGATAACGAAAGTTAAATACTTAGGAATATGGCTGACAGCACATTACAAAACACTAAAGGAAAATAACTTTGGCATTAAAAGGAAAAGATACATCAATGTATTATGACAGCTGGAACTGCTGGTACGAATGGATGGAACAAAGATCGAGTAAACAACAAAGGGCAAAAGAAATTAGGTTATAATCGTAGTAGTGAATGTATATATATATTCGCACAAGGTGTAATGGTATAGAGGGTACAAAATAAGGTTGAAAATAAGATCCCATAAACTGCTGAGGATGAAATAGCTTTCAATTGTCTCCTGAATTTTCTTTTTCACTTTTTCTTCTTTATTTCTTTTTTCTCTTTCACATTTATGTATATTGTTTGTCTGTTTTAATTGTAAAATTAATAAAGTTTATTTTTTAAAAAAGAATTTAGCACAATATTATTTTTTTAAAATAAATAAATAAAATCATTTCATTGTGTGTACTACTTGAGTCTGGCTACTCAGCAGGATCATTTTCAGAAAGAGTGGGAAAAGGATTTAAAAGAAGGAATTAAAATGGCAGAGCTAAAGAAAAAATCGTAGTCAAGATGTTATTAAAAAAGTACCCAAATTAACAGGAATTAATTTATATGATCAATATTCTTTATTTAGGAAACATGTTGTCAGAAACATGCAATCATATACTACAGAAGAGGAAACAGTGTTTTAATTAATAAACAGTTTAACGAACTATATTTTCCACTAACGAATTTAGCTATCAGTCTTTGCCTTCTCTGATCTATTTTATTTCCCTTATAACTCCTTCAAGTGATCTTTCCATCTCTTTTGGCTGAGTATGCCTTTCAGTCAACACTTACCAGAAGTTATTCACTTTTCAATCTCACTGTTTGAATTTAATTGTTTCTTGTTTCTCAGTCATGTAACCAGATAGGTAACAGCCCAATATGTTGCAGAAATCAGTGAATGGGTAAATTAGGGCACCACAGATTATGAATGAGAGAGGGATTCATCCATTTCACAATTTCATGTGAAGTTATCTAACTTCTGCTTTTTAAACTACTGTACTACCAATAAATCATTCTTATTGTATGCAGCAATCAACCTATGTTCTTTGTGGATTGTTAAAATAATAATAATAATAATAATAATAATAATAATAATAATAATAATAATAATAATAATAATAATATAATGGAAAAGGACACAAAAATGCTCAACAATGAAAATAAAGTGTTTAGATGCCCTATACTAGAAAAAATAGCATACATATGGAAATGCATCTGAATTTAAGGTGCATTTTTCATTTTAAAATATTTCAGAGTGATGATGTGGATATGGAGAAATTATACTTAAGACAGAAAAAAAAATCTGAGAAACTAAAAAGAAAATAAAAATGCTCTTTTATCCATCCCTATTACAAGCAGAGAGGAAAACAACTTTAAGAGATCTATTTGAAAAAGGCAAAGTTGATGTTACCTTTGTTGAAAGGTGTCAAAATGCCTTTCCTTTGAGGATTCGATTTTCCTGCTGGGAGAGCTCTGGCACACGGATATGGAAAGCTGGATCTTTTTATTTTTCAGGAAGGCAAGGGACAGCAAGAAGTCTGCGTTCCTGGACTAGCTAGCTTCTTTTGGTAAGTCCCTGGTTTTTTATACTCTTTTCTCCCTTTTGTGTGTGAATGTTTGTATTTGTGCTTAATGTGTCAAATCCTGTTTGAGTTTTGTCTTTATTCCTGCTGGAGGGCAAACTCCGTGGGGTGCGGAAGGCAAACTCCATGAGGTGGTTAGTTTGTATTATTGTTTTTTTTCCTAATCTCTTTTAGCTTTATAATGGATTTTCATATTTGTCTGGTGGCAATCTACTGTCTGTCTCTTTTGTAATTTATATTTTTTTGTGTCTTTTGTCTATTTGTTTTGCTTATTTGGTATGTCCTGTGTTTGTAAGGGTTTCCTTTTCTTTCTTTCTTTTAAACAAGTTTTATTTTCAAAACACACAATACATAAATACACATAAACACAAAACATAAAAGCATAAAAAAAATCTCTTTTCTGAAAGTTGCTTAGTCCCGGGTTAAAACTCTTGGTACAGACACAAATTCAAATTCATATTCATTTTACATACCATTTCATATCTTATCAACATTTTCAATTTTCTATATAACTTCTTCTCTCCTTTAAATTTTCTCAGTTTTATTTTATTTTATTTATCTCCTCTCAATTCATATCATAATATTTATTATTCTTTGTCTGTTCTATTCCAGCCAACCATTTATTTTTCTTCTTTAAAAAAAAAGAAGAAATACTTCTCCTGTACACTATATGGAGTATGATGCCTTTATCTCTTTCCCCTATATTTATAATACTTAATATAAAACACATAACATACATTGGGATTCTGTCTGGTACATTTTAAAATTATACTATATTATCAAAAATAATACAAATCTATTCATTAATATTAATATTCATTCATATCTTAAACATTTAACTCATTGCTTTTCAGTTAAATCACATACTCTTATGGGAGCCCCATTTTCCATAATTATTCCCCCCCCCCCGCATCACATATTATAGCTCAATATTTCATTAAAATGTTCCTCTTTCTTCTACTTCAAATCTCATTTCACAAAGATTGTGCAAGTATACCATATTCTAATCATTAATATTAACAATCATTTATATCTTGAATATTTTATCCATTTCAATTAAATATCATGCCTTTGTGGGAACACTTATGCTTTCCAAAAATTATTACCCCCCCCCCACATCACAATCTTAAATCATGTTTCATTACAGTACTCCCTTTTCTTAACCAAAAATTTCACTAATTTATGTTAAATATTTTATCACATTTTAAGTTACATATTATTTCTAATTTTCTATGATTACTTCTAAATACAAGTATAAAAATGCAGTCTTATGTACCTTTCTAGAATCCCTTTAACAATAAAATTTATTCATTATCTCTAAAAAACTTTTGCTTTTTAACATCTTGCTCCCTGTTATATATGCATATAAGTAATAAAGTGTGAGCTTGGAGTTGGTGCGGGGTTCTGGCCCTGCACTTCGGATTGGCTGTTAAGCGGCCGTACCGGATTGGCCCGTTCCGGGGAATCCGATTGGCCCTTAACAGAGAGTTCCTATTGGTCATAAAAGCTAGCGTTCCTAGCCTGTTATTGGTTAAAACGTTACAAGGGTTGCCTATATAAGGCAAGGGTTACTGTTGTTTTATTGAGAAGTCACTATGTAAATAAAGAGCTGAAGTTCACCATTCAGAGGCTTGTCTCCATTCCTCCTCACCCATTCTCAAACTTAACACTGGCGACGAGGATGGGATTTGGAGACATCTGAACCAACGAAACTTCGAAGAACACTGAGCATGTGACAGATGACGCCAACAACGGAACCATGTCCGGCGGCATTGTACCACCCGCTCCATTTGATCCAACCCAAGAGGACTGGGAGTCTTACATGGATCGCTTCCAAATGTTCCTAGAGACGAACAATTTGAAGGACGCCACACCAGGAAAGAAACGGGCGGTATGTCTAACGCATTGCAGTCCAATTGTATTTAAGATGGCTAAAGCACTAGCCAAATCCCAAGAAGCAAAGGCGATGGATTGGAATGATCTCGAACCTCTCCTGGGAGGTCACTACACCCCAACTGTGCCTACGCTCGTGAGATGGCACGAGTTTTTCAGGAGGAACCAGCGAAAGGGAGAAAGCATGGCCGACTTCATAGCAGAACTCCGAAATTTGGGAGGCCTCTGCGAATTCACCGATTTAGAAGAGGCACTACGAGATCTCTTAGTCCTGGGATTAGATGCACCAGGCGTGCAAAGCAAGCTGATGGCAAAAGGAGACATCAGCCTTGCCGAGGCCATCGCTGAAGCCACGGCAGCAGAGATGACCAAGAAGTCGGCTGCACAACTACGCCACAACCGCGTTACGGTACCTCCACTGACAAGTGACATTTTATCCAAGTCAGAAGGACAGCTGGCGACAACGCATCATGAAGACCTCTCTTCATCATCAGACAGCGACAAAGAGGGGGTCCATCGACTGCAGTCCGACCAGGACCCTCACCCGAAGCCCTTACGCCCTTGTGCTGGTTGTGGAGCCAACCATGCCAGATCCGAATGCAAATTCCGCGATGCACTCTGCCACAAGTGAGGGAAACGAGGTCACATCGGACGGGTCTGCTGCAGCTTGCCAGGACCCAGCCAGGCCTCAAAAGGGACTAACTATCACCAATCAACAGGAAACCGTCCTGTAAGGCGAGAACCAGCAAACCACTCCTACAGAAATCGAGCTTTGCAGAGAGAAGAGGCTCACCATACTATCACTATCGGTCATGCCTCAACCTTGGACACTAAGAAAATTCGAGTCACAGTAGCCATCGAAAACCAGCCTTGCCTCATGGAAGTTGACTCGGGATCGTCCCTCTCGATGGTGTCGTGGAAGACATTCAAGCAACTTATCCCCACAATTCAACGCCAAGATCTACGGTTCCAACGCCTCATCCTCAAGGACTACCAGGGGAATCGAATCCCCGTCGTCGGGTCCTGCTAAGTCCGAGTCTCCTTCAAGAAGCACACAGCGTACTTACCTTTAACGGTCATCGATAGAGATAGGCCTAGCCTACTGGGCCTCCAATGGTTTGCACCACTCGGCATTGAAGTGGCTGGCGTAAACCAAGTCGGTGGCTGTGACTGGGAGAAAGACCTTATATCTGAGTTCAGGGACGTCTTCGCGTACAGCTTAGGTGAGTACAAAGGGACCCTGATCTCATTCAGCTTAGATCCAAAAATAGCTCCCATTCGTTTGAAACCCCGTTGAGTTCCGTTCACTTTAAAACCGAAAATCGACAAACAACTAGACAAACTGATAGCTCAGGGGGTGTTGAAGCCCATCAATCACTCCCCTTGGGAAACCCCTATTGTAACACCCATCAAGCCAGATGGGCCAATCCGAATTTGTGGGGACTACTGGGCCACCTTGAACTACGACCTGCAGCAGAACGCATATCCAGTCCCGGTGGTGCAGCACCTCCTCCATTCCCTGGGGGGCGGGAAAGATTTTTCTAAATTGGATTTAGCTCAAGCATATCAACAATTACCAGTGGATGAAAAAACAGCATAGGCCCAAACTATTGTGACGCACCGCGGTGCCTTTAAATGTACCCGGCTGCAATTCAGAGTTAGTGTAGCCCCGGGGATCTTCCAGAGCCTTATGGAAAGGTTATTGCAAGGAATTAAGGGTGTGGTCCCTTATTTTGACGATGTTTTAATAGCAGCCCCTACAAAAAATTTTTTACAAGACCGGTTAAAATCAGTCCTAAAAAAATTCCAAGAAGCCGGTCTTAGGGTTAAAAAAAACAAATGTAAATTATGTACTGACAGTGTTGAGTTTCTGGGGTACCTGATTGATAGCCAGGGCATTCACCCTACTGAGAGTAAGTTAAAGGCGATCAAAAATGCTCCCAGGCCACGAAGCAAGGCCGATCTCCAGGCGTTCCTAGGCTCATCAATTTCTATAATGTATTTTTACCGCACAAAGCAACCGTCGCTGAACCGTTACACCGATTGTTAGATAAAAAAGCAATGTAGTTATGGGGTCACCGAAAAGAACAGGCGTTCCGAAATGTGAAAAAACTGCTCACATCTGACTCTGTACTCATGCAGTATAATGAGACTTTGCCGTTAGTTATAACCTGCGATGCATCGCCTTTTGGGGTGGGTGCCATTTTGAGCCACGTGCTGCCTAATGGGAACGAAGTCCCTATTGCATATTTTTCAAAGACTCTTTCGAAAACAGAGCGGAACTATGGACAAATTGATAAAGAAGCTCTCGCAATCGTCTCAGCTGTGAAAAGATTTCACGAATACGTGTATGGGAGGGTTTTTACCATTGTGACTGACTACAAACCATTGCTAGGGATAATAGCCGGGGATAGGCTGACTCCCTACATGTTATCCCCTAGGATGACCCGATGGTCAGAATTCTTAGCTGCTTATAATTATCGGTTGCAATATCGGCCGGGGAAAGCCATTCCCCATGCCGACGCATTGAGCCGAGCACCACTTCCAGAGACTCTCGACGATCCAGCACCAATGGTAACCATGTTGCAAATCGAGGCACTCAACTCGCCACCACTGACTGCATGAGACATCGCAAGAGAAACCAAGCGCGACCACACCCTAGCACGAATCCTGGGTTGGGTAGAACGCGGATGGCCATTGGACCAAGTATCAGATGACTTCACACCGTTCAAGTCTAGGCAGACTGAACTGTTCTCCCAGAAGGGCTGTATTATCTGGGGCGATAGAGTCGTTATTCCAGAGCGGCTCCATAAAACGTTGCTGAGAACATTGCACGAGGGCCACCCCGGCATCGTGCGAATGAAAGCACTTGCACGAAGCTACGCATTGTGGCCGGGCATTGACAAGCAAATCGAACAGTGGGTTAAAGCTTGCCCCCAGTGCCAAGAAGTCAGCAACGCCCCACCAAAAGCCATGCCTACTGAATGGGAGACACCTCGCGGACCCTGATCCCGAATTCACCTGGATTTTGTGGGACCAACCAAGGGCCACACCTTTCTGCTTACAGTCGATGCCTACTCAAATTGGCTTGAAATTCATCGTATGACAACTATGACCTCTGAGGCAGTCATCAAGGTTCTCAACAGACTCTTTGCAACCCACGGACTACCAGACGTCCTGGTGTCCGATAATGGGCCACAGTTTACTGCACTAGTGTTCGAGCAGTATCTTGCTGATCGCGGCATCCGCCATGCGCTCACCTCGCCTGTGCACCCTGCGACCAATGGCCGAGCAGAACGCATGGTCCAATTTGTGAAGAGAACCTTGCAAAAAGTAGACTACGACAACATTGAAGACAAGGTCAATCAAATCCTCTTCTTGCAACACATCACCCCACATAGCATCACTGGCAGAACTCCCGCCGAACTGCTTATGGGACGAAGGCTCCGCTCCCACCTCGACCGGTTGCACCCTGCTTATGAACCGGAGAAACCACTATGATCCAGCGGCCGCTGTCGCACCTTCCAGGTAGGAGACCTCGTGTATGCAAAGAACTTATCAGGCAACCCGTTGTTGGTGGAAGCGACAGTAGTACGTGTAACCGGCCTCAGATCCTACCTTGTGCAATGCCTTGACAATAAACTTTGGAAACGGCATATCGACCAATTATGGTCACGATTTGCAGCAGCCAGTCCGCAACTCCCCTACGACCAAATTAAGGGGGGGGAGGTATGGAAGATGTGGAAATTCTAGAGAACCCGCTCGAAGGAAATGACGATTTAAATGTAACTCAAGAAGTGGAGCTGGAGGGAGAAACGTTTGTGCCTCAGGGAATTGCGGAAAATGTGGGCAATGACTTGGAAGTGAACTCTGAACCAGAGGCAGCCCCACCACCAAGTGGCGATCTACCTCAGCTGGATTGCAACCAGCCAATACAAAGGAAATCCAAAAGACTGAAAAAACAACCATCCTATTTAAGGGACTATGACTTGGACTAAGGAACCAGGGAGAAGGGGTGTTGTGTATGTATATAAGTAATAAAGTGTGAGCTTGGAGTAGGTGCGGGGTTCTGGCCCTGCACTTCGGATTGACTGTTAAGTGGCCGTACCGGATTGGCCCGTTCCGGGGAATCCGATTGGCCCTTAACAGAGAGTTCCTATTGGTCATAAAAGCTAGTGTTCCTAGCCTGTTATTGGTTAAAACGTTACAAGGGTTGCCTATATAAGGCGAGGGTTACTGTTGTTTTATTGAGAAGTCACTATGTAAATAAAGAGCTGAAGTTCACCGTTCAGAGGCTTGTCTCCATTCCTCCTCACCCATTCTCAAACTTAACACTCCTCACCATTAGGACTTCTCATCCCTTCCTTTCTCTCTTGCTTCTTCTTCTCCTTGTCCTCTTTAATCCCTTGCCTCTCCACCTCCCTTTTATTCTGCTTTCCCCCTTTCTGTTGTTTCTTAACACAATGTCCCCTTTTCACCTTATTCTTCTCTTTTTGGGCTGTTTTTCCAGATCTCCAAGAGATTTTTCCTTTTTCTCTTGCTTTTTCCTTTTCTTATTTGTCTAGTTTTCTTAATTACTTAGACTTTTGTCTATAGGGATTCTTTAATACCTTTTATTTGATTCCTTTTCCTATGTAAGTTTGTTTTATGGCTGGCCTGATATTCCCCTTTGGCTTTTCCTGTTTGAGTGACACTACTGTCTTCGTGAAGTCCCCTTTCCACACCTTCAAAGTTCACAATTTGTTGTAGCCCTTGCTCATACTAACTTGGCCACAGTTAAGAACCTAACATTTCTGTTAGCATGAGGCCAGATCTGTCAGTTTCCTTCTTAATTTCTTCGACAAGCTTAAGTACTTGGCAGTAGACATAGTGAATCAAATATTTTATCGTCTAAATTTTTCCTACAATGTGAATTCTCAACTTTTCATGTTTACAATAATTAATGGCTTAAATTAAAGTTCTCAGAATCCATTATCAAAGCGTAAGCAAAACTATTTCTCTATGTCATTTTAATCCTGGTTAAGATTTAAATCTTAATTTAAATTTAATTTTAATTCAGTTTTGGTTTCATTCAATAAAACTTTCATGACATGAAAATATAAATAAATAAGCTATCCATATTATTATAGTAAATAATATGAGTTTTGCATTCTGAATATGAATACACACAGAGAGAGGCACACACAGTGGCAAGTTTTGTTTAGATTAGCCAAACTTTAAGAAAAAAGTCTGATGACAACATAAAAACTAGCCAATAAAAAAGGAAGAGAAAAGGCATTAAAATATTTAAATATTAAAAAAGACTAAAAAGCAACTCTAAGGGGGGAGGGAGATAGATAAAAAACAAAAAGGAAACTAAAAACTACTATAACGTGAATGAAAAATATTGAACATGCAGTAAAATAACTACTGACAGATTAAAGTAGTCTATCTCCCATTAAAATAAATAAATAAAAAATATGAAGAATATTTTTTGTTGAAAATGGTGACTGCTTTTCATAAACAAACTTGAATTTTAATAACATTTCTTTATGGATAACCAACTTTCTATGGGACTTTATTATTTTGCCATAATACAGTAGAGATAAATTATCTCTGAGAGAAAATATCTATATATTCTTCATAATATAGTGAAAATATGTCAACATCATTGTCATTTAGAAGTTATTGTTTTTTTTTAAAGATCCTAGCTTCTCTATCTATCTCCATATGAAACCACAATCCTAGGTTTACAAAGAGCATTTTCAATTGTGTTCTGTTGACTGACCCTCAGACATTTCATGCTCTTTGTGAATAATCCTACAAAACTGTTTTAAATGTAATTTCAATTTACCATAATAGCTTAGGAGGTGTCACTAAAGTGATCATTGTAGCTCATGACTTTAGGCCTATCTACACAGATGGTAAGAGAAGTAACTTCTTTGGCATTATTTTCCATCGTCAGGATCATCTTCATCACCATGAGAGTAATGGGGAAAACAATATGCAAAGCTCTCCGATTTTGACTCCAAGGTATTCCCTTGAACATAAGCTACAAGGTCAGCATATAGGAAATAGAAATTCTAGATAAATCAAATAATCATTGATCAATCATGTTAGATCATTTTTTCCCTTACTTCCGCTTATTCTAAGCATGTCTTTTGATTATATACACATGATAACCTTTTATATATAAGCACAATATGCAAAATTAAATATGCAAAATTAAAGCCAGACATACATTGCATACCTCGTTTATTTCAAGTAATGTAGAACATATGTCTAGTGCCTTGTCACTATCTTATCTTACCATTAGGGGGTTCATCCCTGATCAACCCAAGTCAGAATGCCCTTCACTCTGCTTAGCATTTAGCTCTTTTTGACATGAACATCAAAGTTTAGAGAGATGGGTGGGACATAAACAACAAAACCTCCAAAGCTTCAGTTGACATTTGCTTGTTTTGCTTGCTAATAAAACTTAACACCCACACTCACAGGTGCAACACCCCCCCCCCGCCCACACACACAAACACAACAGACACACAATGGACAGCTTGAAAGAGTTGGAAAGTTTAGAAGTTGTAAAAGAGAACAGAAATTTCTGATTATGACCTTTGAATCATTTCGACAGAAAATGCAAGATTTTCTCTCCTTCCTACTTTTTATTGTAGATTGATTTTACAGTTAACTTCCTTGGGTGTATCAAGTAAATTATTGACTGCGTTATGAGCCCATTCGTTATTCTTGATTCCTCTCACACTTAAATGAGCTTGAGGGTACTTTGATTGTAATTCCTTAATTGAAAATATTGTAATAATTTATAGCAATACCAATGGCATAAACTACCCCTTTCTTTTTACCTGTCACAAATTCACCAAGTGAGACTTAGCTGGTATTTGCCAACTATTACTGTTACTCTAAGCATCTCTTCACTTGCTCAATGTTCAGAAGTGTTATTCTATTTTCAAGTGACTTTCTCTTTCATGAAAGTTTGGAACTTCCTTTCAAAAACTTTTTAAAATTTTTGTTGCTGTTAAAAAACAAAAGTAAGCATCCTTTTACAATTGTAAAATAGTGACAAGAGCCTCATGTTTCTGTTTTAATACAGTGCTGAAATCTGTTTCTTAGTTTGGCAAAACAAATCTTCTCTATAGATAGCAATTTCATTTCCACCTCATTCTCATGATGCATTCATATGTCTCTAGCATTAATAATTTAATTAATTAAAATTAATTAATAAATTGAAGGCCATTGAAAACAAGGCTGATGGTAGACAGGATGGCTGGATGCCATCACTGAGGACATAAGCAGAAACTCAGAAGCAGTGACCAATATACAGTTTTGGCAAGATAATGTCCATTATGTTCTGAAGAGTGGAAGTGGCTGAATGATTGAGCATCAGCAACAAAATGAATTTTAATGATATTTATGACTTCCACCTCATCTTTTTTGTATGGTTACGTTCCTGGCTTTCTTTACTTTATGATCATAGGATGACAAAAAAATCCTGCATGATTTTTTTCCCTTAGCTATTGGACTGAAGCTCAAGAAACCAGAAAACATTAACACCAATAAAGAGAAGACTAAATGTTTAATGACAGAAGACTTTCATGTACTCTTAATCATGTTTCCAATTATATATGTTATCTAAAACATATATAATAAAAATAAATAAAAATAGACTCACTTGTGTCCCCTGGCCACCTCATAAAATAAGAATTATATACCCAATAATTATTTTTCCATTCAATTAAATCACTGTGATTTTTAGAATGCACATAATATACTGTGCTTTATTAAGCTGATTTGCATCAGTTTTACATACTGAAAGAAAGAGCTGGTCAGTTATAAATTATAAATATGCTGAGCTTGTATATGTTAAAATTCCATTTAGGAACCAGAGAAAATATGATATTCCCTCTTTCTTAGAATGTGATCCATTTGTATTAACAATTCTTTTGTTGGCAAATCTGTTGCTCATTGCTATTTTACCCAATGTTCTCAATGACATATGCTGGTTTCAAGTGCAATTTTAACTTCTATTAACAGGACACAAAGTGCAATTAAGCATAGATACATTTCAAATAATTTTATTGGCAAAGGGGTAGACCTTTTAAAAAAATCATTTCTCATTCTAGAATTTTGCTAAAAGCTCCATAAAGACTTTGCATTATCACAAAGCTATTAAAATAAAACAATCTTTTTGGAAGTACATCCATGACTTCAAAATTTCCACAGGTACAAGTATCATGCTTCAGAAACAGAAATTTTCTACTGTTTGTTTTTCTTCCAAGCTTGATTACTTTGTTTCAGTATCCATTTTTATCTAGTCAATTTTCACATATTTTAGTTTGTTTTAACAGAGGCCAACACAATCTACCAACTGCAAAAAAAGAAGGCATATAGAAAAAATAGATTTCTGGACTTGCTCTATCTTATAAGCTCTCCATCTGCATGCACCAATTCATTTTCATTCTTAATTTATCACACTATTTATACTGAGATCTCTCTTGACCTCTGCTGCTGGCTGGATTATGCATAAGGCCATTCACAGATGCTCTAGTGAAGAGAAGTATCCCAGAAAAGCCAGATTTAAAGCCTGCTTGATATTATTCCACATTTTCCTTCTAATGTGTAACCTCTGTCCTTATATCCCATCTGTCTCTGCTTGGATCATTAGTCTTCTGCATGATAATTATTTTGAATTTATCTTCAAAGATATATATACATATATATACGATAAATTCACACACATACACTCACTCACTCACACACACACACACCATTCTATCAAAGAATAGAAGCACTTAAAACCGCTTTTCCTTTTTTTCAGATTTCATAGATTTATACCATATTATTTGGCTTCACTATCTTTGGAAAAGCATAAGATCATGTTCTGGATATAAGCCTATATGAGTGGATTTCAAAGGATCCCCTTTCAGTATCTGATAGACTATAGAAAGGGCTCAAAAATGCTGCTTTGACTCCAGATATGATGCATCAGAAAGAGTAACTATGACACTACTATTTGTTCACATTAACAAAACAGCTCATTGGTACAGATTTTCAGAATGGCTCGATGACTTTTAAAAGGCAGAATTGCAAACAGGACAAGAATGGAACAGGGAGGGTGTACTATCATATCAAATCCTATATTTGCACAAGTCCCTGGACTTCTACCCCTTATGGCATCTTTGTCAAACTGCATCCTGCTTGCTCTAATCAGATTTCTGTGCTCTGTCAAAGATAATAGCATAGGGCTATGCAACAGAATGAAGATGTGCTTAACATGAAGCAAGCATCATGAGGGGACTGCCTGCTGTGCTAAATCATAGTAATTGCTATGCCTAACTTTGAAGATTTCTCCCTGCCCCTCTAAGCATTCCCTTCTTATACATTCCATATGCTACATTCAGCAGAGCAAAGTTTCTCTACCTGATCAACTGTAAGATCCATGGACTTCAGCTCCCATAATTCCCTATTTCAGCATCTTAGATTTGCTAAGATTGATAAATACTGAGCTAGAGATTTGGAATGGAGGGGTGGGGTTAGGGAGGATAGAATGGGAGGGACAATGTTACTTTGGTCATGAGGATTGGCTCAGTGCTTCTTCTATTAGCTTCTTCACTTTATTATGGAAGAGGAAAAGAGAAAGGAAATTCCTACTCAATAAAAGATTGTTAACTCCACATTTGTATATAAGCTTAGATATAAGATAATAAGTACTAAGGAGCCTGGATGGGCCTAGGATAGCTAGGCTGCCTGGTCAATGCAGATAGCTGTCCATCTTGGGAGCAGAATGTGATTGGAAAGGAATAGAATTTTTCAAGGTCCCTCAAGAACTGGTTTTGCCATCAAGCTTGCGGATTAACAGATTAACAGAGTTGGAAGGGATCTTATAGGTCATCGAGTCCAACCCCCCACCCAAGCAGGAGACCCTACACCATTTCTGACAGGTGGCAGTCCAATCTCTTCTTGAAAACTTCCAGTGGTGAAGCTCCTTCAACTTCTGAAGGCAAGTTGTTCCATTAGTTCATTGTTCTCACTGTCAGAAAATTTCTCCTTATTTCCAGGTTGAATTTCTCCTTGTTCAGTTTGCATACATTATTCCTTGTCTAAAGGCTTCAGGTGCTTTAGAAAATAGCTTGACCCCTTCCTCTCTGTGGCAGCCCCTCAAATATTGGAACATTGCTATCATGTGTTTCCTGGTCCTTCTCTTCACTAGAATAGACATGCCCCGTTCCTGCAACTGTTGATTTGTTTTAGCCTCCAGTCTCCTAATCATCTTGGTTGCTCTTCTCTGCACTCTTTCTTGAATCTCAACATCTTTTTTTCCTCGAGATGGACAATCTTATGAGGTAACTCATATTGTACTGAATAATTCCATTATTATTAATATCCCTCCATCTATTATTTCCTTTTCTTGTTTAGTTCTCCTTTTATAGTTTTTAAAGTTTTTAATAATTAATATATAATTATTTTAGGTAAATATTGTTTTATATTTATTGTTTTTTTTAAGATTGTTGAAGGTTATCCAGAGTAACTTTCTATGAGATGGGTGGCTAAATAAATAAATAGATAAATAAGGTTCTGCATACAAATGTTTGTTATCAGGATGGCAATTTTTTAAAGTAGTCCATGTGCATGCACAACACAGAATCTTTTAAAATAAATTAAAATCCTTCATGTCAAATCATTGTGTGAAAGAATGTAGAGACTTTTGATACTCGGCCTTCAATCATTTCTCTGCCAAATATAACTCACTTATAGAAATGTTGAAAAAGGGGGAACCAAGCATTTTTGAAATCTTTTGTGTATTCTAACTTAGAACAAGATATAGACGAGTCTCTTTTTTCTTTTGTTCCCCTCACACATCATGTTTGAGGGCTTATCCATGATGTTACATGGATAAGGCCTTACTCCTTAGGAAGTATTTTCTTCTTGTCCTTAAATCACAAGAAATGTATGTCAACAAAAATGAGATGCTACCACATCTGAATTTTACTGCATTTCAGATACAATGATTTTTATTGCAGAACAATGATTGGTGGATTCTCTGACATTCTTTCCCCTGCTATTCAGCCTCACTTAATGGAAGGAAAACTAACCACCAACATTGCTGCTGAACATGCGGTAGGACATGGTTGGAGGAATACCAGGAGTGTTTTCTTGCTTCACTCAGTCCTCCTTCTTATGTACCATTAGTCAGGCAGAGTGGATATTTTTCAGGTATGATTGTTACAGGTCTAAGGATCTCATTGGATTGGAGATTGCTATTCCCATTATCACATCTCCCCACTCCAATCCCCCAAACAAAATTATCTTCAGCCAAATCTATCAGTCACTTATTTTTTTCATAGTTTTATTCATTTATTCATAGTCATGGGAAAGTGATATTCCTATGGAGAAATCCAGGGCATTGGGAATTCTTTGCTTCAATAATCAAGAAGACCTGCTAGACCAAGAGATATCAGGAGAGTTCCTTCTCTCACACATATGCATATTTACACAGAGCTGTTGCACAGTGGGAGAGGCTACATTTTAGGGAATGAAAGGCTTTCATGAAAGAATCATTCTCCTCTTCTTCATTTTGCATTGTCCCCAATTGGATTACCCTCCGTTCCATTGTAGTTAATTGTTTAATTTTCCTTTCCATTGTCACCACACACTGAAAGCCCATTTCTTCCACAACCTGCTTTTTCTCTTCTCCTCTATGTTTTACTATGGTAGTAAATAACAAGGGTGTACAAATGTCAAGTGCCTATAAAAAAGAATATTTGTAGCTCAGTGTTGAACCATGTGATCCTTGCTACTCTCTGAGTTTGGTTGTTTTCTTGAAGATGTTTCATTACTAAACTAACTAGTAAGCTCAGAGAGAACTGAGGACCCTACAAATGTTAAGTGTTGAACTAGATTGCTATTCCCATTATCATATCTCCCTAACCCAACCCCCAAATGAATCTTTCAACCAAATCTATCAGTCACTTATTTATTCATAGTTTTATTCATTTATTCATAGCCTTGGAAATATTCCTATGGCCCAAGGTCACCCAGCCTTTCATGTAAAAGGGTGAAGTACAATTCATGTTCTCATATTTTTTTAATGTGATGCCTTAGCTACTACACCAGATTTTTGCATATGTTAATAATACTAAAAAAATGAATAGGGAAATTTGGTCTAAAGCAACTAATTGCCCATTTTATGTGTAGATTAACTCCTGTTGTGAGGGGCAGATCCTTTCTATTCTATTCTATTCTATTTTATCTATCTATCTATCTATCTATCTATCTATCTATCTATCTAAATATAAGCAGACAAAAGAAAATATTTGGGTTGGCTATCTGGAATCCTTTATAAAATAACAATGGGTTAGGAAGAAGTACAACCACAGGAGACTTAACAATTGCTGAATGGGTCTCTACCTTGTATATGTCATTTATAGACTAATCACCAATCAAAGTGTCCTAGATTGTCCCAAATACTTTTTTTCTGACACAAATAGTAGAAAAGCCTACTTTCTTACTTCTACAATAGGCTAGAGATGAGACAGAAATGACTTCATTACGGTTATTTTACAGTAAATAGAAATGCATTTTCATTTTCAGTCCATGGAAAGTGGAATGTAAAGAAAAGTTTAAGAAACTAATAAACATACAGATTTAATGTAATTTTTTTAAAAGGCTGCTTTATTTTTTGCAATTGGAATTGTGTTCACTGTTGAATATTTAACATGTAAGGAATTTAGATTTTGCTAAGTAGCTTTGGATGGGAAGCATCAGGAACAAAATAAAATTATGAAAATATAATATCGCTGCTATTAACAACCAAAAACTCAGAACAGATGGTGTTATCTGAGAATGAGAATTCCCACTGTTTCACTACAGGCCAATAGAAAAACCCAAGAATATTTATATTCAAAATAATTTTTAAAAATAACCATCTAATGTACTTTTGTCAAAGCCCTAGTATTTTTAAGATTTATTATATTTGAAATATTTAGCTTTGCTTTAAACTAATATGTCAGCTTAGATTTTTCTGTAAATTCAAGAACAATATTAGAAATATAGTTTAAATTAGGTGGGGATAAATCATTTTATTTTAGTTCATGTTTGGAAAAATATTTTTAAAGTAAACTTATTTAATATATTATTTTATATGAGTTTAATATGCTATGAACAGCAAAGAGGAAATTAATATGAAGAAAACACCATATATGAAGAAATATATATATAGAAAACTGTATATTTAGAAAACTGTACAAAAAGGAACAAATACAAAAACCTTTATAAATCTTGGACTTCTGGGTTGAGCTTCTTTGGCAACAGACCGAAGCCTTGTCTCTGCGAGGTTTCGATCCGTGCTCGCCGCTGGAGTGCCCCGATCCGGGTGGTTTCAGGGCTAAGCCACCCCGTAGAGGTGGTGAAGAAGGGGGAGACTGTCTGCAGGGTTGAGGAGAGCCGCATTTCTCCTCCCCAGCTGCCATTACTCCCTTTCCCAAAGGCGGTTGTAGCGGTGGTCAGAAATGGCCACCACAAAGAAGAACTCAACCAGAAAAGAATGTGCAGGAGGAAGATAAGAGGAGAAAGTTTTGGTTGACTGAGTCAAACAGCAAAAGTAACAAATAAGGTACCCTGGAATTGAAACTATTAAGAAAAAACAATAACATTGTTCCCTAAGAAGATTTTTAAGCTGCGAAGGAGAGAGAAAAAGGAAAAGATTTGGGTTTTTTTTTTCTCCTATACTGACAGCAAAGAGACTTAAGCAAGAAATTGGAAAAAAATCTGGAAAAAAAAGCACTGCTTCCCTGGCCAGCAGAGAGAGCCCGAAGCCACCTGTCCTTTCCACCCCTCTCCCAGCCTGTCCCTGTCCCCATGCATCTCCAGATGCGCTGGCAGCTCCAAATGCTGCAGCAGAATGGGCATCAGGCAGAGATGCTGACTCAGCGGGGCTCAGCTCATAGGAGGACGTGGCGCAGGCCATCGCCTTACCTCCCTGTCCATGGATAGGTGGGTGCTATCAGTGCATCGGGCATCCTCTCCCAGTGGCCCCTTCGGGTTCAGGCTGGTGGGACTTGGGAAGGAAGCCAAGCTTGGGTCAGCCCAGCTCTTTTGCTTGGCAGGCAGGCACACACCCGCGGCTTGCTTTCCCAGCTCTGCCCAGCCCGCATGGCTCTGGCACGGCCCTGATGGGATGAACAAAGGGTCCAGTGGGGAGATGCTCACTGCCTTGGTGAGAGCTCTGCTGCCGGGCAGGAGGGCTCGCCTGTTAGCTGCACTGGGCACCCCAGGTGAAGCTCTTCATGCTCTGCCCAGTGCCAGGCAAGGATGGCGGCTGGGCGCTTCTCCCAGGGTGGGCTGATCCTGTGCTGCAGCCCCGGGAGATTTGCCTCCCCATGTGGGGTTGAGCTGCCCTCTTGGGCAGGGGAGGCTTTGTTGTAACGGTAGTAGGTTGTCATTTTTAAAAGAATTGGTTTTGCCTTTGAAGGCGAAGGGAAGGTGGCGACAGGAGCGCCTGAAGCCAAGTGTCTCCACTGGGCTCTGGTTGCAGGGAGGAGCCCTGGCTGGCTGCACATGGCTGTGCCAAATTCCATGGCATTGCTCTAAATGCACAGCAACAAGGGAGAAGGGAAAGCAATGGTGGAGGAAGGTCTCCTGATACGAAGTGCCCCACCAACACCAAAGTCAATGCAGGCAACACCATATACGGGTATGCAACAAAAGTACTTCCTAACAACAAGCCCCCCCGCCAGTCCCCCCCCATTTCACATGTTTAATATAGGCCTTAATTTGGGGGGAGGGGCTTAATTTGATTTTATGCCAATAAAACATGCTGTGCCTTCCTATTGGTGGAGGCCATATTGTTGGAGAAACATGGTATATATATATATGTTTTCTTTAGTTTTCGCAGGTAATATATATATATATGTATGTATGTATGTATATATATATATATGTATATGTATATGTATATGTATATGTATATGTATATGTATATGTATATGTATATGTATATGTATATGTATATGTATGTGTGTGTGTGTGTGTGTGTGTGTGTGTGTGTATGGCATTCAGCTTTGTTCGGGTATTTTTCCACGTCATTGTATTTTCCCACGTCAAAATACCCGAACAAAGCTGAATGCCATACATGTAAGTACCCGCGAAAACTTAAGAAAACATATATATATATATATATATATATATATATATATAATCTTTGTTTATTCGGGTTTTCTCCCACGTAAGATTGGAAGTATCTAGGCAATGTTTCGATGAAGTCTCATTCATCATCTTCAGGCTTGTGTCTTCGGCTCTGTGCTTCTCAGAGTGATGTGAGCTTGCAGCTGCTTCTTCCTTTTAACTGCTAGTGGGGGTGTGACTTGATTGGGTGGGGGTTTGGCTGTGTTCTGATTGGTAGGGGGTTGGCCATGTTCTGATTGGCTGTAGGCATGTTCTGTTCAGGTGGGGGCTTGGTTGTGCTCAGGTTATTCTTAGTTGCTGGGGGATTTGAGCTGGTGAGCTGTGATCCTGCTGTTTGGCTTCGAGTTCGTAGTCATGCCGCATCTTCATGGTGGGTGTCAGTTCGCTTCATGTATGGCTCGGAGGGATTTGAAGTGGTTAGTGATGCAGCTGCAGTGCAGCTTCTGGTCTGTGGTTGTGTCTCATCTTCTGTATGGTTGTGAGTCTGCTTTCTATGTGGAAATGTGGTGGTGGCATCTTGTGTGGCTCTCATGGGTGTGGGTCTGGTGTCATTCTTCATGTTAGGTACTCGTCTGTTCATGAGGGTGGGTTTCCAAATGGCTGGTAGGCAGGAGGTGTCATCTCATTTATTCATGCTGTGTGGGCAGTTTTCTATCTTTATGGCTTCTCTGATTATTCTGCTGCTGAAGTGTTGTATACAATGGGACTGGAATTTCAGCAGATAAGTGGTGGCTATTATTAAATGAGTCATCAAGTGACTGGATCCAATTTTGCAACAATTTGTACTGTTGTCATTAAGCAAATCATGTGGTTGTTAAGTGAATCATGTGGGCAGTAAGCAAATTTGGCTTCCCCAACTGACTTAGATTGTCATAGGCCTGCTGGAAAAGTTGCAATTCACAATTGCATGACTGCAGATGCTGCAGGAATCATGAATGTGAGCCAGCTGCCAAGGGTAGTAGGGGTTGATGTTCCTCAAACAATAAAGTAAAGCTATAATTGATATGTGTACTTCTTTCTTATGTCATGGTGTTCATAGAAGAATGAGGTGGGGCAGGAGTTAGAATGCAGTGCTGCAGGCAAAATCACTGCTCGCTCCAGGAATTCGATTCTGACTGGCTCAAGGTTGACTCAGCCTTCCATCCTTCCAAGGTCAGTAAAACAAGGACCCAATATGCTGGCTCTGTAAACCACTTAGAGAAGGCTGTAAAGCACTGTGAAGCAGTATATAAGTCTAAGTGCTAATCGTATTGATGTTGATGATGATTTGCAGTCAGGCAAGGAGGGGGTTGCTTGGAACTTTCATGAAGTTTAGCTTTTTGAGATATAATATCATACACCGTCATGGTCTGCCAAATGTTTGTCAAATTTGAGATAGCAAGAAAAAAAATATGACTCATATGGCGGATGGGAAGACAAAACATCCAATATAAGATGAAAAGGAAGAAAATATCCATATATTTCAACAATAAAATGCAATAGATCCTGATAGGTTTCAGACATCTGAAAGAATGTTTCAAAATGTGTGGGACCTAATCAGCTGTTTCTTGTAGTTTGGGAGGTTCCCTCTTTCCTGTTTTCTTTCCTACATAAAAAAAAAAGGCGAAGCAAGTGCTAATTCCAGGTGGGTTATGATGGCTGTCAAGGATTCAAGAAATATTGCTGAACTAGACTGACAGCTTCCCTTGAGCTTAGTTTCTTAATGATGTTGCTACATGCAATAAGATTTGTGAGCAGCCTAACATAACAAGAGTAAATCTTTTTAGCCACAATACAAGATGAATGGAAAAGTGTGTGAATGGAAAAGAACTACAACCTTCAGTTACAGTGTAAAATGGATAGAATAAACTCTTTATGTCTTATTGATATAGTTACCAAGTCTCAGTCTGGAGTCTGGTGGTAACTAAGTTGATTTAATTTAATAGTCTGGATGCATTGTTCCAGAACCATCCAGAAACAGAATTTGATTTTCTTTCAGATTTTGTGTTTCTTTCTATTTCTTTCTCTTCTTCTCAGTCTCTATGCATGTGTGAACTTTTAGAGAGAGAAAGTATTCAAAGTTTGCTATACTGACCATCTGTTTAACATCAGGTTCTGATGTTTTGCAGGGAATCCATTGATCTGTTTTCTGCATATACAGAAACAGTATCTAATATACAGCAGAAAACAATTCAGGGAAAACAGGTTGATCAAACAGTCTCTGTAAATAAAAAGGCTGCAATCTAGCAGGAAGAAAGATTAGTGACAGTGTAATTTTTAAAATGAAGATAAATTAAAGCAAAAGAAATTGTTTTGAGATTTTGCCAGAAAGAACTTCATTTATTGTATTGGAAACCTGAAAAATGAATTTAGAATCAAATTCAAAATATATACCTGAAAAGCTAAATAATGTTATATAAGTAGTCCTCAAAATATAACCATCCATTCGGTGACCATTCAAATTAGGATGGTGGTGAACAAAGGCATTTACAGTCAGTATTCAAAAATTCTATTATAGCACCCCTAAAAGCATCTGAACAAATTTCAGTTGCTTGGCAAGTAACTCACACTTAGGACCAATTGCAAAACACTGGAGTTATGTGACTACAGTTTGTGACCTTCTGATCCAAACCCTTTTCCAATAAAACCAACAACAATAACCAAAGGAAACAGAAATCTTTTAACGAGTCTTATGAATCCCCAGTTAAAAGTCTGCTGCAAACTAATTAACCTTGTTAAGCATAAACCTCACCAAAATTGTGTGAGACTGCCAAGAATCACAGATAAGAAATATTTCACAAAACAAGAGTCTTCAAATACCAACTTAAGATACTGTAATGTCCACGAGGCTGAGTTTCAAAATATCTTTGCTTCCTGCAAAGAACGTTTGCTTCACAGCTGGCTTTTATCTTCTTGAAGGAGGGGCCATTACCTTGCAGCCTTACTTCCGAGTTGTCCATGCTGTTGCAGCTGCTCTTTCCTGTGAGCAATTCTGCATGCATCCGCACTTGGCACAGGCTCCTCAGGAACCTCCTCATCTCTGCTGCCAGCCCCTACAATCTCTGAAGGCAGCAGTCCACTCCCTAATGGTCCTGGCCCCTCATCTGAGTCCTTGCTCTCCTCAGCCATCTGCACCTGCTGCTGGCTAACCACAACACCTTCCCTGTCAGCTTCCCCCAGGCAAACTCATAAGGAAGCCTAGCAAGCTCACCAGGATGGTTGTAAGTTGTGGAATAATTAAGTTGTGGGATAATTAAAATATGTGAAATGTGCAGTGATACATTGAATATCATCAAGCACATGAGTAATCCAGAAATTAGAGATGAACCAAATATATCTATATGATATATGATAATAGAAAGTACTGTAGCTGGCTGTTTTTGTGGCACTGGGATATTTTTAAGCCAACATTAGCTGCAAATTTACTCCCCATGATCATTTGACATTTGTGACAGCATTAATTCTAATTTAATGAAAGAATATAAGATATGAATTGAAAGCAATCTGAATTATAAGGCTACGCTTCTTCACTTCCTTATGGCTCTTAACATGAACAAAAATTCCATGTAAGATTCATCAGAAATTTGTTAAATTCCACTTAACAAAAAAGGAAAACAGAAAATCAGAATTAGCGTTAAGGTTAGGGTTTGACAGTTGTTCCATTCCTTTCTATTATCATGAGCCTGTAGTACAATATTGTCAAAATAGTGTATAAATCAGTCTATAACAAAAAGAGCTAAACAGAATATAGGTTTCTAGCAGCAAATATTCTTTGTCTCTTTTGGTGAGGATGAAAGTAAAACTATTTGTATACAGGAACTCAATTAAACCTAAAACCAAGGCCTTCCAGAAATGAGAAGCTCGATAAGGCATCAGTAAGGACTTCTTAAATGTTGGCTTACAGAAAAATTTTGTTTCCAAATATTAATATCCTGTACCAGAAGAGCAAATGCTGTTAATGTTTACATAATCACAGACTTCAAAACACATTTAATGTTGAAGTTCGTTTTAATTATTTGTTTCATTTGTTTTTTTTTTCATCCAGAATCTCACCCCTAACATTCAGTCTATAGCTATTTGGCTTTGCTTCTGTCCAAGAATGCTGAAACAAATGGCAGTCTGTAAATCACCTCAGCTGATCTTGTAAAACTAAGAAAGTAATATCTGATTAGTCCTTGGGTAGGAGATACGAAAGACCAATGACAAATTATTTGCATAACATTGTCATGAAATCACATGGATGGATCCATCTAGTCACCAGGTCCTGATCTCAATTTAAAGGATATTTTACTTTTTCTGCATAGGATAGCAGACATTATTCTTCTGTAGGATAGAACCAGGGACTTTCTGGTTCTCTTTCTTCCATGAACTATTGTTTTGCATGAAGAAAATGTTCCCCTTGTTAACATATATTTCAGAAAGATCTAAGCCCATACAAAACAATAGAAAAGTAATAAAAAAATATGCAATCCCAAATGCCTGTCATTTTTAGAAATGGTTAGGACTGTCAATTTAGCACAACTAAACTGTGTAATTTAAACTGTGTAAACTGAGATGGAGAGCAGACTGTCACTCATTAACCTATAGTAATTTGTAAATGTTCTTCATTGTTAAAGCCATGCCATAGTTTTCTGGAGAGCAATTCATACCATCAGTATGGCCATGTAGGATAGTAATGATCCATTATAATAGAACAGTGGCCTTTTATGAGCACTAATTAGCAGACAACAATTACAGACAGATTAATTAGTAGATAATAAATGGAGGTCTCATTAAACATTTTCTTTTTAAGCCTATCAATCACAGAAAACCTGATTTCCATTGAATCCATAGAACTCATGCTTGAACTTCCATCCATGTCATGAAACAACAAAAGTTTTCCATTACAAAATTAACATATAAAAAACAATGCCCAAAAGCATTCAATGATTTGGACTTAATTTGAATCAGGATTTACCAAAAGAAAAAGATGCTTATCTATACGTCTAAGAAATTCAATCTGTCTGAGCAGAAAGGGCTGAAAATATATTATCTGGATGCAATTACACGAAATACTGAAATTATTGCACTTATCTTCCATCATTCCTTCCTCAGTTTCCCTTTTTATTCATTATATAATATGTATACATAAATATAATCTTCTCGGGCTAAGAATATTAAGTAAACAAGAATATGCTCAGTGATGGTTGAAATAGATTGTTATGCTAGGACTGAAACACTTTTCTGTTTTCATTTTAACAAATGAAATAAAAAAACTCACAGAAGGCTAAATCTTTCTGTTTGCCTTTTAAAAGTATGCATCTTTACCAATAATAATGTAAATTATTTGGAAAGGTTCTTGGTATTCTCTCAGCTTAGTTTTCTTCTTGCAGATATTTCATTTCCAGACAAAGCAACATCATCAGCACTCTGAAATAGAGGCCTCCAACCTTTTGGGCACCAGGGACCAGTTCTGCAGAGAGAGTTTTTCTGTGGACCAGAGGGGGTGTTGTTTCATGTGCTGCCTGCATTCCACAGATGGGGCTTCACTGGTTTGCATGGCCTGATGCTGGTCCACAGATCAGGGGTTGGAGACCCCTGCTCTGGAAGAGAAAAGTGAGGTTTGTTGGCTATTTATATATTATAGCTTGTCCTAGCAGCCTGCAGTCAGCCAGAATTACAAGAAACATATATAAACAATCTACAAAGGAACTCCATGCAACTTCATTAAAAAGTGTTCATCCCTTCCACTAATCATAGCATAACTGGCACAATCTATTTAAAAAAAAGGTTAGGTATTCTATACATCAAAAACATCTCAAAAATCACCAACCTGTTACTACAAACTCCCTTGGCATCATTGTAGTCAACAAACAGCAAATCCCACTCAGAGCATTCCAAGTGAGTTTTCCTAAAGTAAACCAGGCAAAAATATCACTGTGGTATTTTGCCTTGCATATGCAAAGGATTCTCTCTCTCTCTCCCTCCTTCCCTCCCCCCCTCCTGTGTATGTGTCTGTCTGTCTCCCTCTCCCTCTCTCCCTCCATCTATCTTAATGTAGGTAACTAAAATAAAATATCTTTGGCATAAATCAAGAAATAATGTATTAAGTATTATATTAAATAATGTATTAATTACCCTTTAATTTTGCTGATAACATACTTCTACATAATCCCCATAATAACGTGTAGAGTTATTAGGAATCTAATTATCTATTAAGGGTGTTTTTGCATATGTGCATAAGTTTTCAGAAAATTATCAATAAGATATAAAACTCCAAACAATTAGTACAAATTATAACTTAATCAAAAGATACTGTGCTCATGAAGTGATTCAAAAACTGAACAGGTTAGATTTAAAGACAACTACTACATGATTTTTAAAGAAATATAACATATTTGAATTCAATATAATTGATCAGAAACTGGGCACAAAGATTTTAGAGGAAGAGTATGTATGCTTTATAATTTCAACCTTGAGACTTAGCAGATTCAATTATTGGTCTCTGCAAATAGCTGAAGCAAAGAAAACAAAAATATAAACACAGTTTCCTGTAGAACTGCCCTATTACTTCAAGTCCAACTCCTTCAATTTACCTTGTTCTAAATCAAATACAGAAAATACACGAATCTAATCATCTGTCCCCTATTATGGATCATTTCTTATATAAATAATTATTCCATAACTGGACCTGGGTATTCATAATCAGTGAACAATGTTTTATATACTGTAAATAAGTAAATTTGAGTCTTGAAATGATTTCAACAAATGTAACAGGTAACCTTTTAGAGTTTAAGGGCCTTATTACCTCAGAGGACTGCATTTGTAGAACAAATATTAGTGGTATACCTGAATCCAGGTATAATGGGAGTACAGTGAAAAGCTTTTAACAATCATTGATTATTACAGGGAAACCAGATCTGGATCATACATTCTGGATAACCATTCTATAGTAGAAGGTAAGAATAACTCATGTTTACAAATATTACCCAGGTTGGACTGATACTCTGCTATATATTGGGCTGCCATTAGAGATTACTCTGAAAGTTGGGGCAGAATACAAAAGCCCATGGCCAGCATCTATAATATATTACATTTACAACCCTTCCATTTATACAGTTTGCTCCATAAAGCCCCATACATTTTGGCACCAAGGTACCTGCAGAACCACCTTCTTCAGTTAAAATTAACTCACCCAAAAAGGATATCCCAAGGAACATTGCTGATGATCCTTCATTTCTATGGAATGAGGGCACTAAAGCAATGAGGCAGAGGTTCATTGTCATGACTCTTGTATTGCAAAACAGCTTTCCCTTGGAGATAAGACTTGCATAAAACTAATAATTATTGTTTTCTAAAAGTTGGATAAGTTGGAAACTTTACCAAGTCAGAATAGAACACTAATAAATGACACATTTTTTTCAGTTGCTCTTGTAAGCTTGATTATAAACCAGTGCAGGTCATTATAATGGATATAATTTTTGCTATTTATTTATTATTATGTTTATCACATTAGATGCTTTATCATGTATGTTTTATGAATTTTGTATTATACACAAGGAAGAATAATTTTGATTATAGCAGTGTAGAAATTTAACAAGTAAATAGACCTGATTTTTGCAACTGAGTAGTGAGAACCTTGGTTTAGCATGCAATCATATTGATATGGGCTTCTCAAACCCTTGACAAGTAGATAATAGCATGGAAAATATGATTAGCTCAGATGATCACACATTCTTCCATTGGTAGGAATATAGCTAGGCATCACCCTCTCATCAAATTATTGTTACAAGAAAATTAAGAAATCCTCACCTAGAAACTTTGGGTGCTAAAGTAAAAGTATCTAACTGTTGAGATTCTGTAACCTATCCACTTTCCCTTTAAGTAAAAGTAATTAAATAAATGGACTTACAATGCAGTAAGGCAAACCAAGCACTGGAACTGCTAGCTCCCCTTCTACAATATAAAGTAGTACAAATCAGTACAAAGAAGTATTTCATACAAAGCAGAGGTGGTATTCAGCAGGTTCTGACCAGTTCTGGAGAACTGGTAGTGGAAATTTTGAGTAGTTCAGAGAACCGGCAAATGCCACCTCTGACTGGACCCATCCCCATCTATTCTCTGCTCCCTGAGTCCCAGCTGATCGGCTGTGTCTTCTTTTGTTGCCCTGCACAGAATGAAGCTGGAAAGCATGTTAGTGGGGTGGGGAGGGAATGGGATTTTGCAGTAACCTACCTCCAGGAGTGGAGAAGGGATGGAGATTTTGCTGTATCCTTCCCATGCCATGCCACCAAGCCACAGCCACCAAGCCATGCCCACAGAACTAGTAGTAAAAAAATTTGAATCCCACCACTGATACAAAACATATCCATCCCCACCCTATGTTACCATTGCCAAACATGGATACTTACAGTAAAACATAAATAAAAATTAATCACCACAGAAATAAGAAAAACTGCTGAACAGAAGAGATAAAATCAAACAGGAGACCATAAGAGAAAGAATTGGCATAAAAAACTAATCTTAAATTACATATAAAAACAACAAATACAATGGTTGCTCACCTGGAGAGGATGTCCTGGGATTCCATGTCATACAAGGCATATGCCCCAAAAAAAAAAAAAAAAAAGCAGAAGGTCAAAGAAAAGAAGGCAGACCCAGAAGAAGATGGAGATACAATATCAAGGACATATTAAAACAACATCAATTAACAATTGTTGAGGCTTTCTGAAGAGCAGGAATGAGAACTTGTTATCTCCCTTGACACAAAGTGGAGAAGGAGGAGGAGAATAGAGAATTAAATAAAACTTTGTGACAATAATGCCCATTGCTACCACTTATTCTATTTTATTTATGTACAACCTAGCACATGTACCCGCAGAAACATCCAAACCCAGCCATAGTATTGAGAAAGTAGAGCAAAACAGCTCCAACATGCCTTCTTTCTCTTCTGCTTTCATGGCCACACTCCAAATATTTTCAAGTGATCCAGCAATCCTGTTTCTCTAGCCATTTATTTATATTCCTTTTTCTCCTACGTCACCTTTTTCCCCCATAGAATATTTTTCTCCATTCACATACTTCATTTCCATTCAACTTTTCTTACACGCTTGATTGGGATGAAAGGACTTTTCTTCTCTCAATGAAGAAAGCTAAGGAAAAGAGGAAGCTACCAATGGGAAAGTACATGAATATAAACAATGTAATTGTTTATGTTCCTATAATGCAAACAAGCTAAATACACTACTAACATGGGCAGCATCCTGCCCACACACTTTTATCTTTCTTGGTGACTTCAATCTACCACATATTAACTGGACCCTGAACGAATGTACAACTGAACCCATACATGCAACCTTCTACAATGCTGTAACAAATCTGGGACTGGAACAACTAGTAACCAACAATACTAGGCTTAACAACTGCCTCGATCTCATCTTCTGCAACAGTTTGAATTCAATTTATGGAATACAAATTAAAGAACCCTTTTCCAACAGTGACCACAACATGATTGACTTTTGTCTCAACATACGTCCACACAAAAATCATCACACTGACAAAATCCCCAATTATAACTTAAAACAAGGCAACTGTGATCTTATAATCAATGATCTCTCTTCCCTTGATTAGCAATTTCTATTCACTGGATGCAATACTTTTGAAGACCATTACAACATATTTTTACTAAAAATCAAAAGAACCATCAAACTATATGTACCAATAACAACTCCCAAAACCAGGAAAAACAGATTACCCATGACAATAAGGAAGCTTCAATCCGAAAAGAGATCACTTTGGCAAAAAAGCAAATCTGGTCACGTTGCCAACTTCAAAAGCTGATACAAAAATCTATGCTACCAGTTAAAAACTGAATGCACTAATTATCACATTAAACAAGAAGAAAACCTTCTTGTGATGACCCGTAATCTCTCAAAATAACCCAAAACCCAAGACATGTATTAAAGTCTGGTAAAGCTTTCAACTTAACTTCACTGTTTTATTCGGCACAGAAGTAAAGTCACAAAAGTAAATAATGAGGCAAACAGAAAACCAAAACAAACCGCATTGATGAGAGTTCCGAAGCAAGCCAAGATAACTAATTATAAACTCCAGGAAAATAACTGAGAAAAGTCCATGGGAAGAACACCAGCAAAGATAAGCCTCTTTCAAGGTAAACACTAATGGACTTCAGCAATTCTAACTGCACAGTTGCAAACTTATATACATAGCTCCCACCTGCAAGCCACCAGGAGGAACATGATAATCTCCTCTTGAGTAGATCTTGTTTTTTCCTGATCCTCTCATCCCTGCGTGACCTAGGATGGATAGGGGATGGGCCTGGATCCTCCTCTGACTGTTCAGCCAGCCTCTGCCCTTCCCCAGCCTCCACCACCACCTCTGGAGTCACATTCCCACTCCCTGTTGGCTGTTCCTCCTCTTCCTCAGAGTCAGACTCCACCAGGGCATGACACTTCTATGCACCAATTCCACCCGTACTTTTTACAATTTTGTAAACAACAAACTAAAGGACTCAAGGTCCATCCCACCTCTGAAAGGACCTAATGGCAAAGACTGCAACAAGGACACCATCAAAGCAAACCTCTTTAACACATTCTTTGGCTCATTATTTGGAAACAGCAATGGATCATGCCCAGTACTTCCTAGTTGAACCACAGAAAGCTACAATGATCTAATACATATCGATTTTACAGGAGAAAGCACTGCACAATCTAAAACCATCCCTATCTATTGGACCGGACAAAATATGTGCCTACTTCTTTAAAAAGCTATCCATTGCCATAGCCGAACCTCTAAACATAATCTTTGAAAAATCCTTCAGGACCAGCTCCTTGCCAAAACTATGGTCACAATATTCCCCATATTCAAAAAGGGAGACCCCAGCCTAGTTGAAATTACAGACCAATCTCCTTATGCTGCATCACCTCTAAAGTCATGGAATCAATTATTAATCAACCCATTATCCTCCACTTAGAGACAAACAACCTACTCTCTAATAAACAATTTGGTTTCAGAAAAAAACTATCCTGTAATCTGCAACTCTTACACTGCAAAAACATATGGACAACACAACTTGATCAGGGCAAAGCAATAGATGCAATCTGCACAGACTTCTGTAAAGCCTTTGATTCGGTGATACACAACAAACCACTCCTAAAACTAAAAGCTTATGGTATCTCTGGACACCTACATAACTGGATTCCTGTCAAACAGACAACAAATGGTCAAAATTGGGAGTGTCCTATCAAATTCTGTACCTGTCAACAGTGGTGTCCCCCAAGGCAGTGTTTTAAGATCAACTCTCTTCATACTCTACATAAATGATCTCTGTGATCATATTGAGAACAACTGCGTTCTCTTTGCTGATGATGTAAAACTATTCAACACCACAAACAATACTGCTACCCTTCAAAAAGACCTTGACTATGTATCAGAATGGTCAATCAAATGGCAACCTCAAATCTCAACAAACAAGTGTTCTGTCTTACATATTGGCAAAAAAAAAATAAAAAATCAGAAAATAAAATACAAGCTAAATAATCAAGACCTTGTTGAGGGTCCAAACTTTG
Source organism: Hydrophis major (assembly GCA_033807585.1). Taxonomy (NCBI): domain Eukaryota; kingdom Metazoa; phylum Chordata; class Lepidosauria; order Squamata; family Elapidae; genus Hydrophis; species Hydrophis major. The sequence continues at coordinate 293,899,396 of CM066328.1, read as the reverse complement.
TCAAAGACCTTGGAGTACTCATCTCTAATGATCTAAGTGCTAGAGCCCACTGTAACTACATAGCCAAAAAGGCATTAAGAGTTGTTCATCTAATCCTACGTAGCTTCTTTCATAATATCGCACTACTAACTAGAGCATACAAAACTTTTCTTAGACCTATACTTGAATACAGCTCATCAGTCTGGAACCCATATCATGTATCTGATATTAACACAATTGAAAAATTCCAGAAATATTTCACAAGAAGAGTTCTCCACTCCTCTACTCATTGCAGAATACCTTATGCCACCAGACTTGAAACTCTAGACCTAGAAAACCAGAACTACACCACCTCCAGTCCTATCTAAATATAGTATATAAAATCATACATTGCAATGTCCTACCTGCAAATGAATACTTCAGCTTCAATCATAACAATACAAAAGCACACAATAGATACAAACTCAAGGTTAACCGCACCAAACTTGACTGCAGAAAATACCACTTCAGTAACAGAGTGGTCAATGTTTGGAATATTCTACCTGACTCTGTGGTTTCTTCCCCAAACCCCAAAAACTTTAACCTTAGACTATCTACTATTGACCTCATCCCCTTCCTAAGAGGCCTGTAGGGGATGTGCATAAGCGCACCAATCGTGCCTACCATCTCTGTCCTATTGTTTCTTTTTTATTTTTCTTATAAGTATCTATCTCATGTATTCAAAACTATGTTTATTCTTATACCTGTATCTTGTAAGCTATTGACAAATCAAATAAAAAAAAAACACTAAAAAAAACCCACTAAAATAATGGCCAGGGATAATGGGAATTTCAATTCAGCAACATCTTGAAAGCATAAGTTTCCCACATGTGCTATCCACATATCCTGCAAAACATCTGCTACTGCTCCATTGTCACAATCTCTAAACTTAATAAATTTGAAGCAACATTTTAATTACTAAGTGGCAATTGTTCTTCCATTTAAGTTCAAATATTATTCTATTTTTCTGTGGAAAACAGAAGCAGTAGACAATTGACACTATTGAATGCTGGGCTGCATGATTAGTGATATTTGCTCTTCTGTTTTAAACAATGAATTAAAAGATTTAGACTTAATTAGGGGGAAAATGGAAATATTATTCCTTGATAGAACTACATTTCTCTGTAAATTATTTATTCATATACAATGCTTTCAATTTAAGACTATAAATGGCCTTTAACACCCCTCTCTATTTCTCTCTGTCTCTCATTCTCTGTGTCATAATATAAGTGAGAAATCTGAAAAAAATATTAGCATAAAGGTTGCAAATGACCTTTGCAATGTAGAATCAAGATTTCAGGCCTGTGACAAAACTTGCAAATCTGCTGCTTATTTAAGTTTCATAACCTATATTTTTTTCCTATAGTGTGTTCACACATACATTTTTATCTTGACAATTACAATTAAAGACAGGTGATGACTTAGCTTTGATAAAATGTCACAGTCAACATGGTTGTATTACTTCTCCTTTCTTATAAACTTTTTAATTTCATTTGTTTCTGAGTCATCCCATTTCAGGTCAGTAGCTGGGCAATGACTCAACATTAGGATGTCTTATTTCTTTTGTGAAAATTGCAATCTACACTTGGTTTTCTTTAAATTGTATTGAAATCTTTTTAAAAATTCATTCTTTTTTTACCTGTTCCAACTCAGATTGAATACATTTCATGAACCATGTATAAGAAGTTTCCTAATACATTTTCAGCACTTTGTCTTCCTTGGACTACTTAACAGGTTGCCTAATATAATGGATGAAGCTGATGAGATGTGTATCAATTCTGGGACCAACAGAATCACTGTACTATATAAACATGGGCAAATATCCCTTTCCCTAAAAGAGGGGTGTCAAACTCACATTGTCATCATGATGTTGTCTCATGATGTGTTGTAACTTTTCCCCCCTTTGCTAAACCCGGGCATGGGCATGGTCAGTGAATTTGACAGCCCTGCCCTAGAAACTAGGAGATAATTGTCCAAATTGACAATTGAATCAATTGTCCATTGATTCAAAAAACAAAGAGAAAAAAGGCCTAGTATTTAAATCCTGATGGTCCCTAGGTAAAGTTCTTCCTCTCCCTCCCTCCCCCCTCTCTCTGCATATCTCTCCCCCTCCCCCTCTCTCTTTCTCTCTCTCTCTCTCTCTCACATTGCTGTTACCTAATTACTGAACGAGGTGTTTAGTTGTGGAGTTATACCTCCATGCCAGGTCTAAAGAATGATACTTGGCAAACTAGTTTCATTCATTCACATCATATAAATTTATGGAGGAACCTGAGACAGAAGAAAATCAACACAGTTTAAGTAATGGAGCTATTTGGGCCCAAAATTCCTTTCTGCATTGGCTCTAGACATGTTCAAATATTTTAAACTAAGTTTTGACTATAAAAGTTTGGATGTGTACATAAAAGCTACCCAACTTCTTCCACCCAAGCAACAAAATTGTTGCTAATTTAATGAGAATCTTCTCATTAAAACTAAAATTATTATTAAAGCAGCAGCAGCAGTAGCAGAAGCTCTTAAGAAGAGCAAGGGGGAGAAGAGTATGCTTGTATGAAACAATTTTAAAAAGTGGACCATGGACATAACTATCAAGCACAGAACTTTAAGCAAGCGACACTTAGCCCATCCATTTAAGTGTAAAATTTCACACTTTTTTGGAACATCTGATTCATGCTATTGTGATAGTAAACTTTACAACAACATGGGAAATTCCAGCATTTGAAGCTTTCTGAACCGTCCAAAGGCTTAAAGATTTAATATTGCTCCCTCTCCCCTTTATTTCCAAAATATCTGCATCAGCTTCGTGCATGTGTATTTCACTTCTTGCTTGAGTACATACTAAGGAAATTATTGGCTCTCTTTTGCATGACACACATTCCATGTAAGCACAAAATATTATTGTTTGTATAATTAAAATCACATACAATTAGGACTCAAGGAATGTTAATATTAATAAGAGTATCCATGAGATACTCTAAGGCAGCGGTGTCAAACTCAAGGCCCACAGACCAGATCCATCCCATGGGTTGATTTGATCTGGCTCACAGGACCATCCTGGAAACAGTGAAGGACCAGCCTGTAGCTCTGCCAGCAAAAATGGAGTTCAGGGGGACCATGCGCAGCCTTCTGGGCTCCATTTTAGCTGGCAGAGAGCTGCAGGAGACCATGCCAGCCAAAAATGGAGCCCAAAGAGGTGCATGGCCTCACTGAGCTCCATTTTTTGCTGGCAGAATGCTGCAGGAAGCAATACCAACTGCAAATGGAGCCTATGGGTTCCACCTGGGCCACCACAGTTCCCCCAGACACAAGTGACATCCAACTGGCCATGCCTACCCTGGCCACACACATCCAGAGGTCAAACACAATCCTGATGTGGCCCTTAATGAAATAGAATTTGACATCCCTGCTTTAATAGTAGAAAATGACATTTTAGGAGACAATGCTTTATCATTTTAATAGAAAAATATCAATCCCATAGACATGGCATTCTGACATGGAGAATGCAAAATAGCCTTCATATTAATATTCTGAAATTTTAAAAGCTGTTTTGGATTGTCGACTGCCATGTTAAGGGTTAAATCATCTAATCTACAGCATCAACCTGGATTTTATGAAGCATCTGAACATCTGGATATTTGTATAACTGTATGGAAAAATTCAATTATCTTTTGTTCATCAATGACACATGGAGCACATTAAAATGAAACTTTTAAAATACTGTTTTACTTTTTGCAAATTGAAAAGCAAGATCTTATCTCATGGAAGGGCAGCTGCTGATAAGTCTGTGTAGTAGGTGTTTTTTCAGCTTCAATTTCCTTCTTCATTTTTGCTCAGTCATGACAATGAGACAAACACCCTAAACACGACCTTTTTAAGAGATGTTGGCATTAGAAATTATTGTGTCACATGTACATTTTGAAATGAATGACAGAGATACTTCTCAGCTTCCTAAATGTCTGGTTAGCTTTTTCAAAAGCGAGATTAAATGTTTCATCATCAAATATGCTATATAGTATATTTTCAAATGTTTGAATAGGGGGAGACTGAAATTTAGGGGGGGGGGGAACCCTCTGCTTTTCCAATAGGATGGATTTCTTTTTGAATTGAATTGCAAATGGACCTTTTTGGCCAGATTGGTGGCTTGTTCAGTGGCTTCTATGTTACTTGTCATTTCATATCAACAAACAGGTAAAATGGCTTTCTAGAAAATGATTACCCAGTAGTAGAATTCTTATAGAACTTAGTGGCAAGTAAAATACAGAGAGAAGGAACCTTAAGCTATGCATCACTTGCAAGGCAATAATGTTGCTGTTGTTCCTATAGGTTTGTCAAGATTGGAAAATGTGGAGAAACCTGGCCCATAGAATTGCCAAGTGTTGGACATAACTGAATGGTTATGTATTGGACCGGATGGAATATGTGCCTACTTCTTAAAAAAAACTATTCACTGCCATAGCAGAACCTCTAAGCATAATCTTTGAAAAATCCTTGAGGACCAGCTCCTTGCCAAAACTATGGTCACAAGCCATGGTCATCCCCATCTTCAAAAAGGGAGACCCCAGCCTAGTTGAAAATTACAGACCAATCTCCTTATGCTGCATCACCTGTAAAGTCATGGAATCAATTATTAATCAATCAATTAACCTCCACTTAGAGACAACCTATTCTCTAATAAACAATTTGGTTTCAGAAAAAACTATCTTGTAATCTGCAACTCTTACACTGCAAAAACATATGGACAACACAACTCGACCAGGGCAAAACAATAGAACGCAATCTACATAGACTTCTGTAAAGCCTTTGATTCGGTGGTACATGACAAACTACTCCTAAAACTAAAATCTTATGGTATCTCTGGACAACTGCATAATTGGATAGAAGCATTCCTGTCAAACAGACAACAAATGGTCAAAATTGGGAGTGTCCTATCAAATTCTGTACCTGTCAACAGTGGTTTTCCCCAAAGGAAGTGTTCTCGGACCAACTCTCTTCATACTCTACATAAATGACCTCTATGATCACATTAAGAGTAACTGCGTTCTCTTTGCTGATGATGTAAAACTGTTCAATATTACAGACAATACTTCTACCCTTCAAAAAGACCTTGACTATGTATCAGAATGGTCAATCAAATGGCAACTTCAAATCTCAACAAATAAATGCTCTGTCTTACAAAAAAATATCAGTAAATAAAATACAAGCTGAATAGTCAAGACCTTGTTGATAATCCAAACTCTGTCAAGGACCTTGGAATACTGATCTCTAATGATCTAAGTGACAGAGCCCACTGTAACTACATAGCCCAAAAGGCATTAAGAGTTGTTAACCTAATCCTATGTAGCTTTTTTTCTGGTAATATCACACTACTAACTAGAGCATACAAAACATTTGCTAGACCAATACTCAAATACAGCTCATCAGTCTGGAACCCACATTGCGTATCTGATATTAGCGCAGTTGAGAAAGTCCAGAAGTATTTCACAAGAAGAGTTCTCCACTCCTCCACTTGTTGTAGAATACCTTATGCCACCAGACTTGAAATTCTAGACCTAGGAAACCTTGAATTACGCCGTCTTCAGTCTGATATAAGTATGGTAAAAATCATATATTGCAATGATTTACCTGTCAATGAATACTTCAGCTTCAACCATAACAACACAAGAGCACACAATAGATACAAACTCAAGGTTAACCTCACCAAACTTGATTGCAGGAAATACAACTTCAGCAACAGAGTGGTTAATGTCTGGAATACTCTACTTGACTCTGTGGTTTCTTCCTCAAACCCCCAAAACTTTAACCTTAGACTGTCTACTATTGACCTCACCCCTTTCCTAAGTGGTCTGTAGGAGGCATGCATAAACGCACCAACGTGCCTACCATCCCTGTCCTATTGGTTCTTTTATTTTTCTTATATGTACTCATTTCATGTATTCATAACTCTGTATTGTATTGTATACTTATACCTATTAACTTGTAAGCAATTGACAAATAAAGTAAAGTAAAGTAAAGTAAAGTAAAGTAAAGTAAAGTAAAGTAAAGTAAAGTAAAGTAAAGTAAAGTAAAGTAAAGTAAAGTAAAGTAAAGTAAAGTAAAGTAAAGTAAAGTAAAATAAAATAAAATAAAATAAAATAAAATAAAATAAAATAAAATAAAATAAAATAAAATAAAATAAAATAAAATAAAATAAAATAAAATAAAATAAAATAAAATAAAATAAAATAAAATAAAATAAAGAATCCAAAAAGAGTTCCAGATTGGATACCACTTTTCAATGGGAAAGTGCAACCCACTTTTCCCAGGACTGTGCTATGGTTGTGGAAGGGAACCACATGATCATGGATCACTGCTGCTTTAACAAGTGCCCTCACAGACTCTAAGCACCTTTTCTTCTTTTAATTCAAATTCCTGCACAACTTTATTGCAGTATTCCTTTTTGTGGCTGGCAACATCACTGGAAACAAATTGACAAAAGAGATAGGGATGAGCACAAATTATAGACAGTGATGATTCTTTCATACCTCCATCAATTATCCTCAAAAAAACATTTTTGTTCTGAAATCTTTAAAAGCTAGTTTGGAAAGGTAATAAGTGCTGGTTTCATTCTTTTCCCCCACTCCATTTCATTGTTTTTTTTTTTCCTCTATACTCATGACCACCAAGCAAGTTAATGAAAGAAATGCAGTTAAACTTAGACTTTGAAGAACTGTTCTCAGCTGTTGGTAAGTATTATTCTGGCCACTTGTGTTAGCTGTAGACTGCTGAGCTACACATGTTCAAGTTGCTGACTTGTTTGGCATTTCCCAGTACAGGGATGTACAAACTGGCATGGGAATGTAGAGGGTTGCAGGGACATAATAGATATTCATTATTTTCAGTTTCTTTCACTAAGTTGTAACCCAAGCATCTTCAACCAGTTTGTACTTTTTTATATAGAACAGGGTATTATCTATTTCTATGGATTGTTAACTAGCCTAAAATATTTTGCTTGTTTGTGTTCACATTCTTTTTAACTGAGTTTGGCTTTTTTTTTTTTGGAGACTGCTCTTCCAGGAGGAGGACACTTGTCATTTCCAAGTAATTAAAACATTGGAATATGTACAACATGCTTGGCAAATTTATTTCAGCTGAAAAAAAATGTGAAGAGTATCTTAAAACTTCCATCTGTCTTTTTGGTTGAAAACCCCTAGAATAGCTAGCAGTATCAAACACAAATAGAAAAATTCCACTTATAAAATATATGTGACAAAATTAGAAAATACAACATAACCAATGGAATAACAATTAAGCTACTTTAGGGGAGCTTTAGAAGATTCAGGTGAACTAAAAAAAAATATCATTTGGTCCCAAGAATATCAAATTTTTCCCTAATCAATATCCCTTTTGAAGGACATTACACATGGAATGTTACAGTGGTAGTAGAATTTATAAGGTAGCAAGTTCAGAATATGGGTGGAGTCAGATAAAGGTATCTGCTAATGAGATTGTGTATTCTAGCTGGATTTATGTGGAATAAAATTGTATTAAGATACTCAGATCACAAATAATTTATAGATTTTTAAAAAATGATCATCAACATTTTGAATTTAGCCACCTGACTTTGGAGGGAGCTCCACCCAAAATAAATTGTAGTAATCTAATTTGAAGATTATTATGGCATTAATGTCTGTGACCAGATATATTTCTTCTCAATCCTATACTGAACTGAAAATAATATTAGAGGTAGTATCTCTATGTAAAAGAATAATTTGGTCAAGTTGTAATGTCTTGTATCCTGTATAGAATTAGACTCTGGATAACTTAACTTCAAATTATTAGTCTGAAAACAGAACTGGATGGATTGATGGATGGATGGATGGACTTGTCATTAGAGAAGACCTTAACTGTCAATCAATCACATTTTCATATGTTTAAAATGCATTCATTTTAAATGAATAAAATGCACCCACCTACCTACTTCCTGGGAGTGTCTGTGGACAGAAGGTGATTTATTAGATCAAGATTCCAACAAAAGCTTCCTTAGCAGTATGAACATGAATTTCTGCCCTACATCTTCCTTTGTTGTTGTTGTAGTTGTTGCTAGTTGCAAAGTCATGTCCGACCCATTATGACCCCATGGACAATGTTCCTCCAGGCCTTCCTGTCCTCTACCATCTTCTGGAGTCCATTTAAGCTCACACCTAGTGCTTCAGTGACACCAGCCAGCCACCTCATTCTCTGTCATCCCCTTCTTCTTTTGCCCTCAATTTTCCCAGCTCATGTTCTTCTCCAGTGAGTCTTCCCTCTCATTAGGTGACCAAAGTATTGGAGTTTCATCTTCAAGATCTGGCCTTCTAAACAGCAGTCAGGGCTGATTTCCTCTAGGACTGACCAGTTTGATTACCTTGCAGTCCAAGGGACTTGCAAGAGTCTTCTCCAGCACCATAGTTAAAGGCCACAATTCTTTGTCCCTCAGCATTTCTTATGGTTCAACTTTCACAGTCATACTGTACATTGCAACTGGGAAAACCATAGCCTTGACTATATGCACTTTTGTTGGCAGGGTGATGTCTCTGCTTTTTAGTATACATCTGCTTTATTTCCATAAAATTCCTCATGTCATCTCTCAATTTCAAAAATCCCTATGCATGATGTACTTTTAGAGGTTCATGGAAGCGTTCAAAAGCATCAATAGAGGTGGGAAGAGGGGATGTCAACATACTGCTAGCATAATATTCCTTTTCTACATGTATCTGCTTTTAAAAGACAAATTTCAATGTTTAGCCACAGCCAGCATCTTGACTATTTTTTATACTTGAGGTAGCATCTGGTTGGTTGGTTGGTTGGTTGGAAAGGAGGAAGGAAGGAAGGAAAAGGAAAGGATGTGCAAGACAAATGGTGCAAAGATTAGAATTTTAAACCACAAAATCCTTCACTGGTAAAAGACTAGAAGTACTGAACTAAAATTAAAAAAAAAAAATCTTTTTTAAGTGTGCTGTGTATTGGAAGCCATTTAGCCCTGTTGAAAGTCCTGTTTAAATACTAAGTCACATCTAATATAGCATCAAGTACTAGATACCTAGTAAATGTCACACCAAGAGTTTTACTGTTCCTACAACACAAAGCCTCCTGAGGCTTTTTTAATTAGAGTTGCAGTGAACCTTTTCACCAGTGTTACAAACACTGATAAACAATCCCCTCAGAACATGAAAGCTTTAGATATGGGTAGGGCACTCTTCACTATGAATTTGAGTGCATTTCCCCAGGCACGATAGCAAGGCCTGAGCCTAAAACATTCTGAAAATTGCACCAAGCCAAGGGGAAATTTATTCTGCTCCAAGTGTTTGAATCAATTGAGCTTCTGAACTATCAGGCAGCTGGTAGAGTGAGAGCACTCTGTTAAGTTGTTAATGGTGATCCGTCTATGTACATTTATTAGAGCAAGGTTTTAAAAACAGGCTAGAGGTTGCCCCAGGATTTGATGAGGGAATGAAAATAAAGGTAAATTGGATGCATTAAGTACAGACAGGTCTGAAGTTTGATGAAGGAAGTAGAAAAGAGGAGAAAGAGAAGGCAGACAGTTCTTCAACCTTTCTGCCAGGGTGAGCCCTGCCTCTTAGGTGGGACAAATGGCTTAACAAGTTTACCAGCTTCTATCGGAAGGAGGGAAAAACCCCAATTTAATTAGAAAGCTATGAATATGACATTAACTGATTCTCTGGATCCACTTGAGTACAAAAAACAGTATGTCTTCAACTGCAGCTCTAACAAGTGCTTTAAGTCTCAAGAGTCTATTTAAATATGAATATTTTAAAACCCAAACACAACAAAAAACAGTCAGAAAGATGAAAATGGAAATGGAGGTTTATTGTGCTAAACAATAAAATGCCCACATAAAATGTTGAATAATTTTAGAGTTGAACTGGGTTTGAAAAATGCTAAGATATTGCTTTCTAATTAACTTATTTTTTTAAAAGATGGATAATTTTTTGTAAGATTTACAATGAAAGGTTTGTGGTCCTTTCCTTTCCTTTCCTTTCCTTTCCTTTCCTTTCCTTTCCTTTCCTTTCCTTTCCTTTCCTTTCCTTTCCCTTCCCTTCCTTCCCTTCTTTCCTCAGGGTTTCCAGCATTTGAATTTGACAATTAAGTAATCAGAGCTGAACTGCAGTGTTCATGGCATTAATGTGTGATTTGGTTTCTTCAGAGGACTTTTCTAAGTCCAAGGTTTTCTCACTTCTGGTCAGTGGAACCAAGCATTATGTACTGCAGGCTCTCTATTCCTTATATCCTGAAAATAAAGCTAGCTCAGGGTCTTAATTAAACAGATATGCCTGACCACAATTTAGGCCTAATTATTATAAGGCTAAGGCTGCTTACCATCTGAGATGAATATAATCTTTTGTCTATCCATTTAGAGCACATAACTCTATTTGTATCAAATAACTCTTTACAAAATAAATAGAAGTTTTGGAATATGTACATGTATCAAGTTCCAAAGACCAAGAGAGTCACACAGAGGGTCTTCTAAGCAGTTTGCTTTATTGTTCCTTGCCCATAGACCCAAATATTATAAAATTAAGCAAACTACTTTTCCACCTAACATATATTTGAGAATTCCTAGGGAGGACCCATTCTCACTCTTTTCCTACCACTTAGAATATCTAAACTTCACTGGTCATTTGCTCCTCTGGAATGCATTTCCTTCCTCCTGGGAGTTTAGACTACATTCCACCACAAAATGGATATCTTAAGATCCTTTAAAAATATAATCTAACCAGAGGTAGTATTCAGCAGTTTTGAGTAGTTCGGAGAACCGGCAAATACTACCTCTGACTGGCCCTGCCCCCATCTATTCTCTGCCTCCTGAGTCCCAGATGATCAGCTGGGTCTTCTTTTGTTGGCCTGTACAGGAGACAGAGCTGGAAAGCAGATTAATGGGGTGGGGAAGGAATGGGATTTTGCAGTAACCTTCCCCCAGGAGTGGGTTGGGAATTGAGATTTTACAGTATCCTTCCCCTGCCAAACCCACCAAGCCATGCCATGCCCACCAGGCCATGCCCAAGAACCAGTAGTATTTTTTTTTAATCCCACCACTGAATCTAATGTTCTATGTGACAGTGTAAAAATGGAAAGAAAGTGCAGGCTTCAGATCATGTTTAATACTCAAGGTCCTGTGCAAGATCTTTCCCATGAGGAAGCATTGGAAGAAGATCTATGTGAGAGACAGTGTGTGTGTGTGTGTGTTTGTCTCTGTGTGTACATATTTATACACTGTGGTCCACACCGGAGCCAGGGTGACATAGTGGTTAGAATGCAGTATTGACTCACTACTCACTGTCAGGAGTTTGGTTCTGACCAAGACTGACTCAGCCTTCCATTCTTCCAAAGTTATTAAAACGGGGACCCAGATTATTGAGGGGCCATATGCTGACTCTATAAACTGCTTGGAGAGGGCTGTAAAGTACTATGAAGTGGTATATAAGTCTAAATGCTATTGCTATTGTATGCATGCAGTGTATGTACAGCAATTCCATTTAGTGACTTAGATTCTTCTTCTCTAACACCATCATATTAGAGATCATGTGGAGGTAAATGCACTGTTTACCAAGGTGAAGAACTAGTGATGCATAGTTAGAGGAAAAAATATGATTTAGCGTAAACAGTACAGTTCTTTTAATGCTCCTCAGTGAACTAATTCATTAAAAATATATTCAGTTGAATTATCCTGGGTGAAAATGTCCCTTCACATTAAAAAAAAATCCTGAAAATGTTTTTGTATTGTTTTAAAACAAGCATGCAACCAAATAATAAAAACCGAATGTTTCTCCTTGGTGGTCTAAGGCCTTGATCTGTATGTAATGGGTAAACGAAGAAACTATATAAATAGTTTCTGTTTTTTGTTTATCATTCTTATACCTACCATAATGTTTGGCCAAGGCTATAAAAATGCATGCAAAACTGCATGAAGAAAAGACCTGGCATTTAAACATTATAACACTAAATACACAACAGCAAATTTTTTCCCTATGATGGTCCTTTATTCTCGATAACCACCATGTAATAAGAAATAGGCAACACCACATCCTCATGGAACATGTTTTACTCAGACCAAACACAGTGATTAAGAAAAATGTGCAATGATTACTCTCATCATTCTTGGCCTGAGGCAAGTTAGCATTTACATTGGAATAACATGTGACATAGCTGGCAGGAAAAAAAGAAAAAGAGAAAAAAAGATGTGAAAAGACTTTTTCTTTTAAAGACAAGCTGAGTACAATAGTTCCAAAGGTGACTGCTTGTAGCTCATTGATCTGTGATTAATAAAGCACCTAGCAATTAATCTACTCATCTGCAAACAGTCAAGTAGGACCCTTGTACCTTGGTAATGCATCAACTTTAAATTACTGTACCACAATTAGTGGAAGATAGTTCCACTAGCCAATTGCTTTGCTTATGGGAAGTTTTTATGGCTTTCTGTCTTCCCATTGGTTTGATAATAAGCCAGACGAACAGAGGCAATTATGGCTGTACTTTTACATTATCCAACTTTATCCATGCCAGTTTGTGAATTTTCCAGTTAGATCTAGATCCAGATTAACAGAGTTGGAAGGGACCTTGTAGGTCATCTAGTCTAACTGCCTGCCCAAGCATACACTACACCACTTTTGACAGAAGGCTGTCCAGTTTCTTCTTGAATGCTTCTAGTGATGAAGTTCCCACAAACTTCTGAAGGCAGTTATTTTATTTGAATATTTTATCAAAGAAAAAGTGAAATGATGATGGTGACAACAACAATGATGACAATGATAATGCTTTTCATCTCCAGTTCTCATTCGTACATTTTATTCACACTTCTATTTCACTTAATTACCTGTCTTTTCCTTTTATAGAGTTATGCATGTTCTAATGTCTCTTGCAGCTAATTTAACACGGAGGGATATTTGTCTATCTCAAACTTGACAGCTTTAAGATGTGTGGACTTCAACTCACAGAATTCCTCCTCCAGTCATGTTAGCTCAGGAAAATTCTGGGAGTTGAAGTCCACAAGTCTTAAACTTGCCAAGTTTGAAGACCCTTGTTCTATCTTTTAAAGAACTTCCTTTTCTAGATGAACCTATGTAACTTTTCTAGATGAACCTATGTAATTAAGAATTCCAATTCCAGTTCCAAATTCTTTCCCAATCTCCCAAAATTATCTAGCATCCAAAAGTATATAGGTACTTATAGAGGAAATAATTAGCATTTAGCCCTTTTGCCTATAGATGCATACCTTGTGTTCATTGTATTTAATTTTAATGCAGTTTTGTTCAAGTGTGTAATAGCTATATCGTAATGCACTATGAAGATTATTTAAATAGATTGTTTCCCTTTTAATATTTTCCTAGCTTGCAATCTTTTATTTTTAATATGTGCTTTTGTTACTCTATAAAGTAGATAGATAGATGATAGACACACTTTCATGGCTCCTTGAACATTCTGTAAATGGAAAAGTCCATAAATGTTATCTAAGCAAGGATGCTTTGAGAACAAATTTCAAACTGTTGCATTAGTAAGTAAAAAATGCTACTTCAATGGCAAAGCAGTCTTAACTTCTTCTGGCCACAATCCAAAGAGGTGAGAAGGTCTGTTGGTGGCAAGAGCTTGTTCTTAAAATTCCAGAAATGCCAACAATGTAAATCCCTCTCCAAGACAAAGGGTAAGAAAACAAAAGATGGGGCAACTATAGATTTGATGCCATAATGCCTTTTCCTAAATTTCTTCTTAATTTGCCATTTGGCCAAGAGCTAGCACTATTCATCCTGGGAATCAATGGTGAGAGGTTGAAAAAGTGCTCATTCATTTATATCAATTGGCTTTTGAGTGACCGCAGGGTACTTAAAAATAAATTTTTGCAGAGGGAAGAACAGGAGGAAGGAAACAAGGGATAATACTATGGGGGCGGGCAGGGCTATATTCTCCCATTGGTATTAAGCCAAGCTACAGTGCAGTGGACAAGGGTACGGTGTGTGTGCATGTGTGTGTGTGATTGCTGATCTCCACTGAACACTAGCAGAAACTGCTCTTTGTTAAGTGGTTTGCTGCCAAATTTCATCTGGGAGATTGGAGGACGAAAACAATAAGTTTGCATGCTATATTTAGCCCAAAAGCATTAGCTGTCTATCCCCTTTTTGGCCAGGAACAATCAATTTGATGTTCAAACTGAGTCACGCATCTCCATCTGGAGTTTCACTGATGACAATTGCTTTACGTACTAAGGTGTGAGGCTATTTTCATGTGTTCAGTGCTCTTGCAGACAGTTTGTAAGGTCATTCTTCATTCTTTAAAATGCCATTCATTTTCAAACCAAAGGGAAGGGAAGAAGGGTGGGAGGGAGGAAATATTATACTCCATAAGGTGATATAACAATCTCTCTACTTTCAGAAAAATATGAATCTGGATTATATAATTCCTCTTCCTTAATAAAATACAATAATTCCCCCCAGAATGAATTAGGTTTGAGGAGGCAAAGAATCATACAGACACAATACACATGAAGGGATGGGTTGGGGAGGGAGGGAGAGAGAGAGAGAAAAATGAAGAAAAGGAGGAAAAAGCTTGACGTTAAGATACTTGCTGCCCTTGGCCTAAAATGGAACAAGGAATTCTGTTTAGTAACAAGCAGTTAGAGAACCATTAATCATATGACAGTGAAGAAAAAGAAAACAGTAGTGTATGAATAGATCATATGATCTATTCATACACTGCTGTTTTTTTTTCACTGTTATGATTATAGAAAATCCTTGGAAAGATTATGTGTGTTAGGGAGGAAATTTAAAAGTGGTGGCCTAAAATAGTAATATTCACAATGGTTGCTGAACCAAAAACATTTTTTTCCCAATCCTAGCATCCATTGTCCTTGATTCAGCAATAAATTATCAGTGTTGGAGAAAAACACACTCCTTTTTTGCATATATAAATCTCTCTTTTGCTCTCTTTCTTTGAAGTAAAGTCTTCCAATTGGCCACCTCCATGCCATTTCCTTGACAATACTATGGAAGTGATTGTAATCCATCGTCATCTGAAATGTTTTCCCAATTTCCCTATCTAGACCAGTGTTTCTCAACCTGGGCAGCTTGAAAAAGTATGGACTTTAAGTCCCAGAATGTTGGCTGGGTAATTCTGGGATTTGAAGTCCCTACATCTGCAAGCTTCCAAGATTGAGAAACTCTGGTCTAGACCATTCGTAGGATGTATCTTCTCCAAGTATCAAGCAGATCCTTAGTTAGTGCTTAGTTGCTAGCATCAGACAAGGTCATCTGGAGTTGCTATTTTCTCATGTATATTTTATTATTATTATTTTCTTCGTTGTGGCTAAAACAAACAGAAATACATGCATGTTTTTTATATTACAGCAAATAGTGTTGGCAATTGATGCTTCAGCAGAGATGCTAGTGAAGAAAAGGAAGAAGGGAGGGAGGGAGGGAGGAAGGAAGGAAAGAAGGAAGGAAAGAAGGAAGGAAAGAAAGAAGGAAGGAAAGAAGGAAAAGAAAGATCCCATGTCATCCTTTCAGCAATGACAAAAGTGAATGCAGACATTTCTGGCTACTTTCAGGGAGGCAGGATACTGTAAGATGGTAAAGGGATGTTACATTCACTGGAACTTTGTTTGGTTCTTTTTCATTGCTACATGTCATTTTGAAATCACTTTAATTCACCAGATGGATGATTTCACACAGACTGTTCCTAAATCTCAATATATGCTCAGGCCATTTGTCTTCAGTACTATGTTTGCTCTTACCATAATTGTATTCTTGCAACAGTTACTGGTTGATGAAGATGATAACGGTAATGATAATGATAATGGTGGTGTTTTAAATTATTCTATGTCCTTTCCTTCTCTCAATCCTATAGATCTATCTCATATAATATGCAAATGTTGCATCAACCATGCCACTCTTTCACAGCTCCTATATTTATATTGCATTTTGACATGAATGCTGAAAAGAGATATATTCTCTGTGCCATCTACATACCTTTAAATGTCATTCTACATGAAAGAAAATAAAGGGTGAAAAAGTCACAATAGCAATGAAAGCACTGAGAATTAGAAATAGAGAATTTGTGACCTCCTGTTGCTTCTGAAATACACCTTCCAACAGCATAGCCAAAGAAGGTATCTATGGGGGACAAATTCTGTGAGCACTCCATATTGAAACCAGCCACCTGTAATGCACTTTGGTCAGTATTGGGTAGAAGACTAAAAGGAATTCTTTCTTGGATCCATTATCTGAAATGCATTGAAGATACATGATTTTTATTCTCAGATGAAACACATCCTGTTTTGTTGTTGTTTTACTTCAATAAAGAAGATTGCATCTGTGCACAAATCTCATGATCAAAAGAAGTATATCACTATGTGAATACTTAGCTAAAAATATGGATGATACTAAATATTAAGAATACAAAAATAATATCAGCCTACATGATTATTGAGGTTAATGCTAATTGCAAAGAAGTCACGGTCATTTATGGTTAGTTTTGATTTTTGGGAGTCCAAGAAGAGATAAAGGTGGACAGTGTGTTGTTGGAAATTAATCCTAGAAAAGAAAGTAGTGACAAACTTAAACATGAACATAAAGAATAAGTGTATTTTAATCAAAACAAATAACAATGCTAAAAACAATGGTTTTCTAATGATAATGATAGAGGTTTTTAAGAAGAGATTGGACA
Organism: Hydrophis major; assembly: GCA_033807585.1. Classification (NCBI taxonomy): domain Eukaryota; kingdom Metazoa; phylum Chordata; class Lepidosauria; order Squamata; family Elapidae; genus Hydrophis; species Hydrophis major. The sequence continues at coordinate 293,882,689 of CM066328.1, read as the reverse complement.
ACCGTTTGTCTGAAATGGAATAGGGTTTCCTCCTTGAACTTGGACTGTTGGACTAAAAGATCTCCTAGGTCCCTTCCAACTCTGTTATTCTGTTATTGTAAAATCTGGACTCTTGAGAAAGAGCAAGGGAAAAAAAAAACCCAGATTCCTTCAGAAAAAGTATTGTGATTGCAAGAAGAAGCATTTAGTCATCCCTAGACCAAATCAACTCAAATTCTTCCCTTGATCAGAAACAAGAAACTCACATATTTTGGGCATGGGAGGCAAACGTACAATGGACTAGGAAAATTATTGGCCTTGACAAGATTGAGGAAATAAAAGACAAAAAATAAGGTGGATGGTCAGAATCATGTAAAATTACTGGAATATTCTTGAAACAGCTACAGCTTATTACAAGAGTCAGGCTTGGTACTTTTGATTTTCAAATCCTTCCTAAGGATCTAGGATAGCTAGATGTATCATTGTAATATATGAGGTGCATCAAATAAGTTATTCATCATCATCATCATCATGATACAGGCACACAGACACACAACAAAATTTACACATACACTATAATCCAACCTGATTCTTCAACCATGCATGAAGAGGAAATGTTTAGCTTTTATACCTGCCACAAAACAGTACCAGGTTTTCCACTTTTCTTCACTGCTTCACATTTTCACATATGTGTTTTTTCTATCTGTATAGCACTAAATTATAAGGTCCTTTATGAGCTTTTATACAAGTATTTTGCAAAGATTTTGCTTTTCCCTTTCTGAAATGTCTTGCTGGCAAGACTGCTTTTGTTGGCGTTGGAATTTAAATGGAACGTCAGAAATCACTGAAGTGGCAGATGGAGACATTTATAACTTGTTATAAATTACAATAAATAAAAAAATCCAGTTCTATAGCAATTGCTGGGCTATACAAACTGCAAAATACTTGGGTCTATCTTCTTCCCCCTGTAGTTCCCCCCCCTCCACCTCCAATCATAGTTGTCTTAATTCTTCTACAGTGTATTATATGGTGTATAATTCTGAAAGGCAGTTAGCCAAGGCTTCCATGCAAGTAGATATTGAAGAAGGCATTTTTTTGTGGGGGGAGTGGGGATTGTGGGTTTTCTGGCACAACTGCTTTTAATTGCTCCTATTCACTGATTTTTTTTAAAAAATGTGCATGTTGGAAGTGAATTTAAAGAATTTGAACTGTAATTACTTGTCATTGCAGCTGTACCATCTGCATCTTTGGGGAAATAGCAAATTGAACTAATCACCAATAATTGTTTCCAAGATATTTAGCATATTTTATATTTGAACATCAATGCATAACAAATGTTTATATTTGGCCATTCATTTCTCCTTTTCCCTTCCATAGTCTCCATTGGGTGCTACTTCAATGCAGCTGATAAAGGTATCTGTGCGGTGTCTCAGCATTATTTAAATTTGTGTGCAACAATTACCGTGAACATTCTCTTCATACTATTTGTACGTATTAAGTCTACATTCATCCATGATTTGGTAGTAGAAGAGAGGGCAAACCTGTTTGGTGTTACTACAGCCTGGTTAGGCAAAGGCAATAAAGTTACGAAGACCTGAATATTATAAAGTTAAGTTATAAACTGATTTCTTACATCTTATTTGTTAAAGCAATATAATATGAGTCCAATCAGTGCTTGTATTCTGTTTTGCCTTTGCCTTTGCCTGTAGAGACATAGTTGCTAACCACTTTCTGAATGGTTGGACTCCAGCTGGTGAACTGCTCAGCCAAGATTTTAGTTATCTTCCTATTTTCTCTTGCCAGCAACTGAAGAAATAATTGCTTTTTTTTTTTTGGGGGGGGGGGGGAGGCTGTGTTGATCTTAGGATGCTCCTTGGTTTCTGAGGAGTTCTGGAAAATGAATTGCCAGAAGAGATTCATAGAGTGCTCTTGAAGATAGATGAAGAGCAAATCCAACTGTACCCAAGTAAGAGCCCACATTAAGGATTTATCAGGGCAACAGCAGCAGCAATTTATTTTTCTGTTCTTGTTTCATCTGCATAGAGTCATCCAGAAGTCCTGTTTAATAAAGTTCATTCCTTGGGGAGGAATGAGCTGATCGGTCATGTGCAGGGCTACTGGGAGGAATATTTTAGTTATGTAGTACATAAAGCATCTTGGATTCTTTCGACTCTTACTGGACAAATCTTGTTAAAGTGACCAAAGCAAGTCCTTGCATGATTAACTGGGATGAACTCTAATTTGTTCCTCCTGAGGAAGTGAGTGACCAGAGTTCTCAGAGCTGTGAAGCCAGACACTTTTTTATAAGATCAATGATTCTCCTGGCTGTTGAAAGCTGCCAGGAAGTGACATGTGGTGTCCATGTGATTATGTCAACTTCCTTGGGGTTGAAGTGAATTTCCTTGCCTTGAAAGGGATGGTAAGATGTATCCCCCTCTTCAGGAAAACATTGACAGACCCAACAGTCTTGGATAATTTTCAGTCTTCAAATTTCCTTTATGTTGTAATCTCATGTAGTCAAAAAATGTTATTCTCTCAAAGATAGATCTAAATTTGCCATTTTTGTTGTTCTTAGCTTCTTCCAAAAGCTTTTAATGTTTGTTGTTATTATTTTTAATTGTATAAGCCTCTTTGGCTTTGTGCTTTGGATAGTTTGGTTTAATGAACAGATTTCAAAAAGTTCTGCACTCTGTGCATTTAACAAGAACCCCAAATGAAATTCTAGATTAAATATGCATCCTTCTTCTCTATTCTTTGACATGGACTCTGACTGAAGTAAGTGAGCCAGGTGACAAAGTTTGTGTCAGGCTGCGCTCCTTCTAGATCCCAAGAAAGAAATACTCAGACTCCATGGTATAGAGCAAAGTTATCCTTTTACTGGGAAATAAAGTGGTAGCTACAAAACAATTCCGAAACTGAGAAATTGGCGGGTAGAATGCACATACAAAGAAATAGGTTTGCTCCCACCCCCCAAAGTTCAAATGATTCTTCTAATTAAAACTTTTGAAACAGCTCATGTGGTCATCTCCAGATGGTGATGAGGCGTCTTGTCAAATGACCTTGACATATTTTGATAAAAGTTCGCAGTTGCGCAAAAGAGGAAAAAGATAGCCAAGAAACGGAAAGTTAAAGACAAGAATCCCCCCTCCCCTTGCTAGCCCAGCAAGGAATGCAAATACCTCCAGCTTTCTTCCCATATAAAATCCCCCTCCCACCGTTGCCATGACAGCCGAGAGAAATAATGAAACAATAGCAGAAAGGTAGGAGGGGAAGGTATCTTGAGGCTGACATTCGGACCCCCTAGAAAAAGGACATAAGTCCCTGAAAGAAAAACAAAATAATTACATGTTAACATTAATGTACATCTCTATGGTTTATCAGGATATTTGGCATAAAATTTCTTTAACAGTTCAGGAGCCCTAAGGTCCTTTTCATTTACCCACTCAGAATGGGACGGAGGAAAATGTTTCCAAGCTACAAGGTATTGGGTACGACCCCTCCATTTTCTAGACTCCAGAATTTCTTTAATTTCGAAATGCTGTTCCCCCTCAATTAATATTGGCACGGGGGGATCAGATTGGATCGGTCTCAAGGCACAGGTACGTTCTGGTTTCAACAAACTAACATGGAAAACAGGATGAATACGACGAAGAGTCTTTGGTAAAGTCAGTTGAACAGTTACAGGATTTATAATCCTCTCAATAGGGAAAGGTCCTACATACTTAGGACCCAACTTCTTTGATTTTTGGGTAGTTTGTAAATACTTGGTCGAAAGGAATACTTTATCGCCCACTTGATATGACATCTGTGGAGCTCGCTTTCTGTCAGCAAATTTCTTATGAGATTGGTGCGCCTCATCCAAAGCTTTGCGGACAACTGGCCAATTAAGTTGAAGCTGAGATATCCAATCACTCAATGACTGGACAGTTGGGTTTTCACCAGGCAGTTCAGGTATGGGTACAAAATCTTGCCCCGTTGCTATTTTGAAAGGAGTGAACCCCGTACTACTGTGAACAGAGTTATTATACGCCACCTCCGCAAAAGGTAACAGATCCACCCAGTTGTCTTGTTGAAAATTTATGTAGCATTGGAGATATTGCTCTAGTACCCCGTTAGTTCTCTCGCAGGCTCCATTAGTTTGGGGATGGTGGGCAGAGCTTAAGCTTTGGGTGGAGCCTATTAACTTCAGAAATTCCCTCCAGAAATTCGAGGTAAATTGGGCTCCTCGATCAGAAACTACACGTTGAGGTACACCATGCAATCTGTAAACATGAAGAATGAAGAATCTGGCTAAGGATTTCGCCGAAGGGATCTTTGAGCAAGGGATGAAATGAGCTTGTTTGGAAAACAAGTCAGTCACCACCCAAATGACCGTGTGTCCACTTCTTTCAGGTAGATCTACTATAAAATCCATGGAAATTTCCTTCCAAGGGGCAGTTGGTCTGGCCACATTCTGCAACAGTCCTGGTGGCTTACCCGGCGGTCTTTTTGCTGAGGCGCAAATCGGACAACTCGCCACATAAGTCTCAATGTCCTTTTTCAAGGAAGGCCACCAAAACTGTTGTTTCACCAAATGTAAGGTCTTCACAAAACCAAAATGACCAGCCACTTTGGAATCATGGGTTTGTTGCAATACATGGCTTCTCAGGGTTTTTGGTACATACAATTTCGCCCCCATCCAGGCTAGGCCATCTCAAATGGTGCAGTTATTCGCATTTGCCAGAAACCACTCATCTGTCTTCAAAGCCTCCTTAAACTGTTCCATCAGATCAGTGGGTAGATCCCTCTCCTGGTTTCTTTTCTGTGCGCGGGTAACTACAGGGGCAGCCAGTTGTGTAGTGGACACGATTGGCCTTATCACTTCTTTACGGATACTGTTGCATTGAGGCATTCTAGACAAAGCATCTGCCATAAATTTTTTCCCCCCTGGGATATATTTCAAGGAGAAGTTGAATCGCTTGAAGAACTGAGCCCACCTAACTTGTTTAGGGGATAGTTTCCGAGGGGTTTTTAAAGCTTCTAAATTTTTATGGTCAGTCCACACTTCAAATGGGTGTTTCGCTCCTTCCAGAAAATGCCTCCAAGCTAATAAAGCCCAACGGACTTCAAATGCTTCCTTCTCCCAAACGGCCCATCTCCTTTCAGTCTCAGTGAATTTACGAGAAGTGTAAGCGCATGGTTGTAGTGTCCCCTTCTCGTTCAATTGGAGTAAGACCGCCCCCACTGCTACATCGCTTGCATCAGCTTGGATCACGAAAGGGGCATCCATGTCGGGGTGTTTCAGTATTGGTTCTGCAGCAAAAAGTCTCTTAAGTTTTTCAAATGCAGCTTGGCACTCCATAGTCCAATTCAATGGTTGACTGGGCTTTGGTTTCAATTCCCCCTTTGTTTTTAGGAGGTTGGTGATGGGCATAGCTATTTTTGCAAAAGACGGGATGAATTGGCGGTAAAAATTGGCAAATCCCAGAAAACTTTGAAGCTGTTTACGAGTTTTCGGTGGGGCCCAGTCCAAAACGGCTCGCACCTTTTCTGGGTCCATTTCAATGCCTTCGGGGGAGATATGATATCCCAAGTAGTCGATTTTTTCTTGATGGAACTCACATTTGGATAGTTTGGTGTACAGTTTGGCGGCCCTCAGCTTGTGCAACACAGAGTGTACCAACTTCACGTGGTCGTTTCTTGTCTCTGTGTAGATAAGAATATCATCAAGGTATACCAGAACCCCTTTGTATAAATGTTCATGAAGCACTTGATTGATCAGTTGCATGAAAACAGCAGGCGCCCCCTGTAAGCCGAAAGGGAGAACATTGAACTGGAAACAACCCATTGGGCAGTTGAACGCAGTCTTCGACTCATCTCCCTCCTTTATCCGGATTCGGTAGTACGCCTCCCTCAAGTCCAGCTTTGTGAAAATCTTCCCCTTTGCCAGGTGGGCTAACATGTCCTTCATCAGAGGGAGGGGGTACATGTTCTCTACAGATACTGCGTTCAGGTTTCTATAGTCAACTACCAGACGTTTGGAGCCATCTTTCTTCTCGCGGAACATCACAGGGGCCGCCACTCGAGGTCTGGCAGGCGTGATGAAACCCCGTTTCAAGTTCTTGTCGATAAATGCCTCAATTCCTCCAACTCCCCCGGTGTCATCGGATATATCTTCGGTTTCGGGAGCGTCACCCCCGGCAGGAATTCAATGCTACAATCGGTCGACCGATGTGGGGGGAGCTCGTCGGAAGCCTCTTCACTAAACACCTCTCTTAAGTCCCAATACTCCTTCGGGATTTTCTCCTCTCCTTCCACGTGTTCGGCATCCGTAGAAGCTATCTCGGCGGGTACCTGGGACTTCGGATGGGATTTCTCCTCCCCTTCCGGATAGGGTTGCTCCTCCCCTTCCGGTGGCCGATCGGTGCGGATGAGTATCCACCCCTCTCTCCAGTTTACATGGGGATTCCACTTCCGAAGCCATGGTAGTCCCAATATTAGAGGCTGTTCCATCCCAGGGGCCACAATAAAACACAGGGTCTCATGATGGTTTCCCATGGTCATCTCTAGGGGTTCTGTTACAAAACGTGCGGGGCAACCTCCCGCCACCGACCCATCCAGTTGGATATGGGCGTTTTTAAAGTTCTCAGTCCGATGCCCATCCCCTTAACCACTTTCATGTTAATTACATACCTCGTGCACCCCGAGTCCAGTAAGGCCAACATCACTCCCTCAGTCCCCGAGGTGGGCCGCCTTAACTTTATTGGGATGGTCATGGGCCCTTGATTAGGACTTACCGGAACGTCATCTTCCGAATCTGTCTCGTTCTCGTCGAGTGGGGTTGGATGTCCCAGCTCCTCTCCCGCCGAAAGGGCGACCTCTACAACCTCTCCTGTCTTCAGCCCAGTCTCGCGGGGTTTGGTTGAGGGTTTTTTTGGCTTTCTCCCGGGGTCCCGCGCTTTCGGTGGGTTCACCTTTATTCGACAATCCACCATCCGGTGGCCCTCCTTTCCACAACGGAAACATGCCGTGGTCTTGGCTCCTGCCGCCATCCCTCTCGGTTGGGGCCCTGAGGTCTCTCGGAGATGGGGGGGAGCGGTTTTCTCCAGGCGGGACCTCCTCTGCGTCTATTTCTGGCTAGATCAATGTCCACCTCTTCCGCCAACAAGTACCATGACTGTAACTCACGTGGATCCCTTCTGGAGATGCACGTGTGGTATACATCTTCATTTAAGCCATCTTTGTAGGCTTCCACCAGGGCCCCCTGGGACCAACCTCGGATGTGGTATGCCAGCTGCCTGAATTCTTGGGTATAGTCTGCCACCGATCTCCCCCCTTGGACTAGGATCTTCATTCTGATTCTGGCCTTTCTCTCTGCCAGAGGGTCCTCAAACCTTCTCCTCAGTGCAGTCATGAAAGCATCGAGGGTTTGCAGTTGGGGGGAGTTATCATTGTACAAAGTCACCACCCAATCTGCTGCCATCCCTTCCAGGGGGTTCTGGTAACGCATCTCACTTTGGCTGCTTCAGAGGTGAACTCCCGCTCAAATTCTGCCATATAACTCCCAACTTGTACCAGGAAAAATCCCAAATCTCTGGGATTTCCTCCAAACTTTACATCTAGGGGGGGCAGGTGGCGTCTTCCAGGAGCCACTCCTATTGCTGGGGCTCCCCAGGCAGCAGCGGGCGGCTGCGCTGGCGGAGGCTGGGCAAGGGGGGTAGAGGTAGCTTGGCTCCCCCGGGCTGATCTCGCTCCCTCTTCCCCCTCATACCTTTGAGTTGTGCTAGGCTCCTCAGGAACATCCATAGAGAATTTCTCGGCTTGATCGAGCTTGCCTTCCATCTCCTCCCCCTCCTGCCATAGCCGTCCCCTCGCACCTTTTTGTCTTACAGTGATCCTGGGAGGAGGGGGGTCTTCAGGGTCTCTCCAACCAACCCCCAATGACCATCTGGGCATCTTGGCTGGGGTTTCTTCCAGAGTCAATTCGGCCAGCAGGTCAGCCACCGATGCCTCCGGTAGCGGCATCGGCTGCCCCCCCGCAGCTCCCTGATCCTCTTCATCACTGGTTGGAGACGACATGGGATGAAACCCCCTCGGAAGAAAAGTTGCTGTTTTCTCCAGGTGGGTTGATGTGGGAGTTTCGGAATAATGTCAGGCTGCGCTCCTTCTAGATCCCAAGAAAGAAATACTCAGACTCCATGGTATAGAGCAAAGTTATCCTTTTACTGGGAAATAAAGTGGTAGCTACAAAGCAATCCAGAAACTGAGAAATTGGCGGGTAGAATGCACATACAAAGAAATAGGTTTGCTCCCACCCCCCAAAGTTCAAATGATTCTTCCAATTAAAACTTTTGAAACAGCTCATGTGGTCATCTCCAGATGGTGATGAGGCGTCTTGTCAAATGACCTTGACATATTTTGATAAAAGTTCGCAGTTGCGCAAAAGAGGAAAAAGATAGCCAAGAAACAGAAAGTTAAAGACAAGAATCCCCCCTCCCCTTGCTAGCCCAGCAAGGAATGCAAACACCTCCAGCTTTCTTCCCATATAAAATCCCCCCTCCCACCGTTGCCATGACAGCCGAGAGAAATAATGAAACAATAGCAGAAAGGTAGGAGGGGAAGGTATCTTGAGGCTGACAGTTTGCTTTTATCAAATGGCATACAGTTAGCTTTCCCTGGACATAGCTGATTCTTGAAAAGGGTCCACACAGTTGGCTTCTCTATCTATGACTGGATGTTGAAATGTTCCACTAAGAACAGTAAACAATTCATGTATAAATGGTTCCTATACAGCTGCTGCCTCCATCCCACCCAGAAGTGCAGTATAATAGCTGCTGTTCTCCACTGTTATTTAATGGATTTAACTAACAAAAGACTTTCACAACAATTCCAATTTTTAATATTAAAAATTAACATAATCTTTTATAAAAGAAAAAAAGAAAACCAGCAAAATCTCTTTTTTCATTCAAAATAAACCTAGTTAATTCACAGGAATTGATAGGTTATTTATAAACTCTTTAATATGAATATTCTTTTAACAAACCCACTGTCATTAACTTGATATTTCAAAAAAGAATGTAAGCAATTTCAGTGCTGAACAGCAGAACTCTCCTGGGTAAGATTCTGAATTGAAATAAGATTTGTGTGGAACTTCTCCAACCATTCATGGGAGGAAGCAGGAAGGCATGATCTCAAGTCAAGACTTGACTTCCAGTTTGAGCTTCTTCGGCGACAGACCGAAACCTCGTCTCTGCAAGGCTTCGATCCATGCTCGCCACTGGAGCGCCCTGAGCTGGCTGGTTTTGGGGCTAAGCCAACCCATAGAGGTGGTGAAGACTGCCTGCAGGGTTGAGGAGAGCCGCATATCTCCTCCCCAGCTGGCATTACTCCCTTTCCCGAAGGCGGTTGTAGCGGTGGTCAGAAATGGCCACCACAAAGAAGAACTTGACTGGAAAAGAATGTGCAGGAGGAAGATAAGAAGAGAAAGTTTTGGTTGACCGGGTCAAACAGCAAAAGCAATAAATAAGGTACCCTGGAATTGAACTGTTAAAAAACAATAACGTTGTTCCCTAAGAAGATTTTTAAGCTGTGAAGGAGAGAGAAAAGGGAAAAGATTTGGTTCTTTTCCCTCCTTTTCCTATACTGACAGCTAAGAGACTTAAGCAAGAAATTGGAAAAACATCCACTTTGACATTAATAGGCATTTAATGCTGAAAATAAAAAGTCAAAGGGATAATAAAGATTTCTGGATAATCAAAAGCTTTTGAAAACAGGAAAGGAGAGAAAAAGAATAAAAGGGCAGGATCTGGAAGGGAGGAGACTGCCTGGAATTAAAAAGAACTTATAGCAAAATCTCAACAAGACTTCCAAAAGATACATTTTAACTGAAATATCGCAAAAAAAAAAAAAACCAGGAAGAGAAAGTGGAAAAAGAAATAAGAAGAAATAACTTGGGACTATTTGGATTACTTGAAGATTTCTGGATTTTTGGTTATTGTATTTGAATGACTAAAATCAGTTGGGTGGTTGTTTAAAACTGTTTAAAATGGCTCCACTTTTAGAAGAACTGAAAATGAAACTTAAAAAGTACAAAGAAGATGCACAAGAAGGGAGAGGTTCTTTTGGCTTCGTATTTCAGTTCTGAGAAATGGAGATTTGGAATTATGAGAAACAATAAGAAATGCCTGCAGAACAAGAAGATTACGACAAAGAAGAAGCCATCTTTGATGAACAAGTAATCTTCAGTGGGAGAAAAAGGAAAGGGGGGAAAGAGAATGGAAAGTTTAAGATTGGGAAAAACAACTCCCCCCCCCCCAAAAAAAAATGGAGTGAAAAATAAGTATAAAATCAGAAAGCAACAGAAGAGGGAAATGCAGAGAGAGAATTAGAAGTAGAGAGACAAGTGGTTAAAAATAGGAGGGAGAAGATGAGAGGGAAGAAAAAAAGGAAAAGAAGTTATAAAGGACAGAAATAAAATATAGAGAAACAGGGCCTATTTAGAGATAATGGTTGAAAATTTAATGGAAAAAGGGATTCTGCAAAGGTACATAAGATAGTATTGTTATATTAGAAACAGAAATAATTTTAGAAAATATGAAACAATGTATGATTAAAATGTATGATAAAATAGCTATTATAATTCAGTGGAATGCTTGTCAATAAATAAATGTAACAAAATGAATATTTAATGATTTACAAAACATACATGAAGAGAAATAAGGGAAAAATTAATTATGGAGATTATATGTGTCTTTAAGGAAGTATGATATTTAATTGAAAAGAAGTGTTAAAGATGTTAAGATGTTAATGATTATTAATGATAGAACTGAATTGGAATGGAATGAGGGTTTATAATTAGATATATTTATAATCTTTTTTTTAAAAGGATATAGTGTGTATTATAAGAATGTACCAAGCAGAATTCAATTGGAAGTTATGTATTATGTATTATATTGAAGGTCATAACCTTAAGGTATATATTGAAGTTTAAATAAGAATTGAATGAATGTAATTAAAAGATATAAAGGTGTCATACTCCAATTAGTAACTACAGGAGAAAAGTTGTTTAATGAGAAAAGATAATATGAAATTGAAACAGAATAGACAAAAGTATAAATATAATGATTTGAATTTAGATGAGATAATCAAAATAAAATTGAGAAAATTAAAAGAGGGGAAAAACTGTATAGAAAATGTAGAATACTATAAGATATGGAATAAAACACAAAAAGGAGCATGAAATTGAGTTTTGTGTCTGTATAAAGTAGTTCAACCCGGAACTATACTGTTTTCAAAAAAGATGTTTTACTTGTATTTTGTTTGTGTGAAAACCCAAATAAAACTTTATTAAAAAAAAAAAAAAGATTTGTGTGGAACTTCTCTAACCATTCATGGGAGGAAGCAGGAAGATAATGATCTCAAATCAAGAACTGTTTTGAAAATGCAGAGTTGCTTTAAATCCATATGCAAGACCCATCCAATCTGTAGACAAGGACATAATCCAGTCACTGAAGAGACAGTCCTAATTTTCTCCTGGCCAAGATGTAGAAAATGTTCATAGAAGTCTGTTCTCTCATAACATAGGACAGGGAAAGTACCAAGAGCTGTAACCTTTCTATTTTTCCAGGAAAATGAAATGTTCAGACACATTAGACCTTTATGAAAAGATGAAATGTGTCTAATTTCATTGGGATAGAAATGTAGATTTTCAATATAACTCTTTTGCCAAATTGAGGGGGAAGAGTATAATAAAAAGTTACATTATATTAGCTCCTGCTTTGAAGCACACTCTTGCAAAGTGTTAGCTGATAAGTTGAAAGCCATCAGGTATTTTTATATTTTCATTTTATTTTCTTCCTTACTCATGCTACCCCAAATTTAATTAGCAAATAAATATGACAAATTCACAGGGTCCTTTCTCCCTACTTTTCTTTTTCCCTTCCCTTCCCTTTCCTTCTTCCTTCAACCCAATTATATTGAAATAACCTTTAGCATATTAGTCTGCCTGGCCACATGGATAAAAGCCAACTAGAGTAGCTGCCACATGGCAGTTGCTTCAGGGGACAGATTTGATGCGCAACATGTTTTGCCCTATAATTCATATGCATCTCATGGAAAGTTTCCACACTGCTGCCAGATATTTCAGATAATGCTTTGATGAAGTCAAGGGGACCCATGAGGTTCCATTTAATTACCTGAAATTATTTTCCCTTTCTTTTGCACATTAGTCTTCCTACAGTGATACCTATCAAAGCCTCACATCAGTGAACCTGTAGAAGTCTGGTTTGTGTACCTTTCAGAGGTTTATGTATTAAAAAAACTTCCAATAAACAAGACTTGAAAAAATATTTGTTAGACATATGCATGCATACTTATTACAGTATATATCTCCCATCAGATGAGTCCCTTTTATAATTAGCTCTGATAGCAAATTCATGAGTGTACATAAGTACACTACTTAGACCTCAAGAAATTCATTACATGAATTTATTTTACATTTGATCAAGAGACTGAATGAATAAGTAACAAGAAGAACAATTTCATTTTGAAATTATAAACCATTCTTTTAAACTCCTTTTTAAAAATATTCTGCAGTCTATAACATAAGCTCAATAGTTATAATGCCAAGCTATAATATGGTTTGTATCATTTTCATTTGGTATATCAAAGAGTTCTGATTTTATTACTTAGCTGTAATAAAATCCATCTTTCTTCAAAAAGAAATTGGAGAAAGATGGATGCCTTGGACTTTTATTTTGGGAACATATTATTTGGAGCCTTGATGTAAACCATTATGGCTTGTACAACAAACCATAATGTGTGTGCTGTGTTTGAAAAGTATGCTTTAATAGGATTTGAACATATTTAATATGTGTTATATTTTTGTTTTAGCTTGTGCATGAAATTTATTTCTCCAGATACCCAGAATGAAGATGGAAGGCAATTTTATATGATACAAAACTGGTGGAATAAGACTACAATTGCATTGGCAGAATTACAAGGTTGCAGGGTATATCTCTGACCCACATAAAGGAACAATCAAAGCATTTTCCTATTCTCCAAAGTTGACATCATCTTAAGCATGAAGGTTGTTAAGTCTGGGCCCATAACCAGTGTTAAGTCTGGGTTCCCCAACCAGGGTTAAGGAGACAAGCTAAACAGAATGTGCAGTGTTAGTCAGATAGGCACACAGATAAATGAATGAGATAAGCTTGTATGTTTGTTAACATACAGTAAAAATAACAGATACACTTGTGCTATCTAAATATAGTTTATTCCATTTAGAGTTTATAGCATAGTCAAAATAACAGTCCATTAGTCATGTATCATTTAGTCAGTCCATTCAAGGATATTCAGTTAGCAAAATCCGTGTAGAATATCCAATGTCAGTTCACTTACAATAAATCAACAGTCCTTTCTCTCTCCCATTCGAGTAAGGAAAAACTCAGTCTTCATCCAGTAATTAGGGATTATCAAGTCAGAGAGAGAAAGCTGACGTTCCTTGCTTCTTTTATGGTGCTTTCACAACCACTCCCTAAATTACATTCCTATATTTAAAGTTGCAGACACTTTAACTTATAAACCATGATAACATATTTATTATTTTACCTAAACCAGTTAGGGTAAACAATGTTATCCCTAACATTCTCCCCTTTTAAGTAAATATAATAATATAACTATTTACATCTTTAAATCATATTTGTTACAACTCTCTTTAAACTTAATTACTCCTTGAGCTTTTGTAAATTGGTCTGCAATGTTTTCTTCCGTCATGCAGTATTCCAATTTAATTAGCCCATTCTTTACAGATTCTCTAACATTTAAGTATCTTAAATCAGTAAGCTTTGATCTAGTTTTTACAGCAATACTAGTAGCTAACTTTATGGCTGCCTGGCTGTCCTCGTACACAATAATGGAATCTTTGACAGTTATACCCATGTCTAATAATAACTGTTTGTACAAAATTAAGTCAGTGCATAGTAATGACAGACATGAAAATTCCGCTTCCATCATGGACAAGCTAATATGCTGTTGTCTGATTGACCTCCACCTTATTAGTGTCTTACCAAATAATATAGTCATCCCAGATGTTGATTTTCTAGTGTTTATGTCAGTTGCAAAACTTGCATCTGCATAGGCACTAAGACTCAAATCACCCTTTGGTTCTATATAATATTGCATGGTTCATTGTTCCTTTAAGATATCTTAAGATTCTCTTTAATGATTGCCAATGACATTGATGTGGATCCGAATTAAAATGAGCCAGCTGATTAACACTATAAGCTATATCAGACCTAGACCAATTGCTTATATATGATAAGCTACTGACCAAAGATTGAGAAATTGACTTATCAAATTTGGGACTTTGATCATAAGTTTGGCAAACTTCCTGACTCATTGGAGTCTTTGCCGTTTTACAAAGTTCCATTTTATACGTTTTAATTAATTGGCAAATTTTATCTTCTTGAGATATCTTAAATCCATTTTTTGTTTTGTTAATTGTCAATCCTAGATACTTTTTAATTTCACCTAAATGCTTTAATTTTATCTTTTTGGCTAATAATGATATAATCTCATTAGCTTCATTATTAGTCTTAATTATCAAAGCAATATCATCTGTAAATAATAACAATAATGACACCGTTCCATTATTTTCTCTTTTAAACACACATGGATCTGCTAAACCAGATTTAAAACCTATATTGTTTAATTCTTTCACAATATATTGGTTCCACTCAAAGCCAGATTGTTTCAACCCGTAAAGACTCTTTTTGAGTTTCCAACAATCATTACTATTTACTTTATTGTCTTTTATAATAACTGGCTTTTTCAAATATATAGTGTGCTGCAATGGTGCATGCAAATAAGCAGTTTCTACATCTAAATGGTTAATGACATAGTTTTTCTTAGCTGCCCACACTAAAGCTGCTCTCAAAGATGTTGCTTTAAGACTTGGTGCAAAAACTTCATCGTAATCAGATGCAGTTTGATTAAATCCTTGAGCTACCAACCTAGCTTTATGGGTAACAGTCCCATCATTGCCAGTTTTTACTTTAAATATCCATTTGCACCCAATGGATTTTTCTCCTGGAGGTAATTTAGCATCTTCATATACTTTCATTACCTTTAATGAATTTAGTTCTTTTTCCATTGCCTTTTGCCAATTCTCCTGATCCTTAGCAGGATACATTCTAAGTTCATCTATACTAGTTGGAACTTTATTTACTTGGTAAACTATACTTGCTTGATACCTATCAGGTGGTCTAATTAAACGTGTAGTACGTCTAGGTGTTACAGGACTTACAGGTGCACTTTCATTTATTAACTGTTCTTGATTATCTAACTCTTCCTGATCAACTGTTTCCTCTTGTTCTGGTCCTATTTGCTCTTCATGGACTTCTTTTATTGGACTCTTCTTATAACTAGTCTGATCTTTTTGCCTTTTATAGGGTTCAATAATTACTTCATTATTTAAATCTTGCTCTAATCTTTTCCATCCTACATGTTCTAGGAATTTAGCACTAGAACTGGTGTAAACTCTAGATGTTCCTGGTTCCCAGAATCTATAAAATCTGTGATTAGATTCATATTCTACAAAAAATAATCTTTTAGCTCTATGCTGTCCTTTGTGTCTGAGTTGTGTAGGGATATGCACCCATGCTGGTACTCCAAATGTGTGCATGTAATTTAAATCAGGTTTTGTACCATGCCACAGTGTGAATGGTAATTCACCTGTTGTTGAATTAACATTATTTAATATATGATTACCACACATTATTGCTTCTCCCCATAAATTGTCAGGTAATCCTGAATCAGACATCATAGTACGTGCCATTGACTGTAGTGTTTGGCCTCGTCTCTCTATAAAGGCATTATGTTGTGGCCTATATGGTGCAGACTTTTTATGTTGAATACCTAACATCTTAAGTCTATTCTGGAATTTATTATTTGTAAATTCCGCACCATTATCTGTTATAAGAGTTACTAATTTCTTTTTAGTTTTCCTTTCAGCAAATTTTATCCAATTAAAGATATTTAGATACGTTTCAGTTTTGCTCTTCATTAAATAGCAAAACCCATATCTAGAATAGTGGTCCATTATACTTAGTATCTATCGAGCTCCTCCTACACTTGGTTTTTTCAGACCTATTAAATCAGCAAATACTACTTCTAAAGGTTCTTTGGTAGTAAATCCATCAACTCTATTAGCCGGTATGACCCTGCTTTTGCTTTGATTACAAATAGAACATTGCAAATACTTATTAAAAGGTTTCAAACTTATTCCTTTAGATAATTGAACAGTTCTCTTAAGCATTTTAAAATTTAAATGCCCTAGCCGTTGGGGTAACAAGTGAATACATTCATCATGATGTTTCTTATTATCATAAACCGTGTTAGCCACCTCTAAACCATTATCATTTAACACATATAATTCACCTCTTAAAGATGCAATAATTTTCTTATCTTCTTTTTCAATTATGCAGTTATCTCCTTTAAAGATAACTACATATCCTAGTTTAACCAAAATTCTAACTGAAATTAAATTAAACTTAAGTTGTGGTACATATAACATATTTACATTCTCTTTTATGAAAGAACAATATGCTATACCTTGACTTTTAGCTTTCAGTTTCCAGCCATTGGCTCACAATATCTGCTGTGTACTCTGGGACATTTTAAATTTTTTTTTGTTATCATTTGTTATACAGTGGGATGCTCCACTGTCAACCACCCATAAATTATTTTTTACAGCTCTGTTAATATACATGGCTAACTCTAAATTTTTATTTTTATTTTGATGACTTTTAGTATTCTGGCCAGCGTTCTGGCACTTTGCTTTTTTACAAAATCTTGCCAAATGTCCTCTTCCTCCACAATTAAAACACTTTTTAATTGCGTATGCAGTAGGAGATTCATTATCTTCTTTTGAGGTTGCTCCCTCCTTAACTCATCTCTTTCAAGTCTTCTTCTAGCCTCTTCAATCAATCTGCCAGTTATATCAGTTAAAGTTAGACTTTCCTTTGGCAAAATTTCAAGGGAAATGACGTAGTTATCATAACTTTTGTTTAGTGATGATAGAATTATGTAGACTTGGTGTAGTTCAGAGAAAATAAGCTCTTTCTCGTGCAGTTCTTGAAAAATGCTTTTTATAGAATTCAAATGACTAAGCATATCACCATTTGTCTGGAGATGCGTCCTGAAAAGCTTCCGTGTTAGATTTATGTGAGCACCAACATTATCTCGAACATAAATCCTCTTCAGCTTCTGCCAACACCCAACAGCTGTTTGCTCTCCACGGATATGAACAAGTTGCTGGTCAGACAGTGTTAGTCCTATTATGCAAAAAGCTTGTTCATTCTTCTGTTTAAATTCTTTTACCTTTAGTCTATCTTCCTCAATCTCATTCCTCTACGTTTGGTGATTTTTCAATTATGTTCCACAGACCTTCTCTACATGTAGAAGCAGACTACATTTCATAGACCATGATACATAGTTTGTTCCATCCAGCTTGGATATAAGGGACAAACTTGTAGATTGACTTGTGCCATGTTTTCTTTTATGGATATAAAACTATAATTAATAAAACACAGCTGTCTGTTTACTGTAATGTATAACAACACAAACTCTCACTTTTTACATAAATCTGTTTTATCCTAGTTAAACTGACCTTGCAGCCTCTGGGCCCATAACCAGTGTTAAGCCTGGGCCCATAACCAGTATTAAGTCTGGGTTCCCCAACCAGGGTTAAGGAGACAAGCTAAACAGAATGTGCAGTGTTAGTCAGATAGGCACATAGATAAATGAGTGAGATAAGCTTGTATGTTTGTTAACATACAGTAAAAATAACAGATACGCTTGTGCTATCTAAATATAGTTTATTCCATTTAAAGTTTATAACATAGTCAAAATAACAGTCCATTAGTCATGTATCATTTAGTCAGTCCATTCAAGGATATTCAGTTAGCAAAATCCGTGTAGAATATCCAATGTCAGTTCACTTACAATAAATCAACAGTCCTTTCTCTCTCCCATTCGAGTAAGGAAAAACTCAGTCTTCATCCAGTAATTAGGGATCATCAAGTCAGAGAGAGCAAGGTGATGTTCCTTGCTTATTTTATGGTGCTTTCACAACCACTCTGTTAGGGATAACATTGTTTACCCTAACTGGTTTAGGTAAAATAATAAATATGTAATCATGGTTTATAAGTTAAAGTGTCTGCAACTTTAAATATAGGAATGTAATTAAGGGAGTGGTTGTGAAAGCACTTTAAAAGAAGCAAGGAACGTCAGCTTGCTCTCTCTGGCTTTGATGATCCCTAATTACTGCATGGACTCAAGACTGCGTTACTCGAACGGGAGAGAAACAAAGGACTGATTTGTAAGTGAATTGACATAGGATATTCTACATGGACTTTGCTAACTGAATATCCTTGAATGGACTGACTAAATGATACATGAGTAATTGGACTGTTATTTTGACTATGCTATGAACTTATAATGGAATAAACTATATTTTTGATAGCACAAGCGTATCTGTTATTTTTTACTGTATGTTAATAAACATACAAACATATCTCACTCATTTATCTGTGTGCCTATCTGACTAATGCTGCACATTCTGTTTAGCTTGTCTCCTTAACACTGGTTGGGGAACCCAGGCTTAACACACTCCCTTAATTACATTCCTATATTTAAAGTTGCAGACACTTTAACTTATAAACCATGATAACATATTTATTATTTTACCTAAACCAGTTAGGGTAAACAATGTTATCCCTAACAAAGGTGATTAGTTATCTCAACTTTTCTCCCTCCATTGCATTTGCATTCATTACCTATAGGTCACCCATAGTCTAACTTTCAGACCCCATGTAGCTGCTCAAATCAAGAAGTGACTAGGCATAAAGAAATATGCATATCAGGAAATGAAGCCCATTTTAAACCACCAAAGCAGATGATCTGATCAATATCTCTTGACCACAAGATACCATTTTGCCTAGCTACAATTGTTTGAATCTCTACCTTTCCAACAGGCAAATAAATTACCTTAAAGAAGATTGAGGAGATATATCTCACCCTCAGTAATCCCCAATTGTTCCATTATTTAATCATAATACAGTTAAATAATCACAAGGAAGCATTCTCTCCCATTAACCTCAGGTTAAAACAAGCCCAAAGGACATCATGAATGTAAGCTAATCTTGACTGAAGACCAATCAGCCTAAAGGAAGGACAAAAGTTCATTCAGCAATGCAAATACCATGTGACTTTTCTGCTTACTTGAAAGGGAGGAGAGGACCATGAGTTTTTATCCTTTCCTGAGTAAAAAAAATGGCTGTCTCCAAAACCTTATATTCCTCCTCAGTATATGAAAATTAGGCTTACTCTCATAATGTGACACAATTTTGCATAATTTAAATTTCTCAAGGAGCAAATATACATGATTCAATTCACAAATGGGATTCAATTTTTTTTTAAAAAAAATCAGTAATAGGTTGAGATTTGTTGTTATGGTGTCATCTATTTTTAATTGGTATTTAAGCCAGATTACTTCATACTAAACTACTTTAAGTATCTATGGCAGCTAAGTGACTCACAACTATTAAAAGTGAATGAAAAGAAAATTGGCTTTGTACCATTTCTTAGCAATTTTCAGGTAGAGGCTTTGCTGTTGCAAATCTATCATGCATATGTAAGTATTAGTGTAAAGATGCATTCTTTGGTAAAGCTGAATATTTTGCACACAGCTTTACAAGGCACACATTCAAGATGAATAACCAATAAGGATGGCACTGACCACTCACAATATTAATGAACTATATAATTCTTTATTCCACGAACAGTGCCATGAGGATACTCTGTTCAATTTATGCTACGTGCTCACACCATTCCAAGTGTTATTTATAGTAATGGAGAGAAGATGCCCTCCATTATTCTGGTCTATATCATCCACAAGTCCTGGATTGTGCAGAGAAATATTGAATATTGAAGCTGTGGTTCCAAACATCTATGAAATAACAGAGTGCCCAAACCAATGGTATCTGTACTGATTTTGGCTGTTTTTCAGATTGCTGCTACATTCTAATTTAAATTGAAGTTTGCATTTAGGTCTATTGAAAGCTTTGCCTACCACTCAAACAACAATTCTTCATATGGAAATGATTTATAATAATAAATTCAGATGCTTCTGAGCACATGCAACAGAAATGAATTATTTCTTGGCATATTGCAAGGCTAAGGTTGCAATCATGCTGTTAGATTTTTGCATTTTCTCAAAATAACTCAGTTCTGAAGTATTAAATATCCCTTAGCTCTTAATCTGTAGTACCTGTAGATGTACATTTAATCTTGTCATCATTTCTACTAAGGAAAGGAAGAAAGGCATACCCCAAAAGTATAACAAATAACCCCAATCATTTTAACTCTACATTTTTATAAAAAAAAAAAAAAAAATCTCTTCAGAATCTTCTGCTCTTAGCTCCACTTTTATTACTCCCAAATCCCATTATGAGCTGTATCTTTTAAAGAAAAAGTCTTTTCATTAAGCAACTTGCTAACAGAAAGAACATAGGATATTCCCCCATTGTGACCTGCTTGGAGGAAGGTACAATTTCTGTAGAAGAAAAGCAGACAGACCTGGAGAGCAGAGTAAAGTATGTTATCAGTTTGGAGTCCTTGCATTGTCACAAGAAATCAAAGTCCATCCCCCCATGGTGAATTTCATTGACTCTTTTCTAGCTTCCATTTAGTGTTGACCATCAGTTGACAAGACTCTTGTGTATAGGCTTCAAGAAATGGTTTACACCACAACCTTATAAATGGCCCTAATTCTATGTGCCTGACTTTTAATCTAGTCAATGCTCTCAAAATTTTTCACCAGAAGAAAGGAAGGAAGGAAGGAAGGAAGGAAGGAAGGAAGGAAGGAAGGAAGGAAGGAAGGAAGGAAGGAAGGAAGGAAGAAAGAAAGAAAGAAAGAAAGAAAGAAAGAAAGAAAGAAAGAAAGAAAGAAAGAAAGAAAGAAAGGGCAAGTATGGAATAGGATCTGTAGATTGGATCAACAGCTATCAAAACTGTGATGGACACATTCCAGCACAAGGACAGTTTGGAAATTCAGATGTGAAACATGTCTGCTATGATTCTACAGCTGGTCCAGCAAATGCAGAATTTAGTGCAGCCTTCACCTCTACCATTAGTGACCCCACTTCCACTCCATCTCAAGCAATTACCTCCTACAGAGAACTTGTGACTATTTATTCAAGAGGTGTGGTAGTGAATCAGAAAAAATGAGAATCTTCATTGTTCAATGAGATTTGTTTGTCAGCACCTAAGTAGTTGAATTCCTGACCTGCCAGTCATTAGTATTCTCATAGTCTCCTAATAGCCTCAGTGGTACAATGGGCATTCCCATAATAAACACAATGACCCTATTATAGATAATTATAATGGCAAACTTCACAGTACCCTTTGGGGACTCCATACAGGAATTTACAGCAATTGGCCAGATTAAGAAACTTCTACAAGGCAGTAGAAGAGTCCAGCAGTACATAAGAGGAATGCAAATTAATTACAGCAGATTTGGGTGGGAATGAAATAGCTCTGATGGGTCAGTTCAGGAAGGATCTGAACAACCAGATTGCAAATGAACTCATCAGGTAAGGAGTTGCACAGCTTAGGCTCCTGTTCATGCCCACAGAAACTAACCAGAGAAGAGAGGAATGGATGGAAATAGGGGCAATTAGTCACTAGCAGCTGAAGAAAGGCTATGATACAGACATTTAGCATTCCAATTGTAGTATGGAAAATCTGGATACATGGTTAGGAACTACACTTCTAGGGCACCCAGAAGAAGAGAAAGGCAGTTATACTCCAGAGAACAAATTCATTGAAGAGTAGATAGAGCTGGAGGGTGGAGTTAAATGTCTCATTAGTTTAGAGTCCTTACATCGCCATAAGAGATCCAAGTCCAGTCTCCCTTGAATTCTTTTGGCTCTTACCTAGCACCAAGTTAGTGTCATCTGTCAGTTGACTAGACTCCTGTATATAGGTTTTAATAAATTGTTTATGCTTCAACCTTACAAATAATTTATTCCATAATCAGCAGAAATAATCAGAATCTATTAGCAAAGTGCTTATGAAGCACCTTAATTAGATTCATAAGCCTCAAATTTCCCTACATTGCTAAGGAAGGCCTGAAGAGGAAGTCCAAATATGTTTGGATCAATGGCGATATAATCAGAAATATACAGATTGCTATAATAATCAGTAGCCTTTTCCATTGTAATGATAGCTTGACTCAGCTTAGCCTACATAGCCAGAGGCAAGAAGAGTCTTAATAACAAGAATTGGATGGATTCCATAGTTAAATGAAAAACTTGTCTGGTATTCGTCCTATCCTGTAGCTGAATATGGTAATTCTATAATGTTTTTTTTCATCTCTCTCTCTCTCTCTCTCTCAGCTCGCTTCCACACTTCCTTGTCAAATTAGTCATTTCACTTTAAATAAGGCGAAAAATGTTGGCTGCAAAACTCCAGATTACAGCTAGGTGGCAGCTAAAAATTATACATATCTTTTTTGTGTCATTTATTTATTGTTTGCGGCCCAGATCTAATAATCCCCTTTTTTACAACCAGATCTTAGATCAGATGTCTTTTTCTTGCCTCTGTTCTGCCTTTGCCTGTCTGGCTGCCAGGTCTGCAGGCCAAGGAGTGAATTAGGTGTCGCTGGTCTGCCAGCAAAGAGCATTATACCCACTTTATAGTAGTTATAAACCGTACTTGCTCACTCTGGAAATGAGATAAGGCAGCAGAGGTGATTGGCTTCCTATCTTCCCATCCATTCTCAGCTCATGGGCTAAACCAGGCAGTGGACTGGATTTGGCCCATATGCCCTAGTTGTCAACCCCTGTTCTAAAGACATGTTTTCTCAGACTATTGATTCTTTCAATACTCAGATGATTATTACAATAATTTCCTCTTTTCATTTCAGAGATCCTGTGAGAATAGTTCTGTGGAGAAACCACACTTTCGTTGGCAATTCCTCTGTTAAACAGTGCACAGTGTAATTAATACTGGCAATATTGGATGAAGACAATTATAAATGTATGTCTGACTCCTTCACTTTTCTGTTGTGGAGAGGTCAGTTAGCATTCAAAAGTGGTTGCAGTTCATCTTTACATGTTCCCCAGAGTGGGGAGGTCTAAAATGCAGGCACCAGTCTGTTCTTAATTGAAACAGCTTCTGAATAAAGAAAAATCTAGCTGTTTTAAGAGTCACATAAGTTGACTTAAAGCATCTGCAACTTTTTTTTCAGGTTCATGTAGAAATCTGAGGGGGGGGAAAAGAGGGGTGGCAAGGAGATTTTGGGGCCCAAATAAAGTCTGATCCAATATTTCCAAATCACATTTATAGAACATTTAACTCTGGGATTGATACTTGACAATGTGGTAAATTGTAAGCATTTTTTTTTGTTGTTTACACATATTATCACTCACCTGATCCCCCAAATTCTCAAGCCTTTTATTGCTGAATTTGACTTTATAGAAAATTATTGATTTTTGCACTCATATAAAAAAAGCATGATTCCATATCTTTATAACAGAACAATCTCCAGATGCATTGAACTTCATTTCCCATTTGAACTCAGTACAATTCAAAAATAGGACAAAGTCAGGACACCATTCGAAATTTGAAACTATGTCTGACATGTTTTGGTGGTTAGAGTACTGGACTATGCAGGTGAAATCGGCCTATAATTATGTATATATCAGGGATCCGAATCCTCCTTCGGGATCAGCAAAATCAATGCCCCCCTCCAGGAGTCCAGCATCCTGGCTGCCAATAAGACATCATTAAAAACTTCCACCATAAGAGGTCCTATTTGTTCCACTATTGCCTTGTACAGCTCCCCTGGAATCCCATCTGGTCCCGGGGATTTATTGTTTTTCTGGTTCTATATTGCTGATTTCAGTTCAAACCAGGTAATGTCTTTGTTTAATAATTTTTCCATTTCTTCCCCAATTGCTTTATCCTTCACTTCATCTAAATATTTTCTTATTCTATCTTCATTAACTTCTTCCTTTTTATATAACTCTTCAAAATACTTATGGGCAATTTCTTTTTTCTGTTCTATCTCCTGTTGTATATCCTCCTTTCCATCTATTAGCTGGTATATCAATCTCTTTTCTTTCCTTTTTTTTAGTCTATATGATAACCATCTCCCTGGCTTATTAGCATGCTCAAAATAAATTTGTCTAGTTGTATTCAAATTTATAATCATTCTCTCTTGTTCAATTAAATTCAGTTTATGTTTAGTTATTATTATCTGATTTGGCAATTTTGAATCTTTTTGTGTAATCTGTAATTGAGTTTCTAATTCCTTAATTTTTTGTTGTAATTTGTTTTGCTGGGCGTATTTTTCCTTATTCCTCTTGGTGTGATAAGAGATTGTTATACCTCTTATTACTGCCTTAATTGTATCCCAAATGTTTTGTTTCATAGTTGCTCCATTATCATTTTCCTTTAAGAAATAATTTAATTCCTCCTTGAATTTGTTGGTGTATTCTTTTTCTCTTATTAACTGAGTATTTAACGTCCATCTTTTCTTGGGTTTCTCCCTACCCTTCCATATTATCTGAATTGGATTGTGATCTGCCCATTCATTAGGTAAAATTTCAATCCCTTTTATCTCATTTGCTATTTCCCCATTCATCCATGCCATATCAATTTGTGTCCATATTTGATGAGGATTTGAATAGAATGTAAATTGTTTTTTCTTGGAATGTGATCTTCTCCATATATCAATCAAATTTAACTCCTTCATCATTTCCATACATATCTTGGGAAGCTCTCTTTTCCCCCCTTTGTTCTTCCCCCCATTACTGAGGTCTTTTTGATAATCAGCAATAGAATTAAAGTCTCCTATGATACAAATATTTTTTTTTTTTATTTCCAATCCTACTATTTTTCCATAAAGATGCTTAAAAAACTCTTTTTGATCTCTGTTAAGCCTGGTTTCCCCAACCAGGGTTAGGGAGACAAGCTAAACAGAATGTGCAGCTTAGTCAGATAGGCACACAGATAAATGAGTGAGCTAAGCTTGTATGTTTATTAACATACAGTAAAAATAACAGATACGCTTGTGCTATCAAAAATATAGTTTATTCCATTATGAGTTCATAGCATAGTCAAAATAACAGTCCAATAGTCTTGTATCATTTAGTCAGTCAATTTAGGGATATTCAGTTAGCAAAGTCCGTGTTAGAATATCCTATGTCAATTCACTTACAAGTCAGTCCTTTGTTTTCTCTCCCGTTCGAGCAATGCAGTCTTGTGTCCTTGCAGTAATTAAGGAATCATCAAAGCCAGAGAGGGAGCAAGCTACAGCCTTGCTTCTTTTAAAGTGCTTTCACAACCACTCCCTTAATTACTATCCCACAGTTAAAGTTGCAGACACTTTAACATACAAGCTATGATTACATATTATTATTTACCTAAACCAGTTAGGGTAAAACATGTTATCCCTAACATTCTCCCCTTTTAGGAAATAATAATAAATATAACTATTTACATCTTTAAATCATATTTGTTACAACTCTCTTTAAACTTGCTTACTCCTTGAGCTTTTGTAAATTGGTCTGCAATGTTTTCTTCTGTCATGCAGAATTCCAATTTAATTAGCCCATTCTTTACAGATTCTCTAACATTTAAGTATCTTAAATCAGTATGCTTTGATCTAGTTTTTACAGCAATACTAGTAGTTAATTTTATAGCTGCTTGGTTATCCTCGTACACAATAATGGAATCTTTTACAGTTATACCCATGTCTAATAATAACTGTTTGTACAAAATCAAATCAGTGCATAATAATGACAGACATGAAAATTCCGCTTCCATTGTGGACAAGCTGATATGCTGTTGTCTGATTGACCTCCACCCTATTAATGTTTTACCAAATAATATAGCCATCCCAGATGTTGATTTTTTAGTGTTTATATCAGTTGCAAAACTAGATACTTTTTAATTTCACCTAAATGCTTTAATTTTATCTTTTTGGCTAATAATGATATAATCTCATTAGCTTCATTATTAGTCTTAATTATCAAAGCAATATCATCTGTAAATAATAACAATAATGACACCGTTCCATTATTTTCTCTTTTAAACACACATGGATCTGCTAAACCAGATTTAAAACCTATATTGTTTAACTCTTTCACAATATATTGGTTCCACTCAAACCCAGATTGTTTCAACCCGTAAAGACTCTTTTTGAGTTTCCAACAATCATTACTATTTACTTTATTGTCTTTTATACCTACTGGTTTTCTTAAATATATAGTGTGCTGCAATGGTGCATGCAAATAAGCAGTTTCCACATCTAAATGGTTAATGACATAGTTTTTCTTAGCTGCCCACACTAATGCTGCTCTTAAAGATGTTGCTTTAAGACTTGGTGCAAAAACTTCATCGTAATCAGATGCAGTTTGATTAAATCCTTGAGCTACTAACCTAGCCTTATGGGTAACAGTCCCATCATTTCCAGTTTTTATTTTAAATATCCATTTGCACCCAATGGATTTTTCTCCTGGAGGTAATTTAGCATTTTCATAAACTTTCATTACCTTTAATGAATTTAGTTCCTTTTTCATTGCCTTTTGCCAATTCTCCTGATCCTTAGCAGGATACATCCTAAGTTCATCTACACTAGTTGGAACTTTAGTTACTTGGCAAACTATACTTGCTTGATACCTATCAGGTGGTCTAGTTACACGTGTAGTACGTCTAGGTATTACAGGACTTACAGGTGGACTTTCATTTATTAACTCTTCTTGATTAACTCTTCTTGATTATCTAACTCTTCCTGATTAATTGTTTCCTCTTGTTCTGGTCCTATTTGCTCTTCGTGGACTTCTTCTTTAATTGGACTCTTCTTATAACTAATCTGATCTTTCTGCCTTTTGTAGGGTTCAATAATTACTTCATTATTTAAATCTTGCTCTAATCTATTCCATCCTACATGTTCTAGGAATTTAGCACTAGCACTGGTGTAAACTCTAGATGTACCTGGTTCCCAGAATCTATAAGATCTATGATTAGATGTATATCCTACAAAATATAATCTTTTAGCTCTATGCTGTCCTTTGTGTCTAAGTTGTGTAGGGATATGCACCCATGCTGGTGCTCCAAATGTGTGCATGTAACTTAAATCAGGTTTTGTACCATGCCACAATGTGAATGGTAATTCACCTGTTGTTGAATTAACAACATTATTTAATATATGATTACCACACATTATTGCTTCTCCCCATAAATTGTCAGGTAATCCTGAATCAGACATCATAGATCGTGTCATTGATTGTAATGTTTGGCCTCTTCTTTCTATAAAGGCATTATGTTGTGGCCTATATGGTGCAGACTTTTTATGTTGAATACCTAACATCTTAAGTCTGTTCTGGAATTTATTATTTGTAAATTCCGTACCATTATCTGTTATAAGAGTTACTAATTTCTTTTTAGTTTTTTTTTCAGCAAATTTAATCCAATTAAAGAGATTTTGATACGTTTCTGTTTTGCTCTTCATTAAATAGCAAAACCCATATCTAGAATAGTGGTCCATTATACTTAGTATATAACGAGCTCCTCCTACACTTGGTTTTTTCGGACCTATTAAATCTGTAAATACTACCTCTAAAGGTTCTTTGGTAGTAAATCCATCAACTCTATTAGCCGGTGTGACCCTGGCCTTACTTTGATTACAGGCATTACATTGCAAATACTTATTACAAGGTTTCAAACTTATTCCCTTAGATAATTCAACAGTTTTCTTAAGCATTTTAAAATTTAAATGCCCTAGCCTTTGATGTAACAAGTGAATACATTCATCATGAGGTTTCTTATTTTCATAAACTGTGTTAGCCACCTTTAAACCATCATCATTTAACACATATAATTCACCTCTTAAAGATGCAGTAATTTTCTTATCTTCTTTCTCAATTATGCAGTTATCTCCCCTAAATGTAACTACATATCCTAGTTTAACCAAAATTCTAACTGAAATTAAATTAAACTTAAGTTGTGGTACATATAACATTTTTACATTCTCTTTTATAAAAGAACAATATGCTATACCTTGACCTTTAGCTTTCAGTTTCCAGCCACTGGCTAACGATATCTGCTGTGTAATCTTGGACATTTTGATAAAATGTTTCTTATCATTTGTTATACAATGTGATGATCCACTATCAACCACCCATAAATTATTTTTTATAGCTCCGTTAGTATACATGGCTAACTCAAAATTTTTATTTATCTTTTGATGACTTTTAGTATTCTGGCCAGCGTTCTGGCGCTTTGCTTTTTTACAAAATCTTGCCAAATGTCCTCTTCCTCCACAATTAAAGCACTTTTTAATTGCATATGCAGTAGGAGTTTCATTATCTTCTTTTTGAGGTTGCTGCCTCCTTAATTCGTCTCTTTCAAGCCTTCTTCTGGCCTCTTCAATCAATCTGCCAGTTATATCAGTTAAAGTTAGGCTTTCCTTTGGCAATATTTCAAGGGAAGTTACGTAGTTATCATAACTTTCGTCAAGGGAAGATAGAATTATGTAGACTTGGTGTAGTTCAGAGAAAATAAGCTCTTTCTCGTGCAGTTCTTGAAAAATGCTTTGCATAGTTTTTAAATGACTCATCATATCACCATTCTTATGGAGATGTGTACTGAAAAGTTTCCGTGTTAGATTTATGTGAGCACCAACATTATCTCGAACATAAATCCTCTTCAGCTTCTGCCAACACCCAACAGCTGTTTTCTCTCCATGGATATAAACAAGTTGCTGATCAGTTAAGGTAAAAGCAATAATGCAAATAGCGTGCTGATTTTTATGCATAAATTCTTCTATCTTTAGTTTATCTTCCTTATCCTCTGGATCCCATTCTTCGACGTTTGGTGGATTTTCAATTATGTTCCACAAACCTTCTCTTCGTAGAAGCAGACTACATTTCATAGACCATGATACATAGTTTGTTCCATCCAACTTGGATATAAGGGACAAACTTTGTAGATTGACTTGTGCCATGTTTTCTTATAGGGATATAAAACTATAATTAATAAAACACAGCTGTCTGTTTACTGTAATGAATAACAACACAAACTCTCACTTTTACATAAATCTGTTTTATCCTAATTAAACTGACTTTGCAGCCTCTGGGCCCATAACCAGTGTTAAGCCTGGTTTCCCCAACCAGGGTTAGGGAGACAAGCTAAACAGAATGTGCAGCTTAGTCAGATAGGCACACAGATAAATGAGTGAGCTAAGCTTGTATGTTTATTAACATACAGTAAAAATAACAGATACGCTTGTGCTATCAAAAATATAGTTTATTCCATTATGAGTTCATAGCATAGTCAAAATAACAGTCCAATAGTCATGTATCATTTAGTCAGTCGATTTAGGGATATTCAGTTAGCAAAGTCCGTGTTAGAATATCCTATGTCAATTCACTTACAAGTCAGTCCTTTGTTTTCTCTCCCGTTCGAGCAATGCAGTCTTGTGTCCTTGCAGTAATTAAGGAATCATCAAAGCCAGAGAGGGAGCAAGCTACAGCCTTGCTTCTTTTAAAGTGCTTTCACAACCACTCCCTTAATTACTATCCCACAGTTAAAGTTGCAGACACTTTAACATACAAGCTATGATTACATATTATTATTTACCTAAACCAGTGAGGGTAAAACATGTTATCCCTAACAATCTCCATTCAGGGAGTAGATTACCACTAAGAGAATTAGGATGGCATTAATCCAGATCTGCAAAACCAGAGTTCTTCCCTCAAAATCTGACCATATTAAATCTGCTTTCAAATCCTCTTTTTTTTTTTTAAGATGGTGACAGCGGCTGCATGTGTTTGTAGATGGTGTTCCAAAATTCTTTGCAGAGAGTTTTTTTTTGTTGAATTTAGATTGTAGAGATTGGTATATGGAAGTAGAAGAGTGTGTAAAGGAAAAGGCAAGAAAGAAACAATCTTGATAAACTAACTGTGAGGCTGGAATTGATTTGAAGAGACAGAGAGTTGAAGCAACTGATAGACCAAGAACTGGTACAGTGGAATGGTCAGAAAGTGACAATTGGAAGGTGAGACGGAGAGTCAGAGCAGAGAAAGTGGATGATTTTTATGATTGTGTGACTTCCCTGATCTCCCCCTGGACTCATCCGACTGGTGCTAAACCCTGTCTGAGAACCCAAGAGTCAGCAGCTGCAGATCTGAGTTGATGGTGTAGGTCATCTGATGGAGGCAGAGCTGACAGAAGAGACAAGCTTCTCTGGCTTTTGTTGACATTTGGGCCTACTCATGGTTAATAACACTGTGGAGAGTGGCAGGCTGCCGTTGGGATTTCCTGAGGTTAACTGACGAGTGGGAACTTGGAACTGTAAACTTCATGAGACATTGTAGGACTACAAAGCTGCTAAATTTCCAATGCAGCAGGGCAAGCCTTTCTGGCTATTTTTTCTAGCTACCATTTACGGTTTTACTTCTGCATTCTTGTGGGTGTTCTGTGGTTGGGTCTGGGAGGGTTGCTTGGGGGATCCTGGGGCTGGGGAAAAGTTGAATGAGAGCATGTTGGTCACTTTCCCTCAGGTGAGAGCTGGGCAGGGGAAGAGTGGCTTCCTGCTTGGTGGCTGAGAGAAACTTGGCAGGGTGCTGTTTATGCATCAAGTGGATGTATTCTGATTATATTAGGAGATAAGAGGAGCTGGAGGTGACCCCTCTGCAGCAATAAGGGATGATGTGAGTTTGAGGGCACTGAGAGCAAATGCTATAGTGCCTATAAAACTCACCTTGTCCCCAACAATCTGTCAGTGGAAGTAGATTTTTTTTCTTCTTTTCCCTTTTTAAAGAAGAATGTTGGGGATAGGGGATAGTTCTCAGGGAAGGCAGAGTGTCAAGTAACAGGAGATATGGGAGACAAGGGAGAAGGCAGGCACAGGGAACATGACCTCGGTGTTCAGTACCAATCTCATGTTGCACTCACCTCATTTTCCTGGTCAGAAGATCTGTGGTGGCCCTGGTCTTAGACTTCTGCTTTTAAATGTGAGATCATCTTGCAATAAGGCTAATCTTATTGCTTATTTAATCCTCAAAGAGAAGGCTGATCTGGCTTGTAACTTGGCTGAACCCAGAGGGAGGCGTTCCTCTTGCAGAAATGTGCCCAGTGGGTTATTGAGCATGGCACCAGTCTAGACCACAGGGCCAGGGAGGAAATGCGGCTATTGTTATCAGAGAATCTCTTGTAGCCTGCAGGGGCACTGTTCAACAAGTCCCTGGCTGTGAGACCCTTTTTCTTAGATTGGGCTCAAGGGAACAGGTGGGATTGCTGCTGCTATACCAGCCTCCCTGCTGTGTGGCAGCTTCCCTTCCTGGGCTCCTGGACCTCACCGCAGGACTGGCAGTGGAATTCCCCAGGCTTATAGTTCTGGGGGATTTCAACATGCCTTCCCTGGGGTCGGGGTCGGAGGTAGGCCAAGATTTTATTGAAACCATGACTTCCATGGGCCTGTCCCAGATTATCCAGAGCCTGACTAGTAATAGTGGTCACACTCCCGATTTGGTGTTCTTGTCAGAGCAGTGTCTATGTGACCTGGAATTGGTAGATCTCTCCTTGCTCCCCTTGTCATGGTTAGATCACAGTCTGGTGGCAATGAGTTTCTCAAAAGCTATATCCTGGACGGTGGAGCTGACGTCCAACAATACGGCATGCAATCTCATAGGTCTGAGATTGCAGCCGATATCTTTGTCTCTGGATGGTCCCAATGGACCTAAACCGTCCCAAAGAGATGGTGATAGTGAAGGGCGCATCCTGTAGATCAAAGGGATATCGCAAAATCCCTGGTTGATCCAGGAGAAGACCTTCTTGCTGGAGGCAGAGAGGAAACCATTAAAGCTGCTGAAGTTGGGACAGCTCTGATCGGAAGAGACTGGAAAGAGAAAGTGTGTCAGTTTGGTGAGAACTTTTTTTTAAAATCATTATTCTAAGACTTAAAGGGACACCCTAAGGAAAAGAAAAAATCTGTAAAAGTTTTGACAGAATGGAATAAGTGACGATTTTTAAACGGAAATGTCAAAGTAAGGCTTTTTATTTTATTTTTATTTTTATTTTTTTATTACTGGACTTCTATTGCGATTTAGCAATAGACTGGCTTCTTTCTTATTTACATCTATTTTTTCCTTCTCTTTTTTTGACTTTGAAACATTTTAGGTTAGAGGCTCCCTTTAGTTACTTTTCTTTTTTATATATATACTTTTTTTTAACTTCTATTACGTTTTGCCTGGGGAAGGAGGGGGAAAGTGAAAGTAAAGAAACTTTATAACACTGCCAACCAGAGGCTTGAAAATATCTTAGACGAAGCTGAGAAAGCTGAGAAAGAAAGATCAGACTCCCTTTCAAAGACATTACATCATGATAAGATAGAGGGAAGAGCACAGGAAAGTGTTATTGCAGGTGTTCTTCTGGATTTCTATCAACAATTGAAGCTTGGTTTTGAAGTTTGTGAAGAAGAGAGTTATAATAAGAGTCTTGGAAGATTAAATAAAGTGTAGTGTGTTCTTTTAATTTTTTTAAGTTGTGCTATCCCTCCTTACCAGCTTTACTGTACTCTTTTTAAAAAAAAAAAGGGAAAAAAAGCCAATACATTAAAAGAGAACAATTACATTAAACTTAAACAACAGATAGCATTAGATTTGATGAAATGGGAAAATCTACAATTGTCATTAATAGGGAGAATCTCAACAATCAAGATGAATATCTTACCCAGAATTTTATACGTTTCAAACAATACCCATTAGGCTTG
Source organism: Hydrophis major (assembly GCA_033807585.1). Lineage (NCBI taxonomy): Eukaryota > Metazoa > Chordata > Lepidosauria > Squamata > Elapidae > Hydrophis > Hydrophis major. The sequence continues at coordinate 293,849,889 of CM066328.1, read as the reverse complement.
GAAAGGACTATTTTGAAGATTTAAATAAAATTGTGTTGAAATATATATGGCAAGGTAAGAAAGCAAGAAAAGTTAAAACTCTTGCAAGATGCTAGAATTAGAGGAGGATTTGGTTTGCCTAATTGGGAATTGTACTACCAAGCTACAAACTTGATGTGGGCTAAGGAATGGATAACATTAAGAAATACTAGATTGTTGATATTAGAAGGACATGATTTGTTGTTGGGGTGGCATGCTTTTCTATGGTATAAGGGAACTAAAACACAGGGCTATTTTAGAAGACATCACATACGGGAGTCTCTGTGATTAAATTGGGAGAAGATTAAAAGACAATGTTATTTGAAAATTCCAGTCTGGTTATCGACTATTGAAGCATTTTCCTATCCCATAATGTATAAGAAGGAACAAACAGTTAGATATGGGGAAATATTGGATGAAAAGGGTGAACTTAAATCGATGCAAAATCTAGAGGAACAAGGTATAAAGATGAATTAGTTTTCATATGCACAAATACATTCAAGGTATGATGAAGATCTCAAAACAGAAGGATTTTATGACAAATTGACTGACTTAGATAAGATTTTGACAGGTACTGATGAAAAGGTGATTAAAAAACTGTATGGTTCTTTATTGGAAACTAAACTAGAAGAACAAGTTAAAGAAACTATGATTGCTTGGGGGAAGAATTTTGAATATGGGATTGATTTAGAGAAATGGCAAAAATTGTGGTCTCAAAATTATAAAATGACAATGTCAACAGCATATGAAGAAAATTTGTATAAGATGTTTTACAGGTGGCATTTCCCCCCGACAAGAATAGCAAGAATGTTCAAGAATAAATCTGAAAAATGTTGGAAATGTCATCAGATACCTGGCTCATATTACCATATGTGGTGGACTTGTGAGGACGCTAGAAAATACTGGACTAAAATCCGCATGTGGTTGGAAAAAATGACAAAGAAACATATAGACTTGAAACCAGAGATATTTTTATTGGGAATCTTACCTGATACATACAGTAAAGATTTAAAATATTTGATTGTAAATGTATTAACAGTGGCTAGGATTGTGTTTGCTAAAAATTGGAAAAATGAGAAAATACCATTACAGGAGGAAATTATTAAGAAAATATTGGAATGTGCTGAAATGAATAGATTGACATTTGAAATTAGAGAACAAGAGGATAAACAATTTTATAAAATTTGGGACCTTTTCTATCAATGGTTAGATAATAAAATACAATAATAGAATATCTAGAATTTTAGAAAATAATGAATATATAAATAGGTATTTCTTTTTTTGTTATCATATCTATAAAATGTTTTTAGGATAGATTTGGGAGGATTATATGAATTGCTATAAAATAAATTAAGTAAATTATAGTGATCTCGCAAAGTATGAATAAACAAAATTATAGTCAAATGATTGTTTAATAGTGATATTAGGGTATTCAATTTTTGATTGATAATATGAGTTATTATGCAATGTAACTGTAATTGAGACTATGAAATGGATGCACAAAAAATTTGTAAACCAACCGACATGCTGCTTGTACATTTATGAAAGAAAGTTGGATGTTTTTATGTTTTGTTTGTTTTTGTTTGTCTTTAAAAACCAATAAAACTTGTTTAAAAAAAAGCTGCATCCCCCTGCAGGGAGACAGGACCTATTAAATTAGTTTGTTCCCATTAACTAATGGACTCAGATGGGTTCCAGAAGGAGCTGGGGTTTATAACTACAGATCTATTATGCAGTCCAGCTGAGTTCTTAGTCACTGTTTGGAATAGGAAGGTGACTGAGGCTCTAAATAGAATTGCACTCTTGTGACCTCTCCTCACCCATAGACCTCTCTGTGCCCCATGGTATACAGAGGAACTGAGAGGGATGAAACACATGAGGAGATGCCCAAAGTGCCACTGGCAGAAGACAGGAGATGAACTTGATCGAACATGGGTAAGAGCTGCTACTAAGGCCTACCTTGTGGCGATTCATGAGGTGAAGTATCACACTAATTGCATCTGCAGATAATCGCCCAGCAACCCTCTTTAGAGTGAGCCATCTCCTCTTAGGGAAAGAAGAAATAGAGGTCCAACTGAAGGGGCATGCTGAAGAATTTGCGGATTTTCTGGAAGACAAAGTCACTAGTTAGATGCCAGTGTGGTTGCTGATCCAGTGGAAGCTTCTATGGCAGGTTCTTGCCCTGTTATCTGGCAATGGTTTGACCCTGTTACTCCTGAGGAAGTAGACAGGATCCTAAGGAGTATGCACACAAGCACCAGTATTTTAGACCCATGTCCCTCCTGGCTTGTGAAAGCTTTTCAGGAGGTGACAGGCGGGTGGACTCTGGCAGTGATTAATGCTTCTCTATAGGAGGGGATGGTGCCCCAACACTTTAAGGAGGCTGTGGTCCACCCTTTTCTTTAGAAGCCATCACTGGACTCCACCTGGTTGGATAATTTCTGACCTGTCTCCAATCTTCCCTTTTTGAGGAAGGTTGTTGAGAAGGAGTTGAAAACCCCCAAACCTTTAACCTTAGACTGTCTACTATTGACCTTACCCCTTTCTTAAGAGGTCTGTAGGGGGGGTGCATAGCTGCACCAACGTGCCTACCATCCTTGTCCTAGTGTTTCTTTTATTTTTCTTATATGTACCCATTTCATGTATTCATAACTATGCATATACTTATACCTGTTATCTTGTAAGTGATTGACAAATCAAAATAAATATAAATAAATAAATAAAAAAGGTGGTTGCGCAGAAGCTCCAGAGGTTTCTGGATGAAACGGATTATCTCGACCCCTACCAGTCAGGATTCAGGCCTGAATTTGGGACAGAAACAGCATTGATTACACTTTTGGATGATCTCTGATGGGAGCGGAATGGGGGTAGTGCATCCATCCTTGCTCTACTTGACCTCTCGGTGGCTTTTGATACCATTGACCATGAGATTCTCCTGAGAGAGCTTCAGGGGATGGGAGTGGGAGGCCTTGTGCTGTCTTGGTTCACTTCCTTCCTCTGCGGACGCTCTCAGTCAGTGTTGATAGGAGGGGAGAGATCCAACCCTCACCCACTGCTTTACAGGGTTCCACAGGGCTTGGTACTCTCTCCGCTCCTGTTCAACATTTATATGAAACCGCTGGGTGAGATTATCTGTCACCATGGACTGAGATATCACCAATATGCTGATAATACTCAGCTGTATGTCTTGGCCCATGTTGAATTAAGTGTTGCTGTGTCCTCCCTCTCACAATGCCTGGAGGCTGTTAGGGGCTGGATGGGGAGCAACTGGTTGAAACTAAACCCATGCAAGACTGAGTGGCTCTGGGTCTGGGGTTCATTGGATCAGGGAGAATTACCACCTTTAGTCCTGGATGGGGTGGCACTAACCCAAACAGACCCTGAGTGTAATTTGGGGGTTCTCCTGGACTCACAACTCCTGTTTGAAGAGCAGGTGGCGGTCGTGGCCAGGAGGGCCTTTGCACAACTGCGGGTTGTATACCAGTTATGCCCTTTCCTGGATCAGCGATCCCTACTCACAGTCACTCATGCCCTGGTTACTTCCCATCTTGGTTATTGCAATACGCTCTACATGGGGCTGCCCTTGAAGAGCATCCGGAAACTCCAGTTGGTGCAAAATGCAGTGGCCCACATGGTTTTATATAGAACCTGGTGTGCACATGTATCACCTCTCCTGCAGGAACTGTATTGACTGCCAATTTGCTTTTGGGTGCAATTCAAGGTGCTGGTTGTCACCTTTAAAGCCCTTCATGGCTTGGGTCCAGGTTATCTCAGGAAACATCTCTTGCCAGTGACATCTACCTGACCCATTAGAGCGAGGAGGCAGGGAAGTGCTGCGAGTCCCACCCCTGAGGGAGATACACCTGGTGGGACCTAGAAGAAGGGCCTTCTCTGTGGTGGTTCCATCTCTCTGGAACATCATTCCCCCAGAGATTAGAATGGCCGCCTCATTAATACTATTCTGAAAGGCACTGAAGACCTGGTTTTGCCAGCGGGCCTGGGGAACACAGAGAGGGATGGAACCCATCAAATGCCTCTTTGACCCACTGTTGTCGGGGTGGGGGGTGGGGTTCTTTTTGTTTTATTTTTCCCAAATTTTGTTCTATTGTACTTTACTAATTTATTTGATTCTTTTTGTTAGTTTGTTTTTATTTTTATTTTTTGTTTTAAATATGATTTTATATTGTGGAAGCCACCTTGAGTTGCCATGGGCGAATAGGCAGCAATATAAATCAAATAAATAAATAAATAATATGGATCATTCATTTTTATCAAACTATCAAGTCCTTCTTATGTGATTCATTGTTTTATTTATTTATTTATATTTTATTTATCAGTCGCTTAAAAGATAATAGGTATAAGTATAAACATGAGTAAGAATACAGGAATGAATAAATATGAAAAATGGGGACAATAGGACAGGGACGGTAGTCACGATGGTGCACTTATGCATGGCCCTTACAGACCTCTTAGGAATGGGGTGAGGTCAATAGTGGATAGTTTGAGGTTAAAGGAGTGGGGGTTAGAGGATGTAACAACAGAGGCAGGTAGTGCATTCCAGGCATTGACCACTCTGTTGCTAAAGTCGTACTTTCTGCAATCAAGTTTGAAGCAGTTTACATTGAGTTTGTATCTGTTGTGTGTTCTTGTATTGTTGTGGTTGAAGCTGAACTAGTCATTGACTGGTAGGACATTGTAGCAGATAATTTTGTGTGCTACGCTTAAATCTAACCGTAGGCAGCATAGTTCAAGATCATCCAAGCCCAAAATCTCAAGCCTGGTGATATAGAGTATTCTGTTGTGAGCAGAGGAGTATAGTACTCTTCTAGTGAAATACTGCTGGACTTTCTCAATTGTATTAATGTCTGATATACAGTGCGGATTCCAGATTGAAGAGTTATATTCGAGTATTGGTCAAGCAAAAGTGTTGTATGCTCTAGTTAGCAATTCGATATTTCTGGAGGAGAAGTTTCATAAGATTAGATTTACAACTCTTAATGCCTTTTTGGCAATGCTATTACAGTGAGCTCTGATGCTTAGGTCATTTGATATGAGAACTGCAAGGTCCTTGACAGAGTGAGGATCATCAACGAAGTCATATCCGTGTAGTTTGTATTTGGTGTACTGATTTTTTTTTTTTTTATCAATGTGTAGGACAGAGCATTTGTTGATCAAGATTTGGAGTTGCCAATTGTTTGACCATTCAGGCACATAATCAAGGTCGCTTTGAAGGATAGTAGCATTGTCGGTGGTATTGAATAGTTTTATATCATCTGCAAAGAGGACATAGTTGCTTATAAGGTGATCACAAAGGTCATTTAGTATAATGAGTATGGGTCATGGAATACTGCCTTGGGGGACACCGGTGTTAACTGGGGCAGGGTTTGATAAAGTACTCCCTATTTTTACTATTTGTTGCCTGTTTGACAGGAATGCAGTTCCAGTACAGGTTTGAGAAGTGGAGAGGAAGAATCTAATATTTTTGCAATAAGAACTGGAAAAAAATACTGTATGCAGGCACCATGAATCACAAGGTTTCTATTTTGTTATAAACACCTGGGATCTAAGTAGGTGACAAAGCATGAAATATTCTTTTCTTTTGCTCTAATCATGTGGTAAAATTTATAATTCTTATCCAGGCAGAAAAACTCAATCTGCTGTGCTTCTTTTTATGCTTCATCGCCCTTTAAGTTTTAGCTTTAAATGACATAGTCTATTTTATTCTGCTCTCTACACTTGCTATAAACAGACTAAGGATTGATAATGATGACAATAGGTAAAGATGACCACCCCCCGCCAAAAAAAATCACACTTGCAGAATACTAGTCAGAAGTGCTAATAAATTATTCCCAAGGATCATCAGTGGCACCAAAGAGGGAATAATTTTTTTGCAGGCAGAATCATACTAAAATTTAAAACCAATGGAAGCCCTTGCTTAAAACAGTAAGGCAACTGTATTGTACTTTATAAGTAATAAAAGCCATTCTGAAAATCTTTTGCTTAGTCTTTATTTCTTGTCATGTATTATAATGAAGCATTCACAACTTTAACTACTCAATGGAGTTCAAGAGTTTTCTCTGAGGTAAATCATGGGTTAGTAGCAAATTCATACTCTGAGGGCCTCCTTGCACAAGACTGAGCTATTGACAAGCGGAACAGGAAGGCACAATCAGAGTTTGTAGAAGTATTAAGAAGGTTAGAAAGTAACTAATTACATAAGAAATGTCAAACTCAATTTCCTTGAGGGCCGCCTCAGGGTTCTGTTTGACCGAGGGGAGGGGGTAGGGGGCATGACCAGCTCAACGTCATTCATGTCAGGGGCACTCTGCCAGCAAAAATGGGCTCCCAAGTTCTATTTCTGGGTATGATGGCCTCCTGTAACCCTTTGCCAGTGAAAATGGATCTCAGGAGGGCCTTGTGCAGCACTTGTGAGCTCCATTTTTGACTGCAATAGACTCCTACAACCCTCTGCCAGCGAAAATGGAACCCTGGGGAGTCACTTGCAGCCCCCCCCCCCATCTTCATTTTCACTGGCAGAGGCACTACGGGCCAGTCCTTTGCCATTTCCAGAGCAGCCCCACAGGCCAGATCTAAGTACCCCATGGGCCGGATTCAGCCTGCGGACCTTGAGTTTGACACCCCTGGGCTAGATTATACCTTAAGGACTGCTGGGGACTAATATAGTAAGTTTATTAAGAACATAGGAAACTGTATAGTGTAGAAAACTGTATAGTGGGGAAACTAATTGGAGACAAACCCCTTACGCTATAACACTTTCTTATATGTCCTATGTTTAGTATTTTTTGCAGCACATCCACTCTGCAAGAATATGAAGCACAAACATCTTTATGATGAATGTTCCTTCTGAGGTTTCTAAAACCAAAGTGAAGGTGACACTGAAACTGTATTCAAACTTGGGAGAATTTTAGAATGTGTGTTTTATTGCAACCTGTCTTTTGATGGAAAAGACAGAGCACCAGTCCAATGTATTTGTTTGCTTGCTTGCTTGTCTTACAAAGTTACCCATATGGTAACTACAATATTAGTTGGCTCACAAAATAATAAAAGCAATAAAAAACCCATTACAACAAAAGCTCATCATGCCCTTTGACAACGCTCTCCCAAACATCAACATGCTATCTTGTTGGGCTCCAGTCATCTGTTATCTCAACATTTGGAGCCAGAACTTCAAAGCTTTCCATAGACAAGGAAGGTTGGGGTCTGGCAGACTTCTGGAGAAGGGATTTTTACACTGGGTAGGGGCAGCTACAGAGAAGAATGTTTCCTATGTCCCTCTAGATCTTCTTTCTAGCATGTTCCTGTAAGTGCAGGAACTATGTCCCTCTAGATGACAATATATTAATAATTAATTATTTGCTTTACTTTCTGTTGTTATAGAGCAAAGACTTTTATATGCTGCTTCCTACTTCACTTCTCCTCCTCCCAACTTTACATATGTTGACAACAGGTTTTTAGAAGTCTTTTGTCCATTTATGTGCACAGAAGATACACATACAATTACCTAATAATTTTCTTGCATGAAAAATTAAACTAGGAGATGCCAGGTGGTGTTTTGAGAGTCTGCAGATGTCCAAGAGTCATCTGCTTTAATGCATCCTCTAAGTATGCTGTTGATGTTGCTATTTGAGATCAATAAACTAAAGTCAAGAACTTCCCATCATTTCCTGAATCCTCTGAAAGGGAATTAAGACTGAACTATCAGTAGATCAATAAACTAAAAATTTAAAAGAGGTGTAAAATAGATAAAAGCTGAGCCATATATTTAAACAAAATGTTTTAACAATATGTTTGCATTCAAAGTTGTATATGCTTTCAAAAGATTTAAATATTAGTGCTCTGTACTAGAATACCCACAAGCTTTGGTTCAGGAAGTTGGAGAAGAAATAAATCTGATCCAAAATATATTAAAAATAAATAAAGAAGTCAATAAAGGAATAAACCTCACAGGTCTGCTATTCAGTTTACATATTTATTTAGCTATTTATTTCTGGCTTGCATTTATATTGCATCCTGCATGATTTTCTAATATGCTACTGTAGTTACGCTGTTTTTCTAATCTAAATTTATAAACATTCTAGACTTTCCAATGAGGAAGTTGTTTCACCCCCTGAGAATTTTAGTTGCCTCTTTTCCAATTCTTTTATATTCATTTTCAAATGTAGCAAATAGAACTGTACACCAGATTCCATATGCAAATGTACCAAATATTTGCATAAAAGCGTTAATGTTTGCATTTTTTTTCTTCAATGTTTCTTCTAATGGAATTTCATGGGATTTCCCCTTTTCATAAATACTGTCCATGAGCTACAAAATTCAATCTGGGTCAGTCACCAGACCAGAGGTTTAGTTTTCCCAGCTTTTAGATTTGTGCTCCAGCCCATCCTCATGGAATTTCTCTCTCACTAGAATGTGAGATTCTAATGAGAGAGAAATTCCGGTGATACACATTCTGATGGCAGAGAAGTTCTCTGACCATGGGCTCCAGCACAAATCTGAAAGTTTGGAAGATTAAACTTCTGGTCCTAGTGACTGACCCAGGTTGGATACTGCAACATTATCCTGAGACACATACTTTTGCCTTCATTCATTGAACTACCAGTGGTGGGATTGATTTTTATTTACTACCAGTTCTGTGGGCATGGCTTGGTGGGCGTGGCAGGGGAAGGATACTGTAAAATCTCCAGTCAAAGGTGATATTTGCTGGTTCTCTGAACTACTCAAAATTTCCACTACCAGTTCTCCAGAACTGGTCAGATCCTGCTGAATATCACCTCTGCTACATACTGTTATCCCAACTGTTTTTTCAGGTTAATTAACACTGGTGAGAATTTATTTATGCACATGTGAAGTTAGGATGTCTTAATGCAGGGATGTCAAACTCAAGGCCCGTGAATCAGATCTGGCCGGCAGGGTGCTTAGATCTGGCCCACAGGGCTGACCTGGAATCAGAAAAGGACTGGCCCTTGGTGCCTCTGCCAGTGGAAACAGAGTTGGGGGGTTGCACGTGGCTCCAAGCTCCATTTTTTTTCTGGCAGAGAGCTGCAGGAGGCCATTGCAATTGAAAACAGGGCACAGGGGGCATGTGTGGCCCCTCAGGCTCCATTTTTGCTAGGAGAGGCCTATCAAAACAAATTAAAAAAAAAACAAAAGGAGAAATGTTTCCCCTTTTGCATTTGAGCATGCAAGAAAGGACAGAAAAGGAGAAAGAGGCAAGAGGAAAGACAAAAATAAGGAAATATAATCTCTTTAATGTATAAAGCCACTCCTCTTTTCTTGCATTGTGTCAAGGAAGTAAATATTTTCCCTAAGTTCGGCTGTATCAACAATTGTTCATATTGCTTTTTAATATGTACTTCTTGTAGGCAGATTATATCAAATTTTAATTTCTCTACTTTATGGAAGGTTTTCTTTCTTTAAACAGCTGAATTAAGTCCATTTATATTAATTGTAATCAATTTTTTCTCTTCCATGGTTATATTTTGTAGTTAGTTTTGACAGCTCTCATGGATCTTGGTTCACGTTGTTCTTTGGCTTCCTGCTTTCCACCTACTGCACCTTCTTCTTTTTCAGTCGTCATTTGGCAGTCCTCTTGGAATTCAATTAGTGATATTTCTTTTTCTGCCTCTTCCTCTTTCCCTCTGAAAAATTCTGTGTAAAATGATTCAGCTTTCTCAATTGAGTCAATTCTATATCTCTGTTCTTGCCATGTGAATATTAAACCTTCTGGAATCAGCCATCTATAATTCACCTCTTTTTTAAGTAGCATTTTGGTCAAGAATCGGTATTCTCTTCTCTTCTCATCTCTCTCACTCTTCTGGGTACTTGTTTCAAGACCACAATCTCCTTGTCTTTTTATTTAAATGTTTTCTCTTTTGCCACTTGCAATATTTGCATTTTAATGGCTTTCTTTGTAAATCTGATGTGAACTTCTCTTGGTAAGCTATTTCTCATTGTATATCTTGTGAAGACTCGATAGACCTCATCTATTCAATCCATCATCTTCTCTTCAGTTATTTCCAAAGCTTCAGCCAATATTTCTATCATTATCTCAGCTAGATTTTGTCTTTTTTCTTCCTCTATGTTTTGGAATCTAAGATAAAATTCTGATCTGTCCATCTCCCATCTCAGCATACCCCCTTTATCTTGTTCAACCACAGTTAATCTGTTATCAATATCTCCAATCTTCTTGTCTCTTTGTTTATCTTCTTCAATTTTTTGGAATCTCTCATCATACTTCATCATCATTTGTTGGATGTTCTCCACCTTTTCATCAGTTTTCCCTGTTCTTTGTTCAATATTCTCTGTTCTTGTTTGAATATTTTGAATTCCTTGCATAATCATCTGCAGGGTCACTTTTTCTTGTTCTTTTTCTTGCCATAACATTGGCTGTATTGAACATTGTCCTCCAGATGGTGGAGAGGAAAAAGTAGAAGTTTAGGAACCAGGGGCCATTAATCTCCTATTCATTTCGAGCAATTCCAAATTTTCAGGTTCTTCTAGACCTTAATCCAATGTGAAATAACCAATCGCAATTCCAAATAAAAATAGTAGGAGAAAAGAAGCCAAATAGTAATAATAATAATAAAAAGAAAAAAATTCTTCAGGTTCTTGTATACCTTAATCCAATCAATTGATTAGATAGCAGTAACAATTCAAAAATGAAGTAAAAGACCATAAACACACACACAAAAGAAAAAGTTGTAAAATCCTAAAAAAGGTGGAAAAGTGAAAGCTAAAAAGCTAAAAAAAAAAAAAAAAAGAAAGGAAAAATTCTTCAGGTTCTTCAACACTTTAATCCAATAAAGAGATCTCAAACAAAAAAAAGATGCATAAGAAAAAAAAGAAGGCCAGAAAAATAAGCAACAACAACAAAAAACCAATATGGGAGGTAGATGGAAAGACAAAAATACCAGGAAGGGAGAAAGAAAAGAAAAAGAAAAAAAGACTACTCCCTTAAAAAGAAAAGGAAGGGAATCATTGATACTAAAGCTTTTGCTTTAAAATAAAGAGCAAGTGTAGAAATTTAATTTCCAAAGACAAGAAAAAAAACAAAGACAATTTCCAAAGGGCTAAAAATCCAAATAGCTATTACAAAAAGTAAACTGATGAGGAGGGGTAGCTCAGCTTAGAAAAAATAAAAAGAGCACACTGCACTTTGTTTAATTATCCAAGGCTCTTGTTATAACTCTCTTCTCCAAAGACTTATCACCTTTTCTTTTCCTATAAGCTTCAACACCAGACTCCAGCTGTTGATAGAAACCCAGAAGAACACCTGTAATAATACTCTCCCATGCTCTTCCCTCTATCTTATCAAATAGCAATGTCCTTGAAAAGAAGTGTCAGTTCTTTCTCAGCTTTGTCTGGTCAAAAGAGAAACAGAATATTTTCAAGTCTCTAGTTGGCAGTGTTACGGTTTCTTTTGCTTTCATTTTCCCCTTCCTTTTCCAAGCAAAGTATAATAAGAATTAATTGAAAAAAGAAAAAGATATTTAAAAAAAATAACTAAAAGGGAATCTCTAGCCTAGAATATTATAAGATCAAAAAGGAGAAAAAGAATAGATGAAAGAAGAGAAAAAAAAAACAGTTTCAAAATATAAGATCATGTGTAGAAAATCCAGCAATGAGGAAAAAAAAAATACTTTGACATTCCTATTTAAAATTGCCGGTTAGTCACTTCTGTCAAAACTTTTACAGATTCTTTCTTTTCCTTAAGGTGTCCTTTTCAAATCTTAAAATAAAGAAAAAGTTCTCACCAAACCGGCACACTCTCTCTTTCCATTCTCTTATGTTTCAGAGCTGTTCCAACTTCAGCAGCTTTAATGGCTGCCCCTTTGCCGCTGGCAAAAAGAGGTTCTCCTGGATCTACCAGGGACTTTGCGGTATCCCTGGGATCAAGATGATGTGCTCTTTACATTCATAGTCTCTTCGGGATGATTTAGATCCAATTGGACCGTCCAGGAGAAAAGATATTGGCAGTGATCTCAGACCTCCAAGATCGCATGCCATATCATCGCGATGCCAGCTCTGCCCCATTTATACTGATGACGAAGGAAGAATACTAATGATGGAAATAATGGACAACAATACAAAAATACTCCTGATTGCAATCTATGCTCCGAATGACAATCAAGAAGAATTTTACAAAAAATTACATATGAAAATAATTGAACTGGACTATGCTAATATAGTTATGATGGGAGATTTTAATGGAATTGTAGACAATAAACTGGACTATACAGCACAGAAAACAATAAAGCAAAACAGAAAGACCCTCCCTAAATCTTTTTTTAAAATGGTAGATGAAATAAAAGATACATAGAGAGAAAGAAATACTAAAACTAAACAATACACCTTCTATTCAAATAGACATTTATCATGGTCCAGAATAGATATGATATGGATGTCAACAGAATTGTTAACCAATATTCAAGAAATAAATATTGAAACAAGTACTTGGGCAGATCACAATCCAATGAAAATTAAATGGAAAGGAAAAAGAAGATCTAAATGGATGTTAAATAATGCTATTTTAAAGGAAAGACTTCACACAGTGGATGGAGAAAGAACTGGCTTTTTTCTTTAGAGAAAAAAAAAAAAGATACACCAATCCAGAATGTATGGGATACAATGAAGGCATATGCCAGAGGCTTGATAATAGACTATACAAGGAAAAGAAATACCATGAAAAGACTAGCCTCTAAGGCATAAGAGCATGAGTATGAAGGACTTGAAAAAGAGCTACAGAAAATGCCACAGAAAAAGGACATTAAGTTAAAAATGGATATAACCAAACATAAAATAAGTCTAATAGAAAAAGAAGAACTAGCACAGAAAATTAGAGGTGCTAAACAGAACTACTTTGGAGATGCAAATAAACCAGGTAGATGGTTAGCATTTAAATTGAGAAAGGAGAAAGAATCAAGGAAAATATTGCAATTAATAGATGACCAAGGCCAAGTTTGCTATGGTAGTAAAAAGAAGAAGGAAATCATTCGAGACTATTATGGGAAACTGTACACACAAGAGAATATTGATGAGGAAAGAATTAAACAGTATTTACAGAATGCTAATTTACCCCAGATACCTAAAGAGATTGAAACAATGTTAGAAAACAATATAACGATGATGCAGTTAACTGAAGCACTCAAGAAGCAAAATAATGGAAAGGCACCAGGCCCAGATGGACTTCTGGCAGAATTTCACAAAACATTACAAGAATCGTTGAACCTTCCATTGCTAGAAGTTATGAATGAAGTTATCTTAAAGAAGAGGATACCTAAATCATGATCAGAAGCTTATATTACACTTTTTCCAAAAGAGGAGCCCGATCCATTACAAATCAAGAACTATAGACCTATTTCCTTATTAAACAAAGATTATAAAATTTTTGCTTCAATATTGGCAGAAAGACTAAAAAAAATACTTAAATAATTTTGTCCATCCTGATCAAAATGGATTTCTCCCAAAGAGACAAATTAAAGACAATATGAGAGTAATCTTGGACACTTTGGAATACTACGAGGCACACCCTGAAAAACAAATGGCTCTGATATTTCTAGATGCACGGAAGGCATTTGATAATGTGAATTGGCGATTCATGTTATTACTGTTAGAACAGATGGGCTTTGCTAAAAAATTTATTCAAGCAATTGAAGCTATATATCATAAGCAAACGGCAAAGGTAATGATAGAGAGAGAACTGACAGACTCTATCGATATAAGAAAAAGAACAAGACAAGGGTGCCCATTCTCACCTCTGTTGTTTGTGTTAACCTTGGAAGTGCTAAATAGAAATATTACAGATGAAAAGAATATAAAAGGGATGAAAATTAAAAAGGAAGAATTTAAGTTGCAAGCATTTGCAGATGATCTGGTTTTCATTTTAGAAGACCCACTAGAAACAGCATCAAAATTGATAGAAAAGATAGAGACATATGGAAAGGTGGCTGGTTTGAAAATAAATAAAGATAAGACAAAGATCTTGACAAAGAATATGATATTATGCGGCTCTCAATGAAATCATATTTGACACCCCCTGCTCTAATGTACATGATTTTACACTTATTTAAACTGAAACTCATGTACCATTTGGTTGACCATTCACCCAAGTATTTTTAAAAAATCCTTCTGGGTCTTTTCAAAATCCTACTTTGCTTTTTACCACCCTGAATACTTTTGCATCATCCATAAACCTGATCAGCTCACTGCTTATCCTATGTCAAGATCATTTATGAACTAGTTAAAAAGTACTAGAACCAATGTAAATCCTTGAGGGACTCTTTCATATTTCCATTCACTGAAGAAATTATCCATTCATTCCTTCTCTTGCTTTCTGATTTCAACCAGTTAGCAATCTATAAAAGAACAGATCCTCTTATCCCATGATTGTTAAGTTTATTAAGGAGACTTTGATCCTATATAAGTACATCATTGTCATAATTTGTTTAAAATTATTCTCATCCCCAGCTTAATAAAAAAAAAATCCTTTTAGCAAGCTTTGCTTGTAATAATTGCAATGAAACCATATGGATGGAATAAACAAGCTTTTTTTATTGAGTTCCCCAGTGGGCTATTCACATCAGCTCTGTTTCTAAATGGTACAAAATAAAATTCAGATTCTTGGAATATATAGGGAAAGGAAGACAAGTAAGAAAAGAGGTACTTGTAAAGTACACATAAATTAAATAAGCATATAACTCTATATGCTGCTCATTGTTCACACTTTATTACAACTCTATGGGAAAATAGTAATTTGAATTTGGCTATTAATAATATTAAAATAATTTATTATATTATTTTCAAAATTTTCATAATAATAATAATAATACAGTTATTCTGCAAAGGAACATAATTCAACTAGGAGGCATAGATTGCTCTCTCTCTCTCTCTTTCTCTCATTCTCTCTATATCTATCTATCTATCTATCTATCTATCTATCTAGATTCATTGTAAATATGACTCTATACAAGAAGTTATGAAAACCTAGCGTTTGCTATAAATAATATTTCATCATTTCTCAGTATAAAATATCTCCTCCAAAACACCTATGATTAGTTCAGAATGGTTCAGAAATTGAAGTTACAACCATTAAACATAATTCCATGTACATAGTTCCATGTACATAAAGTTTATACATGCTTTTTCTTGGTCAGAGGTAGCCACAATCATCCTGTACAAGGTATCAAAACTTTCAGAGATTTGTCTATAGCCTTCATAAGGCTGAATCTTTGTAATGTCAGCTGCATCTCAATCCATACAAAAAAATCAGGGCTGTACAAGATGAAATCCAATTGCCTGGATTCGTCACTATATAAGATATTAGATTGAAACATGAATAGTTTGCATTTCTTTTTGCAGTATAACACACATTGTATTACCTAATCTAGATCTAACTCAGTGACAGGTTTCATATACGCTAAGAAGTACTTATGTGGTTTGCCTAGTTTTGCTTTAAGAATTGTGTTCAGCTAATTATGGTTTATTCAATAAATTATGGCACAGTTAGATATTACGGGGTCGTAAAAAGGGAAGTTTGAGTTTCAACCTAATTAATTTCATATTTTGAATGGATGGAAGTAATGTCAGGAACTTTAAAAAAAAAGTTGTTCAGTCACTAAGTCATATCTGACTCTTTGTGATCCCTGGACCATAGTATCCTGCCCTCCACTGTCTCCCAGAGTTTATCCAAATTATGTTCATTGCATTGGAACTAAAGTCATATCTAAACTTTCTACAATGATGCACAAGATGATACAATTTAAATAGTATTTGAGAAATTGGGAAGAATGTATAAGTAATAAATAGCAATTTATTTACATTCTTATGGCATCTCTAATGCTAATCCCTATTCTGCTACTAAAATATCAAAAGAAAGAAAAACAAATGAAACAAAAATATACATGCAGAGGCAGTGCAAAGGTCATTATTAAACAGGTTATGACCTTTTTATAATGCCTTTCTGGCTTCTTGAACTCTGATGAAGTACTTTGAGTTTTTTATTTAAGAACATATTTATTGTTAAACTAATGGAATATTTAAAAAAACATATCCTGACTGGAGATTGGATTTAGTTTGCTGATAAGGAGCAGTTAAGCATCTTTTAACATATGTTATGTTAATTAACATGAAAAGTACATAGATACATCACATTACAAGCATTGTTAAGATTAGTCAGAGTTTGTAGTTAGCCTTTATTAGACTTCATAGCATAATTAATCCATAGTTTTGGAGTTTAAATAGTACTAAACTTTATTACAATATTCAAGAACTTATTATTTCATAGAGCTTATCTTTAAATATAAGACTCAAACATAGGATTACTTTCCATTTAACAATGTACAGATATTATGCTGCAGCAGTTAATATCTTACTAATAATAGAGAATAATATACTAATAATTATTACCATTTAACGCTTATGTATTGCCATCATTGCACCATGATTGATAGGTGCCAATAGCTTAATAAAATATTGACACAGCTGCTCTTTGCAATTTTTCTTTCTTCCTTGCAGTTATCTGAGATGGCTGTTTCTAATCTATCCATGCCGTTGCAGACATTTGGCTAAGATATGACCTGCTTTGACCTCAGTCGCCATTGTTATTTTCTTTTTATGGGATTCAGAAATGTATCAGAAATCTTAGTTGTGAATCACTGTTTAAAACAAGAGAGCAAGGAATGAGTCACATAGGTAAGGCTGATAAATATTATGTTAAAATTAGAAATAAGAGAATTAGCTATTTGAAAAAAGAAATATAACTGTCAATTTTGTAAAATCTCTGATCAAGTTTGTAAAATGTATGGGTCAGGAGAGATTTTTTTTAAAAATCTGTAGATCACTTAAAACAAATATGCACTGTGGTTATTTCTCTCATTTGCCTGGGAATAATGGCTTTCCCCCACTAGCAAATTAAAGTGCTTTTTACCTATCCTCAAGGATCAAAAACCAGACTGGCAAAATAGTTGCTTTATCCTATTGGTGAATCCCTATTCTGACTGGCTGGCTATTTTAAGATAAACAGAATTTTAAGAAAGAAATATTGGTGGGATATTAGAAGACTTGTATGATAACAGGTTTTAAGATTAATAATCAGAAGATGATGTAAACAAACTAGAAGATCAAATAGATGGGGAAAAAACTGGTTTTAAGACTGAAAAAAAACAAAAAAAAAACACTTGGGTATTATCATGACAAATATGAATTGCACGTTATTTCAACATTATTATGTTGAGACCTGGAACAAAAATAAGAACATGTTAAGATGGAAGAAATTAGAAGTATCTACTTTGGGGAAGAATTTCTGGGCTAAAAAGGAATGTTTTACCAAGAATGATGTTTTTGTTTCAAACAATACCAGTTTTGACATCTCAAGTTCCATTCTAGCAGTCACAAAAAGATATAACTGTATAGCAAGAGAAAAGAAGTATAAATTAATACAAAGTGTTACATGATGCAAAGGAAAAAAGAGGACCGGGTTTACCAGAATTGAAATTTTATTTTATTTCATTTATTTATTTATATTTACATTTACATTTACATTTACATTTACATTTACATTTACATTTACATTTACATTTACATTTACATTTACATTTACATTTACATTTATTTGTTTTATTTGTCAATCGCTTACAAGATAATAGGTATAAGTATATACATAGTTATGAATACATGAAATGGATACATATAAGAAAAATAAAAGAAACAATAGGATAGGGACAGTAGGCACGTTGGTGCGCTTATGCACAGCCCCTACAGACCTCTTAGGAAAGGGGTGAGGTCAATAGTAGACAGTCTAAGCTTAAAGTTTTGGGGGTTTGGGGAAGAAACCACAGAGTCAGGTAGAGTATTCCAGACATTGACCACTCTGTTGCTGAAGTCGTATTTCCTGCAATCAAGTTTGGTGCGGTTAACCTTGAGTTTGTATCTATTGTGTGCTCTTGTGTTGTTATGGTTGAAGCTGAAGTATTCATTGACAGGTAAGTCATTGCAATGTATGATTTTATATACCATACTTAGATCAAACCGAAGACGGCGTAATTCAAAGTTTTCTGGCTCTAGAATTTCAAGTCTGGTGGCATAAGGTATTCCACAACAAGTAGAGGAGTGGAGAACTCTTCTTATGAAATATTTCTGGACTTTCTCAGCTGTGCTAATATCAGATATGCAATGTGGGTTCCAGACTGATGAACTGTATTCAAGTATTGGTCTCGCAAATGTTTTGTATGGTCTAGTTAGTAGTGTGATATTACCAGAGAAAAAGCTACATAGGATTAGGTTAACAACTTTTAATGTCTTTTTGGCTGTGTAGTTACAGTGGGCTCTAGCACTTAGATCATTAGAGATGAGTACTCCAAGATCCTTGACAGAGTTTGCATCATCAACAAGTTCTTGACTATTCAGCTTGCATTTTATTTTCTGATTTTTTTTATTGCCAATATGTAAGACAGATCATTTATTTGTAGATATTTGAAGCTGCAATTTGTTTGACTATTCTGATACATAGTCGAGGTCTTTTTGAAGGGTAGCAGTATTGTCTGTAGTATTGAACAGCTTTACATCATCAGCAAAGAGAACACAGTTGCTCTTAATATGATTACAGATATCATTTATGTAGAGTATGAAGAGAATTGGCCCTAGAACATTGCCTTGGGGGACACCACTATTGACAGGTACAGAATTTGACAGGACACTCCCAATTTTGACCATTTGTTGTCTGTTTGACAAGAATGATTTTATCTAGTTATGCAGGTATCCAGAGATACCATAAGATTTTAGTTTTAGGAGTAGTTTGTCGTGTACCACTGAAGTCTATGTAGATTGCGTCTGTTGCTTTGCCCTGATCAAGTTGTGTAGTCCATATGTTTTTGCAGTGTAAGAGTTGCAGATTACATGATAGTTTTTTTCTGAAACCAAATTGTTTATGGAGAATAGGTTGTTTGTCTCTAAATGGAGGATGATGGATTGGTTAATAATTGATTCCATGACTTTACAGGTAATGCAGCATAAAGAGGTTGGTCTATAATTTTCAACTAGGCTGGAGTCTCCCTTTTTGAAGATGGGGATGACTGTGGCTTGTGATCATATGTTAGGCAAGGAGCTGATCCTGAAAGATTTTTCAAAGATCATGCTTCGAGGTTCTGCTATGGCAGTGGATTGCTTTTTTAAGAAGTTGGCATATTCCATCCAGTCCAATAGATAAAGATGGTTTTAGATTGCATAGTGCTTTTTCAACATTGTCTTCTGTAAAATCAATATGTATTAGATCATTGTAGTTTTCGGTGGTTCGGCTAGACAATACTGGGCATGATCTATTGCTGTTTACAAATATTGAGCCAAAGAATATGTATTGCTTATTGTTTGCTTTTGCATGAAAAAGTGAATATTGCTGGGAAATAAGAGTGTTAATATAGGTGTGTATTTAGATCTATATTGTATAACTTCTACCTTGTAATACAAACTCTTACTATATGAATATCATCTTTAACAGTACAAAGAACAGCTTGTGACACCATTCATACTGTCTTGAAAATAAATACTTGAACTATCTGATTTACATATACGATAAATGAAACTCAAGAAGGAAATAGTTTTTACCCTCTTATAAAAATGTAATTGATTGGCATTCAGGCCACAATATTCTTTTGGAGCTCATTCTTTTTATGCATGTATACATATGTATGTATATGTATATCTTCAGTCTATTTATTCAATGTAATTAGCAAAATTTAAGCTTTTGTTGCTGCACAAATTCTAATTGCAGCAATCTGCTTCAGTACAATAAGAAAACACAGTGTGAACTGATTTAATGCAAGATATACATTTTTAGAACTAAAACAGTAGGACAATTTAATTTTCTTTTCTCATTTAACTGCAAACCATGTTTGTACATGAGCTAGTTTATCTACATTGATAACACTGGTAATTGGTACTGGATTTGGGACAGATTATTGTCTTATCACTGCTGGTCTAATATTAGCAGAAGAATAGATATATTCATCAACCAATGAGTGACAAATAAAATTCTTCAAAGTTTCGGGTAGCAGCATCAGTTAAAGAACACAAATTTCCCTTCAAACTTCCAGCTGTGACTTATATCATAAAATAATGTGATGACTATGATCTCTTATTTCACTCATCCTTCTTACATGAGTGCGGAGATCAACTTTCATTAATATAGCACTAGGAACAACATTTTCAAATATTCCACAGTGTTGGAAATCTCATTAAAGTGGCCCAGTGCCATATATATGCACAGCATATATCCCAAAAGAACAAAACTTCTTGAAGAAAAAAAAATCTCCCAAGTTTCTAAAAACAAGGAGCATTATGGTTTTGTATTTTCCCACACTGCTTCCTGTGCTGTAGATTATTAAACAACACCATAATCATCTGAATAAGATGTCCATTCTTAATGACAATGATGTCAACACATCAGTGCATGAATCACAAAATTGCACACAAAAATATAAGCATTGGAGTTTGTATCATGACACACAACTCATCAGATATCACCCCTCATTCAGATGAGACTATGTATCTGAAATTATAAAGATCAAAATACTGAATTCCCTACTTTTGTTTTTCTAACCTAAAAGTGAGCAGAAATTTTGTTTGAATTCAATAATTTAATCAGAGTTTTAAAAGCAAAGAACTTTTTTTGAAAAATATTATCTCACCATTTTTGTAGAAAAGATGTTATACTGTATGTCAGTACATATAGAAATTCCTAAAGGAAATCAACCCTGAAGGATAGATACTGATGATCAAATACTAATGAGAAGAGAGGATTCTCTGGAAAAGATCTTGAGGTTGAGGAAGATTGACAGCAAAAGGAGAAGGGCAGATGACAGAGGATGAGTGGGTTAGATAGTCATCAATGCAATGAACATGAATTTGAGCAAAGTCCAGGAGACAGTGGAAGATAAGGGGACTTGGTGTACTATGGTTCATGGGGTGCAAGGAGTTGGATACAACTTAGCAACTGATAACAGATAATCAGAGTTGGAAGGGACCTTGTAAGTCATCTAGTCCAACCCACTGCCCAAGCGGGAAACCCTACACTATTTCTGACAAATGGCAGTACAATCTCTTCTTGAAAGTCTCAAGTGATGGCACTCCCACAACTTCCAAGGGCAAGCTGTTTCATTGGTTGATTGTTCTCACTGTCAGAAAGTTTCTCCTTATTTCCAGGTTCAATCTCTCCTTGTTCAGTTTCCATCCATTATTCTTTGTCTGGCCTACAGGTGGATTAGAAAATAACTTGACCCCTTCTTCTCTGTAGCAGCCCCTCAAATATTGGAAGACTGCTATCATGTCTCCCCTGGTCCTTCTCTTTACTAGACTTGCCAAGCCCAGTTCCTGTAACTGTTCTTCGTATGTTTTAGTCTCCAGTCCCCTAATCATTCTGTTTGCTCTTCTCTGTACTTTTTCTAGAGTCTCAACATCTTTTTTATAATGTGGTGAACAAAACTGGATGCAATACTCTAGGTGTGATCTTTCTAAGGCTTTGTAGAGTGGTATTAGTACCTCCCTTGATCTTGATTGTATCCCTCTGTTAATACAATTTAGGATTGCATTAGCTTTTTTGGCTGCTGCTACACACTGTTGGCTCATATTTAGTTGGTTATCCACTAAGACTCCAAGATCTCTCTCACAGTTACTGCTATTAAGCCTAGTTTCACCCAGTCTATATGTGTACTTTTGTTTTTTCTTGCCTAAGTGTAGGACTTTACTTTTCTCTACATTGAATTTCATTTTGTTAGATACGGCCCAGTGTTCTAGTCTGTCAAGATCCATCTGGATCTTGAGCCTATCTTCTTGGGCATTAGCTATACCTGCCAGCTTAGTATCACCTGCAAATTTGATAAGTTCCTCTTCTATTCCCTCATCTAAGTTGTTACTGGGCCTAAAATGGGACCTTGTAGCAACCCATTGCTTACTTCCCTCCATGAAGACTTGGACCCATTAAGAACTACTAGTTGAGTATGGTTGTCAGCCATCTAGTGGTGCTGCTATCTATTCCACTTTTTTCTAGCTTACTAAGAAGTAGGTTGTGGTCTACTTTATCAAATGCCTTGCGGAAATCTAAATATATTATGTTCACAGTATTTTGCTGATCTACTAATTTAGTCATTGTGTTGAAGAATGAAATAAGATTGGTTTGGCATGATCTGTTCTTAAGAAACCCATGCTGACTGCTAGTTATTACTTTACTTGTTTCTAGATGTTGACAGATCTGTTTTTTATTATCTTTTCCAGTATCTTCCCAGGTATTGATGTTAAACTGATTGGTCTATAGTTTCCTGGGTCTGTTTTTCTTTTCCTTTTTTGAAGATGGGAACCACATCTGCTCTTTTCCAGTCCTCTGGTAGTTTCCTGGTGCTCCAGGATTTTTGAAAGATATGGTGCAGTGGATCTGAGATGACCTCTGCCAGCTCCTTTAAAACTCTGGGATGTAATCCATCAGGCCCCAATGATTTGTGTTCATCAAGATCAGACAGGTGTTCCCTCACTATTTTTTTTTTTTTTTGCTTATTTTAGCTTTTATTTCTGGTCTGTTTTTTACAGTTATGTTTTGGTGGGTTGAGCTATAGTTTCTTTTTGCATGAAGACCAATGCAAAGAATGAGTTAAGCAGTTCTGCTTTCTCTCTGTTGCCTGTTACTTCCTTGACATCTTCTCTCTTTAGTAGACCGATTGTTTGCTTGATTTTTTTTCTTGTTATTTATATAAACAAACATGGGTGCTGACTGGCCCCTCCCTGACTGGGGAATAAATAGGAGAAAGGGGAATGGTTGGGTTGTCGCAGACAGCCATTTGCATTTCTAGAAAGTTTGCTCCTTGTATGTTTCATGGGACAAAGACTGCCTTGCCAGACGTGAGGCTTGTCTTGTCTATTTCTTTGACTTAATTTGCAGACTTCTGTCTGGGAGCTTACGGCCTTGCATTTATCTTAATGAGCTGATGAGGACTATTGCTTCAGTTAACTCCTCGCAGGACTCTTGCCTGGATTTTCTGTTGGTGAATGCAGTTAATTCCCAAGGTGTAATTAAAGAGGGCTTTTTTTTTTTGTGAGGAGTCTGATCCTTGCTTCTGTGAAGGCTGGGTTCGAACAGATATATTCTTAGTGTGCCCAGAGAGAAATATCTGTCTCTACCTAGGATTGAACTCACACTCTCCTGATTGTGAGAGCTCCACCTTTAGGCCATCACAGTACTCAAAGTGCTCACAGTATTCAACTGAAAAACATCATATAATGACAGGGAATGCACTATTTCAGGGAATATTCAGGGAATGACATCCTTAAGCAGCCAAATACACTTTTAGTAAAGTCTAATGATCCTTTGACCAACAGCCTTCCCGACAGCAGGGAAATCAACTGTAGCCTGAAACACACTCACACTTAATTTTGGAACTCAAGGGTCATGATTCAAATCTGTCTTTAAAATATGATAGGGAACTGGGGGGCTGTATTTTATTCCATGGCTGTCATGTCAGCTTAAATGTACCCTTATAACTTCCTGTTGAGTCCATCATTTTTAAATACCATTTCTTAGTAAGCAGATTCTGAAATGGAAGAGATTGAAGGAAGCTGAGTCACATGGTTGTTTTCTTAACATCAAGCAGAATGTCAAGTGTGTCTCAGTTAGAATCACAACAAAGTTTGAAGAATTAAAACTCTCAAATCACGGTCTCTCTGCTTGAAGCCTAAGAAAGTAAAGGAGCATTTTGTCCGGAAAGACCATTTGATCCTAGAATTTGACAGCAGGCAGTGGATTTAGGGATAAAGTGAAAAGCACATATACAACGTTATGAATATTTACAGAGAAACAGATAGAATATATTTATATATATATATATATATAGAATATATTTTTAGGATGCTTAGTATTTCTGTGACAGATTATTGAAGGCTCTCTATACAATTATTTTTTTCATACTTATCCTGAATGACAGAAAAAGAAGCTATGTCTTGTCATAAACACTAATTCATAAAAGCTTTTCCTCTTTCTTTAGAAGATTACGACCTTACAGTCTCCCATTCTCCTTCCTCCTCCAGTTGCACTAAAAACAGATTCGGGCAAAGTTTGAATTTCCAAACGTCACTTTCTGAGAAGAAGCTAGGAAGGCATTAAAGAATAAGTGTGTTTAAAGCAGCAAAGTATACTAAATAACAAGAAATATAATGACCCATACAGAATGTGTATGAAGAGGGCTGGTACCAAAGTAAGGGTAAAATAGGAATCACTACCCTGAGAATTAAGGGTATGTTTAAGGAGAAGAAAAAGATAAGATTATATGTTATGCAGAGTTGATAATGGTTTTTCTTCACTGGAGTGGGGCGGAGATAGATTACCACCCCAATGATTATATATTTAAGGTTATTCAACAGATAAGACAATGAATTGAAAGCAAAGTGAAGTAAAATGAAAAAGCAGCCAAGAAAGATTACACTTTTTAAAACCAAGAAGGAGCGATATGTCTTATTTTATGTAAGTGGGGGAAAATATAAGAAAAGAAGAAAAAAATTTGAAGCAGGAGTAATGCAAACTAGAAGTCAAGTGGCACTCTGGTTAGGAAAAAAGGTTAGTGGTTTGAAAAGATATGGAGGAGATCAAAGGTAGAAGGAAGGAAGAACTGGATAATGAGAGAGGAGTAACTTCTGACACTATGTTTAAATTCTTGTTCAATTATTCAATCCTATAGCTCATACGGAAACCTCAGAAAATACATCTGAAGATTTTTGTCTTGCTGTCATCCAAGTTGAAGAAACAAATGTTACAGTGAAGTCAATATGAAGAAGCTTAACAATATTTCCTCCTCAAGGCTGCCATTTTCATAGCTTTTGAACAGGGATCCAGTCTGTATTAATAACAAATGTAGACAAATGCACATTAGCTATGCAACTAGAAAAGGCCTTTATCATTTCTCATCTTATGCTCAGTTATGCATATTTTCCTTAACATTAGAAGCTTTAAAATGCCTCTTAAAGCCAAAGCTTATTTTGGAATGAGGTGGGGAAAGGAGGAAA
Organism: Hydrophis major; assembly: GCA_033807585.1. Lineage (NCBI taxonomy): Eukaryota > Metazoa > Chordata > Lepidosauria > Squamata > Elapidae > Hydrophis > Hydrophis major. The sequence continues at coordinate 293,824,818 of CM066328.1, read as the reverse complement.
AGTGTGAAATCCAAATTCTTAAGAATTAGACTTTGAAACACATAAACAACAATAACCCTGTGATGTGGTTAACCTTGGTCTGAGAGAGTTGATCTGAGAGAGAGAGTGACTGACCTAAGGTCACCCAGCTGGCTTTTATGGCTAAGATGGGACTTGAACTCACAGTATCCAGTTTTCTAGCCTGGTATCTTAACCATCAGACCATGATGGTTGAGAGGCTAATGGTTCCTTCCATCGCCTGGAATTTAAATCTGTGGCAAACAGTGGGTCTTATCATTTCCATCTGAAGTAGCCATCTGCAACACAAGTTATAGATCTCCTCTCCTTATCTGGAGAGGTTTTGTGGGACCAATCTACTCATCAATGCTTTGGTCTTAGCCACAGTGATTATCTCTGTTCATTCAGAAATGTCTTATCTCACTATTTGTTACTTGGAAACTTATAAAGGAAAGGCATTTTAAGTGTTCTTAAGAATAGTTGCTTTTACACCAGAGGAACAAGGTATAAAGATGAATTGGTTTTCATATGTGCAAATACATTCAAGGTATGATAAGGATTCTAAAATGGAAGGTTTCTATGATAAATTGACTGATTTAGATAAGATTTTGACAGGTACTGATGAAAAGGTGATTAAAAAATTGTATGGATATTTATTAGAAATTAAATTAGAAGAAGAACAAGTTAAAGAAACTATGATTGCTTGGGGGAAGAATTTTGGATATGGGATTGATTTAGAGAAATGGCAAAAAATGTGGTCTCAAAATTATAAAATGACAATGTCAACAGCATATAAAGAAAATTTGTGTAAGATGTTTTACAGGTGGCATTTCCCCCCGACAAGAACAGCAAGAATATTCAAGAATAAATCCGAAAAATGTTGGAAATGTCAACAGACACCTAGCTCATATTACCATATGTGGTGGACTTGTGCGGATGCTAAAAAATACTGGACTAAAATTCACGCATGGTTGGAAAAAATGACAAAGAAACACATAGACTTGAAACCAGAGATATTTTTATTGGGAATTTTACCTGAAATATATAGTAAAGACTTGAAATACCTGATTGTAAATGTATTAACAGCGGCTAGGATTGTATTTTCCAAAAACTGGAAAAATGAGAAAACACCATTACAGGAGGAAATTATTAAGAAAATATTGGAATGTGCTGAAATGAGTAGATTGATATTTGAAATTAGAGAGCAAGAGGATAAACAATTTTAGAAAATTTGGGATCTATTCTATCAATGGTTAGACAATAAAATACAGTGATGAAATATGTAGACTTTTAGTAAATAATAAATATATAAAGATGTACTTCTTTCTTATTATATCTACAAAATGATTTTAGGTTAGATTTGGGGTGATAATATGAACTGTTTTAAAACAAACTAAGTAAATTATGATGATCTTATAAAACATGAATGAGTACAGTCAAATGATTGATTAATAAGATACTAAGGTATTTAATTTTTGATTGAAAATACAAGATTATATGCAATGTAATTGTAATTGAAGACTACGAAATGGAAGCACAAAACAATTTGTAAACCAACTGGCACACTGTATGTATACATATGGAAGATGGCTTGATGTTTTTATGTTTTTATGTTTTGTTTGTTTATGTTTGTTTTTAAAAACTAATAAAAACTTTTAAAAAAAGGAATAATTGCTTTTACACTATTTCAGAATTTACATGTCAGAGTTATCATAGATTTGCAATTAAAAAATAATAGCAAGTTCACCTGCTATCAGTCCTCCCTGGTAAATCAGACAGAAAACACAAGATGAACCAATTCTACTTTTTTATAAGGCTACATTAAGGAAATCTTACAAGTCTGAAGGCACAAACTTTCTACTTCCACTTTTAAATATTTGTCCCCCCCCCCCAGAAAAAAACTTTTCTAAATCTTTTTTTCCTGTGACAATTAAGCAACTGTGAGCTCCTTTCACTCTTGTCTGATTGTTTCCTGGGTAGCATCTTCTCTTCTCTTTCCCCAAGGTTATCCATACATTTCATTACATCTGCTGATGCATTGACATTGAGTTTCAGGACTTAATACATCAAGTTTCTAAATAATGGAAAAGCACTCTTATTTTAAAATGAAGAAAACTATTAATTTTTTCTACCCTGTGTGAACATGGAATGGAAAGAAAGTTTTGAAATAAATATCTCCCAATTGAGCAGCTTCTCTTATTTTATAAATAAAAATTATTCATAATTATATATTTCTAGAAACACTCCCAAAACACGGATACAAATTTCTAACAGAAGACTGGGGACCATGAATGGGATCAAAATTCTGCTCCTTTCTGCCTGAGTGACAGTGGCCACATCCCAGAGAGATATCTCTTCTGACATAGATTATATACTTTCTTCATTGGCATTTCTGATTTTAAGTTCTGTATCACAAACCTTTCTTCTATAGGTAAAGGTAAAGGTTTCCCTCACACATACATGCTAGTCATTTCCGGTTCTAGGGGGTGGTGCTCATCTCCGTTACAAAGTCGAAGAGCCAGCACTGTCTAAAGACGTCTCCGTGGTCATGTGGCCAGCATGACTAAACAACAAAGGCACATGGAATGCTGTTACCTTCCTCCAAAGTGGTTCCTATTTTTCTACTTGCATTTTTACATGCTTTCGAATTTCTAGGTTGGCAGAAGCTGGGACAAGTAACAGGAGCTCACTCTGTTACGCGGTGCTAGGGATTCAAAACTGCCAACCTTTCTGATCGACAAGCTCAGCATCTATCCACTGAGCCACCGCGTCCCTCTTTTTCTTCTATAGACGTACTCTTTCAAACAAGCAGGGAAAGGAGGAGGGAAACAAGCAACTTTCTAGATAATTTGTTACAGACTACTCTATCAGGACCTAATTACAATTGTAAAGTCAGGAAATAGATTCCATTCCCTGTACATTACTAATGCTCCTCAAATCCTCATTTATCATGTTGAAGGTTATGTAGAAATGATGTACAAGAAGCCCAAACACTTTTATTGTAATCATTCCCACAGTACATATCTGTAAGAGGCGAACTTCTTAAATCCCTGGGTAATGTCAAAATTAAAATACCATTCAGATGGGATTACACAGAAAGTACAAAGTCTGAAAGAGAGAAAAAACCCTAAAGATAAAAACAGAGTCCCAAATCATAAATTATAATTTAAAAATCTTGTTCAAGCAGATACAAATTGAAATACTGGAGCATGTATCCAAAACTGACCTTTCTACAAAATTTATATAGTGCTACAGCAACACTTGGGATAGACAGTGTATTCAGGCTCCATGACAAGAGATCTTATCCATACCATCTCCTGCAACTCAAAAAGATGCTTTCATATCTTTTCCATCAGCTCAGCTTGGAGGTGGTCCATTTGCATGTCAGTTTTATGATAAAGTGCCTGAATGAAACAAAACTGCTTTTGGAGAGATTATAGGCCAGCGGTGGATTTTTGGCCTGTTATTCTTTTTTCTTCAGAGTGATCTCCTTTCTGTGTTCCCTGCTAACATTGTTCACTGAATAAGTTCAACTTGCTCCTACTCTTCCTTCAACCTGTTTCTCCCTTGCTCACAAACACATACACACTCCAAAAAGGGCTTACAAAAGAAATGAGACAATAAAAATAAAACACAACACCTAAGCTTCTTCACAAAGTGAGTGTGCATATTTAAAAACTTAGTCCTATCCTCATATCTTCTGTCCAACATGTGAAGAGTAATAAGGAGTTTCTCCTTATTAAGTAAGAAGTTTCTCTCCTTCCTTAGACATATGGATGATATAATAAAGACACAAAGTCACAATTATCTCCATAACTAGAGATACCAAAGGCTCTTCAACATTCCCCACTTGTTTGATGGAGCATCTGAAGGTAGTGTCTGAGTCTCATATCGGACCAAGCCAAACTGAAAGTCTCATTGAAAGTATTTAAAATGGTCATTTTTTCTCACAAAGAAAAGTATATGAAGAAGTTGCTTGTAGCTGCTTTTTCTTCTTCCTATAACTTTAGCTCTACAAAACAGAGTCAATGTCTCTTCTCCCTTCCTCACTAGAGTGTAGCAGCATCAAAAAGCTTCTTGTAAACACTCATCAAAGTATAAGTAAAGCAACAGCAACACTATGAATTGAAAACTAAGTAGTCATTATTTGCCCAGACCACACATCAATAAAGTACCTCATAGGCCACTCAGTCAAAAGATCCTGTTGCCTTTATGCATCACTGTGTGCATTGCATGAGATCTATTGAGTAGAAGAAGTGAAGGAGGAGAAAGTGGAGAGAAAGAAGCTGTTTTTCTTATTACTCTTTATTGAATTCAAGCTGACAATTGATTGCAAAGTGAGAGGAAAGTAAGAAAACAGTAACTGAGAGACTACATAAGTTTGGTGATGCAAAGTGATTTTAACCTAATCTAATTGGCAAGTGCTTGGACTAGGAGATCTTCAAGCCCAAGGTCTCTTCCAACTGCTATTTTATATTCTATAAGCTAGGGATCTCTCCAGTTGTCAGTGCCCCAAAAAGCTTCCAAGAAAACATGGAAAATTGAATAGTAGAGTCTATGAAAGAAGCAGATAATAAATTTGTTGGTCATAGAGTTGGAATTCAATACAATTTTTCTTTCTGATTTTGTGCCAAAATCTCCCCTTCCAGGATATCAAATCTCTCTGCACCAAAACATGATGAAGAACTAAATGAAGGCAAAATAATAATGGGAAAATGTAAATTGGAATGTTTAATTCATGAATATTGGAAAGACAATTCCAGTTGGAAATTGCGAGATTTTTTGATGCTTATTACAAAGAATAACAAAGGGATTAATATGTTTTCCATTCTGTGATGACAAAATCTATGCCATCTTCATCACTGCTTGTAGCATTTGCCTAAGCTTATGAAATTATTATTATGTTCTCATGAACCTAAAGATTCCTTGGCTTTTTCATCACCAGCAAAAATTCTACATTCATGATCTATTGAAGAAGTTGAAGCAATTAGGTGGATACTCAACAATAGTATATTAAATGAATTGAATTTTTTTTCATATAAAAGATCCAGAAAGATAATTAAGTACAAAAGGGCAGCAAATCAATACTGAAGACACATGGGTTGGGATGATGACAATATTTGAAGAAACAGTTTTGTGTTTACTTGAAGATAATGAATTTCAATTTAGCTTTTAGCATTACCTCATTATAAAATCATAATTTAGAAGCTGTCTTGATACATGTACATAACAGTTCTGGTGCTTCCAGGTTGATGACATAAAATACTGAAAATTAGTTTAACTATGGGCTGCAATTTGATTTCTTTAATATCTGTTCTACATTATAAATTAAAGATACAATTTCTCATTGTAGCATGGGCATACTGGTCACCAAAGTGAGGATAATAAAAACACATTCTCCATAACTACATTCCAGCATTCAGCAAATGAAACATAGTGTATTCAGTCATTGTTCTTTTCTGGCTTTTCTTTTATTCCATGGAGAAAGTTTATTTCTCATTGGATAAATTCCAAAAAATTAACTCACAACTTAGCTCAGAATAATAGTACAGAAGTTGGAAATGGTAACACCATCACTATTTAACTGAAAATACTGAAAAGTATTAAACAATCTTCTATGGTTTTTCTGCAGGTTAAATGCTGAATAACAACTGATGTGAACATTTACTGAAATAAAATGAAACTGCTATTGTGACAAATGCCCATGAACCCCATACAGTAATTCTTAAATCCAAATATGGGCAATCCACAGGCTGCATGCAATTGGCATTTCCTACTTTGGGGTCCACAGAACACTCCAATATCATAAGATTGCAATTAGGCAGCAAAGCTATTGATTTGAGGAGCATTTTTTTTCTTTTTAATTGGTTCAAGCCAAGAATAGTCCTAAATATGTTTCTTCAATCACCGGAACAAAGCACAAAACCCCAAATCATTTTGAAAATTTCCTGGGGGGAAAATTATATTAATTTTCAAGAAAGAAAATTAATAGATAAAAAGACAAGAAAAAGGGGCTTGTGAAAGTAAAAATATCAAGAAAGAAAAATGGAAATGGAAAAAGAAAAGTACACAAAATAGAGACAGAATGACAACCAATTTCCATTGGTACACTTATGAATTAAAAAAAAAAAAAACCCATCAAAATATTGCTCTAAGGTTAACATTTGTCTGCATTACTTCTATAATCCCACACAATTCTAATCATCAGATCCCAAAATTAACATTTAATTTCTTCCAGTTTCTCTAAAAAAATCCAAAATGTGTTTCCAAGGAGAAACAAAAGTAGTCAATCTTTTATTCAAAGTCTCTGATTTATTCAATCAAAGATGTCAATTTCACTAATTTCACCTTCAATTGTAGATATTTATAGATCCTTCCATCTTTGTGTATATAAAAGGCTCACTGCTGATAGATAAAAGCAAAGCTCTGTAAGATTTTTCCATTTGTTTGTTCATTTAAACCCTGAAGAAAAATATCTGATTTTTCAATTGAACATTCACTTTTAAAATATTCTGTACTTTTGGACCTTTCCCAGTGCTTCTCATATGTCATTGTATGATACTTCTATGGCCCACTGAGTCCACAATAATGCCAACTAGTATGGCTTCAAAGATAGAAGCATGATGACTCACGTAATTAGGATGCTGGGTTGGAGGTTAGCAAGCCCATGTTCAAACCTGTGTTACCATGGGAGAGGATGAGTTCCCATCCTTCACTTCCTGCTGGGAACATGAAAGGATCCCCCAACTGGACATCCAGTGGGCAGTGATGATGTCACTGGCTAATTCTTTCAACCCAGGTGCTTCTGACACAAGTGTGATGCAATAGCTTGAAAGAATGGAGGAGAACATTCCCTAACCTGAAAAATCACCTAGTTCTATTTTAGGAACTATTTTCACATTAATACAACTGCAGAGAGATAGTTAGTGAAACTCTGCCTCTTTCACCATGTCCTCCAGTCCCAGTTTCTATTTCCACACTTGGAAGATTCAGAGGCACAATCTTACTTTATGGCACATAACCCTCCTTTTTGGAAACTTGTTCAATCAACATTGTTAAAACCCCACAAAACCAACTTGCATAAAATATGCTCATCTCTTCACAGAGTGCTCATAGCCCATAATGGGTGAGGTGATAAGATTGTGATGATGGCATTAAAGAAACCAGAAAGTGAATATGGCCCTACTGTCACTTTGCATGTAATAATTATCGAATAGCAGAATGTTTCTCAAGTTGGGTGTTGAAATCTGAATTACTGCCGGCTCGAGGGTTTTAAAGACATTTGTTCCAGCAGCTCTTGATGGCACTTTAAATCAGTTTTCCACCAAGTTTCTCACAAGTCAATTAACAGACCAATCTTATTTATGTTTAATGTGAGGTAAATTTAATAGATCTAATCCCATATAAATGTGAATAGCACCCATCTGTCTCTAATGACAATTCCAAATTGTATCTTTTTCTTCATGCCTTAAAATCTTCTCTTTTTCCCTTGTTTGTTTGATGCTATGCATGTATCTGAAGAAAAGTTCTGAAAAATGGAAATGCTCGTGTGATTTAGAACATTTTTATCAAATAAAAAGTATTGTGCTCCTCTGATGTCAGCTTAAGGATAAATTGCCCTAAGGGTAAATAGCTGAATAAAGGTCTCTTTATCTGTTGTCTTCTATCAGCCCAAACCTAAAATTATTTGTCTGTCATAGGGAAGCAATTGCACTACAATTTCTTGGAAAAGGTTTGGGCTAACAAATTCCAAGAAACTTGCAAATAATACTAGTCAGAGAAAACCAGTTGCAGAATGGGACAACTTGTCATGGCCAATTCATCATGGCCAACTCACCACAGCCAACTCACTGCAGGACAACTCACCATGATCAACTCACACAGGACAACTCATTGTGGGACAATTCAACAATTCAATTTACTTATTTAAAATAGTTAAAAAAATATTTTAATTGTTGTCATCCACATTTCATTTTGTCCCTTCTTTGGCATCCTTTCTTTAATGGTTTCATTCCACAATTTCTTTGATATGAATATAACTCTTGTCCCGCAGCGAGTAGTCCAGTGGCAAATTGGCCATGGTGAATTGTCCCATGGAAAGTTGGTTGTGCTGAGTTGGCCATGGAGTGTTGGCTATGGTGAGTTGTCATAGATAGTTGTTTTTCCAATTTTTATTTAATGCATTAAATCCTCATCATGTTTTTACATGCCTTTTTAGAAGTCCTTGCTATACTTTCATATATTCCAAACAGATGGTGTTAAGAATGTGTAAGTTTTGGGGACTTCCGGTTTCGCGTGGCTTCGGGGCAGCAGGAATTCGCGACAGCTCGCGATTCCTGCTGTGCTAGCCGTCGAGGTACCCCCGATCCAGATGGGTCAGGGGGATATGGCTGCCCTGTAGGGACAGCTGAAGAGAGAGGGGAGTCGGATAGGGAGGTGGGGGTGTCGCAGACCCCCCTCTTCTCCGGGAAAACCCCTTTTTCCCAAGGCGGTGGAGCGGCGGTCAGCAATGGCCGCCACGAAGAAGCCAGCAACCGGGTAAGAACTGTGCTGGAGGAAGTGTGAAGAGTGAAAGTTCTGTCTGAGCCGGGTCAAGTAACACCTTTTAAATTGCCTGGAATTGAGCTGCTTGAATTGCTGGAGGATACATTGTATCCCTAAGAAGAGCGAAAAGCGGCGGAGAAGCTGTTAAAGGGAATTTTTTTTTTTTTTTTTACTCTCCCACCCCACGGAAATAGCAGAAATATTTGGATATATTAGACATTGAAAGTGGATTGCTTTGAAAGTTGAAGCTAAGAGACAAAGGGATTTTTGGACATTGAAAAATTTAAGAAATTGGAAAATCTTTGCTGGAGGTATGGATTTCTGATTATTTAAAATTGCCATTGCAAGTAGAAGGGAGAAAAAAAATTGGAGCAGAAGCTGAAAAAGGAGGAGATTGTCTAGAACGTCTTTGTGGATCCCAAAGGAAGATATATGGTAATTGGACCTCTTTGATTAAAAATTAATCCAGAAAGAGAAAGAGAAGAAGGAAGAAAAGTATTAACTTTTGGAACTTTTTTTTTTTTAATTGCTTTTGATTGTCTTTGATTAAAAATACTTGTGGTTGTTTTGGAAAAAGTTTCCCTTTTTATAATGGCATCGTTTGTGGATGAACTAGAGATTGAATATCAAAAATATAAAAAAGAAGATACTTTGGGCGCTTTGTTTCAATTCTTAGAAATGGCGTTGTGTTCTGTTGAAAAGTTGATTACGCAGCAGAAGGACTGGGACAAGGAAGAAGAGGAAGAAGAAGCCATCTTTGATGAACAATGGGTCCCTTCCGGAGAGGAGGAGAAAAAGGATAAGAAAAAGGGGATTTTAAGAATTATAAAAACAACCAAAAGAGAGAAAAATGAGCGAAAAGATGGAGGCAAGGTTAGAAAGCAAAGGAAAAGGAGTAAGAAAAGCGAAGGGAAAAAGCAAAGGGGTAGAAAGGGCAAGGAGAAGAATAAGCAAGAGAGAAAGGGGGGGAGGAGAAGCCTTAATGGGGGGAAGCAAGACCTAAAGAAAAAAAGTTTATTTAGAGACAATGGGTGAATTTAATTTAGATTAAAAGAGGGATTCTGGAGGGTATATAAGAGTGTGTTTTTATATGTATATTTAGAATATAAAATTTATTATGTAATTTTTGAATCTTTTAAACAGAATCCCAAGAAAGATTGCTATATGTAGTATTTCTAAGTTAGGGTAATGAGTTATAGATGTTACTCCAATTGGTGTACAGGAGAAGTATAGTAAAAGAAAAAAAAGATGAATGGATAATTGGAAATAGAACAGACAAAGAATGTTGTTGAAAATGGTAATAAGATATGGAAGGATATATATGTTTTTTTTGTTTTTGGATTTTGTATATTGATAAAAGGCAATAAAATTTTAATTAATAAATAATTTGGATGGAAAGGAGCAGTAGGGACAAGATATTAAGTTAATATTATATGAAATATTGATATTATAATCTGGAAATGTTATGCCTTATTGGTCTTTTATTATTATTTTTTCTTAGAAAAGAATTTATAAGCTGCTATGCCTTGATTCTTTATGCATTGTTTTTATAAAACTGATAAAAATGGTTTTTATATATATATATATAAAAGAAAATGATAATAAGATATGGAAGGAGATATGGGTTGAATATGATGTTTGAATTTGTGTCTGTGTGAAGAGTTTTAACCCGGGAACAGACAACCTTCAGAAAAGATCTTTTAGTTTTGTTTATGTTTTGTGTTTGTATGTTTGTGTATTGTGTTTATGGTAAAACTAACAAAATTTGTTTTTTATAAAAAAAAAAAGGAAAAAAGAATCAATAAAACCTTGGAGGAATGTTAGATGAGAATAATTTAAACAAGCCAGAAAGAAAAGAATATGATGACTATAAAATGGATAAATATGGAAGAGAAATGAAATTGAATAGGAGTAAAGAGAAATAATGAGAAATTTGCTGAAAGATATTTGTGTGTCCATATGGAGATGGGATAAATTGGAATTATGCTGTATAAAAATAATGTTGTTTGACTTGTAAGGATTTACAATGTTAAGAGGTTTTATATGTTTATGTATTTAATGGTTAATGATGTGTTGTTTTATCTTTAAAATTAATAAAAATTTGTTTCAAAAAAAAAAAGAATGTGTAAGTTTTGTTTCTAGTCATCATCCCTTCTTATTTCCTAATGTAGCCCATGCATGAGGCAGTTTGGAGGTATATTTAAATCAATTCTAGGCAATTGATTGTGCCCCATTGTGCCATCATTTCAGGGATATTTCTTACCTGAACAGAGAAACAGAAGGACCAAGGACAGGGGAAAAAAGCAGTGGGACTAGGAGTTATTTCTGACTTCCTTCCAGCTATCAGCTTCCCCATTAAGTTTCCTTGTGATAATCTGTCCAGGAACATTGGAAATCTTCCCTTCCTTCCTCCTCCTCCTTCTCCCTCCCTTCCTGGTAAATGGCTGCTGCTATGTGGTGGAGGGAATGAAGGATTACCAGACTGCCTGGGAAATTGTCACAGAACAAGATAAAGCTCTCTTGACCACAGAAAAAAACAATAGCACTGAAGCAGCAACAACATTCCCAAATTTCATTCCCAAATTTTGGACACATTCTCTAAGTTGTGTATGTTAGACCATTTGAAGTACCTTGGTTCAAAAATTGTTGCCCTGTTTCACCAAATAACAGATCATGGCAACAAGAATGTTAGTAGTAAATAGATGCTTAGTGTTGTTGTTGTTTTGTCTGTATGTTACATTTGGCAAGAACTTATTCCAAACTATCTTGTATATTATTGCTCTGCTTCTCTTAAAGACAAACAAAAAGGTAGAGAAATATCAATATTACTTGATTACTTATTGAAAAAAAGTATATGCTTTGAAACAGTCAAGGTAAGCTTTTGTAAATCATTCTTAAAAGTAACAACAGAGATTTTGAAAATAAAACTGTCACCAAAACTATCTGGAATTAGCAACATTTCTGCTTTATATAGGTCTGTTTGCTGCAGAAGAAATTAATTGCAAAGAAGTGTAGAGCAATTAAGCTTCTGATTCATGTGTTAGTGGTCCCTTACAATAGTTAAATTGACACCGCCCTTGCACATTTATATTTTATCACGCTGAGCTATCATAAAGCCATTTTCAATATACCCTTAAAGCTGTAAGTTAATCAGTTTTGAAGAGGGGTTGTTTTGCTCAGAATGGATAACAATCTTCTGGACTAAATTCATTCTTAAAATAATTTGGCTGAATGAATCTTATTATAGCAGAGATATATTCAAATCCAGGGCCTTAGACGTGTATTTCTTAGGAATCAAATATTTGAATGAGAAATAAAATGTGAGGTTTTAATTTGGTACTTCACCTTTTTTGCAGTTATTGGCAGCACTTGACACAAAGTAATATTTACTTCCCTTTCAAGATGTTTTCTTCTTTTTGTTATTCCAAAACAAATTGTTTGTCTTGTTACGGAATAAATTGGCTATAAATAAAATATTAGTACTAGCAATTGCACTTAGAGTTATATACTGCTTCATAGAGCTTTATAACACTTTCTAAGCAGTTTACAGAGTCAGCATATTGTTCCCAACAATCTGGGCCCTCATTTTACCAACCTTGGAAGCATGGAAGTCTGAGTCAACCTTGAGCCAGTCAGGACTGAATTCCTAAAAGTGAGCAGTCAGCCTGCAATACTGGATTCTAACCACTGTGCCACCATGGCTCTTACAGAGTTAAAAAATGAATGTTGTTATTTCAATAAAAACATGTTAAGAATTATTTAATATTATGATAATTGAAAAGGGTTGGGTGCTTGGGGAGATGGCCCAAAATTTCCTAGGGAATCTTGAATATTATCTATCTCAATAAGCCTTAAGTATACCAGTTAAATTACCAGTGTCAGTATTATCATCATCCTCATTATCATCATCTCATTAATCTGCCACTTAAGATTTTGCTTGCTTGCATCAGATTTAAGTTTAATGTTCATTTTTTATTTCTCTTAATGTTCATTTTATTATTTCAGTGTTGAAATAAAAGATGAGAACTTTCCTTTACATCTGATCAGGATACTTGACGAAAACAGTAGCAACTACATAACAAATACATTTAGGAAAGAAACATGGCAAATTTCAGAATAATTGGTTCAGAAGGGGTTGCTAAATATCTTTAAAGTTGATTTGGAGAAACAAACAATAAAAAAGAGGTAAGATCAGGAACTATGAACTTTTTATAAACATAAACAGAAGCGTAAAGGGACTGAGAATCTCTTGTCTTAACAGTATTTTAAAGCTCTCAGTTTAATTATGTGTAATTATGAGTCACCTATTTATAATTTTTAAGGGTGAATGTTATGAGCTTGTCTGGTCGTGTTATGTACTTTTCTGATGTTGCTTTGTTCCAGTAGAGTCCATATAACCTGGTGTTGCTTCCACTGTTAGTAAGGACTAATCTTTAGGTACTATCTTTGACATTCCAATTATGTATAGTGACACAGAACAACTAGACAGTTAATATAACATAAAAGAATTGTTAGATGAGACTAGCATCTTAACATTGTAGGACCAAAATTCTATCTAACTTATTCCATGAGGGTTAAGGAGCTTTACTCTACTGTATGAGAGCAGTGAAATGTGTGTTGTTGTTTTTTTCCCTGACAGAAAAGGGGTTAGCAAAGAAAGAATATAAAATAAGCCATCAGACAGTTTTCAAGTGATGTTTATAACTCAGTGACAAATAAGAATTTAGTCAAACATTATCTTTAGATCCAAATAATATGAGGAAGAAAAAAAGTAAAATTGAGAAGGTTACATGAAGGTGTTGCAGTAATTTTTTTTCATCCCTTTGATCTATTTATTTTGCAATTTGACCTTAGTACATCATTAAAAAAAGATTAGCACCATGCAAGTATGCATAAAACATCATTTCCATATTAATATGGGTAATACGGGATTGGCCAGGTTCAGGAAAACCCATAGCTAATGTCATGGCTGGTTCAGCGAACCACCAAATCCACCCATAGCTGGCCCCACCCATCCCACTTTGCCCCACCCCTCCTAAGAGTCTCCACACAGCATGTTTTGGATGTGAGATAACTACAGAGCCCACATGGAAATGAAAAATGGAAGTGAAAAACTGGAAGTTCTCAAAGGCTGGAAATAGGCCTCTGGAGCCTGGTGGAGGCAGTTTTCACCCTCCCAGAGGCTCGCAGAAAGCCTCCAGAGCCAAGGGAGGGCAAAAATGGCCCTTCCCCCACCATTATGGCCACGTCCACCCAGCAACTGGGCAGAGAACCCATTTCTGGAAGTTTTGAAGCCCACTCCTGAATTAGCAGTATTAGTTGGTACCAGCCTTAACCATATTTCAATCTTAACATTAATCATCACCCATCCTTTTTAATACTTTAAGTACTATGGAATATTTTTTAATTAATTATGGTTTGTTTTGAAATTATTCCATTTCCTGTCAGCTACACATGCACACTCTTTATGATGAATGTTCACAATAGGAATCAAATTTAATACTTTGAACTCCAAGATTGATTACTACACTTTTTATATCTCAGTGGAATGCAAAATTGTAATAATGATCTGAAGGATCGTGTAAGCAGTGCATTAATTACTTTTACAGATGGTACTAAATTAAGAGCTGCTTGACTTACCAGTGAGAAATAAGAAAAAGAAAGGGATCTATGAAAGTGAGAAATAAAGTAAGAGCAAGAAATAATGCAAATCAGTTTGGAAAGCTGAAGGGAAAAAATTACATTGAAGAATTAGTCATCCAAAGTGCAGATATGTTCAGTAACTACACAATTTATGCAATGTAGGAACATAAAATCTGAAAATGCATTTAATCTTTTAAAGTGCTCTTCAGTGCCAATCAGGTGATTCTGAATATGTTTCACATGTTCCTTGCTTGATTAAAGCTTTTTCTTCATATGGGTAGTATAAGACTGTGCCTAGACTACTCAGGCAGCTGTGGGTATGTCATTACCAAGAGGCCATCAAAAGTTGGAAAAGATTCAAAGGAGGTCAGTATAAGTGATTAAGCAGCTGGGAGAAATGATTTATGAGGGAGATTAAAAGGACATAAATGTTCCATATATACCATGTAGCAAAATTATTACTAAATTATGATCTGTAATGCAGGTACTCCTGAGACCTGCCTAAAGATCACAAATTATACATTCCAGGTTTTATGGCAAAATACTCCTGCTTCTTATGATTTTCCCACATTCAATCAAAACAAACTACATGATTACACAAATAGTATTTTTTTCCTGTCAGTGGTATACAATAAGGTAAAACATCTAACCTATGGGCAATATTTGTATAATATTTGTATAATGCACCATTACAAATTTACCATCACATAGTGTCACTACCCCGAGATTGTACAATGCACAAACAAAACTAAAGAGCATATATAGCATGGATTATCACATATGTTTTCTTTGTATTTCAAGAAATTTATGAAATAGTTCTTCATAGCATATGTGAAGAACTTGTCATCATGCATAAACAGCACATAATAGTATTATGTTATGTAAAATTCTCCCTTATGTTGTACCTAATTTCAGGTGATTATATGAATATGTCCATGTTACTTTCTTGGTAACAATATGGAAGTAGTCTCTCATTCCTCCTTTTTTTTCTGAATTCTCAATCTTTTCTACACCTCTAGGATCTCTTGGTTGTTTCCCATTCAATGGCTAAACAGACTGTCTCTGCTTAGCTTTGGGTTTTGTTTGTTTACAAGATCCAAATCACTTTTCCTTTAGCAGTTCAAAGTCTTTAGATCATTCACGGTGAGACATTTCTATCTATTGTGGGAAATACCACTATCTTACAGGTTTAAATACAAAATATGTGACTTGTTTAAAGTTTACTATTTAATGTTAATAGCTAAAACAAAGTTACCTTTAAAAAAGGTCTTCAACAATTTGGCAAAATGTAGGATTTTTCTCATTGCTGAAAATATTATACATTAAAGTAAAAAAAAAAAAAAATAGCATGGGCAGAACTAAACCAGAGACCATATTGGTATATCTGTGGAGTCCATTCATTTAATAATCAAAATATTGACAGCTTGGGAGAAAAATGTTTCTATGTTCCAGTCCCTGGCTTAGCTTTGTCATTAATGTTTGCTATGCAAGGTGTTCACCAAATCATGTCTTATTTATCATTGTTCCATAATGGACTTTATATACCACACCCTGCTGATTTTATTGTATAAACTATAAATTTTGCTCTGTTTCTTTTATGCATTTGCTTTAGTGTTTTTATTTTTGTTACTAGCTACATTTATGGTTTTTTTTTTATATAGTTTAGGATAAAATCTGAATTTTCTTCAATAACTAGAAAGATAGTCAACAAATAGATATTATGCGTCCAAGAAAAAAGTATGCTCCTTTTTTAAATGGTTGTTCATACTGTAACTTGTACTCTATTTAGGAAAATAACTCAATGCCCATTTTGGTGCAAAGAAAGCCACCTTCTTCACAACCTTGTTGCAAAATATTACTGTCAACAAATTATACTCCAAAGCATCATTTCAGAAAAGTGACTGTCTAGTCTCTTCTTAAAAACCTCCAGTGACGGAGCACGTACAGCTTCTGAAGGCAAGCTTGGTTAATTGTTCTCACTGTTAGGAAATTTGTCCTTAGTTCTAAGTTGCTTTTCTCCTTAATTAGTTTCCATCAGCCTTGCCTCCTGATACTTTGGAAAATAGGTTGACATCCTCTTCTTTGTGGGCTATATATAATTGGAAAATTTAGACTTAGCAATGTTTCCAGAATTCCCAACATTGTTGACTCCTAGTGACTGCCCTGGACAAGTCATTTCAGTTTTCTTGGCAATGCTTTCCAGAAGAGGTTTTCCATTGCCTCCTTCCTAGGTTTGAGAGAAAGTGACAGATCCAAAGTCAAGTGGCTGGTTTTGTGTCTAAGGACCAGAACTTCTAATCTCCCCATTTCTAACCTTATGCCTTAACCACAACACCAAACTAGCTCTCAACATTAGCTACAGAGAGGTATTTTATTTCGCTAATCTGTCAGGACTAACTTATAAGTGCTTGTTTGACCATTTTAGAAGATATTAGAGTATTCTTAAAGCCATTCAATGTGATAACAATATGTCATGAAGGGTACTGTGGCATGACATAATTGCTTTCTATCTATTAATTGGACCTGAATCAATGCCACTTAATTTTAGTTGTGATTCTTTTCTGATGCCCTCTACCTATGGCATAGTCATACAGGGCATGCAATATGCTTATTGCCTTCAGGTAGCAGAGGAGAAAAAGAAAAATTGACAGCAATATAATAAATGGCAAAAATTAAACACTTCGAATTTTACATCTTACCCAAAGTATTCATCAGTTGTTACTGATTTGCAATATTGATTTGCAATATGCCATAAAACAAACAAAATAAGAAAAATCCATGTAACTCTTTTATATCAAATCTGCTTTCTGGATAGGTGTGTGTTATGACCAATGCCTGTTTAAGTACCTTATAAATATTCAAGACAATTAATTAATACAGCTTGCTTTCCTTAAAAAAATCAACATTTGTCCCAGACAAACACTTTTAATTGACTGGCTATAAAAAACAACAAGCAAAGAAATGTTTTTCAAATCACTACTGTTGAAAACATTGCTGCTTAAATCAACTAGGCTTTAAGTATATTGTATCCCAAGTCATTTGTGAAGGAAACCTTAAGAATATATTTATTTTGTTGTCTGGAAATGGACTAGTAATGATCACATTACAAAGTATATTTATTCCTTACCAAGCAAAAGATGGAGGTAAAGAGAATTTCATGCAAGTTTTTTTCTCTTCACTTATTATTCTCAATATTCAGAAAACATTCTTAAGATTCTATCTTATTCCCTTAGATCAAAACAGTAACCACTGTGATTTTTTAAAATTATCAAATTTGTACCTAGATTTAGACCACACAGAAAAAAGAGTAACATGGACAATTTTAATGTATCACTTCTTAATAAAGTTGCTACACTTGTAATTTTTTAGTAAATATGTTTTACTAGAAATAATACCATCATTACATCCTTCATTATTTACACAAATAAACATTATCAGTTGGAATTCACTGACAACATGTATCACCATTGGATGAATATAATGCAGCCTCTAGTTAAACATACTCAATTATGTTCCTCCTTCCTTAATATAGGAAAATATTATAACTTATATTTGCATGTTTTGAATGGGGGTATCATTTTCCTGCTTTTAACTTTGCCTCTGGGCGTCGATCAATAAAAATGCATGTTGGTATGGACAGATGGAGGTGAGAATTTTAATTCTTGCTCTGGGGATTCACTAGATACTAGCACTATAAGTTGGTAGCAGCCTATTGTTTCCATAAGCTTGAATAACTGCATTCAGATTATTGCCTATATATACAAAGTAATCATGGTCTTTCTCTTAATTGTCTACAAACTGTTTTGTGCCTCTTACTTCAATTCTTCCCTTGTGACAGAAATTGCTTGTAACTTTTTCCTCAGACTCCAAGAAATCTTGAGGAAAAATATAACAAATTGTAGCATTCTCTTTGACAGTTTCCAGTTATTGTAATCTATTATAAATGAAATTGTTTAATCAATCAAGTTTTTATTATGGTCATAGACCCAGCATAAGGTAGATGGGATACAAACAATGAACAATTTTTAAAAATATTTTGCAGCTTTTATACTTTAATATACAACAACCCAGAGTCCTTCTGTGAGTCCTTCAGTTCTTAAGCAAACAAGCAAAAGTCTAAAAAAGAATCTAAAATGAGCCATGGTGATGCAGTGGTTAGAGTGCAGTACTATAGGCTACTTCTGCTGACTGCCAGCTGACTGCAATTTGGCAGTTCAAATCTCACCAGGCTCAAGGTTGACTCATCTTTCCAATGTGGGTAAAATGAAGACCCAGATTGTTGGGGACAATATGCTGATTCTGTAAACTACTTAGAGAGGGCTGTAAAGGACTATAAAGCATATATAAGTATAAGTGCTATTGAATACAGAATACAGAATACAGAATACCTTTATTGTCACTATCCACGTGTACAATTTGCATCATACGCATACACAGTGAAATTAAGCGACTCGTCCTTCAGTGCAACATACACACCAGAAATATACATAAAATCTCTAAAAAAATTATTGCTAAAAAAATTATTGCTATTGCTATTGCTAAAGGGAGAGATGAAACATTAAATGAATACAGGAAGCATACAAATGGATATGTAGGTAATATATCACAAGTAATTAACCAGATGGTCATTAAGACTACTTTGAACCTGAATGATCATTAAGATTAATTTGAACCTGGAAACTTTGTATGAGACGACAGGATTAGTGTCTGCAAACAGCAGGGAAGTGTACCCTGGGTATTTATATAGTAATGGTGAAAGTTATTTACTGGTATTGTTGTTATGTTATTCAAAAGAGAACACAAGGTGACCAAAATAAGTATAATTGTTGTCTGATAAAAAATTGGAATTAATTGTAATTAAAATTAGTTCTGTACCTGTTTCTGTTCAATTAATAAACACATTAAAGACACGGAAACCAACCTCAACATTTTTATTGCATTTATTTTCAATGAAATGCAGATAATTCCACATCTTTTTTTTCTTTCATGAACTCTCTAGAAGACCTTAGGCAAAGTACCAACTTCAGCTTCAACTCATCTGACATCAGCAGTATGATAATAATGACCTATTTTACAGAAATGTACCCGTGCTAATCCCAAAAAGCTAAGCAAGGCAGAACTAGGTTTAGTATTTAGACCTAAGACCTATTAAGATTATAGATTATAAAGTGAAGTTGAAAAACAATTCATTAAAAGTGCTGTGGCCGTCCATTTGTCAAGAAAATGGCATGGAGACATTAATGAAATCACCAGAAGTGAAACCTAAAAAGAGATTTAGACAAATTAAAATGATTTATAAATATATTTGTTGGATTAAGGCAGGGGTGTTAAACTCGCAGCTTGCGGGCCAGGTGCGTCACTCACTGGCCACACCCAATCCCAGTTTAGCAAAGGGGGAAAAAGTTATGATAGTCACGTGATGACAATATGTCACTGTGAGTTTGACACCCTTGGGCTGGAGAATCCCTATTGGACATCTCCTTAGTAAGAATTTGAGACTCTCTAAACAACTTGCAGGAATGGTTTCCAAATTTAATAGTATGACCTATGCCACTATAAATGGAAGTTCTCATAAATAGGTTTTTTCAGGAAATAACCTCTAATATTATAAGTTGATCCTATTAATGCCTCTAACATGTTACTCTTCTTAAAACATAGTTTCCCAGTCCTCAACCACAGCCAAAGGATAATTGACTGCAAATGTATTGACATTAACAAGGCAATTTATAAATGTTTAAGATCTTTTTTTAAAAAAACAACAACCAAAAAAAAAAACCACATGAATTGATCTGAAGTGATATTTCAATGTTTTGTTTTGGATAGACTTGCTGCTGCTTGATTTGATTCAAGACTTGATTGAGGCATTGTACAAACAGAACACATGTGGTTGGACTTAGTATAACACATTTTTACAGCAATCTTGAAAAGTCAGAATTCTGGAAAAAAAACAACACATTGGACTTCTCTGTGGGGTTCCTGTGTTCTACATCACAAAGAATTGATCAATTCTTATAATAAAATGAATGAAATCATAAGTCTGGAACCATACAATAAAATCTGACTACACTATATGGTATATGCAAGTATATGTAATGGAGAGGTGGTGATGGTAAACTATTTGTGGTCTCATCTGAAAATCAAGCACAAGTATCAAGTCTAAAACCTCTGTTAAGAATTTCCTTCTCCAGAAGCCTGCTGTTTGCAAGAGATGTTACCAAAAATAAAGAGAATAAGAGAAAGAAAAATAGGTAGTTGACTGTATAGGGATATGTCAATGGAGAAGCTGGTAGCTTTTTCACTGCAGGATACAGTCTTACTACAGATGTATACAAAGCATTTTAACCTTGAAGCAGGCCATTCTGATGTTGGATGCTTTGTTCCAACATAAGAATGGGTTGTTTTGAAGGCTCTAAAAATTGCCTGACTTGAAAAAGACTTATTTTGAATGTTCCACTGATGGAATATTTTGTGTAACCCTGCACTCCTAACCTGCAGATCCTCTCTGGAAAAAAAAAAAAAAAAAACTTTCCACAACAATAATACAAGAATTGTCCTTAATCTTCAATATAAGGAAAGGTATTGAAAATCATATCTGCCTTACACTCAACAGGAAAATTGGATTTCATTAATTAATTAACAAGTGGTTTCTTCTTTTTTAGAGAGAGAACTGCTTAAAATTTTAAATTTTATCATAAACAGAATTGGTTAAAAGCTTTAATTGAAAACAATGAAAATGAGAGAACATAAATAGCTTCACCCAGCCAAGCAGAGAGTCTAGGATTTTTATAAATCTGCATCTGAATCTTTGTATTACCTAATTATATGTTGGTACTAAATTAGGGTTGCCATCTGTGCTTCTGAATAACAGGTAGATAAGCCTCTCCAAATTTTGAATAGCTATGGTTACCAAATTTGGCCAGTGCAGATGAATGAGAACATTATTTTTTTTTAAAAAAAAAGAGTTATCAAAAACTGCATCTATTTTTTTGAAACAGGCTGTAAACAATTTGAGTTTTTTTTTTAAATGTAGAATGTACGAAGAGGTGAAACATATACCCAAGCTTAATGCTGACAAGCCATTGCAAATTTGTCATTTCCCAATCCTACCTAATTTAATCAGAGGATGTGATAATTATATCATTTCCAAATTTGTGTCTCGGTGGGCATGCCTTTGAATCAGTATTGATTTCTGGGGACTGCCTGGACTGGTTACTCTGTTTCCTTGGCAGGATTTCAGAAGTGGTTTGCCCTTACTAGCTTCCTAGATTTGTGTTATGGACTAAGCCAACACATCAGTAACAACCCTAATAGCTTTACTTTAACAGCAGGCTCGTAATCCTGCAATTCTCATTGGCCCATGAACAGCGAGTCGTGATTGGTCGTTTCTGGCCAGTCTGATTGGCTGACAGCGGGTCTCTCTGATTGGACGCTTGTTAGAGCGGTAAACTCAAATCATTGGTTGTTTTGACAGCAGCCAGCTCTATAAAAGAGCTGCTGCTGCCCAAATATTTTGCTCTGTTCTGAAGTCACGAATAAAGAGTTGAAGTCACAGTTCGATGTCTCGTCTCCGTTTCTTGCGCCCATGCTCAGGATTTAACACTGGCGACGAAGGTGGGATACGGAGACGATAGAGCTGACTGGATACCCATCGAACAAGACAGAGCACGTGGCTGAGAGCGCACGCAACAAACGGCAGAATGACCAGCGGCGCCATACCACCCACTCCATTTGACCCAGCAAATGAAGACTGGGACTTCTATATAGACCATTTCCAGATGTTCCTGGAGACCAACAATCTGAAAGATGCTATGCCTGGCAAGAAACGAGCGGTGTTCCTGACCCACTGCGGCCCCACCGTTTTTAAAATGGCTAAAGCACTTGCCAAACCGGCGGAAGTGAAGACCATGGATTGGGATAACCTCGCGCCGATCCTCCAGGCCCATTACGCACTCACAGTACCTACACTGATATGAAGACATGAGTTTTACCAGAGGGACCAATGGAAGAACGAGAGTGTTGGGGACTTCGTAGCCGACCTCCAGAACCTGGGAGGACTCTTGCAAACCTCGAGGAAGCCATGAGAGACTGCATAGTTCTGGGATTAGATGACCACACGTACCAGAGCAAAATCATGGTGAAAGGAGACATCAGCCTTGCCAATGTCATCGCCGACACACTACTGCCGAAGAAGCAACCAGGAAGTCAGCCACTCGAATGCGCCAAGCGAACATACTGCACCGCCAACTCGCTAGCAATAGTCCACTCTCCTCTGAGAGGCACACTATTACCGCCCATCATGAAGACCTCGAGTCATCCTCAGACAGTGAGGAAGAGGAGGTCAACTGGCTCTGCTCAGAATGAGAGCAAAGGAACCAGACATTTCCATGCCAATGTGCTGGTTGCAGGGCAAACCACCTGCGATCAGACTGCAAATTCCTCGACACACTCTGCCATTCCTGTGGGAAAAGAGGCCACATCACAAAGGTCTGCAGAAGCAAGCGAGAGTCCAGTTCAAGCTGGAGGGAGAATAACCTCCACCAGGAGACAGACAAACCACCTGGAAATCAGAACCACCTGAACCACCAATGGAACAACCACTACTACAGAAATTAAGCACCTGCCGCTTCAACGAGACAAGAAGAGGCACACCAAACTATTACTATCAGCCATGCTTCATCGCTAGATGCAAGAAAGATCCGCGTAAAGGTCACTATTGATAATCGACCATGCGTGATGGAAGTCGATTCGGGGTCATCCCTATCGATGGTATCCTGGAAAACCCTCAAACAGCTGATCCCTGCCATCTGTCGCCAGGACCTCAGCACTCAAAGAATCATCCCAAAAGACTACCAGGGAAACAGAATTCCCGTTGTCGGTTCCAGCCACGTCCAAGTATCCTTCAAGGACCGCACCACGACGCTTCCCCTGACTGTCGTCGATCGTGACTGGCCCAGTTTGTTAGGGTTACAGTGGTTCGCCCCACTCGGAATTGAACTAGCTGGCATATACCAAACCGGAAGCGATGACTGGGAAGAGGCCCTCATCCAGGAATTCCAGGACATGTTCACAGGAACATTAGGCAAGTACAGGGGGACCCCTATATCGTTTAATTTCAGTCCCGATGTAGCTCCCATTCACTTTAAACCTCATTGGGTGCCTTTTGCCCTCAAGCCAAAGATCGACAAGCAACTAGACAAATTAATAGCCCAGGGTGTGTTGGAACCGATTGATCATGCCTGATGGGAAACTCCAATAGTAACACCCATAAAGCCAGATGATTCGTAAAAAATTTGTGGGGATTACTGAACCACCCTAAATCATGCCCTTCAGCAGAGCGCTTACCCAGTACCGGTGGTTCAACACCTTCTTCACTCCCTGGGTGGTGGGAAAATATTTGCAAAATTGGACTTAGCTCAGGCATCCCAACAGCTACCCGTAGATGCGACGACTGCAGAAGCCCAGACAATATTTACACATAGAGGTGCCTTCAAGTGCAATAGACTCCAATTCAGAGTAAGCGTGGCACCGGGCATTTTCCAAAGTTTAATGGAGAGACTATTACAAGTCATAAAAGGCGTCGTGCCTTATTTTGATGACATCTTAATAGCTGCCCCTACTGAAGAGTTATTAAGACAATGACTCAAAAGGGTTCTTCAAAAATTTAAAGACGCTGGCCTGAAGGTAAAAAGGGACAAGTGTCAACTTTGTACGGAGAGAGTGGAGTTCCTGGGATACCATCTCGACAGACAGGGAATCCACCCCACCGAAAAAAAACTAACTGCAATCAAAAATGCCCCAAGACCTAGAAATAAGACAGACCTCCAAGCCTTACTGGGACTCATTAACTTTTATAACATCTTCTTGCCCCAGAAGGCGACTGTAGCCAAGCCCCTACATAGACTTCTCGACAAAAAGGCTTCCTGGGTCTGGGGACGGCGTGAAGAATGAGCATTTCAACAAGTAAAAGACCTCTTAACTTCTGATGCTGTATTGATGCAATACAACAAGACTCTACCATTAACAGTTACCTGTGACGCCTCACCATTCGGAGTGGGAGCCATTTTAAGCCATGTCCTGCCAAATGGTAATGAGGCACCTATTGCGTTCTTTTTGAGAACTTTGTCTAAAACTGAAAGGAACTATAGCCAACTTGATAAAGAGGCTCTCGCCATTGTATCCGCAATTAAACGTTTCCATGAATCCGTGAATGGGAGACCCTTTGCCATAATTACAGACCACAAGCCGCTACTTGGCATTTTAGTGGGAAATAAACCAACTCCCCATATCTTATCACCAAGAATGACACGTTGGTCGGAGTTTTTAGCCGCATACGATTACCAACTGCAACACCGCCCAGGGAAAGCCATTCCCCACGCTGACGCTTTGAGCCGCTTTCCACTACCAGACGTCATAGATGACCCAGCTCTAACCCTAGCCATATTGCAAGTCAAAACTCTTAAATCACCGCCTCTGACCGCTCAAGACATTGCCTCAGAAATGAAAAAGGACCCTTCTTTGGCACGAGTCCTCAGCTGAGTGGAATGGGGTTGGCCGGACAGCGAACCCAATGACACTTTCAGGCCATTCAGGAATTGACAGACAGAACTATGCTCTCATAAGGACTGCATCTTGTAGGAGACAGAGTTGTCATCCCGGAGAAATTGCAACATAAAGTTTTAAAAATGTTGCACGATGGACATCCAGGCATCGTGCGGATGAAGGCATTAGCAAGGAGTTACGCATGGTGGCCAAGTTTAGACAAGCAGTTAGAGACCTGGGTAGCGACGTGCAGCAAATGCCAGGAGACTCGCTCTGCTCCTCCAAAAACACCCCCAACTCAGTGGGAAATGCCTTGAGGTCCCTGGTCCTGTATCCACATCGATTTTGCGGGACCCACCAGAGGACACACTTTCCTTCTAACCATGCAAGCTTATTCTAACTGGCTCGAGGTCCACAAAATGAAAAGCACCATCACGGAGGTGGTTATTAAAAAACTGAATAAGCTATTCGCTACCCATGGATTGCCGGATGTCCTGGTCTCCGATAACGGCCCTCAATTCACTGCCCTGGCATTCGAACAGTACCTAGCAGACCGGGGCATCCACCATGCCTTAATATCGCCAGCTCACCCTGTGGCCAATGGTAGGGCTGAGCGAATGGTTCAATTTGTAAAGAAGACTTTACACAAAATGGACCAGAGTGACATTGACGACAAGATAACCCAGATGCTTCTCCTCCAAAATATTACCCCAAGCAGCACCACAAATAGAACCCCAGCTGAACTCCTGATGGGCCGGAAACTTCTCTCACATCTCGATCGCCTCCACCCTGCTTACACACCTGAACAACCCCTGGGATCCAGCAGCAAGTGTTGATCATTCCAGGAAGGTGACCCTGTTTTTGTGAAAAACTTCTTGGGTGACCCATTGTGGGTCCCCGCTACCATAACGCAACTTACGGGACCCCGATCTTATTTCCTACAAATTGCAGATAGCAAAATGTGGAAGTGCCACATAGACCAGCTTCGATCCAGACTAGCACCTACTCCCATCTCATCCCCTGAATCTCCAACTGGGGGGGAAGGGACATCGAGGGGGCCAAAAAAGAAATAACAGATGACTTAACAATCGGAACCCAGCAGCCTACACACCCAACCATGGGATACTCACCGCCAGAAGGAGAACTGAGCCAGCTAGTTGCCTCGCCACATGACAGCTCCGTGATGGAAACAGATCCAGGGAACCCAGATGACAGCATTGGCGAGAGCAGAGAGGACAGCCCAGAGCCATTCAATGAAACAGAGGGACCATTTTCGCCACCCAGCTCAGCAAGCAGCTCACTGAAACCAGAGCCAGTGGAAACCAGTGGAACAGCGCAGATCAAGCAGACAGGTGAAGCGACCTGCCTACTTACGAGAATACGTCATCCCACCCCTCAGATGGAACCTATGGGGGAGGTGTGTTATGGACTAAGCCAACACATCAGTAACAACCCTAATAGCTTTACTTTAACAGCAGGCTCATAATCCTGCAATTCTCATTGGCCCGCGAACAGCGAGTCGTGTTTGGTCGTTTCTGGCCAATCTGATTGGCTGACAACGGGTCTCTCTGATTGGACGCTTGTTAGAGCGGTAAACTCAAATCATTGGTTGTTTTGACAGCAGCCAGCTCTATAAAAGAGCTGCTGCTGCCGAAGTATTTTGCTCTGTTCTGAAGTCACGAATAAAGAGTTGAAGTCACAGTTCAATGTCTCGTCTCCGTTCCTTGTGCCCATGCTCAGGACTTAACAGTTTGAGAAAAAGTGACTGGCCCAAGGTTACCCACAATCTCTCAGCTTCTAGCCTGATGCTTTTAACCACTACACCAAACTGGCTGGCTGTTATTCAAATAGGTTATCCAAAAAGGCAACTTTTGCCTGGTTTCTATATCCAAATAACCACGAAAACAGCATCC
This sequence comes from Hydrophis major, assembly GCA_033807585.1. NCBI lineage: Eukaryota > Metazoa > Chordata > Lepidosauria > Squamata > Elapidae > Hydrophis > Hydrophis major. The sequence goes on along the minus strand of CM066328.1, from coordinate 293,798,182 downwards.
TATTGCAGTTTCTATAATTCGGGCTACCAGAGGTGGATTGCAAAAGTCTAGATGATCTCTAATAGGAGTAAAGAGTTGAAGGTTTTTGCATCTAATGGTCATCCAGGTTTTTACAACCCAGATCTGGAAGTGCATCACATAGAACATTGAAATAATGCTAATTAATCCAAACGTGTGTGAAAGACCCCTCTTCGTGGATATTTGTAAAAGCTTCAGATTATTAGTTTGCTTTACTTGTGTGACATTTTAATCTTTCCCAGAGGTAAACAATTAAATAACTATTGCATTTGTATCTCCTCAACAGTCACTGCTTGTGCTGCTCTGTTGCAGCTTTGTTCTATGTACTATATTAATAATATTATAAAATCTTCAATCAGAATAGAGCTGAAAGGGACCTTGGAGATCTTCTACTCCAATCTCCTGATCAAGCAGGAGACCCTATACTATTTCAGACAAATGGTTGTCCACTCTTTTCTTAAAAACTTCAAAGGATGAAGCACCTATAACTTCTGAAGGCAAGCTGATCCACTGGTTAATTGTTCTCACTGTTAGGAAGTTTCTCTTTAATTTCAGGTTGCTTCTCTCCTTGATTAGTTTCCATCCATTGTTTTTGCCTTGCCTCTGGTGCTTTGGAAAATAAGTTGATCTCCTCTTCTTTGTGGCAGCCTCTCAAATACTGGAATACTGCTATCATGTCATCCCTAGTTCTTCTTTTCTCTAGACTGGTCATACCCAATTCCTGCAACTATTCTTCATATATTTTTGTCTCTGGGCATTTAATCATCTTAGTTGCTCTTCTTTGCACTTTTTCTAAAGTCTCAACATCTTTTTTTGTAATGTGATAACAAAAACTGGATGCAACATTCTCGCTGTGGTCTTACTAAGGATTTATAAAGTGGTACTAATACTTCACGTGATTTTGATTTTTTGCCTCTGTTTATATAACCAAGGAGTGTATCAGTTTTTCTGGCTGCTGCTGCACATTGCCGACTCATGTTTAAGTAATTGTCCATAGGACTTTAAGGACACAATTACTGTTTTTTAGCCAGGTTTCACCAAATTCACTTTTTGGTTTTTCCTGCCTAGGTGTAGAACTTTGCTTTTCTCCACATTAAATTTCTTGTTGTTGGGTAGGGCTCATTGTTCAAGTCTGTCAAGATCTTGTTGGATCCTAAGGTTGTCTTCTGGGGTGTTGGCTATTCCTGTCAGCTTAGTGTCATCTGAAAATTTGATGAGTTCTACTTTTACTCCCATATCATGCTAGAGAAAAGTCCCCTGAAGATGGGTCCAAAAGCTCAGAATACAAAACCTGTGGTCTTGGTGACCAACCCAGATTGTATCCCTCATCTAATTTATTTATAGAAATAAAGTATTAAGAATACTGGGTCTGAGGTGGAACATTATGGTACCCCATTGCTTACTTCCCTTCATGTAGATGTAGTACCATTACAGACTACTCCTTGAGTATGGTTTGTCAGTCAGTTACAAATCAATCTCATGGTCATGTTGTCTATCCCACATTTTCTTACCAAGAAATAGGTTGTGGTCTCCTTTGCTGAATGCCTTATTGAAGTCTAAGTATAATATGTCTACAGCATTTCACTAGTCTACTAATTTAATTACTATATCAAAGAATGAAATGAGATTGGTTTGACATGATCTGTTTTTAACAAATCTTGGACAGGAGTAGGAAGATGGATATAGAGAATTGGAAGGTTGGGCCTGTTTGGTGGCTGAATGTTGCTGTTGCTGTGCAAGGAAGTATATTCTAGAAGATTTGGTGTCTATAAAGCTTTTGGTGTAGCCAGGCCTCTGATCCTAACAGAAAAAAAAGCATGTTCGACAGATAGTTGAACAGACTGGAGAAGAGAGTGAAATGGGGATGAAATGAGTAGTGGTGATAGTAAACTTAGGACTGAGAGTCATATTTCTGCTCTTAATGAGTGTTGGTTAGAACATCCCAGTAGACAGATAGGATAACTGTTTCAGCCAATAAATTATTTGCTGAACATCAAAAAGGAGTGGAGCTCAAGTGTACTGACTGAAATGATGGCTTATTTGTAGTAGAATCAGCAGAACAGCAGAATAAGCACCCAGAACTGGTGGTTGAAACTCAAATTTAGTTTTCCAGTTTTTGCGTGGCTTCGGGGCAGCAGGAATTTGCGACCGCTCGCGATTCCTGCTGTGCTAGCCGCCGAGGTACCCCCGATCCAAATGGGTCAGGGGGATATGGCTGCCCTATAGGGACAGCCGAAGAGAGAGGGGAGCTGGACAGGGGGTTGGGGGTGTCGCAGACCCCCTCCTTGTCCTGAAAAACCCCTTTTTCCCAAGGCAGTGGAGCGGCGGTCAGCAATGGCTGCCATGAAGAAGTCTGCAACCGGGTAAGATCGTGCTGGAGGAAGCAAGAAAAGTGAAAGTGCTGGCTGAGCCGGGTCAATCAACATCCTTTAAATGCACTGGAACTGAGCTGTCTGAATTGCTGGAGGATCCATTGCATCCCTAAGAAGATCGAAAGCGGCAGAGAAGCTGTTAAAGGGAACTTTTTTTTTTCTTCACTCTCCCACCCCATGAAAAAAGCAGAAGAAGATTTGAAATTTGTTTGGGCACTGAAGGTGAAATATTCTGAAAGTTGCTTGGACATTGGACTTAAAAAATTAAGAAATTGGAAAACCTTTATTAGAGGTATGGATTTCTGATCATTTAAAAATTGATGTTGCAAGTGGGAAGGGAGCGGAAAAATATTGGAGCAGAAGTGGAAAAAGGAGGAGATTGCCAAGAATACTAAAAAAAGAAATATGGTAATTGGACCTCTTTGATTAAACAGTAACCCCAGAAAGAGAAATAGAAGAAGGAAGAAAAGTATTAACTTTTGGAACTTTCTTTTTGAATTACTTTTGACTAAAAATACTTGGGTGGTTGTTTTGGGGAAAGTTTTTCTTTTCAGGATGGCATTACTTGTGGATGAACTAAAGATTGAATATCAAAAATATAAAAAGGAAGAACAAGATGGAAAAGATACTTTGGGCACTTTATTTCAATTTTTAGAAATGGCGTTATGTACTTATGAAAAGTTGATTACGGAGCAGAATGACTGGGACAAAGAAGAAGAGGAACAAGAAGCCATCTTTGATGAACAATGGTTTTTTTTATATGTGTTATTTGGAATAATTATTTTTTATTCCATTATTTCAGACAACTGAAGATACACACACCCTGTGCATTAATAGAGCAAATCATATTATATAGCAATAATGCTTCAGAGAAGTTAGTGGCAGCTATTATCTTTAATGTCCAAACAGATTTATTCACTAGCTAGTGAAGAGTTACAATCATTAAGCTTGTTGTCTTTGGAATCAAGAGCTAATCTTGTCAGCGATTATATCTCCAGAATGAATTGCACTTACATAAATACTCAATAGGATGGACAGGTTTCCAGATTACACTGACTTTGAAGAATGGAAGTACAATTCCTTGTTAATATCTTTGGAAACAAAGCCTCAACTTTGCTATGCAATAAAAATCAAGCTGGGTCAGTTTGAAAGGAAAAATGAGGATGGAAATATGGCTTTCCCAAAATAAACTTTAAAAAAAGAAAATGGGCGTTGGTTCTTACCTGACACGCCATTTCTCTTGAGCTGAGAGGATCGTCCAGAGAGTGGGTGGAGCTTCAGTCTCTGCTGTTGTAGGCTGAGCTTAATTTCTGAGGAACGCTCCACCTTCCATCATGTGGCTTGCCATCGTGTTCCCTGGTTTATGTGAAGACGAAAGGAAAACAGGCATTCGTGCTCTCCTCTTACTAGAGTTAAAGTGCATTGTCCGAAACAAGACCCCGCCAGATGGTGAAAGGAAAAGGGAGGGACTGGACGATACTCTCAGCTCGAGAAATGGCGTGTCAGGTAAGAACCAACGCCCATTCTCCTTAGAGCTGTTCGGATCGTCCAGAGAGTGGGACATACCAAAGCTGGGGCCTGTCCTACAGGAGGGACACCGTCTGGTCTGTTGACTTCTTGGGATCCCTGAGTACCCTCTGAAAGACCCTTCTATCGAAAGAAGCCTCCGCAATGGCATACCTATCGATTTTGTAGTGCCTAATGAAAGGCGACGGGGAGGCCCATGTTGCTGCCCGGCAAATGTCAAGTATAGGGGCCTGGGTAGCCCAGGCAGCTGATGTTGCCGCACTCCTGGTGGAGTGAGCCGTGATACCCCTGAGCACTTGGAGGGCCTGGGCCTGGTATGCCCTTGAAATGGCCACCCTTATCAACAGCCTATGGTGGTTGAGGGTACCTTGAGCCCCTGTGACTTTGGTTGAAAGGAAATAAACAGGGCCTCAGATTTATGGAAGGTCTGAGTATGGTTAATATAGATCCGCAAGGCCCATCTGACTTCTAAGACTCTAAGTGCCATAGACTCTCTCTTTCATGAGTTGGCCTGGGGCAAAAATTGGGGAGGATAAGTTCTTGAGCCCTGTGGAAAACTGAGTTAATTTTAGGTAGAAATGAAGGGTCAAGTCGGAGGACCACCCAGTCGGAATGGAAGACACACAGGTCTTTCCTGACTGACAGAGCAGCGATCTCTGAAATCCTCCAGGCTGATGTGATCACCACCAGGAACACTACTTTGTAGGATAGGAACTGGAGAGAGACTTCTCTTAGGGGTTCAAAGGGTGGCTTAGTGAGAGAAGTCAGGACTCTGTTGAGGTCCCAGGTTGGGTACCGGTGAAGGGACGGTGGTCGTAAGTTTGAGGCCCCTTTCAGAAATGCTCGGATATGGGGATGGTGAGAGAGGGAACTAACACCCTCGCAGGAAATTACGGTGGATAGGGCTGCTACCTGACGCCTTAGTGTGTTGGGGGATAGTCCCTTCCTGAGACCCTCCTGGAGAAAGTCAAGGATTTGGGCCACAGATGGGTTCATTGGATCAATGAAGAGATTGGCGCACCATTTGCAAAATTGTCCCAAGTGGCATTGTAAATCCTTCTGGTGGAGGGACGCCTGGCTGCTAAAATGGTATTGATGACTTCAGTGGAGAAATTCTCCCTCTTCAGACATTCCTGCTCAACCTCCAGATGGCTAGTTGTGGCCATTGGGGGTCCAGGTGAAGAAGGGGGCCTTGAGACAGAGAAATCCTGTCTGCTGGGATCCTCCGGGGGGGAGGGCTATGGATAGGCTGCGGAGGTCCACGAACCAGGAGCGACGGGGCCAATAAGGAGCTACCAGAAGCAATTCCGCCCTCTTGTGGAGTACCTTTTGTAGTACTCTGGGCACCAGTGCCAGAGGGGGGAAGGCCCGAGGGCCACAGGCATCGAAGGGCGTTATGGTTCTCTGCCCCTAGGGATGGGAATCTGGAGATGAACCATGGAAGTTGGGTATTGAGGGGGGAGGCAAACAGGTCTACCACTGGCAGGCCAAATATTGCTGTCGCCTCCCTGAACAGGGCTGGGTGGAGGCGCCACTCCGCCTGGTCTATGGTGGCCCTGCTCAACCATTCTGCTCGGGTGTTGTCGATGCCTGAAATGTGGTCTGCTCTGAGTGAGAGGAGGTGAGACTCTGCCCACTGACAGAGGCGCTCAGTCTCCCTCGTTAGGCTTGAAGACTGAGTGCCCCCTGCCTGTTGATATGAGCCTTTGCTGTTATGTTGTCAGTGAGAATGAGGACGTGGCGGCCCTGAATATGACGGAGGAAGCTGCGGAGGGCCAGGTGGATGGCGCGAAGCTCTAACCAGTTTATATTGCACAGCCTCTCTGTCACTGACCATCTGCCCTGAGCTGTAAGGGAAAGAAGGTGGGTGCCCATCTGGACAGACTGGCATCTGTGGTGACGGTGAGTCTTGGAGGCTGCTTTAGGGGGCAGCCCTTGTTGATCGATGCCTTGCTCCACCAGAAGAGGGAGGTGAGAACCCTTGGCAAGACCTTGACCTTGCGCCTTGAGTTGCTTGACCCGGCTCTTTGGTACGGAAGCAGGAACCACTGGAGGGATCTAAAGTGGAAACGGGCCCAGGGAATAACGGAAATACAAGAGATCATCTTACCTAACAACTTGGTTAATTCGAGGAGAGAGACCTTCCTAAGTCGTCTGATGAGCTTGAGTGATTGTTGGATGCTGAGTATTCTTTCCGGAGAGATGAACACCCTCCCTTTGACTGTGTCTATTATAGTCCCCACGTGGGGTAGCCTGGTGGAAGGGGCCAGTTGGCTTTTCTTCCAATTTATGAGGAACCCATGTTCCTGGAGGGAGGTGAGGGTAGTTTGGGTGTCCCTGATGGCCTGTTCCTTGGAAGGGGAGAGGATGAGAATATCATCCAGGTAACAGTGGAGCCACACCGGGATGGTTCTGAGGTGGGCATCCAGGGTGGCCAGGATCTTGGTAAAGGTCCTGGGGGCCGAGGCCAACCCGAATGGGAGGGCCACGTATTGGAAGTGTAGGTTATTATAGATGAAACACAGAAACTTGGAGTGGGAGGGTCGAATTGGGATGTGTAAATATGCCTCGGAGAGGTCGATGGATGGCAACCAGTCTCCCTGTTGAACTCCCAAGAGGATAGATTGCACCATGTTCATTTTGAATCTGCGGTATACCAGGTGATGGTTTAACCGCTTTAAGTCCAAAATAGCCCTCCATCCCCCCAAGTGTTTGGGTACCATGAATAAGTGTGAGTAGAAGCCCTGTCCCCTCTGGGATGGAGGAACTGGCTGGATGGCCTGAATGTTCAGTAGGTGCTGAATTGCCGAATCCATGAGGTTGCATTTAGTGTGGTTCTTGGAGAGGGAACATATAATGTAGAAATCGGGGGGGGGGGGTAGAGAGGAACTCGAGGGCAAGGCCAAACCTGACGGTATCCCTGACCCAAGCGTCCAAAGTGGATGAGTCCCACTGGCTGACAAAGGCTTTAAGTTGCCCACCAATGGGGATGAGGTTAGGTGGCCTATCTGGAGCACCGGAAGGGCCTGGTGCCGGAGCCACGAAAGGGCCTCTTTAAGTTTCTGCCTCTCCTGTGTCTATCGAAGGGGTCGGACCTGTCCTGGGGCTGTCCCGAGCCAAAGGAGGGGACCCTTTGGTACCTGGGAGGGAAAGGGGGTTGGGGATAGGGACGAAAGGGAGCCCTCTGAAAGGGCTGCAGAGATCTGGGTTCTGACTTACAGGTGAGCGAAGGGAGGAATTTCTTTTTATTCCTTCCCTCGACTAGGAGAGGATCCAGGGAAGGTCCGAACAGCTTATTTCCTGTGAGGGGGGCGGAAGCTAGTTTCACCTTATTCTTGAGATCCACCTGCCAGTGTCTTAGCTAGAGCAGGCGGCGGGCCGAGACGTGGGAGGAAATGGCGCGGGAGGAGAATTTTACTGAGTGAAAAGTGGCGTCTGCTGAGAACTCCGCTGCGGCCGTAATCTTGGCGATGTGCTGATGGGCGCAGATATTGGAAGTCGGGACATGTTGCTTAAGCTGGTGAAGCCAGCGAATGGACGATCTGATGAAGAAGGAAGCGGCCGTGGCCACCCTGATCGCCCATGCGTCTGACTGGTGAGCTCGCTGCAATGCCAGCTCCGACCGCTTCTCCTCTGGCCTGAGAGCCTCTAAAGAGTCGCTGAGGGCGGAGGAAGAGGCCAGGCCTACGACGGGCTCATCAACCTCCAGGGTACTCAGCAGGTTGGAGAGCTCCAGGTCAAGGTTGAAGAACCTTTTATCATGGGCCGAAGGGGCGGGGGGGGGGGCAACTGAGGAGGCCAGTTGCTTGGACACCAGGTCCAGGAATATGGGGGGGGGGGTTGGGATGACCTCAGCCTCCACCACTAGCTGTCTAAACATGGAGTCCTCTGGCCCTTCCGGAACCAAGGGGGTGGGATCAGAGGGGCTCTGGGTAGTTAGGCCCAAGATGTTCCTGGCTTTGTAGAGGAGGGATTTGAATAGCTGGGGCTTGAAAAGCCCTACGAAAGCAGGTTGGTCAGGGGTGACCCCTTCGTCCTCGGACATTTCCGCCTCAATGGATCTGAGTCCGGAAGGGGTTCATTGCATTGTAAGGACCCCAGATCAAATTGTTCCTCCTCCTCCTCCCTGCACAAATCTAGGTCCCCTTCCGCCTCCTCCTCGTCATCCCTGACTGAAGGGGAAACCTCCCCCTGGAGGGGCACCTGATCATGAAACGGTTGCGGCATGAGAGGGAATGATCTTACAGATTCAGTGGCCTGCGGAGGCAACCCTGGTCTAGCCATCTGCTGCATTCCTTCTGCAATTCCCTGTCGGATAGCCATCTCCATCCAGGCTCTGAGCTGCTCCAGAACCGCCTAAATGAGAGGTTCCTCCTGGCGCAGGCCGGTGGCCATGGGCATGAAGGTAGCCTCTGGAGTTCGCCTGGCTGGTGTTCCGGGGGCCTCTTGTCCTTGTGAGGGCGAGCTGTGCCTAGATAGGGAGGAAAAGGCTGCAGGAGGGTGGGGGAAGAGTGGAGGTGGAAGGAATGGCTGGTGCTGGAGGCACTGGGCCTGTCTGTCTGGTGCATTTGTCTATTTCTTTTTCTAGTGCCTTGTGTCGTCTTAAGGCGTCCCTTTGTGAGGCTTTGTTGGGCTCCTTAGCCTGACTGCGCAGGTGGTGGGTTTTTGCTTTGGCCTTTAAGGAAGGACCTTTTGAAGGATTGCTTTCTGACATTTTAGATAGTTGAGGAAGGTGAAGGATCAAATATGAGGCGGTTGGCGTGCCTGGGGTCGACCTACAACGAAGGCCGGGAGCCCTGGGAAATTCTTTTACACACACACACACACACACCCGTTTAATATTCGCTTATAATAAATCTGTTTGTCTTACTTGTTGTTATTCTCTGTATTTTTGCTCTGTATATAAATGTCCACTCTCTGGACGATCCGAACAGCTCTAAGGAGAATACAATTAAACATTATGGAATTCAAAATGGCATAAATACTACTGAGGTTGAAATGAACAGAGATCTCATTGATTTTCTTTCTTAACTTCTAAACTTATTTAGTTTCATCAAACTTCATCTAGATTATTCCCATATGGTTTGAACACTGAGTTTCATGCAAAATAGATGGATTTATCCAGTCCATGTGATTTTTGTAAAAGTTCATTTCTCCTCAATCCATTTCAACTAACTATTTTTAAAAGGCATAAATAGGATCTTAAATTTGTGTGTGTGAGAGCGTGTGTGTGTGTGTGATATTTTTCACACTGCATGCACTTATTAATGTGTTTTATCTAAAAATACGTGTATAAAAACATGTTTATACCATTTTTTAAAAAATAAAAAGTGTATAGTACACTTTGGAGAACTCTTAAAAATGACAGACCATAATATAGGTTCAAATCAGTATAGATTTTGGCTGCTAACTATTTCTTCAGCTGCTGTCCTCAGGCATTGTCTGCAGAAGAGAAGTATTAAGAGAATTCACCAGAAGGATATTTACAGAAGCTTTTGAGCAGAATTTAAGAAAATCTTGTGTACATTTTAGTAATCGTGATGTTTCTCTTTTGCCTCTGGAAAAATAAAATGGAAACTGTCCTTTTAACAACAGGACCAATGATGGGATTCCAATTTTTTTTACTACTGGTTCTGTGGGCCTGACTTGGTGAGTGTGGTTTGGTGGGCATGGCAGGAAAGGATTCTGTAAAATCTCCATTCCCTCCCCACCCACTAATCTGATTTCCAGCTCCATTCTCCTATGCAGGGTTACAAAAGAAGACCCAGCTGATCAGCTGGGACTCAGGAGGAAGAGAATAGATGGGGGCAGGGCCAGTCAGAGGTGGTATTTGCTGATTCTCCAAACTACTCAAAATTTCCGCTACTAGTTCTTCAGAACTAGTCAGAATACCACTGCTGAATACCACCTCTGAACCTCTCCTTTGATGAAACAACCTCCTTTAACACAATGGGCATGGCTTTCCTAGGAATTTTCTCTGTTGGAAGGGTTGGAAAGTAGGCTTCACTCAATGATAATAATTTCCCAAAGCAGCTTCACCTCCTTCTATAATTGTTTGCTTTGTCAGTATTAGCACAATGCAATTAAGTACAATAGAGAAAAATCAAGGGGCTTCAGTTTTCTTTTAATCAAAAGAGATCAGCTGCTATTGTCTCTGGCTAAAATATGATTGATTCTAGTTTAATTAGCTGTTGCTGTTAGAAAGGATTAAAAAAAATAAGGGCAGAGAGACCAAACACAGAGATATCAGATATAGTGTATGGAAAGGATAAGGAAAGGATGTCCTGTGCTTCATTGGCCAAAATAAATAAATAAAATGATTGTACTCTATATTAAAACCAAATTTACAGGAAGAGAAAGAGCAGAAGAAAAGAAATGAGAGCCAGTTTGATATGATGGTTAAGACCACCAGTAGTGATGGTAAACCACCAGTTTTAGTTGTTCCTTAGGCAAGGAAACAAACTGAGTAATGTGGAAAAAATAGGAGATTATATACATTATGTTGAAGTGTAAAAAATAAAGATAGGATATAAATCAAAGCAATCTACCATAACTAAAAGTGTATATCCTCTATTGATATATTGGAATTGGGCAGCTAGTAAATTCAAATAAATAAGTCTGCGGAGAGTCTGGCTTGGAATTCTTCCAATTATGAACAAACCTGTTGGAAGTGTCCTGGTTTACTTTATCTTCAAAAGGACCAACCAGATTTTTTTCTCATCCACATCCAGAAAACAGCAATTAAAGTGGGCAGAAAACATTTGCATGTTTTGCAGTCTTCTTTTAGAAGACCAGCACTGGGTCATTTTAATATGCTTTTATTCATTATTGATTCCAAAATGTGTTTTTAACCAGTTAACACTTTATTTAACAATAACACAGCATACTGTATGTATATGAAAATCTATATATCTATATCTCTATTTCCCTCTTTTAAGAAGAACATCATCAGTAGTCTGCTTGTTTTATTTGTATGCTTTTAGTCTTATTATAATCCTTTTATTTTATTTAAAGCAAAGGAGTATTTAAGAAATATTATCTATAAATGAACTGATAATTACTAAGAGTATTCACTTTTGGTCAATATAACATTAGCAAGATACCAAGCAATATGAAATAAGTTATTTTTATGATATAAAAAAGAAGTGTAAATTTCTGGGGTTAATGCCAAAATTTCCACTACATTCTTTTTCTTTTCAAAAAAGAAAAAAGGAACAAAGAAAAAGAAGAAACATCCCTAAAAATAAAATAGGTAAATATTTAATTTCTGACTTCCCTCTGCTTCACATTGCAACTGATCTTGTATCTGTTAGCATAAGCTTTCAAAGCTATACTTCAAATGTTTTAAGTTTTGCAATATATAATATATAGGAAAGCTATTCTTGCCTAAATTTAATTAAACTTCTGTATAGAACAGCAAGTATCTGTTAGTTTAGCCTGCTAAATATTCTCCAAATTGAAGTTTCCAATATGATAAGAGCAGTACATCTTTTATATATTGTGCAATAGTGTTAAGACACATGCTACTCATAGCCCTAAGCATATGTCTTAACAAATTATGGTACTTTTTGTTTGTATGTGTCCTGGAATTATATTTAATTTCAAAATTTGTGGGGATGTGTGTGTGCATGTGTGTGTGTTAGTTTGCTTATTTTTATTGCATCTTCATTATTTTTTATAAATAAAGTAGTTAACATACCTAATTCTCCTCCCTATTTTTCCCACAAAAACAATCCTGTGAGGTGGATTGGACTGAGAGCCAGTGGCTGACCTCAAATTACGCAGTTTCTAGACTGATGCTTTCATCACTAGACAAAACTGCTCCTTAATGCAATAAAAACAGATTTAAACTGTTTTAAGCTAAAGTTTATAGTGTCATGGTTCTTAATAATGGGCCCAATCAATTCAGGACTCTAAGGCTGCGGTTTTCCTCAAAGATCCTATTTATTGGGTACATCATATCAGCACATTCAAATGTGAAACCTACTCTGAATAATATCCATGCTTTGGTATAATTAAAAATAGATATTGTCCCCCTCATTTTTGTGTCACAGGTCATGTTAACCAATCAAGCAGATGATGAATTTCTCATCACTCCCTCCTGCCATTGCTGCCAGGGCAGGTTGAGCTGACCTTGGTTCTCATGAGCCTTATTGCTGTTATGTCTGGTACTGTGGACAAAAACATTCTACATTCTTCAAATCTCCCTCTCCCTCCCCTATGCATGGCAACTTAGAAACGAAGCAAAGTAAAGCATGGCTTCAGTTAGAGCCATTTTGTGAGTTAACATATAGTTTACAAATTGAAAGATTGTGGGATGAACAAGGCCTGTTATTAGAAGAGGCAGGGGATGGGGGGAGTAACAAGTATATTGGTAATGACAATGGTTTAGACAGTAACATTTCCCCTGCTTCTCCTTCTGATCTTCATGCTCCCACTTTTCCTCCATTATCTTGTCCATCCAGAATTCTGTTCTTCTCCACCAATCATTGCTGCTGTTTTGTACTGATAAAAATTCTCCTAATACCTTTGAAACTGGATGAAGAACAATATCAAAAGGCTATAACAGAGCTACCCAGAAAGAATAGCCATCTGTAGGAAGCAATGGGAACTATCAGAAGTGTAGGAGAATATGACCACCTTCTCATGATTTCAATGAGGAGATTAAGAAAGCTGAGCATGCTTCTTTCACTGGAAAGAAAAAGTTCATCAAAATGAGAAAAAAGTGGTGTGAGTTTATAATTAAAGTCAATGATGAATTCGGAAAGTAGCAGGAAATTAGGCAGCATGGACTGAATACCAATTTGAAACAGAACACTTTCGCAGTGGTCTTGCAGCAACTAGAAGATTAGAGAATTGATTCCACAAAGACCGTAACCAGGCATTTAACTCTAAATATGTAAGTCTATCTCTATTTAGCAAAGCATTTAGCCATGTGTAATGGATATTTAGGGGTTTAATACTAATTGTGAGCTTAAATATGCTGCTAAAGAATGATCTGGGGAGCTAAGAACTTGCAGAATTGATCTCATTGACCAGGTCTTAGGAAGACTTTAGACATTACATATAAGAGATTTCTGTTAACTGTGCAGCATTTTTCAAACAAATAAGCAAACAAAGAAACAAGCAAACAAACCAGGTCTTGGTTTTTACTAAGTCTGGAAGATCGGGCTGAGCAAATCCAGACAAACAAAAATGGAGCAGAATTAAATTCCAACAGAAGAAATACCTGTAACTCAGAGTTGAACTGTAGAATCATTAGTGCTCTTGGAGCTTGGTAGTTTTTTTTGCAGACATTTAATTACCAGACTAGGTAACATCTTCAGTTTGGAGTCCTCCAAGGACTCAGCAGAGTTATATTCCTTTATGTATCTTTGCTGCCATTTAGTGGTTGTCAAAATGTATACATCCAAAATATGGCAGCCCTAATTTTGGTGACATTTATGCATCTAGGAAAGAATTTTGATGATGAAATAAATGAAAATGGAGAGAAGTAACATAGCAAGGAAAAGAGGTCATTAGGTAAAGTTGCATTTTCTTAGATTTTGCTATGGAAGAATTTGGATTGGATTATTTTTTTGGGGGAGGGGTGTTAAATTATTTCCTACCATAATCCTATTACTCAGTGTTTGTCCTTAATCTATTTATTTATTAAATGTAGGTGTTGCCCGTCTCATCATGAAGCAACTCTAGGCAGTTTACAAGGTAAAAACAATAACACAAAACATTAAAATATTAAAAATATATTAACATTAAAATTAACAAAGGTTAAATTTGAAGGAGGTAAAATAACAAACAATAGAAGGTAGAATCTTCTCAGTCCACTAACCACCTCCAGAAAGTTGTAATATCCATCCAGATCAGGATCATTGGAAAAAAGGTGTAAGATAAGATTTGGACATAATTTCTGCCAAAGGATTTTCCTCTGCAAACAACTGGTGGGAAGTGAGATTGCCTCTTCTCTTCTGCCATTTTTCACTGAGGTTAATTTACATTTGTATTAATAACTCTTGTTAAAGAAAATCAGAAGTCATTTGTTTATATTTTTCTTTCTCTTAGCCTGCACTTTTTCCTCTCTCCTTTTTTTCTTTTTCTTTTAAATATTACATCTTGTTAGTCTCTTTTTGATTCTTTAAAACATTAATGTTTTAAATACATTAATGTATTAAAGCATATTTTACTTTAAATAAATTAAATGTTTTAATTATTAAATTAAAAAGGCTTACAAGCAAGCAAGGTATGCAGGTAAATCTTGGGTTATCCTTTTTTTTTCTAGAAAATGATGCTTTCATTTCACCTTGTGTTTTTCTAAAGGAACAATGTTTTTAATAACACCTCAATCATGCTTGATTAGTTTTCTATGGTTCTATGATTTAGAAAACCAAATCCTTGTTTTCCAATGCAAAAATCCTTGGCACTCTTTCCTAAAATATGCCTTAATAACACATATTTGCAAGCCTATTAAAATGTTTACGGACCTTAAGCATAAAAACAGTTTCTCACAGATTATCCAACTGAATAAAAACCAGCCATTATAAGAGGGTCTCGTTCCTGATTTCTTTGCCATTCACATGCATGTGTGTAATATTCTTTTTTCTCTGAATTGATCAGACTGACTTACAGCCCTGACTCAACATTGCTCCCTTTGGCATTTCACTCATATTCAGCCCTCCTCTTGATTAAAAAACTGAAATAGAACTGTGCACGCAACAAACCGCAAGATGACCAGTGGTGCCATACCACCCACTCCATTCGACCCAGCAACCGAAGACTAGGTCTCGTATATAAATCACTTCCAGATGTTCCTGGAGACCAACAATTTAAAAGATGCTATGCCTGGCAAGAAACGAGCAGTGTTCCTGACTCATTGTGGCCCCGCCATTTTCAAAATGGCTAAAGTACTGGCAAAACTGGCGGAAGTGAAGACCATGGATTGGGATACCTTCGCCCCAATCCTCTGGGCCCATTACGCACCTGCAGTACCTACACTGATACAAAGAGTTTTAACAGAGGGACCAACGGAAGGACGAGAGCGTTGGGAATTTCATAGCCGACCTCCGGAATCTAGGAGGACTTTGTGGTTTTGCAAACCTCGAGGAAGCCCTAAGAGACCGCATAGTTCTGGGATTAAATGCACCACAAGTGCAGAGTAAACTGATGGTGAAAGGAGACATCAGCCTTACAGATGTCATCACCGAAGCTACTGCCACAGAAGCAACCAGGAAGTCAGCCGCTCGAATGCGCCGAGTGAACGCACCGCTTCGCCAACTTGCTAATGATAGCCCACTCACCACTGAGAAGCACGCTACCACCACCCACCACGAAGACCTCGAGTCATCCTCAGACAGTGAGAAAGAGGAGGTCAACCGGCTCCGCTCGGAACAAGAGCAAAGGAACCAGAGACGTCCGTGCCAATGTGCTGGTTGTGGGGCAAACCACCTGCGATCGGACTGCAAATTCCTCGATGCACTCTGCCGTACTTGCGGAAAAAGAGGCCACATCACAAAAGTCTTCAGAAGCAAGCGAGAGTCCAGTCCCAGCCGAAGGGAGAACAACCTCCGTCGGGAGACAGGAAAACCTCCTGAGAACCGGGACCGTCTGAACCACCAATGGAACAACTACTACTACTACAGAAATCGAGCATCTGCCTCTTCAACGAGACGAGAAGAGGCCCACCAAACCATTATTATTGGCCACGCTTCATTGTTCGATGCAAGAAAGATCCGTGTAAGGGTTATTATTGATAATCGACTGTGCGTGATGGAAGTCGATTCGGGATCATCCCTATAGATGGTATCCTGGAAAACCCTCAAACAGCTGATCCCTGCCATCTGCTGCCAGGACCTCAGCACTCAACGAGTCATCCTAAAAGACTACCAGGGAAACAGAATTCCAGTTGTCGGTTCTAGCCATGTCCAAGTATCCTTCAAGGACTGCACCGCGATGCTTCCCCTGACTGTCGTCAATCGTGACTGACCCAGTTTGTTAGGGTTACAGTGGTTCACCCCACTTGGGATTGAACTAGCCGGCATACACCAAACCAGAAACGATGACTGGGAAGAGGCTCTCATCCAGGAATTCCAGGACGTGTTCACAGGAACATTAGGCAAGTACAAGGGGACCCCTATATCATTTAATCTCAGCCCCGATGTAGCTCCCATTTGGCTTAAGCCTCATTGGGTGCCTTTTGCCCTAAAGCTGAAGATCAACGAGCAGCTAGATAAACTGATAGCCCAGGGCGTATTGAAACCGATTGACCATGCCCACTGGGAAACTCCAATAGTAACACCCATGAAGCCAGATGGTTCGTTAAGAATTTGTGGGTATTACCAGGCCACCTTAAATCATGCTCTTCAATAGAGTGCTTACTCAGTACTGGTGGTTCAACACCTTCTTCATTCCCTGGGTGGCAGAAAAATATTTGAGAAATTGGACTTAGCTCAGGCATACCAGCAACTACCTGTAGACGCGACAACTGCAAAAGTCCAGACAATAGTTACACATAGAGGCGCCTTCAAGTGCAATAGACTCCAATTCAGAGTAAGCGTGGCACTGGGCATTTTCCAAAGTTTAATGGAGAGACTATTACAAGGCATAAAAGGCGTTGTGCCTTATTTTGACGATGTCCTAATAGCTGCCCCCACTAAAGAGTTATTAGTACAACGACTCAGAAAAGTTCTTCAGAAATTTAAAGACGCTGGTCTGAAGGTAAAAAGGGGCAAGTGTCAACTTTGTACAGAGAGAATGGAGTTCCTGGGATACCTTCTCGACAGACAGGGAATCCACTCCACCGAAAAAAAACTAACCGCAATCAAAAATGCCCCGAGACCTAGGAATAAGACAGACCTCCAAGCCTTCCTGGGACTCATTAACTTTTATAACATCTTCTTGCCCCAGAAGGCGAACATAGCCAAGCCCCTACATAGACTTCTCGACAAAAAGGCTTCCTGGGTCTGGGGATGGCATGAAGAAAGGGCATTCCAACAATAAAAGACCTCTTAACCTCCGATGCTGTATTAATGCAATACAACGAGACTCTACCTTTGACGGTTACCTGTGACGCCTCACCATTTGGAGTGGGAGCCATCTTAAGCCATGTTCTACCAAATGGGAATGAGGCACCTATTGCTTTCTTTTCGAGAACTTTGTCTAAGACCGAAAGGAACTATAGTCAACTTGATAAAGAGGCTCTTGCTATTGTATCCACAATTAAACATTTCCATGAATATGTATATGGGAGACCCTTTACCATAATTACAGACCACAAGCCGCTACTTGGTATTTTGGTGGGAAACAAACCAACTCCCCATATCTTATCACCAAGAATGACACATTGGTCAGAATTTTTAGCCGCCTACGATTACTGATTGCACCACCACCCAGGGAAAACCATTCCCCATGCTGATGCTTTGAGCCGCTCTCCATTACCAGACATCATAGAGGACCCAGTTCCAACCTTATCCATATTGGAAATCGAAACCGTCAAATCGCTGCCGCTGACCGCTCAAGACATCGCCTTAAAAACAAAAAAGGACCCTGTTTTGGCACGAGTCTTCAGCTGGGTGGAACGGGGTTGGCCGGTCAGCACAACCAATGACACGTTCAAACCATTTAGGAATTGTCAAACAGAGCTATTCTCTCAAAAAGGCTGCATAGTGTGGGAAGACAGAGTCGTAATCCCAGAGAAATTGCAACATAGGGTATTAAAAATGTTGCATGATGGACATCCAGGCATCGTGCGGATGAAGGCATTGGCCAGGAGTTACGCATGGTGGCCTGGGTTAGACAAACAGATAGAGACCTGGGTAGCAAAGTGCAGCAAATGCCAGGAGACTCGCTCTACTCCTCCAAAAACTCCCCTAACTCAATGGGAAACGCCTCGAGGTCCTTGGTCCCGTATCCACATCGATTTTGCGGGACCCACAAGAGGACACACTTTCCTCCTAACAGTGGATGCCTATTCAAACTGGCTTGAAGTCCACAAGATGAAAAGCACCACCACAGAGGCGGTCACTAAAAAGCTGAATAAGCTATTTGCTACCCATATTGCCGGATGTCCTGGACTCCGATAATGGCCCCCAATTCACTGCCCTTCCATTCGAACAGTACCTGGCAGATCGGGGCATCTGCCATGCCTTAACATCGCCAGCTCACCCTGGGCTGAGCGAATGGTTCAATTTGTAAAAAAGACTTTGCACAAAATGGACCACGGCAACATTGACGACAAAATAAACCTCATGCTTCTCCTCCAGCACATAACCCCAAACAGTATCACGAACAAAACCCCAGCTGAATTCCTGATGGGCCGGAAACTTCGCTCGCATCTTGATCGCCTCCACCCAAACTAAATGCCTGAACAACCCCCAGGATCCAGCACCAAGTGTCAGGCATTCCAGGAAGGTGACCTCGTGTTTGCAAAAAACTTCTCGGGCGACCCATTGTGGGTCCCCGCTACCATAACGCAACTTACGGGACCCCGATCCTATCGCCTACAAACTGCAGATGGTAAGATGTGGAAACATAGACCAAGTCCATTCCAGATTAGCACCTAGTCCTATCTCAGTCCCGGAATCTCTAGCTGGGGGGGGGGGAGAACATTGAGGAGGCCGAAGAAGAAATAACAATCGAAAACCAACAGTCTACACAACCAACCAGGGGATACTCACCATCAGAAGGAGAACCGAGCCAGGGAGTGGCCTTGCCGTGTGACAGCACTGTGATAGAAACAGATCCAGGGAACCTGGCATAAGCAGGGAAAGCAGCCCAGGGCCACAATTTTCACCATCCAACCCAACTAGCAGCCCACCGGAACCAGAGTCAGGACAGAAACTGGTGGAACAGCGCAGGTCAAGCAGACAGGTGAAGCGACCTGCCTATTTACGAGAACCTAGGGGGGAGGGGTGTTATGGACTGAGCCAATGCAGCAACACAACCCTAAGCAGCTTTACTTTACAGCAGGCTTGTAATCCTGCACTTCTCATTGGCCCGCGAATAGCGAGTCATGATTGATTGTTTTTGGCCAGTCTGATTGGCTGTTAACGGGCCCCTCTGATTGGATGCTTGTGAAAGCAGTAAACTCAAATCTTTGGTTGCTTTGACAGCAGCCAGCTCTATAAAAGAGCTGCTGCTGCCCTAGTATTTGCTCTTTTCTTATTTTGCAATAAAGAGTTATTTTGCAATAAAGTCACCTTTCGATGTCTCATCTCCGTTCCTTGCACCCATGCTCAGGACTTAACAGTAATTATAATTAAATTGGGATTTTAAGTTTATTTTTAAATATGCTGCTTCCAACCGGAGAGTTCTATGCTTCTCTGCTTCTCTTCAGATTTGACAAAGAAATATTTATGTGAAATTAACTTAATTTGGAAAGTTCAAGAAGGATAAATATATCTGGCTTCTTGTGAGCAGTGAAGGTCATGTCCCACAGCATATAAAGAAACAGAAAATGGTTTTGCAGAAATAGGACATACACATTATGAGTAAAATTATTCATAAAACTAATGTTTAATTTCAAGCATCTGGAGAGACAGATTTGTACCTTGAAACAACTTGAAGCCAACATTTAAACAATGTTAACAAATTTAGACTGAATACTACATTCTTTAATTTAGGAGATTCAATAACTCTGGAATGCAACTTGTGAGTTTTGGCTTTCCTTCTATTTGAACCTAAAGTAAGTATCAGAGGCTTTGCAGAAGGATAAGAGATGTGGTTAATAGTGATATCCCTACTTAGAAGAATAGATCATTTTTTTCCTCTTTAGGCAGGCAATAGCTATAGTATTAGCTATAGTATTGTTTCAGTGTGTTTTTAAGTGGTTTAGATGTGTTTAATTATTACCTGTCATTTACTTTTGTATATATTAGTGACTGGTTTGTAATATACATAATGCCTGGAGGCTTTCCAAATGTAAGAGATTTCATATTATAGTTGTTGGAGCTTGTAATCCATTGTGGGATATTCTGAGTTCTAAGATGTTATAAAGGGGTGGGATTCAAATTTCTTAACAATCGGTTCTATGGGTGTGGTTTAATTTGTGGGTGTGGCTTCATGGTCATGTGACTGTGTGGACATGGCTTGCTGACTGGGCATAGCTTGGTGGTTACGTGACTGGCTGGGCATGGCTTGAATTTTTTATTTTAGAAAAGAACAACTTTTAACCAAAATCAGACAAAGCAGGCAGGCAGATTAAGTTGCTCACAGAATCACAGAATCACTCACAGATCTACATTTCTGCAATCTGCTGCCTGAGTCTGTCACATAAAATTTACTTGCAAGCAAACTCATAAAATTTGCTAGCAAGCAAACTCACAAAATTAACTCACAACACACCATGTATGTAAATATTGAATTTTTTTTAATAAAAAACAGCAACTTTTACCCAAAATCAGGCAAAGCAGGCAGGCAAATTGAGTTGCTTGCAGAATCACAGTGTCACTTACAGATCTACCTTTCTGCAGTCTGCTGCTTGAGTCTGCACTGAAAAATAGAAGCTTCAGTCTTAAGAAAGTTTCAGCTCTGCTCTCAGACCACTTTTCCCCCTCAATCCCCTGAATACAACCCCTGACTGGGCCTCAGGGAAGCGTCCTCGGCAAAGTAGTACAACAGTGATTTAGATTAGCTAGAAAGCAAGAAATCTGGCAATTTCTCCTTTCTAGCTAATCAAACTCACGCAGTACAGCTGATAGTTGGAACAGCTGATGATCAGGGGGAAAAGAAAAATAGCAACTTACCCAAAAGTAGGCAAAGGCACAATGCAGGCAAGTTGGATGATGCACATGAGAGATAAGGAGTGACTGGGCAGGGTAGAATAGGGCAGGGCTAGCCAGTTGCACGATTTGCTGGTTCTCCGAACTGTGCAGAATCTTAACAGCCAGTTCTATAGTCTGACCAGGTAGAATCCCACCCCTGAAGTTATCAGATATCTTCTTTGACATTACACATTTTGACAAACAGTTTATTTTGCATTACAGTTATCGGAAGAGATGGGTGCATTTGCCAATTTCTTAAAAAAAAAATATCCTAATTTTCCTGTCTTGGT
Source organism: Hydrophis major (assembly GCA_033807585.1). Lineage (NCBI taxonomy): Eukaryota > Metazoa > Chordata > Lepidosauria > Squamata > Elapidae > Hydrophis > Hydrophis major. The sequence goes on along the minus strand of CM066328.1, from coordinate 293,777,224 downwards.
TTAGGATTTTATATTTTAATTGTTTTTAGTTGCTTTATTCTTTTTTTCTTTTGCATAATTTTACATTGTTCACTTACATTTCAAGCACATTTATTTTTTCATATATTCTTGGCTTGGACCACATGATAAATATTCATTTGGTTTTCATTTGAAACTGTGCAGGAAAATAATTGTACAAATGTTCATGTGTGCATTCTTTTTCTAATGTATATTCTCGCAGTATGTATATTTTCATGGACCATTTCCAACTGGCAAATCCACCAAATCCAAAAAGTCCTGATTTTTCAGATCCTCCTATGTATTCAAGATCCGAGAGGATATTTTGACAGAAAAAAATTAATGCCAACCATATCTGCAGTATCAGAAGATGTAATGCAAGCTTCCAACTCTTGGAAATTTGTGATAGGACGGGCAACACTGTAACATCATAGAAAAGGTTTAGGGCTTACGTGGCAATGCCCTTATGCTGCTTTTATCAGCCTGACACCCCTTTGTCCCCCATAGAAGCCATTGCCCCATAAGCCAATTCTTCATCCCTTCCTAACAATTACTTATACGTTATGAAACATGCTTAGTTGGAGTCCTTCAGACCTTTCAGCTAGCTACTTCATCAAATGAATATATGATTATTTCATGGTTTGGCATTTTGGAGGCAACCTGGCTATTAGCATGTTTCTTTCTAAACGCATTCAGGTCTCAAGAAAAGGGCACATACCAAGACACATTTTCTGACTTCAGACATATCCATCTAATTTGTCACTAACTTTTTAGCTCTGTGATTTAAGACTGCCTTTGACTTCTTTTCCTGGTTGTTGCTTGAATATTGATTTCCCCTCTCTCTTTTATTTGTTCAGAGCAATAATTTGTACTCAGTACTACGGGGAAAGAAGCTATATTTGCCTCTGGAATCAACTGCCATCATTTTAGGACTTTTCTGATTTAATCACTTTATACCATAAACTCGGGAAGTGAGAGTTAATTTATCATCACCTGTTACTGTCAGCTAATAGTATACTTGGCCTTTCATCTTTTTTTCTGTGATGACATTTAAGCTCCTGCTTTAGGCTGCCTGCAAGAGTTCTGTTGCTGCCCTGTATAGATCTAGCAAACATTTTACATGTGCATATTCACTGCTTTAATTATCTACATTATGCAATCCCACTTTGCACTTTTAGGAGATATGCTTAGAAGCTTCTTCCTTTTCCTTCTGATCTATACTGCAAGTTGTTCTAAATATATCCTAAGGTTATAAATTGTACAACAATTGAACTAAAAAGCATCCTAGTTCTGTTTTTTCTGTACCATTTAAATTAAATATTTCCCCTGGTTTTCTTTTTTGGGGAGGGGGGGGGGGAGAAGAGTATTTCATCATGCCAGGAATTCTACCAAAATAATATATTTTCAAATAATATCAATTATTGATTCTTTCTCTGACATATATGTTTCCTTTGCAAAATAGCAAATAAATTGCTATTTAAAAGTCCAGAAGGCCAATTCCTTTGATGATGTGATCTCCTTGTTTGCTAGATGCCAGAGTTAGGATATATATTAGATCCTTATAGTCAAAACAATAATCCATGATTTACTTGTTTGTAATTTTTATTAGAATCTTTGAGAGGATTTAAATAATCCTTTGATCATTATTATTTGGTGATGAAAATGGTTTTATTGCAGAAACTGGTTATTTCGATAACAGCAAGGGATAGTGGTTTCCAAATCTCTATCCAATTTTTAGTTTATTTCAGTACAGTTTTAAGTTTATATTGTAAATTTGAGAAAACTAAAATTAATGCAGTAGAAAGTAGTTACAAAGTTACTGGATCTTATTTCAGACTTTTTGCTGATACGTTTTTTATGAGGACTGTTAACTGGATCAATTAATCACATAATGGTTTTTTTTCATGTTTTCATTTCTTTTATAGTATGAAACTATATTATAACAATATGTCCACTTTGCATTCTTCAAGCTGATAGAAAAAAATCTCACAGCTTTATAGAAGTGAAATTCTAAAAAAAAATAAAGTAAAATGTAAAACTTTTAAAAAAATCTTCAATGAGGAACTGTTAATATTATTTTCCCTTCTATTGTCCCTAAACATTAATCACCACTTAAGTATTTGTATTTTGCTTGAAACAGTGGAGATAGATATATTTATGTATAAAAGTTGAACTAAATAAAGAAAGAATGATGATTCATTTCATCTGATATTTATTAATGAATCTCTTAATCTTTTTTTTAAAAGTTCTAAACCTGCTTTTCCATGTAAGTGTGATCCTTGAAATTAATTAATTTTTATCATGAATACATCCAGTTTTGCTATCACTGTATTTTATAAATTGAGCCTCCCACTCTTGATTTTTTTTTCCCAGGGTTTCAGTTTTCCAATGTTTTGCCAATGTTTCCTTTCCCTGCCAGCATGCATCTTAGTAGACTAATACTTTTCATTAATGCTGATATTGGTTGATGGTTTGACTCTCACACATAATTTCTCCAAGATGATTTGTATCCAATTTTAGGTCTTCCAACACTAGTAAAAGTATACATGTTCAATCAAATTTAATTTTTAAAATTTCCTGAAATATTTTGATATATTTATATCCAATACTTTTTCTATAACCATTACATGTTCCTACATAACCACTATATGTTCCTTCTTGTTTCCTAACCATGTCAGATCTCAGGATTGTTATCAATATTTACATGCTGTTTAGATTTTGTAATATTTAAAAAGGAGTATTATATCTAAAATAAAGTTATTCATCGCTGTCAGGCTAAATTAATGATTTAGACTCATACTTTAAATAACTTCATTGTCACTTTGAATGTACACTAATCAGAATACATTAAAATGAATTTTCATTGCATACGGCTCTCAAAGGCTCTCCACCTCTAATATACACTACATAAACATGACAAGATAAATAAATAAATAATACAAAATTATGCATGTACCCATATATATGACATGGAAGAACAACAGTCTAATAACTTCCTTCTAAATAAATGGAGGCTCTAAATTCTGGAAGTTGTAGTTTTAATACATCTGGAGATACCAAGCAGAAGAAAGCTAAGAAAACTACTGAAGTTCAGGCTAAAATTTCCTTTCTTTGTAATCTCAATTTTTAACAACTGAGGTGACTCTCATTGACATTGGCATGAGCTTACCTCATTTCCATCATTAAATGTTGCTTATACTCAGTGGATAAGAAGTATGCTTCCTTTTTTTAAAAATAATTTCATTAAGATTACAAATAAAAGATAAAAGCTACTACCAACATACAAAAAAGAAAAATACAGAAAAAAAGAAGCATAGAAAAGAAAAAAGGAAAAGAAGTAATTTCCCCCTCATCCCAGCAAATGAAAGCCATTTTAGTATCTTATCACTAGTAATTTTCTAATATAACATAGTTTCCTTCACTCTGTAACTCATGTCTTAACTAAAAAACCAAAATCCCAAAACCTTATCACTTATTATTTATCAGCAAAAGTCCAGTAAGGGAAGCAGATATGGCTAATTCTCTATTTTAACCCTGATCGGGATATGCAATCCTGTATTCTTTCTCTGGAGTTTAAACCATCTTAATTTCTAACCCCTTCAATTATAGTCCCAGAGTTTGATTTCTGTTCATTTCTTTGTATTCTCAAGAATATTTCAGAACTTTGACAGACTTCTAGACAAAACTCAGACTTCTTTTATATATCCAATAAGAAAAAATGTCTTTTTAAAAAAAACGACATCTCATAAAGTATTTTAAGACTTTCGCAGACCTCATTTGTACATCCAATCAGAGAAGGCTAATCAAATCAGTTTATAGGTAATTGTACATTTTCTTTAAGCAAAGAAACATTTACCAGTTTCATTTATACATCCAACACAGCCTTCTCCATATTTTTCTCATTGCCTGACCCATTTAAATCCACATACACATTAATTTCAAACTTATGTGGTGTAGCTTGTTCTTTTTCTGTAACTTTATTAATACCAAATCTATCTATAATATCAAATAATTTCAATGGGCAATATTCAAAAATCAAAGCTTTTTTCTCCAGTCTTTATTAATGAGACAAATGTATTATCCTCTAGGTCTCTCTCTCTCTCTCTAGGGTCAAACTCGAAGTCTCATTACTGTTTTTCCTCTTAAAAAAAAAAAAAAAGCTAAACAATTGTCATATCACAGGGGAAGAATTCTAATTAATTCAAATTTATAATTCCAAATCCACCTGGATCCTTAATCCATTGTTAATTTCTCAAAATCATATCCTAAGCACCTTTTGTTGTTTAATCCAAAAAATAATATTTTCCCAAAACTTTTAAAATCATATTTTAAAAAAAAAAACTTTCTCCAAGGAGAAGGCAATCTACCCAGTGAATACAATAAAAATTTGCTGATCCAAACACTGTTTCCTAAACAATGAAAAATAAAACAATACAATTACAAGCATTAAGAAATTAGGCTTAGTGAATGTTTTTATCCTTAGGAAGCTTCATTAAAATCTGACATCTTAGATGATATTCCTCGACTCCCAGCCACTCAACTCGTATCACAATTCATGTGGTCAACTCAGGAGAAGTTGCTGTTTGGTGAGCACATGGGTTATTTCAACTATCCTTTCTCCAGAGAGATTTTGTTGGACCAGATCTAGCATCCAGTCTTGCTTTTTCTCATAAACACAGTCCTACTATCAGCAGAATGTCAGCTTACTAGAGCACTCAATGAAACTTCCAAAGACAGTATATTTCCTACATGTTTCTAGTGAAACAGAACAGAAATATGTCCCTGGAGTTGATACTATGGGGTCATATAATTAGGCTTCAACATAACTTTGCAGGGTAAAAAATAATCTTAAGAATTATGTACAATACTGTACATTTAACATAGCAGCTAAGGTGTCAAAAATCTGGACCCTCAGTTGAATGTAATTTCCCACATATCCAATTTTAGAATGGGGTTAGATACACCAAATGTTTAGTTCTGAGGAAGAAAAATTGTAGTTTTTTTTTTTTAAGAAATGGGCTAACTCCAACCCATACTTTAAAAAAGATGCCCCAGAAGAGTTTCTTGATAAATATGTCAGCCATGAATCAGCGCTAACTATTATAATAATCATAAAAGGAAAACAGGCTGTCAAAAAACACAGTGGTTAGATGCCGTCATTGCTAACACCAGCCAGAACACAGAATAACTCAAAGAAATAGTGCAAGAACAGAAGATTTCAAGACACCTGACCCATGGAATCAGCAAGAGTCAGACATGACTGAATGGATAACATCAACAACATCCTTATAAGGATCACCTTTATCTTTTCAATAAAATACTGAAGATAACACCAGCAATCTCTTGGCTAGGTACACAAGATGGACAGTGTGTTTTCTGCAAAGTAGTTTCCAATGAAGCTCTTGTACCAACAACTGCAGCTTATGGTCTGAAGAATCAGTACCATTTAAATACAACTTAAATATAACTGGTAAATAGAAGCAACTTTAGTCCTATCAAATGATTCTATTGAACACAATTGTGGTACAGGCCCATCTCTCTTCAGAATAAGTAAGTTAAAGCAAGTGGCTTTTAGATAAGTCCCGGCAGATTCAAACTTCCTGCATCTACATCATATTCCACAATATAGGCATATGTCTACTATCTACTGCACACAGATATATTAAGACCATCACTCCCGGGAATCTCAACTTAGGAACCTATTGCAATAATAAGAGAAAGTGTCAGATAATAGTCCTTTGCATTTATATGGTCCATTACTTCCATTCTTTGATTCTTATATTGATCAAAAATTTCTGAAGGATACCTTATTTGAACTTTAGAACGTATAATGCAGTTATCATTCAGGAAGAAGACATGTGGTTTTTGCTTTGGTATGAGCTGAGATTCTTGAACCACATGAAGAACATTATTGGAATTCATATGAACACAGATAACAACTTCTTTTCAGACTTGGAAGTCAGATTGCATAAAGGAAGTAATGAGGTGATAGTAGTGGAAATAAAAGGGAAGGACCAGCAAGTACACATTCTTTAAAAATGTGCAAAGACAAAAAAATGTGAGAGACCTTGGGCTACATGTCTTATTTCTGGATGATTATTATAGCTTCTAAAGTTCAAATAAGATACTCTTTGATCATTTTAAATATAACACAGGAATTATATGAGGATAACATGGGGGGTTAGAAACTGTATATATTGTACTGTTGTCCCAATTTGCTTTTTCAAGAAGTAACTTTTTTTTCTTTGAAGACGTTTTGCTTCTCATACAAGAAGCTTCTTCAGCTCTGACTGGATAGTGGGGACTGGCAGGGTTTATAGTCCGTGCAGACAACTGATCATTTGCATTCTTTTAGATAATTTTTGAGTTCACTTGGAGGTTTATTTGGGTCATCAGGGTCATCTGAGTAGTACAAATGAGTGCGGAGCCTCTTTGAAATTGCTGAAAGGACTATGTTGTGGAGCTTTGCTTTCTGCAAAAAAATTTTTTGGGAATCTCCATAGACATGTACGGACACGGTAGCTCAGTGGCTAAGATGCTGAACTTGTCGATCAGAAAGGTTGTCAGTTTGGTGGTTTTAATCCCTAACACTGCGTAATGGAGTGAGCTCCCATTACTTCTGCCAACTTAGCAGTTTGAAAGCATGTAAAAATGCAAGTAGAAAAATAGGGACCACTTTTGTGGGAAGATAACAGTGTTCCATGTGCCTTTGGCATTTAGTCATGCCACATGACCATGGAGATGTCTTTGGACAGCACTGGCTCTTCAGCTTTGTAACGGAGATGAGCACTATTCCCTAATGTCAAAAACGACTAGCACGTATGTGCGAGAGGAAACTTTACCGTTTCCTTTAGACAAGTAGCTATGCACTTTGAGATGAACATCCTTTGAGTGGTGAGAATATGAATGGATCTCCAGAAAAATTGCAGATTACAGAAACCATTTGTGCTTCAGTTTGAAATGCAGCCAACACAGACTCATCATCAACAGCCTGCACCTGTGTTCAACAGTGAAGGGACACAGGCAAAAACATACTGCAGAAGGAATATAAATCCTTCCATTCCCCACCGTCCAAGCAGAGCGAAGAAGCTTCTTGAATAAGAAATGAAACATCTTCAAAGAAAAACAAGGAAGTCCAGTTTTCTCTTGAAAAATCACTTTTGGGACAACCATGATCTGGATGACTGAGAATCTCCATAGACATTGTATTGTTGTGTATTTCTTGGAGGAGATACAGGCTATAGAAATATATAAATTTGAATAGTATTTCAACTATCTGCCTTCTAAGACATCAAACAGGTACTTTTTTTCAGTTATCCTACCTTTGAATACTTTTACTTAGCAATACCTGGGATTGAGCTTTGAATTTCTGGCATTCAAAGCATGTACAATGACCTCTCAGATTAATGGTAGCTGTTACAGATGTTTGGAAAGGTTGAATGCTATGCCTGTCAGACAGCATAGATACTGGTGCTTTTTTTAGATTTAAATTCAGATGGGACAGCTAACTCATGGACCTGTGTTCACAATAAGATGCAAGAGTAGAATTACCCTTATCCACAATATTTATGGATCCACCTTGGCTTGGCTTAATTACCTGAATTATTCAACATCGTATAAATATCTTTCACCCACCAAGTAAGGTTGCACTGATTACCGTAGTAAACAATCTTATTCATCAGGTGAAAGAAGGGAAAAAAGGAAAAACACAAAGAACAACCTACCCACCAAGCCAGCAACAACTATATTTAGCACTGTATGGGCCAGACTGTCAAAACCTCTCTTTTTTTTTTTTTTTTTTTTGAGCAGATGAATACAATTATTTTGAAGGAGTTTTCTGGATCAGTAGGGCTCTGTGCAGTCTTAGCTTGTGTCACAGGAAATTAAAAAGTTAACAACATGTGCAGAATGTAAAATGAAAGCCCTTACACAATCTGAGCAATTGATATGAATCTTTCTGAGCAGGGCAAGGATTCATTTCTCCTTGCCCCTTCCCCTGCCCTGTATTTAGAGCTTATTCATTATGCATGAAGAATGATGAAGGTAGATAAAGACTGAACTTGACTGTTTGCCATAGCCATGTACTTTCAAGTACAAAAGAGCTGTGGTCATTAATATTGGGAAGGATTACCAGAGCAATTTAATTTCCTAGTCCTGGGAATTGATATCTTACCACCCAATATTTGGAATGAACAAAAGTAGGTTGTCTTTGGCCATTAGGATGTTATTAGGTATGCTTTTAAATTGTTGAGGATGATCATATCTGGACTATAAAAATTCTTAGGTGGCAGCAGAATGTTCAATGTTTCTATATCTCTAGTACTGTCTAGTGGTCATCTGTATTTGCAGATCAAATATAGTAACTCTAACTGGGTGTCATCTGTATATCTTGACTTCACTCACATCAGATCCCAATTCCAATATTTCATTTTCAGAAACAAAAGGAATTTCCATGGTTCCTTTTTTAACTTCTTCAACAAATATTTACATCACTGTGTTTATTCTATGTTGACTTAAAGCTATTCTCAAGCTCTATGGGCCTTTGGCTGCTTTAGAATGAGTAACTAAGGATGTTGCAGTAAAAAAGAAATCAGCAGATTGAAATTAAATAAAATGTTTCCCTTTCTCCAGGAATATTCAGGGGTTGTTGCAAGCCCACAAAGTTAAAGATAATTTTGTAACAGGATAAGACTGCCTATTCCATTATCTTTTACAAGACTCCCACCTCTACTTTCTCTTTGTCTCATTAAAAAAAATCTAATTATATTTAAAAATGTAAAATTTGCTGTTGCATGACATGTCATATTTGTAGTAAGTAGTTATCTTTTGCCTCCCAGCTTTTCATGAAGTAAGATGGATTTTAAAATGACTTTATATCTTGGTTAATGCAGCCATCTTTCTTTCTTTCCTTGTGACACCTGCATTTTATTTTCTCAAAATCTTCTTAAATTACCGTGACATGCTTTTAATGCCATGGAAATACAAATGTGTTATACTGTCAAGCCTCTAAACAAAAGCAAATGCCAAAAGTTTCCAAAACTTAAGCTTGTCAAATAATATTTATTTATAACTCCCCCCTCCCCCAGTCTCAGAATTTTGCTGATTGAAGTAAATGGTCTTGAAGCAAATGTACTTTTTCTGAGGCAGAAATAAATTCAGTTAGCAAGAGTACAGGTAGTCCTCGACTTACAACAGTTCATTTAGTGACTATTTAAAGTTACAACATATTGAAAGAAGTGACTTGTGAGCATTTTTCATACTTATGACCATTGCAGCATCCCCATCGTCATGTGATCAAAATTCAGTCAAGGGCATCTAGCTCAATTCACTAATAAATGTGGCATTTTATTGTCAGTTCTGAGGTTCAGCAGAATTCATAAATAATCAGTTATCCAGAATTATTTTTTTTTCTTCTTCTTCTTCTTCTTCTTCTTCTTCTTCTTCTTCTTCTTCTTCTTCTTCTTCTTCTTCTTCTTCTTCTTCTTCTTCTTCTTCTTCTTCTTCTTCTTCTTCTTCTTCTTCTTCTTCTTCTTCTTCTTCTTCTTCTTCTTCTTCTTCTTCTTCTTCTTCTTCTTCTTCTTCTTCTTCTCCTCCTCCTCCTCCTTCTTCTTCTTCATATTGGTATTAGTATTAGTATTATGTATCAATCAGGGCACTTTGCTCTCTATTGAAGCAACCGGGGTAAACTTGAGAGGAAGGGATGCTGCAGAAATGTTCACCAAAACCTGATTTCCCAACTTCCTGCTTCCAGGAATTTGGAACTAATTTATTATCTGATACCTCATTTCCCTAGCCTTTTATTTCCAAAGCAAAATTTACAGGTAATCTTTGACTTATAACCATTTGGTTAGTGACCATTTGAAGTTACAGCAAAAAGAAAAAAAAGTGATATGACCATTTTTTCACATGACCACTGCAGCATCCCCATGATCACATGATCAAAATTTGGATGCTTGGCTCCTGGTCCATATTTATGATGATTGCAGAGTCTCAAGGTCATGCGATCACTTTTTGTGGCCTTCTAACCAGCAGAATCAATGGGGAGGCCAGATTCACTTAATAACTATGTAACTAAACAACTGCAGTGATTCATTTAATAACTGTGGCAAGAAAACTCACTTAACAACTGTCTCGCTTAACAACATAAATTTTGGGCACAATTATGATTGTGAGTCAAAACTACCAGTAGCAAACTGGAAAAATCTGTTTTAATCAGTCATAATCATGCCTTTGGATTATATTCCTGTGAATGTTCTCTCCTTATTTTAGTAGATTGTACTGATCATTAAATGGTGATGTTTGGTAAAAGTAATAACACAGTATTTATATTTAGCTAGAGTACCATTTTATTAAAGAAATGTATTATTAAAACCCTTGATACAGAGATAATTTTACTTCTGAATTTCATTGAGACGTATTCTAAATACGTATTCTAAATTTCATTGAGACATATTCTAAATACGGAGGGAAGAGAAGAGCAAAAGCATTTAATTCAAAGCCAAAGATCTTTTATTTATGTAACATATTTGATGTAACAAGTTATCTTTTTGTTCTGAACAAACAAGGCATAGACTAGAGAAACTGAAACATCATTATTACAGGTTCCTTTTATATGGCCTCCATTTTTATTGCTCTAAAGATGCTTGAGTCATAACCTATTTAGAGCAGGGCTGTCCAACCTTGATAACTTTAAGACTTTTGGACTTCAATTTCCAGCCTCGTTAGCTGAGGAATTCTGGGAATTGATTCCTCAAAGAACAATGTATTGAATACATCATATTGGCACAACTGGTAAAAACCAACTCTGAAAGTTCCCGTGGTTTTCACCTAATTAAAAAGTGAAAGTTCACCTTTTTCTCCCTCTACCAGTCATCAGTCACATTGTCCAATAGAGATGCTGGCCTGTTTCTTGGTTACTTTATTCCTCCTCTTCCCAGCTGTCTGTTGAAGTCTCCTTGGTTGCCACAGGAAATTTTTCTATTTTGACTACAAACCCCCAGCTAACTATTTTCCCTCCCTGGCTTGTGACAACACTGAAGTCATAAAGATGTCCTCAGTCAGGTTCGCTTCAGGGTTGACAGGTGAAACAACTTTTCTACCAACTAACTTCTTCAATTTTTAAATATTAGGAAGAAAGAGAAAGAAGTAGCCAGAATTTCACTTGATGCAAAGCAATTGGATAATTCAAACTGTGATTAATTCAAGAGGATTAAATTCTTAGAAATATGAAAGATGACACCATCCTGTGTAGGTATTATGTTTTTGAAAAACTTCATAATTGCACCAATCTATTTTCATATTTCCCCGTACTCATTGCAGTATGAACAGGAACAGGGGAAAGAGGGAGGAGAGGAGAGGAGTGGAGAGGAGTGGAGAGACAAGGGAGGAGAGGAGAGGAGTGGAGAGGAGAGGAGATGAAAGGATAAGGAAAGGAAAGGAAAGGAAAGGAAAGGAAAGGAAAGGAAAGGAAAGGAAAGGAAAGGAAAGGAAAAGAGCAGGAAATATTTCATTTTTCCATTTAGGAATCCTAATCATATGGATGAATGATGTATTTCAAAGAACCAATTATCAGGTAAGCACAGTTCTCCCTTCTCATAATGGTCTGGTCACTAGAAGCTAGTTAACAATTGTAAGAGACTTCACAGAGGGATATTTTGAAAATCACACTAATAAAGATAATTCAACTTGAAAAGAACACACTGTGACCTTATAACCAAGAACTTGGTTCTGTTCTCATTACAAAAACAACCTTGGAACTAATCATGTTAAAGCTTGCAAAGGCTCCCTGCTATGGTAGGTTATTTACATAAAATAATAACAATGTTTAATATCAAACTACATCCAGGCAAAATAATATGAAATTCTAATTTTCTATTTTTTGTTGTATAAATAATTCCAGATAAAGGCCATTCACAAGATTCTCAATTCATTTTCTATTTCAGTGCAGTGTTGACATCAGCCGTGCCAGACAATTATTGGCTATTTATTTAATAGAGTTATATAAACTGGCCAAATACAATAAAACAACTATGCTAGGAAACAATAAGAACAATTCAAACTGAATAGCATCATGCAGACTTAGGAGCCCTGTGTAGTCCTGGCTCATTTATAGGCTAAAATAAACCAATTAGGATTCAATATCTACTTGACAACTTATTTGTTGGGCCTGGTACATGTCCATTACAAGCGACCAAACCAGAGGACCCCAATTGAGAAGTCCATATCTTTTAAGTTACCAGCCTTATTACTTGAACTGATAGAGATTCAGTGTTAATTCCATTCCTTTGGTGCTACGTATGTGTAACCAGGGCCATTCAAGTAATTAATTCCCCAGTTGTTAAAGGCTTTAACTGAACCCAGAAGAGTGCTAAGGCTAAGTTAAGCTGGTCAGAAAAGGTTGTCAGATCAGTATTTCAGTGGGATTTTTGTGCAACTTTTCAATGATGTGATCCACTGTCCAAGAGGTCTCCAAACCTGGCAAAGTTGGCTGAGGAATTCTTTCTTTCTTTATTCATTTGATTTGTCAATCACTTACAAGATAATAAGTATAAGGATAAACATAGTTATGAATACATGAAATGAATACATATAAGAAAAATAAAAGAAACAATAGGACAGGGACTGTAGGCACGTTGGTGCACGTATGCACGCCCCCTACAGACCTCTTAGGAAAGGGGTGAGATCTAAGGTTCTAGGAGTTGAAGTCCACAAGTCTTAAAGTTGCCAAGTTTGGGGACCCCTGCACTATCCCATGAAGATGCTACAGACCTCGAAATATAGTGCAGATAGGCCTTGACTTTCAACCGTTCAATTAGTGACCATTTGAAAAAAAAAAAGATTTACCTCAAGGGTTTTAATGATCTGCTATGTTAACAAAATTTATCAGCATTGACGCATTCTCATGCTCATGTGATCAGAAGTTTGGCATTTGGCAACTGGCATGTCTTTATGATATTTGTTTAGTGACCACTCAAAGTTATGATGGCACTGAAAAATGGGACCTATGACCATTTTTCACCCTTATGACTGTTGCAGATCATCATGGTCACATGATTAAAATTTGTATGCTTGGCAACTGGCTCATATTTATGATGGTTGCAGTGACTTGGGGTCATGCAATCACCTTTTGCAAACTTCTGATAAACAAACTCAATGAGGAAGCCAGATTCACTCAACAAACATGTTTCTAACTTAACAACTGCATTTGATTCACTTAACAATTGTGGCAAGGAAGATCATAAAATGAGACAAAACTCATTTAACAATGGTCTAACTTAGCAGCAGAAATGTTGATTGTAAATTGTGCACAATATGTGAACAGTCTACTTATGGTTCTTGTTTCAAGCACTGAATTCTTCTTGCAAAATTTCCCTTTTCATTTTATTGCTACCATAGTTGAAAAGCAATACATCTGCAGCTGTGAATGAGGAGAAAAGAGCACTTTCTATTACAAATCCTGAGTACAAGGCCCTTGCAATTTACCAGTTCTGAAAACAGAGCAAAATATATTTATCATGAATACATTTTCTTTCCAGCAGTCTCTGCACTGAGATCAGTCTGTGTTCAGAAGTCATACTGAGAATTTGCAATCAGTTTTGAAAACATAATGAACAAAATGACATAATCTTCCTCTGAAGGCTATATCTGTTCATAACCTTCAATTCCAAACATCATAATTAATGGTCAGTGTTGATAGGAGCTGGAGTCCAACAATATTGCTATACTACAAGGCTAAAGATGTACAGAAATTGTGTCTCATATTTTTTTACTGTAAAATATCATGATATGCCAATGTGGACTTTATGGTTAAGAATTTTGGCAATGAAATGGATGCTTCTGCCTCATATTATTCACCTTAAAGAATATCTGCAGAAGCTTTTATTTCTTTTACAAGCTAAGTAAAAAGAAAAAAACATTATTTAAGCTACTTTGTATTTAAATGAAGCACATTTAAAAGCAATTGCAAAAGAAAGAAAACATGTTGGTCAGAATTATGTCAAGAATTATTAAAGGAAGTCGAGGAAATTTTTAAAGGTACTATTTTTGAAACTACTGATGTTGAGAAACCTCACTTTCAAATTTCTGCAGATTTCAGTTCTAAAGACTGAGTATATTCAATCACAGAACTGAGTGGGATCATTGTGCAGTTCTTTATGGGGAGGCTGATTTTGATAATGATTAACACCATACCCTGGGGTGTATCTAACTATGCATATAGGATACAAAACTTCAATAAACCATTAATAATTATGATGCTGTCTCCAAGTGCAGAAATCTTTGATCAAGTGGGAGCATATCCATGGAAGGAAAAGAATGGACTTTCATTCACAATCTCCCTTTTTCAGTTCCTTCCTTCCCATTGAGGTCATTTTCCAAGAAATATAGAAAGAGGAGGAGGAGGAGGAGGAGAAAGGAAGGAATCATTGAAGATAATTCTTCCTTTGTGTATTGAAAAAAATTGATTTGATTAAATAACATTGGGTGAAAGGAAGACTTCACCAAGGCCCAGTCAATGTTCCTGTGTGCTCCACGAAAGCATCTAATTTGATTTCACATTAAGTATGCATTTCTTGTGTACAGATTTCATTTAATGATGTAATTAGCCTCCATAACAGAATTGGAAGTGCAATCAGCCCAACAAGACCTTGTTCCTTGTCATCACAGGAAGATAGGAGATGAACCATCCCTAACCTCCCTCTATCTGTTTGTTTTTAAGAATAGTAATAATAATTACTGCCATGAAGAGTGATAATGATTTGTTCTTCAATGTGAATTGGAAAAAATTCATTTCAAGGCACCTCATCACAGCCTCACCAGACACAGTTTGATGATTAGCTTCCTTAGATATTGAATTATAACATCTATCCCATTGCAATTCTATGGCTGCATATTATCATGGTTTTATCTTAATATTTTATTGTGTATGTGTGAGTGTGTGTGTATAGCATGTGTGTGCGTATGTTTCATTTAAATTCTATTGTCTTTGTACATATAATGTGTTCTATTAGTGTTGTATATTAGGGATTGCATGACTTATGTAGATGCCATATGCTAAATAAATGGGGGAAAATGTATTCCATGCATGTTATGCATTATTCCATATGCCAGAGAGGGCACTTGAAGCCTCTGCATATGTGAAGCCTGCAGCCTTTTATATCTACAACCAGATACGGATCAAGTGTTCTTGATCTTTGGTGATCCCAAAATCACCAGGAAACTGTATGATGATTGCAGGGGTGGGATTCTACCGGTTCTGCCCCGTTCTGTAAAACCGGTAGCTCTGAAGAGCAGCAAACATAGAACCAGTTCTATGTCTGCTGCTGTTTTGGCCCACCCACCCACCTGGGCTGTTACCTGACCTTTATTTTCTGCTGTTTCAACCTCAGCTGCTTTGTGCGGCACAGCTGAGGTTGAAAAAGCAGGAAAATAGTGCTTTTTTCAAACGCTGCACACCTGCACGCAGCGCTGCTCAGCTGTTTGGGCAGCATAACTGATGACATTCCACATGTGCGCTCAGTGCACATCTAGCCCACATGCACAAAAAGCACATATGCGCATACAAATCACAAAAACACTGAACCGGTAGTTACACCAGTCGGATCCCACTGGATGATTGGAATTTCTGCATATGTAGAATTTTCATGAATCTGGTTAATTGTCTGTTTAGTTAATTGTTGTTAGCCTAACTAATATTTCTAAACAAATGTAAATTATTTGTATTAATCACCACAAAAAAGCAAAGAAAACGCTGTAGAACATAGGAAAATGTAGATTACCAATCAGCAATTATGTAATCAAACTATCTATTTACTTGATGTGAGACTAGGTAACACAGGCAGGAAATATTGAGAGATTCTGAGTGTTGAAATTTCAACAGAACAGTACTAGAGCTGTGTTTGTGCAATACGTAAAACTGTAAAGTTGCCAAACATATTTCAGCTCAGCATGTTGCACAAAGCCAGCCTAGGTAGTTAGTTCGCACTCAGTGTGTCAACATACTCAGAAAATTAGAGTAAATCATGTTGCTGTTTATTTTATTTATTTACTGTTTATTACATAACTACATTTATTTGTCCATGTGTTATTATGAGAACACACTCAATAAGGAAATGATTTATTGATGCATTACATGCATACACCATATTTCTCCTTTTACAGTTTAAAAAGTATAAAAGCTGCAGAAGTTGGATGGTTCTGGATCTATTATAGGGTCAGACTGACAATTTGTAAGAGCTCCTACTGAACCTAGAATGTGAGTCCATTTGGTCAAGTGATTAGAAACTGGGAGACTGAAAGTTCAACTCCTGCCTTGGCCAGAAAAGCGACCCCCGTCCCCCTTTTTTTTTTTTGGTAAATTTTATTTGAGTTTTCACAAAGAGAAAAAAAAATACAAATAACACATCTTTTTTGAAAGCAGCATAATCCCGGGTTACATTTCTTCGTACAGACACAAATTCAGGTTCATGCTCATTTTTATATTCTATTCCATACCTTATTACTATTTTACATTTTCTACATAGCTTCTCCCCTCTTTTAATAATCTCAATTTTATTTTATTTAAAATTATAAAAATATATAATAAAAACAACATTCCATTCCAATTGAATTCCATCATTAATATTAATATTCATTAAAGTCTTAACATCTTTAACATTACTTTTCAATTAAATATCATACTTCTATGGGAACAATTATAAGTTTTCCATAGTTAATTCCCTCCCCCCCCCATTTCACTTATATTTTATAAAACATTAACTAATTAAAATGTTCCCGTTCCTTCCTAATTCAATTTTCTCATTTACTTTATTTCACTTATTTTATTCACAAACATTTCACTAAATTATTTTTACTATGTTATTTTTTATAAGTTTAAATTCCAGGGTACCTTGGTTGTTGCTTTTACAATTTAACCCGGTCAGCCAAAACTTTCACTTCTTATCTTCCTCCTGCACATTCTTTTCCTTTTCCGGTTGAGTTCTTCTTTGTAGTGGCCATTTCTGACCACCACTGCAACCGTCTTCAGGAAAGGGATTAATGGCCAGCTGAGGAGGAGAGATGCAGCTCTCCTTGACCCTGCTGGTGGTTTCCCCCTTCTTCACCATCTCTACAGGGTGGCTTAGCCCCGAAACCAGCTGGCTCGGGGCACTCCAGCGGTGAGCCCAGAGAGAAACCGCGCACGACCGCAGATTTCTGTCTGTCACTGAAGCTCTTTAAATCAGAAGTCTTTCAGAAAAGCGACCTTGAGCCAGTCATTCTCTCTCAACCCAACTCATTTCACAGGGTTGTTGTTTTGGGGAGAATAGGAGGAAGAAGTATGTTGGATACGTTCACTGCCGAGAATTGTTTGTAAAAATAATAAAGGTGGGATACCAGATCAATAGATAAATAAATGCATCTATGATTTCAGATGAGACTTCTGTTCACAGGTCAGGGACTAGCTTTTAGTTACCTATTCTTTTTTTTTTTCAGGATAGAAGGGACATATGCATATTTTTATAGGAAAGACATCCTTTTCTAGCTTCTGTTTAAGACTGTTCATCATTGCTTATTTGGATATGTACTGTCTATGTATCTCTCTATTTCTGTGTGTGTGTGTGTGTGTGTGTATACGCACGCACACAAACACACACACACACCAGAGGTGGTATTCAACAGGTTCTGACCAATTCTGGAGAACCGGTAGCAGATTTTTTGAGTAGTTCGGAGAACTGGCAAATACCAACTCTGACTGGATATTTTGCAGTATCCTTCCCCTGCCATGTCCACCAAGCCATGCCCATAGAACTGGTAGTAAAAAAAAAAAAATTGAATCCATCACACACACACACACACACACACACACACACACACACACTTTTTACCTCCCTGTTATCCCTTAATTTATGTCTCACTGTGTGTAATGTAAATACACACATATATTTTGTGTATACACACACACAAGTATGTTGAAGATAATCCCAACAGATAGTAAAGACCTCGGTAATGGTATGCCCTAATCCATGGAAAAGCTGTTCTAGTTCCACACTTTTATGCACTTTATTCTTGAAATAGCTGCTCACTGATTCACCTTTCTACAGACAAATTTGAAATTTCTTAAATAAATTCAAAGGCAGTTTGCTATAGCACAAGAGGGATGGATATTTCCTATCAACTGTATTCATTTGGCCTCAAGGAACTATTCTGATTTCCTGGATGTCATGAGAAGATTTTAATACTGTTAATAGTCTTGTGATGTGCATAAACCTTTATTCAGCATATAAACAGGTAGGGATTTTAAAATACTGACCCTCAGAAAACCTCTTTAATTGAACAGATTTAAAACAATTATTTTTGTAAAGGGAGTATCTATACTGCATTAGTAGTAATTACTATGAGTGCCAGCTATAGAATATAAGGAGGTTTATAAAAACACAGCCCAGTTAAATGGATGTCATTTGATTTTGTTGTGAAAATAGCACAGGGATTCTTTCTATTTGTTCTGTACCATTATTTGCATTCTTGAAACCCCGCATTTTGATTGGTCAAAGCGCGGGATGATCTGATTGGTTTAGCGAGCCGCGCTGATTGGCCCGCTGAGAATCTCCCGTGATTGGCAGATACGAATTGCGGGAGATTCAAAGTGGTGCCATTGGCTGCGGCCGCCGCGGCTTGAGAATAAAAAGCCGCAAGTTTTCCCTTGGAGCCAGATCGGTTCTGGGGACCAGTAAAGAGCTGAAACCTAGTCACCGCCTCCTGGTCTCTTTACTGACAGACACGACACTGGTGACGAAGGTGGGATCCCGATCCTGAACCCCAGCAAGCACGTGTCCGACGGAAGCAAGACCGACGAGATGGCCAGCATCGCTCCGCCCACACCCTTCAACCCCGCTAGCGAGGACTGGGAATCCTACACGGAGAGATTCCGCATGTTCCTCGAATGCAGCGACATGAAGGACGCCACCGGGCCGAAGAAACGAGCCGTCTTCCTGACACACTGTGGGCCCGCAGTGTTCAAGATGGCGAAAGCCCTAGCGAAATCCGCTGACATCACCGGGATGGACTGGGCCAACCTCGAACCCTTACTCCGAAAACACCACGCTCCCGCCGTGCCCACCCTCATCAGATGGCACGAGTTTTACTGGCGGGACCAGAGGTTGGGCGAAAGCCTCAGCGACTTTGTTGCAGAGCTGCGGAACCTAGGAGGACTATGCGGGTTCTCCGACATGGACGAGGCCCTACGGGACCAAGTCGTGCTCGGGCTTCGGGACCCAGTCCTACAGAGTCGGCTGATGGCCAAAGGCGACATTGCCCTCGCCAATGCCATCGCTGAAGCCACCGCAGCTGAGGCCACCCGGCAGTCAGCAAACCGCATGTGGAGACCAGATGCCGGGGACTGCACCGCGAACAACAACCCTGGATGGGTGACCGAGGCCCAACCGGAAGCAAGTCACCATGAAACTACCACCCACCATGGCAAATTCCACTCCGCCTCTGACACTTCAGACGACAAGGAGGAAATCCACCGGCTCCAGGCAGGACGCGACCAGTGCAGTCAGCGGGGTCGTAAGTCGGGGACCGCGTGTGCCAGTTGCGGAGGTGACCACACTAGATCCGAGTGCCGGTTCTTCAATGCAGTTTGCCGGCACTGTGACAAAAAGGGTCACATCGCCCACGTCTGCCGACTAAAGAAAGCCTATAGCCCCAGACAGCGGGACCACAGCGAGCAGAGACGGGACAGCACACCCCCCAGAGCCAGAGATCACCCAGCCGACAGCCGATGGGACCAGAGCGGGCAAACCCGATGAGGCGGAGAGACCCGGCGGAAGGAGGAAACCCACCAGATGGTCATCATCGGCCACGCATCAACCACCGACACCCGAAAATTCTACTTGAAGGCGAGCCATGCAAGATGGAAGTGGACTCTGGGTCCTACCTCTCCATGGTCGCCTGGCAAGAAATCAAATGCTTGGGGCCTACCATCCAAAAGAAGGGACTGGAGAATCAGAGACTAATCATTAAAGACTACCAGGGAAACCGCATCCCGGTAGTCGGAACCAAACAATTCAGAGTAACATTTAAGGGATGCACTGCAAAGCTTCCCCTAACAATTGTGGACCGAGACTGACCCAGCCTTTTGGGACTGCAATGGTTCGCACCACTCGGCATCGAAGTCACAGGCATCAACCACATCGCCGAGACTGATTGGGAGCAACAACTGGCACGGGATTTCCAAGAAGTGTTCAACGGCACCCTAGGCAAGTACCGAGGTCCCCCTATCTCTTTCAGCCTAGACCCAAACGTTCCCCCGAGATGCCTAAAACCAAGGCGGGCACCTTTCACACTCAGACCAAAAATTGACAAGCTCGTCAAGCAAGGGGTCCTACAACCAATAGACCATGCCCGGTGAGAGACCCCAATAGTCACCCCAGTCAAGCCCGATGGGTCGGTGAGAATCTGCAGGGACTATAAGGCCACCCTAAACTGCGCCTTGCAACAAAGCGCCTACCCTGTCCCAGTAGTGCAGCATCTTCTACACTCACTGCGGGGAGGCAAGGTTTTTGCGAAACTTGACCTGGCCCAAGCATACCAGCAGCTGCCGATCGACAAAGAAACCGCGGAGGCGCAAACCATAGTCACCCACCGGGGAGCTTTCCGATGTAACCGACTCCAGTTCAGAGTCAGCGTGGCGCCTGGAATTTTCCAGAGCCTCATGGAGAGATTCTTACAAGGCATCAAGAGGGTGGTGCCCTATTTCAATGATGTGCTGGTATCGGCAGCCAACCAGCCAGAACTAGAGGGTCGAATAAGGGAGGTGCTAACCAAATTCAAGGAAACCGGGCTAAAGGTGAAGAGGGAAAAGTGCCAACTTTACACAGAGCGGGTCGAATTCCTGGGGTACCTCCTAGACCGGCACGGCATCCACCCAACCGACACCAAAATTAAAGCCATCAAAGAGTCCCCCGCACCCAGGTCTAAAACGGAACTGCAGGCGTTTCTGGCACTACTTAATTTTTACAATGTTTTCCTGCCCCAAAAGGTGACCGCAGTGGAGCCCTTGCATAGGTTCTTGGACAAGGCGGCTACCTGGACTTGGGGAAAACACGAGGAAGCCGCCTTCAGGAAAACCAAGGACCTGTTCACTTTGGATGCCGTCCTCATCCAATACAATGAGACCCTACCACTCGCCGTCACATGCGACGCCTCACCCTTCGGCGTCAGTGCCATCCTCAGCCACACAATCCCAGATGGAAGAGAAGCGCCCATCGCCTTCTTCTCCAGGACACTCACCAAACTGGAGCAGAACTATAGCCAGCTGGACAAGGAGGCCCTAGCCATCGTCGCAGCAGTGAAGAGGTTCCACGAGTACCTTTACGGCCGCACCTTCACAATCATCACGGACCACAAGTTATTGCTGGGCATCCTGGCAGGAAACTGGGCCACCCCGAACATTTTATCTCCCAGGATGACAAGGTGATCCAAATTCCTTGCCGCCTACAGCTACCGGCTCACACACTGACCCGGTAAGACTATTACACATGCAGACGCTTTGATCCGCTCACCGCTACCCGACCTAGACACTGACCCAGCACCCACAACGAGCACCCTCAGCATAGAGACTCTGCCCGATCTACCCATAACCACGTCAGACATTGCCCGAGAAACCAATAAAGACAAACGTCTGGCGCAGGTGTTACATTGGGTAGAGAAAGGGTGGTCGGAAAAGGACAACGATGAAGCATTCAAAACATTCTGGAACAGGAAAACGGAACTTTCACTGCAAAAAGGGTGTGTACTGTGGGGGGATAGGGTGGTTATCCCAGAAAAACTGCAAGGGAAGGTATTGGGGTTGTTACATGAGGGGCACCTGGGCATAGTTAGAACGAAAGCCCTGGCCAGAAGTTACGCTTGGTGGCCAGGGATGGATAAGCAAATCGAGGCCTGGGTGGCAAAGTGTCAACGCTGCCAAGAAACCAGACTGAGCCCTCCCGCAGCACCGATCCGGGAATGGGAAACCCCCAGGGGAACCTAGTCTAGGGTCCACATAGACTTTGCCAGGCCCACCAAGGGACATACATTCCTCGTAACCGTAGATGCTTACTCCAACTGGCTGGAGGTAAGCAACATGAAATCCACCACCACAGAGGCCGTAACCAAGGAACTTTGCAAACTATTCGCAACCCACGGCCTCCCGGATGTCATCATGTCAGACAACGTGCCCCAATTCACCTCGCTGGAATTTGAAAAATTCCTAGTGGAACGGGGCATACGACACACACTGACAGCTTCGATGCATCCGGCGGTGAACGGAAGGGCGGAACGGATGGTTCAATTCACGAAAAAAACCATCCAGAAAATCGAACACGGGGAAATCCAAGACAAAATAAATAAAATGCTTTTTATCCAACATATAACCCCGAACACAACAACGAACAAAAGCCCGGCAGAGCTACTGATGGGGAGGAAAATAAGGTCCCCACTCGACAGACTGCATCCCATATACAACCCGGAAAAAAACCCCAAACTCCTCCAGCAAGTACCGGTCTTTTGCGCCAGGCGATGCCGTCTATGCAAAAAACCTAACCGGACACCCACTATGGGTACCAGCAACCATAACCCAACTGACAGGTCCCCACTTGTACCGGCTGCAAACAACCAACGGACGAGAGTGGAAATGCCACATTGATCAAATAAGATCGAGAACAGCCACAAGAAACACAACCGACACGCAACCAGACACAGAAAATCCCCTTAACACAAGCCAAGAGGGGAGGGAATACCCTGGGAACCAAAACCCAGAAGAAAACCAACCATACTCACCAGCAAGCAGCCAGCTCGAAGCCTCACCAGAGAGAAGCAGCCAGGCCAGCTCGACCAGCCCAGAAAGACCGGGCGGGAGCGGTGAGAACCGCAGCTCAACCAGCCCGGGTAGATTGGGAGGGAGCTGCGACAAGCGGCCCGGCAAGGAATACCAGGCGGTTCCATCGACGAGGCCGAGAGACACGAAGAACCCGACCGAACCGGCCAGGAGCCAACCAACGACTGACCTGTGCAGGTCCAGTAGGCAAGTGCGGAGCCCCGCCTAATTACGGGACTACGTTACGTAGGACCAAACCAAGAGGGGAGGGGTGTTCTGTACCTTCATTTGCATTCTTGAAACCCCGTGTTTTGATTGGTCAAAGCGTGGGGTGATCTGATTGGTTTAGCGAGCCGCACTGATTGGCCAGCTGAGAATCTCCCGCGATTGGTGGATACGAATCACGGGAGATTCAAAGCGGTGCCATTGGCTGCGGCCACCACGGCTTGAGAATAAAAAGCCGCAAGTTTTCCCTTGGAGCCAGATCGGTTCCAGGGACCAATAAAGAGCTGAAACCTAGTCACCGCCTCCTGGTCTCTTTACCGACGGACACGACACTATTTATTTCTTTTTAAGAGATAAATTATTTCCAGAATAATGTTTTTGCTTGTTGAAGTGTGGTACATTTAATATAATTAATTAATCAAGGTAAACTTCATCTGGAGCTGGTTTATTCAGAAGGGAATCTTACATTTGCTGGGATTTATTTCCAAGGACATGGGATAGCAACTTAAACACAATTAAAACTATTTTGTATAGCAGTATGCACAACAGGAACTCTGGGATTTTGTAATGGGGTGGGGGAAGTAGTGGGGATAATTATCTTGTGTGAGAATCCACCACAGAAGTGTTCTATTTTGAAATGATCACACAAAGTTATACTTTCAAGTCAAGGGCATGAAACTAATCAGCTTATTGATGAGAGAGGCGGTGTATAAATTTAATAAATAAAATAAAACTCTAAGAGTGTGAAGTGTTTTCACATGGTCACAGTTTCTATAGCAATGAACAAAAGGAGTGTATCTCTATGTGTTTGTGTGTTTGTGTTTGTGTGTTTGTGTGTGTATAAATAAATAAAATAGCATAAGATACAATGAGAAAAAAAGAGGGGGTTCAAATTAAGGCCTCTGAAACTTTTCAAAAGCCCTGGAGGACACTTATGTAAATCTCCTTAATTTGATCATTTCATTTATTTCTTGCTCCTCAGAGGTATTTGATATCCATTTATCATTATTAATGCAATATATCGAACAGTCAAATTAGACATGACTTTTTTTCCTTTCTAATAACTCCACCCATTAAAATAATTTTCCAAACATGTTCAGTGTAATACTATCATGTATTTTAACTGCTAGATTTCTCCAGATCTCTTACAATATTAAATTGACTTGCTTAAAAATAAATGCCATTGCCAGAGCCAGAAAAGGCATCCCACCATCCAGAATTTTTTTTATCTTACCCAGATCAAGACAGTTGTATTGCAGATTATTAGCTGAAAAGCTTCTCCTGCTGGTTCTACATAATTTCTCAGAAGCAAATTTGTGTTTTCAGTCAAATACAAATGATATGTTTCTCAAATCACCTCTTCTTATTAGGTGAGTTTGACAGGACACTTTTCACCTTTAATTCTCTGACTGTAAAATGAAACTCATAATTACTTTTCTAACTGGAGTTGTGAGAATGAATTAGGTTTAAATTGCAAAGCACTTTATATGCAAATAGCTGCATGATAAGCCATCTTGTATCACTGCATAAGCACTTTGGATGGGATATAACAATTGTTATACCACTGGCCTTGTGCCAGTTATGAAGAGTTGACAACCAGTGTGGGATGAACCTGGGTCACAATTTTATTAACTTTTTACATAAGGATCTACAATTAGATGTTCTACCAACTATCAGTTGCAGCACAATCGTCTCTTTGCCCAATTATACTGGAAAACCACTATTGTCCCAGGTCCAATTGTTGGATTTATTGTTCATCTATACTAAATTACACAAGGTTAGTAGTAGATACAAAGAGGGCTAATTATCATTAAAAGAGAATATTTGTAGTTCTGGGTTGAAATGAGGGGTCCTTCATACACTCTGAACTTGGTTGTTTTTTTGCAGATATTTCATTACCCAAACTAGGTAACATCACTAACACTGATGATGTTACCTAGTTTGGGCAATGAAATGTCTGCAAGAAAAGAGTCAAGGGCAGAGAGTATCAAGGACCATCAGGATTAATTATGAATAAATAATACTTTTATAACTGCATAAAAATGGTCTTTATAGCCCAGAATCTGAATCCATTTCAGGTTTCCTCTTGACTACTCATTAGTTAAGTCACCTTTCCCCTCTGAAGCATGCAAAAATACTGAATTGCCCAAAATGGGCTCCACTACAGCAGAACCCATAAAACAATTCATGTCAAATAAGCATTTAGAAATCATTTAATGGTGAAATTAGAACCAAGTGCAAATGTCTTGAGACCACTGTGGCTTTCCAAGATTTTCTTAAAATTATTGATATTCATATTGACCCTTTCATATACACTGAAATTTTATTTAAGTATGTCATATCTAAAATGATATGCTATCACCAGATCTGAAATACAGTACTTGATAAATGATGTGCAATTTCACTTAACCCAGCCTATATAATCTGAGGAATTCCAGATGGGGGCTTAGATAAATTCACTGAGCAAGCTGATTCCCTTCACTCACTCCATTAGAGCCATTGGGGCTCTAATGGTTTTCTCCTGTAGCAATAATGGGAATTCGACAAATAGGAATCCCCATTTGTAAGCAGCAATGGTCATGAAGAAACAGCTGGAGTTTGTTTTGAACTCAGCTGCTGGCCAAGAGTTAAGGATTAACCAACTCAGATATCTCTGCTTACCTTTTACTCAGAAAAGGGACTGTGGTTGTCATCACATTGCAGAGATGTCTTTCAGTATCTTCATACATAGTCACAACAGTCCATACAACCTCAGTTTCAAATATGAAATTAAAAGACCAGGATGATATAAAATCTCATTGAGATGCACTGAGTTCAGAGGTTCTCATTTCATACTACAGTATTTCTCGATTCATGTGGAATTTCATATTTTAATTCTCTAAAAAAATCTTATTGAGGTAAAAATTCTGAATTTAAGAGATCAAATTTAAATTTTAAATGACACCTTTCTAACTTTGAATTATGAAAGTAACAGTTTAAGAAGCCACCATTTGAACAGGGAGGATATTTAGTAATGCACCAAAGAAATATAAATACCTTACCAAGTTATATTGCAAGGAAAGTTTTGTTTTGAAGTTTATTCTATTCATTTTATTTGTTTGTCAAAAATACAAGATAACAAGTATAGGTATGAACATAAACATGAACAAAGGAAGTAAATACAGAAATAGTTAGATTTTTAGTGTTACATTTCCCATTAAGACTTCTAGGAAAATCACA
This sequence comes from Hydrophis major, assembly GCA_033807585.1. Lineage (NCBI taxonomy): Eukaryota > Metazoa > Chordata > Lepidosauria > Squamata > Elapidae > Hydrophis > Hydrophis major. The sequence continues at coordinate 293,750,949 of CM066328.1, read as the reverse complement.
TAAAATGAACATAGATCTACATCAACTCTGAAATTTTCTGTTCAATTAATTTGAATCTGGAATTTAATAAAAATGTTTGTTGTTTCTTCCTGACAATAAAACAGATCAATCTGCAATTCAGTCACTAGGTGGTGCTATACCTTGCTACTGGAGTTTAGACTAAAACACTGATTTTCTTGTTCAGTAATTGATGCCTTATTGGCATTCTTTTGTGGTCATATAGTTCAGACATAGCCCCCCCCCCCCCCCCCCCCAGTATATGTATAAAGGGAACATAGAGAAGTAAGGAATTATAGGGTCAAATGTAGAATTATTTAGATATGTTCCAGCCTGTATGAATTTCATGCATTATCTAAAGACAAACTTTTTTTTCTCCCAATTTATCCTTCAGTCTGTTTTGAGATAATGATTACATAGGTTTTAAAACTGATATCTTAAAAAAAAAAAGAATTCTACTAAATACTTTAAACAACTAATGAAAAGTTAAGTGACAATTTTATGATATCGATTAACTAGGGATCATGTTTATCTTCTTAGCTTTAGTCATTTATGCTACAGCTTGGACTTAAGCCATTAAAACAGCAGGAGAAAAGTAATAATTCTGCATCAAGAAAACATGGATTCCATACATGATATTTTGAAGAATAACAGAAATAATGAATATAATTAAAGCAGCATGGAGCCAAGAAATAGATAATTAATATATCATATAAAATGCTCTATAAAGACTTTGCCATAGCAAAACTTTTGCTTAAAAAGTTTAGTATACTCCAGGGTAATTATTTTCATTTCCCATCAATGAAAACATAGCTTTAAGGGTACAATTTTCCGATAAAATCTAAAGTTAAAGGACAAAATTAAAAGCTAGGAATATTTCTAAAAAATCTTTACTCCTGTTAGATAAGGGCAATGTGATTTCTTTGTATGGATGTTGGAATTTCAAAAGAATAAAGATTTTGTAAAAACAATTAGGAAGAGACTTCAATTGTGATAAATTTGATCAGCACCAGGTGCTATGATAGTGCAAATATGGAAGTCTTTCTCCACAAATTGAAGTAGTACCTGTTTTGTTTTTTTGTTTTTTGCTTTAATTAATTTATCATGCTATTTAGTTGTTTTTCTTCTCATTCAATTTTCACAGTTTAAAACTCTGATTGCACTCCAAACAAGTATTTTTGTTCTATGGATACTTTTTATTATGAAGATTATTTATATTCAGGGTGCCTAGAAGCACTTGAAGTACAATTTAATTCCCATGAAATTCTAAATATAAAGATCCACAGTGTTCATTATGAAAAATGTCTTCAACTTAATCCCCTTAAGTTAACTTGTGTTCTCTCTTTTAAAAACTTATTTAGTGTTAATGGATTTTGAAACTCAGTCAATTTGCAGCAGGTCTCCTTGCTAACTGAATATTTTCACCAAAGAATGGACACTAAGCTAGATAAGCCAGGGCTCTAATCAAAAAATATTCATGTCTCTTTCCTATAGATGTGTAGCTTTGATTGCTGTGAAAATAAACAATAGGACATCCCAAAGAAAGATTATTGTTTAAAGAAAAAAATTGCAGATTCTCCTTTTATGTAATAATTATGATTTCCTGAACATGTGCATCTAGTACAATAAAGACCATTTTAATTAGTTATTTGAAGTAATTTCAAATCCCCAAATTTAGTATTCTTGTTATTTGTAGTTAAGAAAAGTAAATCCCATTGTCTTTTAAAGTATTTTCTTTCTTTTACAATGAAGCAGAAAGCATTTTATAGCATGTTTTTTCAAATATTATATAATATGCCCTCTTAAAATATTATTTAACATGTGAAACATTCCTGACACTGATCAATCAGCTTTAAATTGACCCAGTCTTATTGTTTTGTTAGAGAATCTATTGCCAATCTAATTAAAATTATTTATCTTATATCAAATTTATTTCAATATTGGAATCAACTTCCAGAAGTTATAGTTGCAGTGACAAATTGAAATAATTAAAGAAAGTGATTAGGAAAGTGAATTTTCAAATTCAGAAAATTTATCATACTCATTAACTTCATTGACATTTGCTCTTTTATAGCAACCTTTAAAATTAGCTATTGAAATATAGATCTGGAAGTTTGGTGGCATATTATTGTTACAGATTCCCTTCCAGATAAAAGAACTGTGTAATGTTGCATACCTGATAGCTCTGTTTTATGGATTTCTCAACCACCTTTACAGTTCTCCAAAGGTAGTTTATGATATGATATGTCAATATTATGACTCAGATTTATATAATATAAATAATTTTTAACAGATATAAGATACTTATGGAAATAAACTAAATATAGAATTTGAAGAAAAGCTGTGATGTATGTAATGTATAGATTATAGGTATAGTTATTATAGAGAGAGAAACAGAAGTTTAAATAAATAAAGCATATATTAGATATAAGTAATTGAATAGCAAAGAAGAAAAGAGCAGTATGTTTTTAATAAGCATTATGTAAAAGAACACTCTAATCTCTAAGATTCCTTTCAATTATCTTCAGGGCAGGCTGCCAGACAGCCAGACAGAAAATTAATCTTAGACCACACAATAAAATAAAATAAGATGAAATGTAATGTAATGTAAAATAAAATATCTATTCACCCCTTGCCTCTATTTTAATTTAGAATAGACTAGAATATAATTCTTTATTGGCCAAGTGCGATTGGACAAACAAGAAATTTGTCTTGGTGCAAATGCTCTCAGTGTACATAAAAGAAAAGATACATTTGTCAAGAGTCAAGAATCATCAGGTACAACACTCAATAATAGTCATAGGGTACAATAAGCAATCAAATCATACTAGGAAACAGTCAATATAGATCATAAGGATACAAGAGACAAAGTTACAGTCATACAGTCACAAGTGGGAGGGAATGGGTGATAAGAAGTGATGAGAAGATTAATTGTAATAGTAGTGCAGACTTTGTAAATAGTTGGACAGTGTTGAGGGAATTATTTGTTTAGCAGAGTGATGGCATTTGGGAAAAAACTGTTCTTGTGTCTAGTTGTTCCAGTGTGCAGTGCTCTATAGCATTGTTTTGAGGGAAGGAGTTGAAGCAGTTTATGTCTGGGATGTGAGGGGTCTGTAAATATTTTCACGGCCCTCTTTTTAACTCATGCAGTATACAGGAAGGCAGGTTGGTAGCAATAGTTTTTTCTGAAGTCTAATTTTTATCTGCCCTGTAATGATATGAAACAATGTGGAGTGTCTGACTGAAATAGTTTGCAAGTTTAATCAGCATATTTTGGCCTTGGTGGTGGTTATCTTGTCAGCCTAACAATAGCTGACTGTTCCCCACACCTACAAAAAAACAACAACAGAACAAAAGTTATACCTTCTGCATGCTAGAATATTCTCAACAACAAAAGACATAACATAAATGCCTTTAAGTTTGATTGCTACCTATCCATCCTTGAGGTGGCAGAAAACTACACCAGGAAAAAAATTTAAAAATGCAGTCTCATAGCCAATCATGATCCTGCTTCTATTTCTGACTCACTGCTAAAAGGTGCAGCCCTGTTTTTGAATGAATAGAACATAAGAGGTAGAACAACTGGCTGATCCTTTGGCTTTTCTGTCCTCCCTGGGAACATATCTGCCAATCACTGCAGTAAGAACAAGGGGTGGGTTGTCTGTCACAGATATATTTTCGTATTTTCCAGTGTTCATTACAGTTCCCCCCCCCAAAAAAAACAATGTCATTTCTCTGTTTTGATATTTCAATTTAGCATTTAAAGTTTCCAATATGGGATATCTCACATATTCCAACAGAACAGGATGATTTAATGTGCCCACATAGCCTCATTGTCATGAGAATGCCTGAAAGAACATGTGAAAATAGACTTTGTTACTTTATGAATAATGAATGTTAGTTCTATTTATGACTTTGTGTGCTTTGAATAACCCCCAAATAAACAAACTTTTTTTTTTTTTAAAAAAAAAAAGAAGGATGAGACTTATCAAAACTGGCCTATTTACAGTAGTGCAAATTGAACCTTGTAAATTGTGAAAGACATAAAGGAAAGGGGGGAAAGTGTGGATTTAACTTGGCTGACCTGTGTTATCTGAGGTGAACAATAAAATAGATTGTTTCTTTATTTGTGAGTGAACATTGCCAAACAACATTCTGTTTTAAGATTCAAATCCATACTGCATAGCAGCAGAAGATTTGTAATGAGCTTTAATAAGCCTTCTCTTTCTGAAGAAGAAAAAAATTATTACGCAAATTATCCAAAATTGCCAAAACAGTATTTTTCTTCCTTCTCAAAACTAATAATGTGGATAAAAATGAATGCATTTAAGTTTCATCTCCCTTTAATTGGAAATTTGGACACCATGAGCTCCATTTTTGTTGCAAATAAGAGGTTAAAATTCAGTGCTGTATACCTTTCAATCTGCTTTTATTTGAAGGAATTCAAAGAAGTTTACAGTCTATGCTGGGCAGGGAGCTCCTATTCAAATGGTTTAAGTGTCAGTTCAGAAGAGGAATTAGATCATGAAGCAGTTCTACCATGCCAGTCTTCTGTTTTACAACTTCCCTGGTCCAGCTTTTACATGAGAATTCAGTAAATATGTCTTGTGCCCTTTTCATTGTGACACCATCTGGCATAAGGCCAATGAACACACAAAATTTCAATAGGTAACCAAACCTTTTGGAAAACATCTAAAATATTTTCCATCTTCTGTTGTCTATTCTAAGTCTGGATACTTTTGTGGATAAAGTTTTTTGGAGGATGACAAGGGGGCACGACAATGACACAGTATTGAAATAGGTACCCCCAAAATGTTCAGCACTAATCCTTGGGGATGGCATGAGAGGTAAAAATAGGAAGAACTATAAGAAAGTACCAAAAACTGAAGATTGTAACACTTATTTTTTGAAAAAATAATCTTAAAAGCTCTGGAGAAGAACAGTAAGACAGTGATCTGTTTTACTCCTTTAAATATCGAAAATCTCTCTCTCCCTCTCTCTCTCCCTCTCTCAACATGGCCAAGAACAATGGAAAGTAAAACTCAAAATAGATATATAACATACTGGGCTTGTGCTGATCTATGTTTAATTAATGTCCTAGCTCATGATAATGAAGATGGTGAGGGAAGAGGATTTATTAATTAATTTTTTTTAATGATGGCTCTTATTTTTCTTCCTTGTGTAACTAAGAAAATATACTAATAGGGGAAAAATGCCATCTTCCTCCTTTAGCAATCACAACTGGGAGCAGCACCTTGCTCACTAAGCAAAGCTATTGCTAACTGAAACCATTACTATGCTTACAATCTTATGTAAGTTTTCCTTTGCTTCATAGACCTGCAAAGTTGTCAATGTGAGAATTGGTCTCAAGTCATTTTTTCATCACAGTCATAACAGTTGATAAATGAGGCTGTTACTAAGTGAGAATTACTAGTGTGTGGAGGGATGGAGGCTGAAAGGATTACAAAGTATTTTATACCTCAGCATGCTTATTTCTTATATTTTAAAAAGGAAGAGAAGGACTATAATATGTTTAAGCTCTACAGCTTATTGTCTTATATTTTGAAAATCTGGGTAGAAGGAAAGAAAAAATATGTTTCACTCCATGTTATCCAGTATTTGATTAATATCTCAGAGTTTACATAAGTGATAAATGAGGTGGAAAAGGAAGCCCACATAGTGTTCACCCAATGAGATAGAAACCTACTGAGAACAGCAAGAAAATTAATCAAACGTTTTTTATCAAGCCACAAGAATGCAAAGTATTCAAAGAATGCACAACTAATGACAAACCACAAACCAACAAAGTAATTGCAGTAAAAAAACCCAAGTGTTGGATGCTAATGCTGATAAGATGTGGAATGTAAAGCCATCATAGCACAATAATACAGCTTTTCATTTTTTTGCACAAATCTAATCCAGCAAGCTGGGCTTAAAGTACTGTTACTTTTTTAATTTTTAGCTTCATAAAAGGTTCCATTATTATTTGTATTGTAAAACTTTCAATTACTCTGAATAGGAAGCAATGTTGGGATGAGGGGTGCAGTGTTCTTAATTTAAAAATATGAAAATAATACATTCAACATTTTTTTAAAATAAACAACTTAGATTGCCTTCTTGTGTCATGTGAACAAACAGAAAAAAACAAAGCAAATTATTATCAATAACCAAATACTTCATTACTCAGCTTTGATAAGTTTTACATGAACACCTTTCTGAGCTACTTTGCAGATGATTAAAACCTATGTCCTATGAGCATTTTCATCATCTATGGCAAACAATGCCATCTCAGATTTCTTGCTTTTGCTACAACCAACATTTTTGTTCCATCACACTTGTGATGCTATAAAAGTTAATCCTCTAGTTCTTCTGATTACATTTTGTGATATGTCTCATTAAACATGAGGTTCCATTTCTCCAACATCATAATCAAATGTGTGTGCACATGCATGCTTCCAGTGGTGTAAATATAGACAGGGAACTGGAAGTATTTCAAGTTGTTATAAGGGATGTCAGGAATATTTTTTAAAAAATAGCTATGTTGTAACTATACAGTGCATTCAGAAAGTATTCAGACCTCCTTCACTTTGTCAATTCTGTTATGTTTCAGTCTGATTCTACAGTTGTTGAAATTTATTTTTTTCTCATTCATCTACACTCAGTATCCCATAATGACAAAGTGAAAATAGAATTTTAGAAATGTCTGTAAATTTATGAAAAAGAAAAAAATCTGAAATATCATATTAGCATAAGTATTCGGACCCTTCACTCAAACTTTGTTGTCTTGGCTGTGTGTGCTTAGGATCACTGTCATGTTAGAAAATGACATTCACAAAGTTGACCCTAAGCCATTCCTGTATAACAATAATATATCACCGTGCTCAGGACCTCAGATTGTGCCGAAGGTTCAATCTGTAACATGACAATTATCCTAAGCACACAGCAAAGACAACACAAGAGTGGCTTAGGGACAACTCTGTGAATGTCCTAGAGTGGCCCAGCAAGAGCCCTGACTTGAAGCCTACTGAACATTTCTGGAGGGACCAGAAAATGTCTGTCTGCCAATGATCGCCATCCAATCTGATTGAACTTGACAGGATTTGCAAGAAAGAATGGCAAAAAATCCCCAAATCCAGTTGCACAGAGCTTGTTGCATCATACCCAAGAGACTGTAATTGCTGCCAAAAGTGCTTCAACCAAGTATTAAGTGAAGTTTTTTTTTCTTTTTAATAAATTTAAATTTTTAATAAATTTATATTTCTAAAATTCTGTTTTCACTTTGTCATTATGGGGTACTGAATGTCGATTAATGAGAGAAAAAAATGAATGTCAACAACTGTAGAATCAGGCTGCAGCACAACAAAATTGACAAAAGTGAAGGGGGTCTGAATACTTTCTGAATGCACTGTAGATGACTTTTAGCCTGCTTAACTAAAGGAAAGCGGTAGTACAATTGCTGACAGTGAAATAAGAAGATGCTGATAACTGGAACACGCTTAACAAGAAAAAGACATTACGTTTTACATGGTCCGATTCTTTAGCTCTACAAGTCAAATGGACTCACTGACAGATCTCAGCTACCTATACTCTGATCAGGGTTAGGAGAAATTCTGTAAGCTCTGATGTTAGGAAAGCAAGGAGCGTAGTCAATTCGGATTTCCCCTTAACAGCATCTTAGTTTTAGTACCCATGTTTCATGTTGAAATTAAGGGCCCCTCTAAGAGGCTTGCCTTAGGATCAGGGAAATCTATTACCCACCCCTCTATGTTCCATACACTGGAGTGAGATGTAAACTCACTCAAAACTTTGGAGTGAGATTTAAATGAATAAAGCTGCTTGTTTGTCGTTAAAATCAATAAAACTTTTATTAAAAAAAAAAAAAACCAAATGATTTAAAAGCAAGTGCCCATTTGACAATTTCAGCATCTTCTAGCTTGAAGAGCGAGGTGGATCTTCTGAGAGACAATTCATATCGCTGAAGGAAGCCATCCAGCCAGCAATGAGAGGCTTTGAATTCTACTTGGGTAATTTCAAATTGTGGTGCCATTGCAAGGGCAAATGCTTGAATATCAGCCCTGCTTACAACAAAAGCCTTTGCTCTCCTGTCAGCAATCCATTGAGAGATGGTGTCTTCAAGTTCAGGATATAATGGATGCGGACCTGATCCACACCTGCGCTTCTTGGCATTTCCCTTCTGCACTGTTGACTGAGGTTATCATACTCAGCTCTCCATTTTTGGACCATACGGAGATGCAACATATTCTCTTTGCAGAAAGCGGTCAGATTCTTACCACGAGAATCCTCCACGATTGCTTTCTTGAATTCCACAGAGTACCTCTTTCTTTTTAAACTAATCTTCTCTCTAGACCAAAATAAAAATCACTTTAGATCATTAACTCAATTAATCAATTAACCCAAGCACATTAAGCCACCTTGGGGTGGTCGCTGGGATTTGGCATGCAGTTGGAGCTGGAATGGAGTCCCCAGGAGAGGATTTCCAAGGCTGGAGAGAGAAGTTTAAAAGAGTGGGAGAGGAGAAGACAAAAGCTTCTTTAGCAACCCTCCTGCAATTCAAATGGTTGCAGTGGGAAATCAAGGTGGGGGGGGGATGGCTCAGGAAGCAGAAATGCAGCGGGAATCTTGGACTCCTCTGATATTTATTCTGACAACAGCATATATACATTGCATTGAGCTTGCAGTTGCATTGAGTTTGCAATTGGGAATCTGATGCATAGGCATGCCTCGCCCTGAAACAGCTGGAGACTGTGTCCTTTAGGGAGCTTTCGATGGGCAGATAGAAGCGGCCTGGCGGTGAGGGGAGTGTGTGTGCGCACTTGCCCCAAGCCACTTCTACCGGCCAATTGAAGTGGCAGTTGAACGCGCTCGAGGAGCTTCCCTCACAGAAAAGAGTCTGCCCTAAAGGCGAGGGGACAGGGGCAGCCACACCTTGCCCGAAGCAGCTGGGGACTGTGTCCTCAAGGGAGCTTTCAATGGGCAGATAGAAGCAGCCTCGTGGCGAGGGGAGTGTGTGTGCGCACTCGCCCCAGGCCGCTTCTACCGGCCGATTGAAGTGGCTGGTGATTCTGCCTTCAAGGGAGCTTTTATCGGCTATCAGGGTATTCTAGCCTAGGCTACCTACAGGGCACTCCTAAAGGCAAGTTTTCTCCCCCCATACCCCTGCCCTTCCCCCCACCCCCTTTTCCCCCATTTCTCTTCACCTCGTGTAGTTCTAACGATGTGAGAAATGGCAGGGAAATGCATGCTTAATTTAGGGGGAGGGGCTTAATTTCACCTCCTGCCAATAAACATGGTGGGGCTTCCTATTGGTGGAGGCCTTATTGTTGGAGAAACACGGTATATATATATATATATATATATATATGTTTTCTGAGGTTCTCGTGGGTATTTGTATGTGGATCTTTGGTTATTCGGGTTTTCTCCCGCGTAAGATTGGAAGTATCTAGGCAACGTTTCGATGAAGTCTCATTCATCATCTTCAGGCTTGGTCTTCAACTCTGTGCTTCTCAGAGTGATGTGACATCACTCTGAGAAGCACAGAGTTGAAGACCAAGCCTGAAGATGATGAATGAGACTTCATCGAAACGTTGCCTAGATACTTCCAATCTTACGCGGGAGAAAACCCGAATAACCAAAGATCCACATACATATATATATATATATATATATATATATATATATATATATATATATTTGTTTTCTTAAGTTTTCGCGGGTACTTACATGTCTGGCATTCAGCTTTGTTCGGGTATTTTCCCACGTGGTGCTTTTAAAGTTGTAGCAACGTTTCAGCAGAATCTCATCTGCCATCATCAGGCTTCTGTATGGTGTTTGTCTGGGAGTCAGACTTTTACAGTGGTTTCAGATTTAAATTTGGGGCAGCCTATTGCTGTGTCAGAATGGTTTTTTTTCTTCCTCCTGATTGGTTGAGAGTCTTGGTCTGTGTTTATTGGTCTGGGAGTTTGCTGTGTTCTGCTACTAGTATCTTCTGTCTGTTTTTTTGTGGGGGGGCTCTTTTTGTATCTTGATTGGCTGGCAACATTGTGTTACTTTATTGGAGGCCTTTAGTGCAGCTTGGCTTCGGGTAAATGGATGGCTATCATTGGTTAGGAAGCTGGGTTTCATCTGGGTGCCTGGTTGGGGTGTGTTTGAGCTGGAGGTATCAGGGGGGATCTGTTTGTGCCCAGGTGTTTGCCTGGCTTGTGGTGTGGAGATTTTTTTGTTTGTGAGTGCAGGTTTCCAAATGATTGACAGCCTGGTGGAATCATCTCTTCTGTTCATGCTTTCTGGTCTTTTTTCAATCTCTATGGCTTCTCTGATGATTCTGTGGCTGGGATTTTCTATGGTGGCTAGGGTTTTGGTGCCATTGAAGTTAATGTTATGACCTGTGGCTTCCATGTGTTGGACGAGTGAGGAAGTGTGTTCCAGCTTTTTGACTGCATTTTTGTGTTCATCCAGGCGGGTGCTTATTCTTCTATTGGTCTGTCCAATGTATGTGGCCGGGCATGATGCACAGGGGACCTCATATATGCCTTGGTTTTCCAGGTCAATTTTGTCTTTGGGGTTCCTGAGGATGGCTGCTATTTTTCTGTCTGTTTTGAAGGCAGTCTTGATGTGGTGTTTGTATAGAATCTTACTAATTTTGTCTGTAGTGCCTCTTATGTAGGGCAGGACAGCTGTTCCATGGGTCTGTTCATCTTCTGGGTCTCTATTATGTCTCAGTGTGCTTTTGTGGATCAAATTGGTGATTTTGCTTTTGTGGAAGCCGTTGGCTGTCAATATTTTAGTCAGGGTGCATAGTTCAGTCTTAATGTGTGTCTTGTCTGCCAGGCGTTTGGTTCTGGTAATTAGTGTTTTAGCCACGGAGTTTATCTGTGCTGGGTGGTGGTGGGATTGGGCGTTGAGGTAGCGGTTGGTGTGTGTTTTCTTCTGGTATATGGTGTGTCCTAGTGTGCCATATGTATATATATACACACACACATACATATATACATACACATATACATTCATAGATTTTCATGGGTACAGGTTGGACAAGTGAGGAAGTGTGTTCCAGCTTTTTTCCAGCTTCCTCAATAGTCCAACACATGAAAGCCACAGGTCATAGCATCGACTTGGCACCAAAATCCTAGCCACTATAGAAAACCCCAGCTACAGAATTATCAGAGAAGCCATAGAGATTGAAAAAAGACCTGAAAGCATGAATAGAAGAGATGACTCCACCAGATTGTCAATTATCTGGAAGCCTGTACTCTCAAACAAAAAAATCTTCACACCACAAGCCAGCCAAACACCTGGGCACAAACAGATTCCCCCGATAGCTCCAGCTCAAACACACCCCAACCAGGCACCCAGATGAAACCTACCTTCCTAAGAAATGATGGCCATCCATTTACTCAGAGCCAAGCCACACTAAAAGCCTCCAATACAGGAAACACAATGTTGCCAGCCAATCAAGACCAAAAAAGCAACAAAACAGACAGAAGATATTAGAAACACCAATCAAGCAGAACAGCAAACTCCAAGACCAATAAACACAAACATAAAGTCAATCTCAAATACCAGAACTATTGCCAAAACCGAACACTTCAGCAGCAGAATCATCAGAGAAGCCATAGAGATAGAAAAACGCCCACACAGCATGAATAAACGAGATGATGCCTCCCGCCTACCAGCCATTTGGAAACCCGCCCTCATGAACAGACGCGTACCTAACATGAAGAATGACACCAGACCCACACCCCTGAGAGCCACACAAGATGCCACCACCATACTTCCACGTAAAAAGCAGACTCACACCCACACAGAAGATGAAACACGACCACGGACCAGAAGCCGCACTGCAGCTGCATCACTACCCACCTCAAACCCCTCTGAGCCATACATGAAGTGAACTGACCTCCACCATGAAGATGCAGCACGACCACGAACTCGAAGCCAAACAGCAAGATCACAGCTCACCAGCTCAAACCCTCCAGCAACTAAGACTAACCTGAGCACAATCAAGCCCCCACCTGAACAGAACACACCTCCAGCCAATCAGAACACAGCCAACCCCCCAACCAATCAGAACACAGCCAAACCCCCAACCAATGAGAACACACCCCCACCCAATCAGAACATCCAAGCCACCACCCAATCAAGTCACACCCCCACTAGCAGTTAAAAGGAAGAAGCAGCTGCAAGCTCACATCACTCTGAGAAGCACAGAGCTGAAGACCAAGCCTGAAGATGATGAATGAGACTTCATCGAAACGTTGCCTAGATACTTCCAATCTTACGTGGGAGAAAACCCGAATAACCAAAGATCCACATACAAATACCTGCGAGAACCTCAGAAAACAAATATATATATATATATATATATATATTTATATATATATATATATATATATATATATATATATATATATATATATATATATATATATATATATATGCATAAAATATATATAAAAAATATATATCAGATATATATATGCATAAAACTACCAAATAATATATACATACATACATACATACATACATACATACATACATACATACATACTATCAATATATTATTTGGTGGTTTATGCTTATATTGTGATTTCAAACAGAAGGACTTCTTCCAGAAATATGAATACTTACATATGTGTATTTATGTTTTTTCCAAGGCTAAGCTCCCCCCCTCCTAGAAGACAGTTTTCTGATTTAATAACTATCTTATGCATGCCTATAATTATTTGATTGCTCTGCTATATATATGTGAGAAATTTATGTTAGTAGAAGGCATTGCTTTGTGATAATGAGAACATGAAATTTCTGACAATGTGATCTTGCTGGTGCCTATTGTAGCAATCTGCTGACCCAAGAGACATTGGCACCATTTGTCTGCACTGTTTAATTTAGGAAGAGGGGATCAGAAAACAAACTAAAATGGAACCTGGTCGAGCATTTTTCTTCTAGTTTGTTTAATAAAGGAAGTCAATGACAAGGCATCAGCATACAAGATCCACTTGTATTCCAGAGTACAACCACAAAATGGCCCCAGTGGAAATGATTCTGAAACACAACACAACTTCTCCAGGAAACAGTTGATGATGATGATGACGATCCTTCTTTTTATTGTTATTGAAGGAAATAAAATAATATGAAACACCTTCAATCATGGTGACAATTTTACAATCTAGAAATCTTTAAATTTTCCCCACTAATCTTCCAGAGAGCATTCCAAATTTCTCCATAACTTTTCACCCCATCGATCACTTTCTAAGTTCTGAACACAGTATTTTGGTATACCAGTAGTCCTTCCCCACATACAAATTAACATTATAGATGAATATGATAGAAGCATTTAAGGCAACTTTGTTATTTACAAGTAGAACAAACTATGTACGAAATATCTAGGTTCCAAAGAAAAGCTGTTGTGTTTAGAATAACAAAAATGGAAACCCTCCTTTTCTAGCCGCTTATTTGATATAATGTAGTTATTGACAGTTATTGGTATCAGGAAAATCAACATTTATTGGCATTCAAGAAAAAGTCAGGAGGAATCTTATGACTATTTTATAACTATTTTACAACTAACATATTTTATTAAAAAGCAGAATCTTTGCTGATGCACTTGATGAAGTGAGCTACAGCTCATGTCTTTTTATAAAATGCGTTAGTTGAAAATGTTGTTACTAGATTTTATGCTGCCATTAACAACCACAGCTCTTCTGTAATCTTCAAAAGAAAAAATATAAGTTTTAAAGCTATATGATTCCAGAATGATTAGTGGAAAAATAGTCTATTGATCTTGGTAGTTTGTGATGTGATTTAATTACACACACACACACACACACACACAAACAACATGAAGAACTGGCTCCAGCAGGGTAAGAATATGCAAAAGATGAGAGGTAAGGCTCTTCATTTTTCCATTGTGGATGCCTCTGCTATTTTTTCTATATTTTTGCTTCTGTTTTGTTTGTTTGGTTTTTTTTTTTTTTTTGAGGGGGGACATTCAGTTTACTTTTTCTAATTCAGTTATTGAAATTATGTTTGCACTCATTGATTAATTTACAGATTTGGTTTGAATAAAAAGTGAAATGCAAATGGCTTGAACAAACAAAACCTGATTGATTTTTATCAAAGTTCCCTCGATTAGAGCCTCTTGTCTCCCAATTTGCATTGAGTGCTGGCACACATATACTTTGCTATCATTTTTAATTGCTATTTATAGGCACATCCTCCACAAATTTAACTAATCCTTCTTGGGCTGAACAAGCCAACATTACAGTATTCCAATAAGCTCAGTCTTCCTTTATATCTTCTATCATCCCCCCCCCCCGCTTTTTTTTTTCCTCTCTCTACTTTTGGATTTGGTATCAAAAAAGCCATATATTTCCTTTGTTCTACTTCTTTACTCTTGGTTAATCCTTGGTACGCTTTCTTCTTCTTCTTCTTCTCCCTGTTCCTCATTGTGCTTTCCTATCCAATCTAAGTTGCTTTGGCTTTCTTATTTCTCAGTTTCTTCCATCCTGGAGGGCATTAATTATTTCTTTAATCTGCATTACAATCAGTAGGGAGATTTAAGTTGAGTTTTGGGTCAATTTTTGGCTCACATTACTCAGAAAGGTGGCCCTCTCATGGCTGATACCAAGGCTTAGCTGCACTATGGGGATAATTCTTGGACTGACTAGATACGGAAATCTGGAGGTTCCCATCTGGTGCAAATTTCTAAGTTATTTGTTATTGAGGAATATGAATTCAGAGGTCTACCAAAACACACACCTGGGTTAAGTATGGTGGCAACTTGTGCATTTTGGGTGAGTTCAACCATGACTGACCAGGAAAAAAAAGATACAGCAACCAAAGCTAAAAGGAGGAAAGTGGGGGTCAAAGAAGCAGATGAGAAAAAAAAATGGAGCTAAACAATAACCCAGTTCCTTCTCATTCTCACTGCCATGGGGCCTTCCCCCTTGCTCTGACTGATAGCTAAACAAGCGAGTTTCCTCTCTGTGTTGAACTTTTGATTGCTTCTTGTGCATTCCTATAAAAGTTTGGAAGGATGAAGCAAAATTCAATTGCATTTATCTTATCAGATCCTGTTTGGTAGAAATGTCCTTTAATATGTCTGTCCTCCTGTGGCAGTCAGGGAGATGCACAGAACAAACCACTTACATTTGCAATTCTGTATTCACTACTTTAAAAGCAAATGTGGCATTTTTTTTCCTCTCTGATAGAATTTATCTGTGGGGTGTGAAAAGTGCACAGTTATTCATTACATTTTCTTTCCTTTTTGTCCATATTAATGATCGCACATACCCTCCAGCTTGATTGCATCCTATTCCTGTCAACGGAAACGTGGGAATAATGTGCCTCCCGCACTGAACCTCTTGAAGGAAATATATTTGCAAGCATGCAAACATTTTTTTTTTCCTTCGTACAATGGAATGTATTTTATAACAATGAAGAACTATTCATTGCTTTTTACTGGAATTCAGTACCAGTATATTTTATCAAAGTGTAGCATCTGCCTTGCAATGCAGCATATTCTGTTTTGGTGACAAAATGGCAATGCACCAGTGACACCAAATGGAATGACAGATGGATTGATAAAAATATTGCCTTTAGGGAAGCAAGAATCTCTCTCTCACCTTTTGCCTGCTGCCAGGATTAATGTATTATGGTAATTGCATTTCCAAATTTTCATAGGTCTGAACCTTCTCAGGTAGCTTCTACAGCCTGCTGCTGAAATATAGAACAATGTTTTTTTTTAAGTATGTCTAGCAGTTTCTTTGCACTTTGTTTAGGTAATCTGACTAATTCTGCCTCTCTTTCAGGTTGGCCATTTTCTGTTATTTTTGTTTTAATATTTTTTATTTTTTTTATTATTTGTATTCCACCTTAATTTTGCTGACTAGGGCTGACTAGTCTGGATCCCTTCTTTTCTCTCCTTTTTATATTCCCAAACTTCACCATGGAGGGCCAGTCACCCAGATTTAATTTAATTTAATTTAATTTAATTTAGTTATTTTTTTTTAAGTTTATCTTCTGCAATCCTTCTCATTTTAATGCACTGACAATATACATGCACTCATCATGTGCACTAGGAAAGGAAAAGAAAAGACCAATGTGTATGGAAAAAGTCTATATAAAGTAGCCCATATTGTGTACATGTGCAAAAAAACATGTAACATCCATGAGGTAAAGAATGGTATTTACCCCATATGCCTTTCAGCCTACTACCTGGGAGGAGGCACAGGGACCGAGGCTCAGAAACAGGCCAGGGAGCAGCCTCTTTGTTCTTTAGCCAGGCTGGGTAAGAAGCGGCAAAATGATGGCCTTTCAAGGATTCTATTACTTCTTGTGCTTCATGGAGAAGCTGAGGTAGAATAAGAGAGAGAAGATACATCTAGAGCATCACTGGAACTTAACAAAGGACAATTTCAGCCAAACACAGGTTAGTGTCACTGTTAAGCTCTACCTTGTGATGATAAGGGTGGTGAAGCAGGAACATTTCTCTCTTCAGATGGCCATCCCCAGCCTCATTTTGGGTGACACCCAATAGAATAGAGAGTACCTAAAGAACCTCTTGCAGGTATATTCAGAGTCTTCTCAATAGTTGGATGCCAGCCTTGTTCCAGGTTCAGAGGAGATTTCTGGAAACACCTTGAACCTTTTGAACATGAGAAATATTTTCTTTGAATCTGAGAAAGATTTTTTTTCTCCATTTTTCTTTGAGTAAGAGAGTTGTTTCTTTACCTCTGTTCCTTTACCTTTACCTCTTACTTTGATTCACCCTACCTCAAGAAGCCATTGCTAAATAACTCTAATGGACAATTTTAATCCAATATCTAACCTCCCCTTTTTAGGGAAGGTGATAATATAACAAGTTCAAAAGACCTTGGAAGAAGTGGATTATCTGGATTCCTTTCAGTAGGGATTCAGGTGCAGGTACAAGATGGAAACAGCATTGGAAATGCTTTTGGATGACCTCTGGCAAAAGTGTTTCAATTAAACCTTTATTATGTCATAGTCCAGCATAATTAAGGTGGGATACAAACAATTAATAATAAATAAATAAATAAATATATTAAAACAAAAATTACACAAAATTTTAAGTTATATGTCTTCACTCAAGGAACACATACTCTGGAGTATTACCAACCCCTACTAATGCCAGCAGAAAAAATTAACTTCTGAGACAAGTGAACCTCACCACCAAATCAGATGATGACTGAGTTCTGGTCTCAGATTGCCTACACTTTTCCTTGGTATCAGACATGTCTCCTGATGCACTCTGAGAGAACTATAACAACTTTATCTAAGAGCTCAATTAGCAACTAAGTCATAATAATACTGCATCCTCAAAACAACAGCAGCACCACTCCAAATAATGATTTTGACAAGGATAATGCCAAAAAAGCTCTCACTACTACTTACTAGATCTACATATACAACACAACAAAAGTTGTACAGAATATTCTTCAACAGAAGAGATACTACAAGCTATCACACAGAAAAAAAAAATGAAGCCATAAAAAACAACTGAACAAACTCATTCAGGCAGTCAGATATAAGGACTCAACCCTATAATTGCATATCACATCAAGATTTTAAAGCAATGGTCCATGATGGACTGCCATATCCCCCAGCAATCCAGGAGCATACATGGAAAACTCTGTGGGAAAGTAGATGCCCTAACCAAACTATAGAAAAGCTACTAATGTGGGCACCAATGAAAGTGAAAGAGATCAAAATATTGTTGTTCAACTTAGACTAGGAAAGAGCCCAAAAAGAAGAACTGATCCCTCCAGAGATCATTAAAAATAATTTATGGGGCCCCACTTTGGCCCCACTCTTCACCTACATAAAACCACCCAGAGCTAAGCCCTCAAAGAATGAAATTTGCAATCATTTCCCCCATATACAGTATATGTAAAAGATGACCTTGTCAGTTATACACCTATCAGCCTCTTTCACACAATTAACAACTTTATGCAAAACAGGGGTAGATAGTGGTTGTGCATCCATTTTTCATCTATTTGACATTTCTGTGGCTTTCAATACCATCAACCATCAACCATGATAATCTTTGGGATTGGCTTGGAGGATTGGGGATAGTCAACATGATACTGTAGTGGTGCACCTCTTTTCCCCAGAGTTAATTCTACTTGGTGGTGATTGGGGAGGGGTGGTCTTGTTCTTGGTCTCTCCTGTGTGGTGTGCCACATGGTTTATTTCTCTTTCCTCTTCTATTTGACATCTATACAATGAGTTCATCCATCTTTATGGGATGAGGTATAATCAATATGGTACCTAGCTATATATCTCTGCACCTAGCAAATTAAGCAATGCCATGAATGTCTTATAGTGCTGCCTGGAGACTATGAGGGTCTGCATGAGGAGCAACAGGCTTTAACTGAACTCTGTCAAGATTCAGTGGCTTTGAGTTCTGAAGCTTACCCATTTTAGGCTATGCTATATTGGTACTGAATGTCTGCCCAGACACATCCAGTGTGCAATCTGAGAGTCTTCCTGGATTCATAATCCCTGTTTAAAGAGAAAATGGTAGAAGTGGCTAGGAAGATCTTTACATACTTTGTCTTGTATGCCAGTTGTGGCTATTCCTAGATCATGGAGCTCTTCTCATGGTCATTTATGCCCTAGTCACCGCTAGATTGGACTACTGTAATGGGCTCTGCATGGGACTGCCCTTGAAGAATATCTGGATGCTTCAAATGGTACAGAATGCAGTGCCACAGAATATTATGTGACCTTTGAAAACAGCAGATGTTACAGCTCTACACTACGAGCTGCATTAGCTGCCAGTTTGTTTCTGGGTCCAATTCATGGGTGCTGTTTTTAACTTTTAAAAATCCATCATGGCATAGGGTTCCTTCATCTGTGGGACTGTTTCTACTCAATTACATCTGCCTGTTCCATTAGAGCTGGCAAAGGGATCATGCTGCAAGTCCCATCTGTTAGGGTTTTACACTTGATGTGTCCCAAGGGCACATCTTCTCTGCCATGGTGCCTGCTTTCTGAACCATTAACAGGGATGAAAATAACTCCATTCCTGTTAATATTTCAAACATCCCCAAAGATTTGACGATGTCATGAGGCCCTGGGAGCCCTAGTGACCTTTTCAGATCCCTCTATCATTGCAGTTAATACTAACTCTCTCCTGTGTCTTTGGATTTATATACATGTTAATAATGATTGGTTTATGTTTTAATAATGACTGTTTTTTAAAATATATTTATTGTTTTATTTAATGATTGCACACCGTCCAGAGTAATTTTTTGTGAGATGGGTGACTGTACAAAAACTTGACAATTAAAGGAATGTGACAATGGCTGGAACTTAGCCACCATTCCAGAATGTATAATGAGCTAGATGTATTTGGACCTTACTGAGATGTTCATGTGATTGTAATATTGAATCTCATGGGTTTATGGTAAAATTCCATTTTAAAAATAAATTGTAAGACATTATTATGGAAAGTATGGGCAGAGTCTGGAACAGTTCCTTCAAATCAATTACTTTCTAATGAAATTTCAAAAACTGCAGATAAAATAGTGTAATTTGACCATTTTTGAGAAGCATGAGTTACATTGGACATGGGGAATAGTAACAGAATTATAGAGAGAGAGTGGAAAATTAATTCTACTCCAACATCAAGGACTGAATTTAAGAAACGTATATCTTATCAATATTTGACAAAATCATTTCTTCTATTAATCAAAAAGTCATGTAATGTTTCCTTTTGGTGTAGATTTTGAAATATTGCAAAAGAATAGACAAATCTATATTGGAGTTTGATAATGTGATGGACTCTGAAGTTGAAGTGAGGAATGGAGTAAAAAGACTGGCTAGACTGAGTGGGAGGAAAAAGTGGAAAGCAGATGCTCTTGCATTACTTATCCAATAGAATAGAGTAACAGAGTTGGAAGGGACTTTGGAGGTCTTCTAGCCAACTTTCTGCTCAAGTAGGAGACCCTATATCATTTCAGACAAATGGCTATCCAATTTCTTCTTAAAAACCTCCAGTGATGGAGCACCCACAACTTCTTAAAGCAAGCCATTCCACTGATCATTTGTTTTCACTATCAGGAAATTTCTCTAGGTAGTTGCTGCACTGAGTGCATTGGTCTGATGAGTTTCCTGTAAATAGGCAAATTGCAATAAACATATCACCTTAATCAACTCCCAGTGTGGTTCTGGTTTCTTGTCCTTAGCAGATATATTGTTATTAAATATATATGTGATATATTAATTTATATCAATTCAACATGTTAATTCCTATGGGATTGTTATGATTTTATTGCTTATAATATAACTTAAAATTAACTAGCTTATCCATTGCACATGTGTATATTGCTATTTTAAAATGTCTTTTTATTCATTATTTTCTGCTTGCTGTTATTAAGTTAAACAAATTCTGCAGCATAGGGCTGTTCTGAGCCTCTGTGAATATTCTTTGGACATGCTCCCTTAGTCTACAGGATTGCCCATTCTGCAAGATAATTTACAAAGTGTATTGAAATTCTAAAATTATGAATATTATTTATTTAATAACATTAAATCATTTGGGGAATCTTAATTTTGTTCAGTGGCATTTTTTATGCTGCTTTCTATTGAAAGGATGATAAAAGTGAAGAGACAACAAAATAATTTCTTTTACTAGATGAATGATGGCGAATTGGAAACAAATAAATAAAAGGGCTGCAGAATAAGATGATTGTTAGAAATTAAAAATATGAAAAACTACTGGGCCACTGAGCTCCTCATGTGAATTTATAATCTCTTAGCTTCAAGGCAATATATTCATTGTTCTGGACCAAAAATATAATTATTATTTACTGCTTTCCTTAGCACCTGTCTGCTATGAATGGTTTGTGAATAATCTGCACTAATAGTCCAAAACTAGAAGTGATATTCAGTTGTCAACAGTTGTGCAATCTTCTCATACTCATTAATAGGAATATGTGCAAGGAATAGATCTTTCATACGTCAAAGTAGTTTCACATGAAGAATGAGTCTCAATGGAAAGCTCAACCAATCCATGCCTCTGAATGAGTTCCATCATGGCTACTTAAAATATAGTTAATACCTGAACTTAAAATAATCAGTACAACAGCAAGAGTTGAACTAGTTCCATGCATGCATTTGCAAATGTTGGCATAGTCTTCGAGTTTTTAGCTGAAGAATTTAGATTACCAAATGTTCCTAATTAGTTTGATGCTCTCGTGTGCTTATGAAGTTGTAGCAATCAAAATGCCGAAGAAATATAAATACCATTTCAATAATACTACCCAGGTAGGACTTGCTTAGGTCAGCTAAGGAACATCTTAGCCAGCAGGTGGAGTATCATTAAAGGGATGCAGTATGTTATTTACAGGGAAGTCCTATTGATTATTCTATCCCAAGCAACCAATAGCTTCAGAATTATCCTGAGAAAATTACTATAGAAATCTTTCTGTAATTATGGCTCCAAACCAAACTGTTGCCTTAAAGTTAGGAGAAGAAGAAAGGTAATAATGAAATGGTTAAAATGAAATGACAAGAAAAACTGTTTCCTCCCCATTCCACTTTTCTGTGAATCTGAATTTCTATGCCCTGCTCCTATAAACTAAGCCTAATCATACTACTTCATTTACTATGCTAAAGCCTTTGGTTGTGTGGATCACAACAAATTGGGGCAAGTTCTTTAAGAGATGGGAATACAGACCATTTTATTTGCCTCTTGAGAAACCTAAATGAGGGTCAAGAAGCAACAGTGAGAACTGGACTACTGATTGGTTCAAAATTGGGAAAGGAATCTGGCAAGGCTGTATACGGTCACCTTGCCTACTTAACTTATATGCATAGCACATCATGAAGAAGCAGGGCTTGATAAATCAAAAGTGGAAATTAAGATTACCAGGAGAAATATCAACAACCTCAGATATGCCGATGATATGACTCTAATGGTAGAAAATAAAGAGGAACTCAAGACCCTCTTGATGCTGGTGAAGAAGGAGAGTGCAAAAGTTGGCTCGAAACTCAACATTAAGAAAACTAAGATCATGGTATCCTGCCCTGTCAATTCCTGGCAAATAGGTGGGAAAGAAATGGTGATAGTGACAGATTTTATTTCCCTGGGCTCCAAGATCACCGGAGATGGGAACTACAGCCAAAAAATTAAAAGATGCTTGCTGCTGTAGAGGAAAGCTATGGCAAATCTACACAGCATACTAAAAAGCAGAAATATCAGCTTGCCAACAAAAGTGTGTATAGTCAAGGCTATGGTTTTCCCAATTGCAATGTATGGCTGTAAAAGTTGGACCATAAAAAAGGCCGAGTGCCAAAGAATTAAGGCCTTGGAACTATGGTCTGGAAAAGACTCCTGCAAGTCCCTTGGACTGCAAGGCAATCAAACTGGTCAGTCCTAGAGGAGATCAACCCTGACTGCTCTTTAGAAGGCCAGATACTTAAGATGAAACTCAAATACTTTGGCCACCTAATAAGAAGGAAGGACTCACTGGAGAAGAGCCTAATGCTGGGAAAGATTGAGGGCAATAGAAGAAGGGGATGACAGAGAATGAGGTCTCTGGATGGAGTAACTGAAACAGTAGATGTGAGCTTATATGGACTCCAGAAGATGGTAGAGGACAGGAAAGTCTGGAGGAACGTTGTCCAACCAACAACAACAAAGCCTGGAGGAATGACTTTGCAACTAACAACAACAACCCTTGTTCTAGAGGAGAACAATATTTCATTCACTCCACCTTTTTATTCTTATTTCCATGTCTCTTTCATTCCTCTGAAATTTTCTCTGGGTCAGGTTTCAGATTATATACCATCATACACATTGACTGAAGGAATTATGCCATGGATCTTAGTTAAAGCAAGGATATCACAGAAAAAAATACTAGTGGGTAGGATTTGGTTTTCCTCCAAAAGAACTCACTGATGAAAAAGATGCAAGTTGCATCTACCTAATTTTCAAACTTTCTCGGTTGACCAGAAAGTGTAGAATCATTTTTTTAAAAAAGATATCTAGTTATCAGATCCAAGTAGTATGGGACCTTTTAAAAAGTGCTCATATAACTACATCAGCCACTGTGATGGAATGCAATGAGGAGGTGGATACCCAAAAGGGAGGGAATACAGTCCAGAGAGGCAAGTCAGCCCAGAAATTTTATGTGAGAGAAAAGACAGCTCCTCCTTAACAAGTCACATAATATATTGTAATATATTTGTCTCCCACTCAGAGTTCAATCCTAAGCAGTGACATGTTTCTCTATCAGAGCACAAAGAGAAAATGTCTGTGTCAACTCTCAAGTGAACCTGGATAAAGCCATCTTGTGCTGCCTCATAGTTGCTGCAAAGCCTGAGTGGGGGAAGGGAGGAGGGAAGTAGATAGCCTGGCTACAATCAAAACAAAAAGTTTTCCTGTGGGAACCAAGGTCATTGAAACAAGTGGCTGTTAAAAGAAGAGAGAAGCCTGCCTTCCATCTTCATTGGACAATGTGACTGGTGACACCTGGGGGGGTGGGGTTTACTCTTTTAATTTAATAAAGTAAAAATCGTGGGGACTGTTAGAGTTGGTTTTCACTAGCTGTGCTGATATGATATATCCAATAAACATGTCCTTTGAGGAATCTACCTGCCTCGGAGTTCTGCTTTCAATGGGTGCATTACTCGGAATGCTGACAGGCTTCTGCAAATTCCACATAGGCATCGGGAATGGTATCCAGCCAGTAAATACTTCGCTTCACTCAGTCACCCCAACTTCATCCCAATAACAAGGGATTACGTTAAAAAAAAGAAAAAGAAAAAAAACCTAGCTATCAGGTCCAAACCAAGAATGACACATGGTAATTTTTCTAGACGGACCTCTTTATTGTTTCACATATAAAGACAAAATTTAGCCAGAATGAGCACTCTACATTCTGCACCCATAAATATATTCTGTGAATTGTTAGGGAGGAGCTGTCTTCACTCTTTTTCTCTCATACAGTAAATTCTGGGCTGAATTGCCTCTTATCTCTGTGGTCTGTAACCCCTATTGTAACCTCTACTCCTGCCTGGAGATCCACCATAGTACCTGATGTAGTTATATGAACTTTTTTTTAAAGGACAGATTTTCTAGGATTGGCCATAAGAATATTTAATGTGAAATGGTCATGGGTTCATTTTAAGAAGTATCTGAAACTAATTTTTTCCTCTACATCATGGATTTCAAACTGGCAGCCCATGGGCTGGATGCATCACATACAGGTCATGCCCAACCCAGTTCTACAAAGGCAAAAAAGTCATGATATGCAATCAAGTTTGTGCTCTATGTAAGTGTTTTCCATGTTTTAATGGCTAAAACCTAGAAACATAGAAAACTGACAGCAGAAAATGACCCAGTGATCCATCAAGTCTGCTCTTTGAGTTTTTGTTTGTTTTTTGTTTTCTTTCTTTCTTTTTATTTATTTATTTATTTTATTTTTTGTCAGATGATAGATATGTGTTTATCCCAAGCCTGTTTAAAGTCAGTTGCTGATGATTGACCACTAATTCTGCTGTAAGTTTATTTCAACTTCTACTACTCTTTCTGTGAAGTAATATTTTCTAACCTTACGTTGGAACTTCTCTCCTGCCAGTTTTAGGTTATGCCCTCAAAATACTCCCTTGTAGAACTTTATTCACACCGTAAAGGTTTCAATAATGTTTACCTTCTGTCCTCGAAGCAGGACATATTCAATTCCCCATATTTCTCCTGATATGTCTTATCTCTTGCACCATTTTTGTTGTTTTTCTGTGGACTTGTTCAATCACATCAATATTTTTGTGAGGTCTCAGAACTGGATACAATATTCTAAATGGGGCCTGATTAAAGCTGTCCTTCTTTTTACTATTGCTGGCCCTTCTAGTAGTGCATCCCAGAATTTTCTTTGGTTAAATAAAAAGGTAAAAGAAGCTGGCAGCCATCTCATAGAGTTTTAAAAGAATACTCTCATTTTGACCTTTGGATTTTCCTTCTAGATTTAATGTACAATTGGAATGAAATATATATATATTTGAATTTTGTCTGACAAGCAAATAAACAGAATGAATCTTCTT
Source organism: Hydrophis major (assembly GCA_033807585.1). NCBI lineage: Eukaryota > Metazoa > Chordata > Lepidosauria > Squamata > Elapidae > Hydrophis > Hydrophis major. Next base: position 293,725,863 of record CM066328.1, on the reverse strand, counting down.
TCATCGGCTAATCTCTAAAATTGACTGTGCTACATAAATATTTATAGTAGTAGTGGTTATAGCAATAACAACTAAAATAATTTGTTTCCTCTTACAAAAGCGATTTATGGAGGAATAAATCATTTATCAGATGACCATAATGGTAAAAGAAAAGTTATCTTTTTAGGAGTGGATATAGAAATGTGATTTGGGTTTTTTGTTTTTTGTTTTTGCTTTCCTACAGCCTCTCCCATTTTCCATAAATTTCAGAAGATAGAGAGGTATTAGAGGCTGCATGGAGTATCTGGGAAAATTACTTTCTGTTCATTACAATGTCAGACAGATTCAAGGAAAACTTAAATAGCCTCTTGTTCATTTGATAACCCAACAACTATATTCATGTTTTTCTTAATAAGATAATTTTTTTTTGCTACATAGAAATTTCACCCAATTTTCAGAACTGTGTTTTAAAATGAATCATGGAATACATGAATTAAACAGAGCTTCATAACTCATCTAGTCCAATCCATTCTTTGTGTAGGAATCGATAAAATCAACCCCGAAAGTGGCCATCAAGTTCCACTTAAAAACATGCAGTAAGAGACAACTTATCATTATTATAGACAAACTATTTTATTATTTAATATCTCTTTTAATCAGGAAATTCTTCCCAGTATCTAGTCCAAATCTATGTTCTTTTTATTTCAACCCTTTGATCCTTGCCCTACTTCTTAGCTTCAAGAGAGAATGGGTCTACCACCTGTGATGGCCTTTCAAGCTGCCAACCCCATAAAATTACTCTGAAGATGATTCATGATCTTCACTCTCACTGATCTAAAACGATTAAGAGTTAAGGAGTAAGAATCACTGCTTCACTCAGACCTGCTGTTGTAAAACTCCATCATTTTTCTTTCAAGTGAAATAAAGTAAAATAGATTTCTTTCCTCAACCATGCTCAACCTCAAACCTTTCCTCAACTTCAGGTTATGTTCATTTTTTGTCATCCTTTTAAGGTAAACCAGGTCAAGAAATAAGAATGGCAGAGACTTCAAGATTGTTCTTTATTATGGTAAGGTAGAATCTTGAAAGCCTATCCAGGTTTCTCTATGTCCCATAGAATATTTTAGAAATCAAGCCAGGATTATTTCTCTCTCATGCTTCTTTCTATCTCAGGCCTGGGCAATCTCTCTCCAAGTCTCTCTCATACTCTTCCCAAAGCGACGTCTAAATTCCTTCACGTCTGTCTAGCTTTCTGCAAAAAGACTAACCAACCCTGCAGCACTTTCTAGAAGAAAGAAGCTTAAAAGCTATCAGATCAATATCTCACCATTCCTCTTGAAAGACCTGGAACACAGTTATAGCCCTGGAGTCTGGAAAGAAAAGGCTTTCCTGAGATGGAGAAATAAGTTAGCCATAAGGGTCACAGAATTGCAAGAAATTAATTTTGTGTAGTTTCACATGGTAGCGGAACCAGAAATATATTAGTTAAGAGGCTGAACAGGGCTGAAGTCATAACATCACTGAAGTGAAAAAGCAATCCTGGAGCAATGCAAATAAAGCAAAGGGATGTCATGTGAAAGAGTAAACCTGCCATCTGGAGAGGATTGGTACTTTTGCTTCCTGAGATCCAGAGTTTTGGTGCTACAAGGAAAGGTTAAAATAGCCTCACCTTCCCCTTAATTGGAAAGTTTTATAAAAAGAGAATTGAAAACAAGCATGGATGTGCCAAGAAAAGAGTTAAGCCAGGAAGACAACAGAGAGTCAGGAAAGAGAAACCTCCAACCCAAAGATAAGCAAAAAGTCTCTAGAGATTCTCAGTCATCCAGGTCAAGGTTGTCTCAAAGATATTTTTTTCAGGAGGCAACTGGACTTTCTTGTTTTTTCTTTGAAGATGTTTCGGTTCTTATCCGAGAAGCTTCAGAAAAAAATATCCTCCTCCTCCTCCACTTCCACCTCCACTCTTTTTTTTTTTTTGCAAAAAAAATTGCAGACTGCAGGAACCAGGAGCATTATTCAGGTGATCATGAGAACACAGATAAACCTCCAAGTGCTTCAATGACCCTCTAAAAGGATACAAATGACCAGCTCTCTGCAAGGAGTATAAATCCTTCCATTCCCCACTATCCTATCAGAACTGAAGAAGCTTCTTGGATGAGAAGCAAAACATCTTCAAAGAAAAAAAAAGAGCAACCCAAACCAAGCCCAGGTGCAAGGCTCTACAAGCCATCTCCAGAAACAGAGGGCTGTGAGTACTGACGGGAATGAGAAAAGACCATTTGCAAGTCTATGAAGAAGTGAAAAGGGTTTTTACATGCAACTGGCCTGAGACTGTCTACAAGAGTTGAAGGCTTGGAAGAAAAGAAAAGATTTTAAAAAGAAATATTTAAGACTGGAAAACATAATGCTAACATAGGAATAGGACCATGGAAATATGTTCTGTCCCCTCATTAGCATTCTTGAGATCCCTGCGCCTTGATTGGCCAAGGCGCGGGGCACTCTGATTGGTTAGGTGAGCTGCGTCGATTGGCTCGCTGGGAATCTCCCGCGACTGGTCGGTTCGAATCGCGGGAGATTCAAAGTGGTGCCATTGGCCGCGGCCGCCGCGGCTAAAGGAATAAAAGCCAAGAACTTTTCCTATAGTGCCAGTTCGGTTCCTACATCAATAAAAGAGCTTGATACGAAGTCACCGACTCCTGGCATCATTTCCGAAGACACAACACTGGCGACGAAGGTGGGATCCAGATCCTGAACCGAACCACGTGTCCGACGGAAGCCAGACGAATCTCCACAATGGCGAAAATCGCACCCCCCGCACCCTTCAACCCCACCAGCGAGGACTGGGAATCGTACTCCAACAGATTCCGCATGTTCCTCGAGTGTAGCGACCTGAAGGACGCCACCGGCCCCATGAAGCGAGCCGTCTTCCTGACCCACTGCGGAACCGAGGTATTTAAGATGGCCAAGGCACTTGCCAAACCCGCCGACGCGACCGCGATGGACTGGGACGTCCTCAAGCCAATACTTCAGCGGCACTACGCTCCAGAGGTGCCCATCCTAATCCGACGCAACGAGTTCTACCATTGGGACCAACGGTCGGGTGAGAGTTTCAGCGACTTCGTCGCCGAACTACGGCGCCTAGGGGGGCTGTGCGAATTCGACAACCTGAACGACGTCCTGCGAGACCGAATCGTGCTCGGCCTGTGGGACCCCGTCCTCCAGAGTCGGCTGATGGCCAAGGGCAACATCAGCATTGCAGATACCCTCACCGCAGCCATAGCCGCCGAAGCGACCCGAACATCCGCCGACCACATGCGCCGACCGAACGCTGGGGACCGCAGCGGGAATAACTACCCTGCAAGGTCGGCCGAGGCTCAACCCGAGATGACCACCCACCAGGGCGATTTCCACTCGGCATCGGGTACTTCCGCCGAGGAGGAGGAAATTCATCGCCTCCAGGCAGGCCGCGACCCACAGAACCGGCGGGGTCATAAGTCGAGGACCAACTGTGCCAGTTGCGGAGGCGACCACCCCAGGTCTGAATGCCGGTTTTTCGAGTCGATCTGCCAGCATTGTGACAAGAAGGGACACATCGCCCATGTCTGCCGCCTCAAAAAGAACCGCAGCCCGCCCAGATGGGACCAGAGCGAACGGAGAAGAGAGAGCACACCACCCCGGACCAGAGATCGCCCCTCTGACAACAGATGGGACCGGAACGGATGATCCCTACAAGGCGGCGAGACCCGGCGAAGAGAGGAGACCCATCAGATGGTCACCATCGGCCATGCCACAACCAATGACGCCCGGAAGGTCTACGTGGAGGTAGGCATCGAAGGCGAGCCATGCAAAATGGAGGTGGACTCCGGGTCCTACCTCTATATGATAGCATGGCAAGAAATAAAGCGCTTGGTGCATACCATCCAAAGGAAAGGCCTAGACAGTCAGAGACTGATCGTAAAAGACTACCAGGAAAACCGCATCCCGGTAGTCGGAACCGGACAGTTCAACGTAACATACAAAGGGCGCACCGAAAGGCTTCCCCTGACCATCGTCGATCGCGACCGCCCAAGCCTACTGGGACTGCAATGGTTCACCCCGCTCGGCATCGCAGTCACGGGAATCGACCACGTCACCGACAACAGCTGGGAGCAACAACTAGCCCGGGAATTCCAAGAGGTCTTCGACGGAAACCTAGGAAGTACCGAGGGCCCCTTATATCATTCAGCCTAGACCCAAACGTCCCCCCAAAATGCCTGAAACCAAGGCGGGTGCCATTCGCACTTAAACCCAAGATAGATGAGCAAATTGACAAGCTCGTCAAGCAAGGGGTCCTACAACCCACAGACCACGCCCAGTGGGAGACCCCCATAGTCACCCCGATCAAGCCCGATGGGTCGGTGAGGATCTGTGGGGACTATAAGGCCACCCTAAATGGCGCGTTGCAACAAAGCGCCTACCCCGTCCCAGTAGTGCAACACCTACTGCATTCACTGGGAGGGGGCAAGGTTTTCGCCAAACTCGACCTCGCCCAGGCATACCAACAGTTGCCAGTCGACGAGGAAACGGCAGAAGCGCAAACCATAGTCACCCACCGGGGAGCATTTAAATGCAACCGGCTGCAATTCGGAGTCAGCATGGCACCGGGAATATTCCAAAGCCTAATGGAAAGACTATTGCAAGGCATCAAGGGGGTGGTACCTTACTTCGACGACATCTTAGTGTCGGCAACCAACCAAGCCAAACTAGAAGGTCGCCTAAGGGAGGTCCTAACCAAATTCAAAGAGACCGAGCTCAAGGTAAAGAGGGAGAAATGCCAATTATACACGGAACGGGTTGAATTCCTAGGATATCTCCTAGACCGTCACGGCATTCACCCCACAAACCAAAAAATCAAGGCCATCAAAGAAGCCCCCACACCCAAGTCGAAGACGGAGCTTCAGGCATTCCTGGGGCTACTTTACTTTTACAGTGTTTTCCTGCCCCAAAAGGCGACGGTGGCAGAGCCTTTGCATAGGCTCCTGGACAAGGCGGCGACCTGGACTTGGGGGAAACGCGAGCAAGCCGCCTTCCAGAAAACAAAGGACCTCCTCACTTTGGATGCCGTCCTTATACAGTACAACGAGACCCTACCTCTGGCCGTCACATGTGACGCATCACCCTTCGGCGTCAGTGCCGTCCTCAGCCATACCCTCCCCAACGGAAAAGAAGCACCCATCGTGTTCTTTTCAAGGACCCTCACCAAACCGGAGCGGAACTACAGCCAGCTGGACAAAGAGGCTCTGGCTATCGTTGCTGCAGTAAAAAGATTCCACGAGTATCTCTACGGCCGGACATTCACCATCATAACTGACCACAAGCCGCTGCTGGGAATCCTTGCAGGGAACCGGGCCACCCCGAACATTCTGTCTCCCCAAATGACAAGGTGGTCCGAGTTCCTGGCGGCCTACAACTATGGACTCATACACAGACCGGGTAAGACGATCTCCCATGCAGACGCCTTAAGCCGCTCGCCGCTACCGGAACCTGACACCGATCCAGCACCCACAACGACCACCCTCAGTATAGAGACTCTACCCAACCTACCCATAACCGCGTCAGATATTGCCCGAGAGACTAATAAAGACAAACGTCTGGCGCGGGTGTTGCATTGGGTGGAGAAAGGGTGGCCAGAAGGGGACAACGACGAGTCCGTCAAGACATTCCGGAACTGGCAAATGGAACTCTCATTATTAAAAGGGTGCATACTATGGGGGGATAGGGTGGTCATTCCAGAAAAACTACAAGGGAAGGTTCTGGAACTATTACACGAGGGGCACCCTGGCATCGTTAGGACTAAAGCCCTGGCCAGAAGTTACGCTTGGTGGCCAGGGATGGACAAATAGATTGAGACATGTGTAGGAAGGTGCCAACGATGCCAGGAAACTAGGACAAGCCCACCCACAGCACCCGTCCTAGAGTGGGAAACCCCAAGGGGACCTTGGTCTAGAATTCACATAGACTTTGCCGGGCCCACAAAAGGACACACCTTCCTAATAATAGTAGACGCTTATTCCAACTGGCTGGAGGTAAGCAACATGAGAACAACAACCACGGAGGCCGTGATCAAGGAACTCGGCAAACTTTTTGCAACGCACGGCCTCCCAGATGTCGTCGTTTCCGACAACAGGCCCCAATTCACCTCGCTAGAATTCAAAAAATTCCTAGCGGAAAGGAGCATCCGACACGCACTGACAGCACCGGCGCATCCGGCGGCGAACGGTAGGGTGGAACGGATGGAGCAATTCACTAAGAAAACCATCCGGAAAATAGACCACGGGGAGATCCAGGATAAAATAAATAAATTACTCTTCACCCAACACATAACCCCAAATACCACAACGAATAAGAGCCCAGCCGAACTGTTAATGGGGAGGAAATTAAGGTCCCTACTCGACAGATTACACCCCACGTATAACCCAGAGAAGCCCCCAGACTCAACCAGCAAACACCGAACCTTCGCACCAGGCGACCCCATGTACGCAAAGAACCTGATGGGAGACCCGTTATGGGTACCGGCCGTCATCACACAAATAACAGGCCCACACTCGTACCGGCTACAAACAACAGATGGACGAGCATGGAAACGCCACATCGACCAATTAAGATCGAGGGCGACCACCCAAGAGACCACCGACGCACAAGCAGGCAAAACCAACCCCCACAACACAAACCAAGGGGGGAGGGAATACCCAGGGGACCAAAACCAAAGAAGAATAAACCAACCATACTTACCGGAAAGCAGCCAGCACGACCCCTCGCCAGGAAGAGACAGCCAGGGCAGCTCGACCGACCTGGGGAGACCGAGCGGGAGTGGCGAAACCCGCAGCTCAACCAACCCGGGAAGCCCAGGAGGGAGCTACGGAGAGCGGCCCGGCCCGACCAACCAGCCGGTTCCCACAACGGCATCCGGAGAAGCAGAGATCCCGACCGAACCGGCCGGGATCCAACCTACGACTGAGCTGCGCAAGTCCAGTAGGCTTAGACAGAGCCCCGCCTACCTACGGGACTACGCAACGTAAGGACTAAACCAAGAGGGGAGGGGTGTTCTGTCCCCGCATTAGCATTCTTGAGATCCCCGCGCCTTGATTGGCCAAGGCGCGGGGCACTCTGATTGGTTAGGCGAGCCGCGCCGATTGGCTCGCTGGGAATCTCCTGCGATTGGTCGGTTCGAATCGCGGGAGATTCAAAGTGGTGCCATTGGCCGCGGCCGCCACGGCTAAAGGAATAAAAGCCGCGAACTTTTCCTTTAGTGCCAGTTCGGTTCCTACATCAATAAAAGAGCTTGATACGAAGTCACCGACTCCTGGCATCATTTCCGAAGACACAACAAAATAGAAATGTATAGGTTAGATAAGAACAGAAATTGAATAATTGCAAAGTTATAGCATTAAGAAGAAAGTTTAAGATAGTTGAATAAGCTTGGAATTTAATTTTGTACAATAAAACAATTTTGCGTGGGGAAAAATCAATGTAGTCTAGGTTTTCAGTGTTCTGTACCACATTTTTTTAAAAAAAGTTTTGTTTATTCTCTTAATAAAGCAGAATTACTGGAGATCTTAATTAGAAACATACAATTTATTGGTCATAACTTAAGGACAGAATGGAATAGAAAACCCTGCCTTATACTAAGCTAAACTGTCCATCAACATTCTGATAGTTTATTCCAAGAGAGAAAGGTTCTGAGATCTCAGACAGATATAGTATATACTCTGACATGAAGCACAATCCCAGACTCTCCTGCTCCTTTCATGTAAATTGATACCTTTTATTTTATTTTTTTGAAAAAGAGAGTCTCTAAATCATGTTTCTTGGAAACACAGTGCAGAATAAATGAATGCCAATGAGAACTCAAGCATCTTTATTAATGCCATACCAAAATCTGTTCTGCAATGTCCTAAATGTTTTATTTATAGCAAAAGACCTGTTTTTCTAACCCAATTTCAGGGGTTTTTTTTAAAAAAAAAATAGTGGTATTTTTGGAGCTTACCTCACGGTTGTATCTACATTTTCTCTGCATTACTCTGTAGATTTTGTTAAGTCTGGAGCATGGGTGCAAATAATGGAGACGAGCCGGTAGAAACAGTGAACTTCAAACTCTTTATTTACAGCTCAAACTGTAAATGTGTGACAGCTCAAACTGGAGGGCTGCTATAGCCTTCCTTATATAGGCAACTTATTAACTATTCAACCAATAGTAATTCTGGAGTGCTAGCTCCGTTAACCAATGAGAATGGCCTGTTAATGGCCAATCAAATGTTCCTGAACGGACCAATCCGATCCTGCCATTAACAGCCAATCAGAAGTGCAGGGCCAGAACCCTGCACTTGACTTCAAGCTCAAGATAACTTTATTTGGCATTATTCATTCACAACACCCCTTTCCCCCGGCTTCTGCCCATGGGGCATGGTTACAAAGTCCTTGAGATAGGACGGTTGTTTAATCAGTCTTTTTGATTTTTGCAAAGTGCCTGGCAGTTGGCTGCACTTCTGTTGAGGTAGATCGTTGTTTAATGGTAGGGGTGCCTCTGGTTCCGAGTTCGCGTTCCCGTCATCACCAATATCACTGGCCACTCCTTGAGGTGAACTCACTCCGGTCCCCGGTTCCAGTTCCTGTGTTTTAGTTCCGTTTTCAGTCCCTTCAAAAAGGTTTTCCTCTAGTTGCAATTCGTTTGCTCTGTATCTCCTCCCCCCTCAGTTTGGTCATAAGGGAGTTCGGAATTGCGTGACGGTAGCCGTGATCGTAATTGATCTATGTGGCGCTTCCAAAGTCTATCATCAGGGCACTGAACAAGGTATGATCTTGGGCCGGTTACGCGGATTACAGTTGCTTCTACCCACAGCGGATTGTCCGATAAGTTTTTAGCGAATACTAAATCACCTACCTGGAAGGTACGGCATCGGCCGCTGGATCCGAGTGGCTTTTCCAGTTCGTAGGCTGGGTGTAACCGATCGAGGTGGGAGCGGAGCTTTCGTCCCATTAGCAGCTCGGCGGGAGTTTTGTTGGTGACGCTGTGAGGTGTGATGTGCTGTAGGAAAAGGATTCGGTTGATTTTAGATTTAGATTTAGATTTAGAGTTTATTTGTCATTACACTCGCAAGCGGGTGCAACGAAATGAGGTGCTCTTCCACAAGTAAAAACTGGACAAACACCACTAAAAGAAAAAAAATTAAATTAAATTAAAACTAAACACAACCGACCATACAATGATCTCTATGCAATTTAAAAATGTAAAACCGCATTACTCTCATTCACTTCCACATAAATCTTATGACCCTGCATTCAAACTCAAAACTGCACTTGGATAAAAACTGTTCTTAAATCTGGTCATCCTTGTTCTTAATACCCTAAATCTCCTTCTCGATGGTAATAGTTCAAAGAGCTGATGTCCCGGATGAGAGGAGTTATTCAATATATTAAGTATCTTCCTCCTACATCTATTCCTATACAGTTCTTCCAAAGAGGGAAGTGAGCAGCCAATGATGTTTTGGGCCATCTTAATCACCCTCTGAATTGCCTTTTTCTCTGCCACTGTGCAGCTCAAGAACCATATACAGAGACAGTAGGATAATATACTCTCAATTGAACTCTGATAGAAAGTAGTCAATAGACTCTCAGCCAGTTGTTGTTTCCTAAGAATCCTTAGTAAATACAACCGTTGTTGTGCCTTCTTAAGTAAAGCAGCGGTGTTTGCACTCCAGGTCAGGTTATTTGTAATGATGGTCCCGAGAAACTTACATTCAACCACCTGTTCCACACGAACTCCCTCTATATACAGTGGCTGAATGTCTGCTCTTTTTTTCCTATAGTCCACTATAACCTCCTTTGTCTTCTTGATATTAAATAGAAAATTATTATTTTTGCACCAACGGGATAGCTGTAATACCTCATCCCGATATGCAGACTCATCATCCCCAGAAATAAGTCCTACAAGCATAGTATCGTCTGCAAATTTCATTATCCTATTGTTGGGATGTTTATTTGTGCAATCAGATGAATAGATGGAGAACAAAAGTGGACGAAGGACACAACCTTGTGGAGTGCCAATGCTAAGTGTCTTGACAGTAGAAATATAGTCATTCAATTTAACTCTTTGTGGATGATTTGTTAAAAAGTCCAATATCCATAAGCAAATAGAATCTGGAAAATCTAGATCTTTAAGCTTAGCTATTAATCTGTGCGGCATGATGGTATTAAAAGCAGAACTAAAATCTGCCAACAATATTCTTACATAATTCCCCGGTGTTTCCAAATGGGATAAGGCCATGTGAAGCACAGTGATAATTGCATCCTTGGTTGATCTATTTTTTTTGTAAGCAAACTGAAGTCCATCAAAAAAATCGGGAAGGCAGGAGATAATATAATTTCTAATATATTTTCTCGTCGATGTCGTAGTCTATCTTTTGTAGAGTCCTTTTGACGAATTGTACCATGCGCTCAGCCCGACCGTTGGCCGCAGGGTGTGCAGGCGAAGTAAGCGCATGTCGGATACCGCAGTCAACCAGGTACTGTTCAAAAGACAGTGCGGTAAATTGGGACCCGTTGTCGGATACCAGAACATCTGGTAATCCGTGGGTTGCAAACAGTCTTTCAAGTCTTTTGATGACCACTTCGGTGGTCGTATTCCTCATTCGGTGAATCTCGAGCCAATTCGAGTAGGCGTCAATGGTTAGCAAAAACGTGTGGCCTTTGGTCGGCCCGGCAAAGTCCAGATGGATGCGGGACCAGGGTCCCCGCAGCGTCTCCCATTCGTTTGGGGTTGCTTTTGGTGGAGCGTTGCTTACTTCTTGGCATCTCTGGCAAGTTTTAACCCACGATTCGATTTGTCTGTCGATGCCTGGCCACCACGTGTAGCTTCGTGCAAGGCCTTTCATGTGCACGATGCCAGGGTGGCCATCGTGCAAGGTTCTCAGCAGTGCCTGTTGGAGTCGTTCTGGGATAACGACTCTATCGCCCCAGATGATACAGCCCTTCTGCGAGAACAATTCTGTTTGACGGTTTTTGAATGGTGCAAAGTCGTCTGGTACTTGGTCCCATGGCCATCCACGTTCCACCCATGTGAGGACTCGTGCTAAGATGGGGTCGCGTTTTATTTCTCTCGCGATGTCACGGGCAGTTAATGGCGGCGTATGGAGTCTCGATCTGCAACGTTGTCATCATTGGTGCAGGATCGTTGATAGTTTCAGGAAGTGGTGTACGGCTCAGCGCGTCGGTGTGGGAAATGGCTTTACCGGGATGATATTGTAGCCGATAATTGTAGGCAGCCAAGAATTCTGACCAGCGGGTCATTCTGGGAGAAAGTATGTAGGGAGTTGGCTTGTCCCCAGCGATGATCCCCAGCAATGGTTTGTGGTCAGTTACAATGGTGAAAACCCGGCCGTACACATACTCATGAAATCTTTTAACAGCTGATACGATCACCAGGGCTTCTTTATCGATATGGCTGTAATTTCGCTCGGTTTTCAAAAGCGTCTTTGAGAAGTAAGCAACAGGGGCTTCGTTACCGTTAGGTAACACATGGCTCAAAATGGCACCCACTCCAAAAGGTGATGAATCACATGTAATGTTTATTGGCAAAGTCTCATTGTACTGCATCAGTACGGCATCCGAAGTCAGTAGTTTTTTCACATTACGGAACGCCTGCTCTTCTTTGTGACCCCATATGCAAATCGATTTTTTATCTAATAGACGATGTAAGGGTTCAGCGACAGTCGCCTTGTGCGGCAAGAATACATTATAAAAATTGATGAGGCCTAAGAACGCCTGGAGGTCGGTCTTGTTCTGGGGTCTGGGAGCGTTTTTTATTGCTTTCAATTTGCTATCGGTAGGGTGAATACCCTTACTGTCAATTAAATACCCTAAAAATTCAACACGATCGGTACACAGTTTGCACTTATTTTTCTTCACTTTCAGGCCTGCTTCTTGGAATTTTTGTAAAACCAGCCTTGAACTATCCTGTAAAATTTTTGGAGTGGGGACAGCAATGAGCACATCGTCAAAATAGGGGACAACACCTTTGATCCCCTGGAATAGTCTCTCCATTAGGCTCTGAAAGATCCCTGGGGCTACACTGACTCCGAATTGAAGCCGCGTACACTTAAAGGCACCTCGGTGTGTTACGATAGTCTGTGCCTGTGCTGTTTTTTCATCAACCGGCAGTTGCTGATAAGCCTGAGCTAAGTCTAGTTTAGCAAAGACTTATCCGCCCCCCAGGAAATGGAGGAGGTGTTGCACCACCGGCACCGGATATGGATTTTGTTGCAGGGCGTGGTTTAGGGTGGCTTGATAGTCCCCACAAATTCTAATGGAGCTGTCCGGCTTTATTGGGGTCACGATTGGTGTTTCCCATGGGGAGTGGTCGGTTGGCTTTAAAACTCCCTGGGCTATCAACTTATCAAGCTGTTCATCAATTTTTGGCTTTAGAGCGAGTGGGACTCGACGAGGCTTCAGGCGGATGGGAGCTATCTTTGGATTAAGGCTAAAGGATATCGGGGTCCCCTTGTACTCGCCTAGCTTTTCCACAAAGATGTCCCTGAATTCGTGGGCGAGGTCTTCTTCCCAGTCACTGCCGCCGATTCGGTTAATGCCAGCCACTTCAATGCCGAGTGGTGCGAACCATTGCAGGCCTAACAGGCTAGGCCGGTCCTTGTCGATCACCATCAGGGGTAAGTACGCTGTGCAATTCTTGAATGCAACCCAGACTCGACTGGATCCTACGACTGGAATTCGGTTCCCCTGATAGTCCTTTAACATGAGCTGTTGGAATTGAAGGTCTTGGCACCAGATAGTGGGGATGAGTTGCTTGAGGGTCTTCCAGAAGACCAATGACAGAGACGACCCTGAGTCAACTTCCATTTGGCAAGGTTGATTTTCGATGTCCACTTTGACCCAAATTTTCTTAGTGTCTATTGAAGAGACGTGGCCGATAGTGAGTGTTTGGTGGGCCTCTTCCCGTCTTGTTAGGCGATTCACGGGTCGGTTTCTGTAGGAGTGGTTTGCTGGTTCTCGCCTTACAGGGTGATTCCCTGTCAATTGGCGGAGATTGGTACCCTTCACGGTCTGGCTGGGTCCGAGGAGACTTCTGCAGACCCGTCCAATGTGGCCCCATTTCCCGCACTCGTGGCAGAGCGTGTTGCAGAATTTGCAATCGGAGCAGTAATTATTGGCGCCACAGCCAGCACACGGTTGCTGGGACTTTGGATAATGGTCCCGATTGGACTGCATGCGATGGACCTCTTCTTCGTCGCTGTCTGACGACGAAGAGAGGTCCTCATGGTGGGTCGTGTGCAGCTGCCCTTCTGCCTTAGGTGCAACTTCGCTGGCTGGTTGGTGTGCTGGAGTGCAATTTCGGCATAGTTTGGCAGCCAAATTCTTGGTCGCCTCCGCTGCTGTAGCTTCAGCTATGGCGTCTTTAAGGGTGATGTCGACCTTTGCCATTATTTTGCTCTGTATGTTTAGAGAGTCTAACCCAAGAACTACTAGGTCTCTCAAAGCCTCCTCTTGGTCGGTGAAATCGCAAAGGCCTCCCAAGTTCCAGAGGTCTGCAACGAAATCGGCAACGCTTTCTCCTTTCTGCTGGTGTCTTTGATAGAACTTGTGTCGTCTTATGAGCGTTGGAACGGTCGTTGCGTAGTGGGCCCTTAGTAGCGGTTCGAGGACGTCCCAGTCCATGGCCTTCACTTCAGCCGGTTTTGCTAATGCCTTAGCCATTTTGAATACCGTCGGGCCGCAGTGCATTAGGAATACCGCCCGTTTCTTCCCGGGTGTGGCATCGTTCAGATTATTCGTTTCCAAAAACATTTAGAAACGGTCCATGTAGGACTCCCAGTCCTCTTGAGCTGGATTGAACGGAGCGGGTGGTACTGCGCCGCTGGACATGGTTCTGCCATTGTGCGCTTCAGCCACGTGCTTAGTTGTCTTCGTCGTTGGCTCAGATTTCATCCAATCCCACCCTCTTCGCCAGTGTTAAGTCTGGAGCATGGGTGCGAATAATGGAAACGAGCCGGTAGAAACAGTGAACTTCAAACTCTTTATTTACATGGTGTGACAGGTCAAACTGGAGGGCTGCTATAGCCTTCCTTATATAGGCAACTTATTAACTATTCAACCAATAGTAATTCTGGAGCGCTAGCTCCATTAACCAATGAGAATGGCCTGTTAATGGCCAATCAGATGTTTCTGAATGGACCAATCTGATCCTGCCATTAACAGCCAATCAGAAGTGCAGGGCCAGAACCCTGCACTTGATTTCAAGCTCAAGATAACTTTATTTGGCATTATTCATTCACAACAGATTTAATGGTTGCCGAAGTTTTCCTTATTTAAAAGACCCCTCAGAGGGAGGCTTTATGGTCTCTTTCCTTGAGTTTTAATAGGAAAGTGGGAAGCCAAGGAGGTTGCAAACTCTCAAAAGGCCATTATAGAATGAAAAAACAAAAAAGACTTTCTAGCCCCTCCCTCCTGTACTCTATAATTAACATGAGTGGAAGAATACTTGCTTCACCCATGAGAATTTCAGTACACTCTTTGAGGGGAAAAATAAATCAAAAGCAATCTTATTTTTCTATAAAAATAAAAAAGGCTGAAAAATGTAAATGTATAAAACAGCAGTGTTTTTTAAAGAATAGATGTAAAGACTGTTGCATACAAATCTTTTTTTTTCAATGGTTACTTCTACTGTCACAACTATTCTCTTGCCTGTTTTTCTACTACAGGCATTTCCTGATTGGCTTATTTGCCATTTCTTTTTATTAGCAACCTGTTATGTCTGGAGCATGGGTGCGAATGATGGAGACGAGCCGGTAGAAGCAGTGAACTTCAAACTCTTTATTTACAGATTGTGACAGCTCAAACTGGAGGGCTGCTATAGCCTTCCTTATATGGGCAACTTCAACCAATAGCAAACCTGGAGCGCTAGCTCCGTTAACCAATAGGAATGGCCTGTTAATGGCCAATCAGATGCTCATGAATGGACCAATCCGATACTGCCATTAACAGCCAATCAGAAGTGCAGGGCCAGAACCCTTGCACTTGACTTCAAGCTCAATATACTTTATTGGTATTATTCATTCACAACATCCCTTTCCCCCGGCTTCTGCCCATGGGGCGCGATTACATAGTCCTTAAGGTAGGACGGCTGTTTTGTTAGTCTTTTCGATTTTCGCAAAGTGCCTGGCGGTTGGCTGCACTTCTGCCGAGGTAGATTGTTGTTTATCGGTAGGGGTGACTCTGGTTCCGAGTTCGCGTTCTAGTCATCACCAATGTCACTGGCCACTCCCTGAGGTGAACTCACTCCGGTCCCTGGTTTCTGTTCCTGCATTTCAGTCCCATTATCAGTTTCTTCAAAAAGGTTTCCCTCAAATTGCAGTTCACTTTCCTCTGTATCTCCCCCCCCTCAGTTTGGTCATAAGGGAGTTCGGAACTGCGCAACAGTAGCCGTGATCGTAGTTGATCTATGTGGTGCTTCCAAAGTCTGTCGTCAGGGCACTGAACGAGGTATGATCTTGGGCTGGTTACATGGATTACGATCGCTTCTACCCACAGCGGATCGCCCGATAAGTTTTTAGTGAATACTAAATCGCCCACCTGGAAGGTACGGCATCGGCCGCTGGATCCGAGTAGTTTTTCCAGTTCGTAGGCTGGGTGTAGCCGATTGAGGTGGGAGTGGAGCTTTCATTCCATTAGCAGCTCGGCGGGAGTTTTGTTGGTGACGCTGTCAGGTGTGATGTGTTGTAGGAAAAGGATCCGGTTGATTTTCTCGTCAATGTTGTCATAGTCAATCTTTTGAAGAGTCTTTTTGACGAATTGTACCATGCGCTCAGCCCTACCATTGACAGCAGGATGTGCAGGTGAAGTGAGCGCATGTCGGATACCGCGGTGAGCCAGGTACTGTTCAAAAGACAGCGCGGTAAACTGGGGTCCATTGTTGGATACCAGAATTTCTGGTAATCCATGGGTTGCAAACAGTCTTTCCAGTCTTTTGATGACTGCGTCAGTGGTCGTGTTGCTCATTCGGTGAATCTCGAGCCAATTTGAGTAGATGTCGACGGTTAGCAAAAACGTGTGGCCTTTGGTCAGCCCGGCAAAGTCCAGATGGGTGCGGGACCAGGGTCCCCGCGGCATCTCCCATTCGGTTGGGGTTGCCTTTGGTGGAGCGTTGCTTACTTCTTGGCATCTTCTGCAAGTTTTAACCCACGATTCGATTTGTCTGTCGATGCCTGGCCACCACGCGTAGCTTCGTGCAAGGCCCTTCATGCGCACGATGCCAGGGTGGCCATCATGCAAGGTTCTTAGCAATGTCTGTTGGAGTCATTCTGGGATAACGACTCTATCGCCCAGGATGACACAGCCCTCTAACGAGAACAATTCTGTTTGACGGCTTTTGAATGGTGCAAAGTCGTCTGGTACTTGGTCCAATGGCCATCCACGTTCCACCCATGTGAGGACTCGTGCTAAGATGGGATCGCATTTTGTTTCTCTCGCGATGTCACAGGCTGTTAATGGCGGCGTGTGGAGTGTCTCGATCTGCAACGCTGTCATCATTGGTGCAGGATTGTTGATAGTTTCAGGAAGTGGTGTACGGCTCAGCGCGTCGGTGTGGGAAATGGCTTTACCGGGATGATATTGTAGCCGATAATTGTAGGCAGCCAAGAATTCTGACCAGCGGGTCATTCTGGGAGAAAGTATGTAGGGAGTTGGCTTGTCCCCAGCGATGATCCCCAGCAATGGTTTGTGGTCAGTTACAATGGTGAAAACCCGGCCGTACACATACTCATGAAATCTTTTAACAGCTGATACGATCACCAGGGCTTCTTTATCGATATGGCTGTAATTTCACTCGGTTTTCGAGAGCGTCTTTGAGAAGTAAGCAACAGGGGCTTCTTTACCATTAGAAAATACATGGCTCAAAATGGCGCCCACTCCAAAAGGTGATGAATCACATGTAATGTTTATTGGCAAAGTCTCATTGTACTGCATCAGTACAGCGTTCGAAGTCAGTAGTTTTTTCACATTACGGAACGCCTGCTCTTCTTTGTGACCCCATACGCAAATCGATTTTTTATCTAATAGACGATGTAAGGGTTCAGCGACAGTCGCCTTGTGCGGCAAGAATACATTATAAAAATTGATGAGGCCTAAGAACGCCTGGAGGTCGGTCTTGTTCTGGGGTCTGGGAGCGTTTTTTATTGCTCTCAATTTGCTATTGATAGGGTGAATACCCTGACTGTCAATTAAATACCCTAAAAATTCAACACAATCGGTACACAGTTTGCACTTATTTCTTTTGACTTTCAAGCCCACTTCCTGGAATTTTCGTAATACCAGTCTTAAATGCTCCCGTAAGATTTTTGGAGTGGGGGCAGTAATGACCACATCATCAAAATAGGGGACAACGCCCTTGATCCCCTGCAATAGTCTCTCCATTAGGCTCTGAAAGATCCCCGGGGCCACACTGACTCCGAATTGAAGCCGCGTACACTTAAAGGCACCTCAGTGTGTAACAATAGTCTGTGCCTGTGCCGTTTTTTTGTCAACCGGCAGTTGCTGATAAGCCTGAGCTAAGTCTAGTTTAGCGAAGACTTTTCTGCCCCCCAGGGAATGGACGAGGTATTGTACCACCGGCACTGGATATGGGTTCTGTTGCAGGGCGTGGTTTAGGGTGGCTCGGTAGTCCCCACAAATTCTAATGGAGCCGTCTGGCTTAATTGGTGTCATAATCAGCATTTCCCATGGGGAGTGGTCAGTTGGCTTTAACACTCCCGGGGCAATCAACTTATCAAGCTACTCATCAATGTTTGGCTTAAGAGCAAACGGAACTCGACGAGGCTTAAGGCGGATGGGAGCTATCTTTGGATTAAGGTTAAAGGATATCGGAGTCCCCTTGTACTCGCCTAGCTTTTCCTCGAAGACATCCCTGAATTCGTGGGCGAGGTCTTCCTCCCAGTCACTGCCGCCGATTCGGTTAATGCCAGCCACTTCTATGCCAAGTGGTGCGAACCATTGCAGGCCTAACAGATTAGGCCAGTCCGTATCGATCACCGTCAGGGGTAAGTACACCGTGCGGTTCTTGAATGCAACCCGGACTCAACTGGATCCTGCGACTGCAATTTGGTTCCCCTGGTAGTTCTTTAACATGAGCCATTGGAATTGAAGGTCTTGGTGCCGGATAGTGGGGATTAGTTGCTTGAGGGTCTTCCATGAGACCATTGAAAGAGATGATCCCGAGTCAACTTCCATTTGGCAAGGCCGATTTTCAATGTTCACATTGACCCGAATTTTCTTAGCGTCTAGTGAAGATGCATGGCCAATAGTGAGCGTTTGGTGGGCCTCTTCCCATCTCACTAGACGATTCATGGGTCGGTTTCTGTAGGAGTGGTTTACTGGTTCTCACCGTACAGGGCGATTCCCTGTTGATTGGCGGAGACTGGTTCCTTTCGAGGTCTGGCTGGGTCCGAGGAGGCTTCTACAGACTCGTCTGATGTGGCCTCGTTTCCCGCACCCGTGGCAGAGCGCGTTGCGGAATTTGCAGTCGGAGTGGTAATGGTTGGCCCCGCAGCCAGCGCACGGTTGCTGGGACTTCGGGTATTGTTCCTGCTCAGACTGCAGGCGATGGACCTCTTCTTCGTCACTGTCTGACGACGAAAAGAGGTCCTCATGGTGGGCCATCAGTAGCTGCCCTTCTGCATTAGGTGAAACTTCGCCGGCCGATGGGTGTGCTAGAGCGCGATTTCGGCATATTTGGGCAGCCGACTTCTTGGTCGCCTCCGCTGCTGTAGCTTCAGCTATGTCGTCTTTAAGGGTGATGTTGCCCTTTGCCATTATTTTGCTCTGTATGTTTAGGGCATCTAGCCCAAGGACTACTCGGACTCTCAAGCCCTCCTCTAGGTTGGTGAAATCGCAAAGGCCTCCTAAGTTCCGGAGGTCTGCAATGAAATCGGCGACACTTTCTCCTTTCTGCTGGTTTCTTTGATAGAACTCGTGTCGTCTTACGAGCTTTGGAATGGTTGGTGCATAGTGGGCCCTTAGTAGCGGTTCGAGGACGTCCCAGTCCATGGCCTTCGCTTCCGCCGCTTTCGCTAATGCCTTAGCCATTTTGAAAACCGCCGGGCCACAGTGCATTAGGAATACTGCCCGTTTCTTCCCGGGTGTGGCATCCTTCAGATTATTCGTTTCCAAAAACATTTGAAAACGATCCATGTAGGACTCCCAGTCCTTTTGAGCTGGATCGAACGGAGCGGGTGGTACTACACTGCCAGACATGGTTCCGCCATTGTGCACTTCAACCACATGCTTAGTTGTCTTAGTTGGCTCTGATGTCATCCAATCCCATCCTCATCGCCAGTGTTATGTCTGGAGCATGGGTGCGAATGATGGAGACGAGCCGGTAGAAACAGTGAACTTCAAACTCTTTATTTACATATTGTGACAGCTCAAACTGGAGGGCTGCTATAGCCTTTCTTATATAGGCAACTTCAACCAATAGCAAACCTGGAGCACTAGCTCCGTTAACCAATAGGAATGGCCTGTTAATGGCCAATCAGATGCTCCTGAACGGACCAATCCGATCCTGCCATTAACAGCCAATCAGAAGTGCAGGGCCAGAACTCTTGCACTTGACTTCAAGCTCAATATACTTTATTGGTATTATTCATTCACAACACAACCAGTTCACTGATTTACCTTGCATTAATGAAAGAAGTGATACAGACATATGCTGACACACACTGCTTCTAAGAAGGTATGTTATCAACGAAACAGGGGATGCAAGGAAAAATAGTCCAGGCATTTTAGTTGATATTCCCATCTTACCCATGTTAATCAAAAAAAAAAAAATGAAAAAAAAAAGTTTCAGAATAAAAACAGCAACAGATCTATCTCTCTCTCTCCCAAATAATCCATGTCAGTGTATTTTGTATTCTTTCACAGATTTTCAATAAAATCTAACTGCATAGTGAGTAGGGGATATAGATTATACATTAGACAGCACTGTGAGAATTAGGTGTTCAGCAGATTAATGGCATAAGGTAAAAAAAACTGTCCCCATGTCTAGATATCCTGCCAAGGTGAAAAGGTGAAAAAGTTTATGTCCAGGATGAGAGGTGTCTATAGATACTTTTTTTAGCCCTCCTTCTGATTTGCCAAACATACAGGTCTTCTAAGAAAGGCAGACTGGTTGCAATTATTCTAACTATCATTTGAAGTCTGTACCTGTCCCATTTGGTTGCTATACCAAACCAAACAGTTATAGAGGTGTAAATGATAGACTCAATAATTCCTCTGCAACAACTTCTGGGGCAATCTGAACTTCCTGAGCTGATGCAAGAAAAACATTTTTTGTTGTGCCTTTTTAATAGTGGTTTTAATATTAAGTGTCAAATTTCAAGTCCTGGGAGATTATAAAACCCAAAAACTTGAAGGACTGTACTGCTGATACTGTGTTGTCGAATGTAATAAGGGGTGGTAGAATAGTCTCCACTCTCTGTACATGTGAGCATCATCTAAAATGGGCAAGAACTATTGAGAAGGTCAATCTGCTTTTCAAGCTAGCTAATTTTGTATTCCCAAATAAATTTGGCAATAGAAATGTTCCTGATATGAGGATGACTATGAAGTGATATGATTGCTTCTGAAATATGATGTTCACCTTTCTACAGTATTTTCATATAAGCAGTTGATGCTGAAAGACATAAAAGCTTTTGCTAGTGTTTGCAGTAGGAAAGTGCCAAATTTTCCCATTAGGAATCCAATGGGTACAAAATCTATTAATTAAGCAGATATTGATGTTGGCAATTATATATGCATTTTTATATATGAGCATGTTTATATAGGTCTGTGTGCACATATATTTTTCACTCCTGGAAATGGCATGATCTTTCTATTTTTCTTCCTCTAGAAAAGTTATCACTGCTCAAATTGGTTTTCTTTATAGAGTTTTGGCTTCTCTGTGTATGTCAGACACCCATTCAAAGGCGAGGGAGTATTGTCCTAAGGGTGAATTCCAACATATGATCCAATTTGTGGACAATAGAAATCAACCACCAACTTTTCACCATCTACGCCTCAGCTTGATAAAGATGCCATAGAAACCTCTATGAATTATGTGAAAAAATATATATATTTTAAGATAGGCTTGTAGCTAAACAGAGCTGTTACAAAGTGCTATGTGAAAAGAAGAATTCACTGCTTCCAATATAAGAAACAATTCACTGAGCAAAAAGGAAGACCCTTAGCTTAAAAACATGCATGCACAAACATTGCTCTAAAGGGTGTATCTAGTCTAATGGTCACAATCTGAGAGCAGAGAGAAAGAGGTTGTAGTTGGAAGCAACCCCTAATTATTTTTCTAACAGGAAATATTTCTCTGTTGGAAAGCAGAAATTGGATTTCTCCTTTTGATTTCTCTGATAAAGATGATTCTGATTCAAACCATATACATTTAGCAGCATTAGCAGGGAAGAGGATCAATATTGCCAAAAGTTAAACACAGGCTATCCAATTCATACAATATTTCCAGGGAAGAACAATACAAATATAAATAATTATATAGTCAATTAGTTGTTCTTGGAAAGGTTTGCACAAATACAACTCAATGTTAGGGAACAGATTGTTGTTGTTTTTTAAAGTAAGAATAAAAGTAGAAGGAGGATAGGTACTGGAATTGGGCAAAGACTAGACAAAAATAGAGTGATTCAGAGAGATTTGGGAAATGTTTAAACTGAAGCAATTTGTTTGTGTGTTTTGTTTGAAGCAGCTGAAATTCAAATCTAGTTAAGTCATCACAGAGGTGAAATTATATTTTGGTTAATTTTCTTTCCCAGAGACAGGAAATATTTTAAAAATCAGTAAGAGTTAGAAGGATGTTACCCTTTTAATGCTTACATGATGATTACCATTTTCAAATTTTAAATTTTATTCCCTTTGCCACATCGATATATTCTTTTTCATTACCCATGCTGCTAATTAAGCATGCTAGATTTTTTAATGTATGAATTATTATGTACTCTTGTCTTCTAGTACATGGAAGTTTAATATAATTGCCAAAATCAAACAAAAGGTAACTAACAAGTAAAGTAGGGCAGAAGGGTACTGTCAAATGAATCAATTACTGTGGGAAAAATATATCATCAGAAAAGCTAAGTTAGACTGAAAATTGTATCTAATCCTTCCCATTTTTTGAAATTATGGATATGTAATACAGTTGGAAAGAAATATCCTACTCTGAAACTAATATTTAAATAACTGATGTAAATGTGTGGGTGCCTTGAGTCCTCTTTATGTAGAATAAACTCATAATTTTAGCTTTAATTAAATGTAGAATATTTGCCCAGTGTTTTCACATGAAACATTAATGACAAGTGTGTGACATAGCAGCATGCATATTTATTTTTAATAAATGTAATCCACAGATTTGGAGCTTGTGTTGACATCACATTTCTCTCTCCTGCTGCCTCCCACTTCACAGTTTTTTTAAAAAACCTGTTTCTTATTTCACTATTTCTTCTCATTTTTCCCAAGAAGGCTTACAGGTCAGAATAACAATTAAATGAACAATTGGCCTATGATAGAATGCCAAACTAAGAAGATGGCGGACAAGGTATCAGATACAAAACCAGCATTGCTGCAGTTTTTAAGAATGACACATGGAAGACATATTTTTATTTTTGTACTTTTAGAACATATTAATCATCGTTGTGATCTTTGGAAATATAGAAGATAAATTTGACCCCTAAATATAATGGATATGATACACATGCATCCCTACTGCATGTCTATCAATTAACTGATTTCATTTTAATGATATATCAGCACAGAGGCAATATTTCTGTTTTATTATTTTAAAATTACAGGCATAAAAAAAATAGGCAGTAACTTGTGCCCTTTATGTGCCTTTATTTTTTTATTTGAGTGATATTAGCATTTTATTTTAGCCCATTAGATTATTTATACAAATACAGTTTAGGAACTATGTGCACACATACACTAAGCTATGTTTTGCTGTAAAGCTCATGTTTTATTAAATAAATAAAATAAATATTAATAATGCTATTTTTATTACAAAAATAAAATCTTATTTTTTGATAGAAAAAAGAAATCCACCTCTCACATAAGAAAACTGGCTACCTGCCTACCTATGTGCATTTTTAAACACAAAATGGTAAATTATTAGGTGAGTGAATACAAGTTCTGTACCAAATGACTTTTTAAAGTATTTTGATAGCATTTCCTTTTTTCCTTCCTTTTTTCTAGTTACCGATTAAATGAAATTTCAGTTACTTCTGTGCAATATTTGTTTGTAACAGAAACAGGGAAATATGTTTTGAAGAATTTCACTGTTTTTGATAATGAGAAGAAGCTTTCTAATAGGTCATAATTTCACACATATCCCCAAACAATCCATGAAATAAGAAAACTAACATGAACAACTTTCCCCCAAACAGTAAAACAGATTTTGGGCATGTTTATTAGCCCTTATTCAAATCCAAGTTGAATAAAAATCAGTTGTGCACATATCTTAATGTCGATATATCTTTCTCTTTTTAAAAAACATTCTATTGTCAATTTCCGCAAAAAATGGTGTTTGCAAAGCCTTTCTTAAAAAAAAAAAAACACATAACACTTATTGTATTCTCACATAATCAAATGGCTCTCTGAATAATCCAACACAGAGAAATTACTTACCTGTACAACTTCACAACAACTGCTTGTTCATTTTCCTCTAATTTAAAGGTTTGTTATAAAACTTGGTAATAAAAATGGATTGTTAAACTCTTTAAAAAAAAAAACAAATGAGAAGATCAGCACAATTCCAAATGAAATATCCTTTTTTAAAAATGTAGTCTCTAGGTCTGTTCTCAGATCTACCAGATGAATTCTGCATTTTTTAAAAAAAGTGTTCACAGAATTTATAAAGACAGAGCTGAACTTAATGATTGAGAAGGAGTGATGGCTGAAACAGAATGAGACAGCACAAATTCTTCCCAGTTCTTCAATAATGTTCTATGTATTTCATTTTTTTTTACGATCGCATAACATAACCACATCATATTTTTTTTCACACTAATGTGTGGAGAACTTACAAGTGGAAATAATGAATATCTCAGCATGGAAATAGTCTGCCTAAATATTGGGAGAGAAGGGGAAGGCAGGGGGTCTAATGACAACAAACCTTAGGACTGATGTTCCCAGCGTAATCCTCTAATTTTCAGGGATCTCCCTTTTCCTTCATCGGTCCCCTAAGGCCATACTTCAAATTCTTGTACTGTATAACAGTCATAGGCTCCAGAGGACTGCCCATTGCAGGAGGAAGTATCAGTTAAGCAGATATTTTCAACTTGCCCCTTCACAAAGTCATGGGCAAGCAGATGGGGAGGAAAATCCGAGAATTAGAGGTGGGAATTACAGGCGCTAAGACTCCATATATTTTTCCAGGCAGTAGCACCTACTTTACATTTTCAACAAAAGATTCAATGACCACTAGTCACAAAGATTGAATCTCTCTATTAGAGCCTCCTGGGGTTTCTTATACTCTTGTAAAGAAGCATCCATCCCTTATCCAAAAACTGGCTTGGTATTCTAAGTCAATCAAGCTTAAGTATTGGACAAGGCTCAAAATGGGAGAATATCAATTCATTTCTCATAACCCAATGAGACACCACAGGCTTTCAAGAGCCCTTGCAATTGATTTCTTCAGTGGCAATACTTTATACTGGGAATAAATATGGTGTTTAGTTATAGACACTTAAATTCAGACTTAGAAATAATGTTCTCAATGAAAGGGAATTATATTTCTAATGTCTCTAATATTTTCTTCTTACAATGTTAATCCATGTGCCTTAAAAATGTAAGCTTTCTCTTCCTTCGTTTTTTGAATGCTATCTGGCAATGTCACTTCCCTTAGATTTTTGTTTCTACATAAGTAGTCTCATCCAGTTTGGGAGACTTTCACTCTTCATTAATCTGATGCATGAAATAAATGATGCCCTTAGAAATAATAAATCATTTTTACCTTTGTATGACTTTCAGAATGTACATATTGCATGTAGCTCACCACTTCTTGGTTGCTAAATATTTATTAGCAAACAAAACAGTGAAAATGATTTTGTGTTTGAGTGTGTATGCATGCATGTACGTGTGTTCAACATGACACCAGAGATGGAATCCTTTACTGAATTCATGGTTAAAGTGAATCAAGATTTTTGTTTTCACTATATCACTTTGAAGCTTAATATCTTGCCATTCCTTATAAATTCATTATTTTCAGCATATTTTCCTCTCCACAAATGTTTCATTTTAATGGGGCTGAAAATGACTTAGTTATGCTGTAGCCCCAACAAGCTGAGAGAATGCATACAAATGGGCTGTGGTCTTTTTTTTTTTTAAGATTTCCAATGTCGATGTCAGCTCATATTCTTAGTCGCTGACAGGCATGCAGCAAAATGCTGCTAGACAGGCACTCTTTCAGGTACCACTCAGCCTATTTCACTGAGCAGTCTTCAAAAGGAACCTTACAAAAAAAGGAAACTAATAAAAATGTACAATATTTATATTTCATGTATTACCTAGATTTTGGTTTATTTGACATCTTAATAGTATTTGCAACTCCAAATAGAAATCATTTTTGACAGTCTTCAGCTAAATGGGAGATAGGTTAATTATTCATATCCTTTTTTATTGTTTTGCAGATTTTATGAGCAAAACTATGTCATGCAATACATGCAGCAGGAGAGATGGAAATAGGCAGGATTATTTAAAATCTGACCAGGATCTTCTTTCTTCCAATTAATGAACATTACTATAAAAATAGTGGAGAACTGTGGTACTGCAAAGCCTTATTGTTGTTTGCCTGTTTCAAGCAGACACCCCTTTGAAAAGCTGAAAAGACATGTTCATGTCTTGAAGTATGAAGCATTTGGACCAATTTCCATAAATCACAGAGACATAGAATAGCGCCTTACTAGGAATTGTTCCATTTCAAACACAGGTGATGGGATTATATGTAAAATGTTTTGAAACCTTTTCCACTAAAAAGAAACCCAACAGAGACAGATGGCAAGTCCAGAAAAAGCTTCAATCTAGAGATATTTATTTTTCCTGGGGTTACTTCAATCCTCCCTCCCCTTGCAGGCTGAATCACACGAATGAGGCAAATGTAACTGTGATTAGAGACTTTCTGAGACGAAATTTGTTCCCCAATTTTGAAGTTGCCAAATTCTTTATCGCAGGACCAATGAAATGTTAGAATTTTGTTGATCAAATGTTTATCCCTTCAGAAATTTGTCTCAAACATATAAAAATAAAAAGAAGTATTTTCATTTTTAAAAAATCTGTTCAGTGCATTAGTCTTTTTATTGATGATAGTCACAATTCCTAGTCAAATGGACAATAATTTATTTCTGAATGTTGGAAACATATGTAGACATGATTTTGATTCTTACTGTAAAAAAATATAAATAGAGGTTATGTTTAATCATATATTTATTTATCATTCAATTAAATATGATTTATGTTCCCAGAAAGGAAGGCTTTTCTTCCTTGATGGCACAAAATTATCATTTCAAAATAAATCCTTGTTTTTGATAAAATGAACACAGAACATGGCCCAATTAAGTAATAGAATAGAAATTGAGAAATCTGGTATCCTTATGGGAGAGTCAACACTATTTGTTTTCCCCTTCTGAATCATCAAACATTGTATGCCATTTTCAGTCCTCTCTCACTGGATTTTTTTTTCACACAAACTTGCCTTGTAAGGAAGATTTGATTAGTACTCACATACCTTTCTTTATAAACAGAAAACCCCTGATTTTTATAGCAGTTATCACCCCAGAACATACTCTCCATTTTACCATGATATTAAGGTGAAATTTAAAACAATATATAATGAGTTGGTCCGATGCAACTTTCTGAGATGGATTATGAAACCCTTGCTACATTGTGGCCCTGGACATATTTAATAAAAACATAAAACAAAGGATGGTAATGTAAATAGAGCTGAGAGGATCATTTTGGTGAATCCTTCCAGTATGTGACTGGAAATGCAAAGCTGTAGGTACCAATGCATTGTGAATTAGATAGAAATATTTATTATTTTTTTAAAAAAGTAACAACATAAATTTAGTTTGTTGGGTCCAAATCCATTAATTTAAGAGTTTCATAAAACAGAAAGAAACATTTTCTGTGTTTTACTTTGCATTTAAGGGCAAATGACAATGCCATCTCCATTTCTCATTTTGCATTACTTTGGCATTTGTTATCCATAAAGATTACATTATAAAATTGAATGCTTTTTTCTCTTTGCTTTCAGTTAACATTACATACAGTTTCATAGAATCTATTGAATACATTTGGATGACATAAAGCTTAAGGAAATTAATCTATAGTGAAGACATTAAACTTAAGGAAATTAAAAAGCTTCCTTTGTAATAGTACTCTGTTTATATATATTTTCCCTACCCCCACCTCCCTTCCTCATGTGAGCCATATTTTATTAGGAACAGTAGTTGAAATCTGATTTATTGAAATTACGTTATTTTTCATTTATGTCAAATATGTGGGGAGATCATCTTTGCATTTGAGAAATATATTTATATAGTTATTTAAAGCAAATCCTAAAAGGATCATGGAAAAAGGATATCAAAAAGGCAAGTGTACCTCACCTTACAGGGAATTTTCCAACATTGCTGTGCTCTACAGATGTGGAGGCAGCAAATTACACCACTCAGGTTTTTGAAGTGTTTGCAGATAATCAAAAGTTATCAGCCTCCTGCATGTTGGCACAAAGTTACAGTTGGATAGCAGTTTTTCTAATGGTTTCAAAACTGCATGGGGGAGGGAAAGATAAAATATTCTTTCTGATGCAGAAAATGTGTTGGAAATCCGGAGTGAAGACTGGCAATGCTGTTCATCTAGCATGCTTGCCTCTAAATATATATCGCGTTTTCAGCCTGATTTTCATTTGCTGGCCTTTCATCTGTATTTTCTCCCATCTTTTCTTTGACTTAATATCCTTCCTTTCAGGTCTGGGATACTTCCCCTCCCCCAATCCCCCATCCTCAACATTTGAGCTAATATGATTTGGCATTATATAGAAAGATAAATCTAACATCAAAATTCTTGCTTCAGGAAAAAAAAAAGTAGCAAAAAAATTCAGATCTTCTGTTATACCCATCTATAGTATTAGTATGCAGTTCTGACAGCAATATCCACAACAACACTGGAAATAAGTGGTCTGCAGACTGTATTTTCAGAATATTTTTTTCAATGAATTTAAGAAATTTCTTAATCATTGCTTTTTCAATAATTGTCTACCTGCTAGCATGCTGTAAAATAGATTTTGCAGCATGAACCACAGAATTCAGGTGCTGAGCTTCTCTGTGCATAGTTCATATTGATGACAGGAACCATCTGGAATGGGGAAATTATTGAGGGATATCCTGAAAATTGGCTCTCCTTCGATGTGCACTTAGTGGCAAGAACTGTTTGGGGGATGAAGTCAAATGTTCAATCAAGCAACCAGACAATGTTGTCAAATACAATAAAAAATAATGGAACATCAAGACTTGTTCCATTTTAGGCTTGGCTATATTTAATCATAGGAATCAATTGAACAATGGGATAAGCATTTGATCATCATGAGAGAAGATCTTACTGCACCTGTGAAAAAAGTTGCCACACAAAGACCAAATGTGTGCTACTTGCAAATATTATTCCTCTTTTGTGGTATATTTCCAGTTATGACCAGGTTGACAATGAATGTTGAGAATTGATTCAGGAAATGATTAACAGAGGCATAATTGTGATAGGGTTGAAAAAGAACAAGATATTGTTACAGTATAGTCACTAAGTCCCAAAGTGCTTTTCCAAAAGGCAACTGAACTTTCTTGGTTTTATTTTTCTTTGAAAATGTTTCACTTGTCATCCAAGTAATAGATGCAAAGGAAAAAACCCCCCAAAAAGTCCATTTGTCTTTTAGAAAAGCACCTTTGGGACAATCATGACATGGATGATTGAAAATCTCCATAGACACTTGAATTAAAGGTTTAATATATTTGAGGGTGAAAATGTTTTCAATGTTGGCAAGCCTTTAGAAAAATGAAGTGGAAAAGAACTTAAAGAAGGAAGAAGAGCTGATATTGATAGCAAGGCATTATAGTTAAGGGTAATTTATATTTAAGAAGCTGGAAATGAAGTAGGTTGTAAGCAGGAACAGCTCAGTATGTATATTCCTTCTCTCTAATCTCTGATATGTAAGTGATTTATGAATGTGCTTAATTCCCATTTAGGAAGTCAACTAAACTGTGATACATGATGTTAGCCTCCATTGGAACTTGCAGAAACTTCAATAAACTACTTTACTCAAAGTTTTTTTTTTTTTTTAATTTTATGGGTTTTTAAAAACAAACATAAACAAACAAAACATAAAAACTTCAAGCTATCTTCCATAGGTATACATACAGTGTGCCAGTTGGTTTATAAATTGTTTTGTGCTTCCATTTCGTAGTCTTCAATTGCAATTAAATTAGATATAATCTCATCTTGTCAATCAAAAATTAAATACCTTAGTATCATTATTAATCAATCATTTGACCATACTTTTATTCATTCATGTTTTACAAGATAACCATAATTTATTTAGTTTATTTTATAACAGTTCATATTATCATCCCAAATCTATCCTAAAATCATTTTATAGATATAATAAGAAAGAAGTACATCTTTATATATTTATTATTTTCTAAAAGTCTACATATTTCATTACTGTACTTTATTGTCTAACCATTGATAGAAAAGATCCCAAATTTTTTAAAATTGTTTATCCTCTTGTTCTCTAATTTCAAATGTCAATCTACTCATTTCAGCACATTCCAATATTTTCTTAATGATTTCCTCCTGTGATGGTATTTTCTCATTTTTCCAGTTTTTAACAAACACAATCCTAGCGGCTGTTAACACATTTACAATCAGGTATTTCAAGTCTTTACTATATATTTCAGGTAAAATTCCCAATAAAAATATCTCTGATTTCAAGTCTATGGTTTTTTGTCATTTTTTCCAACCACATGTGGATTTTAGTCCAGTATTTTTTAGCATCTGCACAAGTCCACCACATATGGTAATATGAGCCAGGTGTCTGATGACATTTCCAACATTTTTCGGATCTATTCTTGAACATTCTTGCTATTCTTGTCGAGGGAAAATGCCACCTGTAAAACATCTTACACAAATTTTCTTTATATGCTGTTGACATTGTCATTTTATAATTTTGAGACCATAATTTTTGCCATTTCTCTAAATCAATCCCATATCCAAAATTCTTCCCCCAAGCAATCATAGTTTCTTTAACTTGTTCTTCTTCTAGTTTAATTTCTAATAAATATCCATACAATTTTTTAATCACCTTTTCATCAAAATCTTATCTAAGTCAGTCAGTTTATCATAGAAACCTTCTGTTTTAGAATCTTTATCATACCTTGAATGTATTTGCACATATGAAAACCAATTCATTTTCATAACTTGTTCCTCTAGTATTTGCATAGATTTAAGTTCACCATTTTCATTCAATATTTCACCATATCTAACTGTTTGTTCCTTTTTGTATATTATAGGATACGAAAATGCTTCAATAGTCGATAACCAGACTGGAATTTTCAAATAACATTGTCTTTTAATCTTCTCCCAGTTTAACCACAGAGACTCCCATATATAATGTCTTCTAAAATACCCCTGTGTTTTACTTCCTTTGTACCATAAAAAAGCATGCTCAACAACAAATCATGTCCTTCTAATGTCAACAATCTAGTATTTCTTAATGTTATCCATTCCTTAACCCACATCAGATTTGTAGCTTGGTAGTACAACTCCCAATTAGGCAAACCAAATCCTCCTCTAATTCTAGCATCTTGCAAAAGTTTTAACTTTATTCTCGCTTTCTTACCTTGCCATATATATTTCAACACAATTTTATTTAAATCTTCAAAGTAGTCTTTTCCAAGCTTAATTAGAATTGTTTGAAAAAAAATATAAAATTCTGTGTAATATATCTATCTTGATTGTTGAAATTCTCCCTATTAGTGATAGTTGTAAGTTTTCCCATTTTGCCAAATCTAGTGCTATCTGCTGTTTAAGTTTAATATAATTATTCTCTTTTAATGTACTATATCTTGCTGTCAAATATATCCCCAAGTACTTGATCTTATTCATGACCTGAATTTTCAATAGATCTGACAGTTCTCCATTTTATCTTAATAGCATATTCTTTGTCAAGATCTTTGTCTTATCTTTATTTATTTTCAAACCAGCCATCTTTCCATATGTCTCTATCTTTTCTATCAATTTTGGTGCTGTTTCTACTGGGTCTTTTAAAATGAAAACCAGATCATCTGCAAATGCTTGCAGCTTAAATTCTTCCTTTTTGATTTTCATTCCTTTTATATTCTTTTCATCTCTAATATTTCTGTTTAATACTTCCAAAGTTAACACAAACAACAAAGGTGATAGTGGGCACCATTGTCTCGTTACTTTTCTTATATTAATAGAGTCTGTCAGTTCTCCCTCTATCATTACCTTTGCCGTTTGCTTATAGTATATAGCTTCTATTCCTTGAATAAATTTTCTAGCAAAACCCATCTGTTCCAACAGTAATAACATGAATTGCCAATTCACATTATCAAATGCCTTCTGTGCATCTAGAAATATCAGAGCCATTTGTTTTTCAGGGTGTGCCTCATAGTATTCCAAAGTATCCAAGATTACTCTCATATTGTCTTTAATTTGTCTCTTTGGCAGAAATCCAAATTATTTAAATATTTTTTTAAGTCTTTCTGCCAATATTGAAGCAAAGATTTTATAATCTGCTGATCTATATTCTCTACTAATTTAGTAGAGAAATGGGTCTATAGTTCTTAATTTGTAATGGATCGGCCTCCTCTTTTGGAATAAGTGTAATATAGGCTTCTGACCATGATTTAGGTATCTTCTTCTTTAACATAACTTGATTCATAACTTGTAGCAATGGAAGATTCAACAATTCTTGTAATGTTCTATAAAATTCTGCCGGAAGTCCATCTGTGCCTGGTGCCTTTCCGTTATTTTGCTTCTTGAGTGCTTCAGTTAACTCCATCATCATTATATTGCTTTCTAACATTTTTTCAGTCTCTTTGGGTATCTGAGCTAAATTAGCATTCTGTAAATACTGCTTAACTCTTTCCTCATCAATATTCTCTTGCATATATAATTTCCCATAGAAGTCTTGAATGATTTCCTTCTTCTCTTTGCTACCATGGCAAACTTGGCCTTGGTCATCTGTTAATTCCAATATTTTCCTTGATTCTTTCTCCTTTCTCAATTTGTATGCTAACCATCTACCTGATTTGTTTGCGTCTTCAAAGTAGTTCTGTTTAGCACCTTTAATTTTCTGTGCTAATTCTTCTTTTTCTATTTGACCCATTTTGTGTTTAATTATATCCATTTTTAGCTTGATGTCGTTTTTCTGTGGCATTTTCTGTAGCTCTTTTTCAAGTCTTTTATGCTCATCGTGTAGGGCCTTAGAGGCTAGCCTTTTCATAGTATTCCTTTTCCTTGTATAGTCTATTATCAAGCCTCTAACATATGCCTTCATTGTATCCCATACATTCTGAATTGATGTATCTTCTTTTTTGTTTTCTCTAAAGAAAAAAGCCAATTCTTTCTCCATCCACTGCATGAAGTCTTTTTCCTTTAAAATATTTTTCCTTTAAAAGTATTACTTCACATCCATCTAGATCTTCTTTTTTGCCATTACCATTTAATTGTCATTGGACTATGATCTGCCCAAGTACTTGTTTCAATATTTATTTCTTGAATGTTAGATATTAATTCTGTTGACATCCATATCATATCTATTCTGGACCATGATAAGTGTCAATTTGAATAGAAGGTGTATTGTTTAGTTTTAGCATTTCTTTCTCTCCATGTATCTTTTAAGTTTATTTCATCAACCATTTTAAAAAAAAGAATTAGGGAGGGTCTTTCTGTTTTGCTTTATTGTTTTCTGTGCTGTAGTCCAATTTATTGTCTACAATTCCATTAAAATCTCCCATAACTATATTAGCATAGTCCAGTTCAATTATTTTCATGTGTAATTTTTTGTAGAATTCTTCTTGTTTGTCATTCGAAGCATAAATTGCAATCAAGAGTGTTTTCATATTATTGTCCATTATTTCCACCATTAGTATTCTTCCATCATCATTGGTATAGATCAATATTGCTGGGGTGGTCTCTTTAATATATAAAACCACTCCTCTTTTCTTACATTGGGTCAAGGAAGTAAATATTTTCCCTAATTTTGGCTGTACCAACAATTGTTCATATTGTTTTTTTAATATGTACTTCTTGTAGACAAATTATATCAAATTTTAATTTCTCTAATTTTTGAAAGGTTTTCCTTCTTTAAACAGCTGAGTTAAGTCCATTTATATTAATTGTAATCATTTTTTTTCTCTTCCATGGTTATATTTTATAGTTAGGTTTTGCAGCTCTCGTAGATCTTAGTTCACGTTGTTCTTTGGTTTCCACCTTTCCACCTACTGCGCCTTCTTCTTTTTCAGTCGCCATTTGGCAGTTCTCTTGGAATTCAATTAGTGAGATCTCTTTTTCTGTCTCTTCCTCTTTCCTTCCAAAAAATTCTGTATAAAATAATTCTGCTTTCTCAATTGAGTCAATTCTATGTCTCTGTTCTTGCCATGTGAACATTAAACCTTCTGGAATCAGCCATTTATAATTCACCTCTTTTTTAAGTAGCATTTTAGTCAGGAATCGGTATTCTCTTCTCATCTCTCTCACTCTTTTGGGTATTTGTTTCAAGACCACAATCTCCTTGTCTTTGTATTTAAGTGCTTTCTTTTTTGCCACTTGCAATATTTGCGTTTTAATGGCTTTCTTTGTAAATCTAATGTGAACTTCTCTTGGTTAGCTATTTCTCATCGCATATCTTGTGAAAACTTGATAAACCTCTATTCCATCCATCATCTTCTCTTGAGTTATTTCCAAAGCTTCAGCCAGTATTTCTATCATTATGTCAGCTAAGTTTTGTCCTTTTTCTTCCTCTATGTTTTGGAATCTAAGATAGAATTCTGATCTATCCATCTCCCATCTCAACATACCACTTTTATCTTGTTTAACCACCATAAATCTATTATCAATATCTCCAATACTTTATCAAAGTTTGTTGAGAAAGAATGTATTTATTATAATCCATTTCTTCCAACCCAGCAACAATCAGTGAACCCGAATTAAGCCAGCACTAAGAGCATCTGCCTCTCAGCACTTTTTATTACCCAGTCCCACACCTTTCTACTAACATCCGCCTTCCCCATTAATCCCACTCGCCTCCACCCCACAATGCTAAACACAGCTAATCTTCTCATGCTAATCACACCCACCACATTCCATCTCATATATCCAATTACTCCTCCCCCCTCGGTCTGTTCCATATACTTCTATTGTGCAAACACACAGCAAAACTAAGACAAAGCTCTAATCAACTTAAGCCATCTTTTATCAGCTGTTCTGTTCCATTGAGCTACTGTGCCTAGCCGCGCTGGAGAGGAGTGGCAACCCCCCCCCCACCAGTTCCTGTCAGGTGGTTGTGCCCATAATGGGATGTCAGTTCCTTGGATATCTAGCAGGTTCGGCAACAACAGGAGTGGTGGACCCCATCTTTTCCAGGTTAAAGTGTCGGGCTTCCCATCATAGAACTGGTCGGTGGGACCTTTGAAGCCCGACACGTGATTGCTAGTATCTCAAAAGATCCATGTGCTCCAAAATGTAGTCCTTAAAGTAGTATTTTCATTTATGTATTCCTCCCAAACTATAATGTCAGTATTGTCATTAGTATTAGCAACAGCCATCTCTTATCCTGAATCTTTGACTACATTTGATTGGATCATTCACCACAGTTCAAAATGAGTATTCCTGAAGACACTAATCGAACAGAGAAATATTGTGTACTACAATCAATTTGGAAGGTTGTCCTTCAAATCAGAAAACATAATATGCTGCATTTTTTTTGTTTCTGAAAAAAACAACTAGAAGTATGTCACCTTACATTGCGTGTTTTGAAAGTATTTGAAATATTTGAAACAATAGTATCCTTCCAGAAATGTTTTTAATGCATAAGCATTGTTGCCTGTAAAAATATTTGATTGTATTGCCACTTTAAAAAATATTCTCTAGCTGCATAGTGGAAAGATTAATTCCTTGTACCATATTTTTGGACATGCTACAAAAATCTCCCTTCCCTGTTACAGAACTCCCACTATTCCTATTTTTGAAACCAACTTTTTTTTTAAAAAAATCAAGGCTACAGATAGCAGCTCTGCTGCTACATCACCAACTGAAAGAAAAGAAAAGAAAAGGAAAGGAAAAAAAAGTCCAATTTACTTTCCCTTT
The DNA here is from genome assembly GCA_033807585.1 of Hydrophis major. NCBI lineage: Eukaryota > Metazoa > Chordata > Lepidosauria > Squamata > Elapidae > Hydrophis > Hydrophis major. The sequence goes on along the minus strand of CM066328.1, from coordinate 293,690,424 downwards.
CAGATCAGCCTGGAGAATGAGCCTACATCAAATTGGTACGATCAAGGAAAATATTGCTTGCAGCATACTCTCACAACTTTCAAAATGACTCACAAGGGCTGAAAAGCTGTATGTGCATTGGTAATGAAGAAGAAAACAGCAGGGATAGTAGAGATCAGCAATCCCATCTTTCCCTTATAACTCATAATATTAAATTTCCAAACAAAAGAGGTAAGCAGTAAAATGTGAACCACAATAGATAGTTCAAGCATAATGGTAAATATAGTTTGAAAATATAACCATCACTTATAGAAATGCATCTTGAATTTATGGGATAATGAAGATTTTTGCTTAAAGCTCAAGTTGGCTAGCTATAAAGTAACAATGTTTATGTATTTCTGCAATATCCTACATGAGTCTTGCTGCTATGAAATCTCAGAAAAAAATCAGTAGGCTGTTTTGGAATGGACAAAAGCTATCAGATTTAATATATATTTTAATAGATGACTGTATATTTAGCAGAAAATATTTATTTGGTTTGGAAAAGCATGCAATATAGCAAAAGAAGCTGTTCAAATATATTTGCTTATCAAATATTTTGTCCTATATATCTTTCCAGTAAAAATTCTGGACTCCATATTATTAAAATGAATCTTTAGTGTTAGAGGTTTTGGAATTTAATAAGAGGACTCCAGAGAACAGGGCTGCAAATCCAGGATGCAAAAATTCAGATTACCATTAAAAGATAACCAAGAGTTATCTGTTTGCTGCCATCTAATGGCTTTTTGGAATTCTGCAGCCAGCTGTATTATTCTAAAAGGAGAAACACTCCTAATCTGGATTATTTATGGTTTGCCCCAGACTTTAATTACTTTATAATTATTTGGCTTTAAAATCTACTCCACTGGTGTTATTTCATCCTTGTATTTCTAGTGATTCAATCTCAAAGAAACCACAGTGATGTTTTCTAATGGAGATCAAACGTTTACATGAGATTGATTAAGTGGGGTCCGAATTTTAGGCTTCATTCTGTCTGGATGTATTTTAGTTGGCAATACTGAAAAAAATCTGGAATAACCAGTTTCAAAACTGATGCAGCAGATGATTAAAGAAATCTCTGCATTGACATAAATTATACTGAGTCAAAATAAGTATTGCTGAGCTAAAATGTACAAATAGCACCACCTGATAGAGGGTGGGTGTGCTTGGGTTTTTTGTCCACATATTGCTTGTAAAAAGCCATTTCCCACTTGGAACAGTAGAAGGAAACACATAGAGCTCTTCTGTATTTTGTTCTCTCTTTTCTAGGAGAGAGAACAGGGAAATTTTAAGGGGTTTTGGATTTTCAGTTCTTTCACTGTGCGACTAATCCCTGGCTATTTTTAAGGATTTCCCAAACTGGAAAAAAGCAAAGTTCAGAGGTTGGTAGGAAGGTGACAGTAGAGAAGATAGAAATCTGCAGATGAATTTCCATCTTTTGAGAACAGAAGTTACTCGATGAACTCATAAGAAAACATCTAACAATTCAATGACTTCCAAGATTACAGCCTCTGTCAATCTACTAGCTGGTTGTTCACAGCACTGCTTTGGCTCTCTCCACTACAGCTGTTAAACTGGCAACTTGCTTTTGACTTTAGAATATATATGATTTAAAATGAATTCAAATAGATGAAAAACAATTATTCAGTAACATTCATGACTGGGAGCCTTTAACTGTCTGAAAATAGTGTGTTTTTGTAATGGTTTGCTTTTCTTTTCTTTGAGCTTATTAAATTCAGTGAATTATCCATCTCTTCCGTGAGCTGTTTACAGCTATTTGTTCCCAACATTAAATTAAATGTAAGTTGTTCCTCTTTGGTGCTGCAATTTTCTCTGTCATTCTCTATTTCTCCAATCACCCTTCTACATTGCTCAGTTTCTACCTAAGAAGTCTGTTGCCAGCTTTATTACCTTTGAAAGGAGGCTGTGTATTAAAGATATGTTCTATTAGCTAAGAAGATATTCTGTTACTCTTCTAAATAAAAAGGAATTAAGATAAAGAGTTTTATTAATTCCAAATGCCTTCAAATATGCAATAGCACAAGAACAAAATATTCTTTGTTTTTATTTTTAGATTGCTCACAAATCGCCTCTCTACTCTCTTGATTTTGGTAAGCAAGCTTAGGCTTTATTTGAATTTTTTAACAGGAAATCAGTGTAGTACATAAATAAATAATTCACCGGAATTTATTAGCAGACTTGAAACAAAAATGTGAAAAACCTATCATGGCCAAAAATATTTTCTAATAAATGCAACACATTAAATTTTGATGGTAAGCATATTTCCTATTTTATCATTAAAACAATACACGTTTGTCATTAAAATATCAATATTAAAGTCTGTTTCCCTTGAAGTGCAACCTATTTCTGTGCATCGCTAAAAAGGCTGCTGGTCTCACTGGAATCAGTGAAATTTTCTTGTAAATCAACCAAGACAGGATTAGACTGAATGGCTCCTACAGCTATTAGTTATCAGTTGGGGGAAATGCACAAACTGCTTTCCTTTCCATCAGTAGCTGCAGATTGAAACTAAAGGAGAAAATCATTTAGAAGGACTCCCTTCACATCCCTCACTCTCAGCAATGTTTGATGCTTGAAAGTGATATAAAGCAAAAAAAAAAAAAAAAAAAGCTAGCTGTCAGCTATTATCACCAAAGAAAGCTAAAATCCCCCCACATCAGTTCATGGAAAAGTTCAAAAACAATATATTGAGTGAGCTATAGAGGTATTAACTCTTTAGTAATTCTGAAGACTGATTACAAAAATAAAAGGCAGCATCTCCCCCCCTCCCCCCCCTTAGTCAGAACATTTAAGGTAGAAGGATAGAGATCTCAGAAGAACATTTGCTATTCTTAATTGTGCTGAAGTCCAGACTGCACATAGTTTGCTAATCCTGCATGAATGAATTGATAGTGAAATAAAATCAAAAGCTCGTGAAATTGCACAGGCTTTGGGAAGAGATGAGGGCTTAAGAAAAGAAAGAAAAAGGAACCTTTGTGCATTTTTTGCATTGATTACTCTTTTCTTAACAGTATTGCTGAAGGATAAAAACAAAACAAAATCTGTACCGTAAATGTTTTACTAAAGCTCTTTAATTTTCACTTTGAGTTTTCGTTTACTGTTAAGTCATGGTGGGCAATATTTTAAGGGTCAGCAATCACCTGGTGACATAATATTACTGGTGGGGGGGGAAGAGCATCATTATTGAGCTCCTTTTTTCATGGGGTGGCAGGAGAGGCTTGAAGATGACAATGAGAGCAGTTTGCTTTATAAAGCCATCATGTTCCATTGCCATCCTTAAGGTCGTCCTCCCAAGAAACCAATGGAAAAAAAATGGCTCAAGATTCTTAAAACCTCAGCTCTTACATTTTAAAGAAAACAAAATTTATCCACACATAGTTCACTGAAATCCAGGCATTTTGTTACCAAATGTTGGCACTGCAAATTCAGGCTAATAGAGTGTTCCAGATGGGGTTCTCTATTATGTAACTTTTAAAAACATTCTAGGTCATCGCAATCCATTGAGTACCATTAACTAGTTTAAACTAAAGTAATTGATGTTTCTCTCTCTTTTCAGCACTTGTTTCTTTTTCAATGTGGAAGTTGACAAGAAACTAAAAGAAGTATCTCCAGATAACAGTTCCAGATAACAGGACTACAGTTCCTAGAATTCCCAATTTATAAATTTGAAAGGAATCTGAAATTAATGGAAATATTTTAGTTACAGATTATCCCAGAATACTTATATTTAAGAAATTTTTAAAATCTTACATTTAAGAGTATTTAAGAAGCCCAAGATTATTTTTCAAACACATTTTTATGTTCTTATCTATTTCTTTATTAGAAATTAGCATAGCACTCAGCACACCATTTCATTCTACCATTTCTATGTTTTCACCACCTCCAAAAAAATAAAATAAAAAAATAAAAAAGAGACAAATACTACACAAACACACTCACACATGCCAAATTGAGACAAATGACAGAAACATTGGCCGATGAGAGAAAACGTCTAAGATTCACAATCAGACAAAAAGTATGTAGCATATTTAGGATGCCATTGGTTTAATCAGTGTTCATTTTAACCTATTTCTAACATTTATATGCATGATTTTTTTTCTTCCAAAAGAAATGAGAGTGGCATAAAATAAGGCAAAAATGTATTTTGTAATAACAATTCTCGCTGTGGCCAAAATAGCTGGGAGGACGGCAAAGCCATAGTAAATCGTTTTGTCTTCCAGAATGGAAAAAGTGAAAGTGAATCTCAGGGATGCAGCCTGTCACAAGAGCAGCATTTATGCACACTGACAGTTAGTGAATACCTGGAGCGCCAGACAGCAAAAAAGGCCCCTGTGAAAGATCTCATTTCTCAGGCAAAATTATACTGAAAAATGCAGCCATTCAGGTGACCCGATCTCAAGCTGTTTAGGGTTGGTAAAAGCCCACATTTTAAACCGTTCCTGGAAATGAATAGGCAGTCACTTTGTACAAAGGGGCAGGGAAGAGCCATATAGGTCATGCCTGTAAAGATCCCACTGTTGATGAATTATCCAAATTATTTTTTATGAGATAGGTTTTAGAATTAAAGGCGTATAGCTTTATTATTTGAGATTACTCAGTTCAGCTTGGCTAGTGTATTAGGGAAAGAAAGACAAAAACTGCATAAAAATAAAATTGCCATTTTCCATTTGAAAAGACTGGCATTTTTGACTGCATATCTAAAATTATAACATTTCCTCACAGTGACTGAAGGGAACAAGCACCGAGTTTGCTTGTTCATTTTGTTTATTTGCTTAATTATGTCACACATTTATTTGAACAGAAGGGATTAAAAAAATAAAAGTAAAAAAAAAAAGATTGCTGACTTTTGCCACTTAGGTACAAGAACAAACATTTCTTCCAGAAATATTACTTAGTGACTACTTATATTTCTCAAGTTCAGGAAATTCTCCTCACAAATAGAATTGAACATTTAGCATCACTCCACACAGATACAACCAGTGGTGGGATTCAGCCAGTTCACACCACTTTGGAGAACCGGTTGTTAACTTTCTGAGCAGTTTGGTGAACTGGTTGTTGGAAGAAATCATTAGGGCAGAGAACCAGTTGTTAAATTATTTGAATCCCACCACTGGATACAACCTTGGCTATTTTGAAATACAGGAATCATAAATCAAGCATGGGTTATATGACCAGGTTACAGCGTCTTTTTTTTTTTAAGGGAGTGGGTGGATTTGATATGAAATTATGAAAATAAACATAAATTCTAGCACTGTCATACATGCACTTTCTCTCTCTCTCGCACACACACACACACACACACACACACAGCATGCACAGTTGTACCTAGTTTAATTGAGGGAATTTGACTTAATTGTCTATCTTCACATCAGTTTTTTTTCTTTCAAAAGAGGAATTAGGTATCCTACAATACACAATAAAATTTTGTATTTTTTCCTTTTTAAATTTTAATTTGTTTATTTTTCAAATCTTTCTCTTTTTCTTTTTTCCTCCCTACCATTTGTTTTTCCTCCCTGCCATACATTTGTTCATTAATTGATATAATATGAATTAGGCAGATTGGCACACTATCTTTGAAAGCCTCCCCCACAATTGAAAATTATTGAAGTGAGGCTGTGGTCAAAAAGAGGCTTTTCCAAACTAGGCCCTCCAGCTACATTGCGCTATACATTCTGTCATCCCCTGGATGCCAAATTGCTAAGCAGGGGGAGACTGAGCTAGCATAGCATATTAATATATATCCTTTGATGTGCCTTGAGGTTCAGATAGCTTCTAAACTGTTCAGTGAAGTCTGGTTATTCCGTTTATCAAAAATGCTGGAAAATGTAATAATCTCCATTGATATTAAGCAAGGAACTGAAAATGAATGCCAGCTACTGATTAGAATTTTTGGCCTATACACTATTGTTATGCCTGTAATGCTTTAACTAACATTTAAACTGCACCTTTCTTTTCTCTTACTAAAGCTGAATGTGGGAGGCATTACCTTAATGAAAAAAGGCAAATGGAAACAAGCTGCATATTCTTTTCCTTATATAAGTTGCTTGTTCATTTCTATTTCTATTTATTATTCATCAAAGTGCTTAGATACTTAAAGCTGATTACAGATGATGTAGCTAATGGTAAATGCATCAAGATTGGGAATTGGCTCCTATTTGTCTCAGGAGAACAGCTTTATCTTTCTCTTTGCCTGTATTCTCTTTGGAAATATTATTCTACCTTGCTTCTGTTATGCAAAAATCTTATCATTTTGCCTCTTCACTTTTATCACTCAAAGCAAGACAAAGTTTGTGTATTAAAGATCCCCTAATAAAGTGCATTATACATTTTAGCTTGTCTTTTTAAAACCCCTCCCTTTTCAAATCTTAATTTTACAAATATCTAATTTTTCATCAGTCAGATTTTTGCTAAACTCTCCTTCCTTAATAGCTTCTCATAACCCATTGTTAACCTAGAATTGTTAATCAAGAATATCTATAGCTGTAAACACTGCAGATAAATCCATCAGCCATCAGTTTTAATGGATAAAAACAGGAATTAAAGAAGAAAGACCAAACATGATCATGACAAGCATGGAAAACACAGTAAAACAGAAAAATAACAGAAAGGGAAGAGAAGGAAGAAGTGAATATAAGCAGTTCTACAATATGTGTACCATGACAGGAAATACCTCTGTCTTCAATCTTCTAAATAAAGCAATCTCAGTTAGTAGGCAGAATCTGACAAAACCAGACAGGAGTTCAAACTGATCCAAGAAACTAGAACATATGGCAGATTTCTATAAATGATTCCAGTTCAGTAAAGCTATAATTTCAACTGCAATTTTGTAGACTAAACAATCTATCTCATTAAAAAGGAAAAGGAAAACAACAAAAACATCCTTTGAGGACACAGGATGGAATTATTAATATCATATCAAAAACACAAATTTACAAAAATAAATAGTACAAATTTATTTATCCAACTGACTCTTGTTAATCTATTTTAAAACTGTTTTACTTTAGCCCATGATTTAGCAAATTTTATTCCCCCCCCCAAATATATTAGAAATCCCATGACTCACTTTACCATTAAAAAAATTACACAAAGGCAAATATTACAGTAGTTTTAGGATATGGCAGAATTAGTTATGTTCCTTTCTACCCATCACCTCACTAAAAATGGAGTACTCCAATAGTAATTTTCTCATTGTTTGCTTGCCTTCATCTTAGTCATAGACCATCATTATAATCAGAATATCAATTAATAACATTACAATTCTTCTAAAAATACAAGGAATGATCATAATAAAATAAAATTGAAGATTACTGGTGTGGAATTATAAAATAAAACACCAAATAAAATTGCAATTTATAGTCTAAGTTAAATAGTTAATAGTTCTACTGCATAAGAAATAAGAGGACCTATATAAAAAAAATTAAAGCTATCCTAAATTGTAATGAGCCTAATATTTGCTTAGACCTTCTGGAAGTTGATTTGGATAAATCAAATAAAGAAATAAGGTAATTGCCAAAAATCATGGTGGCTATCAAAGCTGACACTAGTCAGGGCATAAAATAACCAAAGGAAGCTGTATAAGACCAGAAAATGTGGACACAGCTAGTCCATAGAATTGCCAAAGAATCAGACACAATTGAATGGATAACATCATCATCATCATCATTGCAAGAATAATCCAAACAACTAGAAGTGAGATGTTAAGAAGTTCAAACACAGTGAAAGGAGGGGGGAAGGAACAGGAAGGAAGGAAGGAAGGAAGGAAGGAAGGAAGGAAGGAAGGAAGGAAGGAAGGAAGGAAGGAAGGAAGTTGTGGATATAGTAAATCATGCTCACTTAGATACTGCCCACCAATCATTTGTGTTAGCTCAGACACAGAATTGGGCTGCACTGTTTGAAATCCCTATTTCCTAGTCAGCTAGCAAGAGGCTAAGCTATATCAGCCTCTGTTCTGCCTGGCTATTCTTTTATGAATGGAAAAGTATCCATATCTTTTGAGTTTTCTGGAAAAGAGCAGTGCACAGTACCCAAAGTTTAAATTTCCCCCTCCTACAAGGGGAGAATTGCTGCTCTTTAATTATGTTATAAAATCTTTTCTCCAAAAGGGCGAAAGGAAGGCATGACAGGGGGTTAAGTGTAAAAATCTTCCAGTGTTTTTAGGGGCAATATTCTGCAGCTAATGAACAGGTAGACATTTCTGAGTTCACTGGAGTAATATAAGGTGCCCCTGGCTGAGATCCTTTTGCCTGGCAGTATCTCTGCCCATTAGCTCTTTTTCCCATTATAGTAAAATGCATGTCTTCATCACATTTGGAAATAGTATGTGAAGAGCTAATGTAGTGTATATAGTGTATATCCATACTAAGTAGCTCAGAAAACCTGCTGGCATTCCTAACAATGCTGGGCTAAATTAATGAATAATCTCAACTACGTATCTTTTGGTTCAGTGTATGCGAAACTGACTGTGCAAAATGCAGTCTAATTACATTTCTCATAACTTTGTCTATGTGTAGGCTTATTTTCTGTTTATAATATAATATATTATCTAAGCTTTTCATACTCCAAATGAAGCCAACAAAAGCCACCCCTGCTGCAATGAGATATTTTTCCACTGTATTATAGAAATGTACATTTAGGGCTTTTTTGTTTGTTAAATATGTGAGTATACAGGACCATACGTAATACAAAGACTGACATTTTCTTCTCTACCAAATCACATACTTAGAAAGAGATATAGGGTGGGTTGAGTTTTGTGTTTTTAGAGCTAGGGAAAAATTTCTTTTCTCACTACACTTGAGTGTTTACCTAATACCAATAGCAGCTATTTTACATTTACTTATTCCATCCTGAGAATAATTTGAAATTACGAACTTCATGGTTTTTAAATGCCAAGACCATTTATTTTCTTTTTGATATTTTTCCTTTCACTTTATTTCCCTATTTTTATTGCATGGTCTACAATGAAGAAGTTTGGAAAACGGAAACTCTTATGTTTGGAGCATGGGCGAGAAAGAATGGAGACAAGCCTCTGAACGGTGAACTTCAGCTCTTTATTTACATAGTGACTTCTAACTTCTATAGCAGTTTTAACCCGCCTTAAATAGGCAAACCCCATAACTATTAACCAATAACCAACGAGGAACGCTAGCTCTCATAACCAATAGGAACTCTCTGTTAAGGGCCAATCAGATTCCCCGGAACGGGACAATCCGATCCGGCCATTTAACAACCAATCAGAAGTGCAGGGCCAGAACCCTGCACTTTACTCCAAGCTCATGCTTTATTAAACTTTATACATTCACAACACCCCTTCCCCCTGGCTTCTGTTTGCAGGTCGCAGTTACATAGTCCTTTAGGTAGGACGGTTGTTTTATTAGACCCTTTGATTTTCGCTGTGTCATTTGGCTGAAATCACGCTGAGGTAGATCGTTGTTTGGCAGTGGGGCTGTTTCTGGTTCGGAGTTCATTTCCCCGTGGTTGCCCATGTTCTCTGTAATTCCCTGAGGTTCAACTGTTTCCCTCTCTGGTTCCACTTCCTGAGTGTCTATTATACCATCATTCCCTTCGAACGGGTTTTCTTCTTCTTGGAATTCATCTTCTTCCGTACCTCTCCCCCCTCAGTCTGGTCATAGGGGAGTTCAGGACTGCCTGCTGGAAGCCGCGATCGTAATTGATCGATATGGCGTTTTCATAGTCTATCGTCAAGGCATTGTACAAGGTAGGATTTTGGGCCGGTTACACGAACTACTGTCGCCTCCACCCACAATGGGTCGCCTGATAGGATTTTAGCGTATACCAAATCTCCTACCTGGAAGGCACGACAGCGGCCGCTGGATCCTAGTGGTTTTTCTGGTTCGTAAGCTGGGTGTATCCGGTCGAGGTGGGAGCGGAGTTTTCGTCCCATTAGCAGTTCGGCGGGAGTTTTGTTGGTGACACTATGTGGTGTGATGTATTGTAAAAAAAGGATTCGATTGATCTTGTCGTCAATGTTGTCGTAGTCTACCTTCTGTAAGGTTTTCTTCACAAATTGGACCATGTGTTCTACTTTGCCATTGGTCTCAGGGTGCGCAGGCGAGGTGAGTGCATGTTGAATGCCGCGGTCAGTGAGGTACTGCTCAAACGACAGTGCTGTAAATTGGGGCCTGTTATCGGATACCAGGATGTCTGGTAGTCCGTGGGTTGCAAATAGTCTTTCCAGGGTTTTGATAACTGCCTCGGAGGTTGTAGTCGTCATGCGATGAATCTTGAGCCAATTTGAATAGGCGTCAACGGTTAGTAGAAAGGTTTGGCCTTTGGTCAGCCCCGCGAAGTCCAAGTGAATTCGGGACCAGGGTCCACGTGGTGTCTCCCATTCAGTCGGAATGGCTTTAGGTGGGGCATTGCTCACTTCCTGGAATTTTGGACAATCTTTAACCCAATGTTTGATTTGCTTGTCAATGCCCGGCCACCATGCGTAGCTTCGTGCAAGGGCTTTCATTCGCACGATGCCGGGGTGGCCATCGTGCAAGGTTCTCAGAAGCACTTTCTGGAGTCATTCTGGGATAACGACTCTATCACCCCAGATGACACAGCCTTTTTGGGAGAACAACTCGGTTTGTCGAGTCTTGAATGGTGTGAAGTCATCTGATAATTGGTCCAATGGCCATCCATGTTCTACCCAGCTTAGGACTCGCGCTAAGGTGGGGTCACGTTTGGTTTCTCTCGCGATATCTCGGGCAGTTAATGGTGGCAAGTTGAGTGCCTCAATTTGCAACGTGGTTACCTTTGGTGCTGGATCGTCAAGAGTCTCTGAAAGCAATGCTCGGCTCAATGCGTCGGCGTGGGGAATGGCTTTCCCTGTGTGGTATTGCAGCCAATAGTTATAAGCAGCTAAGAATTCTGACCATCGAGTCATCCTAGGGGATAATATGGAGGGAGTCGGCTTATCTCCGGCTATAATCCCCAAAAATGGTTTGTGGTCAGTCACGATAGTAAAAGCCCAGCCATACACGTACTCGTGGAATCTTTTAACTGCTGACACAATTGCGAGGGCTTCTTGATTGATTTGTTTATAATTTCGCTCAGTTTTTGAAAGTGTCTTTGAAAAATGTGCAACAGAGGCTTCATTCCCATTAGGCAGTACATGGCTCAAAATGGCGCCCACTCCGAAAGGCGAAGCATCACATGTTATATTTAATGGCAAAGTCTCATTATACTGCATGAGTACAGAGTCAGAAGTGAGCAGTTTTTTCACGTTGCCTGTTCTTCTCGGTGACCCCATAACCAATTTGCTTTCTTATCTAACAACCGGTGTAACGGTTCAGCGACTGTTGCTTTATGCGGTAAAAATACATTATAAAAGTTGATGAGGCCTTGGAACGCCTGGAGATCGGCCTTGTTTCGTGGCCTGGGAGCGTTTTTTATCGCCCTTAGTTTACTTTCAGTCGGGTGAATACCCTAAAAACTCAACACTGTCAGTACACAATTTACATTTGTGTTTTTTTTACTTTAAGACCGGCCTCTTGGAATTTTTTTAGGACTAATTTTAACCGGTCCTGTAAGATTTTTTTTGTAGAGGCCATAATTAATACATCGTCAAAATAGGGGACCACGCCCTTAATCCCTTGTAATAACCTCTCCATAAGGCTCTGAAAAATCCCCGGGGCTACACTAACTCCGAATTGAAGCCGGGTACATTTAAAGGCACCTCGGTGCGTCACAATCGTTTGTGCCAGTGCCGTCTTTTCATCAACAGGTAGTTGCTGATATGCCTGAGCTAAGTCTAATTTAGCGAAGACTTTCCCGCCACCCAGGGAGTGGAGGAGATGCTGCACCACCGGCACTGGATATGCGTTCTGCTGTAGGGCGTGGTTCACAGTGGCCCGGTAGTCCCCACAAATTCGGATCGACCCGTCTGGCTTAATGAGTGTTACGATTGGGGTTTCCCAGGGGGAGTGATCGATGGGCTCGAACACTCCCTGAGTTATCAGCTTGTCAAGTTCGTCGATTTTCGACTTTAAGGCAAATGGAACTTGACGGGGCTTAAGTCGGATGGGAGCTATCTTTGGGTCTAGACTGAAAAAAATCGGGGTCCCCTTGTACTCACCTAAGCTGTCTGTGAAGATGTCCCTGAACTCATTAATGAGGTCTCCCTCCCAGTCACTTCCACTGACTCGGTTTATACTGGCCACTTCAATGCCGAGTGGCGCGAACCATTGGAGGCTTAGTAGGCTAGGCCTGTCTCTATCGATGACAGTTAGTGGTAAGTACGCTGTGTGCTTCTTGAAGGAGACTCAGACTCGGCAGGAATCAATGACGGGGATTCGATTCCCTTAGTAGTCCTTGAGGATGAGTCTTTGGGAGCAGAGATCTTGGCGTTGAATCGTGGGGATGAGTTGCTTAAGGGTCTTCCAGGACTCCATCAAGAGGGACGATCCCAAGTCGACTTCCATGTGGCAAGGCTGGTTCTCGATGGCTACTGTGACTCGGATTTTCTTGGTGTCTAAAGCTGAGGCGTGACCAATAGTGATAGTATGGTGAGCCTTTTCTCTCTGCAAAACTCGATTTCTGTAGGAGTGGTTTACTGGCTCTCGCCGTACAGGATGGTTTCCTGTCGATTGGTGATAGTTAGTCCCTTTTGAGGCCTGGCCGGGTCCTGGTAAGCTTCAGCAGACCCGTCCGATGTGGCCTCGCTTCCCGCACTTATGGCAGAGCGCGTCGTGGAATTTGCATTCGGACCTGGCATGGTTGGCCCCACAGCCAGCGCAAGGGCATAAAGGCGATCCCGGTCGGACCGCAGTCGATGGACCCCTTCTTCGTCGCTATCTGACGACGACGAGAGGTCCTCGTGGTGCGTCGTTGCAAGCTGCCCTTCTGACCTGGGTAAGATGTTGCTTGTCGGTGGTGGTACCGGAGCGCGGTTTCAGCATAGTTGTGCAGCCAACTTCCTGGTTGCTTTTGCTGCAGTAGCATCGGCGATGGCGCCAGCAAGGCTGATGTCGCCTTTCGCCATCAGCTTGCTTTGAACGCCTGGTGCATCTAATCCCAGAACTATGTGATCTCTTAGTGCTTCTTCTAAATCGGTGAATCTGCAGAGGCCTTCCAAATTTCGGAGGTCTGCTATGAAGTCGGCCACGCTTTCTCCCTTTCGCTGGCTCCTCTGATAAAACTCGTGCCGTCTCACGAGCGTAGGCATGGTCGGTGCGTAATGATCTTGTAGGAGAGGTTCGAGGTCGTCCCAATCCATCACCTTCACTTCTTGGGGTTTTGCTAGTGCTTTAGCCATCTTAAATATGGTTGGACCGCAATGCGTTAAGAACACCACCCGTTTCTTTGCTGGTGTGGCATCCTTTAAGTTGTTGGTTTATAAGAACATTTGGAAGCGATCCATGTAGGTCTCCCAGTCCTCCTATACTGGATCAAACGGAGCGGGTGGTACGACGACGCTGGACATGGTTCCGTTGTTTAGCGTCATCTGTCACGTGCTTGGTGTTCTTCGAAGTTTCGTTGGTTCAGATGTCTCCACATCCCATCCTTGTCGCCAGTGTTATGTTTGGAGCATGGGCGAGAAAGAATGGAGACAAGCTTCTGAACGGTGAACTTCAGCTCTTTATTTACATAGTGACTTCTAACTTCTATAGCAGTTTTAACCCGCCTTATATAGGCAAACCCCATAACTATTAACCAATAACCAACGAGGAACGCTAGCTCTCATAACCAATAGGAACTTTCTGTTAAGGGCCAATCAGATTCCCCGGAGCGGGCCAATCTGATCCGGCCGTTTAACAACCAATCAGAAGTGCAGGGCCAGAACCCTGCACTTTACTCCAAGCTCACACTTTATTAAACTTTATACATTCACAACACTCTGCATATGCTTTTGTGTTAATTTAATTGATCTTAGTATATATATAAGATATTAGTATATATATGAGATCTTAATATATATATATGTTTGTGTGTATGTGTTTTCTTAAGTTTTCGCGGGTACTTACATGTATGGTATTCAGCTTTGTTCGGGTATTTTCCAACGTCATTGTAGTTGTACTTTTAAAGTTGTAGCAATGTTTCGGCAGAATCTCATCTGCCATCATCAGGCTATATATATATGTATGATATTCAGCTTTGTTTGGGTATTTTCCCATGTCATTATAGTTGTGCTTTTAAAGTTGTAGCAATGTTTCGGCAGAATCTCATCTGCCATCATCAGGCTATATATATATGTATGATATTCAGCTTTGTTCAGGTATTTTCCCATGTTATTATAGTTGTGCTTTTAAAGTTGTAGCAACATTTCGGCAGAATCTCATCTGCCATTATCAGGCTTCTGTATAATGTTTGTCTGTACCGAAGCCTGATGATGGCAGATGAGATTCTGCCGAAACGTTGCTACAACTTTAAAAGCACAACTATAATGACATGGGAAAATACCCGAACAAAGCTGAATACCCCCCCCCCTCTCTTTCTCTTTCTCTCTCTCTCTCTCTCTGTGTGTGTGTATTTTCTCCATCTGAAGATACTGGTTTATTTTTCTTCTTTCCTTCATCCCATGCTGTGCTCAAAATTAGGGATCTGGCTATCAAATAATTTTCTCATAATATTCTTTCATAACATAAACATGTTAAATTTAAGGACTTCTTTTCTTTCTCACTGAAAGAACATTTATGAATGTAATTCTTTCTTCCAAATACTGAGGCCTACTGTAACCAAAACTAACCTTTTAAGTGGAATAGACTTAAAGATATATTACTTTCTTGTTATGTTGCAGTGATTGGTGGATCTCAGCAAAAAAACCAAAACAAAACAGCAAATCTTGCAAAGATCTCTGAAAAAAAACAGGACTAGAAATAGGTGTCAAAATAAATAACTTTTAACAGCCCTTATTTACACTGGAAATGTTGGCAATTCACTTACTAACAAACCACCTCCCAATTAGTTCATGTTAAGGGCTCTTACTCTCCACCTCTGACTTCAGTTCATTGGGCATTCATTAAAAAAAATGCAGGGGCCTATAATCACTTACTTTCTTTTGGTTCTACTGTTTTCGATGACATAAATTTCTTTACAGTGGAACATTACATGCGTGACAGTAGTGTCAATTGTGAATTCCCCCTTTCTCATTTTCTCTTTTCAGTTGAAAGCATGGGATTTTCATGCAAATGCTGGAGCTCCCCAATCCCATCCCTTTCCTCGAGGCAAGAGAATGACATCTCTATATCTGAGAATGAAATGCAACTCCACAGAAAGCAGTGAAAAATTCTCCCCACGTACATGAAAGGCCTCCGCATATTGTAAGTTTCAACTGTTTTCCTTCAGTTTTTGTTTCATTTATGTGTCCCCGTATGTTCCCCTACTCGAGTGATTTGCCATTTGATTCAGCTGGGTTAATCTCTATGGGTCTAATCAGTGTCCTTTTGCATGGAAACATGATCTGTGCCTTTCTGAGCATTTGTATGGCAGGCAGCTACGCAGCGGCACCAATCATAATCTCTTCTCCCACAGTTAGAGCTACTAGAAAGGCTTAATCATATCCCAGAGGCAAAGATGAAACCGTACTTGCACAGCTACTGTTTGCTGTAGAGAGCTTTTGAAGTTTCGCTTAAGATGTCTTTATTTCCCCCCCAGAAAGATCCTTCTCTCTTTCTTGAGATTCTTCATTCCATTGTTGTAATGATGGTGGTTTCTCTCTCTTCTCTCTCTCTCCCTTCCCTCTCCCTCCCTCCCTCCCTCTCTCTATTTCATTCCAACTTCCATAAAGAATCAGGGAATGAGGAAGGGTTTCATTTTTCAAACTTTAGATCTTGGTAAGTGCATATTGTCACTGCTGTGATTGCTTGCATGGTTTTCTTTTTTTCTTTTTCTTTCTATTTATCTCCTTCTGGACAAAAGGTATTTCTTCCTATGCTGATGCTGGGAACAACGTCACAATTCATCTTCCCAGTTGTCCCCAGAGTAGGAATTAGTACATATTATATTTTGTTTCTTCAGCTAATCCTGTTTCTCTATCACAGTGATTTTTCTTCATTACCTGCTACTAGCTGCCACCACTTTCGATAATATAAAGTTAAATTTTCATTGACCCCATTTTTATATAATTTTATATAATTTTGAACTGTCAGGCACAAAATTCAGGGTATAACATCACTAGTATCATTCACAAAATGATCTAAGCCTGACATTTTACATTCAGGTCATTCTCTGCTGAAAAGACTTGTCATTTTTTGTTCCTGTAATAGCAGGTGGAACTGACCTTCAGACGCAGGAAGAAAAAGCCAGACTAGACAACTGTTACATAAAAGACAATCCAGAGAAGGAGGAAGGAGGATGGGAAACATTTCAGAAGAGACATCCTCTTTAGTTTTCCAGAGAGAGAAAAGAAAGAAGAAGATTCTGTTAGTGTTATCTTACAATAAAAATAGAGTTAGTATTTATTATGCTTCTTGTCTGCACTATCTTGAAGTGCTAACTGCTCATGTTGTCAGAGTTTTATTTTTCATCTGAAAGCTGCTCATATTGTAACCATAACCCTGAACAATGCACAAAATGGTAAAAACATAAAAATAAATAAATCAAATTACTGAAGGAGGAGTTTCAAAGCTTCTAGGCTAGTATTCCTGTTATAGGACCTGAAGCTGAAAACCAGGGAAAGATGAAAGCAAGAATTCCCTCCAATGGAAAATGGAGCCACAGTTGAACAGAACAAGCAAATGGAAACCTAGCTTGATAGTGACCTCAGCTGCTCAACAGCTGATAGAGAAATTAATTAGCTCAGTTTTCTAGTCCTGCAAATACTATGCAATGGAGGCAGTGGTGGGATTCAATTTTTTTTTTTTTTTTTTTACTATGGGCATGGCTTGGTGGGCGTGGCAGGGGAAGGATACTGTAAAATCTTCAGTCAGAGGTGGTATTTGCCAGTTCTCTGAACTATTCAAA
This sequence comes from Hydrophis major, assembly GCA_033807585.1. NCBI lineage: Eukaryota > Metazoa > Chordata > Lepidosauria > Squamata > Elapidae > Hydrophis > Hydrophis major. Next base: position 293,673,477 of record CM066328.1, on the reverse strand, counting down.
ATTTCTGCTACCGATTCTCCAGAACTGGTCAAAACCTGCTGAATACCACCTCTGAACAGAGGGCTAGAGCTATCTCTTCAAACTGGTATTGAATCCCTATACAGAAGAATCCTTAATTATTCTTTCATCTTAACACCAGCTGCATCCCAATTGCAATCTAAATATAAATGGAAAGAACATTTCTCTATTAATAATACAACATATATAACAAGCATTATTTGTAACAAACTTAAAAGCCCCTTTTCAACAACCCCAAAGATTCTGCCTTCCCTCTAATCAGTTGGAGATCCTCCATCATGGGCCATCAACTTTCCACCTTTACCTTTTACTATCCTTATTGTTTCCATCTTGACACCTCCCATTCTTCGTTAGTTGAATGGAAGGGCACAGTAATAATGATGAAGCAGAAAAGTCATATTTTCTTCCATCTAATTCTGCTTTTATTTCTTCTGTTATCCGCAATTAACCCACAATATTTTAGAAGAGAGAGAGTTCTTGAAAGAAATGTACTTCCCATAATTCATTAAGATGGATCATGATGTCATTCAAGTCATAATGACAAAGAAAGGGAAAGAAAAAGGAGAAATGTTTTATATTTTCCCATTAGCAGTTTTTTCAGCTGTCTACTAAAGAGGGAGATAGGGAGTGGAGTTAAGGCCTCTCCAGGCCTCATAAGACCTATACTGTATTGCCATGTGGTTTTTTAATTGTAATATAATCATGGATGAATAGACAGAGGATGCTGATGTATTTCAGATTTCCAATCCAAATCTCCATTTGCCCATAATTAATATTCTTTCCTCTGTAGTACCCATTCTATGGTATGTGTATTTTTTTTTTCTTGCTCTCTCAAAGAAATGAAAGCTTCCAATGTCAAGAATAATTACACAAGCTGAATCAGAAAAACTCCATGGGGCCTACTCGGATTCTGTATGGATTCCCAAAGGCTGAATGGAAGGTCTTCGAAGGAAAAACACAACGGGAACGTTATCCATCTGTTTTAAGGGTCTGGCAAATAGAGTGCTTAATGTCACTCTCCAAAATTGCGTTATCTGTCATGACCAGCTGGATACTGCAAATGATGCAAGTACAAAATAGCACTGCAATGGCTTTGCCCTGCTGCTGCTACTATCAATTTCAGCTTGTAGGCCCTGGCAGCAAAGCAAGCTCCATGGCTCCAGGTTTTACAATGACCTGACAAGTTTTGTGGTGGATAGTGTATATGAATTATAGCTACCCCAAATACACACACACACACACACACACACACCAGATGGATGAGAGCCATTGAAACTCATTAAGAATCATTTCAACAAAAAGTTTGGGTTGTTCTTCCCTGCCAAAGGAAAATGTCAAATTTCTTCAAGGGAGATACAGAAAACTGCAGTTGGGAACTAAGGAAAATTGTGCTTACTGTATTTACTGGACTATAGAGCACATCGAAATATACGCTGCACCCACTAAATTTTAAAAGAAAAATATATTTTTACATATATTAGCCGCACCAGACTGTAAGCCGCAGATATATACGTTGTGAAATGAGATATTTACACAGAAAAAGAAGAACGGTCTTCGCATGCGGCCAGTTTTTGTGAATGATTTCTCACCACTGATCATCCACGCCTCCCACTCACTTCAGAGTGCTGCTTTTTTCTTCACACTGCCATCTCCAACGTCTCACCATTGATTCATTAACGCCAAGCTTACATGCATTCTATTTCCTTCCTGAATAGACAGATCGATTGTTTTCAACTTAAAAGCTGCATCATATGCTTTTCTTCATGTACTTTCCATAATAAGGGTATGAAAAATATTTTGTGTTCATGTGTGTCTGTGGCTGATTTAACACTTTGATTCAACATTCAAGTTCACTTGAATGAATTAGCAAACAGATAGAGCTAAAAATTGGTTTATATATAAAAGTCAGTTTTCTAAATCAGTTTAAGAATCTGAAATGGTTTGATTCAGTTTCTAAGTCAGTCTGAAGATCAAACTGGATCTAATCAGTCTTCCACTGGAAACTGGAAACTTGAGTCAAAGCAAGCTAGATTTTCAAATTGATTCCCAAATTCAATTCTGATTTTGAGCAATTTTTTCACACTCTAGTCTATTCCATTTCATAGTTCAGTTGTAGAGTTTTTTTTTTCATGAAAGCCCCTTGCAGATAACAATGATTTTTTAAAACAAGTTCTAACATTAAGGAATAATTAGAAAATATGAAAAAGGAAATGCACCCATATAAAAACAGAGATTTTACAGTTGGAGGGGATGTATTTTTCATCAGTTACTTGTCAATCAGATTGGCCTAATGCAATTTTGAAATATGACATAACAATAATATTCTAATAATGGTATGCTTTTTAAGCAAATATTCATTTCTAAAATAAAATGGTCACCTTGGGATAGCCCATTTCACAGGCTATAAGAGAAGCATGTTCCCTTCTCCATCCTGCCCAGCTTTTGTTTAGTTGTGCTAAGTCAGTGTTAACTCCTGGCAACTATCTGCAGTTTTCTTGACAAGTTCTTAAGAAGTAGTTTTTATTTTTCTGTAAGCAACATGGCAAACTGACCCTTGTTGGTTTTTATACAACTTTTCATGCAACTTTTGTAACAGGAATCATCACTGGATGCTGGATCTGAATCAGCATAATCTTTCAGGAACAAAGAAAGGATTGTTAAGATCATTTGCTAAATTCTGTACAGTGAGTAGACTGCAGAAACTGCTGTTTATATGAACAGTTTATGAGTGAAGGAATTGGGAATCAAGATTACATCCATGCTCATAAAGAAAAAATTCTTTATAGACATTAAACCTGACTTGAGGTTATCTTAATCAATTTTTTTTTTTTGTATATTGAACATTCATGAAGTGAGTTTCTGCCTTCTTAAAACACAATGATATAAATTTGAGAAGTTAAAAATATATGCTTTAAAAAAAAAATATTTGGGTTTTCACAAAAACAAAATACAAATAAAACATCTTTTTGAAAATAGCATGATCCCAGGTTATCACTTCTTCATACAGACACAAAACTCAATTTCATGCTCATTTTTATATTCTATTCCATATCTTATTACCATTTTATATTATCTACGTAGTTTTCCCCTCTTCTAATTTTCTCAGCTTTGTTTTGATTATATCAATTCAAATCATTATATTTATACTTTTGTCTGTCCTGTTACAATTTCACATTATCTTTTCTTATTAAACAATTTTTTCCCTGTAGTTACCAATTAGAGTATGGCACCTTTATATCCTTTAATTTTATCCATTCAAGCTCTTATTTAAGCTTCAATGTACAGCTTTAAGATTATAGCATGCAATATAATACATAACTTCCAATCAAATTCTGCTTGGTACATTCTTAAAATAGACACTATATTCTTAAAAAGAAAAAATTATATATATATATATATAAAATATATAATTATATATATATATATTATATATATATATATATATATATATATATATATATATATATATATACATATATATATGTGTGTGTGTAAATAAAACACATTCCATTCAAATTCAATTCTATGATTAATATGCATTAAAATCTTAACATCTTTAACATTTCTTTTCAATTTAATATCATACTTCCTTGGAAACACTTATAAACTTTCCATAGTTAATTCTTTTTCTTCCATATTTCTCACTTATATTTTTATAAATCATTACTAATAATTAAAAATGTTCCCATTTAATTTTCTCAATCATTTTAATTCATTTATTTATTACCAAACATTCAACTACATTACAGTAAATATTTTATCCATCATTTTAATCATATTTTCTAAAATTATTTCTGTTTATAATATAACAATGCTATCTTATGTACCTTTGCAGAATCCCTTTTGCAATTAAATTTTCACCCATTATCTCTAAACAAGCTTATGGTTACAATCCTTATATCTTTTCCCTGTTTCTCCATTTCTTGTTTCTGTCTTTTACAAATGCTTGATAAAACTGACAGAGCACATTCTAATGAAGTTGTAAAGTAAGAAAGAGCTGCAACAAATGCCTATGAAATTAATTTGAAGGAGGATTTAAATGTAATACAAATGGATCGGGTGGATGACTCATTCCATAAAGGAGATGAACATATATTAAACCAAGAAAGTAATTTGATTATTTTTTTCCTTTGGATATACAAAATAATTCTACTAAAATAATTCTACTGGAAAGACTGTTTTTAGAAGTGACAAATAAAAAGATAAATATTACTTATTAAAAAAAGAGAAATCTGTTAAAGTTCTGAAGGATTCTTCTTTGAAACATAGACAAGTAACAAAATACCTCTTTGACTTTTTCTTTCCTTTTTTTGAAGGAGTTAAATAATAATTTTAAAAAAATCAGGGAAGATTTATAACAGCTTGTTTGACTAAGGTTAAAAGAAGAAAATAGTTAAATCTGTTGCCCTACTGGACTTTTGCTGACAAAAACTGATTGACATTTGGACTTCGTTTTTCTTATCTAAAAGATGAACTGGAGAGATTATGTTTAATTTAGAGATGGTGGATCACCTATTAAAATGTTTTTACCTGCTGGAATAAAAGGGGAAGTTGGGGGGGGGGGGTCCTTCCCTTTTTTCTTTTTTCCTTTTTTACTTATTTCACATCCCTTTTTAAATTTTTCTTCATTTGTTTCCTGCTTATATTTTTTTGTAATTTCTATTCACTTTTATTCTATTTATCAATCTTAATAAAAATCTTTAAAAAAAAATAAATATGGTTTGTCATTGCTTTTAAGACTGATAACTGAGTTGGCTTTGTGCCTAGGTTCTATTTCTAGTCTGATGCCTTAACCACAGTGGTGGTATGCTACTGGTTTGGACTGGTCTGCAGAACCAGTAGTAAAAAAAGCTGACATCAGCTGAAAGGAGGGGACAAAATCCTCTGACAATCAGCTGAGAGGAAAAAAAAATAGAAAAGCACAGGATCAGCCTCCCACCCACCCCTGCACTTTTTTCTTCTTTATCCTCTCAGCTGATTGGCACTGCAGGCACGCCCACCAAGCCACGCCCACCGAACTGGTGGTGAAACAATTTGAATCCCACCACTGCTTAACCACTACACCAAACTAGTTCTCTTTTTATTTAGTTGCATATGTTTCCTTAGGCCATTTTGATTGAATTTCAAAGCTGCTTATTTTAAGAATTGTATCATTAAGACTGATAACTGAGTTTGCTTCTTTGCTTCAACCTTCCCCAACCACTGTGTCGTATTTTTACTTTATAAGATCATTGTTTTTACCCTTGGTAAGTCAATCATGAGCTCTTTTGTCTCAAAGGTAGACAAAAAATATTTTGAACAAGCAAATGGCAGTAATCTTGCTGACAAAATATGCTTGTGTTTGGTTAGAAAAGAATTTTACAAAAAAAAGCATATTGCTAGAAATGGATAAATTATTTCATTTCTTTCTACATTTTCCCAACTTTTTCAGTAGCATTTAAGAATTGGTTTGTAAATATTAATAACTTCTAATTGAAAAAACAAACAAACATAAATCCCAACCAAATTCAATAATTATAGCTGTTTCCAATGGAGATTCAATTATATTGCATATCTTTACCATGCTGAACATGAATAATCCCTCAACAAAAAGAAATAGTGAACTTCATTCACTATTGATAGAGCCATGGTGCACAGTGCAGGATGACTCTGCCTACTGCCAGGAATTCAAATCCTGACAGGGCTCAAGGTTGACTCAGTCTTCTATCCTTCTGCGGTCAGTAAAATGAGGACCCAGGTTGTTGAGGGCAATATGTTGACCCTGTAAATTGCTTAGAGAGGGCTGTAAAGCACTGTGAAGTGTTTATGTAAGTGCTATTATTATTGTGAATGTGACTGAAAAATGATCTTTAAAATCATATTGTAAGTTTTCTTTTCTCATACAGTTGGCATTGATAATCACACATTCCTTCTACTTTCTATAGAAAGTGGTGAGTTTTCCAAGTCCCTGCCATCAAAATTCTTGTTTATATTTCTAAATTACAATTCAGTTCTTAATAAGCTCAGTATTTGGAGCAGCATTCTGCCTATGAGTTTCTTATCCCAAAATTTAATTGCTAATTCTTTCTAAATTCTTGCTAAAAGTAAATAAATCAGAACTAATTCTACTTATCTTTGAAGATCAGCCAACATTACCTAATTTATGTTGCCTTCTAAGGCTTCTTTCTTTACATTGGCAGATAAATCTAGATCCATATCTACCTTGGAACATATATATTCATCTTCTTTCATAATTTGCTTATTTGTCTTAGAACTAGACTTGAACTGAAATCAATATAATTTCCTTAATAAAATGGCAAGTTGAAGCAAAAAGGTATAAAATAACTCACCATGCTGCCAACTTCAGCCCTTATTTTAACAACAATTGCAGAAGGATGGCTCCAACATATAACATGTGAACCAGTTAGGTGAACCAGGGTTTCAGTTTATACTTTGAAAGATACTACAGGGCTGTTTCCAATCATCTAATTCTCTTGGTCTTGCTTAAAAATTCTCACTGATTGAGATGTTACATACCAGTACTGTTAATTATATCTTATCTGTAAAGGATTTAAATATGCCAGTCTGCTGACATCAATTATTAAATAAAAGAGGAAAATGATATGTTTATTGGGAGATACTCAATTTTGACATTTTTTTTTTTCTTTTAAGTTCATTCCTTATTTTAGACATACCCATTTTTCAGAGATTAAAAAAAAAGAAATTATTTACTGCATCTCTCTTCTCTACATAAACATAATATTCTCTCTATATTTTCATTCATGAAGACCATGACTTATTATTAACTGAAGTCTTGACAGCAGTTGACATTCCTCTCTGACCAAATATACAAGATAGAAATGTTAAACAAATGGGGACCTTGTAACAAAATATTTAGTAGTTTAGTAGTAGTAAACAGGAAAGTTTAAACATAGGTTCAGATTCTCCTTTCCCCTAAAATCTAAAGTTCAGATGCAGTGACAAGAGAAAGAAAAAGCAGATTCATTATTCCAACCATTTGTAAAATACTCTTTTTTTTCTGAGAAAGTAAGGACATTCTAAAAGACAATTTGAGACCAGGTGTTGAAGCCATTTAATAGGAACAGAAGGTATTTTCTTGGGATTATGGATTTCCTCATTTTCAGTCCTAAATTCCCTAGTCTGTGCTATAGAACTTGTTGCTGGCTATTTATGCTGTGTGTCATGCCATTAAACCTCTGAGCAGATGTTCAGTTGCCCAGGCATAGTGACCACAAGGGAAGAATGATGACTAGCTATGTCTATAAGTAGATAATAGAGTCTTACAAGAGGAGGACAGCTGATCATTCTATGTAGCCATCAATGATATAATGAAATGTCAGTAGTTGAAGTTTCATCATAGGCTTCAAGGAAAGGAAAAGAAAACCTTTCAGTCCTTGAAATGAAATGAAAAGAGTTGCCTTCAATAGTATCTCATAGCAAATAAAAAATAAACACTTCAAACAACAATGTATGGATGAAAAAAACAACTGATGCTCTTTTTACAAGTATCTGGCCATCCTGCAACGTCCACTAACATGTCTCATTAATTCTACCTGCTTTAATAAAAATGGAATTCATAAGAAGATAAAAATAAAAGTCTTGATTCCAGGTAATTTCATGGACATGCTCATGGAGCTTTCTTAGCAATAATATGGAAGTGATTTTCTTTCACCTAGAAGTGTTTTTCCCCCGACCACTATACCTTCCATTCCACTTTATTTAGCTTGAAAGGCCAGGCCAGGCATGTACAAACCCCTATTGAGTCAATTCAGCCGAATCCACACAGATTTATGAGAAAAGCTGCTCTTAAGAGATTTATATTTTACATAATTTATACCCAAACATAAGTCAAATAATTTTGGATACCTCACAACATCATAATAGCTTAAGAGCAATATATTTAAAAAAGCAATTAAACCACCAGTGTCCTCACCCCTACGCAGGCCTGATACCTCAAACAATTGATGAAAAAAGCATAGTCTTTACCACCTTATGGGCTGTAAAAAGTGGGGGGGCCACCTAGACCATGGGGATGAACTGTTTCAAAGAGTGAGGGCTACCATATAAAAATCTTTCTTCTTCACTTCTGCCTACCTAATACCCTGAGGAAAGAACATCTACAAAATCCCTTCTAGGCTTGATTTTACAAAATGGACAGACTATAGTTGAAGAAAACTCAGTAAGTATCAGTAAGTATGGATCAGCTACAATACATTATCTTTCAAAACCAGCATTTTGAATGATATGTGGAGACATATTAGCACTATTTCAATGCTTTCAATATAGGTATAATATTCTAGTAAGCAGGCTGCTGCATATGCCACTCATGTAAATTCCAAATAATCTTCAAGGGCACTCCAAAATTGAATGCATTCTGATAATTCAATATTGTGATAATAAATGCATAAGGCCTCTCCCATTATCAATACTATTTGCAGTTGCCAAGATCTGCAACTGGGCCACCAATTGAAATTGGAAGACAGTAATGGCCATGGACGCCATCTACTGATCATACAAAAGTTGTATATCCAAGAGAATGCTACAGCTCCAGGCCTGGTCCTTAAGGTGACTACAACTTTACTCTAAAACAACTTAGCAGTTATCAAAGACACAGATCATTTCTGAAGAAATTGTAACTCTGTCATATCAGGATTCAAGTGCATCCTTTTTCTTCCTATCCAATTCTTTACAAGCTCTGGAAACCAAGTGAACTCATCCATTGCATCTTCTGATGAATCTCATAGCAAATCAACAACCCATGCTACTGAGGAGTTTTTTCCTGCAATAGTTTCACACAGTTCTTAAACAGCAAGGGGGCATAGAACTAAGTCCTATAATATTCCATACAGCAGGGCTGTCAAGCTCCTAGCCCATGGGCTGGATGCATCATGTGCTAGCCACGCCCATGCCCAGTTTAGCAAAGGGGGAAAAAGTTCCAATATGCCATGTGATGCCAGCGTGACAACATGAGTTTGACACCCCTGCCATACAGGGTTGACTAAAATCTTAATTGCCCCTTCTCCATCACTGTTAAATGAGATCACCAGCTCTCAAACTCCAGCTTTCATAGGCATTTCAGAAGGATTGGTACACTTCTCCTCCACTTCTTTTTCCTGGTTTTATGAAGTTATAATTTTATGGTTTTAATCCACATTGGATGTATTTTTTATTTGGGTTTATAATAATACTAGACATAAAATAAGGGCTGGTAATTACTAGTGGTTAGCATTATTAATATAATTACTACTCCAAAAATTCCTTTACTGAACTGATGTTCTTCATCCACTGTATATAGAAATAAAACTTTCCAGAACACCTAGCTGGCTAAGAATCCTGGAACTCAAGAATTCCAACACTGCGAGTCAGATTCGGTTAGGGTTAGTCCCTTCTAAATTAACCATACACTTGGTTCAATGTCATTCCATCTCCCTTCCCCACAAAATGTGGTACTTCCTTTGAATCCAACCTATTTCTTAAGCAGTACTTTCTTACAGAGATGGTCTCCATTTAATTCAACTGTAACATTTAATTCAAAGCAGTCTTCCTTTTTCATGTTATAGAGAATCAATATGAAAAGAAGTGGAAGAAAAAGGAAATATGATTTAGACACCTGCTACTTAAATCCTTTAGTAAACTGCCAAACAGAATGCTTCAAGTTGTTTTTAGCAATAAGGAAACTGCACAGCAAGTTTGATAATGCATTGATAATATTTAAATGGAACAGCTCTTCAGCAATTTTATGAGATGAGTTACTATTACAGATGGTTTCTATCACACAAGACTTTTCTTTTATAATGCTACAGGTGGTAGGATAAAAAGGGAACAGAGTATGTGAAAGAAAGGTTAAAACTAGGAAATTATCATAAAGCTTAACAGAGCAAAATCTGTCTCTATGAAATAACTTATTAATTTTAGTTAATTCTTGAAGGCAGTTATAAAAGTTATAAATTACAAAAAAATCTGTGCTCACATGAATCATAATTGTTTTTCCAATAAAAAAGCTGTGTAGACATACACACAAAAGAACAATTTAGTGGTTATTTAATATTCTGCAGTAATAAATATTTTCTTTACTTAGATCTAGATTCTTGGGGGGAAAGGGAGGCAAATGTCAATAGTAAACTACAGTTCTTGAAATTATGCTTTTCCAGATTTAAATCCTACTATGGTATCTCTTGGTTACAAGTATCCATGATATAATAAGATTGAATTATATGCATGCTTATGTTAGAAAATAGAAAGCAATTATAACAGTTAATAGAATTGATATTTCTGTTATTTGCTGAGTCTTTTATCTCCTTCAAGAGTTGCTTTTTCTCAATCATATAGAACAGGGGGGTCAGACTCATGTCGTCATGGCAACATCACATGATGTATCAGGACTTCTTCCCCCCTTCGTTAAACCAGGCATGGGCATAGCCAGTGTGTGACACATCCAGACTGCTGGCTGGAGTTTGACAGCCCTGGTCTAGAAGGAAGCTTAAATTGTTTTTCCATAAATCATACATATATAGCTTTAGGTTAGCAGTGGCTATTATTTTGATCAAAATATTCCAGAAAGTTTTATTCACAGCTCTTCCTTTTTAAATATTCTATCTTTATTGTTATCTCCAGTTCAAAAGTTTAGTTTAGTTTTCTTTATTGTCAATCGTACAACGAAAATAAATACCATCTTCAGTGTACTATACAGAAGAATTCAATAGAGTTACTCCCCTGGGATAGAAGCTGTTTTTCAGCCTATTTGTCCTTGTTTTTATTATCCTGTATTGTCTGCCAGATGGTAATAGTTCAAAAAAATGGTGCCCAGGATGGATGGATCTTTGAGAATGTTTTGAACTTTATTAACGCAGCGGGAACTATAAACTCTTCCAAAGAGGGGAGAGGGCAACCAATGATCTTCTGCAATGACGTAAACTCTCTGGAGTGCTTTCCTATCTGCCACTGTGCAATTGGCAAATCATACAGGAGTGCAGTAAGTTAAAATACTCTCTATGGTGCAGCAGTAAAAGGTCACCAGCAGTTTTTCATTCAGTTGTTGTTTTCTGAGAAGTCTCTGGTAGCATAATCTCTGCTGGGCCCTTTTGACCAGTGCTGCAATGTAAACACCCCAGGTCAGGTCCTCTTTTATGGTAACACCCAGAAACTTAAAACTGGCCACTTGCTTTATTCAGTCTCCAGTGATAAGCAAGGGATGGATGTCTGATCTGTTCCTTCTATAGTCCACTATAAGCTCCTTGGTCTTATTGTTGTTGAGGACCAAGTTATTGTCTCCACACCACAAAAGCTACCGGTCCACCTCATTTCAGTAGGCAGACTCATCCTCTCTGGAGATGAGTCCCACCACTGTTGTATCATCTGCAAATTTAGTAATAGTATTACAAGTGTGAGTGGGAATGCAGTCGTGCATGTGAAGAGTATAGAGTAAGGGACTCAACACGCAACCCTATGGTGTACTAGCATTAAGAATAAGGGCTGAAGAGATATGATGACCTAATCTGACCCTCTTTGAGTGGCCAGACAGGAAATCCATAATCCAAAGGCAGATTTAATAAGAAAGTCCAAAGTCCAGAAGTTTAGACACTAGTCTACATGGAAGAATTGTGTTAAATGCAGAACTAAAATATACAAAAAGCATCCTCACATAGCACCCCCTCCCCACTGTTCTAGATGAGTCAGAGCAGTGTGAAGAGTGATGGATATAGCATCCTCTGTAGATCTATTTTTTTCTGTATGCAAACTGGTGTTTATCAAATGTATGCAGAAGACCAGAAATGATGTGCTGGCAGACCAATTTCTCAAAGCACTTCATGATGATAGGAGTGAGTGCCACTGGTCTGTAATCATTGAGGTTATTGATAAGGAACTTCTTTGGCAGCAGAACAATGGTGGTTGCCTTCAAACAAGATGGAATTGTGGACTGGGATAAAGACCAATTGAAGATCCTGGCAAAGACTAAAAAGGAAATGGGATGTTAATGTTTTTCCCTCAGTTAGTTATGATTCAGCATGCTTCTGAGAAAAGACTTAAACTAGCTATTGTGATTTTTAATATACCTTTAATGTACCATGATCTTAAGCCACTTAAGATTTTAAAGATCAGACCCAATGCTCTAAATTGTATTCTCAAATGGATTCTAATGCAGCTAACAAAATATAAATGTAATATGGTCAGATAGTCTGGCGTTATTCCGATCTGATTCAACGTAATGCATTCTCTTCTTTCTAATTGTAAGCTGTTTTTCTTTATAAAATGAGCTAAATATGTGACCATGTGAAGCAGTTATTGATTAATTAGAGAACAGCTAGTTTTGCTTGCTGCAGCAAAGTTCACAGAACAGAAGGAATCCCTCAGAAGACAGCAGTGTGGAGGGTTCTCAAACCTGGAGTTAGCTTTGAAAAGCAGAAGGTTTTTGTTTAAAGCTTGAAGGAACTTCAAAATCTTTCTGAAAAAATGTCTTAATCAGTGGATTGTCCCAAACCTAACTTTTGAAGTTAATGGAAGTAAAACCATTCTTTTAAGATTTAACAATATAGTTTGCTTTATGAAAATAGATGCTGATTTCTCAGTAAAGACAGTTTCATTTATTTAATGTTGCTGTGTAGTTCTCACACTGTCAGAGAAAAACCAGCTGATATCAGATCTGTCCATGACCCAAGAAAAATACAGATGGTTTCCTGCTCCATATAGAAAGTTGTACATTTCTTGTCTAGTTGTGTGGGAGAAAGAATATATGTGTAAAACTTTTCTATAATAAAACTACATATCAAAAATTCCTCGATTCCTCTATATTTTTTTAGTTGGTTTTAGTCCAGTTTGTCCTAAGAAACCTGCCAAGTGCAATTAATTGTGTAATTTAGTTATCCAGATGTGTGGTCTTTAACTTATAGGATAGTCATTAGTGCAGTGGTGGGATTCAAAAAATTTTACTACCAGTTCTGTGGTGTGGCTTATTTTGTTGGTGTGGCTTGGTAGTCATGTGATTGTGTGGGTGTGCTTGGTGGTCATGTGATGGGGTGGGCATGCTTGGTGGTCATGTGACTGGGTAAGCATGGGCAATCCAACATCACTCATGTCAAGGGGCATTTCGCCCAGTCCCTCCCCTCCCAGCCACTCCTTGTTAGCTCCAGCCTCAATGTATCTATTGTTCTGTAAAAAAAAAAATCACCTTTTTTCAAACTTTATTATCTGCATCCACATACTATAGATGTACTTTTATGGACAACTGAAAGGAGGAAACGGCTCATGTGCTTTGCCCAAGAGTGTGATAGGCAGGTCACAAAACAGGGTTTTGAGGAATTGCCACAAAGAAGGGTGGCAATGTATTTTCCAAAGCAGCAGAAGGCAAAACAAGAAGCAATGGATCAAAACTGTACAAAGAAGAAGCAACCTAAAACTAATGAGAAATTTCCTGACCATGAGAACAATTATGGAACTGCTTGCCTCCAGAAGTTCTGGATGTTCCAACACTGGAGGTTTTCATGAAGAGACTGGATAGCCATTTCTCTGAAATGGTATAGGGCAAGGGTCTCCAACCTTGGCAACTTTAAGACTTGTGGACTTCAACTCCCAAAATTCTGGGAGGAATTCTAGGAGTTGAAGCCCAGAAGTCTTCAAGTTGCTAAGGTTGGAGACACCTGGTATAGGGTCCCCTCCAAGGATTATTCTGACACCTTTGCCTGGCCTTCTACTCAGGCTTGGCATCCTCAGTTTTCCTGCCTGAGCAGAAGGTTGGACTAGAAGACCTCCAAAGTCCCTTTCAACTCTGTTATTCTGTTGTTCCTAAGTTAAATAGCTAAGACCCTCTTTGGGACCCTATGTCTTTTGCTCCCTCTGTTCTAATGAGCTAATAAGATTTTTAGAAACCTACAGTTGAAAGTTCTTTATGTCTCCTTATCCTGAAGACCCAATTTTGTTTGCAATTTAATACCAAGCTGATTGCCCTTTTAGCATTTTTCTTGACACTTCTCCAAAATGCACCCCCGAGAAGCCACACCTCTCCCCCCCCCACTCACACATACCAGAGGTTGGATTGGATATATCTCTCCTCCCTCTCTGCTTTAGGCTTAAAAAGTTTTCCAGTGCTGCTCCTCATTTGGCAATGCTTAAGGAGAATTAGGGGCTAGAGACAGTTAACATTCTCATCTCTGCTACAGGTGAGGCTGTTAGAAAGACTTTTTGGCAGGCACGTGATGCCTTCTCCTCAGGCTCTCAGCACTAATGACAGATGCAGCTCTACTGTCCAGGGTAGGCAAAGCCTCTCATTTTGTACAAACCATCTGTTGCCGGCAGATACACACTTATGGGTGGCATGGGTGGGTCCATTCAGTGCACGGAAGTTCAACTGCTAGCCCAGCAGTCTGGTTCGAGCCACAGGGTTTTTTAAAAAAATATATTTTCTGTTGAGGTAGGAGAATGAGCACATACAGGGAGACGTATTTGAGAGAAGTGTTTGAATAATACACACAGAGCATACAGATACACTGTACAGTAAATGTAGGTTTTTACTTCCAGAAAGGTTTAAGCAAAGTTCAAAACAAGCAGTCCAAAGTCATTCACAGGTAAGATCAGTCAGTTTTCAGTCCAGGGATAATCCAATAACAAAATCCAGTGTCAAAAACAGTTCAATATTAGACTTACATCAAATCAAAGAACATCAGTCAATTAGAAGAACACAAAACTCTCCAACAAAAGGAAACAGAGACTCACTGAGACACACTCTCTTCTGAGACTCAGACTAAAACTAAAACAATCCAGGTTTCTGGCTCCATCTTATGGCCACTTGAGAAACCACATCCAATTACAGATTTAGTATTCTCTTAAAGATGCAATATTAAAATGTCTATCCTGGTTTATATATTTCCAACCCAAATACCTGTTAGGTGACTTATATTCGTAACATTCTCCCTTTTTGGGTAGGACAATATATACAATCTTACATTCTAAGTCCATAATCCTCACAGCGAGCCTTATGCTTTATAAATCCTTGGCCTTTGTAAAATGATCTGCTATATTGTTTTCTGACATACAGTATTCCATCTTAATCATTTTACTTTGCACACATTGTCTCACATTTAAATATCTTAAATCTGTGTGTTTCGTTCTTGTTTTAACAGCAATATTTGAAGCCATCTGTATTGCTGATTGATTATCTTCATAAATAACAATAGAATCTGTTACATCAATTCCCATGTCAATTAGTAGTTGTTTATACAAAACTAAATCATAATAAAGATAATAACATAATAAAGATAAACATTAGAATTCAGCCTCCATTGTTGACAAACTTAGATGTTTCTGTCTAATAGATCTCCATCCAATTAATGCTTTTCCCAATAATACTACAGTATCCGATGTAGATTTTCGTGTATTTATGTCTGTAGCAAAACTTGCATCAGCATATGCAGTTAAACTCAGTTCATCTTTAGGTTCTGTTAGGGATAACATTGTTTACCCTAACTGGTTTAGGTAAAATAATAAATATCTAATCATGGTTGATAAGTTAAAGTGTCTGCAACTTTAAATATGGGAATGTAATTAAGGGAGTGGTTGTGAAAGCACTTTAAAAGAAGCAAGACGACAGCTTGCTCTCTCTCTGGCTTTGATGATCCCTAATTACTGCATAGACTCAAGACTGCGTTACTCGAAAGGGAGAGATAAACAAAGGACTGATTTGTAAGTGAACTGACATAGGATATTCTACACGGACTTTGCAAACTGAATATCCTTGAATGGACTGACTAAATGATACATGACTAATGGACTGTTATTTTGACTATGCTATAAATGGAATAAACTATATTTTTGATAGCACAAGCATATCTGTTATTTTTACTGTATGTTAACAAACATACAAGCTTAGCTCACTCATTTATCTGTGTGCCTATCTGACTAACGCTGCACATTCTGTTTAGCTTGTCTCCTTAACCCTGGTTGGGGAACCCAGGCTTAACACTGGTTATGGGCCCAGAGGCTGCAAAGTCAGTTTAACTAGGATAAAACAGATTTATGTAAAAAGTGAGAGTTTGTGTTGTTATACATTACAGTAAACAGACAGCTGTGTTTTATTAATTATAGTTTTATATCCATATAAAGAAAACATGGCACAAGTCAATCTACAAGTTTGTCCCTTATATCCAAGCTGGATGGAACAAACTATGTATCATGGTCTATGAAATGTAGTCTACTTCTACGAAGAGAAGGTCTGTGGAACATAATTGAAAACCTACCAAACGTAGAGGAATGGGATCCAGAGGATGATGAAGACAGACTAAAGATAGAAGAATTTATGCATAAAAATGAATGAGCTATTTGCATAATAGGTTTAACACTGTCTGACCAGCAACTTGTTCATATCCATGGAGAACAAATGGCTGTTGGGTGTTGACAGAAGCTGAAGAGGATTTATGTCCGAGATAACGTTGGTGCTCACATAAATCTAACAAGGAAGCTTTTCAGGACGCATCTCCAGACGAATGGTGATATTCTGAGTCATTTGGAAACTATAAAAAGCATTTTTCAAGAACTGCATGAGAAAGAGCTTATTTTCTCTGAACTACACCAACTCTACATAATTCTATCTTCACTAGATGAAAGTTATGACAACCACGTCACTTCCCTTGAAATATTGCCTAAGGAAAGTTTAACTTTAACTGATATAACTGGCAGATTGATTGAAGAGGCAAGAAGAAGACTTGAAAGATATCAGTTAAGGAGGGAACAACTTCAAAAAGAAGATAATAAATCTCCTACTGCATACGCAATTAAAAAGTGTTTTAATTGTGGAGGAAGAGGACATTTGGCAAGATTTTGTAAAAAAGCAAAGCACCAGAACGCTGGCCAGAATACTAAAAGTCATCAAAAGATAAATAAAAATTTAGAGTTAGCCATGTATAGTAACGGAGCTGTAAAAAATAATTTATGGGTGGTTGACAGTGGAGCATTCCACTGTATAACAAATGATAACAAAAATTTTATTAAAATGTCCAAGAATACACAGCAGATATCGTTAGCCAATGGCTGGAAACTGAAAGCTAAAGGTCAAGGTATAGCATATTGTTCTTTTATAAAAGAGAATGTAAAAATGTTATATGTACCACAACTTAAGTTTAATTTAATTTCAGTTAGAATTTTGGTTAAACTAGGATATGTAGTTACCTTTAAAGGAGATAACTGCATAATTGAGAAAGAAGATAAGAAAATTACTGCATCTTTAAGAGGTGAATTATATGTGTTAAATGGTAATGGTTTAGAGGTGGCTAATACAGTTTATGATAATAAGAAACCTCATGATGAATGTATTCACTTGTTACACCAAAGGCTATAGCATTTAAATTTTAAAATGCTTAAGAAAACTGTTGAATTATCTAAGGGAATAAGTTTGAAACCTAGTAATAAGTATTTGCAATGTTCTATTTGCAATCAAAGCAAGGTCATACTGACTAATAGAGTTGATGGATTTACTACCAAAGAGCCTTTAGAAGTAGTATTTGCTGATTTAATAGGTCTGAAAAAACCAAGTGTAGGAGGAGCTCGTTACATATTAAGTATAATGGACCACTATTCTAGATATGGGTTTTGCTATTTAATGAAGAGCAAAACTGAAACGTATCTAAATATCTTTAATTGGATAAAATTTGCTGAAAGGAAAACTAAAAAGAAATTAGTAACTCTTATAACAGATAATGGTACGGAATTTACAAATAATAAATTCCAGAATAGACTTAAAATGTTAGGTATTCAACATAAAAAGTCTGCACCATATAGGCCACAACGTAATGCCTTTATAGAGAGACGAGACCAAACATTACAATCAATGACACGTACTATGATGTCTGATTCAGGATTACCTGACAATTTATGGGGAGAAGCAATAATGTGTGGTAATCATATATTAAATAATGTTGTTAATTCAACAACAGGTGAATTACCATTCACACTGTGGCATGGTACAAAACCTGATTTAAGTTACATGCACACATTTGGAGCACCAGCATGGGTGCATATCCCTTCACAACTCAGACACAAAGGACAACATACAGCTAAAAGATTATTTTTTGTAGGATATAAATCTAATCATAGATCTTATAGATTCTGGGAATCAGGTACATCTAGAGTTTACACCAGTGCTAGTGCTAAATTCCTAGAACATGTAGGATGGAAAAGATTAGAGCAAGATTTAAATAATGAAGTAATTATTGAACCCTACAAAAGACAGAAAGAACAGACTAGTTATAAGAAGAGTCCAATTAAAGAAGAAGTCCATGAAGAGCAAATAGGACCAGAACAAGAGGAAACAGTTGATCAGGAAGAGTTAGATAATCAAGAAGAGTTAATAAATGAAAGTCCACCTGTAAGTCCTGTAATACCTAGATGTACTACACGTGTAACTAGACCACTTGATAGGTATCAAGCAAGTATAGTTTGCCAAGTAACTAAAGTTCCAACTAGTGTAGATGAACTTAAGATGTATCCTGCTAAGGATCAGGAGAATTGGCAAAAGGCAATGGAAAAAGAACTAAATTCATTAAAGGTAATGAAAGTTTATGAAGATGCTAAATTACCTCCAGGAGAAAAATCCATTGGGTGCAAATGGATATTTAAAGTAAAAACTGGAAATGATGGGACTGTTACTCATAAGGTTAGGTTAGTTGCTCAAGGATTTAATCAAACTGCATCTGATTACGATGAAGTTTTTGCACCAAGCCTTAAAGCAACATCTTTGAGAGCAGCATTAGTGTGGACAGCTAAGAAAAACTATGTCATTAACCATTTAGATGTAGAAACTGCTTATTTGCATGCACCATTGCAGCACACTATATATTTGAAAAAGCCAATTATTATAAAAGACAATAAAGTAAATAGTAATGATTGTTGGAAACTCAAAAAGAGTCTTTATGGATTGAAACAATCTGGCTTTGAGTGGAACCAATATATTGTGAAAGAATTAAACAATATAGGTTTTAAATCTGGTTTAGCAGTTCCATGTGTGTTTAAAAGAGAAAATAATGGAACAGTGTCATTATTGTTATTATTTACAGATGATATTGCTTTGATAACTAAGACTAATAATGAAGCTAATGAGATTATATCATTATTAGCCAAAAAGATAAAATTAAAGCATTTAGGTGAAATTAAAAAGTATCTAGGATTGACAATTAACAAAACAAAAAGTGGATTTAAGATATCTCAAGAAGATAAAATTTGCCAATTAATGAAAACGTATAAAATGGAAATTTGTAAATCGGCAAAGACTCCAATGAGTCAGGAAGTTTGCCAAACTGATGATCAAAGTTCCAAATTTGATAAGTCCATATATCAATCTTTGATTGGTAGCTTATCATATATAAGTAATTGGTCAAGGCCAGATATAGCTTATAGTGTAAATCAGCTGGCTCGTTTTAATTCGGATCCACTTCAATGTCATTGGCAATCATTAAAGAGAATTTTAAGATATCTTAAAGGAACAATGAACCATGCAATATTATATAGAACCAAAGGGTGATTTGAGTCTTAGTGCCTATGCAGATGCAAGTTTTGCAATTGACATAAACACTAGAAAATCAACATCTGGGATAGCTATATTATTTGGTAAGACACTAATAAGGTGGAGGTCAATCAGACAACAGCATATTAGCTTGTCCACGATGGAAGTGGAATTTTCATGTCTGTCATTACTATGCACTGACTTAATTTTGTACAAACAGTTATTATTAGACATGGGTATAACTGTTAAAGATTCCATTATTGTGTACGAGGACAACCAAGCAGCCATAAAGTTAGCTACTAGTATTGCTGTAAAAACTAGATCAAAGCATACTGATTTAAGATACTTAAATGTTAGAGAATCTGTAAAGAATGGGCTGATTAAATTGGAATACTGCATGACAGAAGAAAACATTGCAGACCAATTTACAAAAGTTCAAGGAGTAATTAAGTTTAAAGAGAGTTGTAACAAATATGATTTAAAGATGTAAATAGTTATATTTATTATTATTTCCTAAAAGGGGAGAATGTTAGGGATAACATTGTTTACCCTAACTGGTTTAGGTAAAATAATAAATATGTTATCATGGTTTATAAGTTAAAGTGTCTGCAACTTTAAATATGGGAATGTAATTAAGGGAGTGGTTGTGAAAGCACTTTAAAAGAAGCAAGATGACAACTTGCTCTCTCTCCGGCTTTGATGATCCCTAATTACTGCATAGACTCAAGACTGCATTACTCGAACGGGAGAGATAAACAAAGGACTGAGTGAACTGACATAGGATATTCTACATGGACTTTGCTAACTGAATATCCTTGAATGGACTGACTAAATGATACATGACTAATGGACTGTTATTTTGACTATGCTATAAATGGAATAAACTATATTTTTGATAGCACAAGCGTATCTGTTATTTTTACTGTATGTTAACAAACATACAAGCTTAGCTCACTCATTTATCTGTGTGCCTATCTGACTAACGCTGCACATTCTGTTTAGCTTGTCTCCTTAACCCTGGTTGGGGAACCCAGGCTTAACAGGTTCCAAATACAATGCATAATGCATTGTTTGTTTCAGATATCTTAACACACATTTAGCAGCTTGCCAATGCCTTTCAGTTGGCTCAGCTTTAAATCTAGCTAATTGATTAACACTGTATGTGATATCTGGCCTTGACTAATTACTGAGATAAGATAAACTACCAATCAAGGACTGATAAATGTTCTTATCAAAAAGAGGAGTTTGTACATCATTATGGCTAAACTCCTGGCTCATTGGTGTTTTAGCTGGCTTACAAAGTTCCATTTTAAGAAATTTTAGTAATTGGTTAATTTTATCTGCCTGTGAGAATTTGTATACTCTCCTAGTTCTATCTATCTTTAAACCAAGAAATTGTTTGATTTCTCCTGATTGTTTTATCTTAAATTTCTTTTCCAATAGTGAAATTATCTCAGTAGCTTCTTGTTCAGTTTTGGTGATTAATGCTATGCCATCAGTAAGTAATAGCAACAATGAAATTAAACCATTACTTTCTTTTTTAAACAAACATGGATCAGCCATGCCAGCTACAAAGCCTATCTTAGTTAATTCTTTAACTATACATTGGTTCCACTCATATCCTGATTGCTTCAAACCATAAAGACTCTTTTTCAATCTAGCAATTATTATTATCAGTACTATCATTTCTGAGACCTAAAGGTTTCTTTAAATATATAGTATGTTGCAATGATGCATGAAGATATGCCATCTCTACAACCAAATGATTTATAACGTATTCCTCCTCAGCTGCCCACACTAAAGCTGCCCTTAACGTAGTAGCCTCCAGACTAGATGCAAACACCGCATCATAGTCATTTGCTGTCTGATTAAACCCTTGTGCTTCTAACTTGGCTTTATGGGTAACAGTCCCATCTACACCTGTCTTAAGTTTATGTGTCCATTTACATCATATGGCATGTTTACCTGGTGGTAACCTAACATTTTCATATACCTCCAGTCTTTTTAATGATTCCAGTTCCTTATTCATTGCTTTCTGCCAAGCAGCCTGATCCTTAGCAGGATATAGTTTTAGTTCACTATGATTACTTGAAACTGTATTCACTTGGCATACAACATTAGCCTGATATCTATCAGGTGGTTGTGTTACTCAGGTTGAACGTCTTGGTAATACAGGGCTAACTGGTGGATTTTCCTGTGCCACCTGCTCCTGTTCTTCTACCTCCTCCTGTGCCTGTTCTCCTACTTCCTCCTGTACTTCCTCTTTAATGGCTATTTGTGGTTTACTTATTTTATCTTTAGGGATTATTTGGGTGTCAAAAATAATATCATTGCTGGATTCCTGTTCCAGTTTATAGCACCCAACATGCTCAAGAAAGTGCCTTGATCCCAAAATCTAAACGATCTATGGTTGGCCTCATAACCCACAAAAAATAACTTCTTAGTTCTATATTGCCCTTTCAGTCTTACTTGAGAGGGAATATGCACCCATGCTGGAGCTCCAAATGTGTGTAGGTAACTTAAATTTGGTTTTCTGCCATGCCAACGAATGAATGGCAATTTTCCAATTGTTGTATTCACTACATTGTTTAAAACATGGCTACTACACATTATGGCTTCACCTCACAGTGTTTCAGGCAAACCTGAATCAGATAACATAGCCATGGCTTGTAATGTTTGCCCTCTTCGTTCTACAAATGAGTTATGTTGTGGTCTGTAAGGTGCAGAACGTTTATGCTCAACACCAGCCAATTTCAACATAGTTTGGAATCTTTTGTTAACAAACTCAGCCCATTATCAGTAACTAAAGTAATTACTTTACTTTTCATTTTTCTCTCAGCAAACCTTAGCCAGTTAAAGAAATGTTGGAATGTTACTGTTTTGTTTTTCATAAGATAGCAGAAACCGTATTGTGAGTAATGGTCCATAATACTCAAAATATAACAGGCAGCTCCTAAACTTGGTTTCTTAGGACCAATTATGTCAGCAAAAACAACCTCTAAAGGTTCTTTGGTCTTAAACCCATTAAGTCTGTTTGCAGGAGTAACCTTACTTTTCTCCTGGCTACAAGCATTACAGTTTACATACTTGCTACAGGGTTTTAATTTTACTCCCTCTGACAATTCAACAGTTTGTTTGAGCATTTTGAAATTAATGTGCCCCAGATGTCTATGCAGTAAATGTATACATTCATCATGTGGCTTAACGTTGTTATAAACTGTGTTAGCCATCTTCAATTGGTCATCATGTATTATCTTTAATCATTCTTTAAATTAGCAGTAACACTTTTACCCTCTTCCTCTATTATACAGTTATCTCCCCTAAAGGTTACTACATAACCAATATTAACTAAAGCCCTTACTGTTAATAAATTAAATTTCAGTTTAGGTACATATAACATAGTTAAATGTTCGTTTATACAAGAACAATATGCAGTCCCTTCATCTGAAGCTTTGATCTTCCATCCATTTGCCAATGATATATGTTGTTTACTTGTAGACATCTTTACAAACCTTTTTCTATCTTTAGTAATGCACTGTGATGTTCCACTATCAACAACCCACAAATTATGGTTTACAGTTGAATTGCTAGACATAGCGAAACTAACATTCTTCTTGGCCTTCTGGTGATTACCAGTATTCTGTTGTTTTCCCTTCTTACAGAATCTAGCTGCATCTCCTCTAGCCCCACATGAAAAACATTTCCAAACAGTATAGGCAGTTGAAGACAAATCCTCTTCTTGTGGTTGTTCCTTCCTCAGTTGGTCCCTATCCAGCCATCTTCTTGCCTCTTCTAACAATCTTCCAGTTATGTCAGTCAATGTAAGTTTATCTCTGGGCAGGACTTCTAGTGAAGATACATAATCATCATAACTTTCATCCAATGAGGAAAGAATGATGTAAACTTGATGCAGCTCTGAAAATATCAGTACTTTTTCATGTAGCTCTTGAAAAGTTCTTTTCATGAAGTTTAAATGAGCTAACATATCTCCACCTTTCAGAAGACATGCTCTAAACAGTTTACGTGTAAGATGTTTGCATGCACCTACACTGTCATGAACATAAATCTTCTTCAAATTCTCCCAACACTTAGCAGCAGACTCTTCTCCATGAATATGGACTAGCTGCTGGTCACTCAGTGTTAGTCTAATTATACAAAGAGCTCATTCGTTGTTCTGTTTAAAGTCAGCAAGCTTCTTGGCATCGTTCTCATTATTTGGATCCCAAGCATTTACATTTGGTGGGTCTTGTACTACATTCCATAAACCTTCTCTACGCAGAAGTAGACTCCACTTTATAGACCAGGAAACATAGTTTGTTCCATCCAACCGGGTTATCAGTGATAGACTTTTTGAAGTGACTTTTGCCATCTTTATCAGGATAGTAACCCACAATTAAACAGTAAACAGCTGTCTGTTTACAGTACTGTGCATTCACACCAACTTTCAGTTATCTGATCCTGGTATGGCCTGGGCCCATAACCAGTGTTGAGGTAATTCCCCATTAGGAGAATGAGCATATACAGGGAGATGTATTTGAGAGAAGTGTTTGAATAATACACACAGAGCACACAGATACATTGTACAGTAAATGTAGGTTTTTACTTCCAGAAAGGTTTAAGCAAAGTTCAAAACAAGCAGTCCAAAATCATTCACAGGTAAGATCAGTCAGTTTTCAATCCAGGGATAATCCAGCAACAAACTCCAGTGTCAAAAACAGTTCAGTATTAGACTTACATCAAATCAAAGAATATCAGTCAATTAGAAGAACAGGAAAACTCTCCAACAGAAGGAAACAGAGACTCACTGAGACACAATCTCTTCTGAGACTCAGACTAAAACTAAAACAACTCAGGTTTCCGGCTCCATCTTATGGCCACTTGAGAAACCACACCCAAGTACAGATTTAGTATTCTCTTAAAGATGCAATATTAAAATGTCTATCCTGGTTTATATATTTCCAACCCAAATACCTGTTAGGTGACTTATATTCGTAACATTCTCCCTACAGGAAGCTACAGAAATGGGAAGCATACCTCTGCCTGCATAACTAGAGGGAGACTCTCCACCCCACAAAAGCCAATGGCTTGAAAGCAGCTCCTGTGCTACCCCCACCCAATTCCTCTGCTGCCCTCCCCATGGAGGGAAATTGCAAATGTGGCATGCCATT
Source organism: Hydrophis major (assembly GCA_033807585.1). Taxonomy (NCBI): domain Eukaryota; kingdom Metazoa; phylum Chordata; class Lepidosauria; order Squamata; family Elapidae; genus Hydrophis; species Hydrophis major. The sequence goes on along the minus strand of CM066328.1, from coordinate 293,648,808 downwards.
CAGGTGGGAAATGCCTGGAATGCAATAAAGCCCACCCACTCACCTCCTGATGGCAGGCTGGCTAATGGGATGAGAGGAGAGGCGAGAAGGGGAGCTGATTGGAGCACTCCGAAAGAAGTGGGTGATATGTTACATGTGTTACAGCATGCTGTGATGCCCTCACTCACCCCTTTGCCTGGCTTCCCTCCTCCTGCGGTCTCCTCAGTGCTCACTTATGCTCTCCCTCCCCAGTCTATTTTGATTGCAAGCAGAGCCACATTGCCTTTTGCAAGTCCGCTGTCGGTGAAGCTGAGTGCTGGTGAGGGCTGGCTTTTTGCATAGCTTTGTCCCGCTGTCGGGGGGAAGAATGGGTTCCTCCCCAGTCCCCCATCCATTTTCCCCCCAACCAGGACAAGTGAGCAACTGGGCAACTGGGTCAGGGGCATGGTCAGCCAGGGGCCGCCACCGGTTCAATGACCCACACCAAATCACTGCTACCGGTTCACTTGAACCGGTGTGAACCGGTTGAATACCACCTCTGCATTAGTGCCAATGTTGACTGGGAATTTGAGGGATTGAAATCTACATTTCTGAAGAGTGTTCAGATTACAGAAACTTTGGTAGAAGTGCCTGTATTAATTTTTATAACCCTGATTCAAAAAAAGTAAGAGAAAGTGAAGAAATTTTGTTTGGTTTAAAGAATGGCTACCTTTTCTGGAACATTGAAAAGTAATTCAGTGGAAATGAAATAGAAAGCTTCCTTTTTATAACAAGACAGTTTGCTAATTATTTCTAGTCAAGGAGCATCTCCATAAAATCTGAAATATGTTTTAATAAGATGTCCCAATCACAATGTGTTTTTTAAATAATACACTCCTAAACTAACAACTACAATCCATTCCATTGTCTCTGTCATTAAGCAAAATGGTTGCTAAGTGAACAGGTGACAGAGAGAGGAGAGCCAGAAAGATGCTGCAAAGAGCATTGATTGCTGCCATCTCATTCAGACAATGTTCTTTAGTAGAGTTTCATATGTCGGGCCTGGTTTTTCCCTTTATCTTTCCCCTCACAGAAGGATGGTTTAAACAAGCTATCTTTTCCTGAGCTGCTTTCTTCCATAGTTCAGCGATTCCCTAAAACAGGTGTCTTCAAACTTGACAGCTTTAAGATTTGTGGACTTCAACTCCCAGAATTCCTCCTCCAATCATGTTAGCTCAGGAATTCTGGGAATTGAAGTCCACAAGTCTTAAACTTGCCAAGTTTGAAGACCCTTGCCCTAAAAGATACTAACAGTAAATTAACAAGTTCAGCACTGTGACTTTAATTGGTTAAGTAGAAGCTTCATCTGGCTGGTATTGCTGACTGAAACTGACCAAATCTTAGTCAATTTCACACTGAAAACTCACAAAATTTGGTTGTAAATGCACATATGATTTTTGTATTACTGTTTATTAGCATTATATTTGAAAATAGCCATTATTGAGTAGTCACTAAATGAGAAGTGGCTGTAAATTGACTTTCCATATATAAATCATGTTATATCCATGACCCAAAAATATTTTCTGTCCTTTATGAAAATATTACAGGAAGCTTTTTCCCCCTTAATCATATTCGCATTGGAGGCACTGGCTCTGGAGTGTTACTACAGTTATTGGGTAAACCTGCAGGGCCGGCACCTCGAACGCCTCCCTGCCACCTCTTAGCATCCCCAAGGGGGCCAGCAGAGGGGCACTAAGAGGCAGCTGGGGGGCAGCATATTGAATGCGACCGTGGCAGCATGTAAAGTGCCACCGCTTCCACATTGGAGGCGCCAGCTCTGGAACGGTGCTAGTCAATGGGTGAACCTGCAGGGCTGGTGCCTCGAACGCCCCCCTGCCACCTCTTAGATCCCCCTGCTGGCCCCCTTGCCTCTTAGTGCCCCCCTAAGGCATCCCACCACCCCTCAGGGGGTGGTACCGCCCACTTTGGGAAGATCAACCAAATCTGGGTTGCAAACCCAGATCAACCAAACCTAGATCAACCAAATCTGGGTTGCAAAAAAACTGGATAACCACTAGATGGCAGGAAACAAATATGTCAAACATTAATGCTTTGCTGCCCTCTAGTGATGGGCTAGATTTTGCCAGTTTAATATGGCAACCCAACCAATCTCAAGCAGCCTCGTGATAAAGTAAAATAAACTCAGGTCTGTAAAAATCTGTAAAAATCTTTCCTTTCTTAAATAGATGGAACAATGGCCTGTGTTATGCAAACATGTAAAGCTTTGGAGAGATTGAACCTTAAAAGGGAATTATTCATTACACTTCTCTTTTGCCCAACTTAGCATTTAATACTTACTTTTTAAAGTTGCCACTAGTAATCCACCTGTTTTTTGCACCTGCATGTGAGCCTTCTTAAAAAGCCAGGATTGGTGAAATCAAAAGACCCAAGGCCAAATTAATTTCTTTGATCTGAATGGCAGATGTCATCTCCAGTGTTTTCTTCTTTGTATGCTGAACTTTCATTGATGTCAAGAACCGAGATGAATTGATAAGGTGAAAGGAATATTAAGACATTCTGTCCGGGCTTAGCAGCCTATCATGCAAAGCTGCTGAGAGCTCATGTTGTTTTGTTGTGTTTAGTTTTGAGACTTAGAGGAAATTGGATTTTTTTAAAAAAGAAAAAAGAAAGTGATATTTCACGGTAGCCCTTTTAATACTCTTTTTCACTTGCTACAATCTGGCATTAGAACATATTGCCAAAGTATATAGAAAATTATTGCCCTGACAACTGATATTCAAAAACAAAGCACAATGTAAACTCCAGTAATTGTTACTCTATTAACTTCTGTCAGGTTTGGATTGTAGGTGATTCCTTAGCACCAGAAGAAAAAGAAGAAGAAAGATGCCAAGAAAATAAATAAGGGCACTTTACTTACACAATATGTTTGGACACATTTAAGAAGAAACAAATAAATATTTACAATTTACAGAGACTACAAGACTACAGCTTAAATACTATCACAAGATCTAATCTGGTTCAGCATTGGGATCAGAGGTTTACTCTTCCAAGCTTTGGACTCGTACTAGAGCCCATTTTCAAAGAACTTCTCTCTACTGGAATATGTGCTTTGGTCTATTCTACGAGTCTATTCTATTTATGTGGTATTTTCCTATTGGTTGATTGGTATGTTGATGGCTGGGCTATTGTCTGTTGTTTCTTGTGCTGCCAAGTCCCCAGCTCCTAAGCACCTGATAAGCTGGTGGTAAATCAGCACTCCTGTTAACTGACAAGGGGCCTGTTTCCCAGGTTTCAATCATTTCCCTATCATTGTACTTGCACTACCAACAATCACAGTAGCAGCAAAAATTGAATGCATGTCCTTTTTCACTGTAATGTGAGGCTACCAATGAGTTCACATTTGACCAGTCTGAGTGACCGACCCAATTGGATCTTGCAACATTATCCTGGGACACATATATTTGTCTTCACTGGTGTAAAATATTATTGTATTAAACATAACATTTCCATATTTGGTAATATAGTAGATCTGTACAAAGTGATTCCAATTGTTTTGATGAAGAAAAATTTAAAATAAATTGCTGGCCAAAATTTGCCATAGGTGCACAAAACTTTATTCAGATAGGAATTCTGATGCAGGAACAGCTCATATGTGACATCCATTTGTAAATATTTTCACTTGCCTTAGAAAGATGGGATCTGTGTACAGAGGCTGATATTATCCATTTTGATTTCGCTTCCACATATGGAGATGAAGAAGAAAACAATTCCTAGTTTCTGCTGACTGTCACTAACTAATAAAAGGCAAAGAAAAGTTCATTATGATTGAACATGTGAATCTTTGTGTGCTTTGACACAGAGGGTTCTACAAAAAGCTAATGGATTATTTTATCAAATTAAAAAAATACAAAGAAAAAAGAGAAGGGAATCAAAAGGGGAAAAAGTCAAAAGAAAAAAGGTATGGAGAGATAAAGAAATTTAGGAAGAGTTGTGATTTTCTTCAGTGCAGATACAAGTATATAATTAGGTTATCTCTTAGATTATCTAAGGTTATCTGTCACAACTAATATCTAACTCTAAGTTTATCAACATATACAAGATTTCTACAACCTTAAACCTAATTTCTCACCATCACTATTTTTATGCCATCTTTTTTATATGTAACTCAAGACAATGAATGTACCCCATCCTCCTATTTTCCCAACAGCAACTCTGTGAGGTGAATTGGACCAAGAAAGAGTGACTGGCCTAAAATCACCTGGCTGGCTTTCATGTTTAAAGTGAGATAGGACTACAATCTGCTGGGTGCTAGGCCAGCACCTTAAGCACTCCAAACTGGCTCTGATTTGCATTAAATCCTAAATTCTAATTTTGCATTAAATCCTAAATCCTAAATTTAAGGACCCAAAGCATGTGGATCTTCATCAGCTGTTCTAGATAGTATAAAAACATAACAATCACAAGAATTATGAACAAATTATTTGGCTTTTTCATTGTCCTATGAAATGAATGCATCTCATTCTGTTGTGTCACTATTGGCTACCAATAGCATTTTTAAGCATTATATCAAGCTAATGTACTTAAAAACAAACTATATTTCTACTTACAGGAACATAAGTCTAGAACACAGGACACAGGTCACCAGTAAAGCACTTAACTCCTGACCTTAATGTCTAGCCTTTTCATTGAAAGAGACATTTTCCATTTTTATTTAGTACCAGAATCCTCATATCAATTCTTATACTCAGTTTAGGCAATCTCATCTGATACAGAATTGATCCTGAACATGAACCTGCATGGTATCCTGGAGTCACTGAAAACAGTTATGAAGCTATACTACTTAAATCCACTTATTTAAGAATTAGCTTTATTGCATCTTGCCTTTGAATTCACATGCATGAGGTTGGACTACCCTGCTGTTAATATAATGATTTCTAAATAGGAAAGATTCAGCTACCACTGATGGACAACATCTTTATTACATTTCATGGCCATGAGAGTAATGTGGGGCAAAGGCATTAAAGAAATAGTTCATCTTTTCTACTGTTTTTACAACTCACCTAAAAAAATAATTGCGATAAAGTGCTAAAAGATCTGTAGCTGGGATGGGAGCTAACAATACCTGGAACTCAGAGCTACATGAGTGCCTTTCTCTGGGTATACTGTATGCAGGTCTATATCTGATTTAAATTCAGAACACAGGATCTCAGAAATCTTACAAGGTTTGCAAAAACCACTGTTCCACCAAATTATTGTCATGTTCTGGTCCTGTGCTTTATTGAAAATTGTGTGTGTGTGTGTGTGTGTGTGTGTATTGGGGGATGTTCCTTTAAAATTTTCAGTAAAATATGGAAGAAAAAAGATGTACAGAGAAGATTATTTGAAGAATAAATGGAGAAAGAAAAAGTTGAAGGGTGTTTGTTTGTTCCTTTGAGAAGTGCTAAATAAAAGGAAGGTAAATAATTATAAAATGGCTAAATCCAAATATTTTAAAACTATGGTCAAGCTAAATTATTTTTACCTATTGTTTTAGGCAAATATCAAAATATAGAAAATGGAAACTAGGGTTACTTTAAAAAAAGCGCTTCAGGTATTTCTTTTACATCAAAATACAGTAGTCAAAGGGAAATTCAGTGGAATATTATCCATGCATGGAAGTGAAATTGCAACACCTGTGAAATGGGAGAAAAGCCATTAAATGAAGAGCTTCAAAAGCTTCCAATCATTTGGTTAAATTCACAGCTTTCAAGTCAGACAGTCCAATGATGTGTAAAACTGCCTCAATGGGATAGTTCAACCAGGTGTGGGCTTCAAATAATTTAGTAAAGGGTTAGCTGCCTGGTTGCTGGGTGGGTGTTGCCATTGTGGGCATGGCCTAGTCGGCCTCCTGGACCATGGCCGTGGGAGGTGTTTTTGCCCTCCCTGGGCTCCAGAGTCTTTCTTCAAGCCTCCAGGAGGGCAAAAATGGCCTCCCCAAGCTCTGGAGGCTCTCTATAAGCCAGAAACAGGCCCACTTCTGACCATCCCAAACTTCTGGGAGACCCATTTTTCATCTTCCTCAAACCTCCACGCACACCATGCACTTTGCTGCATCCAAAACGGGTCATGTGGGGATTCCTGGGAGCGGTGGGGGGAGAGGGTTGGGACCAGCCAGAAGTGGGATTTGGGGTTTCTCCGAACTGCACAGAATCTTAGCTAGGGGCTTTCCCAAATCTTTCCAAACCCCCAGCAGCCCAGCCCTGAGTTCAACCAGAGGTTTGTTAAATCAAAGCACATTTTCAAAACTTTGCATCATTCAGAAGCATCTTCGTTAGTCCTTCCTCCTGGTTGGGAGAAAAATGGTGTCATCTAAGTTTAATTAACAAGAGGAGAGAGGAAAGAGAGAGAGAGAGAGAGGGAGGGAGAGAGAGAGAGAAAGAGAGAGAGAATAACATGTTGGGCTAGACATATGTGATAGTGACTCAGCAAAGACCATGGCAGTAGAAATTTTTGAATATATAGTTCTATGTAGCTATATGACTATATAAAGAATAATTTCATATTGTATTGCAGTTAGCTGAACTATTCAGAAGGGACATTCTACCAGAATAGCAATGAAAATATATTAAAAAGTTAAGATAGTATGGAAATGTTATTGTCAGGTTAAATATTATATGTTTTCAGAGCCATTTAGAGAGCACAAATATCTCTTTCATTTTCATTCCTTCTACTGGGTTTATTCTTCAGGCCTGAACTTTTTGGGGTGGGAGGTCGGGGCGTTATACATTTCCTTGGTTATATCCCTGAATGAAATTAATCACCATTTCCTTAGGAGAGAAGAGATTTTCTCCATGTCTTACTATAAAATCTGAACATGAATAAGTTAACAAAGAAGTAGTTTATTCCTGGATGTAAGTAATAGAGAACTCCAGTTGCTTGGAAGCAATGTGATTACTGTATATCCAACTATATCATAGCAAAAGCAACCATAACTATCTAGCTCTTAGAAACTGTCAAATAGGACAGTTCAAATTTTAAGAAATTGGGGAAAATGGTAAGCTTAGAAGCCATTGCTTTCATCCCTGCTCCCATTATTATCAAGGAGAAATGTGCTACTTTTAGAGAAGTCAAAATTATTTGAAGTTTCCGTACTATCAGCTCTGTTATCACAAATATACCTGGTCCATCTATGCAATAAAAAAAAAAGTTTGTATCAATTGGATACATTGATTAGGTTTAAAGGAGTTGGACTTTCATTAGTTTCTGCTTGGGAGTAAGGTATTATTCAAGTTGTGGGCAGGAGAACTTCCGGTTTGTCGGCTTCGCTAGCGGCAGGGTTCCGCAATCCTGCGCGATCCCTGCCGCGCTAGCCATTTTAGTGCCTCCGATCTGGACGGGTTTGGAGGCTAAGGCTGCCCGCAGAGGCAGCCGAAGATAGGGGGAGCTGGTGAGGGGTTTGGGGGTGTTGCAGACCCCCTCCCCAGCCGGCAAAACTCCCTTTTCTCAAGGCGGTCAAGCGGCGGTCTGTAATGGCTGCCACAAAGAAGCCGGCAGCTGGGTAAGACTGAGCAGGAGGAAGAGGGGAAAAAGTTTTCAAGAGAAAGTTTTTTGGCTGATCCAGAACTTTAAGAGGTGTTTAATCCTGAGAACTATGACTTTTTGAAAAATACTTGGTTTCCAGAGGAAGATTTCAAGCGGCAAAATTGAGGTGCTGAAAGGAAAGTTTACCCTCCTTCCCTATGGAATCAACAAATGGCCATTGAGAAACCTGCTGTTTTTTATAAAAGGTAAAAACTTGGCTTCTTGTTATAAGTGGGAAGGGAGAGAACAAAAAAATATATCTTAAGATTTTGCTGGAGGAGATGCCTTGAAGATCTTGAGACTAGAAATTGATTGGAACAAGGCTGTAAAATACAGATTGGGCTTTTTGTCTTTTCCCTTTTACTGATACCACCCCAGGAAGAGAAAGTGAGAACTTTGTGCATTGTTTGGACTGATTGATGTCTCTGGGACTTTGAGGAATTGTTTTAACTTTTGAAACATTTTGGTTGCTCTAAGAAGAACAAAGAATGGCTTTATCTGATGATGAACTTAGAAAGGAATATCAAGAAAGTAAGGACGTTGTGAAAGAAGCTTTCCTTTCTTTAGAAATGGCGCTTGCTATTTATCAGCAAACACAACAACAGATGGAGGAAATAGAAGGAGAAGAAGAAAAAGAAGAAGAAGACGCCATCTTCAGTGAATCTAAAAAATTAACTAAGAGAGAAAGGAGAAGGAAAGGAAGGAAAATGAAGGACTTAAGACTTAAAAAAACACTTAAGAAAGGAAAAAATAAGATGCAAAACCAACTCAATGTTACTGAGCAAAAGGAGAAAGGATTACAACAGAGAGGGAAAGCTAAAAAGGCAGAGGTTAGTAGGGAGGGGGGTAAAAAGGCCAGGGGGGATAAGAAAGGAAGGGAAAAGGGAGGGAAAAGCCACAAAGGTATGAAACAAGATGGGAAAAAAGGATTTTTTTTAGGGATAAAGGGTAAGGTATAATTTCTTTAAAAAAGAAGATTCTGCAAGGTACATAAGATGGTATTATGTATTAGAAATAGAAAACTAGAATGTTATAAGAATTAATAAAAGATTAAAATATTGAAATGTTTAGTAATGATAGATTTTAAAATTTAATAAAATTGTAGCACTTGTTTTTTGAAATAGACAATCGGAATGTTATAAGTTTTTATATTTAGATTTATTATCTAATTATATTAATTATTATGAATTTATTATTTTTTCTCTTTAAAAGTTAGTATGTAGAATGTACTAAGCAGAATCAGATTGGGTATCAGGTGTTATTTTAAATATTAATTTAGGGGGAGGATAGAAAGGCAACATACTCTGATTAGTGATTTCAGGAGAAATTCTTTTTTTTTTTAACTATAGGGAATGAGATAAATGGATAATCTGGAAAGAATGGACAAAAAAATACAAATATAATGATTTAAATTAAAACGAATTAAATAAAATAGAAATAAGAAGAACGGAAAGCGGGGAGAAGTTATGTAGAAGATATAGAATGGTAAATAAGATAGGTAATGGTATACAAGATGAGCACGAATTTAATTGAAGTCCATACAAAGAGAGGTAATCTGGGGCCAAACTACTTTCTTAAAAGAAGTTTTATATTTTTGTGTTTTGTGTGTCTATGTTTTGTATGAGAATTAATAAAACCTTGGAGGAATGTTGGATGAGAATAATGGTGATCAAGTCAGAGAGGAATGAAGATGATTACTATAAATTGGATAAATATAGAAAATAGTAATAGTAACAATGAAATTGAATACGAAAAGAGAAATAATGAGAAATTTGTTAAGAGATATTTATATGTTTATATTGAAATGGTGTAAAACAGAATTATGTTGCATAAAATAATATTCTACTTGACTTGTAAAATTAATAATGGAAAGAGGTTTTATGTATTTAATGGTTAATGATGGTTTGTTTGTCTTTAAAACCAATAAAATTTGTTTTTTTAAAAAAAGTTGTGGGCAGTATATAAAATGTATTTTGGATTTCAGTGCATGGTTGATTAGACAGACAGACAGACAGACAGACAACAGATAGAAAAATAAAGATGTGACAATTTATTTAATAACAAAAGGAAGCATATTTCTATGAAATATATTTCCCTACTTCCCTTACTTGGAAATGCTACTAGAAAGTTATGTTTTTGGCCCCAATCAGCTGGATGTACAAAAACATAGAGCCAAAACTTCAGTGATTATCATTAAAGCATAGAAAAATATGATCCCACCTTGGACACTTTGGGGCTCCATAAGTCATCTTCAAAAATTTAAATTGTACCCAGAACTAAATTGGAAGACATGGTGACATATATTGGCTTTATGCACTGTGGAACAATGCCAAGATCCTCATCTTGGCTGGTTTAAAAAAGAAACCTTTTCTGACGAAACAATATATCACTACTTTTCCAGTAGAAATTGAAGTTGGCATATTCATAAGAGGTCTACAGAAGCCAACTGAGCAACTTCACGGAACTCTTATCGAGAATAGCATCCTGATTTCACAAGAGAAATATAAAAGCACTCAGTTGCAATTTCATTTCTAGTTTCAAAAGCATTTTCTTTATCATAATATCTTGTTTCCATTAAAATTATATATAATGAAACAGCCAATTTATCCAGATCTGGTCAACTACTATGTTCAAAGAGCAGTTCACAACCCCCTGACTTGTAATATGAGACAAGAGGAAATTACTAAAACATGCAAGGATTGGTTATTTTAAATATGCTCAATCAATTCATAACAAATAACCAAATAAAATATATTTTTGGTCCACGGCCTACCCAGTTATTTGACCTAGGCTTGCTCCAGAGTTATCAAACTCCTCACCTAGACTGAATAAAGTCTCATATCCCTGATCTACACAACTATATAAAAAAAGGGGTCAGGGTTGAATATCTTCTAAATATTAATAACATCCAAGTAGAGATCCATGTGGAACCTCCAGAGGTTTTATGATATCTGTTAAATAGTAGAGAAGATAAGGAAAGAGAACTCTTAGAATCAACAAAACAGAATTTTAAAGCCCCATCCTATTGTGACAATCCAGAGACACTGAGAATAATGCCATAAATTCTAGTATGAAATTCAAAAGAAGCCACAGCCAATGGTATGCCTGAAAATTTAAATGTGGCTAGTTAAATACTAGCTATTTGGTTAGCTGTTGACTCATCATGTCTTGTTTCATAACTTCAATTATTTATGTTATATAAACCTTTGATGACAGAATCAGAAATGAGACATTTTTTTAACCAAGCCATCTGTTTAGACAGATAGAGAAGCAAAACAAAAGGCAGACAAAGATGTTGCTTTTATAGTCAGAGTCATTGCCTGAACTTTTTAATGAAAATGCTCTTTCAGAAAGTGCTGCTAGTTCGACCTTGCTATGATTAGTTAAATGCTTCAGAATAGCATGACACAAAATAAAATAAATAAATGGCAGTAATCTTTGTTTAAATTAAAAGAGGCTTCTGTGACTGCTGCACAGAATGACAAAGAGCTGGGTGTTTTATGAGCAGCTATTAGTTATAATTTATAATTTCAATACAAGCACTTTGTAATCAGTTTCTATTTCTAAGTAGAAAAAAGTGTTATTTCTGAGCAAACTGGCCCACTAGCCATGCTTTGTATTTTATTAACTGCTTAATAATAACATTTTTCCAGTCCTGAGTGGACAACAAAATTTAGAAGGTTCCTGCATCTTTTTGAAGACTTTAAAGCTGCCAAAACTGTGCAAGCTCGTATTAACTTATTACCCACCATAGTTTATGGAAGGAGGGTTGTATAGGAAAATGCCATTTTCCAACAACTTTCTCATTCTACATCACGGGTGTCAAACTCATGGCACCACATTGCCATCACATGATGTTTTGTGACATTTTGTGTTTTGTGACATTTTGTGACATTTTTCCTGTTGCAGACTTGGGTGGGCTGTATGTGGTGCATCAGGCTTGTGGGCTTCCAGTTTGACACCCCTGTTCTACATGGTCAAGAAAAGTATATGAGAAATAAATCAGTTTTCAGTATATTACAGAAATACTTAATTCTGTTCAATTAATGCAGATGGAGAAGTTAAAAGCAGATAGAGGGAGCAAAGGAAGGAAGGAAAGAAGGGTTGGTGGATGCTGGAAAACACCCCTTTAAAGGAACGTCAAAAACAATTGTAGAAAAAAAAACATGTTTCCTTTACTTGGAAAAGAAAAGAAAAAGTTCACCAGGCTCTCAACAAGCAAAGTTAAGAGTCCCACAAATCTTATAAACTTAGGTTTTACCATGCATGTATATGATATTCTGTTGGCATCATTTGTTTCTAGTCATGTAGATAAAATATTTACTATTTAGTAAATAATGTCATCTTGAAAGCAGTAACTTATCTGAGGAAGAGAGATCCTAACACAGAGACATTAACTTATCAAAGACACAGATGCCCTGTAAATTATCCCTTCATGCTATTGTCTATCCATAGGAAAGCCTGAATTGCTTTATTGAATTTATCTTTGATGAAATCAAACATAATTGACATACATTTCAAAGCTTCTTTGGATGCATGGAAAATGTTTCATAGTACAATACTGTCAGAAAGTTTGCTGTTTTTAGAATGATCATTGCAAAGCTAGTGCTTCTATTGAGATTCGTCACAGTTAACAAAGCTTCTGCAGTGGAGGAAGGAAGGAAGGAAGGGAGGAAGGGAGGGAGGGAGGGAGGGAAGGATCTCTCATATAATACTACTTTTTTTACTTCCCATTTTCCTATAACAATGTGCCCAGCACAGCTAACAGTTCATGTGAAATACTAATCATTTTCCTCCTCTCCCCCCTTCCTTTATTTTATATTACTTAAGATGATAATACTAAGTGGTATAACATAAATGCTCTCCTTCCTGTTTTGTCTACAAAAACAACTCTATGCCAGTGGACAAAAATTCATTGAGATGAAGCTGCATAAAAATGTCTAAAGATCTGATCTAAATTCCCTGAGAAAAGTTTAAAAGAAAGAATGTGCTTTTATTAAGGGGAAAATATATGCTTTATAAGGTTGCACACCTTTCATATGTGATGTGGAAAATGGATTGCATCTTTTGTGAATGTGAGCAGACCACCTCTATGCTATCCATTAAAGCAGCCTAATTCCCACATGAGGTGGGGAAAAAATGGTGCAGCTGTTCCAGGAGTCAATTCAGTTTAAAGCCACCATCAAAGCAACTATTTCTTTCCTGGAGGTTCACATAACAGCCTGAGAAAAAAGAAGCTGCTTTAGTGAATAGCAAAGTATCCACAGTTCCAAGGTTTGGCAGAATGATTCTTCAACCTTTAGCTACACAGGAGGACCCCATTAATGTGTATTCAGAAAAGTGTCAGGGACAAATTCCTCTGCTGTAGAGTCAACTGTATATCTATTCTGCACTGAAATTATTCTTGAGTGCAAAGGTTGCAGCTGAGCTTGCCAAGATTGAGCAAAAGTTCCACTTGCTTTCCTAAATGTACCATTCTAAAAGATGTAAAGCAAACATGTTATAATATAGACACACTTTTGGGTATGTATGTGCCACTTGGCTCAGGAGCAATGGAATTTTTTCTGCACTCCACACCAATCTCTGAGGGCAGAATAAAAAGGTGAAAAGGCCTTCTTTAGTTCTCTTCTTTCAGTCAGTAAATGTGTCACTGTCATGATCCCGCCCTCCATTTATAGGAACAATTACACTGCTAATATTTTTTCTCCCTCCTCTTCTTCTTCTCTTTCTCCTCCTATATGTTAATAAATAATCCCCCATTAATGTCATGGTATAGTCTGTGGATTTTTTTGTTGTTTTGGCAATATATGGTACAAGATACTAGGATCAATGCTCTGAATCACAAGGTATTCTGACACTGACAGGATGAACACAATGCTTGCTTTTAGAATCAAAATAAAGTTTTGCATTGTCTGGTCCTCTATTTATCTTTTGTATGAATGCATTTGCATCTGTACACTACCTTACAGATTCTTACAAAAATACAAGAGTCAAAATGTAATATGACTTTTTAAAGTGTTCACTTTACATTTAAAGTCTAACTTTCATTTTCACATGTAAAATCTAACTTTCTCTTGAATCAGTGTGTAAATGTTTAATATTTCAGTAACCTGTGACCTATTGATCCTTTGTTACCAAAGAATTAACTAGTATTCTTTAATTGTTGAAGTCTATCCAAGCTTCATTTTGAAACTAATTTGCCTTTTGAGAAAGTAACATTTTCTGGGGGAGCAAGCTATATTACAGAAAAGCAGTGGAAGAAAAACCTGATGGTGACATTTGCTGAGAGAAAAGCAATATTTACAATGGGAAAGCAACATGATAAAAAGCTGGGGGATGCTCTTTTCTAGGAGAAAGCAGCTGCCGCCACAGTAATAGTAAAAACCTTTGACAAACCTCTGTTTGCATTATATGGGAAGTTTCCCACATATAGAGATTGTGTATTTGATCACTCCTACAAGTGAAGCAGATAGGGGATCTTTGTCATTTTATATAGTCCATGGGTGTCAAACTCGTGGTTTCACGTTGCTGTCATGTGATGTTTTGTGACGTTTTCTCCTTTCACAGAGCTGAGGTGGATGTGATCTACACATAACAGATAACAGATAATCAGAGTTGGAAGGGACCTTGTAGGTCATCTAATCCAACCCCCCGCCCAAGTGGGAGACCCTACATCATTTCTGACAGATGGCAGTCCAATCTCTTCTTGAAAGTCTCAAGTGATAGAGCTCCCACAACTTCTGAGGGCAAGGTGTTCCATATATATGATGCATCCAGCTCATGGGCTGCCAGTTTGACACCCTTGAATTATAGCCCTTTCGGAGTGGAACTGAAAGATCCTCTCAAGTTCCACTGAACATGTATTCATAATAATATAATGCTTAATGTAGCCAAATAAGGAAAAGTAATCAAGTAATAAACAGCAATGTTGCCTTATTTATTCTGACTGTGATAAAATCTGGACTCTCGCCCTGAAATATCCACACATTGTAACATATTCAATATTTTCCCCAAGAAAACAATATGTTCTGTTTTAATTTAATTGAAATGTCATTTATTTTTGCTTTGTGCTAAGATAAATGACATAGGGCCTAGTAGTTACTTGAGTCTCTGATTATCAGTTACCTGTCTCTGATAATATCTTCCCAACCCATTCAAATCTGCAGGGTTAATGCACTCTGGTTTCCTTTATTAAATAATGCCATCTCTCAGGATCCTGGAAGAACACCAGATGATAGCCTAGATTTAGCATTTTTTAAAAAATCTACCAAGCCCTTCCCAAGGATCTGAGATATGCAGAAGTTGTTTGGCATTATTAAAGGTATCCTTACAGGATGTAAACTGTTTCAAATAAACCTGTCTTTTGCCATTGAGAGATGATGATTTGTCAATACTGACAGTGTTCAAGTGCTATTCTAGATTGTACCTAAAACTCCTATTACTATTGGTGCCATCTTTGCTTTTTTTTACCACCTCATTGTACTTCTGCCTGTAAGTCTCTGTATTTTGTGATTCTCTCTCTTCAATTCTAATCTCTCCAGGTACTGTAACATTCACTATCCAGACTTCTTTTGTCTTTCTTATTGATAATTGTTAAGTCTGGGGTGTTAGGTGGCAGATGCTTGTTTGAATTCTAGAGTCCCAGAGTGCTTAGTTTTTTTTATTTTCTAACACTTTTCTGATCCCACCAGTTTTGCTTGCAGACAAATGGTTACTACAGGTAGCAAAATTGCTAAGTGAGTTTTGTCCATTTTATGATCTTTCTTGCTAATAGCTGCAGTAGTTAGCATCATGGTTGTAAAGTGAACCTGGCTTCCCCATTGACTTTGCTTGTCAGAAAGTCCTAACCAAGGACATAAGAATTGTTAAAGTAAGAATTTAGACAGTTTAAAGCAGGTTGGTTTATAATTTTAATTTTTTAACTAAGGTGTTCAAGTCAGATAAACCCAATATTACCAGATATCAAGGAAGTTGTTTACGTATCACCCCCAAGAGCTGCAATCACATTTTGTATAACAACAGAATTATTATTACCTGTTAGTTTCCCCCATTAGACATCCATATATATGGTAGCCTATATTCGACTCACATTCTAACATGTACTATAAGGGAGTCTTTTGTTGTTCAGGCTGATTTACCTAGCAAATGATACATACAACAACTTTTTTTTTAAAGTGGGTAAATATATTCCAAACTCATCAAGATAGGAGGTATATGCAATTTCTGGTGAATCCAATTCAAAGCGATGCTTTCATTCCAAAAAGGATGCTTGGTCTTCTTTGGTGCTTCAAATCAAAGCACTGCAGCGGGCAATTAACTTTGATTGGCTCCACTGAGCCAGATAAAAGGTTTCTTTGCGCATGTGTGCACATGCACAAAAGACCCTTTTATTATCCAGGATGAAGCAATGTGGCTTCTCTAATCTGATACTTTAATCCAAGGTGTTGCTTTAATTCTGTGCTTTTGCTCCAGGGGCAGCTTTGATTGACCTTCATCAAACTGAATTTTCTCTCTGTAGATATATACAGCCGCTTAGCCCATATAATCGAACTATAATAGCAAATACTTTCAGAGAACCTAAGCAGCAAGGCTATAAATATTATAAAGTTATACTGTTTAACGTAACAGAATTGTTTTTTATTATTTTCAAAAATTAAAAACTATTGTACAGATTGTTAGTCAAATAACCGAATGAATTACTTTATATGACTGGAAGCTTCATGTTGGTTTCATATGAATTGAAAAATTGGAAAGTTGGACTGGAGATGAAATTAAGTTTGTGTGGAGAGTGATTTGGGCTAAATATGGACAGGTTTTAATGCAAATGAACTTAGTCTCTGTATACCTACACATCACATTATTATTCTCTTTCAGAATAAACAACATATGTAGAGCACAAAAATGCTAGGCCAAAACAATTAAAAGCATTTGATAAGAAAATAGGATACAGCTAAAATTTGTTTTATACCAATAAAATTCATTATCCTTCTCCATACCTTTCCACCTTTGCAACTATTCTGGGTTTCACCACTTCTGTATATTGATTAAAATATTTCCTTTTTGTTAAAAACTTTCACTTGCCTTTTTTTTTTTTTTTTGAGGAAAAGTTACCAAGTCCTCACAGCCATGACTTTGTTCAGTCTTTCCCCTCTCTTCAGACCAGATAAGACTTTTTATATATAAAAAAATCCACTACTTGACATGTATATGCATGTCTAAAATATTATTCCCAGCATCCCCTCAATTTACCTTCACCCTATTATTTTTCATTCCATTTGCTCTATAGAAGGCTCCTTCTTTAGCCCTCTGAATTTCTTTCCAAATCTTCCAATCTTTACTTCCATCAAAATTATGTTGCATTTTCTCTATCAGTTGTATTATTATGTATTAAATAGACAATTGAATACATCTTAATTAGTTTAGATAACATTAGATAAGTATTTGTTTGTTATGCATTTTAGTTATATGAAATACCTAAATAAAAATTCTTCACTGTGTCATTCTCTCTTTGACTACATTATTTGCAATCATTTTTTCCCCTCAATATGTACATTTGACAAAAACTGTCAACTTCATTTTTTGCAACAATTGTTCTCTTAAGTGCATTTTTCTCAACTACAACCTCTTTACTATCTCCATTCCACCAGGCATCCTTTTTAATACTTCTCATTAGCATAACTCCGCACACCTCAGTGGTGCTCTATAATATAATTCTTTTTACTCTGTTTCAATCAGCTTTTATATCCTCTTTCCTTAAGTCCATTTCCCATTAATTCTGTTTGGAAATAAATCCATCTTCTAATACATATACATATACATATACATATACATATACATATACATATACATATACATATACATATACATACACATACACATACACATACACATACACATGTACATGTACGTACATGTACATGTACATGTATATGTATATGTATATGTAGGTCTAGGTGTGTTCAGGTTTTTTCCCATGTAAGATTCAGAGTATCTTGGCGATGTTTTGGCGAGGTCCCACTCACCATCCTCAGGCTGGTGCTTTCTGCTTTGTTCCAGTGCAAGCAGTGTGTGATCGGAGCTGCCATCTGTCTATAAATACTGGTGGTGGGGGTGGTGTGCTGGGCTAGTTGGTTGCGCTGATGCCTCTTGATTGGTTGATGGAGTTGATGTTGGTCTAATAGGCTGTGTAATGGCCTTGTGAGTTTTGTTGTGCAGATATCCTGGATCTTGTGCTGTAATCTCCTGGGTCATTTGTGTTTTGATCTCTTTTCCATTAGTCTCCTGTGTTGTAACAGCTTGGGTAATGGGTTGTGTGATGACCTTGTGAGATTTATTGATGTGGTATCCTTGGTCTTGTGCTGTGATTTCCTGGGTCATTTGCTGCGTTGCAACTTCTTGAGTTCTTGTGGTGTAATTTCCTGAGTTTTTTGATGTGATATCCTGAGCGGGTTGCTGTGATGTAGCATTCTGGGTTTTGGTCTGGCTTCGATTTTGTGTCTATGTTCTTGGCGTGTGTCAGCTTGTTTGGTTTTGAGGTTGGGGGTTGCGACAGCTGGCGAAGCAGCCATGGTCTGGTTTCTGGGTGGTGGTTGTCCTTCGTTTATAGGATGGGCTTGGGCCTGGGTCTGATGAGGGGGATTGGCGGTGGTGTCCCATGTTGTTTTGGGTCTGGTGTTGGTTTTCGTGGCTGGGACTCATTTGTTGGTGAGGGCTAGTTTCCAGATGTCTGGTAGGCGGGACATATCATCTGAACACTGAACACTCCAGCAAGAGAATAATCAGGGAAGCCATCGAAATAGAGATACACTCCCATAACATGAATAAACGGAATGATACATCCCACCTACCAGATATCTGGAAACTAGCCGTCACCAACAAATGAGTCACCACCACCAATCTGCCTCATCAAACCCAGGCCCAAACACTGATTGACAATCAATTTCTCATGCTGTTGTGCAAATGGAATAGACAACAGGTGGAAAGCATAGGAAGTTAGCAAGATATCCCCAATAAAGGAGTGGTTCTGCAGGTGGTCACCACAGACCATTTCTCAATTCCTATGCTTTCGGGATGGTGGTTTGGTCACTTTTGAATGGTGGTGGTGCTTTCATTCTAGTGGTAGCATGAGACGGAGTCTACAACCCACACAAGTGGCTCAGGTAGTGCAGCTCATCCAGGATGGCACATCAATACGAGCTGTGGCAACAAGGTTTGCTGTGTCTGTCAATGTAGTGTCCAGAGCATGGAGGTGCTACCAGGAGACAGGCCAGTACATCAGGAGACATGGAGGAGGCTGTAGGAGGGCAACAACCAAGCATCAGGACCGCTACCTCCGCCTTTGTGCAAGGAGGGACAGGAGGAGCACTGCCAGACCCCTGAAAAATGACCTCCAGTGGCCCACAAATGTGCATGTGGCTGCTCAAACAGTCAGAAAAAGACTCCATGAAGGTGGTATGAGGGTCCAATGTCACAGGTGGGGGTTGTGCTTACAGCCCAACACATGCAGGACGTTTGGCATTTGCCAGAGAACACCAAGATTGGCAAATTCACCACTGGTGCCCTGTGCTCTTCACAGATGAAAGCAGGTTCACACTGAGCACATGGGACAGATGTGACAGGGTCTGGAGACGCTGTGGAGAATGTTCTGCTGCCTGCAACATCCTCCAGCATGACCATTTTGGCAGTGGGTCAATAATGGTGTGGGGTGGCATTTCTTTAGGGGGCCGCACAGCCGTCCATGTGCTTACCAGAGGTAGCCTGACTGCCATTAGGTACCAAGATAAGATCCTCAGAGCCCTTGCGAGACCATATGCTGGTGCAGTTGGCCCTGGGTTCCTCCTAAAGCCCGACAATGCTAGACCTCATGTGGCTGGAGTGTGTTAGCAGTTCCTGCAAGAAAAGGCAGTGATGCTATGGACTAGCCTGCCCATTCCCCAGACCTGAATCCAATTGAGCACATCTGGGACATCATGTCTCGCTCCATCCACCAACACCACATTGCATCACAGACTGTCCAGGAGTTGGGGGATGCTTTTGTCCAGGTGTGGGAGGAGATCCCTCAGGAGACCATCCAACACCTCATCAGGACAATGCCCAGGCATTGTAGGGAGGTCATACAGGCACGTGGAGGCCACATATACTACTGAGCCCCATTTTGACTTGTTTTAAGGACATTACATCAAAGTTGGATCAGCCTGTAGTGTTTTTTTCCACTTTAATTTTGAGTGTAACTCCAAATCCAGACCTCCATGGTTTGCTAAATTTGATTTCCATTGATAATTTTTGTGTGATTTTGTTGTCATCACATTCAACTGTGTAATGAACAAAGTATTTAATAAGAATATTTTATTCATTCAGATATAGGATGTCTTATTTTGTGTTCCCTTTATTTTTTTTTGAGCAGAGTATGTATACATATACATATACATATTCAGAAGAAAGAGAGATTGCTCTTCGGGAAAAGTTTTTTATTTTTGTTCAGAATTTTCAGACTTGGTGTCTCAAGTCCGTCCTCAGTGAACAAGTAGTTGGAAATGTGTTGGGGAAGAAACTTTGGTCGTTATTTTTGTCGTTGATGTCAGCGTTCTGTAGATTGGCAGCGCGGGTATCGATCGCGTGCTTGGCTTGTCAGTTGTTTGTTTTGGGTGCGAGCTGGGTTGTTTTTTGATGTGTGATTCATCCAATTTTCGCGTAATCCTTGGTAGTTAGGGTCGATGTCTTTGTGGCGATTGATGCAGTTGGGGCCGGTGTGCCATGCTTCGATAAATTCACGTGCATAACGTGTTTTGCCTGTGCCAATCACCTTGGCTGCATCCCAGTTAAAACAATGATTGTGCTCTATGCTGTGTATTGCTATTTGTGATAGGGGGTCTCTTCTTTTAACTGCTAGTGTGTGTTCATGGATTCTTTCGTGGAGTTGTTTTCCAGTTTGGCCAATATATTTCTGGGGGCATGTTTTGCATGGTATTTCATATATAACGTTTTTCATTGAGGTGATTGGTAGTTTGTCTTTACCTGATATGAGTGTTTTTCTTAATGAAGTTGTTGGTTTGTGTGCAATATTGATGTTGAATGGTTGTAAATGTCATGCTATGATTTCTGAAACGCCATGTATATATGGAAGTGAGTACCATTTAGGTGGGTCTTGTGGGTTTTTGTTGTTTGTGTCTTTTTGTTGTTTGTTTATGTGGTTTATGTGGTTTGTGGCGCAGGCAGTCCTTGATAAAGCTTTTTGGGTATCCGTTGGTTGTGAAGAGATTGTAGAGGAAGTTTAATTCTTCTTTTCGTGTTTTTTTATCTTGGCAATAAGTGTAAGCACGTTTGAAGAGTGTGGAGATGCAGCTTCTTTTGTGTGTAGTAGGGTGATTGCTTCGGTAGTGAAGTATGATGTCTGCGTTTGTTTTCTTTCTGTATACGCTTGTTTGTAATTTACCTGTTTCAAGAAGTTTCAAGTTGACGTCTAGAAATGATAATTGGGCATTATTCATCTCTTCTCGTGTGAATTGTATGTCTGGGTGTATTGAGTTGATTGCTTTATGTAGTTGTTCTAAATCAGTGAGTTTGACAATGACAAATGTGTCATCAATATATCGAAGCCAAAGTTTTGGTTTGAAATTTGCAAAAACGGATTTTTCTAGATCTTGTAACACTATTTCGGCGATGAAACCTGAAATAGGTGAGCCCATTGGTGTGCCTTTCTTCTGGAGATAGAATTTTTCGTTGAATTGGCAGTAGTTGGTTAGGCAAAGTGTAATTAGCTCCATCACTGTATCAGTGGGAATATTGATGGGTTTTTCTTCTAGTTGGTGTTGAATTATATTTTTGGCATGTTCAAGAGGGATCGATGGGAAAAGTGATATAACGTCGAAGGATACCATGCATTCGTCAGGTTCCAATTGTATTTCTTTGATACGATCAAGAAAAGTGTATGCATTTGTGATGCTGTATTCTGAGTCTGCAATCAGATGTTTAAGATGTTGGAGAAGCCATTTGGCTAAGTTGTATGTGGGGGTTCCGATGAGTGAAATTACCATGCGAAGTGGAATATTTGGTTTATGTATCTTCGGGAGACCGTATGCTCTGGCAATGGAGGGACTGGGTATTAGGATGAATTTGCTATCTTCAGTTGAAAGGAATTTTTCTTTAGAGAGTCGTTTGATTGTTGAAATTATTGTATTATTTTGTTTCTTTGTTGGATCATTTGGTAGTTCTGTGTATGTTGTGCTGTCTTCTAATAATGTAGTTGCTTTGGTGATGTAGTCGTCTCTGTTCATGATGACAGTGGCGCCTCCTTTATCTGCAGGAAGGATGACAATAGATTTATCTCATCGTAAGGATTGTAATCCAAGATTTTCATCTTTTGTCAAAATGTGATCTGGGTTCTTTGATCTTAGTAAACCAGTAACTGTGTTTCTGATTGTTGTTCGAGTGTTATCAGTTAGTTCTGGTCTAGAAAGAATTGTTTCAAGGTCAGCCATGAAATCAATGAAGTGTGCGTCTTTGGTATTGAATTTTAATCCGTAGGAGAGTAAATTGTGTTCTGTTGTGGTTAATTGTCTTGTTGATAGATTTACAGCTTTGCGATTCGTTTGTGGAGGGCTTGTATTTGATGTGAGTTTCTGCAGTTTGGCTTCAAGTGACGAGCGTTTGGTTCGGCTACTGTTTGATGCTGATGATTTGATCTTATCAATAAGTTGGGAAAAGAGTTCTGGATAAAGTTTTCTTTCACATAGTGATTTCAGTTGACTAGCTTCGGATTTGAATTGTTGGAGCCGGTTTTGTGCATCTTGGATTAAAATTGATTTAGAACAACTACATAAAGCAATCAACTCAATACACCCAGACATACAATTCACACGAGAAGAGATGAATAATGCCCAATTATCATTTCTAGACGTCAACTTGAAACTTCTTGAAACAGGTAAATTACAAACAAGCGTATACAGAAAGAAAACAAACGCAGACATCATACTTCACTACCGAAGCAATCACCCTACTACACACAAAAGAAGCTGCATCTCCACACTCTTCAAACGTGCTTACACTTATTGCCAAGATAAAAAAACACGAAAAGAAGAATTAAACTTCCTCTACAATCTCTTCACAACCAACGGATACCCAAAAAGCTTTATCAAGGACTGCCTGCGCCACAAACCACATAAACCACATAAACAAACAGACACAAACAACAAAAACCCACAAGACCCACCTAAATGGTACTCACTTCCATATATACATGGCGTTTCAGAAATCATAGCACGACATTTACAACCATTCAACATCAATATTGCACACAAACCAACAACTTCATTAAGAAAAACACTCATATCAGGTAAAGATAAACTACCAATCACCTCAATGAAAAACGTTATATATGAAATACCATGCAAAACATGCCCCCAGAAATATATTGGCCAAACTGGAAAACAACTCCACGAAAGAATCCATGAACACACACTAGCAGTTAAAAGAAGAGACCCCCTATCACAAATAGCAATACACAGCATAGAGCACAATCATTGTTTTAACTGGGATGCAGCCAAGGTGATTGGCACAGGCAAAACACGTTATGCACGTGAATTTATCGAAGCATGGCACACCGGCCCCAACTGCATCAATCGCCACAAAGACATCGACCCTAACTACCAAGGATTACGCGAAAATTGGATGAATCACACATCAAAAAACAACCCAGCTCGCACCCAAAACAAACAACCGACAAGCCAAGCACGCGATCGATACCCGCGCTGCCAATCTACAGAACGCTGACATCAACGACAAAAATAACGACCAAAGTTTCTTCCCCAACACATTTCCAACTACTTGTTCACTGAGGACGGACTTGAGACACCAAGTCTGAAAATTCTGAACAAAAATAAAAAACTTTTCCCGAAGAGCAATCTCTCTTTCTTCTGAACTTCTATCTCGGGATGCAAACCTTTACGATTTTACGACATATACATATACATATACATATACATATATATATACATATACATATACATATACATATACATATACATATACATATACATACATACATATATATATGGTATTCAGCTTTGTTCGGGTATTTTCCCATGTCATTATAGTTGTGCTTTTGAAGTTGTTTTGATGATCTGCCATCATCAGGCTTCTGTATTGTGTTCGTCTGTGAGTCAGACTTTCATAGCCATTTCAGTTTTAAATTTGGGGCTAGCCTACTGCTGAGCCAGAATTGTTTTTTCTACATCCTGATTGGTTGGGAGTCTTGGTCTGTGTTTATTGGTCTTGGAGTTTGCTATGTTCTGCTTGATTGATGTTTCTAATATCTTCTGTCTGTTTTGTGGCTTTTTTTGTCTTGATTGGCTGGCAACATTTATATATATATATATATATATATATATATATATATATATATATATATATATATATATATATATATATATATATATATATATATATTTTCTGAGGTTCTCGCGGGTACTTGTATGTGGATCTTTGGTTATTCGGGTTTTCTCCCGCGTAAAATTGGAGGTATCTAGGCAACGTTTCGATGAAGTCTCATTCATCATCTTCAGGCTTGGTCTTCAGCTCTGTGCTTCTCAGAGTGATGTTAGCTTGCAGCTGCTTCTTCCTTTTAACTGCTCCTGGGGGTGTGACTTGATTGGCTGGGGGCTTGGCTGTGTTCTGATTGGATGGGGGGGTGTTCTCATTGGTTGGGGGTTTGGCTGTGTTCTGATTGGTTGGGGGGTTGGCTGTGTTCTGATTAGCTGGAGGCATGTTCTGTTCAGGTGGGGGCTTGATTGTGCTTAGGTTAGTCTTAGTTGCTGGAAGGTTTGAGCTGGTGAGCTGTGATCTTGCTGTTTGGCTTCGAGTTCGTGGTCGTGCTGCATCTTCATGGTGGGGGTCAGTTCGCTTCATGTATGGCTCAGAGGGGTTTGAGGTGGGTAGTGATGCAGCTGCAGTGCAGCTTCTGGTCCGTGGTCGTGTTTCATCTTCTCTGTGGGTGTGAGTCTGCTTTCTACGTGGAAGTGTGGTGGTGGCATCTTGTGTGGCTATCAGGGGTGTGGGTCTGGTGTCATTCTTCATGTTAGGTACGCGTCTGTTCATGAGGGCGGGTTTCCAAATGGCTGGTAGGCGGGAGGCATCATCTCATTTATTCATGCTGTGGGGGTGTTTTTCTATCTCTATGGCTTCTCTGATGATTCTGCTGCTGAAGTGTTTGGTTTTGGCGATAGTTCTGGTATTTTTAAAGTCAATCTCATGTCCTGTGGCTTTGAGGTGTTGGACCAGGGAAGAGGTCGGTTCTTCCTTTTTGATTGAGTTCTTATGTTCTTCAATGCGTGCACCTATTCTTCTGTTAGTCTGTCCAATGTATGTGGTGGGGCAGGCAGTGCAAGGGATTTCGTATACTCCTTGATTTTCTAACTCGATTCTGTCCTTAGGGTTTCTTAGGATGGTGGATATCTTTCTCTTTGTGCAGAATGCTGTCTTAATGTTGTGTTTTTGGAGGATCTTGCTGATTTTGTCCGTAGTGCCTATTATATATGGGAGGAGGGCTTTGCCATTCTCTTGTTCTTTGTCTTGGATTTTGGCTGGGGTTTCTTTTTGGATTAGGTGGGTGATCTTCTTTCTTTGGAATCCATGGCTGTCAGCACGCCGGTGAGAGTGTGTAGTTCGGTCTCTAGGTGTTGTTCATCGGCTAAGCATTTTGTTCTGGAGATGAGTGTCTTGGCTACGGAATTGATCTGTGCTGGGTGGTGGTGTGAGAGTGCGTGTAGGTAGCGGTTTGTATGTGTTTTCTTCTGGAAGATGGTGTGTCCTAGGGAGCCATTGGATTTTTTGTATACCAAGACATCTAGGAAGGGAAGTTGGTTGTTAGCTTCTGTTTCCATGGTGAATTGTATTTTGGGGTGTTGGCTGTTGAGGTGTGTGAGGAAGTTGTTCAGTTTTTCTTTCCCATGTGGCCAGATTATGAAGGTGTCATCTACGTATCTGAGCCAGAGTTTGGGTTTGTGATCATATTTTTCTAGAGCTTGTGTTTCAAAGTGTTCCATGTAGAGGTTAGCGATGACAGGTGAGAGGGGTGATCCCATGGGTGCTCCTTCTATTTGTTTGTATTTTTGTCCGTTGTAGGTGAAGTATGTATTGGATAGGCAGTGGTTGGTCAGATCTAGGATGTGCTTGGATGGGTTGTATTTGTTTTGGATGGCTGTCAAGGCTTCTTTTATTGGCACTTGGGTGAAGAGGGATATGACATCGAAGCTCACTAGTAGGTCACTGGGTTGTAAGTTTTGTTTCTTTATGATCTCGATGAACTGGAATGAGTTTCTTACGTGTGAGTTGATGGATTCTGCATAGGGCTGTAGTTGTTTGGCGAGAAATTTGGCTAGGTTTTGTAGAGGTGAGCCTAATGGAGCTGACTATTGGTCTGAGTGGGGTTCCTTCTTTGTGTATCTTGGGGAGACCATAAAGTTTAGGGCATCTGGATGATTTCTCTCTGGGTATGATTCTTTGCTGGATTTCTTCACTGATGGGGGAGGCTTTTATTTTGGATCTGATGGTTTTTTCTAGGTAGGTGGTGGGGTCTGTCTTTAGGGGTTTGTATGTGGGGTCTTGGAGTAGGTTGGTTAACTTGGATTGGTAGTCAGATGTGTTCATAACCAATGTCGCGTTTACCTTGTCTGCTGGTAGGATTATTATGCTGGTATCTTCTTTCAGGTTAAGTAGTGCAGTTTGTTCTTCTTTGGATAAGTTGCTTTTGGGTGGTTTGCTAGTGCAGAGGATGTTGGTGATTTCGAGTCTGATTCTATTAGCATCATCAGGGTTGGTTTTGGTCAGGCTGGTTTCAACTCCGCATATGCTGGTTTCTGTGGGGATGTGTTTGGGAGCGGCAGCAAAGTTGAATCCTTTAGAAAGGACCTTGGTTTCGGCTTCGGTGAGGATCTTGTCTGAGATGCTGTGCACTGTTTGTTTCATGTGTGGCTGTGAGGGGGGAGGAGTTGGTTTCTGGCGTTGTTGTAGTTTTCTGAGTTTGTTGGTGTGTGTGTCTGTCTTGAGGGTGGTCTGTGTTTCGGCTCTCCAGACAGCGAGCTGTTTGGATTTGTCCCAAAGTAAGGGGTGAATCTTGTTGCTGAGTCTGAGGTGAAGTGTAAGGAGATCTTTGTTGATTTGGTCTAGGAGAAATCTTTTTGTGTTAAGTTCATTTCTAATTAGGGCCAATTCTGTTCTTTTTAGGATGCGTTTGGTGGCTGCTGTGTTGGTGTGGAATTTCAATTGGAAGCTTGTGGGAATTAAATTTTGATCTCGGCAGTTACAAAGGAATGCAAGGTCACATAAAATGGAAGCTCTTTGGACTTCAGCAGCAGAATCATCAGAGAAGCCATAGAGATAGAAAAACGCCCACACAGCATGAATAAATGAGATGATGCCTCCCGCCTACCAGCCATTTGGAAACCCGCCCTCATGAACAGACGCGTACCTAACATGAAGAATGACACCAGACCCACACCCCTGATAGCCACACAAGATGCCACCACCACACTTCCACGTAGAAAGCAGACTCACACCCACACAGAAGATGAAACACGACCACGGACCAGAAGCTGCACTGCAGCTGCATCACTACCCACCTCAAACCCCTCTGAGCCATACATGAAGCGAACTGACCCCACCATGAAGATGCAGCACGACCACGAACTCGAAGCCAAACAGCAAGATCACAGCTCACCAGCTCAAACCTTCCAGCAACTAAGACTAACCTGAGCACAATCAAGCCCCCACCTGAACAGAACGTGCCTCCAGCTAATCAGAACACAGCCAACCCCCCAACCAATCAGAACACAGCCAAACCCCCAACCAATGAGAGCACCCCCCCATCCAATCAGAACACAGCCAAGCCCCCAGCCAATCAAGTCACACCCCCAGGAGCAGTTAAAAGGAAGAAGCAGCTGCAAGCTCACATCACTCTGAGAAGCACAGAGCTGAAGACCAAGCCTGAAGATGATGAATGAGACTTCATCGAAACGTTGCCTAGATACTTCCAATCTTACGCGGGAGAAAACCCGAATAACCAAAGATCCACATACAAGTACCCGTGAGAACCTCAGAAAACAAATATTGCACCTCTACGGGGAGGAAACCCACCATCTGACCAGGACTTATGAAAAACTTGAAGTCCAAAGAGCTTCCATTTTATGTGACCTCGCATTCCTATGCAACTCCCGAGATCAAAATTTAATTCCCACAAGCTTCCAATTGAAATTCCACACCAACACAGCAGCCACCAAACACATCCTAAAAAGAACAGAATTGGCCCTAATTAGAAATGAACTTCACACAAAAAGATTTCTCCTAGACCAAATCAACAAAGATCTCCTCACACTTCACCTCAGACTCAGCAACAAGATTCACCCCTTACTTTGGGACAAATCCAAACAGCTCGCTGTCTGGAGAGCCGAAACACAGACCACCCTCAAGACAGACACACACACCAACAAACTCAGAAAACTACAACAACGCCAGAAACCAACTCCTTCCCCCTCACAGCCACACATGAAACAAACAGTGCACAACATCTCAGACAAGATCCTCACCGAAACCGAAACCAAGGTCCTTTCTAAAGGATTCAACTTTGCTGTCGCTCCCAAACACATCCCCACAGAAACCATCATATGCGGAGTTGAAACCAGCCTGACCAAAACCAACCCTGATGATGCTAATAGAATCAGACTCGAAATCACCAACATCCTCTGCACTAGTAAACCACCCAAAAGCAACTTATCCAAAGAAGAACAAACTGCACTACTTAACCTGAAAGAAGACATCAGCATAATAATCCTACCAGCAGACAAAGGAAACGCGACAGTGGTTATGAACACATCTGACTACCAATCCAAGTTATCCAACCTACTCCAAGACCCCACATACAAACCCCTAAAGACAGACCCCACCACCTACCTAGAAAAAACCACCAGATCCAAAATAAAAGCCTCCCCCATCAGTGAAGAAATCCAGCAAGGAATCATACCTAGAGAGAAATCATCCAGATGCCCTAAACTTTATGGTCTCCCCAAGATACACAAAGAAGGAACCCCACTTAGACCAATAGTCAGCTCCATAGGCTCACCTCCACAAAACCTAGCCAAATTTCTCGCCAAACAACTACAGCCCTATGCAGAATCCATCAACTCACACGTAAGAAACTCATTCCAGTTCATCGAGATCATAAAGAAACAAAACTTACAACTCAGTGACCTACTAGTGAGCTTCGATGTCATATCCCTCTTCACCCAAGTGCCAATAAAAAAAGCCTTGACAGCCATCCAAAACAAATACAACCCCCCAAGCACATCCTAGATCTGACCAACCACTGCCTATCCAATACATACTTCACCTACAATGGACAAAAATACAAACAAGTAGAAGGAGCACCCATGGGATCACCCCTCTCACCTGTCATCGCTAACCTCTACATGGAACACTTTGAAACACAAGCTCTAGAAAAATATGATCACAAACCCAAACTCTGGCTCAGATACGTAGATGACACCTTCATAATCTGGCCACATGGGAAAGAAAAACTGAACAACTTCCTCACACACCTCAACAGCCAACACCCCAAAATACAATTCACCATGGAAACAGAAGCTAACAACCAACTTCCCTTCCTAGATGTCTTGGTATACAAAAAATCCAATGGCTCCCTAGGACACACCATCTTCCAGAAGAAAACACATACAAACCGCTACCTACACGCACTCTCACACCACCACCCAGCACAGATCAATTCCGTAGCCGAGACACTCATCTCCAGAACAAAATGCTTAGCCAATGAACAACACCTAGAGACCGAACTACACACTCTCACCGGCGTGCTGACAGCCATGGATTCCAAAGAAAGAAGATCACCCACCTAATCCAAAAAGAAACCCCAGCCAAAATCCAAGACAAAGAACAAGAAAATGGCAAAGCCCTCCTCCCATATATAATAGGCACTACGGACAAAATCAGCAAGATCCTCCAAAAACACAACATTAAGACAGCATTCTGCACAAAGAGAAAGATATCCACCATCCTAAGAAACCCTAAGGACAGAATCGAGTTAGAAAATCAAGGAGTATACGAAATCCCTTGCACTGCCTGCCCCACCACATACATTGGACAGACTAACAGAAGAATAGGTGCACGCATTGAAGAACATAAGAACTCAATCAAAAAGGAAGAACCGACCTCTTCCCTGGTCCAACACCTCAAAGCCACAGGACATGAGATTGACTTTAAAAATACCAGAACTATCGCCAACACCGAACAGTTCAACAGCAGAATCATCAGAGAAGCCATAGAGATAGAAAAACACCCACACAGCATGAATGAACGAGATGATGCCTCCCGCCTACCAGCCATTTGGAAACCGCCCTCATGAACAGACGCGTACCTAACATGAAGAGTGACACCAGACCCACACCCCTGATAGCCACACAAGATGCCACCACCACACTTCCACGTAGAAAGCAGACTCACACCCACAGAGAAGATGAAACACGACCACGGACCAGAAGCTGCACTGCAGCTGCATCACTACCCACCTCAAACCCCTCTGAGCCATACATGAAGCGAACTGACCCCCACCATGAAGATGCAGCACGACCACGAACTCGAAGCCAAACAGCAAGATCACAGCTCACCAGCTCAAACCTTCCAGCAACTAAGACTAACCTGAGCACAATCAAGCCCCCACCTGAACAGAACACGCCTCCAGCCAATCAGAACACAGCCAACCCCCCAACCAATCAGAACACAGCCAAACCCCCAACCAATGAGAACACCCCCCCATCCAATCAGAACACAGCCAAGCCCCCAGCCAATCAAGTCACACCCCCAGGAGCAGTTAAAAGGAAGAAGCAGCTGCAAGCTCACATCACTCTGAGAAGCACAGAGCTGAAGACCAAGCCTGAAGATGATGAATGAGACTTCATCGAAACATTGCCCAGATACTTCCAATCTTACGCGGGAGAAAACTCGAATAACCAAAGATCCACATACAAGTACCCGCGAGAACCTCAGAAAATATATATATATATATATATATATATATATATATATATATATATATATATATATATATATATATATATATGTGTGTGTGTGTGTGTGTGTGTGTGTTTGTGTGTGTGTGTGTGTGTGTGTGTGTGTGTGTGTGTGTGTGTGTGTGTTTTCTTAAGTTTTCGCAGGTACTTACATGTATGGCATTCAGCTTAGTTCGGGTATTTTCCCACGTCATAGTAATTGTGCTTTTAAAGTTGTAGCAACGTTTCAGCAGAATCTCATCTGCCATCATCAGGCTTCTGTATAGTGTTCATCTGTGAGTCAGACTTTTACAGTGGTTTCAGATTTAAATTTGGGCTCATCTGCCATCATCAGGCTTCTGTATGGTGTTTCTCTGTGAGTCAGACTTTTACAGTGGTTTCAGATTTAAATTTGGGGCAGCCTATTGCTGTGTCAGAATGGTTTTTTCTTCCTCCTGATTGGTTGAGAGTCTTGGTCTGTGTTTATTGGTCTTGGAGTTTGCTGTGTTCTGCTACTAGTATCTTTTGTCTGTTTTTTTTTTGGGGGGGGCTCTTTTTGTATCTTGATTATCTGGCAACATTGTGTTACTTTATTGGAGGCCTTTAGTGCAGCTTGGCTTCGGGTAAATGGACGGCTATCATTCGTTAGGAAGCTGGGTTTCATCTGGGTGCCTGGTTGGTGTGTGTTTGAGCTGGAGGTATCAGGGGGGATCTGTTTGTGCCCAGGTGTTTGCCTGGCTTGTGGTGTGGAGATTTTTTTGTTTGTGAGTGCAGGCTTCCAAATGATTGACAGTCTGGTGGAATCATCTCTTCTGTTCATGCTTTCTGGTCTTTTTTCAATCTCTCTCTATATATATCATATTAGACACATACATTCTCTCCCTGCATTTTTTCTATTTCCATCCTTGGTTTCTTTACCTTCTTTTTCTTCTTCTTTTTTTTACATATCTATCTTTTCTCAAGTTTCACTCTTAAAATTATTGCCATTAATAATTTATTGCACATTCAAAATCTCCAACTACCTTTTGTATCTTGCATTACAGGTCCTTCATCATTAACAATGAAGTAGGTCATCATTTCAGGTTTATTTTTTTGTGAAGTGTACATATGAATAGACACATTTAAACACAGTATTTAAAACATATATAGTGAACAGTCATCATTCTTGTTTGTTCCTGTGCCCTCAACTTAATCAATGTCTATCTCTTTTGTTCTTGTTTTCACCCATCGGTTTGTGCCACCTTGCATAATATTTCTTCCCTGTCTGGAGCAATTCCATTCAGAATGTTGCATATTTTTCCTTCGAAATTTTTATCACCATTGACAGAAACATTATATACAAGTATTGTTAATCTATGGGTTCTACTATGGGTTCTATGGGTTCTACTAATCTATGTACTCACAACAATCTAGGTGACAATTTGTATTTTCTGTCATCCATTTTAGCTCTTTTGTTCCTAATTAGACTGAAACCTTCACTTCTCTCGATAGTTTCATCAAGTCCATTCTACAAGTTTAGACTATCTTCTCTCATAGCTATTATATATTTCTCTTTTGTCTTTGTTTTTCAAATCACAGCATACTTATTTTTTCTTATGCTTGTTAATTTTTTCTCTTTACCATTTACTCCTCTAGATTTACTAATCTTAGTCATACTCTTACCACATGTGCCTTTTTCTGCTATCCTATGGGTAATACTTGTGAGTTTTAGCACATTTCAACCAATATTTCTCCAGTGCAACCAAACCAGTTTTTCTCCAAGCATGCTCATGCTATTTTATGCAAGCCAGGCTTTCTAATTTAAAAACTACTGTTATCCATATGTCAACTGCAAGGAGATAAATGCAGGATTTTGATGCACTGTCAGGGTACAGATTTAGAATATTATTTAGATCAATACAGATGCTATTAACTGGAAATTTATAGCAAAGTACAGAAGTGAATCTTTAATCTTTCCAAAGGTTTTTCTTTTGTTTTTAATGAAACCCCTGAAAATAACAATAAAACTCATATCTTATGGTAAATATGTTTGGATATTATTTAAAAGAATCACATACATCATATATTTTCTCTGGGAATCACATGCTTTGCACACTTAATTCTGTCTTCAGTGGAAGCAAATCCCAATGACACAAGACATTCTGCTCGATCACTAAAGGGCATGTAGTTGTTAATTTATCAAAGCTAAAGCTGAATCCAGAAATAATAAAAACATGAGATTGATTGAAATAAGGAAATCTATATATATAAATAAGTTGTTACTGTTTTATGCTAAGTATATAGTGAACTGTGTCCTTAAATGCCTCCACAAACCAATACACACACATCCATTGATTTGATTTATCTATCTTTTCAGATGAGAAAAAGACTTCCCACTTTTCTGCAGCCAGAATTTGTGTTAGTCTGAAGACCTGTAGAACAGAAATGCCAATAACAGCTTGTTTTGTAATCTGTGATGCATGTACAAATGGCTTTCACGCCTTTTGGTCAACATCTATTTAAAAAACAGAAGTCTCTAGCACACAGTGGAATAGTAGTAGAGTTCTCTCTCTCTCTCTCTCTCTCTCTCTCTCTCTCTCTCTCTCTCTCTCTCTCTC
The DNA here is from genome assembly GCA_033807585.1 of Hydrophis major. Lineage (NCBI taxonomy): Eukaryota > Metazoa > Chordata > Lepidosauria > Squamata > Elapidae > Hydrophis > Hydrophis major. Next base: position 293,615,624 of record CM066328.1, on the reverse strand, counting down.
TCTCTCTCTCTCTCTGAAAAGAAAGGAGCACACATTTTTGCTTTTTTAACACTATTCTATTGTGTTCAAGCTTGCCTGGCAAGAGTATTTGTGCCCAGAAAAAGCAAAGATTATATGATGCCAATAAAGTTCTTGTAAACATATCTCTGTTCAAGATCTAAACCTAGGCTAGGCTTCCTTTGCCTAGTTGTTAATGCACACATAGCTTAGTAAAAATTTATCAAAACAATGCTCTAGTTGTTAATGTTAAACAAGGGATGGTGCTCGCTATGTCATTGTTTAGATTGCATCAGCGTTTTTGATATCTTATTTTAATTACCAAGAATAAGATTCTTTTGGGATGGAAAGTTAAAACATAAAATCTTGCTTTTACCTATTTGACTATACACACACACACACACACAGAGAGAGAGAGAGAGAGAGAGAGAGAGAGAGAGAGAGTCAAACAGAACAAACAGAAATTAAAATTCAATTAAAAATTAAATATGCAGAAATTTTGTTATTTTTCATTTTATTAATGCTATCTGCACTTCATGTTAAAATGTACAGAAAGTTTGCTATTACTTTGTGAGTAGTGCCACCACTCATCCATTTTTTTCTGTCAGTTCTAAATCAAGACATTTGCTTTTCACATTGAATTCAAAAGAGAAATTCTCATGCTGGGTTGTGGCATTCTTGAAATGATTTAGATAAAGGTCATTGGACTTTTGTTAATGTCCTGTCTGCTATTATTAAATTATCTGTGCAGTAGCCTGTAGCCTGTTTGATTTTCTAGGCTTCAATTAAATCGTACAGGAAGATTTTGTGATGGGATCTTCCTTTGGATCTTCCCAGATCAAGGAGACAGCAAAAAGTCTTCAGAATGATGGCAAGAAGTATAAAAAAACAACCATACTACAGCATCTATTCCATTCCACCAAGAGAAATTCAGAATGAATTCTTAAGCACCTGAGATTAAAATAGCAAAGCAGAAATTCCTTTCCAAGAGGTGATTTTTTTTTTTTTTTTAGTAACTCTGTGGTAAATTTCAGTGTAATATTCTTTCTCAGTTTCAAGAGAACAGTAGTTTCACAACTAGTGAACATGGCAGGACAATTTAATGGTATTGGAGCTTCGTAAGGTTTGAATATTTATGCAGTAGCAATACCTGGCCAGAGAACTACTGATTTCTCTCTCACCTTCCTTAATCTTTCACATGGCAGATATCTTCGCCTATAGAATTCCTGACAGTTTCATAGATTGTTATGGTCACAGTAATGGTTATTAATCTATCTTTCTTGCACATGGATTCATTTATAAATTTCTGTTGTCTTATTCCTATGTTAATCTCACTATTTTAAAGACAAAATCTTCATAAAGCTTTGCATTTGAATGCATATTTAAATGGTTTTTTAAATGGTTTTTCTCTCAGGATGTGTTTTTCTAAATGCTGCCTTACACTCTTTTATAGCCGAGAACTATATTACAGGTTTGAGGAAAAATAGGTGGATTCGTAGCTATATTTCACCAGGCATATTCATCTGGAAATGTAGGTCAGTTTATACCGGAATATACCAAGACTCTCAACAAACTATAGTTGTTCCAATAATCCATGTATTATTAAACCACTATTGTTACATCTGAACTGAGCCATCTCCTTTTTCATTTTGAAGAGTTTGTACATTGCAAACCTAATACATGCACAATTCTAGCTGATACGAATAATGTTTGAAAAAGCAATTTGTACTGAGAAAACATGAATGTTGAATACAAAGAAATCAAATCAGATCATTGACACTAGTTTTATAGATCTAAGGAACAATGATATCTAAGGTAGTTATATTTGAATCAATTACTCCTGTAATAAACCATTAGTTACCAATCATGTAAAGATGAACAATAAACAGACTATATTAAATAATGATTAGCCTTTCCATCCATTATGTGCTCCTGGGATTCAGAACAATATTTCAGAAACAATGCAATATTTATTGGAAAGCAAGCAAGGTATGATGTCCAGCATATCAAATTTACAGTAGCTCCAGTTTTCGACAGATGCCATCTGAAAGCGATCAATAGCGAAGTGCATAGTTTCATATATAAAGATTTCCAAAAATTGTCCATGTTGACAGGTATCTGAATGAAGAACATGGTTTCATATTCAGTTTATTGACTGATGTCCTCAGAAGAGAAAAATGTAGGTCTGAAAATTTAAAAGCAATAGAACTGCAAATAGAACTTTTGATAAACATCCATATACAGAAAGAAGAATGTTGGAAGCTACATGTGAGAAACACAAAGTTACCAAAGTCTATTGTGAAAAATATCCAAATCTGGCAGGACAAAATATTATAACTTTTGTGCAAATATGGATAAAGTACTGAAATTAGTGGGGTTTTGCCACTCATAACTAAGCAATTGATTGTGTTGAAATAGTAATAAAATACAATGAAATATAGATCCAATTTTATGTTCCATGTCAAAGAGGAGGAAATCTTCAGAGTGATTTGTTGTTTGCTATCAATCTTGTCTAGACATGCAACTATACCCAGCTAATAGAGTATTTATTGGCATACTATGTCTCCAATTTAGTGGATACACATTTCAATAACACTATACTACTTTCAATTTTTGTTGTTGCTGTAAATAGTTTCGGATAACTGATCTGAACTGAGTTACAAAACTCGGCTAATGCAATGCACGTTGTAGGTTATAAGCACATACATTTGACTTATAAACTCAAAATATCAGAGAAACTAGTTTTAGAGATGAACTTATTTTATATATTTTTCATACACACACGCAATACACAAACATATATATGTATGTATATGTATGTGTATGTATCTGTGTGTGTCAGAAGCATATGTGATATCCAGAATACTCCTCCTCAGCTTTTTCGCACAACAATTCTATTGAATTAGTTTCCATAATCCTAAATGTAGTGACCTTTAATTATTCCAATTCTAGTCCTTTTATGTACATAATAGCTACTGAATAGAAATGGGAAAGTAGGGCATCAGGTGATCCCTCCCACATTCTGCAGCATGAAAGAAATCTTTTAGTGGAAAGGGATGATATATCCAACATAATTTAGCTTGGAATGAACACAAATTCTAATTGATGTGATTGATTTGAGGTCATTCAAAAAAGTGAATTTCTATCAGCTCCAGAAGGAAGTAGACACTTGGAAAAGCATATGGATTGGGCTTTTGAACATACTCGATTTTATGAAGTTTTGTTAATCTCTTATAGCTTGACATACACATTTTGAGGACTGTGAATTTGTGTAAGTGAATACTACCTAGTGTTGTATGTTATCAAAATAAAAATGATTCTTTTCACCAGGAGCTTCTCATTCCACAAACAAGTTTTAAGAGAATCAACTGCTTTCTCAACACAATGTTAACAACTTTGAAGGAAAAGTCTAAAAATATTTTCTGTAACCAATATTCCATATTTTAAATCCTAATTAATCTATGTCATGGTTTTCCAAGTGGGCATCTTCTCTTGATCAATGTATTGATAAACACGCTATAGAGAAACAACCCCAAAAGCTCTGTGAAATATATTAATATTATTTTGGACTCTTTTGTTCACTTGATAGCACAAATACACAAATACTAGATAGCACAAATACTAGAATGTCAGTAATCCCAGATTACTAATCTCAGTAAACCACATACAGTGCAGCCTTTCTTAGCAGTACCCAAGAGAACAGCTAAAACCACTTTTTCTGTAAAATATATCTTTAACTAAATGCTGAACAGGCTGTAATGCATTGGGTGGCAATTTTGGTTTATATTTCCTTGTACAGGGTTTTTATTTTATATTCCGCTGTTACAAAAGCAAAGGGAATACTGTTTCAGGCTCAATACCCAAATAAGCAAACTGATAGATCAGATTAACCTATTTTTCCCAGTGAAATAAACCCAAATTAGGCACTCTGGGTCATAACTCTTCAATTACTAGGTCCTAAGGCTAAAAAATCCATATGAATTTTCAAAGCAAGGTGAGAAAAGCAAAATAATAATTAATTTCGTTAAAATAGATAAAGTTCCACTTGTGTTAACAGATGAGTCAGTAGTTTTGACATGAATAATTAACTGTGTCCTCCGAAGACACCCTCCATTTTCCTGCCAATTGGATGGAATTAAAAGAAAAATGAAAAATCACCTTTTTCTATATGAGCAGGGTACGTCAAAAGAAGAGCTATGTAAATGAATCGGAGGCTGCTGCCAGCATCAAAACAAATGGCAAATAATTAATTGGCCAAAAAATAAAAAGAAAGTGGCATCTTGCATTTGTTTCAGCTGAGTGCACATCTTGATAGAATGCAGAGTGACTCTCTTCTTATAATAGAAAGTTAGTCTTCTGAGTGAAGGGCATTTTGAAGGCACAGCCCCATCTCCTTGTCTGTCAGGAGCAGCAATGCTCAATAGTCCAGAATTACACGCACACATGCATACATAACAGATAGAACAACAGAGATGGAGAAGGAGCAAACAAATTCTGATGCCAAAGGCAACCTGTACGGTTGATGTGAGCAGCATCAAACAAGATTTCTGGCTGCATTTCCTCCTTGCAAGTTATTTGCTTTGTTTTGTGTATGCGTGAAGGTAGGACAGGTCACTTAAATCTTGCAGCAGTTAACGCAAACTAAATGGAGACTGTGCTGCGCCTGCTCAAAATGATCAATCATCATTAAAATTGACCTGGCTGTTTTGAAAACAGCCCTGATTTGAGCAGCCTATGATAGATTTCTGATATACTGAGAGAAATTAGTATTTGTCAGTATTTGATTGCATGCTCTCTAACCTCTTAGCCTGTATATAAATCCCTACTTTTTTTTTTTTGGGGGGGGGGGGGGGCTGGCAGCAATGATATATATTTTTTGCCATTTTTTTTCCAAGTTGTGCTTTCCTTCTACTTTTTCGAATATGTGTATTTTAAACTATACATTGGGTTACTTTGAATATTCTGAACTACATTTATGTACATTTTTTAAAATAACCAAATTACTCTATATTGGTTTAACCAGAATGGTAAATAACAGATCTTGTTTTGTAGAAGTTCTGCATTGGGTTTTAAAATACTAAAGCATTTTCATGTCTTCCAGGGTCTTTGTTGAAAAGATTGTTCTAAACAGCTTTCACAAACCCAAAGCTCAGTTAGAGCCATATAATGTGGCAAGGATCTTGTTAAGTGGGGATGGACAAAAGGCTTTCCCTACATTTTGTACCTTCTCTCAGACCCATCTAGCTAATATTGCCAAATATCAGGCTGTTTTTCTTCAATTTTGAGGTAAGATATATATATATCTTCCACAAAAGCAAAAACTTGATCCACCAAAACATACTGAGACATAATAGAGACCCAGAAGATGAACAGACCTATGGAACAGCTGTCCTGCCCTACATAAGAGGTACTACAGACAAAATTAGTAAGATACTGCACAGACATCACATCAAGACTGCCTTCAAAACAGACAGAAAAATAGCAGCCATCCTCAGGAACCCCAAAGACAAAATTGACCTAGAAAACCAAGGCATATACGAAGTCCCCTGTGCATCATGCCCAGCCACATACATTGGACAGACCAATAGAAGAATAAGCACCCGCCTGGATGAACACAAAAATGCAGTCAAAAAGCTGGAACACACTTCCTCACTAGTCCAACACATGGAAGCCACAGGTCATAGCATCAACTTCAATGGCACCAAAACTAGCCACTATAGAAAACCCCAGCCACAGAATCATCAGAGAAGCCATAGAGATTGAAAAAAGACCAGACAGCATGAATAGAAGAGCTGATTCCACCAGACTGTCAATCATTTGGAAGCCTGCACTCACAAACAAAAAAACCTCCACACCACAAGCCAGGCAAACACCTGGGCACAAACAGATTCCCCCCCTGATACCTCCAGCTCAAACACACCCCAACCAGGCACCCAGATGAAACCTAGCTTCCTAACTAATGATAGCCGTCCATTTACCCGGAGCCAAGCTGCACTAAAGGCCTCCCATAAAGTAACACAATGTTGCCAGCCAATTAAGATACAAAAAGAACCTAAAAACAGACAGAAGATGTTAGAAACACCAATCAAGCAGAACACAGCAAACTCCAAGACCAATAAACACAGACCAAGACTCCCAACCAATCAGGATGAAGAAAAAACCATTCTGGCACAGCAATAGGCTGCCCCAAATTCAAATCTGAAACCACTGTAAAAGTCTGACTCACAGATGAACACTATACAGAAGCCTGATGATGGCAGATGAGATTCTGCTGAAACGTTGCTACAACTTTAAAATCACAACTACCATGACATGGGAAAATACTCGAACAAAGATGAATGCCACACACACACACACACACACACACACACACAACTATAGTATAAAGCTACAGAAGTTGAATTTTTTTGACCCACCAAAAAAAATATGAAGAAAACCTCTAGTGTATTGGTTTTGTGCATGTGTGTGAGACACAACCACTGCCATCTCAAAGCTACCTTTATTGTGGTTTTAAAGCAGCCCAAGAAAACTATTATCTTGTGATACCATCCTGACTATTGTGGATCTTCCCTTTTCCCACCCCACCCACAATATTAAGTGCTATCCTTGCCAACAAAGTTGTCCACTCTGTTGTCCAGACAGGGAGGGAGCCTTTCATATAATTCTGAGGTTGAGATTAATAATCTTTTTCTTGCTTGTGTCAAGTCAGTGTTCACAAGTTAGTACATTCAATAAAGGAACCACATGGAATTTCCCAAAAAACCCTTTTTCTCAAAGATATGGCTGAGAACATTGGGTGCTAATTAGAAGTATTTACCACAAAACCATATACTCAGATATTTTTTGAGAGAAAAAAACCACTAAGGATTTTAAAGATAAAAATTGTACCTTAGGTTGCCTTGAAGGAAAATAATTATCTGAGACAAAAAAACCCACATTCTGAATAGGAAGAATAGTTTTTAAGCATACACACAAACCTCCATGTATTATCCACCAAAAGGTCAACCGTTCATGTATAAAGATAATAAAAAGTCTCTGAAATATAAAGAATATACACATGCTTATACACAGAGACAGAATTTAATGATCCAAGAAATGGTATAATACAATCCACTGGTCTGGTTTTCAAAGAGCACAAGGATCATTAGGGTTGCTTATACCAAGAGCGGAACAAGCTATTTTAGAGCAGATTTCCAATTCACTCATGGAGGATATTGTCACACTAAAAGGTGGGTAGGAGGTTCATAGGTCTGAAAGCAATAAAAACAAGTAAAGTAAAAGCTGAAAGGGTTTATCAAGAAAACCTAGCAGAAGAATAACTTCAAATGTAGAGCATAAAATAGTGAGGAAATATCCATAAACAAAACAGTTGTGATAAGACAACAATGATGTGGCAGTTTTTCAGGAACAAAGAGACATATTCCAAGGAGGGAAGTGAGACAAGTCCAGAGTTGGATATAGAAGAGGTACAGATGAAGATAGCCACTCCCTAGAATCTCTCAAGTCATTTGTATTATGGCAAGATTCTCTCTGATTGTTGTGAGCAAATAAAGAACTTTGGCTGGATTATCCTATGTCCTCTTGAGAAGTTCTAATATCAATGCATACTGAGAGCATTTGCACCAAGACAAATTCCTTGTGCGTCCAATCATACTTGGCCAATAAATTAAATTATTCTATTCTATTCTATTCTATTCCCAGACTTCTATTCCCCAGAAAAGGGAGGAAAATTCAAACATAGTCATAGTTCCATAAGAAATACTGATAACTCTACAGCATCTAGCAGCAGCCTTCTTAATGCATCACTAGCAGCAAGTGGATGCATAGGTCAATAATTTACAACCTGCAATGATACAGTTGTAACAGGTGAGGCAAAATGCCCATCAGCCTGCAATAGCAATGGCAGTAGTGTTCACATAGCAGTTGATTGGAGACACAGGAGGGAACTTGGAACAATTAAGAATTTTCTTTATTCCATGCAAGATGTTTGTGTACAGCAGACTCGGAGAGTTCTCAACTGACTGCACCAGGGTGACTTTTTTTATTTAGCTTATTGAAAGGATCAGCCACAAAATGGACAATGCTATTGATAGAAGGTGATAACTATCAGAACTTCTTCAGGAGACTTGTAGGTGATTTCAGGAATCCCATTCAGAAAGTAGCAGTCAGTTGGGAGATTTATAAACCCAAATATGGAAACAGAAGAATGAGGTTCTTCATCACATATTTTAAGTTGTTAAATAGTCAATGGAAATTGACATTTAAATCTTCTTCTTCTTCCTCCTGTTCCTCCACCTCCTCCTCCTCCTTTTTCTCCACCTCCTCCTCTCTTTCCTTCCTCCCTTCCTCCCATCAGAAAGACTTAAGGTTAGTCTTTTTAAATACCCCAAATCAATTTGGCAACTTGGAGATTAGTGGGTAACTCCCATGTATCTTAAACTTGCTAAGGTCAAAGATACGCTACAGCTATTTTAGAGTTGTAAAACATGCTGGCTTCATTTCTTCATGCTTCTATTGATGATGTCATTGAAGTGAATGCAAACTAGATCTAGGTGAGGCTTGAATTTGACTCCCTGAAGAACTTTCCATTGCAAAAGTGCTACAGTTCTCTTCACTGAAGGTAAGACATAGCATGATTTCTTCAACAAGCAGAAAGAGCAAAGGATGGTTTAAAAAGCAAATGCAGAGGTGGTATTCAGCAGGTTCTGACCTGTTCTGGAGAACCAGTAGCATAAATTTTGAGTAGTTCGGAGAACTGGCAAATACCACCTCTGACTGAAGATTTTCCAATATCCTTCCACTACTATGCCCACCAAGCCACACCCACAGAACCGATAGTAGAAAATTTTCAATCCCATCACTGAGCAAACGGGTTGTATTGGAAGTGTTTCTTCACCCCCTGGATATATGGTCAGTTCATGTTTTATCTAAATCTCCTTAAAAAAAAACAAACCAAAGGATTTTCAATTTCACTTTATAATCTGCCATCACTACCTCCTCCAAGAAGTGGTCAACAGATCTCCATCAGTTTAGAAGATTTGTTAAAACCACTGATACAGTTTACTAAGAAATACTCACTTAACAGCTTAATTTGTTGAATTTATTGAGCTAAGATCAGGAGAATTTACATAAACTCAGTTATAGCTTCCCAAATTAAAGATGCTTCAATAGAAGCCTCAAAAGTGTTCTTGTTCCCAATTTTACAGAGAACTTTTGATGTCAATTGCTGATATACTTCAGGTAAGTGGACAAACTGAACCCTTTTGGTTGTCACAGTTCCAATCTTTTAGAATTTTCCATTCAAACATGATCATTGTCAAAGAGACATTTTAGAACATAACAAGTTTTATTTTTAAGTATTATAGGTGTTGGAGAGATCCCATTGGGACTGCAGGAGACAAATACTATTTTTCTTTCTACACGTTAATCAAATGCTTTTTACCATATGGCAGCACAGCAAGGAGCCTTGGGAAGAAAATGTTCTCTTTGCTATCAGTGATAGCTCTTTTTCTAGTTTATTAGCTGAAGAGAAGATTTTTGTTCCAATTAATCTGGGGGAAGGAAAACATAAACCTTCCCTCCTATGTGCTAAATTTCTGGTGTAATGGAATGTGTGGATGAGTTTGTGGGACTAAGGAAAGGGATGCTGCCTACAGAATGATCTGATAGGAGATGGGGGAGTTTCCAATGACAGTGAAAGTGAAAGAAACTTAGGAAGAAGCTCCCATCCCTTGGTCAGATAGTTAAAAGTAGCAGCAAAAGTTTGTGCCTTTAGATTTGCAAGATTCTTGCAAATGTAACTTTACTAATGTAACCTTACTATGAAATAGATTTAGCTCATCTAATTGTATTTCATCTCTTGTTTATCCAGGAGGGATGACATCTAGTCAGAATCACAAATAGACATGAACATCTATGAGCTGGAAAACAGTTATTATACCTATATAAAACTGAAAATAAAAACATAGATGTAGGACATGGTGCACATTCAATTTCTCTTCTTGAGTGCCAAGATGGTATATCCAATCAAGTAAGACACCTCACAATCTTGCAGGATCATATCATCAGCCCTCTTGTACTTTTAAATGCCTATAGATCATGTGGGTGGTTGGGATAATGACTTAATTTAAAGGAACCGTCAATTCAGAATATACCTTCTTTTGTGTGTTGTTTTTGCTTTCCTAAGGATCTTAAAGAAAGCTCTTTGAGGTTAGTAACTCAAAGTGTACATCAGAACTCAGAGCTGAGTAGAATTAAGATATGTAAAGCAACTCTATAGCAAAGGACCTTGGACAATTCTGATTTCTGTGTTAAATATGAATACTAAATAAATAAATACTAAAATTTTGGCAAAAGAGGCTCCAGGGCTATAGTATTTTTCATACTTCTGCATAATCAACTTTTATTATGTCAGATATTAAATTATTAATGGATATTATTACACACAAATCAACCCCAATTTGTTGTTGGCTGATTTGTTGCTCGCACAGAAAGCTTTGACATGGTGCAAATCAAATTTTAGAACATGTTCTGCTTAAATCTGCTTTGTTCTAAATATATATTAAAGTATTTTTGGAGGAGTTATATTTGTTTGTTTGTTTATCTCACCTTTATTATCTATACCTCCCCTTATGCTGAGTTATATTGTCTGGCATTATTTTACTTACTGACCTAGATCAGATGCTGACAAGAATCTAAATTGAGCTAGGTTTGATTGATAAATAATTGTTTTGACCCACAGTCATTTATACAAACTAAGGAAAGTAAACTATTTTAAACAACACAAATTAAAAGTGTAAATGAGGGAATCAAAAGTGTAGCGGTTGTTTTTGTGCCTAAAGTGAGACTAGCAGTTATGAAATAATCTCTCTCTCTCTCTCTCTGTCATTTTTTTTCAAGGGGAAAAGGGTGTCTTCATATCAATCTATGACTCTCGATGGTTGTCTCGACTAGTCCCTGCAATTGTCTTGCCAAGAAAATATGTTTATTTGGAAGCTGCCTTCTCCCTAGGGCTGACAGGCACTGGTTGACTCATCATCCAGCTTGTTTTGTACCTAAAGTGAAACTAGAATACATTGTTTCCTATTTGTAGCCCAGTGCCTTAACCTGTGTACCAAACTGGTTCCCATATTGAGAATATAGATAGTAAATACATGGAAGAATAGCAAGAATATCTCTAAAGAATCCCAACCCAAATTCAAGAAATCCTAAAAGGTAAAACAAAAAAGGAACATATGAATGAAATCATTCAAATGAAAACTATTGATAGCACAGGCAGGAGTAAAATCCAAAACAAACCAAAAAAATCTTTGGAACCAGCTGGCTTGACAGTAGATTGCTATAAATCTATATAAATGTATTTAGTGTCTGTCTGAGATGCATGATATTCTTTGGGTTTTTTTTTTTTTTTTTGTTCTTCTGTCTCTGAATATCTTTTTTTCCTTCTGAGATAAGTGAACAAGATTTATAGGCAAAATAATTGATTTGTCACGAAAAAAAGAAATTATTTTAATGCTTAAATATGCAAGACCAAGTATGTTCAAAAACCTGCTTCTTTTCTTTAAGTGTGCTTTATGGTAATAAATAATAATTACTACTCCTCAATGGTGGTGCATGTGAATTAAGCCTTATGGCTTGCACTTATAAGATTGTGCTCTTTTTCAGAACTTTCTTTTCCTTCAAACCCTGAGAAATATGCAGATTTCCTTTCAGGTAAGATTAAAGGACTAAATCAACTTTCATTTTTAATTGGACAAATTTCCTGAAGATGTAAGCAGTAGGGAGTACAAAGGTGACTTTGAAATAAAAGGAAACAATAACTATTAAAGTTACCAGCAAATAGAATGTTTGAAAAATATTACCAACTCATCTCTTTAGGAGCAAATATAGTTTTGATATATTGGGGGTAGAAGGACTCATAGCTCCTGTTTGAGTAGCAGGTCATGGTTGCAGGGACTCAGGCAGCATATAAATTTAAATTTGTACTAGGGTATGTAGTTCAAATATCCTCTGAATATTTTAGCTTTCGATGCACAATCATATTTGTATGATCCACTTCTTTCTCTCAAATGTTTGTGAATATAGATCATTGTAGATTCACATTTTAAAGAAGCATTATCCTTGCTACATCTCCAACAAAATGCTGTTTTTGACAGTTCTGTTCTGTACAAACATAATTAAGTCCAATAAATAATTGTTTTTTGTTGTGTAAATTATAGTTTGAGATCCATTGACATTCTTGTTTTGGAAATTAAGGCATTCTCCCATTATCTAGACACTAACACATCTTATATATTCTTTTCCACCTTCTTTTTGTTCATGTATCACTATCACTATGCTTTTGTTATTAATTTAAAAAGCAATAAAATTAAAAAGGTGGGAAGATGGAGGGAGAAGGGATTTTATCTGAATGCAGATAAAGTATTATCCTATATGACTTATTTCTTCTTTTAATATCTCCTTCAATGGCTCAGAGTGTATGAGACATCCAACCAAATAAATTTACTATAGGTAGAAGACTAGTGATAATTCAGGAGAACCTTTGTTTTTCTCTGATTTTGGAGTTGAGTCATCCTCTTCTCAGACAGCCCAGATCATCTGCCAGCAAAGCACTTTCAACAAATAAGTCTGAAACATCACACAAAGAATGGTTAGAGTCAGCCAATATAATGCTTTATTCCCTTGTAAATTGAAACGGATGGCCAGTGAATGTGCTCAGTTTTAAGTGATTCATTCTTATGTACTAATTCCATATTCTCAGCAAGACAAAAGTTGCTATTTATTCTTAGGGCATAGATGTTCTCTCATTAATATTATCAGAGTTGTCATTGAATATGAAGTTGCTCTCTTATTCAGCACTGACCTGTAGTTAAAGTCTGTCAGAGAAGTGTGGGTGAGATTTATGAAGCCATAAAACAAAGTCTAGTCAAGGTTTCCTTTTGTCCACTCCTAAAAGAGCTAAACTCAACATTACTTTTAATATCAGTTTTATAAAACCATACACAGAGCATTGATCTTATAAAAAGAATCTCAAATAAGGATTTAATGTTAATTTTTAGAATTATTAACAAGTAATGGCAATTTGTTGTTGAATGTTATGGTGGTTTGCTCCCTCCACAAAATATTTGGAGCCCTACATTTTGGGATAACTTCCACCCAGTCTTCAACTCTCCAGCTGTGACTTGCAGCTACAGAGGACCATGGTTAACCAGATTGTCTGGACACTTTTCAAACAGGATACACGTCAGATTATAGTACCTAGGTACATGGGCTGCACTTGTGGATGATGTTTGGAGATTTTGGGATGGGGATGATGTCTTTATATTGGCTCTTCTGGATCTCTCAGCAGCTTTTTATAGCATCAACCATAGTTTCTTGCTGGACCCTTTCTGGGATTGGAAGTAGTAGGTACAGTTTACAATAGTCTGTTTCTTTCCTCAAGATGTTCCATAGGTAGGGAAAAATAATAAAGAAGGCTAGACAAAAAGTATTCTGCATGGTAGAGTCCAACAATGGTCTCTTGAAAATATCATTTTAAAGGGTGCCAGAAACCCCCCCCCCCCTCCTGCAAGGATGAATTAACCATTAACATGACTCAAATACATGTCATCTCCTAGGCAGACTAGACAATCAGGAGGGACATAGATCTAATTCAAATGTTGTATTTACAGTCCCAAGGATTGTCCACTGTCCTTATTGGGACCAATAGGATCAGACTATGACCAAATAACCAGATATGTCAACTCCTAAGGCATATCCAAAGGACTTCCAAAGACCTCCAACTGGGAATGGATTCAAGTGATTTTATCTGTCAAATGATCAGAAAATTCACTGGGAGAGCTCGAAAGATGAACCTCCAGCCCCCACTTAACCAGGAGGGTCCAAGTAATCTTCAACAAGGATGACATTTTGCAAATATAATAATAACAGAGAAACATTGATGGTTTAATATTTTTAACATCATGAGACAAATCTAAATAGTGGCTCCAGCTCATGCTTAGTCAGATTCATCCCTTGCTTTCTTGCAGCTGTGCTCTAGATGCCTCTTGATCATTTTCAACAACCCTATGAATCAGGTGTGTCAAACTCAATTTTATTGAGGGATGCCTCAGGGTTGTGTTTGATCTTGGGGGGCATGGGGGGGGCATGGCCAACTCAACGTCATTCATGTCAGGGGTGCCTGTAGTGGCTTGAATACTCTGCCAACCAAAACAGGCTCCTGAGCTCCTGCAACTCTGTGCCAGTGAAAACAGAGCTCAGGAGGGCTCCCTGCTGTCCTCATGAACTCCATTTTTGCTGGCACAGGAACCAAAGGTCGATCCTTCACTGCTTCCAGGGAAGCTCCATGCTCCAGATTTAAGCATGCCACAGCCAGATCTGGCCCTTGGCCCTTGAGTTTGATACCCCTGCTATAAATCATGAGGAATACCAGGAAGAATGAGCCAAGAGATGGACATGGACATGGGCAGGCACCATCCTATTCAAGGCCTTAGTTGCCTTCCTATTCTGGACAATGGCCAGGACAGGGAGAGCCCCTGGAAACCTGTCAGTTACTGTGAATAGACCAATCTAAAAGGTCCAGTCTCTTTGGAGAGGGGCAGCACAAAACAATCTCAAAGTCACCAGGGTATGTGATCTAACCATATTTTTAATGTATTGCTGTGTTCTACTTAGAGTCATCTGGTTGCCATATAAGTCAAAGAAAGAGAAAAAGAGGGAAGGGAGGGAGGGGGAGAGAGAGAGAGAGAAAGAGAGAAAGAAAGAAAGAAAGAAAGAAAGAAAGAAAGAAAGAAAGAAAGAAAGAAAGAAAGAAAGAAAGAAAGAAAGAAAGAAAGAAAGAAAGAAAATAAATTTCAGGCTTATTTTTTCCATAATCTTTTATTTAGTAGTCACCTCCCTCCCTCCCTCTTTATTTCTATGCCATCAAAAAACACATAAACATAAACAATATCTATAGATTATAAAAAAGAGTCAATCAATGAACCAAAAAGGAAACAAACAAACAAAAAAGACTCAAGCACCTCTTCACCAGCAATGAGCATCCAGATCAGCATAGGTTAACATCAAGCCAACAGCCAAGTAAACAATATCCCAATCAAGAAACTGCCAGATAGCCAACAATAAACAGTCCAACCAAAGAATCTCTAAGACCAGCACCACCAACACTGACAGGGCAAACCACCAGAGTATAAACTGACTAGCACTGGTGATATTATACCTAGTTTGGGAAATGAAATGTCTGCAAGAAAATAAGAAAGCTCAGAGGGCATAAATGGCACGTCTTTTTCCCTGCAACTCTATGAATCTCACTCAACTGGCAGAAAATGATTCACCCAAATTCACTTAGTAAATTTTCTTGTTGAGGACAGACTTGAATAAGGTCTTCTCAGCTCTAGTCTAACAGTGTAATGAGATCACACTGGCTCTAATTTTCAGATTATAGAATATGTACAAAGATAGTCATACAACTAGAGATTGTTGAACTTGTTCATAAAAGCATTCATTGCTGCTTGGCTAGGTCACTTAGCTAATGCAGCTCTTGATAAGAGACTGGCAATAGTGAGATGATGATACATTGTGTAAATTCTATAACTAATGATTTCTCCCCTCTTCTGTTAATCTTGCAACCTGACCAAGACGTTGGGATGATATCAGTCAATTATTAGATGATCCTGAGCTGATTGCATGAGTCTTTATGACCTGAGGACAGACTGTCAATGGCTGAACCCAACAATTCCTCTCTTTCCTCTCCACCTTCTTGTTTCTCTTTGTGGAATGATTACTATACAACTGCAATTGTATACAATTCGCTGTCTGTTGGAGTTCCAAAAAAGCAGATTGGAAGGCCCGGATTTGGAACAGAACAAATTCAGATGCATCTGCTTTTCCCTAGATAGTTTAAAACCTGTTTCTAATTACCAAACCCTTTCTTTGGAATTTGGAGTTTTGCCAGATTCAGTACAACATCATAATTTTATATACCCGTTGTTCATACTTTATGACATTTTATGGCAGAAATACGTGCTCTCAAGTGTATTTGGAAATTGGTGCATATGGTATCTTTTCCTATCAATCTCCAACAAACCAACATATGTATTTCTGAGTGCAAAATAACACTGGCAGACAGAGATTTATATATTTTAAAATATGCATGCATCAGACCAACAGGTGATATGTAGTTGTGAAATTGCTACACAACTAGCTTTTGTTTTGCAAATGTTTTATTCTCAGTGGCAAAAAAACCAAAAACCAGTAAGAAGAGTTAATTTGGTCAAGTTGTGACAGCACTAGGCTAGAAACCAGGAGACTGTGAGTTTTAGTGCCATCTTAAGGATAAAAAATAGCTGGGTGATCTTGGTCCCATCAATCTTTCTCAGCTCAACACAACCTAACTTACAGGATTGTTTGTGGGGAAAAAATATGAGGAAGGAAGAAATATTAGGAGCGTTTGCTTGACTTATTTATAAAAACAAGAAAGGAAGAATATAAGTAAACAACTAAAAATAAAGATGCATAGAAGAATTTAAAAAATGAGAATGCAAAAATTCAATAAGATTTCTGGTGGTATCTTCAGGCTTTTTTTTTCTTCATAGTACATTATAAAATATACATTTGTTCTACATATATGTTCCCCATTTTCTGCTTTTGTTTATTTTCCATCTATGTACTTTAAAAATATATATATAAATGGTTATGACACACACACACACATTACACTTTATTGTATTTTATACTTTATTCATTTTACTTTACTTTACTTTATTATATAATGAAGTACCTGAAGAATTATTGCTATGATGCTTGAGTGATATACTCTCACTCCTTAATTGTCTTTGATTGCCACAAGTACAATTGCTAGGGATTTGGACTGTTTGTATGTATTCATCCATAAATCCATTTAAACTGATTTTGTATTAATCAAAGACATGGATATTTCTACTTAAATATGCATACTTATACATTTAAAAAAAACACAACTCAAGTTAGGTTCTGGGTGGGTAGTTTGCACAAATCTGTCTTGTACACCAACAGTGCCTGTTTCTGGATCAACATCATTTATAGCTCAGTAACCTCTTGACAGTATTACTATATTGTGATCAACTTGGCAGTCCTAAAGGTGCTTTTCAAAAGGCAACTGCTCTTTCTTGGCTTTTCCTTGAAAGCATTTTGCTTCTCATCCACAGAGCTTCTATGGTTCTCTGAAAAACTGAATTCGGGGGTTGGGGGGGAGGGGAACCAAGAAAGTCCAGTTGCCTTTTGAAAAATACTTTGGGAGTACCATAACTGGATGATTGAAAATCTGCATAGAGGTCTACTTGGCACTTCCCTTGAAGAGTACTCAAAAGCTTCAGACGGTCCAGAATGACCAGTGTAGTAGTCATATTAGTATTATTAGTAGTAGTTATTTGCTACAATGTCCTACCTGTCAATGACTACTTCAGTTTCAACCACAACAATACACAAGCACACAATAGTTACAAACCTAAGGTAAACCGCTCGAAACTAGATTGCAGAAAATACAAGTTGTCAATCCTGGAATGCACTACCTGATTCTGTGGTTTCTTCCCCAAACCCCCAAAACTTTAACCTTAGACTTTAACCTCTATTGTTGACCTCACCCCATTCCTAAGAGGTCTGTAAGGGGCATGCATAAGTGCACTAGTGTGCCTACCATCCCTGTCCTAATGTCCCTTTTTATTTGTACCCATTTCATTCATATCCATTTCAATCATAATCATGTTCTAATTCTAATTATATATCATTTTGGGCACACCAATTTTTACCCAGTCTATACTGTTGTTACATAATTTGTATTACCTCCCAGAATGTCCCCTGATAGTTCACATTATCAACTTAAAATCTCTGCATGACACAACATGTGAGACCCTGTTCCCCAAGGGTTTCTATTTGTCCCATCTAAGAATAAGTGTATTCCTGATCTTCTTTATCAAGCAGTGTCATCTGGTGGGATCTAGGAGATATGCCTTCACAGTTATGGTGCCTGCCTTAGAGAACAGACTCTCCCCATATATCCAGAGGGTCTGATCTTCTTTGCCTCCAAGAAGATATGATTCTTCTCCAGTTCCATTGCCAGGATGTTTGTTGAGTCCAACATGGGTGCGGTTAAATCTTTAGTTTGCTATGGTGTCTTGGTTAATGTATTATGATTATTCTCTAATTTTGTTTTTGTGCTTGTGTTTTGAGGCTTCTTGTAATACATTTTTGTGGTTTGTTATAAACCACCCAGGATTTTGTATTTAAGATGGGTGGCCATATAAAATTTTGAAATAAAGGAGGTGAACATGAAGATGAAGATAATGGTGACAATGTTGATGATGTCAGGAAGAAAAATTAGAGAAAGGACCCCAAGACATCAATTAAACCACTTTGTTCTTTGTGTTCATGTTGTTGTTAGTTGAGAAGTCATGTCTGATCCATCACAACCCCATGGACGATGTTCCTCCAGGCCTTCCTGTCTCTACCATCCTTCAGAGTCCATTTAGTCTTTGTGTTCATTGTTATGGCCAAAAGACCAACATACTTTACAAAATTCCAAAGAAAACCCAGTGTTTAAAACCACATTTTTGAAAAACCACATGCCTATAACCTGGATCAGAGAACAAAAGTTAAAGGGGAACACAGAGGTTTACTTTATGTTTACTTTAGCTTTGCCACTTAGCTTTCTGTGTGTTCCTCTATTTAAAACAGCAACAAAATGCCTTTTCTTATCCTTTTGCTAACTGAAGTGTGTCTCCTTCCATTATCAGAGAAGAGATAATTCATAGCAGAGGAAAGTTCTTTTATTAAAATCACAAAATATCCTTTTATTGCACAGTAAATAGTTTCATTCACACAGCTAAACTCATGGCACAATGATGTTTCAAAATTCTAGCCATTGCTTATTATTATAATGGAAATCAAATACATTTTGCACTTCCAAGACCTCCACCCGGCACGGTTTGCATTAATCACAAACTACAACCGCCAGCTAAAAATGAACATGATGATTCCTTCCAAAATCTCAGTTTCTTTTACTAGACTAAACTAAATTTGTTTTTTCTGGAGATAATATACAGGGATCCTAAAATATAGGAAGAAAATACAGATTTCCACTTTGCCTGAAGCTTGAAAACATCGAATGGATTTTTTCCCCTGACTTTGTCAACCTCTTTTTTCCAAAAGCCAGGAACCTGCCCCTTTCTTGTCTAGATGAATTATCTTCTTTCCCAGCTGACATCCAAAGGGAATTTTGTTTGGATGATATCATTCCTATGACTTCCGTGTTTCTTCCTATGTCTCCCTAGGCTAAGCTCTAGATAATGAAATGTGTGGTGTGTGATTAGAAAGCAGTATTTCTCCATCTCCCAATATAGATTCTGGAGCCTTGAGGGCTTTACACTTCATAATAGATTGCAAGGTATGCTTTATATTAAAAGCTTTTAATTCAGGCAATGACTCCTTCATAGAATCCCTTAAATAATTCTTCTCCTTTTAGTCCTGTTGCTATTTGAAAGAAGATAGGAAGAAATCAAAGTCTATCTGTTTGCTTCCCCTGTCCATCTGGAATCATCTCTTCTGGCTCATATTAAGCAGAAGAACTGCTGGTGGAAAGCCAGCCTCTGATAACTCCTATTTTAAAAAGCAACATCACTATGACTCAATGAGCAGATAGGACGTATTCTTCTTGTTGAAGAAAAGCAAAATAACAATAATAGTGGAAAAAATTCCATGCACCGGCCAAGAGGCTTTGTCAACCAATGGTCTCCCCTGCCCTGGCACATACTTTTTGTCCTCTTTTTAAAAATGACTGCTTGTGCCCTTCAGATGTATTGGGATTGTAATTCCAGCTGAACAATTTGGTAACTGTAGTTCCAATATATCTGAACAATGATAGTTTGAGAAAGGCTGCATTCAGGTGTGAATAACTCATAGATATGGTGAGAAAGTCTAAAGCACTATAAAGCAGTAACAGCCTTGTGAAAGTCTGAGCCAAAACTGGTTGGAATAGAGGTGGTTTATTCCTCCTGTGTTCAATTCCTTTGTTATTTCACAGCATTCTGCAGTTAGTTACAAAAAAGAAAGGTGACAGATTTCTGTTATTCAGGTTCAAAAAACAGTCTCACAAGAGTTTTGCGCAAGGCAAAATTAATCTCAGTAGAATATAGTCTGAAGTATAACTGAAGTTTTGTCAGAGTTCTTGAAACATAACTTTTCCTGTCACTGTATTCCAAAACTTCGCACTTTCTCAAAAATGTTGCTTTTCTTAAGGATGCTCAAGGTTCTTATATACTGTATGTATGTCTTTCTGCATTCTAATATTTTATTATGGATTGGAAAATGTTGCACTCATCTCTAACCCATCCAGTCTTTCACACTTGTTTTGCTATACCATGACAGTTTTATTGGAAGAGAAAAAGAAAAGAACAACACCACAGCCCACAAACGTGTTGGATGTTTTTTTCTTTTTACATTGATGTTATTTGAAAGCAATAAGCACAATTTGTTGCTGAATTCTACTAACCGGAACAATGAGATTTTTTTCTCTGTATGTATGGGTAGGTTCCAATCAGAATGGAATGCAGTTGCCTGGAAAAGTCCCTGCAGATTTTTTTGGCAATTTTTTTTTGAAAGGAGTTTGTTCTTACCTTCTTCCTAGGGCTGAGCAAGGTCACTGGCTCAAGGTTACCCAGCTGGCTTAACTGTATATCTAATACAGGACTAGCACTTACAGTCTCCCAGATTTTTTTAATACCAGTGCCTTCAACCCCAAAGTAATTTTAATAAGCATTAACTGGATGCAAAATTGCTTCTGTATATTGTTTCCTAGATTGAATAATGAAGCTGAAACAGTAGAGAATAATTTCATCTGAAAAATAAGAGCAGGGAATATGCCAATTTGAAAGCAGTTTGGTTCTATGGTGACAACTGTCATGTATGCAAATGGACTACTCGAAATCCCCGTGCCTTGATTGGCTAAGGCGCGGGGATTTCTGATTGGCCAGGCGAGCCGCGCCTGATTGGCCCGATTGAAGTCTCCCGCGATTGGTTAAAGCCAAGAGCGGGAGACTTGAATCGCTGCCATTGGCCGCGGCCGCCGAAGCAAAAGATATAAAAGCCGCGAGCTTTTTGTCTTTTGCGGTTCGGTTCCACCAGTGTTAATAAAGAGCTTGAATTGAAAGTCACTGACTACGAGCCTTATTTACGGATACGACACTGGCGACGAAGGTGGGATCTCGCCATTGAACCGAACCCCGTATCCGTTTAAGAACCAGCGACAGCGAAGATGGCGAAAATAGCACCGCCCGCTCCCTTCAACCCCGCCGCCGAGGACTGGGAATCGTACTCGGATCGATTCCGGATGTACCTGGAATGCGCCGGCATGAAGGACGCCCCGGGCCCGCTAAAACGCGCCGTCTTTCTCACACACTGCGGACCAGAGGTCTTCCAGATGGCCAAGGCATTGGCCAAACCAGCAGACGCAACCGCCATCGACTGGGACGTCCTCGAGCCCATACTGAGACGCCATTACGCCCCCGAGGTCCCCATCCTGATACGGCGAAATGAGTTTTACCGCAGAAACCAGAAGCCGAACGAAAAATTAAGCGACTTTGTCGCTGAATTACGGCGCCTGGGAGGACTCTGTGAGTTTGAAGGGCTTAATAGTCTCATCAGAGACCGCTTCGTGCTCGGACTATGGGATCCGACACTCCAGAGCCGACTCATGGCCAAAGGCGACATCAGCCTAGCCGATGCCCTCACTGCGGCCGCAGCAGCAGAAGCCACCCGCACGTCAGCAGACACCATGCGAAGATCTGACGCGAAGGGCGGGAACAACAACCCCGCGAGGTCGGCCGACACCAGAAGCGAAGCGACCGCACACTACGGCGAATACCAATCAACCTCCAGCGCGTCAGATGACGAGGAGGACATACACCGTGTACAAATGGGACGAGGCGAACAGCGAA
This sequence comes from Hydrophis major, assembly GCA_033807585.1. NCBI lineage: Eukaryota > Metazoa > Chordata > Lepidosauria > Squamata > Elapidae > Hydrophis > Hydrophis major. The sequence goes on along the minus strand of CM066328.1, from coordinate 293,593,662 downwards.
GAGGTCGCAGGTCGAGGACCAACTGCGCCGGTTGCGGCGGCGACCACCCCAGGTCAGAATGCCGATTCTTCGACGCTATCTGCAGGCATTGTGACCGACGAGGCCACATCGCCCGAGTTTGCCGCCAGAAAAAACCCCGCAGCCCGCCCAAACGTAAACAACTTGACAGGAAAAGAGAAAGCTCCCCGCCCAGAGCCAGAGAGCGCCAGCCAACAGGTCGATGGGACCAGAGACAACGATCGCAAAGAAGCGGTGACAGCCGACGTAAAGAGGAAACCCACCAAACGGTGACCATTGGCCACGCCATTTCCGACGGAGCTAGAAAGGTTCACGTAGAAGTTCACATAGAGGGTCGACCATGTAAGATGGAAGTGGACTCCGGTTCCTACCTTTCTATGATTGCTTGGCGCGAAATCAAGCAACTAGTGCCTACACTACAAAGAAGAAACGTACCTGCCCAAAAAATCATCATAAAAGACTATCAAGGTAATCGCGTTCCGGTAGTGGGCACCAAGAACTTTAACATAACCTACAAAGGCCACACAGAACAACTTCCACTCACAATAGTCGACCGCGACCGCCCTAGCCTGTTGGGGTTACAATGGTTTGCTCCGCTTAACATCGCGCTGACAGGTGTCAACCACGTATCCATTGAAGCTTGGGAACAGCGGCTAACCCAAGAATTCCAGGAGGTCTTCAATGGAGAATTGGGCAAGTACCAGGGGCCCCTTATTTCATTTGATTTAGACCCAAGGGTTCCCCCGAAGCGGCTTAAGCCTAGAAGGGTACCCTTTGCATTAAAGCCCAAAATCGACGAGCAGCTAGACAAGCTCGTCAGACAAGGGGTGTTACAACCGACAGATCACGCCAGATGGGAAACCCCTATAGTGACCCCAGTAAAACCAGACGGGTCCGTGAGAATCTGCGGGGACTATAAGGCCACCCTAAATGGTGCGTTGCAACAAAGCGCCTACCCAGTCCCGGTAGTGCAACATTTACTGCACTCACTGGGAGGGGGCAAAGTTTTTGCTAAGCTCGACCTCGCACAAGCCTATCAACAACTACCTGTGGACGAGGAAACGGCAGAGGCCCAAACAATAGTGACCCACCGGGGGGCTTTTAAATGTAACAGACTTCAATTTGGGGTCAGCGTGGCACCAGGCATCTTCCAGAGCCTGATGGAACGTTTGCTGCAAGGCATCAAGGGGGTGGTGCCCTACTTCGATGACGTATTAGTGGCGGCGCCAAATGAAGCCGAACTAGAAAACCGTTTAAGACAAGTCTTAACGAAATTTAAAGAAACAGGACTTAAAGTCAAACGCGAAAAATGCCAACTTTGTACAAAGCAAGTAGAGTTTCTGGGCTACCTCCTAGACCAGCAGGGCATCCACCCCACAACAAAAAAAGTAAAGGCCATCAAAGAAGCCCCCACCCCAAAGTCCAAATTAGAGCTGCAAGCATTCTTAGGTTTACTAAACTTCTATAATGTCTTCCTACCTCAAAAGGCTACGGCGGCGGAACCTTTACATAGACTCCTGGACAAGAAGGCAGCCTGGACTTGGGGGAGACGGGAACAAACAGCTTTTCAAAAGACCAAAGACCTCCTCACCTCTGATGCCGTCCTAATGCAATTCTGCGAAACCCTGCCTGTAGCTGTCACTTGCGACGCATCACCCTTCGGCGTCGGCGCTGTCCTCAGCCATACCCTCCCAGACCAGAGAGAAGCACCTATCGCCTTTTTCTCGAGAACTCTGACTAAACCAGAGCGGAACTATAGCCAGCTGGACAAAGAAGCTTTGGCTATAGTGGCCGCCGTTAAGCGTTTCCACGAGTACCTTTACGGCCGCCCATTCAAAATAGTGACTGACCATAAACCGTTGCTGGGCATTCTCGCGGGAAACCGTCCCACACCAAACATCTTGTCACCCCGGATGACAAGATGGTCTGAATTCCTGGCAGCCTACAACTATGAACTGCTACACAAGCCAGGTAAGAAGATATCGCACGCGGACGCTTTAAGCCGTTCCCCCTTACCTGACTCTGACCCTGACCCTGCACCAACAACAAATACCCTGTCCATCGAGTGTTTACCCATTACCGCATCGGACATAGCGAGGGAAACGGTTAAGGACAAACACTTAGCGCCAATCTTACATTGGCTACAAAAAGGCTGGCCGGAAAAAGACGATAACGAGACTTTTAAACCTTTCCGCCAGCGCCAGACGGAACTTTCACTACTGAGAGGATGTATTCTTTGGGGAGACCGGGTGGTGATTCCGACTAAATTACAGAACAGGGTCCTAGAGATGTTGCACGAGAGTCATCCTGGCATCGTCAGGACCAAAGCCCTGGCCAGGAGTTACGCTTGGTGGCCTGGCATGGACAAACAAATTGAAACATGGGTCGCCAAATGCCACCGGTGCCAGGAGACCAGATCCAGCCCACCCACGGCACCTATCCGGGACTGGGAGACACCTCGGGGACCCTGGTCCAGAATACATTTAGACTTTGCCGGCCCCACAAATGGGCACACCTTTTTAATCACAGTTGACGCATACTCAAACTGGCTAGAGGTGGCCGACATGAAATCCACCACCACAGAGGCCGTCATTAAAGAACTGTGTAAGCTGTTTGCCACCCACGGCCTCCCAGACGTCGTTGTCTCGGACAACGGACCACAGTTTACATCCATCGACTTTGAACGGTTCCTGGCAGAAAAAGGCATCCGCCACGCGTTAACGGCACCGGCGCATCCAGCGGCGAACGGTAGGGCGGAACGGATGGTCCAGTTTACAAAAAAGACCCTCCGGAAAATGGACCACGGGGAGATCAACGACAAGATCAACAGGCTGCTCTTCATACAGCACATCACGCCAAACACAACCACCAACAAGAGCCCTGCAGAGCTCCTGATGGGCAGGAAGCTGCGATCCCCACTCGACCGTTTACACCCAACCTACAACCCGGAGCAGCCCCCAGACTCCAGCTCCAGGTATCGGACATTTGAACCAGGCGACCTAGTATACGCCAAAAACATGACGGGGGACCCCCTATGGATCCCAGCCGTCATAACTCAGATCACTGGTCCAAAGTCGTACCGGCTCCAAACCACCGACGGGCGAGCCTGGAAACGACATATCGACCAGCTCCGGTCACGAACATTGACTAACCTCAACCCCCAAGACACGAACCAAGGGGGGAGGGAACACCCGGTTAAACAACCGCAAGAACAAATAAAATTTAAAAACTCACCAGAACGCAGCCTTCGCGAATCACAGCCGGAGAAGAACCGTCTGGCCAGCTCTACCGACTCGGAGAAGCCAAGCGGGAGCGGCGGAATCCGCGACTCAACCGACCCGGTAGGCCCAGGCGGGAGCCGCGGCGAAGGAACCGGCCCGATCATCCAGCCGGTTCGCTCAGAGGCAGGAGCAGCCAAAAAGATGACCGCTCCTGCCGAGATACAACAGGAAAATGAGTTGCGCAGGTCAACTAGGACTCGACGGAGCCCCGCCTACCTGCGTGACTACACCACGTGAGAAGACCATACCAAGAGGGGAGGGGTGTCATGTATGCAAATGGACTACTCGAAATCCCCGTGCCTTGATTGGCTAAGGCGCGGGGATTTCTGATTGGCCAGGCGAGCTGCGCCTGATTGGCCCGATTGAAGTCTCCCGCGATTGGTTAAAGCCAAGAGCGGGAGACTTGAATCGCTGCCATTGGCCGCGGCCGCCGAAGCAAAAGATATAAAAGCCGCGAGCTTTTTGTCTTTTGCGGTTCGGTTCCACCAGTGTTAATAAAGAGCTTGAATTGAAAGTCACTGACTACGAGCCTTATTTACGGATACGACAACAACTGTCCTGGAAAGCTGAACTGATTTCTATATTCATATTTCTATATTTTTACTTCTAGTGATAATACCATCAAGAGTTCTGTTTTGTTTCATTTTTTGAGATGCTGAACTCCCACCATTTGGAGGAAATTCTTGCCTCACTTTTCTTCCAGATTCCTGAGCTATCCTAGCTTGATGGCCTTGCAGTTCCCTAATGGACCAGGCACCAACATCAATGGAGAAATACCAAGAATTTCATCTACTGTAAGGCCACATTTCAGCTAGGTTAAGTTATAATGTGCACAGCATCATACTACTAATTTACACTCATTTTTTGTGCGGGATAGGGAAGAGGATGACTTGTCATGCAGTATCTACAGTGTTCTCTGCACCTTTAGTCATGCCAGCCACATGACCACAGAGACATCTTTGGACAGTGTTGGCTCTTCAGCTTTGTAGGGAGATGAGCACTGCCCCCTAGAGCCAGAAACAAGCTAGCACATATGTGTGAGGGGAATCTTTACTTTTACCTTATCTAGAGCAGCAACTTGAGTGAAGCTTTATTTCTCTGCATTTCAAGTTAGGAGGAGGACAAGTAAAGAGAATAATGGATTGTCTTCAAACTACCATTAAGGAGTTGAAAAAACACTGTGGTGTGGAAAGGTCCTAGATAGGTGTAAAAATTATGTCACTGTCATACCCCTGCCTAAAGAGTATTTTGATTTTAAGAGAGCAAAATTCCAACATGCTACTGTAGCAATTTGATATTAATATTGCTGATTTCTCTACAAATTATGAAGTAAAATTGATATACTGGGAAAACAGTTTTGTGAAAAAATTATTTTAAGGCTCTGATTTTCATTCACTTATAGTTAATCAGGAATTATTTTGCCAAACCAAACCGTGTATTTTAGTGTGAGCCTTGTATTAACATAATCAAGATCTGATCTCTTTTGTGGAGTGAGGGATTTCCAGAATTAAAATTTAGAAGGGTTTGGTTGATGCTATAACTATTATCTCGGATTTTCTTCTAGATGTTTATTTATCTTTGGTTTATTAGTGATTTGATGTGTTTCCCTTCCCATATTCAAAAATTTCCCATTGTTCTTTTTTTTTTTTATAACAAATTTTATTAATTTTACAAAAACAATATACAAATAATCCAGGCATAACAACTTGAAAAATCTTTTCTAAAAAATAAAAATAAAGAAGAAAGCCAATAGGACATGCAAAATAATTCCAAATTGTAATATCAATATTTACGTTATCTATTTAACTTCATATCTTATCCCGACTTCTCCTTTTCATTCTAGTTATCCAAATTATATTTCTTTCTTATTAAAATTTTATTGCCTTTCATAAACATACAAAACATAGAACATAGAAAAAAAACAAAAAACCTAAAACATCTTTTCTGAAGGCTGCTTGATCCCGGGTTGAAACTCTTCACACAGACACAAATTCAAACATCATATTCACTTTATATATCCTTCCATATCTTATTATCATTTTCAATATCATTCTTTGTCTGTTCTATTTCCAACTATCCATTCATCTTTTTTCTTTTAATATACTTCTCCTATACACTGATTGGAGTGACGCCTTTAACTCATTGTCCTAACTTAAAATTACTTCATATAACACTTAATTTATCTTGAGATTCTGTTTAGTACATTCTAAAATTACACAATAAATTTTATAAAGAAGGAAAAAACCCAGTAATAACTAAATAAAATCCTATATAAGCACTATCCATATTATTAAAAAAAAAACTAATCATATATATTAATACTCATTTATATCTTAAGCATTTTACTCTAAATACACATATAAAGACACAATCTTATGTACCTTCCAGAATCCCCCCCTTTTTTTCAATTAGATTCACCCATTGTCTCTCAATAAGCTTTTTTTTAAAAAAAAATCTTGCTTCCCACCATTAAGGCTTCTCCTCCCCCCCTTTCTCTCTTGCTTATTCTTCTCCTTGCCCTTTTAACCCCTTTGTCTCTCTTCCTTCCTTTTCTTACTCCCTTTCCGTTGTTTTCTAACCTTGCATCCACCTTTCATCTCATTTTTCTCTTTTTTGGTTGTTTTTTCAAACCTTAAAATCCCCTTTTTCTTATCCTCTTTCTCCTCCTCCCCAGGAAAAAAACCATTGTTCATCGAAGATGGCTTCTTCTTCCTCTTCTTCTTTGTCCCAGTCATTCTGCTGAGTAGTCAACTTTTCATAAGTGCATAACGCCATTTCTAAAAATTGAAATAAAGTGCCCAAAGTATCTTTTCCATCTTGTTCTTCCTTTTTATATTTTTTTTTTTGAAACAAATTTTTATTGATTTTAAAGATAAAACAACACATCATTAACTATTAAATACATAAACACATAAAACCTCTTAACATTGTAAATCCTTACAAGTCAAACAAAACATTATTTTTATACAGCATAATTCCAATTTATCCCATCTCCATATGGACACACAAACATCTTTCAGCAAATTTCTCATTTTTTCTCTTTACTCCTATTCAATTTCATTTCTCTTCCATATTTATCCATTTTATAGTCATCATATTCTTTTCTTTCTGGCTTGTATAAATTATTCTCATCTAACATTCCTCCAAGGTTTTATTGATTCTTTCCTTTTTTTTTTTTATAAAAAACAAATTTTGTTAGTTTTACCATAAGCACAATACACAAACATACAAACACAAAACATAAACAAAACTAAAAGATCTTTTCTGAAGGTTGTCTGTTCCCGGGTTAAAACTCTTTACACAGACATAAATTCAAACATCATATTCAACCCATATCTCCTTCCAAATCTTATTATCATTTTCTTTTTTATATATATATATAAAAACCATTTTTATCAGTTTTATAAAAACAATGCACAAAGAATCAAGGCATAGCAGCTTATAAATTCTTTTCTAAGAAAAAATAATAATAATAGACCAATAAGGCATAACATTTCCAAATTATAATATCAATATTTCATATAATATTAACTTCATATCTTGTCCCTACTTCTCTTTTCCATCCAAATTATTTATTAATTAAAATTTTATTGCCTTTTATCAATATACAAAATCCAAAAAAAAAAAAGCATATATATCCTTCCATATCTTATTACATTTTCAACAACATTCTTTGTCTGTTCTATTTCCAATTATCCATTCATCTTTTTTTTCTTTTACTATACTTCTCCTGTACACCAATTGGAGTAACATCTATAACTCATTACCCTAACTTAGAAATACTACATATAGCAATCTTTCTTGGGATTCTGTTTAAAAAAAAATTCTAAAATTACATAATAAATTTTATATTCTAAATATACATATAAAAACACACTCTTATATACCCTCCAGAATCCCTCTTTTAATCTAAATTAAATTCACCCATTGTCTCTAAATAAACTTTTTTTCCTTAGGTCTTGCTTTCCCCCATTAAGGCTTCTCCTCCCCCCCTTTCTCTCTTGCTTATTCTTCTCCTTGCCCTTTCTACCCCTTTGCTTTTTCTCTTCGCTTTTCTTGCTCCTTTTCCTTTGCTTTCTAACCTTGCCTCCATCTTTTCGCTCATTTTTCTCTCTTTTGGTTGTTTTTATAATTCTTAAAATCCCCTTTTTCTTATCCTTTTTCTCCTCCTCTCCAGAAGGGACCCATTGTTCATCAAAGATGGCTTCTTCTTCCTCTTCTTCCTTGTCCCAGTCCTTCTGCTGCGTAATCAACTTTTCAAAGGAACATAACGCCATTTCTAAAAATTGAAACAAAGCGCCCAAAGTATCTTCTTTTTTATATTTTTGATATTCAATCTCTAGTTCATCCACAGACGATGCCATTATGAAAAGGGAAACTTTTTCCAAAACAACCACAAGAATTTTTAATCAAAGACAATCAAAAGCAATTAAAAAAAAGAAAAAAAGTTCCAAAAGTTAATACTTTTCTTCCTTCTTCTCTTTCTCTTTCTGAATTAATTTTTAATCAAAGAGGTCCAATTACCATATATCTTCTTTTGGGATCCACAAAGACGTTCTAATCAATCTCCTCCTTTTTCAGCTTCTGCTCCAATTTTTTTTTCTCCCTTCCCACTTACAATGAGAATTTTAATAATCAAAAATCCATACCTCCAGCAGAGATTTTCCAATTTCTCACATTTTTCAATGTCCAAAAATCCCTTTGTCTCTTATCTTAGCTTTCAAAACAATCCACTTTCAATGTCTAATATATCCAAATATTTCTGCTTTTTCCGTGGGGTGGGAGAGTAAAAAAAAAAAAAAAAAATTCCCTTTAACAGCTTCTCCGCCGCTTTTCGCTCTTCTTAGGGATACAATGTATCCTCCAGCAACAAACAGCTCAATTCCAGGCAATTTAAAAGGTGTTACTTGACCCGGTTCAGACAGAACTTTCACTGTTCACACTTCCTCCAGCACAGTTCTTACCCGGTTGCTGGCTTCTTCGTGGCGGCCATTGCTGACCGCCGCTCCACCGCCTTGGGAAAAAGGGGTTTTCCCGGAGAAAGGGGGGGTCTGCGATGCCCCCACCTCCCTTTCCGACTCCCCTCTGTCTTCAGCTGTCCCTACAGGGCAGCCATATCCCCCTGACCCATCTGGATCGGGGGTACCTCGACGGCTAGCACATCAGGAATCGCGAGCTGTCGCGAATTCCTGCTGCCCCGAAGCCACGCAAACCGGAAGTTCCTTCCTTTTTATATTTTTGAAATTCAGTCTTTAGTTCATCCACAAGCGATACCATCATAAAAAGAGAAACTTTTCCCAAAACAACCACCCAAGTATTTTTAATCAAGAATAATTCAAAAAAGATTCCAAAAGTTAATACTTTTTTTTTCCTTCTTCTACTTCTCTTTCTGGGGTTACTGTTTAATCAAAGAGGTCCAATTACTATATATCTTTCTTTAGAATTCTAGGCAATCTCCTCCTTTTTCAACTTCTGCTCCAATTTTTTTCCTCTCCCTTCCCACTTACAACAACAATTTTTAAATGATCAGAAGTCCATACCTCCAATAAGGGTTTTCCGATTTCTTAAATTATTAAGTCCAATGTCCAAAGAGTCTTTTGTCCCTTGGCTTTAACTTTCAAAATAATTCACCTTCAGTGCCCAAATAAATTTCAAATCGTCATCTGCTGTTTCTATGGGGTGGGAAAGTGAAGAAAAAAAAAGTTTCCCTTTAACAGCTTTCTCCGCCGCTTTCCGATCTTCTTAGGGATACAATGTATCCTCCAGCAATTCAAACAATTCAGTTCCAGAAAGTTTGAGAGATGTTGATTGACCCTGCTCAGCCAGCACTTTCACTTTTCCTGCTTCCTCCAGCACAATCTTACCCGGTTGCAGGCTTCTTTGTGGCGGCCATTACTGACCGCCGCTCCACCACCTTAGGAAAAAGGGGTTTTTCCGGACGAGGAGGGGGTCTGTGACACCCCCAACCCCCTGTCCAGCTCCTCTCTCTCTTTGGCTGCCTCTACAGGGCAGCCATATCCCCTGGATCCATTTGGATTGGGGGCACCTCGGCGGCAAGTGCGGCAGGAATCGCGGACAGTCGCGAATTTCCGCTGCCACTGAAGCCACGCCTGATTTCCCATTGTTCTTTATGGGTGTTTTTGTCATTTATTGTATGAAATCCTAATAAATACTCATTAAGAAGTAGCAACATATTAATTCATTGTACTGCTGAGCTAGAAGGTTTTTTTTCTTGTTTCTTAATTAAAATAATTACCTTTGCCAACCTCAAACATGGTGAACACACATCATGATTTGGGGATATATTGAGTTGAAGAAGGTTACCTCAGGACATTTTGGTAAGAGGTGAGCAGACTGTGCCTTAGGGTGGGGTAAAACGCATCATCAGTTTGGAATTGCTGCACATCACAAGGCACACAAGTCCAATTCTCCATGAACTCTGTTGTCTAGCACCAATTTGGTTTGACCATTAGTAGAACAGATTTTTTAGTATAGGTAGCATGTAATAAACTTTTAGTGCTTCGAACTCAACTCCTGTCCCTTGTTATGAGTGCCTGACAATTTGCATGCAAGCAGTATGTCTCTTCACCATCAATTGTTACCAGCAATGGGGATGCTTCTGTTGGATAATTTTTCCAAGTAGGCACACTAGCCCAATGCCAGGAGTGTAAGCATTTTCTTGCCAGATAAGAAAATATGGGTAAGCCATAGTGCAAAGCCTTCACTGCCAACAGAACTAATTTGTACCATGTCTTTAACAATTTTATCTGAGTAGATTTGATCCTTAGGTTTCTAAAGTGCTTTTTCCTTTAAAGTTTCTCTCCCTAAAACTTTTTATTAATTAGAAAAATGTAAATACATAATCAAATATATAGATAGCATTTTGCTATTTCTAGTTTGATTTACTGCAACAAAGGGTATTGCCTAGATTTTAAGCTATTGGCTAGATTTACAACTCTGATATCTCTGGAAGTTATTATTTAACTCATTTTATTGATTGATTGATTAACTGATTGATAGATCATCTCTATCATTATGTATCCCGAATCTGTTATTTCAAATCTTCCAACAGTGCACTCAATGGCATTATAATTTAATCTATTCACTTTGCTGCAGATCCTCCTCCTCCTCCCTCCCTCCCTTCCTTTCATCTTTCTCAGCACTACAGCCATTTGTAGAGAGCTGAGTCTTCACATAATGTATTCACAGTATAATATTTGGAACCTATTTTTGTGCCTCATATGAGAAATCTGCATTGATTGTTTGATCATCCTTCAGTTTGTTTTCTACTAGATATTTAATTTTCTAGAATTCTCCTCTATCAAAAGTGTTGTTCCAATTTTTAATGGATGTCACCTGTTTTCCTCATAATTTAATTCTGTTGTAATTCAATTTATGATGCAAAACTACTCTACAAATGGATGTTTGGAACATTTTAATTATAGTAAGCACCTTTTCCCATTTCCCTCAGTATCTCTAATGACTTCACAATGCCTCTATTGCTTGACATTTCCTCATACTTGCATAATATTTCTAAACTGTTTAAATTTTACTTGGTAAAATTTACTGCAATAAAATTTACTGCAATAAAATTTACTGCAATAAAATTTCCCCCAAAATATTCTTTAATGGACTCATCAAATGAACATATTGTGCTTGCTTTATAAATATTAACTTCATTACTTTTCTGAGCAACCAAAAATTGCTTTCTCATTATGTTCCCTTTTTTCATCAGACAAAAATGTTTCTATTAGAATCCTATAAGACCATAATTAATACCCATCACTCAAATCCAAGAGCTTTTTTTATTTCATCATTCAAATGCAAGAAAAAAGGAGATATTACCGAATTCTATCTTCTTTATATGGTCAGACTTATCTCCTCAATTGTTTACTTCAAAGTGGCCAATTTATCCAATCTGAAATAGCTCTGATTCCCATGTCAAATAATTATCTGTGTTTGTCATGCTGAAATAGCCATTGGGTTAAAGTCTGAAACATCTGGGAAGCACCATTTTACATTTAGCCAAACTCATTGTACACATGTTGTACTGTGAAAATAAGGGTAATAATGTGTGTTTATTAACTGGATCTTTAAAAGAATTCATACAGAAATCATTTCTGTGGAATGTCTTGTACTAGTTTCTTAATTCATAAATTATGTTCTGGACGCACGTAACTTGCAACTCTAGAGTTAGATAGAATAGTTAGATATTAACTTACTTTTTGTGTACCTAAAAAGAGTATTCTATATTGTTTTCAATCCCACAAGTAAAATTCCTTGGACTAGCCCTATATGTATTATCCAACATCTACTGAAACTGTTATCAACCTAAGGACCTGTAATTAGTTTGAAATACTGCTTTGAATTACAAGGTAGAAAAATGTGGGATACATATGCATAACAAATAATTCTAGAGTTATTTGTTTTCTTTTTCCTTCCTTCCTTCCTTCCTTCCTTCCTTCCTTCCTTCCTTCCTTCCTTCCTTCCTTCCTTCCTTCCTCCCTCCCTCCCTCCCTCCCTCCCTCCCTCCCTCCCTCCCTCCCTCCCTCCATCTCCCTCTTCCTTCCCCCTCTCCCTCCCTTTTCTTTCTTTCTTTCTTTCTTTCTTTCTTTCTTTCTTTCTTTCTTTCTTTCTTTCTTTCTTTCTTTCTTTCTTTCTTTCTTTCTTTCTTTCTTTCTGGGATCCTTCCCCTGCCATGCCCACCAAGCCACGCCCACAGAACCTGTAGTAAACAAATTTGAATCCCACCACTGACATACATATACATATCTATCTATCTATCTATCTATCTATCTATCTATCTATCTATCTATCTATCTATCATCTACCTACCTACCTACCTACCTACCTGTCATGTACACACAGACAGGGAAAGAAAGGCAAAAAGAGATGAAGGTTGAATATAAAGTAATGGCTCCAATGTTATAAGTGACAGATGTCAAACTCATGGCGTCACATTGCCGTCACATACATATTGTGGTGTTGTTCCCCTTTGCGGAGCTGGGGTAGGCGTGGCCTGTGTGTGACGCATGCAGCCTGTGGGCTGCCAGTTTGAAACCCCTGTTATAAGTTAATAACAGACTGAAACATACTAACTTCTGTTCTTTCCCTCCAGTTAGCATGAAGTTGCTGTGAGAAAAAGCTTGCTTATGAAATTTATGAAATGGAATCCTACAATAAGTACTATAGGATTCAATTTTGTACTAGTAAATTAATCCTTATCTGATCTAAAAGATTTGTATGGCTGTCCCTTTTATATAACATAACCCTGGATGGCTAACAATAAACAGACAAATAACCAAGATCTAAACTACCAGAAACATTTAAAACCACAAGCACTATAACAATGCTATCACAAAAACCACAAATGCTGTCTTCCCATCTGTTATGGACTGAGCCAACGCAGCGATACAACCCTCAATAGCTTCGTATTACAGCAGGCTTGTAATCCTGCACTTCTCATTGACCCGTAGATAGCGAGTCATGATTGGTCGTTTTTGGCCAGTCTGATTGGCTGTTAACGGGACCCCTTGATTGGACGCTTGTGAAAGCAATAAACTCAGTTCATTGGTTGTTTGACGGCAGCCAGCTCTATAAAAGAGCTGCTGCTGCCCAGGTATTTTGCTCTGTTCTTTCCTGTTAAATAAAGAGTTGAAGTCACCATTCGATGTCTCGTCTCCGTTCCTTGCACCCATGCCCAGGACTTAACACTGGCGATGAAGGTGGGATGCGGAGACGATAGAGCCGACTAGAACACATCGAACAAGACAGAGCATGTGGTGAAAGAGCGCACGCAACAAACGGCAAGATGACCAGCGGCGCCGTACCACCCGCTCCATTCGACCCAGCAACCGAAGACTGTGACTCATATATAGATCACTTCCAGATGTTCCTGGAGACCAACAATTTAAAAGATGCTGCGCCTGGCAAGAAACGAGCGGTGTTCCTGACTCATTGCGACCCTGCCGTTTTCAAAATGGCTAAAGCACTAGCAAAACTGGTGGAAGTGCAGAGCATGGATTGGGATACCCTCGCTCCGATCCTCCGAGCCCATTACGCACCCGCAGTACCTACACTGATATGAAGACATGAATTTTACCAGAGGGACCAACGGAAGGACGAGAGCATTGGTAATTTCGTAGCCGACCTCCGGAATCTAGGAGGCCTTCGTGGTTTTGCAAACTTAGAGGAAGCCCAAAGAGACCGTATAGTTCTGGGTTTAAATGCACCACACGTGCAGAGTAAGCTGATGGCGAAAGGCGACATCAGCCTTACAGATGTCATCGCCGACGCTACTGCCGCAGAAGCAACCAGGAAGTCAGCCGCTCGAATGCGCCGAGTGAACGCACCGCTTCGCCAACTTGCCAACGAGATCCCACTCGCCATTGAGAAGCACGCTACCACAACCACCACGAAGACCTCAAGTCATCCTCTGACAGTGATGAAGAGGAGGTCAACCGGCTCCGCTCGGAACGAGAGCAAAGGAACCAGAGACATCCGCGCCGAGAGCAAAGAAACCAGTATAATATTTGGAACCTATTTTTGTGCCTCATATGAGAAATCTGCATTGATTGTTTGATCATCCTTCAGTTTGTTTTCTACTAGATATTTAATTTTCTAGAATTCTCCTCTATCAAAAGTGTTGTTCCAATTTTTAATGGATGTCACCTGTTTTCCTCATAATTTAATTCTGTTGTAATTCAATTTATGATGCAAAACTACTCTACAAATGGATGTTTGGAACATTTTAATTATAGTAAGCACCTTTTCCCATTTCCCTCAGTATCTCTGATGACTTCACAATGCCTCTATTGCTTGACATTTCCTCATACTTGCATAATATTTCTAAACTGTTTAAATTTTACTTGGTAAAATTTACTGCAATAAAATTTACTGCAATAAAATTTTCCCCAAAATATTCTTTAATGGACTCATCAAATGAACATATTGTGCTTGCTTTATAAATATTAACTTCATTACTTTTCTGAGCAACCAAAAATTGCTTTCTCATTATGTTCCCTTTTTTCATCAGACAAAAATGTTTCTATTAGAATCCTATAAGACCATAATTAATACCCATCACTCAAATCCAAGAGCTTTTTTTATTTCATCATTCAAATGCAAGAAAAAAGGAGATATTACCAAATTCTATCTTCTTTATATGGTCAGACTTATCTCCTCAATTGTTTACTTCAAAGTGGCCAATTTATCCAATCTGAAATAGCTCTGATTCCCATGTCAAATAATTATCTGTGTTTGTCATGCTGAAATAGCCATTGGGTTAAAGTCTGAAACATCTGGGAAGCACCATTTTACATTTAGCCAAACTCATTGTACACATGTTGTACTGTGAAAATAAGGGTAATAATGTGTGTTTATTAACTGGATCTTTAAAAGAATTCATACAGAAATCATTTCTGTGGAATGTCTTGTACTAGTTTCTTAATTCATAAATTATGTTCTGGACGCACGTAACTTGCAACTCTAGAGTTAGATAGAATAGTTAGATATTAACTTACTTTTTGTGTACCTAAAAAGAGTATTCTATATTGTTTTCAATCCCACAAGTAAAATTCCTTGGACTAGCCCTATATGTATTATCCAACATCTACTGAAACTGTTATCAACCTAAGGACCGGTAATTAGTTTGAAATACTGTTTTGAATTACAAGGTAGAAAAATGTGGGATACATATGCATAACAAATAATTCTAGAGTTATTTGTTTTCTTTTTCCTTCCTTCCTTCCTTCCTTCCTTCCTTCCTTCCTTCCTTCCTTCCTTCCTTCCTTCCTTCCTCCCTCCCTCCCTCCCTCCCTCCCTCCCTCCCTCCATCTCCCTCTTCCTTCCCCCTCTCCCTCCCTTTTCTTTCTTTCTTTCTTTCTTTCTTTCTTTCTTTCTTTCTTTCTTTCTTTCTTTCTTTCTTTCTGGGATCCTTCCCCTGCCATGCCCACCAAGCCACGCCCACAGAACCTGTAGTAAACAAATTTGAATCCCACCACTGACATACATATACATATCTATCGATCTATCGATCTATCTATCTATCTATCTATCTATCTATCTATCTATCTATCTATCTATCTATCTATCATCTACCTACCTACCTACCTACCTACCTACCTACCTGTCATATACACACAGACAGGGAAAGAAAGGCAAAAAGAGATGAAGGTTGAATATAAAGTAATGGCTCCAATGTTATAAGTGACAGATGTCAAACTCATGGCGTCACATTGCCGTCACATACATATTGTGGTGTTGTTCCCCTTTGCGGAGCTGGGGTAGGCGTGGCCTGTGTGTGACGCATGCAGCCTGTGGGCTGCCAGTTTGAAACCCCTGTTATAAGTTAATAACAGACTGAAACATACTAACTTCTGTTCTTTCCCTCCAGTTAGCATGAAGTTGCTGTGAGAAAAAGCTTGCTTATGAAATTTATGAAATGGAATCCTACAATAAGTACTATAGGATTCAATTTTGTACTAGTAAATTAATCCTTATCTGATCTAAAAGATTTGTATGGCTGTCCCTTTTATATAACATAACCCTGGATGGCTAACAATAAACAGACAAATAACCAAGATCTAAACTATCAGAAACATTTAAAACCACAAGCACTATAACAATGCTATCACAAAAACCACAAATGCTGTCTTCCCATCTGTTATGGACTGAGCCAACGCAGCGATACAACCCTCAATACTTCGTATTACAGCAGGCTTGTAATCCTGCACTTCTCATTGGCCCGTAGATAGCGAGTCATGATTGGTCGTTTTTGGCCAGTCTGATTGGCTGTTAACGGGACCCCTTGATTGGACGCTTGTGAAAGCAATAAACTCAGTTCATTGGTTGTTTGACGGCAGCCAGCTCTATAAAAGAGCTGCTGCTGCCCAGGTATTTTGCTCTGTTCTTTCCTGTTAAATAAAGAGTTGAAGTCACCGTTCGATGTCTCGTCTCCGTTCCTTGCACCCATGCCCAGGACTTAACACTGGCGATGAAGGTGGGATGCGGAGACGATAGAGCTGACTAGAACACATCGAACAAGACAGAGCATGTGGCGAAAGAGCGCACGCAACAAACGGCAAGATGACCAGCGGCGCCGTACCACCCGCTCCATTCGACCCAGCAACCGAAGACTGTGACTCATATATAGATCACTTCCAGATGTTCCTGGAGACCAACAATTTAAAAGATGCTGCGCCTGGCAAGAAACGAGCGGTGTTCCTGACTCATTGCGACCCTGCCGTTTTCAAAATGGCTAAAGCACTAGCAAAACTGGTGGAAGTGCAGAGCATGGATTGGGATACCCTCGCTCCGATCCTCCGAGCCCATTACGCACCCGCAGTACCTACACTGATACGAAGACATGAATTTTACCAGAGGGACCAATGGAAGGACGAGAGCATTGGTAATTTCGTAGCCGACCTCCGGAATCTAGGAGGCCTTTGTGGTTTTGCAAACTTAGAGGAAGCCCAAAGAGACCGTATAGTTCTGGGTTTAAATGCACCACACGTGCAGAGTAAGCTGATGGCGAAAGGCGACATCAGCCTTACAGATGTCATCGCCGACGCTACTGCCGCAGAAGCAACCAGGAAGTCAGCCGCTCGAATGCGCCGAGTGAACGCACCGCTTCGCCAACTTGCCAACGAGATCCCACTCGCCATTGAGAAGCACGCTACCACAACCACCACGAAGACCTCAAGTCATCCTCTGACAGTGATGAAGAGGAGGTCAACCGGCTCCGCTCGGAACGAGAGCAAAGGAACCAGAGACATCCGCGCCAATGTGCTGGTTGCGCGGCAAACCACCTGCGATTCGACTGCAAATTCTTCGATGGGCTCTGCCGTAACTGCGGGAAAAAAGGCCACATCGCGAAGGTTTGCAGAAGCAGACGAGAGTCCAGTCCCAACTGAAGGGAGAACAACCTCTGTTGGGAGATAGGCAAACTTCCTGAGAACCAGGACCATCTGAACCACCAATGGAACAACCACTACTACTTTAGAAACCAAGCACCTGTTTCTTCAACGAGACGAGAAGAGGCCCACCAAACCATTATCATTGGCCACACTTCATTGTTCGATGCAAGAAAGAACCGTGTAAGGGTCACTATTGAGAATCGACCGTGCATGATGGAAGTCGATTCAGGATCATCCCTATCAATGGTATCCTGGAAAACCCTCAAACAGCTGATCCCTGCCATTTGCCGCCAGGACCTCAGCATGCAACGAATCATCCTGAAAGACTACCAGGGAAACAGAATCCCAGTTGTCGGTTCCAGCAACATCCAAGTATCCTTTAAGGACCGCACAGCAACACTTCCCCTGACTGTCGTCAATCGTGACCGATCCAGCTTGTTAGGGTTACAGTGGTTTGCCCAACTCGGGATTGAACTAGCCGGCATACACCAAACCAGAAGCGACAACTGGGAAGAGGCTCTCATCCAGGAATTCCAGGATGTGTTCACAGGAACATTAGGCAAGTACAAGGGGACCCCTATATCATTTAATCTCAGCCCCGATGTAGCTCCCATTCGGCTTAAGCCTAGTCGAGTACCTTTTGCCTTAAAACCGAAGATTGACGAGCAGCTGGATAAACTGATAGCCCAGGATATATTGGAACCGATTGACCACGCCCACTGGGAAACCCCGATAGTAACGCCCATGAAGCCAGATGGCTCGTTAAGAATTTGCGGGGATTACCGGGCCACCCTAAATCATGCCCTTCAACAGAGCACTTATTCAGTACCGGTGGTTCAACACCTTCTTCATTCCCTGGGTGGCGGAAAAATATTTGTAAAATTGGACTTACTCAGGCATACCAGCAACTACCTGTAGACGCAGCAACTGCAGAAGCCCAGACAATAGTTACACATAGAGGCGCTTTCAAGTGCAATAGACTCCAATTCGGAGTAAGCGTAGTGCCGGGCATTTTCCAAAGTTTAATGGAGAGAATATTACAAAGTCTAAAAGGTGTCATGCCTTATTTTAATGACGTCCTAATAGCTGCCCCCACTAAGGAGTTATTAGTACAATGACTCAGAAAAGTCCTTCAGAAATTCAAAGACGCTGGTCTGAAGGTAAAAAGAGACAAGTGTCAACTTTGTATGGAGAGAGTGGAGTTCCTGGGATACCTTCTCGACAAATAGGGAATCCATCCCACTGAAAAAAAACTAATCGCAATTAAAAAAGCCCCGAGACCTAGGAATAAGGCAGACCTCCAAGCCTTCCTGGGACTCATTAACTTTTATAACATTTTCTTGCCCCAGAAGGCAACCGTAGCCAAGCCCCTACACAGACTTCTCGATAAAAAGGCTTCCTGGTCTGGGGGCGGCGTGAAGAGACAGCGTTCAAAGAGATAAAAGACCTTTTAACCTCCGATGCTGTATTAATGCAATACAACGAGACTCTACCTTTGACAGTTACCTGTGATGCCTCACCATTTGGAGTAGGAGCCATCTTAAGCCATGTCTTACCAAATGGAAATGAGGCACCCATTGCGTTCTTTTCGAGAACTTTGTCTAAAACCGAAAGGAACTATAGTCAACTTGATAAAGAGGCCCTCGCTATTGTATCTGCAATTAAACATTTCCATGAATATGTATATGACAGACCCTTTACCATAATTACAGACCACAAGCCGCTACTTGGTATTTTGGCGGGAGACAAACCAACTCCCCATATCTTATCACCAAGAATGACACATTGGTCAGAATTTTTAGCCGCCTACGATTACCGATTGCAACATCGCCCGGGGAAAACCATTCCCCACACTGACGCTTTGAGCTGCTCTCCATTACCAGACATTATAGAGGACCCTGCTCCAACCGTAGCTGTATTGCAAATCGAAACCCTCAAATCGCCTCCACTAACCACTCGAGACATAGCCTTAGAGACAAAAAAGGACCCTGTTTTGGCATGAGTCCTCAGCTGGGTAGAACAGGGTTGGCCAATCAATACAACCAACAACACGTTCAAGCCATTTAGGAATCATCAAACAGAACTATTTTCCCAGAAAGGCTGCAAAATGTAGGGAGGCAGAGTCATAGTCCCGGAGAAATTGCAATATAGGTTATTGAAAATGCTGCACGATGGACATCCAGGCATCGTGCGCATGAAGGCACTAGCCAGGAGTTACGCATAGTGGCCTGGGTTAGATAAACAGATAGAGACTTGGGTAGCAAAATGCAGTAAATGCCAGGAGACTCGCTCCGCTCCTCCAAAAGCTCCCCCAACTCAGTGGGAAACGCCTCGAGGTCCTTGGTCCCATATCCATATCGATTTTGCGGGACTCACAAGAGGACACACTTTCCCCCTAACAGTGGATGCCTATTCAAACTGGCTTGAAGTCCACAAGATGAAAAGCACCACCACAGATGCAGTCAGTAAAAAACTGAATAAGCTATTCACTACCCACGGACTTCCCAATGTCCTGGTCTCAGATAATGGCCCCCAATTCACTGCCCTGCCATTCGAACAATACCTGGCAGATCGGGGCATCCACCATGCCTTAACATTGCCAGCTCAACCTGCGGCCAATGGTAGGTCTGAGTGAATGGTTCAATATGTAAAACAGATCCTGCACAAAATGGACCATGGCAACATTGACGACAAAATAAACTGAATACTTCTTCTCCAACACATAACCCCAAACAGCACCACAAACAAAACCCCAGCTGAACTCCTGATGGGCCGAAAACTTCACTCGCATCTCGATCACCTCCACCCAAACTACACGCCAGAACAACCCCCGGGATCCAGCAGCAAGTGCCGGGCATTCCAGGAAGGGGACCTTGCGTTTGCAAAAAACTTCTCGGGCAACCCATTGTGGGTCCCCGCGACAATAACGCAACTTACAGGACCCCGATCCTATCGCCTACAAACGACAGATGGTAAGATGTGGAAACACCACATAGACCAACTCCATTCCAGACTAGCACCGGAACCTCTAGCTGGGGGGGGAGGAACATTGAGATGGACGAAGAAGAAATGATTATCAAAACCCAACAGCCCACACAATCAACCAGGGGATACTCACCATCTGAAGGAGAATCGAGCCAGGGAGTGGCCTCGCCACGTGACAGCACCACGATAGAAATGGATCCAGGAAACTCGGAAGGCAACACTGACGTAAGCAGGGAAAGCAGCCCAGGGCCACAATCTCCGCCATCCAATCCAGCTAGCAGCCCACCAGAACCAGAACCAGAACCAGGATCGAATCCAGTGGGACAGCGCAGGTCAAGCAGACAGGTGAAGCGACCTGCCTACTTGCGAGAATACGTCACCCCACCCCTCAGACGGAACCAAGGGGGGAGGGGTGTTATGGACTAAGCCAATGCAGCGATACAACCCTCAACAGCTTCATATTACAGCAGGCTTGTAATCCTGCACTTCTCATTGGCCCATCGATAGCGAGTCGTGATTGGTCATTTTTGGCCAGTCTGATTGGCTGTTAATGGGACCCCTTGATTGGACGCTTGTGAAAGCAATAAACTCAGTTCATTGGTTGTTTTGACGGCAGCCAGCTCTATAAAAGAGCTGCTGCTGCCCAGGTATTTTGCTCTGTTCTTTCCTGTTAAATAAAGAGTTGAAGTCACCGTTCGATATCTCGTCTCTGTTCCTTGTGCCCATGCCCAGGACTTAACACCCTCCTCTCTTGTCCAGCAACTGAGAGAGAAAGTCAGGTGTTAACTACCTTCTGAAGATAAGGAAGAAAGGGAGAGTATCCAGATCTGGGGAAAAAAGCTGCTCCACAAGGTAAGGACAATTACAGAAAATATTCTCTTCTGAGACAATACCATGACCATATTTTTTATTTTGCAAAAAAATGATTTGAGTTTACAAATGCAAAGATAAAAATATAATCGAAACTGAGAAAGAGATAAAAAGTAAAAGAAAAGGGGGGGTATAGAAAAGGGAGAAAACAGAAAAGAAAAAAGATTCAAACCACTTCATTTCTTATTGATTAAAGGGAACATACAAGTAATAAATCAGAAGAGTGGTTTGGAAACCTTTCTTCTCTTAGCTTCAGAAAAGGAATATATGGAACCAAGAAAACTCTTTCTGAGAAGACACAAAGAGGAATGGCTCAAGCAGTTCCTGGAATGAAATAAAAAGAAAATGATAAGAAATCAACTATTTGATGGAACTAAAGATCAAGCTTTAAAAAAAATGAAAACACAATTTATAAAGTGAATCTGTTTGATCAGGGTTAAAATATCTATGATGTCATTTCTGGTAGTTGTTCATTGGATTTCTTTTTGACCAGGACTGAATGATGAGACTTTCAAGATCTGTTTATAAGCATGGAGACATGTCTTTTGCTTTATATTTCAGAGGAAGTAATAGTTTGGATCATAAAATTGATTTTTTAAAAAAATAAAGCTACACAATATGTTTTAATATTTCTGTTAACTCTTAACAGACTTTAGTTGATTAGTTTGAATAATGTGCTTTTGTAATTTGACTATTGATGAAGGATGGGATATAGGAAGAAGAGGATATTTTTTTTTAAAAAAAAATGAAAGTACTATAGAAGTGCTTAATTAACAAATTAACAAATTGTTCATTCTTATATGTAAGAAAGGAAGGCATCACCATGATTGCATTTTTGGTGGCCCAAGGAGTCCCATCACTGAAAAACCCAGCAACCCCAATGTGGTTTGGTGATGACTGTGTATCTCTGGGCCAAAGATAGTGAACCAGGAAGAGCTGTTTTGTATGATTAAGAATGATATGAATGATCTTTGACAGCAACTGATAAGTTTCACATGAGAAAGGTTGATGAACTGATTCCTTCTCAAAGGGGAATTCTTGTCAGACTTAGCATTTCACAGGAATGTGTGGACTCTACTATTAACTCAGAGTGCAACATTGCAATAGTCAAAACCTTGAAACAAAGATTAAGCAGAAGCACAAGAATGAAACTAATTCAATGGGGTCAATACTCTTTAACAAAAAAGCCTACATTCCACAATGAATTGATTTGGTATTATGATGATAATTCAATTATATACACCAAAATAGTATTAGCGGTGCAAAGATTTATTCCAGAGCCACAATGGCATTTCCCTGTCTTCTGAAGAATGGGCAGAATTTGGGGTGCAGATAAAATTATGCATTATGCACAAGGAGTATATTGTATAATATATGAGAGTATGAAAATAAGAAAATCAAATTTATGGAGGATCCTGGTGCAAGGATAAGTGTCTAGTTTCAAGACATTTATTTGTGATATTTAATTTAATCTGTCCCCCCCCCCCCTTTTTTTTTAAAGTAATGTTTTGTTACTTCTGGAGCAGTGAACCTAGAATAACAATGTGAAAGGAAACAAAAATTGGGCTAATTCTTTGATCTGTGAATAAAAAAATCTGATTCCATAGTGTTATTTGCTACCATTTTGTAAGAACAAACAACAGTTTGGAAGCATTATTAATTCTTACCAATTTTAGAATCTGAAAAATTAACACATAAATGAAAGGCAATAGAGTCAATTACTAGGTTAGCCAGTATAAAATTTGAAAGCCAAAGCTTCATCTCAATTGAACCTCTGAAATCCTAAGGATCAGTGATGATGGATAGCTGATCTGTCTCATCCTGAAAAAAAATCATTGAGATAGGAGACAATATTTGTTATACTTTTCCCAAAGATCTAAAAAGATGCTGCATCAACACTACGGAAATGTAAATTGTGGACATTTGGTACAGATTAGCTAAATTATATACCATCACACCACAAAGTGTCCAAAAAAAATCCCTACTTGTATACAGGAAATGGATAGAGGCGAAATGTTTTATTTTGCTTAACCACTCATTCAGCACTCAAGGAGGCATGCATCAGCAATTAACAACAATGAATTCTTAACATGTCTTTTTATATTCATTTCAAGTCTTAACATAATTGTTTGGGAATAACATACAATTCACATTTATCATATTAAGGCAACAAGCACACAATAGACAAATAAACAAACTGGAAATACATAACCACATAAAGTGCCAGATAAAACCACCTTCAACAGGTCATAACTCTCTGAGGAATCAGTAAAGAGATCTTTATTGCCTTGCCAAAGTCAGGCAGTCAGGCCAGCCAGATCTTAGGCAGAAAACTATACCAAGAGAGAAATTGGGGAAGAGAAAATAGATTTCTGTTTCCTTGCCTCATGATTTTTATCCCACCAAAACATCCTTGGCTGTCTACACTTATGGAGAAAATGTAATGAACAATTCCCTCATAATGTCTTCTTTGGTATTAGGTTGAAGTCTGCCTGCAAAGCTCTGAGGGAGATGATTGTACAATGAAAGATGAGAATTCACATGTATATCTAAGCCATTTTATACTAAAAGAATACAAGAACAGTTCCTTCGTCCTTCAACAGTCCCTCCCTTCAGTAGGAATTCCACTGAAATTCTCTTAGTAAGAAATGCCCAAGCAAATAGTCTCTTATCGGTTTAAATGAAAACTAGTAGGGAAAAATACATAAGTCTTTTCTCCCTGACACTTAGTGCCACCCAGTGCTGACTGAAGTAGCAAAAGAGAAACAAAAGCCTAGCAGGACAGGAAAGAGATATCTAAGAGCTATAACTATAGGAGGAAATCACTGAACCAGAAGAGGAACAACTTGAGAACTTCACTAGGGGACCATTCCAATCTGAAGATAAACCTGAAGATAATGGCCAGTTCATACAATTCCCTTGTGGTTCAGCATCTTATTTTCATTTATGATCATTTGGCTCCCAGTAAAGAAATCAATGGTTCTGAATATCATTAGAACATTTCTGAAAAATGTTACTAATAAGTGGTAATCTGAAATGAACTCAGGTGTTCACACCAATAACTGGAAACAATCCCACTATTGGGCTTAATAAAGCCCAATAGTGATGACGTAAGAACACAGTGTCTGTGGGAGATGAGTGGACTACAGGCAAGACACACCTTCTTGTCTCATTTGGAAATGCAATTAGCCCCCTTCTTAAAGATCAGTGCAATATTGATTTGAACCATTTGACCTATTGATCAAATATATTCAAAAACTGGCATTCAACATTTGAATACTTTCACTGCAATCTTAAGAATGCTGGTCAGTTGAACCTTCAATAAAAAACAGTGGCATGCTTTTGCCATAGGGCAGTCGTTAATTGGGGTTTTTTTTAACTTCTACTATTTTGCCACAGTAATGTCTACCTAATGTAACTGTTTATCCTCTATCGTACCACATATGGACATAATTCTCTTCAGTTGGTCCTATTAATAAAGGGATCCAGCATCATTAAATATAGCAAACAAGGGGTTTTAAAATTTGGAAAAAGTAATGTGTGCACTAGTTATGGCAACTAGCAATTCAGAGTTCAAAAGCTCTAATTTAAACTTTTTAAAGTCAAGCATAAATGTCAGTGAATATAAATGGATAATTTTAAACACAAGGTTTCAAATGCCTTGATGGATAGCTAATCATAAATTCTGCTGGAACCATATGCAGGCATCATTAAGATGTCTGGGCCGCCATCTTCCACCAGTGCTTGGAATAAAAAGAAGGCGAGCAATATTTTATAAAAGAAGAGGCAAATCAACTTGACATCTATGTGCCTCTTATTATAAATATTGCTAATTGGGATGGAACTGTTTGGGATAATTTCTCCAAAATATTGCTACTATTGATCAGACACAGGCTAATTATGTTAGATAGATAGATAGATAGATAGATAGATAGATAGATAGATAGATAGATAGATAGATAGATAGATAGATGGATGGATGGATGGATGGATGGATGGATGGATGGATGGATGGATGGATGGATGGATAGATAGATAGATAGATAGATAGATAGATAGATAGATAGATAGATAGATAGAAGATAGATAGATAGATAGATAGATAGATAGATAGATAGATAGATGATAGATGGATGGATGGATGGATGGATGGATGGATGGATGGATAGATAGATAGATAGATAGAAGATAGATAGATAGATAGATAGATAGATAGATAGATAGATAGATAGGCAGGCAGGCAGGCAGGCAGATTCTAACTACACCCCCCCCCCAATTTACCTTTACAGATAGTCCTCAACTTACAACAGTTATTTAGTGACCATTCAAAATTACAATGGCACTGAAAAAAGTGACTTATGACCATTTTTCACAGTTACGACCTTTGCAGCATCCCCATGTTCATGTGATTAAAATTCAGGTGCTTGGCAACTGGTTCATATTTATGACACTTGCAGAATCCCAACATCATATGATCTCCTTTTGCAACCTTCTGACAAGTCAATGGGAAAGCCAGATTCACTTAACAATTGGGTTACTAACATGTTGATTGCAGTGATTCACTTAACTGAGTCAAGAAATGTCATAAAATGAGGCCAAAATCACTTAACAAATGTCTCATTTAAAACAGAAATGTTGAGCTCAGTTGTGGTCATAAGACAAGGGCTTCTTGTATTCCTTACTGCAATAAGCACACTTTTAATTTCTTAAGAGTTATAGTTTCTATATGCAATATAATATAATTCTGCAATAAGCACACTTTTAATTTCTTAAGAGTTATAGTTTCTATATGCAATATAATATAATTCTGAAAGCCATACATGTAATTAGAAGAGGTTTGCTAATGGACTGTGGAAAGGAGACCTAGTGACATCAGAACCGAGTGGATTCTCCAAGGCTATTTTAGAGGAAGAAATGGAAAAGCAATTGTAATTGTAAAGCACTTGATAACCTACAAATGGTAGGCAAGCAATTCTACAAAAGAAATAGACTTTATGCTGACAATTCATTCTCTATGCAGTTCCCTTTGACAGCATCAAGTCCTATCCATTTTGAGTGGGGGATTCTGGGAGTTAAAGTCCGCACCTTTTAAAGCTGTCAGGGCTGAGAAACACTGCATTAAGAGACTCTCCATATTCGATGATAACCATCGCCATTGGAAATATTGAAGCTATAAAACATCTACTGAATATTCATTATGCAAACTACAACCATACCGAACACTTCAAGCAGTTATATTGGCACTGCTCTTAGGCAGTACTGAAATGGGTAAGCAATCTTTCCTGTAGACAAAGCAGGTCATAGATATGGAAGAGCAGTTTGAAAAGAAAGAGCAGTTGAGGAAAAAAACAACTTTGCTATCAAATCCCAGCAAGGGTTGAACAATACTTTACAAGTGTCCAGCTCTATTGAGCTGCATCCTGAGTGAATA
Source organism: Hydrophis major (assembly GCA_033807585.1). NCBI lineage: Eukaryota > Metazoa > Chordata > Lepidosauria > Squamata > Elapidae > Hydrophis > Hydrophis major. The sequence continues at coordinate 293,567,161 of CM066328.1, read as the reverse complement.
ATTATTTCTGCATATCTTTTTACTATTATGTGCACAATTTTTATTTATTACCAGACTTATAACCTAATTTCTTGGGGAACTGAAGAACACACATAATAGTTTTCTCCTCATTTTATCAGATTTACTGTACAATGCTTTCTGCCTCCTGATAGTTACTGTAACAACCCATTTCACCTTGCCAAAAGGCCAACCTTGTCAACCCTACAGTAGTCAATATCCTATAGTGTCTCTGTTTAGCACAGGAACATGGCTCTAACCCAGACGCTGCAGTTCTGGGACTCAGTTACTTGAGTGTGACAGAGATAAATAGCCTTGGGCTGCAGAAACAGAGCAAGGACAAAAGGACAGTCTGCTTATACCATGGGAGAAATAGGTTCACCTGCATATGCTTAATAGACATAAGAAAAGAATTTTAGCTTGGAAGCCTTTGATTTCAGACATGGGAGGGGGACAGGGAGAAACAAAGGAAACCTTTTGACTGGTGGTTCATTTTTTTTCCCCAAAAAATAAAAATAAAATAAAATACACATTTTGTTTTTTAAAAAGTTATGTGTATTAATTTTTCATGCATGCAATTATATTTACATTATCATCTCACCCTCTCTGTTTTATGTTATTTTAAGATGTGTCAGTCTCGTCTCTGATTTACAATTTTAACTATTCATTTAACCCAGACCTGTTTCCTGTTGAGAAGTTCTGCTTTTAATTTTCAACTGGCATAAAACTGTACTTGGGTTCACACATAATGAACTATTTTGTCACACACGGTGCAATGTTGTTTATCCAGAATAATTAGGTGATTTACAAAACTAGTCAGATGTTTAGGAATTCAGATTAGCAGGATTTTTCAAATCAGAATTTAGGAAGCTGCTGTATTTCATTTCCTTCCAATTTCAATTTTGGCAAGAGAAGTTCCACTGTTGTGATGGCTAAATGGCACTGCTTTCTTTTGCCATTGTTAAAGCACTGATATCCAGAAATTATGGTGGACATCTGTACTTTAAAACATCTGTACATCTTGTGGGCAACAGTGGACATCTGTACAATTATAATGTAGTGAGTCACAAGGTAGCTGACACTGACAGGTTTTAGTTTGTACATTGTGCAGTAAACAAATCATGACTCCGGGACAAAATGTTTATGTCAAAATGCATTAAATACCAAATTCGATGAGTTTCAAACAGTTGCATAGTACCAATGTATATGAAAAACTATGGAAGTACAATTGGGCTTTGCCATGTCATTTATATATTCATTAGTCAGTTTTCCCTTTGGCTAAGCCACTGCATGCATGCAACCATGAATATAACAGTTATTATTGTGGTTTTTTTTTTTTTTTTCATTTTAGATACAGTTACACAAGATTCACATTCCAGCAAGTTTGACTGTACCTGATTTTTCTTCTCACTTTATTGGCCAACACACACCTATTTCCCATATCAAGCACAAGCAAATATGAAAATCCAACCAATGGTCTTACTTTCTGGAAATGCAAGAAGTAGTAATCTCATCAAATTTGGAGGGCATTAGGTTGAGGAACCTATTTAGCTTCTGAACATATGCGTATGGATGCAACTATTGCATTAGCATTCTTTAGTAGCTTCTATTTTATCTAAGATTTCCATTGCCAAGTCTTCTTTTATGATTTTCTGGCACTTAGAGTCAAAATGAAATGATGCTATAGATAGCTATGCAATTTTCCCCCTTCGCATATTTTCCCCTCCTCAGGCTATAACTGCAGCACTGTGGTTTAAATCATTGCCTTCCAAAACAGAGGTCAAGGGTTATAATACAAGTATGTTGCTATATATTTTTTCTCTTCTTAGTTACCCTTCCAGAATTCTAAATGTAATTTGTGGTATTATTCAGAGTAATGAAGTGGAATCTTAATAGCAGCTTGAAGTGTATGTAACAAGTTGTGTGGGCAACTGACTTGTTATTCTGTTGCCTACACATCTTTTTCTCAAAATATTTCCCATTGAAAAAGAAGCACATGGTAATGAGGATGGAAGGAAAGGAAGAGTGCTGGTAAATCAAGGAAGATATTGGACAATCCCATTGTGTCAATGAAGATGGCTACACGTACAGTATATGGAGCCTGGAGTTTCATATATATTGTTATGTCCTGAATTGGAATACTCGAAATCCCCGAGCCTTGATTGGCTAAGGCTCGGGGATTTCTGATTGGCCAGGCGAGCCGCGCTGATTGGCCCGATTGAAGTCTCCCGCGATTGGTGCAAACCAAGAGCGGGAGACTTGGATCGCTGCCATTGGCCGCGGCCGCCGCTGCAAAAGGTATAAAAGCCGCGGGCTTTTTGCCTTTCGCCGGTTCGGTTCTCCCATTGTTAATAAAGAGCTTTGAATGAAAGTCACCGACTCTGAGCGTCTTTTGCGGACACGACACTGGCGACGAGGTTGGGATCTCGCCCCTGAACCGAACCCCGTGTCCACCCAAGAACCAGCTCCAGCGCAGAGATGGCGAAGATAGCACCGCCCGCCCCCTTCAACCCCGCCGCCGAGGATTGGGAATCGTACTCGGATCGGTTCCGTATGTACCTGGAATGCGCCGGAATGAAGGACGCCCCGGGCCCGCTAAAACGCGCCGTCTTCCTTACGCATTGCGGACCAGAGGTCTTCCAGATGGCCAAAGCATTGGCCAAGCCGGCAGACGCAACCGCCATGGACTGGGACATCCTCGAACCTATACTGCGGCGCCATTACGCCCCCGAAGTCCCCATCCTGATACGGCGCAACGAGTTCTACCGCCGAAACCAGAAACCAGACGAAAAATTGAGCGACTTCGTCGCAGAGCTACGGCGCCTAGGAGGACTCTGCGAGTTCGAAGGTCTGAACAGTCTCATAAGAGACCGCTTCGTACTCGGCTTATGGGATCCTACACTCCAGAGCCGACTTATGGCCAAGGGCGACATCAGCCTGGCCGATGCCCTTACTGCAGCCGCAGCCGCTGAAGCAACCCACACGTCGGCAGACAGCATGTGAAGATCTGACGCGAAGGGCGGAAACAACAACCCGGCAAGGTCGGCCGACACAAGAAACGAAGCAACCGCACACTACGGTGAATACCAATCAACCTCCAGCACGTCGGAAGACGAGGAGGACATACATCGCGTGCAGATGGGACGCGGCGACCAACGAAGTCGAAAAGGTCGTAGGTCGAGGACCAACTGCGCCTGGTGCGGCGGCGATCACCCCAGGTCAGAATGCCGATTTTTTGACTCTATCTGTAGGCATTGTGAACAACGGGGTCACATCGCCCGAGTTTGCCGCCAAAAGAAGACCCGCAGCCCGCCCAAATGGGAACAGCATGACAGACGGAGAGAAAGCTCCCCGCCCAGAACCAGAGAGCGCCAGCCAGATGGTCGGTGGGACCGCACTCAACGATCTCAAAGAAACGGCGACGGTCAGCGAAAAGAAGAAACCCACCAGACGGTGACCATCGGCCACGCCATCTCCGACGGTGCCAGAAAGGTACACATAGAAGTCCATATCGAAGGCCAGCCATGCAAAATGGAAGTGGACTCCGGGTCCTACCTTTCCATGATTGCATGGCGCGAAATCAAAAGACTGGTGCCTACACTACAAAAAAGAAACGTGCATGCCCAAAAGATCATCATAAAAGACTACCAAGGGAATCGCGTCCCGGTAGTGGGCACCAAGAACTTCAATATAACTTACAAAGGCCACACCGAACAACTGCCACTCACAATCGTCGATCGCGACCGCCCAAGCCTACTGGGTTTACAATGGTTCGCCCCGCTTAACATCGCGCTGACAGGTGTCAACCACATCACCATCGAAGCTTGGGAACAGCGGCTAGCCCAGGAGTTCCAGGAGGTCTTCGATGGAGGCTTGGGCAAGTACCAGGGGCCCCTTATCTCGTTTGACCTAGACCCAGGGGTTCCCCCTAAGCGGCTTAAACCTAGAAGGGTACCATTCGCCTTAAAGCCTAAAATTGACGAGCAGATCGACAAGCTCGTCAAACAAGGGGTATTGCAACCGATAGACCATGCCAGATGGGAAACCCCTATAGTGACCCCAGTAAAACCAGACGGGTCCGTGAGAATCTGCGGGGACTATAAGGCCACCCTAAATGGCACGTTGCAACAAAGCGCCTACCCAGTCCCAATAGTGCAACATTTACTGCACTCACTGGGAGGGGGCAAAGTCTTTGCCAAGCTCGACCTCGCCCAGGCATATCAGCAGCTACCTGTGGACGAGAAAACGGCGGAAGCCCAAACAATCGTGACCCATCGGGGGGCTTTCAAGTGTAACCGACTCCAATTTGGAGTCAGCGTGGCACCAGGCATCTTTCAGAGCCTGATGGAACATTTGCTACAGGGCATCAAGGGGGTGGTGCCCTATTTCGATGACGTATTAGTGGCGGCGCCAAACGAAGCCGAATTAGAAAACCGACTCAGACAAGTCTTAACAAAATTTAAAGAAACAGGACTTAAAGTCAAACGAGAAAAATGCCAACTATGTACAAAGCAAGTAGAGTTTTTGGGCTATCTCCTAGACCGGCATGGCATTCACCCTACAACTAAAAAAGTGAAAGCCATCAAGGAAGCCCCCACCCCAAAGTCCAAAACGGAACTACAAGCGTTCCTAGGCTTACTAAATTTTTATAATGTTTTCCTACCTCAAAAGGCAACGGTGGCGGAACCTTTACATAGACTCCTAGACAAGAAGGCAGCCTGGACTTGGGGGAGACGAGAGCAAGCCGCCTTTCAAAAAACCAAAGACCTCCTCACCTCCGACGCCGTCCTGATGCAATTCAGCGAAACCTTGCCCTTAGCTGTCACTTGCGACGCATCACCCTTCGGCGTCGGCGCTGTCCTCAGCCACACCCTCCCAGACCAGAGAGAAGCACCCATCGCTTTTTTCTCCAGGACTCTGACTAAACCGGAACGGAACTATAGCCAGCTGGACAAAGAAGCTTTGGCTATAGTTGCCGCCGTTAAACGTTTTCACGAATACCTGTATGGCCGCCCGTTCACCATCGTGACGGATCATAAGCCATTGCTGGGCATCCTCGCTGGAAACCGAGCCACGCCAAACATCTTGTCACCCCGGATGACAAGATGGTCCGAATTCCTGGCAGCCTACAGTTACGAACTGCTACACAAGCCAGGTAAGAAAATTTCGCACGCGGACGCTTTAAGCCGCTCGCCTTTACCTGACTCTGAACCTGACCCAGCACCAACAACAAACACCCTAAGTATCGAGAGTTTACCTATTACCGCATCAGACATTGCCAGAGAAACCGTTAAGGACAGGCGTCTGGCGCGAATCTTACACTGGTTAGAAAAAGGCTGGCCGGAGAAAGACAGTGACGAGACTTTTAAAACATTCCGTCAGCGCCAGACTGAACTTTCACTACTAAGGGGGTGTATTCTGTGGGGTGACCGGGTGGTAATTCCGGACAGATTGCAAGAGAGGGTATTAGAGATGCTACATGAGGGTCATCCTGGCATCGTCAGGACTAAAGCCCTGGCCAGGAGCTACGCTTGGTGGCCAGGGATGGACAAGCAAATTGAAGCATGGGTCGCCAAATGCCACCGATGCCAGGAGACCAGATCCAGCCCACCCGCAGCACCTATCCGGGACTGGGAAACACCACGGGGGCCCTGGTCCAGAATCCATCTAGACTTTGCTGGCCCCACAAATGGGCATACTTTTCTAATCACAGTTGACGCGTACTCCAATTGGTTGGAAGTAAGCGACATGAAATCCACTACCACAGAGGCCGTCGTTAAAGAACTGTGTAAACTGTTTTCCACACACGGCCTCCCAGATGTCGTCGTCTCAGACAACGGGCCCCAGTTCACTTCCATCGATTTTGAACGGTTCCTGGCGGAGAGGGGTATCCGCCACGCATTAACAGCACCGGCGCATCCGGCGGCGACCGGTAGGGCGGAACGGATGGTCCAGTTTACGAAAAAGACCCTCCGGAAAATGGACCACGGGGAGATCAGCGACAAAATCAACAGACTGCTCTTCATACAGCACATCACTCCCAATACCACAACTAACAAGAGCCCTGCAGAGCTTCTAATGGGCAGAAAGCTGAGGTCCCCACTCGACAGATTGCACCCGACCTATAACCCGGAGCGGCCCCCAGACTCCAGCTCCAGGTACCGGACATTTGACCCAGGTGACTTAGTCTATGCAAAGAACATGACGGGGGACCCCCTATGGATCCCAGCCGTCATAACTCAAGTCACTGGTCCACGGTCGTACCGGCTCCAAACCATCGATGGGCGAGCCTGGAAACGACATATCGACCAGCTCAGGTCACGAACAGCGACTGACCTCAACCCCCAAGACACGAACCAAGGGGGGAGGGAATACCCGGAGAGACAATCGCAGGAAAAAATAAACCAAAAATACTCACCGGAACACAGCCATCGCGAGTCCCCTCCGGAGAAGAACCACCTGGCCAGCTCTACCGACTCGGAGAAGCCAAGCGGGAGCGGCGAAATCCGTAGCTCAACCGACCCGGTAGGCCCAGGCGGGAGCCACGGCGAAAGAACCGGCCCGATCATCCAGCCGGTTCGCACAGAGGCAGGAGCAGCCAAAAAGATGACTGCTCTGGCCGAGTTACAGCATGCAAGTGAGTTGCGCAGGTCAACTAGGACTCGACGGAGCCCCACCTACCTGCGTGACTACAACACGTGATGGACCATACCAAGAGGGGAGGGGTGTTATGTCCTGAATTGGAATACTCGAAATCCCCGAGCCTTGATTGGCTAAGGCGCGGGGATTTCTGATTGGCCAGGCGAGCCGCGCTGATTGGCCCGATTGAAGTCTCCCGCGATTGGTGCAAACCAAGAGCGGGAGACTTGGATCGCTGCCATTGGCCGCGGCCGCCGCTGCGAAAGGTATAAAAGCCGCGGGCTTTTTGCCTTTCGCCGGTTCGGTTCTCCCATTGTTAATAAAGAGCTTTGAATGAAAGTCACCGACTCTGAGCGTCTTTTGCGGACACGACATATATGATGTTAGAAACAATCATGACTATTTTGCTTCTCAAACAGTAGTATCTTGAAGCTTTCCATGCCAGGAGGTGGTAAGGCAAATTAAGCTTCTTTGCAACAATTTGGTTGGTTGAAACAGCTAGCAAAACAGCATTTATCCAAGAATGGTACTGAGTGGTCTGCTTAAAGGCAAAACCAGGATCATGGGACAACATTGAAACCTCACCAAGATTTGAGTCAATGTTGATTCAGCCTTCCATGCTTCCAAAGTGGGTAAAATGAAGACCCAAATTGTTAGGGGCAATATGCTGTCTCTGTAAAACCGCTTAAAGAGGTTTGTAAAGCACTGTAAAGTAGTATATAAGTCTAAGTGCTATCACAAAGAAAAATACAAATAGCAACTTAGAAATTAACTGGAAAAAACTCCAGTGGCACAATGAGCAAAGCATGAAGATGACGAGACTTTCCCCTCCCTCCCTTTCTCCTTCCTTCCTTCCTTCCTTCCTTCCTTCCTTCCTTCCTTCCTTCCTTCCTTCCTTCCTTCCTTCCTTCCTTCCTTCCTTTTTCCATTTATTCCATAGCTCTCTACTCCAGCGATGACTCAAAATATGCTGGTGGAGATTATTAGAAGGAAATGCCAAAAAGATCATGGAATCTGGAGAATCAAGTACTAGTACCCTTGTTTCCAGGAAGGATTAGCCATGGGTAATGGAAGACACTTCCGAGGTGAGCAAATTTGTAGACCCGTGCAAAGGCAGGGCATAAATTACAATGGATGAAACCTGCCATTCTACAGCATTTTGGACTTCATGTCATGGAAAAATCAATCTGAAGATCAGAGAGGGAGAAATGAAAGCAGAGAATGATTTTTTCCCCTATGCCCTGTGGCTCACAGCAACCAGCAAGTATATATGAGAGAAGAGCTTGTTTTCCTTTTTTTCTTTTTTCTTTGGTATTTTAAAGCCATTTATTCCTTTCATTGAATCTCTGGGAAGGAAATAAACTATCCCACTTACAAAGCTGGCATATTTTATCTCACATAAAAAATCAAAATTAAAAAAAAATGTTTTTGGATCCTATGAATCTGAAGTCATGGTACATTTTGAAAGATCCCTAGCTGTATTATTGGAAACAAGGCTATCTTTCTTTTAGGATACTTGTAAAATTAAATTACCATTGCAAAATGGAGGGTGTGTGTGTGAGTGTTTGTGCATGTGCGAGCATGCACATGTGTCACCATGCCTCCATGTTGTGAAGGGTAAAGCAAGCCCATTAAGGATAGATTTAATAATCAGATCTGGTGTTTTTGACTAATTAGCTAAATGGATAGCCTAAATGTGTATTTCATTAGGGCAAGATGTCTCAATTTCCTCCTGTGCCATTTCAGGGTTGATATATTGTACTGCTGTGGTTTATTTCTAGCATAATTTTGATTCATGTGGTTATCTCTGGCAATCTGACAAAATGTAATTCATTTTCTACTACCAAATACTGATTGGAACCCTAATTTTTATTGTTCACCGGTACTAAATTGAATAAGCAAACAATTTTAAGTGAGCTTGGTTTTTAATGTAAAATAAACTCATTGTTATTTTAATACTACTGTTATTATTAATAGTAATGATAATAATTATATTTGCTTGAAACCCTAAATGTACTAGATAAGGAACAATATTAAAATATACTGCCTAAGTCATTCTTAAAGTTAATGCCTGTTGCATAGTCCTGGTCTAATATCAAACCAGCAAGCTTTAATACATATACAACAGTTTTTAACAAATCACATACAGAGACACACAGAGATACACACATTACATAGAAGCCAAAACCAATCAAGTAGTGAGGAAGGCAATAGCCAATTCTTATATATTAAAGTTTCAAATTTTTAAAAAATGCCACTACCCCAATACATTTTTAAGGAGTCAGTGTTAAACACTTCTTGAAATGATTCTACACATCAGGTATAACTTGGTCTGTAGATGATCACTTGCATATTTTATTTTTATTTGACAACCCTACTTTTCAAACATTTCTATTCATTGGATTATAATAGTAATAGTACTAGAATACTAAAACTAGCCATCATTCTCTTGTTTATAAAACTGGTAACTTCATATTCATACTGCCTGTTTCCAGACTTTAGGACATATACCATTATATTTGTGGGTGAATGTGGCAAATTAAAATTGTGATTTTATTACTATTGCATACTAATTCATAAAACACCACATGCAGATCCATTGTTTTTAACATGCAACCTTAAAGGGGGGAAAAAGTGATAGTGAGATTTGAGAAATTAATTGAAAAAAGAAATGAACAAAACAGATGTAATTACTGTAGTTGGGCAAAGAATGAAAACAAGTATTGCCTCTAAGCATAAAAGTGTTGTGTTCTCTCTCTCTCTCTCTCTCTCTCATTTTAAATCTTTCCATTTATTAATTTTATTTTTAAAATGAAAACTTGGTAATAAATAACCATAGGTTCACATGAACTTAAAACTACACGTTGGGGGAAATAGCTTTGTACCATCAGCCATCCCTACATATAAAGGCAACACTTGTACAAAAAGATTTGGACTTGCTTTGCAGTGACACCAGTGGTGGGATTCAAATTTTTTTTACTACCAGCTCTGTGGGTGTGGCTTGGTGGATGTGGCAGGGGAAGGATACTTTAAAATATCCATTTCCATCCCACTCCTGGGGAAAGATACTGTAAAATCTCCATTCCCTCCCTATTCCTGAGGGAAGGTTACTGCAAAATCCCATTCCCACCCCACACCACTAACCTACTTTCCAGCTCTGTTCCCTTGTGCAGGGCAACAAAAGAAGACCCTGTTAAGCCTGTGTTCCCCAACCAGGGTTAAGGAGACAAGCTAAACAGAATGTGCAGCGTTAGTCAGATAGGCACACAGATAAATGAGTGAGATAAGCTTGTATGTTTGTTAACATACAGTAAAAATAACAGATACGCTTGTGCTATCAAAAATATAGTTTATTCGGTTTCCGGTTTCGCGTGGCTTCGGGGCAGCAGGAATTCACGACAGCTCGCGATTCTTGCTGTGCTAGCCGCCGAGGTACCCCTGATCCAGATGGGTCAGGGGGATATGGCTACCCTGTAGGGACAGCTGAAGAGAGAGGGGAGTCAGACAGGGGGTTGGGGGTGTCGCAGACCCCCTCCTCCTCCGGAAAAACTCCTTTTTCCCAAGGCGGTGGAGCGGCGGTCAGCAATGGCCGCCACGAAGAAGCCAGCAACCGGGCAAGATTGCGCTGGAGGAAGTAAGAAGAGTGAAAGTGCTGTCTGAGCCGGGTCAAGTAACATCTTTCAAATTGGTTGGAACTGAGCTGTTTGAGTTGCTGAAGGATACATTGTATCCCTAAGAAGATCGAAAGCGGCGGAGAAGCTGTTAAAGGGAACTTATCTTTTTTCTTCACTCTCCCACCCCATGGAAAAAGCAGATATGTTTGGACATATTGGACATTGAAAGTGAATTGTTTTGAGAGTTGAAGCTAAGGGACAAAAAGGTTTTTGGACATTGAAAAACTTAAGAAATTGGAAAACCCTTGTTGGAGGTATGGATTTCTGATTATTTAAAATTGATATTGCAAGTGGGAAGGGAGAGGAAAAAAAATTGGAGCAGAAGCTGAAAAAGGAGGAGATTGCCTAGAATCCCAAAGAAAGGTATATGGTAATTGGACCTCTTTGATTAAACATTAACCCCAGAAAGAGAAAGAGAAGAAGGAAGAAAAGTATTAATTTTTGGAACTTTTTTTGAATTATTTTTGATTAAAAATACTTGTGGTTGTTTTGGGAAAAGTTTCTCTTTTCATAATGGCATCGCTTGTGGATGAACTAAAGACTGAATATCAAAAATATAAAAAGGAAGATACTTTGGGCACTTTGTTTCAATTCTTAGAAATGGCGTTATGTACTTATGAAAAGTTGACTACGCAGCAGAAGGACTGGGACAAAGAAGAAGAGGAAGAAGAAGCCATCTTTGATGAACAATGGGTTCTTTCCGGGGAGGAGGAGAAAAAGGATAAGAAAAAGGGGATTTTAAGAATTATAAAAACAACCAAAGAAGAGAAAAGTGAGCGGAAAGGTGGAGGCAAGGTTAGAAAGCAAAAGAAAAGGAGTAAGAAAAGGGAGGAGGAAAGACAAAGGGGTAAAAAGGGCAAGGAGAAGAATAAGCAAGAGAGAAAGGGGGGGGAGGAGAAGCCTCAATGGGGGGAAGCAAGATCTAAAGAAAAAAAGTTTATTCAGAGACAATGGGTGAATTTAATTTAGGATAAAAGAGGGATTCTGGAGGGTATATAAGAGTGTGTTTTTTATATGTGTATTTAGAGTATAAAATTCATTGTGTAATTTTAGAATCTTTTAAACAGAATCCCAAGAAAAATTGTTATATGAAGTATTTTTAAGTTAGGGTAATGAGTTATAGACGTTACTCCAATTGGTGTATAGAAGTATAATAAAAGAAAAAAGATGAATGGATAGTTGGAAATAGAACAGACAAAAAATATTATTGAAAATGGTAATAAGATATGAAAGGATATATAAAGGTTTTGTTATGCTTTTTTTTTTTGGATGTTGTATATTGAAAAAAGACAAAAAAAAATTTTTTAATTAATAAGAAATAATTTGGATGAAAAGGAGAAGTTGGGATAAGATATGAAGTTAAATAGACAAAGTATTGATACTATAATTTGGGATTGTTATGTTCTATTGGTTTTCTTCTTTTATTATTTTTTCTTAGAAAAGAATTTATAAGCTGTTATGCCTTGTCCATTGTTTATATAAAATTGATAAAAATGGTTTATATATATAATATAAAAAAGAAAATGATAATGATATGGAAGGATATAAAAAGTGAATATGATGTTTGAATTTGTGTCTGTACGAAGAGTTTCAACCCGGGATCAGACAACCTTCAGAAAAGATCTTTTAGTTTTGTTTGTGTTCTTTGTAAAATTAATAAAATTTGTTTAATATATATATATATATATATATATATATATATATATATATATATATATATATATATATAGTTTATTCCATTTAGAGTTTATAGCATAGTCAAAATAACAGTCCATTAGTCATGTATCGTTTTAGTCAGTCCATTCAAGGATATTCAGTTAGCAAAGTCCGTGTAGAATATCCTATGTCAGTTCACTTACAATAAATCAACAGTCCTTTCTCTCTCCTGTTCGAGTAAGGAAAAAACACAGTCTTCATCCAGTAATTAGAGATCATCAAGTCAGAGAGAGCAAGCAGTGGTACCTTGCTTCTTTTATGGTGCTTTTTACAACCACTCCCTTAATTACAATCCTACAGTTAAAGTTGCAGACACTTTAACTAACAAACTATGATTACATATTTATTATTTTACCTAAACCAGTTAGGGTAAACAATGTTATCCCTAACAGACCCAACTGATCAGCTGGGACTTGGGAGGCAGAGAATAGATGGGGGAAGGGCCAGTCAGAGGTGGTATTCCCTGGTTCTACAAACTATTTAAAATTTCCTCTACTGTTCTCCAGAACTGGTCAGAACCTGCTGAATACCACCTCTGAGTAACACTCATTGTCATTGGGGTACTTGGCATGATGTCCAAGAATTTTACAAAATGCATCAAGAAATTATAGCTTCCTGCAATAACAGCAGAACTGCAAAAAACTGTGTTACTCAGAACATTGTACATTTTAAGAAGATATTTGGTCGATACCTAACATGCTGGCAGCAACCTGTAGCAACCATCAGTGCCAGACAAAAATATTTGTGATACATTTTAAATGTGCAGTTGACTGAGTTTCGTGTTAATGAATAATAATAATAAAATTGGAGCACCATTTGAATACCATTGACATTGACAAATTTGCCAAGAGTCAATTGCAGAAGGTGTTTTTACTTGGAACTGCTTCCATCCTGCAATGATATCTATGTATAACACCATCAAACATCCAGATCTGCCTATCCCAGGTCCTTAGTCAGGACTTGATAGGTAAACAAAAATGCCAAACTCAGTCTGAACATCTGGCTGACTGTGCAATGATCAAAAATAACAATAATAAAACCATAGTAATAATAATATGATCTATGCTTAGCAATGGCATTGGGAAGTGCCAGGTTTGCCATGGGTAAACTATGTGGTCACATATGTTGTGCTTTACAACCACATCACATGAAAGGAGCCTTCCCAAAGAATGTATGTTGTTAACATTTTTGGGCATCCTATGGGTAACATCTTATAGCTGGCTAATCAATCCAGAAGCATCCGAAGCAGAGTGAGGTGCTCATTTCCATCTCATAACTTAGTGGTAGAAATCTGAGTCTCAATTACTCTTGTTAATCAAGAACTACTTCTACTGAGAACAATTTAAGGTGCTGATATTGACCTTTAATCCCTAAATACTTGGTATCTAACTTTCAGAGAGACCACCTCTCCTGGCATGAACTATTTGGTTACTGATATTAGCGGAAGAGAAAGTTGATTCTCTCCACTTCCAGAAGCTTGTCTTTTTAGTATGTGGGAGAGAACGTCTTCCTGTGAAGTAACTCAGACGTTGAAATGCCCAACCCAAGGAGATGCATTTGTTTCCCATTTCCCCAGTACAGGTAGCCCTTCACTTACAACAGTTCATTTAATGATTGTTCAAAGTTACAACAAAACTGAAAAAAAAGTGATTTATGACTGTTTTTCACAATTACAATCACTTTACAGCATCCCCATGATCACATGATCAAAATCCATATGCTAAGTAACGAGTTCATACTAAGAGATTTGTTCTTTTTCTGTAAAGCTTATTTATCCAATGCAATAATTGAACCATTTTCCACCTGTCTGGGGTATATGTGTTGTTATGTTTGGAGCATGGGCGAGAAAGAATGGAGACAAACCTCTGGAACAGTGAACTTCAACTCTTTATTTACATAGTGACTTCTCAACTCAATGGCAGTGATAACCCTCCTTATATAGGCAACCCCAATAACTATTAACCAATAACAATCGAGGAGCGGTAGCTCCCTTAACCAATAGGAACTCTGTTAGTGGCCAATCGGATTCCCCAGAACGGGTCAATCCGATCCTGCCATTAACCGCCAATCAGAAGTGCAGGGCCAGAACCCTGCACTTTACTCCAAGCTCAAGTTCTCTTTATTAAACCTTATGCATTCACAACACCCGGGGTCATGTGATTACTTTTTGCCACCTTTTAACCAGCAAAGTCAATGGGGAAGCCAGATTCACTACGCAGCCAGGTTACTAACTTATCAACTACAATAATTCACTAAACAGGAAATGTCATAAAATGAGCCAAAACTTAACAACATAAATTTTGGGCTCAATTGTGGTTGTACATTGGGGACTACCTGTACTGTAGTAAGCACCCTTGTGTCTTCCTTACCAGGATTATAATTATCGGTGAAACTGATTTTGATTTCAGTGTTTCCGATTTTCATTTTCTCTTGATTGTAATTGTATTGTTTTTTTTTTTTATTATTATTATTATTGTATTTTTAATTGCTGAAAGCTGCCTATCGTGTTGAATTGACAGAAAGGTGGGACACAACCAGGGGTGGACTTCAAAAATTTTAGCAATGGGTTCTCTGTCCAGTTGCTGGGTAGATGTGGCCATGGTGAGTGTGGCCGAGTTGGCCTCCTGCACCAAGGCAGGGGGAGGGGCATTCGAGCCTCCCCGGGCTTCAGAGGCTTTTCTCGAGCCTCCAGGAGGGCAAAAATGGCCTCCCTGAGGCTCCCTGGAAGCCAGAAACAGGCCCATTTCCAGCCTTACTGAATTTCCAGGAGGCCCGTTTTTTACCCTCCTCAAGCCTCCACACATGCCCTGCACTTCCCCACCTCCAAAACGAGCTGCATGGGGACTCCTGGGAGGGGCAGGGTGGGGTGGGCAGGGCCTCCCAGGAGTCGGATTGTGGGGGGGGGGATTCTCTGAACTGCACAGAATCTTAGCTGGGAGCTTTCCCAAACCCCTGAGAACCCACAGCTAATGCCCCTCTTTGCTCTTGGCCCTTTTGTCCACTTGGTCCTTTCTCTTCCCTTGCTTTTTAGTACGGATTTCTTCATTATGAGCAGTTAACTAGATGATAGTTCCTTTATCAGTTGCTAACATACAAATTATATTTTCCAACCACAATTGGTTTAAATTAAGAAAATGAATTCATTTATCCTGGCCTAATTAAGCAGTGTGTAGCAACTAAAGCTACATTCATTCAGAAAGAAGATGGCTAAGAGAAACTTCGTTGTCCAGATGCCATAGCTAGCCAATATGAGCTGACGTGCCCATTTATCTGCAGTTCTTCAGAGACCATTTTATATTGGCAGAAAGCAATAGTTAATAGACTTTGCTGGTTTGACTGCAAAAACTCAACTGAATGTTATATTTTCATTGACCCAGGGTGGAGGAATATTATCTTTGTTATCATGATAATTATTCAAAAGTTATTCAAGGGAAAAAAAGGATTTTAATTTTAAAAAAGCTCACAGGGAGTCTCTCTTTGGAGGCATCATTAGTGAGAACCATGTGGACTTCATAGGTAATAGTTGTTCAGGAATTCATTATGTCAGCTTCAAACACCTCAATCCTTGGCCTCTGATATGGAGGAAATTTTGAGAGAAATTCAAGACTTTCATGCCGAAGTACTTTTACAATGATGAAAAGATATTTTCAAGCATCTGTGCACCCAAGTTGTAAGAAAATGGTTGAATTTTCATTTTCATGTCAACTGAATCAAATTTTTATCAAAGGCTAAATTGGAATGCTCCTATATATCAAATTTCAGAATTTTGCGATATGGCCTAATTCTTAAACCACACACATACAAAGTTCATAATAAAGGAAGGATTAAAATGCTTATATCTGAGATCAATATGCAGAAGTGGTGGGGGTGGGTTAAAATTCAATGATAGGAAAGTGTGTACTAAAGAATTATGGGATAAATCGCAAAAAGGAATGTTTATCCTATGCTCTACAGCAGATAATAAATCTAATCACTATATATAAAATGAGAAAAATGTGCATATGCATGCACACATACACAAACACCTAAAGAAGGAGATTTATTTATTTATTGATTAATTGATTGTATTAATATAGCTGTGCATTTCACTTGCAGGAGACTCTGAGATATATACAATGAAAGCAAAAACTAAACCATCAATGTAAAGGTAGTTCTTGACTTAGAATCATGACGGGCCCTGACCATTATGGTCATAAGTTGTGGTGGTTGCTGTTCCGAACTAAGCAAACTCGTTAGCTTGCAATTCTAATAGTTTTCCTTCTACAACAGGCTCGTAAACCTGCACTTCTGATTGGCCCACTGATAGTGGATCGTGATTGGTCATTGTTGGCTGATCTGATTGGCTGTTAGTGGGTCACCGCTGATTGGACGCTCCCAGCGCGGCAAACTCAAATCATTGGGTGTTGTGACAGCAGCCAGCTCTATAAAAGGAGCTGCTGCTGCCCTAGTATTTTGCTCTGTTCTGAAGTCACTAATAAAGAGTTGGAGTCACTATTCGATGCCTCGTCTCCGTTCTTTGCGCCCACTCTCCCAGATCTAACACTGGTGACAAGGGTGGGATGCGGAGATAATAGAGCTGACTGAACATTCATTGAACGCAAACAGAGCACGTGGCTGAGGGTGCACCAATAGCGGCAGAATGACCAGCGGCACCATACCACCCGCTCCATTTGATCCGGCTAATGAAGACTGGGAATCTTATATGGACAGGTTTCAGATGTTCCTGGAAACCAACAACCTGAAGGTTGCTAGGCCTGGCAAGAAACGAACTGTATTCCTGACCCATTGTGGGCCCGCCGTTTTTAAGATGGCAAAGGCACTCGCAAAACCAGCTGAAGTCAAGACGATGGACTGGGACAACCTCGCCCCAATCCTCCGGGCCCATTATGCCCCAGTGGTGCCAACACTCATCAGGAGACATGAGTTTTACCAGAGGGACCAACAGGAAAGCGAGAGTGTTGGAGACTTCATCGCGGACCTCAGAAACCTGGGGGGACTCTGTGGCTTCTCAAATCTCGAAGAAGCCTTGAGAGATTGAATTGTTCTGGGTCTAAGAGACCCCCACAACCCAGAGCAAGATTATGGCGAAGGGAGACATCAGCCTCGCAGATGTCATTGCCGATGCTACTGCAGCAGAAGCAACCAGGAAGTCGGCAGCTCAAATGCGCCGAGCAAACGGACCACACCGCCAACTCGCCAGTGACACTACGCCCCTTTCCAAGAGGCACACAACGACCACCCACCACGAAGACCTCGAATCCTCATCAGAAAGCGAGGAAGAGGAGGTCAACAGACTCAGGTCAGAACGCGATCAGCGAGATCAGTGGAATCGTAAGCCTTCATATCAGTGTGCTGGATGCGGGGGAAACCACCCGCGATCAGACTGCAAATTCCTAGACGCCCTCTGCCATTCCTGTGGAAAGAGGGGCCACATTGCAAAGGTCTGTAGAAGCAAGTGAGGGTCCAGCCCAAACTGAAGAGAAAATAATTTCCGGCAGACAACAGGCACCCCACCAGTAAATCAGGACTGACCAAGCAACCAATGGAACCACTACTACAGAAATCGAGCACCAGCCACTTCTACCAGACAAGAAGAGGCACACCAAACCATCACCATCGGCCACGCTTCATCCCTTGATGCAAGAAAAATCCGAGTAAAGGTCACCATTGAGAATCGACCATGCGTTATGGAAGTCGACTCCGGGTCTTCCCTATCAATGGTTTCCTGGAAAACCCTCAAATAGTTGATCCCTGACATCCGTCGCCAGGACCTCAGCACTCAGAGAATTATATTAAAGGACTACCAAGGAAATAGGATCCCAGTCGCCGGTTCCAGCCATGTCCAAGTCTCCTTCAAAGACCACACCGCAACCCTACCTCTTACCGTCATTGATAAAGATTGACCCAGCTTACTAGGCTTGCAGTCATTCGCGCCACTAGAAATCGAACTGGCGGGCATCAACCAGACCGAAGGTGATGACTGGGAAGCGGCCCTTGTCCAGGAATTCCAGGAAGTTTTCACCGAGAAGCTAGGCAAGTACAAGGGATCCCCCATAATGTCTGCCCTGATATTGCACCCATTCGCTTTAAGCCTCATCGAGTGCCCTTTGCACTCAGACCAAAGATTGATGAACAATTGGACAAATTAATAGCCCAGGGCGTGTTGGAACCGATTGACCACACCCGATGGGAGACCCCAATTGTAACCCCCATAAAACCTGATGGATCTTTGAAAATTTGTGGGGATTACAAGGCCATCCTAAACCACGCACTTCAGCAGAGCGCTTACCCCGTGCCTGTGATCCAACACCTCCTTCACTCCCTTGGGGCTGGAAAAATATTCGCAAAATTGGACCTAGCCCAGGCATACCAGCATCTGCCTGTAGATGCAGAGACCGCAGAAGCCCAAACTATAGTCACACACAGAGGTACGTTCAAATGTAATAGACTCCAGTTCAGAGTGAGCGTAGCACCTGGCATCTTCCAAAGTCTGATGGAGAGATTGCTACAAGGCATAAAAGGGGTCGTGCCATATTTTGATGATGTCTTGATAGCCGCCCCCACTAGAAGTCTACTAGAAAAGTGACTAAGAATGGTCCTCCAAAAATTTAAAGATGCTGGCCTGAAGGTCAAGAAGGATAAGTGCCAACTATGTACTGAGAGGGTTGAATTCCTTGGTTACCTTCTTCACAAACAGGGAATTCAACCTATTGAGAAAAAATTGGCTGCAATAAAAAACGCCCCGAGACCTAGGAACAAAACAGATCTCCAAGCCTTCCTGGGACTCATTAACTTTTATAACATCTTCCTACCCCAGAAGGCGACTGTTGCTGAACCCCTGCATAGGCTCCTCGACAAGAAAGCTTCCTGGGTCTGGGAATATCGAGAAGAGTGAGCTTTTCAGCAAGTAAAAGACCTCTTAACATCAGATGCTGTATTGATACAATATAACGAGACTTTACCCTTAACTGTCACCTGTGACGCCTCACTGTTTGGAGTAGGAGCCATCCTGAGCCACGTCCTGCCGAACAGTATTAAGGCGCCCATTGCATTTTTTTCTAGAACTTTATCTAAAACTGAGAGAAACTATAGCCAACTAGATAAAGAGGCTCTCGCTATTGCGTCTGTGATCAAACAATTCCATGAGTATGTATATGGAAGATCCTTTTCTATAATCACTGATCACAAATGATTACTTGGCATCTTGGCGGGGGATAAACGAACTCCCCACATCTTATCGCCAAGAATGACACGCTGGTCAGAGTTTCTAGCCGCATACGATTACCAACACTGACCGGGGAAAGCCATTTCCCACGCTGATGCCCTGAGCTGCTCTCCGCTACCAGAAGTCCTGAAGGACCCACCTCCAACCCTAACTACACTACAAATCGAGACACTTCCTTCACCACCACTGACTGCACAAGACATCGCATCCGAAACAAGGAAGGACCCTTGCTTAGCACGAGTCCTCAGCTGGGTGGAAAGAGGTTGGCCTGACAACAAACTCAACGACACCTTCAAGCCTTTCAAACACAGGCAGATAGAACTTTTCTCCCAAAAAGGATGTGCTTTATGGGGAGACAGAGTCGTCATCCCAGGTAGACTGCAGCATAAGGTCCTAAAACTATTGCATGATGGACATCCGGGCATCATGCGGATGAAGGCACTAGCAAGGAGCTACGCTTGGTGGCCAGGTCTAGATAAGCAAATAGAAACCTGGGTCGCCACCTGCAACAAGTGCCAGGAAACACGCTCAGCTCCACCAAAAGCACCATCAACTGAATGGGAAGCACCCCAAGGTCCTTGGTCCCGTATCCACATCGATTTTGCGGGACCCACCAAGGGGCATACATTTCTCATAACAGTGGATGCCTATTCCAACTGGCTTGAGGTCCACAAAATGAAGAGCACCACCACAGAGGCAGTCATTAAAAAACTAAACAGACTATTTGCTACACACGGCTTGCCAGATGTCTTGGTTTCAGACAATGGCCCACAATTCACCGCCTTGGCATTTGAATAGTACTTAGCAGACCAGGGGATACGCCACGCTTTAACATCGCCGGAACACCTTGCGGCCAATGGTAGGGCTGAACGAATGGTCCAGTTCATAAAGAAAACCTTACACAAAATGGAACAAGGGAGCATCCATGACAAGGTGACCAGGATGCTTCTCCTCCAACGTATTACTTCAAACAGCACCACAAACAAAATCCCAGCCGAACTCCTGATGGGCAGGAAAATTCGATCACATCTTGACTGACTACACCTTGCCTACATGCCAGAACAGCCCCTGGGTTCCAGCAGCAAGTATCGCACATTCAAGATAGGCGACCCGGTTTTTGCAAAAAACTTTACCGGTGACCCATTGTGGGTCCCCGCTACCATAACTCAACTTACGGGTCCCCATTCCTACCATTTACAAACTGCTGATGGGAGACTGTGGAAGCACCACATCGACCAGCTATGCTCCAGGCTGGTACCTACCCCCTTCACAAGCCCTGAACTCCAAACCAGGGAGGGAAGGGAAATTGAGGGGGCTGAAAACGAACTAGTACCTGACCCAGTACTCGAAACCCAGTAATCAACGCGACCAAACCTGGAATATTCACCTTCTGAAGAAGAGCCGGGGCAGATGGTCATCTCTCCACGAAGCAGCACGGTGGCATCAGCAAACCCAGAGAATCCATATGACAGCCTTGATGGGAGTAGAGATGACAACCCCGAGTCACCCAATGGAGAAGTCAGATCACCATTACTGCTGAGTTCAACAAACAGCCCACCGGAACCAGAGTCCGGGCAAAGACTGGTGGAGCAACGTAGATCAGGTAGACAGATGAGATGACCTGCCTACCTGCGAGAATACATCACCCCACCCTTGAAACGAAACCTTGGGGAGAGGGGTGTTACGAACTAAGCAAACTCGTTAGCTTGCAATTCTAATAGTTTTCCTTCTGCGACAGGCTCGTAAACCTGCACTTCTGATTGGCCTGCTGATAGTGGATTGTGATTGGTCATTGTTGGCTGATCTGATTGACTGTTAGAGGGTCGCCGCTGATTGGACACCTTCCAGCGCGGCAAACTCAAATCATTGGGTGTTGTGACAGCAGCCAGTTCTATAAAAGGAGCTGCTGCTGCCCTCGTATTTTGCTCTGTTCTGAAGTCACTAATAAAGAATTGGAGTCACTATTCAATGCCTCATCTCCGTTCTTTGCACCCACTCTCCCAGATCTAACAGTTGCTAAGTGAGGTGCCCATGTGATCCACTCATCTACCTATCACAACCCCTACTCTTCCCATTGTGATTGTTAAGTAGAGCATGAGATACTTCAGGAGTAGTGGAGGCTCTGGGAGGTCTGGTGCAGGCCTTTATTGCAACACTCCCCAGCTCATATGTAGCCAGGCCTATGAGGGGCATGCCATAAGGTACCCCATATTCTGGTTCCTACTCCACTGCATCCCCCCATCCCCCCTCATCATGGCTCAGTCCACTTATTTTCTATAGATCTCCTTCAGGAAGCAGTTAATTCACCATTCAGGCTTTCTATGTGGAAACCTCATGGCACTGCCCTGGCAGTGACACCCATTTTAAGAAAAGCCACAATCCATTGCAGCTGCTCTGAAATGGCACCCATTCTGGGATAACAATATGTGTCTTCATACTGTATAAAGACCCCAATCAAACCAATTCCAAGTAATGGATCAGGACTTCTTCCAGACACCTACAGATTTGTAACAAGGCTGGAGTCAAACAAATTCAAGTGACTTTTTCCAACAGATGCTGATCAAATTCTTCCTCACATTCCTGCAAGAGATTCCTTGAACCCCCTCTACTCAAGAGGGCCTGTGTCATCCTAAACAAGTCTGTGAAATAGGACCCCATCTATGCAATCAAGAGTGGAGAAATATTAATGCTTTGCTGCTCTTATTGCCACAAGGTAGGCCTTAACAGTGGCTTTAACCCAAATTTAGTCAAGTTTATCCTTAATTGAGTGCCAGCATTCCTGTACATGTCTTGTCTCTCTTTTTGTTCCCCTTAATTTTTCCAAGAATCATGGGGAGTGACAGGATCCACAAAAGCAAGAGGTCTCATGGGTTGATCTAATCCAAAGTTTTGGCCACCCCCTATTCTAAGATGCAATCAATGCTTCAGATGGACCATGTAGCAGAAACAATCCCCAGCTCCCACTGAAATCAATATTGGCCAATCATTTGTTGGGATGGACAAATCCAGTGACCCTAGCCTCCCTACTGTAGACAGTGGTACTAAAGAATCCAATGATAATCAGGGTGTGATCTGACCATGACGCAGCTGATTCTGAGAGTTCATATGGTTTCAGATCACATAGGCACAACTCTGACAGGAACACCAGATTAGATGTGTGGTCATTGTCCTTTATTGGTCTGGATGATCTGGAATAGGCCCATGGCTGTCATGGTCGTGAACTCCTGAATCACTTAAACCCTAGACATCAACATAATGAGCAGGTTCTTCTATTTGGTGACCTGTGGAACAGCACTATAAAGTATAATTTATAAACTTATAATTTATAAACAAATATATATATATAAGTACCCGCGAAAACTTAAGAAAACATACACACACACACACACACACACGCGTGTGTGTGTGTGTTGTATATACATATATATATATATTTATAAATAGTGTGAATTTGTCCATTTAATTATTTATTTAGTCGATTTAGAGAGGGACAACAACATAAAGAAACATTTAAAACCATTAACTGGGGGCATACCAATAATTAGTGCAGCTCAAAAATAGTGGTATTACATTGACGTATTGAGTTATATCCATATCATCTATATTTTGGACCAGCTGCAGTTTCCAGGGGCAATCCCATTAGAATATGTGCAATTAATCCAGACAAATGGTCTTAGATTTGTCAATTAAGCAAATATGTCTGAATGATAAAAACACTTGTAGAAAGCATCTTATGTATGTTCCTAACAGAATTTTTCTTAAACATGAACATATTCCTAAGCATCTAAAAAAAAAAAAAGGCTACAATATGTTAAATTTTTAAAACATGGGATTTCATGGCTCCTGGGCTTCAGAAAAAGTGACTGCAGGGAAGACTGCTGCTCAGACTAATGAAGTTTGCAAAGCTAGTATCATTGAGGGCCTATGGCATTTAATCTGAGCCATTGTAAATTGCCAAATTCCACCAATGTTTTAAAACATCCTAATAACATGTAGCAGTTCTCATTTGATTCATTTACTATATTCATTTAGAAACTGAGTTTGGGCATTCAAATGGGCCAAAGCCTTTCAAAGCCTGAAATGAACAAAATCCCTCTTCCCCAATAAATTAAAACAGATTAGATACTGTAAATTTGCCAATATGTTAACAAAATACCAAGGTTTTTGGATTAACTTTTGTTGTCAGGTCACTGTGCTTGGAGCAGTCCAAAAATATAATATTAAAGTATTCCATCCCTTCTGTGCCTGAAAGTATGTCCTTCCTTCCTCCCCACCACACAAAAAAAATCTTATTCAATATGCAAGATGCCTTCATAATTCTAGGCATGAAAAGCCACCATATAAGTTTATTGGACAATTTGGGATCTCAGTCCACCTCCCAGGGCTGTTCTTATGGAGAATAGGAAGTGGGAACACTGCTGCTTTGAGCTCTTGAATATGAGTCAAGTTACAAATGAAACAAGTAAATTGAAATTATGGTTACATCCAGGGGTCGGGTTCAAATATCCCAGCAACCAGTTCGCTGCCCAGTTGGTGGGTGGGCATGGCAATGGTGGGTATGGCCTACCAGAACTTCTTGTTTCTAGCTTCCGGTGGGCCTCCAGACCCCGGGGAGTTGTTTTCCCCTCCCAAGGGTCCCAAAGCCTCCCCCGGGCCTCTGGGAGGACAAAAACAGTCTCCCACAGGCTCCGGAGACGCAGCGGAAGCTGGAAACAGGCCCATTTTGTGAATTCCAGTTTTTTAGGAGGCTGTTTTTCACCTTCCCAAGCATCCAGAGGCCTCCTCCGGACCTCTGGGAGGGTGAAAATGGCCTCCCCTGGGCTCTGGAGGCCTCTGGAAGCCAGAAACAAGCCAGTTTCCAGACTTCTGGAAGGCTGTTTTTTCCCCTCCCAGAGCCTCTGCATGGACCCTGCACTTACCTCTATCGAAAATGGGCCACTTGGAGACTCCTCGGAGGGGAGGGTTGAGATGGGCGGGACTAAGTCAATACTAAGTCAATTGCAATACTGGTTCAGCAAACCAGATGTAACTTTAATATCCGGTTTTAACATCCTGAACCGGTCCGAACCAGTAGAATCCCACCCTGGTTACATAAAATCCCCAATTGATTTTCCCACTAGGCACAAGTCTATTAGAAACCAACAGGCTGTATATTCTTTTCTTCCTTTAGGCATGAAAGCCAGCTAGATGACCTTAGACCAGCTATTCTAGAAAGAGTGCAGAGAAAAGTAACAAAGATGATTAGGGGACTAAAAGTTAAAACATATGAAGAACGATTGCTGGAATTTGGTATGTCCAGTTTGATGAAAAGAAGGACTAGGGGTGACATGATATAATGTTTCATTATCTCAGGGACTGCCACAAAGAAGAGGGAGTCAAAGCACCTGAGGGCAGGACAAGAAGCAATGGGTGGAAACTAATCAACTGATCAATTTAGAACTAAAGAGAAATTTCTGGACAGTTAGAACAATTAATCAATTGGCAATTTGACTCCAGAAGTTGTGAATGCTCCAACACCGGAAGTTTTTTTTTTTAAAACAAAACAAAACAAAACAAATTTTATTAATTTTACAAAAAACAATACACAATCCAGGCATAACAACTTGAAAAATCTTTTCTAAAAAAAAATAATAATAATTAAAGAAGAAAGCCAATAGAACATATAAAATAACTCCAAATTGTAATATCAATATTTACATTATCTATTTAACTTCATATCTTATCCAGACTTCTCCTTTTATCCAAATTATATTTCTTGCTTATTAAAATTTTATTGCCTTTCATAAACGTACAAAACACAAAACATAAATAAAACTAAAACATCTTTTCTGAAGGCTGCCTGATCCCAGGTTGAAACTCTTCACACAGACACAAATTCAAACATCATATTCACCTTCCATATCTTATTATCATTTTCTTTTCTTTTCTTTTATATAAATAAATTTTATCAATTTTACAAAAACAGTGCACAAACAATCAAGGCATAACAGCTTATAAATTCTTTTCTAAAAATAATAATAATAATAATTAAAGAAGAAAACCAATAGAACATAATGATTCCAAATTATAATATCAATATTTACTTTATCTATTTAACTTCAAATCTTATCCCAGCTTCTCCTTTTCATCCAAATTATTTCTTGTTAATTAAAATGTTATTGCCTTTTATCAATATACAAAAAAAAAACATAACAAAACCTTCATATATCCTTCCATATCTTATTACCATTTTCAATAACATTCTTTGTCTGTTCTATTTCCAACTATCCATTCATCTTTTTTCTTTTAATATACTTCTCCTATACACTAATTGGAGTGACGCCTTTAACTCATTACCCTAACTTAAAAGTACTTCATATAACAATTTATCTTGGCATTCTGTTTAGTAGATTCTAAAACTACACAGTAAATTTTATAGTCTAAATACACATATAAAAACACAATCTTATATACCTTCCAGAATCCCAGATTCTAGGCAATCTCCTCTTTTTTCCACTTCTGCTCCAATTTTTTTCCTCTCCCTTTCCACTTGCAACATCAATTTTTAAATGATCAGAAATCCATACCTCTAATAAGGGTTTTCCAATTTCTTAAATTTTTAAGTCCAATGTCCAAGAACTCTTTTGTCCCTTAACTTCAACTTTCAGAATAATTCACCTTCAGTGCCCAAACAAATTTCAAATCTTCATCTGCTGTTTCCGTGGGGTGGGAGAGTGAAGAAAAAAAAAGTTCCCTTTAACAGCTTCTCTGCCGCTTTCGATCTTCTTAGGGATACAATGTATCCTCCAGCAATTCAGACAGCTCAATTCCAACGAATTTAAAAGATATTGATTGACCCAGCTCAGCCAGCACTTTCACTCTTCTTGCTTCCTCCAGCACAATCTTACCCGGTTGCTGTCTTCTTCGTGGCGGCCATTGCTGACCGCCGCTCCACCACCTTGGGAAAAAGGGGTTTTTCCGGATGAGGAGGGGGTCTGCAGCACCCCCAACCCCCTGTCCAGCTCCCCTCTCTCTTCGGCTGTCCCTACAGGGCAGCCATATCCCCCTGACCCATTTGGATCGGGGGTACCTCGGTGGCAAGCGCAGCAGGAATCGCGAACGGTCGCGAATTCCTGCTGCCACCGAAGCCATGTGGAACCGGAAACCCCAACACCGGAAGTTTTTAAGAAGAGGTTGGATAACCATTTGTCTGAAATGGTATAGGGTTTCTTGCCTAAGCAGGGATTTGGACTAGAAGAACTCTAAGGTCTCTTCCAACTCTTCTATTCTATTCTATTCAATTCTATTCTATTCTAATTTTATTCTCTCTCAGATCAATGCACTTTGTAAGGTTGCCTTTTGGAGGGGTGAATAGGAAGCAGAAATATTGTGTATACCACCTTGAATTGTACAAGATAATGGCCAAATATAAATTTAATAATAAATACATGGGAGAAGAGAGGAAATCAGTCAAAATCATTATCTACCTAGTACTGAAGCTGCTATACTCTGTGATTTTCTTTTCTTTCTTTTTTGAAAAGAATTTTATTAATTTTCTACAAACAAACAAGACAAACAAACATTAAAACATCAACTCTCATATCCAGCTTGTCGGTTGGTTCATCAGTTTTGTGCATTCATTTTGTAGTCTCAATTACAATTATGTTACATAACAACTTATATTGTCAGTCCAAACTTATATATCCTAATATCACTAAAAAAAAGAAATTTCTGACTATGCTTTTAATAATTCATTCTTTATGAGATAACAATACTTTAAACAATTTATTCTGTAACAAATCATATAATCATACCAAATCAATCCTAAAAACCCTTTATAAATACAGTGTCAAATAACAAAGGCAAATAAAACAAAATAAAGATATTCCTTACTGTCTAGCATTCTAAATATTCTATTATCGTATTTTATCATTGATAAAAAAGATCCCAAATTTCATAAAATTGTTTATCCTCTTGCTCTCTAATTTCAAATGTCAATCTACTCATCTCAGCACATTCCAATATTTTCTTAATAATTTCTTCCTGTAATGGTATTTTCTCATTCTTCCAATTTTTAGCAAATACAATCCTAGCCGCTGTTAATATATTTACAATCAGGTATTTCAAATCTTTACTATATGTATCAGGTAAAATTCCCAATAAGAAGATCTCTGGTTTCAAGTCTATGTGTTTCTTTGTCATTTTTTCCAACCACATGCGAATTTTAGTCTAATATTTTCTAGCGTCCTCACAAGTCCACCACATATGGTAATATGAGCCAAGTATCTGATGACATTTCCAGCATTTTTCAGATTTGTTCTTAAACATTCTTGCTATTCTTGTCGGGGGAAAGTGCCACCTGTAAAACATCTTATGCAAGTTTTCTTTATATGCTGTTGACATTGTCATTTTATAATTTTGAGACCATAATTTTTGCCATTTCTTTAAATCAATCCCATATCCAAAATTCTTCCCCCAAACAATCATAGTTTCTTTAACTTGTTCTTCCTCTAATTTAATTTCCAGTAAATAACCATATAATTTTTTAATCACCTTCTCATCAGTACCCATCAAGATCTTATCTAAATCAGTCTGTTTATCATAGAATCCCTCCATTTTAAAATCTTCATCATACCTTGAATGTATTTGCGCATATAAAAACCAATTCATCCTTATACCTTGTTCCTCTAAGTTTTGGATCAATTTAAGTTCACCCTTTTCATCCAATAGTTCCCCATATCTAACTGTTTGTTCCTTCTTATAAATTATAGGATAGGAAAATGCTTCAATAGTCGATAACCAAACTGGAATTTTCAAATAACATTGTCTTTTTATCTTCTCCCAGTTTAACCACAAAGACTCCCATATATAATGTCTTCTAAAATAACCCTGTGTTTTAGTTCCCTTATACCATAAAAAAGCATGCCAGCCCAACAGCAAATCATGCCCTTCTAATGTCAACAATCTATGCTTTCTTAATGTTTTCCATTCTTTGACCCACATCAAACTTGCAGCTTGATAATACAATTCCCAATTAGGCAGGCCAAAACCTCCTCTAATTCTAGCATCTTGCAAAAGCTTTAGCTTTATTCTCGCTTTTTTATCTTGCCATATAAACTTCAACATGATTTTATTTAAATCTTCAAAATAGTCTTTTCCAAGTCTAATTGGTATTGTTTGGAACAGAAATAAAATTCTGGGTAAAATATTCATCTTGATTGTTGAAATTCTCCCTATTAATGACAATTGCAAGTTTTCCCATTTCTTCAAATCTGTAGCTATCTGTTGTTTGAGTTTAATATAATTATTCTCTTTTAATGTGCTACATCTTGCTGTCAAATATATCCCCAGATACTTAACCTTATTTCTAACTTGGATTTTCAAAAGGTCTGCCAGTTCTTCTCTTTGTCTCAGTAGCATGTTCTTTGTCAAAATCTTTGTTTTATCTTTATTTATTTTCAAACCAACCATCTCACCATATGTCTCTATCTTTTCCAATAACCTTGGAGCTGTTTCTAATGGGTCTTCCAAAATAAAAGCTAAATCATCAGCAAAAGCTTGTAGTTTGAATTCTTCCTTTTTAATTTTCATTCCTTTTATGCTTTTATCATCCCTAATATTTCTATTCAACACTTCCAAAGTCAACACAAATAGCAAAGGAGATAGGGGACACCCTTGTCTTGTGCCTTTTCTTATATTAATAAAATCTGTAAGTTCCCCCTCCATCATTACCTTTGCTGTCTGTTTATTGTATGTGGCTTCTATTGCTTGAATAAATTATTTGGCAAAACCCATCTGTTCCAATAGTAATAACATGAATCTCCAGTTCAAGTTGTCAAATGCCTTTTGAGCATATAGAAATATCAAAGCCACTTGCTTTTCAGGATGAGCCTCATAGTATTCCAAAGTATCCAAGTTTACTCTCATATTGTCTCTGATTTGTCTCTTTGGCAGAAATCCATTTTGATCTGGGTGAACAAAATCATTAAAATATTTTTGAGTCTTTCTGCTAAAATTGAAGCAAAGATTTTATAGTCTGCATTCAATAAGGAAATAGGTCTATAGTTCTTAATTTGCAGTGGGTCCGCCTCTTCTTTTGGAATAAGTGTGATATAAGCCTCTGACAATGTTTTGGGTATCATCTTCTTTGACATAACTTCATTCATAACTTCTAACAGTGGGATGCTCAATGATTCTTGAAATGTTTTATAGAATTCTGCCGGAAGCCCATCTGGACCTGGTGCTTTTCCATTATTTTGTTTCTTAAATGCTTCATTTAATTCCATCATTGTTATATTGTTTTCTAGCATTTCTTCAGTCTCTTTAGGTATCTTCGGTAAGTTAGCATTCTGTAGATACTGTTTGACTTTTTCCTCATCAATATTCTCTTGTTTATATAGTTGCCCATAAAAATCTCGAATAATTTCCTTTTTCTCCTTGTTACCATAACAAACTTGTCCTTGATCATCTATTAGCTTCAATATTTTTCTTGATTCCTTCTTCTTTCTCAATTTATATGCTAGCCATCTACCTGGTTTATTTGCATCTTCAAAGTAATTCTGTTTAGAATTTCTAATTTTCAGTTCTTCTTTCTCTGTTAATTCCATTTTATGTTTAATTACATCCAGTTTCAATTTAATATCTTTTTTCTGTGGCATTTTCTGTAATTCTTTTTCAAGTCTTTTATACTCATCTTCCAAGGCCTTAGAAGCTTGCCTTTTCCTAATATTATTTTTTCTTGTATAATCTCTTATCAAATCTCTAGCATATGCCTTCATTGTATCCCAAACATTCTGCGTTGAAGTATCTTCTTTTTTATTTTCTCTAAAAAAAAAAGCCAGCTCCTTCTCCACCCGTTGTATAAAATCTTTCTCGTTTAAGATAGTGTTATTTAATGTCCATCTCAATCTTTTTTTTTTGTCCCTTCCATTTAGTTGTCATTGGGCTATGATCTGCCCAAGTACTTGTTTCGATATTTGTTTCTTGAATATTGGATATTAATTCTGTTGAGATCCAAATCATATTTAATCTGGACCATGATAAATGTCTATTTGAATAAAAAGTATATTGTTTAGCTTTAACATTTCTTTCCCTCCAAATATCTTTTAAAGTTAGTTCATCTGTCATTTTAAAAAAAGATTTAGGGAGAGTCTTTCTATTTTGCTTTGTTGTTGTTGCTATATAGTCCAGTTTATTGTCCACAATTCCATTAAAGTCTCCCATCATAATTATATTAACATAGTCCAGTCCAATTATTTTCATGTGTAGCTTTTTATAAAACTCTTCTTGTTTATCATTCAGAGCATAAATTGCAATCAAGAGTATTTTTTATATTATTGTCCATTATTTCCACCATTAATACTCTTCCATCTTCATCCGTGTAGATCAGTTTTGCTGGGATAGCCTCTTTAATATATAAAACCACTCCTCTTTTCTTACATTGAGTCAAAGAAGTAAATATTTTCCCCAATTTTGGCTGTACTAACAATTGTTCATGTTGTTTTTTAATATGAACTTCATGTAGACAAATTATATCGAATTTTAATTTCTCCAATTTATGAAAAGTTTTCCTTCTTTTAACAGCTGAATTGAGTCCATTTATGTTCATTGTAATCAGTTTTTTTTCCTTCCATGATTATGCTTTATATTTAGGTCTAACAGCTCTCGTGGATCTCACTTCACGCCGTTCTTTACTATCCACCTGTCCACCTACAGCTCCTTTCTCTTTTTCAGTCTCCAGTTGCTCCTCTTGAAACTCAATTAATGAGACCTCTTTCTCTGCCTCCTCTTCTCTTCTTCCAAAAAATTCTGCATGGAAAAGTTCTGCTTTCTCAATTGAATCATTCTAAGTCTCTGCTCTTGCCACGAAAACATTAATCCTTCTGGAATCAGCCATCTATAATTCACTTCGTTTTCCAGTACCATTTTAGTCAGAAATCGATATTCTCTTCTCATCTCTCTCACTCTTCTGGGTATTTGTTTTAAAACCACAATCTCTTTGCCTTTGTATTTCAATGTTTTCTCTCTTACCACTTGTAATATTTGTGTTTTAATGGATTTTTTGGTAAATCTAATATGGACTTCCTTTGGTAATTTATTTCTCATTGCATATCTTGTATAAACTCGATATACCTCATCTACTCCATCCATCACCTTTTCCTCTGTAATTTCCAAAGCATCTGCCAAAATTTCTATCATTATCGCAGCCAAATTTTATCCTTTTTCCTCTTCTATATTTTGAAATCTGAGATAAAATTCTGACCTTTCCATCTCCCACCTTAACATCCCACTTTTTTCTTGTTCAACCACTGTTAATCTACTGTCAATATTTCCAATCTTCTCCTCTCTTTGTTTACCTTTTTCCTCAATTTTTTGGAATCTCTCCTCATACTTCCCCATCATTTGTTTAATATTTTCCACTTTTTCATCGGTCTTCTCTATTCCTTGTTCAATGGTGTCTGATTTTATCTTGAGATCTTGGATTCCTTGCATAATCATCTGTAAAGTTACTTTTTCTTGTTCTTTATCTTGCTTCAACATTGTCTGAATTAAACGTTGTCCTCCAGCTGGTGGGGAGGCAGAGGTAGAAGTAGAAACGCCAGATGGTATTGGTTTCCTGCTCATTTTAATGCTTCCAAATCTTCAAATTCTTTTTAACTTTTAATCCAACTGGTAGAATAGCCAATTATAATCCAAAATGGAAAAATCCAATAGTAAAAGGCCCAAAACCAAAGAAGAAAAAGGAAAGAAGGAAGAAGAAAGATCTTCAGGTTCTTCTAGACCCTAATCCAATTTCGAAGTAGTCCACCATAAAAAAGGAAAAATAGAAAGGAAAAAAAAAAACCCAAAATAATAATATTGATAAAGAGCAAAAAAGAACAAAAAGAAAAGAAGAAATTCCTTCAGGTTCTTTACACCTTAATCCAGTTGAGAACTCTCAATAATCAAAAAAGAAAAACAGAGTGGTCCAAAAACATGGATAGAAAAAGCAAAAAAATCCCAATAAACATAAGGAGAAAAAAAGAAAAATAAAGAAAAAACTCTGAGGCTTTCCCTTTGAAATAAAAAGCAAAAATAAGAATATTACTAGAATTGAAATTTACAAAAAGGCTGGTGAGTATATATATATATATATATATATATATAAAAATATAAATATATATATGTCTGGCATTCAGCTTTGTTCAGGTATTTTCCCACATCATTGTAGTGGTGCTTTTAAAGTTGTAGCAATGTTTCAGCAGAATCTCATCTGCCATCATCAAGCTTCTGTATCGTGTTTGTCTGTGAGTCAGACTTTTACAATGGTTTCAGATTTAAATTTGGGGCAGCCTATTGCTGCGTCAGAATGGTTTTTTCTTCCTCCTGATTGGTTGAGAGTCTTGGTCTGTGTTTATTGGTCTTGGAGTTTGCTGTGTTCTGCTACTAATATTTTCTGTCTGTTTTTTTTTGGGGGGGGGCTCTTTTTGTATCTTGATTGGCTGGCAACATTGTGTTACTTTATTGGAGGCCTTTAGTGCAGCTTGGCTTTGGATAAATGGACGGCTATCATTAGTTAGGAAGCTGGGTTTCATCTGGGTGCCTGGTTGGGGTGTGTTTGAGCTGGAGGTATCAGGGGGGATCTGTTTGTGCCCAGGTGTTTGCCTGGCTTGTGGTGTGGAGATTTTTTTGTTTGTGAGTGCAGGCTTCCAAATGATTGACAGCTTGGTGGAATCATCTCTTCTGTTCATGCTTTCTGGTCTTTTTTCAATCTCTATGGCTTCTCTGATGATTCTGTGGCTGGGATTTTCTATGGTGGCTAGGGTTTTGGTGCCATTGAAGTTGATGTTATGACCTGTGGCTTCCATGTGTTGGACGAGTGAGGAAGTGTGTTCCAGCTTTTTGACTGCATTTTTGTGTTCATCCAGGCGGGTGCTTATTCTTCTATTGGTCTGTCCAATGTATGTGGCCAGGCATGATGCACAGGGGACTTCATATATGCCTTGGTTTTCCAGGTCAATTTTGTCTTTGGGGTTCCTGAGGATGGCTGCTATTTTTCTGTCTGTTTTGAAGGCAGTCTTGATGTGGTGTCTGTATAGAATCTTACTAATTTTGTCTGTAGTGCCTCTTATGTAGGGCAGGACAGCTGTTCCATAGGTCTGTTCATCTTCTGGGTCTCTATTATGTCTCAGTATGTTTTTGTGGATCAAGTTGGTGATTTTGCTTTTGTGGAAGCCGTTGGCTGTAAAGTGAGTTCTGGCCCATTTTACAAACTTTATGATCACAGTTGTTAAATGAATCACCACAGTTGATAAGTTAGTAACATGGTTGTTAAATGAATCTGGCTTCCCCATTGTCAAAAGGTTGCAAAAGGTAGTCACATGACCTTGGAACACAGCAACGGTCATAGATATGAATCAGTTGCCAATAATCTGAATGTTGATCACACAATCATAGATAAGTTATTGAGGTCATAAGGTAAAAATTGGTCATAAGTCACTTTTTTCAGTGCCATTGTAACTTTGAGTGGTCATTAAATTAACTCTTGTAAATTGAGGATTATCTGTATTCTAATGCTATATTCTCTGAAGGGCATAGATTCAGGCCTGTTGCTTATAATTTCCCTAAGCCATGGAATGTACTGTGCAATAATACAGGACCTTCTCTCTGTTACAACATGATTGTGGTATTAAAAATGACTATTTGAATCCTAGATAGTGAAATAACCATAGACATTCTGAACCCTGATCATAATTCTCTTTATCAGTTTTTAAATGAATTTATTTGCAGGAATCCTTTGATTCCCATGAGAACATTAAGCATGTGTGATGAATAGCTTGGGTTGAATCAAAGTAATGGATACTAGGGAGTTCTGCTTATACTGTTTGATATGGGCCATTTTGCACCTACATATACTTCTAGGACTAAAAAAAACTGTAAGTTACTTGATGGAGAAAAGAAAGCCAAACATATATAATCTCCTAGGAGAAGAGGATTACTCAATTCAGTCTGTATATAATTTAGAGATACAATTCCAGGGGGAATAACTTCCAGTTATCTTTTTAATTTATAGAGACAGTTCTTTGCCTTCTGCAGTTATTGTCTGCTGATAATATCATAAATGTGTTTCTTACAAACAATCCATTTGTCAGCTCTATTGTCAGATCCCCATTATAGCAGTTTAGGAGTGGTAAAGTTCAGGACTACTAAATAGTAGGCCAACATTCAAGTATGAGCAACATAAGACTTTTAAATCCATGTTCAATCTTTTGTTATTTATTCTGGGACTTAACCTTTATTTACCCACCAATAAACTTGAAATCCTGTAGGTCAAAGTACTTTGGGCAAAACTATATTAATCTGATTTTGAAGAGTCCCTAGAAAATACAGGAAAGTGAAGGATGAAATATACAGAGCTTTGTGCTTGTGGGAATTGTAAAATCCTACAACATAAAAGAATACTGTCTCTCTCTCCCTCCCAACTCCCTCCCTCCCTCCCTCTCTCCTCCACCCCCACAAGCACACTTTTCTCATTGAATAACCTAATCATAAACTAAGGTATTGCCATTATCATTAAAGGACAAAAGCTGTCCTTTTTCTTAAATGATAAAAGCATCACCTTAGGAATAGATGAAACAATACTGGCGAATGTACATTCCAATGCATACTGTGTAGTATAGATGCAAACACCACATTTTACTCAGTCACTCACACTCTGGTCATCTCTCATTTGGATTATTGCAATGACTCTACATGTGACTGCTTTTAAAATATTTGGAAGCTACAATTGGTCCAGAACGTGGTGGTGCAAACAGTTCTGGAGGCCTCTAGTGTGGCATATGTAATTGCCATATGTACACAAACTTCACTGGCTGCCAATTTGCTTCTAGGTTCAATTCAAGGTGTTGATCATGACCTTTAAAGCTCTTTATGGCATGGGTCCAGAATAGTTGAGAAACCATTTTACCTCAATGTCCTGCCCCATTCATTCTAGCAGAAGGAGTTTACTGCGAACCCCATTAGTCAAGGAATTTTTAATGGCAGGGCTTAGAAAAAGTCTTTTTTTTGCCCTAGCACCCAACCTTTGGAACATCTTGTCACTGGAACTGAGATGTAAACCCACCTTTCTGGCTTTCAGGAAGAGCGTTAAAGCCTAACTCTACTGGTTGATGAAGTGCCCTGATGGAGAAGCTGTAGACTATACATGGTTGATGCAGTGACATAGAAGGTCCCACTTTGCTCCACACCAAATATTTTAGTCTATATTTAATATTTTGTAAGTTTAATTTCAGGGACATGGTGGCTCAGTAGCTAAGATATTGAGCTTGTTGATCAGAAGGTCGGCAGTTCAGCAGTTCGAATCCCTAGTAAGTAATGGAGTGAGCTACTGTTACGTGTCCCAGCTTCTGTCAACCTAGCAGTTCAAAATCATGTAAAAAATGCAAGGAGAAAAATAGGGATCACTTTGGTGGGAAGGTAACAGCGTTCTGTGCGCCTTCGGCGTTTAGTCATGCCGGCCACATGACCATGGAGACATCTTCGGACAGCACTGACTCTTTGGCTTTGTAAAAGAAATGAGCATCGCCCCCTAAAGCTAGAAAAGACTAGACGTATGTGCAAGGGGAACTTTTATCTTTACCTTTTTAGGTTTAATCTGTTTTTATATTTAGCATTTTTATATCTCTATTATTTTGTTACAT
This sequence comes from Hydrophis major, assembly GCA_033807585.1. Taxonomy (NCBI): domain Eukaryota; kingdom Metazoa; phylum Chordata; class Lepidosauria; order Squamata; family Elapidae; genus Hydrophis; species Hydrophis major. The sequence goes on along the minus strand of CM066328.1, from coordinate 293,531,252 downwards.
TGTAAGCTACTCCGAATTGCTTTGCATCATGAGATGGTGGGTGGCATATCAATTTAATAAATAATTTTTTTTTTAAAGTGTGTCGGACTTCCGGTTTGCAAGGTTTCGGCAGTGGCAGGGATTCGCGATACTGCGCAATCCCTGCTGCCTTCGCCGCCAAGGTTCCCCCAATCCATTTGGATCTGGGAGATATAGCTGCCCCATAGAGGCAGCTGAAGACAGAGGTGATCCGGACAGGGGCTTGGGGGTGTTGCAGACACCCTCCCCAGCCGGCAAAACCCCCTTTTCCCAAGGCAGAGGAGCGGCGGTCAGCAATGGCCACCACGAAGAAATCTGCAGCCGGACAAGCAGGTGCAGGAGGGAGAAAATTGGAAGAATTATGAAAGTTGCTTTCAACTGGGACAAGGCAAGAGAAAGTGCCCTGGAATCTTGAAGGCTGCTAAGGATATATTGTTTCTAGTGAGAGTTACAAGCTGAGAATATCCTAAAAGGGAAAGGTGTTTTTTTTTTTTTTCGTTTCACTCTCCTTCCTAACATGACAGTGGATGAAAAATATCTTTTTGGCTGTGAGTGGGAAGGGAGAAGAAAAAAAATTGGAGCAGAATTTGAAAATAAGGAGAAGATTGCCTAGAATTCTAAAGAGTTACTAAACATCAATAAGACTTCTAAAAGATATATTTTAAAGGGAACTTTGTGACTAAACTTTAACCCCAGAAAGAGAAAGTGAAGGAGAAAGTATTTAAAAGAAACAGCTTGTTTGGATTGTTTGGTGATTTTGGAACTTCTGAGAATTATTTCTGATTAAAAGCACTTGGGTGGTTGTTTGGAAAAACTTTTTCTCTACACAATGGCATCACTTGTGGATGGACTGAAACTTGTATACCAAAAATATGAAAAAGAAAAGCAAGAAGGGAAAGATGTCCTTGGCACTCTTTTTCAATTTTTAGAAATGGCGGTTTGTACTTATGTAAAGCTGAATGAGCAACAGGATGATTGGGACAAAGAAGAAGCCATCTTTGATGAACAAATAACTTTGGTCGGAGAAGGGAAAAAGAAAGAGAAAAAGGAAAAGAAGACTTTAAGACCTGGAAAAACAACCCAAAAAGAGAAGAATAAGGTGAAAAGGGGACATTATGTTAGGAAACAACAGAAAGGGGGAAAGCAGAATAAAAGGGAGGTGGAGAGACAAGGAGAAGAAGAAGCAAGGGAGAAAGGAAGAAACGAAGGGTTGAGAACCCTCTCCTTAATGGTGGGGAGCAAGATGTAAAGAAGCAAAAGTTTTTTTAGAGATAACGGATAAATTTTATTGAAAAAGGGATTCTAGAAAGGTACATAAGATTGCATTTCTATATTTGTATTTAGAAATAACCATAGAAAATTGGAAATAATATATAATTTAAAATGTGATAAAATATTTAATATAATCTAGTGATTTTTTTTGTTAAGAAAAGGGGAGTACTGTAATGAAACAATGATTTAAGATATGTGATGTGGGGGGAAAAAATAATTTTTGGAAAGCATAAGTGTTCCCACAAAGGCATGATATTTAATTGAAATGGGTAAAATGTTTAAGATATAAATGATTGTTAATATTAATGATTAGACTATGTTATCCTAGTGAAACTTTTTGTGAAATAAGAGATTTGAAGTAGAAGAAGGGGGAACATTGTAATGAAATAATGATCTATAATATGTGATGTGGGGGGGGGAATAACTATGGAAAATAGGTGCGCCCATAATTGAATTGAATTTAATTTAATTTAATTGAAAAGTAATGTGCTAAATGTTTAAGATATAAATGAATATCAATATTAATGAATAGATTTGTATTGGTTTTGATAATACTATATAACTTTAGAATGTACCAGACAGAATCCCAATGTAAGTTATGTGTTCTATATTAAGTATTATAAATATAGGGGAAAGAGATAAAGGCATCATACTCCATTTAGTGTACAGGAGAAGTTTTTTTCAAAGAAGAAAGATAAATAGATAGCTGGAAATAGAATAGACAAAGAATAATAAATATTATGATTTGAATTGATAGGAGATAAATAAAATAAAATTGAGAAAATTTAAAAGAGAGGAGAAGTTATATAGAAAATTAAAAATGCTAATAAGATATGGAATGGTATGTAAAATGAATATGAATTTGAATTTGTGTCTGTACCAAGAGTTTTAACCCGGGACTAAGCAACTTTCAGAAAAGAAATTTCTTATGCTTTTATGTTTTGTGTTTTTGTGTATTTATGTTTTGTATGTCTTTAAAAATTAATAAAATTTGTTTAAAAAAAAGTATGTGCGTCAAGTTAGGAAAAGATAAAATGATACTGGAGAGCTTACATGCTGCAAATGTCACATTTCAAACTGCCCATCCCCATCTTATTTTAAACAAAGAATATACATTGCCAATTTCCTTTTATTTGGAAAAAATGATAAAACCTAAACTTTATTCAACCTCAGCTCTCATGCATGAAGGACAAGCTGCGATCTGGCCTAAAGCAAACAAGATGAATGATTCCTATCATCCTTTCATGTGACAGTGATCAACTATGGGGAGGAGCAATTATGAGGGAAAGTAGATTTACCATCACCATCACTTATACAATCTAGCCAAGACAGCAAAAGAATGATGTCATCTAATAAGATTCAGAAGGCTTTCTATTGTGACAAGAAGCAAAGCATTTTCTTGTGAAGCTCAGAATTCCTACTTAACATTCATGCCCTTAATAGTGTAGTTCTATCCAGGATTCACCAAAAGGATTCATCGATGCTTGCAGTTAAGTGTGCCTGGGATTTTGGTCTATTAATATAGTGCAAATCATACTCAGAAGGCATCGGATTCATTAAACTCACTAACACTTAAAATGAAAGAAACAAGTGCACAAGGGTGAAGTTTTATTGATTAGACGTCACTGGATTTCAAAGATACAGAGCCAGAAGCTCTGTCAAGGTCATAATATTGAATATTCCTTTAACACTTTCACTTGTCTGTCCTTCTTCAAACTGCAGCAAGGAGAACTGGTCTGAAGGTGGAATTAACTGGAATTTAACCCATACGCACACCTTCAAATCCAAATATCAAAGGGCAGAACTGAAGACTTGTCCAACAAAAAACATCATTTAAGAAACATCAATCTTTTGCAAAAAGAAAAAAACCAGACTCTGTTTCAATATACTGAAATGCAGACATCCCACAGTTCCTTTCAGAGCTAACTACCTTCTCCAAGTTGCAGGACTTTCCCAGAAATGATCATCAGACTTCAGAATGAATATCATTGTCCAAATAAGCCAATTTACTCACTCAAACTAGCAGGCAAGAAAAGGCAGTAATGAATAAATTAAAATCAGATTCTAGCATTATAATTATTTCAGCAGATAAAGGAATAACTGCAGTCATGATGAACACAGAAATACTATGTTCACATATTGTAGCAGAAACTTTGCTTGGAGGTATTAGCTCATACCAAGAAAACTAGAATAACTTCATCCCCAAACTATATAGAAAAATTAATCAATGCCTCTTGAACTTAGAAAACAACATAAACCTCCCAGGAACTACAAAAAACAAAATCCAGAAGCATCAATAGTGCTGATTGGTGGATTTCCCCAAATTAATAATAATTTTTAAAAAAATGTCCAATCATTGCACTTTTTCAACATCCTAGTTTAGGGGTTTTTCAAAACCCATCCAGAATGTTTTAACTAGAATTAATGGGATGAAACTTAAAGGATGTAAATAGAGAATACACATTTGGAATAACTTTTTGACAGTAAGATTAGCTGCATAGGAACCTTTGTCAACTGGGGCAGCTCATCAACACCAAAGAAAGCTATAGAATTTGACTACCTCTAAATACATTCCAAAATAAATCCCCTCCCCTTTCATTTCACAAAAAAATACTCTATGAAACAATACAAAAAAACAGAAAGACATAACAAGAAGCACTACAATAACACTTTCAAGCAAAATAAATCCATGTGAACCCACCAGCAGATTGTTCCAACCATTCGGCATCACAATGGCCCACAATCCTATAGAAAGCTACAAAGAATTTCTGGGTAAATCAAAATACTGTACATCTTGCCAAAAGAGCTGATATTGTAAATAAAATAGGTTCTTGGATTTGTCCTATCTCAGGTAAATGGCACCAGCCTCATCAGTGAACTGCAGAATACATCACTGCAGTAAAAAACCAAGATCACCATATCCTACAGCCAACCACAGATTCAAAATGAGTCACAGCCAGCTTGTGGGGGAGGATTACAGTACTGGTAGATTGCATTAACCACAAGAAAGCTAGAGAATACCTGAAAGCTTGGCACATTAGCAGATCAAGGGGGCTAGATATGGCCTACCATGCACTCAAGGGCTTGATCCACACCATGACCAACAAACCATTCAATCAAAGTTGAATGGACACCATCCCCTGCCAGCAACTAACCACTAACCAATCCACTGCAAGGGAATTCTAAATTCTAAATTATTGCACTGAGGAAGCATCATAAGATGATGGAAGGAAAGGCCTGCAGAAACCTTACTTGGTACCTAAGCATTGCTCTCCCAAAGCTTCAAGGCCTTTTAATATCATATTTATTGTATCAAATGTCAGAAGAAAGCAATTTCTTCTCCTTGGAGTTGTTCATTCTCTTCTATCACATTGAATGAGAACTAGCAAAAAAAGAAATGTAACATTTTTTTTTCTTTTACAAATGTCTTTAATGGCCACATACTGGCCCAGTTCTGTACCTTGAAAGATACAGAAAGTGAGATGAGTAAAATATTCATTTCCTGGCATGAAGATCAAATGAAGCTTAAACCAAAGGACATTTGTGTGGGTACAGGGACGTGTGTGTGTGTGTGTGTGTGTGTGTGTGAAAAGTCAAGATAGCACTTATGACATTCAAGAAAGCATGGCTTGCCATGTAATATGCCATGTATATGCAATGCACATACAAAATAGTGAGATCACCTGGTTGCAGCCACTGTTTTGACTTGACACCCTACTTTAACTTGTATACCAGATTTATACTCCATTGAAAGGAGGGAAAGGAGTCCCTGCTAACAATAACTCTGCTAGTTATTGTTGACTTTAATGGGTGGCACTCATCACTCTTTTGAGGCCTTGAGCCACATTACCCAAAGATGTTTCCATGGCCATGTGGTCAGCATGATGTCACAAGCAATGTTTCTTCCTCCCTATTTATTTACCTGCATTTGCATGCTTTCAACTGCTAGGTGGTCAAGAGTTACTGGAAGACAGGTGCTCACCCCATGCATGCAGCTCAAATCTGGTCTGTCAGTTTTCCAGCCAACAAACCAGCACCTTAGCCACTGAATCATTGTACTGCCCGTCCTCCATTGAAAGGACATAATAAGGACTTGCAACCCTATAAGAAAAATATTTCATAGGATTCAGTATATTTGGAACAAGGAGCCTTCAAAATATTGCACTAAATTGTCAAAATGGAGTTCAGTATCTCTATTTTTTTTAAGATTGCAGAGCATTTATATCAAATTGTTCAAAAGATTCTATTTATCACCCACAAAGCCTAAAAGAGTTAATTGGAACCTGACTAACACAGCAAAACCAATAACAAACACTAAAATAATTTTCAAGTCCAACTTTATGGTTCATTTAAATAACTACTGGTGTTGACTAACCTTTCCTATTGTATCACGTGGATAGAGATGGAAAAAGTTCTTAAACACAGAAAGTTAGGGAAATATAGCTAATTAATTGTCCTCCCTATAATTTCCTTTGGAGCATGTTTGACATGCTAAAACATATGCAAATTCAAACTGTGGAGCAGTTCTTAATCAACCATTAATTATCAGTAAGGTTGAATGGAAATCAATGTTATGCGGAAGCAAAAAAAAACATAAATTAGTTCTTCACTTGATGTCATTATCAGGTTCTTTTATCAACCAGTCAGTTTTAAAAGTTATTTTGTTTGTAAGATAGATAAAAATAAGACTGAGCAGAAAATCTGCCAGAGGCGCTCAAATGCAATTCATTCATTTCTCCTTCCCCTTCTTTTTCCTATTTCTCAATAATTGGTTTCACTCACCACACTATATCTTTGTTTTGCTGTAAAAACTAAACTTTCCTTCCTTCCTTCCTTTTCCTTTCCTTTCCTTTCCTTTCCTTTCCTTTCCTTTCCTTCTTTCCCTTCCTCCCTTTCTAAAAATCTCAAATTCTTTTCTTTATTTAGGGGGGGGGCATGAAATTGATTTTTAAAAACAAATAAACAAACATTCACCCCTTGATGAATCTAATCAAATTGTCTCCGATCTGCCTTGGACACTTTTGAGAGAATTCCCTGGAGACGATGCACCATGTTCTGTGTGCTTGTCACAGAGCAATTCAGAGTGATAGCTTGTCAATAACAGAGGTGCCAGTCTTACGCATCTTTAAAACATTGGAGAATATAAAAGCTTTCAGGCTCTCTTTGTAAAAGTTAGCATTCAAAACTCAGTGAAGAATCAATCCTTCTCAATGTTCAACTTTAATTTTGTTTTAAGATTTATATTGATTTCTTAATTAAATATTTTATCTTTTTACAATAAAAAACTGAAAGATTCATTGTATTAAAAATATTTTCTGTTTATGGAGAACTGAATTTAGCCAAGTTCTTAGTAAAAAGAACCAAATAAATGACTTTATTAACCAATATAGACATCCATCAATGAATAAAAACAGACATATAATTTCATATTGAAGTTTGTTCCTTTGAACCTTCATGCCAATTGGTACAATGCTAGACATTTATGATAATACAACATTTGCAAAATTATAAGCTGCCATCATTATATCAAAAGGTGAAGAATTTTCAATTTTAATGGAAAATCTAATATCGCTATATACTGTATAATTAAAGCTGCCAAATAGGTATTAATTGGTCGTCCCTCTTTTAAAAAAATAAATAACTAAAATGTAACATAAAGTTTCCATGGTCAGATAAAAATAAATGATAATTTCCATATTAATTTCCATATGTTCATTTGCATTGTTAATATGAAATAAAATTGGGTATACAAGTAGTATGCTTACATTATCATGTGATGTGGATTTTAAGTTGCATTATCCAATTGAAAGCTATGGAAATATGGGATGCTCTGACTCCATTAGGGTTAGGGGTAACACAGAATTTATGACACTGGATGACCTTGCCTGAGGAATGCTATTCACCAAAGAAGAGGAGATCCATAGCCAATTGGTTTCTGTATCCATGAATCTGATGAGTGATTTATCTAGAAAAGCTGGATATGGATTCGTTTTCTGTACTCCCACTGACCAGTGTGTTTTCTTCCTATATGCATTGGTAGAATTCTGTCTACGCAAGAAACAAAATCTTTCTTATGACATTGGACCTTCTTAACAGCACACTTGAATGGGGCAAACAAACTCAGCATGACATATGACCATACTAGTAATTTTGCATTCTCTCTACTGAGCACTCCAACAGCAGTGGCCAAGGTAGTCATTCTGGATGAAATGATAATCACCCCTAAAGAAGCTGGTTTGTGATGGGTTTTCTCTTAACTCTTGGCTCCTGCTCAAACAGCAGATGAAATGAAGCAGCAGTGTGACTTGTCTTTTACATGATCTGTTCTAGATCATTACAGAACTGTACTTCATTAACACTAACTGACTCAGGAGAGAAAGTATAAATTATTCTAATTGTGTATCCCATACACCATGGTCCCCAACCTTTGCAGCTTGGCAGCTTGGCTGGAGGGGGACAGGGGAACCAGGCCACATAAATGAGTTGAGCTGCGTGTGACCCAGTTGTGAATAGGCATGGCCAGGGGTTGGTGACCCCTGCTATGCACAATTATAGTGTTTGGATAATGCAAACAATGGATTCATCATCCACTCTCCAGGCAAAGCATTTATTCTTGGGTGTTGACAGCATACAATAACAGAGCATATGGTTTCAAGAAGTAAGTAAAATAGAGACTAGTTGGCTTTATTTTATGATTATGGCATCTTCTGTCAGATTCCATATGAATTTAACTGGAGGAAGGCTTAACCTCCCACACTCTTTTTGCTGATTTTTCACATAGATTCACATACCTATGGGGCCATAAGGGATCATATACAACAGTGACATAAACAGAGTGACTAGAACAGCTTCATTTTTAAAGGATCATTTTAGAATTTTGTTTGAAAAGTGAAAAGGAATAGTTAATCCATCAATAAGTCATTTACCTTAGGGCAATTTGGGCTAATGTAAATCAGTCTAGGCTAGTTGTTGGAATTAATAGTTTGTACAATGTACTTGCATCTGACCCACTTAAGTGCACAGTGTGAGAAGACCTTTTGAGTACCGTAACAAAAAAGTTTTATATATAAGTTTTAAGTTTAGCCATTAAAAATAATGGAGGAGAGAAATGTGGTTTTAATTTTATTTAGGCACACAATAAAAAGATTGAGTCTTCAATATTCTTAGCTATATATGCAAGCCATATGGGAAAAATCTGACTGGTCATATTGATATTTGGATGCTTTCCTCACATGTTTTTGGATTCTGAAGGGAAACGTCTTTTAATTATACTTTAGACTAAATTAAAAACAAGCCGCTCTAATATTCTCTACATCTGTAAGACTGCAGTAAGACTGCATCCTAGTCAATGTCAGCTTGCTTCTCTGTTTGAGATGGAACTGCCAAGTGTGGCAAATCAGGAAATCCAGGCAGCTCAAATGAATATAAAGGTTTATTTAAAGCTTAAACTCTCTACAAGAATCTGAACTATTTGATGATAGATAAGAGTCAATGGAATTCAAGGTGGACCGGACTTAGATCTCTTCTGAACATGAAGGGACTCAAGATTGATGGTGCATTTGACCTCTTTCTCAAGTTCAACCTGGTCATCTTCTAGAGGAGCCTTTGAACAAGACTGAGACCATTAGTTTTTACTGATTTGTGGAGAAATGTAACATATCCATGTATATATTTTAAGAAATTAGCAGATTTTTCAACATTGGTATGTGTTTATGAATGCATATTCTGCTTTATGTCTCTATGAACCAGGTAAAGCCAGTTAAAAACTTGGCTTACATTAACCCACTTTTAAATTACAATGATTGCACTGTGAGTATATAATATTGCTAGCCAGGGTAAATAACACATGCATATGGTATTGAATAGTTTATTATTTTAAGCCCACTTCAGTGTAATGTAGCACTTCTAACTCAATATTATTGAGTGGATCAACACACCAGTCTATCTAACTCAGAATTATTTATACAGATGGCTGTTGCCTCTTTACAATTTCAGGAATTTTCTAACCCTACCTGAAGTTACCAAAAACTCGATCTGGGACTCTTTCTATGTAAGATATGTACTCTAAGCTATACGTTTGTATGCATGTGATTGTCCTGATGAATTCCACTAGATGCATTTATGAATAAACTGGTTCCAGAATTAGATTCTGGAATGACTTTATTCTTTATATTGGCCAAGAAGATAAAAAATAAGGAGCAAGATTGCAGCCTTTGCTGGAACCTGGACAACCTTCTACTCACCCATGGAAAGCAGACTGTGAAAACAGGAACAACAGAGGTGAGGAACCACCAGACTGTTATTATTCAAAGCATATGTGGGCCTTTTTTTGCAAGTTTTCTTTGTGCAGCACCTCCTTCAGACGTCATGCTCAATAAAACACTTGTTCTCCAAAACTCAAAATGAATTAAAGTGGGGGGGGGGGGGGGGGGAAAGGTGAAACAAAAGCCACACTTTTAATATGACCTGTATTTTATTGGAATTTAAACACCCAAGTGAAAGGGATTTACCTCAAAGAATCTGATCTATATGATATATTCTATATGACTGAAAATTGCTTTCTGGCTCTTCATAAAGTTTTGATTTGACTGGCAGGTTCTATGTGAAAAAGAATAATATGTGAGCCCTGCTTTCATTTAGATGTGCATTCCCATGTGTCACATTGCATTATGTATTTTCATTTAGTATTTTACAATGGCAATAATCACTTCAGGTGCATTATTACTGGACCACTATATGAAATAGACTAATATGTGTCAAACTGAATGGCAGTTGGTTAACCCTTAGTTTGATCTTGCTTATAGAAGTCTTCAAGAAAGTTTTCAATAGAAGCATAGTACTGATAGCTTTCTCACTCATTCATACAAGCAGGAATCTTCAGTGGAATATTAGATCCACACAAGTCACAAAGAACATGAGCCATAGTTCATTAAAAATTTCTGTGCCTCCTTACATTAATTCATGTTCATTGGGGACTAAATTTAAATATTTACTGGTATATGTTTAGTTTTACTTTCTCCAGTGTATTACATTGGTTGATAAACCACGATTGCAAATGAACAATATTCTCCAAAGTCAAGGGAAAAAAGCAATGCTGCCCATATAGAAGGATCTGAAAAGGCCTAATAGTGCCTTCTTCAGTGTTCTATCCTTTGGTTTTTTTGCCTTCTAAATTTTGTAGCCTGGGACGAGAAAACCAGAGTGGTCAGTCACAACAGTCTTGCTAACAAGAAGAATAAAAACCAGCTAAGCTATTGCATCACCAGAGGATAAACCCAATAGTAGGAAATCAGCCATAACAATAACAACAACAACAACAAAATGGATAAGCATGAATTTAGTTTACTAATATTCACCATGATTAAAGTTTCTAAAAAGCAAGTGTCTCTGCCCAGCACCTGAAGCCAATTGCCAATAGAGTCATGCTTCACTTTAATACCTCTGGTTACTTACAAAAACAGCCAAAAGTAGCTAAGACGCTTAAGTCTTCCACCAAGAGGATCCATGTCAAAGAAAAGTCTGCATAAGAAATAAACAAACATGTCTTTTCTAAAGCCAACCCCACTAGATAGATCAGATCAGGAAATCAAGTCCATGGGAAGGCTAAAACTATTTTTGTTGGCTATAACAAGAGAATATTTCAAGTTTGATTGTGCCATACTCTCTCTTCCTTCTCAAGAGAATTGTTGTGGACTTAACACATGTTTCGGGCTCTTTTGCCTGGGCCTGAATACATATCTCCATCAGGGTCATCTTCTTATTCCCCATAATAGTATGCAGTTGGCAAATCCCTTACTGCCACAAAAGAGTAGCTTGACCCTTTACAGCTGGAAATAGCCATGCTCCTGCTATGTTAATGGGAGCCTTGCAAGAAAACAGCTGTCCTCCCTGAACAGGAAAAATGATTCTACTTAATGTTGAGATCACTGCACTATATATGTTATCTGACAGAGTATTTCCCCCACCCCTGAATTAATTAAATGACATCAGGTCTGTACAGCCTCCCCCCCCCCCACAAGTGTCTTAGTAATGACAAAACTGAAAAACCCATAAACATTCTACTATCCACTTTCTTTGCAGAATGTATAATAGTTTATGGCTCCCACATGTCTCCTAAAATAATTTTCCTGATACAGAAATGGATTCAATTGGTAAATTGTCTGGAATATAGATGTAAAATGAAGAAGGATGTTACACACCTATATCAGAGGTGCAATCTTCTTTTTAAGCAGCAGATAAAAGAACATTACATACTGTTTCAAGTGTGCAGTGGAATCTGTGGAGAGACAACGTTGCAAAACGTAGCAAGTTGGTGAGCATAGCATGACAATGAATAGAGATGCACATACAAAAGTGACTAGGCTTGAATCATAATGTTTTCTCTGCTATTTTGATCACCCACTTCTGAATACCACTGTGTCTACAGTCATGCCGTAGAATGAGTCCAAATGTCACAATATTTCTAGTGCTACTGAATTTGCTTTTTTATTTGTCCTTTATTTAAACAAGTAAAATTGAATTTTCTTTTGTCACAGTACTTGAATTCATTGCTAAAACTGAAACAGAAGATAATGGAAGGGTAAAACTATTTTTCCAATACTAATTTAATTTATAAAATTCATTACCCATTTTTATATATGAGATTATGTCACCTTAAGCAACTGTGGAAGATTTACTGTTTTTGCCCTGTTGCCAATGTTTGAAGCTAGAGAGAGACAAGAAACACGGGGAAAGCCTTTTAACCAGGCTTGATAGCATGATCTTTTCATTGAGCTTTCAACCACTACTCATATATCCCAGTAAATCATAGCATTTCTAACTCCATCAATAAATCTGGGTACTTAAGATGCGGTATCCCAATATGCATCATTTCAGCAGACTTCTTCCTTTCCTTCTATTTTTTTTACAAATAAAGTCACAGCCATTTTTAAACAAAATAAAATGTTAAACAAAATGCCACACATTGTATTTTGAAATGCTGCTAAAGGCTATAATTTAATGAAACAAAGCCCTTTAAAAAAGAAAAAAGAAACCTTTAGGAAATGAATATATTATATATTTGAATCAGAATTCATCACAAGCTTTGAATCCATAGTAGGTACCAGCCTGACACTGATATAAAACCTCTGAGAATGTTTTTTGTGCACTAAGCACAAATTTACATCAAAGCAACAGCTTTCTCCATTACACTGAGTATTAAGCGACTATATCCATCTACTTGACAATTTTGTTGGTTTTCACCTTTGTGCCTCCCCCCCCTCCCTTTTCCTCACAGTTCCCTGGAATTTTGTGGAGTGATGAAGTCATTCTGCTGTCGCTTAGGATGGATGATTTAGTTTGACATGAAAACCTCATTGCAGGCTCAAAAAGTCTTTGTGATATAAAGTAATACAAAATACAAAAATTAACCTAAGTCAGGATATGGGCCCATTCTTATGTCTTCAAGCATCCATATTATTTTTTTCTCTTCTGGAAAAACAAAATGTCAATACCAATCATATGTTTTAAATAATATTACATATATTTTAATGAAGTTTCAGTCAAATGTAGAATGTTTCAGAAGAACAAGTCTGACTTTCTTATGTTAGCTTTTTCTTTTAGCGTATATAAGTTTGAACAGATGACAAGAGAGACAAAGGGCAATGCTACTGTCAAAATGCTAAATCATACACATTCTTAGAAATTTCTTTACTAAAATGAATCATTGTCCATAATCTTTACCAACCTAAATGGGGAAAAATTATGAGTAGATATGTTGATACGGAGAGGAATAATTTAAGAATCCAGAATAGGTTTAGTAACTTCTTATTTATTTGAGTATTCCAACCCCTGGCAATGGTAAGGGTTAGGTTCTTTTTCGATGCTTTATCAGAATAAAGAATTCAACATTTATATTCAATTTTTATTAGTGCAACATATAGTACAGCTAGATTCTCCATCCCTACTTCATCTATTTAGATTCAGAGTCTGTACTCCTCCCTCTGCAGAAGCATATTTCAAACTCAGTAGCATTGTTGTGATAGTGTTCCACCTATCACCTTGTGTTTGTTATTCGCTCTACTAATTTCCAAGTGGAGAGCTGTTTGACATTTTTAGCAGCTTGTTTGGCTATTGAGCATAATTTTCATTTGCCCTTCATCACATTTTGAACATGAGACTGGCAGCAATGTTCACAGCCTCAAACTCATGCTCCGGGAGGACATGGTTCAATGCAATGCAAATCTTTCTCAAGCAGGCTTCCCTCCTGCTAAGGAAAGAAGAAGAAAAAAACAACACTTGCACTCTTTGAAAGCCAGAAGTTGCAGTTAGAATGATCAACAATCTGGCTTTGTGTGAGGCCTTTAGGGTCACATAATATAAAGAGAAGTTTAATGTTTAATGCAGTGGGGGAAGTAGTTAGTTACATACATACAAGTCAGGAGTGAAATTCAAAAAAATTCCCTACTGGCTCTGTGGAAGTGGCTTGGTATACTTGATATAATAGTAATAGCAACCAGGAATGATTTTTTACCAATTCAAATAATCCCTACCACCTCTGCCGAAGTGGTTGAATGGCTGGCTTAGGAATTCTGGGAGTTGAAGTCCTCCAGTCATAAAAGGATCATGTTTCCCCACCCCTGGTCTAATTTGAATATTATTGCCTGTGATTGATAGCAAATGTCAGATAGAGGTGTTAGCACCAGCCCCTATCCTTCACATAGTGTCTCTGTGTTAGTGTGTGTATATTCAATTCTTCTCAGTCTGGACAAGTTATTTTAGTTTTCCTGGCAGGGTTTTTCAGAAGTGTTTTGCTGTTGCTTCTCTCTAGGGCCAAGAAAGAGAGACTGGCCCAAGGTAACCCAGCTGGTTTTGTGCCTAAGGCAGGGCTAGAATGCACAGCATCCTGGTTTCTAGTCTGATAGAACTGTACCAAACTGGCTCCCATAGCCTTAATATACACTGAGCCTTGGTGGTGCAGTGGTTAGAGTGTATTACTACAAGCTACTTCTGCTGCAGCCAGCTGCCTGCAATTTGTCAGATCAAATCTCATCAAGCTAAAGGTTGACTCAGCCTTCCATGATGACCCAAATTGTTGAAGGCAATATGCTGACTCTGCAAACCAGGGGTCTCCAACTCTGGGAATTGAAGTCCCCAAGTCTTAAAGTGGCCAAGATTGGAGACCCTACTGTAAACCATTTAGAGAGGGCTGTAAAGCACTATAAAACAGTGTATAATTCAAAGTGCTATTGCTATTGCTATATCAGCCCTTAAAGCTACCAAGGATTGCACTAATGAATGTCCATATGTTAGCATGTACCTGGCAGGTATAGTTGTATCATAGAAATATGGCCTCTCCCCGACTCTTAAAGGTTCAGGGAGTTAACAGACTAGTACTGCTCTATCATCATCACATATATTCTATGCACAGTAAGTAGGGAAAATCCAAAAAGTACCACTTATGTAAAAAGGGCTGAAACTTTTGATAACTTCTCAGGCAGACACCTGCCTAATTTGTTGAACTACAAGGAGGAGGAGGAGGAATGTCAGCCCTTCGCGGCAGATCAGACTAGGAAACCAAAGTTATGAATGCTTTCCATTACCATTTTTATGATAGAGTTGTAGTACAGAATCTTGCAAGTCTGAGCGCTTCCCTGTTCCTTCCTTTTATCTTTAAGAAAACTAGGAGGGATCAACGCTGAGACTTTTTCTCAAATTACATTTCTGCTTTTGACTCAGATTTCTTTTGTTTTGCCAAGAGGTTTAGCCTCTTCCTCCAGGGTCCTCAAGGTTATACTTACAGCCCTTTACAAGGTACAACACAAGAAGACTTGAAAGATTCTGTTGTTATAGCCAATTTCATTAGAAGTCATTTTAGGCTTGTTGTAGAGTTGATTTACTCATCAGTTCTACCTGTGGGTGTAAATGCTGGATGACATTCTGGGGCAATTTTATATGAAATGAAATGTCAATTACACTAATACATCCTTTTTGTGTGTGTTATCATTCCTGGTCTGGTTAGAAATGTTTAAAATTGATCATCCTTAGAAACATAATAAAAATATTCTCTACATTCACCCTAGATTTGGGGGAAAGTAATTGTTCCTTACAAATATTAACTATTAGGGGCCATGTGCCTGAAGTAGAAAGATGCATTATAAATCAGAACAAACAAATGGACATTGAAAACTAAATGTCACGGTAAATGATCCAGTCCCAACTTCTAAGAATGACTAGAATGATTTTCTAATACTGGATGATACATCTCTGCCAGCAATGTGGTCTAGAAAGATACTAAAGTTAACATTTGACCCGTTTGAATGGACATTATTCAATCTTTTTGCTAGCATTTGTGAATGCAAGGAAAGGATATCCTAGTATGTTTGTTTTCCCTAGGATCTATGGCACATGTGCTGGTCCTATTGTTCTGGCTACTACAATGCACTGCTAGTCATTGTATGTACCTACGCAGGATGGCCTGAGTGTATCCCTATCCGCACAAAGAAGGCTACTGAAGTTGCCAGGGCACTACTCCACATCATAGTCCCTAGATATGGCCTACCTTCTGGAATTTCATCAGATAATGGTCCTGAGTTTATCCACAAGGCCACTCAGCAATTAGCTGAGATATTGGGTATCACTTGGAAACTCCATTGTAGCTTCCATACCCCCTCTGGAGGCAGGATTGAGAGGATCAATAGAACTATTAAGGAAAAATTGGCCAAAATATGTCAGGAAACCCACCTTAAATGGCCAGATGCTTTGAGTTTGGCTCTGGTTGCTGTCAGGTGTGCTCCTCAGAGAGGTGTCTCACTTTCACCATTTGAATTATTATATGGCCGGGTCCCCAATCTACTTCGTCTAAATATTCAAAATACCGTACAGATTTCTGATACAGTTAGAATGCAACAACTACAAGCTCTTAATACGATAGTCCAAAGATTACAACAATATGTATTAACTTGCAAACTCCTTGTCTTAGTGACCTCCCCACATAACATACATCCACAGTTGTCAGGATTTTAAAAGATGAAACTGGTATTATGGATAAACCAATCAAAAACAGTTTGGGGCACTATTTCTTTATATGTTGACTGTTGTGAGGATTGTACTTCCTAAGCAATGGAAAGGAAAAAAGATGCTGATTGTTGAATAGTGAATTTTTAAAATTGATCAAATAACAGAGATGGCAAAATTAACTGCCTTGATTAGAAACAAAGCTTTATCAGAGACTGGAAGCCATTTGTGGACTTTCTGAGTCTTAAATATAGTAACAGATGGTTAACAGAGGGATTCAAAGATTTATTTAATGAAGTATATACATTAATTAAGGATGGGAAAGCTAAAAACTATTTGTAAACCAAGGAGAGGAGAAGCAGCAAGGTTTTTTTATATATTTTTCAGCATCCAGCCTCAGTGGACTTTTTATGTTTAACATGAGATCTATTTGACTTTTGGGGCATTATTTTTTTCTTTTCCCTTTTTTTGTACACAATATTTTTTCCATCATTATTGTCGGATGTTTGGTTTTTGGTTTTTTGTTTTATTCTTGTTGATAAACTCAATTATACAAAAAAATGTATAGCCTAAATTTAAATAAATCATTTTCTATACAGATAGTTCTCGACTTATGACCACAAGTGAGCATTTGAAATTACAACGTCACAAAAAAAAAAAAATGACATACCACTGGTCTTACGACTATTGCACCATCCCCACTGATCAAAATTTTGGTGTTTGACAGTTCCAAGATTGTGGGTGCATGTGGTATCCAGACAGTTTAGAGTTAATGGGATTTGGGATAGTTAGTTAGGAATTGTGAGCTATTCCCTTAAGAGAATGCAACATGGTAAATGTAGTTACGGTATCCTGGGAAGTGTAGTACATGTCATGTGGCCACATCTGTAACCCTGATTGGTCACTAAATTCACCCTTGGTGGGTTGGGGGAGGTTTCTTCACTCTTGCCTAAACACACAGCCTTGTGGTAGCAGTTACCCCCTGTCTCTATGATATGGGATGAAAGAGATAACCATCTTTTTACCCATAAAGACAGATATGCAAAGGATTGGACATTAAGAATAACCTCATGATCATTGTGAGTTGATGGGGATGCCTGATGAACTAATAAAAGAGATTTTGTATGGATGCTTTGTGGAGTTTATCTATCTGCCTTTGTACAGTATTTGTACAGGACAGGCAGAATAGTAAAAAGGTGGTTAAAAAATCTGGAATCCTGAAGCCCTGAGTATGCTAATAATCATGTCTGTGTCAGCAAGAATGACTTCTGAAAATTTGCCTTCATTCATGACACTCAACTCTGGATACATACAGAAAAAAGATGCATTATAAAGTGAATTGAAATAAGCAAAAGATACAGGTTAAATAAAAATCATATGGTTAAATGCATTTATTATGAAGACACCTTCACCTCCCTAAATCAAGGATCATGGTGAGTCATACAGATCCAAGTGTGAATATCACCATTAGGTGCCAGGACCAGAGGAAAAATCTGTCAAGAAAAATCAGTGCAAGTCAGGGAAACTAACACTGTTGTGAAGGAATAAAGGTATAATAAAGTTATCTAGAGCTTGAAGTCAAGTGCAGGGTTCTGGCCCTGCACTTCTGATTGGCCGCTAATTGGCAAGATCAGATTGATCCGTTCAGGAGAATCTGATTGGCCATTAACGAGCCATTCCAATTGGTTAACGGAGCTAGCACTCCCGGGTTTCATTGGTTGAATAGTTAATAAGTTGCCTATATAAGAAAGGCTGTAGCAGCCATTGAGCTGAGCTGTCACACCATGTAAATAAAGAGTTGAAGTTCACTGTTTCACCGGCTCGTCTCCATTCTTTCACGCCCACGCTCAGTACATAACACTGGTGATGAGGGTGGGATGTGGAGACGTCAGAGCTGACTGAACAACGAAGAAGATAACCGAGCATGTGGCTGAAACGCACAATGGTGGAAACATGTCCGGCGGCGTCATACCACCCGCTCCATTCGACCCAGTGCAAGAAGACTGGGACTCCTATATGGATCATTTCCAAATGTTTTTGGAAACCAACAATTTGAAGGATGCCACGACCGGGAAGAAACGGGCGGTATTCCTAACGCATTGCGGGCCGACCATATTCAAGATGGCCAAGGCGCCAGCAAAACCGGCAGAAGTAAAGTCTATGGACTGGGACGTCCTCAAACCCCTACTGAGAGCCCACTATGCACCTACCGTGCCAACACTCATAAGGCGGCACGAATTCTATCAAAGAAACCAGCGGAAAGGAGAGAGCGTCGCAGACTTCGTCACGGACCTCCGAAACCTGGGAGGCCTCTGCGGGTTCACTGACCTGGAAGAGGCCTTGAGAGACTGAATAGTTCTGGGACTAGATACACTAGGCGTGCAGAGTAAGCTGATGGCGAAAGGCAACATCAGCCTTGCTGATGCCATTGCTGATGCTACTGCAGCAGAAGCAACCAGAAAGTCGGCTGCCCAAATGCGCCACAACCGCGCTCCAGTTCACCAACCGACTGGTGACCTTTCACCCAAGTCAGAAGGACAGTTCCCGACGACCCACCACGAGGACCTCTCTTTGTCGTCAGACAGCAACAAAGAAGAGGTCCATCGACTGCGGTCCGAACGGGACCATTACCAGAAGTCCCAACACCCATGCGCTGGCTGTGGGGCCAGCCACCCCCAGTCTGAATTCAAATTCCGCGATGCACTCTGCCACGAGTGCGGGAAACGAGGCCACATAGGACGGGTCTGTAGAAGTCTCCAAGGACCTAGCCAGCCCTTGAAAGGGGCTAACTACCACCAACCGACAGGAAACCGTCCTGTAAGGTGAGAACCAGTAAACCACTCCTACAGAAACAGAACCCTAAACTGCCCCACGAAGCGAGAAGAGGCTCACCAAACTATCACTGTTGGTCATGCCTCCTCCTTGGATGCCAAGAAAATCGGAGTTAAAGTGGCCATCGAAAATCAGCCCTGCCAAATGGATGTCGACTCGGGATCGTCTCTTTCGATGGTTTCCTGGAAGACCCTCAAGCAACTCATCCCTACTATCCAGCGTCAAGACCTCCGTTCCCAAAGACTTATACTTAAAGACTATCAAGGGAATCGAATTCCAGTTGTAGGATCCAGTCGAGTCTGGGTCTCGTTCAAAAACCGTACGGCGTACTTACCTCTGACTGTGATGGACAAAGACCGGCCTAGGCTGTTAGGCCTCCAATGGTTCGCGCCACTGGGAATTGAAGTGGCAGGCATTAACCGAATCGGCAACAGTGAATGGGAGGAGAACCTCGTCCAAGAATTCAGGGACATCTTTGCAGAAAAACTAGGCGAGTACAAGAGGACCCCGATATAATTTAACCTTGATCCAAAAATAGCTTCCATCCGCCTTAAGCCTCGTCAGGTTGCATTTGCCCTAAAACCAAAAATTGACAAGCAGCTTGATAAGCTAATAGCCCAGGGGGTGTTAGAGCCCACCAATCACTCTCCTTGGGAGACCCCAATCGTAACACCCATTAAGCCGGATGGATCAATTAGAATTTGTGGGGACTACTGAGCCACCCTGAACCACGCCCTGCAGCAAAACGCATATCCAGTACCGGTGGTGCAGCACCTCCTCCATTCCCTGAGGGGTGGAAAAGTCTTAGCTAAACTAGACTTAGCTCAAGCATATCAGCAACTGCCAGTAGATGAAAAAACAGCACAGGCACAGACAATTGTGACGCACCGAGGTGCCTTTAAATGTACACAGCTCCAATTCGGAGTGAGCATAGCCCCGGGGATCTTTCAGATTTTGATGGAGAGACTTTTACAGGGGATTAAAGGCATTGTCCCCTATTTTGATGATGTGTTAATCGCTGCCCCTACTTCAAAAATTTTACGGGATCGCTTGAGAATGGTCCTCCAGAAATTCAAAGACGCAGGTCTTAAAGTGAAGAAAAATAAGTGTAAATTGTGTACAGATCGTGTCGAATTTTTAGGGTATTTAATTGACAGTCAGGGCATTCACCCTATCGATAGCAAATTGAGAGCAATAAAAAACACTCCCAGACCCCGGAACAAGGCCGACCTCCAGGCGTTTCTAGGCCTTATCAATTTTTATAACGTATTCCTGCCGCACAAAGCAACTGTCGCTGAACCCCTACATCGTTTATTGGACAAAAAAGCCATTTGGGTATGGGGACATAGAGAAGAGCAGGCATTTCGAAATGTAAAGAAATTACTGACTTCTGACGCTGTACTGATGCAGTACAATGAGACCTTGCCATTAACGATCACGTGTGATGCCTCGCCTTTTGGAGTGGGCGCCATTTTGAGCCACATTTTGCCTTACGGTAGCGAAGCTCCTGTTGCCTATTTCTCAAAGACGCTTTCAAAAACTGAGCACAATTATAGCCAGATTGATAAAGAAGCCCTTGCCATTGTGTTTGCTTCAAAAGATTTCATGAGTACGTGTACGGCCAGGTTTTTACTATGGTGACTGATCACAAACCTTTGCTGGGAATAATAGTGGGAGATAAGCCAACCCCCTTTATATTATCTCCCAGAATGACTCGCTGGTCGGAATTCTTGGCTGCTTATAATTATCGGCTGTAATACCACCCAGGGAAAGCCATTCCCCACGCCGACGCATTGAACTGAGCACCGCTTCCAGAGACCATCGACGATCCCGCGCCTACAGTGTCAACGTTGCAAATCGAGACACTTCATACACCGCCATTAACGGCCTGAGATATCATGAGAGAAACAAAAGGCGACCCCGCCTTAGCACGAGTCCTCAGTTGGGTAGAACGTGGATGGCCATTGGACCAAGTACCTGATGACTTCATCCCATTCAAAAGTCGACAAACAGAGTTGTTTTCACAGAAAGGTTGCATCATCTGGGACGATAGAGTCGTTGTCCCAGAGCGACTCCAACGGGCAGTACTGAGAAACTTGCACGATGGCCACCCCATAAAATGCTTCAGGGCTTTCGGTGGGCTCCTGCAACACCAAGAAAGGTTTCAACATATTCACTGTGGGCTTTCCTGCCAAACGGATGGCTCGCACAACTATTGACTAGTAGTCTCGTAAATGGTCCATATGGTTGTAAGGATTCTATTTAGGATCTTGGGATGGGAAGTGAGCCTCAACATGTGCTGCTAGATTCCCATCTGCTCTGACATCAGGCTTTAATATCTCAGTTATTGTATTCTTTATGTTTTCCCTTTCTTCCGGATTAAACAGAGTCCCCATTAGTTGTTGGAGATCCATCCAAGTGGGATTGTTTGTGTCCACTATAGTTTTCACTAAATCTGCAACTTCTGTAGGTTTTTCACTAAAAGGGCCATAGCGTAGTTTCCAGTTAAGCAAATCTGATGTAGTGAATGGTACATGTTGGAACAATGGTAAGGTGACCAATGCTGTGGGGTCCTCACGATCTGTTACCAGCTGGTCAACCTGCCTAAGCAGTGCTGTCAGGGATTTTTGTTCTGTTTTGGATCTTGTCCTTGCTGCCACTGGTTCAACCTCTTGTTTAGGGTCTACTTGGGGGCCTACCTGGGGGTCTCCCTGGGCAGAGGTCCCTGGGGGCGAAAGATCGGCTTGGGCTTATCAATCTATCGTATCTGGTAGATCCCCTGGGCTTCTCATGAAGTGGGATATCCGGTCTAGTCGGGTTATTAATCCTGATGCCCCAGAGGATTCTCCCTCATTTGACATCCTTCTTAAGCCAAGAGGGGGTACGTATGGGGGTGGATGCGGTAATTCTTCTGGGCAGCTAGGCATGACTGGGGTGGACTTCTTTAGTTTGGTCATTGGTAAAGTTCATGACACTAGGAGCCTGAATCATTGTATTTTGAATTTTTTAAGCCATGGTGGAGGGTAATTTAATAGGTCGAGCCAGACATCTATGTAAGGAGCTTGGTCTGGGTGTCCTAGTGTAGGATGGAATACTAACTGATGAACCTGTACTGCTATAGAGGTGTCTAAAGTACCTATGGTTGGCTACCCCACTCCAAATGTTGGCCATTCTCCCTCACAGAACACCTGCAGTTTATGTCTACTCCACTTAAGACCATAGTCCTGAGATTCATATGCTTCCTTAAAATGTTTTAGCATACACCCCAATGGGATTAGGGGCACACTTTCTCCACCTCTCATGAGCCACTCAGGTCACCAGACAAGACAATTGGGAAGAGGGGTTAGAAGAAGGTATGGGGTCCTTCCTCTCTTGGTAACACCAGGGATTTCCACACACTCACGTCCGAACCAGGGAGCCGAGTGCACACGGTCTCCGATGGGAACTGCAGACACCACTCGCTTTCTACTGGCCCATGGTGTTGGACACTCACAGTCACTAATGGGAACCGCAGTAGCTGCTCACCTCAATCATTCCTGACAAGTCTTCCCACCTTAGTTTAAGAGAGGGTGATCAGTCCTCTCCTGCATCCCTGCCAACAGGGAGGGATTGCTCCCCAAGTCCAATACTTGCCTGCAGGCGTGTTCCTTCTCCACCGGCCAGCTGGAAGATGTCCTGGTCTCCTCACCTTTCACCAGTGGTTTTTGGAGGTATCAACCACCGTTGCCAGAACATAGCAGTATCGGGAAGTCCCTCGAATTCAAAGGACCGATGACGCCTGGGATTTCCCTTCAACTCACCGAAGCACTGGCACTCGGAGTGGACCCTCCAGCAGGCCTCAGGGCCCCTTGTGTCCCATCTGGGTCACCATAAATGTTGCAGCAGATCCTGTGTCCAAATTAGGACACAAGACCATGAAGGATAGGAGAATACAGGTTCAGAGCATTAGCATGGCAAATTCTGAACCCCCGGCTCTTCCTGAGGTGTTACTTTTATACATCTCATAGCCTCAGCCTAGCCCTGGCATTTCTCTTATCAAACTATACCATAACCTATGTACTACAGGAAAAAGAAGTAAGTCTAATTAGTCATTTGTTCTTATCTTACACCATTTGTTATTTTCCATATCCACCCTTGTTTATTGGAACATGTCTAGTTCTTTGGTTTAGTAATTTCGTGGTTTACACAACATTGTATTAAGCAAAGCTAAGAACTTCTGCTAATTATAAGAATACTTTTCTGGTAATTTTCCATTCTGCTTCACTACTTTTGGAAAGGTAGACAGATGCAATATTAATTAAATTTAATTGCTCCAACTTATTGTTAACATGCACTTCCTTCCCTGGTTTTGCTTGCTTGCTTGCTTGATTATGTGCCACCAAATCAGCACTGACTCTAAGCAAAAGCTCCCACCCTTTGTACTAACATTCAAATTATCTGCCATTTAGCAAAGCACATGGAGGAGGAGAAGACAAGTAAACAGGGACTCACAGAGTCTATTGCTCTTGATTAAAAAATATTCAGTGAATACAAACATACATTCACTTAAAGACTAAACAAATAATCTCAGAAGCATTTGAAGTTCTGTCTAACAGCATGATTAACACAGATATTTCCTAAGAAACATTACATTTCGAATAATAGTTTGGAATTATTATTACATTACAGAATTAATGAAGCCAATTAGTGGCACCGACCTATAACCTTAACAAACAATACAATAAAGTGTTTTATCAATAAAAGGTCTTAAATTTAAATACTTAAAAATTAAAATTTTGGTTGTGCATTAAAATAGCAGTATATTAAAATAATATTTACTGTTTAAATATAATATTCATTAAGGCAGGGGTGTCAAACTCATGTCGTCATGGTAGCATTACATGACATATCAGGACTTTTTTCCCCTTTGCTAAAACAGGGCTGGGTGTGGCCAGCATGGGCCAGAAGTTTGAGAGTCCGGAATTAAGGCATATTATAAGCAAAATACTTTATCAAATTAGTTGATCAGCCCGGGCAATTCTTAACCTCATACCAAATACATTCCTATTCTATTCTGTTTTTCGGATGATTATGTTGCTTACAAAGAAATGAGGAAAAATGAGTTGGAAAGAATAAAAAAGGCTGACTATTTTTTTTTATGATGTGGAAATCTCATGGATTGCCAGTGCCCCATAATTACTTTAAATCTCATTGTGTATGTTTTATTAGCTTAGCTCAGATGGATTCCAAAAGATTGAAAGGGCTATAAAAAGAGACACACACAAAAAAGAATTGCTTCAGCTGCCTAGAACATCTTCCTATATTAGCTAAAAAAAATTCCTTGGAGCCATCTTATACCTTTTGGATCAATCCATTTTCTGGAGAGAATCATTGCTATGGTCAATGCTGATTAAATATGGCATATACCATAGAAGGAAACAATTATACTCACAGTTCTGTTGGTGAATATAAAGGCTTTTTTTAAAGTTTAATACATTAAAAAAAAGGGGTTGTATTAATGCATTAAATTTCAATCAGTTGCTGATATTGCTACAACTTGTAATATTCATGTAGGGCACAGTTATAGGAACTATGCTGGTGCAGTGATCAAAATACAGCATTGCACACTAATTCTGCTGACTGCCAATAGCTTGATCTTTACCAGCTCAAGTTTGACCCAGCCTTCCTCCTTTCCAAGGTGGGTAAAATGAGGACCCAGATTGCTGGGGGAAATATGCTGACTCTGTAAACCCCTAGAGAGGGCTGTGAAGTCTAAGTGCTATTGCTAATGCTATAGAAGCTTATATACACTGCCTCCCAAAATAAAGGGAACACAAAAATAAGACATCCTAGATCTGAATGAATGAAATATTCTTATTAAATACTTTGTTCATTACATAGTTGAATGTGCTGACAACAAAATCTCACAAAAATTATCAATGGAAATCAAATTTAGTAACCCATGGAGGTCTGGATTGGAGTTACACTCAAAATTAAAGTGTTAAAAAACACTACAGGCTGATCCAACTTTGATGTAATGTCCTTAAAACAAGTCAAAATGAGGCTCAGTAGTGTGTGTGGCCTCCACGTGCCTGTATGACCACCCTACAATGCCTGGGCATGCTCCTGATGAGGTGGCAGATTATCTCCTGAGGGATCTCTTCCCACACCTGGATCCCCCAACTCCTGGACAGTCTGTGGTGCAATGTGGCATTGGTGGGTGGAGTGAGACATGATGTCCCAGATGTGCTCAATTGGATTCAGGTCTGGGGAACGGGCGGGCCAGTCCATAGCATCAATGCCTTCATCTTGCAGGAACTGCTGACATACTCCAGCCACATGAGGTCTAGCATTGTTGTGCATTAGGAGGAACCCAGAGCCAATTGCACCAGCATATGGTCTCACAAGGGCTCTGAGGATCTCATTTCGGTACCTAATGGCAGTCAGGCTACCTCTGGCAAGCACATGGAGGGCTGTGCAGCCCCCAATAGAAATGCCACCCCACACCATTACTGACCCACTGCCAAACTGGTTATGCTGGAGGATGTTGCAGGCAGCAGATGTTGCAGGCAGCAGAACATTCTCCACGGCATCTCCAGACCCTGTCACATCTGTCACATGTGCTCAGTGTGAATCAGCTTTCATCTGTGAAGAGCACAGGGCACCAGTAGTGAATTTGCCAATCTTGGTGTTCTCTGGCAAATGCCAAATGTCCTGCACAGTGTTGGGCAGTAAGCACAATCCCCATCTGTGGACATTGGGCCTTCATACCACCCTCATGGAGTCTGTTTCTGACCATTTGAGCAGCCACATGCACATTTGTGGCCCGCTGGAGGTCATTTTGCAGGGCTCTGGCAGTGCTCTTCCTGTCCCTCCTTGCACAAAGCAGAGGTAGTGGTCCTGATGCTGGGTTGTTGCCCTCCTACAGCCTCCTCCACATCTCCTGATGGTGTCTCCATGCTCTGGACACTACGCTGATAGACACAGCAAACCTTCTTGCCACAGCTTACATTGATGTGCCATCCTGGATGAGCTGCACTACCTGAGCCACTTGTGTGGATTGTAGACTCCGCCTCATGCTACCACTAGAGTGACACCACCACCAGCATTCAAAAGTGACCAAACCATCAGCCATAAAGCACAGGAACTGAAAAGTGGTCTGTGGTCACCACCTGCAGAACCACTCCTTTATTGGTGATGTCTTGCTAACTGCCTATGCTTTCCACCTGTTGTCTATTCCATTTGCACAACAGCATGTGAAATTGATTGTCAATCAGTGTGATTGACTTGAAGTTATATTGTGTTATTTAAGTGTTCCCTTTATTTTTTTGAGCAGAAAAAATATATATAAATGTTCTGTCTCACCTTTCTTCTTTCTCAAAAGATGAAAGAGTACAAACTCACACAAACACAGGCAGGCAGGCTGGCTCAGACTTCACAGAGTTAATTCTTTGGAACTGAAAACATCCTTGGCATTCCAACACGCTCTGCCTGCCAAGTCTGAACTGATAACAAGTAAAAAGCTACTTACAGAAAATTACAAGGCAGACCACAAAACTCATTCACAAAGAAAACCTGAAGCAAGATCAAACTTTGTCCCGTACAAAGTTCCAGCCAACAACACACTCACTTTTATCCCCTGTGGGGTGTGTCTCAATGACTCAGCTCATTCTCTGACCCTCCCATGCCTCCTGCATTGCTGCTCACATTTCTCCCTACGACGCTGCTTAGGATCAAGCCAACATTCGTCCTCTTGACTCCCTGTCAGGGGCTGCTCCGATATGCCTTCCTCCTGATTAATCTCACGCTGTTCCTCTCAGTTGTCTGATGAAATCTGAGGCATTATCAGGGAGGAAGGCATTGCCAGATATGAAGGTCCTGGGGAGGAAGGCATTCCCAGTCCCTCCTCCTCATCTTCCAAGTCCTCTTCCTCTAACAGCACAGGATCATGAATCAGAGCCACAACATATATATTTTCTTAAGTTTTCACAGGTGCTTACATGTATGGTATTCAGCTTTGTTTGGGTATTTTCCCACGTCATTATAGTTGTGCTTTTAACGTTGTAGCAATGTTTCGGCGTAATCTCATCTGCCGAATATATATATATATATATTTTCTTTATGCTGCTACAACTTTAAAAGCACAACTATAATGACGTGGGAAAATACCCAAACAAAGCTGAGTGCCACACACACACACACACATTCTAACATATTTCTGAATCTATTAACTTTCCTTTGAAATTTATTAACTATTCAACAAAACATTTTCCTGAATCCAAACCATTTCTCTTTGTATAAAGTTTGGGTTTCTCCCACCCTCCTCCACATATGATTATTTTCATAATGAAATACACTTGTCTAGCTCAATGTGCATTTAGAATAACTGCCAAGTTGTCACTCAAAATCATGAATATTAATGGCTGCCTTTCTTTGAACTAATGCATATTAATTGAGAATGGCACTTTACAACTATAGAAGGTATCGAAACCCACAACAATTATTGTCTATTTTCTAACTGGTGTTTGCTGTCATAGATTTGCAGTAAAAGAAGAGAAGATCTGTAATATTATTGTAAGAAAATATATTTCAGGTGATATGCTAATCTCTTATGTATATGCCATTATTATGTGTGAAAGCTACTGAAAACAACTTTAAACCTCATTATGTTTGCTATGTATTAAACTGCAATTATTCCTTAAAAGTAGAGATCAGAGGCTTATACATAGATCAAACCACTTTTAAAATAACACAGATAAGAACATAGTCACAGAGCAATACATCGCTGTCTCTTTGAGTTAAATGTGAGAATAATGTTTAATTTGGTCCTCTTATATTGAAATTAATTTGGGCTATAAAATGCTTTCATCTACCCAGATTATATCCTACAACACAGTGAGATACAGGTAGTCCTTGACTTATGACTACAACTGAGCCCAAAATTTCCACTGCAAGCAAGATGGTTGTTGAGTGACTTTTGCTCCATTTATTACCTTTTTTGCCACCATAGTTAAGTGAATCACTGCAGTTAAGTTAGTAACATAGTTATTAGGTGAATCTTCCCCACTGACTTTGCTTGTCAGAAGGGTCACAAAAGATGATCACATGAACACTAGAGACGCTGCATACATGTTAAATATGAATCACTTGCCAAGTGACTGAATTTGATCACATGTTCATGCTGCAACGGTCATGTAAAAAATGGTCAGAATCATTTTTTTTTAATGCCATTGTAACTTCTAATGGTCACTAAACGAACAGCTGTAAGTTGAGGGTGATCTGTAATGCTCAGCAGTTGGAACTGAAAATAAGTTTTAACAAACTTAGAAGGTAAAACAACTTTACAAGAATGGATGGCACATTAACATTTTTTTTCACACAGTGAGACCTTGGATAGACTGAGAGAGCTGCAGACATCCAACCTTGAGGGTCCACTTGCCTGACAGACAAATGTACAGTAAGTAAGGAGAATCCAAGCATACTGACTGGCCTCCCTGCTCTTTCATTTTCGTACATGTTCCTGAAGCCCGGAGAATTTCCTCAATCGACCAAGTCTGGCTATTATTCATAATAACTCTTATGATTTTCAGGCTGCATTAGGATTTATGTAGATTTTACTTGTTACATGTAAGATTATATGCCTTTACACAGCATCTGTTACTTTTGATAATTTTGATAATAACAGTGAATATATATATTTATATATATATATATATATATATATATATATATATATATATATATATATATATTCTGACGTTCTCGCGGGTATTTGTATGTGGATCTTTGGTTATTCGGGTTTTCTCCCGCGTAAGATTGGAAATATCTAGGCAACATTTCGATGAAGTCTCATTCATCATCTTCAGGCTTGGTCTTCAGCTCTGTGCTTCTCAGAGTGATGTGAGCTTGCAGCTGCTTCTTCCTTTTAACTATTAGTGGGGGGGTGTCTTGATTGGGTGGGGGCTTGGCTGTGTAGTGATTGGGTGGGGTGTGTATTCTCATTGGTTGGGTGGGTGGGGGCTTGGCTGTGTTCTGATTGGGTGGGGGTTTGTTCTCATTGATCTCATTGGTGTTCTCATTGGCAAGCTCACATCCCTCTGAGAAGCACAGAGCTGAAGACCAAGCCTGAAGATGATGAATGAGACTTCATCGAAACGTTGCCTAGATACTTCCAATCTTACGCGGGAGAAAACCCAACCAATGAGAACACACCCCCACCCAATCAGAACACAGCCAAGCCCCCACCCAATCAAGTCACACCCCCACTAGCAGTTAAAAGGAAGAAGCAGCTGCAAGCTCACATCACTCTGAGAAGCACAGAGCTGAAGACCAAGCCTGAAGATAATGAATGAGACTTCATCGAAACGTTGCCTAGATACTTCCAATCTTACACAGCAGAAAACCCGAATAACCAAAGATCCACATATAAATACCCGCGAGAACCTCAGAAAACAATAGATAGATAGATAGATAGATAGATAGATAGATAGATAGATAGATAGATAGATAGACATATATATAGATAGATATAGATATAGATATAGATATAGATATAGATATAGATATAGATATAGATATAGATATAGATATAGATATAGATATAGATATAGATATAGATATAGATATAGATATAGATATAGATATAGATATAGATATAGATATAGATAGATATATTTCTTAAGTTTTCGCAGGTACTTACATGTATGGCATTCAGCTTAGTTCAGGTATTTTCCTACGTCATAATAGTTGTGCTTTTAAAGTTGTAGCAACGTTTCAGCAGAATCTCATCTGCCATCATCAGGCTTCTGTATAGTGTTCATCTGGGTGAACACTATACAGAAGCCTGATGATGGCAGATGAGATTCTGCTGAAACGTTGCTACAACTTTAAAAGCACAACTATTATCTTAATTATCTTAATTATCTTTCTGTTTGTGAAGAATGCTGTCTTAATGTTGTATTTTTGGAGGATCTTGCTGATTTTGTCTGTAGTGCTTTTTATATATGGGAGGAGGGCTTTGCCATTCTCTTGTTCTCTGTCTTGGGTTTTGGTTGGGGTTTCTTTTTGGATTAGGTGGGTGATCTTTTTCTTTGGAATCCATTGGCTGTCAGCACGCTGGTGAGATTGTGTAGTTCAGTCTCTAGGTGTTGTTCGTCGGCTAAGCATTTTGTTCTGGAGATGAGTGTCTCGGCTACGGAATTGATCTGTGCTGGGTGGTGGTGTGAGAGTGCGTGTAGATAGCAGTTTGTATGTGTTTTCTTCTGGTAGATGGTGTGTCCTAGGGAGCCATTGGATTTTTTGTATACCAAGACATCTAGGAAGGGGAGTTGGTTGTTAGCTTCTGTTTCCATGGTGAATTGTATTTTGGGGTGTAGGCTGTTGAGGTGTGTGAAGAAGTTGTTCAGTTTTTCTTTCCCGTGTGGCCAGATTTTGAAGGTGTCATCTATGTATCTGAGCCAGAGTTTGGGTTTGTGATCATATTTTTCTAGAGCTTGTGTTTCAAAGTGTTCCATGTAGAGGTTAGCGATGACAGGTGAGAGGGGTGATCCCATGGGTGCTCCTTCTATTTGTTTGTATTTTTGTCCATTGTAGGTGAAGTATGTATTGGATAGGCAGTGGTTGGTCAGATCTAGGATGTGCTTGGGGGGGGGTTGTATTTGTTTTGGATGGCTGTCAAGGCTTCTTTTATTGGCACTTGGGTGAAGAGTGATATGACATCGAAGCTCACTAGTAGGTCACTGGGTTGTAAGTTTTGTTTCTTTATGATTTCGATGAACTGGAATGAGTTTCTTACATGTGAGCTGATGGGTTCTGCATAGGGCTGTAGTTGTTTGGTGAGAAATTTGGCTAGGTTTTGTAGAGGTGAGCCTATGGAGCTGACTATTGGTATAAGTGGGGTTCCTTCTTTTTGTATCTTGGGGAGACCATAAAGTTTAGGGTATCTAATCCAAAAAGAAACTCCAACCAAAATCCAAGACAGAGAACAAGAGAATGGCAAAGCCCTCCTCCCATATATAAAAGGCACTACAGACAAAATCAGCAAGATCCTCCAAAAATACAACATTAAGACAGCATTCTGCACAAACAGAAAGATATCCACCATCCTAAGAAACCCTAAGGACAAAATCGAGTTCGAAAATCAAGGAGTATACGAAATCCCTTGCACTGCCTGCCCCAACACATACATTGGACAAACTAACAGAAGAAAAAGTGCAGGCATTGAAGAACATAAGAACTCAATCAAAAAGGAAGAACCGACCTCTTCCCTGGTCCAACAACTCAAAGCCACAGGACATGAGATTGATTTTAAAAGTACCAGAACTATCGCCAAAACCGAACACTTCAGCAGCAGAATAATCAGAGAAGCCATAGAGATAGAAAAACGCCCACACAGCATGAATAAACCCGCCCTCATGAACAGACAAGTACCTAACATGAAGAATGACACCAGACCCACACCCCTGAGAGCCACACAAGATGCCACCACCACACTTCCACATAGAAAGTAGACTCACACCCACACAGAAGATGAAACACGATCACGGACCAGAAGCCACACTGCAGCTGCATCACTACCCACTTCAAACCCCTCTGAGCCATACATGAAGCAAACTCACCCCCACCATGAAGATGCAGCACGACCACGAACTCGAAGCCAAACAGCAAGATCACAGCTCACAAGCTCAAATCCCCCAGCAACTAAGACTAACCAGAGCACAACCAAGTCCCCACCTGAACAGAACACGCCTCCAGCCAATCAGAACACAGCCAACCCCCCAACCAATGAGAACACACCCCCACCCAATCAGAACACAGCCAAGCCCCCACTCAATCAAGTCACACCCCCACTAGCAGTTAAAAGGAAGAAGCAGCTGCAAGCTCACATCACTCTGAGAAGCACAGAGCTGAAGACCAAGCCTGAAGATGATGAATGAGACTTCATCGAAACGTTGCCTAGATACTTCCAATCTTACGCAGAAGAAAACCCGAATAACCAAAGATCCACATACAAATACCCGCGAGAACCTCAGAAAATATATATTCATTCTTAAGTTTTCGCGGGTACTTACATGTATGGCATTCGGCTTTGTTCGGGTATTTTCCCACGTCATTGTAGTAGTTCTTTTAAAGTTGTAGCAATGTTTCAGCAGAATCTCATCTGCCATCATAAGGCTTCTATACACACACACACACACACACACACACACTCAGTTGTCACTAAAGACACAGAATTAGATTATTGGAGTGTCAGAATAGCTTTCATAAGAAAGAAAGAAAGAAAGAAAGAAAGAAAGAAAGAAAGAAAGAAAGAAAGAAAGAAAGAAAGAAAGAAAGAAAGAAAGAAAGAAAGAAAGAAAGAAAGAAAGAAAGAAAGAAAGAAGCATCTCTTCCATATTCAAATCATCTCTGATCTGAATAGCTCTCTACTTTTTGTGATGTGTCTGAGGTTCAATTTTCAGAATTTTGTCAAGAATCTCATACCCAATGGAGATATCTACTGTCTACAAGAGGATGTAGGCTGGGATGAGAGAAGCTTAACCAACCATTTAAAATGGGACTCTTAGGTGAAATATTAGATGAGTTAATTTATAAGACATGCCAGAAGCTTCAGTTGCTTTAATCCAGACTGCTTTGGGCTTTGAGGGAAGAATTTAAAGAATTGTAGGAAAGTATAACAGGAAAGAAAGATGCTATTATCACTTTTATTTCCTTTTCTCTCCCTATCAACCCACACCTGATGACATGAGCAAATGCAGACATCTGCTGATTGCCAAAATAAATTACACTATTGCATGCAAGACTGATGTTGATATTGTAGAGAACCTGGCCACCATGCACCCCACCAACACACACACATATACACACATTCATGCACACTTTCAAAAGTATCAATAAAGTGTTATATTTGTGAGAAGGAAAAAAAAATGCCTTATACAGTTCAAGGAGGTTCCACTCCCAAAGTCTTCCAAACTGGGATAATCAGAAAGTACGTGGATTCCCAATATATAGAACTATATATTGGCATTCTTGTCATCTTACAAAGATAGGCTGGTAGCAGAATGTGGCTACATGTCTTAATACATTCTGCAACAAATGACAGTTTCATTGAACTGTGCAACCTTTGCAGATATGTTATCCCTACAAACTTGTCCTCCCTTCTCTTATGGTTGAAGCCACTGGTGGCTGACTTTTATAGTAAGGGCCAATGACAAGGTATAAGGTAAAGGTAAAGGTTCCCCTGAACATGCATGCTTGTCATTTCTGGCTTTAGGAGCTGGTGCTCATCTCCATATGTAAGCCAAAGGGCCAGCACTGTCTGAAGACGTCACTATGGTTATCTGGCCAGCATGACTAAATGCCAAAAGCGCATGGAGCACTGTTACCTTCCCACCAAAGCGGTCCCTATTTTTCTACTTGCATTTTTTATGTGCTTTCGAACTGGCAGAAGCTGAGACAAGTAACAGGAGCTCACTCCGTTATGCAGCACTAGGGATTCAAACCACTGAACTGCTGACCTCCTGATTGACAAGCGTAGCGTCTTAGCCACTGAGCCACCACATCCCTCTATGACAAAGTATACTGGAGCTTGTCTGTGTATTTAGATGGACAGCATTCAGGAAGTCCCTTTGGGTTCTCCTTATTCCCTTCCCTGGAAATGGGAAGAATTGAAGCTGGTCTCATTCAGCTACATAACAGCATATCTGCCCATGTTTCTAGCTGGTGGGCAATCCCTCAAGATGTCACTTCTGGAGGATTTAAACTCTCTGAGAGAGATGTCAGAGCTGATCCAGGAATTCATGACTATAGTGAGAACCATGGGCTTATCCCTGGTCATCATGGACAATAATGTAACAGCATGTGGGGATGACCTTGGGAGACAGGGAGAAGACACCATCTCAGAAAGAACCTCCATTAGTTTCTTGGACTATAAAAGAGTTGTGGGGGAGAGTGAACAATGCATTTTAAGACTTGCAAGATTCTCTTAATATACCCTTAAGCAGAATTAGCTCATCTGGCTATCCTCCCTAACTTACCTTTCATTCATATAGAGGGTCACACTCTTGATTTGGTATTTACCTTGGAACAGTTGAGATATAATCTGATAATGGGGAACCTCATCATCTATTTTTGGCAAGGGTAAATTTTTTGTATGCTGAGAGTATTTGCACCAAGACAAATTCCTTGAGCATCTAATCACACTGTTCTGTCTCGCCTTTCCTCTTTCCCAAAATATGAAAGAGTACAAACTCATACAAACACAGGAAGGCAAGCTGGCTCGGACTTCACAGAGTTAATTCTTTGAAACTGATAATATTCTTGGCATTCCAACACATCCTGCCTTCCAAGTCCGAACTGATAGTAAATAAAATTTTACTCACAGAAAATCACAAGGCAGTCCACAAAGAAAATCTGAAGCAGGGTTAAACTTTGTTCCATACAAAGTTTCAGGAGAAAACACATCCACTTTTAGCCCCTGTGGGGTGTGGCTCAATGACTCAGCTCACTCTCTGACCCTCCCACGCCTCCTATATTGCTGCTCACATTTCTCCCTATGACGCTGCTTAGGATCGAGTCAACACTCTTCCTCTTTACTCCCTGTCAGGGGCTGCTCCGATATGCCTTCCTCCTAATTAATCTCAGGCTGTTTCTCTCAGTTGTCTGATGGAACCTGAGGCATTATCAGGGAGGAAGGTCCTGGGGAGGAAGGCATTGCCAAGAGGAAGGTCCTGGGGAGGAAGGCATTCCCAGTTCCTCCTCCTCATCTTCCAGGTCCTCTTCCTCTGAAAGCATAAGCTCAGGAATTGAGGCCACAACACACACTTGGCCAATAAAGAATTCTATTCTATTCTAAATCTCTCTTTTAATACCATGGGCCTATCAGAATCACCACCACCCCAGAGAAGAAAGAACCACGTGGCAAGCTCAGGTAACAAGAAGCACTTTTTCTTATTTTATTTTTATTACTTTATTGGTCAAACATGTACAAGATAACAAGTATAAGTATGAACATAAACAAGAACAAAGGAAATAGATACAGATAAATGGGGACAGTAAGACAGGGATGGTAGGCAAGCTTGTGTGCTTATGCATGCCCCCATTTATTCATAATGGTCTGATTCCCTCCCCCACCACTCAAAAAATATCACTGATAGAACCACTTCTTTTCATCAGTGCAATGATTCTTCTAGGAAGCATGAATTCAATGCAGTCACAGAGAATAGTAAAGATCTGGTTTCCCTGTGCTCCTATGATTATAATAACATAAGGGTTAACATCATTGCCCAGAATATCATTGGTTGCCCTCTCTCCTCTTTGGAAGAGCTTTATTGCTCTTGCTGCCTTAAGAAAGTTCAAAACATTCTCAAAGATCCATCTCATCTTGGGCACCCTTTTTTTGAACTATTACCATCTGGCAGACAATACAGGATAATAAAAACAAGGGCAAATAGGCTGAAAAATAACTTCTATCACAGAGCAGTAGCTCTTTTGAATTTTACTGTATAGTGCAGTGTTGGTGTGGTCTTGGTGGTTTTCGGTTCAATGTGTGGAGTGTGGAATATGTGTGTTTTCATGGTCATGATGTGCACTGAAGATGGTGTTTGATTTCGTTGTACGAAGTGCAATGACTATAAAGAAAACTAAACTAAACTAAACTTCAAATTGGCCAAATATGTGATTTGCATAATTTCTGTCAATTGTCCACTGAATATTGAAAAAGTTGGGACTCTTGTCGCGTTGAGTGACCGGCCCGGCAGACCTTCTTCTTCTAGTCCGTTAAGTTTTGGCGGGACCCTCGCGAGGGTGGACCAGAATTTAGGCACCAAGAAAAGATACCGGACATTTAGATGCTTGAAGTGAGGAAGCACATCGCGCCTGGGGCAGATGGAGTGGTCCCGGCCCCGATTGCTCTGCTACAACTTCCTTTATTGTGTTCTTTAGGTAGGGAGGGGTTAGGAGTACAAAGAACAAAGAAATAAGCAGTTTATGCCATATAAGAATATCTACAGAACAAGGGAATGCATAGCTCATATATCATGACTATATATCACTGACATGTCTCAAGGATTTTTCAAGCTAGCCGGGCATTATCTATGGCGTGATTAGCTAAAGTTGTCGTGTCCTTGCAAGATAAGTTTTCCTGTATGTCAGGGCATTTTTGTGGTTCTGATTTCCGTGTACGTGTCTTTTAAAAGAACACTAATGGCAACATTTTATAATACATTCACAATTCCTCCTTTTCTTTAAATTTTGGCACAAAGTGGTCCAGGAGAGAGTCCTGTTCCTCTAGAGTGGCGCCGCAGGAGGACAACGAGCTCTTCAGCTCAAAGTGCTCCCGCGGTCTGGTCTCGTCCAAGGTGGGAATGTCACACACCGAACCACCATCACATAAGTACCTTTTTGGAGGAGTTTCTTCATCTGACTCGGTGTCTGAGGACCATCCGAGTAGCGGTTGCTTAGCAGGATCTGTTGATGCAAGGGCAGAGGCTAATAAATTTATAGATTTTTGGGTATTACTAACTTCAGTATCTAGCACGTTCAAGCGATTTTTTAAGAAGCGAAGCACTCGGCCAAATATACAAGGGCCAATGGTACAAATTAATACAAACAAAATAAGTGGCCCTATTAATGCAGAAAGTAAGGTAGTCAACCATGGGGAAAAATTAAACATGCCTTGAAACCAGGAATTGTGTTGTTGTCTCTCGTTTTCACGGTCTTTGAGGCGTTTTCTTAACTCTGCCATAGAGTCTTTTACAATACCTGAATGGTCTGCATAAAAGCAACATTCTTCTTTTAAGGCTACACATAACCCCCCTTTGTTTAGAAAGAGCAAATCCAGACCTCTTCTGTTTTGTAAAGCTACTTCTGCAAGAGAAGATAGTGAAGCCTGTAAGGCGGAAATGGAAGTTTCAATGCGTTTTAAATCTTCATCTATTTGCAAGCTGAGAGTGGCTAACTGTTGATGCCCTACAGCTAGAGCAGTCACTCCTGTGGCAGCTCCTGCTGCGCCTAACTCGAGGAGTACTAATAATGTTAATGCAGTGGCTATTTCTCTTTTTTGGTGGAGAGGGAATTGAGGAGGTTCTAACATTGTAATCAGTTCAGGGCCTGGATAATAAGAAATCTTTGGAAGTAATTGGACTTGTATGCAAAAAGCGTTTTCTGACAATAGAACATCCCCATGTACACAGGCAGTGGCGCCCGTGGAGCAAGCCCAAATAGAATTATTACCAGGAATAAAAAAATAGCCAGTTAGACGGTCTGTGAGGTTACCTCCTGATGTATTATATAGAGCGCCCATGGCTCCGTATGTGTCTGGTGATTTTTGTAAGGCTGAATTTCTGTTTTTTGGGAGATATACATCACAGTGATCCCTGGAAGAAGCATTGTAACAATATTGAGAATAATTGGTAGGTATATTACCAATGCAACAACCTGTGCCTATTATTTCTGTGATAGTGATGGAGGAGGTATTCCATCGGCAGAGTGTATCGTTTGTGGAATTGGAGATTGCTTCCCCCGATGCCACTGCTTCATAAAAGGGAGGTGAATCAGAAATACAAAGCCAACATTCATTGGTTTTAGCCGAATCATTAAGGGTTGCCTTGAGTAAAGAAAGGGAAGAGTTCACTAATTGAAAAAGTGGGTTTTGGGCAGAATCCTGTTTCTGTAGAAAAGTTGATTTAAGATTAAGATTGGGACCCATATCGTATTTTTTCAGTTGAATAGAAAGGCGTACCGTGAAGATGTTGCCCTCATCCTTTTCCCCATCCCATTGGCGACCCCCCCATGTGAATCCAGACATCCATTTGGCCCGACCTCAGTAAAGGTAAGGATAAGAGGGTTTAACCTTTGGCCACAACACGGCCATGGATTGCATGGTATTTGTTCTCTAGTTCTAGTAATGTGTAAATAGTTATTTTTGGTAGGTGGGGTCCACCAGATGTGACCCGTAGAAACACAGTCCCATTTTTTACAGTATCTATCCACAACCCCTCCGCATGCCGCACGTGAAGATCCAGTAGAATGAGATGGACAAAAATACAATCCGTAGTTGTCTGCAGGGGCAGGAGAGCAGGAGCCTTGTTTGTCCCATACATCAGCTTGTAGTTTCTTGTCACTGAATTTGATGACTCCTGTACCCATTTCGGCAAAATCCATGTACAATGGCGGGAACCAGGGCCACCTGGTGTAATTGGTGGTGGAGTTCAGCACTTGTCCTTGAAAATCAAGGATAGTCCAGGTGTAAGTCTGCAGTTGGTGCTGGTTGGAGGATGCTGGAACAGATTGGCGGAGGCGAAGTCCCCTGGGACGTAGTAGGCGTCGGTACCAGGTAAGCATTGGTCTGGAGGCGGAGGCATATCCTGTGACCATTTCTTTGGAGGAGAGGTTAAAGTTCGGAAAGACAGGAAAGGACAAGAGAAGCAGGAAAATCAGAATGATGTTAGGAGAAGCATTAAATTGTGAAGAGACAGGAGAGGTCCAGGGAAGCAAAAAGATCACAGGGAGCATCTTTGGGAGGCTTGCCATGATAGGGCCTGACACAGCAACCAGGAACCCAGAGCACCTGGTCAGGAAGTTGTACGGCAGCATAACCTCTTCCCCAGGTGATAAGTTGTGCAGGTCCTTTTCACTGTGGATCTGGAAGTTGTCTGAAATAGACAAGGGGACGGGAAGAGGGGGCTGTTGGCTTAGAAAAGTGATGGGATGCTGCAGTGCAGGGAGAGGTCCCAATAAGATTAAGAAAGTTAAGAGTATATAGAGTGATATTTAAGAGATTTTGTAACATCGGGAGGTTCGGGGGGCCTAATGCCTTTTTCCCCATCTGCCGGTCAAGGGCTTGTTTCAAGGTCTGATTAGCCCTTTCTACAATAGCCTGTCCTTGACTATTAAAGGGTATACCAAATGTGTGCGTGATGGTCCACTTACGACAGAACTCTGCAAAGGGAGAACTGGTATAAGCAGGTCCATTGTCTGTTTTGAGATTTTGTGGACATCCCAGCGTTACGAAAGTCCGAAGACAATGATTGATTACATTTTTTGTTGCTTCTCCCCTTTGCAAAGTTGCCATGATAAACCCAGAGTAAGTGTCTACAGACACATGAATGTACTTCCAGGGTGCAAAGGAAGAATGGTGGGTGACATCCATCACGTGTCACGTGTCACAAGCTTTAGTACCCCTAGGGTTAACACCTTCGGGAATGCCCTTGGCTTGTAAACTGCAGGTTGGGCATTGTTGGATTATTGCAGTGGCCTCTTGGTTCGTGATGCCAAATTGTCGAACCAAGGCCTTTCTATTTTGGTGGAAATAGTCATGACTTTCCCCAGCCAAAATTGGTTGAGAGCATGGGGAAGCAGTCATAACTTTGCAGGCCTCATCGGCCATTTGGTTTCCTTCAGAAAGGAATCCGGGCAGTTGTTGATGACTTCTAATATGGGCAACAAATAAAGGCGTCTTTCTTTCTTTGAGCAAGGCCTGAAGCTGTAAAAAGAGTGTCATTAGAGAAGGAGGGGTCATAGGGGAAATATATGCATCAAACATATGTACAACCATTTGAGTCACATACAA
This sequence comes from Hydrophis major, assembly GCA_033807585.1. Taxonomy (NCBI): domain Eukaryota; kingdom Metazoa; phylum Chordata; class Lepidosauria; order Squamata; family Elapidae; genus Hydrophis; species Hydrophis major. Next base: position 293,491,588 of record CM066328.1, on the reverse strand, counting down.
ACTATCAGAGATAACATTTAAAGATTCATTAGAAAAGAGGGAGAGAGCCAAGATAAAGGCAGCCAATTCAGACTGCTGTGCAGATGGCTGGGGAGTGGTCAAGCGTTTATGCCACTGGCCATCCCTGTACCATGCGCATGCTCCAATGGTCTTGGATCCATCTGTAAACACAGTGTTTCCTTTAATGGCTGCTGAACAAGAGGAGAGGTTAGCACAAATGGAACGGTCCTGAGTACCTGTAAACGGGGATCTGGAGGGAGGTGGCATGATACTTGACCGCACCACTCTTCCAGAGCGTCCTGTAAAACGGTCGATGCTTGTAGGAGGGGTTCCCATTGGGTAATCTTAAAGGGAACATACAATGTAAATATATCCAACCCCATCATGGCCTTAGCCCTTTTCCTTCCTTTTTCAATAAGAGAAGCCATTTGCATTGCTCTTGTGAATATTGAAGTTCTAGGAGTGTATGGGAGATGTAACCATTCTAAAATGTGCAGGCGTTTGGTATGGGAGAGTTGAACTACAATTGCGGTTAAAAGGTGGTGTGTGGAAAGGATGGCAAGGGAGGGTGGTGTATTTGCAAGAGCGCGGTCCACCCACTGGGTGGCCAGGGCTTTGTTTACTTGTTGCAAGGCTTGCAAATGTTCCTCGGATAGGATGATTTTGTCTGCTGGGTTCTTGAAGCCTACAAGTGCTTGGAACAGAGGCGATAACATGTGTGTTATTAGGGCAAGATATGGTCGAGCCCAGTTAATGACCCCCAAACACTGTTGTAGTTGGACCAAGGTGGTGGGTTGAGGGAGTGTGAGTGCGGGGATATGGGGAGATGCTGTGGACATCAGAACTTTGTGGCCTAGATATTGCATTGGGTATTGGGTTTGAATTTTTTCAGGGGCTACGTGCAGTCCTGCTTGTGCTAATATATTTAGTAGCAAAGAAAAGGTTTTTTGAATTGTTCCTTTTGGGCCATTTGCTGCAATTAAAATATCATCCATGTAATGATACACAAGAAAATCAGGAAATTGAGATCGATAGGGGCATAAAGCCCTGTCTACAAAAAATTGACACATTGTGGGTGAGTTTAACATACCTTGAGACAAGACTTTCCATTGGTATCACGAGGTAGGTTTGGAATTATTAAGTTCAGGAATAGTGAAAGCAAAAAGCATTCTATCCTTTTGTGCCAATGGTATGGAAAAGAAGCAATCTTTTAAGTCTATGATGACCAGGTCAAACCCTTCAGAAATAAGATTAGGATTGGGCAGGCCACATTGTAACGGCCCCATGGGTTGAAGTATGGAATTGATAGCTCTGAGATCCTGCAGGAGGCGCCACTTACCTGATTTTTTCTTGATAACAAACACTGGGGTGTTGTAGGGACTAGTAGATGTTTCAATATGACCCTCATCCAACTGCTGCTGAACAAGAAGGTGTAAGGCCTGCAATTTCTCTTTAGTGAGTGGCCATTGATCAACCCATACCGGAATGGGTGTTTTTAGGGAAAGATCAAGAGGAGCAATGTATGTTTGCGTAGCCATGAGTGTGATTATGGCAGTTGGATAGAATCATGAAATTGAGAAAGCAAGCCACGACCCCACAAATTGCAATGCAAGGGTAAAATGTAGGGTTTCAGATAAGCAGTGATGTTAGAATGCTTAGTGACAGCAGAAAGCCAGTGAGAGCTGACCTTAGCGGCCTGTGCTCCGCCCACACCCTGCACCGAGGATGCTTCCACAAGGGACCAAGAGGAGGGCCATTCGGCGGAGCGGATGACGGAAACGTCAGCGCCGGTATCAATCAGACCCTCGAAAAGATGACCATTAAGCGTGACAGTAAGAGTAGGTTTTGAAGCCTGCACTGGTTGCTGCAAAGCAAACAAGGACGGAGCGTCAGAAGGGGGCAGAAGTATAAGAGTAGCGATGTTCGTCCCCTTTTTTAGAGAAAAGCATCTATCCCCTATTCCGGCCAAAGAAAGCTGTTTTAAATCTGATGAATCATACAGATAGGGAGCAGCGACCACGCCCTCAATTGTGAGCAAGGAGTTAGGAATGAGAAAAACAGGGTTAGAGGGAGGAAGGGGTTTAAGAAATGTGACGACAAGGGGAAGAGAAAACACAGCGCCAGGGTCATCATACACAAGATCTTCGGCCAATTCTACCGGGAAGGTGGTGTCGGAAAACTCAGCCTTTGTGGTGGGGTTAGCTGAAAACCCCTTAATTAGTTTCCCGGAGATTGGGGAAGAGGAGGAGGATTGCTGCGGCATTGCGAAGCCCAATGATACCCTTTACGGCATCGGGGGCAGATAGTTTTAGGTTTGGACGGAGGAGGCGGCCCTTTTGCTTGGCCACGAGGAGCACCTCCCCCCCCGGCATTCGACACTGGTTTTTAAAGTGTCCAGGTTTTCCACAATTAAAGCAATTGCCATTGCGCGCTATGGGAAAAGCATCAGGAGCACAATTACCAGAGGGGGAGGCAGTAACAGAGGAAGGTAAAGAGGTAGTGATAGCAGCGGCAAGAGCATTCATTTTATGAGAAGTTGTGCCCACAATTCTACAAAGTTGCAAAAATTCAGCCAGGGTTGCTCCTGGTTTGTTGGCCACGGGTTGAAGGATTTTTTGGCAATCATGATTAGCATTTGAAAAGGCAAGTTTCATGAGCAATTCTTGTTTGGCTGTGGAATTATCTATTTGCCTATCCAAGGCTGTTTGCAGGTGGCTGATGAAAGAAGCATATGGCTCATTTGGCTCCTGCATGATTTTTAAGAAAGTTTGGGTAGACTGAGAATCCGAATCATCCACTCGCTTAAGAGCATTCATGGCACACATGTGAATTATGGCAAAACTGCGACGGGGGGAATTTTGTTGTTGGACTAGCGTCGCGGATTGCCCTTTCCCCAATAGTTGATCTGCAGTGACTCCTGTGGGTAAGCCTCTTCGAATTTCTGCTTCTACCTCTTTTTCATATTCAGATTGCCAAACAACATATTGAGCTGGAGTCATGAGCATTGAAAAAAGCATTTTCCAGTCATATAGTAAAATAACAGTGTTAGTAGTAACTAAGGAATCAAGTATCCCTCTCGTGAAAGGAGAATGTAGATCGTAGGTGGTTACAGCATCCTTAATCTGTTTCAAAACTTTAAATTCGATGTTGTTATACACGTTTCCTCCCGCCGCCCCTGGGACAATGGTCATAGGAAAAGCCGAAGGGCTTTCAACTTCCAGAGAAAGAGGAGAGGAAAGGAGTTCAGTAATAGTGCCTCCGAGAGGTTGATGTGGAGAGAAATTGGACACAGGGGCTGAAGGGGAGGGGGAGGTGTCAGGGTAGGGAGGAAGAGGTAGAGAAGTGGAGTCAAGATGGGCAGCGAGAGGGGCAGTAGTTTTGGGATCGGAAGTGGAAGAAGAGGATGGTTCTAGAGACGAAGAGGGAGGATAGAGGGTGTTGATGGCTGCCATAACAGCCTTCTAGGAAGTCAGAATATCCACGGGAGCCCGTGGGGTATCATGAAGATATTTTCCTATCCGCTCCCAAGTGGAGGATTTGAGCGTTCCTCCAGAGGGATAGACAGGACAATATTTTTCTATGTAAAGTAAAAGATTAGTCAGGGATTTTTTAGAGATAGAGAAAATTGTAGTGCCATTAGATTTTTGACAAGAATTAGCCTTCTTCACAAGTGCGTAAAGTTCGTCCCTATGTACTGACAAAACTTTGGAAAGTGGGGAGTCCATTACTTATGATTGTACAAAGCCTTTGCCAGGTGCGTAGTAATAGGAGTGAAGGCAGTGTTCCTCTAGACAGAGGCAACACCGTGAGACCAGAAGACCGAAGGACGAAGGATCCCGGATGAGCCCCCAGCTGTCGCGTTGAGCGACCGGCCCGGCAGACCTTCTTCTTCTAGTCCGTTAAGTTTTGGCGGGACCCTCGCGAGGGTGGACCAGAATTTAGGCACCAAGAAAAGACACCGGACATTTAGATGCTTGAAGTGAGGAAGCACATCGCGCCTGGGGCAGATGGAGTGGTCCCGGCCCCGATTGCTCTGCTACAACCTCCTTTATTGTGTTCTTTAGGTAGGGAGGGGTTAGGAGTACAAAGAACAAAGAAATAAGCAGTTTATGCCATATAAGAATATCTACAGAACAAGGGAATGCACAGCTCATATATCATGACTATATATCACTGACATGTCTCAAGGATTTTTCAAGCTAGCTGGGCGTTATCTATGGCGTGATTAGCTAAAGTTGTCGTGTCCTTGCAAGATAAGTTTTCCTGTATGTCAGGGCATTTTTGTGGTTCTGATTTCCGTGTACATGTCTTTTAAAAGAACACTAATGGCAACATTTTATAATACATTCACAGACTCTCACATAGTAAACACATAGCAAAATGTGTTCTTTTTCTCAGGACAAAGTACAAATGTATTGATTGAAATTCATTCCCAGGGTGATGTTGCATTGCTTTATGAGATGCTCTCCCGAAAACTGTGGCGAAATCAAGCAACCATAAAGTATTCTTTAGATGAACATCTTTTGGGTTGATTACTTTTTTACATAGAGAGCCTGGTCTTTTAGGCGTGCCTTGATTATTAAACTTTCAGGAGATGAAAATGTGTCATTAAATGAAACTATCCATCTGAAATCCCCATCTTGTGTTTAGAAACTATATGGAAGTGTTTTAGAAGATGTTTACAGTGTTTAAATTGTTTTTTTGGCAATTCTGAGCTGTGATATATTTAATACAAATGTAATTCATATAAACCTCAGTCACATCTAGTCTCGTGAAATCTAAAAATATCCATTCAAACCATGTTTTGGAGATGGCTTTTGATTCCCTAATGTTTTGGTTCACACGGTTAAAAATGGCTTTAAATTGACATCTGTGAAATGCCCATTTTCAGCTGTGCTCTGTCTCAGATTGAATGATTCAACAATTATACAGTCAAATCAAATAAACATCATGCAGATTTTTTTCCTTTAAAGGTTGCTTGAAAATGTCTAATGTCAGATGTGTGTTGAAGAATGGAACACACTTCTTGTAATTTCCTAATAATGGTAGTCCTTGACTTATAACAATTCACTTAGTGACCATTACAATGTTACAATGGCACTGAAAAGGTGACTTATTACTGTTTTCCATACTTATGACCATAACAGCATCCCCATGGTCATGTGATCAAAATCCAGATATTTAACAATGGATTCGTATTTATGACGGTTGCAGTGTCCCAGGGTCATGTGATTACCTTTCACGACCTTCTGACAAGCAAAGTCAATGGGCAATCTTGGGAGACAGGGAGAAGAAAGCATCTTAGAAAGGACCCCATTAGTTTCTTGGACTATAAATGAGTTATGGAGGAGAGTGAACAATGTACTTTCAGACTTGCAAAGATTCTGTTAATGTAGCCTTAAGTAGAGTTAGCTCATCTGGCTATCCTTTCTAACCTACCTTTTATTCATATAGAGGGTCACACTCTTGATCTGGTATTCACCTTGGAACAATTGATATGTGATCTGGTAATGGGGAACCTCTTCATCTATTTTTGGCAAGGGTAGATCTCTCTTTTTACACCATGGGCCTGTCAGAATCACCAACCTCCAGAGAAGAAAGAACCAAAGTCAATGTGCAAGCCAGATTCACTTAACAACTGGGTTACTAATCTAACAGTTGCAGTGATTCACTTACCAACTGTGGCAAGCAAGTGTGTTAAGTGGGTAAAATTCACTTAATAACTGTCTTGCTTAGCAACAGAAATTTTGGGCTCAATTGCAATCACAAGTTGAGGACTATTTGTATGCAGGAAAGAATCATACAACTTCTAAAACATGAAAAGACTTTTGAATGTCACGTTAATGCAATCCTGTGACTTCTATACTAATTCTGAAGAAAGAATTAGGGAAGCAATGGTAGCATTGCAATGGCTTACTTTTCAATTGAAGCCAATGTTCTGGGTTTGCTAATTTAAAAACAAAACTCCTGGAAAAAATGTAGAAGAGTTTCTTCTATACGTACTCATGCAGAAATATAAATAATGATGGTAAAATATTAGAAATAAACTTCTTCAAAAAGGTGCTTTGCATGATTATATACTTTAGCAAAGTAGTTCTTTATATTCCTTTTTGAAGCATTGGCAAAATGGCATTTTTGTACTATCCAATTTCTAGCATTTACAACACTCTGTGTTCTGTCCCTAATTAGCATTCTTGAGATCCCCGCGCTTTGATTGGCCAAAGCGCGGGGCACTCTGATTGGTCAGGCGAGCCGCGCCGATTGGCTCGCTAAGAATCTCCCGCGATTGGTCCATTCGAATCGCGGGAGATTCAAAGCGGTGCCATTGGCCACGGCCACCGCGGCTGAAAGAATAAAAGCCGCGAACCTTTTGCAAAGAGCCAGTTCGGTTCCTACTTTAATAAAAGAGCATGATTTGAAGTCACCGACTCCTGGCATCATTTCGAGGACACAACACTGGCGACGAAGGTGGGATCCAGACCCTGAACCGAACCACGTGTCCGATGGAAGCCAGACGAACCACCACGATGGCGAAAATCACACACCCCGCACCCTTCAACCCCGCCACCGAGGACCGGGAATCGTACTCCGACCGATTCCGCATGTTCCTCGAGTGCAGCGACCTGAAGGATGCCACCGGCCCCATGAAGCGTGCCGTCTTCCTGACCCACTGCGGGACCGAGGTATTCAAGATGGCCAAGGCACTTGCCAAACCCGCCGATGCGACCGCGATGGACTGGGACATCCTCGAGCCAATACTTCGGCGGCACTACGCTCCAGAGGTACCCATCCTAATCCGACGCAACGAATTCTACCATCGGGACCAACGGTCGGGTGAGAGCTTCAGCGACTTTGTCGCCGAACTACGGCGCCTAGGGGGGCTCTGCGAATTCGACAACCTGAACGACGCCCTGTGAGACAGAATCATGCTCGGCTTGTGGGACCCCATCCTCCAGAGCCGGCTGATGGCCAAGGGCAACATCAGCCTAGCAGACACCCTCACTGCAGCCGCAGCCGCCGAAGAAACCCGAACCTCCGCCGACCACATGCGCAGACCGAACGCTGGGGACCGCAGTGGGAACAACAACCCTGCAAGGTCGGCCGAGACCCAACCCGAGACGACCATCCACCAGGGCGATTTCCACTCGGCATCGGGCACTTCCGATGATGAGGAGGACATTCATCGCCTCCAGACAGGCCGCGACCCACGGAACCGGCGGGGTCGTAAGTCGAGGACCAACTGTGCCGGTTGCGGCGGCGACCACCCCAGGTCGGAATGCCAGTTTTTCGAATCGATCTGCCGGCATTGCGACAAGAAGGGACACATCGCCCATGTCTGCCGCCTGAAAAAGAACCGCAGCCCGGCACGATGGGACCAGAGCGACCGGAGGAGAGAGAGCACACCACCCCGGACCAGAGATCGCCCCTCGGACAACAGATGGGACCGGAACGGACGATCCCTTTGAGGCGGCGATAACCGGTGAAGAGAGGAGACCCATCAGACGGTCACCATCGGCCACACCATAACCAATGACGCCCGGAAGGTCCACGTGGAGGTAGGCATTGAGGGCGAGCCATGCAAAATGGAGGTGGACTCCGGGTCCTACCTCTCCATGATAGCATGGCATGAAATAAAGCGCTTAGTGCCTACCCTCCAAAGGAGGAACCTAGACAGCCAGAGACTCATCGTAAAAGACTACCAGGGAAACCGCATCCCGGTAGTTGGAACCAAATACTTCAACATCACAAAAAAGGGCACACCGAAAGGCTTCCCCTGACAATCGTCGACCGCGACCGCCCAAGCCTACTGGGACTGCAATGGTTCGCCCCGCTCGGCATCGCAGTCACGGGAGTCGACCACGTCACCGACGACAGCTGGGAGCAGCAACTGGCCCGGGAATTCCAAGAGGTCTTTGACGGAAACCTAGGCAAGTACCGAGGGCCCCTTATATCATTCAGCCTAGACCCAAATGTCCCCCCAAAACGCCTGAAACCAAGGCGGGTGCCATTCACACTTAAACCCAAGATAGACGAGCAAATTGACAAGCTCGTCAAGCAAGGGGTCCTACCGCCAAAAGACCACGCCCGGTGGGAGACCCCCATAGTCACCCCGATCAAGCCCGATGGGTCGGTGAGGATCTGTGGGGACTATAAGGCCACCCTAAATGGCACGCTACAACAAAGCGCCTACCCCGTCCCAGTAGTGCAACACCTACTGCACTCACTGGGAGAGGGCAAGGTTTTCGCCAAGCTCGACCTCGCCCAGGCACACCAACAGTTGCCAGTCGACGAGCAAACGGCAGAAGCGCAAACCATAGTCACCCACTGGGGGGCATTTAAATGCAACCGACTCCAATTCGGAGTCAGCGTGGCACCAGGAATATTCCAAAGCCTAATGGAAAGACTATTGCAAGGCATCAAGGGGGTGGTACCTTACTTCGACGACGTCCTAGTGTCGGCAACCAACCAAGCCGAACTAGAGGGTCGCCTAAGGGAGGTCCTAACCAAATTCAAAGAGACCGGGCTCAAAGTCAAGAGGGAGAAATGCCAATTATACACGGAACGGGTAGAATTCCTAGGATACCTCCTAGACCTCTCATTATTAAAAGGGTGCATACTATGGGGGGATAGGGTGGTCATTCCAGAAAAGCTACAAGGGAAGGTTCTGGAACTGCTACACGAGGGGCACCCTGGCATCGTTAGGACTAAAGCCCTGGCCAGAAGTTACGCTTGGTGGCCAGGGATGGACAAACAAATTGAGACCTGGGTAGCAAGGTGCCAACGATGCCAGGAAACTAGGCCAAGCCCATCCACAGCACCCGTCCTAGAGTGGGAAACCCCAAGGGGACCTTGGTCTAGGATCCATATAGACTTCGCCGGGCCCACAAAAGGACACACCTTCCTTATAACAGTAGACGCTTACTCCAACTGGCTGGAGGTAAGCAACATGAAGACAACAACCACGGAGGCCGTGATCAAGGAACTCTGCAAACTCTTTGCAACGCACGGCCTCCCAGACGTCGTCGTTTCCGACAACGGGCCCCAATTCACCTCGCTGGAATTCGAAAAATTCCTAGCAGAAAGGGGCATCTGCCACGTGCTGACAGCACCGGTGCACCCGACGGCGAACGGTAGGGCGGAACGGATCGTGCAATTCACTTAGAAAACCATCCGGAAAATAGACCACGGGGAGATCCAGGAGAAAATAAACAAACTACTCTTCACCCAACACATAACCCCAAATACCACAACGAATAAGAGCCCAGGCGAACTATTAATGGGAAGGAAATTAAGGTCCCCACTCGACAGGTTACACCCCACGTATAACCCGGAGAAGCCCCCAGACTCAAACAGCAAACACCGAACTTTCGCACCAGGCGACCCCGTATATGCTAGAAACCTGACGGGAGACCCACTATGGATACCAGCCGTCATCACACAAATAACAGGCCCACACTCGTACCGGCTAAAAACAGCAGACGGACGAGCATGGAAATGCCACATCGACCAATTAAGGTCGAGGACTGCCAACCAAGAGACCACCGACGCGAAACCAACCCCCACAACACAAACCAAGGGGGGAGGGAATACCCAGGGGACCAAAACCAAAGAAGAATAGACCAGCCATACTTACCGGAAAGCAGCCATCACGACCCCTCGCCAGGAAGAGACAGCCAGGCTAGCTTGACCGACCCGGAAAGACCGAGCGGGAGCGGCAAAACCCGCAGCTCAACCAACCCGGGAGGCCCAGGAGGGAGCTACGGAGAGCGGCCCGGCCTGACCGACCAGCCGGTTCCCACGACGGCATCAGAAGCAACAGAGATCCCGACCAAACCGGCCGGGATCCAACCTACGACTGAGCTGCGCAGGTCCAGTAGGCTCAGACGGAGCCCCGCCTACCTACGTGACTACGCAACATAAGGACTGAACCAAGAGGGGAGGGATGTTCTGTCCCTAATTAGCATTCTTGAGATCCCCACGCTTTGATTGGCCAAAGCGCGGGGCACTCTGATTGGTCAGGCGAGCTGCGCCGATTGGCTCGCTAAGAATCTCCCGCGATTGGTCCATTCGAATCGTGGGAGATTCAAAGTGGTGCCATTGGCCGCGGCCGCCGCGGCTGAAAGAATAAAAGCCACGAACCTTTTGCAAAGAGCCAGTTCGGTTCCTACTTTAATAAAAGAGCAAGATTTGAAGTCACCGACTCCTGGCATCATTTCGAGGACACAACACTCTGCATTTCCACATGTGCGCAAAGGCATCTGCAGACCATGATTTTGAGGTGATGCCATTTTTGGAATATAAAACACCTCATTGGGTCTGTAATGATGGGAAGGAACTGAGAAATTATTACTGAATATTGAAGGAGCCTAGCCAACTTCAATCAATTGTAATGTAGATATTTGCATCTGTTTGGATCCTTTTTATTGGTCTGGAGGTTTCCTTGACTATGACAGCCTATCAACAACTCTTATCCAGGGGTGCGCTTCAAAAATATCAGCAACCAGTTATCTTCCTGGTTGCTGGGTGGGCATGGCCATGGTGGGCGTGGCCTAGTTAGCCTCCTACAATATGGTGGGGGTGGGCGTTTTCATCCTCCCTACGCTTTGGAGGCTTTTCTCGGGCCTCCAGGAAGGCAAAAATGACCTCCCTGGGCTCTGGAGGTCAGAATTTCTGGCCTTCCAGAGCCTCTGGGAGGCTCACTTTTTGTCCCAAGTCTCTTTGTGGGCCCTGCAGTTACCTGGCATCCAAATGGGCAGCATGGGCACTCCTGGGAGGGGCATGTTGGGGTGGCTGGGGCTAGCCAAGGGTGGGATTGGCTGGTTCACTGAACCAGCCATAAAATTAGCTATGGGGTTCACCCAAGCCAGGGTGAACCAGTAGCAGCCCACCCTGCTCTTATCCCTGTTTTCTTGTCCCCAAATCAAGGGAGAGAAAAGGAGGGTCTTTATTGTTGTTGTTGTTTAATTCCTAAAGTTTTGTTGGCAAACTTTTTCTGAAGTGTTTTGCTGTTGCCTCCTTCCTAAGACTAAGAAAATGTGATTGGCCTGAGATCACCTGACTGCCTTGCCTAAGGCAGGAGTAGAACATACAGTTTCTTGGTTTTAACCTGGTATTTAATTGTTATGTCAAACCTGGCTCTCTCATGTGCATGTTGTACATGCCATAAGAAAGTCAGAGGTCCTGGAAACTATGATTATGCCAAAATTAAAAATAAAAGATATTGTTCAGTGGTGGTTAGACTGATCATGTCTTTGAATCAAATGATCTGACTAAAATGTTGAATCAGCTGTTTGATCAAATCAAATTGGATTTCTTTTGTTACGAAGCCTCGTAATCCTGCACTTCTGATTGGCCCGTGAACAGCAGATTGTGATTGGCCATTTCTGGCTGATCTGATTGGCTGACAGCAGGTCATCACTGACTGGATGCTACCAGCGCGGCAAACTCAAATCATTGGTTATTGTGACAGCAGCCAGCTCTATAAAAGGAGCTGCTGCTGCCCCAGTATTTCCGCTCTGTTCTGAAGTCACTAATAAAGAGTTGGAGTCACTATCGATGCCTCATCTCCGTTCCTTGTGCCCATGCTCCAGATCTAACACTGGTGACGAGGATGGGATGCAGAGACAATAGAGCTGACTGAACACTCATTGAACGCTAACAGAGCATGTGGCTGAGAGTGCACCAAAAAGCGGCAGAATGACCAGCAGCATTATACCACCCGCTCCATTTGACATGGCTAACGAAGACTGGGACTCATATATGGACAGGTTCCAGATGTTCCTGGAGACCAACAATTTGAAAGATGCTACGCCTGGCAAGAAACGAGCTGTATTTCTGACCCATTGCGGGCCCGCCATTTTTAAAATAGCCAAGGCACTTGCGAAACCAGCAGAAGTCAAGACAATGGAATGGGACAACCTCGCCCCAATCCTACGGGCTCATTATGCACCAGCGGTGCCAACACTCATCAGGAGACATGAGTTTTACCAAAGGGACCAGCAGGAAGGCGAAAGTGTTGGAGACTTCATTGCTGACCTTAGAAACCTAGGGGGAATCTGTGGCTTCGCAAACCTCAAGGAAGCCATGAGAGATCGAATTGTTCTGGGCCTAAAAGACCCCACGACCCAGAGCAAGATTATGGCGAAGGGAGACATCGGCCTCACAGATGTCATCACCAATGCTACTGCAGCAGAAGCAACCAGGAAATCAGCCGCTCGAATGCGCTGAGCGAACGCACCACACCGCCAACTCGCCAGTGACACCATGCCTTTCTCCAAGAAGCACACAACGACCACCCACCATGAAGACCTCGAATCCTCATCAGAAAGCGAGGAAGAAGAGGTCAACAGACTCAGGTCAGAATGTGACCAGCGAGACCAGTGGAATCATAAGCCTTCATGTCAATGTGCTGGATGTGGGGGAAATCATCCGTGATCAGACTGCAAATTCCTAGACGCACTCTGCTGTTCCTGTGGAAAGAGGGGCCACATCGCAAAGGTCTGCAGAAGCAAGCAAGGGTCCAGCCCAATCCGAAAACAACTTCCGGCATACAACAGGCACTCCACCAGTAAATCGGGACCGCCTAAACAACCAATGGAACCAATACTACAGAAATTGAGCACCCACCAATTCAACCAGATGAGAAGAGGCCCATCAAACCATCACCATCGGCCACACTTCCTCCTTTGATGCAAGGAAAATCCGAGTGAAGGTCACCATTGAGAATCGACCATGTGTTATGGAAGTCGACTCCGGGTTGTCCCTGTCAATGGTCTCCTGGAAAACCTTAAAACAGCTGATCCCTGACATTCGTCACCAGGACCTCAGCACTCAAAAAATCATATTAAAAGACTACCAAGGAAACAGAATTCCAGTTGCCAGTTCCAGCCACATCCAAGTATCCTTCAAAGACCACACCGCAACCCTACCTCTTACCGTCGTTGATCGAGATCAGCCCAGTTTGCTGGGTTTGCAATGGTTCGCGCCACTAGGAATTGAACTAGCAGGCATCAACCAAACCGGAAGCGATGACTGGGAAGCGGCCCTCGTCCAGGAATTCCAGGATGTTTTCACCGAGGAGCTAGGCAAGTACAAGGGATCCCCCATATCATTTAATCTCAGCCCTGATGTTATGCCCATTTGCCTTAAGCTTCGTCGAGTGCCCTTTGCACTCAAGCCAAAGATTGATGAACAATTGGACAAATTAATAGCCCAGGGCATGTTGGAACCGATCAATCATGCCCGATGGGAGACCCCAATTGTAACCCCATAAAACCTGACGGATCTTTAAGAATTTGTGGGGATTACCGGGCCACCCTAAATCACGCGCTTCAGCAGAGCGCTTACCCTGTACCTGTGGTCCAACATCTTCTTCATTCCCTGGGAGGTGGGAAAATATTTGCAAAGTTGGACCTAGCTCAGGCATACCAGCAGTTACAGAAGACTGTTGCAGAGACTGCAGAAGCCCAAACTATAGTCATGCACAGAGGTGCATTCAAGTGTAATAGACTCCAATTCGGAGTGAGTGTAGCACCTGACATCTTCCAAAGTCTGATGGAAAGATTGCTTCAAGGCATAAAAGGGGTTGTGCCCAACTTCGATGATGTCTTAATAGGTGCTCCAAACAAAAGCCTGCTAGAAAAACAACTCAGAATGGTCCTCCAGAAATTTAAAGATGCTGGCCTGAAGGTCAAGAAAGACAAGTGCCAACTATGTACTGAGAGGGTTGAATTCCTTGGGTACCTTCTTGACAAACAGGGAATTCACCCTACAGAGAAAAAACTGACTGCAATAAAAAAACACCCCAAGACCTAGGAATAAAACAGATCTCCAAGCCTTCCTGGGACTCATTAACTTTTATAACATCTTCTTGCCCCAGAAGGCAACTGTTGCTGAACCCCTGCATAGGCTCCTCGATGAGAAGGCTTCCTGGGTCTGGGGACATCACAAAGAGCGAGATTTTCAGCAAGTAAAAGACCTGTTATTTTCAGATGCTGTATTGATACAATATAACGAGACTTTGCCCTTAACTGTCACCTGCGATGCCTCACCGTTTGGAGTAGGTACTGAGGCACCTATTGCGTTCTTTTCAAGAACTTTATCTAAAACTGAGAGAAACTATAGCCAACTTGATAAAGAGGCTCTCGCTATTGTGTCTGCGATCAAACGATTCCATGAATATGTATATGGAAGGTCTTTCTCCATAATTACTGACCACAAACCATTACTTGGCATTTTAGCAGGAGACAAACCAACTCCCCAGATCTTATCACCAAGAATGACACGTTGGTCAGAGTTTCTAGCCGCATACGATTACCAACTGCTACACCGCCCGGGGAAAGCCATTCCCCAAGCTGACGCTTTGAGCCATTCTCCATTACCAGAAGTCATAGACGACCCAGCTCCAACCCTAGCTATGCTACAAATCGAAACTCTTCCTTCACCTTGTTTGGCACGAGTCCTCAGCTGGGTGGAAAGAGGTTGGCCTGACAACGAACCAAACAACACCTTCAAGCCTTTCAAAAACCATCAGACAGAACTTTTCTCCCAAAAAGGATGCGTCTTGTGGGGAGACAGAGTCATCATCCCAGATAGACTACAGCATAAAGTTCTAAAACTATTGCACGATGGCCATCCGGGCATTGTGCGAATGAAGGCACTAGCGAGGAGCTACGCTTGGTGGCCAGATATAGACAAGCGAATAGAAACCTGGGTGGCCACTTGCAGCAAGTATCAGGAAACTCGTTCAGCTCCATCAAAAGCAGCACCAACTGAATGGGAAGCACCCCGAGGTCCCTGGTCCCATATTCACATCAATTTTGCGGGACCTACCAAGGGGCATACATTTCTTATAGCAGTGGATGCCTACTCCAACTGGCTGGAGGTCCACAAAATGAAGATCACCACCACAGAAGTCGTCGCTAAAAAACTAAATAGACTATTCGCTACGCACGGGTTGCCAGATGTCCTAGTTTCAGATAATGGCCCCCAATTCACCGCTCTGGCATTCGAACAGTACCTGGCAGAGCAGGGGATATGCCATGCTTTGACATCGCCAGCTGAGCGAATGGTCCAATTCATAAAGAAAACTTTACACAAGATGGAGCAAGGGGACATTGACGACAGGGTGACCAGGATGCTTCTCCTCTAACATATTATCCCAAACAGCACTATAAACAGAACCCCGGCTGAACTTCTGATGGGCCAGAGACTTCGCTCACATCTTGACCACTTGCACCCTACCTACACACCGGAAAAGCCCGTGGGGTCCAGCAGCAGGTATCACACCTTCAAGGTAGGTGACTCAGTTTTCACAAAAAACTTTTCCGGTGACCCATTGTGGGTCCCCGCTACCATAACTCAACTTACGGGTCCACGTTCCTACCGTTTACAAACTGCTGATGGAAAAATGTGGAAGCGTCATATTGATCAACTGCGCTCCAGGCTGGTACCTACCCCCGTCACAAAACCCGAACCTCAAACCTGGGGGGGAAGGGAAATCGAAGGGGCCGGAGAAGAACTAGCATACGACCCAGTACTTGAAAACCAGCAATCAGCACAACCAACCCAGGGATATTCACCTTCTGAAGGAGAGCCGGGCCAGACGATTGCCTCACCACAGAGCAGCACTGCGACAGCAGCAAATCCAAGGGATCCGGAGGACAGCCTTAACGGAAGCAGAGATGACAACCCCGAGTCACCCAATGGAGAGGGTGGAACATCTTTGCTAACAAGCTCAACAAGCAGCCCACCGAGACCAGAGTCTTGTAATCCTGCACTTCTGATTGGCCCACGAACAGCAGATTGTGATTGGCCGTTTCTGGCTCATCTGATTGGCTGACAGCAGGTCACCGCTGATTGGACACTACCAGCGCGGCAAACTCAAATCATTGGTTATTGTGACAGCAGCCAGCTCTATAAAAAGAGCTGCTGCTGCCCCAGTATTTCCGCTCTGTTCTGAAGTCACTAATAAAAAGTTGGAGTCACTATTCGATTCCTCATCTCCGTTCCTTGCGCCCATGTTCCAGATCTAACATCTTTGACTAGAATTGAAAAGGTTCAGCCCCAACTAACTTTTACAACTGACTTTTTTTCCCCCCTGCAAATCGGGTTACAACTTACAGGACAGTTTCTCCCATTTGCTACTTAGTTTAATCCCAAAGAAACATTTCCAGTTTGGAAGATATTTTTCATTCAATAAAGTTCTTCAATTCTACATTTCTCATCTCAGTGTTCCTATCACCACCCACATGCACAACCTAGCTAATCCTAACTTTAAACATATACAACACTTCCTACCATCTACAATATTGCCAGTTTTAGATTCAGCTGATTGGCAGTAGCCCCAATTACTATTATATACAAAGTCAGGGAAAAGTTTCAATATTTGTGGGAGGAGTTTTTAAATTACTAAAAAGAAATCTTCACATCATTCAACTTTATACAATGTTTAAAAATATTTACTCTCTGAAGAAATATTTTTTCCCTCACAGCTGTCAAAACAAGCTGTCAATTCAATAGTCTGGAATGGTTGTTACTTTTTTTTAAATAATAATCTCAACTACTTTTCATTGCTATGAATGTATATTTGTGCATGTGTGTGTGTATGTATATATATATATATATATATATATATATATATATATATATATATATATATATATATATATATATATATATAAATATGAATGACTCTCGCATTTCTTTTAGATATGCATTTTTAGATATGAGTTTCTGTGAAATTATGCAATTGTACCATACTTCTTTGATTTCCTTATAAAAAGCTTTTTTAAAAAAATATACTACATATTATCATGAACATTTTCCAGTCAAAAAATGATTTTCTCCTTTCTGCAGTTAAAAACCACACACTAAGCCTTCAGAATTGCATCCTGATTGCTATAAGTAGTTAGATGTCTTGAAGCAACATGCAATTTTTAGTGGACATCGTACATCAAAAACTTGCCTCACCTTGTCCAATTTAGTAGCAGATCATTTGGAGCATTTTAAAAATCTGACAGAAGAGGATATTTTTATTCCACTTGTATCCTGTCCTGATAAGATCTCTAAATTTAACCACTTTCACTGAATATTTTCAATAAGGTATTTTAAATACAAATCCAATTTATAGTAGATGACATGCTAAGAGTAGAATCCAATGCTTGTCTACTCAAATGTTACCATTGTTGAGTACAGTAAGTCCCAGGTAAACAACCATTTGTTTATCAGCTGTTCAAAGTTACAACAGAGCTGAAAAAATGACTTACAACCAATCTTTGCACTTCTGACCTTTGTTGCATCCACACAGTCGTGTGAAAAAAATTCAGGTGCTTGGCAACCAGCATATCTTTACAATTGTTGCAAAATTCCATGGTCGTGCAATCATCCTTCCAGTGTCAGGATTCCAGCAGTTACCCTTATTTAAATCATGAGTCTTCAGCCAAACATCCAAAACTTAAAAAAAGGATTTATTGGTAGTTAAAATGCCAGCACTGCCTGGGTGTAGCCGACTCTAAGATACATAATTCATTGTCACCCTTGACCCTGGTTTCCCCTTCACCCCCTGGGTGTATCGTAATTCATATTCTCCAATAGGACACATCCATAGCCAAGAGTCATCAATCATGCTCTCCAGTTAGAATTTTTGCCGTGGCAGAAACTTCAGTCACCTAGTTACTATCTTTGGAAACATTTATGGAATGTAGTTTTGGTTTCACAAGCTGCTTCACTGCTCCCCCCTCCCTTTCTGTTGGCAACTCTAAAAAGACCATAGAAATATTTTATAAGTTGACACCCATCCAGTTTGCAACAAATAAAGATAATGGAGGGATCCAGGTTGACTTAACAACTGCAGTGATTTACTTGGCAACCATGGCAAAAAAAAAAAGTCATAAAACCAGAAATGACTCACTTAACAACTGCCATGCTTAGCAATGGAAATTCTAGTGACAATACAGGTAGTCCTTGATTTACAACAGTTCATTTAGCGACCACTCAAAGTTACAAGGGCACTTAACAAAGTGAGTTATGACCATTTTTTACACTTACAGCCATAGCCGCATCTTTGTGATCAAAATTTGGATACCTGGCAACTGATTTGTACTTATGATGATTACAGTGTCCTGAATTTATGTGATCGCCTTTTGCGACCTTCTGGGAAGCAAAGTCAATGGGGAAGCCATTAACAACCATGTTACTTACTTAACAACTACGGTGATGCACTTAACAGGTATGGTACAAATGGGGCAAAGTTCACTTAACAAATGTTTTGCTTAGCAACAAAAAAAATTGGGCTTAATTGTGGTTGTAAGTCGAGGGCAACCTGTATGGACATAAGTTGAGGATTACCTATAATAGTAAGTAGCAATTAGCCTGGTAACCTACCATCTTCCAGGTGTTCAGAATTTTGAGTCTATCTTCCCACAGACAGTGTCAAAGAAACATGAAAGTTTTAGTGCAAGACGAATGAAGAAAACCACATAAATATGTTACATCTAGAGAATAAGCTGGATATGGCCATTTCTCACCCTAACTAACCACAATAATGGAATGAAAATCCTGAATGTCACCTTGATCTCCTGGAAGAATGATTGAATCAGAGGTGATATTCAGCAGTTCTGACCAGTTCTGGAGAACCAGTTGCAGAAAGTTTGAGTAGTTCAGAGAACTGGCAAATATCACCTCTGACTGGCCCTGCCCCCATCTATTCATTGCCTCCTCAGTACCAGTTGAGCAGCTGGATCTTCTTTTATTGGCCTGCACAGGAGAATGAAACTGGAAAGCAGGTTAGTGGGGTGGGGAGGGAATGGGATTTTGCAGTAACTTTCCCCTGGAGTGAGTGGGAATGGAGATTTTACAGTATCCTTCTCCTGCGCCAGATCATGCCCACCAAGCCACGCTCACAGAAATGGTAGTAAAAAAAAAAATTGAATCCCACCACTGGATTGAATGTAAGGGAAGAGGTAGAAATATAACCTAGGGTAACAACTGAACTGTTTATTT
The DNA here is from genome assembly GCA_033807585.1 of Hydrophis major. Lineage (NCBI taxonomy): Eukaryota > Metazoa > Chordata > Lepidosauria > Squamata > Elapidae > Hydrophis > Hydrophis major. The sequence continues at coordinate 293,472,586 of CM066328.1, read as the reverse complement.
CAGTAGCCTGACCAGATATACTGGGAGCTATTATGTCCTGCCCCTCCCCCAAAAAAATTGGTCTCATAAAAAAAAAAAAACCATCAGTAAAGGAAGACCCACCATGAAAATGGAGATATAATTAACAGTAAAATAAGACATAGGGAGCCATTTAGTGTAGTTATTAAGTTCTCAGGAGTCCAAACTGACTCAAAAGTGCCCCCCCCCCAAAAAAAAGTGGGATAAGATTGGAGTAGAAAATAGGGCTATCATACCTGGGCTGCAAAAATCAAAATGGCCATTAAATAGAAGCAAATTTAAAGTCATATTTATTTGCATTCTTTGACACTGTTTAGTAGTCATCCAGACTGTTGCAGCTGAGTTTGTTTATTTATGTACTTGCTTAGTTATTTGTTGTTTTAATAACTCCATTTTTATTATATTTATAAATAACTCAACATGGTAGATAGACTAATATTCCTTCCTCCTCCTATTTTCCCAAAACAACAATATGAGGGGACTTGGGTTGAGAGAGAGAGAGTGATTGGTCCAAGCCACCCAGATGGTTTTTTCATGTCTAAGGCAGGACTACAACACAGGTTTTTCTGGGTTCTAGGTCAGCACCTTGACTGCTATTCCAAACTGGCAAATGATAGCAATACCTAAATTTTCCAACATATGTCGAAAGTAATAGGTTGTAGAAAGGTAGTTACAGTCCTTAAATGAATTAGCATTAATTTTCTCCTTTTTCTCCTTTTTTGTTCTCCCAAAATATTTGTGACTGCTATGAAATAAATGCAATAGTTGGCTTTTCTAAGTGCATCCTCACTCAAGTGACACATTGTTAATGCCACATTCCAACAAACAGACTTCATAGTTCACTGATATTTGAATATATGGTTAATGTATGCTAACCAGAAAAAAAACAGATGTAATGCAAATGTTTAAAACAGTATATGAGCTCACATATCTTTACACAAAGCATTTTCTTTTCCCTTGGTGCTCAGATATTATTACTATGCTCTTCTTCTTCCATCTCCCTCAGTGATTTAAGTAGGAGGTATTATTATCACATTTACAGATGGAAAACAGACAGGGGGAGATTAAGTGACTCCTCCAAGTTACAAAGGAAGGGTGTAACACAGCAGGAAATTGCATCCCAATTTGGATCCCAGTGCTTAACCACAAACCCATCTTTCCTGACTTACAAACTATATGAGGTCATGTAATTAAAATGAAAATTGTAAAGCATATATGCATCAAGAGTATTGCTTTGTCAGCCACCTGAATTCAGAAATTCTGAGCCAGATGAATGTCTTTGGAATAACTGCAAGGTTTTGAAAAAGTACTTTATATTTAACAATAAATGTTACCTGAGACCTATTTTTTTTAATTGAAAAATAAAACAATTTATGGAACTTTATAATCAGTTTACTGATAACCTCTGGAGGTATCTGCTGTCTACTCATTAAGCAATGGATAGAAATAGCTGATCCTGAAAGAAGTTTAAATTTGAATATTTCAGTCACTACTGAAGTCTTTGTGTGAAGAAAATGAAGGCACCTGAGACAAATTGTCTTACCATAAGGCCCTTGTTGATGACATAGACATCAATACACATGACAAAGAGGGTTCAAGAAGGTTGAAGAAGTCCCAAAAGGTCAAGGTTGTAGGCATAGGTTAAAGGTTTCCCTTAAATACTCCCCCCTTTTGAAGATTGAGTCTCTATATCTTGGTTTTTACTGAAACAATAGCTCCTAGGGCAGGGGTGGGCAAACTTTTTGGCTCGGAGACCTCATTGACTTTTAAAATTTGACAGACAGGCCACCACCTGGTGTCAAAATGCCTGTCATCACAAGTCAAAATCAAATGAATGCAATAATTCAATCATTCACATCAAACCTTAATTCTGTTCCAATCTTCGGCAGGTCGGATTAAAAAGACCAACGGGCCGGATGTGGCCCGTGGGCCGTAGTTTGCCCATCCCTATCCTAGGGCCAAACATAATGTGAACATGGTAATATGCAGCAGGTAGAAAGCAACAGATAGCAAGCAACAATTTACACCCATCTGGGTAAGATTTTTCTAGGCTCTCTATGACTAGACTAGACTAGACTAGCCTAGACCAGAACAGAACAGAACAGAACACTTTTTAGGCCTCCTGTGCATAAGCTCTCAATGTACATGCAAAACAACAGAATCATCATTATCATCATGATTACCATCATCATTATCTCAGTGGGGGAGGGGTGTAAAAAGATAAGAATAAGTGTTAATACTACAGCCATACTACATGAGTAAAATATACATAGAGATTAGCTTTGGGATAAGATTTGTGTTGTACTACTATAGTTCGTAATGCAGTACATGGCATGTAGTACAATATTTGTGCAGAAACAATGAAGAGGAGGAAGAATTTATGGCTCTAGATTTAGAGATGTTGATGGACACCCAGGCAGAAAAAGGCTTCCTTGCTCAGAGGTAGGACAAGATCCCTCTTTTCTTTCAACTCTTCACCAGTCCTGCATCTTAGTAGCTACAAACCTTGCCTCAGTCTTTAGTTTTATTTAGTTTTTTCTGGAACAAAAGACATGCCAATAATGGAAACACAAACAGGTATAAAGGTTTCTGCACCGTATTCTTGCAAGTGTTCTTTTGCAATTAGGAAGTCTCCAAATATCGCCAAAGTTTTCAGCCCCACAGTGGTGACACATAATTACAGTGAAAGCTATGTAGATTCTGACTTCTTGAAAGCATCTGCTAGTGTTTGGCAGGGCCTGTGCTATTTAAAAGTGAATTTTTGCAGATGCTCTTCTGTTGTTGTCAAATCAAGGCTTGTTCCAGAAAGAGGAAATTTAGACACAAAGTACTATCAAAATAGTTTTCTCTCTCTCCCACCCCCTCACTAAATTTGCACTACCAAGTAACTGAAGTGCTATATAGGGGGGAGGGAGTAGAGATGTTAGGTAGGAGATTATGGACAGCTGAAACAAACATGGCACCTGCTGTTCTGCAAAGTAAGGAAATCAGTTGCTTTTTTGCAAATTTGCTTGTATAAGCAGATGGCCAGAACCCCAAATTTATTCTTTGCCTGCAGTTTATCTCCCTTTGCCTGAGAAAACCTGACATTACAAGTCCCTAGTTAACATTTTGTTGTATAGTAGGATGCTACATATGCATACGAGCTGTAAATTTTTTATTTTTTTTAAAAAAAACCTTCTTTTTCTTTCATTCTCTATCTCATATAATGCAAAATTAGGTATGGGAGTAATTTCAGCAGGTGGCAGCAGCTGGCTATCCTCATTTGAGCTCAGACATTTTGTAGACTTGGCTAGGTTAGTACTTGGATGCAGAAGCTGAAAATAATCCCAAAAGAAGGTTATGGCAAACCCTTTCCATGCATGAAGTTGTCAGGAGTTAGATTTGAGGAGAGAAGCTCAAGAATAGATCATATGTTGTATATGGAACAGCTCCCAGGTTCATTATATGGGAGAGATCCCTTCTGAAAATCCTCAAGTATCACTGACAGTCAAGAATAGGCAACTTGATGTTTACCATCTGTTTTGGACCACAACTCCCATAATTCCTTATCAATGGTGAATCCAGCCAAAATTTCTGGAGCATACCAAGCTGCCAAGTCTGGATTATGCTGGGGTAGATGAAGCAATGGTCCTTCAAGGCAGCTAGCATTTATCCTTGGTGTGCCTTAAGAATTATTCAGTTTGGCCAAGAAGGCTGCTGATTAAAGAAGCACTCAAAAGATTTCCTGGAAGCTTGGCTGAAGGGCCCTGAAGTTGTGATGTAATCTGAAACAGCCTATAGGAAATGTAAAAAAAAAGCATGAGCAACTATATTTTTTGCTTGTTCTTTAGAATTAGAAAGATTAAGTTAATATTCAGTGTTATTTTTCTTCACCCACTGAGGAGTGTTTTCTTTAGGCAATTTACAAGCCTTATTCCTTCCTAACTATCAGAGGAAAGAGAATCTAGCATCAATATACATGTGGAATTCATGAATATATGTAAAATTAACCACATGTGTAATAGAGAAGATATAGTGGAAATACTGGGCATGTGGAGAGGAGCTCTTTAATCTATAATATACAATTTCTAAGGAAGATATCCTGAAAAAATGTGACTCTATACTCTAAACTAACCTTCCTTCAACATTGTTCCTCTCAGTTATACTACCTGAATTCCTATACAACAAGGGATTGTGGTAAAGAAAATCTGAAGGACACCAGGTTTACAGGTGATGGAAAGACAAAGCCATAAAACATTTCATTATTAAATAACATATTTAATACATTATGAGACTTGTATAAAAGAGAAATATGTTTCCTACTAAATTGCTGCATATATCTCTGTTATGCATAGAACAGACAAATCCAACTGATTTGCTTTCTGGAACTAACATTTTTGAAATCCAAGTTCATACTGTCATAGTTTCTATTTTTGCAAATCGCAAGTCCACATTCTTGAACAGAATGGAGCACTATTAAAATTTTCAGGACAGAATGAAACTTGAAGACCAGTTGAATTAAACTTTATCAATTTGGCACATGTTAGGGAGTGCTATCAGATATGATCTGCAAAAATACAGAAAATCATCAGAAGGCAGCAAAGAAATATTGAAAATTAACACTTTGCTGCTATTTAATGGTCATCTGGTTGTTTCTGAAGACCGGATTTGACAATCTGAAGAAGTGATAGGAACTATCATACAAGGGTGCTCCAAAACAGTGGATTGAGAAGTCAACTCAAAGTAGCACATAGAATTGCATAAAGAAGGAACAACTCATCAATTGCAAAATATTACTGAAGACATCGTCAGAAATTGATATTTTTTAAAATTACTAAACTGGAACCTGGACAACAACCAAAAAAACAAATGTCTAGTTGCCAGTTACAATTGCTTTTTTGATACATGGTCCAGTATCTGATGATGACCAAACTACAGATTGTTAACATGTATTTCTGACTCCAAACTACATTTAGCTGGTGGGATGAACAGCACCATATGCTCACCAGATGATAAAAGAAATGAGTTGATAGAATCAAAGTTCAAGTTGCAAGAAAATCTAATTTATTTCTTCACAGCAATTATTGATGTGTATAATACTTAACAAAGGAATTTCTTTGAAAAGCTAATATTTTTCATGGAACTAGGGAGGAACTTTTTTCAAGCTTTTAATGGTTTGTTATAATTTACTGCAGTGTATTAAAGCTTTTTAAAGAACAATAATTCTACAGATAAGCATTAATTAGAAGCAAAAATTCTAAAACTTTTTCTTAATATTTTTTCAGATATTCTCTCATGGCAGGCAATCTATGTTATCACTGTATATTGTAAATTAATAAAAACAAATCATTCCTCATATAGTGACAAAAAAGCTCTGTTTTCTATCCCAATGGGTTATTTTGCTTGGACAAAAGTACACCACAGCATTCATACATGTTCATAGCACTTCATGGAAGCAAAAACAACTAAATGTAATCTTCTAAATAAGGGAATGACAATCTACCCCAGCATTCTCTCAAGAAAGCCAAACAAAACTATCTGTCTAGAGCAGAGGCAACATAATGCTGGAATATGACCACATCTGGGTTAGAAAGGATGCAATAAGCTATGGGGAAGAGCAAAAAGTAGAACAAGAATGGGTAGCTCTGGGGGACTTCCAGTTTGAAGGGCTTCGGCGATAGACAGAAATCCGTGATCGTGCACGGTTTCTGTCTGGGCTCGCCACTGAAGCACCCCAAGCCAGCTGGTTTTGGGGCTAAGCCACTCTGTAGAGGTGGTGAAGAGGGGGGAGACCACCAGCAGGATTAAGGAGAGCTGCATCTCTCCTCCTCAGCTGGCCATTATTCCCTTTCCCAAAGGCGGTTGCAGCGGTGGTCAGAAATGGCCACCACAAAGAAGAACTCAACCAGAAAAGAATGTGCAGGAGGAAGATAAGAAGTGAAAGTTTTGGCTGACTGGATTAAATTGTAAAAGTAACAACTAAGGTACCCTGGAATTTAAACTTACAAAAAACAACATTGCTCCCAAAGAAGAGTCAGAAGCAGCGAAGGAATGTGAAAAGGGAAAGGTTTGGCTTTTTTTTTCTTCTCTCTCCTTCCCTATACTGACAATTGAGAGACTTAAATAAGAAATTGGAAAAATCCGCTTTGACATCAATAGGCAATTAAGCTGAAAATAAAATAAAATGCCAAAGGGATAATAAAGATTTCTGGACATTAAAAATTTTCTTTTTCATAAGCAGGAAGGGAGAGAAAAAGAATAAGGGCAGGATCTGGAAGAGGGAGGAGACTGCCTGGAATTAAAAAGAATCTACAGTAAAACTTCAACAACACTTCTAAAAGATACATTTTAACTGAAACTTTGCAACTAAATAGTAACCTCAGGAAGAGAAAGTGAAAAAAAAAAGAGCAAAAAAGAAACAGCTTGCGTGTATTTGGATTATTTGGTGATCTTTGGATTTTTGGTTATTATATTTGAATGACTAAAATCAATCGGGTGGTTGTTTAAAAATTTATACAATGGCACCACTTCTGGATGAATTGAAAATGGAACTTTAAAAGTACAAAGAAGATGCACAAGAAGGGAAGGGTTCTTTAGGCTTTGTTTTTCAATTCTTAGAAATGGAGATTTAGAACTATGAGAAACAACAAGAAATGTCTGCAAAACAAGAAGACTGGGACAAAGAAGAAGCCATCTTTAATGAACAAGCAATTTTATGTGGGGAAGAAAAAGGAAAGGGGGGAAAGAGAATGGAGAATTTAAGACTTAAAAAAAAACAACCAAGGAAAAGAAAAATAATTTGAAAAATAAGTATAATACTGGAAAGCAACAGAAAAGGGGAATACAGAAGAGAGAAATAGAGGTAGAGAGACACGGGGGTAAAAAGGGGAGAGAGAAGAAGAAAGGGAAGAAGGAAAGGAAACAAAGTTACAAAGGACCCGAGCAAGATATAGAGAAACAGGACCTATTTAGAGATAATGGGTGAAAATCTAACTGAAAAAGGGATTCTGTAAAAGTACATAAGATTGTATTGCTATATTAGTAATAGAAATAACTTTAGAAAATTGGAAACAACGTATGATTAAAATGAGGGATAATTTAGTGAAATGTTTGTGAATAAAATAAGTGAAATAAAATAAATGAGAAAATTGAATTAGGAAGGAACAGGAACATTTTAATTAATTAATGTTTTATAAAATATAAGTGAAGGGGGGGGAATTAACTATGGAAAGCTGACAATTGTTCCCATAAAAGTATGATATTTAATTGAAAAGTAATGTTAAATATGTTAAGACTTTAATGAGTATTAATATTAATGATAGAATTGAATTGGAATGGAATGTTGTTTTAATTATATATATTTATATATATATATTTTAAGAATACAGTGTGTATTTTAAGAATGTACCAAGCAGAATGCGAATGGAAGTTATGTATTATATTGAATGTTACAACTTTAGGGAAAAAATATAAAGGCGTCATACTCCAATCAGTAACTACAGGAGAAATTTTGTTTAATGAGAAAAGATAATTGAAACAGGACAGACAAAAAATATAAATACAATGATTTGAATTGAGATGAGATAATTAAAATAAAATTAAAAGAGGGGAGAAGCTATGCAGAAAATTATGGAATAGAATATAAAAATGAGCATGAAGCTGAATTTGTGTCTGTACGAAGAAATGTAACCCGGGATTTCACTTCTTTCAAAAAAGATGTTTTATTTGTATTTTTTTTCTCTTTGTGAAAACTCAAATAAAACTTACAAAAAAAAAAAAAAGAAAAAAAGAATGGGTAGCTCTGGTGCTTATGATGTGGCTGGATTAGAGGTAAAAGCATGTCCCGCTGCTGACTTAATAAGACTCAAAAAGAAAGATTGATACTGCAAAGACAGATGTTTGTGTGTGTGCATGCACATGCATGGATGTTCATGTGTGTCATGTATAACATTGATATGTGTAATGTCAGAACCATGATTTAAGAAAAACTTGATTTTTCATATCTTATCAACATTTTCATTTTTCTATATAACTTCTTCTCTCCTTCAAATTTTCTCAATTTTATTTTATTTTATTTATCTCCTCTCAATTCATATCATAATATTTATTATTCTTTGTCTGTTCTATTCCAGCCAACCTTTTTTTTTTCTTCTTTAAAAAAAGAAGAAGAAATACTTCTCCTGTACACTATATGGAGTATGATGCCTTTATCTCTTTCCCCTATATTTATAATATTTAATATAAAACACATAACATACATTGGAATTCTGTCTGGTACATTTTAAAATTATACTATATTATCAAAAATAATACAAATCTATTCATTAATATTAATGTTCATTCATATCTTAAACATTTAACTCATTGCTTTTCAATTAAATCACATACTCTTATGGGAGTCCCATTTTCCATAATTATTCCCCCCCCCATTACATATTATAGCTCAATATTTCATTAAAATGTTCCTCCTTCTTCTACTTCAAATCTCATTTCATAAAGATTTTGCTAGTATACCATATTCTAGTCATTAATATTAACAATCATTTATATCTTGAACATTTTATCCATTTCAATTAAATATCATGCCTTTGTGGAAACACTTATGCTTTCCAAAAATTATTAACCCCCCCCCCCACATCACAATCTTAAATCATGCTTCGTTACAGTACTCCCTTTTCTTAACCAAAAATTTCACTAATTTATGTTAAATATTTTATCACATTTTAAGTTACATATTATTTCTAATTTTCTATGATTACTTCTAAATATGTGAAATGAATATGAATTTGAATTTGTGTCTGTACCAAGAGTTTTAACCCGGGACTAAGCAACTTTCAGAAAAGAGATTTTTTATGCTTTTATGTTTTGTGTTTATGTGTATTTATGTATTGTGTGTTTTGAAAATAAAACTTGTTTAAAAAGAAAAAAGAAAAACTTGATTTTGTCAGAACAGAAATATCAAGCTTCAACAATGACACTCTGGAAATCAGATAACTGAACTGGATGGGAATGGGTCACTTCACTTCAGAAGAGTACCTAAAAATCATGGGGTGCGGGGGAGATTGCAAAAGGATGTCAAATTCTGCCTGGCTATTTGCCAAAAATGTTAGAATGATTTCAGTTTGAATCCAAGCCAGTTAATATTATTGTAATCCAAATCTATGGTTCAACCACAGATGGAGAGGAAATAGAAGTAGAACAGTTCTGTGGTGAATTGCAAAAGTTTGTTGACACAAGATCAAAAAAAAGACATCAAACTGGAAGACTTGAATGATACAGCTGGAAGTAAAATAACATCTGGAATAATGAGAAAATTTGCCTTGGTGTAAATAAAACAGTTGATGGTATAATAGAATTTTACAAATAAAATTAAATGTTTATAGCAACTCTTTTTAACAAATGTTACTTCCCCAAATAGACATCACTAGATGGACAATACAAAAAATAATATGATGATATACTCTGCAGCAAAATAGAGAAGCTTTATTCAATTAGCCAAACAAAACACAACAAAATCTGAGACCAGCTATAGCTCAATCACAAACTTCTTGAAAAATTACAGATTTATAGATCAGCAATGTACAGTCTCCACAATATTCCATTTGATTGTTCAATGAAGTTAAAAATAATAATTTAATGGTTTTGATTTCATCAACAGAAGTCTTAAAGAACTTTGAATTGAAATCTGTGCTAGTTTACAGATGAAGCAAACAAATGTCTGCCTGATGCTATGAAGAGGAAAAGTTGATGTGGGAACAGACTTTATTTTCCTAGATTAAAAGGTTCATAGGTGTGTGGCTGTAGCTATGAAATACGTTTAGAAGAGTGACTTTTGAAAGTTTCAGGTAGAAAGCAATGAAATAGGCATCCAAAATAATTCTTTCAAGGGATCAAATATATTACATCTCAATTGAATTCTTATCCTCTCCCTTCTTAATTATAGATCATTACAGCAGATTGCCTTGTGGAAAAATTTCTGATGAGAAAAGGAACATGTTAGGTGACAATTTCTCTGCAAAGCCAATCTGTCCCTCCTAAAGGGTCATGATCAGGAATTGACCAATGGAAAGGGTCTGACTTATTTCTTTGTTTTAAAATAATACTTTATTTCTACTTCTGGGTATATCTGCAAATATTTGATTTATAATTGTGAGCACTGGAATAGAAATATTGACACATAAAGACATCCATTTTCAAGAGTCATTTCAGTAAATTGACATTCTTTTTACTAGAAGAACAATTTGTTTGCTTGTTTTTAATATGTTCATCTCAGTTTTAAATTTTTTTATTGAAAATTGTTTTAAAAACATTGAATGTGGTGATCTTTTTGACATATATCTCAGTCTTTACATTGTTATATAAGCTCAGGGCTGGAACTGGAGAGTTGTAATAAGTAGTCCCAGTTATTTGGAATTCCATCCAATTGGCATCAGTGTTGCAGAAATACAATAGGAGAGTGGAAAATTATTTCACTTCAAAACAAAATATGGACAGAGAAAGAGGGATGTTCACACCTGACAATGTCAAGCATCTTTCATATATCGTACCAAAAATGTGTTTAATCTTTCTTACTGTTGTGAATGAATAGTCATGCAATAAAGTTATAAAGAGCTTGAGGTTAAGTACAGGGTTCTGGCCCTGCACTTCTGATTGGCCATCAAATGGCGAGATCAGATTGGTCCGTTCAGGAGAATCTGATTGGCCATTAACGAGCCAATCTTATTGGTCAACAGAGCTAGCGCTCCTGGGTTCTTATTGGTTGAATAGTTAAGTAGTTGCCTATATAAGGAAGGCTATAGCAGCCATTGAGTTTGAGCTGTCACACCATGTAAATAAAGAGTTGAAGTTCACCATTTCACCAGCTCGTCTCCACTTTTTTGTGCCCACGCTCAGTACTTAACACTGGCGACGAGGATGGGATGTGGAGACATCAGAGCTGACTGAACAACGAAGAAAATACCGAGCACGTGGCTGAACACACAATGGCGGAACTATGTCCGGCGGTGTCATACCACCCGCTCCATTTGACCCAGCGCAAGAAGACTGGGAATCCTACATGGATCGTTTCCAAATGTTCTTAGAAACCAACAATTTGAAGGATTCCACGACCGGGAAGAAACGGACGGTATTCCTAATGCATTGCGGGCCAACCGTATTCAAGATGGCTAAGGCACTAGCAAAACCAGCAGAGGTAAAGAATATGGACTGGGACATCCTCGAACCCCTACTGAGAGCCCACTATGCACCGACCGTGCCAATACTCGTACGGTGGCACGAATTCTACCAAAGAAACCAGCAGAAAGGAGAGAGCATTGCAGATTTCGTCGCGGACCTCCGAAACCTGGGAGGCCTCTGCGGGTTCGCTGACCTGGAAGAGGCTTTGAGAGATCGAATAGTTCTGGGACTAGATGCACTTCAGAGCAAACTGATGGCGAAAGGCGACATCAGCATTGCCGATGCCATCGTGGATGCTACTGCAGCAGAAGCAACCAGGAAGTCGGCTGCCCAATTGCGCCGCAACCGCACTCCGGTTCACCAGCCGACAGGCGACCTTTCACCCAAGTCAGAGGGGCAGTTTCCAACGGCCCACCACGAGGACCTCTCTTCGTCATCAGACAGTGATGAAGAAGAGGTCCATCGACTGCGGTCCGATCGGGACCATTACCAGAAGTCCCAACACCCATGCACTGGCTGTGGGGCCAGCCACCCCCAGTCCGAATGCAAATTCCACGACGCGCTCTGCCATGAGTGCGGGAAACGAGGCCACATAGGATGGGTCTGTAAAAGTTTCCTAGGACACAGCCAGCCTCCAAAAGGGGCTAACTATCACCAATTGACAGGAAACCGTCCTGTAAGGCGAGAACCAGTGAACCACTCCTACAGAAACAGAACCCTAAAGCACCCCACAAAGCGAGAAGAGGCTCACCAAACCATCACTATCGGTCATGCCTCCTCTTTGGATGCCAAAAAAATCCGAGTTAAAGTAGCCATCGAAAATCAGCCCTGCCAAATGGAAGTCGACTCGGGATCATCACTCTCAATGGCCTCCTGGAAGACCCTCAAACAACTCATCCCTACTATCCGGCATCAAGATCTCCGTTTCCAAAGACTCATACTTAAAGACTATCAGGGGAATCGAATTCTGGTTGTAGGATCCAGTCGAGTACGGGTTTCTTTCAAAAACCGGACAGCGTACTTACCTCTGACGGTGATCGACAAGGACCAGCCTAGCCTGTTAGGCCTCCAATGGTTCGTGCCACCTGGCATTGAAGTGGCAGGCATTAACCGAATCGGCAGCAGCGACTGGGAGGAGAACCTCGTCCAAGAATTCAGGGACGTCTTCGCCGAAAAACTAGGTGAGTACAAGGGGACCCCAATATCATTTAACCTTAATCCAAAAATAGCTCCCATCTGCCTTAAGCCTCATCAGGTTCCATTTGCTCTAAAACCAAAAATTGACAAGCAGCTTGATAAGTTAATAGCCCAGGGAGTGTTAAAGCCAACCGATCACTCTCCCTGGGAAACCCCAATCGTGACGCCCATTAAGCCAGATGGTTCAATTAGAATTTGTGGGGACTACCGAGCCACCCTGAACCACGCCCTGCAGCAAAACGCATATCCAGTACCGGTGGTACAGCACCTCCTCCATTCCCTGGGGGGGCGGAAAAGTCTTCGCTAAACTAGATTTAGCTCAGGCGTATCAGCTACTGCCGGCAGATGAAAAAACAGCACAGGCACAGACGATCGTGACACACCGAAGTGCTTTTAGATGTACAAGGCTCCAATTTGGAGTGAGCATAGCCCCGGGGATCTTTCAGAGCTTGATGGCAAGACTATTACAAGGGATTAAAGGCGTTGTTCCCTACTTTGACAATGTGTTAATCGCTGCCTCTACTTCAAAAATTTTATGGGATCGCTTGAGAATGGTCCTCCAGAAATTCAAAGACGCAGGTCTTAAAGTAAAGAAAAATAAGTGCAAATTGTGTACCGATCGTGTCATATTTCTGGGTTATTTAATTGACAGTCAGGGCATTCACCCTACTGATAGCAAATTGAAAGCAATAAAAAACACTCCCAGACCCCGGAATAAGGCTGACCTCCAGGCATTTCTAGGCCTTATCAATTTTTATAACGTGTTCCTGCCGCACAAAGCAACTGTCGCTGAACCCCTACATCGTTTATTGGACAAAAAGGCCATTTGGATATGGGGACATAGAGAAGAGCAGGCATTTCATGATGTGAAAAAACTACTGACTTCAGACGCTGTACTGATGCAGTATAATGAGACCTTGCCATTAACAATCACGTGTGATGCATTGCCTTTCGGAGTGGGCACCATTTTGAGTCACATTTTGCCTAACAGTAGCGAAGCCCCTGTTGCATATTTCTCAAAGACGCTTTCAAAAACTAAGTGCAATTATAACCAGATTGATAAAGAAGCCCTTGCCATTGTGTCTGCTGTCAAAAGATTTCATGAGTACGTGTACAGCTGGGTTTTTACTATAGTAACTGACCACAAACCTTTGCTGGGAATAATAGCAGGAGATAAACCAACCCCTATATATTATTTCCCAGAATGACTCATTGGTCAGAATTTCTGGCTGCTTATAATTATCGGCTGTAATACCGCCCGGGAAAGGCCATTCCCCACGCCGACACATTGAGCCGAGCACCACTTCCAGAGACCATCGACGACCCCGCACCCACTGTATCAACGTTGCAGATCGAGACACTTCAGACACCGCCATTAACCGCCATTAACCGCCCGAGATATCGCGAGAGAAACGAAACGCGATCCCGCCTTAGCACGAGTCCTTAGTTGGGTGGAATGCAGATGGCCATTGGACCAAGTACCTGATGACTTCGTCCCATTCAAAAGTCAACAAACAGAGTTGTTTTCACAGAAGGGCTGCATCATCTGGGGCGATAGAGTCGTTGTCCCAGAGCGACTCCAATGGGCAGTACTGAGAACCTTGCATGATGGCCACCCCGGCATCGTGCGCATGAAGGCCCTCACACGAAGCTACACATGGTGGCCAGGCATCGACAAACAAATCGAGAATTGGGTCAAAGCTTGTCATAAATGCCAAGAGGTAAGCAACGCCCCACCAAAGGCAATCCCAACTGAATGGGAAACACTGCGGGGATCCTGGTCCTGCATCCATCTGGACTTTGCATGGTCTACCAAAGGCCACACATTCCTGTTAACCATTGACAGCTACTCAAACTGGCTCAAAATCCACCGAATGATGAACACAACAACCGAAGCAGTCATTAAAAAACTGGACAGACTGCAACCCACGGATTACCAAACGTCCTGGTATCTGACAACAGGCCCCAATTTATTGCACTGTCTTTTGAACAGTACCTGGCGGACCGCGGTATTCGACATGTGCTGACTTCGCCTGCGCATCCTGTGGCCAACGGAAGGGCCGAGTGCATGGTACAATTCGTCAAAAAAAAACACTGCAAAAAATGGATTACGACAACATCGATGAAAAAATAAACCGAATCCTCTTTCTACAGCATATCACTCTTCACAGCGTCACCAACAAAACTCCCGCCGAGTTGCTAATGGGTCGAAAGCTCCGTTCCCACCTCGACTGATTACATCCAGCATATGAACCTGAGAAACCACATGGTTCCAGTGGCCAATGCCGTACCTTCCAGGTAGGCGACTTAGTATTCGCTAAGAACTTATCGGACAATCCATTGTGGGTCGAAGCAACGGTAGTCCGTGTAACTGGCCCGAGATCATACCTCGTACAATGCCAAGATGATAGACTATGGAAGCACCATATCGACCAATTACAATCAAGGCTGCATTCAGGGATCTCCGAGTCCCCTGATGACCAAACTGAGGGGGAGGGGAGATACAGAGGAAGATGAACTTCGCTTAGCAGAAAATCTTTTTGAAGAGAACGATAACAAAACGGAAATACGTGAAGAGGAACCAGGGATGGGAGTAAGCTCGCCTCAGGGTGATACCGGAGATATTGGAGAAAATGAAAACTCGAACTCAGAGTCAGAGACACCCCTTTCGCCAAACAACGCCCTACCTCAGCAAGAGTACAGCCAAATACCGGGTGCACCACGAAAATCAAATAGACTAATAAAACAACCATCCTACCTCTTCTCTTTGAAAAAGTTTTTATTAATTTTCTACAAACAAACAAGACAAACAAAACATAAAAACATCAACTCTTATATGTACATCCAGTGTGTCAGTTGGTTCATCATTTTTGTGCATTCATTCTGTAGTCTCAATTACAATTATGTTACATAACAACTCATATTGTCAATCCAAACTTATATATCCTAATATCACTAAAAAAAGAAGTTTTTGACTATATTTTTAATCATTCATGCTTAATGAGCTAACAATACTTTAAACCAGTTTACTCTATAACAAATCATCTAGTCATATCAAATCAATCCTAAAAAATCCTTTATAAATATAATAGCAAATAGCAAAATAATAGCAAAATAAAGATATTCCTTACTATCTAGCATTCTAAATATTCTATTATCGTATTTTATCATCTAGCCATTTATAAAAAAGATCCCAAATTTCGTAAAATTGTTTATCCTCTTGCTCTCTAATTTCAAATGTCAATCTGCTCATCTCAGTACATTCCAATATTTTCTTAATAATTTCTTCCTGTAATGGTATTTTCTCATTCTTCCAATTTTTAGCAAATACAATCCTGGCCGCTGTTAATACATTTACAATCAGGTATTTCAAATCTTTACTATATATATCAGGTAAAATTCCCAATAAGAAGATCTCTGGTTTCAAATCTATATGTTTCTTTGTCATTTTTTCCAACCACATGCGAATTATAGTCCAATATTTTCTAGCATCCTCACAAGTCCACCACATATGGTAATACGAGCCAGGTATCTGATGACATTTCCAGCATTTTTCAGATTTGTTCTTAAACATTCTTGCTATTCTTGTCGGAGGAAAGTGCCACCTGTAAAACATCTTATACAAGTTTTCTTTATATGCTGTTGACATTGTCATTTTATAATTTTGAGACCACAATTTCTGCCATTTCTCTAAATCAATCCCATATCCAAAATTCTTCCCCCAAAGAATCATAGTTTCTTTGACTTGTTCTTCCTCTAATTTCATTCCCAGTAAATAACCATATAGTTTTTTAATCACCTTCTCATCAGTACCCATCAAGATCTTATCTAAATCAGTCTGTTTATCATAAAATCCCTCCGTTTTAGAATCTTCATCATACCTTGAATGTATTTGTGCATATGAAAACCAATTCATCCTTATACCTTGTTCCTCTAAGTTTTGGACTGATTTAAGTTCACCCTTTTCATCCAAAAGTTCCCCATATCTAACTGTTTGTTCCTTCTTGTAGATTATAGGATAGGAAAATGCTTCAATGGTCGATAACCAAACTGGAATTTTCAAATAACATTGTCTTTTTATCTTCTCCCAATTTAACCACAAAGACTCCCGTACATAATGTCTTCTAAAATAACCCTGTGTTTTAGTTCCCTTATACCATAAAAAAGCATGCCAACCCAACAAGTCATGCCCTTCTAATGTCAACAACCTATGTTTCCTTAATGTTATCCATTCTTTGACCCACATCAAACTTGCAGCTTGATAATACAATTCCCAATTAGGCAGACCAAAACCTCCTCTAATTCTAGCATCTTGCAAAAGCTTTAGCTTTATTCTCGCTTTTTTACCTTGCCATATAAACTTCAACATGATTTTTTTTAAATCTTCAAAATAGTCTTTTCCAAGCCTAATTGGTATTGTTTGGAACAAAAATAAAATTCTAGGTAAGATATTCATCTTAATTGTTGAAATTCTCCCTATTAATGACAATTGCAAGTTTCCCCACTTCTTCAAATCTGTAGTTATCTGTTGTTTAAGTTTAATATAATTATTCTCCTTTAATGTGCTACATCTTGTTGTCAAATATATCCCCAGATACTTAACCTTATTTGTAACTTGAATTTTCAAAAGATCTGCCAATTCTTCTCTCTGTCTCAATAGCATATTCTTTGTCAAAATCTTTGTTTTGTCTTTATTTATTTTCAAACCAGCCACCTCTCCATATGCCTCTATCCTTTCCAGTAACTTTGGAGCTGTTTCTAGCGGATCTTCCAAAATAAAAGCTAAGTCATCAGCAAAAGCTTGTAGCTTAAATTCTTCCTTCTTAATTTTCATTCCTTTTATGCTTTTATCATCCCTAATATTTCTATTCAACACTTCCAAGGTCAACACAAATAGCAAAGGAGATAGGGGGCATCCTTGTCTTGTGCCTTTCCTTATATTAATAAAATCTGTAAGTTCCCCCTCCATCATGACCCTTGCTGTCTGTTTATTATATATAGCTTCTATTGCTTGAATAAATTTTTTAGCGAAACCCATCTGCTCCAATAATAATAACATAAATCTCCAGTTCACGTTGTCAAATGCTTTTTGAGCATCTAGGAATATCAAAGCCATTTGCTTTTCAGGATGAGCCTCATAGTATTCCAAAGTGTCCAAGATTACTCTCATATTGTCTCTAATTTGTCTCTTTGGCAGAAATCCATTTTGATCTGAATGAATAAAATTATTTAAATATTTTTTAAGTCTTTCTGCTAAGATTGAAGCAAAGATTTTATAGTCTGCATTCAATAAAGAAATAGGTCTATAATTCTTAATTTGCAATGGGTCAGTCTCTTCCTTTGGTATGAGTGTAATATAAGCCTCTGACCATGTTTTAGGTATCATCTTTTTTAACATAACTTCATTCATAACTTCTAACAATGGGATGCTCAATAATTCTTGAAATGTTTCATAAAATTCTACTGGAAGCCCATCTGGACCCGGAGCTTTCCCATTATTTTGTCTCTTAAATGCTTCATTTAGTTCCATCATTGTTATATTGCTTTCTAGCATTTCTTCAGTCTCTTTAGGTATCTTTGGTAAATTAGCTTCCTGTAAATACTGTTTGACTTTTTCTTCATCAATATTCTCTTGTTTATATAATTGCCCATAAAAATCTCGAATAATTTCTTTTTTCTCCTTATTCCCATAACAAACTTGGCCTTGTTCATCTATTAACTTCAATATTTTTCTTGATTCCTTCTCTTTTCTCAATTTATATGCTAGCCATCTACCTGGTTTATTTGCATCTTCAAAATAATTCTGTTTAGAGTTTCTAATTTTCTGTGCCAGTTCTTCTTTCTCTATTAATTCCATTTTATGTTTGATTACATCCAGCTTCAATTTAATATCCTTTTTCTGTGGCATTTTCTGTAATTCTTTTTCAAGAATTTTATACTCATCTTCCAAGGCCTTAGAAGCTTGCCTTTTCCTAATATTCTTTTTTCTTGTATAATCTATTATCAAACCTCTAGCGTATGCCTTCATTGTATCCCACACATTTTGCGTTGAAGTATCTTCTTTTTTATTTTCTCTGAAGAAAAAAGCCAATTCCTTCTCCATCCATTGTGTAAAATCTTTCTCCTTTAAAATAGTATTATTTAATGTCCATCTCGATCTTTTTTTTGTCCCTTCCATTTAATTGTCATTGGGCTATGATCTGCCCAAGTACTTGTTTCAATATTTGTTTCTTTAATATTAGATATTAGTTCTGTTGAGATCCAAATCATATCTAATCTGGACCATGATAAATGTCTATTTGAATAAAAAGTATATTGTTTAGCTTTAACATTTCTTTCTCTCCAAATATCTTTTAAAGTTAATTCATCTGTCATTTTAAAAAAGGACCTTGGGAGAGCCTTTCTATTTTGCTTTGTTGTTGTTGCTATATAGTCCAGTTTATTGTCCACAATTCCATTAAAATCTCCCATCATAATTATATTAACATAGTCCAGTCCAATTATTTTCATGTGTAGCTTTTTATAAAACTCTTCTTGTTTATCGTTCGGAGCATAAATTGCAATCAAGAGTATTTTTAAATTATTGTCCATTATTTCTACCATTAATACTCTTCCATCTTCATCCGTGTAAATCAATTTTGCTGGAATAGCCTCTTTAATGTATAAAACCACACCTCTTTTCTTACATTGAGTCAAAGAGGTAAATATTTTCCCCAATTTTGGCTGTAATAACAATTGTTCATGTTGTTTTTTAATGTGAACTTCTTGTAAACAAATTATATCAAATTTTAATTTCTCTAATTTATGAAAAGTTTTCCTTCTTTTAACAGCTGAATTAAGTCCATTTATATTCATTGTAATCAGTTTTTTTTTCCTCCATGATTATGCTTTATATTTAGGTCTAACAGCTCTCGTGGATCTCACTTCACGCTGTTCTTTATTATCCATCTGTCCCCCTGCTGCTCCTTTCTCTTTTTCAGTCTCCAGTTGTTCATCTTGAAACTCAATTGATAAAGCCTCTTTCTCTGCTTCCTCTCTTCTTCCGCCAAAGAATTCTGCATGGAAAAATTCTGCTTTCTCAATTGAATCAATTCTATATCTCTGCTCTTGCCACCCAAACACTAGTCCTTCTGGAATCAGCCATCTATAATTCACTTCATTTTCCAGTAGTATTTTGGTCAGAAATCGATATTCTCTTCTCATCTCTCTCACTCTTCTGGGTATTTGTTTTAAAACCACAACCTCTTTACCTTTGTATTTCAGTGTTTTCTCTCTTACTACTTGTAATATTTGCGTTTTAATGGATTTTTTGGTAAATCTAATATGGACTTCCTTGGGTAATTTATTTCTCATCGCATATCTTGTATAGACTCGATATATCTCATCTATTCCATCCATCATCTTTTCCTCTGTAATTTCCAAAGCATCTGCCAAAATTTCTATCATTACCGCTGCCAAATTTTCTCCTTTTTCCTCTTCTATATTTTGAAATCTGAGGTAAAATTCTGACCTTTCCATCTCCCACCTCAACATCCCACCTTTTTCTTGTTCAACCGCTGTTAGTCTGCTGTCAATATTTCCAATCTTCTTCTCTCTTTGTTTTCCTTCTTCCTCAATTTTTTGGAATCTCTCCTCATACTTAACCATCATTTGTTTAATATTTTCCACTTTTTCATCAGTCTTCTCTATTCTTTGTTCAATATTTTCTGCTCTTTGTTCAATATTTTCTATTCTTTGTTCAATATTTTCTGTTCTTTGTTCAATATTTCCTGTTCTTTGTTCAATGATATCTGATTTTGTCTTGAGATCTTGGATTCCTTGCATAATCATCTGTAAAGTTACTTTTTCTTGTTCCTTATCTTGCTTCAACATTGTCTGAATTAAACGTTGTCCTCCAGCTGGTGGGGAAGCAGAGGTAGAAGCAGAAATGCCAGATGGTATTGGTTTCCTGCTCATTTCAATGTTTCCAAAACTTCAAATTCTTCTTGACTTTTAATCCAACTGGTAGAGCAGCCAATTATAATCCAAAATGGAGAACTCCAATAGTAAAAAACACGAAACCAAAGAAGAAACAGGAAAAAAGGAAGAAGAAAGATCTTCAGGTTCTTCTAGACCCTAATCAATTACGAGATAGTCCACCATAAAAAAGGAAAAAATAGAAAGGAAAAAAGAAACAAATCCAAAAATAATAATATTGATTAAGAGCAAAGGAAAAAAGAAAAAGCAAAAAGAGAAAAAAAAAAACAAAAAGTTCCTTCAGATTCTTCACGCCTTAATCCAATTAAAAAGTCTCAATAATCCAAAAAAAAAAAAAAAAAAACAACCACAACAACAAAGTAGTCCAAAGACATAAATATGCAAAGCAAAAAAGTCCCAATAAAAAAGAAAAGAAAAATAAAGAAGAAAAAACTCTGAGGCTTTCCCTTTAAAATAAAAGGCAAAAATAAAAATATTACTAAAATTAAAATTTAGAAAAAGGCTAGCGAATGGGGTATATATAAGAAAGCACACTGCACTTTATTTATTTATCCAAGGCTCTTGTTATGACTCTCTTCTCCAGCCGCTTCAAAGCCAAACCTCAAGTGTTGTTGATAACAGTCCAGGAAAGCACCTGTAATAATATTTTGCTGTGCTCTCCCTCTATCTTATCACGTTAAAAAGTCCTTGAGATGAGGTCTTTTTGCAATTCTCTCCAATTCACATAAAGATACTTTCAAGCCTCTAGTTGGCAGTGTTACAAAGTTTCTTAATGCTCTTTCTCCCCCCCCGCCAGAAAAAAGGAATAATATATACAGAAAAAAAAGAAAAAATAGCCAAAGGGAGCCTCTATCCTAAAGAAAGTTAAAAAATCAAAGGGAGCATAAAATCAAAGGGAGCATAAAAATATATATAAGAGAAAATTCAATCCGGTTACCTACAAAGTCACAGTAAAATCTTTCCCAAAAAATATAAAGAAAAGAAAAAAAAAACAAAAACCCAAGCCTCAATTTGACATCACTTTAAAAAACGCCGCTCAAAACAATTTCAGTCAAAAAAAAATCTCACAGATTTCTTCTTTATATCGGATGAACTTTCCAACCTCAGCGAATTTACAGCACAAAAGAGTTTTTCTCACCCAGCCGACACACTTCACTCCAATCACTTTCTTTCCGGAGCTGTCCCGACTTCAGCAGCTATGGAGGCTGCCTCTCCGCCGCCAGCAAAAGGGCTTCTTCCGGAACAAACCAGAGATTTTGCGATATCTCTGGGATCCTGGAACAATGCCCTTCACGATCACTGTCTCTACGGGACGGTTTAGGTCCGTTAGGACCGACCAGGGGCGAAAATATCGGCTACGATCTCAGAGCCCCGAGATCGCAGCTGTATCGCCGGAACGAAGCTCCGCCTTCTCCACAACCATCCTACCTCAAGGACTACGTAACTGCACCCCGTAAACAGAACCTGAGGGCAAGGGGTGTTGTGAATGAATAGTCATGCAATAAAGTTATAAAGAGCTTGAGGTTAAGTGCAGGGTTCTGGCCCTACACTTCTGATTGGCCGTCAAATGGTGAGATCAGATTGGTCCGTTCAGGAGAATCTGATTGGCCATTAACGAGCCGTTCTTATTGGTCAACGGAGCTAGCGCTCCTGGGTTCTTATTGGTTGAATAGTTAAGTAGTTGCCTATATAAGGAAGGCTATAGCAGCCATTGAGTTTGAGCTGTCACACCATGTAAATAAAGAGTTGAAGTTCACTGTTTCACCGGCTCGTCTCCATTCTTTTGTGCCCAGGCTCAGTACTTAACACTTACAACAGCAAAGAACGTCAGAAATGGGAATCAGTTTGTAAACTTTAGGAGAAACCCTCCCATATTACCACCTCTTACAATACTAGACAACACAGTATCAACAATAGAGACCTTCAAATTTCTAGGTTCTGTCATATCACAAGACCTAAAATGGATACCTAACATCAAAATATCATCAAAAAAGCAAAACAAAGAATGTCCTTCCTGTGGCAAATCAGAAAGCTCAAATTGCCCAAGGAGCTGTTAATACAGTTTTATGGAGAAGATATTGAGTCTATCATCTGCACCTCTATAACTGTCTGGTTTGGTTCTGCAACCCAACAGGACAGACACAGACTTCAGAGAGTACTTAGGATTGCAGAAAAAACAACTGCTACAAACCTGCCTTCAACTGAGGACCTGTATACTGCACAAGTCAAAAAGAGGGCTGTGAAAATATTTACAGACCTCTCACATCCCAGACATAAACTGTTTCAACTCCTACCCTCAAAACGATGCTATAGACTACTGCACACCAGAACAACTACACGCAAGGACAGGTTTTTTTTTTTCCCAAATGCCATCACTTTGCTAAACAAATAATTCCCTCAGTACTGTCCAACTATTTACAAAGTCTGCACTACTATTACTGTTAATCTTCTCATCACTCCTTATCACCCATCCCCTCCCATTTGTGACTGTATGACTGTAACTTTGTCGCTTGTATCCTTACGATTTATATTGACTGTTTCCTAGTTTGATTTGATTTCTTATTGTACCCTATGACTATTATTAAGTGTTTTACCTTATGATTCTTGACTCTTGACAAATGTATCTTTTCTTTTATGTACACTGAGAGAATTTGCATCAAGACAAATTCCTTGTGTGTCCAATCATACTTGGTCAATAAAGAATTCCTTTTCTATTCTATTCTATTCTATTCTATTCTATTCTATTCTATTCTGTTCTGTTCTGTTCTGTTCTGTTCTGTTCTGTTCTGTTCCGTTCCGTTCCGTTCCGTTCTGTTCTATTCTATTCTATTCTATTATTCTATTCTATTCTATTGAAGGGTCAATATTTTAGGATCCAATCTCAGTCAGTCACTGAGACTAGGGATTTGGTCTTCTGAGGTTTTGGACTCATGCTGGATTCTATCCTTTGGGAACTTTTCTCTAGCAGTCTCTGCAACATTATCCTGGGACATGTATATTTGCCTTAATTTGGTGTTAATATTATTTTCTGAAAGGAGACTTTTTGTAAAATCATTGCTGTGATTGAAAGCTAGAGCTGTCAGCTGTAAATCTTCATTCCTTCATCCTTTTCCTTTCTCTTCCCTGTAATATTCATATGATAATATTTTATATGATATAAAGACTAGAATTTCTAAAAATTTAACAAATACATTGTTTAATTGCCTATATTACCTATTACCTATTGCCTATTTCCAATTCACTAGCAAAACTTGAAGTATAGAGATGTTCCACTCTGGTTACAGAGAGTAGATTTCACACATACACACACACACACACACACACACACAAAACCACTTTGATTTAGACATCTCTGAGATCTTTCCAAGTAAGCACAATGTATTTTGTCACTTAGCTGAATTATATCAATTGATATCTAGTGAAATCAAGGAAGACTAAATGGGCTACTTTTTGAAAGCAAAGTCTACAATTAGATTTTTTTGGAATATATTTTAATTACCATTAAGTAGATTTTGATGGAATAAAATTTAAACAGTGATGGAATGTGTAGCATGTATGGAAGGAGCAGGATTCAGTCATACAGAAAAAGATATTCTAATCCAGGGGAGGTAGGGAACATGAAAAAGTGACTCAGAGTAACTCAACTTTAATTAATCTAGGTATAAATTAATCTGTAGAATTGTCCTGGCAGAATTTCAAGATTGATATCAAACTCTTTCAGGCTGGCAAAATCAGGAAACAAGAACTACTTGGAGTTCTATAACATTTTTATTAAGGTAATGTAATCTTATAGGTTTCCATTTAGAAGGGAATACTTAAGGTTGATTCAGGTATAATTTAACGTTTAAACTAATGTAACAGTGAGCTTCATATACTTTCCTCTCCTCCTTTCTTCTTTGTGTTCAAATAACAGAAAGGAATTACCCCCTGTCTCCTTTCTCATTTTAACTAGTGTTTCAATATATCTGTCTGGAAAACTCAGGTTCATTAAATTATCAATTGTCTAAACCACCCATTATTAAGTGGGGAAAATGGGATAATGAAATTTTGTTCTGCTTACTCCTTAAGCACTTCTGGCACTGTGTTAAAAGTCTGCATAACCATTCATCTTGAATGAATAGATGAAAAAAAAAAAGGAACAGTCAAGCAGAAGCTGTGAGCTTCCAAGATGCTTCCAAAACTTTCCTGCTAGTCTGCTATAGTCTGGCACCATAACATCCATTCAAAAAGAAGTTTTAAGTCTTCCAGATATAAAAATATGTGAGATAGATAGGTGATAGATAGATTGTGTGTGTGTGTGTGTGTGTGTGAGAGAGAGAGAGAGAATTTTCTCTTACATTCACAACTGGCTTATAGCAATGTCCAGTGATTTACTGGGTATTTAAACTAGGGTATAGGTAGCATATTAACAATACACTATATTTTTTATTATCAGATATATATCTGTACAAATGTATGTTTGGACTTGTGTAGCTTTACCCTATTAATATAATGTCAGGATAGCAAATTGAAGGCCAAACTGTGCATAAACTGCAGAAAACATTATTCTTGGAACATTCGGTTTGTTTCCTTCACTTAAAATCTGCTTCACATACTGAAAATTTAACTGGAAAAATTTGAAATGCTCCTAAAATAAATTAAAATGTAAAATAATATATTTTATAATATATTATTATAAAAGTTATAGCGATATATTGTAAACAACCAGACATAGGAATGAAATCTGAATAATGCCTGATATATAATAACCATATTTATGTCATTAGCTAATTCAATCACTGCAATTCAATTCTTTGTTCACTGAATAAAAATGTTCTAATTTTGTGGCAGTGCTGATTATTGTGCAAATGAAAAATGAAATCCTATAGTTAACAGAGAGGCCCGCTTGATGCTTGGTGCAGCTGTCTGAAAATGCAATGGGAAATGTTCGGAGAGTAGACCATTAAAAAAGAATAATAAGCTTGCCTAAAATGCTGACACTTGTAGAATGAATAAATTCCTTTTCTAGGTCACAGTAAATTGCACAGTAGGAACCTTTTGTCTAGCCAGATATGTCCTTGTCATTGCCATTAATATATTGGGAATAGAAGCCCATTACATACTTAAGCTCTGTTATTATTGATATGTGTCACACAATGATGTGCATTGTTTCAAAACAGTACCTTGAACTATATGTAAGATAATAGACAGAAGTTAGTACAAGATGAGAATTCCAAGTTCTTCCAGAAATTGTGAAACTCCAAAGAAAATCAGAATGGCATGGAATTATTGTCCTATAGTACAGAATTAAAATGGTTTTAGGACTGATTTTTGAAGTTTTAAAGAACATCTTTTTAACTTCTTCAATATGCCTTTTTAACTTTACTCTTGCTTCTAATAAAGTTTTTGTTTTGTTCAAGTTTTTGCTGACAAAAGTTTTAAAAATGAAAGTAATATAGTAAATAAAGCATTTTTCTTGAAGAATTTGATCTAGAGAACAACATTAAATGAACTGCAAAAACAGTTTTACCAGATATTTTGGGGCAATTATTTATTTATTTATTTATTTATTTGTTTGTTTGTTTGTTTATTTGTTTATTTATTTATTTATTTATTTATTTATTTTTAGGTTCAGCATTTATATGATTTAACAAGTGAAATCATCATGACATGCTTCTGACTATCTTGGCATTGGGATCTTCAGGCGATTGTGGATTTGAATGATCCCTTCAGAAGATAAGACAATTTGTTCCACCTCCCTTTGTGGATATTGTCTTTAGAGAAGGAATGGTTCTATTGTGCAACCCTGGAAAAATGATAATGTTGGCAATGGTATCCAAAATAAGTGGTGATAGCATCAAAATGACACAACGTTTAGTATATTATCACAGAAAGAAATAATTTTTTATTTCTGTCATGAGGTCTCACACATGGGCATAAATGCCCTTCTTTCCCAATGGAAAGACAGATGACATATCAGGAAAAGATTTTTGCCTCATCATGTTCAATGACAGAACTACATGGAAACTAGCTTCCCTTTATAATTATGGTTTCTATCCCTAACATTTGGTCTACATCAATTAATTGGAACAAATTAAGTACCAACTTTTCTTCCTAGATAGCATCTCATTATTTTAGGCAATTAGTTGCAATGCCTGGTAACAGCTGTTTTATCTCAGCAGGATGGAAGTTGGGGGCAGTGGTGGACAAGGTTTCATATTTAGTTCATGCAACAGTTACTCATAGAGCAAAAATGAAATGATGATACATTATGAAGTAACAAATATATAATGAGATGCCTATTTCTAGAATGTAGGTGTCAAAGATGCTTACCACTCTTACCATCCTTGAGGCAAAACAGTGACTTCATGCATAAATCAAATAGAAATAACTTTCTCCAATACTGTTAATGATAAGAAATGGAAACTCACCTCACTGTTAATACTTGCTTATCCTCCAGATTTCTGGTATGTAGAAGTAAAGCAGGGGACATGCCTGTGGTTCCTCAGCTGCATTTTGTTTTGTTTTGTTTTTCTTCCCTTGGGAAGTATTATTTCTCCCTGCCACTTTCTTCCCCTCAATATCCTTCTTTATTTGTCTCCATCTGAAATAGAAAGTTGGATGCTGGAGCAAGGGATAAAATGGTAACCATGAACCTTCTCATGGCTAAAAGTTCATCAGGGAAATTTGGGAAAAGGTCAGTCATATTTAATTGCAGTTATTCTAAGATTGGACACACTCATGTTTCTGTTAAATGTGGCTTAGCTTTAAACATGAATAGGGCACTGTCCTTTGAATTTGTTCTTGGACTGATTGGGGTCAGAATTATCAAATGCAGGATGGAGATGAAAAATAATTATAAGAAGTGTCCAATTTGTATCCAAAATTCTGAAAAAAAAAAGTTAATCATGGATTGATGTTCAAATGAAATGGGGTCATTCAATTTGTATTTCAGAATCATTTGAAAAAATATATAACATTTAAGCATGCCCAGCAGCACCTAAATTGTGGGCATTGATTTGGAGGCATTTGATTTAATTGGATAATTTAAACCAACTTTATAGTTTTGATTCAGAAAGTTTGGAGAAACATTTTAACTAATAGGTATAAAGTCTTCCTATTCTTCACAGACTACTACCTGATTCAAACAAATGCAAATTTATCTATATTTAAAGTGATATTTTTGAAGTATTTGAAAAATGGATTCTAATTAATTAAAAGTTTCAGCTCTGACTTGGAAAGAAATGATAGCTTTTTCTCATAGAAGCGGTGTTAAACTGGTTGCCCATAAAATGTTATAGACATGATGTGATTTTGCTTACCTAATGACCCCCAAGTGATTATCATTACCAATATTTAATTTTTCATAGTGTTCCTTGTTTTTAATATTATTTCAATAACTATAGACATTTTGTTCATGCATATATTCAAATGGACAATAAAACTCAACACATATAACATAAAATATTTGTTATTTTTTTAAAAATCCACTAGAGTTTTGTGGTTTTTGAGGTACCAGGCTAATATAGCTCTCTGAACCAGAAACCCTAAGCCCCAGCCTGGTTGCTGAGTTACATCATGTAAATTAGTCTAGGGAGAATTCTAAAAGAGATGAAAGTAATCATGCATTTGCTTGGTACCATTACTTGATGATGGAGAAAGATGTAGCACTATTTTTCTCTGTAACCAACCTCAACAATAATGTTTGAATTTTTGTATTGTTGGCAGCTTTGTTTCATCATAATCATGTCTTTCAAATAATACAATAATGTAATTGCCCTTGGTCCACCAGATTTCACTGCAAAAATACAGATGACAAAAAGAAATATAGAAAAGTATATATATATTTGTTGTTGTTTAATGATAATGTGAATTCATGTTCTAGATCTGGTAATTCTATATTACTTAACGTGTTGTTGAAATGATGCAATGAAGAAAGCAGTTCCACAATCATAATTATGGATTACCGTATGTAAAATATCTTGGTAATACAGTATGCATCTATTATATCACATTTTACAATTCTTCTATGAGTAACGTTTAACATGTGTTGGGACCCAGAAGTCCTAGCCAGATTGTAAAAGAGAGGGAGGGGGAGAGTGAGGGAGGGAGGGAAGGAGAGAGAGATCATAAGTGTCTATTGCATCAAATCAAATTGATTTGAACATAGATATAGTTTCATTTAAAAGGATGGTACCCATAGCATTATTGTGTTGTAATACATCTTCTTTCTAATAAATTCTATTAATCAGAGAGCTTAAATTTGGGGGTTCTGTATTAACACTTTTGAGCCTACAGAACCTAAACATATATAGAGGCAAATCTGAAATGGATTATCAATTTAGATAATAGAGTTATAATGAATACTGTTAAGAAGACCAATATTTTGAAATGAATCAAAAAATTGAACTGAATCATCCTGATCTGACAATCTAGTTTGACTTCTTGAATTGATTAAGAACAAACAAATCAAACTAAAGGCATACACCAAATTGAATCAATATAGTTTCTGCATAATTGAAGGTAAAGAATTTCATAAAACCCAAATAGCATAATGTAATCTACCCTTACATATGTATGTACTAAAAGAGTAAGCATAAAGTGATCAAAGGCTACACATTTACTGTTCTTGACTCAACTATATGCACATCACAAGGACTATGTAAATTCAGTATATTTTCACAATGTAACTCCTATCTGCATCCATTTTAGATTATTATAACAGTAATACTGATGTTTTGTTACAAAAAAATAATAATGCAAAGCATAAGCTTTCAATATGTTTAAAATTAATATTCATGTGTAACAGTAAGTAGGTAAAAGTAGCGGCTTTTAGTTATTCAGTTGAATTGAAAATCTTTACCAACTTTAAGGGCAAAATAATACAATTTTATTTAAAAAGAGATAAAAATTTAGTCCAGATGATAAATGTTGGACCAAGTTAGATCCCTATCATAGGATCACATTCTAGTATATCCATTGCAGTTTTTTCTACTCTTGCCATAGCATTTGACAATCATCAAATCAAAACATGTATTTTACTGAGGAGGTCAGTAGAACTTTTTAATCTTATTACATTGTTTCTTTCTCTTGGGCAAGTCCAAAACTGTCAGAATGTTTCAAAAATACCCAAATGAGTCTAGAACTTCATTTACTGAGTGTGCTTCATGACTAGGAGGCAGAGGGAAACTACTTCAGTTCAAAACATTGCTTTTAGGTAAGGTTTTAAGTACTTAATGTAGCATGATTATGTATACAGATGGTCTTTCTCTATTATATTGAGTGCAATCAACTGTACAAATTAGGAAAATCTGTATAGATAGAATGAAATTCAAAGAAAGCTAAATTTAGGAGGCTACTAGAAGTGTTCAGCTTCAGAATGGGGAGATGACCCCATCTGTTACCTGAGGAGTTAAAAGTAAAAAAGCATAACAAAGCAATTTAGCAAAAATCATCTCAGATTGATAGCCTGTGAAAGCCTGTATCATATATGATATATCTTGAATACGAGTGTTCCAAAGTCAACAATTCATTTGAAGTATAATGTAGCTTAGCATTTATCTCACAGATTGCAGTCACTTCTTTCCTTATATATCTGCTTAGGAAGAGAGATCTGTATATCTACTTCACTATATCACAGATAGCTTCCATAAATTTTAAAATAATGCTTGCTTCTTCTGCAATCTGTTTTCTCTCCTGCCTCCTACTTTTCTGCACAATTCAAATTAATATGGATGGCATCCATTTTCCATTTTATCAGGTGAGATGTTAATAATATGAATTTTCAGTTCATTGCATTGCAAAGTCTCCACATCTATTTACGTTGCTAAGAACAGAAATTAATTTTGATGTCTCTGTTATTATTGTTGTCATACTTAAAATGGATATGAGTTATGATTAATGGAATAGAATGCTGAGCAATTATTCTATCACTCTGATTAGCTAAAAAAAACAGCAAACAGAATACGTATTCTCCCCATCAGGTGGGAAGAATACACACACACACACACACACACACACACACACACACACACACCAGAAACAGTTCGATTCTCACTCAAGGTTGACTCAGTGCTCCATCCTTCCAAGGTTGGTAAAATTAGAATTAGAATTCTTTATTGACTAAGTGTGATTGAGCATACAGGGAATTTGTGTTGGCGCAAATGCTCCATTCGTGAAGAGTCAAGAATCATAAGGTATAACACTTAATAATAGTCATAAGGTACAATAAGCAATCAAATCATACTATGAAGCAATCAATATAAATTGTAAGGATACAAGTGACAAAGTTACAGTCATACAGTCACAAATGGGAGGAGATGGGTGATAAGGAGTCATGAGAAGATTAATAGTAATAGTAGCGCAGATTTTGTAAATAGTTGGACAGTGTTGAGGGAACTATTTGTTTAGCAGAGTGATGGAGTTTGGGGGAAAACTGTTCTTGTGTCTAGTTGTTCTGGTGTGCAGTGCTCCATAGTGTCGTTTTGAGGGTAGGAGTTGAAACAGTTTATTCCTGGGATATGAAGGGTCTGTAAATATTTTCACAGCCCTCTTTTTGACTCGTGTAGTATATAGGTCCTCAATGGAAGGGAGGTTGGTATAATTATTTTTTCTGCAGTCCTAATTATCCTCTGAAGTCTGTGTCTGTCCTGTTGGGTTGCAGAACCAAACCAGACAGTTATAGAAGTGCAGATAATAGACTCAATAATTCCTCTGTAGAACTGTAGAGCAGCTCCTTGGGCAGATTGAGCTTTTTGAGTTGGCATAGAAAGAACATTCTTTGTTGTACTTTTTGTGATGATGTTTTTGATGTTAGGTGTCCATTTTAGGTCATATGATATAATAGAACCTAGAAATTTGAAGGTATCTACTGTTGATACTGTGTTGTCTAGTATTGTAAGGTTGCAGAGAACCCAGATTGTTGAGGGCAATATGCTGACTCTGTAAACTGCTTAGAAAAGTCTGAAAAGCACTGTGCAGTGGTATATAAGCCTAAAGGCTATTGCTATTGCTATGATATCTACCTTTCTATTGAAAACAAATAAGGATCTTGAAGATGGTATTCAGTGCAGAGAAGTCAAAATGTTAATGTGAGATTACAGAGCTGTTATCTTTCAGGGTTTTTCCCCTTCTGTCCTGTTTCAGAATGGATTTGTCCTTCAGCAATCAGGCATCAATGTCTGCCTTAGCAAGACTCTTTGCATTTCAATGGAAACTGTAAATAGGAACATTAGCATATCCCATTGCAATGCAGGTAAACCATATAAGGTTAACAGAATATGGACATTCTTTTTTTCACTTAACATCTTTTCATATTCTGACAAGGTGAAGCAAACATACACACTCAGAGAAACATGTGTGTGCACATGGGCACAATTTCCTTTTGCCTAATTTTCCAGTTATCCTCTTCCTTGCTTTCTTTATTATTCTGAAATGGTTCATCTTCCCTCTTCCAGCACTGATCCTATTTCCTTCAATTTCATTTCTCATCTTTTTTAGCATACATTTCAAGTAGAAATCAGGCTGTTCCTTTCATTTCTTCCTCCTATCATACTAGATTTATTTTCATCTACCAAAGCTTAATTCTTTACTTACAACTTTTCCTTTAATCTATATGATGTGTCAGGGGAATGGCAGAGAGTGGTATGTAAGTCCTTAAGTAAAGAATATTAAAAATCACACACTCCAGTAGGGGTGGAAACCTCAGGAAGGAACCTCAAGATTCACAGAAAGAGTTTGAATTTTCTTCAGTGACAACTCAATAAAAGCAAATCAAACTTTTGTGAACCAGTTATTAGATGATGTAGCATTCAATGGGAAATAACCATAAAGTAGTGGAAGTAACATTTAATTCAAAACTAAAGTATAGTTTAAAACAATATATGCATATAGAAAAATATGCAAAATAATGCAAAATTGAGAAAAAGTTTAAAAGTGAAATACCAATGGGGAATGGAAATGTAGACATTATTGTAGGCTTGGCATTTAAACAATGAAGAGCACTGATAAAATAACAGTGTAATCTGGGATCTAACCATAGAACAACATACATAATATCATTTTTATGGTAGAAAGTAGGTCAGATAAAGGCATTACATAAAATATTTCACCACAAAGAAAGAGAGAGAGGAAGATTGTGTATGCTTAAGAATTTTCAGAAAAGCAGAGAAGAGAAAACTTCCCATTTACTTTATCAGTGAAGTTAGGAATTTTAACAAAAAAGAAAGAGGAGATGATTAGTTGGATAGGAAGGAAGGAAGGAAGGAAGGAAGGAAGGAAGGAAGGAAGGAAGGAAGGAAGGAAGGAAGGAAGGAAGGAAGGGGAAGGAATGGTGCACTTTTCTATCACCAGAACTAGTTCTTACAGATTCTTCAGACAGAGCTTTCAGAAGTTCAAAGAAGGGAAAAGGGAAAGGAGGAAGGAAAGAATCTTACTGTAGTTGACTTTTACATGTATAAAGAAATGGAGATTCTGTATGTATTAGTTTCTGTCAACAATCAAGCAATGTGTCTGTGTTACTAAAATAATGGGCAAAAAATGCTTTCAAAGATATATTACAGAGAGTGTGACAGTATAACATATTGATTTGAATCCAGGGAATCTCAAGAAGACCAGTATGGTATTATTTATAAATATATTTCCCATCCTGCAATCAATATGTCAGTTTTAAAAATATAAATCAATAATTGGAGGAAAATTAAAAGTGTCTGAAATCTGGCACTTTCCTCTAAAATGTTTCCAGGAGTCCAGGCAACACCAAATATGTATTTAATGATACAGCACTGGAAACAGAAGAAGCTACGTGTTACCATATCATATACATACTGTATTTTATCCATCTAGCTCAGTCTTGTCAAGGCTAACCAGTAACCACTTTCTCAAATTTTAAGAAATTCAAATAATTGAATCTTAAAACTGTTCAATACAAAACATGCCTTTAACCACCGAGTTTTAGCCTTTTTCTTTTATCTTACATACAGAGTTAGAGATACAGGAATGCTGCAAATTATTTCATGTATTTCATGTTTACCTTTACCTGCTGAAGCTTCTGTCAATGTGCAACTTACGTAGATGGGATCCCAATTATACATACATATATCTAAATGAAATTCAAAGCAATTGTTTCGATTTTTTTAAAATATGAGCAAAGAGGTGATAGAATGAATTCAGTGAATCCAAAATTTTCAATAATTCATGATATTCAAATACTCCATTATTATCTTGAGCTTCTTTTGTTGACTTTAATTAAACTTTTAATTTGCAATCTTGATGAGCTTCAAGGGTGTGTGTGTTATATGTTTAATAAATCTTTGAGTTTTGCAGTGTTCATGCTTTCATAAATATTTGACAAAGTGAAATATGATTTCAAATATGAAAGCAATTATTACAAAGATAGAATGCATGGAGCTGTATACATTTTCTCTCCCATGCAAAGAAGAATGTACTTAATAATCTAAACAAACTCAATAACAGTAAAAAATATATATGAACCTCACACAGGTATTTGGAGCTCATCAGGCTCTAAGTTTGCTTCACATCTCATGAAACACTTGTGTGCAATTGTGACAGTGTTAAAAAAACATACAGGACCAAAACTACATAGTAAAAATTTGTGAGGGCAGCAAAATTAGTAGCAGAAGAACAAGCAACGATATTATGAAATGCATCAACTGACCTAATATAAGGGATGAGAGAAGATTTTTGGAATATCTTTTAAACACAAGGTCATGTTGTACACATTTCAGAGGCTGGTTGACAGAAAGCTGAATGGAAGGCATCTGTTCTCTGTTCAAAGGAGGGACAATTGTCGTTCCCTCTCTATAAAGCTGCACTATCATCCTACAGCAGTGGTGGTATTCAAATAAAGTTGCCACTGGTTCAGTGGGCGTGGCTTGATGGCCGCACTTTGCATGCATGCGTGCGCCAAATGCATACTTTGTGTAGGCGCAGAGGCGTTCTAACTTGCCTCCTGCAAGCCTGCACGATGCTGATTGCTGCAGCAGCTGCCGCACGGCGCTATTGTGCGCCACATAAAGCAGCTGCACTTTGAATTCTGGTCATAAAAATGAGTATGGGAGCCCGGGCAAGCGGGTGGGCCAAACACAAAGCAGTGAAAGAACTGGTTCTGTCTCCACTGTTCATTGCCACTACCAGCTTTCCAGAACCAGCCAGAACCGGTTGAATACCACCACTGCCCTACAATCTTCAGTCTAATTTCATATGTCCTTTGGTATAATTCCATCTGCAAGGTATCAGTTCAGAAATAAAATTAGTTGAATTCAGTGATGTTAAATTCCATGTAGTTGTGGAAACAGAGGTATTTGTTCTTTTATTTCTCCTCTAGCCTCTTCTTTCCTTGAAGTTTAAAAACAGCAATTCTGACATTTTTTCCTCTTCAGTAGTTAATTAATGGAAGTGCAATTTTCAACCATATGTAGCAAGCCTAGCATTATGTCATACTTGTCTGAATCACCTGAACAAAACAACAGATGTCCATCAACCTTATGTACCTGAGCATATTAGTTTATGTTAAATGTTCTCACCTGTGTGTATCTGTGGGAAATAGAAATTTGGAACAAAACATTTTTTTCAAGAGATTAGGATTAGAGGTAGTGGCTTAAGTGATGATAGGCTATATATCATAGAATCAAACAGAATTTGACCAAAAAGACATAAACTGAAGAAATGTGGTAATTTGGCGACTTGCATGACTTTCTTTTGGAGCTGTATCTAAAAAGACATTCCTTTCTTTGATCAATAGAGTCATAAATGAAAAAAGCACCACAATGAAGCTAAAGAATGCTTTGTTTAAAAAGGATAATATATTTCAATATGTCCCTCAAGGTCCTGCAGCCAACATTACTCACAATGTGGTGTGGCTTGAGACCAAGAACAAACAGTTACATTATTTATCATTTGTAGAAAAAATGGTATTGGAGTGTCTATGAATATTTTTTTAATGGCATCCCTAAAAGGGTTGGTTGGTTGGTAGCTTAGTTGGTTTGCTTGTTTGTTTTTACCATAATTACTCTAAAAATGTTTTTGTGGAGTTTCTCATGTGGGTTATAATTACTTCAGTGCTAAATATTTAAATTCAACACCTTCCGTTGGGTATTTTCATGCTTTTGCTAGACTCTAAATTTCAAGCTTTTAAATGTACTGTATATATACAGTATATGCTATCTTCAGGGATGAAACTCCATGGTGTTTCATGGAGTTTCATGGTGGCAGGAAGAGTACATTAAAAAAAAAAGATCTTTATGGGAACTTCCACCTTCATCTCATCACCTTCTCAATAGTTTTGCATGCAGGAAACTGTGGTAGATAGTGCTAGATATGTGTGCAGTAGGATGAAACTTTCCCACCCACTGCATGCATATTACAAGAAGCTGGGAATTATAAGGCTTGATTCAAAAATGTTATTTAAGTAAAATATGTTGGTTGATTGACCGATTGCTTATATGCTATCAAATCGGTGTCAGCTCTTAGTGACTGCTTAGATTGATATTCTTCCTAATCTAGTTTTTAAGGTCTTTCAATGGTTCACAGATCACCAAAGTAACTGAATCAGTTCACCTTACTGTTGATCATCCATTTCTCCGGTTCACCCCCCCTTCCTTTTTTTTTTTTTTTTAACATTGTAAACTTCTCAAGAGAGTTAGGCATAATTTGTCCAATATACTGTATGATAATTTGTGCCCCCAGTGAGAATACTGGATTGATTTGTTCTATGATCCATAGAGCATCACAGGAAAAACCATTGGCTGCACAATTCTAAATTTTCTGGGTAAAGACACTGAATGATGTATTAGACTTTTACAATCTACACCAAAAATGTATTTTGTAGAAACAAATTATATAAGCTGTGTTCCGAACTAGCAGGCTCGTAAGCCTGCAAATCTGACTGGCCTTTCTCACAGCAGGCTCATAATCCTGCATATTTGATTGGTCCGTGAACAGCGAGTCATGATTGGCCATTCCGGGCTGATCCGATTGGCTAGTTAATGGGCTGCCGCGATTGGACGCTCCAAGCACGGCAAACTTAAACCATTGGATGCTTTGACAGCAGTCAGCTCTATAAAAAAAGCTACTGCTGCCAGACTCATTGCTCTGCTTCCTGAAGTCACTAATAAAGAGTTGAAGTCACTATTCGATGTTTCGTCTCCATTATTACGCCCACTCTCCAGGACAGAACACTGGCGATGAAGGTGGGATGCGAAGACAATAGAGCTGACTGAGCACACGCGAAGCATTGACAGAGCACGTGGCTGACAACGCGCAGATAGTGGCAGAATGACCAGCAGTGCTATACCACCCGCTCCATTTGATCCAGCTAATGAAGATTGGGACTTGTATATGGACAGGTTCCAAATGTTCCTGGAAACTAACAATCTGAAGGATGCTACGCCTAGCAAGAAACACATGGTTTTCCTAACGCATTGCGGACCCGCCGTTTTCAAAATGGCAAAGGTGCTTGTAAAACCAGCTGAAGTCAAAACTATGGATTGGGACACCCTTGCTCCCATCCTCAGGGCTCATTATGCCCCAGCAGTTCCAACCCTTATCAGAAGACACGAGTTTTACCAGAGGGACCAACGGGAAAGCGAGAGCATTGGGGACTTTGTAGCTGACCTAAGAAATTTGGGTGGACTATGTGGCTTCGCAAATCTGGAAGAAGCCATGAGAGATCAGATTGTCCTAGGTCTAAGAGACCTCACCACTCAAAGCAAGATTATGGCAAAGGGAGACATTGCCCTCATAGATGCCATAGTGGATGCCACTGCAGCAGAAGCAACCAGGAAGTCAGCAGCTCGAATGCGCCAGGCAAATGGAACCAACCGCCAACCCACCAGCGACACTGCAATACCCTCAGAGAGACACACGACAACAGCCCACCATGAAGACATCGAGTCCTCATTGGAAAGTGAAGAGGAAGAAGTCAGCAGACTCAGATCAGAGCACGATCAGTGAGACCAGTGAGGTCATAAACCCAATTTTCAATGCGCCGGATGCAGGAGAAACCACCCACAAGCAGACTGCAGGTTCCTAGATGCCATCTGTCGTTCCTGTGATAAAAGGGGCCACATTGCCAAAGTGCAGAGGTAAACAAGGATCCAGTCCCAAGAGAATCGAAAATAGTTTCCAGCAGACATCAGGCACTCACCCATCAAACCGGGACCTCCTTAACAACCAGTGGGGCCAGTACAACAGAAATCGAACGCTTGCTACCCCAACCAGATGAGAAGAGGCACATCAGACCATCACCATCGGCCACGCTTCATCACCATCGGCCACGATGCAAAAAAAATCTGGGTAAAGGTCACCATTGAAAATAGACTGTGCATCATGGAAGTCAATTCCGGGTTTTCCCTATCAATGGTCTCTTGGAAAACCCTCAAGCAGCTGATCCCTGACATCCGCCACCAGGATCTCAGCACTCAGAGACTTATATTAAAAGACTACCAAAGCAATCAAATCCCGGTTGCTGGTTCCAGTCATGTCCAGGTCTCGTTTAAAGATGACACCGCAACTCTACCTCTCACCGTCGTTGACAGAGACCGACCCAGCTTATTGGGATTACATTGGTTTGTGCCGTTAGGAATTGAACTAGCAGGCATCAATCAGACTGTAAGCAAAGACTGGGAGGCGGCCCTCATCTGGGACTTTCAAGAAGTCTTCACCGAGCAATTAGGCAAGTACAAGGGGTCCCCCATTTCATTTAATCTCTGCCCTGATATCGCACCCATTCGCCTAAAGCCACGCCGAGTTCCCTTTGCCCTCAAACCAAAAATTGATGAGCAATTGGACAAATTAATAGCACAAGGCATGTTAGAATCCATCGACCATGCCCGATGGGAGACCCCAATTGTAACCCCCATAAAACCTGATGGATCTTTGAGAATCTGTGGGGATTACAAGGCCACCCTGAATCACGCACTCCAACAGAGCGCCTATCCAGTACCCGTGGTCCAACACCTTCTTCACTCGCTTGGGGGTGGAAAAGTATTTGCGAAGCTTGACCTGACCCAAGCATATCAGCAGCTGCCAGTAGACGCAAAGACCGCAGAAGCCCAAACTATAGTCACGCACAGGGGTGCGTTCAAATGTAATAGGCTCCAGTTCGGAGTAAGCATAGCACCTCGCATCTTCCAAAGCTTGATGGAAAGGTTGCTGCAGGGCATAAAAGGAGTTGTACCCTACTTCGATGATGTATTGATAGCTGCCCCTACAAGAAGTCAGTTAGAAAAACGCCTCAGAACTATCCTACAAAAATTCCAGGATGCAGGACTCAAAGTCAAGAAGGAAAAGTGCCAATTATACACTGAAAGGGTTGAATTTCTTGGTTACCTTCTTGACAAACAAGGAATTCACCCTACCAAAAAGAAATTGGCTGCTATTAAAAATGCTCCAAGACCTAGGAACAAGACAGATCTCCAAGCCTTCCTGGGACTCATTAACTTTTATAACATCTTCCTACCCAGAAGGCAACTGTTGCTGAACCCCTGCATAGGCTCCTCGAAAAGATTTTGGGGACGTCGAGAGGAGCAGGCTTTCCAGCAGGTCAAAGACCTCTTAACATCAGATGCAGTGTTAATCCAATATAACGAGACACTACCCTTGGCTGTGACTTGTGACGCCTCACCGTTTGGAGTAGGAGCCATCTTGAGCCACGTCCTGCCAAACGGTACGGAGGCACCTATTGCATTCTTTTCAAGAACTTTGTCTAAAACTGAAAGAAACTATAGTCAATTAGATAAAGAAGCTCTTGCTATTGTATCCGCGATTAAAAGGTTCCATGAATACGTGTATGGAAGATCCTTTTCCATAATCACAGACCACAAGCCATTGCTAAGCATTTTCGCAGGGGATAAACCAACTCCCCACATCCTTTTGCCAAGAATGACATGATGGTCAGAATTCTTAGCCGCCTATGACTACCAGTTAAGACATCAACCAGGGAAAGCCATTCCCCATGCTGATGCCTTGAGCCGTTCACCATTACCTGAGTTCCTAGATGACCCAGCTCCTATACTATCCACACTACAAATTGAGATGCTTCCCTCACCTCCACTGACTGCACAGGATATCGCATTAGAAACAAAAAAAGACCCTTGTTTAGCACGAGTCCTCAGCTGGGTGGAGAGGGGATGGCCAGAAATCGAACCCAATGACACGTTCAAACTCTTCAAAAACAGACAAACAGAACTTTTCTCCCAAAAAGGGTGCGTGTTGGGGGGAGACCGAGTAGCCATTCCAGAAAAACTACAAAGAAAAGTCTTGAAAGTGCTGCATGATGGACACCCGGGCATCGTTCGAATGAAAGCACTGGCAAGAAGCTAGACCTGGTGGCCAGGTATGGACAGACAAATCGAAGCCTGGGTTGCCACCTGTAGCAAATGCCAAAAAACATGTTCGGCTCCACCCAAAGCACCACCAACAGAATGGGAAACACCCAGGGGTCCATGATCCCATATCCACATTGATTTTGCGGGACCTACAAAAGGAAATACTTTTCTAAGAACAGTAGACGCCTACTCAAACTGGCTTGAGGTGAACAAGATGAAGACCACCACCACAGAGGCGGTCATCAAAAAATTGAACAGACTGTTTGCAATGCAAGGATTCCCAGATGTCCTGGTTTCCGACAATCGCCCGCAATTTACCGCCTTGGCATTTGAACAATACCTAGTGGACCGGGGCATACGCCATGCCTTGACATCACCTGCTCACCCGACAGCCAATGGCAGGGCTGAACGAATGGTTCAGTTCACTAAAACAACCTTACACAAAATGGACCAAGGAGACATCCACGACAGAGTCACCAGGATGCTCCTCCTCCAACATATTACACCGAACAGCACCACAAACAAAAGCCCAGCCGAACTCCTGATGGGCAGGAAGCTTAGATCACATCTAGACCGCCTACACCCTGCCTACACTCCAGAAAAACCCCTGGGTTCCAGCAACAAACATCGCACATTTAAGGTAGGAGACCTCGTATTTGCAAAGAATTTTACAGGTGACCCATTGTGGGTCCCTGCCAAAATAACACAAATTACGGGCCCCCGTTCTTACTGTTTAGAGACCACAGATGGAAGATTGTGGAAATGCCACATCGACCAGCTGTGCTCTAGGCTGACAAATACCCCCTCCACGAACCTTGGACTCGGAACCAGAGGGGGAAGGGAAACCAAGGATTTTGAAAATGAACTAACACCTGGTCCAAGACACGCAGACCCACAGTCCGCACAATCAAGCCCAGCATATTCACCAGCTGAAGAGGAAGCCATGGCAGATGGTCATCTCTCCAGGCAACAGCAGCCGAGCGGGGTCAGCGAGTCCAGAGGATCCAGATGACAGGAATGAAGGAAACGTTGAAGGTATCCCCGAGTCACCTTCAAGGATACCCAGCAGAGAAGCCAGGTCACCTTTACAGCTGAACACAACAAGCAGTCCACCAGAACCAGAATCCGGCCAAAGACTGGTTGAACAATGCAAATCAGGTAGACAGGTGCGAAGACCTGCCTACCTGCATGAATACATCACCCCACCCCTGAGACGAAACCTAGAGGGGAGGGGTGTTCCTAACTAGCAGGCTTGTAAGCCTGCAAACCTGACTGGCCTTTTTCACAGCAGGCTCGTAATCCTGCATATTTGATTGGTCCGTGAACAGCGGGTCGTGATTGGCCATTCCAGGCTGATCCGATTAGCTAGTTAACGGGCTGCTGCAATTGGACGCTCCAAGCGCAGCAAACTTAAACCATTGGATGCTTTGACAAATCTATAAAAGAAGCTGCTGCTGCCAGACTCATTGCTCTGCTTCCTGAAGTCAAAGAGTTGAAGTCACTATTCGATGTTTTGTCTCCGCTATTGCGCCCGCTCTCCAGGACAGAACAAGCTGCCTGTGGTTTTTGTAATCTTTACAGAAAACTTACACTAATTAAGAACATGGTTGATAATTAGAGTACAGTTTTACATTATTAATATCAAAAAGACTGCATTGACAGGAAATGTATGGCAGAAAATTATTGACTATATCATTATTAGCAGCACTGTTGAATTGATTACAAATTCCACCTTTAACAGCTGATCTGTAAGCAGGTGGCATGAGTGACAAACTGACTATTATTATTGATACTATTTGCACATATTGAGGGCCTGCATGCCCTCAGAGTGCAGAAAAACATTAAAACATTGCAAAGAAGGGTAGGCTAGTAGTGGAAGGTGATAGATGAAAAAGATCAGATACCACAATTTTCTTCCCTTTTGTGCACTGACAGATGTATTTCCAATTCCTTTTTCATTCTTCCTCCTTTCTGTTTCCATGGCTTTTTGATTCTGAACCAGAATGCTAGTGCAGTTCTAAAGGGAGATGTATTGATTCCAAAATCTACTTTGAGGCTACTATACTTCAATATCTACAAAAAGCTCAATATGGTTTATTAGTGATGGTGATTGCATTTATAGAGTTTATCATGGAGTTCCTGGTAATATAGAACCTTTGTTACTTGACAATGTACTGTAGATGCAGTCCATTTATGATCCTTGTTTAAAGCACATGCCTTTAATATTATATACACTACAGTAGACCTAGTTTATTGAATAAATTAAAACTCTTGATCATAGAAAAGAAATTTCAAAGAAAAAAATGTATCAAAATCTATGGTATGATACCAAAGACATTCTGAAATTTAAGCTGAGCCAGATTCAGGCATAAGGTAAGCAAACTACATAGTTTAAAGATTTTCTTAAAAAAAATAATATTATAGTTTATTATAATATAACGAATAATTTTATTCAATTTTATTAGCTACCCAAATCCAATTGATTCTGGTCTGTGTACAAGACTGATATAAAAACAGACAAAACATTCAACCACATAGCAGCCTAAGACTAAAATGATCTTGTAAACAATACAAATCAAAGAGGGCCGGCAGAAATAAAATAATATATTGGTCTATCAATCTCAGGTCTGGGACCAAAGCCAGGGTTTAAGAACTTTCCAGGACAGTTCTTATCTCTGGCAGAGGAAACATAAATTAACTTTTCCTGTATGGCTGATATTACCAACATTATGATCAAGATATATCTTGTTTTTGTAGTCATTCACATTTTCTGTTCAAAAAGCTTCCTTTCCCATCCCACAGCAGGTTTGTTATATGCATTGATGACAATCTTATCAAGTTCACTTGTTACAATTGTTATTTTTTGTTGGCATCTGTCAAAGAGAGCCTCCACAATTTGCCATCGCTCAGGGCAATGATTAACCAGGGTTAAAGCACTTAGGGCAAGGTTTTTTAAATGAGAACTTTGAGGGTTTAAATGAGGATTTTTTAAACAAGGACTTTTATTAAAGAAGCACATATATTACTGTAGTGGTATATATGAGGTACCTCCTCATATATATGTCTGCTGCATTCACTACCAAACCTAGAAGATGCTCCCATATTTTTGAAATGCTGAAACGGCTCTTTTAAAAAAATGTTCACAGCAAGCTGAATGGATCCTGAGTGGCAACAGTGAGAAGATTCAGTCAGCAACCTGAGGCCCAGTATTCCAAACTATTCTTCTGACCATATCTCAAAGAGAACATGGTTAGCATGTTGAACTAGTAGGAAGGAATTGATGATGAGGATGAGGATGTAACACAATGGATTTATCTAAAACATTCCAACATCACACTTTTCTATTCTGTCGGCTTTTTACTGTGTCTTGTCTTTGCAATGTAGTACACCAAAAGTATATAGGGCCATATATATATATACAGTAGATGTATACAGTAGATGTAAGTAAACTATCTGCCAAAATTAGGCTGATTCAGTCATTCTTTTACATCTACTGTATCAAGGGTTATAATAGCATTCTCCAGAATAAAATTATGATCGTACTTGGGAAACAAAAGCAACCACAAGATCAGTTGCTTTATGAGGAAGAAGTGTGGTTAAGAAGATGATAGATGGATCGATGGATGGATGGATGGATAGATAGATAGATAGATAGAAAGATAGATAGATAGATAGATAGATAGATAGATAGATAGATAGATAGATAGATAGATAGATAGATAGATAGATAGATAGATGAGAGAGAGAGAGAGAGATGGGTGCAAACATAACATATTATTATGAACAAAGTTGAAATTTAGTCAGTTATCATTTTGCTGTAATATTACAAATGTATTTTTCTTAAAAATAGCTATGAACTGGATTGTAGTCAGACTCGAAAACTGCCCTTTTCCAAATTTTAACATCTAATTCAGATTAAATTAAAATATGCATTATGAAAGACT
This sequence comes from Hydrophis major, assembly GCA_033807585.1. NCBI lineage: Eukaryota > Metazoa > Chordata > Lepidosauria > Squamata > Elapidae > Hydrophis > Hydrophis major. The sequence goes on along the minus strand of CM066328.1, from coordinate 293,428,968 downwards.
TCCATGAAAATGCACATGTGGTTTTGTATGGACTTTTGTTAAGCAGGCAAAGAAAAAAAAAACCCATAAATTCTCATCACACTATTCTCCTTTAGACAAGCAACGTTATACCAAGCCTAGAAAGGAATAGGAAGTAGGAGCAGAAGAAATTAAAGACAAGAGGTAAGAGAAAAGGAAATCTAAATCTAATTCATACCCAAAAATATTTATTGTATCTCTTCACCCCTTTCCATCCTTTTAAACCATCCTTGCTGTCATTACATTCATACATTTATTCATATATTGCCATTGTACTTTAAAATAAAGAATAAATTAGATGATATTAATGTAGCATAAGACCAGGGGTGGGATTCAAATTTTTAACAACTGGTTCTGTGGGCGTGGCTTAGGTGGTGGGCATGGCTTGGTGGTCATGTGACTGGGTGGACATGGCTTGGTGGTCATGTTATTGGCTGGGTGTGGCTAACTCAATATCACTCACTTCAAGGCATGCATCTCCTCGTCTGGCCTCTCATGACTGTGCGGATGCTGCAACAGTTGTAAGTGTGAAAAATGGTCATAAGTCACTTTTTTCAGTGCCATTGTAACTTTGAATGGTCACTCTACACAAGCAAAGTACCAGCAAAGGAGGGGGAAAAAAAACTCCAGAGAGGTTCCTGAGACAGGAAGTCTAGTCCTGCCAAGAATCTAATAAGGGTTAAAAGAGAAGCAGTTTCTGTAAGGAACACCAGAATGTTTCCTTCCTGCCTTCCTTTCAGGATTAGGCCAGTAATTTCTTCTAACAACCGGTTCTCCGAACTGCTTAGAATGTTAACTAGCGAATAGGTGTGAACTGGTAGAATCCCACCCCTGCATAAGACTGAAGAAAAACTGAGTGGCTGAAAGAAATTGCATATGCAAGGGTTTTTGCTTTGAATAGTTGAAAAAAGGTTCAGCAAGCATGTCTTTCCTCATCACCAAGTTCTCTTACTGTGTTAAGCTGTGCTTGCTAAACCGACATCTATGGCAAGGTCCTCAAGAGCTCTGAAGACAAGATGGGTCAAGTTGAGTTAAATCATCCTACATCCTCTTTCACTGAATTATTTTTTTCTCCTTGAAAGTATGTAAAGACAATGAAATCCTAAAGGTTTAAAATGTGTTTAGCAAGAGATGGGATTTTTCATTGTTTCTTTCCTTAGGGTTTAATGGAAATATGATAAGATTATTCTCTATGAAAGAAAAGAAATCAGACTCCTTAGCCCTTTCTGAACTAAGTCAAGTCATAAATGCATGATCACATTTCCACAAATTCCTCTTTCCGTTTTAACATATTGGGCTTGTATTTTAAGGTAAAATAGGTAATTGTATCCTTTCCTTCCTTTCCTTTTCTTTTAGGGAAAAAAGGAATATTTTAGGGGGGGGGGGAGAAATATTGCCATCTAGAAAAATAGGCTGAATATGCAGCCCTATCTAGCAATATTCATGTTAAAAGTGAGGACAAAATGCCTTAAAGAAATGATTCTTTGTTGTTGTTGTTGTTGTTGTTGTTGTTGTTGTTGTTGTTGTTGTTGTTATTATTATTATTATTATTATTATTATTATTATTAAAATAATTTTATTAATTTTCTACAAACAAACAAGACAAACAAAACATTAAAACATCAACTTTCATATGTACATCCAGTGTGTCGGTTGGTTCATCAGTTTTGTGCATTCATTTTGTAGTCTCAATTACAGTTATGTTACATAACAACTCATATTGTCAATCCAAACTTGTATATCCTAATATCACTAAAAAAACAAAAAAAAAATTGACTATACTTTTAATCATTCATGCTTTATGAGATAACAATACTTTAAACAGTTTATTCTGTAACAAATCATATAATCATACCAAATCAATCCAAAAGACCCTTTTTAAATATAGTGTCAATATTCTATTATTGTATTTTATCATCTAGCCATTGATAAAAAAGATCCCAAATTTCATAAAATTGTTTATCCTCTTGCTCTCTAATTTCAAATGTCAATCTACTCATCTCAGCACATTCCAATATTTTCTTTATAATTTCTTCCTATTATGGTATTTTCTCATTCTTCCAATTTTTAGCAAATACAATCCTAGCCGCTGTTAATACATTTACAATCAGGTATTTCAAATCTTTACTATATGTATCAGGTAAAATTCCCAATAAGAAGATCTCTGGTTTCAAGTCTATGTGTTTCTTTGTCATTTTTTCCAACCACATGCGAATTTTAGTCCAATATTTTCTAGCGTCCTCACAAGTCCACCACATATGGTAATATGAGCCAGGTATCTGATGACATTTCCAGCATTTTTCAGATTTGTTCTTAAACATTCTTGCTATTCTTGTCGGGGGAAAGTGCCACCTGTAAAACATCTTATACAAGTTTTCTTTATATGCTGTTGACATTGTCATTTTATAATTTTGAGACCACAATTTTTGCCATTTCTCTAAATCAATCCCATATCCAAAATTCTTCCCCCAAACAATCATAGTTTCTTTAACTTGTTCTTCCTCTAATTTAATTCCCAGTAAATAACCATATAATTTTTTAATCACCTTCTCATCAGTACCCATCAAGATCTTATCTAAATCAGTCTGTTTATCATAGAATCCCTCCGTTTTAAAATCTTCATCATACCTTGAATGTATTTGTGCATATGAAAACCAATTCATCCTTATACCTTGTTCCTCTAAGTTTTGGATTGATTTAAGTCCACCCTTTTCATCCAACAGTTCCCCATATCTAACTGTTTGTTCCTTCTTATGGATTATAGGATAGGAAAATGCTTCAATAGTCGATAACCAAACTGGAATTTTCAAATAACATTGTCTTTTTATCTTCTCCCAGTTTATTATTATTAACAAAAAACAACAGAGTACAAAGCAAATGAGATAACCATGCTGGGTTTCGTATCACAAATCACTAGTCGAACACTTCCCAAGCATTTAGGACTGCATGATGTATCGGATGATTATGTGAGTAGATCCCAGTAAGCTGGCCTTCTGCAGCTGACCAATGGTGATTTTGTCAGTGCCAATTGTTTTTAAGTGTTTGCCTAAGCAACACCTTAAGCACAACACCCAGTGTGCCGAGTACTACTGGAACCACCTGCACTGATTTATGCCACAGTCTCTGCAGTTCGATTCTCAAGTCCTGGTATCTGGTGATTTTTTCAAGTTGTTTCTCATTGATTCTGCTATCACCACATAGGGCAATGTTGATGATCCACACTTTTTTCTTCTCCACAATCGTGGAGTGTTGTGTTACAAAACTTTATCAGTCTGTATTTGGAAGTCCCACAGTAGTTTTGAATGCTCATTTTCAACAACTTTTTCAGGCTTATGATTCCATCAATTCTTTTCTACAGGCAGATGGTAGTTGAGACACAAATTCCAGTGGACCATCTAAACGACTGTGTTATGACATTGTTTGTAGTCAGTCTAAGCAATTGTCTTACAACAACTCAGTATATGATCAACGGTTTCATCCGCTTCTTTGCAGAGTCTGCATTTGGGGTCATCAGCAGATTTTTTTATTCTGGCTTTGATTGCATTTGTTCTGATGGCTTGTTCTTCAACTGCAAGAATCAGGCCTTCTGTCTCTTTCTTCACTGTTCTGTTGGTCAGCCATAACCAGGTCTTTTCCTTATCTACTTTTCCTTGGATCTTTTCAAGGAACTGTCTATGCAGTGCTTTGTTACACCATTGCTGTTTTCCTATATTGATCCTTGGTTTGCTGCACTTTGAGCAACTTCCTATTGTTGACTTCCATCAAAGCTGGTTCAACACTGTCTTTCACATAATCTGCCAGAGCATGCTTCTCTTCTTCGACTGTTTGCTTCACTTGCACAAGTCCTCTGCCGCCTGCTTTTCTGGGCAAGTATAGCCTGTCAATGTCACTACACGGGTTCAGTGCATTATTATTATTATCATTATTATTATTATTGTTGTTGTTGTTGTTATTGTTATACTATTTAAAGGGTATTTTTCCTCCAATACCCTCAAAGTGAATATATGTATGTATGTATGTATGTATGTATGTGTGTATGTATGTATGTATGTATGTATGTTCGGTGAGAATCCAAAGTTCCAAAGTTATAATACTCAAACAAATGAACACAGACAATGCAGAGTTAAATGTTTCTGTTTACACAGTCCTTGGCAGTCTTCCTAGAATCTGTCTGGCAAGTCCGAGCTGACTATAAATCACGACGCTACATCCAAGAGGGTCAAACGTATTCTTCCAAATCCCAAAATGCACTTTGCTCCAAGCAAAGATTGAGAGTCAGCATGCCTCCTTAAATTCCCTGGAGGAGCGTGTCTGTCTCTCTAATTAATCCCTGGATTAACGTCTCCTTTCAGATTGTGATTGACATTTCAATCTTCTTCTAGTTCTAGCATCAAGCCAACATCCGTCAGTCTCGTCCTCACTCAAAGCCTCTGGCTCATTCTGTGGATCAGCTGCTGACACCTGAGGCATGAATGCAGAAGAAGGTTCTGGAGATGACCGTCTCTCTGACACTCTCTCATCCTCCTGGCTCACATCTTAGTCACCACACACACTCACACACATACACACACACACACACACACACATATATTCTGTCTCGCCAGGCAGGCAAGCTGGCTCAGACTTCACAGAGTTAATTCTTTGGAACTGATAATATTCTTGGCATTCGAACACATCCTGCCTGCCAAGTCCAAACTGATAGCAAATAAAATTTTACTCACAGAAAATCACAAAAATCACAGCAGTCCACAAAAATAATCATTCATGAAGGAAATCTGAAGTAAGGTTAAACTTTGTCCCGTACAAAGTTTCAGGAAAAAACACACCCACTTTTATCCCCTGTGGGGTGTGGCTCAATGACTCATCTCACTCTCTGACCCTCCCACGCCTCCTACATTGCTGCTCACATTTCTCCCTACGACGCTGCTTAGGATCGAGCCAACACTCTTCCTCTTTACTCCCTGTCAGGGGCTGCTCCGATATGCCTTCCTCCTGATTAATCTCAGGCTGTTCCATTCAGTTGTCTGATGGAACCTGAGGTATTACCATGGAGGAAGGTCCTGGGGAGGAAGGCATTCCCAGTTCCTCCTCCTCATCTTCCAGGTCATCTTCCTATGACAGCATAGGCTTGCGAATCGGGGCCACAACACACACACACACATATATATATTCTTAAGTTTTCGCGGGTACTTACATGTATGGCATTCAGCTTTGTTCGGGTATTTTCCCACGTCATAGTAGTGGTGCTTTTAAAGTTGTAGCAATGTTTCAGCAGAATCTCATCGGCCATCATCAGGCTTCTGTATAGTGTTCGTCTGTGAGTTAGACTTTTACAGTGGTTTCAGATTTAAATTTGGGGCACAAATTAAATAGGCTGCCCCAAATTTAAATCTGAAACCACTGTAAAAGTCTAACTCACAGACGAACACTATACAGAAGCCTGATGATGGCAGATGAGATTCTGCTGAAACGTTGCTACAAATTTAAAAGCACTACTACTATGACGTGGGAAAATACCCGAACAAAGCTGAATGCTATACATATATATATGTGGATCTTTGGTTATTCGGGTTTTCTCCCACGTAAGATTGAAAGTATCTAGGCAACGTTTTGATGAAGTCTCATTCATCATCTTCAGGATTGGTCTTTAGCTCTGTGCTTCTCAGAGTGACAGAGAAGCACTTTGAGAAGCACAGAGCTGAAGACCAAGCCTGAAGATGATGAATGAGATTTCATTGAAACATTGCCTAGATACTTCCAATCTTATGCGGGAGAAAGAGGAGGTTCTCGCGGGTATTTGTATGTGGATCTTTGGTAATTCGGGTTTTCTCCCACGTAAGATTGGAAGTATCTAGGCAACGTATCGATGAAGTCTCATTCATCATCTTCAGGCTTGGTCTTCAGCTCTGTGCTTCTCAGAGTGATGTGAGCTTGCAGCTGCTTCTTCCTTTTAATTGCTAGTGGGGGTGTGACTTGATTGGGTGGGGGCTTGGCTGTGTTCTGATTGGGTGGGGGTGTGTTCTCATTGGTTGGGGGTTTGGCTGTGTTCTGATTGGTTGGGGGGTTGGCTGTGTTCTGATTGGCTGGAGGCGTGTTCTGTTCAGGTGGGGGCTTGATTGTGCTCAGGTTAGTCTTAGTTGCTGGAGGGTTTGAGCTGGTGAGCTGTGATCTTGCTGTTTGGCTTCGAGTTTGTGGTCGTGCTGCATCTTCATGGTGAAGGTCAGTTTGCTTCATGTATGGCTCAGAGGGGTTTGAAGTGGGTAGTGATGCAGCTGCAGTGCGGCTTCTGGTCCGTGGTCATGTTTCATCTTCTGTGTGGGTGTGTGTCTGCTTTCGACATGGAAGTGTGGTGGTGGCATCTTGTGTGGCTCTCAGGGGTGTGGGTCTGGTGTCATTCTTCATGTTAGGTACGCGTCTGTTCATGAGGGCGGTTTTCCAAATGGCTGGTAGGCAGGAGGTATCATCTCTTTTATTCATGCTGTGTGGGCATTTTTCTATCTCTATGGCTTCTCTGATGATTCTGCTGCTGAAGTGTTCAGTTTTGGCGATAGTTTTGGTATTTTTAAAGTCAATCTCATGTCCTGTGGCTTTGAGGTGTTGGACCAGGGAAGAGGTCGGTTCTTCCTTTTTGATTGAGTTCTTATGTTCTTCAATGCGTGCACCTATTCTTCTGTTAGTCTGTCCAATGTATGTGGTGGGGCAGGCAGTGCAAGGGATTTCGTATACTCCTTGATTTTCGAACTTGATTCTGTCCTTAGGGTTTCTTAGGATGGTGGATATCTTTCTGTTTGTGCAGAATGCTGTCTTAATGTTGTGTTTTTGGAGGATCTTGCTGATTTTGTCCATAGTGCCTTTTATATATGGGAAGAGGGCTTTGCCATTCTCTTGTTCTTTGTCTTGGATTTTGGCTGGGGTTTCTTTTTGGATTAGGTGGGTGATCTTCTTTCTTTGGAATCCATTAGCTGTCAGCACGCCGGTGAGAGTGTGTAGTTCAGTCTCTAGGTGTTATTCGTCGGCTAAGCATTTTGTTCTGGAGATGAGTGTCTCGGCTACGGAATTGATCTGTGCTGGGTGGTGGTGTGAGAGTGTGTGTAGATAGCGGTTTGTATGTGTTTTCTTCTGGTAGATGGTGTGTCCTAGGGAGCCATTGGATTTTTTGTATACCAAGACATCTAGGAAGGGAAGTTGGTTGTTAGCTTCTGTTTCCATGGTGAATTGTATTTTGGGGTGTTGGCTGTTGAGGTGTGTGAGGAAGTTGTTCAGTTTTTCTTTCCCGTGTGGCCAGATTATAAAGGTGTCATCTACGTATCTGAGCCAGAGTTTGGGTTTGTGATCATATTTTTCTAGAGCTTGTGTTTCAAAGTGTTCCATGTAGAGGTTAGCGATGACAGGTGAGAGGGGTGATCCCATGGGTGCTCCTTCTATTTGTTTGTATTTTTGTCCGTTGTAGGTGAAGTATGTATTGGATAGGCAGTGGTTGGTCAGATCTAGGATGTGCTTGGGGGGGGGTTATTTGTTTTACGTTGCCTAGATACTTCCAATCTTACACGGGAGAAAACCCGAATAACCAAAGATCCATATATATATATATATATATAGTATTCAGCTTTGTTCGGGTATTTTCCCACGTCATTATAGTTGTGCTTTTAAAATTGTAGCAACATTTCGGCAGAATCTCATCTGCCATCATCAGGCTTCTGTATTGTGATGATGATGGCAGATGAGATTCTGCTGAAATGTTGCTACAACTTTAAAAACACAACTATAATGACATGGGAAAATACCCGAACAAAGCTGAATACAATACATGTAAGTACCCACGAAAACTGAAGAAAACGTATAGATAGATATAGATATAGATATAGATATAGATATAGATATAGATATAGGTATAGATATAGATATAGATATAGATATAGATATAGATATAGATATAGATATAGATATAGATATAGATATAGATATAGATATAGATATAGATATAGATATAGATATTCAGCATATATATAGCTGAATATGGCCGGTGAAACCTGAGGATGCATACATAGGTGGAGTGAAACCTGTAACATAATTGCTTGAGGAACTGAAATTTTCAAGAAAGTGGTTGAGAAAGAAAAGCACAAAAAGAATACTTGACAAAGCAATTTAAGAAAACAACCTTTTCAGCAAAATGGTACAGAAAAAGCTGACTACATAAATTGAAGCTAATGAAGAGAAGCACAAAGCACAAGAGAATGTTAAATGCAAGATGCTGAAGGGGGCAGAGAAGGAAGAGAAGGAAGGACCAAGGCAAAACCATTTGGCTTTGCAAATATTTCATAGTAAATACAAAACAGATTTGGTTCCCATTAATTAGATTTGGTGGATTACTTGAACACAAAGCACCTTATGTGACAGGGTTGCTGGGGGAAAATATTAATTCTTTATGGTTTGAATGGCTTTTATTGTCACCCAGAGTCACCTCAAAGCAAGATGGGCAGCAAGCAAATCTAATAAACAAATAAATCAGGAAATAATTTTATAATTTGGGATAGTCTTCTCCATAGGATCTATGTTATGAAAAAGACATCCAAGGGAATGGGAATTCTTAAAGAAAAAAATCATATATTTGTTCATGTTCTTTATTAAAAGATAAATAAATGCCTGTCATTCATTTATAGGTAATATAGCTAATGTACTCAATTACAATTTTTAATTGTCTTATTATTTCTCAAAAAAAAAATGTGTCTGAACGAGAGCATAATAGTTGGAGCTTTTAATTGAAAATGTAAACTTGGACAGTCATCCTTTCAATTTCAGATCTATAGTTATTCAAACTCAATAGCATTCATCATATCATTCCATTATGGAAAAGCAGAGTGAAAAGAATGTTAAAATGTCAGTAGATGACTCTGAATACATGCAAAATATGCAAAAATAGCTTTTGTTTTAAATCTGAATAGAGGAAGATAACTTCCTTCATGTCCTTTGTAAATTAAAACTTAATGAAGTCAACAACATGGTTGGAAGAAAATGAAATGCATATATCCCCCTCCCCCCCCCCCCAAAAAAAAACACCTAAAGAAAGAAATGACATTACCAGAATACAGAGCACATTTCAGGTAGTTCTTGTTTACAGGTAATCCTTGATTTTCAACTATTTGTTAAATGACCATTTAAAATTACAATGTTACTGAAAAAATGTGTCCAATGACCAGTTCTCTCACTTTTAACTGTTGCAGAATTCCTCTGCAGTATCAGTCGCATGAATAAACTTCAGTTGCTTGGCAACTGGCATGTATTTACGATTGTTGTAAATCCATGGTTGTAAATCTTCCTAGGGAATGTATGACAGTTAATAATTACATGATTCACTTAACAACTGTAGTGCTTAACAACAGTGACAAAAAAGTTGTGAAACGGGGAACTTAACAACTGCCTTTCTTAGTGATAGAAATTTGGGGCTCAAATGTAATCGTAAGTCAAGGACTACCAAAAGCTACCATAATTAGGATCACAATTTGATTGTTAAGCAAAATTGTTAAGTGAAACCAAAATTGTGCTTATACTCTTTCTGCAGCTTTCCTTTGCTTTACAGACCTGTGGAGGTTGTAAATGTGACAATAGATTGTAAATTTACTTTTTTAATCCCCATTATCACTGGGAACAATCGCTACATGAGGCAGTTGCTAAATCAGCTCAGTTTTTATTCCTTTGAGATGTTCTCATCTCCTTATATCCTAACTTGTTCTCATCTCCTTATATCCTAACATAAATAGGTGGGAGGCAATTATTTTCAGAGAATAATCAATAGATAAAGGTTTTAGACAGTATATAGTATAGAGTCCTATAGTTGGTACTCAACTCTTCTGTCAAAATTTCCATCTCTCTCCCTCTCCCTCTCCCTTTCTCTCTCTCTCTCTCTCTTTCTCTCCCTCTCCCTCCTCTCTCTTCTATCCCTGCTCCCCAAATTTCCTTCTCCTTCTGCTTCTTTCCTTCTCCTTTCTAACTTTTAAGTTCTTTGGGGAGAATGAGCACATAGGAGCTTCCAACACTATCAATCAAAACAGATTGTGATGGCCCTTTCAACTTTCTATCCTTTATTTGCTATGGAAAATATGAGAAAGCAGTGTGGAAAAAGTGGAGAGCTACAGAAGGAAGATGAAATAGTCTACACTTTCTAAAATTCCATGAATAAGGAGGGCTGATTGCATAGTGCAAGGAAAAATCAATAAAATATTCTTAGATTCAACTCTTCACATGCAAACAGGGATAATGTAATTGAAACTACTTTACCATTAAATTCAGCATTTAAAGATATATTTTACTTTACTTGAAGCCTAATCCATGTCCGAGATATTTTATAGCTGGCAGCATTTAACAGAATAACAGTGTTTGACAACTCTAGATCTATATATTTATTTAAAAGCAGCCTTTACTAGATTGATTTTTTCTTTATTCTCCTGTACTGTTTTACCTTTCACAGTTCTTCAGATTCAGCTGAGTGTAGATGAATTGTAAGAAGGGATGGAATAATCAAATCTGGGGATAAATATTGCTTAATTGCAAAACACAATAGATTTAATGGCTTTCGAAACATTATCTCACATATGTGAAATTGAATATTGCATCACAATGATTGCTATGGCTAGTGACAGTTTTTAATTTCTGGAGCTTACTCAGAGTCAGTGGAAGTAATACCTTTCAAATGGCAAATTATAGCAAAATATATTTCATATATTTCCAAATATCCACTATTTCTTGGTTGTGAAGCATGTGGGAACTGTCAACCAATTCCTTATAGTACTAAGGAGAAGAAAACTGGCAATAGATTTTTAGTGGACAAACCAGACTTAAAATTAAAACTCATGAGAGTTAAAAAACATTGGACAGAAAGGAAAAACTTTCACTGAAAATAACACTGAAAATTTTTCAAAACAGGTATTGTGAAAATGTTGATTATGTAAGCTTCTTGGTCTGGAAATGCAATCTCTAGACTTTTTTTGGGCAGAACTGGCTGAATGACACATTTTTGCTGAAGTATCTTGTGGTTGCCCTTTGGTAGATTAGATTTTATGCATAGTCACAACTTGGTGATCAACAACTCAGATCTTACTTGAAAGTTACTTGAAAGTTTGGTAGAAAAATTTGATACTGGGGTTCTCTTTACACATAGCAATAACAGACTTATATACCACTTCAAAGTGCTTTATAGCCCTTTCTAAGTGGTTTACAGAGTCAGCTTATTGTCCCTAACAATCTTGGTCCTCATTTTACCCACCTCGGAAGGATGGAAGGCTAAGTCAACCTTGAGCCTGATGAGATATTAAATGCCAAAATGCAGTCAGCTGGCAGTCAGCAGAAGTAGCCTGCAGTACTGCACTCTAACCACTGAGCCACCATGGCTTTTATATGTCATATAAACATATATCATATAATTAATTAAGTAATATAATTAAAGATGACTTTGTTAACCAGGCATTGATAAGTAGACTTGTACACTAAGTAGCAATATAAATTAGCCATCTAAAATGTTTGGATTTTCAGCAGAGAGCTACATGAGTCCCTTATATAGCAGACAATCTACACTGCAGCTGTCATACATAAATTAGCATAGACCATACACCATTTCACAGAGTCTCATGCATCTCTTTTAAATGGTCTCTCTTCCAGGAAGACTCTGGCTATCATAAATGTGACAATCTTCCAATAGCCAAAACAGACATCTTAGATCCCAATCCTTGGTGCATTTTAAATATTCTCACAAGTGGCCTTCCAAGAAAATTTAAGTAGATATTGCTAGCATATCCTAATATATTAGACTGAGGATATATCTTGTTTCATTTCTTGAACAGCTACTGAACTATTGACTGTGAATATATAGTGGTCTTTGAAACGAACTCATTCTGATTTATCCAATACTAGGATATGTATGGTATTGGCTAATCACATGACATAATGCCTCTGTTTTGATAGCCCAAGGCAAACTGAAGTAGTAGCCATTAAGTAGTCAAAGGGAGAGATTGAATCCAATTATGAGAAAGATGAGGGGTTTTTTGCTCAGGGGAATTATTCTTGAATGGTGGCAGTGCAAAAAGGAAAAGTGTCAAAAGAATGTCCAAGTATTAAACACAAGTGACAACCAATGACGGATTTGTCTATTGTTTGTCCTAAATTTTGTGCATGTGTTTGTCTGGGTATCCATATGGATCTGTGTGTGTTATACATATGGTAGAATCTTGTTCAATCTCCTTGTTCTAAGCTACAAACCTGTCAAAATTTAGCAAATGAAACAGAACCCAAATCAGTAATCTTGTACTACATAACAGTGCCAAGTTGTTAGAAAAACAGTCATATTTATTTATTCTTTCTGGGTAGCTAATAATAATTAAAAAGAAAAAAAAAGATGAAGAATAAAAACATAAATAATTAGACAATTGGCAGTCAAAATAAATTGATTTAAAAAGTAATACAGTTATGGTAAAAAAATATTTCAACAAAACTATTTAATAGCCTGTAACAGATAATCTGACACCCCCCCCTCCCCAAAAGAGCCCCAGTGATTTATTTAGAGCCTTATTTTTTTTTTGAACAAATTTTATTAATTTTTAAAGACATACAAAACATGAAGCACAAGAACATAAAACCTCTTTTGAAAGTTATTTGTAAATTTTAAACAAATAAAGAATTTTATACATCATTAACACATCTCCTTATAAACACATACATATCCTTTCAAATTCCTCATTATTTCTCCCTTTACTTTTATTCAATTATATTTCTTTTCTATATTTATCCATTTTATATGTTTTTATTCACTATACTTATTTTTCCTTTCTGACTTGCCCCATTCTCCCCTATCTTTTATTCTCAATTGTCCTCTTCTAACATTCCTCCAAGGTTCCATTAGCTCAATCAAACATAAACACACAAAAACACTAAACGTAGAAACATAAAAAAACATCTTTTCTGAAAGTTGCTTATTCCCGGGTTACAACTCTTTGTACAGACACAAATTCAAATGCATTTTAAATTGCATATTGTTTCTGATTTTCTAAGCTTATTTCTAAATACAAATGTAAAAATACAATCTAATGTACCTTTCCAGAATCCCTTTTTCCATAAAGTTTATCCATTATCTCTAAAAGACTTTTGTTTCTTTGCATTTTGCTCCCCACCATTGAGGCTTCTCGTCCCTTCCTTTCTCCCTTGTTTATTCTTCTCCTTGTCCTCTTTACCCCCTTGTCTCTCCACCTCCCTTTTATTCTGCTTTCCTCTTTTCTGTTGTTTTCTAACATAGTATCCCATTTTCACCTTATTCTTCTCTTTTTTGGTTGTTTTTCTGAGTCTTAAAGTCCCCTTTTCCTTTTTCTCTTTCTCCCTTCTTTCCCCGCACTAAAGTCACTTGTTCATTTGATATTCAAATTTCAATCCATCCACAAGTGATGCCATTGTAGAGAGAAAAAGTTTTTCCAAACAGCCACCCAGATACCAAAGATAGTTCTCAAAAGTTCCAAAATCACCAAGCAATCCAAACCAGCTGTTTCTTTTAAGTACTTTCTCCTTCTTCACTTTCTCTTTCTGGGGTTAGAGTTTAGTCACAAAGTTCCATTTAAAATATATCTTTTAGAAGTCTTATTGATGTTTAATAACTCTTTAAAATTCTAGTCAATCTTCTCCTTATTTTCAAATTTTGCTCCAATTTTTTTTCCTCTCCCTTCCCACTCACAGCAAAAAAGATTTTTTTTAAATGTTCAGAAATCCTTATCCCTTCAGCATTTAATTACCTCCAATGCAGGTTTTCCGATTTCTCTTATGGTTCCATCCGCTGTCATGTTAGGAAGGAGAGTGAAAAGAAAAAAAAAACTTTCCCTTCTAGAATTCCATTTGCCGCTTGTAACTCTCTCTGGAAACAATGTATTTTTAGCAACTTTCAAAATTCCAGGGTACTTTCTCTTGCTTTGTCCCAGTCAAAAACTACGTTCACAGCTCTTCCAACTTTCTTCCTCCTGCACAATCTTGTCCGGCTGCAGGTTTCTTCGTGGCGGCCATTGTTGACCGCAGCTCCTCTGCCTTGGGAAAAGGGGGTTTTGCCAGCTGGGGAGGGGGTCTGCAATGCCCCCAAACCCCTATCCAGATCCCCCTGTCTTCAGCTGCCTCTACGGGGCAGCCATATCCCCCAAATCCAAATGGATCGGGGGAACCTTGGCAGTGAGCGCAGCAAGGATCGCGCAGTATCGCGAATCCCTGCTGCTGCCGAAGTCTTGCAAACCGGAAGTCCCAATTTATTTAGAGCCTTATGACAGGTCAACCAAATCAGGGCCAGTGAATGTCTTTTAATAATAGCTAGATCTCATCGCAGGGTAAATACAGATTGAACAAAAAAGACACAGGCTTCAGAAACTTCCAAAAGTTATACTTTTTAATGAGAAAGTGGAGAAAACTAAGCATGTTTCCTTATTTCAGAAATGGCAGGGCTTATGTAATAAAGATTGTACTAAATCTGTCAATTTTATGTCACAGTTGTAAATTCAATTCACCTCAGCAGTTTGTAGTATTCTGAATGAAACCAAGTTGAGTTAAGAAAGAAATTGGCACCCAGTGTATTCCCATAAGTTTCTCTCTAAAGGTTGAGACATCATGGAAGTCCCAAATGTGCTTTTTCCAGAGGCAATTGGACTTTCTTGTTTTTTCTTTGAAGACATTTTGCTCAGTGGTGGGATTCAAACTTTTTTGCTACCAGTTCTGTGGGCGTGTGCTTTGAAAATATAGAACATGTTTATGTGTTCTGCTGCCCTACTAAAATTGTATACGTATGGTGTGCTAGAACGTATGAGGTTCAAAATATTGTCTGTAGTGCTGGATTTATTTGATCAAAAGTCACTTGGTTGCTGCCATTTTTATACACAAAATATAAATCTTCCAGGTTTTATGGTCATGAATGTTTTATGTAGGGAAGATTTTTTAAAAATTGATTTCTGTGCAAATAGAGTGATTAACAATTCAAAACTGAGTTATTTGAACTCAACTTTCTTAAAATGGTAATGCTCAAAGACTCATCTAACACTAAATAACCAAGCAAAACATTACTCCAACATTTTACGGTATTAATGACAAAACTAATTTTTTAAGGTTCCAATGCAATTGCTTCTTTTGTCTCACAATTTTCTATTCCTCCTTTTTTTTTTTTTGCAGAAAGCTAGGTGTGATAATAAAATGATAAGAATCTAATAATGAAAAGTCTGAGTTAGATATCTGGCCCATTTCATTGCACAGTTCTTCTTCCAATTACATATCCTTGAAATAAATATAATAAATTGTGAAAGATTGCTACTTGTCAAAGTGCATTTAGTGTGGTCATGGTTTTGTTTTAGTACTGAGACCTGTCAACAAATCTATGAGAGAGGACTGTTTGCTTTGGCTAATATAACAAAAGTATTGTGTCTTTAAAAGCTGATGGCGATGGAGGAGGAGGGGTCTGTAAGATGCTGATCAATGACATTTATTACAAACTCTGAATGACTGTAATTCATTTTTAATTTCAGATGAAATGAAAGTGCAGAATTCAATGCTTATATAATTCTTCTTCCCTACACTGCAAATGGCCCTGACAGATGGAAAATCATTTGTAAAGCCCTTGCTTAATAATTGCAATTACTTGCATATTATTTTGTTTGCAAGTACCTCCTTGCTGCAGTTGCTTGTAATTTTGCCTTATGATTATCAACAAATCCCACACAGCAGCATCTAATAGGACTCAGCATGGACAATTTTCCATGCAGATTAAATCTCAGCCCATATTCTCCTAATCCTTTGATTGCTCTCAGGGGAAATATTCCTTTATCTGCTGTCTCCCACTACTTTGACTATTCGCCACGATAATAACTATCAGAGAGCAAGTAGGAATATAGATCTTACACCTGACCTAGTTAAAAGGATCCACACACTGAGTCCAGATTGCCAATTTCAAGGCCATCTGCAGTGGTTGATTGTTTTTCTTTATCTTGCTGCTTCCACTGGCAATAAAATCAAAATATTGCTGTAACAAACAAACAAACAAACAACAAGCCAACCCTGGAAAGTTGCTGCCAGGAAAGACTGAAATTCCATCTTCCTTTTTCTGTAACTTCCAGACATAATGGGAATCTTGGAACTTTTCTTTCTTGGTTGTCATACTATCTAACACATTTAAGATGTATTATACAATTAATTGCTTAGTATATTGGCTTCTGTTCATATGGTTATTCTCTCCTGCTGTTGCTACAACTTCCCGTTCTTCAACCATTTCTTCACTGTTAGTAAATATTAAGTCAGTTTAGTCCTTACTTTCCTCCTTTACCTTTGGAAGATTAATTTGTTTGCAAGAACTTGTAAATCTCCCATTTGATGTTGTTTCCCTATCCTCCATTAGCATAGTTATGAATTTCCTGGACATCTTAGCCATTTGATTTGTGAAGATTTCTTTTGTATCTTCTGCTTGGTTGGGTGACCCATTAGGCCTTATTGTTTCTCTTCTCCTTAATATTAATAATAATAATGTCATATTTGCTCTCCCTCACCCTCTGTACAAGGACTTCAAGTTTTTCTTATTTGTACTCCATACTATGAACATAAATGCACAGACATCTGAAACTTTAGTATTGCTGTTTTTAGGTTTGCTGCTGCCTGCTGCATTTCCTTCTATATTCTTGAGCACCCCTTTCTTGTTACTACTTGCATTCTTATTGTAAGATGTATACTGCCTTCAAACTTAAGCTTTCAAAATGCTTCTGGATATTGTTCTCCCTCTCTCTCCACATCTCATCACTGAGTAAGTTGAGTGAGCTGAGTATTCTTCAAAAAACTTTCTTCCCAGTCCTGTGAATTGCAGCACATTACTCACTAGATGTTGTCTCTACAGAAAAACATCATGGAGTTATGTTGCTGTCATGTAATGTTTCACAACATTTTTCCCTTCATGGAGCTGGGCTGGGCATCCAGCCCATGGGCTGCCAGTTTGACACCCCTGCTCCAGGAGTATGTAAAGTATCCTAATCAGCACTTTGATTATCTGGAAACCTATTGGTAAACATTGAGGCAACCACACATTGCTGAACTTGCCTCCTCCAGTCAGGTTGCTAACTCTTGGATCAATTGGCTCAACTTCAAGGACAATCCTGTGTATTTCAGTAATTTAACCATGAAGTGAGAAAGACATGAATAACTGTTGCAAGGACAGCTCAATCCAGGAAGGACTGTGAGTAGTGTATCAACCAGAGCTATAAAAATCCTTCCTGCCCATGGTTTCCATCTGTCATTTGAGTACTAGAATAGCAATATATAATTTAGCATCATCAGTTTTCAAATGATTCTATCACCCAGACAGTATTACCTCTCTCCCTGCAATTTAAAGCCAATATTAAAATCAAGAGAGAGAGAGAGAGAGAGAGAGAGTTCCATCCTAGAACAACCCAAAAATGGACCATTTTTCACTATGGACCCCAGCTGCTACTGCCTATTCAGGTGGGAAATATACCACTATAAAACATTGTTCTCCTACTCTGGGCTCAGATGCTGCAGGAAGATATCATGGCCACCTCTCAGCAGTTGGTTCAGTTTCCCCATCTGGGTCTGAACACAAAAAACTGCAGGGTGTCCAATGCTATTTCCATTTCATGCACACATCTGTATCCTCAATAAAAAGAGTTCAGATTTCATTAAATTTCCTTAAGGAATCTCTGTATCTGAAGCTTCATCACCCTCCAAATCTTTCCCAAATTGGGTCCAATTGATCATGAGTTAGTTTTTTTCAGCAGAGAGAATACCACTGCCTCTTTCAAGACAGTTGGTACTTTGCCCTGATATGCCTTCTCAAGGGGGCATATCACCTTCTGGATCCAACCTCACACTTTGTCCATTTATTTTATTTATTTAGCATATGGCAAATAGATGGACTTATATTGGTTCAAATCAGTGGTGGTATTCAGCCGGTTCACAACTGATCGGACGAAACAGTAGCAAGAATTTGGCATGGGTTGCCGAACTGGTAGTAAGTTCTGGCTGGCTACGCCCCCACCCGGTCACCCTCCCGCCTGATGCTCACTCACCCCATCCGCCTGCCTGACATTCACATAAGGTATTTCTTTCTTTTTTTCCTCCGGACAATCAGCTGTAGATAAGATCAGCTGTGCCTGGATTTCCCTTGTTGAGGCCCAGGAAGGTAAAAAATGGAGGGAGGAGCTCAGCCTCCCCACCTCCATTTTTGCCTTCCAGAGCCCCAGAGGAGCCTTAGGGGAGCAAAAATGCCCCTTCCCAGAGGTTCCTCTGTGGCTAAGAAGCTCCCAAAAACAGGTGGGGGCTGCAAAAAAGCCACGTCCACCCAGTCACATGGCCACACCCACCAAGCCATGCTCACAGAACCGGTTGTAATAGTTTTTGAATACCACCACTGGTTCAAATGTTAATGTCTAGTCCACCCACCCATTCAAGAACAGGGTGATCTATGTTAAAAAAATATATCAGACATTGGGCTGGTGAAAGCTCTTGATGGACATTTGGACACACTGATGGAGTGTGATATTTTGTTGAGGAGCACCAGAATCACACTGAGGGGTAGTGACAAGACCCCACTTAAACTATGAGTCCTGGAAGACATCATGTTGGGTCCAGATTCTGTTCAGAGTAGAGCAGTGCTGGTGAGGAAGGTCAAAAGTTGGCATCTTTTGTGTAGGGTCAACTCATAACTCCTTGTATCTAGGCGTTCAGCAGCCTGTTTGCCTTTCCACTGTGTGTTGATGTCAAAGTTGTTAAACAGCTGTTGAGTGAGTGCCAGAGAGAGCTTCCTGGATTTAAGCCTGCCAATTGATAGCTGAGGAAGGTCATCATGCAAAGGAAGAAGTGGGTGTCTCATAATTTTGTTGTATTCCTTCATTAAGGCTTCCTGCCTTTGTAGAGCTGCTGGTGCTCAAGACAGGAGCCAGGAAGTAGGAGTAGATTTTATGCAACCGCTTATGATCCTCATTGTATCATTTAGTGTATCATCGATCTTGCTAGTGTGGCAACTATGAAGTCAAACAGGGATGTAGGACCTTGTCCAGATGCCCTGTGATGGAATGTTTTCTAGGTTCCTAGGAGGGAGGAATTGTGTTTTAGAGTAGCAAGAGTAGCATAGTATGTGGCAGTGGTGGCTAACCTTTTTCAGCTCCCATGCTGATAATTGCATGCATGCTCACTTGAGCGCCACCCAGAAGGCAATGCATGCTGCCCCCCATGCCCCCTGAGCATGTGCGCACAACCACCCCTTGCGTGCCACTTCTCTGTGCATGTGCATGCGATTCCCCCCTCGTATGTCCTGCATCTTTGCGCATGTGTGCATGATTCCCTCTTGTGTGCCCTGTGTCTGCACATGCACGTGTAATCCCCTCGTGTGCAGTGTATCCCTGGACATGCACATGTATCACCCCTCCACCTCCTGCGTATGCGCACCAGATAACTGACAATCAGCTGGAGGGTGGCAGCATTCACACATGTGCAGTGGGGCTCTTCCAGTCAACCTCTCACGTGCTGGGGAAAACGGCTCTGCGTGCCACTTCTGACAAGCATGGCATAGGTTTGCCAACATGGGGATATGGTGTATATGAGAAATTAATTAAAATTAATTTGTATATGAGAAAAGGGGTGAAAAAGGCCCTAATAGGTCCTAGAGAATATGTTTCATAGTGCAAATAGTCTCATTTAGTTTGGCAAGATTTCTGGCTATCATGAGGAACAGTAAAGGAAACTTCTTAGAGGAGTCTCACTGTGGTTTGTTTGTTTTTTGTTTTTGGAGCATGACATGCCTGCAGTAGTATGGGCATGGGTCCAACCAAAGGATCCAAAGGCAATGTTCTTGACAAAGAGCACCCATCTACTCAATCTCTGCAAAGACAAAAGAACATTAGCAGATCTTGCACATGAGCCCATGTCATCGTGTCAGATTCTAACTAAGTGGTGTCTAAGCAAATGTGAGCAATTTAACTGCAAAGAACCTTGCACAAATGTCACCGTGGCCTTTGGGGAGGAAGGGAAGAAAATAGATAAAACATGCCTTGTAGGTTATAGAAAAAAGAACACCTGAATGCTCTGTAAAATTACTCTATTAATCATTTGCATTTCCAATTAAGAGGTCCTGGACAGAGCCTGAAAAATGTTCCTGAGAAATCAGTTAAATCATGAGCTGCATCTTGCAGAGGGAAAAGGCTCCAAGAAAATTTCAGTTTTGGAATGTTCTGAGAGGAAGGATTTCTTTGGTGCAAAATCAGTGCGTGTAAATCAAAGCAATGTTTTGTGACAGCGGAGTAAGTTAGAATATCCACAGTGATAACAATTGTATGTTATTGATACATACATATATGCATATGCATACAAATACACATATATACATATATTGTACATATACAAATATACATACATATATGTGAATAGATCAAGGGTTTTGAAACTTGACAACTTTAAGACTTGTGCATTTCAATTCCCAGAATTTTTTAGCCAGCTATGCTGGCTAGGGAATTCCAGGAGTAGAAGTCCACAAATCTTAAAGTTGCCAAGTCTGAAGAGTCCTTGAATAGATATACATAAAGGCAGTCCCCAACTTACAACTGATTGTTCAAAGTAAGGAGGGACTCAAAAAACATTATGACTGCTGCCGCACTCCTAATGTCAGTGATTGGATTTTGGGTGCTTGGCAACCAGCCTGCATTTAAAACCAGCTGCACCGTCCTGTGGTTGTATGACTTGGATAAAACAGGTTTGCACATATCACATGAAACCATGTGATTCACTTAACAACTACTTGTTTCACTTAATGATCAGACTCACTCATTTAGTGACCATTGTAAAAACTGTCATAAAATTGAGTCTGATCATGTGGTGGCTCTACTTATAACCACAACAACATATAACCAAAATTCCGGTCTCGACTGTGATTGTAAGTTGAGGACTATCTAAATACACAGAAGTAGAGAAAATTTGAACTTACATATTATTGAAAAGTTGCACACATTTGGTTGTTTCTAGGTGAATCCCATTAATTTTATTTATTTTACAAATTACCTCTCACTTTTCACTGATTGGAATGCAATGTCACACCAGTACCAACTTTTAATTGAATACTATTTTCTCTCATCTTCTGCATTATCAAAATCTTCTCTTCAGGCTCAGTCTATCTCTACCAAATATTTGGAAAGGGGCAGTTGGGTACAGCAAATTAGCAGTTAGTATCTTTTTCATTCTATAATGTGTTTTCTCATTCTGCGCTATTGTATGGTATTTCAAGGACAGAATCTATATGATTACTATCCCTTGCTAAACTTCAGTATTTGTCAAGGTTCCCTAAGAACTCTATTCTTGCTAGGAAGAATAGGTTAAGAAGAACAATTTGAAAACAATCCCTTTGTTTTTGATGGCTTTAACAATCTCTCATAAGAGCCAACTCTGTTCCGGAAGTTTGAACATCTTAATGGGTTTTCTTAATCCAAATTCAGAAATAAGCATGTTGTGTGAGCCAGGCTGATGGTATCCAGACTCATTTATATTTAGAACTGAGTCAGTGAAATCACTGTAATTTCAATAAATATAACACATTTCTGTGCCAACCTATTTTTTTTCCTCCTGAAATTTCTCCGGTGCCTTTGCTTTCTTGGTTGAATGTTTGAAACTGTATTTGCAAAAGGGAATGAAGAAATAAATATATGTTATGGTGCTTTTTCATGATATTTGGACACAATTCATTACAATAATAAATAAGAATACTTTTACATTAGAAGACAGAAGAAAATCATTTTTTATTGTCCACTCTGGGCTTTTGGTAAATGTAAACAATAATCCTTTTAGAAAGTATTACTAATAACTATGACAGATTACAGATAACTGGAGACCATAAATATATATATGAGGAAAGGCAATTAGAAACAGATAGTTGAATATGCTAGTCTAAAATCATATTGAAAATCATTAAAAAATAATAAATTGCAACTTTACTACATAATGATAAATAACTCCCATAAAAGCATAAAATTATAAATAAATAATAACACATTTATTTTACTCTCTATTAGTGCATTTAAGAACGTCAGGAAAAAAAGGAGGAAATAATTATATGTACAAATGATCCTACAGGATGAAATGAGACATGTTTACTGGCAACACGTTTTAATGTTTGGATATTAAATCAAATCAGCTCCTTGACCCTCCCATCTCCTTAATCTTCTTTTTGTAATCTTGATGGAAGATATTAAATCATGAAATATTGCAGTTTTATTTTGATGAACTTTGAATTAGTGAATAAAATTATAATAAAAACACTGTAATCTACAAGGGTTTAGGAATGTCAGTGTAGAACAACAGTTTCCTCCTCCTTTTTTTTTTTTTTTTAAGCCAAAGACCTAATTTTGAATGTTGGTACTATGTTATGGGCATTGTCTGAAAATATTTGCCATGTTGAGCATGGCTAATGAATCAATAGTAGTGTGATTAAAGATTATGGTAATGTTATTCTATATTCAGCCAAGTTTTCCAAGGTGCTTTCTGCTATTTCAGTTTATTTCTTTCATCTGAAGAACTAGGCTATTGCCATTCACAATTCTTTTCTTGGAGAGCTTTATGTATCTGTTTGTTTGTCTGGTAGTTTTCATGAATGGATGTACTGCCCAGCTCTCAAAGAGGCATGTTTTATCATTTTAATTTTAATTTTTTTAAAAAAATCAGAGAGATAACTTTGTAACAGAAAGAAATATGTCTTTTGACATACTGGCATGAGCTAACGACCTTTGGAAGACATGTCCAGCTGGGCTCAGTTCCAAGTGGGGAAAAAGACAACAGAAACATGAAAGCTGTTTGGAAAGATGGTTTAATGGTGGACAGGACCACATGGTTTGAAGTCCTGGGTAGCTGATCACATGGAGTGGAGAGTGAGATATACTTATACCATCTCTTGGGTTTTGACTTGCTTCCTGTTCCTGTGAAAGAAATATATTCTGATTGTTTGTCAGACTCCCTTGGGGCCATATAGGTTGTCTTGAGTCCCAGGCTTGGTTGAATCTTGCTGGGTGTTGTAAACTTCCCAAGTGCCATATGGATAGATTAATCCTAATGTACTGAGGGTGAAGGTCTTTCATGTTGTAGATAAGCTGGCCCAGCCTTTTGTCTTCTAGAAAATATGGCCCAGTCTTTCTGGGGCTATTAACAAAGGTGGGGCTGCTTTCCAAGAGCATGTATCTCCTTCTCTTATCCAGGGATGTATAATATTCTGCCTTTTTAATATTTCCTATATTTCATCCTTCTATATTTCCTATATTTCATCCTTCAAGGAGAAGGGTGGGTGCTAACTTTCTACAGAACCAAGTAACATTGCAACATCAACATTCTGCGAGTTTACTAAGCCATTCCTTATTGACATTCTTCTATTTGTGAATTTTATCCATTTTATTTTATGCATTTATTTTTAAGATTTATGGGCTGCCTAACTCAGACAAAGACTCTCCATGGCATACAGGGTTAAAACAAACAATAAATTAAAAAGAATCTCACCATATAAAAAATACAATATAAATGCAAAATATAAAATGGTGACCAGCACCTACAAAACAACATAAAGGGGACTTTCATTCAATTGGTCCAGTGTTGGGATTCAAATTTGTTTTACTATGAGTTCTGTGGCTGTGGCTTTGTGGGCAGGGCAGGGGAAGGATACTGTGAAATCTCTAGTCAGAGGTGATATTTGCTGGTTCTCCGAACTACTCAAAATTTCCACTACCAGTTCTCCAGAACCGGTCTGAACCTGCTGAATACCATCTGTGAATTGGTCCCTAATGCCTGGTGGAAAATATGTTTCCTAAAAGTGAGAAGACTGTTGTATGTAGGGGTGGGGGTAGTTCCAGAGGATAGAGTAGCTATAGAAAAGGCACATTCCTAGGCCCCATGAGATGATGAGATCTAAAAGTAGGAACCTGAAGCACGCCCTCCCCATAGGAGCATGTGGAATGGACGGTGTTCTTGTGGAAAGGTAGTCCCTCAAATAGCCCGGTCCTATGCCATGAAGATCTTTAAAGGTAAGTACCAGCACTTTGAATTGTGCCCAAAACTTTATTAGGAGCTAGTGCAGTTTTCATAGTAGTAGTATTTTATGTATAATGTTATAATGCAATGTAACACAACAATATAGTTCAATGTTAGGAAATACAAATCCATCTCTTTCTTGCAAAGTTTTGAATCCTACTATCCTTCACACACACACACACACACACACACACACACACACACAACATCTGTGGACTGCTTTTTGTCAATCTTACATGGGTTTGTCTACAAATGTAAGAAATACCATTTAAAATAGTGTTGCTATTAAGTAATTTTTACAGTTGCAAAGAGCTCTGGACAAGCAAGTTTAAAGTTTCTCCAATTTCTAGGACTTTTTCATTTCTTTTCATAATTTATTATAGTTGTCCTGCAAAATGTCTTTGTTGTACCCTCTCAGATAATGTTCTAATGAATTAAAAATTATCTGTGATGTGAACAAAGCTTTGATCAAATCCTGTTTGATCTGGTACAGCATGTGCAGAACACCAGTCAGAAGAATGAAAATGTGGAATAGTACATGTTACAGATACCCAGTAATCCTAATCTGACCATTCAAGGCCATGTTTGAGGTTGTTCAAGGCAGAACTTTTATGGGGATTCCTTAGAGATGCTTGAATTTGATTATTTGTCTGAGTACATTTCATTACACAACTAGGTAACATTATCAGTACTCTGAGCTGTGTGTGTGTGTATGTGTGTATGTATGTGTACCTACTTCCCCTCTGGTTCCCCTCTAGTGTGGCCTTGTACTTTTTCTATATATTTAAATTAGGGAGATAATGTATCATTTCCACCTTGATCAAATTACTGTTATGGTACATTTACTTAAGAAGCCATGAAGGTAGAAGATGTTTTTAACTGAAGATAATGGAAATGAAGGAACAGTGATGGGGATATATAATGAATCCACTCATAAAATAATACTGTGAATTTTATTGACACAACTAAATGGTTAGATGTTACTACTATGTATGGTTTTGTTGCTGAGAATAAAGCTTCCACTGCCTACTTATACAAAAAAAAGGTAATGCTGAAGAAAAAGAAAGCAGATGAAGAAGATGCCAATACTGTTTGGAAATAAGCTGGACCTCTGGTCTGCAGTTCCTTCTCTGCAGAATACAGAATAGTAGAGTTAGAAGAGTCCAATCTCCTGGTCAAGCAGGAGACCCTATCCATTCCATACAAATGGCTGTCCAATCTCTTCTTTAAACTCCCAGTGATGTAGAAAAACCACAAGTTCTGGAGACAAGCCATTCCACTGATTTTCTCATTGTCAGGAAATTTCTCCTTAGTCCTGGTTGGACCTCTTCTTGATAAATTCCATCCATTGCTTCTTTTCCTACCCTCAGGTACTGTGATGGTCTCTCAGATATTGGAAGATACCCAAAGTTCTGCTCTTCATTAGACTAGACATACCCAGTACCTTAAACTGTTTATCTTATGTTTTAGCAGCCAGGCTTCAAATCACCTTTGTTGCTCTTCTCTGCACTCTTTCTAGAGTCTCAACATTTTTTTTTGTATTGTGGTGACCAACAGTGGACACAGTATTTAAAATATGGTCTTACCAAAGAAATATAAAGTAGTAATAACACTTCGTAAGACTGTGATACTAGCCTAGGAGTATATTGACGTTTTTGGCAGCTCAGCACACTGCTGGCTCATATTTGGGTGGTTGTGCAGTGTGGGACTCCTGGATCCCTTCACAGTTACTGCTCTTGAGCCAGGCAACATCTATTCTATATCTGTGCATTTGGTTTGTCTTAACTAAGTGTAAAAATTTACTTTTCTCACCATTGAATTGCATATTATTGGATAGGGCCCAGTATTCAAGTCCTTCTGGGTCTTGATCCTATCTTCTTAAGTGTTGGCTATCTCCCCTGCCCCAGTCATTTGCAAATTTGATGAAATTCTCCTTCTATCCCCATATCTAAATCATTTATGAAGATGTTGAAGATTACTGGGTCTAAAATAGAATGTTGGGGTATCCCAATATGTTTCTCTCCATATAGATGTAGTTCCATTGAGGACTACACATTGAATGACTATGGCCTGCCAGTTTTGAATCCATCTGGTGGTAATGCTGTCTATCCCACATTTTTCTATCTTACCAAAAAGTATGTTGTGGTCGACTTCACCTACAGATGAAGAAAAGTCTGAAGAAGGGATTTAAATATTCAGGATGAACTCCTTGATGATCTTTGATCTTCACAATCTTTCCTCATAACCCTGCTTTCCATCTCCATTCTTATCTTGCTCTTTCTATCCCTCTGTTGTTCTTTCATCTCTTTCAATAGCACCCACCCACCCCCAACTTCTACTGCATCTTCTCTTCCCTCTGGATGTAGCACAGATCAATCCTTATAAGATTTGGTCCTGTCTGCCAAGGCCTCCTTCAATCAACCTTTAAACATTCCCACAACCTGACCACATTGCAAACTACAGCAAAGTAAAAGTAAAATATCATTGTAAACATTCATTCCCCCCTCCCCCGATTTTCTCTCATCTCTTCCATTCCTGTGAAAGCCCTTGTATTGCTTTTGAAAAATGTTTATGCTCTCCTTTGAGTTGCTGAAGTTCTGTTCATGCTTATTTCTGGGTTTCACTCTACAAACCAAACCTAGTTCCAGTTTTTATTTCCTGTTTTTAGCTTCACAAACAGGGATATTCGTGGAGGGGGGGAGGTGGAAGTGGGATGAGGAGCAAACTTTCAAGAAGGTGCCTGCACTGTCACAACCATAGCCCCATCCTTTTCTATGGGCTGCAGAAGAGAACACAATGGTTTATTATTGTAACTATATGATTATGCAGTAATATTTACAGAGATCAGATGGAATGTCTAATTAAATTAGGAATGAAATGAAACAAGATAAAGTACAAGTAAAAATTAAAAAGGAGCCATAAGGTACATTTTTAAAGTGTCAAAGATTAAATACAGTACTTTAATCATTGCATTATAAAACTACTCTGCAACAGTCTAACAGGAAAACATATTAAGTTATAAAATAGAGTAATATGAAATGTCCATAAAAAGTAGGCTTGACAAATTACATCCTTTTTTTTCCTAATCAGGTGGAACAATAATTCCCCTTTCACTATCTGTTTCCAGTTGATACCAGCTCTAAAATAGATCTTGCAACTTTAAGAATGACTTCATTGTTACAATTGGTGGGAACAATTTCCATGGCCTACCAGAAAATTTATTCAAAAGTGGGATTAAATAGAAGAGGCACATTTCTACAGTACAACAACATATAATCCACAGTTTCAGCTATTCCCCAAAGGGAGATCAGAAAACCTCTCTGGAAAGAGGATATGTTGGTATCTCCAGTTTTTCATTGTAGGAAGAGAGAACACGATTCCTACGGATCTCTTTTCAAAGCTTGGCTAATAAATTAGACACGAAAGATGTAAACTCAAAAAATCTGCTACTGGTTTTCCAGAACTGGTCAGAACCTGCTGAATACCACCTCTGCAGCTAGCCTCTTCCAGGTGGTTTTAGAAAAACTTTCTAGCCATGCTTATTGAATCTCCCAGCTATCCAAAATGCAAAACTGACTGCACTCAGAATGACTTTATCCTTTGCCCCTGTAGTAAAGGATTTCCTAACACATTAACTGACATTTTGCCATATCTCCCTTATTACAAAGAGGCCTGGTTGCAGCTAGCTCATAACTTTCTATCTTATCAGATTTTGAGGCCACCCAGTACATTTTATTTATAGTTATTACTCTTCGATCACTGTAGAGAGAACACTTTATCTCTACGAACATTACAAAGTTTTGTTTTGCTATTTATAAAATACACTCTACCTTCATCGCATTGGTTTTATGATGCTGTAGTATTCATTTGTTCTTTCAGAATTTGTTGTAGAATTAGTCAATGTCTGTAATAAAGCTCATACTACTTCTACAGATCTTTTGTGCTGTGAAATCTGTGATCAATGGCAACTCAATACTGAAGGATTACATGAATAGATGTTTATTATTACTATTTTGTGCAGTTCTAACAAAGCTATCCCAATCCAATTTTGATCTTAATATAATTAGTTTATTTGCTTTGGAAAAACTTTCAACAACACACTAAATGTATTTAATGTGTTCCATCTGTTGTATGTGGGCAATGGAACCCTTGTTGATTTAAAAGTAATCAATTGATTAGCCAAATCAGATTGCAGACACCTATCACTTAAAGTGTTATATCGGTATATTTCCATATACATGTAGATCTT
Organism: Hydrophis major; assembly: GCA_033807585.1. NCBI lineage: Eukaryota > Metazoa > Chordata > Lepidosauria > Squamata > Elapidae > Hydrophis > Hydrophis major. Next base: position 293,400,650 of record CM066328.1, on the reverse strand, counting down.
GCCTTACAACTGTTTGTTTAGCGACCATTCAAAATTATAACAGCATTGAAAAAGTAACATGACCATTATTTTACACTTATAACTTTTGCAACATCCCAGGACCAGGTCATCAAAATTTGGATACTTGGAAACTGACTCATATTTATGACAATTGCAGTGAATGATCACCTTCTGCAACCTTCTGACAAGCAGAATCAATGGGGAAGCCAGATTCACTTAACAACGATGTTACTAACTTAATAACTGCAGAGATTCACTTAACAAATGTGGCAAGAAAGGTCATAACATGGAACAATACTCATTTAACAATTGTCATGCTTAGCAACAAAAATTTGGGGCTTGATTGTAGTTGTAAGTCGAGGACTACCTGATAATATATTTAAAGAAAAAAATGAGTCTTACATACTGTGCTTATCAATGGTGGGATTTTAATAACAACAATCAGTTCTCTAGCTGGGTAGGCGTGGCTGGTTGGTCATATGACTGGGTGGATGATGTCAGTAATCACATCCTGCCCTGCCTCCCAGCCACTTGCCTCAAAGGCAGAGATTGTGACTAATCCCACCACTGGCTGGTCACATCCTTGCCCATTTTTGGCCTGTTTTTGGCCATTTTTTTGGCCATGTTCAGGCCGTTTTTGGCCCCCAAACAGCCTGAAAATGGCCCAGAAAATAGGCTGAAAAACAAATGGGGCAGGGCAAGCCAGTGGTGGGATTTGCTGATTGACCAAACTGCACAGAATCTTAACTACCAGTTTGCTGGAACCAGTGTGAACCAGTGGCAGGCCACCTCTGATGCTTATGCTATGCAATGCTCAAAGGTTTAAAAGTAGAGTTGCCAGCAAGATACTGTAAATATGATGAATCAATGCCAGATCTACAATTTCTTATGTTAAGAATTTTTCTCTGCCTTTCTACCAATTTGGACCCAAAAGTCAATTTTGTGATACATAATCCCATGTCTTCATATATATGTCCAGGAGATTGAAGGGAAGTTAATTTCTGCTGCTGATAACATACTGAGCCAAACTATATATCTTGTGGTTATTTTCTTGAAGCTGCCACAATCCTGAGCCTTCTGAGGCTGGGATGGCTAGCAACTTGGGGATCCTTCCAAAAGCTAGAAATCTGAATGTGATTCAAAGTGCTAGCAACTGGCCCTTTAGCCATGCTCTGGGCAATTTTGTAATGATTCTGCCACTGCCTTCTGTGGCACTCTGCTCTTGCTGATACCATTCATTGATTATGCCAGTGAATCCTCATCATCACTACTTTTTCCCTTCTGCTTTTTTTGTCTTTCCTCTGGTGTCAGTTGCAATATCCCTGACTGGCTTCTGATACTCCTTGTCTGCCATGTCTTCAGTCTTCTATGTTCTTGGTTCTTTCTTCTCAAAATGCTATTGTGTGGCCTCCTGTAGCCAAGTCCTTTCATTAGGGCCAGATAATCTCATCCAGAAAGACGGGGCCTTAAAATTACAGAGGGTGGGTGGCACACATGTGTTTCTATCACCATGCATCCCTTTTTTCTGCACCCTGGTTGGTATTTGATGCATTCATACATACACTTCCTTGCATCATACAACAACATGGTATTGAGCACACATTCATAATCTCAACATCTGTAACATAACCACAAGCATTCCTGATACTTTTCTCCATAAATATGTTAAACAATTATGTCCATAAAATATGATAAACAATGAAGAGAGAATCCCACATACTTTTCTTATTTTCTTTTCTGTGTTGAAATATTTTCCGAGCATCCTATCTATGGTCATGCATGTATTACTTCCATAATATATGCCTTTATTTGTACTTCTATCTATGTAGTCTCGGGAGCAATGACCTATTTTTCTTGCATCCTACTCCTCTTGACCCTTATTCATGCCAAATAAATTATTTCCTCAATATTATCTGAGGCATAGCATGAAGGTTAATGCAGTGGAAGCAACATCTCTAAGTATGTCCTGGCAGAATACTAGGAAGACTTTTTTTGCAGTCAATAACAAAAATTAAATCAGGGCATGGTTTTCAGCTGTATCCAGAAGGTTTTATGTGATGGTGGTTAGTGAAAGAGGCTTTAATAAGGAGGGTGTGATTAATTTTGTGGAGACATGGAGTGCTGACTGCAGTTCTAGTGGCTTTCATGGTTTTGCTCGGGGCAAAAATCTGGCAAGAAAACCCAACAATCAGGCAATCAGTAGCCTTCACAGAAGGATCCAGAGCAGCTGCAATCTTGGATCATGGTGGGTATACTTGGGTAGAAGTTGCAATGAGTCTGAAACAGAACACTGGGAAATGTTATAACATTAAATGTGACTTCTATTCACTGTAAAATTGCTCTTGGTTTCAGAGAGCATGTATGATTTCTCTCTGCTTCTTTTCTTACCCAAGGCTTCTTCTTCCATCTTTGGTTCCCATGCATGTAAACAGGCTATTAAGGGAATCACTGCCAAGCTTGAAAATGCAGCAGACTATCAAAGTGTGGAGAAAGTGATTACTTATCTGGTTTTGATTTCTATCATCTGTTCTGACAAGAAAGAACTGCTCTGTCCACCTATAAAAATATTCATTTTCATGTTTTAGTTTTTGTACATAAAAGTAAATCTTGAGTCACACATTCGCTCTCTTTCTAAATGTGGTTGGAAAATTAAGCAGCCTCACAGAAGAAATGCATGAATACACATACCATAAGCATCCACTTCCTTAAACATATTGGCTCTTAGTTTTTTACATTATTATTTTATATTTTCCTCCAAGGATCTGAAGGACAAGATACACTAATTATATTGGAATTGAGCAACTTTGGGCCAGTTGTTTTCTCTCAGCCTAATCTGCTCCATGGTTGAGTAGAAACCAACCCAGTACAACATTCTAACCATGACATCATGCTAGCTCTCTAGCAAAGGATCCTTGGAAATAGTCCACATTCTTACTTTATTTCTAACTGTTTATTTAATCTGGGATGCCTCCAGGATTTGGCACTGAAACATTTGATATTCTTTTATGAACACCGGACCCACAAATACAGGTGTACCCAACATACACAATGTGTTTCTGCATTCAAGGATTTTCGTCTTTTATTGTTGGAAGAATGATACAAAGAGATACAAAGCTTTTATCTTTGAAATAAAGATATAAAATTTCCAGATATGTGAACTGACATACCTCTGCCAGGAATTAATATATGAATTGGGACCATTACAAAAGGTGTTTCAGACAATAAATGGACAATTTACATGTTATACATTACATTATGAAATGTTTTTGAAATGTATTTCAAATCATTTGAAAATTTTCTCTTTAGTCATTTCCTTCCCCCACCTGATAATTCTTAAAGGGCTGCAAAAATATGAAAGGTCTGATTTATTCAGTGTTTATTTCATTGTCGTAGATGTTATTTTATTTTTATGAATCACAATAAACTGTTTTAAGACCATCAAAGGAACAAATATTCCAGAAATTTTAGGATAGAGCAGAAGTTTCAAAAGAGGTATCCATATTTTTCCATTAAACTCTATAAGAATTCACCTCAATCGTTTTTATTTGTGTTAATTATATAATTAAAGATTCTCTACTCTCTAAACAACTGATAATTGGCAAAGCTTGGTCAGCTAATTCTTTGAATGAAATTTATGTGGAATTTTGAGATATGGGAATATATGATGGCTTTGAAGGGATGCATTACTAAAGGAGACAATTTTCTGCAAGGAGCATTTTTCTAATGCAAGAGCACCAATTACAACTTTCTAATTTGAGTGGCCTTTTCAACAGATGGTGTTCAGCCAAAGATGGATCATAGAAGGGATTCCTTGCCCTAATTCTTGATTTCAGTCTGTTGGCATTATGCCATTTCAACATATATCAAGGGAGTTTGTAACACAGACTTCATATATGAAAGCTATACTGATTTTAACTCTTACCTTTATCAAGAGTAGAAATTTGTACAATCTCCTGCTTTGAAATTATTTTTACATACATATATACATACATACATACATACATACATACATACATACATACATACTGCTCCGAATCATATTGGCTGACAAAATATGTGAAATGTAGCCATAAATGGCTCTGTGATCTGGAATAACTTACTACTAACCAGAACCAACTTTGCAATCACAAAAATCCAAGACTTAGTACTTTGGCTCACATACAACCAAGAGAGGTTGTATCAGCAAATTCTAAGAACAATGTAAAAAGTAACAATTTAACAGAGGTTGCAAAAATAGATTTACATGATGGATTTACTATCCCACAATGTAGTTAATAGTTTGAATGAAGCATGATAGATTTTTACAAGTGTAAGAGACATATAACACATGATGCGCTCTGATAAACTGAGAACTGAGAGAATTGTGTATACTATTGCCTTGAGGGTGGATTTATTTTCAGTATATCACTCGAATCTATTATGTATTCCACATGCACAATGTATAAAGTAGATCAATTGGCTCTTTCTGAAAGCTTTTTTATTTCTTTTCAAATAGATATATCTGCCAGATCCACAGGTATAAAATCTTGGCTCACATATCATAATGGGAAAATTCATCAAAATAGAGTATTTCTGAACTACAATTCCTCAAGTACAAGTCAAGTGATGCACAAGCACCATCATACTTTTTATTTTCTGAGTTGCTATGAATATTTTTAAAACAATTTCTCTATCTCAAAGGAATGGGAGGAAAAAGCCATGCCTTGTGAGATAGGTTGTTTTTGGTTAAAAGATTAGAACTTCCACTTGGTTCCCTAATTTTCTGTTTTTTAGAAAATAAGTCAAGTCTTTTCACTGTCAGCTACCTCATGGGATTTTTATCTGGTTTTATATTTACAGAATATAGACATCAAATCTAATCTTTATGATTACAAATAAAACCATGGAAATAGTGCAGAGAAGAGCAACAAAATGACTAAGGATTGGAGGCTAAAACATGTGAAAAATGTTGCAGGATTTGGATTTGTCTAGTCTAATGGAAAGAAGGATGGGGGTGACATGATAGCAGTGTTCGTATATTTGATAGACTGCCACAAAGAAGAGAGGGTCAAACTTTTCCAAAGCACCAGATGGCAAGGCAAGAAACAATGGATGGAAATTAATCCAGGAGAGAAACAACCTGGAATTATGGAGAAGCTTCTTAACAGTCAGGACAATTAACCAGAGGAACAGCTTTCCTTCAGAAGTTGTGTATGCTTCAGCATAGGAAACTTTTAAGAAGAGATTGGATAGTCACTTGTCTGGAGTGATACAGGATTTCCTGCTTAAGCAGGGTGTTGGACTAGAAGAGCTACAAAGTCCCTTCCAACTCTTGTTATCCTGTTATTTTATTTTAAATTAAAACCACCCCAGGGCATGACCAGTGCCCAGTGCACTAAAAGCACAAACACTAAAACTGAACAATGTAAAATTATACAAAATGAAAAGTCAAAAAGAACTACAAAAATAAGTACAAGAATATAAAATCTGAGCCACATAATAATTTTAAAGTAGAGATTGACATGTATAAAAGACATTTTATTTTTATTAGTCTGTAGGGAATTTTTAGTCTGCAAGGAATCATATATATATATGTTTTCTTAAGTTTTTGCTGGTATCTTTGTTTGGGTATTTTCCCACGTCATTATAGTTGGTGCTTTTAAAGTTGTAGCAATGTTTTGGCAGAATCTCATCTGCCATCATCAGGTTTCTGTATTGTGTTCATCTGTGAGTCAGACTTTCAGAGCTATTTCTGTTTTAAATTTGGTGCTAGCCTACTGCTGTGCCAGAATATTTTTTTTTCTTGCACAGTAGTTGGCTAGCACCAAATTTAAAACAGAAATAGCTCTGAAAGTCTGACTCACAAACGAACACTATACAGAAGCCTAACGATGGCAGATGAGATTCTGCTAAAATGTTGCTACAACTTTAAAAGCACAACTATAATGATGTGGGAAAATACCCGAACAAAGCTGAATACCATATATGCCCCAAATTATACATTGATTTTATCACTTATTCAGGTTTCAATATTTTCATCTCTAATGGAGGATAGGATATATGATTCCAAATTAAAAGGATGCAGGTTTTTGACAAGGACAGTGAGGCAGGCAACAGTTAAGCAATGAAGTGGATTCTATGCACATCTCATTTCAGGCTAGTTCTGCGTGTTGTAATAATAAATGAACAACCCTAATAAGGCAAAAAATGTCAGATACAATAATGAAGCCATAGTAGCAGAGAACACTGGATAACATATCATGTTCAGTCTTTCAAAACTGTACTTTTCATTCATATAAATTCAGAGGAGAAATCTAGCTGCCAGACTGTTATTTTTATTTACTTACTTACATGTTTGGGGTAAAAAAATAAATAAAAAACAAGCCTCCTCTAATTATCTCTTTTGTATGAGGAATCATTACTGGTAAAATAGATTGTTGTGATTTACAGTTTCAGCACTTTCTTGGATCATTCAGGTGTATCCAGCACAACATTACTTCCTCTGGATTTTACAATCTACTGAACCAAGTCCATGCAATCTTCACTGAAAGCTGAAATAAGGTAAGGATGTGAATACAGTTTGAAAAATGTGTTTGGGTAGAATGAATGGAGAAAGTCTTAGTTGGTGAACTTTCAACTCTTTATTGCATAGTGACTTCTAACTTGTATAACAACAACTCTGCTTATATAGGTAATGCTAATGTTAAATAACCAATAGGAGCTTGTGAAATGCTAGCTCCAGTACCAATAAGAGTCCTTCGTTAAGGGCCAATCAGATTCTCAGAACCCGACCAATCTGATCTAGCCGCTTAACACCCAATCAGAAGTGCAGGGCCAGAACCCTGCACTTTACCCCAAGCTTGCCTTTATTCAATTATTTACATACATAACACCCCTTCCCCCGGGCTTCACAATTAGTTTGTGACTATGTAGTCCTTTAAATAGGACGGTTGTCTCTTGGGTCTGTCAGATTTTTTTTGGACTGGCTGCGTGCAGTCCCGTTGAGGTAGGGTGTTGTTTTGTAGTGGCTCGGCTTCTCATTCTGGTGTGATTTCCCTTGGAGCGTACGATTCTTCTTCCTGCTCCATTTCCTGGGTTTCACTTGATTCATCGCTTTCCTGGAACAGGTTTTCTGGCATATCGTCATCTTCTCTTCCTCCCCCCCCCTCAGTTTGGTCGTTGGGAAGTTGTTGGCTAGCAGTTATAAGTCGTGACCGTAATTGGTCAATATGTCTTTTCCATAGTCTCTCATCAATACATTTTACAATATAGGATCTGGGCCCAGTCTCGCGTATTATCATTGCTTCAATCCAAACTGGGTCGCCCAATAAATTCCTTGCATAAACAGGGTTGCCTACCTTGAAGGTACGGTAGCGTCCGCTGGATCCTGGAGGCTTCTCTGGCTCATAAGCAGGGTGCAGTCGGTCGAGGCAGGAATGGAGTTTTCTCCCCATGAGAAGTTCAGCGGGAGTTCTGCCGGTTTCGCTGTGCGGAGTGATGTGTTGTAGAAGTAGAATGCGGTTTATTTTTTCGTTAAGATTATCATAGTCCATCTTTTGTGAAGTCTTTTTTACAAATTGTACCATGCGTTCTGCTCGGCCGTTGGTAGCAGGATGCGCCGGCGAGGTGAGCGCATGGCAGATGCCATTGTCAGCAAGGTACTGTTCAAACATTAGCGCTGTAAACTGTGGTCCGTTATCGGACACTAGGATGTCCGGCAATCCATGAGTTGCAAAGAGTCTATTGAGGACTTTAATTACTGCCTCGGAGGTTGTATTGGCCATCCGATGAATTTCTAACCAATTAGAGTATGCATCGACAGTCAACAGCAATGTCTGTCCTTTGATCGGCCCTGCGAAATCCAGGTGGATTCTGGACCAGGGTCCACATGGCGTCTCCCATTCGGTCGGTGCAGCTTTTGGCGGTGCGTTGCTGGTTTGTTGGCACTTGGTGCAGGCCTTGACCCATTGCTCAATGTGTCGGTCCATGTCTGGCCACCATGCGTAGCTCCATGCGAGTGCCTTCATTCGTACGATCCCGGGATGTCCCTCGTGCAAGATTTGTAACAGCGTCTTTTGGAGTCGTTCTGGGACGACGACTCTATCGCCCCAGATAACGCAGCCTTTTTGAGAAAAAAGTTCAGTTTGTCTTGTTTTAAATGGTGCGAAGTCATCTGGGATCTGGTCCAATGGCCATCCACGCTCTACCCAGCCTAGGACTCGTGCTAGGTTGTGGTCTCGTCTGGTCTCCCTCGCGATATCTCGAGCGGTCATAGGAGGCGAGTTGAGCGTTTCGATTTGTAACGCTGATACTGTTGGTGCCAGATCGTCGAGGGTCTCTGGTAGCGGTGCTCTGCTGAGTGCGTCGGCATGGGGAATGGCTTTCCCCGGTCAATGTAACAATCGATAATTATAAGCAGCTAGAAACTCTGACCATCGAGTCATTCTTGGGGACAATATATAGGGAGTTGGTTTGTCCCCAGCGATTATCCCCAATAAAGGTTTGTGGTCGGTTACAATTGTAAATGTCCTTCCATATACATACTCATGGAATTTTTTTACGGCTGACACAATTGCAAGAGCCTCCTTGTCGATTTGTCCATAGTTACGTTCTGCCTGGGATAGAGTCTTCGAAAAGTATGCAACGGGAGCCTCATTTCCATTTCGTAGCACATGGCTCAAAATAGCGCCCACCCCAAACGGTGAAGCATCACAAATTATAATCAAGGGTAATGTTTCATTATATTGCATAAGTACAGAATCAGATGTAAGTAAATCTTTTACATTTCTAAACGCTTTTTCTTCTTGGTAACCCCAAACCCATAATGCTTTCTTATCAAATAACCGGTGTAATGGTTCAGCCACAGTCGCCTTGTGCGGTAAAAACACATTGTAGAAATTGATAAGGCCTAAAAATGCTTGAAGATCAGTTTTGTTACGAGGTCTGGGAGCATTCCTAATTGCCCTTAATTTACTCTCAGTTGGGTGAATACCCTGACTATCAATGCGATAACCTAAAAATTCAACACTGTCGGTATACAGATGACATTTATCCCTTTTTACTTTCAATCCCGCTTCTTGGAATTTTTTAAGAACACATTTTAAACGATTCTGCAGAATTTTTTTACTAGGAGCTGCAATCAATACATCATCAAAATACGGAACCACGCCCTTGATTTCCTGTAACAATCGTTCCATTAAACTTTGGAATATTCCCGGGGCCACACTCACCCCGAACTGCAATCGGGTACATTTAAAAGCACCTCTGTGCGTTACTATTGTTTGGGCTTGGGCTGTTTTATCGTCCACGGGCAATTGTTGATAGGCTTGAGCTAAATCTAGCTTAGCGAAAACCTTTCCACCTCCCAGAGAATGAAGGAGGTGCTGCACCACCGGCACTAGATACGCGTTCTGTTGGAGGGCGTGGTTTAGAGTGGCCCGGTAGTCCCCACAGATTCGGATTGACCCATCTGGTTTAATGGGGGTTACAATAGGAGTTTCCCATGGGGAATGATCAATGGGTTGCAGTACCCATTGTTTAATTAGTTTGTCAAGTTGTTCATCTATCTTGGCCTTAAGGGTGAACGGAACTCGACAGGGCTTTAAACGGATCGGGGCGACCTTAGGGTCGAGGCTGAATGAAATTGGGGTCTCCTTATACTCGCCCAGACGATCTGCGAAGACATCGCTGAATTCAGACATAAGATCCTCCTCCCACTCGCAATCACCCACTCGGTTCACGCCGGCTAGCACGATGCCGAGTGGCGCAAACCATTGGAGGCCCAACAAACTAGGCCTGTCCCTATCGATGATCGTTAGAGGTAAATATGCCGTATGCTTTTTAAATGAGACGCGGACTCGACAAGACCCGACCAAAGGGATCCAATTCCCTTGGTAATCTTTAAGGATAAGGCGTTGCATTCGAAGGTCTTGGCGTTGGATGGTAGGAATGAGCTGCTTTAATGTCTTCCACGACACCATCGAGAGGGACGATCCCGAATCGACCTCCATGTGGCAGGGTTGGTTCTCTATGGCTACTGTAACTCGAATCTTCTTAGCGTCCAGGGCCGAGGCATGACCTATAGTGATAGTATGGTGAGCCTCTTCTTTCTGCAACGCTCGATATCTGTAGGAGTGGTTTGCTGGGTCTCGCCTTACAGGACGGTTTCCTGCCGATTGGTGAAAGTTGGTTCCCTTTGAGGCCGGGCTTGGTCCTGGTAGACTGAGACAGACTCGACCGATGTGGCCTCGTTTCCCACACTCGTGGCAGAGTGCGGAATTTGCAGTCTGCCCTGGGATGGTTTGCCCCACAGCCAGCGCAGGGGCGTGAGGTTTTGGGTCCCGGTCGGAACGCAGTCGATGGACCCCTTCTTTGTCACTGTCTGACGACGAAGAGAGGTCCTCGTGGTGCGTCGTAACGAGCTGCTCTTCCGACTTGGATAAAAGGTCACCAGTCGGTGGGGTCGTTGGGTTTCGGCTTCGCCATAGTTGCGCCGCGGACTTTTTGATCGCCTCAGCAGCAGTGGCTTCGGCGATGGCGTCAGCAAGGCTGATGTCGCCCTTCGCCATTATCTTGCTCTGCACATTTGGTGCATCTAATCCCAGAATTAGGTGGTCTCTCAATGCTTCATCTAAGTCTGCGAACCCGCAGAGGCCTCCCAAGTGCCGGAGGTCTGCCACGAAGTCAGCCACACTCTCTCCTTTTCGTTGGCTTCATTGATAGAACTCGTGGCGTCTCACGAGTGTGGGTACGGTTGGTGTGTAATGATCTCTCAGGAGAGGTTCGAGGTCGTCCCAGCTTATTGCTTTCACTTCTCGAGGCTTTGCGAGGGCTTTAGCCATTTTAAAGACAGCCGGGCCGCAGTACGTGAGGAACAGTGCCCGCTTCTTGGCTGGTGTGGCGTCCTTCAGGTTGTTCGTTTCAAGGAACATCTGAAAGCGATCCATGTAGGATTCCCAATCCTCTTGGGATGGATCGTACGGAGCGGGTGGTACGATGCCGCCGGACATGGCTTCCGTTGGTGGCGCCGTTTTTTTACATGTGCTCTGTTTTTCTTCCAAGTTCCTTAAGATCAGATGTCTCCAAATCCCATCCTCGTCGCCAGTGTCATAGATTCAGGCATGGGTAGAATGAATGGAGACAGTCTTAGTTGGTGAACTTTCAACTCTTTATTGCATAGTGACTTCTAACTTGTATAACAACAACTCTGCTTATATAGGTAATGCTAATGTTAAATAACCAATAGGAGCTTGTGAAATGCTAGCTCCAGTACCAATAAGAGTCCTTCGTTAAGGGCCAATCAGATTCTCAGAACCCGACCAATCCGATCTAGCCGCTTAACACCCAATCAGAAGTGCAGGGCCAGAACCCTGCACTTTACCCCAAGCTTGCCTTTATTCAATTATTTACATACATAACAGAAGCATTGCCACTTCTAAATGTCACTTTTAAATAACTTCTTCCAGAACATAAGGGAGGGACAACAAAGGAAAAGTTTCATGAAGTGCTAGCATCTCACTGAAAGCAGTTTTCAAAAAGTTTTTTTCCAAACTTCTGGATTCAAGTACAATGTTTCAAATACTTTTGTGTCGTGAATATTGAACATAGCCCTTGCGATAAGCTTCATTGTCAGGTAAGAGTTAAAAAATGGAAAGAGCTTTTACTTTTCTAATTCTCAAAGTTTTCAAACAGAAAATTATTCAGAGGTGCAATCTTACTGATATGTTATATTGTGTTACAAATCCAGAGAGACAAACAAAGAAAGGGAAATTATTTGAAGTAATAAGTGAAAATTCAGTTGCAAAAGCATTTTATTCTTATTAGTGGCATACTTTTGATGCTAGCAAAATAGTAGTCTAATGCTGCATTGATAAAATGAGGCCTTACTGAATACTTTCTTATATCAATCTCTGTATACATGATCATGGTGTTTGTAGTAGTGGTGATGGTGATGATTATTCCATTTTAATACCTATAAATCAGTTGCAGTTGTCCCTTGATGACTATGGCATTTTATCAAGACACTGCTGTATGAATTAATGACATTTCAGAACAATTGACTGTTACCTCAGGCTTACAAGATTAAGGCAAAAGATATCTCCTAGCTTCCTGACTCAGAGCAGACCCTTTATACCCTCTCATCCCATGCAATATAAAGAATCAGAGTCAACTGTGATGTAGTGTGAAGGAGAAGATTCACTAAATTTGAACTTTACTGAACTATGTTCCATTCTTAAATTAATGTCCATTAAGTTTTCAGACATCCATTCTTTCCTCTCCAACTTCTTACTCTTCAGAATATCCCATCCAACAGGTTTCCCCAGCCCATTGTGTCATATTTGATGTTTGGAGGATCTATAAAGGGAAAGAAGGCTCAGTAGATATATTTCCTCCAGTTCTATTCTGCATGTCTAAATCTAAATCACATTAATTAATGTTCTTCATTTTTCAGAATTCATACATTCAAATTCATGTTTCACATTGGTTGAATTGAGATTTAGTTGTGCTTAAGGTAGGTTTGTTGAAACAATGGACCAAATTAATGTAAAAAAGTCCAGGCTTTTTCTAATTTAATGTTTGAAAGAACCAATCCATCACTGAACAGTTTATCAGTGGATCAGTTTAGATCTTAAAATGCTTGTGAAAAGAATTAAAATGTCACTGTGACCCTCTCTGTAGAATTTCAATCAAATTATTAGCTTCCTAACATTTGTAATTTAAATAAAATTTCAATATCTCCTCACAAAGTAAGGTAATATAGATTTATAATTTTTTTATAGTTTTTGTATATCATTTCAAACAATAAACAAGAGTGTAAAATATTGAATCAATGCTACTGTCAAGTTGACAGCTACTGAATATGAGACCACAGATAAAAAATAATTCATGGATACCCAGAATTAGTTAAAGTGCTCTCAGGTAAGTTAAAAGCTAAGTTTTTAAAAAAAAACAAACATGGTTTTTTTCCCCCTAAAAGGAGATAGTATGAGGAATAATTACTGTTCCAAAGTCCATCCCTCTGTTTAGAGGCAACATAGTGGAAAATTGTATTCAAATTCTGACCTTAATAAAGTGATCTTAACCTCACAAAGTTTTCTCAAATGCAAAATTAAGCCCTAACTACTCCAAATTTGAATTTCTTCTTGGGAATTCAGTCTCGAAAACAAAATGCTCTATATATAATATTTTCAATATTAGAGTAACCTGATGGATGATATTGTGTGACATCTTTCAGCAACTCAACAGTTGCCCTGTGAAGAATACATTACAATAATCTAAGTAGATTGAGTAGTAAATGGTTACTGAGCCTGTGACAGCGAGTGTGATCACATCATGAAATAGAAATGAAGTTATGTTTGTCAATGCACACATTTTCTGTCTTTCTCCACCTAGAATTTTCCCAAAATGAGTGAGCCTCAGCTTGCAGAATTGTCCATTAATGGCCATGGCTCCCAGGAATTCTGAGAATTTACATTCACATCACTCAGGGTGCCCAGGCTGGAGAAGGTTGCAGTAGATTTTTAGAAAGAGCACCCAATGTTTCAATTTGACTCTTTATCTTGAAGGCATATTGTTGAAATAGATTTTAATACCACTGTATTGTTCCACTTTCAAATCATTTTTCAACACATTTATTCATGGCCAATCTACTTTAATAACCTTTTTCATGACAAATATTTTGGGTTTTTTATTCATATTCATCTTCCAGATATTAACCTGTTCAAATAACTTTCAGATTACACGGGTACTATTAATATTTTTAAAATAGATACATTTGTGCATCTTGGGTGAGAAATATATATTATAAATTGTCAGAATAATGTTCATAGTCAGCCTGGTTTTGTAGTTAGTTTTGTCATCTTACAGCCCCAAAACAATGCATAAGAATAATTTGAGACTGTTTTACAAACATATTCCAGATATTTTAAAATAAAATAAATTATGTATCTTTCAAAATAAAATGAACTGTCTTTTTATGACAGATATATGAAATATATATATATTTGTATATTTTCACGGATACAGGTATGTAGGTCTAGGCGTGTTCGGGTCTTTTCTCGTGTAAGATTAAGAGTATCTTGGTGACGTTTTGGCAAGGTCCCACTCGCCACCCTCAGGCTGGTGCTTTCAGCTTCATGCCAGTCCAAGCAGTGTGTAATCGGAGCTGCTGTCTCTCTATAAATACTGGTGATGGGGGTTGATGTGCTGGGCTGGTTGGCTGCCCTGCTGCCTCTTGACACCATCGCCAATCTCCCTCATCAGACCCAGGCCCAAGCCCATCCTATAAACGAAGGAAAACAACCATCCAGAAAACAGACCATGGCTGCTTCGCCAGCTCTCACACCCTGACCCCAAAACCAAACAAGCTGACACACGCCAAGAACACAGACACAAAATCGAAGCCAGACCAAAACCCAGAATGCTACATCACAGCAACCCACTCAGGATATCACATCAAAATACTCAGGAAATTATACCACAAGAACTCAAGAAGTTGCAACACAGCAAATGACCCAGGATATCACAGCACAAAACCAAGGATACCACAGCAATAAGTCTCACAAGGTCATCACACAACCCATTACCCAAGCCGTTACTACACAGGAGGCTAATGGAAAAGAGATCAAAACACAAACTACCCAGGAGATTACAACACAGGACCCAGGATACCAAAACAAAAGAACTCGCAAGCTCATCACACAACCCATTACCCAAGCCGTTAAAACACGAGAGGCTAATGGAGAAAAAAGGTCACTACAAAACAAACGACCCAGGAGATTACAGCACATATCCACAATATCCAGGATATCTCCATAACAAAACTCACAAGGCCATCACACAGCCCGTTATACCAACATCAACTCCATCAACCAATCAAGAGGCATCAACCAACCAAGAGTATTTATAGAGAGACGGCAGCTCCGATCACACACTGCTTGCACTGGCACGAAGCTGAAAGCACCAGCCTGAGGATGGTGAGTGGGACCAAAACAAAACGTCGCCAAGATACTCTTAATCTTATACGGGAAAAGACCTGAACACACCTAGACCTATATATTTTTTTTTTCTTAAGTTTTCACGGGTACTTACATGTATGGTATTCAGCTTTGTTCAGTATTTTCCCACGTCATTATAGTTGTGCTTTTAAAGTTGTAGCAACGTTTCGGCAGAATCTCATCTGCCATCATCAGGCTTCTGTATTGTGTTCGTCTGTGAGTCAGACTTTCACAGTCGTTTCAGTTTTAAATTTGGGGCTAACTTACTTCTGTGCCAGAATGGTTTTCCAGGTCAATTTTATCTTTGGGGTTTCTTAGGATGGCTGCTATTTTCCTGTCTGTTTTGAAGGCAGTCTTGATATGATGTCTGTGTAGTATCTTACTGATTTCGTCTGTAGTACTAATTATGTAGGGCAGGACAGCTGTTCCATAGATCTGTTCATCTTCTAGGTCTCCATTATGTCTCAGTGTGTTTTTATGGATCAAGCCAGTGATTTTGCTTTTGTGGAAGCCGTTGGCTGTCAGTACTTTAGTCAGGGTGCATAGTTCAGTCTTTATGTGTGTCTTGTCTGCCAGGCATTTGGTTCTGGTGATTAGTGTTTTGGCCACAGAGTTTATCTGTGCTGGGTGGTGGTGGGATTGGGTGTTGAGGTAGCAGTTAGTGTGTGTTTTCTTCTGGTATATGGTGTGTCCTAATGTGCTATCTGTTTTTTTTTTTGTAGATTAGTACATCTAGGAATGGTAGTTGTTTGTTTGTTTCCATTTCCATGGTGACTTTGATTTGGGGGGTGTGCTGTTTAGCTGTGTTAGGAAATTGTTTAGGTTTTCTTTTCCATGGGGCCAAATCACAAATGTGTCATCGATGTATCTTAACCATAATTTGGGTTTGTGGGTGGCAATAGTGGGGGCTCAGGATTCGAATTCTTCCATGAACAGATTTGCAATGACGGGTGACAGTAGTGATCCCATAGGGGCTCCTTCAATTTGCTTGTTTCTTTGTCCTTTGTATATGAAATATGTGTTGGTTAAGCAGTGTTCTGTTAGTTCCATTAGCTGTTTAGCTGGTTGGTACTTATTTTTGATGATTTCAAGAGTTTCTTTTATCAGGACTTGAGTTAATAGTGAAACCATGTCAAAACTTACAAGCAGATTTTCTTGTTCCATGTGTATAGATCTTTGATCATTTCCAAGAGGTGGTATGAGTTTTGTACATGAGAAGCTGCTTTTTCAGCATGGGGCTGTAGCTCTTTTGCTAGAGGTTTAGCCAGGTTTTGTAGTGGTGCTCCTCTGGAGCTGACTATGGGTCTGAGAGGTATGCCTTCTTTGTGTATTTTTGGGAGGCCGTATAGTTTGGGGCAAATGGAAGATTTCTCTCTGGGTATGATCATGTGTTGGATCTCTTTGTTTATGTGGCTGGTTATAATTTTCTTCTTGGTTAATTTTTCCAGATATGTGGTTGGATCCGTGTTTATGGGTTTGTATGTGGAGTCTTGGAGTAGGTCTGTCAATTTTGTTTTGTAGTCTTTTCTATCCATTACTACTGTGGCATTCCCTTTATCTGCTGGAAGTATGATTATGCTGCTGTCATTCCTTTGGGGTTGCAGGGCTTTTAGTTCCTCTTTGTGCAAGTTGCTTTTGGGTGGTTTGCTTGTGCATAGGATGTTCGTAACTTGGTGTCTTATTCTATCAGCTTCATCTGTATTTAATTTAGGTAGACAACTCCACATATGATGGATTCTGTGGGGATTTTTTTGGGGTGCTATAGCATAATTGAATCCTTTGGTTAGGACATCTGTTTCTGTTTTGGTGAGTTCTCTGTTGAAAACATTATATACTAATTGTTTCAGGTGTTGTTGTGAGTTGTTGAGGGCTCTCTTGTCATGTTCTAATTTCTTTAGTTTCTTCAAGAGTTTTTCCTGTTTGTAAGTGGTTTTAGTTTCAGCCCTCCAGTTGTAAGTTGTTTTATCTTGTCCCAAAGTAGAGGGTGGATTTTGCTGCTCAATTCCAGGTGTAGTGTTAGCAAATCTTTGTTTAACTGATTGGAATCTCTTTCTGTGGAGTTCGTTCCTGAGTAGAGCCATTTCAGTTCTTTTCAGGATACATTTAGTAGCTGCTGTGCTGTGATGAAATGTTAATTTGAAGCAGGTTGGTGTTGCATTGTTGTCTCTGCAGCTGCATAGGAATTTGAGGTCACATAGTATTCCTGTTCTTTTAACTTCCAGCTTCTCATAGGTTTTGGTCTGGCTGTTTATTTCCTCCCCATAGAGGTCTGATATTTGTTTTCTTAAGTTTTCGTGGGTACTTACATGTATGGTATTCAGCTTTGTTCGGGTATTTTCCCACATCATTATAGTTGTGCTTTTAAAGTTGTAGCAATGTTTCAGTGGAGTCTCATCTGCCATCATCAGGCTTCTGTATAAAACATTGCTACAACTTTAAAAGCACAACCATAATGGCGTGGGAAAATACCCGAACAAAGCTGAATACCATACATATAAATACCCACAAAACTTTTTTAGTTGTGTGTGGCAATGTTCATTGGGCAGTTTACATGCAATAAAAAGAATAAAGATTAATAAAATAAATATTAAAAATTAAAAGATGCCAATCAAAATGAAAAGCTTAATTCATTCATAAGAAAGCTTCAATGTGTTCATGGATCAAAGATTTCAAATGAATCAATAGGAAAAGTTCACAACCTCAAAACAATATTAGTGAAATCAATATTCTGTCAACATTGAATTGAGTTGTATTTTTCTCAGACTTGTTTACAAAACAATGTTTTAAAAGTAACATGGGTTGGAAAATGTCACCAGTATGATAATATTTAATATACACATACTGCATATATGTATTACTTTGGCTTTTCTCCACATACCTTAGTGTTCTAGATCCATCCCTTTGTCTTATTGATATTTTTATTTATTTTTATCAAATGCAACAGATTTTAATTTTACAAAATTGGTTGCTTTATATACACATTTTATGACCACCTGGAACTCTGTAAAGCATTTTGTATTTTTAATTTGGACATAAAAGCACTGTACCCGCTATTTATACAATTAAAAAATTCACTCATATTCTAGTATTAGAGCGATAGAAAATTCCAGAATGTGTTAGATCTAAAAATAATTTTTTCTCACAGACATTTCATCTGATACCTACTCAGTTGATCAAATCACTTAATCTAGAAAATCCTAGGAATGCTATACCAAGTAAACAAATCACTTATTGATAAACCTCATTACATATTTGGCATGTTGTGTTCCACAATGACAGATGGCAGCTATTGGTCCTGGATGAATTTTTCAAAAAACAAAAATCAAATTCCGCTGAACTGGAGTTGGGGTAAATTACAAATGTAATGAAATTCAGAGCAAAACAGAAACATGCATATTTCCTCTGTTTCAGAAACAATCTGTTATACAGAGAGAGAGTATACTAATATCAGTAAATCAGTCTAGACAAGTGTTTCTTAAACTTGGCATCACTAAGATGTGTGGAATTCCACTTCCAGAATGCCCCAGTCAGCTGGTCTAAGACCTTTTTAACAAGCAAAGGGAACAGAAGCAATCTGTTACACACACACACACACACACACACACACACACACACACACACCAATGCCAGTAAATCAGTCCAGATGAGAGTTTCTTAAACTTGGCATTGTTACGATGTGTGAACTTCAACTCCCAGAATTTTTCAGTCAGCTGGTCTAAGACTTCTGTAACAAGCAAGGAGAAAGAGCTACTACACAATATAGAAGAATGATTCCTTTGGACTTACTTTTTTTTCTACCAGAAACTCATTATGGAGAAAAAGTAAAATGATCTTTGGGTTAAACATATTTCATTTTTAATAAATTTAAATCTCATTTAAAATACAAATTTTATCAGTAAACCAGGTTCTAATTAACATTTATTATTATGAGAACATTCAATCTTTTTCACATGGACAAGATTTTCATGGGAAAATGTTAAATCTGGAGCATGGGTGCTAATAATGGAGACGAGCCGGTAGAAACAGTGAACTTCAAGCTCTTTATTTACATGGTGTGACAGCTCAAACTGGATGGCTGCTATAGCCTTCCTTATATAGACAACTTATTAACTATTCAACCAATAGTAATCCGGGAGCACTAGCTCTGTTAACCAATGGGAATGGCCTGTTAATGGCCAATCAGATGCTTCTGAACGGACCAATCCGATCCTGCCATTAACAGCCAATCAGAAGTGCAGGGCCAGAACCCTGCACTTGACTTCAAGCTCAAGATAACTTTATTTAACATTATTCATTCACAACACCCCTTTCCCCCGGCTTCTGCTTATGGGGCGCGGTTACATAGTCCTTGAGGTAGGACGGTTGTTTTATCAGTCTTTTTGATTTTTGCAAAGTGCCTGGCAATTGGCTGCACTTCTGCTGAGGTAGATCGTTGTTTAACGACAGGGGTGCCTCTGGTTCAGGGTTCACATTTCCGTCATCACCAATATCTTCGGCCACTCCCTGAGGTGAACTCACTCCCATCCCTAGTTCCTGTTCCTGCGTTTTGGTTCCATTATCAGTCCCTTCGAAAAGATTTTCCTCTAGTTGAAATTTGTCTTCCTCTGTATCTCCCCCCACCTCAGTTTGGTCATAAGGGAGTTTGGCATTGCATGACTGTAGCCGTGATCGTAGTTGATCTATGTGGCGCTTCCAAAGTCTATCATCAGGGCACTGTACAAGGTATGATCTTGGGCCGGTTACGCAGATTACGGTGGCTTCTACCCACAGTGGATCACCCGATAAGTTTTTAGCGAATACTAAATCACCTAACTGGAAGGAACGGCATCAGCCGCTGGATCTGAGTGGCTTTTCTGGTTCGTAGGCTGGGTGTAACCGGTCGAGGTGGGAGTGGAGCTTTCGTCCCATGAGCAGCTCGGCGGGAGTTTTGCTGGTGATGCTGTGAGGTGTGATGTGCTGTAGGAAAAGGATTTGGTTGATTTTCTCATCGATGTTGTTGTAGTCTATTTTTTGTAGTGTTCTCTTGACAAATTGTACCATGCGCTCAGCCCTACCGTTGGCCACAGGGTGCTCAGGTGAAGTGAGCGCATGTCGGATACCGCGGTCAGCCAGGTACTGTTCAAAAAACAGCGCAGTAAATTGGGGCCCGTTGTCGGATACCAGAATGTCTGGTAATCCGTGGGTTGCAAACAGTCTTTCCAGTCTTTTGATGACCGCTTCGTTGGACGTATTCCTCATTTGGTGAATCTCGAGCCAATTCGAATAGGTGTCGACGGTTAACAATAATGTGTGGCCTTTGGTCGGCCCAACAAAATCCAGATGGATGCGGGACCAGGGTCCCTGCAGCGTCTCCCATTCGGTTGGGGTTGCCTTTGGTGGAGCGTTGCTTACTTCTTGGCATCTCTGGCAAGTTTTAACCCACGATTCGATTTGTCTGTCTATACCTGGCCACCACGCAAAGCTACGTGCGAGGCCCTTCATGCGCACGATGCCAGGGTGGCCATCGTGCAAGGTTCTTAGCAGTGCCTGTTGGAATCGTTCTGGGATAACGACTCTATCACCCCAGATGATACAGCCCTTTTGTGAGAACAACTCTGTTTGACGACTTTTGAATGGTGCAAAGTCGTCTGGTACTTGGTCCAATGGCCATCCGCGTTCCACCCATGTGAAGACTCGTGCTAAGATGGGGTCGCGTTTTGTTTCTCTCGCGATGTCACGGGCAGTTAATGGCGGCGTATGGAGTGTCTCGATCTGTAACGTTGTCATCGTTGGTGCAGGATCGTTGATGGTTTTAGGGAGCGGTGCACGGCTCAATGCGTCGGCGTGGGGAATGGCTTTACCGGGATGATATTGCAGCTGATAATTGTAGGCAGCCAAGAATTCTGACCAGCGGGTCATCCTGGGAGAAAGTATGTAGGGAGTTAGCTTATCCCCAGCGATTATCCCCAGCAACAGTTTGTGGTCAGTTACCATAGTGAAAGCCCGGCCGTACACGTACTCATGGAATGTTTTTACAGCCGATACAATTGCCAGGGCTTCTTTATCGATCTGGCTATAATTTCGCTCAGTTTTCGAGAGCGTTTTTGAAAAGTAAGCAACACGGGCTTCGCTACCGTTAGACAATACATGGCTCAAAATGGCGCCCACTCCAAAAGGCGATGCATCACATGTGATATTTTATGGTAAAGTCTCATTGTACTGTATTAGTACAGCGTCAGAAGTCAGTAGTTTTTTTACATTACGGAATGCCTGCTCTTCTCTGTGACCCCATACCCAAATTGCTTTTTTATCTAGTAGGCGATGTAAAGGTTCCGCGACAGTCACCTTGTGCGGCAAGAATACATTATAGAAATTGATGAGGCCTAAGAACGCCTCGAGGTCGGCCTTGTTCCGGGGTCTGGGAGCGTTTTTTATTGCTTTCAATTTGCTGTCGGTAGGGTGAATACCCTGACTGTCAATCAAGTACCCTAAGAATTCAACACGATCTGTACACAGCTTGCACTTATTTTTCTTTACTTTCAGGCCTGCTTCTTGGAACTTTTGTAAAACCAGTCTTAAACGATCCCGTAAAATTTTTGGAGTGGGGGCAGCAATGAGCACATCGTCAAAGTAGGGGACAACGCCTTTGATCCCCTGCAATAGTCTCTCCATTAGGCTCTGAAAGATCCCCGGGGCTACACTGACTCCGAATTGGAGCCGTGTACACTTAAAGGCACCTCAGTATGTTACGATAGTCTATGCCTGTGCCGTTTTTTTTGTCAACCGGCAGTTGCTGATAAGCCTGAGCTAAGTCTAGTTTAGCGAAGACTTTTCCACCCCCCAGGGAATGGAGGAGGTGTTGCACCACTGGCACCGGATATGGATTTTGTTGCAGGGCGTGGTTTAGGGTGGCTCGATTGTCCCCACAAATTCTAATGGAGCCGTCTGGCTTAATTGGTGTCACAATTGGTGTTTCCCATGGGGAGTGGTCGGTTGGCTTTAAAACTCCCTGGGCTATCAACTTATCAAGCTGTTCATCGATTTTCGGCTTTAGTGCAAACGGAACTCGACAAGTCTTAAGGCAGATGGGAGCTATCTTTGGATTAAGGCTAAAGGATATCGGGGTCCCCTTGTACTCGCCTAGCTTTTCCACGAAGACGTCCCTGAATTTGTGGGCGAGATCCTCCTCCCAGTCACTGCCACCAATTTGATTAATGCCTGCCACTTCAATGCCGAGTGGTGCAAACCATTGCAGGCCTAACATGCTAGGCCGGTCCTTGTCGATCACCGTCAGGGGTAAGCACGCTGTATGGTTCTTGAATGCGACTCGGACTCTACTGGATCCTACGACTGGAATCCGGTTCCCCTGGTAGTCCTTTAACACGAGCCGTTGGAATTGAAGGTCTTGGCACCGGATAGTGGGGATGAGTTGCTTGAGGGTCTTCCAGGAGACCATTGAAAGAGACGATCCCGAGTCAACTTCCATTTGGCAAGGCTGATTTTCGATGTCCCCTTTGTCTTGAATTTTCTTAGCATCTAGTGAAGAGGCGTGGCCAATAGTGAGCGTTTGGTGGGCCTCTTCCCGTCTCGTTAGGCGATTCACGGGTCGGTTTCTGTAGGAGTGGTTTGCTGGTTCTCGCCTTACAGGCTGATTCCCTGTCGATTGGCAGAGATTCATACCCTTCGAGGTCTGGCTGGGTCCGAGGAGACTTCTGCAGACCCGTACGATATGGCCTCGTTTCCCGCACTCGTGGCAGAGCGCATCGCGGAATTTGCAATCGGAACAGTAATGGTTGGCCCCGCAGCCAGTGCACGGTTGCTGGGATTTCGGGTAATGGTCCCGGTTGGACCACAGGCGATGGACCTCTTCTTCGTCGCTGTCTGAAGCTGTCCTTCTGACTTAGGTGAAACTTCGCTGGCTGGTTGGTATGCTGGAGCACGATTCTGGCGTACTTGGGCAGCTGACTTCTTGGTCGCCTCTGCTGCCGTAGCCTCAGCGATGGCATCGGCAAGGCTAATGTTGCCCTTAGCCATTATTTTGCTCTGTACGTTTAGAGTGTCTAACCTGAGAACTACTCAGTCTCTCAAGGCCTCCTCTAGGTGGGCGAAATCGCAAAGGCCTCCCAAGTTCGGGAGGTCTGCAACGAAATTGGCAACGCTTTCTCCTTTCCACTGGTTTCTTTGATAGAACTCGTGTTGTCTTATGAGCGTTGGAACGGTTGGTGCATAGTGGGCCCATAGCGGTTCGAGGATGTCCCAGTCCATGGCCTTCACTTCAGCCAGTTTCGCTAATGCCTTAGCCATTTTGAATACCTTCAGCCCGCAGTGCATTAGGAATACCACCCGTTTCTTCCTGGTTGTGGCATCCTTCAGATTATTCGTTTCCAGAAACATTTGGAAACGGTCCATGTAGGACTCCCAGTCCTCTTGAGCTGGGTCGAACGGAGCGGGTGGTACTATGCCACCAGACATGGTTCCGCCGTTGTGTGTTCAGCCACGTGCTTGGTTGTCTTAGTTGGCTCTGATGTCATCCAATCCCACCTTCGTCGCCAGTGTTAAGTCTGGAGCATGGGTACAAATAATGGAGATGAGCCAGTAGAAACAATGAACTTCAAGCTCTTTATTTACATGGTGTGACAGCTCAAACTGGATGGCTGCTATAGCCTTCCTTATATAGACAACTTATTAACTATTCAACCAATAGTAATCCGGGAGCACTAGCTCCATTAACCAATGGGAATGGCCTGTTAATGGCCAATCAGGTGCTCCTGAACGGACCAATCCGATCCTGCCATTAACAGCCAATCAGAAGTGCAGGGCCAGAACCCTGCACTTGACTTCAAGCTCAAGATAACTTTATTTGACATTATTCATTCACAACAGAAAATATTTTCTTTTTATTTCTCCTCTCTTCTTAATGGTTGTCTTCTGTCTTCTGAGGAGAGAGAGCGAGAAGAATCTCTACAACATTTTGCCAACATGTATCTATTCAAACATCAATATATGGGATATAAATGGTAAACACTTCTAACCCTGTCACTAGGATCTCAATCAATCAGATGATGGAAGAGAAGGAGAGGGATAGAGAAAGAAAGACAAAAAACACCTAATTAACCTTGAAAACTCTGGGAAAAACTAATCAGAATCCAATTTAATTAATACTTGGATGGAAGCCCAGGGCTGGAGGGTAGAGCAGGATTCTGAAAAAACCTGAAGTAATAGATGGAAAGTTATCCAAGAGAGATCCAAACCAAGCTAGAAGGAGAAATTTCCTGACTGTGAGGACAATTAATCAATGGAATGGCTTGTCTTCAAAAAATGTTGGGGCTCCATAACTGGAATGATATAGACTCTATATTTGAATCCCACTTCTGCCTCTGTATTTGTGTGTGTGTGTATGTGAGTGTGTGTGTGAGAGAGAGAGAGAGGGAAGGAGAGAGAGAGAGAGAGAGGGAGGGAGGGAGGGAGGGAGGGAAGGAGGAAGAGAGAGGTTAGATCAGATCTCTCTCTCTCCCTCCCTCTCCCTCTCCCTCTTCCTCTACCAATGTCAGCAAGCCACTGTCAGTCAAAATTCATATTAGTAATCCCCAGGATTTAAAATTATGAGTTTGGTGGTCCCTGAGGTCCTAAAGGTTGGCAACCCCTGGTATAGAGATTCCTGCTTAGGGGTTAGACTGGAAGACTTTCCAAGTCCTTTCCAACTCAGTTATTCTGCTGTTCTATTCTCTTATATGGGCAGTGCTATCTATTTCCAGATTTTTGCCAAGAAATTAAGATGAACATGAAGTTGCTCTGCCATTTGACAGAGACTTTAAATTTAGTGAAAGTACTCACTTTTCTGGTTATGAGTGTTGCTGTATTTCCTTCCTTGGTACTGTACTGACATTGTTAAGTGGCAGCTGAAAAAAGGAAACATGCAATTGGATAGGAAGCCTAAAGAACTAGTCCATTGAGAATAAAAAGTAAATAAAATCCATATGTAATCCAGCAACCGGGAGGGCTTTCTCCCCGCCTCACCTTTTTCCTGTCCACTGTTCAACCATAGCAATATTAAGAAAGAGTCACCTATTCCTCTTTTTTTTTGCAATCCGCTGTCTAGAAACAACCTTATCGTTTTTCTTTTATCATGCTGTTAACTTACAGAAACTAGACTTCTTCACTGTCCAGCACTGAATTAATCTGAAATAAATCTGAGATAATAACATAATGACCAGTGGATTTTTTTTGCCCAATGATGAAGGAACACATCTTCATTTCTTAAATTCTGTGAGAGTTACATGAAGTTATTTCTTAGAGACAAACTTTTTTCCCTTGTCAAGATTGTACATTAATTTATTTATCTAAAGGAACTCTACAGAAAATTGTATTTTCTATAGAAAGAAACTAAAACATTGATCAGGGATAAATGAAAAGATACTTAAGCCCTTTGAAGTTTTTATTCTATTAATTGTAAATTACATTCAAGGATTTCCTCTTTTGCTTAGTCTGTGGTTGGTACATACCAGACTGCCTTCATGTAGGGATAATGATACATTTCTGTTTGATATGTGGATGAGCAATGTGGAGAACTACTAGAAAAGGGCACTTTGTTTACTGATTAAATTTTCATAATGATTTGCATAAAGCAGGACATCCTAAAAAGATTCTTGGTCTAAGTTGTATCACCTTATAGCTCATGCTCAAAGAAAAATCTGTAAAAGCATCTCTTCAGTCTCTAAGGGCACAGAATGACCTTTAACTTTCTGTTATCTGTCATCTTGCTACTCCAGTTGAGTACCTATTTCAAAATATATATATTGAATATATTCAGTATATATCTCAGCCATAAGTTACGTTAGGAAAGTGAAGGAAATATTATGAAAGCTAACCTGTGTTGAATTTAGTACTTGAATCAGTGAAAATATGATATGGTAGTATGTGCACTAGTCTGAAAAGTAAAAAATCATATTGGTAAAAGGCAATGCTATAGCAAATCACTTCTCTATTGCTGCCAAAGACCCTACATGACCTATGCATTGGGTTCAGATGAGAGACCTTCACCATTTCAAGAACTACTAATCACTCTAATCAAATAATTTTGCTAAGCAGCAAATAGCCTAATTTATTACAGTAATTACTAAACACACTGGTCAATTAAATTCAACAAATCACTGATTTTACGAATCAGATATTCAGTAATCACACTATATGCACTAAACACTCAATCATACTAATCAATAAAACAATAAATCAATTAATCATTTCATAAAAAATAATTATTTTAAATAAATTGATTTGGAGATATCGTGATCTAATCTTTGATATAGGTCTTGAGGTAGAAAGTTATAAGTTTTGAGATAATGAAAGTAATGAAGTAGTATTGAAAGTTAGTAAGTAAAGGATTATTGCTTTGCTTAGCTGTTGCTGGTATCTGAGAATAGGTTTATAACCCTTAATAAACTGGCAGGAGGTCTCTTTTCCTGGGCTGGAGAAACAGCAGTTTCTTTGTGTCGAACAGGTTTTAACCTACTCAAGTTGTTGTCCTCTTTCCTCTTGAAAACAATCAGTGAGCAAGAATTTACACTCTCTTTCTTGTTTTGTAGATTGAGTTTTTGAGATAGCAAAGATGCTGAAGGGGGGGATCTCTGGTCCCTTCTTCAGCAGAGATTAACAGAACAATTCACAGGGAGGCAACAGGAAACTTTGTTTTTGTTTTCCCTTGATGAATGGGATTTCTGCCCCCCTCCTAGTCAATTTAAATACACTTTCAAAGTTTGTTGCTTTTATGAGAAAGAGGCATGTAGTTAGTCTTGCACTGGCAATTCAAACAGTTTATATTTTTACTATGACGACACAGATTTGTTTTGAGCATTCACTCCTGGCTTCAATATACTTCTGCTTCTATCACAGGAAATAAAATTGCTTCTAATCTTCACAGGAGTTCAGTTATAACAATACTTCCCTACTTATTGGGAGTCCAAAGTTACCGTCCTTTTAAAGAGGGAGTCCAGATTAGCAATTTGGTGAAGAGGAAAGAGGGAAGGAGGGCCGGGCGGGGGGAAGCAGTCTGCTTCATACCCTGACCGCAAATGTCTGAAGACCAACTCACAGGTCCCGATGCTTACCACCTTGCAAGGATGGGATGAATCTCACAGTCTCACTGCCCTGCAGGATGATCGTAGAGCCCCCGGTACTGGTGAGCCCTACCTCCTTACCTTGTAGTAAGGATGGGTTGAATTTCTGATCGTTGAGCACTTTTGAATAGAGCGCTTTTGAATTTAGCGCTTACTGAGGAATGAGCTCTTTTCTGGCTTGCTGATCAAGGATGGGAGGAATTGGAAATCTCTGAGTACTTTTGAATTGAGCATTTACTGAGGAATGGAGCTTTTTTCTAGCTTTCTGGCAAGACTCAGGCATTAGGCTTTCCACCTTGCTGGCTGGACCCGCAGGGATTAGAGTGCTGCCTATGCCCTCCGGAGCTCCTCACACTGCTGCTACTACCGCCGCCATCTATAGATTCCTATATAGATTCCTGTTGATCTTTTGTAAACCAACAATCCATTCTCACATATCATCTAATGCTTATATATGGATAGAAACCTATTTTCATTCAGGAGTATTAAAAGAAATGACTTTAAAAATTCTATAATAAAAAAAAAATAGAATAAAATAAAATGATTACAGAATAAGCCTATTAAAATATGCAGTCATAATGTTTGAATTCTGCATATTTATCTAAGCTCTTTAAATATTTTTAAAAAAGTTTTTATTGGTTTTTAAAAACAAACATAAACAAACAAAACATAAAAACATCAAGCCATCTTCCATATGTATACATACAGTGTGCCGGTTGGTTTACAAATTATTTTGTGCTTCCATTTCGTAGTCTTCAATTACAATTACATTGCATATAATCTCATATTTTCAATCAAAAATTAAATACCTTAGTATCATTATTAATCAATCATTTGACTATACTTTTATTCATTCATGTTTTACAAGAAAATCAAATTTTACTTAGTTTGTTTTATAATTCATATTACATATATGATATTCTGATTAAAATCGGAATTCTGATTTTTCATCGTGCCCCCCCTTCCCCCCTTCTTCTCCTCCTTCCTCTCCCCTCAGAGGCCCCCTGAGTCAGGAGCAGGGAAGCAGCTGCCCAGCAACGGAGCTGATCCAAACCACCAGCTGGAAAGGAAGGGTGTTGTGGTGTGTGTGCGATTTCTTGGTGCACAGCACTGGGTCTCTTTTGGCCAGCCCCGAAAGAGCGCACGCGGGGCGGGCAATGGAGATGCAGGAGCGAATGCGAGAAGGAAGCGAACCTTGTAGCAAAGTGGGTTTGAATGCTCGTTGCACTCCAGAGGCTTGGAATTAGTCCCGGTTTGGGGAGGGGGAGAACAGAGAAAGGCGAGGCTGGGCTGCTCCAGGAGGAGAAGGCAGAAGGCGCCCTGGGATCTGAGCTGCTCGCAGCTGAAACCATCCTTAGCCCGACGCAGGGAGAATGAGCAAGGTTAGCGCCCACCAGCCCGTCCTTCCCGCCTCCGCAGCTTGGTTTCCCCTACAGGCGGGTCCTCCTTTCGTGCAGAGGACTGCGGGAGAAGGCACTCACCCAAGAGGATCTCTCCCTCTATCTCCCCACAAGGTCTGTGGAGGAGAGGGCAGGAGGTTCCTCCTGCTTGCTGAGAGGTGAGGAAGATGCAGCTTGCCCGGCGAGATTTGGGAATGAGGGGCAGGAGGAGGCACGCACACACCCATGGCTCACTTTCCCAGCTCTGCCCAGCCCTTGCAGCTCTGGCGCGGCCCTAGCAGGATGAGCAGAGGTCTAGCGGGGAGGCGCTCGCTGCCCGCCGGGGCTGTGCCAGAGCCATAAGGGCTGGGCAGAGCTGGGAAAGTGAGCCACAAGTGTGTGCATGCCTCCTCCTGCCCCTCGTTCCCAACTCTCGCCGGGCGAGCCGCAGCTTGTTCACCTCTCAGCAAGCAGGAAGAACCTCCTGCCCTCTCCTCCACAGCACAGATGTTGACCTTGCAGGGAGAGAGAGGGAAAGAGAGGGAGAGATCCTCTCGGGCGAGCGCCTTTCCCCGCAGCCCTCCGCACAAAAGGAGGACCCGCCGGTAGGGGAAACCAATGTGCATCGGAGCAATCCCACAGTCCTCCATGAATCAAGAAGGGGCTTTAAAGAAAAACCTCTGGAGGTCCAATCACCCAGGTAGAGCATCCTCACTCCCTGAGAGGCGGGGGAGGGGGGAGAGGTTTCCCAGGGATGTGGAGGTGTGGAAAGAGCCAGATGGCTGCAGCTCCCTCCGGAGAGCAAAAGCAATATTCATTTAATAAAAAATTCCCCTGCAGGAAGTCACGCGGAGGGAAAAAAAAAAAAAGAGCTTGGAGCCACGACTGGACTGGGATTGTTTCAGCAGGAAAGTATGCTTGCCTCTTCAAAATGATGAAAGCAATCATGAGCTGCTTCCATGGACCCCAAGTTGAGAGTTCTTTCAGCCTAATGGGTAACATTATAACTTCCAAGATATCTCGCCTTGGCATAAGGACATTTGATGCTCTTCAAAGTGTTAAATACTCATTGAAGGCTTCAGGGAAGTCTGCTGTACAGCAGTATCAAAGGAAGGACCTTGAACATGACCCAGTGAATCCAAGTCTTGTAAGAAATATGTAAGGGCACATAAATTGTACATGGAAGAACTGAAGACAATAAAACAGAAGCTTGCAACAAAGAGGGCCAATCTGGAACTGAAGAGGAAGACAACTGTAGCCAAAAGACAGGCCAGACTCAAAGTTATGCTACCAGCTCAACTAGCTAGAAAGAAGCATAGAGAAGCAATACTGATCAAAGGAAAGGGAACAAAGAAAAAGTCCAATTAGAGATGAAGCATTGTGGCTGTTTTTCTGTCTGCTAAGCAGGGTTTGTTTGTTGTTTTTGTTTGTTTGTTTTATTTTTTAAATGTGAAATCCTTTGCCCGAGAGCATTCTCATGGTGCTTTTTATTATTATTTTTTGTCAAATAATAAAACTATCATGCAGACTCACCTTGAAAAATCACTTTTGATTACTTTACTCTGCTAAAGCTTAAAGGGGGCGTTGGCAATTTAATTCCCACCGGGGCGCTGCGTGGACCGCGGCGGGTGCTTAGATAACCCCTGCATCCCTGGCTACTTTTCAGATTTTTTTTTCAGAGGGCTATATCATGCCTGATATTATCATCCCAAATCTATCCTAAAATCATTTTGTAGATATAATAAGAAAGAAGTACATCTTTATATATTTATTATTTTCTAAAAGTCTACATATTTCATTACTGTATTTTATTGTCTAATCATTGATAGAATAGATCCCAAATTTTATAAAATTCTTTATCTACTTGTTCTCTAATTTCAAATGTCAATCTACTCATTCCAATATTTTCTTTTTTTTGGTAAAAGTTTTATTGATTTTAACGACAGACAAAAAACATGTAAGACATAAAACATAACATAAAAAGGTCATTCTTCATAAATTTACAGTGTATCGGTTGGTTTACCACTCCCTTTTGTGCATCCATTTCATAGTCCATCAAAATAATTATATTACATAACTCACATTATCAATCATCAATAAAATATCCCAATATCATTATTAAACAATCATTTGACTATAATTTTACTAATTCATACTTAAGTGAGATAACTATAATTAAGTTAAATTATTTTATAACAAATCATAGAATCATACCAAATCTATCTTAATAAAATATTCTTAAAGATTATCAAAACCAAGAAAAAATTATATATCCATTATTTCCTAAATTTTTAAATATTCTGTTATTATATTGTATTGTCTAACCATTGATAAAAAAGATCCCAAACTTCATAAAATTGTTTATCTTCTTGTTCTCTAATTTCAAATGTCAATCTACTCATTTCAGCACATTCCAATATTTTCTTAATAATTTCTTCCTCTAATGGTATTTTCTCACTCTTCCAATGTTTAGCAAATACAATTCTAGCTGCTGTTAATACATTTACAATCAAATACTTTAAATTTTTATTATATATATCAGGTACGATTCCCAATAAAAAAATCTCTGGTTTCAAATCTATGTGTTTCTTTGTCATTTTTTCCAGCCATATGCGAATTCTAGTCCAATATTTCCTGGCTTCCTCACAAGTCCACCATATATGGTAATATGAGCCAGGTATCTGATGACATTTCCAGCACTTTTCAGATTTATTCTTGAACATTCTTGCTATACTTTTTGGGGAAAAGAGCCACCTGTAAAACATCTTATACAAATTTTCTTTATATGCTGTTGACATTGTCATTTTATAATTTTGTGACCACAGTTTTTGCCATTTCTCTAAATCAATTCCATATCCAAAATTCTTCCCCCAAGCAATCGTTGTTTCTTTAACTTGTTCTTCCTCTAATTTAATTTCCAACAAATAACTATATAGTTTTTTAATCATTTTTTCATCAGTACCTGTCAAAATCCTATCTAAATCAGTCAATTTATCATAAAATCCTTCTATTTTAGAACCTTTAAGATACCTTGCATGTATTTGTACATATGAAAACCAATTCATCTTTATACCTTGTTCTTCTAAATTTTGCATCGTTTTAAGTTCACCCTTTTCATCCAATATTTCCCCATATCTAACTGTTTGTTCCTTCTTATAAGTTATAGGATACGAAAAAGCTTCAATAGTTGATAACCAAACTGGAATTTTCAAATAACATTGTTTCTTAATTTTCTCCCAATTCAACCATAACAATTCCCGTATATAATGCCTTCTAAAATAACCCTGTGATTTAGTTCCCTTATACCATAAAAAAGCATGCCAACCCAATAATAAATCATGACCTTCTAATGCCAACAATCTAGTCTTTCTTAACGTTATCCATTCTTTAACCCACATTAAGTTTGCAGCTTGATAATACAA
This sequence comes from Hydrophis major, assembly GCA_033807585.1. NCBI lineage: Eukaryota > Metazoa > Chordata > Lepidosauria > Squamata > Elapidae > Hydrophis > Hydrophis major. The sequence continues at coordinate 293,368,782 of CM066328.1, read as the reverse complement.
CTCCCAATTAGGAAGGCCAAATCCTCCTCTAATTCTAGCATCCTGTAAAAGTTTTAATTTTATTCTCGCTTTCTTGCCTTGCCAAATACTTCAACACAATTTTATTTAATTCTTCAAAGTAATCCTTACTTAACCTAATTGGTATTGTTTGGAACAAATATAAAATTCTGGGTAAAATATTCATCTTGATTGTTGAAATTCTACCTATCAATGACAATTGTAGGTTTTCCCATTTTTTCAGATCGGATGCTATCTGCTGTTTAAGTTTAATATAGTTATTCTCTTTCAGTGTAGTACATCTTGACGTCAAATATATCCCCAAATATTTAACTTTGTTCGTAACTTGAATTTTAAATAAATCTGCCAGCTCTTCTCTTTGTCTTAATAACATGTTCTTTGTCAGAATCTTTGTTTTGTCTTTATTTATTTTTAAACCAGCCATCTTTCCATACATCTCTATCTTTTCCAATAGTTTTAAAGCTGTCTCTAAAGGGTCTTCCAAAATAAAGACCAAGTCATATGCAAAGGCTTGCAATTTGAATTCCTCCTTTTTGACTTTCATTCCTTTTATATTTATATCTTCTCGAATATTTCTATTTAAGACTTCCAAGGTCAATACAAATAACAAAGGAGATAATGGGCATCCTTGTCTTGTACCTTTTTTAATATTGATAGAGTCTGTGAATTCTCCATCTATCATTACTTTTGCCGTTTGCTTATAATATACGGCTTCTATTGCTTGAATAAATTTTCTAGCAAAGCCCATCTGTTCCAATAATAATAACATAAATCTCCAGTTCACATTATCAAATGCCTTTTGGGCATCTAAGAATATCAAAGCCATTTGTTTTTCCGGGTGCGCCTCATAATATTCCAATGTGTCCAGGATTACCCTCATATTGTCTTTAATCCGTCTCTTTGGTAAAAATCCATTCTGATCAGAATGAATAAAGTTATTTAGGTATTTTTTAAGCCTTTCTGCCAAGATTGAAGCAAAGATTTTATAGTCTGCATTCAATAAGGAAATAGGTCTATAGTTCTTAATTTGTAATGGGTCAACCCCTTCTTTTGGAATAAGTGTAATATAACCCTCTGACCATGTTTCAGGTATTTTCTTATTTATCATAATTTCATTCATGACTTCTAACAGTGGGATGCTCAACGATTCTTGTAATGTTTTATAAAATTCTGCCGGGAAGCCATCTGGTCCTGGTGCTTTTCCATTGTTCTGTCTGTTGAGTGCTTCAGTTAATTCCATCATTGTTATAGCACTTTCTAACATTTTCTGAGTTTCATCAGGTATCTTAGGTAGGTTAGCATTTTGTAAATACTGTTTAATTTTTCCCTCGTCAAGATCCTCTTGTTTATATAATTGTCCATAAAAATCTCGAATGATTGCCTTTTTCTCCTTATTACCATAACAAATTTGACCATGATCATCTATTAACTGTGATATTTTCCTTGACTCTTTCTCTTTTCTCAACTTATATGCTAACCATCTACTTGGCCTATTTGCATCTTCAAAATAGTTCTGTTTAGCACTTCTAATTTTTTGTGCCAGTTCTTCTTTCTCTGCTTGATCCATTTTATGTTTAATTATGTCCATTTTAAGTTTGATATCTTTTTTCTGTGGCATCTTCTGTAATTCTTTTTCCAGTTTTTTATGGTCATCTTCTAGAGCTTTAATCATTTGCCTCTTCCTAATGTTCTTTTTCTTTATATAGTCAATTATTAATCCTCTTGCATATGCCTTCATTGTATCCCAAACATTCTGTATTGAACTATCTTCTTTTTTGTTTTCATTGAAGAAGAAGGCCAATTCTTTTTCCATCCATTGTGTAAAATCTTTTTCCTTTAGAATAGTATTGTTTAATGTCCATCTAGATCTTCTTTTTTGTCCTTTCCATTTAATTGTCATTGGATTATGGTCTGCCCATGTACTTGTTTCAATATTTATTTCTTGAATATTAGATAATAATTCTGTTGATGTCCAAATCATATCTATTCTGGACCACGATAAATGCCTGTTTGAATAAAAAGTATATTGTTGAGTTTTAGCATTTCTTTCTCTCCATATATCTTTTAAATTTAGTTCATCTGTCATTTTAAAAAAGGATTTAGGGAGAGTTTTCCTATTTTGTCGTGTTGTTTTTACTGTATAGTCCAGTTTATTGTCTACAATTCCATTAAAGTCCCCCATCATAAGTATGTTAACATAGTCCAGTTCAATTATTTTCATATGTAATTTTTTATAAAATTCTTCTTGTTTATCATTTGGGGCATAAATTGCAACCAAGAGTGTTTTTATATTATTATCCACTATTTCAACTATTAATTCTCTTCCATCTTCATCAGTATAAATCAATTTGGCTGGAGTGGTTTCTTTAATGTACAAAACCACTCCTCTTTTCTTACAATGAGTCACAGAAGTAAATATTTTCCCTAACTTTGGTCGTATCAATAATTGTTCATGTTGTTTTTTAATGTGTACTTCTTGTAAGCAAATTATATCAAATTTTAGCTTCTCTCATTAATAAAAAGTTTTACTTCTTTTGATAGCTGAGTTCAGTCCATTTATATTCATGGAAATCAGTTTTTTTTCCCCCATAATTATACTTTATATTTAGGTCTAACAGCTCTCGTGGATCTTATTTTGCGTTGTTCTTTGATCTTCATTTGTCCACCTATTGCACCTTCTTTTTTCATCTCCATTTGGTCCTCTTCAAATTCAGTTAAAATCTTTTCTTTTTCTGTCTCCATTTCTCTTCTTTCGAAAAATTCCTTATAAAACATTTCTGCTTTCGCAATTGAATCAATTCTGTGTCTCTGTTCTTGCCATGTAAACATTAATCCTTCTGGAATCAGCCATCTATAGTTCACCTCTTTTTTCAATAGCATTTTAGTTAAAAATCGATACTCTCTTCTCATCTCTCTCACTTTTCTAGGTACTTGTTTTAAGACCAAAATCTCTTTGCCTTTATATTTCAACCCCTTCTCTCTTACCACTTGTAATATTTGGTTTTTAATAGTTTTTTTAGTGAATCTAACATGGACCTCTCTTGGTAATTGGTTCCTCGTTGCATATCTTGTGAAGATTCGATATATCTCATCTACTCCATCCATCATCTTTTCCTCTGCTATTTCCAAGACTCCAGCCAGAATTTCAATCATTACTGCCGCCAAGTTTTGTCCTTTTTCTTCTTTGATATTTTGGAATCTAAGATAAAATTCTGACCTGTCCATCTCCCACTTCAACATCCCACTTTTTTCTTGTTTGACCATTGTTAATCTGTTATCGATATTCCCAATTGTATCATCTCTTTGCTTGTCTTTCTCTTCCATTTTTGGGATTCTCTCATCACGGGTCTCATCTTCCGGGTCTTTTAATCCAATTAGTGAGGTAGCCAATTATAATCCAATTTAAAAAAAAGGAAAACACCACAAAAAATGAAAAACCAAACCAGTAATAAGTAAAAAGCCCAAAATTAAAAGGAAAGAAAAAATTCTTCAGGTTCTTCAAGACCTTAATCCAATTGTAAAATACACAAATATAATTCAAAAGTAAAAATTAAAAAATGAAGAGAAAAAAAGAAGCAAAATAAAGCCCAATAATATCAAAAAATAATAAGCAAGGAAAAAGGAAAAGAAAAAAAAAGAAAAAGAGAGTTCTTCAAATTCTTCCCACCTTAATCCAATTGAAAAACCACAGAAAATGAAAAAAAAAAACCCATAAAAATAAGTCAAAAATAGAAATCAAAAGGCAAACATCCCCATGAAAAAAAGAAAAAAGGCAAAAAAAAAAAAAGAATATTCTGAGGCTTTCCCCTTTAAAAATAAAAAATAAAAATGAAATATAATAAAAAATTAAAAAATAAAAAAATCAATATTACAAAATAGTGTGGGGTTAAAGGGGAGGAATGGAACAATTAATAAGGTGTTAAAAAAAAAAAAAGACACACACTGCCTTTTATTTATCCAAGGCTCTTATTTGACTTCTCCACAAATTTCAAAGCCAAACTTCAAATATTCATTTGATAATAGAAGCACCTGTATAATTAGAGCACCTGTATAAACATCCTCCAGTACTCTTCCCTCTATCTTATCATTTCCAGTAGCCTTGAGAAAAGTTTTTCAAACAAAAGTTTTTCAACTTCAAACAGAATATTTTTCAAGCCTCTAGTTGGCAGTGTTACAAAGTTTCTTCAATCCACTCCCCCTTCTTCCCCCCTGAAAAAAGCCTAAAAAGAGAAAAAAAAGTATGTATGTATATTTATGTATATTAAAAAAAAATATTAAAGGGGGCCTCTATTTTAAAAAATATAAACAGTCAGAAAGGCAAAGAGAAAGCAAGTAAATATAAAAATATACAAGAAAAAAACCAGTCTGATTAGCTAGATCACAATAGAAATTCAGTAAAGAAAAAAAAAAGTAAAAATAAAAAGCCAAGCCTCACTTTGACATTACTAAAAAAAAACGCTGCTAAATCAAATTCTGTCAATAAGTTTACAGATTTCTTCTCGTATTAGAGTGTTCTTAAGTCCCAAGCTAAAAAAAGAGATCCTCACCAGCCGATACACTTCTTTCTATCCTGTTCTTCCAGAGCTGTCCCAGCTTCAGCAGCCATGGCTGCCTCTCCGCCGTTGGCAAAAGGGCTTCTTCTGGATCGACCAGGGACTTGCGATGTCCCCGGAATCTACAGAACGCGCCCTTTGCTGTCACCGTCACTACGAGACGGTTTAGGTCCGTTGGGACCGACCAGGGGCGAAGATATCAGCTGTGATCTCAGAGCCCTGAGATCGCAGCTGTATCACGGTGACGAAGCTCCGCCTTCTCCCAGCACATTCCAATATTTTCTCAATGATTTCCTCCTGTGATGATGTTTTCTCATTTTTCCAGATTTTGGCAAATACAATCCTAGCCGCTGTTAATACATTTACAATCAGATATTTCAAGTCTTTACTGTATATTTCAGGTCAAATTCCCAATAAAAATATCTCTGGTTTCAAGTCTATGTTTTTTTGTCATTTTTTCCAACCACGTGTGGATTTTAGTCCAGTATTTTTTAGCATCCGCATAAGTCCACCACATATAGTAATATGAGCTAGGTGTCTGATGACATTTCTAACATATTTCGGATTTATTCTTAAACATTCTTGCTATTCTTGTTGGGGGAAAATGCCAGCTGTAAAACATCTTATACAAATTTTCTTTATATGCTGTTGACATTGTCATTTTATAATTTTGAGACCACAATTTTTGCCATTTCTCTAAATCAATCCCATATCCAAAATTCTTCCCCCAAGCAATCATAATTTCTCTTAACTTGTTCTTCTTCTAATTTAATTTCTAATAAATATCCATACAATTTTTAAATCACCTTTTCATCAGTACCTGTCAAAATCTTATCTAAATCAGTCAATTTATCATAGAAACCTTCTATTTTAGAATCTTTATCATACCTTGAATGTATTTGCGCATATGAAAACCAATTCATCTTTATGCCTTGTTCCTCTAGTTTTTGTATAGATTTGAATTCACCCTTTTCATTCAATATTTCACCATATCTAACTGTTTGTTCCTTTTTGTATATTATAGGATAAGAAAATGCTGCTATAGTCGATAGCCAGACTGGAATTTCCAAATAACATTGTCTTTTAATCTTCTCCCAGTTTAAGCACAGAGACTCCCGTATATAATGTCTTCTAAAATACCCCTGTATTTTAGTTTCTTTATACCATAAAGAAGCATGCCACCCCAACAATAAATTATGTCCTTCTAATATCAACAATGTAGTATTTCTTAGTGTTATCCATTCCTTAACCCACATCAGATTTAGCATCTTGCAAATATTTTAACTTTATTCTTGCTTTCTTACCTTGCCATATACATTTCAACACAATTGTATTTAAATCTTCAAAGTAATCTTTTCCAAGCCCAATAGGAATTGTTTGAAACAAATATAAAATTCTGGGTAATATATTCATCTTGATTGTTGAAATTCTCCCTATTAATGACAATTGTAAATTTTCTCATTTCGCCAGATCTAGCGCTATCTGCTGTTTAAGTTTGATATAATATTCTCTTTTAGTGTACTACATCTTGCTGTCAAATATATCCCCAAGTACTTGATCTTATTCGTGACCTGAATTTTCAATAGATCTGACAGTTCTTCATTTTATCTTAATAGCATATTCTTTGTCAAAATCTTTGTCTTATCTTTATTTATTTTCAAACCAGCCATCTTTCCATATGTCTCTATCTTTTCTATCATTTTTGGTGCTGTTTCTAGAGGGTCTTCTAAGTTGAAAACCAGATCATCTGCAAATGCTTGCAGCTTAAATTCTTCCTTTTTGATTTTCATTCCTTTTATATTCTTTTCATTTCTAATATTTCTGTTTAGCACTTCCAAAGTTAATACAAACAAGAAAGGTGATAGTGGGCACCATTGTCTTGTTCCTTTTCTTATATTGATAGAGTCTGTTAGTTCTCTCTCTATCATTACCTTTGCCATTTGCTTATAGTATATAGCTTCTATTGCTTGAATAAATTTTCTAGCAAAGCTCATCTGTTCCAACAGAAATAACATGAATCGCCAATTCACATTATCAAATGCCTTCTGTGCATCTAGAAATATCAGAACTATTTGTTTTTCAGGATGTGCTTCGTAGTATTCCAAGGTGTCCAAGATTACTCTCATATTATCTTTAATTTGTCTTTTGGCAGAAATCCATTTTGATCAGGATGAATAAAATTATTTAGATTTTTTAAAGTCTTTCTGCCAATATTGAATCAAAGATTTTATAATCTGAATTTATTAGAGAAATAGGTCTATAGTTCTTAATTTGTAATGGATCGGCCTCCTCTTTTGGAATAAGTGTAATATAAGCTTCTGACCATGATTTAGGTATCTTCTTCTTTAACATAACTTCATTCATAACTTCTAGCAATGGAAAATTCAACGATTCTTGTAATGTTTTTTAAAATTCTGCCGGAAGTCCATCTGGGCCTGGTGCCTTTCCATTATTTTGCTTCTTGAGTGCTTCAGTTAACTCCATCATCATTATATTGCTTTCTAACATTGTTTCAATCTCTTTAGGTATCTGAGGTAAATTAACATTCTGTAAGTACTGTTTAACTCTTTCCTCATCAATATTCTCTTGCATATATAGTTTCCCATAGAAGTCTCAAATGATTTTCTTTTTCTCTTTACTACCACAGGAAACTTGGCCTTGGTCATCTATTAATTCCAATATTTTCCTTGATTCTTTCTCCTTTCTCAATTTGTATGCTAACCATCTACCTGGTTTGTTTGCATCTTCAAAGTAGTTCTGTTTAGCATCTCTAATTTTCTGTGCTAATTCTTCTTTTTCTATTTGACCCATTTTATATTTAACTATATCCATTTTTAGCTTGATGTCCTTTTTCTGTGGCATTTTCTGTAGTTTTTTTTTCAAGTCCTTTATACTCATCCTCTAAGGCCTTAGAGGCAAATCTTTTCATATTATTTCTTTTCCTTGTATAGTCTATTATCAAGCCTCTTCATTGTATCCCATACATTCTGAATTGATGTATCTTCTTTTTTTGTTTTCTCTAAAGAAGAAAGCCAGTTCTTTCTCCATCTACTGTGTGAAGTCTTTTTCCTTTAAAATAGTGTTATTTAACATCCATCTAGATCTTCTTTTTGTCCTTTCCATTTGTCATTGGATTGTGATCTGCCCAAGTACTTGTTTCAATATTTATTTCTTGAATATCTGTTGACATCCTTATCATATCTATTCTGGGCCATGATAAGTGTCAATTTGAATAGAAGGTGTATTGTTTAGTTTTAGCATTTTTTTCTCCATGTATCTTTTAAGTTTATTTCATCTACCATTTATAAAAAAGATTTAGGGAGAGTCTTTCTGTTTTGCTTTATTGTTTTCTGTGCTGTATAGTCCAATTTATTGTCTACAATTCCATTAAAATCTCCCATCATAAATATATTAGCATAGTCCAGTTCAATTATTTTCATATGTAATTTTTTGTAGAGTTCTTCTTGTTTGTCATTTGGGGCATAGATTACAATCAGGAGTGTTTTTGTATTATTGTCCATTATTCAAAGTTTCTTTGCTTTCACTTTCCCCCTCCTTTTCCAATCAAGATATCATAAGAATTAATAATAATAAAAAAAGAATAAGATATTTAAAAAAAGAAATAACTAAAAGGGAATCTCTAGCCTAAAATGTTACAAAATCAAAAAGGAGAAAAAAAAATAGATGGAAAAGAAAAAACCAGTCCAGTTTCAAAATATAAGATCATGTATAGAAAATCCAGCAATGAGAAAAAAAACATTACTTTGACATTCCTGTTTAAAATTGCCGCTTAATCACTTCTGTCAAAACTTTTACAGATTCTTTCTTTTCCTTAGGGTGTCCTTTCAGATCTTAGAATAAAGAAAAAGGTCTCACCAAACCGGCATACTCTCTCTTTCTGTTCTCTTTCATTTTGGAGCTGTCCCAACTTCAGCAGCTTTAATGGCTGCCTTTTTGCCGCTGGCAAGAAGAGCTTCTCCTGGATCTACCAGGGACTTTGCAGTATCCCTGGGATTGACAGGATGCGCTCTTCACTTTTACCATCTCTTTGGGATGGTTTAAATCCGATAGGACCATCCAGGAGCAAAGATATCGGCAGCGATCTCAGACCTCCAAGATCGCATACCATATCGTCGCGACACCAGCTCCGCCTTCTGGTCTTTAAATAATTTTTTATAGGAAGTGATTCAAATGTTCTACAATAAACATATTCAGAACAACAAGTGGGCTGAAATTGCCCTAACTGAATAATAAGATGAAACATGAAATATTAAAAAGATTTATTTAGCCAAACAAATTGCAAACAAAAACATGTGATTGCAAACAAAAACAAACATATAACCAACATACCAATGATATATATGTGATGCAAAGATATAAGAGCAATAGTTCATGTATTGTTATTATAAACCAAACAAACACTTAATTTTGGATCCATATTTCTGAGTAATTTAAGCTGTTGTTAATGAAGGAAAATTGTTCATACTGAATGGACTTCAATGGCTTATAGTGATACTAAAACATAGACAGATTAATTGTTTAGGGGGTTCCACATATACCTGAATGCTTGTAAAATGATAAATGAGATACACAAAATGGCACTGATTTTGGCCTCTGCATCTGAAGTCTGCTAAACTAAGGCCTGTTGGGAAAAGGAAATTTTGTCGTACACAGACTTCCTGATTTTCTTCATCCTTCAAAAAAACCAAAATTAAGGGAAAAAATAGACTGCTCTTATCTTTTTGGTATTAAACAGTCTATAGAAATTCTTCTGTTGTCACAACAGATGAGTAAATCCCTTCATTGTCATGTCACCATTTCTTAAAAGCAAATGGCTACACCATTTTTGCTTGCAGTTTCTGTATCTTTTTGTATGTCAAAAAGCTCTTACCACTAAATAGAGTTTTTAAAAATAGAGTTTTTTCATAGCCTCTACTTAGTCCCAGATGTCACACAATGAGGCCTTAATTAGATTGAAGTGACTATTTGACATGCAGAACTGAGCTGTGTCATCTAGACTCCCACCGGTAGAGAACACTTAGCAAGTGACGGATGGAAGATAATGCAGATTTTAATAAAAGGCCATGGGTTTTCTGAAGTTCTACTGTGTAATTACGTGAAGTAGCAGGTGAGATGGTGCATGTCAAATAAGAAAATTACATTCTCAAAGTGAAAAGCACGGCACTTTGAGGGGGGGGGAGGAAATAGGAAACGATAGCCCATACAATGCAAGTAATGTTTCATATCAGCATGGCTAGCCTTTTGACCTAAGATGTTATACAAAGAACTTCTTTGCATTGTGAATGCATTATATCTATGTATAATATATGCCAAAGGAATGGGTTTGCCCAATAATGAAACTTTTAAACAGGTATGGATAATAAAACTGAAGAACACTCTGTGGATTGCTAATGGCTATGACTAAGAAGATACCAAAAAATCTGTCTTGAGTCACTAACATTTTTTTCCTTTGTGAAAAGGTTTCTTTTTTCACTCTCATTCTCAATAATTTCCTTTGATTGACCGTTTAAGCTTTTCTATTTTGGGGTTGTGGCCAAGAATTAGAGTCCACTATGTATTTTCTTCCCATTACCACAACTTCCATATATGTCCCCCATTCCAGATCTGAAAGCCCAGGAAAGAATTTGCTTAAGCCATGACCTGAAGTTACACTTGAGAACTAGGGGAAATTGGAGAATGCCAGAAAAGTGATACTAAGATAACACACCAGATCCTCATATACACACACATATACATTTTTTTATAAAGGTATGAAATCTTTACTCTATCCAAAATACTGCTCTCAAAAGATATCCTAATTTGAAAACTTTTTCAAGCATTAGTTGGAAAAATGCTGATAACAGTAATATATTCAAGATGCTTTAGAAAGTAGTCTGTGAGATAATCTCTGCTCCTCCACAACTTGGGTGTAGATAGTCTAATCTAGTCTGTTCTGTTCTGTTCTGATAAAATTCTAAGCTAATAATTTTCATACATGGATTGTTTGCAAACCATAGTATATCAGTTCATCTGCAAACAATATATGTTAATAGCTGTATTTATAATTAAAATTATTTCCATGGACTTTGCGACCAGCTGTTTAACAAAACAGGCTAAAATTTAAGTTACCGAGATAAATAAATCACATGCCCTTTATGCCCTTTACAATTAATATTAAATTAAAACTTTATCTGGTCTTGGTATTTGATGTCTAAGAAGCAGAAAATGCTCAGAAGATTATAATGTTTTTATTGGGGATTTTTCCCATTTCCTGTAAATGTTTTACTGTGCAAACCAAAATCCAAAATAATTAAATATCAGAGAGGCATTTTAGACCACTGTTCAATACAAATGAATTTATTATACATGGAAACCAATGCTTGATTGTAAATTTTATGTTCAGAATTACTTCTTGAATAAAAGATTCCCTGCTGACTTCAGTACCAGGAACAAGCTTGTATGCATAGCAAGGATCTCCTGGTGAAACCATTAGAGATGTAAAGCAAATGACTTATTGACTAATGTTTTAGTGAACAACTGATGAGGTTTGAGGCAAATAATCATGATCATAAAGATCTTCCACATGAATACTATATTAACATGGTATCATTAACAATATTAACGATGACAATTAGTCATCATAAGCTGGATAGACAATCTAATTAAGAAGAGAAGGGTTGGATCCCCAAACCATGTATAACGGAAAATATATGCCAGTATTGTTCCATCAATGATTTCATGAGAAATAGAGAAAGACATCATGCTAAAAGCTGGTAGCTTCAATAGAAGCTTTTGTTGTTTTGCCTCATCATGGCCACCATTTTTGTGTCGTTGACCCCAGATGGTGGCCTCTGTTCTTTATTGCAACCTTGTTGGATCAAGCATCTTTTATTCAGTTTTGAGTTTTTTTAAAAAGCAAAACAAAACTCAATAACAAAAGATAATTATAAGCAGATGTGACTCTGATGCTTTGACCAAAATGATGAAATGCCCTTATGACACAAATTCAAGAAGGCATCAACATAATCCACATAAAAAAACAGCAAAGCTTACAGTGTGATAGAATTCTACCGTTATCATCACTTATTCCCCTTGTCTCCCTCGATTGGCACTTCTATTTAATAATTATTACAAGGTTATTTTTTTTAAAAAAAGAAATTAACATTGTAAAAGACTTCAAGACCATTTCTAAATGCCTTTACTATTCATTCATAGGTAAGATGGGCTGAATATAGAGGATTGTTTGATAAATATATTTTTATCACACCTTGAAAATGTGTCACCTTTATTTGTATGTTAAAATAAATATGACATAATGCTTAGTAAAGGCAAGCTAAGCTTGCTGAAATCAGTGCAATTGAAGGGCACATTTTTTTGTATCCTTCTGGGCTTCTTTTTGACTGTAGGTCATACCCTTGAAAGAAATCAATATGAAGAGTTTTTTTAAAAAAATAACCTTCCAAATTATACCAGACTGCAATTCCAAGAAGCACTGCTGTTTTGCACCAAGTGGAAAACAAATTTCTACTCGACATTGGTCAATACTTTCCTTTGCTCTAGCTAATATAACATGGTAAATAATATAATATAATATAATATAATATAATATAATATAATATAATATAATATAATATAATATAATATAATATAATATAATATAATATAATATAATATAATATAATATAATATAATATAATATAATAATATAATATAATATAATATAATATAATATAATATAATATAATATAATATAATATAATATAATATAATATAATATAATATAATATAATATAATATAATATAATATAATTAATATAATATAATATATAACATGGTTACAATATATAACATGGTAAATAATGAAAGTTTCCAAATGACAAGGAAGGAAAAGTATTTGTTGCCTGTATTCTTTAGCTGAAAAAACCTATGTGTCTCATGCAGGAATAACTATTAAAGGTATTATGTGTTTAGTAGAGGATTCAATGAGTCTGTATGCACACTTATATTCAACCATCAAAGCAAGCGTGATCCAATGCAGACATCCGATTTGAGCATTCACCCTCACTGGAGGAAGGTGAAAACTTTTTTTATGTTCACCATTCCATAATATACATACTGTAGGCATTTCCAAAGTGTAGGAATACATGAAAAAATTGCCTATCCAAATTTTGGAAAGGATCTATGGATATAGTTCCCATTCAGCAGAATCCGATTCATCCATTTTGGAACTATGAGACCACACATACAGTAAAAAAAAAAAAAAGGGGGGGGGGGGTTCTGTATAAACTCAGAAAGAATACATGTCAAATTCTGAATCTTATATTACAAAAAAAAAAAAAAACATGCAGAAAAAATAATAGGTAATATGCATACAAAATAAGTATCAACCTGCATGCAGACACTTTCTGCTGAATTTTCAGACAATGGAACCAAACAGAGCTTATGATTGATAAACTGACAAATGAAATTTATAGAATCATTCATCTCGCAGGGATTGTACAGGATGCTTAATTTGAGGAGGGAAGTCCTGGAATCCATTTGGTTGCAACATTTGACAACCTGTCTTGCCCATCAACATGGAAAGGTCATGCACAAATGAACTTTGTATAGAACACTTTCTGGTCTTTATACATACAGAGCAAATGCCACTGTCTGACAGTTCCATAGCAGCAAAATATCATCACAGCTTGAAACTATAAGGACAGTTACAAACTTACAAATGCTGCATGTAAAGGAAGTTGTTGTTTTTTTCCTTTCAATTATTATAGACAATGCCTACGTCCACAAAGTGCTTTATTCTTCCTGCCCACAGTTGATTTTTGGAGCAGTGGGCCAGATTTATATTTAAAAAGGATTAAATATAGATAATATGATTCTCAATGTATTCGATCAACAAGTTTTTGTTTCAGTCAAAGTAAGACAGAGGTGTCAAACTCGTGACATCATGGAGTCATCACGTGATGTATTGTGGCTTTTTTCCCCTTCACTAAATCAGGTGTGGGTGTGGCCAGCACGTGATGCATCCAGCCCGCGGGCCGTGAGTTTGATAGCCCTGCAGTAAGGGTTCAATAGAGCGGGTGGACATTAGAAAAATTAATTTAAATTTGAATTGAATGTATAATTTATAAACAGCATTTGGAACTCTCTGAGAGCCAAGGTTTTGGGAGATTGTACATGACTCCTAGGCATCAAATAGTAGGTCATGGATCTAGGATCCAGGATGGGTGCTTTTTATTCATGATCTCAGACTGACTCATAGGGTTGTGCAGACCTTCAAACTTCATGTTGTTTGAGATTCAAGCAAAGCATCCATTGGAATCAATTATCTAATTAAGGCAAGGCAGCCCTTACAAGAGCAAAGTGACTTACTTTTATTAGGCAAAGTGTCTTATTGAGATGATTTGCAGTTGATACAGGCAAACCTTGAACAATTTACTAATCAACATTCTTCTCAGGTTCCTTCCTTTAGCCAACTGGAATTCAGAAGAAGATACCAATCACTTAACACAGCATGGGTAGGTAAGCAACTTTATTGCCTGTTGCAGGGCCTCCAAACTTGGCAACTTTAAGATTTGTGGATTTCAACTCCCAGAATTCTCCAGTCAGCATAGCTCGCTGGTGAATTTGGGAGTTGAAGTCCACAAATCTTAAAGTTACCAAGTTTGGAGACCTCTGGCCTATTGGAATAAAGTCATTTAAAATATTAATTGATCTGTGTGAATCTCTTATAATTGTCCACAATTTAAATCCAGTGGTTTTTCCTTCCCTCCTTTTTTATCATTTAATGGACACTCAAACTTCCATTTCTCAACTTTAGGGCTTCGATGGCAATAGTTGACATTCCTCTTTTGGGAAAAATCTATATCCTATTTTTAATCATACGTTGTTTCCAATTTTCTAACATTATTTCTATTACAAATATAACAATACAATCTTATGTACATTCACAGAATCCCTTTTTCAGTTAAATTTTCATCCATTATCTCTGAATAAATCCTGTTTCTTTACATCTTGCTTCAAACCTTTGTAACTTCTCTTCCTTTCCTTCTTCCCTTTCTTCTTCTCTCTCCCCTTTTTACCCCCCTGTCTCTCCACCTCCATTTCCCTCTTCTGTATTCCCCTTTTCTATTGCTTTCCAACTTTATATCCACTTTTCAAATTATTTTTCCCTTTTTTGGCTGTTTTTTTAAGTCTTAAATTCTCCATTCTCTTTCCCCCTTTCCCCTTTCTTCCCCAAATAGAGTTACTTGTTCATTAAAGATGGCTTCTTCTTTGTCCCACTCTTCTAGTTGCACAGTCTTTTCTTGTTGTTTCTCATAGGTGCAGATCGCCATTTCTAAGAATTGAAAAACGGAGCCAAAGGAGCCTTTCCCTTCTTGTGTCTCTTCTTTATATTATTTAAATTCCATTTTCAGTTCATCCAGAAGTGATGCCATTGTAGAATTTTTTTAAACAGCCACCCAGTTGTTTTTAGTCATTCAAATATAATATCCAAAAATCCCAGAGTCACCAAGCAATCCAAATACACACAAGCTGTTTCTTTTTACATTTTCTTCTTTCTTCAATTTCTCTTCCTGGTGTTACTGTTTAGTTACAAAGTTCCAGTTAAAATGTATCTTTTAGAAGTCTTATTGAGATTTTACTTAAGATTCTTTTGAAGTCCAGGCAGTCTCCTCCTTCCAAATCCTGCCCTTATTCTTTTCCTCTCCCTTTCTCCTTATAAAAAGGATTTTTTAGTGTCCAGAAATCTTTATTGTCCCTTTGGCACTTAATTATATTTTCAGCTTAATTACCTATTAGTGCCAAAGCAGATTTTTCCGATTTCTTATTCAGCTCTCTTCATTGTCAATGTGAGGAAGGAGAGTGAAGAAAAAGAAAAAACTTTCCCTTTTCACTTTCTTTCGCTACTTCTGACTCTTCTTTGGAGCGATGTTATCTTTTATAAAATTTAAATTCCAGGGTACCTTAGTTGTTGCTTTTTATCCCGATCAGCCAAAACTTTCACTTCTTATCTTCCTCCTGCACTTTCTTTTCCGGTTGAGTGCTTCTTTGAGGTGGCCATTTCTGGCTCAGGGCGCTCCAGCGGCAAGCCCAGGCAGAAACTGCGCACGATTGCGGATTCCTGCCTGCCACCGAAGCCCTGCAAACCACAGGAAAATCTATATCCTATTGTAGCTCCACGCTGTCATTTTCAGGTGGGGACAGATGTAATCATATGGTCAGTATTGTTCTGGTTGCCATCTCAAATCACAATTATGTCAAAGCAAATAAAAACATGTTTTTTTAATTGGTTCAGAAAGAAAATTGTAAAGCCACTGCTGACGCCACTGTGTGGTTGTTTTCCTAGATAAACATAATATTTGTGATCATTTTTAAACCATATGCTCGGGAACTCAGTCATTACTTCCTCAATAAATGTAGAAGGAAAAATGAGTTGAGAAGTTGCCATTAAACATCCAAAAGATATTTTTCTTGCACTAATCATCCTTTCAGTTTTAAAAGAGAAATTAGAAAATGCAAAGAGGTCTGCTGAGTATATTATTCTCCCAGTCCAGGTTATTCTTTGCCATATTTTAACACCTTGCTATCTATAATCACTTGCATCTTTTTTTCCTATCTGATGTTTCTGATATTGTCATTTTATAATGAATTGATCTAAACCACTATCATACTGAATCTTACGAATTACAAACCCAGTCTTTGAGAAAGCACATTTATTTTAGAGAGGAATTACTCTGTATCCCTCGTCCATTATAATAGACAATGGCTAAACGTGGAATGCCTAGTTCCATTACAATCCAGAATGCAATTTCTTTAGTCGCTTGGTGTACAATTTCTCATGCAATGATTTCCTCACCTCCTGGAATAGATCTGCAATATGAAGCTAATGTCTTGGTGAGTGCAATTCTTTCATCCTCGGCTACTAATTACTTCCTCTCCTGCCAAAGAAGTGATCTTCCTCAGATGATCCTGTTGAATGCTAATTAGGCCTTGCTATCCAGATTTCAAATGTTAAGGCAAGCCTGTAGCAATCTATTTCTTGTATCTGCAGTTATTCCTTTATTAATATGTTCATTTTATCAATACTTGCAATCAATATTAATCATGTTCTTGTGAAAAAACAATTGAATAATTGATTTAGGCCATAGGAAGCACATTGACTGCTAATAATCTAAGAAAACCTATTCTTCTGATGGATCATTCATATTTTTCTGCATAGGGGCTAGGAACTTGTTTGCTTTAAAGATGTAACTGGAATTAAAACTGTTCATTAATTAAACTACATAAGATAATCTTAATTCTCATTCAATTTACCAGTCATCAGCATTTTTATTTAATTTTAGGTGTTTATTAAACATATATATGTTGTCCAGGACAGAGATTGGTGTACCAGTGCTACAGCATATTATCCAATTGCTTCTTCACAGCAAGCCATTAAAATAAGCTGGGCTGAGAAAATCATCAAATGATTTACTTAAAAACAAACAAACCATATACAAATCTTTATCAAGAGACCAGGTTAGGAGTACAAAAAACAAGGGGAGGGAGGGTACATTATAGTACTACATAAAATGTAGTGAGCGTTTACTCTAAGATTAACAATAATACACAATATTTCCATAATCATAAACAGTTCTAATCATCAAATCCCAAAATTAAAATTTGATGTCTTTCAATGTCACAAAAAAATCCCAAAGTGGTTTTCAGATAGGAACAAAACTTATTTCTTTAATCATAATAGTCAACTTCACTATTGCTGCCAACTCCATTAATTTCCCCATCCATTCTTCCACTGACGGAATATGTAAATTCTCCCATCTCTGTGCATGTTGTTGTTATCATTATCATTATTTATACATTTATTCCAAGAACTCTCTGAATGAAATGACATATCTGATGCCAATATTTCTTAGCTTTCTTACATGTCATCAAAGATGATTAAGAAGTATCTTCAGATTGATTGCATTTCCAACATAGATTTGACTCACCCTTTATACATCTCTGACAATTTATTAGGTGTTTAATACCAATAATACATCATTATATAAAAGATCTCTTTTTCAGATGAGGATAAAGGAAAACAATCCAAGTTAAAAGAAGGCTTTAGTCATCCTCACTTGGGAATGAGCCCAGTTTCATGGTCCTTTGAAAAACTAGCAGATTTGTCTCCAAAACTGTAGTGTTAACTATATAATTCTTTATTGAAATTGTCTTTCTGATTCTCCAAAATGTTTTTTTTTTTTATTCCAAGAAACTGCCCTCCATTTTTCTGTTCCATTCTGCTTTAGAATTTATTCTGGTAGCATTTTACTTTACCATTGAAAGAAAACCAAACTTGCTGTGCTGTTGTTGTTTTTTCAATTACACGACTTTGCAAGTTTCTTGAGTGTCTACACTTCCTAATATTTTCTAGACCTCCCAAGGGGAGGAAGTTTTACCTGGACTTTAATTGAAATACAGAAAGCTTGGGCAGCAATAAAGGCAAATTTGCATTTCACTGACACTTTCTTTAAAAAAAAGAAAAGAAAAACAAGCATCTTCTTTCATATAAAATTGAATCAGATTTGTTGAATGGATTCAAAATAACATTCTGACATAGAAGTTATGCACAGTTTTAACATTTAATTTAAAATATTTAAAATAAAATTTAATATTTCATTTAATGCAGCAGTGTACAGTTGCTGTTAGTTCTCCTACACTTAATGAGAAATTATTTCTTTTAAATTCTACTTTAGCAACAGATTGTGTGTCAGAAGCAAGGAGAACGTAGTGTAGTTATTGGTCAATAATGGACAAATTTCTTATGAAAGATTATTATTTATTAAGTTTGCTATTCATTACAAACGTGAATTAGATATTGATGAGGTAATGGAAAGACAATCTGTAAATTTTTGGAGAATTTTGAAAGTTTAGGAGGGAGAGTTAACATAAGTGAAAGAACAAGTTATGATCTGTTTGTTAGGGAAAAGAAAATGCATGAACAAGGAAAATTGAAATGAATAAAAAGCAGAATGAAAGAGCACCAAATAAAAGCCCAAAGTTATAAGATAATTAAAAATCCTCATAGCATTCCTTTGACTTTGCATGATACCCAGAGTTGTGTGGATCAAAGTATGAATTGTTTTATTGCATATATTAAACAAATCTGAATTTTTTTTATATAGAAAATGGCTATATAGCTTTCATGGAAAATTTCATAGAAAGAGTCTTAATCATTCAGTATCTCCTAATGTACAGATCCTTTGCTCTAACCTTCTTTTAATTTAATTGACTTAACGTAAATTGCTTAAGTTATTTTTTAAAGATTAGTTTAATTTGAGGGGTACATTTCTACTATGAGGGCATTTAAACTGCATATTTCACCTATGTAAGCTCTTTAAAAAAAGTTGTTGCCATTGTTAGTAAGCAATATTCAATAGTACAACTTTTTAATTTGCCAAGTTTAGATATGAGAGGAAATATAGCCTAATGATAATGCTGAAGTTATTGAAAAGTCCACTAGAATTCAATGCTCAGATCACTTAGAAAAGAAGCTACAACGGAACACTTCACATGCTAGTTATCAATGTTATCCCAACGATGCTCTGTATAGTGCATCTTCACATAAGCCCAAAACAATACTGTTACAGAATTTGCTCTATAGGTTAAAAAAAAGAAATAATAGTTTGATCAGATGAATTAATTTAATTTCATATGCTCCGCCTGGAATTAGTTTAGAATACATAGTATTCATCAGCTGGCAGTACCACAAAGTAATGCAATTGTTTGGAATTTCTTTACTGTTATTCTAATTTTCAGATAGTCATGTTCTTTTATACTTTAGGCATCTTCATTCTCAAAAGGAAATCACTATTTACTAGACTTTAATTTATTTATTCAAAGAACTAATATGTGTGCCTACATTAGATAAAACTAATCAAATCTATTATGGGTTTTAATATATCCTCTTAATTGCATACTGATAAAAAAAAATACAACCCATGCTCCTTTAGTGTCATTTAATGAAATTAAACAAATCAATCAGATTTCTTTTTCAGCTTTATTGCAGAATGTAAGACTTATTCCAAACCATAAAAGGGGAAAACAAGAAGTTTATCATTGTTAGAATTGTGAATATACATATACACAGTATAGACTTATCATATAATATTTCACAAAACATCTCCTTGGGCAGAGGATGGAAATGAAACTATTTTCTTACGATTAGGAGATTAGCTACTGTGAATGTTTACAATATTGACAATATCTTACTTCATAAATCTATATTATCGAGTCCTTCTGGAAAATCATTACACACAGCTATTTAGAAGTTAGAAGAGAACTAATGATAGAGGGAAGGTTTAAACTGTAGCATCTTAATTCAATAGGGAAAAAGAACATGCATTATTCCATCTGATGCCCCCATTAAATGAAATATTATATTGCAATCTAACCCCTCACCCAAGCAGGAGACCCTACATCATTTTTATTTTATTTATTTTATTTGGTTTGTCAATTGCCTACAAGATAATAGGTATAAGTAAAAACATAGTTATGAATACATGGATACATATAAGAAAAATAAAAGAAACAATAGAACAGGGACGGTAGGCACGTTGGCTCGCTTATGCACACCCCCTACAGACCTTTTAGGAAAGGGGTGAGGTCAACAGTAGAAAGTCTAAGGTTAAAGTTTTTGGGGTTTGGGGAAGAAACCACAGAGTCAGGAAAAGTATTCCAGACATTGACCACTCTGTTGCTGAAGGCAACAGTTCTAGATTCTAGTTCTAGGTTTTCTAGGACTAGAATTTCAAGTCTGGTGGCATAAGGTATTCTGCAATGAGTAGAGGAGAGGAGAACTCTTCTTGTGAAATATTTCTGGACTTTCTCAACTGTGTTAATATCAGTTAGGTAATGTGGGTTCCAGACTGATGAGCTGTATTCGAGTATTGGTCAAGGAAGTGTTTTGTATGCTGTAGTTAGTAGTGTAATATTACCAGAGAAAAAGTTATGTAAGATTGGGTTAATAACTCTTAATGCCTTTTTGGCTATGTAGTTACAGTGGGCTCTAGCACTTAGATCATTAGAGATGAGTACTCCAAGATCCTTGACAGAGTTTTTTCTGATTTTTTTTTGCCAACATGGAAGACAGAGCATTTATTTGTTGAGTTTTGAAGTTGCCATTTGTTTGACCCATTCTGATACATAGTCAAGGTCTTTTTGAAGGGTAGCAGTATTGTCTGTGGTGTTGAATAGCTTTACATCGTCAGCGAAGAGAACGCAGTTGCTTTTAATATGATCACAGAGTCATTTATGTAGAGTATGAAGAGAGTTGGTCCTAGAACACTGCCTTGGGGGACACCACTGTTGACAGCTACATAATTTGATAGGACACTCCCAATTTTGACCATTTGTTGTCTGTTTGACATGAATGCTTCTATCCAGTTATGCAGCTGTCCAGAGATACCATAAGATTTTAGTTTTAGGAGTTGTTTGTCATGTACCACTGAATCAAAGGCTTTACAGAAGTCTATGTAGATTGCTTCTACTTTGCCCTGATCGAGTTGTGTAGTCCATATGTTTTTGCAGTATAAGAGATGCAGATTGCAGGATAGTTTTTTTCTGAAACCAAATTGTTTATTCGGTTGTTTGTCTCTAAGTGGAGGATAGCCGATTGGTTAATAATTGATTCCATGACTTTACAGGTGACACAGCATAAAGAGATTGGTCTGTAATTTTCAACTAGGCTGGGCTCTCTCTTTTTGAACATGGGGATGACTGTGGCTTGTGACCATAGTTTTGGCAAGGAGCTGGTCCTGAAAGATTTTTCAAAGATTATGTTTAGAGGTTCGGCTATGGCAGTGGATAGCTTTTTGAAGAAGTAGGCACATATTCCATCTGGTCCAATAGATAGAGATGGTTTTAGATTGCATAGTGCTTTTTCAACATTGTCTACTGTAAAATCGATATGTATTAGATCATTGTAGTTGTCTGTGGTTCAACTGGGAAATACTGGGCATGATCCATTGCTATTTACAAATACTGAGCCAACGAATGTGTTAAAGAGATTTGCTTTAATAGTATCATCATTTCTGACAGTCCAGTCTCTTGACAGCTTCGAGAGATGAAGCTCCCACAACTTCCAAAGGCAAACTGTTCCATTGTTTGATTGTTCTCACTGTCAGAAAGTTTCTCCTTATTTCCAGGTTAAATCTCTCCTTGTTCAATTTCCATCCATTATTCCTTGTCTGGCCTACAGGCACTTTAGAAAATAGCTTGACCCCTTCCTCTGTGTGGCAGCCCCTCAAATATTGGAAGACTGCTATCATGTCTCCCCTGGTCCTTCTCTTTACTAGACTTGCCAAGCCCAGTTCCCGCAACCGTTCTTCATATGTTTTAGTCTCCAGTCCCCTAATCATCCTGATTGCTGTTCTCTGCACTTTTTTCAGCATCTCAATATCTTTTTTATAATGTGGACTGGATGCAGTACTCTA
The DNA here is from genome assembly GCA_033807585.1 of Hydrophis major. Classification (NCBI taxonomy): domain Eukaryota; kingdom Metazoa; phylum Chordata; class Lepidosauria; order Squamata; family Elapidae; genus Hydrophis; species Hydrophis major. Next base: position 293,346,737 of record CM066328.1, on the reverse strand, counting down.
GGTGTGGTCTTACTAAGGCTTTATAGAATGGTATTAGTACCTCACTTGATCTTGATTGTATCACTCTGTTAATGCAATTTAGGATTGCATTGGCTTTTTTGGCTGCCACCACACACTGCTCATTCATATTTAACTGGTTGTCCACTATGACTCCAAGATCCCTCTCACAGTTACTGCTATTAAGTTTAATTTCACCCAGTCTACATGTGTACTTTTGGTTTTTGTTTCCTAAGTGTAAGACTTTACTTTTCTCTACATTGAATTTTATTTTGTTAGATAGGACTCAGTGTTCAAGTATGTCAAGATCCATCTTGACAGACTTGAAAACACAAATCTACCATCAATGCAAAGAATGCTTGGAACATCACAAAGAGGTGAATCAGGATTATTTCTTTTTAATTCTATAGTTCCAGCTGGCACAAGATGTATTTGGAGAATAGTTTAATTGTTCATAGATTGTCTTTAGATTGACTTCAAAAATAAAATCCTGGGTATACAATAGTCTCTATAATTTTTGACATTTTTATATCTTTCCCAATCAAGGTATTGTTGGAAAAGTCAGGTAATGTAGCTTCCCCATACTTTTAAAAAAAGAAACCAATCTTATAGACACATTTAAAATAGAAGGGAATAATATTCTGGCAATATATCAATAGGCATAGCTGGAAAGCAGATGTTCAATTGAGTGCTCTCAGTGTTTAGGGAAAACTATTAAAACTGTAACTATCTCAAATGAGAAATGTTGATAATTTATTGTACTTTTTCTTTTTTCATTTCTGTCCACCCCTTTCTCTCTTTTTAAAGTTGAATTATCCAATCTACTTTATTGTTTAAATTGATTATGCTGGAAATGTTACTGCTATTCACTAAGGGTTGTTTTTTTTAGCAAAGTAATGCCAATGGCCACCATCAGTCACAATTAGCTAATGACACTTGAATTGTTTACTATACAGTTAAATAGACTAATAAATGTGTATCAACCAATAAAATATAACATTTAGCACTGGGCATAGGTATTTGAGTTTGGCTTTATACATTTCTCTTGGGACACTTTTAAAGAGACCTTGGTGATTTCAGGAGACATATAAAATTAAGGTTTATAAGGTATTTGCAATTGTGTAGCTTATGCCTCTTAGAAGCTGTGTGGCCCATGCATTCATTTCCATTTTCAGGATATATGTAAAAGTGGGACTGGCAATTCTTGTCTTGGTGTGTTTTTCATTTGCCTTATGAATAGTGACAAAAAGGTAATTGGTTTCCTTGCCCATTCTCCCAATTTGGTTTGGAAACAGTAATAATGGTTTGGATGAGAGACAACTGGATCAAATTTGTAATGAAAATGTGGAAGCAAAAGTGAAGTTAAACTTATCTCTCCCCCCTCAAATAAAGCTAAACTAAGGAAAAGATGAAGCCTGAAATTAAAGCTAAGTCATAATATCAAAGTATATGAGTTACTCATGTACTTTGACATTATGATTTAGCTTTATATGAGTTACTCTATGAAAGCACAACCAAATGCACAGGTATAGAAGAAGTGATACCTAGCTCAATAGCACAACTGTGAGAGGGATCTAAGAGTTCTGGTAGACATCCACTTAAATATGAGGCTGCAGTGTTCTACAATTGCAAAAAAATGTCAGTTTAGTCCCAGATTGTTTTAACAGAGGGAGTGAATCAAGATCATGTGAAGCATTAATGCCACTTTATAATGCCGTGGTAAGACCACACTTGGAGTAGTGTATCCAGTTTTGCTTGCCACAATATAAAAAAGATGTTGAGACTCTAGAAAGAGTGCAGAGAAGAGCAACAAAGATGATTAGCTAACTGGAGGCTACAACATATAAAGAATAGTTGCTGTATATGTCTAGTCTGATGAAAAGAAGGACTAGGGGTGACATGATCCCAGTCTTCTACTATAATATTTGAGGGTTGTCGCAAAGAAAAGGGGTCAACTTATTTTCCAAAGCACCAGAAGGCAAGATGAGAAACAATGAATGGTAATTAATCAAGGAGAGAAACAACCTAGAAATAAGGAGAATTTTCCTGACAATTAGAATAATTAATTAGTGGAACAAATTGCCTCCAGAAGTTGCGAGTGCTCCATTGTGGGAGGTTTTCAGGAAAAGATTGGGCAACCATTTGTCTGGGATAGTATAAGGCAGGGGTCTCCAACCTTGGCAACTTTAAGACTAGCGGACTTCAACTCCCAGAGTTCCTCAGCCAGCTGGCTGAGGAACTCTGGGAGTTGAAGTCTGCTAGTCTTAAAGTTGCTAAGATTGGAGATCCCTGGTATAAGGAGTCTTGCCTTGGGCAGAAAGCTGAACTAGATGACTTCCAAGATCCCTTCCAGCTGTGTATATACTTGTTTATGATACATATCTCTCAAACTGTTCATAGGATTGCAGCTTTCAGTAATATAAATATCACCACACATGTCTATTCACCTTCCACCAAAACTGGTGGGCTTTCAACCATTTTATTTTAGGAGTATCATTCCATCATTTGTGTCTCTTTATTTAAAATACAATTTGGCCAAAATTGAATACTTGGAAGAAAATTAAAATCAAGTGCTTGACTTTGCCTTTGAAATTAATTATGAAAAGTATTTAATTTTGTAAAATAACCTGTATTTATTTATATGTCAGCCAAACTACTTCTGGCACCATAGGATTACTGCAATTAATTAATGAAAACAAAATACATTCCAAAAAAAGCTCTTCATGTGAAAAATCATTTTATATTCCCCATGATCCACGAGAAAGCCTAAATTCTGAAAACTAAGCATAAGGCAAAAAAACTCCCCTACATGGAAAAACATCCATCTTCTGAACCTCCTGACATAGACAGAGGTTTCAGTTTTTCCCCCGATAGTTAGGGTGTTGTAAATATGAATCATGGTAGATAATATCACAATATCTCCACTCAGAAATTATGAAACCAGAACTATCAAGTAGGCAATCCAGTAAGTCCCTTTGCCCTAAAAGCAAAAGTCACTACAGAGTCCACCCTGTAGACCAAGGGTTCCCAACTCCTGAGCCACGGTCTCAAACCCCAGGCCACAGCCCAGTAAAAGTGGTGGGTGAGCACATGTGCATCCCCACTTGCGTGAGGAGTGAGTGAGCACATACACGCATGCTCCATTTGCATGAGAAATGGGTGTATATGCCGCCACCACTCACACAAATGGAGCTGTGCAAGTGTGGGCTTGGCAGCTGCTCACGTGGAACGATCCCCTCTCCCCTCCTCCCCCCAGCCAGTCCGCAAAGCCAGAAAGGTTGGGGAACTCTGTAGTAGACATTTGTAGAAATGCCTGAAAGGACGACCATGTCATTGAGTGACATCAGTGAGAAATTGTTTAGAAGAACTAAATGGCAGCATGAAGTTGACCTTTCAGGATCTCAAAAATAAAAACCAACATCTAAGGAATTGGCTAATACCTGGGTTGGATATCACCAGGAAATTCTAGGAAAATAGACTAATAATGAAGTTTTCCTTCTACAAGAAAACAGTGACAACACACCTCCATGTTAAGAAAATATGCCTGCATATTATCAGGAGCTGAGCTCACCTTAAAAGAATCTTTGCTTTTACACTATTAAAGTTTTGTTTTCTTTTTCAATGAGTGCAAAATTAATACCTCTATTCATAATTGCTCTGAGAGAGGGTTTTTTTTTTTTTTCCTTTATTGGTTCCTGGCACAAGTCTGAATGCCCTGGTTCTTGTTAAGCCATAATGACTTGTTTGGATTTCAGGCTAAGCCAAAATAAACCATCCTATGGCTTAGCATTATATATGAAGCATGCCATTGAGTTATGAGATCTTGAAGATCATCTAATCCATCCAGTCTAATTCCAGGTGGGGATTAGATCCATGTGTGTGTGTGTGTATGTATACATACATACATAATTACATACATATATATATATATATATATATATATATATATATATATATATATATATATACATGCATATATGTATGTATATATTCATTACATAATGGTTTAAGCAGTCTGCCCTGGAAATAAAGACCAATGAAAACTTTTAACTTCCTTTTTAATCACTACAGGTATGCTCAGCTGTACATCTTTGCATGTTTCTCAGTAATGATTCTTAGCTTTTCCAGTAGATCAGGTTTCTCTTTGTAGCAAATGCAGAGAGCACCAGCATTTTACTGCTGATTTAAATGGCTTAATGTACAGCTTCATTCATCATTATAAACCACGGGTTTGCTTCACTTTCACTAAAGGATTTGATATTTTAACGTGTAATTTGCAAGGCCCTCATTCCTTTGGTGTGAAACTAACCTTAGCAGCATGGCTTAATGGCTGAGTTCTTTTAACAAAGCATCATTGTGTTCACTGCAGAAATCAAACTAGGGATTTTGAACTCTGGGATTAGGAAATGTGATGCCAGCAAGCCCCTCTGATCTGCACACACAATTAATCCAGGCAAGATATTCATTTCTCAAGCACACTCAAAAAAGTTTTCTTTGAAGTTCCCTCCATCCCATGATATAAGCTGTTACTTCCCCCCCCCCCCCCACTTCCATTCACGAGCTCATTTTTATCCACCCATACTTAATTTCCTACCCCTGCTGTTGTGACAGCTTCATAAAGCATATACTCCCACTATAGACAGCTTCCTGGTAACAATTCAAATGCAAATGATTTTGGGATCCTTTACTGAGCTGGGCAGACGTTCCAGTCCTCAAAACCAAAGCTATTACAGTATTGTGGAATATAATACTATGTCTTTTTTGCATTTGGTATAAAACCAAGTTCCATTTTTCAATTTTTTAAAATTTTAATCTTAGGTTACAAAACATAGCAGATTTTGTCTTTGAGCTATTGCCAATACTGTTTGGTGCATGTGTAACTGTTTCAAGTTTCGTAATGTGAGTTTCATAGTGTGAGCTGCCATGCACACTACAAATTTTGTTATGCCTGGGTTATTGAATCGAAACATGCACTGTATACAATTTCACGGGGTTTGAAACTGATATATCCCATTTGATGCTTTGCAGTGAAGTCTCCTTGTATCTTCATCAACCCAGACACTTATTGCCTATTATCTCCAGGTTGTCTTTAACCCTTAACCAACCAACCTTGTTGCAAGCTAAGAAATTTGCTCTTTTGCCTATATGCACATGGGTGTGCTCATTTGCTCTTTGTGCACATGGGTGTGCAGTGCTTTCATTTTCTTAGATAAAATTAAGTAACAGAAGAAAAAACATAAATATAATACTTACTGCTGTAAGCTCAGAATTAATAATTATGAAAACAATACAAGCAGGTTTAATTTGGAGGAAAGTCTGGGAAAAGGAACTATAAACCAAACACATATTTTTTCTTTCTATTGGCAGCTTCCCATCCAAATGTTGACAAATAATCTTTATCAAGAACACTTTATTGCGAAGTTGGTGTGATTTCTGCTACTCTTTCTCCCGTCTCTGTTCTTTGTTGAGATTTTTTTAAAAAAGACATTTGTTCGAATGATCTCTGGGTAGTCTGTACAAGATTCCCACCTCTAATTTTATTCTCACAGCATTTGAGGAATCCTGTTGGCCATTTGAAAAGTGGCTGCTTTTAATTCTACCTCTCTCCAAGAGTGATAAGAATTCCTTCAAATTTTGGGTTGGGGCAAGGGGAAAGGAGAGGTGGCTTTCCTGAGCAGGGAGTGGCTGAAAGATATGGGTAGACTTTTTAATTTTTTTTTATGCCCTGAGCATCACTGTCAGTTGGCAGAGCTTTTTCTACTTCTGTCTTCCTTCTTCATCTCTTATTTCTGAGATCAGCTACAAGAAGGAAGATAGTCACTGCATCCTTTAATTAGTGATTTTTTTTTCCAGGTGTGAAGGGAGGGGAAATCCACGTGTATGCTGGTGGCATTTTTACTTCATTGTAATGTAAAACAAAGAGACAGACTTCATTGCAAGGTTAAGGGGTACCTACTTTCCTTCTGCTCTTTCTCCCTCCTGTGAATTTCAAAATTCTCACAGCCTTCCTCAAAGCATTTGCTTTCCTTTTATTTCATCAGTGCTCAACATGAACAGAAGCAATTGGATGAAAGGGAACACATTGGTACATTAAAGGACTGATGAGCTATGAGGATGAATGTTCCTGGTCCAGTTTCCTTTTCCTCTGTGGATTCACCAGCAGTTATGACCGATTTCTTCAGAGGCAGAGTGAAAAGGACTGTAGTATACTGCAGTGTACTGAAAAGGACTGAGTGGGCTGTTGTGTTTGATACTGGCAAACTGCTCTCTGACTGGTTGATCCCTGTCACAGAAGTCCAAGAAAACTTTTTTTTTTGGTGATATGTTGTTGGGTTTTTTTACATTTGCTGAGCACGAGGACTTTGATGCTTCCTATAATGAATTGTATCTAGAGAGTAAAATTCTGCAAATCACTTCTTGGCTGAATTTGAACTTCATAGAACAACATTTGGTTGCCTACACTTGGCAAATCTCAAATAAGATGAAACTGGTCAAATGCTGCCTCCTGGTGAAAGCCCCCATACAGGATATGCACTGTGTAAAAAAATAAAGATGTTCCATCCAGGAAAGAGGGAGTCAAGTAAAACCACATACATGGAGATATAACATAATGTAACATCTTTATTGCTCTGAGGGAAGATGATTTGTAGGTATCTGATAGGAAAAGGAGTTGATGAAACAATCTGGCCTCAATCTGATAAAATAAACATAAATTGAGAACTGATATGATGAGTGTTTTGTATTGACCCATTTTGCTTTCCTTTCAGAGATCATTACACAGTACAGAAATCTTTTCATTGAAATCATTAGTAGTTATTTGTTTGCTAAATGAGTTTAGAGATCTACTTAGATATAATTTAAATACCATTTAAAACTCCATTAACTATGTTTATTACCAAATTTAAATAGTATCTTTGATTGAGTTGCTTATAAAAAAAAGAGGGGAGGAAAAAGAGTGAGAAGGAGAGAAAAAAAAATAGAAATGGCAGGCTGAGTTAATTAATTCCAGGATCTTCAACCTCTTGAGGCAAAAGTTCACCATCACCATGGCTCATTGCCATGTAACAAAGAAAGTTAGTAAACTTTCATTAAAACTGCCAGATGAAGGAGTGGAAAATTGAGACAGAGTCAGACTTATTACTGGATAAAATGAGATACAGACATTTGAATATCCACTCCAAAAATTATTATTGCGTAACTATATAAATTATAATTATTTAAATTAGTCTACCTATATTTGGATCACTTTAATGTTCGTACTATATTTGTTGGCTGTTTTTATATTGTTGTTTAATTGTTTTGAGAGATGTCCAGAATCCTGTATAGAGACAGGCAACTACATAAATTAGATTAGTAAAAAAAAATTAAAGGTCTGTGTTTTTATCCAGTGAAATCAATTTCATTCCATTATTTTTAAAAAATACTCCTGGTGCTAATAGGAGCAATAGCTAAAAACATCGAATTGCTATTCTAAACTGCTTTGACTATGTATCTGTTTTGGTGACTTTTAGCTGGTGCTTAGTCTGCTATTCATTATTCTGAATTATTCTGTTTCAAAATGCTGGGTAGCAGGTAATTACTTAATTATCAATTTACTAAATGTATACGCTGACTGAGTCTCTCTGACTCTGGGCAGTTAGATAGAATTGAAGGCTGCTGCATAAATTCTGTTCCTGCAAGATTGCTCCATTTTAAGAACGATCAAATCCTAACAGTTTTGGTTTTTATTGTCATCTTTTTTTCCAATTGCAATTCTTCCATGCATATTTGTTGTTTTTGAAAAACACTGCATTAAAGCATGCATGTATTTCTGTGCATTTGAAACTGCATTGCAAATTTGGGAAAATATATATTTCAAACAGCAATTGCAATTCAGTTAATATATTTTTTAGAAAAATAGATTTTCCTCATGTTAACTAACAAGCTTTGCCTCCATCTCTATTTGACTGTATTCTTTTAAAAATATAGAAAAAATATAGAACAAATTTGCAAAAAAACATGCCAGTAAAACATTTAGTTTGCTTCTAACTCAACTCAGCAAAAAGATATTGCAATACAAATTTAATTCAACATATGTATATCGAACTGAAATTTCAGAAACATGCAGCAATGAAAATAATACTCACTGATCTTGAGATAAGAAAGATATTAATAAATCTGTAAGGATTATTATAATCAATAAAATGCTCCTCTGTGAAATAAATATTCATATATAAATTATCCATTATAAAAATGTTGTACCAGAAATATGTAAAAGATGTTGATAATGATATATAATAAAGGGGAAACATCAACTGTACATTTCAATTTAATTCAGTGCTGATTTTTCTATAAAATAAAAGTCCCACAGTTTGATATTTAATTTTCTGATGGTCAATAGGAACATTCCTATCAATTCTATTGAAGCTCTGCATTTCATTAATTTCATTTTCTGAACATAGTCCAATATTTATTGAGCACAAACAGCAGATCTACACAGAAGTTTTCAGGTTTATTTAATGAGAAACAATGCGAAAGTATCAGAAATTGTAAAGGATATCGAATTATTTTTATTAGAAATCATTAACAAATATTAAATAAAATATGTATTAGAATTTTAAACAATTCTTCTTTTTTTACAGTAGAACTTGCTGTCATAATACCTCTGATTTTCTGAGATCAGATTTGTACTTTTTGTTTCTTTAATTAGATAAATAATTTCCTTAAGGTGATTCTTTATCAAATTGCCTATTTGAATTTTTTTCTTTTTCTTTTTATACTTTAGGATAAAACATACCCAATGACTGTATCTACACCTACTGAAAGGATTCGTTGTTACAAAGGCAAGAATTTATATAGTTATTAACTCTGAACACTTATCATGATACAAGGAATATAAAACCAATTTATGTTTTAAGAACAAGGTTTTAAGTTTAATAGATCTGAAATCTTGGCCACAAAAATGGAACAATTAGAGTGTCTGATGTTTTTTCAGTTATTGCTTAGATGAAATCTTTAATTCAATTGTATTAAAGTAGTACAGGACTTTCATTTCTGTGACATCTTATTCTCTGCAGCAAAAATCCCAGTTTTAATTTATTTTATTTTTATTCTTCTACAAGTACCAGAAATGCAATTGTAGCCTTTTATATGTCTAAATACAAAAATGAAAATAGAAATGGTAGGATTTTTTTAAAGTCTTTTGTTTTATACATATAGGCAATCAGGAAGTATGTGTGTGTGTATTTGTGCATGCATGTTCATGCAGGTGTATTTTAAGGTGAAATTAAACTATAAAAAGAAAGGGAAAAATCCAGTTTTCATCAAGCTTAGGCTCACAATCATGCTAGCCAAAATATTTTCAACAAACATAAAAAAAAAAACAATGACAGTGTCTTCAGTAAGCAAAGAACATATTTATCAAATATTTCCTACTCTGTATAAATAAAGATGATTGGATCTAAACTTTTTCAACTGAACTAAATTGTTTTTTATTCTTCCTTTATATTGTGTTATTATTTAGCATTTATATCCTACTGAGACAAAAATTCAAAAACACAGGAAATCCCAAAGTCATAGGATAAAAGAGAGATGATTTATAAACTCATAATCACCAGTTTTTGATATGTTTCATCATTAGTCAAGCTGAGAGAACAAATTGGAATCTGAGTGTCTGGTGAGTTTTGCGCAGGGATCAACAGATACAGTAAATGCAACCATGATGAAGGATAATTCATATTAAGAGATAATGGACATTATATGCAATTATGACCATAACCAACCAGTAAGTGGGTTTACAATGAATCCCACCAAATGAAAAAATGGAAGTGGATGAATTAATTGCTGGGATTGCTTTTTTTGCAGTTTCTTATTATACTGCCTATTTTGGTCCATCTATAGCTACTTTTTAAAAATGCACTTGGCACCCATTATAAAACCAAGTTGTCTGAAATACGAAAAAGGACAGATCATTTTATGTTACTTTTCTTTAAATTTCCTTCTGTCTAACACATGTGGCTCTACAACGAGTTTCTCTTTCTGATTTCATTCCCCCCATCAATCTTTTGGTGCATCGAAAGTTAAAGAAAGACACTGGGTGAAAATGGCTCAAGACATAGCAAGACTGCCTATGTGAATTACTGAATTCAGGGATTTATCTCTCAGCTAAACATTCCTATTGGAATGCCCTTTTTTTCCTTTGTTTATATTTAACTGAACTTTTACAATATAAATAGCAATGCAAATTACAGACATAATTGTATGGGACAGACAATTTAAAATGTGGAATTCTATACTGCTGTTGTACACATTGTACGCATAACTACATGCATTGATATCAATTTTTGATCAAACATTCATTAAGACTATGCTGCATTTAATTCAAGTGAATGAAGAGAGCTTTCCCCCAATTTATTGTACTGTTTTTATTTTTTTAATTGTATTTTGGAAGTAGTCACAAGGGTGCTTTTTCCAAGGGCACAAACTTTCTTTGTTTTTTCCTTGAAGATATTTCACTTCTCATCCAAGAAGCTTTTTGGATAAGAAGCAAGGAAAAAACAAAGGAAGTCCAGTTGCCTTTGGAAAAAGCACTTTTGTGACAACCATGATCTGGATGACTATCTCCATAGAGGTTTAATTTGAGTGTAGTTAAATTAAATTTAACTTTACTTAAATTGTAAAGACAAGGCTATCACAGTTTGGCAAATCCTCTAAGCAACCCACACTTTTATAATCACTATCACCTTTATATATATCACCAGCCATTTATGTAAGCTGTAAAACATTGGAGAACCAGATGAAGTTGGTACAAAACAAATAATCAATAATAGGGAAGGATGCAGTTGGAAGTTGGAGCAGTTATCCACAACTGGTACCACTTCAAAACCTATATACGTGTTTCTTATTGCCATGCTCTCAACAGTCTAAATTGTTCTAATCCAATGTCACTAAATTCAGCTAGTTAATGTCAATCCAATAGAAAGGACTTGCTGCTCATTTAAATACAGCCCATTGCAATTCAGTAAAGCCGATTGCTGCCTAAACTGCAAAGCTGAGAGAATATCAGGTGCCCTTATTTTTGCAGGTGTAGACAACCACAGAGATAACCTTGAAAACAATGCAGCAATGGTTGCAACATGTGAAAAAACATGTATGTTTTAAGCCCAAGTAATCAAAAAAAAAATGTTAGGAAGAAACTCAGATTGCCAAGGCTCTAACCCCCGGGTTGTAAGAAGTAAAAATGCAGCCAGGCTTTCAAAATTTACACCAGCCTTTTAAGGTAGGACAGATTAGGAAATACTAAGAAATATTGGAACAATACTTTATTGATATAGGCCAGGGGTGTCAAACTCAATTTCATTGAGGGCTGCATCAGGGTTGTATTTGACCTTGGAGAGCCAGTGGGCATGGCCAGGGTGGATGTGGCTAGCATGACATCACTCATGTCAGAGGGGTGCCTATGGTGGCCTGAGTGCTTGGCCAGCAAAAATGGGCTCCTGAGCTCCGTTTTCATCTGGGACGGCATCCTGCAACCCTCTGCCAGTGAAAATGGAGCTCATGAGGGCCACATGCAGCTGTCCTGAGCTCTGTTTTAACTGGCATAGGCACCATGGGCTTGTCCTTCACTGTTTCCAAGGCAGCCCCACAGGCCAAATCTAAGCATCTTGCAGGCCAAATCTGGCCCCCGGGCCTTGAGTTTGACACCCCTGATATGCTATAGCAACAGAATCTTGAGCCCATGCTTTTCTAAACATCACTGCATAATTTCCCAAGGTGTATCTGTGTCTCTGTATAACTAGTTCAGGCTGACATCAAAGTCTTTCAATCCATTGATGGGCCACCTCTGCATTTGTGAAATAATGTAGATCCAAAAATAATGAATATTATTAATCTCCATTCAGTTGCCGACTGAATGCTTACTGGTTCATGTTCAGCATCATGTAGTTGAAATAAATACTTGTCTTTCCTTTTCTCCCCACCAAATGCTTTGGAGATTTAGTTGCATTCTAGAAATATTCATGAGTTTAGGTCTCCAAGAAGAAGGGGAAAAAAATCAAAATGGACTTGGTTTTATTGCTGTGCCTAATGAGAAAGAATTAAAATCCAGCAGGGACATGGCCCAGAACCTTTCTCTTCCTCTTATGTGTCAGCTTGGCTCTCTCTAGGTCTGTGATCAACTGCATTCTAAGTGAAAGTTGACATTAGTTCAACTTTCTGCAAATGCAGGTAAAATGGAATGTGAACAGCCTAAAACTCAGTGCTGATCTAACCTGGTTCTGCATCATTACCTGTAATTGGCATCTTCAGCTTAGTATAGCTCCAATTCCATGCCTTTAATAGCATGGATTTTGATAACTATAGGTTAGAATGGTTTGGGGTTGTTGTTTTTTTTCTGGTTTTGCTTTGCTTCGATTTGCTTTCTTCCTCCTGTCTTGTCTCCCAGCGTTACTATTGCAGTTTTACAGAACAGAACTTCATCTTGGAAAGAAATCCCTGCCATTGGCCTTTAACAGAAGCTATAGCAATATATAATAGGGCTATAAAATATCAGATTTTCCAGTAACTGATTTTCCTTATCAGGAGGAGCATATTTTACCATTTAGATTTTGGACAATATTCTGTCTGTCTGTCTGTCTGTCTGTATCTCTCTGTCTCTCTCTCTCTCTCTCCCTGACACACCCACACCCACACACAAATCATAATGCTCTATAAATTAGTCTAGATTAGCTGGAAGAAGTGAGATTATTATTATTTTTTTCTGGGAGCTAGGGTACATTGGAAGAAATGCAAGCCTCAGGTAGTGTTTGTTATTCCTCTTCATTATATGTTATTCTATGTGAATCAGTAAGGCTTGCTTAAAGGAGTCTTAGCTGTACCTGCTGTGAGCTTACAAAGATTAGATGAAAGGATTCCGGAGAACATATCAAATGCACACGCATACTCAAACACAGTGGGTCAACTGGGGACAACTTTGGGGGGGGGTGTTTTTCCCCTCCCCCCTCTCTCCTTCCTTCTTCTCTTCTTCCCGTTCCTTTCTGAACACTTACAATTCTGCTACCTGCCTTAAAAGGATATGGTCACATGGGTTAGGATCTTCGTGGTTTTTTTTTTTAAACTGCGAATGGCTGTCAATGGCAGGAGATGGTAGTCTTTCTTACCACTAGGATAAATCCTTCTTTCTGTAAAAAATATTGCTTTCTACTTTTTCGTCTTTTTTTTTTTTTTTTTTAATATAGAACTGAAGGATTCCACAAAAATTGTGCTTATGGGATCAGGGACATTCCACAGAAGGTGACCAGCTGAGCAGAAGCAGTCATAAATAACATGACATTTGTAGTGATGGGATTCAATTTTTTTTTTTACTACCTATTCTGTGGGCGTGGCTTGGTGGGAGTGGCAGGGGAAGGATACTGTAAAATCTCCATTCAGAGGTGGTACTTGCCGGTTCTCCAAACTACTCAAAATTTCTGTGATCCTGATGAACACCCCCTCTGGACATTTGTAACAATAATCATAACTAGGGTTAACTATGGTTTATTTGAATGGAAGATGATGGAAGAAACTGGTTTATCCTAACAAACCAATGGAACTCATTCCTACAGTATGTAACAGCAAACAGCAGTTTATCTAAAGCAAGAAATAAATGTTCCCTGTTTTTGTTCTTTTCCTAAGGAAGGAGAGAAGCAACCTGGAATGGAGGAGAAACTTCCTAACAGTGAGGACAATTAACCAGGGAATGGCTTGCCTTTAGAAGTTGTGGGTGCTTCACCGCTGGAGGTTTTTAAAAAGAGACTAGACAGCTACTTGTCTCAAATGGTCTAAGTCTCCTGCTTGAGCAGGGGGCTGGACTAGAAAACCTCCAAATTCCCTTTTGGATCTATTCTGATTGATTGATCTTTCAACTTACTGGACTCTAACAGACATTAAAAATGGAGCTGGTGTACATGAGAGTTAGGTTTTGGTTTCGAGAAATAGAAGAGAAGAGAAGAGAAGAGAAGAGAAGAGAAGAGAAGAGAAGAGAAGAGAAGAGAAGAGAAGAGAAGGGAAGGAAAGGGAAGGAAAGGGGACGGAAGGGAAGGTGTTAAGTTCTGCGCATGGGTGCAAGGAACGGAGACGAGGCAGTGAACTTCAACTCTTTATTAAGCATACTGAACAGAGCAATCAACAAGGGCAGCAGCAGCCCTTTTATAGGGTTGGCTGCTATCCTATTAGCCAATGAAAACATGGAAGTGTTAAACCCTTGAACAAATGAGAGTTGGCCCATTAACACCAATCAGACTTCCCAGAAAGGACCAATCCGATGTCGCTAATATCAGCCAATCAGAAGTGAAGGATTAGAACCCTGCTTTTTACTTAAGGTTGTTAAAACTTTATTAAACGCCTTTATTAGTTCATAACACCCCTTTCCCCTAGGTTCCGTTTGGGGGGCGTGGTGACGTAATCCTGTAGATATGCAGGTTGTTTCAACTGTCTTAGATTTGTGCTGTCCCACCGGTTCCTGTCTGTAGTCCAGTTTCGGTGGAACGTTTTTTGATTTCTCTGGTACAGCCAGTTCCGCATCCTCACAGGACAACTCGGTGCTGCTGATTCTCTCGTTGTTGTCCTCTAGTCTCTGCGGGCTTGCCTCGGTTGGGGTATTTCTCTGTGGCGAGGCAACCCCCATCCCTGATTCTTCTTCAGGTGACGCGCCGGGCTGCTGACTTCCTTTGATTTCATCATCCAGCAACTCGAATTTGGTTCCCTCGACATCCCCTCCCCCCTCAGTTTGAGGGTCACAGGATTCGTGGGAACTGGGTTGCAACCTCGAGCGAAGCTGATCTATATGGCGTTTCCATATTTTCCCGTCCCTCGTTTGTACGGGGTACGATCTGGGCCTGGTGGCTTGGGTTACAATTGCTTCAACCCAAAACGGTTTGCCGGAAAGATTTTTAGCGAAGACTAAGTTGCCTTCCTTGAATTTGCGGCACTTTCCGCTAGATCCACAGGGTTTCTCTGGAGTGTAGGCTGGGTGGAGACGGTCAAGGTGGGAGCGAAGCTTGCGTCCCATTAACAGTTCAGCTGGCATTTTGTTGGTAATGCTGTGCGGAGTGATGTGTTGGAGTAGGAATATTCTGTTCAGTTTGTCATCAATGTCCCCATGGTCCATCTTGTGGAGAGTTTTTTTTAAGAAATTGGACCATTTGCTTGGCCCTACCATTGGCCACAGGGTGCGCCGGCGAGGTTAGTGCATGGCGGATGCCCCGGTCCACGAAGTATTGTTCGAACACCAGGGTCGTGAACTGGGGTACGTTATCAGAGACTAAAACGTCTGGCAGTCCATGTGTTGCGAATAGTTTATTTAATTTGCGGATGACTGAATCGGTTGTAGTAGTCTTCATCTTGTGGATTTCGAGCCAGTTAGAATAGGCATCCACTGTTAGGAGGAATGTATGTCCCTTAGTAGGTCCCGCAAAGTCAATGTGGATGCGGGACCACAGCCCCCAGGGGGTTTTCCACTCCATTGGAGTTGCTCTAGGTGAGACACTGCTGACTTCTTGGCACTTTAGACAAGTCTTCACCCAGGCTTCGATCTGCTTATCGATGCCCGGCCACCACTCGTGGCTTCGTGCAAGCGCTTTCATACGCACGATGCCAGGGTGACCGTCATGCAATGCTTTCAAAACTGCTCATTGTAACCGCTCTGGGATGATGACTCTGTCTCCCCATAGGATGCAGTCCTTCTGCGAGAAAAGTTCTGTTTGCCAGTTTCTGAAAGGGGTGAAGTCGTCAGGGGTTTGTTCTACTGGCCATCCTCATTCGACCCAGCTGAGAATTCGCGACAGGACAGGATCTGTTTCGTTTTGATAGCGATGTCTCTGGCTGTTAGTGGCGGTGAATGTAGGAGTGTCTGGAGTGTCATGAGGGTTGGAGCTGAGTCGTTGATGGTTTCCAGAAGTGGGGCATGGCTCAATGCATCAGCGTGGGGAATGGCTTTCCCCGGGCGGTGTTGCAATTTATAATTGTACGCAGCTGAGAACTCTGACCAACCAGTCATTCTAGGTGACAGTATATAAGGGGTTGGCTTGTTTCCCGCTATAATCCCCAGCAAAGGCTTGTGATCGGTAATAATAGTAAAAGCTCATCCATACACATATTCATGAAATCGTTTCACAGCAGATACAACAGCAAGAGCCTCTTTGTCAATTTGGCTATAGTTACGTTCAGCTCTCGATAAGGGTCCTTGAAAAATAGGCAATAGGGGCCTCTCTACCATTTGGGAACCCATGACTTAAAATGGCTCCTACTCCAAATGGTGACGCGTCACACGTAATGGTTAAAGGCAAAGTCTCGTTATACTGCATTAAAACAGCATCGGAGGTTAGTAAGTTTTTCACTTGTCGGAATGCGTGCTCCTCTCGGTGTCCCCAGGCCCAGGTGGCTTTTTTGTCAAGAAGTCTATGTAGGGGCTCAGCTACGGTCACCTTCTGGGGCAAGAAGATGTTGTAAAAGTTAATGATCCCCAGGAAAGCTTGGAGGTCTGTCCTATTCTTGGGTCTTGGGGCATTTTTGATTGCTCTTAGTTTGCTATTAGTGGGGTGAATGCCTTGCTTATCGATTAGGTACCCCAGGAACTCTACTTTCTCTGTACACAGTTGACATTTATTTTTTTTAACCTTTAGGCTGGAGTCTTTAAATTTCTGGAGAACCAATCTAAGACGCCTCTCTCGTACTTCTCTATTCGGGGCCGCAATTAAAACATCGTCAAAATATGGCACGATCCCCTTGATCCCTTGTAAAAGTCTCTCCATTAGACTTAGAAAAATCCCTGGGGCCACGCTCACTCCGAATTGGAGTCGGTTGCATTTAAAAGCGCCTCAGTGTGTAACGATCATCTGTGCTTCCGCGGTTTTTTTTATCTACAGGCAGTTGTTGGTACGCCTGCGCTAAACCCAATTTAGCGAAGACTTTTCCGCCCCCCAGGGAATGGAGAAGGTGTTGAACCATTGGCACCAGGTAAGCGTTCTGTTGAAGGGCATGATTAAGGGTGACCCAGTAGTCCCCACAAATCCTTAATGATCCATCCGGTTTGATGGGTGTTATGATTGGCGTTTCCCAATGGGCGTGGTCAGTTGGTTCTAAAACACCCTGGGCTATTAATTTATCGAGCTGCTCGTCGATCTTTGGTTTTAGGGCAAAAGGTACCCGACAAGGCTTAAGGTGGATGGGGGCTACTTCAGGGTTAAGGTTAAATGATATCGGGGTCCCCTTGTACTCACCTAGTTTGTCTGCAAAAACGTCCTGGAATTCCTGGACGAGGGCCTCCTCCCAGTCATCACTTCTGGTTTGGTGAATGCCGGCTACCTCGATCCCGAGTGGGGCGAACCATTGAAGGCCTAACAAAGTAGGCTGGTCGTGATTGACAAAGGTCAGCAGTAACGACACAGTACGATTTTTGAATGATACTTGGACTTGGCTGGAGCCGATGACCGGAATTCGGTTCCCAACTCACAGGACGATTCCCTGTGATCTGGCGGCAGTTGTTTTCTCTCCGAAATGGGCTGGATTCTCGCTTGCCTCTACAGACCTTCCCGATGTGGCCTCTTTTCCCACAGGAATGACAGAGCGCGTCGAGGAATTTGCAATTTGATCGTGAGTGGTTTGCCTCACAACCCGCGCATTGGTACGGTAGTCTTCGGTTCCGCGGGTTGCGTTGGTCGCGTTCGGACCGGAGCTGGTTGACCTCCTCCTCATCACTTTCTGATGGAGATTCGAGGTCCTCGTGGTGGGCCGCTGTTGTGTGCCTCTCTAGGCGAGGTAAGGTATCGTTGGTGAGTTGACGGAGTGGTGCGTTAGTGCGGCGCATTCGGGCGGCCAACTTCCTGGTTGCTTCTGCTGCAGTAGCGTCTTTGATGATATCGGCAAGTTCGATGTCCCCTTTGGCCATGATCTTGCTCTGCGCCGTCTGGTCATCTAATCCCAGAACTATTTGATCTCTCAGAGCTTCTTGGAGGTCTGCAAACCCACAGAGGCCTCCCTGGTTCCAGAGGTCCACGATGAAATCTGCGACGCTCTCTCCTTTCTGTTGGTCCCTCTGATAAAACTCTTGTCTTCGGACAAGCGTTGGTATGGCGGGTGCATAGTGGGCCCGTAGAAGGGGCGCAGGACATCCCAGTCCATGGATTTCACCTCAGCCGGTTTCTCTAGTGCCTTGGTTATCTTAAAGATGGCAGGCCCACAATGGGTCAGGAACACTGCTCACTTTTTCCCTGTAGTTGTGTCTTTCAAGTTGTTGGTCTCCAGAAACATCTGGAACCGGTCCATGTACAAGTCCCAATCTTCTTGTGCCGGGTCAAATGGAGCGGGTGGTATGGCGCCGCCAGACATTTTTTCCGTTGTCGATGTGCCTTCAGCCACATGCTCTGTTTGGTGCTCTGTGAGTGTTCAATCAGCTCAGATGTCTCCGCATCCCACCTTCGTCACCAGTGTTAAGTTCTGCACATGGGTTCAATAAACAGAGACGAGGCAGTGAACTTCAACTCTTTATTAAGCATACTGAACAGAGCAATCAACTAGGGCAGCAGCAGCCCTTTTATAGGGTTGGCTGCTGTCCTATTAGCCAATGAAAACATGGAAGTGTTAAACCCTTGAACCAATGACAGTTGGCCCGTTAACAGCCAATCAGACTTCCCAGAAAGGACCAATCCGATGTCGCTATTATTGGGCAATCAGAAGTGCAGGATTAGAACCCTGCTTTTTACTTAAGGTTGTTAAAACTTTATTAAACACCTTTATTAGTTCATAACAGAAGGGAAGGGAAGGGAAGGGAAGGGAAGGGAAGAGAAGAGAAGAGAAGAGAAGAGAAGAGAAGAGAAGAGAAGAGAAGAGAAGAGAAGAGAAGAGAAGAGAAGAGAAGAGAAGAGAAGAGAATGAAGGGAAGGGAAGGGAAGGGAAGGGAAGAGAAGAGAAGAGAAGAGAAGAGAAGAGAAGAGAAGAGAAGAGAAGAGAAGAGAAGAGAAGAGAAGAGAAGAGAAGAGAAGAAAATGAAGGGAAGGGAAGAGAAGAGAAGAAAAGAAAATGAAGGGAAGGAAAGGGAAGAGAAGAGAAGAGTTGGAAGGGACCTTGGAGGTCTTCTAGTCCAACCCCTTGCTTAGGCAGAAAGCCCTATATGATTTCAGACACATTTAATACAATAGAGGTAACAAAAGTCAAGATTGTGGCTTTGTAGATTGGTATTCCTGCTCCTTTCTTGTGACATATAAAAAAGGGATGGGGCTTTGATTGGGTGACTTTCATTTTCACTTTTTCGACACATACACACACACTGTGGTGGCTGCTCAGTGTGAAAATATTTGCAGACCAAGGATCACCCTTGGCCTTTAATGTGGGCCAAGACTATTCTAAGAAACAATTTTTAAAGGCTATATTTGATTTATTTGATATTAACATTTTATTAAATTTAAATATAGTTTATATAATAATTTTCCATTCATGAATTTAATTTGTTCCACTGTTTCTTTTATATTACAGAACAACTGCAACATTTTCTGGTTATATTATGTACATCTGCACCAAACTAATGCTCCTATTACATCCAAATCAAAGTTTGGCCTATTTGGTTAAACACTCTTTAGATTTTAATAGCATTTAATAGTCATATTGCAAAGATATTTTCCCCATCATTTCCTTGGCTCTATTTTTCCCATTTATTTGTATACTGTATCTCTTCCACTCCCCCTTCTAATAACTTATTTATTATAAGTAACTTCAATAAGAATAACAATGATTCATATGATCTGCTGAGCCATTGGAATGTGACATATTTTATATGATTATGCTTTGCTTATGCTTAGGTCTCTGTTATTTCATATGCTTCATGGGATTAGTACATCTAGTTGTTAATACACTCCCTATCCCTTCTGCTTTTGCTAAGCTCTTCACAATAGATAAGATTAAGGAATGGAAATATTTCCTGTACAATGAATACCAATATAGGTATGCCTCCTTTAAAAATTAGTTCATTATGCAGCAATAATATTCCAGTATATGCAACTAGTTCCTAATTCAGAGCTGGATACTTATTTATTGTTGGTATTCATCTTCAGCTCCCTTATTACCAGTACCATTAAAATATCATAAAACTAGGAAGAATTGCTATCCTTTAATATACTCCTTCATTAGTGAACATTATCCATCTGACACATTTTGTAAACACCAGAGCTTCGTTGAACTGTGCATTCAGGATAACCTGGTCTCTCCAGGAAGAAGAAAAGAAAAGAAAAATCAATACTATTTACCTTCATGAGGAAGGGGAGGAAAAAAAAAATGTTGGTATTTATACATTGATATGATTTTGAGATTTTTTTTTTTATTCAAAGGCTAGTTTGATCAGAGAGTGTTGTTCTCTTGGCTTTATTGTAATTAAAGTCCCCTAAGCCAGGGAATATATTAAAATAATTATTATTTGTTTTGCTCAGTATGCTTAAACTGTTTTTGTGTGTATATGCAAATATGTCTTATTTTCAATGGCTAAATATATGCAATTTATATATTACTTCATTAAAAAAGATCTTGAGTATTTGAACTTTAACCAATATATTTTTGAACAAAACTATCATCACCAACAAAGATATTTTTCAGTAAAGAAATGCACTGTTGAATTCAAGAAATGCAAAAAATGAAGAATAACTACATTTTGATCCCTCATATT
This sequence comes from Hydrophis major, assembly GCA_033807585.1. Taxonomy (NCBI): domain Eukaryota; kingdom Metazoa; phylum Chordata; class Lepidosauria; order Squamata; family Elapidae; genus Hydrophis; species Hydrophis major. Next base: position 293,326,075 of record CM066328.1, on the reverse strand, counting down.
AGTTTTGGGGCAATGTGTATTGGATGAAATCCTCATTCATCCATAATAAAAATATTGAATCCAAAAATAATATATTTCTGAAGAAATCCTATCCTATACGTACACTCACATATTTATTGTAGACAAAACTATGTGATTTTGAAATAGGAAAAGTAAAACATTAGAAAAGCAATCAAACAGCAAAATAAAAATAGATTGGGAGATTCCCTAGTCTCCGAGTTTGGTTGTTTTTTTGCAGGTGTTTCATTAATCAAACTAGCTAATGTCATCAGTGCATTTATTCTTGATATTTTAATCTGCTTCATGGTGAAAAAAAAATTAAGTCAATTACATCTTCATCCTGTAGAGGGTTGACACATTCTCATCTTCATATCAATAAATGAATAAATAACCCCCATACAAAAGTAATTAAATCAAATAAAAACCCCACAATCCTGGCTAATGCATTCCAAAGATAATAATAAGCAAACAAACTTGTAGAAGCATTTCATAGGCAGCAAGCCATGAGTAAGGTATTTCCTTAATACTTAACACACCATATGAACTATGAAGATAACTGGAATCCTCAAGTCGGAATTATTTGAGAGTTAATTATTAAGCCAATAATAGCAGTGTAACCCTTGATTTAATAGTGAGGAAGAGGATTTAACTTGCTTAGGAACAGTAGTCAATATGCTGTTAGTTCAATAAGTAAAGAACATGGTATAAAAATTGAAAGTCAAGTTTTATTTCAAAAGATGCAATCTGGAATATGATATCATTAAAGAACTTGGAGGAGTTATTTTCTACAGTTAAACCTCCTCCATTACAAAACTGATATAATAGAACTCCAATAAAAGTCCAGTCATAAGTTGTGTAGTAAAAAAAAAAACTTTAAAGATTAAAAAAAGCTGAAATAGATACAAGAATGGTCAAGCAAGCTTTCAAAAGCTTTGAATGCTTTATTTTAAAAAGGAAAGTATTTTCCAAATAAGGAAAATAAAGGCACATAAACGGTAGCAAAATAAAAGAATATTGAAAAGGCTGGCTGGGGATGTTGGACTGAAATTCCTTTGGGGACAAGAACTATCACATGGGAGTGAAAGAAGTAATAAAATACATAGCTTTTGAAAATATCCAAAGAATGGATATCAGCTTCTATTTGATATTAGCAATCAATCAATTGGTTCATCAGAGTGGGAGAGGCATGAAATTCATATATAACAAATGAAAATTATGCACTGAAGAGATGTACAAAATACAGCATGTTATTTGTGGATGGGTTCCATGGAGATCTATACTTAAATGGCTCCAAGAAATTCTATATCCAATCTGTAGACAGAGAAATTAGTGGATAATTGTTCTAGATTTCTCCATTATTCCACAGGCAGACAAATGTGAGGTTTAGATCAAAAGGACAGTGTGCTGCAATAGTCCTAAGTGTGAAAAATGGTCATAAGTCACTTTTTTCAGTGCCATTGTAACTTTGAATGGTCACTAAATGATCTGTTGTAAGTCAAGGATTACCTGTACAAAAATATTTTACCCTAGAACAAATGAGACCTAATTTCTATTAGTGTTTATATTAGTCAATCCATTGATATACTTGTCATAATTTTAATTTATAATTTATTGGTGTAGGTATCTTCAAGATTTATTGACCTTGGTCAAAACAACAGATTTCTTGAATTTTCACTGGGACCTGTGGCTGGCCACAGTAGCCACCAAAGACCAACTGAGAAGGGCCTGGCTCGGGTCTTATCTTTAGTGCCAGTTGTCTTGATTTCTGATTTGTCTTTAAATGAGCTGGTTTTCTATTGGTGCAGGTGGATGTGGGAAAATCTTAATTTATCATCGTCATTAGTTTCCTATTTTTATTATTATTATTATTGGTCAACTCCTTAAGATGAACAGAATAAATATATAATAAAAGTAATAATCGGATTAAATGGGAGCTAGGAGAAAATGCAGTCAGCTTATCTACCTTACCTTCTCTTTTGTATTTCTCAGTATATGGTAGAAGATAAGAGACAAGGAATCTCATATGGCATGGGTCAGGAGGAAATCTCTTGAGTCCTTACATCTTTTTCTTCTTTCAATGAAGCTGAAGTTTTTTGCACCTTATTTATTCCAATAGGGTTTTTTTCCCCCTGCAGTAGCAGCAGCAGTGCTCGTCTCTATTCTCCCAGGCATCATATAAATACGTTTCTTGTTCTCTTTCATGTGAGCTTCTTTGTTGTGGCTCTCCTGTATCAAGCTGTCAGATCAGGGACCGCAGAGGCACTCATAGCCCTGCTTGATAAGATTGGGTGTCTGTGCCACTCATCACCAAAGCAGGCAGCTGAGCTCAGGTACTTTCGGGAAACAATATGTGAAAAAAGAGAGGAAGAAAGGAGGTTTATTCTTTTGCAAGTACGTGGCTGAAGTTGAATGGGAAAAAAAATGAGACACTTTCTAATACATCAGGTATTAATGCTAACAATATTCTACTCTGCACATAATCTACATTTTCTGGCAGCATAGATGTAACACTTCTGCTATTTGGAAAACCAAACTAATTTTGGAGGAGTCTTAAAATGTAACTTTCTTTTTAGTACTTCCTCTTAATTTTCTGACAACTGGAGATAAAAATCAAAAGAAAAGAAAACCTACAGGTGCAATTAAAACATACAAACATTGTTTAAAAATGTAACATGAATTTTAAATAGAATAACAGAATTGGAAGGGACCTTGGAGGTCTTTTAGTCCAACCCTTGTTCAGGCGGTAACCCTATACCATTTCAGGCAAAATAAAGTTAAAGAAAATAACCTTTTGGTTATTCTATTTTATTACAGTACATAGCCAGTGATTTCATCTATGTAAATAATTTTTTTGGCAAAACCCATCTGTTCCAATAGTAATAACATGAATCTCCAGTTCACGTTGTCAAATGCCTTTTGAGCATCTAGGAATATCAAAGCCATTTGCTTTTCAGGATGAGCCTCATAGTATTCCAAAGTATCCAAGATTACTCTCATATTGTCTCTGATTTGTCTCTTTGGCAGAAATCCATTTTGACCTGGGTGAATAAAATTATTTAAATATTTTTTAAGTCTTTCTGCTAAAATTGAAGCAAAGATTTTATAGTCTGCATTCAAAAAGGAAATAGGTCTATAGTTCTTAATTTGCAGTGGGTCAGCCTCTTCTTTTGGAATAAGTGTGATATAAGCCTCTGACCATGTTTTGGATATCATCTTTTTTGACATAGCTTCATTCATAACTTCTAACAGTGGGATGCTCAATGATTCTTGAAATGCTTTATAGAATTCTACCGGAAGCCCATCTGGACCTGGTGCTTTCCCATTATTTTGTTTCTTAAGTGCTTCATTTAATTCCATCATTGTTATATTGCTTTCTAGCATTTCTTCAGTCTCTTTAGGTATCTTCGGAAAGTTAGCATTCTGTAGATACTGTTTGACTTTTTCCTCATCAATATTCTCTTGTTTATATAGTTGTCCATAGAAATCTTGAATAATTTCCTTTTTCTCCTTATTGCCATAACAAACTTGGACTTGATCATCTGTTAGCTTCAGTATTTTTCTTGATTCCTTCTCCTTTCTCAATTTATATGCTAGCCATCTACCTGGTTTATTTGCATCTTCAAAGTAATTCTGTTTAGAATTTCTAATTTTCTGTGCCAGTTCTTTCTCTATTAATTCCATTTTATGTTTAATTACATCCAGCTTCAATTTGATATCTTTTTTCTGTGGCATTTTCTGTAATTCTTTTTCAAGTCTTTTATGCTCATCTTCCAAGGCCTTAGAAGCTTGCCTTTTTCTAATATTCTTTTTTTCTTGTATAATCTATTATCAAACCTCTAGCATATGCTTTCATTGTATCCCAAACATTCTGCATTGAAGTATCTTCTTTTTTATTTTCTCTAAAGAAAAAAGCCAGTTCCTTCTCCATCCATTGTATCTTTTTCCTTTAAGATAGTACTATTTAATGTCCATCTTGATCTTTTTTTTTTGTCCCTTCCATTTAATTGTCATTGGGCTATGATCTGCCCAAGTACTTGTTTCGATATTTGTTTCTTGAATATTGGATATTAATTCTGTTGAGATCCAAATCATATCTAATCTGGACCATGATAAATGTCTATTTGAATAAAAAGTATATTGTTTAGCTTTAACATTTCTTTCTCTCCAAATATCTTTTAAAGTTAGTTCGTCTGTCATTTTAAAAAAAGATTTAGGGAGAGTCTTTCTATTTTGCTTTGTTGTTGTTGCTATATAGTCCAGTTTATTGTCCACAATTCCATTAAAGTCTCCCATCATAATTATATTAACATAGTCCAGTCCAATTATTTTCATGTGTAGTTTTTTATAAAACTCTTCTTGTTTATCATTTGGAGCATAAATTGCAATCAAGAGTATTTTTATATTATTGTCCATTATTTCCACCATTAATACTCTTCCGTCTTCATCTGTGTAGATCAGTTTTGCTAGGATAGCCTCTTTAATGTATAGAACCACTCCTCTTTTCTTACATTGAGTCAAAGAAGTAAATATTTTCCCTAATTTTGGCTGTACTAACAATTGTTCATGTTGTTTTTTAATATGAACTTCTTGTAGAAAAATTATATCGAATTTTAATTTCTCTAATTTATGAAAAGGTTTCCTTCTTTTAACAGCTGAATTGAGTCCATTTATATTCATTGTAATCAGTTTTTTTTCTTCCATGATTTCTATCATTATCGCAGCCAAATTTTCTCCTTTTTCCTCTTCTATATTTTGAAATCTGAGATAAAATTCTGACCTTTTCATCTCCCACCTCAACATCCCACTTTTTTCTTGTTCAACCACTGTTAATCTACTGTCAATATTTCCAATCTTCTCCTCTCTTTGTTTACCTTCTTCCTCAATTTTTTGGAATCTCTCCTCATACTTCACCATCATTTGTTTAATATTTTCCACTTTTTCATCAGTCTTCTCTATTCTTTGTTCAATGGTGTCTGATTTTATTTTGAGATCTTGAATTCCTTGCATAATCATCTGTAAAGCTACTTTTTCTTGTTCTTTATCTTGCTTTAACATTGTCTGAATTAAACGTTGTCCTCCAGCTGGTGGGGATGCAGTAGTAGAAGTAGAAACACCAGATGATATTGGTTTCCTGCTCATTTTAATGCTTCCAAATCTTCAAATTCTTTTTAACTTTTAGTCCAATTGGTGAAACAGCCAATTATAATCCAAAATGGAAAAATCCAATAGTAAAAGGCCCAAAACCAAAGAAGAAAAAGAAAAAGGTGAAGAAAAAAGATCTTCAGGTTCTTCTAGACCCTAATCCAATTACGAAGTAGTCCCCCATCAAAAATGAAAAATAGAGAGAAAACCCCCCCCCCAAAATAATAATATTGATTGAGAGAGAAAAAAACAAAAATAAAAAAGGAAAGAAGAAATTCCTTCAGGTTCTTCACACCTTAATCCAGTTGAAAAGTCTCAATAATCAAAAAAGAAAAACATAGTGGTCCAAAAACATGGATAGAAAAAACAAAAGGGTCCCAATAAAAGTAAGGAGAAAAAAAGAAAAATAAAGAAAAAGGTCTGAGGCTTTCCCTTTAAAATAAAAAGCAAACATAAGAATATTACGAGAATTGAAATTTACAAAAAGGCTGGTGAGTAGGGGTATCCCATATATATATATATATATATATATATATATATATATATATATATATATATATATATATATATATATATATATATATATATATTTGTTTTCTTAAGTTTTCGCGGGTACTTACATGTATATATAAAAGCACACTGCACTTTATTTAGTTATCCAAGGCTCTTATTATGACTCTCTTCTCCAGCAACTTCAAAGCCAAGCCTCAAGTATTGAAATATTGATAAGAGTCCAGGAAAACACCTGTAATAATATTTTGCTGTGCTCTCCCTCTATCTTATCACATTAAGATGTCCTTTTAAAGGAGTCTTCTTACAGTTCTCTCCAATTCAAGTAAAATATTTTCAAGCCTCTAGTTGGCAGTGTTACAAAATTTCTTAATGCTCTTCCCCCCCCAGCCAGAAAAAAAGGATAATTTATGCAAAAAAAAAAAAAATAGCCAAAGGGAGCCTCTATCCTAAAAAAATTTAAAAAATCAAAAGGAGCATAAAGATATATGTAAGAGAAAATTCAATCCGGTTATCTACAAAGTCACACACAAAAATAAGAAAAAGAAAAAAAAATCCAAGCCTCAATTTGACATCACTTTAAAAAACGCCACTCATACAGTTTTTGTCAAAAAAAAATCTCACAGGTTTCTTCTCTATTCAAGGTGCCCTTTCAAATCTCAGCGAATTTACAACACAAAAGAAGTTTCTCACCCAGCCGACACACTTTCACTTCCAGCCACTTTCTTTCCGAAGCTGTCCCGACTTCAGCAGCTATGGAGGGTGCCTCTCCGCCACCAGCAAAAGGGCTTCTCCCGGATCAAACCAGAGATTTTGCGATATCTCTGGGATCCTGGGACAGTGCCCTTCACAATCCCTGTCTCTACAGGATGGTTTAGATCCGTTAGGACCGACCAGGGGCAAAAATATTGGCTGTGATCTCAAAGCCCCGAGATCGCAGCTGTATCGCCGAAACGAAGCTTCGCCTTCTCCAGGAATACCAAAGACAGTTTTAATATATGTCTCATAAAATCATGAAATGTAAACGTGGGAAAGGACCTTCGAAACCATCAGACTAACCCTATATGAATACATGAATTCCTGAGAGAAACCCAGCTAATCTGTTTAAAAATCTCCATCAAAGAAAAGTTCACCATCTCCTGTGGCAGTTTGTTCCACTGTTAAACAGCTCTTACACTTTTTTTTAATGTTCAGCCAAAATCTATTTCTTTATCATTGTTTCTTGTCCTACTTTCTGAAACAATTCAGCTCCAGGATCTTCATAGCAGCTCTTCAGATAATTGAAGATGGTGATCCCTGCAGTTTTCTTTTCTCGAGGCCAAACATCCAAAGCTTCTATCCAGTTCTCAGGAGAGACTCTTTGTCATCTTAATTGCCATTCTCTGGACACGTTCCCAGTTTATCAAAGTTCTTTCTAAAATGTGGCACTGAGAACTAAATACAGTATTCTAATTATGCTCTGATCACAACAGTGTAGAAAGCAATGATGGCTTTATTTGATTGAGATGGCATACAGAGTTGTTTTGTTGGTTTGTTCTTTTTTTTTTTTTTTTTTTGAGGCTGCTTGAATTTGTTTGCTTTTTCCACTGCATCACACTGTTGGTTCATGGTCAGAGTGCAGTTCGTCTAGACACTCAGATTCTTTCCTCATGTGGTACTGTCTAATAGGATTTTCCCTTCCTATACTGATCCCTTCATTTTCTTTCCTAAATAAGGGATTTCTCTCTGTTGTCTGTATCCCTGGAGAAATTTGCCTTAGTGGTTTCTATCCACTGTTCCATTTTGTCAGCATACCTTCATGATTTTGCGTCATTCATATTTATAATCCTTATCTAGGTTGATTATAAATATATCGAACAGTTCAGGCCCCAAAATATGGTTCCCTGGTACACCATTCAACACTTTCTTTCTGCTTGAAGTAAAGCCATTCACATACTCTTCATTGCATGCAGTGCTCAACCAGCTATATCTAATGGTAGCATAATCAAGTTTACACATTTGCTGTCCTCTATCTTAGGATACCACAGAGAGTCCAATGAATGTTTTGCTGAAATTAAGCACACTATGAAATCCACTTTTATGTGGTCAGCTAAACTGGACACTCAATCAAAAGAGACAATCAGGTTGGCATGGCATGAGTTCTTGATAAATCCATGGTGCTTCTTATCAAACTATGCATTATTTTTTAAATGCTCAGAAACTTCCTGCTTAAAAATTTGTTCCAGAGTTCTGCTCATCACTGAAGTCAAACTTAATGATTTACACTAATCTAGGCCCTCTTCTAATTGAGGGAGGGAGTCAACATTTACCCTTTTCCAATCCTCTAGCACTACATCACCTTCATAATTTTTCAAGCACCATCAAAGGAACTCTGAAATGACATCATCAAGCTCCTTCAAGACTTTTTTTTTTTTGAAACAAATTTTTATTAATTTTAAAGATAAAACAACACATCATTAACCATTAAATACATAAACACATAAAACCTCTTAACATTGTAAATCCTTACAAGTCAAACAAAACATTATTTTTATACAGCATAATTCCAATTTATCCCATCTCCATATGGACACACAAACATCTTTCAGCAAGTTTCTCATTTTTTCTCTTTACTCCTATTCAATTTCATTTCTCTTCCATATTTATCCATTTTATAGTCATCATATTCTTTTCTTTCTGGCTTGTATAAATTATTCTCGTCTAGCATTCCTCCAAGGTTTTATTGATTCTTTCCTTTTTTTTTTATTTATAAAAAACAAATTTTGTTAGTTTTACCATAAGCACAGTACACAAACATACAAACACAAAACATAAACAAAACTAAAAGATCTTTTCTGAAGGTTGTCTGTTCCCGGGTTAAAACTCTTTACACAGACACAAATTCAAACATCATGTTCAACCCATATCTCCTTCCAAATCTTATTATCATTTTCTTTTTTATATATATATATAAAAACCATTTTTATCAGTTTTATAAAAACAATGCACAAAAAATCAAGGCATAGCAGCTTATAAATTCTTTTCTAAGAAAAAAATAATAATAATAGACCAATAAAGCATAACATTTCCAGATTATAATATCAATATTTCATATAATATTAACTTCATATCTTGTCCCTACTTCTCTTTTCCATCCAAATTATTTATTAATTAAAATTTTATTGCCTTTTATCAATACACAAAATCCAAAAAAAAAAGCATATATATCCTTCCATATCTTATTACCATTTTCAATAACATTCTTTGTCTGTTCTATTTCCAATTATCCATTCATCTTTTTTTTCTTTTACTATACTTCTCCTGTACACCAATTGGAGTAACATCTATAACTCATTACCCTAACTTAGAAATACTACATATAGCAATCTTTCTTGGGATTCTGTTTAAAAAAAAAAAAAAATTCTAAAATTACATAATAAATTTTATATTCTAAATATACATATAAAAACACACTCTTATATACCCTCCAGAATCTCTCTTTTAATCTAAATTAAATTCACCCATTATCTCTAAATAAACTTTTTTTCCTTAGGTCTTGCTTCCCCACATTAAGGCTTCTCCTCCCCCCCTTTCTCTCTTGCTTATTCTTCTCCTTGCCCTTTCTACCCCTTTGTTTTTTCTCTTCGCTTTTCTTGCTCCTTTTCCTTTGCTTTCTAACCTTGCCTCCATCTTTTCGCTCATTTTTCTCTCTTTTGGTTGTTTTTATAATTCTTAAAATCCCCTTTTTCTTATCCTTTTTGTCCTCCTTTCCAGAAGGGACCCATTGTTCATCAAAGATGGCTTCTTCTTCCTCTTCTTCCTTGTCCCAGTCCTTCTGCTGCATAATCAACTTTTCAAAGGAACATAACGCCATTTCTAAGAATTGAAACAAAGCGCCCAAAGTATCTTCTTTTTTATATTTTTGATATTCAATCTCTAGTTCATCCACAGACGATGCCATTATGAAAAGGGAAACTTTTTCCAAAACAACCACAAGAATTTTTAATCAAAGACAATCAAAAGCAATTAAAAAAAGAAAAAAAGTTCCAAAAGTTAATACTTTTCTTCCTTCTTCTCTTTCTCTTTCTGAATTAATTTTTAATCAAAGAGGTCCAATTACCATATATCTTCTTTTGGGATCCACAAAGACGTTCTAATCAATCTCCTCCTTTTTCAGCTTCTGCTCCAATTTTTTTTTCTCCCTTCCCACTTGCAATGAGAATTTTAATAATCAAAAATCCATACCTCCAGCAGAGATTTTCCAATTTCTCACATTTTTCAATGTCCAAAAATCCCTTTGTCTCTTATATTAGCTTTCAAAACAATCCACTTTCAATGTCTAATATATCCAAATATTTCTGCTTTTTCCGTGGGGTGGGAGAGTAAAAAAAAAAAAAAAATTCCCTTTAACAGCTTCTCCGCCGCTTTTCGCTCTTCTTAGGGATACAATGTATCCTCCAGCAACAAACAGCTCAATTCCAGGCAATTTAAAAGGTGTTACTTGACCCGGCTCAGACAGAACTTTCACTCTTCACACTCCTCCAGCACAGTTCTTACCCGGTTGCTGGCTTCTTCGTGGCGGCCATTGCTGACCGCCGCTCTACCGCCTTGGGAAAAAGGGGTTTTCCCGGAGAAAGGGGGGGTCTGCGATGCCCCCACCTCCCTTTCCGACTCCCCTCTATCTTCAGCTGTCCCTACAGGGCAGCCATATCCCCCTGACCCATCTGGATCGGGGGTACCTCGACGGCTAGCCCAGCAGGAATCGCGAGCTGTCGCGAATTCCTGCTGCCCCGAAGCCACGCAAACCGGAAGTTCCCTTAGCTCCTTCAAGACTTTTGAATGCATTAGTCTTGTCAAGATCTCATATTTTATTGTGATTATTTTATAGTCTCTTCTAAAGAATACTCAATAAATGCTAAGGGTCAATTCAAGCTTTAGCCTGAATATACAAATATTGCTATTTTGTATGTGTTTGTGCATTTGTGTGTGGTTCCTAATACAACTCTTGTTGTGTTTGATTTTCTATCTTTAATCTGCCATTGAAAGTAGTGATAAATGTGATATTGTAGGTTTTCGCAGAAGGATGCTTTTGCCACAATAATTTCGTTCTGAACTGAAGGAGCCTCTTGGATGAGAAGTGAAATGTCTTCAGTGAAAAAACGAAGTCCTGTTGCCTTTTGAAAAAGCATCTTTGGGACAACCATGACCTAGATGATTGAGAATCTCCATAGACATTTAACCACAATGATGATTTTCTTTGCACTGTATGTGCTTGGGGAGAGAAGCATTATGGGGAAATGGGAAGAAGCAAGAATTAGATGCACTCGTGTGATTAAGATATGGAAAATCGAGCCAAGCATTCTTACCTGGATTGTTAAAAAGACTACAGGTAGTCCTTGATTTGCAACAGTTTATTTAGTGACTGTTCAAAGTTATAATAACATTGAAAAATGTGACCTATGCCTATTTTTCACATTTATGACCATTGTAGCATCCCTATGGTCATGTGATTAAAATTCAGATGCTTGGCAACTGGCTCATATTTATGATGGTTTCAGTGTCCCTGGATCATGTGATCAACTTTTGCGATCTCCAGACAAGCAGTCAAAGGGTAAGACAGATTCTTAACAACCAGGTTACTAATTTAACAAATGCAATGATTCACTTAGCAACTGTGGCAAGAAAGGTTGTAAAGTGGGGGGGGAAACTCCCTTGACAAATGTCTCACTTAGCAACATAAACTTGCAATCATAAATTGAGGACTACCTGTAGTTGCTGCCTAGAAAGATTAAGATCCAGTTTGATGGTTATATAAGTAGTGGAGCTTTGCAGTTTTTTAAAAGGGATTCTGCAATTGATCTGAAGCATCTAGAAAGGTTAAGGATTAAGATCAGGTTCACCGATAAACTTTCCTGAGTTCAGGTTACCAGAGACAATCCCTAAAGAGCAGAAGTGTAATATTATTAATTTGTTCCTTTTCATTGTGTTGTTTTTAACTCAGTTTGTGGAAGCTGCTACATGCTGCTCAGAGACATTCACAACTAGGAACCCTAACCCTATAAGTCAAGTAAAATAAATGATTAATAATAAATGCACATCCCATTTGACAAAATATGTTAATAAACAACAGCTAAACTAAAGTAGTGTAGTCTCAACTACATAGCCATTGAAAATCAGAAGTACTTTTTAAAATAAGGAATGGGAATGGCAGTATGCAGCTAAGTTCTGATATTTACAATGATCTTTCCCTTTGGGGAATTAATTTAAACCAGAATTTCTTATGCTGTTAATATATTTTAAAAGGCATATTTTGCTCAAAGTAAACCTACCAAATTCAGTAAATGTATAGAGTGACTCAAAGCTCTATATCTCCAAAGTTGCATGTTCTTAAATGTGTTTTGTTTAATTTGGTGAGCTTTAAAGTATAACAGAATGTTTAGAGAAAATTGGAATTCACTACCTAATGAACATTTAGTTTGGATGTATTAATTTCAGCCAGTAACCAGTGTTATAAAAAGAGACAAAGAAAATTATGAAAAAACAACTGTACAAATATGAGCTGAGCAAACAGGGAAAAAAAAGTAAATGTTGCAGCAGAACAGACAATTAAGATCAAAATTCTTGAATAAAATTTGTAGGTGAATCTAAAAGGAAAGGAATATTACAAAATAATTTGACAACACAGAACATATTTTTGTAAAATAATGGGAAAATATAGACTTATAAAATATAGACAATATATCTTATAAAATTTAAACATCTGGAATATTAACCATAGATAATCAAAATCATTATCAATATATTAAGAGAAAAGTTATTACTAAGGCAACATAAATTTTGTTAGACTGACCTTGAGTATATGACAACAGAAGAAAGATGATCATTCTTTAGGAATTGTTATGAAAAGGATAATGGAACAGCATATGAAGGATAGATTCAAATGAACTCTCAACTAGCCACAGAAACCTTATCACATTTCCTATGTAGAAGTGATGATAGAAGGCTCTTGAATACAGCCTTTAAAAAGAACCTTAATTGTGATGGGAAGATTAATTAATCAATTTAGGAATATGAATTCTCCCATTCTATAATCAGTGTCCAGAAGCCACTCTCTAATGGCTCTCTAAGCCTGAGTGAATTAAAAAAAAAACCTATAAGATCTTAAAAGAAGGCCACAAGAACATTTTTTTAGAATTTCTTGTGATCATGAAGATCAAAATTTATTAAATTGGATGTATGGAATCACTCCACCTGATTCCATACATCCAATATTTAATCATAAATAGCCAAACTCTCTTTAGGTCAGTCTTAAGCCTCAAGATCATATTGGATATGCATTTTGTGATGTGCAATAGACCTCTGATAATCTTAATTTGCATGACATTCATTGAACTACTACTATTTGCATAGGTACCTAGCTGGGAATTATACAGATCTGAGCTAGAGATTTAGCTTGAGTAGTTTTAAAGCAACAGGGATTCTTTCCTCACTTTAGCATGAAAGAACTTTACAATGTTTAAAGCACTTTTTCAGATTTGTAAGTCCAGAGTCAATGTGCCCATTCCATAACCCTAAAGTCACTCGCAAAGAACAACACCAATCATAAGAATCTTGCCCAGACCTAATCTTACAGCAACGTGTACAATCCCATGAACCATGCTCTGAGTTCAAAAGACTCCACGAACAAGGAAATACTAACCTATACATTGATTACCACACAGAATGTATCAAAAGCAAGACCTTCAACTTACATCCCAATAGCCATCACCCCAACATCCAACATTAGACATGCACGCGCCTTACTTCCTCCAGACCCACTATTACATATCTAAAATGTAAACTACTCAACACAAGAAGCCTCACAAACAAAATGCATGAATTCCTCATCTTATTAGGCATGACATTCAACATTATATTTGTCTGTGAGATGTGGTTAAATGCATCTTTTCCAGACTCCATTACCACAGTCAGAGAATATCATGTTTATCGGTCAGATTGCAAAATCCGTAGAGGAGGTGGAGTTGCTATCTTCTACAAAAAATCCCTAAATCTAAAAAAGATTCAAATTATACAGGAACTTTCTCTTCCAGAGATCATCACCTGTGAATTGTCCTCAAATACCACAATCCACTTCTTACTAAGCTACATATGATTATGGCATAGTTCATGCAAACAGGCTAACTTCACTGCTAACTTGGGCTGCCTCTTGCCCACAGCCTCCTATTTTCCTTGGTGACCTCAATCTACCTCTTATAAATTGGAGCCTAAATGAATATACATTCAAATCCACACTTGCAACCCTTTACAATGCTGTTACTACACTGGGACTGGATCAATTTGTAACTAACAACACTAGATTCAACAACTGCCTTGACCTCATCTTCTGCAACAGCTCAAACTTAATATATGGCCTACAAATAGAAGAACCCTTTTCAAACAATGACCACAGTATGATCGACTTTTGTCTAAATTTACACCCTCACAAAGAGGAACATAATGATGGATCCCGAAAATACAATTTCAAAAAAGCCAACTATGATCTCATAGATGCTGACCTATCATCTCTTGATTGGCACATTCTGTTCTCTAGCTGTAATACTACAGAAGACATTAAAATGCATTCTTGTTTGAACTTGAAAGAGTCATTAACCTATATGTACTATTAGTAACCCCCCAAAACAAAAACAAAAACCAAATTACCCATAACAATAAGGAAACTTCAATGAAAAAAAAAGATAGCTATGGTGTAAAAACAAAACTAACTATGAAGCAAATTTTAAAAACCAACACAACACCTTATGCCGACAGATAAAGGCAGAATGCCCAAATTACCTTATGCTGACAGATAAAGGCAGAATGCCCAAAGCAAGAGGAAAACCTCCTATGTACAAAATCCACCCGCACTTTCTACAATTTTGTAAACAAAAAACTTAAAGACTCAAGAACCATTCCATCCCACCCAAGTTGGGAACTTCCGGTTTGAGCTTCTTTGATGACAGACTGAAACCTCGTCTCCGTGAGGCTTCGATCCGTGCTTGCCGCTGGAGTCCCCCGAGCAGGCTGGTTTCAGGGCTAAGCCACCCCGTAGCGGTGGTGAAGAGGGGGGAGACTGCCAGCAGGGTTGAGGAGAGCCACATTTCTCCTCCCCAGCTGGCCATTACTCTCTTTCCCGAAGGCGGTTGTAGCGGTGGTCAGAAATGGCCACTACAAAGAAGAACTCAACCGGAAAAGAATGTGCAAGAGGAAGATAAGAAGAGAAAGTTTTGGTTGACTGGGTCAAACAGCAAAAGCAACAAATAAGGTACCCTGGAATTGAAACTATTACAAAAAAACAATAACATTGTTCCCTAAGAAGATTTTTAAGCTGCGAAGGAGAGAGAAAAGGGAAAAGATTTGGGTTTTTTTTTCTCCTTTTCCTATACTGACAGCTAAGAGACTTAAGCAAGAAATTGGAAAAAAATCTACTTTGACTTTAATAGGCATTTAATGCTGAAAATAAAAAGTCAAAGAGATAATGAAGATTTCTGGATAATTAAAAGCTTTTGAAAACAGAAAAGAAGAGAAAAAGAATAAAAGGGCAGGATCTGGAAGGGAGGAGACTGCCTGGAATTAAAAAGAACTTACAGCAAAATCTCAAGACTTCCAAAAGATACATTCTAACTGAAATATCACAACAAAAACCCCAGGAAGAGAAAGTGGAAAAAGAAATAAGAAGATATAACTTGGGACTATTTGGATTACTTGATGATTTCTGGATTTTTGGTTATTGTATTTGAAGGACTAAAATCAATCGGGTGGTTGTTTAAAACTGTTTAAAATGGCTCCACTTTTAGAAGAACTGAAATTGAACTTAAAAAGTACAAAGAAGATGCACAAGAAGGGAAAAGTTCTTTTGGCTTTTGACGAATCTATAGTCCTTAGCTACAGTCATCCCTATCTTCAAAAAAGGTGACCCCAGCCTGGTTGAAAACTACAGATCAATCTCACTGTGTTGTGTCATGTGCAAAGTCATGGAATCAATCATTAACCAATTCATCACCTTCCACTTAGAGACAAACAACCTACTCTACAAAAAACAATTTGGTTTCAGGAAAAAATTGTCCTACAATTTTCAATTCTTACACTGCAAAAACATATGGACTACTCTACTTGACCAGGGTAAAGCTATAGATGCAATTTACATAGACTTTTGCAAAGCCTTTGATTCAGTAGTACATGACAAACTACTGTTAAAACTAAACTCTTACAGCATTTCCAGATCCCTTCATAAGTGGATTACTGCGTTCTTGTCAAACAGGCAACAAATAGTAAAAATAGGGAGTGCTATATCAAACCCTACTCCAGTTAACAGCAGTGTCCTCCAAGGTAGCGTTCTAGGACCCACACTCTTTATACTCTATATAAATGACCTTTGCAATCACCTTATAAGCAACTGCAGATGACGTAAAACTATTCAACACCACCAACAATGCTACTGTCCTTCAAAGTGACCTTGATTATGTGTCTGAATGATCAAACAATTGGCAACTTGATTATGTATCTGAATGATCAAACAACTCCAAATCTCGACCAAGAAATGCTCTGTCCTACACATTGGTAAAAAATACCTGTACACCAAATACAAACTAGGCGGATATGACCTCATTGATGATCCTCATTCCATCAAGAATCTTGGAATATATCAAATGACCTAAGTGCCAGAGCTCACTTTAACAGCATTGCCAAAAAGGCATTAAGAGTTGTAAATTTAATATTACAAAGCTTCTCCCCAAGAAATATTGAATTGCTAACTAGAGCATACAAACTTTTGCTTGACCAATACAGACTCAAATACAGCTCATCAGTCTGGAATCCATACTGTATATTGGACATTAATACAATTGAGCGAGTCCAGAAGTATTTCATGAGAAGAGTACTATACTCCTCTGCTCAGAATATCCTATATCACCAGGCTTGAGATTTTGGGCTTGGACAACCTTGAACTATACTACCTACAGTTGGACTTAAGCATAGCACACAAAATTATCTGCTGCAATGTCCAACCAGTCAATGACTACTTCAGCTTCAACCACAACAATACAAGAGTACACAAAAGATACAAACTCAATGTAAACCATGCCAAACTTGTTTGCAGAAAGTACGACTTCAGCAACAGAGTGGTGAATGCCTGGAATGCACTACCTGACTCTGTTGTTACATCCTCTAACTCCCACTCCTTTAACCTCAAACTACCCACTATTGACCTCACCCCATTCCTAAGAGATCTGTAAGGGGGGGTGCATAATTCCACAATCATGCCTACCATCCCTGTCCTTTTGTCCCCTTTTATTCGTACCTATTTCCTGTATTCTTACTCATGTTTATACTTATACCTATTATCTTGTAAGCGATTGACAAATCAAATCAAATAAATAACAATTTAAAAAATAAATAAATATGTCTTGAAAGATCACATCTAAGTATTTAAAATTCCCACCTGCTCAATCACCTTGCCTTCTATTATCTGTTATAATTTTCATTATTTTGTCTTTTAAGTCATATTTTATTCTTATCTTTTTCCAAATATTCCTTTCAAGAATCATTTCAAAGAAAATGAGAAGCAAACATTTGGAAGAAAGATTTTTTAAAAGAAAAAACAAGCCCAAAAAACAAAATATTTGGTGACAGTGGGTGACCTACCTCTAATTCTGCTAGCTTTCTTGCTTGGTTGGTTTATTTATTTTAAATGTGACTGCAGCTACTGAGGAATGGACAAGGATGTACATACAATCTGCTTAAAATGCATGAAAATGGAGAATACTGCTGCACTTTAATGTAGCTGTAACATATATTCAACAGAGTATTTCAGAGGCTTGATTCAAATTACTTGGATGAGATTGAAGTTCAATTGCCCTTGTAAAGTAAGACAAACACAGAATCCTTCCTTCTTAGTAAAAAGACATATGTGAATAGCAAAGGAGATACACAAAGGCAATGAGGTAGAAGAGAAGATAAATAAGCTGCAGCTGAATTTTCAGGTAATAAAAGTTCTTAGTTTGTATTGGAGAAGGTCTCAAGAATCTCTTCTGCTACTTTAAGGGGGGAATTTTTTTTTGAAGAGTTGTCATTGGGAACTGGTGTTGACCTTCTGACTGTGTGTGCAAAAAGACCTAGTTATTTGAATAATTCACAATCCTGTACACTCAGCTTGATTGTGAAATAGGGCTGCTTATTGTTTCCAAATGCCAGAATAGCCACCTCACATTTTAGAGTCTTCTGTCATCAATTTTTCAAACAAATTTTCCCTGAAATGATAGCAATAGCATTTAGACTTATATACCACTTCATAGGGTTTTACAGCCCTCTCTGGGTTGTTTATACAATATCAACATATTACCCCCAACAGTCTAGGTCCTCATTTTATTGACCTAAGAAGGATGAAAGACTGAGTGAACCATGAGCCCCATTCAGCATCAAACTCCAGGCTGTGTCAGAATTTGCCTGCATTACTGCATTTTAACCACTATGCCACCAGGGCTCCTAATATTTGTAGTCTGATCTCCTGCTATTTGAAAAGTCCTTAAAACTTGTCCTTTTTTTTTTCTTGATCATTTATGAAGCTAAAACTACAAGTATTTTTCTTAGATGCAGTTCCCGAAAGTGATACAAAAGTGGTGCTTGGATTATTTATTTATTTATTGGCATCACTTAAATGGTTATCTAATATAATGATTCTAGACAGCTCACAATACCCGTTAAAACAAAAGTACAAGTTATATAATGTTGCAATTTTGTCTGCCCATCCATCTGTCTATCCACACATACAGTACCTATTTATACTATCTGTTTTTATTTTTGCTTGTTTATATCATGAATGGGTATAAGTCCATACTAAATTAAAATACAACTGATGCCACCATGATATTGGTAGAAATTAGATAGTGGCAAGTTTGGTTTCCTTTAATTTGGGTCTTGGAGGTTTGATTCCAGACCCAAAAATTTGAAAAGTGAGCAATCTCAAAATCACATAGGTAGTATTCATACATAACATATGATTCAATGTGTGATTGTATGTTAATTCAAGCAACATGGTGCTCTTCAATCATTTTGAAGTAGGTTTCTTATGAAGTGCAGGCAGCATGGAAAAATGATTAATATATACACATATGTCCTGTATATATAAAGAATAGGGCTGGGAAACTCTTGAAAATATCACTTTTTCTTTCAATATGTATTGGAGCACAGTATCACTTTAAAGTGTCTTCATGAAGCATCTTGGAGTTCCACTCCTAACTGGAGAATTGCTGTATGCTTTGTTCATTAATACATGTGCAGAAGTCTCTTTTGTTGAATATCCATTAAAGGAAACTCAACCATGCCATAATGCTTCAAGGAAATGGAAACACTCACCTTTTCAGAGTTTTTCAAGCCATCAGTTAATACGTCTTGACAAGGCAAAGCACTGAAGCAATTGACCGTGATCTGCACAGACCTAATAAAGGCAAGTCATTTCAGATCAAAGCAAAAATTTGAACTGATAATTTACTTATTCATTCGTGAAACAGGTTATGCATCCATTTATGATGCCTTGTTCTATAGAGCCATAGTACCCAAAAACATTAAATAATACACAACTCTCTCACAAGCTCCTCAATGAAACATATAGAAACATTTAGACAACAAAAAAGAAAATGTCAGTGAAAAGGAATCCTGTCTCACATTAACAACTCTCACATTTGAGGCTTACATGTGTGACTCTATCTTATGAATGGTTTGTCTTTCTTTAGGCCCAGGGTCTCCAACCTTGGCAACTTTAAGACCTGTGGACTTCAATTTCCAGAATTCCTCAGTCAGCAAAGCTGGCTGAGGAATTCTGGGAATTGAAATCCACAGGTCTTAAAGTTGCCAAGGTTGGAGACCCCTACTGTAGGCTATAAAAAACAGACCATGTTAAAAATGCAAAACTCAGCTACATGACAGCCAAGTATCATTTTGGGTTACCATGAATAAACACAGCTAACACTGGAAGCTTCCCAAATGTCATTCACCTATCCCACTTCTTCAAACATGGACGTTCTCCTCAGGAAGACCAAAATCCTGCTTGGTGTTCTCAAGCCACACCACTTTCATGTCTCCAAGCTTCTGTGTGACAATGAACAAATGTCAAATGCAAATTAAAAAATGGATCAGCATGACAACATAAAAAAAAACCTCTTAACAGGCACTGAGCATAATATTCTCTCTAAATGTTAATGAAATGGTGGTAATTACTCAGCTACCAAAACAACCCAGGAGCCAGAGTTCACAGCTGTAGCCCATTACTTGCAAATGACTGGCACAAGAGTTGTATCAGTGGAGAGACAGAGTTGTCCAATGACATTTCTCGAATACACATTGCCTTGAACCAAGAGGCAATGGATATTAAAAGGAAAGAGTTAATCTATGGCTGGTACCTCCTCTAGAAGAGCTGTTTTTATCTCTAAAACATCTAATAAAGTTATTTCTCCTCACCCAAAGAACTGACTAGAAGAAAATACAGTGCCATAGATGAATGTTCAGTGCATTCTTGTCCCATTATGGAGGCAATCTTATCTGCCCTTGTTTGCCAGTATAAATCGATTGAACTCCATTCCCTTGAATTCAGTGGGTTAGCAATAAGTATCAATGCATACACACACATCCCAAGTTTTATATTTGTCACTATCAAAAGTGATGTCATTGTGGCATAAATCTATATGGGGAGTGGGACTTATTTTGTTGAGCAGCATTCAGAAAGAAAAGCCAGACACCAGAAATAAGTCGGTCTTTCAGATCTAAGTTTGGAAACCTGCAAGTACCATATGGGTAGCAAAAAAATGATGTCTGTGTTAAGGAGATGCATTGGCACCTTGATTCTTTGATCTGCGAGCAGTGACATGTTTACAAGATTTTTTTTTCACCCTTCCAGTTAAACAAAATTGTCTCCTAGAATAAAATCCTCTAATTTGAATTAAACGCTTCTTCAAGTACATAGGTATCATGCTGTCAATTGCATTTTGCCCCAGACGGACTATGGGAGGAGTTAAAACCGGCATATCAGAATGTTGCACTTGAACATCGGCGTGCACTTCTCAAATCATTTTTCGATGCCAGTTACTGTGATTGTGTGTCAGCAGAGCAGCACCGGGGCTGAATGTGGACTTGGCAAATCCATTTATTCCATTTTCCGTTGAAGATAACTCAAGCCAAAGCAGGACCTTTATTTTTTGTGGAGGATTGCTATTCTTCTGGTTCATTCAAATGCAGGAGTAAGCGGTGTCAAGCTGCCATGCTCTGTTGCACTGGACATGTCAGGAGAAGTAAGGAAGTCTTAAGGAAACTGGATTCCTGAGCTGTGAAGAAGAGCAGAAGTAACCACAGGACTTCATTAAAAATGATTTATTTTGGCTTTAAGCAAATCTCCTTCAAGCAACTGGTGCATCATTTCCTGTAAGATTTAGATCATCCCTAATATGTTTATTTCTGTTACTAGCCCATAGGGTAAATGTTTATGTTCTTCCTGTTGGTTGGTTATTTTGTTTGTTTCTTGAATGCTTAAAAAGTGCCAAAGAACTTCTGTCCTTTTATTGCTTGATGCTGTAATTGTTTAGTCATCACGGATTATTATCTTGTCATGAATGGTACTTTTATAAAATACTTTGGAAAGCAGCAGATACTTTTCTAAATCTGCTCTTCAAGTGATCAGTTTTTGTTATCATAGTGTCCCTGTTTTGTTGTTAGAATTAAGTGAACATAAGCCTATTGAAATAAATTTGCTCATTCAGGGATCAAAAGGCTCCCAGTTGTTTCTAATGAAGTCTGTGATAGTTTTCATCCACCTTTTAACCTCTCAAACCATTTCTTGATGGTATTAAAATTGTCTAATAAAGCCAAATATAAGAAAAGATAATTGTACAATTAAGATAACCAAACAAGGTTTCACATTGTTGTGGTTCAGATTTCTGATTCAGTGGGGAAGTTGTTGTTTTGTAAGCAGCCCAGAGTTATATATTTTAGATGCTGAAGCTATATAAATTGGAATAAGTTAAAAAATTCAAGAATTGCCTACCAAAATTTTCCCATACAAGCTCAGTAAACACCCCTTCAGTCCATCCCCTATGCATGCACACTTGAATATATATAACTAGGATTTTGATTATTGTGATCCAGATTGCTTCTTTGTTATATTAGTTCCCAAGATACTTACAGTAATTAGTAGAGGGGAAAGAAAGGAAAGCATCCTTGCTTTCAGGAAACAATTTAAAGTTCTATTGTTCCGATAAATTTCAGTATTATTTAGGTGACTATCATATATGGATATTATTATTTTTCCTGTATTATATTTTAAAACATTTCATGCTGTTGAGACTCCATATGGTTTGGCTCAACCCTTATAAATATTGCTCAATGAATGTCAGATCAGAATTCAGAGTAAGTTATGATATTGGTATCCATTTCATGGGGTGCAATTTTATTCATTCATTCACTAATATCTTTTTTTCAAATCTTAGTATCTTAAAGACCCAGATTGTTGGGGCAATATGCTGATTCTATAAACTGCTTGGAGAATGCTGTAAAGCACTATAAAGAAAGATTTAAGTCTAAGTGCTGTTGCTATTCTATTATCTCATATATTGCCTCCTAAACACATAAGTACCCTACCCAGAATTAATCACAATCACTTTTCCACTTGCCCCAGTCATTCCATTTTATGCTGTGGTTCCCTGCTGGTTAAATGTATAGTATAAATAGCATTTCTCCTTTAAGAATACTTTCCACTTATTTATAAATGTCACTCAATTTCCACTAGTCCAAATCCCATGTCACTTTAAGAATAGAGCCAACATCCCCACTATGTTGGAGAAAGAGCTCACTTTAATACTAATGGCCTGTTGCAATGAGTAGAGAGCAAAAACTTATAATCTCTATATTTCTGTCATTTCTGCTTTTCTTTCTTTTCCAAGAGAAATATTGCTGCAGTTTCCAGCAGCATTAGCCATTATTTTCTGCACTCTGCAAAAACAATTTATTTTTAAAATGCTATAATTATATTACAGCTGTCTTTGTGGCAGCATCTGTAAGTAAATGAGAGGATGTTTCCTTGGATGAGTGAACAGGCTCTTTAGTTTTATTTAATTGGGACTAGTCCTCTGGGATAATCAAATTTAATTTTATCTTTCCTTTCACCATTAATTCGTATTCTACATCTTTAGGTCAAAAAATACAAGGTTCTGTCACTGGAAACATTGTAATCATTCTTCTAGCATTGCAAATAAATTTATATATGCTTAAATGGCTCCCTGGTGTAAAAAGACATGATTATGCAGATTCTGTATTTCTAGCTATGAATACTGATGTGCATCTCTTGGGGACATAATGATGTGTGAATGTGACTCATTTGCACATTTTTGGTACATGTATTACTTTAGAATTCACAGTTTTTAGATGGGGAGAACCTGCCAGTCAAAATAGGTAAACCTAAAACATTGGCCAGAACCTCCCTTTGCATAATATATCACTGTCATATACGTTATCTTATACTTTTTAAAAGTATTAGAATTGGCAGGTTGAATCTATTATGGTTAAACAAATGTTCATGTTTTCTCACAATTTCTTACTGTACTTTCTTCAGAATGCTAAGTAAAATACTTACTATGTTGACTATGATTTTTATAGAGATTGATGACTCAGTTTATTCAGTTTCTCGTTTTTCAATTCCAAGTTTGTTAAAGACTGTTATGTATCATTGCTCTGAAAATGTGGCAAAGGGCATGTTCATTCCCCTTTTTGCCTTTACTAAAGTAAGCCTTCTTATACACTTTTCTTAATCTTTGTTCTATTTCCAAATGATTTTCTATAAGATAATATATGTGTGTGCATATTTACTCAATATGTATTTTTGTGCATTATGAAGTACAAATGACAGCTTACATTTCTTAAATATGTGGATTTCTGTGCATAAAAATGTCTTAAAATCATGTATAGGCTCAGACATTGGGTGAATTTGATAAACCTATGGAAAATGTGTATTTAAAAAGAACTTCAACTGGGGTGGGATTCAAATTTTTTAACAACCAGTTCTGTGAGCATGGCTTAGGTGGTGGGCGTAGCTTGGTGATTATGTGACTGGGTGAACATGGTTCAGTGGTCATGTTATTGGCTGGGAATCCAAACAGGAAGTCTAGTCCTGCCAAAAATGTAATAAGGGTTAATGACCAACTCAATATCACTTACATTGAGGCACACATCTCCTTGCCTGGTCTCTCATCACTGTGGAGATGCTGCAACAGTCGTAAGTGTGAAAAATGGTCATAAGTCTCTTTTTTCAGAGCCATTGTAACTTTAAATGCTCACTCCACCCAAGAAAAGTACCAACAAAGGAGGGGAAAAAAACTCCAGAGAAGTTCCTGAGACAGGAAGTCTAGTCCTGCCAAAAATGTAATAAGGGTTAATGGAGAGGCAGTTTCTGTAAGCAACACCAGAATGTTTCCTTCCTGCCTTCCTTACAGGATTAGGCCAGTAATTTCTTCTAACAACCGGTTCTCCAAACTACTTAGAATGTTAACAACTGGTTCTAGCGAATAGGTGTGAACTGGTAGAATGCCACCCTTGCCTTCAACCTTCTTTAGAAATGAATGAACTTATTTAAAAAAAAACCTTTAACCTTCTTTAGAAATTAATGAATTTGTGTGACTTTAGGAAAGTTTTCTATAAACTTGTTGATTTACTGACAATTATTCAATACATTACTTTAAAATAAAGTTGAAAACTGAAATTTCACGTAAAATCATTCCAGTCTAGAAAGTACAGAAAATTAAATACTTTACTAGTGCTACCGTTTATTTAATATTGACCTTCCATCTTTTCTTCTAAAAATCAGTAACATCCTATCTACAAAGACATCTGATTGAATCATGTTTGTTGTCATCTTTCAAAGGGTAGAAAAGAGGAGGGGTCTGTCAAGGTGGATCGAGTGACCAGTAATAGTAAACATAAACTGAAGGCCCGATCTTACCAACTATCTTTAGGAGAAATAGGTGAGGTAATTTCCTGTGGATCAATGGCATTTGCAATCAGATTTAGTAGAAGCAAAGTAGAAAAGGAGGAGGGCTGAACTTAAGTCTTGATGTTCTACCTCTCAGCTGTATAGCCCTGGTGGAACAAATAATTTGATACATTCACAATTAGCTCACAATGCTTTGTTACTTTCACAAATGCTAACACTTTCCCATCATTAAGCATCGTCAGAACTCTCTTTTGAAAACTAAAAATGTATCCAAGTGAGCCTTGGAGAAAAAGTTTAAATAATAATGCAGATAGGATAGTAAACGTATGGCAGAATATTTGAAATATTTAGAGTGTCTTAATTTGCATTTTCCATGCATTTAGGTTGCTTTTGCAACAGCACAAGCAATTGTTTGGAAGTGGTTGTGTATTATGCGATAAAAACAAAATTATTCTTGAAATAGCTTCTCATTGCAGAATCTTCTTAAAGAAGGTGGTAATGACTTGGAACTCATATGCTAAATTAAACAATAGCTGTACAGTCATTTTTCATAGAGGTCTATAAAAAAAAAGGTTGAGTTAGGCAAAGATACTCTTTCCTATCCCCAACTAATCCTATGTTTCAGAAAACTATAGTAACAATACATGTTTACATATTTACCCTAAAATATAATTAACATGAGGGAAAGATAGCATGATAAATATCTATTGCAACTCAATGCATCCTTTCCTGACTATGTTTCTATGGATATTACAGTTGATTGATTATGTTCTACTTTCAAGAAACTAGAAGCTGTATTAGATTAGACAATAGCTGCAAAACACATGTTTCACTACAACTAATGAAAAGGGACAGAAAAATCCAGTCATCCTGTTGGAATATCAAGATTTCAATCATCCTGCTAACAAGAGACAGCAAGATCAAAATCAAGGAAGTCCAATTCAGAGAAAGGCATTTTTGTGAAAATCTAAACTAAATCTCTCTCTCTCTCTCTCCCTCCCCCTTCTCTTTCTCTCCTTTGCTGTTCCAGATTTTTCAGTATTCTCTCCAATCTAAGGGAGAAGTTCATCTAGCTCCTAAAACACCATAGCTTTAGTATTTAAGTGAGTAACAGATACTCTCTCCAACAGTCCTTCCAATATGCTAGTTTTCCACACCTTTGTAATCTGTGGTGGTGCCGATATTTAAGAAAGGAGAAAAATAGATGGGATTATTTTCTTTAAATAAGAACAGTTGAGCTATATGAATTAAGAAACAGATAAAAAAAGGACTCCATTGATAGTATAAAAAGGATAACTGAATGTGTGCATTCATCTAATGCATTGCAATGATGCACACACAAGTAACAAAGTCAGCTGTTGTCTGAGTATGGAAAAGATTTTGGAAACTTGATAAAATTTAGCATTTTTAGTCCTTTGAAACTTTATTCCAAGTAACTGTTACCCGAGGAAGATAACATGCATTATGCCATCACTTTACATAGCTAAAATCTAATCTATCCAATTTTATTTCCATTTTCCTAAAATGTGTTATTAGGATGGGGTTATAGATAGGAAGAAGGATAAAGAAAAAGATAGGAAGACACATCACTTGTTGGCTGTGTTGCAACATCCTGAGGGTTTGTGGTATAACCTCCTGAGTTGCATGATGTGATATCCTGAGCGGATGGCTGTGATGTAACATTCCAGGTTTTGGTTTGGCTCCAAGTTTGAGGCCTGGATATATGTTCATGGCGTGTGTCCGTTTGCTTGGTTTGGGGGTCGGAGGGTGTGGCAGCTGCTAATGCAGCTGTGCTCTGGTTTCTGGACAGTGAATGTCTTTCGTCTATGGGATGGATTTAGATTTGAGTGTGGTGAGGGAGAATGGCAGTGGTATCATGTGTTGTTTTGGGTCCGGTGTTGGTTTTCATGGCTGGAACCCATTTGTTGATGGCAAATGTCTGGTAGGTGGGAGGCATAATCCTGCTTATTCATGTTATGGAGGTGTTTCTCTATTTCGATGGCTTCCCTGATTATTCTCTTGTTGAAGTGTTCAGTATTGGAGATTAATTTGGTTCCCTCAAAATTGATTTCATGTCCTGTGGCTTTAAGGTGATGGAAAAGGGAGGAAATATTTTCTTCTTTTCTGACTGTGTTCTTGTGTTCTGTGATGTGTGCATTTATTCTCCTATTGGTTTGTCCAAAGTATGTGGCTGGGCAATTGTTGCATGGTATTTCATAAACTCCTTGGTTTTCTAGCTGGATCTTGTCTTTGGGGTTTCTTAGGATGTTGGCTATTTTTTGGTCAGTGCTGAAGGTTGTCCTGATATTGTGTTTGTGGAGAATTTTGCTGATTTTATCTGTGGTACCTTTGATGTAGGGGAGGAGGGCCTGCCACAGGTCATAGCATTGACTTCAATGGCATCAAAACCCTAGCTACTATAGAAAACCCCAGCTACAGAATCATCAGAGAAGCCATAGAAATTGATAAAAGACCTAATAGTATGAATAGAAGAGATGACTCCACCAGACTATCAATCATCTGGAAGCCTGCTCTCACAAACAAAAAAATCTCTACCACAATCCAGGCACCTGGACACAAACAGAATGCCCCTAATACCTCCAGCCCAAACACACCCCAGCCAGCTACCCAAATAAAAACTAGTGTCCTAATAAATAATTATCAACCATTCACAAGAAACCAAGCTGCACTAAGAAACCCCAATGAACAAAACACAATGTTGCCAACCAATCAAGAACACAGCAACTCAAAGACCAATAAAAACAGACCTAGACTCCCAGCCAATCAGGATGAGGAAAAAAACATTCAAATAAAGCAGAAAGCCAGCGCCAAATTCAAACAAAAAACAGCTGCCAAGCCTGACACACAAGATTAAAAAGAACCCAATACACAAGCCTGAGGATGGCAGATGAGATTCTGCCAAAACGTTGCTATAATAAAAGCACAAATATTAAGATGTGGGAAAATACCCGAAGAAACCTAAATACCATACTTATAAATATATATACTGTATATACATATACATACACACACACAGAGACATACATACATGATACATACACACACACACATACTTATTTAATTATAACAAAAATGTAAATGCTTAATGATAACAGATAACAGATGACAGATAATCAGGGTTGGAAGGGACCTTGTAGCTCATCTAATCCAACCCTCCCACCAAGCGGGAGACCCTACACCATTTCTGACAAATGGCAGTCCAATCTCTTCTTGAAAGTCTCAAGTGATGGCGCTCCCACAACTTCCGAGGGCAAGCGGTTCCATTGCTTGATTGTTCTTACTGTCAGAAAGTTTCTCCTTATTTCCAGGTTAAATGTCTCCTTGTTCAGTTTCTGTTCAGGACTACTCATTGAGTATGGTTTGCCAGCCAGTTGCGAGTCCATCGAGTAGTAGTGCTATCTATTCCACTTTTTTCTAGCTTACTAAGAAGTAGGTTGTGGTCTGCTTTGTTGAATGCCTTGCTGAAATCTAAATATATTATGTCCACAGTATTTTGCTGGTCTACTAATTTAGTCACTGTGTTGAAGGATGAAATAGGATTGGTTTGGCATGATCTGTTCTTAACAAACCCATGCTGACTGCTAATTATTACTTTACTTGTTTCTAGATGTTGGCAGATCTGTTTTTTTTTTTATTATTATGTTTTCCAGTATCTTCCTGAGTATTGATGTTAGGCTGATTGGTCTATAGTTTCCTGGGTCTGGTTTTTTTTTTCTTCCTTTTTTGAAGATGGGAACTACATCGGCTCTTTTCCAGTCCTCTGGTAGTTCCCCAGTGCTCCAGGATTTTTGAAAGATATGGTGCAATGGTTCTGAGATGACTTTTGCCAGCTCCTTTAAAGATGTAATCCATCAGGCTCCAGTGATTTGTGTTCATCAAGATCAGACAGGTGTTCTCTCACTATTTTTTATTTTAACTTTTATTTCTGGTCTGTCTTTTACAGTTATGTTTTTGGTGGGTTGAGCTATAGTTCCTTTTTGCGTGAAGATGGATGCAAAGAATGAGTTAAGCAGTTCTGCTTTCTCTCTATGGCCTGTTACTTCCTTGCCATCTTCTCCCTTTAGGGGACCGACTGTTTCCTTGATTTTTTTCTTGTTATTTATATGTTGGAAGAAACTTTTTTTAAATTATCTTTGACTTTTGTTTGCAAGTCTTTGTTCCTTCTGAGCCTTTGCTATCCAGACTTCGTCTTTGCAGATTCTGGCTATCTGCTGATTTGCTGCCTTAACAAAATAAAACATTCCAGGCTGGAAGCCTCCCCCCACCTGACACCTTCCAAAGAGACAGAAGAGCGGGCAGGGTGTGTATGTATGGCTGAGGGGCCTCGGGGCAACTGCCACTGGGAGAAGCAGAGGCAGAAAGGGGGCTTTGCTCCCCTTGGGAGGCAGTGCTCCTTGGCTGCCACTCCAGGGGCTTCTCAGCAGGCATCTGCAGAAGGACTGTTGCTCTTGGTGATTAATTGGGGTTGGGGAGGGGGAGAAAGTGGGAGCTCCTTTCAGATTCCAGGTGGAGGATTGAGAGGCTCAGATCTGCAGCCAAGGAAAAGCTGGAGGAGGGGCTTCCAGCATCACCTGGAGATAGGCAAGGAAAGGTGTCCCTGGGGGCACTTCATTCTCTTTAGCACCTCGCTGCCAAACCAGCCACAGCCAGTGATTATTTGGGAGTGGGTGGGGAGAAAAAATATCTCTCGCATTACCAGGGAAGGAAAGGAGACAAAACTGTTGTGTATGCATAAAGATGAATAAAGTGTGAGTTTGGAGTAAGTGCAGGGTTCTGGCCCTGCACTTCTGATTGGCTGTTAAGTGGCCAGACCGGATTGGCCCGTTCCGGGGAATCCGATTGGCCCTTAACAGAGAGTTCCTATTGGTTATAAGAGCTAGTGCTCCTAGCTCGTTATTGGTTAAAAGTTACAGGGTTGCCTATATAAGGCGGGTTTAACTGCTATTGAGTGAGAAGTCACAATGTAAATAAAAAGCTGAAGTTCACCGTTCAGAGGCTTGTCTCCATTCTTTCATGCCCATGCTCAAAACATAATACTGGCGACGAGGATGGGATTTGGAGATACCTGAACCAATGAAAACTTCGAAGAACACCGAGCACGTGACAGACAACGCTAACAATGGAACCATGTCTGGCGGCATTGTACCACCCGCTCCGTTCAATCCAGTACAGGAGTACTGGGAGTCCTACATGGATCGCTTCCAAATGTTCTTAGAAACCAACTTAAAGGACGCCACACCAGGAAAGAAACGGGCGGTGTTCCTAATGCATTGCGGTCCAACCGTATTTAAGATGGCTAAAGCACTAGCCAAACCCCGAGAAGTGAAGGCCATGGATTGGGACGACCTCGAACCTCTCTTACGAGATCACTACGCCCCGACCGTGCCTACGCTTGTGAGACACCATGAGTTTTATCAGAGGAGCCAGCAAAAGGGAGAAAGTGTGGCCGACTTCATAGCAGACCTCCGGAATCTGGGAGGCTTCTGCGGATTCACCGATTTAGAAGAAGCACTAAGAGATCGCATAGTTCTGGGACTAGATGCACCAGACGTCCAAAGCAAGCTGATGGCAAAAGGCGACATCAGCCTTGCTGACGCCATCGCCAATGCTACTGCAGCAGCAGCAACCAGGAAGTCGGCTGCACAACTACGCCAAAACCGCGCTCCGGTACCACCACCGACAAGTGACATTTTATCCAGGTCGGAAGGACAGCTTACAACGACGCACCACGAGGACCTCTCTTCCTCATCAGACAGCGATGAAGAATGGGTCCATCAACTGCAGTCCGACCGGGACCATCACCCGAAGCCCTTACGCCCTTGCGCTGGCTGTGGAGCCAACCATGCCAGGTCCAAATGCAAATTCCGCGATGCACTCTGCCATGAATGCGGGAAACGAGGCCACATCGGACGGGTCTGCCGCAGCTTGCCAGGACCCAGCCAGGCCTCAAAAGGGACTAACTATCGCCAATCGACAGGAAACCGTCCTGTACGGCGAGAGACAGTAAACCACTCCTACAGAAATCAAGCTTTGCAGAGAGAAGAGGCTCACCATACTATCACTATTGGTCATGCCTCAGCCTTGGACACTAAGAAAATCCGAGTCACGGTAGCCATCGAGAACCAGTCTTGCCACATGGAGGTTGACTCAGGATCGTCCCTCTCAATGGTGTCCTGAAAGACACTCAAGCAACTCATCCCCACAATTCAATGCCAAGATCTCCGCTCCCAACGCCTCATCCTCAAGGACTACCAAGGGAATCGAATCCCCGTTGTCGGTTCCTGCTGAGTCCGAGTCTCCTTCAAGAAGCACACAGCATACTTACCTTTAACGGTCATCGATAGAGATAGGCCTAGCCTACTAGGCCTCCAATGGTTCGTGCCACTCGGCATTGAAGTGGCCGGCATAAGCCGAGTCAGCGGTGGTGACTGGGAGGAAGACCTTATCTCTGAGTTCAGGGACGTCTTCACGGACAGCTTAGGCAAGAACAAGGGGACCCCAATTTCATTCAGTCTAGATCCAAAAATAGCTCCCATTCGCCTAAAGCCCCGTCGAGTTCCGTTTGCCTTAAAATTGAAAATCAACGAACAACTTGACAAACTGATAGCTCAGGGGGTGTTAGAGCCCATCGATCACTCCCCTTGGGAAACCCCTATTGTAACACCCATTAAGCCAGATGGGTCAATCCGAATTTGTGGGGACTACCGGGCCACTTTGAACCACGCCCTGCAGCAGAACGCATATCCAGTTCCGGTGGTGCAGCATCTCCTCCATTCCCTGGGGGGTGGGAAAGTCTTCGCTAAATTAGATTTAGCTCAGGCATATCAGCAATTACCAGTGGATGAAAAAACGGCACAGGCTCAAACTATTGTAACGCATCGAGGTGCCTTTAAATGTACTCGGCTTCAATTCGGAGTTAGTGTAGCCTCGGGGATTTTTCAGAGCCTTATGGAAAGGTTATTGCAAGGAATTAAGGGCGTGGTCCCCTATTTTGACGATGTATTAATTGCAGCCCCTACAAAAAAAATCTTACAGGACCGGTTAAAATTAGTCCTAAAAAAATTCCAAGAGGCTGGTCTTAAAGTTAAAAAAAACAAATGTAAATTGTGTACTGACAGTGTTGAGTTTTTAGGGTACCTGATTGATAGCCAGGGCATTCACCCTACCGAAAGTAAACTAAAAGCGATAAAAAAGGCTCCCAGGCCATGAAGCAAGGCCGATCTCCAGGCCTTCCTAGGTCTCATCAATTTTTATAATGTATTTTTGCCACATAAAGCAACGGTCGCTGAACTGTTACACCGGTTGTTAGATAAAAAAGCAAATTGGCTATGGGGTTACCGTGAAGAACAGGCGTTCCAAAATGTTAAAAAACTGCTCACTTCTGACTCTGTACTCATGCAGTATAACGAGACCTTGCCGTTAGTTATAACCTGTGATGCATCGCCTTTCGGGGTAGGCGCCATTTTGAGCCACATACTGCCTAATGGGAACGAAGCCCCTGTTGCATATTTCTCAAAGACACTTTCAAAAACTGAGCGAAACTATGGACAAATCGATAAAGAAGCCCTCGCAATTGTCTCAGCTGCGAAAAGATTCCACAAATATGTGTATAGCTGGGCTTTTACTATTGTGACTGACCACAAACCATTATTGGGGATAATAGCCGGAGATAAGCCAACTCTCTACATATTATCCCCTAGGATGACCCGATGGTCAGAATTCTTAGCTGCTTATAATTATCGGCTGCAATACCGCCCAGGGAAAGCCATTCCCCACGCCGACGCATTGAGCCGAGCACCGCTTCCAGAGACTCTCGATGATCCTGCACCAACGGTAACCACGTTGCAAATCGAGGCACTCAACTCTCCGCCACTAACCACCTGAGATATCGCGAGAGAAACCAAACGTGACCACACCCTAGAACGAGTCCTAGGCTGGGTAGAATGCAGATGGCCATTGGACCAGTTATCAGATGACTTCACACCATTCAAGACTTGACAAACCGAGCTCTTCTCCCAGAAAGGCTGTGTAATCTGGGCCGATAGAGTCATTATCCCAGAATGACTCCAGAAAGCGCTGCTGAGAACCTTGCACAATGGCCACCCTGGCATCGTGCGAATGAAAGCCCTTGCGTGAAGCTACGCATGGTGGCCAGACATTGACAAGCAAATTGAACAGTGGGTTAAAGCTTGTCCCAAATGCCAAGAAGTCAGCAACGCCCCACCAAAAGCCATGCCTACTGAATGGGAGACACCACGTGGACCCTGGACCCTGGACTTCGTGGGACCAACCAAAGGCCACACTTTCCTGCTTACTGTCGACGCCTACTCGAATTGGCTCGAAATCCATCACATGACGACTACGACCTCCGAGGCAGTTATCAAAATCTTAAATAGAACTTTTTGCAACCCACGGATTACCAGATGTCCTGGTATCTGATAACGGCCCTCAATTTACTGCACTAGCGTTCAAGCAGTACCTCGCTGACCGCGGCATTCGCCATGCACTCACCTCGCCTGTGCACCCTGCGACCAATGGCAAAGCAGAATGCATGGTCCAATTTATGAAGAAAACCTTGCAGAAGGTAGATTATGACAACATTGATGACAAGGTCAATCAAATCCTCTTCTTGCAACACATCACCCCACATAGCGTCACCAACAAAACTCCCGCTGAACTGCTAATGGGACGAAAGCTCCGCTCCCACCTCGACCAGTTACGAACTGGAGAAACCACTAGGATCCAGTGGCCGCTGTCGCACCTTCCAGGTAGGAGACTTGGTATATGCTAAAAACCTATCAGGCAACCCGTTGTGGGTGGAAACGACAGTAGTACGTGTAACCGGCCCCAGATTCGACCTTGTACAATGCCTTGACAATAAACTTTGGAAACGTCATATCGCTCAATTACGATCGCGGCTTCCAGTGGCCAGTCCAAAAAACCCCTATGACCAAACTGAGGGGGGGGAGGTACAGAAGAAGATGAATTCATAGAAAACCCGTTCGAAGGAAACGACGGTTTGATAGAAACTCAGAAAGCGGAGCCAGAGGGAGAAACGGTTGCACCTAGGGAATTGCAGAGAATGTGGGCAATGATGTAGAAGTGAACTCTGAACCAGAAACAGCCCCACTGCCAAACAACGATCTACCTCAGCATGATTGCAGCCAGCCGATACAACGGAAATCAAAGAGACTAATAAAACAACCGTCCTATTTAAGGGACTATGTAACTGTGCCCTGCAAATAAGAAGCCAGGGGGAAAGGGTGTTGTGTATGCATAAAGATTAATAAAGTATGAGCTTGGAGTAAGTGCAGGGTTCTTGCCCTGCACTTCTGATTGGCTGTTAAGCGGCCGGACCGGATTGGCCCATTCCGGAGAATCCGATTGGCCCTTAACAGAGAGTTCCTATTGGTTATAAGTGCTAGCGCTCCTAGCTCGTTATTGGTTAAAAGTTATAGGGTTTGCCTATATAAGGCAGGTTTAACTGCTATTGAAACGAGGAAGTCACAATATAAATAAAGAGCTGAAGTTCACCGTTCAGAGGCTTGCCTCCATTCTTTCACATAACAGAAACAAAGCTCACTCTTTCACTGAGCTCATTCTTTCACTGAGACCTACAAAATGCCAATCTACCATGTTCCAGGAGTTCATCAAACTCATCAAATGCTCCCACTTGCAGTTCCCGTCCCTCCCGGCTCAAATCCCTGAGATGCACGCTCCCACACATGGTGGCAACGGCAACAACAGTTCCCTCCCCCAGCGCCCACTGTCAGCTCTCCCCATTAGTTTTCTAGCTTTGAATTGCTCCTGGCTCTCTCTCTTTCCTCCCCCCCACCCATGTGCAGGCAGGAAAGGAAAGGGAGATGGAGCTGTGCACAGCTCTCCCCTTTTCCTGCCCTTGCTGCCTCTCCCAATATTGAAGCCTTGGAAACGCAGGCAAAGCCACCACAGAGGTAGCGCCCTGAGTTGCTTGCTTTTCCACTACTGTTTCCTCCTTCTCCAACACTACTTCCTTCTCTGGGTAGGGCAATTCTTAACCATCCGAGCATGCTAAGGCAACTCAGGATGCTACTGCTGTGGCAGCTTTGCCTGCGTTTCCGAGGCTTCGATGTTGGGAAAGGCAGCAAAGGCTGAAAAAGGGGAGAGCTGTGCATGGCTCCATCTCCCTTTCCTTTCCTGCCTGCACGTGGGTGTTGGGGAGGAAAGAGAGAGAGCTGGGAGCAATTCAAAGCTAGAGAACTAATGGGGAAGAGCTGACAGTGGGCACTGGGGGAGGGGACTGCTGTTATCACTGCCGCCGGGTGTAGGAGGTGGTTGACACATGCATCTCAGGGGCTTGACTCCGGGGTCCCTCGGAGAGCCGGGAGGCACAAGAACTGTGCAGCCCAGATTAATTGCTTTGGGGAGCCATTTCTTCTGTGGCCCACCAAAAATTTTCTGCCGCCCACTGGTTGGCAACCACTGACCTGGTCAATATATTTTTTTTCCCCAGTACAAAGTGGCAAGAAAGAAAAATCTCAAGCAATATGTTATGGAGTAGATCTATTTATAACTTAACTTTCCAGTTCCTTTTTTTATCTTATCTCCTCCCTCCCCCTTTTTTTTGCTTTGCATTTTTCAGTTTAAAGTTGACAATATTTAATTAATATTGTTAAATTTATTTATAATTTGCTATTGTCAAATAGTTTATAAAATGAAATGGTTAGATATAAAATTGTGAAACTAGCTGAGCTTGTTAAAAAGAAGCTTGGTTTTAACAAAGAGGGCCGTCAAAATTTGTGTAATATGATAGGACTATTGTTAAACTGCTCAGCAAGAACCAAAAGACTGATTTTTTGTAGAAGGACATGAAGAATAGTAAGAGTGTTAATTATCTGCATGTGGTACGTAAATACTAGGCTAAATATAGAAAAAAAAATCTAAGCATGCGCACTCTTTCTGTCAGTATGTATTAAAGAAAAATATTTTATCTTGGTCCCTATGAGATTGTATTATCTGAAAAAAAAGCTGATCAGCTTTATTCAATTCAGCTATGGCTAAGTGAGGTTTTAATACAAAGCACCTCCAATATCTTATAGAAAATAAGATCCTATATGCTTCAAGCTGGATTTCTTTTATAATGAAAAATCTATACATAAATAAGATTCAGTGTGTGTGCGTGTATGAGAAAGACAGAAATAACTATTTTTAACATACTATGAAATCAGATTTTTGAAAATATTTTAAATTTCTACCACAGGAAACAAGAACTCAAAATAAAATTGTTTCTTCAGTTGCTGTTAAACCCAGAGAGGTAAAGAAACTGAGAAACAAGAGAATATGGATTTTGGGAAGATTTTCATTGCTAGTAAGATGCTAAAGTAATTTACCAGATCACCTTAGAGTAATTAAAATGGCATTTCTTGGATGAGGTATCCTTTTTTCTGAGAGATATCCATATTCTCAGGGCCAGCTAGAGAATCCATCACACCACCTCAGGGAGAGAAGAATAGGTGAGTTGGTAAGTTAAAGTTGGTAATCATTATGAGACCCAACTACTACCAACTTATAGAAATATTGGTCTTTTTTTAAAAAAATAGAAACAATTATTTCTTCAGTCTGGCTTGCTTGCACAAATAGCCATAGAAATAAACCTCCCCCCCCGCCCCCCCAAATAAAGCAAGCAAGCAACACCTACAGAATGAATACAAAGATTCAATAAATAATTTAAAAACAGTAAATTCTATTTCTACAAAACTGGACAAAGAAAACAGCATTATTTTTCAATGTCCAGTCTCAAAATTCCACAGCACAGCAATTTTGAAAATCACACATGCATTCCACAGTGTATACTTTCCCCATTTTGCTGCCTGGCTTGGAGGGGGGGAAAAGCATATTAAGAGAGAACACCTAAGAACAATTTTAGTTTCTCAAAGGGAACTCTTACCTCCCAGTTAAACATTAGTCTTTTTCTTATGTCCATATAATACTTAGCCTATGAATATTCTGCCTTTTTTTTCATTCTGTTCTGTGCCAGAATTGACTCTAGCCAATAGCAAGAGGAATAAAATATGTGCTTATGGTTTTACTGTCTTATAAAGGTCCAGACTGCTATAGCTAGGAGCAATTTGAAAACAAGCCAGTCAATATGCTTGAAACAATCTGCTTACAATCTGTTTGCTTGGAAAGTCCAAGTAGATTCTAAATCTTTTCTTTTAAGATTGGGATAAAATTGCACAATGCAAGCTACATTTTGATTACAGTATACCCAGAATGATTATTTTGAGTTTAGAGCATTTTAAACTGGACTCTTTTGTTCAGTTCATACCTTCACCCACCCTGATTTAATGTGGTAAATCTAATTAACCCAAACCTTTATTATAATTGTAAACCAACATGTAGCTAGTAAATTTTATCTGTATTCCTTCATAGCAATCTTGGTGAAGGACAGAACCAAACTAGAGAAATAGTGGCAAAATAGGCAAGAGAAAAATATAGGTCTTTGGGGAATTACTCATCCCAAATAATAATGTATGGTGGAATGAGAAAGAAAGCAAATTAAAGCCAGGATGCTTACTTAAAAAGCATGTTAGGATCTTGTAAAATTATTTTTAGCCTTGTTTCCTCTGCTTTATCTTTGCTAGTTATAGTCTAAACTCTAAATATGCAAGATTTTGTCTTTCACCATCATCCAAACTCTTAGTGACACTGTTGGGCCTGATCAATTTATTTTTAATTGAGAATACTTATGGTCCAATATCCAATGATGCAGATTATTGTGGTAGATAGCATGAAAGCAATCAAAAAGTCTTTAAATATAGGCTATTCTACTGTTTTGTTAATCTTTAGAAATACTTTAAAAAAACAGTGACACATAACACAAAGAGAGATCTTACTGCTCTTTTATAGCCTTGCTTGGACTCCAACATGTGTGAGTTTCAAGGCATTCTTAGTGATTGATTTAAATGGTCCCAGACTGTTTTTCCTGAAAGCTTTAGTGAATGAGACCTATTACCAAACCTTTCTGGGATGAATCATTCAAAACTATAAATGGGATTCAATGAGATGGAATTCTTCTCTGTGAAATAACGTTTCTTACAAATGCAGTTACCAAGAAACACATCAGAACTGTCACACTGGGTCAGATCATTAATCCATTTAGCCTGGCATTTTATTTGCCAGCATTGGGGAAATATAAGTAAGGTATAATATAACCATCTGCTGATTATCCTACCCTAGAGCAGCTAGTTTACAAAAAGTATACTACCTCTGATTGTTGAAGTTTAACTTACAGCGAGCAGTGATTATTTATGGAACATTTATCACAATATTTTACCACATCAGTATCAACAATAATTGAAACAAAGAGAAAGTGTTTTTGTGTTGTTCCCATTCAAGATCAGGCCAAGTAGATTATTTGTGACGGCATTCTTTGCTGGTATGTAGTGAAAAGAAGGAAAATGTAAAACATAAACACATGTACATTTGGTTATCACTGTTTACAGGTTATATTGAGTCAGTGTGGTCAACTACAAGAGTGTCAAACTCAAGGCCCATGGACCCGATATGGGGTGCTTAGATCTGTCAACAGGGACACCCTGGAAATAGTAAAGGACCAGAGTGCTCAGGCAACCACAGGCACCCCCAATACAAGTGTTGTCAAGCTGGCCCACCCTGGCCCCTGAGGTTAAACCCAACCTTGATGCACTCCTCAGTGAAATTGAGTTTGACACCCGTGGTGTAGTAGATAAGGCCACAGGCTAGAAAGCAAGAGACCATGAGTTTGTCATGCCTTAGCCATGGTTTAACCTATGGCACAGTTCTCATGTTCCTTTGAGCACACAAGCATGTCAAGGAAGTGGCTCATTGAGTGATTATTATTACATATAGGCCTTATAACAATGACAGAGCCAGATGTACTAGAGAAGTGTTACTTTTTATCTCAAGGAGAATATAAAATCTATGGAAGAATATATTCTTACAGAAATCACGATATATAGCAGTATCTGGCCATACCATTAAATTGGATCCTGAAAATATGGAAATCAAAATACTGAGAGAATCTTTAGAGGGCAAAAGAAATCAGTCTAATTCTACAAAAGAACTGTTGTTATAATGACCACTTCAATCATCTTCACTTAGTTTGGCAACATTCATGCTCAGGACTCATTTTAGGAACAAAAGATCAAAAGAAGTCTTAGCACTGTAGATCCTAGAACCAAACAGAGGAAAACAACACTGAATTAATCTAGATCACCATCTAAGTGGTAATCACAATCTGCTGTGTGTATGGAAGAAATGAAAAGAAATACCATTACATATTCCATATATGCAAATGGGAAAATGACCAGAAAGTCAAGCAAAATTACAATTGACTACAAAAAGGAAAGTTCTAAAACATGGAGGGCCTAGTGAAAAGAAAACTGAAAGGAAAAGTAAAGTGGATCAAATCTCTTTATAGTATTTGAAGGTTATTTAAAAATTCAAAAATGTGGTTCATCAATTGCAATACGTACAAATCCATTGGAACACATACAAATCCAGCATGTTTTTAGTAGCAAACTAGAAATGTTAAGGAGACTTCCTGCAACAAATGGAAATGTTCTTTTAATAAGTAAAACTAAAGGAAGGATAATCTCTGGGAGAGAAAAAAAAAAGTATAAGGTGAGGAAGCTGAGGTAAAGAAAAATACCATGAGGAAAACAATGACAAATTATTTAAATACAGGCAGTCCTCATCTTTTGACCATAATTGAGCCCAAAATTTAAGTTGTTAAGTGAGAAATTTGTTAAGTGAGTTTTGCCTCATTTTACAACATTTCCCCCCACATTGTTAAGTGAATCACTGCAGTTGTTATATTAGTAACATGGTTGTTAAATAAATCTGGTTTTCCCATTGACTTTGTTTGTTGGAAGGTCACAAAAAGAATCACATGACTCCAAGACACTGCAGCCATCATAAATGTGAGTCAGTTGTCACATCATAAATGTGAGTCAGTTATCAAACATCCAAACGTAAATCACATGACCATGGGGATGCCACAATTATCTTAAGTGTGAAAAATGGTCATGTTACTTTTTCCAGTGCCGTTGTAACTTCAAACAGTCACTAAATAAACTGTTGTAAGTCAAGGACTACCTGTATATCTGCAGCAGAAAACCAGCCAGGGAAATAGGTGGGGATATTAAAGGAGGGCCTCTCGATTTCAGAGAAGCTACATAAATTGTCTGTGTCTGTCTTTACTACAAGAAGATATAGGACAAATAACAATAGCACTTAGACTTATATACTTCTTTATAGTGCTTCATAGCCCTCTCAAAGCACTTTACAGAGTCAGCATATTGCCCCCAACAATTTGGGTCCTCATTTTACCCACCTCAGAAGGATGGAAGGCTGAGTCAACCTTGAGCCTGGTGGGATTCGATGTGCAAATTGCAGTAGGCATAGCTTGCAGTACTGCACTCTAACCACTGCACCACCGAGATGCCTGTTCTTGTGTTGATGTTCTCAGTGAGGTACTTGGAACAGGTAAAATAATTTTTCACAAGAGAAGATATTTTAGGGCAATTTCAAAAATTACACAGGAAGGATTCGCCAAGTTCTAAGAGCACTGACACCAAAAAGCATTTATGGGGAATTGCTGATCTCGCAAGAGTACAGAATGTAACTCACTGCTCAAAATGCATCAGTCCAGAGGGCTTCGAGGGACACCACCTTTTATGAAGGGACATAAAAGATCTGGGAAATTATAGGCTTGTTAGCTTAATGTCTGTTCCAAGACAAATTGTAATCAAGGAAAAAGAGGCAGAGCTTTGATCACTAGGTCATAGCTATCATCCTCACTTTTCTGAACACCTCTCCCCTCCCTGGACAGCCTTGATGGGCATACATAAAAGATACCACAGGAACAATCAAGAAAAAGACGTCACCTTTAACAGATCAACAGCAACTCCAGCTTTTAGTATACCCTGTTCTAAAAAAGGGAGAGGGATTTGGGGAGAGCTGACAGTAATTTGAATTCAAAGTGACACTAATAAATGTCACCACTCAATCCATTTAAATTTTCAAATATTGTTTGTCAATTTTTCAGGAAGGCAATATTTCACCCTTGAGCTTCAATTTTAGATCAAGGCAAACTGGATGCAGATTTTCAAGCAGCTGCTATTTCCAATGGGTCCTCTGCCAAAAAAGATATTGAGCAGCTCCTTATGCAGCTGAGCAGAACTATTACCTTGTAAAAAAATCAACAGGAGATACAGGACTGGGATGAATTCATGTACAATAAAAGTTGACTCTTTTTCTAAAATACAGTAATTGGGCAAAATATACATATAGATGCTCCTTTGCCTCCACAAACACTCCAACATTTCACAAAAATAGCACAACTGATGCAATCCAGCCTCCTGAATGTCTCCTGAATGTCAATTATATGCTATTTTCAGGCTGACTCTCAAAATGGTCTGAAATAATTCAAATAAGCTGACAGGCACAAAGAAAATCTCACTGAGGGTTTGAAATTGTTTCAGCTGATTCTGCTCCCATAAAAACATAAAACACACAAAAACACACAAAACATAAAACATAACGTAAAAAAATCATCATTCTTCATAAATTTACAGTGTATCGGTTGGTTTACCACTCCTTTCTGTGCATCCATTTCACAGTCATCAAAACAATTACATTACACAATAACTCACATTATCAATCATCAGTTAAGTATCCTAATATCATTATTAAACAATCATTTGACTATAATTTTACTAATTCATACTTAAGTGAGATAACTATAATTGAGTTAAATTATTTTATAACAGATCATAGAATTATACCAAATCTATCTTAATAAAATATTCTAAAAATATAATCAAAACCAAGAAAAAATATATATTCATTATTTCCAAGATTTCTAAATATTCTATTATTATATTGTATTATCTAACCATTGATAAAAGAGATCCCAAATTTCATAAAATTGTTTATCTTCTTGTTCTTTAATTTCAAATGTCAATCTACTCATTTCAGCACATTCCAATATTTTCTGAATAATTTCTTCCTCTAATGGTATTTTCTCACTCTTCCAATGTTTAGCAAATACAATCCTAGCCGCTGTTAATACATTTACAATCAAATACTTTAAGTTTTTATTATATATATCAGGTAAGATTCCCAATAAAAAAATCTCTGGTTTCAAATCTATGTGTTTCTTTGTCATTTTTTCCAGCCATATGCGAATTCTAGTTCAGTATTTCCTGGCCTCCTCACAAGTCCACCACATATGGTAATATGAGCCAGGTATCTGATGACATTTCCAGCACTTTTCAGATTTATTCTTGAACATTCTTGCTATTCTTGTTGGGGAAAAGTGCCACCTGTAAAACATCTTATACAAATTTTCTTTATATGCTGTTGACATTGTCATTTTATAATTTTGTGACCACAATTTTTGCCATTTCTCTAAATCAATTCCATATCCAAAATTCTTCCCCCAAGCAATCGTTGTTTCTTTAACTTGTTCTTCCTCTAATTTAATTTCCAACAAATAACTATAGTTTTTAAATTACTTTTTCATCAGTACCTGTCAAAATCCTATCTAAATCAGTCAATTTATCATAAAATCCTTCTATTTTAGAACCTTTAAGATACCTTGCATGTATTTGCGCATATGAAAACCAATTCATCTTTATACCTTGTTCTTCTAAATTTTGCATCGTTTTAAGCTCACCCTTTTCATCCAGTATTTCCCCATATCTAACTGTTTGTTCCTTCTTATACGTTATAGGATAGGAAAAAGCTTCAATAGTTGATAACCAAACTGGGATTTTCAAATAACATTGTTTCTTAATTTTCTCCCAATTCAACCATAATGATTCCCGTATATAATGCCTTCTAAAATAACCCTGTGATTTAGTTCCCTTATACCATAAAAAAGCATGCCAACCCAATAATAAATCATGACCTTCTAATGCCAACAATCTAGTCTTTCTTAACATTATCCATTCTTTAACCCGCATTAAATTTGCAGCTTGATAATACAACTCCCAATTAGGAAGGCCAAATCCTCCTCTAATTCTAGCATCCTGTAAAAGTTTTAATTTTATTCTCGCTTTCTTGCCTTGCCATATATACTTCAACACAATTTTATTTAATTCTTCAAAGTAATCCTTACCTAACCTAATTGGTATTGTTTGTAACAAATATAAAATTCTGGGTAAAATATTCATCTTAATTGTTGAAATTCTACCTATCAATGACAATTGTAGGTTTTCCCATTTTTTCAGATCGGATGCTATCTGCTGTTTAAGTTTAATATAGTTATTCTCTTTCAGTGTAGTACATCTTGACGTCAGATATATCCCCAAATATTTAATTTTGTTCGTAACTTGAATTTTCAATAAATCTGCCCTCTTTGTCTTAATAACATGCTCTTTGTCAGAATCTTACTTACAAGCAAAAAAATTTGTTTTTCATCCTAAAATATGATGAAAATAATTACTTAAATACTGGATTTGTTTGCAAAATAAGCCAAAAGGTACCAAAAAGATTTTTGCTTACTTTTCACCATACATCTGTATCCTTTCCAACAGTTTTAAAGCTGTCTCGAAAGGGTCTTCCAAGGGTCTTCCATGAAGACCAACTCATCCGCAAAGGCTTGCAATTTAAATTCCTCCTTTTTGACTTTCATTCCTTTTATGTTTTTAATCCTCTCTAATATTTTTATTTAACACTTCCAAGGTCAATACAAATAACAAAAGAGATGATGGGCATTCTTGTCTTGTCCCTTTTTTAATATTGATAGAGTCTGTGAATTCTCCATCTATCATTACTTTTGCTGTTTGCTTATAATATACGGCTTCTATTGCTTGAATAAATTTTCTAGCAAAGCCCAT
This sequence comes from Hydrophis major, assembly GCA_033807585.1. Classification (NCBI taxonomy): domain Eukaryota; kingdom Metazoa; phylum Chordata; class Lepidosauria; order Squamata; family Elapidae; genus Hydrophis; species Hydrophis major. Next base: position 293,282,554 of record CM066328.1, on the reverse strand, counting down.
CTGTTCCAATAGTAATAACATAAATCTCCAATTCACATTATCAGCTGCCTTTTGGGCATCTAAGAATATCAAAGCCATTTGTTTTTCTGGGTGTGCCTCATAATATTCCAATGTGTCCAGGATTACCCTCATATTGTCTTTAATCTGTCTCTTTGGTAAAAATCCGTTCTGATCAGAGTGAATAAAGTTATTTAGATATTTTTTAAGCCTTTCTGACAAGATTGAAGCAAAGGTTTTATAGTCTGCATTCAATAAGGAAATAGGTCTATAGTTCTTAATTTGTAATGGGTCAACCCCTTCTTTTGAAATAAGTGTAATATAAGCCTCTGACCATGTTTTAGGTATTTTCTTATTTATCATAACTTCATTCATGACTTCTAACAGTGGAATTCTCAACGATTCTTGTAATGTTTTATAAAATTCTGCTGGGAAACCACCTGGTCCTGGTGCTTTTCCATTGTTCTGTCTGTTGAGTGCTTCGGTTAATTCCATCATTGTTATAGCACTTTTTAACATTTTCTGAGTTTCATCAGGTATCTTAGATAGGTTAGCATTTTGTAAATACTGTTTAATTTTTTCCTCATCAAGATCCTCCTGTTTATATAATTGTCCATAAAAATCTCAAATGATTGCCTTTTTCTCCTTATTACCATAACAAATTTGACCATGATCATCTATTAACTGTGATATTTTCCTTGATTCTTTCTCTTTTCTCAGCTTATATGCTAACCATCTACCTGGCTGATTTGCATCTTCAAAATAGTTCTGTTTAGCACTCCTAATTTTTTGTGCCAGTTCTTCTTTCTCTGCTTGATCCATTTTATGTTTAATTATGTCCATTTTAAGTTTAATATATTTTTTCTGTGGCGTCTTCTATAATTCTTTTTCCAGTTTTTTATGGTCATCTTCTAGAGCTTTAATCATTTGCCTCTTCCTAATGTTCTTTTTCTTTGTATAGTCAATTATTAATCCTCTTGCATATGCCTTCATTGTATCCCAAACATTCTGTATTGAACTATCTTCTTTTTTGTTTTCATTAAAGAAGAAGGCCAATTCTTTTTCCATCCATTGTGTAAAGTCTTTTTCCTTTAGAATATTATTGTTTAATGTCCATCTAGATCTTCTTTTTTGTCCTTTCCATTTAATTGTCATTGGATTATGGTCTGCCCATGTATTTGTTTCAATATTTATTTCTTGAATATTAGATAATAATTCTGTTGATGTCCAAATCATATCTATTCTGGACCACGATAAATGCCTGTTTGAATAAAAAGTATATTGTTGAATTTTAGCATTTCTTTCTCTCCATATATCTTTTAAATTTAATTCATCTGTCATTTTGAAAAAGGATTTAGGGAGAGTTTTCCTATTTTGTCGTGTTGTTTTACTGTGTAGTCCAGTTTATTGTCTACAATTCCATTGAAGTCCCCCATCATAAATATGTTAACATAGTCCAGTTCAATTATTTTCATATGTATTTTTTATAGAATTCTTCTTGTTTATCATTCGGGGCATAAATTGCAACCAAGAGTGTTTTTATATTATTATCCACTATTTCAACTATTAATACTCTTCCATCTTCATCAGTATAAATCAGTTTGTCTGGAGTGGTTTCTTTGATGTACAAAACCACTCCTCTTTTATTACAATGAGTCAGAGAAGTAAATATTTTCCCTAACTTTGGTCGTGTCAATAATTGTTCATGTTGTTTTTTAATGTGTACTTCTTGTAAGCAAATTATATCAAATTTTAGTTTCTCTAATTTGTGAAAAGTTTTCCTTCTTTTAGTAGCTGAATTCAGTCCATTTATATTCATGGAAATCAGTTTCTTTTCTCCCATAGTTATGCTTTGTATTTAGGTCTAGCAGCTCTCGTGGATCTTATTTCGCATTGTTCTTTGATCTCCATTTGTCCACCTATTGCGCCTTCTTCTTTTTCCATCTCCATTTGGTCCTCTTCAGATACAGTTAAAATATTCTCTTTTTCTATCTCCATTTCTCTTCTTTTGAAAAATTCCTTGTAGAATATTTCTGCTTTCGCAATTGAATCAATTCTGTGTCTCTGTTCTTGCCATGTAAACATTAATCCTTCTGGAATCAGCCATCTATAGTTCACCTCTTTTTTCAATAGCATTTTGGTCAAAAATCGATATTCTCTTCTAATCTCTCTCACTTTTCCAGGTACTTGTTTTAAGACCAGGATCTCTTTGCCTTTGTATTTCAACCCCTTCTCTCTTACCACTTGTAATATTTGGTTTTTAATAGGTTTTTTTTTTTTGGTGAATCTAACATGGACCTCTCTTGGTAATTGGTTCCTCGTCACGTATCTTGTGAAGACTCGATATATCTCATCTACTCCATCCATCATCTTTTCCTCTGTTATTTCCAAGACTCCAGCCAAGATTTCAGTCCTAACTGCTGCCAAGTTTTGTCCTTTTTCTTCCTCAATATTTTGAAATCTAAGATAAAATTCTGACCTGTCCATCTCCCACTTCAACATCCCACTTTTTTCTTGTTCGACCATTGTTAATCTGTTATCGATATCTCCAATTGTATCATCTCTTTGCTTGTCTTTCTCTTCTATTTTTTGGATTCTCTCATCATGTTTCACCATCATTTGTTGAACATTTTCAAATTTTTCATCAATCTTTCCAATTCTTTGGTCAATACTCTCAATTCTTTGTTCAATACTCATTTTAAGCTCTTGTATTCCTTGCATAACCATTGTTAAATCCACTTGCGCTTTATCTTGCTTCGCCATTGTTGAGAGTCATCCTCCAGATGACGGGGAAACAGGAGCAGAATATCAAAAGGTAATAAACAAAGAAAAAGGGGGTAAAAAGAGTTCTTCAGGTTCTTCCCACCTTAATCCAATTGAAAGACCTCAAAAAATGAAAAGTAGCCATAAAAATAAGTCAAAAATAGAGATAAAGAGGCAGACATCCCTATTAAAAAAAAAACGAAAAAAGAATATTCAGAGACTTCCCCTTTAAAAAAAAATAAAAATAAAAATGAGATAAAATAAAAAATAAAAAATAAGTATATCAATATTACAAAATGCTGTGGGGTTGGAGGGGAGGGATAAAACAATTAATAAAGGATTGAAAAAAAAGCGCACACTGCCTTTTATTTATCCAAGGCTCTTATTTGGCTTCTCCTCAAGTTTCAAAGCCAAGCTTCAAATATTCAATTTATAATAGAAGTCCCAAAGAGCACCTGTGTAAACATCCTCCAGTGCTCTTCCCTCTATCTTATCATTTCCAGTAGCCTTGAGAAGAGTTTTTTTTCCCCAACTCTCAACTTCAAACAAAATATTTTCAAGCGTCTAGTTGGCAGTGTTACAAAGTTTATTCAAACCACTCCCCCTTCTTCCCCCCTGAAAAAAGCCTAAAAAGAAAAAAAAAGTATATATGTATATTTATGTATATTTTAAAAAAAATATTAAAGGGGACCTCTATTTTAAAAAATATAAACAGTCAAAAAGGAGAAGAGAGAGCAAGTAAATATAAAAATATAAAAGAAAAAACCAGTCTGATTAACTAGATCGCAATAGAAATTCAGTAAAGAAAAAAAAAAGAGTAAAAATAAAAAACCAAGCCTCATTTTGACATTACTTTAAAAAAAATCGCTGCTAAATCAAATTTTGTCAATAAGTTTACAGATTTCTTCTGATATTAGAGTGTTCTTAAGTCCCAAGCAAAAAAAGGAACCTCACCAGCCAATACACTTCTCTTTCTATCTCGTCCTTCCGGAGCTGTCCCAGCTTCAGCAGCTTAAAGGCTGCCTCTCCACCATTGGCAAAAGGGCATCTTCTGGATCAACCAGGAACTTGCGATGTCCCTGGGATCTACAGAATGCACCCCTTACTGTCACCATCATTACAAGATGGTCGGTCCATTGGGACCGACCAGGGGCGAAGATATCAGCTGCGATCTCGGAGCCCCGAGATCACAGCTGTATCGCAGTGACGAAGCTCCTCGGCTCTCATTATTTTTTCAGATTGTGTTGAAGACAAATGTCTAAAAGAAGGCATCTTTGAAACTAGCTTAATGGAATTTCTTGAAGATTAGCCAAAAGAGATGTTAATTTAATAGGTTTACTTACTCCATAAAGTTATTTCACCTAAAGATCCATCTCTCACTCTAGTGTTTGAATTATGCACAGTTCAATTAGAAAGGGAACTTGGAAGAGGAGGAGGGGGGGGGGAATCATTTGTTGCTCCAAATCTTGCAATAAGTTTCTTATTTGGTCTATAAAGAATTTGACAATGATAAGGAATAGATTTGTGTGGCATCTACGGTAGGTATAGCAAAATAATTTTTATTAAAATCAAGCTGTCACCTCAAACTACGTGTGTGAAATGTCTTTAAAACCTGGCAAGCAAATAGCTTCTAAAATTAAGCATTGACAAGTCCCTTGATAAGGAAACCTTATAGTTAATTGATTCTGAAGATCCAGCTTCTATTCCTTAATGAATACAATTATCAGAAAAATGATTGTCATTATTTAAACTTCTTGCCTAAAGGAGGAAAAGAATGCATGTGAAAAAGAAAAATACAATTTTTAACATTTATAGAGTTTATAAATTGATAGATTAGGTTGATGTATTGCTCAATAAGTACAAATCTCAATCATTCCACCTGTTACACAACTGTAGTCATGGGAGGAGGAATCTTTGCCCCTGCAAATAATATTAAATACAACTTACAGTAGTTTCAGCTAGTGGCCAATGGTGAATAATCAGTATTGTTATTCAGTAATGCTCAGAGTTTCCTACCAGCTATCAACTAGCATACAAATCAATTATTCAAATGTATTTTATTTTTTTCTGGAATGAAATATGAAGTATTTCAGATTTTTAGCCTATACCTCCAAGATCTCAGGATCCAATAGGTATGAGATATGTGTCAACAGAAAAAGGACCAAAATCTGACAGGCCTTTTTATTGGGCTAGGTTTCTCACTCACTCTTCAATGTTGTTGAATTATATAATACTCAGGAGACTAACTTACAAGCAGCAAAGCCTTAGGCTATAAAGGAAAGTGGAGAATGGGATTCCTAAGAAAAAAAGGAATATTAGGTAGCTCTGGCAATGGAAGGACATAAGAATTGGGATCATCCAAGGATCTATAGTAAGACATGTGCCATTTAATTTATTCATTAATATTCTAGGAAAGGCTAAGCGGAGATTTAGCCAATTTTGTCAATGACAGCACTTATTCACATAAGCCAGATAAAATGTAATGTTTCCACAGTAAGAAAAAACCCTCAATATAAATCTCCCTAAATTGGGTGAATAGATAACCAAGGGTTAGTTTTCTTTGGTACTTTTATGTAATCTGAACAGATTATCATACATATGGACTAATCCAACAAAAGCATTTAACTTTTTAAATGAAATTTCATTTCTGGAATGAGAAAAACATTTAAAATAAAATGGCCACTACTGTATTTTAGTTCCAGGAACATTTTAAATCTCTGTTAGTAGCCATCATATCTGATTACTGTAAATTCCCCAGTTTATTTGTGTTTTTTTTTACTGGTCCTGAACAAGGCTCTGCAAGTGCTTCAATCACAAAATACTAATCTCTCAAACATCTGATCAAGTGTTTGGAGCATGAAACAAAAAGAGAAGTTTCTTATGAAAACAAAGTACTAATATCCATCCTCTTTTTTTAATTGTCCTTTGCATGTGCCTTTGAAATAACTTTTTAAAAATGATTTACACAGGCAATGAAGCAATTTGATAAAGTAAGGAAAGCCATAGAAGTTGTTAATAATGTTATAAAGAAGAAACCTATTATTGTTCATGGGGTATTTATCTATCATGTAAAGGAGAGGATTATCTATTTTTTATATATTAAAAAAAGTTTTCTTGGTTAGCAAATCGTTTTAATTGTACAACCTCCCTTAATTGTACAACCATTGTCTTTTTTTTTTTAAAGTTAAATTGTTCAGCCAAAGTATTTCCTTGTCTCCTTGCCCCATTGTCCACAATTAAAACTTATGCTGAAAGATATACTTAGTTAGTAGATTACATTTTTCCTTTGCTTCACTTCTTCATATTTTCCATACGTTGGCCCCTTGTTATTATAAAGCAATTTAAATCAATACAAACTTAACTAAGCATTTATTTCACTTTCTTGTAATATAATAAAGATGTGTCCTTTTTGTAGTACAGCATACTCCATAAGCACTCTTCAAGTGTCCTTTTATTTGGCAAAGATAATTAGTTTCGGTTACTTTAACAGAGCAACTCTTTGCCTTCAAAGAGGATATTATATTTGCTTAATTGCATTTGAGTGCTAAACATTGTAAAAGATAATGTTTCCTAAGAATAGCTTTTCTCTTGTCTCTTTACTTAGACTCGCTACTTCAATAAGGTCAATTGAAATTTGAATATTTATTAATTTGAATAAATGATCAAAAATGGAGAAATCAAGGAATGCAAAAGCATCTCCATAAAGTTGGCAATCTTTGCATATGTCTCAAATAAGCTTGTCATGAAAACCACAAACTTTTGGTAGAATCCAGAAACCAGACAAGAATGAACCAATGCAGAAGGAAGTATGCATAGTGGCTTAAATGACTGTGCTCCTTATTCCCTATTTCTCTGTCATACCCCTGTTGGAGCCTGAATCTGCGGAGGAGGACGAACTAGAGCTTGAGCCTATGGAGATTGAAGGAGCAACTTTGTTGGCTTCCAAGGAATGTGGGGAGGAACAGGCTGAGGCAGCCCAGGGCCCCTCAGGATTGGGATGGCTTCTTAGCAGGAAGGAATGGGGGCAAGTTGACTGAGAGAGGGCAAGCAGTGGGAATGAGAAGCAACAGAGCAAGGACTGCTCCCCTCCTGATGCCTAAGCATGGAGAATGGAGAGAAGGTAGCAACAGTGCAGGCCAACCCAATGACTCAGGAGGAGAGCACCCCACCCCTCTTCACTAGGTACTGAGATTTAAGGACAAACTGTGGGGAAGGGCATTTGCAGGAACAAATACTGAATTTGTAATTTTGTGTGTGCCATTGAAGACATTTGGATTTTACAGAACTGCTTGTTTCTTCCTTGCTTTGTGGATTCGAGCCATGTTCTTACTTTGTAGACTCATTGTTTGTTCTTTCCTTCATGGATTCATTGTTTGTTCCTTGCTTTGTGGACTCATTTCCCTGTTCCTTTGCTTTGCTGGACTGAGGCTGCCATGTGTAAGTGTGTATTTGCGCACGTGCTTTATTTTGGGACTTACCAAGAATGTGGGAGCATTTGGGGAAATTTAGAGCATTAAAGGGAGTTTGAACTCTCAGATGGCTGTGTGGTCTTTGTGCCTTATCTCGGATCATCACACTTCTCCTTTTAAGGATCCGTGCTTACCGTATGAATCTCATCCTTTTTGTTAAAAAAAGGGTCCTGCTGAAGAGAAGATCATGATGGTGGCTTTTGAGATGAAAGGAAAATGAATGAAGATTGATAAAAGAAGGAAGAATGAAGTGTGAGAAAAATCTAAGACTTGAATAGTAGAGAACATATCAGAATTGATGTAGGAGCCAAAAGAAGTAAACCAGAGCAACAACAACCAAGCAGTGGCTGAGGAGAATTTCAAAGGCACTTTCATCATTGCATCATTTCATCATTGAGGCAGCTCATGACCAAAATACTGGGATAGCTGAGAGAATTAGGTGCTGCTTTTTGGATATACCTTGACCCATTGCCAAGGAGACAAGGAGTAAGAATCTTTCCTGTTGGTCTGGACTGAAGCAACTGAGATGAGCAGCTATTGTTCATTAGAAAGACATGATAGCAGTAAAAGCTTTCCAGGAACACTCTACATCAGACAACAACTCTCCCTTCATTTAGAAAAGGTTAGAATTAAGAAATGCTAATCAGAAGGAATAAGTAGAGCTATAGAATATAGATTGTAAAATTGTTAATGTTTTACAGAAGGACAGAAATAAAAACAAATGAAGATACTAGAAAATAGTTCCTGCAAATAAAATTTGGGAGAGAATATGATGGTTATTATAAAGACAGTAGTCTTATAATAAACTCTCCACAAATGTGTTTCAAAGAAAACACATACAATATCTTCCTGCCTTGTGCACGGACCATTTCATAAGTCAAAACTAGGACAGTCAACTACATTGTCAAAAAGGTATCCCTTCTCCCTTACTTTAATCTGCAGGTATAAATATGGTGCTCAGAGGCATCAAGACATCCATGATTCCTCTAGGTGACTTTTTCAGGCAACAATGGGTCTAACAAATCTTTAAATATCCAGTAATCTTGCAAGATTGCCAAACCTTCTCTTGCGAGATGTGTACTTTTGCATGAGGTTTCATCTGCTTTTCCCCTTACTTTTCAGTGATTAGATAATCAAAACATAGTATAAGAGTATTCTGTGATGCTCAGCACCTGAAAAAAGTATTAATCTACATGCTGTAAGGGGATCAATGTTTTAAATAAAGAATGGCCTGCTAATAATAAAGTGACACATCATTTAAATAAATAGAGAGATGCAACTACGTAAATGTCATCCAAAAATAACTGATCATACTTCCCTAATTCAGACATGGAACTTTGCCTGAAGATCCATGTATTCTAGGATGTATGCAAAATGAATGAAACAAAAATCAATATTTTCTATTACAAAACATTCATTTATTAATATTTTGCCCCCCTTTAACATGTAATAAGTCTTAATTACAGATTGTTTTTCATTGGCTTGGTCAAACATTTCTATTTATGGTACTACATGTTTGTAGTGTGGGTCGGCAGTTAGAGTCAGAGAACCAGTACAGTATACAGTAGAGTTTGCTTTTTGGCTAAGCAAACAAGAAAACAGTAGATGAAACCAATAAAGAGCTTAATTGTATCAATCTATCAAGTCCTAAATTTGCTTCCTTTTAAAATTCATCTTTAAATCCAAGAGCTGTGATGGCAAGACACCAAGTTTAAAATTCTCCAACTGTCAAATGCTGTTTTACTAATTATCTGGCTTCCAAGGCAATCATACAACCGTAATCATTCACCTCATGCCTGGAAACATAAGTCTTGTTCTTTTGATGAATATTTATTAGACAGTGTAAAGCAGTCTACTTTCTTTTCCCTTTAGGCAAGACAATTTGGAGTTCATCAATATGTATTACCAAGGACGTTTATAAAAGGCACTTCAAAGGAAATTCATCAGGCATTCCTTTTGTCTTGATTTCTGTTAGACTGATACTTCCTTTTGACAAGTATCAATAAATTATCCTCTGATGGCCAGAAACTTGATGTCTTATTTGGAAACTTCCTAACACAATATGATTTGGTGTTAAGTTTCCCCAAGAATTATTAGCATCTGTCCAATAATTTAAAAGATGAGAATTCAGTCCTGAAAAAAAAATGAAAAATAGAAAGCTACCTTTGTGCATGGAGGCCATGCATTGTTTTCTGAGATTTAAAATTTCTTCATAGCTCCATATTTCCATGACTTACATTCCTTGCTATTTTTTTTTCTCAATGAAAAAGTAATTTAAATTCAAGAGGCTGGGGAAAGAAATCTAAGAGATTGTCAAACCTAAAATTAACAATGGGCAAAAGAAAAGCAGATTAATGCAATAGGCGTGCAAGACAGCTGAGTGCCAAATTATCTCTGTGCCAAAGAGTTATATCTCTTTTTACTCTAACTTTGCCACACTGATAGCTTTAGACTTCATATCAAAAAGCATGTAGTCCTTCAAAGTTATGTAAGTGAAGCTTCCTCCAAAAAATATAAAAAAGAAAGAGAGAGTCAGGAAACATTCAGATGCTACAGCTGAAACAAAATGCAGTGACCCAGGCAGTGAAGGGTGTATTTTAATGTTAAAATATTAATATACCTGTGTGACCCCAATGCAAGAACTGCATTGGTTGCCAGTTAGCTTCTGAGTGTAATTCATGGTGCACGTTGCCACCTAAATCAATGTTTCTCAAACTTGGCAACTTTAAGATATATGGATTTCAATTCCCAGAATTTCCCAGCTGAATGACAGTTGAAGTCCACAGATCTTAATAACATTTGAATTATATACTGCCCCAAAGTGCTTTACTGCACTCTCTGGACAGTTTACAATGTTGGCATATTGTCCTGAACAATCTGGATCCTCATTTTATTGACCTCAAAGGATGGAAGGCTGAATCAACATGAGCCCATCAGGATCGAACTCCAGACTGAGGGCAGAGTTCTGCGATATTGCATTCTAAGCATTCTGTACCACCAGGGATCTTTTTTTTTTAAAGTGCCAGGTTTGAAAAGCACTGAACAAAATATTCCAACCAAGTGTCTGAGGGACTCCCTCTACTCGTCTACCCATCTATTCTAATGAAATAAGATCAACATTCTCAAGGTCCCATCCGTGCAAGATTGTCATCTGACAAAACCTCAGAAATTAGCATTTTCTTTTTTTTTTTGAAACAAATTTTATTAATTTTGAAGACAAACAACACATCATTAACCATTAAGTACATAAAACCTCTTAACATTATAAATTTTTACAAGTCGAATAAAACATTATTTTTATACAACATAATTCTAATTTATCCCATTTCCATATGGACACATAAATATCTTTCAGCAAATTTCTCATTATTTCTCTTTACTCTTATTCAATTTCATTTCTTTTCTATATTTATCCATTTTATAATCATCATATTCATTTCTTTCTGGCTTGTTTACAATTATTCTCATCTAACATTCCTCCAAGGTTTTATTGATTCTTTTTTTTTTTTTATAAAAAACAAATTTTATTAGTTTTACAAAAAACACAATACACAAACATACAAAACACAAAACATAAACAAAACTAAAAGATCTTTTCTGAAGGTTGTCTGTTCCCGGGTTAAAACTCTTCACACAGACACAAATTCAAACATCATATTCATCCCATATATCCTTCCATATCTTATTATCATTTTCTTTTATATATATACATATAAAAACCATTTTTATCAGTTTTATAAAAACAATGCACAAAGAATCAAGGCATAACAGCTTATAAATTCTTTTCTAGGAAAAAAATAATAATAAAAGACCAATAAAGCATAACAATTCCAAATTATAGTATCAATACTTCATATAGTATTAACTTCATATCTTATTCCTACTTCTCCTTTTCATCCAAATTATTTCTTATTAATTAAAATTTTATTGCCTTTTATCAATATACAAAATCAAAAAAAAAAAACCACATATATATCCTTCCATATCTTATTACCATTTTCAACAACATTCTTTGTCTGTTCTATTTCCCATTATCCATTCATCTTTTTTCTTTTACTATACTTCTCCTATACACCAATTGGAGTAACGTCTATAACTCATTACCCTAACTTAAAAATACTTCGTATAGCAATTTTTCTTGGGATTCTGTTTAAAAGATTCTAAGATTACATAATGAATTTTATACTCTAAATACACATATAAAAACACAAACTTATGTACCCTCCAGAATCCCTCTTTTATCCTAAATTAAATTCACCCATTGTCTCTAAATAAACTTTTTTTCTTTAGGTCTTGCTTCCCCCATTAAGGCTTCTCCTCCCCCCCTTTCTCTCTTGCTTATTCTTCTCCTTGCCCTTTTTACCCCTTTGTTTTTTCTCCTCGCTTTTCTTGCTCCTTTTCCTTTGCTTTCTAACCTTGCCTCCACTTTTTCGCTCATTTTTCTCTCTTTTGGTTGTTTTTATAATTCTTAAAATCCCCTTTTTCTTATCCTTTTTCTCCTCCTCTCTGGAAGGGACCCATTGTTCATCAAAGATGGCTTCTTCTTCCTCTTCTTCCTTGTCCCAGTCCTTCTGCTGCGTAATCAACTTTTCATAAGTACATAACGCCATTTCTAAGAATTGAAACAAAGTGCCCAAAGTATCTTCTTTTTTATATTTTTGATATTCAATCTCTAGTTCATCCACAAACGATGCCATTATGAAAAGGGAAACTTTTTCCAAAACAACCAGAAGTATTTTTAATCAAAGACAATCAAAAACAATTAAAAAAAAGTTCCAAAAGTTAATACTTTTCTTCCTTCTTCTCTTTCTCTTTCTGGGGTAATTTTTAATCAAAGAGGTCCAATTACCATATATCTTCCTTTGGGATTCTAGGCAATCTCCTCCTTTTTCAGCTTCTGCTCCAATTTTTTTTTTCCTCTCCCTTCCCACTTGCAATGTCAATTTTAAATAATCAGAAATCCATACCTCCAACAAAGATTTTCCAATTTCTTAAATTTTTCAATGTCCAAGAATCCTTTTGTCTCTTAGCTTCAACTCTCAAAGCAATTCACTTTCAATGTCCAATATATCCAAATATTTCTGCTGTTTCCATGGGGTGGGAGAGTAAAGAAAAAAAAGAAAAAAAAAGTTCCCTTTAACAGCTTCTCCGCTGCTTTCGATCTTCTTAGGGATACAATGTATCCTCCAGCAATTCAAACAGCTCAGTTCCAGGCAATTTAAAAGATGTTACTTGACCCGGCTCAGACAAAACTTTCACTCTTCACACTTCCTCCAGCACAATCTTACCCGGTTGCTGGCTTCTTCGTGGCGGCCATTGCTGACCGCCGCTCCACCGCCTTGGGAAAAAGGGGTTTTTCCGGAGAAGGGGGGGGTCTGCGACACCCCCACCCCCCTATCCGACTCCCCTCTCTCTTCAGCTGTCCCTACAGGGCAGCCATATCCCCCTGACCCATCTGGATCGGGGGTACCTCGACGGCTAGCACAGCAGGAATCGCGAGCTGTCGCGAATTCCTACTGCCCCGAAGCCACGCGGAACCGGAAACTCAGAAATTAGCATTTTCAAAGAACTCCTGCTTTGGAATCTCCTCTCCATAGGAATCTAGTCAGCTCCTTCCCTTTTGGGTTTCAGGAGGGCAGTTAAAACTTATTCCATTGAACATAGGAGGAGAACAGATTTTAAGTGAAAGCATATATTATTTAAACAACAGCAGAAAGCTATAGTTAAGGTGTGTACATCAAAATGAGGACAGAAACCAGAGAGCTAAATATAAAATACATCAAAATGCAAAAAAATGAAACCATGGGATTGGGTTTACATGTTTTGAAATTGTATTTTGCAGCCTGCTGCCTGGTATGGATGAAAGAGTAAGTGCTGTTGAAAAACAACATAATTTTGGAATAAGCAGAGTACAATCCAAGGTTTAGGTGGCATGGTTTTCTACGGTACAATGAAGTTAACATTAATGTAAGTTTAAGAATCTTGTATTAGAAGTGCTGTATTGACCATTGAGAACAGATGCTGTATAAACTCAGACTGATGGTTTTTGTGTGAACAGTTAAGGGAATATTTAAGGATAATGGGACATTTGGAAGACAATTTGAACTTGAATTATATACACATGATGAACATATAATTGCTCAAATGTATAAACTTTTATTGAAATTTGAAATTGAAGAAGAACAAAGTTCAACACTCACAAAATTAGTTCCCACCCACTGGGATGAATGGATAGTTAATTAGTAAACTGCAGGAATATGTCCAGGCATTTGTCAAGAGTTAAGACTTGAGATAACCTTCTCAACCAAAGTCACATAGAGTTTTGCACAACAGGAATAAAATGATAATCAACTCCCACAAGTCATCATAAACAATAAGGCACTTCCCCATTGATTTATTATTTATGTATGGGGCATGAAGATGGGAGATCTAAAACTAAAAGTTCTCTATTCTTTCCAATTCAGCAGAACGTTGGAAAGAACTTATGCAACAAGACTCACAACTGCTTGTCTACTCAAAAGCAAGCCAATCCTCTGAAAGAATGGGACCAAATCTGAAACTGAAGGAAAAGGTTATCGTATGAAAAAAAAATAGAGAAAGCCAGTTTGATCTAGTGGTTAAGCTGGAAAATGGGAGACAATGAGTTCAAGTTCTGCTTTAGCCATGAAAGCCAGCTGGATGACTTTGGCTCTCACTTTCTTTCAGCCCAAGCTTACTCATAAGGTTGTTGCTGTGGGGCAAATAGGAGAAGTACGATGTGTGGATATTTTCTCTGTTTGAGCTAATAATAATCATAAAGGCAGGCTATAAATAAATTTTGAAATGGTCAGCATCAGGCCTGGGCCATAGAAAAAAAATATCCTAGAAGGAATTTTCCCATTGCACATAATGGGACAGATAAGTGGGCCTCTGTTTTAAGGTCCCTCCTCCCTTTATCTCAGTCACATGACACAGATCAAAATATAAGAGGAACACTTGAATATTTGCAGGAAGAAACACAGACAGACATAGCATGAGAGAAGAACAAAAGGAAACACACACACTCGCACACACACACAGAGAGAGAGCATCTTGTACAGGGAATGGAAATAATTTCAGCAGTGACTCTTGGGCCACTTTCCCTTTCTTGCTGTTGCTGTTATTTCCTTTCTTCAGTTCTAATAACGATCCTAAGCAATTCAGAGAAAAATTTGTCTCTGCTGCTCTCTGAGATTGCACTGCTGTTTTCAGGATTAATTGAATAATGCACTTGAACTTGTTTTGGCAATTAAGAAATTTTATAAGCTAGGCTAGAAAAAAGAACTAGGAGTGATGTCACAGCAGTATTCCAATATTTGAGGGGATGTTTCAAAGAAGAGGGGGTCAACTTATTTCCCAAAACACCAAAAGTCAGGACAAAAAACAGTGGGTGCAAACTAATCCAGGAGAGAAGCAATCTGGAATTAAGGAGAAATTTCCTGACAGTGAGAATAATTAACCAGTGGTAAAGACTGACTTTAGAAGTTGTGGATAATTCATTACTGGGGGTATTTAAGAAGAGACTGAACAGCCACTTGTCTGAAATGGTATGGGGTTTCCTGCTTGAGGAGGGATGTGGACCAGAAGACCTCCAAGGTCCCTTCTAGATTTATTCTGAATTGAATTGAATATTATTATCATTACATTCTTTTGAAAAAGGAAACCAAAGTGGGGCAAAGCTTCTAATAGTAATACTCCAATGAAATAATAGTTTCTTCTGTCCATAGATAAAAAGGGCTTATGTTTCATAACAACCATAGAACAAATGCAGAAATTTATAGAAGAAATGCTTTAGAGAAGCATGTTTCTACTTCAGGATGTCTAGATATGGGTGGATGTGTAATCTCCTCTCCATAGAAGCTTATGTAACCCTGTATAAGGTGTGATTTAGCTTAAGAATTGCTATGTGCAATTCCAATTTTGTAGTTTACATATTTCTTTATCCCGTGTCCTTCCAAAGTTCTGCTTGGTAAAAAATGATTAATTTGGAGATTGCACTTCAGAAAACTGTGATTGAACTGCAGTTGGGTTGGAGGGAGATAATAAATATTTCACTTGGAAGATGTGGCACTCACTAACTTTGGTAAACCAACTTTTAAGGGAGCCAGGATGGTAAACGTATTCTGGTATTGCAGTGAAATTAACAGTTGTTAAATCCTAATTCCATGTGGTATGGACATCATCAGTCTTCCAAATGTTGCTGTATTACAACTCCCATTTATCATTACCACTGACTGGCCTTTGGGGGGGATATAGTACAGCAACACATAAAGAATGAAAGGTTCACCTATATGCTTTTTAAAAGTAAGTTTGGGCATGATCTAGTCACTCTACAGATACGTATGCACTGAAGGTTTTAATATGGTTCAGTGTAGCACTGTTTTTCCCCTTTCTTGGTTACATACATGAACAGGCACTGCCAATTTTCTATTCGTCACTTGTCACATGTACACCTTGTCTCTTTTAAATGTGTTCCTAGCAACAATAGTTGGAATCAGATAAAGGGGGGGATTCTTGTGGGATTATGAAGATATGCAGCAATTTCCCCTTTTCCTGTTCTGTTCATTTGCCTTATGTGCACAGAAGGAAAAGGAGGACTATGTATCTTTCATTCATGGGCCGCAGCACTTGAGAAATAATTTAATTTTAACATTTCTACATTGAAATTTTCTTTGAGCGCTTTACAATTTATGTAAAAATAGCCCTGTAAACTGGTTTCCTAATGAAAAAAAATATGTAATATGGGATGATTTTACCAGGTGTGATAGAAAGTAAAATTTGTGTTAACTGAGATAGATAATTGAAACTCTGCAGGCTGATGACTATCAATTACATGGTGCTTAGACAGGAAAAAGAGGGGGGATATAATACTATGCCTGAACACTTTGGATAGGCACATTGTCCTGAATTACCAAACTGCTGTGCTTTGATCTCAGTTAAACTGGCCATTAACCAATTGAAATTGAAGCCAGCTAATTTTCTCATTTGCTCTCTGAACAAAAATCCTTCAGGAACCCCATCATTGCTTAATCTAGGTGGAAAATATATAATACTTATACCCATGAAGTTCATTATCATCAACCTTGATTAAGAAACTTAACTGCCTGCTTTATGTTCTTTGTACATTATACATAATATATCCACCATATCCTATTCAGGTTGTTAATTATGCTTAAGCAACCTGATCTTTATGTACCATTGTAATAAGTATAACCTATAGAGTGACCAGCAAGAGATGTCAAGAGGGACAATGGACTGGATTTTATAAAAGGAGATTATTATAAATCGATAACCCCACTGTCGTAATAATTTTATCAACAGAGACCTTACAGTCATTTTGTAGCCTGAAAAATATCATAATCCTTGATTTCGCATTAGTCATGAATGAATGCACACTTTCAGTTTGGATTGGTTTTGCACAAAATATAAATAATAATCTAGTCTAAAAATGGTAACTGATCTCTCAGCTCCCACTAAATGGTGGATGAAAATTGAACTTATTAATCATAATACTCAATAGTCCTGGTTTCTAAATAAAGAAAACATTTTTACATGCATGAGCCATTAAATTAGTATATTTATCCAAAAACCTATTTTTGTACACATATTCCATACCAAAGCCAGGCTTGTGGACAGACTGATATAGTTTGCCACTGTAAAAATGGACAATAATATTAGTAATTAGTCTCTTTTTTTCCTATTGTTTTTCTATATTTGAATTAACTATATTTGTTCCAGGCCTTTTAAAAAAATCAAAAATAGTGCACCCAGACATAGGGAATTGATATGAAGTGGTGTGCCATAGAACTTTAAAAAAAACAGCTTTAAATTGAATAGCATATTAAGTTTTTGATTTGGTGATATTGTCAACAAAACACAAATGTTTGCTTGTTTCTTTTAACAAACATTTACATAGCTGCCCAGTTCAAACACCTCTGAGTTGGGCACACAACATAAACAAGATAATCAAAATCCTGAACTGATAAAAATAATTGGAATAACCAGTTGTAGATTCCATTCATCTAGGCCCAAACATCTAGGTACAATAACCACTGCACTATTGGGAGGCTCCTGTAACAGCAGAGGTTAAAATTAACAAATAAAATAAAAATAATTCTTGTTCAAAATATTGTTAATGTGACCGCATATGCGTGCACTTTAATACTGTAATTCTGTATATATAAATTTAGACTTGCATACATTCATTTGTCTCTGTGTACATACATTTGCTGTCCTGGCAGAGCAGCATGGAAGCTGTCCAAGGCAGGGGAAGGTAGGGGAGCTATTTGGTTGACAGCAGTCTAGACTGAACACTTGGCAAGTTGCTGCTACAGCATCTGAATGCCAAACAGAATTTTCTTAAGCAATCTTAAAGCCAGCATCAGCACGAGGCAGGAACAACTTCAGGGTGTGGGGAGGAAATGCTATGCATCTGCTAAAAACTTTCTCTGTAGAAAAATATATTTTATATTCACCACTTACAGAATTGACAATAGTCAACAACCCACATTTTTGCACTTAAAAGTATCCTGTTTGAAAAAGAAATGTGAGAAGTTTGGCAGACTTGTTTTGAAACAGTCATGTTGCTTTCCATTAAGTTAATTCAGTTTACTTCCTAATTATTTTGGTCTGTGTCCTTTTTCTTTCTTTTTTTGCACATTAAACACCCCGCCGTGCAATTTGTCTCTGCACACCAGTGTGTTGGTAAAGGAAAATGTTTTTCAAAGATGCTTGAATATAATGATCCCTTTATGCAGAATCTCCATAAGGACTGAATGACTAAAGCAGATCTTGAAATGTGATATTTGTGTAATTAAAGGTGGAGTTCAAGGACCACAGATATACTGGTGTTGCACCAGAACAGGAAGTGAATGTCTGTTATTTCTCACCCTTAAGGGTAATTTGTCTCTTTCATCTCCTGAACTATTCACCATCACTCAATCTGGATTTTCAACTTCTGTATTAAAAAGAGCATTAAAAACAATAAATGTTGAAAGTAGTACTAAATCACCCTGAGAAATTTAAAATAAGTCCATTATTTTGGGCTCAAAGCAGACATCAAAATCTTATCACAATGACCAACAATGGCTCAACTTTGATCCAAATATAAAAAAATAAGAAACCTCTGAAGTCTTGCACTTGAGCTGTTGATTTCTCTTTCTACCATTTTAGACACTGGTCCATTTGTGATCAAGCAGAACATGGAAATAATTCTTCTTCTACACCTTCTTGCTGAGGGTAACCAGTCTCCCAAAGGCCCATCTGATAAACTTGTGGGTGGTGGAGAGGAGCATTAGGAGTATGATGTTGCCAGAGAACAGGATGAATAACAAAATTAATGTCACATATCATCATCTTAATTGCAATTTAGAGAAGAACTACTTTTGACAAGAATGAGAAGAAAGACCCAGCTTGCTTCCAACAATGCTTCAAACAATACAGATTGTTATTATTGGTGCAAAACAGCCATTTTAGCAATATCACATTGGCTGATGAAGCCAGGTTTAACTTTCTCTCCCTAATAATCTCTGTACAAACACCCAGGAGCATAGCTGGTTGTTTGTGTTGAAAAGATGGCCCCACTTTTGATCACTAAGGATACATTTGTGAGTTTAAAACATAAATAAACTCCTGCTACTGTGTGTATTTAAATACCAACATAATATTCAGATAAAATGCTGTTACAATTTATTTATTTATTTATTTATTTGTTTGTTTATCTGTTTGTTTGTTTGTTTGTTTATTTATGTCAGTCAATTGCTTACAAAATAATAGTATAAGTAAAAACATAGTTATGAATACATGGATACATATAAGAAAAATAAAAATAAAAGAAACAATAGGACAGGGATAGGACAGGCATGTTGGTGCGTTTATGCATGCCCAATATTCAATCAATATTATGAGGGCATATCTTTTCAGTCATGACAGTTTCAAATAAGATTTGTTGCGGTTCATTCATTATATAGTCATAGTTTTGGATTACAGCCATTGCTGATCAATTATTTCTCTCTGAATTCATAAAACAATTCATAAAGGGATGAATGCAGGTAAAATGATCATGCCCAAGTAGCAACTATGCCAAAGAAAAGTGAGATGGGGTTGTTTTATATAAATAATCAATATTCATTGTTAATCTAATTTCAAGAGCTTTTGAAAGGCAAGCTTTGAATAATGGAAGTTACTGTCTCATTCAAGTACCTTTTATAAATTGCACCTAGGAGGGGATTTCACATTACTCTAGACAGGAATGATTCCATGTTACTGACTTATTGTGAACATTTATTAAAATTATACTGCCAATTATTGAGTGGCTTACAATAAAACATAAAACCAAGATAAGATCCAAATGTTATTTATTCAATTTGAAGGTTGCTTGATTCTCCAAAATTTTGGGTAGTTATCAATTAAAAACTAAAGAAAAGAAAAGTTTAAAAAGCAACAAAAAATGAATGGCTAATGACAACATATAAACCGAACTCTCATCCAAGAGGGGATGTATCATCACCACACTCCCAAAATCTGGAAGAAGAACCATATTTTCCACAGCTTCCTGAATATTAGCAGGATAGGAGCAATCTGGTCATTTCAGAGGGCAGGTGTTATTACAAAGAAGGTATGCGTCTTGAGTCTGCTACATCAGGGGTGTCAAACTCAAAGCTTAGATCTGGTCCACGGGGATGCCCTGGAAACAGCAAAGGACCAGCCCATGGTGCTCCTGCTAGTGAAACGGAGCTCAGGAGGGCTGCCTATGGCCCTCCTGAGCTCCATTGTCATTGGCAGAGGGTTGCAGGAGGCCATTGCAGCTGAAAACAGAGCTCGGGAGCCCGTTTTCAATAGTAGAGTGCTCAGGCCACCACAGGTGCTCCCAACCTGAGCTGGCCACACATACCCCGCAACTCCTGAGTTCAAACACAACCCTGATGCAACCCTCAATGAAATTGAGCTTGACCCCCCTGTGCTAGATTATGATGCTTAATCAATGGTACCTGAAGTATGCTCATTCTGCTGATTCTCACTAAATGGGAAAAAACAAGAGACATATAACCAGGACCCAGGCTCTGAAGGTGATAATCAACAGCCTGAGTTCCAACTGGTAAATGTTGTAGACTAGAGGAGGTCACATGGGCATAACAAGGCATGCTCACCACTGCCCATATTGCTGAATTGTGGACCAGCTGTAGCTTCCAAAGGTTCTTCGCTGCTAGCCCCATGTAAAATGAGTTACTGTACTATAATGCATTCATGAGGTGACAAAGGCACGAATCTTAAGCACATCCAGTCCAAGAAAGGCCACACCCTGCCAACCATGTGCCTTTGGGCAAAAAAGGGCCTCTTGGATATGTCTTCAATTCCTCATAGATATCCCAGAAAGAGATATACAGTTCTTAACAATCACAATCAGATTACTTTCCTTGGTTTTCCAGATATGGTTCTTGCAGACAGTGTTACCATTTTTTGTTCAAAAGCTAAATTTTCCAAAAACAGCGTAAAGGTCAAGTGAGATATTTTCCTTAATATCAGTACTTAAATCTACTTATACTCTATAAAAGGTCTATACAAGGCATACATCAAGCCAAAGTTCAGACCTAAATGACAAGCTACTAAAAAAAAGTTTTTAAAACTCATGTAGTAAATAAATTTTAATGATGTTTCTGTTATAAAATACAAGAAGAATGTCAAGTAGTTTATGCACTTCCTTGTAATATGGTCATTGTAATAAGTGAACCTATGGCTAATGCTATTATATAAACAGGCAGACCAAAAAAAACATTGCACTGCTGAATTTTTCATTAGAAGTCAATAGACCCTGCAAAGCTGCCAAATATTAACCAGCTCACTTTGTGCTCTTTGCTATAAGGTTAATGAATACAGCACATTTGTCACTGCACTATGGCTATAGAAAAAACAACAACCCTGGTGCATAACAAATATTATTGTGTAGAATTAGACTCCATTGTTGTTATTTATAAGTGTATGGCATTGAAAAAGCAGCTAAAAATTAAAATAAACATTTTTTAATAAAAGAAAATTAATCTAATTCAGAAATGGACAATTGAGCTACTGGGGAGGAAGCAACTCAGCCTTTCTAAAATTTAAGGAAATATAAAAGAATAGCAATAACACTAAACAGTCCAGGATCAAAATTATTTGGCTTTTTAATATTTTTTCTACTTTTAGGATGAGAATGGGATTGGGGAACTCTTGGGAACTTCTTCATTTCCAAGTCTGAATCATTTCTCAAATTTCCAA
The DNA here is from genome assembly GCA_033807585.1 of Hydrophis major. Classification (NCBI taxonomy): domain Eukaryota; kingdom Metazoa; phylum Chordata; class Lepidosauria; order Squamata; family Elapidae; genus Hydrophis; species Hydrophis major. Next base: position 293,261,054 of record CM066328.1, on the reverse strand, counting down.
AATGTTATCCAACTCCTTGGGGGCTACCTTGGGCTCACCAAGAGACCCTGTTACCTTTTAGACACTTCCCACTTTAAATTCTTTCCAAAATTGAAAATAAGGGAAAGATCTGCCTCACAGATTGGCAATATTTGGCAATTTTCCCCAATTGTGGTAGTGCAATCATGAGAGCGGGATGCCTCTAAAGAATGTAAGCACAACACCCAACAATGATGTAATTGAAGAAAGTTAGTCAATCCTAACTAAAAATCAGCCAAAATCTGGTCTCATTTCAGATTATTATTTTTCAGGAAAATTGCATAGTCTACTATACAACAAAGAAAAAAGTATTGTACTAGACTAAGAATTCTTGAGCGATCAACTGAATGCATCCAGAAAGCCAATTCTATAGTTTATTCTATTCCTGCCCTCCACCTTTCTCATCCAAATGACAAATATAATCCCCCCCCTCAAAATGACTTTTGGGGAGTCAAATGCATATAAAAACTACTGTTAGAACTATTTTTTATTAAAAAAAACCAATACAGAATTTTAATAGTCTATGCAAATAAAACCATTCTATGCAAAGATCATTTGCAAACAAAAATAAAGCATCATAATTTATATGCGACAACACTCAATAATTCCTTAGGCTACAAGAAAGGGAATAAAGTTCATTCCAAATAAGATAAATGATTGGCTACTAAAGGTCAACAGTTGAGGTTTGACTTATTCAAGGAGGAGTTGCCCTTTCCCAAAAACTTCATGATTAGATCTGAAGATTATTTCAGATCTGACGTGGTATCAAGAAGTGGACTGATTTATTTACTTTTAATGTGATAGCTATGATCTCTTTTATGTCCCTGTTAATGTGTGTGATCTGTGAGTGTTGTGGTGAGCAAGAGGTTAAGGCACCCATCTCTCACTCAGGAGACTAAGAGTTCAGTCCAAGGCAGTGGCAGATGTTTCTCCATCAAGGTGCACGTAGAAAATATATGCTGCGAACTTCATGTAGGTGTCAGAAGGGGCATCCGACCACTAAATACTCAGCTCCATTCAATCTCCTGACTCCACCCTGATACAAGGGATTACATGGTCATAAAATGAAAAAAAAAAATGTGGATAATTTCCAATATTCTGCAAGCATTCTGTACACTGGACTAGGTAGGTGAATTAGATCATTTCCAAACCTGGAGGATTATTATGTGACTCTGTAATTTCTAAACCATCAAAACATGTTTTCAGTAAGCTCAACAGGAATCTCAATTATAAGTTAATTTAGTTAGAATACTTTTATGCCACTGTTCATATACCCTCAAGATAAATATGCAAACAACTTTAAAAAGTAAAATATGATCATATGTACCTCAAGTAAATCACAACTACAATACAAATTGTTCCAAAGGATCAAAGTACTTTAACTGTTGCAAAAGACAGCAGTGAAGATGGTAGCCAGAATCACTTTGACATTGAAAAAAGAACTACCTAATTTTGCTTTTTTTTTTACTCAAGTGATTGATCTTAATCTTTAAAGCCCCACATAACTCTAGATCTTCTAAGAGGATTCTTCTATAATTAAGATTCTTAGCTACACATCTTCATTGGCTTTTACCTATGCCATTACGAAATCGCCGAATTTTTTTTAACTTTCAAATATACATTAGTTTTGGGGTTTTGTTTCAAATAAAATTCAGTATGAATCACTGCTATGGTCTAAATCTTTATTCTATTCTTATTCAATCACATTTATATCACTGCCTGGGTTGTTTAATGTATAATAATCAGTACACAACTCTACAATTCAGCTAGAAATGACCGTGCTCACAAAAATCAGATATTTTGCCAAATCAGAAACAGTGTTTGGACTGCTCTGGGTAATTGTGGTACCAGCCTGTGTCAAATTTTCCCTCCAGGTGAGCAGGATACCAGTAGAATCCTTGCTCCGTTTATAGTGCCACAGACCATTAATCTGCCAATGATAGTGCCCTATGGACCAGAAGTTGTCCTGGACTATCTCACAGCCCTGGATTTCTGGGGAGCCTTCTCTTGTGAATCCTCAGTTGATAGGATTATGGAAGAAAGTTCGTCAGTCTTGTGCTGTGCTGCCACTGCAGGTTGAATGGTGTCCCATTTGAGATGCATAGCAAGTGAGGCCTTGAAACAAAATATTCAGCAGTCAGTTTATGAGGTCCTGGAAGGAAAGAGAAGAAGAGGAGCAGCAGCTGTGAGGGGAATGGACTCTGCTTTGGTGGTAATATTGCACCATCAGGACATCTGAAGGGGCTGCCACAAAGAAGAGTGGGTCAATCTATTTTCCAAAGCACCAGAAGGCAGTATAAGAAGAAATGGATGGAAACTAATTTAGGAGAGAAGCAACCTAGAACTAAGGAGAAACTTCCTGACAGTGAGAACAATGAACCAGTGGGAAGATTTGCCTTCAAAAGTTGAGGGTGCTCCATCACTGGAGGTTTTTAAGAAGAGATTGGACAGCCACTAGTCCGAAATTGTATAGCGTCTTCTGCTTAAACAGGAGGTTGGACTAGAAGACCCTTCAAGGTCTCTTCCAGCTCTATTCGGACAGTATTGTAATCAGAATACTGTCAATCAGAATATTTGGGGACATTACAAATTACTGGATATTATCATATTTACATTAAAACAATCAGCATACATACTTTAAATATGTTACACGCAAATAGAAAAGCATATCGATATTAAAAAACCATTTTCTTCTTGTAGATACTCTGTTTTTATGTCTTTGAAAGATTGTGCGATTGCTGTTTCCCTCTAAGTTTCAACCTTGACTAGTAAAAGCTTAGCACGGTAGTAAAATCATTAACAATGCCTACATCAAGGAACAAACTTGTATTTTATGAAGAAACTAAATGTTCAGGTACATACAGTGTATGTGTGCATGGATAAATTACATTGTCTCACACACAAACACAATATTCTATATCTGTGTTAACAAAAAATATATCTCTATTTCATATCAAGCAACTGACAGTTTTTAAAAGAAGAGGTAGAAGTAATCCTAAATGAACATGATCTAGCCCATGACATGTGATGTAAAAATCAGGATTAAGATTAGACCTTCTAATTCTTCTACCTTATTTAAAAAAAAAACTGAGAGAGAAATTGATTTTGCTCACCTCAGTGCGTAAATGTAGTTCACCTCCCCAACATTGTCTTTTAACAGCCCAAAGCTATTATGTTGAGGATTAAACATCTGTTTCACAACGCTGTTCATCTATGACCTCATAAGACCTAGTTTTGTGGAGTTTTTATAGAAAAAAACCCAGAAATATTTAAAATTGGAGTAAAGCTTTATTTATGCAACCATCTTATCTGCAATGTTAATAAAACTTCTGAAATTCAAACAAATCATGATGGACACAGATTGTATTCAGCATCTGATTTTAAATATAGAAATCTGCTTTACATTTCTGAATTAAAAGTCATCTTTCTTGAATTTATTCTTGCTTCTATCCAGGCAAACAAGTAACTATCCTTTTTTAATGGCATATCTGATAAGTTTATGAGAGAGAAGGGGGAGTAGGTAGGTAGATGCATATATTGTACATTGCATGTAGAAAACAGCAATTATTTGCACTGAAGAAAAAAGGGAGCTCTACAATATTGGCTATGTTTGAAGCATGGACCGATGATATCAATGTTTCTTAATTCGAGAAAGCTGTCTGTTCAGACATTTAAGAAATAGCATAGAGACAGACCTAACCTTGATTAGTACATTTTATTTCTGTGCAAAGCTTTGCAGATGAAAGCTTTGTTTCCTACCAGTCATTTCAAAAATATTTTACTTCTTACTTGTCAACTAAATGTCAAGATTAGTTTGATGACACTTATTTAAAACCATTAGTACAATAAAAGCTTACAGAGGAGTGATGACTAAAAAAGCATTCTGAAAGGCAAAACATGGATGAAAGAAGAGAAAGGTTCTAAAGAAGCCATTGATAGCAAAGATGATTGAGGAAAATGGGGACAGAATGATTCCAAAATAAAGTGGTTGATCAGAAGAAACCATAGTGGATTATAAAAAGAAGTAGCACAAACTCCATCAGATGTGGAGCCTCAAATTCCAAGAGAAATGGAAATAAGACAATTTTTGCTCAGGGTTGAAATGAGGGGATCTTGGTACTCTCTGAGCTTGGTTATTTTCTTGAAGAAGTTTCATTACCCAGACTAGATAACATCAGAGCTGGTATTCAGCAGGTTCTGACCAGTTCTGGAGAACCAGCAGTAGAAATTTTGAGTAGTTTGGAGAACTGGCAAATGTCACCTCTGACTGGCCCGCCCCCATCTATTCTCTGCCTCCCGAGTCCCAGCTGATCGGCTGGGTCTCCTTTTGTTGCCCTGCACAGGAGAACAGAGCTGGAAAGCAGGTTAGTGGGGTGGAGAGAAAATGAGGATTTTGCAGTATCCTTCCCCTGCCATGCCCACTAAGCCACACCTACCAAGCCACATCCACAAACCGGTAGTAAAAAAAATTGAATCCCACCACTGGGTAACATCATCAGTGCTAAACTAACACTGACAATGTTACCTAGTTTGGGTAATGAAATGTCTGCAAGAAAACAAGCTCAGAGATCACCAAGAAGTTGTGGTTCAAATTATATTATTTTTAATATATCAAAAGTGAATCTAACACCCCCCCTACCCACCCCCACCTACACACAATTTTAAAAGCTAAACAGTTTTTGGAGACTTTCTGTAGTCTGGTGTTGTGGGATGGGATGTACTGAAGTGCTTCTTCTTTACTTCATGAGTATTCCAGACATACCTAGGAAACAAAAAGTCCCCAAAATGCATATTTAACAAGAAGCACAACTTTTTTTCTGATCAAAAATCATACCTAGTCTTTTATACTAAAAGCCAACGGGCAGCACACCACCAAGTGGAGAACACCAGACGAAACATATGATTTGACATTCAGTTAAAAAACATTCTACAAGAACAGGAAAAGGATAGATTGGAAAACAAACTTATTGTAATTTTAATAATCAGTAATCATATATGGGACAAGCAGGATTCCAGTGCAAACAAAGATATCTACAAAATTTCTGAGACATCCATAGAACATATCACTTCTTTCAAAATGTTCTTGTTCACAGACCCTTTTGATCAAGAGAGACTTCTCTATTAGCACACTCATTAATTTATGTAATTTGAAATATATTCCCTAAAAGTAAGCATTGAGAGCATCACATATTTGCAGCATAAATCACATATTCTGGTGCAGGTCATAAAACCTGCACAGAATACAATCTGATTTATCTCAGAGATAAATTTATCTCAGGTGCCCAGAGATGCATAGTCTAGAAGAAATAAATGAAAAAGCATGCATTTGTTTGCATCTCATCACATAATAACATTAAAGAGTCTGTCTCTGCAGGTTTTCTCCTAGCATCCAACTTTTCTCAGCAGAAAAGATTCTGTAGGAAACTGGGGAAAATATAAGTAAATTAGGCAGGAAATATCACAAAAGAATAGTTTAGGTAGATACTTTTTTTTTTCTTGTCTTGAGAAGCTCTTGGAAAACAGTATGATGCAAGAATTAATAAAAGACAAAATACTCAGGGAAGCTTCCTGCTTGACCTTGGGCCAATCACTAATCCTTCGCTCCAGAATAGCTGTTGGAAAAAAATATTCATGAGGGGAATATTATGTATGTGGCTTTGGACTCCTAGAAGAAACATATTCATACACAAGATATCACTTTGTTTAATAAATCCAGCCTTTATCCTTTCAAAGTATAGAATTGGCAAAAGCTTTACCCAATTAATTGCTTCTCTTCATTACTGTAATTGTAGCATAAGCTGTCACATACATCTGTGATGGAAGTTTCTCATTTAGAGAAACTTTTTTAAAAAAGAAGAGTACTTATTTACACTAAGAAATTCAAGAAGCAGGATGGCAAAAATGTGTGAAGCAAGTTCATTGGTCATCGATAACTGCATCTTTATTTGAAAAAACATTAAAAAGGAGTGGAGACATTAAAAAGAAAAGAGAGGAAAGAGATCAGCCTTCCCCTTATCTTGAAAGAGCTGTTCCTAACCTAATACACAACTGGCTCTGATGCAAAAAAGAAGAGCCAAGAAGAAAACTCTCCTCAAAGATAAGAGTTTTCTTTAAGGAGCAGAGGATCCATTGTGGCTGTAGCAGAGCAGTAACATAGGTGTGTGCCAAGGAGTGGAGTGAAATCAGGAGGATTTCACCTCTAGCTAATCAACTGCTGGAGAGCAGTGTCAAACTCGCACCCCTTCACTAAACTGGGTGTGAGTATGACACATCCAGCCCACAGGCCGCGAGTTTGACACCCCTTTGCTAGAGGAAGATGATGGAAGCTGTACTGTCTTCTGTCGTGTCCGCAAAAGACGCCAGGAGTCGGTGACTTAGTTTAAAGCTCTTTATTTTGAAGTTGAGAACTGAACCGGCGAAAAGGAAAAAGCCCGCGGCTTTTATTCTTTTCGCCGCGGCGGCCGCGGCCAATGGCAGCATTTCAAGTCTCCCGCTCTTGGAGTGAGCCAATCACGGGAGACTTTCAACGGGCCAATCGGCGCGGCTCGCCTGGCCAATTAGAAATCCCCGCGCTTTAGCCAATCAAAGCGCGGGGATTTCGAGTATGTAAATTAGGGACAGAACACCCCTCCCCTCTTGGTACAGTCTTTACGTTGTGTAGTCACGTAGGTAGGCGGGGCTCCGTCTAGTCCTACTTGACCTGCGCAACTCAGTTGCAAGCTGGATTTCGACCGGAGCGGTCGAGTTTTTGGCCGCTCCCTCTTCTGTGCGAACCGGTTGGATGATCGGGCCGGTTCTTTCTCCGTGGCTCCCACCTGGGCCTTCCGGGTTGGTTGAGCTACGGGTCTCGCCGCTCCCGCTTGGTCTTTCCGAGTCGGTTGAGCTGGCTTGGTGTTTCTTCTCCGGTGGGGGATCGCGATGGCTGCGTTCCGGTAAGTACTGCTGGTTTATTTTTTCTTGCGTTTGTTTATTCGGGTATTCCCTCCCCCCTTGGTTTGTTTCTTGGGGGGTGGATTCTGTTGCCGAACGTGACCTGAGTTGGTCAATGTGTCGTTTCCAGGCTCGCCCATCTGTGGTTTGGAGCCGGTATGAGCGCGGGCCTGTGATTTGGGTGATGACGGCTGGGATCCATAGAGGGTCCCCCGTCAGGTTTTTCGCATACACGAAGTCTCCGGGTGCGAATGTTCGGTATTTTGAACTTGAGTCTGGGGGCCGCTCCGGGTTATATGTTGGGTGTAACCTGTCGAGTGGGGACCTCAGCTTCCTACCCATTAGTAACTCGGCTGGGCTTTTGTTGGTAGTGGTGTTCGGGGTGATATGTTGTATAAAGAGGAGTCGTTAATTTTGTCTTGGATCTCCCCGTGGTCCATTTTCCGGATGGTTTTTTTGGTAAATTGTACCATCCGTTCCGCCCTGCCGTTCGCCGCCGGATGCGCCGGTGCTGTTAATGCGTGGCGGATGCCCCTCTCCGCCAGGAATCTCTCGAAGTCGAGGGAAGTAAACTGGGGCCCGTTGTCAGAGACGACGACGTCTGGGAGGCCGTGTGTTGCAAAGAGTTTGCAAAGTTCTTTGATTAGGGCCTCCGTGGTGGTAGATTTCATGTCGCTTACCTCCAACCAGTTGGAGTAAGCGTCAACTGTTATTAGAAAGGTATGCCCATTTGTGGGTCCGGCAAAGTCCAAATGGATTCTGGACCAGGGCCCCCTCGGTGTTTCCCACTCTAGGATGGGTGCTGCGGGTGGGCTGGGTCTAGTCTCCTGGCATCGCTGGCACCTAGCTACCCAGGCCTCTATCTGTTTGTCCATCCCTGGCCACCAAGCGTAACTTCTGGCCAGGGCTTTAGTTCTGACGATGCCAGGATGCCCCTCGTGCAACATTTCTAAAACCTTCCCTTGCAGCCTGTCCGGGATGACCACCCTGTCACCCCATAAGATACACCCCTTAAGCAGCGAGAGTTCGGTTTGGCGGTTTTTAAATGTCTTAACGGATTCGTCATTGTCCCTTTCTGGCCAACCTTTTTCCACCCAATGCAAAACCCGCGCCAGACGCCTGTCTTTAATAGTCTCCCGGGCAATGTCAGACGCGGTTATGGGCAGGTTGGGCAGGTTTTCGATGTTCAGGGTGTTTGTCGTTGGTGCTGGGTCAGGGTCGGAGTCTGGTAACGGCGAGCGGCTTAAAGCGTCCGCATGCGAAATCTTCTTACCCGGCTTGTGTATTAGTTCGTAGCTGTAGGCTGCCAGGAACTCGGACCACCTTGTCATCCGGGCAGACAGAATGTTCGGGGTGGCTCGATTTCCTGCAAGGATGCCCAGCAATGGTTTATGGTCTGTCACAATGGTAAAAGGGCGGCCGTAAAGGTATTCGTGGAACCGCTTAACGGCGGCAACTATAGCCAAGGCTTCTTTGTCCAGCTGGCTATAGTTCCGCTCTGGCTTGGTTAGAGTCCTGGAAAAGAATGCGATGGGTGCTTCTTTTCCGTCAGGAAGGGTATGGCTGAGGACAGCGCCGACGCCGAAAGGTGATGCGTCGCAAGTGACGGCCAGGGGCAAGGTTTCGCTGAATTGGATCAGGACGGCGTCGGAGGTGAGGAGGTCTTTGGTTTTTTGGAAGGCGGCTTGCTCCCGTTTCCCCCAAGTCCAGGTTGCCGCCTTATCCAGGAGCCTATGCAAAGGCTCCGCCGCCGTTGCCTTTTGGGGTAGGAAAACATTATAAAAGTTCAGCAACCCCAAGAAAGCCTGTAGTTCAGTCTTAGACCTAGGGGTGGGGGCCTCTTTGATAGCTTTTACTTTTTTACTTGTGGGGTGAATGCCGTGCCGGTCTAGAAGGTAGCCCAAGAATTCCACTCGCTCCGTGCACAGTTGGCATTTCTCCCTTTTTACTTTAAGTCCCGTTTCTTTAAATTTGGTTAAGACCTCTCTGAGTCGGTTTTCTAATTCGGCTTCGTTTGGCGCCGCTACTAATACGTCATCGAAATAGGGCACCACCCCCTTGATGCCCTGCAGCAAACGTTCCATCAGGCTCTGAAAGATGCCCGGTGCCACGCTGACTCCGAATTGGAGTCGGTTGCACTTGAAAGCCCCCCGATGTGTAACGATGGTCTGGGCTTCCGCTGTTTTTTCATCGACCGGCAACTGTTGGTATGCCTGGGCGAGATCGAGCTTGGCAAAGACCTTGCCCCCTCCCAGTGAGTGCAGTCGGTGTTGCACGATTGGGACGGGGTAAGCGCTTTGTTGCAGCGCGCCATTTAGGGTGGCCTTATAGTCCCCACAAATTCTCACTGACCCATCTGGCTTGACCGGGGTCACTATTGGGGTCTCCCATCTGGCATGGTCTATAGGTTGTAACACCCCCTGTTTGACGAGCTTGTCAATCTGCTCGTCAATCCTAGGTTTTAGGGCGAATGGTACCCGCCTAGGTTTTAGTCGCTTGGGGGGGACGCTCGGGTCTAGATCAAAAGAGATAAGGGGCCCCTGGTACTTGCCCAGGCTTCCGTCGAAGACCTCCCGGAACTCCTGGGCTAGCCGCTGTTCCCAGCCGTCGTCGGTGACGTGGTTGACTCCTGTGAGGGCGATGTCGAGCGGGGCGAACCATTGTAAGCCCAGCAGGCTTGGGCGGTCGCGATCGACGATTGTGAGTGGGAGTTGTTCGGTGCGGCCCTTGTATGTCACATTGAAGTTCTTGGTGCCCACTACCGGGACGCGGTTTCCCTGGTAGTCTTTTATAATAAGTCTTTGGGCGTTTATGTTTCTCCTATGGAGGGTGGGCACTAACCGTTTTATCTCGTGCCATGCAATCATGGAGAGGTAGGGCCCGGAGTCTACCTCCATTTTGCATGGTCGTCCTTCAATATGGACCTCTACGTGTACCTTTCTGGCACCGTCGGAGATGGCGTGGCCGATGGTTACCGTCTGGTGGGTTTCTTCTTTGCGCCGGTTGTCGCCGCCTCTCGATGGTCGCTGGATTCGGTCCCACCGGCTGTCCGATTGGCGATCTCTGGTCCTGGGCGGTGGGCTTTCTCTTTTACGATCGTGTTGGTCCCATCTGGGTGGACTGCGAGTCTTCTTTTGGCGGCAAACCCGGGCGATGTGTCCCCTTTTATCACAATGCCGACAGATAGAGTCAAAAAATCGGCATTCTGATCTGGGGTGGTCGCCGCCGCAGCCGGCACAGTTGGTCCTCGACCTACGACCTCTTCGGTTCCGTTGGTCGCCGCGCCCCGTCTAGACTCGATGTATGTCTTCTTCGTCTTCGGACGTGCTGGATGTAGAATGGAAGTCGCCGTAGTGTGCGGTTGTTTCGTTTTTTGGGTCGGCCGACCTCGCCGGGTTGTTGTTTCCGCCCTTTGCGTCTGGTTTTCGCATGCTATCAGCGGAAGTGCGGGTTGCTTCTGCGGCTGCGGCTGCGGTGAGGGCGTCTGCTAGGCTGATGTCGCCCTTAGCCATAAGCCGGCTCTGGAGCGCAGGGTCCCATAGGCCGAGTACGAATCGGTCTCTTAGGAGGCTATTCAGGCCGTCAAATTCGCAGAGCCCTCCTAGGCGCCGCAGCTCGGCGACGAAGTCGCTCAGTTTTTCGCCTGGTTTCTGGTCCCGCCGGTAGAATTCGTTGCGCCGGATCAGGATTGGGACCTCGGGGGCGTAATGTCGCCGAAGGATAGGTTCGAGGACGTCCCAATCCATGGCGGTTGCGTCGGCCGGCTTGGCCAATGCTTTGGCCATCTGGAATACTTCGGTTCCGCAATGCGTGAGGAAAACGGCGCGTTTTAGCGGGCCCGGGGCGTCCTTCATTCCGGTGCACTCGAGGTACATGCGGAATCGGTCTGAGAACGATTCCCAGTCCTCGGTGGTGGGGTTGAAGGGGGCGGGCGGTGCGATTTTTGCCATTTCGGTGCTAAGTCTGGCTCTTGTCGGACATGGGGTTTGGTTCAGGGTCTGGATCCCACCCTCGTCGCCAGTGTCGTGTCCGCAAAAGACGCCAGGAGTCGGTGACTTAGTTTAAAGCTCTTTATTTTGAAGTTGAGAACCGAACCGGCGAAAAGGAAAAAGCCCGCGGCTTTTATCCTTTTCGCTGCGGCGGCCGCGGCCAATGGCAGCGTTTCAAGTCTCCCGCTCTTGGAGTGAGCCAATCACGGGAGACTTTCAACGGGCCAATCGGCGCGGCTCGCCTGGCCAATTAGAAATCCCCGCGCTTTAGCCAATCAAAGCGCGGGGATTTCGAGTATGTAAATTAGGGACAGAACATCTTCTGTCAAAAAAAAAAAAATGCATAAAGCTTCCAGGAATAATCAATAAAGTTTGGGGCCACTTGGAAAAAATAGCTTGATCTTGGTGATAATATTTCTCCATTTCAAAAAATAGACTCTCTCTCTCTCTCTCTCTCATTCTCTCTCTCTCTCTTTCTGTGTTGTGTATCTAAAGTTTGATTTTTGCTTGGGGGGAGGGGGAAAGGATTTCACATGTTGAGCATGCTTTGCCTTTTTCATACTTCACTTTAAAGTCAAGTTTCCCTGTCCACAAAACATTAATTTCTTCACAATATTGTGACCTATTCTCTTTTCTTAAATTCTCCAGTTGGGCAAAGATTAGAGGCAAGCAGCCAATGCTTGTTCAAAAATGTTGAAGAAATATCAGATTGTTGTGTTCTTGCTCACAAAGGTTTTGATCTGGTAATTATTTTTCAATTTACCTTTGTAACTAATAAGTTAACATATACAAAATGCATCCAGAATTATGACAAGACCTCATGACTCAGATCATTCACATGCTTCGCAATGCCCCGGTGATCCATCATCTGAGATAACATAATTTCCACCAATTCTACTCCCAAAAGCAATGTTTTGATGCAAAGATCTGCAAAGAAAGAAGTCAGCTGGATGACTTTGAGCCAGTCACTGTCAGGTAAATCAGGAGCCAAGGCAATTCAGGTGAATACAAGTTTAATGCATACTATCACTTCCTACCAGAATCTGAACTACTAACAGTAAAAGCAAATTGGTGGTGGATAAGAGTCAATGGAATTCAAGGAGAGTTGGACTGAGATCTCTTGTGGGTGTGAAGGAACTCAAAACTTATGATGTGCTTGACCCCTCCCTTGGACTCAGCCTGGTCATCTCCTACAGTCACTCTCTCTCAATCCACCCCAACTCATAGAGTTGTTGTGGAGAACATTGTAGGAGGAAGTTGGGTATTGAATTACTTACACAGTAATAAAGGCAGAATAAAAATCTAATAAAAAGGTGCAGTTGGAATTGGAAGTTGTAGGATTCCAGGGGAATCTAATTTTCTGAATCTGAAGTAATATGAAGAATTCTCACATTTTCTGCCACAATATTATAGTTGTATCGTACACAGTGTATCATACAGATGTAATATATTGCCATTTTCTTAGCATGAAAATTGAGTTTTCCTCTATTGAAGCAAGCCTCTATAACTTGATACAGATTCATTTATTTCTTGAACTAATATGATTCTAAATATTTTGTTGTTTTAACCATTCAGTCATATCCGACTCATGGCAATTTTATAGGTAAGTCCTGTTCATGTTGCCCAATTAAGGACATCTTCTTTCAGTTGTTGGATCTTTCATCTTTGCATCAGTTTTGATATTGTCAAGTCAGCATGTTCTTTGCTTGCCTCTTCTTCTTGTTCCACTAACTATTTCTAGCATCACTGACTTCTCCAATGAATTTGCACACCTGACATGGCCAAAGTAAATTAGAGGTAGTCTTGTGATTTTGGCTTCTAGTGATGTTTTGGGATTTATATGATTCAGCACCTCTCTGTTGGTGTTGTGGTTAGCCAGCAGCAGGTGCAGACAGCTGAGGAGAGCAAGGATTCAGATGAGGGGCCAGGACTATTAGAGAGTGGACTACTGCCTTCAGATATTGTGGGGGCTGGCAGCAGTGATGAGGAGATTCCCTAAGAACCTGTGCCAATGTGCATGCACAGAGGAAAGAACAGTTACAACAGCAAGGGGGACTCAGGAGTAAGGCTGCAAGGTAATGACCCCTCTTTCAAGAAGATAAAAGCCAGCTGTGAAACTAACCTTCTTTGCAGAAGGCAATGAAATTTTGAACTCAGCCTCGTGGACATACAGTTGGTATTTGAAGACTCTTGTAAACTATTTCTTATCTGTTGTTTTTTGTCAGACTTGAAAACCTTGGCAAGGCTCTTTCTTGTCAGAGCTAATTAGCTGAAAGCAGCCTTTTATCTGTGAAGAAACAGGATTCTTAGCTGAAACATAAAAAGGTTATACTCCTTCCTTTGTCTTGTGTTTGCTTTCTTGGAACCAGGTTTGGGTCAGAACAGTTGGTTGCTCTGGTTGGCTATGATATACACAGTAATTTACACCAGCACCATAGTTCAAAGGCATCAATTCTTCTTTGATCAGCCATTCTTAGTGTACAACTCTCACACCTATACATCATTATAGAGAAGATTATTGGTCTAACTAGCCTGCTTTTTGTATTTATATCAATATATCTACTTTTTCCAAGATCTTATTCATGTCAATCACTACAGTGTGGCTAAAGGTTATCCTGGGTTTTATTCTAAATATAATTTCTTGCAACTGAAGACTGAGAAGGAGCCACAGAGATGCTAAAGAAACATGTGTTTTAATTCCTAATGAATTATTTATTATTATGAATATGAGAACATCAGGATATTTTAAGGAAGACAGAAGATGGGTTGGTCTAAATTTGGATATTTTGTATACATAAAAATTCATTTTTCCACCTCTCAGTAGATCAGTAGGTAAATTATTTTTCACAAATTTGCATTATCCCAGGAGCTACTTTTGGGGAAAGCAATACATAAAAACTAAATGAAAGGGTCATGGCCTTTGTAGTGTGGTCTTCTGAATTTGTTCGGCATTGCCAACTTTTGGCAGCCCATAACCCCAATCTCCAGGCTGATGAACTAGCTGGGGAAGGCTTTTCTCCAAGCCACGGCTCAGTATGACACCCCTCCAGCTGCTCTTAACTTGACTGCTCAAGCTGCTCTTCACACTCTGTCCAAGGTGCAGGACCCTGGCTCCACTCCTCAATCTTTTGCAAAATTATTCAAAAGCCCACTGAGTCATATAATGATTTTATTGAGCGCCTCCAACAAGCTCTCAGGTGACAAATTTCTAATGAAGACGCTCGCCAAGAAATACTCATAAAACTAGCATATGAGAATGCCAACACTGATTGTAAAAACCTTCTTGCTCCATTAATCAATGTCCCTGGCTCTACTTTAGCGCAGTTTCTTCAGGCTTGTGCGGTTGTTGGCACGCAGCAATATACTGCCCAAGTGATGGCTGCCGCCATTACTTGAGGCAATAAATCCTCCAGTAATTGTTTTAATTGTGGCAAGCCCGGACACCTTAAAAGTCAATGTAGAGCCCCAGGTGATGGCGCTTCCCGCTCCACCGCCCGGCGTGATGTTTACCCAAGAACACTCTGTCCAAAATGCAAAAAGGGCTATCATTGGGCTAATCAATGCCATACTGGCCAGAACAATTCACAATATCACAATGTTGTTCAGGAAGAGGATCAGGGAAACGAGTAAAGGGGCTAACAGCTAGCCCCACTCTCAAGGCTGCACCTTCACCACCGTATATCTAGAATGTTTTTGAACTGTTCGCTGCTCAGAATCTTGATCTGCACCTCCCTACCCCCGCTTCTCATCCTACCATGTCTACGCTTCCTTTATCTGTTTTCCCTGCTGATGCTATCATCCAACCATACCCTATTGCACAGTTAAAAGGTCTTCATATCTCTCCGATGGTGCTTTCAGAGGACATGTTAGGACCTACCATAATTCTCTCTGTTTGTGCTACCTTGCCTACTGCAATTCAAAAAGGGGACATTTTGGCGAAACTCATCATGTTGCCGAAAAAGTCCCCTGACATTCTGACTATCACAGAGACTCTCACTGGGACTAAGCCCATGCTTCTGCTTTCTGTGCAGGGTCACTCTTTTCGAGGACTTCTGGACTCTGGTGCAGATATTTCTGTGATTAGGTTTGGAGAATGGCCTGACGAGTGGCCTACAAACCCTCCCCATCAGTTTGGGGAGTGGAGGGAACCCAAACGGCCAGAATCAGCATAAATTGGCTCTCAGTCACGGGGGAGAATCTGACAGGCACTGCTCAAATCAAGCCTATTGTGCTCCCCCTGCATACCAATCTGTGGGGGCGAGACTTGCTCTCACAGTTTCAAGCTTCTCTTGTGCTAAAATGACCCATTCTTTTCCTCTTCGCTTGCAACTAACCACACCAGTCCCTGTTTAGGTGGATCAATGGCCCTTGATGGCTCTGAAACTGGCTGCCTTGCAACAGTTGGTAAAAGAACAACTTACTCAGGGACATATTGAGCCCTCTAATAGCCCCTATAACACCCCTGTGTTTGTCATAAAGAAGAAATCAGGCAAATGGAGATCTTTGCATGATCTCCGAGCTGTCAACACTGTGATCCAACCAATGGGACCCCTGCAATGTGGCATGCCCAACCCCAATATGATTCCCAAGGACTATGACCTTGTGGTCATAGATCTTAAGGACTGTTTTTTTCTCTATACCTTTGCATAAGGAAGACAGATGCTTGTTTGCCTTTACTATTCCCACTCCTAACAATGAAGCACCGGCAGCATATTATCAATGGAAGGTGCTACCACAGGGAATGTTAAACAGCCCTATCATGTGCCAGGCTTATGTACATTACATTATTGATCCCTTTAGAAAATCACATCCTCACTTCATTATTTATCATTATATGGATGACATCTTAGTAGCAGCCCCAGGGGCTCCTGGCACTGTGGCTGCCTCACTGCAAGAACTACAAGATCTCTTAACTGCAGGAGGCCTTTTGGTAACATCTGAGAAAATCCAGATGAAGGCTCCATATCAATATCTAGGTCACAAATTGTTACAAGCCTCATCTGCTCCAGTGGTGCCAAAACTGACCCTCTCTCACACTACGACCCTAGTACGTTTACAACAACTTTTAGTAGCCATCAATTGGGTATGTCCCTATTTTTGGCATCACTACTCATTTGCTTAGCCCCCTGTTTGAGGCTTTGTGACAAGGGAAATCCCCAGCAGATATAGTACACATGAGCGACACTCAAATGAGTGTCATAGATAAAGTTAATGATATTATGAGAAGTCGATGAGTTGATAGAAGTGAGACCTCAACTCCTCTTTCCCTTCTTTTGCTTAATACCTCCTCCTTACCTACTGCTGTATTAACCCAAAAGTCTCAGCATACTAGCAACCTCCTTATCTTATAATGGATACATCTTCCTCACACCCCTAAAAAATCTCTTAGTACAAAAGCTTCTTTATATACCGTGCTGATTAGCAAGAGTCGCCAACACAGCAAATCCCTGGCTGGCATAGAGCCAAGTGTACTGTATGTCCCCATGTCCCTGTTAGATTGGGATACCCTGCTGATCAACTCCGAATCTCTCCAGTCAGTGCTAGGGGACTGGCCAGTGAAAATCTCATGCCATCCCCCTCCTGATGGGAGGCTAACTCTGTTAAAAACCATTCCCTTTGAACTGGCTACAAAAGAAGAGCCCGGTCCTATCTCTTTGGCGATTATTGTCTACGCCGACGGAGGAAAAAAATATGGGGCGTGTGTTTGGAAAATTGATAGCGATTGGAAAACAAAAATAACCTCTCCTCAAAAGTCCACGCAATGCTCTGAATTGGCTGCTGCTATCATTGCGTTCGCTGAATTCAAGCACCAACCTTTTAACTTAATTTTAGATAGCTTGTATGTCGTTTACTTAATCAAAAACATTGCCTATGCTTATCTCTCCCCGCTGTTACAGCCCGACTTATTACAGCAATTTCTTGCCTTACAAACCTTGCTTGTTAATTGTTCTCATCTCTACTATGTTGCTCATATCCACGGTCATCAGCCATTTCCCGGCTCTTTGCAAGAGGGCAACGATATGGCTGATGCGGCGGCTGCAGCTGCAACCGCAGACAGCACCATCTCTTGCATGATTCTTTCACAACAAACACCCTGGGACAGTCATAGCTATTTTCATCAAAACAAAAAAGCTTTGGCCAGACAGTTTAAAATATCTCAGAGTGAAGCGGCAGCAATAATCCAGCAATGCCCCACTTGTTCTCGCCAAGGCGTTTCTTTACCCATGGGGGTAAACCCTCGAGGCATAAATGCCTTAGAACTTTGGCAAATGGATGTTACTCAATATCCACCCTTTAATCCATGGAAATATCTTCATGTTACCATGGACATTCATTCAGGATTTATCATGGCCATACCTCAAAGGGGTGAGGCCACAAAACATGTTATCAACCACTGCATTAAAACATTTGCCTCCATGGGAAAACCCAAGGAGATAAAAACAGACAACAGCCCTGCATATACCAGTACTGCTTTTGCACAATTTTGCTCCCAATGGCAAATCACTCACAAATTTGGCATTCCATTCAATTCTCAGGGACAAGCCATTGTTGAATGGCCTAATCAAACCCTTAAAAACAATTTAGAAAAAATCAAATTTAAGACTGTCACAGGGTTGCCGGGATTCCAGAATGCATTAAATGTTTGTTTATTTACTCTTAACTTCCTCAATGAGTCCGGATCTCCCCCATGCACAGCAGCATCACATCATTTCGCTTCTTCGCTTCTTCACCTCATTCTGAACCCAGACCAACAATATATTTTCGTCAGCTTCCAGATCCTTAGTGGAAAGGTCCTGCTGAACTTATAACCTGGGGACAAGGGTATGCTGCTGTTTCCTACAACAACAACACCATCTGGGTCCCCGGATGACAAGTGAGGCCTTTTCTACCCAAACCAGCCTTGCCTACATCAGCATCATGAAACTGCCTGCTGCATTCATCATCTGCTTCCTGGGTTTCCACATCATTCCTGCTGATACGACAACAACTCCATCCTCCTGCGATGCCTGCATCAAAACTACTCGCAGTGCAACGAAAACCCAATCCACCCTGATCTATCATACTTTGAAGCCTGAGTGCAACTCCACCATGGTCTTCCCTTGTCTGCAGAACAACACTCAATATGTGCGATGTTACACCAAACAAGGTATCCAATGCTATGAACCAAAGGCTGTGGGGCCCATCACTGCCTCGCTGTATGTCTATGCCTACAAAGGAGGACCCAGCTCTGACCTTGCCTCAATGTTTTCAACCAGTCAAACAAAAAATGGGTATATAACCCATAATGTCACTCGGGGGGGGGGGGGATACCAACATTTCTGTATGTTTTGATGCTTGCTTTGCCATCAGCAAAGGCCAAGGTCCTAACGACGCTGCAGGAGTTACCTGCGGCTCACACAACTGGCAGAGATCTTATCTACAGGAAAAGAAATATCTCTTTCAAAAGGTGTCCGGGACTAACATGGGGGCCACCATTGTTTACAACTACTGATGCACCCCACCTATTGACTCTGCTCAGGTAAAAGGTCCTCGAAATATTAATATTGCTGTTAAATCAAGCTCTACTGCATGTACCACTGACAAATGTAATCCTATTTGCTTGTATACTCACTTACCTGAATCTAAGGAGGAGTGTGTGGAAAATTTAACCTTAGTAATTGCTGTATTGAGGTAGATAATAGCAGAAAAGTTATCCAACAAATTACTGATAGAATGATCAAGATTGCGCATGTACCAAAACAAACATGGAATGGTCTTGATTTTAGAGACATGTTTGGATCCTGGTTCCCAAAATTGCCTGGTTTGCAAGCTATTGTAGCGCTTATTAGTATGATTGCTGTGGGATGTGTTGTATTGCCTTGTGTATTACCCATCTTTGTACGCACTATTTCTAACAGTTTATCCCTCTTGGCTGAGAAAAAAGCCACTGCACAGGTAATGGCTCTCTGGAATCAACAAATAACTAACACATATGAACCATTGCCATCCGAAAATGAGATAGGAGAACCAACCTGTGATGATCCAGACGAGGACGAGTTGTTTGTGATGGTTGAAGAAGTCACGAACACCACGGATAACATCAGCATGCACAGCACTCTTGCCTATTGAGACTAAAACACTCCCTGTCTCTTAAAAAACAAAAACAGGGGAGATGTGGGAATTGTTCCTTGTGTACGTGCTAGGACAACGGAGCCTTGTGATGGTTGGCTGAAACACGGAACAAGGAGCAAGGACCAACTGTTGCCATCTCTTATCCAGAACTGTAGCAAATTTAAACTTTGCAGGTTTGTATGCTTATGTGAATGATCAGTGCATTCTGTGTGATATAATGCGTTTGTGATAAGATGCTAAGAAAAATTGCTACATTAACAAGGATTGCTTCTAATAAAAGAGGGTGTCAGAGTCTGCTCTGGGTTCTCATCCTGATCTTGCTTCAAGACGTTGTCTCAGTGTCTTCCTTCATGAGAGACCACCACAGTAAATATACCCTCATATTGGGTCCATGATGCAAGCAAAGAGTTGGATTAGAAAAGATAACAATGCTTGGTAATATTGAGGGATATAAAAGAAAGGGAAGATAATGGTTATGGTTGTGCTATATGGAGATCATGGGCAGATCATCAGAAGAATTTTGGATTATCACCAGAGTCAGGTCACAGTATTGGGCATTTGTCCATACTATTATTGGAGTCAAATACAATTTTGTGCTAACCACTATCGATACACACATTTTAGAAATTCTGCTGAATGCTAGTCTTGGTTAAGCTATCTTGTCTCCCCAAGGAAGCCACATTTTCTTTCATTTGTCTTCAAAACTAGTTCAGTTGTTTAGCTTTAGATCGATGGATAGCAGGTCTTCCTACTAGTTCATCAGTGACATCCAAACATACTGAAACCAGCAGGAAAAGCCTAAGGCAAAAGAACTAGATTGTAAGGTTCAGTTAAGGTTTTGATTCTGTAATTCAAACAGCCAAATGTTTCTAAGTGAACCCTTAAAATCTCAGAAACCAGTTACAAATTCAGACATGAACAGAAGTTTGTTTCAAAACACACATAACCAGTACTTCACATGCTCCATTTCTTCCAATCTACTTTTTGTAGGAAAGCTCATTTTTTTGAAAGTAAAGGTCACAATTTCAGAAATAGGATTCTAATCACATAGACTTGGAGCAAAATGTTGCAGTATTTTTCGTTAGGATTCCAATCAACCAGCCAAAACACATTCCAAAATTTTGCACACTGGTCTTCCTCTACCAAACCTGGTCTCCCTTTGATGACCAAATAGCACCCACAGTTAGCAATTGTGTGTGATAATTCTTGAGCTTGGGGTAGGGTTGTCCTTGATAAGACATGTAAAACTTACATAAAACATTACACATATCAGAGGAAGTTATATATAAAAACTGTGTCCATCAATGAAAACACCTTGGATTTTTTAAAAGGAAGATGCCATTATGCTATTTGAAATACCTCTTTACTAACAGCATGAAATGTGTTGGAGTTATATTAATCTACCATCCATAACATTAATATTCTATTTCTACATTTTAGTTCATTTTGGTAATTATAGAAATCCTTTATATGTTATCGAACCACTTTGATACCATTTGGTGCTATAAGATTGATGATCAGGAAATGAGTCTAATCTTATCTATTATTTATACATTTTAAATTTAGCTTTTTGCAGAAAAAAAAACCTAATGAAGACAGTTTACCAGGTAAATGGTTAATCACTATAATAAAAGAAGCTGAAATTACTATTATAATATGTTTAAAATAACAAGATCAGAAACAACTTTAATTTAAAAACATGGACATCTGTTCATTTAGAAGCAAACAGGATATGCAGATAAATTCTGTGCCCAACTATTTTTATCACCTGAAGTTCCATGTATGTACTTGAATGTGAATTTGTGGGCTCCCCCCGCCCCCCTGCCCTCTGTTCTGGTTGAATTTTGTGATGCATGTTAATATGTATATATTTATCCCTAACATCATTTTGGTACCTTTGAACCTACCTTCTGGTTTCAGTTAGGTTTTCTCTTTTTTAAAAAAAATGAAAATAATTAATACAATTTTTAGCTTTGCAAAAATCTAATTTCTCAGGAGCTTTTTTTTTTTTTCCTAACATCACACCTCCTCAGTATTTATGAGAAATAAGATTTGGCAATATCTTTTTATATATAAAAGATGACATGTATCCTGCTTTGCTCTATTTCAGTTTTTATATCCTCATTAGCAATCATAGGTGAAAGATCTCTGATCTATCACTCTGATTAATCTTGCACTGCAGTCCAAAATTACCATATTTTTCAGAGTATAAGACACACTTTTTCCACCCCCAAAAGTGGATGGAAATGTCTGTGTGTCTTATACAGCAAATGTTGCAGAAGCTCCGCCCAACCACCGGCTCCCATCCTTCGTCTTCTGCTTCCCAGCAATTTGTCTCCTTGCAGCAAATGACCTGGTCAGCTTCAGCACAGCCTGATTAGAAAAGGCAATTGATTGTCAGTAGGATCAGCCTTCTAGCAATCAGCTGTTTCAGGCTGCAGGGATTGCCATCACCAATTGCCAGCCTCTGCATGCCCCATTTTTGGCCTCTGCATCCTATTTTCAGCCTCCACAAACCCTGTTTTTGGCTTTCACATGCCCCATTTCCTGCCCGTTCTGATCCCCACCGACCTGAACAGGCTGAAAATGGGGTAGGCAGAGGCCAAAAATGGGGTACGCGAAGGCTGAAAATAAGATGCGGAGGCCGAAAATGGGTTGGAGGCAGAGGCAGAGGCTGGTTTTTTTCCCTTGTTTTCTTTCCCAAAAGCTAGGAGTGTCTTATACTTCAGAACATCTTATACTTGGAAAATATGGTAAATCTACATTTGTCTGCATTTGGATGAATATATATATATGTGAATGTATATGTGTTTTTCCTAAGAAGGGATGGAATCGATAAAACAGAGCTGAAGAAGCTTCTTAGGTGAGAAGTGAAACATCTTTAAAGAAAACCCAGAAAGAGGGATTAAAGAAGCCATCTATATCAAAATTGAACCACCCTTTTTCAACAGAGTGTGAGGAATCTATCTTCAATCTTTCAACAGTTTCAAGAAGGCTCCACACCCATTTGTACTATTCAGGTGATCCTGATGACATTGATAAACCTCCAGGTGTCATCAATTAATCTCTAAAAGAATGCAAATGACCAGCCAAACTCCCAAATTTTGATCACCATTCAGCAGATATGCCACAACAAATGTGAAGACCAATCCTAAGTCACTTTTTCAGTCTTATTATACCTGTGAACAGTCGCTAAAAAAATTGATTGTAAGTTGGTGACTACTTCTAAAAGCTTAGAGTATATCAATATTTCCAGCTGTGTTTTTACTCTATAGTTTTTCATCCCTTCCATCAAATATTTTTAGTAAGTCTGAATTTGCTGAGAATTCAATCCTTTGTTTGGTAAGTCTAGCATTTGTTAAGAATTTTCATTTACTTCATAATACTCCACATTCAGATTAAAGAAAAATTCTGGTTACAACACTTGCAGTATCTCATCAAGCATTTATGTGATATATGTGAAATTCTGCAGCTTTCATTTAGCAATTTGATTTTAAAAATATAGGCAGTAAATCACTTGCATTACATATGCATTGCTCTCTGGTAGTTTCTTTGATTGTCCACTCATGACCCAGCTGTGAAAATATTAAAAATATTCCAAAAATATATGACTATTTAACACTTTAACATTATTCCATAATTCATAACCTGCTTTTTCTATTTCAAAGGAAAATACTCCACATTAAAGTTAACCTGACAGATGCTTGTCAAATCTGCTCCTTAAAATCTTTACAAGGGAAGCCATCCTAAGTACCTTATTTTGTTTCTAAAATAATTTTAGTATAACAAGAAATCTATTGGGTTTACTTTTATGTACATATACCTGGGTTCTCATGGAAAGGGGTAAATATTATGTTTCTTAGTCTCTAGTATCTACACTACATTCTACTGTCAACATTTATATTCACACTATTCAATAATTATTTATGAAGCTGATGACAATCTATACAGGTCCAAACTAGGCTATCTGGTTTCCAAGATCAGCATTTCAGACAGCATGTATATGAAGTCAGACTCAGTCCAAAAATTTTTGATGCTTGAAGAAAAGACAGAGTAGGGTGGTCATCAAATTAAGAAGTATCCAGCAGAGAAGTTCAGTTCTCCAAAATATAGAAACAGACACAACACAAGAAGACACAACACAAGAAGAATCACTGCTGTTTCCATCTTCTGCCAGAACCTCAGTTTCCACCACTTGAAATGAGAGTGGAACACACATAAAGGAGGTACAGGTCCTTTTACAAATTATACTTCAGATCCAGGTTGGGCAAGTTTTCTCTTGAGAAAATCTCAGAGACCATCTTCAATTGATCTTGGAATAAATGACTCAGTGCATTTGGGGACTTTGCTAATCTCTTAATTTCTGCTGTTGATTGTGGCTCTGTTTGGCATTTATGGTAGTGTGGTTTAGTACTGTCAAATCACCAGAAAGTTGTAGTTATTCAGAACAGTATTCCAAGAGAAAAGCAAAATGTTATGCAGGGAAACTGTAATTTAATGGAACCTTAAAAGATCTCAGATGCATTGGATCAAATTTAATTTCAGACTTCACCTGAAAATAACCAACACATCTGTTGCTTCTGAAGTTTATCCAGACAATTCACATAATTTGTCATTTACATCAGTTTACAGGAACTGGGTGATTGCAGTGATGACATTTTTATGTGATTTGTGTGCAAGTGTCATAAAAACATAGTAACATAAATATTACTGTCAATTACATATATTCAAAGGCCTAAATGGTTCCTCCAGCTCTATGTATCTATGTTAAAATTATGTGATTATATGATTCTGATTGTGCTGAGTTTCTTTCAAGTAAGATCCTCAAGCTTGTGCAAGTACAAAATGCAATTTTTTGATTCTATTTACACAAATGGTTGCACAGTTCCATCTATAAACTGGACTGGCACAAATCATTGCAAGTTTATTGTAACAGCTGTTGCTTGTTCTAGAAATATCATTTTCTTTTTCTGGTAAAAAAAAAAAAATACTTGAAAAGGGCAGCTACTCTCACAGCAATACTTTTTGCTGGTGTTATATTGGAGCCAGCACACAAACAAAAAATAGAATGGTGAAGGAGAAGAATCTGATAGCTGCAGATACCACATATTCAATAAAAGACAAAATAAGCATATTATAACCTATCACACAGTGTAATTTTGTGATTTGTAGTCAGTACATAAGAAAAGTCATTAATTTGACTGTCTAAATGATTACTTGTGATGGTCCCATTGGCTACTGACTTGGAGAAGGAGGAGCAAGAACCGGAGCCATAAGACATAAGGACCCATGGTTTGCAAGAGTGCCCAGAGAGCCTGGAGGTGGAGGAAGACACAGTGCTGGGTCCCTCAGGCATCATGGGGCACAATTGACTGGTCACCCTCTTAAGAAGAAAGAATGGCACAGATGCTGACAGTTAACACTGATGAATGGCAGCAGGCTGAAGAGGAACAGTGGCCATCCCTGCCCAATCTGCAGATGTGAAGAGCAAAGAGATGGGAAGTTCAGAAAAGAACAGTGAGGTTACTAGCAAGGAAGCAGCCTTCCCCTCCTAATGAAAAACACTGGGTTGTGGATTACTTAGTCGGGCATACAGGAGGGAGGGATTATCTGGAACAACCATCTGGTTTCCTGCATGTCATTTTTGGCTCTATGCTTCTGGTATCCTAATTTCATGCTGTGATCCTTGAGTTTGTCTTGTTGGCTGTTTTTGGATTTGGACTTGGACTATTCAACTGGACTTGGCTTGGGGAGTTTCCTTGTGGGATGCGTTTACTTGGAAACTTACTGCTTCATTTTCTTGCATTTGTACTTGGACTTATTCATTATGCTTGGGAGGGGTGTTTGTAACTTGGGGTTTGGGGGGATATTTCTATAACAATTAGGGTGATGTAATAAATATTCTCCACTCACACCAGTTGCCATGCATGTGACTTGGGTTATTACTATAAAAGTCCTTTGGCTAACTTTCCCCAGCCCTATATGTGCACACTTTAAACTTGTATATATTTCCTTTTGCACAGCTCTTCATCAGAACAAGATGGACAAGATGATTTTGTTACTGAGAAATATATAAATTGGTTTTAAATACATTTTTAATTTTGGAAAAGAAAGCTTATAGCAGAACTGTTCAGCAATTCTGTACACTAGTTGTTAGCTCATTTTTTTGCATGCAGAATGTCATAGAATGTCTGTGTGGGTATGAGAGATAAATCACAAAGTCTGCAGAAATACAAAACAGTAGCAACAAAAGACCAAGAAACAGTAATCCAAAGCAACTCTACTTTGTAATGAAGGAAACAAATGGCAGCCCAGTAAGTATACTTGGAAGGTACAGAAAGCTGATTGACTTGACAACTGGGGGGGGGGGGGGAAGGAGCAGGGAAAGGAGAGAGAAAAACATGGAATAAGGTAGTCCTTGATTTACAACTGGTTGCTCAGTGACCATTTGAAGTGGTGACCCAGATCCAGTGATCCCATGGTCACCTTTCCAGTCACATGGTTGCACTTTGGGTGCTCACTAATACAGCTGCATTTACAGTCACATATGATTGTGTGTTATAGCCATTTTGCTGAAAACAGGCATTTCTGTTTTTTGGCAAATCTACAAAAGAGTATTCAATGGTATTGAATATCCAATGAGTATTCAAAAGAGTATTTAATGACTGTGGTATTTGCTTAACAACAATAGTATTCAACATTTACAACTGCAGAAAAAAAGTCATAAAATTGGGCTGGTCATGTGATAAACCCATTTTAGAACCATTACAATTTATGATCAAATGCTCAAGCTTCTTTACAACTGTAACTTAAGGACTGCTTGTAAAATATTTGTCCATTAAGCACCTGTCTAATGAGCAATAGTATTTAGACTTATATAATGCTTCATAGTGCTTTACAGCACTCTCTTTCGCTTGTTCCATAAAATTCCTGAAGCAGAGAAGCACACAAAAGATAAAGCCAGCTCTGAAAATTCCCCATGCTAGCTTTAAACAGAAAATAATACGACAGATAAGGGGGAAAAAACTTTTTCAAAGAATGTACATTACCTTCTGTGTATAAACAATGAGTCTGTATCAAGGTTTTGAACCAAAAATTGGTGATTTTTGGACTTTATTCAATGCTAATGTCTGTGCTATAGCAGGAGAATTTTAGTGTAGCTCAAAATCCAGAAATTGTAGTGGATTGTTTTTTCTCATATCATAGAAACAGCAGAACTGGAACACACCTGCATTTCAAATTCATCCTGATGGCTAAAAAGAATGTGAATCTGTGTTATAAGGTCATATTAACTACAGTAAGCAACAGTGAAACTCAGTAAAAACAATAAAACTGAGCATCAAGCAGCTGGCCTTCGGGTCCAAAGGCAGGAACTAGATTAAAATAATAAGAGGAATTTCCCTGAGTCCAGAGAATATCTGAACTATCCCAAAAAACTAAAAGCTGGTAAAAGAACAGAGGGGAAAAAGAAAAGTTATAATGCTCTTCTGCTTCTGGGAGATTGTCTTGAATAAAAATAAGAACAGTTTTGAGAACGAAAAACAATGTTTGCAAGGAGACAAAGAGTTGGTGGTAAGATAATTATTCAGTAAAAAGAAGGGCAAAACTATGAGTTTTTTTTCTTTTTTCTTTCTTTTCTCTCTCTCATTTTTTCTATATTTGTACTTGTTTTGTACATTTTACTACATTTACTACTACAGTGAAAAATTCTAGTATAATATACAGTATTAATAAAAAGAGAGAAATGTAAAGTTTGCAACAAATTCATTTTGGATATTTATAACCACTTCTAAGACTTTTTTTACTATGAAGAGATTTTTAGTTGATTCACCACCACTACTTACATACACACTCTGTTCCTGGGACTTATTTCTCACTTTTTATTTTATATAAGATTTATGTAAATGTATTTACGTCTTTTAAAGTATAATAGTGTGATTGAATTGACCACTTTAAGACATTTCATTCCCGCCTTTAAAAATCAATATTTTTCAGAGTCATAAATATGCTTTTTCAACAAGCCATAGCATCTCTTTTATTTCTCATTGTCATCATGCCTATGGGTGAAGATGAAGTACCTTTCTTTTATTATTAAGAGCTTAGTAACCCTGAGCTAAAGGCTGCAATTCTTCATGTCACCACTGTGGAGGCAAATAAGTTTTTCCATTTAGTTCCTTGTAACCTCATTTGTCAAGAAGTCTGTATTTTATGTTTATATAGATTTAAGGCAAAGAAAACTGGATAGTAATTTTTTTTTATCATGAATTAAATTCCTCCATTAAAAAGAGTAATAGATTATTAAGACGATTGTAAAATGAGCTTGTTGCAAGCTTTATGTAAAGATCTGTGATATTAATTTTACTGCTAAATTATCTTTTTTAATTCCAATGTATGGCTAATGCAAGTTGAGTGCTTTAATATGAATTGTGTCACTAGCTAATGAAATAAATAAATAAATAAATAAATAAATAAATAAATAAATAAATACATACATACATACATACATACATACATACATACATATACACACACACATGTACATACACATACGTACAATTTAAACTGGCAGAAATGTGGGGCATTTTTGATAATTTAAGGACATTCTTCAGAGAATCAAGAATAACTTTGTTCTCCAATATTTTCGTGCCAGGGCCCATTCTGTTATGATTAAGATCAAAAGGATCATGTTGTCTTTTCCCCCTCCCCAGTCCTTCAGTTTTCATTTTTGCAACAACATACCAGTTAATCCCATAGACTAGATTTCACAAAAGATTGACTGAATGAATATCTGTGGAGATTCTCAGTCATCCAGGTCATAGTTGTCTCAAAGCTGCTTTTTTCCCCCCTCCCCCTGAGGAAGATGTTTCTTCCTCAAAAAAAAAAACAAAAAAACAGACCAGTTGCCTTTTGAAAAGGCACTTTTGAGTTGACTGGATGAACTCTCTCACACTTCTGCTAATCTGCAATCTGCTAATGCAATTATGTCTATTTAATTTCCCCCATGTTTCTTTAGCTCTACCTTTTTCCAAGCTATGTCTCAACTGTTTTTTATTGTTATATCAAAATTACTTGAAGTAGATAGAGGGAGCTTAGTTACAGGGATACCATTTAAAACTGAGCCCAAAACAAGAATTCACACAATAATTGTAACACTCAGGCAGTATGTTAAGTGCTATAGTAGGATGTTTTTTTCCCCCTTTCCTGATCTTAACTGTGCTTCTGAGAAGTGTTGAGAAATGTAGGATAAAATGAATTTTCATGAGGCAAAATATCCAATTGAAATATTGGCATCAAGACAACTTGATATTGATGAATAAGAAAAAAAACCCAAAATGACATTATTATAGATTAAAACTAACTCCACCACTTTAGAGTGAAGTTAGTTAAACATATTATTTTAATTCTTGCTACAGTGTTTCTCAGATTCTCATCTGCTCTTCCCATTCTGATATTCTGAGAAAGGAATACTTATGTTTTCTTTCCCATCAATGGAAGCTGCTATAAACTGTAAAAAACCCAACATTTAATATGTCATGAATAATTTTCCTTGGTTACTTATTCTTTAATGGGATATACATCTATATCAAATGTGCTTAAAAGGCTACACCATTTTTTTAAAATTCTAGCTGTTGGTGGCAATAATGCAGGGATGTGATATAGAACGGCTAAGGAAGAAACACAAAATATATAGCTTCTAGGTTTGGAATAAAAATATAGGTGTCCACTGTACATTTCCACGTTCAGAACTATAGAGAGAGTGATTCTGCAGGCAAACTATAAGAGTTATCAACATAATCTTTCTATAACCCATCTCCTAAAGTTGTACAGCACATTTGCTGTATTCTCTAGTTCCTTCACTGGTGCTGCAGGTTTGAAGAGTAGGGATCTTGATGCTTTATTTGGAGTCTTCTTTTTGGGTAAGCTGAATTCTTTTACTCACTCACAGGGCAGTTGTATCTCTTTGGACAAATATTAATTATGTTTTGAAAACATAACATACAGTAATTTCATAAACACGGCTGTCTAGGAGAACTAATTTTTTGGGAAAGAATCCCATGGACCAGGTTCACACCCCAAACCAAGAAAATATCTTGGTTCCCAGGAAACCATCCTAATGATTGGGTGCAGCAACTAACAGCAGAAGGGTCACACAAGCATTTAATTGGATGACCTGTAAGTGGCAGTGACAAGTTCTATCCACTGCTCTATAATACCGGTAGTTACCTGGATTTTTGTGGCCCAGATTTGGTAACTTTACCTTAATAATGGGCTCTTAATAATGCCTGGATTTTCTGTCCTTTATCAAATT
Organism: Hydrophis major; assembly: GCA_033807585.1. Taxonomy (NCBI): domain Eukaryota; kingdom Metazoa; phylum Chordata; class Lepidosauria; order Squamata; family Elapidae; genus Hydrophis; species Hydrophis major. Next base: position 293,231,696 of record CM066328.1, on the reverse strand, counting down.
AGGAGGCTTGCCCTAATAGAATGAGAGATAGTGAAAGAAACCAGTGTCCACTTGACTCTCTCTTTCTCACTTTCACTGTCTCTCTCTCACACACACACATAACAGGCCTTTATCAACTTATATATGTTTACTTTATTTATTTATTTGATTTGTCAATCGCTTACAAGATAATAGGTATAAGTACAAACATGAGTAAGAATACAGAAAATATATATGAATAAATGGGGATAATAGGACAGGGACAGTAGGCATGATGGTTCACTTGTGCACATCCCTTACAGACCTCTTAGGAATGGGGTGAGGTCAATAGTGGTTAATTTGAGGTTAAAGGAGTGGGGGTAGAGGATGTAACAATAGAGTCAGGTAGTGCATTCTAGGCTACTCTGTTGCTGAAGTCGTACTTTCTGCAATTGAGTTTGAAGCAGTTTACATTGAGTTGGTATCTGTTGGGTGCTCTTGTATTGTTGTGGTTGAAGCTAAAGTAGTCATTGACTGGTAGGACATTGTAGCAGATAATTTTGTGTGCTACGCTTAAGTCTAACCATAGCTGGCGTAGTTCAAGGTTGTCCAAGCCCCAAATCTCAAGCCTGGTGATATAGGGTATTCTGTTGCGAGCAGAGGAGTGTAATATTCTTCTTGTGAAATACTTCTGGACTCGCTTGATTGTATTAATGTCTGATGTGCAGTGTGGATTCTAGATTGATGAGCTGTATTCAAGTATTGGTCTGGCAAAAGTTTGTATGCTCTAGTTAGCAATTTGAAATGTATGGAAGAGAAACTTTGTAAGATTAGATTTACAATTCTTAATGCCTTTTTGGCAATGCTGTTACAGTGAGATCTGGTGCTTAGGTCATTTGATATGAGAACTCCAAGGTCCTTGACAGAGTGAGGATCATCAACAAGATCATATTCACCTAGTTTGTATTTGGTGTACTGATTTTTTTACAGAGCATTGTAAGGGTTTGGAATAAAAATATAGGTGTCCACTGTAAATTTCCATGTTCACATAGGACAGAGCATTTGTTAGTCAAGATTTGGAGTTGCCAGATGTTTGACCATTCAGACACATAATCAAGGTCTCTTTGAAGGATAGTAGCATTATCGGTGGTGTTGAATAGTTTTACGTCATCTGCAAAGAGGACACAGTTGCTTATAAGGTGATTGCAAAGGTCATTTATAAAGAGTATAAAGAGGGTGGGTGCTAGAACACTGCCTTGGGGGACACCGCTGTTAACTGGAGCAAGGTTTGATATAGCGCTCCCTATTTTTACTATTTGTTGCCTGTTTGACAGGAACACAGTAATCCACTTATGAAGGGATCTAGAAATTCCATAAGAGTTTAGTTTTAACAGTAGTTTGTCATGGACCACTGAATCAAAGGCTTTGCAGAAATCTATGTAAATTGCGTCTATAGGTTTACCCTGATCAAGTAGAGTAGTCCATATGTTTTTGCAGTGTAGGAGTTGAAGATTGCAGGACATTTTTTTTTCCTGATTTGTATTTGTATCTACTTGTATTGCCTTTTCAATTTGCACTTCAATATTTAAGTGTTCAGAATGCACTTCCTTCCAGCAGTGTATAGAATGTTGATCATTTGAAAATTGATAAATTTGGGGAGCTGGGAGAAATTACTCCAAAGGAGTAATTATTGTGAATGACACATAATTACTGCATAAGAAAACTATGTGAAAAAATAGAAACTGAGTATTAGTACTTCTCACTGTCATAAAATAATGGACTGTCTTGATAAAGGCTGTAAACACAATGTGACATAATAGGACAATAAATAGGAGATGCTGTCAGGACATCAGCTCAGGAAGAAACTCTGACTATATGGATCTTCCTAACAGGAGTCTTATCCAGTCAAACCTCTATTCTCCAGTCTAAGACTGAAGCCAATAACAACAGCGATCGAGGTTCACATGATCCATATATTTCAATTGGCTCTGACAACTACATATTGTGTGAGATTGCTGTATACTAAGGTTCAGTTCACACAAAATGAAAGTCCTGCATCAATTCACATCAAATAAATGCCACATGAAAATATCCATGTACTGCTTGTCTACATCAAAACTTGCATCAAGTACAGCCAGAAGTAATTCAAGAGATATATAATATTATGGGAGGCCCTGGGTGGCAGTGTATCACCCAGCATTTTTTAATATAACAAAGTGTAATACTGGTGAGTACTGGGAGGTAATGTTATTGTTTCCCAACAGCATTACAATATCGCAATTCTGAGTAGCCATTAGAGTAAAATGTATGGTATGCTTAGCTGCGTATCCTAGCTAGAAATTTTAAGTAGCTATTTCAGTCATTTTAAAGTGGTATTATATTCTGCATCTCTTAATTGTCTCTTGATAGGCACTGTATATTAACACCCCACTGAGTTTTCCAGCTTTTTGATAGACTTGCTTATGGAAGATTCCATTAAGCAAAGATAGGTTAGGTTGTTTTGTCTATAAATGAATCAATTATAAATATTTTATAAATATATGGGAGTGGAGAAAACTTATAATTGAAATATGTCTTTTTCTTATTCCAATACTTTGAGATGGGTGGGCGGGCGGGTGGAAATCCATGTTATCTCATCTCAGTACTAAATAATTCAAAGTAGTGCTCTATATTAAATATTTAATTTATTCTAAATGATAGAACACTAATACCTATCAATTAAATCCACACATTTTCCAGGACCACTTTTATTAAAAGAAATTAAATATTGAACCAGATTTAATAATTAAAGTAAATTGCCTATTGTATCAATTTAACACAATTGGTGCACAAATATGTAGAGAACAAAAGACAAAAGCTTTATAAAGGCACAAAAAATACACAGCACAAAAAGAAAAAAACCCAGAATTCTTACTGCAGATTATAAGTATTTTCTGAACTGAACTGAAATGTAATGGCAAAGTAAAAGATTAGTTGTATATTTTCACTTCATTGTATCAGTAATCCATTATAGATGTAACATGCAATGCACTGGCATTATCCTTTCACTCATGAAATCTTCTAAAGGGGAACCAGCCCAATTAATCAAACCTGACCAATACTAAAATATATATTCAGGATCAGGCCTGGCTAATATTTAGACATTTGAGCACCATTTCAGGCTATAGATTAGATTGGGAAACTTTTTTAAAAAGGGAGGAGGAAAGATCTTAGAGGAAAGCAAGGTAAATTATTCCCATACTTCTTCTATGAATCCATGTGGTCATTAGGGTTCAAGTTTGTTTGTTTTACAAAAGTAGTAATTGACATTTGAGTATGTGAAAATCATTAAATCAAAATTATATTTAATTTGATTAATCATCCCAGGATAAAATCAAAATTTTAAGTTCATTTTTTATATATTGCATGTAAAAACTGTAGATAATGCAATATGATTCACATTGTAGTCCACCTAGACTTCTGTATGTTACTGTAATCATTGGAGCTTTTTGGTATCAGTGCAACATGTTGGGAATTCAGAAATGTTCCTTTCTTTAATTGTTAAAATATTTATGTTTTAATTTTTCTATGTTTTCAAATAATTTATATCACAGAAGGGGAAAAAAATGCTAGGGAGACAAGATGTAAAAAATATGTGAAATCAGGAACGGGATAACATTTGGAAGCAACTCAAACAACTCTTTAATTCACTGAGCTAGAAGTACAGAATAATGAGACTTGTGAGATTCTGTTATTATAGCCAATCTCAGTAAAAGTAGTTTAGCCTTTTTGAGAAAATGTTTTCTGGAGTTAGCAGAGATGGCTAAATTGACTGCTTTGGTTAAAAAAAGAACACAATTAATTTTGTTTCTATTTGAAAACTGCTGTTTGAATTGAGGCGGAAAAAGTAAAATTTTGTTTTGGGGTTTTGCTGATTAGATAGGTTTGTTGTTATAGAAATGGCTAGAATATATTATAATATAAAAGTAAAAAATTGAGGTTTTATGTTACTGCCTTATTTTGTTGTACCAAAAGGAGTCGGAAGTTAATGCTTTTCTATTTCTTTTTCCCTTTACCCTACACTTTTTTTCTCTTCCTCTTTTCCTCCTTTCCCCCCCATTATCTTCATTTTTCTTTGTATTTCTGTATTTTATATTTTGCTAAACTAAGAAAAAAAAAATCTAAATTCTATTTCAGAAAATGTTTTCTTGGACTGGTCTTATCTAGTGGAAATGACACACGGAGAACATTCTGAGACAAATTCTGCTTTGAGATATTATGAGTCTAAACAGGCATGAACAGTAACATAAAAAGAATAGCCAAAAGTCTGAGAAAAGAAACATATGTGACATCACATCAAGAACAAAGAATGGACTTTCCTGCTCTCTTCAGAAAAAAATTACCTCCATTGAGGTACTGTTAGACTGAAAAGGTAAGTACAATCATGCTACTAGAAACACTGATGCTCAATGTAGTTTATAATTCATGTGGACACATTCCTCTCCACTAACCAGTCCACTAATATAATGGATCCCTTCTCTACATCTTCTTTTAAAGACCCCATAATCCCTTCTGGGGTAGAATCTAGGCAACTGAATGGAGCTGAGTGTTTACTGAGCTGAATGGGACCCCCTTCCTGTTGCCAATGAGAAGTTTTTTTCAGCAGATATTCTTATGACCCGCCAGCTGCCAGAGGATGAGGAGGAAGTTGGGGAAAAACTTGGGCCAGTTCTGGAACCTGGGGCTGGCTCTGATGGATGCTCAGCATCAGACACAGAGCTAGAGCCATGGCTATCCAGCATTTCCCAGCCACACGCGAGACAGCTGCCTTTGGATTCAGAGATGAGTGAGGAGGATGAACAACCAGGACCTGTTCCAGTTGAGCATATGAGCTGAACAGAAAGAAGAGATGGACAATGGAGGACAATGAGCCAGCTTGGGAAGCAAAACAAATATGGGTGCTGACTGGCCCCTCCCTGACTGGGGAATAAATAGGAGAAAGGGGAGTGGTTCAATTGTTGCAGACAACCGTTCGCATTTCTAGAAAGTTTGCTCCTTGTGTGTTTCATGGGACAAAGACTGCCTTGCCAGAACTGAGGTTTGTCTTGTCTATTCCTTTGACTTAATTTTCAGCCTTCCATCTGGGAGCTCACAGCCTTGCATTTATCTTGATGAGCTGATGAGCAGTGGTGGGATTCCATTTTTTTTTACTACCGGTTCTGTGGGCATAGCTTGGTGGGCATGGCAGGGGAAGGATACTATAAAATCTCCAGTCAGAGTAGTATTTGCCAGTTCTCCAAACTAATCAAAATTTCCACTACCGGTTCTCCAGAACTGGTCAGAACCTGCTGATACCATCTCTGGCTGATGAGGACTATTGCTTCAGTTAACTCCTTGCAGGACTCTTCTGTTGGTGAGTGCAGTTAATTCCCAAGGTGTAATTAAAGAAGGTTTTTTTCTTTGCGAGAAGTCTGTTTCTTGCTTCTGTGAAGGCTGGGTCAGAACAGATATATTCTTAGTGTGCCCAGAGGGAGAAATATCTGCCTCTACCTAGGATTGAACTCACAATCTCTTGATTGTGAGGGGAGAGCTCCACTTCTAGGCCACCACACTACTCAATGGATCTCTTCTCTAGCAATTTAGAAATTCCACATAGTTGTCAGGGCAAAACTATAGCATTTGGGATATGTTTCATGCCTTGTCAACATTAAACCAGTAATGGGCACCAGGAAATATTTTACATATTTTACTGCATATGTACTATTCTTGACTTTAAATAAAATGTTTTCACCTTGGTTGATATTTTCCTGATATTAATAATAAGATGTTTTTAAGACACTATAATTTTGGTCATTATAACTATGTTCTGGGAAACTTGCCAGAAAACATAATTTTGTTCAAATTACATATTATGCTTATCCATAATTTATTGATTGATTCATCTTTCTTTTCAACATCCAGATGTTTTATTTGAAGTTTTAGCTGCCTGCTCTGGGTTTTTTTTAATACTACAAGAGGAGATACCTATGATTTGGTATAGAAATTCATATCTACTTATTTTAATTAAAGGACCAAATTAGTATGCATCTGAACAATTTAGTCATAATTCCCTCTCTTTAGCAGATTTCATAAGGTACCTCATAGAGACAACAATATATTTTATATATTTAAAATAATGCTGCATCATCATGTCCACACTCAACACAACAGGAAATAACTTAATATGATGAATGGGCTATTGGGCTGAGATAATACTCTATCCCATAAATACAATTCAGCTTTTCACAAACACCATTTTTGTACCAGGGAAATGTGATTTTAGGTCACTGATGGACCCTTGAAGCACTGTTTTCCCAGGAGGAAAGCATAATTTAGATATAGCAGGGATATCAAACTAAAGGCTCATGGGGTGCTTAGATCTGGCCCATGGAGCTCCCTGGAAACAGCAAAAGACCAGCCAGCAGTGCCTGTGCCAGCAAAAATGGAGCTCCCGGGGGTCGTGCACGGCACAAGCGAGCCGGACCCACCCTGGCCACACTTACCCCAGCCACCTTTACCCCAGCCCCCCAAGGTCAAATACAACCCTTATGCAGCCCTCAGTGAAATTGAGTTTGAGACCCCTGAGTTATAGCATAAAACATAGTTTAATGCAACAATTAAACATAAAGACAGGAGTTAATTAGTTTGAACAGAATTTAATTGTAATTCTTCTTTGCCAAATGGCTGTGTGTGTGTGAGAGAGAGAGAGTGAGAGAGAGAGAGAGAAAGAGAAAGAGAAAGGGGGGAGGAGGAGGGGAGAGAGGGAGAGAGTGAGGAAGGGGGGTGTTGCACAGGCGCAAGGAACGTAGATGAGATGGTGAACAGTGAACTTCAACTCTTCATTAATCATTCTGAACAGAGCAAAACCCTAGGGCAGCAGCAGCCATTTTATAGGCAAGCTGCTGATCTAGTAACCAATAAGAAACATGGAGTGTTAACCCCCTTAACCAATGAGAGTGGCTCGTTAACAGCCAATCAGATTCTCCTGAACGGACCAATCCGATATGGGTATTATCGGCCAATCAGAAGTGCAGGACTAGAACCCTGCTATTTTCTAAAGGTTTTGATAAACTTTATTTAAGTGTTTTATTAGTTCACAACATCCCTTCCCCCCAGGTTCCACCTGGGGGGTGCGGTGATGTAATCTCTGAGGTAGCAAGGTTGCTTTGACTGTCTGTTGGATTTACACTGTCCCACCAGTTCTTGTTCGTAAGCCTGTTTTGGCAGGACGTTTTCAGGCCAGTTAGGTGCTGGCGGTTCCTCATTGGAAGACTCGGTGCCGCTAATGTTCTCGTCGTTGTCCTCTGGCCCTTGCGGGCTTGCCTCTGTTGAGGTGTTCCTCTGTGGTGAGGCCACGCCCTTCCTTGATCTTTCTTCATTTGTTACGCCCGATTGTTGACTTCTTTCGTTCCTGCTTTCCGCCATCTCGAAATCGGTTTCTTCAACATCCCCTCCCCCCTCAGTTTGGGAGTTGCCAGAGTCGTGGAAACTAGGTTGTAGCCTCGAGCGAAGCTGATCTATATGGAGTTTCCATATTTTCCCGTCGCAGGTTTTCACCTGGTACGACCTGGGTCCAGTGGCTTGAATAACAGTGGCCTCAAACCACAATGGTTCACGAGAAAGGTTTCTGGCGAAAACTAAGTCGCCTATCTTGAACTCGTGGCATTTTCCGCTAGATCCACAGGGTTTCTCTGGCTCGTAAGACAGGTGAAGCCGGTCAAGGTGGGAGCGGATTTTGCGTCCCATCAATAGTTCTGCTGGAGTCTTGTTGGTGACGCTGTGCGGAGTGATGTGTTGGAGAAGGAGTATTCTATTTATCTTATCTCCAATGTCCCCATAGTCCATTTTGTAGAGGGTTTTTTTCACAAACTGTACCATGCGCTCGGCTCTTCCGTTAGCTGCAGGGTGCACTCGTGAAGTTAGCGCATGGCGAATACTGCGGTCCGCTAAGTATTGTTCAAAAGGAAGCACGGTAAACTGGGGTCCGTTGTCGGATACCAGAACGTCTGGCAGTCCATGCATCACGAATAATCTGTTCAACTTCCGGATGACAGACTCAGTTGTGGTACTCTTCATTTCGTGGATCTTAAGCCAGTTTGAACAGGCATCCACTGTTTATAGGAATGTATGTCCCTTAGTAGGTCCCGCAAAGTCAATATGGATGCGGAACCATGGTACCCGAGGTGTTTTCCATTCTGTTGGAGTTGCTTTTGGTGGGACATTGCTAACTTCCTGGCACTTATAACAAGTCTTTACCCAGGCTTCAATCTGTTTGTCGATGCCCGGCCACCACGCGTAGCTTCGTGCGAGCACTTTCATACGCACGATGCCGGGGTGGCCCTCATGCAGTGTCTTTAATACCGCTCATTGCAACCGCTCTGGGACAACGACTCTATCCCCCCCCCACAGGATGCAGTCTTTTTGCAAAAAAAGTTCTGTTTGCCAATTCTTGAAGGGGATGAAGTCGTCAGGGGTTTGATCTACTGCCCATCCTCGTTCGACCCAGCTAAGGACTCGCGTTAAGATAGGATCGCATTTTGTTTCAATCACGATATCTCTAGCTGTTAGCGGCGGTGAATGTAACGTTTCAGTCTGGAGCGTTGTAAGGGTTGGAGCTGGGTCATCGACGGTTTCCGGAAGTGGTGCATGGCTCAACGTGTCAGCATGGGGATTGGCTTTCCCCAGGCTGTGTTGCAGTTTATAGTTGTACGTGGCCAAAATCTCCGACCAGCGAGTCATTCTAGGTGATAATATATAGGGGGTTGGCTTGTCTCCCGCTATAATCCCCAGCAAAGGTTTGTGGTTGGTAACAATAGTAAAAACTCATCCATATACATATTCATGAAACCATTTTACAGCAGATACAACAGCAAGAGCCTCTTTATTGATTTGACTATAATTACATTCAGCCTTTGATAAAGTTCTTGAAAAATAGGCAATAGAGGCTTCACTACCGTTTGGTAACACATGGCTCAAAATGGCTCCCGCTCCAAACGGCGACGCGTCACATGTGATTGTTAAAGGCAAAGTCTCATTATACTGCATCAAAACAGCATCTGAAGTTAATAGGTTTTTCACTTGTCGGAACGCGTGTTCCTCTCGGTGCCCCCAAACCCAGGTTGTTTTTTTGTCGAGGAGCCGATGTAGGGGCTCAGCTATGGTCACTTTGTGGGGCAGGAAGATGTTGTAAAAATTAATAAGCCCCAGGAAAGCTTGGAGATCAATCTTATTTCTGGGTCTTGGGGCATTCTTGATTGCTTTTAGTTTGCTATTGGTGGGGTGAATGCCTTGTTTATCAGTTAGGTACCCCAGGAACTCTACTTTATCTGTACACAGTTGACATTTATTTTTTTTAACTTAAAGGCCAGACTCTTTAAATTTCTGGAGAACCAGTCTAAGACGCTCCTTTAGTATTTCTCTATTCGGGGCAGCAATTAAAACGTCATCAAAGTATGGTACGACCCCTTTTATTCCCTGTAATAGCCTCTCCATCAAGCTCTGAAAGATCCCTGGGGCCACGCTAACTCAAAATTGGAGTCGGTTGCCCTTAAAAGCGCCTTGGTGCGTAACGATTGTTTGTGCCTCTGCTGTTTTTTTATCGACAGGCAGTTGTTGATACGCCTGTGCTAAATCCAATTTAGCGAAGACTTTTCCACCCCCCCAGGGAATGGAGGAGGTGTTGTACCACCAGCACCGGGTAAGCGTTCTGTTGAAGGGCGTTATTCAGGGTGGCCCGGTAGTCCCCACAAATTCCTAACGATCCATCTGGTTTTATGGGTGTTACGATTGGGGTTTCCTAAGGAGCGTGGTCGGTTGGTTCTAAAACATCCTGGGCTATTAATTTATCAAGCTGCTCGTCAATCTTTGGTTTAAGGGCAAAAGGGACTCAACAAGGCTTAAGGCGGATGGGGGCTACTTCAGGGTTAAGGTTAAATGATATCGGGGTCCCCTTGTACTCGCCTAGTTTGTCTGCAAAGACGTCCTGGGCCTCCTCCCAGTCGTCACTGCTGGTTTGGTGAATGCCGGCTACCTCAATTCCAAGTGGAGCAAACCATTGAAGGCCTAACAAGCTAGGCCGATCACAGTCGACGACGGTCAATGGTAAAGATGCAGTACGATTTTTGAATGAGACCTGGACTAGGCTGGATCCAATGACTGGAATTTGGTTTCCTTGATAGTCCTTGAGAATGATTCTTTGGATTCTGAGGTCTTGCCGCCGGACGGCAGGGATTAACTGTTTAAGGGTCTTCCAGGAAACCATCGAGAGGGACGATCCTGAATCGACTTCCATCACGCAGGGCTGGTTTTTGATGGCGACCTTCACTCGAATCTTCTTTGCATCTAATGATGATGCGTGACCAATTGTGATGGTTTGGTGTGCCTCTTCTTGTTTCCTTGAATGGGCTAGTGGTTTATTTCTGTAGGAGTGGTTGTTCCATTGGTGGTTCGAATGTTCCCGATTCACAGGACGACTTCCTGTGGGTTGGCGGTAGTTGGTCCCCCTCTGAAGTGGGCTGGATCTTAGCTTGCTTCTACAGACCTTTCCGATGTGGCCTCTCTTCCCACAAATAGGGCAGAGCGCATCGAGGAATTTGCAGTCTGATCGTGGGTGGTTTGCCCCACAACCTGCGCATTAATACTGCAGTCTCTGGTTTCGCTGGTGGCATTGGTCTCGTTCAGACTGGAGCCAGTTGACTTCTTCCTCATCACTTTCTGATGACAATTCGAGGTCCTCGTGGTGGGTTGCCATGTCCCTCAAGGCGAGGTGAGGTTTCGCCGGCGAGTTGGCGGAGCGGGGCATTGGTGCGGCGCATTCAGGCAGCCGACTTCCTGGTTGCTTCTGCTGCAGTAGCGTCAATGATGGTATCTGCAAGGCTGATGTTGCCTTTTGCCATCAGCTTACTTTGCACGTGTGGTGCATCTAAACCCAGAACTATTCAGTCTCTTAGAGTTTCTTCGAGGTCGGCGAACCTGCAGAGGCCTCCCAGATTCCGGAGATCCGTGATGAAATCTGCCACTCTTTCTCCTTTCCGCTGGTCTCTCTGGTAAAATTCATGTCTTCAGACAAGCGTTGGTATGGTAGGTGCATAGTGGGCCTGTAGGAGGGGCTCGAGGATGTCCCAATCCATGGATTTCACCTCAGCCGTTTTCGCCAGTGCCTTAGCCATCTTAAAAACGGCAGGTCCGCAGTGAGTCAGGAATACCGCTCGCTTTTTTCCAGTAGTGGCATCCTTCAAGTTGTTGGTCTCCAGAAACATCTGGAACCGGTCCATGTACGAGTCCCAGTCTTCTTGTGCCGGGTTGAATGGAGCGGGTGGTATGGTGCCGCCGGTCATGGTTTCCGCCGTTGATGCGCCTTCAGCCACGTGCTCTGTTTAGTGCTCTGTAGTGTTCAGTCAGCTCTGACGTCTCCACATCCCACCTTCGTCACCAGTGTTAAGCTCTGCGCATGGGTGCAAGGAACGGAGACAAGACAGTGAACAGTGAACTTCAACTCTTTATTAATCATTCTGAACAGAGCAAAACCCTAGGGCAGCAGCAGCCCTTTTATAGGCAAGCTGCTGATATAGTAACCAATAAGAAACGTGGAGTGTTAACCCCCTTAACCAATGAGAGTGGCTCGTTAACAGCCAATCAGATTCTCCTGAACGGACCAATCCGATATCGCTATTATCGGCCAATCAGAAGTGCAGGGCTAGAACCCTGCTATTTTCTAAAGGTTTTGATAAACTTTATTTAAGTGTTTTATTAGTTCACAACAGGGGGAACCTTCTTATCCAAATTCATCAATATCCTCTCATAAAGGCATACCTGGAGAAATAGAAAGATCCTTGGCTTCCACCATTCAAGGTCATGAACTGAAAAGAACATAAACCTCTAGCAGATTTGTGCTTACAGGGAATAAAATGTACAGATTTCTGTTAGTAACTCAGTAAAATTATCTTTGGCAACAAGATAAATATCTTTTATTTTTTATTGTCTGTTTGCAATTTATTTTTAGTGCTCTATGATGCCACTTTATTTATAATTTAGCCAGCTTTATTTTTCAAACTAAAATGGATAATCGTGAATCCATATCTGAAGGGTGGTTATTAATAGGTATACAGCAATAAAAGAAAATGCACTCCGGTTGTTAAAATCCCCAAATAAGCCCAAGGTTATAAATTGTTACCACTTTGTGTTCTTGATGCAGTACTTAATTAACTTTCCATACAGAATAAAGATTGGAGGAAAAAAGGAGACCATTCCAATATATCACCTGTGGAACAGTTCAAATTTAACTGCTAAGCTTTATATTTTTTCTGCATTGCTGAACATCTGTATTAATTTTATCCTACATCAGATAAGAATTCATATTTACTTACTGCCCAACCATTTTGATCCCATTAACAATTTAGCCATAATAGTCCCTTTTGAGCTTGGCATACAGGAGAGAAGAGACAGAGGCAGGTTAACTGTGACAAAGCTTTATTGTTAACTTTTATCTCAGCACAGCTAGCCGCAAGCTAATGCAGCAGCTAGCTGAGAGAGAGAGAGAGAGCCAGTTGATTCCATTTGACAGCTCCTTTTATAAGGAGCTGTCAAACAGTTCAGCCAATCAGAGGCTTCTCCAGCTCCCGCGCAAGACGTGGACCGGAGTGAAGAGTGTTATTGGACGCAACAGTCCCTCTACTGTCTTAAAGATATTTTAGAGAAAATAAATCTCACTTTATCTTGTATGAAGGATATTGAGAGCAACCGTGCAAGCCAATTGACAGATGATCACTTTGGAATTACATTAAATTAATAAAACAAAATCAGAGGTAGTCTTCATCAAGTTCTGACCAGTTCTGGAGAACTGGTAACAGAAATTTTGAATAGTTCAGACAACTTGGAAATACCAGTTCTGACTGGACCCACCCCCATCTATTCTTGGCCTCCCAAGTCCCAGCTGATTGGCTGGGTCTTCTTTTGTTGCCCTGCACAGGAGAACAGAGCTGGAAAGCAGGTTAGTGGGATGGGGAGGGAATTGGTTTTGCAGTAACCGTCCCCCAGTAGTGGGGAGGGAATATAGATTTTATAATATCCTTCCCCTGCCATGCCCACTAAGTGATGCCCATCAAGCCATGTCCATAGAACCAGTAGTAAAAGAAATTGAATCCCCCCATTGAACAAAATGTATATTAGAAGCATTGGACAAAGAAAATGAAGACCATCAAAAGATACTACCATAAGCTTCTTGTTTTGTCAATCTTCTGTTCTTTGTGCTTTCACTTTTGCAGATAAAATCCAGATCAAATGTATACATTAGTTAAAACTCAATTACTTTTATTTGGTATTCTGTTTTATTCTTATGTGATACAATTATTCCACAGATGCTCAGATCAGAGGTTGAAATATCAAGTTATAAACACAATTGTACATTGTTAAAAATGATTTCAAGTTTCTGCATATATCATAAATTAAATGGAAGGATTGGTATATTAGTTCTATTCTGTCAAAATATAGAGGCTTCAACGGACATGTATTAATTCTGAGTATATCAATTAATTTCATAGTAAATAAATAACAACAACATTACATCTTAATTCTACAAATTCTAGTTCTTATACAGCCAAAATTATATTACTCAGACAAAGGAAGGATATTTAAAAAACCCTCCAGTGTTTGCAAAGTTGCAGACAAAAAAAAACTTGAAGAAAATATCTTCAGTAGCATTTGGAGATATTTGCATTAAGCATTTGTAGCATACACATTTTAAATTCCAAAAGGAATTTCTCAAAGTGAACAGATTGTCTAAAATATATATTTGTGCATTATTTTCATCTTGTTTGTATATTATGCTAAATGTTGTGTAGTTTGCTTTTTCTTTGATGTATAAAATCATCTAAAGCTGGTTCAAATTGATTCACTTGGATTTAGTACATTTGTTATGCACTGGGAAAACAAGAGGTTTTTTTTAAGGAAAATATTTGTAGATCAGGGTTGAAATGAGTGATCCTTGGTGCTCTCTGAGCTTGACAGTTTTCTTGCAGATGCTTCCTTGCCCAAATTGCTGATGTTGCCTAATTTGGGTAATAAAACATCTGCTTGAAAACAAGCAAACTCAGAGAGCAAAAAGTGGTTTTTGGAAAGAGAAGATAACCTCCCTTTTCAACCAGAGCATACAAAGATTCTTGATAGCACCTGCCATGACTTTCTTCTTAAAAAATATCAAGTTATAAAATGATCTATTTTTTAAAAAAAACCTGTGATCTTATAGGCTTTAAAATGTCTGTTGGATATTTCACTTAGCGCCTTACAAGCTTCCTGTCTTATCTGATTTATTGTTTTGTTTTGTTTTTAAAATGGAAACTAGAATGCATAAAAGCATAGTGTCAATGTCAAATATTTTCTAACATCATTTCCAGAGGCAAAGATGACCAGAGACTCAATGGTTTATCTAGAAGAAAAATAAACTTGAAATTAAGACAAGTTAGAATGGTAGTATATAGCAGAGATGTTCACATGATTTCACCACTTTGATTAGAAATGACAAAAGTTTTATGGCATTGAATTGCAAATCCTGTTACCTTAACATTCATGGGACATCACAATATTTATAGACAGGGGGTGGAGCTTATATAACAATGCCACAATGCCTCTTTCATCAGTCTGCCCAAACATTCTGACACAATTGGTAGAAAGTATTCTTCAAATCTCTCATAGGATTTTATAAATTTGGCTTCTGTTAAGTAAATATTTTGTAATTAACCACACTACTAGAGCACCCATTTTGGGAAAATACCCATTGTAAATCATCAAGTTTTGCAATATGCCCACAACCATCAAATTGTAGGGATGCCAATTTTTGGTTACCCCTGGCTTATCTAAACATTTTAGGGGTTCCTACATTTAAAAAACATTGAAGGAGGGAGTGTCCTGTGAACAAACCATGGAACGTAAATTGAAATAATAAGTATGTATTTGCTCCTTTATATGAAGATGAGATTTGACAGCTCCCTCTGATATATACAAGTATGACATCTCAGACTTACCAAACAATATACAAAAGAGCCATCATAAAAAATTCTCAGACATAGTACCAAAGACTTCATTCTGTAGAAGTAGGCATAATTAACATTTTCTCTCAAGTGGAGAAAATATTAAGCACTTTCCATCCAATTTGCTGCTTATTCAGTTGTGATTAACACTATCAATGAGCAGCTTCTGTTACAAGGCAAAACAATTTTTTTTTCACAGAGAATTGCACAAAATGTTTTTGTGTGTTTGTGTGACACATGTACATCTTGTCTTATATGAATAATCATTTTCTATAATACTGTTTGAATTTATTTACAGTAATAGGATGGCTTGATTCCTACCTTTTTAAAATCTTCCCATACTAGTTCTTCCAAACTAATATGAGATTGCTTTTAATATTGCTATTTTTTCCTGGATTGGAAATGAAAGGAATAAAAGTTTAGCTGTATAAATTGGAATTTGCTTGGACCTCACATAGTGTTTTTTAAAGCTCCAATACAAATGTGATTCCTTGCCCCCCTGGGTACGCATTGCCTTCTGTGTTTCTTTAATGTTGCTACATGGATATAAACCAAACAGCCTTAAAAAAAAAAAACCATTTTCCATAATTTGAATGTAAAAGAAAGGATTTCTCCTTTTATACCATGCTGTGTTTCTCTAGTGTTTAACTACTTCCTACTGCTTGGAAAACCTGCAAATTAGGAATCAACAAAATTAACCAGTGCAATTTAGACATCAGCTTAATCAGCCTTGATATGCTCATGGTGATAGCTGCAGAACATTGATTGCCCCTCCACTGTATTCTAATAGGTTTGCTTGAACATTCGGATAAATTTACAGAAAATTGCATTCACTCCCAGCACAGCTGAGACCTCATCATATAGGTTCTTCCACTTTGCTTTAATTCCTTAGTTTACAAAGTTAAGGTGGTATGGACATGGCTGAATGAATGTAGCTATGTGCATTTTATATAAAAACCCTCCCATCCTTAAGCACAGTGGTGTCAGGAAAGGGAGCAAATAAATATTATTTTCTTTACACTCGGCTTCTAGCACAATCTTCAACAATTTTACTGAGGAATAGGAAATTAAAATCTCTCATCTCTTCTCTTTCTGATGTTAACAATACTGGAAAAGTAGAAATCTTTCCTGATTGCTCTATTTTCAATAGTTACATCGATATAAACCTAAAAAAAATTGGAGCATAGTTATGCAAAGACTGCTGAGCCTGGAATCTTTGAAATTCCTGCTGCCTCTTTCACCATAGGCATCCACTGTGCCTAAGCATCAAAAGAGAAGGCCAACTAAGGTATGTGTGATATCATTGTACACATGCGATGTTTTGCATTAAAAAACTGAAAATAAGATATAATTGCATCATCATGCAAATGTCATCATTTGGATGCCACTGCAGTTTGCTGTGAATGTTGTTTTTTGCACATTTGAGACCAAAGTCTCAAATTATTCTACCACAAGAATAAATACCTTGTAGATAGATTTTTTCCAATTTATTTATATTACCGTATATGGCTACTTATCTCATGTGCATGATCCTAGATCATGTGCATGATCCTAGATAGCCAACAATTAAATAGAAGAAAAATTGTCTGGCCTGCTCCAAAACTATTGAGGCTTTATGGTATTTCCTCACAACTTGTATCTAAGTTTTTGGTTTTGTTAAACCCACCATGCATCATTTCAGAATTACCTGCTAAGAAATGTGGCTATCTACAGTATATAAATAGATAAAATGCCATAACTGAACCAACTTGTTATATAGCAATAGCAATAACACTTAACCTTATATAGCACTTTACAGCACTCTCTGAGTGATTTACAGAGTCAGCATATTGCCCCCAACAATCTGGGTCCTCATTTTACTGACCTCAGAAGGATGGAAGTCTGAGTCAACCTTGAACCAATGAAGATGTGAGAGCAGAATGCATCTAACCATTACACCACCACTGCTTTTTACATAACTAAAGGTTGCACAAAAGTTAGCCCAAAATGATTTCCACATTGCTGTGAAAACAGATTGTGAAATTGGCACCAAACAAACAGGAAGTTTGACAGCTCTTGGTAACAGTAAGATTGAGAAATCTGTTTAGATTCTAGTTTGTTCTTATACATCTAATGAAACTTTCACAAGTGGCCTGCTTGCACAGCCTCCAGTATTTTTACCTTAAATCTTCATTAAATGTATAAAATATGCAATAGAACACTTACCACAGCTATACTTTAACATATCTGTGAATAATTAAAATTAAACTGCTCTTTTCATAACTATGATCAAAGCACTGTTTTGATACATTGTCTTTTAATTCTTTTTGCTCTCTTATTCTCTAATGTCCAAAATTTATTATGCATTATTTGTATATAGATTACGTAGTAATGAAAACAAGTTACTAAGCTTAATAAAATATTGAAAACCATAACTCTAAAGTGGATCTATTCCACCCTGTTATCTTGGGCTGAGAAAGACTTTTGCTGAAACACAATTGATGTAATTAATTCATATAGTATACATTATATTAAAAATGTTACATTGGTCACAGCATAGTCTGCTCTTATGCTTTAAGGTATTTGGTTTCCAATACAGTGCATTCAAATGACACAAAAGCTAGAAACCAGGATTCAAATCTTGTAAATTCATATGTAAGAGTGGCCAGGATATCAAGTTTTGCATTGACGAGATGTGGAGGCACAGTGGTTAAAATGCAGTACTGCAGGCAAACTCTTCCCACAGCCTGGAGTTCAAATCTGATGACTCAGCTTTCGATCCTTCAGAGGTCAATACAATGAGGATTGTGGCTGTTGAGGGCAATGCTCAAATAATGCTTATATTGTAAACCACCCATAGAATGTAGTATATAAGTCTAAATGCTATTGCTATAGCTATGATTCTGGTTGAGAATTGTATGAAATCCATAGGGAGAATTATTTTTCACATTTCCACTTTGTCCAGGATAAAGAAAATGCTGCAAGTATCATTCTGTTTACTGATTCATCCTCAAATTGCAATGAAACAGGAGATAGGAAAAGAAACAGAACCTTCTTGCACTATTCTCTCACCCCAGAATAAAAAGGAAGAGGATAAGCCTCCTACTTACTTCAGGTACTCAAAGTTCTTCTTCAGAGATCAAAGAAGTACCATCTGAATCCAAGCAGGCAACTTACCGAGTTTGCATCCATGGTGTCTTAAGATTGAAGGTATATTAGATTCAATTGATCTTCCTCTCTTACTTTTTCCTCTTTATGGGTCTATTTGTGTTCTTTAAAATATCATCCACTATACTGACTTCTGAAAATCATTTTTTTTTTTTTTTACCTAGGGTGAAAACCCTAATAAGCTAATAGTTACACCATTTTCTGAAAAAAAGAAATACATACACAGATATAGATATAGATGATATAGATGTAGATGATATAGATATAGATGATATATAGATATAGATAGATATTGATAGACTCAGTACAACACAAAGCAGGAGTGAATACACAAATTCAAATAGCTTGGCAGAAAGCCACAAAGCTTTTGGGAAAACTATTTAATAAAAATTTTAACCCAGTTTAAAAATGAGTACAATGGGGAATGAAGTTACTCAGCTACATTACCTGCAAAAAGTTATGCAATATTATAGAAACAATGACTAAGAATAATTGTCAAGTTCTCCGAGGTGAATAAACTCAAAAAGCAAAAATTACTTGGTTTCTGAAAAAAAAACTTTATTGCTAATATGGTCTCATAAAGAATCTTGAAAGCCTTATAAAGTACTTTTGAAATCAACATTTACTTAGCATGATTAAGGGAGAATAAATTTGAGTCTCTTTCTTATGTTTGCACCTCCCACCTCACCTCCCAGACCCAATGTATGTCTTTTGCATCAATCCTATTTCCTGTCCTGCATCCCCAGAGCCTGCAAGGTGATACATCACAGTATCAACAGCATAAAGATACCAAAGTCTACTATATAGGATCACTATTTCTTCAACCTAAACATATGCTTATTTAAATTAGATATTGTCCATACGTGCAATTCAGTATGAATCGTGAATAAGTTATATTTTATTTTGGATTAAGAAAAATATTTTTTATTTATTTATTTTATTTATTTATTTGATTTGTCCATCGCTTACAAGATAATAGGTATAAGTATAAACATAGTTATGAATACATGAAATGGATACATATAAGAAAAATAAAAAGAAACAATAGGACAGGGACAGTAGGCACGTTGGTGTGATTTTGCACCCCGCCTACAGACCTCTTAGGAAAGGGGTGAGGCTAATAGTAGACAGTCTAAGGTTAAAGCTTTTATAAAGTTTTTTATAACTCCTTTCTAGAAATGTTTTTGTTCCTTCTTTTTTAACTTCACTCATTTCAAGAATGACATTATTTTTCAGCTATGTTCAATAGGATATTTCTGATATTTGAGAAATGGGTAGGGCAAAGCCTAGAAAATTAGAGAAGGCTTTCTTTATATGCAGCGCTGATCATAATTCATATTTGTTAACATGAATGTGTATATATATATATATATATATATATATGATAAAATACTACTTGCTAGAAATGTCTTGTAAAAGGTGCCTTGTAAAAGGAATTGATGGAGCTTCCCTTTTGATTTCCATTCAGATTTTGTCATTCTGCTGCTTCTGATCAAGCAATGCATGGCAAATTTCTATTGTCAGTTGACTCTCCTTTTAATTTCAAGCTTTAATTTGCTGTCCCACCCATCTTTCTTCAAACATCTTTACATCATTTGCTTTGAAAGTTTTTCCTTGCACAAAACAAACATTTTTCTCATTGCAGCAGTCAAAATATTGCACTTGTAATATTTTAAAGACCAGAGATCAAAGTGACAGATATAATCCTATAATTTCCCTTTGCTGAACTTCTTTTAAAACATAGTTATGGATGGACTGATTAGTCTTCCCATGGCTGCATCACACAAAAAGCAGGAAATATTTTGGAGTTGTGGGTGGGGGGAAGAAAGGCATTTTCTTTCAAAGAATTTTTTTGGAGAGAGATTGGGGGACAGCATATATTTCTGAAAGAAACTTTTCCTCTAAACAAATTGGTCAAGTCTGGGGTGGGAAGAGGTGTTTCATTCTGAAGTTTTTTTTTTCCTTTTGAAAGCACAAATTATTCCATATACTTTGCCAGATTCTAAAGCAATGTTTAAATATTCAGTTCGTTCTAGCTCTTGTTTGCATCCTCAGAACAGAAGGGTTATAATGTCTCTTTTTCATTTCTAATACAACTGCAAGAATACAAAGATAAAACCTGCTTTAAAAAAGGCATCTCTTTAGCTTCTTCTTTCAATTTACTTTCTGTTAACGTGGGTATTATAAATTGTGTAGTTAAAAGCTCAAATGATTTACTGTAATTCTATGGCAGATTCCATCAGCACAATCATCAGTAATGATGTGTTTTGAATAATGCAGCTGTAAACTGATTTGGGGCATTTCACTACCTACATGTATACAGTCTGCCTCAGCGCCTAGGAAAAGGACATTGTTATGCAGATGGGTTTGATTTATTCTAAAATACTTCCATTCAGGATAATGTTTCTCGGTGATCTTCAGTACTTTAAATGGCTGGAAACCTTTTAAAAAAAAGATTCACTATCTGAACAATACAACTATTTCATCCTTAAATGAGATATCAAATTTATTACTGAAGCTGAGATGGGGTAAGCAAAAATATTTGTCTTTCCTGCGATGCTGCGCAGGACTTCATAAAGGATATATTCATAAAGGATATATTCGGAACATATATTCAGATTTAAAATTGGAATAAATTGTGCAGAGTGAAACCCCCGTAGAGACAAACTATTTCTGAACTAATAGTTGAGCAGGCTCATCAGCCGGAGCCCCCAAAAGAGAATTTTCAGATATCAGTTGCTGCAGCATTTTCTCTGCAGATATCTTTCTGATGGGTGCTGATAAGAAGACATGTGAGAAAAATATTCTGTTTCAGAGCGCAATGGGGAAACCTGAAAAAATGAAAGTTCACTTACAGCAAAACTTGTTCCAGAAAGGAAAAACCATGGTCTTTAAGATCCATGTGTAGAACCTCCAGCCTGTTTTAATGTTTGAAAATTGTATCTGATAACTTTTAAAAAAAAGTATGATATATTCAATATCATGAAAGGTATCTGCATTGAGCCACAGTTATTTCTATTCAGTTTATTTCTTCGTGCAATGTCAAAATACTGTAATAAAAATTATGTGCATAAAATATTCAGAATACCTCAAGTTTGCAACTCCTAAAGTAATCAAGGTGGTGAACATAACTTCTTCATTACAAAAAAAATTGTGAAATGGGTTGAGCAGAGAAAGAGTAACTGGTCCAAATCATCCAACCTGTTTTCATGCCTAAGGCAGGACTACAACTCACAATCTCCAGGTTTCTGTGTGGTATCTTAATAACTACTAGACCAAACTAGGTCTTGAATCTGGATCTTGAATCAATCCCAAAACATTGATATTAAACATTAAAGGTCAACATGGTGATTCAAAATTTGAGTATTAGTTATACAAAGTTATATAATCAAGAGTTAATCCTCAATGTCCAGGAGAAATTGCCTACAAGATGAATGTAATATCTCCCTTGCTTAAAAAAAAGATAGATATTACACATTAAGAGTAATTAATGTAGGCTATTTGCTAATCTACTATAATTAAGGAGACTAAGAAAATGAAGGTAAGAGGCAAATTATCTGGTTCATTTTTAGTTGGCTTCAAGACAACTAAAAGATATGGTGTCCCTAGGATTCCACTCTATCTTTAATGCTTTTCAATATGTTGGGGAGATTATAATCAATATAGCATTATGCTAACAATTGCAAATGTGATCCAGTTTTATTTCTTTATTACTTCTTTGGGAAGTGGTATGGCTCCCCAGAATAATTGATTGATATAATTGATGACCACATTAAGATTAATAAACTGAAACTGAATACAGTCTAAATGGAAATGTTCATTTGTGAGGAACTATACTTTCTGAAAGAGAGTAGATTTTTCTATTCTGAATAGAATATGGTTCTTGGGAACCATATTCTCCAGAAGAACAAATATGTAGTTTGAAGAAGTTTCTGGACACATACCTTTCTTTGATTTTTCAGATTGTAGAAATGTGTATCCTTGGTGCTCTCTGAACTTGGTTGTTTTGTTGCAAACATTTTGACTAAATAACATCTTCCGTTACCTAGCATTGAAGATGTTCATTACTTGTTGGGTAATGAAACATTTGCAAGAAAACAACTAAGCTCAGAGAACACCAAGGACTCTACAGTTCAACCCTGAGCTACAAATATTCTCTTCTATAGGTACTGAGGAAATGGCTTTATGAGATCAATCATGTCTTTCCTGATGCCAACTGTTCTAAGATCTTTATTACCTTTTTAAAAGACTCTAAAAACACATCTATTTATACACATCTTAATTGTTCATTATACCTTCCACTTACTTTATTTGTTATTTTAACTGTTGCAATCTCCCAAATAAACTTTTAAAAAAATCATCTAATCTAGCCTAACCCATCTTTAGTAAGAGATTGTATACTATATCAGATTAAAATACATACATACCCAGGCTTTAAGTTCAAACTTTTAGCTAAAGAGCTGCATATTCACCAGGATATTATGCTGACTCTCCTCTCATATTTGCTATTCTAATCAGATATGCTACAAGGTAAGGGCAACAGAGATATTCAAGACTGTTACATAACTCATAATACTGTAAAAATAGGAGACAAATAAATGCCCATTACTAGCAATTGCTAATTTGCTTGGCCACAATAGCCTTTTTTCTATTGTTGCTTAAGAGATCATGATCCAGTTAAAATTAGAATGAGTCTGAGACAAATGATAAGAGAAAGTGTGACATCTCTTTATATATTATGCCTTGAAAGCATGAAGAAAATAAGAAACTTCACTAACTTGTCATATTTATGATCACTCTTATGGGAAGATTCTGTACTTTTTTAGGCAGGCTTGTTATTTTTAATCTTGTCTTCAGCTAAATTGTTGAGAAGCTTCAGAGACTGGGATCAGAGATTACTGCATTCAGAATACTAAGTATTGGACCATTAATCCCATTAATGACTAATTTAACTATTAAAATCAATGGAGTGTCCCTGTGAATCTCCTCACTACGGACAATGTAAATGTTATAGTTTGTTCTGCTTAATGTAGGAAAAGCAGAACATTCTTAATCTTAGCACATACAAGCCCTGTGCAGATTGTCTAAAATCATTTTAACTGTTTATTTTTCTAATTTGAGTGAGGAATTTAAAGACTGCTTATGCTATAAACATCTATTATCTTCCAATAATTAGAAGAAAGTTGTGGGATAGAGGAAAAAAATCCTGAAGGTTATAATTGAGTCTAATAAAGTATCATCTTCTCAGAACAAGAAAGATAATATTCTCATCCAAATTTGTTTTCTTTTGAACAGGGAAGCATGTTTTTTAAAAATGTTAGCTTTCAGTGGCCTAGCACTTCTTAATTTGTGTCACAACCCTAATATTACTTAAACATAGATTTTCATACTTAATGTTAATGAAAGGCAGCATGAGCTGTCTAAATAGTGCATTAGAAAGAAGTGTAGATTACAGAGCTTCATATCCTTTCACTAAAAAAAAAATCTGGATTCTCCACATCCATCCCCTCATACAAGACACAAAAGTTTCATTTTTTACAAGTATGTCAAAATATACTTATTTTAAAAACCTAGAAAAGCAAGTTGAGTTAATCTGATTTCTTAGTTTTGTCCCATGTTTATTTTCCTTTCCCATTATGAAGCTCTGAAGAAAAGCATTTGAAACATATTTAAATTGTATGTATTCCTAGAGTAGAAGAAATGAAATTGATAACATGATTCATTTTATTAGGACAATTAAAGCTTCCCAGAATCTCCATATTGGCATAGTAGATAAACCAGAGTAAATAAATAAATGTTAGGCTGAGACTTACAAATGATTTCCCCAATCTTTTTAAGATGCATATTCCCATAATCAAGTGGCTTAGATTATAAAATAATTGAAGTATGAAGATAATAACATTTCTTATATATGACTTGGGGAAACAAGAGCAAATTGTAGCATTAAACATGTGTGCTTAAAAAGATGTCTATTGAGTATGCCTATTATGGAGGTAAGTAGGATTTTAGAGCACTATTCTACAAGCTGTCTCATAGTTTGAAATGTAAAAGAAGGCCCAAACGTTCAACAGAACCCCCCTCCTCTTCCTCTGTGTAACGTGTATTAATACATTGGTAGATTGTTTAAACAGAATAAAAGTTATCAAAACACATACACACGTGCCTGAGTTTTCAAGTGCTGAATCAATGAATATGTAGCAAATTTGATTATAGCAACAGGCAAGATGAGAAATTACCTCAATCTGTTGACTTAATACAAATAAGAAAAGCATTAAGCTCTCTAGAGAAAAAGTTCCTCAATTTTGATACATTTCTTTCTTTCCTCTTTTTTTTTTTTTTTGTAAATTTAATTTCAGTTTTCACAAAGAGAAAAAAAATACAAATAAAACATCTTTTTGAAAGTAGCGTAATCCCGGGTTACATTTCTTCGTACAGACACAAATTCAAGTTCATGCTCATTTTTATATTCTATTCCATAACTTATAACTATTTTACATTTTCTGCATAGCTTCTCCCTTCTTTTAATTTTATTTTAATTATCTCATCTCAATTCAAATCATTGTATTTATATTTTTTGTCTATCCTGTTTCAATTATCTTTTCTCATTAAACAAAATTTCTCCTGTAGTTACTGATTGGAGTATGATGCCTTTATATCTTTTCCCTAAAGTTGTAACATTCAATATAATACATAACTTCCATTTGCATTCTGCTTGGTACATTCTTAAAATACACACTGTATTCTTAAAATATATATATATATATATATATATATATATATATATATATATATATATATATATATATATATATATATATATATATATATAATTAAAACAACATTCCATTACAATTCAATTCTATCATTAATATTAATATTCATTAAAGTCTTAACATCTTTAACATTACTTTTCAATTAAATATCATACTTCTATGGGAACAATTATAAGCTTTCCATAGTTAATTCCCCCCCCTTCACTTATATTTTATAAAACATTAATTAATTAAAATGTTCCCGTTCCTCCCTAATTCAATTTTCTCATTTATTTTATTTCACTTATTTTATTCACAAAATTTTCACTAAATTACACTATTTTATCCCTCATTTTAATCATACATTGTTTCCAATTTTCTAAAGTTAGTTCTATTACTAATATAACAATACAATTTTATGTACCTTTACAGAATCCCCTTTTCAGTTAGATTTTCACCCATTATCTCTAAATAGGTCCTGTTTCTCTATATCTTGCTCAGGTCCTTTGTAACTTTGTTTCCTTTCCTTCTTCCCTTTCTTCTTCTCTCTCCCCTTTTTACCCCCGTGTCTCTCTACCTCTATTTCTTTCTTCTGTATTCCCCTTTTCTGTTGCTTTCCAGTATTATACTTATTTTTTGAATTATTTTTCTTTACTTTGGTCATTTTTTTAAGTCTTAAATTCTCCATTCTCTTTCCCCCCTTTCCTTTTTCTTCCCCACATAAAATTGCTTGTTCATTAAAGATGGCTTCTTCTTTGTCCCAGTCTTCTTGTTTTGCAGTCGTTTCTTGTTGTTTCTCATAGCTCCAAACCTCCATTTCTAAGAATTGAAAAATGAAGCCAAAAGAACCCTTCCCTTCTTATGCATCTTCTTTGTACTTTTAAAGTTCCATTTTCAATTCATCCAGAAGTGGTGCCATTGTATAAATTTTTAAACAACCACCCGATTGATTTTGGTCATTCAAATGTAATAACCAAGATTCCAAAGATCACCAAATAATCCAAATACACGCAAGCTGTTTCTTTTTTGCTCTTTTTTTTTCACTTTCGCTTCCTGGGGTTACTATTTAGTTGCAAAGTTTCAGTTAAAATGTATATTTTAGAAGTCTTGTTGAAGTTTTACTGTAGATTCTTTTTAATTCCAGGCAGTCTCCTCCCTCTTCCAGATCCTGCCCTTATTCTTTTTCTCTCCCTTCCTGCTTATGAAAAAGAAAAATTTTAATATCCAAAAATCTTTATTATATCTTTGACATTTTGTTTCATTTTCAGTTTAATTGCCTATTGATGTCAAAATGGATTTTTCTTATTTCTTATTTAAGTCTCTTAGTTGTCAGTATAGGGAAGGAGAGAGAAAGAAAAAAAAGCCAAACCTTTCCCTTTTCACTTTCCTTCGCTGCTTCTGACTCTTCTTTGGGAGCAGTGTTATTTTTTGTAAGTTTAAATTCCAGGGTATGTTAGTTGTTGCTTTTACAATTTAATCCGGTCATCCAAAACTTTCACTTCTTATCTTCCTCCTGCACATTCTTTTCCAGTCGAGTTCTCCTTTGTGGTGGCCATTTCTGACCACCGCTGCAACCGCTTTCGGGAAAGGGAGTAATGGCCAGCTGAGGAGGAGAGATGCGGCTCTCCTCAACCCTGCTGGTGGTCTCCCCCCTCTTCACCCTCTCTACAGGGTGGCTTAGCCCCAAAACCATCTGGCTCGGGGTGCTCCAGTGGCGAGCCCAGACAGAAACCATGCACAATCACGGATTTCTGTCTTGCGCCGAAGCCCTTCAAACCGGAAGTCATCAATTTTGATACATTTCAAGAAGTTATCCGATTAATACCCAACATTGCAATCATTCAGACATGGAGGAGATATATGCCTTAGGTGAGAGAGACAGAGACAGGCACAGAGACAGACAGACAGACAGAGAGATAGAGAGACAGAGAGACAGAGAGCAGGGGATAGAGAGAAACAGGGAGAGATTAGCCTACATAAGAACTAATTGCAGAATTGAAGTAACAAGGGAAAGCAAAGGGAAATAGCAAATTATTTACCTGCTAAATAATAAAAGTAGGATCCTGACATAAGCATTTTGTCATGCATGCCTCTCCAGTAATGTTTGACTAAATCTTGGATAAGTGACTTTTGAAAACTGGTGGGCATATTGGTGATTTTGATGCCATGGTGTAGTTGCTCACACAAAGTGGTTGCTCTGGCAAATATATAGCCACACATCAAACAGTCATTTATGAACTTAGGAGAATGAGGCAGTTGCTTCTCACCACTTTTAAACAACCCTCTAGACAGAAGCCAACCACCATTTTCATTTTTTAAAATAATCTAGGTGGGTTTCTGCGGTCGGGGGGGAGGATATACATTTCTTATTTATCTATATTTATAATAAAGTTAATGTTGGAGCACCATAAGCAAAGTACAAAGAAAGTAGAGTACAGCAGAAAACATAGTAAATTCAAGGATTAGGAATAACCTGTCTGCCAAACAATAATTGCGATATGTGCTTTACGCCAGTCCATAACTAAAGCCTAATTACATAAAATAGACAACAGTAATCATGATTTAAGCATGCTTTGGGGTTTTTTAAAGAGAGCGTAAAATGTAATTAAATTCAACTAAACCCAGAATGAGAGACACATCTGGTTCCTTAGGTAAGTGTTTGGCAATGAAACCCGTCAGCTTCAACATTCCTGTTTCTAACCTAGACATGTAAAATAAATGGGGCAAGACTATAGCTAGAGATACTCTCTTTATTGTTTCAGTTCACAGAAATTATTCCTAAAGGATCTCTTCATGAGGTCTTCCCAACATCTGTCTCTGCATTCTGTTCTGTTTCAGTTTGTTTTTAATGTTTTTCCTCTGTCTGGGGAGAAAAAGAGCACATTAAAAATACAATAAAATGTACATACACATTTGTTCTGCCACTCTGAACTAAGTAATGGACTAAATGGTTTTAATTTAAGTGACAAATTGGTATAATAATGCAATGTATGACCTCAGAGACTCCATCAACTGCTGACCCTTCGAAAGGGAAAAGTTGTACAAGGAACTCTTCTCCCATTCTCCCTTTTGTAACCTTACTTTGTAACTTAACATTGAACTTTTTGCTTCTCTTGTTTTTCTTTGAGCTCTTGCAGATATCACTTTAGGAAGCAGCCAGTACTGTACTGGCCTTATGCCTCTGAGACTATGATTTTGACTTTCGCAAATACAGGATCAAATGTTCTGTCTTCAGCCACTCATAAATGACAGACAGAATATATAACATATATTCTGGTTGTAGATGTTGTTAATATTTCTGTTATGAACTAATAAAAACGCTTAAATAAAGTTTTAACAAACCTTAAGAAAAAGCAGGGTTGTAATCCTGCATTTCTGATTGGCCGATAATAGCGATATCGGATTGGTCCGTTCTGGGGAATCTGATTGGCTGTTAACAAGCCACTCTCATTGGTTCAAGGGTTTAACACTTCGATGTTTCTCATTGGCTAATAGGTCAGCAGCCTGCCCTATAAAAGGGCTGCTGCTGCCCTAGGGTTTTTGCTCTGTTCAGAATGATTAATAAAGAGTTGAAGTTCACTGTTCACTGGCTCATCTCCGTTCCTTGCGCCCATGTGCAGAACTTAACAATTTCAGTGATCTAATTCTCTGAAGCATTGTTGCTTCCCTATATAGTTTTCACTGTTCTGGGTTGAAGAAATAAATTGGAAAGGAAAGGTGCAAAGAGCATATCTGAAATGCTTGTTCTTTTCACATCTAACCTTTTGGTGAAAAAGTGACATTAAAAAATTGAGGCTTAATAGTGCAATCCTGTCTTTGGCAACACCATTAAAAAAGCTAACATTTCCAAGTATATGTACTATAAATACACAGAGATTCAAATGGAAGAGAACATTAGGTTATACACCACATAAAATGCCATTTGTCTTCATCTGACAAGTCTCTCTTTACTACTTGAAGTGTCTGCTGAGTAAGTGTCTCTTAAACATTTTTTTCCTCTCATGAATTTTCTACTTTTAAAAATTATGAAGAACCCCCAAAGAGCTTTGGTTTGTGTTATCAATATTTACCATATTAAAAATTAACATCGATGCATTTGCTGCTGATGCTGCTTGTCACAATTTTGATAAGATTTTTAATATTGTATTTTTCAATATAGACTGGCAAATAATTTTGATTTTTGAGGACTTCTGAGAGGGTCTTAGGGAACCCCTAGAATCATATATTAAGAAATATTGTGCCCAAGGAACAAAATTAGTCTTTTTCAGCCTGGTGCCATCCAAATACATTAAGTATTTGTAAATGTAAAGTCCCAGCTATCCAATGAAGCACAGGAGTCAAACTTGCACAATGTTTTAAGATACCAAATTTAAAAGAAGCTGAGTTAGATTTAAGAACTTGAAAGGAACAAAGTAGAAATTTATTGATCTATTTATTTATTGAATCTATATTGCCGCCTATTCGCCCATGGTGACTCGAGACGGCTTACAGAATGTAAAATCATGTTTAAAATAAATTTTTAAAAATAAAAATTAACAAAAAGAGTCAAATAAATTAATAAAATACAATAGAACAAAATCTGGAAAGATAAATAAATAAATAACTCCCCCCCCCAATCCCCCCCACCCCCCGCCCTGACAACAACAGATCACACAAGCCATTTGATGGGCTCCATCCTGCTCTGGGTTTCCCAGGCCCTCTAGCAGAACCAGGTCTTCAGTGCCTCCTGGAAGAGTACTAGAGAGGGAACCATTCTAATCTCTGGGGAAGTAATGTTCTATAGAGAGGGAGCCACCATGGAGAAGGCCTTCTTCTGGGTCCCATCAGGTATATTTCCCTCAGGGTTGGGACCCAAAAGCATTCCCTGCCTCCCCAATCTTATGGGTTGGGTAGGTGTGACCGGCAAGAGACGTTCCCTCAGATAACCGGGTCCCAAGCTATGAAGGGCTTTAAAGGTGACAACCAGCACCTTGAATTGCACCCAGAAGCAAATCGGCAACCAATGCAGCTCCCACAGGAAAGATGAAACATGTGCACACTGGAATCTACACAAAACCACAAGGGCATTTTGCAACAACTGGAGCTTCTGAATGTTCTTCAAGGGCAGCCCTATGTAGAGCATATTGCAATAATCAAGATGGGAAGTGACTAGAGCATGAGTGACTGTGAGAAGGGACCGCTGGTCCAGGAAAGGGTGTAACTGGTGCACAACCGCAGTTATACATTATAAATTATAAGATATATTGCCTTATTCTACAAACAAATCTCTCCACTGGTGCTTTATGCTGGGTTTGAATGAAGGAGAAGAAACTAGCTATATAGTATAAGAGAATACTGAATACCATTGGTGGGAGAATCACATTAATAAAGAACATTTGGTGCTTCTCTCTCCTGAGATTTCTTAGGCCATATTTAGGAAATGGTGGAGAATAGACTCAAAAAAGCCTTTTTCTGTTCTAAATTTTTCTCCAGAAACTCTTAAAAAAACATACTTGAAAGTTGAAGCTTCTACAAAGGATATGACAAGAGAAGCTGCTAAGTAGGGAAGGCTTTCTCTCTCTTTCTCTCTCTTTTCTTAAGTTTAACTTAATTTGGAATAATCACCACCTGCAACAGTGATCTCTAAATCTAAAGCTATCTTAAATATAAGGCCAATTCAACTCTCAAGGGATGTTCTTCAAGATCACATGGTGAACGTGTGTAAAAGCTAAGGAATTTTGAGTGCAAATATATGCTATCATGCAAAAGTTATTGTAGATTAACATTACATTGGAACCAGAGTTATTTCTATTGGGGTTTATAGATGTTGAACTAAAGAAATATGAGAAATTAATATTGTATCTGCTTTATGCATAATAAATAAAATTGATGGAGTTTGCAGAAATGGCAAAACTGACCAGTTTGATCAGAGAAAAACTGCTAAGGACATTTCTGAAAGACTAGAAACCTTATATGGACTTTTTGATGAAAGAGGAAACATCTGAACTGATGATTTATAGGCTTGGAGATTAAAAAGAGTTAAAGAGGGAGGGGTAGGAATAAGTTGGCAACTATTAAATAGAAGAAGGGACAAGTCTTAGTTCTATGCTTCAATTTTTTTTATTACCGGTTCTGTGGGCGTGGCTTAGTGGGTGTGGCAAGGGGAGGATACTGTAAAATCTCCAGTCAGAAGTGGTATTTGCCGGTTGTGCTGTCCCAGCCAGTTTATGGGAATTGGATAGTTACTTAGGAATTATGAGCTGTCCCCTTAACGGAATGCATCATGGTAAATGTAGTTAAAGGTATCCTGGGAAATGTAGTTCGTGTCATGTGGCCATATCTGTATTCCTGATTGGTCACTAATTTGACCCTCGATAGGTTGGGGTAGTTTTCCTCACTTTTGTCTGAACTCCCGAACTCATGGCAGCTGCTTTCTATCACTACGAGATGGGTTAGGACATAACCATCTTTTACCTACAAGGCAGATATACTGTACAAAGGATTGGTCATTAAAGAAGAACTTCATCCCAAATGTGAGTTATGAGGATACCTGATGAACTAATAAATGTACTTTGTTATGGATGTCTTGTTGAGTTTATCTATCTGCATCTGCACAGCTTACAAATCCACCACTGTGCAGAAGACAGAAAAGTAAAAGATGGTTATTTGTATTCCTGAAGCCCAAGAATAGTAAAATAATTGCTTAATTTGAATTCCTCACACCAAAAGAGGATTAAAAAGTAAAAAGATGTATCTGGATGTGAAATTTGGATTTCTGTGTTAAAGACAAAGCTATGTTGAAACCAGGAATGAACATGGAATGTCTTTATGCCTTATGCCCCTCTGACTTTCAAAGACAATTTGAACCGGCAGGCAGGGGTTAGAGATTGCCCCCCTTCCACTTGTCTTCCTGCTATTTCAAAGACTCATTTTACATAACAAGAGGGAAAGCAAACTTCCCATCTTTCAAGGGACAGACAAACAGCTTCCTTTATTTCATCTCTCCCTGGGCTAACTCTAAGAAAACCAATCTAAGCAAACTAGCTTGTGTCCTGGAGTAAAGACAAAGGATGTGTTTTTCTTTATCTTCACCAGCATCTGCCATGAGGCCTCCAGCCATTTTATAACCAAGGCTGTAAAACCTTCTCTGGCCGAGTTTTATTGGGGCTATAAATCAAAGCTCCAGCAAGTAAGCTATGTGAACAAAGAGCAATTTCTTTTTCCTCATGAAGCATAGAGTTTATCCATCTTATTTCTATGCTAGAAAAATTTAAGTATAACAAGGACATACTGCATATAACCTTTGAACTGTTGTACTTGTTTGATGAATTTCTCTTCCAGCGAGTAAAGAATAAATACCTTTGGGACCCAACCCCCTCTCTCCTAATGGACAATATCACATCTTGATAAAGCAGCCTACATCCTCATCTGGTGGTCAAGAAGAAGGCTTGACGAACTGTATGGCACTTCCGAGGACGCAGAAGCAACACTCTTGGATAGCCTCCACAGTTTTCCTAAAATTCCTATCGACAAGCCTCGCCAGATCATAGACCTCGCTAACATACTTGTCCAGCAGAGAACGGCACAACAGGATCCCAACTTACCGGAACTCGATCACATTGACACACAGAACAAAATTGTTCAAAAACTTCCACAAGTGCTACTTGAAAAGTGGCTCCAGTTGTCTGACAACTTCATAGCCAAGGGTCGCCACCGCTTTATACCCTTCACACTTCTTGAAGAATTAGTGTCCCACCAGGCAACAGTGTGCAACACACACCGGGCCCATGGACTCAGAGCTATTAATCCTCCTAATGACAGAAGCTACAACAGCAACCATATATCACCCTCAGGCCCTATGCACACTACAAGGGAAAGACCCTTCATGGTTGTCCATAAAACCAAGATTGACTCCTCATCCACACACAGTTGGGGAGAGGATTCATCAGATACAACCCAATTTAGATCTCTGAACACAAGAAGAATACAGTTTTGTCCTATGCACCACACTCATCACTCGCTGAACAGCTGCACTAGATTTACAGTGAAATCACTGACCCAACAAAAAGAATTGCTAAGGGAGTACCAGTACTGCTACAAGTGTTGTGAATCCAAACAATAGTCCGAGCACTGCACAGCCAAGGTGCAATGTGACTTATGCCATAGTGACCAACACCCAACCGCGCTGCATCCAGACTCTGACCCGCCACTGAAGATATCTCGTAGCCCTACTTCGGACAAGGAGCCTCAACGTAACACAGAAGCATACAGGGCTCCTCAGCAGATTGCCAAACCGCAACCAAAACCAAGGATGAGTGTCAACGTCACAGCACTGTGCGCTGACTCCCCATGCCCTTGTTCATGTCTTCCCATCTGTTTAGCCAAAGTGTACCCTGAGGGATGCCCTGAAGATGCCATGAAAATGTCCATGTGGGTAGACACTCAAAGCACCTGCACCCTGGTCAGACCCCCATTCTTTGACCTCTTTGAGGTACAATAGGATGAACATCCCTACACTATATCAATGTGCCATGGACCAAGAAGCATGGCAGGGAGGAGACTTACTGGACTCTGTATAGAGTCATTGGATGGAAGTTCCCAGTTCCCACTACCGCCCGTATTTGAATACAATGGTGTACTGAATGACCGCAGTCAGATCGCAACACCTGAGGTCATAAGTAGTATGCCTCACCTACAGCACCTGGCTCATCACTTCCCCGCTCTAGATCAAGAGGCTGATATGCTACTCTTGCTGGGAAATAATGCCCCATGTGCCTTTCTCTTCTCCAAGTCAGTCAGTGGTCCTGTAGATGGCCCAGTGGCCATCAAATCTTCATTAGGATGAGGGATCGTAGGAATTGTCAGTGTCGATTGGGTGCAGGCTCCAACCCAGGCAAATGCCTTAGCACCATCCATTCCAACAGCCTTCCAATGCCTTTTAGCACTATCGAAAACAAGAATGACATTCCAGCCTAAAAGGCCACCAGTGATCAGTACACTTTCACTAGGACACCCTAAATGGGTCCCAACAACCACCAGACTTCCACTAAGACACTCTACATGGGCATATGCCTCTGCAACACCCTTTCCAAGAGCTTCCCGATGCCCTTTGACACCGTGGAAGCAAGAGTACCATTCCAACCCTAAAAGGCCACCAGAAGCAACCACCAGACTTTCATCTTTCCCACCAAGAGTACCTGTCAACTCTAAAAGGCCACCAGAAGTGACCAGCAGACATTCACCAAGAGGCCAAACATGAAGATTGAACCTCAAGCTTTGCATGCTTTGCTTTGTTTGATGCTTTATTCATGTTGACTGTTTCTCTTAGTTTTATAGCTAACTGTTTATCTTAGTTATATAGTCATCTGCTATTCATAATATTGCTGTTTACTGCTTATCTTAATTTATAGTTATTTTTTTTTCTCTTCTCTTAATAGCGGAGTTTACAATTCCAAGTGGGGAGTGTGCTGTCCCAGCCAGTTTATGGGAATTGAATAGTTACTTAGGAATTATAAGCTGTCCCCTTAAGGGAATGCATCATGGTAAATGTAGTTAAAGGTATCCTGGGAAATGTAGTTCATGTCACGTGGCCACATCTGTATTCCTGATTGGTCACTAATTTGACCCACGATGGGTTGGAGTTTTCCTCACTTTTTGCCTGAATTCTCTAACTCATGGCAGCTGCTTTCTATCACTACGAGATGGGTTGGGATATACTCATCTTTTACCTATAAGGCAGATATACTGTACAAAGGATTGGTCATTAAAGAAGAACTTAATCACAAATGTGAGTTATGAGGATACCTGATGAACTAATAAACTGGATACCTGATGAACTACTTTGTTATGGATGTCTTGTTGAGTTGAGTTATCTATATGCATCTGCACAGCTTACAGATCCACCACTGTGCAGAAGATAGAAAACCAGTTCTTCAGAACTGGTCAAAATTTCCATTACTGGTTCTCCAGAACTGGTCAGAACCTGCTAAATACCACCTCTGCAATGCTTCCTCCCTCCCTCTTTCATAACTTTTATATTCTATCTTCTCTTTTTATTATTTTTCTTTTAATTTTTTACATACAGAGACACACACAGAGAGACAGAGAGACAGACAGACAGACACAGGCACACACACAAACACACACACACATATATATACGCACATACATGCAAAAATTCTATTTAAAAAAATCACAGATCATAGTCTGAGAGAAAAGTGCGAAATTTAGATATCTTGGCATCTAAGCTAGAGCCACTGTCAGAATCATAGGATAATATGAATATATTCACATAAAAGAGAGAACCTTTGTGTAATCCTATTTAACACTGAAGTGTTATGCTTTCCTGATTGTATTACGAGATGGTGATAAGAGCATGTCTAAAGCCCTCTCCAACATTCATGCATATTGTTCAATGTGCTTTCAATACTAACTCAAGATGGGCATTGTCCCAACAACTTGTAATTAAGCCTCAGTGGTTAAGAGTCATTTCTAAGCATTTTGATGATAAGTATCACTACATTATTTCGAGAACTGTTTTCATTTCATGAAAGTCTGGATAACTAAGAGTTCATTATTATCCTTAAACTGATAATTTTCTTAAGCTAAAAGTTTTTTTTTTTTTTGAAAGAAAATTTTATTAATTTTCTACAAACAGACAAGACAAACAAAACATTAAAACATTCAACTCTCATATTTACATCCAGTGTGTCAGTTGGTTCATCATTTTTGTGCATTCATTCTGTAGTCCCAGTTACAATTATGTTACATAACAACTCATATTATCAATCCAAACTTATGTATCCTATAATCACTAAACAAAAAAAAAAAAGAAATTTTTGACTATACTTTTAATCATTCATGCTTTATGAGCTAACAATACTTTAACCAAATTATTCAACAAATCATATAATCATACCAAATCAATCCTAAAAAAAACCCCTTTATAAATATAATATCAAATAACAAAATAATAGCAAAATAGCAAGATAAAGATATTTCTTATTATCTAAAATATTCTATTATCGTATTTTATCATCTAGCCATTTATAAAAAAGATCCCAAATTTCATAAAATTGTTTATCCTCTTGCTCTCTGATTTCAAATGTCAATCTACTCATCTCAGCACATTCCAATATTTTCTTAATAATTTCTTCCTGCAATGGTATTTTCTCATTTTTCCAATTTTTAGCAAATACAATCCTGGCCGCTGTTAATACATTTACAATCAGGTATTTCAAATCTTTACTATATATATCAGGTAAAATTCCCAATAAGAAGATTTCTGGTTTCAAGTCTATATGTTTCTTTGTCATTTTTTCCAACCACATGCGAATTATAGTCCAATATTTTCTAGCATCCTCACAAGTCCACCACATATGGTAATATGAGCCGGGTATCTGATGACATTTCCAGCATTTTTCAGATTTATTCTTAAACATTCTTGCTATTCTTGTCGGAGGAAAGTGCCACCTGTAAAACATCTTATACAAGTTTTCTTTATATGCTGTTGACATTGTCATTTTATAATTTTGAGACCACAATTTCTGCCATTTCTCTAAATCAATCCCATATCCAAAATTCTTCCCACAAACAATCATAGTTTCTTTGACTTGTTCTTCCTCTAATTTCATTCCCAGTAAATAACCATTTAATTTTTTAATCACTTTCTCATCAGTACCCATCAAGATCTTATCTAAATCAGTCTGCTTATCATAAAATCCCTCCGTTTTGGAATCTTCATCATACCTTGAATGTATTTGTGCATATGAAAACCAATTCATCCTTATACCTTGTTCCTCTAAGTTTTGGATTGATTTTAGTTCACCCTTTTCATTCAAAAGTTCCCCATATCTAACTGTTTGTTCCTTCTTGTAGATTATAGGATAGGAAAATGCTTCAATGGTTGATAACCAAACTGGAATTTTCAAATAACATTGTCTTTTTAACTTCTCCCAATTTAACCACAAAGATTCCCGTACATAGTGTCTTCTAAAATAACTCTGTGTTTTAGTTCCCTTATACCATAAAAAAGCATGCCAGCCCAACAGCAAGTAATGCCCTTCTAATGTCAACAACCTATGTTTCCTTAATGTTATCCATTCTTTGACCCACATCAAACTTGCAGCTTGATAATACAATTCCCAATTAGGCAAGCCAAAACCTCCTCTAATGCTAGCATCTTGCAAAAGCTTTAGCTTTATTCTCGCTTTTTTACCTTGCCATATAAACTTCAGCATGATTTTATTTAAATCTTCAAAATAGTCTTTTCCAAGCCTAATTGGTATTGTTTGAAACAAAAATAAAATTCTAGGTAAAATATTCAACTTAATTGTTGAAATTCTCCCTATTAATGACAATTGCAAGTTTTCCCACTTCTTCAAATCTGTAGTTATCTGTTGTTTAAGTTTAATATAATTATTCTCCTTTAATGTGCTACATCTTGTTGTCAAATATATCCCCAGATACTTAACCTTATTTGTAACTTGAATTTTCAAAAGATCTGCCAGTTCTTCTCTCTGTCTCAATAGCATATTCTTTGTCAAAATCTTTGTTTTATCTTTATTTATTTTCAAACCAGCCACCTCTCCATATGTCTCTATCCTTTCCAATAACTTTGGAGCTGTTTCTAGCGGGTCTTCCAAAATAAAAGCTAAATCATCAGCAAAAGCTTGTAGCTTAAATTCTTCCTTCTTAATTTTCATTCCTTTTATGCTTTTATCATCCCTAATATTTCTATTCAACACTTCCAAGGTCAACACAAATAGCAAAGGAGATAGGGGGCATCCTTGTCTTGTACCTTTCCTTATATTAATAAAATCTGTAAGTTCCCCCTCCATCATTACCCTTGCTGTCTGTTTATTATATATGGCTTCTATTGCTTGGATGAATTTTCTGGCAAAACCCATCTGTTCCAATAGTAATAACATAAATCTCCAGTTCACGTTATCAAATGCCTTTTGAGCATCTAGGAATATCAAAGCCATTTGCTTTTCAGGATG
The DNA here is from genome assembly GCA_033807585.1 of Hydrophis major. Classification (NCBI taxonomy): domain Eukaryota; kingdom Metazoa; phylum Chordata; class Lepidosauria; order Squamata; family Elapidae; genus Hydrophis; species Hydrophis major. The sequence continues at coordinate 293,193,818 of CM066328.1, read as the reverse complement.
AGCCTCATAGTATTCCAAAGTGTCCAAGATTACTCTCATATTGTCTCTAATTTGTCTCTTTGGCAGAAATCCATTTTGATCTGGGTGAATAAAATTATTTAAATATTTTTTAAGTCTTTCTGCTAAGATTGAAGCAAAGATTTTATAGTCTGCATTCAATAAAGAAATAGGTCTATAATTCTTAATTTGCAGTGGGTCAGTCTCTTCCTTCGGTATAAGTGTAATATAAGCCTCTGACCATGTTTTAGGTATCATCTTTTTTAACATAACTTCATTCATAACTTCTAACAATTGGATGCTCAATGATTCTTGAAATGTTTTATAGAATTCTGCTGGAAGCCCATCTGGACCCGGTGCTTTCCCATTATTTTGTCTCTTAAATGCTTCATTTAATTCCATCATTGTTCTATTGCTTTCTAGCATTTCTTCAGTCTCTTTAGGTATCTTTGGTAAATTAGCTTCCTGTAAATACTGTTTGACTTTTTCTTCATCAATATTCTCTTGTTTATATAGTTGCCCATAAAAATCTCGAATAATTTCTTTTTTCTCCTTATTCCCATAACAAACTTGGCCTTGTTCATCTATTAACTTCAATATTTTTCTTGATTCCTTCTCTTTTCTCAATTTATATGCTAGCCATCTACCTGGTTTATTTGCATCTTCAAAATAATTCTGTTTAGAGTTTCTGATTTTCTGTGCCAGTTCTTCTTTCTCTATTAATTCCATTTTATGTTTAATTACATCCAGCTTCAATTTAATATCTTTTTTCTGTGGCATTTTCTGTAATTCTTTTTCAAGTCTTTTATACTCATCTTCCAAGGCCTTAGAAGCTTGCCTTTTCCTAATATTCTTTTTTCTTGTATAATCTCTTATCAAACCTCTAGCGTATGCCTTCATTGTATCCCACACATTCTGCGTTGAAGTATCTTCTTTTTTATTTTCTCTGAAGAAAAAAGCCAATTCCTTCTCCATCTATTGTATAAAATCTTTCTCCTTTAAAATAGTATTGTTTAATGTCCATCTCGATCTTTTTTTTTGTCCCTTCCATTTAATTGTCATTGGGCTGTGATCTGCCCAAGTACTTGTTTCAATATTTGTTTCTTTAATATTGGATATTAATTCTGTTGAGATCCAAATCATATCTAATCTGGACCATGATAAATGTCTATTTGAATAAAAAGTATATTGTTTAGCTTTAACATTTCTTTCTCTCCAAATATCTTTTAAAGTTAATTCATCTGTCATTTAAAAAAAAGACCTTGGGAGAGCCTTTCTATTTTGCTTTGTTGTTGTTGCTATATAGTCCAATTTATTGTCCACAATTCCATTAAAATCTCCCATCATAATTATATTAACATAGTCCAGTCCAATTATTTTCATGTGTAGCTTTTTATAAAACTCTTCTTGTTTATCATTCGGAGCATAAATTGCAATCAAGAGTATTTTTATATTATTGTCCATTATTTCTACCATTAATATTCTTCCATCTTCATCCTGTAAATCAATTTTGCTGGGATAGCCTCTTTAATGTATAGAACCACTCCTCTTTTCTTACATTGAGTCAAAGAGGTAAATATTTTCCCCAATTTTGGCTGTAATAACAATTGTTCATGTTGTTTTTTAATATGAACTTCTTGTAAACAAATTATATCAAATTTTAATTTCTCTAATTTATGAAAAGTTTTCCTTCTTTTAACAGCTGAATTAAGCCCATTTATATTCATTGTAATCAGTTTTTTTTCTTCCATGATTATGCTTTATATTTAGGTCTAACCGCTCTCGTGGATCTCACTTCACGCTGTTCTTTGCTATCCATCTGTCCCCCTACTGCTCCTTTCTCTTTTTCAGTCTCCTGTTGCTCTTGAAACTCAATTAATGAGACCTCTATCTCTGCTTCCTCTCTTCTTCCTCCAAAAAATTCTGCATGGAAAAGTTCTGCTTTCTCAATTGAATCAATTCTATATCTCTGCTCTTGCCACCTAAACATTAGTCCTTCTGGAATCAACCATCTATAATTCACTTCGTTTTCCAATAGCATTTTGGTCAGAAATCGATATTCTCTTCTCATCTCTCTCACTCTTCTGGGTATTTGTTTTAAAACCACAACCTCTTTACCTTTGTATTTCAATGTTTTCTCTCTTACTACTTGTAATATTTGCGTTTTAATGGATTTTTTAGTAAATCTAATATGGACTTCCTTGGGTAATTTATTTCTCATCGCATACCTTGTATAGACTCGATATATCTCATCTATTCCATCCATCATCTTTTCCTCTGTAATTTCCAAAGCATCTGCCAAAATTTCTATCATTACCGCTGCCAAGTTTTCTCCTTTTTCCTCTTCTATATTTTGAAATCTGAGGTAAAATTCTGACCTTTCCATCTCCCACCTCAACAACCCACTTTTTTCTTGTTCAACCGCTGTTAATCTACTGTCAATATTTCCAATCATCTTCTCTCTTTGTTTTCCTTCTTCCTCAATTTTTTGGAATCTCTCCTCATCTTAACCATCATTTGTTTAATGTTTTCCACTTTTTCATCAGTCTTCTCTATTCTTTGTTCAATATTTTCTGTTCTTTGTTCAATATTTCCTGTTCTTTGTTCAATGATGTCTGATTTTGTCTTGAGATCTTGGATTCCTTGCATAATCATCTGTAAAGTTACTCTTTCTTGTTCCTTATCTTGCTTCAACATTGTCTGAATTAAACGTTGTCCTCCAGCTGGTGGGGAAGCAGAGGTAGAAGCAGAAATGCCAGTTGATATTGGTTTCCTGCTCATTTCAATGCTTCCAAGGCTTCAAATTCTTCTTGACTTTTAATCCAACTGGTAGAGCAGCCAATTATAATCCAAAATGGAAAACTCCAATAGTAAAAGACACGAAACCAAAGAAGAAACAGCAAAAAAGGAAGAAGAAAGATCTTCAGGTTCTTCTAGACCCTAATCCAATTACGAAATAGTCCACCATAAAAAAGGAAAAAAATAGAAAGGAGAAAAACAAATCCAAAAATAATAATATTGATTAAGAGCAAAAAAAAAAAGAAAAAAGAAAAAAACAAAAAGTTCCCAGATTCTTCACACCTTAATCCAGTTGAAAAGTCTCAATAATCAAAAAAAACAACAACAACAAAGTGGTCCAAAAACATAGATAGGAAAAGCAAAAAAGTCCCAATAAAAAAGAAAAGAAAAATAAAGAAAAAACTCTGAGGCTTTCCCTTTAAAATAAAAGACAAAAATAAAAATATTACTAGAATTGAAATTTTAAAAAAGGCTAGCGTGTGGGGTATATATAAAAAAGCACACTGCACTTTATTTATTTATCCAAGGCTCTTGTTATGACTCTCTTCTCCAGCAGCTTCAAAGCCAAACCTCAAGTGTTCTTGATAACAGTCCAGGAAAGCACCTGCAATAATATTTTGCTGTGCTCTCCCTCTATCTTATCACGTTAAAATGTCCTTGAGAAGAGGTCTTTTTGCAATTCTCTCCAATTCAAATAAAATACTTTCAAGCCTCTAGTTGGCAGTGTTACAAAGTTTCTTAATGCTCTTCCTCCCCCCCAGCCGGAAAAAAGGAGTAATATATACAGAAAAAGAAAAAAAAAGAAAAAATAGCCAAAGGGAGCCTCTATCCTAAAGAAAGTTAAAAAATCAAAGGGAGCATAAAAATATATATAAGAGAAAATTCAATCTGGTTACCTACAGAGTCACAGTAAAATCTCCCCCAAAAAATATAGAGAAAAGAAAAAAAAAAAACCCAAGCCTCAATTTGACATCACTTTAAAAAACGCCGCTCAGACAATTTCAGTCAAAAAAAAGAAAAATCTCACAGATTTCTTCTTTATTCAGGATGACCTTTCCAACCTCAGCGAATTTACAACACAAAAGAGTTTTTCTCACCCAGCGGACACACTTTCACTCCAACCACTTCCTTTCCGGAGCTGTCCCGACTTCAGCAGCTATGGAGGCTGCCTCTCCGCCGCCAGCAAAAGGGCTTCTTCCGGATCAAACCAGAGATTTTGCGATATCTCTGGGATCCTGGAACAGTACCCTTCTCAATCCCCGTCTCTACGGGACAGTTTAGGTCCGTTGGGACCGACCAGGGGCGAAAATATCGGCTGCAATTTCAGAGCCCCGAGATCGCAGCTGTATCGCCGAAATGAAGCTCCGCCTTCTCCCTTCTTAAGCTAAAAGTTTTAAACTATGAATAAAAAAAAAATACGTCCATGTTCTTGCTGTCATTCTACTAGCTATGGTAAATTTTCTATGCCAGATAAAAGTGTTTGCAGAGTATGTAGGTTCAAGTTCAAACATTATCTCTTGTATTGTTTAATTTTAATGTTAGATCAAAACACAAGACATAATATTAAAAAACATAATGTTAAAAATATCACACTATGAATGTGTACGTTTTCTAATAAACTCAAAATCCCAAATATTTTGTTCCTTTCATTGTAGAGAATATATTTCAACTGTTTATTTTTACTGCAATTTTCCAAACGTTTTTCAACAAAGCAGTGATAAAAACTTTGTATAGCTTTCTAAATCTGACTGCATAATAGACTGACATAAAACAATGTACCAAGTCAATGTTATTTTTTCCTCTTGCAAAGGAATCTAGTAAGACCTTTGTCTTCCTTTGCCTTTGCATTAAAAAAAAACCCTGATATTCTAGGTCCCAGACTTTGTTTTTGAAACCACTGATATTCTAATTTAGGTCAACCAATTCAAGCCACTCTCTTCACCCCATTTCTTAAAAATGCTAATGCTTATATCAGCAGAAAATGGCTTATATGAGAGCTGCCTTTTAATTTCCCATAATATCCCGGAGGTTCATTATATCATGCCTCTTTGGGAGATTTAAAGAGCTAATTATAATGCTGCTGCTGCTTCTCACCAATAGCATCATAATGATGAAATTAACCAGCCAAAATTTATTAACATAGTATGGAATCACTAGGTGGTCTTCCCTAAAACTTTTTAAAGGGCACAAATATTAATTGGGATCTTTTCCCTTGCAAAATACACTTGGATCTAGCTCATATCTTTATTGTAATTTGCAAAGACCTGCAACAGAACGTTGGAATGAAATCTGTGTCCAAGGGCCTCTATGTCTGCCAGACTCTTATGATCCTATATGCAAAAATATGATTGATAGGGTAGGATGGGATGGGATACAATATGGTATGATACAATGGAATATGGCAGGATGAGACGGGACAGGACAGGATTGGTTTCTACTCTAAGTGCATCTGGAATTCATATCAGAATGACACACTGAAGCTAGCTCCTAGATACAAGTACCTAGCTCCAAGTACTATTAAGTGTTTCTTTTATACAAGTGAATTGCAATTAATCCCTGCAGCATTAAAACTTTATATGCCAAACCATGTCAAAATCTTTCACAGAGCACCAGTAGGAACTTACATGAAGAAGGATGCATTGGAAACAGCACAAACAAGATCTTTGAAATGAATCCTTGCTACACCCAATGGAATATCAAATACTCAGTTAAGTCTTGAGACAAAATTGGCTGCAATCCAGGTAAAGATTTGGAGAAGGTGAAAAACTACTGGATGAAAATCCAATTCTTCTCAGTCAGATTGATCCTTTCAATTTTAATAGACAATTCTCCTTCCCCATGGAAACAGCTTGTAGAGCAAAAGTTGGAATTATAGGTGCTTTCTTTACCATTCTTAATTTTTTAGGGTATGACCAAACCAAACCAAGTTCACCCCAAAAATACGGAATTTGGAGTTCAGACTGAAATTAACAAGCTGCCCCAATGTGTCAGAAATTGTATAAGGGTACTTGAAAACCAGTAAGGTATCTACAAAATCTAACTTTCCAAAAATAAGATTAGAATGTTTCAAAGCTAGACACAAAATCTTATCATTTTATCAACCGCTCTGCTGCAAGGCAGAGACTCAAAAACCTCATTGTTCAACTGTGTTCACAAGGACAAGGAGATTGAAACCATTTTGCATATATTACTACAATGCAAACTCTACAAGGATATTAGATCTCTTTATATTTTATTCCTAATGTGTAAATTTTCAGAATTTTTTTAATGTGAACTGTATCTAGACAATTCAAGACTATTTATCTACTGAGCAGTAACCTAATTCTGTGTCGTCGCAATGAAAATATATCATAACTGGTTAGAGAAATAACCACTTCTGTTTTATTTATCATTTTAGATGTAATACATATTAGCTAGGTTGTTTTTTTTATTTCATTTATTTGATTTTACTTTGGTATTTTTGCTTTGCTGGTCATTAATAAACTAGGGTAACCTAGATGATAGGCAAAGAAACAATGACTTCCTTGTGACAAACCAAATTTAAATGTCCTGTTTGAAAGTGTTCCTGTTTCTGTAATAAGATGGCTTTTGTTAAGAACTTATTATTTTTGATCATTCAATCAAGTTTTGTAGTTTTGGTCCCCATTTATTTTGATGGGGAAAATTGAGCACATGCTGATATCTTTTATTCTGAGATTTGCTGCATTCCAAATGATAGACCATAAAGGTTCTAAATAATATCCTAAGGAAGATATTCTGTATCATGTCAAAGTCTCACTCTGGTCATCACAGTTGTAATGCATCTCAGTAATACTTTGATAAAGGGCAAAGAATAGAGGCATTTATAAAATGTGGAAATTTCAGAACTCATAAATGGCAACATTGCATGACTGCCACTAAATTGTATGCCTCCCTGTTCAAGGTATATAAGCTTCCTGTTGATCATACTATGAATTTGATATAAGGTGCTATACTTTTGCATTTTTAATATTCTGTCATGGTTTTTTCTAAAAGCACCATTTGTTTAAAAATAATAATTAAAATTATCAAAATAATAAAACAGATTAAAACAGTGGTTGAACTAATAGCACTTTTAAAGACCTTGAGAAAGAAAATGCCTTAGCAACTTTTCTAAAATTAAGAGAGGTTGACTCTTAATCAAATGCCTTTCCCAAAATCCATAAATAAAATATTTTTTTAAAAGAAAACATATTTTCAGTATTACATTTATGAAATAATACTTTGTGCATATCAACAATCTTAACTTGGTGCTTTCCAAATATATTCAACCAAACTCCCAGAAGTCCAAATGAATAAATCTGGTTTATATAGTATATTATGTCTCTTTATTGTTTTGTTTCTTCTTAATTTAATAGTCATACCAGTGACCTATAATGGACAAAAATAATTAGTTTAAGAAATAAGATTGGGAGTAAAGAAGAAGGAAGGAAGGAGGAAAAAACCCTACTTTTTTTCTTGATATGTTTGTGTCTTTTGTCTATTCGTTGATCTATGATCATAATACTCAATTAGATTCATCTGTAGCCTAAGCTCCTTAGCCATTTTTGCAGTTAATATTGCATATTTGTACAAAATACAATCATGGCCCTAACATAAATAAACTCGTACTTTAAGTAAAAGAAAGCAGGGGTTGGTTTGGCTTTCATGTTGCTGTTAGAAAAAAAGCAATTGGCAAGTAAAATTTATTATATTGAATGTGTTTTTCCTTTGGTGTTGATCATTTCAAATCTAGTTTTCAATTATTTTTATTAAAGTATAGTAGTTACTGAGACCATGAATAGCTTTACAGACTTCAAAATCTGGTAGAAGATTGCTGTATTTTCAAGAAATGAAATTTTTTCATCTGTTCTTTCCAGGCCCTTGAAGTTAAAGTCAGTAGAACCCGCTGCTCATATAAAATGTGATTCATCCTTCCTTTTTGCTTTTTTATTTTAGAACAAACTATTGACAAGATCAAAACAATCTCTAGCAAAGAACTACTCACAGTGCATTCCTAAATATACTTATTCAACTGAAAAGTCTATCAAAGGTTATGAACTTTACTTCCAAAAAAATGGGTGTGGGGTTGTAGCATCAATGAAACATAAGCACAGAATACTTTATCTGAACCCTAAGCTTTTTTGTTCTTTACAATAATCTCAGTTTAAGGTTTTATTGAAATGGGAAAAGTAACTGTTAGATCTGGGGTGGATCGGTTTGAAGCAGATGCGAGACCATCTAGTGAGTTCAGCTCTTTATTTTCGATAAGAATAGTCTGAAAAATGCGAGCTGCGGCAGCCCTTCATATAGGGCTGGCTCGCGGCTTGGCGGCCAATGGCAGCGCTTTGAATCTCCTGCGATCGGCACAGCCAATCGTAGTAGATTCCTAGCGCTCCAATCACTGCCGAGCCTTTGACCAATCAGGTCACTGTCCGTCCAGACCAATCAGTTCAGAGGGTTTGGAGTATGCTAATATCGTACACCCCTCCCCTCTTGGTTTCGTCTGTCGGTGCGTTGTGACGTTGTCATGTAGGTAGGCGGGGCTTCATACCTGCCTACTTGACTGCGCAGTTCAGTTCTGGCATGGTAATCAACCGGTTCGGATGCCTTCTCTGTTGCTACGGTTCCTTGGGATGGAACCGCCTGGAACGTTGAGCTGGGCCTTTCTTGGTAGCTCCCTCCCGGTCTACCTGGGCTGGTTGAGCTGCCATTTCTGTTGTTCCCACTGGATTTTTCTGGACTGGTTGAACTGGTTTGGCTGCTCCTTCCAGGTGAAGGTTCCGGGGTTTCATGTTCCAGGGGCCCTGCGTCTACAGGTGAGTAGCCTCGGTTTATTTGTGGTTTATTTATGCTAGGTGGGGGGTGTTCTGTTTGTATTAGTTGATTCTCTTCGGTTCTTTCTTTCTCGCTTACCGATTCCCCCCCCCCCCCTTCTAGCTTCTTGCTCTGGTGTTTGGTTGTTGGTGACAGCTATCCTTGATCTTAGCTGATTGATGTGTCGTTTCCAGCTTTTTCCATCGCTTATCTCTAATCGGTATGATAAGGGGCCGGTTATCTGGGTGATTGTTGCTGGTACCCAGAGTGGTTCTCCTGACAGGTTTTTCGCATATACCGTGTTCCCTATTTTAAATGTTCTGTGTTTGCTTGAGGAACCTGAGGGTTTGTCCGGGTTGTATGTTGGATGCATTCTATCTAGGGTTGACCGCAGTTTCCTACCCATCATAAGTTCTGCTGGGCTTCTATTTGTGGTTGTGCTAGGTGTGATATGTTGAATGAGGAGCATTTTATTAATTTTGTCCTGTATATTGGCTGCTTCTATTTTTTGGATGGCCTTCTTAGTGTATTGGACCATGCGTTCCGCTCGTCTGTTCGCCGCTGGATTTGCTGGTGCAGTTAATGCATGGCGTATTCCTTGGCCTGCCAGAAATTGCTCGAATGCTAGGGCGGTAAATTGGGGCCCATTGTCCACTACTATTACATCTGGCAGGCCGTGTGTGGCAAACAGTTTGCTTAGTTTTTTGATTACCAGCTCTGTTGTGGTGGATTTCATGGTGCTTACCTCCAGCCAGTTGGAGTAAGCATCCACTGTGATAAGGTACATGTGTCCCTTGATTGGCCCCACTAAGTCTATGTGAATCCTAGACCACGGGCCTCTGGGTATTTCCGATTCTTGGGTTGGGGCTGCGGAAGGGTTAGGTCTGGATTCTTGGCATTGCTTGCATTTGGCCACCCAGGTTTCAATCTGTTTGTCCATTCCTGGCCACCATGCATAGCTTCTGGCCAGGCTTTTCATTTTGACCATCCCTGGGTGCCCCTCATGCAACATCCCCAATGCCCTTTCCTGTAATGTTTTCGGAATTACCACTCGGTCCCCCCCAAAGTATGCAGCCCTTCTCGGTAAAGAGTTCAGTTTGTCTGTTTCGGAAGGGTCTGAATAGTTCATCCTTGTCCCCTTCCGGCCACCCTTTTCCAACCCAGCTCAAGACTCGTGCCAGCCGCTTGTCTTTATTTGTTTCTCTGCAATGTCTGGTGCGGTCACGAGTGGGTTGGATATTGTCTCTATTTGGAGTACCTCTGTTGTGGGTGCTGGGTTGTCTTCCCGGTCAGGTAGGGGTGAGCGGCTCAGGGTGTCTGAGTGGGAGATGTCCTTGCCGGGTCGGTGTATCAGCTGGTAATTGTATGCTGCTAGGAATTCGGACCACCTTGTCATTCTTGGCGATAGAATGTTCGGTGTGGCCCTGTTTCCCACCAGGATTCCTAGCAGCAGCTTGTGATCCATGATGATGGTAAAAGTCCTAACGTAAATGTATTTGTGAAATTTTTTGATGCCGGCGATGACTGCTAAGCCCTTTTTGTCGAGCTGGCTGTAGTTCCGTTCTGGCTTTGAAAGTGTCCTTGACAAGAAAGCGATGGGTGCTTCCCTCCCATCTGGTAGCTGGTGGCTGAGGATGGCGCCGATCCCAAATGGTGACACATCGCAAGTTACCATTTATGGCAGGGTCTCTCTGTACTGGATTAGTACCGCGTTGGATGTTAGCAGGTTCTTTGTGTTGGTGAAGGCGTTCTCCTCCTTTGCTCCCCAGGTCCAGGTGGCTGTTTTATCTAACAGTCTATGCAGCGGTTCCACCACGGTCACCTTTTGAGGTAGGAAGACATTGTAAAAGTTTAACAGTCGCAAGAAAGCCTGTAATTCTGTTTTGTTTTTGGGTCGAGGTGCTTCCCTTATGGCTCTCAGTTTCTTTTCTGTGGGGTGGATCCCTTGTTTGTCTAGGAGGTACCCTAGAAATTTGACCCTCTCGGCCCGTAGTTGGCACTTCCCTTTCTTGACTTTAAGTCCCGAGTCTCTGAATTTCTGTAGTACTTCCCTCAACCTGGCTTCTAGTTGTTTTTCATTTTTTGCAGCCACCAAGACATCGTCAAAGTAGGGCACAACCCCTTCTATGCCCTGGAGGAATCTTTCCAAAAGGCTTTGGAAGACCCCGGGTGCCACGCTAACTCCAAATTGGAGCCAGTTGCAGCGGAAAGCCCCTCGGTGTGTTAAGATGGTTTGGGCTTCTGCTGTTGTGGCGTCGACCGGCAGCTGCTGGTTGGCTTGTGCCAGGTTGAGCTTTGTGAAAATTCAGCCTCCCCCCAGTGAGTGCAGAAGATGCTGGACTACTGGGACGGGGTATGCACTTTGTTGGAGTACATGGTTTAGGGTGGCCTTGTCGTCACCACAAATTCTCACAGACCCATCTGGCTTGATGGGGGTGACAATTGGGGTCTCCCATCAAGCATGATCGATCGGTTCCAGCACCCCTTGCGTGATAAGCTTATCAAGCTGCTCATTGATCTTGGGCTTGAGTGCAAACGGCACTCGCCTGGGCTTAAGGCGGATTGGCACGATGCTCGGGTCTATGTTAAAGGAGATAGGGGACCCCCAGTACTTGCCTAGGCTGTCATCGAAGACTTCCTGGAAGTCCCTCACAAGTGCCGCTTCCCAGTCCGCCTCTCCGATGTGGTGTATGCAGGTTACTTCGATGCCCAGGGGTGCGAACCACTGTAGTCTCAATAGGCTCGGTCGATCTCGGTCAACGATCATCAGGGGTAGCACTTCTGTGTGGCCCTTAAAGGTGACCTTAAAGTGGCCTCTGCTGACTACAGGGATTCAGTTCCCCTGATAGTCTTTGAGAGTAAGTGTTTGGCCCTCCAGCTTGTGGCGGTGGATGGTGGGAACCAGGCACTTGCGTGTGTGCCAGGAGACCATTGAGAGGAAGGACCCGGAGTCCACCTCCATGTCGCATGGCTGATCTTCTATCCCCACCGTAACATATACCTTCCTGGCGTCACTGGTGGAGAATGGCCGATGACGACGGTCTGGTGTGTTTCCTCCCTTTGTCTTGTCTCCTGGAGTCGCTTGTTCTGACCTTCTCGGCTCCAGCGGTTCTCCATCCGGCAATTGCGGTTTCTGGTGGGAGTGCTTTCTCGCCGTCAGGGGCTGCCATCTCATCATCACGGACTGTTGTGTTTTTTATTCCAGCATACTTTGGCGATGTGCCCCCATTTCTCGCAATGACTGTAAATGGCGTCGAGAAAACAGCAGTCCGGTCGGAGGTGATCGCAGCCGCAGCCAGCACACTGGAACCTCGACTTACTGGAACCTCGACTTACGAGAGAGATGTTCCCCTTTGCCATGATGCAGCTCTGTAGGACGGGGTCTCGGAGTCCTAGGACGACGCAGTCTTGCAGGGCCTCGTCCAGGTCAGTGAACTTGCACATATCACCCAGGTCCCGTAGCACCACCATGAAGTCTCCCAGCCTGTCGCCCTCACATTGATCCCGCCTGTAGAAGTCATGCCGCCAGATAAGGATGGGCACGATGGGGGCGTAGTAGCTTCGCAGCAGGGGCTCAAGGTTGTCCTACTCCATCGCCTTGACATCCTCAGGTTTGGCCAAGGCTTTAGCCATCTTAAATACTGCGGGCCTGCAGTGTGTGAGGAACACGGCTCGTTTCTTGTGGCCATTGGCGTCCTTGAGGTTGCTACTCTCGAGGAACATTTGGAACCTATCAGTATAGGATTCCCAGTCCTCGGTAGCAGGGTTGAAGGGTGTGGGTGGCGAGTTGATGTCGGCCATGCTGCCTCTTCAGCGTGTTGCTTTGCCACGTGCTGGGGTCTCCTTGTTCACGATCCCACCTTCATCGCCAGTGTTAGATCTGGGATGGATCGGTTCGAAGCAGACGCGAGACCATCTAGTGAGTTCAGCTCTTTATTTTCGATAAGAATAGTCTGAAGAATGCGAGCTGCGGCAGCCCTTCATATAGGGCTGGCTCGCGGCTTGGCGGCCAATGGCAGCGCTTTGAATCTCCCGCGATCGGCACAGCCAATCGCGGTAGATTCCTAGTGCTCCAATCACCACTGAGCCTTTGACCAATCAGGTCACCGTCCGTCCAGACCAATCAGTTCAGAGGGTTTGGAGTATGCTAATTTCGTACAGTAACTCTCTGGGATGCTAATGAAGAACAAAGAACTTGTGTTCTTCCATATCCTTGAAAATATGTGCCATTGGTTTCAGTGCAATTGATTTAATCTGATTTATGTAGTGATGCAGAAATGCAAATACATAGTCTTTCTTGGATTCCAGAGGAAAAGCAGGATAAGTGCGTGTAATTTATGGGAAGCAGCCTATGCACTGTAAGAGGTGAAGTTAGTGAGACAGGAATTAAAGGTAGCCTAAACACCATGCAAACACAGAATTGATGTCAACCTTCAAGGCTTAGAAGAGAAGGATTATGCATCCATTGATTCATGTAGGGAAGAGAAAGACTCCTAGAATTTAAATTCTGGTCTGACAAACATACATAACCTCTTTCATGCCTACAGCTATGCTGTGTCCTTGAAGCTTCTGCAATTAGCTACTGGGCAAGGTGGAACATCTGAATGATAAATACTTGTGGGAGCATCAAGAATGAACAATGATCTATGAAAGGCTAGGTGCATTTTGATGGATGCAGGATAGTTTATTGTAATATCCTAGTATCTTGGAGAGGATATTGGGACATTTATTATAGTACCTGCTGGAGAATGAATTTAAAGCAAAAAAAAGAATAAAGACCACCAGATATATCTTTGATTGAGCTTCCTGGAATATTCCTAAAGATCTTCAAAATTACAGAGATCAATATAGATTTTCACTGGATATTTGGCACCTTCTAAAAAATGTCATCAGGTTTCAAAGGTATTTTAATTGCTAGCAGTTCCTTATCACAGATGATATAGTGTTTCTCCCAGAACTCTAGTTGTATGTCTCCTTTAGGGTCTCTCTAGATCCTGTCAACTTTTCATGAGGAGCTGGTCACTAGAGCTTAATCTCTTGGCTTTATGCTTATCACAAAAAAAAGAAAAAAAAAGAAAAAAAAATCTCTTTTAGCTTTGGCACACTCACTGACTTTGCTGCAGTATTGTCCCTGGCATTTGGAGTCATAGCTAGTTTACCATATTTCCAGCCGGAAGTTTCAAATTTTTTTCTTTCAGTTTTTTTCACTGCAATTTAAGTCTCAGATGCCAAGAAAGTTAAACCATGTGTCCTTCTCCCCCCCACCCCCTGATTTGTCACCTTTTCCAACTATCTGTGTGCTCTTTTGCCTGTTCAGATATCTGGTAACTTTAATTTTGTGTTTGTGGTGAAAAGAGATTTATTAAAGGTTCTGTTGTGACATCTGACACAAAACAGTTTACCCTTTTAAGAACTGGTTTCTGTCTGGAGTTGAAGCAAGCTGGGCAGTCTTATAAATTTGAATTGATTCATAAACAATGATATATATACCAGTTGAAAGATAGGAGGTGGTAGAAGGGATTAGGCAAGATTTCCTGTCAATGAGAAAAGAGAAGTGCTGTGGAATTTACTTATTTCAAGGAAAAATGCATCCCTTTTTTCCTTCTTGCATATAATTTATGTGAATCAGTAATAAATTAGTTCAGCTGAAAACACTGATAAGAGATGAGCTGATTTTGGAGCAGTACAAAAACACTGCATTGAAGTACTCTGTTGTTACATTTGGAACTTATAAAGGGTGATGCTCATTGGTATCCCTCCATTCAGTCTTCTTGTAGCTGAACATGTACAAGCATATGCATTAAATACATGGTCAACTTTTAGTTGAAAATAGAAGAGAGGGTGACTATTTATCAGACTAAATAAAACAGGTACTGCAGTGGCAATTGAAATAGGACCATTTTTCAAAAAGCAGATATCAAACAAGGGAACATGTCAAAAAGACCTTAAAAAAGATTACAAGAACCAAGTAGCATAGAAGGAAAATCTACACCACTGAATTTCAGAACCAGTTTTCAGGCTACCCTAAAAGAAATGGACTCTTCAAGTAAAGCAAAATAGATATTGGTTAAATGGACATCCGGATGGTGTATCCGTGAAAGGCTCGGGGAAAATAACTGCATCTCATAGGAAGACAGTATGTGGAGTTTTTCATGGTAGTTGATGACATTTTTATAAGGAACCAACATAAATTTACTCTAACACCCATCAGTTCCTGTAGTGTATTACCTGTCAGGAACATGTAACAATATCTAAAATTTTATCCACGCAAGATACAGCTCTTCTTGCAATAGTAATACCTGCTTAGGTTTTTAAAAAAGCACCTCCATGTTTCTCAAGTAGAAGGTTAGCTCAAAATTCTTCAAATAGTGTCAGAAAGTGCAAAACACAAAATAAGTGGCTGTTGGTGAATTCTTCTAAAAAAAAGAAAGACTTTTTTCATATATGTTCAAAAGAAAAAAGAAAAGAATCAGCATATGAATTGCTCAATACTGTTGGCAAAATGCTAATAGGTAGCAAAGAAATTGAGAAAGTATTCATCTCATTTATACAGGATGCTTAGTTTTCTCTGAGAAGCATTCAACAAAGTACCGCATGACATTTTGATTAGCAAATGAGCTAAGTGTGGGCTGGATAGCATGACAATTAAATGGTTACACGTCTAATGGAACCTTTTTCACTCTTCGGTGAACTATCCATAGAGTACCACAAGGTTCAATCCTTCAATTTCATGTAATGACTTCAATGGGGAGGACAGGGTGCATATCAAATTTGTAAATGACATATAAAATGTGATGGGACAGCTATTTCCTTAAAAGGCAGACAGAAAATTCAAAACAATGAATGAGAGAATACATGAGAGATATTAGCTAAAGATGATTTAATAGAGAAAAATGCAAAATACATCATTTAAGAAACCAAAATTAAATGTGTGCATGGATTGAGGAATACCTGACTTGTGAAAAACCTGTTGGAATAGTAGAAAATGACAAGATAACAAGTGAAAAAAGAGTCAGCAGTATGAGGTGGTAAAAAAAATGCAAATTTAATTTTAGATATTTCAAGAATAGGGTAATTTCCAAAACAAACCTCTTTAATCTACATCGGCTAAAGCTTACTTTGTGTGTGTGTTCTATAGGAACCACACTTAAAGAATTCAGACCACCAGAACAAGCTCAAAGAAGGAAAGTGAGAACCATCAGGAGATAAGACTTAAGTCCTACGAAGAGAGAATGAATGATCTTGGAATATTGAGCATTGAGAAGAACATAGAACCAGTTGACCAGATAAGTGATAGGTTTCCCTTAATTGGAGATGTTCAAAAATAGACTAGATAATTATGTCAGGGGTACTTTAATTTGGATTCCTGTCTTACCAGAAGAAGTGACTAAATGGCCTAAACAGATCCTTGAAACTTTGAGTTTTTATTAATCTATTAATCTGAATTTCCTGCTGAATTTTTATTCTCTAAAATCAATGCACTGTAGCAATAGCTGTATGCTGAATTGGATCCAAAATGTTCATATATCAAACTATTTCTGATATGTTTTCTGCACTATTTCCAATGTAGCACATACATATATTTTGTACACACACGGGGGGGGGAGTTCTTTTTTTATAAAAGGTTTTATTATTTTTAGACAAACATAGACAAACACAACATAAAAACATCAAGCCATCTTCCACTTATGTACATACAGTGTGTTGGTTGGTTTACAAATTGTTTTGTGCATCACTTCATAGTCATCACTTACAATTACTTATATATGTTCTCATATTATCTAACAAATATTCCTAAATGTATTAATATCATTGTTAATCATTTGATTATACTATTATTCATCCATATTTTACGAAATAATCCATATTTTACTTAATTTGTTTTATGACAGTTCATATTATCATCTCAAATCTATTCTACAATCATTTTGTAGATATAATAAGGAAAGAATACATCTTTATATATTTATTATTTTCTAAGAATCTACATATTTCATTGCCATGTTTTATTCTCTAACCATTGATAGAATAGATCCCAAATTTTATAAAATTATTTATCATCTTGTTCTCTGATTTCAAATGTCAATCTACTCATTTCAGCACATTCCAATATTTTCTTAATGACTTTCTTCTAGCATTGGCATTTTCTCATTTTTTCAGTTTTTAGCAAATACAATCCTAGCCACTGTTAATACATTTACAATCAAATATTTCAATTCCTTACTGTATATTTCAGGTAAAATTCCCAATAAAAATATCTCTGGTTTCAAGTCTATGAATTCTTTTGTCATTTTTTCCAACCATGTGCCAGATATCTGATGACATTTCCAACATTTTTCAGATTTGTTCTTGAACATTCTTGCTATTCTTGTTGGGGGTAGGTGCCACCTGTAGAACATCTTATACAAATTTTCCTTATATGCTGTTGACATTGTCATTTTATAATTTTGAGACCACAATTTTTGCCATTTCTCTAAATCAATCCCATATCCAAAATTTTTCCCCCAAGCAATCATTGTTTCTTTAACTTGTTCTTCTAACTTAATTTCTAATAAATATTCATACAATTTTTTAATCACCTTTTCATCACTACTTGTCAAGATCTTATCTAAATCAGTCAATTTATCATAGAAAACTTCTGTTTTGGAATCTTGATCGTATCTAGAGCGTATTTGCGCATATGAAAACCAATTCATCTTCATACCTTGTTCCTCCCTCTAGTTTTTGCATAGATTTAAGTTCACCCTTTTCATTCAATATTTTACCATATCAAACTGTTTGTTCCTTTTTATATATTATAGGATAAGAAAATGCTTCAATAGTCGATAGCCAGACTGGAATTTTCAGATAACATTGCCTTTTAATCTTCTCCCAATTTAACCACAAAGTCTCCCGTATATAATGTCTTCTAAAGTATCCCTGTGTTTTAGTTCCCTTGTACTGTAAGAAGGCATGCCACCCCAACAACAAATCTTGTCCTTCTAATGTCAACAACCTAGTATTTCTTAATGTTAGCCATTCCTTAACCCACATCAGCTTTGTAGCTTGATAGTATAACTCCCAATTAGGCAGGCCAAATCCTCCTCTTATTCTAGTTTCTTGCAAGAGTTTTAGTTTTATTCTTGCTTTCTTACCCTGCCATATATATTTCAACACAATTTTATTTAAATCTTCAAAGTAATCCTTCCCTAGCCTAATTGGAATTGTTTGAAACAAGTATAAAATTCTGGGTAATATATTCATCTTGATTGTTGATATTCTCCCTATTAATGATAATTGTAAGTTTTCCCATTTTGCCAAATCTGTCACTATCTGTTGCTTGAGTTTAATATAATTAGTCTCTTTAAGTGTGCTACATCTTGCTGTCAAATGTATCCCCAAGTACTTGATCTTATGTGTGACCTGAATTTTCAAAACATCTGCCAATTCTTCCTTTTGTCTTAATAATATATTCTTTGTCAAAATCTTTGTTTTACCTGTATTTATTTTCAAACCAGCTACTTTTCCATATACCTCTATCTTTTCTATCACTTTTGGTGCTGTTTCTAATGGATCTTCTAAAATGAAAACCAGATCATCTGCAAATGCTTGCAATTTAAATTCTTCCTTTTTAATTTTCATCCCTTTTATATCCTTTTCTTCTCTAATGTTTCTATTTAGCATTTCCAAAGTTATCACAAACTACAGACGGGCAGCCTTGTCTTGTTCCTTTTCTTATGTCAATAGGATCCGTCAATTCTCCCTCTATCATTACCTTTGCTGTTTGCTTATGATATATAGCTTCTATTGCATGGATATTTTTTTTACCAAAGCCCATCTGATCCAACTGTAATAACATAAATCACCAATTCACATTGTCAAAGGCCTTTTGTGCATCTAAGAATATCAAAGACATTTGTTTTTCAGGATGTGCAGAAATCCATATTGATCAGGATGAATAAAGTTATTTAAGTATTTTTGAGTCTTTCTGCCAATATTGAAGCAAAAATTTTATAATCTGAGTTTAATAGGGAAACAGGTCTTTAGTTCTTGATTTGTAGTGGGTCAGTGTCCTCCTTTGGGACAAGTGTAATATAAGCTTCTGACCATGATTTGGGTATCCTCTTCTTTGACATAACTTCATTCATAACTTCTAACAATGGGAGATTCAATGATTCTTGTAATGTCTTATAAAATTCCACTGGAAGTCCATCTGGACCTGGTGCCTTTCCATTATTTTTCTTCTTAAGTGCTTCAGTTAACTCCATCATCGTTATATTACTTTCTAACATTATTTCAATCTCTTTAGGTATCTGGGGTAAGCTAGCATTCTATAAATATTCTTTAACTCTTTCATCCTGAGAGAGAGAGAGACTTTTGATTGTTGTTATAGACTTTATTAACTATATAGGAGGGAAAAGAAGAAAAGGTGAAAATAAAGATTATTCTTCATTGGGATTAGAGGAAGAGGATAAATATTCTTACCCTCCTCTAATCCCAATGAAGGCTAAATTAAATGGAGAATAAGAGAAAATGGCGAAGAAAAAAAATACATTGAACTGGCATTTTAATTGTTCCAAGATTATGAGTAAAAGAGAAGTTTATATTTCGATTCTGAAGTTGCTTGTTTATGAAACTTCAAACATACATGCCAAATCATAGGAAATTTGCATCTCATTTGTAAATGCTTTGCTGGAATGCCTTTGAGACAGCTTTGTCTCTTGTGTGATCTTCTTGACACATAAGACACAAAGACAGAAACTCTAACCTTGATTTAAAAATCCAGTGTGTGAACAAGTATAATAAAATCATTATAGGCACAAAATGTTTCATAAAACAATTCATCATGACAGTATGTTGATGATTTCTGAGCAGTCACAGCTGAAAAGTGTCACTGAAAAAAATGCATGGTCTGATGGGATTTGAAAGGCAGTAATGAGGTCACCTGAAAACTAGAAAAACAGAGCAAATTTATTTTGCCTCATACATACTGAACTGATTTCAGGAAGTACTGAGATGCCAAGAAAATTTTAAATGATTCATTTTTAAATATATGCAATTTAAATATTGTTTTCCAGAATTCTCTGGCTCTATAATCTAGAAACCAGGATCAAATTTTTACCTACAGAAATATAAAAATAGATCATAATACAGAATCACAAACATGGTTGATGATGAATGGAGTTGAGTGAAGCAGGGGTCACCAAACCTTTGGACCTCAAGGACCACCAAACTCATAATTTTAAATCCTGTGGACCAGAGACCCTGAGAAAATCCCCAAAAAAGTCTGCAGGAAAATTCCCCACCCCGTTTTCCTACCAATCAATCATTCGTTATTTGGGATACCTTCTCCAGCTCTGTTCTTGGGGTGGGGGGAGAGAGAGAGACAGAAAGACTTTTGGCTCCATGCAAGGAAAGCATCAGAAGCAGCAGTCTTCCTTTCTCTCACCCAAACTCTTCCAGAAATGAGTCTTTCTGAGAACTGTTGTGCTGGCGCAACCTCTTGGAGCAGGATGCCTTGCAGGGTCCCAAAGATTCATTTATGGTGGAGTTTGGGGGAGAGAAAGACCTTTACTGCTTTCCTTGCATGTAGCCAAAAGGAGAAGAAGAAAGAAGTGGAAAGAAGCAGGCCAGTGGCCAGGCGAGGCACATTGGGTGAGTGGGGCAAGTTCCCACCTTCTGCCCTTTCCCTCCTCTCCTCACAACCTCATGTTGTTCGCAATGCAAGTGATGCAAGCCTTGTGTTCCCACAGAATGTTTGGGTGGCACAGCATTGTGTTCCCATGCAGCCTGGATTAATTGCTTTGGGGGGTGCTTTGGGGGTGACATTTCTCTGCGGACCACCAAAATTTTCTTGCAGACCACCAGTGATCCCAGCCCACAGGTTGGTGGCCATTGTTCTTGTTCTGTCCCCTCATTAGCATTCTTGAGATCCCCGCGCTTTGATTGGCCAAAGTGCGGGGCACTCTGATTGGTCAGGCAAGCCGCGCTGATTGGCTCACTAAGAATCTCCCGCGATTGGTCTATTCGAATCGCGGGAGATTCAAAGCGGCCGCCGCGGCTAAAGGAATAAAAGCCGCGAACCTTTTGCATAACGCAAGTTCGGTTCCTACACTAATAAAAGAGCATGATTTGAAGTCACCGACTCCTGGCATCATTTCTGAGGACACGACACTGGCGACGAAGGTTGGATCCAGATCCTGAACCGAACCACGTGTCCGACGGAAGCCAGACGAATCTCCACGATGGCGAAAATTGCACCCCCCGCACCCTTCAACCCCGCCACCGAGGACTGGGAATCGTACACCGACTGATTCCGCATGTTCCTCGAGTGCAGCGATCTGAAGGACGCCACCGGCCCCATGAAGCGCGCCGTCTTCCTGACCCACTGTGGGACCGAGGTATTCAAGATGGCCAAGGCACTGGCCAAACCCGCCGACGCGACCGCGATGGACTGGGATGTCCTCAAGCCAATACTTCGGTGGCACTATGCTCCAGAGGTACCCATCCTGATCTGATGCAATGAATTCTACCATTGGGACCAACGGTCGGGTGAGAGTTTCAGTGACTTCGTCACCGAACTACGGCGCCTAGGGGGCCTGTGCGAATTCGACAACCTGCGAGACAGAATCGTGCTGAAGATGATGAATGAGACTTCATCGAAACGTTGCCTAGATACTTCCAATCTTACGCAGCAGAAAACCCGAATAACCAAAGATCCACATACAAATACCCGCGAGAACCTCAGAAAATATATATTCATTCTTAAGTTTTCGCGGGTACTTACATGTATGGCATTCGGCTTTGTTCGGGTATTTTCCCATGTCATTGTAGTAGTTCTTTTAAAGTTGTAGCAATGTTTCAGCAGAATCTCATCTGCCATCATAAGGCTTCTATATACACACACACACACACACACACACTCAGTTGTCACTAAAGACACAGAATTAGATTATTGGAGTGTCAGAATAGCTTTCATAAGAAAGAAAGAAAGAAAGAAAGAAAGAAAGAAAGAAAGAAAGAAAGAAAGAAAGAAAGAAAGAAAGAAAGAAAGAAAGAAAGAAAGAAAGAAAGAAGCATCTCTTCCATATTCAAATCATCTCTGATCTGAATAGCTCTCTACTTTTTGTGATGTGTCTGAGGTTCGATTTTCAGAATTTTGTCAAGAATCTGATACCCAATGGAGATATCCACTGTCTACAAGAGGATGTGGGCTGGGATGAGAGAAGCTTAACCAACCATTTAAAATGGGACTCTTAGGTGAAATATTAGATGAGTTAATTTATAAGACATGCCAGAAGCTTCAGTTGCTTTAATCCAGACTGCTTTGGGCTTTGAGGGAAGAATTTAAAGAATTGTAGGAAAGTATAACAGGAAAGAAAGATGCTATTATCACTTTTATTTCCTTTTCTCTCCCTATCAACCCACACCTGATGACATGAGCAAATGCAGACATCTGCTGATTGCCAAAATAAATTACACTATTGCATGCAAGACTGATGTTGATATTGTAGAGAACCTGGCCACCATGCACCCCACCAACACACACACATATACACACATTCATGCACACTTTCAAAAGTATCAATAAAGTGTTATATTTGTGAGAAGGAAAAAAAAATGCCTTATACAGTTCAAGGAGGTTCCACTCCCAAAGTCTTCCAAACTGGGATAATCAGAAAGTACGTGGATTCCCAATATATAGAACTATATATTGGCATTCTTGTCATCTTACAAAGATAGGCTGGTAGCAGAATGTGGCTACATGTCTTAATACATTCTGCAACAAATGACAGTTTCATTGAACTGTGCAACCTTTGCAGATATGTTATCCCTACAAACTTGTCCTCCCTTCTCTTATGGTTGAAGCCACTGGTGGCTGACTTTTATAGTAAGGGCCAATGACAAGGTATAAGGTAAAGGTAAAGGTTCCCCTGAACATGCATGCTTGTCATTTCTGGCTTTAGGAGCTGGTGCTCATCTCCATATGTAAGCCAAAGGGCCAGCACTGTCTGAAGACGTCACTATGGTTATCTGGCCAGCATGACTAAATGCCAAAAGCGCATGGAGCACTGTTACCTTCCCACCAAATACTTGCATTTTTTATGTGCTTTCGAACTGGCAGAAGCTGAGACAAGTAACAGGAGCTCACTCCGTTATGCAGCACTAGGGATTCAAACCACTGAACTGCTGACCTCCTGATTGACAAGCGGAGCGTCTTAGCCACTGAGCCACCACATCCCTCTATGACAAAGTATACTGGAGCTTGTCTGTGTATTTAGATGGACAGCATTCAGGAAGTCCCTTTGGGTTCTCCTTATTCCCTTCCCTGGAAATGGGAAGAATTGAAGCTGGTCTCATTCAGCTACATAACAGCATATCTGCCCATGTTTCTAGCTGGTGGGCAATCCCTCAAGATGTCACTTCTGGAGGATTTAAACTCTCTGGGAGAGATGTCAGAGCTGATCCAGGAATTCATGACTATAGTGAGAACCATGGGCTTATCCCTGGTCATCATGGACAATAATGTAACAGCATGTGGGGATGACCTTGGGAGACAGGGAGAAGACACCATCTCAGAAAGAACCTCCATTAGTTTCTTGGACTATAAAAGAGTTGTGGGGGAGAGTGAACAATGCATTTTAAGACTTGCAAGATTCTCTTAATATACCCTTAAGCAGAATTAGCTCATCTGGCTATCCTCCCTAACTTACCTTTCATTCATATAGAGGGTCACACTCTTGATTTGGTATTTACCTTGGAACAGTTGAGATATGATCTGATAATGGGGAACCTCATCATCTATTTTTGGCAAGGATAAATTTTTTGTATGCTGAGAGTATTTGCACCAAGACAAATTCCTTGAGCATCTAACCACACTGTTCTGTCTCGCCTTTCCTCTTTCCCAAAATATGAAAGAGTACAAACTCATACAAACACAGGAAGGCAAGCTGGCTCGGACTTCACAGAGTTAATTCTTTGGAACTGATAATATTCTTGGCATTCCAACACATCCTGCCTTCCAAGTCCAAACTGATAGTAAATAAAATTTTACTCACAGAAAATCACAAGGCAGTCCACAAAGAAAATCTGAAGCAGGGTTAAACTTTGTCCCATACAAAGTTTCAGGAGAAAACACATCCACTTTTAGCCCCTGTGGGGTGTGGCTCAATGACTCAGCTCACTCTCTGACCCTCCCATGCCTCCTACATTGCTGCTCACGTTTCTCCCTATGACGCTGCTTAGGATCGAGTCAACACTCTTCCTCTTTACTCCCTGTCAGGGGCTGCTCCGATATGCCTTCCTCCTAATTAATCTCAGGCTGTTTCTCTCAGTTGTCTGATGGAACCTGAGACATTATCAGGGAGGAAGGTCCTGGGGAGGAAGGCATTGCCAAGAGGAAGGTCCTGGGGAGGAAGGCATTCCCAGTTCCTCCTCCTCATCTTCCAGGTCCTCTTCCTCTGAAAGCATAGGCTCAGGAATTGAGGCCACAATACACACTTGGCCAATAAAGAATTCTATTCTATTCTAAATCTCTCTTTTCATACCATGGGCCTATCAGAATCACCACCACCCCAGAGAAGAAAGAACCACGTGGCAAGCTCAGGTAACAAGAAGCACTTTTTCTTATTTTATTTTTATTACTTTATTGGTCAAACATGTACAAGATAACAAGTATAAGTATGAACATAAACAAGAACAAAGGAAATAGATACAGATAAATGGGGACAGTAAGACAGGGATGGTAGGCAAGCTTGTGTGCTTATGCATGCCCCCATTTATTCATAATGGTCTGATTCCCTCCCCCACCACTCAAAAAATATCACTGATAGAACCACTTCTTTTCATCAGTGCAATGATTCTTCTAGGAAGCATGAATTCAATGCAGTCACAGAGAATAGTAAAGATCTGGTTTCCCTGTGCTCCTATGATTATAATAACATAAGGGTTAACATCATTGCCCAGAATATCATTGGTTGCCCTCTCTCCTCTTTGGAAGAGCTTTATTGCTCTTGCTGCCTTAAGAAAGTTCAAAACATTCTCAAAGATCCATCTCATCTTGGGCACCCTTTTTTTGAACTATTACCATCTGGCAGACAATACAGGATAATAAAAACAAGGGCAAATAGGCTGAAAAATAACTTCTATCACAGAGCAGTAGCTCTTTTGAATTTTACTGTATAGTGCAGTGTTGGTGTGGTCTTGGTGGTTTTCGGTTCAATGTGTGGAGTGTGGAATATGTGTGTTTTCATGGTCATGATGTGCACTGAAGATGGTGTTTGATTTCGTTGTACGAAGTGCAATGACTATAAAGAAAACTAAACTAAACTAAACTAAACTTCAAATTGGCCAAATATGTGATTTGCATAATTTCTGTCAATTGTCCACTGAATATTGAAAAAGTTGGGACTCTCACATAGTAAACACATAGCAAAATGTGTTCTTTTTCTCAGGACAAAGTACAAATGTATTGATTGAAATTCATTCCCAGGGTGATGTTGCATTGCTTTATGAGATGCTCTCCCCAAAACTGTGGCGAAATCAAGTAACCATAAAGTATTCTTTAGATGAACATCTTTTGGGTTGATTATTTTTTTACATAGAGAGCCTGGTCTTTTAGGCGTGCCTTGATTATTAAACTTTCAGGAGATGAAAATGTGTCATTAAATGAAACTATCCATCTGAAATCCCCATCTTGTGTTTAGAAAGTATATGGAAGTGTTTTAGAAGATGTTTACAGTGTTTAAATTGTTTTTTTGGCAATTCTGAGCTGTGATATATTTAATACAAATGTAATTCATATAAACCTCAGTCACATCTAGTCTCGTGAAATCTAAAAATATCCATTCAAGCCATGTTTTGGAGATGGCTTTTGATTCCCTAATGTTTTGGTTCACACGGTTAAAAATGGCTTTAAATTGACATCTGTGAAATGCCCATTTTCAGCTGCGCTCTGTCTCAGATTGAATGATTCAACAATTATACAGTCAAATCAAATAAACATCATGCAGATTTTTTTCCCTTAAAGGTTGCTTGAAAATGTCTAATGTCAGATGTGTGTTGAAGAATGGAACACACTTCTTGTAATTTCCTAATAATGGTAGTCCTTGACTTATAACAATTCACTTAGTGACCATTACAATGTTACAATGGCACTGAAAAGGTGACTTATTACTGTTTTTCATACTTATGACCATTACAGCATCCCCATGGTCATGTGACCAAAATCCAGATATTTAACAATGGATTCGTATTTATGACGGTTGCAGTGTCCCAGGGTCATGTGATTACCATTCATGACCTTCTGACAAGCAAAGTCAATGGGCAATCTTGGGAGACAGGGAGAAGAAAGCATCTTAGAAAGGACCCCATTAGTTTCTTGGACTATAAATGAGTTATGGAGGAGAGTAAACAATGTACTTTCAGACTTGCAAAGATTATGTTAATGTAGCCTTAAGTAGAGTTAGCTCATCTGGCTATCCTTTCTAACCTACCTTTTATTCATATAGAGGGTCACACTCTTGATCTGGTATTCACCTTGGAACAATTGATATGTGATCTGGTAATGGGGAACCTCTTCATCTATTTTTGGCAAGGGTAGATCTCTCTTTTTACACCATGGGCCTGTCAGAATCACCAACCTCCAGAGAAGAAAGAACCAAAGGCAATGTGCAAGCCAGATTCACTTAACAACTGGGTTACTAATCTAACAGTTGCAGTGATTCACTTACCAACTGTGGCAAGCAAGTGTGTTAAGTGGGTAAAATTCACTTAATAACTGTCTTGCTTTGCAACAGAAATTTTGGGCTCAATTGCAATCACAAGTTGAGGACTATTTGTATGCAGGAAAGAATCATACAACTTCTAAAACATGAAAAGACTTTTGAATGTCACGTTAATGCAATCCTGTGACTTCTATACTAATTCTGAAGAAAGAATTAGGGAAGCAATGGTAGCATTGCAATGGCTTACTTTTCAATTGAAGCCAATGTTCTGGGTTTGCTAATTTAAAAAGATAGATTTATTCTCATTAGGAAAAACAAAACTCCTGGAAAAAATGTAGAAGAGTTCCTTCTATACGTACTCATGCAGAAATATAAATAATGATGGTAAAATATTAGATACAAACTTCTTCAAAAAGGTGCTTTGCATGATTATATACTTTAGCAAAGTAGTTCTTTATATTCCTTTTTGAAGCATTGGCAAAATGGCATTTTTGTACTATCCAATTTCTAGCATTTACAACATTCTGTGTTCTGTCCCTAATTAGCATTCTTGAGATCCCCGCGCTTTGATTGGCCAAAGCGCGGGGCACTCTGATTGGTCAGGTGAGCCGCGCCGATTGGCTCGCTAAGAATCTCCTGTGATTGGTCCATTTGAATCGCGGGAGATTCAAAGCGGTGCCATTGGCCGCGACCGCCGCGGCTGAAAGAATAAAAGCCGTGAACCTTTTGCAAAGAGCCAGTTTGGTTCCTACTTTAATAAAAGAGCATGATTTGAAGTCACCGACTGATGGCATCATTTCGAGGACACAACACTGGCGACGAAGGTGGGATCCAGACCCTGAATCGAACCACGTGTCCGACGGAAGCCAGACGAACCACCACGATGGTGAAAATCGCACCCCCCACACCCTTCAACCCCGCCACCGAGGACTGGGAATCGTACTCCGACCGATTCCGCATGTTCCTCGAGTGCAGCAACCTGAAGGACGCCACCGGCCCCATGAAGCGCGCCATCTTCCTGACCCACTGCGGGACCGAGGTATTCAAGATGGCCAAGGCGCTTGCCAAACCCGCCAATGCGACCGCGATGGACTGGGACGTCCTCGAGCCAATACTTCGGCGGCACTACGCTCCAGAGGTACCCATCCTGATCCGACGCAACGAATTCTACTGTCGGGTTGAGAGCTTCAGCGACTTCGTCGCCGAACTACGGCGCCTAGGGGGACTCTGCGAATTCGACAACCTGAACGATGCCCTGCGAGACAGAATCGTGTTCGGCTTGTGGGACCCCGTCCTCCAGAGCCGGCTGATGGCCAAGGGCAACATCAGCCTAGCAGACACCCTCACCACAGCCGCAGCCGCCGAAGCAACCCGAACCTCCGCCCACCGCATGCGCAGACCGAACGCTGGGGACCGCAGCGGGAACAACAACCCTGCGAGGTCAGCCGAGACCCAACCCGAGACGACCACCCACCAGAGCGACTTCCACTCGGCATCAGGCACTTCCGATGATGAGGAGGACATTCATCACCTCCAGACAGGCCGCGACCCACGGAACCGGCGGGGTCGTAAGTTGAGGACCAACTGTGCCGGTTGCGGCGGCGACCACCCGAGGTCGGAATGCCGGTTTTTCGAATCGATCTGCCGGCATTGCGACAAGAAGGGACACATCGCCCATGTCTGCTGCCTAAAAAAGAACTGCAGCCCGGCACGATGGGACCAGAGCGACTGGAGGAGAGAGAGCACACTACCCCGGACCAGAGATCACCCCTCGGACAACAGATGGGACCGGAACGGACGATCCCTGTGAGGCGGCGATAACTGGCGAAGAGAGGAGACCCATCAGATGGTCACCATCGGCCACGCCATAACCAATGACGCCCGGAAGGTCCACGTGGAGGTAGGCATCCAGGGCGAGCCATGCAAAATGGAGGTGGACTCCGGGTCCTACCTCTCCATGATAGCATGGCATGAAATAAAGTGCTTGGTGCCTACCATCCAAAGGAGGAACCTAGACAGCCAGAGACTCATCGTAAAAGACTACCAGGGAAACCGCATCCCGGTAGTCGGAACCAAACACTTCAACATCACATATAAAGGGCACACTGAAAGGCTTCCCCTGACAATCGTCGACCGCGACCGCCCAAGCCTACTGGGACTGCAATGGTTCGCCCCGCTCAGCATCGCAGTCACGGGAGTCGACCACGTCACCGACGACAGCTGGGAGCAGCAAGTGGCCCAGGAATTCCAAGAGGTCTTTGACGGAAACCTAGGCAAGTACCGAGGGCCCCTTATATCATTCAGCCTAGACCCAAACGTCCCCCCAAAATGCCTGAAACCAAGGCGGGTGCCATTCACACTTAAACCCAAGATAGACGAGCAAATTGACAAGCTCGTCAAGCAAGGGGTCCTACAGCCAATAGACCACGCCCGGTGGGGGACCCCCATAGTCACCCCGATCAAGCCCGATGGGTCGGTGAGGATCTG
Organism: Hydrophis major; assembly: GCA_033807585.1. Classification (NCBI taxonomy): domain Eukaryota; kingdom Metazoa; phylum Chordata; class Lepidosauria; order Squamata; family Elapidae; genus Hydrophis; species Hydrophis major. The sequence continues at coordinate 293,165,016 of CM066328.1, read as the reverse complement.
TGGGGACTATAAGGTCACCCTAAATGGCGCGCTACAACAAAGCGCCTACCACGTCCCAGTAGTGCAACACCTACTGCACTCACTGGGAGGGGGCAAGGTTTTCGCCAAACTCGACCTCGCCCAGGCATACCAACAGTTGCCAGTCGGCGAGCAAACGGCAGAAGCACAAACCATAGTCACCCACCGGGGAGCATTTAAATGCAACCGACTCCAATTCGGAATCAGCGTGGCACCGGGAATATTCCAAAGCCTAATGGAAAGCCTATTGTAAGGCATCAAGGGGGTGGTACCTTACTTCGACGATGTCCTAGTGTCGGCAACCAACCAAGCCGAACTAGAGGGTCACCTAAGGGAGGTCCTAACCAAATTCAAAGAGACCGGGCTCAAAGTCAAGAGGGAGAAATGCCAATTATACACGGAATGGGTAGAATTCCTAGGATACCTCCTAGACCATCACGGCATTCACCCCACAAACCAAAAAATCAAGGCCATCAAAGAAGCCCCCACACCCAAGTCGAAGACGGAACTACAGGCATTCCTGGGGCTACTTAACTTTTACAATGTGTTCCTGCCCCAAAAGGCGATGGTGGCGGAGCCCTTGCATAGGCTCCTGGACAAGGCGGCGACCTGGACTTGGGGGAAACGCGAGCAAGCCGCCTTCCAAAGAACAAAGGACTTCCTCACTTCGGACGCTGTCCTTATACAGTATAACGAGACCCTACCTCTGTTCGTCACATGTGACGCATCACCCTTCGGCGTCGGCGCTGTTCTCAGCCATACCCTCCCCGACGGAAAAGAAGCACCCATCGCGTTCTTTTCAAGGACCCTCACCAAACCGGAGCGGAACTATAGCCAGCTGGACAAAGAGGCTCTGGCTATCGTTGCCACCGTAAAAAGATTCCACGAGTATCTCTACGGCCGGACATTCGCAATCATAACAGACCACAAGCCACTGCTGGGAATCCTTGCAGGAAACCGGGCCATCCCCGAACATTCTGTCTCCCTGAATGACAAGGTGGTCCGAGTTCCTGGCAGCCTACAACTACGGACTCATACACAGACCGGGTAAGACGATCTCCCATGCAGACGCCTTAAGCCGCTCGCCGCTACCGGAACCTGACACCGACCCAGCACCCACGACGACCACCCTCAGCTTAGAGACTCTACCCAACCTGCCCATAACCGCGTCAGACATTGCCCGAGAGACTAATAAAGACAAACGTCTGGCGCGGGTGTTGCATTGGGTAGAGAAAGGGTGGCCGGAAAGGGACAACGACGAGTCTGTCAAAACATTCTGAAACCGCCAAACGGAACTCTCATTATTAAAAGGGTGCATACTATGGGGGGGTAGGGTGGTCATTCCAGAAAAGCTACAAGGGAAGGTTCTGGAACTGCTACACAAGGGGCACCCTGGCATCGTTAGGACTAAAGCCCTGGCCAGAAGTTACGCTTGGTGGCCAGGGATGGACAAACAAATTGAGACTTGGGTAGCAAGGTGCCAACGATGCCAGGAAACTAGGCCAAGCCCACCCACAGCACCCATCCTAGAGTGGGAAACCCCAAGAGGACCTTGGTCTAGGATTCACATAGACTTCGCCGGGCCCACAAAAGGACACACCTTCCTTATAACAGTAGACGCTTACTCCAACTGGCTGGAGGTAAGCAACATGAAGACAACAACCACGGAGGCCATGAACAAGGAACTCTGCAAACTCTTTGCAACACACGGCCTCCCAGACGTCATCGTTTCCGACAACGGGCCCCAATTCACCTCGCTGGAATTCGAAAAATTCCTAGCGGATAGGGGCATCCGCCACGCGCTGACAGCACCGGCGCACCCGGCGGTGAACGGTAGGGCGGAACGGATGGTGCAATTCACTAAGAAGACCATCCGGAAAATAGACCACGGGGAGATCCAGGAGAAAATAAACAAACTACTCTTCACCCAACACATAACCCCAAATACCACAATGAATAAGAGCCCAGCCGAACTATTAATGGGGAGGAAATTAAGGTCCCCACTCGACAGGTTACACCCCACGTATAACCTGGAGAAGCCCCCAGACTCAAACAGCAAACACCGAACCTTCGCACCCGGCGACCCCGTATACGCAAGAAACCTGATGGGAGACCCACTATGGATACCGGCCGTCATCACACAAATAACAGGCCCACACTCGTACCGGCTACAAACAGCAGATGGACCAGCGTGGAAACGCCACATTGACCAATTAAGGTCGAGGACTGCCAACCAAGAGACCACCAACGCACAAACAGGCGAAACCAACCCCCACAACACAAACCAAGGGGGGAGGGAATACCCAGGGGACCAAAACCAAAAAAGAATAAACCAGCCATACTTACCGGAAAGCAGCCATCACGACCCCTCGCCAGGAAGAGACAGCCAGGCCAGCTCGATCAACCCGGAAAGACCGAGCGGGAGCGGCGAAACCCGCAGCTCAACCAACCCGGGAGGCTCAGGAGGGAGCTTCGGAGAGCGGCCCGGCCCGACCGACCCTCCGGTTCCCACGACGGCATCAGGAGCAACAGAGATCCCAACCGAACCGGCCAGGATCCAACCTACGACTGAGCTGCGCAGGTCCAGTAGGCTCAGACGGCGCCCCGCCTACCTACATGACTACGCAATGTAAGGACTGAACCAAGAGGGGAGGGGTGTTCTGTCCCTAATTAGCATTCTTGAGATCCCCGCGCTTTGATTGGCCAAAGCGCGGGGCACTCTGATTGGTCAGGCGAGCCGCGCCGATTGGTTCACTAAGAATCTCCCGCGATTGGTCCATTCGAATCGCGGGAGATTCAAAGCGGTGCCATTGGCTGCGGCCGCCGCGGCTGAAAGAATAAAAGCCGCAAACCTTTTGCAAAGAGCCAGTTTGGTTCCTACTTTAATAAAAGAGCATGATTTGAAGTCACCGACTCCTGGCATCATTTCGAGGACACAACACTCTGCATTTCCACATGTGCGCAAAGGCATCTGCAGACCATGATTTTGAGGTGATGCCATTTTTGGAATATAAAACACCTCATTGGGTCTGTAATGATGGGAAGGAACTGAGAAATTATTACTGAATATTGAAGGAGCCTAGCCAACTTCAATCAATTGTAATGTAGATATTTGCATCTGTTTGGATCCTTTTTATTGGTCTGGAGGTTTCCATGACTATGACAGCCTATCAACAACTCTTATCCAGGGGTGCGCTTCAAAAATATCAGCAACCAGTTATCTTCCTGGTTGCTGGGTGGGCATGGCCATGGTGGGCGTGGCCTAGTTAGCCTCCTACAATATGGGGGGGGCGTTTTCATCCTCCCTACACTTTGGAGACTTTTCTCGGGCCTCCAGGAGGGCAAAAATGACCTCCCTGGGCTCTGGAGGTCAGAATGGGTGCATTTCTGGCCTTCCAGAGCCTCTGGGAGGCTCACCTTTTGTCCCAAGTCTCTTTGTGGTCCCTGCAGTTACCTGGCATCCAAATGGGCAGCATGGGCACTCCTGGGAGGGGCATGGCGGGGTGGCTGGGGCTAGCCAAGGGTGGGATTGGCTGGTTCACTGAACCAGCCATAAAACTAGTTATGGGGTTCACCCAAGCCAGGGTGAACCAGTAGCAGCCCACCCTGCTCTTATCCCTGTTTTCTTGTCCCCAAATCAAAGGAGAGAAAAGGAGGGTCTTTGTTGTTGTTGTTGTTTAATTCCTAAAGTTTTCTTGGCAAACTTTTTCTGAAATGTTTTGCTGTTGCCTCCTTCCTAAGACTAAGAAAATGTGATTGGCCTGAGATCATCTGACTGCCTTGCCTAAAGCAGGAGTAGAACATACAGTTTCTTGGTTTTAACCTGGTATTTAATTGTTATGTCAAACCTGGCTCTCTCATGTGCATGTTGCACATGCCATAAGAAAGTCAGAGGTCCTGGAAACTATGATTATGCCAAAATTAAAAATAAAAGATATTGTTCAGTGGTGGTTAGACTGATCATGTCTTTGAATCAAATGATCTGACTAAAATGTTGAATCAGCTGTTTGATCAAATCAAATTGGATTTCTTTTGTTACGAAGACTCGTAATCCTGCACTTCTGATTGGCCTACCTCCACGTGGACCTTCCGGGCGTCATTGGTGATGACGTGGCCGATGGTGACCGTCTGATGGGTCTCCTCTCTTCGCCGGGTATCGCCGCCTCGTAGGGATCGTCCGTTCTGGTCCCATCTGTTGTCCGAGGGGCGATCTCTGGTCCGGGGTGGTGTGCTTTCTCTCCTCCATTCGCTCTGGTCCCATCGTGCCGGGCTGCGGTTCTTTTTAAGGCGGCAGACGCGGGCGATGTGTCCCTTCTTGTCACAATGCCGGCAGATCGACTCGAAAAACCGGCATTCAGACCTGGGGTGGTTGCCTCCACAACCGGCACAGTTGGTCCTCGACTTACGAACCCGCCGGTTCCGTGGGTCGCGGCCTGTCTGGAGGCGATGAATTTCCTCCTCGTCATCGGAAGTGCCCGATGCCGAGTGGAAATCGCCCTGGTGGGTGGTCATCTCGGGTTGGGCCTCGGCCGACCTCGCAGGGTTGTTGTTCCCGCTGCAGTCCCCAGCATTCGGTCGGCGCATGTGGTCGGCAGATGTTCGGGTCGCTTCGGCGGCTGCGGCTGCGGTGAGGGTGTCTGCAAGGCTGATGTTGCCCTTGGCCATCAGCCGGCTCTGGAGGACGGGGTCCCACAGGCCGAGCACAATTCTGTCTCACAGGGCGTCGTTCAGGTTGTCGAATTCGCACAGCCCCCCTAGGCGCCGTAGTTCGGCGACGAAGTCGTTGAAACTCTCACCCGACCGTTGGTCCCGACGGTAGAATTCGTTGCATCGGATCAGGATGGGTACCTCTGGAGTGTAGTGCCACCGAAGTATTGGCTTGAGGACATCCCAGTCCATCGCGGTCGCGTCGGCGGGTTTGGCCAGTGCCTTGGCCATCTTGAATACCTCAGTCCCGCAGTGGGTCAGGAAGACGGCGCGCTTCATGGGGCCGGTGGCGTCCTTCAGCTGGCCATGTCACCTTATTTCTGCTGCTGCCAGATCTGCATTTCTGCTTGTGTGCTGGAATGACTCAGCAGAGCTGAGGATGGATTCTGCAACAACTCCAGGGCTGCAGGATGGATTCTGCAACAACTGCGGGGCTGCTGGAAATGGTTCTTTTCATGTATTGATGTGGTGCATGTTGTTAAAGGGGGGTTAGGGCACATATAGGTGGTAATTAAGACTTAGGTTAAAACATGGTGAAGGTGACACCAGGTGGGGATCTGTTAGTGAGGGTCGGAATAGGGTAGGGATGTAGACATGTTATAGTGTTAATAGCATTTAGAGATAATGGGTTAGGTGTGGTCAGAATTAGATCTGCATATAGGCCTGGGTATGGTAGTGTGTGTCTCATGATAATGGTAATAAAAGGAAAGGGAGCAAATTCAAACCCAACTCTAATCTTGCTTGGCTTTTAGCCTTTCTTGTCAGAGAAAAATATTTGTTTGCTGAGCTAATGAATAAACCACCATTGCAGTACAAAGGAGCTGGAGTTTGTATTTATTTCAGGATAAATCTTCAATACTCAAGGACTGGCTGAGACTTTTCTTATATGATTACCTCCAATAATCTGGATCCTCATTGTATTGACCTCAGAAGGATGGAAATCTGATTAAACCTTGAGCCCCATCAGGATTGAACTCCTGGCTGTGAGCAGAGTTAGCCTGCAATACTGTATTCTAACCACTGTGCCACCATGCACACCACCATCAAAATTATCACCTTACTTCAGATTCCATCACCACTGCATCACAAAGGGTGCTATTGTCACAGCTATTTTTTATTGCCTCACTCTAATCTGGAACAAAAAATGTTCACACACTTTCTCTTTTTATGTAAAAACACAATCTTCTATAGAGTCATGATTCTTTTCTCTGTTGAAGTAACAAAGAAAATTTCTGTCATACATCATGCCATCTATAAATGATCTGGTTAAAGTTCTAAGAAAAGAAAAAGAAATGAAAAGTCTTAGTCACAAGATTGATACTGCAATAAACACAAAGTCCAAAATGATTTTTCTCCCCTTCAACTTAGATCACTTGTAGGTAATTAATTCATAAATCTCTTATTCCACTGTTAGCCTCAGATCTGTTAATCTAGACTAGCTTTAGCAAAAGAGAAGAAAATAATGATCCAACTGTGAGGAATTTAGACAATATTAATACTGTGTCCAAGAAACAAAAGATCCATAATGGCTAATCTAACCATCATCTTTACAACTTTCACATGTTGGAGAAAAAAAACACAGCTCCACAATTTAGATCTTGACTATATCCTAAAAGCTTGAATTTGTGGACACTGGCAAAGTCTCTTAGATCTAAGAGGTGTCATAATCCTGAATTATCTCATTCAAAAGAAGACTTCAACTTCGTTTAGTTGTTGGGAAAATCAAAATTGCTTAATCAGTTGGAGAAGAGTCTAACATCAGTGTCAGAATAGTATGCTTTGAGAAGTCTTCAGTACTCTTTTATTATCTCTAGCTTTCCTGTGAATGAAAAGATTCTATACATTTAGTTTTTAAATCCCAAACCTACAGAGAGGAGCAGGACTAAAGAATTTCTTTTCTCAAATTCCCAAGGCTGTACTATCTTAAACTTAAAGCAGCTTAAAACTGTTTGCTGGAGATGAGAGTTGGGATGGTGCTGATTATTTCTGCCCTGCAAAATTTCTGAGATAGTAAGAGTAAAGCCCCCTGTGAAGTTTTTGGACATCATCTTTTTAAAGCTTAAGCAAGACTTCAGTTGTGTGTTAGAAAGACATCTTTTGTAAGCTTCATTTAATTTTTCTCATTATAAGAACTCTATATTTAAAACTTGCAAGCATTATCATATAAATAGAATAGAAATAGAATAGAATAATAGAATGTATAAAAATAAAATAATATAAGAATATAAATATCCTGCTCTTTGGGAAATTTTTTTTAAAAAATATCATTAATAAAATTTATATTATATACTACATGTCAAATATGTATGAAACAACACTGAATGTTGCTGAGCATTGTTGTGTTTGATAAGCTACTGTTAAATAAATTATGATTATGACAATAAATAAATGAAGACATGAAAGAAGTAGATGAACAGAGACTGAATTCAAAAAATGCAGAAATGGATTGGATGGTGAAAAGCACAGAAGCTACCAGACCACGTATAGACAGAACATTCCAGAGATAAAAATGGCTATGTAGCAAGTCATTTAAAAGTCAATGAAAGGCTAAGGTGATATGGAAAGGAAGATGTGATGGGTGCTGCCAATAATGGATTACAAGGAAATTTCTAAGAGACCTCATTTTGAGGGATATCACCATTCATACATGCTATCATCGTATCTTGGAACCTCATTTCCTCCCCACGCCCTTGAATAGTTTTCAGTGAGGAAATGTAACCATGTCTGCATGTGTTAAGTTTTGAGCATGGGCGAGAAAGAATGGAGACAAGCCTCTGAACGGTGAATTTCAGCTCTTTATTTACATTGTGACTTCTCACTCAACAGCAGTTAAACCCGCCTTATATAGGCAACCCTGTAACTTTTAACCAATAACAAGCTAGGAGCGCTAGCTCTTATAACCAATAGGAACTCTCTGTTAAGGGCCAATCGGATTCCCCGGGACGGGCCAATCCGGTCCGGCCGCTTAACAGCCAATCAGAAGTGCAGGGCCAGAACCCTGCACTAAACTCCAAGCTCACACTTTATTAAATCTTTATGCATACACAACACCCCTTCCCCCTGGCTTCTTATTTGCAGGGCGCAGTTACATAGTCCCTTAGGTAGGACGGTTGTCTTATTAGTCTCTTTGATTTCCGTTGTATCGGCTGGCTGCAATCACGCTGAGGTAGATCGTTGTTTGGCAGTGGGGCTGTTTCCGGTTCAGAGTTCACTTCTACGTCGTTGCCCAGATTCTCTGCAATTTCCTGAGGTGCAACCGTTTCTCCCTCCAGCTCCGTTTCCTGAATCTCTATTAAGCCGTTGTTTCCTTCGAACGGATTCTCTAGGAATTCAACTTCTTCTGTACCTCCCCCCCACCTCAGATTGGTCTTAGGGGAGTTGCGGACTGGCCGCTGGAAGCTGCGATCGTAATTGATCGATATGACGTTTCCAAAGTTTATCGTCAAGGCATTGTACAAGGTAGGATCTGGGGCCGGTTACACGTACTACTGTTGCTTCCACCCACAACGGGTCGCCCAATAGGTTTTTAGCATATACCAAGTCTCCTACCTGGAAGGTACGATAGCGGCCGCTGGATCCTAGTGGTTTCTCCGGTTCATAAGCTGGGTGCAACCAGTCGAGGTGGGAGCGGAGCTTCCGTCCCATTAGCAGTTCGGCAGGAGTTTTGTTAGTGACACTATGTGGGGTGATGTGTTGCAAGAAGAGGATTCGATTGACTTTGTCATCAATGTTGTCGTAGTCTACCTTCTGCAAGGTTTTCTTCACAAATTGGACCATGTGTTCTGCTTTGCCATTGGTCGCCGGGTACGCAGGCGAGGTGAGTGCATGGCAAATGCCACGGTCAGCGAGGTATTGCTCGAATGCTAGTGCGCTAAATTGAGGGCCGTTATTGGATACCAGAACATCTGGTAATCCGTAGATTGCAAAGAGTCTGTCTAAGGTTTTGATAACCGCCTCGGAGGTCATAGTCATCATGCGATGGATCTCGATCCAATTCGAGTAGGTATCGATGGTAAGCAGGAAGGTGTGGCCTTTGGTTGGCCCCGCAAAGTCCAAGTGAATTCAGGACCAGGGTCCACGTGGTGTCTCCCATTCAGTAGGCATGGCTTTTGGTGGCGCGTTGCTGACTTCTTGGCATTTGGGACAAGCTTTAACCCACTGTTCGATTTGCTTGTCAATGCCCAGCCACCATGCATAGCTTCGCGCAAGGGCTTTCATTCGCATGATGCCGGGGTGGCCATCGTGCAAGGTTCTCAGCAGCGCTTTCTGGAGTCATTCTGGGATAACGACTCTATCGCCCCAGATGAAACAGCCTTTCTGGGAGAAGAGTTCGGTTTGTCGAGTCTTGAATGGTGTGAAGTCATCTGATAACTGGTCCAATGGCCATCCACGTTCTACCCAGCTTAGGACTCATGCTAGGGTGTGGTTGTGTTTGGTTTCTCTCGCGATATCTTGGGCGGTTAGTGGTGGCGAGTTGAGTGCCTCGATTTGCAACGTGGTTACCGTTGGTGCAGGATCGTTGAGAGTGTCTGGAAGCGGTGCTCGGCTCAATGTGTCGGCATGGGGAATGGCTTTCCCTGGGTGGTATTGCAGCCGATAGTTATAAGCAGCTAAGAATTCTGACCATCGGGTCATCCTAGGGGACAATATGTAGGGAGTCGGCTTATCTCCAGCTATTATCCCCAATAATGGTTTGTGGTCAGTCACAATAGTAAAAGCCCGGCCATATATGTATTCGTGGAATCTTTTCACAGCTGAGACAATTGCGAAGGCTTCTTTATCAATTTGTCCATAGTTTTGCTCAGTTTTTGAAAGAGTCTTTGAAAAATATGCGACAGGGGCTTCGTTCCCATTAGGCAGTACGTGGCTCAAAATGGCGCCTACCTCGAAAGGCGATGCATCACAGGTTATAACTAACGGCAAAGTCTCGTTATACTGCATGAGTACAGAGTCAGAAGTGAGCAGTTTTTTAACATTTCGGAACGCCTGTTCTTCACGGTAACCCCATAACCAATTTGCTTTTTTATCTAACAACCGGTGTAATGGTTCAGCGACCATTGCTTTGTGCAGCAAAAATACATTATAAAAATTGATGAGGCCAAAGAACGCCTGGAGATCGGCCTTGTTTTGTGGCCTGGGAGCGTTTTTTATCGCTTTTAATTTACTTTCGGTAGGGTGAATGCCCTGGCTATCAATCAGGTACCCTAAAAACTCAACACTGTCAGTACACAATTTACATTTGTTTTTTTTAACTTTAAGACCAGCCTCTTGGAATTTTTTTCGGACTAATTTTAACTGGTCCTGTAAGATTTTTTTGTAGGGGCTGCGATTAGTACATCGTCAAAATAGGGGACCGCGCCCTTAATTTCTTGCAATAACCTTTCCATAAGGCTCTGAAAAATTCCCGGGGCTACACTAACTCCGAATTGAAGCCGGGTACATTTAAAGGCACCTCTGTGCATCACAATAGTTTGGGCCTGTGCCGTTTTTTCATCTACTGGTAATTGCTGATATGCCTGAGCTAAATCTAATTTAGCGAAGACTTTCCCGCCCCCCAGGGAATGGAGGAGATGCTGCACCACCGGAACTGGATATGCGTTCTGCTGCAGGGCGTGGTTCGAAGTGGCCCGGTAGTCCCCACAAATTCGGATTGACCCGTCTGGCTTAATGGGTGTTACAATAGGGGTTTCCCAAGGGGAGTGATCGATGGGCTCGAACACCCCCTGAGCTATCAGTTTGTCGAGTTGTTCGTCGATTTTCAATTTTAAGGCAAATGGAACCCGATGGGGCTTTAGGCGAATGGGAGCTATATTTGGGTCTGGACTGAATGAAACCGGGGTCCCCTTGTACTCGCCTAAGCTGTCCGCGAAGACGTCCCTGAACTCAGAGATAAGGTCTTCTTCCCAGTCACCGCCTCTGACTCGGTTTATGCCAGCCACTTCAATGCTAAGTGGCGTGAACCATTGGAGGCCTAGTAGGCTAGGCCTATCTCTATCAATGAACGTTAAAGGTAAGTATGCTGTGTGCTTCTTGAAGGAGACTCGGACTCGGCAGGAACCGATGATGAGGATTCGATTCCCTTGGTAGTCTTTGAGGATGAAGCGTTGGGAGCGGAGATCTTGACGTTGAATTGTGGGGATGAGTTGCTTGAGTGTTTTCCAGGACACCATTGAGAGGGACGATCCCGAGTCGACCTCTATGTGGCAGGGCTGGTTCTTGATGGCTTCCGTGACTCGGATTTTCTTAGTGTCCAAGGCTGAGGCGTGACCGATAGTGATAGAATGTTGAGCCTCTTCTCTCTGCAAAGCTCGATTTCTGTAGGAGTGGTTTACTGGCTCTCGCCATACAGGATGGTTTCCTGTCGATTGGCGATAGTTAGCCCCTTTTGAGGCCTGGCTGGGTCCTGGCAAGCTGCGGCAGACCCATCCAATGTGGCCTCGTTTCCCGCACTCATGGCAGAGTGCGTCGTGGAATTTGCATTCAGACCTGGCATGGTTGGCTCCGCAACCAGCGCAAGGGCGTAAGGGCTTCGGGTGATGGTCCCGGTCGGACCGCAGTCGATGGACCCCTTCTTCGTCGCTGTCTGACGACGAAGAGAGGTCCTCACAGTGCGTTGTCGCAAGCTGCCCTTCTGAACCAAGTGAGATGTCGCTGGCCGGTGGTGGTACCGGAGCACAGTTTCGGCGTAGTTGTGCAGCCGACTTCCTGGTTGCTTCTGCTGCAGTAGCATCGGCAATGGCGTCGGCAAGGCTGATGTCGCCTTTCGCCATCAGCTTGCTTTGGAAGCCTGGTGCATCTAGTTCCAGAACTATGCGACCTCTTAGTGCTTCTTCTAAATCGGCGAATCCGCAGAAGCCTCCCAAATTTCGGAGGTCTGCTATGAAGTCGGCCACGCTTTCTCCCTTCCGCTGGCTCCTCTGATAAAACTCATGGCGTATCACGAGCGTTGGCACGGTCGGGGCGTAGTGGTCTTGTAGGATAGGTTCAAGGTCATCCCAATCCATGGCCTTCACTTCTCGGGGTTTGGCTAGTGCTTTAGCCATCTTAAATACGGTTGGACCGCAATGCGTTAGGAACATTGCCCGTTTCTTCCCGGCTGTGGTGTCCTTTAAGTTGTTCGTCTCTAAGAACATTTGGAAGTGATCCATGTAAGACTCCCAGTCTTCCTGTGCTGGATCGAACGGAGCGGGTGGTACGATGCCGCCAGATATGGTTCCGTTGTTGGCGTCGTCTGTCACGTGCTCGGTGTTCTTCGAAGTTTCGTTGGTTCAGATATCTCCATATCCCACCCTCGTCGCAAGTGTTAAGTTTTGAGCATGGGCGAGAAAGAATGGAGACAAGCCTCTGAACGGTGAACTTCAGCTCTTTATTTACATTGTGACTTCTCACTCAATAGCAGTTAAACCCGCCTTATATAGGCAACCCTCTAACTTTTAACCAATAACGAGCTAGGAGCGCTAGCTCTTATAACCAATAGGAACTCTCTGTTAAGGGCCAATCGGATTCCCTGGGATTGGCCAATCTGGTCCAGCCGCTTAACAGCCAATCAGAAGTGCAGGGCCAGAACCCTGCACTTAACTCCAAGCTCACACTTTATTAAATCTTTATGCATACACAACAGCATGTATTGATGCATAACATTTGAGCAAACAGTATTTAATGAAACATTTGTAGGTTAACATACATTGTGTGTTTCCTGGAAAATTTGTTATAGGTCCAGGAAAGAATTCTGTTTGATTGTCTAGTAAGTGACATGACCAGGATGACTAAGAATCTCTACAGAGCTTTAGCTATACAATTTGGGATGAACACCCTTTGAATGGTATAGGGGGAATGGATTTCCAGAGAAAAATTGCAGACTACGGGAACCAGGAGCATTACTCAGGTGACCCTGAGGACACAGATAAACCTCCAAGTGCTTTGATGACTCCCTAAAAGGATGCAAATGACCAGCTGTCTGTAAAAAGTATAAATCCTTCATTCCCCACTATCCTGTCAGAGCTGAAGAAGCTTCTTGGATGAGAAGCAAAATATCTACAAAGAAAAAACAAAAAAGGCCACTTGCCCCCTTAAAAAAGCACTTTGGGGACAACCATGACCTGGATGATTAAGTATTTCTTATTCCAGTTAGCTACATATAATTGTTGATCAGTGCATTTATGTTTATATTTTGGAATACTTGGGATTCCAGCTACTCCCAGAAAACTAACTTCTCACACATTAACTCAGCAAAATTCACATGCACCCACAATAAAAACTTGAAAGTTATAATTGTCTAGGTTTCATCATGTTTGGGATGTCGACTGTTAAAAGTGTTCCAGGATCGGTCCTTCAGGAGGACACTGGGTTCACATGCTTCCTTTTCTACTCACTTTTAATAATTGATTAAATTTCTATTTCAACTATTAGGAACCATTGTTTTGATATATTTTAAAGGACTGAGTTCTTTCAATCCTTGGCAAAATAAAGTTTAAAAACATATTGAAGGACTATTTTTTTTCTGGAATCAATAGTAAAGAATAATTAAAACTTTGATTTTAAAAAGTTACATACAGACTGAAAGTCTAGGTAAATTTGAAATAAGATTTTAGAATAAATTGTAAGAACCCTTCCCATGGAAAATATTTTTATTTAAAATAACATGGTACATTGAGATTTGAAGGTTGGGCACTACAGGGAACCTTAAATAATGCTTACGTTTGATTTACTAATACGGATGGAATCCAGAAAATTTTAATAAAAAAGAAAGAAATGCAGAATTTGAAAGCCATTTTGATATAGTGGTTAAAGCATAAGGCTAGATACTAGGAGACCATGAATTCTGGTTCTGCCTTAGGTACAAAGTCAGCTTGGGTGGTTTTGGCCTAGTCACTCCATCTCAAGGGCAATGAGAAGAAGCAATGTCAAACCACTTCTGAAAATTCTTGCCAAGATAACTGTACAAGCTGTCTTCAAGAATTGTACATAATTGAATGGAGGGGGAAAAAATACAGAATAGAGCAAAATATTTTAACATTTGATAATATGAAAGGATATTTTTAAACAATGAACCCAAAAGTTCATTTTAAGAATTTCTGTCTGACTCCATAAATAGACTTCAAGACCTATTATGGAAGAGGAACAATTTTTATTGGACAAGTTTGAAATTGATTTGGAAATAGATTTAAAAATGACAAACTACAAGCATGATATAGAAAAAGATGATACACTGGACATACAAAAGAAACCATCTGCTGTCTTAGTAATAAAAATGATATACAAATCAATTGAGTGGTCTGAATAATCTTCCTATACTAGATTTACAAAAAAAAAAAACAAAAAAAAAAACCCTTGTTAAAGCTTTGAAGAATTTTATGAAAAGGGCAAAATAAAAAATGAAAAGAAATCAAGTTCTAGAACATTATTTGAACAGATTAAAGATCAAAATTGTTAAAAGTAAAAGGAAGAAATATAAAATTGTTTTATTTGATCAAGATTAAAAATAAATGCATTGTTATCTCTGGTAACCCTTAACAGACATTTCCTGATTTGGAGGTTCTTAAGGTTTTGTTTACACATAAGAAATGAGATATGGAGGAAAACAACATCTTTTGCATTTTCAAAGAAGGTGCAAATTACTAAAGTTGTTAATACTTGTGATAAAGGGAAAGTCATTTTTTTTATATATTTCTTTTCCCTTTCTTTACTAAATTCTTATATTTTTTCTTTCTTTTCTATTTTCATTTTTCTTTCTGCACCCTTTTCTTTTTTCTTTTTTTAGTTTCTATAAGCTTTTATTGTTCTAATTTTTAATAGAGTAGCATTGAAATTTTAAAAAAGTTAAACATAAATAAATAACATCTAAGATATTTGGAAAGTTTTACTTCCAATACACTATAGCAGGTAGTTTTCATTTCAACAGGCTCAAGTGATCTTCAGAGAATCAATCTTTGTGTTCTCCAGAAAGCTTCATTATTTCTATATATGATATTAATTGCTTACAAATTGCCTGTATATATCCAGGGACTGCATTCAAATGTTTATTGTTTCTGTAATTCATAATGAAGTGACTTTATACTTTTTTTAGCCAATTAATGCTCATTTACTTGGCAGAATTTACCAATAATAAAATTCCCAATCTACCATATTGTGATTATGCTTATAATTTGATCGTAATTAATACACATGTTGATCTACTGAGTATTTTTTAAAAAAAAAACAATTCAATTATAGTAATATCTTTTTCTCAACTAAATTCATCCACAGCTATAAAAGAGACCTAACCATGAATTTAGGTTTTTCTTTATCAGAGGTTCCCATTTCACTTTCTACATATTCTAGAAAGAACTGAGATTTTTCAAAAGATATTGAAATCTCCACTAGAAGCAGAAACTGGCAACATTCCCTTTCTTGGAATGGAGCCCTAAAATATGGCTTCCTTTGTATCTTTAGGTGCCTGTTGAGGAGGACCATAGAGGAAAACCATTATCATTGTTGTTATTGTTGTCCAAATATTTACTCAACTACTAACTTGTCACTACATTTGTAAAGGACATTTTCATGGCAATATACATGTAAGATTGGGGTAGTTTTCCTATGAGATTCAGGTTAGTATTAAATTCTACTCTCTTTCATTATCTTTTTTTCATGCAAAAATCATTATCTGAATTACGGGCGGGGGAATAAGAAGGAAAAGAAGATAGTGCAGGGTATGTGATGCCACCCTTTGAAAGAAAAACACAAAAATACTGGCACCCGTCAGCCAAAATAAATGGCTTCTCCTTTCTTTACAGAATCGAAACTCTTAACCTCTTTTCCAGGCAAAATGCAGGTATGTAAATGCTTGGAATCTACTACTAGTAGTAGCGATGGTAGTAATAGCAGTACTAGTAATAGTAGCAGGCATATTTCTTTGATGTATATGTATGTGTTTACACACACAAAATAAAAAGGGAAAAAATAAAATGAAAAAAGTCAGACCTACCAAATTTAAACATTTTGTACTGATGTATAAATATTAAAATGTATATAGTAGTACAGCTCAAGAAAATGGACAACAAAATATTTTATGGAGTTTTTAACACCAGTTGTTTCTAAAATCAATTTGTCAATTATACAAAAAAAGAGGTTGCTTAATGTGAGTAACTGTAATATTTCAAAAAAACATCTCAGATAAGCTTCAGCTTGGAGTTCTCATTATACTTTTTCTTCCCTTTTCTATTTTTGACTCATTAAATATATATATATGAATAAATGATTAAATGTCCTATGGCCTTTTCTTAGCTTGCAGTCTTGAGCACTGAAAGCACTGAATGTTAATAGTGTTAAATATATAAATAATAGGAGCAATTTCCTATTCATAATATATAATAAATGAGCAGGGAGGAAAATTACAGATTTCCCCAGTTAATATGTCTTGGAAGTTGTTTCATATTATCTATCAGTGTGAATAAAGAGTGAGAAATATAGTGAGTAAATAGTGAGAAATATAGTGAATAAATAGTGAGAAAATTTTGCATTCAGATATACAAACTGCACACAACACCTCTTCTTTAATCTCAACATTTCTTTCATAGGCAAATATCAAATGAGAATAATAACGCTGACTTATTCTATAGCGCTTTTGGTGCAATGATATATATAATAAATCATATTTATTATATTAATGATATTATATTAATTTATTTTTGTTTCTTTTTTATTAGTTATTATTTTAAATGAGGTTTTATATTCTGTAAGCTGCCTTGAGTCACCATGTGCAAATAGGTGGCTATATAAATTAAACAAACAATAATAAAATAAATAAATGTTGCTTGTTCAGAAATAGTATTGTTTAGGAATAGTGGTAATAAAATAATTTGTATTACTGAGGAGCAACCTTAGACTTCCAGAATGAATGGTGAAATTGCTACTGGATATTCATGGTCTTAATATCTTCTAGTAGAAGATATTAAACAGTAGAAAACATAGAAAATTGGCCATTTCTGCAGTTCTAAGTGTTGCAAGAGCAAACAGTTCAGCTACCATATAATTCTTAGTTAAATGCTACATTGGAAGTAGCTTTAGTGCTGGTGTTTGTTAGAGAACACATATTGGAGCAAACAGATATGCACATAGAAATGTTACACGCACAACACTACTGAATAGTGTGACATTCCCAAAGGTTTTTGTGGCTATATTTACTGATGGCCTTGGCCAAGAGTTTGTACTTGATGATTTCCATGGAATTTCAGCAATGACTTCTGGAACAAAAAAAGAAAACATTAAACCAGCAACTTTCCTTTTAATGAATAAAGATAACATTTTCTCTAATACTCTCTTATCTCATTACACTTCTTACTTCCATTCAAGCCTGATTTAGATAAAGTATTAAATGCAACTGATGCTCAGGCCTCTTCTCTTTTCCAACACCAATTAGAGCTGACAAGTTCAGGGATGAGTAGTTTAGAGCAGTTCTGAATATTGGGAAGCCTCTGGACTGCAAATTAAAACATAACACCAGACTAGAAAGTACAAAAGACAGAAGGAGGGAAGTGATTTTCTTTTTCCTTTGGAATGCTTTCTTAAAAGTAGGCATGGAAGTAAGTTTCTGCCCAGGAACCAAAGCACTGTCTTGTAACATTCATCATCTGCTCACTATTCCTCCTGTATAGTCACAAACTTGTAGTTTAATCCTAACCCAACAAAGCATAAGGGGACACAGTGGCTGGGTGGTTAAACACTGAGCTTGTCAATCAGAAAGTGTCACGTCCTCACTGGCTTGCCTGGAGCTGTGACACCAACATCCAATCCTGTGCTGACTGTTTATCTGCTGCGGCACCCAGCATGGAATCTAGATAATAGCGAGCGGGTTGTGGACTCAGAGTCGCTGATGAGATGATGAGTGCTAGTTGCTGACGAATTGCCTGGACCAACTGATGACATCAGACACTGGCTTGTTGAGTGCTGTTGGTGGCAATTAGCAATTAGCGGCATGGTGGATACACTGGTGACTGGACGTTCCGTTAATGGATCCAGGGGGGAACGGATGTAATTAGGCTTGAGGGTGGCAGTTATTTGGAGTGTCACGAGGATACAAGGGGTGTGGGTGGGCACAGCACAGCCAAATCCACAGTATATACAGTTCCGGTGAAACTGCCGATATTGAGCAGTAGCTGCTACTGGATGGTGGCTTCACTAATTATATTGTTAAAGTATATATAAATACAGCTCTGGCTGCAATGAGCACCAGAGCTGACTTTAATTTAACTTGCTCGTTGTTGTCCGAGCCAGAGAAGTGGATGAAAGAATAAGGTCTCATCTTTGTGGATAACGTGAGTGCTTTATTTTCCCCTTTCCCGAGATCCAGAAGAACAGCTGAGAGGAAAGTCAGCTCTCCCTTGACTTCTTTTACCCTCCTGTCTGTTCCCTAAAATCCCCACTCTGACTGTTTGTTATTGCTGCATTGAAGGTACAGCTGTGGATGCTGCATTGCTGTTTGAGTCTGGGATGGATGAGGAAGAGGTCTCTCTAGGGGATGACAGTGTGTGTGGTTCCCTTGATGGTGCCAAAAGCGGAGACCTGCCATCTGCTGGTGATACTGAGGATGTTCTCAGGGATGTACAGAGGGTTACTAGATCCAAGATACGAAGAGATGCTAAGGGTGAGACTGAGGGGGAGGCACAAAAAACCATACGTCCCAAGATAAGGGAGGAACAGAAAAATGATTTGGAGCTCCAAGAGGAGTGGGGGGAGAGAGGCATTCATGGGAACTCCCTATTTTTGTTCCTCTAAATGCTGGAGTATTTGAGAAGTGGAGGGAATGGAGGATCGCAGAAGAGGATGTTTGGAGTACCTCCATCTCCAGCTTGTGAGCTAGTACTATAGAAGTCCTTCGAATGAAATATGGGGACTTAAGTATACAGGATCCCAGCCCCAAAAGTATATGGGGTGGTTCAGGGGCCCAACACTTCTTATTTCAGCTTCCTCCCCAGAGAAGAAAGGGAACAGTAGAAGAACTGGGTTTGACTCATCATTACTTGATGTGGTGGGACCATCAGAACCCAGGACGGGAGGCACCAAGCACATGATGTCTAGTTTGGCTTGAGGGGATTTACCACCCTTATGCAGACTGCATGAGAGTTCCTGGGGCCAACAGGGGATGTTGGGCCAGTGGCCACAACACATGGTGTGGGGCCTTCCACCATTGCAAACAACATTTGATGGCAACCCAGCCCTTACAGCACTATTTCTCAATCAAGTGGTCAACCATTTAAAATTGTATGCCTCCTGCTACCTGTCACAATGATCTCTTGTGGTAGCTATAACAGGGATCTTGACTGGGGATGCAACAGATTGGGTGGTGGAACTACACAGGGAACGTGCTAGAGAACTGTTAGATGTGAGCCTATTTTTGGATTTGCTATGCAATCAATTTGAGGATAGGTCTCAAATACACCAAACCGAAGAGGCAATCATGACATTGCGGCAGGACAGATGGCCTGCAATTGAATATGTGTGGGAATTCTGCTGGTTAGCTGGGAAATTAAGGTCCTGGGCTGAACACCTATTAGTCTGTGAGTTCCATGCTGGCTTAGACCATAGTTTAATGCAGGTGTGCCTATAAAGGGGAGCGCCTCAATGACTAACAGATTGGTATAAGACTGTGATTGCGTTGGATGTTGGACTGAAGGAATTCAGGACTAAGCCAGAGACATTCTGGAAGGTAACTAAGGCAGATCCTATTGTGATGGGAATACGAAGTGGGCAGGGAGAGGTCCTACCCATTGGTAGGTGTCAACTGGCCCTTAGGTGTTTCCGATGTAATCTATTATGGCAACGGGCATTGGAATATCCCACAATTGCTCATGACAGTATGAAACAAACAATGAAGGCACCTGTTGGAGCAGTGGCACAGTTAGGATATAGGAAACAAGGAACTGTTGGTCCCAAAAAGTCACAAGGGCTTATGCAGAAGATACAGAGACACCATCATCGAAAAAGCAACAGTCGGATGAACAGCATCAGCCTAGAGTTGTTTCAGGGCTTATGCAGAAGATACAGGCAGAGACACCATCATCGAAAAAGCAACAGTCGGATGAATGGCATCAGCCTAGAATTGTTTCAGGGCTATACGACAGTGGTGAGGACAGCCAGGAAGACAGTATGGTAAGTGCTTCAGTCTGGCCCTTTGTAATACCAGTAGTGTTGGAAGGTATGGATGTGGGGCTTAGGGGAAGATATGGGGCACTGATAAATACAGGCTTCACCCAGTGTCTTATTAGCCAACGAGTAGTAGATGAGCTGAAATTAAGGGTAGAACCATTGCCTATGAATTTCGAGTAGGTAGATGGGTCTCTGTTTGGCGGGACTTCAGTGATGATGATTATTCTTGTCAAGCTAGAGATGGGAGCCATTGGGAACATTTGCAGTTTATTGTGATTCCACAGATGTGCAAAGCACTCATCTTTGGACTGGTGTGGTTGGATAAGTGGGAGCCCAATATCTGGTGGGAGGGCAGTTGTTGCCATTTGAGGCTGGTAATAGGACCAGAACCCCCTCATCCAACTACAGGGGACCCTAAACAAAATCTAAGCCAGGAGCCAGTAACCAGAGTAATTGAACATAAAACCCTCCCTTACTGGGCTGAGTACCAAGATCTAGCAAAGGTGTTCAGTAAAGAAGAGTGCGAGGTCCTACCCCCACACTGCAAAACTGACTGTGCCATAGAATTAACCCCAAGAGCAAAATTACCTAAACCTCATATGTATGAAATGACTCCTAAGGAGATGGAGGAGATGAGAAATTATTTGGATAAAAACTTAGCTCATGGATTTATACAGCCTGGATGATCACATATCGCTGCCCTAGTTTTGTTCCGGGAGAAAAAGGATGGCAGTTTACACTTGTGTGTTGATTTTAGGGGGCTCAATGTGGTGTGTGTGGAAAATGTCTACCCACTACCGTTAATTAGTGAGCTGCTGACCACATTGGCTACCAGACAGGTTTTTACAAATTTGGATCTGCGTGAAGCATATTACTGAGTTCAGATCAAACCAGGGGATGAATGGAAAACTATGTTCAACTGTCCCCTGGGTTGTTTCCATTTCAAAGTGATGCCTTTCAGGTTACAGGGTGCCCCCGCGGTATTTATGCAGCTTATTAATGAGGTTCAGCATGAACATCTATATTGTGGGGTACTCATGTACTTAGACGACATCTTAATTTACACGCAGACTTTGGAAGAACACATACATTCAGTATGGGATGTCTTACAGAAATTATTGGCAGCCAAATTATACGTGAAATTGTTGAAATGTGTGCAATAAATTAGAATATTTGGGGTATCAAATTTCAAATGATGGATTGGAAATGGATCCCAACAAGGTAACTGCTGTCTTAGGATGAGAGGCCCCACAAACAAGCAAACAGGTACAGAGTTTCCTGGGGTTTGCGAATTTTTATAGGCAATTTATACCTCAATTCGCTAGCTTTGTGTTGCCATTAACCGAACTGTTAAAAACAAAAAGCCAGACAGTGAAACCAAAACTTGGTAAAAAGGTTGAGTGGTCCACAGAATGTCAAAAGGCCTTTGACAATCTGAAGGCATTGTTTTCCCAGGTGCCCATTCTACAGCATCCTGATCCCATGAAGCAATATGTCGTTCAAGCAGATGCCAGTGACATGGCTCCTCTTACAAGTAAATGAACAAGGTACATTGCAGCCCTGCATATACACCTCCTGCAAATTCACTTCCAGAGAGAGAGTGTGGGCAATCTGAGAAAAAGATGTGTTTGCTGTGAAGTGGTAATTGCATACATGGAGACATCTATTGGAATGGACAGAAGAGGTTTTCAAGATCTGGATGGATCACAAAAAACTAGAGGCTTTACCTAGACGTTTTGTACCCAAACAGGTTATATGGACAATGTATTTTAAACACTTTAATTTTCATTTACGCCATGTACCAGGGGGATGAAATTTCATGGCAGATGCATTGTCCCATTTACCTCAATATAATGCCCAGGATGTGGTTATTCAGCCTCTAATATCGGATGATATATTCAGAGATATGTGACAAGCGATCCGGTTGCAGGAAGTAAAACAAGATGTATTATGAGAAGCTATTCAGACAGATGAATGGCTTGGGAATAATGACACCTTAATTTCCTATAGAAACGATTTAGCTTGAAAGGGGAACAAAATATATGTGCCAGCTAAGTGCAGAGACCGGATTTTAGAAAAGTGTCATGACATGAAACAAGCTGGACATGCGGGTTTCTGAAAACTTTGCATTTAGCAAGACGTCAATTTTTGGTGGCCAAAAATGAGAGCCGAGATTGATCAATATGTAAAAAGGTATCATGTCTGCATGACTTCAAAACCAAGAGTTGGTAAGCCGTTAGGGTTATTACAAACCATATCCAAGCCAGAACATCCCTGGCAGGATATTGCCATGGATTTTATTGTCAAATTGCTGGACAGTAATGAATATACAGTCATATGGACCATCATAGACTTATTTTCAAAACAGGCACATTTTGTTCCTTGCAAAGGTCTTCCCTCAGCAAAAAAAAGCTAGCAAATTTGTTTTTAAGACAAATTTGTTTGACTACATGGGACATCTCAAAGAGTGATTTCTGACAGAGAAATACAATTTACTGCACAGTTTTGGAAAGCATTCCTCAACCTGTTAGGATCATCACAGGGATTAAGTTTGGCTTATCTTCCAAGTACAAATGGCGCAGCAGAGAGAATGAACACTATGATGGAGAGATACTTAAGATCATATGTTTCATATCAACAACGAGAATGGGCAAAATTATTACCATTCGCTGAAATTGCATACAACAATGCTGTACAAAGCAATGCAGGATACAGCCCATTCTACGTTGTACACGGTCTCAAATTTGGTCCCTTACCAAATTTCACATGTCATTCAAACAATCCAGTTAGATTCCAGGACTGGGAACAAAAGGTACAGGCTGGCTAGTCAGATGTATGGAAAGCTCTGAACAAAACAGCACTTGAGTATAAAGCCCATGCAAACAAAACGAGGCAAGATCATAGACCTTTTCAGGTAGGGGACAGAGTTTATCTTTCAACAAAATATATCAAATTGAAATTGAATAGTAAAAAAACTAGGCCTCAAATACTTAGGACCATTCCCAATAACAAAAATTATTAATTCCATTATGGTCAAGTTGAAATCACCTCCATTGTTGGGCCGTATTCACCTGATTTTTCATATAAGTTTATTGAACAGCTGAATCCAGAGTATATACAGTATATACGGTTCCGTGAAACCGCTGGATATTGAGCGGTAGCTGCTACCGGATGGTGGCTACACTAATTATATTGTTAAAGTATGTATAAATACAGCTCTGGCTGCAATGAGCACCAGAGCTGTCTTTAATTTAACTTGCTTGTTGTTGCCCAAGCCAGAGAAGTGGATGAAAGAATAAAGTCTCATCTTTGTGGATATAGTGAGTGCTTTATTTCCCCCTTGCCTGAGATCCAGAAGAACAGCTGAGAGAAAGTTCAGCAGTTCAAATCCCTAGCACCACATAATGGAGTACCTCACATTACTTGTCCCAGCTTCTGCCAACCTAGCAGTTCAAAAGCATGTAAAAATGCAAGTAGAAAAATAGGGACCACTTTGGTGGAAAGGTAACAGTGTTCCATGCACTTTCGGCATTTAGTCATGCCAGCCACATGACCATGGAGACATCTTCAGACAGCGCTGGCTTTTTGGCTTTGTAACGGAAACGAGCACCATCCCTCTAGAGCTGGAAATGACTAGTATGTATGTACGAGGGGAACCTTTACCTTTATATTTACCGAAGCATAGCAGTGCAAAATACTTCTTCTTCTCCCCACAATCCTAAACCATTAGAGCATATTTCCTTCAACCCAGTTTCTAGGAAGTATTGTCAAGTTCAGAATATTTCCACTTTAGGGAAAAGGGTGACCTGATGGAACTGCATGGAATTAGAAATAATTAATAGATCATGTAGAGAGAGTTTGGCTTCAGGAGCAGATAACGAATTTGGTTCTTTATATAGTGTTCTTCTGGTGCTGTCAGGTTAGGATAGTCTGTAGGATAGTGTTGTCAAGCAGACACAAATCCAAAACATAGGCACTCTTTGTTCCTAACTGAGGGAAAGGAACAAAGACATGACAAAGCAAGTGCTTTTGAATCTTCTTTTATTGCACCAACCCACTAAAGACCAAAAAAAAAAGTCTGACAAAAGATTGTACTGCTCCTTCCATTTTGCTAGTTAAAGGCAATTTGTATACTTGGCTGCTTGGTGGTTAGGATTAACCCCAAACAAACAAACACAGAATTGCTGTAAAGTTGTAAGGCCAACCTGAATGGCTTAAAAAAAAAAAAAGATGGTGATGTCATCGTTCTTTTATATGTGTATCTTTAGCTTGTTCCTCAATAATTAAGGGATATCTATCAATGTTAGTTTTCACCAGGACCTTTTCATACCATTTGAAATTATAGGATTTATGTTGCAATTAACTTCTATTTCTCCTTCCTATATTTGCCTTTCAAATCAGAATATCTCCAGTTCCCTAACTAGAAGGAAGATTCACATCAACCCTTGGTGGAAATTATGCAGAGAGAAAAAATATGGAAGCTTCAGAACCTTTTTCTTTTTTCACGTGAGTTCAGCCAACACATCCAACTAGAGATGCTGGGATTTAACATTAGGAGAGGAAACTGTGGCTTCATAGATACTGCAAAGCTTTGTTGGAAAGTCAGGGCAGCCTTGCAGAAAAAAATGAGAGGAATAGAAATTCTTGTAATATCCATGGATCACAAAAAGTAGGATTCAAGTAAACAATCTTTCAAGCCAAATGCATAATCATTCTTGCCCACATAAGTATATTTGCCCTTTTTTGGAGAAGTGCTACCTTGCTGAAGAAAACTCCTGTCGAAGTTCACTATAGTGTGAAAAGGCAGCTAAAGTAGCTTCTGCAAAACTCATGACCTCTCCCACCTGATGGAACAGCTTATATTTTGATATTAATTTGTCACTTTTGAAGGATTGTATACATTCTGAAGGCTTGTCCAATCTTGTGAGCTAGAAGCAAACATTTAGCCGGTCTTTTTGGCTTTGGCTTTATGATTACATGATTTATTTATATAACCATATTCAGCTAACTCTGCATCTCCCCATTTCCCTTGCTTTATCACTTTCAGTAGGAGCTGAAATGAAAATCAAGCCCACCATAGCCATCAATTATGGATGGCTCTCATCATCACAATTCCATGTTAAACAACATTTGATGCTTGAAGGGCTGCCATAATTACAAGTGCAAGTGCAAATTATATATTTTTCTGACATAAGTAAGACTTAAAATAGCCATTTCACAATTGGAAAATTATGAGCATCTTTTTGTATGATCATTGAAGAAATCCAATTCAGCCACATCATTAAAGAAATGTATGAGTTGTCAACACTTCCATTTCCATTGCATGAAGGGGAAATAAAGAGTTTTACAAAATATCCAGTATTATTATAATCATTATTACTGTTATTATACAAAAACCCTTCTTACTAATCAAAATATGTCATACATGGCATGGCATGCAGCTAATTTTGTAACATTTTAGTCAATTTACTTAATAATGAAAAATAGGGGGAAATAAATATGGAGACTTGTATATGAAGTTGAAATTCTCAAGAATTAAATCTCCACTTGGAATTCCCAGCAGGAGAGTTCAAATTCAGAAAGAGGCATATTCTGCAACAACTCTGTAAATGCGGGGAAATAGCTATCCTTCCATCTTTGTGGTATCTTTTAGTTGTCATGTTCTCATTGACTATCTATTTCCATTGTCTCCCAGTTAATTTCCAGATCATTGCTCTGTAGTTCAAAACTATGGATAAAACCACAAAACACAATAAATTCCCAACTGGAATTAATTTAAAAACTAATTTCCAAGACATCTCATATGAATCAATTTTCCATGTCAATTGCCACATCAACATCTATGTTTATGTCCTGGGATGTCAAACCGCCTAGTATTACTATTTCTTTAGCTTCTTATCATCATAATTGTATGTATCTATGATTCATATTGTTTTTATTTAGAATCCTGCTTTGATTTATGTTGATTGCTTATTTAGTATCCTAAGACTATCACTGTAGTATTTTATTATTTATGATGGTATTTTATGATT
The DNA here is from genome assembly GCA_033807585.1 of Hydrophis major. Classification (NCBI taxonomy): domain Eukaryota; kingdom Metazoa; phylum Chordata; class Lepidosauria; order Squamata; family Elapidae; genus Hydrophis; species Hydrophis major. The sequence goes on along the minus strand of CM066328.1, from coordinate 293,139,136 downwards.
ATGATCATGATTTATCATTTGTTGCTTGTATGTACACTGAGAGCTTATGCACCAGAGACAAATTCTTTGTGTGTCCAATCATACTTGGCCAATAAAGAATTCTATTCTAGTCTCGCAGCCTCAAAGTTTATTTCTGAAAAAGATGCCAATATATTGGAAAATATTTCAGTTATATATTTCTAACTTTTATGGAAAACTTGGACAAATTTTGTAATATAAAAACTTAACCTCATGTCATGCATAATCTGAATAGAATAGAATAGAATAGAATAGAATAGAATAGAATAGAATAGAATTCTTTATTGGCCAAGTGTGGTTGGACACACAATCTTTTATAGTATTGTTTCATAGTATTGTTTCATAATATTGTTTTATAGTATTGTTTTATAATATTGTTTCACTATATTTATTATCTATGTTTGAGTTTTGCTCTGTTCCCTTATTTTTCTTTATTTTTGGTTCACTATGAAACATTCACTTTTATCACTAAAATTCTTCTACAAAGTGCATAAAACTGTACAGTTCTTTCATTTCATTTTTATAAATTCTATAAGTTTAGGGGGGCCCTTTCAAAATGAAAGCTTATAAATGTTTGATCAGATGGAACATTTAATTGAAATAATTTTTCAGACATGTGAACTTGAGAGGAAAACATTTGCTCTCATACATTTTTTGACAAAAATTTGCCAACTCTGACAATTCCCCTTGTCCCTTCCTAATTATTGTCGTGCTTTGATCCCTCCCTCTAGCCATCTCTCTCTTTTTTTACACAAAGAACTCATGAATTGCTACTTTTTCAGAAACCATGTCATATATGGAGACCACCTCTATATCTGCCAGAGAGATATATCTGCTTTTGAAATAACTATACAGCAAAAGCAAAAGTAAATGTAATTCTTGATATGTGACCATAATAAAGCCTGTCCATTATGGTTCCATGGTGTAATAGTTGTAAAACAAATCAATCATGTGATTATATTATTTACAGCAGACACTAAGTGAATGCTATGGTAATAAATATAAATGCCACAGTTGTTAAGTAAACAAGGTGGTCATAATTTCACTATGGCATGGTTTTGCCAAAAACTGGAAGTAAATGACAAAACCATAATAAAAATGATCATGTGACCAGAGGATGCTGCAAATGGCTATAGATATGTCAAGTGTCCAAAATGCGGTCACATGATCTTGTGGGGTGCCAACCATGAAAACTTCAGACCCGGATTGCAAGTCTCCATTTTCAGGCAAGTTATAACTTTGAATTATGCTAAATGAGTGATCATAAGTTAAGGACAGAGATGGCATTCAGCAGGTTCTGACCAGTTTTGAAGAACCGGTAGTGGAAATTTTAAGCAGTTCAGAGAACCGGCAAATACCACCTCTGACTGGAGATTTTACAGTATCCTTCCCCTGCCATGTCCACCAAGCCACGCCCACAGAACCAATAGTAAAAAAATTTGAATCCCACTACTGGTTGAGAACTACCTGGAATAAAAAAGGAACATAAAAAGGAACTGGGTGAATAACTCAAACAGTGGTCTAGAATATTTCACCAGAAAAAAAATCTTCTCATTAGCTTCTAAAAATCTCATATGATCTGAAGAATAATTTACATATCTAAGTATCATATAAATTTCCTAAAAATAATATTCAGCTCAATTTCCAACCAGCATATGAAAGACTAACTCATGGTTAATTTTTCCCTCATGATAATGGATTGCAGTCTATCTGGATTTCTAAATACCTTGTAAAATATATTCTCCCACTTCCATGCTTAGGCTCTAATGCATTTTGTTCTAATTCTGTGGGATAATTTATTAGAAGAATAAACAGACAAAATCTACATAAAATACTGCAATATAGAAAATTGTACTATGTTACAATAACTTGTTTTGTCTACCTGTTAGGGCCTGACTCACAATGACTTTCTGGAGCTTTAGACCCAGAGGTACTCTTTGATTTGATTTGTTTTTATCAGCTGCTAGTAGAACCTTTTGCTATTGATGTTGGGACTCTACCCTTGAACTGTGTTTGATTTGCACCTGGTCTAAAGATATCACTGATGCTCCTGAAAAGATAACTAAGAAAGCCCACTTAACACTCAGACTCTGCTATTGACTTCTACTGATTCGGCTGTATGAGATTTATCTGCTTCTTCTGCCAGCAGAAAAGTAACAAGATCCAAGCCTTCTTACGTAACTGTTAGGGATACACACCCTAGCAGAACGTGCAATGGCAGTCTAGCAGGCAGGCACATGATGTGAGATAAACGTTGTTGTAGTTTACACTCAGTAAGACAGATACACTGTGCCAGTTAAATAGTTTTTTATTCCAGCAAGAGTTATAGCATAGTCAAAGCAGTCCATATGGGGGAACTTCCAGTTTGTCGGCTTCGCCAGCAGCAGGGTTTCGTGATCCTGCGCGATCCCTGCCGCGCTAGCCATTTTGGTGCCTCCGATCCGGACGGGTTTGGAGGCTAAGGCTGCCTTGCAGAGGCAGCAGAAGATAGGAGGAGTTGGTGAGGAGTTTGGGAGTGTTGCAGACCCCCTCCCCAGCCGGCAAAACCCCCTTTTCTCAAGGCGGTTGAGCGGCGGTCTGCAATGGCCGCCACAAAGAAGCCAGCAGCTGGGTAAGACTGAGCAGGAGGAAGAGGGGAGAAAGTTTACAAGAGAAAGTTTTTTGGCTGATCCAGGACTTTAAGAGGCATTTAATCCTGAGAACTATGACTTTTTGAAAAATACTTTGTTTCCAGAGGAGGATTTCAAGCGGCAAAATTGAGGTGCTGAAAGGAAAGTTTACTCTCCTTCCCTATGGAATCAACAAATGGCCATTGAGAACCTGTTGTTTTTTATAAAAGGTAAAAATTTGGCTTCTTGTTATAAGTGGGAAGGGAGAGGACAAAAAAAAATATTAAGATCTTGCTGGAGGAGATGCCTTGAAGATCTTGAGTCTAGAAATTGATTGCAACAAGGCTGTAAAATACAGATTGGGCTTTTTTTCTTTTCCCTTTTACAGATACCATCCCAGGAAGAGAAAGCGAGAACTTTGTGCATTATTTGGACTGATTGATGTCTCTGGGACTTTGAGGAATTGTTTTGAAACATTTTAGTTGCTCTAAGAAGAACAAAGAATGGCTTTATCTGATGATGAACTTAGAAAGGAATATCAAGAAAGTAAGGACACTGTGAAAGAAGCTTTCCTTTCTTTAGAAATGGCGCTTGCTATTTATCAGCAAACACAACAACAGATGGAGGAAATAGAAGGAGAAGAAGAAAAAGAAGAAAATGCCATCTTCAGTGAATCTAAAAAATTAATTAAGAGAGAAAGGAGAAAGGAAGGAAGGGAAATGAAGGACTTAAGACTTAAAAAAACACTTAAGAAAGGAAAAAATAAGATGCAAAACCAACTTAATGTTACTGAGCAAAAGGAGAAAGGAGTACAACAGAGAGGGAAAGCTAAAAAGGCGGAGGTTAGTAGAGGGGTGGTGGTAAAAAGGCCAGGGGGGATAAGAAAGAAGGGAAAAGGGAGGGAAAAGCCGCAAAGGTATGAAACAAGATGGGAAAAAAGGAATTTTTTTTAGGGATAAAGGGTAAGGTACAATTTCTTTAAAAAAGAAGATTCTGCAAGGTACATAAGATGGTACTATGTATTAGAAATAGAAAACTAGAATGTTATAAGAATTAATAAAAGATTAAAATATTGAAATGTTTAGTAATGACAGATTTTAAAATTTAATAAAATTGTAGCACTTGTTTTTTGAAATAGACAATTGGAATGTTATAAGATTTAATATTTAGATTTATTATCTATTTATATTAATTATTATGAATTTATTATTTTTTCTCTTTAAAAGTTAGTATGTAGAATGTACTAAGCAGAATCAGATTGGGTATCAGGCGTTATTTTAAATATTAATTTAGGGGGAGGATAGAAAGGCATCATACTCTGATCAGTGATTTCAGGAGAAATTCTTTTATTTTTCTTACTATAGGGAATGAGATAAATGGATAATTTGGAAAGAATGGACAAAAAATATAAATACAATTATTTAAATTAAAATGAATTAAATAAAATAGAAATAAGAAGAATGAAAAGCGGGGAGAAGTTATATAGAAGATGTAGAATGGTAAATAAGATAGGTAATGGTATATAAGATGAGAACAAATTTAATTGAAGTCCATACAAAGAGAGGTAATCTGGGGCCAAACTACTTTCTTAAAAGAAATTTTATATTTTTGTGTTTTGTGTGTCTATGTTTTATTTGAGAATTAATAAAACCTCGGAGGAATGATGGATGAGAATAATGGTAATCAAGTCAGAGAGGAATGAAGATGATGACTATAAACTGGATAAATATAGAAAATAATAATAGTAACAATGAAATTGAATACGAAAAGAGAAATAATGAGAAATTTGTTAAGAGATATCTATATGTTTATATTGAAATGGTGTAAAACAGAATTATGTTGCATAAAATAATATTCTACTTGACTTGGAAAATTAATAATGGAAAGAGATTTTATGCATTTAATGGTTAATGATGGTTTGTTTGTCTTTAAAATCAATAAAATTTGTTCCAAAACAAAAAACAAAAAACAGTCCATATGTCATAAATTAGTTCAGTCCATCTGGGGATTAATCAGTTGCAAAATCCAGTGTTGAAAATAGAGGTCAGTAAACTTACAAATAATCAGTCCAGCAATATATCTCTTTTGCAGTCAGAGATATGAAGAAAATCAAACCCCTTTTCTTTGTTTCAGCAATAGCAGGGAAACACAGGCAGTTATCACCATCAATCCATCATTGTCAGCTCTCCAGTAAAAGCCAGCAAACAGTGAGCTCTCTTGCTCCCTCTTATGGTGATTTTACAACCGCACCCAAAATACATGTTTTGCAGTTAAAGTGATACACACACTTATACTCACTAACATTGTTTATATATTATTTTTACCCAAACTAAGTTAGGTAACCAATGTTATCCCTAACAGTAGCATCTATCACAAATTTACTGGATCATAAAAGAGGTCATATATGATCCGATAAGCTTGGTACAACCATAAAGGACAAAGGGGAAGTTCAGATCAGTTATTAGGTCTGTTTCCCACTTGAAAGGCATAACAAGTGGGCTTTGATGATTTGCTATTACTGGTATTTCAAACAAATACAATTATTACTTTTGCTGAATTATCTTACTGAAAAATCAAACAGATTGGGAATAAAAACAAAATTGCATATATTTTCCATCTACTCTCTACAACCACTATCTACCCAAGTTCAAGTGGAAAATATGAAGTGATCCTTAGCACATGTCTCTTTCAAACCTTCCCACTTAATGTATGGAAGTTGAGGAAAGTTGGGAGTAGAAAATAAATCATAGGATATGAAGATCATGAAGGTGAGACTGCCATCTATGTATGTATTCATGAAAAGTATTTATAACATGCCTCCAATTTGGAGGAACCTGTGCAGAAAAAATCCAATACCACAACCTTCACATATGCTCCCTAAATTGACACTCAAGACTTACTAGAACATATTTGGGATTCATCCCATATTTGGGATGCAAATATGGTGGGGAAAGCATTCTAAAGAGTAATGGCCACCACAGGGAAGTCCTCCCTTGAATTCCACTCAGGTGTCAAGAGCCAGTGTATGAAAACTTTTCCTATACATACAACATACTCAGTGTGTTAACATTGAAGAAGTACCAGGTGATGTATGCAATAAGGGCCTAAGATTCTTCTCATACTTTAATAAAATATGCAAAAACAAGAACCTAAAGAAGAAATACAATTATAGCAAAGAAGAAACAATATCTAGGATAGCCAGGTAGCAATAGCTGAACTTGATTGTTTTAGGTTGAAAAGAAGTGTCATAAATTCTAAGAATGAACTCGAATGGGAAAGCAGTACACCATTAAGATTTTTGTATGTCTTCCCTAAGCAAGAAAAGGTTGAACAATCCTCTTATAGTGTATCTAGTACAGTTCCTAAATTCTGCTCTGTTTATTATGCTAACTCATAATCTAGTGTGCTGTAAAAATTAAAGAAAAATGAAATTATGACTATTAAACAAAAGGGCAACAATTTCATTATGTTTCTTTAATTAGGAAATACAGTTAGAATCATATAGAGGCAGAACTGTCTCTGAATGTCAAAACCAATGAAAGTGATGGATTAAATGTTACAAACAAAATCATAAAAAGCAATGAATGTCAACAAATGTTACTCTCACTGAATATATGAATGAGTTCATTCAGCATTACAAGTCATAGCTTGGTTTAGTTTGTTGTAATGGCTATGTATGAAATCACTCTATTTTGTGGGAATTCACTGAACTGGATGGATGGATGGACGGATGGATGGATGGATGGATGGATGGATGGATGGATGGATGGATGGATGGAAGATAGATAGATAGATAGATAGATAGATAGATAAATAGATAGATAGATGACAGATCAGACAAATGTCCTCAAGATGGCTTACATTCCACATATTTTATATTTTCTCAAACAAATTGGGCTATGCTTTCTTTAGATCAACCTCAAATCTTAAATCAAAATGGATGATTATAGAAAGATGTAAACCTTTTCTAAAGTAGCGGTCTTTCAAAGCAACTGTACTGCATTGTGGTTTTTTTCATATATGTGTGAGAACTGATACATTTCTCTCAAAGCCCATAATAATAAAAAAATTAAAAACAGAGGAAAAGGACAAAGTGAAAAAGTTTTCTGACATATAAGCTATAGGTTCTCACTAGTGTTATCAAGTAAAGCTCACTATTTATGTATTTAATTCATTAATTTTTTTGCCTTATTTCCAATCTCACACTATTGTGAGGGATGTGGAAAGAATGCTATCAGTTGGTGCCAAGGGACAGAGAAGAGTATCCACAGAAGAGGGAGCAATCTCTCCCCATCTTTCAGTACACAAAACCCATGAGTTCATCTTTCTGAAATATGTCAGACTTCATCCTCCCAGAAGGAGAAAGTATGTCTGAAAAGTTTATCCAAAATCCCAATTTAAAAAGTAGGCTCCAACTGCAAATATGCCTAGCTATCTGACAGGTCTGGTACAGTGGTGGAATTAAAAAAAAAAAAATTACTACCGGTTCTGGAGGCGTGGTATGGGAAGGATACTGTAAAATTTCCAATCAGAGGTGGTATTTGCTGGTTCTCCAAACTACTCCAAACTACTATTTGCTGGTTCTCCAAACTACTAAATTTCTGCTACCAGTTCTCCAGAACTGGTCAGAACCTGCTAAATACAACCTCTGGTCTGGTATCACCAGTCATTCCTGAAGTGTTCAAGGCAAAGCGATGCACTTTACAAAGCTTGGGTGTATCTGGATTTATTACTAATCCTCCATATCACCCAAAAGCTCCTAAAACAAGCAAACAGTAGTGATGGACAAAGTTCAACAGTAAACACCACTATTAAAAGCTGTGTAAAATTTCACTTAAAGCCTTAAATATCTGATCCCAGAAATCATTTCCAAAGTTATATTGTATGCAATTTCTATTAATGTAGTATGGAAATAATACATATTTATGCAAATGTAAGGTCTCTAGAATTTGATCATGATTTCTTGAAATTTACAGCTGGCACACTATATTGTATTTTTATAGAAGCCCTCTAAGGTTAATGGATCCTTGGAGCATCCATAAATTAAACCATATAGATTCACACAGTTTGCTTTTATTTTCCCCTTTTCTATTTTTCTCCAATCTATTATGTCATCTGTTTCAATTTATTTTAATTATTGCATTTCAATTCTTGATAATATGCTAGATTAAATGTTGATTGACTATATCTTGAAGTATTTATCTTCATCAAATGAAATATTTCAATTCATAAAACTATTATGACAATGATTTCTTTAAATGCCTGGAAGTTCAAGTATAGAATTCATTTGCACTTAAAACACATTTATTCATAAAACATAGTTATGTGTCTGACTCTCTAATAGGTTTCAGTTTCCAATTCCTTTTAGAAATCGAGTATTTATAAAAATATATCTATCTGTGCTATCAAGATAATGTTACATAAATACCCAATAATAATACTACTTTGATGTCTTTCACTGTTGGTGATTTATTAATTTTTGGTATGTATATAAGTGCAGAAAATATTGGAACATTTGTATATTTAACAGATAATAAAACCTATCTCATATGTAAATTATGTCAGAATTTTCCAATAATCCGAATGTTCTTTCTATAGATGAAGCTTCATTGTGAAAACAGGAATCTTGATTGCATTCTTTCCAGAAATTGTGATTGATCAAAACATTAATAGTGTTCATAACGATTATTTCTTATAGTCTCACATCTTGTTATTCCATTTATGATCACAACTATTTCAATTGAAAGAAAATCAGTGCATCCCTTTCATCTTTGAGGCATTCCAGTTCATATCAGAAGTGGGGTGAAATGAGTCCCTCGCCTACCTTTTAGAACACACAAAATGTCAACTTGAATATGCATATTGCTTGATGTATACCGTACCCCTGAGCCAATGGTATTGATCCAGGGACCAGAAAAATTGGACCAAGGTAATGAATACTGATTCAAAATCAATAACATATTGCTATTTCCTATTTTAAAAGGCTGTGTATGCTGTCATTGGAAAGGAGTTTAGCTTTTCTCTTCACCAACCACACTTCCTAACACTACACTGGTAATCAGATTGCGCAATTCTTTAAAGGGACTCTAACAGAATAACAGAGTTGAAAGGTATCTTGAAGATCTTCTAATTCCATGCCCTGCTCAAACAGAAGATCCCATACTATTTTAGACAAATGATTGTCCAATCTCATGTTTAAAACCTCCAGGGATGGAGCACTCACAACTTTTGGAGCCATGTCGTTCCACTTATTAATTATTCTATGGTAATTATCAGAAAATTCCTCCTTATTTCTAGACTGTATCTTTCCTTGGTCAGTTTCCATCCATTGCTTCTTGTCCTGCTTTCAGGTGCTTTGGAGAATAGCTTCATCCCCTCTTCTCTGTGGCAGACCCTTTAAGGTACTGGAACACTATCATGAAACTCCTAATTCTTCTTTTTATTAAATTAAACTCAGCCAAAGATCCATCTTCTTTAAGTCCTTCATGTCTGAAAATGGGGTGGCTGTAGTGCTTCATTCACTGATTCTAATGGTTCAACTAGCACAGTGGTTCCCAAAGTGGGCGGTACCTCCCCTGGGGGTGCGGTGAGATGCATTATGGGGGTTCTAAGAGGCAAGGGGGCAGGCAGGGGGCCTAAGAGGCAACGGGGGGTATTTGAGGTGCCAGCCCCGCAGACTCACTGACTGCCAGCCCCGCAGCCCATTGACTGTTTCATCTCACCATAGCCAGCGCCTCGAATGCAAAACCTATGCGTGGCAAGCCTTGCCAAGCCTGGGGGAGAGACGTTGGAGGTGGTGGAAAGGGGGAGCTTTAGCTTGCAAGCTGCCCTCTCTGGTAGAAGCAGCAGAAGCATGCCAGAAGGCTTCCCAAGGTGTGCAGTGGAAGGGGTGGGTGGTCCAGAGTTAGGGCCCCTTTCCCCAGAGGAGAACAAGGGAGCACACAGCACCCACCCAGCCTCCACCTCTCCAGCCAGCCGGGCTTGCATGCAGGATGCGGGTGGATGCAGCTACGGCTTTCCAAGGTGTGTGGCTCGGTTCGGTTCAGCTCTACATGGCTGGCCCAGACCTAGAACCTAGCCTCCCCCTGAAGCCCGGTTCTTCCAACCGAGCCGTGCACTTGCTGGCTTGCTTACTTTCCAAGTGATCATTCTCTCCGCCTCTACCAGTCTTGGCTGCTTCCACATGCCTTCCTCCTCCCGGGTGGAGCATTGCAAAATTGTATGCTAAAGAAAGAATTGGAGCATGGGGCTGGAGAAGGGACAGAGGGGCAGCTACATTAAGGAGCAGGAAGATCTTAGCATTGGTTTATTGACTAAGCCAGAATCAAACAGCATGCTAAACTCTAACCAGAATGTCTGGGTTGATATATTTAGCCCATGTTTCTCAACCTTGGCAATTTGTGTGGACTTCAATTCCCACTCTGGCTTTGCTCTACTTTCCCAAAGTGCTGCTGCTGTCACGTTCTGTCTGTCTGTCTGTCTGTCTGTCTGTCTGTATGTATGTATGTATGTATGTATGTATATATGTGTTGTGTCCGCGAAATGATGCCAGGAGTCGGTGACTTCAAATCATGCTCTTTATTTGAGGTTGGAACCGAACTGGGGCAAAGGGAAAAAGATCGTGGCTTTTATTCTTTTAGCCGCGGCGGCCGCGGCCAATGGCACCGCTTTGAATCTCCCACGATCCGAATGGACCAATCGTGGGAGATTCTTAGCGAGCCAATCGGCGCGGCTCGCCTGACCAATCAGAGTGCCCTGCGCTTTGGCCAATCAAAGCGCGGGGATCTCAAGAATGCTAATTTAGGACAGAACAATATGCATGTCTGTCTATCCATCCATCCAAAAGGTCTGTCTGTCTGCCTGCCTTCCTGCCTACCTACATACTTGCCTGCCTGTCTTTCTGTCTACCTATCTACCAATCTATCTACCTACCTACCTATCCATACATTCATCCAAAAGGTCTGCCTGCCTGCCTGCCTACCTCTCTCTCTCTCTCTCTCTCTCTCTTCATCCATCCATCCATCCATCCATCCATCCATCCATCCATCCTCAAAGCACCACCGCCACAGGCACATCAGAAAAGTAGAGCAAAGCCAGTCTGGGAGGGAGGGGAGAGAGAGAGAGAGAGAGAGACCTGATGCTTCAGATTGAAATGAGGCCTAGTTTAGACTGAGGCCCTTTTCCACACTGAAACATCTTTGCAAGCATATTGAAACATCTTTGGCTTCTATTAAAGGTTTTGTGGACAAAACGTGGTCAAGACTATCAGGAAGCTCTCACATTTTGCTGAGGCTTTAAACAGGATCCATTGGACCAGATGTGTACCCTAAAAATTATTTTTTCCCAATGTATTACCGTGCCAATTCTGAAGAAGGCAAAACCAAAATGCACTGGTAAATTACAAGGAGAACACACATACACACACTCCCTTCTAACCCTGCTGAAGCAGGTGATTGGACTATAATAGATATCTTATTACCTTTCTCCTCCCTCCTTTATTTCTTTTTCTTTCTGTCTCTTCCATCCCCCCTTTCTTTGTCTCTTTTTCTTTCTTTCCCTTTTCTCTTTCTTTTCTTCCTTCTCTCTTTCTCTCTCTCTCTTTCCCTCTCTCAGGCTCACCCCATTGACTTGACTTGCTTGGGCAGGTCCCTCCAGTGCAGTGGGCTCAATGGGGTGGACCTGCAGGGCTGGCACCTAGAAGGTAGCAATGGCAGCATGTTTGAAAAGTAGAGCAAAGCCAAAGGTCAGTAATTTTTGCTGCAAAGAATCACAAAAGCTTCTGGGTTGTGCACAAGAAGGGACACATATGTCAATGCAATTCAGCAATATAAAATAAAGAGATACAAATAAAACAAATCAACAAGAATCGGCAAAGCATCTCTGATTAGATTTTATTCACTACTAGAATCTAATCAGAGATGCTTTGCTGATTTTAATCCGATGACCTGCTCCAGCAGGGTTAGAAAAGAGTGTGTGTGTATGTGTGTGCATGGCTGTCAAAACTCCAAAAACAGGTCAAGTGTCTCTGGGGAGGCCAGACATAAATTAGAACACTTGCTAAACAATCGACCATTAAGTGAGGACCACTTGTTTGCCAGTCACCTGGCCACACCCACCAGTCACATGACCACCAAACCACACCTACCCAGTCATGTGACCAGCAAGCCATGCCTATTCGGTCACATGACCAGCAAGCCACACCCTCAAATTAGGCCATGCCCACAGAAATTTGAATCCCATCCCTGGGTGGAGGGCACCGAGGATGAGTTTGTAGCACCAAGGGGGCGATGGACTGAAAAAGTTTGGGAACCACTGATCTAGCAGCTCTAGGAGCCAAAGGAGAATTCTCAAAGTAGACCCAAGGAGCCTATATCGGAACTTGAAGCAAATTGAATCATATTACCTCCCCTTGTCCAAACTCAAAGAAAAAAAAATAACAATTGACTGTGCGGATACTGATTTTGGAATGCTCAGTATTGTTCAGTAGAACATCTACCCAGGTTCTTTTTTCTTGGAAGAAAACAGATTTTATATATGAAAACAGCAGCAAGACTTTTATAGGCACGAAGATGGAAGGGCTTACAAAATATACATGGTGGGTATAAATTAAAGATCAACATGGTGTTGCAGTAAAAAAAAAAAAAAGTTCTGCACACAAGTTCCTCTTCTTTAGACAGGAACTGAAACAAATTAATTACTAAGTAATTAATTACAAATTAAAATTAACTGCCTGTAAAATAAGAAAGCTCATTTACAGAATTGATCTGCAAGTTCCTCTCTCATGGACTATCCGAGTTTTGCAGGCCCAACTTGTTTGTAGGTTTGCTGAATGAAAATATCTTATAAAAGTTAATGAAGCATCCTAATTGCCACAATAGGGCTTATTATTCAGAAAGATTCTTGTGAACATGTGAGAAATGTTATTGTATCATGCTTGTTAAAGACATGTATTTTTAAACTATTAAAAACAAGATGTTTCAAATCTAAGTAAATGCAGTATGTATCATTTCTCTAATGGTATGTGAGAATGAGTTTGGGAGAGAAAGGGAAGAGTCATAGCCAGGGAAACTGTTAAGTTCTGCACATAAGTGCAAGGAGTGGAGACGAGGCAGTGAACAGTGAACTGCAACTCTTTATTAAGCATACTGAACAGAGCAATCACCTAGGGCAGCAGCAGCCCTTTTATAGGGTTGGCTGCTGTCCTATTAGCCAATGAGAAACATGGAAGTGTTAAACCCTTGAACCAATGAGAGTTGGCCCATTAACAGCCAATCAGATTTCCCAGAAAGGACCAATCTGATGTTGCTATTATTGGCCAATCAGAAGTGCAGGATTAGAACCCTGCTTTTTACTTAAGGTTGTTAAAACTTTATTAAACGCCTTTATTAGTTCATAACACCCCTTCTCCCTAGGTTCCGTTTGAGGGGTGCGGTGACGTAATCCCACAGATATGCAGGTTGTTTCAACTGTCTATTAGATTTGTGCTGTCCCACCGGTTCCTGTCTGTAATCCAGTTTTGGTGGAACGTTTTTTGATTTCTCTGGTACAGGCGGTTCCGCATCCTCACAGGACGACTCGGTGCTGCTAATTCTATCGTGTTGTCCTCTGGTCTCTGTGGGCTCGCCTCCATTGAGGTATTCCTCTGTGGCGAGGCAACCCCCCTTCCTGATTCTTCTTCATGTAACGTGCCGGGCTGCTGACTTTCTTCGATTTCGTCATCCAGTATCTCGAATTCGGTTCCCTCGACATCCCCTCCCCCCTCAGTTTGAGAGTCACAGGAGTCGCGGGAACTGGGTTGCAACCTAGAGCGAAGCTGATCTATATGGCATTTCCATATCTTTCCGTCCAATATTTGCACGCGATACGATCTGGGCCTGGTGGTTTGGGTTACGGTTGCTTCGACTCATAATGGTTCGCCGGAAAGGTTTTTAGCAAAGACTAAGTCGCCTACCTTGAACTCACGGCATTTTCTGTTAGATCCACAGGGTTTCTCTGGCGCGTAGGATGGGTGGAGACGGTTGAGGTGGGAGCGGAGCTTGCGTCCCATCAACAGTTCAGCTGGAGTCTTGTTGGTGACGCTGTGCGGGGTGATATGTTGGAGTAGGAGCATTCTGTTTAGTTTGTCAACAATGTCCTCATAGTCCATCTTGTAGAGAGTTTTTTTAACAAATTGGACCATGCGCTCGGCCCTGCCATTGGCCACAGGGTGTGCCGGCGAGGTTAGCGCATGGCGGATACCCCAGTCCGCTAAGTACTGTTCAAATGCCAACGAACTGGGGTCCGTTGTCGGAGACTAGAACGTCTGGCAGTCCATGTGTTGCGAATAGTTTATTTAATTTGAGGATGACTGAATCGGTTGTAGTAGTCTTCATCTTGAGGATTTCGAGCCAGTTGGAACAGGCATCCACTGTTAGGAGGAACGTATGTCCCTTAGTAGGTCCCGCAAAGTCAATGTGGATGCGGGACCACGGCCCCCGGGGGGTTTCCCACTCTGTTGGAGTTGCTCTAAGTGGGGCACTGCTGACTTCTTGGCATTTTAGACAAGTCTTCAACCAGGCTTCGATTTGCTTATCGATGCCCGGCCACCATGCATAGCTTCGTGTGAGCGCTTTCATACGCACGATGCTGGGGTGACCGTCATGCAATGTTTCAAAACTGCTTGTTGTAACTGCTCTGGGACGATGACTCTGTCTCCCCATAGGATGCAGCCTTTCTGCGAGAAAACTTCTGTTTGCCGGTTTCTGAAAGGGGTGAAGTTGTCAGGGGTTTGTTCTACTGGCCATCCTTGTTCGACCCAGCTGAGAACTCACGACAAGACAGGATCTCATTTCATTTCGATAGCGATGTCTCTGGCTGTTAGCGGCGGTGAATGTAGTGTTTCAATCTGGAGTGAATGTAGTGTTTCAATCTGGAGTGTCATGAGGGTTGGAGCTGGGTCGTCGACAGTTTCTGGAAGTGGTGCACAGCTCAATGCATCAGTGTGGGGAATGGCTTTCCCCGGGCGGTGTTGCAATTTATAATTGTACGCAGCTAAGAACTCTGACCAATGAGTCATTCTAGGTGACAATATATAGAGGGTTGGCTTGTCTCCCGCTATAATCCCCAGAAAGGCTTTTGATCAGTAATAATAGTAAAAGCTCGTCCATACACATATTCATGAAACCGTTTCACAGCAGATACAACAGCAAGAGCCTCTTTGTCAATTTGGCTATAGTTGCGTTCAGCTCCCGATAAGGTCCTTGAAAAATAGGCAATAGGGGCCTCTATACCATTTGGAAACACATGACTAAAAATGGCTCCTACTCCAAACGTTGACATGTCACATGTAATGGTTAAAGGCAAAGTCTCGTTATACTGCATTAAAACAGCATCGGAGGTTAGTAAGTTTTTCACTTGTCAGAATGCGTGCTCCTCTCGGTGTCCCCAGACCCAGGTTGCTTTTTTGTCGAGAAGTCTATGTAGGGGCTCAGCTACAGTCACCTTCTGGGGCAAGAAGATGTTGTAAAAGTTAATGAGCCCCAGGAAAGCTTGGAGGTCTGTTCTGTTCTTGGGTCTTGGGGTGGTTTTGATCGCTTTTAGTTTGCTATTAGTGGGGTGAATGCCTTGCTTATCGATTAGGTACCCCAGGAACTCTACTTTCTCTGTACACAGTTGACATTTATTTTTTTTAACCTTTAGGCCGGAGTCTTTAAATTTCTGGAGAACCATTTTAAGACGCCTCTCTATTATTTCTCTATTCGGGGCTGCAATTAAAATGTCGTCAAAATATGGCACGACGCCCTTGATCCCTTGCAAAAGTTTCACTCCAATTTGGAATCGGTTGCATTTAAAAGTGCCTCGATGCGTAACGATCATCTATGCTTCCGCGGTTTTTTTATCTACAGGCAGTTGTTTGTACGCCTGTGCTAAATTCAATTTAGCGAAGACTTTTCCGCCCCCCAGGGAATGGAGAAGGTGTTGAACCACTGGCACCGGGTAAGCGTTCTGTTGAAGGGCATGATTAAGGGTGGCCCGGTAGTCCCCACAAATCCTTAACGATCCATCCGGTTTGATGGGTGTTACGATTAGGGTTTCCCAACGAGCGTGGTCGGTTGGTTCTAAAACACCCTGGGCTATTAATTTATCGAGCTGCTCATTGATCTTTGGTTTTAGGGCAAAAGGTACCCGACGAGGCTTAAGGCAGATGGGGGCTACTTCAGGGTTAAGGTTAAATGATATCGGGGTCCCCTTGTACTCGCCTAGTTTGTCAGCAAAGACGTCCTGGAAATCCTGGACGAGGGACTCCTCCCAGTCGTCGCTTCTGGTTTGGTGAATGCCGGCTACCTCGATCCCGAGTGGGGCGAACCATTGAAGGCCTAACAAACTAGGCCGGTCGTGGTCAATGACGGTCAGCGGTAATGATGTAGTACGATTTTTGAATGATACTTGGACTTGACTGGAGTCGACGACCGGAATTCGGTTCCCCTGGTAATCTTTGAGGATTATTCTTTGGGCTCTTAGGTCTTGACGCTGGACGGCAGGGATTAACTGTTTAAGGGTCTTCCAGGAAACCATCGAGAGGGACGACCCTGAGTCGACTTCCATCACGCAAAGTTGGTTCTCCATGGCGACCCTCACTCAGATCTTCTTTGCATCTAACGATGAAGCGTGACCGATGGTAATGGTTTGGTGTGTCTCTTCCCGTCTCGTTGAAGTGGCAAGTGTTTTATTTCTGTAGGAGTGGTTGTTCCATTGGTGGTTCAAGTGTTCCCGACTCACAGGATGATTCCCTGTGGTCTGGCGGTAGTTGTTTTCTCTCCGAATTGGGCTGGATCCTCCCTTGCTTCTACAGACCTTCCCTATGTGGCCTCTTTTCCCACAGGAATGGCAGAGCGCATCGAGGAATTTGCAATCTGATCATGGGTGGTTTGCCCAACAACCCACGCATTGGTGCGGTAATCTTCGATTTCACGGGTTGCGTTGGTCACGTTCGGACCGGAGCTGGTTGACCTCCTCTTCATCACTTTCTGATGGAGATTCGAGGTCCTCATGGTGGGCCGCTGTTGTGTGCCTCTCTGGGCGAGGTGAGGTATCGTTGCCAAGTTGACGGAGTGGTGCGTTGGCGCGGCGCATTCGAGCAGCCGATTTCCTGGTTGCTTCTGCTGCAGTAGCGTCTTTGATGACATCGGCAAGATCGATGTCCCCTTTGACCATGATCTTGCTCTGTGCTGTATGGTCATCTAATCCCAGAACTATTTGGTCTCTCAGAGCTTCTTGGAGGTCTGCAAACCCACAGAGGCCTCCCAGGTTCCGGAGGTCCGCGATGAAATCTGCGATGCTCTCTCCTTTCCGTTGGTCCCTCTGATAAAACTCATGTCTTCGGATAAGCGTTGGTAAGGCAGGTGCATAGTGGGCCCGTAGAAGGGGTGCAAGGACATCCCAGTCCATGGTTTTCACCTCAGCCGGTTTCACTAGTGCCTTGGCCGTCTTAAAGACGGCAGACCCACAATGGGTCAGGAACACTGCTCGCTTTTTCCCTGTAGTTGCATCTTTCAAGTTGTTGGTCTCCAGAAACATCTGGAAACGGTCCATGTATGAGTCCCAGTCTTCTTGTGCCAGGTCAAATGGAGCGGGTGGTATGGCGCCACCGGACATGTTTTTCGTTGTCAATGTGCCTTCAGCCACGTGCTCTGTTTGGTGCTCTGTGAGTGTTCAATCAGCTCAGATGTCTCCGCATCCCACCCTCGTCGCCAGTGTTAAGTTCTGCGCATGGGTGCAAGGAGCGGAGACGAGGCAGTGAACAGTGAACTTCAACTCTTTATTAAGCATACTGAACAGAGCAATCACCTAGGGCAGCAGCAGTCCTTTTATAGGGTTGGCTGCTGTCCTATTAGCCAATGAGAAACATGGAAGTGTTAAACCCTTGAACCAATGAGAGTTGGCCCGTTAACAGCCAATCAGATTTCCCAGAAAGGACCAATCCGATGTCGCTATTATCGGCCAATCAGAAGTACAGATTAGAACCCTGCTTTTTACTTAAGGTTGTTAAAACTTTATTAAATGCCTTTATTAGTTCATAACAGAAACAGTCAGAAAATAGGTGGCTTAGCCTCAAATAGGATGGCAAATATCTCAGAAGAGACCATCCCTTGTTTCTTAAGCTGTAAAGGTTGATGGGGAGGGAAGTACTTCCAGATTTACTAGATTCTGTTAATATAACTTTACAGTAAGAATTAGTCTATCTCAGGGCTGTCAAACTCGTGACCGGCCTGGCAGAGGTGGTATTCAGCAGGTTCTGACCAGTTCTGGAGAACCGGTAGCGGAAATTTTGAGTAGTCTGAAGAACCGGCAAATACCACCTCTGGCCCCGCCCCATCTATTCTCTGCCTCCCTGAGTCCCAGATGATCGGCTGAGTCTTCTTTTGTTGCCCTGCACAGGAGAACGGAGGTGGAAAGCAGGTTAGTGGGGTGGGGAGGGAATGGGGATTTTGCAGTAACCTTCTCCCAGGAATGGGGACTGAATGGGGATTTTGCATGAAACAAGTATTGAGGAAAAATGAACCAAAAAAAAGACCAAGTAATGCAAGTAATGAACAGTCAAAATTTAACTCAGGAGACTTCACATGAAGTTCCCAAAGCCTTGCAAACATACCAGATTTGCAAGGTAGTGTGGACAGGAAGAGTAGGGAGGGAATGGAGTAGGGAAGGAACGGAGATTTTAAAATATCCTTCCCCTGCCATGCTCACCAAACCAAACCACACCCACCAAGCCGTGCGTACAGAACTGGTAGTAAAAAAGTTTTAATCCTACCACTGCCCACAGATCGGATGCATCACATGTTAGCCACATCCCACTCGGTTTAGCAAAGGGGAAAAAAGTCCCAATATTCATGTGATGCTGCTGTCATGATGTGAGTTTGACATCCCTGGTCTATCTGGTCATGCTTCCTGTTCACACTACCTTGCAAATCTGATCTGTTTGCAAGGCTTTGGGAACTTCATATGATGCCTCTTGAGTTAAATTTTGATTGTTCATTCTATAATTACTTGCATTTTTTTCTCTTTTTTTGTGTTCATTTCCCCCCAATATTTGTTTCATTTATTGGTAAATCAAGTCATGGTGAGCATAATATTTTATAAATGTGTATATAAAACAATACATCCACCAATTACTGGATTTTTTTTTTTTTTGTTAGTTTCAGAGAAAAAATAGTTTTCAGTCTCATCTATTTCTTATATTTGTAAAACTATATTATTTGCAGTGGCCCATGCTCTGTTGTTGCCACAGCTAAGCATCCTAATGTTTTCCAAGGATAACTCTTATCAATATACATCTCCTAAACATTACTGATAATGTTTTCCTAAATATTATACTGAAGTTGAAAATTTCACACAGCGTGAACCATAAAATCATTACCAGTTTTGAATATTTTCTATACTGAGATGATAATGATAACTGCTGCATCCCAATGGGGACTGAACACTTATTATTGAATCCTCAAACCCCCAACAGGCTTGTTAGGGGATTATGGGGAGGGAGAGTATTTTGGAATGACCAATCATGGATTAGATAAAGCCTTGAATTACATTATTCCTAAAAGATCTTAAGAGTATAAGCTCTTCATATTTTAAAAACTTCATCTTATTACATATAGAAGAACAATATGAATAATGCAGGAAAGAATCATGCAGAAACTCTGCATCTTTGAAATGTTCAGGAATTCATTCACAAGGTATAATCAGATCTCACTGGCTGATATTCTCCAACAGAATATCAACATTCTTCAAGACACACACAGGTAAATGAACAAGGCTGAATATATTTCTGTCACCCCTTTCTCTCATCAGCTAGCCTTAGACAGTTCAAGAGATCCTGCTGATACATGGAGCCCCAACTGGAAACTGACAGATATTATTTTATACTAGTTAGGAATTCTAGATTTAATAATTGAAACTCCTTTCCTAGTGCCACTGGACTAGGAAAATGGAACACCTATCAATTCTTGGCTGCTTCCTTTCTGTTACAATCCCAATTATGTTTTTGTAGATGCATGGATGCTAAGGAACCAATGGAGCTAGACAAGAAGTAATAGATAGGAGGAAGAGAGCCATAGTAATCTATGGTGGGAAAAATTGGGAGTCTGGTAGCATATTTTTCCATTTAACACATTTTATTAAAAGTCATAAGCTTTCATGAGCTGCAGTGTACTTCATCAGATATGTAGAATGGCTAGACTGATATAGGATTTAAACTGGGTATGGTTGAAGGAAGGATAGAAGGTTGGTTATGCAGATGCCAGATACATATCAGAGGGATTACATTATTGTTTGTAATGTATTTGCCGAGATGTTTTGAAACTGCCTGAAACTTTTTGAAGCATTTGAGTTAACAATGTCTTGCTTAATGTTGAAGTTAGTCTTAGGGTTTCTCCCTCGCACCAAAACAGTCACTTTGAAATCTGCCATAGAGTGTCCTGAGAATCTGAAACATTCTGATATTCTTTTGCTGTTACCAATAGTTTGAATACAAATATCATTTTTTAAATTTATTTTGTGCAACATTAAATTGTAGATTTAAATTTTTATTGTGTATATACTATATATACAGTATGTGTGTGTGTGTATATGTGTGTATGCATATATATGTATATAATGTATATACACAGTATACACATACAATGAAATTCACATAAGACCCTGAGACCAGACCCACCATACACACACACACACACACATACACATGACAATCCCCAAACACACCTGCACCCTCCAAAATTCCCTACCCCCAAAAAACACACAAGCTTCCACACAACAGACCAAGTAATACTGTCCAACAGCTCACTGATGGTAGTCCTTAAGTTCATTGTTAAGTGCAATTATAACCAGCCCCAGGTTAGGTGGCTACCTGTATTGAAATATTGATTTGCCACTCTGTGCAATGTAATGCAGTGCAGTCTCATAGTCCAGTATGGAGTGTTAATTAATAATGTGTTTCAATGGTGTGAGTCCTGGGTTATAGGTGTACTGGTGTTTTGTTTCCATGGAATTGACTGATTCTATTCATTTGTCTTTTGATCTTATTGAGTGGGTAGTTCAGTGTCCAGAATTCTTGTTTAATTCTACCTGTTGAACATCTTTGTCAAGTGAAGAACAAATACAATTACAAGCAGATTTAAGGGCATGTTTTGGATAGAAGCTAGTGGCATGTAGTTATGGATGGCAATCTATATAATGTGATATGCATATGCTCGTTAGTAGGTATGAAGGAAGTTTTATTTTTAAATTTTTCATATTAAAATGGTGAATTTTGTCCATTTAATTATGAATGACACCATTTTAAAAAGTATTGTAGGAGTTTTCCACTTAATATTTACTTAACTAAAATAATTGGCACATGATAAGGTGATTTGGAGAAAACATGCTGCGTAAAATCTGTATTCTGTTTCCAGGAGTGTGAAATAAATTTTAAAATAAATCGATTTTTATGCATACCAGTGACTCACAATATTTCCATTTTAAAAAAATTAATTGCCTAAATAATAAACCTTTTCCCCAAAAACCTCTCTCTGAAACAGTCAGCTTGATTCATTCCTTGAAATGAAATTATGTTGACAGATTCAATATTCTCAGCAAGTTTGTAGTAGTCTGAGTAGAGAACTTTATTGGAGACCAAAGTTTGTATATATATATACACACACACACACACTGCCCATCACCAAGAATTCAATCTTAACTGACCCAAGGTTGACTCAGTCTTTCATCTTTCCAAGGCCAGTAAAATGAGACCCAGATTGTTAGGGGCAATATGTTGACTCTGTAAATTGCTTAGAGAGGGCTGCTGTAAAGCACTTAAAATGGTGTATATGTCTAAATGCTATTACTATTGTTGCATTGAAATCTCCCTCCCTCTCTCTCTCTCTCCTAATCAGGTCTCAAATTTGGTAATGTGTCAACCCTATGTGGTGTTATATTTCAGAATAAAATAATACCATTACATTACAGTAGAAGTAAATTGCAACCTAAGTAAAAAAATGAATTCCAGAGCTCTGTTGTTAAGGAAAGCTCTGTTCTCCATCCACCATCTATTCAAATACAATATTTCACTCTTAAACAAAGACTTGGAACAAGTTACAGCTTTCCTATCCTGTGAAGAGTCCAATCATCCTAAGGTACATTTTAAGTTTCATAATTTTAAATATGTATTCCATCTATGCTCCAAATGGATTCCTTTCCTTGTTCTGCATCCCAGAGTTTTGGGGCCTCTGGATAAACATTGATCACATTGTATTGTCACTGTTCTATCATCATCACTGACCACCCATTTCTTCAAAGCCACCAACCTCTCTTTAAGCAAAATACATTGTGAGGAACACTTCAACAAAGAAATAAATAAACCCTGTGTCTTGGCAAACAAAACCAATTCATCTCATAACACAACCAGATGTTGCCCAAGCAATGAAGGACAGGGATGAGGTACAACTATCTGAAAGCTGGAAGCATTGTAGTATTATGAAGACTGAAGTCCTTGCTTCAGTGGAGGACACCTCCATGCATCCAGAGGCTCCCTGAAGCCTAGAATCAGCCATGAAATGGTGGTGGGATAAGCCCCTGCAAACTGATATAAATGCATGTTTTAATTTCACAGAGAAGATTTAGCAGTATGTCTAACAGACAAGTTACAAGCCATTATCATCACAGAATGCACTTTGCACTACCGCTCAGTACTCTTACAAATGGCATCTTCTTCCAAAAATGATAATGCATTGTGCTATGTTAATTCTTTTGAAGATCAGATGTTTAAACAGTATGTCCATATACAAATAAATCATATGATTAGCTGTGGGGATTTGCATTTCCTTTAGGAAGCTTATTGCTTAATACATGCAAAATCCAGCTCATGCTTCACTGGTTTTAAGCAACACCTTAAACAACAAACACTCTATTTGTGTAGAAGGGTGACTCCATATAAAATATGCATGCTTTTTGTTGTATATATATTTGCATACTCATAATACTGCATTCTGATTGGTCTGCCATTGCCGCCCATTGATTGGTTGCTTGAATAATGTTGTAATTGGTCCGCCTCATGGCGGGAAGTTTAAGAAGCTGTCATTGGCCGCGAGCCACAAGCAGCCTCTATAAAAAGAGGCTGCCGCGGCTCCGGTTTTGTTGAAGTTACTGATAGCAAATAAAGAGCTGAATTCACACTGGTCTCGAGTCAGATCTTTCCCACGACAGAACACTTTTTTCAAAGATGGTGATATGCATATGCCAAAATTGTTCATCTAAGAGTATTAGGTGGGTTAACTTGCATAGAGCCTTTTTAAGGTCCATGATATGTGCTTTGTTCTGCTGAAATTAATATAATTTCTCTCTGAACAAGGTTCACCTCTGAATTATGATTTGGCAACATTGAAGCTATTTTTGCCCTGGAAAAAAAAGAGGACCTGTTCAAGGTGAATTCACTAAAACCTGCCCAGTCCCTGAAGACTATTGAGGGGAGAAGGGAGTCCAATCTTTATCACCTTTAAAACCTAATTCCAAGCTAATAACCATTCATATAAGGAGGTAGGGAGTACAAACAAGAAGAAAAGAAAAGAAACATAAGGAAGTAGAGAGTAATGGAAAAGATAGAAATCTCAGTTTCAAAGTAGGAGATATAATGAAACATACCCAAGACACATAAAGGACTCAAATGCCTATACATTAATGCTAAAAGTTTAGAGAACAAATAGGGCGAACCTGAAGTATTAGTACATAAAGGCAAATATGATACAGTTGCCATGACTTTTCTTAAAAAAATATTTTTTAAATTTTTTTCTATATAAAGAAAGAGCAACAGTTTCAAACAGTGTGTTGCCTGGTTACAATTAATTTGAGCAATGGTCATCATCATAATAGAAATCATGTTCATTAGTAGTGATCAAAAAATAACAATATTTTCTCAACATAATATTAATATTTATTGTTAATACTGTCATATTAATAATAAACACATCATAATAAGCCCCCATACTAAAATTAATCCTTCTCTTATAATTTTAAATGTTCTAGCTTCTGTTTCTGTTAGTTATCCATTGATAAAACAAATCTCCATGTTTCAAAATATTCCATGTCTTCCTTCTCTTTAATTTGAAATGTTAATCTATCCATTTCTGCACATTCTAGTATTCTTTTTAATTATTATCTTCTTTTCTATAGGGATCTCCACACCTTTTCAATGTTGTGCAAATACAATTCTGGCCGCTGTTAACACAGTATTACCATGTTTCTCACAAAATAAGACCGGGCCTTTTTTTTTTTTTTTTTGACCCCTGAAAAAATGGCTAGGCTGTCTTTTGGGGGTGACTTAATTTCCTCCCCCACCTAGAGCAGCCCATATGCACGTACCTCGCCAGAGGCCATTTCTATCGGCCAACGAAAGCTCCCCAAAGGCAGAGTCCCCAGCTGCTTCAGGGTGTGGCGTGGCTGCCAGTGTCCCCTCGCCTTTAGGCAGTCTCTTTCGGGTGATGGAAGCTCCCCAAATGCAGTCATCAGCCACTTCGATCGGCCGGTAGAAGCGGCTTCAGGGCGAGCATGCGCACATACACACACACACACACACTCCCCACAGTAGTAATGGAAGACTTTGACTACCCTAATATCAACTGGGAGACAAACTCTTCAGCAAGTAGGAAATCAAATTAGATTCCTAAACAATTTAGCTGACAACTTTGTCATCTAAAAGATAGAGGAAGGAACTAAAGGAAAAACTATACTGGACCTAATTCTTACTAATAGAGAAAAAAATGAGTTTAACAAACAAACAGAACCAAAAAAATTCCATGGATAAAAATCCTAAAGAGGAAACAACTCAAGAAGTTTGGAAAACTCTGAAAAATATAATCATAGGAGCCCAATCCAATATAATACCACTGAAAAAGAAAAACAAGAAATCCAAGAAGAAACCAGCATGGTTGCACAAAGATCTCCTTGGTAAACTGAAAGATAAAAACAATAAGTACAAAAAATGGAAAGAGGCACACATAAATAAGGCAGAATATCAGCAGATAGCCCAAATATGCAAAGATGAAGTCACAAAAGCAAAGGTTCAGAATGAACAAAGACTTGCAAAAAAAAAAAAAGTCAAAGATAATTTTTTAAAAAGGTTTTTTCAATATATAAATAACAAGGAAAAAAGTCAAGGAAACAGTTGGTGCACTAAAGAATGAAGATGGCAAGGAAGTAACAGGCAGTAGGGAGAAAGTCTGATTCTTTGCATCAGTCTTCATGCAGAAAGCCCAACCTACAAAATACATAACTGTAAAAGACAGACTAGAAATAAAAATTAAAATAAGCAAGAAAATGGTAGAGAACACCTGTCTGATCTTGATGAATATCAAGGACCTGAATAACCTCCAGCTGAATTCATTTCCAAAGTAAAGCGAAGAGTAGTTTCATTGTAATTGTGCACAGGATAATGTCTTCAAGGTACAGAAGAGTAAATGAGTGAAATTAATGGTAAAGTCAACTAAAAGAAATGAGGACACATACCAAAAAGCTTCTACTGTATGATGCTGAACTTGTTGACTGTAATGAAATTGGAATGTGGAATGCATTCTTCCAAGTAATGATAATCTGTTGAAAGAGAGCACATGGTGAAAAAAGAAGTTAATAC
Source organism: Hydrophis major (assembly GCA_033807585.1). NCBI lineage: Eukaryota > Metazoa > Chordata > Lepidosauria > Squamata > Elapidae > Hydrophis > Hydrophis major. The sequence continues at coordinate 293,113,873 of CM066328.1, read as the reverse complement.
TGAACAGCAGAGAAAAAGATAGAAAATGAAGAAGGATAAATAGAGAAGCTTCAATTATTATGACTTTACTAATTTGCTAGAGATAAAAGATTTGAACTGTTAGTGTTGATGGCAGGAGGCACAATGATCATGATGAAAAACCGATTTAGTTCAGTGTAATTACATACTGAAGACAACAGAATATAATTTTCAGTGTATGATATTTTTGTATATAATGTTTAGCCTCCAATTGTAAGATTTGCTACTCCAATAAATACATTTGAATGCTGTACTACAAGAGCATAGAATTATAAACCATAATGTTGACTGCCATTTTTGTAAATACATTTTTTTTTATGCAAAAGATGGAAATAACACAAACAAAATATAGATTTAGGAATAGGGACAGTCTGATTTTGCGTGTATTGAAATTAGTCAGGAATTGAAAAAAATAGACTAAGTTACATATTTAATAGCTATTAAGTCAGGTGATTGTTTTTAATAAAATAGTCTCATGGTGTGATAAAAATTGCATATACACTCTTATGTTTTTGTTTTAAAATACCAATGGCATTGTTGCATTGTGAGTGGGAACATAAGAATTGTAGGCACCATCCTACAATCATTTAGTAATCTTAATTAAAATCATAACCATAATCTTTCATCCTTAATGTCATTCCAGCACTACAATTTAATGGAAATTTTTTGAAGTTTCAATTATTTAATATAAGGATGATTAATGCAGATAGCAGTCAGAATTCTGTTCAGTGATGATCTGACTGAATGCTGTTCACATATAGTTTTAATGTGTTTGTGTGTGTAATGCAGAATCAAGACCAGTTGGGTGTGAACATTAGGCAGACATTATCTTCAATAATTACAGCAGAAAAAACATTAAAAAACATTACCTTTTTGTCATGTCCATATGCATCAGGATAGCACTTAAGCTTTCTTGCTTCTGGCTTCAACTACTGATTCACACACAGTTGCTATGCTAAATCATAGTTTACTTAAGGTCAAGGGATAATTACAATCAGAGCATGCAAACCAGAATCTCAGACACTTGCCTGAATGTTTTGCTTTTACATAGGAGTATTCAGAAGAGTAGTCCAATATCAGTCTAGATTCCAAGAGCAGAATCAGCCAACCAGAGGTTTCTTACACAAACAGGATTCACAAGAATGGCAGATAAATCTAGAATTTATCTTTGTTTCTATTTGCTTTAAGTTACCTTGCTTTACATTTATAGGACTACATAATGGTTATATAAAACTGATTTTTATTGTAGACTAACAATTGGTATCTTTGTTTCAAAAGAATCAGGCATCTAAAAAGGGATAATATCAATTGGCATTAAGGAACAGCTTTTGGACATAACTCAAATGATGATTCTTTCAGAAAATCTTATAAACAGATGTTGTCCCTTGCAGTTTGAGACAAAATATTTGTACTATCTTAACTCATGGATCACTTTTAGTGACATTCATTATTAGTGTCAATCAGATTTACTTTGCTAGTTTACTTATTTATTTGTTCAACATTTGTGCACCACTTTTAATTTGGGTAAATCCTAAAGTAAATTACTATGCTGGAAAAAAAAACTGAAGAAAACGAACAAATTGAATTGTGGACATTATCCTGAGTTCTAATAAAGTAACATGGCACTACCATAAAAAATGCATAGATCTCTCACAAGATAGTAGGAATGTACATCAGGCTTTGTTAAATGAAGTTCCTATCTTCATTGGTCTAAAGTGGAAAACCCAAAATGAACATACCTGATTTTCACCAGGTGAAATTTTACAGGCAAACTATGAAGTTGGTGATACATTTCACTTTCATTAAAACCAATGTATAGGTATTCAAACCATGTGCCTTTCAAAGGTGATTTTCTTGTTTTTCTTTCTGAGAACTCTGTATTTGTTGTTCTGGAAAAGAAAGTTATGAAATTTATCCTTGTGATTATGGAATGAACATGATGATTTTTAGATAAAAGGACCTTTTACAATACAAAAGTTTAGAAGTTAAGGTTCCATGCTGGAAACCAGGAGACTGTAAGCTCCAGATATACCTTAGGCATGAAAATCAACTGGGTGACTTTGAGTTAGTCACTCTCTCTCTCAGTCTACAATGTCACACTCAGATGAAAAGCCAGCTGTACGATATTAGCACACTCCGAAACCCTCGCAACCAATTGGTCCAGACAGGTGGAGACCTGATTGGTCAAAGGCTCGACCGTGATTGGAGCACTAGGAATCTACCGCAATTGGCTGTGCCGATCGCGGGAGATTCAAAGTGCTGCCATTCAATCTGCGGGGCCATTCAATCTGCCAGTTATATCAGTTAAATTTAGACTTTCCTTAGGCAAAATTTCAAGGGAAGTGACGTAGTTATCATAACTTTCGTTTAGTGATGATAGAATTAGGTAGACTTGATGTAATTCAGAGAAAATAAGCTCTTTCTTGTGCAGTTCTTGAAAAATGCTTTTTATAGAATTCAAATGACTCAGCATATCACCATTCGTCTGGAGATGCGTTCTGAAAAGTTTCCGTGTAAGATTTATGTGAACACCAACGTTATCTTGGACATAAATCCTCTTCAGCTTCTGCCAACACCCAACAGCCGTTTGTTCTCCGTGGATATGAACAAGTTGCTGGTCAGATAGTGTTAGTCCTATTATGCAAAGAGCTTGTTCATTTTTCTGCTTAGTCTTTTATCTTTTGTCTATCTTCCTCAATCTCTGGATCCCATTCCTCTACGTTTGGTGGATTTTCAATTATGTTCCACAGACCTTCTCTTCGTAGAAGTAGACTACATTTCATAGACCATGATACATAGTTTGTTCCATCTAGCTTGGATATAAGGGACAAACTTTGTAGATTGACTTGTGCCATGTTTTCTTATATGGATATAAAACTATAATTAATAAAACACAGCTGTCTGTTTACTGTAACGTATAACAACACAAACTCTCACTTTTTACATAAATCTGTTTTATCCTAGTTAAACTGACTATGCAGCCTCTGGGCCCATAACCAGTGTCAAGCCTGGTTTCCCCAACCAGGGTTAAGGAGACAAGCTAAACAGAATGTGCAGCGTTAGTCAGATAGGCATACAGATAAATGTGTGAGATAAGTTTGTATGTTCGTTAACATACAGTAAAAATAACAGATACGCTTGTGTTATCAAAAATATAGTTTATTCCACTTAGAGTTTTATAGCATAGTCAAAGTAACAGACCATTAGTCATGTATCGTTTTAGTCAGTCCATTCAAGGATATTCAATTAGCAAAGTCGGTGTAGAATATCCAATGTCAGTTCACTTACAAATCAGTCCTTTCTCTCTCCCGTTCCAGTAGGGGAAAAATGCAGTCTTGAATCCATCCAGTAATTAGGGATCATAAAGCCAGAGAGAGCAAGCTGCCGTGCCTTGCTTCTTTTATGGTGCTTTTACAACCACTCCCTTAATTACATTCCTACAGTTAAAGTTGCAGACACTTTAACTAATAAACCATGATAACATATTTATTATTTTACCTAAACCAGTTAGGGTAAACAATGTTATCCCTAACACTACCTCTCAATGTTCTCCTGGCACACACTCAAGCGTCTGGTTCCCACCATCCGCCACCATGAACTGGAAGACCAAACACTAACCCTCAAAGACTACCAGGGGAACCGAATCCCTGTAGTCAGCAGGGGGCATTTTAAGGTCACCTTTAAGGGCCACACAGAAGTGCTACCCCTGACGATCATCAACCAAGATCACCCAAGCCTGTTGAGATTCCAGTGGTTTGCACCCCTGGGCATTGAAGTAACCAGCATACACCACATCGGAGAGGCGGACTGGGAAGCGGCACTCATGAGGGACTTCCGGGAAGTCTTCGATAACAGTCTAGGCAAGTACCGGGGGTCCCCTATCTAACATAGACCCGAGTATCACGCCAATCCGCCTTAAACCCAGGCGAGTGCCATTTGCACTCAAGCCCAAGATCGATGAGCAGCTTGACAAGCTCATCGCACAAGGGGTGCTGGAACCAATCGATCATGTCCGGTGGGAAACCCCAATTGTCACCCCCTTCAAGCCAGATGGGTCAGTGAGAATTTGTGGTGACTACAAGGCCACCCTAAACCATGCGCTCCAACAAAGCACATACAGTAGTCCAGCATCTTCTCCACTCACTGGGGGAGGCTGGATCTTCGCAAAGCTTGACCTGGCACAAGCCTACCAGCAACTGCCGGTCGACGCCACAACAGCAGAAGCCCAAACCATCGTAACACACTGAGGGGCTTTCCACTGCAACCGGCTCCAATTTGGAGTCAGCGTGGTACCCGGGGTCTTCCAAAGCCTTATGGAAAGACTCCTCCAGAGAATAGAAGGGGTTGTGCCCTACTTTGACGATGTCTTGGTGGCCATGAAAAATGAGAAACAACTAGAAGCCAGGTTGAGGGAAGTACTTCAGAAATTCAGAGATTTGGGACTTAAAGTCAAGAAAGGGAAGTGCCAACTACGGGCCGAAAGGGTTGAATTTCTAGGATACCTCCTAGACAAACAAGGGATTCACCCCACAGAAAAGAAACTGAGAGCCATAAGGGAGGCACCATGACCAAAAAACAAAACGGAATTACAGGCTTTCTTGGGATTGTTAAATTTTTACAATGTCTTCCTAGCTCAAAAGGTAACTGTGGCGGAACCGCTGCATAGGCTGTTAGATAAAACAGCCACCTGGACTGGGGAGCATGGGAGGAGAGCGCCTTCAACAACACAAAGAACCTGCTAACATCCAACGCGGTACTAATCCAGTACAACGAGACCCTGCCATTGATGGTAACTTGCGATGCGTCACCATTCGGGATCATCGCCATCCTCAGCCACCACCTACCAGACGGGACGGAAGAACCCATTGCTTTCTCATCAAGGACACTTTCAAAGCCAGAGCGGAACTTCAGCCAACTCGACAAAGAGGCCCTAGCTGTCGTTGCCGGCGTCAAGAAATTTCATGAATACCTTTACGGTAGGACTTTTACAATCATAACAGATCACAAGCCACTGTTTCCTGGTGGGAAACAGGGCCACACCGAACATTCTATCGCCAAGAATGACAAGGTGGTTTGAATTCCTAGCAGCATACAATAACCAGCTGATACACCGACCCAGCAAGGACATCGCCCATGCAGACGCCCTGAGCCGGTCACCCCTACCAGACCGGGAAGACGACCCAGCACCCACAACAGAAGTACTCCAAATAGAGACAATATCCAACCCACTCGTGACCATGCCAGACATTGCCAGAGAAACAAATAAAGACAAATAAAAATGCTGGCACGAGTCTTGAGCTGGGTGGGAAAAGGATAGCCGGAAGGGGGCATAGACGAACTATTCAGACCCTTCCAGAACAGACAAACTGAACTCTTTACTGAAAAGGGCTGCATACTTTGGGGGGACAGAGTAGTAATTCCGGAAAAATTACAGGAAAAGGTATTGGGAATGTTGTATGAGGGGCACCCAGGGATGGTTAAAATGAAAAGCCTAGCCAGAAGCTATGCATGGTGGCCAGGAATGGATAAACAGATCGAAACCTGGGTTGCCAAATGTAAAAAATGCCAAGAATCCAGATCCAATCCTCCCGCCACCCCAACCCAAGAATGGGAAAACCAAGAGGTCCGTGGTCTAGGATTCATATAGATTTCGCGGGGCCAAACAAGGGACATATGTACCTTATCACAGTAGATGCTTACTCCAACTGGTTGGAGGTAAGCACCATGAAGTCAACCACAACAGAGGTGGTGATAAGGAAATTGAGTAAACTTTTCGCTACACACAGCCTGCCAGACGTAATAGTGTCGGACAACGGGCCCCAGTTCACTGCACTAGCATTTGAACGATTTCTGGCAGGCCAAGGGATAGGCCATGCATTAACCGCACTGGAAAACCCGGCAGCGAACGGGCAGGTGGAACGCATGGTCCAATGCACCAAGAAAGCCATCCAGAAAATAGAAACAGCCAATATACAGGACAAAATCAATAAAATGCTCCTCATTTAACACATTACACCTAGCGCAACCACAAATAAAAGCCCGGCGGAACTAATGATGGGCAGGAAACTACGTTCAACACTAGACAGAATGCACCCAACATATAACCCAGACAAACCCCCAGGCTCCTCCAGCAAACACAGAAAATTTAGCGTAGGGGACCTAGTATACGCCAAAAATCTCACAGGAGAACCACTCTGGGTGCCAGATAACTGGGCCCCTATCATACTGACTGGAAATAAGCAACGGAAAAAACTGGAAAAGGCACATAAACCAACTTAGGTCAAGAATAGCTGTCACCACCAGCCAGACACCCGAACAAGAAACTAGAAGGGGGGGAATCAGCAAGCGATAGAGAAAGAACCGAAGAGAACCAACTAATGCAAGCAGAACACCCCCCACCTAGAATAGACAAACCAATAAACCGATGCTACTCACCTGTAGACGCAGGACCAATGGAACACGAAACCCCGGAATCTTCACCTGGAAGGAGCAGCCAAACCAGCTCACCCAGCCAGGAAAAACCTGGCGGGAGCAGAAGCGGCAGCTCAACCAGCCCAGGTAGACCGGGAGGGAGCTACCAAGAAAGGCCCAGCTCAACGTTCCAGGCAGTTCCATCCCAAGGAACTGGAACGACAGAGAAGGCATCCGAACTGGTCAGCGACCACACCAGAACTGAACTGCACAAGTCAAGTAGGCAGGTGCAAAGCCCCGCCTACCTATGTGACTACATCACTATGCACCGACGGACGAAACCAAGAGGGAAGGGGTGTATGATATTAGCATACTCCAAAATCCTCACAACCGATTGGTCCGGACAGGCGGAGACCTGATTGGTCGAAGGCTCAGCCATGATTGGAGCACTAGGCATCTACCGCGATTGGCTGTGCCGATCGTGGGAGATTCAAAGTGCTGCCATTAGCCGCCGAGCTGCGAGCCAGCCCTATATGAAGGGCTGCCGTGGCTCGCATTGTCAGACTATTCTCATTCCAAATAAAGAGCTGAAATCACTAGAATGGTCTCGTGTCTCTTTCGAACCAATCCACCTCAGATCTAACACCAGCCAGTCAATTTCTGTCACAATCAATGGATCAGCATTTGGCTGATCTGAAAAAGCAAGTTCTGTACCTCTGCAAAAAATGTTAGGAAACAACAACAAAAACAACAACAACAACAAAGATTTAAAGATAATTATAATGATCCTCCCTGTGACAGAACTGATGTGACTGAACTGATGATTAGAAGCTGAGGTGGCAATATAATGAGCTCTTTAGTCTTTTCTGTAATATAAGTTAAGTTATCTGGTTAACATATGCTGCAAAATATGATAATGTGACTGCTAATCACATTGATAACAATGACGTAGAACAAACCACTCAGTATTTTTCTCAGTACCAAGATCTCAAGACCCCAAAGCAATGATTGTGTGATTGCACTTTTTTTCTGATAAAAGACACTGCCAGGCAGTTATTAAAATCATCCCCTCTTCCTGCTTCTCCTCATCTCCCCCCTCCATGGTGTTTTACATGAATTACAAATAGGGGAATTGTTCAGATTGAAACTGAACAGCACATAGCACACTGAGACCCCAAAATAAACCTGCATGAAACCCTACAGTATGACTAGATTAAAGCACCTTTTAAAAATGTCTGCTCTTGATAAATGCATTTCTGTTTTCAATTTCTTCTCTTCCTTTTCAGAATCTGGACTCTGGCCAAATCTAATGTACATTCCTACTGAAAAGCAGTATTGTATAACACCAGTGACTGGAGAGAACAAGCATAAAAGTGATGTCAAAGAAAGTACTTAAAATGTGTCCATCTTAGAATCTGGCATACAAAGAGCTAATACCACAAACAGACCACCTGTACATTATTAGATGGTAATTTTATGCCATGGCATGAACAGCAGGGTTTTCTGGGAAGACTCTACATGTCTGGATGGTTCAGATATAGACATACTTTACAATATATAACACAAAGCCACCTTTTATTCATTACTGTGAATGAAGCTAGGTGCTTGTCAATTTACAGTCATCATCTATTCTCTTGTCCTCTTTAAATCAATTCAGTATGGTTTTCAACACTAACTACACCTCTTACCCTTAAGGTGGAAAATAAAATATGTGAAGTAAAACTGGCCCAGGCATTAGTAAAGGTTACTTATTTGCAGAAATAAATTTTCAATATAAAAAACAAGTTCTGTTATGCTGAAACATCCTTTTTTCCTTAGGCCCCTGATGAGGTTTCCAGATGGTTGCCCATTCCTAATTTAAAAACCAAGTCTAGCCTGGGTAGAGAGAGTTGGTTTTGGAGTTGTTGAGGAGTCTTTGAGAGTTGAATGATGCCAATTTGTTTGAACTTAGAAAAGCAGTAAATGACATTTAGAAAATGACATTTGGCAGTTGGGGGCTAGAAATTCATTCTTGAATGATTAAAACAAATAGTTAAAGGAAGTTCAGAAAGCATGGTTTTCAGAATTCTTTCTGACTTTGGTAACACAATAGCCATAGGAGACATCTGTATTTGGTTCTGTGAAATGAAGTAATGTGTTCTGTCTCTTGGCATGTCTTTGCAATCTCCTTTCATGTTACATCCATGTTTGGGTGTATGCATGCAATTAGACACACAGGGCAAGTGTTATACATTCCATGAAGGTGGTATTCAGCAGGAGAAGAAGCATTTGATTTATTTTGTCGTCAATGTCGCCGTGGTCCATTTTGTGCAGGGTCTGTTTTACAAATTGAACCATTCGCTCAGTCCTACCATTGGCCGCAGGGTGAGCTGGCGATGTTAAAGCATGGCGGATGCCCCAATCTGCCAGGTATTGTTCGAATGGCAGGGCAGTGAATTGGGGGCCATTATCTGAGATGAGGACATCGGGAAGTCCGTCAGTAGCGAATAGTTTATTCAGTTTTTTAGTGACTGCGTCTGTGGTGCTGCTTTTCATTTTGTGGACTTCAAGCCAGTTTGAATAGGCATCCACTGTTAGGAGGAAAGTGTGTCCTCTTGTGGGTCCTGCAAAATCGATGTGGATATGGGACCAAGGACCTCAAGGCATTTCCAACTGAGTTGGGGGAGTCTTTGGAGGAGCGGAATGAGTCTCCTGGCATTTACTGCATTTTGCTACCCAGATCTCTATCTATCTTCCATCACGCACGGTCGATTCTCAATAGTAACCCTTATGCGGATCTTTCTTGCATCGAACGATGAAGCGTGGCCGATGATAATGGTTTGGTGGGCCTCTTCTCATCTCATTGAAGAGGCAGGTGCTTGATTTCTGTAGTAGTTGTGGTTGTTCCATTGGTGGTTCAGACAGTCCCAGTTCTCAGGAGGTTGGCCTATCTCCCAATGGAGGTTGTTCTCCCTTCGGTTGGGACTGGACTCTCGTCTGCTTCTGCAGACCTTTGCGATGTGGCCTTTTTTCCCGCAGTTACGGCAGAGTGCATCGAGGAATTTGCAATCTGATCGCGGGTGGTTTGCCCCACAACCTGCACATTGGCGCGGACCTCTCTGGTTCCTTTGCTCTCATTCCGAGTGGAGCCGGTTGACCTCCTCTTCATCACTGTCTGAGGATGACTCGAGGTCTTCGTGGTGGGTAGTGGTAGCGTGCTTCTCAGTGGCGAGTGAGATCTCATTGGCGAGTTGGCGAAGCGGTGTGTTTGCTCAGCGCATTCGAGCGGCTGACTTCCTGGTTGCTTCTGTGGCAGTAGCATCGGCGATGACATCTGTAAGGCTGATATTGCCTTTGCCATCAGCTTACTCTGCACGTGTGGTGCATTTAAACCCAGAACTATATGGTCTCTTAGGGCTTCTTCTAAGTTTGCAAAACCACAAAGGCTTCCTAGGTTCCGGAGGTCGGCTACGAAATTACCAACACTCTCATCCTTCCATTGGTCCCTCTGGTAAAATTCGTGTCTTCGTATCAGTGTAGGTACTGCGGGTGCGTAATGGGCCCGGAGGATTGGAGCGAGGGTATCCCAATCCATGATCTTCACTTCTGCTGGTTTTGCTAATGCTTTAGCCATTTTGAAAACGGCGGGGCCGCAATGAGTCAGGAACACCGCTCATTTCTTGCAAGGTGTAGCATCTTTTAAATTGTTGGTCTCTAGGAACATCTGGAAGCGATCTATATACGAGTCCCAGTCTTCGGTTGCTGGGTCGAATGGAGCGGGTGGCATGGCGCCGCTGGTCATCTTGCTGTCCGTTGCGTGCACTCTTTCACCACGTGTTCTGTCTTGTTCGATGTGTTCTAGTCAGCTCTATCGTCTCCGCATCCCACCTTCGTCGCCAGTGTTAAGTCCTGGGCATGGGCGCAAGGAACGGAGACGAGACATCGGACGGTGACTTCAACTCTTTATTAACAAGAAAGAACGGAGCAAAATATCTGGGCAGCAGTAGCTTTTTTATAGAGCTTGCTGCCATCAAAACAACCAATGAACTGAGTCTATCACTTTCACAAGCATCCAATCAGGGGGTCCCGTTAACAGCCAATCAGACTGGCGAAAACCAACCAATCATGACTCGCTATCTACGGGCCAATGAGAAGTGCAGGATTACAAGCCTGCTGTAAGACAAAGCTGTTGAGGGTTGTATCGCTGCGTTAGCTTAGTCCATAACAATAAGTGTGACAATGCACAAGACAGCATTGCCAACCAGTGGAAGAATGATTTCGTGGTATACCTTTTAAAACTAAAACTTTTGCAATTGTTGCAAAGGGAAAACATTATTGTAATTCTTATACAATTTGTGATGCTATAAAAACATATTTGTTTCAAGTCAGGTGAAATAAAAAAGAATATCTGAACTGAAACCAAAGCTTCTCCTTAAATCATTTGCCTTTGTGACAAAGAATATTATGCATTCTGGTGAAGTAATTGAGGAATTAAGAGTCCTAAAAACCAAATGGAAAAAAAACCCAGTATCTCACTGTGAATTATTTTACTTACATATTATGAGAATCCATACTCTCTCTGGGCTGCAAATATCTGAATGGCCATTAATAGTAGCAAGGGGATGGGGTTTTCTTATCTCTATCTGCCCCTTAATGTAGGGGATGAAGGGAGGCAAATGACTCGATGTATGTCATAATATGGTCATGCAAATGATGCATGTTAGAGATCATGATGTATGTGTTGTGATTTTTATGTTGGCATGTGGTGGTTGAGGATATCACTGATGGATCCTAGTTATGAAATCACATCAAAATATGATATCTAACTGATAAAAGATTGTTCTAAAATATTATTTTTACAGTTTTTGCACACTAATTGGAATACCTTTAGACACTCCATCCCTATCAATGCTTTTGCAATAAAAAATTGACATATTTGAGTAGTATTAAATCATAGAATTAGAAATAACCATAGGGGTCATATAGTCAACCCCCCTATATAAACATGATCCAAGACAGAAGGGCTAATTCTGGCCACTGTAGATCAAGCCTTAAGAACAAATGCATACAAATCCAAAATTGAGAAGTCAACAATAGACAGTAAATGCTGCCTCTACAGAGAAATTGAAGAAACAGTAGATTACCTAGTTAGGTGCTACAAGTGTGCACAGACTGATTTCATTCAATGGCAGGACAAAATAGCAACAATGATGCATTAGAATATTTCAAGAAATACCATTTGCCTGCAGGCAAGAACTGGTGGGACCAGGAAATTGACAAAAATCATAGAAAATGAAGAAACAAAAGTGTTCTGGGACCTTAGAATTAAAACAGACAAACCCCTGGTACATAACACTCCAGACTTAACAACTGTTGATAAGAAAGACAAAGAAATCTGGATAGTGGATGTTGCATTGCCAGGAGACAGCAGAATAAAAAAAGAGCTAGAAAAATAAAATACAAAGAACTGCAAATAGAGCAATTGTGGCAGAAAAAAACAAACAATCATAATAGATACCTTAAATGTAATCCCAAAACACCTGGACCATTATTTAGACACTATCAAGATTGACAAAATCACCATCAGTCAATTGGAAAAGCTGATTCCGTTGGAACAGCTTACATTCTACAATAATACCTTTAATATGATCAAACAAATAATGCCATGTTCTTGGGAAGGATCTAGTAGGTGAATAAAAATGCCAAATTCAGTCTAAACATATGGCTGATCATGTGACCAATTACAGGTAACTGTCGACGTGCAACCACAATTGAACCCAAAATTACTGTTGCCAAGTGGAACATTTTAAAGTGACTTTTGCCCCATTTTATAGCTTTTCTTGCCCCAGTTGTTAACTGAATCACTGTACTTGTTAAGTTAGTAACATGGTTGTTAAGTGAATATGATTTTCCCATTGACTCTGTTAGTCAGAAGTTTGCAAAAAGTGATCACATGACCCCAGGACAATGCAATCGTCATAAATATGAGCCAGTTGCCAAGCATCTGAATTTTGATCATATGACCATGGGGATGCTGCAATGGTCATAGATGTGAAAAACAGTGTTGTTGTAACTGTTACATTTTGAGCATGGGTGAGAAAGAATGGAGACAAGTCTGAACGGTGAACTTCAGCTCTTTATTTACATTGTGACTTCTTCAATTCAACAGCAGTAAAACCGCATCTACTGGTAATTGCTGATATGCCTGAGCTAAATCCAATTTAGCAAAAACTTTCCCGCCCCCCAGGGAATGGAGGAGATGCTGCACCACCGGAACTGGATACGCGTTCTGCTGCAGGGCGTGGTTCAAAGTGGCCCGGTAGTCCCCACAAATTCGGATTGACCTGTCTGGCTTAATGGGGTTTCCCATGGGGAGTGATCAATGGCCTCCAGCACCCCCTGAGCTATCAGTTTGTTGAGTTGTTCATCGATTTTTGATTTTAAGGCAAACGGAACTCGATGGGGCTTTAGGCGAATGGGAGCTATTTTTGGATCTAAGCTGAATGAGATCGGGGTCCCCTTGTACTCGCCAAAGCTGTCTGCGAAGACGTCCCTGAAATCATAGAAAAGGTCTTCCTCCCAGTCACAGCCACCGACCCAGTTTATGCCGGCCACTTCAATGCCAAGTGGCACGAACCATTGGAGGCCCAGTAGGCTAGGCCTATCTCTATCGATGACCGTTAAAGGTAAGTATGCTGTGTGCTTCTTGAAGGAGACTCGGACTCTGCAGGACCCGACGACGGGAATTCAATTCCCCTGGTAGTCCTTGAGGATGAGGCGTTGGAAACGGAGATCTTGGTGTTGAATTGTGGGGATGAGTTGCTTGAGTGTCTTCCAAGACACCATCAAGAGGGACGATCCCGAGTTGACCTCCATGTGGCAAGGCTGGTTCTTGATGGCTTCCATGAGTCGGATTTTCTTAGTGTCTAAGGCTGAGGCGTGACCGATAGTGATAGAATGTTGAGCCTCTTCTCTCTGCAAAGCTCGATTTCTGTAGGAGTGGTTTACTGGCTCTCACCATACAGGATGGTTTCCTGTCGATTGGCGATAGTTAGCCCCTTTTGAGGCCTGGCTGGGTCCTGGCAAGCTGCGGCAGACCCATCCGATGTGGCCTCGTTTCCCGCACTTATGGCAGAGTGTGTCACGGAATTTGCATTCGGACCTGGCATGGTTGGCTCCACAGCCAGCGCAAGGGCGTAAGGGCTTCGGGCAAGGGTCCCAGTCGGACCGCAGTCGATGGACCCCTTCTTCGTTGCTGTCTGACAATGAAGAGAGGTCCTCGTGGTGCATTGTCGCGAGCTGCCCTTCTGAACTAGGTGAGATTTCGCTGGCCGGTGGTGGTACCGGAGTGCGGTTTCGGCATAGTTGTGCAGCCAACTTCCTGGTTGCTTCTGCTGCAGTAGCATCAGCAATGGCGTCGGCAAGGCTGATGTCGCCTTTCGCCCTCAGCTTGCTTTGGATGCCTGGTGCATCTAATCCCAGAACTATGCGATCTCTTAGTGCTTCTTCTAGATCGGTGAATCCGCAGAGGCCTCCCAAATTTCGGAGGTCTGCTATAAAGTCAGCCACACTTTCTCCCTTTCGCTGGCTTCTTTGATAAAACTCGTGGCGTGTCATGAGCGTAGGCATGGTCGGGGCATAGTGGTCTCGTAGGATAGGTTCGAGGTCATCCCAATCCATGGCCTTCACTTCTCAGGGTTTGGCTAGTTCTTTAGCCATCTTAAATACAGTTGGACCGCAATGCGTTAGGAACACTGCCCGTTTCTTCTTAGCTGTGGCGTCCTTTAAGTTGTTCGTCTCTAGGAACATTTGGAAACGATCCATGTAAGACTCCCAGTCTTCTTGTGTTGGATCGAACAGAGTGGGTGGTATGATGCCGCCGGACATGGTTCTGTTGTTGGCGTCGTCTATCACGTGCTCGGTGTTCTTCGAAGTTTCGTTGGTTCAGATATCTCCATATCCCATCCTCGTCGCCAGTGTTAAGTTTTGAGCATGGGTGAGAAAGAATGGAGACAAGCCTCTGAACGGTGAACTTCAGCTTTTTATTTACATTGTGACTTCTTCAATTCAACAGCAGTAAAACCCGCCTTATATAGGCAAACCCTGTAATGTTTAACCAATAACGAGCTAGGAACGCTCGCTCTTATAACCAATAAGAACTCTCTGTTAAGGGCCAATCGGATTCCCCAGAACGGGCCAAGTCCGGCCGCTTAACAGCCAATCAGAAGTGCAGGGCCAGAACCCTGCACTTACTCCAAGCTCACACTTTATTAATCTTATTGCATACACAACAGTAACTTCAAATGGTCACTAAATGAACAGTTTTAAGTTGAGGACTATCTGTACAATAACAACAACAATAACAATATCATTGTCTCCAGGGGTGGGATTTGGTGAGTACATTTTGCGCTGCACTTGCATGTAAAAAACCTTAAGTTGTGCTGCCCGAACAGCTGAAAAGCGCTGTGTGTGGGTGTGCAGCATTTGAAAAGCCTCTTTTTTCCTGCTTTTTCAACCTCATCTGTGCTGTGCAAAGCAGCTGGGATTGAAATAGCAGGAAATAGAGGACAGGTAAAAGCCCGGGTGGGCAGGTGGGCCCATCAGCAGAAAACACAGAACCAGTTCAGTATTTGCTGCTCTTCAGAGGTTCTGATTCTATAGAGCCAAGCAGAACCGGTAGCATCCCACCCCTGATTCTCTCCTTATATTTGAAGAGTAAGTTAAACATGTTCAGATTGCTAACTGTTTCTAGACCTCTCACTCTCTTAGTAGCCCTCTTCTGAACTTGGCCCAATTTCTCCTTGTCCTTGTGGAATTGTAGCACACAGCTGGAAATAGGAGTTGACTTGCAGGATGGAACAATTGGTGCCTGTGATGCTGACCTTATGCTTCTATTAATGTATTTCAATATAGCATTTGCCTTTTTTAATACTTGCATCACATTGCTGGTTCATGTTCAACATGGATATCTTGATTCCTCACAGTTGTTTTTTTCTGCCGAAAGTGTTGAATCATGGAAGGCGTTTTTCTGTGAGGCTAAATTCAGCAAAGGCTTTTCAGGGGAAGGAGAGAATCAACAAACATATCACTGATATGATAGAATCTTTATAAATGCAATTATAAAGGTAGAGTTCTGGAAATATTTCAGCGTTCATACTGAAGGAGTTTAAAAAGCATCAGAAAAGCAAAACACATTAAGCATGCAGTCACTCAGAGGCTTTCGAAATTAGTTGAAGTATCTTGATAAATTATAAATTACAGAGTTCAAAACATGAGAAATGGTTCACATGTTCACGTTGCTTGCATGCCAAACTATAGCATGAAAAATACCTTTTTTAAGGTAAATGTTTCAGGTCATTAGTCAATAATGTGCATATTTGCCTTTAGGGGTTTGAAGAGAAAATTAAATCAGCTGAGTTATTTCATTTACAAAGGCACCTGCTGTGCAAAAATAATTTTCATCAAAAATTTAATATTCCAAGAGGATTGCCTTGCAGTCGCATTGTCTTGATATATCAAGATGATTTCAAAGTTCTGTTATCGGTTAACCATCTACGATGTGTTCCATTACTGTGCTAATAAAGGAGATTTGAGAAGAATTCAGAAGTATATGTCTATAGGACCCTACATTGTGTTCAAATGCTGAAATTAAATGCACAAGTTACTCAACATATATTATTAGTTTGTGTGTTGCATTTGCTGCATATTAGTTGATAGATTATTGCAATACCTTGAATATCTCAGTTTTGAAAAATATTCTTAGCAGTACAAGAATACAGGTCCTAGAGAGAAACATAGTTTGGTATATTCAAATTCTGATCAAAACATATCTTCCTTTCAAAACATCTTAGAAATGATGCATCATTTCATTTTCCAATTGGAAAACTATATTTTGACCATTGTAGGGTTAATTTCCTGCAGGGTAGTAGTTTCATAAATAATATTTTTCTACAGTACAGAAAGTAGTGATGACTATAATGGTCAGTTCCAAAACTGGTAAAGATTCAAGGGAGCATTATGTAAACAACCAATTGCAAGCTTCTTCATTATCTCTTCACTGGGTCATAAGAAGGTATTAGGAGGGGAAAAGACCCAAACTCTCTTCTGAAATTTACATGGGGATAAATAGGTTGTAAATGAGAAGTAGTTCATTTTCTAGAATTCTTTCTTCACAATAAATCTTTCTAAAAAGAATTCTGAGGGTTGTTCTTAGAAAAGAATCATTTTTGGTTTTAGGCAATTGCCAAAAAAATTGACACAACTGTAGGCTCAGTATATAATAATGTATAATATAGTATATAATAATGTAATATAGAGCCACAATTTAAATCTTCATTTAAAAAAAATGATATGATTTTAGGATATTTATTTATTATTTATTTATTTTTCACAAACAGTACAACCATTTTATAGGTCTTGCATCACTCTTTGATTCTCAGTACCTTCCAGAAGGCTATCAAGATGGAGGCCAGCCTGATCTTGGAAGTTAGGGGAGTTATGATGTTCTAAGCAGGAGCCTCCAAACTTAGCCACTTTAAGACTTATTGTCTTCAACTCCCAGAATTCTTCAGCCAGTCTATAAGTCTTAAAGTGGCCAAGTTTGAAGACCCCCTGTTCTATAGGATGGGTGCAGCAGTAGAAAATGGGTCTTTTCTTGGATCCTGTCAAATGACATCCTAATTCCATTCCACAACAAGCCTTTTCTGATGAACCTAATGGAATGGGTAGATATCACTGGGGAGAAGTGGTCCTCAAGTGACCCAAATGCCACATAAAGCTAAAAAACTTATCACTAGCACTTTGAATTGGAGCTAGAAGCAGAACAGAGATTAAATATGCTCAGATCTAGATGTGTGCATTACTGTCCATGCTGCTGCATTTTGCACTCACCTGGCCTTCCAAGTTCCCATGCACAGTATGGGATGACCAGGATATGATTGGCTGAACATAAAGCCTCTTGATCAAGAATGGGCACAACTGGTGCACAATTTGAAGTTGTGTAAAGGTCTTCCTAGCCACGACTGCCACCTGATCTTCGAACATGAGTCTGGGGAGACTCCTAGATTGTTAACTAAGTCTGCCTAGGGAATTGCAACCTAATAGAATCAAAGATGGTAAATTCCCAGACCCAGGTGGCCCCAGAACCCAAAACACCTCAGTCTTGCCAGGATTGAGCTGATATCTGTTATTCCCCATCCAAAGCCCTACAACCTCCAGAAACTAAGACAGAACATTGAAAAGCACTGCTTACTTCAAAATATTGGTGATACTTCACCCAGTGGCTATGGATGACTCACTCAACTGCTTCATGTAGTTAATGGAATCAAAGTAAAGTATTTAACTTGAAGAATCAGCATGCTAACTTCACATTCTGATTCTTCTATTCTCTGTTCCTGCTGTAAAAACTTTCCTATTGCGATTCTGCATTTTATTGCATCAGCATAGTTTATCTAAATATTTATTACTTTCACATAACCAGAACCCAAAGGAAACATTTATCCTTATCTACAATATATACCTGGTATATGTTCTATAAATGCCTCACCTGTGCATTTGCTGAACACAGACATAATATGTGTAGTGTTAAAAATGCAACTGCAAAGGTCAGAGAAAAAGAAAGCCTAGGAATTAAGCCAAAAATGTTTCAGTGTGAACTCTGTATCTTACTGCAAAATCTTTGGAATTACACTTCTACTCTCTGACATGATCAAACCTTAATAGGCACACACATTGGTTTTAAAGAGACATGTTTAAGGTCACCAGAACTAGAAGTGAGAGAATCCTTCTGGCATCAAATGTATATACCATATGTATAAACCACTATATTTTTTTTTTCATAGACATGATATTTTAAAGTCAGGTTTTTCAACTTCATGGGGTGTGTGGTGTGTGTGTCCGTGTGTGTTTCACCTTCACTCAGATCTATTTACAAAACTATATTCCTAATCAAGATTCACATAGCATTAGAGGAATATACAACTCAATAAAGTCAGAGTTATTTAGCAAATGTCATAGAGTTATGGAAAGAAAACTGCTGTTGCAAGTGAGATGGGGGAGGGAGGGAGAGAAAGAGAGAGAGAGAGAGAGTGTGTGTTATGAACTAATAAAACGCTTAAATAAAGTTTTATCAAACCTTTAGAAAAAGCAGGGTTCTAATCCTGCACTTCTGATTGGCCGATAATAGCGATATCAGATTGGTCCGTTCAGGAGAATCTGATTGGCTGTTAACGAGACACTCTCATTGGTTACAGGGGTTACACTCCATGTTTCTCATTGGTTATTAGATCAGCAGCCTGCCCTATAAAAGGGCTGCTGCTGCCCTAGGTTTTTGTTCTGTTCAGAATGATTAATAAAGAGTTGAAGTTCACTGTCTCATCTCCGTTCCTTGTGCCCATGCACAGAACTTAACACTGGCGACGAAGATGGGATACGGAGACGTCAGAGCTGACTGAACACTACAGAGCACCAAACAGAGCACGTAGCTGAAGACACATCAACAGCGGAAACCATGTCCGGTGGCACCATACCACCCGCTCCATTTCACCCGGCACAAGAAGCCTGGGACTCATACATGGACCGGTTCCAGATGTTTCTGGAGACCAACAACTTGAAGGATGCCACTATGGGAAAAAACCGAGCAGTATTCCTGACCCACTGCGGACCTGCCATTTTTAAGATGGCTAAGGCACTGGCGAAAATGGCTGAGGTGAAATCCATGGACTGGGACGTCCTTGAGCCCCTCCTATGGGCCCACTATGCACCTACCATACCAACGCTTGTCTGAAGACATGAATTTTACCAGAGAGACCAGCGGAAAGGAGAGAGCGTTGCAGATTTCATCGCAGATCTCTGGAACCTGGGAGGCCTCTATGGGTTCGCCGACCTCAAAGAAGCTCTGAGAGACCGAATAGTTCTGGGACTAGATGCATCACATGTGCAAAGTAAGATGATGGCGAAAGGCGACATCAGCCTTGCAGATACCATCGCTGACGCTACTTCAGCAGAAGCAACCAGGAAGTTGGCTGCCCAAATGCGCTGCACCAACGCACCGCTCCACCAACTCACCAGCGAAACCTCACCTCGCCTAGAGGGACACACAATGGCAACCCACCACGAGGACCTTGAATCGTCATCAGAAAGTGATGAGGAAGAGGTCAACCGGCTCTGGTCTGAACGAGACCAATGCTACCAGTGTAATCAGAGACTGCAGCATCAATGCGCAGGTTGTGGGGCAAACCACCCGCGATCAGACTGCAAATTCCTCGATTCGCTCTGCCATGTTTGTGGGAAAAGAGGCCACATCGGAAAGGTCTGTAGAAGCAAGCAAGGATCCATCCCATTTCAGAGGCGGACCAACTACCTCCAAACCACAGGAAATCTTCCTGTGAGTCGGGAACATTTGAACCACCAATGGAACAACCACTCCTACAGAAATAAACCACTGCCCAATTCAACGAAACGAGAAGAGGCACACCAAACCATTACAATTGGTCATGCCTCATCATTAGATGCAAAGAAGATCCGAGTGAAGGTCGCCATCGAAAACCAGCCCTGCGTGATGGAAGTCGATTCAGGATCATCCCTCTCGATGGCTTCCTGGAAGACCCTTAAACAATTAATCCCTGCCGTCTGGCAGCAAGACCTCAGAACCCAAAGAATTATACTCAAGGATTATCAGGGAAACCAAATTCCGGTCGTTGCATCCAGCCTAGTCCAGGTCTCATTCAAAAATCGTACTGCATCTTTACCATTGACTGTCGTCGACTGTGATCAGCCTAGCTTGTTAGGCCTTCAATGGTTCGCCCCACTCGGGATCGAGGTAGCCGGCATTCACCAAAACAGAAGTGACGACTGGGAGGAGGCCCTCGTCCAGGAATTACAGGATGTCTTTGCAGACAAACTAGGCGAGTACAAGGGGACCCCGATATCATTTAACATTAACCCTGAAGTAGCCCCCATCTGCCTTAAGCCTCGTCAGGTACCTTTTGCCCTTAAACCAAAGATTGACGAGCAGCTTGATAAATTTATAGCCCAGGGTGTTTTAGAACCAACAGACCACGCCCATTGGGAAACCTCAATCATAACACCCATCAAACCGGATGGATCATTAAGGATTTGTGGGGACTACCGGGCCACCCTGAATCATGCCCTTCAACAGAATGCTTACCCGGTGCCGGTGGTACAACAACTTCTCCATTCCCTGGGGGGCAGAAAAATCTTTGCTAAATTGGATTTAGCACAGGCGTACCAACAACTGCCTGTAGATAAAAAAAATAGCAGAGGCACAAACGATCGTTACGCACCGAGGCACCTTTAAGTGCAACCGACTCCAATTCGGAGTAAGCGCAGCCCCAGGGATTTTTCAAAGTTTGATGGAGAGACTCTTGCAGGAGATCAAAGGGGTCGTACCATACTTTGATGACGTTTTAATTGCTGCCCCAAATAGAGAAATACTAGAAGAGCGTCTTAAATTGGTTCTCCAGAAATTTAAAGACTCCGGCCTTAAGGTTAAAAAAAATAAATGTCAACTGTGTACAGATAAAGTAGAGTTCCTGGGGTACCTAACTGATAAACAAGGCATTCACCCCACCAATAGCAAACTAAAAGCAATCAAGAATGCCCCAAGACCCAGAAATAAGATTGATCTCCAAGCTTTTCTGGGGCTCATTAATTTTTACAACATCTTCCTGCCCCACAAAGCGACTGTAGCTGAGCTCTTATATAGATTTCTCGACAAAAAAGCAACCTGGGTCTGGGGACACCGAGAGGAACACGCATTCCAACAAGTGAAAAACTTATTAACCTCAGATGCTGTTTTAATGCAGTATAACGAGACTTTGCCTTTAACAATTACATGTGACGCGTCACCGTTTGGAGTGGGAACCATTTTGAGCCATGTGTTACCAAACGGTAGTGAGGCCCCTATTGCCTATTTTACAAGAACCCTATCAAAGACTGAACGTAACTATAGTCAAATCGATAAAGAGGCTCTTGCTGTTGTATCTGCTGTGAAATGGTTTCATGAATATGTATATGGATGAGTTTTTACTATTGTTACTGACCACAAACCTTTGCTGGGGATTATAGCGGGAGACAAGCCAACCCCCTATATATTATCACCTAGAATGACTCGCTGGTCGGAGTTTTTGGCTGCGTACAATTATAGACTGCAACACTGCCCAGGGAAAGCCATTCCCCACGCTGACACACTGAGCCGTGCACCACTTCCGGAAACCGTCGACGACCCAGCTCCAACCCTTACGACACTCCAGATTGAAACTCTATATTCACCGCCGCTAACAGCTAGAAATATTGCGATCGAAACAAAACACGATCCTATCTTAGCGCGAGTTCTTAGCTGGGTCGAACAGGGATGGCCAGTAGAACAAACCCCTGACGACTTCACCCCCTTCAAGAACCGGCAAACAGAACTTTTTTCGCAAAAAGGCTGCATCCTATGGGGGGATAGAGTCGTCGTCCCAGAGCGGTTACAATGAGCAGTATTAAAAACACTGCATGAGAGTCACCCCGGCATCGTGCATGTGAAAGCGCTTGCACAAAGCTACGCGTGGTGGCCGGGCATTAACAAACAGATTGAAGCCTGGGTAAAGATTTGTTTAAAGTGCCAAGAAGTTAGCAGTGCCCCACCTAAAGCAACTCCAACAGAATGGGAAACACCCCGGGGACCGTGGTCCCGCATCCACATTGACTTTGCGGAACCTACTGAGGGACATACGTTCCTACTAACAGTGGACGCCAATTCCAACTGGCTCGAGATCCACAAAATGAAGAGGACTACAATCGAGTCCGTCATCCGGAAGTTGAACAGGCTATTCGTGATGCATGGATGTCAGACATTCTAGTCTCCGACAACGGACCCCAGTTTTCCGCTCTATCCTTTGAACAATACTTAGCGGACCGGGGTATTCGCCATGTGCTAACTTTGCCAGTGCACCCTGCGGCTAATGGAAGAGCTGAGCGCATGGTACAATTTGTTAAAAAAAACCCTCTACAAAGTGGACTATGGGGACATTGAAGATAAAATAAACAGAATACTCCTTCTCCAACACATCACTCCGCACAGCATCACCAACAAGACTCCAGCTGAACTATTGATGGGACGCAAACTCCGTTCCCACCTCGACCGGCTTCACCTGTCTTACGAGCCAGAGAAACCCTGTGGATCTAGCAGAAAATGCCGCGAGTTCAAGATAGATGACTTAGTTTTCGCCAGAAACCTTTCTGGCGAACCGTTGTGGGTCGAGGCAACCGTAACTCAAGCCACTGGACCCAGGTCATACCGTGTGAAAATCTGCGATGGAAAACTATGGAAACGCCATATAGATCAGCTTCGCTCAAGGCTACAACCTAGTTTCCACGACTCCGGTAACTCCCAAACTGAGGGGGGAGGGGATGTCGAAGAAACCAAATTCGAGATGGTGGAAAGCAGGAGTGAAAGAAGTCAGCAATCGGGCGTGACGAATGAAGAAGAATCAGGGAGGGGAGTGTCCTCGCCACAGAGGAACACCTCAATAGAAGCAAGTCCGCAAAGATCGGAGGACAACAACGAGAACATTAGTGGCACCGAGTCATCCAATGAGGATACGGAACCACCAATACCTGACTTGCCCAAAAACGTCCCACCGAAACCGGGTTACAGACAGGAACCGGTGGGACAGCGTAAATCCAATAGACAGTCAAAACAACCTTCATACCTCAGGGATTATGGAACCGGGGGGAAGGGTTCTTATGAACTAATAAAATGCTTAAATAAAGTTTTATCAAACCTTTAGAAAAAGCAGGGTTCTAATCCTGCACTTCCGATTGGCCGATAATAGCAATATCAGATTGGTCCGTTCAGGAGAATCTGATTGGCTGTTAACAAGCCACTCTCATTGGTTACAGGGGTTAACACTCCACATTTCTCATTGCTTACTAGATCAGCAGCCTGCCCTATAAAAGGGCTGCTGCTGCCCTAGGTTTTTGCTCTGTTCAGAATGATTAGTAAAGAGTTAAAGTTCACTGTTCATTGTCTCATCTCTGTTCCTTGCGCCTACTTAACAGAGAGAGAACACAACAGAGGCAGGTATTTCTCTGTGTTGAAATAATCTCCCTGTAAGATGTGAGAAAATGTTTAAGAGAGGAGAGTATTATTGCTGTTGCCCTTTTCATTTTAAATAGTTTGTGAATAGATTACATCCCAATGGCTCATTAGGCACAGACTATAAGGCTATTTTAATGACAAACAAATCCTCTCAATTTTCTACCTAATGCATTATAAAATGTAAACAAATACTTATTAAAATATATGCAGTAGTTGATAATATTCATACTAACTTTTATTTTTTTCATAGAAAATTACACTTTAGACGGCACCAAACAACTCACAGAACAATTTCAGATCAAGTCCCTTCCTCCTCCACTATCGGTGTTAAAGTTGAATGTTCGAGATCTAAAATTCTGCTCATCATAAAAGTTGATGATATTGGCTGGTCCTGAATATTGCCAAGGAGAATTTAACTTTGCAAGTATCTGAATTAGAAACCACGAGGACATTCCAAATGGTAGGTTAGATAGGAAATTTAAAAAAAAAAGATCCTGAAAGAAGGTAATGGAAAACTATTTTTACATTACTGCCAGGAAAACTTTATAGTAAGAACATGTCGATGTGGACATTGGAGTGGAGTTTAACATACCATATTACAAAAAAATAGTATTCTTATCCCTTTTTGATAGAAAAATTTCAATAACTCTGAAAAAAATAAGTCCTATGTACTCTAAAATACTTTACCCCATCATTTCCCAAAGAAAAGAAGACAGGTGTGCAATTAACTGCCAATTTCTCACATTAATAATATCTCTAAGCCTCTGGGAATGCTTAAATAGTTTAGATGGGTGGCTCAATTTCTTGTAATGTTATCATATATTATTTAGGACAGATATCAATAGCATACAACTACTGTACAATTCTGCAAGCAGGTTGCTTTCATTTTTTTCCCCTCTGGGTGATTTAATGCAATACTACAAGGCCCATGGTACCAGTGGTGGGATTCAAAATCTTTTACCACCAGTTCCATGGGCGTGGCTTGGTGGGTGCACTTTGCACACACTTTATGTGCACGCACACACCAAACATGCACTTTGTGCAGGTGCAGAGGCATTCCAACTTATCTCCTGTAAGCCTGCACTCTCCCAGTCACTTCAGCATCTGCCGCACTGCACTCTTCTATGCCGCGCAGCTGCGCTTCAAAAGCAGAAGATAAAGGTGAGTATGGGGGCCCAGGCGGGTGGGTGGGCCCAACAGCAGAGCATTGGAGAGAACCGATTCAGTCTCTGCTACTCATCTCTGCTACCGGCCCAGCTGAAGCAGGCCAAACTGATAGCATATCGCCACTGTTATGTCTGGAGCATGGGTGTGAATAATGGAGACAAGCCGGTAGAAACAGTGAACTTCAAACTCTTTATTTACATGGTGTGACAGCTCAAACTGGATGGCTGCTTTAGCCTTCCTTATATAGGCAACTTATTAACTATTCAACCAATAGCAATCCGGGAGCGCTAGCTCCGTTAACCAATGAGAATGGCCTGTTAATGGCCAATCAAATGCTCCTGAATGGACCAATCCGATCTTGCCATTAACAGCCAATCAGAAGTGCAGGGCCAGAACCCTGCACTTGACTTCAAGCTCAAGATAACTTTATTTAACATTATTCATTCACAACACCCCTTTCCCCCGGCTTCTGCTTATGGGGCGCGGTCACATAGTCCTTGAGGTAGGACGGTTGTTTTATTAGTCTTTTTGATTTTCGCAGAGCGCCTGGCAATTGGCTGCCCTTTTGCTGAGGTAGATCGTTGTTTAACGACAGGGGTGCCTCTGGTTCAGAGTTCGTGTTTCCATTGTCACCAATATCTTCGGCAACTCCCTGAGGTGAACTCACTCCGGTCCCTGGTTCCTGTTCCTGCGTTTCAGTTCCGTTATCAGTCCCTTCAAAAAGATTTTTCTCTAGTTGAAGTTTGTCTTCCTCTGTATCTCCCCCCCCCCTCAGTTTGGTCATAAGGGAGTTCGGAATTGCGTGACTGCAAAATCTTTTGCTTTGAATAGTCGCATACATAACATTTTAAAATATTAATTCTAAGAGTGAAGTGGGGTGGGTTTTTTTGCCAATCTGGTAAATCATGTTTTAGTCAAGCCACAGGACTCATCCTTATATCCTACTAACTGAAGTTGCTTTGCACTAATGTCCTTTAATTCAAGCCCAACCTGAAATGGAACAATCTAAATTTATCTTCAGCTGTTCTAGGAATAAACTGGTCTTCTTCCAATTCAGGTCTTCCATGTCAACAATCTATAACTCTTCATTGATGATGAAAACGACAAGGGCTAAATCTGCTCAATTCCCATTGAAGTAGGTTGTTCTGGGCATGAAATGAGATTATACACCTAGTATCTGCAGAAATATCTCCCACATAATGCTGTACTGGTGCTTCAGAAAACACCATTTAAGTTCCCTTCTAATACATATAGGTTTAGTGATTTTCTGAAAGAGAAATAGATCTGTTTGGTATACTGTACACATTTTTAGGTAGACATAGTTAAACTTGTCTTTAAATTATCTTGCCCCTTAGTGTTCCCTTGTGAGTAAGATAAACAATCGCTAGTTGCTGTCTTTAGCATATAATGGTTCAGGCTTGACTAATTATAGGTGAGTATAAATGCTCCCCAAAAAGTGTACTAGCCCAGAAGATCAATTTAAACTGGGAGAGTTGGGTTCTGCCACTGTGTGTTGCTTGTGCTCACCAACTAAAAGTACCACATCCTCTGCTACTTTCATCCAACCAGATATGTCTACAAATATTATATTTTAAAAGACAAACCAATATTATTTTGTCTACACCCACCCCATTTTGCCTACACTGTAATCTATTTTTGGGTGCTAATGGCCATTGGGGCGTACTCAGGAGCAAACAGGACCTACTGAGACCATTGAGGGCAATATAGGTGGATATCTGTGTATCTCTGTGCATCTCTCATTGTGTGGTTGGAAGCCAGAGAGCAAATAAGTGTGATCAGCTTTCAAAATGGCAGGTCTGAGATTAGAATTATCTGACCACAGAGCCAAAAACTATAAAAATAAAAATTGTCCCTTCTTAATGCCACTGTTTTGCCTCCATGGAATGAAGCACCTTGGCAGTAACTGTATGTTAACACTGTAATAAGACTTTCATGGTTGTATCCTTTTAGAAGTTTCCAGGGTTTGAAAATAATAATAACAACAACAACAACAACAACAACAACAACAACAACAACAATAATAATAATAATAATAATAATAATAATAATAATAAATCACCATTTCTGATTTATCAACTGATAGCACCTAAAAATTTGTGACCCAAGGCACAAATTCAAAACATTACTGCAAAATAATATTGCTTGTTGTCAACTAAAATATTTTAGTGAATGCAAACTATAATCCAGAAGCATTTGCTAGATACTTTGCTAGTATCTGCTAGCTATCTCTTATGGTTTAAGATTAAAACTTCTTTCAAAAGAGAAACTTAGAGTTTTAATACTTGATTTTTTTAAAAAAATACTGAGATCAGAGTCCCATTTCTTTATCTACCATTATTTCAAGACAGGAATCCAATACAGTGTATCTGTTTTACACTGTAAAATGTAATTTACACTGCAATGATTATAAACAATGTTTTCTTTATTTCATGTAAGAAGGAAGGCTTATAAAATATCATGTGAATTAAATTAAGCAAAACCTATCAGCGTTATTTTTTAATTAAGTGCTATTATTATACTCATCCCATTCACTAGATGATAAGATATTTCAAGGAAGCACTTTGTGTTGGGATATTCCTCTGGGTAATTTTCAATTTTCTTTGTCCCCAGTCCACTTCCAGTCAATTGCTATGTCCAGTACAGAGCAAGCACACATGCCACTCAACTCAGCTAGTAAATTATAGCCTGAATGTTACTTAAAAATATTAGTAAAATATAAAAGAGTTTACAGGCAAAACTGGGACAAATTCAGGCCAACAAAGAAGAGAGACACAAACAATAGGGAAGAATTCATAATATCATTCTTTATATTTAAATGTGCTGCACTTTCCAGAGCCACTAGAAATAATACTGAGGGTGATTAGTATATGGACTAGCCTTTGGTTTCTTCAGCTTTAGCCCTTTTGTGTACATAATAGTAGTAGAAGACATGGAAAATAAGAGACCAAATATGACACTTCTTTTGTTCTATTCCATGAAGGAACAATTTGATGGGTGGACAAGATGTATCTAATATATTTAGGGTTGTTTGTCTTTAGAAGAAACTCATTGGAGCTTTGTTAGAGCTTTGTTGATAGTTAGACAGATCTGAGCATAATAGAGACCAAATTAAATTCTTTAACAAAGTCCATTGTTATACCATCTACTCTTAAAGGGACCAAGGGGAAGCACCCTTTTGTTTTAAAAAAAAATGCTATTAATTTGAAGATTCCAATACGATCCAAATGGATAAAACTATCTTCTATAAGGAACGGACAATATTCCTTTACCTTTTGTAAAGTGTTAAGATCTGAGCAGGACAATGAAAGATGTGAAAGAGCAGCACAATAAACCAAAATCATGGATAGCCTATAAACTTTGGATAGAATTTAGTGCAGGTGGTTTCATCAGTTTTTCATTTCATGTCCTCCCCTCACCATGCTGTTCAGGTCTTCTCATATTACCCTTCTAACAGTGAGGTAAGCACAGTGCCTTAATTTTCAGGCTGTGCAAAATGTTAGAAACTCAGAAACTCAATTACAAAACAAGTTAGATTTACAATAGAGGCAGATTACTCAGCTTTGCTCAAACTTGCAAGAACTATTGCTTGTGTACAGGGTACAAGGGATTGTTAAGAAATGTATGTGCAAAGGATAAAAATTAAGCCCCTAAGTAGCTCAACTTGATGTCTGGAAAAACTGGTGGTAAAATATAGGTTGGCAATAAAATGAATGAACACAGTGGTGTGGTTGAGATAGCAACAAAGTAGCAGGAGAGAGAGAGAGAGAGAGAGAGAGAGAGAGAGAGAGAGAGAGAGAGAGAGATTTGCATCTAGGCGGAGTTCAGATCTGTTTTCTGTACCAGTGTTTCTTTTATGGTTTTTCTAAAATCATGTTCAGTACAATGCCCTCTAATGTTGTCTGTGTTTAGCAATTGAGTTTAGCAATTGAGTTGATTTATGTGTAGTTCAGCTACAATATATCTTAAATTGATAGAAATGTGATCTTCCTATTTGAAACACTGAGGTGGGCAGGCAACATTCTCCTTGGTGGGAATTCTTGCTTCATCTGTGCTCCTGGCCTTGGGGCTCAAGAAGACAAGCTTCAACAACTCATCCCCATAGTGTGATTGCTCTATTTCATGCATAGATATGAAAGGATTGTGTGGGAATATACTGTATTTATTTTCCCTTTTTTCCAGCCAGGCAATGGTTTTGTTTCATTATAAGATTCAAATATTTCATTATAAAATATAGATATTAGTAGGGCACAGTGGCATTTATACAATGTAAAATAGAAATTATTAAGCCTATGATGGCTTGGATAAGTTGAACTTTTAAGAATAAGAAGAAAAAAGATTTTTTTAAGGAATGCTGCACATAATTGCTGAAATGTTAATAAACATAAGGTTTATTATGTTTGAAGTTACAACTGAAGCTGATTGTAATATTGGTAGGCAATTGAAAAGATGCATTAAATTACCTTATAATATATTTAAAAATATCATATCATATTAATATTTATATTATATTAATATTATATTAATATTAATATTATATTAATATTAAAAATATTATATCTTCAGTTTAATGCTTGATACTAAAATCTCCATTGTATTATTTGTTTTTATTTATAAACATTTAAAAAAAATGAAAAAGAGAAAAAGCTGCTTGGAAGAGGAGGTAAGTGTTTGATTTCTAATTTTTCCTTTTTTATATAGTTCTGATCAATTTGAACCATTTATAAACATTGTCAGCCTCAAGATATCTTCTACATTTTATATCTTTTGCATCCTATCTCTTGTGCATCCTATCCATCCTATCTGCTGCATCTTCTCTGCTCCTTTTCTCATCTTCTTTCAGCTGTCATTAGCAATGGGGGGAGAGGGGACTTGGTGGGGAAGAGAGTGGAGGTATTTTGCATTCCTTTGCTGTGGGTAGCAAGGGGAGGGGCTGTATGGGTTCTTGTTTTTAACTTTCCATTTCTTCGCTAGTTTCTATCCTCTTTTGCGCAGCTGCGAAGTTTTATCAAAATATGTCAAGGTCAATGGACAGAGGCCTCATCACCACCTGAAGATGCCCACAAGATCATATTCAGAACTTTTAATTGGAAGAGTTATTTGGACTTTGGGGGGTGGGAACAATTCCATTCCTTTGTATATGTGATCTGCGCGCCAATTTCTCAGATTCAGAATTAAATCTGTAGCTTCCACTTTGATTTCCAGTAAAAGGATAACTTTGCTCTAACCCATGGAGTCTGAATATTTCTTTCTTGGATCTTGAAGGGAGCACAGACTGACAAACATTTACACACACACATACACACATAGCCAACAAACCATACTATAAGTGTACATGTATGCCTTACTGTATAATGTATCATGTATATGCAAACCATTCTTGCTTGAAATTGGTTAAATTTCTCATGTGGATATATACTGTTTTGTCATTGTTATGTATTCCCCAAGTTAAGTTCCTAATCAGTTGTGTTGTATCTTTCTTCCAATGTTAGACAAAATTTATTCTGGCAACATGAGCATGTATCTCATTAAATTTAGATCTTTTCTGTTAATACATTCTGGAAATATGACTAATAAAAGAATGTGATTTAATTTCACACCACTTCCCCTTTTGTATGGGAATAGTTGAGGAAATTAATGCAGCCAAAATAGCTTGGGAGAGTGTAATGACTGAATGACATATCTTGCTCTCTCCTATCAGTAACTGAAATAAGTAGAACAATTGTTAGAGGCTGTTAGAGGCTGACAGATATCAAACAAAAATGAATTCGTGAGTATTTGGGGACAGAGAGTGAGATCACCTGCTTAATCATGCTCGCCATCTTTTATCTGCTAATGATTTTATTGTAGTATCTTTTTTATTATTATTGAGTTGTTGAGAGTTGTGTGGCATAGAAATTTAATAAATTTTTACCTGAATAATTGATATAGGACAAAAGCAGACAAACCACGTTGCCAAACAAGGTCCAAGTCTAACTCCTGAATTCTATTGACTCTTATCTTGCACCAATTTAATGTTGAACTCTAGTTGACTAGATTCTTGTGTATAAGCTTGCGTATATCTTCTCTGCTGTAACCTAATGGATGATCTTGATTCTTTGTGCCTGACAATTGACTAGTTGTTTAGACTGGATCTGGCATTTTTTCCACTTCTCAAGTCCTTTCCAAGGACTTGTTGTAGCAGTTGTTGTTTAATAATGCTAAAAGGTAAAGGTAAAGGTTTCTCTCACACATACATGCTAGTCATTTCTGGCTCTAGGGGGCAGTGCTCATCTCCATTACAAAATTGAAGAGCCAGCACTGTCTGAAGGCATCTCTGTGGTCATGTGGCCGGCATGACTAAATGTAGAAGGCGCATGGAACACTGTTACCTTCCCACCAAAGTGGTCCCTATTTTTCTACATGCTTTTGAACTGCTAGGTTAGCAGAAGCTGGAACAAGTAACGGGAGCTCACTCAGTTAAAAGGTGTTAGGGATTCGAACTGCTGAACTGCCGACCTTTCTGATTGACAAGCTCAGCGTCTTAGCCACTGAGCCACAACATCCCTTTTTAGTAATGCTACTAAAGTATTTTTTCAGGATATAAGCCAATCCAAATAAATCTGTTGCTTACAATTGACTGATGGTGATTTTGCCCTCCTCCTCCTCCTTCTCCTCCTCCTCCTCCTCCTTCCCTGCCCACTTCTACTTCTCCTCTTCATCCTCCTTTAGATTTGTCACACTTTGGAAAGAAGATAAGTTTCTTCTCATTTTGAAGCATATAAGATAAAATATTTCTCTCACCATCTCTCTTAAAGTAGACAGCTTGCTGTGCTTTAAGCAATAATGGAACTTCAATAGCAGATCATTTTATTCATCTATTTCTGTTGCTCTAATTCTACTTTTTTCTGAGGTGCTTTCTCTAAAGCTGATTTAAAAATTCAAATGTTAAGTGTGTTTCTTTTAATATAGACTTTTAATATGAATTTTGTATAATATGGCATTTATAAGCAATTTATCTAATAGGATGCATTTTGAAGTATTTTAATTTAAATTTAATATGCATTGTTCAGGTTCTACTATTCCCTTATTACACACAGATTTTGTATGCATTTTTAAAATTAAAGGACTTCAGCACAACTTTTAGAGAACTGCAAGTTTCAAAGGATAACGTAGTAAGCAACAGTTTGTCCATTGATTTCAAAATATGAAATTTTATTTCCAGTATTGGTAGTAACACAGTCTTCTTAAAAAATAAATGAGAGAGGAGGAGAGAGAAAGGGAGGGAGAAAGCATTCTATGCTTATTTTATTATTTATTCATTTTATTAAAATTCAGTACTCTCTGTTGAAAAGACCCTGAAAATCCTCCCATGTTTCATAAAAGAAGAATGAAGCATAAAAAATGGAATAATATATTTGTTTAGATAAGTTATTTTCCCCTTTTAGTGGATGCAGAAAATATTCAGATAAGTTTTATTTCTGAATATCAACTAGTTCCAAAGACACATGAAACCAGGCTATTACAAGCTATAAACCAGGTGATTAGAATACATGTTCTAGAGGTGCTTCTAGTGCAGGGGTGTCAAACTTGCATCATCACAGTGGCATCACATGACTTCCCCCCCTTTGCTAAACTGGGTGGGGATAGGGTCAGCACGTAACACATCTGGCCTGCCGGCTGTGAGTTTGACATCCCTGTTCTAGTGAGTACATTCTTAAATCACCACTTGCAGTAATCTGATAAGAATTTTTGAAAGTTACATCTCTTAAGAACATAAAATGCTGGATCAGACTAAGTCCCATCTTAACCTATCATTTATGAAGAACAGTGGCCAGCTGTTTGGTCTACTCACAACTAGGAGATGGAGACATATCCCTCCCCAACAAGTGATATTTCCAACTGATCTTTGGAAGCAGGCACCCAATCTGGAAGTGACATTTGAACCTCTAGAATTAAAAGCTTTTGACAATCCTGTTGATCAAGAATTGTTTTGGTGATCACACCAATGATAGAGTCCTTCCAATAATGAAATTGTATCCATCTGCTTAATAAAGCCTATTCTTTACGTAGGCTTCTATTGAAAGATTCAACTTTGCTCTCTGCATCAATTCCAAATCTACTGAAGAAAACTGGGGATTCTTCAGAATAGATTTGGAGCACAATGAGTTGGAATGGGAAAAGATCAAAGAGGATTTCCACTGACTGAGCAGTAGCCTTTTAACAATGTTTAATATGGCCTAATATCCCTATCAAATGTTATAGCAATGGCTCTCTTTGACTTTTGTAGCACAAATCTATGAGTGTTAAGATACCTTAAAGATTAAGAGATTTACTATGGTCTAAATTTATGCTACAATCAAGCTGTTAATCTTCCAAGAGTCTGGAAGACTCTTCATTGTTTTACAATAAGTTTGAAGAATTATTCACAGCCCATTGGGGACGGAATTTAGCACTATAATTAGATTTTTGTCCTTAGACAATTGAACAGTAAAAATATATGAAGGTTCCCCATAGTTCTTCTCAATTGCTCTCTGGTGACTTTAATGTAAAACCGTTAACTTGTGCAGAAATCTCCAAGCCAATGGACTCTTTCCATGGGCATTTGAAGTGCTGATTAGAATCTTATTGCTTTCCAATTATTTATTGCCATTCTGACAGTGTTTGAAGTCACTTAAACAAATTCTGTTACAGCAAAAAGGCACAGCTGCAAATATAATACACACCAAGGTGACTTTATTTCTTTTGCTTTTTGAAAGATACTGTCTTTTGCAATTGGATTTAGATCTGCTTTCATACACTTCTCTCTACAATATTAGCTCCTGTCTCCCACATGCTTCTGAGACAGTGTCATATTTGGAATTTTATGGTATAAGCACTGCCAGAAAATGGTTGCCATAGGGCTGCCTATTCAAGAATGACTGCCATGGGAGACATGAAAGAAACATAATGCACATTTAGGGAAAACAAAGTGTGACATGGCTATCTGTTACCCTTCTTCCCCCCTCCCCACCATTGCCTTTGTCCTTTTCATTTTCCTGAGCACTTTCGAACAAAGCCCCAGAATCTTACTATTTATCATTTTTTATTGATTAAGAATGTTTTGGGGAAAAAAAACACTTGCTAGGAAAATATTTGAAAAGAGTGCTTTACTTTAAAAGATATATAGGCAATGGAGACTTCCAACCAAGGGTTTTTACATAGCTCTTTAAAATACACATACATATATATGCATCAGGAATATGAAAAAAAAATCAAATTAAATTAAAAAGTTAGGTTGAGCAATGTATATGGTAAGCAGCAAAGGATATATCTATGGAGATTCTTAATCATCCCTTGTCATTATTGTCTCAAAAGTTCCTTTTTCAAGAGGCAACTGGACTTTCTTGGTTTTTTTTTTTTCTTTTGAAAATATTTTACTTCTCAGCCAAGAAGAGCTGAAGAAGAAAAACAAGAAAGCCCAGTTGCCTAGAGACTTCCGGTTTGAGCTTCTTCGGCGACAGACCGAAATCTCGTCTCTGCGAGGCTTTGATCCGTGCTCACTGCTGGAGCGCTCCGAGTTGGCTGGTTTCGGGGCTAAGCCACCCCGTAGAGGTGGTAAAGAAGGGGGAAACTGCCTGCAGGATTGAGGAGAGCTGCATCTGTCCTCCCCAGCTGGCCATTACTCCCTTTCCCAAAGGCGGTTGCTGCGGTGGTCAGAAATAGCCATCACAAAGAAGAACTCAACCAGAAAAGAATGTGCAGGAGGAAGATAACAAGAGAAAGCCTTGGATTATTTGGATTACTTGGTGATTTTTTGTTTTTCAATCTGGATGACTAAAATTAACCAGGTGGTTGTTTAAAAGTCTTTAAAATGGTATCACTCTTAGAGAAACTGAAAATGGAACTTAAAAAATGGAAAGAAGATACACAAGAAGGGAGAGGTTCTTTTGGCTTCATATTTCAATTCTTAGAAATGGAGATCTGGAACTATGAGAAACAACAAGAAATGCTTGCAGAACAAGAAGATTGGGACAAAGAAGAAGCCATCTTTAATAATTTTAAGTGGGGGAAAAAAAGAAAAGGGGGGAAAGAGAATGAAAGGTTTAAGACTAGAAAAAACAACCAAAAAGAAGAAGAATAATTTGAAAGATAAGTATATTAGAAAGCAACAGAAGAGGGGATTACAGATGAGAGAGTTAGAAGTAGAGAGACGAGGGGGAAGAAGGCAAGGAAAAGAAGTTGTAAAAGACAGAAACAAGAAATGGAGAAACAGGGAAAAGATACAAGAATTGTAACCATAGGCTTGTTTAGAGATAATGGGTGAAAATTTAATTGCAAAAGGGATTCTGCAAAGGTACATAAGATAGCATTCTAAATAATTTTAGAAAATATGATTAAAATGATGGATAAAATATTTACTGTAATGTAGTTGAATGTTTGGTAATAAATAAATGAATTAAAATAATTGAGAAAATTAAATGGGAACATTTTTAATTATTAGTAATGATTTATAAAAATATAAGTGAGAAATATGGAGGAAAAAAAGAATTAACTATGGAAAGTTCATAAGTGTTCCCAAGGAAGTATGATATTTAATTGAAAAGAAATGTTAAAGATGTTAAGATTTTAATGAATATTAATGATAGAATTGAATTGCAATGGAATGTGATATATATATATATATATATATATATATATATATATATATATATATATATATATATATATATATATATATATATATATATATATGGCATTCAGCTTAGTTCAGGTATTTTCCCACGTAATAATAGTTGTGCTTTTAAACTTGCAGCAACGTTTCAGCAGAATCTCATCTGCCATCATCAGGCTTCTGTATTGAGTTCATCTGTGAGTCAGACTTTTACAGTGGTTTCAGATTTAAATTTGGGGCAGCCTGTTGCTGTGCCAGAATGTTTTTTTCTTCATCCTGATTGGTTGGGAGTCTTGGTCTGGGTTTATTGGTCTTGGACTTTGCTGTGTTCTGCTTGATTGGTGTTTCTGCTATCTTCTGTCTGTTTTTTTGGCTCTTTTTGTATCTTGATTGGCTGGCAGCATTGTGTTACTTTATTGGAGGCCTTTAGTGCAGCTTGGCTTCGGGTAAATGGACGGCTATCAGGAAGCTGGGTTTCATCTGGGTGCCTGGTTGGGGTGTGTTTGAGCTGGAGGTATCAGGGGGGATCTGTTTGTGCCCAGGAGTTTGGCTTGTGGTGTGGAGATTTGTTTGTTTGTGAGTGCAGGCTTCCAAATAATTGACAGCCTGGTGGAATCATATCTTCTGTTCATGCTTTCTGGTCTTTTTTCAATCTCTATGGCTTCTCTGATGATTCTGTGGCTAGGGTTTTCTATAGTGGCTAGGGTTTTGGTGCCACTGAAGTTGATGCTATGACCTGTGGCTTCCATGTGTTGGACTAGTGAGGAAGTGTGTTCCAGCTTTTTGACTGCATTTTTGTGTTCATCAAGATGGGTACTTATTCTTCTATTGGTCTGTCCAATGTATGTGGCCGGGCATGATGCACAGGGGACTTTGTACATGCCTTGGTTTTCCAGGTCAATTTTATCTTTGGGGTTTCTAAGGATGGCTGCTATTTTTCTGTCTGTTTTGAAGGCAGTGTTGATGTGATGTCTGTGTAGTACCTTACTAATTTTGTCTGTAGTGCCTCTTATGTAGGGCAGGACAGCTGTTCCATAGGTCTGTTCATCTTCTAGGTCTCTATTATGTTTCAGTGTGTGGATCAAGCTGGTGATTTTGCTTCTGTGGAAGCCGTTGGCTGTCAGTACTTTAGTCAGGGTGCATAGTTCAGTCTTAATGTGTGTCTTGTCTGCCAGGTGTTTGGTTCTAGTAATTAGTGTTTTAGCCACAGAGTTTATCTGTGCTGGGTGGTGGTGGGATTGAGCGTTGAGGTAACGGTTAGTGTGTGTTTTCTTCTGGTATACAGTGTGTCCTAGTGTGCCATCTGTTTTTTTGTAGATTAGTACATCTAGGAATGGTAGTTGTTTGTTTGTTTCCATTTCCATGGTGAACTTGATTTTGGGGTGTGTGCTGTTTAGATGTGTTAGGAAATTGTTTTCTTTTCCGTGGGGCCAAATCACAAATGTGTCATCGATATATCTTAACCATAGTTTGGGTTTGTGGATGGCATTGGCCAGGGCTCTGGATTCAAATTCTTCCATGAACAGGTTTGCAATGATGGGTGACAGTGGTGATCCCATAGGGGCTCCTTCAATTTGCTTGTATCTTTGTCCTTTGTATATGAAATATGGGTTGGTTAAGCAGTGTTCTGTTAGTTCCATGAGGTGTTTAGCTGGTTGGTATTTATTTTTGATGATTTCAAGGGTCTCTTTTATCGAGACTTGAGTGAATAGTGAAACCACGTCGAAACTTACAAGCAGTTCTTCTTGCTCCACATGTAGATCTTTGATCATTTCCAAGAAGTGGTATGAGTTTTGTACATGTGAAGCTGCTGTTTCAGCATGGGGCTGTAGCTGTTTTGCTAAGTGTTTAGCTAGGTTTTGTAGTGGTGCTCCTGTGGAGCTGATTATGGGTCTCACAGGTATGCCTTCTTTGTGTATTTTTGGGAGGCCGTATAGTTTGGGGCATCTAAAAGATTTTTCTCCTGGGATGGTTGTCTGTTGGATCTCTTTCCTCATGTGGCTGGTTATAAGTTTCTTCTTGGTTAATTTTTCCAGATATGTGTTGGGTCTGTGTTTATGGGTTTGTATGTAGGGTCTTGGAGTCGGTCTGTTAATTTTGTTTCATAGTCTTTTCTGTCCATTACTACTGTGGCATTCCCTTTGTCTGCTGGGAGGATGATTATGCTGCTATCTCTTTTCAGGGTTTGTAGCGCTTTAATTTCTTCTTTCTGCAAGTTGTTTTTGGGTGGTTTGCTTGTGCATAGGATGTTGGTAACTTGTGTCTTATTTTATCATAGCATCAACTTCAATGGCACCAAAACACTAGCCACTATAGAAAACCCCAGCCACAGAATCATCAGAGAAGCCATAGAGATTGAAAAAACACCAGACAGCATGAATAGAAGAGTTGATTCCACCAGACTGTCAATCATTTGGAAGCCTGCACTCACAAACAAAAAAATCTCCACACCACAAGCCAGGCAAACACCTGGGCACAAACAGATCCCCCCTGATACCTCCAGCTCAAACACACCCCAACCAGGCACCCAGATGAAATCCAGCCTCCTAACTAATGATAGCCATCCATTTACCTGAAGCCAAGCTGCACTAAAGGCCTCCAATAAAGTAACACAATGCTGCCAGCCAATCAAGATACAAAAAGAGCCAAAAAACAGACAGAAGATAGCAGAAAGACAAATCAAGCAGAACACAGCAAAGTCCAAGACCAATAAACCCAGACCAAGACTTCCAACCAATCAGGATGAAGAAAAAACCATTCTGGCACAGCAATAGGCTGCCCCAAATTTAAATCTGAAACCACTGTAAAAGTCTGACTCACAGATGAACTCAATACAGAAGCCTGATGATGGCAGATGAGATTCTGCTGAAACGTTGCTGCAACTTTAAAAGCACAACTACTATGATGTGGGAAAATACCCGAACTAAGCTGAATGCCATACATGTAAGTACCCACGAAAACTTAAGAATATATATATATATTTCTTTTTAAGAATATAGTGTGTATTTTAAGAATGTACCAAGCAGAATTCGATTGGAAGTTATCTATTATATTGAATGCTATAATCTTAAATGTATACATTGAAGCTTAAATAAGAGTTTGAATGGATAAAATTAAAAGATATAAAGGTGTCATACTCCAATTGGTAACTACAGGGAAAAATTTGTTTAATAAGAAAAGAAATATGAAATTGAAATAGGATAGACAAAAGTATGAATATAATGATTTGATTGAGATGAGATAATTAAAATAAAGTTGAGAAAATTAAAAGAGAGGAAAAACTATGTAGAAAATATAAAACGGTAATAAGATATGGAATAGAATATAAAAATGAGCATGAAATTGAGTTTGGTGTCTGTATGAAGAAGTGATAACCTGGGACCATGCTATTTTCAAAAAAGATGTTTTATTTGTATTTTGTTTTTGTGAAAACCCAAATAAAACTTTCAAAAAAAAAAAGAAAGAAAGAAAGAAAGCCCAGTTGCCTCTTGAAAAAGCACCTTTTTGGACACTAAAGGATATATTGCCAAAGCCAAAGTTATGCGTAGTATCATAATGCCTAGTCCTATTTTTAAGGAATGGAAAAGAAGTTCTCAGTGCATCTTGGTTAGAAACCTTGTGAGAAGAAAACTAAAGAAAACAGATTTCAAACAAGTGGGTCAAGAAATTCAATTGCTCCCAACAGTCCTGGGAGATCAAGAACCAATTGAATAATATTATGAGAAAAAATACACTTTATTTAAGTGAGAAATTCTTTGTTTTTCTTTAGTAATGCTATCTTAATCTGAAGTAATTTT
Source organism: Hydrophis major (assembly GCA_033807585.1). Classification (NCBI taxonomy): domain Eukaryota; kingdom Metazoa; phylum Chordata; class Lepidosauria; order Squamata; family Elapidae; genus Hydrophis; species Hydrophis major. Next base: position 293,074,746 of record CM066328.1, on the reverse strand, counting down.
GTATCTCTTCCAATTTGCTGTTTCCCTATCTCATTTATAGATAGATAATCAAGTTTGCAGTTTAAGGGATATTTTGAAATTAGATTAATATTTTCAGCTTTCTATCAGTTAATTAATCAATTAATTACAATTAATTGTTGTGGTTAATTTTTATTTTCAGTTCCTTATTCTTTTGCTTGCGTTAAATAAATTTTAAAAATACCTCTGTTTTTATGTTTCTATGGGTGTATAAGTCTATGTATGAGCTATGGAAGTGTTGACTAATTTGCTCTTGTTTCTGATATAGCTGAAAATATTAATCCAATTCCAAAATATCCTTTAAAAGGATCAGAATATCAGAATAGATTTGGTCAAACCTGTACATCTTTTTCTTTAACATTGTAGCAATTCAAAATATTTTTAGATTGTCCTCTTCCTTGACATTGTCACCATACTTTTAAAATATTCAATTATTTTTGATGAGATGAAACCCATAAAAGTGAGTTGGGCAGTGCTCTAATTGTGAAGGTTGCTTGGGCTGCCGAGCTGGGAATTTGAAGCCACAGTCATGAGGATAGCCTCAATAATTATAACTCCATCCTATCCCATCTCATCCCAGCATTCACTCCCCAACTCTTTCCAATAAGTATTGTGGGTTTTCTATAGATCGTTTTTATGCGGTAATGTAGAGCTGACTTTGGAGATAGGGAAGGAACAAGGAAGCCATTAAGGGAGATGATAGTCTTGAGCTAGTGGGAAACATAAGAATATGCTCAAAATAATCTTACCTTGATTTTGTTTAGTATAAAATGAGGCAGAACAAAATTTGGACAGACTTTCAAGATTTTGATAGACTGTTTATTTACTATAATAAACAATATCTTGGAAACCCTGCATACCTATTTCTTATCCTGGCCTCCTTCCAATAATTGACAACTTTTAAGGAAAATTCCACAGTAACTTGTAACTTAAAATTCTTTATTAAATAACAGTTGTAGACATAAAACATTTTTTTGGTTAATTTGGTTTCCCTATTCACTTCCTTAATATGTCATTCCTCCTCCTGTCTGCTGTAGTGTACCATGCAGTGGCTGTTGTGAATGAATAATGTTAAATAAAATTATCTTGAGCTTGAAGTCAAGTGCAGGGTTCTGGCCCTGCACTTCTGATTGGCTGTTAATGGCAAGATCGGATTGGTCCGTTCAGGAACATCTGATTGGCCATTAACAGGCCATTCTCATTGGTTAACGGAGCTAGCGCTCCCAGATTGCTATTGAATAGTTAATAAGTTGCCTATATAAGGAAGGCTATAGCAGCCATCCAATTCGAGCTGTCACACCATGTAAATAAAAAGTTTGAAGTTCATTGTTTCTACCGGCTCGTCTCCATTATTCGCACCCATGCTCCAGATATAACACTGGCGACAAGGATGGGATTGGATGACATCAGAGACAACTAAAACAACAACGAAGACAACCAAGCACGTGGCTGAAATGCACAATGGTGGAACCATATCCGGTGGCGTAGTACCACCCGCTCCGTTCGACCCAGCTAAAGAGGACTGGGAGTCCTACATGGACCATTTCCAAATGTTTTTGGAAACAAATAATCTGAAGAATGCTACAACCGGGAAGAAACGGGTGGTATTCCTAATGCACTGTGGGCCGACGGTATTCAAAATGGCCAAGGCATTAGCGAAACCAGCTGAAGTGAAGGCCATGGACTGGGACGTCCTCGAACCGCTACTAAGGGCCCACTATGCACTGACCGTTCCAACGCTCATAAGACGACATGAGATCTATCAAAGAAACCAGTGGAAAGGAGAAAGCGTTGCCGATTTCGTTGCAGACCTCCGGAACTTGGGAGGCCTTTGCAATTTCGCTGACCTAGAGAAGGCCTTGAGAGACCAAGTAGTTCTCGGGTTAGACGCTCTAAACGTACAGAGCAAAATAATGGCTAAGGGCGACATTAGCCTTGCCGATGCCATTGCTGAGGCTATGGCAGCGGAGGTGACCAAGAAGTCGGCTGCCCAACTACGCTGGAATTGTACTCCAGCACACCAACCAGCCAGCGAAGTTTCACCTAAGGCAGAAGGACAGCTTTCGATGGCCCACCATGAGGACCTCTCTTTGTTGTCAGACAGCGACGAAGAAGAGGTCCATCGCCTGCAGTCCGATCGGGACCGTTACCTGAAATCTCAGCAAACGTGTGCTGGCTGCGCGGCCAACCATTACCGTTCCAATTGCAAATTCCGTTCCGATTGCAAATTCCGCGACGTGCTCTGCCACGAGTGTGGGAACTGAGGCCATATCGGATGGGTCTGCAGAAGTCTCCTCGGACCCAGCCAGACCTTGAAGGGGTACCAATCTCCGCCAATCGACAGGAAACCGTCCTGTAAGACAAGAATCAGCAAACCACTCCTACAGAAACCGACCCGTAAATCGCCTAACGAGACGGAAAGAAGCTCACCAAACACTCACTATCGGCCATGCCTCTTCACTGGATGCCAAGAAAATTCAAGTCAAAGTGGACATCAAAAATCAGCCTTGCCAAATGGAAGTTGACTCGGGATCATCTCTTTCAATGGTCTCCTGGAAGATCCTCAAGCAACTCATCCCCACTATCTCGCGCCAAGACCTTCAATTCCAATGGCTAGTGTTAAAGGACTACCAGGGGAACTGGATTCCAGTCATAGGATCCAGTAGAGTCCGGGTTGCGTTCAAGAACCGCACAGCGTACTTACCCCTGACGGTGATCGACAAGGACCGGCCTAGCCTGTTAGGCCTGCAATGGTTTGCACCACTCGGCATTGAAGTGGCAGGCATTAACCGAATCGGCGGCAGTGACTGGGAGGAGGATCTCGCCCATGAATTCAGGGACGTCTTCACAGAAAAGCTAGGCGAGTACAAGGGGACCCCGATATCCTTTAGCCTTAATCCAAAGATAGCTCCCATCTGCCTTAAGCCTCGTCGAGTTCTGTTCTCACTAAAGCCGAAAATCGACGAACAGCTTGATAAGTTGATAGCCCAGGGAGTTTTAAAGCCAACCGACCACTCCCCATGGGAAACCCCAATCGTGACACCAATTAAGCTGGACGGCTCCATTTGAATTTGTGGAGACTATCGAGCCACCCTAAACCACGCCCTGCAACAAAATCCATATCCGGTGCCGGTGGTGCAACACCTCCTCCATTCCCTGGGAGGCGGAAAAGTCTTTGCTAAACTAGACTTAGCTCAGGCTTATCAGCAACTGCTGGTTGACAAAAAAACAGCACAGGCACAGACTATCGTAACATACCGAGGTGACTTTAAGTGTACGCAGCTCCAATTCGGAGTCAGTGTAGCCCCGAGGATCTTTCAGAGCCTAATGGAGAGACTATTGCAGGGGAACAAAGGCGTTGTCCCCTACTTTGACGATGTGCTCATTGCTGCCCCCACTCCAAAAATTTTACGGGATCGTTTAAGACTGGTTTTACAAAAATTCCAAGAAGCAGGCCTGAAAGTGAAGAAAAATAAGTGCAAGCTGTGTACAGATCGTGTTGAATTCTTAGGGTACTTGATTGACAGTCAGGGTATTCACCCTACTGATAGCAAATTGAGAGCAATAAAAAACGCTCCCAGGCCCCGGAACAAAGCCGACCTCCAGGCGTTCTTAGGCCTCATCAATTTCTATAACATATTCTTGCCGCACAAGGCGACTGTCGCTGAACCTTTACATCACCTACTAGATAAAAAAGCAATTTGGGTATGGGGTCACAGAGAAAAGCAGGCGTTCCGTAATGTAAAACAACTGCTGACTTCTGATGCTGTACTAATGCAATACAATGAGACTTTACTGTTGAATATCACATGTGATGCATCGCCTTTTGGAGTGGGCGCTCCAAAAGCATCGACGCCTTTCTCAAAAACGCTCTCGAAAACTGAGCTAAATTATAGCCAGATCGATAAAGAAGCCCTGGCAATTGTATCGGCTGTTAAAAGATTCCATGAGTACGTGTACAGCCGGGTTTTTACTATAGTAACTGACCACAAACCGTTGCTGGGGATAATCCAACTCCCTACATACTTTCTCCCAGGATGACCCGCTGGTCAGAATTCTTGGCTGCCTGCAATTATCAGCTACAATATCGCCCCAGTAAAGCCATTCCCCATGCCGACGCGTTGAGCCGTGCACCACTTCCAGAAACTATCAACGATCCTGCACCAACGATGACAACGTTGCAGATCGAGACACTCCATACACCACCATTAACTGCCCGTGATATCGCGAGAGAAACAAAACGTGACCCCATCTTAGCACAAGTCCTCACATGGGTGGAACGCGGATGGCCATTGGACCAAGTACCAGATGACTTTGTTGTCAAACAGTTGTCAAACAGAGTTGTTCTCACAAAAGGGCTGTATCATCTGGGGGGATAGAGTCGTTATCCCAGAACGACTCCAACAGGCACTGCAAAGAACCTTGCACGATGGCCACCCTGGCATCGTGCGCATGAAGGGCCTCGCACGTAGCTATGCATGGTGGCCAGGCATAGACAGACAAATCGAATCATGGGTTAAAACTTGCGGGAGATGCCAAGAAGTAAGCAACGCTCCACCAAAGGCAACCCCAACCGAATGGGAAACGCCGCAGGGATCCTGGTCCCGCATCCATCTGGACTTTGCTGGGCCGACCAAAGGCCACACATTTTTGTTAACCGTCGACGCCTACTCAAATTGGCTCGAGATTCACTGAATGAGGAACACGACCACCGAAGCGGTCATCAAAAGACTGGAAAGACTGTTTGCAACCCACGGATTACCAGACGTTCTGGTATCTGACAACGGGCCCCAATTTACCATGCTGTCTTTTGAACAGTACCTGGCTGACTGCGGTATCTGACATGCACTCACTTTGCCTGCGTACCCTGCGGCCAATGGTAGGGCTGAGCGCATGGTACAATTTGTCAAGAGAATGCTACAAAAAATAGACTACGACAACATCGACGAGAAAATCAACCGAATCCTTTTCCTACAGCACATCACACCTCACAGCGTCACCAACAAAACTCCCGCCGAGCTGCTAATGGGACTAAAGCTCCGCTCCCACCTCGACCGGTTACATCCAGCCTACGAACCGGAAAAACCACTCGGATCCAGCGGCCGATGCCGTACCTTCCAGGTAGGCGATTTAGTATTCGCTAAAAACTTATTGGGCGATCCACTGTGGGTAGAAGCAACCGTAATCCGCATAACCAGCTCAAGATCATACTTTGTACAGTGCCCTGATGATAGACTTTGGAAGTGCCACATAGATCAACTACGATCACGGCTGCAGTCACGCAATTCCGAACTCCCTTATGACCAAACTGAGGGGGGGGGGAGATACAGAGGAAGACAAACTTCAACTAGAGAAAAATCTTTTTGAAGGGACTGATAACGGAACTGAAACGCAGGAACAGGAACCAGGGACCGGAGTGAGTTCACCTCAGGGAGTTGCCGAAGATATTGGTGACGATGGAAACACGAACTCTGAACCAGAGGCACCCCTGTCGTTAAACAACGATCTACCTCAGCAAAAGTGCAGCCAATTGCCAGGCGCTCTGCGAAAATCAAAAAGACTAATAAAACAACCGTCCTACCTCAAGGACTATGTGACCGCGCCCCGTAAGCAGAAGCCGGGGGAAAGGGGTGTTGTGAATGAATAATGTTAAATAAAGTTATCTTGAGCTTGAAGTCAAGTGCAGGGTTCTGGCCCTGCACTTCTGATTGGCTGTTAATGGCAAGATCGGATTGGTCCATTCAGGAGCATTTGATTGGCCATTAACAGGCCATTCTCATTGGTTAACGGAGCTAGCGCTCCCGGATTGCTATTGATTGAATAGTTAATAAGTTGCCTATATAAGGAAGGCTAAAGCAGCCATCCAGTTTGAGCTGTCACACCATGTAAATAAAGAGTTTGAAGTTCACTGTTTCTACCGGCTTGTCTCCATTATTCACACCCATGCTCCAGACATAACAGTGGCGATATGCTATCAGTTTGGCCTGCTTCAGCTGGGCCGGTAGCAGAGATGAGTAGCAGAGACTGAATCGGTTCTCTCCAATGCTCTGCTGTTGGGCCCACCCACCCGCCTGGGCCCCCATACTCACCTTTATCTTCTGCTTTTGAAGCGCAGCTGCGCGGCATAGAAGAGTGCAGTGCGGCAGATGCTGAAGTGACTGGGAGAGTGCAGGCTTACAGGAGATAAGTTGGAATGCCTCTGCACCTGCACAAAGTGCATGTTTGGTGTGTGCGTGCACATAAAGTGTGTGCAAAGTGCACCCACCAAGCCACGCCCATGGAACTGGTGGTAAAAGATTTTGAATCCCACCACTGGTACCATGGGCCTTGTAGTATTGCATTAAATCACCCAGAGGGGAAAAAAATGAAAGCAACCTGCTTGCAGAATTGTACAGTAGTTGTATGCTATTGATATCTGTCCTAAATAATATATGATAACATTACAAGAAATTGAGCCACCCATCTAAACTATTTAAGCATTCCCAGAGGCTTAGAGATATTATTAATGTGAGAAATTGGCAGTTAATTGCACACCTGTCTTCTTTTCTTTGGGAAATGATGGGGTAAAGTATTTTAGAGTACATAGGACTTATTTTTTTCAGAGTTATTGAAATTTTTCTATCAAAAAGGGATAAGAATACTATTTTTTTGTAATATAGTATGTTAAACTCCACTCCAATGTCCACATCGACATGTTCTTACTATAAAGTTTTCCTGGCAGTAATGTAAAAATAGTTTTCCATTACCTTCTTTCAGGATCTTTTTTTTTTTAAATTTCCTATCTAACCTACCATTTGGAATGTCCTCGTGGTTTCTTTTTTCTTTTTTACAAATTTTTATTAATTTTAAAGATAAAACAACACATCATTAACCATTAAATACATAAATACATAAAACCTCTTAACATTATAAATCCTTACAAGTCGAATAAAACATTATTTTTAAACAACATAATTCCAATTTATCCCATCTCCATATGGACACACAAATATCTTTCAGCAAATTTCTCATTATTTCTCTTTACTCCTATTCAATTTCATTTCTCTTCCATATTTATCCATTTTATAGTCCTCATATTCATTTCTTTCTGGCTTGTTTAAATTATTCTCATCTAACATTCCTCCAAGGTTTTATTAATTCTTTTTTCCTTTTTTTTATAAAAAACAAATTTTGTTAGTTTTACCAAAAACACAATACACAAACATACAAAACACAAAACATAAACAAAACTAAAAGATCTTTTCTGAAGGTTGTCTGTTCCCGGGTTAAAACTCTTCACACAGACACAAATTCAAACATCATATTCATCCCATATATCCTTCCATATCTTATTATCATTTTCTTTTTTATATATATATATAAAAACCATTTTTATCAGTTTTATAAAAACAATGCACAAAGAGTCAAGGCATAACAGCTTATAAATTCTTTTCTAGGAAAAAATAATAATAAAAGACCAATAAGACATAACATTTCCAAATTATAATATCAATACTTCATATAGTATTAACTTCATATCTTATCCCTACTTCTCCTTTCCATCCAAATTATTTCTTATTAATTAATATTTTATTGCCTTTTATCAATATACAAAATCCAAAAAAAAAAAAGCATATATATTCTTCCATATCTTATTACCATTTTCAACAACATTCTTTGTCTGTTCGATTTCCAATTATCCATTCATCTTTTTTTTTCTTTTACTATACTTCTCCTGTACACCAATTGGAGTAACATCTATAACTCATTACCCTAACTTAAAAATACTACGTATAGCAATTTTTCTTGGGATTCTGTTTAAAAGATTCTAAGATTACATAATAAATTTTATATTCTAAATACACATATCACAAACCTATGTACCCTCCAGAATCCCTCTTTTAATCTAAATTAAATTCACCCATTGTCTCTAAATAAACTTTTTTTCTTTAGGTCTTGCTTCCCCCCATTAAGGCTTCTCCTCCCCCCCTTTCTCTCTTGCTTATTCTTCTCCTTGCCCTTTTTACCCCTTTGCTTTTTCTCTTCGCTTTTCTTGCTCCTTTTCCTTTGCTTTCTAACCTTGCCTCCACCTTTTCGCTCATTTTTCTCTCTTTTGGTTGTTTTTATAATTCTTAAAATCCCCTTTTTCTTATCCTTTTTCTCCTCCTCTCCGGAAGGGACCCATTGTTCATCAAAGATGGCTTCTTCTTCCTCTTCTTCCTTGTCCCAGTCCTTCTGCTGCGTAATCAACTTTTCATAAGTACATAACGCCATTTCTAAGAATTGAAACAAAGTGCCCAAAGTGTCTTCTTTTTTATATTTTTGATATTCAATCTCTAGTTCATCCACAAACGATGCCATTATGAAAAGGGAAACTTTTTCCAAAACAACCACAAGTATTTTTAATCAAAGACAATCAAAAGCAATTAAAAAAAAAAAAAAGTTCCAAAAGTTAATACTTTTCTTCCTTCTTCTCTTTCTCTTTCTGGGGTTAATTTTTAATCAAAGAGGTCCAATTACCATATATCTTCCTTTGGGATTCTAGGCAATCTCCTCCTTTTTCAGCTTCTGCTCCAATTTTTTTTTTCTCCCTTCCCACTTGCAATGTCAATTTTAAATAATCAGAAATCCATACCTCCAACAAGAGTTTTCCAATTTCTTAAATTTTTCAATGTCCAAAAATCCTTTTGTCTCTTAGCTTCAACTTTCAAAGCAATCCACTTTCAATATCCAATATATCCAAATATTTCTGCTGTTTCCATGGGGTGGGAGAGTAAAGAAAAAAAAAAAGTTCCCTTTAACAGCTTCTCCGCCACTTTCGCTCTTCTTAGGGATACAATGTATCCTCCAGCAATTCAAACAGCTCAATTCCAGGCAATTTAAAAGATGTTACTTGACCCGGCTCAGACAGAACTTTCACTCTTCACACGTCCTCCAGCACAATCTTACCCGGTTGCTGGCTTCTTCGTGGCGGCCATTGCTGACCGCCGCTCCACCGCCTTGGGAAAAAGGGGTTTTTCCGGAGAAGGGGGGGTCTGCGACACCCCCACCTCCCTATCCGACTCCCCTCTCTCTTCAGCTGTCCCTACAGGGCAGCCATATCCCCCTGACCCATCTGGATCGGGGGTACCTCGACGGCTAGCACAGCAGGAATCGCGAGCTGTCGCGAATTCCTGCTGCCCCGAAGCCACGCGAAACCGGAAACCAAAAGACAAACAACCCTAAATATATTGGATACATCTTGTCCACCCATCAAATTGTTCCTTCATGGAATAGGACAAAAGAAGTGTCATATTTGGTCTCTTATTTTCCATGTCTTCTACTACTATTATGTACACAAAAGGGTTAAAGCTGAAGAAACCAAAGGCTAGTCCATATACTAATCACCCTCAGTATTATTTCTAGTGGCTCTGGAAAGTGCAGCACATTTAAATATAAAGAATGATATTATGAATTCTTCCCTATTGTTTGTGTCTCTCTTCTTTGTTGGCCTGAATTTGTCCCAGTTTTGCCTGTAAACTCTTTTATATTTTACTAATATTTTTAAGTAACATTCAGGCTATAATTTACTAGCTGAGTTGAGTGGCATGTGTGCTTGCTCTGTACTGGACATAGCAATTGACTGGAAGTGGACTGGGGACAAAGAAAATTGAAAATTACCCAGAGGAATATCCCAACACAAAGTGCTTCCTTGAAATATCTTATCATCTAGTGAATGGGATGAGTATAATAATAGCACTTAATTAAAAAATAACGCTGATAGGTTTTGCTTAATTTAATTCACATGATATTTTATAAGCCTTCCTTCTTACATGAAATAAAGAAAACATTGTTTATAATCATTGCAGTGTAAATTACATTTTACAGTGTAAAACAGATACACTGTATTGGATTCCTGTCTTGAAATAATGGTAGATAAAGAAATGGGACTCTGATCTCAGTATTTTTTTAAAAAAATCAAGTATTAAAACTCTAAGTTTCTCTTTTGAAAGAAGTTTTAATCTTAAACCATAAGAGATAGCTAGCAGATACTAGCAAAGTATCTAGCAAATGCTTCTGGATTATAGTTTGCATTCACTAAAATATTTTAGTTGACAACAAGCAATATTATTTTGCAGTAATGTTTTGAATTTGTGCCTTGGGTCACAAATTTTTAGGTGCTATCAGTTGATAAATCAGAAATGGTGATTTATTATTATTATTATTATTATTATTATTATTATTGTTGTTGTTGTTGTTGTTGTTGTTGTTGTTGTTATTATTATTTTCAAACCCTGGAAACTTCTAAAAGGATACAACCATGAAAGTCTTATTACAGTGTTAACATACAGTTACTGCCAAGGTGCTTCATTCCATGGAGGCAAAACAGTGGCATTAAGAAGGGACAATTTTTATTTTTATAGTTTTTGGCTCTGTGGTCAGATAATTCTAATCTCAGACCTGCCATTTTGAAAGCTGATCACACTTATTTGCTCTCTGGCTTCCAACCACACAATGAGAGATGCACAGAGATACACAGATATCCACCTATATTGCCCTCAATGGTCTCAGTAGGTCCTGTTTGCTCCTGAGTACGCCCCAATGGCCATTAGCACCCAAAAATAGATTACAGTGTAGGCAAAATGGGGTGGGTGTAGACAAAATAATATTGGTTTGTCTTTTAAAATATAATATTTGTAGACATATCTGGTTGGATGAAAGTAGCAGAGGATGTGGTACTTTTAGTTGGTGAGCACAAGCAACACACAGTGGCAGAACCCAACTCTCCCAGTTTAAATTGATCTTCTGGGCTAGTACACTTTTTGGGGAGCATTTATACTCACCTATAATTAGTCAAGCCTGAACCATTATATGCTAAAGACAGCAACTAGCGATTGTTTATCTTACTCACAAGGGAACACTAAGGGGCAAGATAATTTAAAGACAAGTTTAACTATGTCTACCTAAAAATGTGTACAGTATACCAAACAGATCTATTTCTCTTTCAGAAAATCACTAAACCTATATGTATTAGAAGGGAACTTAAATGGTGTTTTCTGAAGCACCAGTACAGCATTATGTGGGAGATATTTCTGCAGATACTAGGTGTATAATCTCATTTCATGCCCAGAACAACCTACTTCAATGGGAATTGAGCAGATTTAGCCCTTGTCGTTTTCATCATCAATGAAGAGTTATAGATTGTTGACATGGAAGACCTGAATTGGAAGAAGACCAGTTTATTCCTAGAACAGCTGAAGATAAATTTAGATTGTTCCATTTCAGGTTGGGCTTGAATTAAAGGACATTAGTGCAAAGCAACTTCAGTTAGTAGGATATAAGGATGAGTCCTGTGGCTTGACTAAAACATGATTTACCAGATTGGCAAAAAAACCCACCCCACTTCACTCTTAGAATTAATATTTTAAAATGTTATGTATGCGACTATTCAAGGCAAAAGATTTTGCTTAGAAACAAGTTTGATTTTGTTTAGAAACAAGTTTTCACAGCCTAAAAATTTCATCCAAAGACAACTGCTGAAATACAATCATACAAATAGTAAGAATAAAAAAGAAGTCTTAGTAAAACAGAAGGAACAAAATTAAATAAAAGGTTCCATTGCAGCATAATAGAGTTATTAAAATATTAAGATATTCAACAGCCTGAGAGAATAAAACTGTCTTTGCCTGGCACTAAAACTGCAATAAAATATATTTATTAATGGCCTGCTTTAGGGCAATCAACATATCTTAGTGTAGAAAAGAACCCATAGTGGGGGTTCAGATGCTAGTTTCTGGAATGAATAAGACTTCAGGTAAGAGCTGTTCTTTCAGATACAGTAAACTCAAGCTGAAAGTTTGATTTGGTAGATTAAACATCAGAAATGAGCTGAGACTCTGAAAATGAGAGGTTGCCTAGAAAACGGACTTCCGGTCTCTATTTTTTCCTGAGATAGATAGATAGATAGATAGATAGATAGATAGATAGATAGATAGATAGATAGATAGATAGATAGATAGATAATGGTAGGTGGGTAGGTAAGTAGGTAGATAATTAACTAGATGATGATAAAAATGAAAATGGATGATGAAGAAGAAGTTAGATAAACATCAGAAATACACTCTGAAGATGATCATGTCTATCTTCAAGTCTCTATTTTTCCTAAGATAGATGATAGATAAACAGACAGACAGACAGACAAAAAATAGGTGTGTGTGTGTGTCTGTGTGTGTGTGTGAGAGAGAGAGAGAGAGAGACAGACAGACAGACAGGCAGAGGTCTGGAATAGACAGTGTAGATGTATTTCAATGTAAGAACTCTCTTATCCTTCCCTTTCACTTTCATCAAGGAAACAAACTTGCTTCGGAGCAGGTTTTAGAGCATGAGTAGGGAGATAAATATTGTTTCCTTTGTTACCTGTCTTGTCCAGAACCTCCTCCACTAAAGTCCTAGCCAAATTCATATGTAAATCTTCCCTGTTTGATCCTTATTTGTTTGTGCAAACTGCAAGCTTCCAAAAGCTCTCTCTGTGCCTGAAAATTAGCCTGGACAATTAGATTAGATGGACAAGAAAAAAATGAAAACAGGGGAGAGAATCCCTCTCAACTCCCTCACCAAACTTCTCTTCACTTATTAGTCTACATAAAGCAAATTGGAGATGATAGATTCTTCTACTAATTTGGGAGTGGGAGGGAGAGTGAAATTCCAGATTGCCTACCATAGCATTTATAAAGAACTGCACAGGAGCAGAGGAGATATTTAGATGTTGATGTTCTTCCCAACTATTGGCCATTTGGTTAAGGCATCAGACTAGAAGCATGAGACTCTGAGTTCAATTCTGCATTAGCCATGAAAGCTGGCTGGATGACTTTGGACCAATCACACTCTTTCAGCCCAACTCACCTCACAGGATTGCTGTTGTGGGGAAAATAGGAGAAAAGTGTGTTGGTTATGTTCACCACCTTGAATTATTTGTAAAAATAATTAAAGTGGGATATAAATAAAATAAATATTTCAATTAAATCAGATGATTTTTCTCTTCTAATCATTTTTTTTGGCTCAATACTTCACCTGTACCAAACAATTGCCGAAGTAATCCCTCAAAATGTATTTGTCAACTGTACTGAGTATAATTTCCCCTTGTCTTTATGCATTTTCACATTATTTTTACTGTTATGTCTTTTTCATTTTTGTTGCATATACTTTGAAATCAATTTCAATATAGAACTTTGACATTTTAAAGACAATTTGAATAAGTGAATGGTTTTTTGAGTAGAAAAGGTGCGTGATTTTGTTCTTTCTGTAGCCTGGTGTGTGTGTGTGTGTGTGTGTGTGTGTGTGTGTGTGTGTGTGTATTTTCCTGCCATAACTTACATAGAACAGGGAGCATTTTGGCACAAGCACCAAATAAAAAATGGATCTCATATCTAGATTCTATAAAAAGATATCATCATAAACAAAGTATTTGAACTATAATAGCATATTCAAAAAACAACATTGAGTGTTGTAAAAACAAAGAATAAACAATAAATGTGCACAATTAAAATCCAATTCTACATGCAATTTTTATATAAAAGAACAACCATGGCACAATATTCTATCACTCGGAATACAACAAGAAGCAATTACTTTCTGATGTAACATTGTGCTCACATTGCCAAAAGCAACATTCAATAATCAACACCAGCATATGAAGTAAAATTTCAAGATTGCATTAGATTCATAAACCCCAAATGCCTGAAACCAGAACACTTTTTATGGGTACTCCAACAATGAAGTGTGGTTATTCACATGCCTGCCACTAATGGCAATAAATTTTCTGCAATAAGCAGATTGAACAATCCAAACCCCCGCCAGTAACAAATTAGCAGGGTAGAAGAGAGAAAGAAGCACATAACTTATCTTTCTCTATTTGAAATCTTTTCCATTGCAGGTAATCAGTGTGTTATTGGGAAGTTGGGACAGAAATCCAGAGCTCAGTCTGTAGAATTAAGCCAAGTCTTCTTTAAATTAAACTAATCCCCACATCCCTATCAGTTAATTTCAGGACATAATTTCCAAATATTCTAGAGTTGTGTGTACTGTGAATGTTCTCCAGACTGTAGTAACAACTTTTAATCTTTGGGGGAAATGTGCAGTTCCTAGAGATTAGTAAATCAATGGATGATAAATACTAGAAGGAGACTTCTGGGATTAATATAATCCTGTCCAAGTCATAATTTCTTAAGTATAATCATGTTTTTTTTCCTAGATATAAAACTTGACATATCCATTTTGGGTGGCAGAGTAAAAAAGGCATTCAAAATTAGTCAATTGATCCTAGAAATGGTGCCATCCCAGCAATACATACGAGGGGACTGCAATCTGTTAAACTTTGATAGAAGGAATTAAATCCAGTGCCATGTAGGAAGAGAACTTCCCTTCAGCCCTCACTCATAGATTTACTATTACAGCCAGTATGTCAACATGAAAAAGTTGCTACTCCAACCAATAACCAAACCTGATTCTACATATTGGCTTAGATAAGAAATGAACCCATTTGAGAATAACCCCAGCAGTCACTAAATTTGTACATGGCAATCATGTTCTTACCAGCAGCCTACAGCCCAGATGGAAAATGAAAGGACCACTCACTATATCATGTTAGTGGCCATGTTCAGTGGTAAATTAGGACAATTATTGCCCAATTGCAAAAATTGCTACTATGCAACAGCAAAAGAATAGAGAAACCTCCAACTATTCCCTTTTCAGCCAGATATTCTCAGCTCAAATGTGATAGAAAAGTTACTTTACTGTATTTTTTTATTTTTTATTTTTATTTTATTTGTCAATTGCTTACAAGATAACAGGTATAAGTAAAAACATAGTTATGAATACATGGATACATATAAGTTGGTGCGCTTATGCATGGCCCCTACAAACCTCTTAGGAAGGGGGTGAGGTCAATAGTAGACAGTCTAAGGTTACAGTTTTGGGGGTTTGGGGAAGAAACCACAGAGTCAGGTAGAATATTCCAGACATTGACCACTCTGTTGCTGAAGTCGCATTTCCTGCAATCAAGTTTGGTGCGATTAACCTTGAGTTTGTATCTATTGTTTGCTCTTGTGTTGTTATGGTTGAAGCTGAAGTATTCATTGACAGGTAGGACTTTGCAATGGATGATTTTATACACTATACTTAGATAGGACCGAAGGCAGCACAGTTTCAGCATTTCTAGGTCTAGAATTTCAATTCTGGTGGCATAAGGTATTCTGCAATGAGTAAAAGAATGGAAAACTCTTCTTGTGAAATATTTCTGGACTTTCTCAACTGTGTTAATATCAGATACATAATGTGGGTTCCAGACTGATGAGCTGTATTCAAGTATTGGTCTAGCAAATGTTTTGTATGCTCTAGTTATTAGTGTAATATTACCAGAGAAAATGCTGTGTAAGATTAAGTTAACATGTTATGTCCTGAGCATGGACGCAAGGAACAGAGACGAGACATCGAACTGTGACTTCAACTCTTTATTAGTGACTTCAGAACAGAGCAAAATACTTGGGCAGCAGCAGCTCTTTTATAGAGCTGGCTGCTGTCAAAACAACCAATGATTTGAGTTTACCGCTCTAACAAGCGTCCAATCAGAGAGACCCACTGTCAGCCAATCAGATCGGCCAGAACGACCAATCACAACTCGCTATTTGCGGGCCAATGAGAAGTGCAGGATTATGAGCCTGCTGTTAAAGTAAAGCAATTAGGGTTGTTACTGACACGTTGGCTTAGTCCATAACATAACAACTCTTAATAGTCTTGACTATTCAGCCTGTATTTTATTTTCTGATTTTTTTTTGCCAATATGTAGGGCAGAGCATCTATTTGTTGAGATTTGAAATTGCCATTTGTTTGATCATTCTGATACATAATTGAGGTCTTTTTGGAGGGTAGCAGTATTGTCTGTGGTGTTGAATAGCTTTACATCATCAGCAAAGAGAATGCAGTTGCTCTTGATATGATTACAGAGGTCATTTATGTCGAGTATGAAGAGAGTTGGTCCTAGAACACTGCCTTGGGGGACACCACTGTTGACAGGTACAGAATTTGATAGGACGCTCCCAATTTTGACCATTTGTTGTCTGTTTGACAGGAATGATTCTATCTAGTTATGCCGGTGTCCAGAGATACCGTAAGATTTTAGTTTTAGGAGTAGTTTGTCATGTACCACTGAATCAAAGGCTTTACAGAAGTCTATGTAGATTGCTTCTATTGCTTTGCCCTGATCGAGTTGTGTAGTCCATATGTTTTTGCAGTGTAAGAGTTGCAGATTACATGATAGGTTTTTCCTAAAACCAAATTGTTTATTAGAGACTAGGTTGTTTATTTCTAAATGGAGGATGATGGATTGGTTAATAATTGATTCCATGACTTTTCAGGTGATGCAGCATAAAGAGACTGGTCTGTAATTTTTAACTAGGTGAGGGTCTCCCTTTTTGAAGATGGGGATGACTGTGGGTTGTAACCATAGTTTTGGCAAGGAGCTGATCCTGAAAGATTTTTCAAAGATTATGCTTTGAGGTTCGGCTATGGCAGTGGATAGCTTTTTAAAGAAGTAGGCACATATTCCATCTGGTCCAATAGGTAGAGATGGTTTTAGATTGCGTGGTGCTTTTTCAACATGTCTTCTGTGAAATCGATATGTATTAGATCACTGTAGTTGTCTGTGGTTCGACTAGGAAATACTGGGCATAATTCATTGCTCTTTACAAATACTGAGCCAAAGAATGTGTTAAAGAGGTTGGCTTTAATAGTGTCATTGTTGCAGTCTTTACCATTAGGTCCTTTCAGGGGTGGGATGGACCTTGAGTCTTTTAGTTTGTTGTTTACAAAATTATAGAAAGCACAAGTGGAATTGGTGCGAAGAAGGTTTTCTTCTTGTTTAATATGATAATTGGTGCATTCAGTTTTTATCTGATGGCATAAATTTTTGTATCAGTTTTTGAAGCTGGCAACGTGACCAGATATGTTTTTCCACCAAAGTGATTTCTTTTTGGATTGAAGCTTCCTTATTGTTTTGGGTAATTTGTTTTTTCTGGTTTTGGGAGTTGTTGTTGGTACATATAGTTTGATGACTCTTGACTTCAAGTAATAATATGTTGTAATGGTCTTCTACACTATTGCATCCAGAGAATAGAAATTGCCAATCAAGGGATGAAAGATCATTGTTTATAAGATCATAGTTGCCTTTTTTAAAGTTATAATTGGGGATTCCGTCATTGTGATGATTTTTGTGTGGACGTATGTTGAGACAAAAGTCAATCATGTTGTGGTCACTGTTGGAAAAGGGTTCTTTAATTTGTATTCCGTAAATTAAATTCAAACTATTGCAGAAGATGAGATCGAGGCAGTTGTTAAGTCTAGTGTTGTTGGTTATTAGTTGTTCTAGTCCCAGATTTCTTACTGCATTGTAGAAGGTTGCATGTGTGGGTTCAGTTGTACATTCGTTAAGGGTCCAGTTAATATGAGGTAGATTGAAGTCACCAAGAAAGATAAAAGCATGTGGGCAGGATGCTTCCCATGTTAGTAGTGTATTTTGCTTGTTTGCATGTTCAATGTCATAATCAGGGGCTCCATAACATAGTAAGAACTGAAATGTGATATTTAAGGACAGTTCACAGACAATGGTCTCAGGAATAGCAAGCTCCTAGGTAACTTGGATGTTTTTTAGATGTAGGGACTTTTTATAGAAGATAGCAACACCACCTCCTCTATGGATTTCACTATCTGATCGGTAAACATGATAGTCTCTTACTGTGGTAATGGAGTCAGGGAGAGATGCATTGTGCCATGTTTCACAGACAAATATACTGTCAAATTTAGCCCTATTTAGTAAGAGGAGAAATTCAGGTATTTTATTTACAAGGCTTCTTGCATTGGGTAGCTTGCATTTAAGGCCAGTTGTGGTTGGAATAGAGGTAGCTAGGGGTGTGCATGCCTAGTTTTGAGTGATGTTGGATTGGATGGGATGGGGTTGGATGCAGAGTTGTGGGTTGTGTGACTTTCTTTTGATTTTTTTTTTATTTCTTTGCTACCATCTTGTAACCAACCTTTTTTTTTTTTTTGCCATCTACATCTGATAGTCCTGCTGTAATAAGAGTGAGCCAATTATATTTCAAGCTGAAAACAAAACATGCTTTCCATTTGGTGCACACATCTAAAATCTTTTCACTTTTAAGGATTCAGAGCATCCACATTTACCATTTACGTCTTTCCTGTCCTTTGTCCATGTCACCTTGACTATAAGCTTAAGAAAATCCTTTTGGAACAGAGACATTTTTAATGATACCTTGCAAGAATTTTGATTTAGACTAAAATCTCCCATTGGTAAATCCTTCTGCTGCTGTGCCTTTTTCTTGTTGTTTTCTTAATTTTATGACTTGCCTTTATTATTCAAGATGAAAATAATCAAGATGGCAAATATGCCCAACAAACCTTCCTCCTCCTCCTCCTATTTTCCCCACAACAACAATCCTGTGTGGTGGATTGGGCTGAGAGTGACTGGTCCAAAGTTATTCAGCTTGCTTTCATGCTAAGGCAGAATTTGAACTCACAGTTTCTTGCTTTCTAGCCTAGTGCCTTATCCACTAAACCAATCTGGCTTTTTCTATACAGGGGAAAGCAGTGACCAATCCCTTCCTTATTGTGACATAATTTTCCTAACCCCTCTCACTTACCATCCCTACACATTGTGTGTGTGTGTGTGTGTGTATGTGTGTGTAAATTAAATATTTTTCATTTGCAAGATTAAAGCATCAAATTGCAGATACAAACAAATTTCTGCCTTCTTTCAAGCATCACTTTGTATTTCCTTTTATCAGCACTAAATAACATAGCAGTTAAAATCTTTGGTTATTTGTACAGAAGGTTATTGGCCTTGAACCCCAAATGTTTTTAAAAATACAATTTCTCTGAAATAGGTAGTTTCTCTTATCATCACACACACTTAAACAGAAATAAGCCTAGAGTTTGTTGTTATATTTTTTTTTCCCCTCATCAGAAATAGCAGGCTCATTTCCAACTCTCAAATAACCCAAAGAAATGTATGCCCTAACTGAAAGCTGGGGGTGAAACACTCTTACCTCAGATAACTGGAAAAAAAATGAAATAGTAAAATTCTGGACTTATTTTTTTAATAAAAGAAAGCTACATACTGTAGAAAAACTGTAATAAAAGATTCTCAGTTACACACCCTCATCTTTTTAATTTTAATTAACTGTGATTTCTGCATTCTACTTGTGACCCAAAAAAGATTTGACTGATAGATTGTAATAAAAAAACTGAAAAGTATGTTTCTCTGGGTTTCAAACCAACAACCTTTTCTATTCTATGATAATATTATAACCACTCTGATATTTTAACAGTGCTAAGGTTAGGGGAGGGAGAGTAGCAATTAGAATGTGTAATAAAGATCAGAACCCTTTATCTTCTTCTACAAAGTAGGGACTGAAATGCTGGAATTAGCTTGCAGAAGCTAAAACACTTTAGGCCAAATGGACAGGAGCACTCAAACCAATACAGGATTGAAAAGTGTACTCTTGCAGTGCAGCAGAAAATGTCCATGAAGGTTGCTTTGAGGGTGAGTGGAGCTATGATAGAGGGTAATGTCTATTTCTGCCCTCCAGAAACTGTTGACAACTATTTCTGATGATAGGGCAAGAGATAAGTTCAGAAAGCTTGAGAGAAAGAAAATAAATATTTTTTTCATCCCAAACTGCTTAGGTCTGGCTTTAACAACACCCCCCCCCCCAAAAAAAAACCCTTCACCCCATTCGCAAGGAAAAAAAGATTTTTTTAAAAAAAATAATGCTTAGTTGATGTTGCAGATATGAGGAGAAACTAAGACAATTTAATTTCATCCTATCTAATTTTTATTTTTTTTCTAAGATACTGAGAATAGTTGATGCAAATCAGTGGGATTCAATTTTTTTTACTACCGGTTCTGTGGACGTGGCTTGGTGGGGGTGGCAGGGGAAGGATACTATAAAATCTCCAGTCAGAGGTGGGATTTGCCAGTTCTGCGAACTACTCAAAATTTCTGCTACCGGTTCTCCAGAACTAGTCAGAAACTGCTGAATATCTGATGTAAAGTCATCAAGATAACATTTCCCTTAAAAACATAAAGGATAAACTGTTCTCCTTCTCCAGTGGGGATAATGAACCATAGCATCATTAAACACACACACACACAGAGAGAGAGAGAGACAGACAGACAGACAGAGACAGAGAGGGAAGGAGGGAGAGGGAGGGGGGAGGGAGAGGGAGAGGGAGAATGAATCAAGCAGTACTTAAAGTTCCCAGCAATTTCAATTCAATCAGCTCAAAATTTCAACCTTGCCAATTTTGGGGAAAAGCAGTTATGCACAGCTGCTTTAAAACTATGACAGAGCCTTTTGAGGAAGAGTCAAAATTTCCTAAACATATACGTAATAAATAGCAGAGAATATATTTAAATTAGCAGAATGAAGAATCAAAGTCTTCTCCCAAGGGATTGACCCAGGGGTGGGATTCAATTTTTTTAACAACTGGTTCTGTGGGCGTGGCTTAGTTGGTGGTCATGGTTTGGTGGTCATGTGACTGGGTAGATGTGGCTTGGTGGTCATATTTTTGGCTGGGTGTGTCCAACTCAATCACTCACATTGAGGCATGCATCTCATTGCCTGGCCTCTCATGACTGTGGGGATGCCGCAACAGTCATAAGTGTGAAAAATGGTCATAAGTCACTTTTTTCAGTGCCACTGTAACTTTGAATGGTCACGCCACACAAGCAAAGTACCAGCAAAGGAGGGGGGGAAAAATCCAGAGAAGTTCCTGAGACAGGAAGTCTAGTCCTGCCAAGAATGTAATAAGGATTAACAGAGAGGCAGTTTCTGTAAGCAACACCAGAATGTTTCCTTCCTGCCTTCCTTACAGGATTAGGCCAGTAATTTCTTCTAACAACCAGTTTTCCAAACTGCTTAGAATGTTAACAACTGGTTCTAGGGTGTTAGGGATAACATTGTTTTACCCTAACTGGTTTAGGTAAATAATAATATGTAATCATAGTTTGTATGTTAAAGTGTCTGCAACTTTAACTGTGGGACAGTAATTAAGGGAGTGGTTGTGAAAGCACTTTAAAAGAAGCAAGACGACAGCTTGCTATCTCTCTGGCTTTGATGATACCTGATTACTGCAAGGACACAAGACTGCATTGCTCGAACGGGAGAGAAAACAAAGGACTGGCTTGTAAGTAAATTTACAAAGGGTTTTCAACACGGATTTTGCTAACTGAATATCCCTGCATGGACTGACTAAATGATACATGACTATTGGACTGTTATTTTGACTATGCTATGAACTCATAATGGAATAAACTATATATTTGATAGCACAAGCGTATCTGTCATTTTTACTGTATGTTAATAAACATACAAGCTTAGCTCACTCATTTATCTGTGTGCCTATCTGACTAAGCTGCACATTCTGTTTTAGCTTGTCTCCCTAACCCTGGTTGGGGAAACCAGGCTTAACATAGGGAATAGGTGCGAACTGGTAGAATCCCATCCCTAGATTGACCCCAAACTTTTCCCCAAAGCTGACTCCACTTCCATTTCCAAACCCCAGATATTTTTTTTTTCTTAAAGGGAAAAAAACTTCCATTAAACTTGGCTGAAGTCAACAGGTGGAATACAGTTTTCAATTTCCTCCTTTAAAGCCAGGGCCTTATCTTAAATATTGGAGACAGAAGCCTAAATTATCTAGTGGCACCTAGGGACCTAAACTTATTTTATTTTAATATTTTTACAAATATACGATTCAAGGGTGAACATATCTTATCATCTGGGTGTTTTTCTTTAAAGCATGTTTTAGTTTCAATACTCTCTGAGCCACCTCTGCTTTGGAAAAAAAAAAACTTATTTTCACAATATATGGTAAATTACAACATTACAATTAGGAATGTATGATAAAAAATAGCAAATAATTTACAGGTGAAGAAAGAGACTGATCCCTAGAAAATACTACTTTGCTAACCTCATCAACAGATGAAAAATGGAATGTGTATTTTGCAAAACTCTTAATTAAGCCTTCTTGCTATTATTTGTTTTCATGCCACTTGGCAATGCCCATATCACCATTTGGCACAATGATTGAGTACTCTGGACTATAAGGATAAGTATTCTAGACTATTGTGAGGTTATGAACAGTTCTGTGACAGTGAGTAATTATTGTTAAATAACTACGTAAAAGCATTGTTTTGTTATTTACATCTGACCATTTCTCTGCAAGTACAAAATGGCATCCATGGCATTCCACATTTGCTTCATAACAAATACATGTGAGACAAGGTGATTAAGAGAGAGGCCTCTAAACCAAAGATATTCAGTGCAGTTCAATGGTTAAGCGTGAATTTGAACATAGTCCTAATCCAACATGTCAATTACTGATATTTTAAACCATCATCATCATAATCCCACATGGAGGCACAACTTTGACATAGTTGAGGGACTTGTGTGGTCTGAGAAGAATGAGAGCTATGCCATGATTCAACCATACTGGAGAAGTCTCATCAGATGAGCCAAACAAAGACTGTCTTTTCCACAAACAATGTGATGAGATGTAATTTACAGAAACCCATACTAGATTGGTTATCATGGGTCAAACAGAATTGTATAGATGTTGAATTAGTGGACATCTGATGACAAATGGGCTACAGTATTCAGGACTCTTGGCTGAACAATCAGAGACAGAAGCTGAAGAACTGTTGGAAGAAAAGTTGTTTAGTGATCACAAATATAAGAAGTATGAAAACAAAAAAAAATAATGATCTGCTATTACAAATCAAATCTAATAAGAAGAGGATATCTGAAAATTCTGGAAAGAACAATAGTCAAACACAACAGACATTAGTAGATCAATATTAATATACAATATGAAATAACATATTCACAGAAATATAATTGAAAAAACTGCAAAGGTCTATCCAGTGCAAAAAAATCAAAGTCTTTCCAGAAGTAGCTCAGACAGTAAAAGTGAACCAGGAGGAGTCAGTAATTGAGGAAATTAGCATAGATATTGAATTATTTTCATTCCCAAACCAGTCACCCTCTCCTCTGCCTTCTTCTCAGAAAAATTAAATGCACTAACCAAAAAAGGACAAATTGAAACAAAGCATAACTGAGCATTTAGAACAGCACAAAAACAATCGTGCAACATTGCACTATTAAAGTTGTTCAGCTAACACAAGTGTAAAAAGTTGCCAATACAGTAATATCAAAAATAAGCACCAGAAAACTGCAAGAAACAAACCAACTAATGTATACCATGGCTGCAGTTATATCTGAATACCTGGGATGCAAAATAAACAAAGAAAAAAAGCCAATCAATGTGTCACTAACAGAGAAGATCAGATTGGAAAATAAGATCAATAAACTGAGATTAGATCAAGGAAGCTCAAACAGATGAAAGAAAAGAAACTGAAGTACAAGAAGACCAAAGAATACCTGATCAAGAAATATCACATAAAAACAGAAATATAAAGGAAGCACTGATAATAATAAAGCAGTGGATTATAGCAAACAGCAGATGTGAAGCTAAATTGCACACTATAAGCAGAATCTCCCACTTCTGTCAAATCAGAAACATTTGAGGACTACACTGAACCAGTCAATACCTGACAAAGAAGAAACAGCATAATTTTGGTCACATTTACAAGACAAACCCACCCACCCCCGAATACAAGAATACAGCTTGGATAAAGGAGGTGGACAAGAATTTTTTAAAAGCTAAAATAAAAGAACTTGTAATAGCAATAGAGATGGTGGAGAAAAGGATAAGATCAAGAACTGGTCAGTGTGAAGATGAATTGCATGGATTTTGACTGAAACAGCTGACTTGCCTAAAACCACTCATTGTCAAGCAATTTAACAACATACTGCAAGGAGGTGAAATTGAAGGTTGGTGAACATCTGGTAAAACCCACCTGACATTGAAAAAGGCAGCAACAGGCAACTACAGACTACCAGCTTACCAACAACTGTCAAATTACTGCTCATTGGTGTAGTAGCAATCAAACAGCATCTAGTTAAAAACAAGCTCTTTCCACCTAAACAGAAAGAAAACTGCCTAAACAACAGAGGAACAGAAGATCAGGCCATAATTGTCAATATGATTTTGGAAAACTGCAAGAGAAGGAAGACCAACTTGAGTGGATTGATTACGAGAAGACATTTGACTCCCTGTCATGTGACTGGATAATCAAGTGCCTGGGGGGGAGATAAGTGGTTCATAATTTGATTTAAAAAATAAAAATAAAATAAATAACAGGAGTAAGTACAAACATTTGAAGCTTTGTGCACAGATCAATGACACAATGGAAGACAAAATTGTTAGTCAATGGTGATAAACTAGGAGAGGTTAATATCAAGAGAGAAATCTTTCAAGGATACTCACTGTCACCACTACTATTTGTCAGCATTGATTCCTCAATTCCCAACAATACTTCACAAGTCAGTTTTGGCCATCAAATATCAAAAATATATGCCAAGCTATCCCATCTCCTTTACATGGATGATATGAAACTGTATGGTAAAACACCATCTGAAATAGAATTATTGTTCAACACTGTCCATATAAACAGCCAAGATGTTGCACTAGATATTGGACTGACAAATCCTTATTCCAAGTCCTTGGGAAGGATTCAACAGGTTGATAAAAAGTTGAATCCAGTCTAAACATCTGGCTGACTGTGCAACAAACTTTAACAATAATAATAACCCGAGTTAGTTTTTAAATCTTGAACTGAGTCAGCCCAAAAGGTTCAACCATAGGAAGAAAATAATCAACAATATGGCTTCAGTGAAATTTCATTCCACACATCATATGAGACAGACTACCTGGCCAGTTTTCCAAAGATGATTCACAAATAATGTCCTTTTCACATTGAAATATGGACTCTGCATCCATTCCTTTCTGATGAATATATCTGATCCTTTGCTGCAGTGGTAAAATAAATCAACTGATCAAGACAAGACTGACTTCAAAGAGCTTGCTTTATTTTTGTTTATAAGCGGTCATATCACTAGTTATATATTCTGCTTTTTTTTTTTTTTGAATATTCTTGAAATCCCTAATTATAGCAACATGAATACATCATTCAAAAGTCCTGCCTTCAATGTAGCTTTTCCAATCAACAGTTCTGTACCTCCGTTTTAAAAAGATTCTTAATAAATGGAGTTAGATTTTCCTCTGTAAATTTGGGGCAGGTGGGGGAGTTGGAACTGGATGTTCAGATTTGTTCAGAGGTGGTCTTCAGCAGGTTCTGACAAGTTCTGGAGAACCAGTAGTGGAAATTTTGAGTAGTTCGGAGAACCAGCAAATACCACCTCTGACTGGCCCCACTCGCCTCCCGAGTCCCAGCTGGGTCTTCTTTTGTTGCCCTGTACAGGGGAACAGACCTAGAAATCAGGTTAGTGGGGTGGAGAGGGAATGAAATTTTGCAGTAACCTTCCCCCAGGAATGGGGAGGGAATTGGGATTTTGCAGTATCCTTTCCCTGCCATGCCCACCAAGCCACACCACATCCACCAAGCCATGCCTGCAGAACCAGTCGTAAAAAAATTAAATCCCACCACTGGATTTGTTACAAGATTTGCTACAGATTTGAAAATGTATTTGAGGTTATACCTGATGACAACTTTGGGCATGATCCAGCAGAAATTGAGGAATAGGAGCTGTACAAGAGCACCACCATGTGCAGAAAAGTTACCAGATAGGTTATGATATCACATCTGTTTACTTGAATAAAAACATTAGGAGAAGGTATGCAAAGTGAAGTGGAAATTTAAGCTGTCAAGCAAGATTCTGAAGACAGTCTTTGGTGTAAAAAGATGAATGATGCCTCCCTGTCTACCTGTCTTTGCTGCAGAGTAACTATCAAAGTAAGCATTAGTTTTCTTTGGGGGAATTTATCCAAATCTCACTTCAATATCATGCATAAATGTTCAAGTGAATGTTCTCTTTCTTTCTCTCATGATACCATATTACTGATGAATCCTGGCAGTGACAAATGACAAACCGTGTCTTCTCCTCTCAGCAGTTCCAATTTGCATTCTGCTATCACTGTATCTCTCTCATTGGGATGGGGAAGGGAACATAACATTAAAAAGGCAGACGTTCTGAAAGGAACATTAAAATGCCTAAAAACTGCACGAGAAAGCAGTTCTCTCTTCTTCAAGGGATTCATCTATTGTACAAAGTGTTGTGTCCGTTGCGGCAAGAAGACCAGGATGCAGTGACTTGGTTCAGCTCTTTATTGGTCCCGAGAACGGCTCGGGTTCCAGGGGGAAAACAGCGGCTTTTTATTTCCAAGCCGCGGCAGCTGAAGCCAATGGCACCGCTTTGAATCTCCTGCAATGAGTTTCCACCAATTGCAGGAGATCCGCAGCGGGCCAATCAGTGCGGCTCGCTCGACCAATTGGATCACTGCGCGCTTTGACCAATCACAGCGCAGCGTTTACAAGAATGTAAATGACTGTACAGAACACCCCTCCCCTCTTGGTTCAGTCCTACGTGACGTAGTCTCGTAAGTAGGCGGGGCTCCATACTTGCCGACTGGACCTGCGCAGGTTAGTTGTTGTTTGGCTCCCAGCAGTTTCGGTTGGGTTCTCTGTTGCTCTCGGCCTCGTTAATGGAACCGCCTGGAAGGTGTCGCTGGGCCTTTTGTCGCAGCTCCCTCCCGGTCTACCCGGGCTGGTTGAGCTGCGGTTTCGCCACTCCCGCCTAGTCTTTCTGGCTGGTTGAGCTGGCCTGGCTGCTTCTTCCTGGTGAGGCTTCGAGCTGGCTGTTAGTTGGTAAGTGTTGCTGGTTTCTTTCTATTGGGTTTTGGTTCACGGGGTATTCCCTCCCCTCTTGGCTTGTTTTAAGGGGATTGTCTGTGTTTGGTTGCATGTCGGTTGTGTTTCCTGTGATTTCTCAATCTTAATTGATCGATGTGGCGTTTCCACGCTCGTCCATCGGTTCTTTGCAGCCGGTATGAGCGGGGGCCTGTCAGTTGGGTTATGGTTGCTGGTTCCCCACAGTGGGTCTCCAGTTAGGTTCTTTGCATAGATGGCGTCACCTGACACAAAAGACCGGTGCTTGCTAGAGGAGTTTGAGGGTTTTTCAGGGTTGTATGTGGGGTGCAGTCTGTCGAGTGGGGACCTTATTTTCCTCCCCATTAGCAGCTCTGCCGGGCTTTTGTTTGTTGTCGTGTTCGGGGTTTTATGTTGTATAAAAAGCATTTTGTTTATTTTTTCTTGGATTTCCCCGTGTTCGATTTTTTGGATGGTTTTTTTCGTGAATTGAACCATCCGTTCCGCCCTTCCATTCGCCGCCGGATGTGCCAGAGCTGTCAGTGCATATCGTATGCCCCGTTCCGCTAGGAATTTTTCAAATTCTAGCAAGGTGAATTGGGGCCCGTTATCTGACACGATGACATCTGGGAGGCCGTGGGTTGCGAACAGCTTGCTAAGTTCCTTGGTCACGGCCTCTGTGGTGATGGTTTTCATGTTGCTTACCTCCAACCAGTTGGAGTAAGCATCTACTGTTATAAGGAATGTATGTCCCTTAGTGGGCCCGGAAAAATCTATGTGTATCCTGGACCATGGTGCCCTGGGGGTTTCCCATTCCAGGATTGGTGCCACGGGAGGGCTCGGTCTGGTTTCTTGGCAGCGTTCACATCTTGCCACCCAAGTCTCAATTTGCTTATCCATCCCTGGCCACCAAGCGTAACTTCTGGCCAGGGCTTTTGTTCTAACTATGCCCGGGTGCCCCTTGTGTAACAACTCCAATACCTTCCCTTGTAGCTTTTCCGGAATAACAACCCTATTCCCCAAAGTACACAACCTTTTTGTAGCAAGAGTTCTGTTTGCCGGTTCCGGAATGTCCTGAATGCTTCGTCGTCGTCTTTTTCCGGCCACCCTTTTTCTACCCAATGTAACACCTGCGCCAGACGTTTGTCCTTATTAGTCTCTCAGGCAATGTCTGACGCGGTTATGGGTAGATCGGGAAGAGTCTCTATGCTGA
This sequence comes from Hydrophis major, assembly GCA_033807585.1. Classification (NCBI taxonomy): domain Eukaryota; kingdom Metazoa; phylum Chordata; class Lepidosauria; order Squamata; family Elapidae; genus Hydrophis; species Hydrophis major. The sequence goes on along the minus strand of CM066328.1, from coordinate 293,046,697 downwards.
GGGTGGTCGTCATGGGTGCTGCGTCGGTGTCTAGGTTGGGTAACGGCGAGTGGCTCAAGGCGTCTGCGTGGGTGATTGTCTTACCGGGTCAGTGTGTGAGCTGGTAGCTGTAGGCAGCAAGGAATCCGGACCACCTTGTCATTCTGGGAGATAGGATGTTTAGGGTGGCCCTGTTCCCTGCCAGGATTCCTAACAGCAGCTTGTGGTCTGTGATAATGGTGAACATGCAGCCATAGAGGTACTCGTGGAACCTTTTCACTGCTGTGACAATGGCCAGGCCCTCCTTGTCCAGCTGGCTATAGTTCCGCTCTGGTTTGGTGAGTGTACTTGAAAAGAAGTTGATGGGTGCTTCTTTTCCATCCGGGAGCGTGTGGCTGAGGACGGCGCCGATGCCGAAGGGTGAGGCGTCGCATGTGACGGCAAGTAGTAGGGTCTCATTGTATTGGATGAGGATGGCATCCGAGGTGAGCAGGTCCTTGGTTTTCCTGAAGGCGGCTTCCTCACGTTTCCCCCAAGTCCATGTGGCCACCTTGTCCAAGAGCCTATGCAAAGGCTCCGCCACGGTCGCCTTTTGGGGCAGGAAAACATTGTAAAAATTAAGCAATCCCAGAAATGCCGGCAGTTCAGTTTTATTCCTGGGCGTAGGGGCCTCCTTAACGGCTCTGATTTTGTTTGAGGTTGGGTGGATGCCATGCTAGTCTAGGAGCTATATTAAGAACTCGACCCGCTCTGTGTAAAGCTGGCATTTTTCTTTCTTCACTTTTAGCCTGGCTTCCTTGAATTTCATTAGTAACTCCCTTAGACGACCCTCTAGTTCTAACTGGTCAGCTGCTGACACCAACACGTCATCGAAGTAGGACACCACCCCCTTAATTCCTTGCAAAAGTCTCTCCATGAAGCTCTGGAAAATTCCCGGCGCCACGCTGACTCCAAACTGGAGTCGGTTACAGCGAAACACTCCCCGTGGGTGACTATGGTTTGCGCCTCGGCGGTTTCTGCGTCGACTGGCAGCTGCTGGTAGGCTTGCGCCAGATCGAGCTTCGCAAAAACCTTGCCTCCCCCCAGTGAGTGTAGAAATTGCTGCACTACTGGGACAGGGTAGGCGCTTTGTTGTAAGGCGCAATTTAGGGTGGCCTTATAGTCCCCGCAGATTCTTACCGACCCATGGGCTTGACTGGGGTTACTATTGTGGTCTCCCACCGGGCGTGGTCGATTGGTTGTAGGACCCCTTGTTTGACGAGCTTGTCAATTTGCTCGTCTATTTTTGGCCGGAGTGCAAAAGTTGCCAGCCTTGGTTTTAGGCGTTTCGGGGGGATGCTGGGATCTAGGCTGAAGGAAATATGGGGCCCTCGGTACTTGCCTAGGGTGTTGTCGAACACTTCCTGGAAGTCCCGTGCCAGTTGCTGTTCCCAATCGGCCTCTGCGGTGTGGTTTATGCCCGTAACCTCGATGCCGAGTGGTGCGAACCATTGTAGTCCCAAAAGGCTGGGTCGGTCTCAGTCCACGATTGTCAAGGGAAGCTTTGCTGTGCAGCCCTTGAATGTTACCTTGAATTGTCCAGTTCCGACTACTGGGATGCGGTTTCCCTGATTATTAATTTTAAGTCCTTGATTTTTAATTTCTGGTTTTCCAGTCCCTTCTTGTGGATGGTAGGCACCAAGCATTTGATTTCTTGCCAGGTGACCATGGAGAGGTAGGACCCGGAGTCCACCTCCATTTTGTATGGTTCGCCTTCGATGCCTACCTCCACGTAGACTTTTTGGGCGTCGGTGGTTGATGCGTGGCCAATGATGACCGTCTGGTGGGTTTCGTCTTTCTGCCAGGTTTCATCACCTCGTCGGTTCCATCCGCCCCAGTCCCATCGGCTTTTGGCTTGGTGATCTCTGGCCCTGGGGGGGTGCTGTCACATCTCCGGTCGCTGTGGTCCCATCGTCTGGGGCTGTAGGCCTTCCTCAATTGGCAGACTCGGGCGATGTGACCCTTTTTGTAGCAGTGCCACAGACTGCACTGAAGAAGTGGCACTCTGATCGAGGGTGGTTGCCCCCACACCCAGCACATGCGGTCCCCAACTTATGACTCTGCCGATCGTGCCGGTCCCGTCCCATCTGGAGCCAGTGGATGTCGTTCTCCTCGTCCATGATGTCGGAGGCGGAGTGGAATTCACCATGATGGGTGGTGGTCTCGTGGTGACTTGCTTCCGGGTGGGCCTCGGTCGCCCGTCCTGGATCGGCGGTCACGGTGTGCTCTCCGGTATCTGGTCTCCGCATGCGGTTCGCCGATTTCTGGGTTGCCTCAGCTGCGGTGGCTTCAGCGATGGCGTCGGTGAGGGTGATGTCGCCTTTGGCCATCAGTCGGCTTTGTAGGACTGGGTCTCAGAGTCCGAGCATGACGTGGTCCCGTAAAGCCTCATCCATGTCCGAGAACCCACACATGCCCCCTAGGCTTCGTAGCTCAGCCACAAAATCACTGATGCTCTCACCCGATCTCTGGTCCCGCCGGTAGAAATCATGCCACCTGATGAGGGTGGGCACGGTGGGGGCATAGTGGTTCCAGAGCAATGGTTCGAGGTCGGCCCAGTCCATCTCCTTGACATCCGCGGGTTTCGCTAGAGCTTTTGCCATCTTGAACACTGCGGGCCCGCAGTGTGTCAGGAAGACAGCTCTTTTCTTCGGCCCGGTGGCGTCCTTCATGTTGCTACACTCGAGGAACATGAGGAATCTGTCTGTGTATGATTCCCAGTCCTCGGTAGCGGGATTAAAGGGCGCAGGCGGTGCGATGCTGGCCATCTTGTCGGTCTCGCTTCCTCCGGACATGTGTTGGTGAGGGATTAGCCTCCCACCCTCGTTGCCAGTGTTGTGTCCGTCGCGGCAAGGATATCAGGATGCAGTGACTTGGTTCAGCTCTTTATTGGTCCCGAGAACAGCTCGGGTTCCGGGGGGAAATCAGTGGCTTTTTATTTCCAATAAAAGTTTTTATTAAAATTTTATTTTATTTCCATTGGCAGCCACAGCCAATGGCACCACTTTGAATCTCCCGCGATTAGTTTCCACCAATCGCGGGAGATCCGCAGCGGGCCAATCAGTGCGGCTCGCTCGACCAATCGGATCACTGCGCGCTTTGACCAATCACAGCGCGGTGTTTACAAGAATGTAAATGACTGTACAGAACACCAAGGTTGTTGCACTGAGAAGTGAGAAATTTCAATTTACAGATCTCTGGAAGAGTATGAAAACTTGTCTCAAAAGTTTTCCACTTTTAAAAATATTGAGAGCATTTCCTGTGACTTAAAAAAAAATCACACAAATGAAGCGACAGGTACTTTAATAACAAAAAGTTTCAAATGATTCAAAACAGTTTGGCAAATATTATTTATTAGACCACTTACATTGCATTAAACTTACTTTAATTAAACAGCATATACATGGTAGATACATCTTTATCCAGAATGGACATAGCATCTCTGATAGCAATAGTAATTGGACATATACCACTTCACAGTGCTTTTACAGTTCTCTCTAAGTGGTTTAGAGTTATCATATTGCCCCCAATAATCTGGATCCTCATTTTATCAACCTCAGAAGGATGGAAGACTGAGTCAACCCTGAGCCAATGAGAATCGAACTGCCGAACTGCTGGAAGCCAGCAGTCAGCAAAAGTAACCACAGTACTGCATTCTAACCACTGTGTGCCATACTCTATTCCATGGATATCAAACTCGTGGAATCATGTTGCTGTCATGTGACATTTCACAATGTTTATTCCCTTTGCACTAATGGGGTAGGTGTGGCCTGCACATGGTGCATCTGGCCTGCATTTGCCAGTGGGACACCCTGCTCTATTCACTGTTCACTATATGTCACTATTCTTGCTTGTTATCAGAAAGCTTTTATGCAGCATGCTGAGCCAATTGAATTAGTTATCCAAAATACTGAATCCCAAGAATAGGCCTGATAGCCATCTGTTTGGGAAGTTTAAATTTGAATTCCTGCATTTACCAGTTTATTGGACTCAGTGCCTAGATGGCCCTTCCAACTCAATACTTCTGTGAATTAGAGTTAACATAATTTACTAACTGTGTCAAAAAAAAATAAGAACAGCAACATTTTGATTAAAGAGGGACAAAAAACTTATTTCTACATTCACATTTTATTTAAAGTTATGAATCAAAGATTTTGACATAAATGAAAGATTTGAAAAAAAAATTGCATAAGAATAAAGAATTATTCACATTCTCTTATAGAAAAACCAAATCTATTAAAAATAAGAATAATTTTGTTCCAGGAAATGTATTTAAGGAACTCCCTCCTGCTAAACACAAAGATAATACATATGCTTGAAAAACTTCATCTCCAGCAGGAGTCCTATTTAAGTGTTCCTCTAATTCAGGGGTGTCAAATTCACGTCATCTCAGTGGCATCACATGATGTATTGGGACATTTTTCCCTTTGCTTAACCAGGCAGAGACAGGGCCAGCACATGATGCATCTGGCCCGCGGACCAAAAGTTTGACCCCCCTGCTCTAACTGAACAGAAGCCCTTCCAGATTTCATTCTGGTTTCTCCCCACCTCTCATTTTCAAGGAACAGACAAATAAAAAGGCAAAATAAGTAATCTAAGGAAGAGTTTCCCACTAGACATGAATCTGGCAGTTGTAAGACATATCTCAGTAGCATTGATTTCCCTTGTGACCAGCTAAGATCACAAGACCTAGACAGCCAATCTACAGACAATAATCATTAGCTTCTGAGGAGAGAGAGAGAGAGAAAGAAAGAGAGAGAGAGACTCAGAAAAGTGCCAGATATTTTATTCTTTATTTTTAAATTAAGAGTTAATAAAAGGGTAGTACTATAAACTTTCACAGAAGATATGAAAGGCAATCAGTTAATCAAAGAAGCTTTGAGGAGTTGACGTATCCACTTCACCTAATAATGCAATGGGGGGGGGGGAGGAATGGGAAAGCCAAAAAGGAATGTTAATATGTGTTTCCTTCCAGCCATAAGATTAAGGGTGACCCACAGTTATTATTTAAAGCCAGTATCAGGCCATTTAATTTTCTGCTTCAGTTGCTTTCTACTCTTCTTCCCCATCCTCCTGCCTAATGGCTATTCCCCTCTTCAGCTTTGCTGCTCTTGCTTCTCTAACACTGTTCTGAGTTCTGTTTGATGAGAAACCAAATGTGTGCAGTAATGGCCCCCATGCTGTATAATCAAATGCCATTTTCAATGAGTTAATAGTTCTCAATGAGTCCCAACCCTTCAAAATCTGAAAGAAAATGTCCTTCTGGGTGGAAAGCATTTACTGTTCCTTTCTGCCTCCTCAGGATGGAATGATATCTGTGGCACTTTTTCTTTGATTCAGACCACTTGGGTTATAGACAGTTTTTGTGTGTGTGTGTGTGTGTGTGTATTCTTGCTCTCTCTTCAATTACACAATACCAGTTTAACAATCCAGGCAGATCCAGGCCTGTAAGGCAAAAATACACATCTGACAAAGTCACAAAAGATGCTTTGTAATTTTCAATTTAAATATTCCAATTGAAATACTTCAGCTATGTCAGAAAATGGCTATCTGGAGATGATTGGTGTGCCCTAATGTTGGGTGTGAAATCAAATGGGCCAGCTGGGTCATGTAAAGGTTCTGTATAATTTGTAAGTAAATAGAAAATGGGCTGAGAAAGTAATACAAATGACAACACTTTGCTTAAAGGAAGAATGTTATCGCACCTTTGAAATGTTTGTATGTCTCTGAAACCCAGCAAAAATAGTGATCAAAAGATATGACAACAACACGGGGGCTGAATGCAGCACCTCAAAGAATGATTGAAGGGTACTCATGTAGAAAGAGGCATGTATAAAATTGTGCCATAACTGCGCCAGGAATGGAAGACAATCCAGACAATAAGCTAAACCAGGATTACAATAAAGACAGCTGCCTTTATTGTATAATTATATTAACAAAATCTGGCAAGACTGAAAATATCCCCCCATTTCCTTTTACCTTCAGGAAAACAGGTTTCCTCTGAAGCTCATTCCACATGCTCCCTCATTCTATGGGTTGAGACTTCTTTTATATATTGGATATCCAATTTGAGGCTCTCTCTCTTGTTTTCCGGTGCCATTTCCATATGCCATTACAGTAACCCTTTGAAAATCAGGGTACTTCAGTGCCTCATTTACAAAATAAGAGTTAGAAGAGACTTTGGAATTCTCCTAATCCAACCTCCTGCTCAAGCCATTCCAGACAAGTGGCTGTCCAGTCTTAAAAGTTTCCAGTGATGGAGCACACACAACTTTTGAAGGCAAGCATTGGTTTATTGTTATCACTGTTAGGACATTTCTTGCTTGTTTCACTCCTTGATCAGCTTCCATTCATTGTTTCTTGTCTTGCCTTCTAGGGTTTTAGAAAATAGCAGAAGACCCTCTCTTTTGGGGCATCCCCTCAAATATTGGAACACTGCTGGCATGTAATCCCGAGTCCATCTTTTCATTAGACTAGACATACCCAATTCCTGCAACCAATCTTCATATGCTTTCGCCTCCAGCCCCCTAATGATCTTTGTTGTTCTTTTCTGCATTCTTTCCAGAGACTCAGCATCTTTTTTTTTATAATATGGTGATCAAAACTAAGGCAACAGGACCAAGAGCAATAGATGCTGGAATGTATGGCTTAGCATCATTGGGTGGTTTTCAGGTTCTTCATCCCTCACCCATTTTCGATGAAAAACAAAATTCAATAGTTAGTTAGAAGACTAAACTGTAATTTTTTTTTAATTATCTTGATTTCAATTTTATTGTTGCCATATTTTATTATTATACTGTAACATTATTTTTGCACTTTTATTTAATTGTAAAGTGCCAGGAGTAATATTTGTTCATAGCAGTGTACAAGTGTAATGAATAAAATCCCAACTTTTGTAACTGGGAACAAAACTATTCCATTGCTGACTCAGTTGCTAATCAGATCTTGGATGAAAATGTCATTAATGCTAATGCAAAGCCTATCATAGGAACTGAATTTTCTGGTTTTTATCAGTCCATTGCATGATTAGATTACAGAGAGGGGAACTTATTTGAAATTACAAGAGCTTTACATATCTTGAAAATATAATCAACATAATCAGAACATTTGTCAATGCATGGAGGCAAAAAAAAAAAAAGCATTTTCAAAGTGAGAGATGATAACCCATACAGAAGCTGGATTTATGCTTTGATTGAAGAGTTTTACACATCAAGTGACTCTACAACTTGGAGCAATATAATTCTAACTAATAGTCATAACTATATATAAAATTTAAAAGAAAGCCCAATCATTTTGCATGACAAAACACATTTTAATTTTTTTTAATTATCTTGATTTCAATTTAAAAAAAAGATTTACTCCATCTAAGTGCCTCCACAAACCTGGAAGAAAAATGAGCAACTTCCAGAATTAGAAAAAAAAAGTTGTAAACAAGTAGCCTACCTTTCCAGTCATGAATGAATATGGACTGTAATTGAAGAATTCAATTCAAATATTCAAATCTGATTGTATTTATGAGTCAGTTTAAATACTCAAAGCAAAGTCCCAAGGGTGCTTTTCCCAAGGCAACTGGATTTTCTGTTTTTGCTCAAAGATATTTCGCCTCTCATCCAAGAAACTTCTTCAGTTCTGACTGAAGCTTTTTGGATGAGAAGTAAGATGTCTGCCAGCAAAAAGAAAGCCTTTGCCTTTGAAAAAGCATCTTTGGGACAACCATGACCTGTGTTAGGGATAACATTGTTTGCCCTAACTGGTTTAGGTAAAATAATAACTAAGTAATCATAGTTTGTATGTTAAAGTGTCTGCAGCTTTAAATATAGGAAAGTAATTAAGGGAGTGGTTGTGAAAGCACTTTAAAAGAAGCAAGACGACAGCTTGCTCTCTCTCTGGCTTTGATGATCCCTGATTACTGCTTGGAATCAAGACTGCATTGCTCGAACGGGAGAGAAACAAAGGACTGATTTGTAAGTGAACTGACATAGGATATTCTGCACGGACTTTGCTAACTGAATATCCCTGAATGGACTGACTAAATGATACATGACTATTGGACTGTTATTTTGACTATGCTATGAACTCATAATGGAATAAACTATATTTTTGATAGCACAAGCGTATCTGTTATTTTTACTGTATGTTAATAAACATACAAGCTTAGCTCACTCATTTATCTGTGTGCCTATCTGACTAACGCTGCACATTCTGTTTAGCTTGTCTCCCTAACCCTGGTTGGGGAAACCAGGCTTAACAACCTGGATATCTGAGAATCTCCACAGATACTCAAATCAAAGAGGAAAGAGGATCCAATTCTCTTTCACATCACAGCTAATGAGATGATGGTGGTTTTTCAGATGATTCTTACAGCAGCCTGAAATGATGTCTTTCAGAAATCAGGTTATTCCTTACCTGATGTTTTCATGGAATAAAGAAAGGCTTTGTTTGGAACAGGCTAGAATTTTATTAGTGAGTGTTCATTGGGATATTTTTTAATATTAGGATATTCCCATTATATTTTTCAACATAATGCTACATGCATGCACTTTCTCATATTGTCTGGTATGTAAAAACCTCCCCTAGCAATTTATATATAGCTGAGAAATATGTACAATTCAATTTGTTTGCCATCAAACAATTGCCTCCTGAAAAGAAAGGCAAGCAGGAAAGAAAACAAAAAATGTGAGATAGTTGAAACCCCATAAAATATTTGTGAAGAACTGAAACAGCGCTGTTAAATGTTCAGCAAATGAAATCTGTCTTGATTGGGTGATATGGCAATGTAATTTCCCACCGATCAGTGGGAAGATTCACTGAGGTAAGAACCTTACATTAAATAAGTAACCTAGTCAGTCTAAATCCCTGTTGGAAATATGTTTTAATATATATTTTAAATAACAGCAGCAACAAAATTAGCCTTTCAGTGAGAGAATATATTGTACTTCAGTTTGTAAGAGAAAGCTCTTCTAGTAAGTGAAGGTTAGGCATTCCTAAAAAGCAAACAAATCTTCAGATTTAATATACTATGTTACTACAAGCATTTCTTGTACCATTTAGCCTATTTGGCACATTATATTCTGCTTTTGACTCCAATGTATATTTAAGAATTCTCTACATCAACAAAATACTTTTATCTTCCTAGTATTTGAGCCCAGTATCACTGAGTTGAAAGATACATCAACTTTGGGGGGATATTTTGTTTTATAAAGAAGAAAAAAAGTTGACACATGAAAATAATACATTGAAGATGGAATATATGTGGTGAGCACTCTTGATGTTGCCTTGAATGGCAAAGAGCTCTGCTGGCAGGGGTTTTTGTAGCTATAAAGGACCTCAAGGTATATGTAGAACCTTTGAGATTGTCTACTCAGTGAAGAATGAAACTAGATAAGATTATTGTATGTTATAAGGAAAAGGTTTCAGGCACAATTCTTTGTAAACATGGTGCTACACAATTTGCCAAAGAAACTTACTTCATTTTACCCTTTTTCAAAATATGTAAGACAGCAATCAACCTTGCATTTTCCCAAAAGTACTTTTTCCAAAGGCAACTTTCTTCATTTTTCCTTGAAGGCAATTCGCTTCTCATCCAAGAAGCTTCCTCAGTACTGACTGAATGGTGGGGAATGGAAGGACTTATATTCCTTGCAGTCATTTGGTCATTAGCAATCTTTCTGAGAGTTGTTGAGGCCATTTAGAGGTTTATCTGTGCCCTCAGGGTCACCTGAAAAGGATGTGGAACCATATTGGAACTTCTGAAAGAATTCTCAGAAATAGTGTGAGCAGTGAGATCTGCAAGGAATACAAAATAGCAGTAGTATTATATACCACTTTCTAGTGCTTTACAGCCCTCTTTAAGTGCTTTATAGCCCTCTTTAAGTGCTTTACAGAGTCAGCATATTGCCCCCAACAATTTGGGTCCTCATTTTATTGACCTCGGAAGGATGGAAGGCTGAATCAACCTTGAGCTGGTGAGACTCAAACTGCCAAACTGCTGGCAGTCAGTAGAAGTAGCCTGCAGTACTGCATTCTAACCACTGTGCCACCACAGTTTCCATAGCTTCCTTCCATTTCCCACCATTCAGTTAAAACTGAAGAAGCTTCTTGGATGCGAAGTGATACATCTTCAAGGAAAAACAAATAAAGCCCAGCTGCCTCTTGAAAAATCACCCTTGGGACAAGTATGATCTGGATGACTAAGAATCACCACAGACAACCTTGCACTAATAACACTTAAATACTTAATAGGTGACTGGAATGTAGAAAAAATAGCTTTATTCCTATCTGGGAATAGAAGAATGAGGTCTGTAATGCATGGAACTAGGAAGCAGTTCATCAAAACCAGATCAGACATCAGAGGACGGCAACCAGAAATAGGAAATGAAAGTTTAATTGATATCCAACAAGTCATGTTTAGCTCAGGCACGAAAGACTCCGTCCTAATCCAATAAAACTGAAGTGAGATGGACACTGCTGGCAAAGAATAAAAGAACAAGCTGTACAAGTTTCTCTTGGAAGACTCTTTTGCCTGGATCTTTCAGCTGTGCTACATATCTATCTTCTCCAACAACTCAGGGTGAGCTTAGTCAACTCAATTAGAGGCAGACTGTAAATTGATATGGAGTGAGAAAGTATGTATTTGATTTAAAAAAAAAAAAACAAATGTTGAAATCAATAAAGCTTTATTGTTGTTGAACCTTAGTATCTTCCACTGCTCACTGTTTAACATCTATATCAGAGAGGTACAAACTGCTTGTATGAAAACTCAAGGGCTGCCTCTTTGGAGTTAAATTCCTCTATAACACACAGAAGCTGCTGCAATAAAAAAACAGTCCACTTCAAAGGTCCACCAAGAATAGCATGTTTTAAGAATAATAAGCACTTATATTTACTATTTCAAGAGCTCCTCCAAGAGAAAAGATTTCTGGCCATTTTTTTCCCAGGCATTTAGAAACAGTATGCACATGATAAGCATCTTTCTTGCCATATTATATTAGGTTAGTCTCCTTAGGACATGCAAAGAATCTATTTATGAGTAGAAAAGCCATTATATATATGATGGTATATAGTTTGGCTTTTACAGGATGGGGGAAAAAACCAATATTCAAGTTCTCACTCAAATGAAAGACAGGACACATAATCTTGTCCATGATTTTTTTGTTCTCTATATCTGGTTTAGACCTAACAACATAGATGTAATTTGAGTGAGTTTGGTAGGGGCTTGGCTTATTAAAAATAGTCACATGATGAGAACTGTCTTTGAACTCCCAAATGAAACTTATTTGATTAAGAAAAATGAAGTATTCCATACACATCATTTTTAGTTGTCTGGCTTTATTTCATATTGTCATGTGTTATGTTTGAAATGAATGCCTCTGGATAATTACTGCTTGCTGATTTATATATAATTCACAAAACAGGACTGTAGCATCATCCTGATGGAATTTAATTTTATATCTTTAAGCAGTGTTCTGATTGCAGCTGATTACATTGTTGCACATAGGCCAAAAGAAAGAAACTGACATTCATATTAATTCTGATGGTGTTAGCCAGCTTGAGTTCAAGTTGGAGTTTTGGTAGGATGGAGCAGATCCCTATCACCCAAGGAACCCAGTTTTCATTCTTCAGATTGTTTTCAGACAGAAAGATATTAAATGAATGTTTGATGGAGTATTTTACATGTCCAGAATAATGCAGGGGACTTTATTTAATGATTAGGCTTGGCAAAGGACTCTTCATAATCTGTGCTTGGAGTGAGACATAGCAAAACCTGAGCAATAAGAATGCCAGGATTTTCACTCTAGTTATGTCAATATAGGACAGAATTGGATCTAAAGTTATGGTAATGGAATTGGAACAAAAAGCTTGCAGATATAATTGAAACTTTGACTCTGAAATATCTCAGGGTCCATCTTCTGGAACTAATTTCTACTCGCCCAGTACATATATGCTGGAAGAACCTGATAGTGTTTCCGCCCCCCCCCTTTTTTTTTTTTTGAACAATATCATGGATGGAGGCTCTCAGGTCTCAGTAGATTGGTTGAGACTGACCTTTGAAGTATCATTCCCTTGAAATCCACTTTTCATAAATTCTTGACTAGTTATTCAGGACAACTTTTAAGATATGAAATGCTGTCATTTATTTATTAGTTATAATGTTTTGATAATTATTTTGGATGCATGTAATGTATTGCACTTATTTTTCAATTTTCATTTTTTATTGTTATTGTACCCTGGATATTTTACTGTTTTTGACAATATTGTAAGCAGCTGAGTCTTTCAATCGTAGTGAGTAGAAATCTGAAAAATAAACTCCATATTAATCATGTGAGCACTTCAAATAGTTCCTATCTTTACTCAACTGGTATGACCTTCCATAGAATTTTCTTCTCTACAGATTCCATAGGATGCCCACATACACAATTGCATATGTGTTGGCTTAAAGGAAAACAATATGCTTCTTATGTGTGAAGATGTGTGTCTACAAAGGAATATGATTCTTCCAATCTACCACCCCTATTCTGTCTGAACTGATCCTTCCATTGCCCCCTCCATCCTTCCAGAACCGATGAAGCTTTTTGGATGAGAAGCAAAACTCTTCTTTCTTAGGAAAAAAAAATAGTTCAGTTGTCTTTTGAGACAACTATGACTTGGATAACTGAGAATCTCCAAAGACATGCTCACTTACAGATACCCATTTGCACATTAAGTCACTATGGAGGAGGTACATATTTATTTACTTACTTAGTTACTTGTTGAATTCCTGAAAATGACTCTAAATAAATTGAAATAACATCATCGCAAGTGCCCTGGACCCTAGAGTTTTTGGTATGCACACATGAAAAAAGAAATACATGTTATCTATTGAGGGGCACTGTGTTGCTTTGGTTGTCTTCCTTTTGCAGTGACTAGAACTAATTGCCATTGGTTGAGTAGAAAAAGGCCAAGGCCAAGGTTCACTCATACTTTGATCACCTATTTATCCACAACTCAAGAGTTATAGCAGGTCCAGAACAAGGTGACATACTGTAGAGTTGCTAGCATGTCTATATAATACTTCTATGAGCTGCACTGGTTGCTATGCTTCTGGGTACAATTCAAGGTATAGTTATCACCAATAAACACTTTCATGGCACAGGAACTGACTATCTCTGGTGCCATCTGTTTCCTGTAGTGCCTGTTTGTCCTGTTCAATTTGACAAAGTCCCATCAATTATGTAATGTCCCGAGAAGTAAGCCAGAGTCTACTGCCCAGAGATGCTTTGGAGTCAGCTCACTTTACAAATTAGACAGACAAAGTGACAGGTAGATTTATGTACACAGAAAACATGAAATTCATGATGAAAAAAAAAAACAAAATAAGCAAACTGATCCTGAAGCAGCTTTTTGTTTAGCACAATTCTGCCTTATTTCCTTTATACTTATCTAAATTTTAGGACAGAAAATGTAGAAACAACATCCCTCTGAACATGTGTGGACAATCTTCATGGAATTCTAACAGCCTGTTATCTAAGCATTCTAATTATATATACTGCAATGCAAGACTGCATTCCTGATAAAGGATAGAAACAAAGTGACTGAATGAAATTTAATTTGTACCCTTAACACACTTTATTTATATCATGCATTTTGTTGTTCTGCATGAAATACAACTTCTTATCTTTAGCTCCCCACCTTCTACCACTAGCATTCATCTAAAGCTAGAACTGTCTTACTGCCTTTCTTCTCCTTTTAAGAGACAAGTAAAACTTTCTGCACATTTGCCAGCCATACTATATGTTAAGAAGTCAAGGATGTTCTAACAGATGTAAGAAGCCCTGACTTTCTGTGGTAATGTCAGTCAGTTCAGAAGGTGATGAAATGGAATGTTGAAGCTAGGGAGAAGACACAGACAAAACAAAGAGACAAACCTGAGAGCTGAGTGGGAGGAGGATTGCCAAGAGCAAAGGAAATGCTTAAAAGAGCATTTCAAAGACGTCAAACATAAATATACTAGACTAGGGAGGAAGAAAAGACAGTTTGGCAGGAGATCCTGGAAACAGATTTTTTTCAGGGGAGATAGAATCAAGGCCAAAGACTATCAAAAGCAATAGTCTATGTAAGGAGACTTGGAGTCTGAGAGTTTTTCCTTCTTAAAGCCAAGATATATCCACTGCTGCACTTAATTAGGGGCACTCTCCTTCTGCTGATTTCAGAGCCATTTCCCAAAGAGAAATTGTAGTTCTTTTTAATACATTTTTTTAAAAAAACCTATTTTCCACACAATGTCTCAAGCCCATCTGCCTACTTTACTTGGAAGGAACTGTTTTAAAAAGTGCTCCTGTAATAGAAGTTCCCCTAAGGTCAAGAGGGATTTAATGTTCTAGATTCTGTCTCGTATATGTATACATGTGCATCCACACATATATATACAGTATGTATAGTATCAATTTTTTGTAACATGATACTTTCAAGAGGCATTGTGGTTTCCAATCCCAAAATTTCCAGTCAGTGTGGCTATTGAATGTTTTCTGTTTAAGAACATTTTGGAATTAATTATTCGTATAATTATGAAGATTGGTGAATTGATGGCCTGGGGAAGGGAGGGGAGTCTCTCTTCTTCTAATTAATTCATTTATCATACTCTCAGATCACAGTATTTAATGATGGCCTCTTTTCTAGCTTTAGTTCATTATGTGTGTTTGCATTTGCTTTGAATCAGGACTTTTGCCAGGGAAATTAAATCTGTTTCATCCAAAAGGAATTGATAGTTTGCCATTTCAAGGCACACTTGACTGACAGGGTTAGAGTTAGGGTTAGGACTGTTCCATATTTTGTGAAGGAGATGGGTAGGTCATGATTCATTTTATTATTAGTTGAATCATGTTCTTTTTTCAGGCTAAATGCTATAAGCACTGATGAAACATCTTTGCTTTTTGTGATTTAGCATTTGAATAGAATAGTCTTATATGACTTAATATTACTGGAGAGGTTGCCATTTTATTCACTTTGGAAGGAATTCAATTAAATAATGCTGAATATTGCTTCTAGCCTGTCTCGTGACATACTTCAGGAGCTGAGAGATGAGGCAAGGACATTTCTAGAATGAGTGAGTGTTTAAAAAACGTGTTTTGAAACACCTTGGTTTGTCACCTGATGACTCTAAACAGATCATTTTTTATGAGGCTTTAGTATCCCTTTTCTGAGCAAGGACTCCATTTTTTATTATAAGAGACAGTTCATCATCTGCTGCAAATAGAAGTCAATGATTGTTACAAAACTGACAGAAAAATAAATTGGGGTCTAGGGAGAGCTGTAAAAATCATACCTGAATCTGTCCAGCTTTATCCAGCTATTATTAGAGGAAATAAAACCTACTTCCCCATCATTCAAGTGTTGAATAATGTAATATTTCCATTTCTGCAATATGTTACTTCTTATTTGTCCATTCTTTCTGAACAGCAGGAGTAATACTCAGCTGTCAATGTCTGTAAAAATGATTTGAACATCTGTTAATAAACTTATGATGAACTCCCAACCTTTTGCCCTTATTTCATGAAAAGATACATGGTGATTCTATTGTAGGGTTTCCTAAGTATTTGGTTGGACTGGCCTGTGAGGCAAGAGATGATCTACAAATTTGATCCCAATTTTCAAAGGATTACAGTGGAGATTCATTTTGAATGGAGGTTAAATTTATAAAAGCTCCTCTAATCCCAAAGAGTATCTTCTGAGAGAGATGGAGGGGCGGGGGGAGAGAGGGAGAGAGAAATTGCATATCAAATTAGGGTGATGGGTGATTAATCAGTATTTACTTCAGCAAAGTTGCAAACTGTAGATTTATAGATAAATCTAAAGCTTTACTGCTTTGCTATGAAGACCTTCCAGTTCAGGGATGTCAAATTCACATCGTCACATGACATATTGGGACTTTTTTTCCCCTTTGCTAAACCGGGGTGGGCATGGCCGACATGTGACGCATCTGGCCTACAGGCCAGGAGTTTGACAGCCTTCTTCTAGATGCTTCTTTTCATGATACTTTTTTTTCTGTCAGTTTCTTTGTGTTCCTCATCAAAGGACCTTTATATTACAGTAAATAAATCATGAAAATGACAAGCAAACAAATAAATAAAATAGCAATCAAACTTATACACTGGTTCATAGGGCTTTAACAACTCTTTAAACAGTTTACAGAGTCAAAATATTTCCCCCAACAATCTGGGTCTGAACTCAGAAGGCTGCAAAGTTGAGCCAACCTTGAACTGGTCAGGATTGAAAATCCTGGCAGTGGGCAGAATTAGTCAGCAATTCTGCATTCTAACCACTGCACACCAGGGCTCTTAATAAGTTGGTAATGAAGTTAAAATATATACATACTGTAAGTATGCATTTCTTGGTCCATTCATCCATTTTTTAAAAAATCAGCTATATTTGCTCCAATTCCAATTGAAAAACATAAAACAACAACATTGACCAATGTATTTGTCTCCCAGAAACTAAGGGTGAATTTGATGGTGGAGTTTAGAGGCAAATGTTGTTTACATATATTTAGATATGCTAAGACAATCTAATTACTATTTTTTAAAAATTTTATAATAATTTGACAGGAAAACATATATATAACATTCACTGTATTCCTGCTTAATTTGGCTTTGTTTTCTCTGGAGATTTCAGAAATGTAAATGACCAAAAGAAGATTACTTATCTCTGCACTAATTCACACTGAAATTATTAGACAGCATGTTATGTCATGTTAAGTAAAAATCTCCTTTAAATTGAATTTCATTTTTGAAGACTTCATGGACAGGTTTATGAAAGTTCCTTGGTACAAAAGATTTTTTGTCATTGCTTTTTTTCCAGATTTTTACTTAAAACTCCCAATTTAAATTACTGCCCCATGATATATTATCCAAATATTAGCCTAATCCATCCCTGCTTACCTCTTTCATATCTGGCAGGAGCTACATTCCAGCTGTACGAAGGCCAACCATTAAGAATTTACTCAAAATTCTCATGGGTATCTGTAACTCTTTAATTATAGATACTTCTTTGTCTATAAAGTACATTGTTTGTTCATTTTTTCATAGAAACATTTTTTGCAAACAATTTCCCTAAATATTTACCTGTATGTTGAATTCATATAATCTTCATCATTTTGGATATACTTTTTCTTTAACATGCTTTATCCTATTTTGTTTTATTGGTAAACTGAAGCATATAATTCACAAACATATAAAATCATATTAGCATCAATTACTCTATGCATTATGAGATCAAGAAATGAAGATGAAAGCAAAGTCAAGAGAGTTTCTCTCATTTTCTATTTTTCACATAAAAGTTTTCATAGGTACTATCACCCCTCAACACATTTTGTAAATTTAAAACAACCACATATATACATACATATGCATACACACTTGTGCACAGAGACAAGAAAACTTGCATTGGTTTTTGTCCATGTGTTGCACAGCTGTCCCTAATATATTTCCACTTGTACTTGCTTTTTTTTTTACAAAATACAGTTTTGTATGTGATTTATAAGCTGAAAGATGTACAATAAAATTTGGATGAATGCATTTAATGTAATTAGAAGCTGGAAAGTAGATAAACACCCTAAAATTGCATATAAGCCAACTAAAAATGTAGACACAGAAAATTGCTGAACTTGCAATTATCATTGTCTTCTGTTTTCACCCTCTTTGGACAAGTTAAAAAATAGTGATGCTCAGAATGCTATTCTCTCAGTACTAATTGTCAACCATACTTAATAAGCAGTTAATTTGCTTTAGGTTGGTTGCTTAAAAAAATCCAAAAGAATTAGATTTCCTTAATTTCATACATATAATCTATTTTGAAATATTCTCAGCTTGCATTGTCTACATTTATATGTCATATAATTTTTGCTATAAAATTTAGGATTCTACCTTAAGTAATAGAGTATAATCAAACCAAGTGGATAATCATCAGTAAGCATTTCAGATCAAGAGCCATGGATGCATTTAAAAGTTAAAAGTACAATAATTCAGACTTTAGGGAATTATAATCCAAGCTATTGATGGAAATTCTGGAAAGTTCACTATGATGTAGTATATTGGAATTCTTCTGCCATTACATGGAAAGCAGCTGTTTATTTCTGTTTCTTGCTTTTCATCCTAAATGAAAGAAGCCCAGCACTGAATGTAACAAACCCTCTAAACGAGCTAAAGATGAAGTGGGAAACTGATGATAGCCCATTTCTGGCTTCCATGCCTAAGAGATGATTAGAATTTATGCTCTTCCATATTAAAAATCTGGACTGGTTGCCAGTTGTTTTCTAGGCACATTATAAAATGTAGGTTTAAATTTTTAAGCCATTAGTAGCTTAAGGCTTAATTATCAGAGAAATATGAATTTGTCAATTAATCTCATTAGCAGGAGACGCTCTCTTAAAAATTGATTGAATTTCTGATGAGTGGGTGTTAGGTTCACAAAAAAAGATAAACTCTTATCTTGCTTCATATTCTGGAGTATATTTCTTCCTCTGTTTTATTTAATTTTGAAACCGATGAAGATGATCATTACCTTTGGAATGTTGATTCTGGGCTGCAAAACTCCAGATGACCTCTAGAGGGCAGCACATGAAACACATTGTACTGTATTTCAATTGAGCAGCTGTATAAGTTGTTGCGGCTCTGATACCATAGCCTTGTGGTAATGATTTAAACCAGGGGTGTCAAACTCACGTTGCCACAGCAGCATCACATGATGTATTTGGACTTTTTCTCTCTTTGCTAAACTGGGCATGGGCATGGCCAGTGCATGATGCATGCAGTCCATGGGCAGGGAGTTTGCCAGCCCTGATTTAAACAGTCAAGTTTTACATCTTTGTGTGGTGATTTTTTTTTACTGTTCTGAATTTTCTTACCTATCCATTCCATGAAATGCAGGATCATCAACAGGAAAGAAGATAGGCCATATCCCGACTAGACTTGCAAATGTAATAGACCCGCTGTCATGTCACAGGTTAGTATTTATGGCATAGATAATGTGCTATCTTATTGTAGACAAATATAGTGCTGTTTTTTCCCCTGTTCTCTTTGACAATAGTTATACATCATGGAAGATTTATGAGTACAGACAAGGTCTGCTTTAATTAAACTAGATCATTCTACTGATTCCCCTGTAAGCTCTGTGTACTGAGATTCAACAGCTTTCTGTTAACCCTTCTTGTAGCTAAATTAAACTAATCTAGCACACCTTTAAAGTCAATTAGCACCATCCACATAGAGACTTAATCCAGCTTTAATGAACTAGATTCAGTACACACCTTTGGTACATTTTGATTATTATTTTTTCATTAGACAATATCCTAATAGCCTAGTGGGCTTCCCAGGGTGTCCTCCAGGAGAATCTGAAGCTGCTCAAGCTAGCTGCAGACAGTTTGCACAAATGTTGTTTAATCAAAGCTTAATCAACATTTGAGACGCAATAGTAGGAACTCAAGTGTATTGAACCCCGTGCCAGATACGATGAGATATTTGGCAGGGAGCATTTTACTAACTCACTATGGATTCAAGAGCTTAATGACTTCATGATGTCAGGATTAATGGGGGAGGGGAAGATTATTCATTAATTTTGCTTGTCTTGGGAAGTCCACCATGCCATTTGAATTTTTTTAAAAAAAATCTATAATTGTTAATAGCAAAGCCCATCTGTTTGTAATTCTGGTGTACCTTTTTAAAATAAATTCCCTAAATTTACACCATTTTTGAGTGTGATCATTTGTTTATAGTGGGGATATGAATATAAAGAAATATTGTGAAATAATAAATGATATAACACATGGGACTCATATGAAATAAAATAATATGATCATAGTTAATAAAAACATTAACAATGCTATATATGTCTACCCAAAGTAAAGTGAGTCCCATTTTGCTCTATAGTGATTGCACTGGGGATATGGCTATTGGAATGCAACCCACACAATTTTGAGTAATCATACAATTATAATTCTTAGAAACATTTGACAACTCTTACACAAACATTTTCTTTATAAAGTCTCCATGAGCTGCTTTAAAATAATGTCCTGAGTCACAGGAATCAAGAGAGCCTTTTTGAAGTTTCATTTACCAGAAACTCATTAGACCTGGGACAGAATTTCATTCTGAGTAAGTCCCCACTATGCAAGGTACTCTTCAAGGAATTATGTTTCCTCTTTCTTTTCAAGAGCAATGGCAGATGATAAAAAAGACATCTTTCTTCAGTTTTTTTTATGATTAACTTATTTTGATTGTATTTTTATGATATCACTGATTTTAATTGAACTGGCTTTATTTCTACTGTGTTTCTCAAAAAATAAGGCCGGGTCATTTTTTTTTAAACCCCCCCCCCCCAAAATGGCTAGGCCGTCTTTTTGGCGGTGACTTAATTCCTTCCCTTGCATCCTTGGGCGGGCAGCGACGGCTTGGATGTTGACCTCGGCATTGGTGGGGCACTTCGTATCGGGAGACCTTCCGCCACCATTGCTTTCCCTTCTCCCTGTGCTGCTGTGGCATTTAGAGTAACACCCCGGCGTTTGGCACAGCCATGCACGGCCAGCCAGGGCTCCTCCCTGCAACCGGAGCCCAGCAGAGACACTCAGCTGCAGGCACTCCTGATGCCGCCTTCCCTTCGCCTTTGAAGGCAAAGCCAATTCTTTTAAAAATGATGCCCTACTATCGGTACGACAAAGCCTCCCCTGCCTGAGAGGGCAGCCAACCCCACGTGGGAAGGCAAATCTCCCAGGGCCGCAATGCAGGATTGGCCCACCACAGGAGAAGCGCCCAGCCACCATCCCTGTCTGGTGCCAGGCAGAGCATGAAGAGCTTTGCTTGGGGCACCCAGCTCAGCTGACAGGTGGGCCCTCCTGCCCAGTGGCGGAGCTCTCACCAAGGCAGTGAGCACCTCCCCACCGGGCCTTCCACTCATCCCACCAGGACCGCACCAGAGCAATGCGGGCTGGGCAGAGCCGGAAAAGCAAGCCGTGGGTGCGTGCCCGCCTGCCAAGCAAAAGAGCTGGGCTGACCCAAGCTTGGCTTCTTTCCCAAGTCCCTCCAGCCCAAACCTGAAAGGGCCACGAGGAGAGGCCTCCCGAGGCAGTGATAGTGCCTACCCATCTGTGGACAGGGAGACAAGGTGATAGCCTGCGCCGCATCCTCCTCCGAGCTGAGCCCCACTGAGTGAGTGCCTCTGCCCAATGTCCATGCTGCTGCAGTGTTTGGAGCTGCTGGCACATTTGGAGATGCGTGGGGACAGGGACGGGCTGGACAAGGGGTGGAAAGGACGGGCGGCTTCAGGGTCTCTCCGGTAGACCCGCCAGCCAGGAAAGCAGCCTGCCATCCCCTCACCTCCCTGTCCGTGGATGGGTGGGTGCTATCATTGCCTCGGGCAGCCTCTCCTGGTGGCCCCTTCAGGTTCGGGCTGGAGGGACTTGAGAAGGAAGCCAAGCTTGGTTCGGCCCGGCTCTTTCACTTGGCAGGCAGGCACACACCTGCAGCTCGTTTTCCCAGCTCTACCCAGTCCGCATGGCTCTGGCGCAACCCTGGTAGGATGAGTGGAGGGCCCGGCGGGGAGGTGCTCGCTGCCTTGGAGAGAGCTCCACTGCCGGGCAGGAGGGCCCATCTGTCAGCCGAGCCGGGTGCCCCAGGCAAAGCTCTTCATTCTCTGCCCAGTGCCAGGCAGGGATGGCGGCTGGACGCTTCCCCCGGGGTGGGCCGATCCTGTGCTGTTGCCCCCAAAGATTTGTCTCCCCACGTGGGGTTGGGCTGCCCTCTCAGGCAGGGGAGGCTTTGTCGTACTGGTAGTAGGGTGTTGTTTTTAAAAGAATTGGCGTTGCCTTCGAAGGCGAAAGGAAGGCGGTGACAGAAGGGCCTGAAGCCGAGTGTCTCTGCCAGGCTCCAGTTGCAGGGAGGAGCCCTGGCTGGCCATGCGTGGCTGCGCCAAAAGCCGCGGCATTGCCCTAAGTGCCATGGCAGCATGGGGAGAAGGGAAAGCAATGGTGGCAGAAGATCTCCCGATACAAAGTGCTCCACCAACGCCAAAGTCAACGCAGGCAGCACCATATCCGGGTATGCAACAAAAGTACTTCCTAACAGCAAGCCCCCCCGCCATCCCCCCCATTTCGCATGTTTAATACAGGCCTTAATTTGGGCGGGAGGGGCTTAATTTGATTTTATGCCTATAAAACATGCTGGGACTTCCTATTGGAGGAGGTTATATTGTTGGAGAAACACGGTATGTCTTATGCTTTTGAGCTTCTAATGGTTGTGAACTGTCCTGAATATTGCATGGGCAGAACCACAAGGTATATATTAGATATTGTAGGCTAATACATGATAGATGATGGATGGATGGATGCATAGATGATATATGATAGATAGATGGATGGATGGATAGATAGATAGATAGATAGATAGATAGATAGATAGATAGATAGATAGATAGATAGATAGATAGATATTGTAGATTAAAGCATGAGGCTAGAAAGTGGGAGACCAAAGATTCTAGTCCCACTTTAACCATGAAAGTCAGCTGGGTGACTTTGGGCCAGTCACTCCGTTGCAGCTCAGTTCACCTCATAGGGTTGTTATGAGGTATATAGGAAGAGAAATGTATGTTGGTTATGTTTCCCACCTTGAGTTACTTGTAAAAATAGCCAAGGATAGATAGATAGATAGATAGATAGATAGATAGATAGATAGATAGATAGATAGATAGATAGATAGACAGACAGACAGACAGACATAAATGAGGATGGACAGCCAAATGAGGAAGATGGATAGATAAACATCAAACAAGGTTTTATAGATTGTTGTACCTGCTTTTTAGTTGAAACAAGTAACACAATCATTAAGACAGTACCCAAAAGTATCCAATTTGTTTAGTGAACAATGCCAATAAACAAATACAGTGATTGGATTTACAATATAAAAGACCTGTGGCAATCTTACTAGACATGCATTTATTATCACAAACCACAACTAATGTCCACTAGAACAAACTGCAATACTATACCCAAGACATTGCCCCAAGAAAGGGAATAAGTGAAATTTAGAGTCCTGCTCAGATATTAAAACAATACATGGGCAAAAAAACAGATGAAATATGAGAGTTTAAGTTCCCTGGGCTAAGTATATTATAACTAATTATGACCATTTTGATCTGTGAATGAAAGAACAAGAAGAAAAATTCAAAATGGTTGAAACAAGGTGTCCAAAAGATCCTAATCAGCTATGAATGACACAAAAAAGTCAAGCTTATAGGAGCCAAAAGTTTCTAAGGCAATGAAAGAAAAATCCGTGAGGATTGGGGCAAAGCTGAATGGACTGCAACAACCAGAGTGTGTCTCAGTAAACTGTGGGAATCTGATGGCATCTAGTTCAAGGAAGGATAAATTGGGAAGAAAATAGTAAGATTATCTAAAAAAAAAAACATGTTACAGATTTTCTCACAAAAGAAGGATACTATTCAACACAAACACACAAAATCCATTTCATCAAGACCAGGAAAGGAAACCAATCAAAAATCAGAGTAATGACATGAGTAAACATGATCTTCTTGTTAAGCTAGAATTTATTTTTATTTTATTTTATTTTGTCAAGCGATTATAAGATTACAGGTATAAGTATAAACATAGTTTATGAATACATGAAATGGATACATATAAGAAAAATAAAAAGAAACAATAGGACAGGGACAGTAGGCACATTGGTGCACTTATGCAGGCTCCTTACAGACCTCTTAGAAAAGGGGTGAGGTCAAGAGTAGACAGTCTAAGGTTAAAGTTTTGGGGGTTTGGGGAAGAAACCACAGAGTCAGGTAGAGTATTCCAAACATTGACTACTCTGTTGCTGAAGTCGTATTTCCTGCTATCAAGTTTAGTGCGGTTAACCTTGAATTTGTATCTATTGTGTGCCCTTGTATTGTTAAGGTTGAAGCTGATATAATGATATTTTTGCAGGGAAGTGTGTGTGTGTGTGTGTGTGTGTGAATCCAACATCCTAAAAGGCGGCAGGGTTCAGGAGAAACTCCTCTCTCTTCTTTTCCTGGACCATCCTAGATGTAGATATATAAGCATGAGTAAGAAATATCAATAATACTCAAAGCAATAAATTTATCTTGAGACAGTAAGCATAAACAAGGAATATCAATTATGCATTTATATCAAGCAACCTTCTTAAGTTTTCGCGGGTACTTACATGTCTGGCAAACAAATCTGAATACCATATATATATATATATATATATATATATATATATATATATATATATATATATATATATATATATATATATATATATATATATATATGGTATTCAGATTTGTTTGGGTATTTTTCCATGTCACAAAAATACAAGCAAATTGAAGGAGCCCCTATGGGATCACCACTGTCACCCGTCATTACAAACCTGTTCATGGAAGAATTCGAATCCAGAGCCCCGGTTAATGCCACCCACAAACCCAAACTATGGCTAAGATATATCGATGACACATTCATGATTTGGCCCCATGGAAAAGAAAACCTAAACAATTTCCCAACACACCTAAACAGCACACACCCCAAAATCAAGTTCACCATGGAAACAGAAACAAACAAACTACCATTCCTAGATATACTAATCTACAAACAAAACAGATGGCACACTAGGACACACCGTATATCAGAAGGAAACACACACTAACCGCTACCTCAACGCCCAATCCCGCCACCACCCAGCACAGATAAACTCTGTGGCTAAAACACTAATTACTAGAACCAAACGCCTGGAAGACAAGACACACATTAAGACTGAACTATGCACCCTGACTAAAGTACTGACAGCCAATGGCTTCCACAAAAGCAAAATCACCGGCTTGATCCACAAAAACACACTGAAACATAATAGAGACCTAGAAGATGAACAGACCCATGGAACAGCTGTCCTGCCCTACATAATTAGTACTACAGACAAAATTAGTAAGATACTACACAGACATCACATCAAGACTGCCTTCAAAACAGACAGAAAAATAGCAGCCATCCTTAGAAACCCCAAAGATAAAATTGACCTGGAAAACCAAGGCATATACGAAGTCCCTTGTGCATCAAGCCTGGCCACATACATTGGACAGACCAGTAGAAGAATAAGTACCCGCCTGGATGAACACAAAAATGCAGTCAAAAAGCTGGAACACACTTACTCACTTGTCCAACACATGGAAGCCACAGGTCATAGCATCAATTTCAATGGCACCAAAACCCTAGCCACTATAGAAAACCCCAGCCACAGAATCATCAGAGAAGCCATAGGGTTTGAAAAAAGACCAGAAAGCATGAATAGAAGAGATGATTCTACCAGACTGTCAATCGTTTGGAAGCCTGCACTCACAAACAAAAAAATCTCCATATCACAAGCCAGGCAAACACCTGGGCACAAACAGATCCCCCCTGATACCTCCAGCTCAAACACACCCCAACCAGGCACCCAGATGAAACCCAGATTTCTAACTAATGATAGCCGTCCATTTACCCGGAGCCAAGCTGCACTAAAGGCCTCCAATAAAGTAACACAATGTTGCCAGCCAATCAAGATACAAAAAGAGCCAAAAAACACACAGAAGATATTAGAAACATCAATCAAGCAGAACACAGCAAACTCCAAGACCAATAAACACAGACCAAGACTCCCAACCAATCAGGATGAAGAAAAAACCATTCTGACACAGCAATAGGCTGCCCCAAATTTAAATCTGAAACTACTGTAAAAGCCTGACTTACAGATGAACACTATACAGAAGCCTGATGATGGCAGATGAGATTCTGCCGAAACGTTGCTACAAGCTTTAACATGCTTTACACAACTACAATGACGTGGGAAAATACCCGAACAAAGCTGAATGGCATACATATAAGTACCTGCGAAAACTTAAGAAAATATATATATATATATATATATATATATATATATATATATATATATATATATATAATGTATATAATGTATGTGTGTGTGTGTATGTTATGACTCCCCTTCAAAATTCAAACGAACAAAACAGAAAGCAGCCGTTTCAACAGTAAATCCAAACAGAAAGTAGTCTCACAAGATAACAGCTGTCATAAATCACAATCCACAGCAGCAAACCCCGCTCTATTCGGCATACCAATCCCGGCAAACAATTTTCAGTGTCAGAGCCTCTGCTGTAAAATCCTCACTCATTCAGTCACTTTGTTCCTCACAAACTCTCCAAACCCAGATGTGTCCTTTTATACTCATTGAGGCAACGTGCTACTTTCCCTAATCAGCGACTGGCTTGCCTCCCCCCAAGTTGACGTCTCAGTCTCCTCCTAGTTCTAGCATCAAGCCACGATCTGTCAACTTCCCCACTCAACGCCTCTGATTCATTTTGTGCATCAGATGCTGGCATGAATGAGGTCTCAGGTTCTGGCAAAGAGTGTCTGTCAGATAACCTCTCATCCCCGTGGCTCACATTTGTGTCTTCTAATAATTCAGACTCCACATTCATAGCAGGCTCCAGCCTTTCATCATCAGAGTCATCAGAGTCAAAACTCACAGCAGGATCGATCCTTTCAGTCACAATATATATATGTGTGTGTGTGTGTGTGTGTGTGTGTGTGTGTGTGTGTGTGTATTCACGGGTACAAGTATGTAGGTCTAGGTGTGTTCAGGTCTTTTCCCGTGTAAGATTAAAAGTATCTTGGTGATGTTTCAGTGAGGTCCCGCTTGCCATCCTCAGGCTGGTGCTTTCGGTTTCGTGCCAGTGAAAGCAGTGTGTAATCGGAGCTGCGGTCTCTCTATAAATACTGGTGGTGGGGATGGTGTGCTGGGCTGTTTGGCTGCACTGCTTCTTCTTGATTGGTTGATGGAGTTGATGTTGGTATAATGGGCTGTGTGATGGCCCTGTGAGTTTTGTTGTGGAGATATCCTGGATCTTGTGCTGTAATCTCCTGGGTCATTTGTTTTGTAGTGATCTTTTTTCCATTAGCCTCTTTAACAGCTTGGGTAATGGGTTGTGTGATGGGCTTGCAAGTTCTTTTGTTGTGGTATCCTGGGTCCTGTGTTGTAATCTCCTGGGTTGCTTGTGTTTTGATCTCTTTTCCATTAGCCTTCTATATAGTAACGGCTTGGGTAATGGGTTGTGTGATGACCTTGTGAGATTTATTGCTGTGGTATCCTTGGTCTTGTGCTGTGATATCCTGGGTCATTTACTGTGTTGCAACTTCTTGAGTTCTTGTGGTGTACTTTCCTGAGTTTTCTGATGTGATATCCTGAGCGGGTGGCTGTGATGTAGCATTCTGGGTTTTAGTCACATTGATGAAGTCTCATTCATCATCTTCAGGCTTGTGTCTTCAGCTCTGTGTTTCTCAGGGTGATACCCGCGAGAACCTCAGAAAACATATATATATATATGTATGTATGTATGTATGTATGTATGTATGGCATTCAGCTTAGTTCGGGTATTTTCCCACGTCATAATAGTTGTGCTTTTAAAGTTGTAGCAACGTTTCAGCAGAATCTCATCTGCCATCATCAGGCCTCTGTATAGTGTTCATCTGTAAGTCAGGCTTTTACAGTACCTGCTAAAACTTAAGAATATATATATATATATATATATATATATATATATATATATATATATATATATATATATATATATATATTCTGAGGTTCTCGCAGGTATTTGTATGTGGATCTTTGGTTATTCGGGTTTTCTCCCACGTAAGATTGGAAGTATCTATGCAACGTTTCGATGAAGTCTCATTCATCATCTTCAGGCTTGATCTTCAGCTCTGTGCTTCTCAGAATGATGTGAGCTTGCAGCTGCTTCTTCCTTTTAACTGCTAGTGGGGGTGTGACTTGATTGGGTGGGGGCTTGGCTGTGTTCTGATTGGGTGGGGGTATGTTCTCATTGGTTGGGGGTTTGGCTCTTCCC
Organism: Hydrophis major; assembly: GCA_033807585.1. NCBI lineage: Eukaryota > Metazoa > Chordata > Lepidosauria > Squamata > Elapidae > Hydrophis > Hydrophis major. Next base: position 293,018,755 of record CM066328.1, on the reverse strand, counting down.
TGGTCCAACCTCTTCCCTGGTCCAACCTCTTCCCTGGTCCAACTCTTCAAAGCCATAGGACATGAGATTGACTTTAAAAATACCAGAACTATCGCCAAAACTGAACACTTCAGCAGCAGAATTATCAGAGAAGCCATAGAGATAGAAAAACGCCCACACAGCATGAATAAACGAGATGATACCTTCCGCCTACCAGCCATTTGGAAACCCGCCCTCATAACAGACGAGTACCTAACATGAAGAATGACACCAGACCCACACCCCTGAGAGCCACACAAGATGCCACCACCGCACTTCCACGTAGAAATCAGACTCACACCCACACAGAAAATGAAACACGACCACGGACCAGAAGCCACACTGCAGCTGCATCACTACCCACTTCAAACCCCTCTGAGCCATACATGAAGCGAACTGACCCCACCATGAAGATGCAGCACGACCACAAACTCGAAGCCAAACAGCATGATCACAGCTCACCAGCTCAAATCCCCCAGCAAGTAAGACTAACCGGAGCACAACCAAGCCCCCACCTGAACAGAACACGCCTCCAGCCAATCAGAACACAGCCAACCCCCCAACCAATCAGAACACAGCCAAACCCCCAACCAATGAAAACACACCCCCACCCAATCAGAACACAGCCAAGCCCCCACCCAATCAAGCCACACCCCCACTAGCAGTTAAAAGGAAGAAGCAGCTGCAAGCTCACATCACTCTGGGAAGCACAGAGCTGAAGACCAAGCCTGAAGATGATGAATGAGACTTCATCGATTAAGTTTTTGTGGGTACTTACATGTATGGCATTCAGCTTTGTTCAGGTATTTTCTCACATCACTGTAGTTTTCTTTTAAATAAATGATGGCAGATGAGATTCTGCTGAAACGTTGCTGCAACTTTAAAAGAACAACTACAACAACATGGGAAAATATCCGAACAAAGCTGAATGCCATATATATATATATATTTGTTTTCTTAAGTTTTCACGGGTACTTACATGTCTGGCATTCAGCTTTGTTCGGGTATTTTCCTACGTCATAGTAGTGGTGCTTTTAAAGTTGTAGCAACGTTTCAGCAGAATCTCATCTGCCATCATCAGGCTTCTGTATAGTGTTCGTCTGTGAGTTAGACTTTTACAGTGGTTTCAGATTTAAATTTGGGGCAGCCTATAAAAACCAGAATGGTTTTTTTTCTTCATCCTGATTGGTTGAGAGTCTTGGTCTGTGTTTATTGGTCTTGGAGTTTGCTGTGTTCTGCTTCTAATATCTTCTGTCTGGTTTTTTTGGCTCTTTTTGTATCTTGATTGGCTGGCAACATTGTGTTACTTTATTGGAGGCCTTTAGTGCAGCTTGGCTTCAGGTAAATGGACGGCTATCATTAGTTAGGAAGCTAGGTTTCATCTGGGTGCCTGGTTGGGGTGTGTTTGAGCTGGAGGTATCAGGGGGGATCTGTTTGTCCCCAGGTGTTTGCCTGGCTTGTAGTGTGGAGATTTTTTTGTTTGTTAGTGCAGGCTTCCAAATGATTGACAGCCTGATGGAATCATCTCTTCTGTTCATGCTTTCTGGTCTTTTTTCAATCTCTATGGCTTCTCTGATGATTCTGTGGCTGGGATTTTCTATAGTGGCTAGGGTTTTGGTGCCATTGAAGTTGATGCTATGACCTGTGGCTTCCATGTGTTGGACTAGTGAGGAAGTGTGTTCCAGCTTTTTGACTGCATTTTTGTGTTCATCCAGGCGGGTGCTTATTCTTCTATTGGTCTGTCCAATGTATGTGGCTGGGCATGATACACAGGGGACTTCGTATATGCCTTGGTTTTCCAGGTCAATGTTGGGGTTCCTGAGGATGGCTGCTATTTTTCTGTCTGTTTTGAAGGCAGTCTTGATGTGGTGTCTGTATAGAATCTTACTAATTTTGTCTGTAGTGCCTCTTATGTAGGGCAGGACAGCTGTTCCATGGGTCTGTTCATCTTCTGGGTCTCTATTATGTCTCAGTGTGTTTTTGTGGATCAAGTTGGTGATTTTGCTTTTGTGGAAGCCGTTGGCTGTCAATATTTTAGTCAGGTTGCATAGTTCAGTCTTAATGTGTGTCTTGTCTGCCAGGCGTTTGGTTCTAGTAATTAGTGTTTTAGCCACGGAGTTTATCTGTGCTGGGTGGTGGTGGGATTGAGCGTTGAGGTAGCGGTTGGTGTGTGTTTTCTTCTGGTATATGGTGTGTCCTAGTGTGCCATCTGTTTTTTTGTAGATTAGTACATCTAGGAATGGTAGTTGTTTGTTAGTTTCTGTTTCCATGGTGAACTTGATTTTGGGGTGTGCGCTGTTTAGGTGTGTTTTGAAATTGTTTAGGTTTTCTTTTCCATGGGGCCAAATCATGAATGTGTCCTCGATATATCTTAGCCATAGTTTGGGTTTGAGGATGGCATTGGCCAGGGCTCTGGATTCGAATTCTTCCATGAACAGATTTGCAATGACAAGTGACAGTGGTGATCCCATGGAGGCTCCTTCAATTTGTTTGTATCTTTGTCCTTTGTATATGAAATATGTGTTGGTTAAGCAGTGTTCTGTTAGTTCCATGAGGTGTTTAGCTGGTTGGTATTTATTTTTGATGATTTCAAGAGTCTCTTTTATCGGGACTTGAGTGAATAGTGAAACCACGTCAAAACTTACAAGCAGATCTTCTTGCTCCACGTGTAGATCTTTGATCATTTCCAAGAAGTGGTATGAGTTTTGTACATGAGAAGCTGCTGTTTCAGCATGGGGCTGTAGCTCTTTTGCTAGGTGTTTAGCTAGGTTTTGTAGTAGTGCTCCTCTGGAGCTGACTATGGGTCTGAGAGGTATGCCTTCTTTGTGTATTTTTGGGAGGCCGTATAGTTTGAGGCACCTGGAAGATTTCTCTCTGGTTATGATCGTGTGTTGGATCTCTTTGCTTATGTGGCTGGTTATAATTTTCTTCTTGGTTAATTTTTCCAGATATGTGGTTGGGTCTGTGTTTATGGGTTTGTATGTGGAGTCTTGGAGTAGGTCTGTCAATTTAGTTTCATAGTCTTTTCTGTCCATTACTACAGTGGCATTCCCTTTATCTGCTGGGAGGATGATTATGCTGCTGTCTCTTTTCAGGGTTTGTAGTGCTTTAATTTCTTCTTTCTGCAATTTTGCTGCAAGTTGCTTTTGGGTGGTTTGCTTGTGCATAGGATGTTGGTAACTTGGTGTCTTATTTTATCAGCTTCATCTGTATTTAATTTAGTTTAGAAAATACCAGCCACAGAATCATCAGAGAAGCCATAGAGATTGAAAAAAGACCAGAAAGCATGAACAGAAGAGATGATTCCACCAGGCTGTCAATCATTTGGAAGCCTGCACTAACAAACAAAAAAATCTCCACACCACAAGCCAGGCAAACACCTGGGTACAAACAGATCCCCCCTGATACCTCCATCTCAAACACACCCCAACCAGGCACCCAGATGGAACCCAGCTTCCTAACTAATGATAGCCGTCCATTTACCCGAAGCCAAGCTGCACTAAAGGCCTCCAATAAAGTAACACAATGTTGCCAGCCAATCAAGATACAAAAAGAGCCAAAAAAACAGACAGAAGATATTAGAAGCAGAACACAGCAAACTCCAAGACCAATAAACACAGACCAAGACTCTCAACCAATCAGGATGAAGAAAAAAACCATTCTGTCACAGCAATAGGCTGCCCCAAATTTAAATCTGAAACCACTGTAAAAGTCTAACTCACAGACGAACACTATACAGAAGCCTGATGATGACAGATGAGATTCTGCTGAAACGTTGCTACAACTTTAAAAGCACCACTACTATGACGTAGTTGTAGCAATATTTCGGCAGATTCTCATCTGCCAATGGCTGTGAAAATCTGACTCACAGACAAATACTCTACAGAAGCCTGATAATGACAGACGAGATTCTGCCGAAACGTTGCTACAACTTTAAAAGCACAACTATAATGACATGGGAAAATACCTGAACAAAGCTGAATACCATAGATAGATAGATAGATAGATAGATAGATAGATAGATAGATAGATAGATAGATAGATAGATAGATAGATAGATGTAATGTAGATGTAGATATAGATATAGATATAGATATAGATATAGATATAGATATAGATATAGATATAGATATAGATATAGATATAGATATGTTGTACAGAGAAAATAATGTTGCACCATATTTGATGTTGCTTTAATATCTGGCTTGCCTGATATCCCATTCAATGAGTCTGCAGAGCAAACCTAATCAGTTAAATAAAGTGGAGTGCCTACTTTGGATGCAGAACATGTGATTGGTACTCCTTTAGGCTCTTCATATACAAAATGAACATCTGCTGAAAGGAAAATGTGCAGTTACTCTACACAAAAATTGCCTTGAGTATCTAGTGGCATAATCACATGCAACCAAAATATATTGATTTTCTTAAATGAATTTTGGCAAAGATGCAGCTATATCCATGGCAATTTTTTAAAAAATAGGATAGTTAGCAATGACATTATATTGTTTATTCTATTCTTTTTTTAAAATTCCTTGTTTTCACATATTGGCACTTTAGGTATGATTGGCTTGGTTTATTGATCTTAGGTCATCCCTGGCCAAAACAATTCATTTCAAAGCTGTATTAGAAGTTCATTTTGCCTCATATGAATTTATATGTGTATGTTTCAGTAGGTCTTCTCTGAACTTTGGTGAAAGAAGTTTCTAATTTTCTCCTCTTATAGGGTGTCCTTGAACCAGTTTATTTTCAAAAAGGTTGGGCTTTTTGCCATTCATCATCTCTTGTCATCCCACTTCCTACCATTTTCTAACAAATGGGCTTTCTCTTGAAGGGACTTGAAATCTGCCTCATTGATGCTCTTGGGTGGTCTCTAGTTTTTTCACCTCAACTCATAGTTTTTTCTTTACAAAATAGTTTCCTGATCTTGGCATGAACCTTTCCTTTTCATTTTCTTCTACCTCTTTCCTTTGAGTAACTATTTTCATTGAGCCTTGGCTATCTTTTCTTCCTGCTGATGTTGCAGTATAATACCATGGGCTACCAGTGTCTATTGATTGTCACATCAGTTTCAATAATTACATTGTCAGGCAACCATTTCAGAACATCCAGAACCGTGGTGAAATGCTACAGGTTCAGCCCAGTTCAGCCGAACCAGTAGCAAAAAATGCTAAAAGGGCTGTTCCTGTACTTTTCTTTTCTGTATCCTCTCAGCTGATCATTTGAGCTTTTTTTTTTACTACCGGTTCAGCAGAACTGGTAGCAAAAAAAGGTACTGGTTTGGCTGAAACAGTAGTAAAAAAAAAGAAAAGCTCCAGCGATCAGCTGAGAGGATAAAGAAGAGAAAAGTGCAGATGTGGCTGGGAGGGCTGCTTTTATTTATCCTCTTAGCTGATTGGCATAGCAGAGCCTCAGCTGGTGTTTTGAAAGCCCTGTGTGTGTGTGTTAGATGTGTGTGTGCACACATGCACGAAAGGCATGATCACTGTTAAGTCCTGGGCATGGGCGCAAGGAACGGAGACGAGACATCGAACGGTGACTTCAACTTTTATTGTAAAATAAGAACAGAGCAAATACTTGGGCAGCAGCAGCTCTTTCAAAACAACCAATAGTTTGAGTTTACCACTTTCGCAAGCGTCCAGTCAGAGGGGCCCATTAACAGCCAATCAGACTGGCCAAAAACAACCAATCACGACTCGCTATTTGCGGGCCAATGAGAAGTGCATGATTACAAGCCTGCTGTAAAGTAAAAGCTGTTTAGGGTTGTATTGCTGTGTTGGCTTAGTCCATAACACCCCTCCCCCCTAGGTTCCGTCTGAGGGGTGGGATGACGTATTCTCGTAAATAGGCAGTTCGCTTCACCTGTCTGCTCGACCTGCACTGTTCCACCGGTTTCTGTCCTGGCTCTGGTTCCGGTGGGCTGCTAGCTGGGTTGGATGGTGAAAATTGTGGCCCTGGGCTGTTTTGTCTGCTTACGCCAGTGCTGTCTTCCGGGTTCCCTGGATCTGTTTCCATCGCAGTGCTGTCATGCGGCAAGGCCACTCCCTGGCTCGGTTCTCCTTCTGACGGTGAGTATCCCCTGGTTGGTTGTGTAGACTGTTGGGTTTCGATTGTTAATTCTTCTTCGGCCTCCTCAATGTTCCCTCCCCCCCAGCTAGAGATTCCGGGGCTGAGATAGGACTAGGTGCTAATCTGGAACGGAGTTGGTCTATGTGGCATTTCCACATCTTACCATCTGTAGTTTGCAGGCAATAGGATCGGGGTCCCGTAAGTTGCGTTATGGTAGTGGGGACCCACAATGGGTCGCCCAAGAAGTTTTTCGCAAACACAAGGTCACCTTCCTGGAATGCCTGACACTTGCTGGTGGATCCTGGGGGTTGTTCCGGCGTGTAGTTTGGGTGGAGGCGATCGAGATGCGAGCGAAGTTTGCGGCCCATCAGGAATTCAGCTGGAGTTTTGTTCGTGGTACTGTTTGGGGTTATGTGCTGGAAGAGAAGCATCTGGTTTATTCTGTTGTCAATGTCGTCATGGTCCATTTTGTGCAAGGTCCTTTTTACAAATTGAACCATTCGCTCAGCCCGCAGGGTGAGCTGGCGATGTGAAGGCATGGCGGATGGCCCGATCTGCCAGGTACTGTTCGAATGGCAGGGCAGTGAATTGGGGGCCATTATCGGAGACCAGGACATCTGGAAATCCGTGGGTAGCGAATAGCTTATTCAGCATTTGAGTGACTGCCTCTGTGGTGGTGCTTTTCATCTTGTGGACTTCGAGCCAGTTTGAATAGGCATCCACTGTTAGGAGGAAAGTGTGTCCTCTTGTGGGTCCTGCAAAATCGATGTGGATACGGGACCAAGGACCTCGAGGCATTTCCACTGGGTTGGGGGAGTTTTTGGAGGAGTAGAGCGAGTCTCTGGCATTTGCTGCACTTTGCTATCCAGGTCTCTATTTGTTTATCTAACCCAGGCCACCATGCGTAACTCCTGTCCAATGCCTTCATCCGTACAATGCCTAGATGTCCATCGTGCAACATTTTTAATACTCTATGTTGCCATTTCTCTGGGATTACGACTCTGTCTCCCCACACTATGCAGCCTTTTTGGGAGAATAGCTCTGTTTGATGATTCTTAAATGGCTTGAACGTATCATTGGTTTCGCTGACCGGCCAACCCCGTTCCACCCAGATGAGGACTCGTGCCAAAACAGGGTCCTTTTTTGTTTCTAAGGCAATGCCTCGAGCGGTCAACGGCGGCGATTTGAGGGTTTCGATTTGCAATACAGATAAGGTTGGAGCTGGGTCCTCTATGTTGTCTGATAGTGGGGATCAGCTCAAAGCGTCAGCGTGGGGAATGGTTTTTCCCGGGCGGTGTTGCAATTGGTAATCATAGGCTAAAAATTCTGACCAACGTGTCATTCTTGGTGATAAGATATGGAGAGTTGGTTTGTTTCCCGCCAAAATACCAAGTAGCAGCTTGTGGTCTGTAATTATGGTAAAGGGTCTGCCATATACATATTAATGGAAACGTTTAATTGCAGATACAATAGCGAGAGCCTCTTTATCAAGTTGACTATAGTTCCTTTCGGTCTTAGACAAAGTTCTCAAAAAGAACGCAATAGGTGCCTCATTCCCATTTGGTAGGATATGGCTTAAAATGGCTCCCACTCCGAATGGTGAGGGGTCACAGGTAACTGTCAAAGGTAGAGTCTCGTTGTATTGCATTAATACAGCATTGGAGGTTAAGAGGTCTTTTACCTCTTGGAATGCCCTCTCTTCACGCCGTCCCCAGACCCAGGAAGCCTTTTTGTCGAGAAGTCTATGTAGGGGCTCAGCTACGGTCGCCTTCTGGGGCAAGAAGATGTTATAAAAGTTAATGAGTCCCAGGAAGGCTTGAAGGTCTGTCTTATTCCTAGGTCTCGGGGTGTTTTTGATTGCAGTTAGTTTTTTTTCGGTGGGGTGGATTCCCTGTCTGTCAAGAAGGTATCCCAGGAACTCCACTCTCTCCATACAAAGTTGACACTTGTCCCTTTTTACCCTCAGACCAGTGTCTTTAAATTTCTGCAGAACTTTTCTGAGTCGTTGTACTAATAACTCTTTAGTGGGGGCAGCTATTAGGATGTCATCAAAATAAGGCACGACGCCTTTTATGCCTTGTAATAGTCTTTCCATTAAACTTTGGAAAATCCCCGGCACCACGCTTACTCCAAATTGGAGTCTATTGCACTTGAAAGTGCCTCTATGTGTAACTATTGTCTGGGCTTCTGCAGTTGTCGCATCTACAGGTAGTTGCTGGTATGCCTGAGCTAAGTCGAATTTTGCAAATATTTTTCCGCCACCCAGGGAATGAAGAAGGTGTTGAACCACCGATACTGGGTAAGCGCTTTGTTGAAGAGCATGATTTAGGGTGGCCCGGTAATCCCCACAAATTCTTAACGAACCATCTGACTTCATGGGCGTTACTATTGGAATTTCCCAGCAGGCATGGTCAATCGGTTCCAATACGCCCTGGGCTATCAGTTTATCTAGCTGCTCATCGATCTTCGGCTTTAGGGCAAAAGGCACCCAACAAGGCTTAAGCCGAATGGGAGCTACATCGGGGCTGAGATTAAATGATATAGGGGTCCCCTTGTACTTGCCTAATGTTCCTGTGAACACGTCCTGGAATTCCTGGATGAGAGCCTCTTCTCAGTCATCACTTCTGGTTTGATGTATGCTGGCTAGTTCAATCCCGAGTGGGGCGAACCACTGTAATCCTAACAAGCTGGGTCGGTCACGATCGACGACAGTCAGGGGAAGCGTCGCTGTGCGGTCCTTGAAGGATACTTGGACGTGGCTGGAACCAACAGCTGGAATTCTGTTTCCCCGGTAGTCTTTCAGGATGATTCGTTACATGCTGAGGTCCTGGCGGCTGATGGCAGGGATCAGCTGTTTGAGGGTTTTCCAGGATACATCGATAGGGATGATCCCGAATCGACTTCCATCACGCACGGTCGATTCTCAATAGTAACCCTTACGCGGATCTTTCTTGCATCGAACGATGAAGCGTGGCCGATGATAATGGTTTGGTAGGCCTCTTCTCATCTCGTTGAAGAGGCAGGTGCTCGATTTCTGTAGTAGTAGTGGTTGTTCCATTGGTGGTTCAGACGGTCCTGGTTCTCAGGAGGTTTGCCTGTCTCCCGATGGAGGTTGTTCTCCCTTTGGCTGGGACTGGACTCTCGCTTGCTTCTGCAGACTTTTGCAATGTGGCCTCTTTTTCCGCAAGTACGGCAGAGTGCATCGAGGAATTTGCAGTCCGATTGCGGGTGGTTTGCCCCGCAACCAGCACATTGGCGCAGACGTCTCTGGTTCCTTTGCTCTCGTTCGGAGTGGAGCCGGTTGATCTCCTCTTCCTCACTGTCTGAGGATGACTCGAGATCTTCGTGGTGGGTGGTGGTAGCGTGCTTCTCAGCGGCGAGTGGGCTATCGTTAGCGAGTTGGCGAAGCGGTACGTTTACTCGGCGCATTCGAGCAGCTGACTTCCTGGTTGCTTCTGTGGCAGTAGCATCAGTGATGACATCTGTAAGGCTGATGTCGCCTTTCTCCATCAGTTTACTCTGCACGTGCGGTGCATTTAATCCCAGAATTATGCGGTCTCTTAGGGCTTCCTCTAAGTTTGCAAAACTACAAAGGCCTCCTAGGTTCCGGAGGTCGGCTACGAAATTCCCAATGCTCTCGTCCTTCCGTTGGTCCCTCTGGTAAAATTTGTGTCTTCGTATCAGTGTAGGTACTGCGGGTGCGTAATGGGCCCGGAGGATTGGGGCGAGGGTATCCCAATCCATGGTCTTCACTTCCGTCGGTTTTGCCAGTGCTTTAGCCATTTTGAAAATGGCGGGGCCACAGTCAGGAACACCGCTCATTTCTTGCCAGGTGTAGCATCTTTTAAATTGTTGGTCTCCAGGAACATCTGGAAGCGATCTATATATGAGTCCCAGGCTTCGGTTGCTGGGTCGAATGGAGTGTGTGGTATTGCGCCGCTGGTCATCTTGCCGTTTGTTGCGTGCGCTCTTCAGCCATGTGCTCTGTCTTGTTCGATGTGTACTTAGTCAGCTCTATCGTCTCTGCATCCCATCCTCGTCACCAGTGTTAAGTCCTGGGCATGGGCGCAAGGAACGGAGATGAGACATTGAACGGTGACTTCAACTCTTTATTGTAAAATAAGAACAGAGCAAATACTTGGGCAGCAGCAGCTCTTTTATAGAGCTGACTGCTGTCAAAACAACCAATGGTTTGAGTTTACCTCTTTCGCAAGCGTCCAATCAGAGGGGCCCCTTTAACAGCCAATCAAACTGGCCAAAAATGACCAATCACGACTCGCTATTTAAGGGCCAATGAGAAGTGCAGAATTACAAGCCTACTGTAAAGTAAAAGCTGTTTAGGGTTGTATTACTGTGTTGGCTTAGTCCATAACAATCACAAATCGGTAGGGAAACTAGTAGAATCCCACCACAGATCCAGAACATGTAACTTTCTGTTTCTAGCCTGGGTTTTGGATCAAAGCTTCAATTAAAGCGACTTGCCCAAAAACACTAGTGATAACTTCCAGATTCATTCTGTAAGCATTTCTGACTAGGTAGTTATTTCATATTTGGTGCAATCTAATTTTCTTTCTCACACTTCTCCATTCTCTGGCTGTAAGGCAAAAGAAAGCTCTTAAGATTTTTTCCTGTGACAAGAGAAACCTGAAGTACTACCCGGTCATTTTGAGGGGGGCCTACACACCATTGTCATCCTTCTCAAATATCACAAAGTGTCACTGTCTTCCCCTTATTCCATTTGGGAAATTTATTATGACAGGGAATTCTCTAAAGATAGGTCTAGATTTAGTGGGGGGGGGTCTGTTTCTTCCCCTCCCTATAATAATATCTAGATCTTATATATCTTAACTCCTGAAGCTATGTGCCACTCTCTCTATATTTATTTAACCATTCTGAGGGCTCTAAAGTTCTGCCTTCTTTTGTCCTACTGCAGTTAAAGCATTTCATGGAGAACTTTGTTCAATCTCTTTTATAATGTGGCTAGATTACTGTTTGAGGAATAACTATGAGTGTCTCTCCTCCCTCATCTGTTGTATGAACTTTTATTATTTTATTTCACTCAATTTTAAGGTAAGCAACAGGATCTATTGCTGGTGGCATCTCTCCTCCCACTGCTACTAAGAGTATGATTCTGTCAGCCCATGACTTAGCATCAGAGGTCTATTCAACTCTGATTCAGCCATGCCTGCTTTTGTAATTAATCTATCAGGTAGCATCTTTGCAAAAGCATCCCTCAGAGGTCTCAGCTCTGTAAAGCTTGTAAGATCTTTTCTATGTAACTAAGATTCAATTTTTTTTTATTTTCTTGCCCTTGCCACACTTTTTCAATCACAAATCCTGCAGTTTTTCTATTCAATTCAATCTATACCACCACTTTGTCAAGTCTTTATACTAGATTGGATCAAGGACCACTAGCTGAAATGGCTTCCCAGAATAGTTAGAGCCTTCTCATTTCTCATTTCTTACAGTTACATCAGCAAAGTGCAAAGACCATCATCTTGGTTTACCCTAAAAGACATTTAAATGATGTTGACATTTTGGCATCAAATGTATAGGAACAAAAATTGGGTGAACTTAGGTTTCTTTCCAAATTCTGCACTACCATGGAAAATAGCATCTTTCAATGCAAGGAACTCATACTCTTATCATTAATATTCCACATGATACAGCACAATGTTCTTTCAATTCAGGGTTACATAGGAATAGTTCTGTTGTCCTCTTCAGGCATAGCTATCTTTGATGGAATGTATGAATAAATTTGAGAAGAAAGAGGAGAAGAGATACTGCCTAAGAAACAACCAGATATGAGAGGAGTCTACAATCACAAAGAGAGAAAGAAACTTAGGAAAGATTCACCTTAATGGATCAAGCAGTTAAAAGTGGAGGTTTATGCCTTTGGACTTGCAAGATTTTGTTAATATAGCCATGCAAAAAGTAAATTTAGCTCATCTTGGCTCAATCGGGAGAGCTGACACTAGTGGACAGTTCACTCTATGTATGTAGGCATGCTTTATCAGCAAAGATGCAATAGTTTACAAAAATAAATAACTTCACATGTGCTTCATTAAACATGTTTAATATATGAGGGCATACATTCTCCCACAACCTACAGAGACTCTAGAACAGCTGGAATATTCTGTTGAGATCTTTACCTTTGTAGTGCTGCCAGCAGAGGAACAGTGGTTTGATTGCTTACTACAGTATGGCTTCTATCAAAGTCACCTCTCCATTAGCAACTAGACTTTAAAAGTCAGCTTCAGTTATTTATGAATATGCTTCTCCCCACAGTGCTAGAAGAAGGATTGACATTCAGTCTAAATCTACATTTGCTTTGCTTTGCCCTAAATCCCACGAATATTCATTGTTATTGCTGAGGGTGTTGTTTTCGAGGGGGGGAGCAGGGGGGAGCCTGTAGTCATTGCGGAGTGTTTTTTCACTTAAGTGTTTTTTCACTTAAGCAAATTATTTTTAACAAAGCAGGGAAAACATGCAGAGTAAGGCCTCTGAGATCCATAATTGATAATAGTGCTGTCCAGATGACACAATTAGAATGGAAAAAGGGAAGAGGATTAGAATGGAGAAATCATAACATTCCGAAACATTGTCCAAGTGCTTCTCCCATAGGGATAACAGAGAATTTTTCAGGATTTTTTAAAATTTCCCAACTCTCAGAGGAATTCAGCCCAATTTCAAAATTATGCTTCTTTCTCCAGGCTCACTCTCCAATACCAAGTTTGATCCCATTCTGTTTAGTTTTATTTAGTTTTCAAGTCCCAAGCCTCTTTACTTAGCATCTTTCCTACATACCATTTGGGCTAAAAAGAATCAGATCAAAGGAAAGAAAGCAAAATGATATTATTTTAAAAAGTATAGTAGGAATTGAAGGCCATGGTCCATGTGTCTCTTTGGAATGTTGTTTGGATTCATATATATATATAAGCACAAACCCAGATGTAGCCTGTAGCTGGAGTTGTTTGCTCTCACTTTTACTCAACAACTTTGGGAAGGCTGCCAAGTTAGCATTTTCTTTTCAAAGTTAGCATTTTCTTTTGCCTCTATGTTACTATCTATGTTGCAATCCTCCTTTCTTAGGAAAAGTAGGAATATGTGGCAACTGAATGACACCATTGGTGCCGTTTACCATCTTGAAATGCTATTTTGTATAGCAACTGTCAACATTATGAATACATTGAAGCAGACAGAGACACTTGCTAATATAATGATCATATATTACCATTTTATTGGAAATCCATGTTTTCCTTACATAATAAGGAATATCAATGTGAATATAATCTTCCTCAGCTTACTGCTAATTATCCTTTGCCAGCTATTCCACAGTTTATTTAAAACCAATATCTATTAGCCTGCTATACATTGCAAATGTGTATTCAATACAGAATGTAAAGATATAGGGAAGAAAGACATGTGAAGTAAAGCAGATTAAATAAGATTTGACCCAGAGTTCTTAAGGCAGATACTTAATCATTACATCATATTATTCAGTGCTATGTACTCTTTTCCATTTTTTTATTAACAATAATTTCCAAAACTAATAATTTTGATTCAGGATGCAACTCTCCTTCTAATAGCACTCAGCCGTATTATGAATCAAACATTTTTCCCCTTTGAGAAATTATTTCCCAACTTGAAATATAAAATGGAATGTCTTTGTATATTCAGTGGTTCTTCACAGTTTACCCAGGCAGCCTGTATTTATTTATGTATGTATTGTCATTTGTATTTAGAAGATGTGAATACGGTTTCCGGTTCCGCGTAGCTTCAGTGGCAGCAGGAATTCGCGACTGTTCGCAATTCCTACTGTGCTTGCCGCCGAGGTGCCCCCGATCCAAATGGCTCAGGGGGGTATGGCTGCCCTGTAGAGGCAGCTGAAAAGAGAGGGGAGCCGGACAGGGGGTTGGGGGTGTCACAGACCCCCTCCTCATCTGGGAAAACCCCTTTTTGCTGAGGTAGTGGAGCGGTGATCAGTAATGGCTGCCATGAAGAAGCCTGCAACTAGGTAAGATTGTGCTGGAGGAAGCAAGAAAAGTGAAAGTGCTGGCTGAGCCGGGTCAATTAACATCTTTTAAACTCTCTGGAACTGAACTGTCTGAATTGCTGGAGGATACATTGTATCCCTAAGAAGATCAGAAAGCTGTGGAGAAAGCTGTTAAAGGGAACTTTTTTTTTCTTCACTCTCCCACCCCATAGAAACAGCAGATGAAGATTTGAAATTTATTTGGGCACTGAAGGTGAATTATTTTGAAAGTTGAAGCCAAGGACAAAATACTCTTTGGACATTGGACTTAATAATTTAAGAAATCGGAAAACCCTTATTGGAGGTATGGATTTCTGATCATTTAAAAAAAAAATTGTTGTTGTAAATGGGAAGGGAGAGGGGAAAAAATTGGAGCAGAAGCTGAAAAAGGAGGAGATTGCCTAGAATCCCAAAGAAAGGTATATGGTAATTGGACCTCTTTGATTAAACAGTAAACCCAGAAAGAGAAAGAGAAGAAGGAAGAAAAGTATTAATTTTTGGAGCTTTTTTTGAATTATCTTTGATTAAAAATACTTGGGTGGTTGTTTTGGGAAAAGTTTCTCTTTTCATGATGGCATCGCTTGTGGATGAACTAAAGACTGAATATCAAAAATATAAAAAGGAAGAACAAGATGGAAAAGATACTTCGGGCACTCTATTTCAATTTTTAGAAATGGCGTTATGCACTTATGAAAAGTTGACTCCGCAGCAGAATGACTGGGACAAAGAAGAAGAGGAAGAAGAAGCCATCTTTGATGAACAATGGTTTTTTTCCGGGGAGGAGGAGAAAGGGGATAAGAAAAAGGGGATTTTAAGTGTACGATATTAGCATACTCCAAACCCTCTTAACTGATTGGTCCAAACAGACAGCGACCTGATTGGTTGAATACTCGGCCATGATTGGAGTGCTGGGAATCTCCTGCGATCGGCTGTGCTGATCATGGGAGATTCAAAGCGCTGCCATTGGCCGCCGAGCCGTGAGCCAGTCCTATATGAAGGGCTGCCATGGCTCGCATTCCCTCAGACTATTCTCATCTACAATAAAGAGCTGAAATCACTGAATGGTCTCGCGTCTCCTTCGAACCGATCCACCCCAGATCTGACACTGGTGACGAAGGTGTGATCGTGAACACGTGGTGGAGTGACACGCTGAACAGGCAGCTTGGCTGGCATCAACTTGCCACCCGCACCCTGCAACCCTGCTACCAAGGACTGGGAATCCTATACCGATAGGTTCCAAATGTTCCTTGAGAGTAGCAACCTCAGGGCCACAAGAAATGAGCCCTGTTCCTCATGCACTGCAGGCCCGCAGTATTCAAAATGGCCAAAGCCTTGGCCAAACCGGAGAACATCAAGGCAATGGAGTGGGACGATCTCAAGCCCCTGCTGCGAAGCCACTACGCCCCCGTCTTGCCCATCCTTATCTAGTGGCACGACTTCTACAGGCGGGATCAACGCGAGGGTGAGGAGCTAGGCGACTTCATAGCAGCACTATGGGACCTGGACGGCCTGTGTGAATTCGCCAACCTGGATGAGGCCCTGCGAGACCGCGTCGTCCTAGGACTCCGAGACCCCATCCTCCAGAGCCACATCATGGCAAAGGGAGACATCTCCCTCGCTGATGCCCTCACCGAAGCCGCTGCAGCGGAAGCGGCCAAGAAATCAGCGGCTCGGATGCGACAATCGAGCATCATGCCACGAGCGGCAGCCGGAGAGACGTCGACCCCCGAGAGGCGACCAGAGGCAGACCACACAACCACACACCACGGCAACGTCGACTCCTTCTCGGAAACCGAAGACGAGGAGGAAGAGATCCATATATATATATATATATAAAAGCAAAATACCACTCATGCATCGTCACAAAATCTCCAGAACCGTAAAGCCTATAAACTTGAAATTTGGCATGTATGTTCTTCTTGGCTTCTAGATGCTCACTAAGAAATAATTTTTCAAAATGATCATCAGAGCATTAGTATTTTGTATATTATTATTAACACACTCTGATGCTAAGGAGTTCTACTCCCCCTCCCTACTTGAAAAGAAATCTGTTCCAAATGAAAAAGACAAGCAGAGGACAGGAGTTTCAGCTTCAGTTTTAGTTTCACAGCAGCAACCAGCTTTAGTACAGAACAGCTGAGGCTCCTTCTTGTTCACATAGCAAATACTGTTTCTGTTTCCAAACAGCCCTCAACTCTCTCACACCTGACAGGACGCTAGCCAGATGAACACCTATGGATGCTGGTAGGGCGAGGCAGATTTTTTTTCCCCTTATTTTCCTCCCCCAAAACTAAGCCCGACCACATAGTTTCATAGTGAAGTATGGGTATTGAACTATTCAGTTGATATAGGTTATAATAAGAGAGACTTGAGCATCAAACTACATTTTCCCTTCCTTCCCACTTACAACCTAGGGAATTAGGAGGGAGCAAAAGTATGTTTCTTGCTATTGTTTTATTGTTTGATGGATGTTTAGTGCATGTTTGTCCATCTTGTAACTGTTTATACTTAGTTACTTCAAGGTTACCTTTTTGGCTGTCTAGATAAATGGATCCTATGGAGCATCAGGGAGAGATTGTCAAGAGCAACTCTTCCCAACTTGAACAATGGATCTTTGATTATTATACAGATGACACAGATTACATTAAATTAGGCTTCTGGGAGTGCATCTTTCATCCACTATCTCTACTCATCCTGCTCTCTTTGAGCCAAATATGCCCCCATCTCTTATTCATCAATTTCTTTTTGTATTGTGTGTGTTAAACTTTAAACCTCAAGCTTGTCAGTAAAATACAACAGATTGCATAGGTGAAACTGTGCGGTTTGTTATCTTGTGATTTGTATCTGAATGATAAAATCATTGTGTGACCTTGAGCCAATTATTCTTTTTCATCTTAAGTTATTATACAGGGTGGTTCTAAAAATACAATCAAGGGAGGATAAAAATGTAATAATTTATTCCCCCTGCCCCCAGAATGTCTCAGATCTTCACACAAGCTGTCGAACAAATTGTGGTGAAGCTGCAATTGCTTAGATCAACTTCTCTCATGGACTTGCTGCATATGGATGCCTTTTAAAATCAAATCAGTGGTTTCTTTTTTCTACCTATTTTATAATATACACAAAAGTAAGCCCAACTTGCAGCTCAAAAACCTGTCAGTTCTGCTTTGGATAAATAGACAGTATTATTCCCTGTGGCTTCTTTTTGTTTATTTCTTTTTCCTTCTTTTCGAAAGAAAATTAAAGAGAGTGATAATTCTCCTTCAATTCTGAGGCAGGAATCCCATAAGAAAACCTTTGCAACGACAAAGAAATAAAACCATACATTCCTTCAAAGGAATGACTTGTTTACTTTATCCCCCTTTGTTTTCTGTGACATGACACACTAGGAGAATGGAAGCATCTGACTTAGGGCAGATGGCTAAATTGTCAGATAATGACATTTCACAAAATTTCTGCAATCTAAGGGCAATATGGTTCCAATCCCCAAAGTAAACAATGGCATTTACATCCTTGGTAAAAGGCTATTGATTATCATTATTCTAGAAGATTTCTTCCCTTGAAGCTTAAACTGACAAGAAGATTGAGGAGAAGCTCTCAGTAAAAGAATTCTGGGACTAAGTGTCTGGTAGTGCACCAAAAGATCAGTTTCAGACACTGTCCTTTAGGATATTCAAGTCCATCATTAAGATTCCTTCCCTATAAATCTTTCATTATAATCACAATTTAATATTGTATTTCCCACAGTATCAATCACCATTGTTGCTAGAGAGTGCCAGTCCATCTCTTGGAATTTGAACAGGCTTGGAATCTAAACAAGGGCATTGATCTACCAAGTTCAAATACAGAAAATCAGTTTATATTTGAAAATGGCTAGACTGACTCAATGGAGCAATTTGATTGTTGCTATCAACTGCATCTAGAGAGTGGGGGAGGAAATAGGAGCACCGCAGGCACCAGATCAATCTAAATGAAAATTGTATGTGGCAATGTATATTTGTTTGGGTGAGAGTCAGACTTTGTATGTATATACAAAAGATACTATTCTGAGGTTAGGCAACAATAGAAGAAATGACCCTCTACAGATTCCCAATATGTCAGAGTGTCATTTTATCCAGCATGATGAAGCTGATTTTTTGTAATTTTTTTTCTTTAGGGGAAAAAAAAGGAATTATATTAATAGATTTGTTGTCACCAGTACATTACATTAAGGGTTGGCGTTCCAGGAAACAATAGAAAAATATGTTTGAACATTATTTTCTCACATATATTTTACATGATTCTGCAGATTCCTTTTCTGGAATCGTTACTGACAAATATGAAAACTAGACTTGAGTTTGAGTTTTGCATTCTTGCATTCTTATATTTCCTTAGTACTTTTAGTACTTTTGCCACTCAATTTGGTCTTAGTTCCAGAAACATTTTTATTAGGTATATTAGGATCTAATTACAATAGGAACCTCCAATATATCACTATTGGCTTCTGTCAGGTACGAGATACTTTCCACAACAAACCATGTTACTGACAAATAAAGATGTGTGATATTAGAGTTTATTACAGTTCTTCCAATCACGATCAGCAACAACAATGGCATTCCATGCAAAGTCAGCATTGAAAGCAACTGACTCTCAACACTGTTTATATCCACCCCTCCCAACTAACCTAACATCCACCCATTAACTAATCCTCTGTGCCCCCGCCCCATGCCTAATCAATTATGCCTATCAACTCCCATTACTCCTACCCCATGTGGATCATGCTCCCTTATCTGCTTACATCCCATCCTATCCCCCTCCGTGTCCAATGCAGTAACTGCAGCAAGAGGAAAGAAATCCAAATAAGGCAGCACCAATTGTAGATTAATACAATACAAAATCCATGCCTAAGCAATTATTTCAATCATATATATGTTTTAATATTATACAGATACATTTAACGAACCAGGAGTAAGCATCATAGAAAATTAACACACTTGGTAATAAATTAAGCTTCCTCAAATGTTGTTTTGTGTATATCTGAGGCAATGATTTTTCCAGTTGTCTGCCATTTTATTTAACTCTAATGCAGTTCATTGAGGTACTCAATATGTGAAGGGCCATAATTACCATTAAAAAACCCCATACATCTATTAAGTGGCAGCAAAGAAATAAGTTCATTTCCTTCCTTCCTTCCTTCCTTCCTTCCTTCCTTCCTTCCTTCCTTCCTTCCTTCCTTCCTTCCTTCCTTCCTTCCTTCCTTCCTTTCTTTCCCCTGAGCATTGAATGCCAGACTCAGTCTTCCTACAAATGTTTTTATTAAAAGTGTGAACATCTCTGAGACAAAGATGATACCAAATCAGAAGGATAATAATAATAATTTTTTTCAAACTAAGATCTCTTATTAAAAATTTTTTGTTGAGCTGAAAAGGCTATCAGGCTCCTGATTTTTGGCTTCTTTAGACTAATACAGCTTTTCTCCTACAATGTGATGTATATATAGCATGAGAGTTCTTAAAAAAAACTAGTAGAACCAGAATGTAAAAATTACATTTACTTTCTTTGTGTATCTGTGGTAAGAAGTCACCACAAATGTATTGATTCTCTGAATCTCTGTTAACTAAAGCAAATAGCTTACTGTTTTGTTTTGATACTGATCTTTTCAGAGCAAGTGTCATTTGCTTAAGCTAATAACCAATAAATATATCAATATGCAAAATAGGATGACTCATAGCATTAAAAATTGATTTGTAATACAATGAGAGATAACTCAAGAGTACATATTTTAATTTTATAACCACCAAACTTTTTGTGATTATTTGAAAAGGAATAATCAAATCTCATTCCCCAGAATATTCTCCAAAGATTTCAATTTGCTATGTTATCTAATTAGCTTTGACTCCAATCATATTATGGTATCACTAATAGAAAATTGTTGTAACTAAGTTACTGAATTTGATAGCCTAAATGTTAAAAACAATGTAATATAGGACAATGAAATTAATGAAAGTCCTGGGGAAAGATTAATTTTGTATATTATTTTACAAAAATTATGAATTAAAGCAGAGATATGGTCACCTTTGAGAGTCTAGTGAAACCTACAATCATTTCTCAGAAAAAAATGAATCTAAGTGCATAAAAGAAAATGCATAGTGGTAGATTATATTAGAAAGGAAATCAATTACACTCAAATACAGTTATCAAAATATTTAAAAACAACAAATATGTAATATAAAAACATATAATATAATGTGTTTCTTTAATCCATTAAATCAATCACAAAACAATGCCCTTTTGGGAATATTATACTTTTAGATAGTGAGGTTAACTGAAGCTAACAAATATTTTTGGAGTCCAAGATCATAAATTATTTTGTTCCCTCTATATATTATTGAATGAACAGCTACATTTCAATTAGAACTTGGTGAAAATAAAGTTGCATTTTTCCCCATCCAGGTCCATAGACCACTGAAATCTAACCACAGATTGCAGATTAAGAATTCCTCTGTCAAAACATTAAATAAGTAAGTTCTAGTATATTCTAGTTTATGTTAATATAAGATGCAGAAATTTCTAATCACTTTCTATAAAACCAGGCAAGAATCTACAGAAGTGATACTTCTACAACCATTAGTTTATGTGTCTTGTTGATGACTTATGAATACATTGTAAGCATGCTACAGACAAATGTTATACAAACTACCCTAAAAAAATGAAAAAAGTAAAGAATTCCCAGATTTTATAATAAAAAGTATAGTACCATATAGTAAAAGCTAAGGCTTGGAAGGCCACTGAAGCGAATCAAAATGTTGGGGCTCACCCAATTTAATACTCCTTCTTCTACTTACTGACAATGCAGAGCTGCAAGTACGGAACTTGAAGCTTTAGGACAATTTGTTACTTTTTACATTTTGTGTTCCCCATACTCTAACCATTACTGCTGAAAAACTAATAGCATATTTTTCTGCCAGCATTGTCATATAAGCTTTAAATTAGTTCAATCACAATTCAGAAACAGAGAAAATGTTGTAAACTCCCTTTCAAAACTTGTACAACTATAAATTAATATGGATTGGTCTGCACAGGTGTCCGTAGAATGCAGCTGTATTGCATATATTCACTTCTAAAATATCTGAAATTAAAAGATTATTATAATTTAAATTTTTGTATGTAGGTTTTTGAGTGTGCATGTATACAGTACATGTGTGATTATGTGCACTGCCTCTTGAAATGTTGCATGCACTTGAAACAAAGCATACAAGTCTAATGGACAAGGGAGGAAATGTTAGTCTTAGCTTTTTACCCTAGATAGAGAAAGAAAAAGGATAAAACTAATTGAAATGGATAATATTAATTAAAACTATTTTACACTTTAATCAAGTGCAGGATTATCTGACAATGGGAGGCAAAGCTAGGAAATTGGCTTTCTCTATGAAATTATACCTCCCAGGCTCTGCCTTTATGTAATACTATGAACACTATGAATGATCTTGGGAGACGGGATTAGACAACTGTCATGCAAAAACTATATCAGCCCACACAAGTAAAAGGGTTGTGGGAAGACTCTCAGAAGAGATCTGTCCTAGTTTTCTGGAGAGTAAAATTAAAGGAGGGGGAAAGGGCTTTCAGACTTGCAAGATACCATTACTGTAACCTTATAAAAATGATAGTGTTAGTATTCATGGTTTATGTTTATTACCTTCAAACCAGGGTTAACACTTTAATATTCATCAGTTATAGCTTGGGTCTCAGTTACTGTTACTTGGCTGCTCACAGATATAAATGTCATTTTAGAGTCTTTCATAATGAATGGGTAAACAAGAGTCACAGATGATCCAGTATCAAGAGCATAGTAGGTGATGCAATTCCTCATTCCTGTGTATGTTTCTTACTGGGAAAGACAATGTCTTTAAGTATGTTTCAGCAGTTAATAGCAGCTCCTGGTGACTCCATAGACATGACCTTACAGGTTTTCCTTCCTTCCCTTCCTCCTTCCTTCCTTCCTTCCTTCCTTCCTTCCTTCCTTCCTTCCTTCCTTCCTTCCTTTCTTTCTTTCTTTCTTTCTTCCTTTCTTCCTCCTCCCTCCTCCCTCCCTCCCTCCCTCCCTCCCTCTTTCTTTCTTTCTTTCTTTCTTTCTTTCTTTCTTTCTTTCTTTCTTTCTTTCTTTCTTTCTTTCTTTCTTTCTTTCTTTCTTTCTTTCTTGGTATTTGGAAGAAATTTACCATTAACCTTGTAACCCTACCACAAGTCTCATTTTCACAATCTTTCAGTCCTCCAAGGTCATATGGAAAATAGTATATATTTTATAGTATATATTTCTTTTCTGTTGTCCTCAATGGAGGGGATATAGATAGATAGATGATAGATGAAATGAGATAGATAGATAGATAGATAGATAGATAGATAGATAGATAGATAGATAGATAGATAGATAGATAGATAGATAGATAATTTGAATTAACTTGAAAGGAACACACCCTACATTGAAGATAACAGAAAGGAATATATACTGTATATATTTCCTATTTCTAAAATACAATAAAACTTTGCTCCCATGTACCCTTTACTCTCTATAAGATTTAGCACAACTATGCAAAGTGCATGCTAACGCACACACACACTCCATCCATCAAAACATTTTGCAGGAAAATACTGCTGATTAGGTAAACACGTTTTGATCTTTTTTATTAACATACTTCAAATTCCTTTAACCATCTTCATGTTATACTACTACCAAGTAAATTTGAAATATGGAAAAAAGAAAGAGTTCCTTCCTTCCAGCCCAGAAGGTTAATCATAAAATAACAACCAACTTTTTCTCTTTTCTTTTTCTTTCTTTCTTTCTTTCTTTCTTTCTTTCTTTCTTTCTTTCTTTCTTTCTTTCTTTCTTTCTTTCTTTCTTTCTTCTTTTGTTTGTTTCTTTCTTTCTTTTTTTCTTTCTTTGGGGGGAGGGGGTAGTGGAGGGCAGTGGGATAAGTAGCAAGTTTTTTTTTTTTCTTCCCAACAGAATTGATTGAGCTCATTACCATGCTGCTTATGAAGTGATTTGAAATGAGGCAACATGAAAGCATTCTGGAAATCCCTTGTACTTAGTCATCTTGACACTTTGTTTGAACTCAGGGCATTAATATGAAATAACTGCAGCAGCCCTATATTTTTGACTCTATTGTTTGACAGCCCATTTAAAAGCTAAAGATGATACGATTAAGGATTTTTAGGGAGAGATTTTTTTAAAAAAAAAAGTGTGGTAATTTGTAGGAGTGTCTCAAGCATTCACAATGGTCGGGATACGAAACAGGCCTAACTGTAAGAAACAAGGGAAGCACAATTCTTGTCAGCTCCAACCAAGGTGGATGAGTTAATGAGATTGTAAAATGCTACTAGCACAAATCTTTTTTTTTTCTTTTTTCTTTGTAAAGGCAGAATAGAAAATTGAAAAATGTACTTCAAAGTTTCTGGAGACTTCCCCAAATAGTATACCATATTAACCTAGTTGTAACTTCCAGTAACATAGTATTCAAAATGCATCATCAGAGCTGACTTATTTGGGGTCATCAGGAGGTCATAAAGAATATATTTGATGAGAAGTCAGAGAGATTCAAAGGGTTTTTAAAAAATAATATAGGACACCTGTAAAAGCTATGTAATTCTACACTGCACTAAACAAAAATTTGGAAATTCTGTTTCATCAAATGGCTATTGTTCTGTCCTTAATTTGCATACTTGAAATCCCCGCGCTTTGATTGGCTAAAGCGTGGGGATTTCTGATTGGCCAGGCGAGCCGCGCTGATTGGCCCGATTGAGGTCTCCCGTGATTGGCTCACTCCAAGAGCGGGAGACTTGAATCGCTGCCATTGGCCGCGGCCGCCGCAGCGAAAAGGATAAAAGCCGCGGGCTTTTTCCTTTTCGCCGGTTCGGTTCACAACTGTTAAATAAAGAGCTTGAAACGTAGTCACCGACTCCTGGCTTCTTTTGCGGACACGACACTGGTGACGAGGGTGGGATCCCGACCCTGAACCGAACCCCGTGTCCAACAAGAGCCAGTTTCAGCACAGAGATGGCGAAAATCGCACCGCCCGCCCCCTTCAACCCCGCCACCGAGGACTGGGAATCGTTTTCAGACCGTTTCCGCATGTACCTCGAGTGCACCGGAATGAAGGACACCCCGGGCCCGCTAAAACGCGCCGTCTTCCTCACCCATTGCGGAACCGAGGTCTTCCAGATGGCCAAGGCATTGGCCAAGCCGGCAGACGCAACCGCCATGGACTGGGACGTCCTCGAACCTATCCTGTGGCGCCATTACGCCCCCGAGGTCCCCATCCTGATCCGGCGCAACGAATTTTACCGCCGAGATCAGAAACCAGGCGAAAAACAGCGATTTCGTCGCCGAGTTGCGGCGCCTAGGAGGACTCTGCGAGTTTGAAGGTCTGAACAGCCTCCTAAGAGACCGATTCGTACTCGGCCTATGGGACCCTACACTCCAGAGCCGGCTTATGGCCAAGGGCGACATCAGCCTAGCAGACGCCCTCACCGCAGCCGCAGCCGCAGAAGCAACCCGCACTTCCGCTGACAGCATGCGAAAATCAGACGCGAAGGGTGGAAACAACAACCCGGCAAGGTCGGCCGACCCTAAAAGCGAATCAACTGCACACTACGGAGAATTCCAGTCTACGTCCAGCACGTCAGAAGACGAGGAGGACATACATCGCGTGCAGACGGGTCGCGGCGACCAACGGAACCGAAGAGGTCGTAGGTTGAGGACCAACTGTGCCGGGTGCGGCGGCGACCACCCCAGATCAGAATGCCGATTTTTTGACTCTATTTATAGGCATTGTGAGAGACGGGGACACATCGCTCGAGTTTGCCGCCAAAAGAAGACCCGCAGCCCGCCCAGATGGGAACATCACGACCGAAAGAAGGAAAGCCCCCCGCCCAGGACCAGAGATCGCCAATCGGACAGTCGGTGGGACCGAATCCAACGATCTTCAAGAGGCGGCGACAGTCGGCGCAAGGAAGATACCCACCAGACGGTAACCATCGGCCACGCCATCTCCGACGGCGCCAGAAAGGTACACGTAGAAGTCCATATTGAAGGCCAACCATGCAAGATGGAGGTGGACTCCGGGTCCTACCTCTCCATGATTGCATGGCACGAGATAAAACGGCTAGTGCCCACCCTCCATAAGAGGAACATTAATGCCCAAAAAATCATCATAAAAGACTACCAGGGAAACCGCGTCCCGGTAGTGGGCACCAAGAACTTTAATGTAACTTACAAAGGCCGCACCGAACAACTCCCACTCACAATCGTCGATCGCGACCGCCCAAGCCTGCTGGGCCTACAATGGTTCGCCCCGCTTGACATCGCGCTGACAGGAGTCAACCACGTCGTCGACGACGGCTGGGAACAGCGGCTAGCCCAGGAGTTCCGGGAGGTCTTCGACGGAAGCCTGGGCAAGTACCAGGGGCCCCTTATCTCATTTGACCTAGACCCTAGGGTTCCCCCCAAGCGACTAAAACCTAGGAGGGTACCATTCGCCCTAAAACCTAAAATTGATGAGCAGATCGACAAGCTCGTCAAACAGGGGGTGTTGCAACCGATAGACCATGCCCGATGGGAGACCCCTATAGTGACCCCAGTCAAGCCAGACGGGTCCGTGAGAATTTGTGGGGACTATAAGGCCACCCTAAATGGCGCGTTGCAACAAAGCACCTACCCCGTCCCAATCGTGCAACACCTACTGCACTCACTGGGAGGGGGCAAGGTCTTTGCCAAGCTCGATCTCGCCCAGGCATATCAGCAGTTGCCGGTCGACGAAAAAACAGCGGAAGCCCAGACCATCGTTACCCATCGGGGGGCATTCAAATGTAACCGGCTCCAATTCGGAGTCAGCGTGGCACCAGGCATCTTTCAGAGCCTGATGGAACGTTTACTGCAGGGCATCAAGGGGGTGGTGCCCTATTTTGATGACGTATTAGTGGCGGCGCCAAACGAAGCCGAATTAGAAAACCGACTCAGGGAGGTCTTAACAAAATTTAAAGTAACGGGACTTAAAGTAAAACGAGAAAAATGCCAACTATGCACAGAGCGAGTGGAATTCTTGGGCTACCTTCTAGACCAGCATGGCATTCACCCTACAATTAAAAAAGTGAAAGCCATCAAAGAAGCCCCCACCCCAAGGTCTAAAACGGAACTACAGGCTTTCTTAGGCTTGCTGAATTTTTATAATGTTTTCCTACCCCAAAAGGCTACGGCGGCGGAGCCTTTGCATAGGCTCCTGGATAAGGCGGCAACCTGGACTTGGGGGAGACGAGAGCAAGCCGCCTTCCAAAAAACCAAAGACCTCCTCACCTCCGATGCCGTCCTGATTCAATTCAGCGAAACCTTGCCCTTGGTTGTCACTTGCGACGCATCACCTTTCGGCGTTGGCGCTGTCCTCAGCCATACTCTCCCCGACAAAAGAGAAGCACCCATCGCTTTCTTTTCCAGGACTCTAACTAAACCGGAGCGGAACTATAGCCAGCTGGACAAAGAAGCTTTGGCTATAGTTGCTGCCATTAAGCGATTCCACGAATACCTTTATGGCCGCCCGTTTACCATTGTGACGGATCACAAGCCGTTGCTGGGCATCCTCGCAGGAAACCGAGCCACCCCGAACATTTTTTCACCCCGGATGACAAGGTGGTCCGAGTTCCTGGCAGCCTACAGCTACGAACTGTTACACAAGCCAGGTAAGAAAATTTCGCACGCGGACGCTTTAAGCCGCTCGCCTTTACCAGACTCTGATCCTGACCCAGCACCAACAACAAACACCCTTAACATCGAAAATTTGCCCAACCTACCCATTACCGCGTCAGACATTGCCAGGGAAACTATCAAGGACAGGCGTCTGGCGCGAATTTTACATTGGGTGGAAAAAGGTTGGCCTGAAAGGGACAGTGACGAATCCGTTAAGACATTCAGAAACCGCCAGACTGAACTCTCACTACTCAAGGGATGTATTTTGTGGGGTGACAGGGTGGTCATCCCGGACAGGCTGCAAGGGAGGGTCTTAGAGATGCTGCACGAAGGGCATCCTGGCATCGTCAGAACTAAAGCCCTGGCCAGGAGTTACGCTTGGTGGCCAGGGATGGACAAGCAGATAGAGGCATGGGTAGCCAAATGCCAACGATGCCAGGAGACCAGACCCAGCCCACCCGCAGCACCCATCCTGGACTGGGAAACACCAAGGGGACCCTGGTCCAGAATCCATTTAGACTTTGCCGGCCCCACGAATGGACATACCTTTCTGATCACAGTTGACGCTTACTCCAACTGGTTGGAGGTAAGCGACATGAAATCCACTACCACGGAGGCCGTCATCAAAGAACTTTGCAAACTCTTTTCCACACACGGCCTCCCAGACGTCGTCGTCTCAGACAACGGGCCCCAGTTTACTTCCCTCGACTTCGAGAGGTTCCTGGCGGAGAGGGGCATCCGCCACGCATTAACAGCACCGGCGCATCCGGCGGTGAACGGTAGGGCGGAACGGATGGTACAATTTACCAAAAAAACCATCCGGAAAATGGACCACGGGGAGATCAACGACAAAATAAATAAACTCCTCTTTATACAACACATCACCCCGAACACCACTACCAACAAGAGCCCAGCTGAGTTGCTGATGGGTAGGAAGCTGAGGTCCCCGCTCGACAGGTTACACCCAACATATAACCCGGAGCGACCCCCAGACTCAAGTACAAAATACCGGACCTTTGCCCCCGGTGACTTAGTGTACGTGAAAAATCTGACGGGGGACCCCCTATGGATCCCAGCCGTCATCACTCAAATCACAGGTCCACGGTCGTACCGGCTCCAAACCACCGATGGGCGAGCCTGGAAACGACACATAGACCAGCTCAGGTCATGAACAGCAACGGACCTCAACCCCCAAAACACGAACCAAGGGGGGAGGGAATACCCGAATAAACAAACGCAAGAAAAAATAAACCAGCAGTACTTACCGGAACGCAGCCATCGCGATCCCCCACCGGAGAAGAACCACCTGGCCAGCTCAACCGACTCGGAGAAGCCAAGCGGGAGTGGCGAAACCCGTAGCTCAACCAACCCGGAAGGCCCAGGTGAGAGCCACGGAGAAAGAACCGGCCCGATCATCCAGCCGGTTCGCACAGAAGAGGGAGCAGCCAAAAGCATGACCGCTCCGGCCGAAATCCAGCTTGCAACTGAGTTGCGCAGGTCAAGTAGGACTAGACGGAGCCCCGCCTACCTACGTGACTACGCAATGTGATGGACTATACCAAGAGGGGAGGGGTGTTCTGTCCTTAATTTGCATACTTGAAATCCCCGCGCTTTGATTGGCTAAAGCGCGGGGATTTCTGATTGGCCAGGCGAGCCGCGCTGATTGGCCCGATTGAGGTCTCCCGTGATTGGCTCACTCCAAGAGCGGGAGACTTGAATCGCTGCCATTGGCCGCGGCTACCGCAGCGAAAAGGATAAAAGCCGCGGGCTTTTTCCTTTTCGCCGGTTCGGTTCACAACTGTTAAATAAAGAGCTTGAAACTTAGTCACCGACTCCTGGCTTCTTTTGCGGACACGACAGCTATCTTCCATTTTTCAGCAATTAATTAAAAGAATGAAAAATGCTTTTCCCAAATTTTTAACCATGTAAATACAGACAGGCCCTCATCCATGCAAACCTGAACTGAACTTTAGTAAAAATGATGAATTATTTTGAATGCTGTAAGAGAAGAAAAATGCCCCCTGCGCTCATTTATATTTTGTGTTAGATAGAATGAGGCATCTGAATGTTTAAGGTTTATTTGATTACCTCTATATTTCCTCCCGAATGAATTTTCTAAAAGAAGTGAAAATTTACCTCTGGAAGGAAGTCCTTGGAACAGAATAGGATTTTTTTTTTAATGACCTACTTTGGCAGTTTTGAGGGACATGGTGGCTCATTGGCTGAGATGCTGAGCTTGTCGATCAGAAAGGTTGGCACCGCATAATGGATTGAGCTCCCATTACCTGTCCTAGCTTCTGCCAACCTAGCAATTTGAAAGCATGTAAAAATGCAAGTAGAAAAATAGGGACCACTTTGGTAGGAAAGTAACAGTGTTCCGTGCGCCTTCAGCATTTAGTCATCCTGACCACATGACCCTGGAGATATCTTCGGATGCCACTGGCTCTTCGGTTTTATAACAGAGATGAGCACCTCCCCCTAGAGCCACAAGCAACTAGCACGTATGTGCGAGGGGAACCTTTGGTAGTTTAGCTATATTAATTGTTACTGCTCTACTCTCTTTGTCATTTGGACAATTTGGGGGAGGGAGGGAGGGAGGAAAGGAAGGAAGGAAGGAAGGAAGGAAGGAAGGAAGGAAGGAAGGAAGGAAGGAAGGAAGGAAGGAAGGAAGGAAGGAAGGAAGGAAATGTCAAAGGCAATGCATGAGCTTTGCCTACCTTATAGGTAGTTGCATTATTTTTTGGTAAGTAGCTTTGAACCTCTAATCTAAATCTCTTTATAATTGTTTGGTTACTTACATATAAATAACTGAAGAGAAATTGCTAAGGCTAGCCATATTTCAAGGCTGCTTTTAATAGTTGGGGGAGATGAATTTTATTTCATGAAATAAATTCTAGCCACCTAGGGCTATATGTGCTTATTTACAAGGCAAATAATATTATGCCTCAAACCTAAACTAAAGATGGGACAGCTGTAAAATGATATATCCCACCACCACACTTGGGCTTAGGCAAAAACTTGAAAAAGATGGGCTGCTTTGAGGAGTAGCAGAGAAATATGTTAAGCTCCTAAGACCAGGACATGATCAATAAACAAGATTCATACTATGTCGTTGATGCTAGAAAAATGGGCTAGACTACAAAATCTTGGAAATTAGGTAGGAACACCACTATTCTCATGTATTGCTGAGTATATTAATGCAGAATCTCTTTGAGTCATTTGAATTTCTCTCTCTTTGATTCCCAAACAGTTGGGGCTCTTTCTTATATAATAAGACTGAAATATCCCTCATTTTCTGTGTTTTGAGCAACTCCTTTTTGTTTTCCAAATTCAGAGTACCTATTACTGATGCTATGCCCTGGTTTTGCATTATTTTCAAAGCTTGCACAGCTCTAAAGCTTATCAATTTTCAGCCTCTGATCATGTACATGAGGTAAACAATAATATCCCCATCGTCATTTCATAAATCATTGCCCCAAATAAAGCAATTAAGATTCCTTATACTCTCACACACCATCTTTGAAAAGAAAATCCAACTTGGCATCCTCCTCTCAGCAACCTTCCATCTTTGGGGATTGACCTTTCCAATGTAGAGAATAACCAACATTTCTTAAACAAGGCACCATTTCTGAAAGCCTTCTCCTAGGTTGCTGCCTGCTAAAAGGTATTATTTCCATCAATATGCTGTGTTCTTAGGTAAAATTAATAATAGCTGGAGGGGGTTATGCACTATCTTACAAGATTTTGATGATCTTGTGAGATTTCAGGATTTTTTCCCCTCATGATGTAGGAACCTCTTGGGATTTGTAAACAAACAGACATAACATTGTTCTCCTACTCCAGAGGTGTCAAACTCAATTTCATTGAGGGCCGTATCAGGGTTGTGTTTGACCTCGGGGGCTAGCTCAACATCCCTCGTGTTAAGGGCATCTGTGGTGGCCCAAGCATTGTGCCAGCAAAAACAGGTTCCTGAGCTCCATTTTTGGCTGCGATGGCCTCCTGCAACCCTCTGCCAGTGAAGACGGAGTTTGGGAGAGCTGTATGCAGCCCTCCTGAGCTCCATTTTCACTGGCAGAGGCACCGCGGGCTGGTCCTTCACTGTTTCCAGAGCAATCCTGTGGGCCGGATCTTAGCACCCCATGGGCCAGATTTGGCCTGTGAGCTTTCAGTTTGACACTCCTGTCCTACTCCAAGCATTGAGTACATCTCTTGATTTCTCACACAGTTAGGAATTTTGCACTTTTTTAATCTTGCTATGTATCAACTTTCCATTATCAACTGAAAACAAAAACAATTAAAAACCCAGTTCATGCAATCATTCATAAATCATTGGTCCTAATATTTTAAAAGAAAAAAAAACAATTGTATGATTTGTTTTATAACCTCTGTTAGCCTATTTTTAAATAGGCTGGGTAGAATCCACAGATTTGATGCAAGTAGTAGAAAGGTGGTAATGCCTTTCAGAAAGACACAGATTGGGTTGCATAAAACAGTTTGATTGGAGGCTGTTTTGCATAAATTCCAAGGACATTTTTTTTAAAAAAATCAGCAATTGCCAAAAGAACACATAACCCATTCAGGTTGTCCTGCTGGATCTGCATTAGAATCATCAGAGCAGAACAAAATAATTCAAGGGAACATTGAAAAGCATTATCCAGCTGTCTCATTTAAAATCAGTCAGTCTTTCTCTAGTTAAACATTCTATTATTACTTCATTTTTTTTCACTTCTGCAAAATAACCTGGGAATATAACTTCCAAGCCCCCCTTTCTTTTTAAAAAAGGAAAAGGAAAAGGAAATGTGATAAGTAGAATACTAGGAGGAAACTGAGATATTCTAGGAGGAAATTGAGATATCCAAATTCTGAACTGCCAGCTAACATAAGAGTATGGAAAATAAACCTGTTTGTACTACTTAGCCCAAGCATAAGTACATATTTCACAAACTTCAGGCACTAATGGTTAAACAAAACTGCATCAAAATTCTTTTGTTTAGCTGTTAAACTGTGGGATTATAAAACAGAGATGATTGTTAGAGTGAAATACAAAGGACGAGTCAAGAGATGAAAAATGAGCTGAACAAGACCTCATTGTTGGGTTTACAAAACAAAGCTCCTAAATCTCTGAGGAAATTTTTGAGAAGAAAAGTTTGGATGGAGATTCAACAACAACCTGATGAATCAAAGGTTAACGCTGCCAGAGTCAAAAGGAAGGATTATAAAACCAATTTATTTTATTGGGGTTAATATCAGAATTGTTTTTATAAAATTCTGGAAAACCTTTATGGATTTTTTGCTGACAGAAAGGATAATGATTTTTGGATTTTCAGTTGGATAAGTGGGGTTGTGGGTTTATGAGAAGAAGTGAATTATGAATAGATTGGAAAATCTTAAATATTGATTTCCTTGTATTTGTTGAAGTAAGATCCTTGCACGTCCTCATTTTTTTAATCATTTATCTTTTTTTTGTTCTTTTCTTGTTCTTTGGCACTTTGTATTTTGTTTCTGTTCTTTATTTCTTTTTCTTTTTTACATAAAATTCTTCAATAAAAAGGATTTTAAAAAACATTGAAAGCAATTAGGAGAAAAAGACAAATTAAAATAATAATGAAACATAATGTAAAAGAGTAACAAAAGCTTCAAGTGGGCTTGCAAAATAATTTCATAATGTTTAACAATTATTTAGTACTGGACTTATTCTCTCCCGCGTCAGTTTTCCTTAAGAGGGTTCATTCTTGGAGCAATTTCCTTTTATTTGTCAAATACTCCCTTTCTTTAGTGACAGTTCTCCTAAACCACACCAATTCAAGCTAGCATTAACCCACCTGAGAGCATCTGCTTGGGGATTGGGGGAGATGGTAAGGAACATTCAGGTAGCAGACATGGCTTTGCAATGGGAGCCCTGCTGCTTTTTGAGTCACCTGTTAAAAAAGAAGGCGGGAATTGGATTGTGTGGTTGCAAGTACCATCTTGACTTTTCTCACACTCCCCCAAGCATTGCCCATGGAGGGCAAACATACTTCACTGCAGTTCTTTTTTTGCTATTTCCAGTGTCTCTTGCTTCTTGGCGATAACATCCAAAGTTTACATGAAAGAAAGAAAAAAAATCTCAGTATGGTAAATGTAAATAAAACATAGAAGACAGGCATCAATTTCTTCTTGGAAGCTTAGCAGAGGTTGCAAATAACTTGTAATCCATTTCATGCTGTTTAGCTGCTCCACAGGCACTGCCAAATGCCTGGCTGCAAGTTCAGATGGGTGAAAAAATTAAATTGGTTCAAGTTTCAGGTTGCACATACCAATTCATATTTAGCAAATGTATGAGCAAATCAGAATGGTGTCATATACTAAAATCAGTATCTGGGAGAGGGATGTTATGATACAGTTCATGGCTCAGATAAGGATGCTTAAAAATGACTGTGTGCAAAATGCATTATATGATGGTGTTAGATGTGTGTGTTTGCAAAAGAAGATCCATGCAATTAAGAACAGCGCAAGTAATGTTGGAGAAAATGGGTTCAAAAATAATAAAAACAGTGCTAACCATATTTCATACTGTCAGGATTTACCCTAAAATGTTAAGGCTAGTTTTGTAAACTACAAAGAAATTGTTCACCTTATTAATAATGCCTTGTTAATTGCAAATGTATGTAACAAAGCCTTGTTAATTGCAAATGTATGTAATCTTCTCTTGTTTATTGGATTTGATAAGAAAGAATATGCCTTAAATGTAGCCTTGGTAACTCATAGCTGGGTGAATTTGGTTGGATGAATTTTTGCCCATAATGTGTAAGATAATGAAAAGTTCAGCCTTCTGCCCTGGAAACTAAAGTCTGAATCTGCTCAGGAGGTCTGGAAATAAGTATAATGCTATAATTATTCATGATGCTTCCAGCAGAATTCTTAACTATAGTTATTCTTATCAGCATTATCTGCATTGGTGTGTTTGCTTGAGCATACTTGCTTTTTCTTATCTCAAATTTAACTGAAGGATTACAAATAAAAATAGTGATTTGTAACATTTATGATCTGATCCAGTTCTTCAAGCTGCAAAAAGCAGTGTATTATCAAACAAGGATACAGGAGAAAAAAACATGATTGTTGGCCTCCTAGACTCAATATTTGGGTTTTATTTTTCCACCATATTAGAGGACTAACAGAAAGAGAACCAGCCAAAGTTGAAGGAAAATAAAAAGAATGAAATTTCCTGGCCCACCCATTTGTAAAATACAAGTGTTATGGTATCAGAACAATATCATATATTAGGCCTGAACAACATTTCAGAGAAGTCTTTTGGTGTGACAAAACTTCATGCAAAGCACCTTCTCCAAGGAGAGTCTCAAAATAGATCCCAAATGAAGCCCAGACTGAAATGAATTTGAAAAATAGCTTCAATGAAATGCATCTGGAACTGCTTTCCTCTACTAGCTTATTTAAGAAGGGCATACCTGAATCAGACCTATGATTGCAGCTATCTTCCCAAGTTCTTGGAGGGATGTTTCAATTTAAATTTTATAATTGCCTCTTTAAGTAGGCAGGGATATATCCAGCACACAACCCAGCTCTTAACAGCAGGGAAGGCTGATTTTCATGATAGCAAGAGAAGGGATTTAATCAGTCAGGATGCAACAATCAGGCATGTGGGATCCTCATCTCTCCACAAATACCATCTGTAGAATGAAAAATATCCATCTGCTGGGGTTGGATCTGTCAGATGAAAAATATCCATCTGCTTGGG
This sequence comes from Hydrophis major, assembly GCA_033807585.1. Lineage (NCBI taxonomy): Eukaryota > Metazoa > Chordata > Lepidosauria > Squamata > Elapidae > Hydrophis > Hydrophis major. The sequence continues at coordinate 292,984,186 of CM066328.1, read as the reverse complement.
TTATCTCCCTATAATATACCGCAACAGTCAAGAGAGACCAACTGATTTTTTTTTTTTTTTTTGCAATTGCTTACAAGATAATAGGTATAAGTAAAAACATAGTTATGAATACATGGATACATATAAGAAAAAATAAAAAATATATAAAAGAAACAATAGGACAGGGACAGTAGGCACGTTGGAACCTTAGTGAGCCTCTTATTGTTCTGGCTCCCCTCTCCCAACAGAATGCTGAAGGAAGTACAGAAAAGTATGGTCAACCATACTATATCAAATAGCCATGGTGGTACAGTGGTTAGAATATGATTAGATTGCAGTATTGTAGTTCAATCCAGCTCAAGATTGACTGAGCCTTTCGAAGAATTCATTGTAGAATATTTCTGCTTTCTCAATTGAATCAATTCTATGTCTCTGTTCTTGCCATGTAAACATTAATCCTTCTGGGATCAACCATCTGTAATTCACCTCTTTTTTCAATAACATTTTGGTCAGGAATCGATATTCTCTTCTCATCTCTCTCACTTTTCTGGGTACTTATTTTAAAACCACAATCTCTTTGTCTTTATATTTCAACACCTTCTCTCTTGCCACTTGTAATATTTGAGTTTTAATAGTTTTTTTGGTAAATCTGACATGGACCTCTCTTGGTAATTGGTTCCTCACCGCATATCTTGTGAAGACTCGATATATTTCATCTACTCCATCCATCATCTTTTCTTCTGTTATTTCCAGAGCTCCAGCCAGAATTTTGATCATTACTGCAGCCAAATTTTGTCCTTTTTCTTCCTCAATATTTTGGAATCTGAGATAAAATTCTGACCTGTCCATCTCCCACTTCAACATCCCACTTTTATCTTGTTCAACCATTGTTAATCTGCTATTAATATTTCCAATTGTCTCGTCTCTTTGTTTGTCTTTCTATTCCATTTTTTGGAATTACTCATCATATTTCACCATTTGTTGAACATTTTCAATTTTTTCATCAATCTTCCCAATTCTTTGGTCAATACTCTCCATTCGTTGTTCAATACTCGTTTTAAGTTCTTGAATTCCTTGCATAACCATAGTTAAATCCACTTGTGCTTTATCTTGCTTCACCACTGTTGGATGTCGTCCTCCAGCTGATGGGGAGGCAGGAGCAGAAGTTGAGATGCCCGAAGGTAAAATTTTCTTACTCATTCAAGTAGCTCAAAGTCTTCCAGCTCTTTTAATCCAATTAGCAAGGGGGCCAATTATAATCCAATCAGGAAAAAGGAAAACACAAAAAAAGCCAGTAAAAAGTAAAAAGCCCAAAATTTAAAAAGGGAGATTCTTCAGGTTCTTCTAGACCTTAATCCTGTTATGGAATAATCAATTATGATTCAAAAGAAAAATTAAAAATAAGGAGAAAAAAAATAAAACCCAATAAAATTAAAAAATAATAAGAGGGGGGGGAAAGGGTTCTTCAGGTTCTTCATACCTTAATCCAATTGAAAGATCTCAAAAAATAAAAAATAGCCATAAAAATAAGTCAAAAATAGAGATGGAGAGGCAAAAATCCCAATGAAAAAAAAAAGAGAAAAGAATATTCTGAGGCTTCCCCTTAAAAATAAATAAATAAATAAATAAATAAAAAATAAATATACCAATATTACAAAATACTGTGGGGTTGAAGAGGAGGGATAAAACAGCTAGTAAAAGATTTTAAAAAAAAAGCACACACTGCATTTTATTTATCCAAGGCTCTTATTTGGCTCTTCACAAATTTCAAAGCCAAGCTTCAAATGTTCAATTGATAATAGAAGTCCCAAAGAGCACCTGTGTAAACATTCTCCAGTGCTCTTCCCTCTATCTTATCATTTCCAGTGACCTTGAGAAAAAATTTTTTCACAGCTCTCAACTTCAAATAAAGTATTTTCAAGCCTCCAGTTGGCAGTGTTACAAAATTTCTTCAATCCACTCCCCCTTCTTTCCCCCCCAAAAAAGCCTAATAAAAAGAATATATATATATATATATATATATATATATATGTATATATATATATGTATATATATGTATATATATAATATATATATATATATATATATATATATATATATATATATATATATATATAATCATATATATATATAATCATATATATATATGGGGGGGGGTGTGGGGGTGTGGGGGTATGGGGGTGTGTGTTTTCTTAAGCTTTCGTGGGTACTTACATGAATGGCATTCAGCTTTGTTCGGGTATTTTCCCACGTCATAGTAGTGGTGCTTTTAAAGTTGTAGCAATGTTACAGCAGAATCTCATCTGCCATCATCAGGCTTCTGTATAGTGTTCGTCTGTGAGTTAGACTTTTATAGTGGTTTCAGATTTAAATTTGGGGCAGCCTATTGTTGTGACAGAATGGTTTTTTCTTCATCCTGATTGGTTGAGAGTCTTGGTCTGTCTTTATTGGTCTTGGAGTTTGCTGTGTTCTCCACATCACAAGCCAGGCAAACACCTGGGCTCAAACAGATCCCCCCTGATACCTCCAGCTCAAACACACCCCAACCAGGCACCCAGATGAAACCCAGCTTTCTAACTAATGATAGCCGTCCATTTACCCGGAGCCAAGCTGCACTAAAGGCCTCCAATAAAGTAACACAATGTTGCCAGCCAATCAAGATACAAAAAGAGCCAAAAAACACACAGAAGATATTAGAAACATCAATCAAGCAGAACACAGCAAACTCCAAGACCAATAAACCCAGACCAAGACTCCCAACCAATCAGGATGAAGAAAAAACCATTCTGTCACAGCAATAGGCTGCCCCAAATTTAAATCTGAAACCACTGTAAAAGTCTGACTCACAGACGAACACTATACAGAAGCCTGATGATGGCAGATGAGATTCTGCTGAAACGTTGCTACAACTTTAAAAGCACCACTCCTATGACGTGGGAAAATACCCGAACAAAGCTGAATGCCATACATACATACGTACGTATAGGTATATGTATATGTATATGTATATGTGTATGTGTATGTATATGTATATGTATATGTATATGTATATGTATATGTATATGTATATGTATATGTATATGTATATGTATATGTATATATATTTTTAAAAAGATACTAAAGGGAGCCTCTATTTTAAAAAATATAAACAGTCAAAAAGGAGAAAAAAGAGCAAGTAAATATAAAAGAAAAAACCAGTCTGATTAACTAGATCGTAATAGAAGTTCAGTGAAGAGAGAAAAAAAAAAGTAAAAGTAAAAAGCCAAGCCTCACTTTGACATTCTTTAAAGAATCGCCGCTAAGTCAAATTTTGTCAAAAAAAAATTTTTTTTAAACAAATTTTATTGATTTTGAAGACAAACAAAACGTAAGACATCAAAGTATAAAACCTCCTTTCTGAAAAATTACTTATAAGTTTTAACAAAGCAAATAAGGCATTATTTTTTAAAGCATAGTTCCACATTATCACATTCCCATTTAAACACATATATATATATCTTTTTCAATTTTCTAATTGTTTCTCCCTTCGCTTTTATCCAATTATATTTCATTCTATCAAGGTTTTATTAATTCTCCATCAAGCATAAACACACAAAATACAGAACATAAAACAAAACATAAAAAGATAAAACCTTCTTAATTATTATTTATACATGTCTTTTCCAAATTTCTCTCCCTTTTCTTTAATTCTTCCAAGGTTTTATTAATTCACAATCAAAACATAGCTAACCAAAACACAAAACATAAAAAATAAAACTTTTGAAAAGTGGCTTAGCACCGGGTTACATCTTTTTTGACAGACCTAAATCAAGTTCGTGCTCACCTTATATACCATTCATATCTTATTAACCATTCTATATTTTCTATATAACTTCTCCCTTCTTTTCACTCTCTTAGTTATATTTTGTTTATTTCATCTTATTTCAGAATCATTATATTTGTATCTTTTATCTGTTCTTTTCCAATCATCTATTTATCTCTTCTCTTTAGCAAAAGAATTTCCCCTTTAATCACTTTTAAAGTGTGACGCCTTTCCCTAAAATAACACTTAAAATAATACATAATTTCTGTCCTGATTCTGCTTAGTACATTCTACATATTGCATTTTGAAAAGAAAAAGAATAATAAACTTATAATATAATTAAATATATAATTCCCATTCTAATTCTATTTCTATTAATAGTATAACTAAACATTAATCATTTTACACATTCTCTTTGATATTTTGTTAAATATAGAAATCTGTCATTATAAAACATTTTAATATTTTAATATTTTGTTAAATCTTATAATATTCCAATAGACTATTTCAAATGCAAATACTACAATACTATCTTATGTACTCTTGCAGAATCTTTCTTAAATTACCGTATATACTCGAGTATAAGTCGACCTGAATATGAGCCGAGGCACCCAATTTTACCACAAAAAACTGGGAAAACTTATTGACTCGAGTATAAGTCTAGGGTGAGAAATGCAGCAGCTACTGGTAAATTTCAAAAATAAAAATAGATACCAATAAAATTACATTAATTGAGGCATCAGTAGGTTAAATGTTTTTGAATATTTATTTCAAAGAAAAACAGTAAACTAGCTCTGTAAGTGGAAAAGAGAGCCAACAAAACCAATATGGTATCAACAATAACTTTAAAAGTACAAAAACCTTAGCTCAATCAGCAACCAAGGTAAAACACAAGAGTTAAAATCCTTCAAAACTGGATTCCTTCTGATCATCTGTATGTCCAAACAGAGTCACTCTCTCCCTTGCAAGAAAAAAGCATGTGTATGTGCTGCATGTACATCCTGTTTTGGAGAGCCACCATCTCTTTCACAGCTCTCCCTCATGCCTCCGTTGCATGTGCACACATGCCATGGCTCAATAGTAGGTCAACATACAGATGTCACACTAGGTTCTCTCCTCAAAAGGATATCCAACCTTTCTTGAGAAGTACAAACTTCATCTGTTCAGGATTGTGGTGACAAAGGTGAAGGAGGATGGGGCTGAGAGAAGGGAAGGGAAGAAAAGATCATTGACAGGGAGAAAGACAGGGAGAAACACCTGGAAGTGTAAGCCCTCGGGTTTCCTTAGGAAAGACCAGACAACAAGGGGAGAGGAGAGGAGAAGGAGGAGGAGGAGGAGGAGGAGGAGAGTTAAAAAAAAAGAGTGGGAAGCCAACTCACGCGTGCCATCAAAGCGGGTAGCTATGGTATCCAGGAAGGTGTTTTGGGGAGCCAGGAGGCCCCTCATCACTGGCATTTTAAGACTTGCTCAAGGACATCGCCATCGTCCAGTTGGAAGGGGGAAAAAAACCCAGAGGTATCTGAGAAGGACGGGAGCCGAGACGGGGCCCTTCGCTTCCTCTCCCCGAGACAGACCAGGGGGAAGCGAGGCTTTCTCCGCCTGCTGCTGCCAGAGGGGTGCGGGGTGGGGAGTGTGGGGAAAGGGGGTTCATGCTGAGGCTCCGCAAGCCACCGCCTCCTCCTCCAGACAAGCGCCCTGACGGGAGGCGATCACAGCCGCTACGGCAGAGACCACGAGGTCAGACAGAGACGAGGGGCGCCCCCGAAGAGCTCCGACTGCAGCGAAGGCGAGCGGCCACCACTTCCCCAGTGCACGGCGGTGGGGCAACTCCTGGCACAGACTCACTGACCCCTGCAAACGGCTGGCCAAAAGCCGAGAGGAGGACGCCCGGGCAGCTGCCGCCCCTGGATCCTAACTGGAAAGACCCCACCGCCGCCGCCGCCTCCCGCTCAGGCAGGGTCCCCATTCCCCTGGCCAGCCAGGGGCACAACCGCTTCCCACTCCCGAACAGCCCAGGCGCCGCTAGTCAGCCTCGCTCAGCGCCCAGGGCGCAGCCTTTTGCAGAGCCGAGCCGGGCCGCGCCTCACCTCCTTCTCTCGCTCTTCTTGCAAAGCGCCGCCGAGCTCCAAGAGCGGCTCCTTTACCCAGCAGTAACTTTCAAGTTGAGGATGCTGGGTGTTGCTGCTGCCGCTGCTGCTCTTCGGGGCTCTTGAAGCTAATCCTGGTTTGTTCGTTCCCGTTCATTGGAAAGGAGAAAATAAAAGACAGTGGGGAGGGAGGGGGGCACAAAACAGCCCAAACGCGTAGCAGTGGAAGGAAGGCGCTCTGGTGCGAGGAAGGGAGAGAGAGAGAGAGACACACACACACACACACACACACAGAGAGAGAGAGAGAGAGAGAGAGAGAGAGAGACAGACAGACAGACAGATAGACAGACACACTCACTTCGCCACTTTGCACCTTGCAAATGCAAAATCCTGGGGTTTTTGCATTTGCAAGGTGCAAAGCGGCGGGGGAGGATCCCGCGTGCTGGAAAGGGCTTGACTGTATTATGGGGAGAGAGAGAGAGAGGGAGAGATCATAAGAACGGCTCTTGCTTTTTTCTTGCAAGGGAGAGAGCCTTGCTTTTTTCTTGCAAGGGAGAGAGCCGCCACCACCACCACCTCCTCCTCCTCCTCCCGAGTGAGTCTCCCCCTCAGTTTCCCCTGAAGGATCTTCCATCGCTTGTGCCTTCTCCCTACATCTTCCCTCTGTTAAAATCCACACACACACACACACACTTATTTTCGGTCGGATAGATTTCGTGTCTGAGCATTCTCACATGGCGGTGGGTCAATTTTTTTTCAGAGGGGAATCTGACTCGAGTATAAGCCGAGGGCGGTTTTTTCAGCACAAAAAATGGGCTGAAAAACTCGGCTTATACTCGAGTATATACGGTATACATCCTTTATCCTTTATCTCTAAAAAAAATCTTGTTCCAGACTGTGGCTTTTTTTCCCTTTTTCCCTCCCTTTCTTCTCCAGTCTGATCTTTTTGCCCCACTTCTCCTAATCTCCCCCTTTTTAGCTTCCCTTCTCTGTTGTAATTCTCTTTTCAATTGCTTTCTAACATTGTACCTTTTTTTCACCTTATTTTTCTTTTTCTTGGTTATTTTATTAAATCTTAAATTCTCATTTTTCCTTCCCATCTTCTTATTTTCTTTCTTAATCAAAATTTTTGTCCATTAAAAATGGCTTCCTTTTCTTCTTCTTCTCCTTCTCCTTCTTCATCATGTATTTGCTGGTACGTAGAAAGTGCCATTTCTAAAAAGTGGAAGACAGCTCCCAATGAATTCTTGCCATTTGATTCTCTTTCTTTTAATTTTTCATATTCCATTTTTAGTTGATCCAGAGATGGTGCCATTGTAAATTTTTTAAAAACAACCCAGATATTTTTAGTCTGAAGGTAATTTGCAAATGTCAAAATTATCAAACAGTCCAAACAGCCAGAAATTATTTCCTCTTCTTCTCTTTGCAACTTTTCCTCCTGGGGCAAAATCCCAAATATATTTTAAAGCCGTATTACAATTAGTTGTTGGTCTTATAATCTTCAAAGCGTCTCCTCCAACCAGTTTTAAAAGATTTTTTTTTTAGTCCTCTCCTTCCCACTTATAACAATGAGCTTATTTTTACCTTAAAGCAGCAGGTTTTTCAGTGCTCATTTGCTTTCTCCGTAAGGAAGGGGAGTGAACTTTCCTTTCAGCACTTTCACCGTTTTAACAACTTTTTTTGGAAACAAATGTATCAATCCAAAAGTCAGGTTTCCAGGGTGTTTAAAAGTATCTTAATGACCCGGTTCAGCCAAGAAAACTTCTCCTTCTGATTCTTCCTCCTGCACAACTCTTATCCGGTTGAAGATTCCTTTGAGGCTGCCATTTCTGACAGCCGCTCCACCACCTCAGGAAAAAGGAGTCTAGCCGGCTGGGGAAAGGGGGTGCGATATCCCCAGACCCCTGCCCGGATCTCCTCTGTCTTCCGCTGCCTCTTTGGGGCAGTGACAACCCCCAAATCCAATTGGATCAGGGGTACTTCAGCGGCGAGCGCAGCAGGGACCCGCAGAGAAGCGGATTCCTGCTGCCGCCGAAGCCTTGCAACCAGAACTCAAATTTTGTCAAAAATTTTACAGATTTCTTCTCACTCTAGAGTGTCCTTAAGTCCCAAGTATTAAAAAAAAAAAAAAGTCCTCACCAGCCGATACACTTTATCTTTCTGTCTCTTCCTTCCAGAGCTGAAAAGAGAAATAGAGACAGAAAAAGAGATCATTTCAACGGAACTTTAAGAGGATCAGATGGGGAGGGGAAAAGAAGAAAGTGCAGTAAGTGGACAAGTGGGAAAGAACTACTTTCCAAAGAACAACGGGAAGTACGATCTACGAGAGCTCTTAAACCCAAATACAAAATATAACCATGGAGGAAAAAAAAATTGATTTCTATGAATATAAATGGACTGAATTCAGCTATTAAAAGAAGAAAAAAAATTCTTCATAAATTAGAGAAGTTAAAATTTGACATAATCTGCTTACAAGAAGTGCATATTAAAAAAACAATATTAACAATTATTGATAAGACCAAAATTGGGAAAAAATTTTACTTCTTTGACTCATTGTAAGAAAAGAGGAGTGGTTTTGTACATAAAAGAAACCATTCCAGCAAAACTAATTTATACTGCTTGTCATAGATTCAGGCATGGGTAGAATGAACGGAGACAATCTTAGTTGGTGAACTTTCAACTCTTTATTGCATAGTGACTTCTAACTTGTATAACAACAACTCTGCTTTATATAGGCAATGCTAATGTGAAATAACCAATAGGAGCTTGTGAAACACTAGCTCCAGTACCAATAAGAGTCCTTCGTTAAGGGCCAATCAGATTCTCAGAACCCGACCAATCCGATCTAGCCGCTTAACACCCAATCAGAAGTGCAGGGCCAGAACCCTGCACTTTACCCCAAGCTTGCCTCTATTCAACTATTTACATACATAACACCCCTTCCCCCTGGCTTCACAATTAGTTTGTGACTATGTAGTCCTTTAAATAGGACGGTTGTCTCTTGGGTCTGTCAGATTTTCTTTGGACTGGCTGCATGCAGTCCCGTTGAGGTAGGATGTTGTTTTGTAATGGCTCAGCTTCTCATTCTGGTGTGATTTTCCTTGGAGCGTACGATTCTTCTTCCTGCTCCATTTCCTGGGTTTCACTTGATTCATCGCTTTCCTGGAACAGGTTTCCTGGCATATCGTCATCTTCTCTTCCTTCCCCCACCTCAGTTTGGTCGTTGGGAAGTTGTTGGCTAGCAGTTATAAGTCGTGACCGTAATTGGTCAATATGTCTTTTCCATAGTCTCTCATCAATACATTTTACAATATAGGATCTGGGCCCAGTCTCGCGTATTACCGTTGCTTCAATCCAAACTGGGTCGCCCGATAAATTTCTTGCATAAACGGGGTCGCCTATCTTGAAGGTACGGTAGCGTCCGCTGGATCCTGGAGGTTTTTCTGGCTCGTAAGCAGGGTTGGTTCTCTATGGCTATTATAACTCGAATCTTCTTAGCGTCCAGGGCCGAGGCCGGACCTATAGTGATAGTATGGTGAGCCTCTTCTTTCTGCAACGCTCGATATCTGTAGGAGTGGTTTGCTGGGTCTTGCCTTACAGGACGGTTTCCTGCCGATTGGCGAAAGTTGGTTCCCTTTGAGGCCGGACTTGGTCCCGGTAAACTGCGACAGACTCAACCGATGTGGCCTCGTTTCCCGCACTCGTGGCAGAGTGTGTCGCGGAATTTGCAGTCTGCCCTGGGATGGTTTGCCCCGCAGCCAGCGCAAGGGCGTGAGGTTTTAGGACGAGGGTCCCGGTCGGAACGCAGTCGATGGACCCCTTCTTCGTCGCTGTCTGACGACGAAGAGAGGTCCTCGTAGTGCATTGTTGCCAACTGCCCTTCTGAGCTGGGTGAGATGTTGCCTGTCGGTGGGTTTGTGGAGTTTCGGCTTCGCCGTAGCTGCGCCGCTGACTTTTTGATCGCCTCAGCGGCGGTGGCTTCGGCGATGGCGTCAACAAGGCCGATGTCGCCCTTTGCCATCAGCTTGCTCTGCACGTTTAGTGCATCTAATCCCAGAATTAGGCGGTCTCTCAATGCTTCATCTAAGTCTGCGAACCCGCAGAGGCCTCCCAAGTGCCGGAGGTCTGCCACGAAATCGCCACACTCTCTACTTTTCGTTGGCTTTGTTGATAGAACTCGTGGCGTCTCACGAGTGTGGGTACGGTTGGTGCGTAATGGTCTCTCAGGAGAGGTTCGAGGTCGTCCCAGCTTATTGCTTTCACTTCTCGAGGCTTCGTGAGGGCTTTAGCCATTTTAAAGACAGCCGGGCCGCAGTACGTCAGGAACAGCGCCCGCTTCTTGGCTGGTGTGGCGTCCTTCAGGTTGTTCGTTTCGAGGAACATCTGAAAGCAATGCATGTAGGATTCCCAATCCTCTTGGGATGGATCGTACGGAGCGGGTGGTACGATGCCGCCGGACATGGCTTCCGTTGGTGGCGCCGTTTTTTACACATGCTCTGTTTTTTTTCTTCCAAGTTCCTTAAGATCAGATGTCTCCAAATCCCACCTTCGTCGCCAGTGTCATAGATTCAGGCATGGGTAGAATGAATGGAGACAGTCTTAGTTGGTGAACTTTCAACTCTTTATTGCATAGTGACTTCTAACTTGTATAACAACAACTCTGCTTTATATAGGCAATGCTAATGTGAAATAACCAATAGGAGCTTGTGAAACACTAGCTCCAGTACCAATAAGAGTCCTTCGTTAAGGGCCAATCAGATTCTCAGAACCCGACCAATCCGATCTAGCCGCTTAACACCCAATCAGAAGTGCAGGGTCAGAACCCTGCACTTTACCCCAAGCTTGCCTTTTTTCAACTATTTACATACATAACACTGATGAAGATGGAAGAGTATTAATGGTTGAAATAGTGGATAATAATACAAAAACACTCCTGGTTGCAATTTATTCCCCGAATGATAAACAAGAAGAATTTTATAAAAAAATTACATATGCAAATAATAGGATTGGACTACTCTAACATAGTTATGATGGGAGATCTCAATGGAATTGTAGACAATAAACTGGATTATACAGCGACAGCACCAAGACAAAATAGAAAGACTCTACCCAAATCTTTTTTTAAAATGATAGATGAATTAAATTTAAAAGATATATGGAGAGAAAGAAATGCTAAAACTCAACAATACACTTTTTATTCAAATAGACATTTATCATGGTCCAGAATAGATATGATTTGGATCTCAACAGAACTAATATCTAATATTCAAGAAATAAATATTGAAACAAGTACAAGGGCAGACCATAATCCAATGCCAATTAAGTGGAAAGGACAAAAAAGAAGATCTAGATGGACATTAAATAATACTATTTTAAAGGAAAAAGATTTACACAATGGATGGAAAAAGAATTGGCCTTCTTCTTTAGTGAAAATAAAAAAGAAGATACTTCAATACAAAATGTTTGGGATACAATGAAGGCATATGCGAGAGGATTAATAATAGACTATATAAAGAAAAAGAACATCAGGAAGAGGCAAACGATTAAAGCTCTAGAATATGACCATAAAAAACTGGAAAAAGAATTGCAGAAAATGCCACAGAAAAAAGATATTAAATTTAAAATGGACATAATTAAACATAAAATGGATCAAGTAGAGAAAGAAGAACTGGCACAAAAAATTAAAAGTGCTAAACAGAACTATTTTGAAGATGCAAATAGGCCAGGTAGATGGTTAGCAAAAAAGCTGAGAAAAGAGAAAGAATCAAGGAAAATATTACAGTTAATAGATGATCAAGGTCAAATCTGTTATGGTAATAAGGAGAAATAGGCAATCATTCGAGACTTTTATGGACAATTATATAAACAGGAGGATCTTGATGAGGAAAAAATTAAACAGTATTTACAAAATGCTAACCTACCTAAGATACCTGATGAAACTGGAAAAATGTTAGAAAGCACTATAACAATGATAGAACTAACCGAAGCATTCAACAGACAGAATAATGGAAACGCACCAGGTCCAGATGATTTTCTGGCAGAATTTTATAAAACATTACAAGAATCGTTGAGCACTCCACTGCTAGAAGTCATGAATGAAGTTATGTTAAATAAGAAAATACCTAAAACACGGTCAGAATCTTATATTACACTTATCCCAAAAGAAGGTGCCAATCCATTACAAATTAAGAACTATAGACCTATTTCTTTATTGAATGCAGACTATAAAATCTTTGCTTCAATTTTGGCAGAAAGGCTTAAAAAATACTTAAACAACTTTATTCACCCTGATCAGAATGAATTTCTACCAAAGAGACAAATTAAAGACAATATAAGGGTAATCCTGGACACATTGGAATATTATGAGGCGCATCCTGAAAAACAAATGGCTTTGATATTCCTAGATGCCCAAAAGGCATTTGATAATGTGAATTGGAGATTTATGATATTATTATTGGAACAGATGGGCTTTGCTAGAAAATTCATCCAAGCAATAGAAGCCATATATTATAAGCAAACGGCAAAAGTAATGATAGAGGGAGAATTTACAGACTCTATTAATATAAGAAAAGGTACAAGACAAGGATGCCCATTATCTCCTTTGTTATTTGTATTGACCTTGGAAGTGTTAAATAGAAATATTAGAGAGGACAAAAATATAAAAGGAATGAAAGTTAAAAAGGAGGAATTTAAATTGAAAGCCTTTGCGGATGACTTGGTTTTTATTTTGGAAGACCCTCTCGAGACAGCTTTAAAACTATTGGAAAAGATAGAGATGTACGGTGAGATGGCTGGTTTGAAAATAAATAAAGACAAAACATTCTGACAAAGAACATGCTATTAAGACAAAGAGAAGAGTTGGCAGACCTATTGCAAATTCAAGTTACGAACAAAGTTAAATATTTGGGGATACATTTGACGTCAAGATGTATTACATTGAAAGAGAATAACTCTATTAAACTTAAACAGCAGATAGCATCTGATCTGAAAAAATGGGAAAACCTACAATTGTCATTGATAGGTAGAATTTCAACAATTAAGATGAATATTTTACCCAGAATTTTATATTTGTTTCAAACAATACCAATTCGGTTAGGTAAAGATTACTTTGAAGAATTACATAAAATTGTGTTGAAGTATATATGGCAAAGTAAGAAAGCGAGAATAAAATTAAAACTCTTACAAGATGCTAGAATTAGAGGAGGATTTGGCCTTCCTAATTGGGAGTTGTATTACCAAGCTGCAAATTTAATGTGGGCCAAAGAATGGATAACGTTAAGAAAGACTAGATTGTTGACATTAGAAGGACATGATTTATTTTTGGGTTGGCATGCTTTTCTATGGTATAAGGGAACTAAATCACAGGGCTATTTTAGAAGGCATTACATAAGGGAATCGTTATGGTTGAAGTGGGAGAAAATTAAGAAACAATGTTATTTGAAAATCCCAGTTTGGTTATCAACTATTGAAGCCTTTTCTTATCCTATAACATATAAGAAGGAACAAACAGTTAGATATGGGGAAATATTGGATGAAAAGGGTGAACTTAAAACGATGCAAAATTTAGAAGAACAAGGTATAAAGATGAATTGGTTTTCATATGCGCAAATACATTCAAGGTATCTTAAAGATTCTAAAACAGAAGGATTTTATGATAAATTGACTGACTTAGGATTTTGACAGGTACTGATGAAAAAGTGATTAAAAATTATATAGTTATTTGCTGGAAATTAAATTAGAGGAAGAACAAGTTAAAGAAACAATGATTGCTTGGGGGAAGAATTTTGGATATGGGATTTAGAAAAATGGCAAAAATTGTGGTCACAAAATTATAAAATGACAATGTCAACAGCATATAAAGAAAATCTGTATAAGATGTTTTACAGGTGGCATTTTCCTCCGACAAGAATAGCAAGAATGTTCAAGAATAAATCTGAAAAATGCTGGAAATATCATCAGATACCTACCTCAAATTACCATATGTGGTGGACTTGTGAGGAGGCCAGAAAATACTGGACTAGAATTCGCATATGGCTGGAAAAAATGACAAAGAAACATATAGATTTGAAACCAGATATTTTTTTATCGGGAATCTTACCTGATACATATAAAAAAAGTTAAAGTATTTGATTGTAAATGTATTAGTAGCGGCTAGGATTGTATTTGCTAAAAATTGGAAGAGTGAGAAAATACCATCAGAGGAAGAAATTATTAAGAAAATATTGGAATGTGCTGAAATGAGTAGATTGACATTTGAAATTAGAGAACAAGAAGATAAACAATTTTATGAAGTTTGGGATCTTTTTTATCAATGGTTAGATAATACAATATAATAATAGAATATTTAGAAACCTAGGAAATAATGAATATACATTTTTTTTTGTTTTCTTTTGTCTTGATAACATCTTTATAAAATTTTGTTAAGATAGAATTGGTATGATTTTATGATCTGTTATAAAATAAAGTAAGTAAATTATAGTATCTCGCTTAAGTATGAATTAATAAAATTATCGTCAAATGATTGTTAAATAATGATATTAGGACATATAATTGTTGATTGATAAAATGAGTTATTATGTAACATAATTACAATGGTGACTATGAAATGGATGCACAAAAAAGAGTGGCAAACCAACCAATACACTGTCTGTAAATTTATGAAGGAGGATGATACTTTTATGTTTGATGTCTTATGTTTTATGTGTTTTTGTTTATTGTCGAAGTCAATAAAACTTTTACTTTAAAAAAAAAAAGATTGACTCAGTCTTGCATTCTTCCGAGGTCTCATAAAATGAGGACCCAAATTGTTGGGGGCAATATGCTGACTCTGTAAACTGCTTATAAAGCCCTATGAAGCAGCATATGTTAAGTGTTATTGCTATTGCTATATAGAAGCAGCAAAGATGGACAAGTATGCCTCTTTTAAAGGGTCCCATTCCAGGTTTAACCTGATCCACCTGGAAAATTATGTTTGTACTATAGAGAAAATACTTTCTTTCTGCATTGATTCCTTGCATTCAGACTCACCAGCCTTTACCATTGGAAAAAAAAAAAATCTTAACACTGGCATCTTTTCAATAACTGAACCTGGCTGTATTTCCCATCCTACACCAGCATTACTTATCAGAAAGAAAAACAAAAAAGTCATCAGGCATTTTCCATATCACTTCATCCTATAGCTACTTTTATGGCCTTGACATGCCACTAAGGACATGTGAGGGGCTAGATTTAGCATTCAAATAGCTCAGCAGAAAAGTTCATAATCAGGGAGGAGAAATTTCGCAGAGTGAAACAGGAAGGCGCAGTCAATAACTGTTGGCAAGGAGTGGCTGGCTGTAGTCCTTGGAGTAGGTAGGAACTCAAAATTTTAAAAAAAGTACAATCTTGACAAAACCCTTATTGAAAGACCTGTGAATATTTATTGGTGGCATTATCCCAAGTAGAGTCAACAGAGAAATATCTTATATCAATCACACAGTGCCCCAGAGAACAAATATTAAAGTTGTTCCTCTGCTTTTCTAGACAGGACTTCAGAATTGTCAGATGTTCATAGATTTCCAAATATCGTTGATTTTATCACACTGTACAATCTTTCTCTCTTTTTTTCATTTCATATAAATGCTAAAAATATCTCAATACCACTGGCATATGAAAAGGAGAAAACATTGATTTAGATTAAGATTTTTTCAAATGATAAACTTATAATTCCAGCCTGGTAGGTAACAAGAGAAGATTTTAGATACCTGCTTGTGATACCAAGAATTCTTTGATCAAGGAAAAAAACTCTTCACCAGCTTTGCCCAGAATAGAGTAGCACTTACTAGTTTATCTTAGTAATTTTGCCTACATCCTATATGGGTCAAAGAAGGAAAAATATTGTCTATAATTAGAAAGATTAATATGTCTTTAAAGCTAATGCTTAATAAGATTTCCTCCAAGAGCTGACGCCTCCTTGGAAATGAATTAGCCTTGGAGCTGCACCAGCTCCCTAAGCTTTGATTGTATTGCTCTTTCCCTCTCCCTCCTCCACCTCAAAGCTAGTCTTTTCTATGACTGAAAGGGTAATTAATGCAGGAGAGGATCATCATAACTGGCTTTCATTAACTGAATTAAATGTAAAGTGAAACCAATGTTGCTTCTGTTTTGTCTCTGCCTCTTATGACCAAGTTCCCTTTGAGGATGGTGACTACATTAGGCTCATCATTAGGGGCTTAATTAGAATGTCTCCATTCAGCAGGCTATGCAATGGCTTGAAACCAGAAACCCTGCCTTCTGACCAATGTCTCTACTGATTAGTTGTGCCATAATTCCATAGATGGTCATTCAGACAGATGCAGCTTTTTCCAAGGGTTTAGCTTCAGTTACTATGGAAAGTTGTGCCTTCTGAAGACTTTCTAACTCATGTATATGAGACTAAAAGCTCTATATACCTACAACCCACTGTGGCATGGTGGTTAAGATGTTAGACCAGGAGCAGGGAAATGTAGGGTCAAGTCCAGACTAATTAACTTTGTCCCAGTCACACTCTGTCATCCCCAGCTACAGGTAGTGATTTTGAAACAAAAAGTAGAAAGAAGAATTGCAGTAATTATCCTGCCATGAGCTCCTGGGTATAGCTCTAACAAATAAGTAATAACACTGAATGCCAGTTATTAGCAACCAGAAGGATCGTGAAATGAGTGTGGAGTTATGCACTGCATCTGGTGTTTGGGGCAGTACTGACTAGTTAGCCCTATTAGAAACAAGTTGAATTGAATAAAACTTGTTTTTTTTTAAAAAAAATAAAGAAACAAGTTGAGAGACTTTTTGGATGCTTCCAACAGAGGTCCTCTTCTATTCTAAAATTTCTAAAATTTTGTTTGTAGTTGATGAATCAACAGTTATAATTTCTTCTGGACTTCCCTCCACTGCACTATGCCCAGGCTGGGCTTTCTCCACAGCCATTCAGCTTAATTATACTTATTCCTACATGAGTTTCCTGACTTCTTATTCCTGCCTGAAAAATAGCTATGTGCAAAGCTCTAAGCAGGTAATTAGTTTTCTGTTTTAGTTTAATGCGGTGAGTACCAGCTCATACACTGTACAAGACATAATTAACCCAACTTTCCCCCATTTCAAACAGATGTGATATAAAGCCACAACCTCAGGCATCTGCAGAGCCCTGGAACACTTAACACAGAATTTATTGCAGGTGGCAGTACTTTGGAGCACAACAACATCCCATAAATTAGGACAAGAAGCCACAGTCTGAGAATGAACAGATTGATTTCAAGAACTGTCTCATTGCTTGAGATATAGATATTCATTGAAGGCAGGACATTGACCCCATCAAATATTCTTCTCAAAAGCTCATAAGCAGGAAATTAATATACAACAGGGATCATTTTCATTGCTTTTAACCTATGAAAGGGATTCATGCAGTAGGAATTGTAGGGAAGGTCATAACAGGCAAGAAGGTGGTTGCAGGATCACAATAAAAGCCCCACCCTTTTTTTATATGTGTCAACATGAAATACATATAAAATGAGGAGCTTTAATTGTAGGGTCAAAACCACTTTCATGGTTATTTTCATTCCATAGATGCTGCTGAGTTAGTGCACATGTTGCCAATAATTCTATTGTTGCCTTCTTTTCTTTAGTACAGAATAACAGAGTTGAAAGGGACCTCAGAGGTCTTGTAGTCCAATCCCCTGCTCAAGCAGGAGGCCTTATATCATTTCAGACAAATGGCTGTCCAATCTCTTCTTAAAAAAAAAACTCCAGTGATGGTGCACCTATAACTTCTGAAGGCAAGCTGTTCCATGGGTTAATTGTTCTCACTGTCAGGAAATTTAACTTGAGGACTAGGTTGCTTCTCTCTTTAATTATTTTCCATCCATTGCTTCTTGTCTTGCCTTCTCATGCTTTGGAAAAAAGGTTGAATCCCTCTTCTTTGTGGCAGCCCCTCAAATATTGGAACATGCTAACATGTCACCCCTACTCCTTCTTCTCAGTGGACTAGACATAGACTAGACATACCCAACTCCTGCAACCGTTCATTGTATGTTTTTGCCTCCAGCCCCCTAATCATCTTTGTTCCTCTTCTTTGCACTCTTTCCAGAGTCTCAACATCTTTTTTACATTGAGTGCAGAATTTCAAAATTCGCAAAATTGAATGCAGTATTCTAAAGTGTGGTCTTACCAAGGCTTTATAAAGTGGTACTAACACTTTATGTGATCTTGAGTCTGTCCCTCTGTTAATTCAGCCTAGAATTGCACTGGTGTTTATAGTGACTGCAGCACACTGCTGATTCATATTTAAATGATTGTCCACTAGGATTCCAAGATCTCTCTTGCAGTTACTGCTGTTGAGCCATATTTCATCTATTTTGTACCTGTACATTTGGTTTTTCTTGCCTAAGACTTTACTTTTCTCTCCACTGAATTTCATTTTGTTAGATAGGGTCCAATGTTCAAGTCAGTCAAGATCCATATGGATCTTGAGCCAGTCTTCTGGGGTGTTAATTATTCTTGCGAGCTTGGTATTATCTGCAGATTTGATGAGTTCCCCCTTCTTTTCCTCATCAAAATCATTTATGAAAATATTGAAGAGTACTGGGCTTAAGACAGAACCTTAAAGTACCCCACTGCTTATTTCCTTCCATGTAGATTGTCCTTTCCACCTGATCACAAGATATTTTGTCTGCTGTTATCAGATTTCATCCAGATAAGATACTCAAGTTAGAAAGCTCATAGCCAGAGATTCAATGACAAGTTTTGACATTTGTGTTACACATATTAGAAAAAAACTAGTTACTATACATTCTGGAAATCAGGCTCTATATATAGTAATGTAGGAATTCCATCTATCTATCTATCTATCTATCTATTTATCTATCTATCTATCTATCTATCTATCTATCTATCTATCTATCTATCTATTACTTTCTTCCAGTCTTACATCAGTAACATTCACTTCTCTGGCACAGTTAGTGTAATAGACCAGTCTAGTCTTAGAACATTTGCTTCTAACTTGCTAACTCTTGAGTTGAGTTCACACTTTTACAGTCTACTGACAATCAATTCTTCCATTTGTTCAACCCTCCTAACAACTTGTAATATTCTGAATGAAAAGCAAATAATGGGACTATTAGTTGAAGGCACACTCTATTTTAAAAGGGCCAATAAGAGCAGATTGGCTTATTTTGTAGGAAATACATTAAAATGAAGGCAAAAAAGGGAACAATCTGAAGATTCATTAATAATAATGGGAGCCAAGGATTATAATTGACATGATGATGCCCCAATAAAAGCTATGAAATAAATTATGGATTAAGCAAGTAATAAATCTGGAAAGGATTTACCTGGGTCACAGAAACAGAAATGGTTTTATTATTCTTGTTTTTTAAAGCAGCATTAAAGTAAGGATCATCAGTGGATTTTTGAGAGAACTTCTATGCTATTAAGCTGTATCCAAACATTCTCTTGTACTGAAATGAGACAAGTTTTGCCAGCATGCCTCTTGTATAACTGATAAAATACAGGAAGCTTCAGGCAAAGTTATCTGTTGAAGTGCATTTGCATCTGTCAATCTTCTTTCAAGACTATTCTTTTTTTTTAAAAAAAAAACTATGTCACACTAGAAGCAATGGGAGAGAAAATTCTGAAATGGTTGGTCTAAATTCCACACCAATTTGAGGGACATGATGGAACTCAAGGGGGGTTGACTCTATCAGGTATGAACACCTATCACTCTGATCCTGACCCTGGCTCAGTCCTGAGCATGTTCCTTTGGGATCTTATATCAGGATTTCCCACCTTCAGAAAAACTCAGCTACAAAATTCAACAGAAAAATGGGTTGAGAGATGGTTGTTCCATCTCCAAGACTGAAGAAAATTTGCATATACATAGTCTGTAGATACTATCAGGGAGGGCATAAAATTGTTCCCTTTGAGTATAGTACTAATATATGAAAATTTCTTAACAGAGAGAATAATATAAGAGCTTCTTTTCTAGATCCAAAAAGAAGTGTTGGTGGAGTTTGCATTGCCATCATACAATGTTGATTATCTGTTATCTGTTAATGTCTCCTATCTGGGATCTTTATGTAAGGATGTGCCTCCCTGTGGATCTCCTGCTTGAAAATTGTATTGGCAAAAATCCTGACTTTTTCTAAATAAGAATTTTTCAACATAGTAAGGGTACCTCAGGGCTCAATGCTCAAACTTCTAACATCCATATGAAACTGCTGAATGAACCAGCTCAGGATTCGGTATCAAACATAAACTGATACATAGCTGCATATTTAGCTCCAGGTTGGCCAGGTAAAATGGGTGATGTACTGGAGGCTGTTCAGTCTGAATAGAGAGGAATAGACTTCTCAATCCTGATAAAATTGAGCAACTGTGGGTATTTGCCCCTTCTGACCCCTGCTCTGGGCACAGTTTCTTTTTTCTTTTCTTTTTAAAATTATTTTTATTAAAAAATAAATAAAGGAAAATAAAAGAGATAAGTAAATTGAAAAATTAAAAAGACTAAGGAAAAGAAAAATATTTAAAAAGATATAAAGAAGTGGCTTCTGAACTTTACAGCAATTATAAATGCATTTATATTTTATTATCTCTCTCTCTAAGGTTACATCATGGCACCCTTTTTTCCATATTCTACCTTTTCTAATCATGAAATCATAAGTTGCAAGCTCATTTTTTTCCATTTACAGAAAAAGGTCCATAAAAGGATTCTGATCTCTAATAAAAGTGGATATTGTCTTTTCCCATCTCTGCAAATTCTACCATCTTCACCAATTACTCTTCTACATTAAGTATTTCAGAATCT
Organism: Hydrophis major; assembly: GCA_033807585.1. Lineage (NCBI taxonomy): Eukaryota > Metazoa > Chordata > Lepidosauria > Squamata > Elapidae > Hydrophis > Hydrophis major. The sequence continues at coordinate 292,963,503 of CM066328.1, read as the reverse complement.
AGGATTGTGGATATTTTCACCATTGGTCTTGGATGGGTAACATTTCCCCATTTGACACTGTGTACAACTTGTGTGTCCTCCTGGATTTTAGTTTCTACTCAAAGAACAAGTGGCAGTTGTGGTCAGGAGGATCTTTGCAGAGATTCATCTTGTATATATGTTACAATTCTTTCTTCAAGCTAGAGGTCCTTCAAAACATTACTTGCATCCTCACAATTGGACTATTTCAATGGCTAGGGTTGCCCTTACATCAAGAGGCTACTGTCAGTCAAAATGCAGTGATGCAAGGCGGTATGGGGCACTTTTCATCATATCCATATGTCATGGTTGTTGCATGAACTGCACTAGCTGCCAATTGACTTCCAGATATAATCGAAAGTGTCAGTTGTAAATAAAGTCCTTCATGGTACATTCTGGCAGGCTCCAAGTCCCCTCTGTTAGAAGTTGTCATCTTATGAAACTAAGCTAGCATGCCTTCATTGCCTTTTGAAAATCACCAAATTTCCTACTGATGAAATAATCATTTTTTAAAATTCAAATCTTTTTAGATGCTGAATTCTGTCATGAGAAATTTCCTCAAGATCCCTTATTTTTGCAGTGGCAATGAAACAGCTCTTTGGTCTGTGAAGAACAAAGAGATGCACAATTAGTGTGGGTTTTTTTTTTCTTTCCTTAAAAAGTTTTACAAATTGCCTCCAGGGACATGTAAAACAAGGTTATTCTGTGTATTTCATTTGATTACTTGATTCAAGACAGTTACAGAAATTCTGTTAATTGGTATGGAGAATTCCTTTTTCAATAAACTTGGAAACAACCTGTTTTGAAACCTCTTAATCAAAGGAGAGAAACTAAACAGAAGGAATGAGGTAAGGGTAATAATCTGCAACTTTCCATTCTGTGATTTTGTAAACAAAAAAGGGTAGTTTTAACTTATGGTCAGCAGGTTTATCTCTTTTTCAAAACTAGAAAACTATGAATAACTGAACATTGTATAATCATGAAATTGTAAAGATCTATTATATTTAGAATGTCAAGTACAACTTAGTTGTTCAATTTAGGAATCCAAATTATATATCTCAGACAAATGGTGGTCTCTATAAATATATCCAATGAAGGGAAGTCAGTTTTACTGATAAGAAGTTTTTTCTAACATTCAATTTGAATCTGGCTTCCTATAATTTACCTCAATTCCTTCTTTCCTGACCAAGAGAGTGGAACTATTGATCTTCTGTGTGATTCCCTTACAGATGGGTTTAATTTTAAGATTCTCTGATCTGGATTCCCTGTTATTGCCCTTTTCTCAACTCATTCAAGTTCATGAAATTTTTCTTAAAGAGTAATTGATGCCTAGAAGAAGACACTCAAAGCAGAGTAGAATGGCTACTTCTTGGGATTTGTAAATTACATTTTTGTTGATCCAACAATTCTGCAGTGCATCCTAAGCTGCTTCTCTCCTGTTATGTTCCCAGTTTTTACTTGAACCAGGTTACAAAATCCCAATCGAGATTTGGCCAGTTTTTTGGCCTTTTAGATTCACAACACTAAATAAGTTACTAACAAAAATAAAGCAATATGTTATAAAGAAAATTTGTATAAGATGTTTTACAGGTGGCACTTTCCTCCGACAAGAATAGCAAGAATGTTCAAGAATAAATCTGAAAAATGCTGGAAATGTCATCAGATACCCGACTCGTATTACCATATGTGGTGGATTTGTGAGGATGCTAGAAAATATTGGACTATAATTCGCATGTGGTTGGAAAAAATGACAAAGAAACATATAGACTTGAAACCAGAGATCTTTTTATTGGGAATCTTACCTGATATATATAGTAAAGATTTGAAATATCTGATTGTAAATGTATTAACAGCGGCCAGGATTGTATTTGCTAAAAACTGGAAGAATGAGAAAATACCATTACAGGAAGAAATTATTAAGAAAATATTGGAATGTGCTGAAATGAGTAGATTGACATTTGAAATCAGAGAGCAAGAGGATAAACAATTCTATGAAATTTGGGATCTTTTTTATAAATGGCTAGATGATAAAATACGATAATAGAATATCTTAGATAGTAAGAAATATCTTTATCTTGTTATTTTGCTATTACTTTGTTAATCGATATTATATTTATAAAGGTTTTTTTTTTTTTTTTAGGATTGATTTGGTATGATGATATGATTAGTTGAATAATTTGGTTAAAGTATTGTTAGCTCATAAAGCATGAATGATTAAAAGTATAGTCTTTTTGTTTAGTGATTATAGGATATATAAGTTTGGATTGATAATATGAGTTGTTATGTAACATAATTGTAACTGGGACTACAAAATGAATGCACAAAAATGATGAACCAACTGACACACTGTATGTAAATATGAGAGGTGTATGTTTTAATGTTTTGTTTGTCTTGTCTGTTTGTAGAAAATTAATAAAAAAAAAATTTTTTTCAAAAAAGATAAAAAATAAAGCAATATGTTTTATAAAATGCATTTATTGGTTCATTTATTTGTCTATTTAGACTCCACAGTTTTTCATACCTGTGCTGTACTTCCATTGCCTTTGTTTACCTTTTATGACTTCATACTAGACAGTAATCAGTTCTCAAATTACAACAGAGAAGGTTTTCTTCTGTAGCAGTGTTAGGGATAACATTGGTTACCTAACTTAGTTTGGGTAAAAATAATATATAAATTATGCTAGTGAATTTAAGTGTATGTATCACTTTAACTGCAAAACATGTATTTTGGGTGCGATTGTAAAATCACCATAAGAGGGAGCAAGAGAGCTCACTGTTAGCTGGCTTTTACTGTAGTAGCTGACAATGTTGGATTGATGGTGATAACTGCGTATTTTCCCTGCTGTTGCTGAGAGAAGAAAAGGGGTTTGATTTTCTTCATATCTCTGACTGCAAAAGAGATATATTGCTGGACTGATTATTTGTAAGTTTACTGACCTCTATTTTTAACACTGGACTTTGCAACTGATTAACCCCTGGATGGACTGAACTAGTTTATGACATATGGACTGTTTTGACTATGCTATAACTCTTGCTGGAATAAAAAACTATTTAACTGGCACAGTGTATCTGTCTTACTGAGTGTAAACTACAACAACGTTTATCTCACATAATTTGCCTGCCTGCTAGACTGCCGTTACACGTTCTGCTAGGGTGTGTATCCCTAATTATACTGCATAAAAAGTGACACGCTCAGATGCTCAAATTCCAGGTTTCAGATGCCCAAATTCCAGGTTCTTTCCTGTTTCAGAGTCTATTAAGAGTATTTAATCAGGAGCTGTGATGGTGCTGTGATTAGAATACAGTATTGCAGGCTGACTCTGCCCATCACCAAGATTTCGATCCTGACAGGGCTTAAGGTTGACTCAGCCTTCCATCCTTTTAAGGTCGGTAAAATTAGGACCCAGATAAACTGCTTCAAAAGTGCTGTAAAGCACCATGAAGTGGTATATGAGACTAAGTGCTATTGCCGTTGCTATTAATCAACCTTTTTTTCTTGACACTTACAATGTGTGTTCTTACATTTGAACATTTTAGCCTAAAATATTTTCATTCACTGAGTAATGCAACGCCTTTTCTTTTTTAGACAAAACTGCACATATGTCCATTCTGTATTTATAAGGTCATGGAGAAAATTATATTAATAAATAGAAAACAATAAAATGAATAAAAGGGATCTGATTTTCATGAACTGCCTGTCTCTCCGATCTTTCATGAAAAAAGTTGTTGGCCAGGTTTTTCTCTTTCTATCAGTCCGGTGAAATATTTTCTTACATACTCTAAATTATGTAGTGCCTTTAGACAATACACGCACAAGAGTGGAATATAAATAAAACTGAAATGGCTGGAAGAAGGTCACAGAATATACTGAGGCTGGATCTAATAGGTATTATCATTTACCCAGATTAATCACAGATGAAATTGGGGTGCAGTGATGATTTTTGGTCTTGTTCTTTTTCTTTGCAAACCTGTGGGCTACGTTCTCTATCTATCTATCTATCTATCTATCTATCTATCTATCTATCTATCTCTATCTTTCTTTCTTTCTTTCTTTCTTTCTTTCTTTCTTTCTTTCTTTCTTTCTTTCTTTCTTTCTTTCTCTTTTTTCTTTCTTCTCGTTTGAAAGTATATCAATTCTTTGCAACTTTGCCCCATTTTCCTATAATGATGTCATCAGCTAGCCAGATCTCAAGAGCTATTTATCATACATCCTGCTCCATATAGGATGCCTGATCAAGTGGTACTATTGAGAAACTAATCTCGAAAGGATGAAAATGTCATCAAAACATCTGAAACCAGAGGGATTTATGTTATCCAACAGGATAAAATCAAAGAGGAGAGAGAAAGAGAGTAGGAATATACACACTATATATAGAGGACAAAACTCCATTCTGCGAAAGTCTGAAATATTTGGCAAAGTGGGCGAAATGGATCAATGCTTTACATCACAGCAAGACTCCATGTTGCTTCAAGACCTTTCCAGGTCTAGCTCCAAAAATTCTGTTTTGAGGCGACCAGCCAGATCCTATTAGGGCTGTACTGAATCTATTTTAAAGACAGCAAAGTTTCACAAGGACAAAAGGCATTTCCAAGTTCTTCACAAGGCAGCATTCCCTCTTTTAAAAAATAAAACAGAGCTGTGATGTTGACTCACTTTTCATCCCTCCAGCCCTTCCAATAGCTAACTGGAACTAGGAGGAACTAAACATACACATGTTTATATCATTGAGTCAGTACCCTGTTCAGTGTGTGATTTGTGCCAGAGTAGGAACTGCCCATTGAGGCCTTGGGCCAAGGTGAGAAGTGAAGTAACACATTCTTTTTCCACTTGGAGAAAAAGGTGTGCATTACTTTCTCATGCAGCTTTGAATATCCATCGTAGGGATGTTAGGAATAACATTGTTTACCCTAACTGGTTTAGGTAAAATAATAAATATGTTATCATGGTTTGTTAGTTAAAGTGTCTGTAACTGTAACTGTAAGAATGTAATTAAGGGAGTGGTTGTAAAAGCACCATAAAAGAAGCACGGCAGCTTGCTCTCTCTAGCTTGATGATCCCTAATTACTGGATAGACTGAAGACTGCATTTTTCCCCTACTGGAACGGGAAAGAGAAAGGACTGTTGATTTATCAACGGTGAGAAGACTGATTTATTATAAGTGAACTGACATTGGATATTCTACACGGACTTTGCTAATTGAATATCCTTGAATGGACTGACTAAAACGATACATGACTAATGGACTGTTATTTTGACTATGCTATAAAACTCTAAATGGAATAAACTATATTTTTGATAACACAAGAGTATCTGTTATTTTTACTGCATGTTAACAAACATACAAACTTATCTCACACATTTATCTGTATGCCTATCTGACTAACGCTGAACATTCTGTTTAGCTTGTCTCCTTAACCCTGGTTATGGAGAACACAGGCTTAACACTGGTTATGGGCCCAGAGGATGCAAAGTCAGTTTAACTAGGATAAAACAGATTTATGTAAAAAGTGAGAGTTTGTGTTGTTACACATTACAGTAAACAGACAGCTGTGTTTTATTAATTATAGTTTTATATCCATATAAGAAAACATGGCACAAGTCAATCTACAAAGTTTGTCCCTTATATCCAAGTTGGATGGAACAAACTATGTTTCATGGTCTATGAAATGTAGTCTACCTCTACAAAGAGAAGGTCTGTAGAACATAATTGAAAATCCACCAAACGTAGAGGAATGGGATCCAGAGATTGAGGAAGATAGACAAAAGATAGAAGACTTTAAACAGAAGAATGAACAAACTCTTTGCATAATAGGACTAACACGATCTGACCAGCAACTTGTTCATATCCGTGGAGAGCAAACGGCTGTTGGGTGTTGGCAGAAGCTGAAGAAGATTTATGTCCGAGATAACGTTGGGGCTCACATAAATCTAACATGGAAACTTTTCAAGACGCATCTCCAAACGAATGGTGATATGCTTAGTCATTTGAAAACTATAAAAAGCATTTTTCAAGAACTGCACGAGAAAGAACTTATTTTCTCTGAATTACACCAAGTCTACATAATTCTATCTTCACTAGATGAAAATTTTGACAACTACATCACTTCCCTTGAAATTTTGCCTAAGGAAAGTTTAACTTTAACTGATATAACTGGCAGATTGATTGAAGAGGCAAGAAGAAGACTTGTAAGATCAATTAAGGAGGGAGCAACCTCAAAAAGAAGATATTGAATCTCCTACTGCATACGCAATTAAAAAGTGTTTTAATTATGGAAGAAGAGGATATTTGGCAAGATTTTGTAAAAAAAAGCAAAGCGCCAGAACACTGGCCAGAATACTAAAAGTAACCAAAAGAAAAATAAAAATTTAGAGTTAGCCATGTATATTAACGGAGCTGTAAAAAATAATTTATGGGTGGTTGACAGTGGAGCATCCCACTGTATAACAAATGATAACAAAAATTTTATTAAAATGTCCCAGAGTACACAGCAGATATCATTAGCCAATGGCTGGAAACTGAAAGCTAAAGGTCAAGGTATAGCATATTGTTCTTTCATAAAAGAGAATGTAAAAATGTTATATGTACCACAACTTAAGTTTAATTTAATTTCAGTTAGAATTTTGGTTAAACTAGGATATGTAGTTACCTTTAGGGGAGATAACTGCATAATTGAAAAAGAAGATAAGAAAATTACTGCATCTTTAAGAGGTGAATTATATGTTTTAAATGATAATGGTTTAGAGGTGGCTAACATGGTTTATGATTATAAGAAACCTCATGATGAATGTATTCACTTGTTACACCAATGGCTAGGGCATTTAAATTTTAAAATGCTTAAGAGAACTGTTGAACTATCTAAAGGAATAAGTTTGAAACCTTGTAATAAGTATTTGCAATGTTTTGCTTGTAATCAAAGCAAAAGCAAGGTCATACCGGCAAATAGAGTTGATGGATTTACTACCAAAGAGCCTTTAGAGGTAGTGTTTGCCGATTTAATAGGTCCGAAAAAACCAAGTGTAGGAGGAGCTCAATACATATTAAGTATAATGGACCATTATTCTAGATATGGGTTTTGCTATTTAATGAAGAGCAAAACTGAAACGTATCTAAGTCTATTTAATTGGATTAAATTTGCAGAAAGAAAAACTAAAAAGAAATTAGTAACTCTTATAACAGATAATGGTGCGGAATTTACAAATAATAAATTCCAGAATAGACTTAGAATGTTAGGTATTCAACATAAAAAGTCTGCACCATATAGGCCACAACATAATGCCTTTATAGAGAGACGAGGCCAAACACTACAATCAATGGCACGTACTATGTTGTCTGATTCAGAATTACCTGACAATTTATGGGGAGAAGCAATAATGTGTGGTAATCATATATTAAATAATGTTATTAATTCAACAACAGGTGAATTACCATTCACACTGCGGCATGGTACAAAACCTGATTTAAGTTACATGCACACATTTGGAGCACCAGCATGGGTGCATATCCCTACACAACTCAGACACAAAGGACAGCATAGAGCTAAAAGATTATTTTTTGTAGGATATGAATCTAATCATAGATCTTATAGATTCTGGGAACCAGGTACATCTAGGGTTTACACCAGTGCTAGTGCTAAATTCCTAGAACATGTAGGATGGAATAGATTAGAGCAAGATTTAAATAATGAAGTAATTATTGAACCCTACAAAAGGCAAAAAGATCAGACTAGTTATAAGAAGAGACCAATAAAAGAAGAAGTCCACGAAGAGCAAATAGGACCAGAACAAGAGGAAACAGTTGATCAGGAAGAGTTAGATAATCAAGAAGAGTTAATAAATGAAAGTCCACCTGTAAGTCCTGTAATACCTAGACGTACTACACGTGTAACTAGACCACCTGATAGGTATCAAGCAAGTATAGTTTGCCAAGTAACTAAAGTTCCAACTAGTGTAGATGAACTTAGGATGTATCCTGCTAAGGATCAGGAGAATTGGCAAAAGGCAATGGAAAAAGAACTAAATTCATTAAAGGTAATGAAAGTATATGAAGATGCTAAATTACCTCCAGGAGAAAAATCCATTGGGTGCAAATGGATATTTAAAGTAAAAACTGGAAATGATGGGACTGTTACCCATAAAGCTAGGTTGGTAGCTCAAGGATTTAATCAAACTGCATCTGATTACGATGAAGTTTTCGCACCAAGTCTTAAAGCAACATCTTTGAGAGCAGCTTTAGTGTGGGCAGCTAAGAAAAACTATGTCATTAACCATTTAGATGTAGAAACTGCTTATTTGCATGCACCATTGCAGCACACTGTATATTTGAAAAAGCCAATTATTATAAAAGACAATAAAGTAAATAGTAATGATTGTTGGAAACTCAAAAAGAGTCTTTACAGGTTGAAACAATCTGGCTTTGAATGGAACCAATATATTGTGAAAGAATTAAACAATATAGGATTTAAATCTGGTTTAGCAGATCCATGTGTGTTTAAAAGAGAAAATAATGGAACGGTGTCATTATTGTTATTATTTACAGATGATATTGCTTTGATAACTAAGACTAATAATGAAGCTAATGAGATTATATCATTATTAGCTAAAAAGATAAAATTAAAGCATTTAGGTGAAATTAAAAGGTATCTAGGATTGACAATTAACAAAACAAAAAAATGGATTTAAGATATCTCAAGAAGATAAAATTTGCCAATTAATTAAAACGTATAAAATGGAACTTTGTAAACTGGCAAAGACTCCAATGAGTCAGGAAGTTTGCCAAACTGTTGCTCAAAGTCCCAAATTTGATAAGTCTATATATCAATCTTTGATTGGTAGCTTATTATATATAAGCAATTGGTCAAGGCCAGATATAGCTTATAGTGTTAATCAGCTGGCACGTTTTAATTCAGATCCACATCAATGTCATTGGCAATCATTAAAAAAATTTTTAAGATATCTTAAGGGAACAATGAACCATGCATTGTATATAGAACCAAAGGATGATTTGAGTCTTAGTGCCTGTGCAGATACAAGTTTTGCAACTGACATAAACACTAGAAAATCAACATCTGGGATGGCTATATTATTTGGTAAGACACTAATAGGATGGAGGTCAGTCAGACAACAGCATATCAGCTTGTACACGATGGAATAGGAATTTTCATGTCTGTCATTACTATGCACTGACTTAATTTTGTACAAACAGTTATTATTAGACATGGGTATAACTGTTAAAGATTCCATTATTGTGTACAAGGACAACCAGGCAGCTATAAAGTTAGCTACTAATATTGCTGTAAAAACTAGATCAAAGCATACTGATTGAAGATACTTAAATGTTAGAGAATCTGTAAAGAATGGGCTAATTAAATTGGAATACTGCATGACAGAAGAAAACATTGCAACCAATTTACAAAAGCTCAAGGAGTAATTAAGTTTAAAGAGAGTTGTAACAAATATGATTTAAAGATTTAAATAATATAATTAAATAATTATAGTGTTATTATTCCCTAAAAGGGGAGAATGTTAGGTATAACATTGTTTACCCTAACTGGTTTAGGTAAAATAATAAATATTGTATCATGGTTTGTTAGTTAAAGTGTCTGTAACTTTAACTGTAAGAATGTAATTAAGGGAGTGGTTGTAAAAGCACCATAAAAGAAGCAAGGCACAGCAGCTTGCTCTCTCTGGCTTGATTACTGGATAGACTGAAGACTGCGTTTTTCCCCAACTGGAACAGGAGAGAGAAAGGACTGTTGATTTATCAACGGTGAGAGGACTGATTTATTATAAGTGAACTGACATTGGATATTCTACACGGACTTTGCTAATTGAATATCCTTGAATGGACTGACTAAAACGATACATGACTAATGGACTGTTATTTTGACTATGCTATAAAACTCTAAATGGAATAAACTATATTTTTGATAACACAAGAGTATCTGTTATTTTTACTGTATGTTAACTAACATACAAACTTATCTCACACATTTATCTGTATGCCTATCTGACTAACGCTGCACATTCTGTTTAGCTTGTCTCCTTAACCCTGGTTATGGGGAACACAGGCTTAACACCTTCACCCAAACAAAGCTTGCCGTCACAGTTTTTGCATACATCTAGAATGTGTTCAGAACAACCCTAATGGGATCTACTCTATTTAATACAGGGAATTCATTCCGGTACCCAAATTGCATCCATGTAATTGCCCTTCATTTTGCAATTTGGAGTGCACTGGATGCTGAATGGGAGTCTTTACCTTCTGCTAATCCAGCTCTATCATGTTCTTCCCTTTTCTTCTCCTTAAAAGAAAGAGACAAGCAAGAAAATTAGGAGGAGACATGCACTCAAGTTGATATTTTAGCAAACTGCTGCCTATCAAAATGGTTAACAATTCTTTTTCTTTTTATCAAAATGGTTCACATTTCACTAAAAAGAGATCTGTGAAAGTCTCCTTTCAGTAGCACAAACAAAGCAATGTTTGTGCTAATGAAACAAAGGCTTGATCTACTATATTGATTATGTGGCCATTTAAGCTTTCTCAGGCTGCTTAAAAACAGAGGGTAAAGTTAATGGCATTTTTTATGAGACACAAAATTAGCTTTGCTCTTACTGTAAATAACATTTTTCTTTTCTTTCCCAACTGTACATTAATGGTATTTAGATAACCCATATTTTAACACTGAATCATTGGTGGATTCAATGAATTACTTAAAATTAAATATGCTGATACCTTGAATGATCAATTTGTCACAATTTGGGATTGACTGCATAATTTCAAGAGAGCAGAATATTAGATTTTGGCCCTCCTATCCATTTTGACTTGAACCCTATAACAAGGAAAGGAGTTTTTGTGGTGAAACTTGAGTCATATGTCAAGGCAAATTGAATTTTTTTCCTGGGTCTCAAAAATATTTGGTTAGGTACAATGTGGAAGACTTTTAATAAGTCTTTAGAACACCTAAACTCTATATGTCCCTTCATGAGTGAAAATGATTCATCACCTTTAAATTTCTATTAAGAAGCTTTACAGTACAATTCACCAAATCCTTGATCTTCCATGGAGTAGTCAAGAGCAGGACAAGTATTCATATGAGTTGTCAAATGAGCTTATCAGGTGAACTAAGAAACCCACATCAGGGGTAGGACCATGGTAAGAAAATGTTCAGTGATAGAGCACATTAATTTCTCTATCAGTAGTAGCAGACAATCTCAAGATTTTTTAAAAATATCTTCTTTTGGGATATCTCTTTAAAATGTGGGGAAATCATTACCTGTGACTGGGAGTAATCCCATGTGGTGGTGCAAGAGAATAATAAGCTGGCAATTTTTCCCTTCTTCATTATTCCTTCTGGTAGTTCTTGAGTTCCTTCCTTCCCCATTTTTTGTTTAGGGATTCTTAAATGCAGCTTGTCTCTTAGGCATGTTAAGTTTATAGCAAGAGAAACAACATTTAGATTTATATACTGCTTCATAGTGCTTTACAACCCTCTCTAATGGTTGACAGAGTCAACATATTGCCCCCAACAATCTGGGTCCTCATTTTACCAGCCTTGGAAGGCTGGAAGGCTGAGTCAACTTTGAGCCAGTCAAGACTGAACTCCTGGCAGAGGGCAGAGTTAGACTGAAATACTGCATTCTAACCACTGCACCACAACAGCTCTTGTGCTATGGCTTTCACAATACCTGGGTAAGTAGCATATATGTATCAGCTAGATCTGACCAAGAAGACAATTCCACAGGAAGGGCTACAGCTATTTTAATCGACCAGACCAAAGATAACATACTGTTTTTTGATTGACCATAAAAAAAGAAACTTGAAAGTCTGATAGTGTTGCATCTTCTTTTCCCTTCTTATATATCAGTGAATTTGAGAAGTGTCTCTCTGAGACATTTCTAGCCATTACTTGGACATTCTGCAATTAATACATTTTATCCCTTGTTTCCTTGGCAATAGAATTTGCATATTTTAGCAAACTTAATCTCTATAATATGACAGAGGAGTTGAAACAAAAACAAACAAAAATAATTATAACATTGTAAAACTGAATTTTCAAAATAAAACATGGTCAATAAAAGCAGAGACTCTCTCAAGTCAGCTATATCCAAAGATTTGAATGAAAGAGAGAATAGAAAAGCTCCAGGAATATCTGATACTTTTCAGCAGAATCAGTGATCCATGTAATTAATTATTTCTGAAACTTCATTGATATAGGAAGATTCATGTTACATTTTTCTTTGGATATTTATTTTCTCATTCTTTATCTGTTGTTGCTTTGTCCTTATTTGTAGGTGTGATTGCTGTGTTCCATTGATTCTCATCTGACATAAGAGTTCATTAATGTCAGGAAATGAAGTGGAGATTCCAAGTTTTAAGGGAAGAATTACAACAACATTGTATGGTCAGGATACAATACCATCCCATCTGTTTTATTTCATTCCCCAACTCCTTGGTTTCTCATTTCAGTTAAGGAGAATTAAACTAGTCACATGATCAGAACTGTTATTTGTGAAACAGTGCAATAAACAAAAAAGACATTTCACATTACATATGTATTAAATGAAGAATTATTTTTGATACACCTATACAGAATATACAGTATAACTCCAAAAGAGTTTCTGCTGCAAACTACATAACATCATCACACACAGAAAATTCCAATTTGCAGGTCATATTTTCCATATGGACAATAATTGAATCCCCAAGATGGCAATGTGATGGACACTGCTTGATGCCAAATGACCAAGAATATACCCTCAAAATACATGGCAAAGAACATCAAAGGAAGACTTAAAGATTCTAGACTTCACATGAGTATTGATGATGTCCAATATACATAGCATGGGAGGATCTAATGCTAATGCCAACACAGCATACAGATAAGGCAAAGTGAATGGAAGAGCCCTGATCCCAGGCACAAGTTGGGCTAAATAGGATGAATCAGTTCAAAGGGGTATCCTAAACAGGTCCGGTATCTAGAAGAGTATGCATGACCTTTCTCAGGCCAAGGGTCAACTTGACTTTTGCCTACCATGGGGAAATATACTTGAAAGCATGAGGTTGTCAGGACAAAAGCACCATTTCATTTCGTTTTATTTCATTTACATTTAAATTAAATTAAAACTAAATTAAATTCATTAAACATACTTACTTTGATTACACTAGTCATGCTTTTAATCACCATCCCCATCTGTCACATTGCAAATTAAAGTTGGTTGCTCACTTTTGAAGGTGCTCTGGGGGCCACAATCAAGGCTTCCAAAAGGTGTACACCATCCTGAAGCAACAGACTGCACTAAAACACTGGCTTAAAATTAACATTCTTTGGTGCTTGCCAAGACCCATTAAATCTTTCTTGTGTACTTTGTTGGCCCATCCCTGCCTCTACTTTCTACTGATGATGCTTGACAACTATCTCAAGATGCAAGCAGTAACCAGACTGAAGATGGGATCCTCAGTTCCACTTCATTTTCTCCCTACCGCAGAGAGCAAACAAGTCAAAAGTAGAGATCAGATGGATCTACCCAGAATACGTCTAAAAAAAACCCTGATGTCAGCACTCATACAGAATAGTTTTGAGTTAATAATTTCCTCCCAAAACACTATAGAATAATCACAGGATAAATTTGGGTCAGTGGAGTGTGGGGGGGGGACACACTAAAATTGATCCCATTATTTAGTTCTTGTTCTGCAGCTTTGTCCTGTACTGCCTGCTATCATTTTCCTCATTTTCCTTCTTTGCTGTCACTGTGCTCTGTCCTATTTGCACACACTCTCCTCTAACAAAACATGCTATGTTATAGATATGTCCCTTAACATTGTCAGTCTGTCTCAGCTTTCAGCCTTGCCTGATCTCAAGTTCCAAGGCTGAATCAGAGTAATTCATCATAGTCTCTATAGACCATTTCTCGCCAAATGTAAAAATGAAAGAAAGCCATATGAATCAAAAATTGTACATACTATATCCACTCCAGTTTCTGCCAGAAAAACAATGGATATAACTATTAGCTGTGTTTATTCAATTTTTTTATGACTTTTTCAGATTGATATGCTTAAATTTTTCATTGGTGTGAATAAAATACTTCATACCATCTCTCATTTACTGTATATCTCCACCCTAAGTGTGAATCCTTAAAATAGTTGTTTTCAACTATGGTTTCTTTTGAAATCAAGTACAATGGGTATGAACATCAAATTGCAATGTATGGGTCTAGTTGTGGCTGTAGTTTCCTTTATATTTTGCAGTAATACTGACAAATTTGAAGTTGGTGTAAATATTGAGTTCATAGAACTTCAACTGAGTTTTTAATTGATACACTTTACTTATTCAGTGTTCCATAAATAATTTTGATAACCGTTACACTACTTCAAAAATGAAATAGTACACCATTCCGATAAAAAAGCCAATTTGCAAAACTATTCTTTATTAGATTAGTTTTGATTATATTATACAAAATGAAATATCAAAATCACCACCATTAAAAGGACTTCAATAAATAAGTATTAAAGCACTTTATTTCAAAAAAATGTGGGAGAACAGTTGAGAGAATAAAAAGTTTTGTATGGGCTTTATATAGATTTTGTTCTTGAGAAAGCATTCCAGAATTAGGGGTCACCATTCTAAATCTCAGAATCAAAATATCCTTGAAAAGGAATCTTGAGGGATCAATTTAAGATATGATCTATGGTGGGAGGATAGATCTATATAAGTAGGATTTATGAAGTAAAACTTCAAATTATGTTTAATCCATATTTCTAAATAGCATATAAAGGATTTACTATATTTATTGAGGAAAAAGGAATTAAAATAATGGAAATGTTTTGGAAAACCTTTTGGGAACTGAAAATTTGAAGCTGAATTATTTTTATAAAAATAAATATATACATTTGACTACCCACATGGCAATCTCATAGATCTTACTAGCAAACAGCAACCTTAGTATAATAGTTAAGGTGCTGGAGTAAGAACTGGGAGACTATGAATTCTAGTCCTCCTTTAAGCATGCAAGTTGTCCAGGTGTCTATGAACCAATCACTTTTTCAGCCCAACACCTCTGAAGATTGTTCTTGTTGGAAAAACAAGACAAGAATATTATGTATGCCAACTTGAGTTGTACAAAATAAAGGCAAAATATAAACCTAATATGAAGCTGGAATATAAATCTGAGGGGCATTTTGATTTAGTGGCTAAGTGCCAGGTAAAAAACCAGAAGGGTGTGAGTTCTAGTCCTGTCTTAGCTGCACAAAGGCAGATGGGTGATCATGGGCCAGTCCATCACTTTTAATTCTAGGAAGGAGAGAAGGGTAAACTACTGCCAAAGGTCTTGCCAAGAAAAGTGTAGGGTTTTGTCTCGGCAGTCACTAGGAATCAGCACTGACATAAAATGTAGAGATAGAGATGCACATTCATTCATTCATTCATTCATTCATTCATTCATTCATTCATTCAAATGAATTTCCAATAACATACATTGAAGTTCCAATATACCGACAGTACATTTCTTGAAATTAAAGGTGAAGTCAATAGAACTGCAAAACAATAGACAAAGATTCATGGCTAAAAAGGATGTGGTACCTGCTATTATTTCTGATTGATACAGATTTACAATAATGTTGACAGGAATGACTTCACTGAAGAATGGTAAAATGAAATACTCTACTTAATAGAAAGAATTATTACATCTACCCCCATTGCAATTCTATGTCTCCATATTAAGGTGATTTTATTATGGTTTTATCTTAATGTAATATATTATCTCCTATACTGTATTGACTATCTATCTATCTATCTATCTATCTATCTATCTATCTATCTATCTATCTATCTATCTATCTATTTATCTTCCTACCTATCTGTATGTGTGTGTGTGTATACATACATACATGATTTATTTAAACTAAATTTTTATATCAGTGATTGCATAACATCTGTAGATGCCATATACTAAATAATAAATAAATGGCAAGCTAACTGAAATTATTTTGTTACTCCATTAAATTTTCCTCTTATCAGAATAAGCTTTAAATATCATATATATTAAAATTAAACATGTATGACAATGTCAATTGACCAATTTATGCAAAACAATAGATGTGAGACTGAGCTATGAGATAATTAAGTTGCTAAATTTAATATAGCAATTTCTAATATATGACATCAGCAAAACAATCTCGTCAGAAAAAAATGTCTCCCTTCCAGAAAATGTTCCTTAAAAATAAATAAACATAATGCCTTTCCTTTTCCTTTGAAAACACTTACAGCAGTCTCCAGAGATAAGCAAAGGCAGGTTTCCAAAAAAAAATTGGCAGTCAGCAGAAAGAATTCAGGCCATAAGTGACAATTGAAAAATGGCCACTTTCAAGAAAATGAAAATCATCCCAAAAAGAATGGAACCACAAAAAAAAAAGAATGTTAATTGTTAAAAGGTCAGGCAATCGCCCTCTTCTTTTGCCAGGAACAGTACTAAGTAGCAGGAATGAAGTAAGTTTCCTTGCCAATGTTAACTGATAAAGTGGAAATAACTATACCCTTACTATTCAACCTTATAGCCAGTTTGGTTTAGTGATGAAAGTATCACTCTAGAAAGCAGGAGACTGTGAGTTCTAGTCCCATTCTTAGGCATGAAAAAGTGGCTGAGTGACTTTGGACCAATCACACATTCTCAGTCCAACCCACTTCACAGGATTATTGCTATGGGAAAACTCTGAGGAAGGAAGGAGCATTAAATATGTTTGCTGTCTTGCATTGTTTGTAAAAATAATGAAACAAGATAAACAATCCAAAAATTGCATTTGAATATGACAAACTGAGAGTCCTTCATGAGAATCTGTAAGGTGTAAAATACTTATCACAATATTTTCTAGTCAACATTTTCCCAAGAGGACATTGCTGTATTTAGGAAGGCAGATCACATAGCTTATTTTAATTAAAATTTCTGCATCTTGGGTTAGGGTTAGGGTTAGAGAAGATCAGTTGCTACCTGACAGACAAGAAGAATGTTGAAGTAACAATGTTTAAGAGAACATTTTCTAAATTGTGTGAGAATTTAGGATCTGGCCTTATAAAATGACTTGCCTCTGCTGTCTTGAGCTATTGCTTGTTAAATATGATGGTATTTCATATAAGGTAGGCCAGGAGTGTCAAACTTGTGTCATCACGGCAGTGTCACATGATGTATCGGGATTTTTTTCCCCCTTTGCTAAACAAGACAGGGGCATGGCCAGCTTGTGATGCATCCAACCCATGGGCCATGAGTTTGGCAGCCCTAAGTTAGGCCATTAACTGGGAGAAATGTTGAGTAATAGAAACTTATCTTAACCCTAGCAATTCATCAGAGAACTGTTTCAAAATTCTCTTTGGGAGAAAAAAAAACCTGTGCTCTTATATTATGCATAGATTTATCCTTTTTTTAAATTTGGTTTGTCAATTGCTCACAAGACAATAGGTATAAGTAAAAACATAGTTATGATTACAAAGATACATGTAAGAAAAATAAAAGAAACAATAGCACAGGGGCGGTAGGCACATTGGTGCGCTTATGCACGACCCCTACAGACCTCTTAGAAAAGGGGTGAGGTCAATAATAGAAAGACTAAAGTTAAAGTTTTGGGGGTTTCAGGAAGAAACCACAGAGTCATGTAGAATATTCCAGACATTGACCACTCTGTTGCTGAAGTCGTATTTCCTGCAATCAAGTTTGGTGCAATTAACCTTGAGTTTGTATCTATTGTTTGCTCTTGTATTGTTATGGTGAACCTGAAGTATTCATTGACAGGTAGGACATTGCAATGTATGATTTTATGATCATTTATGATTCTATTCTCTAAATGCAATACTGTAGAAGACCATTACAACGTATTTTTACTTGAAGTCAAAAGAGTCATGAAACTATATGTACCATTAACAACTCCCAAAACCAGAAAAAACAAATTACCCAAAACAATAAGGAAGCTTCAATCCAAAAAGAAATCACTTTGGCGGAAAAACAAATCTGGTCACCTTGCCAACTTCAAAAGCCGATACAAAAATTTAAGCCACCAGATAAAAACTGAATGCACCAATTATCACATTAAACAAGAAGAAAACCTTCTACGCACCAATTCCCCCCATGTTTTTACAATTTTGTAAACAACAAATTAAAAGACTCAAGGTCCATCCCACCCCTGAAAGGACCTAATGGTAAAGACTGTAATGACGACACTATTAAAGCCAACCTCTGTAACACATTCTTTGGCTCAGTATTTGTAAACAACAATGGATCATGCCTAGTATTTCCTAGTCGAACCACAGACTACTACAATGATCTAATACATATTGATTTTACAGTAGACAATGTTGAGAAAGCACTACGCAATCTAAAACCATCTCTATCTATTGGACCAGACTACTTCTTTAAAAAGCTATCCACTGCCATAGCTGAACCTCTAAGCATAATCTTTGAAAAATCTTTCAGGACCAGCTCCTTGCCAAAACTATGGTCACAAGCCACAGTCATCCCCATCTTCAAAAAGGGAGACCCAGCCTAGTTGAAAATTACAGACCAATCTCTCTATGCTGCGTCACCTGTAAAGTCATGGAATCCATTATTAACCAATCCATCATCCTCCACTTAGAAACAAACAACCTACTCTCTAATAAACAATTTGGTTTTAGGAAAAAACTATCCTGCAATCTGCAACTCTTACAGTGCAAAAACGTATGGACTACACAACTCAATCAGGATAAAGCAATAGACGCAATCTACATAGACTTCTGTAAAGCCTTTGATTCAGTGGTACATGACAAACTACTCCTAAAACTAAAATCTTATGGTATCTCTGGACACCTGCATAACTGGATAGAAGCATTCCTGTTGAACAGACAACAAATAGTCAAAATTGGGAGTGTCCTATCAAATTCTGTACCTGTCAATTCTGTACCAGTGGTGTCCCCCAAGGCAGTTTTCTAGGACCAACTCTTTTCATACTCTACATAAATGACCTCTGTGATCATATCAAGAGCAACTGTGTTCTCTTCGCTGATGATGTAAAGCTATTCAACACCAGAGACAATACTGCTACCCTTCAAAAAGCCCTTGACTATGTATCAGAATGGTCAAACAAATGGCAACTTCAAATCTCAACAAATAAACTCTGTCCTATATATTGGCAAAAAAAAAAATCAGAAAATAAAATACAGGCTGAATAAGCAAGACCTTGTTGATGATCCAAACGCTGTCAAGGATCTTGGAGTACTCATCTCAAATGACCTAAGTGCTAGACCTCACTGTAACTACATAGCCAAAAAGGCGTTAAGAGTTGTTAACCTAATCTTACACAGCATTTTCTCTGGTAATATTACACTAATGACTAGAGCATACAAAACATTTGCTAGACCAATACTCGAATACAGCTCATCAGTCTGGAACCCACAATACGTATCTGATATTAATACAGTTGGGAAAGTCCAGAAATATTTCACAAGAAGAGTTCTCCACTCCTCTACTCATTGCAGAATACCTTATGCCACCAGATTTGAAATTCTAGACCTAGAAAAACTAGAACTATGCCACCTTCATCTGATCTAAGTATAGCATATAAAATCATACATTGCGATGTCCTACCTGTCAATGAATACTTCAGCTTCAACCATAGCAACACAAGAGCAAACAATAAATACAAACTCAAGGTTAATCGCACCAAACTTGATTGCAGGAAATGCGACTTCAGCAACAGAATGGTCAATGTCTGGAATACTCTACCTGACTCTGTGGTTTCTTCCCCAAACCCCAAAACTTTAACCTTAGACTGTCTACTATTGACCTCACCCCTTTTCTAAGAGGTCTGTAGGGGTCGTGCATAAGCGCACCAATGTGCCTACCGCCCCTGTGCTATTGTTTCTTTTATTTTTCTTACATGTATCTTTGTAATCATAACTATGTTTTTACTTATACCTATTGTCTTGTAAGCAATTGACAAACCAAATTTTTAAAAAAGATAAATCTATGCATAATATAAGAGCTTAGATTTTTTTTTCTCCCAAAGAGAATTTTGAAACAGCTCTCTGATGAATTGCTAGGGTTAAGATAAGTTTCTATTACTCAACATTTCTCCCAGTTAATGGCCTACCTTAGGGCTGTCCTATTATATCCCTGTCCTATTGTTTCTTTTATATTTTTTATTTTTCTTACATGTATCCATGTATTCATAACTAAGTTTTTACTTATGGCTATTATCTTGTAAGCAATTGACAAATAAAATAAATAATAATAAAATAAATAATATACTTCAAAGTGAAATTTTAAAACCTTGAAATGTGTTGAATATTAGTATATTTTAAAACCTTTCCTGCATCCCTTGTCATTCAATTGTCTGACATAAACTTTTTACAGTATCTATAGATCATTTAATATTGGCAGCATACATGAAAGAATGCAACACCAGAAATACAGAAAAAGATCCAAGAGTTGGGCAAATAAGGCCATGGATAGATCATTAACAATGAAAATCACAAGAGCAGAATAAGTGATCATCCTTTGAAAGCCTAATTAGACCAAACCTGACACCAATCTGAGGCTAAACATGGCTGTTCTTAGATGTCAGCACCTCCTGCCATACTTCAAATGTACTAAACCTCAGAGATATTTTCATTCCCATTTATTTGGAGAAATCCTTATGTATAGCTGACATGTCTCTCCTATGATGGTTGTGACAGATCTGTTGTTTTTTTTTAATCAAGGGCAAGATGTCAGAATGCCTCCACACTATCAATGAATTTCTCTGTCCCAAAATTTTAGCTGAGGTAGATTTGTAAAAATGGGAAATGGTTATGGAAGAAGAACAGGAACCTGCTCACAATCTATAAAAGGAAGGAAGTATAAAAACAAAGATAGATTGATAATGATAAATAGATGATAGATGATAGATAGAGATAGAGATAGAGATAGATAGATAGATAGATAGATAGATAGATAGATAGATAGATAGATAGATAGATAGATAGATAGATAGACAGACAGACAGACAGACATGGACCTTAGACTGGTCTTTAAATTGAATCCCCAGCTTCTGAAAATAAAATAAAGCACTATACTTCAAAAATATTCATCATCAACACCAACACCATTATCATCATCATTGTTTATTTATTTAGAAAATTTATATGGCTGCCTAACTCCTGGTGACTCTGGCCATCTTACAGAAATAAAACCCCAATACAAAAGCCAATAAATCCCAACTCCCTCGAAGCCAATCAAACCAACCACTTGATAGGCTCCAATTTACTCTGGATCCCCGGCCCATTTGAAAAACCATGTTTTCAGGGTCTTCATCCAAGTAAAGCACCAAAATGATTCAAAAAATACCAGCAAAAAAATTAATCTGCTTCACAAATTATGTATTGGTATCTATAATACATAAATACACAAATTATGTATTTATGCTATTATGCCATTATTCCATTCAGAGTAAAAAAATCCACAACTGTGTATGAAGTGCACCGGTGCTGTGATTTGTGGATAATATATAAAACAGGAGAGTCTTTGTTTAGTGAAAGCGAAGTTTCTTACCGACAAGCATAGCTAAAAAATTACATGGATAAAATAAAGAGCATTTGAACATGATCAGCAGATAGCCCCACACAAAGGAGCTTTTGTCCTTTTCAAAGGAGTGGCGTTGAAAATTGCCTGCCTTTTGTATTGCCAAACAACCAGAGACATGAAAGTATGCTGTAAGTGACAGTATAGGAGCATGTCCTTAATAATGTTGTCCAACACATTTGGGAATACAATGCAGAGGTCACGTAGTATTCAGATAGAATAGCTATGTTAATAAGTAGCTGCAGCTTAAAATGCACCAACTAGGCCAAATTGTTCAACCGACCAGTGTGAGAAGATTTAAATTTTAGAATGGTAGAATTATATGTTGCATGCTTTGTTGCATGTCTGCATAATATATGTTATATTCAGACATAAACAAGATAAAAAAGATGGTTCCTTAAGCTTCTCAGTGATATCAATGTTCAGGGCAATATAATATAGCCATTTAGGTATTCAACTAAGGCTAGGAAGTTTCAAGATCAAATCTACCTTTAGCCCTAAAAACCTAGGCATCCGTTCCAAACCACAGTGAGACCAAAAGGATGAAATTGACACAAGCCCATCCTTTTGCACTTGCATCAAAATGTCAGGTACAAATGTATAAAAGGGGCAGAATTTATGACATCACAATACACAGTCTGCTATTTGCCTTTGGTCACTGCCCTATATGGAATTCCACAGGGGTTCAGTGACCTCAGCATAATCACAGGATAATTGTTGCAAGGAAAATTGGAGAAAGGAACATCTTCAGGAGTGTTGAGCTCCCAAAAAAAGGAGAGATAGAAACCTGATGGATAAATAAACAAACAAAGTTTTAGAAGGTTGTCCCCCGAATGGATAGTTGCATCACTAAGCATTTCTGTGTTTTTCTCTGGAATGCAAATATCTCAATATTTCCCTTCACTTTTGCATTCATCTTACTAAAACTAAAACTCCATATATTTGCCATGGGAACATACAGTCCCTGGGCACAAATGGCATTTCGCCTTTTATAAACTATTTTTTCCCCAGCCAGGAGTCATAATAATAATATTTTAAAAAAGCTAACACAGAGAGAAAAACACAAGTGAGGCATGTAGCTCTGCCTCATCTTTATTTTAAAATGATTAGCTTTGTCAGCATTGTCCCCCAGTGAATGCAGGCACTAAAAAGTTGGTAGTTTTATTGCTCTGCTTGTTTCTTCTGTGACTCTGTTGAGGAACTTTATCAAAATTATTTAGAAGTAATTGGAACTCCGTGGAAGGAAAGACACATATTTCATTATTTGTGCAGATAATTTTTTTAAAAAAAATCCCTCAAGATAATTTTCATATTTTCTGGCAGCAATTTTTTGATGGTAAACTTAGACTGTCAGTTCAGTAATCTGAACTTCCAGAGCAATAGAAAGCTGGCCTTTGGGGAAATATCTGCCTTATTCTTTTCAGTGACAAAAAGTTTTAGTTTCTTCTCCCTCCTTCCCTGTCCCCCTCCCCACTCCTTGGCTTTTACAAGAAGCAAGAATGTATTTTGGCTTATGAACTAATTCACATTTCTCTGATACCAATATTCTCACAATTCACCTAATCATCCAATAAATGTTTAAAAGCAAATTAATCCATGTTTTGTCCTTTTATCTAAGTACATTTCTGAGGTATTTAATTTATCAAAAAGCACTGGTGGCCTAAAAGCAAAGGCTACGAATCTATTATTTAGGTCATTTGTAAAAACACTTTGTCTTTTCTTTGCAGTTTACAAGTAATAAATAAGCTTTGTACCCTTTATGTCTTTAAGGTTTTTAATATAAATGTTCATGTTTTTGTACTTATTCAAGTTTATTATAAATAGGCTGAAATAAGTAAACATCATGGAAAACTGGTGGAAAATATTTCCAGCATCTCTTGATTAATACCAAACAATATTCTTTTCTTTAAAGTGTAACACGTCTATAAATCAGAGAAGATTCTAAACTAAATACCTAGCATTGGGATTCAAATTATATAAAACCCTAGTGGAGATAAAGTTACCTAAGCACTCTCTCATTTTCTTCCATACTTTTGTTCAACTTTCTCTAAAACCTGAAAACTTTCTAAAAAGTCTTCAGATGTGGCATGTGGAATTGCAATGGATTCAGCAACAACAGCAGCAAATCAGATAGTGTGGTCCTCTGGCTGAGCAGATTGAAAACCTAACATGAGCAAACACCTTGATATTGCAAGGATAAATCCTTGCATTAAATGCAAGTATAAATCCTTGAACTACATCTTCTGGGTGTTTGAAACCATATTAGATCTGTTTTATAAATGTGTAAGAAAGTTAAGATCAATGACACTAAGGCATATACAGGCCATACCATCTAAGCTAGGGGTATCAAAATGGTGGCCCACAGAACCAGTGGCACATTTCAAAAATTGTTACCACAAGTTTGGTGGGCATGCACAAAGGTGAAAACCATCATGATACATCACAATACATCTTGTGGTGTGATCAAATTTGACACCCACGAGATAGAAAATGTTTTACTCATATATGCCCACTTCTTCATACGTCAGCAGATGTGCATTCATTCATTCTTACAGTTTATGTACTGTAAAAATCATATGACTTGTGATGGTTTGTACTTATTAAAAATAGATACTATTTAAAACATCAGGCTAACAAGAAGCACATGATTACATATATGATCAGTGGAAATGGAACAATGTAACATAACTCTTTAATGTGGTCTTCCAATATTAAAAGGATTTTTCAAAATTATCTCCTAGGCATACTTTGGGAAGTAAATTTCCTGAGAAGGACTCTCGAGTTCCAATATGTTTGAGTCCTTGAGCCCTTGAAAAATTATTTCCTGAAATTGTGTTGCAGTTTCTAATATATTGCTTTGGGATCTGAAAATAGAAGTTGGTAGAATGTGGTACTGGAGACATCTTTTTCTTATGCCTTTTAATTTAAAACTGTTAGGGTTAGACAACACTTTCTTAGGGACTGAGTGGCAGACACATACTTGCATACCGACAAACAAGCAGAGTCTCACAAGCAACAAGAGAAAAAGATTTAGGTTGGGAGTCAGACCCCTCAGCAAATCTAGATGTCCATTTAATGCAGAGGATTAGATGCCCTCAGATGCAAAAGAGTGATATACCATCATCTGCTAGTAATGCCCCTCTGGATTCTAAATTGAGCAAACAAATCAGATTTTATACAAAAGAATGAATGAACACAAGTTCATCATCAGGAATCAAAACAAAGGTAAAGGAATATCAACATCTACAATCTCCCTGAACACTCAATTATAGATTTTCAAGATACCATCTTAGAACAATGTAATTATATCAGCATCATAAAGCAAGAGAGAGCCAAACTCATATATTAAAACATTCCAGGCTACCTCAGAAGGTCTTAGCAAACATATTTAACACAATTGCTAATTGATGAGGTAATTTGTCTCAGATGTAACTGTCATCTGCATAATCACTTTTCATCCCTCCTCACCTTGCTTCATCTCCTTTTTATCAGTTTAACCCTGGGGTGTCAAACTCACATCATCAGGGCGGTGTCATGTGATGGATTAGGATTTTTTTTTCCCCTTCGCTAAACTGGGCATGGGCATGGCCAGCACGTGACACATCTGGCCCACGAGCCAGGAGTTTGTCAACCTGGGTTGAACCACTCCATATGTGTGATGAAGCGAGTTGAACCTTTCAAAATGCCTTTTCTCTTATGCCTTTAAAAAAGTATAAATTAAGAATGTATGGTTACCATAAACAAATTGTGATGACCCAGGGCATGGCACAAAGGCAATATAGTCAAATAATAAGTAGGAGTCCCTTTATTTGCTCCAATTTTTTTTTTTAAACAAATTTTATTAATTTTTTACAGAAAACACAATACACAAACATACAAAACACAAAACATAAACAAAACTAAAAGATCTTTTCTGAAGTTTGTCTGATCCCGGGTTAAAACTCTTCACACAGACACAAATTCAAACATCATATTCACTTTGTATATCCTTCCATATCTTATTATCATTTTCATTTTTTTATATATATATATAAACCATTTTTATCAATTTTATAAAAACAATGCACAAAAAATCAAGGCATAACAGCTTATAAATTCTTTTCTAGGAAAAAATAACAATAAAAAATGAATAGAACATAACAATTCCAAATTATAGTATCAATACTTTATCTATTTAACTTCATATCTTATCCCTACTTCTCCTTTTCATCCAAATTATTTCTTGTTAATTAAAATTTTATTGCCTTTTATCAATATACAAAATCCAAAAAAAAAAAAAACCATAACAAAACCTTTATATATCCTTTCATATCTTATTACCATTTTCAATAACATTCTTTGTCTGTTCTATTTCCAACATTTTTCTTGGGATTCTGTTTAAAAGATTCTAAAATTACATAATAAATTTTATACTCTAAATACACATATAAAAACACAATCTTATATACCCTCCAGAATCCCTCTTTTATCCTAAATTAAATTCACCCATTGTCTCTAAATAAACTTTTTTTCTTTAGATCTTGCTTCCCCCCATTGAGGCTTCTCCTCCCCCCCTTTCTCTCTTGCTTATTCTTCTCCTTGCCCTTTTTATCCCTTTGTTTTTCCTCCTGCCTTTTCTTACTCCTTTTCCTTTGCTTTCTAACCTTGCCTCCACCTTTTCGCTCATTTTTCTCTTCTTTGGTTGTTTTTATAATTCTTGAAATCCCCTTTTTCTTATCCTTTTTCTCCTCCTCTCCGGAAAGGACCCATTGTTCATCAAAGATGGCTTCTTCTTCCTCTTCTTCCTTGTCCCAGTCCTTCTGCTGCGTAATCAGCTTTTCATAAGTACATAACGCCATTTCTAAAAATTGAAACAAAGCGCCCAAAGTATCTTCCTTTTTATATTTTTGATATTCAGCCTTTAGTTCATCCACAAGCGATGCCATTATGAAAAGAGAAACTTTTCCCAAAACAACCACAAATATTTTTAATCAAAAACAATTCAAAAAAAAGTTCCAAAAATTAATACTTTTCTTCCTTCTTCTCTTTCTCTTTCTGGGGTTAATGTTTAATCAAAGAGGTCCAATTACCATATATCTTTCTTTGGGATTCTAGGCAATCTCCTCCTTTTTCAGCTTCTGCTCCAATTTTTTCTCCTCTCCCTTCCCACTTGCGATATCAATTTTAAATAATCAGAAATCCATACCTCCAACAAGGGTTTTCCAATTTCTTAAATTTTTCAATGTCCAAAAATCCTTTTGTCCCTTAGCTTCAACTCTCAAAACAATTCACTTTCAATGTCCAATATATCCAAACATTTCTGCTGTTTCCATGGGGTGGGAGAGTGAAGAAAAAAAAAGAGTTCCCTTTAACAGCTTCTCCGCCGCTTTCGCTCTTCTTAGGGATACAATGTATCCTCCAGCAATTCAAACAGCTCAGTTCCAGGCAATTTAAAGGATGTTACTTGACCCGGCTCAGACATCACTTTCACTCTTCTCCTCCAGCGCAATCTTACCCGGTTGCTGGCTTCTTCGTGGCTCCAATTTTGTCCCTAATGTTCTGGGCTGGAGAAAAACTCTCCCAGGAACAGCCTTTGGCTGCAGAGATTCAAGTCCAAAACGTTGTCAACAAAAACTGTAACTATAAATCCAATCAAGGCAAGATGAGGTAATTAATCCAGCAGGGCAAGAGAAGGGAGTCCAGACATGAAGGAACCCAGTTGGGAGGATGCCAGTAATGCAGATAACCAAAGTCAGTACAAGATAAACTCACATTTGTTCCCAGAAGCCACTGCTCTCAGCTTGCATCTCTTTTAAACTCTCTTCCCAGGTGTGTCTAATGAAGGGAATCAGGGCCTTTTCCTCCACTGTAAGCCACACAACCCACGTTGCTCTCTTCTTCATTTCTCCCTGCATGCCCTAGGATGAAGAGGGGGTGGGCTTGGGTCTTCCTCTGAACTCCCTTTCCCTTGTTCTACCTCTTCTCTACTCTGCCCAGCCAGACTTTGCCCTTCCCTAGTTTCCTCCACAGCCAACGGAGCCACACTTTCACTCCCTATCAGCTGTTCATCTTCCTCCTCGGATTCAGACTCCGACAGGGGCATGACACAAATGCAGTTTTCCTTCTACAGAAGGATTTAAGGGACTCCTCTTATAATGAGTTTCTAGAATGAAAGAAGGTTGAGCAAAGAGGGATTTGAGCTTAGATTACCATTCCAGAACCCATCATATTAAATATAAATATATCCACAAGAATCTATGATAGTCAAATATCTACAAAGAGATTGTAAGTCATTGAAGATTTCAGTTTGGGGAAACTGAATGGTTTATTGCAAACCCAAAAAATAAATATATAAATATTCCATATTTTTTTTTCAATTTACATGGCCACCCATCTTGCATAAACAACTCTGAGTGGCAGTTTATAACATCAGTCTAATGATATAAATGAAAATATGCAGGAATTGGAGAAAGCCAAAAATGTCTTTCACAGGCTCATCTAACCTCTTGGTCACCATGGCAGGGAGTACATCTGAGGTAGCTGTTCCTGACAGAAAGCAAATGGTACATTTCATAGATTGCAATGTTTTTTGGAACTGTATACCCCCATCTGAACAAGCCTGTAATGCAGAGATGGTATTCAGAAGGTTCTGGCCAGTTCTGGAGAACCAGTAGCAGAAATTTTGAGTAGTTCGGAGAACCAGCAAATATCACCTCAGACTGGCCCAGCCTTTATCTGCCTCCCAGGTACCAGCTGATCGGCTGGTTCTTCTTTTGTTGCCCTGCACAGGATAACGGATCTGGAAAGCAGGTTAATGGGGTAGGGAGGGAATGGGATTTTGCAGTAACCTTCCCCCTGGAGTGGGGAGGGAATGGATTTTGCAGTATCCTTCCTTTGCCACACTCACAGAACCGCAGAACCGGTAGTAAAAATGTTTTAATCCCAGCACTGCTGTAATGGGCAATCTTTTGGCAGCCAGGAATACCCTCAAGATATTTTGATGTCAAGAACAAGTAGATATGGGTTAATAAAAGAAAACCTTTGCATAATATTGCTCTTTCCAGGCTATTCAGTTGTGTTTTAGTTGGGTTATTTTGTGGCAACCTTCACAGTTTTATGTATTCAAAATTATAGGACAGTTCACCCAACACCAGTCATAATAGTGAAATTCAGCACCTTGTTCTGAGAGAAGTTCAAAAATTGAAGGCCACATCTAGTCCCGGAACAACCAACAAAGCAGCCCTCTCTAGTTTGGCCCTTTAAATCTCTGGCAACGGAATATAGTATAGTGTCAGTCAATAGAAGGTCACTTTATTTACATTTTCAGCTAAGTATTAGAAATCTAAACAAAGACTCTCTCAAAGAGGACATGCTTTTGTGAATAGATCTGTCCTAACAGGATAGCTCCTCATTTATTTTGTGTGTGTGACTTTTTAATGCACACCAAACATGATCCACTCTTACCCTGAAACTATATAAATAATCTTGGAAGATGCTTATAAATATACAATAGCTCAGAATACAAGATGCTCAGACTGTTTCACTTTCTGACTTGCTAACTGACTTCTCCTAAGTTAAGAGAAGGGTGAAAAAGAAGGAAGAAGAAGCTGTGGATCTTAAAATAAGGCAAATAATGCTTCACTTCACTGGCTAAAGACTTCAGGCTCCACCTAGTGGATGAATCTGTTCAGTTCTCTGCAAAAACAGAGCCTAAATCAGCTATTCTCAATCTTGGCAGCTTTCCGATGTGTGGACTTCAACTCCCAGAGTCCCCCAACCACTTTAATACTGCCAAGGTTGAGCAATACTGGTCTAGAGTGAACCTGATTTCAATTCATGTTCCAAACCAACAACTATCTAAAGGAATTTTAACTTGCTCCATTCAAACATGTATATAGTTTGAGAGATATTTAGAAAAGGGATGCTGCATTTTGATAAGCTCCCCAAAGGTGCTTCAACAAGTCATGCAGCCCACTGATCCCATCCCCCCCACATCCAGACACACACACACCCAGACACACCCAGAAAGGGAGAGAGAGGGGGGGAGGGAGGGAGGGAGAGGGAGAGGGAGAGGGGGAGGGGGAGGGGGAGAGAGAGAGAGAGAGAGAGAGAGACTTCTAAAGAGTGAAGCAAAAGTTTCACAACAGTTTCCTCCAAGGTCTTCTCCAACATATCCAAAAATCTCTTTCAGTCACTGCCAGTGCTGGATGAAGCATCAGTATGACAGAAAACCTTGTGCCCTCCTTGAAAGTGGGTTGGTGGGGATGTTTTTGTTTTCAAACTGGATGGGAAGCCTCTTTGTGAGTAGTGTTTTCAACCTATTTTGAAAAGGTCGGAACTGTCTCTAAAGAATGGTTTCTACAACTGGTTTAATGCATCCCCAGGCTGATCAAGTTCCACGTAGTCCTTTCAGTGTACCTTGGGTGAATGGCACTATGTTCCAATATGGCATTCTCCATATGGAGTTGCCCACAATTTCTTGCCCCAAAATAGCAAACTTGTAGACAAATTCACTATTTTATGCATCATATCAAATATCATATCGCCATAAATCAGACTTATGCATAGTTCAAGATGGATTGACTGAAATTAAATAGGTAGACCTCAACATGGTTATAATGGAGCCTGCCCATTATGGTTAGGATTCATGAGTCATAACAGTAATAAAATGTGTCATCATGTGACAAACCCAATTTTATACCTTTTTTATACCTTTTTTTTGTTCATATAGGGTGTTTTTCTCAAAAACCAGAAGTAAACCACAGGTACTGGCAAAAATATCATAAATTGTAGTCATATGACTGCAGGATGCTGCCAAGGGTGGTAAATGTGTATCTGTTGCCAAGCAGCCCAAATAAGGTCATGTGACTGCAGTGGTGTCTCTGGCCATCAGAACTGCAGAACTGGGTCATGAGTTCCTATGGGGTGGGGTGGGCTGTCATAACTTGGAATGGTTGCCAAGTGACTGATTGGTAGAGCAACTAGCCCATAACAGCTTTAAAGGATTCTGGCATGGATGCTACCGGAAACAAATTTAAGCTATTTAGCTATCGGCAACATCATGACAACACAAATTGCCACAATTAATACATCAGTATCTTTTTAAAATTAAGAAAAACAGAAGAGAGCTCTCAGCCACCTTGTGAATTTTAAAAATTAAGTACTCCTACTACTTTAAAAAAAATGCTTTGGTACAAGCATTTGCCAGATGAAATATCTGTCCCAAGAGGTGATCAGTTAATATGAGCAGATCTAGCAAGGTTCACTATTCCCATACAATACATCAACAGAAAATCAGCAGATTCACCCCCACAATATGTGACCATTCCTTTTCATCATTTCAAAAGCAGGTGATGGAATGACTTGTTTTGCTTATAGAGATGTCATCCCATCCCACTTGATTAGCTGTAGTGACACTATGACATTGTCTTGTTTTATGTATGATTCCTGACCAGCTGAGATCATACAGTTAAGAAACCTTCATAGAAGGAACAGAATAGACAGTCTAATGTGCTTTCCATTTGCCCTTACTTCAATTCAATACCTTGACGACATTTACTTAAAACCAAAATCACTCTTCAAGATTTGTTTGATGTCCTTTATAATAGTTCTTTGTCTGTGTTGCTAGACTTATTATCAACCTTTCTTCCAGTAGCTCAAGGCAGTCATCTATACTCCTCATAGTTTGGCAATGATTATGTGTGCATCAGCCAATTCTCTATTTTGATTCTTAACAATGGAATAAAATATTATGCAGTAAATATTAAAAAAAGACATTTTGAACTCTCTAGCAGATACTAGTCTGAGATAAATATAGAATCTTGGGAACTGTATCAGGAATTTCCCACATTACTTTATTGTTGGTCAGTTAAGGTGGAATCTCTTTAAAGTCTCCATACTTT
This sequence comes from Hydrophis major, assembly GCA_033807585.1. Taxonomy (NCBI): domain Eukaryota; kingdom Metazoa; phylum Chordata; class Lepidosauria; order Squamata; family Elapidae; genus Hydrophis; species Hydrophis major. The sequence goes on along the minus strand of CM066328.1, from coordinate 292,932,027 downwards.
TTCTCAAATGTGCTTCTACCCAGGCTGAATTTCAATTTTCACATCCACACTACCAAACAGGCACACACAGAGACATAGAGAGACAGAGATACAAACACAGTTTCAGCCTCCCTGAAATTTTCCATCCCAAAAAATATGGGTTTTTTTGGTTGTTTTGAGGGAGGTTTTTTGCTTTTTTTCCTCCACTCTAAATGTGATCCAACAAGATACCCTGTTTGCTCTGTCAAATTCATTTTAGCCAGCAAAGGAAAATGAATTGTCTATTTATATACTGCAGCTGGTCACTTTTATTTCTTCCAGATTCATAAATATAATCTATAAATATACTTTGTACTTATTTTGTTAATCTGGTGAGAGGATGTTATCCTCTCACAGATTTCAAGTGGAAGAATTAGATCTGCCTTTACTGTTCTCCCATTGAATGTTACAGAACCTAAGCATAATTAAACATAAAGCATGAACAGAGCATATAAAATGATAAAATTAGATTTTGAGTATTAGAATTGAATGAAGATGGTAGCTAATTACAAGGAGTCTTTCTCCTACACCCTGACATCCTCCTGTGCAGAAGAGTTCACTGTAGATCATCAAGGTTAATATGGCCCATAACGTCCTTATGAATGAAATAAAGAATACTCATACTATATATGGGCATTATTCTCCCATAGTATCCCATTCCTCAAAAATAAGAATTAGAAGGGTGATAACTTGGCATAACAATATTCCTGTCTCAAACTGCATCAGACAGAATCATGATTGTAACAAAATTATTATCAGAAGGTCTTGGAAAACAGTAACTATGCGGACTATAAGACATAGGAGCATTATTAATTTTGTGGATTGTTACTGCCTTTTAGAATCAGCTATCAATAATAAAGGAACCAGCAGTCAAGGGATATAGTAATATATAGAGTCAATTTAGTTTAGTGGGCACCAAAACTAGAAAGTGAGAGGCCATGAGTTCTAATCCTTCCTTAGCCATGAAAGCCAGCTGGGTAACTTTGGTCAGTCATTACGTCTCAGACCAATCCATCTCACAGAGTTGTTGCAGGGAAAATAGGAGGAGAAAGATGTGTTGTATGTGTTTGCCACCTTGAATTGTTTGGAAAAATAAAAAGGTGGGATACAAGCAAATAAACAAATAAATGAAATATGCCCCACTTGGCAGGGTTCCAATGAACGTATTCAGATGCCACGACAGGTCTATATTGACAACAATCTGAATCATGCAGGCAATAGTTTTCTCTGTTTTCCACAATCTATGGAAGTGAAAGTTGGACTTTGAAAAAGCAGGCTAGAAAGACTATTGATGTTTTTGAACTTTGGTGTTGGATCAGCCTTCTGAGAATGGACAGTCAAGAAAACAAATCCCAAAGATTAACAAACAAATCAAAACTCAGAATTCTAACTCAAGGTACAAATGAAAAGAGTCAAATTATGTTATTGATACATTATGTGAAGACCTTCTCTCTGGAGATGTCTATAATGCTGAGAAAGGTGGAAGGAAAGACAAGAGAACAAGCAGCAAGGTGGATAGGTCCAACAAGCAGCAAGGTGGATAGGTCCAACAAGCAGCAAGGTGGATAGGTCCAACAAGCAGCAAGGTGGATAGGTCCAATTATATTAACTATGGGCGTGAACCTGAAGAAGCAGGTAAGGGACAGATCATCCTGGAGAAAATCTAAAACTGACACCAATTTAATCGCATATAATCAATGTACATGTGTCAGTAATTCTCTAAGCATTGAGAGATATTTGTTTAGATAGATAAATAATTCACTGAAGTGCCATATGCAGTATTAACAAAATTCGCAGCTCTTTTCTTAATTCTACGGTAGCTAATATCAGTTTGACTACTATCTTATGCCAGATAGCATCTGAACTCCATCCTCATATAGGAGCTAAAACTCTGATTTGTCTGCAAATTGGCAGAAATTTCTGTGACTGGAAATCCAAACACAACTGGAGAATGTCAAGTTGGGGTGGCTTGAAAAAAATTAACACTTAACTCCTGTGGTATGCTTCCAAGTAGGATTCTACAGTTCTGTGTAGAATCAGAATTAATGTTTAAAAAGTCATAATCTGAAGTCTACTTTGTTGCATGTGAGCCAGTCAAGTGTATCTACAAGTGGCGCTTCTGCTACTCCAAAGCTGTTTTCCTTTGGTGGATCATCAAGGTTAAGTACCATCTTTGTATTCAGTAGCTAGGGCTGAAGCACTTTAGTGATTTTTGTTTAATGTCTTCCATATCAAAAAGGGAATACTATAGAGATATATTTATTTGTCATATATTCCACAACAAATAGATAATTGAATGCAATCTTTAAAAGTTCATGTTACCTGGCCCAGTACTTTCTATGGGAGATCACAGGTAACCTCAAACAGCTTAGGAAGAAATGTTTACCCTTTGCTAGCAGGAGAACTGCAGACAGGTAAATTGTTAGATTGTTGTTTAAGTGAAGTAGAGCTTCAATCTAACTGCTTTCTTATTTCTGCTGCGAGGCTCCATAGCTTATGAGCTTTTCTTTTCAGTAGGAAATGAAAAAGAATAGAAGCAGATTACTTTCCTTGTGTAGGTCTGAGGTCAGCTCAGAAGAGGTTTTGGGTCAATCTCCCTCCTTCACATTTCATAGTGTGGCCAACACATCCCAGTTAGTAATTTCAAAACAAAACAAAGCAAAAAATATGATGGAGCTACACTGCTTTCTTATTTAAGAACATTCAGCCTATAAATGTGTTTCCTTGGGGAACTCATTGACTTTCCCAAGAAATTCTAAGTCACTTTGAATATTTCAAGCCACGCTGGTATTTTACTATCTTGAAAGTTATTAGAATTGGGATAGAGGATATATGGAAGTCATGTTTTGGGGCCTGTTAATCCAGAAGAGATCTGTGTAGGACGAAGGACTTGGGTTCAAAATTCTTGCAATTTCCAGATAAGTTGGAAAAATCTCTGTCCCAAAGACCTGCTGCAGATTGGTCTGTCTCAAAATAAAGCAGCTCTTCTGTGACATATGTACCTTGCATGTGACAGTTTGTTTCCATCTGACTCCTGAATTTTGTAGTGTAACATAGCAAGTATTGTACAGAACTTGGTGACTACCTGAGTAAGACGCAGTGACAGCAAGTGTGACCTGATCAACAGTGTCCATGTGGAAGGTGAGGAATGGGGCAGACAGTTGCAGAACTAATGACTGGTTCTACAATCTGATCTTCCCATTCTTACCATGTTGAATTCTAGATATTGGTTGGATGTGATGTTACCAACCTACACTGGTTAGATGTAATATGATGAAATGTGTTTGTGGTAATGAATTGGACATTTGATCATATGGCATATCTTATATAGACATTTACACAGAGCATATTGACATAAAGATGTAATTCCGAATATACTCCTCTCTGGTGAGGTTACCTATGGTAGTTAGTTAATTAAATGTCTGCAACCAAGACAACCAAGTTCAAGTGCACCAAAGATCCCATATTTTCTCTTCCTTATTCTTTTTGTTCTATGTAGAGAATAAGGTCCTAGTCTGATTAGAATGCATAGATGAAGCATATCTACATGCTAAGGGGAGTAAGGAAACATTAAGCCTCCAGATGTTGGTTAAATGTACATTCTTACATGCTTTATGATGAAGGATGCTGGGAAACTGCAATTCAAAATATATGGAGGCCTTGAGGTTGTTTTCTTCTGATAACAGATAACAGATAATCAGAGTTGGAAGGGACCTTGTAGGTCATCTAATCCAACCCCCCACCCAAGCGGGAGACCTTATACCATTTCTGACAAATGGCAGTCCAATCTCTTCTTGAAAGACTCAAGTGATGGCTCTCCCACAACTTCCGAGGGCAAGCTGTTCCATTGGTTGATTGTTCTCACTGTCAGAAAGTTTCTCCTTATTTCCAGGTTAAATCTCTCCTTGTTCAGTTTCCATCCATTATTCCTTGTCTGGCCTATAGGCACTTTAGAAAATAGCTCGACCCCTTCCTCCCTCTGGCAGCCCCTCAAATATTGGAAGACCGCTATCATGTCTCCCTTGGTCCTTCTCTTTACTAGAGCCAAGCCCAGTTCCTATAACCTTTATTCGTATGTTTTAGTCTCCAGTCTCCTAATCATCCTGGTTGCTCTTTTCTAGAGTCTCAACATCTTTTTTGTAATGTGGTGAACAAAACTGGATTCTGTTGAATGTTGAATGGAAATTAACAGTGCTTCTGTAGCAAAAGGTACCAATGGAATATCTCTGTGTGTCATTTTAGCTGAAGCTGAAAACTTTGTGCTATATAGGTTTTGTAAGACTAAATTTAAAAGATGCCTACAGTTTTAAAAAGTATATGTATAGGTGAGTGAGAATGTATATTTTAAAAGGAAGGCACTCTGCACAAGAAAAGGAGCACTATGATTATGGGTCCTAACCTTGTTCAGTTTGTTGCAGAACTTATTGCAGAGCAAAAAACATGCAACTGATCCAGAGGTCCTTAATAGAATTCATGCATTTCATCACTTTATCCCTACTGGGGGAAATTGTTCAATTAAAAAGAGAGAGTTTATCACCTCAGCTTCATAACGGAAGCCCATAGACTATTAAGCACTCAGTCCTAGCTACCGATTTTGTAGGGATGCAAAAATATCCCTACAGAAACCACCAGGTTTTGAGTATTTTCCCTCCTCCTTCCTGAATGAAGCATATTTAGTCAAGGTGGAGATAATAAAGCCAGGGGTGTCACCTGCTCCCTGTAGGCTCTTGGTTATCAGCACAACCAGCAGCATTTTGCATTGCAGGCAAAGTGCAACAGATAGCCAGCATGGAGGTACTGTAGATTAAACAGGACAGCAAGGTAATCAGACAAGGAATGTTAAAAGAGAGAGTGCTGAACCGCTCAGGAGCCTTGAGACTTGATGGCAACAATTTTATGTGCTTGTTGTGAATAGGAGGGTATGCCTGCATCTGCTAGCCTTCTTGGCTTAATTGCTTTTAGACTGTTGCTTGACTAGAGTGCAGTTGGGCTTTTCAAGGGCCTGTCAGTATGACAGATTGTATTTATGTTCACCCATAAAAAGCAGTGGGCTCTATTGTCCGCTCTGGTACGCTTCACCAGATATTTTCTCCACCCAGACTCCACACTCCTAGAGAGGGGGAAGGGACAAAAGGAGACTGAAAAGATGCTTCTTTTCACTGGTAATTTACTTATCACAGAGGCTGACATAGAGGACATTCAATGAGAACAAACATGAGTACCAAAAAAAGAAGGAGATGAAGCATAGGACTGACTTATGGGCAGGCCATTGTTGGAATCCCAGAAGAGCAAATCTGATGGTTGATGATGATTGGTCTGTTTCCATAGCAAAATTCCACAGTTGGTTTCTACCCATTCTTATTCAGTTTGATGAAAGAAAGTTTGTTTCTGAAAGGGAGCAAGATAATTTTTCTCCCAGGGAGAAGAGAATTTTGTTTTCATGGATGGACAGAGATGCTTGGGCACTTATTTAGTGAGAAATTGTCAAGCCTTCTTGACTTCCCAGACTTCAATTAAATCCCAAGGTAGCCATCACAAGGGAATTTCACATCAGAAACTAAAACAATCAGGGAATTTCAGAATAGTGGAAAGATGTGCCATGTGAACTTTCTCGCTCCAGGTCAATTCCCAAATTCCACAACACAAAGTTTCAAGATTCTTGAAATTAAGATGAAAACACAAAAGCCTCTTTTAGGAAGGAGAATATTTTTCAGAAGTTGCACAACAGATTTTAGCATAGCATTCAGCTTTTCTCTCTGACAAATCTACTAAACATTTTGAATCACCCTATAATTTACTCTGTGACTCAGAATTCAACTAATATATTTTTTAAAAAATCATTTAGAACCCTGATATATCCCAGGTTTGAGACCCAAGTGTTGTATGATGGGATGAGCTCCCATCATTTACACCAGTTCCTGATCAATTCAAAAGCAGAAAAATGCGAGTAGATAAATAGGTACCACTTCAGTGGGAAGGTAACAGCATTTCATACACATTGGCATATAATCATGCTGGCCACATGATCACAGAAGCAAGAGTGGGATTCTACCAGTTCTATCCGGCTCTATAGAATCCCTTGTTAACTTTCTAAGTAGTTCGGAGAACTGATAGTTAGAAGCAATCTCGTTTGTTTTTTCCACCCTTATTACATTCTTGACAGACAGCCTAGACTCCCTGTCTCTGGAGTTTCTGAGGCTTTCTTAAAGGGGAAGGGTTGTTTTAAGATTGTTACACTGCTGTTGGGAGGAAATACTTACCTGGACAATCAGCACTTTGAAGAAATAATTGAATAATGAAGCAAAGCTTTTAGTGACAGGGAACCAAGATGAGTGACATTCAGCAAGGCTTCTTGGCTAGCTAGAAGGATTGACATTCAAATGTGAGTTTATATACTCTTTCTGAATTTTGGTCTAAAACTGGTTTTTGGTGAAGGTTAATTCTGTGTTAATTGATGGGATAATTTTCCCTATTCAGCTTCAACAAGCAACAGCTACTGTTGTGATTTAATTATTTGTATTGTATTTGAATTTTTTCTTGCCTCATGGTTTCTTTTTCTATTTGGGGAGGGGGTCTTCCTTTACTGCTTTAATACTACCTGGCACTGTCCTTTTGGGGTATACTTCCAAGAGGCAGGATGCAAGCTTGGCACTGATTTTTTTTACTGCCTTTTGGGGGGCATGTGACCTTTCCTTAAATCTGGGTGATTTCCTTAGGATATATTGTGAGGTGAGTGAGACCAGCTGGTATTTTTATATGTTCAAATAGATCTAAGGATTGCTTCTCCTGGGTCTGCTTTTTCTGGAGAGCTTAAATAACTTCTTTGCTATAGGGTTTCACTTTATGAGCAAGAGTTGGCTGCTTGATAGTTATCACTGCATTTTAACTATTTTCATTTCTCGAGATGCTCTGGCACCCTGCCTGATTTGTAACTCCGGCTTGCAGGTATTTTTAATCTAATGATTGGTATTTAGGGCAGCTTTTTGCAAGCAAAGAAGCTTTTTGTATTTTTGTACAGGTAATCCTTGACTTACAACAGTTCATTTTGTGACCATTCAAAGTTACAATGGCACTGAAAAAAGTGACTTATGACCATTTTTCACACTTATGACCATTGCAGCATCCCCACTGTCATGAGAGGCCAGGCGACCAGAAGTGCCTCTTGACATGAGTGATGTTGAGTTGGCCACGCCCACCCAGTCACATGACCACCAAACCACACTCACCAACTAAGCCACGCCCACAGAACCAGTTGTGAAAAAAACTGAATCCCACTGCTGCACAGAAGTGTCTTTGGACAATACTGGCTCCCTTGGCTAAGAAGCAGAGATGAGCACTGCCTCCTTGAGTCAGATACAATTGGACTGGAGAACTATTTACCTTCTATACACATACACATAAGCATAAAAGAAATTCAAAGATATATATGGTAAAGAGCAGTAAGTAACAATAATGTGTAACAGCAAAGTACAAATCCAAATCCAAAGTTGAACGGTATTTATCAGTGATGGGATTCAAAAAATTTTACTAACGGTTCTGTGAGCATGGCTTGGTGGGCATGGCAGGGGAAGGATACTGTAAAATCTCCAGTCGGAGGTAGTATTTGATGGTTCTCTGAATTACTCAAAATTAGCTCTACCGGTTCTCCAGAACTGGTCAGAACCTTCTAAAAACCACCTCTGGTATTTATTCTCACAAAATCTATTTCCTTCCCCTGGCCCATGAAGTAATTCCCTTAAAAGGTAAAGCCCACTGTCCTCCTTTCCTTCAATGCTTTATTATTGTCCTGGGTTCAAAGTTTGTTTGTGGACTTTTTGCCCCCAGAAAAATGAATCAAACTATCTCATCGTCAATCTCACAGCCAGACCTGTCTTCATCATTTCTTGCTCTTAGTCCTTGCAGTATCTGTCTTCAGTTTGGAATTTAGAAAGTAAAGCAGTTATAGTAAGAGAGCAGAGGATGAGGGTGATGCTGTTTTTTTCAAGGTTAAGCTTTTCAAAGTTTAAAGAAAGAAAACCTACCTCTATCTTCTAAAGCAAGTCAAATCTTCTCCTGCCCACACCATGCATTTCCAGGGCTGCCAACTCTCACGCAATCAGCGTGAGACTCACGCAATTCAATCAATTTTGACTGTCTCACTCTGATAAACAAAATCTTACGCTAAACCCCCAAAATCATGGAATGTACAAAAATATCCCTACATTCTCTGATTATATTCCGAATATTCCCCTTAGCTTAGGAGAAGGATGAGCTCCCAGTGCCGCCCCGCCCTGCCCAGCCACCCCGCCCTGCCCAGCCACCCCACTGCGCCTCTTTTCCCGCCTTAATCCTTCTGCCGGCGTCCCGTAACTGTCACGATGCCGATCATTATCGCTTCAGGAAAGCGAAGAGCAGGAGGCTTCTTCGCCGCCCGGGGCGCTCACAGCCACTTTGCCCCGCCCTCTCCCTCTCTGCAATGTCCTCTGGGACAAGCCAGCTGCCCTAGGCTTTCCAAAGAAGGACACGAGGGGGCTGGCAAAGCCTCTTTACAGCCTTGGCCAGTAATAACAATGGTAAGCAAAGCCAACGGAGTGGCTTCCATTTAACCCTTTGGTGTTTAAATCTTTGGTGATGTTTCTTTATTTTCTCTGGCTGGATTTCTGACCCAGGGGAGAAAGACCATTTAAAAAAGCAAAAAGGACAGAAAGAACACCAAGAAAGAATGGGACAACCCCCCCCCCCAAAAAAGAGATCCAACACAACTCTGAATAAAATTATTATTATTTTAAATTTTATTATTATTATAATTATTATTACCACCCCTTTACACGCCTTATGCTCTCTTTTAGCTGATCCAAAAGAGTCTTCCCAAACCAGCAAGGCGAGAAGCGTGCCAGGCTGATCTATAAAGGGGCTGGGCAGCTTTTTTGCAAAATACTTAATAGAAAGGTTGGAGGACTGACAGGATTACATCTCTGGCAGTGGATGAAGGAATCACTTTTTCCTCTTTCTCCTTTGAGTTTAAATCCTAGGTCTCCATGCACCAGATCGACAGGACTGTACTACATTATTATCATATTTTCAAACCCTTAGATAAGGACTCAATAAGGACTTTTTTTGATGCCAGTAGGCTTCTCAGCCCCAAATTGGGATAGCCCTGACTCAACTAGAACATATTCTAATCTTAACACAATTTACCATCCAAAGAGCAGTAAGACCATTAAGTTCAGAATCTAAACTTACCCAATAAATAATATACTGTTTCCTCACTGTGCTCAAGCTTCAGAATACAGTAGATGAGTTTTACAGTTAACAATATGTATATTTATATGAAGCACTCATTATTTGATTAAATGTTTAGTTTATACATGTCTGAAATTATGAACCCCTATTTCAGTCAACAAGTTAGTATATAATTAAAGACTGAGACTATAGCATTTGATATTGGCATGTAGTATGGTATTTGATACAGAAAGAAGAATACCCATTGATGTATTTGCATTATCTCTGTAGTTGTTTCGGGTTTTTGTCTTTTTGTTGCACATTGAATTCATCCTATAGTGGTCTATAGTACATCACTAAGCTAATAAAGTCAGTTGAGGTAGAATACTGCAGTTACAAGTCAGGAACTTCAATTATTCATGGTCAGTGAACTGCATTATTAATATCTTACAAATCCGGTTCAGGTACATTGGTGCTGCTTGCATGTATGTATGTATGTATATGTCCAAATCATGACTAAAGTATGCATCAGATTGCACCATTTAAAATGTAAAATTGTCAAAGCTCCCTACCGTGGAAGGGGGGACACCCCCCTTCCACATCATCCCCCCCCCCTCGGTCGCTTCGCTCCCTCGCAGTGTCTCACTCCGAACTATCACTCAAGGTTGGCAGCCCTGCATTTCTTAGAGGAAAGGCCAGATGTTAGCTGAAATACTTTCTTACTTGTATTTTCCCCCCACTTAATACCATGTCTATGTGGGACTGAAATGCCCAATTTCTGTTCTCATCAGGATTCCAAGCAACTTTCCTTTTCATCTCTGCAGTCACTTAATTCCAGACTTCCTCCTCTCTGCCCCTTCTCCCCCACCCTGACATTGTTCTGGGATTCAGGGAGGGGGGGAAAGAGTATTCTATGGTGCTCCATAGAATATCAAATCATTTACAAAGCCTCTCTTTGTAGGAATCCTTTTTTGTCTTATATAGCCCCAAATTTGGCCCCAAGCAACCTGACTCAAACTCATCCTGGATTCAGTCAACTCCGGGATAAAGGTAAAGATGCCCTCAAGTCAACCTTGATTCTGATGAGATGTTTGTGTAGCATTAGATAATTGCCTCACCGCTGCTTTTTTCCCAGTCTAATATCCCATTCGTTCCAAAAGTAGGCTAGACATTACAGCAGTTACTGATATCTTCACAGTGCTCTCCAAGGAAATTTCTAATAATCACTGTGGTCTTCTGAATTTTTTTTTTTTTGCTGTTTCTGCACAAGCAGGGGCATTATCTCGTCATCAGTGAAATGAGACCATGCAGTTCTGCCCTATTTGCCTTATTAAATGTGAATTAAGTTCATCAACCAGAGTACAATAGAGAATTAAGCACATTTCCATCTATACACAGAAAAGGTATTTGCTGATACAACATACTGTAGGACACTGTAAGGAACTTTAGAGTGTGACCTAATGCTATCACTATGGCTTTCTTTTCCAATGCATACAATGCATGCACACATATATATAGGTCTACCTCAAAAATTATTCTGTTACCTGGTAATTCCTAAAGTTTACCCATGAACCATGTTCAGGAAATGTTTTAAGAAGCAAATGAATTTATTTCCTCAGTAGTAGAACCACTCAGCAGGACTTCCCTAACAGTATGACTATGTTTGACTATGGTGAAATGCTTGTTTTCCGTGACATCAAATGTGTGACAGCTAGAGATAGGGAGAGAGGATAAACAATGAGTTGCAATCCAATGTACCTCATGGATTCATTGAAAGTGGAGCCATAGGTGGGCAATCTTTTGGGATCAGTGGGCACATCTGGAATTCCAAAATCATTCTTTTCACAAAATATCATTCTTTTGACAAAAGAAACAATACTGGTTCTGTGTGCTTCTGTTCATTTTCTTATATGGAGGTGAAAATCGGTATGTCGAGAGAAACATCAAAAAAAGCTGAATGCAATATGATCAGGTTCCTTAAAAAGTTCGTGTGGTAAAACAAAGAGAGGTAGGTGGATGCATGATAATTGAATGTGGATGGAATATGAAAATGAATGCCCAATTTAAAAGAAGTGTATTGAAGTGGTTAATTACATAGACGAATCAAATAAAAAAATTGGATGGGTTGATAGGAAAGGGAACATTGACAAATAAAGACAGGATGGAATTGAAGAACTCCTCAGAAAATGAAAAAGGGAAAGAACAAAAGTTAATGCCTGAAAAAGTGGCTGGAAATATATTCAAGGAGAAAATGGGATGAGGAGGTATCATTATTGGTATTGGTGCAACCAGGATTTTACTTATTGCTTTGTCTTAATCGTACTTCATTCCTTTCATTCCTCGAGCATGGTATGGTACTTCAACAAGTCATTGCTCTGCCGAAAAACTTCTGATTTGTCGGCTTCGCCAGCGGCAGGATTTCGCGATCCTGCGCGATCCCTGCCGCGCTAGCCGTTTTGGTGCCTCCGATCCAGACGGGTTTGGAGGCTAAGGCTGACTTGCAGAGGCAGCCAAAGATAGGGGGAGCTGGTGAGGGGTTTGGGGGTGTTGCAGACCCCCTCCCCAGCCGGCAAAACCCCCTTTTCCCAAGGCGGTCGAGCGGTGGTCTGCAATGGCCGCCACAAAGAAGCCGGCAGCTGGGTAAGACTGAGCAGGAGGAAGAAGGGAGAAAGTTTACAAGAGAAAGTTTTTTGGCTGATCCAGGACTTTAAGAGGCGTTTAATCCTGAGAACTATGACTTTTTGAAAAAGGAAGATTTCAAGCGGCAAAATTGAGGTGCTGAAAGGAAAGTTTACTCTCCTTCCCTATGGAATCAACAAATGGCCATTGAGAAACCTGTTGCTTTTTTTATAAAAGGTAAAAACTTGGCTTCTTCTTATAAGTGGGAAGGGAGAAGACAAGAAAAAAAAAATTAAGATCTTACTGGAGGAGATGCCTTGAAGATCTTGAGACTAGAAATTGATTGTAACAAGGCTGTAAAATACAGATTGGGTTCTTTTTCTTTTCCCTTTTACTGATACCACCCCAGGAAGAGAAAGCGAGAACTTTGTGCATTGTTTGGACTGATTGATGTCTCTGGGACTTTGAGGAATTGTTTTAACTTTTGAAATATTTTGGTTGCTCTAAGAAGAACAAAGAATGCTTTATCTGATGATGAACTTAGAAAGGAATATCAAGAAAGTAAGGACGCTGTGAAAGAAGCTTTCCTTTCTTAAGAAATGGCGCTTGCTAATTATCAGCAAACACAACAACAGATGGAGGAAATAGAAGGAGAAGAAGAAAAAGAAGAAGACGCTATCTTCAGTGAATATAAAAAATTAATTAAGAGAGAAAGGAGAAAGAAAGGAAGGAAAATGAAGGACTTAAGACTTAAAAAAATACTTAAGAAAGGAAAAAATAAGATGCAAAACCAACTTAAATGTTACTGAGCAAAAGGAGAAAGGATTACAACAGAGAGGGAAAGCTAAAAAGGCGGAGGTTAGTGGGGGGGGGGTGTAAAAAGGCCAGGGGGGATAAGAAAGGAAGGGAAAAGGGAGGGAAAAGCCACAAAGGTATGAAACAAGATGGGAAAAAAGGATTTTTTTTTAGGGATGAAGGGTAAGGTATAATTTCTTTAAAAAGGAAGATTCTGCAAGGTACATAAGATGGTACTATGTATTAGAAATAGAAAACTAGAATGTTATAAGAATTAATAAAAGATTAAAATATTGAAATGTTTAGTAATGACAGATTTTAAAATTTAATAAAATTGTAGCACTTGTTTTTTGAAATAGACAATCGGAATGTTATAAGAGTTAATATTTAGATTTATTATCTGATTATATTAATTATTATGAATTTATTATTTTTTCTCTTTGAAGGTGAGTAGGTAGAATGTACTAAGCAGAATCAGATTGGGTATCAGGTGTTATTTTAAATATTAATTTAGGGGGAGGATAGAAAGGCAACATACTCTGATCAGTGATTTCAGGAGAAATTCTTTTATTTTTCTTACTATAGGGAATGAGATAAATGGATAATTTGGAAAGAATGGACAAAAAATATAAATACAATGATTTAAATTAAAATGAATTAAATAAAATAGAAATAAGAAGAATGAAAAGCAGGGAGAAGTCATATAGAAGATATAGAATGGTAAATAAGATAGGTAATGGTATATAAGATGAGCACGAATTTAATTGAAGTCCATACAAAGAGGGGTAATCTGGGGCCAAACTACTTTCTTAAAAGAAGTTTTATATTTTTGTGTGTTGTGTATTTATGTTTTGTTTGAGAATTAATAAAACCTTGGAGGAATGTTGGATGAGAATAATGGTAATCAAGTCAGAGAGGAATGAAGATGATGACCATAAATTGGATAAATATAGAAAATAGTAATGGTAATAGTAACAATGAAATTGAATACGAAAAGAGAAATAATGAGAAATTTGTTAAGAGATATTTATATGTTTATATTGAAATGGTGTAAAACAGAATTATGTTGCATAAAATAATATTCTACTTGACTTGTAAAATTAATACTGGAAAGAGGTTTTATATATTTAATGGTTAATGATGGTTTGTTTGTCTTTAAAATCAATAAAATTTGTTCCCCCCCCCCCCCCAAAAAAACAAGTCATTGCTCTGCCCATTCCCAAAATGGCTTTCATAGCATGAAGTCAGTCCCAATATTTTGACTGAAGTCCAGCTACTCAGTTTGTTTCCCATTATGTCTTCCTATGAGTTCAAGTTAACCTTTGACTTTTTTCTAAGCAGCCTTTCCAAACAAAACCCTGGGTTTCACCCATCTTTTTTATTTTGTAAAAGTGTTTTAATTATAGAAAATAATAGTAATTTGCTATTTTTAAAATTTAAAAATACAGTAAAACATGTGAGCTTCTGGATCCTTTATCTGCTCTGCAGTTAATAACAAGATGTTATAACAAATATGTTTATTATAAGAAAAAAGGATTAATATAAATATATATGTCTGTGTGCTTTGGAGCAGCAAGTTGCATTCTCTCTTTTCTAATATTACATAGGCATATTTATGTAAAATTATTTTGTCCAAAGATGTCAACAGAGGCCATAAAGGGGGAAATGAGGGGGAAATACATATTATGATTAGCTATCAATGATTTTATAAGCTCTTCTTTCCAATGCCCTTACCAACATTCATGTTAAATTTCTTATCTGCCAATAACACCCTGTACAGTTGAGCTTTATGATTATGTTTATGTTCTAGATAGAAGTCAAGTTCAATTCATTTCTGCTTCTAATTTCTTACTGTCTCTCAATTACATCTCTGTTTTTGCAGATAGCCAGCGGTAGTTCTCATCCTGACAAACCAGCTTCTATAAACAAGATCAGTTTAAACGCAGCTGTAACCAATCCATTCTATGTAGTCATGATATCTTATTCTTGTAAACATTCTCCTATATCCTAGAGCCCAGAGACAAGATCTCAGTGATGGTTTTACAAGCTCACCTTCACATTGTGGAGTAGGAGGGGGGGAAACAGAAGCTAAATTTGATAGGATTTCCCCCAAGGAAAGACAAAAATAACAAAATCCTAACAGTAAAAAATGGTCCCAAAGGGGCCTTTTCATGTACAGAAAACATCTTGTGCTGAAAAACCAGCTCATTTGGTGGGAAAAATAATATTAAATCAAAAGATGTTACTTGGTGTGTGCAAGTGGTTGGATTGCCTCGCCCTAAAGCATAAAAATAATTCTATGAAAGCGTTTAAGAAGCATTCTGATTAGATCTAGTGGCTCTTTTGACTCTGTGCACATATTTTGGGACAGCTCACAGGACTGATATAGTTTGATCCTAATGTTCCTTAAGTCCATGGCAACACACTAATCAATTAAATACGTCTTATAAGTCTATTTATTTGTCTAATTTACATCACTGCCCCTTTTACCAAACAAGCAACTCTGGGCAGTGTACAACAAAGCTAAATAATCAATGAATAACTAAAACCATTAACATTATTATATTTAATGAGTGGATTCTTTAAAACAACTTCCTCTATTTTCTGGCTCATGAAGTAGACAGAAGTTGGATGTCCACAGGGAAAAAATACTTTTCAGGGGGGGGGGGGAATCACGATTTGATAGGTCAGTATTTTTTGCTAACTTTGCCTTCCTCTCTATAAAATCCTCAGCCTCAAATACTATGTGCTAAGGCAGTTCTGGCAATTGGCAAACCTTGGCCATTTTAAGAGTGTGAGATTCAATTCCTGAAATCCATGGCTGGCTGGGGAATTCTAGAAACTGATGAAGAAACTTCTTATGGTTGCCAAGATTGGAAAACCCTGCACTAAGGGAAGGTGGGTTCAAGCGATATGAACAAAACATATTCTCATTCAAACAAAGGAAAACAACTTTAGATCCAATCCACTTTTATATTTTCAAACATCCAAAGATGTCTTATTCAAAAACAGGCAAAAAAAGAAGGTAATCCATAAGATTGAAGGATTTCCATGCCATTTTATTAGGACAAAAAGAAAACAGAAAATAAAATTGCTGTCTGGTCTTCAATTTAATCAGAAGCTATCCCATTGAATCCATTGGAATTTATTTTCTGTTAACTGTGCTGAAAAATCACCAGGTAAGAGAAATAATATGAGAAGAGAAGACATTTCACAAAGCTATTATTGAATCAGCTTTATTAATACTGCATTGAATCACTGTTTTCACCAGCTTTAGCATTTAGCACGAAAGACTGGAAGCATAACTGGTTAACTTGGTTCTTGGATCATCTGCAAAAGAACCAGTAAGTTTCATAGGGAGGAATTTAATTTATATATTCATGCAAAAATGTCAACAAGATTGCAATCTTAATCAACAATACACCAATAACTTCAGGTTTTCTTCTGTTTCCAAAACATTTTTTTTTTTGAAAGGGAGACATAGGATCAGGGAAGACCAACAGCTGTCAAGTGATAAATAAAAACTCGGGCAATATGTCTATTTGTAAGGCATTTCATTTCAGATCTTGAAGGGGAAGCAAATTTTTACATAGTGTTCCATAGAAAATATTACTAAATTATACAGGTCTCAATGTAGCAGTTATTTGGAGTTTTATCCTAAGAATATCAACAAATGTTTTCCGGTATGTTTACAGCATGTCATTGTTAATACAGACACCCTCCTGTCAAATATACTACAGAAAATTATAAGGATTGAAGCTCGTGAGATAGCATTTTCTAGACTACAGATAGTCATTGTCTAAATTGCTACTTAGCTTCAAGATCACCAAAGATTATGTCAAGCATCTGTTCATCCCAAACAATTGTAAGAAGCAACCTAGAGTTTACTTCCTTGTGGACATATAGAACCTCAATATATTTTTGCACTGCATATAGTGATCAGTGGGAATGTATATGGATTCATTCTTTTCTGTTATTAGAATTCTAATTTAGCAAAAACATGTCTCTGTGAGTCTTCTAGTCAAACCAAGAATTAAGCTAATGTAAAACTGAACATAGCCCACCAATCATAAATGATAGTTATCTCAGTACTTTATGAAGTTTAACAAGCTCCTTGTGCCATATTTCCATTGCACTGAACCCTCCGCAAAAACACAGGTCCTATAAAACTCCAATCTTTGAGTTGGCTTTGTTTATAGTGATGCACTATTACAGAATTATATGAAGACTGCAGGGTAAAATTAATAAACAAAACTCAGTCAATCAGATTTAAGTAAAATATAAGAGGAGATAAAGCCAAGACAGGCTTCCCCTGAAGAAGAGTCTTGCAGGAAACAGAACCTTGGATAGTTTCAGACTAATGTCAGATGTCTCCAATATGACAACAAAGGATGTTCCTTCAATAACATTCCAAAGTAGAATATGGCTGTTTTCCAGATGTGTGGATGCTAAATTGATCTGCAAATCTGAATCTGTATTCTAATACCTATTGACATTTTATACAGTACAATGCAGTCAGCTTTGCTTTCTTTGGAAGAACAAGTTCAATTATTAAAGGGCTTTGATCTGTTCATATGATCTTGGACTTCTATAGGAAAGGGGGCTCAGATGTCCTTGAAGGACAGGGGTGTCAAACTCGTGGCATCATGGTGGAGTCACATGATGTATCGAGACTTTTTTCCCCTTCACTAAACTGGGCAGGGGTGGGGCCAGCATATGACATATCCAGCCTGCAAGGGCACGAGTTTTGACACCCCTGTTCTAGGAGTTCACCCCTGGATTGAATGAAGGAGATAATTATATATCCTTTGGGCCCTTTACCTAAGAGAGCTCTGAATTATCTATAACTTCTACATTTTGAAAAGCCCAAGAAATGTAAACTATGGTTGTCAATCATAAATGATACAAGTTTATTCTGACAGGGCAACCTTATTATTGATTCATAATACAGTACTGCCACAGACTTTCTAATGGAAGAGACATTACAACATTTGTGATGATGAGCACTTCCTGCTCAGAGCTCATTAATTATGTTGGATAATCAGACCAAAAATTCATTATCCCAAGTGCCTGATTGAAGTGTTTTTCCTGACTTGTTTGTAAAAACATTTTGCTATGCAAATTCAGGTTGAAAAACTTGAGTAAGACACATTTAGATATTGAAATGAAGAGAGAAACAAGGATAAAAAGAAAAGCTCGACAAAGAAATACTGCTTGATGCCATCTTATTTTACACCACAACTGCCATTTTATAGTTTAATGGGTGGCTCATTTCATAATTTCAACAGTTCACCTTAAGTGCCTGGTTATCTGAATCTCGAAGCTTGAAAATCAGTAACACAGAAATCCCTACATTGAAATTCCAAAATCTTCTATCATTGGAAGGTTTACATTGTTCTTCTAACTCTACTGGTGTAATAGAATGACTATAATACAAAAGAAGAAGCATTGTTCAGAAAAGAGAAGATGTTCCAAGTAAATGAAAGACACAATAGATATCGTCAAAACAAATAGCACTGGACTGATAACAGATATATAACCCAGGGGTGGGATTCAAATTTCTTAACAACCAGTTCTGTGGGTGTGGACTAATTTGTGGGTGTGGTTTGGTTGTCATGTGACTGGGTGGGCATGGCTTGTATGTAAATATTATAAATATTTATGTAAATATTCATTTTTTTAAATAAAAAAAGAACAACTTTTACCCCAAATCAGGCAAAGCAGGTAGGCAGATTGAATTGCTCACAGAATCACAGATTCACTCAGCAATCTACCTTTCTGCAATCTGCTACCTGAGTCTGCACTGAAAAATAGAAGCTTCAGTCCTAAGGAAGGTTCAGCTCTGCTTTTAGATTAGCTAGAAAGCAAGAAATCCAAGGATTTCCTGCTTTCTAGCAAATCTAAATATCCTGGCACAGCAGAACAGCTGGTGGTTGTGTGGGGAAGGAAAAATAGCAACTTACCAACTGCAGGCAAGTTTGATGACGCATATGCCAGGTAAGGAGTGAGTGAGTGGAGAGGGGAGAGGCTAGCCAGTGGCGCAATATGCCGGTTCTCTGAACTGCGGCAGAGTCGTAACATCCGATTCTGTAGAACTGGTCTGAACTGGTAGAATCCCACCCATGATATAACCCAGGAGGAAATACACCAGCCTTTTTTTTGGAGGTTATATCTATAATTTAGATATTTAAATTCTGGGCATTATAGTTTATGTTGCAAGTGTGCACATCTCTGTATTAAATTTAAAACAGGTATTCTCCCTTTGAAATAGCTCTATCAGGTTTACATTACAACTTACAATATTTTCATTATTAAAGATGGATTCTTATTTTTAATCATATTGAGTTCATTGCAATTTTATTCTCAAACCATTTTCTCTATGTCTGTAAACTGTAAACTCTGTACTCCAACAAAGATGTTTTTGTTACTATTTATTCCTTCCCTTAGCAAGAGATTTACAGTAATTTGGAAACAAAGGGAAGAATTGTTTATTTTTATTATATTTTATTTGTTCAATTAAAAGTTTCTTTTCTGCTTTCTCTCCAGATAAAACATTCAATAGAATCACTAGAGCAACAAACCAAAATACAATTAAAAGCAGTAGTAAATCAATGAGATTGCTTACACAAACACAAATGCACACCCCACATACATTATCTTATGAATTCTCAATGTCATCTGAGAATTGTAGGAAAAATAAGGCCAAAAGGATATTTCTGGAAGATTGCTGTAAAGTCATAACACAATCTCAATTGGTGTCTTTACTTAGCTAATTCCTATATCATCTCTGAAAGAACTGAACAAGTGAACCTTTAGAAATCCTAATCGCAGATTGTACATAAACATACTCTGAACTTGTTTAAAATTTATGAATCATTTAGAATCATTGGGAGTTGGATGATATACAAATTGGATTATATACACATGGCCGCAGTAGATTGCCTAGTACTTAGATAGTAAGCTAGCAGAAAATGCTACAGGCTACACTACAAAATTTACCCAAGAAAAAGTCAGTGGCAAAATGTCTCAGTTATGCTGCAAAGAAAACTATGTGGATCTGTCCTTAAAGTTTCTAGGAGTGGAAATTGACTCAAAAGAGATTAATCCACAAAAATTTAGAACACATTTGAGGATTAAATTATTTTGAAGGTATTATATTATTCCCAACAAAAAGCAACAGGGTATTTTGGAAAGTGAAACATGTGTACCACAGCTTTTGAGACAAGAGAGACTTGAGCAAATCTTTTGTGACTATTATTCTCTACTCAAAAATATGGCATATGATAGATTAGATAGATAGATAGATAGATAGATAGATAGATAGATAGATAGATAGATAGATAGATAGATAGACAGATAGATGATATAGAACATCCAAGATCCACACACATATTTTAATCTATGTATTTATTTGTGTCCTGATTTTATTATTTTTACAAATAACTCAAGATAGTGAACATATCCAACATACCTCCCTCTTCCTATTTTCTTCATAACAACAACCCTGTGTGGTGGGTTGGGCTGAGAGCGAGTGACCGGGCCAAAATCATCCATATGGCTTTCATGGCTAAGGAAGGACTTGATCTCATGGCCTCGCATGTTCTAAGCCTTATGGACTAGTAGACTAACTAGTAGACTAAACTGCCTCTCATATATATGGAAAGGACTATATAAAGAATGCATACATTGTTTCAGCTATATTTTTAAAGGGCAATAAATTCCAGTAAGGAATGCATCTGAGGGTTGGGATGGAATGATATATGGTCTTATAGAGTATAACAAGGACCAGGTAAAGACAACCACATATCCTTATTAAATATATTACAGAATAACAAGAACCAAGGTTTTTTGGCAATGATAAAAAATTGCAGTTTGACCTCAAGTTATTTGCTTCCATGACATTTTCTCAAGGGTTGATTGAATCCCTGTTCCAGGACAAGGAGTTGGATAAAGCAGTCCAGGAACTCTGAAGTTGCCTTTTGTCTATTTAGATTCAGTCCCAGGGCCCTCAGACTATCCCTTCTGTTTTCCATGGGGTTCTGCAATTACATTACAGACTCATAATTCATATATATAAAGTGTCCGTATTAATGGAGTTGAAGCCTAATCAGAATGAAGTGGGATTTAGAACTAATTTTTTTCTGTCAGGGATGAGAGGATAATATTAATATTGCATCAAGTTAATGCCAAGCTTAGAATGTCATCTGCATAAAAGTCCATCAGCCCAGTTCTGAAGCTGACTTGCTCCAGAAAGATAACATAATATGTTAAGCATCTCTGACTCCCATGTAGTAGCAATAGTATTCTTGGTGCAGGGCAATTCCTATGGATTAATGAGTGATGGGGGTTAATGGACTAAAGTGAAATCTAAGGCCATCAACTCTTTCCAACTAGTCATTAATCACAGAGAAGTACCCTATGCACCAACAGTTATGGCTTTTTATTTAGTTTTCCCTAATTTTCTAGCATAGTTTTAAAAGCACTGCTGAAGCCACTGAACACCTCCAGATTTTATTAGACTATACTTTCTATTGCTAAGAAAGACTATTGGTTCCCATCTACTGATCTTGCCTAAACACTGAATATTCTTTATTAAAATTAGGCTATCTAAGCCACTCATCATTTAAAACATTTAAATATTTTATATAAGTTTGATGTGAGCAGCCTCTACCAGTTACAATGTTGATTCATTAAGAAAGCTTTTCCTGGCGACTGTATGGTTCTCAAAAACTCATATATTTCACATGAATCTTTCTTTGCCAGCCTTAAAGCATCTTTAAACACAAGTAAGGAACTAAAATGTATTTTTTCTTTCAAAAATGTTCAAATATACTCATTCTTTACAAGTAATTTCTAGCTACTCTTGCTCTAGGTGTAATTTTTTATTTATTCATTTATCTGTCAAACTCCCACATGATTTTTTCTACTTCTTACATTTCTTTTAGTGGAAAACTCCACTACTACATGACTGAATAATCACAGTGGAACAACATCAACAGGGATTTTAACTGTACCACTAAAATGGGGGCGGGGAAAACAGTCAGTTCAGGCAGAAAAATCAGACAGCAAAATAATGCTTTAGAATTTAGATATAAAAGTCCAAAGAGTGTCAATACAACAAGCATAAAATTCTGAATTAAACAATTTGATATAACATGAGATACAGATCATAAAAATGTATATCAGAAACATCAACATGCTAATTCTTTTCCAAAGAGGTTGAACCATGATATAACAGTGGGTTTTTTTTTTTTCCTATAATTCAAGGCTGTCAAACTCCCGGCCTGTGGGCCAGATGAGTCACATGCTGGCCACACCCATGCCCCGTTTAGGAAAAACATCCCGATACAACATGTGATGTCGCCGTGACAATGTGACTTTAAACAACCCTGCTATAGCCCAATGTTTCTCAGCCTTGGCAACTTAAAGACACGTGGATTTCAGCTCCCAGGATACCCCATCCAGTAAAGCTGGGAGTTGAAGACAACACATCTTCAAATTGTCAAGGTTGAGAAACACTGCTATATAGTCAATAACAAAGGCAAAAGGAAATTCCAGAGCCCTCAAAAGTGATAATACAAATGTTTTTTTTTTCTATTCTGATGCATTTTAATTAGGATTATAGTCAAGTGATATTTACTAAAATGCATATGAAAAGCTATATCAACTTCAGAAAAATATAATTATAGGTATTTTCTATAAATCTTCTCCTTACAATTAGTAATACATAATACTGTAACCACCTCCATCCCAATGTCAGAACTGTTACTTTTCAGCTGATGTTTTAATCAAAGCTGATATGAAAGGGAATTCATGATGCTATTATTAGAAAGCATCATTTTGGCCTTGCATGATGGTTTCTTATAGAATGGTACGGGGGCCTAGAGATGGAGCTCTTGCCTCACAATCAGGTGGGTGTGAGTTTGATCCTAGGTAGAGGCTGATATTTTTCTCTCTGGGCACAATAAGAATATATCTGCTGAACAAAACTCTGCATTGGTGACAGGAAGGGCATCCAGCCAGTAAACAGTCAGCCAGTAAACACTCAGCTCCATTTAGTTGGTTGGACTCCACCCACAAGGGGATTATGGGGTTGTTGAAAGAAGAAGAAGAACAGATAACAGATAATCAGAGTTAGAAGGGACCTTATAGGTCAAGAAGAAGAAGATAATGATGAAGATGAAGATGATGATGATGATGATGATGATAGCATCTTATAATTTCCATCTTGACTACATCACTCATTTATGAGTAGAGATCTACGTGCTCTGAACTTTAATTCCCAACTCATCGATTCCAGCAAGCTTTGCCATAATGTAAATGGAATGAGCGAATGACCTTGAAAGACAAAAGGAAGAGCCACAGACTGGAGTACCAGCATGTAAACAATATCTCAGCCCACAGAAAGAGGGAAAACATGGGATACATTTCAGGTATCACCCTTCCTAATTTCCTAGAGAGAAAAAGGAAAAGTCATGGAAAATACTCTTAGTCTTACAAGTTTCTGTTAATGTAACCTAACAACAAAGAAAGAGTTAGTGCTGTACTTCTTTTCTGGACTATTTTGAAAAGTTAACATATCATCCAGAGAATCTAAAACACCTGAAAAGCATTAAGTTAATTACTCATTAGCAAGCTCTGGAAATTAGGAAAAGTTATCATCACCAGCTGTGTTTGCAGGATTAGCTACCATCCTCTGCTATAGGGGTACACAACTTATTTTTACTTTATTTTTCCTGGCTTTACCTAGCCTCAGTGTAGCAAAAAGCCATTGAAGGTAGAAAGCTCAGAATTGGTGCAAGGTAATCTATGCATAACTTTAATTGAATAAGATACAATTACAGGTAGTTCTTGACTTAGAACCATTCAAAGTTAACTAGCATTGAAAACAGTTACTTACAGCTAGTCCTCATATTTGCATCCATTACAGCAGCCCAAACGGTCATGTGATCAAAATTAGAGGTGCTTGGAAACCAGCATATATTTACAATAGTTGTAGCATCCCAGGGTCACCTGATCACCATTTACAATTTTCTTAGCTGGCTTCCAACAAGCAAAGTCAATGGGGGAGAGGGAGATTTGCTTAACAATCATGTTATTCCCTTAACAATGGCAAAAAAAGTTCATAAAATTGGGCCTGACTCACTTATAACAGCTGCTTTGTTTAGCAACAGAAATTCTGGTTGCACTTATGATTGTAAGTAGAGGACTACCTGTAATAAAACCATTCTCTTTAAAGTTAACAATTTCTCCATGTCGGTCATATTAAAAATGATAATTTGATTACAACTTCTGAAAGCCTCTGCAGGTTGTGTCCAAGGTTTCTGAATGTTGCGGCCTTAAGTTCTACATGCTTGAGGTATTAATGTGAGAAAGAATATGTCCTCTGGCTCTCTTTGTCTCAAAGTAAATTGCTCTTGAATGGAAACAATAATATCTCCAATAATATCTCCAAAAAAAGTAGCTTTTTTTCCGATAATATCGCACTATTAACTAGAGAATACAAAACATTTGCTAGACCAATACTTGAATACAGCTCATCAGTCTGGAACCTGCACTACGTATCGCATATTAGTACAGTCAAGAAAGTCCAGAAATATTTCACAAGAAGAGTTCTCTATTCCTCTACTCATAACAGAATACCTTATGCCACCAGACTTGAAATTTTAGACCTAGACAATCTAGAACTACGCTACCTTTGGTCCAACCTAAGTGTAGTACATAAAATTATCTATTGCAATGTCCTACCTGTCAATGGATATTTCAGCTTCGACCACAACAATACAAGAGCACACAAACTCAAGGTAAACCAAACTTGATTGCAGGAAATACGACTTCAGCAACAAAGTGGTCAATGTCTGGAATACTCTACCTGACTCTGTGGTTTCTTCCCCAAACCCCAAAAACTTTAACCTTAGACTGTCTATTATTGACCTCACCCCTTTCTTAAGAGGTCTGTAGGGGGCGTGCATAAGTGCACCAAGGTGCCTACCATCCCTGTCCTAATGTTTCTTTTTATTCGTATCCACTTCATGTATTCATAACCATGTTTATACTTATACCTGTTATCTAATACTTGTTTGACAAATAAAATAAATAAAAATAAATTATTATTGAGAACATTGAAATCTGATGTAGCAAGTTCTAAAAACATCATCATCTGAATGTTTCCAGAAAAGTTTCCCAGTGCTATCTATTAATTTTTATGCTACTTCTCTACTTTTTCTTCCCAGTCCTTTTTTATGGATAAAAAAAAGATGAAGATTTAATAAATGATGGATGAACACCTCTATAAAATGTCATGCTTCAGCCAAATATATTCTTCTGACTATATGAAACCTGCAAAATGTCAGACAAATAACTAGAAGCCTACATTGCCTTTTTTTTTTTGGCTACTAAACTTAAATTTTAGAATTTTTTTTTAATAACAATCTACACTCAATTTTCTCTCTGGTTTTAAAGGAAATTTACATAAGCACAAAGTAAAGGTAAATTTACTTGATAATATCTGATGTATTCCTGTTGGAATTAACTTTAAAAGGTGAAATACATTTTTTATTGTTTAACTTGTTTTATTTTAATACATTCACTTATCTTATATTTAATTCTTAATAGTTGAAATATCAGTGCAAACACAGACTGAAAACAATAAATGATTCCTTTAAAAAAATAATGTTGACCATTCCTTTGAAAATAGAGAAGCATAATTATAATGAAATTGGATTCAGTTTGGTGCAAAGAGAATGAATTCATTATTTATTGTATCTTGATATATACAAATCTGTTATATGGAAGAGCAATATCAGATTATTTTAAAAAATCTGGCTAATGATTCATTGCCTAAAAAGCATATTCACCTTTCAGCATTCACATAATTCCTCTTATGTCACTGTAATACTATCTTGTTGATTAGAACTGCATGTGATGATAAGGATAGATATAAGAAAGCTATTTTTTTCACTAGCAGTCTGCATACACACATGAAGATGGAAGGAATAATCTATTAGGAAACTAGATGATCTCTAACTTGCTCCTTAGCCCAGTTGTTCCATGCTTCTGGGAGACCAGGGGTGTAAAACTTGTGGCCTGCTGGCTGGATGCCTTACGTGATGGTCCTGCCCTCGCCCCCAACTGGTTTAGCAAGGGGGGGAATCCCAATACATCATATGATGCCACAGTGATGGCATGAGTTTGACACCCCTGTGGTAGACCAAGAGGGAGGAGATGTGATTGCGAAGAACAAAGGCATTTAGAGGTTGTTAAGTTAGGAGCATGGGCGAGAAAGAATGGAGATGAGCCTGTGGAACAGTGAACTTCAACTCTTTATTTACATGGTGTGACAGCTCAAACTGGGTGGCCGCTATAGCCTTCCTTATATAGGCAACCCAATAACTATTTAACCAATAACAATCCAGAAGCGCTAGCTCCATTAACCAATATGAATGCCCCGTTAATGGCCAATCAGATTCCCCTGAATGGGCCAATCTGATCCTGCCATTAACAGCCAATCAGAAGTGCAGGGCCAGAACCCTGCACTTGACTCCAAGCTCAAGATAACTTTATTAAACCTTTATGCATTCACAACACCCCTTCCCCCTGGCTTCTGTTTACAGGGCGCAGTTACATAGTCCTTAAGGTAGGACGTTTGCTTTATTAGTCTGCTTGATTTTCGCTGTGTGTTTTGCATTAGGCTGCAATCTCGCTGAGATAGATCGTTGTTTGGCGAAGGGGTTGCCTCTGGTTCAGAGTTCGCATTTCCATTGTCACCAATATCTTTGGCAACTCCCTGAGGTGAACCTACTCCCATCTCTGGTTCCAGTTCCTGTGTCTCTATTCCGCTATCGTTCCCTTCAAACGGGTTTTCCTCTAGTTGAATTTCATCTTCTTCTGTATCTCCCCCCCTCCTCAGTTTGGTCATAAGGGAGTTCAGAAATGCCCGACCGGAGCCATGATCGTAATTGATCGATATGGCATTTCCATAGTCTATCATCAAGGCATTATACAAGGTAGGATCTCGGGCCGGTTACACGGATTACTGTTGCCTCTACCCACAGCGGATCGCCCGATAGGTTTTTAGCATACACCAAATCGCTAACCTGGAAGGTACGGCATCGGCCGCTGGATCTGAGTGGTTTTTCCAGTTCATAAGCTGGGTGTAACTGGTCGAGGTGGGAGCAGAGCTTTTGTCCCATTAGCAGTTCGGCAGGAGTTTTGTTGGTGACGCTGTGAGGTGTGAGGTGTGATGTGTTGTAGAAAAAGGATTCGGTTGATTTTGTCGTCGATGTTATCGTAGTCTAATTTCTGCAAAGTTTTCTTAACAAATTGGACCATGCGCTCAGCCCTGCCATTGGTCACAGGGTGCACAGGCGAGGTGAGCGCATGTCGGATGCCGCAGTCAGCCAGGTACTGCTCGAAAGACAGCGCGGTAAATTGGGGCCCGTTGTCAGATACCAGAACGTCTGGTAATCCTTGGGTTGCAAACAGTCTTTCCAATCTTTTGATGACCGCTTCGGTGGTCGTGTTCGTCATGCGGTGAATCTTGAGCCAATTCCAGTAGGTGTCGATGGTTAGAAGAAAGGTGTGGCCTTTGGTCGACCCAGCAAAATCCAGGTGAATACGGGACCAGGGTCCCCGCGGTATCTCCCATTCAATTGGGATTGCTTTTGGTGGGGCGTTGCTCACTTCCTGGCATCTATGACAAGCTTTAACCCAATTCTCGATTTGCTTGTCGATGCCCAGCCACCATGCGTAGCTTCGTGCGAGGGCTTTCATTCGCACGATACCAGGGTGGCCATCATGCAAGGTTCTCAGCAGCGCTTTCTGGAGTCGTTCTGGGATAATGACTCTATCACCCCAGATGATACAGCCCTTTTGAGAGAACAACTCTGTTTGTCGAGTCTTGAATGGTGCGAAGTCATCTGATAACTGGTCCAATGGCCATCCGCGTTCTACCCAGCTTAGGACTCGCGCTAAGGTGGGGTCTTGTCTGGTTTCTCTCGCGATATCTCGGGCAGTTAATGGTGGTGCGTGGAGTGTCTCAATCTGTAACATGGTTACTGTTGGTGCGGGGTCGTCGAGAGTCTCTGGAAGCGGTGCTCGGCTCAATGCGTCGGTGTGGGGAATGGCTTTCCCCGGGCGGTATTGCAGCCGATAATTATAAGCAGCCAAGAATTCTGACCAGCGAGTCATCCTGGGGGATAATATGTAGGGAGTTGGCTTATCTCCGGCTATTATCCCCAATAACGGTTTGTGGTCAGTCATGATAGTAAAAGCCCGGCCATACACATACTTGTGAAATCTTTTAACAGCAGATACAATTGTGAGGGCTTCCCTATCGATTTGGCTATAATTTCGCTCAGTTTTTGAAAGCGTATTTGAAAAATATGCAACAGGGGCTTCGTTACCATTAGGCAGTACATGGCTCAAAATGGTGCCCACTCCGAAAGACGAAGCAACACATGTGATATTTAATGGCAAAGTCTCATTGTACTGCATGAGTACAGCATCAGAAGTCAGTAGTTTTTTTACATTACGGAATGCCTGTTCTTCTTTATGACCCCATAACCAAATTGCTTTTTTGTCTAGTAAACGATGTAATGGTTCAGCGACAGTTGCTTTATGTGGTAGAAATACATTATAAAAATTGATAAGGCCTAGGAACACCTGGAGATCGGCCTTGTTCCGAGGTCTGGGAGCGTTTTTTATTGCTCTCAATTTATTGTCGGTAGGGTGGATACCCTGACTGTCAATTAGATACCCTAAAAACTCGACATGATCTGTACACAGTTTACACTTATTCTTTTTCACTTTAAGACCGGCGTCTTGGAATTTCTGTAGAACTAGTTTTAAACGATCCCATAAGATTTTTGTAGTAGGTGCAGCAATTAATACATCGTCAAAGTAGGGGACTACGCCTTTAATCCCTTGTAGTAGCCTCTCCATAAGGCTCTGAAAAATTCCCGGGGCTACACTGACTCCAAATTGGAGCCGGGTACATTTAAAGGCATTTTGGTGCGTCACAATCATTTGTGCCTGTGCCATCTTTTCATCAACAGGTAGTTGCTGATATGCCTGAGCTAAGTCTAGTTTAGCGAAGACTTTTCCACCCCCCAGGGAATGGAGGAGGTGCTGCACCACTGGCACCGGATATGTGTTTTGCTGTAGGGCGTGGTTCAGGATGGCCTGATAGTCCCCACAAATTCGAATTGAACCATCCGGCTTAATTGGTGTTACGATTGGGGTCTCCCAGGGAGAGTGATCGATTGGCTCTAGCACCCCCTGAGCTATTAATTTATCGAGCTGTTCGTCAATTTTTGGCTTTAAGGCAAACAGAACTCGACGGGGCTTAAGGCGAATAGAAGCTATCTTTGGATTAAGGCTGAACGATATTGGGGTCCCCTTGTACTCGCCTAATTTTTCCGCGAAAACGTCCCTGAATTCATGGACGAGGTCCTCCTCCCAGTCACTGCCGCTGACTCGGTTTATGCCTGCCACTTCAATGCCAAGTGGCATGAACCATTGGAGGCCTTGCAGGCTCGGCTGATCTTTGTCGATCACAGTTAGCGGTAAGTACGCTGTGCGATTCTTGAATGAGACCTGGACTCGGTTGGATCAACGACAGGGATTCAATTCCCTTGATCGTCCTTAAGAATAAGTCTTTGGGAACGGAGGTCTTGGCGCTGGATAGTGGGGATGAGTTGCTTGAGGGTCTTCCAGGAAACCATCGAGAGAGACGATCCCGAGTCGACTTCCATTTGGCAAGGCTGATTTTCGATGGCCACTGTAATTCGGATTTTCTTGGCATCCAAGGCAGAGGTGTGACCGATAATGATCGTCTGGTGAGCCTCTTCTCACTTCGTGGGGCGATTCAAAACTCGGTTTCTGTAGGAGTGGTTTACTGGTTCTCACCTTACAGGACTGTTTCCTGTCGATTGGCGATAGTTAGCCCCTTTTGAGGCCTGGCCGGGTCCTTGGAAGCTTCAGCAGACCTGTCCGATGTGGCCTCTCTTCCCGCACTCATGGCAGAGCGTGTCGCGGAATTTGCATTCGGACCTGGCATGGTTGGCTCCACAGCCGGAGCATGGGTGTAGGGACTTCGGGGTGGGGTCCCAGTCGGGACCCCACCCCGAAGTCTCTTCTTCGTCGCTGTCTGATGACGAAGAGAGGTCTTCGTGGTGGGCCGTTGATAGCTGTCCCTCTGACGTGGGTAAAATGTCGCCTGTCGGTTGGTGTACCGGAGCGCGGTTGCGGCGTAATTGGGCAGCCGACTTCCTGGTTGCTTCTGCTGCAGTAGCATCAGCGATGGCATCAGCAAAGCTGATGTTGTCTTTCGCCATCAGCTTGCTCTGCACGCCTGGTGCATCTAATCCCAGAACTATTCGATCTCTCAATGCCTCTTCCAAATCAGCGAATCCGCAGAGGCCTCCCAGATTTCGGAGGTCTGCTATGAAGTCGGCGACGCTTTCTCCTTTTCACTGGTTTCTTTGATAGAACTCGTGCCGTCTCACGAGCGTGGACACGGTCGGTGCGTAATGAGCTCTTAGTAGGGGTTCGAGGACGTCCCAATCCATCGCCTTTACTTCTGCAGGTTTGGCTAATGCTTTAGCCATCTTAAATACGGTTAGTCCGCAATGCATTAGGAATACCGCCCATTTCTTCCCGATTGTGGCATCCTTTAAATTGTTAGTTTCCAAAAACATTTGGAAACGATCCATGTAGAACTCCCAGTCCTCTTGCACTGGGTCGAACGGAGTGGGTGGTACGACGATGCCGGACATGGTTCCGTCGTGTTGCATTGTCAGTCACGTGCTCGGTGTTTCTTCTTAGTTCAGTCAGCTCCGACGTCTCCACATCCCATCCTCGTCGCCAGTGTTAAGTTTGGAGCATGGGCAAGAAAGAATGGAGACGAGCCTGTGGAACAATGAACTTCAACTCTTTATTTACATGGTATGACAGCTCAAACTGGATGACCGCTATAGCCTTCCTTATATAGGCAACCCAATAACTATTTAACCAATAACAATCCAGGAGCGCTAGCTCCGTTAACCAATACGAATGCCCCGTTAATGGCCAATCAGATTCCCCTGAACGGGCCAATCCGATCCTGCCATTAACAGCCAATCAGAAGTGTAGGGCCAGAACCCTGCACTTGACTCCAAGCTCAAGATAACTTTATTAAACCTTTATGCATTCACAACAGATGTAAATCTCTCTTCCAGGCTATAAACATTGGAAATGAATTATCAACTTCATCTTCGGCTGGATCCTTTATTGAAGTTGGTTCTCTTTATTACTGGTCTCAAATGGCACAAAAACATTTGAAGCATATTGTTTGTGATTAGAAATAGATTTCACAGCAGACATTTCTGCAATTTAATTAGCAAAAAGGAAGATATGAGCATATATTCCCATGCTCTCTCATCATTCTGTGAAACTTCTTTATTCTCTAATGCATTTTCTAATGTGATCACTTGCACTGAAAAAGTTGTCCTCTCTCACTAGAGATCCTCATAATCTGCTAAACAATATTTTGGAAAGGTCTGTGAGGATTTTAAATATTTAATAATATTTTTATTTAAAGTTTTTTGTATAGTGATTAACATGTAATATGATATAGTGGAAGAACTTGCTTCCTTTGCTGAGTTTTTATAGTCATATTTACATTTAAGGCTTCTTTGTCTGCTAGATGTTTAAACTGGGAATAGTTTTATTCATTGGATATCATCACCGCTCATTGTAATGTAATAATTCCCATTTGGAAAAGATATCAACCTTTGCACATTCTTGTCAGAGTATATTCATGAACTGGAATACATCATGATAACAAGGTCAGCCAATGAATAGGCATAGAAACTAAGAGCCAATGAGGACTGTTTGGAAACTGAAACTAGAAGTAGCCTAGGTGTAGCTCTATATTAAGCTCTGCAGCACTAAAGCCATGTTAAGCTCTGAGTCTGTCTATTGAAAATGAAATTGCTTCTCTTCTCTGCTGTGTGTCTTGCTGCCTGCTGAACTAAAGTGAAACTGATGTCTATTTCTGAGGTCTTGAGTTGCTGTTCTGCTCTGAACTTATAACATGTCTGCTTCTGTTTGAGTTTGTTCCATGTTGGAGAAATCTACAACTGGTATTATAAAATTTACTTTATATGTTTATAAAGAAGTTAAATGAAGCCTCAGCCATCTGTATTTATTTTTCTGGTCCTGAATTTACCAGCAAGTGGTACTTTTAGTGGTTAGGCATCCTACTGAGCTGTGAGTTCTGAACAATTCTTCCTTCTATGATTCAAAATCATAAATTATAATAATATCTAGGCAAAGATCAATCTGCATCAGAAAACACCAAAATGTAATTAGGTGAACATTCTTCTTTGTCTAAAACGTACCTTGAGATCTCTTTGATCAAATAAGAAAAACAGTATTTTCATTCAGAAAATGTTGCCATTTCCAATCAACAACCATAAAAAAGTAGAAATCACAGCTCAGTAGGATGCCTAACCACTAAAAGTACCACTTGCTGGTAAATTCCTAGAGGCTGCAGTCTTGCATGTTTTCAAGGAACAAAGGCAATAATATATTTCTATATAAGAAACTATTGAGAGGAATTCAAACCTGGGATCATGCCCAATAGCTGACTTTTGTGCATTGGGCTCTCAAAATAAACTTCACCCCTGATTCAAGTAACCAATGCATTCTTTATTCATGGCTCAGAAATAAACCTGGTTAAGATTCCTTTCTAATATCTGTATGTCTTCCTTCCTTACCTCTCCTGCTTTTCAGGCCTCTCCTACACTTAATAAAATGGGGAGTTGGTGGGGGGGGGAAGAAACAAGCATACTCAACCTGGGGGGTTGGTGGGGGGGGTAGGGGAAGCCCCATACAAGGCCAATCATACTTTCTCACCACTACTGGAGTCTTCTAACTTCATGTTAAGATATGTTGCCATAATTGTTCATTACTGCTATTATTTAGAACATGTAGCTTATGTGATTTCAAATTGCAATACAGGTGGTCCTCGACTTACAACAGTTCATTTAATGACCAAAGTTACAACGGCACTAAAAAATGTGACCTATGGCCATTTTTTACAGTTATGACCTTTGCAGCATCCCCATAATTATGTGATCAAAATTCAGATGCTTGGCAACTGGTTCATATTAATGACCTTTGCTGTGTTCTGGAGTTATGTGATCACTTTTTGCAACCTTCTGACAAGCAAATTCAAAGCCAAATTCACCTAATAATCGTGTTACTAATTTATCAACTGCAGTGATTCATTTAACAACTGTGGCAAGAAAGGTTGTAAAATGTGGCAACGTTCACTTAACAAATGTCTCACTTAACAATATAAATTTTGGGCTCAATTATGCTCATAAGTTGAGGACTACCTGTACTGCATCTTAGTTTCAACTTAGTGATTTTTCAGTGGAAAAGATGAGAAGAAATATTTCACAAATGTCTGAGAAGAATAAATTGTAAAGGAAGTAAAACTTTGCCATATCTTTAAGAAAAATACATATGGATATTACTGAAATCACAGTCAAGAATATTTCACCTTCCCATCTTCAGTCACTTATATGAATGGAAAATACTGCTATAATGATAATCACAATTCTCACAGTTCCCACTCCTGTAAGCAGCAGCCAATGGAGTGTGATGAGGCAGAGGAAAGTACAGCTCAAAAGTAAGCAGTAACATATGAGGGAAATACAGGCAAAATCAGTTTCCTATATACTGAAAATCCAGTCACGTCAAAAGAAGAGAAGTAAGAAAAATATGACTTTCAAAATCTTATAGTTTCCTAGCAATATGATTCTCAAGACTTCCATTCAAGGGAATGAGGTGACAAATTATGACATTTTAAAGAGAACTGTAGCTTCAAAGCAACAGAAGAGCTTATTATAGCCCTTAAATCAGAGGAAACAGCTTACAAAAAT
The DNA here is from genome assembly GCA_033807585.1 of Hydrophis major. Taxonomy (NCBI): domain Eukaryota; kingdom Metazoa; phylum Chordata; class Lepidosauria; order Squamata; family Elapidae; genus Hydrophis; species Hydrophis major. The sequence goes on along the minus strand of CM066328.1, from coordinate 292,898,461 downwards.
TGTCCTTTAATACTTCACAATGAAAGATCACAGTATAAGATAAAACAAGCACCCCAACTGGGTACAAAAGTGTCCCACTCATCAAAATCTCTAATAATTAGGTGTGTTATAGATCCTTCAATACATTTTTTTTGTGTGTGTATGGAGGAGGAGGAAAAAAGAGGCTACTTTTGTTTTCTCTCTTGCATGCTATTTTTCCCAAACATAAAAGGAAAAGTTTCATTTTTATCTGAGAACTATAAGCATCTCAGCTTTAGCAAAAAAAAAAAAAAAATTACTAGCTCTGTCTCTGTGCTCAGCCCTGTCACTGAATAGCAACAGTCAATCCTTTGTAATGAGATCCTTAATAATTTACTTTTATCACTACAGTAGGTTAAACCACATCAGCATGACAGAGGAACAGAAGCCAACCTGAGGAGGGACAAAAGGTCAGAGCAGTGAGAAGACAAGGGATCAGTTTTATGTTTTATTATCAGAAGACAATGCCTAGTATGAGGGGAAAGTTCAGGCGAAGTCTTTATGTCCCCGGAATTGCCTTTGCCAAGAACAAACATCACTAGTGGCTTTTCTCCAATATACCAAGAAAACAAAGACACTATTTTTATGGAAGCTAGAAGATAATATGGGAAGATATGGAGAGGGAATCATTCCTAAGAAAATCTGTGTGTGTGTGTGAGAGAGAGAGAGAGGAGAGGGAGGGAGAGGGAGGGAGAAAGAGAAAGAGAGAAAGAGAGTCTAATCCTATGAAGCTGCAGCATAGTGTAGTAAAAACCCTGAAGAATTGACTTAATTTATATCTTTCAATCGAATGTCTAGATTGGAGTTCAGTTATCACTGGATATTGTACCAAATTTTCCCACCCCAATTCTTGGCACAAACATTTCTTTTAAAATGTCATATGTCCCAGAAAATAACTATGATTTAAATGCAAATGTTAATGCTTCTTTTTTCCTTAACTCTTAAAAAAACCAGAATGAATTAAACTTATGATGGAACACAGGATGAAAATAGACAATCCATTTATTGAAACATTGGAGGTTCATAAAATAAGATAGGAAAGTAGTGATAATGTAAAAATGAGGAATGAAATATATTAATGCACTAAAATACTGGCTGTGAGTTATAATATCCACACACTATTTATTTGTTCAATTTCTGTAGCCGCTACTTCAGCCAATTAACAGTTAAAACAGTTAAAAAGAATAAAAGAATAAAACATTCAAATAATATTTGAAAAAATGGGGTAAAAATGATCCTAAAATGAAATGGGATATTTCTGAATGTTCCTTCATTTACTTTAGCATAAATTAAAGACATAAGAGATTTGTGAATTATATTTCATTTTAAATGATCTTAGTTATAGCAAAGTGGCAAATTGGTCCACATCCATGTCACTGGTAAGGAAATAACATTATTTACCACAAACATGGCTCTTCCCATCAACAGTATTCAAAATTTCTTTTTTCTTTTTTATTTTTTATTTATTTTATTTTTTATTTTATTTATTTTTTGAAATTTTTTTTATTAATTTTCTACAGACAAACAAAACAAACAAAACATAAAAACATCAACTCTCATATGTACATCAAGTGTGTCAGTTGGTTCATCATTTTTGTGCATTCATTCTGTAGTCTCAATTACAATTATGTTACATAACAACTCATATTGTCAATCCAAACTTATGTATCCTAATATCACCAAAAAAAAAATTATTTTTGACTATATTTTTAATCATTCATGCTTTATGAGCTAACAATACTTTAAACCAATTTACTCTATAACAAATCCTATAATCATATCATATCAATCCTTAAAAAACCCTTTATAAATATAATGTCAAATAACAAAATAATAGCAAAACATTCTAACATTCTAAATATTCTATTATCGTATTTTATCATCTAGCCATTGATAAAAAAGATCCCAAATTTCATAAAATTGTTTATCCTCTTGCTCTCTAATTTCAAATGTCAATCTGCTCATCTCAGCACATTCCAATATTTTCTTAATAATTTCTTCCTGCAATGGTATTTTCTCATTCTTCCAATTTTTAGCAAATACAATCCTAGCCGCTGTTAATACATTTACAATCAGGTATTTCAAATCTTTACTATATATATCAGGTAAAATTCCCAATAAGAAGATCTCCGGTTTCAAGTTTATATGTTTCTTTGTCATTTTTTCCAACCACATGTGAATTATAGTCCAATATTTTCTAGCATCCTCACAAGTCCACCACATATGGTAATACAAGCCGGGTATCTGATGACATTTCCAGCATTTTTCAGATTTGTTCTTGAACATTCTTGCTATTCTTGTCGGAGGAAAGTGCCACCTGTAAAACATCTTATACAAGTTTTCTTTATATGCTGTTGACATTGTCATTTTATAATTTTGAGACCACAATTTCTGCCATTTCTCTAAATCAATCCCATATCCAAAATTCTTCCCCCAAACAATCATAGTTTCTTTAACTTGTTCTTCCTCTAATTTAATTCCCAGTAAATAACCATATAGTTTTTTAATCACCTTCTCATCTGTTCCCATCAAAATCTTATCTAAATCAGTCTGTTTATCATAAAATCCCTCCTTTTTGGAATCTTCATCATACCTTGAATGTATTTGTGCATATGAAAACCAATTCATCTTTATACCTTGTTCCTCTAAGTTTTGGATCGATTTAAGTTCACCCTTTTCATCTAAAAGTTCCCCATATCTAACTGTTTGTTCCTTCTTATAAATTATAGGATAGGAAAATGCTTCAATGGTCGATAACCAAACTGGAATTTTCAAATAACATTGTCTTTTTATCTTCTCCCAATTCAACCACAAAGACTCCCGTACATAATGTCTTCTAAAATAACCCTGTGTTTTAGTTCCCTTATACCATAAAAAAGCATGCCAGCCCAGCAGCAAGTCATGCCCTTCTCATGTCAACAACCTATGTTTCCTTAATGTTATCCATTCTTTCACCCACATCAAACTTGCAGCTTGATAATACAATTCCCAATTAGGCAGGCCAAAACCTCTTCTAATTCTAGCATCTTGCAGAAGCTTTAGCTTTATTCTCGCTTTTTTACCTTGCCATATAAACTTCAACATAATTTTATTTAAATCTTCAAAATAGTCTTTTCCAAGCCTAATTGGTATTGTTTGAAACAAAAATAAAATTCTAGGTAGGATATTCATCTTAATTGTTGAAATTCTCCCTATTAATGACAGTTGCAAGTTTTCCCACTTCTTCAAATCTGTAGTTATCTGTTGTTTAAGTTTAATATAATTATTCTCCTTTAATGTGCTACATCTTGTTGTCAAATATATCCCCAGATACTTAACCTTATTTGTAATTTGAATTTTCAAAAGGTCTGCCAGTTCTTCTCTCTGTCTCGATAGCATATTCTTTGTCAAGATCTTTGTTTTGTCTTTATTTATTTTCAAACCAGCCATCTCTCCATATGCCTCTATCCTTTCCAATAACTTTGGGGCTGTTTCTAGCGGATCTTCCAAAATAAAAGCTAAATCATCAGCAAAAGCTTGTAGCTTAAATTCTTCCTTCTTAATTTTCATTCCTTTTATATTTTTATCATCCCTAATATTTCTATTCAACACTTCCAAGGTCAACACAAATAACAAAGGAGATAGGGGGCATCCTTGTCTTGTGCCTTTCCTTATATTAATAAAATCTGTAAGTTCCCCCTCCATCATTACCCTTGCTGTCTGTTTATTATATATGGCTTCTATTGCTTGAATAAATTTTTTAGCAAAACCCATCTGCTCCAATAATAATAACATGAATCTCCAGTTCACGTTGTCAAATGCTTTTTGAGCATCTAGGAATATCAAAGCCATTTGTTTTTCAGGATGAGCCTCATAGTATTCCAAAGTGTCCAAGATTACTCTCATATTGTCTCTAATTTGTCTCTTTGCAGAAATCCATTTTGATCTGGGTGAATAAAATTATTTAAATATTTTTTAAGTCTTTCTGCTAAGATTGAAGCAAAAATTTTATAGTCTGCATTCAATAAGGAAATAGGTCTATAATTCTTAATTTGCAATGGGTCAGTCTCTTCCTTCGGTATAAGTGTAATATAAGCCTCTGACCATGTTTTAGGTATCATCTTTTTTAACATAACTTCATTCATAACTTCTAACAATGGAATGCTCAATGATTCTTGAAATGTTTTATAGAATTCTGCTGGAAGCCCATCTGGACCCGGTGCTTTCCCATTATTTTGTCTCTTAAATGCTTCATTTAGTTCCATCATTGTTATATTGCTTTCTAGCATTTCTTCAGTCTCTTTAGGTACCTTTGGTAAATTAGCTTCCTGTAAATACTGTTTGACTTTTTCTTCATCAATATTCTCTTGTTTATATAGCTGTCCGTAAAAATCTCGAATAATTTCTTTTTTCTCCTTATTCCCATAACAAACTTGGCCTTGTTCGTCTATTAACTTCAATATTTTTCTTGATTCCTTCTCTTTTCTCAATTTATATGCTAGCCATCTACCTGGTTTATTTGCATCTTCAAAATAATTCTGTTTAGAGTTTCTAATTTTCTGTGCCAGTTCTTCTTTCTCTATTAATTCCATTTTATGTTTAATTATATCCAGCTTCAATTTAATATCCTTTTTCTGTGGCATTTTCTGTAATTCTTTTTCAAGAGTTTTATACTCATCTTCCAAGGCCTTGGAAACTTGCCTTTTCCTAATATTCTTTTTCCTTGTATAATCTATTATCAAACCTCTAGCGTATGCCTTCATTGTATCCCACACATTCTGCGTTGAAGTATCTTCTTTTTTATTTTCTCTAAAAAAAAAAGCCAATTCCTTCTCCATCCATTGTATAAAATCTTTCTCCTTTAAAATAGTATTATTTAATGTCCATCTCGATCTTCTTTTTTGTCCTTTCCATTTAATTGTCATTGGGCTATGATCTGCCCAAGTACTTGTTTCAATACTTGTTTCTTTAATATTAGATATTAATTCTGTTGAGATCCAGACCATATCTAATCTGGACCATGATAAATGTCTATTTGAGTAAAAAGTATATTGTTTAGCTTTAACATTTCTTTCTCTCCAAATATCTTTTAAAGTTAATTCATCTGTCATTTTAAAAAAAGACCTTGGGAGAGCCTTTCTATTTTGTTTTGTTGTTGTTGCTATATAGTCCAATTTATTATCCACAATTCCATTAAAATCTCCCATCATAATTATATTAACATAGTCCAATCCAATTGTTTTCATGTGTAGCTTTTTATAAAACTCTTCTTGTTTATCGTTCGGAGCATAAATTGCAATCAAGAGTATTTTTATATTATTGTCCATTATTTCTACCATTAATATTCTTCCATCTTCATCCGTGTAAATCAATTTTGCCGGGATAGCCTCTTTGATGTATAAAACCACTCCTCTTTTCTTACATTGAGTCAAAGAAGTAAATATTTTCCCCAATTTTGGCTGCAATAACAATTGTTCATGTTGTTTTTTAATGTGAACTTCTTGTAAACAAATTATATCAAATTTTAATTTCTCTAATTTATGAAAAGTTTTCCTTCTTTTAACAGCCGAATTAAGCCCATTTATATTCATTGTAATCAGTTTTTTTTCTTCCATGATTATGCTTTATATTTAGGTCTAACAGCTCTCGTGGACCTCACTTCACGCTGTTCTTTGCTATCAATCTGTCCCCCTGTTGCTCCTTTCTCTTTTTCAGTCTCCAGTTGTTCATCTTGAAACTCAATTAATGAAACCTCTTTCTCTGCTTCCTCTCTTCTTCCTCCGAAAAATTCTGCATGAAAAAGTTCTGCATGAAAACTCCAACAGTAAAAGACACAAAACCAAAAAAGAAACAGGAAAAAAGGAAGAAGAAAGATCTTCAGGTTCTTCTAACCCTAATCCAATTACGAGATAGTCCACCATGAAAAAGGAAAAAATAAAAAGGCAAAAACAAACAGATCCAAAAATAATAATATTGATTGAAAGCAAAGAAAAGAAAAAACAAAAAGCAAAAAGAGAAAAGACAAAAAGTTCCTTCAAATTCTTCACACCTTAATCCACTTAAAAAATCTCAATAATCCAAAAAAAAAAAAACAATAACAAAGTGGTCCAAAAACATAAATAGGAAAAGCAAAAAAGTCCCAACAAAAAAGAAAAGAAAAATAAAGGAGAAAAAAGAAAAAGAAAAAGAAAAAACTCTGAGGCTTTTCCCTTTAAAACAAAAAGCAAAAACAAGAATATTACTAAAATTTGAATTTAAAGAAAAAAAAAAAAAGACTAGCGAGTGGGGTATATGTAAGAGAGCACACTGCACTTTGTTATTTATCCAAGGCTCTTGTTATGACTCTCTTCTCCAGCAGCTTCAAAGCCAAACCTCAAGTGTTGTTGATAACAGTCCAGGAAAGCACCTGCAATAATATTTTGCTGTGCTTTCCCTCTATCTTATCACGTTAAAATGTCCTTGAGAAGATGTCTTTTTGCAATTCTCTCCAATTCAAATAGAATACTTTCAAGCCTCTAGTTGGCAGTGTTACAAAGTTTCTTAATGCTCTTTCTCCCCCCCAACCGGAAAAGAGGAATAATATATACAAAAAAAAAAAAAATAGCCAAAGGAAGCCTCTATCCTAAAAAAAATTAAAAAATCAAAGGGAGCCTAAAAGTATATATAAAAGAAAATCCAATCCGGTTACCTACAAAGTCACAATAAAATCTTTCCCAAAGAATATAGAGAAAAGAGAAAAAAAAAAACACCCCAAGCCTCAATTTGACATCACTTTAAAAACGCCGCTCAAACAATTTCAATCAAAAAAAAAAATCTCACAGCTTCCTCCTCTCTTCAGAATGAACTTTCCAACCTCAGCGAATTTTCAACACTAAAGAGTTTTTCTCACCCAGCCGACACACTTCAATCCAATCACTTTCTTTCCGGAGCTGTCCCGACTTCAGCAGCTATGGAGGCTGCCTCTCCGCCGCCAGCAAAAGGGCTTCTTCCGGATCTAACCAGAGATTTTGCGATATCTCTGGGATCCTGGAACAGTGCCCTTCACGATCACCGTCTCTCCGGGACGATTTAGGTCCGTAAGGACCGACCAGGGGCGAAAATATCAGCTGCGATCTCAGAGCCCCGAGATCGCAGCTGTATCGCCGGCACGAAGCTCCGCCTTCTCCAGTATTCAAAATTTCTGTTTGTCCCATTTTCTTTTTTTTTTTTTATTAGAGTTTTATTTGGGTTTTCACAAAAACATACAAATACAAATCTCAAATGTTTTTTGAGAACAGCATGCTCCCGGATTATCACTTCTCCATACAGACATAAACTCAATTACATATTCATCTTATATATTCTAATCCATATCTTATAACTATTTTCACAGTTTTCTCATTAATTTTTCCCTGTCCTTGCTTTCTGTAACCTTATTTTTTTTTTTTTGAAACAAATTTTTATTAATTTTAAAGATAAAACAACACATCATTAACCATTAAATACATAAACACATAAAACCTCTTAACATTGTAAATCCTTACAAGTCAAACAAAACATTATTTTTATACAGCATAATTCCAATTTATCCCATCTCCATATGGACACACAAACATCTTTCAACAAGTTTCTCATTTTTTCTCTTTACTCCTATTCAATTTCATTTCTCTTCCATATTTATCCATTTTATAGTCATCATATTCTTTTCTTTCTGGCTTGTATAAATTATTCTCGTCTAGCATTCCTCCAAGGTTTTATTGATTCTTTCCTTTTTTTTTTTTTTATAAAAAACAAATTTTGTTAGTTTTACCATAAGCACAGTACACAAACATACAAACACAAAACATAAACAAAACTAAAAGATCTTTTCTGAAGGTTGTCTGTTCCCGGGTTAAAACTCTTTACACAGACACAAATTCAAACATCATATTCAACCCATATCTCCTTCCAAATCTTATTATCATTTTCTTTTTTATATATATATATAAAAACCATTTTTATCAGTTTTATAAAAACAATGCACAAAAAATCAAGGCATAGCAGCTTATAAATTCTTTTCTAAGAAAAAATAATAATAATAGACCAATAAAGCATAACATTTCCAGATTATAATATCAATATTTCATATAATATTAACTTCATATCTTGTCCCTACTTCTCTTTTCCATCCAAATTATTTATTAATTAAAATTTTATTGCCTTTTATCAATACACAAAATCCAAAAAAAAAAAAAAAAGCATATATATCCTTCCATATCTTATTACCATTTTCAATAACATTCTTTGTCTGTTCTATTTCCAATTATCCATTCATCTTTTTTTTTCTTTTACTATACTTCTCCTGTACACCAATTGGAGTAACATCTATAACTCATTACCCTAACTTAGAAATACTACATATAGCAATCTTTCTTGGGATTCTGTTTAAAAAAAAATTCTAAAATTACATAATAAATTTTATATTCTAAATATACATATAAAAACACACTCTTATATACCCTCCAGAATCCCTCTTTTAATCTAAATTAAATTCACCCATTATCTCTAAATAAACTTTTTTTCCTTAGGTCTTGCTTCCCCACATTAAGGCTTCTCCTCCCCCTCTTTCTCTCTTGCTTATTCTTCTCCTTGCCCTTTCTACCCCTTTGTTTTTTCTCTTCACTTTTCTTGCTCCTTTTCCTTTGCTTTCTAACCTTGCCTCCATCTTTTCGCTCATTTTTCTCTCTTTTGGTTGTTTTTATAATTCTTAAAATCCCCTTTTTCTTATCCTTTTTGTCCTCCTTTCCAGAAGGGACCCATTGTTCATCAAAGATGGCTTCTTCTTCCTCTTCTTCCTTGTCCCAGTCCTTCTGCTGCGTAATCAACTTTTCAAAGGAACATAACGCCATTTCTAAGAATTGAAACAAAGCGCCCAAAGTATCTTCTTTTTTATATTTTTGATATTCAATCTCTAGTTCATCCACAGACGATGCCATTATGAAAAGGGAAACTTTTTCCAAAACAACCACAAGAATTTTTAATCAAAGACAATCAAAAGCAATTAAGAAAAAGAAAAAAAGTTCCAAAAGTTAATACTTTTCTTCCTTCTTCTCTTTCTCTTTCTGAATTAATTTTTAATCAAAGAGGTCCAATTACCATATATCTTCTTTTGGGATCCACAAAGACGTTCTAATCAATCTCCTCCTTTTTCAGCTTCTGCTCCAATTTTTTCTTTTCTCCCTTCCCACTTGCAATGAGAATTTTAATAATCAAAAATCCATACCTCCAGCAGAGATTTTCCAATTTCTCACATTTTTCAATGTCCAAAAATCCCTTTGTCTCTTATCTTAGCTTTCAAAACAATCCACTTTCAATGTCTAATATATCCAAATATTTCTGCTTTTTCCGTGGGGTGGGAGAGTTAAAAAAAAGAATTCCCTTTAACAGCTTCTCCGCCGCTTTTCGCTCTTCTTAGGGATATGTAACCTTATTTTTAATTATCTCATTCCTTTCTAAGTTCAATTACATATCTTTTTCTAATTTTCAGTATCTTTCTAATCAATATTTTTATACTTTTGTCTGTCCTGTTTCCAATTTCATATTTTCTTTTCTCATAGAACAAATGTTCCCCTGTAATTACTAGACTAGAGTGTAACACCTTTGTATCTTTTAATTATTATCCATTCAAATCTTATTTAAAGTTTAAATTATGCCTTTACAGTTATAACATTCATTTTCTAACCTCTATTTTATAACACATAACTATTATCAACCGAATTCTGCTTGGTACATTTCCTTAAAAATACACACTAAGTTCTTGAAAAAAAATGCCATATATAACAATAATAAATTAAATGATTATTCTATTCAAGTTCAGCTCAACCATTAATATTGATAGCAATCTTTTACATTTCTATTTAAAACATTTCTATTTTTTAACAAACATTACTTAGTAATATCAGTTGTCATTCACTTTAATCACCTATATTTCATATTTTACTCATTATTGTCTTTAAACAAAAAAACCAAAACAATAGTTAACAGTAGACAATAAAATTATTATTCTTATTGAAATTCATCCTATCAACTGATATTAATTTCATTAAAAATATTTCATGTTTCTTTTCAATTATATACTTTTTTTTAGTCATTGAGAGCCTTATTCTCTTATCCTCTTTGTTTCATTTAATTACTAACAAATATTCCATTACACATCAATGCCAATTTTATCTATCACTTTAATTATCTATCATATTTTTTAACTCTTTTCTTTTTCTAGTATAACAATGCTATCTCATGTAACCTTGCCTTTAAGTTAACCATTGTCTCTGTATCTTTTAAATAGACTTATACCTTTAATTCTTGTACACTTTTCCTGTTTCTGTCCTTTATAACTTCTTTTCCTTTCCATCTTCCCCCTCTTCTTCTCCCCCCCATTTTTGTTCCCTTTTCTATCTGGTTCTCCCTTCTGTGATCCTCCCTTCTGCTTCTTCCTAATGTTATAGTTACTTTTCAAATTACTCTTTATTTTTGGTTGTTGCTTCAAATCTTAAGTTTTTAACTCCCTTTCCCCCCTTTCCCTTTTTTACCCAGCTTAAAATTTCTTGGTCATTAAAGAAGGCTTCTTCTTTGTCCCGGCCTTCTTGTTCTGCAAGCATTTCTTGTTGTTTTTCATAGTTCAAGATCTCCATTTCTAAAAATTGAAATATGAAGCCAGAAGATCCTCTTCCCTCTTGTGCTTCTTCTTTTTGTTCTTTAAGTCTCATTTTTCACTCTTCAAGAAGTGATGCCATTTTAAAAAATTTTAAATAACCCCCAATTGATTTTATTTCATTTCATTAGGCTCCACCATCCAAAATTCCAGGAATCACCTAATAATCCAAAGCTGTTTCTTGCTTCTTTTCTCATTTTCTCTTTCAAGGGGCTTTGTTATCTTGTAACAAAGTTTCAGCTACAATGTGTCCTTTACAAGTCCTGTTAAAATTCCACTGTCAATTCTTTTTACTTCCAGGTAGTCTCCTCCATTTTTCCAGATTCCACCTTCTTTTTTTTCCCCTCCTCTGCTTTCTTTCTTTTTAAAAATTTTTAAATTATCCAAGAATCTTTATTCCTTTGACACTTTGTTTTCAGATAGAAATAGCCTGTTAATGTCAAAGTGGATTAATATCAATTTCTTGTTCAAATCTCTTCTTAACATTCCAAGTCATTTAAAACTGTCAATATGAGAGAGAAAAAACCAATTCTTTTTCCCTTTCCCTTTCTCTTTCGCCGCTTTAAAAATCTTTTTTAGGAATGGTATTAGTCTTTGTAATTCAAGTTCCAGGTACTTTAAATAGATGTTTTCTCCATTTAACCCGGTCAGTCAAACTTTCTCCTTTAAACTTCCTGATGCACAATCTTGTCCAGTCGGGTTCTTCTTTGAGGTGGCCATTTCTGACCACCGCTGCAATCGCCTTTGGGAAAGGGAGTAATGGCCAGCCGAGGAGAGAAATGCAGCTCTCCTCAACCCTGATGGTGGTCTCTCCCTTCTTCACCACCTCTACGGGGTGGCTTCAGCCCCGAATCCAAGCAGTTCAAGGTGTTTGAGCAGCGAACACGGATTGAAACTGCACACGATCACAGATTTCAGTCTATCACCGACGAAGCCCAAACCTGTTTGTCCCATTTTCATAGAAGAGGTATCTTAAAAAATAGGGAAAAGAATATACCTCCAATCTTCAATACAATTGCCCAATTTTGATACTGTTCTCTGCTATAAATTTGCACACAGCTGCAATTAACACTTTACATAAAATGCAGAAATCCTATTAAGAGCTCTTTCATCGCATGTCTAGATTAGCTTTTAAGGATGAGACATAGTGATAAATCATAAAGTAAGGAGCAAATTATAAGGAGTTTGACACTAATGAAGAATTCCTCTCTCTCTCTCTCTCACACACACACACACAGAATAGTTGCTTGAGGAAAGACATTTTCAGATTTGTAACAATAGATAAAAATCTGCACTTTAAAAAAAAACCTGATATATTAAGTAAAACCAATCCAAACAATTAGCAAATATTCTTCTTTTCTTGTTATCTAGAATATTTCTGCATCAACCCTTCATACATTGAAGTCTTTAGACAAAGAAAAGAAAAAATTATGTCAAAGTCAGCAACTAGATTCACACTCAGGCCACTCTGACAATAAAGTCTTGTTCTTATGGCTTTCCACAGAGAAATACCAGCATTATAAGATATTCTGAAACTTTCAAACAAAGCCAATCATGAAAACAACACTTTTATTTTATTATTTTCAGAGCACTGTCTTGTCTGGTGACAAAATGGAATTCTGCTCTATTGCCATATTTGACAGTCCTCAAATGTAATATATTTGGAGAATACATATGAAGTTAGTGTTGCTAAGTCTGGCTGAGTAAGGCTTGATTGTATTTAATTTCATCATATGACATTTCTGTAAGTCTAGATCTACTTTCCTGTTGATAAATTTTATTGAATTCAGCAGATCCAACTACTGAGTACATCTATTGCATTTCCCAAAGTGATTATTTTGTCAGAACCAAAAAGAGCATATCATAATTTTCCATTTTCCATTCAATTATTTTACTCATTAGAAATACATAACTCATTATCCTGCCAGAATGAAGGATATTTAAGTCCTATCACTTTTACCATGAAAGTGATCTATGTAAATGATGCCTAATGAACTCTATAGGAGTTGCAAATCCTTCTCATTGACTGGATTGTACCCAGCTGAATCAGTGGCACTTAGCAAAATAAAAGAAATAATCATAATGAAATGCTGAGTATAAAGGGCTGCATTATTTTTTTCCACAATCATTTTCTCTGAAGAGAACAGTATAACATAACTCTTTTCTCTCAGTATATAGTCCAACATTTCTCTATCTTGGATCACCTTCCGTTATTCTTACCTGAACAGGCCATTTTAAAACCATCTCATGCCCTACAGAAATCATGTTTTGTTTTAGTTTTTAAAAGAAATGAAACTGGCTAGCAAATCCAATTGTAAAATGCTGCATGGTCAAAGTGGTAGAATTTCCCATCCTCTTTCCAAGATTATATGCCAAAGTACTGCAGAACATATGATATTTCTCCAACTATCTTTTTTTCCCCCTTAATAACTTCATCAACACAATATTGCTTTCACAAGCCCTTTTAGATGAAATTGCAGATTCAGGCAGAATTTTCAAATATAATCGCAGCCCAAACCATGCTCTAACGCCTTCAACTGCCAAACTTGTATTTATGTTTTTAGAATTCCATGTACAAAAATGAAGCAGCTGTTATGAACAACCGTTTAGCACAAATCGTATTTTTTCCAGAACCACCAAAGAGCTGCCAATTAACTAAGACAGAGAATACTCTTTTCTATTTCTGAAGTTCCATTACTTCTCTTAATTTTAAAACCAGAAGTAAAGCAGGGAATAACCCTGCAGTAAATTTGAAGGTGACATCATCCAACTATGCCAGTCGCTCTCAACAGCCTCCTAGTTTTGCTTTAGGAGGGAAAAAAACACCATCTGCGTAGGAGTTGATCTTTGAAAGACCCAAAATTGTAAATTCATCAACTAGGCAACATTCATCACCTTGACTTTGTTTGAAATGGTGACACTGGAGGAGTCTGAAGTAAGCCTAGAGGGGCAAAAGCTAAGGCTCAGGAAACAAACAAGCTTCAGGTCAGCCATAATGGCCCAGTAAAAGGCATACAAATCCTCAACACAGTAGATATATTGTCCTGGTGAAACATGGAAAGGATGAGGGAGGCAGGAAAGTCAGGAAGCCAAATTGGAGTTATGTGGGATTGACAAATAGCCAGATTAGATTACTCAGAAAAGGTAGGAAGCGATAATGAGCAAGTAAGTTTACAAAAACCATGAATAGGGAAAGATTTAAGAACATTCAAAGTGAGTCAACTTCCTGGTGCACCAGGTTATATAAGCATTTTTTTTCCCCTAAGAAAATAATCAAGTAGAGTTAGGGCATCTGTAGATGATTTTATATTGGCAAATCTACTTCTACAACCAAGTTACAAACTGTTGTAGTTACCTAGTGGTGTGTTGTTGTTGTTTTGCTTCCTTCATTTTTTATGACCATTTTTTGGAAATTAAAATAAGAATTATGTTCCAATTTAGTCAGAATCAGCTGAAGTAAATTTGGAGAACTTCTTCTCTTCCTTTTGGCACCAGTAGCAAAGTTAATATTGATATCAATGCTTAATAAGAAAGCTCTTACTGAAGCATAATCACAATCAAATTGTTGGAATAATGCATTAGAATACTAATAGTGTGTGTAGTGTCTGTGTTACAATTCTTATTGTAAGAGAATTAGGGAAATGTTCCTATTTGCTGATATGAATAATACAGCAAATAATACAGCAATAATATATAAAAATTAAAGACTATAGACCCTTTTCCCCAAAATTAACTGTCAGTGTAGCTAGTCATTGAGAAACTGTATTTACTTCAAAAAGCCAACCAAATATTACACTGAAGTGCTTGGGATTTTGATTGACTCATCAGAAATAGAGCACTTTTTAGAATGCAAACTTCATCTTTTCTTTAGAATATTAAATGTGATAAGGAATATGACCAAATACTGAGTTTGTAAATATGGTTTTTTAAAAATAGATTTTATTGAGTATAAACATTAAAAACATTGAACTTCATTGGTCTTCTTTGACATACATTTTTGTCAATACATTTTGCATTTAGAAAGATAAAGAAGTTATGTACAATTATATACATTTATATACATACATACATTTAAACTTTGAAATTTTTAAATCTTTCTCATTATTCCTCAAATATGAGGTCCCTCACCTCTTCCCTATTTCACCTTAAATTCTTATTTCAATTTTATGAACTCCCTTTCATGTCCCTCCAGTAGTAAAATTTATTCCATATTTTATGGTATTCTGGTTCATCTTGATCCTTCATTTCTAATGTCAACCTGTCTATTTTGGAACATTGTAATATCTTATCAATTGTAACATCCTCACTAGGGTTTTCATTTGCTTTCCAATTTTGGGCAAATATCATTCTTGCTGCTGTAGTTACATATATAATTAGATAGGTATCGGCTTTGCTAAATTTCTTTTCCATTATTCCTAGCAAGAACATCTCTGGTTTGTAATGAATTTTTAGCCCTGTCATTCCCTCCAGCCATGACCCAATTTTGTACCAGAACTCCTGAGCTTTTGTACACCATACATGATAGTACCGGTGAAACTCGAAAAATTAGAATAGCGTGCAAAAGTTCATTTATTTCAGTAATGCAACATAAAGATGAAACTAATATATGAAATAGACACATTACATGTAAAGCAAGAAAGTTCAAGCCATGATTTGTCATAATTGTGATGTTTATGGCTTACAGCTCATGAAAACCCCAAATCCACAATCTCAGAAAATTAGAATATTACATGCAATCAGTAAAACAAGGATTGTACATAGAACAATATCGGACCTTTGAAAAGTCTAATTATGCATTGTACTCAGTACTTGGTTTTGGCCCCTTTTGCAGCAATTACTGCCTCAACGCGGCATGGCATGGAAGCTATCATCCTGTGACGCTGCTGAGGTGTTATGGAAGACCAGGATGCTTCAATAGCAGCCTTCAGCTCTTCTGCATTGTTCGGTCTCATGTCTCTCATCTTTCTCTTGGCAATGCCCCATAGATTCTCTATGGGGTTCAGGTCAGGCAAGTTTGCTGGCCAATCATGCACAGTAATCTCATGGTCATTGAACCAGGTTTTGGTGCTTTTGGCAGTGTGGGCAGGTGCCAAGTCCTGCTAGAAAATGAAGTCAGCATCCCCATAAAGCTCATCTCTGGAAGGAAGCATGAAATTCCAAAATCTCCTGGTAGATGGCTGTGTTGACCTTGGACTTAATGGAGCAGAGTGGATCAACACCAGCAGATGACATGGCTCCCCAAATCTACACAGACTGTGGAAACTTCACACTGGACTTCAAGCATCTTGCAGTGTGTGCCTCTCCATTCTTCCTCCAGACTCTGGGTCCTTGGTTTCCAAATGAGATGCAAAAGTTGCTCTCATCAGAAAAGAGGACCTTGGACCACTGAGCAACAGACCAGTTCTGTTTTTCTTTAGCCCAGGTAAGACGCTTCTGACGTTGTTTGTTGTTCAGGAGCGGCTTGACAAGAGGAATATGACATTTGAAGCCCATGTCCAGGATCCGTCTATGTGTGGTGGCTCTTGATGCCCTGACTCCAGCCTCAGTCCACTCCTTGTGAAAATCCCCAATACTTTTGAATGCCTTTTTCCTGACAATCCTCCCCAGGCTGTGGTCACCCCTGCTGCTTGTGCAACTTTTTCTTCCACCCTTTTCCCTTCCACATAACTTTGCATTTATGTGCTTTGATATAGCACTTTGGGAACATCCAACTTCTTTTACAATTATCTTTTGAGGCTTTTCCTCCTTATGGAGGGTGTCAATTATGGTTTTCTGCACAACTGTCAGGTCAGCGGTCTTTCCCATGATTGCGCTTCATACTGAACCAGATTGAGAGACCATTTAAAGGCTCAGGAACCCTTTGCAGGTGTTATGGCTTAATTAGCTGATTAGAATGGGACACTTTGAGCCTAGAATATTGAACCTTTTCACAATATTCTAACTTTCTGAGATTGTGGATTTGGGGTTTTCATGAGCTATAAGCCATAATCATCTCAATTATGATACATCACGGCTTGAACTATCTTGCTTTGCATGTAATGAGTCTATCTCATATATTAGGTTCACCTTTTAAGTTGCATTACTGAAATAAATGAACTTTTGCACGATATTCTAATTTTTTGAGTTTCACCTGTAAGTGCCCCGTTCTTTCAAGCATTTCCAACAATTGGGTGATTGGTTTCCATACATTTTGGCTAGACTAGCTGGTGGGAGGTGCCACCTATAGAACATCTTGTACAAGTTTTCCTTGTATGATGTAGCTAGTGTAATCTGTTTGTTTTGCTCCCAAATTTGCTGCCATTGGTCCAAATTTATATTACATCCAAAATCCCTTGCCCAGGTCACCACTGTTTCCTTGACTTGTTCTTCATACATTTTGAAATCAAGCAAGTATCTATAAATTTTCTTTATTTGTTTAACCTCTGGTCCTGTTAAAATTTTATCTAGTGCTGAGTCTTGCAGATTCCCCTTCTTTTTTGTCTTTTTTGTACCTTGACCTATATGGTTTCTTGGTTGGACTAGAAGATATCCAAGGTTCCCTCCAACTCTGTTATTCTGTTAAATGTTCCATGTACTTTTCTTGAATTCAAAACCCATAAACTTTACTTGTTAAATCTAAAGAAGCTGATAAACAATCTATTTCAGGTATATTTAATTTCAAGACAAAAGGATATCCTGAAGTATGACTGTAAGCTTGGAAGAATAGTAATCTATTTAATGAAGAATGGAGACAGATCAAACCCATTCAATGTAATTTACACAGTAGGAAGAGACTAGAGCAGGGGTGGACAACAATGATCCCTTTATGACCTATGGACTTCAACTCCCAGAATTCCTGAGCAGGCCATGCCAGCTCAGGAATTCTGAGAGTTGAAATCCATAGGTTGTAAAGGGACCATAGTTGCCCACCCTTGGACAAGTGATACTGCCCTCCCTGTCTCCCTGCTGGAGGCTTAACACATTTATTTTATTTCTTACTACCATCAAAATATTTCAGATGTATTATCTGTATTAAGAGTTGGATCCAACTCTAAGAGGAAGAGTACTTCCTCTTAGCTGTACTTCTGGCAAACATCGGTGTAGCAAACCTTATTTCAGGGGAAAGCAACTCTTTTATTGCAAAAGGAGGCCAGCAACATATTAGATGACTGAATAAGGGCAGTAAGGCAGTTGCAATTTCTCCACTATGCAAAAGACTATGCAAATTACTACCAACCTGCCTTCCATTGAGGACCTGTACAGTATGTATACATCGAGGACCTGCACAAATTAAAGAGAGGGCTGTGAAAATATTTACAGACCCCTCACATTCTGGACATAAACTGTTTCAACTCCTACCTTCAAAACAATGCTAGAGAGCACTACACACCAGAACAACTAGACACAAGAACAGTTTTTTCCCGAATGCCATCACTCTTCTAAACAAATAACTCCCTGCTTGTTGCCTTACAATTTATATTGACTGTTTCCTAGTATGATTTGATTGCCTTTTTGTACCCTATGACTATATTAAGTATTGTACCTTATTATTCTTGACGAATGTATCTTTTCTTTTTGTCTTCATTTTGAGAGCATATGCACCAAGACAAATTCTTGTGTGTCTAATCACACTTGGCCAATAAAGAATTCATTCATTCATTCATTCATTCAAAAGAGACTATCACTCAGCCCAAAAAGGACCCAAGCACCTCTCTACCAGCAATCAGCATTCAGATCAGCATAGATGAATTCCAAGGTTAACATCAGACCAGCAATCAAGTAAATATCCCAATCAAAGAACTGCCAAAGAAGCCAACAACAAACAGCCCAACCAAACAATCTCTAAGTCCATCCCCACCAACACTGACAGGGCAACCCTACAATATATAATGACAGCAAACAGCATTCCTTACTAGCACTGATGGTGTTACCCAGTTTGGATAAGGAAACATCTGCAAGAAAACAAGCAAACTCAGAGAAGCACCAAGGGCCCCTCATGTCAACCCTGAGCTACAAATATTCTCCTTCATTAATTTCTCCACTATAAATCAAAATTCATCCTAAACTGCACCCCTTCTTTACCACTTTAATTTACTTTAAAATGTTTTATATCCTACATTGTTCCTGATAGGGTTTGAGGCAATTTATAGTGAAACCCACAATGCAGGACTTAAAAGAAATGCCATTATTTCAGTTGTAATAAAAACTTAGGTATTAAGACATGAGAAACTGCAGTAGAAAACTAAACAATGCAGCAATAAAATAATTACAATGTTTCAGAAGGTTGAGAAACATTAACCCTAATACATGCCATTCTGCAGTTCCCTTTCCCCATTTTTATATGGTTCAGGATATTCCAACTTGCTAATCAGCTCATCTTGATTGCCATATATCTACCATACCTTGATCAAGGGTTAGGGTTTGCATTAATGGAGTAAATTGTGTCTGTTACCCATTCAATTGTACCATGCCATTCTAAATCTTTTATCCTATGACACAGGTGTCAAACTTGCCATATTGCCATCATGTGATGTTTCGTGACATTTTTCCAATTCATAAAGCTGGGGTGAGCATGGCCTGCACATGACACATCTGCCTTGTGGGCTGCCAGTTTGACACCCCTGTCCTATGATATTGGATATGGATATTGGATATGAGCCTAAGGCTCCAATGAAGGCATGTCATTATGGAAGTGGTTAATGGACTAAGATAAGATCCCCCCTCACTGTGTGCATCTTGCTCCTTTCCTTCTCATTTTTGTCAATCTTAAACCAGTTTTAGTATCACTATTTGTTGTTTTAATGCTGTAATGTCTTATATTGGTATTTTATTTATTGTAAGCTGCCTAGAGTAGCCTTTAGGTGAGATCGGTACCATATATGAGATAGACAGATGATAGATAGATAGATAGATAGATAGATAGATAGATAGATAGATAGATATAGAAAGACAGACAGACAGACATTCTTATGAAACTCTTCCCATCTAAACTACATATTTATTAAACAATTTTAATGGATATTTATGGTCTCATTGCCCTGAATGTTACATTTTATAAGGTCAAAACATGGAAGAGAACTATTGAAGCTCCGACCACGAACTATTATACATTATTAAAAGCTGCCATTAAAGGCATGCCCCCTCATGCCATAACTAAAGTGTGAGAGTGAGATATACTATAAAACTTAATACATTTATTTCTAAAAAATCATTCTCCAGCTTTTGAGATCTTCGAAGAGAGTCGAAAGAGATATATCACTTATATGCCAACATGTTGGCATGGCATTTTCTAAACATCATTGAATACCCCACTCAAGCTTCACTGAAAACTAAAATAAATGTAACTGGTAAGTGAATTAAATGTTTTTGCTAGTGTATAGTTCAAAAAATACAGTAATAAAAGCCAGTGTTTTTGCTAATTAAATTTACTAATTATTAGAAGTGTTTGCTGATGAAATATTTAAATCACTAATGGAACCTGAATGAAAGTGGTAGCAGAAAGCACAGGACTCTTGAGAGCTTGCTGAGAAAGGAATGTATTAAAAATATAATTGGTTTTAAAGCATGTTAGATTATTTATTTTCTCATGATTTACTGTATGCTGTCTGATATCTAGTCATCATAATGTTGTGGGATTTTCCTTCCAGCTTGTACACCCTTAATAAGTTCTTTGGAAAAGTTGCTAAGATGGTTTTCTTTTTGTGCCAAAATTCCAGTCTTTCAGAGTCCAAATTAAAGTTGAACAGCAAAGTAAAGTTTCTCTTGAATTGCTTTGGGAGATGCAGGTATTCTGAGATAGTTAACTATAAAAAGGCTGTCCAATCATTTTGTTGTTGTTGTTGTTGTTTTTTAAGAAAAAATAGATGATATCTGAGAATGAATCTGTACATTTAGCTACAAATTCAGGACTTTCAGATTTCAACCATTTCTACAACTTTTGAACTACAAAACTCTAATTACATTGCGGCAATTATAGGGAGGTGCTGAATCTTGTTGTTGTTGCCGCCATTGCAATATAGCCAAATTTGTTATCATGTTTGCCATTTACAGAAGAAAGGGCTGAGGGGAAAATTAAAAAACAAAATGGATGTGGTAAATTTATGGAGGCAACCCTACTTCTTTTTTTAACTTATTTTTATTAATGAATACCAAGCAAGCAAGACTAATAATACATCACTGATAGAATAGAATACTACTGATTAAAATCAAATAAACTTAAGGAGAAGAAAAAAGAAACAAAGGAAAAGAGAAACAAGACACTGCATCATAATAACATAAATTGGATTTAATCTTTAATCTTCTTATTAAATTTAAACTAGAAACAAGATATTGTTCCATCTTCTCATTTTTAAATAAAATGACATTGATAAAATGACATAGCTTGAATCCATATTCTTAAATATCAGCAGTATAGATTACTTTCCAACTATATAAAATACTTATCTTTGCCAAGCTTTAGGCTGAACAGCCAGAATTCTTAATAACTATCAATACCGTATTTCAGGAATATAATGTCGCATCTTATTTTTAACTCTTACATTTTTTCCAAAGCTGTATTAAACACACTATATATTGTAACTTAAAACCAAAATATGTCATGACTGCACAAGATCAACTCATGTAGGCCAGAAAGCAGAAGTGATATTCAACAGGTTCTGACCAGTTCTGGAGAACCAGTAGCAGAAATTTTGAGTAGTTCAGAGAACCAGCAAATACTCTCTGACTGGCACCACCCCCATCTATTCTCTGCCTTCCAAGTCCCAGCTGATTGGCCGGGTCTTCTTTTGTTAACCTGCACAGGAGAACAGAGCTGGAAAGCAAGTTAGTGGGGTGGGGAGTGAAACAATCATTGGGTCTGGCATGAGTATGAAATTCAAAATATATCTTCTGTTTCATTCTGAAAATGACTCCAGAAGATGGTGTTAAATATTCAATGATGCCTCATAAATATCCATGTATGCTGCATGTAAAGTGGAATCTGAGGTCAGATTCCACTCATTGGTCCAGCCACTGGAGGGAATAATGAAGCCTCATCAGTAGCTGAAATATTGGACAGCACTGGCTGTAAAATGCTGGCGCTGGCCTCAGCTTGCCGCTTTTTCCTGCATTTTGAAATAAAGAGTTTTTCTGCAACCCTCTGATCCTGCTCCTTCCTTTTGTGTGCCCATTTAACACTGGCAATGAAAGTAGGATCCTAAGGAAGACAAAGGAAGACAAAGGACCTTGTGACACCACAGCCATCTTCAGCTGACCAGTGGACCCCCAATGATTCCAGCCCAATCAACAAATCACAATGGCCCACCAACCACTATCCATTTCATTCGAACCAGCAAAGGAGAAATGGTCTTTGTACATGGGAAGATTCAAATTGAACCTGGAGTGAATGGACTGCAGGCAGCATCCGATGCAAAGAAGAAAGCTTTCTTCCTAACCTAGTACGACTCAGAAGCTCTCAATGCGAACAAGCTCGAGAACGTCTCCTAGGATGACCTGCATTAACCATTGAAGGGACATTTTGACCCAACTCCATCGTATCTGGCAAACCAGCTATCAGGATATCACATCAGAAAACTCAGGAAATTACACCATAAGAACTCAAGAAGTTGCAACACAGCAAATGACCCAGGATATCACAGCACAAGACTAAGGATACCACAGCAATAAGTCTCACAAGGTCATCACACAACCCATTACCCAAGCCATTACCAAACAGGAGGATAATGGAAAAGAGATCAAAACACAAATGACCCAGGAGATTACAACGCAGGACCCAGGATACCACAACAAAAGAACTCGCAAGCCAATCACACAACCCATTACCCAAGCCATTAAAACACGAGAGGCTAATGGAAAAAAGATCACTACAAAACAAACGACCCAGGAGATTACAGCACAAGATCCAGGTTATCTCCACAACAAAACTCACAAGGCCATCACCCTTCCCATTATATCAACATCAACTCCAACCAGTCAAGAGGCAGCAGCACAGCCAACGAGCCCAGCACACCAGCCCCCACCACTAGTATTTATAGAGAGACGGCAGCTCCGATCACACACTGCTTGCACTGGCATGAAGCCGAAAGCACCAGCCTGAGGATGGCGAGTGGGACCTCACCGAAATGTCACCAAGACACTTTTAATCTTACATGGGAAAAGACCCAAACACACCTAGACCTACATACCTGTACCCATGAAAATCTACGAAAACAAATACACACACACACACACACACACACACACACACATATATACATCATCAGGCTTCTGTATTGTGTTCGTCTGTGAGTCAGACTTGTCAGACAGTGAGTCAGACAAACAAAAAGTCTGACTCATAGACGAACACAATACACAAGCCTGATGATGGCAGATGAGATTCTGCTGAAACGTTGCTACAACTTTAAAAGCACAACTATAATGACGTGGGAAAATACCCGAACAAAGCTGAATACCATACATATATATATGGATATATATATGTGTGTGTATGTATATATATATATATATATATTTTCTTAAGTTTTTGTGGGTACTTACATGTGTGGCATTCAGCTTTGTTCGGGTATTTTCCCACGTCATTGTAGTTGTTCTTTTAAAGTTGTAGCAACGTTTCAGCAGAATCTTTATCTGCCATCATCAGGCTTCATCTGCCATCATATACCATATATATATATATGTGTTGTGACTGAAAGGATCGATCCTGCTGTGAGTTTTGACTCTGATGACTCTGATGATGAAAGGCTGGACCCTGCTATGAATGTGGAGTCTGAATTATTAGAAGACACAGATGTGAGCCAGGGGGATGAGAGGTTATCTGACAGACACTCTTCACCAGAACCTGAGACCTCATTCATGCCAGCATCTGATCCACAAAATGAATCAGAGGCATCGAGTGGGGAAGTTGACAGATCGTGGCTTGATGCTAGAACTAGGAGGAGACTGAGACATCAAATTGGGGGGAAGCAAGCCAGACGCTGATTAGGGAAAGTAGCACATTGCCTCAATGAGTATAAAAGGACACAGCTGGGTTTGGAGAGTTTGTCAGGAACAAAGTGACTGAATGAGTGAGGATTTTACAGCAGAGGCTCTGAGACTGAAGATTGTTTGCCGGGACTGGTATGCCGAATAGAGCGGGGTTTGCTGCTGTGGATTGTGATTTATGACAGCCGTTATCTTGTGAGAATACTTTCTGTTTGGATTTACTGTTGAAATGGCTGCTTTCTGTTTTGTTCGTTTGAATTTTGAAGGGGAGTCATAACATATATATATACCTCCAAAATATGCCATGCTAAATAGATACTGTTTCAGAGAAGCAGGATTTTTCTAAGGGCAAATACATTAAGCCAAATATTCAAAAGTGCCATTACTAAATTGTCTGGCAAGCAATATCAGTTCAGCCCTTAATGAATTTGCAAATAAATGTTTGTCTACTGCAGCAGCAAGTGCACAGATGCTTATTCTTAACTATCCGTGGATGTCAAAGTCAATGTGATTTATTAACTTCCATTGAAAGTTGTTTTCAATGTGAAACAAAGCTGGCAGAAAAGCGCTACTTTGCATGCAATACTATGATGAGAACTTTATCCCTATAATGTTTATAGTTTTCTATATGCATTCACTCTAATTGCTTCAGAAAGACACTTAAATGTCTTCCTGGGAAAAAAGTTGAAAGAAATTATTGTTCCCTTTCCCCTTATTTGAGGTGACTAAGTTGTATGGTATGAGTAGAGTTAACATTCAGCGATATATAATTAAATTCCACAAGTCCTAAGATCCACATGGGAAGAGCAATATTGTGAAGGAAATGTACATACTATAAATAGCTATGATAATTTGGATTCTTAAACATGTGGAAGCCACAAAAGAGGATATCTCTCATAATCCAACTTTCAAAGCCTGGCGCCTCTCTTCTTCCTCATGAGTTACAATATGCATGGAAGGCTACTCGAGAAGAAGGCTATATACATATGGCAAAAGGAAAATCTGAAATTGTATTCTTTCATTTCCTTTTGTCTTTAACAGTTCTTGCAGAGGATGATCTTTTATTCATCTTTTAGAGTCCTATTTTGCACAATAACAATGGTCATTCAAGGTATAAACCTAATAAGGTACATTGCCTCCAGACAGGTGGGATCAAGGAGATTTTTACACATTCTGTAGACTGGGTCTGTTTTTTTATCATTTGTTTATATATAATGCTACTCTTTGACCTATCCTATATTCATTTTTTGAAAGCAGATGAATTTGCTTGGAATTGGTTATAATTGGTTATAATTTTATGATCCCTACTGTTGTTAAACTCTCTGTAATTCAAGTCCACTTATCCAGATACACAGTTAATACTTTTCTCTTAAAATTAAAGCTATGAAAAGTCCACAAGGAATTAACTTTGTCTTTCAGGTTGGCAGTCTCCAGGAAAATGCTTTCAACAAGGAAATGTTAAACCAGAACCTATTGCCCTCTTCGATGATTTTCTGGGATTAGAGAAACACCATTTACCCTTTTATAACTAAGAGGAAGTTCAAATTTGCATTTCTGAATACATTTCTTTATGTGAGGCTCCATGGGATATTCTGATCCAAGGGCTGCAGTTTTCACACTCATCTTAGTCAAATAAATCACTTTTGTATTCCAACATATCACTTTCTCTATAAAGTAGAGCAAAAGAAATCTCTTCCATTTACAAACAGATCTTTAAAGCCTCCTCATTCAAGTTCTGGTCAAAAATAAATTCTATTAATAGCTACCAGAAACCACAACACGTATATTTTAATCCTGGTCAAATAGGTTCTTCAACTGACTTTTATAAAGCAAAATCTTTAATCCCATCAAATAATGTCCCACAAGTTGATGTATCATATTCTATTGGTCTTCTTTTAGGAACAACTTCAGTTAGTTTAACACATACTCTTTGTAAATCCAAGAAAAGAAGGTTTTCCAAATCGTTACTCTGATTTATTATTTGTGTGTCCTCTTTAGTTATTAAGAAAGCAGTCAGTTTCATATGTAAATCCATTGTGGCATAGTTTTTAATATCCTTCCAGTAGTCAGGCATTTTTAAATCCATTTTCAAATCCATAGCATCTTTTCTCCATTTCACTTTTGTAGTCTGGGATTTTTTTAAAAAAAAATCCATTTTCAAATCTACATTCAAATCAGCCTAAATCTCTATTTTATCCAATAAATTCTTTTTTTCTTTTATATCCTTGTTAAATCCATGTTTATAGTATCAGATAATCTTGTAAGTAATTTCTGATTATATTGTTCCCAAACAACTTTAATTTTTTCTATAGTCAAATACAAATATATTTTATTTTTTCTTTATATACACTGAAAGCATATGCACCAAAGACAAATTCCTTGTGTGTCCAATCACACTTGGCCAATAAAAATTCTATTCTATTCTATTCTATTCTATTCTATTCTATTCTATTCTATTCTATTCTATTCTATTCTATTCTATTCCACGACACCATTGTATTAATGGGGCTCTTCTCCTTTTATTGTATCCTTACATCTCTCAGATTCCCTCTAGTCAATCTTCAAAGTCCATTCTCACCACATGTTTATTTTCCAAACAACAAAATTTTCCCACAGGAGGATTTCTTACAGAGTTGTCAAACCCGAGACTCTTGCGACTTTACAATCTCTTTACAGGTGTGCTCTGTGCAGCAAATTTATGGGTGGCCGTAGTCAACTTCTTGATCCAGAGAGGAATTCTAGGAAACCAGGCTATACACTGACTCCTTTTATTACCGCAGTCCTTGGCTTCATTCCCATAGAGCTATTTTAGCCCACCATTGCTACCCTGGAAATCTCTTAGAAAAAGTTATTTTAGAGTTAAATGGCATTGATTTCTAGCCTACTGTACAGGGATAACAATTACCTATTCAGTTTTGCTGTTGAAACCCATATCTCTGCTAGAATTCAAGGCAGCAAACATAGCAATAACACTTAGACTTATATACCCTCCCATAGTGCTCTACAGCACTCTCTGGGCAATATGTCAGCATATTGATCCCAATAATCTGGGCCCTCCTTTTAATAACCTCAGAGGGATAGAAGGCTCAGTCAACTTAGAGCCCATCAGGATCAAACTCCAGGCTGTGGGCAAAGTTTGCCTGAAATACTACATTCTAACCACAGTTTCCTTCACCATTTTACTCTCACCAAGGTCCTGGGAAATATATTAGGCTAGGGTAGCAGCTGACCAAAAGTTATTCATTGAACTTTAGGAGTAAGTAAGTAGGGATTCAAATCTGATTCTTCAAGACTTAATGTTAATTATCTAGCCATTGCACATATTTTCCTTCTCTAACAAGTGAGCTCTTAACCTGGAGTTCAAGACTGACCAGGTTAGTCTGGGCCATCAGATAAGTTAATCTTATTTTCTACTAGTTGGCATTCATTTAGGTGAAGTTTAATTTATTTTGGAAATTCTTCCAAAGAACAGAGGATTTCCAAGCAACACTCATGGATGGAATTTGATGTTCTTACACTGATTAGTTACAAAGTGTCCAGGGGATGGGCATGATTGACTTTTTTCACCATCATCTTTCCAGTGGTGTGCAGCCTCTCTGGATTCAGTTAAATCTCAGTAAAAGACACAGAAGGAAAGTCCACATTTTCATTTGTTTTTTCAATAATTCTGCTACTTTTAATGATAAAATGGAATCTTCTTCTTGAGAAATTTGGGGATAAATTTTCCTTCCATTGGAAAAGACCCTTTGTATCTGGTTCTATTGTGGGTTCATTTGTTGCTTAGCGTAATTACTGCCTTTCTGATTATTCTGTGAAAGTTAACTAGTGATAGTACCCGATTGTCTTGGGAGCCTCAATTATTGCTCCCTAGTTGTAAGAGAAATCCCCTTTCCCAGTGGACAGGAAACTCTCTGTATCTTCGGAAGAATTAAAAATTCTGCTGTTGTTGCTATTTCTACTAATAAGTACTATGGGATGCAGACAACTTCAGACTCTATTAATTTTTAGTGTGACCACTACAGCTAAGCAGAATATCATGCCAACATCCTCAAAATGAATTTCTGCATGAGTAAAAAAAGTATCAATGCACAACTAAATCTGTTTTTAAAAGAAAACTCCCCTTTTATAGCCTAACCCTATAGCCCCTGTAGGGCTCTTTCAAAGGGAGCTGATGCAAATGTTACTGAGAATGATTAATAGAAAGCAAATTGAAGAGTCATTTATCAACTGGCCTGGCAGTGGGGAGGAGGGCCCAGGAACCGACAAGAAAATTCTAAGTTCCTTGAACTTGGTGTTGGATGAAAGCAAAAACAGGACAAGGCGAAAAATTCATGAATATGCTCCAGTTAATCTGTATGTGTGCTGCAGTGCTCTGTGGTTTAGAGCCATTGAAATCTGAAATTCCCTTCCCTGTTGATGTCAGCTAGTTAGCCAAGATAGTGCATTACAGTTATGATCACTGCACGGCACATAATTTAGATTTATCTCTTTAGGGATTCAGCTCCACCCCCTGCTAGCTAATATGCTCACCATGTTTAATGATGCACAAAATTTCCCTGAGTACAGGTTATTTATCTTTATCAGGGCTTGCTTTTGGCTGTCTGTCAGTTATCAACAAGAATATTTGTTCCTAAATGGTTTGTGCTCGTCCATATTCCAGTGCAATCCAGAGGTCCATAACATCGCTAATATTTGCAGTAAAAGTGCTTCAGATCTTCTGATATATTTTAGTAATCCTGATTTATGAGCCCCAAGTAGCTTTCCTTTTGATTCAAGGATATGAATGTCTTGACAGAAAGCATCAAAGACTCCATCCAATATAAAAAGCAAGTTGATGTATTTTGTTATTTATTTGTTTGTTTTTCTCACCAGACATACAATGACCCTCTATATGATTATGAGCTCATAAGTATGCCTAGAATCAAGATTGAAAGTGGGAAAACCTTCTTTTCCCTGCTCCGCTCCCACCCCTATCCCCAGCCTTCATATAGAAGCATTATATATTCAAGTCCCCTCTCTACAAAGCCAGATGTGTTATTTTCACCAGGACAGAATTTATTCTTATTCAAAGTCCCTGGCTGGCTTGCAGCTGAATATGGAGCTGGATTCTTAATCAAAAAATGTGAATTGTGGCATGCAACTGTACTCATTATCCAGAGTTTTTGTGCCACTGCTAATGTATCCATGCAACTATCTGGACACTCAACACTTTTATTTGGAACACTTATGCTTAACTTGTCTGCATCTCTATTTTTGCACAATAAAACTGTTATAATAAATGGTCTTATCAAGTATTATTGAATTCATCATCATCATCTATTTCTATGAATACTAACCTGTATGAAACGGGGGCGGGGGTTATGTATGATAGATCTGACTATTATTGGTATCATTTTCAGAATACAGTTTGATTGCAAGACCTCAAAATAGCCATTAAGTTTCTCTTTCTTACTTCTGCAGTATCTGATTTTTCTCAAGGCAGGGATTTATTGTCTTCTAAGAGGGGAGGACAAAATTAAGTCCCATTGAGAACTTGATCATCTGGGTTTTGTTTTGTTTTTTGTCAAAGTTGCATTGGAGCTGGCAGTTAAAATTAATAAACTACACCAAAAATAAAAATTCTAACCTACTTCAATGAGGTTTTCTTCCCCGTATAAAAAAAGCTGTAGCTCCTGCGCTGTCCTGAACATTCATGTGGGGGAAGAATATTTTGACTGCTACATTTGAGCCATAGTGGTTCACTACACAAGGAATTAACTCCAACCATAGAAACATGAGGCTCAGACAATCTAGAATGCATGCTTAACCTAAGATTAATTCAATTTATTTAAATGGGTTCTTTGAGGAGTAGCATGGAGAATCTGCATGACTTTGATGGTGAAGGTTGAACTT
This sequence comes from Hydrophis major, assembly GCA_033807585.1. Classification (NCBI taxonomy): domain Eukaryota; kingdom Metazoa; phylum Chordata; class Lepidosauria; order Squamata; family Elapidae; genus Hydrophis; species Hydrophis major. The sequence continues at coordinate 292,868,946 of CM066328.1, read as the reverse complement.
GCTCTCAAGGCTTCCTGACTTGGACTCAGCAGTAAATCATCCAACTTTTGACATTTCACAGTTTAGCACCATCTCTCAGCTTAACTCAGCAGAAGAGCCACAGACATTGGCACACCTGAACTGGAGTCTTTAATGCAGATGTAATGCAACTACCACAAAGCAAAGCTATATAATTGATTTCCCACTGCCAGTAAGTAGAGGTTTGTGATTTTCATGCTCTTCAGAGTTTAAACTGATGACTTCTTTCTCCCACCCTTTCAAATTAACTCAGTGCAGGCACTTGGTGGCCCTGAAACTGAGCAGTTATATTACATTGACATTACAGCCATCGCTGGGCTTGAAAATTGCTTACCATCCTTTTCTCCATTTACTCTCTTCCCTCTCCATATGAATTTAGAAGTGTTGGATCCTTCTCCTTTTACATCATTTTTGTTTTGACAACTATAGAGTTAGTTTATTTTATGGATTAGCCCATGTGAGTTAATTTTACGGATTATCTCATATCAAACTGCAGAGTTCCAGATACAAATTATTATAAAATCCGATAAAAACCATTCAAAATGGAATTGGAGACAACTGTAGAGGCTTACCCACCCTTTCCATCTTGACTTCTTTTTTTTCTTTCATCAGGAAATTTCTCTATCTCTAAATTCTACATGTCTTCTCTTTCCTAAGGCAATATTCATTTCATTTTTTTCCCTTGCCAGAAACTCTTCCAACACTCATCTCTCCTCCCTCTTCATGGATAGAGAAATCAAAGGCAAAAATATTTTCCCATTCTGCATTATCAGGAATTCCCTCCCATTTTAAAATTCTCCTTCCCGTGTTCTAACAGGGCAGTTTCAGCACTTTTCTTGTCAATCATGCAGTTGTTACCTTCCTCCATTAATTAACTTCTCCTCAGAACTGCTGACAGATGCAAAAACATTACTTCATTGACAGTCAGGTGCCCTGGTCTTATAAGGCATTGCAAATGGACTTACCTACAAAAGGAATTATAATCTGCTGCCTCTCAAGAACATACTTTGTCTGGATGTCCCTTCCAGTGAATTTTCAGGTTTTCCTCACCTGCAACATGAATCAAAATATCTTGTTCTTCCATTCTTAACATATTACCACATGTTCTTTTTGGAATCACAACTTCTGTTCCATGAGCAGGCAGCAGCTGTAGCTGAGACGGCCTTTGTCCTCTTCATCCCATATGCCTGTTTCACCCTTTTTTAGGTCACCCTTCAGACAGTCACTCATGCTCTGATCACTTCAGAGCTTGACTACTACAAAGTGGTCTATCTGGGGCTAGGTGCCAGTCAAGGTGCTACTTGTTGCCTCTAAAGCCCTTCATGGCATAGGGCATGGTTGCTTGAAGGGCTGCCAATCTCCCATATCATCCCAGCCAATTCAATCTACTGGGTTTGGTATGATCTGGGTTCCTCCAATTAAGCATATATTGACATGTGTTAAGACCTCAGAAGTGTGCCTTCTCTGGGACTTCTGGTGGCATCCTTCTCACTGACGGACCGGAGACTGTGATAGTCCGTGGCTTCGATCTGTGCTCTCCCCTCAGAGGGCCCTGCATTTGGGGCCAGAACCACCCTGCAGGGGTGGTGAAGAAGGGGAAGACTTCCAGCTGGGTTGAGGAGAGCTGCACCTCTCCTCCCTGGCTAGGCATTTTACTCCCCTCTGAAGACAGCTGTAGCAGTGGTCAAACATGGCCACTCTAAAGAGGAAGAGCTGACCTGGACAAAGATTGTGCAGGAGCAGTGAAGAAGAGGAGAGCATGAAATCAGGCTAACCAGGCACAACATTTAAACATAAGGTACCCCAGAATTAAAATCTTAAGAAATTTTTAAGAGAGATAATAAAAGCGGCAACCAGAGAAAGTGAAGAAAAAAAATTGACAGCTGAAAGTGGCTTTGAACTTTGAAAGAGGAAGCCAGAAGAATATATCTGTTTAAATTGGATAAATATATGATTTTGGCACTAAATAGGCATAATTAAAGCTGAACTTGAATGTGTCAAAAAAAAAAAAACCCAGTAATTGATATTTGGACTTATTGGACTTTTGAATTTTAAAAGTCCTAAATAGAGAAGGGAAAAAAAAGGGGGGGGGGGATTTGGATATAACAGAGAGTGCCATCTAGTGGTAAAAGAAAATTTTTGAAATGCCTGGCTCTTTTAAAAGTTGAATTTGATACAAAGTAAGTAAAACTTTGTTACAACAAAATAGAGACCCTGGAAAGTGGAAAGTGCTAATACTGAAAATTAAAACAAAAGAAAGAAACCTAGGGATTGTTTGGTGATTTTGGCATAAACTTAAACTTGTGGATATTGGACTATTTAATGAATTTGGGAAAAAAAACCTAAAGAGGAATTAATAAAAGCTGATTGTAAGAAATAAATTCTAAAGACGTTGGTTGAATCAAATTACTGGACAATTGTGGACTTTCAAACTTGCATGGGAAAAGACCCGAACATGCCAAGACCTGCATATCTGTAACCGTGAAAATCTACGAAAACATATAAAAGTGTTTAAGAACAAAAAGGAGTGCCAGAAGAGGAGGAGCTAATTAAAAAAGAGGCCATCTTAAATGAACAATCGGAGCAACGAACATTAAAACAAAGGGGGGAAAGAATGGGAATTAAAACTTGGAGATTTGAGGAGGCAATTAAACAGGGGAATGTTTTGAAAACCAAACAAAGTAAAAGGAAACAGCAGAAAAGGATATCACAGAAGGAAGTTTTAAAGAGGGAGGGGCATAAAAACTGGAGTAAGAAAAGGAGGGGAAAATGAAGGAAAAAAGAAGTAATAAGAAAAAGAACCAGGAAATAAAGAAATGTGGAAATCAAAAAAATAAATAAAAAGAAATTGTTTATTCAAAAGACATAGAGATAATGGTTAAATAAGGATTAAGAAAGGCAATTCTGCAAGGTAATGAGGTGTAGTATAAATGTATTTGAAGTAATCAATTACCTAGAAAGTGGGAAAATATAGATTTTTAAAATGGAAAGATTGGAACTGATGTTTTTTTGTTATTAGAATACTTGTTTTTTTAATCAAACCATAAATAGAGATAAATGGAATAAATGTGAAAAAAGAGAAACTATTATGAGTTTATTAACTATGTTTAATGAATTTAAGTATATTGTTGAAATGAATTATGAGGATTGCTGTAAGGAGATTAATATCAGTTTTTATGATTAATTGAATAGATTAACTTTTCTTTTTGGAATTATAAATGATGTGATGTAACTGAAGGGGAAAGTGCCATGCAGAATCTGACTTAAAAGGTATATGTGTTATGTAGGTGTTAGGAGATTATTGTTATTAATTCTTAAGGTGACAATTAAAAATTAAATGATTATTGGAATTTGAACAGGAACTAATTAAATGATATATAAAGTATAGGGGTGGCATACTTAAATTGGTAATTGTGGGGGAACATTTTTTGAAATGCTTGAATTTAGTTGGAATTTTTGAAATGATGAAATAAGAATACGCGATGAAATTGCAAACCTGATAGATAAAAGTATAAAGCACAATGAATAGGAAGATATGAGAATTATTTAAAGTTAAAAGAAATAGATTAAGAAATGAACTGAAAATATATAAAATAAATTTGAAGAAAGTATTTGAGAAAATTGATAGAAAATATGTAATGATAAGATATGAAATTAAATGTGAAAGATGAATATGTAATCAAGGTCATGTTTGTATGGAAATATGAAAACCTGGAATCATGTTCACTAAAAAAAAAAAGATGTTATTAAAATGTGGAAAATATAATAAAACTTTTTACAAAAAAAAAAGAAGAAGAAGAAGTGTGCCTTCTCTGTTGCAGCACCTGCCCTCTGGAATGAGATGCCCCAAAAGATCTAAAAGCCCCCATCTTGCTGATGTTTTGAAGGAGCCTTAAGATCCAACTTTTTGGCAAGTGTGATTGAAGCCCCTTTTTACTTAGATTGTTTCCTTTTGTTTCAACCTGATCAGTTATCCTGCTATCACTATTATTCTTTTCTTTTTTGTTACTTATTTTATTTATCTTGCTTTTCATGTTTTAAATCATTTGTAAACTGCCTACAGTCATTGTGTTGCACATTGCATATAAGTATAGTAAATAACAGCAACAACTAACCAAATGCCCATTAGGAGGACAGGAGCTCCACATCATCTTCCCCTACTTGTGTTGTTCATCAACTGTCTTTCATAAAACACCAGGCTGGATGAAAATTGTCACAGAATTTTTCAGATGGAAAAACTGTGTTGGCTTTCAGGAATCTAAAATAGGGTAGAATATGCAGAATTGAACATTTATTTTCACCTTGCCTTCTCTGCTGGTCTCTCAGTATGGAATAAAATTCACCCTGTTTTAATTATATGAGAACTAAGCCAATATAGTAAAGCCAACAACGAGCAAATCACTTACACACTGCTGAGGTCTAAACAGCAAGTTCAGAATGGAGAGCCAGTATGAACCATCCATTTTTGCTACTTATCCACTTGGGAAAATATTGTTCCAAGATAGAGAATGGCCCCTTCTCGAAGCGAAAGTTGAATGAGCTCATAACATAAACAGTAAAATATGCCTGAGGGCCACTTGTTATAAATTTCTCAATATTTTAATACCAATTCAAGAATAGAAAATAGATCCAATTTGTATTCTAGCTGTAAATAGTGGAAATACAGCCATTTTCTCTTCCAACCAATGACTGGATGGAAACAGTGATGAGAAAAGTATGGCATCTCTGATATGGTGAGACTGAGAGACATGACAAAACCCAACATTGAGAATTCAGTTTCTTCTATCTGTCAACATGTCAAATCTTCCCATAAGAGAGGGTTTTTGTTGTGGTAATTCCCCGTTAGGAGAATGAGCACATACAGGGAGACATATTTGAGAGAAGTGTTTGAATAATACACACAGAGCACACAGATACACTGTCCAGTAAATGTAGGTTTTTTACTTCCAGAAAGGTTTAAGTGAAGTCCAAAATAAGCAATCCAAAGTCATTCACAAGTTAAATCAGTCAGTTTTCAATCCAGGGATAATCCAAATATTAAAGTCCAGTGTCAAAAAACAGTTCAGTATCAGACTTACATTAAATCCAGTAATATCAGTCAATTAGAAGAAATGGAGCAACAGCAATACTTTCCAACAGAAAGAAACAGAGATACACTCACACTCTTTTCTTAGACTCAGACTAAGACAAACCAGGTTTCTGGCTCCGTCTTATGGCCATTTGAGAAACCACACCTAATTACAGTTTTGCATTTTCTTAAAGATACAGTTTTAAAATGTTTATTCTGGTTTATATATTTCTAACCCAAATAGCTATTAGATGACTCATATTCCTAACATTCTCCCCTTTTGGGTAAGATAATATATACAACCTTACATTTTAAGTCCATAATCTTCATAGCTACCCTTAGGCTTTATAGAGCCTTGGGCCTTTGTAAAATGATCTGCTATATTGTTTTCTGACATACAGTATTCTAGCTTAATCATTTTACTTTGCACACATTGTCTCACATTTAAATATCTTAAATCTGTGTGTTTCGTTCTTGTTTTAACAGCAATATTTGAAGTCATCTGTATTGCTGATTGATTATCTTCATAAACAACAATAGAATCTGTTACATCAATTCCCATATCGATCAATAATTGTTTATACAAAACTAAATCTGTACATAATAAAGACAAACATGAGAATTCAGCCTCCATTGTTGACAAACTTAGATGTTTCTATCTAATAGATCTCGATCCAATCAATGCTTTCCCAATAATATAGCAGTACCCGATGTAGATTTTTGTGTATTTATGTCTGTAGCAAAACTTGCATCAGCATATGCAGTTAAATTCAGTTCATCTTTAGGCTCTAAACACAATGCATAGTGAATTGTTTGTTTCAGATATCTTAACATACGTTTAGCAGCTTGCCAGTGCCTTTCAATGGGCTCAGCGTTAAATCTCGCTAATTGATTAACACAGTATGCAATATCTGGCCTTGACCAATTACTGAGATAAGATAAACTACCAATCAAGGATTGATAAATATTCTTATCAAAAATAGGACTTTGAACATCACTATGGCTAAACTCCTGGCTCATTGATGTTTTAGCCGGCTTACAAAGTTCCATTTTATAACTTTTTAGTAATTGGTTAATTTTATCTGCCTGTGAGATCTTGTATCCTCCCCTAGTTCTATCTATCTTTAAAACAAGATGTTGTTTGATTTCTCCTAATTGTTTTATCTTAAATTTCTGTTCCAACAGTGAGATTATTTTAGTAGCTTCTTTTTCAGTTTTGGTGATTAATGCTATGTCATCAGTAAATAATAACAATAATGAAATTATACCATTACTTTATCTTTTAAACAAACATGGATCAGCCATGCCAGCTACAAACCCTATTTTAGTCAATTCTTTTACTTTACATTGGTTCCACTCAAATCCGATTGCTTCAAGCCATAAAGACTCTTTTTCAATTTCCAGCAATCAGTTGTGTTATCATTTTTGAGACCTAAAGGTTTCTTTAAATATATAGTGTGTTGCAATGATGCATGCAGATATACTGTCTCTACATCCAAATGATTTACAATATATTTCTCATTAGCTGCCCACACTAATGCTGTCCTTAATGTAGTAGCCTTCAGACTAGGTGCAAACACCTCATCATAGTCATTTGCTGTTCTGATTGAACCCTTGTGCTACTAACATGGCTTTATGGGTAACAGTCCCATCTACACTAGTCTTAAGTTTATAAACCCATTTACATCCTCTGGCATGTTTACCTGGTGGTAACTTAACATTTTCATATACCTCCAGTCTTTTTAATGATTCCAGTTCCTTATCCATTGCTTTCTGCCAAGCAGCCTGATCCTTAGCAGGATACAGTTTTAGTTCACTATAATTACTTGGAACTGTATCCACTTGGCATACAACACTAGCCTGATATCTATCAGGTGGTCCTGTTACTCGGGTTGACCATCTTGGTAATACAGGGCTAACTGGTGGACTTTCCTTTGCCACCTGCTCCTGTTCTTCTACCTCTTCTTGTGCCTGTTCTTCTACTTCCTCCTGTTTTTCCTCTTTAATGGCTATTTGTTGTTTACTGATATCTTTAGGGACTATATCATTGCTGGATTCCTGTTCCAGTTTATCCCATCCAACGTGCTCAAGAAATTTTGTACTAGCACTACAGTAAACATGAGCTGTACCTTCATCCCAGAATCTAAATGATCTGTGGTTGGCCTCGTAACCCACAAAAAATAACTTCTTAGCTCTATGTTGCCCTTTCAGTCTTACTTGTGAGGAAATATGCACCCCTGCTGGAGCTCCAAATGTGTGTAGGTAAGTTAAATTTGGCTTTCTGCCATGCCAATGAGTGAATGGCAATTCTCCAGTTGTTGCATTTACTACATTGTTTGAAACATGGTTACTACACATTATGGCCTCACCCCACAGTGTTTCAGGCAAACCTGAATCAGATAACATAATGTGAGCCATGGCTTGTAATGTTTGCCCTCTTCGTTCTACAAATGAGTTATGCTGTGGTCTGTAAGGTGCAGAATGTTTATGCTCAACACCAGCCAATTTCAACATAGTTTGGAATCTTTTGTTAACAAATTCAGTCCCATTATCAGTTACTAAAGTAATTACTTTACTTTTCATTTTTCTCTCAGCAAACCTTAGCCAGTTAAAGAAATGTTGGAATGTTTCTGTTTTGTTTTCATAAGATAGCAGAAACCGTATCATGAGTAATGGTCCATAATACTCAAAATATAGCAGGCACCTTCTAAACTTGGTTTCTTAGGACCAATTATGTCAGCAAACACAACCTCTAAAGGTCCTTTGGTCTTAAACCCATTCAGTCTGTTTGTAGGAGTAACCTTACTCTTCTCCTGGCTATAAGCATTACAGTGTAAATACTTGCTGCAGGATTTCAATTTTACTCCCTCTGCTGATTCAACAGTTTGTTTGAGCATTTTGAAATTAATGTGCCCCAAACATCTATATAATAAATGTATACTATACATTCATCATGTGGCTCAACATTGTTATAAAGTGAGTTAGCCATCTACAACTGATCATCATGTATCACATATAAATCATTTTTTAAAGTAGCAGTAACCCTTTTACCCTCTTTCTCTATTATACAGTTATCTCCCCTAAAGGTTACTACATAACCAAGATTAACTAAAGCCCTTACTGATAGCAAATTAAATTTCAGTTTAGGGACATATAACATAGTTAAATGTTCATTTATACAAGAACAATATGCAGTACCTTCACCTGATGCGTTCATCTTCCATCCATTTGCCAATGATACATGTTATTTACTCGTGGACAACTTTACAAACCTGTTTCTATCCTTAGTAATGCATTGCGATGCTCCACTATCAACAACCCACAAATCATGGTTTACAGTTGAATTGCTAGACATAGCTAAACTAACATTCTTCTTGGCCTTCTGGTGTTTGCCAGTATTCTGTTGTTTTCCCTTCTTACAGAATTTAGCTATATGTCCCCTAGCCCCACAAGAAAAACATTTCCTAATAGTATAGGCAGTTGAAGACAAATCCTCTTCTTGTGGTTGTTCCTTCCTCAGTTGGTCCCAATCCAGCCATCTTCTTGCTTCTTCTAGCAATCTTCCGGTTATGTCAGTCAATGTCAGTTTATCTCTGGCCAGGACTTCCAGTGAAGATACATAATCATCATAACTTTCATCCAATGAGGAAAGAATGATGTAAAGTTGATGCAGCTCTGAAGATATCAGTTCTTTTTCATGTAGCTCCTGAAAAGTTTTTTTCATGAAGTTTAAATGAGCTAACATATCTCCACATTTTAGAAGATGTGCTCTAAACAGTTTATGTGTAAGATGTATGTGTGCACCTATATTGTCACGAACATAAATCCTCTTCAAATTCTCCCAACACTTAGCAGCAGACTCTTCTCCATGAATATGGACTAGCTGCTGGTCACTCAGTGTTAGTCCAATTATACAAAGAGCTCGTTCATTGTTCTGTTTAAAGTCAGCAAGCTTCTTGGCATCATCCTCATTTTCTGAATCCCAAGCATTTACATCTGATGGGTCTTGAACTACATTCCATAAACCTTCTCTACGCAGAAGTAGACTGCACTTCATAGACCAGGAAACATAGTTTGTTCCATCCAACTGGGTTATCAGTGATAGACTTGTTGAAGTGACTTGTGCCATCTTTACCAGGATAATAACCCACAATTAAACAGTAAACAGCTGTCTGTATACAGTACTGTGCATTCACACTAACTCTCAGTTATCTGAGCCTAGTATGGTCTGGGCCCTAACCAGTGTTGAGGTAATTCCCAGTTAGGAGAATGAGCGCATACAGGGAGACGTATTTGAGAGAAGTGTTTGAATAATACACACTGAGCGCACAGATACACTGTACAGTAAATGTAGGTTTTTTTTTTTTTTAATTCCAGAAAGGTTTAAGCAAAGTCCAAAATAAGCAATCCAAAGTCATTCACAAGTTAAATCAGTCAGTTTTCAATCCAGGGATAATCCAAATATCAAAGTCCAGTGTCAAAAAACAGTTCAGTATCAGACTTACATTAAATCCAGTAATATCAGTTAATTAGTTAATTAATTCCTTCCAACAGAAGGAAACAGAGATACACTCACACTCTTTTCTGAGACTCAGACTAAGACAAACCAGGTTTCTGGCTCCGTCTTATGGCCATTTGAGAAACCACACCTAATTACAGTTTTGCATTTTCTTAAAGATACAGTTTTAAAATGTTTATCCTGGTTTATATATTTCTAACCCAAATAGCTGTTAGGTGACTCATATTCCTAACAGTTTTAACTTGAAATTCTAAGGCTACAAACAGCTCCAAAAAGTCTTGAGTACAGGTACCTCAGAAACTGATACCCAGGTACCTCAGAAACTGATACCAGTTTGCAAATACTAGATAGGAACTGTATTAATCGTATTTAATTTTAATTAAAAATCAAATAGATTTTATAACCTTGTCCCACTCAGCACTTTTGAGGGTTTGCTGTTGGCAGGGCCTCCTGAAGAGATATTTAGTCCCCTGTTCACTTTGGCAATGATCTTACAGTCCATTCTCTATAGTCTCCAGAACTGTAGATCTTTTCATGATATGGCACACATACAGGGCCAGATGTACTCCAATAATACTCCAATAATAATAAGCCCATGTTTCAAGTACAGAAAGTTGACCAAATTGCTTCAAAGAACCAGTCTTGCTCCTGAGATTACAATATGGTTGTTTATGTTGGTGTGCATGTGTAGAGTGACAGAAAGAAAGAGAAATAGCAGCTGTTTATAGTGCTAGAAGAGTTCTAGAGATACTTCAATTAATAATAAATAATCCTGAGCATTGAAGAAGACAGAAAGAAAGAGAAGGAGGGGCCCTTCTTGTATTTTGGATACTTTTAGATGACAGAGTTCTGCCAGAATGCCATATGATCAATTTTTAAATCATCTATAAACACCATATATTACCACAAAGTTCCTCTACTTTGTCCTCACCATGTTCAACTCCCCAATTTATTTCCCTAGCAGCTAGCAGTTATATGTAATACAGATGGAGAGATGATATAAAATGACATTCTCACATATAAAACCTTTCACAAATAGAGGAATGACACCAAAGAAAGTATGATCCATCCAATCAAAAGCAGCTGCTTTCCAGGACATGCAGAGACCATATCTGGGGTTCAGAGCAGGAGGGAGAGATTATATTGTTTAGCCTTGCTTTTCTTCCACTGTCTTAGGATGTGTATAAATAAATGAATGGTGTACCCCTCCTATGATAAAACTCAATAATCCTTAGTTTGAAGAGCACAGAATTCTGCACAACCATCATTAGCTCTGTAAGTTATAGTTCAGCATCATCATGGGACCAAAAACTGCCTTACCTTTGCCTTACAACCTAGGTCAGTAATACTAATGTTGCCTATTATTAATGAGAGCTGAATCCCCCACTGAAAAATCATGTGTTAACAAATAATTCTGTCCTAGATTTAATAGGTTTTTCTTTCTAGTGAATGGCATTGTTATAAGAGTGCAAACTTTGCCACTAATAATATCCATATATTTAAGATGCTTCTGATATTAAACAAGACAGAAGGAAGTAGCTTTTGAGAGCATTGCTTTGGCATCCCTAATTATCATTCTACATCACCCAGCTATCATTTCCATGATTTACAACACAATCTTATTCTATTCCTTTGAAGGAGTTTTCTTTTCATAAAGTGTAAGTTTAATTTTAAAGGTATTGCTTGCCTGTGATCTATATTTGTATTTTGATCTATTATTTATATTATATTAGCCCCATGCTAGAGGTTGATGATTGTGGGATGTGTGTGTGTGTTGCTTCTTATGTGTGAAAAGGAAGGAAGGGGAAAGAAGAACCAAATTTGCATGCATGCAAAACATCTATTAGCATTAGAATGCTGCCATTATCCTTTCTTCAGATGACAGCACTATCTAGAGTTATCAACTAAGATCAAATCCCCTTTCTGCTCTGCATTATGGAAATACAAGGCATTAAGCAGTCCCTGTTTTTAGACACTAACAGCAATTAATTAATTAATTAATTAAAGATAGGCAGCCATCTCATAGGAAGAGTTAATTTTAATATTCCAGGTTTTCAAAGGCAGGAAATTGAGAAGAAAGTCATCATGACACTTCAAGTGTATTTGTGAGCTCCAAGTGCACATTTATTCTGTGAAGCAAGATAGACAGTAGGTTTTTTGATGAAAATCATCTACTGTATATGGGTACTGACTGACAACTTGGTTTGTCAGTCTTCTGATTTTGTACAATGCTGAAAAGAACGTTATGGGTTCTTCCATCCTAGGTTGTCAACCAAATTAATTGTGAGGAAGTTACAAAACAAAGGCATTACACATGTTCAACTTTAGCTTTGTCTGATACCTAGGGTATAAAATTACTGTTTAGCGATGCTGATTGGCAATTAGGACAACTGTAGACTTAAGATGGCCCTACCATATATGGTCTGCATTCTTCTAGGCAACCACTAGGTTACAGTAAACAGATATAGCAAACTGAAACGTCAGTAGCCACTCAAATGTTTTGTAGCCCAGAGATGGCAGCCTTACTATAAGCATCACATTGGGGAACATCAGGAATGAGCAATTGAAGTGGATGGACAACTGGATTCAATTGTGATTAGTAGTTTTCTTAGTATAACCACTCAGGCAATGGAACCAAAGCTGCAAACTATTAGACAGCCTGAATTTGTATCACAGAACACTAAGCATCTAGCACTGAAAAGATCACAATTATCCATTAAAATGTAATATATAAAACAGCTGAACTACTGTTGCAGTCATTTGAGAAAGAATAATTTTCTGTTTGTTCTTTCTGCCAACTTCCTATGGTTAAAACATTTTTTAGTCCCAAATAAAATTAGTTAAAAGAGGCTGAGACTTCCTCCCATTTGTCATGTTAAGCCTGGACCTCTTGTGGAATGGAACTAAGATTGCCTTGCTCCTTTTAAAAAAATACAACATTTCTTTTTTCAACATAAACCTTTCCATCTCAGGAAACACCAAGAGAACCAAATCTTCCAGCCTCTTAATACCACTTTATTGTTTCTTCTGGAGCCAAATAGGTTCTCATTTCAAATTCTGTGGAGATGACAATTCTTGCATTCTGCATAGTTTCAAATGCAGCCCAGCAAAGGTTCTCCCTTCTCCCAGATAAATCAAGACATAAAATCCAGTGAAAATAATCTGTTTTTTTAAAATAAAGCAGAAATAATTTGTCTAGTATGCTACATCAATTTGAAGAAGCTGATTGCACACATATACACAGACACACATAAAAATTGAATACTTTAATACTTCTGAACATTGCTTACTGACCAGTTTTTTTTTTCCTCTGCTGTCAAAAATTCTGCATCTACCATTTATCATAGGCATAGCAATGGTGTGTTTACAGTCTTTATTGAACTTGTCCTTACAACATCTCTATCAGGCAGGTCAACTTTTTTTTTTACAGCTGAAGCTAAAATGTAATGTCTTGTGAACTGTGAGAATATTACTATGGGAGGTGTTGAATCTAGGCACACAGGCTCTTAAATCCTAGAAATTGATAAAAATAACAATGACCACTTTTAGCCAACATGGGAAATTTATTACAATTATTTAACATTCTCCAGAACAGAGCAACAGAGTTGGAAGGGACTTTGGAGATCTTCTAGTCCAACCTCCTGCTCAAGCAGGAGACCCAATACCATTTCAGACAAATATCTTCTTTAAAACTTCCAGTATTGGAGCACCCACAACTTTTAGAGGCAAGTTGTTCCACTGATTAATTGTTCTAACTCTCAGAAAATTTATCCTTAGTTCTAGGCTGGTTGTCTCTTTGCTTTGCAAGGATAGTATTGGTTTACAAGGTTGACAAAGAATCATTTAGAAATATAATAAATGTTATTTAAACATGTAAGTGGAATGAAGTATTCTGGGGAAAATCCTGCTAAGGGGAAATTCTAAAGAGAGTTCTTCACGGTATATCACTTCTCACACATAACACAAAGAATAGACCCATATAGAGATGTCATCAATGAAATATTTAAAGTTGTATTAAAAGAGTAACCAAACAAAGCTATGACCAGAGTTACACAGATACAAGAATAATTTCACACATAGTAACTTTGCGGAACATATCACTCACCCAACTCAACAATTTCCTCAAAGGGTCAATGGTTTCTCAATCACAGAATAAATACCTAAACACAAACAGTGAGTATCTACCCAATTCACATCATCCTTTGGTCAAGATGCTAAGACACAGTTGTCTTGCCAGAAATCTTGTGTTTACTGCCTTTGTTTCTTTGTCAGATCTTCAGACAGCTTCTTGTCAGCGCTATGGCCCAGCCAGTCCTGGTCTACTTCCTTAGGTATGGCATAATTAGGCATCCCTTGCTGTATTGGCCTCAGTCCTCTCTCCAAATGATTTGTTGGATGATTCCCTTCATCATAGATCTTGTCTACCAAAGCATCTCCCTTGAATCTGGGCTGGAGGCAGCTACACCAAGAGGTGACCCAGTAAGGCCTAGAAGAGGGAGAAAAGCCTGGTATATTCTCTATTTATCTCTTACTCAAAAGTAATTTTTTACTTCTGTCATACAAAATATGGCAAGAAAAATCAGTAAATGTCATCAGAATCAAGTAATAGTATAAGATTTGCTAAGAAACTTGTGATTTATACCATTTTTCTAAATATTGGGAAGATTAGAGACCACACAAGACTTCTTGAGTAATGTATTCCATAACCTGGAAGTCATACTGAAGTTGGTGTTCTTCTATATACCAGAAAGCTGAGTTTTTGGAGAGGCATCTTCTAAATAATCTCTTTTGCTATTACCGTGTTTCTTCAACAATACGGCTACCACCAATAGGAAGCCCCAGCATGATTTATTGGCATAAAATCAAATTAAGCCCCTCCCCCCAAATTAAACATGCAAAATGGGGGAGAATGGCTTGCCCTTCAGAAGTACTTTGTTGCATGGCTGGATATGGTGCTGCCTGCATTGGTGGAGCACTTCATATCGGGAGCCTTCCACCATCGTTGCTTTCCCTTCTCCCTTGCTGCCGTGGCATTACAGCAACCACATTTGGCACAACCACGTGCAGCCAGTCAAGGCTCCTCCCTGCAACCAGAGCCCTGAGAAGACACTTGGCTTCAGGTGCTCCTGTCGCCGCCTTCCCTTTGCCTTCAAGGGGGGAATGTACCCTCCCTCAAGGAATGGGTTGCAAAGACACTGACCCACGGCCAAGCCTCTCCTGCAAGCATGTACAGGTCAGGGAAATTGCGGGAAGGCGTGCACGGGATCTTGGGGTCAGGATTACGTGGTCCCCCAAGATAAAGACCGGATTCGCACACAATCATGGAGGCCCCAGAAGCACCCTGCTCCGTAACCTCCGGGGCCGCGCAGGAGGAGCACCTAACAGGCAACGCAAGGCGACTATTCCTGCTTTTTTCCCACCTTCCTTTTCTGGGTTTTTGAAAATGAGAAGAAATTTCACCGCCTCCCCCCAGCCAACTTTCTGCCCCAAGGAGGGCTAACTTCAAGAAGCGTCGCTGACACCAAAATGGGTTGCGCGTTTTACCTCTTTGGCGCAGCTCTGGCTTGACTTCAGCCACCACACCACTGCGCCAGCTGTCACCTCATCCCACAAGAGCAGCTCCAAAGCAACCGCCATCCCCCACCGGCTAGAAACTAGAGGCGCCGCTTCTGCAGCCTTTCGGGGTAGGCGCGCAAAACGCACCTCACTGCAGCCCCCCCTGAAACCGCCCTGAGCAGCAGCGAGGCAGAAGGGGGTTTGTGCCTCTTTTCCTCTAATGCGTGGTATTTGCTTTCCGAGCGAGGCCCGGGGTTTGGCCTAGAGCCAGTGGTGCGGCGGCGGCAGTGGTGTGTTAAAAAGCAGGCAGCCTCTCTCTCACTCTCTGTATGAAAGAGCTCACCTCGCTCAGAGCGTTTGGCGAAGCACTCGAGCTTCGCAGTCGGAAAGGGAGGCAGCGGTGAAAAGGACGCAGTGGCAACAGCAGGATGCTGCAAGTCAGGACCTTGTATTGAAGCAGCCCGGGGGGCACGTAGCCACCTCCCTCCAGCCCACCTTGAGGATTTGCCTTTTGTTGTTGGTATACTTGGCTTCAGGTGCTCCTGCTGCCACCTTCCCTTTGCCTTCGAAGGCAAAGCAAATTATTTTAAAAACCTCCGCTCATCCCGCCAGGGCTGCGGCAGAGCCGTGCGGGCTGGGCAGAACCAGGAAACACCTGTGGCTCGCTTTCCCGGCTCTGCCCAGCTCGCACGGCTCCAGTGCGGCCCTGATGGGATGAGCGGAGGTTTTTAAAATAATTCACTTTACCCAAGTGTCTCCTCAGGGCTCCGGTTGCAGGGAGGAGCCCTGACTGGCCACATGTGGCTGTGCCAAATGCCGGGTGTTACTGTAACGCCGTGGCAGCCAAGGGAGAAGGAAAAGCAACAGTGATGGAAGGTCTCCCGAACATTCAAGCTGTCGCTGCCCACCCACGTGAGGATGCAAGGGGGTGGAATTAAGTCACCCCCAAAAAGATGGCCTAGCCGGTTTTTTGGGGTTCAAAAAAAAAATAAGGCCCGGCCTTATTATGTGAGAAACATGGTAAGTAATTGAGAAAGTTCATAGTAAGAATGGCAATTCCCCCCAATAAGCCTTAAACTATCCCAGGCTTTAAGACACATATAATCTAAAGTGTATTTATTTATTTATTTAAATAAATAACATCTGTAAGCAGCCTCCCTTGGATTTAATAACATTTCATTTAATTTTGAAGCACAGTGTATGTATGTATGTAGAAGAACAAACTGCACTACTTAACCTGAAAGAAGACACCAGCATAATAATCCTACCAGCAGACAAGGGAAACGCGACAGTGGTTATGAACACATCTGACTACCAATCCAAGTTAACCAACCTACTCCAAGACCTCACATACAAACCCCTAAAGACAGACCCCACCACCTACCTAGAAAAAACCACCAGATCCAAAATAAAAGCCTCCCCCATCAGTGAAGAAATCCAGCAAAGAATCATACCCAGAGAGAAATCATCCAGATGCCCTAAACTTTATGGTCTCCCCAAGATACACAAAGAAGGAACCCCACTTAGACCAATAGTCAGCTCCATAGGCTCACCTCTACAAAACTTAGCCAAATTTCTCGCCAAACAACTACAGCCCTATACAGAATCCATCAACTCACACGTAAGAAACTCATTCCAGTTCATCGAGATCATAAAGAAACAAAACTTACAACCCAGTGACCTACTAGTGAGCTTCGATGTCATATCCCTCTTCACCCAAGTGCCAATAAAAGAAGCCTTGACAGCCATCCAAAACAAATACAACCCCCCCAAGCGCATCCTAGATCTGACCAACCACTGCCTATCCAATACATATTTCACCTACAATGGACAAAAATACAAACAAATAGAAGGAGCACCCATGGGATCACCCCTCTCACCTGTCATCGCTAACCTCTACATGGAACACTTTGAAACACAAGCTCTAGAAAAATATGATCACAAACCCAAACTCTGGCTCAGATACGTAGATGACACCTTCATAATCTGGCCACATGGGAAAGAAAAACTGAACAACTTCCTCACACACCTCAACAGCCAACACCCCAAAATACAATTCACCATGGAAACAGAAGCTAACAACCAACTTCCCTTCCTAGATGTCTTGGTATACAAAAAATCCAATGGCTCCCTAGGACACACCATTTACCAGAAGAAAAAACATACAAACCGCTATCTACACGCACTCTCACACCACCACCCAGCACAGATCAATTCCGTAGCCGAGACACTCATTTCCAGAACAAAATGCTTAGCTGATGAACAACACCTAGAGACCGAACTACACACTCTCACCGGCGTGCTGACAGCCAATGGATTCCAAAGAAAGAAGATCACCCACCTAATCCAAAAAGAAACCCCAGCCAAAATCCAAGACAAAGAACAAGAGAATGGCAAAGCCCTCCTCCCATATATAAAAGGCACTACGAACAAAATTAGCAAGATCCTCCAAAAACACAACATTAAGACAGCATTCTGCACAAACAGAAAGGTATCCACCATCCTAAGAAACCCTAAGGACAGAATCGAGTTGGAAAATCAAGGAGTATACGAAATCCCTTGCACTGCCTGCCCCACCACATACATTGGACAGACTAACAGAAGAATAGGTGCACGCATTGAAGAACATAAGAACTCAATCAAAAAGGAAGAACCAACCTCTTCCCTGGTCCAACACCTCAAAGCCACAGGACATGAGATTGACTTTAAAAATACTAGAACTATCGCCAAAACCGAACACTTCAGCAGCAGAATCATCAGAGAAGCCATAGAGATAGAAAAACGCCCACACAGCATGAATAAACGAGATGATACCTCCCGCCTACCAGCCATTTGGAAACCCGCCCTCATGAACAGACGCATACCTAACATGAAGAATGACACCAGACCCACACCTCTGAGAGCCACACAAGATGCCACCACCACACTTCCACGTAGAAAGCAGACTCACACCCACACAGAAGATGAAACACGACCACGGACCAGAAGCTGCACTGCAGTTGCATCACTACCCACCTCAAACCCCTCTGAGCCATACTTGAAGTGAACTGACCTCCACCATGAAGATGCAGCACGACCACGAACTCGAAGCCAAACAGCAAGATCACAGCTCACCAGCTCAAACCCTCCAGCAACTAAGACTAACCTGAGCACAATCAAGCCCCCACCTGAACAGAACACGCCTCCAGCCAATCAGAACACAGCCAACCCCCCAACCAATCAGAACACAGCCAAACCCCCAACCAATGAGAACACCCCCCCACCCAATCAGAACACAGCCAAGCCCCCACCCAATCAAGTCACACCCCCACTAGCAGTTAAAAGGAAGAAGCAGCTGCAACCTCACATCACTCTGAGAAGCACAGAGCTGAAGACCAAGCCTGAAGATGACGAATGAGACTTCATCGAAACGTTGCCTAGATACTTCCAATCTTACGCGGGAGAAAACCCGAATAACCAAAGATCCATATATATATATATATATATATATATATATATATATATATATATATATATATATATATATATATACTTAAGAAAACATATATTTATATATATATATATGTATATATATGTATTTTTTCTTAAGTTTTTGTGGGTACTTACATGTATGGCTTTCAGCTTTGTTCAGGTATTTTCTACAATGATGTGGGAAAATACCCGAACAAAGCTGAATGCCATATATATGTTTGTATATGTATATGTATATTCTGAGGTTTTCGCGGGTATTTGTATGTGGATCTTTGGTTATTCGGGTTTTCTCCCGCGTAAAATTGGAAGTATCTAGGTGACGTTTTGATGAAGTCTTATTCATCATCATCAGGCTTGTGTCTTTGGCTTTGTGATTCTCAGAGTAATGTGAGCTTGCAGCTGCTTCTTCCTTTTAACCGCTTGTGGGGTGTGACTGGTAGGGGGTTTGGCTGTGTTCTGATTGGTTGGGGTGATGGCTGTGTTCTGATTGGCTGGGGGTGTGTTCTGTTCAGGTGGGGGCTTGGTTGTGCTCAGGTTAATCTTAGTTGCCGGGGGATTTGAGCTGGTGAGCTGTGATCCTGTTGTTTGGCTTCGTGTTCTTCATAGTGGGCATCCATTCACTTGAAGTATGGGTTGGAGGGGCTTGAAGAGAGTAGTGATGCAGCTGCAGTACGGCTTCTGGTCCGTGGTCGTGTCTCATCATCTGTGTGGGTGTGAGTCTGCTTTCTACATGGAAGTGTGGTGGTAGCATCTTGTGTGGCCCTCGTGGGTGTGGGTCTGGTGTCATTCTTCATGTTAGGTACTCATTTGTTAATGAAGGCGGGTTTCCAAATGGCTGGTAGGCAGGACGTATCATCTCATTTATTCATGCTGTGTGGGCATTTTTCTGTCTCTATGGCTTCTCTGATTATTCTGTTGTTGAAGTGTTCAGTTTTGGCGATAGTTCTGGTATTTTTAAAGTCAATCATTTGACTTTAAATGACAAGCAGTCCTGTGGCTTTGAGCTGTTGGACCAAGGAAGAGGTAGGTTCTTCTTTTTTGATTGAGTTCTTGTATTCTTCAATGCATGCACTTATTCTTCTGTTGATTTGTCCGATGTATGTGGTGGGTCAGGCGATGCAAGGGATTTTGTATATTCCTTGGTTTTCTAACTCGATTTTGTCTTTAGGGTTTCTTAGGATGGCGGATATTTTTCTGTTTGTGCAGAATGCTGTTTTAATGTTGTGTTTTTGGAGTATCTTGCTGGTTTTGTCTGTAGTGCCTTTTATATATGGGAGGAGGGCTTTGCCGAGTCTGATGAGGGACATTGGTGGTAGCATCATGTGTTGTTTTGGGTCAGGTGTTGTTGCTGGGACAAGACCCAGGATGTCACAGCAATAGAACCCAGAGCTGAACATGCCAAAACCTGTGTACCTGCACCCATGAAAATCTATGAAAATGAATGTGTGTGTGTGTGTGTTTGTCTCTATGCAGACAGAAGATATTAGAAGCACCAATCAAGCAGAACACAGCAAACTCCATAACTAATAAACACAGACCAAGACTCCCAGCCAATGAGGATGAAGAAAAAACCATTCTAAGAAAGCTTGCACCAAATTTAAAACAGAAACGGCTGCGAAAGCCTGACACACACGATGAAGATGAACCCAATACACAAGCCTGATGATGGCAGATGAGATTCTGCCGTAATGTCACTACAACTTTAAAAGCACAACTATAATGACATGGGAAAATACCCAAACAAAGCTGAATACCATACATACATACATGTTCTGTCTCACCTGTATCCACAGGTGAGAATCCAAAATTCCACAGTTATCATACTCAAACAAATGAACACAGACAATGCAGAGTTAAAGGTTTCTGTTTACTCAGTCCTTGGCAGTCTTCCCAGAATCTGTCTGGCAAGTCCGCACTGACTATAATTCACAACGCTGCATCCAAGAAGTTCAAACGTATTCTTTCAATCCCAGAATGCACTTTGCTCCAAGCAAAGATTGAGAGCCAGCACACCTCCTTAAATCCCCTGGAGGGGCATGTCAGTCTCTCCAATTAATCCCTGGCTTGGCGTCTCCTTTCAGATTGTGATTGACGTTTCAATCTTCTTCTGGTCCTAGCATCAAGCCAACATCCATCAGTCTCATCCTCACTCGAAGCCTCTGGCTCATTCTCCTGATTATCTGTTAACAGTTGAGGTGTAATCAGGGAGGGAGATTCAGGGGAGGGAGAGGACTCCGAAACCTCCAGTAAAGCAGGCTCATCTCTCAGAGCCAACTCCTCCCCCTCTTCCTGACTCCCCTCTAAGTCACTTAATAATGCAGGCTCGAATCTCAATGCCAGATCTTCTTCATCACTCGAGCCTACATCTGCTGACTGACCAGGTTCAAGTCTCAGAGTCACAACACATACACACAACACATACATACACATACATAATTATTCATATGTTACATGCACAGAGGGCATTTTTTGTCAGTCAGTCTTGAATCTTCTATCAATTTCACTTCAATTCTCCACATAGGGTTGTTGTTCTGGAGAAATAAGAGGCAGGAGATAGTTCACCATCTTGAGCTAACCAAATTAAAAAAGCCAGAATAAAAATCTAAGATAGATTTTTTTTTTCAAAGAAAACTGTTTATTTTTATAGTCATTTTCTTCATATTACATATTGGAATAAGTGGAAGATTCTTTTAACCCAAATAACACAGACAAGTTTATGATCCAGGTGGGATCAGCTCTTGTCTTTAACAAAACCCCATAGAATCACCCAAACGCTATTTTAGTTTTGATCTCACACCTGTCTGATGGAATTGTCAACGTTCTAGACTGGAACTGTTCAACCCCTTTCTGTATCTGATTAAAACTCATCAGCATATTCAATTACCTTAACTAGATTTTTAGTTTACAGTTGTTGTGCACCCTATTCACTGTGAAAGAAATGTGGACTTTACACACCAAACATATTTTATATTATGTTGATCTTCACCATATTTTTAGTTCTGTAGTCTTCATTAACTGGAAAGTTTCAGCTGACAACAATATGAACTGTAAAACTGATTATCATAACCTTGAAATATATACAGCATGTGAAAAGAGCTCTTATCATCTTTCTTGAAGTTTAATCAAGTCTAACATTGGCCCTGCTAACCTTCATACTATTAAAATACATATAAAGTAAAAAAGAAAAAAGAAAGAACAGAGTCATTTAAATGCCAGGAATTGGTTCTTTTTTTCTTTATATCCCAGAAATAATACAGATACACAGATCATCGTGAAAGTGAATTACAGCACTCAGTTGCAAGCCAAAATAGAAACCTGCTACTACAATAGGCAGAACTCAGGACTAATTTTGTAAAAGTGTTTCTTTCAAAAGAAAGCAAAACTGCTTTGGGAAAATTATGCACTTTATTGTATTCCTTTCCACGCACTGATGGTTTATGGCTATCTATTTTAGCAAAAGGGAAAATAACCACTTATTTTTTTCCCCAAACATTTTAGTAATTTGAAAATCAACTGAGGATTGTTACATTCTATTTTTATAATAGTCCTTTACTTAGCATTAAACCATGTATCTTCTTAATTTGTACTGTAACTTCAGTTTCCGCCTCCCTTAGATTAAAAACTAGCTGTAACCCTAACCTTAATCCTTAGTAGCTATCCATCGTAGTGGGATTTTTCCATGTATTTTACCAGGAAACATATATAAGGCATGAAATGCCTCTTAGGCATATCTATACTCTACAATTCTATTCACAGTATCTATTTTCCACGACAAATTCTTGGAGACATAACCCTAACCCTAAGTGTATTTTGATCCTAGTGGTATTTTTCCATATATTCTACCAAGAAACACAGATAAGGCAGTCTCAAAACATGAGAGGCTCTACTGATACTCTACAAATCAATTGGCAAGATCTATTTTACTGGACAAATTCATGGAGTTCTAACCTTAGTCCTAACTATAATCACAATCTTAACCCCAATGACAATTGGAATTCAGTATAAATCCATGTTAACAATGAAATCAAATATCACGGAGATTCAAATTTTAATTTACTTTTTCAAATGTGGTTAAAAACTCTTGAACAACTGCTACAGACCATCTTGCTTCCCAGTGAAGTGATATGTCTTTAGTCTTTCGTTACAATAATCATCTTTTGAAATTAATAAGAAAAATCTTCAGTGCAGGAAATTTCAGTATCTTGTCCTGCACTAGTACTTGTCCTAATGAAATAAGTTGCCTAATTATAAATGTTAGTAAAATCCTGTTTGCTCTGACAAAATGGTGACATTCCCATTTCTATAAAATTTGAGATTTGCCATTGATTATCAGGTATTATTATCAGAATGTAGGATTCATCAATCGCTTAAGAAATTTATAATACTAGGAAATGTGGAAGGAAATTGAAAATGAGGAGACCTATAGCAAGGTGCATGGATTCAATTACAACAGTGATAGGTGCACCATTGGAAAACCTCAAGGACCAGGTTGGAGGCAAGTCATCCTAGATAAGGTCTATCTATGTGGTTGCTAAGGGTGAACACTATGTAGTTGCTAAGGGTGGTGCATAATCAATCCAACTATTCATCAAACCACAAGATTACTTTGAAGAATAGTTTGGCATTTTCTCGTAATTATTACATTTAAAGAGTGAAACTTCTTCAGTTTAAATTCCTCTCCACTGTTATTTACAGGGATTCACTCTACAGAATGAAAGTACATTCTTTCACTCCACGAAAGAGACCTAAAACAAGATAGATCGATGACATCAGCAAGTATTGCAAGCCCAATTGGCAAAAAAAAGTTCAGAACCATATTGGTTGGAAACATGCAGAAGAGGCCATCAACCTGCAGTGGATAGACAATGGCAATGATGATGATGATGATGATGATGATGATGATGATGATGATGATGATGATGATGATGATTCCTCTACAGAATATAGGAAACTTTTAACAGATCAGACTTTAGATGCCTCTAGAAAGGTGTTTATATTCTAACTGGGAGCACTTTTTCAGAGCCTAGTATTTCCTATCCCATTTTATGGGAAAAAAGCAATAGCACTTAGATTTATATACCTCTTTATAGTACTTTATAGCCCTCTCTAAGTGGTTTACAGAATCAGCATATTGCCCCCAACAATCTGGGTCCTTGTTTTACTGACTTTGGAAGGATAGAAGGCCTTAGCCAGCCAGGATCAAACTTCTGGCAGTGGGAATGCAGAATTATCCTGCAATACTGCATTCTAACCACTGCACCATCACCACAGCTCCTTGGCCAATGTTTCAGAATCTGAAGTCTTATAAAAAATCTGTTCTATCATTCAGCTGCAAATACTTGGTCAAATCGAGTGTCCACTCATCCAGACTTGCTGACAGGCGGGGTGTTTTCAAGTTTCATATAGTAAGTTTTTTATTTCATCTGCTGCCTGATCTTCTATTCACATAGACATATCGGAGACATTGTAGCATCTAAAATGTTCTTCATTCAAAGCACTTTTTTTTTGTCTCCAAACTGCCATTAAATGGCAAAGAAAACTAATTATCCCACTCTAAAATTAAACCTATCAACTTATGCTGATCTGCTGTCATCTCTGCACCATTTGTGGAGCTGGATAGCTGGATGCCTTCTTTCCATCTACATGTTCATTAGTGTATTTTAATATCCACTCATTTTATCCACATTGTGGACTATGGATTCTCAACCTCACATTTCAGTTATTTGTTTGAAACTTGTCTGAATCCCCATATTAACTGGAATGAAAAATCAGGGAAGCAAGGAGAATAACAGCAGATGGATGAAATTTGCTGTTCAGAAAAAGTAATTTAGTAGCAAAGGTGAGATAAGAGACACTCCAAAGAACATCCATCTGCTATTATTTCCTCTGCTTTGCTGATGTCTAATTTATTCTCTTCTGAGTCTTTCTTACTCTTATTTCCCTTGACTGTCCCAAGGCCCACAGGAAGTGAAATTGGTAAGATGCAAGTAAGTACAAAGTCCTGTAATTTGCAGGATTTCAGCTCACTGAAAAGAAAAAAAATGTTTTGACAAGAACAGCATAAGCCCTGCCATAATTTGCTATGGTACCATTGTCCACCCCAAGTGAAGCTGTCAGGGTCCTATTTCAAGTATCTGGAAATTGTGGGATCTAGACAGAGAATAACAGACTTTGGCTTAACTCTAAGAAGACCATGTAGCTGTTCAGGAAAGCCTTTATGCAATTCCATTCTGTGTGTCCCTACTTATGCTGTTTTGAAGGTGAAACTCAAATACTTTTGGCCACCAGATGAGAAGAGGGGACCCATTGGTAAAGACCCTGAGGTGGAGAAAGATTGAAGGCAAAAAGAGAAGGAGTGGCATGCTATGGTCCATTGGGTTGCGAAGAGTCGGACATGACTTAGTGACTGAACAATACTTATGCACTCTTCACTCATCCACCCTTGAAAACGACGCGGAATCTGAAATTGTCCATAATGTGGCAGCCCAGTTCATTGTATCATGATTCACACCTGTAGTACCATTGCTCTACGAGCTGCAGTAATTCTCAATAGGCTTCCGAGTGCAATACAGTTGCTGATTATCATGTACAAAATTGTAGAAGGCTGGGTTATTTGGGAGACTGCCTGTCTCCATTTCTGGCCATGCCACATGAGTTCACAGGTTGGATATGCTCTATATCACCTTTTTAAAGCAACGTCATCTAATGAAACCTAGAAGGTCTACCTTCACTTTTGCTGCACTGGCTCTTTGGAATAATCTTCCTCTCCCTAGGAGATTTGGGTGGTCCTGTCTTTTGGTTTTTCAGAAGCCTTTAACAACTTATTTTGCCCTAGACTTGGGCCTTTATGATAACAAACCTATATTCTGGGGAGATATAATATGTTTCGTTGACCCTGGCCATATGCTGTCTAATGTGTTAATGGCAGATTTTTAAAAAACTGTGTATGATTTTTTTTTTCATGTGCACTTATTGGGTTTAATTTGCTTATTTTTTTCTTGTTGTATCCTGGCCAGTATAGTATTAGACAAGTTAGGCAACCATATAAATCAGATGAAATAAATATTTTTAATGATTCTCATTTAAGGCCTCATAAGCTTATGGGCCCAAATGTTGAGCCGTTGGTACAACTACTATCCCCAGATTTTCCACTGTATTATTATCTCATCATACCCTGATTATTCAGTTATGTCTCTTATGTCTCTGTTTCTTTTATATCTATTTAAAAGTATAATCATACTACATTGTTCTTGTTAGGATTCAAAATAAATGCCCTTTCTTCTCCTAAGACCATTTTTACCATTTTGAAATAGATTATATGGAAGAAAACATTGTGAATGTCATACCTTCTTTTGAGAAATGAATACTAAACTGTAGTATCAATGCAAAGCATTGAATTAGTTTTCTTTGTTAACAGGAGAAAGGGATATGAGTTAGGTAACAAAAACATGACCTAAATGTCTATTATTGAGATGATAAACAGAGATTTAATAAATATTACAATTGCATACAGGAATGTGGTATAATCATGGAATAAAAAAGCTTTATTCAAAATACTTGTGAACAACTTAAAAAGAATGAGGGAAGGATGAAGCACTGGGTGGGTGGGGGATAAAAAAGAAAGCTAAATTAACTGATACAGCAAGAAACATTATGGATTTTGATTTGAACTTCAACATCAGAAAGATGTTTGATAAACAATAAGGAAATTATTTCTTTAGTATCAAGTCTTTGTTAGATTGTTCCAGAAGTTCTCTTTCTAGAATATGAACCAACAGTATCTTTATTTTCAGAAGTCTCTTGATTTACCATGTTAATATTAAGTTGTGGGCAGAATCAAATACACCCAAAGGAAAGGTGATAAAGTATAGTTATTATTTCTTTGTAACATGTAAAAAAAATCCCGTTATCTAACTTGGTATCAAAGCACTTGTTATTTTAATAGGACAGAATTGTCTCTTTAGACAAAATGTAGAGAAGAGAATCATTGCAGCTGAAATCAAGAGAGTACCATCTATAGTTGAAAATGTCAAATTCTGTAAGAGTATTGGAAGAAAGGATCTTCAGGAGGGAAACAGCACAAGAGGCAACACCCCAAAAAGTCCATATGGAATATTGTCGATTAGAAAAGAAAATGGGGGAAGTAACCCATGCCAGAGATGGCCAGTTAAAAGAAAGACATGGTCATAGAGGTTAAGGTACCATTTGAAGTACCCTTACTCAAAACAAAACAAAAATCACTAAGATACAGGGCAGAAGGAATAAAGGGGAAAACAGAAATATTGCCTATATACTGCACCATCCCAATGTTGTTAGAGATAATAGTAGATTGTTGAATGTTAAGCATTGCAAAGGCCATTACTACACACTGATGAACTTCTTAAACATTCTTTATTTATTTAATATGTAAAATACAAAGAAAAATTGAAATAAGAAATTAGAGGAAGGGGAAAGAAAAAGGAAAAAGAAATGTGAGGTATAAGGGAAGAAAAAAAAGCTGTTGACTTCTGATACTTTTAAGCACACTACAAAACAACCTTTTTCTTTTACACATTAGTATATAACTATCCATTTCCATGATGACAAATCTATCTAATCGACAAAAACAAACATCAACATTTCATTTTTTTTCCATCACAAGCACATATCCAAACAAAAAACATACTTAAATAGATTCTCCACTTTGAATAAAATGGTCAATTTACCATTTCTGCTTTATCTTCCTTGCAATGAGCTACAGTGGTGCAGGCTACTTCTGCTGGCTGCCTGCAATTTGACAGTTCAAATCTCATCAGGCTCAAGGTCGACTCAGCCTTCCATCCTTCCCAGGTAGGTAAAATGAGGACCCAGATTGTTGGGGGCGATATGCTGACTCTGTAAACCACTTAGAAAGGGCTGTAAAGCACTATAAAGTCTAAGTGCTATTGCTATTGTTATGGAAATAGTATGTATTTCTATTTGCACCTAATAATCTTTGTGGACTATCATCATTTTTATTAACGAGA
Source organism: Hydrophis major (assembly GCA_033807585.1). Classification (NCBI taxonomy): domain Eukaryota; kingdom Metazoa; phylum Chordata; class Lepidosauria; order Squamata; family Elapidae; genus Hydrophis; species Hydrophis major. The sequence continues at coordinate 292,841,309 of CM066328.1, read as the reverse complement.
TTCACTGTATTCTTTCAGATTATTTGACTTTATAGGGAAAAATATTCTTTTTTTCACAATTTTTAAAATGCTAAAAAAAATTATAAATACATTTCTAAAATCAAAACTTTTGTTATGTTAACTACATCCATGGAAAAGCTGATGTTCTCTGTGCTACCATATAACTGACAGAATACAGAACTGTCTTCAGACTACAAATTAATTTCTGTGCAAAGAAAAAAAATCACAAAGGAGGGAGGGAGGAAGGAAGGACACAAATCCATTTTAGAACACATTTAGAGAAACAAAATAAGTTCTGCACAATTCTGCTTATTTTATTTCAGATGATCATAAGACTAAGGGTAAAAAGTATTTCTAATGTAGCAAATTAAATCTTGACAGCATGTTTCCTAATGTTTGTAACATGGATTACAAAATAATCAAGTCATTAAAAATATAGGCAAAGGGAGACATTAAAGAAAAGAGGGGGAGAGGGAAAGAGAGAAATATTAAGTGTTGATTTGTTCTTCTTTCAAATGATTTTAGTTATTTCCTTGAGGCTTTAGATCTAAACTCTCATGCGTATAATTGTAATTGGAGACTCTGCATTGTGCTAATGACCTGTTTGATGAGAAGAAGAATTAATAATAAAAGCATCTGTCTCTTTCCAGGGTTATCCATATAGTATGTGGAAAGCCAGTTGCTTGTCATTTCTATTTAGAGTATTAAAGGAATACAAGTACACCACTTTAGCTAAGCCAATTGTAACAACAAAGACAACAAAGGTGATGGCATTATCAACTTAACTGTTTAATGAGCTCATATAACTTAGCTAACAACTCTGAAACATAGGCCACTTTGGTGACAATTTTATAGGCCTCTATTTCATCAAAGATACTGAAGTTTGACTGCCTTTGCTCCTATCAATCTCAGAACCTAGAAAATTGGTACAGAACAGCAAGGAGAGCCAATTTGGTGTAGTGATTAAGGGACCAGGCAAAAAAACTGGAAAACACTGAGTGCTAGTCCTTCCTAGGCATGAACTCTGCTGGGTGACACTGGGGCAGTTTCTCTCAGCCCCAAAACACCTTTCCAAAGAAACTGCAGAGACTTGACTTGAAGGTACTCAAGAGCGAGAAAAGCAAGACCCAGTCACTCTAGCCAACTAATGGAGGAGCATACTGCACTTTGAGTAATGTCAGCTCCTGGACTGAACATGGCTTGTTGCTGCACTGAGCAGAAAGAACAAAAAATGTATTGCTACTAACACATTCTGACATGTGTCTATACTTGGTCTTTTTCCTCCAACAATCAAATTGGTAGAATGAAGTCCCCCCCTCTTTGTGGGGACATCATTTCTCTGGTACATAATTTTTCACTGAAAATTTAACTAGAGATGTTTTCCCAACAGCTACAATTGGGGTTATAAAAAAAAAGGATCAGGACATGTTGTTTCTGCAAGTAGCAAAAAAATTAAGAGAGGGCCATGCTTACAGGGTGTATTATACTAATTAACATCTTGCTGGAAAACTGAAGAAAAGGTTTGCGATTAAATTATATTTATACAATCGGAAAAATCAAGCCTTTTACAAGGAGTATGAAATTGGTTAACAATGGAAGGATTAATCAAGAGAGGTAAATTTCGGTTAAGACCAAGCAATAGGAGGCAAAATGAGGCAAGAGCTCCCCAACATGGGGAAATGAATTACTTCCAGACCCCACAAAGCTTGGAGATGAAAGGATTGTGATGTCTCTTGTGACACAAGTAAAGTGAAAGTAAATCATCTCAACTACCCAACACCTGAATACAGAACTCTAGACCTTAGTTCAAAGTGATGCAGTGCTCTTTGTATCCATAGAGGAAGAGATGGGATTTATAAATGTCTCAAAATTCAGATGATCCAACTAAAAAAGTTTTGGTTAGTGAATATATGCTGGGATGGAATGAAATTGTTCTTTTTAATTCTAAGTTTCCTAGTGATGTGCCACTGTTTACAGGAAGAACTACTACAGTAGCTGGAGCCTTTGTGTTTAAGCTGTCCACCTCTTCAGTGTACCAAAGAACTTTTCTTATTTGGTATTCCACTCCAAGCTGAAAAGAAACACCACTTGTTCTTTTCTTGGCCTTGGAAAATATAGAGTGTAAGCTCCAAAAAGAGTTTTCATTTAACTTATGTTATATGTATAAATTATTTGATATGTTATTGTCACCCAACTCAGCCTTTTCTTTTCCTGCTGCTTTTAGAAATAGACATTACAGGATACCATTCATAATATGTTGCTTCTGAGAGGCACTATTAACAGACTTGTCTAATATTAACTTTCAACTGGCTTAACATGAAGAATAATTATGAATTATAAATACAGGTAAAGGTTTCCCCTGTCCAGTTGTGTCCAACTCTAGGGGATAGTGTTCTTAGTTGAGTGAACCAGCGTTGTCCAAAAATACTTTCTGTAGTCTTGTGGCCAGCATGACTATACACTGAAGTATATAGAATGCTATTTCCTTCCCACCAAAGTGATACCTATTTATCTGCTCATGTTTGCATGCTTTCGAACTGCTAGGTAGGCAGGAGCTGGGGCAAGTAACGGGAGCTCACCTCTGCACATGGCTCTTGAGTTTCAAACTGGGGCTGTCGGCTTTCCAGTTCACAAGCTCAGACTCTTCAACCGCTGATCCATCGGATCTCTTGCATTATAAATAGAGCATGGTAAGAAAGAAAGCACAAAAATATATCACTTAAATAAGTTTCCCCTATTGCACCATTAGTAGGTGCTTAAACAAGATTGAATAAAAATGGAAGGAGTAATCTGAAATTCTGCACAGTTGAGATGGCAACCTCCAAGTTATGTTAGAAGTATTCCTTCCTCCAATAACATCTAGTATAAATGGTTAGATCACCATTCCAGTTATTATCCAATTGTAAGGCTTTAGGAATTAATGGAATATTTACAGAAATATGACAAGAAGCAGATGAAGAGGAACATGATATTTTTTTTTCCACTAATGGATGCCGGAAAAAGTGAGTAAATCAAAGGCTTTGATCATGCCAAACATATCAAGCTGTGAAATATCTTAGGAAAATGGGAATCCCAGAACATTTCATTATCTTCATGCAAAACCACAGTCTTTGGAAAAAAAACATTGAGAAACCACAGTCTAGACACAACATGGTAAAAGCAGAGTGGATGCAGCAAAGAAGTGAAACAAAGCTGCGTAGTTTTCATATATGCTGAATGAACAGACACATAAATACATGCATACAGAAGGTGAGCATGGTTTTTAAAAATGGAGAGATGATAGTATTCCTTCCATTGCCACAAAAAAAGGTGAATCCAAGGACTTCTCCAATTACTGAACAATTGATTTCATCTGTAATGCTTAAGATCATAAAGTAATGTCTGGTGCCAACCATAGAAAGGGCATTACCAGGTGTTCAATCTGGCTTCAGAAGAGGTTGTGCATGTGTGACTATATTGCAACTCTATGCTAGACAATGGGAAAATCTCAAGAACATCTACTGTATATCTGCTTTATTACGTAAAAGAAAACCTTCAATTGGGTTGATTATAACAAGATGTGCAGAGTCCTATAAGACTTGGGTATGCTAACACATCTGGTCAAGTTGGTGCACACACTGTACAAAAATCAGGAAGTCACAGTGTGAACACCATATGGAGACACTGATCAGTTCAAAACAGAGAAAGGGGTAAGGCAAGTTTGCATTATTTTACCTTTCTTATTTAACCTGTAAGGCAAAGTGATAATGAGGAAGCTGGAACTTGAAGAATCAAAAATCAAAGTAATAATTGGAGGAAGAAATATAAACTATCTTTGATATTCTGACAACATAACTCTCTTCTCAGTGGTTTTCTCAGAAACCAAAGAAGACTTGAAACATCTGATCAAAAGAATTGAAGAAGAAAGCTAGAAATTTGGCCTCTTCCTGAACATCAAAAAGACTAAGTTCATGACAACTGCGGATTGGAAATATCAAAATAACAGTGAACAACGATTTTGATGAAGAGATCAAATACATGCAAGAATTCACTTTCATAGGATTGCAGATTGATCAAAGCAGTGGGTGCAGTCCAGAAATAGTGTCAAATAGCATTGGGTTGGACAGCAATGATGAGCATGAATCAAGTATGGAAAAGCAAGGTAATCAGTCTGGCAACTAAATGAAGATTAGTCCATGCTATCATGTTTCCCCTAGCTACCCATGGTTGTGAAATTGGACCATGAAAAAAACTAGAAACAAGGAAAATCAACTTGTTTGAGTTATAATGGTTAGAGAAGGCTCCTGAACATTCCATGGACAGCAAAGGTGACAAACAAGTCGATACTGGAACATATAAAATCAGACATATTGGTGAAAAACAAACTCACAACATTTCACCTTACTTATTTTACTCATGTCATGCGATCAGACTCACTGGAAAAGACAGTTGTACTTCAAATGAACAGCAGAAAAGGAAAACAAAAGTGCCAAAAAAAACCCCTAGGTGCATAGACACTTTCAAAGCCAACACCAGGCAAAGCATAAAATAACTGAAAGAAGCCACAGAAGAAGTTGTGGAGAGAGCTGGGAGAATTCCTGAGAATTGAATAGGATTAAATGGATAATATCAATTATCGTCATCAACATCAACAGTAAAACAGTAAAACAGTCAAGAAATATAGTACGCAGCAGTCAAGAAAGGAGCCTCTGTGGCACAGTGGTTAGAGTGCAGTATTGCAAGCTACTTCTGCAGCCAGCTGCCTACAATTTGGCAATTCAAATCCCACCAGGCTCAAGGTTGACTCAGCCTACCATCCTTCCAAGGTGGGTAAAATGAGGACCCAAATTGTTGGGGGCAATATGCTGACTCTGTAAATGACTTGGAGAGGGCTGTAAAGCACTATAAAGCAGTATATAAGTCTAAGTGTCATTGCTATTACTAGATGAAAAGATATTCAGCTATATGTATTTAGATATATGAGAATGGTGCAGATGATGATTTTTCCTGTGACACTTTATGGAAGTGAAAGTTGAACTTTGAAGAAGTAAGATAGAAAGTGTATTGATGTTTGAACTTGGGCATTGAAGAAGACTTCTGAGAATATTATGGATAGCTAAGGAAACAAACAATCCAAAGTTGGCATTTGAGATACAAACCAGAGGTGGTATTCAGCAGGTTCTGACCAGTTCTGGAGAATCGGTAGTGGAAATTTTGAGTAATTCGGAGAACCGATGGTAACCTTCCCCCAGGAGTAGGGAGGAAATGGAGATTTTACAGTATCCTACCCCTGTCGTGCCCACCAAGCCATGTCATGCCCACCAAGCCATGCCCACAGAACCGGTAGTAAAAAAATTGAATCCCACCACTGGTATAAATGACCAAATTATCATGCCTCAGACACATTATGCAAAGACCTTGCTCTCTGAAGAAGGCTATAATGTGAGAGAAATGGAAGAAAAGACAAAATGGCCAGGGGCAAAATGAATGAATTCCTATATACAGGTAATCTTCAACTTACAACTATTCATTTACTGATCATTCAAAGTTACCAAGGCACTGACGAAAGTAACTTAGGACCATTTTTCACACTTATGACAATTGCAGCATCCCATGGTCATGCGATCAAAATTCAGAGGTTTGGCACCTGGCATATATTTATGATAGTTGCAGTGTCCCAGGGTCATGTAATCATCTTTTGTGATCTTTTGAAAAATAAACTCAATGGGGAAGCCAGATTCACTTAACAACTCTGTTACTAACTTAACAACTGCAGTGATTTACTTAACAACTATAGAAAGAAAGGTTGTAAAATGGGGCAAACTCGCTTAGCAACTGTTTTGGATTCAGTTGTGGTTGTAAGAACTACCTATGGTTGCAATAAATGCACAATTGAAAGACCTGAAGGACCAAGATCTATGGCACATAATAAATATTGAAGAGTATTCAAACAGTATACTGTTCATATTCTGACTGATTTGCTACTCCCTTTGTAAACTGTGTCCTTTGGAACACAGGAGACTCTTTTAGCAAACCATTTCCACCCCACCCCCCAACATCTTCAGCTTATGGTTTGGAAAACCAGCAGCAAAATGGCTGGATTTCAGCAACATTTATTTCCATTCAATCCATTTGGAGGCAGGGCTTATGGATCCAAGGCTGAAAAAGAGAGCAGTTAACTTTCTAATGGACTTCAAGTCTGATTCATATCCCAAACTCCCAAAGCTGGATGCTGTTGTGTCCTCGGAAATGATGCCAGGAGTGACTGTCTGATGGGTCTCCTCTCTTCGCCAGGTCTCGCCGCCTCGTAGGGATCGTCTGTTCCAGTCCCATCTGTTGTCAGAGGGGCGATCTCTGGTCCGGGGTGGTGTGCTCTCTCTCCTCCGCTCGCTCTGGTCCCATCGGGGTGGGCTGCGGTTCTTTTTGAGGCGGCAGACACGGGCGATGTGTCCCTTCTTGTCACAATGCCGGCAGATCGACTCGAAAAACCGGCATTCGGACCTGGGGTGGTCGCCTCCGCAACCAGCACAGTTGGTCCTCGACTTACAACCCCGCCGGTTCTGTGGGTCGCGGCCTGCCTGGAGGCGATGAATCTCCTCCTCTTCGTCAGAAGTGCCCGATGCCGAGTGGAAATCGCCCTGGTGGGTGGTCGTCTCGGGTTGGGCCTCGGCCGACCTTGCAGGGTGGTTGTTTCCGCTGCAGTCCCCAGCATTCGGTCGGCGCATGCGGTCGGCGGATGTTCGGGTCACTTCGGCAGCTGCGGCTGCGGTGAGGGTGTCGGCAAGGCTGATGTTGCCCTTGGCCATCAGCCTGCTCTGGAGGACGGGGTCCCACAGGCCAAGCACGATTCGGTCTCGCAGGGCGTCGTTCAGGTTGTCGAATTCTCACAGCCCCCCTAGGCGCCGTAGTTCGGCGATGAAGTCGCTGAAACTCTCACCCGACCGTTGGTCCCGACGGTAGAATTCGTTGCGTCGGATCAGGATGGGTATCTCTGGAGCATAGTGCCACCGAAGTATTGGCTCGAGGACGTCCCAGTCCATCGCGGTCGCGTCGGCAGGTTTGGCAAGTGCCTTGGCCATCTTGAATACCTCGGTCCTGCAGTGGGTCAGGAAGACGGCGCGCTTCATGGGGCCGGTGGCGTCCTTCAGATTGCTGCACTCGAGGAACATGCGGAATCGGTCGGAGTACGATTCCCAGTCCTCGATGGCGGGGTTGAAGGGTGCGGGGGGTGCGATTTTTGCCATCGTGGAGATTCGTCTGGCTTCCGTCGGACACGTGGTTTGGTTCAGGGTCTGGATCCCACCTTCGTCGCCAGTGTTGTGTCCTCGGAAATGATGCCAGGAGTCGGTGACTTCAAGTCATGCTCTTTTATTAGTGTAGGAACCGAACTGGCACTATGGAAAAGGTTCGCGGCTTTTATTCCTTTAGCCGCGGCGGCCGCGGCCAATGGCACCGCTTTGAATCTCCCGCGATTCGAATAGACCAATCGTGGGAGATTCTTAGCGAGACAATCGGCGCGGCTCGCCTAACCAATCAGAGTGCCCCGCGCTTTGGCCAATCAAAGCGCGGGGATCTCAAGAATGCTAATGAGGGGACAGAACAGATGCATTTATCAATTTTACTCCATCTATGTCAGAGGATAATAATGCCAGCTTCTATCTCCTTTAATAAGTCAGAAAACTGATCCAGAGCATTCTTATGAACAAAAATCATGTCATAATCAAGAAAGGGAAAATATTCTATTATTAATTATACAGCCAGTGTGGTATGAGTACAAAATAACTTAGAACTTGGAACTATTAGCTATGAAATTCATGGGGTGGTTTTGAGCTAGTTGTTTCTGTCCTTTAAAAAAAAAAAAAATTATGATTTTTCAGCTTGGTTTGCTGCAGGCTACTGGCATTTTCTCATTGATTTATAACCAAGCATAAAACCAAGGCTAAAACTAGCAGTTAAGATTAGTTTAAGTTCACAGTACCTTTCGACTGGCTCATTTCTTTCAAGTCAGTGGGACCTTGCCTGTCAAACTGCCCAGCATTATGCTATTATCACTATTACTGGTAGGAAATGGAAACTGCATTTTGCCCTTTGTCAAGAGCAACAAAATATCTTGAGTCCCTGTTGGATTTTCCCATTTTCTTCAATAATGAGAATTCATAGGGAAAAAAACAAAGAAACTTTTTGAGAAAACTTGGAAAGATCAGTTGTAGAAGAATTCATCCAAGGCCTTCTCTAAAATGCTTAAAATGGCCACTTACAGAAAGTGCTGGTACGAAAAATTTCAAGAGAAGTAGAAACTTCATTATTAAGTCTAGAACAGATTCTTCTTTACAGATGTAGCATAATTGGTAAGGCTACAAAAAGGGACAGCCTTTTTATATAAATCTAATGGAAGTCTGGATTTTTACAGTATAATAAGTATATACCAGTATGTATGTTAGTCCTATTAACCTAAATCCATCCCAAGAAAAGGCCATGGACTCACCCTGTGGCTACAAACCAGAACACAGAACAGAACAAGAACAGAACAGAACAGGGGTGTCAAACTGAATTTGTTCGAGCGCCAGATCATGATTGTAGTTCTTCTCTGTGAGCCTGTGGGGAAGGGGGGAGCGGGGAGGGGGAGGGGGGATATCTCCTGCAGCACCCCACTGACCAAAACAGGTTATAGGAGGGCCCCACATGGCCGCACATGGCCCCCATGCTCCATTTTCAGCCTCCATGAGCTCCTGCAGCACTTTGCTGGCCAAAACAGGACACAAGGGGCCTCATGAGGTCCCCCATGGCCCATTTTTTGCCTCCATGGCCACCTGCAGCACACTGTTAGGCAAAAATGGGCCACAGGGGCCTCACATGGTCCCCATATGGCCTGTTTTTGGCCTCCACGGCCTCCTGCAGCATTCTGCCAGCCAAAAACATGCCATGGGACCCCCATGGCCAGTTTTTGGCTAGCAGAGTGGTGTAGGAGGCTGTAGAGGCTGAAAATGGGCCACTGTTTTGCCTGGCAGAGGCACCGCAGGCCAGTCCTTTGATATTTCCAGGTCAGCCCTGTGATCTAAGCATCCCACAGGCTGGATTGGCCCGCAGGTCGTGAGCTTGATACCCCTGGAATAGAATAATAGAATTCTTGATTGGTCTAGTGTGATCAGACACACAAGGAATTTGTTTCCAAAGCAAAAGCTGTCAGTGTACATACAAGCAACAAGTGATAAATCACAATTACAAACATAAAATATCTTACCATAAATCATAAGATACAATACTCAGTGATAGTCATAGGATATTAAATAAGCAATCAACATCAATCATACTAGAATACTAAATAAAACAATTAATATAAATTGTAAGATACAAGCAACAAAGTTATAGTCATAAGAAGATAAGGAATGGGAATAGAAAAGGTGAGAAGGATAATAGTAATACAGCCCTACTAGGTAGTTTGACAATGTAGTGAGAATTAGTTGTTTAGCAGAATGATGACATGGGGAGGGGGGGAACTATCCTTGTCTCCAAAGAGAAGTGCAACCCTATCCAGAATAAAAGGTGGAACATCTGTATTAATAGTAACCCAATCCTAATGGCATTAAATTGCAATATGGTTCAGTCCATCACAGCCTCCAAGCACTGAGGCCATTTGTGTCAAGGATTTTATCATATATTTGCTTGGCTAGGTGTCAAGATGTAAAGCTGAGAATTATTAACATGCTGATCATACCAGACCCCAAACAGATGGTTAATTTCCCCTAACAATTTCAAACACATATTAAAAAGTAAGGGTGGGTACACTGGAATACCCAAGGGCTTCATCTTTCCTGCCCCCACCCCCAAAAAAAGATTGATATTACCTACTCAGGAAGAATGGAAGCACAACAAAAACAGTGGGTCCAATTCCCAATCCTTGCATATGGTCCAAAACACCTTGACTGATGTTAGTGAACACTGCTGAGATTTAATAAAACAATGAAAGGTATGCCACCTCTCTTAAGTTTTGGTCACAGATCACCTATAACGGTGACCAGAATGGTCTTGGCCCCACTGCCTGAACCAAACTTAAAAGGATCCAGATAATCTCATCGAGGATGCTATGTAGTTAAAAACAAACCACCTTCTCAACAAATTTACCAGGAAACAACAGGCTGGAAACAAACCAAAAGTTATCTAAGAGAGCTGAGTTAAGCAGTTAAGAGCTGAGTTAAGCTTTGTTAAGAGAGATGCACTTCCCACCATCTCCTTCAAAATAGTGGCATAATTTCTCCCTTAGAGATGATTTAATCCTTTTCCTGGATCCATGCCATCAACCTTCTTTATAAATCAAGATCACAGTTCTCGGTATTCATATTTAAACCATCTCTAGAGTAATAGACTAATAGAATTTCTATATACTAAGGGACTTGTGGAATGGCTCATTAGTTATTTTTACTTGCTCAATCCACATTACATCATGCTATAATAAAGCAGCTCTATTAAACTTTTCCTTTGTTTCTTTTTCTTATTTATTCTCAAACATTGCTCCCTCGGAAATTAAGTTTCTACCTAGGTATTTTATAATCCGAAAGATATATAGACAAACGGAAATATTATTAAGAAATTGAAAATTAATTTGGAGTGAAGGAATTAAATATGTATGAGAGAGCTTGACTAGGAAATGACAAATGAAATGCTATAATGTATTTGAAGATGCAAGCCCTTGGGAACAGAAAGAATTACTTAAGAGTTGTTCAAAGTATTAAAACTAACTCTGATGGGGATGAAATTAAGAAAAGCAAAGAACTATCAATTTCAAGTCTGGAAAAGCTAGTTGAAGCTTAGATTTCTGTTACATAGTGCACAAAATTCCCATGTGAACTCCTTTAGCACTTCAGTTTGGACAATATCCAATTAAATGTGCACCAGGAATGAACCTACTTGATGAAAGAAAATTTCTCATCACTATAATTTTACTGTAATGTTTATAATATCTTTAATATATTTCACTTCCAGTAAGAATAAACTCGAGGTCTCATATCTTTTTATTGTTTAGAATATCCTACAATTTCAAGAATTCTTGCCAAATCTTCAAACTAATCTTCTCTTCCTCTTGCATTGTCTGTTATTTATATGATGAAAAGTGTACAGGCTTCTATTATCTTCTATTTTTATTGATCTAAATGATCAATTCTATTTAAAGACTAACAATCTCATGTTTCTACTTTCCTTGTAATGAAAGGGTGGCACTTTTTCAAATGGAAGCATCATTTCAAAACCTAGAGGACAGGGTTCATTACATATTTTGGGAAGTCATAATCATCATGAAAAGCATGGGATAAAAGTAAGTGTTTTTGTTTTGATCTGGTTCATTTTTTCTTGTCTCATGCCAAAGCAGTAGCAAAGATCTTTCTAGTACTAGTTGCCATTTTGCTTTTCTAAAATTGAGGAATGCTTTTTTAGGGCATACTGGGGCAAATGGTAGTGGAAAGAATCTCTTTTACCACCATGGTGGCAAAAACATATTTAAAAGGCCCACTGTACTGTTCCCATTTCTGTTGACATTGCTAAACAGCATTGCAAGATATAATCATGCTGATTTAGGTATTGTTTATTTCTTAAATTTTGGTCTAGTATTAATCTTGAGGTTAATTTTTGTTTATCTCAGGGTCAACTCCTGGAAAGGAAGTGTTTTACTACTTTTGTTCCATTTTTGGCTTGTTGATTGTCTCTTTTGAATGGCATGTAAATGTTGTTTATCAGTATGTGCTTGCTGATGGCTGATTTGTCTGAGTGCCAGGCTTCCAGGAATTCTCTAGCATTTTTGGACTGAGCTTGGTCACAGTTTACCTGTTGAAACTTGAATGTGCTTGGGGATGGTAGCCTCAGTCAATGAAGGCTTTCCAAGGCTTTCCTGTTGTTCTGATGCTCCTCACACACATGTGCATGCATGCGCACATATGCACGCGCGCACACACACATACACACACACACACATCATCCCTCATTATTCTGCTTACAACTTATTTCTTTTTTGGCAACTGCTCCTCAAGTGCTCATATATTGGGTGCTTTGCTTCTTGTGTAATGATCCAGTTCCAGTCCAGTTCTTTTTATACTTTCAAGGCTTGGATTCCTGTCCTTTGCATCTAAGTGGTTTATGTGGTGCATGTATGCACATGTGTATGAACAAGTAGATAAAAGGTACGATGACAGGTTAACAACAACAAAAAGCTCTTTGTGCAAAAACTATCCAAATGAAGTTAACACTATTGTGTGGATGTGGGATTTTAACTCTGGAAAAGGCCAATCAGGAGACCTCTCTCACAATGCTTAATGGATGGGAGGGCAGGAACAGGAACTAAAGTCAACCCAAGTGTGCAGCAAAGTTCCCTGTGTGGGAACCAGAAATTTTAAAGACAATGCAGATCACAGTTGATACCAGTATGGAAGGAAAGCAGGCAACAATAAGGTGCAGGTCTGGCCTTAAATCAAATAGGTGTCCCAAGTTGTCCCAATTTCAGAATTTCAATTTCTGTCTCCAAAATATCTAATATTGGACTTTAATGTTCAACTTTGGAAGATGCACATTTTCAGCTGCTGAAACCAGGTCATCTGAGGGGGGGAATCAAGTATGAAATTTCCAAAAGCCTCTGTTTCAGTTTCCAAAGCTAGTGGAGCTTGTGACACATCAAAGGATTCACTTTTGTCTTAAATGAGAAATTCCAGACCCAGAAATATTATACAAATACCTTTGTACCTTTTGATGTCAGCCCTGCCACTTGGACTACTTGGGGATCCTCACTCAGAAAACTAAACACATTGTTTTAGAAAGACACTCAGTGTGAAGTTTCTGTGTGTCTCATCTTCATAAGGGACTGTGAATTTAAAACACCCCAGAATTAGCATGCATTCTAACCATAATAAGTGCTACAAGTAGTTCAAATTACTGTTGTTTAGTTTAATAATGGTATTTTCATAGTGGTGTTTCTGAAGCTAATATTTTACACATAAAAACATGAAGATCCATTTGGTATCGGACATTTGTCCCCATGTTGTTCCCTGGGCATGAAATTATAGCCCTTCATTAGCCTGCCTCACAAATGGTGACTGACCTGTGTAATTAGCGTGGAAGAAATTCTGTTTCTTTTCATGCAGGAAGACTGGTAGTTATAATTTTATGGGTTGAGTTAATATGTGAGGGAATAGGTTGAAATGTTTTGAACTAAAAGCCCTCTTTAAAAAAAAAAAACTTTATATTCCCTATATTTTAAAATATTCTTAACCGATCAAATGAATTTTATTTCATTTGAATTAAAAACCTGAAAAAAAATTCAAATTCTATAGATGACCTAAATGCAGTAGTGGGATTCAATTTTTTTTACTATCAGTTCTGTGGGCTTGGCTTAGTGAGCATGGCAGGGGAAAGATATTGTAAAATCTCCAGTCAGAGGTGATATTTGCCATTCTCTGAAATACTCAAAATTTCCGCTACCGGTTCTCCAGAACTGGTCAGAACCTGCTGAATACCACCTCTACCTAAATGCCATGATATCTTCTAGAAAATTATGAAATGTTTCAGCTTTTATTTAGGTATAAAATCACTTCCAAGTTAATGACACTATAGAAGAAATTTAGTGCCACATTAAACAGTTTTAAGGAATCATTTTATTCTAATGTGACAACTACTAATGAAAAGAGACCTTAGGACTGGGAACTGGGTACTACTGGAAACCCTCAGGAAAGGAGTTTATCACCAAGCATGACTCAAGTTTACTTCTCTGAATTGAAAAAATCATCAACAAATGAAAAACAAAGTTTAATTGAAGAACATGCTAAAAACGATCAATAGAGAGAAAACTCTTAGAATTTGCAAAAGTTAATTATCAACCAAAGAAAACTGAATTCATTTGTAATTCTGTCCTTACAATGGTCAGAAGTCCTTTCCTGACATAAGTATCCCCAAATGAAATAATGAAAGAATCTGGAAGGAATTATAGAGAAGGAAAAGGTGGTATGCTCGGAGACATGACAGAAATAATTATAACATGGTCTAGAATTTATATAAGTAACTACTGGAATATGATTCGGATATTTCATGTTCAAGATTGCAGGATCAAATGAATGCAGGACTCAAAAGGGCAAGTAATATGCAACAATGAGAATATTAGTGGAAGACACATCACTGCAAATAATATGCCAAGAGAAAATGGATATTAAGGTGTTTTCCTGCTAGTACATCACCCTAATTATACTGGATGAAATAGATAATACATATTCCGAAAATTGTTGGACTTATAAAAATCATATTGGAATGTTTTACCATATGCAATAGCAATGTCATAAAGTCCAATTATTCTGAAAGAGATTGCCCGCAGGATGCAATAAGTCTAAATGCTGAGTTCCTTTTTTATCACTTATTTTTTTGTTTACTAATACTTACATTGTGTGTGTGTGTGTGTGTGCACAAAAAGTGAGGTTTTCTTCCAATAGAATGATTATATTCTCTTTTATCTTATATTGCTTTATAAAAATAGTTTCTATGGCATATAATATTTATGTATATATCTGCTTCTTTTTAATAAGTAATTTAAACAAGAAAAAAAATGACAGGGGGTCATTTTCAATCAGCCTTCTTACTAAGAAAATAGTCTTATGAGACACTTTTTTTCTCCTGTTCTGACCTAGGCTTCCTTAAAAAGCATAAAACACAATCTTAGTTCCTGCAAAACCTCTTTTATTTCCACAGCTGAGAAGTACGTTCATCCACAGCCTGCAAGGCTTCACAAACAGTCTTTCAGAGGAATGTTTATAAACACCCACCTTATTTCACATGGAATGCAGCCAGAGAACTAATTGCCAAATGCAGGGTGTTCTGTCCTCATTTACATACTCGAAATCCCCGCGCTTTGATTGGCCAAAGCGCGGGGCTTTCTAATTGGTCAGGCGAGCCACGCCGATTGGCTCGTTAAGAGTCTCCCGCGATTGGCTCGCTCAAAGCGCGGGAGACTCGAAACGCTGCCATTGGCCGCGGCCGCGGCGGCGAAAAGAATAAAAGCCGCGGGCTTTTTTCTTTTTGCCGGTTCGGTTCCAATCCTTGAAATAAAGAGCATTGTACGAAGTCACCGACTCCTGGCGTCTTTTTGCGGACACGACACTGGCGACGAGGATGGGATCCAGACCCTGAACCGAACCCCATGTCCGACGGAAGCCAGACTTAGCACCGAGATGGCGAAAATCGCACCGCCCGCCCCCTTCAACCCCGCCACCGAGGACTGGGAATCGTTCTCCGACCGTTTCCGCATGTACCTCGAGTGCACCGGCATGAAGGACGCCTCGGGCCCGCTAAAACGCGCCGTCTTCCTCACCCATTGCGGAACCGAAGTTTTCCAGATGGCCAAAGCATTGGCCAAGCCCGCCGACGCAACCGCCATGGATTGGGACGTCCTCGAACCTATCCTTCGGCGACATTACGCTCCCGAGGTCCCCATCCTGATCCGGCGCAACGAATTCTACCGGCGGGACCAGAGACCGGGTGAAAAATTGAGCGACTTCATCGCCGAGCTGCGGCGCCTAGGGGGGCTCTGCGAATTTGACAGCCTAAACAATCTCCTGAGAGACCGATTCGTGCTTGGCCTGTGGGACCCCGCGCTCCAGAGCCGGCTGATGGCTAAGGGCGACATCAATTTAGCAGACGCCCTCACCGCAGCCGCAGCCGCAGAAGCAACCCGTACTTCCGCCGACAGCATGCGCAAACCAGACACGAAGGACCGCGGCGGAAACAACAACCTGGCAAGGTCGACCGAACAGAAAACCGAAACAACCACACACCACGGCGATTTCCATTCTGCATCCAGCACGTCCGAAGACGAAGAAGACATACATCGATTGCAGACGGAGCGCGACCAACGGAACCGCAGAGGTCGTAGGTCGAGGACCAACTGTGCCGGTTGCGGCGGTGACCACCCCAGGTCAGAATGCCGGTTTTTTGATTCCATCTGCCGGCATTGCGAAAAAAAGGGGCACATCACCCGGGTTTGCCGCCAGAAGAAAACTCGCAGTCCACCTCGATGGGACCAACACGACCGGAGAAGGGAAAGCCCACCGCCCCGGCCCAGAGATCGCCACTCGGACAGCCGATGGGACCGGATCGGACGATCCTCGAGAGGCGGTGACAACCGGCGGAGAGAGGAGACCCACCAGACGGTAACCATCGGCCACGCCATCTCCGACAGTGCCCGAAAAGTCCACGTCGAGGTCCATATCGAGGGCCAGCCATGCAAAATGGAGGTAGACTCCGGGTCCTACCTCTCCATGATTGCATGGCACGAGATAAAAAGGTTGGTGCCTACCCTCCAAAGGAGGAACATAGACGCCCAAAGACTTATTGTAAAAGACTACCAGGGAAACCGCATCCCGGTAGTGGGCACCAAAAACTTTAACGTGACATATAAGGGGCGCACCGAACAACTCCCCCTCACAATCGTCGATCGCGACCGCCCAAGCCTGCTGGGACTACAATGGTTCGCCCCGCTCGACATCACTCTCACGGGAGTCAACCACGTCACCGACGACGGTTGGGAACAGCGACTAGCCCAGGAGTTCCGAGAAGTCTTCGACGGAAGCCTGGGCAAGTACCAGGGGCCCCTTATCTCGTTTGACCTAGACCCTAGCGTCCCCCCCAAACGACTAAAACCTAGGCGGGTGCCATTCGCTCTAAAACCTAAGATAGACGAGCAAATTGACAAGCTCGTCAAACAAGGGGTATTGCAGCCCATAGACCATGCCCGGTGGGAGACCCCCATAGTGACCCCGGTCAAGCCAGATGGGTCGGTGAGGATCTGTGGGGACTATAAGGCCACCCTAAATGGCGCGCTGCAACAAAGCGCCTACCCCGTCCCAATAGTGCAACACCTACTGCACTCACTGGGAGGGGGCAGGGTCTTTGCCAAGCTCGATCTCGCCCAGGCATACCAACAGTTGCCGGTCGACGAGCAAACGGCGGAAGCCCAGACCATCGTTACCCACCGGGGGGCTTTCAGGTGCAACCGACTCCAATTCGGAGTCAGCGTGGCACCAGGCATCTTTCAGAGCCTGATGGAGCGGTTGCTGCAGGGCATCAAGGGGGTGGTGCCCTATTTCGATGACGTTCTAGTAGCGGCGCCAAACGAAGCCGAATTAGAAAGCCGACTCAGAGAGGTCCTAACCAAATTTAAAGTAACGGGACTTAAAGTAAAAAGGGAGAAATGCCAACTGTGCACGGAACGAGTGGAATTCTTGGGCTACCTCCTAGACCGGCACGGCATTCACCCCACGAGTAAAAAAGTCAGAGCTATCAAAGAGGCCCCCACCCCTAAATCAAAAACTGAACTACAAGCATTCTTGGGGTTACTGAACTTTTATAATGTTTTCCTACCCCAAAAGGCAACGGTGGCGGAGCCTTTGCATAGGCTCCTGGATAAGGCGGCAACCTGGACTTGGGGGAAACGGGAGCAAGCCGCCTTCCAAAAAACTAAAGACCTCCTCACCTCCGATGCTGTCCTGATTCAATTCAACAAAACCCTGCCCCTGGCTGTCACTTGCGACGCATCACCTTTCGGCGTTGGCGCTGTCCTCAGCCATACCCTTCCTGACAGAAAAGAAGCACCCATCGCATTCTTTTCAAGGACCCTAACCAAACCAGAGCGGAACTATAGCCAACTGGACAAAGAGGCTTTGGCTATAGTTGCCGCCATAAAACGGTTCCACGAATATCTCTACGGCCACCCTTTCACCATTATAACAGACCATAAGCCGTTGCTGGGCATCCTTGCAGGAAATCGGGCCACCCCGAACATTCTGTCTCCCCGGATGACAAGGTGGTCCGAGTTCCTGGCGGCCTACAGCTACGAACTTATACACAGACCGGGTAAGAAGATTTCACATGCGGACGCTTTGAGCCGCTCGCCGTTACCGGACTCCGACCCTGACCCAGCACCAACGACGACCACCCTCAGCATCGAGACCCTACCCAACCTACCCATAACCGCGTCAGACATTGCCCAGGAAACTATTAAAGACAGGCGTCTGGCACGGATTTTGCATTGGGTGGAAAAAGGGTGGCCAGAAAAGGACAACGACGAGTCCGTCAAGACATTTCGGAACCACCAAACCAAACTCTCGCTGCTTAAGGGGTGCATCTTATGGGGTGACAGGGTGGTCATTCCGGACAGACTACAGGGGAAGGTTTTGGAAATGTTGCATGAGGGGCACCCTGGCATCGTAAGAACTAAAGCCCTGGCCAGAAGTTACGCTTGGTGGCCAGGGATGGACAAGCAGATAGAGGCCTGGGTAGCTAGGTGCCAGCGATGCCAGGAGACTAGACCCAGCCCACCCACAGCGCCCATCCTGGAGTGGGAAACACCAAGGGGGCCCTGGTCCAGAATCCATTTGGACTTTGCTGGACCCACGAATGGACATACCTTCCTCATAACAGTTGACGCTTACTCCAACTGGTTGGAGGTAAGCGACATGAAGACAACAACCACGGAGGCCGTGATCAAAGAACTTTGCAAACTCTTTGCAACACACGGCCTCCCAGACGTCGTCGTCTCCGACAACGGGCCCCAGTTTACCTCCCTAGACTTCGAGAAGTTCCTGGCGGAAAGGGGCATCCGCCACGCACTAACAGCACCGGCGCATCCGGCGGCGAACGGTAGGGCGGAACGGATGGTCCAATTTACCAAAAAAACCATCCGGAAAATGGACCACGGGGAGATCCAAGACAAAATTAACAGACTCCTCTTTATACAACACATAACCCCGAACACCACTACCAACAAGAGCCCAGCCGAATTGCTAATGGGTAGAAAGCTGAGGTCCCCACTCGACAGGTTACACCCTACATATAACCCGGAGCGGCCCCCAGACTCAAGTACAAAATACCGAACGTTCGCACCCGGGGACCTCGTGTATGCGAAAAACCTGACGGGGGACCCCCTATGGATCCCAGCCGTCATCACCCAAATTACAGGCCCACGCTCGTACCGGCTCCAAACCACAGATGGACGAGCGTGGAAACGACACATTGACCAACTCAGGTCTAGGACAGCAACAGAACCCACCTCCCAAAACGCAAACCAAGGGGGGAGGGAATACCCGAATAACCAAGCGCAAGAAAAAATAAACCAGCAGTACTTACCTAGATGCAGCCATCGCGACCCCTCGCCGGAAAAGAACTGCCCAGCCAGCTCGACCGACCCGGAAAGACCGAGCAGGAGCGGCGAAACCCGTAGCTCAACCAACCCGGAAGGCCCAGGTGGGAGCCACGGAGAAGGAACCGGCCCAATCAACCAGCCGGTTCGCACAGAAGCAAGAGCAACCAAAAACCTGACTGCTCCAGCCGGGATCCAGCTTACGACTGAGTTGCGCAGGTCAAGTAGGACTAGACGGAGCCCCGCCTACCTACGTGACTATGCAACGTAAGGACTGAACCAAGAGGGGAGGGGTGTTCTGTCCTCATTTACATACTCAAAATCCCCGCGCTTTGATTGGCCAAAGCGCGGGGCTTTCTAATTGGTCAGGCGAGCCGCGCCGATTGGCTCGTTAAGAGTCTCCCGCGATTGGCTCGCTCAAAGCGTGGGAGACTCGAGATGCTGTCATTGGCCGCGGCCGCCGCGGCGAAAAAAATAAAAGCCGCGGGCTTTTTTCTTTTCGCCGGTTCGGTTCCAATCCTTGAAATAAAGAGGATTGTACGAAGTCACCGACTCCTGGCGTCTTTTTGCGGACACGACACAGGGTAAGGTCAAACTTGACACAGAGTCAAACAGAACTTTTCAAAGCTTGAATCGACCAGATGAACTAATTGCTTCCTGCAAAAGCTCATGTCCTGTTCACTCCTCTTTTATGTCCTATGGGAGGAGCCAATCATCTCTGAGGTTGGCCTTACTCCTGAGTTGACCCTGCTTTCTTAATTGTTCTTGTCTTCTGGTAGCCCTGCACATACACAGGCTGGGAACCGGTTCTAGAAACTCCCCTGCCTCACTGCTGTCTGAATCTGAAGGCAGCTGATGACTGCCAGCCTGCCCAGGCCCAATCCCTGCCTCTGATGCAGAGCCCTCGTCTGAGCCCTCCTCAGCCTCCAAGTTTGGCTCAGGTTCCTCCACAACCTCCTCACCACTGTCCAACTTTGCTTCCAAGCTCCATCAACCGCCAGCAGGCACCAACTACCCCTGTGCCTTCGAGTCAGCATTGACTGTTGGACTGGTCCCTACAGTTTCTTGGCATGATTTTAAGAGTGAGATTTACCCTTGCTTTCTTCCTAGGGCTGAGAGAGACTGGTCCAAAATCACCCAGCAGGTTTCCATGCCTAAAGCAGTATTGGAACCCAGAATATCCTCAGTTTCTAGCATGGTACCTGAACCATGGTACCTAATGAGGCACTATAGAATCATTCAAGAAGTCCAGCACTCTGATTGTAATAAAATTTGTGATGACTTTTGTTGACTGATTGTATAATAATAAGGTTTTTTTTTTTCATTTTTGTTAAATGCAGATCTTTCACTTACAATACAAACCAATGGTTAATTCTGGAGGAGGTATTACATTTAGAATCACAGCCTTTGAGCTGGCTTTTCCTTCCTGTAGCTCCTGACATCTCTGAATTCCTGCCAGGTGCACACCCTAAATTAACTCTGGTGACAAATATATATTCCTATAGATGCTGCTGAGTTCAATTGTGTTTTGTTTCAAAGGCAGTGGCAAGTTGTGCATTTATTTAAGCAGAATTCTCTGCTGATTTGGCTTAATTTAGTTCAAACCATTACTGGTCCAGTCTAAACCAGCAAAATTTATGGACCCATTTACCAGGTTTTTTAAATGATTCTTTTGTTTCTGCACAATGAACACTGAAGGAGATGTGATTCCAGAAGCTGGGCTGGCTTCTGTTCCTTTGTGCCAAGTTCCACATTATATTTATCTCTCAGCTATCATCCAAACACAGGCCTATTTAGCACAAAACTGCCTTTGTCCTGCCAGCAAGATTTCTTTCTTCAGGCAGCATACAATGAACTATGAGTTTGTTTTCCTTTCTTAATTGTTCCCTTCCTCCCATTATTCCTTCAACTTTGGCATTCTCAGCTGCTTGTTTACTTAGATCTTCATTTACTTTTCTTTTTTAACCTTCTCTTCCCTATCCCACAACTTTGCCCTCAACAACAGTAACAGAAATAAAATATGAAATAATAAAGCAAATAAAATCTGTTAGTGTGTGTGTGTGTGGTGTGTGTGTGTGTGTGTGAGACACACATACACACGAATTGAGATTCATCTTAAAAAATAAGCTTAAAAGTGGTAACCTCTATATAGAGAAAGACTACTCACTACAAATGTTTATTAATTGTAAGAAATGGTAAGCTGGAATTACAAGGTTATTCATTTCCTTTCTTCCTTTCTTTCTTACACTCTTCCAACCTGTTTCCCCATCTCACACTAGAAAGGACCAGTTCTTGCATCAGAGATAGAAGTTGAGTCCAAAGCAACATACTTTTGACATTAGGCCTATGTTAGGTCTGGAGCATGGGTGCGAAAGATGGAAAAGAGCCAGTAGAAACAGTGAACTTCAAACTCTTTATTGACATGATGTGACAGCTCAGCTCAAAGGCTGATCAAGCCTCACTTATATAGGCAACTCATTAACTACTTAACCAATAGCAAACCTGGAGCACTAGCTCCGTTAACCAATGGGAATGGTCTGTTAATGGCCAATCGGAGGCTTCTGAACGGGCCAATCCAATCGGGCCATCAACAGCCAATCAGAAGTGCAGGGCCAGAACCCTGCACTAGACTTCAAGCTCAATGATAACTTTATTGGTATCATGCATTCATAACACCTCTTTCCCCTGGCTTCTGCCCATGGGGCGCAGTTACATAGTCCTTAAGGTAGGACGGTTGTTTAATTAGTCTTTTCGATTTTCGCAAGGTGCCCAGTGGTTGGCTGCACTCTTGCTGAGGTAGATCGTTGTTTAGCGGTAAGGGTGCCTCTGGTTCCGAGTTCGTGTTTTCATTGTCCTCAATATCACTGGCCATTTCTTGAGGTGTATTTACTCTCGTTGCTGGTTCCTGTTCCTGTGTTTCCGTTCCATTATCAGTCTCTTCGAAAAAGTTTCCTTCGAATAATAATTCGCTTTCCTCTGTATATCTCCCCCCCCTCAGTTTGATCAAAAGGGAGTTCGGAATTACGAGGTGGTGGCCGCGATCATAACTGATCTATGTGGCACTTCCAAAGTCTATTGTCTGGGCACTGAACGAGGTATGATCTAGGGCCGGTTACGCGGATTACGGTCACTTCAACCCACAGCGGATCGCCTGAAAAGTTTTTAGCGAATACTAGATCGCCTACCTGGAAGGTACGGCATCGGCTGCTGGATCCGAGTGGCTTTTCAGATTCGTAGGCTGGGTGTAACCGATCGAGGTGGGAGCGGAGTTTTTGTCCCATTAGCAGTTCGGCAGGAGTTTTGTTGGTGACGCTGTGTGGCGTAATGTGCTGCAGAAAAAGGATCCGGTTGACTTTTTCGTCGATGTTATCGTAATCGATCTTTTGCAAAGTCTTTTTGACGAATTGAACCATGTGCTCAGCCCTACCGTTTGCAGCAGGGTGCGCAGGTGAAGTGAGCCCATGTTGAATGCCCCAATCAGCCAAGTACTGCTCAAAAGGTAGCGCGGTAAATTGGGGCCTGTTATCGGATACCAGAATGTCTGGTAATCTGTGGGTTGCAAAAAGTCTTTCTAGTCTTTTTATGACTGCGTCAGTGGTTTCTCTTATGATGTCATGGGCAGTCAATGGCGGCGTGTGGAGTGTCTCGATCTGCAACACTGTCATCATTGGTGCAGGATCGTTGATAGTTTCAGGGAGCGGTGTATTGCTCAGCGCATCAGCGTGGGGAATGGCTTTTCCCGGACGATATTGTAGCCGATAATTGTAGGCAGCCAAGAATTCTGACCAGCGGGTCATTCGGGGAGATAGTATGTAGGGAGTTGGTTTGTCCCCAGCAATGGTTTGTGGTCAGTTACAATGGTGAAATTCAGGCTGTACACATACTCATGCAACCTCTTAACTGCTGATACAATTGCCAGAGCCTCCTTATCAATTTGGCTGTAATTTCGCTCAGTTTTCGAGAGCGTCTTTGAAAAGTAAGCAACAGGGGCTTCGTTACCATTAGGTAACACATGTCTCAAAATGGCACCCACTCCAAAAGGCGATGCATCACAGGTTATGTTTATTGGCAAGGTTTCACTGTACTGCATAAGCACGGCATCCGAAGTCAGTAGTTTTTTTACATTACGGAACGCCTATTCTTCTTTGTGACCCCATACCCAGTTTGCTTTTTTGTCTAAAAGGCGATGTAGCAGTTCAGCGACAGTCGCTTTGTGCAGCAAGAAAACATTATAGAAGTTGATGAGGCCTAGGAACGCCTGGAGGTCGGTCTTGTTCTGGGGTCTGGGAGCGTTCTTTATTGCTCTTAATTTACTATCAGTAGGGTGAATACCCTGACTGTCAATTAGGTACCCTAAGAATTCAACACAATCGGTATACATTTTGCATTTATTTTTTTGAACTTTCAGGCCTGCTTCCTGAAATTTTTGTAATACTAATCTTAGACGCTCCCGCAAGATTTTTTGAGTGGGGGCAGCAATAAGCACATCATCGAAATAGGGGACAACGCCCTTGATCCCCTGCAATAGTCTCTCCATTAGGCTCTGAAAGATCCCTGGGGCTACACTGACTCCGAATTGAAGCCGCGTACACTTAAAGGTACCACGGTGTGTTACGATAGTCTGTGCCTGTGCCGTTGTTTCGTCAACCGGCAATTGCTGGTAAGCCTGAGCTAAGTCTAATTTAGTGAAGACTTTTCCGCCCCCCAAGGAATGGAGGAGGTGCTGTACTACCAGCACCGGATATGGGTTCTGTTGCAGGGCGTGGTTTAGGGTGGCTCGGTAGTCCCCACAAATTCTCATGGAGCCGTCTGGCTTAATGGGTGTCACAATCGGCGTTTCCCAAGGGGACTGATCCGTTGGCTTTAAAACTCCCTTGGCAATCAACTTATCCAGCTGCTTGTCAATTTTCGGTTTTAGAGCAAACGGAACTCGACGAGGCTTAAGGCGGATGGGCGCTATCCTTGGATTAAGACTAAAGGATATTGGGGTCCCCTTGCACTCACCTAGCTTTTCCTCGAAGACATCCTTGAATTCGTGGGCGAGGTCTTCCTCCCAGTCACTGCCGCCGATTCGATTAATGCCTGCCACTTCGATGCCGAGTGGTGCGAACCATTGTAGGCCCAACAGACTAGGCCAGTCCTTATCGATCACCGTCAGGGGTAAGTACGCCGTGCAGTTTTTGAATGTAACCCGGACTCGGCTGGATCCTGAAACTGGAATTCGGTTCCCCTGGTAGTCTTTTAGGATGAGCCGTTGAAATTGAAGGTCTTGGCGCCGGATAGTGGGGATGAGTTACTTGAGGGTCTTCCATGAGACCATCGAGAGGGATGATCCAGAGTCTACTTTCATTGGGCAGGGCCGATTTTCAATGTTCACGTTGACCCGAATTTTCTGAGCATCTAATGAAGAGGCATGGCCAATAGTGAGTGTTTGGTTAACCTCTTCTCGTCTCGCTAGACGATTCACGGGTCGGTTTCCATAGGAGTGGTTTACTGGTTCTCGCCTTACAGGGCGATTCCCTGTCGATTGGCGGAGATTGGTTCCTTTCGAGGTCGGGCTGGGTCCAAGGAGGCTTCTGCAGACCCGGCCGATGTGGTCTTGTTTCCCGCACTCATGGCAGAGTGCGTTGCGGAATTTGCAGTCAGCGCGAAAATGGTTGGCCCCGCAGCCAGCGCAGGGTTGTTATTGGGACCTTGGGTGTCGTTCCCGATCGGTCCGTAGGCGATGGGCCTCTTCTTCGTCGCTGTCTGACAATAAAGAGAGGTCCTCATGATGGGCCGTTGAATGTCGCCATTCTGCATTGGGTGAAATTTCGTCCCCGGTTGGTGGTTTGGAGTGCGAATTCGAGCAGCCAACTTCTTGGTCACCTCCGCTGCTGTAGCTTCAGCTATGGTGTCTTTAAGAGTGATGTCGCCCTTTGCCATTATTTTACTCTGCATGTTTAGAGCATCTAGTCCAAGGACTACTCTGTCTCTCAAAACATCTTCCAGGTTGGTGAAATTGCAAAGACCTCCCAAGTTCCGGAGGTCTGCAACGAAATCGGCGATGCTTTCTCCCTTCCACTGGTTCCGTTGATAGAACTCGTGTCGTCTTACGAGCATTGGAACGGTGGGTGCATAGTGGGCCCTTAGCAGCGGTTCGAGGACGTCCCAGTCCATGGCCTTCACTTCAGCTGGTTTCGCTAATGCCTTAGCCATCTTAAAAACCATTGGGCCACAGTGCATCAGGAACACTGCCCGTTTCTTTCCGGCCGTTGCATCCTTCAGATTATTTGTTTCTAAAAACAGTTGGAAACGATCCATGTACGACTCCCAGTCCTCTTGAGCTGGATTGAATGGAGTGGGTGGTATTGCGCCGCTGGACATGGTTCCGCCGTTGTGCGCTTCTGTCACATGCTTAGTTGGCTCTGATGTCATCCAATCCCACCTTCGTCGCCAGTGTTAGGTCTGGAGCATGGGTGCGAAAGATGGAGACGAGCCAGTAGAAACAGTGAACTTCAAACTCTTTATTTATATGATGTGACAGCTCAGCTCAAAGGCTGCTCAAGCCTCACTTATATAGGAAACTCATTAACTACTTAACCAATAGCGAACCTGGAGCGCTAGCTCCATTAACCAATGGTCTGTTAATGGCCAATCGGAGGCTTCTGAATGGGCCAATCCGATCGGGCCATCAATAGCCAATCAGAAGTGTAGGGCCAGAACCCTGCACTAGACTTCAAGCTCAATGATAACTTTATTGGTATCATGCATTCACAACAGCCTATACATGCCAGAATCTACAATGTAAAGAACTGTTTCAAGCAGCAGCTACTGGCATACATTAGTGGAAACCCCCAACTGGAAAGACCCTATTATAGACAGTATCATCTCTTATAGAGCAAAGTTCTTTGTGACTCACAGCCTGTCTTATATTCCCAAAACAAACCTTGTCTTCCAAAAACACTATTTAGACAGGTACAAACACACAGCAGCAACCCTGAACACAAGAAAAGGGGAAAAGATCATACAGTATGTACGACATCTTCCAGCAATATGGATATCCATGCAATTTCATCAAATGTGCCTCCACCCAATATAACACAACCATCACAAGCTATAAAAAGCTTTAGACCACAAAACATCTTGAGCCAGTTATGTGAAATTGGTTCAAGATCACAGTTTCCATGCCTCTCGTTTGAGATGTTCCTGTATCCAGGGGTTCCCAAACATGGCAAGTTTAAGACTTGTGGACTTCAACTCCCAGAATTCCTGAGCTAACATGACTGGAGGAGGAATTCTGGTAGTTGAAGTCCACAAGTCCTAAAGCTGTCAAGTTTGAAGACCCCTGCTATATGCGGTCTTTGCAACTTCATCTGTCAAGTCCCACCTATCTGGAACTCCCTCTGCTTCCTCAAAAGAGTCCATTATTTTTCTTTTGCGTCTGCTTGGAATTGTACTATTTTCACCAGATCATTCCCCAAAGCAGCTTTTTTTGTGAGCTCTTTGATCAGGTATCTAATTCCCATTGTCAACATAACAATTCATTTTGTTCTTAAGCCAAAGCATTGAAAGCTGCAAGAAGCATCTACTGCTTTTTGTTTACCTTCTATCCTCTTCTTCTGCTGGACTATGTCAAAATTTAGATTGTAAGCTTTTAGGCCCAGTAGCACGTCTCATTGAACTCTCTGTAAAGCATGATGCATACTGATAGCATTATTGGAACAGACATTTGAAAAACATTTGATGTTGATTCATTAAGGGCAGGAATTATGTACTGATTAACAGATTAACAGAGTTGGAAGGGACTTATAGGTCATCGAGTCCAACCCCCCACCTAAGCAGGAGACCCTATATCATTTTTGACAGATGGTAGTCCAGTCTCTTCTTGAAAGCTTCCAGTGATGAAGCTCCCACAACTTCTGAAGGCAAGCTGTTCCATTGGTTGATTGCTCCCACTGTCAGAAAGTTTCTCCTTATTTTCAGGTTGAATCTCTCCTTATTCAGAAAGTTTCTCCTTATTTTCAGGTTGAATCTCTCCTTATTCAGTTTTCATCCATTATTCCTTGTCTGGCCTTCAGGTGCCTTGGAAAATAACTTGACTCCCTCCCCTGGTCTTTCTTTGCATTAGATTGCCTATGCCCAGTTTCTGTTACCTTTCTTCATATGTTTTAGCCTCCAGTCCCCTAAACATCTTGGTTGCTCTTCTCGGTACTCTTTCTAGAGTCTCAACATCTTTTTTATAGTGCGGTGACCAAAACTAGATGAGGTATTCTAGGTGTGGTCTTATTAAGGGTTTATGTGCTGCTTTTTATGTTCTGCTCCAATTCTTCATTTACTTGATCAGAGTGTAATTTCCTTTTTCTTTTACTTCTTTTTCATCATTTTTAATCCTTCCCATAAGTCATTCATTAGCACCCCAGGGAATAAAATACCTGTTGCCATTAAGGAAAGAAACCAAGCTCTGGATTTTAAGTAAAATTTGGCTCATTTCTAGCTTCTCTGTTCATGAAATATAGATGTGAACTAATAGCCAAAGATGCCTTCAACCAAAAATTATTTTAATGAGACATAAATTTCAGTTGTTCAACATTTATACCTGACAGAAATAAAATAATGCAGATTGCTTGATTCAGCTATTGTTTGTATTTGCCTTGGAATAGTTAATCACTGTCAGCAACAGTCATATTAAGTCTCCCCATCAAAAAGTGATACTTCTGAATTTAATTGTGCAAATTGCCAGAATGCCTGCCCTAAATTAACTCTGATGACAAATATATATTCCTATAGATGCTGAGTTCAACTGTGTTTTGTTTCAAAGGCAGTGGCAAATTGCTGCACTTATATAAACAGAATTCTCTGCTGATTTGGCTTAATTTAGTTCAAACCATTACTGGTTCAGTCTAAACCATCAAAATGTATGGATACATTTACCAGGTCTTTTATTTGCATTTCATTGTGCAAATCCCATTATTTTTATATTTAAAGCAGATGTTATAATCCCCTTATCTGGTATTTGTGCAATGATGTCATAATATATATGATGCCATGTTGGTGTCATTGTGACTTTCCTTTTGCTGGATGTAAAAAAAAAATTTAAATACACTTTATTGATTTTACAATTAAAATAGACCACCAACACATACATAAATGTAAGAGAGAAAAAGAAAATAAGAAAGAAAAAGATAGAAAACAATTAAAAATATTTTCATCTTCAACAGTTTGTGAGACCTCCTTTTTATCCTTATTTTATGCCATATACATAATTAATCCTTACATATATCTGTATATCGCTACTACGATTCTATCATATCTTTTTTGCCTTTTAGTGTGAAATCTATCTTTGGTCCATCCATTTGTGCCAGCAGTTCCAGCTGTCGTAATATATTGAAGTGTCTTTATCTTTTAATGCCAAGGTTAATTTGTCCATTTCTGCACAACTTGAAATTTTTTGAATAATCATCTCCTCTGATGGAACATGAGGCTGTTTCCAACATTGTGCAAAAGCCAATCTAGTCACTGTCAAAATATGTATTATTATATATTTCACTATTTTTGGTAGTTGTTTATCAAATATCCCTAATAGAAAGGACTTTGGTTTAAATTCGATCTGTTCTTTTGTCATTTCCTCCAGCCAATTTCTAATTTTCTGCCAATATTTTTGAGCTTCTGTACAAGACCGCCACATATGGAAGAAAGTTCCCTCTTTTTTGCATTTCCAGCAATTTGGACTCATATTGGGGTGCATCTTAGCTAATCTCAAAAGAGGAAGGTGCCACCTGTAAAACATTTTATAGGCATTTTCTTTGTACTCTACCGATTTTGTGATTTTGTTATACCTACCCCCAACCTTTTCCCATTCTGTTAAGGTGATACTACATCTTATATTCCTACTCCAGGCTATCATGTTCCCTTTAACAATGTCTTCCTCTAATTCTACCTCTAATAAATAATTATAAAATTTTGTGGTTGTTTTTTTTTTGCCTAATCTTAATAAAATTTTATCTAATTGCTGGAGTTTATTATTAATTCCAAATTTTTTCTTATCCTGTTTGTATCTACTTTGAATTTGAAGATATGCCCACCGATCAATTTTTAATCCCTGATCTTGAAGGTCTTGCCACGATTTCAAATTTCCTTGTGTATCCAATAGGTTCTTATATTTAATCATTTTACTAATATCCAGATTATTTGGGTGGGTCATCGCCTCCATTGTTGAGATCCTGACTGGTATCTTTAAGTAGTGTTTTTTCCGTATTTTCTTCCAATTAGTCAATAATTAATCTCTGATTAAGTGTCTGTGAAAATATTTCTGGCTAGTTTCCCCAATATCCCATAAAAAAGTATGCCACCCTTCTGTAAGTCATGGCCTTCTAAGAGTAATATTGTCTTATTGGTTAAATTCACCCATTCCTTCAACCATACTAAAGAGGCCACACTATAATACAACTCCCAATTTGCCAGCCCTCCCCTGCTCTTCATATCCTGCGTTGCCTTTAAGTTTATTCTAGGTTTTTTCCCTTGCCAGATGGATTTTGCAGTTATTTTGTTAAGTTCTTCAAAAAACTTTTTGTATACTTTAATTGGAATCATCTAAAATATATAGAGGAATTTTGGAAGAATATTCATTTTAATAGCAGCAATCCTGCCTAATAGTGAAAGTTGCAGTTCACCCCATGTTTCTAAATCCTTCTTTACCTGTTGCATCAATCTGTCATAATTGTTTTCTTTTAGTGCCTTACAATGTGCTGTCAACCATATTCCTAAATATTTAATTTTCTTTATCACTTGTAGTCCCATAACTTCTTCTAATTCTAATTTCTGTTTTCCTGTTAAATTTTTAGTCATTAATTTCATTTTCTTCCTATTAATTTTTAGTCCTGCTACTGCTCCAAATTATTCTGATTCATTCATCAATTTTTGTCCTCTTTCTATTGGTTCTTCAATGAAACTTATATTCTTCTTTCTTAACCTTTAATCCTTTTATGTCTGTGTTCTTTCTAATTCACGTCAATAATACTTCTAGTGATAATATGAAGAGCAGGGGTAAGAGTGGGCTGACTCCTTTTTCTATTTTTATTGGGCAGGTATATTCCCCGTTTATTTTAATATTCGCCTGTTGTGTATCATAAATGGTTGTTATAATATTTTCAACTTTGGTACCTAAATTCATATTAAAAAAATTTTGGATTAAAAATTGCCAATTTAAGTTATCAAAGGCCTTCTTTGCATCTAAAAACATATGTGCTATTTGATTTTTGGGGTGGGCTTTATAAAATTCCAAACATTTAATACTGTTCTTAAATTATTCCTGATTTGTCTGGTCGGGAGAAATCCGTTTTGGTCTTCATGTATATGCTCATTTAAAATTCTTTTTAGTCTACTTGCTATAATAGAAGTAAATATTTTGTAGTCAGTATTTAGCAAAGAAATTGACCTATAATGTTGTATATATCGGGGGTCCGAATCCTCCTTTGGGATCAACGAAATCAGTGCTCCCCACCATGAGTCTGGCAGCTGGATGTAAATTTAATAGATTCCATGGATGCTGTTACTGAGATGTTCAGTTAGGGGTAAAATCCATTCAGTCGCTATGAAATTTGATTCTGATGGCATCAAATTAAAAAAGTAACAAATTATTTGCCAACTTTCAAAATGTATATACTATTCTAAGGTTCACTCCTCCTCATCTTATTTAATAAGTTACACACATATCAGCCAAAGTAGAACAGATTCTAAATGAATCCTTGATAAATATACCAGCATTTAAAAATCAAAGGTGACCCACTGTTAAAAAAATAGCAATCCATAGGATTTGCTGATTTGACTTGCATCATTGAAGTGGCACCCAAAATTAATGGCTATAATTTTAAACTGCAATAGAAAAGAAAGAATTATCACCTTCAAATGATTGGATCCATAAGAATCTTCAAAATAGAACCACAGCTGTGGATGATCTGCTACATTATCAT
Organism: Hydrophis major; assembly: GCA_033807585.1. Taxonomy (NCBI): domain Eukaryota; kingdom Metazoa; phylum Chordata; class Lepidosauria; order Squamata; family Elapidae; genus Hydrophis; species Hydrophis major. The sequence goes on along the minus strand of CM066328.1, from coordinate 292,810,223 downwards.
AAAGCTTCTTTTCATCAATCCTCATCTCCCAAAGGAAAGATAGAGATGAGGAAACTGTTGATAACACTTCACTGAATAGCTTGTCAAGATTGCAAAAGCATTTGACAGAAAGAATTTTGGGCCCCGCACAAATCAAGCTAGCAGTCATTTTCTCACTAGCCCTTTCATCATTTGGTGAATAAGCACAATTGCTAAGATACACAGAGCTGATGCAAAATGGAAAACACAGACTCTGTAAACATATGCAGAATTGGAAATCAAGATAATCTGATCTGGATTGTCAGTCATGAGCTGAGTGCTGGAATTTCCATATTGAAGCAAAGCTCTGTTTGTGGCATTAAAGACAGTGGACTTTGAATCTGGGTAGATGCAGAACAAGTTCCTGCTTCCCTAATGATGGCAGTTATGCCAAGCTATAGATGTTGACTGAAAAATGCCTTCATTGCAACTTATATAAAGAGTATATAATTTTGTGTTTTCTGCATGTTTTCAACTATTATAGTAACAGTATAATCATGACATTGTTAACTCATTACTATAATTGTAAGATTGCTTTCTAAGACCTAAAATAACAAATCTCATCCAATGCCTAATGAATGGTCTTGGAGATTGTAAACATAGATGTTACAGCCAAGTTTAACTATAGATTCATCCCATCACCTTGGTCACCAAGGTGCCAAAGCTAATTTGAACAAATCCATATGGCAGTTGTCAAGATATATGTCAATATGGATCAAAACTTCAGCTCTAATTAGTTTCTACAAGTATATCCATCTAGCTGCAGATCAGCTATAGATCTTTAATTCTATTCAGGCGTTTTCCTTTATGGTTAAATGAATATACAAAAAAGATTCTGTTTCTCCCACATTGACTCAGTCTTCATTTCCAGTCTTGTTGCTCCACCCCAGTGTTGGTTAGAAATCTGACACAATGAGGCTTTTCTGTCTGAAAATGCTTGACTCTCATAATTGAGAGGAACCTCTGGTCCCAGTGACTGACCCAGATTGGATCCTGCAACATTATCCTGGGATAAGTATATTCGCCTTCATTTTTGAAAATGATATAAAATCATCCATTTGTATTGTAATTGTGAGATCTCAGAATATGGTTTCCAATGCTGGGTACGAAATAGAATATTATTATTGATAAACTGAAGCACATCAAAAGGAAATTAATCACGAATGATAAGGTGCCTGAAAGAAAATTTATGATGAATGACTGGAAGTACCGGGCTTGTTTAGCACAGAGATATTAGGAGCATCTTCAAGAATCTAAATGGTTATTGTATAAAATCTTTCTCCTTTAAAATAGTATTGTTTAATGTCCATCTCAATCTTTTTTTTTTGTCCCTTCCATTTAATTGTCATTGGGCTATGATCTGCCCAAGTACTTGTTTCAATATTTGTTTCTTTAATATTGGATATTAATTCTGTTGAGATCCAAATCATATCTAATCTGGACCATGATAAATGTCTATTTGAGTAAAAAGTATATTGTTTAGCTTTAACATTTCTTTCTCTCCAAATATCTTTTAAAGTTAATTCATCTGTCATTTTAAAAAAAGACCTTGGGAGAGTCTTTCTATTTTGCTTTGTTGTTGTTGCTATATAGTCCAATTTATTGTCCACAATTCCATTAAAATCTCCCATCATAATTATATTAACATAGTCCAGTCCAATTATTTTCATATGTAGCTTTTTATAAAACTCTTCTTGTTTATCATTTGGAGCATAAATTGCAATCAAGAGTATTTTTATATTATTGTCCATTATTTCTGCCATTAATATTCTTCCATCTTCATCTGTGTAAATCAATTTTGCTGGGATAGCCTCTTTAATGTATAGAACCACTCCTCTTTTCTTACATTGAGTCAAAGAAGTAAATATTTTCCCCAATTTTGGCTGTACTAACAATTGTTCATGTTGTTTTTTAATATGAACTTCTTGTAGACAAATTATATCAAATTTTAATTTCATTAATTTATGAAAAGTTTTCCTTCTTTTAACAGCTGAATTAAGTCCATTTATATTCATTGTAATCAGTTTTCTTTCTTCCATGATTATGCTTTATATTTAGGTCTAACAGCTCTCGTGGATCTCACTTCACGCTATTCTTTATTGTCCACCTGTCCACTTACAGCTCCTTTCTCTTTTTCAGTCTCCAGTTGTTCCTCTTGAAACTCAATTAATGAGACCTCTTTCTCTGCCTCCTCTCTTCTTCTTCCAAAAAATTCTGCATGGAAAAGTTCTGCTTTTTCAATTGAATCAATTCTATGTCTCTGTTCTTGCCACATAAACATTAAACCTTCTGGAATCAGCCATCTATAATTCACTTCGTTTTCCAGTAGCATTTTGGTCAGAAATCGATATTCTCTTCTCATCTCTCTCACTCTTCTGGGTATTTGTTTTAAAACCACAATCTCTTTATCTTTGTATTTCAATGTTTTCTCTCTTACTACTTGTAATATTTGTGTTTTAATGGATTTTTTGGTAAATCTAATATGGACTTCCTTGGGTAATTTATTCCTCATCGCATATCTTGTATAAACTCGATATACCTCATCTATTCCATCCATCATCTTTTCCTCTGTAATTTCCAACGCATCTGCCAAAATTTCTATCATTAGCGCTACCAAGTTTTCTCCTTTTTCCTCTTCTATATTTTGAAATCTAAGGTAAAATTCTGACCTTTCCATCTCCCACCTCAGCATCCCACCTTTTTCTTGTTCAACCGCTGTTAATCTACTATCAATATTTCCAATCTTCTTCTCTCTTTGTTTTCCTTCTTCCTCAATTTTTTGAAATCTCTCCTCATACTTAACCATCATTTGTTTGATGTCTTCCACTTTTTCATCAGTCTTCTCTATTCTTTGTTCAATATTTTCTGTTCTTTGTTCAATGATGTCTGATTTTATCTTGAGATCTTGGATTCCTTGCATAATTGTCTGTAGAGTTACTCTTTCTTGTTCCTTATCTTGCTTCAACATTGTCTGGATTAAGCGTTGTCCTCCAGCTGGTGGGGAAGCAGAGGTAGAAGCAGAAATGCCAGTTGATATTGGTTTCCTGCTCATTTCAATGCTTCCAAGGCTTCAAATTCTTCTTAACTTTTAATCCAACTAGTAAAGCAGCCAATTATAATCCAAAATGGAAAACTCCGATAGTCAAAAACACGAAACCAAGGAAGAAACAGCAAAAAAGGAAGAAGAAAGATCTTCAGGTTCTTCTAGACCCTAATCCAATTACGAAATAGTCCACCATAAAAAAAGAAAAAAAAGAAAAAAAAGTAGAAAGAAGAAAAACAAATCCAAAAATAGTAATATTGATTAAGAGCAAAAAAAAAAAGAAAAACAAAAACTTCCCAGATTCTTCACACCTTAATCCAGTTGAAAAGTCTCAATAATAATAATAATAATAAAAAGAAACAACAACAAAGTGGTCCAAGAACATAGATAGGAAAAGCAAAAAAGTCCCAATAAAAAAGAAAAGAAAAATAAAGGAAAAAAAAAACCCTGAGGCTTTCCCTTTAAAAGAAATAACAAACAAAAATAAAAATATTACTAGAATTGAAATTTTTTTTTTTTTTTAAAAAAAGGCTTGCGTGTGGGGTATAAGAAAGCACACTGCACTTTATTTATTTATCCAAGGCTCTTGTTATGACTCTCTTCTCCAGCAGCTTCAAAGCCAAACCTCAAGTGTTCTTGATAACAGTCCAGGAAAGCACCTGCAATAATATTTTGCTGTGCTCTCCCTCTATCTTATCACGTTAAAATGTCCTTGAGAAGAGGTCTTTTTACAATTCTCTCCCATTCAAATAAAATACTTTCAAGCCTCTAGTTGGCAGTGTTACAAAGTTTCTTAATGCTCTTCCTCCCCCCCAGCCGGAAAAAAGGAATAATATATACAAAAGAAAAAAGAAAAAATAGCCAAAGGGAGCCTCTATCCTAAAGAAAGTTAAAAAATCAAAGGGAGCATAAAAATATATATAAGAGAAAATTCAATCCGGTTACCTACAAAGTCACAGTAAAATCTTTCCCAAAAAGTACAAAGAAAAGAAAAAAAAAAACCCAAGCCTCAATTTGACATCACTTTAAAAAACGCCTCTCAAAACAATTTCAGTCAAAAAAAAAAAAATCTCACAGCTTTCTTCTTTATCCCGGATGAACTTTCCAACCTCAGCGGATTTACAACACAAAAGAGTTTTTCTCACCCAGCCGACACACTTTCACTCCAATCACTTTCTTTCCGGAGCTGTCCCGACTTCAGCAGCTATGGAGGCTGCCTCTCCGCCACCAGCGAAAGGGCTTCTTCCGGATCAAACCAGAGATTTTGCGATATCTCTGGGATCCTGGAACAGTGCCCTTCACAATCACCGTCTCTACGGGACGGTTTAGGTCCGTTAGGACCGACCAGGGGCGAAAATATCGGCTGTGATCTCAGAGCCCCGAGATCGCAGCTGTATCGCCGAAACGAAGCTCCACCTTCTCCGTCTTGTGCCTTTTCTTATGTTAATAAAATCTGTAAGTTCTCCCTCCATCATTACCTTTGCTGTCTGTTTATTGTATATGGCTTCTATTGCTTGAATAAATTTTCTGGCAAAACCCATCAGTTCCAATAGTAATAACATAAATCTCCAGTTCACGTTGTCAAATGCCTTTTGAGCATCTAGGAATATCAAAGCCATTTGCTTTTCAGGATGAGCCTCATAGTATTCCAAAGTATCCAAGATTACTCTCATATTGTCTCTGATTTGTCTCTTTGGCAGAAATCCATTTTGATCTGGGTGAATAAAATTATTTAAATATTTTTTAAGTCTTTCTGCTAAAATTGAAGCAAAAATTTTATAGTCTGCATTCAATAAAGAAATAGGTCTATAGTTCTTAATTTGCAGTGGGTCAGCCTCTTCTTTTGGAATAAGTGTAATATAAGCCTCTGACCATGTTTTGGGTATCATCTTCTTTGACATAGCTTCATTCATAACTTCTAACAGTGGGATGCTCAATTATTCTTGAAATGTTTTATAGAATTCTGCCGGAAGCCCATCTGGATCTGGTGCTTTCCCATTATTTTGTTTCTTAAGTGCTTCATTTAATTCCATCATTGTTATATTGCTTTCTAGCATTTCTTCAGTCTCTTTAGGTATCTTCGGTAAGTTGGCATTCTGTAAATACTGTTTGACTTTTTCCTCATCAATATTCTCTTGTTTATATAGTTGCCCATAAAAATCTCGAATAATTTCCTTTTTCTCCTTATTACCATAACAAACTTGGCCTTGATCATCTATTAGCTTCAATATTTTTCTTGATTCCTTCTCCTTTCTCAATGTATATGCTAGCCATCTACCTGGTTTATTTGCATCTTCAAAATAATTCTGTTTAGAATTTCTAATTTTCTGTGCCAGTTCTTCTTTCTCTATTAATTCCATTTTATGTTTAATTACATCCAGCTTCAATTTAATATCTTTTTTCTGTGGCATTTTCTGTAATTCTTTTTCAAGCCTTTTATACTCCTTCCAAGGCCTTAGAAACTTAATTAATGTCTCTTCTTCTCTTCTTCCAAAAAATTCTGCATGGAAAAATTCTGCTTTCTCAATTGAATCAATTCTATGTCTCTGCTCTTGCCACGTAAACATTAATCCTTCTGGAATCAGCCATCTATATATATTGTTTAGCTTTAACATTTCTTTCTCTCCAAATATCTTTTAAAGTTAATTCGTCTGTCATCTAAAAAAAAGATTTAGGGAGAGTCTTTCTATTTTGCTTTGTTGTTGTTGCTATATAGTCCAGTTTATTGTTCACAATTCCATTAAAGTCTTCCATCATCATTATATTAACATAGTCCAGTCCAATTATTTTCATGTTTAGTTTTTTATAAAACTCTTCTTGTTTATCATTTGGTTTGTAGCTATTGGATGTTCAGGTTTTTGTGTTGTGTCTTCTTTTTTTTCTCAAGGTTAGTTAATCTTTAATTTTGGGACACCATTGAAATAGTAGGGGAATGTCAGGAACTGTAATTCAGCACGACCTGGAAAGTTATTGATTTCCTCTTCCTAGATTAGCACAAGATCTGACATTGTAGGATTTGGAGGTTTCCCTACTCCTGCAAAATTTTAAGCTATTATAATTAAGAATGAGTATGGAACAAGCACTGACAATGGCAAACTTAAACAACTCACAGAGCTCTGTTTTGTAAGATCTATTCAGTTGGGCCTACAGTCTTGGATACTGCTTTTCAAGTTACATTTAAAAAAAATATCTCTGCCAATTTTGTCAACTTTGGCAACTGCCATTGTGTTGATCAGTTAGTTTAGTGACCTCTCCAAAGACCAGAACTGTGAAGCCACTCATGAGCATTTCACTAAATCATTGCAGGGAATGTTTTGGTGGACAGTTGTTAGACAGCATCAAAGAAAGTTCATGTGGTACCCTCTGTCCACTCAACATATATATAAAAAGTCCTCTGGGTAACATCAGAGAGATGTACACTGTTTCCAACACAGTCCATATTGAGCTTGAAAAAAATTGCAGAAAGCTGAAAAGCAGTACTGCAGGCTACTTTTGCTGGCTGCTGGCTGCCTGCAATTTGGCAGTTCGAATCTCATCAGGCTCAAGGTTAACTCAGCCTTCTGTCCTTCTGAGGTCAGTAAAATGAGGGTACGAGCCGGTAGTAACAGTGAACTTCAAACTCTTTATTTACATATTGTGACCGCTCAGCTCAAAGGCTGCTCTAGCCTTACTTATATAGGCAACTACTTAACCAATAGCGAACCTGGAGTGCTAGCTCTGTTAACCAATGGGAATGGCCTGTTAATGGCCAATCGGATGCTCCTGAACGGGCCAATCCGATCCTGCCATTAACAGCCAATCAGAAGTGCAGGGCCAGAACCCTGCACTAGACTTCAAGCTCAATGATAACTTTATTGGTATTATGCATTCACAACAAAATCTATCTGAATATTTGATGCTGAAAACTGTTTTGTTTAAAATGTAGTTGTTTGCAAATAAAAGGTTGCTTGAACCCCTTTGGAAAATGCCTTTTGTGAACATTAAGAGGATTACAGGAAGGAACTCTTCAGGAAATAAGCTCCATTCAACTTGGCATAACATGACTTTCCAGGTTCTGGAATTTTCTTCCTTAAAGAAGATTCCAGAATATGGAAAGTCACGTTATACCAAGTTGAACAGAAATTATTTTTTTATAACGTTATTAGTAACTTGAAGTGGAGATATTGTTATGGACATGCCTAGTGTAGCAAAATAGGACTTCCATTTATGTATGTGGGCTGAAAAGAAGAATGAGCTAATAGAATGGATATGTTTACTTTGCAATCAGCTCAGTAAACTGTGTGGGAGAGGGAGAAGCACAGCTGGCGCTAGTCATTTTGATCAGTTTGAAAACATCTGGAGATGCTCCACATTTCATTTTTTAAAACTGTGTGATGAAAGCAGGCTTCTTGTGATGGTTGAACAAGTGTTCCTTCTCTTCAGTTTATAAGGAAGAATATGCTTGTCTTTGCAGACAGCAACTTGAAAACATTTGTAGCTATTAAGTGCTCAGGGAGCATCTGTCTTCACCCTGCTGGTAATGTTGAATGGGAAAAGTGGTTTCCACAGCAGTGGCACACATGTGCTTGCAAATTCCTAAGGCTCTTTAATAAAGCTTTCTCCATGCCCCTTCATATCTAATAAGAAGGGGAACTAAAAGGAGCAACATTTGGTCACGTTGGGAAAACAACAACAGCCACTCAAATGAAAGATAATCAGCATTGCTCTGCGGGATGAGGGGATTCCATGGTGGGAGAAAATGTCACATAACTTCATAGCTTTCATTAGTTTAATATTTTCATTTTACCTGGGTTTCCCACACTGATTGCATGTACTTGATGGCTTCACAAAAGAAAAACAGCAGAAAGGAAATTAGCAGATACAAGATAATTTCTGACTTGTTTTATTTTTTAAAGTTTATCTCCACATCATTGAGTTCCAGTGATGTTCAAATATCTACTGAAAATCTATAAGTAAAAAATCCAGTAGGGTTCTCGTGCTGTTGATGTTGGCATTCAAATCCATTCTAGGGGTGCCATATTATGTTTTATGTCTTCCCCACTTCCCAAATAATAAAAACAAACTAAACATGTCAGTTCTGTCCATTACAGTTCCATTTCTGTAACCTGAGCCTCACAGAGGCTGATAACAACCATCACTACTACCACTGCCCCGGCTAAAAAAAGTTATCCAGTCCTTAAGGAAGTTCTGAATTTATTTTGGCTCAGATTTTATTGTAGCCTAAATAAGAACTACCTTTCTTATTGTCCTTGATAATCCATATACACATGTATACAAAAGCCCACTGAGGGGCTCCTGGCACTGCTGCATCTTTTAGCTACTACATAAAGACTTATACACAAAGCCAGTGCCATGTAAATGTGGAAGTTGTCATTGCGAATCTACATTTTGGATAAGTTCTGATGACATACATAAGAAGGTTAATCTTGCATAAAATAGCATTTATGCACCATCAACTGTGGCCAACAGAGATCCAACAATTATGCAGATTGGCTATGGACGAATTGCTTAAATACCATCATATATATTTTGCCTTGGAATTTTGGATGGCGTATCACTAAACTGAGAGCAAATTACTTTTTGCTCTGCTTTAGAGACTCTGCATATCAATCTTCTTAACTGTTCTTGTTCTTTGCAGGTTGTGAGCCCTAAAATTGCTGAACTGTGTGATATTTCCCCCTCCTCCAGGTAAATTCACTGCATCTGAAGTTTTCTTCTTAAAAATGTCATACAGGAGGGTCATTAAATACATATCTTTTTAAATTCATTCTATATCATTTCTATTTTTTCCTAGTTATGTTATACAAATGATCATATACAAATGATTTTACATAAAACAGAAAAATGCATTTTTCTTTTTTTGTATAATTTTTATTAAATAATGCTTTAGAAGATAATGAAAAAACATAAGAGAAAATAACATTAATAAAGAATAATAGTAAATAGTGAAAAGATATTAGAAAAAGAAATAGAAAAGAAAAAGAAAGAAAAGTAAAGTAAAAAAAGAAAATAAAGATGATAAATAAGTAGCTTCCAATATTACTGACATCAGTTATAGATAGATATATTTGTCCTTTCTCTTCACAATTACATTATACTTTTTTTCTTCCATAAGTTACTCTTTGTAGTCTTTGAACCTATAAATCACAAGCTCATTTCTTTTTCAGCAAAATGTCCATATGGGGTTTCCAGGCATTAATAAATATAGTTGTTGATCTTTCTCTAATCAAATAAATTATTTTTTGCCATCTCTTGCTAGCTCTGTCATCTTCACCAACCATTCCTACACTGTGAATATTTCAGAATATTTCCATATCCCTCCTCATATAATAGCTTTGTAACAATAATCATAAAAAGTAATCTTCCACAATTCTTTTCTAAAGTATTGATGAATACTGAGTAGAATACTGAGATTAGGGCTATGCAATACTTCAGCTTTGGTTTTTTTTAAGCGTTTTGGAGCACTTGGAGATTTGTACATAGTATATGCCTTCATGTCTTTAGAGTTGCCATATCAATTTTTCAGAATCATGTTGCTTCACCCAGCAATTATGTGGTATAGGAAAAGATGGAGCTGCTTTAAAGGGTTTCAGACTGATGCTTCATGCTGTCCCACTTAAATGCACATGTTCTGAATTAATTAAAAAATGTTGTGCAATCATAATTGAAATGTAACCCCAATACAGCAGACTGGGTTGGTTTACATTATAATGGAATTGAAAAAATATGTCAGAGGAGATTAATTGGAAAACTACTTTTGTACATTTATGCTCATCTTTTGTACTTTTTACTTTTAAAATGCCATTTACTAATTCACACATGTGGTGGCTTTCTGAATAATTTTTCTAGAATGACAATCCAGGTTTTTTAAAATTCTTTTACAAGGAAAATAAGGACAAATGTTTGTTGATATGATACTCCTGCTTGATATAGGGATAATATTGCAATATTAATTGGTGCAGGCCAACTTAGATTTCAACAAATGTTGTTCCCAGTGTACATGAAAATATTTGATCATAACCTTTGGGAGACAACAGTAACTAGTTGGCTTACTGGCTGGATAAATACGTAAACAAAAGTTATACATAGCCGCAAATATCCCAGTCAGAATTAAAGTGGTAATATATATAAAGAGTTTACTGAAAATAAACTGGCATAAATATACACAGAGGCTTCTTTCTAATATATTCATATTACATATATATATACACACACACACACACAGAGAGAGAGAGAGAGAGAGAGAGAGAGAGAGAGAGAAAGTATGAGAGAGGTGGGATTCAACCGGTGTTACTACCGGTTCAGTGATTACGTTTTGCCTGGACAGGTGATAAGCGCTGCGCACACAGCATTTGAAAAGCCACTATTTTTACTGCTTTTTCAACTCAGCTGTGCCATGCAAAGCAGCGGAGGTTGAAAAAGCAGGAAATAAAGGACAGGTAAGAGCCTGGGCAGGTGGGTGGGCCAAACAGCAGCAGACACAGAACTGGTTCGGTGTCTGCTGCTCTTCAGAGCTACCGGTTCTATAGAGCCAGGCAGAACCGGTAGCATCCCACCCCTGCATATGTATCTTTATCTTTATGTATCTTTATCTTTATGTGTAGGAAAGACAGAGACACAAAGTATTGGGAGGGCTGACTAGTAGTGTCTCTTCTGTTATATCTCCATTTCTGGAAGTTTCAAGTTCTATATTAAATGAAAGTTGTCATTTTTACAGGATCCAAATGCAATTTAGAACTTTGATCAGCTATTCAGAACATTGAGCTCATCTTCATCATACAGAGGGCAATGGGGCTATGTGGGAAAAAGCAAAGCTTCAGAGAGCTAAAACTCCATGAAAGAAAACTTTCCAGTGTGAAACATTACAGGGACAGAAACGAATTGATCCTACTATCTACAAGCAGTTTTAAATGTTTTGAAAGAGAGAGATATAGTATGTGTACTATGTGTGTTCTTTATGTATGTATGTATGTGTTGTGACTGGAAGGATCGATCCTGCTGGGAGTTTTGACTCTGATGACTCTGAAGATGGAAGGCTGGAGCCTGCTGTAAATGTGGAGTCTGAATTATTAGAGGACACAGATGTGAGCCAGGAGGTTGAGAGATTGTCGGAGAGACAATCCTCCCCAGAACCTTCGACTTCGCTGATGCCCACAACTGATCCACAAATTGAGTCAGAGGCTTCGAGTGGGGAAACTGACAGAACGTGGCTTGATGCCAGAACTAGGAGAAGACTGAAATGTCAATCTGAAGGGAGGCGTCAAGCCAGACATTGATTAGAGAAATTGACATGCCCATCCAGGTGATTTAAGGAGGCGTGCTGATTCTCAAACTTTGCTTGGAAGCAAAGTGTTTGATGAGTCGAAAGGATATGTGTGGAGCGGCCTTTGTGATTTATGGACAATTCTGGATTATCAGACAGATTCCGGGAAATCTGCCAAGGACTGGAATATAGTACTGTTAACCCTTTTTTAGTCTGGTTTTGTTTTGTTTGAATATTTTGAACTGTGGAACTCTGTGTTCTCACTTGTGAATATAGGTGAGACATAACATGTATGTATGTATATATGTATGTGGTGTGTGCACGTGTGCATGCGCACACACATATATATGCACAAATACAGACATTCACAGATACCTGCATTACACACACACACTTAATTTCCATAGCACTGTCTTATGCCTAAAGATATTTATCCATGTAGTAAGACTCTATTGCTATTGTCCGTCTCATCTTGTCATCTTTCTCATCTTCTCATTTTACCTACTACTTTCTTCTATTAATATCATATGACATATCACTTGTTTGTATCTTATGATTTATAATCTATGACATACCACCTTGATGTTTGCATGTACATTGAAAGTTTATGCACAGGAGACAAATTCCTTGTGTGTCCAATAACACTTGGCCAATAAAGAACTATTATTCTATTCTATTCTATTCTATTCTATTCTATTCTATTCTATTCTACTCTACTCTATTCTATTCTATTCCTTTCCATTCCATTCCACTCCACTCCACTCCACTCCACTCCACTCCACTCCACTCCATTCCATTTATCACACATACATACATGTAAGTACAGAAAAAGGATTGGTCCCCCCCCTTGCTATACAGAAACATTTTTTTAATCATTCAAAATTCAACCTTCTGTTTTCCCAATTCTATTTCCAAGATACTTTTTTGGTCTTTCAACTGGACCAGTGTCTTTGAATGTACATTGCCATTTCAGTTGAGATTTTAAAATAATTTCCATAATTTACTCTCCATTCACCATTAAATAGATAGAAGCAGATAACTTTTCAAAATTATCCCAAAGCATTTTAATCACATATTAAGCATGCTTCAACTTGTCTTCCACAGAAACTCAAATATTTACTCTTGATCACCAGCGCAACATTGCTTAATTCTTTCATAATCCAAAAATTCCCAAAATGCATTTTTGTGTGTGCAAAACTCCCAAGTGTGTGGAGTTCCAGGGTGAACTATAAGTTGTTGTTTTAAAATTATTATACTTATACATGTGTGTTTTAAAGTACATGTGTGTACTTTAAAGTAAAATTACTCTAATTTTAGACACGTCATATCCAATAAAACAGAAGCAATACATAAGAAAACCTGAATATTAACTCACTTCAGCCAACATCAGATAACTCATTTTATAAGGTCTGCTTGGTTGATCTTGGTTTTGCTATATTTTTCAGCAAAGGTATCATTCACATATTAGGAAAACCAGATCCCAGAACTGTGTATCTAATGGATGAAATGTATGCTTTATATCATAATCTCTTATTCCACACTTTCAGAGGGATATAAAAGCCCTTTTCAAACCATTGCTTGAAGGACAAAACTGAGAGGAAGTTCTGAGAAAATTTTATTGGATATATTCTCCAAGGGTGAAATGTTCCATGTCATTGGTTTTATTCCTTCTCCTATTAAATGACAAGGTCTGGACAGGAAAATAACTTCTTGTTCTGATCGGGCTCCCAAACATGACAAGCTTTCTGTATTTAACTAAATGTTCCCTTTATTAGGAGCACCAGCAGCCCTGGCAAGGGGTCTCTCTCTCTCTCTCCCCCTCTCTCCCTCCCTCCCTCCCTCCCCCCTTCTCTCTCTCTCTCACACACACAGCAGACTAACGAAGTCTCTAAGTGCCTGTGGAAAGTGACACTCACTCCCGTTTCCCCTAAAATCACCCCCACATACCAGGAGTCTCTCTCTCTCTCTCTTCCCCAGGGGTGGGATTCTACCTGGTCGGATTGGCCCAGCCCACTCACTCCTTACCTGGCATGCATGCCATTCAACTTGCCTATGTTTGGTAGGTTGCTATTTTTCCTTCCCTCCCCTCGACCATCAGCTGTTCTACTGTGCTGGGAAATCATTGGATTTCTTGCTTTCTAGCTAATCTAAAAGCAGAGCGGAATCTTCCTTTGGACTGAAGCTTCTATTTTTCAGTGCAGACTCAGATAGCAGATTGCAGAATGGTAGATCTCTGAGTGAATCTATGATTCTGTGAGCAACTCAATTTGCCTGCTGCATTGCCTGATTTTGGGTAAAAGTTGCTTTTTTTAATAAAAAAAATCAATATTTACATCAATATTTATATTTACATACAAGCCAAGCCCAGCCAGTCACATGACCACCAAGCCATACCCATAAATTAGTCCACACCCACAGAACTGGTTGTTAAGAAATTTGAATCCCACCCCTGCTCTCCCCACACTCACAAAAGAAGTCCTGGAAGGTGTGCTTGCTTTCTTCCAGCAGCAGAGACACACACATATGCTCAGAAGGCATGCCTAACTCAGCGCTGCAGATTCCAAGACATAATTCTGATAAGTTCCAGACAGAATTCAGGATTCAGAAGTTCAGGCTATCAATGGCTGACAACAGGGAGGCAAATAATTGTCTGCCACACCTATTCATCTCTGCCCCCTACCTTTAATCTCCAGAGCTATGGTGGGGCTTAGTTAGCAGCAGTGGATCTTCCATCTCAAGGACCGGCCCATAGATTCCCACTGCTCTCCTCTCCCTTCTGCACATTTGCACATCAGGCACCAGACCCAGCTGTTCCTCCTCTTGCTCATCAGCCACCTGCAGACCTGGGGGCTGTTGACTCTCCATCTGAGGACTGATGGATGGATCAGGCTCTGCCCCTGTCTCTATCTCTGACAGCTCCATTCCCTCTACCCCCTTGAAGTTCTTAGATGGTCTTGATGCTGGCCCCAACTCTCACACTGCCTCTGCATCTGATTTGGCTGCCAGAGGGGCTGGTGACCAACAGGCCACAACACTTGCATTCACTTGACTCCAGATTGAGAACCACATGAAGAACCATTGCAGGAGTTGGGTATGTCTAGTTTCATGAAAAAAAGGACTGGGGTGACATGATAGTGGTGTTCTAGTATTTAAGGGCTTGCCACAAAGAAGGAGGGAGGGTGTCAACCTATTTTCTAAAGTACCTGAATGCAGGACAAGAAGCAATGGATGAAAACTAATCAAGGAGAGAACCAACCTAAAACTAAGGAGAAATTTCCTGACAGCTAGTACAATTAATCAGACTTGCCTCTAGAACAAGGGTGTCACACTAGCGGCCCATGGGCTGGATGTGTCATGTGAAGGCCATGCCTACCCCAGCTCTGCGAAGGGAAAAATGTCACAAAACATCATGTGATTGCAATGGTGATGCTGTGAGTTTGACATCTGTGCTCTAGAAGTCATGGTGCTTTTAAAAAGAGATTGGACAAGCATTTGACTGAAATGTTATAGTGTTTTCTGTTTGAGCAAGGGGCTGGATTAGAAGACTTCAATGTCCCTTTCTAACCTATGTTTAGCTTTTTTTTTTTTTTTGAGAGGAAAGTTCAGGCATGTCAACAAGGATGTATATGTACTCTCCCAGAGATAGTGATAGATTTTTTTGAAACTCAAACACATTAGGCATAGGCTATCACTGTTCTACAGGTGATTAGCTGTCTTCTTCATCTAGTATATCCAGATGAACTGAAACTACAATTCCTATAATTCATCCTGACTATTCTGGCTGGTAATTCTTGGAATTGCAGTTCAATCACATCTGGAGGCCACCAGTTTTGGTAATTTGCACAATCATCATTATCTCCAATACATTTCTTGGTTAAAAGTGACTATTCAAAAATTCCTGATGACTCTCATTTTAAGACACTATGGTTTTTTGAAAATGAAAAGGAAAGTATTGCTGTTTCTTTACAAAGTATGTGTCCAAAGTATAGACAACAGGAACTAATTAGGGCTGTAAACGTAAATCTCTTAATTGGTGTGATTAACTGATTAATACTTTAATCATAGATTAGGCCTACAGCAGGAAGCCAAACTCTCAAAGCTACAAAGTCTCTCTCCAATCCTCAGGCATTAGCAAAGATATTCCCCATATGTTATTTAAGTGTCATGACCATGGTTTCCATATGGTTACGTTGTATGCCCTTTTAATAATGTTGGAAATTATTATTATTATCATATGGACTTGAGCTCCACTCAACTTGAAGGAGAGACATTGTGATGCAGTGGTAAAGGTTTTGGACTAGAATTTAGAATGTCTTAACATATTGGCTTTATTATTCTGTCAAGGTTATTGGAGAGCTAATGTTTATGACTCTGCAGATTTACTTGACAGAGTGATTGTGAGGATGGAATGGATAAATTTTGCAGGGGAAGGAATTTGTTAAATTAGAAATCACTTTAAAGCACAGTGTATATTAGGAGATACTCCGAAGTTTGCAAAATGGAAGAAATGAAAATATATGTTACCCTGAGGATCTGCAAAGCAATAACAATTTAAATGTAAAATAATGATTTAAAGAGAACAGGTTTATTGGTTTCAATAATATATTGGCATTAAGGATGGGTCAATTTCTTAGTTTGAGTTTCTCTTCACTTCTCATTTTCACTAATTATGACATTTGCATTGTTTTAATTTTGCATTTTTGTTTACTTAGATTATCTTTCCCATTCCTGTAACAGGTTTTTTTTTTTTTAAAAGCTCACCCCCTCATTTCATATATGCTTCATTCACATTTTCTAAATTGACATTGTAGTTTGCAAATTTTGCCTACTTTGTACTCTTCTTCCTATTCCAATAGATTGTGGACATTTTCATATATTATATATCTATGTATTTGCATAAGCTTTCCCCTAATATATGTTTCTTTTTTTATGTATGGACTTTATTGAAAAGTTTGAAGAAATGAAGTTTTTAAAGGTGAAGACTGGATTTATGTACTGTTTCAAAAATGCAAAATGAGATAAATTCACTTTGAAATAAAAGCTAAGCCAAATTTCTCCCTCTTCTGACTTAGGACAGCTGACTTCCATGTCTAAAACCCACTCCCACTTTTCTTACTACTCCATTTTATAACCTTGAGACAAATATTTACTATGCATGTCAGGGGTTGATAATAGGTTTTTCAAGGCAGATTTGCAATGAAACCAGTTCAGACTTTGGGGTTAATACTATTCTTGCATTTTGTATGTTTCAAATCCTGTCTGCAAAATGTGGTCATTTTTTTTTAGATGAATCTTGCTTTTGACTATTTGACTATTTGACCTCAGAATTATAGGTGAAGATATATTGAAGATATGTATGGCTTCTCTTTGAATGTTGACTTTTTGATAGAAAAGTCACAGTAAATCTGATGCCGATACAGCCAAATTCAAGGAAAACAGACAGATAATGGAAGAAATAAAAAAGGAAAACAAAGTGAATCTGAAGAATTTTTAGATGGTAGTGGTTTTTTTGTCCTCTACTACCGATAAGAATACAAATAGGGGCTAAGAAATAGAGGTTCTAAAACTAATAAAATAAGTAGTAGAATGTAAAAATAATGGCTCAGAAAGGGATATGAAAAAGACTATAAAAATGTAGTAGAATTAATCCATACTTCTTAGTTTCCCAAGTTGTGGCCTTTCCCAAGGCCACTTATTGCTTCAGTTAGCAGGAACATGATACAGACCTTAGTCTGTCCTGTTAGAGCAAAGGTCTTCAAACTTGGCAAGTTTAAGACTTGTGGACTTCAATTCCCAGAATTCCTAACACGACTGGAAGAGGAATTCTGTGAGCTGAAGTCCACAAGTCTTAAAGCTGTCAAGTTTGAAGACCCCTGCACTAGAGAGCACCCAAAAACTACTGATTCCACTTCAAAAGTAATGTTTCCTCAATCTATTCATTATCCAATAACCATGGTAGTGTGCTCCTCCTGCTACACTTCATTCCATTTTATGAAAATGCTCCATTTGTCTGGTGGATGCTCTGGAAGATGTGCTCCACACCTATCCCAAGTCCTATTTTTTTGCCTTCAGTTGCCATTTCAATGGCTGGATTGGGCAGCCTGTCATCAAAGGTAAGATCCTTGGTTTTCTTTCCCTTTCTTTTTATGGATTCATTAGTGGAAACACTTTCTACCTACCCTTTGAAAAACATGCCTACAGAATGGAAAGCACTTGGCATTTGCTTTCATGACATAGATGAGAGGGAAAAAGAAACAGAGGAATCCACCATTTCCAATCAGTTCAGCATGCAAGACATGGTGCTGAAGGTTGCAGAGGTGAAAAGCACTTGGTCTACACATCATCATCATCACCATCACTTGTCTATATTTTTGAGTGGGGAGTTTGACCAGAACTGTGAGAAGTCCCTATTATTTGATGACTATCTACTCTACCTTCACTTAGAGAAGGTATCTCATAGAAGGTTTTTAAGGATGACCATAGATTTTGGATAGTGATATGCATGGGAATTTCTTCCTTGAGATATTTGGGTTGTTTTAGTCCACAAGGTATATACTAATGTCACGTAGGCCATAACTACTTTATTGTAATAGCTACAGCAATAAAAAACTTGCAAATCTTTGTGTGAATCACAAAGGAGCCTAATGTTTATTCAAACTCATTTCTTGGAATAGCCTCAAGCCCTATTTCCTATGCCTTCTATCGTTTTAAAAATATTTCTTTAAGTATAATTTTGTATGTGTGTGCTTTTGAGTCACTGTTGACTTTTGGAAAATGCTTGGACTACACCTTGGACTACATTCTCTCTCTTTTTTTAAAAACAAATTTTATTGATTTTAAAGACAAACAAAACATAAGACATCAAAGTATAAAACCTCCTTTCTCAAAAATTACTTATAAGTTTTAACAAAGCAAATAAGGCATTATTTTTTAAAGCATAGTTCCACATTATCACATTCCCATTTAAACACATATATATATATATATATATATATATATATATATATATATATATATATATATATATATATATATATATATATATATATCTTTTTCAATTTTCTCATTGTTTCTCCCTTCACTTTTATCCAATTATATTTCATTCTATCAAGGTTTTATTAATTCTCCATCAAGCATAAACACACAAAATACAGAACATAAAACAAAACATAAAAAGATAAAACCTTCTTAATTATTATTTATACATGTCTTTTCCAAATTTCTCTCCCTTTTTTTTAATTCCTCCAAGGTTTTATTAATTCACAATCAAAACATAGCTAACCAAAACACAAAACATAAAACATAAAACTTCTTTTGAAAAGTGGCTTAGCCCCGGGTTACATCTTTTTTGACAGACTTAAATCAAGTTCGTGCTCACCTTATATACCATTTATATCTTATTAACCATTCTATATTTTCTATATAACTTCTCCCTTCTTTTCACTCTCTTAGTTATATTTTGTTTATTTCATCTTATTTCAGAATCATTATATTTGTATCTTTTATCTGTTCTTTTCCAAACATCTATTTATCTCTTCTCTTTAGCAAAAGAATTTCCCCTGGAATCACTTTTAAAGTGTGACACCTTTCCCTAAAATAACACTTAAAATAATACATAATTTCTGTCCTGATTCTGCTTAGTACATTCTACATATTGCATTTTGAAAAGAAAAAGAATAATAAACTTATAATATAATTAAATATATAATTTCCATTCTAATTCTAATTCTATTAATAGTATAACTAACCATTAATCATTTTACACATTCTCTTTGATATTTTGTTAAATATTAAAATCTATCATTATAAAACATTTTAATATTTTAATATTTTGTTAAATCTTATAATATTCCAATAGACTATTTCAAATGCAAATACTACAATACTATCTTAGGTACTCTTGCAGAATCTTTCTTAAATTATACATCCTTTATCCTTTATCTCTAAAAAAATATATATCTTGTTCCAGACCGTGGCTTTTTTTCCCTTTTCCCCTCCCTTTCTTCTCCAGTCTGATCTTTTTGCCTCCACTTCTCCTAATCTCCCCCTTTTTAGCTTCCCTTCTCTGTTGTAATTCTCTTTTCAATTGCTTTCTAACATTGTACCTTTTTTTCACCTTATTTTTCTTTTTCTTGGTTATTTTATTAAATCTTAAATTCTCATTTTTCCTTCCTCTCTTCTTATTTTCTTTCTTAATCATAATTTTTTGTCCATTAAAAATGGCTTCCTTTTCTTCTTCTTCTCCTTCTCCTTCTTCATCAAGTATTTGCTGGTACGTAGAAACTGCCATTTCTAAAAAGTGGAAGACAACTCCCAATGAATTCTTGCCATTTGATTCTCTCTCTTTTAATTTTTCATATTTCATTTTTAGTTGATCCAGAGATGGTGCCATTGTAAATTTTTTAAAAAC
Organism: Hydrophis major; assembly: GCA_033807585.1. Taxonomy (NCBI): domain Eukaryota; kingdom Metazoa; phylum Chordata; class Lepidosauria; order Squamata; family Elapidae; genus Hydrophis; species Hydrophis major. The sequence goes on along the minus strand of CM066328.1, from coordinate 292,790,489 downwards.
AACCCAGATATTTTTAGTCTTAAGGTAATTTGCAAATGTCAAAGTTATCAAACAGTCCAAACAGCCAGAAATTATTTCCTCTTCTTCTCTTTGCAACTTTTCCTCCTGGCGCAAAATCCCAAATATATTTTAAAGCCGTATTACAATTAGTTGTTGGTCTTATAATCTTCAAAGCGTCTCCTCCAACCAGTTTTAAAAGATTTTTTTTTTTTAGTCCTCTCCTTCCCACTTATATCAATGAGCTTGTTTTTGCCTTAAAGCAGCAGGTTTTTCAGTGCTCATTTGCTTTCTCCGTAAGGAAGGGGAGTGAACTTTCCTTTCAGCACTTTCACAATTTTAACAATTTTTTTTGGAAACAAATGTATCAATCCAAAAAGTCAGGTTTCCAGGGTGTTTAAAAGTATCTTAATGACCCGGTTCAGCCAAGAAAACTTCTCCTTCTGATTCTTCCTCCTGCACAACTCTTATCCGGTTGAAGATACCTTTGAAGCTGCCATTTCTGAGAGCCACTCCACCACCTCAGGAAAAAGGAGTCCAGCCGGCTGGGGAAAAGGGGTGCGATATCCCCAGACCCCTGCCCGGATCTCCTCTGTCTTCCTCTGCCTCTTCAGGGCAGCGACAACCCCCAAATCCAATTGGATCGGGGGTACCTCATGTTGTGTCTTCGGAAATGATGCCAGGAGTCGGTGACTTTGTATCAAGCTCTTTTATTGATGTGGGAACCGAACTGGGGCTATTGAGAAACTTCACGGCTTTTATTTCTTTAGCCGTGGCGGCCGCGGCCAATGGCGCCGCTTTGAATCTCCCACGATTTGAATAGACCAATCGCGGGAGATTCCTAGCAAGCCAATCGGCGCGGCTCGCCTAGCCAATCAGAGTGCCCCGCGCTTTGGCCAATCAAAGTGCGGGGATCTCAAGAATGCTAATGAGGGGACAGAACACCCCTCCCCTCTTGGTTTAGTCCTTACGTTGCGTAGTCCTGTAGGTAGGCGGGGCTCCGTCTTAGCCTACTGGACCTGCGCAGCTCAGTCATAGGTTGGATCCCAGCCGGTTCGGTCGGGGTCTCTGCTTCTCCGGATGCCGTTGTGGGAACCGGCTGGTCGGTCGGGCCGGGCTGCTCTCCGTAGCTCCCTCCTGGGCTTCCCGGTTTGGTTGAGCTGCGGGTTTCGCCGCTCCCGCTCGGTCTCCCCGGGTCGGTCGAGCTGGCCTGGCTGTCTCTTCCTGGCGAGGTTTCATGCTGGCTGCTTTCCGGTAAGTATGGTTGGTTTATTCTTCTTTGGTTTTGGTCCCCTGGGTATTCCCTCCCCTCTTGGTTTGTGTTGTGGGGGTTGGTTTTGCCTGCTTGTGCGTCGGTGGTCTGTTGGGTGGTCGTCCTCGATCTTAATTGGTCAATGTGGCATTTCCATGCTCGTCCGTCTGTTGTTTGTAGCCAGACTGTTATTTGTGTGATGACGGCCGGTACCCATAATGGGTCTCCCGTTCAGTGTTTGCTGGTTGAGTCTGGGGCTTCTCTGGGTTATACGTGGGGTGTAATCTGTTGAGTGGGGACCTTATTTTCCTCCCCATTAACAGTTCGGCTGGGCTCTTATTCGTTGTGGTATTTGGGGTTATGTGTTGGGTGAAGAGTAATTTATTTATTTTATCCTGGATCTCCCCGTGGTCTATTTTCTGGATGGTTTTCTTTGTGAATTGCACCATCCGTTCCGCCCTACCATTCGCCGCCAGATGCACCGGTGCTGTCAGCGCGTGTCGGATGCCCCTTTCCGCTAGGAATTTTTCGAATTCTAGCGAGGTGAATTGGGGCCCGCTGTCGGAAACGACGACGTCTGGGAGGCCGTGTGTTGAAAAAAGTTTGCCGAGTTCCTTGGTCACAGCCTCCGTGGTTGTTGTTCTTATGTTGCTTACCTCCAGCCAGTTGGAGTAAGTGTCTACTGTTATAAGGAAGGTGTGTCCTTTTGTGGGCCCGGCGAAATCTATGTGGATCCTAGACCAAGGTCCCCTTGGGGTTTCCCACTCTAGGACGGGTGCTGTGGGTGGGCTTGGCCTAGTTTCCTGGCATCGTTGGCACCTTGCTACCCAGGCCTCAATCTGTTTGTCCATCCCTGGCCACCAAGCGTAACTTCTGGCCAGGGCTTTAGTCCTAACGATGCCCGGGTGCCCCTCGTGTAGCAGTTCCAGAACCTTCCCTTGTAGTTTTTCTGGAATGACCACCCTATCCCCCCATATTATGCACCCTTTTAATAACGAGAGTTCCATTTGCCGGTTCCGGAATGTCTTAACAGACTCATCGTTGTCCCTTTCCGGCCACCCTTTCTCTACCCAATGCAGCACCCGCGCCAGACGTTTGTCTTTATTAGTTTCTCGGGCAATGTCTGACGCAGTTATGGGTAGGTTGGGTAGAGTCTCTATACTGAGGGTGGTCGTCGTGGGTGCTGGGTCGGTGTCAGGTTCCGGTAGCGGCGAGCGGCTTAAGGCGTCCGCATGGGAGATCATCTTACCCGGTCTGTGTATGAGTCCGTAATTGTAGGCCGCCAGGAACTCGGACCACCTTGTCATTCGGGGAGACAGAATGTTCAGGGTGGCCCGGTTCCCTGCAAGGATTCCCAGCAGCGGTTTGTGGTCAGTTATGATGGTGAATGTCCGGCCGTAGAGATACTCATGGAATCTTTTTACTGCGGCGATGATAGCCAGAGCCTCTTTGTCCAGCTGGCTGTAGTTCCGCTCCGGTTTGGTCAGGGTCCTTGAAAAGAACGCGATGGGTGCTTCTTTTTCGTTGGGGAGAATATGGCTGAGGACAGCGCCGACGCCGAAGGGTGATGTGTCGCATGTGACGGCCAGAGGTAGGGTCTCGTTGTACTGTATAAGGACGGCATCCGAAGTGAGGAGGTCCTTTGTTCTCTGGAAGGTGGCTTGCTCGCGTTTCCCCCAAGTCCAGGTCACCGCCTTGTCCAAGAGCCTATGCAAAGGCTCCGCCGCCCTCGCCTTTTGGGGCAGGAAAACATTATAGAAGTTAAGTAGCCCCAGAAATGCCTGCAGCTCCGTCTTCGACTTGGGTGTGGGGGCTTCTTTGATGGCTTTGATTTTTTGGTTTGTAGGGTGAATGCCGTGACGGTCTAGGAGATATCCTAGGAATTCAACCCATTCCGTGTATAATTGGCATTTCTCCCTCTTTAACTTTAGCCCAGTCTCTATGAATTTGGTTAGGACCTCCTTTAGGCGACCCTCTAGTTCGGCTTGGTTGGTTGCCAACACTAAGACGTCGTCGAAGTAAGGTACCACCCCCTTGATGCCTTGTAATAGCCTTTCCATTAGGCTTTGGAATATTCCAGGCGCCACGCTGACTCCGAATTGGAGCCGGTTGCATTTAAATGCTCCCTGGTGGGTGACTATGGTTTGCGCTTCTGCCGTTTCCTCATCGACTGGCAACTGTTGGTATGCCTGGGCGAGGTCGAGTTTGGCGAAAACCTTGCCCCCTCCCAGTGAATGCAGTAGGTGTTGCACTACTGGGACGGGGTAGGCGCTTTGTTGCAATGCGCCATTTAGGGTGGCCTTATAGTCCCCACAGATTCTCACTGACCCATCGGGCTTGATCGGGGTGACTATGGGGGTCTCCCACCGGGCGTGGTCTATTGGTTGTAGGACCCCTTGCTTGACGAGCTTGTCAATTTGCTTGTCTATCTTGGGTTTAAGTGCGAATGGCACCCGCATTGGTTTCAGGCGTTTTGGGGGGACGTTTGGGTCTAGGCTGAATGATATAAGGGGCCCTCAGTACTTGCCTAGGTTTCCGTCGAAGACCTCTTGGAATTCCCGGGCTAGTTGTTGCTCCCAGCTGTCGTCGGTGATGTGGTCGATTCCCGTGACTGCGATGCCGAGCGGGGCAAACCATTGCAGTCCCAGTAGGCTTGGGCGGTCGCGATTGACGATGGTCAGGGGAAGCCTTTCGGTGCGCCCTTTGTACGTTACGTTGAACTGTCCGGTTCCGACTACAGGGATGCGGTTTCCCTGGTAGTCTTTTACGATTAGTCTCTGGCTGTCTAGGCCTTTTCTTTGGATGGTAGGCACCAAGCGCTTTCTTTCATGCCATGCTATCATGGAGAGGTAGGACCTGGAGTCCACCTCCATTTTACATGGCTCGCCTTCGATGCCTACCTCCACGTAGACCTTCCGGGCATCATTGGTTGTGGCGTGGCCGATGGTGACCGTCTGATGGGTCTCCTCTCTTTGCCGGGTCTCGCCGCCTCGTAGGGATTGTCTGTTCCGGTCCCATCTGTTGTCAGAGGGGCGATCTCTGGTCCGGGGTGGTGTTCTTTCTCGCCTCCGTTCGCTCTGGTCCCATCATGGCGGGCTGCGGTTCTTTTTGAGACGGCAGACGCGGGCGATGTGTCCCTTCTTGTCGCAATGCCGGCAGATTGACTCGAAAAACCGGCATTCGGACCTGGGGTGGTCGCCTCCGCAACCGGCACAGTTGGTCCTCGACTTACGACCCCACCGGTTCCATGGGTCGCGGCCTGCCTGGAGACGGTGAATTTCCTCCTCCTCGTCGGAAGTGCCCGATGCCGAGTGGAAGTCGCCCTGGTGGGTGGTCGTCTCGGGTTGGGTCTCGGCCGACCTTGCAGGGTGGTTGTTCCCGCTGCGGTCCCCAGCGTTCGGTTGGCGCATGCGGTCGGCAGATGTTCGGGTCGCTTCAGCGGCTGCGGCTTCGGTGAGGGTATCTGCAAGGGTGATGTTGCCCTTGGCCATCAGCCGACTCTGGAGGATGGGGTCCCACAGGCAGAGCACGATTCGGTCTCACAGGGCGTCGTTCAGGTTGTCGAATTCGCACAGCCCCCCTAGGCGCCGTAATTTGGCAACAAAGTCGCTGAAACTCTCACCCGACCGTTGGTCCCGACGGTAGAACTCATGTTGTCGGATGAGGATGGGCACCTCTGGGGCGTAGTGCCGCCGAAGTATTGGCTCGAGGACATCCCAGTCCATCGCGGTCACATCGGCGGGTTTGGCGAGTGCTTTGGCCATCTTAAATACCTCGGTCCCGCAGTGGGTCAGGAAGACGGCTCGCTTCATGTGGCCGGTGGCATCCTTCAGGTCGCTGCACTCGAGGAACTTGCGGAATCTGTCGGATTACGATTCCCAGTCCTCGCTGGCGGGGTTGAAGGGTGCGGGGGGTACGATTTTCGCCATCGTGGAGTTTCGTCTGGCTTCCGTCGGACACGTGCTTCAGTTCAGGATCAGAATCCCACCTTCGTCGCCAGTGTTGTGTCTTCAGAAATGATGCCAGGAGTCGGTGACTTTGTATCAAACTCTTTTATTGATGTGGGAACCGAACTGGGGCTATTGAGAAACTTCGTGGCTTTTATTTCTTTAGCCGCGGCGGCCACGGCCAATGGCACCGCTTTGAATCTCCCGCGATTCGAATAGACCAATCGCGGGAGATTCCTAGCGAGCCAATCAGCGCGGCTCGCCTAGCCAATCAGAGTGCCCCGCGCTTTGGCCAATCAAAGCGCGGGGATCTCAAGAATGCTAATGAGGGGACAGAACACCTCAGCAATGAGCGCAGCGGGGGCCCGCAGAGAAGTGGATTCCTGCCGCCACCGAAGCCTTGCAACCAGAACTGACCGCTTTGGACTACATTCTCGATATTTGTCTCTATCTATCTATCTATCTATCTATCTATCTATCTATCTATCTATCTATCATCTATCTATATCTGCACTATTTATTATCATGGGCACAAATCACAAGGGAAACAAAAAAGAGATGTCTTCTTCCCACACTATTACAATAAAGTGTGTCTCACATAGAAATCTGAATGTAACTGCAGAAACCCTCTTTCTTATAATTGCACTCTAGCAACAAAGCAATAGAATGGGTTTGAGTTTCAGCATTTCCACAGTATATAAAGCTATAAACAAACAGTATATAAAGCTATAAAAAAAACCATATATATCTCATTTTCATTAGTATGTACTGCATTCTTTAAAAACCCAAATCTGTTAAAAAATTTGAAATATGAATTTTATTAAATGAACCCCAAAGTAAGTCTGAAGCATTTTGCTTCAATAGTTCACAACAGCTACAGTGTTTCTGATGTAAATGCCCTCAAGTGAATTTGAAGTTTGGAAAAAAAAAAGATTTCAAATGTGCTGTAATGTCAGTAAAATTACCTAAATAAAATAAGAGGTTACTTTCATTTTGAAGCAATTCATAAAGCAAATCCCCAAAACTTCAAGAAAGATAAATGAACATAATATGAATGGAAAGAAAGCTTTAAAAAGTCTGTCACCAGTCATACTAAAAAGATAGCACCAAGAGAAAGATGGAAAGAAAAGAGCTATAAATATTGCCCATGAAATCAAAATAAATATAGTGACTCAAATGTGATTGGGTTGCATTCCATCATTTCTGTTAAAATGAAGATTCTGTTTCAGATGACAAAATCCTGCAATTTAGCAGGTTTACTCAACTTTTAGTTCACCAGGGGTGATCCTCACATGTGGAGGACATTTGTATAGATCAGTTTATTAAAAAACTTGGTACCTTTATGAGTTGTGCACTTCAACTCGCAGAATTCCTCATGGAGGTTCAGATAACGTTTGTTGTATTTCATCCCAAGCCTCCATCCTTTCTAAAATACGCTAAGAGGTTCTTACTTCAGCATATCCATTCAGCATATCCATTCAGCATATCCATCATCCATGACTTGATGATATCCAAGACCAACCATTCAATTAAATTGCACAGTCACATTTTCACTGAGAACTGAGTTGGATCAAACGTTTCACAAAAGCAACTTAAGTTATCTACAGTATTTTATAGAGCTCCATACCTTATTTGAGGAGATGGTGGACTAGACAAATCATTCTTTAATATGCTCCTGCATGGCCTCTGTTCTTATGGTCCCTTCTCAGACCTATGACCGAACTATGAAGTCAAGAAAAACCCAGCGGTGAGTTGCTGAGGGTTCTCAGGGGCTCAGGAGAGCTAAGATTCTGTGCAGTTCAGAGTATCCACAAATTCCTTTCCTGGCTGGCAACATCCCTCCCCACCCACCCCTTCCAGGAGTCCTCACGTGGCCCATTTTGGATGCAGGTAAGTGCAGGGTGCACACAGAGACTCAGGAAGGACAAAAACGGGCCTCCAAGAAATTCAGGAAGGCCAGAAATGGGCCCTTTTCCAGCTTCCAGAGAGCCTCTGGAGCCTGGGGAGGGCAAAAATGTCCCCCCACTGTGGTGCAGGAGGCCGACTAGGCCACACTCACCATGGCCACGCCCACTAAGCAACTGGGCAGAGAACCCTTTACTAAAATTTTTGAAGCCTATCCCTTGAAAAACCTTTCAAAAAAACCCAGGAAAAAGGTTTCACTCATCAAGAGCAAAAACAGCGTAACTAATAGATGGCAGTAATTTATGATGGTCATCCATTGACTCATTTCCCTGAATGAATGTAAATTTGTAAAAATGCCAAGACTATTCTCTACAGGGATATAGTATTTGAATAGAGAACTTGAGTAAGTGTTATTGACAAAGCACAGGGGGTAAATGTAAATGAGACTACTTCCAAGCTTCATCTGCTTCAGGTTGCTAAACAAATAGCATACAGAAATATACAGTGAAATTGGAAATATTATTCTTTTCAAAGCCAATTTGGCTATAAGGCATATCAGAATCTCTTGGGAGCTCAGCTTCATGCATCAACAAGTAAGTCAGTAAACTGAAATAAGAAATTGTGAAGGCATTTTGCTTTGGCTCATGATGAGACCTAGACATTTTTTTGCTTCCTGAAAATGTGTCATGGATCCAAAAGAGAATATAAAGATGAAACAACCCACCCCCCCCCAATTCTAAGAATATTTATTTATCTTTTTTTTTTCTATTGTATTCTCTCATGTTAATTTTCAACTAGGTAGGATTAGAAGCACCACAATCAGAATAGACATGGCTGATAAATTAAATATGCCAGTGATAGTATCAAATGTGAGAATAAACCTTTAATTCAGTATTACTAGCTACAATTATTTAATAATAAAGGTCTGCCATGGAACAACTTGGATTGTGCGATATTCATTTCACTAGGGAGCAAAACTTGAATATTTAGAACTATTGGATGGAGTGAGCGAGTTGTTTAATTAAATTCCTGTGACAGAAGATGAAATTATTTTTGTATATTTACTATTGTTTAAGTAATCCTCACAGAATATTTCACAAATGCCTAGCTTCCACTGTAAAATGTGTAGATTATTTGTAAAATAAACTATTTTGAAAATTCAATGACGTTACTATGCAAGGTCAGGACATAATCATAAATTTATCTTACATTTGCTTTCAAAAAAGCAGGGTGAATTATGAAATATGTATGAAAGTAGAATAGATAGTCAGTGATCTATGGACCATGTATCAGCCTTGAGCCATTGTGTGTCTGTATACTTACTATGTACCCATGGATCATGATATAGTTTCAGGCATGGGTGAAATGAATGGAGACAATCTTAGTTGGTGAACTTTCAGCTCTTTATTACATAGTGACTTAAGAGAGCGAACAACAACAACTCCGCCTTATATAGGTGACCTTAATGTGAAATAACCAATAGGGAGCTGTAAGACGCTAGTTCCAGAACCAATAAGAGTCCTTCGTTAAGGGCCAATCGGATTCTCTGAACCCAACCAATCCGATCGAGCCGCTTAACACCCAATCAGAAGTGCAGGGCCAGAACCCTGCACTTTACCCCAAGCTTGCTTTATTTAAACTATTTACATACATAACACCCCTTCCCCCTGGCTCCTCAATTATGGTGTGGTTATATAGTCCTTCAAATAGGACGGTTGTCTTTTGGGTCTATTAGATTTTCTTTGGACTGGCTGTGTGCAGTCCTGTTGAGGTGAAATGTTGTTTGGTAGTGGCTCAGCTTCTCGTTCTGGTGTGATTTCCCTTGGAGTGTACGATTCTTCCTCCTGCTCCATTTCCTGAGTTTCACTAGATTCATCGCTCTCTTGGAACAGGTTCCCTGGAATGTCGTCTTCTTCCATTCCTTCCCCCCCCCTCAGTTTGGTCGTAGGGGAGTTGCTGGCTGGCCGAAAGGAGTTGTGACCATAATTGGTCAATATGTCGTTTCCACAGTCTTTCATCAACACATTTTACAATATAGGATTTGGGCCCAGTCTCACGTATTATCGTTGCTTCAATCCAAACCGGGTTGCCCGATAAATTTCTTGCATAAATGGGGTTGCCTACCTTGAAGGTACGGTAGCGTCCGCTAGATCCTGCAGGCTTTTCTGGCTCGTAAGCAGGGTGCAGTCGGTCGAGGCGGAAACGGAGTTTTCGCCCCATGAGAAGTTCTGCGGGAGTTCTGCTGGTTACGCTGTGCGGAGTGATGTGTTGTAGAAGTAGAATGCGGTTTATTTTTTCGTCAATATTATCATAGTCCACTTTTTGCAAAGTCTTTTTTACAAATTGGACCACGCGTTCCGCTCGGCCGTTGGTAGCAGGATGCGCCAGCGAGGTGAGCGCATGGTGGATGCCATTATCAGCAAGGTACTGTTCAAACATTAGCGCTGTAAACTGTGGTCCGTTGTCGGACACCAGGACGTCCGGCAATCTATGAGTTGCAAAAAGTCTATTGAGGACTTTAATGACAGCTTCGGAGGTTGTATGGGTCATGCGATGAATTTCCAACCAATTAGAGTATGCATCGACAATCAATAGTAATGTATGTCCTTTAATCGGCCTTGCGAAATCCAGGTGGATTCTGGACCAGGGCCCGCGTGGCGTCTCCCATTCAGTCGGTGCAGCTTTTGGCGGTGCGTTGCTGTTTTGTTGGCACTTGGTGCAGGCCTTGACCCATTGCTCGATGTGTCGGTCCATGCCTGGCCACCAAGCGTAGCTCCGTGCGAGTGCTTTCATCCGCACGATCCCGGGATGTCCTTCGTGCAAAATTTGTAACAGTGAGTTTTGGAGTCGTTCTGGAACGACGACTCTATCGCCCCAGATGACACAGCCTTTTTGCGAAAAAAGTTCAGTCTGTCTTGTTTTAAATATGGCGCGAAGTCATCTGGGACCTGGTCCAATGGCCATCCATGTTCTACCCAGCCTAGGACTCGAGCTAGGGTGTGATCTCATCTGGTCTCTCTCGCGATATCTCGAGCGGTCATAGGAGGCGAGTTGAGCGTTTCGATTTGTAACGCCAATACTGTTGGTGCCGGATCATCGAGACTTTCTGGTAGCAGTGCTCTGCTGAGTGCGTCGGCGTGGGGAATGGCTTTCCCCGGGTGATGTAACAATCGATAATTATAAGCAGCTAGGAACTCTGACCATCGAGTCATTCTTGGGGACAATATATAGGGGGTTGGTTTGTCCCCAGCGATTATCCCCAGTAAAGGTTTGTGGTCAGTTACAATGGTAAATGTCCTTCCATATACATACTCATGGAATTTTTTTATGGCTGCCACAATTGCAAGAGCTTCCTTATCTATTTGTCCATAGTTACGTTCTGTCTGAGAAAGAGTCTTCGAAAAGTATGCAACAGGGGCCTCGTTTCCATTAGGCAGCACATGGCTCAAAATAGCACCCACCCCAAATGGTGAGGCATCACAAGTTATAACCAATGGTAATGTTTCATTATATTGCATAAATACAGAATCAGATGTAAGTAAATCTTTTACATTTTGAAACGCTTTTTCCTCCCGGTAACCCCAAACCCACAATGCTTTCTTATCTAATAACCGGTGTAACGATTCAGCCACAGTCGCCTTATGTGGTAAAAACACATTATAGAAATTGATAAGGCCTAAAAATGCCTGGAGATCTGTTTTGTTACGGGGTCTGGGAGCATTTTTTATCGCCCTTAATTTACTCTCAGTAGGGTGGATACCCTGACTATCAATGCGATAACCTAGAAATTCAACACTGTCTGTATACAGATGACATTTATCCTTTTTTACTTTCAATCCCACTTCTTGGAATTTCTTAAGAACACATTTTAAACGATTCTGTAGAATTTTTTTACTAGGAGCTGCAATTAACACGTCATCAAAATACGGAACCAGGCCCTTGATTCCCTGCAATAATCGTTCCATTAAACTTTGGAATATTCCCGGGGCTACACTTACCCCGAATTGCAATCGGGTACATTTAAAAGCACCTCTGTGCATTACTATCATTTGAGCTTGGGCTGTTTTATCGTCCACGGGCAATTGTTGATAGGCTTGAGCTAAATCTAACTTAGCAAAACCCTTTCCGCCTCCCAGGGAATGAAGGAGGTGCAGTACCACCGGCACTGGATACGCGTTCTGCTGGAGGGCGTGGTTTAGAGTGGCCCGGTAGTCCCCACAGATTCGGATTGACCCATCTGGTTTAATGGGGGTTACAATAGGAGTTTCCCATGGAGAATGATCAATGGGTTGCAGTACCCCTTGTTTAATTAGTTTGTCAAGTTGTTCATCTATCTTGGCCTTAAGGGCGAACGGAACTGGACGGGGCTTTAAACGGATCGGGGCGACCTTAGGGTCGAGGCTAAGTGAAATTGGGGTCCCCTTATACTTGCCCAGATGATCTGTGAAGACATCGCTGAATTCAGTAATAAGGTCCTCCTCCCACTCACAATCACCGACTCGGTTCACGCCGGCTACTTCGATGCCGAGTGGCGCGAACCATTGGAGGCCCAACAAACTAGGCCTGTCCCTATCGATGATCGTTAGAGGTAAGTATGCCGTATGCTTTTTAAACGAGACACAGACTCGACAAGACCCAACCACAGGGATCCGATTCCCTTGGTAGTCTTCAAAGATGAGATGTTGCATTCGAAGGTCTTGGCGTTGGATGGTAGGAATGAGTTGCTTTAATGTCTTCCACGACACCATCAGAGGGACGATCCGGAATCGACCTCCATGTGGCAAGGTTGGTTCTCTATGGCTACTGTGACTCGAATCTTCTTAGCGTCCATGGCTGAGGCGTGACCTATAGTGATAGTATGGTGGGCCTCTTCTTTCTGCAACGCTCGATATCTGTAGGAGTGGTTTGCTGGATCTCGCCTTACAGGACGGTTTCCTGCCAATTGGCGAGAGCTGGTTTCCCTTGAGGCCTGACTTGGTCCCGGTAAACTGCGACAGACTTGACTGATGTGGCCTCGTTTTCCGCACTCATGACAGATTGCATCACGGAATTTGCAGTCTGCCCTGGGGTGGTTTGCCCCGCAACCAGCGCAAGGGCGTGAGGGTTTAGAGCGAGAGACCCGGTCGAACCGCAGTTGATGGACCCCTTCTTCGTCGCTTTCTGACGACGAAGAGAGGTCCTCGTGGTGCGTTGTGACAAGCTGCTCTTCTGACTTGGATAAAAGTTCGCCTGTCTGTGGGGTCGTTGGGTTTCGGCTTCGCCGTAGTTGCGCCGTGGACTTTTTGGTCACCTCAGCAGCAATGGCTTCGGCGATGGCGTCAGCAAGGTCAACGTTGCCTTTCGCCATCAGCTTGCTTTGCACGCCCAGCGCATCTAATCCCAGAATTAAGCGGTCTCTCAGTGCTTCATCTAAGTCTGCGAATCCGCAAAGGCCTCCCAAGTGTCGGAGGTCTGCCACGAAGTCAGCCACACTCTCTCCTTTTCGCTGGCTTCTTTGATAGAATTCGTGACGTCTCACGAGTGTCGGTACGGTTGGCGCATAATAGTCTCTCAGGAGAGGTTCGAGGTTGTCCCAGCTCATTGCTTCAACTTCTCGAGGTTTCGCGAGTGCCTTTGCCATCTTAAAGACAGCCGGGCCGCAGTACGTCAGGAACAGCGCCTGCTTCTTGGCTGGTGTGGCGTCCTTCAGGTTGTTTATTTCAAGGAACATTTGGAAGCGATCCATGTAGGATTCCCAATCCTCTTGGTTTGGATCGAATGGAGCGGGTGGTACGATGCCGCTGGACATGGTTTCCGTTGGTGGCATCATCTTGGTACGTGCTCTGTTTTTCTTCCCGGTTCCTTAAGATCAGATGTCTCCAAATCCCATCCTCGTCGCCAGTGACATAGTTTCAGGCATGGTTGAAATGAATGGAGACAATCTTAGTTGGTGAACTTTCAGCTCTTTATTACATAGTGACTTAAGAGAGCGAACAACAACAACTCTGCCTTATATAGGTGACCTTAATGTGAAATAACCAATAGGGAGCTGTAAGACGCTAGCTCCAGAACCAATAAGAGTCCTTCGTTAAGGGCCAATCGGATTCTCTGAACCCAACCAATCCGATCGAGCCGCTTAACACCCAATCAGAAGTGCAGGGCCAGAACCCTGCACTTTATCCCAAGCTTGCTTTATTTAAACTATTTACATACATAACAGATCATAGCATCAATATTTGGTAGCAAACCACTAAATGATTTTCACACAAATTTCTACTCGTTTTTGGCAGGAAATCAAGTCACTAATCCTCTGATAGGGTTAATGCACCTATTAAGACAAACTTTTGCAACCCAGGGGATTGTGGGTTGAACGTTAAGCCCCTGACTTCTGGTGCTGCTGTCAGATCATTGCCATGGTTCAGGGAACACTTTATCCCCAATACAATTTATTACTTTAAAAGGTATGATTCCCCAGCTGAAAAAAAGATAATTTAAAGTTACATTTGTTTTGGACACCATTCAATATTTCAGTTTTATTTTGGGCATTCTTATATTACATCGCTATCTTTTTTTTTAATTGACAATGTGGACTCCCAAAATAACTTGTAATAATCCCATAAACTCTATGAATCTGTGCTCTTCTTCCAAGAGGATAGGAGGATGGATAAATATTGTTCAGCTTTATCCTGTCTGCTTTGTCAACATCACTTACTCACTTTCTCTGCGTTAGGTCTGTTTGTTTGCTATATTGTTCAGGAAGTACTGAGGATGTTGGCTTCAGCTTCAGGTAAGAGGAAGAGATATACCAGAGGCAAAAAGATATTTTATGCTGTGGGTCCAATGCCGAATCTTTTGCACCAGGTTGCAACTTTCACACTGCCTCTGTGTTAGGCCTTTAGGTAAGATGTTGATGAATACAACAATTCATTTCACTTTTTCTACTATCTAAATCCTTTAATTCCATATTCTTTCCATGAGCTATATTATCTTTGAGCTTTTGGTTGTACCTCAAACAAATTCCAATGCAGAGTAAAAATATGAGATTTAAATCTACAATAATTTGTTCTGAATTTGTGCTTTGAGATTTAGAGGTAACCAGATTCAATGTAAATCAATCTGAGATTTGCAATTTAGTAAAATCAAATATTCTACTCTCTGCTCTGGTGGGAAAGCATCAAAATGCCAGAAACTGCTTTGTTGTTTTGGCAAAATGGTATGAATATAGTAATGATGATTGGCCCTTTAGAGGACATTAACCCTACCAAGTTTCTGTTGAACATCTTCATGGCAATAAACTTTTGAAATATCATGTAAAACTTATTTTATGACAGAAGCAGCAGAAATGAAAAAGAAAAAAAAATACAGTGGTGTTTAAATTGCCTGGATAAGAATAGATGTGATGCTAAAGCAATGCAAAAAGTATCCTACTTGAACATACCAATACTAAATTTAAAAATAAGCTGTTGAAAGGGGCAAAGACCCTCTGTCCACTTGTTTTTTTCTAAGCTGGCAAAGACACTGGAATTTTAGGAGAACAAAAAAGGCAGGGATTGTCTACCAGAGCACTTAAGAGAGTATTCCTCTGTTTGTTTTGTTCTTCTCTTAGAATTCCAGTGTATTTGCAAGCTTAGGCAGGGACTGTCTATCAGACAGTTAATTGGATGGGTACTCAGTATCATAGTGTTCAAATAGTGTCTTTCTTTTGGTCATACATGGACCAAAAACTCTAATAGTTTTTGAGATTCTGGCAAGTCTAAAGTTCATTGGATCTCTGAATGAAATATCTCTGAAGGAATCCAAGGGCATCTGGTTTGATCAGATGCCTTTAATTGGTTGGACATTTCTATTTGAATACTTGAAATTATTTGATTGATTTTTTTTTTTTGAAACCAGATCACCTTGTCAGAGTTTTTCCATATCAAGAAAAAAGGTTTACATAAAAAACAAGTCAAAACAAAATTCTGTCACCTATCCTATTCAAATTCTTCCTCCTGAAATAATTATGAAATAATTACTGAAATAATTATGAACAATTCTGGTTGCCTTCTAGATAATAACCATTTAGATTCTTTTTTTTTTTTGAAAAAAATTTTTTTATTAATTTTCTACAAACAGACAAGAGAAACAAAACATTAAAACATACACCTCTCATATTTACATACAGTGTGTCAGTTGGTTCATCATTTTGGTGCATTCATTTTGTAGTCCCAGTTACAATTATGTTACATAACAACTAATATTATCAATCCAAACTTATATATCCTATAATCACTAAAAAAAAAAAAAAATTTTTTTTGACTATACTTTTAATCATTCATGCTTTATGAGCTAACAATACTTTAACCAAATTATTCAACTAATCATATAATCATACCAAATCAATCCTAGAAAAAAAAAAAAACCTTTATAAATATAATATCGATTAACAAAGTAATAGCAAAATAACAAGATAAAGATATTTCTTACTATCTAAAATATTCTATTATCGTATTTTATCATCTAGCCATTTATAAAAAAGATCCCAAATTTCATAGAATTGTTTATCCTCTTGCTCTCTGATTTCAAATGTCAATCTACTCATTTCAGCACATTCCAATATTTTCTTAATAATTTCTTCCTGTAATGGTATTTTCTCATTCTTCCAGTTTTTAGCAAATACAATCCTGGCCGCTGTTAATACATTTACAATCAGATATTTCAAATCTTTACTATATATATCAGGTAATATTCCCAATAAAAAGATCTCTGGTTTCAAGTCTATATGTTTTTTGTCATTTTTTCCAACCACATGCGAATTATAGTCCAATATTTTCTAGCATCCTCACAAGTCCACCACATATGGTAATACGAGCCGGGTATCTGATGACATTTCCAGCATTTTTCAGATTTATTCTTGAACATTCTTGCTATTCTTGTCAGAGGAAAGTGCCACCTGTAAAACATCTATTCAAATTTTCTTTATATGCTGTTGACATTGTCATTTTATAATTTTGAGACCACAATTTCTGCCATTTGTCTAAATCAATCCCATATCCAAAATTCTTCCCCCAAACAATCATAGTTTCTTTGACTTGTTCTTCCTCTAATTTCATTCCCAGTAAATAACCATATAATTTTTTAATCACTTTCTCATCAGTACCCATCAAAATCTTATCTAAATCACTCTGCTTATCATAAAATCCCTCCGTTTTAGAATCTTCATCATACCTTGAATGTATTTGTGCATATGAAAACCAATTCATCCTTATACCTTGTTCCTCTAAGTTTTGGATCGATTTAAGTTCACCCTTTTCATCCAAAAGTTCCCCATATCTAACTGTTTGTTCCTTCTTGTAAATTATAGGATAGGAAAATGCTTCAATGGTCGATAACCAAACTGGAATTTTCAAATAACATTGTCTTTTTATCTTCTCCCAATTTAACCACAAAGACTCCCGTACATAATGTCTTCTAAAATAACCCTGTGTTTTAGTTCCCTTATACCATAAAAAAGCATGCCAACCCAACAGCAAATCATGCCCTTCTAATGTCAACAACCTATGTTTCCTTAATGTTATCCATTCTTTGACCCACATCAAACTTGCAGCTTGATAATACAATTCCCAATTAGGCAAGCCAAAACCTCCTCTAATTCTAGCATCTTGCAAAAGCTTTAGCTTTATTCTTGCTTTTTTACCTTGCCATATAAACTTCAACATGATTTTATTTAAATCTTCAAAATACTCTTTTCCAAGCCTAATTGGTATTGTTTGAAACAAAAATAAAATTCTAGGTAAAATATTCATCTTAATTGTTGAAATTCTCCCTATTAATGACAATTGCAAGTTTTCCCACTTCTTCAAATCTGTAGTTATCTGTTGTTTAAGTTTAATATAATTATTCTCCTTTAATGTGCTACATCTTGTTGTCAAATATATCCCCAGATACTTAACCTTGTTTGTAACTTGAATTTTCACAAGATCTGCCAATTCTTCTCTCTGTCTCAAAAGCATATTCTTTGTCAAAATCTTTGTTTTATCTTTATTTATTTTCAAACCAGCCACCTCTCCATAAGTCTCTATCTTTTCCAATAACTTTGGAGCTGTTTCTAGCGGGTCTTCCAGAATAAAAGCTAAGTCATCAGCAAAAGCTTGCAGCTTAAATTCTTCCTTCTTAATTTTCATTCCTTTTATGCTTTTATCATCCCTAATATTTCTATTCAACACTTCCAAGGTCAACACAAATAGCAAAGGAGATAGGGGGCATCCTTGTCTTGTACCTTTCCTTATATTAATAAAATCTGTAAGTTCCCCCTCCATCATTACCCTTGCTGTCTGTTTATTATATATGGCTTCTATTGCTTGAGTAAATTTTTTAGCAAAACCCATCTGCTCCAATAATAATAACATAAATCTCCAGTTCACGTTGTCAAATGCTTTTTGAGCATCTAGGAATATCAAAGCCATTTGCTTTTCAGGATGAGCCTCATAGTATTCCAAAGTGTCCAAGATTACTCTCATATTGTCTCTAATTTGTCTCTTTGGCAGAAATCCATTTTGATCTGGGTGAATAAAATTATTTAGATATTTTTTAAGTCTTTCTGCTAAAATTGAAGCAAAGATTTTATAGTCTGCGTTCAATAAAGAAATAGGTCTATAATTCTTAATTTGCAGTGGGTCAGTCTCTTCCTTCGGTATAAGTGTAATGTAAGCCTCTGACCATGTTTTAGGTATCATCTTTTTTAACATAACTTCATTCATAACTTCTAACAATTGGATGCTCAATGATTCTTGAAATGTTTTATAGAATTCTGCTGGAAGCCCATCTGGACCCGGTGCTTTCCCATTATTTTGTCTCTTAAATGCTTCATTTAATTCCATCATTCTTATATTGCTTTCTAGCATTTCTTCAGTCTCTTTAGGTATCTTTGGTAAATTAGCTTCCTGTAAATACTGTTTGATTTTTTCTTCATTGATATTCTCTTGTTTATATAATTGCCCATAAAAATCTCGAATATTTTCTTTTTTCTCCTTATTCCCATAACAAACTTGGCCTTGTTCATCTATTAACTTCAATATTTTTCTTGATTCCTTCTCTTTTCTCAATTTATATGCTAGCCATCTACCTGGTTTATTTGCATCTTCAAAATAATTCTGTTTAGAGTTTCTAATTTTCTGTGCCAGTTCTTCTTTCTCTATTAATTCCATTTTATGTTTAATTACATCCAGCTTCAATTTAATATCCTTTTTCTGTGGCATTTTCTGTAATTCTTTTTCAAGAATTTTGTACTCATCTTCCAAGGCCTTAAAAGCTTAAAAGATGGGCTTCCATCAGAATTCTATAAAACATTTCAAGAATAATTGAGCATCCCACTGTTAGAAGTTATGAATGAAGCTATGTCAAAGAAGATGATACCCAAAACATGGTCAGAGGCTTATATTACACTTATTCCAAAAGAAGAGGCTGACCCACTGCAAATTAAGAACTATAGACCTATTTCTTTATTGAATGCAGACTATAAAATTTTTGCTTCAATTTTAGCAGAAAGACTTAAAAAATATTTAAATAATTTTATCCACCCAGATCAAAATGGATTTCTGCCAAAGAGACAAATCAGAGACAATATGAGAGTAATCTTGGATACTTTGGAATACTATGAGGCTCATCCTGAAAAGCAAATGGCTTTGATATTCCTAGATGCTCAAAAGGCATTTGACAACGTGAACTGGAGATTTATGTTATTACTATTGGAACTGATGGGTTTTGCCAGAAAATTTATTCAAGCAATAGAAGCCATATACAATAAACAGACAGCAAAGGTAATGATGGAGGGAGAACTTACAGATTTTATTAACATAAGAAAAGGCACAAGACGGAGAAGGCGGAGCTTCGTTTCGGCGATACAGCTGCGATCTCGGGGCTCTGAGATCGCAGCCGATATTTTCGCCCCTGGTCGGTCCCAACGGACCTAAACCGTCCCGTAGAGACGGGGATTGAGAAGGGTACTGTTCCAGGATCCCAGAGATATCGCAAAATCTCTGGTTTGATCCGGAAGAAGCCCTTTTGCTGGCGGCAGAGAGGCAGCCCCCATAGCTGCTGAAGTCGGGACAGCTCCGGAAAGAAAGTGGCTGGAGTGAAAGTGTGTCGGCTGGGTGAGAAAAACTCTTTTGTGTTGTAAATTCACTGAGGTTGGAAAGGACATCCTGAATAAAGAAGAAATCTGTGAGACTTTTTTTTTTTTTGACTGAAATTGTCTGAGCGGCGTTTTTTAAAGTGATGTCAAATTGAGGCTTGGGTGTTGTTGTTTTTTTCTTTTCTCTATATTTTTTGGGGGAGATCTTTGTGTGACTTTGTAGGTAACCGGATTGAATTTTCTCTTATATATATTTTTATGCTCACTTTGATTTTTTAACTTTCTTTAGGAAAGAGGCTCCCTTTGGCTTTTTTTTTTTTTTTCTGTATATATTACTCCTTTTTTCTGGCTGGGGGGGAGGAAGAGCATTAAGAAATTTTGCAACACTGCCAACTAGAGGCTTGAAAGTATTTTATTTGAATTGGAGAGAATTGCAAAAAGACCTCTTCTCAAGGACATTTTAACGTGATAAGATAGAGGGAGAGCACAGCAAAATATTATTGCAGGTGCTTTCCTGGACTGTTATCAAGAACACTTGAGGTTTGGCTTTGAAGCTGCTGGAGAAGAGAGTCATAACAAGAGCCTTGGATAAATAAATAAAGTGCAGTGTGCTTTCTTATATATACCCCATTCGCTAGCCTTTTTCTAAATTTCAATTCTAGTAATATTTTTATTTTTGTCTTTTATTTTAAAGGGAAAGCCTCAGGGTTTTTTCTTTATTTTTCTTTTCTTTTTTATTGGGACTTTTTTGCTTTTCCTATCTATGTTTTTGGACCACTTTGTTGTTGTTGTTGTTGTTTTTGATTATTGAGACTTTTCAACTGGATTAAGGTGTGAAGAATTTGGGAACTTTTTGTTTTTTCTCTTTTTGCTTTTTTTTTTGCTCTTAATCAATATTATTATTTTTGGATTTGTTTGTTTTTCTCCTTTCTATTTTTTCCTTTTTTATGGTGGACTACTTCGTAATTGGATTAGGGTCTAGAAGAACCTGAAGATCTTTCTTCTTCCTTTTTTGCTGTTTCTTCTTTGGTTTCGTGTCTTTTACTATTGGAGTTTTCCATTTTGGATTATAATTGGCTGCTCTACCAGTTGGATTAAAAGTCAAGAAGAATTTGAAGCTTTGGAAGCATTGAAATGAGCAGGAAACCAATACCATCTGGCATTTCTGCTTCTACCTCTGCTTCACCAGCTGGAGGACAACGTTTAATTCAGACAATGTTGAAGCAAGATAAGGAACAAGAAAGAGTAACTTTACAGATGATTATGCAAGGAATCCAAGATCTCAAGACAAAATCAGACATCATTGAACAAAGAACAGGAAATATTGAACAAAGAACAGAAAATATTGAACAAAGAACAGAAAATATTGAACAAAGAATAGAGAAGACTAATGAAAAAGTGGAAAACATTAAACAAATGATGGTCAAGTATGAGGAGAGATTCCAAAAAAATTGAGGAAGAAGGAAAACAAAGAGAGAAGAAGATTGGAAATATTGACAGTAGATTAACAGCGGTTGAACAAGAAAAAGGTGGGATGTTGAGGTGGGAGATGGAAAGGTCAGAATTTTACCTCAGATTTCAAAATATAGAAGAGGAAAAAGGAGAAAACTTGGCAGCAGTAATGATAGAAATTTTGGCAGATGCTTTGGAAATTACAGAGGAAAAGATGATGGATGGAATAGATGAGATATATCGAGTCTATACAAGGTATGCGATGAGAAATAAATTACCCAAGGAAGTCCATATTAGATTTACCAAAAAATCCATTAAAACGCAAATATTACAAGTAGTAAGAGAGAAAACATTGAAATACAAAGGTAAAGAGGTTGTGGTTTCAAAACAAATACCCAGAAGAGTGAGAGAGATGAGAAGAGAATATCGATTTCTGACTAAAATGCTATTGGAAAACGAAGTGAATTATAGATGGCTGATTCCAGAAGGACTAATGTTTAGGTGGCAAGAGCAGAGATATAGAATTGATTCAATTGAGAAAGCAGAATTTTTCCATGCAGAATTTTTTGGAGGAAGAAGAGAGGAAGCAGAGATAGAGGTCTCATTAATTGAGTTTCAAGAGGAACAACTGGAGACTGAAAAAGAGAAAGGAGCAGTAGGGGGACAGATGGATAGCAAAGAACAGCGTGAAGTGAGATCCATGAGAGCGGTTAGACCTAAATATAAAGCATAATCATGGAAGAAAAAAAACTGATTACAATGAATATAAATGGGCTTAATTCAGCTGTTAAAAGAAGGAAAACTTTTCATAAATTAGAGAAATTAAAATTTGATATAATTTGCTTACAAGAAGTTCATATTAAAAAACAACATGAACAATTGTTATTACAGCCAAAATTGGGGAAAATATTTACTTCTTTGACTCCATGTAAGAAAAGAGGAGTGGTGCTATACATTAAAGAGGCTATGCCAGCAAAATTGATTTACACGGATGAAGATGGAAGAGTATTAATGGTAGAAATAATGGACAATAATATAAAAATACTCTTGATTGCAATTTATGCTCCGAATGATAAACAAGAAGAGTTTTATAAAAAGCTACACATGAAAATAATTGGACTGGACTATGTTAATATAATTATGATGGGAGATTTTAATGGAATTGTGGACAATAAATTGGACTATATAGCAACAACAACAAAACAAAATAGAAAGGCTCTGCCAAGGTCTTTTTTTTAAATGACAGATGAATTAACTTTAAAAGATATTTGGAGAGAAAGAAATGTTAAAGCTAAACAATATACTTTTTATTCAAATAGACATTTATCATGGTCCATATTAGATATGATTTGGATCTCAACAGAATTAATATCCAATATTAAAGAAACAAATATTGAAACAAGTACTTGGGCAGGTCATAGTCCAATGACAATTAAATGGAAGGGACAAAAAAAAAGATCGAGATGGACATTAAACAATACTATTTTAAAGGAGAAAGATTTTATACAATGGATGGAGAAGGAATTGGCTTTTTTCTTCAGAGAAAATAAAAAAGAAGATATTTCAACACAGAATGTGTGGGATACAATGAAGGCATACGCTAGAGGTTTGATAATAGATTATACAAGAAAAAAGAATATTAGGAAAAGTCAAGCTTCTAAGGCCTTGGAAGATGAGTATAAAAGACTTGAAAAAGAATTACAGAAAATGCCACCGAAAAAGGATATTAAATTGAAGCTCGATGTAATTAAACATAAAATGGAATTAATAGAGAAAGAAGAACTGGCACAGAAAATCAGAAACTCTAAACAGAATTATTTTGAAGATGCAAATAAACCAGGTAGATGGCTAGCATATAAATTGAGAAAAGAGAAGGAATCAAGAAAAATATTGAAGTTAAGAGATGAACAAGGCCAAGTTTGTTATGGGAATAAAGAGAAAAAAGAAATTATTCGAGATTTTTATGGGCAACTATATAAACAAGAGAATATTGATGAGGAAAAAGTCAAACAGTATTTACAGGAAGCTAATTTACCAAAGATACCTAAAGAGACTGAAGAAATGCTAGAAAGCAATATAACAATGATGGAACTAAATGAAGCATTTAAGAGACAAAATAATGGGAAAGCACCGGGTCCAGATGGGCTTCCGGCAGAATTCTATAAAACATTTCAAGAATCGAGCATCCAATTGTTAGAAGTTATGAATGAAGTTATGTTAAAAAAGATGATACCTAAAACATGGTCAGAGGCTTATATTACACTTATACCGAAGAAAGAGACTGACCCACTGCAAATTAAGAATTATAGACCTATTTCTTTATTGAATGCAGACTATAAAATCTTTGCTTCAATCTTAGCAGAAAGACTTAAAAAATATTTAAATAATTTTATTCACCCAGATCAAAATGGATTTCTGCCAAAGAGACAAATTAGAGACAATATGAGAGTAATCTTGGACACTTTGGAATACTATGAGGCTCATCCTGAAAAGCAAATGGCTTTGATATTCCTAGATGCTCAAAAAGCATTTGACAACGTGAACTGGAGATTTATGTTATTATTATTGGAGCAGATGGGTTTTGCTAAAAAAATTATTCAAGCGATAGAAGCCATATATAATGAACAGACAGCAAGGGTAATGATGGAGAGGGAACTTACAGATTTTATTAATATAAGGAAAGGCACAAGACAAGGATGCCCCCTATCTCCTTTGCTATTTGTGTTGACCTTGGAAGTGTTGAATAGAAATATTAGGGATGATAAAAGCATAAAAGGAATGAAAATTAAGAAGGAAGAATTTAAGCTACAAGCTTTTGCTGATGATTTAGCTTTTATTTTGGAAGACCCGCTAGAAACAGCTCCAAAGTTATTGGAAAGGATAGAGACATATGGAGAGGTGGCTGGTTTGAAAATAAATAAAGATAAAACAAAGATTTTGACAAAGAATATGCTATTGAGACAGAGAGAAGAACTGGCAGATCTTTTGAAAATTCAAGTTACAAATAAGGTTAAGTATCTGGGGATATATTTGACAACAAGATGTAGCACATTAAAGGAGAATAATTATATTAAACTTAAACAACAGATAACTACAGATTTGAAGTGGGAAAACTTGCAATTGTCATTAATAGGGAGAATTTCAACAATTAGGATGAATATTTTACCTAGAATTTTATTTTTGTTTCAAACAATACCAATTAGGCTTGGAAAAGACAATTTTGAAGATTTAAATAAAATCATGTTGAAGTTTATATGGCAAGGTAAAAAAGCGAGAATAAAGCTAAAGCTTTTGCAAGATGCTAGAATTAGAGGAGGTTTTGGTCTGCCTAATTGGGAATTGTATTATCAAGCTGCAAGTTTGATGGGGGTCAAAGAATGGATAACATTAAGGAAACATAGGTTGTTGACATTAGAAGGGCATGACTTGCTGTTGGGCTGGCATGCTTTTTTATGGTATAAGGGAACTAAAACACAGGGTTATTTTAGAAGACATTATGTACGGGAGTCTTTGTGGTTAAATTGGGAGAAGATAAAAAGACAATGTTATTTGAAAATTCCAGTTTGGTTATCGACCATTGAAGCATTTTCCTATCCTATAATCTACAAGAAGGAACAAACAGTTAGATATGGGGAACTTTTGGATGAAAAGAGTGAACTTAAATCGATCCAAATCTTAGAGGAACAAGGTATAAGGATGAATTGGTTTTCATATGCACAAATACATTCAAGGTATGATGAAGATTCCAAAACGGAGGGATTTTATGATAAGCAAACTGATTTAGATAAGATCTTGATGGGTACTGATGAGAAGGTGATTAAAAAATTATATGGTTATTTACTGGGAATGAAATTAGAGGAAGAACAAGTCAAAGAAACTATGATTGTTTGGGGGAAGAATTTTGGATATGGGATTGATTTAGAGAAATGGCAGAAATTGTGGTCTCAAAATTATAAAATGACAATGTCAACAGCATATAAAGAAAACTTGTATAAGATGTTTTACAGGTGGCACTTTCCTCCGACAAGAATAGCAAGAATGTTTAAAAATAAATCTGAAAAATGCTGGAAATGTCATCAGATACCCGGCTCGTATTACCATATGTGGTGGACTTGTGAGGATGCTAGAAAATATTGGACTATAATTCGCATGTGGTTGGAAAAAATGACAAAGAAACATATAGACTTGAAACCAGAGATCTTCTTATTGGGAATTTTACCTGATATATATGGTAAAGATTTGAAATACCTAATTGTAAATGTATTAACAGCGGCCAGGATTGTATTTGCTAAAAATTGGAAGAATGAGAAAATACCATTACAGGAAGAAATTATTAAGAAAATATTGGAATGTGCTGAGATGAGTAGATTGACATTTGAAATTAGAGAGCAAGAGGATAAACAATTTTATGAAATTTGGGATCTTTTTTATAAATGGCTAGATGATAAAATACGGTAATAGAATATCTTAGATAGTAAGAAATATCTTTATCTTGCTATTTTGCTATTATTTTGTTATTTGATATTATATTTATAAAGGTTTTTTTTTAGGATTGATTTGGTATGATTATATGATTTGTTGAATAATCTGGTTAAAGTATTGTTAGCTCATAAAGCATGAATGATTAAAAGTATAGTCAAAAATTTCTTTTTTTTTTGTTTAGTGATTATAGGATATATAAGTTTGGATTGATAATATTAGTTGTTATGTAACATAATTGTAACTGGGACTACAGAATGAATGCACAAAAATGATGAACCAACTGACACACTGGATGTACATATGAGAGTTGAATGTTTTAATGTTTTGTTTGTCTTGTCTGTTTGTAGAAAATTAATAAAATTTTCTTTCAAAAAAAAAAAAGAAAAGGCACAAGACAAGGGTGTCCCCTATCTCCTTTGCTATTTGTGTTGACTTTGGAAGTGTTGAATAGAAATATTAGGGATGATACAAGTATAAAAGGAATGAAAATTAAAAAGGAAGAATTCAAACTATAAGCTTTTGCTGATGACTTAGTTTTTATTCTGGAAGACCCATTAGAAACAGCTCCAAAGTTATTGGAAAAGATAGAGACATATGGTGAGATGGCTGGTTTGAAAATAAATAAAGATAAAACAAAGATTTTGACAAAGAACATGCTATTGAGACAAAGAGAAGAACTGGCAGATCTTTTGAAAATCCAAGTTACAAATAAAGTTAAGTATCTGGGGATATATTTGACAGCAAGATGTAGCACATTAAAAGAGAATAATTATATTAAACTCAAACAACAGATAGCTACAGACTTGAAGAAATGGGAAAACTTGCAATTGTCATTAATAGGGAGAATTTCAACAATTAAGATGAATATTTTACCCAGAATTCTATTTCTGTTTCAAACAATACCAATTAGGCTTGGAAAAGACTATTTTGAAGATTTAAATAAAATCATGTTGAAGTTTATATAGCAAGGTAAAAAAGCGAGAATAAAGCTAAAGCTTTTGCAAGACGCTAGAATTAGAGGAGATTTTGGCCTGCCTAATTGGGAATTGTATTATCAAGCTGCAAGTTTGATGTGGGTCAAAGAATGGATAACATTAAGAAAGCATAGATTGTTGGAGAAGGCGGAGCTTCGTTCCGGCGATACAGCTGCGATCTCGGGGCTCTGAGATCGTAGCCGATATTTTCGCCCCTGGTCGGTCCTAACGGACCTAAACCGTCCCGTAGAGACAGTGATCGTGAAGGGCATTGTTCCAGGATCCCAGAGATATCGCAAAATCTCTGGTTTGATCCGGAAGAAGCCCTTTTGCTGGCGGCGGAGAGGCAGCCTCCATAGCTGCTGAAGTCGGGACAGCTCCGAAAAGAAAGTGATTGGAGTGAAGTGTGTCGGCTGGGTGAGAAAAACTCTTTTGTGCTGTAAATTTGCTAAGGTTGGAAAGTTCATCCGATATAAAGAAGAAAGCTGTGAGATTTTTTTTTGACTGAAATTGTTTTGAGCGGCGTTTTTTAAAGTGATGTCAAATTGAGGCTTGGCTTTTCTTTTTTTTTTTCTTTATACTTTTTGGGAAAGATTTTACTGTGACTTTGTAGGTAACCGGATTGAATTTTCTCTTATATATATTTTTATGCTTCCTTTGATTTTATGCTTCTTTTGATTTTTTAACTTTCTTTAGGATAGAGGCTTCCTTTGGCTATTTTTTCTTTTTTTTTTCTGTATATATTATTCCTTTTTTCTGGCGGGCGGGGAGAAAGAGCATTAAGAAACTTTGTAACACTGCCAACTAGAGGCTTGAAAGTATCTTTATGTGAATTGGAGAGAACTGCAAAAAGACCTCATCTCAAGGACTTTTTAATGTGATAAGATAGAGGGAGAGCACAGCAAAATATTATTGCAGGTGCTTTCCTGGACTGTTATCAACAATACTTGAGGTTTGGCTTTGAAGCTGCTGGAGAAGAGAGTCATAACAAGAGCCTTGGATAAATAACAAAGTGCAGTGTGTTTTCTTATATATACCCCATTCGCTAGCCTTCTTCTAAATTTTAATTTTAGTAATATTTTTATTTTTGCCTTTTATTTTAAAGGGAAAGCCTCAGAGTTTTTTCTTCTTTATTTTTCTTTTCTTTTTTATTGGGACCTTTTTGCTTTTCATATTTATGTTTTTGGACTACTTTGTTGTTGAGGTTGTTTTTTTTTTTTTTGTTTTTTTTTGGATTATTGAGACTTTTTAATTGGATTAAGGTGTGAAGAATCTGAAGGAACTTTTTGTTTTTTTTCTTGTTTTTTCTCTTTTTGCTTTTTCTTTTTTCCTTTTTCTTTTGCTCCTAATCAATATTATTATTTTTGGATTTGTTTGTTTTCTCCTTTCTATTTTTTCCTTTTTTATGGTGGACTATCTCATAATTGGATTAGGGTCTAGAAGAACCTGAAGATCTTTCTTCTTCTTTTTTTCCTGTTTCTTCTGTGGTTTTGTGTTTTTTACTATTGGAGTTCTTCATTTTGGATTATAATTGGCTGCTCTACCAGTTGGATTAAAACTCAAGAAGAATTTGAAGTTTTGGAAACATTGAAATGAGCAGGAAACCAATACCATCTGGCATTTCTGCTTCTACCTCTGCTTCCCCACCAGTTGGAGGACAACGTTTAATTCAGACAATGTTGAAGCAAGGTAAGGAACAAGAAAAAATAACTTTACAGATGATTATGCAAGGAATCCAAGATCTCAAGACAAAATCAGATATCATTGAACAAAGAACAGGAAATATTGAACAAAGAACAGAAAATATTGAACAAAGAACAGGAAATATTGAACAAAGAGCAGAAAATATTGAACAAAGAATAGAGAAGACTGATGAAAAAGTGGAAAATATTAAACAAATGATGGTTAAGTATGAGGAGAGATTCCAAAAAATTGAGGAAGAAGGAAAACAAAGAGAGAAGAAGATTGGAAATATTGACAGCAGACTAACAGCGATTGAACAAGAAAAAGGTGGGATGTTGAGGTGGGAGATGGAAAGGTCAGAATTTTACCTAAGAATTTAAAATATAGAAGAGGAAAAAGGAGAAAATTTGGCAGCGGTAATGATAGAAATTTTGGCAGATGTTTTGGAAATTACAGAGGAAAAGATGATGGATGGAATAGATGAGATATATCGAGTCTATACAAGATATGCGATGAGAAATAAACTACCCAGGGAAGTCCATATTAGATTTACCAAAAAATCCATTAAAACGCAAATATTACAAGTAGTAAGAGAGAAAACACTGAAATACAAGGGTAAAGAGGTTGTGGTTTTAAAACAAATACCCAGAAGAGTGAGAGAGATGAGAAGAGAATATCGATTTCTGACCAAAATACTATTGGAAAATGAAGTGAATTATAGATGGCTGATTCCAGAAGGACTAGTGTTTGGGTGGCAAGAGCAAAGATATAGAATTGATTCAATTGAGAAAGCAGAACTTTTTCATGCAGAATTCTTTGGAGGAAGAAGAGAGGGAATAGAGAAAGAGGCTTTATCAATTGAGTTTCAAGATGAACAACTGGAGACTGAAAAAGAGAAAGGAGCAGCAGGGGGACAGATGGATAATAAAGAACAGCGTGAAGTGAGATCCACGAGAGCTGTTAGACCTAAATATAAAGCATAATTATGGAGGAAAAAAAACTGATTACAATGAATATAAATGGACTTAATTCAGCTGTTAAAAGAAGGAAAACTTTTCATAAATTAGAGAAATTAAAATTTGATATAATTTGTTTACAAGAAGTTCACATTAAAAAACAACATGAACAATTGTTATTACAGCCAAAATTAGGGAAAATATTTACCTCTTTGACTCAATGTAAGAAAAGAGGTGTGGTTTTATACATTAAAGAGGCTATTCCAGCAAAATTGATTTACACGGATGAAGATGGAAGAGTATTAATGGTAGAAATAATGGACAATAATTTAAAAATACTCTTGATTGCAATTTATGCTCCGAATGATAAACAAGAAGAGTTTTATAAAAAGCTACATATGAAAATAATTGGACTGGACTATGTTAATATAATTATGATGGGAGATTTTAATGGAATTGTGGACAATAAACTGGACTATATAGCAACAACAACAAAGCAAAATAGAAAGGCTCTCCCAAGGTCCTTCTTTAAAATGACAGATGAATTAACTTTAAAAGATATTTGGAGAGAAAGAAATGTTAAAGCTAAACAATATACTTTTTATTCAAATAGACATTTATCATGGTCCAGATTAGATATGATTTGGATCTCAACAGAACTAATATCTAATATTAAAGAAACAAATATTGAAACAAGTACCTGGGCAGATCATAGCCCAATGACAATTAAATGGAAGGGACAAAAAAAAAGATCGAGATGGACATTAAATAATACTATTTTAAAGGAGAAAGATTTTACACAATGGATGGAGAAGGAATTGGCTTTTTTCTTCAGAGAAAATAAAAAGGAAGATACTTCAACCCAAAATGTGTGGGACACAATGAAGGCATACGCTAGAGGTTTGATAATAGATTATACAAGAAAAAAGAATATTAGGAAAAGTCAAGCTTCTAAGGCTTTGGAAGATGAGTATAAAATTCTTGAAAAAGAATTACAGAAAATGCCACAGAAAAAGGATATTAAATTGAAGCTGGATGTAATCAAACATAAAATGGAATTAATAGAGAAAGAAGAACTGGCACAGAAAATTAGAAACTCCAAACAGAATTATTTTGAAGATGCAAATAAACCAGGTAGATGGCTAGCATATAAATTGAGAAAAGAGAAGGAATCAAGAAAAATATTGAAGTTAATAGATGAACAAGGCCAAGTTTGTTATGGGAATAAGGAGAAAAAAGAAATTATTCGAGATTTTTATGGACAATTATATAAACAGGAAAATATTGATGAAGAAAAAGTCAAACAGTATTTACAGGAAGCTAATTTACCAAAGATACCTAAAGAGACTGAAGAAATGCTAGAAAGCAATATAACAATGATGGAACTAAATGAAGCATTTAAGAGACAAAATAATGGGAAAGCTCCGGGTCCAGATGGGCTTCCAGTAGAATTTTATAAAACATTTCAAGAATTATTGAGCATCCCATTGTTAGAAGTTATGAATGAAGTTATGATAAAAAAGATGATACCTAAAACATGGTCTGAGGCTTATATTACACTTATACCAAAGGAAGAGACTGACCCATTGCAAATTAAGAATTATAGACCTATTTCTTTATTGAATGCAGACTATAAAATCTTTGCTTCAATCTAAGCAGAAAGACTTAAAAAATATTTAAATAATTTTATTCACTCAGATCAAAATGGATTTCTGCCAAAGAGACAAATTAGAGACAATATGAGAGTAATCTTGGACACTTTGGAATACTATGAGGCTCATCCTGAAAAGCAAATGGCTTTGATATTCCTAGATGCTCAAAAAGCATTTGATAACGTGAACTGGAGATTTATGTTATTATGATTGGAGCAGATGGGTTTCGCTAAAAAATTTATTCAAGCAATGGAAGCTATATATAATAAACAGACAGCAAGGGTAATGATGGAGGGAGAACTTACAGATTTTATTAATATAAGGAAAGGCACAAGACAAGGATGCCCCCTATCTCCTTTGCTATTTGTGTTGACCTTGGAAGTGTTGAATAGAAATATTAGGGATGATAAAAGCATAAAAGGAATGAAAATTAAGAAGGAAGAATTTAAGCTACAAGCTTTTGCTGATGACTTAGCTTTTATTTTGGAAGATCCGCTAGAAACAGCTCCAAAGTTACTGGAAAGGATAGAGGCATATGGAGAGGTGGCTTTTTTGAAAATAAATAAAGACAAAACAAAGATTTTGACAAAGAATATGCTATTGAGACAGAGAGAAGAATTGGCAGATCTTTTGAAAATTCAAGTTACAAATAAGGTTAAGTATCTGGGGATATATTTGACAACAAGATGTAGCACATTAAAGGAGAATAATTATATTAAACTTAAACAACAGATAACTACAGATTTGAAGAAGTGGGAAAACTTGCAATTGTCATTAATAGGGAGAATTTCAACAATTAAGATGAATATCTTACCTAGAATTTTATTTTTGTTTCAAACAATACCAATTAGGCTTGGAAAAGACTATTTTGAAGATTTAAATAAAATCATGTTGATGTTTATATGGCAAGGTAAAAAAGCGAGAATAAAGCTAAAGCTTTTGCAAGATGCTAGAATTAGAGGAGGTTTTGGTCTGCCTAATTGGGAATTGTATTATCAAGCTGCAAGTTTGATGGGGGTCAAAGAATGGATAACATTAAGGAAACATAGGTTGTTGACATTAGAAGGGCATGACTTGCTGTTGGGTTGGCATGCTTTTTTATGGTATAAGGGAACTAAAACACAGGGTTATTTTAGAAGACATTATGTACGGGAGTTTTTGTGGTTAAATTGGGAGAAGATAAAAAGACAATGTTATTTGAAAATTCCAGTTTGGTTATCGACCATTGAAGCATTTTCCTATCCTATAATCTACAAGAAGGAACAAACAGTTAGATATGGGGAACTTTTTGATGAAAAGGGTGAACTTAAATCGATCCAAAACTTAGAGGATCAAGGTATAAGGATGAATTGGTTTTCATATGCACAAATACACTCAAGGTATGATGAATATTCCAAAACGGAGGGATTTTATGATAAACAGACTGATTTAGATAAGATTTTGATGGGTACTGATGAGAAGGTGATTAAAAAACTATATGGTTATTTACTGGGAATGAAATTAGAGGAAGAACAAGTCCCAAGAAACTATGATTGTTTGGGGGAAGAATTTTGGATATGGGATTGATTTAGAGAAATGGCAGAAATTGTGGTCTCAAAATTATAAAATGACAATGTCAACAGCATATAAAGAAAACTTGTATAAGATGTTTTACAGGTGGCATTTTCCTCTGACAAGAATAGCAAGAATGTTTAAGAACAAATCTGAAAAATGCTGGAAATGTCATCAGATACCCGGCTCGTATTACCATATGTGGTGGACTTGTGAGGATGCTAGAAAATATTGGACTATAATTCACATGTGGTTGGAAAAAATGACAAAGAAACATATAGATTTGAAACCAGAGATCTTCTTATTGGGAATTTTACCTGATATATATAGTAAAGATTTGAAATACCTGATTGTAAATGTATTAACAGCGGCCAGGATTGTATTTGCTAAAAATTGGAAGAATGAGAAAATACCATTACAGGAAGAAATTATTAAGAAAATATTGGAATGTGCTGAGATGAGTAGATTGACATTTGAAATTAGAGAGCAAGAGGATAAACAATTTTACGAAATTTGGGATCTTTTTTATAAATGGCTAGATGATAAAATACGATAATAGAATATTGAGAATGCTAGATAGTAAGGAATATCTTTATTTTGCTATTATTTTGCTATTTGCTATTATATTTATAAAGGATTTTTTAGGATTGATTTGATATGACTAGATGATTTGTTATAGAGTAAACTGGTTTAAAGTATTGTTAGCTCATTAAGCATGAATGATTAAAAATATAGTCAAAAACTTCTTTTTTTAGTGATATTAGGATATATAAGTTTGGATTGACAATATGAGTTGTTATGTAATGTAATTGTAATTTGAGACTACAGAATGAATGCACAAAAATGATGAACCAACTGACACACTGGATGTACATATAAGAGTTGATGTTTTTATGTTTTGTTTGTCTTGTTTGTTTGTAGAAAATTAATAAAAACTTTTTTTCAAAAAAAAAAAAAGAAAGCATAGATTGTTGACATTAGAAGGGCATGATTTGCTGTTGGGCTGGCATGCTTTTTTATGGAAAAAGGGAACTAAAACACAGGGTTATTTTAGAAGACATTATATACAGGAGTCTTTGTGGTTAAATTGGGAGAAGATAAAAAAACAATGTTATTTGAAAATTCCAGTTTGGTTATCGACTATTGAAGCATTTTCCTATCCTATAATCTATAAGAAGGAACAAACAGTTGAATATGGGGAACTGTTGGATGAAAAGGGTGGACTTAAATCAATCCAAAACTTAGAGGAACAAGGTATAAGGATGAATTGGTTTTCATATGCGCAAATACATTCAAGGTATGATGAAGATTTTAAAACGGAGGGATTCTATGATAAACAGACTGATTTTAATAAGATCTTGATGGGTACTGATGAGAAGGTGATTAAAAAATTATATGGTTATTTACTGGGAATTAAATTAGAGGAAGAACAAGTTAAAGAAACTATGATTGTTTTGGGGGGAGAATTTTGGATATGGGATTGATCTAGAGAAATGGCAAAAATTGTTGTCTCAAAATTGTAAAATGACAATGTCAACAGCATATAAAGAAAACTTGTACAAGATGTTTTACAGGTGGCACTTTCCCCCGACAAGAATAGCAAGAATGTTTAAAAACAAATCTGAAAAATGCTGGAAATGTCATCAGATACCTGGCTCATATCACCATATGTGGTGGACTTGTGAGGACGCCAGAAAATACTGGACTAAAATTTGCATGTGGTTGGAAAAAATGACAAAGAAACACATAGACTTGAAACCAGAGATCTTTTTATTGGAAATTTTACCTGATACATATAGTAAAGATTTGAAATACCTGATTATAAATGTATTAACAGAGGCTAGGATTGTATTTGCTAAAAATTGGAAGAATGAGAAAATACCATTACAGGAAGAAATTATTAAGAAAATATTGGAATGTGCTGAGATGAATAGATTGACATTTGAAATTAGAGAGCAAGAGGATAAACAATTTTATGAAATTTGGGATCTTTTTTATCAATGGCTAGATGATAAAATACGATAATAGAATATTGACACTATATTTATAAAGGGTTATTAGGATTGATTTGGTATGATTATATGATTTGTTTCAGAATAAACTGTTTAAAGTATTGTTATCTCATAAAGCATGAATGATTAAAAGAATAGTCAAAATTTTCTTTTTTTTTTTAGTGATATTAGGATATATAAGTTTGGATTGACAATATGAGTTGTTATGTAACTTAACTGTAATTGAGACTACAAAATGAATGCACAAAACTGATGAACCAACCGACACACTGGATGTACATATGAGAGTTGATGTTTTAATGTTTTGTTTGTCTTGTTTGTTTGTAGAAAATTAATAAAATTCTTTTCAAAAAAAAAAAAACTACTGACTTCGGACGCCGTGCTGATGCAGTACAATGAGACTTTGCCAATAAACATAACCTGTGATGCATCGCCTTTTGGAGTGGGCGTCATTTTGAGCCATGTGTTACCTAACGGTAATGAAGCCCCTGTTGCTTACTTCTCAAAGACACTCTCGAAAACCAAGCGAAATTACAGCCAAATCGACAAGGAAGCCCTGGCAATTGTATCAGCAGTTAAAAGGTTTCATGAGTACGTGTACAGCTGGGTTTTCACCATTGTAACTGACCACAAACCATTGCTGGGGATCATTGCTGGGGACAAGCCAACTCCCCACATACTTTCTCCCAGAATGACCCGCTGGTCAGAATTCTTGGCTGCCTACAATTATTGGCTACAATATCGTCCGGGTGAAGCCATTCCCCACGCCGACGTGCTGAGCTGTACACTGCTCCCTGAAACTATCAACGATCCTACACCAACAATGACAGCGTTGCAGATCGAGACACTCCACACGCTGCCATTGACTACCCATGACATCACGAGAGAAACAAAACGCGACCCCATGTTGGCACGAGTCCTCACGTGGGTGGAACGCGGATGGCCATTGGACCAAGTACCAGACGACTTCGCACCATTCAAAAGTCATCAAACAGAATTGTTCTCACAGAAGGGCTGTGTCATCTGGGCCAATAGAGTCGTTATCCCAGAACGGCTCCAACAGACGCTGCTAAGAACTTTGCATGATGGCCACCCTGGCATTGTGCTCATGAAGGGCCTCGCACGAAGCTGTGCGTGGTGGCCAGGCATCAATAGACAAATCGAATCATGGGTTAAAACTTGCAAAAGATGCCAAGAAGCAAGCAACACTCCACCAAAGGCAACCCTGACCGAATGGGAGAAGCCGCGGGGACCCTGGTCCCCCATCTATCTGGACTTTGCTGGGCCAACCAAAGGCCACACGTTTCAGCTAACCGTCGATGCCTACTCGAATTGGCTCGAGATTCACCGAATGAGCAGCACAACCACTGACGTGGTCATCAAAAGACTGGAAAGACTTTTTGCAACCCACGGATTACCAGACATTCTGGTATCTGACAATGGACCTCAATTTACCACCCTACCTTTTGAGCAGTACTTGGCTGACCAAGGGATATTCGACATGTGCTCACTTCGCCTGTGCACCCTGCTGCAAACGGTAGGATTGAGCGCATGGTTCAATTCTTCAAAAAGACTCTCCAAAAGATCGATTACGACAACATCGACGAAAAAATCAACTAGATCCTTTTCCTGCAGCACATCACACCTCACAGCATCACCAACAAAACTCCCGCCGAACTGCTAATGGGACGAAAGCTCCACTCCCACCTCGATCGGTTACACCCAGCCTATGAACCTGAAAAGCCACTCGGATCCAGCGGCCGATGCCATACCTTCCAGGTAGGCGATCTAATATTCGCTAAAAACTTATCGGGCGATCCGCTGTGGGTAGAAGTGACCGTAATCCATGTAACCGGCCCAAGATCATACCTTGTTCAGTGCCCTGACAATAGACTTTGGAAGTGCCACATAGATCAGCTACAATCGCGGCTACCACCTTGCAATTCCGAACTCCCTTTTGACCAAACTGAGCAGGGGGGGGGAGATACAGAGGATAGCGAATTACTATTTGAAGGAAACCTTTTCGAAGAGACTGATAATGGAACGGAAACGCAGGAACAGGAACCAGGGACTGGAATGAATGCACCTCAGGAAATGGCCAGTGATATTGATGACAACGAGAACGCGAACTCAGAACCAGAGGCACCCTTACCGCTAAGCAACGATCTACCTCAGCAAGAGTGCAGCCAACCACCAGGCACCTTGCGAAAATCGAAAAGACTAATTAAACAACTAATTAAAGTCCTACCTTAAGGACTATGTAACTGCGCCCCGTGGGCAGAAGCCGGGGGAAAGGGGTGTTGTGAATGCATAATACCAATAAAGTTATCATTGAGCTTGAAGTCTAGTGCAGGGTTCTGGCCCTGCACTTCTGATTGGCTGTTAATGGCAGGATTGGATTGGCCCATTCAGGAGCATCCGATTGGCCATTAACAGGCCATTCCCATTGGTTAACAGAGCTAGCGCTCCAGGTTCGCTATTGGTTAAGTAGTTAATGAGTTGCCTATATAAGTAAGGCTAGAGCAGCCTTTGAGCTGAGCAGTCACAATATGTAAATAAAGAGTTTGAAGTTCACTGTTACTATCGGCACGTCTCCATCATTCGCACCCATGCTCCAGACTTAACAGATTTCCCAAAGCAAGGGGCAACATTTCAAGTTATTTTCTCATTTCTAAGTTCTTGTTAGCTCATGTTTCAGCTTTAATCTAGTATCTGCCAAATCCAACAAAGACAAACACTACTATAAATGCATATAAGCAAACAAAAAAGCTGACATTAGTCTTAGTTCAAATAGATAAGACTGCTTTCCCAAAACAATGCTTTTTATAAGGAAGTTGTAGGAAATAAACAGATGCGTTAATAATGGTAGTGATCCGTTTTCTGTACAGGCCTTACTATAGACTGAAAATAAAATAAGCAAATTAGAGGATGATGCAGTATCTCCATTATTATTGCTATATAGTTAACTTTGTAAAAACATTGGGCCAATATATATACATATCCAACAGAAATAAATCTTATTCAATGGGACTTCTAAATAAGAGATAGCATCCAATGCTAATTTAAGAAACTAGGATATGATATGCTTCCTGGTGTCCGTTAGCAATTAAGTAGCAGTGAGGACAAAACATTGGCTTACCACCATGTGTAAGAATTACAGTGCCCATGGCTTTAAAGGAGCTCTCAGTGCTAGCTCCATCGTGTAATATGAAGAGAACTGTATGTCATAAGAAAATCAATTAGGTGGAGCAGTTAAAGTACTGGACTAAAACTGGGAAAACCAAGTTCATATCTGCTGTCAGCCATATACCTTACTGGGTGACCTTGAACCAATAACTTTGTCACCGACCAACAAGATTGATGTTTTGGGAGAAATTGGAGGAGGGAGAAGTATCTATGCCAGAGGTGTCAAACTCACGGTGTCACATTGTCATCACGTGATGTATTACAACTTTTTTCCCCTTCATTAAACCGGGGTGGGCATGGCCAGCGCATGGTGCATCGGCCCCATAGGCCACGAGTTTAACACTCCTGATCTATGCTATGCAAACTTCTAGATAAAATTTGGAATATATTTCTAACAAATTAATATAAGAATATATGCCTATGTAAGGGTGTACTATGTAATTCCTGCATAGTTGCTGATCAACTGGCTATTGAAGTACTTTATTTTGACTACTCTAGAATATTGCTATTTTTTATTTATATTTGAATTTTCAAAAAAAAACACCATAATACTGATCCATTTTAACAAGCTGATAATATTTGATACAAGCTGTATCCAGGTTGACGATCTTAACTATAACAAATGAAAATCTATTAAAAGGTAAAGGTTCCCCTCTCACATATGTGCTAGTTGTTTCCGGATCTAGGGTGCGGTGCTCATCTCTGTTACAAAGCCGAAGAGCCGGCGCTGTCCAAAGATGTCTCCGTGTCATATGGCCAGCATGAGTAAACACTGAAATACACAGAACGCTGTTACCTTCCCACCAAAGTGATCCCTATTTTTCTACTTGCATCTTTACGTGCTTTCAAACTGCTAGGTTGGCAGAAGCTGGGACAAGTAACGGGAGCTCACTTCATTACATGGCACTTGGGATTTGAACCCCTGAACTGCTGACCTTTCTGATTGACAAGCTCAGCATCTTAGCCACTGAGCCACCGAAGAAAATGCACTATTTTAGTTTGTCATACAATGGATTTTATCAGGTATTTTTCAAATAAAGCCATAGACCACATTTATTTATTTATTTATACATTACATCTATCCATTAAAATATCCAACTATTTCCATTGTTTAGCAACGAAACAATGGGCTCCTTGTTTGGTTGCTATAACCAAAGATTTAATGAGAGATTTGCTTGTTATTTTGTAATTTCTTATTCTGTTCCTCAAATATATGTAGTGGTCCCAGCTCTACTATGAGGATAATTTAAACTTGTATT
Source organism: Hydrophis major (assembly GCA_033807585.1). Classification (NCBI taxonomy): domain Eukaryota; kingdom Metazoa; phylum Chordata; class Lepidosauria; order Squamata; family Elapidae; genus Hydrophis; species Hydrophis major. The sequence goes on along the minus strand of CM066328.1, from coordinate 292,752,090 downwards.
TAGCTAGCTTTCTTTCTTTCTTTTGTTCTTTCTGTCTTTCCTCATAAAATTTATTGGCTTTTTCTTTAAACATATCTTTGTAAAATTCCAATATTTTGTCGCATTTTCACCAAAGAGGATTTTTTTCCCATTCAATTCACAATCTTACCAACAGCTTACTTACTGGTACAGTGAGAAAATATATGAGATACTTAATGGGGTTTAAATGTTTCAGATGTCATTCCTATATGATTATTGATTAAAAAAATCTTTGATTGTACCATAGGGACTGTCAAATGTTATTTTGTAATTGTTCCTCTATTCTAAATCTGCTTTTCAATTCTTTGGTAGATTCGCCATAATCTATTTCAAATTGAATATGTTGATTTAAAAAAACAGTGTCTGTGAAAAAAAATACCATTCATTTTTCTTTCCAAAACGAGAGAGATGTCTAGTTGCAAGGTCCATCGTTTATTTATTTTGTCACTGAATGGACCTGACACCAAAGAAACCATGGGACTTTTTGTTCTAATTGTTGTTCAGTTTTCATGATTTCAATTGTATACTGCAGCTCTATCTTTTTTATAATTTGCTTATGTTAGAGATGCAATTCTGGGAAGGAGTTTTAAAGTCTCATCTTCCAAATTCATCATATTATTTCTGTAAAGTCCTTTATTTTATACATCTCCATTGGTGACAAAAGAGACAAATTTAATTTCTTACCCCGAGAGTCACTTATTCTGAAGTACTTCAAAAGCAGCATCCTCTGTGTGTGTGTGTGTGTGTGTGTGTGTGTGTGTGTGTGTGTGTGTGTGTACATATAAAGACAAAGGTAGAGAGGGAGTTTTTGATCCCCCTTCATTATTTTTCTATGAGCAACATGCTTATTTTGTGATGGTCACTTTTGCATTCAATCGCCATTCATTCTTTTTAAAAAGAGCTTTTTGAGCCCTTTTCTTTAACCCATTCCTACTGTTATATTTCTCCTGACATAGTTACCGGTACTTCCTACTTCCATACAACAAAGTTGCAGAAGCAAACTCTCACACACATTAAATTTGCTTCTTTCAATGCACATGCAGAGGAGTATTCTTGTCATAAACATCATTTTGGAATTGGTCTTATAGTGTATATGAGTATATATAGGTTGGGGTTACTAAATCACCATATCAAAACAGAATTATTCCTGTGTATGGACTTTTTAAGGATAACTATGAATCATCTTTTATTTATTTATTTAAAATGTGTGTAGAGATTTTAAATATTTGTGGTTTGTTTACTTTTATAAATGGTCAATAAACACAATGGAAAATAGAATATTAAGTAAATCTCCTAATGGGCAATAAATTGTAAAGTAAGAATTTTTCTTTGCTTGAAAACACTTCTTAGAATGATCCTTGATGAAACTTTATTGTACAGTTTAGGGACATTTTCAGTATATGCCACATTTTATGAGCAAGTCAGGATTTATACTTAACTAGATGGAACTATATCCAGAACTACAGACATGTCAAACCCTGCAAGGGAACCTATGCTTCTGCTGAGAGTATTTTCTCAGTTAGCATGTAAGATGGGATAAATGCAAGCCGATTTCAAAGGATTATAAGCAGGCAAGTGAAAAATAGAAGGGGGAAGGGAGAAAGAGACAACTCCATTATTATTATCCCTGTAGGTTTCATTTACATAATATGAATCAAATTCCAGTATGTAGAATTCTTGACAAGGCCTGCTTTGAACCCTTGAAAATGTCTTGCAACTAGCCACATGCCAGCCCAGAGTTTCCAGGAAATTCCCTTAAGAGTAGGAAGATCAAGTTCCATGTGATTCAGCTCCATGTTCAAGGAACATCACTGCATGTTACAGAAGAGACACCAGCCCCCCAAAAGCATGGGATTTGGAAAACAGACCATTCTTGGGAACCACAATAAGGAGGTGAGGAAGACAGCAATGTCCAGCTACCACCAAAGGGTCAAACAGGTCCTGAAGAGAAAGCTCAATAGAAAGAACAAGATCCATCAACATGTATAATCTTCCAGTCATCAGATACCCTGCCAATATAGTCAGTTGGCAAAAGGAAGACATACAAGGCAACAAGGGACCAAAACAAAACAAAATATAAGAGCAATTAAAATAATGGAAAGAAAAGAGCAAGGTCAGCATCAGTGTAGTTATCTTGTTCTCATAGCAGAGTCTTGTCATTTTTATAGGATGGAAAACAACTCTGTATTTTCACAAACAATTGCAGTGAAGCTTTTAAGTTCATGTTGGATTTTGCTGATGCTTGTGGTTAGCAATTTGCAGCAAATAATATGGACAGCCATTTTTTTTTCCGATTACCTTCAGAAACTGTGTTGTGGTTTTGTTCCAGGAAAGCATGATTAACTACCCTAAGAGAAGACAAAAGTAACTCTTACAAATAAACTTGGAGGATTGTTCTTCATGCCAATAAAGTTCTTGATGCCAAATACAGCAAGGCTCTAAAACCATCTGAAGCCAGGTCATGCCTTTTCTCATTAAGTGACTTTTGGTTTGGAAAGCTTATTGCACTACTTCAGTTATTGGTGAAAATATCTGTTTTTATATCCCACAAGCCTTGCTTAGTAAATGAAAATGTTATTCTTTCAGGTATATCTCCCAGAGAACTGAAGAATGTTAATGATTGGAAAGCCATTGTCCCTTGGAGGCTGGTTCTTCTAACAATGGTTAAGGCACTGGACAGGCATGGTGGTCAGGATGGACACACACACACACACACACACACACAAACAAACACACATAGCGAACTTCCATCTGCCCTGGAGGCTGTTATAGAAACGGGCAATTAATTTATAGTGTTCTGTGTTATGTTAGAAAATAAGCAACTATGTGGAAGAAATTGCATTCCTATAGTTATAACATGTTAGCAAAACATTGTGAATAGACATGGTTGAGTTTTGAAAGAGATGAAGAGAAAACAAGAGAGAAAAAGGGATATTTTCAAAACTTGTAGAAACTTCATCGCAGACACCTTCTCTATTTATTTGTAAGGGTTTGTGTTATTGATTTTTTCTCCTATACTTATTGTTCTTCAATAGGTAGACTGTGTTGGACAGGGAAATGTTTCTACAGTGTATTCATTAACAAGACAGCCAAATTCCTTTTCCACTAGAGCTGAAAATTGTGGGTACTAATCAGAAGGCAACAATATTGTAATGACTGGCAGTTACAGTTGGCAGACATTAAATACCACATCATTTCTAAATTTGGCTTCTTAAAATTGCTTCAGGATAAGGAAATATGAACAAAAGCATCATATAAACTTACTATGGAGAAGCGTTCTTACAAGGGATGGGCAAATGTCAAACCACGTGATTTTTCTTTCTTAAAAAAAGGGAGCTCAAGATCCACCATACAAGAGCACTGATAAAGCATTTATTGAATTGAAAAATATTAAACCTGGGAAATTGAGAGAAAAATAAGGATCTGAACTCACATTCAGGGGTGGGATTCTACCAGTTCGCACTTATTCACTAGAATTGGTTGTTAACTTTCTAAGTAGTTTGGAGGTTGTTAGAAGAAATTATTGGCCTAATGCTGTAAGGAAGGCAGGAAGGAAACATTCTAGTGTTGCTTACAGAAACTGCCTCTCCGTTAACCCTTATTACATTCTTGGCAGGACTAGACTTCCTGTCTTAGGAACGTCTCTGGAGGTTTTTTCCTCCTTTGCTGCTACTTTGCTTGTGTGGAGTGACCATTCAAAGTTACAACGGCACTGAAAAAAGTGACTCATGACCATTTTTTACACTTAAACTGTTGCAGCATCCCCACAATCATGAGAGGCAAGGCAAGGAGATGCGTGCCTTGATGTGAGTGATATTGAGTTGGCCACACCGAGCCAATAACATGACCACCAAGCTATATCTGCCCAGTCACATGACCACCAAGCCACACCCACCAACTACACCACGCCCACAGAACCAGTTGTTAAAAAATTTGAATCCCACCCCTGCTCACATTCCTTCCACAAAAATATCCTTGATGAACTAATCAGTTGTCTTCCATTCCAGGATTATAATTTAGAGTAGAAGTTTTGCCAATCAGCTTCAAATCACACCATGATTTACCAGGAAATCCATCCTTATCTTATGTGATATTTAGGGTCTTACACAGAGCAAGAAGCTTTCTTCATCAGAAGATTTTAGCTGCCAAAGCAGAATTTGTTTATTATTTACCTTACTGTAGCACAGGTAATTGCTGAGAATAGAAAGAAGGAATGTCAGATTTCTCTGACTCATATTTCACAGTATTCAGATGTGGGGGACTTTGATACTTATCACTACATCATTGTCATGTCAACTCTGAAGTTATAGGTTTTAAGCAATTCAATTATGGAGCATCATACTGAGTAAGTTACACAGCTTGTCCAGATGTAGTAAAGTTGCATGGCACCTGCCCCCAGGATGAAATGAGATAGTGAATTAAGTAAGCATGAAAGAGCCATATGTTGCTATAGCTATTGACTATGATGTGATAAAAGGTCTTGTCAAGACATACAGAAGCTGCAAAGCAATTACAGCAGGGTGTTCCATGGTAGAATGTTGGGCAGAAATGATATTGTGACAGTGAGAACAATCAACCAATGGAACAGCTTGCCTTCAGAAGTTGTGGAAGCTTCATCACTAGAGGCTTTTAAGAAGAGGTTGGACTGCCATTTCTCAGAGATGGTGTGGGTTTTCCTGCCTTGGGGGGATTTGGACTAGATGACCTACAGTACAAGGTCCCTTCCAACTCTGTTAATCTGAACATGAATATGAAACAGCTCCATCAAAATCCCAGTCATTGATTGTATGTCAGCACCTAGCCAAATGAAAAAGGCAAAGCAGCCCACTGAAAAGCAGTGGGAAGGGAAAGTAACCAAGAAATATTTAAGTTGGACTTTAAATATAATTAAGGCCTACACAATAGTAAAAAAAAAAAAACATGTCAGGGATCCTACTCAATAACTTTTTCAACTGCTCGCCAAATCTCTAACTAAACAGTAAAGGTTCCCTCGCACATACGTGCTAGTTGTTTCCAGCTCTTCTACAGGCCCTTTAAATCAGCTGTGTGTATGCCTTAAGATGCTGCCTTGTAAGAGGAAGCAATCAAACTTCTACTTAATGTAATTTCAGTATGAGATTCTTGAGAAAAGTTAGTAAAATTCCACACTTATTTTGAGAGTGAACTGTGCACCAAGGCAATTATTTGCTAAAGCATTGGCTGTGAAGGAATATACTTCTCATGCATATGTATGCAATGTATAGAGTCATTTTCACTCATTTCATTAGCTGTGTATTACACAATACTCCATTAAGTCCCTTCAAGAGCTGAATTAGGGTTCGGGGCAATAAGAAACTACAATTTAAACTTGCATTCTTCCGACGGTGTTACTGGCATTTTAAGGAAGAGATTAAAAAGAAAAAAGCATTGGTTAAATTGTGGAAATTCTCTTCAGGTGCAATCAACTCCAGGGTAAATAAATGATATTTATATGTTAACATATTCATTTACTATTTAATTGCAAGGGGACTGTGAGTCTTCCTAACTATCTACATAGCTTTGCTGCTATTCAGTGGAGGAATACTTACCTTTACAAAAGACTGCCATCACATCAACTGTCCCTAAATCTCGTATTGAGGAGATACTTGAATGCTTCCCATTACAGCATGATTACACTCATTTGTAGTTAAGCATAATTAAAATAATGGTACTCATGTTACCTTGGGTGTATTGCACCCACTTTCAAATTGTGGTATGGAATTCAAAAAAAAAAAAACCCTGCACATATAGCTATTGAAGCCATGAAAAGGAAATGAAATATAATATACAAATGAAAAAAGGATATTTAAGAAATTAAACTAAATCATCTTTCTACATACAGCAATAGATGGCTTAAATCTAGAACAAGTTCCCTTCCCCCTTTTAGTGTTATCACAAAGATCACTTCTAGAAATCTTCAGAGCAGTGAGCCAAATCTTTTTTTTCCCATTATCGTTTACGGTCTCTGGATATGACCCCATTCGCTGGCAGCAAAGATGTCTCTTTTGAAGTGCTTTTTGCATATTTAGCAGCCTTGGGAAAGGTATATTAAGAGACTAGGCATTGCTGCACACTGGGTCACCTATTTAATGCTTTGCAGCTGAATAGGTCAGAAGAAAAAGTATAGATAGAAAGGCCATGTATCCTAATCCATAAAAATGCAAGAGAAGTCTCCACATTTGTTCACTTGAGAACAGGGATGGACAATCTCTGGTCCATGATCTAATCTGACTCCCCAGTCTGGTTCTCCTGGTCTTCAGGTCAGTGGTGGGATTCAAAGATTTTTACTACCAGTTCTGTAGTTGTGATGGGCATAGCTCAGTGGGCATGGCTTGGTGGGCATGGCAAGGGAAGGATACTGCAGAATCCCCATTTCCACCCGACTCCAGGGGAAGGATACTGCAAATTCCCATTCTCTTCCTACCCCACTAACCTGCTTTCCAGCTCTGTTCTCCCAAGCAGGGCAACAAAAGAAGACCCAGCTAATCAGCTGGGACTCGGGAGGCAGAGAATAGATGGGGGTGGGGCCAGTCAGAGGTGGTATTTGCCAGGGGTGGGATTCAATTTTTTAACAACCAGTTCTGTGGCGTGGCTTAGTTGGTGAGTGTGGCTTGCCGGTCATGTAACTGGGTAGGCATGGCCAACTCAACATCACTCACATCAAGGGGCGCTTCTCCTCGCCTGGCTTCTCATAACAGTGGGGATGCTGCAATGGTTGTAAGTGTGAAAAATGGTCATAAGTCACTTTTTTCAGTGCCATTATAACTTTGAATGGTCACCAGTTTTAGACCAAAACTCATAAAGAGTATGTAAACTCACGTTTGAATGTCAATCTTTCTAGCTAGCCAAGAAGCCTTGCTGAATGTCACTCATCTTGGTTCCTTGTCATTAAAAGCTTCTTTCTGGCAGCTTTGCTTCATTATTCAATTATTTCTTCAAAGTGCTAATTCCAACAGGGGAGTATTTCCTCCCAACAGCAGCGTAAAAAGCTTAAAACAACCCTTTCCCTTTAAGAAAGTACCAGCAAAGAAAAAAACCTCCTTTGGAGATGGTAAGTCTAGGCATACTGCCAAGAATGCAAGAAGGGTGGAGAAAAACAAAAGGAGATTTCTTCCAACAATCGGTTCTCCAAACTGCTTAGAAAGTTAACAACCGGTTCTAGCAAATAGGTGAGAAGCTTTAGAATCCCACCCCTGGTATTTGCCAGCTCTCCAAACTACTCAAAATTTCTGCTATCAGTTCTCCAGAACTGGTCAGAACCTGCTGAATACCACCTCTGGATCAAGTCACAGTCAAGGCCCCTCCCCTTCAACAAGAGTGACAGCCTGTCAGTCTCCAATTCCCCCATAGGCCACCTATTTTCCTGCAGGTGTTTTATCCACCTCTTTGTTCTCCAAATGCAGAGATTTTTTTTTTTTTACCTCATTATATGAGGTAGAAATAATTATGGGCAAAAAGTTGAAGGTTCCAACAAATGAGAAAAGCTACAGGACTGAATTTCTTACCTTTGTCAGGATGCTGCAATTTGACCACCCTTCTGATGCCTTTAAATTAAGTTACAGTGAAAGTAAAGCTATTTCAATAACAATCAGAAAAATTATGCTGAAGTTTCAGTGAAGTCATAAATTTCTTTAATCCAATCTTTATTTATGCCCTGCTGGGCTCTTCGTCTTTCCTGAAAATGGAGCCTAATAAAATATATCAGTTTCTTTCATTTGGATTCCAAAAATAGGTATTCTTGTTAGATTTTAGTGACCTCAGTAGCTTTTCACCTGCTAGTCAGAGATTTTGAGAAATATAAAGAGACAAAGATGATAGAGATAGATAGATAGATAGATAGATAGATAGATAGATAGATAGATAGATAGATACATAGATAGATAGATACATAGATAGATAGATAGATACATAGACAGACAGACAGACAGAAAAGGAAGGAAGGAAAAAGAAAGAAAGAAAGAAAGAAAGAAAGAAAGAAAGAAAGAAAGAAAGAAAGAAAGAAAGAAAGAAAGAAAGAAAGAAAGAAAGAAAGAAAGAAGACAGGCGATAAATGCTAGATAGATAGATAGATAGATAGATAGATAGATAGATAGATAGATAGATAGATAGATAGATAGATACAGTGGTGGGATTCAAATTTTTTACAACCAGTTCTGTGGGTGTGGCTTATTGGGCATGGCAGAGGAAGGATACCATAAAATCTCCAGTCAGAGGTGGTATTTGCCAGTTCTCCAAACTACTCAAAATTTCCGCTACTGGTTCTCCAGAACTGGTCAGAATCTGCTGAATACCACCTCTGGACAGATAGATAGATAGATAGATAGATAGATAGATAGATAGATAGATAGATAGATAGATAGATAGATAGATAGATAGATGGATGGATGGATGGATGGATGGATGGATGGATGGATGGATGGATGGATGGATGGATGGATGGATGGATGGAGGGAGGGAGGGAGGGAGGGAGGGATAGATAGATAGATAGATAGATAGATAGATAGATAGATAGATAGATAGATAGATAGATAGATAGATAGATAGATTTAAATTGATAGACAGACAAAAAATAGGCAGGCAGGAAGGAAGGAAGGAAGGAAGACAGAGAGAAAGAGAGGGAAGGAGAATGAAAGACAGAGAGAGAATGACACAGAGAGAGAGAGTTATTTTAATAATTATGCTCACTCATTCATTCATAAGACCACACCTAGAGTACTGCATTCAGTTTTGGTCACCACACTATAAAAAAGATGTTAAGACTCTAGAAAAAGTACAGAGACTAAACCATATAAAGAGCAGTTACAGTAACTGGGCATGGCTAGTCTAGTGAAGACAAGGACCAGGGTAGACATGATAGCAGTGTTCCAATATTTGAGGGGCTGCCACAGAGAAGGAGGGGCTGCCACAGAGAAGGAGGGGTCAAGCTATTTTCTAAAGCATCCAAAGGCCAGACAAGGAACAATGGATGGAAACTGAACAAGAAAAGATTTAACCTGGAAATAAGGAGAAACTTTCTTTTTTTTTTTTTTGAAAAGAATTTTATTGATTTTCTACAAACAAACAAGACAAACAAAATATTAAAACATCAACTCTCATATGTATATCCAGCTTGTCGGTTGGTTCATCAGTTTTCTGCATTCATTTTGTAGTCTCAATTACAATTATGTTACATAACAACTCATATTGTCAATCCAAACTTATATATCCTAATATCACTATTAAAAAAGAAATAAACTTTTGACTATACTTTTAATCATTCATGCTTTATAAGATAACAATACTTTAAACAATTTATTCTGTAACAAATCATATATTCATTCCAAATCAATCCTAAAAACACTTAATAAATATAGTGTCAAACAATAAAGACAAAAGAAAAAATAAAGATATTCCTTACTATCTAACATTCTAAGTATTCTATTATCGTATTTTATCATCTAGCCATTGATAAAAAAGATCCCAAATTTCATAAAATTGTTTATCCTCTTGCTCTCTAATTTCAAATGTCAATCTATTCATCTCAGCACATTCCAATATTTTCTTAATAATTTCTTCCTGTAATGGTATTTTCTCATTCTTCCAATTTTTAGCAAATACAATCCTAGCCGCTGTTAATACATTTATAATCAGGTATTTCAAATCTTTACTATATGTATCAGGTAAAATTTCCCAATAAAAAGATTTATGGTTTCAAGTCTATGTGTTTCTTTGTCATTTTTTCCAACCACATGCGAATTTTAGTCCAATATTTTCTGGCGTCCTCACAAGTCCACTACATATGGTAATATGAGCCAGGTATCTGATGACATTTCCAGCATTTTTCAGATTTGTTCTTAAACATTCTTGCTATTCTTGTCGGGGGAAAGTGCCACCTGTAAAACATCTTTTACAAGTTTTCTTTATATGCTGTTGACATTGTCATTTCATAATTTTGAGACCACAATTTTTGTCATTTCTCTAGATCAATCCCATATCCAAAATTCTTCCCCCAAACAATCATAGTTTCTTTAACTTGTTCTTCCTCTAATTTAATTCCCAGTAAATAACCATATAATTTTTTAATCACCTTCTCATCAGTACCCATCAAGATCTTATCTAAATCAGTCTGTTCATCATAGAATCCCTCCATTTTAGAATCTTCATCATACCTTGAATGTATTTGCGTATATGAAAACCAATTCATCCTTATACCTTATTCCTCTAAGTTTTGAATTGATTTAAGTTCACCCTTTTCATCCAAGGGAGAAGGCGAAGCTTCGTTTCGGCAATACAGCTGCGATCTCGGGGCTCTGAGATCGCAGCCAATATTTTCGCCCCTGGTTGGTCCCAACGGACCTAAACCGTCCTGTAGAGACGGTGATCATGAAGGGCATAGTCCCAGGATCCCAGGGATATCGCAAAATCTCTGGTTTGATCCGGGAGAAGCCCTTTTGCTGGCGGCGGAGAGGCAGCCTCCATAGCTGCTGAAGTCAGGACAGCTCCGGAAAGAAAGTGGCTGGAAGTGAAAGTGTATCGGCTGGGGAAGAAACTTCTTTTTTGTTGTAAATTTGCTGAGATTTGAAAGGGCACCCTGAATAGAGAAGAAACCTGTGAGATTTTTTTTTGACAAAAACTGTATGAGAGGCATTTTTTAAAGTGATGTCAAATTGAGGCTTGGGTTTTTTTTCTTTTTCTTACTTTTTTGGGGGGGATTATAGTGTGATTTTGTAGGACACCGGATTGAATTTTCTCTTACATATATTTTGATGCTCCTTTTGATTTTTTAATTTTCTTTTAGGATAGAGGCTCCCTTTGGCTATTTTTTTTTTTTGTATAAATTATCCTTTTTTTCTGGCTTGGGGGGGGAAGAGCATTAAGAAACTTTGTAACACTGCCAACTAGAGGATTGAAAATATTTTATTTGAATTGGAGAGAACTGTAAGAAGACTCCTTCTCAAGGACATTTTAATGTGATAAGATAGAGGGAGAGCACAGCAAAATATTATTTCAGGTGTTTTCCTAGACTCTTATCAATATTTCAACACTTGAGGCTTGGCTTTGAAGCTGGTGGAGGAGAGTCATAATAAGAGCCTTGGATAATTAAATAAAGTGCAGTGTGCTTTCTTATATTTTTTTTTACTTGTGATACCCCTACTCACCAGCCTCTTTGTAAATTCCAATTCTAGTAATATTCTTATTTTTGCTTTTTATTTCAAAGGGAAAGCCTCAGAGCTTTTTCTTTATTTTTCTTTTTTTCTCCTTATTTTTACTGGGATCCTTTTAATTTTTCTATCCATGTTTTTGGACCACTCTGTTTTTTCTTTTTGATTATTGAGACTTCTCAACTGGATTAAGGTGTAAAGAACCTGAAGGAATTTCTTTTCTTCTTTTTTATTTTTGTTCTTTTTTTTCTTAATCAATATTATTATTTTTTGGGGGAGGGGGGTTCTTTCTATTTTTCATTTTTTATGGTGAACTACTTCGTAATTGGATTAGGGTCTAGAAGAACCTGAAGATCTTTCTTCTTCCATTTTTCCTTTTTCTTCTTTGGTTTTGGGCTTTTTACTATTGGATTTTTCCATTTTGGATTATAATTGGCTATTCTACCAGTTTGATTAAAAGTTAAAAAGAATTTGAAGATTTGGAAGCATTAAAATGAGCAGGAAACCAATATCATCTGGCATTTCTACTTCTACCTCTGCATCCCCACCAGCTGGAGTACAACGTTTAATTCAGACAATGTTGAAGCAAGATAAAGAACAAGGAAAAGTAACTTTACAGATAATTATGCAAGGAATCCAAGATCTCAAGATAAAATCAGACATCATTGAACAAACAATAGAGAACATTGAACAAAGAATGGAGAAGACTGATGAAAAAGTGGAAAATATTAAACAAATGATGGTGAAGTATGAGGAGAGATTCCCAAAAATTGAGGAAGAAGGTAAACAAAGAGAGGAGAAGATTGGAAATATTGACATTAGATTAACAGTGGTTGAACAAGATAAAAGTGGGATGTTGAGGTGGGATATGGAAAAGTCAGAATTTTATCTCAGATTTCAAAATATAGAAGAAGAAAAAGGACAAAATTTGGCTGCAATAATGATAGAAATTTTGGCGGATGCTTTGGAAATTACAGTGGAAAAAATGATGGATGGAGTAGATGAGGTATATCGAGTTTATACAAGATACGCAATGAGAAATAAATTACCAAAGGAAGTCCATATTAGATTTACCAAAAAATCCATTAAAACACAAATACTACAAGTGGTAAGAGAGAAGACATTGAAATGCAAAGGCAAAGAGATTGTGGTTTTAAAACAAATACCCAGAAGAGTGAGAGAGATGAGAAGAGAAGAGAAGAGAATATCGATTTCTGACCAAAATGCTACTGGAAAAAGAAGTGAATTATAGATGGCTGATTCCAGAAGGATTAATGTTTACGTGGCAAGAGCAGAGACATAGAATTGATTCAATTGAGAAAGCAGAACTTTTTCATGCAGAATTTTTTGGAAGAAGAGAAGAGGAGGCAGAGAAAGAGGTCTCATTAATTGAGTTTCAAGAGGAACAACTGAAGACTGAAAAAGAGAAAGGTGCAGTAGGTGGACAGGTGGATAGTAAAGAACAGTGTGAAGTGAGATCCACGAGAGCTGTTAGACCTAAATATAAAGCATAATCATGGAAGAAAAAAAAACTGATTACAATGAATATAAATGGACTCAATTCAGCTGTTAAAAGAAGGAAAACCTTTCATAAATTAGACAAAATTAAAATTCGATATAATTTGTTTACAAGAAGTTCATATTAAAAAAACAACATGAAAAATTGTTAGTACAGCCAAAACTAAGGAAAATATTTACTTCTTTGACTCAATGTAAGAAAAGAGGAGTGGTTCTATACATTAAAGAGGCTATCCCAGCAAAACTGATCTACACGGATGAAGACGGAAGAGTATTAATGGTGGAAATAATGGACAATAATATAAAAATACTCTTGATTGCAATTTATGCTCCGAATGATAAACAAAAAGAGTTTTATAAAAAAAACTACACATGAAAATAATTGGACTGGACTATGTTAATATAATTATGATGGGAGACTTTCATGGAATTGTGGACAATAAACTGGACTATATAGCAACAACAACAAAGCAAAATAGAAAGACTCTCCCTAAATCTTTTTTTAAAATGACAGACGAATTAACTTTAAAAGATATTTGGAGAGAAAGAAATGTTAAAGCTAAACAATATATTTTTATTCAAATGGACATTTATCATAGTTCAGATTAGATATGATTTGGATCTCAACAGAATTAATATCCAATATTCAAGAAACAAATATCGAAACAAGTACTTGGGCACATCATAACCCAATGACAATTAAATGAAAGGGACAAAAAAAAAGATCAAGATGGACATTAAATAATACTATCTTAAAGGAAAAAGATTTTATTCAACGGCTGGAGAACGAATTGGCTTTTTTCTTTAGAGAAAATAAAAAAGAAGATATTTCAACACAGAATGTTTGGGACACAGTGAAGACATATGCTAGAGGTTTGATAATAGATCATACAAAAAAAAGAATATTAGGAAAAGGCAAGCTTCTAAGGCCTTGGAAGATTAGTATAAAAGACTTGAAAATGAATTACAGAAAATGCCACAGAAAAAAGATATTAAATTGAAGCTGGATGTAATTAAACATAAAATGGAATTAATAGAGAAAGAAGAACTGGCACAGAAAATTAGAAATTCTAAACAGAATTACTTTGAAGATGCAAATAAACCAGGTAGATGGTTAGCATATAAATTGAGAAAGGAGAAGGAATCAAGAAAAATATTGAAGCTAATAGATGATCAAGGCCAAGTTTGTTATGGTAATAAGGAGAAAAAAGAAATTATTCGAGATTTTTATGGGCAACTATATAAACAAGAGAATATTGATGAGGGAAAAGTCAAACAGTATCTGTTGTGTATGCAATATGATTAATAAAGTGTGAGCTTGGAGTAAGTGCAGGGTTCTGGCCCTGCACTTCTGATTGGCCGTTAAGCGGCCGGACCGGATTGGCCCATTCCGGGGAATCCGATTGGCCCTTAACAGAGAGTTCTTATTGGTTATAAAAGCTAGTGTTCCTAGCTTGTTATTGGTTAAACATTACAAGGTTTGCCTATATAAGGCGGGTTTTACTGCTGTTAAATGAAGCAAGTCACTATGTAAATAAAGAGCTGAAATTCACTGTTCAGAAACTTGTCTCCATTCTTTCTCGCCCATGCTCAAACTTAACACTGGTGACGAGGATGGGATGTGGAGACATCTGAACCAACGAAACTTCGAAGAACACTGAGCACATGACAGACGACGCCAACAACGGAACCATGTCCGGCGGCATCGTACCACCCGCTCCGTTCAATCCAACACAAGAGGACTGGGAGTCCTACATGGATCGCTTCCAAATGTTCCTAGAGACGAACAACTTAAAGGACGCCACAGCCGGGAAGAAACGGGCAGTGTTCCGAATGCATTGTGGTTCAACCGTATTTAAGATGGCTAAAGCACTAGCCAAACCCTGAGAAGTGAAGCCCATGGATTGGGACGACCTCGAACCTATCCTGTGAGACCACTACGCCCCGACCGTGTCTACACTCGTGAGACGCCATGAGTTTTATCAAAGAAGCCAGCGAAAGGGAGAAAGCATGGCCGACTTCATAGCAGACCTCTGAAATTTGGGAGGCCTCTGCGGATTCACCGATCTAGAAGAAGCACTAAGAGATCGCATAGTTCTGGGATTAGATGCACCAGGTGTCCAAAGCAAGCTGATGGCGAAAGGTGACACCAGCCTTGCCAACGCCATTGCCGATGCTACTGCAGCAGAAGCAACCAGGAAGTCGGCTGCACAACTACGCCAAAAACGCACTCCGGTACCACCACCAGCCAGCGAAATCTCACCTAGTTCAGAAGGGCAGCTCACAACAATGCACCATGAGGACCTCTCTTTGTCATCAGACAGCGACGAAGAAGGAGTCCATCAACTGCGGTCCGACCGGGACCCTTGCCCGAAGCCCTTACGCCCTTGCGCTGGCTGTGGAGCCAACCATGCCAGATCCGAATGCAGATTCCGCGATGCACTCTGCCATGAGTGCGGGAAATGAGGCCACATCGGACGGGTCTGCCGCAGCTTGCCAGGACCCAGTCAGGCCTCAAAAGGGGCTAACTATCGCCAATCAACAGGAAACCGTTCTGTAAGGCGAGAGCCAGTAAACCACTCCTACAGAAATCGAGCTTTGCAGAGAGAAGAGGCTCACCATACTATCACTATTGGTCACGCCTCAGCCTTGGACACTAAGAAAATCTGAGTCACGGTAGCCATCGAGAACCAGCCTTGCCACATGGAGGTCGACTCGGGATCATCCCTCTCGATGGTGTCTTGGAAGACACTCAAGCAACTCATCCCCACAATTCAACCCCAAGATCTTCATTTCCAATGCCTCATCCTCAAGGACTACCAGGGGAATCGAATACCTGTTGTCGGGTCTTTTAGAGTCCGAGTCTCCTTCAAGAAGCACACAGCGTACTTACCTTTAACGGTCATTGATAGAGATAGGCCTAGCCTACTGGGCCTCCAATGGTTCACGCCACTCGGCATTGAAGTGGCCAGCGTAAACTGAGTCGGTGGCTGTGACTGGGAGGAAGACCTTATCTATGAGTTCAGGGACGTCTTCGCGGACAGCTTAGGCGAGTACAAGGGGACCCCGATCTCATTCAGCTTAGATCCAAAAATAGCTCCCATTCGCCTAAAGCCCCGTTGAGTTCCGTTTGCCTTAAAATCGAAAATCGACGAACAACTCGACAAACTGATAGCTCAGGGGATGTTGGAGCCCATCGATCACTCCCCGTGGGAAACCCCTATTGTAACACCCATTAAGCCAGATGGGTCAATCCGAATTTGTGGGGATTACCGGGCCACTTTGAACCATGCCCGGCAGCAGAACGCGTATCCAGTTCCGGTGATGCAGCACCTCCTCCATTCCCTGGGGGGTGGGAAAGTTTTCGCTAAATTGGATTTAGCTCAGGCATATCAGCAATTACCAGTAGATGAAAAAACAGCACCGGCCCAAACTATTGTGACGCACCGAAGTGCCTTTAAATGTACCCGGCTGCAATTCGGAGTAAGTGTAGCCCCGGGGATTTTTCAGAGCCTTATGGAAAGGTTATTGCAAGGAATCAAGGGCGTGGTCCCCTATTTTGACGATGTATTAATTGCAACTCCTACAAAAAAATCTTACAGGACCGGTTAAAATTAGTCCTAAAAAAATTCCAAGAGGCCAGTCTTAAGGTTAAAAAAAAAAAAATGTAAATTGTGCACTGACAGTGTTGAGTTTTTAGGGTACCCGATTGATAGCCAGGGCATTCACCCTACCGAAAGTAAATTAAAAGCGATCAAAAACGCTCCCAGGCCACGAAACAAGGCCAATCTCCAGGCGTTCTTAGGCCTCATCAATTTTTATAATGTATTTTTACCGCACAAAGCAACTGTCGCTGAACCGTTACACCGATTGTTAGATAAAAAAGCAAATTGGTTATGGGGTTACCATGAAGAACAGGCGTTCCGAAATGTTAAAAAACTGCTCACTTCTGACTCTGTACTCCTGCAATATAACGAGACTTTGCCGTCAGTTATAACCTGTGATGCATCGCCTTTTGGGGTGGGCGCCATTTTGAGCCACGTACTGCCTAATGGGAACGAAGCCCCTGTTGCATATTTTTCAAAGACTCTTTCAAAAACGGAGCGGAACTATGGACAAATTGATAAAGAAGCCCTCGCAATTGTCTCAGCTGTGAAAAGATTTCACGAATACGTGTATGGTAGGGTTTTTACTATTGTGACTGACTCCAAGCCTTTGTTGGGGATAATAGCCGGAGATAAGCTGACTCTCTACATATTATCCCCTAGGATGACCCGATGGTCAGAATTCTTAGCTGCTTATAACTATCGGTTGTAATACCGCCCGGGGAAAGCCATTCCCCACGCCGACGCATTAAGCTGAGCACCGCTTCCAGAGACTCTCGACGATCCGGCACCAACGGTAACCACGTTGCAAATTGAGACACTCAACTCGCCACCACTGACCACCCGAGATATCGCGAGAGAAACCAAACTCGACCACACCCTAGCACGAGTCCTAGGCTGGGTAGAACGCGGATGGCCATTGGACCAGTTATCAGATGACTTCACACCATTCAAGTCTCAACAGACCGAACTCTTCTCCCAGAAAGGCTGCATCATCTGAGTCGTTATCCCAGAACGGCTCCGAAAAGCGCTACTGAGAACTTTGCACAATGGCCACCCTGGCATCGTGCGAATGAAAGCCCTCGCACGAAGCTACGCATGGTGGCCGGGCATTGACAAGCAAATCGAACAGTGGGTTAAAGCTTGTCCCAAACGCCAAGAAGTCAGCAACGCCCCACCAAAAGCCATGCCTACTGAATGGGAGACACCACATGGACCCTGGTCCCGAATTCACCTGGACTTCGCGGGGCCAACCAAGGGCCACACCTTCCTGCTTACCGTCGATGCCTACTCCAATTGGCTCGAAATTCATCGCATGATGACTACGACCTCCGAGGCGGTCATCAAGATTTTAAACAGACTCTTTGCAATCCACGGATTACCAGACGTCCTGGTATCCGATAACGGCCTACAATTTACTGCACTAGCGTTCGAACAGTACCTCGCTGATCGCGGCATCCGCCATGCGCTCACCTCGCCTGCGCACCCTGCGACCAATGGCCGAGAAGAACGCATGGTCCAATTTGTGAAGAAAACCTTGCAAAAGGTAGACTACGACAACATTGATGACAAGGTCAACCAAATCCTCTTCTTGCAACACATCACCCCACATAGCGTCACCAACAAAACTCCCGCTGAACTGCTTATGGGACGAAAGCTCCGCTCCCACCTTGACCGGTTGCACCCTGCTTATGAACCAGAGAAACCACTAGGATCCAGCGGCCGCTGTCGCACCTTCTAGGTAGGAGACCTGGTTTATGCAAAAAACCTATTGGGCGACCCGTTGTGGGTGGAAGCGACAGTAGTACATGTAACCGGCCCCAGATCCTACCTTGTGCAATGCCTTGATGATAAACTTTGGAAACGGCATATTGACTAATTACGGTCGCGGCTTGCAGCGGCCAGTCCGCAACTCCCCTATGACCAAACTGAGGGGGGGAGGTACGGAAGAAGATGAAGCCCTAGGAAACCCGTTCGAAGGAAATGACGATTTAATAGAAACTCAGGAAGCGGAGCCGGAGGGAGAAATGTTTGCACCTCAGGGAATTGTGGAAAATGTGGGCAACGACATAGAAGTGAATTCTGAACCAGAGGCAGCCCCACTGCCAGACAATGATCTTCCTCAGCAGGATTGCAACCAGCCGATACAATGAAAATCAAAGACACTAAAAAGACAACCGTCCTATTTAAGGGACTATGTAACTGCGCTCTGAACTCAAAAGCCAGGGGGAAGGGGTGTTGTGTATGCAATATGATTAATAAAGTGTGAGCTTGGAGTAAGTGCAGGGTTCTGGCCCTGCACTTCTGATTGGCTGTTAAGCGGCCGGACCGGATTGGCCCGTTCCGGGGAATCCGATTGGCCCTTAACAGAGAGTTCTTATTGGTTATAAAAGCTAGTGTTCCTAGCTTGTTATTGGTTAAACGTTACAAGGTTTGTCTATATAAGGCGGGTTTACTGCTGTTAAATGAAGCAAGTCATGATGTAAATAAAGAGCTGAAGTTCACTGTTCAGAAACTTGTCTCCATTCTTTCTCGTCCATGCTCAAACTTAACACTGGCGACAAGGATGGGATGTGGAGACATCTGAACCAATGAAACTTCGAAGAACACTGAGCACGTGACAGTGAGTGAGAACAATTAACCAGTGGAACTGCCTGTCTCCAGAAGTTCTGGGTGCTCCATCACTGGAAGTTTTTAAGAAAAGACTGAACAGCCATTTCTCTGAAATAGTATTGGGTTCACCCCAAGATCCCTTCTAAGTATTATTCTGACACCTTTCCCAGGATTTCTACTCAGAGTTTGGCATCCTCAGTTTTCTTGCCTGAGCTGGGGGTTGGACTAGAAGACCTCCAAGGTCCCTTTCAGCTCTTGTTAAACACATGTGTATTTTATGCTCTGGACTATTGACATTGAATGCATGTAAACCCTGAAAAATATGTGGTAGCCCTGGGCAAAAGAAAGGCAGAAAAATCCCCCTAGGTGTAGGGACAGTGTAAAATATTAACACATGATAAATAATGGAACAATTAAAAAATAATAGTACAGTTTTATCTCTCTCTCTCTTCCTATTTTTTTCTTTCTTTCTCTACCTTCCTCTTTCTTTCTTTCTTTCTTTCTTTCTTTCTTTCTTTCTTTCTTTCTTTCTTTCTTTCTTTCTTTCTTTCTCTCTCTCTCTCTCTCTCTCTCTCTCTCTCTCTCTCTCTCTCTCTCTCTCTCTCTCTCTCATACACACACACACACACACACACACACACAGCACTTAACAGACAAGCATTTTGGAAGCAGCTCCTTTAAATTTCTCCAAGTCTTGAGTGGATTCCCCCACCCCCTCTGTCAGACCCACTCTTTCTCACTCCAGCACTTTAACTCACAAGGGGAAAGCGATACTTGCAGTGTCCATGGGGAATCCTTGGAGAAGTTTTTAAAGGACCTGCTTCCAAAATGCATTTTTTTTATGTTGCAAAAGTGCTCCAAGGCTTGATTCACCCCCATCCCCACTGTCAGACCACATTCTTTTTCACTCCAGACACTTTAACTCACACGGGGAAGTGATACTTGCAGCATCCGTGCCTTTCTTCCTTTTCCCCAGGGAAAAAGAGGACGTGGGGAATGGAAAGCTAGGAGAGCAATCGCAAGTGAATGACCAGGCAACCGGGTTGGGGGCGTGGCCAGCCAGGGATTGCCACTGGTTCAGCAACCCATGGCAAATAACCGCTACCAGTTCACTCAAATATGTGTGAACCGGTTGAATAGCACCTCTGCTCTTCTGCAAACTCCAGTGCATACAAATCAGCTGAGTTCATTTCAATGGAATGACTACATAGCATGGCAAAATGAATGAACAAGGAAAAAAACTCTTAAATAAAATATATTCATGAGGCCCAATAGCTTCTCTTCATTCCTTCTACTCATCCAAAGTACAGAATGTTTTCAGTTTTGGCCGCACCTGTCTTCTAATTTTATTTCTGTTTTTCAAGGAGATTATTTGCTTGTGTGAATTGCACCACTCACTTAACCCTTGCTGAGAAGAATGTTCACTTAAAGACATTAATGATGGCATGAGAATTGATTACAGAAGCAGAAGGCTGATTAAAAGCACTATAAACCCCAGATACTTCAGTTTATTTAGCTTGGAGGTCTCTGCTATGGAGCTTCTAAGCATCATACGGCGCTTAGAGATGTCTCTTGTTGTTTACCAGGCATCCTGCCTCACTACACTTTTTAATTTTTCTTCAAAATATTGTAATTATTTTAAACCAAATGGGAAAAGAAACTGCACCAGCCTCCCAGAATAATGTTGATTTTTCAAGAACAGTCTTAGATTCCATAGAGATACAGATAGTCTTCAACTTATGGTCAGAATTCCGCTCTAATTTTTTTGGTTGCAAAGTGAGAAATTTGTTAAGCTGAGTTTTGCCCCATTTTACAACTTTTCTTGCCACATTTGTTGAATGAATCACTGCAATTCTTAAGCTACTCATGGGGTTCTTCAATGAATCTGGCTTCCCCATTGATTTTGCTTGTCAGAAGGTCAGATACAGAACAACAGAGTTGGAAGGGACATTGAAGGTCATCTGGTCCAACCCGCACCCAAGCAGACCCTATATAATTTTTGACAGATGACAGTCTGGTCTCTTCTTGAAAGCTTCCAATGATGAAGCTCCCACAACTTCTGAAGGCAAGCTGTTGCACTGGTTGATTGCTCTCACTATCAGAAAAATTCTCATTTCAAGGCTGAATTGTTCAGTTTCCATCCATTATTCCTTGTCTGGTCTTCAGGTGCTTTGGAGAATAGTTTGACCTCCTCCTCTCTGTGGCAGCTCCTCAAATATTGGGATCACATGACTCCAGGACACTGCAACTGTCATAAATATGAGTCAGTTGTCAATCATCCAAATGTAAATCACTTGACCATGGGCATGCTGCAATGGTCATAAGTGTGAAAAATGGTCATAAGTCACCTTTTTCAGTGCCGTTGTAACTTTGAATGCTCACTAAGTAAACTCTTGTACATCGAGGACCACCTGTACCAGTGGCATCCTAAAAAAATGAAAAAAGTCAGTATTTACATCTGAATAGTTCACCATCATCATCACCACCAAATAAATACTGTATTTGCCTAACTATCCAAAAAAAAAAAAAAGAACAAAAATTAGTTTGAGTTTTCAGTGAGCTGAAAAACATAACATAGAGAAACATTTTTGCAGTTCAGGTTTGGTAATCCTAGATTTTTTTTTTTTAACTTTCAACATTGATTATTGCAGTCAGTTAGTGAATGAGTAAGGCTCTTCATGACAAGCATTTTCTTTCATGCTCTTAAAACACCAACATGGTCCATGGTTAGGTCCGAGGATGGGATCCGACTAGTATAACTACTGATTCTGTTGTTCTGCATCGCACACGCATGTGTGAGTCACACAAGTCGCATGAGTGCAATTTATGACCTGCTAAGGTGCCCGGGCAGCTGAGCAGCACTGTGTGCATGTGCACAGTGGTTGAAAAAGCCCTTTTTTTCTGCTTTTTCAACTGCAGCTATGTCACGCAAAACAGCTGCGGTTGAAAAAGCAGGAAATAAAGGTCAGATAACAGCCCTTATCTACTTGACCAAACTGGTTCTCATGTACTGCATATGTGGTTTCTTGTAGTGCAGATCTCACAGTGGCTTTATTGAGTTTCAGGCAGGAATTCTTCTAGCCAACTATGGAGATATCTAGCTTTTTGTTCTTCCTATGAACTACAGCCTCTTCATCCTAAAGGCCCTATATGTAGGGGTGGGATTCAAATTTTTTAACAACCGGTTCTGTGGGCGTAGCTAAGTTGGTGGGCAAGGCTTGGTGGTCATGTTATATGCTGGGTGTGGCCAACTCAATATTACTCACATCGAGGCACGCATCTCCTCTCCTGGCCTCTTATGACTGTGGGGATGCTGCAACAGTCATAAGTGTGAAAAATGGTCATAAGTCACTTTTTTCAGTGCCATTGTAACTTTGAATGGTCACTCCACACAAGCAAAGTACCAGAAAAAGAGTGGGGGAACTTCTCCAGAGAAGTTCCTGAGACAGGAAGTCTAGTTCTGCCAAGAACATAATAAGGGTTAACGGAGAGGCAGTTTCTGTAAGCAACACCAAAATGTTTCCTTCCTGCCTTCCTTACAGAATTAGGCCAGTAATTTCTTCTAACAACCAGTTCTCCAAACTACTTAGAATGTTAACTACTTAGAATGTTAACAACCGCTTCTAGTGAATAGGTGTGAACTGGTAGAATCTGCCTATATGTCCCCTCAAATAATATTCTAGCAGGCTGGGAGATTCTCCAGAATATCTTCTTGGAAACCCAAGAATCTGTAGGGAAAAGGAAGAATCAGGATAAAAAATGGGGCCCTTATTTCATCCATCATGCATTTATTGCATCCTAGTTACCTCCATAAATGGAAGAAATTCAGTGGTTCATGGCAACAGGAGTCTAGATCAAAATCACATCCCTTTTTAAAATGCAAAAGTTTGTCCTTCCTTATGTCCTTTAACAGAACTGAAAGGAAAACATAGATCTGAATCTAAAAGAAAATCAAGGTTATGTGTTCCTGTTTTATCTGTAACAACTCACCTTAATGAGAATTAATATTATAGCAACTTCTCTCCCTCTTTTGTCTGTTTTGATAAAAATATTTCCCAAGGTGCATTCATTTCCATATTTTATCTGCATTAACCCCCACACAGACAGACACATACACACACAAAAATTCAGAGGAGATTTACCACCTGCTACCATCCTATGTTTTCATGATATATAGCCTGCTCAGTCCTAGAAACGTAATAAATATTTAAATTTTAACATAGAGACCAAAAACAAAGTAACAAAAATTATCATTGGATAAAAACAATTTTCAACAAACTGAATAACAGGATGAAAAACAGAGAAGTAAGTTTTTCTGCAGGAAGAAATGGGTCCAAATTTATTTTATTTATTTATTTATTTGGTTTGTCAATTACTCACAAGATAATAGGTATAAGTAAAAATATAGTTATGAATACATGGATACATATAAGAAAAGAAAAGAAAAGAAACAATAGGATAGGGACGGTAGGCACGTTGGTGCGCTTATGCACGCCTCCTACAGGCCTCTTAGGAAAGGGGTGAGGTCAATAGTAGACATTAATGTCTAAATACCTGTTCAGTAATAGGATCTGGCCCTAAAAGTATTTATTTGTCAATTTTTTTTATAGCTGCCCACCTCACAAAAGCAACTCTAGGTGGCATAAAACAATTGAATAAAACAACAGATGTAACAATATAAAAAGCAAGAGAATTTGCTGTTGTGAAAGTCTAAAAGGTTAGCTTTCTTCGACAGGTTTAAACATATTGAGAAGATATAGCACCCTATATATCGAGCATATTCTCTCTGTCTGCCTCTGTCTCTGTCTCTGTCTCTCTCTCCCTCCCTCCCTCCATCTCCCTCTCCCTCTCTCTCCTTCCACACTCTCTCTCTAAAAGTCTGGAGAGGATTTCCTTAAGCAGGCTTACAAAAAACCCCACATGAGTACTGAACAGCAATAAATGTGGACGAATCCTCAGTATGAATCAAATGAGGGTGTTGCCTTCCTTTTCTTCACCAGGTGCCCATTCCATCCTAGCCATGCCCCCAAACAGAGGCAAGTCCTGTGTTCCTCATGAAGGAGCATGGAAACCAAAGTAGTTGGCTGCAAAAAACTGCGATAAGAGAAAATAAAACAAAAAGGAACCAATGTTAGAGGTCACATTTTACACTGTTTACAAGCCTTCAGGAAAGTTATTTAGACTTGTAAATGGGTAAGAAGGAACATATATTTATTGCATATGACGTTAAAGGCAAGTGGGAAGACAAATCATCCTGACAGCTAGGCCACCACAGTCTACAGGAGAGAGAAAAGGGTTTTCTAGTTCAGTTTGCAGTATGATAAATGAACAGCTCTTCGATGCAGTTCAGTTGAGAGGAATCTCATTTTCCAAGCAATGGTTGAAGTACATGCATACCCTGTTCACATGACTTTTTTATCTATCTGAAAGCATCCTATCCTTGGCAATTATTATTATTTTTAATCATCTATCTTCTGTACTTTAGTCATCCTTCTAAAATGCCAACACGTTTTCATCTGTCTTAAAGCATGTTGCAGGTGGCTATTATAAGAAGTTATTACTATTTTTCAACATCAACCTCTTATATTTTATTTAGGAGATTTATGTTGCCGCCTATTTACACATGGCAACTCAAGATGGCTTACAAGAATATAAAAATATATGAAAAACAATAAAACTAATAAAAAAGAGAATCATATATAATAAAATAATAAAATAATAAAATAAATTTCCACTCCCTGTCCCAGCAACAACACATCATATGACAACACATAATACATTATTTAATGGGCTCCATCCCACCCTGCATTCTCTTGGCCTGCTGGCAGAACCAAGTCTTCAGTGCCTTCCAGAAGAGTGTTAGAGTAGGGGCCATTCTAATCTCTGTGGGAATGATGTTCCAGAGAGAGGGAGCCACTATATTTTGATAATCA
Source organism: Hydrophis major (assembly GCA_033807585.1). Classification (NCBI taxonomy): domain Eukaryota; kingdom Metazoa; phylum Chordata; class Lepidosauria; order Squamata; family Elapidae; genus Hydrophis; species Hydrophis major. The sequence goes on along the minus strand of CM066328.1, from coordinate 292,727,244 downwards.
TCAAAAGAATATCAGGATATTAAAAGCATATCAAGATAATCCTGTAGAATATTTCCTTTAAAACACTGCATTTAAACACAGATTATGGTGTATTCTCTCTTTCCCCATAATTCAAGACTTTCTCTTTGGAATTAGGTTCAACTAGGTTCAATGTCAGTGAAATACACATTTGTTCATTCACTCATTTGGCTTATTGCTGACTCATAACCAAAGTGGTTATAAAATAGCACCATAAATGTTAAAATTAAAAGATAATCAGTAATCTCAGAATGATAATCAATTCAATGTCCTTCTATTTCTTGTCAATTTGTAACTCATTTCTGAATACCTTCCCAAAGAGCTACAGACTCACAAACTTCTGAAAATGTCGTAGGAGCACGATGGTCTCTAGATAGAATAGGCTGATCCAAAAGAAGAAAGCCATTTCAGACAGCTTGACATGGAATCTCTGTAGATGATCTTCCCTCAGTAATGAGAACCTTAGCCTTCATTGAAGATTTTTTTTCAGAATTTGACCTTCTGCAACAATGAGCCACATTCAAGATGTAGAACATATTGACCACATATTTTCAGAGGAGATTTACACAATTTACCAACATAGAAATTGTCATGTTAGCAGCATCCACTACAAAGGCAGGCATTGAATAAAGTCTACTAACATCCATCTTTTTCTGATTGAAAATCTATATTAAATCCCATTTGTCTGCAAAAGTTGGTTTTGGAAAAGAATGTATTCTGCATTGCATTAAAAATATTTTTATTATTGTTAAAATGTATACAACAATCATTATTGTAAACATTATGCAAATAAATAACATTGAAAAATAGGTTTAAATGTACATCTAAGAAACATGTGCAAAAATGAAGGCATTAGAATATTTTGCATTAACAAGTTTACAAGGGAATATATACAAATACTTATGAAGTTATAATAAGTTAGGTTGGCCATGAGGAAAAAAAAGGCAGCTGGCAGTGGTTAGAAACTGTGGTTGATATTGAAAAAGCTAAGTGGGGTCAACGCTGGTTACTAATTAGATGAAACAAAGGACCGCAGGCTTGCCTGTAAAAAAAGAAACATCCTGGTTGAAAGCAATACTAAATCATGTCCATGTTGCCCCCAAGAAAACTGTGTAGTAATTTACGCAGTCACCAAATTCAACTGAAGAAAGTCGCTATCTTCGCAACAGTTTTATTAACCAACTGAAGTTTTATATGGTTGCAGATTTTCAAATTTCTCTGAACTCTGCATTAACCAAAATAGTTTAAAAACATTGGGGGGGTGGAGAGTTGCAAGAGAGGTGAGCAGTATTTCTGTATTACAGTGGTAGAATTCTTAAACATAGGCATCTGTCAAAAACCCAAGAGTTTTATCAAGACAAAAAGAGCATTGCACAGTTGCCACACAACTATTGTCCCTTATATACCTGCAATCAGTATTGCAACAGACCTCTAAAGATGTGGAGATTATGTCACATGTTACAACACTACTATCAAATGTTACAATGCTGGCCAAATCACCACAGGACAATTCAACAAATACAAAAAATACAAAAGTTAAATTAATTTCAATAAAAGAAAGAAAGTCAATCTAGAAATACAAGAGTATCATTTTGATGAAAATCACTGATAATAAAATTAACTGAATGAAATGATTAATACAGCTTTGAATTGTCCCGCAGTGAGTTGTCCCATGGAGAGATGTCCTGTGGTAAGTTGGCCATGATGAATTGGCCATTGTAGATGGGCCATACAAATTGTCCTAGACTCCATGAGAACTTCCAAGGATACTCATCGGGAGACTGAGCAAGTACAAAGTAGTATAAAATAGTGAAGAAGTTTGGGGAAGGGTGTGGTTGGTTTTATTAGCAGCTTTCTTAATTAACATTACAGTTTTTGTTTGTGGATTTAAAAAAATCAGTGGGAGAAACATGAACTGGAATAATGTCTTATTCATGTGGAAAAATAAATTGAGTTTCTATGGAACACGTCTGATTTATTTTTGGTTGACTTTCTGGAAATATGGACTTAAAAACAACATAGACAATGGATCCTTCAAAATGATATTATTGTTAATATCATTATATATTATTAATATCATTATAATATTATTATATTGTCATAAAAGAGGTTCCATTCGGATTTCTTGGATATTAGTTTGTTTTTCAAACTAAACACAAATTCCTAATGTTAAAAAAAAGATCTGGTTGTTTTAATGGCAGCTTCAGATCATCTTTCAAAGTATCTCATTTTCTCAAATTGAAAAGCAGAGCTTAATGAGCCACTCAAAATATTAGAAAACTGAAATGCACTTTTATAACACAATTGTGTATTTCTTCTTACAGGTTGGTGTGATACTTACAAAAAGAAGATAAACAGAATAGATCTCTCTGGTTCATGCTCGTTATTGTAAACTTTGTGTCACAGTGTGTGCGTGCAACATTACAGTGAGACACAAGTGTACAAAATGAAACACAAGTGTGCAAAGTATATCACAAGTGTGTAAAATGAGACAGAAGATGAGAGCACAAACATCAGATCAATGAAGAAAGATTACTTTTGATCCTTCCAGAATGTATTTCACTATTTTTCTGTTAACACTATTCTCTCTTGTGGATCAGCCTTCCCTTAAACTCCATCTCTTGCTCAATCTTTTTAAATACTGTGTTTGGATAGCTCCTCCACTTTTTCTGTTACAAACCCTACTCTCTTTTCCTCAAGGTTGCTTTATTTCTTAAGAAATGAAATGCCCATGTTTGGTTTTTTTTGCAAAATGATTCATAGGTCAAAAGCATTTACAACAAGAAATATTAATATTAACTCATACCAAGAAAACAGAATACAATAGGTGAGATTTTGCATCTGAGAAAATGATAGAGGGTTGTGTAATTTCCCTATCGTTCTGTTTCTGTGGTTTTTCTTTTCCCTTCCAATACTTTTCCCTACAAACATGTTTTCTGTGTCATATAACACCCAATGCTCTCTGTTCTTTCATTCACTGAGTCCCATAGAGAGGAAAATCAGGAGACTGGTAAGCTCATTGGAAGAAAACAGAGCATTGCTGAACAATTTTAGCTTTGTTTTCAAATTTAAAAGATAGCTCAAGGAGTATTTACCTGAGTGAATTCATCTGCATTTCACAAAAACTAGTGTTTGGAGATAAAGATTAATGCAGCATTGTCAACTGGTAACAACAACATGAACAATTGGCTTGCAAATGTCTTTGTAGATTATCTTTCTCCTTTTCTGAAGTGGAAAAAAACATGAAAGATTGATGAAGTGTCATTAATTTTTATTTTGGGGGGAGAGTCTTAAGAAACAGTACACTGATCAACATAGTTAGTCTTCTTTGTTTGTTTGTTTAGGAAACAAAACCAAGCCAGACATAATAAAGCTGCCATCTTTATCCTCAGAGTATAATCAGAAAATAGAGGACATCAGGAAAAGCCACCCATTACTATAGTCAGTTAAGCATCATTATGTCTGTTGCTATTCAGGCTGTTATGAGCAACAATGACTCGATAGGACATAATCAATCAGGACATAATCAATTCTTGCATTGCAGGAATCCTTCAGATAAATACTTTCCCCAAATCTTTGTTAAAGAAAGCATGTCAAAGCATGGGGTGAGGAGGAAGAGGAGGCTAAATCATGTTTATGTTGTTGCTCCCAAGAAACCAACATTCTTCCAGGATGTTTTCTTTAAATTTCCAGATGTGAACTACAGATTTGTTCTGTAGATAATATTTTTTTCTTAGTATTATTCTAATCCCAACCAAGCCTTTTTTTAAAATACAGTTTTATTTAAGTTTTCACACATACAAAATACAAGTAAAACATCTTTTTTGAAAATAGCATCATCCAGGGTTGAACTTCTTTATACAGACACAAAACTCAATTTCATGCTCCTTTTTGCGTTCTGTTCCATATCTTATACTATTCTACATTTTCTATATAGTTTTTCCCCTCTTTTAATTTTCTCAATTTTATTGTGATTATCTCATCTCAATTCAAATCATTATATTTATACTTTTGTCTGTTCTGTTTCAATTTCATATTATCTTTTCTCATTAAATAAATTTTCTCCTGTAGTTACAAACTGGAACATGACACCTTTATATCTTTTAATTACATCCATTCAACTCTTATTTAAACTTCAATATATACCTTAAGGTTATGACCTTCAATATAATACATAATACATAACTTCCAATTGAATTCTGCTTGGTACATTCTTATAATACACACTATATTCTTTTTTAAAAAAGGATTATAAATATATGTAATTGTTGTGACTCGGAGGTTTGAGCCTGCTCTGTTAGAAGACAGACTTGAACAATGAGGAAGAGGAAGATTTGGCCTTGAGGTTTGAGCCTGCTTTGCTGGAGGACACAGACTTGAGCCATGAGGAAGAGGAGCTCTGAGGTTTGAGCCTGCTTTGCTGGAGGATTTGGAATTATCTTCCTCCCCAGGACCTTCCTCCTTGGTTGTGCCTCAGGTGTCGACAGATAATCAGGAGAGCGTAGCGGAGCCTCTGGCTGAGGATCAAACTGAGGAATGTTGGTTTGATGCAAGGCAAAGATGCAGCCATAAGTGTGAGATGCAATGTAGAAGGAAAAGACAAATCAGGGACTTAGATGAGAGACTGACACGCCCCTCAGGGAATAAAAGTGGGAGTGTTAGCTCTGGATTCTCATTCGGGACAATTTGTTAATTTGGGATAGAAGCTTCGACAAATTCTGTATGTGGCGTTTGCCTGTGATTTATGATCTTGTTTTATTATTGAACTTGGCAGGCAGCTTGTGGGAGACTGCCAAGGACTTCTCCAGCCAAAGGAATTTAACCCTGTCATTACTGGTCTGGTCTGCTTGTTTATATTCCTTTGGAAACTTGGACTCTCACCTCGTGGGCACAGGTGAGACATAACATGTAATTATAAACCCTCATTCCATTCCAATTCAGTTCTATCAATAATAATCATTAACATCTTAACATCTTTAACATTTCTTTTCAATTTAATATCATTCTTCCTTAAAGACACGTATAATCTCCATAATTAATTTTTCCCTTATTTCTCTTCCCATATGTTTTGAAAATCATTAAATATTCATTTTGTTACATTTATTTATTGACAAGAATTCCACTGAATTACAATAGCTATTTTATCAATCATTTTAATCATACATTGTTGCATATTTTTCTAAAATTATTTCTATTTCTAATATAACAATAAGTATCTTATGTACCTTTGCAGAATCCCTTTTTCCATTAAATTTCCAGCCATTATCTCTAAATAGGCCCTGTTTCTCTATATTTTGTTTCTGTCCTTTATTTTCCTTTCTTTCTTCAACTTATTTTCCTTTCTTTCTTCCCTCTCATCTTCTCCCTCCCCTTTTTACCCCCTTGTCTCTCTAGTTCTAATTCTCTTTTCTGCATTTCCCTCTTCTGTTGCTTTCTGATTTTATACTTATTTTTCACTCTATTTGGGGGGGGGTTGTTTTTCCCAATCTTAAACTTTCCATTCTCTTTCCCGACCTAAGATTACTTGTTCATTAAAGATGGCTTCTTCTTTGTCGCAATCTTCTTGTTCTGCAGGCATTTCTTGTTGCTTCTCATAATTCCAAATCTCCATTTCTAAAAACTGAAATATGAAGCCAAAAGAACCTCTTCCTTTTTGTGCATCTTCTTGGTACTTTTTAAGTTCCATTTTCAGTTCTTCTAAAAGTGGAGCCATTTTAAACAGTTTTAAACAACCACCCGATTGATTTTAGTCATTCAAATACAATAACCAAAAATCCAGAAATCATCAAGTAATCCAAATAGTCTCAAGCTGTTTCTTCTTATTTCTTTTTCCACTTTCTTTTCCTGGGGTTTTTGTTGCAATGTTTCTGTTAAAATGTATCTTTTGGAAGTCTTGTTGAGATTTTGCTGTAAGTTCTTTTTAATTCCAAGCAGTCTCTTCCCTTCCAGATCCTGTCCTTTTATTCTTCCTCTCTCCTTTCCTGTTTTCAAAAGCTTTTAATTATCCAGAAATCTTTATTGTCCCTTTGACTTTTTATTTTCAGCATTAAATGCCTATTGATGTCAAAGTGGATTTTTTTCCAATTTCTTGCTTAAGTCTCTTAGTTGTCAGTATAGGAAAAGGAGAAGAAAAAAACCAAATCTTTTCCCTTTTCTCTCTCCTTCGCAGCTTAAAAATCTTCTTAGAGAACAATGTTATTGTTTTTTTTAATAGTTTCAATTCCAGGGTACCTTATTTGTTGCTTTTGCTGTTTGACCTGGTCAACCAAAACTTTCTCTTCTTATCTTCCTCCTGCACATTCTTTTCCGGTCGATTTCTTCTTTGTGGTGGCCATTTCTGACCACTGCTGCAACCGCCTTTGGGGAAAGGGAGTAATAGCCAGCTGGGGAAGATAGATGTGGCTCTCCTCAACCCTGCAGGCAGTCTCCCTCTTCTTCACCACCTCTACGGGTTGGCTTAGCCCCAAAACCAGCCAGCTCGGGGCACTCCAGCGGTGAGCATGGATCGAAACCTCGCAGAGACAAGGCTTTGGTCTGTTGCCGAAGAAGCTCAAACCGGAAGTCCCCAACCAAGCCTTTTTGTGTGCAATTCCCCAGAACAGATGAAATATGTGAGGGACTAAACCCCTCATCCAGCAAATATTTTCAGACATTTGTTCATAACTGGACAAGGATGTCCAATTCATTCATTCATTCCTACTACCCCACCACCCAACCACAACAGTGTACATACATTGCTGAAATTATTTCAGCAATTTGATCTAAGAGTATTGGTAGAAGCCTAACTATTCACAATCATTCTTCAGGAAAACTTGAAGGAAATCTGAGAGGGCTAAATTCAAGGACATTTCTTTATGCAATACATCACTATTCCATCAGGAGATAAAGTGTCTGATTAAAACCAAGAAATAAAGCACAGGGCTTGTGGATTGCCTTTTTCACCAAGGGAAAATGAGCCAAGCACAAATTCAATGCACATCTTTTTAGAATATGCTGCCTGCTGCCAACTTGGTTCAAACAGTTCTCATGCCAGTCTCTATAATCTATCTATCCCCATTTCCTACTAATTAGGTGATTCATTGTTGAGGACAGGAGTCAGTCGTTTGCACCACAAGACAGCTACTCATTTACAGCCCTGGGCCAGCTGTTCCCTTTTGGAGGGGAGTGGGCTCATATTATACAAAGAAGAGTAGAATGCCTTCAAGGAAGTACATTTGCAGCCCTGCCAAATTAACTCACTGCAATTAGTAGCTTCGATTTCAATGGAACAGCAAAACATAAAGCAGGGACCATGGATATAGTGGAATGCGATAATTGGGTAAAATAAAATGTGGAGGTTATTATTTAAAAGGACCCACTGGGAAGCCAGGTTTTTAAATAATCTCTAAAACAGATGAGAACTGGAAATCATTGATAGAAGGCTTTAGAGTTCATGAATGAAGGGGCAGACAAAGCCAAATATCATACTTTTAGTCCATCCACAGCATCTAGCTGATATTTTCTTATAGTTTATTATATGAGCTACACAGAAGGAACAATTAGACGCATACAGGTGAATTCAGGTTTTCCCAACCACAAAGTACATCATCTTTCATCTTCTTAACAAGCTTTTGTTATCTGGTTAGATAAGGCAAAAGATTCACTCTAAGAACTTAGGCAGTGAATAAAGCAACCTTCAAAATGGGGATTATGTACAACAGCAGAGCAGAAACAGTACTGGCAACTAGACATACCACTGAATTCAGATCATATTCTGACAAACAAATACATAACATGGACTTTGATTTCAGCAAAATTAAATTATGCAGATTTGCAAGGAAAACTATGCAAGTGGTCCCTACTTCTGCAATTATAGTGTGAGTGAGTTTTTGGAAGACTTTATCCTATGAACATCAGGTAGTGATCGTGATTGCACCATGTAAGGTTAAACCAACCTAACTCTCATCACTGGGAGAGAGTGATTGGGAGTGTGCATTAGTACCTCTGGTCCAAAAAAATAAATGGCCATCCCAGAATCTGCATCTATTACATGGCTAATCGTGCCTTGTACATAGTGATTGAAGAAAGGAGCACGGTTTGGAGTCATGTAGTCTTGATATGATCACTCAATAGAAAGCTGCCTAAATGAAGCACACCTATGTGTTCCAGACTGGTGTGCCTTGCCAATTCAGCCCCTTTAGTTTTTCCCTTGATGCTCAAGGGGAGCATCAAAGCTATTTCCTTTTCCTTGTTTTAACCATGACTGTAGTTCTGAAATCTCTCAAAGTGGGCATCTTCTTTTGCTACTCAATACATTCTAAATCTCTCACCTTTTTGTTAAGAGCAGAAACTGAGAGGTAGGCACAAGTTTTAATATGCAGATACTTCATACCAATACAGACAATATATTATTCAGTTTCTCCCACATAATAGGCAAATCTGAGCACATGCAGAGCTCCTGCATAACACTGGACAAAGATTATAAGTATCACCTTGAAGCCCAAGCTAACAATGACAAATAGGTGCAAAAATCACTCTGACTCCATATAGTAGCAAAGACATACACATATTGCTAATTTTCTACTGTCTTCTTGGTTTTGCCAGGCTAGCAAAACCTACCTGAGCTTTTACAGCAAACTACCAGTTGAGTGTCATCTAAAAGCCCTGCAACATTCTGGAAGTCTGACTAAGGGGACAAGAACAAAAGGTGAAAGGGGAGGTGTTACTTGGATTCAAGGGCAGCTATGTATAGTCGCATTGCTACAGAGTTGCGGTTATACTCCAGATGGGTAAAGTTAAACAAGTTCAAGAACTTTGTCCTGGATTAGGCTAAGAAACCTCTGAGAGATTCTTGGCTAATGCATTGAACTACATCTGTTTCTCAAAAGACAAGCTACAAGAATACTACAGTATATCTGAGCTGCAATACTATGAAAGACCTCAAGCTGGCAGCAAAGCATTAAAGGTTTTTGTAACTTTGCTGCCATCTAGTGGTCAGACAGTCCAAATATGGTTTGGTAAGCTTTAGACCAGGAAGTTTCAGAATATAGAGAAACTAATGTCAGAATGGATTCCTGATCGGTTTACTAACCAACTGACTTGTCTTTGAAGTGGAATACTTCTAATTCTCCCATAAAAACAGTAGACAACTTAAAGCTACTGACATGAACTAAGAAACAAGCTGATTATTTATTTATTTATTTATTTTGTCAAGCAATTATAAGATAATAGGTATAAGTATAAACATAGTTATGAATACATGAAAAGGATACATATAAGAAAAATAAAAGAAAAAATAGGACAGGGACGGTAGGCACATTGGTGCACTTATGCACGCACTCTACAAACCTCTTAGGAAAGGTTAAAGTTTTTGGGGTTTGGGAAAGAAAGCACAGAGTCAGGTAGAGTATTCCAGACATTGACCACTCTGTTGCTGAAGTCATATTTCCTGCAATCAAGTTTGGTGCAATTTATCTTGAGTTTGTATCTATTGTGTGCTCTTGTATTGTTATGGTTGAAGCTGAAATATTCATTTACAGGTAGTATATTAAAATGTATAATTTTATATACTAAGATAGGATCTAAGGTGGCATAGTTCTAGGTTTTCTAGCTTTAAAATTTCAAGTCTGGTGGCATAAGGTATTTACAAATCACATAGTGATTTACATGCCAACAGAGTAGTAGAACAAACATGCAATCATGCAAAGGAACGATTCTCCTGCATTAATCAAACCAGGTCCTTCACTCTGCATTCCTCAAAGGTAGTATTCATTTTTCCCATAACAGGGTTTTAAAGGGAAGTGCAATACATTTTCATGCCTGGATGTATGACAGGGAATTGCACAGCTGGTGTTCAAATGAAGTCAGAGATGCTGACACAAACTTGTAATTTTATATAAATAAATATATGTTTACAGCTATATACAGCTATACAAGCTAGTCAGGCAAACAGGAGCATCAGGAGGTAAATCACAAAGCACAAAGGGCACATAGAAGAAATAGGCAAATCCCCATCCACACCCATAGCAACCAATCACAGCACAGATTGCCTCATGCAGGAGGCAGCACTCTGGTATCAATCAACCATACCTGTGTTTTTGCTAACCACACAACCCCACTTCTCCAAGTATTAAATTTAAATTTCTTAACATCATACATCTCTCAATGTGTGATCCATTTCTCTGTGGTTTTCCCAATTTTTAGAAATCAATAATAAAATATACCAGATATGAAAGTGGCCCCTTCCAAGAAAAAAATTACTTGGGGCAAATTTATCCTAGCCCAGTCATTGCTAATAGATAACAATGAGAGTGGAAATGTTGGAGCTACTATATTGGTCTCCATTCCTTTTATAGGATTTAAGAACATTAAAAAACAAAGATGATCCAAAATGCTTATCCACCACTTCTCAGTTCCAGGCAGTTGATCAGCTAGGAAAGTGTTCTCACATTGATGCTCAAGGCTTCTCCAACTCAGAAGTTGCCTGTCTGTTTCATTCCCATTGTCTCTCAGTATATTCTGACTCTTTATTACCAAAACTTAACTGCTGAACTTCTGCTAGAGGCTAATTCCCTACTGCTTCGGAAGCCTACTGTCCAAAGTCAGTCTTAATTGCTCCTATATGAAAAAGTCCAAGGGCATTCCTTCAAAGCCTTACTTCAATATGTTAATTCATTTAAGCTTTCTCTCTGTGTCTGTCTGCCCTCCAACATCTCCCAACCCTCCAGTATAATTACTTCTTAGATAAATAATATTAGCAATTAAAAATGCAAAAGAGGCTGGGGGATCAGATTAAACAAAACAATTAAAATGATACAGTGTGTGTGTGTGTGTGTGTGCATTTTGTTTAAAGTTGCTTACGACACAAAGACTGTGTCAGTGAGAATAAGGATCAAACAATCCTTGCTGGTGCTTATGAAAACACAGCTAGCATTACCTGGCAAGATTGAACATATAATTGGAAAAATATGAACCATGGAGTGAATTCATGAAAACTAGAGTTCTGACTGGTTTTACATTTGTTCCCACTGTATTTTTAAGAGCAGTGATGGCGGTAATGATAATGAAGGAGGGGGGGGAGGAACCCTTATATTTTATGTCAACCCAGAAAATGTGTGTGCAATGTTCACATGATCCAAGAAATTGGTCTCCATTTTGAGCTCACAAACAGTACCGATAGCACTAGAAATTAAATGGACCCATTTTATTTAAAGATTTCAGGTCAGGTGTAAACCTCAGCAGAATGGTTACCAGTGCATTAGGATTATGCATGACCTATACCTGGAATTCAAAGGATTGTGCAGGCAACACTTTATAATAAGTGGCAAAAGATTATTTCTGCCTTTGGTTCCCATTATTATAACATTAATTGAGGTGAAAGGTAATCCATTTTGTATGCTAAATCATGAATCTTCTTTTTAAAAGGGGGGGAATGTATCAGCCAGTGCATTATGCTAACAGCTAAAGCACTTTCCTACACCTCTGCATAGTGCCAAGCTTTAAAATTTTATTATCTGAACTAATCATATTATTAAATTGCATACAGTGGCATTAACAATGTAGTGTAAAAGTCACTCCAAAAAGTCTAAGTTCAAAAGTTCTCAAGAAAAAGAAAGAAAGAAAAGAAAAGAAAAGAAAAGAAAAGAAAAGAAAAGAAAAGAAAAGAAAAGAAAAGAAAGAAAGAAAGAAAGAAAGAAAGAAAGAAAGAAAGAAAGAAAGAAAGAAAGAAAGAGGGAGGGGGGAGGGAGGGGGAGGGAGGGAGAGAGGGGAGGGAGAGGAAGGAAGGGAAGAAAGAAAGAAAAAAAGAAAGAAATCACACAATGATCTATTGCAACCAGATTAGATATAGTGAAAATAGATATAAATTTCTCTTTCCAGTGTTGCATAGTAATTATTTTGGTCAGCTCGATGTGCCCCAAATCCATAATTCTTAATACCCTTATAATATTAATAATAATAATACCTTAATACCTTCCAAATATTGGAGATAGAGTAAAATATTTTTTTTTTAAATGTCTGGCTATGTACAACTGCCACAGAAGTAAGCTAGAAACAGATTGCTGAGCACGCATCTCTGTATGGATTTCCCCAGTGAACTGCTGTCTTGATCAAATTTCTCAAAGGACAATGGTCATGGTCCCACATTGGGGAAATAGTGAACTACTGAATGGACTTGAAATCTAAGTCTGTGAATGTTTTGTATTGTGTGAGTTTAGAATGCAAAATGCGATGCATGTGAGTAAGTAGTGTACTTATCTGAAAGCTAGATTAGGGAAGAGAGGTGCTCCCTTGGTGATCTATCTAAAATGAGAAGATTACCTTTGATTCATTGGGTTATTTTTCTATTTTATTTATTATTTTGCAAAAACTAAGCCTTCAGTCTTCTATTTCACATAGGGCAAAAAAAAAAACAAATAATAGTATAGCTTAATTGTGAATAAACCAGTCTTTCTGCATGCCCTCTTCAGCAGTTGTAACCATCTGAGAAAAGTTGGCCAGTGAAACTAAAAATGGATGGAAAATATAAAGTTACAAACAAATCCTAACATTTATTAAATGAAAGCAAATGCCAGGCTATTTTAGTGATACTATGTTTGAAGCATAATCAATATTTCTTAAAGTGAGATAAAGTTCTTGACATCCTATTCTAAAACAATTTATGTGCATATCTGTTAGATCTGGAAGCGTGGGCGCAAGGAACTGAGATGAGGCATCGAATAGTGACTCCAACTCTTTATTAGTGACTTCAGAACAGAGCGAAAAGCTAGGGCAGCAGCAGCTCCTTTTATAGAACTGGCTGCTGTCACAACATCCAATGGTTTGAGTTTGCCGCGCTGGAAGGCATTCAATCAGCAGCGACCCTCTAACAGCCAATCAGATCAGCCGACAACGACCAATCACAATCCGCTATTAGTGGGCCAATCAGAAGTGCAGGTTTACGAACCTGCTGTGAAAGCAAAACTATTTAGAATCGCAAGCTAACGAATTCGCTTAGTTCATAACACCCCTCCCCCCTAGGTTCCGTCTCAAGGTGGGGTGATGTATTCTCGCAGGTAGGCAGGTTGTCTCACCTGTCTACCTGATCTTCGTTGCTCCACCAGTCTTTGCCCGGACTCTGGTCCCAGTGGGCTGTTGGTTGAACTCAGCTGTGATGATGAGCTGGCTGCTCTGATGGGCGACTCGGTGTTGTCATCTCTACTCCCATCAAGGTTGTCATCTGAATTCTCTGGGGTTGCTGATGCCACCGTGCTGCTTCGTGGAGAGATGGCTATCTACCCCAGCTCTTCTTCGGAAGATGAATAATCCAGGTTTGGTTGCGCTGATTACTGGTTTTCAAGTACTGGGTCGGATGCTAGTTCGTTTTCGGCCCCCTCGATTTCCCTTCCCCCCCTGGTTTGGAGTTCAGGGCTTGTGAAGGGGGTAGATGCCAGCCGGGAGCGTAGCTGGTCGATGTGGCGCTTCCACAGTCTCCCATCAGCACTTTGTAAACGGTAGGAACGGGGACTCGTAAGTTGAGTTATGGTAGCGGGGACCCACAATGGGTCACCGGTAAGGTTTTTTTTTGCAAAAACCGGGTCGCCTACCTTGAACATGCGATACTTGCTACTGGAACCCAGAGGCTTTTCCAGCGTGTAGGCAGGGTGTAGACGGTCAAAATGTAACTGAAGTTTCCGGCCCATCAGGAGTTCGACTGGAGTTTTGTGTGTGGTGCTGTTTGGAGTAATATGTTGGAGGAGAAGCATTCTGGTTACCTTGTCATGGATGTTCCCTTGTTTCATCTTGTGTAAGGTTTTCTTTATGAACTGGACCATTCGTTCAGCCCTACCATTGGCCACAGGGTGAGCCAGCGATGTTAAAGCGTGGCATATCCCCCGGTCTGCTAGGTAATGCTCAAATGCCAAGGCGGTGAACTGTGGGCCATTGTCTGAAAATAAGACGTCTGGCAAGCCGTGTGTGACAAATAGTCTGTTTAGTTTTTTAACGACTGCCTCTGTGGTGGTGTTCTTCATTTTGTGGACCTCCAGCCAGTTGGAATAGGCATCCACTGTTATGAGAAATGTATGTCCTTTTGTGGGTCCTGCAAAATTGATGTGGATATGGGACCAGGGACCTCGGGGTGCTTCCCATTCGGTTGGTGGTGCTTTTGATGGGGCTGAGTGTGTTTCCTGGCACTTGTTGCAGATGGCTACCCAGGTTTCTATTTGTTTATCTATACCTGGCCACCAAGCATAGCTCCGTACTAGTGCCTTCATCCGCACGATGCCCAGATGTCCATCATGCAATAGTTTTAGGACTTTATGCTGTAGTCTTTCTGGGATGACGACTCTGTCTCCCCATAACACACATCCCTTTTGAGTGAAAAGTTCTGTCTGTCTGTGTTTGAAGGGCTTGAAGGTGTCATTGAGTTTGTTGTCAGGCCAACCTCTTTCTACCCAGCTGAGGACTCATGCCAAACAAGGGTCTTTCCTTGTTTCGGATGCGATGTTTTGTGCAGTCAGCGGTGGTGAAGGGAGTGTCTCGATTTGTAGTACAGCTAGGGTTGGAGCTGGGTCGTCTAGGACTTTGGGTAGCAGAGAACGGCTCAGGGCGTCAGAGTGGGGAATGGCTTTCCCCGGATGGTGTAGCAGTTGGTAGTTGTATGCGGCTAAAAACTCTGACCAGCGTGTCATTCTTGGTGATAGGATATGGGGAGTTGGTTTTCCCCCGCCAAGATGCCCAGTCATGGTTTGTGATCGGTGATTATAGAAAAGGACCTTCCATATACATACTCATGGAATCGTTTGATCGCAGACACAATAGCGAGAGCCTCTTTATCTAGTTGGCTATAGTTTCTCTCAGTTTTAGATAAAGTTCTGGAAAAAAATGCAATGGGTGCTTCAGTGCCGTTTGGTAGGACGTGGCTCAGGATGGCTCCTACTCCAAACGGTGAGGCGTCGCAGGTGACATTTAAGGGTAAAGTCTCGTTATATTGTATCAATATAGCATCAAATGTTAAAAGGTCTTTTACTTGCTGAAAAGCTCGCTCTTCTCGATGTCCCCAGACCCAGGAAGCCTTCTTATCAAGGAGCCTATGCAGGGGTTCAGCAACAGTTGCCTTCTGGCGTAGGAAGATGTTATAAAAGTTAATAAGTCCCAGGAAGGCTTGAAGATCTGTTTTGTTTCTAGGTCTTGGGGCGTTCTTTATTGCAGCCAATTTTTTTCTCAGTAGGGTGAATTCCCTGTTTGTCAAGAAGGTAACCAAGGAATTCAACTCTCTCCGTACACAGTTGGCACTTATCCTTCTTGACCTTCAGGCCAGCGTCTTTAAATTTTTGGAGGACCATTCTTAGCTGCTTTTCTAGTAGACTTCTAGTGGCGGGCAACTATCAAGACATCATCGAAATATGGCACAACCCCTTTTATGCCTTGTAGCAATCTCTCCATCAGACTTTGGAAGATGCCAGGTGCTACAATCACTCTGAACTGGAGTCTATTACACTTGAATGCCCCTCTGTGTGTAACTATAGTTTGGGCTTCTGCGGTCTCTGCATCTACAGGCAGCTGCTGGTATGCCTGGGCTAGGTCCAATTTTGCAAATATTTTCCTGCCCCCAAGGGAGTGAAGTAGGTGTTGGACCACAGGCATGGGATAAGCGCTCTACTGAAATGCGTGATTTCGGGTGGCCTTGTAATCCCCACAAATTCTCAGAGATCCATCAGGCTTTATGGGGGTTACAATTGGGGTCTCCCATCAGGTGTGGTCGATCGGTTCCAACATGCCTTGGGCTATTAATTTGTCCAATTGTTCGTCAATCTTTGGTTTAAGTGCAAAAGGCACTTGACGGGGCTGAAGGCAAATGGGCGCAATATCTGGGCAGAGGTTAAACGATAGGGGGGATCCCTTGTACTTGCCTAGCTTCTCGATGAACACTTCCTGGAATTCTTGGACGAGAACTGCTTCCCAGTCATCGCTTTCGGTTTGGTTGATGCCTGCTAGTTCGATTCCTAGTGGCGCGAACCTCTGCAAGCCTAGTAAGCTGGGTCGATCTTTATCGATGACTGTAAGTGGTAGAGTTGCGGCATGGTCTTTGAAGGAGATTTGGACGTGGCTGGAACCGGCGACTGGGATCCTATTTCCTTGGTAGTCCTTCAATATGATTCTTTGAGGGCTGAGATCCTGGTGACGGATGTCAGAAATCAGCTGTTTGAGGGTTTTCCAGGAGACCATTTATAGGGATGACCCAGAGTCGACTTCCATAATGTATGGATGCTTTTCAATGGTGACCTTTACTCGGATCTTTCTTGCATCAAGGGATGAAGCGTGGCTGATGGTGATGGTTTGGTGTGCCTCTTCTCGTCTGGTAGAAGTGGCTGGTGCTCACTTTCTGTAGTAGTGGTTCCATTGGTTGCTTGGGCGGTCCCGATTTACTGGCGGGGTGCCTGTTGGCTGCCAGAAGTTATTTTCTCTGCGGGTTGGGCTGGACCCTCACTTGCCTCTACAGACTTTTGCAATGTGGCCCCTCTTTCCACAGGAATGACAAAGGGCATCTAGGAATTTGCAGTCTGATCATGGTGGTTTCCCCCACATCCAGCACACTGATATGAGGGCTTACGAGCCCAATGATCTCGCTGATCGCGGTCTGACCTGAGTCTGTTGACCTCCTCTTCCTTGCTTTCTGAGGAGGATTCGAGATCTTCATGGTGCATGGTTGTTGCGTGTCTTTCGGAAAGGGGCGTATAGTCACTGGCGAGTTGGCGGTGCAGTGCATTCGCTCGGCGCATTCGAGCTGCTGATTTCCTGGTTGCTTCTGCTGCAGTAGCATCGGCGATGACATCCGCGAGGGCGATGTCCCCCTTTGCCATGATTTTGCTCTGGGTTGTGGGGTCTTTTAGACCCAGAACAATTCGATCTCTTATGGCTTCTTCGAGGTTTGCGAAGCCACAGAGTCCCCCCAGGTTTCTGAGGTCCGTGTTGAAGTCTCCAATACTTTCACTTTCCTGTTGGTCCCTCTGGTAAAACTCATGTCTCCTGATGAGTGTTGGCACCGCTGGGGCATAATGGGCCCGGAGGATTGGGGCGAGGTTGTCCCAGTCCATCGTCTTGACTTCAGCTGGTTTTGCAAGTGCCTTTGCCATTTTAAAAACGGTGGGCCTGCAATGGGTCAGGAATACCACTCGTTTCTTGCCAGGCGTTGCATCCTTCAGGTTGTTGGTCTCCAGGAACATCTGAAACCTGTCCATATGCGAGTCCCAGTCTTCGTTAGCCATGGAGCGGGTGGTATGGTGCTGTTGGTCATTCTGCCGCGATAGGTGCGCTCTCTGCCACGTGCTTTGTTAGCGTTCAGTGAGTGTTCATTCAGCTCTCTCATCTCTGAATCCCACCTTCATCACCAATGTTAGATCTGGAAGCGTGGGCACAAGGAACGGAGACGAGGCATCGAATAGTGACTCCAACTCTTTATTAGTGACTTCAGAACAGAGCGAAAAGCAAGGGCAGCAGCAGCTCCTTTTATAGAACTGGCTGCTGTCACAACATCCAATGGTTTGAATTTGCCACGCTGGAAGGCGTCCAATCAGTGGCGACCCTCTAACAGCCAATCAGATCAGCCGACAACAACTGTATATACTCGAGTATAAGCCGAGTTTTTCAGCCCATTCTTTGTGCTGAAAAAACTGCCCTCGGCTTATACTCAAGTCAGATTCCCCTCTGAAAAAAAATTGGTGTGGAGCTCCGGAGCTGGGCAGCCGCTTTCCTGCAGGCAAGCCCCACTTCATGGACTCCATCCATCCTCGCTCCCATCCACCCACCCACCCAAAGCGACGAAGTCCCCCAATCGCGCAGCCCAGAATTGCCCTCCCCTCAGGGGGCAGCAACGACGCCCAGTGTTTCCCGAGACAAGAAGCTCCACCGTGCAATGAAAGTGCCCTGGCTCTAGGCTCAGAAAACAACGCGAGGTGAGGTCGCTTCGGCTCCGCTGAGCTTCGTTTCCTAGCTGCTTTCAGTCCGCTCGGGAGGAGGGGGAGGAGGTGGTGGCCTAGAGCTCAGAAAACAACGCAAGCTGCTGCCACCATCTCCTCCCCCTCCTCCCGAGCGGACTGAAAGCAGCTAGGAAACGAAGCTGAGCAGAGCCTCGAGCTCAGAAAACAACGCGAGGTGAGGTCTCTGGCTCCGCTGAGCTTCTTTCCTAGCTGCTTTCAGTCCGCTCAGGAGGAGGGGGAGGAGCTGGTGGCCTAGAGCTCAGAAAACAATGCAAGCTGCCGCCACCACCTCCTCCCCCTCCTCCCGAGCGGACTGAAAGCAGCTAGGAAACTAAGCTGAGCGGAGCCTAGAGCTCAGAAAACAACGCAAGGCAACGTCGCTTCGGCTCCGCTGAGCTTCGTTTCCTAGCTGCTTTCAGTCCACTCAGGAGGAGGTGGAGGAGGTAGTGGCCTAGAGCTCAGAAAACAACGCAAGCTGCCGCCACCACCTCCTCCCGAGCGTACTGAAAGCAGCTAGGAAACGAAGCTGAGCGGAGCCGAAGTGACCTCGCCTCGCGTTGTTTTCTGAACCCGCGAGCCTAGAGCCAGGGCACTTTCATTGCACGGCGAAGCTTCATCTCGGGAAATACCAGGCATCATTGCTGCCCCGAGGGGAGGGCGATTCTGGGCTGCGCAATTGGGGGACTTCATGGCTTTGGGTAGGTTGGAGCGAGGACGTTGACTTTAAGCGCTGCCAACCAAGTGTTTCACAAATACCAGTGGGACCTCCGTCCACCACCACCCCTCCCTCTTTTGCCTCCTTCCTTCTGATCAATCAGGTTTTCCTAGTATTTACTCACAGCTGCATTTCCTCTTCTGCTGTGCTAGGCATTGAACGCAGGGATTTCTGATTCCCCTTACACGCGCATGGATATGCCGCGGGGCATTTTCTTCCAAATGCCCCACTGGCAGAGAACACTGACTTTCATAATAGTGAGATCATTTCCCAAATTAATTGATTTACTAACCCAAAAGAAGATGTCGATGACAGTGGGAGGCAGGAGTCACTCTCTCCCTTGCAAGAAAAAAGCAAGAGCCGTTCTAATGATCTCTCTCTCTCCCCCCATAATACAGTCAAGCCCTTTCCAGCACGCTGGATCCGCCCCTGCCGCTTTGCACCTTGCAAATGCAAAAACCCCGGGATTTTGCATTTGCAAGGTGCAAAGCGGCGGCGGCAGATCGCACGTGCTGGAAAGGGCTTGACTGTATTATGGGGAGAGAGAGAGAGAGAGAGAGAGATCATAAGAACGGCTCTTGCTTTTTTCTTGCAAGGGAGAGAGTGACTCCTGCCTCCCACTGTCATTGTCATCTTCTTTTGGGTTAGTGAACCAATTAAACCTTTCATGATAGTGAGATCGTTTCCCAAATTGAATAATCTGTTTTTCTTTGAAATAAATATTCAAAAACATTTAATCTACTGATGCCTCAATTAATGTAATTTTATTAGTATCTATTTTTATTTTTGAAATTTACCAATAGCTGCTGCATTTCCCACCCTCGGCTTATACTCGAGTCAATAAGTTTTCCCAGTTTTTTGTGGTAAAATTAGGTGCCTCGGCTTATATTCGGGTCAACTTATACTCGAGTATATAAGGTAATCATGATCCTCTATTAGTGGGCCAATCAGAAGTGCAGGTTTACGAGCCTGCTGTGAAAGGAAAACTATTTAGAATCGCAAGCTAATGAGTTTGCTTAGTTCATAACAATATCAGTCCAAATGGAATTAACAATGGGTCTCTGGGCAACTTAAGCAAGGAGAACCACCTAGAGATACACCTGGAGACTCAGGAAAGGAAAGCCAAAGTATCCATAAAAAGCAGTAGTGGATAAATAGTGCAAAATGCCAAATTATTTAATGAATGTTAGTGCAGCCAAAGAGACATTGTGTGACCAAACTTTATAGTAACAATCCTGTTACTGTACAATCATTATTACTCTCCCTGGGTGGACACTTGGCCAATCTTCCATCCACAGATGTTAGGATAAGGTATTAGAAAGGATTTCCTATGCTTATTATATTTTTTTATTTTTTATTTATTTTAATTTATTATGCCAGTTCAATCCTTGCCTTTCTACCCATACACAGCTAAGAAGCTAAAATAAAGCAGCCCAATTAAAAACCAAATGAAAACTATTAAAATGACCAACAATACATCTTAAAAGCATGACATAGGTTGAAGAGTCCTGAGGTTTCTTAAAGATGGAGAGACATGAGTCTGAAGAGTACACATTCTATAATAGAGAAGCAGCACCAGAGATCTTCCTAACTGGTTGGCTTCTGAAACTGGGAGATTTTTAAAAACTTCTTTCCCACTGGTTTAATGCCTGGTCCAGTTTAAATCAAAAAAGATTCCTCAGGTATGACTATTTTCTTTGAGCTTTTTAAGTGATACAGTTTCACCTAAATTTCCTATATTTCCCACAACACTTTTCTAGTTATATGGATGGATCTTCCCAGTGGTGGGATTAATTTTTTTTTCAACTGGTTCTATAGGCGTGGGTTGGTGGGCGTGGCATAGCTTGGTGGGCGTGACTTGGTGGGCATGGCAGGGGAAGGATATTGTAAAATTTCCATTCCCACACCACTCCAGGAGAAGGATACTGTAAAATCTCCATTCCTTCCCCCCTTCTCATTTTTGTGATCCCTAACCTTTGAAAACCAAGCAAAGCATGAAGAGTACCAAAATGTATCTCCTGAAATTAAAAAGAGACTATTCCCCACCATTCAATATATATCGATCCAATCTATTTGATGTTGTTTTAGGAAAAAAATAAAAAAGAAATTTTATTGAATGAAACAAAATTGGCTCATCTTAAAACATATGTCAGCTACAATTTTTTAAAGTGTTTTGTCCTTTGTCTGCTTTTTATTTAATTTTGGAATGTGTCTACTGTAATTTATCAGACAAAAATACAATATTCTGAGGTCAACTTTAATAAATATAACTGAAATAAAATTGAGGTGCTTTCCTATGTATAATACATAGATCAGATGAATGCTCAGCAAGAAGGTAAGCAGCACCAAATAGCAAGGAAAGCAAATTATTTTAATTGGCAACTTCTCTGCATTAATTTGCGTAATCTGCAGGTTTTTCTCACAGAATTATTTCTCCAATAAACAAAGGTATGCCATTTTTGTTATCACTAAACAATAAGGTACCAATGTTTTTTGGAAATATTCAGAGTCCAGTATGTATAAAAACATTAATTACATATTCTGAGTTGAATCTCATCTGCCATCATCAGGCTTCTGTATAGTGTTCGTCTGTGAGTTAGACTTTTACAGTGGTTTCAGATTTAAATTTGGGGCAGCCTATTGCTGTGACAGAATGGTTTTTTCTTCATCCTGATTGATTGAGAGTCTTGGTCTGTGTTTATTGGTCTTGGAGTTTGCTGTGTTCTGCTTCTAATATCTTCTGTCTGTTTTTTTGGCTCTTTTTGTATCTTGATTGGCTGGCAACATTGTGTTACTTTATTGAAGACCTTCAGTGCAGCTTGGCTTTGGGTAAATGGATGGCTATCATTAGTTAGGAAGCTGGGTTTCATCTGGGTGCCTGGTTGGGGTGTGTTTAAGATGGAGGTATCAGGGGGGATCTGTTGTGCCCAGGTGTTTGCCTGGCTTGTGGTGTGGAGATTTTTTTGTTTGTGAGTGCAGGCTTCCAAATGATTGACAGCCTGGTGGAATCATCTCTTCTGTTCATGCTTTCTTGTCTTTTTTCAATCTCTATGGCTTCTCTGATGATTCTGTGGCTGGGATTTTCTATAGTGGCTAGGGTTTTGGTGCCATTGAAGTTGATGCTATGACCTGTGGCTTCCATGTGTTGGACTAGTGAGGAAGTGTGTTCCAGCTTTTTGACTGCATTTTTGTGTTCATCCAGGCGGGTGCTTATTCTTCTATTATAATTCGAATCCAGAGCCCTGGCCAATGCCATCCTCAAACCCAAACTATGGTTAAGATATATCGATGACACATTTGTGATTTGGCCTCATGGACAAGAAAACCTAAACAATTTCCTAACACATCTAAACAGCGCACATCCCAAAATCAAGTTCACCATGGAAACAGAAACTAACAAACAACTACCATTCTGTGAGTGAACACCCGCCTGGATGAACACAAAAACGCAGTCAAAAAGCTGGAACACACTTCCTCACTAGTCCAACACATGGAAGCCACAGGTCATAGCATCAACTTCAATGGCACCAAAACACTAGCCACTATAGAAAACCCCAGCCACAGAATCATCACAGAAGCCATAGAGATTGAAAAAAGACCAGAAAGCATGAATAGAAGAGATGATTCCACCAGACTGTCAATCATTTGGAAGCCTGCACTCACAAGCAAAAAAATCTCCACACCACGGGCCAGGCAACACCTGGGCACAGGCAGATCCTCCCTGATACCTCCAGCTCAAACACACCAACCAGGCACCCAGATGAAACCTAGCTTCCTAACTAATGATAGCCGTCCATTTACCCAGAGCCAAGCTGCACTAAAGGCTTCCAATAAAGTAACACAATGTTGCCAGCCAATCAAGATACAAAAAGAGCCAAAAAACAGACAGAAGATATTAGAAACACCAATCAAGCAGAACACAGCAAACTCCAAGACCAATAAACACAGACCAAGACTCCCAACCAATCAGGATGAAGAAAAAAACCATTCTGGCACAGCAATAGGCTGTCCCAAATTTAAATCTGAAACCACTGTAAAAGTTCTGACTCACAGATGAACACAATACAAAAGCCTGAGGATGGCAGATGAGATTCTGCTGAAACGTTGCTACAACTTTAAAAGCACAACTACTATGATGTGGGAAAATACCCAAACTAAGCTGAATGCCATACATGTAAGTACTTGCGAAAACTTAAGAAAATATATATATATATATATAATATATATAAAAAATCTTTCCCCCTAGAACTAGAACTTGCTCTCAGTTGTGTTAATGCTAAAGTAAATACAATACTCAGTGAATTTTGACATTTACCAAAAACTATTAAGACCAAAGTTGTTATCGTGGCAAATAACCAAGATTTAATATTTCCTCATTTATTTACAAAGAATAACATCTGAGAGCCTTTAATAAATTCATTTCCTCTTCAAGCCTTGAAAAGCAACTATTCCTGATATTTAGCAACTAAATCCTTTTAGTATAACCAGGCCTTGCCACATTCCCTACTTTTGCTGGTAAATAATAATTTGAAATATATTCTGCTCTAATAATTTCATGAAGGTTTCAAGTTTGATTTTGTAACTGTCTGTTCAAAACTGTAACCTTTTGGAAATAAGAATATATGCTCATATAAACATTGAATATGTACAGTCTATTCCATAGGGTTTTCTCTTGAATATTTTAGTTGTTGTCTTAACTCTGTTATAAATTCTGGGTTGGATTAATGGGTTTAGCCCCAATGCTTCTGAAATCTTGATCTGGATCAAGGTATGGATTATCCACACACTTTTCATGATTCAAATTTCCTGAGATTTATGAGTGTTCCTGCCTCACTGTTCTCCCCTCCCTGGCCCTGATTCATATTTCTGGGTGACTTTAAGACCAAACATTTCTTCCAGTGTTTTTAAGCCATTCCATTTGACAGAAGAAAATTTGCTTGTGAACAAAGCATGAAAGGGCATAAAAGCAGAGCATACATTCTTGTGTCTTGGGTGTGAGATCTTCTCCTTGTTCCGTTAAAAGTTGTGTGAGAGATGGGAGATGCTTAACTAAAAGACTGTGCTATCCTTCATTTTACTAACAGAAATTTCTTATGAAATAATAGGTTTGGAGGACTTTGGGAGAGTGGATCAAGAAGACAAGTGGACACCAGTATACCATCAACACAATTCTAAAGTATGCTGAGAAATTCTAAGTATGCTTTCTCTCCCCTCCTCACTCATTAAATAAATAGTAATATAGCAGGCCTGTCAAACTAGTGGCCACACCCACCCTGACTCAGCAAAGGAAATAAAGTCATGATACGTCAAGTTTGACACCTATGTAATATAGGTTTCAATTCAGTACTACAACAGGTTTTGAGGTGTGGCTGCAGAGAAGAAGAAAGGGCAGGATCATCATCATCATTTTACCCATTGTCTATCCACTGCAGGATGAAGGCCTCTTCCACATGTTTCCAACCTATGTTTCCTGAGCTTTCTTTTCCCAATTGGGCCAGCAATACTTCCTGATAGCGTCAATCCATCTTGGTTTAGGTCTCTTTTGTGGATGCTTTTTATCAAGTGGGATCCATTCTATGATTGTCTTTGGGCCACCTGCCATCAGTTCTTCTTGCTATGTGACCAGACCATTTCCATTTGCATCCTTTTGCTCTCTTGATGATATTGTATACTTTCGTTTGTTCTCTAATCCATGTGCAGGTCTTTCTATCTTGTCTAGTAATGCTGAGCATATATCTTTCCATGGCTCTTTGCACTACTCATAGCTTTTGTATTAACTGTAAGGTTAGTGTCGATACATATTTATATTCCTTTAAGAGCAGGCATCAGAATTTCTTTTCTAATGTCTGCCAGTACACAGAAAAAGTGGCAATAAAGCTCATCTCATCTCATCCTATCCTATCTTATCTTAACATTTTATCTTGGAATTAATGTATTTCAGAATCAAAACCATTGACATCAAAAGTAGAAGCCTTAGTGATCTTAGAAAGCAGTCTTCATTTCTATTTTTTTTTTTCATTGATGCATTTAGTGCATAGGCATCCCCAGGAGGAAAGGAAGAGGAAAGGAGGAGGAAAGGAGGAGGAAAGGAGGAGGAAAGGAGGAGGAAAGGAGGAGGAAAGGAGGAGGAAAGGAGGAAAGTAGAAAGATAAAAGTACATTTTTATCTTTCCTGGTAACTTCAATCTACCTCATATTAACTGGACCCTTAACGAATGTACAACTGAATCCACACATGCAATCTTCTACAAGGCAGTAACAAATCTGGGACTAGAACAACTAGTAACCAACAACACTAGACTTAACAACTGCC
This sequence comes from Hydrophis major, assembly GCA_033807585.1. Classification (NCBI taxonomy): domain Eukaryota; kingdom Metazoa; phylum Chordata; class Lepidosauria; order Squamata; family Elapidae; genus Hydrophis; species Hydrophis major. Next base: position 292,702,263 of record CM066328.1, on the reverse strand, counting down.
TCGATCTCATCTTCCGCAATAGTTTGAATTCAATTTATGGAATACAAATTAAAGAACCCTTTTCCAACAGTGACCACAACATGTCTCAACATACGTCCACACAAAAATCATCACAATAACGGAATCCCCAATTATAACTTCAAAAAAGGCAACTATAATCTTATAAACAACGATCTCTCATCGCTTGATTGGCAATTTCTATTCTCTGGATGCAATACTGTAGAAGACCATTACAACATATTTTTATTTGAAGTCAAAAGAGTCATCAAACTGTATGTACCGTTAACAACTCCCAAAACCAGAAAAAACAAATTACCCAAAACAATAGGGAAGTTTCAATCCAAAAAGAAATCACTTTGGTGGAAAAACAAATCTGATCACGTTGCCAACTTCAAAAGCCGATACAAAAATTTATGCCACCAGATAAAAACTGAATGCACCAATTATCATATTAAACAAGAAGAAAATCTTCTACACACCAATTCCACCTGTGCTTTCTACAATTTTGTAAACAACAAACTAAAAGACTCAAGGTCCAGATGAGAGGGGTGATGTCACCAGACTAGCGGATGCTGCCTTGATTGGGTCATGTGACTGTTTGGGAAGAGGGCGCTTTCACTTTTAATTAAGTGAAAACTGAGGGACCCTTCAGAGTCAAGTTTTCACTCGATATGTGTCAATATGATATTTCCAATAAAGCTATTCTTTGAGGAATCTATCTGAATTTTGCCTGCCATGGATCTATTACTTGGAACCCTGACACTGTTGTAAATCAATGACTACTTGTATATGCCTGAAGCTGAAAACAGTTGTGTATATGGCCATATAAATAAACAGTAAACTCTACACAGCTAATTAAGAAAACCCTACATGTGATAATTGTTAAAGAAATTATCAGAAAAAATAGACCTATAATATTTTTAGTTCAGATTGATACATTACTTGTATTCATCACAGGATTATAGTGTAGTTTTCTGATAATGAGTGGATTGTATTGAATACTTACTGCAGGCACAATAAGATAAAATTGCTCTTGCAATTTTAAACTTTAAATTGGTTCACGTTCAGGAGAAATACATATCTCTGATCCATTATCACATCCAATATCTCATTTAACTCATAATATTCATAAATCTATCTTTCTTACTTTTTGAGTAAAAATAAAAAAGTCATAAGCAGACAGCTGTTGTTCTAAATATTCTGAACAATGAGATCTCATTTCTCCAATAAAAGCCTATTTTGCAAATATGGTGTTATACATTCAGGAATCTCAACCATTTCAAGATGAAAGCTTAATAACTTTGCAGAATGAGTGACTTTCCATACGGAAATAATTGTTACAGTGACTACTAGCTGCCACAAGTTCATTGTCAAACAGACCTATTTGCACAATGGCAAGACTTTTGACATTTGATGGCAAGGCTTCTTTTTCACAGAAATCCTGCTTCAGGGTCTCGTTATGACTCTACGATGCTAGAGCAATTCCATACCTCATCCCAGCTGACATATCAATGTGATAAAACAAACATTTGGTAAATAATACTGGCCAACAGCTATCAAGACAGAAAAGGCAAATCCATTTTCCATGGTTAGAATAAATTATCTGCATTCACCCACCCCCAAATGTATAGGTACATGCTCTTACCCCCAAAAAGTCATCCCAGGCTATGCTGAGTTAATGATATTGTCACGTTTTGCTATCTCACCACAGTGCTTTGAGTAGGAACTTAAAGTGGTCATCACGATTTCAGACCTTTACAAAAAGAGCAGTTATATTATAACTGGAAGCCTCTTATAGGCTTTTTCCATGAAACAGAAAAAAATACAGTTAAGACATACAAGCTTTGCATGCTTTGCTTTGTTTGATGCTTTATTGCTATTTACTGTTTCCTTTAGTTATATAGCTAACTGTTTATTTTAGTTATATAGTTATCTGCTATTCAGTTAGTATTACTCTTTACTGTTTATCTTAGTTAATTGCTTTTTACTTAGTGGAATTTACAATTCCAGGTGGGGAGTGTGCTGTCCAGACAGTTTAGAGTTTATAGGATTTGGGATAGTTAGTTAGGATTTGTAAGCTGTTGCCTTAAGGGAATGCATCATGGTAAATGTAGTTAAGGCATCCTGGGAAATGTAGTCCAAGTCATGTAGTCACATCTGTAATCCGGATTGGTCACTAAATTGACCCTGGTTGGATTGGGGGAGGCTCCCTCACTCTTGCTTGAATCCACCATACAATGTAGTCGCTTCAATCATCATGGGGTTGAGACTTTATTATCTTTCTACATCAAATTTCAGATATGCAAAGGATTGGACATTAAGAAGAACCTTGTCATAACTGTGAGTTGCTAAGGATGCCTGATGAACCAATAAAAAGACTTTGTATGAATGCCTTGTGGAGTTGATCTGTCTGCTTTATGCCATCCAAACATTAATAACCAGAACAGGGGGAATTAGACAGTAGAAAAAAGAGATTTGTTTTGTAATCACAGAGTAAGAGATAACTTTGTAGTTACTGCAGAGGAAAGCTTCTTTCTATTTCTTTTTTTCTTTTCATTCTGCACTTTTTGCCTTTCCTTTTTCCTTCCTCTTTTTCTTTTTCTTTTTTATTGTATAATAATTTGTGTTAGTATTTATTTTCTTTTTACAATGTTTAATAATAATGAGAAAGAGATAAAGAAAGAAATTATAAAGTACATGGGAAAAATACAAATATGTAAGAAGATAGCCAGGCCTTTATTTAGCTTATCTTTTCTGATAATGTAATGACTGCAGGCCTCTCATTTCTGGGCTATGAACATCTTCAAAGGAATGCTTAACTTCAGTCAAAGTTTGTCAAAGTATTTCTTTGAAGTGCTACCATGAAGAGCTGTCTTGCTTTTCATAATTGGAGTTGAGTGAGACCTTCACATATCAGAAATGTTCTTGAACATACATGCAGAATGGTTTCTGCAAAGTTCTGAAAAATTCTGGGCTCAGAAATACTCTACATTTCCTGCATTGGCCCAGAGTTCAAAAATACTGACGGCTTGTTGGCCCCATGTTTCTGCAGGGTTGTTTGCAAAAATGAATTGAACGAACAAAAATTCATTTACACTATAAACTCACTTGCCAAGAGCAACATCAACCATAAGAATCTCCATTCTCATCCTGACCTAACCTTACAGCAACATGTACAGTCCCATGAACTACACTCCCAATTCAAAAGACTACAAGAACAAGGAAATACTAACCTACACATTGACTACCACACAGAATGTATCAAAAGCAAGATCAATAACCATCATCCCAACATCCAACATTAGGCATGCATGCCCCTTACTTCCTCAAGATCCACTACTACATATCTAAAATGCAAACTACTCAATGCAAGAAGCCTCACAAACAAAATGCATGAATTCCTCATCTTACTAAGCACAGCCACATTCGATATTATATTTGTCTGTGAGACATGGTTGAATGCATCTTTTCCAGACTCCATTACCACAGTCAGAGAATATCACATTTATCAGTCAGATCGTGAAATCCATAGAGGAGGTGGAGTTGCTATCTTCTATAAAAATCCCTAAATCTAAGAAAGATTCACAGGAGCTTGCTCTTCCAGAGACCATCATTTGTGAACTGTCCTTAAATACCACTATCTGTGCCTTACTATGCTACAGAGCTATTAATAATGACATAGTTCATACAAACAAGCTAATTTCACTGCTGATGTGGGCTGCCTCATGTCCACACCCTCTTATTTTCCTTGGTGACCTCAATTTACCTCTTATAAACTGGACCCTAAATAAATGTACATCCGAACCCATACATGCAACCCTGTACAATGCTGTTACCACACTGGGACTGGATCAATTAGTAACAAAAAACACTAGATTCAACAACTGCCTCAACCTCATCTTCTGCACAGCTCAAACTCAATTTATGGCCTACAAATGCAAGAAAGTTTTTCAAACAGTGACCACAGTATGATTGACTTTTGTCTCAATTTACTCCCTCACAAAGAAGATCATAATGATGGATCTCCAAAATACAATTTCAAAAAAGCCATCTATGATCTCATAGATGCCGACCTATCATCTCTTGATTGGCACTTTCTGTTCTCTAACTGTAATACTATAGAAGACCATTATAATGCATTCTTACACTTGAACTTCAAAGAGTCTAATGGTACTATATGTACCATTAGTAACCCCTAAAAACGAAAAAACAAAAACAAATTACCCATAACAATAAGGAAACTTCAATAAAAAAATCACTATGGCATAAAAACAAAACTAGCTACATAGCAAACTTTAAAAACCGACACAACACCTTACACCAACAGATAATGGCAGAATGCACAAATTATTACTGTAAGCAGGAAGAAAACCTCCTACATACAAAATCTACTCGCGTCTTCTACAATTTTGTAAACTCCAAACTTAAAGACTCAAAGAACCATCCCACCTCTAAAAGGACCACATAGGAAAGACTGCAGCAACAAAGCTGTTAAGGCCAACCTCTTCAACACATTGCTCAGTTCAGTCTTTGTAAACAGCAATGGCTCATGCCCCACATTTCTTAGTCATACCACAACTAACTCCAATGATCTACTACATATTGACTTTACAGAAGATAATGTAGAAAAGTATGAAACCTAAAACCATCCCTGTCTATTGGCCCCAATGGATTATATGTATATTTCTTTAAAAAGTTCTCATCTATCATAGCAGAACCCCTAAGCATTATATATGATAGATCATTCAAAACCAGTTCCTTACCGAACCTATGGTCCTTAGCTACGGTCATCCCTATCTTCAAAATAGATGACCCCAGCCTGGTTGAAAACTACAGACCAATTTCACTGTGTTGTGTCATGTGCAAAGTGATGGAATCAATTATTAACCAATCCATCATCCTGCACTTAGAAACAACCTACTCTCTAATAAACAATTTGGTTTTAGGAAAAAACTATCCTGCAATCTGCAACTCTCACACTGCAAAAACATATGGACTACACAACTCGATCAGGGCAAAACAATAGATGCAATCTACATAGACTTCTGTAAAGCCTTTGATTCAGTGGTACACAACAAACTACTGTTAAAACTCAACTCTTGTGGCATTTCCAGATCCCTTCATTAGTGGATTACTGCATTCCTGTCAAACAGGCAACAAATAGTAAAAATAGGGAGTGCTATATCAAACCCTGCTCCAGACAACAGTGGTGTCCCTCAAAACAGTATTTAAGACCCATACTCTTTATACTTTATATAAATGACCTTTGTGATTGCCTTATAAGCAACTGCGTCCTCTTCGCGGATGATGTAAAACTATTCAACACCACCAACAATGCTACTGTTCTTCAAAGTGACCTTGACTATGTGTCTGAATGGTCAAACATTTGGCAACTCCAAATCTCAACCAACAAATGCTCTGTCCTACACATTGGTTAAAAAAAAGCAGTCCACCAAATATAAGTTAGGCAGATATGACCTCGTTGATGACCCTCACTCTGTCAAGGACCTTGGAGTACTCATATCTAATGATCAGAGGTGGGATTCTACCAGTTCTCACCTATTCGCTTGAACCAATTGTTAACATTCTAAGCAGTTCAGAGAACTGATTGTTAGAAGAAATTACTGGCCTAATCCTGTAAGGAAGGTAGGAAGGAAACATTCTGGTGTTGCTTATAGAAACTGCCTCTCCATTAACCCTTATTACATTCTTGGCAGGACTAGACTTCCTGTCTCAGGAACTTCTCTGGATCTTTTTTCCCCTCCTTTTCTTGTACTTTGCTTGTGTGGAGTGACCATTCAAAGTTACAATGGCACTGAAAAAAGTGACATGATCATTTTTCACACTTGTGACTGTTGCAGCATCCTCACAGTCATGAGGGGCCAGGCAAGGAGATGCGTGTCTCAATGTAAGTGATATTGAGTTGGTCACACCCAACCAGTCACATGACCACCAAGCCACTCCGATCAATTAAGCCATGCCACAGAACCGGTTGTTAAAAAATTTGAATCCCACCCCTGCTAATGATCCTTAGATCATTAGCGCTAGAGCTCACTGTAACAGCATTGCCAAAAATGCATTAAGGGTTATAAATCTAATCTTACGAAGCTTCTCCTCTGGAAATATTGAACTGCTAACTAGGGCATTCAAAACCTTTGCTAGACCAATACTTGAATATAGCTCATCTGTCTGGAATCAGATGGATGTATATCGGACATTAATACAATTGAGCGAGTCCAGAAGTATTTCACAAGAAGAGTACTACACTCCTCTGCTCGCAACAGAATACCCTATACCACCAGGCTTGAGATTTTGGGCTTGGACAACCTTGAACTACGCCGCCTATGGTTAGACTTAAGCATAGCACACAAAATTATCTGCTGCAATGTCCTACCAGTCAATGACTACTTCAGCTTCAACCGCAACAATACAAGAGCACACAACAGATACAAACTCAATGTTAACTGCTCCAAACTTGATTGCAGAAAGTACAACTTCAGCAACAGTGGTCAATGCCTGGAATGTATTACCTGACTCTGTTGTTACATCCTCAAACCCCCACTCCTTTAACCTCAAACTATCCACTATTCACCTCACCCCATTCCTAAGAGGTCTGTAAGGGGCGTGTATAAGTGCACCATCGTGCCTCCCATCCCTGTCCTATTGTCCACATTTATTTGTACCTATTTCCTGTATTCTTACTCATGTCTATACTTATACCTATTATCTTGGAAGTGATTGACAAATAAATAAAATAAAATAAAATAAAATAAAATAAAATAAAATAAAATAAAATAAAATAAAATAAAATAAAATAAAATAAAATAAAATAAAATAAAATAAAATAAAATAAAATAAAATAAAATAAAATAAAATAAAATAAAATAAAATAAAATAAAATAAAATAAAATAAAATAAAATAAAATAAAATAAAATAAAATAAAATAAAATAAAATAAAATAAAATAAAATAAAATAAAAATCTGAATTGTCATCCAGTTTCAGATGAGTATGACTTAGTTGTTCACTTGTACAACTCTGGCCTCTCTAAACATATATTCCATCTCCAGATGACCCTGTTGTTGCTCAGGCTGATACTATTCTATAACCTTACCAGTGTTGGGATTAAATTGTTTTTACTACCGGTTCTGTGGGCATGGCTTGGTGGGCGTGGCAGGGGAAGGATACTGTAAAATCTCCAGTCAGAGGTGGTATTTGCCGGTTCTCCGAACTACTCAAAATTTCTGCTGCCGGTTCTCCAAAACTGGTCAGACCTGCTGAATACCACCTTTGAACCTTACTTTGTGTTTGGTTCCTCCCCTAGCATAAAACCTTCTACCTTTTCTTTGTATCTTAGTTCCACTTATGGACGGTGCTGTCTCTATCCTTTTTCTACATAGAAGGTTATGGTCCTTTGTCCTTCATAGCATGGCCTATATCTGCTTCCTCTGTTATTTTTTCCCCAGTTTTGGTTTGGCTTTAGGAATGTAAAAGTTTTGTTTTACTTTGCCTTTTATTGGTAGTTCACAGGCCTGACTGTTAAGGTACACCAGTTTTATAGTCAACGTCTACATGTTGTCATAATCCTATCTCATATCCTGAGTATATCTGGTTTGCGCTTGGGAGCCATAGCATTTTTCTCAGTCTCCTAGTTCTTGATCTATGTTAAATTTGGTTCTAAACTTAGTTGGATTTTTTTAATCCAATATGCACGTTAAGCTTAAATTCAATCCAACTAAAGGTAATGTTTATATTCCACACCTCTTCTTATTCTTCATTAACTCTTTCTTTAGAATATTCCTGTTCTTCTTTATGTGTCTCTTTTAACATATTGGCAATTACCTAGAAGTGAGGAATGAAATCTTGCAGGGCCATCTTTGGTTCAATGTGCTCTCTTCTTCATCAAAAACAAGAATCACTTTTCCCTATGTCCTTATCAGCATGTGCTATTGGTGAATGTATTTTGGGTGTCGATATTATTGGGTTATATAAGGCCCTCTTTGAAATCTGTCAAGGTCCACAATCCTGATTGGGAGAGTCTTCTCAAAGTACACCATCTCTAGGTTTTTATTTATTTATTTGATTTGTCAATTGCTTACAAGATAATAGGTATAAGTATAAACTTAGTTATGAATACATGGATAAGAAAATAAAAGAAACAATAGGACAGAGATGGTAGGCACTTTGGTGTGCTTATGCACGCCCCCTGCAGACCTCTTAGGAAAGGGGTGTTCCTGCAAAGAACATAAACTCTCAGTTTTTCTATACTATTAATCAGTAGAGTTTTAATAAAAAGAATCTACATGGTTCATTTGTGCCTGTGAACCTTGTTCTAAAGTGCCCAAATGCCACCCTTAACAAATTGAGATGGATGATCAAGTCAGTTAAGGTACAACTGTGCTTTGTTAAGAGATATAAAGCAAGACTGCTTGGTTATGATCAACACAGGACCATCAATCTCTACATCTTCTGTACAGCTCTTGCACGCTACTTCCATGAGCATAAATCAGTGCAGCAGAAACAACTCATCTTAATTGTATCTGCTTCAAGATTCATTATAAAAGAAACTTATTCAAGAACATAGCTCATCGAATACCAGCGAGCAAGCAAGTTTTTAATTGAATAGTACATGAAATACGCATATTAAAGTGTATCCAATTCAAATATTTCATAGCCATGATACAAAGAATTAAAACTGATTTAATAAAGAAAATGTGTCAAACAAAAGGAGAAAAACAAATTCCGGGTATTCCGTCAAGGAAATTACATTTTTAAAAACTTCTAATTTAACTTCCTTGTTCTTACTGACAAATTAAAAAATGACAAATAATATTCAGCCAAGCTGCCAAGCTGCAAGAGGCATATGACAACTCCATTGCCAGTGTTGGGCTGCACTGTAAGTTGCACAGCCCATAAGATTGTTGTTGTTCTAGGCTTAGTGAAAACGTAAATCTCCTCTTCTTCCGTCTAGCCTCTCTTCTTTGTTCCTTTCTGGGCACTCACCCTTCCTGTGTCCCTCCTTTTTACAAATGGCACACTGGTTACATCCCAACCCAGGTCTATCGCCCCTGCCTCGACTACCTCCCCTCTCCTTTCGGGTCCGCATCATTGCTGCTGCCATTAATTCGGCTTTTCTTTGCATCTTTTGGTTCTTCTTCCACTCTTCCTCTTTTTCCCTATTTACAAAGACCTTCCTTGCCACTTCCATTAGCTCGCTCATAGGCTTACCTAGTGCTCCCTCAAGCCTTTGTAATTTGCAGCATATGTCCATGGCACTTTGTGAGATAAATGCCATTGTAAGCATTCGGGAATTCACTGGATCAGTGGGGTCTATGGGAGTATACATATGGTAAGTGTCAATAAGGCGGGCATAGAACACTTTGGGACTTTCTGTGGGCTCCTGCAGCACCAGAGAAGGTTTAGACATATTCACCTGAAGGTTTCCTGCTGCTCGGATGGCACACACAACCACTGATTGGTAATCTCAGATGTGTTCCGTATCCTGGTAAAGGTTCCACTTAGGGTCTGTGCAGGGGAAGTGCACTTCAACATGTGTTGCTAGATTTCCATCTGCCCAAACATCAGGTTTCAGTATATCACTTACTGCATTCCTAATCTTCTCCCTCTCTTCTGGATTAAACAGGGTCCCCATAAGTTGTTGGAGATCCATCCAAGTAGGATTATGTGTGTCCACTATAGTTTTTACCAAATCTGCTACTTCAGTCGGTTTTTCACTAAAGGGACCATAATGTAGTTTCCAGTTAAGCAGGTCGGAAGTAATAAAAGGTACATGTTGAAACAATGGTAAGGTGACCGAAGCTCTAGGGCCTTCGTTGTCCATTACTAGTTGGTCAACCTGCCTAAGTGGCGCAGTCAGGGATGTCTGTTCTGTTTTGGCCCTTGTCCTTGCTGTCTGGCTCAGCCTCTTCCTTAGGATCTACTTGGGAAGAGGCACCCTGGGGTGAAAGGTCAGCTTGGGCTGATCGATCTAGTGTTTCTATAGGATCTAGTGTTTAAGAATCCAGACGGTTTCTTAAAAGAGGGGATAGCCGGTCAAGTCAGACCATTAATCCTGAAGCTCTGGAGGACTCTTCCTCCTCTTACATCCTTTGTATGCTATGGGGGGGGCACATAGGGAGGTGGGTAGAGTAATTCTTCTGGACAACTAGGCATGACAGAGATGGGCTTCTTGGCTTTTGGATGTGGTAAGGTTCGTGACATTAGAAACCTACATTGTTGTACTTTGAATTTATTGAGCCATGGTGGAGGATGATTTAACAAGTCCAGCCAGATATCTATGTAAGGAGCTTGGTCCGGGTTCCCTAACGTGGGATGGAATACTATCTGATGTACTTGTACTGCCACAGAGGTGTCTAAAGTACCTATGGCTGGCCACCCTTCTCCAAATGTTGCCATTCTCCCTCACAAAAAACCCACAATTTGTGTCTACTCCACCTAAGACTGTAGTCTTGAGATTCGTATGCCTCTTTAAAGTGTTTTAACATGCACCCCAATGGGGTGAGGGGCACACTCTCTCCACCTCCCATGAGCCACCCAGGTCACCAAACAATTGGGGGAAAGGGGTAGAGGAAGGTATAGGGTCCTTCTTCTCTGGACAACACCAAGGATATTCCACACACTCACATCTGACCCAGCGAGCCGGGTGCACACGGTCTCTGATGGGAACTACGAATGTCACTCACTTTCTACTAGCCCAAGGTGCTGGACACTCACAGTCACCGATGGGAACTGCAGTAGCCTTTCACCTCAACCACTCCTGACAATTCTGCCCACCTTTGCTTAAAGAGAGGGTGATCAGTCCTCTTCTCTGTCCCTGCTTACAGTGAGGGATAGCTTTTCCCGTACCCAATACTTGCCTGCAGGTGTGTTTCTCCTCCACGGGCCGGCTGGAAAACATCCTGGTCTCTGTACCCTTCACCAGTGGTTCTTAGAGGTGTCAAATGCCGCCGGTGGAACCCTGCAGTATCAAGAAGTCCCTCAGATTCAAAGGTCCGATGGCACCTGGGAGGTTCCCTTCAACTCACCAAAGCACCAGCACCTGGGGTGGACCCTCCAGGGGGCCTCAGGGCCCCAAGTGTCCCTTCGTGGTCGCCATAAATGATGCAGCAGATCCTGCTTCCAATTAAGGGCACAAAACCACGAAGAGTTGGAGAACACAGGTTTATTTGTGCAAAAGGTTCAGAGCATAACCCCAGGCTATTCCTGAGGCATTACTTTTATGCAATTCACATCCTCAGCTTTGCCCAGGGCGTTTCTGTTATCAAGCTATACCATAACATATGTACTACATGTTGTGTATGCAATAAGATTAATAAAGTGTGAGCTTGGAGTAAGTGCAGGGTTTTGGCCCTGCACTTCTGATTGGCTGTTAAGCAGCCGGACCGGATTGGCCCGTTCCGGGGAATCCGATTGGCCCTTAACAGAGAGTTCCTATTGGTTATAAGAGCTAGTGTTCCTAGCTCGGTATTGGTTAAACGTTACAGGGTTTGCCTATATAAGGCGGGTTTTACTGCTGTTGAATTGAAAAAGTCACTATGTAAATAAAGAGCTGAAGTTCACCGTTCAGAGGCTTGTCTCCATTCTTTCTCGCTCATGCTCAAAACATAACACTGGCGACGAGGATGGGATATGGAGATATCTGAACCAACGAAACTTCGAAGAACACCGAACACGTGACAGACGACGCCAACAACAGAACTATGTCCGGCGGCATCGTACCACCCACTCTGTTCGATCCAACACAAGAAGACTGGGAGTCTTACATGGATCATTTCCAAATGTTCCTAGAGACGAACAACTTAAAGGATGCCACAGCTGGGAAGAAACGGGCGGTGTTCCTAACGCATTGCAGTCCAACCGTATTTAAGATGGCTAAAGCACTAGCCAAACCCCGAGAAGTGAAGGCCATGGATTGGGACAACCTCGAACCTATCCTGTGAGACCACTACGCCCCGACTGTGCCTACACTCGTAAGGTACCACGAGTTTTATCAAAGAAGCCAGCGAAAGGGAGAAAGCGTGGCCGACTACATAGCAGACCTCCGAAATTTGGGAGGCCTCTGCGGATTCCCCGATCTAGAAGAAGCACTAAGAGATCGCATAGTTCTGGGATTAGATGCACCAGGCATTCAAAGCAAGCTGATGGCGAAAGGCAACATCAGCTTTGCCAACTACATTGCCAATGCTACTGCAGCAGAAGCAACCAGGAAGTCGGCTGCACAACTATGCCGAACCCGCACTCCGGTACCACCACCGGCCAGCGAAATCTCACCTAGTTCAGAAGGGCAGCTCGCGACAACGCACCACGAGGACCTCTCTTCGTCGTCAGACAGCGACGAAGAAGGGGTCCATCGACTGTGGTCCGACCGGGACCCTCGCCCGAAGCCCTTACGCCCTTGCGCTGGCTGTGGAGCCAACCACGCCAGGTCCGAATACAAATTCCGGACGCACTCTGCCATGAATGTGGAAAACGAGGCCACATCAGAGGGGTCTGCCACGGCTTGCCAGGACCCAGCCAGGCCTCAAAAGGGGCTAACTATCACCAATCAACAGGAAACCGTTCTGTAAGGCGAGAGCCAGTAAACCACTCCTACAGAAATCGAGCTTTGCAGAGAGAAGAGGCTCACCATACTATCACTATCGATCACGCCTCAGCCTTGGACACTAAGAAAATCCGAGTCACGGTAGCGATCAAGAACCAGCCTTGCCACATGGAGGTCGACTCGGGATCATCCCTCTCGATGGTGTCTTGGAAGACACTCAAGCAACTCATCCCCACAATTCAACACCAAGATCTTCTTTTCCAACGCCTCATCCTCAAGGACTACCAGGGGAATCGAATTCCCATCGTCGGGTCCTGCAGAGTCCGAGTCTCCTTCAAGAAGCACACAGCATACTTACCTTTAACGGTCATCGATAGAGATAGGCCTAGCCTACTGGGTCTCCAATGGTTCGTGCCACTCGGCATTGAAGTGGCCGGCATAAACTGGGTCGGTGGCTGTGACTGGGAGGAAGACCTTATCTATGATTTCAGGGACGTCTTCGCAGACAGCTTAGGCGAGTACAAGGGGACCCTGATCTCATTCAGCTTAGATCCAAAAATAGCTCCCATTCGCCTAAAGCCCCGTTGAGTTCCGTTTGCTTTAAAATTGAAAATCGATGAACAACTCGACAAACTGATAGCTCAGGGGGTGTTGGAGCCCATCGATCACTCCCTGTGGGAAACCCCTATTGTAACACCCATTAAGCCAGACGGGTCAATCTGAATTTGTGGGGACTACCAGGCCACTTTGAACCACGCCCTGCAGCAGAACGCGTATCCAGTTCCGGTGGTGCAGCATCTCCTCCATTCCCTGGGGGGCGGGAAAGTTTTCACTAAATTGGATTTAGCTCAGGCATATCAGCAATTACCAGTAGATGAAAAAACGGCACAGGCCCAAACTATTGTGATGCACCGAGGTGCCTTTAAATGTACCTGGCTGCAATTCGGAGTGAGTGTAGCCCCAGGGATTTTTCAGAGCCTTATGGAAAGGTTATTGCAAGGAATTAAGAACGTGGTCCCCTATTTTGACGATGTATTAATTGCAGCCCCTACAAAAAAATCTTACAGGACCGGTTAAAATTAGTCCTAAAAAAATTCCAAGAGGCCGATTTTAAGGTTAAAAAAAAAATGTAAATTGTGTACTGACAGTGTTGAGTTTTTGGGATACCTGATTGATAGCCAGGGCATTCACCCTACCAAAAGTAAATTAAAAGCGATCAAAAACACTCCTAGGCCACGAAACAAGGCCGATCTCCAGGCGTTCCTAGGCCTCATCAATTTTTATAATGTATTTTTACCGCACAAAGCAACTGTCGCTGAACCGTTACACCGATTGTTAGATAAAAAAGCAAATTGGTTATGGGGTTACCGTGAAGAACAGGCGTTCAGAAATGTTAAAAAACTGCTCACTTCTGACTCTGTACTCATGCAGTATAACGAGACTTTGCCATTAGTTATAACCTGTGATGCATCGCCTTTCGGGGTGGGTGCCATTTTGAGCCACGTACTGCCTGATGGGAACGAAGCCCCTGTTGCATATTTTTCAAAGACTCTTTCAAAAACAGAGCGGAACTATGGACAAATTGATAAAGAAGCCCTCGCAATTGTCTCAGCTGTGAAAAGATTTCACGAATACGTGTATGGTAGGGTTTTTACTATTGTGACTGACCACAAGCCTTTGTTGGGGATAATAGCCAGAGATAAGCCGACTCCCTACATATTATCCCCTAGGATGACCCGATGGTCAGAATTCTTAGCTGTTTATAACTATCGGCTGCAATACCGCCCGGGGAAAGCCATTCCCCACGCCGACGCATTGAGCCAAGCACCGCTTCCAGAGACTCTCGACGATCCGGCACCAATGGTAACCACGTTGCAAATCGAGGCACTTAACTCGCCGCCTCTGACCGCCCGAGATATCGCGAGAGAAACCAAACACGACCACACCCTAGCATGAGTCCTAGGCTGGGTAGAACGTGGATGGCCATTGGACCAGTTATCAGATGACTTCACACCATTCAAGTCTCGACAGACCAAACTCTTCTCTCAGAAAGGCTGTGTCATCTGGGGCGATAGAGTCGTTATCCCAGAACGGCTCTGAAAAGCGCTACTGAGAACTTTGCACGATGGCCACCCCGGCATTGTGCAAATGAAAGCCCTGGCACAAAGCTACGCATGGTGGCCGGGCATTGACAAGCAAATCGAACAGTGGGTTAAAGCTTGTCCCAAATGCCAAGAAGTCAGCAACGCCCCACCAAAAGCCATGCCTACTGAATGGGAGACACCACGTGGACCCTGGTCCTGAATTCACCTGGACTTCGCGGGGCCAACCAAAGGCCACACTTTCCTGCTTACCGTCGACACCTACTCGAATTGGCTCGAAATTCATCGCATGACGACTACGACCTCCGAGGCGGTTATCAAAATTTTAAACAGACTCTTTGCAACCCACAGATTACCAGACATCCTGGTATCCAATAACGGCCCACAATTTACTGCACTAGCGTTCGAGCAGTACCTCGCTGACCGCGGCATCCGCCATGCGCTCACCTCGCCTACGCACCCTGCGACCAATGGCCGAGCAGAACACATGGTCCAATTTGTGAAGAAAACCTTGCAAAAGGTAGACTACGACAACATTGATGACAAGGTCAATCAAATCCTCTTCTTGCAACACATCACCCCACATAGCGTCACCAACAAAACTCCCGCTGAACTGCTAATGGGACGAAAGCTCCGCTCCCACCTTGACCAGTTGCACCTGGCTTATGAACCAGAGAAACCACTAGGATCCAGTGGCCGCTGTCGCACCTTCCAGGTAGGAGACCTGGTTTATGCTAAAAACCTATTGGGCGACCCGTTGTGGGTGGACACGACAGTAGTACGTGTACCTGGCCCCAGATCCTACCTTGTGCAATGCCTTGACGATAAACTTTGGAAACGGTATATCGACCAATTACGATCGCGGCTTTCAGTGGCCAGTCCGCAAATTCCCCTTGACCAAACTGAGGGGGGGGAGGTACGGAAGAAGAAGAATTCCTAAGAAACCAGTTCGGAGGAAACGACGGTTTAATAGAAACTCAGGAAGCAGAGCCAGAGGGAGAAACGGTTGCATCTCAGGGAAGTGCAGAAAATGTGGGCAATGATGTAGAAGTGAACTCTGAACCAGAAACAGCCCCACTGCCAAACAACGATCTACCTCAGCATGATTGCAACCAGCCAATACAATGAAAATCAAAGAGACTAAAAAGACAACCGTCCTACCTAAGGGACTATGTAACTGCGCCCTGAAATAAGAAGCCAGGGGGAAGGGGTGTTGTGTATGCAATAAGATTAATAAAGTGTGAGCTTGGAGTAAGTGCAGGGTTCTGGCCCTGCACTTCTGATTGGCTGTTAAGCGGCCAGACCAGATTGGCCTGTTCCGGGGAATCCGATTGGCCCTTGACAGAGAGTTCTTATTGATTATAAGAGCTAGCGTTCCTAGCTCAGTATTGGTTAAACGTTACAGGGTTTGCCTCTATAAGGCGGGTTTTACTGCTGTTGAATTGAAGAAGTCACTATGTAAATAAAGAGCTGAAGTTCACCGTTCAGAGGACTTGTCTCCATTCTTTCTTGCCCATGCTCAAAACATAACACTACAGAAAGGAGAAGTAATTCTAATTAGTCATTTTGCACAATTCAGCATATACATATCTATCTTACACCATCTGTTATTTTCCATACCTACTCTTGCCACTCTTGCCATATAACTGTTGCAGAAAATATCTAGTTCATAGGTCATTATATTAGACATAGATTCAGCAAGTTTTCTGGTTTTCACAACATCAAGTTAAGCAACTGTTATAATATCTGCAATATAAGCTAAAGAACTTCTGCTAATTATAAGAATACTTTTCTGGTAATTTTCCATCCTGCTTCAAAAAGGACTGTAAAATACTGGGGGCAGGGTTAGAAACCTGGACTCATGTCTCAAGTGGAGTTCTAGGTAGTTGTTCACAGCCAATTTCAGCTAATTTTGAAAATCTGAACATGATTGGATGATCAGGGGTTGGATGGGAGACCATGAGGCAATCCCATTATCTTTGACTGGAAAGGAGGGAAGCATATTTATTTATTATTTATTATTTTCTTTTACCGGGAAAATTACATGGATAAGTCCATGAACTACCATCTAGCTTGACCAGATACACAATACATAATACTAAAACAATAAATATATACTATTAAAACAATACATTTATATACCACACTTTATTCTAAAGAAATGTGATCACTTTTATAGAGTGGTGGGCTGCTTTTGGTTCGTATTGATTCTACTGAATCAGTAGTTCTGATGATCAGCTGGCCCCACTCACCAGCCCCACCCTATCCTGTCCTATATTTCCATCTTTTTCAGCTCAGCTGATTCGTGCAGCACAGTCGATTTCATGTGCCTCAGCTGTTCTACTTACCAGAAATTCAAATTGACATTTTTTTAATGCTGCACATATGCACAAAGCAAAGCGCATGTTCTCAGAACTGGTTGTTAAACCGTTTGCAGCCCACTGTTGGTTTATATATAACTTCTCTAATGTTTGTTATTTTCAAACAATCCAGTTAGTTAGTTTAGTCATCCTGCACCATGCAAGCTAAGATTTTTTTTTAACATGTCCTATTGAAGCAGACCAAAATGCCACATTTGCACATGATAGTTAGCCCTAATGGATCCACCAACTGAAATCAAGTAAAAACGAATTGTGATACCATTTAGTTTCATAAAAATGTCAGTACATGCAACTGCTGAAGGCAGTGAAGATGCATTTATGTTTACAGGTACAAAGAAATAATTGTAATGATAAGGGGTGTACTTCCTCCTCGCACCCCAAAATATATCAGACTCACTTTCCTTCCCCAGAGAGATCGAGGGGAGGACTGACAATCTTTTTAAAGGTGTCCACATTTATTTGTAGTTGTTTGCTATTTAAAGCACACAACTACAGGTACTCTTCGACTTATGACCCACAATTAAGCCCCCATTTTTTTGTTTTTAAGCGAGACAGTTGTTAGGTGAATTTTGCCCCATTTTATGACATTTCTTGTCATGGTTGTTAACTGAATCACTGCAATTGTTAAGTTAGTACCATGATTGTTAAGTGAATCTGGCTTCCCCATTGACTTTGCTTGTCAGAAGGTCGCAAAAGGTGATCTCCTCTGACTGCTCAGCCGGCCTCTGCCTTTCGCCAGTCTCCTCCACCACCTCTGGAGCCATACTTCCAGTCCCTGTTGGCTGTTCCTCCTCTTCCTCAGAGTCAGTCTCCACCAGAGGCATGACAGGTATATCTCAGTGTCGGCTGCACCCAGGTAACCCTGACATTAATATTTTTTTTTTTTTACTCTGAGAGATGCAGTTAGAAACTTATGATTTGAATAGGGGTGGATTTGTCACCACATCTGACTGGATATTTTACAGTATCCTTCCCCTGCCACACGCACCAAGCCATGCCCACAGAACTGGTAGTAAAAAAAAAATTGAATCCCACCACTGATTCCATTTGATTAAAAGTATTTTGAGGACATGAGAAATTATTTGTGGGGACCAACAATTTTTTATGAAGCCAGACTAATAACAATCTCCCTTCACCAATGCCTGAATTTTTCTTCACAAACTCCTCATTGTTTTAGCTAATTTCTTTCACTAATTGGGGGGGGGGGTAGGTTTGCCAAAATAATCTGTCATCTTGAACATTCCCTCCTTATCTCTTCAGTTTCCAATTGCATTTTTCTTCATAGCAGCCAATATGGACCATTCTTTTTTTTCCCAAAAAACCTTTGTGATTTTGCTTCCCTTTTTTGTTTCTTTTTTCCTTCTCAGAGTTAAAAGTAACCAGCGATGATGGGAAGTTTTCTTTCCTAATTGCATTCTCTCAATGTCAGCTTTCAAAAGGTCAATAATGTTTTCCCTCTTCCTTGTAGAGCATGCAGTTGTGGGTTGTCTTTCCCTAACCTGAGCAAGATTAAGTTTCAGGAATGGAGAAAATCAATGTTGCCTTGTTCAATGATTTCTCTTTGCATGTTTCTTTCTCTGCTTGGGTAGGAACAATACCCATGCCTTTACTTGCCTGAAAATGCATTATTTAACAATACATTTTTGTGCCGAGACAAATGTATTGTATTATATTAGTCTTCTGGAGAAGTATTGATCACTACTATGAAATAAAAATGCATAATTGATGAAAACATCAAGATTCTGCAGGGGCAGTCAAGGAAAAAGAAAAAAAGAAGAAAGAAAGAAAATGATCTGTATGCTGTCTAAAATGACTTCGGAAATAGGACTTTTCCACCCAAGCTGCAAGCACTGTTAGTAAAACGAAAGTGTTCCTTTGAGGGATGGGGAGAGAGAGCTCAGCTTGGCTTAATTTTATTTTTCTTCCTACTACCATCCTCCCTTATAAATAAGAGGATCTTATTTGTTCATTCCTCAAATGTCTGAAACTTACTTTAAAAGGCTACCTGGGGTCATTTCAAGTGGATTTGGAGATGACTGCTTTAGTTTTCTCTCTCTTTGTGTGTGTCTGTGTGTCTGTGTCTATGTGCCTGTGTCTATGTCTGTCTGTGTGTTTTGCCAGGGTGGATAGCATATATGAATTCAAAAGTTGCTTTTGGACTGTATAAAAGCACATACTAATCGCCCAGCGGTGACTCATTGAAGTAGCGGCCACTAGGAAAAACACTTGTATTTTAATGAGACATTGATTGCTGCTCCATTCGCATTTGTCTGTGCTCTTTAAAAACTTCTGCAATCAAATCCAAAGCACTGCACAGTGATAGTATTATGTAGAGCTGTTAAACAACCCATTTTTGTGTTGGTTCCAAGCCAAATAAATTTTATGAGTTAGATTCATATGTCACTCGGAAGCATGCTTTTTTTTAAACAGGATTCATAGCTTGTGCTAAGGCATAAACTATTATTCTGGGAGCAAAATAACCAGACCTCACCTATTACTCTAAGGTTAAACCAAATAAGCCATAATATAACTCGGTACCATCAACAAACTCTGCCATCAATTCATGAATCTCTTTCTCTGACTAGAGGCCTGTATGTTCCTTAAGGGAATCATAGGCTACGTTATCTGAATATGATTCAGTAAAATAAATAAATGCCAGCAGATTTTGCATAATATGGTATTTGAAATAAAATTAATTAATTGTGTCAATTGGAAGAGTCATATGTAAAATTACGAGGCAACCTAATAGAGTCCTTCATGCTATGATGCAATAATGAAAAAAGATGATCCTTTAGTGAAAGGAACATCTGGTAAGCCACTTTGTCATCACTATTCTTCTTAGCAAAAAGTCATTTGCTTTAAGTGTACCTTTTATTTTTCACACATGAAAGATCCAACGTTTGTCACACAGCTAATGAAAGATTCATTTTCTAAAACTCCTCAGACAGAAAAATGAATTTTGTATAAGGACCAGCTTCGGGGGTTAACATTCCCTATCTAAAAGACTTCAGTCCTTGTTCTGAATTAAGAGCTCTTTAACAATATCCAGATGGCCCAGAATTAACATCTTTGAAGCAATTTAGTTATGAAAAAGTATTCTTGGTTAAAAAAACAACAACAACTAATATTACTTAATTTAGCTGCAATTTCTCTTAATTTTCTTTTATAGACTTCCTTCAAAATGATGTATTAATTTCCCCTTTTGTAAGTTAAGCTAATATTTTTCTTCTTTATTCCTCTAAAATGGAGATGCTGAAACTGAACAATAAAAAAGAAATTAGGGTGGCCTTCCTGGTGTATTATTCAAAATATTGTTTCTTATCTGGTTACCAATTCTTGTTAAGTACCCCTGAATTATGTTAGAAATTAACCAGTAAATTAGACTAGTATTTCAAGTATTAGTATTTCAAGCTTGCTTTTGGATTGAGACAAAGCCTATACATTTAAAGCATACCCTAATAAGGAAGTAGCTTTGAAGTTTAATGGAGAATATGTGGATTTATTGTTTTAATATTTTAGATTTATAGTCAGTGGTCTTGTTTTTTCACTTCGCTCTACTCAAATTCTGCTGTGGATCCTTTTTCAATCTTATTTCTTTACACCTCAGCTTTCTTATGTTTATTTGAAATACAGTTCAAAAGGATTGAGCAGATATTTCTACCAATCAAACAATATTGTATAAATAGTGTGTGTGTGTCTGTGTATTTGTTTTCTGAGGTTCTCGTGGGTATTTGTATGTGGATCTTTGGTTATTTGGGTTTTCTCCCGCATAAGATTGGAAGTATCTAGGCAACGTTTCGATGAAGTCTCATTCATCATCTTCAGGCTTGGTCTTCAGCTCTGTGCTTCTCAGAGTGATGTGAGCTTGCTTCAAATCCCTCTGAGCCATACATGAAGCGAATTGACCCCCACCATGAAGATGCAGCACGACCACGAACTCGAAGCCAAACAGCAAGATCACAGCTCACCAGCTCAAACTCTCCAGCAACTAAGACTAACCTGAGCACAATCAAGCCCCCACCTGAACAGAACACGCCTCCAGCCAATCAGAACACAGCCATCCCCCCAACCAATCAGAACACAGCTAAACCCCCAACCAATGAGAACACACCCCCACCCAATGAGAACACAGCCAAGCCCCCACCCAATCAAGTCACACCCCCACTAGCAGTTAAAAGGAAGAAGCAGCTGCAAGTTCACATCACTCTGAAAAGCACAGAGCTGAAGACCAAGCCTGAAGATGATGAATGAGACTTCATCGAAACGTTGCCTAGATACTTCCAATCTTACGTGGGAGAAAACCCAAATAACCAAAGATCTATCGATCTATCTATCTATCTATCTATCTATCTATCTATCTATCTATCTATCTATCTATCTTTGGTTATTCGGGTTTTCTCCTGTGTAAGATTGGAAGTATCTAGGCAACGTTTCGATGAAGTCTCATTCATCATCTTCAGGCTTGGTCTTCAGCTCTGCTTCTCAGAGTGATGTGAGCTTGCAGCTGCTTCCTCCTTTTAACTGCTCCTGGGGGTGTGACTTGATTGGGTGGGGGCTTGGCTTCCAATCTTACGCAGGAGAAAACCTGAATAACCAAAGATCCACATACAAATACCCGCGAGAACCTCAGAAAACAGATATAGATATAGATATAGATATAGATATAGATATAGATATAGATATAGATATAGATATAGATATAGATATAGATATAGATATAGATATAGATATAGATATAGATATAGATATAGATATAGATATAGATATAGATATAGATATAGATATAGATATGGCATTCAGCTTTGTTCAGGTATTTTCCCACGTCATAGTAGTGGTGCTTTTAAAGTTGTAGCAACGTTTTAGCAGAATCTCATCTGCCATCATCAGGCTTCTGTATAGTGTTCGTCTGTGAGTTAGACTTTTACAGTGGTTTCAGATTTAAATTTGGGACAGCCTATTGCTGTGCCAGAATGGTTTTTTCTTCATCCTGATTGATTGAGAGTCTTGGTCTGTGTTTATTGGTCTTGGAGTTTGCTGTGTTCTGCTTCTAATATCTTCTGTCTGTTTTTTTGGCTCTTTTTGTATCTTGATTGGTGGCAACATTGTGTTACTTTATTGGAGGCCTTTAGTACAGCTTGGCTTTGGGTAAATGGACGGCTATCATTAGATAGGAAGCTGGGTTTCATCTGGGTGCCTGGTTGGGGTATGTTTGAGATGGAGGTATCAGGGGGGATCTGTTTGTGCCCAGGTGTTTGCCTGGCTTGTGGTGTGGAGATTTTTTTGTTTGTGAGTGCAGGCTTCCAAATGATTGACAGCCTGGTGGAATCATCTCTTCTGTTCATGCTTTCTGGTCTTTTTTCAATCTCTATGGCTTCTCTGATGATTCTGTGGCTGGATTTTCTATAGTGGCTCGGGTTTTGGTGCCATTGAAGTTGATGTTATGACCTGTGGCTTCCATGTGTTGGACTAGTGAGGAAGTGTGTTCCAGCTTTTTGACTGCATTTTTGTGTTCATCCAGGCGGGTGCTTATTCTTCTATTGGTCTGTCCAATGTATGTGGCCGGGCATGATGCACAGGGGACTTCATATATGCCTTGGTTTTCCAGGTCAATTTTGTCTTTGGGGTTCCTGAGGATGGCTGCTATTTTTCTGTCTGTTTTGAAGGCAGTCTTGATGTGGTGTCTGCATAGAATCTTACTAATTTTGTCTGTAGTGCCTCTTATGTCCTGCCCAACATAAGAGGCACTACAGACAAAATTATTTTATACATATATAAAAGCTAAGGGCACACAGAAAATTTTTAAATTATTTGGCACTAATCAAAACATCACAGCAATTATGGCCTTTTTTCGTTTGTTCCTAGAAAAATTAAGTCAATGTCATTATGTCATCTGTCATTTGCCTAAATGTATATGGGCTTCAAAGGCATTAGAAGCTATCTCAGACCTTCTCCAAACTTTTTAGTTATAAATTGAATTTGTGTTTGAGTATGATCTGGGACCTTAATAAAGCAGGCTGAAATTATGGTGGTCAAAGAAGTTAGAAAAAATAGGCAGCTGGTATGCTCAAGTTCTGACTGCCTTTAAGCCCTATGTTCATGGAGATTGCCTGATTATGGCTAACTTCTTTTTGAGTGAGAATGGCCACTGCTACTAAGTGATAAACACATTTCTTTCTCCCAATCCCACCTCCTTTTACAAATCTCCCATCATTCTTCTCCAAATTTTATTCATTAGCTTTACAATCTCTTTTGGAAAGGACTATAGAAAATCAAGAGAGAAAATAGGGGTGTTAGGAAAGTAATGCCAATCAATTAAACAAATATTACGATATACTATTAATCAGAGCAATCAAAAATGGCATTTTATTTATTTTTATTTTCAATGGTTTGCATTTTCTGGCTATTCTCTTATAAAAGATTACAGTTTATTTCATAAAATTCCCAATCTGCTTCTCTGTATCAATATCAGAAAATAGCTATTAATTGTGTTTTCAAGATTCTGGCTCTTTTCCAAAAGATATAATTATTTTTCTATCACAAAGATCCTACAATAAATTACATTATCACCAGGGTGCACAAGAAAAAAGTTCTTGATGTTTTCTGCCTAGGTGAATTCCCTAATCACCTGGAGGATGTAATAAAATTCCTATCATGGAAAGTTTCGGTTTTAAATGCCTACATATTAAAAGATGGGGTGGCAATTTCCCATCAACTAACAGAATACTTCTATAACCCCAAAAACTAAGAAATAAATCTAACACTTAAATTTAACTTTTTAATAATGTACATACACAGAAATCAAATTCATTATATTACTGCTAACAGGAAGCAGGAGAGTTCAGCTTTAAAAGCAAAGATATGGCCTGAGCTGTTTATGGAATAGATCACAAATTGTTCATGTACAATCCTAAGTCAAGCTAAAATGGGGGGGCGGGGGAATCGACCACTTTCACAATATAATCTTGAAGAAATGTTCACCATTTTTAAGGAAAACTTCAAGAATTCCTTTGAAGCCCTGAACCATAAGGCTAATAAACTAGATGAAATGTATGGTGCTATTAAAGTTGTTAAACATAAATTTATGGGAAAAACTGCCAAAGATGAAGAAACAGAACAAGTCAAACTGTGTGTCAAAGCACAGAGTATATGATGCCAAGAAGAGGAGGTAAAGCTAAACAAGACAAAGATTTCACAAAATAACTTTGTTAAGAATTTCAAAGACTTGATAGAACAGACAAAAATAGGATTACGATAGCATCTGTAAAGAAATCGAAGAATAGTCTTCTGAATTCAGAAGGACAATCCAATCTTAAATTGATATGTTAAAAGATATACATGGACAGATAGTAACTGATTTAAATGAGATTTTAAAAGATGGAAGAAGTAATCTGAAATTACATTATTTATAGTAGAGATGTCAACATCTATGTACATGGTGAGATAAGGTTGGGCTTTGAGGGGGTAACAGATAGATTACTAACAGTGAAAGAAGTAATCAAAAAGAATAGTCAAGTATACACCATATTTTAACACTTGGTGGAGTAACAGTGAAGGCCCTGGAAAATATATTCAAATGCTGTGATGTGTCAATATCCAAAAATCAGAATGGTATAAGTAATGATTTTCCCTGTAGCACTTTATGTAAACAGAAATTGAACTTCAGAATTGATTCATTTATTTAGCCTATGGTAAAAATGTTTTTTTAAAAAACACACATCACAATTGCATTCTTAATGAGCAAAATCTGACACTCTTTACTCTATTTACAAATTCAAAGGTAGACTATTTATTTAGTCAATACATGATGGAGTTGCATACAGAAAGTCTCAAAGGATCCTGTTCCACAATATGTTTCACTGTCTGCTTTGGAACACCATAGCTACATTCCAACAAGGACTGAATCTTGGAAAAGCAGAATAGAAGCAAGCAGTGCATTTGAATGTGGATGTTGGAGAAGATCCCTGAGAATATCATGGATAACCAAGAAAGCAAGAGGTTAAGGAACAAGAATCAGCAGTGAAGTGAATAGACCCAGTTATAGTGGCAACGGGAGCATCACTGGAACATCTGAAGGGTTAGTTTGGAAACAGCATGCCCTGGAGAACATGTATGTGGATTGTTAAAATACACCAGCAACTTGATGGTATATATTCATCAACCAATGAATATGTCAATCTTTCTGTTATGCTTTTTCTTTCTCTTTCTCTATCAAGGTATAGATTTTGTCAATTGGCAAGTTTTTATCCTTAGTGCTACACATTTTCCATTATGATTAAGTTTGCCATGTATTCTATAATAAGCCTTTCTTCATGTTGGACAAGCTTGGGTACCTTGATAAATACCACACTTGCCACAAGACTTCCTAATATATTTTTTTTACTATGCTCTTTGAGGTCTAATTCTCAGTTCATTTGGTTTACTTTTAACATTTATAATGTCTGACTGTTTCTATGGGATCCCAAGTTCTCTCAATTAATTTGCTGGTATTTCTTCTCCTCAGTAAGTACAGTATCTATAGATTTCTCCAAAGTTAAATCACTTTCTCCAAATAATTTTGCTTGCACTTTTTCTAGCCTAATTCCATAAACAGACAGTCCATGATAAGAGGCTTTCCATTGTCCACATTAACACATTTTTTTATTTTTTTTATTTAAATTGTATCCTACCTTTATTATTTTTAGAAATAACACCAGGCAGTAAATATGTCCATAACACTTCCTCTTCCTATTTTCCTCACAACATTAACCCTGTGAGGTGGATTGCTAAGGGGGAGTGACTGGCCCAAAGTTACCAGTTGGCTTTTGTGGCTAATGTTATGTCTGGGCGGTGGGTCCCAAGGAGAGACGAGACTCGAAGTAGTGACAACAGCTCTTTATTAGGAAATCAGATACTGAGACAAAACTCCCAGCCACGGCAGCTCTTTTTATAGAGCTGGCAGTGGCTAGGAAGCCTTTGACAAGCTTTTGAGCTTGCCGCGCTTGGTTTTACCCCATCGCGGCAGCCCGAATATGAACCAATCAGAATGCTTAGTCTTGTCCAATCACGGCCCGGCTTTTCCGGACCAATAGGAATGCAGGCCTACAAGCCTGCTAGTATGGAACACTCCTCCCCTCTTGGTTCCATCCAAGGGGTGGGGTAACGTAATCACACAAGTAGGCGGGTCTTCGTACCTGCCTACTAGACTTGCGCAGTTCACAATGTCTCTGTTCACCATCAGGTTCGGACGGGCTCCACATCGCTCTCAAACTACTAGATGGAACTGCCT
This sequence comes from Hydrophis major, assembly GCA_033807585.1. NCBI lineage: Eukaryota > Metazoa > Chordata > Lepidosauria > Squamata > Elapidae > Hydrophis > Hydrophis major. Next base: position 292,675,954 of record CM066328.1, on the reverse strand, counting down.
GGAAGGGTTGAGCCGATCCTCTGGCTGCAACTCCCACCTGGTGATTCCGGGTCGGTTGAGTCGTTTGCTCTGTTGCTCCCACCTGGGCTCTCTGGGCTGGTAGAGCTTGTCCGGCTGCTGTTTCCAGGCGAAGTGCTGTCTGCCACGACTCCCTTCTGGCTGGTAAGTGTTGTTGGTTTTTATTAAATGTTTGTGGGGGGTGTTCTGCTTGTACAGGTGTTTGTTCATTTTCCGAACTTGAGGTTTCCCCCCCCCTCTAATTTCTTGGTTAGAGTCTGTGAGGGGGGAAGTGGCCAGCCTGGATCTTAGCTGGTCAATATGATGTTTCCACGATCTCCTATCGGTGGTCTTGAGCTGGTAGGAGCGGGGGCCTGTGACTTGGGTGATTTTTGCAGGGGGTCCCCTGTAAAGTTTTTGTCAAAAACAGCATCTTCTACGTTGAAGGCGCGGTGCTTACTGCTGGAACCAAGGGGTTTTTCTGGAGTGTAAGCAGGGTGCAGGCGGTCTAGAAGTGATCTGAGTCTTCTGCCCATTAGTAGCTCTGCTGGGCTCTTGTTGGTGGTGGTATTCAGTGTGATATGTTGTAGGAGAAGCATCCTGGTGAACTTCTCATGGATGTTGCATGTTCCATTTTGTGCAGAGTTTTTTTCGTAAATTGAACCATGCGTTCAGCTCTACCATTCGCCACCAGGTGAGCTGGCGATGTCAATGCGTGTCGGATGCCGTGGTCTGCCAAGTATTGTTCAAAAGCCAAGGCGGTAAATTGTGGCCCATTGTCAGAAATGATAACATCTGGCAGACCATGCATGGCGAAAAGTCTATTTAATTTCTTGATGATAGCTTCTGTGGTGGTTGTCTTCATTGTGCTCACCTCGAGCCAATTCGAATAAGTGTCAACAGTGATTAAAAAGATGTGCCCCTTGGTCGGCCCTGCGAAGTCAATATGGATGTGTGACCAAGCGCCTCTGGGTGTTTCCCATTCTAATGGTGGGGCTTTAGGGGGAGCCGAGCAAGTCTCTTGGCATCTGTTACAAGCGGCGACTCAGGTTTCAATTTGCTTGTCCATGCCTGGCCACCAAGCATAGCTCCTGGCCAGGGCTTTCATGCACACAATATCAGGGTGCCCGTCATGCAGCAAGTTTAAAACTTTTTTCTGTAGTGTTTCTGGTATTACTACCCGGTCTCCCCACAACACGCAATCTCTTTGCAAAAAGTTCATTTGGCTCGGTTTCTGGCCATCCCCTCTCCACCCAGCTGAGAACTCATGCCAAGCGTTTGTCCTTTCTGGTTTCATGGGCGATGTCTTGTGCGGTTACTGGTAGCATGGGTATCGTTTCAATTTGCAAAAATGGTAATGTGGGTGCTGGGTCTTCTTGCAAATCTGGCAAGGGGGAGCGGCTTAAGGCGTCGGTGTAAGAGATAGTCTTGCCAGGGCGATGTATCAATTTGTAATTATAAGCGGCTAGAAATTCAGACCATCTTATCATTCTAGGTGACAAGATGTGTGGAGTGGGCTTGTCACCTGCCAATATGCAAAGTAGGGGCTTATGGTCTGTAATAATGAAAATGTCCTACCATAAATGTATTCATGGAATCTCTTTATGGCGGAAACAATGGCGAGGGCTTCTTTGTCCAGCTGGCTATAGTTCCTCTCTGGCTTGGACAAGGTCCTGGAAAAGAACGCAGTGGGGCTTCTGTTCCATTTAGTAAAATGTGGCTCAGGATGGCACCAACCCCAAAAGGCGATGCGTCGCAAGTGACAGTCAGTGGTAGTGTTTCATTATATTGAATGAGGACTGCGTCTGAAGTCAAAAGGTTTTTTATTTGGTGAAAAGCATGTTCTTCTTGCCATCCCAATATCCAGGAAGCCTTTTTATCAAGGAGTCTATGCAGAGGTTCCGCAGCAGTCACTTTCTGAGGTAGAAAAATGTTATAGAAATTAATGAGTCCGAGGAAGGCTTGGAGGTCCGTTTTATTCTTTGGACTGGGGGCGTTTTTGATTGCTTTCAATTTTTTATCTGTGGAGTGAATTCCTTGTTTGTCAAGGAGGTAGCCAAGAAATTCAACCCTTTCAGTGCATAATTGACACTTTTCCTTTTTCACCTTGAGGCCAGCATCTTTGAATTTCTGTAGGACCGCCCTCAGTCATTTTTCCAATTGTTTTTTGGTAGGGGCTGCTATCAGAACGTCGTCAAAATAGGGCATGACTCCTTTAATTCCCGACAGCAATCTCTCCATTAGGCTTTGAAAAATGCCCAGTGTGATACTGACCCTAAACTGGAGCCGGTTACATTTGAACGCCCCTCTACGTGTCACAATTGTTTGGGCTTCGACGGTTTCAGCATCGACTGGCAGTTGTTGATAAGCTTGAGCCAGGTTGAGCTTTGCAAAGATTTTGCCACCCCCTGGTGAGTGCAGGAGATGTTGGACCATGGGCACCGGATAGGCGCTCTGCTGCAATGCGTGGTTGAGGGTGGCCTTGTAGTCATCACAAATTCTCAGGGAGCCATCAGGTTTGATGGGGGTGACAATTGGGGTCTCCCAACGGGCATGATCGATGGGTTCTAACATGCCTTGCGCTATTAGTTTGTCTAATTGTTCGTCTATTTTAGGCTTGAATGCAAAAGGCACTCGGCATGGTTTGAGAAGGATGGGAGCGATGTCAGGGCTGAGATTAAAGGAGATAGGGGACCCCTTGTACTTGCCTAGATGTTCACTGAAGACTTCTTGGAAGTCCTGGATGAGCGTAGCTTCCCAGTCTTCATCTTCTGTGTGGTTGATGCCTGCCATCTCAATCCCCAATGGTGCGAACCACTGCAACCCGAGTAGGCTGGGTTGGTCTTTATCAACTATTGTGAGTGGTAGGATGATGGTATGGTTTTTGAAAGAAACTTTAAAATGTCCAGTGCCAGTGACCAGAATGCGATTACCTTGATAGTCTCTCAATATTAGCTTCTGGTCGCTGAGCTCTTGGCGGCGGATGCTGAGAATTAGTCGTTTTATGGTCCTCCAGGAGACCATAGAGAGGGAGGAACCTGAGTCTATCTCCATGGTACAAGGTTGGTTCTCAATGGTGACCACTATACGTATCTTTCATGCGTCTATTGATGAAGTGTGGCCGATGGTGACTGTTTGGTGCGTTTCTTCTTTTCTGGGTACCTCGATGAACTTCCTGGGTCGACTGTCCCGGTTCCACCGGCTGTCATTTTGGTGGTCCCGGTTCATGGTGGGGGTGCCATCACTTCTTTTTAAAAAAAAAAAAAAAAACAAGTTTTATTTTCAAAACATACAATACATAAATACACATAAACACAAAACATAAAACATAAAAGCATAAAAAATCTCTTTTCTGAAAGTTGCTTAGTCCCGGGTTAAAACTCTTGGTACAGACACAAATTCAAATTCATATTCATTTTACATACCATTTCATATCTTATCAACATTTTCAATTTTCTATATAACTTCTTCTCTCCTTTATATTTTCTCAATTTTATTTTATTTTATTTATCTCCTTTCAATTCATATCATAATATTTATTATTCTTTGTCTGTTCTATTCCAGACAACCATTTATTTTTCTTCTTTAAAAAAAAAAAAAGAAGAAATACTTCTCCTGTACACTATGTGGAGTATGATGCCTTTATCTCTTTCCCCTATATTTATAATACTTAATATAAAACACATAACATACATTGGGATTCTGTCTGGTACATTTTAAAATTATACTATATCATCAAAAATAATACAAATCAGTTCATTAATATTAATATTTATTCATGTCTTAAACATTTAACTCATTGCTTTTCAATTAAATCACATACTCTTATGGGAGCCCCATTTTCCATAATTATTCCCCCCCCCCCATCACATATTATAGCTCAATATTTCATTAAAATGTTCCTCCTTCTTCTACTTCAAATCTCATTTCACAAAGATTTTGCTAGTATACCATATTCTAATCATTAATATTAACAATCATTTATATCTTGAACATTTTATCCATTTCAATTACCATATATACTGGAGTATAAGCCGAGTTTTTCAGCCCATTCTTTGTGCTGAAAAAACCGCCCTCGGCTTATACTCGAGTCAGATTCCCCTCTGAAAAAAAAAATGGTGTGGAGCTCCGGAGCTGGGCAGCCGCTTTCCTGCAGGCAAGCCCCACTTCATGGACTCCATCCATCCTCGCTCCCATCCACCCACCCACCCAAAGCGACGAAGTCCCCCAATCGCGCAGCCCAGAATTGCCCTCCCCTCAGGGGGCAGCAACGATGCCCGGTGTTTTCCGAGACAAGAAGCTCCACCGTGCAATGAAAGCGCCCTGGCTCTAGGCTCAGAAAACAACGCGAGGCAAGGTCGCTTCGGCTCCGCTCAGCTTCATTTCCTAGCTGCTTTCAGTCTGCTCGGTAGGAGGGGGAGGAGGTGGTGGCGGCAGCTTGTGTTGTTTTCTGAGCTCTAGGCTCGCGGGTTCAGAAAACAACGCGAGGCGAGGTCGCTTCGGCTCCGCTCAGCTTCGTTTCCTCAGCTCCAGCTGCTTTCAGTCCACTCGGGAAGGGGGGGAGGTGGTGGCGGTAGCTTGCATTGTTTTCTGAGCTCTAGGCTCGTGGGTTCAGAAAACAATGCAAGGCGAGGTCGCTTCGGCTCCGCTCAGCTTCGTTTCCTAGCTGCTTTCAGTCTGCTCGGGAGGAAGGGGAGGAGGTGGTAGCGGCAGCTTGTGTTGTTTTCTGAGCTCTAGGCTCGCGGGTTCAGAAAACAACACGAGGCGAGGTCGCTTCGGCTCCGCTCAGCTTCGTTTCCTCAGCTCCAGCTGCTTTCAGTCCACTCGGGGGGGGAGGTGGTAGCGGCAGCTTGTGTTGTTTTCTGAGCTCTAGGCTCGCAGGTTCAGAAAACAACACGAGGTTAGGTCGCTTCGGCTCCGCTCAGCTTCGTTTCCTCAGCTCCAGCTGCTTTCAGTCCACTAGAGAGGGGGGGGGAGGTGGTGGTGGCCTCCTCCCGAGCGGACTGAAAGCAGCTAGGAAACGAAGCTGAGCGGAGCCGAAGCGACCTCGCCTCGCGTTGTTTTCTGAACCCGCGAGCCTAGAGCTCAGAAAACAACGCAAGCTGCCGCCACCACCTCCTCCCCCTCCTCCCGAACGGACTGAAAGCAGCTAGGAAACGAAGCTGAGCGGAGCCGAAGCGACCTCGCCTCGCGTTGTTTTCTGAACCCGCGAGCCTAGAGCCAGGGCGCTTTCATTGCACGGCGGAGCTTCATCTCGGGAAATACCGGGCGTCATTGCTGCCCTCAGGGGAGGGCGATTCTGGGCTGCGCAATTGGGGGACTTCATGGCTTTGGGTAGGTGGGAGCGATGACGTTGACTTTAAGCGCTGCCAACCAAGTGTTTCACAAATACCAGTGGGACCTCCGTCCACCACCACCCCTCCCTCTTTTGCCTCCTTCCTTCTGATCAATCAGGTTTTCCTAGTATTTGCTCACAGCTGTGTTTTCTCTTTTGCTGTGCTAGGCATTGAATGCGGGGATTTCTGATTCCCCTTACACGCGCGTGGATATGCCACGGGGCATTTTCTTCCAAATGCCCCACTGGCAGAGAACACTAACTTTCATAATAGTGAGATCATTTCCCAAATTAATTGATTCACTAACCCAAAAGCAGATGTCGATGACAGTGGGAGGCAGGAGTCACTCTCTCCCTTGCAAGAAAAAAGTAAGAGCCGTTCTTATGATCTCTCTCTCTCTCCCCGTAATACAGTCAAGCCCTTTCCAGCACGCGGGATCCGCCCCCGCTGCTTTGCACCTTGCAAATGCAAAAACCCCGTGATTTTGCATTTGCAGGGTGCAAAGCGGCGGCGGCAGATCGCGCATGCTGGAAAGGGCTTGACTGTATTACGGGGAGAGAGAGAGAGAGAGAGATCATAAGAATGGCTCTTGCTTTTTTCTTGCAAGGGAGAGATTGACTCCTGCCTCCCACTGTCATCGTCATCTTCTTTTGGGTTAGTGAATCAATTAAACCTTTCATGATAGTGAGATCGTTTCCCAAATTGATTAATCTGTTTTTCTTTGAAATAAATATTCAAAAACATTTAATCTACTGATGCCTCAACTAATGTAATTTTATTAGTATCTATTTTTATTTTTGAAATTTACCAGTAGCTGCTGCATTTCCCACCCTCAGCTTATACTCAAGTCAATAAGTTTTCCCAGTTTTTTTGTGATAAAATTAGGTGCCTCGGCTTATATTTGGGTCGACTTATACTCGAGTATATACAGTAAATATCATGCCTTTGTGGGAACACTTATGCTTTCCAAAAATTATTACCCCCCCCCCACATCACAATCTTAAATCATGTTTCATTACAGTACTCCTTTTTCTTAACCAAAAATTTCACTAATTTATGTTAAATATTTTATCACATTTTAAGTTACATATTATTTCTAATTTTCTATGATTATTTCTAAATACAAGTATAAAAATGCAGTCTTATGTACCTTTCTAGAATCCCTTTAACAATAAAATTTATCCCTTATCTCTAAAAAACTTTTGCTTCTTAACATCTTGCTCCCCACCATTAGGACTTCTCATCCCTTCCTTTCTCCCTTGCTTCTTCTTCTCCTTGTCCTCTTTAACCCCTTGTCTCTCCACCTCCCTTTTATTCTGCTTTCCCCCTTTCTGTTGTTTCTTAACACAATGTCCCCTTTTCACCTTTTTGGGCTGTTTTTCCAGATCTCAAAGACCTTTTCCTTTTTCTCTTGCTTTTTCCCTTCTCCAGTCAAATCATTTGTTCATCAAAGATGGCTTCTTCTTCTTCTTCATCCCCATCATCCTCATTCTGCTTCACATAAGTATAAACCACCATTTCTAAGTATTGAAAAATAGTGCCAAGACCATCTTCCCCTCCTTTTTTCTCTTTCATATTTTTGATATATAAGTTTCAATTCATCCATAGATGATGCCATTGTGTAGAGAAAAAGTTTCCCCAAACAACCACCCAGATGATTTAATCAGAAGTAATTTCCAAAGGTTCCAAAATCACCAAACAATCCAAACAGACTGTTTCCTTCTTCTTCTTCACTTTCTCTTTCTGGGGTTAAAGTAGTCACAAATCCTTTTCAAATATATTTTTTGGAAGTTTTTAAACTCTTTGCAATTCTAGGCAATCTTCTCCTTATTTTCAAATTTTGCTCTTATTTTTTCCACTCTCCCTTCCCACTCACAGACAAAAGGTTTTTTCTTTCTTTTTTTTTTCCGCTGTCACTTTAGGAAGGAGAGTAGAACAAGGAAAAACCTTTTCCTTTTAGAGTATTTGCAGCTCATAATTCTCACAAGGAACAATATATACTTAGCAGCCTTCCAGGTTCCAGGTCACTTTCTCCTGTCTTGTCTCGATAGAAGCAACTTTCACTTTTCTTCCGGCTTTCTCCCTCCTGCACCTGCTTACCCGGCTGCAGCTTTCTTCGTGGCGGCCATTGCTGACCGCCGTTCCTCCGCCTCGGGAAAAGGGGATTTAGCCAGCTGGGGAGGGGGTTTGCGGCACCCCCAAACCCCTTGACAGATCCCCCCTGTCTTCAGCTGCCTCTACGGGGCAGCTATATCCCCCAGATCCAAATGGATCGGGGGAACCTTGGCGGCGAACACAGCAGGGATCGCTCAGTCTTGAATCCCTGCCACCGCCGAAAGCTTGCAAACCGGAAGTCCGGGGTGCCATCACTTCTTGGGCTGTTTCCTCGTCGTCGGGGGCTGGAATTTCGTTTGTTGTGGCATACTTTGGCAATATGCCCTCGTTTTTCGCAAAAACGGCAAACAGCGTCCAGGAACTTACATTCGGAACGCGGGTGATTTCCTCCACAGCCGGCACATTGGTAACTCGACTTACGACCGCACTGGTCTTGTCGCTCGCGTTCTGACTGAAGTCTGTGTATTTCTTCCTCTTCACTGTCAGAAGGGGATTCGATGTCACCGTGGTGGGTGGATGCTGCGTGTTTTTCTGCTGTGGTTGTCATCTCGCTGGTGGGTTGGCGGTCGGTTCCATTTGAACGCCGCATTCACGCTGCTGACTTACGGGTGGCCTCGGCTGCAGTGGCTTCGGCTTCGGCTACAGCGTCAGCGAGGGGGATGTCCCCTTTAGCCATCAGCCTGCTTTGGAGAGTTGGGTCTTTCAGGCTGAGGACGACTCGGTCACACATGGCCTCGTCTAGATTGGCGAATCTGCACAAGCCTCCGAGGTTCCTCAGGTCGGCTACGAACTCTCCGATGCTCTCACCCTCACCCTGATCCCTCTGGTAAAAGTCATGCCGACGGATGAGGATCAGCACCGCCGGGGCATAAAGGTTTCGGAGGATGGGAGCTAGGGTATCCCATTCCATTGTCTTGACATCTGTGGGCTTTGCGAGTGCCGTGTCCATTTTAAAAATGATGGGTCCGCAGTGTGTTAGAAAGACCGCTCGCTTCTTGCTGCCAGTGGCGTCCTTCAGGTTGTTTGATTCCAAGAACATTTGGAAACGATCGATGTAGGACTCCCAGTCCTTGCTGGCCAGATCGAATGGTGCGGGTGGCACAGCGCTGCTGGCCATCTTGCTGGTCGTCTATGCGCTTTCTGCCATGTGCTAGTCAGCTCTGTTGTCTCAGTATCCCACCTTCGTCGCCAGTGTTATGTCTGGGCGGTGGGTCCCAAGGAGAGACGAGACTCAAAGTAGTGACAACAGCTCTTTATTAGGAAATCAGATACTGAGACAAAACTCCCAGCCACGGCAGCTCTTTTTATAGAGCTGGCTGTGGCTAGGCAGCCTATGACAAGCTTTTGAGCTTGCCGCGCTTGGTTTTACCCAATCGTGGCAGCCTGAATATGAACCAATCCGAACGCTCAGTCTTGTCCAATCACGACCCAGCTTTTCCGGACCAATAGGAATGCAGGCCTACAAGCCTGCTAGTATGGAACAGTTAAGATGAGATTTGAACTCATGGTCTCTTACTTTTTAGCCCAGTGCTTTAACCATTAGTAATAATTTTAAATCAGACACCTAAGCATATACATTTTCTCCTTTTTATTGTATCCTTGTGCAAATTTATATCCCTCTTAAATAGTATTTTACCCAATTTAACAAATGAAGCTAGAAACTTTGTTGATCCAATTAATTACCAAATGGAAAGTATTAATCATAGCTTCTTCCTCAGCAAGATCCAAGAACAAAATGGCTTGAATTTTTCCAGTCTTTTTATCAACTCCTTCAGTTAGGCATAACAGGTCAAATCTGCCCCTCCACTTTCTCGGATGTTTTTAAAACATTATCCCTGAATTCCAAGGCTTCAAATTACCCATCCCAATTCAACCTACCTCAAACCCTTTTGACACCATGTTAGAGTTGTTCTTTAGACAAACATTGAAGGGGAAAAACAAGTAAATATGGAGAATTTCATTCTTTGGTTGACAACAAAGGCCTTTGCAACAGCATAGCTTCTCTATGCATCTTCAGGATCATGGGTCTTAGTGATAACAGGTATCAATATACACATTAAGCTTGAGTATACAAAGATAATCTGATCCTTCCACCATGTTTAAGAAAACAATGAGACTGTAAATGTTCTTGTAAAAATCTGGAAGTTTTTCCTTAAGGTTACCTTCCATTTTATAGATGTTAATTTTGTGGTAAATCTCAAACTGATATTTGTTCAGTAACTATTTATACAAGTCATTAGAATGAAAACTGTTTTCTTTTAGAATTGTTCTACATTTGTATTCACTAATTTATCAGACTGAACTTGCTACTGAATAGAAAACTGAAGACTATGTAAAACATTCCCCATATATTCCCTCACTCTTCTTTTTAAAAAGTGTAATTTTCCAGAGTTTTAGTAGTATTTAATGTTTACAGCACCAGGTGATCCAGGGCATATTTTTTTACATCAGAAATGTTTTGCATGTTTATATCATTCCAAATATTTTTTTTAATTATTCATTTAAAAACACATTTGCTTCGATAAAGATATATTGGGGATTTTAAAAAAATCAGAGTATAAAAAGATGGATTCATAAAGGCTAAATATTCCAACCCACTTTATGCATTAAACAAAATATTCTTATATTATCAAATGTAGATTTAATTACAGGGATAAAAGCCACTCATCAATTGTAACCATGGAAAAAGATATCAATGGGTTTTTTTCTGCCAGTATTGTTCTAAGCATCACTTCTGTCATTTCAGCTCCCAAAATTGAAAACCAAATTCATATACAAGGCTTCTGAAACAGACAATTTTAATAAATCCTCCCTCTCTGTGGGACTGATATTGCTGACATTCTTCAGCTCACCACAACAAGGATGTTTTAAAATTGTCTGTTAGTAATGTGTCCTGCCATTAAATCACATCTTAGCTGCTTACATGGCCTATGTGTTTGAATGCCAGGTGTAAAGTGTTGTTCTGTGTGTTGTTATTATGAGTAGAGGACATCATGATGTGGGACAAGTCTATGGTGCCATGACTGCTATGATGCTTGTTTTATTTTTAAAAAGTAACCACGAGTACAATTTAAATCATTCCTTAAAATGTTTAAATCATTTTAGCAGCAAATAAGCTTAAAGCAACTTGGGATAAAGATACTCTGAAAGCCTATCCTTCTTGGTATTAGGGTTGTAATCTACTAAGAACTTACATCCAAAAGGAATATAGCCTTCAGCAACATATATAAAGGTTTGTTACTCCTGGTACAAGTCCTCCAATGAAAGGACTCTGTATAAATTAAATTGTGCAACATTTAATGTGACAATTCCTGGGACTTAAGTCGTTTAAGATCTTTCCCATCAATTTTAATTTGGCCAGTCTAACTTTTGTTTTGTTTTTAAATTGGGGCTCAAGACATTAAAATGATTGAAGATTACAACTAGGTCATTTAAAGTGTCTATAAATATTGTAAAGATAGCAAGTTAATACTAAATAAATCAAGAGGCACATTTCTCCACATATTTGTGCTAATGCTACAGAGAAAGAAAATGCCATCTTAAAGATTAAAGGTCAGCACAAGATATACAACCAATTGACACAGCAAACACTATATCTATCAAGAGTTCCTTTCAGGGGTAGCTTTGTTTAAAGTACATGTAGACAGATTCCAAATGGCACAGACTAGGCTTAGAAATATTTAATCAATGAATTCAGTCACTTCTTCCAGAAGTTTAATTCTAAACTTTTTTTATGGGCTAAGATTGGAAGATATGAAGATTTTTGCATCTACCTTTACCGGAAGCATTAATCAGGACATTTCTTCCATACTTGTATCAATATAGTCATCTTACAATGACATCAGTCAGGATATTTCTTTTACTTGTCTATAACTTTCCTTATTCTAGATTTCCATTTCCTCAGCTAAAAATTGAAGTTGCCTACCAAAAAGATGGATGGAAGGATGGGTGGGTGGGTGGGTGGATGGATGGATGGATGGATGGATGGATGCAGGGGTGGGATTTTCATGGTTCATACTGGTTCATACCTTGTTCTGACAATCAGCTGGCTCTGAACCAGTTTGCTTCGATGAGCATGTGGGCCCACCCGCCTGCCCTTGCTCTTTCCTGTGCTTTATGTTATTTTGTTAGAGCACAGCTGATTCACGTGGCATGCCTCAGCTGTTTTCTTCAGCTGCAGTTGAAGGTAAGTATTAGCTATTTTAAATGTGGAGCATGCGCGGAGCAAAGCATGCACTCACTGAACCAGTTGTTATGATGGTTGAATTGCACCAATGGATGAATGGATGGATGGATGGATGGATGGATGGATATTAGGCAGATATCCTTCTTAGTGAGGTAGTAATTGGCAACAAGACTAGAGTCACAATGGACACATCTCAGTTGAAAGCAAAATATACACTTGGGGAAGCTTGTGATTTATGGAACACAAATGTATCCATACACACCTACACACCAAAAACCCTGAATAGATCCTTTCTCTTTGAGATAAATACATGCATGCTCTGGATAGTAGAGCTATATGAAGCCTATATTCAAAGATTAAAGTTGAATTTAATTAAATAATATTTTCCAAATAAATATTCACACTGAATCATTAAATTGATTCAGCAGATCATATCAAATCAGGTCATATCAAATTGATCAACTTCTGTGAATGCACAAACATACTTTTATAGCATCAAATCTACAGATTGAATCGATTTACTTGAATAATTCCAGTAATAACTCTTAAACACATTATGCAATATATTTGAATTGAATCTGATTCGTTGAATGTAATTCCTGTTCTAATCAAATATTCATTTATTCCCACTGCTCCCAAATGGTATCTCCCTAAATTTACAATACTAGCTCTGACAGATTTTAAAAATTAACTAGGGAATAGGCTGGAAAGCTAATAAATAATTGGAAGAAGGATGATAGAGAGAGAAATATCTGAGCAAAGAAACTAAGCATAAAAGAGAAACCATATGAATATCCATAATGGAAGAAAGAAAGGGGGAAGAGACATCAAAAAGGTAGTGATGAAGGAGTCAGAAGAAAAGAAGGCAGTAATAGTGGAAGCTATTGGCCTTTCCCTTCACTAATGTCAATGTTGGGAAGATTAAAAGGCTCATGTTCCCAATCTGAGGACAGTACTTGTCCAGAGTAGATATCTGCAGAAGTGAAATAAAAGAGGACAGCAACCAACACATATACAACCAGTTTCCCAGCCTATTTTCTTCTCATGCACTGACACAAGCTGGCATGCAGTTTTAGGGATATAAACACAGTCCAAACAGTTTTAGAGATATAAACACAGTCCAAATTCTCATAGCCAGTTCCTCAGGTTGTATTTCTGTGCATTCTTCCAGGCAAGGGTTTTAATCAGTGGTGGGATTCAGCCAGTTCAGAAGCATTTGTTAACTTTCTCAGTAGTTTGGTGAACTGGTTGTTGGAAGAAATCATTAGAGCAGAGAACTGGTTGTTAAATTATTTGAATCCCACCACTGGTTTTATCACAAATGTGGTCTGCTTCTTTCCCAGCATTTGATATGGAATCCTTTCATCTTTTCTTCTTTCTCAGAAGATCCAGCTATGAGGATAAGAGAGTTGCCCAATGCTGCATCTGGACAAAAGTTGGACAAAAAATGTTTATGAAATAGTGAGAAGATCCAGTTTCCTGTCAATCTTCCTTAGCTGAGTTTAGCACCATTGAAGAAAGGACATGGGGAAAGACACTGGGATCTAGCAGAGGAGAGGATGAATTGAAATTTAGACAGATTTCAGGGGGAAAGAAAATTGAAAGAAATGAAACAGCAGCTGTAAATACATTTTGCAATCTGGCCATATTATTTTATGAACAGTCTTTTTTATCTCTGAAAAGAATATAGATGCCTTAAGGGGCATATTTTTCAAAGAAAAAATATATAGTGGGGGAGTAAGCATAGCTTCCAATTAAAAACAAACTATAAAACACAATTAAATGTAGAGATCCAATTATCTATCTTAGGGTCACTTACATAATATTAATATCAGGGGAAGGGAAACCTAGCTGGTTTGGGAAACAGGAGTGCTGCAAACATAACTGCGAAGGAACAGATGGCTTGGTCCCTTTCTGCTCCTATTTTCATTTCTAGACCTTGAAAGTTCAAAATTGAGGAATGAGGGGATAGTAAACTCAACCTTTAATTATTTCCATACAGAGTTTGCATTATTCCAAATGTGTCTCTTTTATCTGGAATGCAGCTGGACTTGTCTCCTTTAATGAGCTATTTTATCGGCTGCTACAAGGCCATACCTGTATAATTCTTCAGGGTAAAGGTACTCTAAATATCAGCAGGAAGAACTGTTGCATCATCTCCTTATTTGTTCAATTCAGTTCTTTCAAAAATCTACTTCCAGTCCATTTGAGTAGGATTGTCATAAAAACACAGTGAGTAGGCATCCTTTAGTACTTTTTAACCAACAAGGGAAGTTTAGAAGCAAGTGGTGTGAGAAAGTGTGTCCTATCGGCTTTTTCAATCCACTACACTTATGTTATTTCTTGACCCATAAAGTGTAGTATCACATTAGAAAATGCATTCTTTCCTCCCTAGACTGTCAAAAAAAAGACCGATCTTCTGTTGCAGAAGTAATTCGATCGGGCAGAATTCTAACTTGTGGCTTGGTTACTATATTTGCAGATCTATTTCATAAACCATATTTGTGGTTTGATATCCAATCTAGTTCTCAGATAACCACTTTATATAAAGATAGAGCAATCTGATTCAACCTATTCTCAGCTAATAAAAGATATACTGCCGGACCATTGTTTGCACCTATTCTCCATGAAAAGCAAAATGAAAAATTGATTTTTTTTTTCCACAAACATATTGGAGCTTCTCTTGCTATAGATCTCTGGCTTAATTTTATTTTAGGCAGGTCAGTATATCAAGAACAATACTCTGTCATTTCTTTATTCAGCTACAGTTCAGATAAGTTTGTGTTTTATACAGCACATCTCATTTACCTTGTTAGGAAGGCATATCTCTCAATTCTAACCTGAACAGTTTCTTTAAAATACATATAATTTCCTTGGTTTGTTCCAAGGTACAAGGGCTACAAGTGGAGAAGAAGCCTCGAGAAGGAGATGGGAGAGATGAAACAGTAACTCAGCCTTGAGATGTAAACAACCTAGAAAGACACTCAGAGCAGCCTTTGCACAATAAAGATTTTATTTATTTGTTTTATAAATTTTATTAAGTTTCCAAATTTTAAAAAACATAAAACAAAACTTTATACATTGTTATCAACATCAAGACATCTTTTGCATTTCCTCACATTTTTCAGTATAAGTATTTACTTATTCCTTTACCATTGCATCTTACTCTTACTATAAATCTTTATCCTTACATCTCAATCTTCTCCATGGTATATGATATAGTTTCAGGCATGGGTGAAATGACTGGAGACAATCTTAGTTGGTGAACTTTCAGCTCTTTATTACATAGTGACTTAAGAGAGTGAACAACAACAACTCTGCCTTATATAGGTGACCTTAATGTGAAATAACCAATAGGGAGCTGTAAGACGCTAGCTCCAGAACCAATAAGAGTCCTTTGTTAAGGGCCAATCGGATTCTCTGAACCCAACCAATCCGATCGAGCCGCTTAACACCCAATCAGAAGTGCAGGGCCAGAACCCTGCACTTTATCCCAAGCTTGCTTTTATTTAAACTATTTACATACATAACACCCCTTCCCCCTGGCTCCTTGATTATGGTGTGGTTATATAGTCCTTCAAATAGGACGGTTGTTTTTTTCGTCTATTAGATTTTCTTTGGACTGGCTGTGTGCAGTCCTGTTGAGGTAAAATGTTGTTTGGTAGTGGCTCAGCTTCTCGTTCTGGTGTGATTTCCCTTGGAGTGTACGATTCTTCCTCCTGCTCCATTTCCTGAGTTTCACTAGATTCATCGCTCTCTTGGAACAGGTTCCCTGGAATGTCGTCTTCTTCCATTCCTTCCCCCCCCCCCTCAGTTTGGTCGTAGGGGAGTTGCTGGCTGGCTGAAAGGAGTTGTGACCGTAATTGGTCAATATGTCGTTTCCACAGTCTTTCATCAACACATTTTATAATATAGGATTTGGGCCCAGTCTCGTGTATTATCGTTGCTTCAATCCAAACCGGGTCACCCGATAAATTTCTTGCATAAACGGGGTTGCCTACCTTGAAGGTACGGTAGCGTCTGCTGGATCCTGCAGGCTTTTCTGGCTCGTAAGCAGGGTGCAATCGGTTGAGGCGGGAATGGAGTTTTCGCCCCATGAGAAGTTCTGCGGGAGTTCTGCCGGTTACGCTGTGCGGAGTGATGTGTTGTAGAAGTAGAATGCGGTTTATTTTTTCGTCAATATTATCATAGTCCACTTTTTGCAAAGTCTTTTTTACAAATTGGACCATGCGTTCCGCTCGGCCGTTGGTAGCAGGATGCACCGGCGAGGTGAGCGCATGGCGGATGCCATTATCAGCAAGGTACTGTTCAAACATTAGCGCTGTAAACTGTGGTCCGTTGTCGGACACCAGGACGTCCAGCAATCCATGAGTTGCAAAGAGTCTATTGAGGACTTTAATGACAGCTTCGGAGGTTGTATGGGTCATTCGATGAATTTCCAACCAATTAGAGTATGCATCGACAGTCAATAGTAATGTATGTCCTTTAATCGGCCCTGTGAAATCCAGGTGGATTCTGGACCAGGGCCCGCGTGGTGTTTCCCATTCAGTCGGTGCAGCTTTTGGTGGTGCGTTGCTGTTTTGTTGGCACTTGGTGCAGGCCTTGACCCATTGCTCGATGTGTCGGTCCATGCCTGGCCACTAAGCGTAGCTCCGTGTGAGTGCTTTCATCCGCACGATCCCGGGATGTCCTTTGTGCAAAATTTGTAACAGCGAGTTTTGGAGTCGCTCTAGAATGACGACTCTTTCGCCCCAGATGACACAGCCTTTTTGCGAAAAAAGTTCAGTCTGTCTTGTTTTAAATGGCGCGAAGTCATCTGGGACC
Organism: Hydrophis major; assembly: GCA_033807585.1. Classification (NCBI taxonomy): domain Eukaryota; kingdom Metazoa; phylum Chordata; class Lepidosauria; order Squamata; family Elapidae; genus Hydrophis; species Hydrophis major. The sequence continues at coordinate 292,659,496 of CM066328.1, read as the reverse complement.
TGGTCCAATGGCCATCCACGTTCTACCCAGCCTAGGACTCGAGCTAGGGTGTGATCTCGTCTGGTCTCTCTCGCGATATCTCGAGCGGTCATAGGAGGCAAGTTGAGCGTTTCGATTTGTAACGCCGATACTGTTGGTGCCGGATCGTCGAGAGTCTCTGGTAGCGGTGCTCTGCTGAGTGCGTCGGCGTGGGGAATGGCTTTCCCCGGGTGATGTAACAATCGATAATTATAAGCAGCTAGGAACTCTGACCATCGAGTCATTCTTGGGGACAATATATAGGGGGTTGGTTTGTCCCCAGCGATTATCCCCAGTAAAGGTTTGTGGTCAGTTACAATGGTAAATGTCCTTCCATATACATACTCATGGAACTTTTTTACGGCTGCCACAATTGCAAGAGCTTCCTTATCTATTTGTCCATAGTTACGTTCTGCCTGAGAAAGAGTCTTCAAAAAGTATGCAACAGGGGCCTCGTTTCCATGAGGCAGCACATGGCTCAAAATAGCGCCCACCCCAAACGGTGAGGCATCACAAGTTATAATCAATGGTAATGTTTCATTATATTGCATAAGTACAGAATCAGATGTAAGTAAATCTTTTACATTTCGAAATGCTTTTTCCTCTCGGTAACCCCAAACCCACAATTCTTTCTTATCTAATAACCGGTGTCACGGTTCAGCCACAGTCGCCTTATGTGGTAAAAACACATTATAGAAATTAATAAGGCCTAAAAATGCCTGGAGATCTGTTTTGTTATGGGGTCTGGGAGCATTTTTTATCGCCCTTAATTTACTCTCAGTAGGGTGGATACCCTGACTATCAATGCGATAACCTAGAAATTCAACACTGTCTGTATACAGATGACATTTATCCTTTTTTACTTTCAATCCCGCTTCTTGGAATTTTCTAAGAACACATTTTAAACGATTCTGTAGAATTTTTTTACTAGGAGCTGCAATTAACACATCATCAAAATACGGAACCACGCCCTTGATTCCCTGCAATAATCGTTCCATTAAACTTTGAAATATTCCTGGGGCTACACTTACCCTGAATTGCAATCGGGTACATTTAAAAGCACCTCTGTGCATTACTATCGTTTGAGCTTGGGCTGTTTTATCGTCCACGGGCAATTGTTGATAGGCTTGAGCTAAATCTAACTTAGCAAAAAACTTTCCGCCTCCCAGGGAATGAAGGAGGTGCTGTACCACCGGCACTGGATACGCGTTCTGCTGGAGGGCATGGTTTAGAGTGGCCCGGTAGTCCCCACAGATTCGGATTGACCCATCTGGTTTAATGGGGGTTACAATAGGAGTTTCCCATGGAGAATGATCAATGGGTTGCAGTACCCCTTGTTTAATTAGTTTGTCAAGTTGTTCATCTATCTTGGCCTTAAGGGCGAACGGAATTCGATGGGGCTTTAAACAGATCGGGGCGACCTTAGGGTCAAGGCTAAATGAAATTGGGGTCCCCTTATACTCGCCCAGATGATCTGCGAAGACATCGCTGAATTCAGTAATAAGGTCCTCCTCCCACTCGCAATCACCGACTCGGTTCACGCCGGCTACTTCGATGCTGAGTGGCGCGAACCATTGGAGGCCCAACAAACTAGGCCTGTCCCTATCGATGATCGTTAGAGGTAAGTATGCCGTATGCTTTTTAAACGAGATGCGGACTCGACAAGACCCAACCACAGGGATCCGATTCCCTTGGTAGTCTTTAAGGATAAGACGTTGCATTCGAAGGTCTTGGCGTTGGATGGTAGGAATGAGTTGCTTTAATGTCTTCCATGACACCATCGAGAGGGACAATCCGGAATCGACCTCCATGTGGCAAGGTTGGTTCTCTATGGCTACTGTGACTCGAATCTTCTTAGCGTCCATGGCTGAGGCGTCACTATAGTGATAGTATGGTGGGCCTCTTCTTTCTGCAACGCTCGATATCTGTAGGAGTGGTTTGCTGGATCTTGCCTTCCAGGACGGTTTCCTGCCGATTGGCGAGAGCTGGTTCCCCTTGAGGCCTGACTTGCGACAGACTCGACTGATGTGGCCTCGTTTTCTGCACTCATGACAGATCGCATCACGGAATTTGCAATCTGCCCTGGGGCGGTTTGCCCCGCAACCAGTGCAAGGGCGTGAGGGTTTAGAGCGAGGGACCCGGTCGAACCGCAGTCGATGGACCCCTTCTTCGTCGCTGTCTGACGACGAAGAGAGGTCCTCGTGGTGCATCGTAACAAGCTGCTCTTCTGACTTGGATAAAAGGTCACCTGTCTGTGGGGTCGTTGGGTTTCGGCTTTGCCATAGTTGCGCCGCGGACTTTTTGGTCACCTCAGCAGCAGTGGCTTCGGCGATGGTGTCAGCAAGGTAGATGTCGCCTTTCGCCATCAGCTTGCTTTGCACGCCCAGTGCATCTAATCCCAGAATTAAGCGGTCTCTCAGTGCTTCATCTAAGTCTGCGAACCCGCAGAGGCCTCCCAAGTGTCGGAGGTCTGCCACGAAGTCAGCCACTCTCTCTCCTTTTCGCTGGCTTCTTTGATAGAATTCGTGGCATCTCACGAGTGTAGGTACGGTTGGCGCATAATGGTCTCTCAGGAGAGGTTCGAGGTCGTCCCAGGTCATTGCTTTAACTTCTCGAGGTTTCGCGAGTGCCTTTGCCATTTTAAAGACAGCCGGGCCGCAGTACGTCAGGAACAGCGCCCGCTTCTTGGCTGGTGTGGCGTCCTTCAGGTTGTTTGTTTCAAGGAACATTTGGAAGTGATCCATGTAGGATTTCCAATCCTCTTGGTTCGGATCGAACGGAGCGGGTGGTACGATGCTGCTGGACATGGTTTCCGTTGGTGGCGTCATCTTGGCACGTGCTCTGTTTTTCTTCCCGGTTCCTTAAGATCAGATGTCTCCAAATCCCATCCTCGTCGCCAGTGATATAGTTTCAGGCATGGGTGAAATGACTGGAGACAATCTTAGTTGGTGAACTTTCAGCTCTTTATTACATAGTGACTTAAGAGAGTGAACAACAACAACTCTGCCTTATATAGGTGACCTTAATGTGAAATAACCAATAGGGAGCTGTAAGACGCTAGCTCCAGAACCAATAAGAGTCCTTTGTTAAGGGCCAATCGGATTCTCTGAACCCAACCAATCCGATCGAGCCGCTTAACACCCAATCAGAAGTGCAGGGCCAGAACCCTGCACTTTACCCCAAGCTTGCTTTTATTTAAACTATTTACATACATAACAGTATATTTACATATTTACATATTCCCTCATTCTTTTCCTAATTGCCATTTTATTTTATTTTTATTTCTAAACCAGTCATCCCAGTCATCCCAGGCCCTATAATAAATTGAATCTTCTCTGTCTTTTATTTTCATTGTTAGCCTGTCCATCTCTATACAATTTATTATTTTTTTAATAACCATGCCTTCCGGTGGAACCCTTTTTTCCTTCCAGAGTTGTGCGTACAAAATCCTTGCAGCTGTTAATATATGTAACATAATATATCTATCTGTTTTATTGCATTTTTGTGTTATTATACCTAATAAAAAAGTTTCCAGATTAAATTCAATTTTCTGATTCGTGATTTCTTCTATCCATTGTCTAATTGTTTTCCAATATTTTTTCACTTTCTGGCATGTCCACCAGGTATGAAAATAAGTACCTTTTTCTTTTCCACATTTCCAACACTTTGGGTCTGAATTAAACATTTTTGCCAATCTAGCGGGAGGAAGGTGCGATCTGTAGAACATTTTGTATTGATTTTTCTTGTATGCTGTGGATGTAATTAGTTTGTGTTTGCACAATAAAGATTTTAGACAGGCTTTTAAAATTATATGAATACACTCTACAACAATAAAGCAACACTCCTGGATTTTCTCCAATAACTGTTTCTTGAGCTGATCTACTCAAATGGATGACATTCAGTTCTGGTCTGTAAAAATCTCAGCAGCCATTAGAAAACAGCAATGTTGGAAAGTTTAGAGTCTATTTGCTACATTCAGTAGTCTACCAAATGTTTGTAGTCTAGATCTGGTTGCCCTAAATTTGCTGTGAAACTGCACTAGGCATTTAGAAGTATTGTTGTTAGTCAACAAGAACTTCAAAGAAGGAGGCCTCCATATAAAATTTTATTTGTTTATTTAATTTCTATAACCATCTATCTCAAGCAATGACTTTGGGCAGCATACAATTCCAAAATTATAAGACCAATTTTAAAAATATATATTTAAAAAACAATGAAGACATCCAAAATAAATATACATCTTTATGCTTCAAATATTTAGAATTCACTCATCATTCCTTATGTTTGGTAATATTAAATAACAACAACCATGCCTGGGTATGCATTCCAATAACAATTGTTTATTTGCTTCAGAACGACAGATTCAGAAATGATAGCACCCATTCGTTCTGCTAGATACTCTGTCTCCCTTGCCTATGTTTCTTAATTTCCTTCTCCTTCTGTTACTAGTCTTATGACTAAATGGTTCAATTTATTTGCCATGCAATGTCACTACACTTGATTTTGGTCATTTATTACATTTTCTCTCTCTCTTGTTTTGCAGGATGGTCACAGTATAAGTGTGTGTTGGCGGGGTAGAAATGAGTGCTTTAAAGACATTGCAATGTATCAAGGTTTTCAATTTGATGCTCCCTGGCCCTTAAGGACTCAAAAATGTGTTTCACTGAGGTCATGGAAACTTTCTGCTTTTTAAAAAAAATTATTTCTTGCTATCTCATCTCAAGGTTCCCAGAAGTCATCCCAGATGATACTTTGTTATGATGAAATAGATAACCTACTTTATTGCAAATAAACAACAGAAGTTTGCAAGTAGGAAAGTTGAGCACTCATTGACTATATTAGCCAAAGAATGTCTGTTCTGTAGCTTTTAAAAATCTAATCAAGCAATCCAAATCAATCCAATGAGCACAAGTACAACAGTGTTCATGATCTGCAGAAGTAGAAATGGTTGATTTGTAACCAAATGGTGCCATCACACTGACAGAATGAAAAAAGGAATTGCTAAGAAATGGTTTCCCTTTTTATTTGGCTTGAAGCTGCCAGTAGATTTAAGAGTATTCTGTTGATGAAATAATCCTAGCAGGATAAAAATGAGCGAATTGTAATTTGTGAAAATGGGAACTATCGACCTGCACAGCCTTTGACATTTGATTCCAAAAGATGCTATGGAGCTTGCAAGGGCAAAAATATAACACCTCTCATTAAAACTGCTGGGATATTGCAAGGAATACATGGCTGATTTAATGAGATGCATTTTTCAGGTTATATTATATTTGCACCCCATAGGGTTTGAAGCACTTCTTTGGGATCATAAAGTGCTGCACAATCCTATTCTCCTACATCATTCTACGTAACATATCCTGAGCACAATTCAAATGCACAAGGCATTTGTACCATAGGATAATCTATGCTCAGAGGCCAGCCAAAAGATAGGTCCTCTGCAACATGATCCTTTCCTTTCCAAGAACAAATCGCTAAGGATAAGATTTATTACTGGATCCTAGTCTTTCTCTCAAGCAAAGAGGGAAGAAGAGTTCATATTTCACGAACATATTGGGGCATGATGGTCCAGTCCTTAAAAGGGATGACTGGACCATAATGCTTAGATGCTTATATTAAAGTTCACCTACTTTGGATCAGCTGTACAAACAGATAGTTTGTGATAATAGCAATAGCACTTAGATTTATATACTGCCTTACAATGCTTTAACAGCCCTCTCTAAACAGTTTACAGAGTCAGCATATCACCACCAACAATCTGGATCCTCATTTTACCCACCTTGGAAGCATGAAAGTCTGAGTCAACCTTGAGCCTGGCGAGATTCGATCTGCCAAATTGCAGGCAGCCAATAACCAGCAGAAGTAGCCTGTAGTACTGCATTTTAGCCATTGCACCACCGCAGCTCTTATTTCTGATTAGCTTTCAAGGAAGCTTTAAAATTCAGCTACCAGTTTGCAACTCCTTGAAGATCTTGTTTTTTCCTCAGGCATGAGATCTGGAGGTTAGATGAGCCTATTGTTGTGATGTTTTTGTTGTTTATTATTTGGGTGAGGTTTATCTCCAGCTGCTATTATTTCATTATTAATTGTTGTTTGACTTTAATCCTCTTGCAATGTGACATGAGTGGTATATGCATTCAGATAATAAATAATACAACTTGACATATAAGTTCCTAAACTACTTGATATCTGAATATAATTCCCTTTCACCAGTACACAATTTATCAGTTACCAAGATAATTGGAAGAAGTCCTGCTGCATGTGATAAGATCTACAGTAAATAAATATTGTGTTAAGCTGCAGGCGTGTTTTCCCTATTTTGCATTCCACCATTTTCTCTACCTCCTGAAATTCAAGAAATAGCTTATATTGCAACTTTTATGTTATTGTTAAGGAACTTCCTCTTTTTTGTTTTTCTTGTTGGTTTGCTTTTATGAGTGTGTGTGGATATATGTATAGTTATTGGATTTCAATAATTGTACTGCTTCAAGATATGATAGTATGGGAAATGGCATAAAAAGATATTTCAACAGTAAAAATTATATGATTTTAAAATTAATTTAAATCTTAGTTCAAGTTAGATCCTGGTACATTAGAACATTAAACATATAGACAAGAAGCAATGGATGGAAATTAATCAAGGAGAGAAGCAACTAGAACTAAGGAGAAATATCCTTTCAATTAGAACAAAAAAATCAGTGGAGACCTCCCTCCAGAAGTTGTGGGCACTCCAACACTGGAAGTTTTTGTCTGAAATGGTATAGGGATTCCTGCTTGAGCAGGGGGTTGGACGAGAAGACCTTCAAGGTCCCTTCCAACTCTGTTATTCTGTTAACTAGTACAAGCTCTGCTCTGTGAAGACCTTCCCAGGTAGACCAGGAAACACAGGCAGGAAACACAACTAAATGAGCCAATTCTACTTTATTGTAAGACTACATTAGGAAATGTAGCGAGTCTGCAAATCTCCCACCTTTTCTTTTACAGCCTGAGAAGTGAGAAGGTCAGGAGAGAAGTTAGGGAGGTTTCTTTCTGAGTGTCTGCTCATTATACAAAGCTGTGGCCTATTCCCCCTCTTATCTGATCATTCTCTAGGTACCATCTCTTCCCCATTTCCCAAGGTCATTCTTTCATACTATTACAAGAATCTTGTAAAAAAAAAAGGGCTGGAATCAAATCTATATGCTTCCTTACTTCTCACTGCTTCTTGTAAAATTTGATTTTAGCATACAATAAAAGAGAAAGGAAATGTTTAAGCAGGTAAGCAAGAATGGTTGAATCACAATCAGGTCTTCTATCACTAGAAACAAATGGTTACAAGAATATGCAAGAGATTACATTGGTTGGAAATGAGTGGCATCAAAGCTGTAGAATTAGATATGCCAACAGAAGGCTGAGGCATAGGCATGTGAGGAAAAAATATTGGCCTGTTCTCCAAAATATACTTTTTGAGAACAGATAAATTCCTGACAACTGAGAATTATTCTACTTCCTCTCTCTAACAGGTGCTGCAACATAAAAGCAATCAGATTGTGAAGAATTGCTTTTTCTTTCTTCCAAATCAAAATGTGTCTTTGATTTCCAGTTAAAGACATCATAACGTTTTTTTCTTAATATCTGTGCAAATTTCAACATTCTCCAACCTAATTAACTCAATTAAATATTCAACTAACTAAAGCCATGAGGAGTGAGGCACACCAACCATCAAATCTCTATCATTTCAGCCAGCACTTCATTTTACCAATCATTCTTCTGGAACAGCTTTACAAAATCCTTGATTGTACAGTCGTATAAGTAAATAGATGTGAATGCATGCCAAAACTTGTTTCTAATTAAAGCTTTTTAATTTTCTTACTATGAGCACCTATAAATTAATATTCCCTTTCCAATATAAGGAATAGGGGAGGATTTCAGGGGTGGGAAGCTACCGCTTCAGCCCAGTTCTATAGAACTTGTAGCTACAAAGAGCAGCTGACACGGTTCGGTGTTTGGCCCACCCACCTGCCTGGACTCTAGATTGTCCTTTATTCTCTGCTTTTCCCTCCTCAGCTGCTTTGCTCAGCATAGCTGAGGTTGAAAAAGCAGGAAACAAGAGGATTTTCAAACGCTGTACACCTGAGCAGCTGTCTAGGCAACATAGTTGATGATTTCTTACAAACGCTACACACAGATTTGTCCCCAGTTCAGAGAACCGGCAAATCACTCCACTGGTTGGCCCCTCCCCTCCCGGCCCACTCACTCCTTACCTGGTATGAGAGCCATCCAACTTGCCTGGTTTGGTAAGTTGCTCTTTCTCTTTGTTTTATCCCTGACCATCAGCTATTCTGCTCTGCCGGGAGATTTAGATTAGCTAGAAAGCAGGAAATCCTTGGATTTCTTGCTTTCTAGCTAATCTAAAAGCAGAAACGAACCTTCCTTAGGAATGAAGCTTTTCAGTGCAGACTCAGGTAGCTGTTTGCAGATAGATAAATAGATAGATAGATAGATAGATAGATAGATAGATAGATAGATAGATAGATAGATAGATAGATAGATAGATCTCTAAATTAATCTGTGATTCTGTGAGCAACTCAATCTGCCTGCCTGCTTTGGGGTAAAAGTTGCTCTTTTTTATAAAAAAAAAAATCCAATATTTACATACATGGTGTGTTGTGAGTTAATTTTATGAGTTTGCTCGCAAGCAAATTTTATGTGACAGACTCAGATAGCCAATTGAAGACAGATAGATCTCTAAGTGAATCTGTGATTCTGTGAGCAACTCAATCTGCCTGCCTGCTTTGCCTGCTTTTGGGTAAAAGTTGCTCTTTTTTATAAAAAAAAATAAATATTTACATAAATATTTATAATATTTACATACAAACCATACCCACCCAGTCACATGACCACCAAGCCATGCCCAGTCAGCAAGCCACACCCACCCAGTCACATAACCACCAAACCACACCTACAAATTAGGCCACACCCACAGAACCAGTTGTTAAGAAATTTGAATACCACCCTTGGAGGTTTCCATGCTTTACATTAGAAGACTATGAAAAAAATGTGTTTAGCTTTTCAACATACAGTGGATGAAACTGGTTTTATAAGTTTAGGACATGTCATGTATGCATTCCTTATTTTTATGTCATGGGAATGAGATTTCTTTAAACCTGCCATGTTCTCAGTCAATTATTTCATCAATAATTGGAACTAAATTACCTAGGAATTAACTAGGAAAAGATGGAGTTAGAAGGGAGGAATTTGCTGTAGGTGGCTTGCAAAGCTCATTTTGGACTTAACTCTCCTAAGCTCATGCAGTGGTCTTGAAGAATATTAATATAATGCAATGCATCATAGTACCTTTAGGGTGTTCACCTTACAAGTGATTTAATTTATTTTATATCTCATCTAATAGCCTGAATCTCCTCAATTAAGTAAATATAATATGAAAGTGTTTCCCTCTTTCTCTAAGGACTTTAAACCAAGAAGGTCACTCCCTCAGAATTTTCTTACTCGTATATAATTGGGTTGAAAATTGACTCTCTATGCTTTCAAAAGAATGTCGAAAGTACAATATGTGATTGGACTATCTTTGAATACCGTGAAGGTACAGCAGTTGTATAATGAGGTCAAAATAGATAGATATTGCAGGAAATTCACCCATGAATTAAGTCCCTCCCTTGAATCAAAAGGTTGCTACAAACAAGACACTCCATGTTTTAAACACATACTGTATGGTTTGGGATAGGTGATGCTATACACACACAAAAACAACATGTACGGGCGAGGATAAAGAATGTCCTTCTGTATTCATTTCATGGAAATAGAATTGTTTCTGTTGACTGGTGTTTAGACCAAGGCTGTTATCTGTAGAATGCATTGTGGAAGAAAGATGGCTGTACCTATGGGAGAAAATTGTAGAAGAAAAGATTGAGCTCCATCTTCTGGCAGAAAAACAGGCTTGCACACAAGTTTTATCAGGTTGCTAAATTTTAATTTTCAGATCTGAAGCATTTCATGACAAACCAAGAAGAAGCCAGACTGTTATTTCAAAATATTGTCCAAGGCAATCAGACTAGAAAAAGGAGATAGTATTGGATGGCACAGAGAATAAAATGTCTGGCCAATAAAAACAGATACGGGCTCTCTCTATTGGAGAAAGCAAAAGAAATTGAAGATCTATTGCACACAGTCAACATAATCCCTGACACTATTTTAACTGCTGCTGTTTTTAAATTAACTATGAAACCCTCACCCACAAGGAGTTTCTATGTCAATTTTTACTCTTGATTTTCATGGTACGATGATTTAATTATTCTGCAGCTCTCATTCTCTATTTTTTTTAATTAAAATATGTTAATGAGTCATTGCTATTTTTATGAATTTTGGACTCTATTAGCTCTCTGGCTTTTTTTATTCAGTCAAAAGGGTGTTGCATGCCTACTGCACTAGAATTTATTCTGACCCTTACTAATCCAAAACAGAGTTCAACCCAAATCAGGTCTTCTTAATCTGGAAAGATTTTGGAGGGAGGGGGTGTCTATTAACCAGGGTGCGCAAAAAAAAATACAATTTTATTTTCACATATATGTCTACATTATGTTTTTGTGTATATGTTTGAATCATTTTTTTGTCTCCTGGCGAACTGCCTGAACTAATCCCTACAGTTTTCTTGGCAAGGTTTTTCAAAAGAGGTTTACTGTTGTCTCCTTCGAAAGGCTGACAAAAAAATCTGGCCCAAGATCATTCAGTGGTTTTGGTCTAGTCTCACCTTAGCCTCCACAGTTTCTAGCCTGATGCCTTACAACATACTGACTCTCTGTATTACTATATTACATATTTGTTAATATTTTGATAATTGTATTGGAGCATAACTCATTTTCTTTGCAATACAATCTGTATGTATCTGTACACATTATTTTGTATAGTTAGATTTTAGATGTATTTATTTTTTTGTCCCACCATTATTATCTTTATAAATAACTTAAGGCAGTGGATACTCCTTCCTCCTCCTATTTTCCCCACAATAACAAGCCTGTGAGTTGGGTTGGGCTGAGAGCAGTGGTGGGATTCAGCCACTTCACACGAGTTTGGGAGAACTGGTTGTTAACTTTCTGAGCAGTTTGGTGAACTGGTTGTTGAAAGAAATCATTAGGGCAGAGAACCAATTGTTAAATTACTTGAATCCCACCACTGGCTGAGAGAGCAACCAGCCCAAAGTCATTCAGCTGGCTTTCATGCCTAAAGCAGGCCTAGATCTCACATCTCCTGGTATCTAGCCTGGTGCCTTAACTACTAGACCAAACAGTCTCTAAATACATTTTAAATACTTTTTTTTTTTCTGAAAAGGGATCTGCAGGTTTCGCCAGACTCTCAAAGGAGTCATGGCATTAAAAGAAAGAAAGAAAGATCCTCCTGCAAAATGCCTTACATAATGATTATTGGGGGAAAGCACTACCTAGCTTCCATATAATCATTCTAATGAACTGGTGATTGTGCGTAAATGTAGATATGTGCTAAAGTGTGGATAAAAAGGACTAAGGATGAACCAAAACGTTTCCTGATACGAAAGGTAGATCAACTTGGTTTGTTAGAGCAAGGGCACAAAGGGCCAAGGAGGAACAAAAGAGATCCAGGTTCTGAGACACATTTTCAGGAGAACAACCCTGACACTGGAAGGTAGGGTCACAAGAGGTAAAGTCAAAGAGAAAAAAAGGGTTCTCACCTCATATGCTCCTTATGTTCAGACACCAGACCCAAAGAGATTGTTCCTGCAGAAATAATAATGATGACCATTTCTTTATTCAAAAGAAAAGCATAACCTTTCAAAAATAAAAATAAAAACAGACATACATCTCCCAGGAGGAATTATATAAGAAATTATATAAGTCTATCATTGAGTAGTCTCACTGATGTTAGATACACAATGATAACTTAAATGATTATCACTTGCCCTAGTATATTCAGATTTAAGAGAACCCTAAGTTTTATTAGAATAAGTACTGGATGTTAAATTTACTGGAAGACCAATTGTCTAGCAGTTCAAAGTACTAAAATTTGGAAATGTTCAAGCATTCTCTCTCCACAGTCTTCCCATCAAAGGTGTCGATAATCTGAGCGACTGTATTTTAATAAAATCAGTCCGTTTTGTGTGACTGCTTGCAACTTGCAGTAACAGCAGTGCGATCTAAAGCTTTCCAAACTGTATATTCACCACCTGTCTCTACAAACAAGAACAAAACAACACAGAAATGACGTACACATCCAGCACATTAAAAATCATACCACGGTAGAGGTTGAGACGCCATTATGTGGCAGCCCCATTTCCTCAAATACAGATTGCTGTCAGTTGTTGAAAAATATAGAAATTTTTATATGGTGACTAGCCTGGATGGAAAATGCCTTTTTAAAGGTTACATCTGCACCATGAACACTATTTCACATGGAACTTTGTTTCAGTGAGTTTCTGAAGGAATCATAAATCAATTGGTTATTTTTTCCAAGGGAGACCAAAATTTTCAAAGCTGCTATTTCGACAAGACAAACAGGTAATCAAATCCTTGTGTTCTAGACATACAATAAAGTATGTGATATTATAAATCAGGCCATTAATAGACTAACTACATAGCAATGTTTTTGAGGTACCTTTTATATCTCGTGAGATAATCTAATCACTCATATAGATGCATTTTTTTATTTGTGTACATTTTAAGCTACAATATACCTTGGCCCATCATTCCTAGCTGAAAAGAGACTAATACCTGTAAATCAGACTGAAAGAAGCATAAGTGATATGGGTGTGACCGTTCAGCATTAACAGCTTAATGACCAGTGCAAAAAAAGTAATCAAATTGGATTGGTCATGTAACCAGCACGAGTTATGACCCTAATGGGCAGGCTCCATTATGGTTGTAATGGAGGATACCTGTTGGTGTATCTGAACCTTATTTAGACTTTTGCAGGCGAATATGCCAGTCTGGGAAGACTAGTTAGCTTATTGTTCCATATCTATTTTGCAGGAATCTTCCCAGACTGGCATATTCGCCTGGGAAAGTCTAAATAAGGTTCAAAAGCATTCAGGGAGCAGGAGTGTTATACCTTGCCCTCTTGTGTTTATGCAACAAATCCATGTTAATTTCCCATTTGATCCCTCCTCCTGACTGGGACAGTTGCTCTCCAACAGTAACAGGCAACAGCCAATAACAGCAGACAGCATAGCATCACAACTTATTTTTACATGAAGCCAAATAACTGAGGTGGAATGTTCACTCGTTTTCAAGCTGTATGGAAAATCAGTCAGATACACCAACAAGTATCTTTCATTACAACCATGATGGAGCCTGCCCATTAGGATCACACTTTTGCTGGTCACATAACCAATCCAATTTGATTACTTTTTTTGCACCAGTCATTAAGCTAATCACGGCAGACATTAAGCAAACCAATGGTTTACTATGGGCATGATTTACCAAAAATCAGAAGTAAACGCCAGTTTTTGGCAAAACCATCATAAAACACACTCGTGACCATGAGACTGTGCAAATGGCTGTAAACAACAAATATTGTCACATGATCATGGGGAGGGAGAAATTGTTGGAAGTTCAAACCTGGGTCATTAGTACTACCCACATATGTTTATCGAAACTTCAAGTGTTTGCTAAGTGATTGGTTGTTTGTCGAGGATTACCAATATATACCTACCTCTTGGTGTATATATACCTGGGTCAAACTTTCTGCATTGAATAAAAGAGAAAAGCAATTATCTTTGAAAACTAGAGGAAAGCCAATTGCCAGTATAAATAAGGCCTTAGGTGTCCTATATAGACTTTTGCTAATATTGTTTATTAATGCAATAATCCAGAAGCAAATAGGAATATATTGTGTAGGGAAAAATGGAGAAGTGTATTATTGCAATGATATCAAAGTAAGACATGAAGACAAAATTCCACAGGAAATTTTTAAAAGCAGGTGTGAATCAAAGATGACATTAGAGTGCAGTGAAAATTGAATTCATCCTTTCTTGATCAGCATGGCTTCATTATTCAACTTTGCTTTGAAATGACATGCAATATGAGGCCATTCTCATGAAGATAAATCTATGAGGTCTTTCTATTCTTTTTCCTTTATAAAATGAATCAACTAAAATGATGACACCAGGAAAAGGATTTTTTTTAAAAAAAAATCTCAGCAGTACACATGAAAAGACAAATAATTCAAGAATAATGATGCTTGGAATGATTTTTCTATAAGGCCCTGCGATAAAGAAGGATCACACCATGACTTTCTGTTATTTAAACTAGATAATTAAAGTTAACTCCATTAACTTTTCATTTTGAACAGTGGCACCGGCTTGCAAAATAGACTTCATACATTTTCTTACTGTACAAGTGGGAAAGTAGCTAAAATATCAGATCCCTGACTAACAACTGACTCTTGACTATATTGGAAAGCAGCAGCAGCAATGAAAGAGGCCCATGAATTAAATGAAGGAAGATCAAAAGCAGCATTGGGCCATTATGACACCAGTCTCATCTCTTTTCTACTTGTCTCAAGATGTCACAAAAGGCAAGAGCTTGTGGCATGAAGGTGCATGGCTACTTTCATCAGAATGTCAAAAGCTGTCAAATATGGGTTTCTGCTAACATTTTCCTATAAAGCCTTGGTTATTCCCTATATTCTTATGATCTACACAGGGATTTGAAAAGCTGTCAAGGCCAGAGATTGATTGGCTGATTTTTAAGTTAGTTTATTGTTTCTGTTGTTTTTGTTTTACTTTTTATCTTGCCTTTACATTAAATGAAATTCAATGTAGCTAAAACCTCTAGGACAAATATAAAGTAATGGAATAAAATAGAATACATAGAAATAAAATAATGGAATAAATTAGTAAATAAAACATCACTTACACCTTTAAATAAAACAGTAAAAAGAAACAGGAAAGAGAAACTATTTGAATTGAGTTTGGTTTCTAGTGACAACTTGGATGCTTCTATGCAGAACTGAAAGAAGTATCCATTCGTTACACAGCATTACTATAACCTGAGTCTTTTAGTACTATGGAGGGTCCTTTCAATGGACCCTGATAGGCTACTTAAAATGTATCTTGAAGAACAGTTAAGTAGTTCCCATTCTGCCACATGATTTAATCAAGGCCATTTCATTGCATGGCTTCTTATTTCAGTCAACCACAAAGCCAAGGGCATGTTCAAGTCAAGGGTCCAAAATATCAGTACTCAAGCCTACATAGAGACACCTGCAGGCATTAGATCTTTAAAATAGCTGGCCAAGAATAAAAAGGCATTCCAACTAGAAAAATACTTATCACAGGGCCAAAGGATGGCCTCAACTAGAGGAAGATCCCTAACCCTCTAAATTCTGGAGCAAGGAATATGAACACATGGCTTGATGCAACATACAATGTACAGCCAGTTAATGGAAATTTCTTTTCTTGGATAAAATCTGTAAATTTTACATGCAGATACTGAAGAGCAGCATTTTTAAAAGGCCATGAAGTATCCACACTGATGTCAGTTGATATGTTGCATCTTTTAAAGACATACAAAGGTACATGACTAGATGAAGTACAAATTAAACTAGGTCAAAAATTCTCAATTTTGGGGGGAAATTTCACTCAAGTTGGTAAGGCTAGTAATGCTACTACTAAGTTTACATATCACTAGAAACCATGATGTAGTTAGCTTGCTTTAGATTAGTGTGAGGTGTGGCTCTACATATTATGGTTTAGTGCAATGTGTAATGAGCAAGATGGATAAAAACTATGATTGCCAATGATGAACTGCTGTTAAAAAAAAAGGCAGCCAAAAGTAGTAGGTTGAGAAAAAGGTTATATCTGTTCTTTAGCCTTAATGTAAGCTGTTCTTAGAATCAGATCTCTCACAGGCATAATAGCTCTGGTGGATTTTTGACAGGTCCATACAAGGTAATTTTGTGCTTATATGGATTAGTTTCCTCTGAAAGTTAGAACTTATCTGAAGGTTCCCTTCTGATTTTTTAGGGTGACATCTTTTTCCTGCAAATGAGAAGTTTAATGAGACGTACACTTCAAGTTCTATGTGGCAAGTGTATTTTCAGAGAGATTGAGGTCTCTAGTTAACAGATACCTCAATCTCTCTGTAATTACTCTTGCCAGGTAAGACTTAAAGCATACATCCCATCTTGCCACAATGGGATAAGTAACAAGATAGATATAATTACCTGATTGTGAGTTATCAGGCAGGAGAGTGTGGGTTTGAGTCAGTTTCAGAGAAATCCATCTGCCATTGATAACAATAGGCAGACAGATTAGGATTTACTAGCAACAGGCTTGGAAAATAGCAGTTTTTGACCATTTAACCACTGAGACTTTCTTTCTGTGATTCGGGTTTTAGTAACATTTATGTTACATGACTTATCACACATAGACCCACATAGAATGAGATTGGAGTTTGAAGATTGCATTGCTTGTTGGTGAGGTGCCTGATTTTTATTTTTAGTGGGTTTTTCATTATTGTTATATAGATAAGCATCCATATAATCCATTCAAATAAATAAGCAGAAACTCTACATCAAAATTACCTTCTAGAACAGGGATGTGAAACTCAAGGCCCAGGAGATAGATCTGGCCCACAGGGTGCTTAGATCTGGCCCATGGAGCCACCCTGAAAATAATGAAGGACTGGCCCATGGTGCCTCTGCCAGCAAAAACATGGCTCTCCTGAGCTCCGTTTTTACTGGTAGAGGATTGCAGGAGGCCTTCCCAACCAAAAACGGAGCTTGGGAGGCCATTTTCTCTGGAAGAGCACTCAGGCCACAAGCACCCCCGACATGCCCACCTTGCCCATCTCCACCCCAGCCCCTGAGGTTAAACACAACTCTGATGCAGCCCTCTGTTATGTTCTGAACAGGGGTGCAAGGATGGAGACGAGCCAGTGAAACAGTGAACTTCAAACTCTTTATTTACATGTGAAACAGCTCAGCTCAATGGCCGCAACGGCCCCCTTTATATAGGCAACTCTTAACTTATTTAACCAATGAAACACAGGGAGCGCTAGCTCCATTAACCAATGGGAGAGGCTCGTTAATAGCCAATCAGATTCCCCTGAACGGACCAATCTGATGTCGCTATTATCGGCCAATCAGAAGTGCAGGGCTTGAACCCTGCACTTTACTTCAAGCTCTTAATTATCTTTATTAAGCATTTATTGATTCACAACACCCTCAATGAAATTGAGTTTGACACCCCTGTTCTAGAACACATGTGGTCAGCAAGAGTTTTAACAGTGCGCAGTGGCTGAAATTGTTTTGTTTTTTTTACACTCATGTTTTCTATAGGAGTTCAAGTTCTCATTGCGGTTTTATGCATGTAATCACCCACAACAGAATCTAGTAAATCAAATAAGCACATCAAATTTTGTAATATCCTGAAAATGAAGCTGATCCAGGATACAGTAGTCAGCTGAATTCTGAATATTACGTTGCATGTATCTGAAATAACTTTCATTTCAGATATTTGTTTGTTTGATTGTTTGTTTATTATTTATTTATTTATTTGACTGGTGTGCCACCCATCTCACCTGTACACAGGCCATTAGCCATAATATTCAACACCTTCAGCTTTTAGACACTAAAAATGCCCTTTAGTGAATATCATCAAATGCTGGGTGTTCATAAGAGCTTCTAGATTCTTAAAAAAATAGCATTCGGGCAACTGCTTTCTAGGTTTAGTACCCTTCCTGCAATGGCCCTCTCTTTGCACCTAAATACAGCACAAACAAATCTTGGCAACATGTTTTTGATGTTGAAGTTGCCTTCATTTCTTCACTCATGAGTAAGATAGATTTACAAGTCTTCCTTTGCTGCACCTAGGTTAAAATACTTCCACTCCTTAATTTGATATCCTTCAAGAGCAGGCTTGAAGAGTACAAATCTGCTTGTGTTTGTAACCCATTACCTTGGCAAAAAAAAAAGTTAGTTGAGACAGATTGAGAACAAAGGCTATAGTAACAGGATAAAGATCAAGATCAACAGGAGAAACAATGTTTTGCACGTAGTTTACTGCCAATTCAAGAACGAATGAAGGATAGCATTCAGTAGGGAGCTAGGAGTCTGTTTTGGAACAGTAGGATTAGCCACTAAATTAAAGCCAAACTAAAGTTTTATTTATTGCCTCAGATCCTTATTGCTGTTTTATGCTTTTGATTTATATTATGTTCTTATTGGTTGGCTCTAGGTTGGCTCTCTAACCTGGCTGCCTGGATGAGAAGACAAAGATTTGAGATAGAATTGGGTTCTGAAGGGGAAAGCTACAAACAAAGGTGTGGAACAAGTGGTACATGACTGACTGACAATGATGGGAACTTCGAGATGAATGCACAAAATAAATATAGGGACACAAGAAAGAATAGTGGAACATGCTATTGCCAATGAAAATTTCTTAAATATGGTAGAAGACCTGGAGTTATCATCAAAGATCAGCATGTAACTGAAGAATGATAATAGATGAAAAATTGGTAGAATATACTTTTCACATCCCTAAAATCCCAGGGCCAATGCCAGCTGTCTCAAAAGGGCTCCAATCTGAAACCTAGTGGGACATTGATCAGCAGGGTCAAATATACTCAATTTGAAAGCATTGAGACTTTTTTTCAAACAATGCATGGTAACAATGCATGCATTTAACAATGGAGTTGCACTCTCCATTAACTAGAGTTACTACCTCTCTTTATAAATGAAGTCATCTGGAGATGTTGTTAATAGTTTATTACTGCAAAGATTTCCAAGGTGTCTCACAATGTGAATACATAATTCATATTAAAGTTGAAGAGCCCTTTATAATCCATTAAGGAAGACGAGAGGAAGCGGCATGAAACAAAACATGTTTTTTTTCCCTAGTACTCAGTACCATGGCTACAAGAGATAGCCTAAATGTCTAGACAGAATAATTCTCATCAGTGTCATCAATGCTGGAAAAGATACTCCAGCAATGGAACATGAGAGAAAACAGGTGGCCTTACAGAGCAAGTTATCCAGTTTTACTAAATAACAGGAGAAGGCTACTGAAATGTTTCAAAAAGGCCACTATTCATGATATGCACTGATCTGGTCCAACTGAGTTTCCTATAGAAAAAGAGCATTATGTGCTTTCAGCCTCATTTTGGAGCTATATTTTCAGAAATGACTATAAGTAGTAAGGAATAGTGAGAATAATTAAGTTGTTAAACAGCAGCACTCATAGGGAGCAAATATGTAAGAGTTCAAACTGGTCAAAATAATGTTGTGATATTATGCCACAAGACCCACTGGTTTTCACAGGCACAGGCAAAAGGAGTGGATCTTGTAGCATAATGGTATAACCCTGCTTTTTGCAATTTTATGAAAGCAAACAGAGCTATGGACACTGTGTACATGCATCTAAAGTGATAGTCAGATAGCTCTTTGTCAACTTGAAAAAGTTATTCTGGGATGAAATGGCTGGAAAAGGAAAAATGCATGTGAGTCAAAACTCATCTCCTGTTTGTTATTTCATCATTCCAAAATGTCTGAGCATTCAAGGCTTGGCCTAAGACCTTTTGCTATCTGGGGTGAAAGACCTAATGAGGCATACCTATCAATTCCATGATCAACTGGATTTTGAATTTTACTTCAGCATTGGCTTAAAGGACTGTGAGTTGCAAATCTCTTAACTGGCTATTCTATCTGGTTCATGCATCATGATGATGATGATGATGATGATGATGATGATGATGATGATGATGATGATGATGACAAAAATAACAGAATAAATGTTGGAAAGCATCTTGGGGGTCAACCTCATGCTCAAACAAGAGACCCTCAACCATTCAAACAAAAGGTTATCCAATCTCTTCTTAAAAGCCTCCACTGTTGGAGCATCTACAACTTTGGAGACAAGTCATTCCATCAATTAATTATTCTCACTGTCAGGAAATTTCTCATTTCTACATTGATTCTCTCCTTGATTAGTTTCCATCCATTGCTTCTTCTTCTGCTTAAATATTGGTATGCCTTCTATGCTGCCTAGAATCCAGATGAAGTCAAAAAAAAATTTCTAGCTTTCCTTTTATTGCTATTTTCCTGCTGTTGCTAAATTACAGGTCCAATGTAGACAAATAGTAAATATAGCTGTTTGTCAGTCTGCAAACAGCATTGCAAAACTTGTTTGTCTTATCGCATAATACTTTAGATGGATGCTAATCAGAAAACTTTTTTACTCTCTCCCATATGCACAAAATAAACATTTAAAGGAAAGTTGGAAAAGCAGTCTAAATATGTTGAGCTATACAACAAAGTCTAAATATGTTGAACTGTACAAGTTCATCAGGGCTGACAAATGACTGGGGGGGGGGGGCGGAGTGAAACAGCTTGTTCAAATACCTTTAAGAGAGATTTAAAGCGCAAAACAAAATAATTTTATTTATTTTTATTAAACATATTTGTATGCTACCCCAAATAGAAACTACTCTTGACTGTCCACATAGCAATACAGTACAAAGCAAACTTATATATAGACATTAAAACATTATATAAAGACATTAACAATATCATCAAAATGGAAAGAAATTGAAAAATGATAATAATAACTCAAAGGAAGCTTCTTACATCCTTCAGTAACCCAATTCTTCAAGTTCAAGTTACCTTTCTTTCTTCTGAACTCTAAAAACACAGTGAGAAACATCTCAAGCGGATCTATAAAGGTTATTTTAACTTAGATAAGGGCAAGCAAGTCCAAAGTTAAAATATACAACTTAGTGCAATTTAAGCATAGGTTGATTTCTGTATACTGCTTCGTGGATCTATTTAAGTTCAAATGTAGAATGAAAAACACCTGGCTTTAAAAAGCTAATTATCCTTTATTTAATTATTATTTCAATGTTTATGGCAACTTGGGTATGCTTATCCAGGCAAACAAAATTTAAATCTCCATTGTATTAAATAGTTGAATCTAGTTCTAATTTCAGAATCAACCACATATCAAATGTTCTGAGCTCATCATTTGAACAATCCTTTTTTTCCTGGAGCACAGTGCTATATCTCTTTAACCATGCATTGTTAAATAAGAAACTCTATTTAAGTCTATTGATTTCAAAATAATTTACTCTTTATTTATAGGATTATAGCCTCAGGAGGAAGCTGAATTCCTGGAATTAAAATAACTCCAGACTTTTTATTTTGAGAGCACATTTTTTACAAACATGCTAAAATAGCTAGGCATTTTATTTGCTATGGGTGACTAGATATAATCCTATAATTTCCAGTGCAATAATGAGAGGTTTAATTTTCTATTTCTTTCCACTGTGAGGAAGTGTGTGGCCTGAATATTTATACCATTTGTGCACACACTTTGCATGGGTATTAACACAAAACCCAGACTTTCATCTTCTCTTTTTCATGATGACAAAAATGCAGGAAGATGGAGAATCCAGAACTGTGATTTGAAGGTACTTGAATCATGTTCTTCACTGGTTTTAGTTCTCAGGTTGTTTGAGGTAATACTTCTCTTTCCCATGGAGAGTATAATTCCAAAATCTATCCATTCAGACAGAGGATCAGTCTAGTCCAGAGGTCTTCAAACTTGGCAACTTTAAGACTTGTGGACTTCAACTCCCAGAATTCTCCAGCCAGCTATGCTGGCTGATTCTGGGGGTTGAAGTCCACAAGTTTTAAAGTTACCAAGTTTGGGGACCCCTGGTCTAGTCTGTCCTAAGTTCAATGTTTGTTCTATGGACTCAACATTTATTAGATGAAGGATGAGCAAAGTCTTTAACTGAGGCTATTTTCCCATTAGTGACTTACAGTATCTTCCCAACATTATCCAGCCATCTTAGAACTAATATAAACCACTTTACTATTATTTGGCACAATAATGGCTGGATGACTCTAAAAGATGCTACAAATCTCTTGTGAGGAATTGATTTGTAGATAGGTAAGAGACCATAATTTTGTCACTATGGGTTACATTAGCTGAGTCAAATCAACTTCAGGCAACCTTGGAGAGCAATTTTTAAAAATCTAAGACCGATTCTTATCAAAAGTTTTATTTGTGATGTGGCCAGTCCACAAATTTAAAAGTTGCCAAGTTTGAAAAACACTGTTTTAAATACTGAGGTCTATTTTGACCATGTTTTCCTTGATCCCCAAATTTAAAGTCTTCTTGAAATTAGGGGACATCTTTTATGGCTATTATATGAGAGTGCCATCTTTTACTAGGCCATTTTCTGTCCTCCAGTTTGTAGTCTCCTCATTTCCCATGCCTCAATTAAATCCCAAGAGAAGACATTGTGGGGGATTTCTCCCTGTGGAGCTCCAGGTGGATGAGAACATGGATACTGACAACAAACCAAGATTACATTGTGAAGTAAATCCCAGCTGTATCTACTTGCATATTGAGTGATATCATTCTTGGCATTTGTCTCATTGTATCATGACACCCATTTTGTCATTTGCCCCTATGGATCTATCCTTGGATAAAAGGGATGGAGAGATGGGACACAGGACAAAGAAAAAGACATGCTCTATTGACATGCAAGAATAAAAGATGCTCAGAAATGCTACTTAGGGGGTTTATAAAGGAATTCTAAAGCAACCTAAGGATGAAATTGAAAAAAATAGAACAGTCTTATAGAGAAAGAAAGGAAACCTTCAGGAAACTGTAGCAGACTTCGGTATATTATCATCTGGGGAAACTGTGGAATAGAATTTGATTGAGCTTTTTTTATCCTGAAGCAATTTCTGAGGTTGTTAAACTGATAATGCTATTATGAACTGAAAGTTACAAAGGCAAGTCAATAGCTATGCCAATGTTTTCATAATACATTTTGATTAGGAAAGTGCAATGCTCATGGCGCAAGTACGGCTATTCACAAGCAACCTAAAATTTGACAGGAAGTGTTCTGCCAAGATAAATGTTTGTAAAGGTTTGCAATGTGAACATCCTACTCGGTTTTATCTTGATTTTTTTGTTTGCAACATGTTGTTTACTATTAGGCTTGTCTAATCTGTTTGTTTAGATTGGAAAGTGGTTATTTGGCAAAGTACTGCGTGCTGTAAACACCCCAGTAACAAATAAGTTCTTAAATAAATGCATTTTGTAATCAGAAGAGTCCAATGTATCTTATCACTTCCCCTACTGCCTGCCAGATTGGGTATGTTTAGCAACTTAACTACTAGATGTTTCGGCTGTATCCGATTAGTTCTCTTGCTATTGCCAGAAGGCTGGCAGATCATATATCCAGCATTTGCACATTCGAAGACCTATTCTTCCTGGAACCAGTTTGTAAGATAAGAACAGGCAACTGGAGCTCCAGATGCCTATTATGACCTTCAATATATTTTTTCCCAGCCATACATGTGTCTTGATTCCAAATGGTTGTCCTTGCTTTCCTAGCACCTTGACTTCTTTTCTAAAACTGAGATGCTCTCCCACCCACTTAGTGGTCTTTGTTCCTCTTTCAAAAGAAGTAGTGGAGCCAACCAAGGTTTACATTCAATTTTTTTATGCATTCTGATGGAACTGTATAGCAGAAAAAGGAGTGTGATCCCCAGGCCACATGAGATAAGGATACAGTTGAGGAGGAAAACCTTTCTTTCAGGTTATTTGTAGGACTGTATTAAAACATGTCAAGAACTCAATTCCTACTTGGGAGCAGGTGGTACTTACTGCTGAAGAGAAAAATAAAGGAGCCCTATTTCCCTAGCTTAGAATCACCATTCTTGGGTGATTATTGGGATCAATATTCTAGCAGGATTTATCAATGATACTTTCCTCTTGAGTCATATTTCCAGGTTTTAGCATCAATTTTTTTACACAAAGGCCCCCAATCTATTATAGAGATTTTTTAAAGCAGGGTCCTATTTGAAACCTAGAGAGCTATCATCAGCACAGCATATAATGTAGATGACAAGACCTAGCCTGAGAAAGGGATCAAATGCATCATCAGTCAGAAGTCCCTGTGCACACACAAGAGATCTAAGTCCCACCATGAATTCCTTTCTATTCTTAACCACTACTAATTTCCCTTAACTGTCAGTAGTTCAGATTCTTATAGAGAGCTTAGGCTTGCAATAAATCTTTATACTCATCTGAACTGTCTGAATCTCCTGATTTCCCTGTGCTTGATGCATAATGAGCTCACAGATTCATGATCTGACTTGCTCAAATTCAGCTTTCTGTATTCCTAAGTCATTTTGAATCCCATAATGCCCCCAAAACAGTTCTCCATTGGATGTTATAGGAACTATACAGTAGGTGAAAGCTACTTGGTGCTAATCAAACAAATGTCTATTACATTATACTTCCGGCATACCACAACTACTATATTGGATCTGAAGCTGTTTTTGTTTTCCCCATGGCCCACGAGAATGCATAAATCATTTTTTTCTTATCAACTCAAGTGGTGCTGGATGTCATAGACATAGACAGCCATGGAATTGAGTAATCATATAATTATAGCCTCAGTCTACTGTAGAAGCATTGGGTTCTCCAGTTTAGCCTTCCATTCCTTTCAGTCTTGACTAGCACTGCCCAATAGTTTGGAGAAGTTGTCATCCACAATATCTTCAGGGCATCAGTTGCCATTTCCTAGTTAAAAGCAATGCAAAGCTGAATAATATTCATGCTGTAGAACGGAATACAGAAGGGACCTTGGAGGTCTTCTAGTCCAGCCCCCTACTCAAGCAGGAGATCCTATACCATTTCAGACAAATGGTTGTCCAGTCTCTTCTTAAAAATTTCCAGTGCTGAAGCACCCACAACTTTGAAGGCAAAGCTGTTCAAGTTGGTCTTGACTATATGTATTACAAATTTGTGAAACTCCAAGAAACTAATGAAAACTGCATTAATGTCTAACAGGCTAACACAAAAGTTGATGGATCTTCATCAGGAGAAGAAAGTTACTTTTGGGAGAGCACATAGGAAAAAGAAATGTGATTTTTTTTTTCCCATGGGGAGCCCCTGTAGGAATTTATTGGTTTTATACACTTATTTATTCTGCAACATGGTTGCCCATCTTAATATAATTCTACAGAGCTAACAAAAAGCATATTTATTTATTTCAAAAATGTTTATGGTTATCCATCTTCAGTAACTCTGAGCAGCTAAGAAATCATAAGCAAACAGTGTTAAAAATAATCCTGTACAAAGAAAAAGAAAACAAAGAATCAAATAACCAATTCATGAACAAATAAATGTATTAATAAAACATAGCATAAATAACCATCGACAACTATCAGCTTTAGAAAAGAATAGTGAAGTATTCCTTTGGATTGTCCAAAAATAAAATTGACATATCGGTCTCCATTCGTACTAGGTATTCAAGGCTAGAGATGGATTTAAACAGATCTGACATTACTCAGCCATCAAGTGACTTTGGGTAGTTTTCAGACCTCTTAATCTAGTTAATCTAATTCTCTCTAATTCTCTTTAGGTAGGGCAGGGGAGAGAAAGAAAAATAACAAGCATAAAATAAAATAGTGCTGCAGCCAATGGGGTACCAGAAGCAATTGTGACTCTGCATAGCCCCACTGAAAAAGGCATATCTCATCTCTCTTATCTATAGTGCAAAACAGTAAAACAGTACTTCTCAGCCTTGGCAGTTTGAAGATGTGTGGACTTCAGAATTCTCCAGCATAGCTGGGGAGATGAAGTCCACAAATCTTCAAACTGCCAAGGTTGACAAACATTGGTATAAAACATTTCTATTTTGTCAAAAGAAACCTGTGATGGATCTAAAGTAATCCAACCCATTTCTTTCTCCTGCCACATGGCTAGTGAACAGATGTGCAATCTTCAGCCTACGGTCCTCATTATTCAACTAATGCAATAGATGCAAAGAAATAACATACTACTTCTTATCTACATAGATTTCTTGCGGATTTTTTATACGATACAAACACTATGGAACATCCAAATGATTTAGGGGTTGGCATATGAAACTGTATAATTTTCTTGGCAATGATACAAAAGTAATTTGCTGTGGCCAGCTTCTGGGGTTTTGTTTCCAGCTTCTCAATTTAGCTAAAGTCCTCTGGCTTACAGGAGAGTTTCCATCCAAGTGTTAACTAGTCTGATCCTATTTAGCTTTTTCCAAGCTTGGCTAGATAGTTTGAATTCTCACACACCAGCTCATTGGGTAATTTTAGTGAGTCACCATCTCTCAGCAAAACTTGCTAAAATGCAAATATCGTAAGTAATTTATTTAAACATGTAAATGAAGACTCAATCATCCAGGCCAAAAGTATCTAAAAAGGTTGAATCATGGCAACTTGATTACTTGGATGAGTAACAAAATGTCTCAGTTTTAATAAACTTTCATCCAGTTATCATGATTTAACCTTTTAGATACTTTTGGCCTAGATGATTGAGTCTTCATTTACATGTTGCTTTTCATTTTGGGGAGAAACCCTCTGCAGACTGCATGGCAAGAGTTGATTCATTCCAACAACTCTTTGACTCTTGGCTTACCCAAAATTTTCATTTTGACTGAAGAAGTTACTTGGGTGAATAACGAAACATCTCAGTTTTAATAAACTTTGGTCCAGTTGCCATGATTTAATCATTCTAGATAATTTATTGAAAATATATGATGTCCCTAATTCTTTTAAAAGAGACTGGAAGTGCTTTATTTTTAATTTCAAGAAAGCAATTGTATTCCTGGAATACTTCTTCAAATAATGGAAAATACAGCCAGAGAAAGGAGGAGAGAGAAAGGGAGATGGAGTATGTTCAGAATTTTTTTTTTCTTTTCTTTGACAGTCAGACATTCTGAGGCATAAGAACATTGAATTCAGTCTGATTTCAGAAAGTTGTGCCTTTTCTGCAGCTTTGCAAATTCAATCAAGCTGCACCATCTGCATAGAGCCAAAAGAAAAATCATGCAGATACCGAGTCTTAAGCTATTTTTTGAAAAAAAGTTGCTCAGATAAAGCAGGCTAGGACATGATCACAACAATGGAATCCTACCAATAGCCTCCTGACAGCTCACTGCAAAGTTTGATTAGTGGTTTATGTTCATTGATATGCTTTCTGAGTCATTCTAGCATCCCAAAAAAGAAGAATAAAACACCTGCTTCCTTCACAAAATATTTGCAGTGCCTGAAACAAAAGCCCGGATTAAAACAGACGAGAAAAGCAATCTGGTGTATAGTAATTCACACAGTAAACATTGAGGTACAGATATTTTTAGTCTTTCCTGTGATGGCGTATAGGAGCATAGGATTTTTTTTTTTTAAAAAAATGGAGCTCTAAACCTTTGCAGCTTGGTGGCCCAACTGGGGAGGAAGAGGAACCAGACCATGTGAGCAGTGGGTCAGCACATGCGTACACACATGCAGCTTGATTTCGTGAGC
The DNA here is from genome assembly GCA_033807585.1 of Hydrophis major. Taxonomy (NCBI): domain Eukaryota; kingdom Metazoa; phylum Chordata; class Lepidosauria; order Squamata; family Elapidae; genus Hydrophis; species Hydrophis major. Next base: position 292,632,142 of record CM066328.1, on the reverse strand, counting down.
AGTGGGCCAGCAGACATGCACATACGTGTACAGCTCAACCAGCTCACTGCTCACGCAAGTCAAACTGCGCACATGTGCATGAATGCTTGGCCACCACTCACATAGCCTGGTTCCAAATAGGCCACAACCCATTAGTGGGTCACAGCCCAGGGGAGTTGAGGAACCATTTTTTAAACTGAAGTTATATAATGTTTCCATACGGTAGACATTTTTTCAAGTGACAAATTCATGAATTTGAACAACTCCAAAGGACTGTTTCAAAACATATCACTAGCAGTAAAGCTAGGGCTATTGGTTAACAAATAATAGTAGTAAGCTTTTATTAAGACTGCAACAATAAGTTAGCTTTCTTTCACGTCAGCACTATTGCCACTGTCCATTTGTTTGCCTCTCCCTCTGAACTCAATTGACTGTATGGCCGGAAAATAAAAATGAGGCCTGTGGAAATTATTCTTTTCTTATTGCTTTCTTGGACACAAAAACCATCAATAGGAGAGGAGAAGAGCAAAGAAGAAAGCTTGAAGAAAGCTACCATCCACTACCATCACCTTACAGCAGAGCAGACATAGGCAAACACACAATTATGCATACTGCTGGCAATAATTCCTATTTCTAGCAGTAATGTTTTTCTGCTTTGTTTTATTAGGCTTACATTTTATCAATATCACCTTGGGACTGATAAATGAAAACTTCACATAACTGGTGCCTATCAGACTCTTTGCATCTTCTTCTATTTACTTGGCAATTCCAATATGAAATGTGAAAACTTGAAAACACAGTCATCACCCCACCCCACAACCCACCAAAATAAAAAGATGTTGAAACCCTAGATAGAGTACAGAGAAGAACCACTAACTGTCATCGATAGAGATAGGCCTAGCCTACTGGGCCTCCAATGGTTCGCACCACTCGGCATTGAAGTGGCCAGCTTAAACCGAGTCAGTGGCTGTGACTGGAAGGAAGACCTTATCTATGAGTTCAGGGACGTCCTCGCAGACAGCTTAAGCGAGTACAAGGGGACCCCAATCTCATTCAGCTTAGATCCAAAAATAGCTCCCATTCGCCTAAAGCCCCGTCGAGTTCGGTTTGCCTTAAAATCGAAAATCGACGAACAACTCGACAAACTGATAGCTCAGGGGGTGTTGGAGCCCATCGATCACTCCCCGTGGGAAACCCCTATTGTAACACCCATTAAGCCAGACGGGTCAATCCGAATTTGTGGGGACTACCGGGCCACTTTGAACCACGCCCTGCAGCAGAACGCGTATCCAGTTCCGGTGGTGCAGCACCTCCTCCATTCCCTGGGGGGCGGGAAAGTTTTCACTAAATTGGATTTAGCTCAGGCATATCAGCAATTACCAGTAGATGAAAAAATGGCACAGGCCCAAACTATTGTGATGCACCGAGGTGCCTTTAAATGTACCTGGCTGCAATTCGGAGTGAGTGTAGCCCCGGGGATTTTTCAGAGCCTTATGGAAAGGTTATTGCAAGGAATTAAGGACGTGATCCCCTATTTTGACGATGTATTAATTGCAGCCCCTACAAAAAAAATCTTACAGGACCGGTTAAAATTAGTCCGAAAAAAATTCCAAGAGGCCAGTCTTAAGGTTAAAAAAAACAAATGTAAATTGTGTACTGACAGTGTTGAGTTTTTGGGGTACCTGATTGATAGCCAGGGCATTCACCCTACCAAAAGTAAATTAAAAGCGATCAAAAACGCTCCCAGGCCACGAAACAAGGCCGATCTCCAGGCGCTCCTTGGCCTCATCAATTTTTATAATGTATTTTTACCGCACAAAGCAACTGTCGCTGAACCGTTACACCGATTGTTAGATAAAAAAGCAAATTGGTTATGGGGTTACCGTGAAGAACAGGCGTTCCGAAATGTTAAAAAACTGCTCACTTCTGACTCTGTACTCATGCAGTATAATGAGACTTTGTCATTAGTTATAACCTGTGATGCATCGCCTTTCGGGGTGGGCGCCATTTTGAGCCATGTACTGCCTAATGGGAACAAAGCCCCTGTTGCATAGTTTTCAAAGACTCTTTCAAAAAAGGAACGGAACTATGGACAAATTGATAAAGAAGCCCTCGCAATTGTCTCAGCTGTGAAAAGATTTCACGAATACGTGTATGGTAGGGTTTTTACTATTGTGACTGACCACAAACCTTTGTTAGGGATAATAGCCGGAGATAAGCCAAATCCCTACATATTATCCCCTAGGATGACCCGATGGTCAGAATTCTTAGCTGCTTATAACTATCAGCTGCAATACCGCCTGGGGAAAGCCATTCCCCATGCCGAAGCATTAAGCCGAGCACCACTTCCAGAGACTCTCGACGATCTGGCACCAACGGTAACCATGTTGCAAATCGAGGCACTCAACTCGCGCCACTGACCACCCGAGATATCGCGAGAGAAACCAAACGCGACCACATCCTAGCACGAGTCCTAAGCTGGGTAGAACGTGGATGGCCATTGGACCAGTTATCAGATGACTTCACACCATTCAAGTCTCGACAGACCGAGCTCTTCTCCCAGAAAGGCTGTGTCATCTGGGGCGATAGAGTCATTATCCCAGAACGGCTCCGAAAAGCGCTACTGAGAACTTTGCACGATGGCCACCCCGGCATCGTGCGAATGAAAGCCCTTGCACGAAGCTACACATGGTGGCCGGGCATTGACAAGCAAATCGAACAGTGGGTTAAAACTTGTCCCAAATGCCAACAAGTCAGCAACGCCCCACCAAAAGCCATGCCTACTGAATGGGAGACACCACGTGGACCCTGGTCCCGAATTCACCTGGACTTCACGGGGCCAACCAAAGGCCACACTTTCCTGCTTACCGTCGACGCCTACTCGAATTGGCTCGAAATTCATCGCATGACGACTACGACCTCCGAGGCGGTTATCAAAATTTTAAACAGACTATTTGCAACCCACGGATTACCAGATGTCCTGGTATCCGATAACAGCTCACAATTTACTGCACTAGCGTTCGAGCAGTACCTCGCCAACCGCGGCATCCGCCATGCTCTCACCTCGCCTGCGCACCCTGCGACCAATGGCCAAGCAGAACACATGGTCCAATTTGTGAAGAAAACCTTGCAAAAGGTAGACTACGACAACATTGATGACAAGGTCAATCAAATCCTCTTCTTGCAACACATCACCCCACATAGCGTCACCAACAAAACTCCCGCTGAACTGCTAATGGGACAAAAGCTCCGCTCCCACCTCGACCGTTTGCACCCGCTTATGAACCGGAGAAACCACTAGGATCCAGCGGCCACTGTCGCAGCTTCCAGGTAGGAGACCTGGTTTATGCAAAAAACCTATCGGGCGACCCGTTGTGGGTGGAAGCGACAATAGTGCGTATAACCGGCCCCAGATCCTACCTTGTGCAATGCCTTGATGATAAACTTTGGAAACGGCATATCGACCAATTACGATCGCGGCTTTCAGCGGCCAGTCCACAAATCCCCTTTGACCAAACAGAGGGGGGGGAGGTACGGAAGAAGATGAATTCCTAGGAAACCAGTTCGAAGGAAACGACGGTTTATAAACTCAGGAAGCGGAGCCGGAGGGAGAAACGGTTGCACCTCAGAGAATTGCAGAAAATATGGGCAACAACGTAGAAGTGAACTCTGAACCAGAAACAGCCCCACTGCCAAACAACGATCTACCTCAGCATGATTGCAACCAGCCGATACAACGAAAATCAAAGAGACTAAAAAGACAACCGTCCGATCTAAGGGACTATGTAACTGCACCCTGAAATAAGAAGCCAGGGGGAAGGGATGTTGTGTATGCGATAAGATTAATAAAGTGTGAGCTTGGAGTAAGCGCAGGGTTCTGGCCTTGCACTTCTGATTGGCTGTTAAGCGGCCGGACTGGATTGGCCCGTTCCGGGGAATCCGATTGGCCCTTAACAGAGAGTTCTTATTGGTTATAAGAGCTAGCGTTCCTAGCTTGGTATTGGTTAAACGTTACAGGGTTTGCCTATATAAGGCGGGTTTTACTGCTGTTGAATTGAAGAAGTCACTATGTAAATAAAGAGCTGAAGTTCACCGTTCAGAGGCTTGTCTCCATTCTTTCTCGCCCATGCTCAAAACATAACAGAATCAATCCAAATCAATCATCCAATTCAGAAAGTTAGTTTCAAGATTCAAATCAAATCTTTACATAGATCTATATTTGTAGCTGACATTTACATTATTCCTGCTATATGATTCAAGCCCCATTAGCTTGTAGGATAGTTGGGTGGATGAACAAAATAGTAGATAAGGTAAGACCACAAACATTGGCAAAACTGACATTTTTCTAGGAAATTCACAATTTTTATTATTTTAACTATGTTAAGTAATTTTAGATATACATTATAGATTTGGGGGTGATGTATTTCAAAATCAACCAGGATATGGAGGTTTCCAGGGTCAGGATAGGGCAAAATAAAATAAATTCAAAATCCCTTCAAGGCCATGCTGCTTTACATCAAGAGAAGGAGAGGAAAATCTGTCCCAGTAGTCATTGTGGGATTGCATTTCCCTCAAAGGAGTTGGGTAATAATTCAGAGGTCTTTTTGCTTCAGCAGGTGAAGGCCTTTTATCCAACTTCATCTGGTGCTCCAGTTGCAACCATCCATAGTCCAGAGTATTCGAGTCATCATTCCTTGATGATTGCGGGGCTGGGTTACTATAATGTACTCTGCACAGAGATAGCCTGGAAGCTGCAGCTCATGAAGTGTGATGGCAAGATTATTGGCAAGTCAACTCCACCATTGCAGAAAAACAGTTCTTCTAAAATTAAAATGCTACCTGCCAATAGGGATCCAGATCCAATTCAATCCGTGCTGGTCATCATTTATAAAACCTTATTTAACATATCCCCAGGATACATTGTGGATCACTTTGCCAGCACTGAATCTACCCCATCAGTAAGAAAATCTTGAGAAGGTTTATTGAGAGCCTAACCCTGTGATCAGAGTAAGTGTGAATTAGTTGACAGGCCTTTTCTGTTGTGGCACAACAGGCTTGAGAGCACTCTACTTTTGCAGATCCATGAATCATGATATTCACTAAAGCAGTCAAAATTACTCCTTCCATTGAGTAATTAACTATATCATTGCTAGAGGTGTCCATCTTGGGATAAACATTTAGGGTTCATATATTGTTTTCTCTTTTTACTTTGTTACAACCTACCCAGAGTTTTCTGTCTGGAATGGACTATAAAAAAAATAACAAATACTAATGTAGAATGTAAAGCCTCCAAAGAGCCCAATATATTTTATAGTTAGAAGAAAAACATTGAGAAAGGTCTAAATATTTCAAAAGAAATTTGGGGTGTCAGTATAACAAATAAATAAAAGATTACTTTAAGATTTAGCCTAGGGCAGAAATTAATAAGAACATAAGTAATCATCTGCTGAATCAAATCCCTCACCCTTCTAGTCCAGCAGTCTGTTTCACAGTGGCCAATCAACTGCTCAAAGAATTCCAGTAGTTAACTAATAAACATTTATTTCCAGGATTTCCATAAATCAATAAATTAATGAATAGAAGAACTAGCCGGGACATGACAGCAGTGTTTCACTATTTTCATATTGGAAATAGAAGAATATCCTTCTATATTTCCATACTGGACTAGAAGGCATCTAAGATCCCTTCCAATTCTGTTAAATTGGTCCAACCCATTTTTTTGAAGCAAGCAAAACTGGTAGCCAGCAGCAAATCCTATGATGATGAATTTCCAAGTTTGGTTTTAGCATTTTGGAAAGAAAGAGACAGAGACAGAGACAGAGACAGAGAGAGGGGGGGGGCTTCTCTTCGTCCACTTCATCCATATCATGTATACTTTTATACACATCAATCAAGTCACCTCTCATTTGCCTCCTTGTTTACTCCTATTCTCGGCAATTATTTCAACTTACAAATTAAGTTATCATGGCCACCTAGAACAGCCAATTCCTTCCATGAATTCTGATCACAATATTATCTTGCATTTAGTTTCCAATTTATTTAAAATATTTATATAAACATACCATTCTAGCAAAAGCAAATGTGCAGCTTAGAAAGTCAATTAAAACATAGAGCATGCCTTTAAAACCAAGTTTCCAAAGAAGACAATATATTCCTCAGAACTGATTCTTTGATTCTATGTCATAGATCCATGGTAGCAAACCTATGGAATGCATGCCGGAAATGGCGTGCAGAGCCATTACTGCCAGCACACAAGCACTTGCCTAGAAAAGGTCTAATACATATGCACAAGCACCACCTGCCCGACAGCTGATTGTCGGGTATCTGGCACGCATGTGGCAGCATGGCAGAACACAGGAGATACTCACGCATGCACAGAAGCACATGGCATACATGGGGGGAATCACACACATGCATAGAAGCATGCAGCATGGGTCGTGCTGGTCATGCACACATGCGCAGGAGGCATGGGGGGCATGTGCATTGCCTTCTGGGTGATGGCACGCGAAGCTGAGCAGGCAAGTACGCATGCAATTATCAGCACAGGAGCCCAAAAAGGTTAGCCACCACTGTCATAGATGATCATTTGTGGTCTGGTTACACCCAGTGTGGCATTCATTTTGTGAATGGCCAAGCCATTCCAACAGCCACAATTTTGTTAGAACACATATACAAAATTCAGAATTCAAAAGTAGCTGCTACATGATTCAATAGAGTTTTTCTTAAATTCTTGCAAAATTAGGGCTATTTTAATATGAAAGATATTGCCTAAGTGCAAAGGACCAGGAAAAATTACCTTCCTTAACATTTTATTATTCTAAATCAAACCACTTATCTCTGAGGGAAAAGAGCATGAAGGGAAGATAAAACTGAATAAGTCAACCTTAAGATCAATCCACTGAGTTTTGACATTTATCTCATTTATATTCAAGAATACCAAAATTATAGTACAAAAGTACAAAGAAAAATACTATAAAAATCTCTCCTACCTTAATATTTAGCTCCATTATTTGAGGCAGCAATAAACACATATTTTATGGAAGGACTTGAAGGCTATGAAAGTCATAACATGCCCTAATAGATCTTTGAGCAGAAATTCAACTTTTATTGAAGAACTTTAGTGTCTACAATAATGACTTGTCATTTGTCTCATTAAGTTTGTCTAGAGATTTATCCTGCTGGACAAGATCAGCAGCCTTCTACTTTGTGGGAGATAAAATAAAATTGTTGAACTTATCACAGTGTTGTAGTTGAAGGAACTGATTTTAAAAAATCCTCCCAGCTGAAACTACAGCAAAGACAAAATGCACCCAGAATTCTAGTGGTTGCCAAATAGAATTCAGCTCACCATAATAACTCAATATAAACTGCTCCAAACTTGATTGCAGAAAGTACAACTTCAGCAACAGAGTGCTCAATGTCTGGTATGCACTACCTGACTTTGTTGTTACATCCTCAAACCCCCACTCTTTTACCCTTAAACTATCTACTATTGATCTCACCCCATTCCTAAGAGGTCTGTAAGGGTGTTCATAAGTGCACAATCGTGCCTACCGTCTCCGTCCTATTGTCCCCATTTATTTGTACCTATTTCCTATTCATAATGTTTATTCTTATATCTATTATCTTGTAAGTGATTGACAAATAAAATAAATAAATACAACACAGTCATCCAATCATCTAATCATGCAGGGATGAAATGCCCTTTATTCTTGGTTTAACCCTAGGGCTGTATCCCAAATTACATTTAATCCTGGCTCCGACATTCCTTGGTAGCTTTCTCCTACAAAATTCCTTCATCTTATCCCTAAACCACGATTGAGCCACTACCCCAGTTGTCCCTAGGACTACTGAGGTTAAGATAGTATTTCCTTTCTCACTCCAACATAGCAGCAAATGTTCAAAAACCATTATGTTTTACCTACTCTTGATATTGCAGGGGAAGTTTTATGACTAGCAGTCAGAGTGACCAAAGAGGTACCAATTTAGGTGTTTCTGGCTGATGGGTCTTGATGCTTCTTCCCTCCAGTTCCCAGTCTGTATTTTCTATTACCTTTCTGCTCATCGCTCCATGAAGTCCTGGACACATCAGCATGTGATATGTTAAGAAAAGTGCTTGGTGGATTATATTGCAAGGGTTTGAAATTGCTTAAGAGTGAAATAGTGAAATAGCATGGCCATCACCTGCTCTGCCTTGAGACCACCTCACAAAGCAATCCACAGATGGGCAATTGGTGACAATACAGAAAAAGGGAAAGTGAGAAATTATAGACACTTAGCATTGGCACTCCACAAGGTTGTGTCCTTAGTCCACTTTTGTTCTCCATCTATTCATCTGATTGCACAAATAAACATCCCAACAATAGGATAATGAAATTTGCAGACGATACTATGCTTGTAGGACTTATTTCTGGGGATGATGAGTCTGCATATCGGGATGAGGTATTACAGCTATCCCGTTGGTGCAAAAATAATAATCTTCTATTTAATATCAAGAAGACCAAGGAGGTTATAGTGGACTATAGGAAAAAAAGAGCAGACATTCAGCCACTGTATATAGAGGGAGTTCGTGTGGAACAGGTGGTTGAATGTAAGTTTCTCGGGACCATCATTACAAATAACCTGACCTGGAGTGCAAACACCGCTGCTTTAATTAAGAAGGCACAACAACGGTTGTATTTACTAAGGATTCTTAGGAAACAACAACTGGCTGAGAGTCTATTGACTACTTTCTATCCGAGTTCAATTGAGAGTATATTATCCTACTGTCTCTGTGTATGGTTCTTGAGCTGCACAGTGGCAGAGAAAAAGGCAATTCAGAGGGTGATTAAGATGGCCCAAAACATCATTGGCTGCTCACTTCCCTCTTTGGAAGAACTGTATAGGAATAGATGTAGGAGGAAGATACTTAATATATTGAATGACTCCTCTCATCCGGGACATCTGCTCTTTGAACTATTACTTTAGGGTATTAAGGGTTTTAGGGTATTAAGAACAAGGACGACCAGATTTAAGAACAGTTTTTATCCAAGTGCAGTTTTGAGTTTGAATGCAGGGTCATAAGATTTTTTGGAAGTGAATGAGAGTAATGGGGTTTTACATTTTTAAATTGCATAGAGATCATTGTATGGTCGGCTGTGTTTAGTTTTAATTTAATTTAATTTTTTTCTTTTAGTGGTGTTTGTCCAGTTTTTACTTGTGGAAGAGCACCTCATTTCGTTGCACCCGCTTGCGAGTGTAATGACAAATAAACTCTATAAACAAATAAACTCTATAAATCAAAACTCAAGAATTATTGCCTGCAAACCAATGATGTTTTGAATTATTTTTTATTCCTGACTGACTTACTTACATGTCATTCTTGTGAGCAATGTCACATACAAGGACATAAGTGGTGTATTTATATCACATTATTGTAGCACCCACTTTAACCAATCCCCCTCTCCTCTAAGTGTATAGGACTTCTAAAGATGTTTTTCTAAAGCAAAAAAATTACAATATTTCATTTCACATTTTCGTGAATTCTGCAGTTTGGTCATCAGAATATAACTTTCTTTTAAAAAAAAACTAAACTCTCCTCATTTCACATATCTTTATTTTCCACTCTTAAATTAGGAAGACTTGACCTCAGTCCCATGGAAACTGCAAGATTAATTTACTTTAGAATATATATCAGAGTTGTGCAGTGTTTTGACTTAGAGGTAAAAAGGTGCTTTGGATTGTATGGAGGCACAATATAGCATCTGCCTGAAACTCCTTTAAGCAGCTGTAACTGTTCTCCGTATCACTCAGCTGCCCTTTGCAACTCTTGTATAACTAGAAAAAATGAGCTTGGAACAGAATAGAATAGAATAGAACAATAATTTTATTATCACTTTGAATGTACACTAATCAGCATGCATTAAAATGAAATTTCATTTCATTAAAGAATTACAGACAATTAAAGAATTACAGACAATGCTACATTTATGCCCTTGTACCAAAACACCTTCCTGCTTTCAAATACAAAGCTCTAATATTTATTTCCTAGTTTTCTTCTGAGGGCACACGTATATACAAAAGTCTGGAAATAAATTAGATTGAGAGATAGTACCTTTGTAAGTTTCTTAGGAGGGTTGCCATAGGTCAAACAAAGCTTATTCGAACAGACGTTCTGATCAGAATAGTGCAGAATCTTATAACACTGACTCTTAACTAATCTGCAATCAATCATCCTGAGTATGCAATTGAGTATAAAATGCCCATTGGGAGATCAAAGCAAGGTTCCTTTAGTCCAGCATTCATTGGAGGATCTCAAGAAATAAGTGGACATTATATGGTCTACCAGAAGGCCTTCAAAGTCTCCCCAATTCAGACAAAATGAAAGAAGGGAGGCTGTGATGGTATGGACATGTGGTCAGAGATGATGTGGAATTCATAGCTGGGCCAGTATTTGCACTCAGCCCAGATTGCTGGCAGCTCCAAAAATACCTGAAAAAGTGATAAACGGGCTGCCTGCATGAAGACATGAGAAATGTAGGCATATGCCCTGCTGTGATGCTGCTAATTGGACTAAGTAGTGGGTGAAATGCAAAACTGTAGACAAATTAAACAAAGAACAACAAAAAGAAGATAGGCCTGCCAGTGATCTCCTGCCATTCCTGGGTTGTTTACTTGATTAATTATTGATTTCATTTATGACAGGTTAACATTCAGGGTTGCAGCAGGTAGTCCTCAACTTACAATCATTCATTTAGTGACTAAAATTACAGCATCACTGGAAAAAAATGATTTGGAAATATTTCTCAATTTTTTCAATTTTTATTACAGTCATAGACCAAAAGACCAGAACAAATAAAAACACTCAGTGAATATCCAGTTAAAAATTCTGGAATAAAATAATAATTAACAGTTAAAATCTATGATAAAATCCAGTCTGTCAATTACACATGGAATAAAATACTAAATAATATTGTCTAAAATACTAAATATAAATTGTAATACTAAAATTACAATCCATTAACTGTGAGGCCCATGGTCAGTTAAATACTAAAAGGGAAAGGAATAAGCAGTGCAAAGGGTTTGCCACATTTGTTGCATAAAATAGCTATGGTGGATTAGACACGTGTTTTCGAATGTTGCTGCATAGAATCTAGTCATTTAGAACCAATCCTCACACTTATGACCACCATAGCATCCCACAGACATTTGATCAAAATTTGGGATCTTGGCAACCAACATGTATTTATGATGGATACAGCATCCTTGTGTCATGTGATGGACATTGGTTAGCTTCCCAGGTCTTCTAGCAACCAAAGTCAATGGTGGAAAATTAAATATGCTTAATGACCACGTGAATCACTAAACAACTGCAGCGATTTGCTGAAAGAAAAAGAAAAAAGGTCATACAATTGGGCACAACTCGCCTAACACCCATTTTACTTAACAAGAGGAATTCTGCTTCCAATTATGCTTGTAAATCGGCTGCCATCTCCCATACAGGAACTTCGTAGATCCCATTCTAGACAAATGCTTCTGGGCTCTTCAAGTATAAAAGATGACAGTTGTGAGAAATGTCCCAAGAGCAACAATCCTTTTGAAGCAGCCTGGGATTCAGACTGAAAGAAAATCAAAGTAACTGCAAAACAACTTCTTGGCTAACTGAGAACGCGATGACATCCTGATCATAGATTTAGTACCCAATTTATACAGAAAATATTGGAGTATAAAGGCAGTGCACAAAGCAGAATGTGCCATATGGTCTACTGCAATCTTGAAGAATTCCCATATGCTCATTCTGCTGCTAACAAAGGCATCCCATGTGTTTGCAATAAGCTGGAATTAACTTTGACTTTCCCTTTTTTCATTTTATTTTTTTAAAAGAAGCCTCAGAAATCCAAATAAGATGAGGGAGAAAATACGGTAAATACTTGAACACGTGAACTTTCAAGAAATAAATATCAAGGAGGTTGAATCTATAATTTCACACCAGGATAGGTTTATTGTATTAAATCTTTTAAAAGCCTGCCTTCACTTAAAGGTGCTAACTATCCTGCAGTTGGTTAAAACCAATTTTTGTGGCTTCAGACGGCAGTAGCTGTGAGAAGACCTCCTGCCATCCAGATCAATAAAGCTTACTTTAATAGCACTTACCCCCCCACACACACACACCTCATAATCTCAAAAATTATTTTGTCCCACGATGATCGCTATGGGGTAGGAAATAAAAGGGTGCTGGAATCCATCAAAGTTGTCCTAGGAAGATGAGATTAGTTCAGAGCTACTCTGCATGTTAATTAACATTGATAAGTTGCAGTGTTCTCTCCAGCACTGCCTCTTTTTGGTTCCGCCTTATTTCATTTAATGAGGAAACAATAGAACATGTACTTTAAAAAAAAAAAAGCTACACCATGTTTTCAAGAAGCTGTGGGTATTCAAAATGATATTAATAATTTAAACTAGGAAACCTTGCTGCATAGTGGTGACATTAGAAATATCTCCAGCGTAAAGGGGAAAGTGATATTTTAAAGGAGCTCCCACTAAACAGTGCCCTGCAATCAGTGCGCTTGTCAGAAATCCTGACAGCCATTCAAGAAAGCATTTGCAGTGGAATTCCTTTTCCTGCTCTCAGCGCAATTCCTTATGCAACCAACCTAAACAGATCAGGACCAAGATCCCTGTATTATATATGTTAAGTTCTGCGCATGGACGCAAGGAACGGAGACGAGGCAGTGAACAGTGAACTTCAACTCTTTATTAATCATTCTGAACAGAGCAAAAGCCTAGGGCAGCAGCAGCCCTTTTATAGGGCAGGCTTCTGACCTATTAGCTAATGAGAAACTTGAAAGTGTTAAACCCTTGAACCAATGAGAGTGGCTCGTTAACAGCCAATCAGATTCCCCAGAGCGGACCAATCCGATATCGCTATTATCGGCCAATCAGAGGTGAAGGATTAGAACCCTGCTTTTTCTTAAGGTTTGTTAAAACTTTATTCAAGCGCTTTTATTAGTTCATAACACCTCTTCCCCCCGGGTTCCGTTTGAGGGGTGCGGTGACGTAATCCCTAAGATATGTAGGTTGTTTTAACTGTCTATTGGATTTGCGCTGTCCCACCGGTTCCTGTCTTTGTCCGGTTTTGGTTCCTGTCTTTGTCCGGTTTTTGGACATATCTGGTACAGGCGGTTCCGCATCCTCACTGGACGACTCGGTGCCCCTAATGCTGTCATTGTTGTTCTCCAATCTTTGTGGGCTCGCCTCCGTTGAGGTATTCCTCTGTAGCAAAGAAAGTCCCCTCCCTGATTCTTCTTCATTTTTTGCGCCCGATTGCTGACTTCCTTCGCTTCTGCTTTCCACCATCTCGAATTCGGTTTCTTTGACATCCCCTCCCCCCTCAGTTTGGGAGTCACAGGAGTCGCGGGAACTGGGTTGTAGCCTAGAGTGAAGCTGATCTATATGGTGTTTCCATATTTTTCCATCACAGGTTTGAACACGGTACGATCTGGGCCCAGTAGTTTGAATTACGGTTGCTTCGACCCATAATGGTTCGCCGGAGAGGTTTTTGGCGAAAACTAAGTCGCCTACCTTGAACTCACGGCATTTTCCGGTAGATCCACAGGGTTTCTCTGGCTCGTAGGACGCGTGAAGCCGGTCAAGGTGGGAACGGAGCTTGCGTCCCATCAACAGTTCAGCTGGGGTCTTGTTGGTGACGCTGTGCAGAGTGATGTGTTGGAGTAGGAATATTCTGTTTATTTTGTCGTCAATGTCCCCATAGTCCATTTTGTGGAGAGTTTTTTTTAACAAATTGTACCATGTGCTCGGCCCTGCCGTTAGCCACAGGGTGCACTGGCGAAGTTAGTGCATGGCGGATACCCTGGTCTGCTAAGTATTGTTCAAATGCCAGGGCGGTGAACTGGGGTCCGTTGTCGGAAACCAGAACGTCTGGCAGCCCGTGCGTTGTGAATAGCCTATTCAATTTTTGGATGACGGACTCGGTTGTAGTATTCTTCATTTCGTGGATCTCGAGCCAGGTGGAATAGGCATCCACTGTTAGTAGGAACGTATGTCCCTTAGTAAGTCCTGCAAAATCAACGTGGATGCGGGACCACGGCCCCCGGGGGTTTCCCATTCTGTTGGAGCTGCTCTAGGTGGGGCACTGCTGACTTCTTGGAACTTTAAACAAGTCTTTACCCAGGCTTCGATCTGTTTGTCGATGCCCAGCCACTACGCGTAGCTTTGTGCGAGCGCTTTCATATGCACGATGCTGGGGTGACTGTCATGCAATGTTTTCAATACTGCTCATTGTAACCGCTCTGGGACAGCGACTCTAACTCCCCATAGGATGCAGCCTTTTTGCGAAAAAAAGTTCTGTTTGCTGGTTTCTGAAAGGAGTGAAGTCATCAGGGGTTTGTTCTATTGGCCATCCTCGTTCGACCCAGCTAAGAACTCACGCCAAGGCAGGATCTTGTTTTGTTTCAATTGCAATGTCTCTGGCTGTTAGTGGTGGTGAATGTAGCATTTCAATCTGGAGTGTCGTAAGGGTTGGAGCTGGGTCGTCGATGGTTTCTGGAAGTGGGACATGGCTCAATGCATCAGCGTGGGGAATGGTTTTCCCCAGGCGGTGTTGTAATTTATAGTTGTACGCAGCCAAAAACTCCGACCAGCGAGTCATTCCAGGTGACAATATATAGGGGGTTGGCTTGTCTCCCGCTATAATCCCTAGCAAAGGTTTGTGGTCAGTAACAATAGTAAAAACTCGTCCATACACATATTCATGAAACCGTTTCACAGCAGATACAACAGCAAGAGCCTCTTTGTCGATCTGGCTATAGTTACGTTCAGCCTTTGATAGGGTCCTTGAAAAATAGGCAATAGGGGCCTCACTACCATTTGGTAACACATGGCTCAAAATGGCTCCTACTCCAAACGGTGATGCGTCACATGTAATTGTTAAAGGCAGAGTCTTGTTATACTGCATTAAAACAGCATCTGAGGTTAGTAAGTTTTTCACTTGTCAGAAAGCGTGCTCCTCTCGGTGCCCCCAGACCCAGGTTGCTTTTTTGTCAAGAAGTCTATGTAGGGGCTCAGCTACGGTCGCTTTCTGGGGCAAGAAGATGTTGTAAAAGTAAATGAGTCCCAGGAAAGCTTGGACATCAGTCCTATTTCTGGGTCTTGGGGCGTTTTTGATTGCCCTTAGTTTGCCATTAGTGGGGTGAGTGCCTTGTTTATCGATTAGGTACCCCAGGAACTCTACTTTATCTGTACACAGTTGACATTTATTTTTTTTAACCTTAAGGCCAGAGTCTTTAAATTTCTGGAGAACCATTTTAAGACGCTTTTCTAGTATTTATCTATTTGGGGCAGCAATTAAAATGTCATCAAAATATGGCACGACCCCCTTGATCCCTTGCAAGAGTCTCTCCATCAGACTTTGAAAAATCCCTGGGGCTACGCTAACTCCGAATTGGAGTTGGTTGCACTTAAAGTACCTCAGTGCATAACGATCGTTTGTGCCTCTGCGGTTTTTTTTATCTACAGGCAGTTGTTGGTATGCCTGCGCTAAATCCAATTTAGCGAAGACTTTTCCGTCCCCCAGGGAATGGAGAAGGTGTTGTACCACCGGCACCGGTTAAGTGTTCTGTTGAAGGGCATGATTAAGGGTGGCCTGGTAGTCCCCACAAATCCTTAACGATCCATCCGGTTTGATAGGTGTTACAATTGGGGTTTCCCAACGAGCATGGTCAGTTGGTTCTAAAACACCCTGGGCTATTAATTTATCGACCTGCTCGTCAATTTTTGGTTTAAGGGCAAAAGGTACCCGACGAGGCTTAAGGCAGATGGGGGCTACTTCAGGGTTAAGGTTAAATGATATCGGGGTCCCCTTGTACTCGCTTAGTTTGTCTGCAAAGACGTCCTGGAATTCCTGGACGATGGCCTCCTCCCAGTCATCGCTTCTGGTTTGCTAAATGCCGGCTACCTCAATCCCGAGTGGGGCGAACCATTGAAGGCCTAACAAGCTAGGCCGGTCATGGTCGACGACGGTCAGTGGAAATGATGCAGTATGATTTTTGAATGATACTTGGACTTGGCTGGATCCAACGACCGGAATTCGGTTCCCCTGATAATCTTTGAGTATGATTCTTTGGGCTCTGAGATCTTGACGCCGGACGGCAGGGATTAATTGTTTAAGAGTCTTCCAGGAAACCATTGAGAGGGACGATCCTGAATCGACTTCCATCATGCAAGGCTGGTTTTTGATGGCAACCTTCTCTCGGATCTTCTTTGCATCTAGCGATGAGGCGTGACCGATTGTAATGGTTTGGTGTGCCTCTTTTCATCTCGTTGAAATGGCCAGTGTTTTATTTCTGTAGGAGTGGTTGTTCCATTGGTGGTTCAAATGTTCCCGACTCACAGGGCGATTTCCTGTGGTCTGGCGGAAGTTGTTTCCCCTCTGAAGTGGGCTGGATCCTTGCTTGCTTCTGCAGACCTTCCCGATGTGGCCTCTTTTCCCACAGAAATGGCAGAGCGCGTCGAGGAATTTGCAGTCTGATCGTGGGTGGTTTGCCCCACAACCCGCGCATTGGTGCGGTAGTCTTTGATTCCACTGGTGGCATTGTTCACATTCAGATCGGAGCCGGTTGACCTCCTCCTCCTCATTTTCTGATGGCGATTCGAGGTCCTTGTGGTGGGTCGCTGTTGCGTGCCTCTCTAGGCGAGGTGAGGTATTGCTGGCAAGTTGACGGAGCGGTGCATTGGTGCGGCGCGTTCGGGCGGCCGACTTCCTGGTTGCTTCTGCTGCAGTAGCATCCTTGATGACATCAGCAAGGTCGATATCCCCTTTTGCCATGATCTTGCTCTGCGTCGTGTGGTCTTCTAATCCCAGAATTATTCAGTCTCTCAGAGCTTCTTCGAGGTCTGTAAACCCACAGAGGCCTCCCAGATTCCGGAGATCCGTGATGAAATCTGCAACGCTCTCTCCTTTCCGCTGGTCCCTCTGGTAAAATTCATGTCTTCGGACAAGCGTTGGTACGGCGGGTGCATAGTGGGCCCATAGAAGGGGTGCGAGGACGTCCCAGTCCATGATTTTCACCTCAGCCGGTTTCGCTAGTGCCTTGGCCATCTTAAAGACGACAGGCCCGCAATGGGTCAGGAACAGTGCTCGCTTTTTTCCCATAGTGGCATCCTTCAAGTTGTTGGTCTCCAGAAACCTCTGGAACCGGTCTATATATGAGTCCCAGTCTTCTTGTGCTGGGTCAAATGGAGCGGGTGGTATGGCGCCGCCGGACATGGTTTCCGTGGTCGATGTGCTTTCAGCCACGTGCCCTGTTTGGTGCTCTGTAGTGTTCAGTCAGCTCTGATTTCTCCGCATCCCATCCTCGTCGCCAGTGTTAAGTTCTGCGCATGGGCTCAAGGAACGGAGATGAGGCAGTGAACAGTGAACTTCAACTCTTTATTCATCATTCTGAACAGAGCAAAAGCGTAGGGAAGCAGCAGCCCTTTTATAGGGCAGGCTGTTGACCTATTAGCCAATGAGAAACTTGGAAGTGTTAAACCCTCGAACCAATGAGAGTGGCTTGTTAACAGCCAATCAGATTCCCCAGAACGAACCAATCTGATATCGCTATATCGGCCAATCAGAAGTGCAGGATTAGAACCCTGCTTTTTCTTAAGGTTTGTTAAAACTTTATTTAAGCGCTTTTATTAGTTCATAACAATATACTTCTACATGTTTACATCGCTAAATATCAACAGCCCAAGTGGGACTCCCTAACTTACCAAGTTGAAGGAATGAAAGATTCAAGCTCAGAAAGAATGTAAAAGAATGGAATCCAAAAAAAGGTGATGGGTGAGATGTTCCATTTGAAAGGGAGACATTAAAAAGGGGGAACGTGTCTTCTTCTGTAACTTATACAACAGCCACAGGTCTTGAGCCTCTGGTAGCAGGGAACTAGTTAAATATAACCTCAGAATGGAGATTTTATAGTATCCTTCCCCTGCCATGCCCAGCAAGCTACACCCAGCAAGCCACATCACACTAACCAAGCCACGCCCACAGAACCAGTAGTAAAAAAAAATTGAATCCCACCACTGGACAGTTGGGCTGGCTGTGGTAGAAAACATTCAATTTTTCCTTTTCTATTTTTTTTTTCTTTCTTTCAGGCCCAAACTTTTTAACCTTCTCACTGGTTCCAACTCACTTTTTCTCTTCTCCTTCAGGAATTCCGGATCCATTCTTTTAAGATCTTCCTAAGCTTAGAACCTTGGTTTCTTTAATTCAGGTGATTCAAAAGATCCCAGCACCATGTGCTTGTACTGGCTGTTTTCAACCACAATGGTCTTTTCTGTTAGCTGAACTGGTGAAATGTCTTCTCATTTCTCAAGAACATACAGGAAAACTTTGCCCTGAATACTTTTCTACTGATCATCTTTATAACCCTGAATCTATACATAAAAATAACTGTTGTGTGCATAAGTTTATTTCGGTCTCTCCTAAAAAAAAAGAATATGAAAAAGAAAAAGAAAATAGGGGGGAAATGTTCTTCTTTTATTTGTCCAAAATAATCAGGCACAAAACAGTGTTTAAAAAAAAAAAACACTTAACTGCTAAAGTTTGATTTTCTGGGATTGCTGAAAGGGCTGGCATGTTTAGTCCCTCCCCAGCTCTTATCCACATTAGCCTCAGAGCAGGCATGCCAGAGTATGAAATGAAAGCTGGCTTCTCCTTATGAAGTACAATAGATAGACAGGGCCTATATACAACGGATATACATCTACAAATACACCCCCAAAAAATTCCATTCCATTTTTTGGGAATGAAGCAGAGTTTAACCAATCCATGACTTCCCATTTCAGAGCAATACAAGTAGTCCGTGGTTCAAAGTTACACACAGCCTCAAGAAAAAGTGACTTATGACTCATCTTCAAAGTTAAGACCATTGATCGCAATTCAGGCATTTCCTAACTGGCTCACATTTAAAGCTGTTGCAGTGTCTTGCAGTCATCATTCTGCCCTAGGCTTCACCAAAAAGCACTAAACAGACTCTTTGTCCCGGCAAAGCCCTTTTTATTAAGTGAAAGTGAATTTCTTGCATTCACATTCAGCCAAAGCCCTGGCAAACAGTCTTTCAAGGGTGTAATTAGGAGCACAGACCTTATCTAGCTTGGAGAGCTGCCAAGTAAATATTTTCAAATGATAAGGAAGGACTTGGCACAGAATCTCTGAGATGCACAGACAGATTTCTCACTGCTGCAACAAATGAATTGTTTCCTGCAAAAGCCCCCTCCCTTTTTGTGCCTCTTTTAATCCCTATGGGAAGGGCCATTCACTGTCCACCTGTGGCTTTACTCCACATTGACCCTTAGTTCATAATTGTTCTTTTCTTTTGGCAGCTCTGCGCAGGCGCAGGCTGAGAACTGGCTCCAGTTGCTCCCCCGCCTCACTGCTATCTGACTCTGAAGGCAGCTGACACCTGCCAGACTGCCCTGGCCCCATCTCTGCCTCTGATGCAGAGCCCTAGTCCGAGCCTTCCTCAGCCTCCAGGACTGGCCCATGTTCGTCCTCAACCACTCATATGAGTGTTGTGGCTATCCACAGGCAGACCACAACACTCATGATTGTGATTTATAACCTTCCCGGCAAGCTTCCAGCAAGCAAATCCGTTGGGAAAGCTGGATTCGCTTACTGACTGTGGTGATTCAGATCATGACTTTGATCTGAACATGTGATGACTCACTTTACAACTCTACAGACTTATAATGGAAATTCTGGTCCCAATTATGGTTGTAAGACAAGGACTGCTGTAACTTTTATCTTTTTTGACAAATCACTCCCATTCTAATTTTAGCCAATTTGGAGAAACAAGGAGTAGAATGCTCTATTCCTACTTAAATGATAATAAGATATTAATCTCTGCGGTTTCTATACAATCTGAAAAAAAGATTGTCCTTCTTCATCTCCTGCATCTGTGTCTTTATTTTTAAAAAAAAAAAAAAAGAACAAAAAATTTAAACTCTGTGACCATAAGGGACCATAAGGGACTACCTCTTATTTCAAATCTGCTAGATCACCTTCAGCAAGCATGCATTTTACACTAAATTGGGCTTGAGAGGAGCTTTTCATTTAATTCAGATGAAATAACATAAATGCTTAATTGCTACTCTATAAATCCTTAGTAAGACCACACCTAGAGTACTGCATCCAGTTTTGGTCACCACATTATAAAAAAGATGTTAAGACTCTAGAAAAAGTACAGAGAAGAGCAACCAAGATGATTAGGGGACTGGAGGCTAAAACATACAACGAACGGTTGCAGGAACTGGGCTTGGCTAGTCTAGTAAAGAGAAGGACCAGGGGAGACATGATAGCGGTCTTGCAATATTTGAGGGGCTGCCACAGGGAGGAAGGGGTCAAGCTATTTTCTAAAGTGCCTGTAGGCCAGACAAGGAATAATGGATGGAAACTGAACAAGGAGAGATTTAACCTGGAAACAAGGAGAAACTTTCTGACAGTGAGAACAATCAACCAATGGAACAGCTTGCCCTCGGAAGTTGTGGGAGCGCCATCAGTTGAGACTTTCAAGAAGAGATTGGACTGCCATTTGTCAGAAATGGTGTAGGGTCTCCCGCTTGGGTGGGGGATTGGACTAGATGACCTACAAGGTCCCTTCCAATTCTGATTATCTGTATCTGTATTATGACTGTAATTCTTAAATAGGGATTATCTAAAACCTATGTTGAAAAAAGAGAATTAATAACATTAGCCTGGGTGACTGAGAATCTCCATAGAATTAAAATAGCAACATTTACAAAGGGATATAGTTTAGGAGCATCATTTATGTAGTGTTGTTTCAAGTCAGTCTTGCCACTTGTTTAGATTAGTATTATTTTGTATGAAAGTTCTTGTTGCTTAATGTGATGAGCATTTGGGGACAGCACATAAATTTTAATAAATCTATCTATCTATCTATCTATCTGTCTATCTATCTATCTATCTATCTATCTATCTATCCATCTATCTATCTATCTAACTATCCCTCTCCCCATCCCTCCCAGAAACTCATGGAATCTGAAGGCTACAAATGGTAGTTTGCCTTAACACCATGGAAATAAGACATTATTTTAATGTATAACTAAATAAATTATACTTCATTAATTATTATTGAAGAAATAGAGTAAATTGATTGCCGTTTGCATCTCATTCTCTAATGGAATTGGTTTCTCAATCTATTATCTTTCCACAAATAATCCTGTGTCTTTCTGATAAATTCAAGATACTGGTCATTACCTATAAATACAACATAGCATAGAGACTTGAAGAACTGTCTGTCTCCATTGTATTTGCCTAATCTATATAATCTGGCAGGGTTGGCACACCGCTGATTCCTTTGAGTAAACAATGCCTTTTAATGGAACCTCAGAATAATATCTTCTCTGGTCTCTGGAATGCAGTTCCTCCTAAGATCCAGATGGACCCCACCTGTTGATATTTCAAAGGGCCTTGAAAACCTGGCCCTTCTCCCTGGCAAAGGAAACTGAAATCCTTTTGTTTCATTTCCATTTTCTACCAGTTGTTACTGTAATTCTCTTATTTCAATTGTGGCCCAGTTAGGTAGCATGATTGATTGACTGATTGATTGATTGATAAAACGATTCTGTCATTTTTTTCATACTATTATCGAGCATATACTGCATTTAGCAAAGTCTTTTTAAATATTACATTGTTCATGTAGTATTTGTTCTGCCATTGCAGACCCATCATAATCCTCCACAAAATGTTCACAGAAGGATGCTAGTGTTTGGGAGAGGAAAGGGCAAAACATTTCAACAACATTCTTTATGATGCAAGTTTCTGGATGCAGAAGTGCATGGTTAAAGATAAAATTGACTTGTACAAATAAAACTTTACAAAGGTTTCTTTGGTTAACATTTACAAGTACAATACTGTGAGATTCCCAATCACAAACTTGCAACTTTTGTTTATTTATTTTTCACATCTTCGAATCACCTGTCTCTCCCAAAGAGGGTTCTGACTGGTATACAATAAACCTGGATTTATGAAAAGTTTTCCTTCTTTTAACAGCTGAATTAAGTCCGTTTATATTCATTGTAATCAGTTTTTTTTCCTCCATGATTATGCTTTATATTTAGGTCTAACAGCTCTCGTGGATCTCACTTCACGCTGTTCTTTACTATCAATCTGTCCCCCTATTGCTCCTTTCTCTTTTTCAGTCTCCAGTTGTTCATCTTGAAACTCAATTAATGAAGCCTCTTTCTCTGCTTCCTCTCTTCTTCCTCCAAAAAATTCTGCATGAAAAAGTTCTGCTTTCTCAATTGAGTCAATTCTATGTCTCTGCTCTTGCCACGTAAACATTAATCCTTCTGGAATCAGCCATCTATAATTCACTTCGTTTTCCAATAGTATTTTGGTCAGAAATCGATATTCTCTTCTCATCTCTCTCACTCTTCTAGGTATTTGTTTTAAAACCACAACCTCTTTACCCTTGTATTTCAGTGTTTTCTCTCTTGCTACTTGTAATATTTGCGTTTTAATGGATTTTTTGGTAAATCTAATATGGACTTCCCTGGGTAATTTATTTCTCATCGCATATCTTGTATAGACTCGATATATCTCATCTATTCCATCCATCATCTTTTCCTCTGTAATTTCCAAAGCATCTGCCAAAATTTCTATCATTACCGCTGCCAAATTTTCTCCTTTTTCCTCCTCTATATTTTGAAATCTAAGGTAAAATTCTGACCTTTCCATCTCCCACCTCAACATCCCACCTTTTTCTTGTTCGACCGCTGTTAATCTGCTATCAATATTTCCAATCTTCTTCTCTCTTTGTTTTCCTTCTTCCTCAATTTTTTGGAATCTCTCCTCATACTTAACCATCATTTGTTTAATATTTTCCACTTTTTCATCAGTCTTCTCTATTCTTTGTTCAATATTTTCTGTTCTTTGTTCAATATTTTCTGTTCTTTGTTCAATATTTTCTGTTCTTTGTTCAATATTTCCTGTTCTTTGTTCAATAATATCTGATTTTGTCTTAAGTTCTTGAATTCCTTGCATAATCATCTGTAACTGTAAAGTTATTTTTTCTTGTTCCTTATCTTGCTTCAACATTGTCTGAATTAAACGTTGTCCTCCAGCTGGTGGGGAAGCAGAGGTAGAAGCAGCAATGCCAGATGGTATTGGTTTCTTGCTCATTTCAGTGTTTCCAAAACTTCAAATTCTTCTTAACTTTTAATCCAACTGGTAGAGCAGCCAATTATAATCCAAAATGGAGAACTCCAATAGTAAAAAACACGAAACCAAAGAAGAAACAGAAAAAAAGGAAGAAGAAAGATCTTCAGGTTCTTCTAGACCCTAATCCAATTACGAGATAGTCCACCATAAAAAAGGAAAAAATAGAAAGGAAAAAACAAACAAATCCAAAAGATAATAATATTGATTAAGAGCAAAAGAAAAAGCAAAAAGCAAAAAGAGAAAAAAGAAAAACAAAAAACAAAAACTTCCTTCAGGTTCTTCACACCTTAATCCAATTAAAAAATCTCAATAATCCAAAAAATAATCCAAAAAAGGAAGAAGAAAAAAAAAAAAATCAACCACGACAACAGAATAATCCAAAAAGATAAATATGAAAAGCAAAAAAGTCCCAATAAAAAGGAAAAAAATAAAATAAAGAAGAAAAGAGAAAAAAAAAAAAACTCTGAGGCTTTCCCTTTAAAGTAAAAGGCAAAAATAAAAATATCACTAAAAATTAAGATTAAAAAAAAAAAGCTAGCGAATGGGGTACATATAAGAAAACACACTGCACTTTGTTATTTATCCAAGGCTCTTGTTATGACTCTCTTCTCCAGCAGCTTCAAAGCCAAACCTCAAGTGTTGATAACAGTCCAGGAAAGCACCTGCAATAATATTTTGCTGTGCTCTCCCTCTATCTTATCACGTTAAAAAGTCCTTGAGATGAGGTCTTTTTGCAATTCTCTCCAATTCAAATTGAATACTTTCAAGCCTCTAGTTGGCAGTGTTACAAAGTTTCTTAATGCTCTTTCTCAGCCCCACCGAAAAAAAGAATTAATATATACAAAAAAAAAGAAAAAAATAGCCAAAGGAAGCCTCTATCCTAAAAAAAATAAAAAAGTCAAAGGGAGCCTAAAAGTATATATAAAAGAAAATTCAGTCCGGTTACCTAAGTCACAGTAAAATCTTTCCCAAAGAATATAGAAAAAAAAGAAAAAAAAAACACCCCAAGCCTCAATTTGACAGCACTTTAAAAACGCCGCTCAAACAATTTCAATCAAAAAAAAAATCTCACAGCTTCCTCCTCTCTTCAGAATGAACTTTCCAACCTCAGCGAATTTTCAACACAAAAGAGTTTTTCTCACCCAACCGACACACTTCAATCCAGTCACTTTCTTTTCGAAGCTGTCCCGACTTCAGCAGCTATGGAGGCTGCCTCTCCGCCGCCAGCAAAAGGGCTTCTTCCGAATCTAACCAGAGACTTTGCGATGTCTCTGGGATCCTGGAACAGTGTCCTTCACAATCACCGTCTCTCCGGGACGATTTAGGTCCGTTAGGACCGACCAGGGGCGAAAATATCAGCTGCGATCTCAGAGCCCCGAGATCGCAGCTGTAACGCTGGCACGAAGCTCCGCCTTCCTCCAATATATAAATATAAATGAATATAAATGGACTTAATTCAGCTGTTAAAAGAAGGAAAACTTTTCATAAATTAGAGAAATTAAAATTTGATATAATTTGTTTACAAGAAGTTCACATTAAAAAACAACATGAACAATTGTTATTACAGCCAAAATTAGGGAAAACATTTACCTCTTTGACCCAATGTAAGAAAAGAGGTGTGGTTTTATACATTAAAGAGGCTATTCCAGCAAAATTGATTTACTCGGATGAAGATGGAAGAGTATTAATGGTAGAAATAATGGATAATAATATAAAAATACTCTTGATTGCAATTTATGCTCCGAATGATAAACAAGAAGAGTTTTATAAAAAACTGCACATGAAAATAATTGGACTGGACTATGTTAATATAATTATGATGGGAGATTTTAATGGAATTGTGGACAATAAACTGGACTATATAGCAACAACAACAAAGCAAAATAGAAAGGTTCTCCCAAGGTCCTTTTTTAAAATGACAGATGAATTAACTTTAAAAGATATTTGGAGAGAAAGAAACGTTAAAGCTAAACAATATACTTTTTATTCAAATAGACATTTATCATGGTCCAGATTAGATATGATTTGGATCTCAACAGAACTAATATCTAATATTAAAGAAACAAGCATTGAAACAAGTACCTGGGCAGATCATAGCCCAATGACAATTAAATGGAAGGGACAAAAAAAAAGATCGAGATGGACATTAAATAATACTATTTTAAAGGAGAAAGATTTTACACAATGGATGGAGAAGGAATTGGCTTTTTTCTTTAGAGAAAATAAAAAAGAAGATACTTCAACGCAAAATGTGTGGGACACTATGAAGGCATACGCTAGAGGTTTGATAATAGATTATACAAGAAAAAAGAATATTAGGAAAAGGCAAGCTTCTAAGGCCTTGGAAAATGAGTATAAAACTCTTGAAAAAGAATTACAGAAAATGCCACAGAAAAAGGATATTAAATTGAAGCTGGATGTAATCAAACATAAAATGGAATTAATAGAGAAAGAAGAATTGGCACAGAAAATTAGAAACTCTAAACAGAATTATTTTGAAGATGCAAATAAACCAGGTAGATGGCTAGCATATAAATTAAGAAAAGAGAAGGAATCAAGAAAAATATTGAAGTTAATAGATGAACAAGGCCAAGTTTGTTATGGGAATAAGGAGAAAAAAGAAATTATCCGAGATTTTTATGGGCAATTATATAAACAAGAGAATATTGATGAAGGAAAAGTCAAACAGTATTTACAGGAAGCTAATTTACCAAAGATACCTAAAGAGACTGAAGAAATGCTAGAAAGCAATATAACAATGATGGAACTAAATGAAGCATTTAAGAGACAAACTAATGGGAAAGCTCCGGGCCCAGATGGGCTTCCAGTAGAATTTTATAAAACATTTCAAGAATTATTGAGCATCCCATTGTTAGAAGTTATGAATGAAGTTATGTTAAAAAAGATGATACCTAAAACATGGTCAGAGGCTTATATTACACTTATACCAAAGGAAGAGACTGACCCATTGCAAATTAAGAATTATAGACCTATTTCTTTATTGAATGCAGACTATAAAATTTTTGCTTCAATTTTAGCAGAAAGACTTAAAAAATATTTAAATAATTTTATTCACTCAGATCAAAATGGATTTCTGCCAAAGAGACAAATTAGAGACAATATGAGAGTAATCTTGGACACTTTGGAATATTATGAGGCTCATCCTGAAAAGCAAATGGCTTTGATATTCCTAGATGCTCAAAAAGCATTTGACAATGTCAACTGGAGATTTATGTTATTATTATTGGAGCAGATGGGTTTTGCTAAAAATTTTATTCAAGCAATAGAAGCTATATACAATAAACAGACAGCAAGGGTAATGATGGAGGGGGAACTTACAGATTTTATTAATATAAGGAAAGGCACAAGACAAGGATGCCCCCTATCTCCTTTGCTATTTGTGTTGACCTTGGAAGTCTTGAATAGAAATATTAGGGATGATAAAAGCATAAAAGGAATGAAAATTAAGAAGGAAGAATTTAAGCTACAAGCTTTTGCTGATGATTTAGCTTTTATTTTGGAAGATCCGATTGAAACAGCTCCAAAGTTGCTGGAAAGGATAGAGTCATATGGAGAGGTGGCTGGTTTGAAAATAAACAAAGATAAAACAAAGATTTTGACAAAGAATATGTTATTGAGACAGAGAGAAGAATTGGCAGATCTTTTGAAAATTCAAGTTACAAATAAGGTTAAGTATTTGGGGATATATTTGACAACAAGATGTAGCATATTAAAGGAGAATAATTATATTAAACTTAAACAACAGATAACTACAGATTTGAAGAAGTGGGAAAACTTGCAATTGTCATTAATAGGGAGAATTTCAACAATTAAGATGAATATCTTACCTAGAATTTTATTTTTGTTTCAAACAATACCAATTAGGCTTGGAAAAGACTATTTTGAAGATTTAAATAAAATTATGTTGAAGTTTATATGGCAAGGTAAAAAAGCGAGAATAAAGTTAAAGCTTTTGCAAGATGCTAGAATTAGAGGAGGTTTTGGTCTGCCTAATTGGGAATTGTATTATCAAGCTGCAAGTTTGATGTGGGTGAAAGAATGGATAACATTAAGGAAACATAGGTTGTTGACATTAGAAGGGCATGACTTGCTGTTGGGTTGGCATGCTTTTTTATGGTATAAGGGAACTAAAACACAGGGTTATTTTAGAAGACATTATGTACGGGAGTCTTTGTGGTTAAATTGGGAGAAGATAAAAAGACAATGTTATTTGAAAATTCCAGTTTGGTTATCGACCATTGAAGCATTTTCCTATCCTATAATTTACAAGAAGGAACAAACAGTTAGATATGGGGAACTTTTGGATGAAAAGGGTGAACTTAAATCGATCCAAAACTTAGAAGAACAAGGTATAAGGATGAATTGGTTTTCATATGCACAAATACACTCAAGGTATGATGAAGATTCTAAAACGGAGGGATTTTATGATAAACAGACTGATTTAGATAAGATCTTGATGGGTACTGATGAGAAGGTGATTAAAAAATTATATAGTTATTTATTGGGAATGAAATTAGAGGAAGAACAAGTCAAAGAAACTATGATTGTTTGGGGGAAGAATTTTGGATATGGGATTGATTTGGAGAAATGGCAGAAATTGTGGTCTCAAAATTATAAAATGACAATGTCAACAGCATATAAAGAAAACTTGTATAAGATGTTTTACAGGTGGCACTTTCCTCCGACAAGAATAGCAAGAATGTTTAAGAACAAATCTGAAAAATGTTGGAAATGTCATCAGATACCCGGCTCGTATTACCATATGTGGTGGACTTGTGAGGATGCTAGAAAATATTGGACTATAATTCGCATGTGGTTGGAAAAAATGACAAAGAAACATATAGATTTGAAACCAGAGATCTTCTTATTGGGAATTTTACCTGATATATATAGTAAAGATTTGAAATACCTGATTGTAAATGTATTAACAGCGGCCAGGATTGTATTTGCTAAAAATTGGAAGAATGAGAAAATACCATTACAGGAAGAAATTATTAAGAAAATATTGGAATGTGCTGAGATGAGCAGATTGACATTTGAAATTAGAGAGCAAGAGGATAAACAATTTTACGAAATTTGGGATCTTTTTTATAAATGGCTAGATGATAAAATACGATAATAGAATATTTAGAATGCTAGATAGTAAGGATTATCTTTATTTTGTCATTATTTTGCTATTTGCTATTATATTTATAAAGGATTTTTTAGGATTGATTTGATATGATTAGATGATTTGTTATAGAGTAAACTGGTTTAAAGTATTGTTAGCTCATTAAGCATAAATGATTAAAAATATAGTCAAAAATTTCTTTTTTTAGTGATATTAGGATATATAAGTTTGGATTGACAATATGAGTTGTTATGTAACATAATTGTAATTGAGACTACAGAATGAATGCACAAAAATGATGAACCAACTGACACACTGGATGTACATACAAGATTTGATGTTTTTATGTTTTGTTTGTCTTGTTTGTTTGTAGAAAATTAATAAAAACTTTTTCAAAAAAAATAAAAAATAAACCTGGATTTAAAGAAAGATAAAACTCTTATTACTCTCTTTGCTTCTGATTGGTTTAAATTTGCTGAAGGAATATTTAACCACCCATTTTAAAAAGTCAATGAACGGCATCAGAAAGCAATTATGAAAATCTGTAAAATTTGTTTGATGCATGCTAAATCAATGCAAATTTACTCCTGCACTAAAACATGATCCAGGCTATTTTTCTGCCAAAACTCCAAGGACCACATCTATCTCTTCCTCTTAGAGGAAAAGATGAATGCTTTTAACCTAGGAAAATATCAGTGACAGAAAATCCTTGAGATACTATAAAGGCTAAATGACAGGGAAATGTGTCTAGTAGAATTTATCCTGTTCAATTTTTTTTTAAGTAGATAGAGACAGACAAGCAGATGAAGGTATCATCAAGGTTACTCCTTGTGGCTCTTTACAACTGACAAGAAGAAAATCCCATTGGGCCAAGGATAAAGTTCTTACAAACCGCAGCAAGCATCATCAAGTAAGTGGTAGGCAATCCCAGACAGAAAAAGACATAGCACTGTTGTGCTCTACTGCCAAAGCTCTTCCAAGAAAGAAGATAACAATGAAGCATCTGGGACATTTCTGCAAATTTAAAAAAGGTTCTAAACACTGATTGTCATAGAGTTCAATTGGCTCAAGCAGAAAATAGGGTGGCATGTTTGCTGAAAGCAATTAAAAGAGGGGATGTCTGTGAAAAAATGAATTACGTATTTTTCATTTGTTACCATGATAATTTTTACCATTACTAAAAAAAGAAAACAGAATTGTTGTATAGTGCCTTTCCTTATAATGCTAAGCACTTTTTTGTCTGGAAACTCCTATCATTATATCACTTACAAAGTTATAAAAGCAAAAAAGAATTAATTGTACCAAGGACTTTTTGTTCTATGGATGAATTAATTCCATGGAATCCAACCTACTGAGTCTTAGACAGGATATAGGATGGCCATCTCAAAGGTGGTTTTTCAAGAGACAACCAGAATTTCTGGTTTTTCTTTGAAGATATTTCATTTCTCATCCAAGAAGCTTCTTCAGCTCCGACTGGATGATCAGAGGATTTATACTCCTTGCAGACAGCTGGTTATTTGCATGACATGAGACCACATCACTTGTAAGACTGCCTCTCTTCAATTATGTCTCCCATCAGATCTAGAAGGAGAAGCATGTTATGGGTCCCATCCACTAAGGATTACCAGTTTCTGGGACCCAGGAAGCCAGTCTTTTCTGTCATGGGACCTGCTCTATGGCATATAATCCCCACAGAGATTAGATTGGTCCCAACTTTGTTGATCATTCGCAAGGTCCTGAAAGCATGACTGTGTCCTTAGGTGTGAGGCCTGCTGTGTCAGATGCACTCTGTGAAATTGTTGTACTGATGGTTGTTGTTTTATGTCAGTTGCCATTTTGGTTGTATCTCTTTTATGCTTTTTCCTGGTTTTTAACTCTTTTTAATTGTCCAAAGTCACTTGTTTGAGATGGGTGGTCATATGAGTCTAAATAAATGAAGGAAGGTAAATACCAGGGGTGGGATTCAACTTGTATAACAGCCGGTTTGGTGAGCATGCACTTTGCTCATACAAGCTGTTATGGACTCAGCCAACACATCAGTAACAACCTAATAACTTTACTTTTCCAGCAGGCTCATAATCCTGCACTTCTCATTGGCCTGTGAATAGCGAGTCGTGATTGGTCGTTTCTGGCCAGTCCGATTGGCTGTTAGCAGGTCTCCCTGATTGGATGCTTGTTAGAGCGGTAAACTCAAATCATTGGTTGTTTTGACAGCAGCCAGCTCTATAAAAGAGCTGCTGCTGCCCAAGTATTTGCTCTGTTCTGAAATCACGAATAAAGAGTTGAAGTCACAGTTCGATGTCTCGTCTCCGTTCCTTGCGCCCATGCTCAGGACTTAACACTGGCAACGAAGGTGGGATACGGAGACGATAGAGCTGACTAAGTACTCATCGAACAAGACAGAGCACGTGGCTGAAGAGCGCATGCAACAAACGGCAGAATGACCAGCGGCGCCATATCACCCTCTCCATTTGACCCAGCAAACGAAGACTGGGACTCGTATATAGACTCGTATATAGACCATTTCCAGATGTTCCTAGAGACCAACAATCTGAAGGATGCTATGCCTGGCAAGAAATGAGCGGTGTTCCTGACCCACTGCGGCCCCACCATTTTCAAAATGGCTAAAGCACTTGCCAAACTGGCGGAAGTGAAGACCATGGATTGGGATAACCTCGCGCCAATCCTCCAGGCCCATTACGCACCCGCAGTACCTATACTGATACAAAGACACAAGTTTTACCAGAGGGACCAATGGAAGAACGAGAGCGTTGGGGACTTTGTAGCCGACCTCTGGAACCTAGGAGGCCTCTGTGATGTTGCAAACCTGAGGAAGCCCTGAGAGACCGCATAGTTCTGGGTTTAGATGACCACACGGCGCAGAGTAAACTCATGGCAAAAGGAGACATCAGCCTTGCAGATGTCATCGCCGACTCTAGTGCCGCAGAAGCAACCAGGAAGTGAGCCACTCGAATGCGCCGAGCGAACGCACCGCACCGCCAACTCGCTAATGATAGTCCGCTCTCCTCTGAGAGACACGCTATTACCACCCATCATGAAGACCTCGAGTCATCCTCAGACAGTGAGGAAGAGGAGGTCAACCGGCTCCACTCAGAACAAGAGCAAAGGAACCAGAGACTTCCATGCCATGTGCTGGTTGTGGGGCAAACCACCCGCGATCAGACTGCAAATTCCTCATTGCACTCTGCCGTTCCTGTGGGAAAAGAGGCCACATCGCAAAGATCTGCAGAAGCAAGCGAGAGTCCAGTCCAAGCCGAAGGGAGAACAACCTCCGTCGGGAGACAGGCAAACCACCTGGAAATTGGAACCGCCTGAACCACCAATGGAACAACCACTACCACTACAGAAATCGAGCACCTGCCGCTTCAACGAGACGAGAAGATACTATTATTATCGGTCACGCTTCATCGCTAGATGCAAGAAAGATCCGCGTAAAAATTACTATTGAGAATCGACCATGCGTGATGGAAGTCAATTCGGGGTCATCCCTATCGATGGTCTCCTGGAAAACCCTCAAACAGCTGGTCCCTGCTATCTGTCGCCAGGACCTCAGCACTCAAAGAATCATCCTAAAAGACTACCAAGGAAACAGAATTCCGGTTGTCGGTTCCAGCCACATCCAAGTATCCTTCAAGGACCGCACCGCGACGCTTCCCCTGACTGTCGTCAATCGTGACCGGCCCAGTTTGTTAGGGTTACAGTGGTTCGCCCCACTCGGAATTGAACTAGCTGGCATACACCAAACTGGAAGCGATGACTGGGAAGAGGCCCTCATCCAGGAATTCCAGGACGTGTTCACAGGAACATTAGGCAAGTACAAGGTGACCCCTATATCATTTAATCTCAGCCCCGATGTAGCTCCCATTCGTCTTAAGCCTCATCAGGTACCTTTTGCCCTCAAGCCGAAGATCGACGAGTAGCTAGATAAATTGATAGCCCAGGGTGTGTTGGAACTGATTGACCATGCCCGTTGGGAAACTCCAATAGTAACGTCCATGAAGCCAGATGGCTTGGTAAGAATTTGTGGGGATTACAGGGCCACCCTAAATCATGCCCTTCAACAGAACGCTTACCCAGTACCGGTGGTCCAACACCTTTTTCACTCTCTGGGTGGCGGAAAAATATTTGTGAAATTGGACTTCGCTCAGGCGTACCAACAGCTACCCGTAGACGCGACGACTGCAGAAGCCCAGACAATAGTTACACATAGAGGTGTCTTCAAGTGCAATAGACTCCAATTCGGAATAAGCGTGGTGCCGGGCATTTTCCAAAGTTTGATGGAGAGACTATTACAAGGCATAAAAGGCGTCATGCCTTATTTTGACGACGTCTTAATAGCTGCCCCTACTAAAGAGTTATTAGTACAATGACTCAGAAAGGTTCTTCAAAAATTTAAAGACGCTGGCCTGAAAGTAAAAAAGAACAAGTGTCAACTTTGTACAGAGAGAGTGGAGTTCCTGGGATACCTCCTTGACAGACAGGAAATCTACCCCACTGAAAAAAAACTAACTGCAATCAAAAATGCCCCGAGACCTAGAAATAAGACAGACCTCCAAGCCTTCCTGGGACTCATTAACTTTTATAACATCTTCTTGCCCCAGAAGGCGACCGTAGCTGAGCCCCTACATAGACTTCTCGACAAAAAGGCTTCCTGGGTAAAGAACAAGCATTTCAACAAGTAAAAGACCTTTTAACTTCCAATGCTGTATTGATACAATACAACGAGACTTTACCCTTAACGGTTACCTGTGACGCCTCACCATTTGGAGTGGGAGCCATTTTAAGCCATGTCCTACCAAATGGGAATGAAGTACCTATTGCGTTCTTTTCGAGAACTTTGTCTAAAACTGAAAGGAACTATAGCCAACTTGAAAAAGAGGCTCTCGCCATTGTATCCGCAATTAAACATTTCCATGAATATGTGTATGGGAGACCCTTTGACATAATTACAGACCACAAGCTGCTACTTGGTATTTTGGCGGGAAACAAACCAACTCCCCACATCTTATCACCAAGAATGACACATTGGTCGGAGTTTCTAGTCGCCTACGATTACCAACTGCAACACCACCTGGGGAAAGCCATTCCCCAGGCTGACACTTTGAGCCTCTCTCCACTATCAGATGTCATAGATGACCCAGCTCCAACCCTAGCCTTATTGCAAATCGAAACTCTTAAATCACCGCCGCTGACAGCTCGAGACATCGCCTCAGAAACGAAAAAGGACCCTTCTTTGGCACGAGTCCTCAGCTGGGTGGAATGGGGTTGGCCGGACAGCACACCCAACAACACTTTCAAGTCCTTCAGAAATCGACAGACAGAACTATTCTCTCAAAAGGGCTGCATCTTGTGGGGAGACAGAGTTGTAATTCCGGAGAAATTGCAACATAAAGTTTTAAAAATGTTGCATGATGGACATCCAGGCATCGTGCAGATGAAGGCATTGGCCAGGAGTTACGCATGGTGGCCTGGTTTAAACAAGCAGATAGAGACCTGGGTAGCGACGTGCAGCAAATGCCAGGAGACTCGCTCTGCTCCTCCAAAAACAACCCCAACTCAGTGGGAAATGCTTTGAGGTCCCTGGTCCTGTATCCACATCGATTTTGCAGGACCCATAAGAGGACCCACTTTCCTTCTAACCGTGGATGCCTATTCTAACTGGCTCGAGGTCCACAAGATGAAAAGCACCACCACAGAGGTGGTCACTAAAAAGCTGAATAAGCTATTCGCTACCCACGGATTGCAGGATGTCCTGGTCTCCGATAATGGCCCCCAATTCACTGACATTCAAACAGTACTTAGCAGACCGGGGCATCCGCCATGCCTTAACATCGCCAGATCACCCTGCGGCCAATGGTAGGGCTGAGCGAATGGTTCAATTTGTAAAGAAGACTTTACACAAAATGGACCACGGTGACATTGATGACAAAATAAACCAGATGCTTCTCCTTCAACATATTACCCCAAGCAGCACCACAAACAGAACCCCAGCTGAACTCCTGATGGGCCGAAAACTTCGCTCGCATCTCGATCACCTCCACCCTGCTTACACGCCTGAACAACCCCTGGGATCCAGCAGCAAGTGTCGATCATTCCAGGAAGGTGACCCCATTTTTGCAAAAAACTTCTTGGGCGACCCATTGTGGGTCCCCACTACCATAATGCAACTTATGGGACCCCGATCCTATCATCTGAAAACTGCAGATGGTAAAATGTGGAAGCGCCACATAGACCAACTTCATTCCAGACTAGCACCTACTCCCATCTCATCCCCTGAATCTCCAACTTGGGGGGGGAAGGGACATCGAGGGGGCCGGAAAAGAAATAACAGATGATTTAACAATCGAAACCCAGCACAACACAACCAACCATGGGATACTCACCGCCAGAAGGAGAACCGAGCCGGGGAGTGGCCTCGCCGCGTGACAGCATCGCGATGGAAACAGATCCAGGGAACCCAGAGGACAGCATCGGCGAGAGCAGAGAGAACAGCCCTGAGCCATTCGACGAAACAGTGGGACCATTTTTGCCACCCAGCGCAGCAAGCAGCCCACCAGAACCAGAGCCAGGACAGAAACCGGTGGTACAGCGCAGATCAAGCAGACAAGTGAAGCGACCTGCCTACTTATGAGAATACATCACCCCACCCCTCAGACGGAACCTAGGGGGGAAGGGTGTTATGGACTAAGCCAACGCATCAGTAACAACCTAATAGCTTTACTTTTACAGCAGGCTCATAATCCTGCACTTCTCATTGGCCCGCAAATAGCGAGTCGTGATTGGTCATTTCTGACCAGTCCGATTGGCTGTTAGCAGGTCTCCCTGATTGGACGCTTGTTAGAGCGGTAAACTCAAATCATTGGTTGTTTTGACAGCAGCCAGCTCTATAAAAGAGCTGCTGCTGTCCAAGTATTTGCTCTGTTCTGAAGTCACAAATAAAGAGTTGAAGTCACAGTTCGATGTCTCGTCTCTGTTCTTTGCGCCCATGCTCAGGACTTAACAGAAGCATTTGCAACTCACCTTCTGGTGCAAGCCCTGTGTATAAAACAGCTGACACGCGGCAATCCACTGGGCTGCATGAAGCAGCTGAGCTGGAAAACCCAGAAATAAAGTACAGACTAGAGCCAGGGCGGGTGGGTGGGCCAACAGCTGATCAATGGAGCGAACCAGTTCATTCACAGCTGATCTTCAAAGAAGCCAGTTCGCCCGAACTGGGCTGAACCAGTAGAATCCCACCCTGGTAAATACTCCTTTGAATCAAGCTTTCTTGACAACAAAGAAGTTGTTTTTACTGAAAACCACTGTTTTCCAGTAAACTGTTTCTTCAACTTTCCAACCTAGTTTCTAGCCCATGAGATTTCCTGATGTCCTCCCATCTTAATGCTAACCAGGTAAAATCTTGTTCAATTGTTTTTTTATATCAACCAAGATTAGTTAGGTAATGCCACTTATTAAGACACTGAAACACAAACACTGATATTTCGTTCAATGCTCGTGAAAGGTTTTGAGATTTCTATTTATCTCAAAAGGAAAGGAATTCTGTAACTGGGATGTAGCAACCATCTAGATCTTTGCAAACTTATCATATAAATTGTTGATAGCAAGGAAACAGACACTTCTGTGCCTTTTTTCTGTATGAATTTTTATATCAAAGCATTCAGACGGTTCAAGCAAATAAATGCTATCACCCACAAAATGATCCCTGCATCACTAGAATTCCATGTTGGCTGCACATTTAGTTCCCCAAAGCCCCAAAACTAATTGATTTGTTTATATTGGCATCCTACTTAAGGACTTTTCATATGAATTCCATAGACCACTATAGGAAGAAGCATCTCAACCAGGTTGAGATTCTTCTAGGAAGAATCTCAACCAACTCAACTCCTGGGCTTATGTTCATATAAAAATTGGATCATATCCCTTATGTGGGATGGTTCTACCTTTATAGATAAGGGTATACAAAAGGATATTTTAATGAACATAAATTGCTAGTGGGAGGCATATTCAGAGGCAATGGCAGTAATGCAGTATGTTTTGAACTATCCAACTTTGCAACCCACCTATATGTTTTAATTGGTGGCGAGTTTTCTCTCTTCTGAACAGATCTGCTTTGTACCTAAAAAAATGTAAGCATTTAAAAAGCCAACTTATGTAAACCCAATTCAGATGCTAATGGGACTACCAGCAAATTCACCATTTGAGCGTACTTGTTCTCATGTTACTAGAATTGTGGAATTGTACAAAATGTTTATTGTCTCAACTGTTAATAAATAGCACTATATTCTATATGAACTCAGCTGGGTAAGAAGGTTAGCAATTTGATCTCCTCATCATGAATCAGTAACCAAAGCAGAACTTACACTTCACTCTGTTCCATCCAGATGTTGCTAATAGACAGACAATTAAACTACAACACTTAGCAATTCTTGCTTTTAGTAATGCCGGCTTATTTACCTAACTTGACGAAGTTTTGAATTTATCCAAGCAGGAAACCAAAATCAGGATTTACTTCAACTCAGCTGTTAAGGAAATGTGTATTTATGCAAAATGGTATAATTTTTTGTCGGCGCGCATTTCAATTGAACAGATGCATGACTATCCTGGAATGTAAGCGCTTAATAAAATACTGAAAAACTTTCACTTTTATATAAAGGTTGATGTCAGTTTTATTTGCTTTAATTTGTAGTAAATCATACTTTGGAAACTAAAAATTTATAGCACTGTTCAGCAAAGATATTTCAGGCCCATTCTTTTTCGTTGCAGCATAGTAATCAGGGCTGCAACGAAAACTGATTTAATTTCTAATTTAATATAATACAGTTAATATGATTGATCACTGTATATTTCAGAGTTTTATCCTACCTCTCTTTAAATAATAGCATTTGGTGGCAACTTTTACAAAGCCTAAAGGGGCCGTATCAAGGATTTTAGAAGTCCCATGGGAATCCCAACAAAAAGCATGAGAAGTAAATGAAGATAAATAAATGTAGCCCTTTGGAGTAGACTTCAACATTTATCTGTGCCACCAATTTAATTCTGCATTGAGAATAAAATAGATTGTCATTTTAGAAACATTTTTCCAACTGATTCAGCAAAACTTGAACACCCCCTCTCTCTATATATATATATATGCCCAACAGGTGTGCAATTAAATCTGCACTTCTCGGAGACTCCTTATTTATGATTCTTGAATTAAATCAAAAAGCCCTTATCAATGCTCTTTTCCTTGCTTTTTTTTTTTAACCTTTAATTCTGCTGGCAAAAGATGACGGCATGCCAGAAAGACTCCAGCTGGAATGCAGTAGATTTATTAAATGGTTCATCACCTGGTAACCAATTTGCATTCCAGTGATGATTCCCATTAAGTATTAAAGCGCCCTCCATGTGCTTTTTTTTTTTTTCCAAAATAGCCGGTAATTGCTCCTCTAGATTCTATTTTCATCTTTTCTTTTTCCCAGATGAAGTGAAAGAGCTATAATTGCTACTGAACAATCTGTGTGCTAAATATGCTTTATATTAAAAAATAAATTCTGCATTCCAAAAATGGGGAGCTGAAGTTAAAAAGTAGCAAACTAT
Organism: Hydrophis major; assembly: GCA_033807585.1. Taxonomy (NCBI): domain Eukaryota; kingdom Metazoa; phylum Chordata; class Lepidosauria; order Squamata; family Elapidae; genus Hydrophis; species Hydrophis major. The sequence goes on along the minus strand of CM066328.1, from coordinate 292,594,211 downwards.
TGCTATAGAGCAACTTTCTCAATCCATTAGCTTTCAGCATTGTTGAGAATTCCCAGCCTGCATTGCCATTCAAGTTGGCAGGAGATTCTGGATGGGGCATCAGTTGATCAAGGATGCTAGAGAACACCATATAGCCATCATCATATTTCTGCACCAGATTCTAGGAAGTCAAAAACTGAAGTTGGTGTTTAAATGTATACATTGTGATGAACAAAATCAATATGTTTTTTAAGCCAAGGGCTATGGAATAGCATTTTGCATTAATTAAACCAGGGAGAACCAACCTTTTGGACCACAGGGACAACCAAACTTATAATTTTAAATCCCGCAGACCACTAATATGAATTTCGACTGATGGTGACTGCAGGAAAAAGTCTGCAGGAAAATTCCCCACCCCATTTTCTTACCAATTGATCATTCTTTATTTGGGATCACAGGATACCATCTCCAGCTCCGTTCTCAGGGGGAGAGAAAGAGAGAGACCACATTTGTTTAGTGACCATTCAAAGTTATAATGGCACTGAAAAAAGTGACTACTGTTTTTTATACATACAACCATTGCAGCAGCAACATGATCACATGATCAACATTTGGATACTTGGCAACTGGCATATATTTATGACAGTTGCAGAATCCCAGGATCACCTTTTACAAACTACTGACAAGCAAAGTTAATGGGGAAACCAAATTTACTTAACAACCGTGTTCCTAACCTAACAATTGCAGTGATTCACTTAACAACTGTGGCAAGATAAGTCATAAAAATAGGCAAAATTCTCTTAGCAATTGTCTTGTTTAGCAATGGAGATTTGGGGTTCATTTGTGGTCGTAAGTCAAGGACTACTGTATGTATGTCACCTCTGGGTCCCACCACCAAGAGGGCTTTAAAAGGAGAAATCAGAAATATGCAAATCATCAGCCAATTGCTTCTTCGGCAGTGGTGCAATGGGGTGATTTCTCCTAGATTTTTAAAAAATCCACGGTGCCTGGTCAGTTTTTGCTTCTCCCCAATCCAATTTGGTCTTGGTTCTATGTTTCTTCCATAGAATTAGCCTGCTGGTGGGCAGAGTCCTGAGCTGTTTCTCTTTAGTTAGTTAATAGTATTTGTAGAGCACTCTAATCTGAGTGACTGCAGGAATAATTCCTATCCAATGTTTTGTTAGGTTCTCTTGGTTGAAAACACTCTATTAGAATCCTGAAAAAAATCAAGGAATCAACATTTTATTATTTACTTTGCAAAATAAAGAAAATGGTACTTGTCATTCTGAGAGGCTGTATTCCATGCCTGTTATCATAACATATTTATGCTTTAATATGTTCCCATTTAATTATAAAACAGAATGTATACTGAAGTGAAAAATATTTCATTTTATAGCCACCTTTTCTGCCATGTAACTTCATAGGAAATGGTTACAAATTACCTCCTCTATCCAGGAATAGTGTGTTCTGTGGTTCAAATTTTTTATTTTTTTAAAAAAAACCTATTTTTTAAAAGGCCATCTTGGCTTAGGAACAATGTATCAGAATGTTCAGTAAATGTCGTTTTTGGGTTACTTGGTCGTGATCAAAGACATTTCCTGCCCCTAGAATAGGGGAAGACAAATTAATGTGTCTTGTGTATTCATTTTGTATGGCAAAATATTAACCTGAATTGTGTGTTCATCTTCCATCATGAAGACACACACATACTTAGCTCTCATCAGTCAAGGCACCTGTTTAATGATTTTTTTTTTAAAAAAAAGCTGCGTAGATGAATAAAAAAATAATATTTATTTCCCTTTTATTATTTTGCACTTCTGTTAATGTCGTGCAACTGTGATAAAAGGAGAGGTCTCTAATATAAAAGGGAATCGAAAATGCTGCATTTAAACTAATAGTCTGTTCTCATTGTGAAGAAAACCGTGTTTCAGATATTGCAATCCCGGCAACACAATGATGTCAAACAGAGGTGGTATTCAGACCAGTTCTGGAGAAATGGTAGTGGAAATTTTGAGTAGTTCAGAGAACCGGCAAATACCACCTCTGACTTACCATGACCCCATCTATTCTCTGCCTCCCAAATCTCAGCTAATCCACTAGGACTTCTTTTGTTGCCCTGCACAGGAGAACGGAGCTAGAAAGCAGGTTTGTGGGGTGGTGAGGGAATGGAGATTTTGCAGTATCCTTCCCCTGCCATGCCCACCAAGTCACACCCACCAAGTCACACCCACCAAGCCATGCCCACAGAAACGGTAGTAAAAAAAAATTGAATCCCACCACTGATGTCAAATGGCGACACCTTAAAAGGATACCATGACTTAATTGTGTCATGATGCTTGCCACAAAGGCATCCGGTCATGACATCGGCATGATAAAATTGTCCTGCAAGTTCATCCCCTTTCATCCCCCCCCCATACAGACTGTTGACTTACAACAGTCCATTTAGTGTTCGTTCAAAATTACAACCGAAAAAAGTGATTTATGATCATTTTTCACAGTTACAACCTTTGCAGCATCCCCATGATCATAGGATCGAAATCCAGATGCTTGCTAACTAGTTCATACTTATGGCCATTGCTGTGTCCCATGGCCATGTGACCCCCTTTTGTAAGTGACCAACTTTTTTACAGTGAGGAGGAGGACACAAATACATTGAAGAAGAAAAAAACAAAGCCACTTGTGTGCGGTACACCCTTGTGCGCGGCGCACTCTCTCAAAACAATTCTCCTGTGTGGAGCACATGCGTCTCATAATCGCGTCTCACTGCACTTTACCAAGCCTTGATGAATCACCATGTCAAATACAAATACGTCACATCACACATAACAGATCGGATTGGCATCGATCAAATACGGAGATTTACAGATAAGTCTTAAAATATCAAAAAGGAGAACATGTAGGAGGACACTTTTCGAGAGAGGACAGAACTTACAAAAGAAGGACTGTCCTCCCTAAAGGAGGACAATTGGTCACCATACCTTTTGTGACTTTTTGACAAGCAAAGTCAATGCGGAAGCCAGATTCACTTAACAACCAAATTGCCAACTTATCAACAGCAGTGCTTCATTTAGCAACTGTGGCAGGAAAGGCCATAAAATGGGGCAAAACTCTCTTCACAAATGTCTCACTTAACAACAGAAATGTTGGGCTCAATTGTGGTGGTACGTCAAGGATTACTTGTAGATATGATGCTTGAAGTTATAGATCAAAGCGACAGACTATTCCTCCAGGCATTAAAAGTCTCATTTTTCCTGCCAAGCTGGTCATTTTTCCTTTTGCATCTCAGTGTTATTGTGTGGAAGAAATGTAAAACTTGGCAGCACATTCCACTGCCATTTCATTGGCAGTTTCAAATAGTAAAACCCAGGCATGTGTCTCTCAGCTCGATAAGCGATAAGCTCCAAATTATTTTATTTTATTGTATCATTTAAAATAAGTTATGCTACATTTCATGGGTGTGGAAAGCAACATGCAATAATTTTAAAAAATGAATTTAAATGAAATAACATAACCTATTTCATATAAATGGAAAAAATCAGGGATCAAATAAGACTTCGAAGCAATCAGGCAGAGACCATTCAACTAAAAGAGAAATATAAAGTAAAAAAAAAAAAAAGCAAAGGAGTGGGCCGGAGATGGATAGAATGAAATCTGGAAATAATAATGGAGAGCAACCTCTAAACCCCAGCGCAGTGACTGCAAAATGGCCCTCAACCCAAAATAATCATCAGACTTAAGATTTTCTCTTAGTAGTCTTTTAAATTATGTCACAGAGTTTTTACCATAAAGTTTGTATTGTTATATTGCATTGTATACTAACTGTCTAGGTTTAGATTGAGGTTATATACAAACAGTAATTAAAGACAATTATGAATGTTACTGTTAAGTTCTCCGCATGGGCGCAAGGAACGGAGACAAGATGGTGAACAGTGAACTTCAACTCTTTATTAATCATTCTGAACAGAGCAAAAACCTAGGGCAGCAGCAGCCTTTTTATAGGCAAGCTGCTGATCTAGTAACCAATGAGAAACGTGGAGTGTTAACCCCTTTAACCAATGAGAGTGGTTCGTTAACAGCCAATCAGATTCTCCTGAATGGACCAATCCGATATCGCTATTATCGGCTAATCAGAAGTGCAGGATTAGAACCCTGCTATTTCTAAAGGTTTGACAAAACTTTATTTAAGCGTTTATTAGTTCATAACACCCCTTCCCCCCGGGTTCCATTTAAGAGGTGCGGTGACGTAATCCCTGAGGTATGAAGGTTGTTTTGACTGTCTATTGGATTTACGCTGTCCCACCAATTCCTGTCTGTAACCCGGTTTCAGCAGGATGTTTTTGGGCAAGTCGGGGGCCATTGGTTCCTCATTGGATGACTCGGTGTCGCTAATGTTCTCGTTGTTGTCCTCTGATCTTTGTGGGCTTGCCTCTGTTGAGGTGTTCCTCTGTGACGAGGACACGCCCCTCCCTGATTCTTCTTCATTCGTTACGCCCAATTGCTGACTTCTTTCACTCCTGCTTTCCACCATCTTGAATTTGGTTTCTTCGACATCCCCTCCCCCCTCAGTTTGGGAGTTACCGGAGTCGCGGAAACTAGGTTGTAGCCTTGAGCGAAGCTGATCTATATGGCATTTCCATATTTTTCCGTCGCAGGTTTTTACCCAGTACGACCTGGGTCCAGTGGCTTGAATTATAGTTGCCTTGACCCACAACGGTTCGCCAGAAAGGTTTCTGGTGAAAATTAAGTTGTCTATCTTGAACTCGTGGCATTTTCTGCTTGATCCACAGGGTTTCTCTGACTCATAAGACGGGTGAAGTCAGTTGATGTGGGAACGGAGTTTGCGTCCCATTAATAGTTCAGCTGGAGTCTTGTTGGTGACGCTGATGTGTTGGAGAAGGAGTATTCTGTTTATTTTATCTTCAATGTCCCCATAGTCATTTTTGTAAAGGTTTTTTTTAACAAATTGTACCATGCGCTCGGCTCTTCTGTTAGCCGCAGGGTGCACTGGCAAAGTTAGCGCATGGTGAATACCCTGGTCCGCTAAGTATTGTTCAAAAGGTAGAGCAGTAAACTGGGGTGCGTTGTCGGAAACCAGAACGTCTGGCAGCCCGTGCATTGCGAATAGCCTGTTCAACTTCCGGATGACGGACTCGGTTGTAGTACTCTTCATTTTGTGAATCTCGAGCCAGTTGGAATAGGCATCCATTGTTAGTAGGAACGTATGTCCCTTAGTAGGTCCCGCAAAGTCAATATGGATGCAGGACCATGGCCCCTGGGGTGTTTCCCATTCTGTTGGAGTTGCTTTAGGTGGGGCATTGCTAACTTCTTGGTACTTTAAGCAAGTCTTTACCCAGGCTTCGATCTGTTTGTCGATGCCCGGCCACCATGCGCAGCTTTGTGCGAGCGCTTTCATACGCACGATGCCGGGATGACCCTCATGCAGAGTTTGTAATACTGTTCGTTGTAACCGCTCTGGGATGACGACTCTATCCCCTCATAGGATGCAGCCTTTTTGCGAAAAAAGTTCTGTTTGCCGGTTCTTGAAGGGGGTGAAGTCGTCAGGGGTTTGTTCTATTGGCCATCCCCATTTGACCCAGCTAAGAACTCGCATTAAGATAGGATCGCGTTTTGTTTCGATCACAATATCTCTAGCTGTTAGCGGCGGTGAATGTAGCGTTTCAATCTGGAGTGTCATAAGGGTTGGAGCTGGGTCATCGACGGTTTCTAGAAGTGGTGCACGGCTCAGTGCGTCAGCGTGGGGAATGGCTTTCCCCAGGCGGTGTTGTACGCAGCCAAAAACTCTGACCAGCGAGTCATTCTAGGTGATAATATATAGGGGGTTGGCTTGTCTCCCACTATAATTCCCAGCAAAGGTTTGTGGTCGGTAACAATAGTAAAAACTCGTCCATACACATATTCATGAAACCGTTTCACAGCAGATACAATAGCAAGAGCCTCTTTATCGATTTGACTACAGTTACGTTCAGTCTTTGATAGGGTCCTTGAAAAATAGGCAATAGGGGCTTCACTACCGTTTGGTAACACATGGCTCAAAATGGCTCCTACTCCAAACGGTGATGCGTCACATGTAATTGTTAAAGGCAAAGTCTCATTATACTGCATTAAAACAGCATCTGAGGTTAATAAGTTTTTCACTTGTCGGAACGCGTGCTCCTCTCGGTGCCCCCAGACCCAGGTTGCTTTTTTGTCGAGAAGTCTATGTAGGGGCTCAGCTACGGTCACTTTGTGGGGCAGGAAGATGTTGTAAAAATTAATGAGCCCCAGGAAAGCTTGGAGATCAGTCTTATTTCTGGGTCTTGGGGCGTTCTTGATTGCTTTTAGTTTGCTATTGGTGGGGTGAATGCCTTGTTTATTGATTAGGTACCCCAGGAACTCTACTTTATCTGTATATAGTTGACATTTATTTTTTTTAACCTTAAGGCCAGAGTCTTTAAATTTCTGGAGAACCATTTTAAGACGCTCTTTTAGTATTTCTCTATTCAGGGCAGCAATTAAAACATCATCAAAGTATGGTACGACCCCTTTTATCCCCTGCAAGAGTCTCTCCATCAAACTTTGAAAAATCCCTGGGGCTACGCTAACTCCGAATTGGAGTTGGTTGCACTTAAAAGCGCCTCGGTGCATAACGATCGTTTGTGCCTCTGCTGTTTTTTTATCTACAGGGAGTTGTTGGTACGCCTGTGCTAAATCCAATTTAGCAAAGACTTTTCTGCCCCCAGGGAATGGAGGAGGTGTTGTACCACCGGCACCAGGTAAGCATTCTGTTGAAGGGCGTGATTCAGGGGGGCACAGTAGTCCCCACAAATCCTTAACGATCCATCCGGTTTGATGGGTGTTACGATTGGGGTTTCCCAACGAGCGTGGTCTGTTGGTTTTAAAACATCCTGGGCTATTAATTTATCAAGCTGCTCGTCAATCTTTGGTTTAAGGGCAAAAGGTACCCGATGAGGCTTAAGGCGAATGGGGGCTACTTCAGGGTTAAGGTTAAATGATATCAGGGTCCCCTTGTACTCGTCTAGTTTGTCTGCAAAGACGTCCTGGAATTCCTGGATGAGGGCCTCCTCCCAGTCGTCGCTTCTGGTTTGGTGAATGCTGGCTACCTCAATTCTGAGTGGAGCAAACCATTGAAGGCCGAACAAGCTAGGCTGATCACGATTGACAATGGTCAATGGTAAAGATGCAGTATGATTTTTGAATGAGACCATCACGCAGGGCTGGTTTTCTATGGCGACTTTCACTCAGATCTTCTTTGCATCTAATGATGAGGCGTGACCAATTGTAATGGTTTGGTGTGCCTCTTCTCGTTTCGTTGAATTGGTCAGTGGTTTATTTCTGTAGGAGTGGTTGTTCCATTGGTAGTTCAAATATTCCCGACTCCCAGGACGATTTCCTGTGGTTTGGCGGTAGTTGGTCTGCCTCTGAAATAGGCTGGATCCTTGCTTGCTTCTACAGACCTTTCTGATGTGGCCTCTCTTCCCACAAACATGGCAGAGTGCATCAAGGAATTTGCAGTCTGATTGTGGGTGGTTTGCCCCACAACCTGTGCATTGATGCTGCAGTCTCTGATTACACTGGTGGCATTGGTCTCGTTCAAACCGGAGCCGGTTGACCTCTTCCTCATCATTTTCTGATGACGATTCGAGGTCCTCGTGGTGGGTTGCCATTGTATGTCCCTCTAGGCAAGGTGGGGTTTCGCCGGCGAGTTGCCGGAGCGGGGCGTTAGTGCGGCACATTCGGGCAGCCGACTTCCTGGTTGCTTCTGCTGCAGTAGCATCAGCGATGGTATTTGCAAGGCTGGTGTCACCTTTCGCCATCAGCTTACTTTGCACGTGCAATGCATCTATTCCCAGAACTATTCGGTCTCTTAGAGCTTCTTCAAGGTCAGCGAACCCGCAGAGGTCTCCCAGGTTCCGAAGATCCGCGATGAAATCTGCAACGCTTTCTCCTTTCTGCTGGTCTCTCTTGTAAAATTCATGTCTTCGGACAAGCGTTGGTACAGTAGGTGCATAGTGGGCCCATAGGAGGGGCTCGAGGATGTCCCAGTCCATGGATTTCACCTCAGCCGGTTTCGCCAGTGCCTTAGCCATCTTAAAAACGGCAGGTCCGCAGTGGGTCAGGAATACCGCTCGCTTTTTTCCAGTAGTGGCATCCTTCAAGTTGTTGGTCTCCAGAAACATCTGGAACCGGTCCATGTATGAGTCCCAGTCTTCGTGTGCTGGGTCAAATGGAGCGGGTGGTATAGCGCCGCCGGACATGGTTTCCGCCGTTGATGTGCCTTCAGCCACATGCTCTGTTTGGTGGTCTGTAGTGTTCAGTCAGCTCTGACGTCTCCGTATCCCATCTTCGTCACCAGTGTTAAGTTCTGCGCATGGGTGCAAGGAACGGAGACGAGACGGTGAACAGTGAACTTCAACTCTTTATTAATCATTCTGAACAGAGCAAAAACCTAGGGCAGCAGCAGCCTTTTTATAGGCAAGCTGCTGATCTAGTAACCAATGAGAAACATGGAGTGTTAACCCCTTTAACCAATGAGAGTGGCTCGTTAACAGCCAATCAGATTCTCCTGAATGGACCAATCCAATATCGCTATTATCGGCCAATCAGAAGTGCAGGATTAGAACCCTGCTATTTCTAAAAGTTTGATAAAACTTTATTTAAGCGTTTATTAGTTCATAACAGTTACAAAGTGAGATTTTTTTTTTTTGAAGACATTTAGATAAAAAATAGTCTTCGGGAAAATATCCTGATGTGGCCTACTATCCAATTTGCTTTCAGCATGGAAGGTATTTTTGTGGCATGCATCTAAGAGTGGATTTCAAATTGAGAAAAAGAAGTAATGGTATGGAAAGTATTTTGGTGAGCCTCAACTGCAGTCTAAAGAAGTACTCTACTGACTTAATAGAGTTGTCAAATTCTTCAAAAAGGGAGCTTTTGAATGTGCAGGAGTTATACAAAACCCACCTTCCTAAACAGCTATAACAGCCATATCATTATTCATCTTTCTGTGCTTTGAATGATTCATTCCCAGCCCCACACAGCTGGGCAGCATCAGGAAACCAAAACATTACACATATTTCAATCAGGTATCTTTAATTCTAGTTTTTAGATAAATATAGAAACCTGAAACTGTAAGAGGACTTTCTGATTCTAATTTGGAGTGAATTTATTTGAGATTTGAAATATTTCTTTCCAAATTCCATACCATCTGGACTGATCTACCATTTACAAAATAGGCTGCCTTCTTTGCCCTTAATGTTTCCTCTCTCTTGTGTTATTTTCTCAGCCTCTCTGTCCGTAACTCTTTTAATGTTTTCATAAATGACCTTCATGTGCTCCTGGTTTAAGAATTTTGCATAGCCCTGATATTAAAACCTTCCGCATTGTGGATTTCAACCTTATTGTCTTTTCTCGTGTGATATCATTATGTTCAATCTAGTCCTGCAACTCTGAAGTCTCAGTCCAGCTGGCTCAGCTATTCTGATTGGGAATAAGATTTATATTCCCAGCATAACTCCAGAATATTGGGGGGGGGGGGGAGTGGAAATATTTGAACATTAATGGAAGCTGTTCATGTTAATCTGAGGAATCTGAGGCAAGGAATCCAATCATTGAAGTTAAGAATGTGAGGCCACAGTTCATCTCCTTGTGTCAGGCTGTCCCTGATACGACATCTAACCTTGACACAGTTGTGTATTAGAATATTTATTTTCCTGTAGACAATAAGATGCCATCTCTTCTTATTTACTTATGTAGAATATTTTCCCTAAGAACAGGAGAGGGGGGAGAGAAATGAGGCACGAGTACAGTTTTTGTGCACAGTAAAAGTTACCTTCTCATTTATTACACTCTTATTTTGATAGATTTTTGCACACATGCTTGGACAATTTTTAGAAGTGTCATCAATCTAAGACTGCAGAGCAGTTGCTCCCTCACCCTCTGTTCAGCCTGTAACTGAAATGCTGCTGCTAATAAATGAGGAACACAGCTGAGAGTCACCAACCTGCTGTAACATTTAATAGATATTCATAACATGCATTAATCATAGAGTGTTCTGAAGGGCAGTCATCCTGCAAGGTACTAGACACCTTCAGCTCCCACTTGTGTTGGAGAGGGGGGGACCTTAAATATGAAAGAGAGAGACCTCCTGAAATTATTTTCTTCTTACTTCCTTCTGCTGGCAATGTCATTTTATATGTAATTCCAAACAGAAGTCAATAGGCACACTCTGAGCTATAAATAGCTTTCAGGTGAGCCTGCACTGATAAAAATTGTGTTCAGAGGTTTCTGGTCACTTGTTTTCCTACTTGGGCTAGAAAAATTGTTGTGGGGAGGAATCCATATTGTATTTGATTCCATTGCACATAGCAGAAAGATTGGGAAGGATCTTGTTCTCTTTGTCTGAAACTATTTTCCTATTGTGCCTAGCCTTTCTATAATACAAAACAGGCAACCTCTTTTTAGTCATAGGCTGCTCATAACTTTTGGAAGAAGGAACAGAGAAGTGCAGTTTATGGTTTGCTGCTTTTTTGGAAAATTACTGCAGAAAATTGAGTGTCGAGCTTGCTTATATACAGTAGTTCTCCATGTTAGTTCCTTGATTATGATATTGTCTTTTGCTTGATTGTTTGTCTTGGATTAACATCTGCTTATCTGGAAGTTGGCTGTGGAGAGGATGTAATGGTATATAAATACAGTTTATGTATCTATGTCTGATAAAGACTAATAAAGACAAAATGGAGAGCAAACCCCATATTCACCAGTATTAAAAAAGTTACCAAGTCAAATAATGAAACATTTGCAAGAAACACCCAAGAGAGGAACAAGGACTCCACTTTGAGCTACAGATAATACTCTTCTATTTGTATCATCTATCTATATGTCTACCTATGTCTGTCTGTCTGTCTGTCTATTTGAACTGAACTGAATTCTTTATTGACCAAGTGTGATTGGACACACAAGGAATTTGTCTTGGTGCAAACGCTCTCAGTGTACATGAAAGAAAAGATACATTCATCAAGAGTCAAGAATCATAAGGTACAACACTTAATAATAGTCATAGGGTACAATAAGCAATCAAATCATACTAGGAACCAGTCTTTGTAAGAATTGTAAGGATACAAGCAGCAAAGTTACAGTCATACAGTCAAAAGTACAATCAAATCATACTAGGAACCAATCTTTGTAAGAATTGTAAGGATACAAGCAGCAAAGTTACAGTCATACAGTCACAAGTGGGAGAGGATGGGTGATAAAGAGTAGTGAGAAGATTAATAGTAATAATGGTGCAGACTTTGTAAATAGTTGAACAGAGTTGAGGGAATTATTTGTTTAGCAGTGATGGTGGTCAGGAAAAAACTGTCCTTGTGTCTAGTTGTTCTGGTGTGCAGTGCTCTATAGCGTTGTTTTGAAGGTAAATAAATAAAGCATAGCAACTTAAACCTACAGAAGAGCAGACTAAAGGAACATTTATTCAAAAAGAATACCCTGTTGTTTCTATTTTGTAACTGATAGAACTACTACAAACCCAATTGCAAAAGCAAGTCATCTGATTGTTCTTATAATATAACAAGGTTTATAAGAACAATAGCAAAACATATCTAGTAAAAGTAAAATATTATAGTATAATTAAAATTAATGGGGAAGGCTAGATTTTATATTAGATTTTATATTGAATTATAACAGTTCTGCATTGCAGACAATATGGGCCATTGTAACTATCAAAGTAAATTATACATTCTCAGGTGATTAATTTTGTTTCTTTCTTCACCTTATCTGTTAGAAAACAAAGTACAGATTTTTCCCAAGGCTTTAAGCAAAACATACAAGATTCACTGGAGATCTATGAAGTTCACCAATGTATGGACATATTTCTTAAGACCCCCGCCCCCATTTTTCACTGAACTGGGGCTTCCAGTTTGAGCTTCTTCAGTGATGGATCAAAATCCACGATCATGAGCAGTTTCAATCCATGTTCACCGCCGGAGCGCCCCCAAGCTGTCTGGATTCAGGACTAAGCCATCCCATAGAGGTAGTGAAGAGGTGGGGAGACCACCAGCAGGGTCAAGGAGAGCTGCATCTCTCCTCCTCAGCTGGCCATTACTCCCTTTCCCAAAGGTGGTTGCAGCGGTGGTCAAAAATGGCCACCTCAAAGAAGAACTCGACCGGAAAAGAATGTGCAGGAGGAAGATAAGAAGAGAAAGTTTTGGTTAACCAGGTTGAACTGAAAAAGCAACAACGTAAGGTACCCTGGAATTTGAACTATAAAAAATAACATTGTTCCCAAAGAAGATTTTGAAGCAGAGAAGGAGAGAGAGAAGGGAAAGGATTTGACTTTTTTTTTCTTCCCTTCCATACACTGACAGTTAAGAGATTTAAGTAAAAAAATTGACAAAAATCCACTTTGACATCAATAGGCATTTAAGCTGAAAATAAAATGTCAAAGAGATAATAAAGACTTTTGGATACTCAAAAACCTTTAAAAGAAGGAGAGGAGAGAAAAGGAAAGAATAAAAGGGCAGGATCTGGAAAAATGGAGAAGACTGCTTGGAACTAAAAGGAACTTACAGTGAAATTTTAACAATATTCCTAAAAGATACAGTTTAACTGAAACTTTGTAACAAAATAATAGAACCCTAGGAAGAGAAAGCCACTCTAGCTATTATAGAAAACCCCAGCTACAGAATTATCAGAGAAGCCATAGAGATTGAAAAAAGATCTGAAAGCATGAATAGAAGAGATGATTCCACCAGACTGTCAATTATTTGGAAGCCTGCACTCACAAACAAAAAAATCTCCACACCACAAACCAGGCAAACACCTGGGCACAAACAGATCCCCCCTGATACCTCCAGCTCAAACATACCCCAACCAGGCACCCAGATGAAACCTAGCTTCCTAACAAATGATAGCTGTCCATTTACTCGGAGCCAAGCTGCACTAAAAGCCTCCAATACAGGAAACACAATGTTGCCAGTCAATCAAAACACAAAAAAAGCCGCAAAACAGACAGAAGATATTAGAAACACCAATCAAGCAGAACACAGCAAACTCCAAGATCAATAAACACAGACCAAGACTCCCAACCAATCAGGATGAAGAAAAAAACCATTCTGGCACAGCAGTAGGCTAGCCCCAAATTTAAAACTGAAACAACTGTAAAAGTTTGACTCACAGACAAATACAATACAAAAGTCTGATGATGGCAGATGAGATTCTGCCAAAACATTGCTACAACTTTAAAAGCACAACTATAATGACGTGGGAAAATACCCGAACAAAGCTGAATACCATACATACATACATACATACATACATACATACATACATACATACATATTCCTCAACTTATGACCACAATTTAGGCCAAAATTTCTGTGGCCAAGTGTGACATTTGTTAATGCTCCATTTTATGACCTTTCTTGCCACAGTCATTAAGGGAATCACTGCAATTGTGAAATTAGTTACACGGTTAAATCTGGTTTCCCCATTAACTTTCCTTGTCAGAAAGAAAGGACAAGGTAGTTATTAATTCTGACAAGGACATGACTCTGGGATCCTGCGGGTCCTATCAGCCCAATTATTCTGGCTGGTGGGATACAGGAGAAGAGCCTTCTCTGCCATTGCACTTGCCCTGTGGAACATCTTGCAATCTGGTATGAGCTTGGCCCCAACCCTCCTGACCTTCCAGAACAAGAGAGGAGAAGAGCAACCAGGATGATTAGGGGACTGGAGGCTAAAACATACAGCGAACAGTTGCAGGAACTGGGCTTGGCTAGTCTAGTAAAGAGAAGGACCAGGGGAGACATGGTAGCAGTCTTCCAATATTTGGGGGACTGCCAGAGGGAGGAAGGGGTCAAGTTATTTTCTAAAGCTCCTGTAGGCCAGACAAGGAATAATGGATGGAAACTGAACAAGGAGAGATTTAACCTGGAAATAAGGAGAAACTTTCTGACAGTGAGAACAATCAACCAATGGAACAGCCTGCCCTCAGAAGTTGGGGGAATGCCATCACTTGAGACTTTCAAGAAGAGATTGGACTGCCATTTGTCAGAAATGGTGTAGGGCCTCCTGCTTGGGTGGGGGGTTGGAATAGATGACCTACAAGGTCCTTTCCAACTCTGATTATCTGTTAAACAACTTAAAGACCTGGTTCTGCTTGGGGTCCCAATGGGAACCATCACAGTGGAGGTGGCTGATGTAATAACAACAGATCCAACCTCTCCTTATTTTGCTCCCACTCTCCCCATCTTTTAATTTGGCTGTGTGCTGGACTTCATATTTATTTATGTTTTTTAGTTGATGATTTTTATTTTTTATTATTGTAAAGCACCCAGAGGTATTTTGAGTTAGATGGGCAGCCTATAAATTTTATAAGTAAGTAAATAAGTCAGTCAGTCAATCAATCAATCAATAAATAAATACTGCTTCTGATCTCTTACAAAAATTGTCTGAAATTCTTTAAGGTCCTTCTTGAGATCTTTGTCTTTCTTGGATTTGGCTTCTTCAATTTCCACCATCTATTCTAGCATCCTGTTTGCTTTCAACAAACATCCAGTCTGTTTCTGTTTTGGGCAATCTCTTTTCACACTCATCCTTAACATCCTTTAACTCATATTTAAAAACTTTTGATTTTTATTCTACAATTCTTCCAATTCCCTATCAGTGAAGTTCAGGACATCAAAAGAATTCCTGATGTTCTCCTTAATATACTGGTCTATGACCGTAATAAAAATTTGATTTGATTTGATGTTTTCCTTGAAAATGGTGTGTATAGCCTCAAAATTTTATCATGGAAACTGGTTAACTTTCTTTTTACATTTTAGAACTGTGCACAGTCTAATTGATATTATTTGGTTATTACACAAGTATTAACCTTACTATATCCTCCTCATGTATGAAAATAATACTGCTCTTTCTTTGTAGTTCATATCCTAAATAGCAAACAATATGATTCTGATCAAAATTGTCCAGTTCCAGTCAGTTTCAATTCTTTGATCCCTAAGATATCCTTGAATACTCAGTTCATTTCATCTTTTATTGTATTAAGCTTTCCAATATTCATGCTTATGTTCCACTTTCCCACTGCAATTTTGTTTTTGCAGTTTCAGATGTTCTGCTCCTGCCTAGTACCATCAGCAAGTAGACATCCCCAAAGCTTTAATCCAGCTTTGTTGTAAACACCATTACTACGATGCAGACTCAGCTTTTCCTCAGTAGCATGCTGAATACCTCCCAACCTGAGGAGCTCATCATCCAGCACTGTATTATCACTCACTTTTCATGGTCTATTGTGTGGTTTTTTGATCAAATATAGGAGTAATTTTGCACTGTCTTGTCCCATAAATACAAAATGATGCTTTTCCTATTCTCATTAGAGTGATAATCCACCTCCAATATCTGAGGATGTTTGTTTGTTGCATGTTTGTTTCAAAAAAGGCTGCTTGATTCACCAAACTCTAGGAAACTTACACAGGCGAAAACAAAACTATACCAACCCTCAATAATATATAATGCAAAAAAGGTCATGTCTAATATGGCATATCTGTACTTAAAACTCTCACCAAATATTCTATAGATGATAACAGCTCCTAAGGAAAGTCAGGCAGGTAATATTCTAACTTCCAGGGAAAAGCTATTCCACAATAAGAGGACTACTGCAGCAAAGGTCAATTATTTGAATGTAAGCCATAAATCAAGATAGATTGTCGGCTGTCAGTCCGAGATGCAGGGAGAGCTGTTTTTACGAGTTATAAATCAGTTTAGTCCACATTATGTTGTTGCCAATACCTGGATTAGGTTCTTTACATTGCAGCCTGAACTTTAAGAAACTAAAGATAAAGACACTAGGGAGACGTGAAATTCGTTTTTATCCAAACAGAACAAGTTTAGACCTGGAATAAAGAAACATATATCATATTTTACACAGAGATTTTAAAAAATGTCTGGCCCACTAATTTCATTTTGTGTTAACTTGGCCAAAGCAAAGATAAACGTTTCTCATTCCCACTCTTTAATGAGTCATTTGGAGGCTGAAAACATGCATAAATAAATAGAAGTAATATCAGTAATATTCAGAATAAGGGATTCCTGTGTCAATGGAATTTTCAGTGAATAGAGATGTATAACCATAAGGATTTTTTGGTCATTGTTTTTCCACTCCATGTTTGCATCTTTACGGGACATGACAGACATTCAAATTAATGCAAGAAAAGAAGTATACAGTGTTTTGGAGCCAATTCAATAGTATAAAGATCCATATTTGTTAAGTGATATGTAAATAACTTTCCTAGGATTCTCAGGGAAACAGAACACCCAATGCTCCTCAAATGAAATAACAATAAATGAAATGAAGGATTTTTGAGTGAAGTGAGAAATTTACTGTAATAATGAGAGCAATTTTCAGACAACTTTTAAAATACTCTTGCTCTTCATCTCTCAATGTCTCTGTTCTAAACTTGCATGTGTGAGAAGTACTGACCATATATTAATCCTGTTCATAGCTTGTCAGAAAATATCATATCTGATCCTACCATGCTGACACCATGATCAAAGATTGATTCTAAACAACTTGAAGACAATTATTCTCTCATTGCATACTGCTTTATAATGTAATCAAATAGGAAAATACCTTATTTTTGGATCTGTTTTAGTTTCATCATGCAAATCATCAGTGTTACACATTGACAAAAACCATGAACTAAGTAAGCCATGCAATTATAATTCAACATTAAAGACATATTATTTTTTTAAAAAAACACATACAGTGAATGAAGGAACCTTGATATTTAAATGTATTTTTTATTTATTTTTTATTTATTAAATGTATGTGCTGCCCATCTTGTCTAGAGGCAAGATCCTCCATACTTAAAAGAAGATTTCTAATTATAAACAAATAAATAACTAATTTATTACATTTATTTTAGTTTAAATTTTCAGATTTTTATAAAAGCTATTTTTTTCAGAACACAATTAGGACTTTAAAGTTTTGGTTGCCATGATATATTTGTGTCCAGTGGTGATTGCTACAATATTAAAAAGTTGTTGAGACTCTAGAAAAAGTAAAGAGAAGAGCAACAAAGATGATTAGGGCACTGGAGGCTAAAACATACAATGAAGAGTTACAGAAATTGGATATATCTAGTTTAATGAAAAGAAGGGGATGGCATGATAATTATGTTGCAATATTTAAGGGTCTGCTATGAAGAAGATGGGGGTCAACCTATTTTCCAAAGCGTCTGAACACAGGACAAGAAGCAGTGGCTGGAAACTAATTAAGGAAAGAACCAACCTAGAACTAAGGAGAAATTTCCTGACAATTAGTACAATTAATCAGTGGAATGAATTCCTTTAGAAGTTGCAGGTGCTCCTACACTGAAGAGTTTTAAGAAGAGATTGCACAACCATTTGTCTGAAATGGTTTAAAGTTTCCTGCATGAGCAGGTGTTGGCCTAGAAGACTTCCAAGGTTCCTCTGTTATTCTGTTAAGTCCATTCCTATTCAAAATCATCTGAAAATAAGTAAAAATTTTATTGGACTGTGGGTTAAATTTACCAAGCTACAACTCAGGGAGATAATGCACATGGATGTTTTCTTAGTTTTAATTAGGACACCGATCCTGCTACTGTGATTCTGAGTGACTGATAATACATTAAAATTAAATTTAAAAAAAACCCTAAAAAAACCCTCCTCAAATTTATTGCAAACGAAATTACAATATCAGCCAGTAAATGATGTGCCAGCAATCCAAATAAATCATTCCATCTGAATAATTGATAAGAAGCAATAAAAGCCACCATAGGAATTTGGGGGGAGGGGGGGAATAGTTTCATTTCATTCTGAATGAGTTTTGACTCCTGGTGATTGCCTAGATAAGTTCCTGCTGTTTTCTTGGCAAGATTTCACAGAAGTGTTTTCCCCTAGCTCTCTTCCTAGACTTCCCAGGATCATCCGGTTATCTTCATGCCTAAATCAGGATTAGAATTCCCAGTCTCCCAATTTCTAGACTGATGCATTTAACCATTACACCAAAACATTTATCATTTATACAGAATTTAATGACATAATTTTAGTAGAGCATTATATGATATAATTTATATAACCCTGTAATAAAAAGTATTTATGACGGAATACCATATTTGCCACTCTCGCATACAAATTCTCTGTTCAGTAAATGCCTTTATCGAGGGTGGATGTAAGAAAAACTATCGTGCCACATTGAAAGCAGCCTGCTAAGATCAGTGCAGAATAAGAAATCAAACTGGTGAGTTAAAGCCAATCATCCATTCTCGATCCACATGCTATAAAGCTTCTTACAACCAAAGATCAAATGGATTCAGTGTGAAACCACTGTAAATCCTATAGGCAGTACTAAATGAGATATATGAAAAATAGGTCACAGAGTAGTTCTGTGCTAAATTTTTGCAGTCTGAATTTTAGCTTAGATAAAATGAAAGTTTCCTGAATGCAAATACATTCATGTCATCATTTTGTGCAGCTACTTAAAACTTCATTGAGATATTATGTCAGTGCTACTTTAAAAAAAAAAAAAAAAAAAGCATATCTTTCTTCTGGAATCTGTGAAGTCCTAGAAAATGATATTTTTTATTACATAATGAAAATGTCTAAAACTAAAATCAAAAATCAAAATGTCTGATAGAGATCCTATCAGCCAACTTGCCAAACCAAATTTCTTAGATGTTTTTGAATTTGTGTTTCCAAATTCAGTTAATTCCATTTTAGCTTTCAGTGCTTCATATCATTCACTTGAAGTCCCATGACAAAACTTCCCAAAAACATTTTCTCTGGTTTGATACTTCATTGTTGTTGTTTTCCTTGATGCTGCAAAGCATCTGATCTCATACCTGTAACATGAGGTAGGAAATATCATATCTTGCTAGTTGGATCTCTCAGCAACCCTTACTATTTGCTATGCTGGTTGTGGCTACTGGGATTATTTATTCAGCATTATCTGGAAGATGAGAGACTGCCCATCAATGGATTATAGCAATGTCCTCACTGTTTCCCACAAATGGATGAAGTGAGCTTCTTTCATATTGCTTCTTTTTCTTTCAAATATCATTATTCTCCGTTATATTATGTTGGTATTTTCATTTGCCCCCTGCTAACATGAAACTCTGATCTAAATCCACCCAAACAAAATGAAGGTGGGTTATTAGTTTGTGCTTTGTATTTAATGAATTCCATAATTTGCCATTTGCAAAGTTCTTTTAACTTATTCCTTTAGCATTAATTTACTTTGATTTGATTGTGAGAGTACATTGATTTGTTGAAGTTAATGACCCAGAGGTTTACAACACAAGACACACATCAGTCAAATTGATGATGCTAATTGTTTTATTGAGTAATATCAGCATAGTTACAATATCCTCAAGCAAAGCTTGTGGTTTTATTAATGCTGAAAAGTGTGATGAAATTCATTTTGTTGTAACACTTTTTGTTTATGAATGTTGCTATAACGGCAAAATTCAAGCTTCAAAGGAATACATATATCACATTATTCACATTGTGTCTCATGTTGCATTGAGAGGCTCATATAGCTCCTGCATGCAAATTCATTTGCTGTGGCAAATAGAATTTCTGTGTTCAGTCTTCCAAAACTGAAAAATAAAATGAAACCTAAATATCAGGCCTCCTAAAATGAATATAGTGTTATAAATATTGAGAAAAGTCTACATGGAAATGCATAATAAGGTCCATTCAAAAGAAGAAAAGTTATTTATTTTTTAATATTAGATTGGCAATGTAATATTAATAGATCTAATAGATCTAAAATATAATATAATAATAATAATCTAATAGATCATCAGTGCCTGGAATGCACTACTTGGCTCTGTTATTACATCCTATAACCCCCACTCCTTTAACCTCAAACTAACCACTATTGACCTCACCCCATTCCTAAGAGGTCTGTAAGGGGTGTGCACAAGGGCACCATCGTGCCTACCATCCCTGTCCTATTGTCCCCATTTATTTGTACCTATTTCCTGTATTCTTACTCATATTTATACTTATATCTATTACCTTGTAAGCGATTGGCAAATCAAATAAATAAATAAAATAAATAAATAGATTGGCAATTATAAATAATAAATATATATTTAGTCATGACATTTTATTATATTGCAATGACCTGACCTCAATCAATGGTTATTAAGAAAATTATTGCTTTAAATTAGCAAAGTTGTTGAGTTAATCAAACAGAAATCAAAGGATAGTCTCATTAACACAAGAACAAGGAGAGAAATCTCCTTAATTGGACAAATAAATATGCAATATGCAGTAAGCAACAGATGAAATAATAACTAACTGATCATTAAAAAATAATTTTGAAGAAGTTAAAATCAATGGGTGGTAAATGAAATCCTTCTGGATCAGAATGGAAATTACATGTTTTTAATAAATAATAGTATGGTTAAATGTTTTTGCGTTGGTCTAAGAGTTGGAAAATGGTAAAGAGTGGGGAAGGAACTGGGAAGAAACAATTTTGAAAAACCAGGAAACATTGATTTCAGACCTGTCTGGGTGAACATGTCTCAGCAAAAGCAAAAGTTGTACAAAAAATGGAACATCCATCTTCTTTTGCAGCCAATCTAACCAGGAGGACTCAAAACCATATCTTCCTACTTCACATGGAGCAGTAAATTGCTATTCACTAGTTTTGGAATAAGTTAAGAATGTAAACAAATTTAAAACTATGATTCAACAACATTTTGCACTCTGTGTTATATTGGAGAAAGGGATACTTCATTAACTATGCATTTCCTGGCCTAATTCCTGAGTGTGTAAAGCAGGGCTGTCAAACTCTCAGCCCGCAGACCAGATGAGTCATGTGCTGGCCATGCCCATGCCTGGTTTAGTGAAGGGGGGAAAGTCCCGATATGTCACATGACACCGCCGTGACGACTGAGTTTGACACCCCTGGTGCAAAGGGATCAAAAGTAAGTCTGGATGTACAAATAATAAGGTAGTCATTCAAATTCAAAGTAGCCAAATTGTTGTGCAGTTCACCTGTACACATGAAGTGGCTCTGCAGTCCCTCTCTGGAAGCACAGAGTCTAGTCCAATGGGGCTCCAGAAGTCCATTGTAGTAAGCAGGTGTTAGTCTATGATGTCATTCAAGGTTTTCTATGACTTTTAATTCTGCCAGCAGCTGCAGCTTCTAGTTCCTTTGATTGGACATCACAGTGGAAAGGGATTTCTTTGTAGTGCTTGTATGATCAACCTCAAGGTCTTTTTCCTGATTCCAGCACACCACAGAGCAACTGTTGAGGCATACAGCAATCATCCATTCTAGTGATGTGTCCCACCCATCTATCTGGGCTCTGATAATCAGAGACTTAATGCTGGTAGACTTCACATAAATCACAACCTCCAGGTTGAAGACACAGTCTTGCCAACAAATGCCAGAGATGGAGCAGGGAAAGCACATGTAAAATTTCACCAGTTGTTTGATATGCCTTTGGTACAGATTCCAGACCTATATTGGGGGGAAGGGATAGCCACGGTTCTGAAGATTTTTAGCTTTGTGGAAATATAGACTGTATTGATTGAATACTCTAACACAGAGAAACTTCTTGCCATGCCAAAAAAAACAACACCTTGCAGTTTTTCACACCAATTTTTAAATGCCTGGATTTCAACTGCCATACTTGCTGAAAATGCTGGGATTTGAAATCCATACATCTGGAAGTTGCCAAGATTGAGTTTTAGATTTGGAGAATTATTCATATGATAATATCCTAAAAGATAAACCATCTGTGTGACTCTCTCAGCTCAATTCATTTCACAGGATTGTTATTGTGGGGAAAATAGGAGGTATGTTGGATGTCTTGAGTTATTTGTTTTTTTAAAAAAATCAGGATTTTTTTTAAAAAAACAGAATAATTGGTACAGGGATTACAAAACAATAATGAAAAAAGCTTAATCTCTCTATCGCCTGTTTATGAAACTCTCAAAGTTATCTATGAAAAAAACAGAACACTGGACCAAGATAGACTTTGACTTAATCTAGCAAAGATAGTCTTATGTTCCTATAGTATCTTTAAAATGTACGCTTCATCTTAATTTTGTGTGAAATATATACATGAAAGAATACATTGCAGACCATGTGTATATCATATGCTGTAAGGAAAGTCATTAAAATGTTTGGCATTTTAAAAACCAAACCTCTTATTTTCCCATCTGGCAATTTTCTATGTTCTTTCTGTATATTTATTAGTGCTTTTTTATACCAAGCTTAAACAGATAGAGTCATGCCAGCTATAAATATTACATGTGAAACCTTTAGAAGCTCCATCCCTTTGCAATTTACAAAGAAACAACAATCAGGGGATTTATCCATATCCCAATTTCAGGATGAAAAGCATAGTTCATCACTGAGATGACTTCTGCTCCTCTCTCTCCCCACAGCCACCAACAGTGGCTCACTCTGTAGGACACTGGCAAGGTGTCACAGAGGTAACACATCATGCATCATAACACCACACAGTAAGAATCTAGGAAGCACAGCATTTTCTTCTATATCAAATGTGTCTACCTCATGTTGATAGTGTAATTGCAAAAACCCAAGTAAAATTACTCCAGAAGTTATAGCAACATATATCATTTGCAAATATGATGTAATAGATAAAACCCAAGTAAATATTCCTAAAGTTTCTGAACACAAAGACTCTCAGATAAAAATTAACCTTATAGCATCTGGTACCTATGAAACTAAAAATAAACTATAATCCTACTCAATTGGGCTGAAAGAAAACCTGTGTACAAATGTTATACAACAAGCATGAAACTAGCCACTTCAAAACAGTGTTTATGAGATATCAACCATACTTTTGCTATTCATTCCAGTGAAGCCTCCATAACCATAACCTACTTTGATATGGCATTATCTCTCTACAAAATAAATTAAGAAAGTCATGTACAATATCTCTGTTGACCAGGATCCACAACTTAGGAATTACTGGTTTGCATGCAGTCCAGGACTCATAAATTTGTGTTCTGCTAGGTGTCAACTTGCTGAAACATATAATTAGATAAACCCAAGGTAGTTGTGATACATCAGGGGTGTCAAACTCAATTTCATTGAGGGCCGCATCAGGACTGTAGTTGACTTTGAGGGGCCAGGCAGGCATGGCTGACTGGATGGGTGAGGCAGCTGGCTGGGCCAGGCCAGCTTGACGCCACTCCCCAAACTGCTGGCATGTTTCCTCTTTACATTGGGTAGAGCAGGCCAAAGCCACGCTGGCCTGACGTATCCTCTTCACACTGGGTCAAATCCACCCTAGCCCAAGGTTTCCTCTTCGCATTGGGTAGACTGGGCCAAAGCAACACAGGTAGACGGGGCCAAAACAATATGGGTAGACAGGGCCAAAGTGATGCGGGCCAGCCCCTTACATTTTCCAAGATGGACCTATGGGCCGCATGCAACCTTGAGTTTGACATCCCTGTCATTCATGATTATGAATTCCACAACTCAGCTTTAACACCCTAGGCTGCACTGCGTATATTGACTTGGAATTATGGAAGGTACTACATTGTGGAAATCTGCTGTAATCTAGCAGAAATGGCATGTGTACATGTTTGAAGATAATAATGAATTATCTTACCAATTCTCTTCAGTAACTTCTAATTTCTCTTGTTGACCAGAAATTGGTTCTAGTAATGTTCAACAGAGAAAAACCTCAACAATTCATAATGATGTATCAGATTTTGGAGAAAATTCAAAATTTGGGAGAAAAAAGAAAGGAGTATAATAGAGTTTTTTAAAAAAAACACAGGACCACAGAACACAAACATCAGCTTGTGATCTCAAAATCCATCTCAGATAATTGACATTTATTTGATTGAAACAGCAGGGTGTCCTCCATCACCAAGGGAAGAGACCATATGGAAGAACAGTGTGAGTAAAAATAATGCCTGTCTGTTGACGGTGTCAGTATGTTTGGAGATTATTCATAGGGCTCCAGGGATTCCTGTATGGTAATGTTGCAGCTCAATTAGAATCAGATTAATTGCTCTAATCTAATTGAAAGACAATGTTTATCAAATTATTGCTCATTCACCATATGATATTGCAGAGTCATTATTTCTTGGCTGGAAATTTAAAAAAAAATAATGAAAAGGATTACTCACAGCACATCTGGTCAAGAATATTGGAAGATTACTGAGCCCTACACATGAGCCTTAATGTGGCTTGTAACTCTGTGAAGTAACAAATTAGAGCCAAAGGTTTGTGGGTGATAAATCTGCCATCATCATGGGAAACTGCTTGTTGTTGCATAATGCAGCCCTAATTTAATTAAAACATTTTTGCAGAGCTAAATTTCATTTCATTTTAAGTAAAGAATATTTCTTCACCAAAAATTAGATGCTTTTTTTCCCCAAGGTTAATAGCATTTGGAAAAAAAATCCCTCTAAATTAAAATATATATTTTTGTTCTGCTACATTTAGTTTTATCCTGCTTTAACACCCCCCCCCCCCGCACCAAATGATACTTTCCAATTTTATTTGGTAGATTGCTTCTGAAATTTTGTAACAGATCCATGGTGTTAGGGTTGCCCAACAGAGGTGAAAAAAACTGGTTACTCAGATCAAACTGTCAACTATCTGAATATCTGTCCAAAGCCAAACAAAATCTCCGAGGCTGCTGTTTGCATTTCAAGTCAAGCCAGGACAAGGTTGGTATTTGTGGGAAAAAATCTTTAAATAGAAGTAGTAGCTTGTGATGTTCATTAAGGAAGTATAGGGAGAACACATACAGAGGGATAATCTACAAGTATACGCAAATATATATGTGCTAGAGTTCTAGAATACTGTGGAGGATCAGCAACAGGAAGGGATTTAGCAAATCTGTTCCTGCCTGAGTACTAGAAATTTACTTCAGGGCTTCATCCTTATGTACGTGATTGATCTCCATTCAAAATATGCTTCTGAATCTGTCAAGAACCACTTGACTCTCCTGTAGATTGGGAAGATGCACAGGGAAAGCTCCCTATTCTTTCCTCCCCAAACATGAATGTCCCCCAGTCCAATTTTATATTTAAGCAATGGACATACAAGAACCTATTACTATTTTATTGTGAGAAAAAATATATTTCTGCTAAGCAAATATATCTTCTCTTCTTGATAACTTTCCCCTAGATCCGGGGTGTTAAACTCATGTCATCACGGCAGCATCACATGACATATTGGGACTTTTTTTCCCCTTCACTAAACTGAGTATGGGCGTGGCCAACATGTGACACATCCGGCCCACAGGCTGGAAGTTTGACAGCCCTACCCTAGAGAAAGAGGCCACCCTTCTAGCCATTTCCAATTGAGTATAATAGGTATTTAGTGAGAAATTTCCTCGGCTTCTTTTATTTACTAAAACTCTTAGACAATAATTTCTTCATCTAATATCTAAATTTTCTGATAGACTTTATATGCATCAATCCCAATTCTGATGTTCCCCACATGTGTTGTATTGTAATTCCCTTCGCATTTGCATTAGGGTGGAACCAAGTGCACAGCTTCTCACAGCTTTGCCATCCCTTCTTTCTCTTAATTGAATGCAGACTCCCCAGATGGGTTACATGCAAAGACCAGACTGATCAACAATTATGGAAGATGATATTAAGCTGCTAGACATGAACTACAAAAATCCAGGCAGCCACCAAATAGCACCAAAGTATTAGAGTTTTTGGTATCCCTTTGCTGCCATGATCTTGGGGTGATCCAGGTTTTGCAGCCCCAATCCAGTAGATCTTCAATGGTTCCCAAGCCATTTGAAGGATTCTAGGTTAAGGAAGGTTCCTAGGATACTGTTTTTGGTATGATGAGTCATTTCTTTGGAGAAATGTTCTCTCCATCCCTTATTCAAGGGAGATGGAGAGCAATAATGCCATTCCTTTCCATCTTGGTTCTCTAGTCTCAAACTGTGCTATAGTGTTTGTACAAGTTGCATCCTAGTAAGGTTAAAGAGGGCTGCACCTGCTTTAGCTGTTTATGCAGAAAGAATTTGATTCCATTAGAAAAGTAGAAGTTACAGTGACAAGATCATTCTGAGGAAGGCTTGTGTTGTGTTTATAATTTGCATATTTCATTTTTATGATACACTCGGTTAACTTAAATATCTCATTTAAATATACTTTATTATTTGCATTCTTTGCACTCTTCACTGCAGTTATTTGGAAATGAATCCAAGTGGCTGCAGGAATAACTAGAGAATTGTAACAGATGGCAGGATAGGGAAAACACATAGAAAGCCCATTTATAAGGGGAATATATAGCTTCATCTTTTGTCAACACCAAGAAAAGAAATACGCTGCTGTTTAGGTGACTTTGTCAGGCATCAAATTAAAATATTTGCAAACCAACATCAAAAGTGGTCTTTCAGAAGGAAAGGATTACTTGAAACTTATTACTTATTTTAAATTGCTTTTTTTGTGTATGTTATAAATGCACAGTGAGCTTTTCAGGCCCTTGAAGCAATAAAGGGTAGTTCCTGATGCAAGAAACTTTGGGTTCAATTGTGATCTCTGATTTAAAAAAAGAAAAAAGCACTCTGCCATATGGATTGGGTCAAACATTTTTAGGAGCAAGCCTTCAAATGCCAACAGTCAGGTCAACCAAGCTGTACCCCATTTTCAGTTAAAGGTCAGTTGTTATAATTCTACTTCCAGCAGTACTAAATTTAACCTTTGATAAAGGCTACTGTTGTCCAGCTTATCTTTGGATATTTTTACATCACTGGTCTTACCTTTCCACATTGCATAGATTGATAAAAAGTTACAGATGAAATGAAGCATCCAGGCTGCGACCCTGTGCTCCCACTTACCTGGAAATAAATGCCATAAAATTACGTAGAAATTACTTTACGAAGAAGTATAAAGTACTGTACTTGTTAGTGCAGTAAAAGTTAGTTTTCAAAGATAGAAGCCTGCCTATGTTCATAGACAGTAGAATTGTGAGTATATATTCAGATATTATGAATCTCTACCATTTTTCCATGAAACGTGAAACATTGAGCATTATTATTTTTAATCTTTTTACTCTATTCTATTTCATTTTACATATACACTCAGAGTCCATACAGATTTGAGTAACCTGCAAATGTTACTGATTAAATGAATCACTAAAAATGTGATATAACCTTGCTCCATGATGTTCAGCTGAACCCTAACTTTTATTGCTTTGAGGAGATGGACAATTTCTTCACAAAACCACAGAAAACCTCGTTTCTGAAAATCATGAATGCAAGCCTCAGTACTTCAGTCCTAACGCAAGGAAATTATAACCATTTGTCTCAGTGGAATTATTCTATACAGAAAAATCACATCAAAGCCGACAGCGTTATATGTATCGTTGTAATTCAGGGACTCGTGGAAAAGAAGGCACCTGTGTACCCCATCTGTGTATCTTGTACAGAATAAAAAACATTGAAATAAAACCTATTCCTATATTGATTTGCTCTTTATCACTGCCACAGATATGTTTTCCTTATTATGAGAAGTAATTGTAATTCTATTAGCAGCTTATCAACTTCCCTATGAAATCTATCTGTGATGAGCCAGCCAGGACTTCTTCAAGGGACTAATTTATAACTCCTGCAGATTTTTTTTTATTTTTTTATGGGAGAAAAATAAGTTATTCTTCCTCCTTGTGATCTAAATATCACAGCTATGCATGAAAATGAGTAACTTTAGTCACAGAGTTGATCGTTTTTATGGCAGATGAGCTATGACCTTTGGCTGGCACTTTTGGTTCAGAGGTCTGCTGATGTTGGCATATATGAATGATTGTCAATTTCTTTTATTAATTTACCTCCTGATCCCCTGTATAAGCTAGAATATTTCCTTTGCTCCCTCTTCCCCTGCACTTTTCACCTTAAATGTCTTCTGCATCAGTCCACCACGTTTGTCTAATTTTCAGTTTTGCATCATGCTTTACAAGCGGTCAGATATAGAGAACTGCAGAAAATATATTTTAGTGCCTGTCCTTCCCTGCATATTATAAATGAGGGCACATATGTGAGTATTCAGTTAATAGCACTTTAGTTAAGGTCATGGAAGGAGGTTCTCATAACATTTCTATTTATTGAGTGGCATCAAGAGGAAGGTGATGAATCACTGTGGCATAAAAGTAGCCTCTGGATTCTAAAAGGTCACAACTGGCATTGCATTAATTAATTATATTCTGAGACATCAAGCAAATCATAGGCAGCAAGCAAATTCTACATCTCTAAGATCTTCTAGATACAGCCCTCCTTATAGGTGAAATATTCACAAGGATCGATGTAATTCTTATAGCTGTAATATACAAATGCAATTAGCATAAATTCTATGAGGTTTTCTTGGCCAAAATTTCATCTTGGCATGTAATTCTTTCAATGAAAGAAAATAGAACTGATAATGCAAGTATTCACACATAATATTTTGCCATTGGAGCCAGTTATACTATTTAAAAAGCCTATTTTTCAGTGTGCATAATGTTAGGAATATAAGTCACCTAACAGTATTTGGGTTAGAAATATATAAACCGGGATAAACATTTTAAAACTACATCTTTAAGAAAATGCAAAACTGTAATTAGGTGTGGTTTCTCAAACGGCCATAAGATAGAGCCAGAAACCTGGGTTGTTTAGTCTTAGTCTCAGAAGAGAGTGTGAGTGTATTTCTGTTTCCTTCTTTTGGAAAGTATTGCTGTTCCTCCATTTCTTCTAATTGACTGATATTACTGGATTTGATGTAAGTCTGATACTGAACTGTTTTTGACACTGGAATTTGTTATTGCATTATCCCTGGATTGAAAACTGACTGATTTAACCTGTGAATGACTTTGGACTGCCTATTTTGAACTTTGCTTAAACCTTTATTGAAAGTAAAACCCTACATTTACTGTACAGTGTATCTGCGTGCTGTGTGTGTATTATTCAAACACTACTCTCAAATACTCCCTGTATGCACTCATTCTCCTAACGGGGACAGCAAAATTTTGGGTTGACAAAGGTATTATATGTTTATTTTCCAATTATCTAAAAAGACAAATATTTCTATAAAATTTCAGCATCAAATGTATGAATTAATAAAATGCAGCTCCAAGATGGGAATTATGGATAGCTCCTCTGCTATCTACCTCCAATTTTCTCCTTGCCATTTTCTCACAATAACAGCAGCAGAATCTGTTGACCTTGTCAGAGGCCTTTCCTTTTGAACATAGCCATGACAATGCTTCAAGTAGCAATGAACCTGGTAAACGTAATTTTCCAAGGATGTCTTAGTTCTTGATTTGGACTTCTCAAATTCTTGGACCTTTTAGCTGCCAGAAAAAGGGAGTGGGGGGAAATAAGGCATTCCTTAAATGCCTAGACAATCACCCCAGCAGCCCAAAGTTGTTGGAGTGTAAGAAGGTTATTGGAGAGCATGATGGATGACTCTTGGAGATGGATGTGTCCCATTGGAGAAGTCACATCCAGGGAGTGAGGGGAAGACCAGCGTCAAGGGAGAAATGTATGATGTAATTTAGTATCGGCTACACCCAGCTAAACGCCAACATGGCCACTTCTAATAAATCAATTTTCTTTTCTCTGAGATGCGGCTAGAGACTTTTGATTTGAATGGGGGTGGATTTGTTGGAGCCTTGACACACTGCCTATTTAAAAAGGAATTCATCTGCAAATAGGCATAGTGTTATATTAATCATAGTATTACATCAGTTAGAAACATCTAGCCAAATTTGGCTCTTCTGAAAAAAGATAAACAAATTTGCTCCTCATCATTATTTAGATGGGAAACTTTTTGAAAAATTTTGAAAAAAAAATATTTAGGAAGAAGGCAATGGGGATACATCAAGCTTAACTCAAGAGAGACTTTAACTAGATATATATGGTTGTTTAAAAAGTTAATATATATGTTAAAAGCTGTTATTCATAGCAGAAATATTGACATAAAATATTATCAGATCAGTTACCTAACTCATAACAACCAGGGTTCCTATTTTCTAGCAATATTTTATCTTTTAAAAAGTTCTCACGTTTACAACAGATCCTTACACCATCCACACATGGTCATGTGATCACAATTAAGGCTCTTGGCAACTGCTCATATTTATGACCAGTTGAAGTGTCCTGCACTCATGTGATCACAATTTGCATTTTTTTTTGCTAGTTTCCACTAAAAATATCCATTTGGAAGAACAGATTCACACTTAGGACTATAGTGTGCACTTAATAATTGTGGTGATTCATGTAGTTGCTGTTATAAAAAATGCTTGTAAAATCAGATTTGACTTTACCTGCAAACACAACACTTTACAATGGAAATTCTGGCACTAAGTTGAGAACTACCTAAATTGAGTGTATTATAACAATAAGAGAATATTTACATCAGAAGAACAGAAACATTGATCTTTCCGATATTAACAAACTACAACTCCTATCAGTTCCAAAATTTCTCTCTGCATATGAGTTGATGAAAGTTGGGGTTCAAGAATATCTGAAGAGGCATAGTCCCTCTCCCCCAAATTTATTGCATAAAGCTCTTCCTGAACTGCAAAAATTACCAGTTTAGGATATCAAGGCTGAAAAAGATTTTTTTTCAAAATCAAAAAGAAAAATGGACACGGGATAAAAAAAGTAAAAAATTATCTAGCTCAACTCCAGTATTACTTCTGCAAGTTTTATAGTATAATTTAAATAATTTATCAGTTCAAGAGGCTATATAATTCACAAGAAATGTAACAAATACTTGGAACAAGCCCTTCTTCTCAAAATCTGAAGATCTTGTGTACCAGTCTTTGCAACTTAGAGACCTGGGCATCAGAATCCAACCTGTCAGTTCTGAAGTGACCCTGTGCCCATTTTATCTAATTTCATCTAAAAGGCTTTCTCTTTCCTTCACACCTGAGAGAACCCACTATTTGTTCATCTCTGTGTTCTTGGTTAGTTCTGCAGCTCTGGGGTCTTTAAGAAAAAAAAATGCATCAGCATTAAAGTCACAAATTTAAGTCTTTACTGCAACCATTTTATATATCACAATAGCACAAATGGGTCATTAAACCAGCTTAATCAGCCAACAGACAATTTACCTAACCTGGGGAATCCTCAAATTGCATTGGGGCAATATGGGATCGAGTTGTTTAACTCAAATTTATGGTCCATTTTCACTGGCTTCAACAAGGGCAAGCATCTTGGCCACTCATGTTAAGTTAGCATAAAGTACATTGCATTTGTTCTCCTAAAAATTACTGAATAATCAACTTCTAAAAGTAAACGAGAAAAGAAACTTGTGACTGTGGGATTTGAATCCATAATAGGAATAATTCCCAAATTTGAAAAAACACACAGTGGTATAGTCCAAGACGGAATATATTTCGGGAGCGGTTATTTAACCCCCTTGTTCACCCGCGAAGTCCAATAAGGCAATTGTTAGAAAGCGTCAAACCCGTTAATAAAACGTCCTAAGCAGTGATGTCCGTTGCTCCTGTTTAATCCGATTGGCTCATTGAAGCCAATGGTCGGTTGTCACGTAGCTGACTTTCCCTCGTCACTAGAACGCAATTTGGACCGTTGACCCTGTCCCCTGATTAGCCTTAATTGGGCTATTAGGGGCTTCCAAATTGCGCTTAGGTGAGCGGCGTCAGCTCGGTTGCACACGTTTTCAGTTGCGGCAATTAGCAATTGCTCGCTTACTCGTCGCTCCCGGAAGTTATTTTGATGTTTCAGCAATACTGCTGGTTGATTAAAATTTACGGTGTGACCTGTTGACAAGGCATGAGCGGCAATAGCCGACGAAGACTGTAATTGTTCGTGCTCTGCCATTGAATTAATTGTTTTTTGGCTTAGTCTTCGGTGTTCATCACATCTAGTAGCTAACGCCCTCGATGTTTCTCCGATGTACGAGACTTGGCATTCTGAACAGAAAATTTGATAAACTACGTCTTCCATCATAGTAGCGGGTTGTTTGTCCTTAAGATGTGTTAACTGTGATCCAAGTTTGTTTGGTGCTGAGAACACCACCCGGATCCCAACCTGGTTCATGATACGTCGTATGGCTTCACTTGTATTGTGTTCATAGGGGATGACAATAGTCTTGGGGCGCTCTTGTTGAGGCTGACTAGCATTAATCTCTTGCGTGCTCGGTCGGGACGTCGTCTCCTTCAGATGTACTTTTTTAGCTTGTTTGATTAGGAGGCGCTTGGGGTAACCGTTTTTTTGTAGAGTTGAGATAATTTCTCGTTCTTCAATCTTGCGGTCAGCCTCTTCGGTACATAGACGCGATGCTCTTGTAAATAGGGAGTTTGCGATGCCTAGTTTAACTTTCACACTATGGCCAGATTCGTAATTTAAATAGCGGTCTGTGTGAGTCGGCTTTTTAAAAACTGTTGTTGTTAATCGTCCTGAGCTCGCCTTTTTCACCAGGCAATCCAGGAAGGGAAGGGTATGCTCTTTTGATTCCCCTTCACAGGTAAACTTTATCGATTGTTCGCATGCATTAAGGTGGTCTAGGAAAGAGTCCCTGTCCAAATTGTATAAAATTACAAAGGTGTCATCAACGTACCGTAGCCAGACTTTTGGGGGCCGAGTAAAGCTCAACAGCGCCTTTTTTTCAAAATGCTCCATGAACACATTGGCTAGAATTGCTGAAATTGGTGAACCCATTGGTAATCCATCTGTTTGTCTATACAATTCCTCCTTAAAGGTGAAGAACATTGCATTAACACACAGTCTTACCAACGAAACAATATCCACTACTTCCAATGCTGTTCTTTGGGGTAGCGTGGAATCCTCTTCTAATCGTGATGAAATGATTTCTAGAGTTTTGTTAATGGGGACGTTTGTGAACAATGCAGTCACGTCGTAACTAACCATACTGTCCTCCTCTGTCATTTCCACTTCGCTCAACAAATCGACGAAATGTTTTGAGTTTTTAACATTGTGCTCCGTTTTACCTACAAGTGGGGCTAGTAGCGTTGACAAAAATTTCGCTAACCCATATGTCGGTGACCCGATGAAGTCGACGATGGGTCTGAGAGGGGCGTTTTGTTTATGTATTTTTGGAAGTCCATAAATTCTTGGGCATCTATTGTTCTTAGGTTTTATACGGAACCACACGTTCTCTCCAAGTTTTGACTTCAATCGGGAAAGAACGCATGTCAGACGCTTTCCCGATTGAAGTCAAAACTTGGAGAGAACGTGTGGTTCCGTATAAAACCTAAGAACAATAGATGCCCAAGAATTTATGGACTTCCAAAAATACATAAACAAAACGCCCCTCTCAGACCCATCGTCGACTTCATCGGGTCACCGACATATGGGTTAGCGAAATTTTTGTCAACGCTACTAGCCCCACTTGTAGGTAAAACGGAGCACAATGTTAAAAACTCAAAACATTTCGTCGATTTGTTGAGCGAAGTGGAAATGACAGAGGAGGACAGTATGGTTAGTTACGACGTGACTGCATTGTTCACAAACGTCCCCATTAACAAAACTCTAGAAATCATTTCATCACGATTAGAAGAGGATTCCACGCTACCCCAAAGAACAGCATTGGAAGTAGTGGATATTGTTTCGTTGGTAAGACTGTGTGTTAATGCAACGTTCTTCACCTTTAAGGAGGAATTGTATAGACAAACAGATGGATTACCAATGGGTTCACCAATTTCAGCAATTCTAGCCAATGTGTTCATGGAGCATTTTGAAAAAAAGGCGCTGTTGAGCTTTACTCGGCCCCCAAAAGTCTGGCTACGGTACGTTGATGACACCTTTGTAATTTTATACAATTTGGACAGGGACTCTTTCCTAGACCACCTTAATGCATGCGAACAATCGATAAAGTTTACCTGTGAAGGGGAATCAAAAGAGCATACCCTTCCCTTCCTGGATTGCCTGGTGAAAAAGGCGAGCTCAGGACGATTAACAACAACAGTTTTTAAAAAGCCGACTCACACAGACCGCTATTTAAATTACGAATCTGGCCATAGTGTGAAAGTTAAACTAGGCATCGCAAACTCCCTATTTACAAGAGCATCGCGTCTATGTACCGAAGAGGCTGACCGCAAGATTGAAGAACGAGAAATTATCTCAACTCTACAAAAAAACGGTTACCCCAAGCGCCTCCTAATCAAACAAGCTAAAAAAGTACATCTGAAGGAGACGACGTCCCGACCGAGCACGCAAGAGATTAATGCTAGTCAGCCTCAACAAGAGCGCCCCAAGACTATTGTCATCCCCTATGAACACAATACAAGTGAAGCCATACGACGTATCATGAACCAGGTTGGGATCCGGGTGGTGTTCTCAGCACCAAACAAACTTGGATCACAGTTAACACATCTTAAGGACAAACAACCCGCTACTATGATGGAAGACGTAGTTTATCAAATTTTCTGTTCAGAATGCCAAGTCTCGTACATCGGAGAAACATCGAGGGCGTTAGCTACTAGATGTGATGAACACCGAAGACTAAGCCAAAAAACAATTAATTCAATGGCAGAGCACGAACAATTACAGTCTTCGTCGGCTATTGCCGCTCATGCCTTGTCAACAGGTCACACCGTAAATTTTAATCAACCAGCAGTATTGCTGAAACATCAAAATAACTTCCGGGAGCGACGAGTAAGCGAGCAATTGCTAATTGCCGCAACTGAAAACGTGTGCAACCGAGCTGACGCCGCTCACCTAAGCGCAATTTGGAAGCCCCTAATAGCCCAATTAAGGCTAATCAGGGGACAGGGTCAACGGTCCAAATTGCGTTCTAGTGACGAGGGAAAGTCAGCTACGTGACAACCGACCATTGGCTTCAATGAGCCAATCGGATTAAACAGGAGCAACGGACATCACTGCTTAGGACGTTTTATTAACGGGTTTGACGCTTTCTAACAATTGCCTTATTGGACTTCGCGGGTGAACAAGGGGGTTAAATAACCGCTCCCGAAATATATTCCGTCTTGGACTATACCACTGTGTGTTTTTTCAAATTTGGGAATTATTCCTATTATGGATTCAAATCCCACAGTCACAAGTTTCTTTTCTCGTTTACGTGAATGTTACGGATTATTTGTCCGGAGACTCGCCGGAGATTTAATCAATCAGGCAAAGCTGGAAGCCCGGTTTGCCAACCACAGGATTTTTAACCGCCGATGCTTACTCGCGCATATCATCCCAACCTCTCTGTGTTTGAAAACACCACCAGGAGGGCAGATCTTTCAGAATATTATAAAAAATGCCCAGCGAAAGCTGTTGAAAGCCCGACTTCACGAGATCTGTGATAAATTGAGAGGCATCAGACAAAAAAGGACACACATAACCGAGTCCTTACGCAGCATACTGGCTAAGGAAGATTTTGAGATTTTGTTAACCACGGCAGATGTATGGCAGACTCGAATGGACAGAATATGTAGAACAAGACAGGCGGCAAAATTTGACCGACTGAACCTGGTCCAACACCCACCACAAACGCCCACAGGTAGCATGGGAGTAAAAAACCTCTCATCCAAAGAGCTCTCTACACATCAGACGGGGTTGCTGGCAAAGGGACACAACTTTAACATTCTGAAGGAAAACATATCGCCACTCGAAATCATCCCACAAGTGGAAGCGGCGCTAGGAGAATTATCGTCAGAAGAAGCTGACATAGTACGAACCCAGGTAGCAGGGATACTCCATAAAAGAACAAAAAGTGAGTTGAATTTAACTAAAGAAGAACGGAAGGCGTTGAAGGAAGTGCGTGCTGACGAATCCATTGTCATTATGAGAGCTGACAAAGGAAACTGTACAGTAGTAATGGATAAAAGTGACTATATCAACAAAATGAGACAACATCTTGCTGAAGGGCCGTATGAAAAAATCGAAAAGAAGTCGGCGTCTACGGTGATGAACAGTTTAAAAAAGAACGCATGTCAGACGCTTTCCCGATTGAAGTCAAAACTTGGAGAGAACGTGTGGTTCCGTATAAAACCTAAGAACAATAGATGCCCAAGAATTTATGGACTTCCAAAAATACATAAACAAAACGCCCCTCTCAGACCCATCGTCGACTTCATCGGGTCACCGACATATGGGTTAGCGAAATTTTTGTCAACGCTACTAGCCCCACTTGTAGGTAAAACGGAGCACAATGTTAAAAACTCAAAACATTTCGTCGATTTGTTGAGCGAAGTGGAAATGACAGAGGAGGACAGTATGGTTAGTTACGACGTGACTGCATTGTTCACAAACGTCCCCATTAACAAAACTCTAGAAATCATTTCATCACGATTAGAAGAGGATTCCACGCTACCCCAAAGAACAGCATTGGAAGTAGTGGATATTGTTTCGTTGGTAAGACTGTGTGTTAATGCAACGTTCTTCACCTTTAAGGAGGAATTGTATAGACAAACAGATGGATTACCAATGGGTTCACCAATTTCAGCAATTCTAGCCAATGTGTTCATGGAGCATTTTGAAAAAAAGGCGCTGTTGAGCTTTACTCGGCCCCCAAAAGTCTGGCTACGGTACGTTGATGACACCTTTGTAATTTTATACAATTTGGACAGGGACTCTTTCCTAGACCACCTTAATGCATGCGAACAATCGATAAAGTTTACCTGTGAAGGGGAATCAAAAGAGCATACCCTTCCCTTCCTGGATTGCCTGGTGAAAAAGGCGAGCTCAGGACGATTAACAACAACAGTTTTTAAAAAGCCGACTCACACAGACCGCTATTTAAATTACGAATCTGGCCATAGTGTGAAAGTTAAACTAGGCATCGCAAACTCCCTATTTACAAGAGCATCGCGTCTATGTACCGAAGAGGCTGACCGCAAGATTGAAGAACGAGAAATTATCTCAACTCTACAAAAAAACGGTTACCCCAAGCGCCTCCTAATCAAACAAGCTAAAAAAGTACATCTGAAGGAGACGACGTCCCGACCGAGCACGCAAGAGATTAATGCTAGTCAGCCTCAACAAGAGCGCCCCAAGACTATTGTCATCCCCTATGAACACAATACAAGTGAAGCCATACGACGTATCATGAACCAGGTTGGGATCCGGGTGGTGTTCTCAGCACCAAACAAACTTGGATCACAGTTAACACATCTTAAGGACAAACAACCCGCTACTATGATGGAAGACGTAGTTTATCAAATTTTCTGTTCAGAATGCCAAGTCTCGTACATCGGAGAAACATCGAGGGCGTTAGCTACTAGATGTGATGAACACCGAAGACTAAGCCAAAAAACAATTAATTCAATGGCAGAGCACGAACAATTACAGTCTTCGTCGGCTATTGCCGCTCATGCCTTGTCAACAGGTCACACCGTAAATTTTAATCAACCAGCAGTATTGCTGAAACATCAAAATAACTTCCGGGAGCGACGAGTAAGCGAGCAATTGCTAATTGCCGCAACTGAAAACGTGTGCAACCGAGCTGACGCCGCTCACCTAAGCGCAATTTGGAAGCCCCTAATAGCCCAATTAAGGCTAATCAGGGGACAGGGTCAACGGTCCAAATTGCGTTCTAGTGACGAGGGAAAGTCAGCTACGTGACAACCGACCATTGGCTTCAATGAGCCAATCGGATTAAACAGGAGCAACGGACATCACTGCTTAGGACGTTTTATTAACGGGTTTGACGCTTTCTAACAATTGCCTTATTGGACTTCGCGGGTGAACAAGGGGGTTAAATAACCGCTCCCGAAATATATTCCGTCTTGGACTATACCACTGTGTGTTTTTTCAAATTTGGGAATTATTCCTATTATGGATTCAAATCCCACAGTCACAAGTTTCTTTTCTCGTTTACGTGAATGTTACGGATTATTTGTCCGGAGACTCGCCGGAGATTTAATCAATCAGGCAAAGCTGGAAGCCCGGTTTGCCAACCACAGGATTTTTAACCGCCGATGCTTACTCGCGCATATCATCCCAACCTCTCTGTGTTTGAAAACACCACCAGGAGGGCAGATCTTTCAGAATATTATAAAAAATGCCCAGCGAAAGCTGTTGAAAGCCCGACTTCACGAGATCTGTGATAAATTGAGAGGCATCAGACAAAAAAGGACACACATAACCGAGTCCTTACGCAGCATACTGGCTAAGGAAGATTTTGAGATTTTGTTAACCACGGCAGATGTATGGCAGACTCGAATGGACAGAATATGTAGAACAAGACAGGCGGCAAAATTTGACCGACTGAACCTGGTCCAACACCCACCACAAACGCCCACAGGTAGCATGGGAGTAAAAAACCTCTCATCCAAAGAGCTCTCTACACATCAGACGGGGTTGCTGGCAAAGGGACACAACTTTAACATTCTGAAGGAAAACATATCGCCACTCGAAATCATCCCACAAGTGGAAGCGGCGCTAGGAGAATTATCGTCAGAAGAAGCTGACATAGTACGAACCCAGGTAGCAGGGATACTCCATAAAAGAACAAAAAGTGAGTTGAATTTAACTAAAGAAGAACGGAAGGCGTTGAAGGAAGTGCGTGCTGACGAATCCATTGTCATTATGAGAGCTGACAAAGGAAACTGTACAGTAGTAATGGATAAAAGTGACTATATCAACAAAATGAGACAACATCTTGCTGAAGGGCCGTATGAAAAAATCGAAAAGAAGTCGGCGTCTACGGTGATGAACAGTTTAAAAAAGAACGCATGTCAGACGCTTTCCCGATTGAAGTCAAAACTTGGAGAGAACGTGTGGTTCCGTATAAAACCTAAGAACAATAGATGCCCAAGAATTTATGGACTTCCAAAAATACATAAACAAAACGCCCCTCTCAGACCCATCGTCGACTTCATCGGGTCACCGACATATGGGTTAGCGAAATTTTTGTCAACGCTACTAGCCCCACTTGTAGGTAAAACGGAGCACAATGTTAAAAACTCAAAACATTTCGTCGATTTGTTGAGCGAAGTGGAAATGACAGAGGAGGACAGTATGGTTAGTTACGACGTGACTGCATTGTTCACAAACGTCCCCATTAACAAAACTCTAGAAATCATTTCATCACGATTAGAAGAGGATTCCACGCTACCCCAAAGAACAGCATTGGAAGTAGTGGATATTGTTTCGTTGGTAAGACTGTGTGTTAATGCAACGTTCTTCACCTTTAAGGAGGAATTGTATAGACAAACAGATGGATTACCAATGGGTTCACCAATTTCAGCAATTCTAGCCAATGTGTTCATGGAGCATTTTGAAAAAAAGGCGCTGTTGAGCTTTACTCGGCCCCCAAAAGTCTGGCTACGGTACGTTGATGACACCTTTGTAATTTTATACAATTTGGACAGGGACTCTTTCCTAGACCACCTTAATGCATGCGAACAATCGATAAAGTTTACCTGTGAAGGGGAATCAAAAGAGCATACCCTTCCCTTCCTGGATTGCCTGGTGAAAAAGGCGAGCTCAGGACGATTAACAACAACAGTTTTTAAAAAGCCGACTCACACAGACCGCTATTTAAATTACGAATCTGGCCATAGTGTGAAAGTTAAACTAGGCATCGCAAACTCCCTATTTACAAGAGCATCGCGTCTATGTACCGAAGAGGCTGACCGCAAGATTGAAGAACGAGAAATTATCTCAACTCTACAAAAAAACGGTTACCCCAAGCGCCTCCTAATCAAACAAGCTAAAAAAGTACATCTGAAGGAGACGACGTCCCGACCGAGCACGCAAGAGATTAATGCTAGTCAGCCTCAACAAGAGCGCCCCAAGACTATTGTCATCCCCTATGAACACAATACAAGTGAAGCCATACGACGTATCATGAACCAGGTTGGGATCCGGGTGGTGTTCTCAGCACCAAACAAACTTGGATCACAGTTAACACATCTTAAGGACAAACAACCCGCTACTATGATGGAAGACGTAGTTTATCAAATTTTCTGTTCAGAATGCCAAGTCTCGTACATCGGAGAAACATCGAGGGCGTTAGCTACTAGATGTGATGAACACCGAAGACTAAGCCAAAAAACAATTAATTCAATGGCAGAGCACGAACAATTACAGTCTTCGTCGGCTATTGCCGCTCATGCCTTGTCAACAGGTCACACCGTAAATTTTAATCAACCAGCAGTATTGCTGAAACATCAAAATAACTTCCGGGAGCGACGAGTAAGCGAGCAATTGCTAATTGCCGCAACTGAAAACGTGTGCAACCGAGCTGACGCCGCTCACCTAAGCGCAATTTGGAAGCCCCTAATAGCCCAATTAAGGCTAATCAGGGGACAGGGTCAACGGTCCAAATTGCGTTCTAGTGACGAGGGAAAGTCAGCTACGTGACAACCGACCATTGGCTTCAATGAGCCAATCGGATTAAACAGGAGCAACGGACATCACTGCTTAGGACGTTTTATTAACGGGTTTGACGCTTTCTAACAATTGCCTTATTGGACTTCGCGGGTGAACAAGGGGGTTAAATAACCGCTCCCGAAATATATTCCGTCTTGGACTATACCACTGTGTGTTTTTTCAAATTTGGGAATTATTCCTATTATGAACTTCTAAAAGTGTTCGTCCGAAAGGAAAACGACTGTTAGAGTTTAACAAGCATAGCATTCTTCAATATGAACTCCAAAATCTACAGAGTATCTGAAGAAAATCAGTCCAAACTCTTAATTAACTGAATTAATTCGGTTCCTTTTTTTAGGCCTTTCCTCATGGGAGTGGTTGCTACTGTCATTGACTATAAGGAGAAGAGTTACACAAAACTTGAAAATCTTCTACATCGTAACAATTTGATACAAATGCATACTACAACTACCTCAGGAACATTAAGAAGGAGTGTAGGTAATTTTAAACTCTGGAGTTAATTGTACTTGGGGAAAAGGAGGATAATGTGTTATACTTCATTTTCTTCAAAAGGGAAATCCAATTGCATTGGGAATTCTCCAGCTCATTTGCTGAATGATGCTTTAGAGATCTATCCCAAAGTCCTGCTGTGATAGCATCACTGAAAATACTGAGTATTACACACTTCTGGTAATCTCATCTTAGGAAGGACATTATAGAACTGGGACAAGAGTAGAAAACTGTCAGCCGAAATGATTAGAGGCCTGGAACAACTCTCTTTTGAGGAAAAAATTATAATAGAGAAGGTCATTCAAAAGTAGGGAAAAAAGTAAGTCATATAGAGTTATCTCATAGGACCATAAAATGATTAATGGTTTAAAGAAAATCAAGTGAAGCTGAATGGTAAGAGATTGATGTGGATGAAAAGAAAGGCCTTCACAAAAAAGGGAGAATTACCCTAATAATGAAAAGGAATTGGACCCCAGCCATACACAGTATGGCTATCACAGTCTTTCCAAGTTCAGGATAATACTAAATTATATTATATAATTATAATTAAAATACAGGTAGTCCTTGACTTACAACAGTTCACTTCGTGACTACTTAAAGTTATAACAGCAGTTTAAAAAAGTGACTTAGCACCATTTTTCACACTTACAACCATTGCCGCATCCCCATGGTCACATGATCAAAATTCGGATGTTTGGCAATTGCTTCATGTTTGTGATGGTTGCCGCGTCCCAGGATTACATGATCCCCTTTTGTGATCTTCTTAAAAACCAAATCAATGGGGAAGCCAGGTTCACCTAACATGAGTATTACTAACTTATTACTGCAGTGATTCACTTAAAAACTGTGGCGAGAAAGGTCACAAAATGAGAAAAAATTCATTTAACAAATCTTTTGCTTTGCCACAGAAATTTTGGGCTCAGCTGAAGTTGTAAGTTGAGGACTACCTGTATATGCATTATATCAGTGGCCCTCAATCTTTTGGGCACCAGGGACCAGTTTTGTGAAGAGAGTTGTTTCCATGGACCAAAGGAGCTGTGTTTTCATGTGCTGCCTGCATCCCACAGATGGGGCTTTCCTTATTTGCTGGCACTTTGTGGTCCAGTTTCTGGCATGCCGTATACCAGGGCTGGTCCATAGACTGGCGATTGGGGACCCCTGGATTACATACTAAATGCCCCAAAGTGGAAATGACTATGGCCAGGATACCCCATTTTTGATCTGGTTGGTCTCACTTAAGAATTGGGATTCTGAACTGAGGGGTTTTAGCTTGACAACACAACTCCATCTCATGTTCTTCCATGAAGCATCATCTCCTACATGTTAAACAAATTCAGTCCTAAAAGCATATTAATGAGCAGAATTATCTAGTCATCTCTGTATGCTGCTGTCTTTATGAAAAATGAGTGGGTTTGGGTCCCAGGCTGATGAAAATCTCATGCCCTGGTGAGATTATACTCCAAGTACCCTTAGTAAAAGAAATATCAGCAAAATTAAAGCACTCGTTTCTACCAAAATACCCTCCTTAGAAGCAAATTATAATTCAGATTGTAACTGGGGCTTAATTATACTATCTGTTTTTATTAATTTAATATCTACAAGGTGCACACCTAAGCAAATATTACAGTGAACTATTAGTTGTCAAGCAAAACAGCATAATTAAACTGTATAAAAAACAGCCCACATTGTGAGTAAATATTTTCTTTTTAATTACATTATTACCTGGTTTTATGCTACTAATTACCAGAATTTGTTGTATAATTGACTCAGCAAGAAGAAGAAAAATTATCCAACCAGCTCTGCTTCAAAACAGCATGAACATGGTAATAGATTTCAGTAATTTTAATCTAACAACTCTGGTCTGAATAAAATTTACTATAGTCACAAGTTTAATTTATCATATTCAAATTAAGTATTAAATCGATGCCTGGTTCCTTTGGGAGAGTGTTACTGAAAAGGATAAAGCAACTTAGCCCTTATAATAGTGTTATGTTTTGAGCATGGGCGTGAAAGAATGGAGACAAGCCTCTGAACGGTGAACTTCAGCTCTTTATTTACATTGTGACTTCTGCTTCAATAGCAGTTAAACCCGCCTTATATAGGCAAACCCTGTAACTTTTAACCAATAACGAGCTAGGAGCGCTAGCTCTTATAACCAATAGGAACTCTTTGTTAAGGGCCAATCGGATTCCCCAGAACGGGCCAATCCGGTCCGGCCCCTTAACAGCCAATCAGAAGTGCAGGGCCAGAACCCTGCACTTAACTCCAAGCTCACACTTTATTAAATCTTTATGCATTCACAACAAATAGATTCTGAACATGAACAGGAAATTTGGTTTCAGGGAAACCATGAACAAACAATGTAGCTTTCACACCTGCAGGTTGCCTTAGTTCCTTTAAGGTGCTTTTTTTTTCAAACAGCAAAACCATCCTTACTGTAAGAAAATACAGGTCAGTCCAGCTCAACCTAGTTTCCCTTCCAAACGTGTGGATTACATTTCCCAGAATTCCCCAATTATCATTGAGGATACCACTGGCTTTCCTCAACCCAGACCTAGTGGCCCTATTTTTGGAAAGCTGACAGCTGCATTTAACTTTCAAGGGGACCCCAACAGCTACAGTGAATGGGATTATGGCTTATATTATGTTTTTCAGACATTTCCTGCCTGAAAATTACATAAAACACATCATAATCAAAATTTAGATATCATAATCACAGGGACAAAAAGAAGCTTGGAGGTAAGACAAGGTTGGGGAGTGAACCTTTGCAGTTTCAAAGTCTAATTCCAACTTTGAAATTCTCTCGAGGACCATTATCCTATAATAGCGATCAAATCAAAGTAGGAGGATCCAAAAATCAATATTTAACCCAACTCTTAAGCATGGTTATTTAGAAATAAAAGTAATGCTCCTAACAAACTCCAGATTTTCAGTATGTTTACACATAGCGAGTTATGAGGCGCTGTTTAAAATTCTCCCTAAGGCATGATTATTCAAAAGGAATGGAAAGCATCCAAAGCTCAGGACCTCAGTATCTACTCTGGAGATCAAAGGGCTTTTTAGAATTCAATGAAAGAAAAGTTGCTTCAGATAAAAGGACTCACTCCAAAAGCTATCAAAGGCACAACAATTGATTGAAAGTGTCTGAAGTGCTTCAGTGCACCCAGAAATGTCCTGAAGGTGCACAAAAATACATGCATTTGTTTAATTCACAGAATGAAATTAAAACCTGATGGAAAAGACTTTCAGTATAAAAACTGACTGGATGAGGTGATCCTCACAACCCTTACAATATAATTCATCTATTTAGACCCCATGGAGGAATAGTACAAAAGCCAGCAGAATTTATTTATTTTTTTAAAAAAATCTGTCTCATTGCCTGAATGTTCCAAGACCTAACAATGGAATACAGTATCACTAACTTCAGCCAGAATGTGATATTATAGAAACATTGTAAATATTCATGGAAAGAAAGAATAAAAGGTGTCTGGCAACAAGATGGATGGGATGAGTTACAGTAGTGATAAATGCACCATTGGAAGTCCTGAAAGACCAGATTAGGGACAGATCATCCTGGAGAATATCTTTTTCTGTGATCACTAAGTCAAAAATAACGCCATGGCACATAATCAGTCAATACTCAGTTTCCAGCACTATTCCAGGAAGACCAACCTAGGAGGTCTGCTAATAGTTCCTTATATAGGAACAACCAAGTGGTCAAATCTGGTTCCCAAGTTTCACCCTCCAATTTTTATACAGATTGCCATGTATGATGCGGGAGTCAACAAGCCCAAGCTTTCTCCTTTCCTGAATATCCCTCATAGTTCCACTCCTGCCTATCATCAAATGTTTCTGAAAACAGAGACTACAGTAGGTCAGGAAACAAGGCAGCTAATTCAAGCCTTCAGGATATCATACATGGGGAAAGGAGGAGGGAGGTCAGAAAAATGGGATCTTCCTGATATGCCTTTTGGACCCCATCAGGCTAATGAGAATTAGGGGAAAATACAATCTCTCTTCAAATCATACTTATCTTTTGCCCCCTAGGAATCAGATGTGTGTGTGCATGT
Source organism: Hydrophis major (assembly GCA_033807585.1). Classification (NCBI taxonomy): domain Eukaryota; kingdom Metazoa; phylum Chordata; class Lepidosauria; order Squamata; family Elapidae; genus Hydrophis; species Hydrophis major. The sequence goes on along the minus strand of CM066328.1, from coordinate 292,549,351 downwards.
GTGTTTTCTTAAGTTTTCACGGGTACGTACTTGTATGGTATTCAGCTTTGTTCGGGTATTTTCCCATGTCATTATAGTTGTGCTTTTAAAGTTGTAGCAACATTTCAGCAGAATCTCATCTGCCATCATCTGAAAAAAGACCTGAAAGCATGAATAGAAGAGATGATTCCTCCAGACTGTCAATTATTTGGAAGCCTGCACTCACAAACAAAAAAATCTCCACACCACAAGCCAGGCAAAACCTGGGCACAAACAGATCCCCCCTGATACCTCCAGCCCAAACACACCCCAACCAGGCACCCAGATGAAACCTAGCTTCCTAATAAATGATAGCCATCCATTTACTCGAAGCCAAGCTGCACTAAAAACCTCCAATACAGGAACACAATGTTGCCAGCCAATCAAGACAAAAAAGCCACAAAACAGACAGAAGATATTAGAAACACCAATCAAGCAGAACACAGCAAACTCCAAGACCAATAAACACAGACCAAGACTCCCAATCAATCAGGATGAAGAAAAAACCATTCCGGCAAAGCAGTAGGCTAGCCCCAAATTTATATATATATATATATGAAAGAAAAAGTTAGGTCTGAATTTAGATTCATTCCATGTCAGTATAGGATTCAATATCTGAAAAAGATATTGCAAATGATCATTAGTATATGGCAGTGAAAGAGTAAGTGAAATTCTTTGCCATCAGCTGATGACCTCCTCAAGCATTGCATCCATAGCCTTCCTATCTAGAATCCATAGACAACCCATGACCTATTGGGCCATCCGTATTGTCACATATGGTATAGTACTGTTTTTCCTCCCCTCAAAGCCTTCAGCAGAGTCCTGCTGAAACCTATTCCTTCTCCTCTTCTTCCATGGTTGACTCACAGAACTGTCTGACTCATGAAACTGCCTCCTTAGCTGATCCACAGAACTGTCTGACTCATGGAGCTTTGTTGCAGGGAAGGAAAACTAAGGGAGCTATAGATCACCACAAAAACTGCACCCTAACTCCCCATCACAACATGTTCCCGAAGCTCTTTCCCTTCAGGGAAAAAATAGGTTCACCTATCAACCAATGGTGCTCCTCAGCTAGCTCTAGCTGCCCAGCTGGAATCTAGGTCATTTCCTCATCTTCCCTTGCTACCACCATTAAGAGATTTCAGAGTTTGGCCTTGATTCCAAAGCAGCCAATTGGCACTCACCTGTCAGGACTTGATGCTGATTGAGCCCAGGAGCCAGATGCATGGAGGAAAGAGGACAAGGATGCAACCTTCCCATCTTCCATTGAGTCATACAAATTAAGGTTTCTGGGGAGTGTCCTTGGAAATCACAACCATGTGATCATGGCTAACCACAGTGATGCTACAGTGACTGCTACTTGGCAAATACAACTGGTGTGAATATCCTTGAAATTTCAATTACACAGACGTAAATGGATGCAGGATTTTTGATGCATTCTGTTAGGTACTGCACATGGGTCGGAGTAAATGGAGACAGCCTCTGAATAGTGAACTTTCAGCTCTTTATTTGCATAGTGACTTCTCAAAACAACAACAGTGAACTCTGCCTTATATAGGCAACCCTTGTGAGAATTGTCCAATAACGAGCTATGAACGCTAGCTCTTTTAACCAATAAGAATTCTCTGTTAAGGGCCAATCGGTTTCCTCAGAACTAACCAATCCGATCTGGCCGCCTAACAGCCAATCAGAAGTGCAGGGCCAGAACCCTGCACTTTACCTCAAGCTCATACTTTATTAACTATGGTACATACACAACACCCCTTCCCCCTGGCTTCTTAATTACGGTGTAGTTATATAGTCCCTTAGATAGGACGGTTGTCTTTTAACTCTTTTGGATTTTCGTTGGATTGGTTGGTTGCAATCCTGTTGAGGTAGATTGTTGTTTGGCAGTGGTTCTGCTTCTTGCTCAGCTGCAATTTCTTGCAGTGCAAACGTTTCTCCTTCCTGCTCCATTTCCTGAGTATCACTTAGTTCGTCGCTCCCTTCGAGCAGGTTCCCTGGAACTTCATCTTCTTCCATACCTCCCCCCCCCCTCGGTTTGGTCATGGGGGAGTTGTTGACTGGCCGTTGTGAGTTGTGACCGTAATTGGTCGATATGCCGTTTCCACAGTTTATTGTCACAGCATTTCACTACGTAGGATTTGGGGCCGGTCACTCGTACTACTGTCGTCTCTATCCATAACGGGTCGCCCGATAAGTTTCGTGCGTAAACGAGGTCTCCTACCTGGAAGGTGCGACAGCGGCCACTGGATCCTATTGGCTTTTCTGGTTCGTAAGCAGGGTGCAACCGGTTGAGGTGGGAGCGGAGTCTTCGCCCCATCAGTAGTTCGGCGGGAGTTCTGCCGGTGACGCTATGTGGAGTTATGTGTTGCAAAAAGAGAATTTGGTTGACCTTGTCATCGATATTGTCATAGTCCACTTTTTGCAAGGTCTTTTTAACAAATTGGACCATGCGTTCCGCTCGGCCATTGGTCACAGGGTGCGCAGGTGAGGTGAGCGCATGGCGGATGCCGCGGTCCGCGAGGTACTGCTCGAACATTAGTGTCGTAAACTGTGACCTGTTATCGGACACCAGGACGTCTGGCAATCCGTGGGTTGCAAAGAGTCTGTTTAGAATCTTGATCACTGCCTCGGAGGTCGGAGCCGTCATACGATGAATTTCTAACCAATTGGAGTATGCGTCGACTGTCAGCAGAAAGGTATAGCCCTTGGTTGGCCCCGCGAAATCCAGGTGGATTCTGGACCAGGGTCCACGTGGCATCTCCCATTCAGTAGGCATGGCTTTTGGTGGGGCGTTGCTGACTTGTTGGCAATTGGAACACGCTTTAACCCACTGTTCGATTTGCCGGTCCATGCCCGGCCACCATGCGTAGATTCATGCAAGCGCCTTCATTCGCACGATGCCGGGGTGGCCCTCGTGCAGAATTCGCAGCAGCGTCTTCCGGAGTCGCTCTGGGACAACGACTCTATCACCCCAGATGATACAGCCTTTTTGGGAGAAAAGTTCAGTCTGTCGAGATTTGAATGGTGCGAAGTCATCTGGTACTTGGTCCAATGGCCATCCACGTTCTACCCAGCCTAGGACTCGAGCTAGGGTGTGGTCTCGTTTGGTTTCTCTCGCGATGTCTCAGGCAGTCATAGGCGGCGAGTTGAGTGTTTTGATCTGCAACGTGGTTGCCGTTGGTGCCGGATCGTCGAGAGTCTCTGGAAGCGGTGCTCGGCTTAATGCGTCGGCGTGGGGAATGGCTTTCCCCGGGCAATATTGCAGCCGATAATTATAAGCAGCTAGGAATTCTGACCATCGGGTCATTCTAGGGGATAATATGTAGGGGGTTGGCTTATCCCCAGCTATTATCCCTAGCAACGGTTTGTGGTCAGTTATAATGGTAAATGTCCTTCCATACACATATTCATGAATTTTTTTTACAGCTGAAACTATTGCGAGGGCTTCTTTATCAATTTGTCCATAGTTCCGCTCTGCTTGTGAAAGAGTCTTCGAAAAGTATGCAACAGGGGCTTCATTCCCATTAGGCAGTACATGGCTCAAAATGGCACCCACCCCGAAAGGCGATGCATCGCAGGTTATAACTAACGGCAAAGTCTCGCTATACTGCATAAGTACAGAGTCAGATGTGAGCAGTTTTTTAACATTCCGGAACGCTTGCTCTTCCCGGTAACCCCATACCCACAATGCTTTCTTATCTAATAATCAGTGTAACGGTTCAGCGACAGTTGCCTTGTGCGGTAAAAATACATTATAGAAATTAATGAGGCCTAAGAACGCCTGGAGATCGGCCTTGCTGCGTGGCCTGGGAGCGTTTTTGATCGCTTTTAATTTACTCTCGGTAGGATGAATGCCCTGGCTATCAATCCGGTACCCTAGAAACTCAACATTGTCAGTATACAATTGACATTTATTTTTTTTCACCTTAGTCCGGCCTCTTGGAATTTTTTTAGAACGCATTTCAAACGGTCCTGTAAGATTTTTTTTGTAGGGGCTGCAATTAATACGTCATCAAAATAAGGGACCACGCCCTTGATTCCTTGTAATAACCTTTCCATAAGGCTCTGGAAGATCCCCAGGGCTACACTAACTCCGAATTGCAATTGGGTACATTTAAAGGCACCCCTGTGCGTTACAATTGTTTGGGCTTGAGCCGTTTTTCCATCCACTGGTAATTGTTGATATGCTTGAGCTAAATCCAATTTAGCGAAAACCTTACCGCCCCCAAGGAATGGAGGAGGTGCTGCACCACCAGAACTGGATACGCATTCTGCTGTAGGGCGTGGTTCAAAGTGGCCCGGTAGTCCCCACAAATTCGGATTGACCCGTCTGGCTTAATGGGTGTTACAATAGGGGTTTCCCATGGAGAGTGATCGATGGGCTTCAACACCCCTTGAGCAATTAGCTTGTTGAGTTGTTCATCGATTTTTGCTTTAAGAGCGAACGGAACTCGACGGGGCTTCAAGCGAATGGGAGCTACTTTTGGATCTAGACTGAATGAGATCGGGGTCCCCTTATACTCTCCTAAGCTGTCCGCGAAGACGTCGCTGAACTCAGAGATAAGGTCTTCCTCCCACTCACAACCACCGACTCGGTTCACGCCGGCCACTTCAATGCCGAGTGGCGCGAACCATTGGAGGCCTAGTAGGCTAGGCCTATCTCTATCAATGACCGTTAGAGGTAAGTATGCTGTATGCTTCTTGAAGGAGACTCGGACTCAGCATGACCCGATAACGGGGATTCGATTTCCTTGGTAGTCCTTGAGGATGAGGCATTGAAATTGGAGGTCTTGCCGTTGAATTGTGGGGATGAGTTGCTTAAGTGTCTTCCAAGACACCATTGAGAGGGACGATCCTGAGTCGATCTCCATGTGGCAAGGCTGATTCTCGATGGCTACCATGACTCGGATTTTCTTAGTGTCCAAAGCTGAGGCGTGACCGATAGTGATAGTATGGTGAACCTCTTCTCTTTGCAAAGCTCGATTTCTGTAGGAGTGGTTTACTGGCTCTCACCTTACAGGACAGTTTCCTATCAATTGGCGATAGTTGGCCCCTTTTGAGGCCTGGCTGAGTCCTGGTAAGCTGCGGCAGACCCGGCCGATGTGGCTTCATTTCTCGCACTCTTGGCAGAGTGCGTCGCGGAATTTGCATTCGGACCTGGCATGGTTGGCTCCACAGCCAGCGCAAGGGCGTAAGGACTTCAGTTGAGGGTCCCGGTCGGACCTTAGTTGATGGACCCCTTCTTCGTCGCTGTCTGACGACAAAGAGAGGTCCTCGTGGTGCGTTGTTAATAGCTGCCCTTCTGTGCTAGGTAAGATTTCGCTGGCCGGTGGTGGTATCGGAGTGCGGCTTCATCGTAGTTGTGCAGCCGACTTTTTGGTCGCCTTCGCAGCCGTGGCTTCGGCGATGGCGTCAGCAAGGCTGATGTCGCCTTTCGCCATCAGCTTGCTTTGCACGCCTAGTGCATCTAATCCCAGAACTATTCGATCTCTAAGTGCCTCTTCTAAATCGGCAAACCCGCAGAGGCCCCCTAAATTTCGGAGGTCCGCCACGAAATCGGCCATGCTCTCCCCTTTTTGTTGGTTTCTCTGATAAAACTCATGGCGTCTCACGAGTGTAGGCACGGTTGGCGCGTAATGGTCTCTCAGGATGGGTTCGAGGTCGTCCCAGCTCATGGCTTTCACTTCTCGAGGTTTGGCGAGTGCTTTAGCCATCTTAAATACGGCTGGGCCGCAATGTGTCAGGAACAGCGCCCTTTTCTTTGCTGGTGTGGCGTCCTTCAAGTTATTCGTCTCGAGAAACATTTGGAAGCGATCCATGTAGGATTCCCAATCCTCTTGGTTCGGATCGAACGGAGCGGGTGGTACGATGCCGCCGGACATGGTTCTGTTGTTGGCGTCGTCTATCACGTGCTCGGTATTGCTTCCTGGCTTCTTCGGTTCAGACGTTTCCACATCCCATCCTCGTCGCCAGTGTTAGGTACTGCACATGGGTCAGAGTAAATGGAGACAGCCTCTGAATAGTGAACTTTCAGCTCTTTATTTGCATAGTGACTTCTCAAAACAACAACAGTGAACTCTGCCTTATATTGGCAACCCTTGTGAGAATTGTCCAATAATGAGCTATGAACGCTAGCTCTTTTAACCAATAAGAATTCTCTGTTAAGGGCCAATCGGTTTCCTCAGAACTAACCAATCCGATCTGGGCGCCTAACAGCCAATCAGAAGTGCAGGGCCAGAACCCTGCACTTTACCTCAAGCTCATACTTTATTAACTATGGTACATACACAACACATTCTTTAAGTTAACCCATCTGAGGTGCTGTACCTCAATTCAAAAATTGTTGCCCTGTAATGCACTGTTTTGCCCAACTGAAGGTTTGAACAAGCAGACACACAGCTTTTACTACTATATAGACTAACTATTTAGATCAGACTTCCTGATTTCAACTGTGCAGGTTCACAGCCTGCATGGCCATTACTTAGAAATTTGCATATCTCAAAAGTCCCAATTAGGGGGAGGCTGATGTGGTTCATAAACTGTTGGGTAAAAGAAAACACTGGCATAACATTTGGCCAAATCTTTTCAAAATTAGTGCTAGATATGTAGAAAGCCTAGTGAGAAATTTGCAGACTCAAAGTAAAGATGCTGTGTTCACATAACAGGCAGTATCAAGATAAGAAAATTATATTACAGACTAACATAACGGCCTGGTTCACATAATATGTTAAACAGCATTGAGCTTTCTAAAAGGCTATGAGCTACAAACTTCCCAATTCCAGTTTAAACTATCTTGGCTTGATGTGAAAGCCCAGTCCCAGTGCAATTCTTTTCCCAGTTGAATTGGTTGATTTCTGGCAGCATTCCCCAGTGTTGGGATCCTCCAGATGTGTCAACTTTCATTTCTGAATACTGAGAATTTTTGGCATCTGGGGTTCACACATCTGGATGGCCCCAAGATTGGCAGACCAACCATATGGAATACATCCACAATCCTTGGCTTCTCACTGCTTTCATTAGAATGAAAAAAGCAATGTCATGTCACCAGCTCTGATCATTTTTGTGTGCATATGATCTCATAATGCACATAGAAAAAGAGCAGAGGTTGCATTGCAATGCTGCTTTCATCAGTTTAACCTCCATTGTCTGCCAAGCAGATGCCACTAATAGAACATTATAATGTGAGACACCTTCAACTCCCACCATTTTTTTTTAATTTTGTATTTAACATTCTTAACATACACAGTTAACCCAAACGATTTTCAAACCGGAAAGAAAAAAAATTAAGAGAAAACTGTAGACAAACCAAGCATACAAACCAAAGACAAAAGAAAAAGAAACTATATTGTATACTTATTAATAGTCACCAGTTATTAATAAACTACTATAGTACAATGGGTAAAGAATATTATTATAAAATTTCACAAAAATCTTTGCCATAGTTACGCAGATTGCTGCATCCTTTGATTAATGAAAATACTATCTTAAATTAATTAATTTAAAACAAATTACATACTTCTGAGTCTGGTTATCAAATGATGTCTTAATATGGCCCAAAGATATTTCACTACATATATTTCCTGTAAATAAAATATATATTTTACTGTTATTTCAACTATCTGAAATAGGAGACATAATAACTTTCAAACATAGCACATAAAGGGTAGTATTCAATTATGTCTTCATTCCACATGTTGGTAGATAATAAAATGTTGATTCAATTATATTTTTGCAAGTCAGATAAATTTAAGACACCTTCCTCATCCTCACAATTTCAATTTAGCTAAGGAAAACCTTGGTGGTCTACTGTCCTAATTTCCGAAATAACTTTTCAATCTAAGGAATACCATATATACTCGAGTATAAGTCGACCCGAATATAAGCCGAGGCACCTAATTTAACCACAAAAAACTGGGAAAACTTATTGACTCGAGTATAAGCCGAGGGTGGGAAATGCAGCAGCTACTGGTAAATTTCAAAAATAAAAATAGATACCAATAAAAACTTTCACTAGGACAGTTGAGAATAAGTTTGATGTTCACAATTTCCTCTTTGAAAGAGACCAGTAAATAGGGAACAAGAAGATGAAGAAAAAGAAGTGTGTTTTTTCACACTTTTCACACTGCAGTGAACAAAAATGGCATCATAGGAACAGGCTTATTCTCAGTCCAAAGATTTGTTTCTGATTTCTTCCCTGATTTAAGGGAAATTTGGGTAACGATCTCACTATCATGAAAGGTTTAATTGATTCACTAACCCAAAAGATGATGATAATGACAGTGGGAGGCAGGAGTCACTCTCTCCCTTGCAAGAAAAAAGCAAGAGCCGTTCTTATGATCTCTCTCTCTCTCTCTCTCCCCCCGTAATACAGTCAAGCCCTTTCCAGCACGCGCGATCTGCCTTCACCACTTTGCACCTTGCAAATGCAAAATCCTGGGGTTTTTGCATTTGCAAGGTGCAAAGCGGCGGGAGGGAGCGGTTGTTTGGAAAATAAGATAATGATCTTAAAGTTTATAATGGAAGGGTGAATAGGAAGACTCTCCCCCCCCCACCTTCGCTCTCCCCCGCTATGAAATAGAGAGCAGGGTCTCGTATCTCGCAACTCCCGGAGTGGGATCTTTTTGGAAGGGGCAGAAAGGGAAGGCGAGGACACACCAAGTTTTGAGTTGCTTTGGAAAGAGCCGGAGGACCGCATGAAGACCCCCCACCCCCACCGCTACAGCCTCTCTTCGGGCCCCCGTGGTCGTGTCTGGACTCCCCAAGTGGGTCCCTTTCAATCGGCGGCTCTTTTTTTTTTTTTTTTGCTCCGATTGGCCCCCGCGGCTTTCATTCCATTCCTGAGGAGGGAGCCCATGGGGTCTCCTCCTCTCACCAGCAGGGGGTGGGGGGGACTCCTCCTCCATTATTGTCCGGGGAACCGTCCTTTCCCACACGCGATACGCTTGGCTGCCCGGCCCCACCTGATCGCCCTCCCGGTCCGGGCTTGCTTCCCCCACCCCCTCGGTGGAAGTGCCATCCGAGGATACCGAAAGCCCTTCAGGAGCCCTGGGCGGGCGGTTTGGGGCTGAAGGTGGGAAGGGAGGGAGGCCGATCATTTCCTGCCATGATTTTGCCTGGTTTTAATCCTGATCCTTGAGGGCAAAACCGCATCTGGAAGGGGTTGCGGCATCATTGCGGGGCTCTTGAAGCTAATCCTGGTTTGTTTGTTCCCATTCATTGGAGGAGACCGTGGCTTGGTCGAGGTTGTGGGGGGGAAAGGGTATCGGGGATCTCGGGCTGTTTATGTCACTGGAAAAAGTGACCATGGCAGCATCCTTGTGATCACGTCAGCAGGATTTGGATGCTTGACCATTGGTTCATATTTGTGACAGGTACGGTGTTCTCACCAGATTTTGTGAACACTTTTTCAGACCTTCTGACGAGTGAAGTTGATGGGGGAAGCCAGATTCACTTAAAAGCCAGGTTACTAAATGAACAACTGTGATGATTTCCGAAGCGCTGGCCGAAGTCAAGAGTTTTTCACCTTTCCTCACATGAAGTCAGCCCATTTTAGAAACTCACCCCCAACAATCCACCCCCTCCACGCACACAGACGGACACACTTTCGTCCCACGCAGTCTGTTCCTCTGGTCGGACAGATTCTCGAGCTCCGGAGCCGCCTAAAGTTCCCGTCCTCCTCCTCCCTCCTCCTCATTGTTTTGACTACTTTTCCTTTCCTTAAACCCCTCCCCAGAGAACTTGCCGCTTTTGCGGAAGAAGAACTCAAAAGCTCGTTTCTGAGCGAAGGGCAGGCAGACTTTTGGCTAAGCAGTTCTCCTCCTCCCAGTTCCTTTTACCGAGCACTACCCCAAAGCGACGCAAAAACTCACGAGCGGAGAGTCCCCACCAAGTTCACACTCGCACCTTCGTTTTTTATTCCAAACTCGGGTGGAAGCGCGGGGGTGGGGATACGGGGTGCGGTGGGGGAGGGGGTGTTGTTGCTCCAAGACCCTCGTTAGGAAAGCGAGCAACTCACTCCTCGCTTCCAGCCAATAAATCTTGCCCGGAGGAGCGGCAAGAAACGCTCAAGGAAGCTACTTTGCCTCCTCGCTCTTCCAGTCCTTTAGGACACCTCCTAAAGGAAAGGAGAAAATAAAAGATGGCGGGGAGGGAGGGGGGCACAAAGCAGCCCAAACGCGTAGCAGTGGAAGGAAGGCATGCTGGTGTGAGGAAGGGAGAGAGAGAGAGAGAGACAGACAGACAGACAGACAGACAGACAGACACACACACACACACACTCACTTCACCACTTTGCACCTTGCAAATGCAAAATCCTGGGGTTTTTGCATTTGCAAGGTGCAAAGTGGCGGGGGCGGATCCCGCGTGCTGGAAAGGGCTTGACTGTATTACGGGGAGAGAGAGAAAGAGAGAGAGATCATAAGAATGGCTCTTGCTTTTTTCTTGCAAGGGAGAGAGCCGCCACCACCTCCTCCTCCTCCCCCTCCTCCCGAGTGGACTGAAAGCAGCTGGAGCTGAGGAAACAAAGCTGAGTGGAGCTGAAGCAAGCTCGGCTTGAGTTGTTTTCTCAGCCGAGAAAGGGGAAGGGGGCTCATCTGGACCAAGGGTGAGTCTCCCCCTCAGTTTCCCCTGAAGGATCTTCCATCGCTTTTGCCTTCTCCCTACATCTTCCCTCTGTTAAAATCTCCCACCACACACACACACTTATTTTTGGTCGGATAGATTTCGTGTCTGAGCATTCTCACATGGCGTTGGGTCATTTTTTTTTCAGAGGGGAATCTGACTCGAGTATAAGCCGAGGGCGGTTTTTTCAGCACAAAAAATGGGCTGAAAAACTCGGCTTATACTCGAGTATATACAGTATATCTATTTGGTATTAACATAGAAATATTACTAAGAACATACATCAAATGTGATAGAATATTTATTTTAATAACATTAATTTTAAACCACAATTTTAAAGGAATTTTGAATCACTTGTTAACACCCAGTTCATCTTTCTAGAAACTTTCTAAAAGTTTAAATATATTTCACTCCACATGCATATGTATATTTTGGCATTTTTAAAGTCCCAGATATTTAATCAATAGAAATCACAAAACCCATTTTTTTACTTAGCTGCATTGATATGTTATGCCCCAAAGGACGTAAACAACATTCATTCCAATTTATGTTATAATCACAAACCTTTGCAAAATACAATATATTACTTTTATAAAATTAGCAGAGAGGTAGAGTATTGCTACATCACAAAATCTCCAGAACCATAAAGCCTACAAACTTGAAATTTGGCACATACTGTATGTTCCTCTTGGCTTCTAGGTACTCACTAAGAAAGGATTATTCGAAATGACCATCAGAGCATTTTGTATTTTATTATTAACACGCTCTGATGCTAAGGAGTTCTACTCCCTTCCCCACCTGAAAATAAATCTGTTCCAAATTCAAAACACAAGCAGAGGAGAGGAGTTTCAGTTTCAGTTTTAGTTTCACAGCACCCAGCAACTTTAGTACAGAACAGTTGAGCTAAGCCACACCCAGGCTCCTTGCTGTCTCCTTGCTCACACAGCAAATAATGTTTTAGTTTCCAAACAGCCCTCAATTCATTCACAGGACACTAGCCAGATGAATACCAGTGAATGCTGGTAGGAAGAAGCACAATTTTTCCCTTATTTTCCTCCCCAAAAATTACCGTGTTTCTCCTATAATAAGGCCGGTTCTTTCTTTCTTTCTTTTTTTTTTTGAGCCCTGAAAAAATGGTTAGGACGTCTTTTGGGGGGTGAATTAATTTCTTCTCCCCCCACCCCACACCCTCGCCTAGGGTGCCCCACGGGCAGCTACGCCTCACCACCAGCCACTCCTAATGACCAATCATGGCGGAGCATGGAGGGCTCCCTACCCCTGCCAAGTGCCTTTGCTGCAGACCCGGTTCAGCGGGCAGGCGGCAGGGAAGTCTGCCAGCAGCATTTCAGCTGCTTCTCAGGCCTCTGTAGCTTCCACGGTTCCTGCTGGTGCTTTCCCTCTCTCGCCAGCACCGTCTCCAACAACAGCGGCAGCAGCAGCAGAAACCGTGGAAGCATTTCAGCCACTTCTCGGGTGGGGGAGCCACCTCTGTAACTTCCATGGTTCCTGCTGCTGCTGCCGCTGTTGGAGATGGCACTGGCAAGAGGGACAGCTGCAGCTCAGCCTGGGCATGCTTAGAATGCAGGAACGGGCTGCACACCGGTACTTTTGGAAACTTGCAGAGCCCGAGGCTGGAGCACCAAGGATAGCAGCAGCAGAGACACTTGCTCGGCTCTTCTCACGCCCACCCATCCGCTCGGGATTAAACCAAAACGCAGCGCGCTGCACTCCCAGGTACCTCAAAATGTTTTTTTTCCTGTTGTTACGGGGATGGGGGGAAAGCGGGAGCAACTCAGATGCTGTTGTTGGAGACAGCGCTGGCATGAGAGGAGCCAGCACCAGTGGGAACCATGGAAGCTATGGTGGCCTGAGAAGCGGCTGAAGTGCTGCCAGCGGACATCCATGCCAACACTGCCCGCCTGCTGACCCGGGTCTGCAGCAAAGGTGCTTGGTGGGGGGTAGAGAGCCCTCCACCATGATTGGCTGTTAGGAGTGGCTGATGGAGAGGCATAGTTGCCTGCAGGAGGCTCCTAATGGCAAGTTCCCCCCCCACCTTTCCCCCCACAATTTCACATGTTTTAAAATAGGCCTAAATTTGGGGGAGGGGCTTAATTTCATTTTATGCCTAGAAAACATGCTGGGTCTTCCTATGGGGGGGGTATTGTTGGAAAAACACGGTAAGCCCAACCACATAGTTTCATAGCAAAGCACGGGTATCGAGCTAATTTGTTATATTCAAATCCAACTTAATTATAGTGAAGTAGCAGTTGACTGTTATCCTAGTGAACTTCTTAGCTTTTTACCATTTCAGATAAAAGTTGTTTTTGAAGAATCTGGATAAAAATTGGGTTCTGATATGACATGGAAATAGCTTAGCCATGGTATGAAGCTTAATTCATTTTTCAGGCTGTTGTATTTTATATAAGCCATGCATAACTACATGTCCAGCACTTAAGTTAATTTGCCTTAAAAAAAAAAAAAAAAAAGCACTCCAAGAGCAATGTGAAGCTGTTCCTGGCTCATACATGACAAAAGAAAATAAGTCAGAGTCACACTATAGTAGAGCTGCTTGTCCCCTTGTGCACATGACAAAATGAACATGTGATTTTGAAACCCCAGGCAGCAAAAACCCCAACAGACATGATGGCTTTATAAATTCCTTGATGCTAAGGGCAATTGCTGCCAATGAAATTAAAGCCCTCCGTATATTCAACACAATCTATCCCTTGCTGTACACATGCAGAACTCCCCTCTCCAATTCCTGAAGGACTGCGCTACTTGGTAGCATGTATTGTTTAATCAATAAAAGGAAACAAATAAATATGGAGCTTGTCTTCTGTGGAGGTAATAACATGAGTATGAGTCTTCCTATTGCTTGTCTGCCATTTCCTCAGTGTCAGAAATGTTGCAGTGTGTTCAGTCTTTGGCAGATCACATGCATTGTCAACTACTGTATTCTTTTTTAAAAAAATTTTTTAATGGTTTTTAAAACAAACATAAACAAACAAAACATAAAAACATCAAGTCATCTTCCATATATATACATAAAGTGTGCCTGTTGGTTTACAAATTATTTTGTACTCTTCAATTACAATTACATTGTATATAATCTCGTATTTTCAATTGAATATTAAATACATTAATATCATTATTAATCAATCATTTGACTATACTTTTATTCATTTATGCTTTTCAAAAAAATCATATTTTACTTAATTTGTTTTATGACAGTTCATATTATCATCCCAAATCTATCCCAGAATCATTTTGTAGATATAATAAGAAAAGAATACATCTTCATATATTTAATATTTTCTAAAAGTCTACATATTTCATTACTATATTTTATTGTCTAACCATAGATCCCAAATTTTATAAAATTGTTTATTATCTTGTTCTCTAATTTCAAATGTAAATCTACTCATTTCAGCACATTCCAATATTTTCTTAATGATTTCTTCCTGTGATGGTGTTTTCTCATTTTTCCAGTTTTTAGCAAATACAATCCTAGACACTGTTAATACATTTACAATCAGGTATTTCAAGTCTTTACTATATATTTCAGGTAAAATTCCCAATAAAAATATCTCTGGTTTCAAATCTATATGTTTTTTTGTCATTTTTTCCCAACCACGTGTAGATTTTAGTCCAGTATTTTTTAGCTTCTGCACAAGTCCACCTCATATGGTAATATAAGCCAGGTGTCTGATGACATTTCCAACATTTTTCGGATTTATTCTTGAACATTCTTGCTATTCTTGTTGGTGGGAAATGCCACCTGTAAACATCTTATACAAATTTTCTTTATATGCTGTTGACATTGTCATTTTATAATTTTGAGACCACAATTTTTGCCATTTCTCTAGATCAATCCCATATCCAAAATTCTTCCCCCAAGCAATCATAGTTTCTTTAACTTGTTCTTCTTCTAGTTTAATTTCTAATAAATATCCATACAATTTTTTAATCACCTTTTCACCAGTACCTGTCAAAATCTTATCTAAGTCAATCAGTTTATCATAGAAACCTTCTGTTTTAGAATCTGTATTTAGAATCTGTATTTGCGCATATGAAAACCAATTCATCTTTGTACCTTGTTCCTCTAGTTTTTGTATAGATTTAAGTTCACCCTTCTCATTCAATATTTCACCATATCTAACTGTTTGTTCCTTTTTGTATATTATAGGATAAGAAAATGCTTCAATAGTCGATAGCCAGACTGGGATTTTCAAATAACATTGTCTTTTAATCTTCTCCCAGTTTAACCACAGAGACTCCCATATATAATGTCTTCTAAAGTACCCCTGTGTTTTAGTTCCTTTATACCATAGAAATGCATGCCACCCCAACAACAGATCATGTCATTCTAATGCCAACAATCTAGTATTTCTTAATCTTATCCATTCATTAACCCACATCAAATCTGTAGCTTGGTAATACAACTCCCAATTAGGCAAACCAAATCCTCCTCTTATTCTAGCATCTTGCAAAAGTTTTAACTTTATTCTCGCTTTCTTACCTTGCCATATATATTTCAACGCAATTTTATTTAAATCTTCAAAGTAGTCTTTTCAAGCCTAATTGGAATTATTTGAAATAAATATAAAATTCTGGGTAATATATTCATCTTGATTGTTGATATTCTCCCTATTAATGACAGTTGTAAATTTTCCCATTTCACCAAATCTAGTGCTATCTGTTGTTTAAGTTTGATATAATTATTCTCTTTTAGTGTACTGCATCTTGCTGTCAAGTATATCCCCAAGTACTTGATCTTATTCGTGACCTGAATTTTCAATAGGTCTGCCAGTTCTTCCTTTTGTCTTGATAGCATATTCTTTGTCAAGATCTTTGTCTTATCTTTATTTATTTTCAAACCAGCCACCTTTCCATATGTCTCTATCTTTTCTATCAATTTTGATGCTGTTTCCAGTGGGTCTTCTAAGATAAAAACCAGATCATCTGCAAATGCGTGCAACTTAAATTCTTCCTTTTTAATTTTCATCCCTTTTATATTCTTTTCATCTCTAATATTTCTATTTAGCACTTCCAAAGTTAACACAAACAACAGAGGTGATAGTGGGCATCCTTGTCTTGTTCCTTTTCTTATATCGATAGAATCTGTCAGTTCTCCCTCCATCATTACCTTTGCAGTTTGCTCATAGCATATAGCTTCTATCACTTGAATTTTCTAGCAAAGCCCATCTGTTCCAGCAATAATAACATGAATCACCAATTCACATTATCAAATGCCTTCTCTGCATCTAGAAATATCAGACCCATTTGCTTTTTAGGATGTGCCTCATAGTATTCCAAATTGTCCAAGATTACTCTCATATTGTCTTTAATTTGTCACTTTGGCCATTTTGATCAGGATGGATAAAATTATTTAAGTATTTTTTAAGTCTTCCTGCCAATATTGAAGCAAAAATTTTATAATCTGCGTTTAGCAGGGAAATAGGTCTATAGTTCTTGATTTGTAATGGATCAGCCTCTTTTTTTGGAACAAGTGTAATATAGGCTTCTGACCATGATTTAGGTATCCTCTTCTTTAACATAACTTCATTCATAACTTCTAGCAATGGAAGATTCAACGATTCTTGTAATGTTTTGTAAAATTCTGCCGGAAGTCCATCTGGGCCTGGTGCCTTTCCATTATTTTGCTTCAATCGAGCGCTTCAGTTAACTCCATCATCGTTTTATTGCTTTCTAACATTGTTTCAATCTCTTTAGGTATCTGGGATAACTTAGCATTCTGTAGGTACTGTTTAACTCTTTCCTCATCAATATTCTCTTGTGTGTATAGTTTCCCATATAGTCTCGAATGATTTCTTTCTTCTTTTTACTACCATAGCAAACTTGGCCTTGATCATCTATTAATTGCAACATTTTCCTTGATTCTTTCTCCTTTCTCAATTTATATGCTAACCATCTACCTGGTTTATTTGCATCTTCAAAGTAGTTCTGTTTAGCACCTAATTTTCTGTGCTAATTCTTTTTCTATTAGACCCATTTTATGTTTGGTTATAGCCATTGTTAACTTAATGTCCTTTTTCTGTGGCATTTTCTGTAGCTCTTTTTCAAGTCCTTTAAACTCATCCTCTAATGCCTTAGAGGCTAATCTTTTCATGGTATTTCTTTTCTTGCATAGTCTATTATCAAGCCTCTGGCATATGCCTTCATTGTATCCCATACACTCTGGATTGATGTATCTTCTTTTTTGTTTTCTCTAAAGAAAAAAGGCAGTTCTTTCTCCATCCACTGTGTGAAGTCTTTTTCCTTTAAAATGGTATTATTTAACGTCCATTGAGATCTTCTTCTTTGTCCTTTCCATTTAATACTACTGTATTCTTGTCAAGCTCCACAGGCAGCATTCCTGCTGTTTGTTGGAATAACCTGAATGACGCAGACTGGAAAAAAAAGTGATTGTTGGATGAGTTAGGTCTAGGGGGAAGAGTGTGTGTGTTACCTGAATCTAGCACACAGAGTTAAGAGTTGATATGCAGCAGAGGTGAGGTCAGGCAAGTGGTTAGGGTAATCCATTTCATGGTCTTAGAGCTGTACACATCAAGGAAATTTCAAGTACAAGAAAACATGGAGCGAGAGTGAGAGGGAAAGACAGACAGACATATACATAATATATATGTGTGGTTTATATATGTATGTGCTCACACACATACACACATACATGTATACACATGTGTGTTTGAGAGAGAGAGAGAGAGAGTGAGTGAGTGTATGGGGGGTGGAGGGAGGGAGAAAGGGTGGGTTGAATATATTGTGTGTCTGTGTAATATTTAATGGCTGCAGCTCTCAAGCAGCCCACCCCAAAATGTGTTAAAAGCATAGTGTCCCCGCCAACAGAAATCATCTATTCCTTTTGTATTTCCTCTCAATTTTTGCTTCTTATGAAGACATACAATAAATCATTCAGAGTATTTGGTTAATTGCTGCTCATAATCATACAAATACATTCAAGACAACACATGTGCATTCACAACACATCTGTATTAAAATCCTCTAATGGGCTAAGGCCCATTCCCTCAATAACCCTTCAGGTTGTCCTGCAGACACATTGATAGGTTCATTAGCATCTCTTTCACTGTAAAGGAACCATTCCATCAGAAAAGCTTGCTGGTCTCCTGGAACAATTCTGGCTGGTGCTTGAAACTAAATGACCTCTAATTTATATTATCCTTTTCTCAGAGACCTGGCAGTGTATATCCCTATAGTATATAAATCCTTTTCTTTCGAGGGTAACTCCAAACATGAAGCTAGGAGAAGCTGCAACCATCTCAGCAGATTCATTTCAGATAGTACATCAATTCCTAAGTTTTTCAGCGTGCAATTATAAATTGTTCTTACTTAACATTTATCTCACTGATGTCTATTATTATAAACTAATGAAGTGTGGGACACTCTTGAGCAACAGATTTCCAATTTAATTGAGCTACAGCCAAATTCTGCCATCATCAGAGTGGGAAACTTTAGCAGGAGACTTGGAAGAAGGGGTGAAAAGCTACTTATATTGTTATTATTATTATAAATAGTCCTTGTCTTGTGATGGCAACTGTGACTGGAATTGCTATCCTTAAGTAACACAGTTGCAAAATGTGGCATCACATGACCATGCTGCTTAGTGAGAGCAACTTTGGTAGTCCCTGTGGCTTTCATTAAGAGAAGTCTCACATGATCACCTTCCTGTTGGCTTCCTCATTGATTTTCCTTGTAGAATGCTAGTAGGGAATGTTGAAAATCTGGATCAAATAATCATGGGGATGCTACAAAAGCCAGAACTCCAAGGACCAGTCATAACTACTATTCATTCAGCACTGTTGTAAGATTAAGTATTTGCTGAAGAAGTAGTCATAAACTGAGGACTATTTGTATTATTATATTTTTACCCCACTTTTTTAAAAACATTGATCCACTCAAGGCGACAAACATACCTCCTTCCTCCTATTTTCCTCACAACAACCTCTCTATGAGATGGATTGGGCTAAAAGAGAGTGACTGGCTCAAAGTCACCCAGATATCTTTAATTCCTAAGGGAGGCTTAGAATTCATACTCTTCTGCATTCCAGCCAGCACTTTTATATCTACATCTACCAATTGTTATTCCTACAATTCCAAAAAAAAAAAAAAAAGCAAAAATTTTAGCTCAGCAGTTGTTTCAAATTACAATATGATGAGTGCGTAATGAATATCTAACTTCCAAGAGTGCAGAGGAAGGCTTTCCTTCCTTTATAGTTCAGACCAACCCTCTCAACTCCACTATTACCCATTCAGTGGATACTCAGCCATAGTCACTATTAACATTTGCAAACATAGATATCAAGTAACCAGAATGTCTAGTTTAAAACTGCATCCAAACACAAACCACACACATGCACACAGAGAGGGAGAGGGAGGGAGAGAAAAACAGAGGAAGGGAGAGGGAGAAGCATAATTCCAAATTCTAGTTCAACTATGGAGATGTAAATGCTATGGAAAGACAAATTAATTTCAGACATACAGAACCAATATTTCAGGCTCCCTCAAACTTACTGTATAGTTGATAGAAAAGTAATCTGTTACTTTTAAAGAAAAAAAATGGTGATGCAGAAAACCAATTGGCAGAAACATGCCCAAATGATTAAAGAAAATAATTCTGCAGATTTGGACATTCTATTTTGTACTTTTCCAAAACAGGCTTGAACTGTCTATTTTAAAACTTAGTTTAGAGAAGACTCCAGCTCTAGCTATAAAACAGTCTTTATAGCACTCCAAAGACTTAGCAGGCTGACTTGTGGTGTCTGATTTTGAGATTGCTAAATTTATTACACAGTTAAGACAAGACAAATTTTAGAGACTACCTAATCTCTGCTGAATTATTGAAGGCAAGTATCAACTCATGGTCCCAGTTCTAGCAAATCTGTTTAGAGCAGGCTGTACATTATATGTCTCAGAGTCCAAAAACGTATTTCTCACTTCCACTATATGAAATAGAACACAAAACTCCTTCTTCAAATTACCTTCTTATGAGCCTGTCAAAAGGTTAAGCTATGTGCCAAAAACTTAGTGCCTGGCTGCTGTAAAACAATATTATGATGGAGGAACATGTTGGCTTTAGTGAAGAACATTCAACTGTCCTTCAATATTCACCAGAAAAGTACAGCACAAATCTAATCTATAGTATGTGGTAAATATTATGTGGCTTTTAAAGAAACTGATCAATCAAAATGTTAAGTTCGGTTGGTGGGTCCCAAGAATAAACGAGGCTTGAGTAGTGAACAACAGCTCTTTATTAAGCAGATAGATTCTGAGACAAAACCCTAGCGCCCTAACTCTTCTTATAGAGCTGGCCGCGGCTAGGCAGCCAATGACAACTCTTTGAGTTTGCCATGCTTGGTTTCAGCCAATCGCGGCAAACCCTGTATGAGCCAATCAGGAACGTTCAAGTCATCCAATCACAATCCGGCTTCTCTGGGCCAATAGGAACGCAGGGTTTCGAGCCTGCTAATATGGAACACAAAATGTCTAAAGGCCTAACTCTTCATGTCCAAATGCTTTTTAATGTTTTTGATTTTAAGTGAGCTATGCATTAGTTTTTATTGATATTGTTTTAATTGTTGATTGAGAGCCACCTTCAATATAAGATAAGCAACTATATACATCTTTTAAATAAATGAAATAAATAAAATCTTCACTTCTTTATTAAGTGTAGACTTAAACTTATCTTTGTTAAAATCCGACACTGACACTCAATTGGCCGATACTAGTTTTCCTCGAAAATCTTCCTACTTCTTTGATTCTACAAGTTAATTTTATTCCTTCGTTAATTGAAATGGAGCTCAGTTTAAGACTCTGTGGATTTTTCATGCAATATCTGTTTTGACCAACTTTAAAAATTCAGAAGTATCAGAAATAAAGCAGTGGATTCTCGACTTACTCTTAGATAAATTATATTCCGAAATGATATAGTTTAACCAGGGTAAACCACATACAACAGCCAGATCTCCTATCAGTATTTTGTATCAAACACAGTGAAGAGCTTTTTACAGCAGCCAAACTTCATGTCTTAACTTCAGCTGGCAAATGAAAAACATGCTTCTATCCTATCATTTATAGCTATGTCTTTTAGGAATAAATTGAATCAAAGACATACATTTTCTTCACTGTCCCTTTTATATAAATTGGCTTAAAGATATAATTACATTCAGGGGCGGGCTTCAAAAGTTTTAGCAAAGAGTTCTCTGCCCGGTTGCTGGGTGGGCGTGGCCATGTTGAATGTGGCCTAGCTGGCTTCCTGCACCACAGCGTGGAGGGGTGTTTTTTCCCTCCCTGGGCTCTGGAGGCGGTTTTTCCCTCCCTGGGCTCTGGAGGCGTTTTTTCCCTCCCTGGGCTCTGGAGGCTTTCCTTGAGTCTCTGGGAGGGCAAAAACTACCTCCCCGGGCTCTGGAGGCTCTCTGGAAGCCGGAAACAGACCCATTTTCAGCCTAACTTCCGGGAGGCCTGTTTTTCACTTTCCCTGAGCCTCTGTGCATACCCTGCACTTACCTGCATCCAAAATGGGCTGCATGGGGACTCCTGGGAGGGACGGGGTGGGAGGGGCAGCCAGGAGTGTGATTTGGGAGTTCTCCAAAATGTACAGAATCTTAACTAGGGGTTCTCCCAAACCCCTGCAAACCCCCAGCAGCCCACCCCGGTTACACCTTTTTTAACTATCAGAAACAGCAAAACAGCCAACCTTATTCTTCTCCCAGCAGACACCTCAGAATGATACTATAACTAAATTCTACTTAAATATCATTTTAGTTCATCATATGATCATGCCCCGTTTAGGCTCTCAGTGCACAATTTTAAAACTCTTGTTTTAAAGTTTTACAAAGGTAACTAACAATGAATTTACATTTATTTATTAATGCTTATCTACTTCCTACAGCTATCACTTAAGCAGCCTAAAATTTTACCTACTATTGAATTAAAATTTGAGTATTTTACTATACTTATTTTTAGAAATCAGTAATGTATGTAACTTAATAATTTAGTTTTGTGTCTTTCAGATTTATTTTTATTCTTGTTTATTGGTCACGAGGGTGGTGTGGTGGCTCAACGGTTAAGAGACCCGAGCACCACATGATGGCGTGAGTTCCTGTCCTTGTCCCTTCATCTTGTCCCAGCTCTTGTCAACCCAGCAGTTTGAAAGCACAAAAATGCAAATAGATAAATAGGTACCACTTTGGTGGGGTGGTAGTTGTGCTCTGTGACATATGCTGGCCACATCACCATGGAAACAGTGCTGGCTCAAGGGCTTTGAAACAGATATGAACACTGCCTCCTATAGTCTGCAACAACTATCAGAATAAAATCTGTAGAACTCATTGTGATTCACAACGTATTTATGTTGTATTTATTCTTTGAGTCAATCTCAATTCCTGGCAATTAGCTGGACAGGTCCTTGTAGTTTTTCTTTGCAAGTTTTTTGGAATAGATTTGCCATTACTTTCTTCCTGGAGCTGAAAAAAAGTGGCTGGCCCAAGGTCACCCAGCTGGCTTTGTGTCTAAGGCAGGACTAGAAATTATGGTCTCCCAGTTCCTGACCTAGTGCCTTTAACCACTACACAAACTGGTTATCTTCTACTTTATTCTTCCAACAGTCTTAAAACTAAACTCAACTTTAATCACTGACCATAGTAATACACTATGTTCAAAATGAGAAATTAGCAAGTACAAGACAACATTAGATTCGCTATAATCATGTATATGAACAATAAATCCATTTAGGCACCCATTCTAATATGCAGAAGATGCACTATGCACTACATTCCCTATAAAAATTAAAAGGAAGTATATAGTATAAACAAAGGAAGTTATTCCTGAAAGAGACATGTTTTCAAAATTCATATAGAAGAAATTATTATGATATACTGTATTTTAACAATAAAATATTTCCAGTGAAATCTTCATAGCTGTACTGGAGCCAAATCCTGCTCTCCATGTATGAATGAATAAACATTTTATTACAATCAAGACCAGATCACAAAAGTTAAAGCAACTAAGTTATCCAGATATACTTTTAACATTACATTTTTAGAAAGACACATCTATTGGTTAGGAAGATACATGTAAGAATCAAGCACATCTGCCCAGTGACATGCTTTTACTAGAAAGCTATATGACATATTTTTGCCAAAACACTTATAATCTTCCTATAACTGCTATCTTGTTTATTCTGTATCATAATTCAAACCAACCTGCGAGTTCAAAGAAAGATGTAACTGCTGACGAATGCCATCCTGTATTTATGTTTATTTATTGGCAGCACTTGGTTACTGCTTTTCATTAAATAATGATTAAAGCAGTTATTTTGGGGGGCAATTATTCAGAAGCCCTGCTGTGTTTATACTTACAAAAATCAGAAAAATGCAAGCAATGATATTCCCCATAACTCTAAATAGAAGTGAAAGTTACTCTTTGAAAAAGAAACAGGATAAGAAGAATATTGGCATTTTTGAACTTTGGTCCTGTAGAAAACTCCTGGGAATACCATGGGCAGCCAATAAAACAAATGCAAGTAGTCCTTGACTTACAACATTTTATTTATTGAACATTAAATGTTACGATGGTGCTGAAAAAAATGGCATATGGCCATTTTTTTATACTTACAACAGTTGCAGCATCCCATGGTCATGTGATCAAAATTGAAACACTTGTCAACTGACTCATATTTATGACAAGTTGCAGTCATAAATAGGGTCATGGCAACACCTTTTGCAACCTTCTGACAAGCAAAGTCAATGAGAAAGCCAGATTCCCTTAACAACCTTGTTACTAACATAACAACTGCAGTTATTTACTTAACAACTATGGCAAGGAAGTCACAAAATGAGACAAAACTCACTTAACAACTTTCCCGCTTGATAACAGACATTTCGGGCTCAATTTTGGTCATAAATTGAGGATTACCTGCAAATGGATCATGAAATAGATCAACACAGAGGCACAAATAACCAGGTTTAAATTATTCTGTTTTGAATATATCTGAAGACTTAGCTCTGTTCTCTGAAAGAGAAGAAGAGGATAAGCAGAAGCAAGGATTCAGTTACAGTGGTGATGGATATACCTTTGGAAAATTGAAGAACCAGGTTAAGACATAAATTGTCATAGAGAAAATCTATTTACATGGTTGCGAGCAGACAACACTGACTTGTTGGCACATACATTAAAAGTTCAACCATAATAAATTGATAAGCAAAAGACAAAAAAGACAAAAACAATGAAGCTGGTCTTCCTATATGCTCCATTATAAATCAGACAGCAGCAGAGAGACACAGAGCTTTTAAAGTCTTTATTACTCTTCAATCAAATTCAGACAATTTCTTCTTAAAATGTGTATTTAATATTGAGTCTCTCAAGCAAGGTCTCATACAATGTTGCATGCTATCCAAACAAAAGCATTTTCAAAACTAGCCATTTTTACAAAGAAGATCAATATTTTAAACCAGTCGTTCCCAAACTTTTTCAATCCACCGCCCCCTTGGTGCTAGAAACTCATCCTCGGTGCCCCCCCACCCAGGGGTGGGATTTAAATTTCTGTAGGCGTGACCTAATTTGAGGGTGTGGCTTGCTGGCTGGCGTGGCTTGCTGGTCACATGACTGGATAGGTGTGGTTTGGTGGTCATGTGACTGGGTGGGCATGGCCAGGTGACTGGCAAACCAAATACAAGTGGTCCTCACTTAATGGCCAGTTGTTTAGCAAGTGTTCTAATTTATGACTGGCCTCCCCAGAGATACTTGGCCTGTTTTTGGAGTTTTGACAGCCATGCACACACATACACATACACACTCCCTTCTGCACTAGAATTGGCAAAGCATCTCTGATTAGATTTTAGTAGTGAATAAAATCTAATCAGAGATGCTTTGCCGATTCTTGTTGATTTGTTTTATTTTTATTTATTTTATGTTGCTGAATTGCCTTGACATGTGTGTTCCTTCTTGTGCACAACCCAGAAGCTTTTGTGATTCTTTGCAGCAAAAATTACCGACCTTTGGCTTTGCTCAACTTTTCAAACGTGCCATCACTGCCGCGTTTTAGGTGCCAGCCCCGCAGGTCCATCCCATTGAGCCCGCTGCACCGGAGGGACTTGCCCAAGCAAGTCTGAGCGGAGCAGTACACCAAGTCAGTGGGGTGAGCCTGAGAGAGGGAAAGAGAGAGAGAGAAAAGAAAGAGAGAGAGAAAGAGAAAAGGAAGAAGAGAATGAGAAAAGGGAAAGAAAGAAAAAGAGACAGATGAAGAAAGGAGGAGATGGAAGGAAGGGACAGAAAGAAAAAGAAGTAAAGAAGGAGGGAGGAGAAAGATAATGAGATATCTATTCTAGTCCAATAACCTGCTCCAGTAGGGTTAGAAGAGTGTGTGTGTGTGTGTGTGTGTGTGTGTGTGTGTTCTCCTTGTAATTTACCAGTACATTTGGGTTTTGCCTTCTTCAGAATTGGCACTTTAAAACATTGGGGAAAAGTAATTTTTTAGGGTGGAGATCTGGTCCAATGGATCCTGTTTAAAGTCTCAACAAAATGTGAGAGCTTCCTGATAGTCTTGATCATGTTTTGTCCACAAAACGTTTAATAGAAGCCAGAGATGTTTCAATGTGCTGGCAAAGATGTTTCAATGTGGAAAAGGGCTTCAGTCTAAACCAGGCCTCATTTCAATCTGATGCATCTGGTCTCTCTCTCTCTCTCTCTCTCTCTCTCTCTCCCCCTCCCTCCCTCCCAGACTGGCTTTGCTCTACTTTCCCAATGTGCCTGCGGGGCCAGTGCTTCAAACATGGATGGATGGATAGATAGATAGAGAGACAGAGACACAGAGAGAGAAACAGGTAGGTAGGTAGGTAGGTAGATATATTGGTAGATAGGTAAGGAGGTAGGTAGGTAGGCAGGCAAGCAAGCAGGCAGGAAGATAGACAGACAGACCTTTTGGATGGATGGATGGATGGATGGGTAGGTAGGTAGATATATTGATAGGTAGGTAGGTTAGGTAAGCAGGCAGGAAGACAGACAGACAGACCTTTTGGATAGATGTATGGATAGGTAGGTAGGTAGATAAGTTGGTAGGTAGGTAGGTAGGTAGATAGTGGTAGATAGACAGACAGATAAGTAGGTAGGTAGGTAGACAGAAAGACAAGCAGTCAGGCAGGTAGGCAGGCAGAGAGATAGACCTTTCAGATGGATGGATGGATGGATGGATGGATGGACAGACACAGACAGACAGACAACGGGACAGCAGCGGCACTTTGGGAAAGTAAAGCAAAGCTGCCTGCCCTGGGCTTCCTCAGCCCTGCCTGCTCCAGGAAGGAGGGAACAGCACCGCCCTCTACGACGAGGGGGGGGAAGCTGATCCCTGGCAGGAGGGGCACCCTGTGAACTTGCTGTCAGGCACGGCAACTACAAAGAGGGGCAGGCTTGGCTGAGCAGGATCCTGGATATTGGGCATGTGGTCAAAGCCCCCCTTCCTCTGCCTCCCCCTAGATCAAGAGTCTGCAACCTTAAACACTCAAAGAGCCATTTGGACCTGTTTCCCAAAGAAAACAAAATACCGTGAGCCCCAAGACATGGGTGGGCGTGGCAACTCAATGTCACTCCCACTGAGTCACATGACACCTCCCCCAGGTTTTGTAGTTTTCTGTGTTTTTTATGGGGAACAGGTTGCTCTCTCTCCTCTATCCCATTCCCATCTCTATCATTCTCCCTCTATCTTCCCTCTCCCTCCTTTCCTCCTTCTCATCTCTCTTTCTTTCTTTCTCTCTCCCTCTCCTTCTCTCTCTCTCCTCTAACTTTCTCTCTTTCTCTCTCTCTATGCCTCTTCCTCCCTCCTTCTCCCCCACTCCCCACCCCCCCTTCCCAACTCCCACAGCCAGGGAATAACTGTAAGGAAATTTGGCCACGTCCTTTCTGTCTCTGGAAAGATACAAAAATAAACCTTGCATTCCAAAAGGAGTGACAGTCAGGCTGTTACCTCACAGTGCTACGAGGTTGCTGCCTTAGATCGCTGCTGAATCCTTGCAAAACTGGGCAAAGACAGAGAGAGGGGAGCTGAATGGAGCCGAATCTCTCTCCCCCCGTTTCTTTCTTTCTTTCTCTCTCTCTCTCTCTCTCTCTCTCTCCCTCACTCACTCCCTGTCTGTGACTCTGAGTCTCTTCTCACTCTCTTGGAAAGCCTTGCGTGCTCTCCTTGGGGCTCTTTTCTTTCTTCCTTTTGGAAATCTGGGCTGGCTGAAGAACGAGAGGAGGGGGAGGAGGGAAGCCTCCACCGCGGCTTCCGCTCGTTCCTCAGCTAGCCCGGATTTTCAAAAGGAAGGAAGAAAAAAGGATAGCGAAGAGTAGAGAGCATGCAGGGCTTCCCGAGAGTGTGAGAAGCTTCTTTTCTTTCTTCTTGGCGAGTTTTTGGAAATCCACGTTGGCTGAGGAATGAGCGCAAGCCGTGGTGGAGGCTTCCTTCCTCCCTCTTCCCTCCTTCTCCTCTTGTGCGCACCTTCCAGGCCCCACCACAGCCGGCTCCGTGGCTGTTCGCTGCTCTTGCAGCACACTCAAATTTACTGCACTTCATTCCATCCCCTTCTCCTCCTCCTGGATTCGAGGCGCCAATGGGGATGACCCTGCAGAGCCTCGAACGCCCCCCTGCCGCCTCTTAGCGCTTCCCCCCCCAGGCATCCTACCGCCCCCCAGGGGACGGTACCGCCCACTTTGGGAACCACTGTTTTAAACCCTCATTAATGACCCAGGGCGTGGCACAAAGGCAACACAGCCAGAATAATAAGTAGGGGTCTTTTATTAGCTCCAATTTTGCCCACAATGTCCTTGTTACCTTCTGGTCTGGAGAAAAACTCTCCCACCAACCTGCAACAGCCTATGACTACAGATATTCCAGTCCAAAACATTATAAACAGAAAACTTTAAACTATGAATTCAGCAAGCCAAGATAAGGTCTTGAATCTAGCAGGGCAAGATAAGGAGTTCCAGAAGTGAAGTAACATGGCAGTAAATCAAACTAGTTGGAGGATACCAGGAACTCACATAATAGCAGCCAACATGAGATAAACTCAACATTTGTTTCTGACAAACGCTCCTCCCAAACTGCCTTTTCTTTAAACTCCCTTCCCACGCTCCTCCCAAATTGCCTTTTCTTTAAACTCCCTTCCCACCTGTGCCTTATGAAGGGAATCAGGGCCCTATCCTCCCTCATAAGCCATGCAACCCACAGTTGCTCTTCTCCATTCTTCCCTGCATGCCCTAGGATGAAGAGGGGGTGGGCCTTGGTCTTCCTCTGAACCCCTCTCCCTTGTTCTACTTCTTCCCTGCTCTGCCCAGCCTGACTTTGTCCTTCCCCAGTTTCCACCACAGCCAACAGAACTCCCTCCTGCTCCCTGTCAGCTGTTCATCTTCTTCCTCAGATTTAGACTCCAACAGGGGCATGACCCTTCAATTTTTAAAAAAATGCTAAGCGCAAATCTATATTTATGATTCCTTCCTGTTTTTAGGTGTATTTCTTAATGTGTCCTCATGAATAAGATATTAAGTCTGCTTTTTATTAAATGCAGTACTTGAGGATAATGCCAGTTTAATTGCCTGCCCTTGAAGATAAGAGGATGCTTTTGTATTTTACTAATTTTTATTCATAACTATACAAAAGGAAAAATTAGTTACTCATTTGTTGATATGATTTAATGGTTTAGAAGATCTGAATGAAAGCCATCTGGCTTATGCATCCTTATGTATTTCTATAAATGTGTACAAAAACAGGCACAATGATTTGAAGAAGAATCTTTTAAGTTTTATTAAAACAAAACTGGGTGTATTCAGGGTCAATAAATTTAATTTGAATTTTTGCATTCCTGGCAATGTTGAAAATCATTATTTTTCCAGCTGTTGACTAGAAATAGAACTGAGTAAATCACAAATTCTGTTCTGTATATTTGTTATCATATGCACTCTGCCATTCTGTTACAGTATTGCCAATTATGAAGTTGGAGGTCTTTTTCTTGTAAGGATCTGCATTAACTTTGTCAAAATTCACAGGATACTACTTTCTAAAAGTGGACATATAGAGAGACCAAAAATGGAAGAATTAAATATATGGCTTCAATATTTCTAAAGACATTTGTAAAGATTTTTCTTCCTCAACTTTAGCACGAAGTATAGATGGCAGTGTGGTGTAGCGTTTAGTGTTTGACTGGTACTAGAAAGACACAGGGTCAAATCCAACCTCAGACATGGAAGTAATCTTTGGTCCAATCACTCTTGTTCAGACCACACCTCACAAAGTTGTGGGAAAAAATGGGAAGCGGGTGTGCTAAGAAAAGGTGAGATATAAATGCAAACAATCCAAACTGTCGTGTCCGCAAAAGAAGCCAGGAGTCGGTGACTAAGTTTCAAGCTCTTTATTAAACAGTTGTGAACCGAACCGGCGAAAAGGAAAAAGCCCGCGGCTTTTATCCTTTTCGCTGCGGCGGCCGCGGCCAATGGCAGCGATTCAAGTCTCCCGCTCTTGGAGCGAGCCAATCGCGGGAGACCTCAATCGGGCCAATCAGCGCGGCTCGCCTGGCCAATCAGAAATCCCCGCGCTTTAGCCAATCAAAGCGCGGGGATTTCAAGTATTCAAATTAAGGACAGAACACCCCTCCCCTCTTGGTATAGTCCATCACGTTGCGTAGTCACGTAGGTAGGCGGGGCTCCGTCTAGTCCTACTTGACCTGCGCAACTCAGTTGCAAGCTGGATTTCAGCCGGAGCGGTCATGTTTTTGGCTGCTCCCTTTTCTGTGCGAACCGGCTGGATGATCGGGCCGGTTCTTTCTCCGTGGCTCCCACCTGGGCCTTCCGGGTTGGTTGAGCTACGGGTTTCGCCGCTCCCGCTTGGCTTCTCCGAGTCGGTAGAGCTGGCTGGGTGGTTCTTCTCCGGTGGGGGATCGCGATGGCTGCGTTCCGGTAAGTACTGCTAGTTTATTTTTTCTTGCGTTTGTTTATTCGGGTATTCCCTCCCCCCTTGGTTCGTGTTTTGGGGGTTGAGGTCCGTTGCAGTTCGTGACCTGAGCTGGTCTATGTGTCGTTTCCAGGCTCGCCCATCGGTGGTTTGGAGCCGGTACGACCGTGGACCTGTGATTTGAGTGATGACGGCTGGGATCCATAGGGGGTCCCCGTCAGATTTTTTGCGTACACTAAGTCACCGGGGGCAAAGGTCCGGTATTTTGTACTGGAGTCTGGGGGTCGCTCCGGGATATATATGTTGGGTGTAACCTGTCAAGCGGGGACCTCAGCTTCCTACCCATCAGCAACTCGGCTGGGCTTTTGTTGGTAGTGGTGTTCGGGATGATGTGTTGTATAAAGAGGAGTTTATTGATTTTGTCGTTGATCTCCCCGTGGTCCATTTTCCGGATGGTTTTTTTGGTAAATTGGACCATCCGTTCCACCCTACCGTTCGCCGCCGGATGCGCCGGTGCTGTTAATGCGTGGCGGATGCCCCTCTCCGCCAGGAACCTCTCGAAGTCAAGGGAAGTAAACTGGGGCCCGTTGTCTGAGACGACGACGTCTGGGAGGCCGTGTGTGGAAAAGAGTTTGCCAAGTTCTTTAATAACGGCCTCCGTGGTAGTGGATTTCATGTCGCTTACCTCCAACCAGTTGGAGTAAGCGTCAACTGTGATCAGAAAGGTATGTCCATTTGTGGGACCGGCAAAGTCTAAATGGATTCTGGACCAGGGTCCCCTTGGTGTTTCCCAGTCCAGGATGGGTGCTGCGGGTGGGCTGGGTCTGGTCTCCTGGCATCGTTGGCATTTGGCTACCCATGCCTCTATCTGCTTGTCCATTCCTGGCCACCAAGCGTAACTCCTGGCCAGGGCTTTAGTTCTGACGATGCCAGGATGCCCTTCGTGCAGCATCTCTAAGACCCTCCCTTGCAACCTGTCTGGGATGACCACCCTGTCACCCCACAAAATACATCCCTTGAGTAGTGAAAGTTCAGTCTGGCGGTTTCTGAATATCTTAACGGATTCATCACTGTCCCTTTCCGGCCAACCTTTTTCCACCAAATGTAAAATTCGCGCCAGACGCCTGTCCTTGATAGTTTCCCTGGCAATGTCTGACGCTGTAATGGGTAGGTTGGGCAAATTTTCGATGTTAAGGGTGTTTGTTGTTGGTGCTGGGTCAGGATCAGAGTCTGGTAAAGGCGAGCAGCTTAAAGCGTCCGCGTGCGAAATTTTCTTACCTGGCTTGTGTAACAGTTCGTAGCTGTAGGCTGCCAGGAACTCGGACCACCTTGTCATCCGGGGTGATAAAATGTTCGGGGTGGCTCGGTTTCCTGCGAGGATGCCCAGCAACGGCTTGTGATCTGTCACGATGGTAAACGGGCGGCCATAAAGGTATTCGTGGAATCGCTTAACGGCGGCAACTATAGCCAAAGCTTCTTTGTCCAGCTGGCTATAGTTCCGCTCTGGTTTAGTTAGAGTCCTGGAAAAGAAAGCGATGGGTGCTTCTCTTTTGTCGGGGAGAGTATGGCTGAGGACAGCGCCGACGCCGAAAGGTGATGCGTCGCAAATGACAACCAAGGGCAAGGTTTCGCTGAATTGAATCAGGACGGCATCGGAGGTGAGGAGGTCTTTGGTTTTTTGGAAGGCGGCTTGCTCTCGTCTCCCCCAAGTCCAAGTTGCCGCCTTATCCAGGAGCCTATGCAGAGGCTCCGCCGCCGTAGCCTTTTGGGGTAGGAAAACATTATAAAAATTCAGCAAGCCTAAGAAAGCCTGTAGTTCCGTTTTAGACCTTGGGGTGGGGGCTTCTTTGATGGCTTTCACTTTTTTAATTGTAGGGTGAATGCCATGCCGGTCTAGAAGGTAGCCCAAGAATTCCACTCGCTCTGTGCATAGTTGGCATTTTTCTCGTTTTACTTTGAGTCCCGTTACTTTAAATTTTGTTAAGACCTCCCTGAGTCGGTTTTCTAATTCGGCTTCGTTTGGCGCCGCCACTAATACGTCATCAAAATAGGGCACCACCCCCTTGATGCCCTGCAGTAAACGTTCCATCAGGCTCTGAAAGATGCCTGGTGCCACGCTGACTCCGAATTGGAGCCGGTTACATTTGAATGCCCCCCGATGGGTAACGATGGTCTGGGCTTCCGCTGTTTTTTCGTCGACCGGCAACTGCTGATATGCCTGGGTGAGATCGAGCTTGGCAAAGACCTTGCCCCCTCCCAGTGAGTGCAGTAGG
Source organism: Hydrophis major (assembly GCA_033807585.1). NCBI lineage: Eukaryota > Metazoa > Chordata > Lepidosauria > Squamata > Elapidae > Hydrophis > Hydrophis major. The sequence continues at coordinate 292,517,482 of CM066328.1, read as the reverse complement.
TGTTGCACGATTGGGACGGGGTAGGCGCTTTGTTGCAATGCGCCATTTAGGGTGGCCTTATAGTCCCCACAAATTCTCACGGACCCGTCTGGCTTGACTGGGGTCACTATAGGGGTCTCCCATCGGGCATGGTCTATCGGCTGCAACACCCCCTGTTTGACGAGCTTGTCGATCTGCTCGTCAATTTTTGGTTTTAGGGCGAATGGTACCCTCCTAGGTTTTAGTCGCTTGGGGGGAACCCTAGGGTCTAGGTCAAATGAGATAAGGGGCCCCTGGTACTTGCCCAGGCTTCCGTCGAAGATCTCCCGGAACTCCTGGGCTAGCCGCTGTTCCCAGCCGTCGTCGACGACGTGGTTGACTCCTGTCAGCGCGATGTCAAGCGGGGCAAACCATTGTAGGCCCAGCAGGCTTGGGCGGTCGCGATCGACGATTGTGAGTGGGAGTTGTTCGGTGCGGCCTTTGTAAGTTACATTAAAGTTCTTGGTGCCCACTACCGGGACGCGGTTTCCTTGGTAGTCTTTTATAATGATTTTTTGGGCATTAATGTTCCTCTTATGGAGGGTGGGCACTAGCCGTTTTATCTCGTGCCATGCAATCATGGAGAGGTAGGACCCGGAGTCCACCTCCATCTTGCATGGTTGGCCTTCAATATGGACTTCTACGTGTACCTTTCTGGCGCCGTCGGAGATGGCGTGGCCGATGGTTACCGTCTGGTGGGTATCTTCCTTGCGCCGACTGTCGCCGCCTCTAGAAGATCGTTGGATTCGGTCCCACCGACCGTCCGATTGGCGATCTCTGGTCCTGGGCGGGGGGCTTTCCTTCTTTCGGTCGTGATGTTCCCATCTGGGCGGGCTGCGGGTCTTCTTTTGGTGGCAAACTCGAGCGATGTGTCCCCGTCTTTCACAATGCCTACAGATAGAGTCAAAAAATCGGCATTCTGATCTGGGGTGGTCGCCGCCGCACCCGGCACAGTTGGTCCTCGACCTACGACCTCTTCGGTTCCGCTGGTCGCTGCGACCCGTTTGCACGCGATGTATGTCCTCCTCGTCTTCCGACGTGCTGGACGTAGACTGGAAATCTCCGTAGTGTGCAGTTGATTCGCTTTTAGGGTCGGCCGACCTTGCCGGGTTGTTGTTTCCACCCTTCGCGTCTGATTTTCGCATGCTGTCAGCGGAAGTGCGGGTTGCTTCTGCAGCTGCGGCTGCGGTGAGGGCGTCTGCTAGGCTGATGTCGCCCTTGGCCATAAGCCGGCTCTGGAGTGTAGGGTCCCATAGGCCGAGTACGAATCGGTCTCTTAGGAGGCTGTTCAGACCTTCAAACTCGCAGAGCCCTCCTAGGCGCCGCAACTCGGCAACGAAATTGCTCAGTTTTTCGCCTGGTTTCTGATCTCGGCGGTAAAATTCATTGCGCCGGATCAGGATGGGGACCTCGGGGGCATAATGGCGCCGCAGGATAGGTTCGAGGACGTCCCAGTCCATGGCGGTTGCGTCTGCCGGCTTGGCCAATGCCTTGGCCATCTGGAAGACCTCGGTTCCGCAATGTGTGAGGAAAACGGCGCGTTTTAGCGGGCCCGGGGCGTCCTTCATTCCGGTGCACTCGAGGTACATGCGGAAACGGTCTGAAAACGATTCGCAGTCCTCGGTGGCGGGGTTGAAGGGAGCGGGCGGTGCGATTTTCGCCATCTCTGTGCTGAAACTGGCTCTTGTTGGACACGGGGTTCGGTTCAGGGTCGGGATCCCACCCTCGTCGCCAGTGTCGTGTCCGCAAAAGAAGCCAGGAGTCGGTGACTAAGTTTCAAGCTCTTTATTAAACAGTTGTGAACCGAACCGGCGAAAAGGAAAAAGCCCGCGGCTTTTATCCTTTTCGCTGCGGCGGCCACGGCCAATGGCAGTAATTCAAGTCTCCCGCTCTTGGAGCGAGCCAATCGCGGGAGACCTCAATCGGGCCAATCAGCGCGGCTCGCCTGGCCAATCAGAAATCCCCGCGCTTTAGCCAATCAAAGCGCGGGGATTTCAAGTATTCAAATTAAGGACAGAACACAAACATACATTAAAAAGTAATTGCAAGTAGTAGTAGTGGTAGAAGCAGAGATCCCATCTTGTGAACATTTTATAGTACATGAGCATCCTGAACACATATAGGCTTTTCTTTCCAATAGGATCAGGGTCATTGGTAGGTCACCAAGAACAATCCCAGTCTTCCTATAAGCATGCATGAGGTATTTACAAATGAAGACCATCTTGTAGTTTCTTTTCAGACATTCCTAACATGCAATGCCTTACAGAACACTTGTACATCTAACCTGAGGTTTCTGTTTTGTAGAAAAGTATCCAAAAATTATCATTACCCTTGTGCTGCTAAGTAAACAGCCTGAAATCTTGTTATATAAATTTGAATTGCTTTTATTTCACAGTTCTTGTCATTTTATTTCTACTGCTTTGGTCTTAGGTCATGATTTTAATTGCATGTTTAAAGCTGACCTGAAAACTAAATTACTTTATGGGCAGATATGAAATATAAATAATCTACAACAATACCCGATTATGCCCAATATTCTATTTTCATTAAATAGGAAAAGGTGAAGGATCTCCCAGGTTAAGCTTAACTCTTGTGGGCAGAAATATGAAATGTTCTGCCATTTTCATAATTCAGTGATAAATAGATGCTGAACTAGAAACTGGTTGCTATCAAGTCAATGAACATAAAAATGTTAAAAATACAAAATGTAAGGTTCTCAAGGCAACCGTAATTTTACCATATGGAGTATCATGTTTGACAGAAGCTTCGCTTTGGATTAGCATGTTTTATTGAGATAATAAATACCTTTATTAGCAGATATAAGAGCTCTTGATGGAAAGCACATAAGAGGATTTGTGTTCAGAAGTGAGGCTTCAATTGTACCATCCTTGCACTGGGCTTTTGAGAACAAAAGAAAAGAAGCCAGAACATTAGAACATTAAGCATGAGTGAACAACTAATACTGACTCCCTCAGGACAAAGAAAACTAAGGCTAAGGTTTTTAACTTGTGTTACAAAACGAATATCAGATTATATAGCTGAAGTATTATCCAAAACAAATTAGGTTCACATTATATACTGGGAAATAAATGTTATACAATTCTGTTGTTGGCTTCCAGTTTTTCCTTATTTGGGGGTGAAGTGGCAAGTGAAAAAAATGCAATTTACAAACACAACCTTCTAAGGGTACCAATATCTCAATAGCAGAGAGATTCTCAACATTTTAATCAAGAAGCATAAGATTTCCCTAGATAATGAATTTCCTTGAAATGGATTAGCAACCAAGTTCCATTCAGCCAGAGGGGTTTTTTTAATCTCTCTGGTTTTTAAACTGCTTTCACGTTCTGTTTATAATCTGCAAGGGATCCATTCTCCCAAATTCGGTTCTATTTTATTACTGCATTGAAAAATACTCTGCAAAAACAAATATTCCCTAAACTTTTATCAATACCAAAAGTCAATGTGGCATAGCCTTTCCTAATTGACATTCACTGTTCATGGTTTTTTTAATGGTTAGTTGTGTAACTTTTAATTCACGTACATATGCTATGCAACAATGGTCATGCTTTACTTTCTCCAAAGAATTAGTATTTAAATAATCTGATCATCCAACTCTGCCTACTGTTTGAATAATTCTAAGAGCTGTTGACAATTTTAATCCATTTGAAGTTGCTCAACTTGAAGTTTCATCTTCCATGAGATCATGCAAAATACACATTGTAGTCAACTATGTGTGAGTGCACTACAGGATACCTATCAACAGGTATTATAACAGTGTTAAGTGTTCATAATCCAATTGCTTGTTAGTTCTATATTTTTATTTTCAGAGGCATTTAAACTATCTAAATAGTCCCATGCTCTAAAGAAAAGTATAATTATAAAGTATAAGGAAAAGACTTAGACAAAACAAACTTGAAAGTTTTAAAAGCCATTGAAAACTCAAGATGTCATTAACCAAAATACATCTTAGCAAGATGGAATTCCTATTGTGTAATGTTGCATTAATTCTGATAAAACAGAGATTGAGAAGGCAGGAAACTGCATATAAACAATTTTTACATTTATTTTGTTTTAAATTTTATATGTTCTTATGAACATCAATACTTTCATTTATACTGCTACAGATGAATGGAAATAGATTATTTGCAGAAAGCCAGATGCGATATTTAATTAATAATCTCTATCCAAAAGTGTGATACATTTACTTCAAACAACATAACAGCCAATCATCTAAATAAGCAATTTAAATATTCTCATGTGAAAATTATGTATCAGCTTTTTGAAAGCTTAGGATTATACTTTATAACCTAAACTTGACATTTCATGACATTTGAATATCAATATTTTTAAATTACAGGTTTTTTTATATATACATTATTTTGTGATCTTTAAAATCTTCATATATTGAAGGACTTGAGCAAAGTATTATCCTGGAAAGAGAATTTGGAAAGGAAATCATATTTAGGATCTGGTTTTTAAGAAACAGACCTGACCCATCCATAATGTTATGCCTGCAGGACTTGAACCTGGAAATCATCAACATGCTTCATACAAACATGTACCTTCATGCATAGATAGGTCCATAACCCATCTGGATTCAAGGATCAGAATGCTCCTCATAAGGCGCCAAGACATAACAAAAAATATTTGCCAAGACCAATTTCCTGGAGAGAATTTTCCCAGGTGAATAACTACCTCCATGAATCCAACATTAAGTGTTTCATTACTGGAAGATAATAGATCCAAAAAAATCAAGATTCCCAGGTGGTTTTCTATAGACAGGGTTATATTTGGGAGATTTAATCTATTAAATGAGAGACCGTTCAAAATGTGCTCACCATTATTTTCTAGAAAATCTAGCATCTCAAAATAGAGGACAGGCTGAATTTATTTTACTCTATTTCTCATCCAATATAATGAACAATTTAAGTTGTTTGGTGATAGTTTTGATTCCTGGTGACTGCCTAAACAAGTCCCACATTTTTTTTACATCAATTACCTTCTTTCTTGGGTGAGTGAGTGACCAGCCCAAAGTCCCTCAGCTGATTTTAGGCCTAAAACAGGATTAGAACTCAACTTTCCCCACCCATAGTCCAATACCTTAATTCCTGGACAAACTGGTCCTCAATTAAGTGTTATTGAATAATACTGCAAGAATGTACTGGTTTTGCTTAGAATGGTACAGTATATCTACAAAATTCCTCAGTGGTTACTCTAAGTATGGAATAATGTCACAAGAACAGCCTATCTTTTCATATACATCTTATTTCTTTTTATTTTATTTTATTTTCTTGTTTTTATACATTCACCCATTAGCAACCACTTGTCTATTTTCTTAACCTCCCTTCCTCACTCTCCTATTTTTTCCTTAGTCTCTCTGTAAAGAAGTACCTACTTAATTTTTTACTTACTTTAGTAGAATGCAAACAATCTATCATTCCACCACATATTAATTGTCCTGAGTACTCTGTCTTTCTTTGTCTGGTTAACAGTGGATTATCTATCTCTTAATCAGGTATTCATTTATATATTTTTAAAAGTATGTGTTGGCTTTATAACCAATTTTTCCCAGGGTAGCCTACAAAATGATTTAAAATAGCAATCATTAAATAAAAATAACAGCTAGCAATACAAAGGAGCAAACATTAATAGCTTTCAAGAGCAAAAGTAAAACAGCAGGAATAAAACAAAATTTTAAACACTATGGCAGAGTTTTTAAAATATCAAAATATGAGCATATTAGAAGAAGAGAAAAGATTGTGATATGAAGACTGTGATATGAAGTAGGCTTTATAAGGAGGACATTCAAGACCTCAAAACTATTACAGAAAAAACCATGTCCCAGGCAGCTATACTTCAAAATTTGGACCTTGTTGTTGATTTTAAAGTCCAGGTGTAAACACAGGGAAATAGTGATCCTTTAGAATTATAAATGATGTTATCCAGCTCTTTGAACTGAGACCAGAAGTGTGCTACATTCCTGTAAAGATCATGAGTCTCTTTCTGAGTATACAATAAATTGGAATGTCTAATGTTATGACAATCTATACAATTCATTTTAAATTTATAAATAAAGAAAAATAGGATTTATTTATTATCCCGATTCTATTAAATACCTTAGGATAAGTATTCTTAGAAAAACAAATTTGTTTAGTTTCAAATTGTATTATCCAGATAAAAGATATTCAAAGTTGGATGAAAATACCTATGAGTATGGGGAAAATATTAACATTTGCTGAGTTCTATATGGACTCTATATGTGAATCAAGAAACCACAAATCAATACACATATGATAACTACATACAAGGAACAATATGGTAACAGGGACCTCTTATCTCTAGAATCAATAGATTGCCTATGCAGTCTCTTCACGTAATCCTATTTGTTCCTCCTATGGTGATTCTTCCACAGCATCCAGTTTTTGATACTCCAGTTCAACTTTTCCTTTCTTAGCTTCCTGGATTCCTCTGATATCAAAAAAGGCCCAAGGTAAGATTCCCTCCCAACCTTCCATTCCTATCTGCTTTGCTGATTTTCATTTTCTGTCTCCAACTCTGCTCTTTTTCTTCTTTCCTCTCCCCTACAACTCTTCTTTCTGCTGTCACTTTGCTTTTAGGGCAGATGGCAACCAATGTCTTCTTTGTTTTAAAGAGACACTTGTTCTTGCCTATTGTTGTGGTTTGCTGGCAGCAGGTGCGGACGGCTGAGGTCTCGGAGAGTGAGGACTCAGATGAGGAGCCTGTGTGTGATGCAGGGATGGGGCCAGGACCATCAGGGAATGGAATGCTGCCTTCGGAGATTGTGGAGGCTGGCAGCAGTGATGAAGAGTCCCCGAGGAGCTTGTGCCCAGTGCATGTGTGCGCAGGGCTCAAAGAAAAGAGCAGCTGCAGCAGCATGGGCAACTCGGGAGTAAGGCTGCAAGGTAATGGCCCCTCCCTTAAGAGATAAAAGCCAGCTGAGAAACTGGAGTTCTTTGCAGGAAGCAAAGAAGTTTTTGCACTCAAGCCTTATGGACGTTCAGAGTATTTTGGTTGGTGTTTGGAGATTCTTTGTGTTTGAAATATTTCTTAGTAACTTTATCTAGTATTCTTGGCAGCCTTGCACAACCTTAGCAAGCTCGTTCTTATCAGAGACAATTAATTCGAAACAGCCTTTTAATTGTGAAGGAATGGAATTCAGAAAGAATCATTAAAAGGTTTTGTGGTTACCTCTGTTTCGTGTTTGTTTCCTTGGAACAAGATTTGGGTCAGAACATCTATCTCTATTCCTGTCCCTTTCCAGACTCAGCAAGAAAACTTATTGATAGCAACTACAGTACATCTGACACAATATCAAATTTGGAAGGGAAAGAGAAAGATTTGAGTAATGGTTCCCATCTGTTCCTAAAAGGTTCCCTTTGGTGAAGTGAATGGTGTACCTTGAACAGGACTTAGCTGGGTAATCCTCAGTTGACATATGCAGGTAAGTGTGATTAGGGCTCCAGTTCTTTCCAGCATAAACTTCACTTGCTGACTGGAAATATATAAAAGTAAGTGTAAATTTGTTGATTCTAGAGAGGTGTAGTACAGTTTTCAAGAAGCAAAGCCTGAGGCAGATTACATACTGGTCACACTATTGAGAAGAGAAGAGAGAGATAATAACATGCAGCAGTGAGCAGTTGAAATATACATTCCCTGAACCTGGTTGCACCATTCATATATTTGGCTCCACCCATTTTTACTTCAACAAGAAAATGATGTGGATCTAGAATGGTATCTAGTACCAAGGACAGCTGTGCAGGTCCAGTTCCAAGATCCTTCGCTTGAATTCAGGACCATGGCTAGCAACCTGTAGTAAGTAATAATAATTAACATCATAATAGATAAGAGACAGTCATTTAGCAATAGCACTTAGACTTATATACGGCTTCACAGTGCTTTACAGCTCTTTCTTAGCATCAGCATATTCCCCCAACAATCTGAGTCCTCATTTTACTGACCTCAGAAGGATGGAAGGCTGAGTCAACTTTGAGCCAATCAGGATTGAAGGAATAGAACTCCTGGCAATGTGAGTTAGCCTGCAATACTGCATTCTAACCATTGCGCCACCTTGATAAGTAAGGTTCCAAATTCAACCTGAGACCTTCCTGAAGCTCCAATACTTCAGTAGCTTTTTCTACATCTTCTTTGCGGAGAACATAAAATTAGGTTAGGAAATTCTCCAGAATCTTCTTCTCTGTTCTAAGAATCCTAAAAACAAATATATCTGAGTGCAAGTTCCAAGCCAAAAAGCTCAACATAATGATTAATAATTTCCTCATAGTTACTGAAGAGCAATCTGAAAATTTTTGATCCAGAGCAATAACAAATGTGTGCAATGTGTGATGGAGTAAATATTAATACAGGTAGTCCTCGACTTTCAATCACAATTGAACCCAAAGTTTATGTTAAGTGAGTTTTGCCCCATTTTATGACCTTTCTTGCATCAGTTGTTAAGTGAATCACTGCAGTTGATAAGTTAGTTACCCGGTTGTTAAGTGAATTTGGCTTCCCCATGGACTTTGCTTGTCAAAAAGCCACAAAAGGGGATCACATGACCTTAGGACACAGCAACAGTCATAAATAACCATTGCCAAGCACCTGAATTTTGATCACATGATCATGGGATGCTGCAAAGGTTGAAACTTTGAAAAACAGTCAAACATCATTTATTTCAATGCTGTTGTAACTTTGAACAGTCACTAAATGAACTGTTGTAAGTCAAGAACTACCTGCATATTGGTGCCATCTTTGTCCTGAAGACAAGAGCTGAAAGTACATCTGTGACTTTTTGCCTCTTCTGATTTGGGCTTCAAAAGGGCAAGACATTTTATGCTGCTGAGTGTAACTGAGCTGTGATTGTTCCTGTCAGAAGTACTCCTGAATATCTAACCAACTAATCAAAGAATGGATTCACCTCTGACAGGTCAGTAATCTGGAAAAAAAATCAAAATTGAAATGTGAAGTGTACAGTACTTGTTTATTACTAATGCATGTGAGGTATTCTATGCTGACAGCCCAATTTGTTCGAACAAAATGGTGTTGGCTAATTGTCTGGAACTCCAAACTGAGAATTGAGAATGTTATAAACATTTCAGGAGGCCAGTATAACAATGTACTCAAATTATTATATTGAAGTGTTTGTGTGTTTCTCCCTATTCCCCTCACCAGAATTCTCCCTTGTGACTTTTAGAATTGTGCTGTCTACCCTTAATCCACTTGCCCCTATCAAAAGTTGTAATTTTTCTTGATCCATACAGAAGCAAATACAAGTAGTCCATTTGTTTAATGACCATTCAAAGTTAAAACAGCACTGGAAAAATTGACTTATTAACAGTTTTCATACTTATAACAGTTGCAGCATTCCACAAGAACAGAAGTAGGGCACTTGACATCTGGCATGTATTTATGACAATTGCACTGTCACATGGTCATGCAACCACCATTTGTAACTTTTCCAGCTGGCTTCTGACAAACAAAGGCAATGGGGGAAGCCAGACTCACTTAACTGTTTAATTCACTTAATTGCAGTGATTCCCTGAACAACTGTGGCACAAGAGGTCATAAAATGGGGCAGTACTCATGCTTAGCAATGGAAATTTTGGGCTCAACTGAGGTCATAAGTCAAGGACTGCCTGTATCATATGATTTAATATTATTTTGAATAATACTTTTACTACGTGATGTGAATGGAATTAACATTTAACATTTTCCCAATATAAAGCAATAGCACTTATAGTGCTTTACAGCCCTCTCTAAGAGGTTTTTACAGAGTCAGCATATTGCCCCCAACAATCTGAGTACTCATTTTACCTCAGAAGGATGGAACAGCCAATAGTAGCAGAAGTGGTCTGCAGTACAGCACTCTAACCACTACGTGACAGAGGCTCTGCAGGCTTGGTCTTCAGCTCTGTGCTTCTCAGAGTAATGTGAGCTTGCAGCTGCTTCTTCCTTTTAACTGCTAGTGGGGGTGTGACTTGATTGGGTGGGGGCTTGGCTGTGTTCTGATTGGATGGGGGGGTGTTCTCATTGGTTGGGGGTTTGGCTGTGTTCTGATTGGTTGGGGGGTTGGCTGTGTTCTGATTGTCTGGAGACGTGTTCTGTTCAGGTGGGGGCTTAGTTGTGCTCAGGTTAGTCTTAGTTGCTGGGGGATTTGAGCTGGTGAGCTGTGATCTTGCTGTTTGGCTTCGAGTTCGTGGTCGTGCTGCATCTTCATGGGGGGGGGTCAGTTCGCTTCATGTATGGCTCAGAGGGGTTTGAAGTGGGTAGTGATGCAGCTACAGTGCGGCTTCTGGTCCGTGGTTGTGTCTCATCTTCGGTGTGGGTGTGAGTCTGCTTTCTATGTGGAAGTGTGGTGGTGGCATCTTGTGTGGCTCTCAGGGGTGTGGGTCTGGTGTCATTCTTCATGTCAGGTACTCATCTGTTCATGAGGGTGGGTTTCCAAATGGTAGGCAGGAGGTATCATCTCGTTTATTCATGCTGTGTGGGCATTTTTCTATCTCTATGGCTTCTCTGATTATTCTGCTGCTGAAGTGTTCGGTTTTGGCGATAGTTCTGGTATTTTTAAAGTCAATCTCATGTCCTGTGGCTTTGAGGTGTTGGACCAGGGAAGAGGTCGGTTCTTCCTTTTTGATTGAGTTCTTATGTTCTTCAATGCGTGCACTTATTCTTCTGTTAGTTTGTCCAATGTATGTGTTGGGGCAGGCAGTGCAAGGGATTTCGTATACTCCTTGATTTTCTAACTCGATGTTGTCCTTAGGGTTTATTAGGATGGTGGATATCTTTCTGTTTGTGCAGAATGCTGTCTTAATGTTGTGATTTTGGAGGATCTTGCTGATTTTGTCTGTAGTGCCTTTTATATATGGGAGGAGGGCTTTGCCATTCTCTTGTTCTCTGTCTTGGATTTTGGTTGGGGTTTCTTTTTGGATTAGGTGGGTAATCTTCTTTCTTTGGAATCCATTGGCTGTCAGCACGCTGGTGAGAGTGTGTAGTTCGGTCTCTAGGTGTTGTTCGTCAGCTAAGCATTTTGTTCTGGAGATGAGTGTCTCGGCTATGGAATTGATCTGTGCTGGGTGGTGGTGTGAGAGTACGTGTAAATAGCAGTTTGTATGTGTTTTCTTCTGGTAAATGGTGTGTCCTAGGGAGCCATTGGATTTTTTGTATATCAAGACATCTAGGAAAGGAAGTTGGTTGTTAGCTTCTGTTTCCATGGTGAATTGTATTTTGGGGTGTAGGCTGTTGAGGTGTGTGAGGAAGTTGTTCAGTTTTTCTTTCCCGTGTGGCCAGATTATGAAGGTGTCATCTACGTATCTGAGCCAGAGTTTGGGTTTGTGATCATATTTTTCTAGAGCTTGTGTTTCAAAGTGTTCCATGTAGAGGTTAGCGATGACAGGTGAGAGGGGTGATCCCATGGGTGCTCCTTCTATTTGTTTGTATTTTTGTCTGTTGTAGGTGAAGTATGTATTGGATAGGCAGTGGTTGGTCAGATCTAGGATGTGCTGGGGGGGGGTTGTATTTGTTTTGGATGGCTGTCAAGGCTTCTTTTATTGGCACTTGGGTGAAGAGGGATATGACATCGAAGCTCACTAGTAGGTCACTGGGTTGTAAGTTTTGTTTCTTTATGATCTCGATGAACTGGAATGAGTTTCTTACATGTGAGTTGATGGATTCTGCATAGGGCTGTAGTTGTTTGGCAAGAAATTTGGCTAGGTTTTTTAGAGGTGAGCCTATGGAGCTGACTATTGGTCTAAGTGGGGTTCCTTCTTTGTGTATCTTGGGGAGACCATAAAGTTTAGGGCATCTGGATGATTTCTCTCTGGGTATGATTCTTTGCTGAATTTCTTCACTGATGGGGGAGGCTTTTATTTTGGATCTGGTGGTTTTTTCTAGGTAGGTGGTGGGGTCTGTCTTTAGGATTTTGTATGTGGGGTCTTGGAGTAGGTTGGTTAACTTGGATTGGTGGTCAGATGTGTTCATAACCACTGTCGTGTTGCTCTTGTCTGCTGGTAGGACTATTATGCTGGTGTCTTCTTTCAGGTTAAGTAGTGCAGTTTGTTCTTCTTGGATAAGTTGCTTTTGGGTGGTTTGCTAGTGCAGAGGATGTTGGTGATTTCGAGTCTGATTCTATTAGCATCATCAGGGTTGGTTTTGGTCAGGCTGGTTTCAACTCCGCATATGATGGTTTATGTGAGGATGTGTTTGGGAGTGACAGCAAAGTTGAATCCTTTAGAAAGGACCTTGGTTTCAGCTTCGGTGAGGATCTTGTCTGAGATGTTGTGCACTGTTTGTTTCATGTGTGGCTGTGAGGGGGGAGGAGTTGGTTTCTGGCGTTGTTGTAGTTTTCTGAGTTTGTTGGTGTGTGTGTCTGTCTTGAGGGTGGTCTGTGTTTCGGCTCTCCAGACAGCGAGCTGTTTGATTTGTCCCAAAGTAAGGGGTGAATCTTGTTGCTGAGTCTGAGATGAAGTGTGAGGAGATCTTTGTTGATTTGGTCTAGGAGAAATCTTTTTGTGTGAAGTTCATTTCTAATTAGGGCCAATTCTGTTCTTTTTAGGATGCGTTTGGTAGCTGCTGTGTTGGTGTGGAATTTCAATTGGAAGCTTGTGGAAATTAAATTTTGATCTCAGCAGTTGCATAGGAATGCGAGGTCACATAAAATGGAAGCTCTTTGGACTTCAAGTTTTTCATAAGTCCTGGTCAGATGGTGGGTTTCCTCCCCATAGAGGTGCAATATTTGTTTTCTTAGAATGATGAATGAGACTTCATCGAAACGTTGCCTAGATACTTCCAATCTTAACCCGAATAACCAAAGATCCACATACAAATACCCAGGAGAACCTCAGAATATATATATATATATATACACACACACACACACACACACATACATACATACATACATATTTATTACCACATTTTATAATACTGTGGTGCTTTATAGCACTCTCTGGGCAGTTTACAGCTTTTACCCTAATGATCTGGGTCCTCATTTTATTAACCTCAGAATATATATATATACACATACACATACACATACACATACACATACACATACACATACACATACATACATACATACATTTATTACCACATTTTATAATACTGTGGTGCTTTATAGCACTCTCTGGGCGGTTTACAGCTTTTACCCTAATGATCTGGGTCCTCATTTTATTAACTCAGAAGATGGAAGGCTGAGTCATCCTTGAGTTCGTCAGGATCGAACTCCAGACTGTGAGTAGCATTTCCCTGCAATACTTCATTCTAACCACTGCAACACCATATGTTCACATATGTATGCTAGTATAAATTGAAATTTTGCCTTTGCATTTGGTGGATTACTCTTCAAAACTTCTGATACAGGACGTACAACTAACAATCACAATGAATTCCATTACACCCCTTCCCAATATGCATTTTCAGAATTTTAATCCAAGTTTCCAGCAAACATTGATTGCATTTCAAAACATTTTAAAAAATTCTTTTCCACAAAGAAACTTCTGCGAATGAAAGTTTTAAAAATAAAAAATGTATAAGAAAGTGTTGCAAAAGGCTTGTAATGGAATCTATAATCAATTTACAAAATATAAACAGTAACATGATGATCACAGTATTTTTCAGAAATGATTAATTTTTCAAATGCTCTCATTTAACAGTGTAAAAATGGGTTTCAGAACAAATGAATCTACAAGTAAAAGTTAAGTAATCATGGTCCCACAGTACCACCTTGTGGGAAAAATAATGTGTTATTTCCCACTCAAAAAGAAAATGGAAATCAATGCAATTTCTGTTTGTTATATTTTATTTAGATAATAATAATGTAGTGTAGTACATTTTATGAAATGCCTACTTTATTTGAAAAGTCAAATTTAAAGGAAAACAGAAGCCTAAACATATAGACATGCCCTTTAATTAAACATATAAAACCCAGGGGTAATCTCTTGTTTAAACAACTATGTTTCTTACCCTGGCAGATTTATTAGATTGCAAAACTTGCTATAAGAGATGAGAATGGGCGTTGGTTGTTACCTGATACGCCTCTTCTCGTGGAACTGCGTAGAGCATCCAGAGAGTGGGAGGTGCTTCAGTCTTCACTTCTCACAGGCTGAGCTGAAATTGAGGAACGCCCTCCTCCTCCATGTGACTCCTCCATGCATTCCCCCAGTTTTAACGAAGACGAGAGGACAACAACAACCCTCTAATCTTAAGTATTATACAACTTGAACTACAACACTAGAAATCATTGGCCGAAATAGGATTCGCCCCCTCAGACGGACCAATCAGGGTGGGGCTGGATGCTCTACGCAGTTCCACGAGAAGAGGTGTATCAGATAAGAACCAACGCCCATTCTCCGTAGAACTGCTGCGAGCATCCAGAGAGTGGGACATACCAAAGCAAATCTGTCCTACGGGTGGGAGACTGTCTGGATTGGAACTTCCCCAGGATCTCTCACCACTTGCTGCAAGACTCGCCTGCCAAAAGATGCCTCAGCTGAGGTGTAAATATCAATCTTATAATGTCTTATAAAGGTAGATGGGGAAGCCCAGGTGGCCGCCCGGCAAATATCAAGAATAGACGCCTGAGTAGCCCAGGCTGCCGAAGTAGCTGCACTTCTGGTGGAGTGAGCGGTAACCCCACTGGGAACTGGAATAGCTTGAACTAAATAGGCCTTGGATATGGTAGCTCTAATCCATCTGCCCACCGTGGACGGAGAGACCTTACAGCCTAGCGTCTTCAACTGAAAGGATAAAAATAGAGACTCTGTCTTCCTGATGGACTGCGTGCGAGAAATGTAAATACGCAAAGCCCTTCAAACATCAAGGGTGTGTCACTACCTCTCTTGCTCATGCAGAGGCTTCGGACAGAAATTAGGCAGGACCAACTCCTGTGTCCTGTGGAACGCTGAATTGATCTTTGGCATAAATGCTGGGTCTGGTCTCAGAACCACCCAATCAGAATGAAAAATACACATGTCTTTTCTCACGGATAGAGCTGCAATTTCAGATATCCTTCTAGCCAAAGTAATAGCCACCAGAAATACTGTTTTAAATGTAAGAAATTGAAGTGACGCCTCTCTGAGAGGCTCAAAGGGAGATCTAGTCAAGGCCAGGAGAACTTTATTAAGGTCCCATGTCGGGTATCTGTGCACTACTGATGGGCGCAAGTTAGAAGCCCCTTTAAGAAAGGCCTTGATTCAAGGATGGTGGGAAAGGGGACCGAAAGGGCCGCCAGCAACCACCGTTGAGAGAGCTGTGACCTGCCTCCTTAAGGTGTTAGGTGATAAGCCTCCATCTAGGCCCTCCTGTAAAAAGGCCAGGATCTGTGCAACTGAAGGAGAGCGTGGATCGATGTGGCACCAGTTACAGAAACTGTTCCAGGTCGCATCATAAATGCGAGTGGTAGAAGGCCTCCTAGCCGCCAAAATGGTGTTAATGACCTGGGCTGATAAGCCTTCCTCAATCATCCTTTCCCGCTGCACCTCCAAACGGCCAACTGTAGCCACTGTGATTCTGGATGAAGCAGTGGGCCCTGCGAAAGCGAAAGCTGATCTAACGGGATCCTCCATGGCGGAGTTACCGACAGATTGCAAAGGTCCGCAAACCATGGCCTCCTGGGCCAATATGGTGTCACCATGAGGATTTCTGCTCTCTCGGCTATCAATTTCCGAATCACCCTGGGAATCAACGGAAGCGGAGGGAAGGCGTACAGTAGCCCGGGAGGCCACAGGCAACACAAGGCATCGTGATTCTCTGCTCCACTGGAGGGATAACGGGAGAAGAACCTTGATGTTTGCGCGTTGAGCGGAGATGCAAAAAGGTCTACTTGGGGCTGACCGAACCTGGCTGCTGCGTCTCTGAACAGGTGTTCAGAGTGCAAGGTGCAGACGCCACTCTGCCTGGTCAAGTGTTGCCCTGCTGAGCCAGTCTGCTTGGATGTTGGAGGCTCCGGAGATGTGCTCCGCTCTGATGGACGAAAGATGAGCCTCCGCCCATCGACACAGCCACTCGGCCTCTCTCATGAGAAGGATGGAATGGGTGCCCCCTTGCTGATTGATGTGGGCCTTGGTTATAGTATTGTCCATTAGGACCAGGACATGGCGCCCTCTCACCCGGTGGAGGAATGCTCGCAGGGCCAGGTACACTGCGCGAAGCTCCAACCAGTTGATGTTCCGATCTCGCTCCGCATGAGTCCAAACTCCCTGTGCCGAGAGAGACTGCAGGTGGGCCCCCCATCTGGAAAGACTTGCGTTTGTCGTGAGAGTAATCCTTTGAGGCTCTTTGAATAGCTGTCCTCTATTGACAGATGGTCGTGTCCACCATAGGAGGGAGGCGAGAACCTTCGGCGGGACCTTCACTACGAACCTTGATGTGCTCCTTCCTGAACGCTGATACGGCAGGAGGAACCATTGCAAAGATCTGGAATGCAAGCGAGCCCATGGAATAATGGAAATACAAGAAACTAGCTTCCCAAGCAGTTTGGATAAATTGAGCAAAGATGTTTACCAGTTCGCCGGATATCCCTGATAGTGGTGCGGATACTAATAAGTCTCTCCTAAGAGAGGAAAGACTTCCCTAACAGAGTCAATCACAGCCCCCAGATGGGATATACGAGTGGAGGGGATAAGCTGACTCTTCTCCCAGTTCACTGAGAACCCGTGGGACTGAAGTACCGAGAGGGTAGCGCTAGTATCACTCTCGGCCTGATGTCGGGAAGGGGATACAACCAGGATATCATCAAGGTAACAGTGGATCCGGATAGGAATTTGTCTGAGGTGAGCCGCGAGAGCTGCCAACACCTTAGTGAAAGATCTCGGAGCTGAGGCGAGACCAAAGGGAAGGGCTACATACTGGAAATGCTGATTATTATAGCAAAACCTGAGGTATTTGGAATACGAGGAATGAATGGGGATATGGAGATAAGCCTCGGAAAGGTCAACCAACGTAAGCCAGTCCCCTTCTCTGATGCCCTGTAAAATAGACTGGAGAGTCTGCATTTTGAACTTATGGCGTACGATAAAGTGATTTAACCTCTTAAAATCTAAAATGGGTTTCCAACCCCCAGAATGTTTAGGCACCAAAAATAAAAGGGAATAGAAACCCCTTCCCCGTTGGGAGGGAGGTACAGGTTGAATGGCCCTAATATCAGACAGATGTTTGATGGCGGAGGCCATAAGGGCCCGCTTAGCAGGATTCCTAGACATGGGTGAAAACCTGAAATGCTCAGGAGGGGGAGTGTGAAACTGCAGGGTCAAGCCAAAGCGCACTGAATTTCTGACCCAAGTGTCTGAGGTGGATTCCTCCCACTTGTCGGCAAAATGCCTGAGGCGGCCGCCTATGGTAGGAGAACCTGCAATCCTACCTGGGTCGGCAGGCCGCCCTACTCTCGGCACCCCTAAAGGGCCTTCTGTAACTGCCCCCTCTCCTGCTTCTGTCTCCCGAGTCACCCCAGTCCTGATAAGACGACCGGAATGATGGGGAGCCCTGAAACCTAGGAGTGAACGATGACTGGAAAGGGGGACGAAAGGAGCCCCTCCAAAAGGACTGGGAATCTTGGCTTCCTGCCTACAAAAAAGCAAAGGCAGAAACTTTTTCTTATTTCGAGTTTCCAGAAGCAATGGCTCGAGAGTGGGCCCGAACAATTTCCCCTTTGATATGGGGGCTGAAGCCAACTTAGACTTATTTTTAATATCAGCCTGCCAGTGCCGAAGCCAAAGCAATCGTCTGGCAGTTACATGGGAAGATATAGCCTGGGATGAGAACTTAACCGAATGAAAGGTGGCGTCGGCTGCAAATTCCACCGCTGCCGTGATTTTTGCGATATCTTGATGGGCTCTGGTGTCAGCTGGGGGGATATGTTGCTTCAGCTGTCTGAGCCACCTGATGGAGGACTGGGTGAAGAAGGAAGCAGCCGTGGCCGACCGGATAGCCCAAGCATCAGCGTTGTGAGCCCACCGGAGCGCCATCTCCGCTTGCCTATCCTCCGGCTTCAGTGCCTCCAGTGCATCGGTAGGATTGGAAGAGGAAGCAAGTCTTACAATCGGATCATCTACTTCCGGTGTGTCTAACATAGCGGAGAAATCCGGATCCAGGGTAAACAACCTCTTGTCCTGACTAGAGGGGGCCGGAGAAAGACCCACCGAAGCCAACTGCTTTGCGACCAGATCCGAGAAGATTGGGGGGACCGGAATAATGTCTGCTGCCACCGCCAGCTGTCTGAACATAAGGTCATCAGGACCTTCTGGGCTCGATGGAGGAGGGTCAGAGGGAGACTGCGAGACCAGACCTGAAACATTCTTTGCCTTAAATAATAAGGACTTAAATAAATGGGGTTTAAAAAGACCCACAACAGCAGGTTGCTCGGGGAAAAGGCCCTCATCTTCCGACATTTCTCCTTCCATTAGATCTGCCTCCAGAAAGGGTTCAGAATACTGCAAGGAACCTCTATCAGAACCTTCATACTCTCCGAACAGTTCAAGGCCCACTACCTCTTCTTCTTGGGTATCTTCCCCCTCTGGGAATGGGGCATCCTTGTGAGGAGGTACCTGACGATGCTGAGAAGCTGGTCCGGAGAGAGACCTTCCGGATAAAGATTCGACTTCAGGAGTCCTCCCTCGGGAGTCCGGTCTAGACAGCTGCTGCATTCCTTCGGCTATTCCTTGACGGATGGCAGACTGCATCCATTCCCTAATGTCATTAGGTATAATGGTTGGAGTAGGATCTCCAGAATGTAGGCCTGCAGCGGTCGGCATGAAGGTCGCCTCGGGCACACGGGAGGGCTGGTGGCCTCGGGTGGAGGTATCGCACCTGGAGGAAGAGGATTGGCTTGGCGGGGGGGGTAGAAGGTAAAGCAGGTGTTATAGAGTGTGACTCTTTAGCCCGCTTGCTAAACTCCCTTTCTAGGGCCTTATGACGCCGTAAAGCATCTCTTTGAGAAGCGCTGGAAGATTCCTTGTCCCTTTTGCAAAGGTAGTGCATCTTTGATTTGGCCTTCAGAGAAGAGCCAGTAGGATTAGTCTCTGCCATGGTATTGAAAAAAGGAATGGCGGTTGGCATGCCTAGGAGTTCGGCCTACTTACGCAAGCCGGTTTTCCTAAGATTGGGTCACGTCCCCCTTTTTGAAAGAAATTTTATTCTAGAACAGTAATTAATTAATCTAACTATCTATCTATTTAATGTTCTCTTTTTTTTTTTGAACTCTATGCAATAAAAAGGAAAAAAAATCTACCCAAGGTTATTAAATATATACACTGAATATATACACTAACAATTATTATTATTAAATTGAGGGTCGGGTTCAAGTAAGGAAGACCAAACAGACCCAAGGAATAACAGCAAAAAAACCTACTAGCAAAGACCTAAATTCCAAATGGACCAAATGAACGCTGAGGCCAAGCAAATATACAAAAGGCAAGACAAAAAAAGGTCCTCTGTAGGCAGCCCCCCAACAACAATGGGGAGTACGTGCCTGCACCTCTGAGCTAGCTGCGGGCAAAGGAAGAAAGCCAACAATGTCTAACCAAGAGGGACAACAGGGCACGGAGCCACAGTGCCCTCCAGGTAAAAACAGAGGCTCCACACGGCCTGACGGTCCCGCTAAGGGCCTACAAAGGCCTCGCAGCTCACAATTAATTCGAAACAATAAGGGCCTTACTTGATGAGGGAACAAAATTGTGCCAGCCACGAGGCGGGCCCAAAATGGCCGCCTGGCTCAGAGCGCACAGCTCAGAGGCGCACCAGCCCAACCGCAACTTCAAGGTATGAAAAGGAGAAAAAAGGCTGGGAGAGGAAGCGCTGCTTCCCCTGAGGCATTCTAGGGGGGAAGACGCAATTGCGCGCTAAAATATAGTGCGGAGCCAAGCGGCTGAGCCCAGCACGTTTGGAACGGCAGAGGAAGAATGAGGAGGGGTGGGGGTGGGGCGAAAGGGCTCCAAACCCCTTACCTCCCTCCTGAGAGCGAAATCGCTCTGTAAACTAAATTTAGGACCGCACTACAATCTGCAGTGACAAGGAGGAAAGAAAGAAATCAAACCTGAACCTAAAATGCAACAACACCTGAAACGGCCAAGGAACAGAAGAAAAGCTGCCTGTCTTTCTCGAAGGCTGAGCTAAAACTGGGGGAACGCATGGAGGAGTCACGTGGAGGAGGAGGGCGTTCCTCAAATTCAGCTCAGCCTGTGAGAAGTGAAGACTGAAGCACCTCCCACTCTCTGGATGCTCGCAGTAGTTCTACGGAGAATGTACATATACCTTATATTTTTCCTGTTTTCAAGATGTTTTATGAGAGTGTCTACAGGACTTTTTAGAAGTATTGCTCTGCCAGTAATGTCTGACATAATGGAATCAGATATGCCAGTGCATAGATATTCAAGCAGCAAAACTAAAATGATCACAGGTGGAACATGGGTCCTATGGAGAAGGAATACATTTGTGTACATCCTGGAAACCTGCCACTTTTACTCTCTACTGGCATGGAAAGGGGTATTTTCTACCACTCACAGAGACAATTGCACCCAAGCACCCTGTGAGAAAGAACTGCAAGACCATCTGCTCTACAAGTAGGATAAAGGAAGTCATCTGGGCTTCCATCCATGAGTGATTCATGTCTATCATGACTGTTCTCAGTAGAAGTCTTAAGCCATCAAAACCCCGGAGATTTTGTTTGCTTTGCTTTTTCCCTCCCATCTCGTCTCAGATTAGGGGCAGGCAATTTATAGGATTTTTGATGGATCATAGAGTCTCCACAGCAACCTTCTTGAACTAGCTGGAATGACAAATTTCAGAACCTTTGCTGCATGTTTGTTTTGATATTAAACAATAAACTGAGTGCTTATCTTTGCAGACATCCTGAAACAAATCCAATACATATACACTTGGGCTGAATTCTCAAAAATGTTTAGGCGCAAGGAATAAATTTTCTCCTGAAGCTCATTCCAGAAGGACAAATGCTTAAACAAAAGACCCACACACTTTAGGCCCACACACTTCACTGACCATGTTTTACCACAAAGGAGGAGGAGGAGGAGGAGGAGGAGGAAGAGGATTCATCATGAACAAATTCTATTGTTTTTATATACTGTATTGGTTATAGAGTGCTTTGAGGCTAAGGGAGAACTGTTCATGCTTAAATATACCCTCTGTTGAGATTTGAATTTGAGCTTGTATTCTGATTGGTTGTCAGATTCCCATGAGGCCATGCAAGGGCAACTCTGTGGGCTGTGTTAAGTCCTAGGCTTGGTTGAGCCTTGCTAGATGATGATGTAATGAAAGGGCTTTTGTCAATTCCTATAGCTCTACCTGGAGAACTTTGTTATGTAAAATATTCTGTCCCAGGCCTTAACGGCCCACCCATTAACAAAGGTGAGGGTGAGCTTCTGCTTCTGAGGTGAGTTTCTGCTTCGGAGTTTCTACTTCTCTTTTTAGGGGAAATATTCTGCCTTTTCTGTATTTCCTAGGATATTTCATTTTTCTAGGAGAGGAGTGGGTTTTAACTTCCAACAAGGTCACACTTATTTCAAGCTCACAAGGCAGAAAAGTATATTACTGTGGCTCTAGCGATTTGAATGGAACAATTCTATATTCTAAAATGTGACCCACACTCATAGGAACATTCTAATACATATGGATAAAATTCTGGTAACAGTGCAGTGTGGTAAATGTTCTTAAGACCACGCATACAACGATTTCTCAAAATTTAAAATAAATGATTTAATTAACACATGCAAACAAAAAAGCACATAAGACCCAAAGTATTCAAATGTTCTCTTTGGGGAAGATTAGCAAACAGCATTTCTTCTGGAGTCAGCTTATTCCAAATATTCAAAAAAATAATAATAAGTATACAAATAAAAACAAACAGATAAAACCAACAAATGAAGACAGAGTCTGTGTTTGGATTAGATTACTTAGGGTTCAAGAATCAAACTCCCGACACTTTCCCCCCGACAAGAATAGCAAGAATGTTCAAGAATAAATCTGAAAAATGCTGGAAATGTCATCAGATACCTGGCTCATATTACCATATTGGTGGACTTGCGAGGATGCTAGAAAATACTGGACTAAAATTCGCATGTGGTTGGAAAAAATGACAAAGAAACACATAAGATTTGAAACCAGAGATCTTTTTATTGGAATCTTACCTGATACATATAATAAAGATTTGAAATACCTGATTGTAAATGTATTAACAGCGGCTAGGATTGTATTTGCTAAAAACTGGAAAAATGAGAAAATATCATTGCAGGAAGAAATTATTAAGAAAATATTGGAATGTGCTGAAATGAGTAGATTGACATTTGAAATTAGAGAACAAGAGGATAAACAATTTTATAAAATTTGGGACCTTTTCTATCAATGGTTGGATGATAAAATACAATAATAGAATATTTAGAATTTTAGATAATAATGAATATATAAAGAGATTTTTTTTCTTTTTTATTTGATATCACATTTATAAATGTCTACAGGATAGATTTGGTATGATTATATGATTTGTTATAAAATAAATTAAGTAAATTACAGTTATCTCGCAAAGTATGAATGAATAAAATCATAGTCAAATGATTGTTTAATAGTGATACTAGGGTATATAATTTTTGATTGATAATATGAGTTATTATGTAATGTAACTGTAATTGAAACTACGAAATGAATGCACAAAAATTGGTAAACCAACCGACACACTGTTTGTATATTTATGAAAGAAATCTGGATGTTTTTATGTTTTGTTTGTCTTTAAAAACTAATAAAATTGTTTTCAAAAAAAAAAAAAGAATCAAACTCCAGATCTTGAGGTGGGATCAGAAATTGAGTAAGTCTTGCTATAATCAGAAGCCTCAGTCACCGTAAAGGCCATTTCTCATTCTAAGACATAAATATGAGGAAATAATCTTAGCTACTGAAGTAAAGTTTCCCCCCAAAAAGGGGGGAGGGATATTTCTGCATTGGTCATCCTCAGCTTGCTTCTTAGCAGTTAGTTTTGTTGCAACTTTCAAAAAAATTGCCTTATGAAAGGATATAAAAATTTCCCTCCAAATCAGATTCTATTACTAGATGAATCAGAAATAGAATCAAGCAAAATAGAAGTTCTGGGTCCTCTGATAGCAACTGTACATACAAAAGGTCAAATTTATATAAAAGGGCTTTATGATGGCTCCACATCTCATAACTCTGTAGGAATGCAAGAATTCAAGGGGGGGGGGGGAGCTTTTTTCTCCACAAGAGCCAGAAATCAGAAGCAGTGCGTGCTTAGCCTCAACTTTGGAACATTCTTTATCAATTTCTCCTTCATCACACTGACTCAGGGACTTTTCTTGAATCTTGCTTCTTTCCTTTCAGGATTTTCATTTTGTCGCCCAAGTGAGGAACTTTTCCTGTTTAACCTCTAAGTCAGGTGTCTCAATTTCCTCCTCTACATCCACAGCTGGCTGATTATTTGAGAGCTCCAAACTCAACCTCCAATAAATTTTGCTTCTTCTGATCTCCATCTGCAACTATTGAAGACCCCACTTGCTCCTATTGAAGTCAGAACCTCTTAAGACCGCTCCTTTAATTCAGAACCTGACTCAATACACCTAAAACTGTCTATTAAATAGGTATGTTGGGGAGCATGACAAGGAAATATTGTTCAATTTCCACCATGGTCCAATAAACCAGGGGTCACCAACCTTTTGGACCTCAGGGACCACCCAACTCATAATTTTAAATCCTATGGACCACTACTATGAATTTTGACATTGCTGACATTGATGGGAAAGTCAGTCCCATATTCCAGAGCTGCAGTAGTCACAAGACTGGCCCTTTGGTCATCCCGGAGCAGCTCCTCCAATCCATGGCAGGCCGGTGCACCCAGGTGGAGAAGCAGCTGCTCTGGGATGACCAAAGGGCCAGCCCTGTGACTACAGCAGCTCTGGATTATGGAACCGACTTTCCCACCAAAGTCAGCAAGCTACGCAGGGGCAGATTTCCCTCCCCCACCGGTGGTCTTACCTTCCAGTTCCAGCTCGCATGGCTCTACTCAAGGTAAGGTTTGTACTTGGCCGAAGGGTGGGGACCAGCAGGTAGGAGGGCCATGTGGGTGGGGACATTTCTCTGCAGATCACCAAAATTTTCTCGTGGACCACCACTGGTCTCCGACCCACTGGTTGGCGACCACTACAATAAATAATAGTTTGCCAGGTTTGTCTGTCAGTAACTGCTTCTTTGAGTTCTTTTAAGCTAATATTTATAATAATAGGATCTAATCATTTAGTCTCCTAATTTTTATATTGTCTTTTATTTTATTGTGCATGTTTGCAAAAATTCTTAACTAAATTTTCTTTAACTTTCTTAAATATATTACAATTCCAAATCAACTCTATCTTCAATTTCTTTCAACTGATATATCTCCATTCTCTTTTTACTCTTCTCTGGAAATTAGTTAGATATTTTTTCCTTTTCCTTTTTGCCTTTCCTCAGCTCTTTTTCCATTCAAGAGAAGAGCTACAGTCAGCACCAGGCCTTGGTTTTCTTGAGTGAATTGAGCTCCCTTATACTTATTTGCAAAATACAGTCAAATGAAGTTGCTCCTGATGATGTCCACATGGAGAAATATACTTAAGGCCAGTCAAAAACGGTGTTTTCTATAATCACTTAAGAATCCTGATGGAAGAATAGTATATTATCTACTTTGTTTTGTATGCCAAGATCACATTTGCCAAATTCCAGATTCTATTTTCAACTTTAACATTCCATTCATTTAAGATGAATGTAACATCTTTCTTTGATATTTACATTTTTAAAAAAATTGTTGCAAGTCCACATAGAACTAATCAGTATTAATATCCTTTACACCTGTAGTTGTAGCATTGACTTGGATCACCATATTCCCATGGTTCTACAAAAGCACTGACCTTCATATTTATTTGTTAATAATTAAAAGTACTCCATTTAACA
This sequence comes from Hydrophis major, assembly GCA_033807585.1. Lineage (NCBI taxonomy): Eukaryota > Metazoa > Chordata > Lepidosauria > Squamata > Elapidae > Hydrophis > Hydrophis major. The sequence continues at coordinate 292,492,522 of CM066328.1, read as the reverse complement.
GATTAACAGATTTGGAAGGAACCTTGTAGGTCTTCTGGTCCAACCCCTCCCCGCCCAAGCAGGAGACAGTACACCATTTCTGACAAATGGCAGTCCAGTCTCTTCTTGAAAGCTTCCAGTGATGAAGCTCCCACAACTTCTGAAAGCAAGTTGTTCCATTGGTTGATTTCTCACTGTCAGAAAATTTCTCCTTATTTTTAGGTTGAATCTCTCCTTGATCAGTTTCCATCCATTATTCCTTGTCTGGTCTTCAGATGCCTTGGAAAATAGCTTGACCCCCTCCTCTCTGTAGCAGCTCCTCAAATATTCTATATATTTATTCTATTATCTTCTTGTCCACAGTAAAAGATTTAGTGGTCTTCTGAGTGACAATTCAGAACCATTTCATTTCACTGATTCTCAAAATGTCAATATTCACTTTTTAACATTTTTGTTCTGACAACATCGTTTATCTTGATTCATGATTCTGATATTCAACTTATCAATTGTATTTATAACTCCATAGAACTGGATTTTCCTTTTGCCCCTTAGCATATCAGCAGCAGGATTCTCTTCTGGATTTAGCCCAAAATGTCAGTTTGGGGCCCTACTTTTTAGATTCCTTCTTGCCTTAATTCAATGTTTGTCAACCTTGATAGCTTTAAGATATGTGGGTTTCAACTCCCATAATTGTAAGAGTTGAAATCCATATATCCAGGGGTGGAATTCAATTTTTTTAACAACCGGTTTTGTGGATGTGGCTAGGTTGGCATGGCTTCCTTTTTTTTGCAGCACAATCCCCCCCCCCATTTTTTTTGCCTCCTGGGCCTCAGGGGAGCCTCCTGGGGGGGTTGTTTTTGCTCCCAGGAAGCCAAAAAATGGAGCACGAGGGGGCGCACCTCTTCCCCCCTGCGAGCCCCCCTTTGCCTCCTGGGCCTCAGGGAAGTCTCCTGGGTGAAGCAGTAAGACAGTGATGGGGATCCCAACACAGCTGATCATTGAAACAGCTGATCGTCAGGAGGGGGGAAGAAGTATCTTAAGGAGTGACTGGGATGAGGGAGAATGCAGTCAGCAATGTCAGGCATGCGAGATAAGGACTGAATAGGCAGGGAGGGGAGGGGGGGATGGAGAGAGGCAGGGCCAGACAGGCCCTCTGAATCATAACAACCAAACAGGTAGAATCCCACCCCTGCATCTTAAATATCTTAAACTAATCAAGGTTGAAAAATTTGGCCTTCACTGTTATCTTCCACTATTTTAGTTGTAAATACTCATTTTAATTTTTGCCAGCATACTGGAGTGGGTTGCTATTTTCTTCTCCAGTAAGAAAAAACACCCTGCCCTCCAAAAATGGCAATTTTAAAATATGTAACCTTGTGATGAATTTGTCAGCATGGCAGGATTTCAGTTTCAATTGGATTATCTTTGACTAGGATCAGTAATAAGTCAGCCATGAAATTGTGTTCAAGTTTGCTTAAATTAATTAGTTAACTTCAGAGATAAATCAGAGATAACCCTGCATGTATTTTATACTTTTCACAACCTTTGATTAAATGGGGAAATTATTCAGGCAATGCAATGACAAAATCCTTTATGTCAGGACATAAGCAATCTATTACCCAGCAAGTACTCTATGACATTACAGAACCAAATGCTTTCATTCCTATTGAGCCACAAATTCAAATCTATTACAGAATATATATCTTTTTAAAAAGAAGTCCTCGAACAAAGTAATCTATAATTAAGTACGGGAATATTTCTCTCCATTAGTTTCTCTTTAGTCTTATAATTTCAATTGTACAGTCTTTCTCCCAATTGAATTTACAAGACTAGCCTCCCCAGCTGTGTTTTGTAAATCAGTGTATTTTAGTCATAAAATAAAAATAACTCTAGAACAAAGTAGTAGCAACCACTTTCTAAGAGCACGCTTGAGTCCCATATATAGAGAATAAGAGTTAAATTCCATTTGAAGGAAGCTTTAGAGTACAGTAGAATGAAAGATGTTCTTTTCTAATCATAGTTGTTTATGCCAACTTGCTGCACCCAATGTAACAGCAAGAATAACCATTAAAGTTTGAGATCTCTTCAGAATTATATGAATATGATGGGAGTGCTTTCAAATTAAGCATTTATGATTTAATCACCCAGCCTCATTAACTGTACAGAAGATCCATATAATACAGATTTTTGTTTTTTTCCCCTTACCACAGTGTTAAAGTGAATTGTCAACAGAAGAAAAGGTGGAAGAATTTTTGGTTGACAGCCCCAGGAATTTTTCCATCAGGAAGGATACTTATAGTTTTATCACAGAATCTCAGTATTATTTATCTGGTGCTACTGACACTACTGTATTTTAAAAATAAAAGCATAAAGAAAAAGCTTTTGTATTGCAGACTGACTGGGCAACACAATTATATGTTTGTGTGTGTGAACTGCTTAGAAAACAACTTCAAAGATATCGTGAGCCTAAATCAAAAGTCATGACATGACAATTTTGGTGGTTCAGACCAATTATCTCTTTCCCAGCAGGATGAAAGTGGTTGAAATTCTCTGCAACTATCAAGTATGATATTTTACTCACAGACCAAAAGAGAACGCATTTTCAAGCAGTTAGCAATCTCTCTGGAGGCCAATTGTTGGTTTTTAAGCACTCAGCACTTTGTGGCTCTTATTGACCATTATGCTTAAAGGTGAGTTTTATTTGTTTGTCTGACATATAACCCTCAACAATTCAACCCACTTGTCTACAAAAGATGCCCTGTGTAAAAGCTCTCCTTCACTGATATAAAGTGCTGACTCTGTGATTTCCAGCTGTAGAAAAAGATATCACAAACAGCATGTCAAATAAGTCTTTACAAGAACCAGAGAATAGGGCATAAGGGCATTTTTTTAATCAGCCTGCCCAATAAATACACATAGGTTACTAGCATAAACAAAAAACAACAACCCTGATTTTGTTCCGCTAAATGTCATGGTTAAGGTGAAAAGAAAAAATTGGTAAGATGTATGAATATGACCATACATCCTAGAGGTGGTTAGTCAACTAAGAAAATCCCACCTCCACCTTCTTTATATATTGGTTCCTTTCTTAGCTAATTTTTTTTGTTGGTCTTAATATTAATGTTTCAACTTTTAATGTTTCGTTTCTGTTTTATAATGTCACAGTCATTCTACCGTGTTTCTCATATAATAAGGCCGGGTCTTATTTTTTTTGAGCCCCGAAAAAATGGCTAGGCCGTTTTTTCGGGGGTGACTTAATTCCCCCCCCCTTGCATCTTCGGGTGGGCGGCGATGGCTTGGATGTTGACCTCGGCGTTGGTGGGGCACTTTGTATCGAGGTCAACGCAGGCAGCACCATATCCGGGTGTGCAGCAAAAGTACTTCCTTACGGCAAGCCTCCCACCATTCCCCCCATTTCACATGTTTTAATATAGGCCTTAATTTGGGGGGAGGGGCTTAATTTCATTTCATGCCTATAAAACATGCTGGGACTTCCTATTGGGAGAGGCCGTATTGTTGGAGAAACAGGGTATAGTAAAAAAAAGAAAACAAAAGGAATAGGGAAAAGAAAGGCCAATACTAGAAGAAAGACTTTGTAGTACAAATTTTTCACTTCTTGTGAGGAGGCTCCCTAAGACCATTCACATGCCGACTTTATTATTCATTGGTGATGGGACCAACACCATTTGGGCTTCTCCAATTTTGCCACAAAAGTACATTTGAGTTGCCAGCTCCATCTTTCAATTATATTGCCACGGGTTTCAAAGTGCCGTTGAATCTTTGTTACTGTTGGAAGAAATATCCTTCTGGGTTCAGTTCCAAGTGGGGGAAAGGACACTGGAAACATGGAGGCTGTTTGGAAAGATGGTTTAATGGTGAACAGGACCACATGGCTTGGACCTCCAAAATGAAAAGGATGATGACATGCTTCAGGATGTTGGGCAAAGGAAAAGACAAAGGGCTGAAATGCTGAGAGTCCCTTATATACCCTCTGTTGGGATTTGAATTTGAACTTGTATTCTGATTGGTTGTCAGATTCCCATAGGGCCATGCAGGGGCAACTCTGTAGCTATCCTGAGCCTTGCTGGATGTAATGAAAGGGCTTTGGGCAATTCCTACTATAGCTCCACCTGGAGATATTTGTTATGTAAAATATTCTGGCCCAGGCCTTAATGGCCCACCCATTAATAAAAGTGGGGGTGAGCTTCTGCTTCTGATATGAGTTTCTGCTTCTGAGTTTCTACTTTTTTTAGTGAAAATATTCTGCCTTTTTAATATTTCCTGGGATATTTCATTTTTTCTAGGCGAGGGATGAGTGCTAATTTCCTATACTACCTAGAAATGTCTTTCATAAGATTGATAAATCAATGTCAAAAATGTTAAAATAGTTGGGGTATAGGGGGGATGTGGGAAGAAGCAGAAGAAAACCCTAAAAATGAGTTTGCAAACCCATCCCACTCAATAGGTTGCTTTTCCTTTTTTATTTACAGGGAATATTGATGCAGGTATGGTGATCTTCAGAATCCTGGAACAATTTATCTCATTTTCTCTCTTGTCAGAGAGGTGCAGCAAAGGATATGAGTGTTGTGGGAAGAAGGGGGCTCTGCTCTTAAACCTCCAATCCATCTTTTGCTCCATCCTATCTCTTTCCTCCCACCAGGCCTCTCGTCTTTAATTCAGCAACTGTAAAGATTACTACAGTATACCTCTTATTTTCAGGCGCACGTCCATAGTCCCCAAGCAATAGAAAGCAGTCGACCCTTTCTGTTATTGGCGGTCGATACAAGGAGGGCGGGAAAGGAAAGCAGGGCCTCAGCCAATCACTGCACTTAAACTCACTCTCCCACGTTGAATCTGTATAGGGGTGAAGCGATCGCTCTCTTCAAGGCTGCGAGGGCTTTGGGTTGACGTGCTTTCTGCCAGCTCAGCAGTTGGTGGGAAGGACCGACAACGGAGTAAGAGTTGAAGGGTCTTAAATTTCCAATCCCTCGACTAGGGAGTTTTGAGCCAGCCATTCTGCCTAAGCTCCTTCTCCCCCAACCCCCCACCTCCTCGCCGCATAAACAGTGTTGCCAGGAAGCTCAAAGTCCACAAAAGAGCCTCTCTGAGCTTCCGGAGAAATGCAGTGTAAAAATTAAAGCCGTTTGTTTACCATTTCCGACCGGGGAAGAGGCAGCGAAAGAGGCGGAAGGATTTTTTTTTTCCCTCCTGGCAGCCGGGGAGGAGTGAAAAGTAAAAAGCCACGAGGTTGAGTACGGAAGTAGAGTTTTTATTTCTGCATTGCATTTCTCCGAAAGCTCCTTTTCCGTGCTCAATCCCGTGGCTTTTCACTCCTAATTCCTTCTACCTCTTTTCGCTGCCTCCCCAGTCAGAAATGGCAAACAAATGGCTTTAATTTTTGCACTGCATTCCTCCGAAAGCTCCCTTTCCATGCACAATGTCGTGGCTTTACAGTGCTCCCCGGCTGCCGGGAGGAGAGAAAAAAAAAACATTTCGCTGCTTCTCTCCAGTCGGAAATGGCAAACAAGCGAAAACCGTCCAAAGAGGATGCCGAGTTGGAAAAACGGCAACCCGCGCCAGTCTCTCGTCAACTCGCCAAACAAGGAGCAGCGGCGGCGGCTTCTCTTTTCTGCCGCCTCTCACCTTCGCTGCCGCCAAACCGGACCCTCCGGCCCTCTTTCCAGAGCGAGGGAGCGGCTCAGGGTATCCAGAATCGCGTTTCCCGCTCCCGACCTTCTTCTACTGCCTTCTGGGAGGTTCGCAAAGGAGGAAGGCGGCGCAGTTTCAGGAAGAGGGAGGCGGGGAAGGAGGAAGAGGCGGGCCGCCGCTTCTGCTACCAGGCCGCGGTCCTGGTGGGGCCTTTTACTGGCGAAGCAAGAAGGGGGACCGGAGCCCCAAGAGTGAAGATTATAGCCGGCCGGCCCCTTCCCATGCAACTTCCCCAATGTCAGACGTGGCGGCGGCGGCGGCGGCTCACTTCTGAGCGGCGGCTCCCATCCTCCCCATTCAACTCTCCTCTTGGTCTTTTTTTTTTTCCCCTGCTGAAGGGGCGCGACTCCCAAATTGCGACCCGGGAAAGACCGCGGCCTGCGCGGTTAAAAAAAAAAAAAAAAGTGGGGGAGAAGGGGATCCGTGGGCGCTTTCCAGCGTGAGTCGCAAAAATGACGAGCCGGGGTCCCCCGGCCTGGGCTTCCCGGCGGCCCCAATAAAGCCCGGGCGGAACAGCCTCGTATGAGGCTATTCCGCGGCCCAGGGGGTGCCTCCGCCAGGTTGCTGAGCAGAGGAGCCGGAGACCCAGGCTGGCGAGGGGAACCCCTCGAGATCCGCCTGGGCCCCTTCCGCCCCGTCCCGCGTCAGACGGTCCCCCCTTCTTGCACCCCGTGGGAAGGGAAGGCATGTCTTCTCCCAGCTCCGTGGACATGATTGAAACCCCCCCGGTGCTCAACTTCGAAGAAATCGACTACAAAGAGATAGAGGTGGAAGAGGTGAGAGAGGGTCTGCAATGGTGGGAGGGAGGGAAGCTCGTCCCTGAGGTCCTAAGCGTAACTCTTCAGGAGAAACTCCTGTATTTCGAAGAAACTTCCTCGGATGTCTCTGTGTGTGTGTGTGTTGCCTACCGCGCAAAATGTTGACAGCAGGACGAAAAGATCTAGGTACAAATTCACACTTAGGAAGCTCACTGGATTGATAGGAAAAAAAATAGTTTTTTAAAAAATGCAGCAAAATTGCATTTCCACTTTAAGTGCTTCGGGCCAGGCTTTTACCCTAAAACCTCGTTTTAAAGCTCACCTGTCGCAAATTGATATGACTGAACAGACAAAAACAACCTATTTACCTAAACAGTTGCAGCTCCTATCATGAAAGTTGTTTTATCTTGCAGTTGTTTACAGCATATTTTATAATTTTTTTAAAAAAGTCTGTTACATTTAATATAATAAGAATAAAATAGATGTTTGCTTTTTAGGAAGAAAATCTTCTAGATTTAAATGGCCAAACAAATGTATAGATCATACATTACCAGTAGAAGTTTATGTACCAGATATTGTATTTTGAAAACCAGACAGGAAGATAAAACTCATTACTAAGACAGTACTTGTATGTCCTACAGAAATAAGTGAAAACTGCTTAAAAATATATCTGCCTACTGGTTTTATACAATTTAAAATGATTCCAAAACTGTATGAGTAGGTGTTTTTTCAGTCAGATCTAATCAAGACCCACAATAAACAGTGACTAGCAGAAATTAAATATTTTTGTGTTAAGCTTCCACACTGCAGTAGATAAGAGAAAAGGAAAAGGTCTTGGTTCATATATTTCCAGTATGCTCCTCTCTTCTAAGGTTCTTTTTGGGTTTGTTTCTAGACATCATAACAGCACCCTACAAGTTATTCATCTCATCAATTGTGCCTAAAAGTTAAGTAAAATATCATGATTTTGTTGCTTGTCTTGGACTACCAAAACTGAAAGTTGTCAAATGCTTAGCAGGTTACTGTAAAGAGTTTCTCAAAGTTGACAGGTTATAAGTTTGGACAGACCTTTTGTAGAATATAAATATGTATTTTTCTATGACATTGTAGAATATTAAGAAAAGTTGCAAGTTGTTTCTAATAGTTGCTTCAAAGTCTCCAATTGTTTTTTTTATTCAGGTTGTTGGACGAGGAGCCTTTGGAGTAGTTTGCAAAGCAAAATGGCGGGGAAAAGATGTGGCCATTAAACAAATAGAAAGTGAATCTGAACGGAAAGCCTTCATTGTAGAGGTATAATTTCATTTTAAAATTTGTTCAAAAGAATTTGATAGGTACCAGAATAATTTTTTAAAAAGATGTACAGTGAAAAATGTAACTGTCTGTAAGCTGCAATTAGAACTGGTATTCATGGATTTATTCAGGGGATTTTTTTATATATGCATAGTGTTTTTGAAATGAATTTGGGTTATGGATAAAAGGTGAATTGGGAATCACAGTTCAGGAGATCACTGAAAAACATGCTCCCTGTGTATTGGTATTTTCTTTTTTGAGGAATACTGCATTTTCTAAGTGATACCAGCATGGACTCAAATAAGTGTTCTGCTTCTTTGGTCATATTGACCCAAGCAAATTAATATTTCCCCTTTTGTTTTCAGTAAGTGCAGAGATCTTCTCTTCCTCCTCCTAGTGATTTGATATGCTTACTAGAACTGAACATTTGTAACTAATTCACACAGAATGTATGAACATGACAGTATTTTATTTATGTTATAAATAACAAATATCATTTTTTCAGAGACTCCATTTAGGATCACCATAATCATAATTTCAGGTACACCTGAAATTGTTCAAGCAGTTTATTAAACACCAGGAATAAATCATGTTTCTAACATACTGCTTAATATCTATAAATGACCTATTTCCTTTCTATAAAATGTGAAGTATATTTACATAGGGTTATTGCCACTTAAGTTATTGAGCAGAGGCATCATTTGAAAATACATTAAGTAAAAAAGTTGAATATATTTGGGTTGACCTTTAGGGCAGAACTTTCCGATGGGAAATACTAATGCATACATCTTACACTTAAAACTATCCAATAAATTCTATTCCTTTCTGTATTAAACCTATGAGTACTTCATTATCATGCCATTCAGTTAATTAATATTCTAAAAGAATTAGGACTATACTGTGCTTAGGATTTGAAAGTAAAATATGTTTCAGGATGTACAGAGGTAGAAGTTAGAGAAGCTATGGCTATTGTGCATCTTTTACAAAGTTTTAAAACAACACAGTAAAAAAAAGAATAAATGAACTGTCCCAGAAACAATGTACTCTGTAAAAAGAAAATACATCCATCAGAGGCTCTGTCTCCATTTTGTCCACAATCTGGGAAAATAGCTAGGTCTTTAAAAACTTCCTGAACATGGAACATTTGGATCTCTGTGAGGATATCATCCCAGGGGGAAGATATTGCAACAGAAAAAAACATAGGTGTTCTTGGTTTAAGGAGTTGCAAATGGTGTCTATAGTTCCATGTCTTTAAAAACAGAAATTTTTGCTTTCAAAACTAAAACCCTTCATACCTCTAATTCATATATACACATGTAACAAAATCAACAATGTAAAAGTTTGTTTTAAATTAGGGAAAGCCAATTGCTGGATCTAAGGCACTTGTCTCTCTTTTTTTTTTGAAAAGAATTTTATTAATTTTCTACAAACAAACAAGACAAACAAAACATTAAAACATCAACTCTCATATGTACATCCAGTGTGTCGGTTTTGTGCATTCATTTTGTTGTCTCAATTACAATTATGTTACATAACAACTCATATTGTCAATCCAAACTTATATATCCTAATATCGCTATTAAAAAAAAAGAAATTTTTGACTATACTTTTGATCATTCATGCTTTATGAGACAACAATACTTTAAACAGTTTATTCTGTAACAAATCATATAATCACACCAAATCAATCCTAAAAACACTTTATAAATATAGTGTCAAATAACAAAGGCAAGAAAAAAAAATACAGATATTCCTTACTGTCTAACATTCTAAATATTCTATTATCGTATTTTATCATCTAGCCATTGATAAAAAAGATCCCAAATTTCATAAAATTGTTTATCCTCTTGCTCTCTAATTTCACAGGTCAATCTACTCATCTCAGCACATTCCAATATTTTCTTAATAATTTCTTCCTGTAATGGTATTTTCTCATTCTTCCAGTTTTTAGCAAATACAATCCAAGCCGCTGTTAATACATTTACAATCAGGTATTTCAAATCTTTACGATATGTATCAGGTAAAATTCCCAATAAAAAGATCTCTGGTTTCAAGTCTATGTGTTTCTTTGTCATTTTTTCCAACCACATGCGAATTTTAGTCCAATATTTTCTAGCGTCCTCACAAGTCCACCACATATGGTAATATGAGCCAGGTATCTGATGACATTTCCAGCATTTTTCAGATTTGTTCTTAAACATTCTTGCTATTCTTGTCGGGGTAAAGTGCCACCTGTAAAACATCTTATACAAGTTTTCTTTATATGCTGTTGACATTGTCATTTTATAATTTTGAGACCACAATTTTTGCCATTTCTCTAAATCAATCCCATATCCAAAATTCTTCCCCCAAACAATCATAGTTTCTTTAACTTGTTCTTCCTCTAATTTCCAATAAATAACCATATAATTTTTTAATCACCTTCTCATCAGTACCCATCGAGATCTTATCTAAATCAGTCTGTTTATCATAGAATCCCTCCATTTTAAAATCTTCATCATACCTTGAATGTATTTGCGCATATGAAAACCAATTCATCCTTATACCTTGTTCCTCTAAGTTTTGGATCCATTTAAGTTCACCCTTTTCATCCAATAGTTCCCCCTATCTGTTTGTTCCTTCTTATAAATTATAGATTAGGAAAATGCTTCAATAGTCGATAACCAAACTGGAATTTTCAAATAACATTGTCTTTTTATCTTCTCCCAGTTTAACCACAAAGACTCCCATATATAATGTCTTCTAAAATAACCCTGTGTTTTAGTTCCCTTATACCATAAAAAAGCATGCCAGCCCAACAGCAAATCATGCCCTTCTAATGTCAACAATCTATGCTTTCTTAATGTTATCCATTCTTTGACCCACATCAAACTTGCAGCTTGATAATACAATTCCCAATTAGGCAGGCCAAAACCTCCTCTAATTCTAGCATCTTGCAAAAGCTTTAGCTTTATTCTCGCTTTTTTACCTTGCCATATAAACTTCAACATGATTTTATTTAAATTTTCAAAATAGTCTTTTCCAAGCGTAATTGGTATTGTTTGAAACAGAAATAAAATTCTGGGTAAAATATTCATCTTGATTGTTGAAATTCTCCCTATTAATGACAATTGCAAATTTTCCCATTTCTTCAAGTCTGTAGCTATCTGTTGTTTGAGTTTAATATAATTATTCTCTTTTAATGTGCTACATCTTGCTGTCAAATATATCCCCAGATACTTAACCTTATTTGTAACTTGGATTTTCAAAAGGTCTGCCAGTTCTTCTCTTTGTCTCAGTAGCATGTTCTTTGTCAAAATCTTTGTTTTATCTTTATTTATTTTCAAACCAGTCATCTCACCATATGTCTCTATCTTTTCCAATAACTTTGGAGCTGTTTCTAGCGGGTCTTCCAGAATAAAAGCTAGGTCATCAGCAAAAGCTTGTAGTTTGAATTCTTCCTTTTTAATTTTCATTCCTTTTATGCTTTTATCATCCCTAATATTTCTATTCAACACTTCCAAAGTCAACACAAATAGCAAAGGAGATAGGGAACACTCTTGTCTTGTGCCTTTTCTTATATTAATAAAATCTGTAGGTTCTCCCTCCATCATTACCTTTGCTGTCTGTTTATTGTATATGGCTTCTATTGCTTGAATAAATTTTCTGGCAAAACCCATCTGTTCCAATAGTAATAACATAAATCTCCAGTTCACGTTATCAAATGCCTTTTGAGCATCTAGGAATATCAAAGCCATTTGCTTTTCAGGATGGGCCTCATAGTATTCCAAAGTATCCAAGATTACTCTCATATTGTCTCTGATTTGTCTCTTTGACAGAAATCCATTTTGATCTGGGTGGATAAAATTATTTAAATATTTTTTAAATCTTTCTGCTAAAATTAAAGCAAAAATTTTATAGTCTGTATTCAATAAAGAAATAGGTCTATAGTTTTTAATTTGCAGTGGGTCAGCCTCTTCTTTTGGAATAAGTGTAATATAAGCCTCTGACCATGTTTTGGGTATCATCTTCTTTGACATAACTTCATTCATAACTTCTAACAGTGGGATGCTCAATGATTCTTGAAATGTTTTATAGAATTCTGCCGGAAGCCCATCTGGACCTGGTGCTTTCCCATTATTTTGTTTCATAAGTGCTTCATTTAATTCCATCATTGTTATATTGCTTTCTAGCATTTCTTCAGTCTCTTTAGGTATCTTCAGTAAGTTGGCATTCTGTAAATACTGTTTGACTTTTTCCTCATCAATATTCTCTTGTTTATATAGTTGCCCATAAAAATCTCGAATAATTTCTTTTTTCTCCTTATTACCATAACAAACTTGGCCTTGATCATCTATTAGCTTCAATATTTTTCTTGATTCCTTCTCCTTTCTCAATTTATATGCTAGCCATCTACCTGGTTTATTTGCATCTTCAAAGTAATTCTGTTTAGAATTTCTAATTTTCTGTGCCAGTTCTTTCTGTGTTAATTCCTTTTTTTGTTTAATTACATCCAGCTTCAATTTAATATCTTTTTTCTGTGGCATTTTCTGTAATTCTTTTTTCAAGTCTTTTATACTCATCTTCCAAGGCCTTAGAAGCTTGCCTTTTCCTAATATTCTTTTTTCTTGTATAATCTATTATAAAACCTCTAGCATATGCCTTCATTGTATCCCAAACATTCTGCTTTGAAGTATCTTCTTTTTTATTTTCTCTGAAGAAAAAAGCCAATTCCTTCTCCATCCATTGTGTAAAATCTTTTTCCTTTAAGATAGTATTATTTAATGTCCATCTCGATCTTTTTTTTTGTCCCTTCCATTTAATTGTCATTGGGCTATGATCTGCCCAAGTACTTGTTTCAATATTTGTTTCTTGAATATTGGATATTAATTCTGTTGAGATCCAAATCATATCTAATCTGGACCATGATAAATGTCTATTTGAATAAAAAGTATATTGTTTAGCTTTAACATTTCTTTCTCTCCAAATATCTTTTAAAGTTAATTCGTCTGTCATTTTAAAAAAAGATTTAGGGAGAGTCTTTCTATTTTGCTTTGTTGTTGTTGTTGTATAGTCCAGTTTATTGTCCACAATTCCATTAAAGTCTCCCATCATAATTATATTAACATAGTCCAGTCCAATTATTTTCATTTGTAGTTTTTTATAAAACTCTTCTTGTTTATCTTTCGGAGCATAAATTGCAATCAAGAGTATTTTTATATTATTGTCCATCATTTCCATCATTAATACTCTTCCGTCTTCATCCGTGTAGATCAGTTTTGCTGGGATAGCCTGTTTAATATATAAAACCACTCCTCTTTTCTTACATTGAGTCAAAGAAGTAAATATTTTCCCTAGTTTTGGCTGTACTAACAATTATTCATGTTGTTTTTTAATATGAACTTCTTGTAGACAAATTATATCCAATTTTAATTTCTCTAATTTATGAAAAGTTTTCCTTCTTTTAACAGCTGAATTGAATCCATTTATATTCATTGTAATCAGTTTTTTTTTCCTCCATGATTATGCTTTATATTTAGGTCTAACAGCTCTCGTGGATCTCACTTCGCAGCTGTTTTTTACTATCCACCTGTCCACCTATTGCTCCTTTCTCTTTTTCAGTCTCCAGTTGTTCCTCTTGAAACTCAATTAATGAGACCTCTTTCTCTGCCTCCTCTTCTCTTCTTCCAAAAAATTCTGCATGGAAAAGTTCTGCTTTCTCAATTGAATCAATTCTATGTCTCTGCTCTTGCCACGTAAACATTAATCCTTCTGGAATCAGCCATCTATAATTCACTTCGTTTTCCAGTAGCATTTTGGTCAGAAATCGATATTCTCTTCTCATCTCTCTCACTCTTCTGGGTATTTGTTTTAAAACCACAATCTCTTCGCCTTTGTATTTCAATGTTTTCTCTCTTACCACTTGTAGTATTTGTGTTTTAATGGATTTTTTGGTAAATCTAATATGGACTTCCTTTGGTAATTTATTTCTCATCGCGTATCTTGTATAAACTCGATATACCTCATCTACTCCATCCATCATCTTTTCCTCTGTAATTTCCAAAGCATCTGGAAAAATTTCTATCATCGCAGCCAAATTTTTTCCTTTTTCTTCTTCTATATTTGAAATCTGAAATAAAATTCTGACCTTTCCATCTCCCACCTCAACATCCCACTTCTATCTTGTTCAACCACTGTTAATCTACTGTCAATATTTCCAATCTTGCTTCAACATTGTCTGAATTAAACGTTGTCCTCCAGCTGGTGGGGATGCAGAGGTAGAAGTAGAAACGCCAGATGATATTGGTTTCCTGCTCATTTTAATGCTTCCAAATCTTCAAATTCTTTTTAACTTTTAATCCAACTGGTAGAGCAGCCAGTTATAATCCAAAATGGAAAAATCCAATAGTAAAAGGCCCAAAACCAAAGAAGAAAAAGGAAAAAAGGAAGAAGAAAGATCTTCAGGTTCTTCTAGACCCTAATCCAATTACAAAGTAGTCCACCATAAAAAATGAAAAATAGAAAGAAAAAAAACCCAATAATAATAATATTGATTAAGAGAAAAAAAGAACAAAAAGAAAAGAAGAGATTCCTTCAGGTTCTTCACACCTTAATCCAGTTGAGAAGTCTCAATAATCAAAAAAGAAAAACAGAATGGTCCAAAAACATGAATAGAAAAAGCAAAAGGATCCCAATAAAAATAAGAAGAAAAAAATAAAAATAAAAAAAAAGCTCTGAGGCTTTCCCTTTAAAATAAAAAGCAAAAATAAGAATATTACTAGAGTTGAAATTAACAAAAAGGCTGGTGAGTAGGGGTATCAAAAGTAAATATGTATGTATGTATGTATGTATGTATGTATATAAAAAAGCACACTGCACTTTATTTAGTTATCCAAGGCTCTTATTATGACTCTCTTCTCCAGCAGCTTCAAAACCAAGCCTCAAGTGTTGAGATATTGATAAGAGTCCAGGAAAACACCTGTAATAATATTTTGCTGTGCTCTCCCTCTATCTTATCACATTAAGATGTCCTTGAGAAGGAGTCTTCTTACCATTCTCTCCAATTCAAATAAAATATTTTCAAGCCTCTAGTTGGCAGTGTTACAAAGTTTCTTAATGCTCTTCCCCCCCCCCCCAGCCAGAAAAAAAGGATAATTTATCCAAAAGAAAAAAAAAGAAAAATAGCCAACGGGAGCCTCTATCCTAAAGCAAAATTAAAAAATCAAAAGGAGCATAAAAATATATGAAAGAGAAAATTCAATCTGGTTACCTACAAAGTCACACTAAAATCCCCAAAAAAAAGTAAGAAAAAGAAAAAAAAATCCAAGCCTCAATTTGACATCACTTTAAAAAACGCCACTCATACAGTTTTTGTCAAAAAAAAAATCTCACAGGTTTCTTTATTCAGGGTGTCCTTTCAAATCTTAGCGAATTTACAACACAAAAGAAGTTTCTCACCCAGCCGACACACTTTCACTTGCAGCCACTTTCTTTCTGGAGCTGTCCGGACTTCAGCAGCTGTGGAGGCTGCCTCTCTGCCGCCAGCAAAAGGGCTTATCCCGGATCAAACCAGAGATTTTGCGATATCTCTGGGATCCTGGGACAGTGCCCTTCACAATCATCGTCTCTACGGGACGGTTTAGATCCGTTTGAAACCGACCAGGGGTGAAAATATCGGCTGCGATCTCAGAGCCCCGAGATTGCAGCTGTATCGCCGAAACGAAGCTCCGCCTTCCGGCACTTGTCTCTTGTTAGCATCTTAAGCTTAAAAAATCAGTATCACCCTGTTGTAGCTGTATATAAGTTGATCTGATTAGGTATAAATGTTCATTTGAATTGATCGACATCAAAACTGATCGCCTGAGCGTATCTTTTTTTTCAGCCACAGTAGGGATCCTTAGTTTACCTTTTTTCCATTATAAAAGACAGGAATCAGTCCTTAATTTAATTAATTTATTTTATTCATAAAAACAGTGAGAAGGTTTTTTTGCTGCTCTAAAAGCTTCAAAAAATAATGGAATGAAACTGCTCCTTCCTTAAATCTTTTGGCAGTCTGAAAGATGCCCAGTCCAGTAGCTTGCTTTGTACTTGACTTTGCAGAAGCTCAGAATTAGGTATATAGTATTGAATGAAGTGAAAGGCAAACCATTCTATCGAGAAATTATCTGCACTTCTTGAAAGGAAGGCATGTGGCCTATCATTTCCTCTTGATAACAAGCCAAGTATTAGTCTTCCAAATTGTTTGCTGGAAATTTGTGGATGTAGGAGACTCTTTCTAAGAGATGCTGTAGTTTATAAAGAAATTGTACTACAGCATTATCCCAAGACAGAACTGATAAACATATTTCTGAAATCAAGTATAGACCTATTATATCCTGATGCTATAATATGCGCCCAGCATAGAGAATAGATTGAATGTAACTGAAAGTCATAGGGAACATTGTTGAACTGAAATACGAATCAAGGTAGTACCATCATAGGCATTTAACAATCACATCTGATAAGTTAGCATGCCCACATCCACTTAGAGAGTGGCAATTTGCCCAGAAATTTTTCAGAAATTCTTTTTAAAAGGTAGCTTCTGTATTAGCCAACGCACTCTGACTAATTTAAATGTAGAACTGATGTGCTACTCATTCCTTTGTGTATACAGAATATTATACATCATTAAACTGCTTTTTATGATCATTTATATTAAAAAAAGTTTTATGTAAGATAACTTTAAATACATTGCTTTTTAAAATTTCAGCTTCGACAGCTATCACGTGTTAACCATCCAAATATTGTCAAGTTATATGGAGCTTGTTTAAATCCAGTAAGTAGCAACTTTTGGACAGTCTCTTTATTTAAGTGAAATATCTGTATCTGTTTTAGTTTTATTTGGCTTATTTACTTATTCTAAGTTGGATTTTTCATTTATGAGAAAAGCAGTCCTTTCACATTTAGTTTGAAATAGACAGGTTTCCAGTTTCCATTCCAGCTTTGTTCTATAGATTTATTGATCAGTATTTCATTACTCTATTCTGATTCTAAATTAAATGAAGAACTTCTAAAACTTATTTTATTTATCCGCATGCATATATGTTAAAAACTGAAACATATTGTAGATGACCACAATATTATCAGGAATTTTAATAAGTGTTAATGTGCATACGCAGTTGTGTACTTGAATAAAGCAGAAAATAAGAAGAAAAATAGAGCAATTACATATCTGACCAAATCTGTATATGTAGTTGTTTCTGCAGTTTTAGGATTAAAACAGAATTATATATTATTAAAATAAGATGGGAGCATTTCATAAGAATCCTTGTTCTAAATACTTCTTTCATATTAAAAAATAATAATAAATTGGTCTGCTTTTTTTCCTCATTAGGTTTGTCTTGTAATGGAATATGCTGAAGGAGGTTCTCTCTATAATGGTGAGCATCATTTTTGAATTGCATTGTCCAGAACACTGCCTAAAATGTTGCCACCTAATTTTATGTTAATACATTATTGTGTAACTTTCCTATTTATTATAATAATTTTATTCTGGGTTGAATTTTATTGTTACACTTATAGCTTTTGTTAAGCATGAGGATCTGCCTCATAGAGCAAGTGGTATACTGGATGAATTGGTGGGTCGATGGAGAGATTTAGATTTTTACCCAATTCAGGCTGTAACAATTCCTTTAAAATAAAGCTGATGATTTTTTTCCTTTTGGGGGCTGAGAGGCATTCCTGATCTTGTAGTGATGACTCAGCAGCAAATGAGATTGAGACAAAAAAAATAATTGAAATGTTATTAACATGTTCAACAGATACTGCAAATCAGTTGTAATATAAAGAAAGGGGAAGCCAGAAATTAAATATTTACCTACATTACTTTTATGAATTTTTTTTCTTTTTCTCTGTTATTTATAAACAGATTATTTCTGGTCACACAGTTAATCGTTTTTCCTGTAAGTCATACTAACATTACAGTTTGTGACGTTTGGAGGTCTGTGAGGGGTGTACCCAAGATTTTTGTTATAGAAGCATAGGAATAAAAATAATTTCTGTTGTGTACTTCGTAAATCATGGAGCACCTTTCAGAAATAGTATTCCCATTTTATATCTTCTGTAATGTACAATAAAATTCTTTTTAGTTTGTACCTTTGTTTTTCAGTCCTACATGGTGCTGAGCCTCTACCTTATTATACTGCTGCACATGCAATGAGTTGGTGTTTACAATGTTCCCAAGGAGTAGCATACCTTCACAGCATGAAACCGAAAGCACTCATACACAGGGACCTAAAACCACCAAAGTAGGTTTTCAAGAATTCTGTAAGACACTGTCATTCTTAAAGGCTTTTTTTGTAATAAACCTAGAGAACATTGTGGTTTGTAATAGTAATTCTCAGGTGCAATCTAAGTTACTTGAATGTTATATAAATATATTTCATTGTCAGTAAAGGGTATAATTTTTATTTTTTATGACATTTATATGCTGCTCACCTCATTATAATAAAGCAAGCTTTGATAATCTTGATAATCAGCTGTAATTGCAGGAGATCTAAAGCTTATTTATGATATTGTGATTAAAATTAATAACATTGATGTATTAGTCTCAGATAACAAGCTCGCAGTCTTTCAGTTAAAATGTGAAAGGAGGAATTAGTTACAAAGGAAACACTGATTGATGTACAGGTCTGTACTCGGGCCTAGATTGTTAAGAACAGTGGGCATCTGTGATCTGTTAAGCAAAGTTACCTTGTTTGTGAAATACATTTTTGCTGTTATATTTATCACTCAGATAAATCACTTGGACATATTTTCTGTGTTGCCCACCAAAATAAAAGCAAGATAAAATGAAATATAAAATTATTCTTTTAAAAGTAAATAGAGTGGGATGACTCATTGTTGCTAGGTGGGGTATGTTCACTAGAAGGGGGATATTGCTTTTTTATTTTTTTTTTATATATTGCTTTTTTTATATTTTATATCTTTGTTAGCCAGCCAGAGTCACTGAGAAATGAGTTGGGCAGGTATAAATTTTCTTAAATGAATGAACGAATGGTTAAAACTAGATATTGAGAATAGTTGTTCCTGTAAAATCAGTCTTGATCCTGATACATTGCAGTTACTTGTTTTTGCATTCAAGAACCTAGTTGCTCCATTCAATTAGATTGTACTGCACAGTAGAATAAACATTTCCTTCTCTCTTATACTAAAGCACATTGTAATTTCTTCAATGTTGATTGACCTCTGTCTTTCCAAATTCACTTTTCTATAATGTTTTTACAAATTATTAATATTAATAAACTTTAAAAAGTATATTGTTTTTAATTACAGTAAGAATCTTATATCTACTTTTCTGTTTTGTATGTTAAATCTACAGACACAGTACATACATTGCTTGGAGAATATTTTCTCTTAGCACTTCATATGGCAAAATACATACTATAACTAAATTCTGTTTATTTTACAGTTTGCTCTTGGTGGCAGGAGGGACTGTTTTGAAAATATGTGATTTTGGTACAGCTTGTGATATTCAGACTCACATGACCAATAATAAGGGCAGTGCTGCTTGGATGGCACCTGAAGTTTTTGAAGGTAACGAAGTGTTTTGAAACTGACTACCATTCTCAAGTAATTTTTGTAGTAATTTTGATGCAGAGATTCATTTGGTGCAGATATACTTTTTTCTGTTGTTTATAAAGATATTTCAGAAGCCAGTAAAAAAGACACAGTCAACTGAGTAGTTATGAGGTGACTTATATTGTGAAAGTTTACCATTTAAATTAATGCTGTTTAAGTATCCTAATTTAAATTACATAATTGGAATAGAATGACTTACAGTATATATGAGTAAAGGAATCTATATCTGTAATGTACACCTGTATGTAGCCCTACAATCATTAAATGGAAATATTACACTATTGTATTACAAACTATTGTATTACAAACTTATTAGCACTGAAGTGCCTTTGACTAAATTTTAAATAGTAAATATATTTTTTCAGTATGTTTCAAATAAATAATCTATTAAGAAAAAAATTCAATTGTTATACTGGAATACTAGAAAATATCAAATACGATATTTGAAATCAACTTTTTTCAAGCTTTTTTCATTAATAAGTTAAATTGATGTAAAATTTAAATCATGAAAGTTGTATAATGGGTTTTGCATTCAATATTACAATAAAACAGGGTTATAGTGGCAATTAGTCAACATATGATCATAAAATTCCTCTCTTCTTGTACTTTGAGGTTTGATGCTATGAATCACATTGTGTAATTGAAGAAAAATAGAGATGGTTTTTTCATTGAACAACATGTGCATGAATATGTAAGTCATTGGATTCACACCCATTTGTATTCTGTTAGAAAGCACATGTTTAAATCAACCTGTTTTACAGTATAGTGAAGAATCAATGATAGAATTGGTTACAACCAGATTAATTTAATATTTTTATTATAATTAAGACAACACCTATAATCTTGTTAGTAATAGAGTATATTTAACTAAAAAACATGTATAAATTATCCTTTTCAGGTAGCAATTATAGTGAAAAATGTGATGTATTCAGTTGGGGTATTATTCTTTGGGAAGTAATTACTCGCAGAAAACCTTTTGATGAGATTGGTGGTCCTGCTTTCCGGATCATGTGGGCAGTTCACAATGGTAAGCTCAAATTTTAAGTGACGAACAAGTGTCTTTGTGGAAAATGCTGCTGAATTTTGCCACTGATTTTCTATATAGTATTCTAGATGTGCTGATGCAAAAAAGGACATGTTATATGTTTGGCTTGCCTCCACCATCTTCAATGCATAATTTGGTTGACTAACAGATATATAGGGCTCCCTTAACATCCTACCCTAATACCTGAGGAAACTGACAGATCTGAATGGCCTTCTGAAAAGTCACTGTAGACATGTTGGTGGCAAATCTGATTGTTTTCACTTATATTTGCCTCAGTTTCATAGACAGCCAAGGCTAAAGTTTAATAGAAAATAAAAAGACAAAATGCAAGCCTCTCTTCTTGCCTCTTATTATTTTACTTAATAACGCGTCTTCGTACTTTTGTATACACTGGGGACAGCTAAATATAAAAAGAATATTTTTTAATACGGGTTAGAATGAAACAGACACTGACTTTTGTTTTGAGTTAGGCAAAACAGCCCCATCCAAAATCTTCCATTGATAGGTCTATGTTGGATCTGCCTTAAGGAGACTAACTGAATATTTTGAATGTTCTGGATCAGCAAACAATGATCATTTGTAAAAAGAGTGGCCTTTTTATTCATTCCAAGATTACAAAAATAGGTAGAATTGTGTTTCTTATACGTACCATGTGTTCATCCTTTTTCTCTCAAAAACATTAGAAGGTCCCTAAATGAAAATAGTGAAGTGGTTGGAGTAGGCTGTTTATTTTTTTACTTTTTCACATATTGCATGCACAGTTAACCAATTTTTCTCCTTCATATAGACTTGTGTGCCTGTTTGTGCTACTCCTATGGGAATAACATTAGAATTCATCAATAAAACATACTATAAATAATCATTCCCCTTTGATTTCAGTTTTAAAAAAGCAAGAAAACATTTTGCTAGACAGCAATGCTAAACCAACCAAAAACAGGTTTAAATCTTCCCGGGAAAGTACACAAGAGGACACACAGAATATATATACTCTAGCATTTACAAACTGAAGCCAACAAGCTCTCAGATCTAATACTTTGTATTTGTATTTGTATTTATAGAATATATTCTGAAAATTCAGAGATTTGAACATGAACAAAATACAAACACAGTGCAGTCTTCATAATGCAATTCATTATTTGAAAAAAGTTTAACTTTATTAGAAATGTTTATGTAATGCAATAATGAATGCATATAACTTGCCTAAAAACAAAAAAAGGTACATCAGGTATAATAAACATATTATACACTACCTATTAAACACTTCCTATTAAATCTAAATTCCTCAAAGTCCTTCTGGATTTTGGACTTGAGGTGGAAAAAAATAAACTTTGATTTTGGGTTTTGCTAATTAGATAGATTTGTTGTTATAGAAATGGCTAGTACATATTACTATGTAAAAGTAAAAAGTTAATGTTATATGTTATTACCTTATTCTACCATGCTAAAAAAAGTCAGAATTCAGTGTGTTTCTCTTATTTTTCCCTTTTACCTACACTTTTTCCTCTTCCCTTTTTTCTTTTCTACTTTCCCATTATTTATTTTTTTTCTTTGTATTTTATATTTTGATAAAAGTTGAGAGGCTCAGAAACCTAAATTCCTCGAAGAAATAATTTTAAAAAGCAGTAAGCCTATTTCTAGGCATGCTGGCCATTGAAATTGGTCTTTATCAGAGCTTATTTTGGGATCAGCCTGACCTACTTCTAATGCATGTGCAGCCTCTCAATTAGTTTACGTAAATTCATGTGATATAGCAGTGCAGTAATATTTTCTTACAACCATAAATTTAGACGCGCTTTCAACCCTACTGCTTTATCACCCCTGCCAATATCAGCCAACAGTGGCCAAGATGGAGCCTGTCTCTGCTGCTCTATTAGTCAAACTAGAAACACTTTGAGGGAGAAAACAGCGCATTTATAGTATTGGCATAGCCAGATCAGTCTATTTTCTAAAGCTTCTGATGGCCAGACAAGGAATAATGGATGGAAACTGAACAAGGAGAGATTTAACCTGGAAACAAGGAGAAACTTTGTGACAGTGAGAACAATCAACCAATGGAACAGCTTGCCCTCGGAAGTTGTGGGAGCGCCATCAGTTGAGACTTTCAAGAAGAGATTGGACTGCCATTTGTCAGAAATGGTGTAGGGTCTCCCGCTTGGGCAGGGGGTTGGACTAGATGACCTACAAGGTCCCTTCCAACTCTGATTACCTGTGTCCAACCGCTTTGTTTCGAGGATAGGACAACTATTTTTCCTCAAGCTTGGGACAAAATCTATGGAACACAGGTTTAAGTTTGAAATATTGAAATGTGGTGCTTATATCTTACTCCTGATATAATATTATATTATAGCCATATTATAATAAAGCCATATTATACTTATTTTTGTTCTTCATATATATAACAGTTTGAAAAAGAATGCATAGACATCATCAGACTCCTACTTTCATTAATTCTAGTTGGACCAGCAATAAGAATTGTAGTCAAACAATGCCTGAAGGCTAAGTATTGCAAGCACTGCTAGTTTAGAAGAGGTCCAGCATTTTCTCATTTGAATATGAATTTCAGTTCAAATTTTGTTTTGGAAACTAGTCTCTTCTTCATCATGAGTAAATCAATAAAGGGCAAAATATTTTTTTATGATCATGATTATGACAAGTTTCGATGTGTAAAGTTGGATAGGGAAACAGAATAGTCTCAGCAAATATTTACCAAGTCTTCAAGGATAGGTTAGTTCAGTCAAATTAGAGCCAAATAATTTCTTCAGAAATGCACATAATTCTTTAAAATGTTACTGTTTATAAACATTGTATATTTTTAATAGGTACACGGCCACCGCTGATAAAAAATTTACCAAAGCCTATTGAGAGCTTAATGACTCGGTGTTGGTCTAAAGATCCTTCACAGAGACCTTCCATGGAGGAAATAGTCAAAATAATGACACATTTGATGCAGGTATAATATTTAAATCTTAAATATTGCTGAAATAGACTGGTTTCTAGAAGGAATGTAAAATAGAAGATGTGAATTTGATAGAGTGAAGACAAATTTTGGAAGTGAGTAGAATATCTTTCATGACATTCTGAGGGACCTAAAATAATAAACCTTCTGAAGTTTGCAATAATATTTAATCAGCAAGTGTAATCAGCATTTAGCAAGTGTAAAATACATGGAATTAACACATACTTTCCACAAAACCAAACCCAATCTAGTGCTTTGTTCCAAAATCAAACTTGTTTTCTTATTCCTGCCCTTTCTTTCTTTCTCTGACACAGTTGTAAAGAGGAATAATCTGAAAGACGATAAAAGGAAGGACAGGAAGGTGTTGCATGGATTTTTTTTTTAAACTAAGTGTAGTTCTGGTGCTATAGTCCAAAACATTTGGAGGATACTCAAGGTCTCTACGTATGTTTAAAAGTGTGGGTTCTTAAAAAGCCAGAAAAATAAATGATTTTGGTTAGATAAGCAAATTAATCAGAGATCTCTTGGTTCAAATGAAGCTTTTCATTTGTAGAGAAATAGAAATTTCTGATTCATTGTAGCCATACTAGAAAGGTATATTTTTATTGATACAATAAATATCATTTTTTCAGTGCTATAAATAACAGAAAAATTGAATTTGATTTTAAAAAAAGTAATATATTTTAGCCCATTTTGTTATTAAATACCTTTAGTTAATTGCTTATCCTGCTTTGGCTTTTCATGTTATAATTATTAAATAATAAATTCACAACTTACAGCATTATTTTGGAAACAAATTGAATTTAGCAGCTTTTAGATACTTTTCTTACAAATGGTCCTTGTAATAAGGGAAATTACAAGATTCTAGTCATATATTCTTCTTTCATTGCAGTATTTTCCAGGAGCTGACGAACCTCTACAGTATCCCTGTCAGTATTCTGATGAAGGCCAAAGCAACTCTGCTACTAGTACTGGTAATCAGATTGCCGTATTTTTCGGTGTGTAAGACTCACTTCCCACCCCAAAAGTGGATGGAAATGTCTGTGCATCTTATACAGCATATATTGCCAAAGCCCCACCCATCCGCCGGCCCCCACCCTTCGGCCTCTGCCTCCCAGCAATTTGTCTCCTTGCAGCAAACAGCAAAAAGCCTGGTCAGCTTCAGCACAGTCTGATTAGCACCAGCAGCTGATTGGCAGTTGGATTAGCTTCCCCACGATCACCTGTTTCAGGCTGCAGGGATTACCATTGCCTATTGCCGTTTCCGCACACCCCATTTTCAGCCTCCGCATCCCATTTTCAGCCCATTCTGGGCAGCGGAGATCAGAACGGGTAGAAAATGGGGTGCACGGAAGCTGAAAATGGGGCATGGAAGCCAAAAATAAGATGCGGAGGCTGAAAATGGGGCATGCAGAGACAGCAGTAGGTGATGGCAATCCCTGCAGCCTGAAACAGCTGATTGTCGGGAGGCTGATCCAACAGACAATCAGCTGTTTGTGCCAATCAGGTTTGCTGATGCTTACCAGGCTTTTTGCTGTTTGGTGCAAGGAATCAAATTACTGGGAGGCAGAGGCAGTTTTTTTTTCTTGTTTTCCTCCCCAAAAGCTAGGTGAGTGTCATACTTTGGAGCGTCTTATACTCTAAAAAATACGGTATATGTTTCAGATATCAAACTCAAACATTTTAAGCCAGGAAGCATAATCTTTTACTCACAAAGAAACACATTGTTAGTGGGAGGAAGCTTCAGGGCTACAGTGGTCAAGGCAAGGATATCAGATACCAGGGCTGTGGCACAAGTGCACAGAGCTGAGATTTTTCAGTGTTTAGCTTCTATGGGGACACTGAGGATATTACAGATTTTTTAAAAATCACATAATCATAACTTTAACTAAATATTTTTTAAAATCACAGGTTCATTTATGGACATGACTTCCACAAATACCAGTAACAAAAGTGATATCAACATAGAAGCAAATGATTTTCAAGGAACTGCTACGAATGATACCATTAAACGTTTGGAAACAAAGTTGGCCCAACAGATGAAAAATTCAGCAAAGCAGGTGGTAAGAATGTAGAAATTTGTATTTGAGATCATTTCTTTTAAAAGCAAAATGGTATGATAATCCTTTATTTATAAAGTTATGAGTAGGATGGCGCCCTCAAATATCATTTTCAATCCTTAAAATCAGACTGCTAAAATTTTGGTAACTTCCTAGCTACTGTTGTTATTTGGCCTTACCCACCCAAAACTTTTTCAGATTCCCAGAAAACACAGAAGGAAATCCTAACTTCATCCATTTCAGGAAACCAAAACTTTGCTTTATCTATTGTGGGCCTTGTGGTAACAAAATAACATTTAAAAAAATAAAACCTTCCACTCCTAAAAGCAGAAGATGATTTGCCCCAGGTATAAATGATATTAAGAGTCTTCGTGGACTATTTTTAAAGCTTAGAATGAAAAAAGATAGAAAATATATATTTGTACAGTTTTTCTATGATAATGTATAGGTTTACAAAATATTAAATGCTTCCTTGTGGCTTTTCTCTTCCTGTGTTGTAATATTTATAGGTTTTCATAACATTTTCAGTATTAAAAATGAAAAATTATTGTAATTTTTGTTTATTTCTGAAATCAGTACAATTATATTTTCACAGGGAGAATCAGGACGTTTGAGTTTACCTCCATCTCGTGGTAGTAGTGTGGAAAGCTTGTCAGATGTTCGTGGGCGACCACAGTCAGCTCATGTTTCAGGAGAAGGCAAGCGAATGAGTGCTGACA
This sequence comes from Hydrophis major, assembly GCA_033807585.1. Lineage (NCBI taxonomy): Eukaryota > Metazoa > Chordata > Lepidosauria > Squamata > Elapidae > Hydrophis > Hydrophis major. The sequence goes on along the minus strand of CM066328.1, from coordinate 292,466,408 downwards.
TGTCAGAAATTGAAGCAAGAATTGCTGCTTCTGCAGGTAAAGGTATTATTTTTTAATTTCCCAATTGTTTTTAGGAGTACTTTTGGCATTTTGAGAATATATTGTGCACCTGTACAATAGCTACATTCCATGGCTGTTGCCACTCCATAACACTCTCATTTCTCCCAAACAAAGCAGTCAGACTAAAAGGAGATTAAGTTGTTGCAAAGTTGAAATACGAATTGCAAACCAGATAACTTTTTTTAAGATTGCAGCATTCTCCTTTAAATGCCAGTTCCGCAGAAGCAAAGTGGTGAGAGCCAGGTACCATAAACATGATGAGAAAAAACAAGCATTTAAGGCAAATGTTGGAGTAACATTCCAAAATGCCAAATCTCATCTTTGTCCCATCAGAAATAAGCAAAAGCAAAATGCTTGAAGGAAGACAATGGACAAAATAAGTGAAGTATATTTGAAAATAATGATGGTACTGGAGGCTTATGTTTTGTAATGTAATAGGTTTTAAAGAAATTGTCCATGGACATTCTGCTGCCTGCAAACACCACATTATAATTTCAATAAGCTTCTAAGATTTTGATGTATAAGAGCTAAAATAAGGAAAATCATATACATTTCCCTGCAAGTCACATGTTGGATTGCATTTTATGTTAATTCCTTCCCAAATGTTACAAAACATTAAGATCTTTGTGTGAACAAGCATAAGCGCATTATCTGTGTCCTATAATACCGCCAGACATTGTCATCCTTCAATATAAACACTGACTTTTTCAATGGAGGCCTTTTTCTTTCCATGAAGCTTCTTTGTGTAAATTTCATCTCTTGATTTGATAGTGCTCAACAGCTCAGGAATATCCCATAAGCCTTTGGCACAAAAGAGGGAAGGAGATGCATTCTACACAGGAAGCAAGGAAGTCATTGAAATTTTCTAATTTTTGCATCAATAGGATACATCTACTATGTTTCTCATATAATAAGGCCAGGTCTTTTTTTTTTTTTTTTAAGCCCCGAAAAAATGGCTAGGCCGTCTTTTGGGGGGGTGACTTAATTCCCCCCACCTGCATCTTCGGGTGGGCGGCGACAGCTTGGATGTTGACCTCGGCGTTGGTGGGGCACTTCGTATCGGGGTTAATGCAGGCAGCACCATATCCGGGTGTGCAACAAAAGTACTTCCTAATGGCAAGCCCCATCACCACACCATTCCCCCCATTTTGCATGTTTTAATATAGCCTTAATATGGGGGGAGGGGCTTAATTTCATTTCATGCCTATAAAACATGCTGGGACTTCCTATTGCGGGAGGCCATATTGTTGGAGAAACAGGGTACTAAACCAGGCATCTTCTGTCCCTGAGTAGTAGGTCACGGTTTTTGTATAACATTTTTAATTTTGCTAATAATTGTTCATATTTCACGATTATTTGTTGATTAATTGACTGATCAAATTTATATGGATTGCCCATGTTACAAGAAGTGACTCTAGGCAGAGTACCATTATGGGATAATTTTATCAATTTCTTTTGATTTAAGAGCTATTCTAGTGCTAATTTATTATAGCATAAAAATGACTTAATTTGATGGCTATAATGTTAATAAGGTTCAAAATTATAGGCTACAATATGAATAATAAAAATCAAAATTAGTTTATAATAATAGTCCATCAATCTGTATGGTGTATTTCAAATGCTAGACAATGATTGACATTCAAAATCTATTAACATGCCCCGAATAAGGAATCATTTCTTTTTATGAAGTAATCTTTCTCTTTTTATGTCTAATGAATTATTGGCCAAACTTTATAGAAGTTAATTAAATCTCTATCACAGAGATTTAGTCTTTTTTTTTATTCTAAGCATTACAGCAGTGGGTAAATACTGAGAATGTCTTCATACTTCGTTCATGAGCAGTCAAACAGTGATCCTTGTATTATCACTTAATCAAATCCTGTTTGTAATTGATTGACTTGGGCAAGATTAAATGATTCAACTTCCCAAGGCATCCTGCTAAATAGAAAGAAGAAGAAGAAGAAGAAGATAGAATATTCTGAAGAATGAGAAAACAAGGGGGTTTCAGAGAAGTAAAAATTAAAGAAAAGCAAACAAAAATAGGTTTTGGCCCTCTTCTTCATGTCATAAAGTCCAATTGCATTGCCACGTTTTGTGGGTCCCAGACTATTGTTAAATATTTCAATGACCTTTTACCTGTGTTGTAAAGTCATACACACACACAGAGAGAGAGAGAGAGAGAGAGGAACTGTTTCTGGTTTCTTATTCGCTTGACACCAATTTCTGACGTCATTGGGATATATATAGTGAAGATAAGAAGCTGTACTTTAGTGTTAGGATTGGGGGCAGTTTTGACAACATAAACAAGTATAATTATCAGGACAAATTTTCAGATAAAAGGATTTATATCCATATATATCTGTTAGGAAACAAATTTCTTGAATATTGCTTATGTAATAAAAACAAGCTCAGATTTGCAAAATAAATCAAAATCTGTTGTAGCTGGAATATTTTAAGAATAAATTAAATTATATTAGAAGACCATTGGAAGAATCTCACTTGTGTGCTATTATACAGATTGCTGAGAGTAAAGCAACACAACTTAAATCTTTAACTGCAGGGTACAGAATCATTACTCAGATCCATTCCACCAGTTCAACAAACTTGCCCAGAAAAAAAAGTGTCCTTAGTAGGTCATGTTAGGACTCCCTTAGGATATGTTATTATTAGTTGCCGTATTGGTAGCATTTGCTTAATCTAGAACAGGTTCTAACTTAACATTTAAACATCACCTCCTCTGTATATCTTTTTATGTTAACTGGTATCATTAGCAGCTATATTTAATTCCAGTGTTTACTTCAAGCTAGTATTTGTACACCTTCCTAAGTCTATTAATTATGTGACATTATCCTTAATATTATGGCAATAGCTGATTGTGCCTCTTTCACAAGAGTAACAAATTAGTTTACATTTAAAACATCAAAAATATTGAATGTAATAATTTTCAAAAAAAATCAAAAATTTATAGACAAAATATTTGGGTCATAGTATGTACCTTACATTTTGGTTATTTTTTTAAAGAAGTTTAGTTCTGTTAGTTAACTACATTTATTTTGCATCCCAAATTGTGAAGAGCTATGCATTTAATATACATGACCAGAACAGTCCGAAAAAAATTCTAGTTGCTCATAGCTAGGGTTTGTTGTTGTTTCCTTGTTACTCTTTCTATTCTGTTCATTTGAATTTTGTGTCTCTAACTATAACTAATAATGTATATTGTTATAGTGTCGATCCTAGTTATGAATGTGGCTCTTAACAAATGCTTTACTGTTTTAAGCATGAACAGAAAGCTATGCAGTTCAGTCTGCATGTCCTTTGTTTGCATGAGTTTAACCAAATTAAGTTTATAAAAGAGTAGTTCTAGTCTGAATGATTTTGTGTTACCATTATAGTCGTTTGCATGTGTATTGTATGTGTATATATGTTTTTTCAGCCTTTTCCAAACCTAAACGAGGCCATCGTAAAACTGCTTCATTTGGCAACATTCTGGATGTCCCAGAGATCATCAAACCAGGTATTGCATGCCAGCTGTGTGAATCCATTGACACAGATGCTGGAATAATGACTTTAAATACTTTTTGCTCCTGTTCATGGGTGATTGATTACTCACTGGCCAAAAATAATTGAGGAAAGTTTTTTATCACATGTTTATGTTTCATATTAATGAACAAATATGTAGCAAGATTGTTTTTCTTTTTCAATGTAAGAAGATCTCGTCACCATCTTTTCCCTCTCTGGTATTGTGATCAATCTTATTTTAGAAAAGAGGCTCCAAAATCCTGATGTTATTTATTTATTTATTAAATGTATATGCTACCCACCTGAATACGTCAATTAATCCAGTATATTTCATGCAACACTATTCTTACCCCCATATCATACAATCAGTTGGACTTGAAATATTTCTCTTTTTGTCATCTTGGGTATATTAATACCATTGTTTTAAATTCCACATTAAAACATTAACACAAAAAAATCAGTTCCAAATTAGAGCAATGTTGTAATTGAAAGTCTATAATATAGAAAGTTGTGCTTTTAAAGTCGGATTTCTCAACTATTACTATTGATTCAGGAGCAACAAGTATTTACTGTTTAGATTACTCTGTTTGTTTGGCTGTGCTTGAGCTGTTTGCCAAAAGCCTGTAATAGGTACCAGCAAAAAAAAATGCTTTAGCCTAACCACCTGCTTCAACTCATTCTATTGGTTTGAGTTTCTCCTTTAATGCAGTTCAGTCTTCACTGAACACAACTTTCCTGAATGAAAATATACATTTTCAGTTATAATTCTACTTTAATCTGACTTATTAATCTTATGTGTGAGCATGATAAGTGTTTCTGCAATCCCTATCTTAGGTTCCCTAAATTCAAAAATGTTATTAATCCAAACTCAGTTAGAATATTCCAGCTACTTTTTACAAATTTATTTCAGCTGAGCTATTTCTAGAAAGTGAACGCGGGCATCATTATTACAAAACAATGGACAAATCATCTTGAGGTTTTTCCTGAATTGCTAGGTTTTGTAAATCTGTTAATGAACTACTGATTAATCACCTTTGAGGCCCATGCTAAATTACTCAGACTGCAGAGCATTTGCATAGCTCTGCTAATAAACTACGGCTTTAATAAAAACATGTTTTATGCATCAAAAAGTATAATATTTGGGGAGCGGTGATTTAGTTGCCTGAAAAGGTGATACATGTCTTTCTCTATACTTCATACTTTCCAGAAGTTCAAAAACTTTGAACCTATATGCAAATTTTCCCATATAGTCAATAATATCTCTTTTGGTGAAAAAGTAACACACAATTTTGATCAATCAAGCATAATCCTATTTTAAAGAATTGTACAAGTTGCAAAGCCCTGAGCTTTTGTATTTACTTTGCCTATCTTCTCCAGTCAATTAGTGGAAAACGTGTAAAAAAGCTGCTAATAACTACAACTAGGTGACCAAAAAAAACCCTTTTATCTCCAAATTTTCTTCTGTGTTCTCCAAAACGAACTGAGGACATCTGACCCAACAAAGCACCTTAAATACTTTGTAGCCTGCATTTCAAAAAGTAATTTGATTCAATACTCTCCAATTCATACTTTCGAAGCTCTGCACAGCCTTACTCTATAACAGAGAAAATTCACTGGTTAAATTGATTGAGTTGGAGACGTGCCCCTTCCATCAATTTTTTTTCATTTTTCCACCCATCTTGTCCTTCTGGTAGCTCTTCAATACCCTATCCTGGAAGGGAATGTGGTGAACCACAATGTTAAAACACTGGGCTGATGATCATCAGCCTCACGTTCAAAATCCATCGCCGCCCTGGAACCAGTGAGCTCCTGTCACAGACTCCAGCTCTTGCCAACCCAGCAGTTCAAAAGTGGGCAACCACAAGTAGATAAATGCCACTGTGGTGGGCAATTCCATGGGACATGAAAGAAACCCCCAAATGCTCATCCCCCTGGGCAATGGTAATGTCACCAGCAAATCCTTTTGCCACGGAAGTACTTTAATGCTCTAATATGGAAGTATTTGTATTAGTATTACCCTATTCTGGAAATCAGAACTCCCTTCTGATTGGTGCCTGGGTACAAAATTGCCTGATTTAAAAGTATTCCCATTTTGAATTTTTGCTTCATGTAACAGGAATAAAACTGCAAAACTTCATCTTAACCTGGGAAGATTTTCGAGAGGGCAGAGGATAAGAAAGGCACAAATATATTTTTCCACTCTTGCATCTATTGGACACATTCCAAAATATTAAGCAACATACTGTTTTTTAAAAAAGATATTTAATTGTTTACAGTACTTAAGCTTCCATTCCCTTCATCTCACTGAATTTTTTATTGAAATTAAAAAATACCTACACAGATATATTTATTGGAGAGTTTAAAAAGTAAACCCTTAATACATTTTTAGATGTAAAATGTTTTTATATATTTTAGAAGTTAGAATATTTTAAAAATATTTTTCAATAAAGTTAAAAGGAAGTAATACATTGTAAAAAGCTGTATGAGGGACATTCGGAAATTATGTAAATGATAGCCATAATTGAATTCCATGCTAGAATAGTTGCTACTGGTCTGTTCATGTAACACAGTCTTCAAAGACTAAGTTTCTAGAGTGTTGTGTCAGCTGTTAATTTCAACTTTGGGATGTTTTCTTTGTGGACAGCTGATATCACATCCCAAGAACAAAGACCATTATAATACCAAAAGGCAGAGAAAACTTTTCTTTGCCTTGTCAGGTCATCATATTTTTTTATGGATCTATTGACTATCTATGTATTTTTTAATACATTTGATAATATTCAGAGCTGTGACTAAAAACAAGTTAGCTTTTTAAAACTTTAGTGCTGATTTGAAGAGCTATTTCTGCATTGGATCCAATCAGTGCAGTTGATTCTTTCTCAAATAAGAAATCTAAGAACACCACAAGCTGGACAAAAATCTCGTAAACAATTTTGGAAGCTGCACTTTTTCACTAATTAACCAAGGAAACTATACAACTGGCAACCTTGGCATGAGAAATCCCCATAACATAACCTCCTTGAAATAGATGTCATTATCAGAGCCAAAGCCACCCCCACACTTGCCCACCCAACACTTAAGCCTATTAAAGCACCACTGACAGAAGATGGTGAAGAAAAGTGACTCTATTCATGGGACAGGAGGATTTACTGCTTTAGGATAGGCTTTCTGTTGACAAGCTGGTGGGTGGGTGTGGCAGCTGTCTCTGCTCTCCCCTCTCCTTCGCATATACAAACAGACTCCTTATCTCCTTGCTGGATTTGTACACACTGTTGCAACATTCTTACTTCATGTAAATTCAGTAGTTTCTTTTTTCCTTCTCATCCTAGCAGGCAACGGACAACAGAGGCGCAGATCCATTCAAGATCTTAGTGTAGCTGGAACAGATTCCAACCAGGTAAATTATCCAATGCGGATGATTCCTTTAAAATTGCCTGAATTTTATAAATTTAAGAAATGTATGTCACCTATCAAACTGAATATCTAAAAACTGGAATATATAAATATATCTAAGGACAACTAGGATTGGGAATATATAATGTAAATTGTGAAAGCTCATTCTCCTTTAAAGAAAATCCATTTAATTTAACAAAAAAATGTACTTTTTCTTTCAGCTTGGCCTTTACCAAGCTTATAATTTTGTTAATAATCCATTGAATAATCCATTGAAAGAGTTAGTTCTAGGTAAATTACATTTAAAAGACTACATGATTTACAAATTGAAAATGCAAGATATGATTATCAAACTGTTGTGGACTAAGTATTTCTTGGGTTCAGTAAAGTTTTGATCCTCTCTTGGAAATATATGCAAATGTATTCAGTGAGGCTTGTGTCAAAAAAGGATGCTTAGAACTAGAACTTTGATTAATTTAACACTTGTGTTTCTTTACTGCTAAATACTGAGCATTGATATATATTTAAAAAGTTACTATGGCTTAGTGGTTAAGGGAAATAAAAAATAAGATAAAATGTTACAAAATATTTCTTACATGAGTGTGTACAGATACAGAGTAACTCATTTGTATTAGTTGATGGTTGAAAGTGAAAGCACTAAAGGAAGAAGGGAAAAACCGCTATTATAAACAATTTTTTTATGCAGAACTTATGCTTTGAGTAACATTTTTAAATGGTAATTTTTAGAGTATGAATGCAGGACAGAGGTAGGCTGCTGCAGGTTCGGATGGGTTCGCTGAACCCCTTGTTCCGATTCTGCGTGGTTCAGAGAACCGGCAAATTGGCCCTGCCAGCTGTTTTTGTGCGAAAAACGGTCTTAAAAGCCCCCCAAAACAGCTTGAAAACAGCCATACAATAGCCTGTTTGGGGGGCTCTTTTCAGGCCGATTTTATCTGGAAGAACATCCTGAAAAAGGCCCAAACAATAGCCTGAAAACAGCCTGAAAATGGCCTGTTTTTCTGGCTGTTTTCAGGCCATTTTTCCAACGAAAATCAGCCTAAAAATGGGCGGGGCCAGCCAGTGATGACTGAATCCTAACTGTTCCTTTGAAGTGAGTGGCTGGGAGGTGGGGCTGGGTGTGATGAGTGACATCACCCACCCAGCCACATGATCAACCGGCCATGCCTACCCAGCCAGATTACCAGTTGTTAAAAAATTTTCAGCCCACCACTGATGCAGGGTTTATATGCAGTTATAGGTGGATATGACCTTTGTAATTTCATGATTAAATTGGAGGAGAGTGTCTGTGAACATATGTTTGCACACAAAATCCTTGATTTCGCAAATCAAGAATCATAAAAATTGAAGTAGAAATCAGATTCAGCATATACATTTATAAACAGCATTTATAAGCTTTCCAAACAATGTGGCTACTTTAGTGCTTCAGAAAAAAAGTTTATGCCATACATGGTGTAAAGCACCTTTTTCAGATTTGTTTGCCAGCCTGTTATATTTATTAAGAAAGTAGCCCTTAGATTAATCAAAAGCTGTTTTAGTTTAGAATGATTGTGGCTGGTGACATAATCAAATAAGAAAAAAACAATAGTTCTCGTGGCAACAATTCAGATGGCAGAAAAAAAAGGATGTTTCAGATATAATGCCTGACATGTAGAGTTCACCATACTGTTGAGTAAATCATCCGATGACATGTTGCCTTCCCTGCTACATACCATGTTCATTTCAGTTTTTATATACGTTTTAATCAAATTTTCTTCGATTAAGTTCCTTTTATTTATGTGGTGTTAAACAGGTATCAAGACTTAGGGCCAACCTCAACATAATAATAGTCATCCTTTTAATGAATTAATGTTGGGAGGCAAGTCCACTTCTTAGTATTCCTCCCACACTCATGGCCTCTGTTTAAACAAGCAAGTGGAAGCCATGGCTAGGAAGGCTTTTGCTCAGCTTCAGCTGGTGCACTATCGTTACTGTACCTGTGTTAAGATGTCCTCATCGTCATTTTTCTGTAGACTACATATTTTTTAAAAATAAGAAGCTCGAATTGGTGCTAAATACAGTGGCACAGGCACTCACTGGCAGTCACTGCTGAGAGTATGTGACACCAGTATTGCAGGCCCTGCACTACTTGCCTGTTAGTTTCCAGGATTGATTTTAAAACTTCTGGTGCTAATCTATAAAAGCCCTTATTGCCTGGCTGCAGGTTATTTACAAGGCCATCTCTTCCCACTGGAATCAGACCAACTTCTGTGATCAGGAAAGTGAGCTCATTATTCCCCATTATCAGGAGACTAGGAGAGCCAATACTCAGAGGCATCATTTTTAAAAAATGGCTTCCCACTTCAGATTAGGTTAGCCCCAATCTTCGTTTGCAGTTACTTTTCATATTTTATTACTATGCCCATTATTTCTAAACTTCCAAGAGTCTGATTAAAATGCAACAAGGTGATAGTCTAATAGATAATGAATATATACTCAGTGGCAGTGCTATTTAGAACATGCTACTTTTAAAGCTGGTATACAGCCATCAAGACTAATAGTCTTTAGCAACAGCAGTCGCACTTAGACTTATATACCACTTCACAGTGCTTTACAGCCCTCTCTGAGTTGTTTACAGAGTCAACATATTGCCCCCAACAATCAGGCTCCTCATTTTACCCACTTCGGAAGGATGGAAGGCTGAGTCAACCAATGAGAATTGAACTCTGGCAGTCGGCAGAATTAACCCACAGTACTGTGTTCTAACAACTGCACCACCACAGCTCTAATTCTTTCATGAATTTTTCTAGTCCCTTTCCAAACTAGTAGCCATCAACATATCCGATGGGAGAAAGTTCAAAAAGTTACGAATTTTTTAATGTTGTTCCATGTAGTGGTCCTGAATCTCCCTGCATTTAATTTCCACAAATAAACATATTTTTAGAAGTCAGATAAAAGAAAGGAGAAAAATAAAATCTATGCACTTTTTTTCCTTATTTGATTTTATATACTATGCACCCTCTTGTCCAATTTCCTTGTAAACTAGAAAGCACCAGACTATAAAAAACCTCCTAAATTGGTTTTCCCTTCCCCCATTTGGTACTTTTTTAACTATATAATACAGTTTTTAAGATGCAGTAAAGCATAACTATGCTAGGCAGAAGTTCTAATAGGTCACTAAAATGTCTGCATTGGACCACAGTTGGTTTTGCTTGTAGGTGAGGTAAAGATAACAAAATCTTTGTGTGATTAATTAATCTGCAGAAGAACTTTGTATTTACAGTATTGTCATTTGTTTGCATTAGTAGTAAGAGTTTGTTTATTTTTAATTATTGCTATAGGATAGCAGAAACAGCAGTAGATCATCTAGTCCTAGTGTGAGAATGATCACTACCTCAGGACCAACATCAGAAAAGCCTGCTCGTAATCTACCATGGACCCCTGATGATTCTGCAGGTAAAACAATCCCTGACCCTATGTTTATCATTTAATGCTTTGAAGGAGTGTTGGTAATTAACATGGTAATGTATATTCACCAGGCCTGAAAATTACAATTTTAGATTGCAACTATAAAGTTGTTGATAAACATTGCTGAGCATCTGTCATGGGCTAAATGAGGATATTGTTATAGCCACACCATCTTTGCTTGGTTCTTGTATGCTTCACACCCCTGTAAATAGAGTGGAGGGGGAAAAGTAATGACAAGTGCCATCATATACTATTTAAGAGTCCCATTGCTACTCCTAGTCATGAAGGGAGAATAAGGCAGATGCTATCAGGGACTGACCTGCCTACTGGCCTGCCCTTTTTCACATGGTGCTGGATCATGAGTGGATATTTTAAGAGAACTTGCAAAGTTATAACCCAAATGTTGAAGTTAGATGGCTACTTTTTGTTACAATATATTTGGTAAACTATGGTGCATTTAGAAAGCATTCAGACCCCCTTCATTTTTGCCCATTTTGTTACACTGCAGCCTGATTCTACAGTGGTTGAAATTCATTTGTTTGTTTTTCATTAATCTACAACTGCTGCAAAGAGTCTGAATACTTATGCCAATGTGATAATTAAGTTCTCTTCACTTTGTCGTTATGGGATACTGAGTGTAGATTAATGAGGGGGGAAAATGAATTTCAACAACTGCAGAATCAGGCTACAGCATAACAAAATTGACAAAAGTGAAGGGGGTCTGAATACGCGCTGTATTTTAACATAAAATAAGCAAAGACATTGATATATAAATTAGAACAATTGTATATATTTTCAGTTAAGGCAGACTAGAAAGCAATGCTCATATAATGTTCATGCATTTTTCTCCATTGACAGACCTGAAATCTAGTATGAAAAGTTACTATTTTATACTCTGTCTTGTGATATAAATACTCATATTGAGAACAAAGAAACAAATGACATATAAGCTATTTCAAGTAACAAAATAATTTCAAATAATGACTCTTAATAAAAACTGATCAATATAGAACAATAGATGACTAGTGGTAATTAAGATCGTAAAGATCAATCATTGGGTATTTAATAAGTTTTCAAAAAAAATAATCATGAGATATATTCTTTGATATCTAATGCCTTTAAACTTAGACAAACATTCCTAGTCCAAGTGCACCATTGGGATGCATTTTATTGTGGACTTTGGCCCCCCAAAGAGACTTCAGGATCAAGTGCCTTTTTTTGAAATGGAGGTGCAGTTTCTTATTCGTTCATATTTCCCTTTGAATTGGGAACAGTATGTGAGCTATGAGTTTCCCACATAGCATATAAACAACACAAAATTCAGAAAATAGAATCCTGAAAAATATACAGATTAATAGTCAAGCATTCTTATTTTTAAAAAATCAGATTTTCCCTTTTATTACCCCGTAAATATCTTTAGGATAAATGCTTGTTAAACAGTTCTGAGAAAATACTACAGGGTGCAGTTGCTGAAAACATGTGAACAAAAATTTCAGATATAACCTTGCTTTTGACTCTATCCTGAAGAAACTTGCATTATTTAGCAACATATACAGTACATATACACTATACAGCCCTGCAGCTGAAAAAAATTGAATTTTTTGTTCATCAAAAAATAATTTATTTTTACAACATAAAATCTGCAAAGTTTATATTGCATGTTCAAAATATACTTTGACCCAGAAGAACAGAAACTCATTTGAACATATGTATATTTGAATGGAATTAATGTATTGTGCCTATTGACAAGTTGTATGCTTTTACTATGTAAAAAGAAAATGTACCTTACGTTTAGGTGTAGATAAAAGTGGAAAGCAAAATTTAACATCTTATATTTCTCATATATCTATCTTCTTCAGTTACCATTCTAGCTCTTTATTTTCCTACCATAGTAAATCCTTCATGATAACTAGAACTAGAACTGTCATTGGTGTAATAAAAGTTAACATAGTATACTAATATAATACGTTTAGCATTGCAGCATTTCAGCTATCTATCATATTGTTTTATGTGATTATACTAGCTTAGTTAGAGAAGTACTTACGGTAGACCTATATATATACCATTATACAATAAGAGGACAAGTAGATGCGCCTAGCATGTCTTTACAATTCATACTATCTGTATTTTTTCAACAGATACCAATGGGTCTGATAACTCCATCCCAATGGCATATCTTACATTAGATCATCAGTTGCAGGTAAATTACAGTGTAATTTTATTGTCAAATTTCCTTAGATGGTTATATCAATTTGTATGTGTAACACAATCCTGATTTGAGGTCATCATGAGTTGTTTTTTTAAAGGGTGCATACTTCCAATTAGTTTGCTTGGCACAGGAGCTAACTATTGACAGTGAGATCCTGTGTTGAATCAGAATTAGTGACCTGATACGATGAATTGCAGTTTTAATGTAACACCTCCCAAGATCAAGTTGCAACATGCCAACATTGCCACAGTGCATCTCATATTCTGAACTCCTCAACATGGTTCACTGGAATCTGTTTGGTGCTCCATTCCAGGGAAAGAACAGGAAACCTGTGGTGAGAGCAAAATGCATTTAAAATGCATTTTGTCAAGAATGACACGTAAAAGGAAAAATTTTGTCTAGCTACTTTTGGACTTTTTGCTATAAACAAAATTAAATGCTGTATTAATTTTGGGATTTGATAATTAGAACTACTTATGATTGTAGAGATACTGTTGAATATTGAATATTTATAACTATTGAAAAAGGTTGATAGATATTTTTCTATTTTTTCATCATTCATTTGCACCTTCGCCTCCCTTATTTTCTCTTTTTTAATTCTTTTTTCTTGTTTTTTATATTTTGTCTTTTGCAGAAAGGTTCAGACAGAAGCATGTTTTGTCTACCATTACATATATTGTATAGATCACCTGATATTATTTGTCTGGGACAGATACTCCTATATTAATAAAGAAATACCTTTATTTTGCTTGCTTTTCTGGCAACAAGATATTTTATGGACAAAGTTTAATTCTCGTGCTTCCAAGAGTCAGAATAATTTATTAAAACATATTTGCACATATGTTCATTAAAAAGTTGATTTTATTTTTAATCTGTATGTATTATTTTATTTTCAGCCTCTAGCACCATGTCCAAACTCAAAAGAATCTATGGCTGTGTTTGAACAGCACTGTAAAATGGCCCAAGAATATATGAAAGTTCAAACAGAAATTGCCTTATTGCTACAAAGAAAGTAAGTTTTAAAATACATTGAATTGTGTTCATAAATTTGACAATGCACAATATTTTCATTTCAAAGTGAGTAAGATACCCTGTGTCAGAAGTCCTGAACCACTAATCTGAAGGTGTCAGGTTTAGGAAGGCTAATCTCATGTTTGAGATACTGTTTCCAGACTCATAATGAACCCTTGTTTCCTAAATAGGAAATGCATTTTACTATTTTTGTAACATTTTCCTCAGTTCTCTTCATTCTCCTTCAACCATTAGTCTTAGGCAAAGTAAACCATATTAATGTATGACTGATGGTAGAAGAAATACTTTTGACTCTTAGTGTAATTTAAAAAAAAAATTTCAGCATTCAAATTGCTTGCCAGTATTTCCTGTTTTCATAAGGAGATCCCTCAAAGTACATGGCCTAAGTGGACCGTGTACAAGGTGCCTTGGAGTCCTAGAGAAAACCGAAATAATTCATCACAGATCTACTAGAATTATTTAGTAATCCAAAATAGAGACTTAAAGTGTTTTGAATGCTTACCTCGTCTATTATATGAAGGGAAGCTCATGAGGGGAGAAATCAACATGACTCTTACTTTTGCTTTTTTAGCAACTATTCATCTCACCATAGATGAGAAGCTATTTTAGGAATGATGTAAAATTGACAAAACTTGAATGTGTACCAAAATGTCAATATAGTTAGTTAGGTATCCTTTTTAGCAGTTTTGTAAGACCATAAAAAAGTGTTGAAGGCTGTTAGGAACACAAATTGTTCACTGATATAAAAGGAAAATACTTTCTATTTTATGTTCAGTGCAATATAAGTATCCCATGTTATTACGTAAAATGAATCTTTCCATTTATCTCAAGATAATGTTATTTCCAATAATACTTTCATCATGTCCCATGTTTCTGCGTCATACATAATTTCACTGAGGCGGTTATTCCTTTACTCTGTCTTTCTCCACACCATGGGCTCAGACAGGAGGAGACATGCATACACTCACACAGACAAACACAGAGAGATGCGCTGATACACACATCCCCAATTAAGCATATGTAAAGCTACATATTAAAAGAAGATACTGGGAGATTTCAACAAGGATGGGTATTTTTCCTCTTTTATTGTCAAATACTTTACTGCATACATAGATTACATGCACACAGCAAAAGTATGTGTGAATATGTTATGTTGCATAGCAGTCTGTTGTATTCCAGTTCATTACAGTTCCTACAGTGCTTGTCATTGTGCTGGCTAAATATAACAGATGTTCAAACTTTAGACGGCATTCAGATATATAAATATCTGGCAAAAATAGGTATTTGCACCTTAATGAGTCTGTATATCATACATCATATTTTTTTCTGGCACACTAATAATTAATCAACTTATTGAATTTAGCTACCAATGAAATTGACTATGAATATTTAAATTGCCTATTTAATATTGTGAATTAATTAAGTAACCTTCTTGTTTAATGTAGGCAAGAACTAATAGCAGAACTGGACCAGGATGAAAAAGACCAGCAAAATACATCACGTCTAGTACAAGAGCATAAAAAGCTTTTAGATGAAAATAAAAGTCTCTCCACCTACTACCAGCAATGCAAAAAACAGTTGGAGGTCATCCGAAATCAACAACAGAAACGTCAAGGGACATCATGATTCACGGAACCTCAGATTGACAGTGAAGCACAGGAACTTCTTTTTTTTTTTTAATTATCCCATAATATGACAACTTCCTTATTGGTGTGTGCTGAATGTGTAGATATACCTGCTGCTCTTCCAAAACCAATGCAGTATGGTTTTCTTTGGGTGAACATTGAGTTGTTTGAGAAAGTTAAGAGCGGCTACATGAATAATCAACAGCACTAACCATGAAGCAAAATATAATGAACTCTGGCTGTTTGCATGCCCCTTGTGTGATGGCTACCCTACCAAAACTGATTAAGTGGCTGCTATATTGTAAGATCATTAGGTTTTCATGCAATAGGAGCAGTATAGAATTTTTCTATTTTTAAAATGTTTTTGTTCTTCTTCCCTTTTGAACTGTTTGCCAAAGCAGTCATTTTCCAGGACTATATTTCCTGATTACATCAAGTTCAAGAGATAATGCTGGTGGAACAATGCATTCTTCTAGTTGCGTTGTTCTTCCTCTATATCAAAGGGATTTCTTAGACATATCTCTCAAGTATATTCTGATGCAGTGGGAGAGACATCAAGAGGGTAGTCCCTTTCAGGCCCTCCCAATCCTTTTATATGACCCCTTCCTTGATTTATCATCATGAGCAACCTTCCAGACCTCTAGTTAGTGTTTGACAAGAATAGTAGTTTCATCGTCTTATGCTGTAGAGATTAAGTGAATTTGCTTGCAAAATACAAGCATTTCTGTTCCATCGTTTGGAAGCAATAATTAGAACTTGGTTGAAAAATTATTTGTGTTCACAACATACATCCTCAATTTAGTAAGTTCTTCTCTTTATCTTCTTTTTTTGTTTGTTTTATAACAAGGCCCACAACAAAATGATGGTTTCATATGTGACTCTGTGCCCCAAATTTCAAAAATACAGTGGAAAATTACCATATGAGTTTTGCAAATCAAGTCTTTGAAACAAGTCTAATTAAAAAACCAAATTTATCAAATAATGAAAAATATACCTATCAATCTGTACTTAGAATTGTTTGGTAGAAATACATTAAATTTCATCTTCAGATGCCAGGGGTAAGCAATTTCTTCAGAGGTGCCACTTTTCCTCGTTTAAATATTTTTTCCAACCTATGAGGAATATGGCAACCATATCACAGACGGAAATTACATTTTTGGACTGGAATGTTGGTGGGGGGGCGGAATATTAGATGGAAAGTGTATTAGGTCTAATGAAACTTTCAGTATAGTTTTGCTTGTTTTTCATGTCCACCAAAATCTTATAACTAAAATTTTGGCAGCACTATCTGGACTGGGCTTGCCCTGGTGGGGGTTACAAACTGAAATGTTTACATTGAAAGGTAGCTATGAGTAGTGGAGCTATATTTTTTGTTCTATATGAAATATTAAGCCAAATCCTTTGCCTCTTCCTTGCAAATAAGACCTGCATTCAACATAGCCTTTTGTCATGAAAAAAATATATGGTTGTAGCCTCAACATGGCGATATATTTCTTAAGCATTTGGAACAACTTTGGGTATTGAATGACTTGAAACTTTACAGCAGTGATTGCTATTGTTAAACTACCCAAGCACTCTTTGAAATCTTGGTATTCAGTACAGGTTTGTGTCATATAAATTTGTCCTTTATAGAACATTCTGAAACCATTTGATCTGTGTTAGCTATTTTCTCAAAGCATGAAAGAAAACATAAGATATGGTGGCCCCCAAATACTATTTTAATGTAATTTCAGCTTCACAAAACTGGTACGCGTAGAGTTAGAATGTGGCATTCTGTTGTCTTCTCAGAAACAAGTACTGCTATATTTACTAGAGGCCTGCTGGCACAGTGGTTAGAATGCAGCATTGCAGGCAAACTCTGTCCACAGCCTGGAGTTTCATCCTGCTGGGGCTCAAGATTAACTCAGCCTTCCATCCTCCCGAGGTTTGTAAAATGAGGACTCAGATTATTGGGGGCAATATACTGACATTGTAAACTGCCCAGAGAGCACTATGGAGTGGTATATAAGTATTGCTATTACTGCATATAGAATTGAAGCCTTGCTATTTGGCAACGTCTGGACTCAGTGGAGCTAACATTACAGGATTGCAATATTTCTCCCCTCTTGTGTTCTTTAATTTGGCAAGCATCAGGGTCTATGCTCTGAAAACCAGCTTTAAAATAAATTATTCTTGGCAAGTTATAAGAGCTAAAACCAAAATTATTTTACATAAATTAAGGACAGACATAATTCCTGAAACCCATATTAGCTAATTTGATTTGGTAGCTAAAATAAACATTGGTATCAATTTAAGGGTATGCATATTTATAGTCACTGGCAAAGAGAAATCAAGAACTGGAATACCAGAAGTTATCTAAAGCACTGCTGTTTACTACGTACATCTCTCAGGTTAGCCAAGTGGATGCAATTGTGATGCTCTGCTTTTCCAAAGAGAAAACAACATTAAAGTCTAATCTGTTATGTCATAGGCTGCAATTACAAGTGAAGATCTGGAATAATAATGTCTATTGTGTGCTATGTGTTGGGCTATAATCACTATATTGAAAGGAGGAAAATTAAGAGTCCACAGTTTTGTGGACTACAATGAATGAATCTGCACCATTGGTGACAAGTTACATTCTAGATTTTCAGAAACTTCTGTGTGCTGGTAGAATGGAATTGAGAATCTAGACGATATAAGAAATGGAATTAATGAGGACAAAGAAAGATTTTGCTGTTATGGCTCTAAGCAAGAACCAGAACTTTGTATCTCCCTCGAAAGCCAAACTAAAGCAAAAAAAAAAAAAAAATAGTATATATTCTTTCATTCATTCTGGGCCTGTAGCCCATGTATGTTTGTTTCCAGCTTGGTCACCTAATTCTAAGTAAACAAGTGGAAAACGCTAGTTATAATTCTTGATTCATAAGTTACTATGATAATTCTCACAAAATAGCCAAAACAATAACATTAGAGTCAAGAATTTTGTAAACATGAATCAAGTCAGTTTTTAAGCTCACAATTTCTGCATTAATGCTCTCAATGTGGTACACATGCAAAAAATAAAAAGTATCCTCTGCTTAGAGAAAAAAAGACTATTTGGCTTGAAGATTGCCAGAGCTAATTCTTGAAAATTTCAACATGGCTAACCTTGTCTGGGTAAGAAACAAAAGACCCTAGTTAACGTTTGGAGGACCAGCAGAGGCTTTCGTGCCTGCAGGCTGAATTGGGAAATCAACCAGGAAGAAAATAATTGCAAACCACCCCTGTATTTCTACCAGGAAACCTGTCTGGACAAATCAATGAAGTCACCAGGAATTGTACTTGATTCAAAAGAAATTTTGATTTATATTTAAATGCACCTCAAGGTACAGTTTATTCATCTGGTTTTTTTTTTCAATTTGATCTTGGAGAATGCAAAGATCGTATGTTATGTTTTCTTCCATTTCTTACCCCATATTGCCCTAATCTATGCAAAGGGGGGCTAATAAAGTACATGCCAATAGGAAGTAAGATTAAGCAACCTTTGATTCAGAGAAGGGCAACCCTCGTCCCTAGAAGCACATGGTAATCCTCAGGCCTCTTTCTGGAGTGAGAAATTCTCTCTTGAGACAGGAAACCTATGCACCAGTGGTGGAATTCAAAAAAAATTTGCTACTGATTCTATGGGCATAGCTGGTGTGGCTTGGTGGGCATGTCAGGGGAAGAAGACTGTAAAATCTCCATTTCCTCCCCACTCCTGGGGGAAGGTTACTGCAAAATCCCATTCCCTCCCCACCCCACTAACCTGCTTTCCAGCTCCGTTGTCCTGTGCAGGACAACAAAAGAAGACCCAGCCAATCAGCTGGGACTTGGGAGGCAGATTATAGATGGGGGTGGGGCCAGTGAGAGGTGGTATTTGCCGGTTCTCTGAGCTACTCAAAATTTCTGCTACTGGTTTTCCAGAACTGGTCAGAACCTGCTGAATACCACCTCTGCTATGCACTAGAAAAATTGTTTATCTTTTATTAAACATTTTTTCCCTAAAAGAACATATTCCACTAAATCCAATGTTTTCTCACAGTAAATGGAAAGAGATTTTCACTTCAGTTTTTTAAGTTTCTACATTAATTGCCATGTGACAGAAAACATTAAATATTCTTTATTCTAGGTGTTTGTAGGTTAACAGTAAAATCTTGAATTGCAGCATCTATTAACCTTTTATGAGGAAATCAATTGCAATAATTGCTTCAAGAAGTTTGCACTTTATTTGTCTGATACCCTTTTTTTCAATAATTGTACTTTACTTACTTTACTGACTAGAAATGTTTGGAAGTAAGTGCTGCCCCTCCCCCCACAAAGTAAATTCAAGGGGCATAAAAGAACAAAGAAATGTTATAAAAGGAAGGAAATAATAGTAAATTCCTTTGTTATAATAATCATTTAAAATATTAGACTTCAGGGAAGAAAGTAGAAAGCAATTGTATCACTTTTAAAATTTTAAATGAATGAATCTTTGGTTTTAGTTCCAATTTTAAATAGGTCTCATTCACTTATTTCATAATTGTATTTTTCTTTAAAAAATACATTTTTTATTTGTTACCTATTTTGTTTTGTGGAAGGATCCTTTCTGAAGTTAAGGTATTGGTTTTTAATATAACAGGAATTTACAGATCTGAATCCAAGCAGAACCAATGATTCCTTTGTACTACAATTTGTCCATGAGCCAATGTTACTTGCCAAGAGTTAATAGCTAGTAGTTATCTGATGAATGGCTAGGATATTTAATGTTCCACAGAGAATACCTTGCAATGGAACTTTTACATATGTTATGGATTATTTAAGTGAATAGCTTCAGCATTTTGCATATGCAGACCAATATGTGTAGATTAAGAGGAAATGCAGTCTCTTATTCTCTCTCACTAACTCACTCTCCCCCTCCCTTCACCAATATAAAGCCCCACTGGTGGTTATCAGCAGTGGTGAGAGAAGCCTAGAATATAACATTGGAACATGTGGATTAGTTAAAAGATAAACATTTCTCTCCCACAACTTTAATGTCCAAAAAGCCTTAAAGAGACCATTTCCCAATGGATTTACAAATACAAAAAAAAGAAGGAATAAGGAATAATCCAGAGCCATAAAAGAAATCTCCCCTCTATTTTGGAGTTTTATGTATTTCTACCCCAATAGAAACTGCTTTCATTGTCTGTCTATGCACCTATTTCTGTATCCCCACAGCCCTGCCCTGAATGATGAAGGACCCTCCTGAACATGGAGGCTTACTTTGCCTTCATCTGTCATGATCTCATGTCTGGTCTACAGTTGTTCCCAACAGAGAAGGTGGTTTTGTTTTTACAGAAATATTTTTTGTAATAACATGTTTGGCCAAATCAAAATGATTTTGACCAAGGGGACTTTTAATTGAATCCCATGATGGCTAAAAATGAAAATTCTCAAGTGAGAACTTCAAAAAAGATTAAGGTATTGTGGATAGTGAAAATGTTTCTGAAAAGGAGTTTCTTAAATCACTGAAAGAAGAATCTAAAAGAATGGACCACAAAGCCTATAGTCTTCTTTGCCTATGCACTAGTAATCAGAATATGAGTAGCAAATAAGATGATTTTGAGTTCATAGCTCAGACAAAATTCATTGGTAGGATAACTGCTAGGAGTCAAATTGAAGGATATTATGTATTCAAAAGGAACAGGAACAATAGAAAGAGAGAAGTTACGCTGGATGTTTAAAATATCCATTCCAGCTCACAAACTAAATGAGTGGTTTTTATTGCTGTAGAATGAATCATCTGGAATAATAATGGAGGAAAAATAAAAGCAAAATAATTGTTGCTTTCTACTATTGCCTGTCCAACCAAAGAGAATTAATCGCTAATGCTCCCGTCCTCCATCCATGTTACTGGCAGGACCACATTCCCTTTTAGATTGCTCAGCAGGAACAAGTCCAAGATGCTGTTGAGTTTGTTGGCATATAATATTCAACTAATCATTATCAGGAGAAGCAGTCTAGACATTATACCTGATGATAACCTTCAGCTTAAAAAGAATTACTCCTTTGTAATCAATGTAGTGGCTGTTCTTTCAACCATTATTCCACTAAGTATCCATTAAATACCATCTGATGTCTCTGCCAAGAATATAATAGACTTAATATTCAAAATAGCCCATTTGCTTACATATAGATGTTTGGTTCCAAAACACCGAAGAGGAATAGGACTTCCAGGGTTGAAGATTAGCTAGCTAGCACCTCGTGCAAAACCTAATTCTTTTGACTTATTAACCATATTGCTCTCCTATTGGGCTGCTTCCCCTTTGGTCATTCTAAACTGGTATCTTCTAAATGAAATGGAGCAATATCTCCTGAACTTTCACCTGAAGCAGAGGGGCACTGTAGGTCCTGGGGTTTGTGGGAGATCATCCAAGTTCATCCAACTCACTTTGAGAAGCAACATAGCTCCCCCTCCCCAACTATCTCTAGCAACCATAGGAATGACAGAGAAGATAGAAGTTATAGCACCAGGTCCTGCTGGCTCGAAGAATCAAGTGAATATTTTTACACATGCACACAACATGCCTTGTGGGCTTGTAATACATGTGCAAAAAGTAACTTTCCAGATTTAACAGATACTTCTCCACCTTGAATGGTCTGTTAAATTGCTCTATAATCTGGTTTTAGTCAAGTGTTTTATCAAACATCCTAAGTAAGCAAAAGCACACACACAAGCGCACACACACCTGCGCGCACACACACATATACACACACAAAGCTTTGAACAAGAAATAATAAGAGCTCCTGGATGTAAAATATAAGGATATGAAGCTATAGATCCTTGGATTTAGTGTTTGAAGAAATGAAGAAAAGCTAGGTTTTATGTAACTCCAAAGGTGTAGAACTTTCATTGCTTCCTGAGTAGGCCATCTACAGGCATTCAAGATGGCAGCCATGGCAATGAAAATGAAGTCACCAGTTACTTAAGTGACTAGTGGAATTCTTTCTTTCAGATGGCACTCTTATGAGTTATTGAATTCTCCAACCATCTCTAACAGTTGCATAAATGCTAACACATTCTTATTGCAAAAATGTTATGTTCCACTAGGTGGAAAACCCCAAGGGCACAATCAGTCTTTAAAAAACTGTTTAACAACAAGAATGCCAATGTCTAAGAATGCATAATCTCTATAACAACTGGAAATTGTTTTTTCTGGGGTTGTCTGTTCATTGAGAGTCAGGCAGTTCTTTGAAATAAAAGTTGATTTCAAGTCACTCAGTTCAACCAGTGGACTAATCCCAATTGGTCTCTTCAAATTTCTGCCATTTTGGAAGGACAAAACTGCTTTGCTTTAAATTCTAACAATCGCTGTAAAAACCCAAGTAGAAAATATAAATGCACCAGTCAAAATGATCTTGCAGTGCGAGTCATTGCCTCTATTAATGCCTTCCCATTTGTAATTCTTTACACAGTATGAGATTGGAAAGCTGTGATTAAAATTAATTAGGTTAAGTAAAGTTTACCTTCTCTTCCCTCCACCCCCGCCCTGAACACTGCTATTTGAAGGAAGGGAGGGTAAAACACTAGCTGCATCTGGCCCTGCGGGAAGCAACAGCATCTCTCATACACAAAAGTGAGGCTGCTTCACTAGGCATTCAACACCATCTCTTTGGCTTACTTTCTGCAAGATGAACTCCTTTCCAAGAGCTAATGAAGTCCAAAGTCCTTGCAAAAATAGGAACTGTAATCCAAAGTTATGAACATCTCAAAGAAAAAACAATCATCTTAGGTGGGAAAGAACTGCTTTCCACCTGCCCATGTTCAGGTGCTTTCCATCTCTACAAAGAAATAGAAAGATGCTGCATTGAAATAAAAAGAGTATTATTGTTATAACTATTAGTATTAGTATTTAATCTTTAGTGAGATTCACAGCCTTTGGGGATGGTTGATAGCTCAACAGCTCGAGTCCTAACCAAAGACTTAGGAACTGTTCAGGTGGCATTGGAGGGTATAAGCTGTTCCAAGTAGGGTGGTTTTTTGTAGAATCATGGTATTCAAGTCTGATAAATTCAAAATTTCCAAATAGTGAGGTAGCCCTTTAGGTATTGCTCCAAGGGCTCAGTTACAATTGGGATAACACAGGATTTATTTTTCCAAAGTTGCTCAACTTCAATTTGTAAGTCCCGATACTTTGTGATTTTTTCTTGCTGCATGTCTACGTGCATCACCAGGTATTGCAATGTCAATGAACCAACCCTTTTTCTTTTCAACTATTGTTATATCAGGTGTGTTGTAGGCCAAGTGCCTGTCCATCTGAATTCTGAAGTCCCACAAGATCTTGACTTTTTCATTTTCCAGAACCTTCTCAACCTGATGTTCCCAGTAGTTGTTACTATACTCAAATCCAAACTTTTGGCACAGTTTCCAGTGAATGATTTTGGCAACTTGATTATGGCGTTTTAAGTAGTCATTTTGTGAAATTTTGCTGCACCCACTGATTAAATGGTCAACTGTTTCATCTTTGTCACTACAGAGGTGGCATTTGCTGTTGGTGGTGACATGCTGAATCTTTGCCTTCATGCAATTTGTGACTAAAGCTTGTTCTTGAGCAGCCAAAATAAAGCCTTCAGTTTCTTTTTTCAGTATTCCTGATTTTAGCCAATTCCAAGTAAGCTTTTGGTCAGCTTTGCCTTCAGTACTTTTCAGGTATTGGCCATGTATAGCTTTGCTTTTCCAATTTCCAATTCGCTTCTCAATTACTTCTTTTTTGTATTCAGCTTTTGACTTGGTTGTCTTCAAAAGGCCTCCTTTATGTACTTCCTTAATTGTTGACTTCACTATTCTGGATGTAGTCATTCAAGCTGTGTCTTTCTTCTTCTACAGTCTGCTTTACTTGTAGGAGACCTTGACCACTCTCTGCTCTTGGTAAATAAAATCGATCAACATCACTTTTAGAATGCAAGGCATGATTCATAGTCATAAGCTTCCTTGTTTTTCTGTCCAAATTGTCCAGCTCCATTTGGGTCCAGTCAATTATTCCTGCAGAGTATTGAATCACAGGTATAGCTCAGGTATCTATTGCTTTTATGATGTTTCCACCACTCAATTTGGACTTTAAAATTACTATTATTGTTATTGTTGTTAAAATAGAAGGCTTGCCAGAAAAAAATCTGTTTGGTTTCAGTATCTTTTTGCCCTCAAATCTGAAGCAACATGATTCAGTGTTGAATCACCAAATCAATGATTTTTGAAGAAGGATGATAAAGATGTGTAATTTACACAAATCATTTTAAACCATTCATTACATACCCACAGCAGATGTTGGAAAGTCATTAAGTCCAACTCCCTTCATAGAGCAAGAATTCATGTGAAAGCATACCAAGTAAATAGCTGTCGAGCCTCTATATATATGCATCCAAAGAGGAAAGCTCACAACCTCTGTGAGTGATTAAGCTATTACCATAATGAGGTTGGGGGTATAATAATCAGTAGGAGTCAGCTCCATATAGCATAAAGCTAGGATTCTGTATCCTGTTTTCCTGGATGATAGAGAATAAGACACTGGGCTATTGTGGTTAAGGTATTTGACCAGAACCAGGGACTGCCAGATTCAAGTCTACATTCAGTCATAGAAGTTCTCTGGCTGACTGACCCAATCAGCCTCTCCTCCCAACTTACTCTCAGGAATGATGTTATGAGAGAAAATTGGAGAACTACTATGTGCATATAGCCTTGAGCTATTGAGGAAAGATGGAATATCAACCTAACACAATACATAAATAAATCTTGATTTTCTTCTATGTGCCATCCTTCCAGGTATTTGAAGAATGCTGTCATATCTTCTTTTCATAAGGCTAAACATGTCCAGCTCCTTCAGTCTCTCTTGAAGGAGACTGAATCTTCCCTATTGGCATTTTTCTCTGTAGTGGAGCAAAGTCAATCTATAATGCCTGAAGGCTCTATCATTTTTTAAAAATACATAGCTTGCTTTTGATGAAAAAACCTGGGTAATAGAAAAGAGTGGACTTTCTTTTGTAATCACAGAATAAGAAATAACTTTGTACCTATATCTGCTGCAAAGAAAATTGAAAGCTTCTTTTTATTCTTCCTTTCTGCACGTCTTTTTTCTTTCTTCTTCTTTTCTCCCTTATTTGTTATTAGTTTGTATTAATTTTTATGCTATTTGTAAAACTTGCAATAAAAAACCATCAAAGAGAAAGGATTCCCTGCTATAGACATAATCATTTTTCTATCTCTGCCACTATTTTTCGGATTTTAAACCATTATAATTGATGAAACGTCTGAGAAACCCTAAAGCTGAAAAAGATTTCAAAAATTCAGCTAAAGATACTATAGTTAAAAGAAGTGTTTTGGTTTCCGGTTCCGCATGGCTTCGGTGGCAGCAGGAATTCGCGACCGTTCGTGATTCCTGCTGCGCTTGCCGCCGAGGTAGTCCCGATCCAAATGGGTCAGGGGGATATGGCTGCCCTGTAGGGACAGCCGAAGAGAGAGGGGAGCCGGACAGGGGTTTGGGGGTGTCGCAGACCACTTCATCTGGAAAAAACCCCTTTTCCCAAGGTGGTGGAGCAGCGGTCAGCAATGGCTGCCACGAAGAAGCCTGCAACCAGGTAAGATTGTGCTGGAGGAAGCAAGAAAAGTGAAAGTGCTGGCTGAGCCGGGTCAATCAACATCTTTTAAATTCGCTGGAACTGAGCTGTCTGAATTGCTGGAGGATACACTGTATCCCCAAGAAGATCGAAAGCGGCGGAGAAACTGTTAAAGGGAACTTTTTTTTCTTCACTCTCCCACCCCATGGAAACAGCAGATGAAGATCTGAAATTTGTTTGAGCACTGAAGGTGAACTATTCTGAAAGTTGAAGTTAAGGGACAAAAGAGTTCTTGGACACTGGACTTAAAAATTTAAGAAATTGGAAAACCCTTATTAGAGGTATGGATTTCTGATCATTTAAAGATTGATGTTGCAAATGGGAAGGGAGAGGAAAAAAATTGGAGCAGAAGTGGAAAAAGAAGGAGATTGCCTAGAATCTCAAAGAAAGATATATGGTAATTGGACCTCTTTGATTAAACAGTAACCCCAGAAAGAGAAATAGAAGAAGGAAGAAAAGTATTAACTTTTGGAACTTTTTTTGAATTATTTTTGATTAAAAATACTTGGTTGGTTGTTTTGGGGAAAGTTTCTCTTTTCAGGATGGCATCGCTTGTGGATGAACTAAAGACTGAATATCAAAAATATAAAAAGGAAGAACAAGATGGAAAAGATACTTTGGGCACTTTATTTCAATTTTTAGAAATGGCGCTATGTACTTATGAAAAGTTGATTATGCATCAGAATGACTGGGACAAAGAAGAAGAGGAACAAGAAGCCATCTTTGATGAACAATGGTTTTTTTCCGGGGAGGAGGAGAAAGAGGATAAGAAAAAGGGGATTTTAAGGTTTGAAAAAACAATCAAAAAAGAGAAAAATGAGAGGAAAGGTGGATGCAAGTTAGAAAGCAAAGGAAAGGGAGTAAGAAAAGGGAGGAGGAGAGACAAAGGGGTAAAAAGGGCAAGGAGAAGAATAAGCAAGAGAGAAAGGGGGGGGGGAGAAGCCTCAATGGTGGGAAGCAAGATTTAAAGAAAAAAAAGATTGTTTAGAGACAATGGATGAATCTAATTAAGGATAAAAGGGGGATTCTGGAAGGTACATAAGATTGTATTTTTATATGTGTATTTAGAGTATAAAATTTATTGTGTAATTTTAGAATCTACTAAACAGAATCCCAAGATAAATTAAGTGTTATATGAAGTACTTTTAAGTTAGGATAATGAGTTAAAGGCGTCACTCCAATTAGTGTATAGGAGAAGTATAGTAAAAGAAAAAAGATGAATGGATAGTTGGAAATAGAACAGACAAAGAATATTATTGAAAATGGTAATAAGATTTGGAAGGATATATAAAGGTTTTGTTATGTTTTTTTGGGTTTTGTATATTGATAAAAGGCAATAAAATTTTAACTAACAAATAATTTGGATGAAAAGGAGAAGTTGGGATAAGATACGAAGTTAAATAGATAAAGTAAAAATTGATATTATAATTGGGAATCATTATGTTCTATTGGTTTTCTTCTTTAATTATCACTATTTTTTTTTAGAAAAGAATTTATAAGCTGTTATGCCTTGATTGTTTGTGCACTGTTTTTGTAAAATTAATAAAATTGGTTCATAAAAAAAAAGAAAATGATAATAAGATATGGAAGGATATATAAACTGAATATGATGTTTGAATTTGTGAGAAGAGTTTCAACCCAGGATCAGGCAGCCTTCAGAAAAGATGTTTTAGTTTAGTTTTTTTTTTCTATGTTCTGTGTTTTGTATGTTTATGAAAGGCAATAAAATTTTAATAAGCAAGAAATATAATTTGGATAAAAGGAGAAGTCTGGATAAGATATGAAGTTAAATAGATAATGTAAATATTGATATTACAATTTGGAATTATTTTGTATGTTCTATTGGCTCTCTTTAATTATTATTATTTTTTTTAGAAAAGATTTTTCAAGTTGTTATGCCTGGATTGTGTATTGTTTTTGTAAAATTAATAAAATTTGTAATAAAAAAATATAAAAAAAGAAGTGTTTCTTTGAATCTGTGATGTTGGCCTTTTTCACAGTTAGCAGAGCTTTTATAATTTTTTTCATTACATTTCCTAGTTAGACATGAAGATAATCTCCTACAATATGCTTTACATATTTTGAACACTAGATGGCAACATAGGAATGAAATTATTCTGCAAGATCAGCAAAAAATGTAAAAGTGTACAAAAATCTATGAGCATATACAGGTTGCTCTTTCTTAATAACCATTCATTCAGCAACCTTCAAAGTGTCAGCAGCATTGAGTGAATGATATTTATGCCCAGTACCCAAAGTAACTATCAGTCTCCCCTAATACCTCTACTCTTTCAGTTGCCCTGAATTCCTCAACAGTGATGGCAGTGCCAACACTGGGTCTGAAGTAGAGGCCTAGGGGCTTCAGCTGACTGCTACCCCCCCCCCCCCCCCGGGCCTTTACTTCAGATCCAATACTCCCAATACTACCACCATTGCCAAGCAAATGCTTTTTAAAGCCTCTCACTGTGGCCAGTCACCCCAGCACAGCAGCAAAAGCCACATCTATCCCACTCTTCATAGTGCCCCTTCACTGGTAGTGCCATGCTTAGCTATCCTTTGCTGTCTTATTTCTCTGGCTGCTGACAAAATGTAACTGGTCTGGCCCTATGCAAGGAAGCTGCTGGCCACACCAGACCTTATTCCGAAGGCTATGGGCACTGTTCTCCAAATCGTGTGCAATTCTCAGAAGACTTCAGAAGAATAGTGAAAACAACTTATGTGATTTGGAGAAAGGCACACACAATATAGAGAAAGGCTGCTGCGCCCTTCTCACTAAGATTTAGAAGGCCTCAGAAACTTTCCAAAGCACACCAGAACAGAGCTCACAGCCTCAGAAAGAAGGCCTGACATGGGACTTCTGGTGGCGTTTCCACTGAAGGTAAATTAAAGACCACGGTCGTGCGCAGCTTTGATCTGTGCTTGCTCTATTGGAGGGGTCCCTGAGGGATCGGAACCACCTGACCCACCTTGTAGGGGTGGGAGAAGAGGGGGAGACAGCCAGCTGGGTTGAGGGGAGCCTCATCTCCCCTCCCTGGCTTGGTATTTACTCCCCTAGAAGACAGGGAGAAGCGGCAGTTTAATGGCTGCCCTGAAGACAGGAAGCTGCCGGGACTTAAGTTTGTGCTGGAGAGTGAAAATGGTGAGCAGTGTGTAACTGATTAAAAGACTTTGATTTTTTTTTTTATAACCCCAAAAAGCAGAAAGAAAGAGCTCTCATTTGGAAGAATGGCAGCAGCAAATGGGGAATAAGAGAAAAATATAAGGTGAAGAAAAAACAGAAATAAAAGAATTATATGAAATCAGATTAAATTTGGAATAATATACCAAATTGGACATTAATTAGGCATTGAATAAAATGCTGGACTTATCTGGAATGGATAAATTTAATGTTAATTCTACAGAAAAGAAAATTAAAAATAAAAACTTTGAAAAGAAAGAGATATAGAGCACGACCTAATGGCTAAAGATTTTCTTCATGTTTTTATGGAAAATTACTGGTCGTATAAATATTTGAAAGAGAAGACTAAAAGATTATTAATACAAGAACCCTGGATGCTTTATTTTAAAAAGGGGGGACTACAATAAAATATAAAGGAATGCAATATTTTGGGACTCTTGGAGGTTGACTGTGACAAGAAAACAGAAGAAAGAGAAAGTCAGATAGAGATTTTTGGCAAGGACTATAACAGAAAAATGGGATCTTTAATAAAACAAAGAATAATCCAATAGATTAAAGAAATGGAAGAAACAAGCAAAGAATTTAATTCGGAGCTGCAAACTGTAAGAGATATGTCAAAAGAACGAATGAGACTGCTAGATATAATGATTAATAAAGTAATGGCACTGTAGCTCGCAGAAGAACAAAGAAAGCCCAGAGCCGACGAGTTAGAGGAGGAAAACAACAGACTAGATGAATATGGAGAACAAGGACCATTGCCAAAGGACATAAAAGGACTTAAAATAGAGACATTGACAACAGAAACAACAAATAAAAGAGATAAGGCTCCCAAGACTAAGAAGAAGAAGGAATTATATAAGAAGAAACCCCAAAAGAGAGAACCAAAAAGAGTGGGGGAAAACATGGCTGACAGGAAGAGGGAAATAAAAATAACATCAGAAGGAAAAAAGAAGAAAGACCAGGAAAACTTAGAAAAGGGAAAGCTGGCTAAAATTTAAAAAAATGATAAAGCTGAGAGTTTTAGAGATAAGGGTTAAGGATTGTATAAGGGGGATACCACATGGGAATGTATATTGGTATTTAGTTTAAAACTTGCTGGGAATTATTTTAGGATTGTATAACTATATATATAACTGTATGTAAATTATGCGGTTATGAACCCTTTCTTTGGAGTATTAAAAACAAGGGAATGGAAATGTATTAAAATATATAGATAATTTTTGGCTAAGTGGAAAAGGAAGGAAAAAAATGATTATTAATGATTATAAGAAAAGTGAAGATAAAATGAGACATATTAAGAAGTTATTTTAGTGATTTTTTTGGAGGGGAATGCTGTAAAATATATGCATTTCAAAATATACAGTTGATTATTTAATTGATACTAGAAGTGTATAATGAGAATATTTTATTATGATTAAAGTAGGGGAATGGAAAATTATTAAATTAGATAGATTGAGGGGATATACCATGTGGATCCTAAATATATTGGCTTTATTTTACTTTTACTCTTTTTATATTGTTTATTATATATCGGCTTAGAGAATATTAAGGACAATGTATAATGTAAAATAAAATAGGTGGTAGGCTGAAAATGGAAATAATAGGGGATAAAAAATTGAAAATTTATGTGTGGATGGAATGATATTGATATTGAATTAATTAATTGAAATATGAAATGGAAACTTATTAAAAGATTAGTGAAATGGATAATGAGATGAGATGATATTATATAAGATTGATGGGAATGAAAGTATGATTATGTACAAGTGTTATAATCTGGAATCATGTTGCTCGTGTGTGTGTGTAAAAATATAAAAATAAAGAATTTTTGGGGGAGGGGGGTAAAGGAAGAAGGCCTGACATGAACAGCCTCGCATAGGGTCAAGCCATGCATACCTTCTCAGTAATGGAAGATGGTGACAGTCAGTTGGATGTGGTAGGGTCAATGGAGCACAGCACACTGGAGGGGGTTGGGGCTTTTTGCTGTGGTAATGGGGTGGTTGGTCATGATGTGGGTTTGTGGTGGCACTCCTTGTTAGCAGTAGGAGCACCAATGGCTCTGGGACTGAAGTAAAGGTTAAGGGTGGTAGTGGTCAGCCAAGAGTGTTGAAGACCCCAGGCCTTCATTTCAGTATTGGTGCCATCACTTCTGCCAAAGTATGCCACTGTACAGCATGATCAAAGTCCAAAGGGGAGAAAGATGGGTAGTAGGAGTTCAAGAAGAAGCAATCCCTTATCTTACTGAGTTTCATGACTGAAAAGAGCCAAGCCAGAAATAGGTTGGATCAGCAAAGGTCCTCACCTAATGACCAGTAAGATTCAGATAATAACAATAATGCAAATCGCTGGGTATCAGCTGCTAAGAAATGTGATCATGTGTCATTGCATTTTATGACCACATTGCTTAGCAAGAGAAATCCTGGTCCCAATTATCCTTGTTAACCAATGACTGTCATACATACAACCATACACAGAGATCTGTAGTAATAGTAGATGGAAGAACTCCCACCCACCCACCATAGCAATTTTTTGCTACTATTACCATTGAACCATATGCTAGTATGACAGGTATTGAACTGTGAACCACTTGTAGAAATCTACCAATCTATATTTGATCAGTGTAGGAGGTAATGGTTCACAAACTTCAAAAATTCACAATTGCAAAACATGCTAAATGTTAGATCCCTATGAGATGAATCAAAATGTATGAGCTGGAATAAATCATATAGGGTATAATTGGATAATTTGCATTTAATGTAAAGATGTGAGATTGCTTGAGTTTAAATATGGTCACTTTATTATATTACCATAAAATAAAAATAGAATCAAAAGGTAGACTTGGTAGACTACAAATAGGCTGAGTAGAATTCAACAGATAGACAGATAGCCTATCTGACAGTATAATTATCTCAATACTATTCTTCAATATACACACATGAATCCACCAGGGAAACCCAACTGATGAAGAAATGAAAGAATTTTATGAAATGATTATACATAAAATGAACCAGAAGAAACATATTCTTAAAATCATTATGGATGACATGAAATGCAAGGAATGGAGGAAAATATCCCCACAACACATATCAGATATTTTATATTTGATAATTGAGATGGATATGAATGAATTTGTAGCAGAATAATATATTTTCATCTTAAATTGGTATTTCAAAAATAATGCAGCCCAAATGGATTTGGGAAAGTCCAAATGTCAGTATTAGTAAAGTAGATTTTATTTTGTGCAATAATCATAATAATCATTTATATGGATTATTTCATCTCAATTAATCCAGTATTGGGATTGATCATTCATTAGTATGCACAACATTAAAAATCAGCATTGAACAGAAGAGAATATTGTTGCAAAATGTAGCAGCTGCATCAATTATAAATACTAAAGAGTTACAAGGATGAGTTTCATGTGAGATTATCATATTGTTTCTGTACACTCAATCACTTGTGTGAGAACTTAGCTGAAGCCACTTACTGTATAACTAAAACTGTGCTGTTTGCTAAAACAGAACTGAAATTGATGGTACCAAAAAACAGTCCAAAAAGAAAAATATCAGAAAAGATTAAACAAATGATGCAGAGACAATGACAATGAACAGTCAACCTGAAACAATACAGACTATACTGAACTAAACAAGACTATTTGAAAGCAATTGAAGGAATTTATTAGAAAGTACAACTGTCAGCTTATACAGTTTATATTAAAAAAGAACAAAAGTCTTCAGAAAATAAT
Source organism: Hydrophis major (assembly GCA_033807585.1). Classification (NCBI taxonomy): domain Eukaryota; kingdom Metazoa; phylum Chordata; class Lepidosauria; order Squamata; family Elapidae; genus Hydrophis; species Hydrophis major. The sequence continues at coordinate 292,433,550 of CM066328.1, read as the reverse complement.
ATAAGAACTATAGCTGGACAGAAGCATTTCTTCAAGGCCAAGAACAGAATGACTCAATCACAGCATATCAACAAGAAATCTTAAGAGTGCATCAAAGATTTCTATTCTAATTTATATGCTGGCAATGTAGACAACAGAATACTATCAGGTAGCTGAATGCTGACATCCCAATACAAGGCCACCATAAGCAGAATTCACAACCTTACACATGGCACAGCAACTGGCCAAGATGAAAGAACCACATAATCTCAAGTCTTATGAAAGAGAAGCAAAAAAACCCAAAACAGTCCACTGTCTCAATTTCTGTTTATTTTGGTCCTTGAAATTTTGAATAAAGATATAAAACAAGAGAGGAAGATTGTGGGTATAATGTTATGAATTAAGAGCTTTTGATTTGCTGCCAGTTTTGCAAAATCCTTTAGAGACAATTGAAAGATTAATAGGAAGAATAAAGGAATTTGGTGTATTTTCAGGTTTCAGAATTAAGAAACAGAAAACAAAGATCTTAACAAAAATATGAAGATATAAGATCAAACAGAATTGATGAATAAAATGAGCTTTAAGAACGAGAAGAAGATGAAATACTTGGCTGTTAATATGACAAATACAAATTGCACGTTTTTTCATAAAAATTCTGTTAAGACATGGAATGTAGTTTTAAAATATATGTTAAGATGGGAGAAAATATTACTGTTGTTGCTAGGGAAATTTTCTGTGATTAAAAATTAATATGAAGGCTTTGTCCAGAATGTTGTCTTTGTTTTAGAATTTAGACAATACCCATTTTGACAATGATGTACCAATTAAACAATGGCAGAAAGATACACTATATCTACATATGTGTGGTGAAGAAAAATGTGAGTTAAATATAAGATGTTACAAGAAATAAAAGTTAGCCTGGGGTTATCTGAACTGAAATTATATTTTGCAGTTTGTTGTTTAATTTGGATGAAAGAGTAGATGTTGCTGAAAAACAAGGCTTTTGAAGCCAGAACTTGAGCTTTGGTGGCAAGCAGAGGTGGTATTCAGGAGTTCTGGAGAACCGGTAGCAGAAATTTTGAGTAATTCGGAGAACCGGCAAATACCACCTCTGACTGGAGATTTTACAGTGTCCTTCCCCTGCCACACCCACCAAGTCACGCCCACAGAACCGGTAGTTTGTTTGTTTTTTTTAAAAAAAAGCTAAGGTAGATTTTTAAAATCATTTTGGTAGGCATGCCATACTGAGAATAAGGAACAGATATGTACTTGAAAATACTTTTGTGGTTGCCAGCGCAAGAAGCATTTTATAGAAGAGAAATGATAAGTAAACACAAATGGCTAATATTGTGAAATGCTATGAATTTTGTCAAGAAGAATAACAGAATTGAAGAGACTTTGGAAGTTTTCTAGTACAACTCCCTGCTCAGTCAGGAAACATACCCTTTCAGACAAATGGTTGTTTAATCTCTTCTTAAAAACCTCCAGTGTCGGAGCATCCCAGAGGTGGTAATCAGCAGGTTCTGACTGGTTCTGGAGAACCGGTAGTGGAAATATTGAGTAGTTTGGAGAATCGGCAAATACCACCTCTGACTGGCCTCACCCCCATCTATATTCTCTGCCTCCCGAGTCCCAGCTGATTGGCTGGGGGTTTTTTTGTTGCCCTGCAATGGAGAATGGAGCTGGAAAGCAGGTTGGTGGGGTGGGGAGGGAATGGAGATTTTGCAATAACCTTCCTCCAGGAGTGGGGAGGAAATGGGGATTTTGCAGTAACCTTCCCCTGGAGTGGAATGGCGTTAAGTTGGCGGCACCAGGAATTGTAGGCAAACCCTTTTAACAGTTAATAATGTTTACTGAACATAACTGGTTACCCGTGGTTGCCACAAATTAACTTGTTCGCATGTGGTGGCAGGCAACAGCTGATGCCTCTCACAGCCCCTTTTACATTGCAGGTGTCAGACTGGCCAGCCAATGAACAGCGGCTTCAACTGCCACCTGAATTGCAGACTGGGAAGAGGACTATGTTGGTATGTAACAAGTGGGGATAGAGATTTTACAGTGTCCTTCCTCTGGAGTGGGGTGGGAATGTAAATTCATGCCCACCAAGCCACACCAAGCCATGCCCACCAAACCATGCCCACAAAACTAGTAGTAAAAAAAATTGAACCCCACCACTGGAGCATCCCACAACTTCTGGAGGCAAGTCATTCCATTGATTAATTGTACTAACTGTTATAGGAATGTATGTCACCTAACAGTTGGGTTGGAAATATATAAACCAGGATAGACATTTTAATACTGTCTCTTTAAGGGAATGCTAAAATTGTAATTGAGTGTGGTTCCTCAAACGGTCATAAGATGGAGCCAGAAACCTGGGTTGTTTAGTCCTATTGTTGAGAGTGTTGCCATTCCTGCATTTCCCTATTAACTGTTACTGATCATCATTATTCTTGGATTTTATGTAAGTCTATTACTGAACTGTGTATGATACTGGACCTTGTTATTTGGATTATCCCTGGACTGAAAACTGACTGCTTTAACCATGAATGACTTGGACTGTTTGTTGGACTTTGCTTAAATGTTTATTGGAAGTAAAAACCTACATTTTACTATACAGTGTATCTGTGTGCTGGTTGTGTGTTATTCTTCACCACTCTCACTACGTCTCCCTGTGTGCACTCATTCTCCTAATGGGAAATTACCTCAACACTAACTGCAGGAAATTCCTCCTTAATTCTAGGTTGGATCTTTCCTTGATTAGTTTCCATCCAGTGCTTCTTATCCTGCCTTCAAGTACTTTGGGGAATAGATTGGCTCCCTGTGCATAAGAATGCAAAATAAAATCATGAGAAAACCTTGTGACAGAAGGATATACTTCTCAGTGGTTTTCTTGTATAAAACTTCTAGAAAGATTTACCAATAGATAAAAGAATTTTTGACTGTGAGTGTTAGGAAAATAAGGGGAATTACCTCAACAGTGGGGAATTACCTCAACAGTGAGCATTCTTAAAATCTGAAAGAGAACTGTATATAAATGATAAACAAGTTATTGCTAAAATTTCGTTTTAGGATGTGAATATGAAAAGAGCTGCTATATCACGACTTCAAAAATCAAAGTTTTTTTTTCTTTCTCTTTATTATCATCTATTTATTAATTCAATTTTAGCAGCATAGATATGGCAGACCAGGATATAAATGAGTTTTTATGGAGTTTGGCATGATAACATAGTCTGTTACCTCTCAAATGCAATTTGCCTCATAATTATTAACTGTTTTTATTTCCTCAATGGCTTGTCAGGTATGACACTATCTTTTGCAAAATATAATATCACAGGCCCAAAGTACATTGCAGCATTTTGTTCTGTAATGACTTTTTCTGCCTGTGAAATCAGATAAGTAATTCAGGTTCATGGAATTTTCTGGTGTTTAGAAAATAATGTAATGAAAACCAACCTGAAAACTATTTGTTAAGTCGACATAAGAGCTTAATATAAGAGCTTCTTTCTCCTTTTGTATTGTTATCACATATGGGCTGCCAGAAACCAAATACTCTTAGATAGCTTCAGAGAATAAATATTTTCTGTCCCTAGTGGTTGCTCATATGTTTGTAACTCAGATCTGGTGGCCATAGATGACAGAAAAGACGATAAAGGCAGAAAAGCAGTGAAGATGTTATGAAAACCTGTATAATTCATTGCATATGGTCTGTCCAATATCAAATCCATCTATAGATTTATCCTGAGCATTTCATCATAATTTGAATTTTGGTGGACACTTAAAACACTAGCCATTGGCTAGTCCAGAAACTTCCAACATTTATGGTAGTATAGCCACATTTAGAATTTTAAGGACAGGGTACTCAAATATAGGGCAATAGATTGATCATAACATTGTTGTCTTGAAGGTTATGGATTGTTATAACACACTGATTGTCCAAATTCCTATTTGAAATGTTCTTGCCTCTTCTTCTCCAGGATTCTACTATCTTTGCTTATCTTGACCTTTTTCTTGGGTATGCTTCCAAACTAAATACTGATCAGCAGGCATTCTTCATTTCAAGCTCAGCGGAATTCTTAGTAATAAAGATGGTAGCAGGGCTTTGATTTCCACTGTTGGAAGTTTCTTTTTTTAAAAAAAAAATTATATGTAAAAATGTAGGTGGGGCATGGATTCTAATATAAATAAATGTTCATGAGCATAAGTGAAACTGTTGAGTAAAATGTCTGAATTCCCTTAGGTTTTTTTATATACCTTTAGCAGAATGGGTGATATAGCATGATATACAAGCAATAATCTTATTGATAGGTCAAGAACAAGAGCTTTTGGAGATTTAAAATGTAAAATATACCATCATCTACACAAGAAAGATTTTGATGAAGTAGAGTACTGTAACATATAATTCAAACATAGTAAATGTTGCTTAAGGAAAGATAATTCCTATCGGGTTTGTTTCAAAAGCAAGTGAAAGCAGCTAATGAAATCTGCAATTTTAAGGGAAATTAAAGAACAAAGACAGCATCGACTTACAGATTATAATTATTATTTAAATGCCAGGAAATTAATGAAAAATATCTCTTTAAAATTAATTCTTTGCACATCAGTCAACTGGGAAAAAAATGGGAAAGTATGAGCCTCATTTAACATTTTGCATGTATTTGGATAGACAACTTGACCATGTTGGTTATTTCAGTGATAAAGGTCGAAGTAATTGTTGGGACTTTGAAGAAACAAATCCATGTTATCCAACACTTTATAATAAGCCTCAAATGCATTTTATTTCACTTAAGTTCCCCACCCTCTCCAGGGGTGGGCTTCAAAATTTTTAGCAAAGTGTTCTCTGCCTGGTTGCTGGGTGGGCATGGCCCTGGTGGGCATGGCTTAGTCAGTCCCCTGCACCAAGGTGGGGGGCGTTTTTGCCCTCCCTGGGCTCCAGAGCTTTCCTCGAGCCTCCAGGAGTGCAAAAACTGCCTCCCTGGGCTCTGGAGGCTCTCTGGAATCCAGAAATGGGCCCATTTCTGGCCTTCCTGAACTTCTGGTAGGCCTGTTTTTCACCCTCCTTGAACCTCCGCACATACCCTGCAGTTACCTGCATCCAAAATGGGCTGCCTGGGGACTCTGGGAGGGGAGAGGTGGAGTGGGCAGACCAGCCAGGACTGGGATTTGGGAGTTCTCCAAACTGCGCAAAATCTTAGCTAGGGACTCTCCTGAACCCCTGCAACCCCCAAGCAGCTTCTCCTGCCCCCTGTCTCTTTCTCTTTCTTTCTTTCTTTCTCTCTCTCTCTCTCTCTTTCTCTCTCCCTCCACCCCTAAAGTTCACTCTCACTGTGTTGTATCATGTGCAAAGTCATGGAATCAATCATTAATAAATTCATCACTCTCCACTTAGAGACAAACAACCTACACTCTAAAAAAAACAATTTGGTTTCAGAAAAAAAATATCCTGCAATCTTCAACTCCTACACTGCAAAAACATATGGACTACTCTACTTGACCAAGCTAAAGCTACAGACGCAATTTACATAGACTTCTGCAAAGCCTTTGATTCAATGGTACATGACAAGCTGCTGTTAAAACTCAACTCTTATGGCATTTCCGGATCCCTTCATAAGTGGATTACTGTGTTCCTATCAAACAGGCAACAAATAGTAAAAAATAGGGAGCGCTATATCAAACCCTACTCCAGTTAACAGGGGTAGTTAACAGGGGTGTCCCCCAAGGCAGCATTCTAGGACTCACCCTCTTTATACTCTATATAAATGACCTTTGTGATCACCTTATAAGCAACTGTGTCCTCTTTGCGGATGAAGTAAAACTGTTCAACACCACCGACACTGCTACTATTCTTCAAAGAGAACTTGATTATGTGTCTGAATGGTCAAACATCTGGCAATACCAAATCTCAAACAACAAATGCTCTGTCCTACACATTGGTAAAAAAAAATCAGTACACCAATACTCGAATACAGCTCATCAGTCTGGAATCCGCACTGCATATCGGACATTAATACAATCGAGTGAGTCTAGGAGTATTTCACAAGAAGAGTACTATACTCGTCTGCTCACAACAGAATACCCTATATCACCAGGCTTGAGATTTTGGGCTTGGACAACCTTGAACTACTCCGCCTATGGTTAGACTTAAGTGTAGCACACAAAATTATCTGCTACATTGTCCTACCAGTCAATGACTACTTCAGCTTCAACCACAAAAATACAAGAGCACACAACAGATACAAACTCAATGTAAACTGCTTCAAACTCGATTGCAGAAAGTACAACTTCAGCAACAGAGTGGTCAATGCCTGGAATGCACTACCTGCCTCTGTTGTCACATCCTCTAACTCAAACTGTCCACTATTGACCTCACCTCATCCCTAAGAGGTCTGTAAGGGGCGTGCTTAAGTGCACCATCGTGCCTGCCATCCCTGTCCTATTGTCCCCATTTATTCGTACCTATTTCCTTTATTCTTGCTCGTGTTTATACTTATCTTGTAAGCAATTGGTAAATCAAATAAATAAACAAACAAACAAATAAATAAATAAATACCACTGCTGACATTTTACAGCAACTGAGTTTTATATTCTTTCCCATCTCAGAGTGGACCATTTATCTCCTCTTTCTCTTTCTCTCTCTGCTTTCAAGAGAGGATATCTTCTGGCCCAAACAACCATAGCACAGCAAAATGAATGTGTTACATGTAAGATTAGAAAACAAAGGTTACCCCCATGAAGGAAATTGAATGGAAGAAGTAAACACAGGTCGTCATCAACCTATGATCACAGTTGAGCCCAAAATTTCTGATGCAAAGCGAGACAGTTGTTAAATGAATTTTGCCCCATTTTTGACTTTTCTTGCCAGGGATGTTAAGTGAATCATTGCAGCTGTTAAGTTAGTAACCTAGTTAAGTGAATCTGACTTCCCTATTGACTTTGCTTGTCAGAAAGTTGCAAATGATGATCACATGACCCCAGGACACTGCAACCATCATAAATACCTGTCAGTTGCCAAGCGTCCGAATTTTAATCATGTGACCATGGAGATACTGCAACAGTCGTAAATGTGAAAACCAGCCAGAAGTCAGTTTTTTCAGTGCCATTATTCCTTCAAATGGCAACTAAACAAATGGATGTAAATCAAGGATTACCTGTTGGTAGTCTTTACATGTTTATGAAATGCTGTATTGGAATTATAACAAAAGGAGGGAGAATTATAATAGAGAAATATAATGGAGAAGAGCAAAATATGGAAATACTTGTGTTATGTTCTGATTGATCTGCTTTTTCAAGTTGAATGGACGCAATTCCTATGAAGAGATAAAAACAACTGCATAACAACAGCAAAGGTATCCATGAGGTAACGTTAACTTAATTTTTATTCAGTCGATAACTGTGAACAAAATTCAGCTCTATCTTAGGCCTGACAGATACATAGGGCAGTGTTTGCAATTCTAACGTAAGCCTAGTTTTGGCTTATATTAAGAAAATTCAATTCACTCCACCTTCATTGACTTGCTCCAGTCGCTGTTTCTGACAGAAATATGTGACATTTTAATGCTTATCTCAGGAAAAAGGGAGAAAGTGACTCAGCGTAAAACAGTGGCAGTATTCATAGAAGGAGCAGATTTATGAAATTATTAATGTACTTGCAAGCTACAGCCAGCTGCTGGATCTCAAGATTTGACAGAAGAAACAACCAAAAACAAAAACAAAAACCCACACCTGACTGATAAATGCTATCAAGGAGCAAACTGAAAGCTTGTGTATACCTTTCCAAGGTTATGCTCGGTTTGATGTATTTTAAATTGAGATGTTGGTGAGCAGAAATTTTTGCCTTTTCAGCTTACTTTTTATCAGTTTGATATATAGGTAGTCCTTGACTTAGAATAGTTCACTTAATGACTGTTCAAAGTTACAACAGCGCTGAAAAAAGTGACTTATAACCGTTTTTCATGCTTACGACCATTGCAGCATCTCTATAGTCACATGATCAAAGTTAGGATGCTTGGCAACTGACTCATATTTTATGGCAGCTGCAGGTCACGTGATCACCTTTTGGCACCTTCTGCCAAGTCAATGGGGAAGCCAGATTCACTTAACTACGGAATTACTAATTTAAGAACTGCAGTGATTCACTAAACAACCATGACATCTGGTAACTTCTGCAATCCAGCCTGACAAGCAAGGTAGTAAAATGGGGCAAAACTCAAAATGTCTTATTTAGGAAACAGATATTTTGGGCTCAACGGGAGTTGTAAGTTAAGGACTACCTCTTTGTTGTACTTATTTTGAAGTTGAAGTTAATGTAACTATAAGTTATAGGATGGCGAGGACTTTTCCTTTAAGAAGCAGGGTTTAAAAATATATCAGAGTTTTCATTCCACAGATTTTAATGCTCAAGTAAGAAAGAGAAAAGAAGATTTAGCTGGATTGCAAAAGTTACTAAATGTAAAAAGCATCTCAGGTTTCAGCTATGTTCTGAAGCTTCAGCCAAACAATTGTTTGGCTTACTGGGCTTACATCTTTTCCAAACCCAATCCATCACGGACTGCAAATCATGACTTGGAATCCTAGTAGATTGGTGAGAAGCCAGCCAATTGAAATGTATTGCCTAAATCATGATTAAAACAAGGCTTAGCAATATGTGATTTCTGTCTTAGAATAGAGGTTGCAAGAAAAGGAAGAGGTAGAGAAATTCCTCGTATATGAACGGAAGCAGAAACAGAATTCAACCCCAGATATCATAGTACATATATCTCAAACCAAGACACAGCAAACTTCAAATGCTTCCTGCTTCTGGTAAGCATTAAATAGCTATTCATTTATGAACTGTACTCGCTGCCACCTTAATATTGTCTGCCTTTGACACTTTTTAGTGACCCTTGTAATTATATTATGCATGACTATGGTGATAAGACTGAGTGACATTCAAGTTCAGCTCTCAGTCTGCAGGTCGGGTGATTATGAGTTCCCTTTCAACAGCTGCAAAATAATAATGATAATAAATACATCCGTTTTATAAACTTGCCCCATTGACGTCTGAGGAAGTTGAGTTTGTTATTGTTTCAGCAAAATGCTTTCTGCCATTTCATTGCTTTGATCCTTGGCCTTAGGTGGCTTTTCAAAGTTTAGTGAAAAGGGGAAAAAGGGTTATGCAGCTTGTAACTGTTTATGCATCAGATTATTGTCTCTCTCATGGCCAATTTGCTCAGATGACTCACCTTAGTCACTCAAGAAAGCTCAGGTATTGTTCAAAAAGATTTCTAAACACATTTTTCCTGAGGTTACATCAAGTTTTAGAAGCACATAAGAAAATACAATAGTTAAGCATTTATACACTTTTTTTCCACAAATCATCAATTCTATTTTTCAGGACTAGTCATCATTTTTTTTAAATTTAATAAAGTTATTTCTATCCACCCACCCATAATTTTTTTTAAAAAAGAAAGACTCCAGGCAGCTTAATGTTGTTCCTATTTATGAACAATATAAATGATGCCCTAAAAGCCATCCATAGTTACATAAGTAAGATGGGCAGAATAGAAATGTGATGAATAAATAAATAAATAAATAAATAAATAAATAAATAAATAAATAAATAAATAAATAAATACTAAAAAGAGAGAAGTCTATCTCAAGCAATTTCATTTTCAGTGCTCTCTGAGCTTGGTGTTTTTGTTGCAGATCTTTTATTCCAGGCTAGCACTGATGATGCTACCTCGTTTGATAATGAAACATCTGCAAGAAAACCACCAAGCTCACAGAGCACCAAAAACCCCACAGTTCAGTCCTGAGGTACAAATATTCCCTTTATCAATTTTATTTCAGAAGTTTTCAAAAACTTAGCAACAAAGGGTCCAGCGTTATTTTCAGATCCAGCCCAGTTTTTCTCCTTGCTTTAGCCCAGGTTCACCTAGTACTCAGCAGGTTCTGACCAGTTCTGGAGAACTGGTAGCAGAAATTTTGAGTAGTTCAGAGAACCAGCAAATATCACCTCCGACTGGAGATTTTACAGCATTCTTCCCCTGCCACGCCCACCAAGCCACACCCACAGAACCGGTAGTAAAAAAAAAAATTGAATCCCACCAATGCTTAGCCCCCTGAACCTCAAAGGAGTGAGAGGTTTTTTGCAGTTTCATTATAATGAGCCATGGTGGTGCAGTGGTTAGAATGTAGTATTGCAGTTCATCTCACTGCTCACTGCCAGGAGTTTAATTTTGACCAACTCAAGGTTGACTCATCCTTCCAAGGCCAGTAAAATGAGAACCCAGATTGTTGGGGGCAATAGGCTGACTCTATAAACTGTTTAGAGAGGGCTGTAAAGCACTGTGAAGTGGTATATAAGTCTAAGTGCTATTGCTATAATAGATCTAACTGATCAGGCTGATACCAGCTGCAGAAGGCATTCTATATTTTTGTTGTTATTAAGTTTGTCAGCATTTTTGTTACCGGGATAAGGTAGGCCTAACTCTATATTCCTCAGAAATCTGAGGGAGAATGCGCGTGGCTTCGGTGGCAGAAGGAATTCGCGACCATCTACGATTCCTGCTGCGCTTGCCACCGAGGTGCCCCCAATCCAAATGGATCCGGGGGATATGGCTGCCCTGTAGAGGCAGCCGAAGAGAGAGGGGAGCCGGACAGGGAGTTGGGGGTGTCACAGACCCCCTCCTCATCTGGAAAAACCCCTTTTTCCTGAGGTGGTGGAGTGGCGGTCAGTAATGGTCGCCACGAAGAAGCCTGCAACCTGGTAAGATTATGCTGGAGGAAGCAGGAAAAGTGAAAGTGCTGCTGAGCCAGGTCAATCAACATCTCTCAAACTCTCTGGAACTGAATTGTTTGAATTGCTGGAGGATACATTGTATCCCTAAGAAGATCGGAAAGCGGCGGAGAAAGCTGTTAAAGGGAAACTTTTTTTTTCTTCACTCTCTCACCCCATAGAAACAGCAGATGAAGATTTGAAATTTATTTGGGCACTGAAGGTGAATTATTTTGAAAGTTAAAGCCAAGGGACAAAAGACTCTTTGGACATTGGACTTAATAATTTAAGAAATCGGAAAACCCTTATTAGAGGTATGGATGTCTGATCATTTAAAAATTGTTGTTGTAAGTGGGAAGGGAGAGGAAAAAATTGGAACAGAAGTTGAAAAAGGAGGAGATTGCCTAGAATTCTAAAGAAAGATATATGGTAATTGGACCTCTTTGATTAAACAGTAACCCCAGAAAGAGAAGTAGAAGAAGGAAAAAAAAGTATTAACTTTTAGAATCTTTTTTGAATTATTCTTGATTAAAAATACTTGGGTGGTTGTTTTGGGAAAAGTTTCTTTTTTTATGAAGGCATCGCTTGTGGATGAATTAAAAACTGAATATCAAAAATATAAAAAGGAAGAACAAGATGGAAAAGATACTTTGGGCACTTTATTTCAATTTTTAGAAATGGCATTATGCAGTTATGAAAAGTTGACGACTGGGACAGCAGAACGACTGGGACAAAGAAGAGGAAGAAGAAGCCATCTTCGATGAACAATGGTTTTTTTCCTGGGGAGGAGGAGAAAGAGGATAAGAAAAAGGGGATTTTAAGGTTTGAAAAAACAACCAAAAAAGAGAAAAATGAGATGAAAGGTGGATGCAAGGTTAGAAAACAACGGAAAGGGAGTAAGAAAAAGGAGGAGGAGAGACAAAGGGGTAAAAAGGGCAAGGAGAAGAATAAGCAAGAGAGAAAGGGGGGGTGGGAGAAGCCTTAATGGTGGGAAGCAAGATTTAAAGAAAAAAAGCTTATTTACAGACAATGGGTGAATTTAATTGAAAAAAAAAAAAAGGGATTCTGGAAGGTACATAAGATTGGCTCTTTATATGTGTATTTAGAGTAAAATGCTTAAGATATAAATGAGTATTAATATATACGATTAGTTTTTTTTTTTTAATGATATGGATAGTGCTTATATAGGATTGTATTTAGTTATTGCTGGGTTTTTACCTTCTTTATAAAATTTATTGTGTAATTTTAGAATGTACTAAACAGAATCCCAAGATAAATTAAGTGTTATATGAAGTAATTTTAAGTTAGGACAATGAGTTAAAGGCGTCACTCCAATCAGTTTATAGGAGAAGTACAGTAAAAGAAAAAAGATGAATGATAGTTGGAAATAGAACAGACAAAGAATGATATTGAAAATGATGATAAGATATGGAAGGATATATAAAGTGAATATGATGTTTGAATTTGTATCTGTGTGAAGAGTTTCAACCCGGGATCAAGCAGCCTTCAGAAAAGATGTTTTAGGTTTTGTTTTTTTTTCCTATGTTCTGTATTTTGTATGTTTATGAAAGGCAATAAAATTTTAATTAGCAAGAAATATAATTTGGACAACTAGAATGAAAAGAAGAAGTCAGGATAAGATATGAAGTTAAATAGATAACGTAAATATTGATATTACAATTTGGAATTATTTTGTATGTTCTATTGGCTTTCTTCTTTAATTTTTTTTTTTTTTTTTAGAAAATTTTTTTCAAGTTGTTATGCCTGGATTATTTGTGTATTGTTTTTGTAAAATTAATAAAATTTGTTGTTGTTTTTTAAAAAAAGAAATCTGAGGGAGAGTGAACTGGATTTCATAAAATCCCAACATTTCTTAATTGAACTACATAAAGAATCAAGCAGTAATATAATTGAGCTCTTTTACAGATTTTTTCCAATTCCAGGGAAAGTCTTGTGCTGTGGAAAATGTAGCTTCCTATTAGGATTGTGCAAGGATATCTGGGATGCTCATCTGAGAAAGCAAGATAGCTAACCTTCCTCATTGTTCCAAGGTGCTGCTTGTTCCAACAACTTTCTGCATCTGGATCAAAATTCAGGAAAATTGGAGTTCCAGGCTCCCATTACCTAACTTGAGAAAATCATAAATAGAATTTGTGGAGAAGTAAAACTGGCACCCTGGGATGGATTCTCTTAAATTTTATTGAAATTAGTCCAGCAGATTTGAGTTGTCCTCTTTTATCCTCTTCGTTATTGAAATGCCCATAACTATTTGTTTTCTAACATAATACAACTTAGTGGAAAGCCCAACCATTAAAGGGGAATAAAGTATGCATTCTAAATTATATGGAAATCAATACAGCAGTTTGTAAGTTACATGCCATTTCGACTTCGAAACTGCTTGCTCAAATGACTTCTGCAGTAATCCCAATAATTACTTTTCAACACAGCTTGGGATTTGTCCCACTGCTGGCTTTCAATTGGCTTAATATACAAATACACCTATTAGGTCAGCCAAAAGGGATGAGAAGAATTTAGGAAAACAAAGAACCAGAAAAAGACACAAAACAGTTTACATAGGTTTTTAAAAATGCAGAAAATGATACCATTTGAAATTATTTGGAAAGGGTAGGCAAATGAATGAGTAACAGGAAGAATCCCTAACTATTTTTTAATACAGCTGTAATTTTGAACAGTCTCTAATCTGTTCCTCAGAAGAATCAGGTACAAAGAATGATTGGAGTTTCTGGAAAATATGATATGATATGACCATGTACATATTTATTTATTTATTTGTTTGTTTGTTTGTTTTTATTTATTTATTTTTATCCCATCTTTATTATTTTTACAAGTAACTCAAAGCAATGAACATGTCCAACACACTTATCCCTCCTCCTATTTTCCTCACAATAACCCAATGAGGTAGGTTAGGCTGAGAGACAGTGTCTGGTCCAAAGTCACCCAGCTGGTTTCATGGCCGAGGCAAAAGCTGAATTCACAATCTCCCACTTTCTAACCTGATTCCTTAGCCCAGGGATGTCAAACCCTCGGCCTGCGGGCCAGATGCATCACGTGCTGGCCACGCCCACTCCCGGTTTAGCAAAGAAAGAGAAAGTCCCGATATGTCACATGACAACGATGTGCCGACGTAAGTTTGACATCCCTGTCTTAGCCCAAACTTAATGATATGCTACTAAGGCAGGGATGGGCAAACTGTGGCCTGTGGGCCACATCCAGCCCGTTGGTCATTTTAATACGGCCTGCCTCTGAAAAAAAAATATTCCCCTCTGAAAAAAAAATGGGGGCCGGCCAAAAGATACCCCGCGCTGCGCGCCAAAAAAATTGCACATACAACACAGAGCTGGGCAGCCGCTTCCCTGGTAGCGGGACCAAGGCCGCCGCCTGGGGAATGCCCACTGCTTTCCCTCACCAGGGCTGGGTGGTGGTGTGTTGCCCTGCGCTGCGTGGCCCCTGCCTAGCAGCGCGCTTCTCGGCTGGTCTTCTCCTCCTCGGCCATACAGAACAAACAGGCAGAAGGAGGAGACCAGCCGGCTGGTTGGGGGAAGCTTTCTGTGCCGAAAGAGGGAGCTACTAATCTCCGGCATTGCTCCACTTCTCCAATGGTCCGGCACCACCCTATTCTATGCACCAGCTGCTCGGACTTGCTGGGCCTGACACATAGAACAGGGCAGCACCGGATGTTGGAGAAGCAGAGCGGAGTCGGAGATCATCAGCCACCTCTTTCGCAGCACAAGAAGCCTCCCCCAACTGGCCAGCTGCTCTCCTGCTTCTCTGCCTCCTTCTCTGCCTCTCCCCTCTTGCTCCTCACAGTTGCCCTGAGCTGGTGCGGTTCTTTACTTGGGCAGCCAGACGCCCGCAGCAGCAACAGGCAGTTCCGCCCGGGCTCTGCTCAGGTGTCCGGCTGGGGCTGTCAGGAGTTGCTATCGTTGGTGCAACTCCGCACGGCTCCAGTTCCGCATTGCCTTGGGAAGGGAGAGGGGTGGTTAAAGAGGAGAAGAAGGGGGGGAAAGGGGGGGTGATTCCCCAAAAATCTTGTGCTGACCCAGCCTATCTGTCAAATTTTAAAAGTCAATGCGGCCCCCGAGCCAAAAAGTTTGCCCACTCCTGTACTAAGGCATACTGAAATATGAATAATTTAATAAGAATAGTTCTTGTGGAGTTAGCCCAAAACTCAGTCTGACATTTATGAGCCAAATCTGAATAAAAATATACAATTACAGTGGGCAATAGTGCTTTGATGCTTAATTTAAAGATAATTACTTAAATATTAATTCTACAGGACATCGTTTTGCACGTACAGGTCCCCAGAATGCTTTCCAATAATCATTTCAAAAAGTAATTAAGAACCAGGGATCAGCAAATAATCATTATTAGGAAAAGATGCTGTTGAGTAAACAGCTTAGAAAATCTTTAGAAAAGAATGTTTCCATTCTGTTACTTTAAATTGAAGGCAGCCCTCCTTCTACCAAAGAAAATATCCTAACAGAGAGAAACCACAACATTTTATGTTTTACTAATAAGGGGAAAAAAATTATAGCTCCTGGAAAACCAAACAATGTCTGTTAGAGAAGATAGGTGTGTTATGCATATGTTTGTAGCACCTTTTAGCAAAGATCGAAAAGCTTCACATTCTGCCTAATACTATTTTGAGTGTCTGCACCGGAATCACGTGAGGGAAAGTGTTATCCTGTTTGTTACATTGAATCCACCAACAATCAGTATCCCTGAAGTGTTGCTAATTAAAAATGAAGCCCAAAGACCTCTCTGTGAAGCTTTTGTGGCAAGAATAATCAGAGGCAGGCTGTGAAACAGAAATAACTTCAGTCGGCAGGGCTGGGGTTCCAATCTGTAAGTAATGCCATCTGGTTGTCTAACAATTTAAGCTGTTAACATGGTTCCCATCATCGTCGCAGTGTGTGATTTTGCACACATGGCATTGATTTGTCTACAGTTTTGGTGTGAGTCCTGAAATTGTTCTGCTTACTTAAGGAGGATCTTGGAAACGTGCTTTGGCTGTCTCTTTACAAGTTCATGTTCCAATCACTTCTAGGGTTCTTGTTTAAAGAGCAGAGCAATGCTATGTTATGGATCAGGGTGTCAAACTGGTGGCCTGTGGGCTGGATGTGACATGCACAGGCCATTCCCATGCCAAATCTGCAAAGGGCGCAAACATTGTGATACTTCACATAATGGCAACATGATGCCGTGAGTTTGACACCCATGTTATAAATGATTCTGGCAATTTCTCCATCTGTCCTCTCACACCCTGTATAACCATCCTCTATCTATCTATCTATCTATCTATCTATCTATCTATCTATCTATCTATTATCCATCCATCCATCTGCACTTGCTTCTTTTGGATGCTATCCATCTAATCTTCTTCATTATAATGCAATGAGAACAATGCTGTAAGCAAAGAGACCTTATTTTCATTTATCTTAGCAATGTACCAAGGAGAAGGAAGAACTACTCACCAATTTTTTTACACCTTGGTTGAATTAACAGAATATTGGAACACTTCTATCATGTCACCCCTAGTCTTTCTTTTCCTTAGACCAGACATACCCAATTCCTGCAACTATTCTCTGTATGTTTAATCTCCAGTCCCCTAATCGTCTTTGCTGCTCTTCTCTGCATTCTTTCTAGAGTCTCAACATCTTTTTCATATTGTGGTGACCAAAACTGGGTACTGTTTTCCAAATCTTACCAAGAATCCCCTGTAACCTTCACATCTGAACAGGAACTTAAAAAACAAGCCAAATGTTTGCGGAACGGCAAGCACCTGGGATAACTTGGCAAATTTCCCAGGAAAAAGAGACTTTCTTTGCATTAGGAGCTTGAGCCTTTACAATGAGACATTGGATTCAGCAGCCATCCTGAAGGATCTTTGGTGCTCATCCTACCTGTTCTTTGAAACTTTGCTTGATTGGCTGAGCTATATAGGGACGAAGAGGTGAATGTGTACTCTGTTAAACCGTATTGACTCTAGCTTCACTCTGATCTGTCTGAATTTTCATTAGATCTTCCTGCAAGGGGTCTTGAGAATACAGGTCCTTGGCTTATGACCACAATTGAGCCTAAAATGTCCATTGCTAATCAAGACACTTTTGCCCCATTTCGTGACCCTTTTGTCACAGTTAAGGGAATCATGCAGTTCTTAAGTGAATCTGGCTTGCCCAATTGACTCTGCTTGTTGGAAGCCAGCTGGAAGATTAAAAATGGTTTATCACAATGACCAAGGAGTGCTGCAATCATCATAAATATGTGCCAGCTGCCAGATACCTGAATGATGATCATGCGACCTTGGGGATACTGCAATGGTCCAAAGTGTGAGAACTGATCATAAGTCACATTTTTTCAGTGCATTGTAACATTGAACTTAAGTGAATGGTTGTAAGTTAAAGACTATCTGTAGTTTGGAGCTCTAGTTCTCTGGACATTTTATTGTAGCAGCCCCTAACATTTTGGGTACCAGAGATTAGTTCCATGGGGGGGGGGGTGTTTTTCTGTGGACGGGGTGTGTGTGGTTTTGCATGTTGCTTGTGTTAGTTTGTGGGCTAATTGAAGAGACAGACACTGATCTTCAAGTTCAAGCTCTTTATTAACAACAACAACCCAGCAACTGCCTGTCTGACAGCTTGCCCTTTTATAGAGAGCTGTGAGATGGCTTAGCCAATCAGGAAAAACTATTTTTCCCGCTGTAATGGCAGACCTGGCTTCATTCCTTGACTTCATTCCTTCATTTGGATATTCAGCAGCTTGGATCCTGTGCATGCATGGATGAGACCTCACTCACTCGTGTAGCCTGGTTCCTGGTGAGCCACAGACTGGTGCTGGTCCATGGAAGGTGGATTGGGGACCACTGTTCTGTTGGACTTTCTTTGCTCATGATATTTGATTCATGACTGCCAGTAGCCCAAGACTGAATTTTACCAGCACGCCCGCAATATGACATGTATAGGATGCCTTTAAATAAAAAGTCACTGCTTTCTCAAAAGTTTTAAAATATTTATTTCATCAGCAATCTGTTTTCCAGCAATGATCATCAATTGTTAGCCTGACATTTGGATTAGGCTGAAGGATCTGGGACTAGTAACAAATAAGCCCAATGTCATAAAAACAAACATAGCCACCTCTATCCAGAGACAGAAGCACATAATTACTGGGTTTCAGACCCAGTAATTATGGGACTTACAATTCCAGAACATGACTTCTCTTTAATAGACTCTGTTGTGAATGCATAAATGTTAAATAAAGTTATCTTGAGCTTGAAGTCAAGTGCAGGGTTCTGGCCCTGCACTTCTGATTGGATGTTAATTGCAAGATCGGATTGGTCAATTCAGGAGAATCTGATTGGCCATTAACGGGCCATTCGCATTGGTTAACGGACCTAGCGCTCCTGGATTGTTATTGGTTGAAATAGTTATTGGATTGCCTATATAAGGAAGGCTATAGCAGCCATCCAGTTCGAGCTGTCACACCATGTAAATAAAGAGTTGAAGTTCACCGTTTCACCGGCTTGTCTCCATTCTTTCTTGCCCATGCTCCAAATGTAACACTGGTGACGAGGGTGGGATATGGAGACATCAGAGCTGACTGAACAAAGAAGAAAATAACTGAGCACGTGACTGACAACGCACAACGGCGGAACCATGTCGGGCGGCGTCATACCACCCGCTCTGTTCGACCCAGCGCAAGAGTACTGGGAGTCCTACATGGATCGTTTCCAAATGTTCTTGGAAACTAACAATTTGAAGGATGCCACAACTGGGAAGAAACGGGCGGTATTCCTAACGCATTGCAGGCCAACCGTATTCAAGCTGGCCAAGGCCCTGGCAAAACCGGCTGAAGTGAAGACTATGGACTGGGACGTCCTTGAACCCCTACTGAGGGCCCACTATGCACCGACTGTACCAACACTTGTAAGGCGGCACGAGTTCTACCAAAGAAACCAGCGGAAAGGAGAGAGCATTGCCGATTTCGTCGCAGACCTCTGAAACCTGGGAGGCCTTTGCGGGTTCGCTGACCTGGAAGAGGCTTTGAGAGATCGAATAGTCCTGGGACTAGATGCACTAAACGTACAGAGTAAGCTGATGGCGAAAGGCGACATCAGCCTTGCCGATGCCATCGCTGATGCTACTGCAGCGGAAGCAACCAGGAAGTCAGCTGCCCAACTACGTCGAAACCGCATTCCGGTACACCAACCAACCGGCGAAATTTCACCCAAGTCAGAAGGACAGCTTCTGACGACCCACCACGCGGACCTCTCTTCATCATCAGAGAGCGACAAAGAAGAGGTCCATCAATTGCGGTCTAATCGGGACCAGTTCTCGAAGTCCCTGCACCCATGCGCTGGCTTTTCAGAGCCTTATGGAAAGGCTACTACAAGGGATTAAAGGCATGGTCCCCTACTTTGACGATGTGTTAATTGTTGCACCTACTACAAAAATCTTACGGGATCGCTTAAAATTAGTTCTACAGAAATTCAAAGACGCAGGTCTTAAAGTGAAAAAGAATAAGTGTAAACTGTGTACAGATCGTGTCAAATTTTTAGGGTATTTAATTGACAGTCAGGGTATTCACCCTACCGACAGTAAATTGAGAGCAATAAAAAATGCTCCCAGACCCCGGAATAAGGCCGACCTCCAGGCGTTTCTAGGCCTTATCAACTTTTATAATGTATTCTGCCACACAAAGCAACTGTAGCTGAACCTTTACATCGTTTACTGGACAAAAAAGCAATTTGGGTATGGGGCCATAGAGAAGAGCAGGCGTTCCGTAATGTGAAAAAACTACTGACTTCTGACGCTGTACTCATGCAGTACAATGAGAACCTTGCCGTTAAATATCACATGCGATGCTTCGCCTTTCGGAGTGGGCGCCATTTTGAGCCACGTATTGCCTAATGGTAGCGAAGCCCCTGTTGCCTATTTTTCAAAGACGCTTTCAAAAACGGAGCAAAATTATAGGCAGATCGATAAAGAAGCCCTTGTGATTGTGTCTGCCATTAAAAGATTTCATGAGTACGTGTATGGCCGGGCTTTTATTATCGTGACTGACCACAAACCGTTGCTGGGGATAATAGCTGGAGTTAAACCGACTCCCTATATATTATCTCCCAGGATGACTCGCTGGTCAGAATTCTTGGCTGCTTATAATTATCGGCTGCAATACTGCCCGGGGAAAGCCATTCCCCACGCTGACGCATTGAGCCGAGCAACGCTTCCAGAGACTCTCGACGACCCCACGCCGACAGTAACCACGTTGCAGATCGAGACACTTCACACACCGCCATTAATTGCCCGTGATATCGCGAGAGAAACAAGATGTGACCCTACCTTAGCGTGAGTCCTCAGTTGGGTGGAACGCGGATGGCCATTGGACCAAATACCAGACGACTTCGCACCATTCAAAAGTCGACAAACAGAGTTGCTTTCTCAAAAGGGCTGTATCATCTGGGGTGATAGAGTCATTATCCCAGAGCGACTCCAACAAGCAGTACTGAGAACCTTGCATGATGGCCACCCCGGCATCGTGCGCATGAAAGACCTCGCACGAAGCTACGCATGGTGGCCAGGCATTGACAAGCAAATCGAAACTTGGGTCAAAGCTTGTCATAGATGCCAAGAAGTAAGCAAAACTCCACCAAAGGCAATCCCAACCGAATAGGAGACACCATGGGGACCCTGGTCCCGTATTCACCTGGACTTTGCTGGGCCGACCAAAGGCCACTCCTTCTTGTTAACCATCGACGCCTACTCGAATTGGCTCGAGATCCACCGTATGAGGAACACAACCACAGAAGCGGTCATCAAGAGACTGGAAAGACTGTTTGCAACCCACGGATTACCAGACGTTCTGGTATCCGACAACGGGCCCCAATTTACCGCGCTGTCCTTTGAGCAGTACCTGGCTGACATGCGCTCACTTCACCTGCGCACCCTGCGGCCAATGGTAGGGCTGAGCGCATGGTCCAATTCGTCAAGAAAGCGCTACAGAAAATAAACTACGACAACATCGACGAGAAAATCAACCGAATCCTTTTTCTACAGCACATCACACCTCACAGCGTCACCAACAAAACTCCTGCCGAGCTGCTAATGGGACGGAAGCTCTGCTCCCACCTCGACTGGTTACACCCAGCCTACGAACCAGAAAAACCACTCGGATCCAGCGGCCAATGCCGTACCTTCCAGGTAGGCGATTTGGTGTACACTAAAAACCTATCGGGCGATCTGCTGTGGGTAGAAGCGATGGTAATCCGTGTAACCGGCCCAAGATCCTACTTTGTACAGTGCCCTGACAATAGACTTTGGAAGCGCCATATCGATCAATTACTATCACGGCTCCAGTCAGGCAATTCCGAACTCCCTTATGACCAAACTGAGGGGGGGGGAGATACAGAGGAAGACGAATTTCAACTAGAGGAAAATCCCTTTGAAGGGAACGATAGCGGAACAGAGACACAGGAACTGGAACCAGGGATGGGAGTAAGTTCACCTCAGGGAGTTGCCGAAGATATTGGTGACAAAGGAAACGCGAACTCTGAACCAGAGGCACCCCTTTCACCAAACAACGATCTACCTCAGCGAGAGTGCAGCCAAATGCAAGACGCACAGCGAAAATAAAAAAGACTAATAAAACAATCATCCTACCTCAAGGACTATGTGACCGCGCCCCGTAAACAGAAGCCAGGGGGAAGGGTGTTGTGAATGCATAAATGTTAAAGTTATCTTGAGCTTGAAGTCAAGTGCAGGGTTCTGGCCCTGCACTTCTGATTGGCTGTTAATGGCAGGATCGGATTGGTCCGTTCAGGAGAATCTGATTGGCCATTAATGGGCCATTCGCATTGGTTAACGAAGCTAGCGCTCCTGGATTGTTATTGGTTGAAATAGTTATTGGGTTGCCTATATAAGGAAGGTTATAGCAGCCGTCCAGTTCGAGCTGTCACACCATGTAAATAAAGAGTTGAAGTTCACCGTTTCACCGGCTTGTCTCCATTCTTTCTCGCCCATGCTCCAAACGTAACAGACTCCTTGGCAGGATGTCACATCACTGTGGTTCTATGGATTCATTTATAAATTATCCTTTCTCTCTCCGTTCCTTCATGCAGCTTTCCTGCTACCTTGGATAGAAATGAGGATAGTAGTGATGAGGTGGGATACAACAGTACTAGTAATGGTTTGTATAATTTCAATTGCAAGACCACTTAGAGAGGGCTGTGAAGCAATGTGAAGTGGTATATAAATCTAAGTGTTATTGCTATTGCTATTGTGGGCTAGAGGAGACGAATGGAATCTTTATTGCTTGTTTAATCAGAGATTTCTGAAGCTCATAGAACAGGGGTCCTCAATTTTTTTAAACAGGGGGCCAATTCACAGTCCCCCAGATTGTTGGGGGGAGAGACTATACTTTGATCTGCCCAATGACCAGCTGGGTGGGTGTGGCCAATTTATAAATCCATTTTGCCCTCCGCCACTCACCCTCTCAAAAGTCCAAGCTCCAGACCTCGGCAAAACAGAAGCTCAATTGCTCTGGAACCAGTAAACAGAAAAAAGGTTTATTTAGGCCGGAGCCTTGGCACTCAATGAGTCCTTTGGATTAAAGTTCAGTGCTAAATCAGCACTGGGAGCTTCTGCCTCCCAGTGTTTTTCTGTAGGCGAGGTCCAAGCAGATGGAGCAGATGGGAGTTTTGCTTATCTTTGGTGCTTAAGCATTCCTGGTTCATTTTTCTTGTTTTTTTTTTCTAGTCAGTGTATTTATTCAAAGTAACATTTTGAATTTGAAAGACACATTTTCTGCCATGAGATTTTTTTTTTTCAGTGCTGCTCTTCCATTTTACCCTGCTTACAAAATGATAGAATGGCTATCTAAATGCATCCGAACATTGTGATAACCATAAACAATGTAGTCTTCATTGAAACTCGGGGTTGTTATTTTGTTCCTGTTACCAATAAGTACAATCATGTATCCTCCTATAGAAATGGACTTCCTCTATCAACAGAGCAGGACAGTCTATCCAAATCCAGTTTAAATATTAAAAAACTGAGAGTGATGGAAAGCAGAGGTCTTGAACTTGGCTGGCAGAAGTTCTAGTTGAGAGAACAGATGGAACAGGCACTTAGCTTATCTCTGAATGCTGCTCTCCCTCTCTGGTGCCATGTGTTGTTATTTCTATTTTAATTACAGTAATTATTTTTAAAACCCCATACAGGCAGTTAATGTATGCCTAAGTAGTGATACTTAAGTCTTTACATAAAGTCCATTTTAAGGTGATGCTAATATTATTTTTATCACTGCATTTGTGAAACGTTACAAATTAAGTGGCTTCTTAATACAAATGTACAGTTTAAATGAGACAAAAGAGAGCAAAGATAGGAAAAAGAAAAATGGGGCAATGAATTTATTCTTTATGATTTCTATTTGCAATACAGGTAGTTCTTGACTTACAACAGTTCACTGAGTGGCTGTTCAAAGTTACAACAGCACTAAAAAAAAGTGTGGCTTA
The DNA here is from genome assembly GCA_033807585.1 of Hydrophis major. Lineage (NCBI taxonomy): Eukaryota > Metazoa > Chordata > Lepidosauria > Squamata > Elapidae > Hydrophis > Hydrophis major. The sequence continues at coordinate 292,410,289 of CM066328.1, read as the reverse complement.
TGACCTGTCAGCCTTCAAGATCTTCTACTATTGCTTTATATCTTTTGGCTGCCATAAGTAACGGGGGGAGGAGGGGGGACAAGTTGGGAAGCGAGCTGGAGGTGGTATAAACTAGCATTGTATAAATGAGGAGGGGGGAGAGTGCATTCTTGCTTAGGTTTCTATTTCTTGCTTAACTTTCTCTTCTCTGCGCAGCTGCAAACCTTTATCAAAGTATGCCAAGGTCAACGGACAGAAATCACCACCTGAAGTTGTCCACATGATGTTCTTCACAACTTTTAATTGGAAGAATCATTTGAATTATTGGGGGTGGAAAAGTTTCCATCACTTTGTATATGTGATTTACGCGCCTATTTCCTCAGATTCAGAATTTTTCTCGTTGCTACCACTTCATTTCCAGTAAAATATATCTTTTCTCTAATTAAAAGAGTCTAAGTATTTCTTTCTTGGATTTTGAAGGGAGCACCAGCTGACATGACCATTTTTCAAAGTTATTAAAAAATGTCCCCATGATCATGTGCTCAAAATTCATATGCTTGGCCACTGGTTCATATTTATGATGGTTGCTGTGTCCCAAAGGTCATGTGGTCCCCTGTTGTGACCGTCTGACAAGCAAAGTTAATAGGGAAGCCAGATTTATTTAGCAACCATGTGACTAACTTATCAACTACAGTGATTCACTTAACAACTGCGGCAATAAAGGCCGTTAAATGGGGCAAAATTCATTTGATAAATATCTCACTTAGCAATGGGAATTTTGGGCTCAGTTGTAAGTCGTAAGTCGAGGACTACCTGTAATTTGATAAGGGTGATGTTTGACAGCATTATTTAAGGCTTTTGGCATCTTAAGCAAGCTATCTTTCCTTGGGAAGGGGGTGTATGAAATCCAGGTAAGTCATTTGTGCCCTGATAATATTCCAGTAAGTACATCCTACATAAGAAAGTACTGAAAACTTCCATACTAGCCCTTCTAAAGAGAATGGCAAACCACTTTCATATTTGTGCCTAGAAAATTACATGAATCTGTCCATGAAGTTGCCAGGAGTTGTGTTTGAGTCAAAGGAAACTTTTCCTTAATATATTTTAATATTTTATATTTTATCCTACTCTGTGTAGCAGGTTTAATCTACAGTATATTGCATGAAATATCTCTAAATTAGGGCTGAAAGGCAAAGCAAAATTGCTTTATATAAATGATATAGGTCCATCTATAACGAGTTTAGGTTAGACAAATTATTTTTAGAAGTTCAGGTTAAAATCAGCCCTCTCTTTACCTGTTAACTGTTCTGTGTTTTCATGATTAAGTGCAGGATTAAACCTCTTAGGATTGTTTACAGCCATCTAAATCATGTTCTGTTCTGAGAGCCAAGTCGGAAGAAAGGGCATGAAACAGACAACTTAAGAGGTGCCACAAATTCTTCAATAAGAGATAACTGGATGATTTACGATACAAGGTTGTTTGAGAATGGATGAAAAGGATTGGAACTACAGTCCTATGTTTCGCCACATATCACAAGAATCAGGTGTTTTCCTTCAATGGATAAATTATTTGTTGCCGTTATTCATTTAGGTCATCTTATAGCCAATGAATTATTCATTCCACAGTCTCCATGAGCTAATCAGGATGATCAAATATGAGGTCAGAAAGCAATTTTTCCTGGGAAGGGACCATAAGCAGTCTGCAGCAAGGACAAGATTAGCACTTTTAAACTCTCTATTTGGGCACTTATAGAAAGCTTACTGAGAACAGTATTGGCTCCCTATATTTAATACTTAAGCTGATCTAGGGTAAGTAGCACATTGTATAACAAATTGTGTAATCTTGCAACATTTTCCTACTTATTTTCAAAAATTCCACAGACTAGTCTTAGCTGAGTTCTCCCATAGCGCTTTATTTAATCATGGCCTGATGATGAAGCCACAATTGGTGGGATCATAAAAAGTGCTTTTATTTAAAAAATGTATGATGTAGTGCAACGTTTGAACTTAGATTATGGTTTGGATGTTAAAACAGTTTGAAAGTTAAATCACGCATACGGTCATTCTATAGTAAAATAGTAAAATAGTAGACACATATTTGTTGATTATCAGATTACAATGAATTATCCCTTTATTTCTTAAGGTTTCTTTCTTTGCTTTCTGGAAGTCTGGCAGCAGCTCTTTATGTACTAAGGAGAACTGGATATGACCTTTTATTTGAAGCAAAACCTCTGTGGCATACCTTAAAGCACCAAGGCCCCAACCCAAAGGTGGTATTCAGCAGGTTCTGACTAGTTCTGGAGAACTGGTAGCAGAAATTTTGGAGAACCAACAAATACCACCTCTGACTGGCCTTGCCCCCATCTATTCTCTGCCTCTTGAGTCCCAACTGATCATCTGGGTCTTCTTTTGTTGCCCTGCAGAGAAGAATGGAACTGGAAAGCCGGTTAGTGGGGTGGGAAGGGAATGGGAATTTGCAATAACCTTCCCTCAGGAGTGAGGAGGGAATGGAGATTTGACAGTATCCTTCCCCTGCCACACACACCAAGCCATGCCCACCAAGCCACATCATGCCCACCAAGCCATGCCCAGAGAATTGGTAGTAAAAATTTTTGAAGCCCACCACTGCCCCAACCTTTTGGGCACCAGGGACTGGTTCTGTGAAGAAAGATTTTTCATGGCCTGGAGGGGGCATGGCTTTGCATACTATCTGGATCCTGCAGATGGGGCTTCGCTTGCTTGCAGTTGTTCAAATGCTGCGGACTAGTGCCGGTCCATGGACCGGGGGTTGGGGACCCTTCCTTAAAGCTTACTCCAATCCTATGATTCTTTTAGTCAGTCATGGGACTTGCTGCTAAGTAACAGTAAATCTGTGCAAGCTTCAATCTTATCCTTAGGTAGAGTTTATTTATCTGCCTGGTTCTGACAGTTAACGATCTCACAGCTCATTTTGCAACATCCACGGCAATCTTGCTATTTGTTCAATTGACCACATCAAAATCAGTTGGAGATAAGTTGGAGGACAGCAATGATTAAATTCGGCATGAGATATCAAGAGAAAAGTAACAAGTGTTGATCCAAAGTAAACAAGAACAAGTAAATAAATGTCCAGCTTCATAATTCACTTCTCCTTGCAAAGCACCTTGTGCCATACTTCCACACACTTAAGAGCTACCACCAGTTTCCATGTGGTTTCAGGCACTTTCATCTGTATGTCTAAATTACATCTCTATCCCTTGATTGCTATGGCAGATCTTTTTCTAAACAAAGAAAATGCAGCCAAGCTGAAGAGAGCATGGGAGAAAACATGTGAAGTCTGCTTCAAGGTTAACAAGAGCTATATGAAAAAGCTTACAGAATATTTTTTTCCCCTTTCGTCTCCATCAACAACACCCTTTTCCCAAACATGGGTTCTTGTAATTTGAAAGCTGATTTGGAAACAGGTTGAGGAAAGGAGATTTATATAATACTGTTTAAATGTTCAGAATTCTTCGTTTACGAAATCTCAGCTGGCCTTGCTTGACTGAAAAACATACAGAGCAATGATATTGCCACACTGCAGTGTTTTTCATCCTCAGCAACATTATGATGCGTGGATTTCAACGTCCAGAATTCTCCAGTCAGCATGCCAGCCAGGTAATTCTGGGAGTTGAAATCCATACATCTTAAAACTGCTGAGATTGAGAAACACTGCTATACTTCATTTAGAGAAGGATGACACTAAGAAAAGAATGTGCCTATCTAGAGCTACTCTAATAAAGGATCTAAAACAGAAGTTTGCTCATAATACTGGGTCTGCCATTGTGTTTTTCTCACCTTGCAGACATCCCTGATCTTATGAAAATACAGTAGTTGTTCTCCATGTGCTTTTAACTGTAAAGGCCAAAAGAATATTTTTAAAAGAAAAGTAGGACTTCCTTGAAGTTCAATTCTCTTTCTAAAATTGCATTCTATGTGCAGGATGCATACATCCCCTACCTCATTTTATAATGTCATAGTCTTAATCAGGGGTGGGATTCTCTCAGTTTGGACCAGTTCGGGTGAACCCCTAGCTGCGATGATCATCTGGCTCCAAACTGGTTCGATCCGACGATCATGTGGGCCCACCTGCCCATCCCTGCGCTGTACTCACCTACAACTCCTCAGCTGATTCACGTGGCAGAGCAGATTGCCACGCCTCAGCTGTGTTACTTCCCTGAAGTAACATTGAAGGTAAGAAATTGCAATAGCTGTGCAAGCACGCAATTAGCAAACCAGTTGTTACACCAGGAGAATCCCACCCCTGGTCTTAATAATCTTGAACTGTCATCAATGTCCCTGATGCAATACTTGAATAGTATTGTGATGACCCGGAGTGTAACACAAATGTAACAAAATCCAAAACATAAATAAATGTCCTTTAATGCCTCCAACTTGGCCCCACTGTTCAATAATTCTCAGTTGGAGATAAAACGTATTCAAAAATAGTCTTTAAAGGAAAGCAATACAGTCCGAAGTTAATGAACAGATAGAGGTGAAATAAAAAACCCAAAACAAACTACAATGAAGAAAATTCCACAATGGACCAGGATAAGTAATTACCAACTTCAAAGAGATAACAAGGCACAGTCTGTTGGAAGGACGCCAACCAAGATAACTTCAGCCCAAAATAAAACACGCTTTGCTTCTGGCAACACTGTGTTTTAACCATCTCTCTTATATACTATTCTCCACAGCTGCAACCAATGAGGGAGATCATGGCTGTTTCCTCTCTCGTAAGCCAAGTTGTTTCCTTCTCTTTTCCTCCCTGAGTGTCCTAGTATGAAGAGGGGATGAGCCTGGTTCTTCCTCTGGCTGCCCAGCCAACCTCTGCCCTTCCCCAGCCTCCTCCACAACCTTGGGAACCACACCTCTACTCCCTGTCAGCTGTTCCTCCTCTCCCACAGAGTCCAGACTCTAACAAGGGCATGACAAGTATGTATTGTAAGGTTCAGTACTTTCACAGAGATAAATTATCAATACTGAAGTGGCAAGCTACTGTATATAAACAGAGAGCAAACCCTCTCCAAATCTGGTACCTAAACATCTGCAAGCAACAAACCAGTTCAGAGAGTCCTAAGGATTCCACAGAGAAATAGATTACACCATGTATATTAAAGTAACGAAATGCAGTACCATGTGCAAGTATAGGGTGCACCATGGTAAGTAAGCCTACATAGCAATACAGCTTCGAAAGCTGAAAAATGCCCTCTGAGGTCCTAGTTATCACATAGAACCCCTAGGCACCCTGGTAGTGCAGTAGTTAAAATGCAGTATTGCAGACAAATTCTGCCCACAGGCTGGAGTTTGATCTTCATGGGGCTCAAAGTTGATTCAGCCTTCCATCCTTTTGACGTTGGCAAAATGAGGAGCCAGATTGTTGGAAGTGATATGTTCACTGCCCAGAGAGTGCTGTAAAGCACTATGGGGAAGTATATAAGTCTAAGTGCTATTGCTATATGTCTGAGGGCCAACTGCTTCTGCTTCTCGCCATACACTGGCAAAATTAGCATGCTCCAGGTATTTCTCTGAAGTTATCTAGCAAGGCTCAGGAGCCACACCTTCACTGTTGTGCACTCATTCTGTGAAAATGCATCCTCCACCCAGCTTCTACTATCTCAGACTCTGTTAGTCTAGGACCAGGATGTCAACTGAACCAGATATATAGGGATAGTGAGCTTTTCATTTGGATGATTCATGATCTAAATTAAATCATCAGCAAGATGGATTCTGTAATTAATGAAAGCGAATTAGGAATTAGGATTAGAGTCAACATTCAAAAAACTGTCATATAATTTGATCAAAAAATGGCTTAAAAGGAAGACGTTTAAAATTTAGGTGAGCAAAGATAGATCTGAAAATGAATTTTGGGAGCTATGATAAAAGCATCTGGATAGGGTATTGAGCAATCATAAAATAGGGAGAAATCAGTCCAGCTCTTAAGCATATTTGTGCAAAACATGGTCTTGTAGAATTCAATTAAAGCTTCTCCCAGGAAAGTATGTTTAAGATTGCAATCCCATATGCATCTGCGTCAATATTGATTTTCTAATCCCAGCCAGCCTTTGTGTACTATTGTTACAATGCAGTCCCAAGCAAGCTTCTTCAGAAATAGTTCCTACTGAACTCTGTACAGTGCTCTCTAGTAAAGGGAGGGAAAATGCCCTTGTGAGAAACCTGGTCCTGATGATGGCCTCCATACAGTTTTCTTGGTATTTTTAAGGAAGATGTTTGCCACTGTACTTTCTGGTTTTTCTTTGAAGACCTTTAACTTCTCATCCAAAAAGCTTCTTCAGCTCTGACTGGATGGTGGGGAATGGAAGGATTTATACGCTTATCAGCTCCTACTGGAGGTCGCTGAAACCGATTCAATAAAATACTTTACTCACAGTCCTGGTGTAGCAATGTGTGTTTATTTTGGCTTCCTCCAACAGCAAAAAAAACCCGGTAAGTCCGAGCAAAGCCAGCGCTGACAGCTTCTGCCTCTCAGTGCTTTTTATAATCCCATTCCCATTCCCCCAATCATTAGCTAACACCTGCCCCTGATAACTACCCAACATCCATCACCCACCCGCATTCTACCTATGGTGCAAAAGCCTCCAGACAATACCTACCCCTTACCCCGGGTCTCTCTCCATGGTGCAAAAGCCCCCAGACAATGCCTCCCCTTTACCCCAGGTCTCTCTCCGCCCTGATCCTCCGTATGACATGCCGACCAGCCGATACCATCTTCGAAATATTCCCTGGCTGGGCGCGTTGAGAAAGAGACAGGTGTTTTGCTGAGATAGTTGCAAAACGCCAAACAGTTGACAAAGCAACCCTGCAGCCAGCCGTGCCGAATAGATGATCCCCCAGTCTCCTGGCTAGTAGCTACGATGATGTAGCGAGCTTTGTTTCATCGGTAGCGTTGGTTACCCCCGACAGGGGGAAAGAGGTTGTGTTTGGCGTTATCAGCTGTCATCAACTTGGGGTCATCAGGAAGGATCACTCACCCCAATCTGCAGGACGTGTCAGACTTCATTTCGGCAGTAGTGTTGTTGAAGCCTAACAACTCCTTGCAGACAGTTAGTCATTTGCATTCTTTTAAAGAGTCATTGAGGCCACCTGATGGTTTATCTGTGTCCTCAGGGTTACCTGAGTAGTGCAAATGGGTGTGGAGCCTTTCTGTGGAACAGTTGAAAGGACTGTGTTGTAGTCTGGAGATAGATGATGTCATATCCCCCCCTTCTGTTGAGAGAGGGCTGTTCAATTTTGACATAAATGGCCTCTTTGACCCCTCTTTCAAACCAGCAATCCTTTCTGCCCAATGTTCCATATTAGCAGGCTCGAAACCCTGCGTTCCTATTGGTCCAGACAAGCCGGATCGTGATTGGATGGCTTGAACATTCCTGATTGGCTCATACAGGGTTTGCTGCGATTGGCTGAAACCAAGCGCGGCAAACTCAAAGAGTTATCATTGGCTGCCTAGCCGTGGCCAGCTCTACAAGAAGAGCTGCCATGCGCTAGGGTTTTGTCTCAGAATTTATCTGCTTAATAAAGAGCTGTTGTTCACTCCTCAAGCCTCGCCTATTCATGGGACCCACCGACTGAACTTAACACCCAAAATGTGGACTTTGCTGTCTTCAAAAGAGTGAACTTTGTCTTTTAAATGCAGATGGACTGCTGAATCTAGTCCTGATGTCTTCCTGCTTTTCCCAAAGTCAGCTATGCAGAGGGTTGATGCTGAGTCTGATTGACTGAATCCTTCAGTGTGAAGGTAGCAGTGTTCCAAGGTCCTTTGGCATATAGCAATGTTGTCCACATAACCATGGTAGCATCTTTGGACAATGCTAGCTGCCTTGGCTTGGAAATGGAGATAAGCACCATCCCCCAAGAGTTGAATACAACTGGACAGGGGAAACCTTAATTTTCATGTATTTGTTAGATGCGTATCCTTCCTTTCTTCCAAGTAAATTACATGGGATCTTCTTTTATTTTATTTATTTATTTTATCCTCACAACCACAATCCTATTGTGATTGTGAAGTAACCAACTTCACAAGTTAGGACAGAACTGACCATCACATTAACTCTGTAATTCCAAGGAGTAAGAACTAATAAAAGCCAGATTTAATGCGATAACAAAAAATTTAAAAATACAAGTTGGATTGCAACCTTGTGAAGAGGATTTCAAGCTGTGAAACAGTTCTTGATCTGAACTTACGGAAATTCTCCGGGGCTCACATTGTTTCATTAAAGTTATATTAGCCTCTGGAGTAGCTAAAAGGGTCTCGCCAGTTATTCATGAGAAATGAGATAAGTCTATTGACAACAAGATTCATGAATCTGATTTCTTTCTTAAATGCTCTGAGTGGACATGATATGGTAGCCGGATCTGCATTTTAGACGCCTGTATAATTATATTGATAGGAAATAAAGGAGAAAAAATACTGAGCTGGTTGTTGCCGCAGTGCAGGGAGATGAGATAATGGAACAGCACTAGGCAGCCCACTTCTGCAAGAGGATTGCAAAAAAAAAAAAAAAAAAAGGACAGATTTGCTCATTGCCAGTTTTATCAGCTTTGTGCTGATGGGTGCAACCTTTCCCTAGTAATTATAAAAAAAACAAAATCTTGATCAAAGAAGATAGCAAGGAGGCATTTCACCCACACACTTGCAAGTAAATTGGTAAACCACAAACATTTGTTTGCACAGTTAGAAAGCACTTGAGTTAACATGTGAGTGCCAGTTTTAAAGAACTGGCGCCTAATCGCCTCTTCTTGCTATTATTGTGCTGCCCTTTCCCTAAAGCGGTGTCCTCACTTGTCCCTAACTGTAGAATAACAATTCCTTAGCAGCAATTTCCCACTTGTCCCATAATATTGCCTTCATTTCACCTCCAGCTTTTGAATGAGAGATATTTTAGCATTTATTTACAGATGTTAAGGTCTTCTTTTCATCCTTATTTTAACCCCATCCATGGGCAGCCCTAAGATGTCTAAAGACAACAAGAACCATAGTGGCACAGAGGTTAGAATGCAATATTGCAGGATGACTTTGCCCACTGCCAGGAGTTCGATCCTGACAGGTTCAAGGTTGACTCAGCCTTCCATCCTTCCAAAGTCAGTAAAATGAGGAGCCAGATTGTTGACGGCAATAGACTGATGAAGGAGAGATTCAGCCTAGAAATAAGGAGAAATTTTCTGACAGTGAGAACAATCAACCAATGGAACAGCTTGTTTTCAGAAGTTGTGGGAGCTTCATCACTGGAAGTTTTCAAGAAGAGACTGGACTGCCACTTGTCAGAAATGATGTAGAGTCTCCTCCTTGAGCAGAGGGTTGGACTAGATCACCAACTTTATTATTCTGTTAATATGCTGATTCTGTAAAGTGCTTAGAGAGTGTTGTAAAACACTATAAAGTAGAATATAAGTGCTATTGTTTCTTAAGATCTCTAAAATCTGTTGGCCTATGGCATCCATTGGCATGGAGGGGCTGAAAACAGAGGCAAGATAGGTATTAGTAATGGGAACAGCAAAATTTACCTTGGTGGAATCTTCTGCTGACTCAAGGATAGACAAGACTTTACAGCTTGCAAACTAAAGAAACCTGTAGCAATGACTGAAGCAACTTGTTAAGTTTGAGCATGGGCGAGAAAGAATGGAGACAAGTTTCTGAATGGTGAACTTCAGCTCTTTATTTACATCGTGACTTGCTCATTTAACATCAGTAAAACCCGCCTTATATAGGCAAACCTTGTAACGTTTAACCAATAACAAGCTAGGAACGCTAGCTTTTATAACCAATAAGAACTCTCTGTTAAGGGCTAATCAGATTCCCCGGAACGGGCCAATCCGGTCCAGCCACTTAACAACCAATCAGAAGTGCAGGGCCAGAACCCTGCACTTACTCCAAGCTCACATTTTATTAATTATATTGCATACACAACACCCCTTCCCCCTGGTTCCTTAGTTCAGGGCGCAGTTACGTAGTCCCTTAAATAGAACGGTTGTCTTTTTAGTCTCTTTGATTTTCATTGTATCGGTTGGTTGCAATCCCGCTGAGGTAGATCGTTGTCTGGCAGTGGGGCTGTCTCTGGTTCAGAGTTTACTTCTACGTCGTTGCCCACATTTTCTGCGATTCCCTGAGGTGCAAATGTTTCTCCCTCCGACTCTGCTTCCTGAGTTTCTGTTAAATCGTCGTTTCCTTCGAACGGGTTTCCTAGGGCTTCATCTTCTTCCGTACCTCCCCTCCCCTCAGTTTGGTCATAGGGGAGTTGCGAACTGGCTGCTGCAAGCCGCGACTGTAATTGGTCGATATGCTGTTTCCAAAGTTTATCATCAAGGCATTGCACAAGGTAGGATCTAGGGCCGGTTACATGTACTACTGTCGCTTCCACCCACAACGGGTCGCCCGATAGGTTTTTTGCATAAACCAGGTCTCCTACCTGGAAGGTGCGACAGCGGCCACTGGATCCTAGTGGTTTCTCTGGTTCATACACAGGTTGCAACCGGTCAAGGTGGGAGCGGAGCTTTCGTCCCATTAGCAGTTCAGCGGGAGTTTTGTCAGTGACGCTATGTGGGGTGATGTGTTGCAAGAAGAGGATTTGGTTGACCTTGTCATCAATGTTGTCGTAGTCTACCTTTTGCAAGGTTTTCTTCACAAATTGAACCATGCGTTCTGCTCGGCCATTGGTCACAGGGTGCACAGGCGAGGTGAGCGCATGGCGGATGCTGCGGTCAGCGAGGTACTGCTCGAACGCTAGTGCAGTAAATTGTGGGTCGTTATCGGATACCAGGACATCTGGTAATCCGTGGGTTGCAAAGAGTCTGTTCAGAATCTTGATGACCGCCTCGGAGGTCATAGTCGTCATGCGATGAATTTCGAGCCAATTGGAGTAGGCATCGATGGTAAGCAGGAAGGTGTGGCCCTTGGTTGGCCCCGCGAAGTCCAGGTGAATTTGGGACCAGGGTCCACGTGGTGTCTCCCATTCAGTAGACATGGCTTTTGGTGGGGCGTTGCTGACTTCTTGGCATTTGGGACAAGCTTTAACCCACTGTTCGATTTGCTTGTCAATGCCTGGCCACCATGCGTAGCTTCGTGCAAGGGCTTTCATTCGCACGATGCCGGGGTGGCCATCGTGCAAAGTTCTCAGCAGCGCTTTTCGGAGCCGTTCTGGAATAACGACTCTATCGCCCCAGATGACACAGCCTTTCTAGGAGAAGAGTTCGGTCTGTCGAGATTTGAATGGTGTGAAGTCATCTGATAACTGGTCCAATGGCCATCCGCGTTCTACCCAGCCTAGGACTCGTGCTAGGGTGTGGTCGCATTTGGTTTCTCTCGCGATATCTCGGGCGGTCAGTGGTGGCGAGTTTAGCGCTTCGATTTGCAATGTGGTTACCGTTGGTGCCGGATCATCGAGAGTCTCTGGAAGCGGTGCTCGGCTCAATGCGTCGGTGTGGGGAATGGCTTTCCCCGGGCGGTATTGCAGCCGATAGTTATAAGCAGCTAAGAATTCTGACCATCGGGTCATCCTAGGGGATAATATGTAGGGAGTCGGCTTATCTCCGGCTATTATCCCTAACAAAGGCTTGTGGTCAGTCACAATAGTAAAAACCCTACCATACACGTATTCGTGAAATCTTTTCACAGCTGAGACAATTGCGAGGGCTTCTTTATCAATTTATCCATAGTTCCGCTCCGTTTTTGAAAGAGTCTTTGAAAAATATGCAACAGGGGCTTCATTCCCATGAGGCAATACGTGGCTCAAAATGGTGCCCACCCCGAAAGGCGATGCATCACAGGTTATAACTGATGGCAAAGTCTCGTTATACTGCATGAGTACAGAGTCAGAAGTGAGCAGTTTTTTAACATTTCGGAACGCCTGTTCTTCACGGTAACCCCATAACCAATTTGCTTTTTTATCTAACAATCGGTGTAATGGTTCAGCGACAGTTGCTTTGTGCGGTAAAAATACATTATAAAAATTTATGAGGCCTAGGAATGCCTGGAGATCGGCCTTGTTTCGTGGCCTGGGAGCATTTTTGATCACTTTTAATTTGCTTTCGGTAGGGTGAATTCCCTGGCTATCAATCAGGTACCCTAAAAACTCAACACTGTCAGTACACAATTTACATTTGTTTTTTTTTAACCTTAAGACCGGCCTCTTGGAATTTTTTTAGGACTAATTTTAACCAGTCCTATAAGATTTTTTTTGTAGGGGCTGCAATTAATACATCGTCAAAATAGGTGACCACGCCCTGGATCCCTTGCAATAACCTTTCCATAAGGCTCTGAAAGATCCCCGGGGCTACACTTACTCTGAATTGCAGCCGGGTACATTTAAAGGCACCTTGGTGCATCACAATAATTTGGGCCTGTGCCATTTTTTCATCTACTGGTAATTGCTGATATGCCTGAGCTAAATCCAATTTAGCGAAAACTTTCCCGCCTCCCAGGGAATGGAGGAGGTGCTGCACCACCGGAACTGGATATGCGTTCTGCTGCAGGGCGTGGTTCAAAGTGGCCCGGTAGTCCCCACAAATTCAGATTGACCCGTCTGGCTTAATGGGTGTTACAATAGGGGTTTCCCACGGGGAGTGATCGATGGGCTCCAACACCCCCTGAGCTATCAGTTTGTCGAGTTGTTCGTCAATTTTAGATTTTAAGGCAAACGGAACTCGATGGGGCTTTAGGCGAGTGGGAGCTATTTTTGGATCTAAGCTGAATGAGATCGGGGTCCCCTTGTACTCGCCTAAGCGGTCCGCGAAGACGTCCCTGAACTCATAGATAAGATCTTCCTCCCAGTCACAGCCACCGACTCGGTTTACGCCAGCCACTTCAATGCCGAGTGGCGTGAACCATTGGAGGCCCAGTAGGCTAGGCCTATCTCTATCGATGACCATTAAAGGTAAGTACGCTGTGTGCTTCTTGAAGGAGACTCGGACTCTACAGGACCCGACGACGGGAATTCGATTCCCCTGGTAGTCCTTGACGATGAGGTGTTGGAAACGGATATCTTGGCATTGAATTGTGGGGATGAGTTGCTTGAGTGTCTTCCAAGACACCATCGAGAGGGACGATCCTGAGTCGACCTCCATGTGGCAAGGCTGGTTCTCGATGGCTACCATGACTCGGATTTTCTTAGTGTCCAAGGCTGAGGCGTGACCGATAGTGATAGTATGGTGAGCCTCCTCTCTCTGAAAAGCTCAGTTTCTGTAGGAGTGGTTAACTGGCTCTCGCCTTACAGCACGGTTTCCTGTCGATTGGCGATAGTTAGCCCCTTTTGAGGCCTGGCTGGGTCCCGGCAAGCTGCGGCAGACCCGTCCAATGTGGCCTCATTTCCCGCACTCATGGCAGTGTGCAGCGCGGAATTTGCATTTGGATCTGGCATGGTTGGCTCCACAGCCAGCACAAGGGCGTACGGGCTTCGGGTAGTGGTCCCGGTCAGACCACAGTCGATGGACCCCCTCTTCATCGCTTTCTGATGACGAAGAGAAGTCTTCGTGGTGCGTTGTCGCAAGCTGTCCTTCCGACTTAGATAAAATGTCGCTTGTCGGTGGAGGTACCGGAATGCGGTTTCGGCGTAGTTGTGCAGCCGACTTCTTGGTTGCTTCCGCTGCGGTAGCATCGGCGATGGTGTCGGCAAGGCTGATGTCGCCTTTTGCCATCAGCTTGCTTTGGATGCCGGGTGCATCCAGTCCCAGAACTATGCGATCTCTTAGTGTTTCTTCTAGATCGGTGAATCCGCAGAGGCCTCCCAAATTTCGGAGGTCTGCTATGAAGTCGGCCATGCTTTCTCCCTTTCGCTGGCTTCTCTGATAAAACTCATGGCGTCTCATGAGTGTAGGCATGGTCAGGGCGTAGTGGTCTCACAGGATAGGTTCGAGGTCATCCCAATCCATGGCCTTCACTTCTCGGGGTTTAGCTAGTGCTTTAGCCATCTTAAATAAGGTTGGACCGCAATGCGTTAGGAACACCACCCATTTCTTCCTGGCTGTGGCGTCCTAAAAGTTATTCGTCTCTAGGAATATTTGGAAGCGATCCATGTAGGACTCCCAGTCCTCTTGTGTTGGATCGAACGGAGCGGGTGGTACGATGCCGCCAGACATGGTTCCGTTGTTGGCGTCATCTGTCATGTGCTCAGTGTTCTTCGAAGTTTCGTTGGTTCAGATGTCTCCACATCCCACCCTCGTCGCCAGTGTTAAGTTTGAGCATGGGCGAGAAAGAATGGAGACAAGTTTCTGAATGGTGAACTTCAGCTCTTTATTTACATCGTGACTTGCTCATTTAACATCAGTAAAACCCGCCTTATATTGGCAAACCTTGTAACGTTCAACCAATAACAAGCTAGAACGCTAGCTTTTATAACCAATAACTCTCTGTTAAGGGCCAATCGGATTCCCCGGAACGGGCCAATCCGGTCCGGCCGCTTAACAGCCAATCAGAAGTGTAGGGCCAGAACCCTGCACTTTCTCCAAGCTCACACTTTATTAATTATATTGCATACACAACACTACTCATATGAGAGCTTATTGGTTTACCACAGAAAGCCACTGGCCACAATAAGAGCGGAGAACAATATCAGATTTTCTTCCTCCTCCTCTTGCCCCCTTCCAACAAAGTATACAACTGTAGAAATGGATGGCTTTCTATAAACAATTCTGAAGTCTGTCATCTACATAGACTCCATTCCATGGCACAATTTCTCCCTCTTCCAATCTCAGTTCTTATCTTTTGAGTTGCCTTCACACACTGGGCAATGCAAGAAAGAAGGAACTTCTGCAGTGAATGGGAGAAACCATATTTCTTCTTTGGAGGATGTGCATTGGGCTAGTCAATGATGCATATTGGTAGGGCCCAGGAATTACAGGATGAGACAGGCATTTTGGATACTATGGGACAAGCATTTTGGATACTTCTTCTGGGCACAAGAAGAAGTAAAGTGTGATGTTTGCATACAACCACGATGATGCCATAATGATAATGCATCTGATATCATCTCATAAATATAGAGATTTGCATTATGATCTGCTTATATACACCCAATTCCTGCAACCATTCATCATATGTTTTAACCTCCAGTGCCTAATCATCTTTGTTGCTCTTCTCTGTACTCTTTCTAGAGTCTCAACATCTTTTTGGTATCATGGGGGCCAAAATTGGATGCAATATTCCTATTGTGGTCTTACCAAAACATTATAAAGTAGCACTAACACTTTGACATGGATGGAATATGTAGGAACCTTTGTTTATTTTTTAAAGGAAGCAAAGCTTATAGTTTACACTACAATTCCCACGTGTTTGTTCTCCTGATAATAAACTGTGCCACCAATTTTCAGCAGTATGATTAGCAGGGTCTCAGGTGGCAGTAATGGGGGAGTGGTGAATGCACAGAAAGAATTTCAATAGCCAAAGAGAATGGCTTGTTTAATGCCCCACTTTGGCTAAATTCACATTTTGCGCTCAGTTTGTAAGTCACAATGGTAGGATTCATACAACAGATCAAACCAAAACTATACAATCCATTTGGTGGCTAATACAATATGTGAACAGAATGATCCTCTTTTTCTCTTTCAATTATACATAGTATTTCTATTCATTTATTTTTAGACTTTAAAAGGGACATGAGAAAATTCTTAACATAGATAAAAAGATTGGTCTTTCTAGCAAAATTAACAGATAACAGATTAACAGAGTTGGAAAGACTTTGTAGGTCATCTAGTCCTACCCCCTATCCAAGCAGGAGACCCAAGGCAATTGAAACTCATTGTAAAAGCCTCCAGTGATGAAGCTCCTACAACTTCTGAAGGCAAGCTGTTTTATCAGTTAATTGTCAGAAAATTTCTCCTTATTTCTAGGTTGAATCTCTCCTTGTTCAGTTTCCATCCATTATTCTTTGTCTGGCCTTCAAGTGCTTTGGAAAACAGATTGACCCCCTACTGTCTGTGACAGCCCCTCAAATATTGGAAGACTGCTATCATGTCACCCTTTATCCTTCTCTGCACTGGACTAGCCATGCCCAGTTCCTGAGACTGTTCTTCATATGTTTTAGCCTCCAGTCCCCAATCATCTTTGTTGCTCTTCTTTGCATTCTTTCTAGAGTCTCAACATCTTTATTATGTGGTGACCAAAACTGGATGCAGTATTCTAGGTGTGGTCTTACGAAGGCTTTATAGAGTGGTATTAGTACCTCATTTGATCTTGATTGACTTCCTGCGTTAATGTAATTTAGAATTAGATTGCCCTGACAGAACTAGTTTCTTTCCAAGAATGACAATTCTTCCTGATTAGTTTGCAGAATCTGAGATGGATGTGTGAATGATGAATTATAAATAGTGTAATTTCTGCTTTGTGAGCTTCCTTGCTTGTATTCTTTCTTCTTCCTCCTTCCTGCCCGCCCTCCTCAAAATACATAAATGGAAGCGGAGTAGATTTTCTAGTGAGTTTTGCATCTGACAATAAAACGTCTCCCTCACTATGTATCTTCTCTTCTATCCATTATAGCTTCAGAAATAGCACCTGCTTGCTTGTTTTTCCCTTTCGTTCTTCTTTCGTTCCAAATCCCGTACAATAAAAAAAAGATTTTTTTTAAAGCTGTGGACAGTATAAAATATTTAGTGTGATTAGAATGCTTTCCCATGTATCAGCTGTTGGACATTAATTATGTTACCAATAATAATTAAAATACTAAATGCTATTTATGTAACATTTTTCCAAAGAGTATCTTGCATTTTAAGATATTAAGTTCACATAACATTTTTAGGATCATACAAACCATAATTTGGCCTAGAACATTGTGAAATTCCAGACACTGCTTGCTCATTCCTGGTGTGACATGTTCTTTATAATGTAACATGTTCATAGCATAATCTGCCATTGTTGTTTGTTAACCGTGGTTGTATAAAAGTAGCAAGTATAGTTTACTACCAAACATTATTAACAAAATCATAGTTTCCCAAGTCAGTCATTTGGTTAAGGGTCCTTCTTCCTGGATTCATTGTTAATTGGCTAAGTATCTCGGCTGGTATGTGTATTTATTTTGGAGGCTTTTTTTATTATTTTCAATTTTTAAAAAATGTTTTTATTATTTGAGTTGTAGTTTATTTTTTGAGTTGTAAGCTGCTCAGAGTCATTGCTTGAGATAGGCTGCTAAAGAAATTGAATAAATGAATAGAAAATGAGAAATGTAGCTTCCAACAAGCAAAATCATTTGAGGCAGTCGGATTTGCTTAATGATCATATGATTCACTTAACAAAAACAATAATTCACTTTACAACTGTGTCAAATCTGGAGCAACTCACTTAACAATCACTTTGCGTAGCGATGGAAATTCTGGTCACAATTGTAGTCATAAGTTGTACAGCCTCTGACTTTTTCTCATCACACACACACCTTATCTGAAAATAGTTAGATAAATATTGTTCCATATTAACTCAACGCAATTGCTTTCCCAGTGACTAAAAGGACTCACAATTTTTAATATTATCAAGTAGCTTTTGGGGCTAAAAAGTGATTCCTTTCTTTTAAAAGCATCCAGACTCATATTTCTCCATACGTTGTAAATTTTAATACATGAATTGGCAGCTGCATTTTATAATTTCTGCATATATGAGAGGGAAAGCACTTAATCCACGTACATTCTGCAGCGTTATGGCAGACCAGATTCCTCTTTTCATTTACTGACAAAGAGAAAGAAGCAAGGAAGGGACTTTGTGTCTCTTGGTATTTTATCTGGTCTACTAATAACTGTATCAGCAGGTTTATAAGCTGATGTTCTTTTAATTGTCTCACCCCCTCCTCTCATATGCATAAACTAATGGGCCCACTACTCCTTGTCCTTTTTAAAAAAAAAAACTGCTAATGGTTTCTCCAGTAATATAAAATGAATGATGGCACAGTCTGAGATAAACAAAAAAAAATCAATATGCATCCAGAAACCCCCAACAGCAAGAGCAGGAAAAAGCTGCCTCTGCAAGATGAGGGAAAGCACAATTATTCTACTGAACTGCCAAACCTAGGATGCTGAAATATCAACTAACAATTTATGTGACTAGGAAAATGAAGGTACTGTTCTGTACATTCATTAGCATTCTTGAAACCCCGCGCTTTGATTGGCCAAAGCGCAGGGCGATCTGATTGGTTTAGCGAGCCGCGCTGATTGGCCCGCTAAGAATCTCCCGCGATTGGTGGATACGAATCGCGGGAGATTCAAAGCGGTGCCATTGGCCGTGGTCGCCACGGCTTGAGAATAAAAAGCCGCTGTTTTTTCCCTTGGATCCAGATCGGTTCCGGGGACCAATAAAGAGCTGAAACCTAGTCACCGCCTCCTGGTCTCCTTACCGATGGACATGACACTGACGACGAGGATGGGATGCCGATTCTGAACCCCAGGAAGCACGTGTCCGACGGAAGCAAGACCGACGAGATGGTCAGCATCGCTCCACCTGCTCCCTTCAACCCCACTAGCAAGGACTGGGAATCCTACATGGACAGATTCCGCATGTTCCTTGAATGCAGCAACATGAAGGATGCCACCGGGCTGAAGAAATGAGCCGTCTTCCTGACACACTGCGGGCCTGCAGTGTTCAAGATGGCGAAAGCCCTAGCGAAACCCGCTGACGTCACCGGGATGGACTGGGCCAACCTCGAACCTTTACTCCGAAAACACTACGCTCCTGCCATGCCCACCCTCATCAGACGGCACAAGTTTTATCGGCGGGACCAGCGGTTGGGCAAAAGCCTCAGCGACTTTGTTGTGGAGCTGCGGAACCTAGGAGGTCTATGTGGGTTCTCCAACATGGACGAGGCCCTACAGGACCGAGTCATGCTCAGGCTGCGGGACCCAGTCCTACAGAGTCGGCTGATGGCCAAAGGCAACATCACCCTCGCCGATGCCATCGCTGAAGCCACCGCAGCCGAGGTCACCAGGCAGTCAGCAAACCACATGCGGAGACCAGACGCCAGGGACTGCACCACGAACAACAACACTGGATGGGCGACCGAGGCCCAATCGGAAGAAGTCACCACGAAACTACCACCCACCATGGCGAATTCCACTCCACCTCCGACACTTTGGACGAGGAAGAGGAAATCCACCGGCTCCAGGCAGGATGCAACCAGCGCAGTTGGCGGGGTCGTAAGTCGGGGACTGCGTGTGCCAGTTGCGGAGGCGACCACCCTAGATCCGAGTGCCGGTTCTTCGACGCAGTCTGCCGGCACTGTGACAAAAAGGGTCACATCGCCCGCGTATGCCGATTAAAGAAAGCCTACAGCTCCAGACGGCGGGACCACAGCGAGCGGAGATGGGACAGCACACACCCCAGAACCAGAGATCGCCCAGCCGACAGCCGTTGGGACCGGAGCGGGCGAGCCCGACGAGGTGGTGAGACCCGGCGGAAGGAGGAAACCCACCAGACAGTCATCATCGGCCACGCATCAACCACTGACGCCCGAAAATTCTATGTGGAGGTAGGCATCGAAGGCGAGCCATGCAAGATGGAGGTGGACTCCGGGTCCTACCTCTCCATGGTCGCCTGGCAAGAAATCAAACGCTTGGTGCCTACCATCCAAAAGAAGGGACTGAAGAACCAGAGACTAATCATTAAAGACTACCAGGGAAACCGCATCCCGGTAGTCGGAACCGAACAATTCAGAGTAACATTTAAGGGACGCACTGCAAAGCTTCCCCTAACAATCGTGGACCGAGACTGATCCAGCCTTTTGGGATTGCAATGGTTCGCACCACTCGGCATCGAAGTCACGGGCATCAACCACATCGCCAAGACTGATTTGGAGCAACAACTGGCACGGGACTTCCAGGAAGTGTTCGACGGCACCCTAGGCAAGTACCGAGGGCCCCCTATCTTTTTCAGCCTAGACCCGAACGTTCCCCCAAGATGCCTAAAACCAAGGTGGGTACCTTTCGCACTCAGGCCAAAAATTGACGAGCAAATTGACAAGCTCGTCAAGCAAGGGGTCCTACAACCAATAGACCATGCCCAGTGGGAGACCCCAATAGTCACCCCAGTCAAGCCTGATGGGTCGGTGAGAATCTGTGGGGACTATAAGGCCACCCTAAACTGCGCCTTGCAACAAAGCACCTAGTAGTGCAGCATCTTCTACACTCACTGGGGGGAGGCCAGGTTTTCACGAAACTCGACCTGGCCCAAGCATACCAGCAGCTGCCGGTCGACGAAGAAACCGCGGTGGCGCAAACCATAGTCTCCCACTGGGGAGCTTTCCGATGTAACTGACTCCAGTTTGGAGTCAGCATGGCGCCTGGAATTTTCCAGAGCCTCATGGAGAGTCTCTTACAAGGCATCAAGGGGGTGGTGCCCTATTTTGACAATGTGCTGGTATCGGCAGCCAACCAGCCAAAACTAGAGGGTCGACTAAGGGAGGTGCTAACCAAATTCAAGGAAACCGGGCTAATGGTGAAGAGGGAAAAGTGCCAACTTTACACAGAGCGGGTTGAATTCCTGGGGTACCTCCTAGACCAGCACGGCATTCACCCAACCGAAACCAAAATTAAAGCCATTAAAGAGGCCCCCACACCCAGGACTAAAATGGAACTGCAGGCGTTTCTGGGACTGCTTAATTTTTACAATGTTTTCCTGCCCCAAAAGGCGACCGCGGCGGAGCCTATGCATAGGCTCTTGGACAAGGCGGCTACCTGGACTTGGGGGAAACGCGAGGAAGCCGCCTTCAGGAAAACCAAGGACCTGCTCACTTCGGATGCCGTCCTCATCCAATACAACGAGACCCTACCACTGGCCATCACATGTGACGCATCACCTTTCGGTGTCGGCACCGTCCTCAGCCATACTCTCCCCGGTGGAAAAGATGCACCCATCACCTTCTTTTCAAGGACCCTCACCAAACCAGAGAGAAACTACAGTCAGCTGGACAAAGAGGCCCTGGCTATCGTCGCCGCAGTGAAGAGGTTCCAAGAGTACCTCTACGGCTGGACGTTCACCATTATCACCGACCACAAGCCACTGCTGGGAATCCTCGCCACCCCGAACATTCTATCTCCTAGAATGACAAGGTGGTCCGAATTCTTTGCCGCCGACAGCTACTGGCTCACACACCAACCCGGTAAGACGATCACACATGCAGACGCTTTGAGCCACTCACCGCTACCCGAGCTAGACACCGACCCAGCACCCACGACAACCACCCTCAGCATAGAGACTCTGCCCGATCTACCCATAACCGCGTCAGACATTGCCCGAGAAACTAATAAAGACAAACGTCTGGCGCGGGTGCTACATTGGGTAGAGAAAGGGTGGCTGGAAAAGGACAACGACGAAACATTCAAAACATTCCAGAACCGGCAAACAGAACTCTCGCTACAAAAAGGGTGTGTACTGTGGGGGGGATAGGGTGGTCATCCCGGAAAAACTGCAAGGGTGGGTACTGGAGTTGTTACACGAGGAGCACCCAGGCATAGTTAGAACAAAAGCCTTGGCCAGGAGTTACGCTTGGTGTCCAGGGATGGATAAACAAATTGAGGCTTGGGTGGCAAGGTGTCAACGCTGCCAAGAAACCAGACCAAGCCCACCCACGGCACCGATCCTAGAATGGGAAACCCCCAGGGGACCTTGGTCTTGGATCCACATAGACTTCGCCGGGCCCACAAAGGGACATACATTCCTAATAACCGTAGACGCTTACTCCAACTGGTTGGAGGTAAGCAACATGAAAACCACCACCACAGAGGCCGTGACCAAGGAACTTTGCAAACTCTTCGCAACACACAGCCTCCCTGATGTCATCGTGTCGGACAACGGGCTCCAATTCACCTCGCTAGAATTTGAAAAATTCCTAGAGGAACAGGGCATCTGACACGCACTGATAGCCCCGATACATCCGGCGGCGAACAGAAGGGCGGAACGGATGGTTCAATTCACAAAAAAAACCATCCAGAAAATAGACCATGGGGAGATCCAAGACAAAATAAATAAAATGCTTTTCATACAACACATAACCCCAAACAAGACAACAAACAAAAGCCCGGCAGAGCTACTAATGGGGAGGAAAATAAGGTCCCCATTCGATAGACTGCACCCCACATACAACCCGGAAAAACCTCCAAACTCCTCCAGCAAGCACCGATCCTTTGCACCAGGCGACGCCATCTACGCAAAGAACCTAACTGGAGACCCACTATGGGTACCAGCAACCATAACCCAACTGACAGGTCCCCGCTCGTACCGGCTACAAACAACTGATGGACGAGCATGGAAACGCCACATCGATCAATTAAGATCGAGGACAGCCACAAGAAACACAACTGACATGCAACCAGACATAACCAACCCCCTTAACACAAACCAAGAGGGGAGGGAATACCCAGGGAACCAAAACCCAGAAGAAAGGAACCAGCCATACTCACCAGCAAGCAGCCAGCTCGGAACCTCACCAGGAAGAAGCAGCCAGGCCAGCTCGACCAGCCCAGAAAGACCAGGCAGGAGCGGTGAAAACCGCAGCTCAACCAGCCCGGGTAGACCGGGAGGGAGCTGCGACGAGCAGCCCGGCAAGACATACCAGGCGGGTCCACCGACGAGTCCGAGAGACACAGAGAACCCGCCGGCTGGGAGCCAACCCACGAATGACCTGCGCAGGTCCAGTAGGCAAGTACGGAGCCCCGCCTACCTACGAGACTATGTTATGTAGGACCAAACCAAGAGAGGAGGGATGTTCTGTACATTCATTAGCATTCTTGAAACCCCGCGCTTTGATTGGCCAAAGTGCGGGGCGATCTGATTGGTTTAGCGAGCCGCGCTGATTGGCCCGCTAAGAATCTCCCGTGATTGGTGGATACGAATCGCAGGAGATTCAAAGTGGTGCCATTGGCCGCGGCCACCGCGGGTTGAGAATAAAAAGCCGCTGTTTTTTCCCTTGGAGCCAGATCGGTTCCGGGGACCAATAAATAGCTGAAACCTAGTCACCGCCTCCTGGTCTCCTTACCGACGGACACAACAGGTACAGTGAGACAATTCTGCTGCTTTTCATGTTCTGCTTCAGGTATGTAGGCAGTCACAGTGGAAAACAGAATGCTTGAAATTAAGCCATTGGATTAATCTAACAGGACTGTTCTGATGTTTTTATTGCAAATCTCACAGGGGTACGTATATATTCAGATTCTATTCAAATTTATGAGGAGAATGAGATTCTTGTTCACACCCTTTTTTCCCCCATCACTTAGTCTTCCCTAATGCAAGTTGGCTGCTGCAGCAGCAGCCACTTGGTACATTTCTGGGACGTAACATTTTTATGGAAACTGTTGCAACTAACCCTTGAGGTTCATTGACTTACAGTGAAAAAGTCTCCTGCCTTAAACAGGGAGTTGGACTAGAAAATCTCTGAGATCCCTTCCAGCCTATGATTTAACGTTCTACAAACAGATAATTCACAGAAGGACATTTAAAAAATGAACTGAGTGATGGAAACCGAGGCTACAGAGAACCTGTGCTTGTGCATCCAAAACCCTCAAGCTCTCTGCAAGTAATAAGAGGAATTTATATGCCAATTTTTTAAAAAAGTAAGGTTGCTTCAGAACTTGGGTGATTTATTGACCTAACTAGTTCTAATCCATAAGAAAACACAATCTGACACCCTATGGAGAATGTTGAAATGTCTTGTAATAAAATTTAGCACTTCATACACACACACACACACACACACAAAATAATGAGACATGCTCTGCAACTATAATTTATTTTCTGTGAAACTAGTTTCCTAGGAAACCTCTCTTCTACCCCTAACACCCACCATCCTTTTCCACCATAGCCAAGAATCAGTCTTCCCTTCCTCATTACTTTAAAACTCCAACTCAGCAAAATACTTTCTTGTCTTTGGCCTTTCAATGTAAACCTCCTTAAAGAACTTTCCTTTCTCTACCTGCTTCCTGTGGTATACTTTGTGGATTTTATTGAATGACTGGTGCACACCAAACAGATGTTTATACACTACCAACCTTCCAAGGATTCAGAGTGGTTTGCAATACAATTGCTTAAAAGTAAACAATAACAAAGTATTTTATAAACCAGAGTGGCTTCAAAGAAGGCATGCCTCCAAGCTTCATGCCTATTTAGCACTCAACTCCTCCTTAGGCTGAATTCAAACAGGAGAGCAATCCTTTCAATTCACTGATATCAGTATCAATACACATAGGTTTTTATAATTTTAAAAATTCGCTCTGAACTGGATCCAGAAGTCTATTGGCAGCCAAGGATGCAACCAGAGTGATGGTGTTGCGCTACTGATTTGACTCTTAGCAGCTCAGCCACTAGGTTTTGAACCAAGAGCTGTTAGAAGAACAGCTGTGGGTTCACTAGTCTAAGGATGAGGCAATGATCCCATAAATCACAGCAAATCTTCTTGGAGCATGACCATACTCCATACACCTATGATATCATTCAGGATTTTAATTCAAGTTGATTGACCCAGCCTTCAAGAAATATATCAGACCATGTCTAGTTCAACAGACATCGGTTTCCTCCAGGGGTTTCGTTTAGATATTGAACAGCATGGATGTAAAGGGCAGAGGGAATGACCTCAAAGGACTGGAGAAAAAGTCATTACTAAGATAACAGTCAGAGAAGCAAGGTTTGAGCTGACCTGAACTAACTAACTTGAGAAATTGTTTCAGACAAACCACTCCTTAGTTCTACATGGGATATGTTTCTTAGCTTGGCCTGTCTTGTTAGGCTGATCAAGCAGAAATACATGGCTTGTGTTGTTAGGACACTGGGTTGGAGGTTAGTGAGTCCATGTTCAAGATCCGAGTGTTGCTGTGGGATGGGTGAGCTTCTGTCCTTTGCTCCAGCTCCTGCTAGGGACATAAAAGGAGCCCCCAACTGGGCATCCTCAGGGCCATGGAGATGTCATCACCTACTCATTTCAACCTAAAAGTGCATCAATGCTTCTGACACAAGTGCAATTCTCCGCTAACTTCGAGGGTTGAGCCATGTGACACCTCATAATGGAATAACCAAGAGCTTAGCTATTTGTCCCCCTCCCCTGTATGCCTCCTCATGAATGCTGACTGGAATCACCCAGTTAGAACACTATGTAACTGCTGCAAAACATTGTTTCCATCCCAATTTCTCACAGGGTGGTCCAAAGAGATATCATGGCAAATGGTATTAAAAGTCACTGAGAGATCTAACAGGGCAAGTGTGTTGCTACAATCCAACTCAAGTCACAAACCAGTGATTAATCCTATTTCCACCCAAGCCCAAATCTGGACCATCCACTTCCTCTGGAACAATTAACTAATGGAACAGCTTGACTTCATAAATTGTGGGAGCTTCATCATTGGAAGCTTTCAAGAAGAGACTGGACTGTCATCTGTTAGAAATGGTATAGGGTCTCCTGTTTGAGCAGGGGTTGGACTAGATGACCTACAAGGTCCCTTCCAACTGTTATTCTATTCTAATTCTTCCTGGAAGAAGACCCTATCTCCTTCTCCAACAGCTTTTCCAAAAAATGGTTGGAGGCAGAGGTTAGAGATTTGGTGAAGGTTGTCCGATAGGGCTATATTAAGAGATGGCTTGCTGCATTCAATAGGAGCTATACTTCAGCCTTTCTGAAGGCAGACCACACTACTCCAGCCCTCATAGAGACACGGAGCATTTATCAAAGTTGCACATGTTACCTAGCGCATACACACACACACACACACACACACACAGAGCCAGAGAAATATCCAGTCCATAGGTGACAGGACTCATGGCAGAGAAAACTCTACACTCCATCTGTACAAAGGAATTCCAGTTTGTCTCACAAGACATAACTTGTGTTATGCCCTATAAGAAGCTGTATAAGTAACATCTAAGCCAGAGGAAATGTGAGCAATGTTATCTGCAAACTATCTTCTAAGCAATTGCCAGCAAAAAAAATCTTTATCATCATTACCCAAAATGAATAATAGTATGGAGACACAATGGAAGCAGAGAAACTATTCTTTCAACCATATTAGTTTCAAAAACAAAATTTCCACAATAAACCCAGAAGGTGCATCATACTACCTGATTTTATTTGAATATACAGTTCAGCAGCTCTTCTTCAAATCTCAAACTGTTACCATTTTACAAAACTTGAAACTCTGATTCTCAAACCAATGCTGATTGCATGCAATTGTCAAGAACTGGTTATCCCAGGGTTCTCTAACTTTGCAAAATTATGACATCCTAAAATGCTAAAATGAATTTGGGAGTCTGCCCTCCACCAACACCCCCCACCCCAATAAGACAATGATTTTATTAGGATTAGAACTTAGCAAGAAATAAATACAAGTAGATCTTGATTGATGCAGTTAATGAATGCCATGAAATGGTCACATTATGCAAATTCACACTATTCAAAATGTGAAAATATAGTAATTGGTTTGAGCTTGATGAAAATAGGCAATGAAAAATGTTAAATAAATGTGTGCAGGTATGTAAATGAAATATTACAGTGAAGTATGAAAAGAATACATTTAAAATGTAAATTTTTGGTAAAGAAAGTCACAGAATAGTTATAGAAAGCAAAATAAAAACAAAAATATCCAATCAGAGATCCCAACATCTTGTAATATGTTAGCATTGTTGCAATAATGTTTTTGTCATTAAAATACATTGTATTTTTGCTCTAATGCAGTGTCAAGCCTATTCTTTTTAAATTTGTACAGTTTTTCTTGGAGAGGATCTTCCTACCCCTTGCACAATGAAGGGGTCTAAGACCCCAATTGCAACTGTGCTTGAAGTAGCCTCAATTATGCATGCTCCAGGTTCACATTAACTATATTTTGGAGCACATTAAACACGAACTGGTATGAATTTACAATTCACATGAAATCAACAATCGTATTATTCGAAGCTGCTTTAATTGTGAATATACTACCAACCCGCCACTTACTTTTAATAATTACATTCCAATCTATGCATCAAATAAAACAGCAACAGAATTGTACAATTTTACAAAATCAAATTCTTGCATTGGAATTAAATGAGCAAAACAACACTCAATAAACCATAGAACCATATTTTAATTGCAAACACAAGCAAGCACGACGCTTACTTTTGCACACTTTCTAACATTTGGAATGTTTTCTGAATTCAGTCGCCCTTATTTCTCCCAGAAAGGTGTGCTTTCTTGTCTGGGATCAGTTTTTCTTAAACGGCTCTTAAAATGCTGCCGCTTGCAAAACAGACAAGCTGTAAGTTGCTTTTAGTGTATTCTCTCTTTAGTGCACTAGGTTTTCATCACAGCCCATCTCCCCCCCACACACACACTTGCAATTTCTTCTTCATTGCAAGAGAATCCCTCCACTGTCATTCTCTCTGCAGAGTAAGCAGCAGGTCAGATGGGTAAAGTTTCGCACAGAAGCCTTATGCGCTCTAGGCATGATTATTCCTGCTTTGAAAAGCAAATGTGGCATGTTAAAAAAGCAATGAGGACACTCAGGGTTTCATAAAAGGGTCTGGAAATGTCTTCTTTTGCATTCAGTATAGCTTTACTTCAAGCTCACAAGTCAACTTGAAAGGATTTCAGTGATTCTCCATTAATAGTTTCATGACCTCTTGGTGCTATCTTTTTTATATATATATATAATAATTTTTATTAAAGTTTTAAAATACAAAGATAAAAGTACAAACTAAGAAAAATGTAAAAAGGAAAAAGGAAATGTGCAGAGAAAAAGAAAATATATATTTAAATGATTCTCTTCATCAAAGCCTGTACAATTTCAATAACTTATCCCCTTTCCTGACATTTCAACAAAAGAACTCCTCTTTCGGAGTTCCAGTTTTGTGTGGCTTCAACAGCAGCAGGAATTTGCTTGTCTGCAATTCCTGCTGTGCTTGCTGCCAAGGTGCCCCCGATCCAAATGGGTCTGGGGGATATGGCTGCCCTGTAGAGGCAGCCGAAGAGAGAGGGGATCCGGACAGGGGTTTGGGGGTGTCACAGACCCCCTCCCCAGCCAGAAAAATTCCTTTTTCCCAAGGTGGTGGAGCGGTGGTCAGTGATGGCCGTCACAAAGAAGCCTGCAGCTGGGTAAGATTTGTGCTGGAGGTTGCAGGAGGAAAATTTGGCTGAGCTGAGACAATAACAACTCTTAATTACCCTGGAAACTGAACTGTTTGAATTGCCTGAGGATACATTGTTTCCCAAAGAAGACTGGAAAGCTGCAGTTAAAGCTGTTAAGGGGGAATTTTTTTTTCTTAACTCTCCCTCCCCACAGAAATAGCAGACGGAGATCTGGAAAATCCACTTGGGCACGGAAGGTAACTCAATTTGAAATTTAAAGCCAAGGGATGAAGGATTTCTGGACATTGGATTTTTAAAAAAAACCAACAACTTAAAATTGATTTGGTTTGCTTTGTGACTTTGAGATCTTTGTGAAATTTTGTTTTTTTAAAAAAGGGACTAAAGACATTGGGGTTGCGTTGAAGGAGAAAAGAAGAAAGAATGGCATTGTCTTTTGAAGGACTACAAATGGAATTTCAAAAACTGAAAAACGAAGATAAGGGCTCGTTTGGATCGATCTTTCACTTTTTGGAAATGGCGATTTCTACTTACCAAGAAATACTACAGGATGAAGGAGAAAAAGCCATCTTTAGCGGACAGATACACTTAGTGGAGGAAGAAAAGTGGAAGGAGGGCAAGGAAAAGATGAACTTAGAACTTAAAAAAGCAACCAAGAAAAAGAAAAAAGAGATGAAAAAGCGATATGATGTCAGAAAGCAACAGAAAAGAGAAATACAACAGAGAGGGAAGATTAAGAGAGTGAAATTGGAGAGATGGGGGGGTCAAAAAGTTAGAATGGAGAAGAAAGAAAGGGGGAAAGGAAAGAGAAGATGCAAAAAAAATGTGTTTTTTTTTTTCAGAGATAAGGGGTGAGATAATCTTTTTTAAAAAATGATTCTGCAAAAGTATATAGAAATGTATTGTAGACAAAAGAACTCCTCTTTCATGTCTTAGCCATAAACAAAATACAAAGCCTTGTCATTCAGTCCTAATCAACAAAAAGTCATTAAAAGTTACTAGAAATACAATGTATTTATTTTAAGTTTACTCAGATAAATACACAGATATAGAATAGATTGTACCTGGCTCAATAGTAGTAACTGCAAGAGGGATCTTGGAGTCCTAGTGGACAACCTCTTAAGTATGAGCCAGCAGTGTGTGACAGTAGCCAAAAAAGCCAATGCAATCCTTGGCTGAATTAACAGATAGATAGAATCAACATCATATGAAGTGTTAATATCACTTTATTAATGCCTTGATAAGACCGCATTTGGAATATTGCATCCAGTTTGGGTCGCCATAATATCAAAAAGATGTTGATACTCTAGAAAGTACAGAGAAGAGCAACAAAGATAATTAGGGGACTGGAGGCTAAAACACTAGTAAAAAGATGGGCTAAGGATCACATGATAGCAATGTTCCAATATCTCAGGAGTTCCCATAAAGAAGAGGGGATCAACCTATTTTTCAAAGCACCTGAAGGTCGGACAAGAAGCAATGGGTGGAAACTAATCAAGGAGAGAATCAACCTAGAACTAAGGAGAAATATTCTGACAGTTACAACAATTAATCAGTGGAATCACTTGCCTCCAGAAATTGTGTAAACTCCAACACTGGAGGTTTTAAAGAAGAGATTGGACAAGTATTTACCTACAATTGTATAGGGTTTCCTACTCAAGCAGAAGGTTGGCCTAGAAGACCTTCAAGGTCCCTTCCAACTTTGTTATTTTGTTATGCAGTTATTTTGTTTCATATTTCATTACTTTTAACACAGTAAGTTGTCACTTTTCTAAAGCAGAACAAAAATCTCTTCCCACATCTTATATTTTATCTGTAAATATATCTTTAAAGCCACATTATTTGTTAAAACCCATTAAGAACTACCAGAAACATACACACATATATACCTACATATATACATACACACACACACCACACACACACATTAACCTTGACCAAATGAACCCATTTTGTATTCTTTCTGTTTACTTTTAAGAATTTTGATCTTTAATACCTTCAAATAATGTTGCACATGCTTATTTATTATTATTACCTATCTCTTCTCAGAAAGTCCTTCACAAGTTTAAGAAATCTCTTTTGTAAATCCAAAACTATCCAAGTCACTCTTCTGAATTATGATTTGCATGTCCTCTTTAATTATTAAGACATCGGGCAATTTCATTTATAAATCCAATGTAACATTGTTTTCCATATCATCCTTGTAGGCTGACATTTTTAAAAATCCATTTTCAGCTTGGATCTGGCTTGAACATGGGCTGTGAAATCATATGGGCTTGCACGCAGATTGGATTGCTATATCTTGGATTAGCTGCTATACAACTTAATCAAGCAAAATCAAAGATGGAGAAATCAATTTGTACTGCAGAGGCAAATATTAACCTTTGTAAGAAAAAGTAGTGTGGCCATCATAAGGTTTGTTATTTGTTTTTTACTATTCAGAGCTGATCAGCCACATGAATCCTAAGTGATGGAAAGGCCAAATATTCCATATTTTCTCACTGCTTTTAACAAGTGTCTTTTCTTCAGACTGTAAGAACTTATTTATTGGTCAAATGCCAAACAGCCTGTTCTTATTCTCCGAACAACTTAATCAGACATCAGAGGTTTTTTCACAGCACTCAGATTGCAACCTTACTTCTATGGTTGGACTGTCAACCAGCTGTTAAAACTCAACAGTCAAGGCAACTAAAATATGTTGATGCTCACTGACCTCATCCAATGCTAAGAAGTCAGCTGCCTCCAAAATGTTATAAGCAATTAAGGACAGCCTTCTCCATCTGTTCATCATAACACAATACTCAGTTTCTACATATGGGCTTGGTTCATTCATTGTACTTACCTCTGTTTGAACAAGTCAGGGACTGGGTTCATATAACATGATAAAGTAAACAATATGGTTTAAAACCCAGAATAGCAAGTTTTATACGGCACTGTAATGCAAAGCCACTGAGACCACAATATGGGGTAGTGTGTGTAATGTGAACTGAGTCACAGAGACAATTAATGTCTTGAGTCTTCCCAAACAGCAATTCTTGTGCTGGGATTATAATTCTCAGAATTTGCAGTCAGCTTTGAAAAGTTTGGTTGGACTTTTATAAGTGGATTTGTTGTTTTCTGGTATTTGTCCTTTTAAGGTACAGGATTCTTCTGTGTTGCACTGCACTTGCTTCATTTTCCATAATAAAATTGTTTATGAGTGTTACAAGTAGTTTTATTTTTCAGCCAGTTTGTTGTAGAGTTTGATGTGATTTCAGGCAGAGGGAAGTACTGGCCCTAGGTCATACAGCTGATTCTAGGCCTAAAGCAAGACTATAACCTGAGTCTCCTTCTCCAATATCTTCACCATGACAGTTTGCCAGAATAGTTTCCTTTACTTTTATGTGTAGAGATCCTATTATATTATACAAATAACTATTTTATCCTGAATCACTATGGATTTCTCCAAAGGGTTTTAAAGATGTTCATGCCATAGGGCTGCTTGTTTGATCTTGGATTAGTTTTTGTGGGTATCCATCCTAGATATTTGTAAACCATGGTTTTATCATGCTTATATCCAGCCAACTGTGGTTGCTGTTGTTGCTTTAGTTCAAGTCCCACCTTAGCCATGAAAGCCAGCAGGCAAATTGGGCCAGTCACTTTCTCTCAATCGAACCAATTTTCACAGAGAAAATAGGATGAGAAGGGAAAATAGGACAAGAAAAGTCTTCGTTAAAAACAATAAAGGCAGGATATAAAAACTATCAATATGTCTGGTTAGTGCAGCAAATGATCCCCAATCCAGATTCCACACAGGAGGTGATATGCCTTTAAGAATCTGTTCTTCTCTGTGACCACTAAACCTTCAGTCTTGTGCTCCTAAAGGCTTTGATAAATGATTGAAAATAATAATAATAACTGATGTTTGCTACTGCACTGCCACTGATGTTGTCTCTTCAATGTCTATTGAAAATATGTTCATTCATCTACCTTTTCCTGCCCTTATTCATGCATTTGTGAGACCTCATTTGAGTTGCCAGCCAGTGGGGCCACTCCAGTGATGGGATTCAAATTTTTTGACTACCAGTTCTGTGGGCATGGCCTGGTGGGCGTGGCAGGGGAAGGACACTATAAAATCTCCAGGCAGAGGTGGCATTTGCCAATTCTCTGAACTACTCAAAATTTCCGCTACTGGCTCTGTAGAACTGGTCAAAACCTGCTGAATACCACCTCGAGGCCACTCTATAGAAATACAAACTTTTTGAAGACTATGAATGGTCTGCTCAAGATGCTGAAATTTTTGTAGGAGATAAAAATTGAAAAAAGAGGAACAAGTCCCAAGTTAACTCAAGTTAACTTTCAGTCTAGACTCAGAAGAAAAGGCTGGTTTTTCAGTCTTCCCATTTTTGTTCTGTCTCTGGGGGGCGATGGGAGAAGGAGGGGAAGGTCACTCAGGGCTGCAAAATATTCCTCCTCAGATGGGATTGAAAGCAAAGTCAAGAATGAATGCCCTTCAGCCTTCCAGGCACTGTCATCTGAAGCCTTCTAAGTAAAATTGCAAGCCTGAACAAGGGAATTTTAGTCAGAACTTGGCCCCATTGAAAGTGGTTGGAAAGGCCCCCAAGGCAGCATCAGTGCTGCAGCAATTGAGGTAAATAGAAATATTTTTTTCCATTCCTAATTTTCCTTCAATTAAATAGAGAACTCGCTTATGCAGACTCTTGTTTAGGCCCAGTCATGATTCGTTTAAAATGTCTGCCAAGATATTTTAGTCATCTTCTGGCAAGGGCTCTTGAACCACAAATGTTACATAGCTGCTGGATGAATCATTGCTTTGGGTTATCTAATTTCTAGACCAGTGTCAGCTTGCTTCCTTCATTTTGCAAAAATTCAGTGTCAGGAGAAGGGGATCCTTACATGGAGAATTAGAAGTTCTCCAAGATGCATCTGGAATTAGAGAAGTCTAGATTAGGGTAAACTCATGGGGTGTGCACCAAAGCATTCCCATGTGTCACATCAGAGTGGTGGTGATCTTGTAGCTGGAAAAATGGGTCCTAATTTATTCCCTAGATTTTATAATGTCTTGGCAACAGCTGAACAAAGACTAAGCATTGTCTAACCTCTCCAAAATCTCTCATTATGCAAAATGTACTTAATCTCTTTTCATTTCTATTGTACATCCGTTTGCCTTTTTATTTAATTAGTAATAAAGTTCATATTTGTTTCTAGTTACATTTTTCCTAGTATAAGTATTTCTCTATGCAGGTTTTCAAAAAGAATTATGCATTAGGTTGGAGCAATTTTCCCCCCATAATACATTTTTGTGCCTTGTGTTCAATAATAAAATAGTTCAGTAATGTGCCTTTTGACAAACAACCTCAACCACATCCAAAACAACTGTCCTCCTTATTAGTCTCAGCATGTTTGAAGTCTGAGAGGCATAAGATTGTACTAACCACATAAAGTATAATCATAAAGTAAGATATTCAAAATTGTCTTAATGCCATCACAGCTTTCAATAGGAACGCCAAAAAGCTTTCCCTGGTCCTTGTAGCAGCAGAGTTACAGTGTGCTCAACTCTGTGAATACTGATCCATTGAACTTATAGAGCAAGAGTCTTCAAACTTGGCAAGTTTAAGACTTGTGGACATGCACAGAGACTAAAAAGTTTTGAGCTAAAATACACATGTGGCTGGAGAAGATGATAAAACAACCTATAGACTTAAAACCAGAGACATTTTAATTGGGAATTTTGCCTGAAGGTTATAACAAAGAAATAACATATTTGATTATTAATATTTTAACAGCAGCTAGGATTGTATTTGCACAAAATTGAAAAAATGAAAAAATTCCGACAGAAGAGGAAATAATTAAGAAAATAATGGAATGTGCAGAAATGAGTAGATTAACAATGGTGATTAGAGAACAAGAAGAAAAAGACTATTATAAAATTTGGAATCTATTTTATGAATGGTTGGATAGAAGAGTAAAGAATTGAATTATATAAGTATAGTATAACATATTGTTACTGATAAATAGATGAGTTAGATAGAGTAAGAAAATGAACTTGAAATATATTATTGAAAGTTAAGGACTTAAAAGTCAAGGATAATAAAATAAATGACAAATGTGATATAAAATATTGATAAGAACAATTATAAATATATATAAGTGAAATATGTATGATATTATTTTGTGCACGAAGAAATATGTACTCAACTGACACACTGTGGAACAGAAAGAAGGTTTTATGTTTGTTTTTGTTGTTGCGATAAAAATAAAAAACTTTTATTTTTTCTTAAAAAAGACTTGTGGACTTCAGCTCCGAGAATTCCTGAGCTATGTGACTGGAGGAGGAATTCTGGGAGTTGAAGTCCACAAGTCTTAAAACTGTCAAGTTTGAAGATCTCTGTTATAGAGGCTACTCCTCTACAATTTAGTTTAGGTTTAGTTTAAATCATATTAGTCATATTCTGTGTAATTTTCACAGCTTTGCATTCTTCTGCATCTCAGAAATAAAGTGCATTGTGAACTCAACAATGATGAATGCATAAATTATGCTTTGTGGCATTTCACTTTCATTTTTGTGGTTTTTAATTGTTGGAAACCACAAAATAAAGTAATTGTTCTTAGCTACTATAGGATTAACTTGTTGACTTCTTTCAATATGCAGAAAAATAGGTTAGCTAATTAACTTTCACCAAATTCATTTCAGAACATGGCAGAAGAAATGTAATGTAAAAAGTGTGCTTTGAGAGAAAGGATTTGAGAGACGATTTTTCACAAAAGACAACTTACTTGAAAATATCCTCAGTAAAGACCGGGAGTAAAAGATTATACACACATTATTCTGTTGCTTTTTGATAACATGCAGAGCAGGATGAAACAAACGGGATACCTTAAAACCAGCAAGGAATAACAACTCCTGTCAAATGTCATTTTGAGCCACGGTGGCGTATGGTTAGAATGCAGTATTGCAGGCTACTTCTGCTGACTGCCGGTTGTCTAAATTTGGCAGTTCAAATCTCACCAGGCTCAAGGTTGACTCAGCCTTCCATCCTTCCGAGGTGGGTAAAATGAGGACTCAAATTGTTGGGGGCAATAGGTGGACTTTCTAAACCTCTTAGAGAGGGCTGTAAAGCACGGTAAAGCGGTATATAAGTCTAAGTGCTATTGCTATTGTTATTTTCAAATTAGCAAAAAGTTGCAATATTAAAGAAAATGAGAGAATAGACAAACTTCATGATGGTGATATGAAAGAAAATGATGATGTGATACAAAATGATGATATGATACCAAAAAAGTTCAAGAGTTAAGAAACAGACCTATTGATCATTAAATCTAATATTGTCTTTTGCTGCAGAGGAATTTTAACTTAAACATAACTAGAATATTTTTATTTTCCCCTTTTATGATTGGGTGTGGTAGATTTTCCAAAGTACGTACTGGAAGACGAATCTTACTGAGAATTTTGAACTGGGATAGGGAGATTTAATTAAAACAAACTCCCTCAGATTTTCAGTGATCCACTCTGAATTCAGAATTTGCCTCAAATTCAAACAAAAGAAACCAGCAAATTAGAAAACGAGTATCTTGCCTGAATGGCTTTTTGAGCATTCTTTTGTATTTTTCAGGTTAAGCTGGGTGAACAAATTCTTTTCAAGTACCTGTCCAGTTACTTAGGTAAGACACCAGAAGCTCTT
This sequence comes from Hydrophis major, assembly GCA_033807585.1. Lineage (NCBI taxonomy): Eukaryota > Metazoa > Chordata > Lepidosauria > Squamata > Elapidae > Hydrophis > Hydrophis major. Next base: position 292,374,594 of record CM066328.1, on the reverse strand, counting down.
CAAGGTCCTTTCTGGTACACAGAATCCCTCAGGGTCCTTTCTGGTACACAGGAAAAAGTCTTCTCTTTTGTAATTCCCAGACAGCACAATGGGTGAGTCCTATTCTTCCAGCATTCAGGAAGATGGTAAACACACAACTCATCTGTTAAGTTTCTAACTGTTTCTTTAATACTATGTTTAGTTTGAATTTTGATTTCAATTGCATTAAGGTTATTTGAGTTTACATTTTGTATATTTATTATCATAAACTGATCTTATTGTTAAGAAAAAGGCAGAATAATTTCTTCAATAATAATGTGAGTTCTCTATAAAGTCTTGGTATGGTTTTAATGTTCAATCCTTCTGTACAGGATGAAAACCATCTGCAAAATGTGACAGAGAGGAATTTGTTTAAAGTTTAGCCTTTTTATTTGTAGGCATGCTCAAGATGGAATGGGACAACTTTTCTCAGCCAACTCACTGAGGCCAACTCACCACAGCCAACTTGCCATGGGCTATTCACCATGGCCAACTTGCCGTTGGACAACACGCCATGGCCAATTCACTACAGGATAACTCACTTTGGGACAATTTAACAATTCTATTTAATTATTTAAAATAAATAAAAAATATTTAATTTTTTTCCATTAACATTTCATTATGTCCCTCCTATTGGATCCTTTCCTTAATTATTCTATTCTACCATTTCTCTGATATTAATGTAACTTGTTCCATAGTGAGTTGTCCTATGGCAAGTTGGCTATGGTGAGTTCTCCCACAGCGAGTTGGCTGTGGAGCGTTGACCATAGTGAGTTGACTGCAGCAAACTGTCACAGACCCTTCTCAAGATGCCTGTCATCATTTCAAATACAAAGGATAGCACAATTTGGAAGTTCTCTAAGCACATTGTGTCTGACTTACAGCACTCATCACATTTGCATTCTTAGCATTTAACCATTTTATTTAAAGCTGGAATAAATTAAACAAGCAAAAGGGACCACATAGAGGTTCAACTATACATGGAGGTTCAACTCTTGCTTACTTTCCCTTTCTTACTTTTGCTAAGTTGTTAAAAAAAAATAAAACTGCAAGAGGGAATTCAACTGCCAAATGTATTCTCCCTTCCCTTAAAACTATATATTTTGATTTATACACCAAAACTGTGTTTAGACATAACCCATCTAGTTCTACGCAGAGCAAATTGATTTATACCAGTGCTTCTCAATTATTTTCTGTCATGCCCCTCCTAGTAAGAATAAAACATCTCGCGCCCCCCCACTGTCCTTTATTCTAAAATAAAAAAGCATGTTCTCCGAGGTCAAACGCGCCCCCCTTGACGGAGCCTCACGCCCCCCCAGGGGGGCGCGCCCCACTATTTGAGAAGCACTGATTTATACCAAGAATGCTTAATTAAGGCAGAGAGAGCTTGGGGGAAAACGATCATTTCTCTAGCAAGTTTTTTTTGGGGTTTTTTGCCAAGATCACAAAAAAACATTGAGTTTAATTGCTATCACTGGATAATTCTCCAATATATTTTTGTCTGTGTAAATACCTTGTGTATAAGCCTGTATGTGTAAGATTCTCCATTAGGCCACTTAGGCATGTGTGTGGGAGAGAAAAAAACGTGCTGCATAACTCTATGCTCTGGATTTTCAACTTGTCCTCAATGAGAGCACAAATGAAAGAGATTCACTAGGGCATATTATTTCAGCTTGCAGGCTTATTTTATTGCTTTTCAGTTTTCCTAACTTGCCCTTCATTTTGACATAGTCTTGGAATGGTATGCAATTAAAGTAACAGAGTGAAATAATTAGTGAAAATTCCTTCAGTGAGAGTAAATTTCTTTTTTTAGATGTTCCTTTGATTTATTTTCACATGTTAATTATGATTTTATATTTTATCTATTTTAAATATTATTTGGGTGTTGTAACTATGTATCATTCATGTGTTTGCAACTATGTATCATTGCAACTATGTATCATTCATGTGTTTGCAACATTGTATTGTTCATGTGTAATCATTAACTTCTGTCTCTTCAGTGACCTTTGCAAGGCACATACAAGGGACAAGGAGCTAGACGGTTGTTAATAAGCTTATCCACACTGTAAATGATCTGTCCGGTATGCAGCTTTGTAAACATGCACATTCTGATGAGATTATCATGTTTGACTTGAGCTTTGATTAAATCATTTTCTTGTAAAAAAGCACAATAAAAGAGCGTGTGCCAAGACATTCGGGGCGCGCTCATCCCGAGGAAACCTCGCTTCCTGTCATTTCTCTCTCCTTCGCTCCCTATCATGAGCCGCCCATCTGATGCGGGATAGCAGATACCGCATTCTGGTGACCCCGACGTGTTTCCCTAAGGGGGATACGTTGCGACGTGCCCATATCTTATCAGCTCGATGGGAGCTGTGCATCGCCAGGCCTGAAGCGAATTGCACATCATCGGATCTGAAACACGGTCTCGACTTTCATAAGTATGGGTGGAAACTTTTCTCAACAACAGACGCAGCATCTGAAGGAATTGAGGGAGTTAGTCGCTTCTTCTTCTAAATATTCTGCTAATTTAAAGGGCTCGCCTGTAAAAATGAAACCTATTGCTACATTATTGGCTTATGTGTGGCAACATTGTCCTAATTATTCAGAGGAAGGGTCCTTAAAAATTTCCACTTGGCAAAAAATTGGTGAACATCTCCATAGTCCTCCTCGTGCACCAATTGGCATTTTGGTCACTTGGAGGAAAATTATGGAGGCTTTAAAAGTCCATTATAAAATAGAAGCAGGGAGTGTGTTTGAATCTCCCCCACCAAGTTATGATAACTTTTCAATTTTCTCTAACTCAGGCAGAAGCTGCTGCCATTATTCAACAATGCCCTACATGTAGTAAGCAAGGACATTCCATTCCCATAGGAGTAAATTCTAGAGGATTAAAAGCTTGTGAAATTTGGCAAATGGATGTAACTCAGTATCCACCTTTTGCCCCTTGGAAATATTTGCACGTTTCCATAGATACATATTCAGGGTTTATTCTGGCTACTCCTCAAAGGGGAGAAACTGTAAAACATGTCATCAATCATTCAATTCGTACCTTTGCCTCGCTGGGACGTCCAAAAGAAATCAAAACTGACAATGGACCTGCCTATACAAGTTCTGCTTTCCAGGACTTCTGTAACAGATGGGATGTAACCCACAAGTTTGGGATTCCCTACAACAGCCAGGGGCAGGCTATTGTGGAACGAGCGAACTTATCTCTGAAAAGTGCTCTTGATTGATATTCGTTGCGGGAAAAACCCCCGAACCTCCCAGCATTGCAAAATTCTCTTAATATTTGTCTTTTCACTTTAAACTTTCTTAATCTGACTGGCATTCCTCCCACTTCTGCTGCTTCATGTCATTTTTCCTCCCCCTCACCCCCGCCTAACAGACCTCTGGTATATTATCGCAGATTGCCAGATCCCGCCTGGCAGGGTCCCGCTGAGCTTCTTACTTGGGGACGAGGCTACGCTGCGATTTTACTACCAGACAAAGCCACTTGCTGGATCCCTGGTAGGGCGGTTTAGACCCTATCATGGGAATTCCTCCACTACATCTGTATCTTAAAACTCTTCCTGATATTCTTGCCTATATCTTCTTTGCAATTTGTACCTTACTTCAACAAAACCTATGCTTCCTGTCAAAAGACTATTCGTGTTAAAACCATTTCATTAATAGAAGGCTATTATACTTGTTCCATGTGGGTACGTCATGAAAATGCTACCCGTAGTTTTCACTCTGTCACTTCTGTTTTATTTAAAGAACACTCTACCACTCGCTCTTTTGTTCTTTCTTTACTCTTCCTATGGAAAGGAACTTTAAAATCTTTTCCTCTATTCAATCTAAAACATAGGGGGACCTAAATGTCCTTCTATTGTATTATGGGTTTCCCCACCCCAACTAACATCCTTGATGAATTACCAAATTAATCTTTATTGTCATTATTGTAATTATTATCCTTTTTCTACTAATTGCATTCCCTCCTCATCTCGTAAATGTTCTACAACTAACTTGTCCATAGCCCTCTCTCCTACTTGTCATGTTTTTATATACCCGAACTCTGATCCTGTCAACAAACGACGCTTCAAAAGAACTATCCATGACGATCCGCAGAAGCCTCATGGAAGATATAATATTACTTGGACTATAACTGACTTTCAAGGCGTTCGTTTAAGTTCTACAACCAATTTTTCTCGCATAGAAGACTTCTACCCACCACTTCAATTCAATTTGGCAGACGCACCCACACAACCAGGGGATATTCTGCAATCTACACCACTTCAGGAGGAACTTTAACATCACGCCTGAAAGGAATGTATTTTATCCCTGGCAATAATTTTGTTTGTTCCACCAGTCTTACGGCATGTGTCCACGGGGATGAAATTGTTAAATCCAAATCATTTTGCATTCAAGTATGGCTTGTATGTATAACTCTGATGATTTTATATCCCTACAGGTACCCATGAAATACCCCCTTCTGCAAAAAAGATTTAGATCCTTTAATTTTTAAAACAAGGGGGATTGTGTGCTATGCTTAAAGAAGAATGTTGTTTTTATGCTGATAGCAGGGGGGCTTGTTTTCTATTTCGCCATGGCTTACAACCTTTTTAACTGCATTGGCAGGATCATTAATAATCATTATATTGATATGTATTATAGGACCTTGTTGTTTTTATAGAATATTGCAATTTTTAAAAATCAATTATCCTCCATAACTGCTGATGTTAATGTGCTATTGCAAGCTCATGTTATATCCTCAACACCGGATGAAAAAATGTCATTGCTGAGTTACCGCTCCTTGGACAACCCTGACGCTGACGGGTCGCACTCTTGCCTAGATGATGGGGACGGCGAACATTTCATAAAAATGGTTCCTGTCTTCTCGGACGAGGAAGAAGACTCGTCATAAATAATAAAAACAGAGGAGATGTTGTAACTATGTATTATTCATGTGTTTGCAACTATGTATCATTGCAACTATGTATCATTCATGTGTTTGCAACTTTGTATCATTCATGTGTAATCATTAACTTCTGTCTCTTCAATGACCTTTGCAAGGCACGTACAAGGGACAAGGAGCTAGACAGTTGTTAATAAGCTTATCCACACTGTAAATGATCTGTCCGGTATGCAGCTTTGTAAACATGCACATCCTGATGAGATTATCATGTTTGACTTGAGCTTTGATTAAATCATTTTCTTGTAAAAAAGCACAATAAAAGAGCGTGTGCCAAGACATTCGGGGAGCGCTCATCCCGAGGAAACCTCACTTCCTGTTGTTTCTCTCTCCTTCGCTCCCTATCATGAGCCGCCCATCTGATGCGGGATAGCAGATACCGCATTCGGGGAGAATATAAATGAGGTTATAAATAAACATGAAGCGGGAAATAAGTCTATGAAAAAACAGACACAAGGAAGTCTATTGATTGTGGCAGGTAACACATGTAATGAAGGAGTAGTAAAGTCCACAGTATGTCACATGGCACATTATATTGCATTATATTGGAGGGATGCGGTGGCTCAGTGTCTAAGACGCTGAGCTTGTTGATCAGAAAGGTTGGCAGTTTGGCAGTTCGAATCCCTAACATCACATAATGGAGTGAGCTCCCATTACTTGTCCCAATGGCCAACCTAGCAGTTCGAAAGCATGTAAAAATGCAAGTAGAAAAATAGGGACCACTTTGGTGGGAAGATAACAGTGTTCCGTGCACCTTTGGCATTTAGTCATGCCAGCCACATGACCACAGAGATGTCTTCAGACAGCGCTGGCTCTCTGGTTTTGTAATGGAGATGAGCACCGCCCCCTAGAGCCAGAAACAACTAGCACGTATGTGCGAGGGGAACCTTTATCGTTACCTTTACCTTTACTTCACATGGCATATTATATTGTGTTAGTGGGGCCAGTCATGCTTCCTCAGGGAACTTATACAGTATAGAACTGGGATTCCATTACAAAAAAAAAAGTTATTTTCTTTAGACATATGTAATACTCTACCTAACTGGTTGACCATACTTGAAAACTGCCCCACCAAAATAATTTAATTCTCAGTCATTTAAACCTTGAAAAATAAACACCATCATCCTGACATGGGCTCAGAGACTAATGTGCAACCAATTCTTTGAAAATGAACAGAGAATGGTTTCACGTAACCAAAGCATTCAGCACCATCTGGCAGTAGCTCTTGATGTATTTTCAAAGTGAGCTCAACATACAATTGATCCTGGGAATGTTGAAGAATCTGTGGTTCCTAGACTACGTATAGAGCTACAGAGTCTTTGGTGCAGCTTGTCCTCTGTCCCAACTTGCCTTCTCTTCTGTAAGTATAGTCACTGCCAGATACCTTTGAAAAACACCTGTGTGGCAGATACCTTTGAAAATCCCATTTCTGCAATTGCAGTCATCAAAGTGTAGAAGTTCATCTCACCTAACATTTTAGATTCTATATCAGGAGTGTCAAATTCAAGGCTGGGGGCCCAGATCTGGCCCATGGGGTGCTTAGATCTGGCCCATGGGTCTGCCCTGGAAACAGCAAAGGACCCATTCACAGTGCTTCTGCCAGTGAAAACGGAGCTTGGGGGGGCTATCGGCAGCCCTCCAGAGCTACATTTTCACTGGCAGAGGGTTGCAGGAGGCCATCGCAGCCAAAAACAGAGCATGCAAGGGCCACGGGCATCTCTCCTGCCCACCCTGGCCACTTGCACTCTGGCTCCCCAAGGTCAAACACAATCCTGATGCGGCCCTCAATGAAATCGAGTTAGACACCCCTGTTCTACACCAACTGGGATCTGTGGTAATAGACTACATTTGTAAGGATATTCTAGAAATTTAATTTCTTTCGGAATGGCCAGTTATAATAGAGGCCTTTCCATAGAGTAGCAAGAACTGATGCTTCTTCCTAAACAAATTCTCATTTTCCCTTCATTTTCCCCTTTTCCTTTTTTCCTTTTCTAAAAAGATGAATAAAAAAGTGTTTGCGAAATTGTTAAGCTGAAGAACTCAGACACGTGTTTCTAGGACATATTTGTGTGTGTGTGTTGAGCAAGTTGTCCAGAACACATTATGAAGTTTTGGACATGGCCATCAAGGCCAAATCTGCAAATGTAAAGGAATGTTCTGTATCGGAAAACCATAGGACAGGAAAGAAATAAGCAAACAGTGCAGAAAAATATACACTGTTCTGAGAAGTGTGAGAAAATAAAAATAACCCTGCCCTGCCTTAATTTTGTAAGAGGTAAGACAAAGGGAAACTTTTACAAGCTTTCAGGATTGTTACCTTTCTTTATAACAATTATAACATTGTCTGAATTCCTGCTGCACCTGTTTCTTGGCCTTTTCCTTCTTAAAGTGATAGAAAGAGAAGGGACAAGGAAATCTTATCAGGAAGACTAAGTGTTGGAAGAAAGGAACTAAAATATTCCGGAAATGAAGGCTGAAGGATTTTCAAAAGGTGAGAAATACTCTGTGTTTAATTATGAATATTCAGCCTATTTATACAGCAAGGCAGAATATAAGAGAGTTAAAAGATAATATTATAGAAGAACTCACATGACCAAGCACTGAACATGCTTGTGAGAAGTTTTTACATAGTCCATATTCTCATGGTCCATCTGAACATCTCCAGAGTACTTGTGAAGAGATGGCATCAATGCTGAGAGAATTTCTTGATGGCAAAAAAGCTCCATATTAAAAACTCTATAGTTTATTTTGGCTGGTCAGATTTGTCAAGTAAAGAATAGAATAGAATGGAATGGAATGGAATGGAATGAAAGGGAAGGGAAGGGACCTTGGAGGTCTTGTAGTCTAGCTGCCTGCTCAGGCAGGAAACCCTACATCACTTCAGACAAATGGTTATCCAACATCTTTTTTAAAAATTCCAGTGTTGGAGCATTCACAACTTCTGGAGGCAAGTTGTTCAACCGATTAATTGTTCTAATTGTCAGGAAATTTCTTCTTTGTTCTACGTTGCTTCTCTCATTGATTAGTTTCCACCCATTGCTTCTTGTCCTGCCCTCAGGTGCTTTGGAGAATAGCACAAAATGATGCACAAAGAAAGAGATTCTAAATTGGGTTGTAGAAGCCCAACTCCTAAGACCAAATCAGATGGAATAATTGGAATATGTAAGTGAAGGAGAGCTCAACAAGTGAATACTAATTTGTTGCATGTTGGGATCCCACATTAAGATAATTCATTTACATTCTCGACTTGCACAATCTCCTTTGTTGAATGAGGATGACAATACTCATGATACTCTCCTGGATTTGCAGTAAATGTCTTCCCTATTGTTGTTTTCTCCTGAAATCCTGAGATTCATTTGTTTTCTCTTGTTGCATAGCACCGACTACAATGAGCACTTGAGGGGGATCATTGTTCCCATTTTGAAAAGTTCCCATTTTGAAACTAGTAAATTGTTGGTGACAAGTGGCATGGTGAAAGACAATATGACAAAGCTCTTCATGTATATCTATTGTCATTAGGCTGAATTATAAACACATAACTAAAACTGAATATCTAAAAAAATGAATGATACCAACCTAGGCAAAACACAGTCCCCTCATCCTTCACTCTGATCCAATGTCATTTTTCAGCCATGATGGAAAAGTTGGCAATCATTACATTTCCCAGTGCTAAGGAAGGCGATCCATTTTCTCTTCCATCCATCCATTTGAATCTGGCTCTGACAGCCAGTAAGTGGTTAATTATTCATATGAAATATTTAATGGTATATGGAGTACCTGAACATGATTAAGAGATAACATGAGACATGATATCACAGTTGCATTAGAATAAGAGAGAGGCACTTAAGGCATTAATGTTGCTGCTTCTTAGAAATTACTTTTACCACTAGAGATAAAGAGAATTTTTCTATGCCATTCCTGAATCTACAAAATCTCTTATTCAGGCCTTTCCTATATAAATGCTATATGTATTTTCCTTCTCTCTATACTTTTAATGTTGTTTTGACTGTTCCAGTTATTGAGTTTTTATGTTATGAGGATTCTTGATTTTTTAAAAAATTGAATGTAGATGATCCAAACAAAGGAAATAATGTTAAAAGGTATGCTGCATTACGAAGTCTATCGTACATGTAGGGTTATATGCTGCTTCAATTCAATCTCTAACTGGTTCATGCTTGCAATTTAGTCTTTTAACAAAGATTAAAAATTAATAAATGTAATAATGCATCCATCCACATAAAGACATATTGTAAGAAAGAGTAACACAACTGCAAAACACAACTGTCAAAATACACAACCCCATCTAAGGAGTCATCTCCATTCATATGGATCTTCTGGAACAGCCAGACTCAATGGCTTTCCTAATGCCTAACAGGCTTGGGGTCAATATGAACTCAGAGGGAATAGCTTTCCTACAAAGTGAGGAAGCCACGCATCTGTGGAAAGTCTCAATCATCCAGATCATGGTTGTCCCAAAGATACTTGTCCAAAAGGCAACTGAACTTTCTTGGATTTTGTTTTTTGTTTTTAAATGTTTTGTTAAACATTTTGCTTCTCATCCAAGAAGGTTCGGAACCAAAGAAAACATTTTCAAAGAAAAAAACCAAGAAAGTCCTATTGGTTTTTGGAAAAGCACCTTGAGAAAGCCATAGAAGGGTCACCCCGGTCTAGGATAATAGCATTCCATTGCAATTTCTTTCTAGAATTCTTCTTTCTAGAATTTATTGGACAGGCAGGTGCCACTGAGAGTTATTGGTTTCATACCAACCCAGTGCTGCGCCATTCAGGACTTTCAAGATGACAACCTGCCCTTTGACTCAAAGGGCAACCAATTGGTTATGTTTCTAGGAAGTGTTAAATAATCAAAGCAGTTGCTGAAGAAACATTCTCCAAACAGTGCTGAAAAAAAAGCCAAAGAAAAGCTATAGGGTAATGCCAAACACATAAGTACCATGGATATTTCTGGGTGGAGTTTTGATCTTTGTTGCCTGGTCAGCCCAGCAGCCAAGTTCACATTTAATATAAAACAGACTTGAGTAGGTACTCTGTCTAAATTTATTGTGATGTTTCTGGAATAGATATGTTTACTTCTTTGCAGGTCTACAGTCCCTGCAGAGAATCACCTGCCAAATGGAATGTGCACTTCCTAAACACCTAACCAGCCAATAAATGCTGCTTTGCCTGGAACTAGAAATCCTTTCTTGGCCATTTGTATGTATACAATATAGGCTTAATACTCTTTGCATCATTAGACAATCATACCTTCAGGGTTAGATTTACTTCCACTTCTTAGACCTTGCCTCTGAATTTTACCTGAACACGTTCGCATAAAGACCTTCTTGAAATCCACACAGCAAGGAAATCTTTTTATAATTTTCTTCTCTTAAATCTCCAAGCTTTTTTAAGTCTAACAGTTCCTGTGGAGGAAAAAATTACCTAGTTTGATGTTGTGTGAGGAGTTATAAACTTGTCTTCACTTGCATAGCAATCAAATTCCAAGGCTTGCAATAATTTTTAAAATTACAAAGCTATAAGCTATGCATGCTTCAAATTGAGTTTTATTGGCATTCATCATATTACTTGTAATAATTTGAGTTTTATTGGCATTCATCATATTACTTGTAATAATTTAAGTGTGCTCTTTTTATGCTGGCTATCAAATCTCCAGCCGATTCATTGGCACTTTGTGCAGATTTCTCAATGTTGTTGAATTGATACTAAGCAACAAAGTACACATATACACACACAGACACACAAAGAAATGCAAAGATGTATTATAATGGTGTGCAATATATGTGCCAAATAAAACCATGTGTCATTATGAAGTTCAATGCTTCCCTTTCAAAAGCCTTCCTGAGTAGTTGGGGAAGTGGGCTTGGCAATGTAGGTTCAGGGGAGAAGACCATAGGGCAGGGGTGTCAAACTCACATCATCATGGTGGTGTCATGTGACGTATCAGGACTTTTTTCCCCCTTCACTAAACCGTGTGTGAGCATGGGCAGCGCATACAGCCTGCGGGCCAGGAGTTTGACAACCCTGCCATAGGGACAACTCATATGATCACATTTGACCGCATTCCCCAATTAGACAACTTCCTAAGGGGTAGAACCCTAGCTCTCATAATGCACAGTGTGGAAACCTGTTCGTTATTCAATTAGATTTCCACATTATACATCTTGGTGGATTCACATATATGTGCACTTCTAGTTCACACATGGATTAGATGTTTTAATGTTCTCTACAGTTTCAATGATTTTTACTGTTTTTATTGTTTTAAAATGTTTTTTTTATTTTTAATAGTAATATATGTTTTGAACTGTAAGCCACCCATTTACTGAGATGGGTAGCCATATAAATCAAACAAATAATAATAATAAATAAATCTGCTGCACCGCAATTTACTGAGCTTCATCAAGATAATTTTCTGGATATACCCAAATTTAACTATTAAGTTTTAAAATTATGCCATTACAAGCTACATCAGAAATTGTATTCACTGATAAGATAAGATGGGATTTATTACAAGGACTGTGCAACTACTAGAAGCATTTTCTGAATGGTTTGCAAGTCCTCATAGTGACATGATTAATCTATTCTTATGTACTCTGCAGTGTTTCCACTATGAGTTAACTACATCTCTGGTTGTGAGTGTGGTTATTATATACACATAAAAGTGTATCAAAACAGAAAACATTTATTAAAAATTCTTAATAAAGGATACAGGATATACACCTGCCTTATTTTTATCCTCAGAGTAAGATTACACAATAATGTATAATCTTTATGACTCAGTGTCAATTTAAAGAAATCCTCTCTGGTAAAGGTCCAACATATTATATATTATACACAATGATATATATATAAATAAAAATCAGCCAATTAAATATCACTTCTTATATGCAGGTTGACTGTTTTATAAATGAATAAAAATAAGTGGTGTTCATCTTTACCAATAGAATCTGGAGCTTCAGCTGCAAGTAGAATCACATTATCCAGAAAATCAGGGGACTGGTGGCATCTTTCCTAATTACACTTTCCAAACTAAATTTTCCAGTTTATGCCTTTTAATAAAATTTGTAGGTCGGAAAAGGTGCCTTTTGGGGGTTCTTTACTTTTTCATGGGGCCCAAGTTCTCATGGCACCTTTGGGTTCAATTGGGACACAGCTGAGAAACCCTCCACTAAGAAACTCTGGTTAACAAAACTAATTTAATGCAATATGTATGTCACAGCAGGTGCCAAGGAATTGTTCAACGACTTCTGAAGCCCTATATGCCTTTATATTCATTTAGTGATGTCCTTAATAAGGAAGAGGCTCCCTTAAGTAAAACTCAGCTAATGGGAAATAGTTTGGCTATCAATGTTCTTCTAATATTTAACCTCTCATTCTAGCATGTAGCCCTAGGATTTCCTGATAGTCTCCCATCCAAGTATTAACAATCCAAACAAGCTTGATTTTTAAAACCAGCCAAAGTCAGTGCTGCCACCTGGTGGGCATAAAATCTGAATAATACCAACCTTTTTACCCTACTTCATTATATTTACTTAGTAATATAACTATTACAGCAATTAAACCAAATTCTAGAATCTAACCTGCCAGGATTGAAGATGTACTTGAAAAAGACTCAAGGAAGTGATTTTGTTACCTTCTGTGACATACATATTGCACTAAATTAGTTTTATTAACCAGAATTTTTTAGTGGAAGGTTTCTCAGCTGTGTCCCATGGGAACTTGGGCCCCATGAAAAAGTAAAGAACCCCCAAAAGGCTTAAAGGCCACTTTCAAATGCAACCAAATCCCCACCACCAGAGTCTTGTCTCTTGTTTTAGAAGTTTCAGAAAATTTGATTTGATAACTAATCAATTATTCAACCTGAAAAAAGATTACCCCTCTCCTTAGTAAACAGATTGAAAATGGATTAATTATACCACCTCATTAAGACACAAATCATGGTTTAAAAGCCACACTAGGCTGGCTTTTACACAAATGCTAGGCACCAACTGGGCACCTACATTATGACTTAGAATACAGGTGTCAAACTCGATCGTGCCACATGACGTATCGTGATGTATCATGACATTTTTTTGCTTCTGCAGAGCTGGGGTAGGTGTGGCCTGCCCACAAGCTGCCAGTTTGAACCCCTGACTTGGACCAATGTGTGTAGCTGGTCACAGAAATGAAAATCACATGGGTGTTAGGCTTGAAAGTCCATTGATATTTTGAAGTTGAGCTCAACTGATTCCCTGCCTCCAAGACCAGAGGACCATCTTGGAGGTCCACTGGCTAAGCAATCATGTAATCTGAGAGGGAGGGAATTTTTTAAAAATCAAGATGGCAGCCACACGTGCATGATCAAAGTCCTGCCCCCTTTTTTTGTGTCACATATACAAAAAGAAAAAAAGGCATTGGGACATTTATCAAGAGATTGTAATTCCCATCTTGATTTTTTTGAAGCTTCTACCACATTCTACTACTGAGCAGATCTCTGCAAGGAGTGTGGTTGCCCCAAAGACATTTCTTCTTAAGATGTCTTGTTGGAAAGGTAAGCCTCAACTTACAACCATTCATTTAATGGCCATTTGAAACACTGAAAAAAAAAGATCTATGATCTTTTATGCACTTATAACCACTGCAATATCCTCCCATGGTCATATGATCAAAATTTGGGCACTTGGCAACTGGCATGTGTTTATGACAATTGTACTATGCCAGGGACACACAATCACCATTTGTAACCTTCCCAGTCAACTTCTGACAAGCTAAGTCAATGGAGAAAGCAAGATTCGCTTAACAACTTCATGAGTCACTTCACAACTGTGGCAAAAAAGCTCATAAAATGGGCAAAACTCACTTAACAGCTGCCTTGCTTAGCAGTGGACATTTTGGGCTCAGTTTGGCCATAAGCTGAGAACTACCTGTAACACCTTCATATTTTCTTCAAGAAGGTAGGCTGACAGGTGATTGCCAAAAAAAAAAAAATTGAAAGAGTTTGGCAAATTAGAGCATGGTTTTTCTTTCTTAAAAATGTGAATACATTTCATCACATTAGCTGACATTACAGCAATTTACTTTGCTGCTTTCATAAAAAGAGGTAATGAAGCATGAAATTTCTTCAGGAAATTCTACACATCAGCCTTCAAATATTGTTCAACCACATGTGAGCCTGGGTTGTGGAGGAGGGAACAGAATTAACAAGTTAAAAGAATGAGCCTCTGTCTGTCATCTCTAAACGAAAGAAAAGCTGTATTGTATAATTGTATAATTTAGGGAATGGCCATCTTTGTTGTTGTTTTTAAAAATGTATTGGCATTGTATCACATATGAGAAATATATAAATTATGTTATTACAAAAAGGGAAAGAAAAGATGGGGGAAAGACTTCCCAAATCCCTTGCATTAGGGTTTGGGGCTTTTTACTTCTACAAAATAGAGGGGGGAGTACTATTAATGCTTAAATTACTTCTCCCCCACTCCCAACCAATAAGTCTGCAGCATTTTCTAAATTTGCCCCAAGCTAACTTTAGCTGATTTTCTCAAACAAAGAAATATCTTGGCTACCATCAACAAGTGCTTCTTTAAAACAAATTACGGAGAAACCTGATTTTATTTTAAAATAAAACGTCATCAATATATAAATTAAAAATGACTTTAAATGCAGTATTCTTTCTAATAATCAAAGTAACAATAAACATACTCTTCATTTTAAGCAAATCCTATTGAAAAAAATTTTTAAATATTTTTTTTTTATTTTCCAATAAAAAACATTTTAAACTTTAACAAGAGGGAACTGTCCACTTCCTAGAACAGAAATTTTATTCTTTCGCACTTTGCAAACTGAAATATATTCAGAAGTGAACAGAAAATGAAATTATACTTGAGCCATTTCCCAAAATTCACAAATTGTCATTTTCAGTTCCTAGTATTAAGAATTGTTTTTATGATTGGAGTGGCATACAAGCTTTATTAAATAAATAAATAAAGAGCTGCCTGTAGTTTTTCACACACACACACACACACAAAGCCAATACTCATCAGCACTGAATAGCACTGAGGGGGCTGGAACAATAGAAAAAGCTGACATCTTCTCTGCCTTGCACTTTGTGTTGTGATTTATATACTAGAGTAGAACACAATATATTGGAGTGCTTTGTTCACAGTATTAAAGAGGCAATCAGCCAACTTTCTTTCTTACTAGAAGCTGGATGTTAATGTCTTCCTTCACCCAACATTATTGCATCGTTACCGCTATTATTTTTTGAAAATGCTATATATGTATTAGGAAATTTCTTCTCATCATTTTCTTTTTTCAAGATGAAGTACAGGTAGCTCTCGATTTAACATTTGTTTCCAAGCACTGAAAAATGTGACTTGTGATCATTTTTCATAGTTACAACCTTTGCATCCCCAAAATGTAATGCACATGTGTACCTCGTGCATGCGCCCCGCCCAACACATGCACAACCATCCTCTGCGCATGTGCAGAGACCCAAAGATCAGCTGGCTGGTGGGAGGCATGCATGAATGCGCAGCAGAGCCAAGCTGGGGTGATGGCTTGCATGCCCACAGAGAGAGCTCTGCATGCCACCTCTGGCATGTGTGCCATAGGTTCGCCATCATGGCATTAGGCACATTAGCAGTACCTAAAGCCAAGGAAACAATGCAAATCCAATCCCTTTTATAATAAAAGTTAATGTCACAGGAAAATAAAAATCTATGTGTTCTAAAATTAAATGAATAAATGTAGCATATTATTGGTACTTTATTTTGCATAGAATTACCATGACTTGCTGAAGATTACAGGGCCAGGCTTAAGCCACCAGATTATTACTGCGGTGAGAGCCTTTAAATGTATTAATGCAGCCCTGTTGGTGTGGATCTTTGTAATGTTGCACAGCTTTGGAAAAGGGTATTTCATAACGTTCAGGAATACAAACATGAGCTTTTCTGTGCAATTAATTAAAGCAATCTTCTTCTGGGCTTGTATGGGTGCTGTTGTGGTTGTCTCCATCTGCTCTCTGTCCAGCAAAGCAAGCAAGTATGCATATATATGCTGTCAGGGGAATTCACTACTTTCATTAAAACCATGAAAACAGCCACAAGCTTTCCCTCTTTTGTCCTTGTATGGAAATACATACAAGGGGGAGAGACTTGCATCGTAAGGATGCGATAATGCTTCCAACCTTCTGCCCTCTTGGGTAACATCACTGGACACAATTCATCGTCTTGCAGAAAACTGCCATGAACAGCTCTGAAAGCAGATAAAGACAAGATTGCTTTAGAGCAGGGGTGTCAAACTCAAGGTCCGGGGGCCAGATCTGGCCCATGGGGTGCTTAGATCTGGCCTGCAGGGCCACCCTCAAAACAGCAAAGGACCAGCCTGCATTGCCTCTGCCAATAAAAACAGAACTTGGGAGGGGCGTGAGTGCCCTCCCGTGCTCCATTTTTGCTGGCAGAGAATTGCAGGAGGCTGTGGAAGCCAAAAATGGAGCTCAGGAGACCATTTTTGCTAGCAGAGCATTCAGACCGCCACAGGCACCCCCGACACAAGTGATGTCAATCTGGCCACGCCCATCCTGGCCACGCCCACCCAGCCCCTGAGGTCAAACACAACCCTGATACTGCCCTCAATGAAATTGAGTTTGACATTCCTGCTTTAGAGATTCAAGAATTCATTACCAGATTCCCAATCATGCATTCGGAAGTGCCTCTTTGGAAGGATTTATACAACCCTCTTTTGCATAAGCTCTTTCGACATTTAAGGCACAACCTAGCAAGAATATATGTGGAATGGTTGGGAATAATAATACAGGTCATTCTCAATTTACAGTTACAACTGGAACCAGAATTTTCGCAAAACGATATGGTCAAGAAGTGAGTCATCATATAATCACCCGAATTGTAGCACCCTTTTTACCAGATCATTAAGCAAATCGCCATGGCTGTTAAACAAATCACTCGATTGTTAAATGACTTATGAGGTTAAAGTCGTGGTTAAGCAAATCCAGTTTCCCTACTTCACTTTGCTTATCGGAAGTCAGCTGGGAGGGTCACTTATCTCAGTCCCATTATCTCAAGGTGCTGCAATTGTTGTAAAGGTAAGCCAATAGGCAACCGTCTGAATTGCACTCATGTGACCTAGGGTGAGATGACAACTGCAGGATGGGTTGTAGGTCACTTTTTCTGAGGCTGTCACACCTTCGAACCATTGTTAAACAAATAGTCATAAGTTGGGGACTACCTGGATCTGTCTTTCAGTACAAACAACTGATGTCTATGACATTTCATATATTTCACTTAAGTGGCAGCAACATTACACATAGAGGTGATATTCAGCAGGTTCTGACCGGTTCTGGAGAACCGGTAGCGGAAATTTTGAGTAGTTCAGGGAACCGGCAAATACCAGCTCTGACTGGCCCTGGCCCCATGTATTCTCTGCCTCCCGAGTCCCAGCTGATCGGCTGGGTCTTCTTTTGTTGTCCTGCACAGGAGAACAGAGCTGGAAAGCAGGTTAGTTGGGTGGGGAGAGAATGGGATTTTGCAGTATCCTTTCCCTGCCACGCCCACCAAGCCATGCCCACAGAACTGGTAGTAAGAATTTTTGAATCCCACCACTGTCACACATGGTCATAAAACTCCCTGAAGGTAGCTGTACTTTCAACTAATGCTTTTACCGCAAGGACATCCCCTTAATATGCAGATTCTGGCAGATTAATTTCTTCCCTGTATTCTCCACCCTTTAACACCTTTGAGATTTAGCTGGGTGTTTCCTACATATGTTATATGTAGTAGGATTACTACTTATGTAGTAATCCTATTTCTCCCTCCTAGCATTGGCAGAGGTAGGCAGTTCTCTCTGGCATCAGCAAGTAAGAAAGAGTGGCAAGCTACTGGGCACTGAAGCAATGTGTGACAGTCTGTTCAGATGCTGCAAGCAAAGCAAGGATGAGAGACATCTTGTTATTCACTTTGGGGAGCAAAATGTCTCTGCTCCTTCCCTTCCTTTTCTTCTTCGCTATTTTAAATTCCTGCCAGAAGCTTCAATCCAATAGCAAGTATTCTATCTCAATCCTTCGCTCACTCACATACACATACCATGAAAGCAGATGGAACCAATCATATAGGTGATGATGTGGCCTTGTAACAATAGACAGAGCAAAATATATCATCAACATTGCAAACAATCAACAATCTGCTTCCTCTTACGGAAAGCATTAAAAAAAAAAAGAATGGTTTTAACTTATGTACTAACACTTTCTAATCTTGTCATTAAATTTCCAGCTGGTACAGTGCAGAATAACAATAAAGGACAAGGTCTATTCAATAAATTTTTCAAGCTGGCATTTTAACACTATAGAAAACATGAAAGGTGGGGTGGCAAAGGGGATAAATGCAATTGCTCAGCCCATTTTTGTTGTTATTTCGGGGCGGGGGTGTTATTCCCACCTAGCACATATCTCAAACAAATGACAGTGCCACTATTAGCAAGTACAGTGGAACCTCGGGTCACGAACACTCCTGTTCACGGCCAAATCAGGTGGCGAACAAAAAATCCACTCGATTTTTGAATTGGGTCACAAATCAAAAATCGGGTGGCAAACAAAATCGGTGTGGAAAGCTTCCCTTTCCGTGTCAATTTCCCCTTTGGCACCACTTTTTTGTGGAGTTCTTTTGCCCGCTTATGCGCAAACGGTCGTGCTTTCTGTCATGACCAAATCGGGTTGTGGCCGAAATCCTGGAACAACTTATGGTCACAACCCAAGGCTCCCCAAAGCTGTTGTCCTTAAAAACTGTCTTTCTTCCCATCTCACTCCATCTCCCATACAAGCAAAGGATAGCCATTCACATTTAGGGTAAATATAACTATGGTAAGTGATATAGTTTCAGGCATGGGTGAAATGAATGGAGACAATCTTAGTTGGTGAACTTTCAGCTCTTTATTACATAGTGACTTGAGAGCTTGAACAACAACAACTCTGCCTTATATAGGTAACCTTAATGTGAAAATAACCAATAGGGAGCTGTAAGACGCTAGCTCCAGAACCAATAAGAGTCCTTCGTTAAGGGCCAATCGGATTCTCTGAACCCAACCAATCTGATCGAGCCGCTTAACAACCAATCAGAAGTGCAGGGCCAGAACCCTGCACTTTTCCCCAAGCTTGCTTTTATTTAAACTATTTACATACATAACAGTAAGAATGATTGCAATGGGCAGAGATGGTTCAGATTGGAAAGGGTGCCTGTTGAACCAAATCAGAGAAATATCTAGTATCCAGGAAGTTCAAAATCCAAAGACAAAGACCAAATAGCAACCAGTATTGGGGGCATGCTGCCTCATATTAATAGACACCTAATAAACACATGGGCTTGTGCTATTATCACTGATAGTAGATAATAGGTAAGAAAGTCCTTTCTTTTCTCAGCCCTGAATTTGTTAGCTTTAATTAAGTGTACCAAGTTCTACCATAATATCATGAAAAAAGAAGAAAAACTTCTCTGTACCTTGTTTTTCAATGTGCCTAATTCTGGAATGTATGAATTCCATAGAAATGGAAGTCAGAGAATCTTCCTAATATCCTATCTATTCCTTGAATACTTTCTGTTCTGTCCTTAATTTGCATACTCGAAATCCCCACGCTTTGATTGGCTAAAGCGCGGGGATTTCTAATTGGCCAGGCGAGCTGCGCCGATTGGCCCGTTGAAAGTCTCCCGTGATTGGCTCGCTCCAAGAGCGGGAGACTTGAAATGCTGCCATTGGCCGCGGCCGCCGCGACGAAAAGAATAAAAGCCGCGGGCTTTTTCCTTTTCGCCGGTTCGGTTCTCAACTCCTAAATAAAGAGCTTGAAACGTAGTCACCGACTCCTGGCGTCTTTTTGCGGACACGACACTGGCGACGAGGATGGGATCCCGACCCTGAACCGAACCCCGTGTCCAACGAGAGCCAGACTTAACACCGAAATGGCGAAAATCGCACCGCCCGCCCCCTTCAACCCCGCCACCGAGGACTGGGAATCGTTCTCAGACCAATTCCGCATGTACCTCGAGTGCACCGGAATGAAGGACGCCCCGGGCCCGCTAAAACACGCCGTTTTCCTCACCCATTGCGGAACCGAAGTTTTCCAGATGGCCAAAGCATTGGCCAAGCCGGCCGACGCAACCGCCATGGATTGGGACGTCCTCGAACCTATCCTTTGGCGACATTACGCCCCCGAGGTCCCCATCCTGATCCGGCGCAACGAATTCTACCGGTGGGACCAGAAACCGGGTGAAAAACTGAGCGACTTCGTCGCCGAGTTGCAGCACCTAGGGGGGCTCTGCGAATTTGACGGCCTGAACAGCCTCCTAAGAGACCGATTCGTGCTCGGCCTATGGGACCCTGCGCTCCAGAGCCGGCTTATGGCTAAGGGCGACATCAGTCTAGCAGACGCCCTCACCGCAGCCGCAGCTGCAGAAGCAACCCGCACTTCCGCCGACAGCATGCGAAAACCAGACGCGAAGGGCGGAAACAACAACCCGGCAAGGTCGGCCGACCTAAAGAACGAAACAGCCGCACACCACGGCGATTTCCATTCTGCATCCAGCACGTCCGAAGACGAAGAAGACATACACCGAGTGCAGACGGGGCGCGACCAACGGAACCGCAGAGGTCGTAGGTCGAGGACCAACTGTGCCGGTTGCGGCGGCGACCACCCCAGATCAGAATGCCGATTTTTTGACTCTATCTGTCGGCACTGTGAGAAAAAAGGACACATCGCTCGGGTTTGCCGCCAAAAGAAGACTCGCAGTCCACCCAGATGGGACCAACACGATCGAAGAAGGGAAAGCCCACCGCCCCGGACCAGAGATCGCCAATCGGACAACCGGTGGGACCGGATCCAACGACCCTCGAGAGGCGGCGACAACCGGCGCAAAGAAGAGACCCACCAGACGGTAACCATCGGCCACGCCATCTCCGACGGCGCCAAAAAGGTACACGTAGAGGTCCATATCGAGGGCCAACCATGCAAAATGGAGGTGGACTCCGGGTCCTACCTCTCCATGATTGCATGGCACGAGATAAAACGATTGGTGCCTACACTCCATAAGAGAAACATAAACGCCCAAAGACTTATTGTAAAAGACTACCAGGGAAACCGCGTCCCGGTAGTGGGCACCAAGAACTTTAATGTGACTTATAAGGGGCGCACCGAACAACTCCCACTCACAATCGTCGATCGCGACCGCCCAAGCCTGCTGGGCCTACAATGGTTCGCCCCGCTCGACATCGCTCTCACGGGAGTCAACCACGTCACCGACGATGGCTGGGAACAGCGGCTAGCCCAGGAGTTCCGGGAGGTCTTCGACGGAAGCCTGGGCAAGTACCAGGGGCCCCTTATCTCATTTGATCTAGACCCTAGCGTCCCCCCCAAGCGACTAAAACCTAGGCGGGTGCCATTCGCCCTAAAACCTAAGATTGACGAGCAGATCGACAAGCTCGTCAAACAGGGGGTGTTGCAACCAATAGACCATGCCCGATGGGAGACCCCAATAGTGACCCCGGTCAAGCCAGACGGGTCAGTGAGAATTTGTGGGGACTATAAGGCCACCCTAAATGGCGCGCTGTAACAAAGCGCCTACCCCGTCCCAATCGTGCAACACCTACTGCACTCACTAGGAGGGGGCAGGGTCTTTGCCAAGCTTGATCTCGCCCAGGCATACCAGCAGTTGCCGGTCGACGAAAAAACGGCGGAAGCCCAGACCATCGTTACCCATCGGGGGGCCTTCAAGTGCAACCGACTCCAATTCGGAGTCAGCGTGGCACCAGGCATCTTTCAGAGCCTGATGGAACGTTTGCTGCAGGGCATCAAGGGGGTGGTGCCCTATTTCGATGACGTATTAGTGGCGGCGCCAAACGAAGCCGAATTAGAAAACCGACTCAGAGAGTTCTTAACCAAATTTAAAATAACGGGACTTAAAGTAAAAAGGGAGAAATGCCAACTGTGCACGGAACGAGTGGAATTCTTGGGCTACCTACTAGACCGGCACGGCATTCACCCCACAAGTAAAAAAGTGAAAGCTATCAAAGAGGCCCCCACCCCTAGATCAAAGACTGAATTGCAGGCATTTTTGGGGTTACTGAACTTTTATAATGTTTTCCTACCCCAAAAGGCAACGGCGGCGGAGCCTTTGCATAGGCTCCTGGATAAGGCGGCAACCTGGACTTGGGGGAAACGGGAGCAAGCCGCCTTCCAAAAAACTAAGGACCTCCTCACCTCCGACGCCGTCCTGATCCAATTCAACAAAACCCTGCCCCTGGCCGTCACTTGCGACGCATCTCCCTTCGGCGTCGGCGCTGTCCTCAGCCATACCCTTCCTGACAGAAAAGAAGCACCCATCGCGTTCTTTTCCAGGACTCTAACCAAGCCAGAGCGGAACTATAGCCAACTGGACAAAGAAGCTTTGGCTATAGTTGCCGCCATTAAGCGGTTCCACGAATACCTTTACGGCCGCCCATTCACCATTGTAACAGACCATAAGCCGTTGCTGGGCATCCTTGCAGGAAATCGAGCCACCCCGACCATTCTGTCTCCCCGGATGACAAGGTGGTCCGAGTTCCTGGCAGCCTACAGCTACGAACTTATACACAAACCAGGAAAGAAGATTTCACACGCAGACGCTTTGAGCCGCTCGCCGTTACCGGACTCCGACCCTGACCCAGCACCAACGACAAACACCCTTAGCATCGAGAACCTACCCAACCTACCCATAACCGCGTCAGACATTGCCCGGGAAACTATTAAAGACAGGCGTCTGGCGCGGATTTTGCATTGGATGGAAAAAGGTTGGCCAGAAAGGGACAACGACGAGTCCGTTAAGACATTTAGAAACCGCCAAACCGAACTCTCGCTACTTAAAGGGTGCATCTTATGGGGTGACAGGGTGGTCATCCCGGACAGACTACAGGGGAAAGTTTTAGAAATGTTGCATGAGGGGCATCCTGGCATTGTAAGAACTAAAGCCCTGGCCAGAAGTTACGCTTGGTGGCCAGGGATGGACAAACAGATAGAGGCCTGGGTAGCTAGGTGCCAGCGATGCCAGGAGACTAGACCCAGCCCACCCACAGCACCCATCCGGGAGTGGGAAACACCAAGGGGGCCCTGGTCCAGAATCCATTTGGACTTTGCCGGTCCCACAAATGGACATACCTTCCTCATAACAGTTGACGCTTACTCCAACTGGTTGGAGGTAAGCGATATGAAATCCACAACCACGGAGGCCGTGATCAAAGAACTTTGCAAACTCTTTGCAACACACGGCCTCCCAGACGTCGTCGTCTCCGACAACGGGCCCCAGTTTACATCCCTTGACTTCGAGAAATTCCTGGCGGAAAGGGGCATCCGCCACGCATTAACGGCACCGGCGCATCCGGCGGCGAACGGTAGGGCAGAACGGATGGTCCAATTTACCAAAAAAACCATCCGGAAAATGGACCATGGGGAGATCCAAGACAAAATTAACAGACTCCTCTTTATACAACACATCACCCCGAACACCACTACCAACAAAAGTCCAGCCGAGTTACTAATGGGTAGGAAGCTGAGGTCCCCACTCGATAGGTTACACCCAACGTATAACCCAGAGCGGCCCCCAGACTCAAGTACAAAATACCGAACATTCGCACCCGGAGACCTCGTGTACGCGAAAAACCTGACGGGGGACCCCCTATGGATCCCAGCCGTCATCACCCAAATCACAGGCCCACGCTCATACCGGCTCCAAACCACAGATGGGAAAGCCTGGAAACGACACATTGACCAACTCAGGTCTCGGACAGCAACAGAATCCACCCCCCAAAACACAAACCAAGGGGGGAGGGAATACCCGAATAACCAATCGAAAGAAAAAATAAACCAGCAGTACTTACCGGAACGCAGCCATCGCGATCCCCCACCGGAGAAGAATCACCAAGCCAGCTCAACCGACTCGGAAAGACCGAGCGGGAGCGGCGAAACCCGTAGCTCAACCAACCCGGAAGGCCCAGGTGGGAGCCACGGAGAAGGAACCGGCCCGATCATCCAACCGGTTCGCACAGAAGAGGGAGCAGCCAAAAACTCGACTGCTCCGGTCGAAATCCAGCTTGCAACTGAGTTGCACAGGTCAAGTAGGACTAGACGGAGCCCCGCCTACCTACGTGACTACGCAACGTAAGGACTGTACCAAGAGGGGAGGGGTGTTCTGTCCTTAATTTGCATACTCGAAATCCCCGCGCTTTGATTGGGTAAAGCGCGGGGATTTCTAATTGGCCAGGCGAGCCGCGCCGATTGGCCCGTTGAAAGTCTCCCGTGATTGGCTCGCTCCAAGAGCGGGAGACTTGAAATGCTGCCATTGGCCGCGGCCGCCGCGGCGAAAAGAATAAAAGCCGCGGGCTTTTTCCTTTTCGCCGGTTCGGTTCTCAACTCCTAAATAAAGAGCTTGAAACGTAGTCACCGACTCCTGGCGTCTTTTTGCGGACACGACACTTTCTAATGTTTATTATAGGCTCAAAGTCTATTGCTTTATTAAATTTCTTTGTTAATGAAAAAGATGGGACTAGATCATCTTGATCTAGCTTATCTTCCATTTGCTGCTAAACTGAAGCATGTCTGTTCAGGATGTTTGTTGAATGGAATCCATAGACATATGTACATCGGTATATGCCATGTTTTCCAGAGAATAAGTTCCTGTCTTATATTTTTTTGCCACCAAAAAAGCACCAGGTCTTATTTTCAGGGAGGGGATGTCATCCACTGATAATCTCACTTGCACACATTGCCCCCAGCCTCCTTTTTGCTGTCAGAGGCCTTCAGGAACTTCTTCTGAGGCTGGCAAGGCTTTCCTGAAGGCCTATGCAGTGGATAATAAAGCTCCGGATTGATATCAGCTTTGCTATCAGCTACAAAGGCCTTTAGGAAAGCTTTGCCAGCTGCAGAAAAAATGTGTTATGAACTAATAAAAAACGCTTAAATAAAGTTTATCAAAGCTTAAAGAAAAAGCAGGGTTCTAATCCTGCACTTCTGATTGGCCGATAATGGCGATATCTGATTGGTCCGTTCTGGGGAATCTGATTGGCTGTTAACGAGCCACTCTCATTGGTTCAAGGGTTTAATGCTTCCATGTTCTCATTGGTTAATAGGTCAGCAGCCTGCCCTATAAAAGGGCTGCTGCTGCCCCAGGTTTTTGCTCTGTTCACGATGATTAATAAAGAGTTGAAATTCACTGTTCACTGCCTCATCTCCGTTCCTTGCAACCATGTGCAGAACGTAACAAAATGGGCTGGCAAGGCAGGTGTTGGGGTGTGCACGGCCTGGCTACAACTGTCCAAAGGTAAGTAGTAGGGCAGCTCCACCACCCACCATCCCACCCTAGCTAAATTTTTAGCCATACACTCTGGAATGGATGGGATCTTAATTGGGGCTTATTTGGAGAGTAGGGCTAATACTGAGTGCAAGTGTAAAGATCAAGCTAGGACTTACTTTCAGGGTAAGTCGTATTTTCAGGGAAACTACCGTATGTCACATCCATCAAAGAGTTGTTTGGTGCTAGCACATTTCATTATAACACTGAACTTTCCAGTGCACAAATGCTCATCTCTGAAATTCCTCTGGCTTTCATTCAGCCCTTTCTGAGTGCCATCATAATGACATTTTATCAGGATGTAAGAAAAGAGATCATTTCAATAAATATTTTCCTCCCCTCAAAGACAGCAACTTATTTTACTTGGCCTTTTACATGGTGACACATCTTCCTGCATCCAGCACTAATCAAAGGCCTGCTTTAATAATGCCTTTCCTTCTCTCCTTTTATAACAAGCTTAGTTCTTATCAGTGCTGGAAAGGTTGTTAAAACATGAGTTCATAGGCTGATTCAAAAGTTTCATTCAATCGCTTCAGAATTTGCTTATAATAATTTTTGTCCTGTTTGCATCTTTTTATCTGTAACAAGATTAATCAAGTAAAATTATTTCCTGTGAGAAAAGGTTTAATTTCATATTTGGTTTACACTTATGTATTATGTGGTAGGATGTTCCCTCTTCCATGGCCAAGAACTCTAGTTTGTAAAGCTGAAGCAATGGCAAAAAAGTCTACCAACTAAACTGAAACACTTGCTAATTGTTTATGATTTTGAGGTCACAATGCTGGATCTTGGCATATAAGATGACATACAAAGATCACTAAATAAAGAACTTATCATTTACACATAATTGGTTGATAAAGCTACTATTATTTCTACTAGAACTGCCATTTTACTTCTTTAAATATTTTTTTCCATTCTAACTTCTCTTCACTGCCTGCTTCTTTATATATTATTAGATTATACATAATTAGGGCAGACAATGAGGTCATTTGAACAATCACTTTATTGAGCCAAGCAAATGCTTTCTTTATAAAGAATGTATTGATTATCCTGTTGATACAAGAAGCAATCAAATATTTGCAGATCCTTTTCCTGTGCCTTTTCTCACTACACGAGGGAAATTGTTCCTTGGAAACCTAGCTCACTGCCTACATGATATAATTTTTTCCCAACCTTTGGGAGCAATTTCTCCATGGTTGTTTTCTTCTGAAGGAGTGTTTTCCCCTCAGCTCCTTCCTTTTTCAGGTTCACTATGCCTCTGCTCTGTGATTTCTATCCTCCATGAATTCTATCAAGACTATGTGTAAATTTTCAAGAGGTTCCATTTACAGTTCATGAACTTGTCTTATCAAAATGTTTATTTATTTATTGTCAGAGTTCCAGTGGGCTGCTATTATAGTTAATGGACTCAATTAGTTGATCTTTTCTGCCTTCACCTTGTTTGGATGGCAGCTTCAAAGCATCTGGAAGCTTTCCAACATTCTTGTGTTTTATTTGTCCTGCAATGTAACAGGACAAAGGAGGTTGGCAAATAGAAAAAAAGGAGAATAAAATTACTAGCATATCTTTTCATTTTCTTTCCTTGGTTGAGAGAGGAACATGAATGAGTTTGGTCACCAGTTTCAGAATCAATGAATGTTCATCTGCTATGGGGTAAGTACCCATAGAACACTGGAAAGGAAAGTATTGATTGGTTGGCTTGAAGGATGGCAATAACCATAATTGATTGGTCATCTTGATTAGGAAATGCTTTCTTAATATTTCACCCAGAGTAGACTGAATTTATTTTAAGGAGTTCTAGCCTCAATAAATCTGGAAGGCACTGGATTGAGAAAGACAGTTTTATCTTTAGAC
This sequence comes from Hydrophis major, assembly GCA_033807585.1. Lineage (NCBI taxonomy): Eukaryota > Metazoa > Chordata > Lepidosauria > Squamata > Elapidae > Hydrophis > Hydrophis major. Next base: position 292,347,402 of record CM066328.1, on the reverse strand, counting down.
CAGCTGGATAGCAAGGGTGTAAATGTAATTTTGTAAATTACTAAATTTAATTTTAGTAATGTCAGAAACTGTCTCTTACATTACAGGGCTTTATATAGATCAAATATAATCATCTAATATAGAATTTACTATGCTGATTGGCACTGCTCTTCTAACAGCTGGAATATATATTCTTATCTAGCCTGTTTTTAAACTAGTAATGCTTGGGATTGACCAGAAAGCCTCCAGCAGGCTGAGCTATAGTAAATAAAAAGCTAAGTGATGCTGGCATGGAACTAATATATCAGGTCCTAGGCTGCCTTGAATCTACAAAGGCATAAAAAGTGTTTATTATTTCAAGTTCAAGGCCACTTGACACAATGACACTGGTGTCTTAAAATTACAAAAATTTAAAAAATAATAATCAAAAATTAAAAAAGAAAACAACATGTATTAAAGAAAAAGAATATAGCTGACCAGAAAACAGGTTTTAAAGGGGTGGGTGGGTGGAGAAATCACATTCTATCTTGATCCAAACCCTGGGAGAATAACCAACTCTTTAACCAAAAATAAAAATTGTGGGAACATTGTCATTCTATAGGGCAGAAATCATAACTGAGAAAGCACATTTCCTGGGTCCTTCAAGATGGCACTGCTTAGCTTATGGGGCCTGGAGTGCATCTACTCTAGTTGACCTCACCAGTTAGGCAGAAAAATTTGGAGTAATCTCACAAGCAGGCAGGCCCCTATAAGCAGGTCTTTATATAACTTGAAATGGACCACAAACCAATTGGTAGCCGATGAAGTTCACAAAGGAGGAAGGACATGTGTGCATATCATTACACGGCATTACTGCCATGCTACTCTATTCTGTATTGACTGTAGCCTCCAAGTGATCTTTAAGGGCCACTCTGTTAGAGTGCTTTACAATAGTCCACTTGAGAGACTTTAAAGACTATCTGAAGAGGCTCTCAGTCCAGGAACAGGTGCAGCTCATGCACCTGTGCAAAAGTCCTCTTGACCACAGATAACTTCTAGTTGCCTTTTAAGCAACAGCTGTGAGGACCCCACACTATGCATTAAGTCTTGCATGGGGAAATGCGAATGCAGTAACTGTGTCACATTGTTTGTATACTGCAAGTAGGCATTTAGGGACAAGTATCTCTTCTCATCCCATCTACTTCCTTTCCAACCAGATTTTACACTTCTTTTTTTCTGTTACTATCCTTTTTTTTTTCAAAGATTAAAATCCTAAGAAAATATATATCCCATCAAATTTGCTTCCTTCTTCTTTTTGTTTGCAAGGAAGGAAGGAAGAAAGGAAGGAAGGAAAGAAGGAAGGAAGGAAGGAAGGAATAGCAAATTACAATCGTAAATATGATTATCTGGAAAAATGCGTGCAATAAAATCTGCTTCATTTATAATACTGAAATATTGGCTGAAAAAAGTTGCTGTGCTAAGCAAATTCTCAATTTGAAATATGGAATATATTTTGACCATTTTTTCTTGAGTAATAAGAGTCTGACAATAATAAAAGCAGAAACAACATAACAACAAGGCGAGTTTCACATAATGTAAGGTTGCTGTAGTTGTGTTAGCCCAGTATAAACCCACAAAAAGGCATTAATCTTGTATATTGTGTTTAGATTAATCACTGAAGCTGTTACCAAAAAATATTCTTCTTGGTTAAGAGAATGAAGTGTTCTACAAGCTTAATCATATTATTTGAAGGAAAACTGCAGGTTATAGAATCAAGATTTCTAGCTTCCAAGTACTGTTTAATTTTGTTATTCCTAATTATGTTCGTCTGTTATTTTCTTTCTCTGTTCCAAGCATCTTTTTTTTAGTTCTAACCAGAGATGAATAAGTGAAAACAGAATGATTGCAGGAAGAGAAGTACAATTTCTCCGCTGGGGAAAGCAGTAAAAAAAAAAAAAAACATGAGACAACAGATTGATCTTTCAACTGGATGGAGAAAAATGAATATAAGGAGAGAGGACGTGCAAGCTACTTTGGAATACAGTGAAAAGAATTAAGCTATAGGATGCTACAGACATTTGATGGGTATGGTAATGGGAATTATATCAAAAAGGGTGCTTGGCAGAATGTTGAAGTAAAAGAGATGTTGCATGAAAAAAAGATATATAAGATATATAAGAGAATGGTTGTCACAAAAAAATGAGGATCAGAAAATATATTGCATAATAGATATAGAAAAAAATAATTGCAAAAGGATATCCTAAGAAGGCAAGGAGTTAAGAGGCACAGAAAATGCAGTTTCAATTAAGATACAGCTGAGATGTTATAAAAGGTGAAGATGGATCAGTGAAAAACTTCAGTAGAGTAAATGAAATTAAAAGTAAAAGTGTTGAAATTATTTGATATGAAACTGAAATGAAGGAAGAAATGCTATAGTGTAAGATGTACTTTGGAGATTTGGAATGGGAATGACATGCTATGTCAAAAGTGGAATTGAAAGAAGACACAAATGCTGTGAAGATGTTTTAAAAATTGTCAGATACAAATGAGGCAATTGGAGAAATACTAAAATAAGAATGAATGTGGTTTTCTAATGGAATGACTATGCAATATGCTAAATGTATGTTTGGTCTAGCTAGAAACTAGGAGATTGAGTTCTAGTTTCTTAGGCAAAAAAAGCCAGCTGGGTGACTTTCGGCCAGTTACTCTCTCTTAGCCCAACCCAACCCAACCCAACCCACAGAGTTGAGGGTTAGATTTAGGAGTATTGTTTGGGAGCTTGTATGTACAAGTATTTTTCTATCAGCCGAACACTGTTTGGCTTAGAACTCAAATGATCCATAATTAATGCTAGACTGTATATGATGCAACAAGAACATGGATCTAAAGATTCTAAACATGAATGTGCTATCTTAGTCTATGTTAGAGCAGTTGAAAATGAAATTAACAATTGAAAGTTACTTATGAATGGTTAAAAAAAACCCAGAGCAGATAGATTAATTTGTGTATTTTTGTACACTGTTTACTACGGATGGGAAACTATATGGAAAATGTTTTAAATGTGCCAGTGCCAATAGAAAGGAAATAGGTAGTATGGGTGTTTGTCAGAGAGCCAGTGTGGTCAAGTGGTTAAGGTAAAGAGCTAACACTGAGGAGATTCAGGTTTTAGTTCACCTTTAACCATGGAAATAGCCTGAGTTTCTTTGGGGCAGTTATACAGAAAAATGAGAAAAGAGAGTGTGGCAACACTGTTTTGAGCTCCTGAAGAAAAAGTGAGATATACAGTAAATCTAATAAACAAACACATAAAACAAAAATGTCTGTGTAGAAACTTCAAAATAAAATGAATATAGTGGAAATTAGGTACTTAAGAAATTTATGTAACCACAAGAAGAGAGAGAACAAGAAGAGAGAGGACAAGAAGAGAGAGGGTAAATAGGGAATTGGTATTGAATGAATGTGGGTAGAATAAAAAAGTTTATTTATGGCACAATAAGTGTTGTGAATGCATAAATGTTAAATAAAGTTATCTTGAGCTTGAAGTCAAGTGCAGGGTTCTGGCCCTGCACTTCTGATTGGCTGTTAATGGCAGGATTGGATTGGTCCGTTCAGGAGGATCTGATTGGCCATTAACGGGCCATTCGCATTGGTTAATGGAGCTAGCGCTCCTGGATTGTTATTGGTTGAAATAGTTATTGGGTTGCCTATATAAGGAAGGCTATAGCAGCCGTCCAGTTGAGCTGTCACACCATGTAAATAAAGAGTTGAAGTTCACCGTTTCACCGGCTTGTCTCCATTCTTTCTCGCCCATGCTCCAAACTTAACAAGAAGTATATGGAGATGTTCTTGTCCATAAGGAGAATGACTGAGGACCAAATCACAAAACGTATCTATGAAGAAAGAGTAAACATGTCAAAAGGAAAGGGAAAATAAGACATCTGGAATTGAATGGAGTTGATGAGAGACATGAGAAATTTATAAAAGAAAATGAAATACACTTAATAATTGCTACTCCAATCATGTTTGACTCTTGAGCAGTTTACAGATCCCCAAAAGATCTAAGATTAAAATTAATACATAACCACATAATAATGATATGTTTTCTTTCTCATCGGATGTTCTCAATTGTGTGGAACTGTTTTAACTCATTACTCTAGTCTAGTGAAATTAAAATTCATTATTTTGGCCTCTGTTACTTTTTTCATACAACTTCTGCTGACTTTCAGATTTTCTTCCATTCAGTTATCATATCTACACTGAGAATGTTCAGGTTTATTTATTCCAGCTCAAGACAATATCGCCTTGAACTACAAGATGGGAGGCAAATAAATTTGATAAAATAAATAAACATGATGTGGGCCAATCCACAAGTAGTAGACTTTCCAACAGTCTACAAGAAGTTATGCATCATGTATGTATTGTATCCATAGCTTGTCAACTTGATCCATTAGCAGTTGGCACCCATGATGGGATGAAAAGTTTTCCCCCACCCACATATAATATATGTAGAAGACAATGTTTAATGTGAAAGAATGACATGTACATGGACTTTTATGTATAAGAAAGAAGGAGATTTGAGTTAGATATGTTTGAGTCTTACAGTTGTCTGAAAATTATCATCAAATCACAGACACATTTGTCTGCTATCACACACTTATTTACATACAGATACAGAGAAAACAAGCGAGCAAAATCTACTGAAAAACCACACATAACAGTCCAATCATATACACCTAAATATCAGTGAAGTCTATTACAATACTTTAAAGACTAGCCACATTATTAAGGCATTAAGCATTCATGGAATATACACCATTTCAGCAGATGTATGAAGTATTTTTTCAGGGATAGAAACACATCCATGGTTACCAGGGGGATTATATATAGTAAGATCACAGTGCACCATTCTGTATGTGTGTGTGTGTGTGTGAGAGAGAGAGAGAGAGAGAGAGAGAATGTTTATACAGTATATATATGCTTTTCTAATTTGTAAAAAATTATTCACATCATATTCACATCTACTTTATCATGTATTCATAAAAGCACTGTAAAAGGCAGCAAAAATTGAAGGCCTTCTTTCTATTGCTATTGAAGGCCTACATTGAAGGCCTTTTTTCTATTGCTAAAATCTCACTTTTGTTCAGTCTGTGGATTAACTGTAACTAATAGGAAAAAAAGAGAATGTTTTTAGACTTACTATTAGGGCCAGCTTGGACTAAATATGCATTGGCCAAGGATGCCAAAGCATAGAGAGTAAAATGCTCCCCCTTTCTGAATCACTCTAAAAATGCAAATATTTGCATCACAGTTACAGTTTATCTTAGTCCCTCCCTTCTGATTTTGCCAGCATAAATCAAGCCATATTATAATTGACCAATTTCCTCTTTTCATTGATCTACATCAGTTCTTGTTTTTTACTCACTCAGTCTTATTATTGCAATCTTTTGCCTTAGCCTCATTAGTATCTCCATATATTTGCAAATAGTTTTTTCCCATCTGCTATAGTTATAACAATGGATGGATGGATGGATGGATGGATGGATGGAAGGAAGGAAGGAAGGAAGTCCAAACTTGTTCATATTAAAGTTTAGCAAAATGTCTGCTCTTCTGTGAAATTGCAGGAAGAACAAATTCAATGCAAAAGCTTTGATGAATTAAAATGCAGAAAAAAAAAATTTTGAACTGAAAATGCCGGACTACAATTTTAAGACACTATATACAGTCAACTTATGACCGCAATTGAGCCCAAAATTTCTGTTGTTAAGTGAGACATTTGTTAAGTGAGTTTTGCTCCGTTATGCAACTTTTCTCACCACAGTTGTTAAGGGAATCACTGCAGTTGTTAAGTTAGTAACAAGGTTGTTAAGTGAACCTGGATTCTCCATTGACTTTGCTTGTCAGAAGGTTGCAAAATGTGATCACCTGACCCCAGGATATTGCCAACTGCCATAAATATGAACCAGTTATCAAATATCTGAATGTAAATCATGTGGCCATGTGGGTGCTGCAAAGATCATAAGTGTGAAAAATGGTCATGTCACTTTTTCAGTACCATTGGAACTTTGAACGGTCACTAATGAGCTGTTGTAAGCTGAGGACTACCTGTACTAAGATGTGCTCAGACGTTTTCAGTGTCTCCAACAGAAAAGACACACAAATAGATGCATCTATGGTTTCTGCCCTAATTGCACTGCCTGCCCCACCACATACATTGGACAAACTAACAGAAGAATAAGTGCACGCGTTGAAGAACATAAGAACTCAATCAAAAAGGAAGAACTGACCTCTTCCCTGGTCCAACACCTCAAAGCCATGAGATTGACTTTAAAAATACCAGAACTATTGCCAAAACCGAACACTTCAGCAGCAGAATAATCAGAGAAGCAATAGAGATAGAAAAATGGCCACACAGCATGAATAAACGAGATGATACCTCCCGTCTACCAGCCATTTGGAAACCCGCCCTCGTGAACAGTTGAGTACCTAACATGAAGAATGACACCAGACCCACACCCATGAGAGCCACACAAGATGCCACCACCACACTTCCACGTAGAAAGCAGACTCACACCCACACAGAAGATGAGACACGACCACAGACCAGAAGCCGCACTGCAGCTACATCACTACTCACTTCAAACTCCTCTGAGCCATACATGAAGCAAACTGAGCCCCAGCATGAAGATGCAGCACGACCACAAACTCGAAGCCAAACAGCAAGATCACAGCTCACCAGCTCAAATCCCCCAGCAACTAAGACTAACCTGAGCACAACCAAGCCCCCATCTGAACAGAACACACCTCCAGCCAATCAGAACACAGCCAAACCCCCAACCAATCAGAACACAGCCAAGCCCCCACCCAATCAAGTCACACCCCCACTAGCAGTTAAAAGGAAGAAGCAGCTGCAAGCTCACATCACTCTGAGAAGCACAGAGCTGAAGACCAAGCCTGAAGATGATGAATGAGACTTCATCGAAACGTTGCCTAGATACTTCCAATGTTACGCGGGAGAAAACCCGCTAAAGATCCACATACAAATACCCGTGAGAACCTCAGAAAACACATATATATATACACACACGCACACACACACACACTCATATACATATACATATACATATACATATACATATACATATACATATACATATACATATACATATACATATACATACATACATACATACATACATACATATATATATATATATATATATATATATATTTTCTTAAGTTTTCGCAGGTACTTACATGTCTGGCATTCAGCTTTGTTCGGGTATTTTCCCACGTCATAGTAGTGGTGCTTTTAAAGTTGTAGCAACGTTTCAGCAGAATCTCATCTGCCATCATCAGGCTTCTGTATAGTGTTTGTGTGTGAGTCAGACTTTTACATTGGTTTCAGATTTAAATTTGGGGCAGCCTATTGCTGTGTCAGAATGGTTTTTTCTTCCTCCTGATTGGTTGAGAGTCTTGGTCTGTGTTTATTGGTCTTGGAGTTTGCTGTGTTCTGCTTCTAATATCTTCTGTCTGTTTTTTTTGGGGGGGGGCTCTTTTTGTATCTTGATTGGCTGGCAACATTGTGTTACTTTATTGTGTGCCTTTAGTGCAGCTTGGCTTCGGGTAAATGGACGGCTATCATTAGTTAGGAAGCTGGGTTTCATCTGAGTGCCTGGTTGGGGTGTGTTTGAGATGGAGGTATCAGGGGGGATCTATTTGTGCCCAGGTGTTTGCCTGGCTTGTGGTGTGGAGATTTTTTTGTTTGTGAGTGCAGGCTTCCAAATGATTGACAGCATGGTGGAGTCATCTCTTCTGTTCATGCTTTCTGGTCTTTTTTCAATCTCTATGGCTTCTCTGATGATTTTGTGGCTGGGATTTTCTATAGTGACTAGGGTTTTGGTGCCATTGAAGTTGATGCTATGACCTGTGGCTTCCATGTGTTGGACTAGTGAGGAAGTGTGTTCCAGCTTTTTGACTGCATTTTTGTGTTCATCCAGGCGGGTGCTTATTCTTCTATTGGTCTGTCCAATGTATGTGGCTGGGCATGATGCACAGGGGACTTCGTATATGCCTTGGTTTTCCAGGTCAATTTTGTCTTTGGGGTTCCTGAGGATGGCTGCTATTTTTCTGTCTGTTTTGAAGGCAGTCTTGATGTGGTGTCTGTATAGAATCTTACTAATTTTGTCTGTAGTGCCTCTTATGTAGGGCAGGACAGCTGTTCCATGGGTCTGTTCATCTTCTGGGTCTCTATTATGTCTCAGTGTGTTTTTGTGGATCAAGTTGGTGATTTTGCTTTTGTGGAAGCCGTTGGCTGTCAGTACTTTAGTCAGGGTGCATAGTTCAGTCTTAATGTGTGTCTTATCTGCCAGGCGTTTGGTTCTAGTAATTAGTGTTTTAGCCACGGAGTTTATCTGTGCTGGGTGGTGGTGGGATTGGGCATTGAGGTAGCGGTTGGTGTTGTGTCCGCGAAATGATGCCAGGAGTCGGTGACTTAGTGCAAAGCTCTTTATTGATATGCTGGAACCGAACTGGCGAAAGGAAAAAAGCCCACGGCCAAAGGCACTCCTTTGAATCTCCCGCGGTCTGAACGGACCAATCGCGGGAGATTCTTAGCGAGCCAATCGGCGCGGCTCGCCTGACCAATCGGAGAGCCCCGCGCCTTGGCCAATCAAAGCGTGGGGATCTCGAGTATGTTAATGAAGGACAGAACACCCCTCCCCTCTTGGTTCAGTCCTTACGTTGCGTAGTCACGTAGGTAGGCGGGGCTCCGTCTGGTCCTACTTGACCTGCGCAACTCAGTTGTAGGCTGGATCCCGGCCGGTTCGGTCGGGATCTCCTCTGCTCCTGTTGCCGTCGTGGGAACCGGCTGGTTGATCGGGCCGGTCCTTTCTCCGTAGCTCCCTCCTGGGCCTTCCGGGTTGGTTGAGCTACGGGTTTCGCCGCTCCCGCTCAGTCTTTCCGGGTCGGTCGAGCTGGCTTGGCTGTTCCTTTCTGGCGAGGGGTCGTGATGGCTGCATTCCGGTGAGTACTGCTGGTTTCTTTGGATTCGGTCCCCTGGGTATTCCCTCCCCCCTTGGTTGGCGTTGCGGGGGTTGGGTTCGTTTGTTTGTGCGTCGGCGGTTTGTTGGTTTGCAGTTCTCGACCTAAGTTGGTCGATGTGGCGTTTCCACGCTCGTCCATCTGCTGTTTGTAGCCGGTACGAGTGTGGGCCTGTTGCTTGGGTGATGACGGCTGGGATCCATAGAGGGTCTCCCGTCAGGTTTTTTGCATATGCGGGGTCCCCGGTTGCGAAAGTTCGGTGTTTGGTGCTTGAGTCTGGGGGCCTCTCCGGGTTATACGTAGGGTGTAACCTGTCGAGTGGGGACCTTAGCTTTCTACCCATTAGTAGTTCGGCTGGGCTTTTATTGGTTGTGGTATTTGGGGTTATGTGTTGGGTGAAGAGTAGTCTGTTGATTTTCTCTTGGATCTCCCCGTGGTCTATTTTCCGGATGGTCTTTTTAGTGAATTGGACCATCCGTTCCGCCCTACCGTTCGCCGCCGGCTGCGCCGGTGCTGTCAGCGTGTGGCGGATGCCCCTTTCCGCTAGGAATTTTTCGAATTCCAGCGAGGTGAACTGGGGCCCGTTGTCGGAGACGACGACGTCTGGGAGGCCGTGTGTTGCAAAGAGTTTGCAGAGTTCTTTGATCACGGCCTCCATGGTTGTCGTCTTCATGTTGCTTACCTCCAGCCAGTTGGAGTAAGCGTCAACTGTTATGAGGAAGGTGTGTCCTTTTGTGGGCCCGGCGAAATCTATATGGATTCTAGACCAAGGTCCCCTTGGGGTTTCCCACTCTAGGACGGGTGCTGTGGGTGGGCTGGGCCTAGTTTCCTGGCATCGTTGGCACCTAGCTACCCAGGCCTCTATTTGTTTGTCCATCCCTGGCCACCAAGCGTAACTTCTGGCCAGGGCTTCAGTCCTCACGATGCCAGGGTGCCCCTCGTGTAGCAGTTCCAAAACCTTGCCCTGTAGCTTTTCCGGAATGCACCCTTTTAACAATGAGAGTTCCGTTTGGTGGTTTCGGAACGTTTTGACGGACTCGTCGTTGTCCCTTTCCGGCCACCCTTTCTCCACCCAATGCAACACCCGCGCCAGACGTTTGTCTTTATTAGTCTCTCGGGCAATGTCTGACGCGGTTATGGTCAGGTTGGGTAGAGTCTCTATACTGAGGGTGGTCGTCGTGGGTGCTGGGTCGGTGTCGGGTTCCGGTAGCGGCGAGCGGCTTAAGGCGTCTGCATGGGAGATCGTCTTACCCGGTCTGTGTATGAGTTCGTAGTTGTAGGCTGCCAGGAACTCGGACCACCTTGTCATTCGGGGAGACAGAATGTTCGGGGTGGCCCGGTTCCCTGCAAGGATTCCCAGCAGCGGCTTGTGGTCCGTTATGACGGTGAAAGTCCGGCCGTAGAGGTATTCATGGAATCGTTTTATGGCGGCAACTATAGCCAGAGCCTCTTTGTCCAGTTGGCTATAGTTCCGCTCCGGTTTGGTGAGGGTCCTTGAAAAGAACACGATGGGCGCTTCTTTTCTGTCGGGAAGGGTATGGCTGAGGACAGCGCCGACGCCGAAGGGTGATGCATCGCATGTGACGGCCAGAGGTAGGGTCTCGTTGAATTGTATGAGGACGGCGTCGGAGGTGAGGAGGTCCTTCGTTCTTTGGAAGGCGGCTTGCTCCCGTTTCCCCCAAGTCCAGGTCGCTGCCTTGTCCAGGAGCCTATGCAAGGGCTCCGCCGCCGTCGCCTTTTGGGGTAGGAAAACATTGTAAAAGTTCAGTAATCCCAAGAATGCTTGTAGCTCAGTCTTTGATTTGGGGGTGGGGGCTTCTTTGATGGCCTTGATTTTTTTGCTTGTGGGGTGAATGCCGTGCCGGTCTAGGAGGTAGCCCAGGAATTCCACTCGTTCCATGCAAAGCTGGCATTTTTCCCTCTTTACTTTTAGCCCTGTCTCTTTATATTTAGTTAGGACCTCCCTTAGTCGACCTTCTAGTTCGGCTTGGTTGGCTGCCGTTCCTCCTTTGGAGGGTAGGCACCAACCGCTTTATCTCGTGCCATGCAATCATGGAGAGGTAGGACCCGGTCCACCTCCATTTTGCACGGCTGGCCCTCGATGCGTACCTCGACGTGGACCTTCCGGGCGTCGTTGGTGATGGCGTGGCCGATGGTGACCGTCTGGTGGGTCTCCTCTCTCTGCCGGTTGTCGCTGCCTCGCGAGGATCGTCCATTCCGGTCCCATCGGCTGTCCGAGGGGCGATCTCTGGTCCGGGGTGGTGTGCTCTCTCTCCTCCGGTCGCTCTGGTCCCATCGTGCCAGGCTGCGGTTTTTCTTCAGGCGGCAGACACGAGCGATGTGTCCCTTTTTGTCGCACTGCCGGCAGATTGAATCGAAAAACCGGCATTCCGACCTCGGGTGGTCGCCCCCGCAGCCGGCACAGTTGGTCTTCGACTTACGACCTCGCCAGTTCCGTTGGTCGCGCCCTGTCTGGAGTCGATGGATGTCCTCCTCGTCATCGGACGTGCTGGATGCCAAGTGGAAGTCGCCCTGGTGTGTTGTCGTCTCGGCTTTTGGCTCGGTCGACCTCGCCGGGTTGTTGTTTCCACCGCAGTCCCTCGTGTCTGGTCTGCGCATGCTGTCGGCGGAAGTTCGGGTTGCTTCTGCAGCTGCGGCTGCGGTGAGGGTGTCTGCTAGGCTGATGTTGCCCTTAGCCATCAGCTGGCTCTGGAGGGCGGGGTCCCACAAACCGAGCACGATTTGGTCTCTCAGAGCGTTGTTTAGGTTATCGAATTCGCAGAGCCCCCCGAGGCGCCGCAGCTCGGCGACGAAGTCGCTGAAACTCTCACCCGATCTCTGGTCCCGCCGGTAGAACTGGTTGCGCCGGATCAGGATGGGTACCTCTGGAGCGTAGTGCCGCCGGAGAATGGGTTCGAGGACGTCCCAGTCCATCGCGGTCGCATCGGCGGGATTGGCCAATGCTTTGGCCATCTGGAAGACCTCGGTCCCGCAGTGGGTGAGGAAGACGGCGCGTTTCAGTGGGCCCGAGGCGTCCTTCATGCCGGTGCACTCGAGGTACATGCGGAATTGGTCGGAGAACGATTCCCAGCCCTCGGTGGCGGGGTTGAAGGGGGCGGGCAGTGCGATTTTCGCCATCTCGGTGCTTCGTCTGGCTTCCGTCGGACACATGGTTCGGTTCAGGGTCTGGATCCCACCTTCGTCGCCAGTGTTGTGTCCCCGAAATGATGCCAGGAGTCGGTGACTTAGTGCAAAGCTCTTTATTGATATGCTGGAACCGAACTGGCGAAAGGAAAAAAGCCCGCGGCTTTTATTCTTTTCGCCGCCGCGGCCGCGGCCAATGGCACCACTTTGAATCTCCCGCGGTCTGAACGGACCAATCTCGGGAGATTCTTAGCGAGCCAATCGGCGCGGCTCGCCTGACCAATCGGAGAGCCCCGCGCCTTGGCCAATCAAAGCGCGGGGATCTCGAGTATGTTAATGAAGGACAGAACAGTTGGTGTGTGCTTTCTTCTGGTATATGGTGTGTCCTAGTGTGCCATCTGTTTTTTTGTAGATTAGTACATCTAGGAATGGTAGTTGTTTGTTTGTTTCTGTTTCCATGGTGAACTTGATTTTGGGGTGTGCGCTGTTTAGGTGTGTTAGGAAATTGTTTAGGTTTTCTTGTCCATGGGGCCAAATCACGAATGTGTCATCGATATATCTTAACCATAGTTTGGGTTTGAGGATGGCATTGGCCAGGGCTCTGGATTTGAATTCTTCCATGAACAGGTTTGCAGTGACAGGTGACAGTGGTGATCCCATAGGGGCTCCTTCAATTTGTTTGTATCTTTGTCCTTTGTTTATGAAATATGTGTTGGTTAAGCAGTGTTCTGTTAGTTCCATGAGGTGTTTAGCTGGTTGGTATTTATTTTTGATGATTTCAAGGGTCTCTTTTATCGGGACTTGAGTGAATAGTGAAACCACGTCAAAACTTACAAGCAGATCTTCTTGCTCCACGTGTAGATCTTTGATCATTTCCAAGAAGTGGTATGAGTTTTGTACATGAGAAGCTGCTGTTTCAGCATGGGGCTGTAGCTCTTTTGCTAGGTGTTTAGCTAGGTTTTGTAGTGGTGCTCCTCTGGAGCTGACTATGGGTCTGAGAGTTATGCCTTCTTTGTGTATTTTTGGGAGGCTGTATAGTTTGGGGCATCTGGAAGATTTCTCTCTGGGTATGATCATGTGTTGGATCTCTTTGCTTATGTGGCTGTGTTAGGGATAACATTGTTTTACCCTAACTGGTTTAGGTAAATAATAATATGTAATCATAGTTTGTAAGTTAAAGTGTCTGCAACTTTAACTGTGGGACAGTAATTAAGGGAGTGGTTGTGAAAGCACTTTAAAAGAAGCAAGACGGCAGCTTGCTATCTCTCTGGCTTTGATGAAACCTGATTACTGCAAGGACACAAGACTGCATTGCTCGAACGGGAGAGAAAACAAAGGACTGGCTTGTAAGTGAATTGACATAGGATATTCTAACACGGACTTTGCTAACTGAATATCCCTGTATGGACTGACTAAATGATACATGACTATTGGACTGTTATTTTGACTATGCTATGAACTCATAATGGAATAAACTATATATTTGATAGCACAAGCGTATCTGTCATTTTTACTGTATGTTAATAAACATACAAGCTTAGCTCACTCATTTATCTGTGTGCCTATCTGACTAAGCTGCACATTCTGTTTTAGCTTGTCTCCCTAACCCTGGTTGGGGAAACCAGGCTTAACACTGGTTATGGGCCCAGAGGCTGCAAAGTCAGTTTAACTAGGATAAAACAGATTTATGTAAAAGTGAGAGTTTGTGTTGTTATACATTACAGTAAACAGACAGCTGTGTTTTATTAATTATATTTTTATATCCATATAAGAAAAACATGGCACAAGTCAATCTACAAAGTTTGTCCCTTATATCCAAGTTGGATGGAACAAACTATGTATCATGGTCTATGAAATGTAGTCTGCTTCTACGAAGAGAAGGTTTGTGGAACATAATTGAAAATCCACCAAACGTAGAAGAATGGGATCCAGAGGATGAGGAAGATAAATTAAAGATAGAAGAATTTATGCATAAAAATCAGCAAGCTATTTGTATTATTGCTTTAACCTTAACTGATATGCAACTTGTTTATATCCATGGAGAGAAGACAGCTGTTGGGTGTTGGCAGAAGCTGAAAAGGATTTATGTTCGAGATAATGTTGGTGCTCACATAAATCTAACACGGAAACTTTTCAGTACACATCTCCATAAGAATGGTGATATGCTGAGTCATTTGAAAACTATGCAAAGCATTTTTCAAGAACTGCACGAGAAAGAGCTTATTTTCTCTGAACTACACCAAGTCTATATAATTCTATCTTCACTTGACGAAACCTATGATAACTACGTAACTTCACTTGAAATATTGCCAAAGGAAAGCCTAACTTTAACTGATATAACTGGCAGATTGATTGAAGAAGCCAGAAGAAGGCTTGAAAGAGATGAGTTAAGGAGGCAGCAACCTCAAAAAGAAGATAATGAAACTCCTACTGCATACGCAATTAAAAAGTGTTTTAATTGTGGAGGAAGAGGACATTTGGCAAGATTTTGTAAAAAGGCAAAGCACCAGAACGCTGGCCAGAATACAAAAAGTCATCAAAAGATAAATAAAAATTTAGAGTTAGCCATGTATACTAACGGAGCTGTAAAAAATAATTTATGGGTGGTTGATAGTGGAGCATCATATTGTATAACAAATGATAAGAAAAATTTTATTAAAATGTCCAAGAGTACACAGCAGATATCGTTAGCCAATGGCTGGAAACTGAAAGCTAAAGGTCAAGGTATAGCATATTGTTCTTTTATAAAAGAGAATGTAAAAATGTTATATGTACCACAACTTAAGTTTAATTTAATTTCAGTTAGAATTTTGGTTAAACTAGGATATGTAGTTACATTTAAAGGAGATAACTGCATAATTGAGAAAGAAGATAAGAGAATTACTGCATCTTTAAGAGGTGAATTATATGTGTTAAATGATGATGGTTTAAAGGTGGCTAACACAGTTTATGAAAATAAGAAACCTCATGATGAATGTATTCACTTGTTATATCGAAGGCTAGGGCATTTAAATTTTAAAATGCTTAAGAAAACTGTTGAATTATCTAAGGGAATAAGTTTGAAACCTTGTAATAAGTATTTGCAATGTTCTATTTGTAATCAAAGTAAGGCCAGGGTCACACCTGCTGATAGAGTTGATGGATTTACTACCAAAGAGCCTTTAGAAGTAGTATTTGCAGATTTAATAGGTCCTAAAAAACCAAGTGTAGGAGGAGCTCGTTACATACTAAGTATAATGGACCACTATTCTAGATATGGGTTTTGCTATTTAATGAAAAGCAAAACTGAAACATATCAAAATCTCTTTAATTGGATTAAATTTGCTGAAAGGAAAACTAAAAAGAAATTAGTAACTCTTATAACAGATAATGGTACAGAATTTACAAATAATAAATTCCAGAACAGACTAAGAATGTTAGGAATTCAACATAAAAAGTCTGCACCATATAGGCCACAACATAATGCCTTTATAGAGAGAAGAGGCCAAACATTACAATCAATGACACGATCTATGATGTCTGATTCAGGATTACCTGACAATTTGTGGGGAGCAATAATGTGTAGTAATCATATATTAAATAATGTTGTTAATTCAACAACAGGTGAATTACCATTCACACTGTGGCATGGTACAAAACCTGATTTAAGTTACATGCACACATTTGGAGCACCAGCATGGGTGCATATCCCTTCACAACTTAGACAAAAAGGACAACATAGAGCTAAAAGATTATATTTTGTAGGATATACATCTAATCATAGATCTTATAGATTCTGGGAATCAGGTACATCTAGAGTTTACACCAGTGCTAGTGCTAAATTCCTAGAACATGTAGGATGGAATAGATTAGAGCAAGATTTAAATAATGAAGTAATTATTGAACCCTACAAAAGGCAGAAAGATCAGACTAGTTATAAGAAGAGTCCAATTAAAGAAGAAGTCCATGAAGAGCAAATAGGACCAGAACAAGAGGAAACAGTTGATCAGGAAGAGTTAGATAATCAAGAAGAGTTAATAAATGAAAGTCCACCTGTAAGTCCTGTAATACCTAGGCGTACTACACGTGTAACTAGACCACCTGATAGGTATCAAGCAAGTATAGATTGCCAAGTAACTAAAGTTCCAACTAGTATAGATGAACTTAGGATGTATCCTGCTAAGGATCAGGAGAATTGGCAAAAGGCAATGGAAAAGGAACTAAATTAATTAAAGGTAATGAAAGTTTATGAAGATGCTAAATTACCTCCAGGAGAAAAATCCATAGGGTGCAAATGGATATTTAAAGTAAAAACTGGAAATGATGGGACTGTTACCCATAAAGCTAGGTTAGTAGCTCAAGGATTTAATCAAACTGCATCTGATTACGATGAAGTTTTTGCACCGAGTCTTAAAGCAACATCTTTAAGAGCAGCATTAGTGTGGGCAGCTAAGAAAAACTATGTCATTAACCATTTAGATGTAGAAACTGCTTATCTACATGCACCATTGCAGCACACTATATATTTAAGAAAACCAGTAGGTATAAAAGACAATAAAGAAAATAGTAATGATTGTTGGAAACTCAAAAAGAGTCTTTACGGGTTGAAACAATCTGGGTTTGAGTGGAACCAATATATTGTGAAAGAGTTAAATAATATAGGTTTTAAATCTGGTTTAGCAGATCCATGTGTGTTTAAAAGAGAAAATAATGGAACGGTGTCATTATTGTTATTATTTACAGATGATATTGCTTTGATAACTAAGACTAATAATGAAGCTAATGAGATTATATCATTATTAGCCAAAAAGATAAAATTAAAGCATTTAGGTGAAATTAAAAAGTATCTAGGATTGACAATTAACAAAACAAATAATGGTTTTAAGATATCTCAAGAAGATAAAATTTGCCAATTAATTAAAACGTTTAAAATGGAACTTTGTAAACCGGCAAAGACTCCAATGAGTCAGGAAGTTTGCCAAACTGATGATCAAAGTCCCAAATTTGATAAGTCCATATATCAATCTTTGATTGGTAGCTTATCATATATAAGCAATTGGTCTAGGCCAGATATAGCTTATAGTATAAATCAGCTGGCACGTTTTAATTCAGATCCACATCAATGTCATTGGCAATCATTAAAGAGAATTTTAAGATATCTTAAAGGAACACTGAACCATGCATTGTATATAGAACCAAAGGGTGATTTGAGTCTTAGTGCCTATGCAGATGCAAGTTTTGCAACTGATATAAACACAAGAAAATCAACATCTGGGATGGTTATATTATTTGGTAAGACAATAATAGGGTGGAGGTCAATCAGACAACAGCATATTAGCTTGTCCACAATGGAAGCGGAATTTTCATGTCTGTCATTACTATGCACTGACTTGATTTTGTACAAACAGTTATTATTAGACATGGGTGTAACTGTAAAAGATTCCATTATTGTGTACGAGGATAACCAAGCAGCTATAAAGTTAGCTACTAGTATTGCTATAAAAACTAGATCAAAACATACTGATTTAAGATACTTAAATGTTAGAGAATCTGTAAAGAATGGGCTAATTAAATTGGAATACTGCATGACGGAAGAAAACATTGCAGAACAATTTACAAAAGTTCAAGGAGTAACTAAGTTTAAAGAAAGTTGTAACAAATATGATTTAAAGATGTAAATAAGTATATTTATTATTATTTCCTAAAAGGGGAGAATGTTAGGGATAACATTGTTTTACCCTAACTGGTTTAGGTAAATAATAATATGTAATCATAGTTTGTAAGTTAAAGTGTCTGCAACTTTAACTGTGGGACAGTAATTAAGGGAGTGGTTGTGAAAGCACTTTAAAAGAAGCAAGACGGCAGCTTGCTATCTCTCTGGCTTTGATGAAACCTGATTACTGCAAGGACACAAGACTGCATTGCTCGAACGGGAGAGAAAACAAAGGACTGGCTTGTAAGTGAATTGACATAGGATATTCTAACACGGACTTTGCTAACTGAATATCCCTGTATGGACTGACTAAATGATACATGACTATTGGACTGTTATTTTGACTATGCTATGAACTCATAATGGAATAAACTATATATTTGATAGCACAAGCGTATCTGTCATTTTTACTGTATGTTAATAAACATACAAGCTTAGCTCACTCATTTATCTGTGTGCCTATCTGACTAAGCTGCACATTCTGTTTTAGCTTGTCTCCCTAACCCTGGTTGGGGAAACCAGGCTTAACAGGCTGGTTATAATTTTCTTCTTGGTTAATTTTTCCAGATATGTGGTTAAACACATAAACACAGACCCAACCACATATCTGGAAAAATTAACCAAGACTCTCAACCAATCAGGAGGAAGAAAAAACCATTCTGACACAGCAATAGGCTGCCCCAAATTTAAATCTGAAATCTGAAACCACTGTAAAAGTCTGACTCACAGACAAACACCATACAGAAGCCTGATGATGGCAGATGAGATTCTGCTGAAACGTTGCTACAACTTTAAAAGCACCACGTGGGAAAATACCCATGCTGAAACAACAGCTTCACATGTACAAAACTCATACCACTTCTTGGAAATGATCAAAGATCTACATGTGGAGCAAGAAGAACTGCTTGTAAGTTTCGACGTGGTTTCACTATTCACTCAAGTTTCGATAAAAGGGACCCTTGAAATCATCAAAAATAAATACCAACCAGCTAAACACCTCATGGAACTAACAGAACACTGCTGAACCAACACATATTTCATATGAAAAGGACAAAGATACAAACAAATTGAAGGAGCCCCTATGGGATCACCACTGTTACCCATCATTGCAAACCTGTTCATGGAAGAATTCAAATCCAGAGCCCTGGCCAATGCCATCCACAAACCCAAACTATGGTTAAGATACATCGATGACACATTTGTGATTTGGCCCCACAGAAAAGAAAACCTAAACAATTTCCTAACACACCTAAACAGAACACACCCCAAAATCAAGTTCATCATGGAAATGGAAACAAACAAACAACTAACATTCCTAGATGTACTAATCTACAAAAAAACAGATGGCACACTAGGACACACCATATACCAGAAGAAAACACACACTAACCGCTACCTCAACGCTCAATCCCACCACCACCCAGCACAGATAAACTCTGTGGCTAAAACACTAATTACTAGAACCAAACTCCTGGCAGACAAGACACACATTAAGACTGAACTATGCACCCTGACTAAAGTACTGACAGCCAACGGCTTCCACAGAAGCAAAATCACCAGCTTGATCCACAAAAACACACTGAGACATAATAGAGACCCAGAAGATGAACAGACCTATGGAACAGCTGTCCTGCCCTACATAAGAGGCACTACAGACAAAATTAGTAAGGTACTACACAGACATCACATCAAGACTGCCTTCAAAACAGACAGAAAAATAGCAGCCATCCTTAGAAACCCCAAAGATAAAATTGATCTGGAAAACCAAGGCATATACGAAGTCCCCTGTGCATCATGGACATTGGACAGACCAATAGAAGAATAAGTACCCGCCTGGATGAACACAAAAATGCAGTCAAAAAGCTGGAACACACTTCCTCACAAGTTCAACACATGGAAGCCACAGGTCATAGCATCAACTTCAATGGCACCAAAACCCTAGCCACTGTAGAAAACCCTAGCCACAGAATCATCAGAGAAGCCATAGAGATTGAAAAAAGACCAGAAAGCATGAACAGAAAAGATGATTCCACCAGGCTGTCAATCATTTGGAAGCCTGTACTCACAAACAAAAAAATCTCCACACCACAAGCCAGGCAAACACCTGGGCACAAACAGATCCTCCCTGAAACCTACAGCTCAAACACACCCCAACCAGGCACCCAGAAGAAACCCAGCTTCCTAATTAATGATAGCCGTCCATTTACCCAAAGCCAAGCTGCACTAAAGGCCTTCAATAAAGTAACACAATGCTGCCAGCCAATCAAGATACAAAAAGAGCCAAAAAACAGACAGAAGATATCAGAAACACCAATCAAGCAGAACACAGCAAGCTCCAAGACCAATAAACACAGACCAAGACTCCCAACCAATCAGGAGGAAGAAAAAACCATTCTGACACAGCAATAGGCTGCCCCAAATTTAAATCTGAAACCACTGTAAAAGTCTGACTCACAGATGAACACTATAGAAATCTGATGATGGCAGATGAGATTCTGCTGAAACGTTGCTACAACTTTAAAAGCACAACTATTATGACGTGGGAAAAATATATACATACATATCTGTGAACATATAAAATCACAAGTTCTATATGTCGTAAGTTTTAGAAGCAAACCCTCAATGATGAAATACTAGCTATAGAAAACTAAAGGTACAATAAAGGATATAAATTATTGTGCCATCACAAAAAAGCAGGTTCTAAAATAAAAGGATTTATATGGGCAGGATAGGAATGCCCCTTTTAAGATGATGCCTGCCATCTGCTGGCATTGTATGATGATGCATACATGTTGCAGCAAAAGAGATAATCTCTTCCAAGTGAAGGAATGCCTACTAGCCATGATGTTAATATTTTAAAAACAAACTTCTGATATTGAGTGGTGAGGACTAAACAAACAAATATTTCCCCCATTTTTAAAGAAACATTTATAATCTATACAAAAGAGATCTAATTTATAAATTAAAGAACTTTATAGCAAGTCTAAAACTCCAGATTCTAAGCCTACTTTTTCTAGTTAATGGGGCAACAGTTGGAGTTCAACATTATTTGGAGCCTTCTACCTTAGTTTTGGCTTAGCCTCCCCTTTTTGTTACTGTCGTTAATAATGCAAATTATTTAATCTGTTTTTTGTGGCGGGAGGGTTTTTTATCCAACCATTTAGAGTAAATCCTTATTCTAAATATTCCAAAATGATCAGGAAGAATTCATGCCATTGATGTTTATTGTACTAAGTCTTCTCAATTTATACTGGCTTTTATTAATCAAGACATATCCGTTATGGTAACATTTATTACTTTATGTTTTATTTTAAGCTGAGTCATTTTATTAAGTGTTTAATTGATGCTGAAAACTATTAAGTCATGCTTTTTTTTTTATTATCCAGAGGGAAGCTGTCATTTAGGGCCCAGTGCACAAATGTTGAGATCATGCTGTTGGTACACTCACACAATTATTGCTATTGTAGTTATGGCTGCTCATAAAAACACACACACACACACAAATCACCAGAAGGTGAATTTGATCAAAGGCTGAGAATGATCATATCCAGTGTGCTCTTTGTGAAGCCCCAAAATATTCCTGCGAATAAACCTACTACAAGGTTGGGCTATATTTTATAGTATACCACCAGGTTTCTCTTTAAGTTTTCAATTAAAATAATAATAAAATGTCAGTCGGGACAAAGAGCCTTCCACGCAACAAAGGAGCTCTCTGAGGAGTATTAGTGGCTTCGAGCGCAACGCTGCCTATCCCTACATCAAAGAATCCAAGAAAACTAATACCAAGGAGGCATTAACAACGATTTTTCGGGTACTGTTTTCCAGAGCATCACAACTGAGCTTCTTTCTAACTGCATGCAGCACGGGTGGGGTGGAGGGGGGGGAGAAGGACTACAATTCCCAGTATGCCTCTCAAAAATTGCACCGACACAAAAGGAGGAGGGAGCCCGAGAACGATGAAGCATCGCGCCGGAGAAACTGGAGAGGGAGTGCGCATGCGACAAGAACCGTCGGAGAGAACTGTCCACGCAGGAACCCCGATTCTCAAAGAAGGCTTACGCCTGTCTTTGGCCCGTTCCCTCCCCATGAGTAGCAGGCGCTACGCGATTTCCGCACCGTTGTTGTGAATGAAGGGGAAAGGCGGGGTGCTCCAACTCTTTCCTACGTTTTTGTGTGTGTGTGTGTGTGTGCGCGCGCGCGTATGTGTGGCGGTAGTGGTGGCGGCAGCGGCGGGAGGAGGATGATGTCAGCCCGCGAATGTCAACAATGTAGCGATTGAGGCGAGGAGGCGGCGTTCCTTTGGGAAGAGCGCGAGCCACAGGGAGAGTCAGCGTAGCCGACAGAACGGGGGCTGCAGGAGCAGCGACGAGCCGCCGCCTTGCGCAGACGGTGCCCGAAGGGCTCCCGCGACAGAGCAATTTCTGCCCGGCTCCCCTTCCCACCCATCCTCTCACTCTCTCTCCCCTCACCCTTCTTGCTGCAGCCTCCGCCTCCTCCTTTCTCCTCTAGTTTCCCTCTTCCACCTCCCCGCCCCCTCCCTTTTTATATGCATATGTGTTACTTTCCCCCCCGCTTTTTTTTTCTCTGCAAGACTTTGCCTCGGGAAGCAGGCAGCTGGGTTTGTTTTTGGTCGCTGCTGCTCCTGCTGCTGCTGCTGCTGCTGGTGGTTTGTTGCAAGGCAATCGGCTTGTGACTCTTTCGATGCACATTTTCGCTACAACCACCTCAGCAACCGGAGCCCCCTCAAAAAGAAGATTGGGGTCGCGCTCTTCGCTCCTTTCGAAAACACTGGCGGGAAACGCGCGGAGCCAGCGAAAGTTACGGTGCTTAAGAGGTGAGCCCCCTTCCCCCCGCCCCGTTTCCTTCCCCTCCGTAGGCGAGAGGTGAAGTTTGTATGTCCCCGATTTCGCTTTTTTTTGGGGGGGGGAGGAGGAGGAGGAGGAGGAGGAAACGGGAACAAAAACACACATACAACACACACACGCGCGCGCGCGGTTTTGGCTTGTCTGGAGGTGCGCCTGGGTCAAAGAGGAGCACGCTTGCATTGCCGGACGTGGCTTGGAAAATGCTGCCTCGCTTTGAGTGGTGCGGCGCATTCGCCAACCCCGCTGGCGACGGTGCGATGGACACCGATTTAGTTTTTACTAGCGAAGCTGCGGAAGGGTAGCTTTTGTATGGGATTGGGGAGGAGCACAGTGATGGGATATGTGTGTTGGGGGGGGGAGAGGGGCAGGGGGAGAGCGGATTACGGCGGGTCAGTTTTAATTGCATTCAAGCCTCTATCCCGTCGCGCTGGAGTAAAAGTGATGAGTGAGAGTAGTGGAAGCCGAGGCGAGAGGGGTGGCTGTTTTGAAGGAGCTGCAGAAGGAGGAGCTCAGAATAGTAAATCTGGCATCAGAAGGAATGATGGGGGGGGGGAGAGGTCAGAGAGACCGTTCCCTCCCCCCAGCAGCTGTCAGGTTGCGAAGTCCTTTTATCCAGCCGGGAAGGAGGAAGGAAAGAGACGCCAGCTACCATTGCAAGCAAATGGGGACTGATCGTTTTACGCTCACGCCTTGTAGTTTGGTCCTTCGATCTAGAGGACTTCGGTAACGGCGTGGTGGGAAAAGCTCACCCGTGCCTTAAGACAGAAGTTGCAATAAAGAAAGGGGGCTGGTCTGTAAGGGAACTGTTCAGATCCCGTTTGGCGTTGGCTAGAATAATTGGGACGGGCTGGGGGAGAAGGAAGGATGGGTGAGAGTGTTGTTTGGATTATTCAGTCAGGATAGCTAAATGCTTCCTGCCAGATAAGCCATTCAAGCTATCCTGTACAGGCAAAGGCACATAAAGCCAGCTTCATTATTCCTGGGGCTTCGATCCCAGTTCTCCCATTAGATTTTCCAATTCACATTCTGAGATGCATTGTGATATCAGTCTGGTCAGCGCTGGTTCCTTCAGACACATACATACACACACACACACACACCACTTGACGGGGAGGTGAAGTTACAATTGCTCAACACCTTCCAGTGTGTTTATAAAGACAGCTTGTTTTTTGGAGCTTGTTTATTATTATCGTCCTATTCCTTCCTTCCCCTTGGCAAGTGCAATTGGGTGTGGGTGTGTATGCCTCTTTGACATGGCCACTGCTTGCTAAGTTTTTGATGTATTGATTAGTTATCTCAACTGAGCTGCAAAGTGATTTTAATTAGAGGAAGCATCTTTGTGAAGAGAATAGGTGGATACTTCTTGTCTTACAATAGGCAGTCTTTAGTTTTTAATTGTGGCTTCTCCATAACTTTAATCTGTTGAGTTGCTCTGCAAAGGGTAATTACTTCCCACTGCAATATGTTCCTTGCCTCATGGGATGTTTGAAGAAGATAATGCCTAATGAAAGACTCTGCGTTTCCCCCACTGACTCAGGTATAAGGTGAGAGATGTTAACTGCAATGATTTTCCCAGATTATTACAAATGTAACATATAAACCACATAGCTAACTGCAGTGCCTCTTATGAAGTAAGCTAAATATGAAACCATGCTTCTCTTTTTGTGGAACAGATTATTTTTGTGATACGGTGGCTGTCTTTTTTTAAACGCTTTTAAGTAAAGTTTGAAAGAATTCATCAGGCTTTCAGTGATGGAAATCCACACAAATCTGGAATAAACTTTTCAACGGAGGCAACAGCTGGAAACACAATTTTACAAAATTATATTGAAAAGTAATTGTGAGCTGTAGTATTTGCAAGCTAACATGTTATAGTATTAAAAGAAAGGCTAAAGTCCATACATTGGACAGCATGCAAATTTACTGAGAGGACCCCTGGAGTCTAGTAAATTAATACCCCCAATTTAAGGAATATTTTTGTACTAGTAGATATCTGGATTGATTTTACTAGGAGACAAATAAAACTAGAAGCTAAAGTGGAATCATTAATGTATAAAACTAGAAGCTAAAGTGGAATCATTAATAATTAACATTAATTTCAGTCTTTGGGGCACATAAATGTGAAAATAAGAATCATTGGAAGAGATGCTGAAATGTTCAAAAATTAAAAAAAATTGAAAAAGAGCACAGGGCAGCTGGATTATAGGGTTGATGACACAAATATTCAAAAACTCAATTCTTGACAAGCTTGGTGAAGTGATATCCATTGGATCTCAGGAATTATTGTACAGCCATAAAGATACTTTTGGAATTTTGTGGAAACTCTTGCAAAATTGCTGCTATGACAAGGCTTGTTGTAAGGCTAAGCTCAAGGATGGCGAAGAACAATTCAGTTCTTTATTTTCTTACACACAAGAGGCAGAATCTTGCCAGATTGAACCCTTACTACTCTCACCCTAGAGGATATATGCGTATGGGAGATTCTAGGCAGTGGTTATCCTAACTCTCTTCCTTTGTCTCTATCCAGTTCTGGGCTTTGCTGCTTGTTGTCCCTTTCCCCTTTCTGGAATGTGCTCCCTCCTTCCTGTGAAACTGCTGATTCACTATAGTCCATCACACCAGCTCCTCCTCCATGGGCACCATCTCTTATACTTGCACAGTCACAGAACACACACACACACAAATCAAAACAAATTGTACTAGAGTAACTTTTCTTTACCCTCCTCTTTGTGCTCCAATGATACTCTCTACTACCACCAACTTTGACTTGGTGGATTTCCTTGCGAACAAAATCCTTGGCTATAGTTGCCCAGCGTCTGAATGTTCTTCATATGTCTGTAGATTTGTGCAAAGTGCAGGTACATTCTTACAACTAAATGTAGTGTCAGAAGCTGAGATTTTATTTTACATCATGCACCTCTTTATTTTTATTGTAAGATTTGTGGGTGTTAAGTGAGGTGTCTATGCACAATGTGACGAATAAGCCACCGCATTATCTACTTTTTGCCTTCCCTATGCAATGGTTTTTACTGTGCTAAATCTACAATCCTGCGTGTATACCAAGATACTGATTAGGTAGATGTTTTGTTCCTAAGCAGTCATGGGATCTTCCAGAATTATACTAAAGTTTGATTAGCATTACATCATTGAGTTAGCTGAATATAATGCATATATTTTCTCCCTAATCGTGGTAATTATTTGTCCCTCAGTTAACAAGAACTGAACACAGGGGGAACATATTCTATCACTAAGCAATGCTGTTGTTAAGCATGTTAGGCAAATCCCACGTAGTTATTAAGTGTGATGTCAAGTGATTGCCATTTGTGACCATCTTCCCATTAACTAGGCTTATCTTTGAAGATTAAGAATGGTGATCATGTGACTGCAGGACACTGTAATGGCTGCAACATAAGTCTCCTCATTCAGCGTAACTTTGGTTGCTGAATGAATGGATGTTAACCAAGAACTGTGTTCTCAAGGGAAGATTGTTCCATTTTAAAGCAGAAGTGTTCTCTGTAGTGTATTTAAAAATCAGGATGTTATTTAATTGAAGTTAAAACTTTAAACAAGCCAGAACCAGCCTTGCTTAATTTGAAAACCATAATTTAAATTTGGGGCAAAATTTTGCAATTCCCAAGTGGGATTTGAAAAAATCTTTTGAAGGCATGACAATTGAAAGCAGCTGCAAAATTTGTAGGTAAGGAGCAGGCTAAGAGGAGTAAGTAAGAAGAGAAAGTTTATCTTCCTATCATTTTCAACTTTGTATGCAAATGTGTATGAATGAATCAATACCGGTATTTCCTCAAAAATAAGAACGGGTCTTATTTTTTTTGGGGGGGGGGCAAAATAAACACCAGGGCTTATGGGGGGTGTCTTATTTTTTTCCCATGTACAGGAAGCCCACTTCTTCTGCATGCTTGTGCTGGGGCAGGAGGCAGCATGGTGCACTAGTGCCACCGTGAGGTAGGGGAGTGGAGCTACCCCACACACCCCATACTGGTTTACCTCAGGGCCCTCGCAGCCAGGCCACCCATACCCCGATGTCTGCCTCGCGGCACACCACTCAACCTCCTGCTCTGTTGTGGCTGTGATCAAGCAGAAATGGGCCGACAGCCATGTGGACTCCTGCTTCATATGGCTGCTGGTGCTGCTGCAGCAAGACAAGTCTTGGGACATGGATGACCTGGCTGCAGGAGACCCTGAGGTAAGCTGGTGCAGGGAGTGGGGGGGCAGCTCCACCCCTCCCCACCTTGCCTTGTGGCACAAGCAACCACATGGAATGGACAGCTGGGCAGGCTCTTAGGTAGGGCTTATTTTGTGGGTAGGTTTTATGTTAGGCACATATTTGAAAACATGCTATGGCTTATTTTCAGATAGGTCTTATTTTGGGGAGACAGGGTATTTGTCCATAGTCCTAGGCAAGTGACCCTTAAAATCTACACCCTGAATTTAAACATAAATTATAGTTTACGATTTTTTAAAAAAATACTTTGAATTCTTTGACATGAATCTCTTGTTAAATCCACTGTTTTAACAATTTACTTGATTAGTTTTAAAACATTTGAAATTGTTTCACCCTTTTGAAAGTCATTCATGTATCTTTTTGATATGAGAATGTAATTTGATTTGTATGAGAATTGATACTATAACATTTTGGATAGTTGCATTCACCTGCATAAATCCATGTGTGCTATGATTTTATAACACCTTGTTGGAAGTGAGTAAGCATGCAATGGATTGCACTGTAAAATTTCCCACACATCTGTCTAGTGACAAGCAGCAGCATGGAGTCATTCTTCCAGTCCTCAACACGTCTCCCCCGCCTATACTTTCCAAACATTAATTAGAGCTAGATTTTTATCGCAAATGTTGTTTGCATTTCTGTACTGTAGCTCATCAATGGAACTCAACTGAAAACACCCAACATCTCCACACCATTGCTGAAGGCACTATTTGTGCAGCTTGAGAAAAGGAAGCATGTCACAAAACAAGTTATCCTCAAAACTCAGGATACAATCAATCCAAACTCTTATTCCCACGATTATAATGCAGGGAGGTTTTTAAAAACGCCCTTCTGTTTAACAGTGTTAATATTAGGTATACAAAATTTCCAATGCAAAACCTGATTTCTGGTTATACTAAGAGAAGTTTGTAAATGTGAGGCAGATGCGATGCCTTCTAGTAATGTCAGCATTCTTTGAAAAAAAAAAAATCTGTGTTGCCATACTTTATTTCACTGCTGTAAAATAGCCTAACATTTTATAATAAACATTTTCTTAAAATTCACACATGGATTTATGCAGGTGAATGCAACTATCCAAAATGTTATAGTATCAATTCTCATACAAATCAAATTACATTCTCATATCAAAAAGATACATGAATGACTTTCAAAAGGGTGAAACAATTTCAAATGTTTTAAAACAGGTGTTATAAAATCATAGCAATCTAAAATAGGAATATATGTTAATGAAACTTTTCCTTATGGTGGAATAATGAGCGCAAATAGAATGTTTGATGCTTTATAGTGTCAAGTGAAGTTACAGCACCTGTTTCTGTAAGAGTTCTCAAAAGTGTTTCAGATTTAAATTTGCTGTATATTGAAACAGTGTATATGATGTCAGAAATAAATGTAACTATGTATTGTATTTTAAATATTGCTGAAAATCCTACCTTTATTTTCACATGTCCAAAGTTGAGGTTGGAGTGCCTTTTTAAAATACCGTTGCTTATCCAGTATGTCATAGCAAAAAAAAAAAAAATTAAACTGAGGGGTAAAAAGTTTTTTAAAATGTTACTGATATGGCTGTGTGAGTTTGCATGAACTTTAGTATTTAGAAAAAAGCATTCTGAACTTCTGTGCGCCTAAAATATATCTTTGATATTTTCCCTTTGCCTGGACTGGTATTTCTCACTTTAGATTGCTCAATTAGGCAACAGGGATTAGAGCTGAACTTTCCCATTTTGGAATTGTACAACCAAATTCTTTGATATTCCAAATTGATATCTAATTAACTTTATTCACCACCAGCATAACCATCAAAAAAAATTAGCTCAAAAAAAAATTAGTTTTCCAGACTTCAGAGTCACAAGAATTCTGAAGCCTCAGGAACTTGATTCCTGAAGATGTTGGTACCAGGATCAAGAACTTTATTGATGTTTTTTGAACCTGCTAGGTTTTTACAACTAGCTTTTGGAAACTGAACACTAAGTTTCAGGTATTGTTATATTGCCAGTGAGCACTTTAAGAATATAGCTAACAGCAATCTCACTTATGTGAGCCTGAGCAGTGGTCACTCTCATAATTATTTGTGAGTTTGTTTCAGTGGTGGGATTCAATTTATTTTTTTTACTACCGGTTCCATGGGCATGGCTTGGTGGGCATGGCAGGGGAAGGATGCTGTAAAATCTCCAGTCAGAGGTGGTATTTGCTGGTTTTCCGAATTTCCATTATCGGTTCTCCAGAACTGGTCAGAACCTGCTGAATACCATCTCTGGTTTGTTTGTATAATTAATTAAATTAAATCCCAAAAGACATTAGGTAGTATATTAAAAATATATTCTAAGAGGGAAATAGACTAAAATATATTTTAAAAGAAAAATCCAATTCCTCCTCCCTCCCAAAGAGAAATGTGCTTTATGAAGTAGCTCAGGCAGAAAGCATTGTGGAACAATTGTTTTAACTAGCTATGGAATGCTAGAAGAGAGGGCCTTTATGAATCTTCTAGTGTTAAATTTGTTATCATTTTGTTCCTCTATATTTGTTCCTTGTTTGTCCTTATATCCCAATATACAGAGCAGCATAATAGATAGCTTCACAAAAATAATGCAGATCACTGACTAGATATAGTATTAGATTCTCAGATGCATCACATTATTGATTTATTTTCACATGAGAATTTTTTCAAATGTTTGGTTCTTTAGTAGGAAATTTGCTGGTCACTGTAGATTAATATGAATAAAAATGTGAGTGGGAAGGTATGTGTATTTAGATCATGTGTTTAGACGCTATGTTCGACGTATAGGAGTTGTTAGAACTAATGCAACAACTGCTTTCTATAGATTATGAATGCTATGGAAATATGATTACAATTTGGCAAATGTCTGCATGGGAAATACATTTCCCCATCTCAGTTGGGGAAGTTTATATGTTAATATTTCTTAATGCTAAGGTTAATAATAAAGGATGGGAAGGGTTAAGATTCCAAGATAAGGAAGATATAGTATCTCATGAATCAAACATTTTATTTTATTTTTCAATTGAAATGTTGTCAGATTAAAAAATTATAAATACGTTTTTAAACTGTTTTCTATATATTGTCTTGGAGGAATGTTCCTGATTTATTGCACCCAGGAGTGCCCTATGGGTAACACAGCCTTAATATAATTTTCAGATAGCTGTCTCCCAGCAGGGCAACACCAGTGTTCTTAAGAGGAATATTTTTGTTGAACATTACACCTAATTGCGGAATGAGTCCGAATGTGATATCATTGCACATGTTGAGTAGAGTAACTATAATATCTAATGTTGATAATATTAAAATGATGCAAAGTCCCAGAAAAAGGTCAAAAACTGAACAAATTATGCATCATGAGATCTATAATACAAATGCTCCAGGGAAAAATAGAATTTCCTGCGATATGAGTTAAATATGAGATTGGTTACTTTTCCCAATTTCTTCTAGTAGACAGATGTGTGATTTCTCACCCATACCTCCAATGTCCTCAAAATTTTAAAGCTTCAAATAACATTAAGAATTTTGGATCACTTGCTAAATGTAAATAAAGGGATTAAGAAGGGTTCAGGTAAACCCAATCTTTAGTCTTCCACTTTCAGAAACTCCGTGGGTCAGAACCTGGAGCAATTAACTTATTTAAAAGGTTTAAGTGGTAACTGAGAGGTTCCTTGCCCTTTTATTTAAATAATAATAATAATAAAGACTTCATTTACCAATAACTGGTGCCTGGCTGCCTTAAATGGATGGTCTTCTTTTCTTAGAAATATGGAGCATTAAAAAAACAAAGAAAAGAAGACATTTTTAAAAACTTTACCATGTACCGTATATACTCGAGTATAAGTCGACCCGAATATAAACCGAGGCACCTAATTTAACCACAAAAAACCGGGAAAACTTATTGACTCGAGTATAAGCCGAGGGTGGGAAATGCAGCAGCTACTGGTAAATTTCAAAAATAAAAATAGATATCAATAAAAACTTTCACTAGGACAGTTGAGAATAAGTTTGGTGTTCACAATTTCCTCTTTGAAAGAGACCAGTAAATAGGGAACAAGAAGATGAAGAAAAAGAAGTGTGTTTTTTCACACTTTTCACACTGCAGTGAACAAAAATGGCATCACAGGAACAGGCTTATTCTCAGTCCAAAGGTTTGTTTCTGATTTCTTCCCTGATTGAAAGGAATTTGGGAAACGATCTCACTATCATGAAAGGTTTAATTGATTCACTAACCCAAAAGATGATGATGATGACAGTGGGAGACAGGAGTCACTCTCTCCCTTGCAAGAAAAAAGCATGTGTATGTGCTGCATGTACATCCTGTTTTGGAAAGCCACCATCTCTTTCACAGCTCTCCCCTCATGCCTCCATGGCATGTGCACACATGCCATGGCTCAGTAGTAGGTCAACATACAGATGTCACATGAGGTTCCCTCCTCAAAAGGAACATCCAACCTTTCTTGAGAAGTACAAACTTCATCTGTTCAGGATTGTGGTGACAAAGGTGAAGGAGGATGGGGCTGAGAGAAGGGAAGGGAAGAAAAGATCATTGACAGGGAGAAAGACAGGGAAAAACACCTGGAAGTGTGAGCCCTCGAGTTTCCTTAGGGAAGACCAGACAACAAGGGGAGAGGAGAGGAGGAGGAGGAGGAGGAGAGTTAAAAAAAAAGAGTGGGAAGCCAACTCACGCGTGCCATCAAAGCGGGTTGCTATGGTATCCAGGAAAGTGTTTTGGGGAGCCAGGAGGCCCCTCATCACCGGCATTTTAAGACTTGCTCAAGGACATTGCCATCGTCCAGTTAGAAGGGGGAAAAAAACCCAGAGGTATCTGAGAAGGACGGGAGCCGAGATGGGGCCCTTCGCTTCCTCTTCCCGAGACAGGCCAGGGGGAAGCGGGGCTTTCTCCGCCTGCTGCTGCCAGAGGGGTGCGGGGGGGGAGTGCGGGGAAAGGGGGTTCGTGCCAAGGCTCCGCAAGCCACCGCCGCCTCCTCCAGATGAGCGCCCTGACGGGAGGCGATCGCAGCCGCGATGGCAGAGACCGCGAGGTCAGACAGAGATGAGGGGTGCCCCCGAAGAGCTCCGACTGCAGCGAAGGCGAGCGGCCACCACTTCCCTGGTACACGGCGGTGGGGCAACTCCTGGCGCAGACTCGCTGAGCCCTGCAAACGGCCAGCCAAAAGCCGAGAGGAGGACGCCCGGGCGGCTGCTGCCCCTGGATCCTAACTAGAAAGACCCCACCGCCACCGCCGCCTCCCGCTCAGGCAGGGTCCCCATTCCCCTGGCCGGCCAGGGGCACAGCCGCTTCCAACTCCCGAACAGCCCGGGTGCCGCTAGTCAGCCTCGCTCAGCGCCTGGGGCGGCATTGCAGGCGCAGCCTTTTGCAGAGCCAAGCCGGGCCGCACCTCACCTCCTTCTCTCACTCTTCTTGCAAAGCGCCGCCAAGCTCCAAGTTGCTCGACTTGGCGAGTGGCTCCTTTACCCACCTGTTGTATGGGAGCTACCGCGCTCGCCTCCGGAGCAGCCGTCCGCAGTAACTTTCAAGTTGAGGATGCTGGGTGCTGCTGCTGCCGCTGCTGTTCCTCGGGGCTCTTGAAGCTAATCCTGGTTTGTTCGTTCCCGTTCATTGGAAAGGAGAAAATAAAAGACGGCGGGGAGGGAGGGGGGCACAAAGCAGCCCAAACGCGTAGCAGTGGAAGGAAGGCGCGCTGGTGCGAGGAAGGGAGAGAGAAAGAGACACACACACACACACACACACACACACACACACACAGAGACAGAGAGAGAGACAGACAGACAGACACACACACACTCACTCACTTCGCCACTTTGCACCTTGCAAATGCAAAATCCTGGGGTTTTTGCATTTGTAAGGTGCAAAGCAGCGGGGGCGGATTCCGCGTGCTGGAAAGGGCTTGACTGTATTACGGGGAGAGAGAGAGAGAGGGAGAGATCATAAGAACGGCTCTTGCTTTTTTCTTGCAAGGGAGAGAGCCTTGCTTTTTTCTTGCAAGGGAGAGAGCTGCCACCACCACCTCCTCCTCCCCCTCCTCCCGAGTGAGTCTCCCCCTCAGTTTCCCCTGAAGGATCTTCCGTCGCTTTCGCCTTCTCCCTACATCTTCCCTCTGTTAAAATCCCCCCCACACACACACACACACTTATTTTC
This sequence comes from Hydrophis major, assembly GCA_033807585.1. Taxonomy (NCBI): domain Eukaryota; kingdom Metazoa; phylum Chordata; class Lepidosauria; order Squamata; family Elapidae; genus Hydrophis; species Hydrophis major. The sequence goes on along the minus strand of CM066328.1, from coordinate 292,314,306 downwards.
GGTCGGATAGATTTCGTGTCTGAGCATTCTCACATGGCGGTGGGTCATTTTTTTTTCAGAGGGGAATCTGACTCGAGTATATACGGTAAGTCAAAACCTGTCCTTGCATCATTTTTTTAATTGTTCAGATGACAGATGCTAGCCCAAATTTATTCTGCTCAAAATCCTCATAGGATCAAAATGCTCTCGTTTGTTCCCACCAGAATTCCTGGCAGACTTTGATTTAATTTGAAGCATGGCATCAGCTTGCTTCGCATTATTGAAAAATTTCATTATTTTTTTTTTGCTGTCTCATACTAAGTAATGTTTGAAGATAATGTTGCAACATGTAATGTTTCGTATCCCTTATGAATTTGTTGTTATGCCTTCTGATCAGCTAAGTCTTCCTTCAAATATAATGACTAATCTGGAAGTAGCCTGCAATAATAATTAGCACCATGAATTTTGCTAGGAAACTGATATGGGTGTTTCAATATTGTTCCAGAGGTGCTTTATCCAGGAAGTCCAGTTGCCTCTTAAAAAGCACCTTTGAAATAACCATGACCTGGATGACTGAGCCCTATAGAATGTTTCAATAGTTAAAATTAATATGCTAGCAATATTGATATTTTTCCTATTAGATTATTCTGGATTATTTAAATTTCCCATCTTTCCATTCTGAAATCTGATTAAAGTTTGCCACATCTGTAATAATTATGTTTACTCAGCAGTTGCAAAACATGGCCATTGTTTCATGTACACTGAATATCTGTTCTTCCTCCTCCCTTGGCAGCTGCATGAACTAAATATCCATATTGAAGCTTGAAAATATAAAATTAATGAGTTTAGCCATGCAGCATACTCATTCTGTTTTCTAGTTAGACCAGAGGTAGCCAACCTTTTTATACCTACTGCCCACTTTTGTATCTCTGTTAGTAGCAAAATTTTCGAACTGCCCACCAGTTCCACAGTAATGGTGATTTATAAAGTAGGGGACCGAATCCCTACTGCCTACCATGAAAGCTGGAACGCCCACTAGTGGGCAGTAGGGACCAGGTTGACTACCACTGAGTTAGACTAAAGCATTTTTGTGGTGTGTTGAAAAGCATCAAAACTTGGCCTGCCTGTTCTGGAACAGAAATTATCATTTGCAAACAAGCAAGCAAAGAAGCAGAGGAGTGTGTATATTTTGTTGTGATCAGTAATGAGAAGAAATGCTTTTCAAATTATAATACAACCTTGTTTTCTCTAAAATAAGTTCTGCTGTATTAAATATGTGTTTAGGGTAGCAATATTCATTATGTCATTATGCTTTTGTAGATCAACATTGTAAGATGTCTCATGATTATTTGTTCCACTTCAATCCTGCCCTTCTGTGTGGAGCTCAAGAGTATTTGAATGCCTGTCTATTGAGGTGGAGAATAATATACAATTGTGTGGTTGGATCTGATCTTACCTCTCACATAGAGTAGAGCCACTAAAATCTAGTAATTTATTATAAAGTTGCCCAATTGGTTTCCATAACTCTGTTCAAAGAATGACTACTCCAGGTATTTTAAATTTAAGATAACTGAGAAAGACAACCAGTCTTGTCCAAGATTATCTAATATGTTTTGATGTGGATTACATTTATATTTTGTGGACGCTCTATCCACCAGAACAAACATTTCCAGAAAAATATTAATCAGGAAAAAAAATCCTAATGGTCTTTTCTGATTGGGGGCTGATATTAGATGTTTATGAACTTATATATGTAAGTTCGATGTTTTTCCCAGAGGCAGGTTTATTTGCACTACTGAAATAGCTGAACTTGAACAGATGTAGTAATTCATTGTTACATTATTAGTCTCATCAACAGTGCATTTTTAGTTTAAAAAAGGATTGTGGAAATATTTTTTTGAAAAACTTCTCTATTCCATCTCTTGGATATCCATTATGCTATACCAATTCTCCTACAGATGGTAGAGTGCTCTTTTCAGTATTTGTACATTTTTCATAAATGCATGTTGTTTTTTCAAAAAATACCCTGTATACTGTGCAGCATACCTGTATATTGTGACCCTGTATATTGTGGAGTATATTGAAATTGTGTTCTAAAGCAAAGCTCTTAGTGATCTTAGAGAGCTATATTTTGCAATATTCCTGTTCTCTCTTGCCTTTTTGGCAAATCTCAAATCAGAAGACTTTGAGTGACATTGTAATAATCTGCAAGTACAGATTGCATTTTCTCTGTTAATGAGTCAGTGTGACCTTCTTTCCATTTTTCATTAGACAAGGGTCTTTTAGGTCACAAGATTTTGTTATAAAGAGAGATTGTGTCCCAGCATCAATCTTTCTAGAAATTAACCTTATACCTCTGCTTATAAAATAATCTCCCAGCTGAAGTATTAAATACTTTTAAGTGTTCTAATTCAAAGTAAGTTCCCCAACTCATTAAAAATAAAAAGGGCACATTGCTTTCATGCAGGACAGATTTTCACTTTTCAAAAAGAGAAGTTACTCAAACACTTTTGTTTTATCTGTTTTATATGCTTAAACCAATTGATTCTGAAGGACTTAAAGTAGCTTCTAATTGTAGCTAACATTCAGGGTGAGTTCTTTGAATTGGACATGAAAGTGAGGAATTGTGTGCTCCTGGTTTTCTACATGTTAATGGTATGTGTGCCCACACTTCCTGGGAAGAAACCCATTTGTCTGTATGAGCATACAGATGCGCACACACACACTTTTGTTTGTGAGCCTTCTAAAAATGTCAGCAGTTTCCTACAAGCAGCTCTTGCTGACTCACACTCGACTGCAGCACAGCCTACCTTAATTTAAGTCATCTGCAGTAGGAGAGTACCCACCTGAAGATTCTTGTGAGAGAAGTGCTTTGTTGCTGAAAGAAATTATTTATACTGCCGTAGCTTCCTTCCTCATTGAATAATGCCCTACATTTTATAGTGTAGTTCCCCCCGCCTTTTTTTTCCCCTCAACAAGGTTGCTGTTGGGCTGTGTGTTTGGAGCAAAAATCTGCTGTGCCCCTTCTGGAATGTCACTTACAGTCAAGTTTCATGTAATGGGGCTTAAATGTGTTTGTACTATGGGCAATTGGTGACAGCTGTCCTGAATTTGACTAAGGAATACACAATTGACAGAGGTCTAAAGTGAGTATTATCTTTCAGAGTGGACCTCTTTCAAATCTATTTATCCTATTCACACTTCAGAATTGTAGATGTGTTAGAGGTAGATGTTCTGTTATGCTAAACTAATAAAGTGCAAGAAATTTTGTATTTATACTTAAGAATGCACATACATAACACACTTTCAGGGGGGAACATTGTATAGCAAGGAATAGAATTGATGGATTTGCACAACAGTCTTTATTTAGCTCACAAGCGCTATAACCACAAGATAATTATGAATTGTTACTGCTCTTTTTCTTTGGCCTTATCTCCCCCTTTTGATCCTAGTATGTTTTTTTCATTTGTTACCATAATGGTCCTGACACGTAGACTTCCAAATGAAGAATTGCACATCTGAATGTAATTTTAGGACACTTAGAAGGTTTTTATTCTTAGCATTCATCTGTTCACATGCTTGAAAACTCCTGGGGCTTTTTCCGAGCCCATGTTTTCCACAAGAAGGAGCCATTAGATTTGTGTGCATGTGAGAAAACACTTTTCAAGACAGCCTACAATACAAAATGTTGATATAAAAAATAATAATAAAATATGGCCTGCAGGAAACAGGCACTAGAACAGGGGTGCCCAACCCCGAGGTAGTGGCCCATTACCGGGTCGTACTCTGTTCAAAACTGGGTCGTGTGAGCAGGGCGACATATCCGTGCACTGTTTGACTTGTATGAGCAGCAGGCCAGCATGGAGGTTGCTTGTGCAGGCCTGTTCTCCTCCCCCACACTGGGCCACCAAGCCATAAAAGTTGTGGACCACTGCACTAGAACGTTTTTCTGCTTTTAGTGGGCCTAGGCAGCAATTGGAACTATAGGTCTAATTCTAACTGACTGCAATAGATTAAAACTAAGTATCCTTACACTCGTGTGGCGTCACCTTCAGTAGTTATTTAGCAGTCTTTTTCACATAATCATATGAAGAATTTGCACTGCTTACTCTTAGTTATAAAGCTGTAAATCACCAAGGTCTTGGGTTTTATTTTGTTTCAAATGAACTAGCATGATATAATATTTTAAAACAAAGAATAGTAGATTTTTAAAAAAAAACAAAGTTTTATTTGGGTGTTTCACACACAAAATACAAGTAAAACATCTTTTTTGAAAATAGCATGGTCCCGGGTTGAACTTCTTTATATAGACACAAAACTCAATTTCATGCTCCTTTTTGTATTCTATTCCATATCTTATACTATTTTACATTTTCTATATAGTTTTTCCCTTCTTTTAATTTTCTCAATTTTATTTTGATTATCTCACCTCAATTCAAATCATTATATTTATACTTTGTCTGTTCTGTTTCAATTTCATATTATCTTTTCTCATTAAACATGATGTGTGCCGTATTTATGTAACTGAGATAGATAGTATATCTTACTATATGTAATTTTTATGATATGCATACAAATAATTGCAAAATGTTTGTGGTGTTGTTACCATATTATCTTTGCATGCATTCATAATTGAAGAGAACCAAAGTAACAATGTATTTGTTCTATAGATTTTGTTTCAGCAATGACTGAAAATGGAATCTAATAGCGTAATTACTAGTTTCATCAATTTTACTATTTTTTTCTGATTTATAAGTATCCTGTTTCTTTGTTGCTTAAAATAGAATTAGTTAGATAGGATTGTACATTGGATTCATTGTGTCTACCAATCAGCCGGCTGGAAACTGAAAATGTTTTTTGTTTATTGTCTGTAAACACAATATATAATAAATGGAAGTTTTACACATCAGGTGGAATATGACTTTAAGATGTTCTCAATAGGTGCTTCTTATGTGACAATATGTTCCAAATCACATTTGCCCTTCAAATCCAGATCTCTACCCAGCCTTTATCTTTGAGGTAAGCATTATTTTATGGTTTAGTCAACAAAATTGCTTGATCCAAAGAAGCAGAGGAATATTTCTTGTTACTAGTCTGTTTTGATACACTTTATGAATGAATGGAAGGGAAATATAAGTATTGAGAATTGTGGAAGAAAAGGAATTCTTGGTTTCTGCTGATACATATGACTGATTGGTTTCAGAAGGTTTTTCTACTTCTAAAAATAAATCCATGCAAAATTTTCATAATCTGTGGTAAAAACTCATAGAGAAGGTTGGAAAACCTGATAAAAACATTTTATTTAAAACAAAGCATTCAGTAACTTCTACATTGTGTAGGTAAATATGTTTATTCCATGGCATTTAAATAATATATCACTTTCTCCATTCACTGCTTTAAATATCTTTTTCTTAGATCTCTTTTTTTGTTTGTTATAAATGGTGGCTGGAGAAAATAGTGCATACTGTTTGGGAACAGGAAAGAAATCAGCCAAAATATTTTCAAGGCACTAGAGAGGCACATTTGACTCATTGAATATCCTCCATACTTTGCACATGTCTTTGTATGTGAATGCTTTTGAGTCCTTTCCTTTCTATTTGGATAGAAACAGCTTGTTTTTAACTAGATGCTGTTTGTCTGCATCAAGTAGAACATCAGTTAGCAATTTGAAAATTGCTGGTAAGCAGAACATTCATCTATAGTTGCCTGGTCCTTCCCCTTTTGTTGGATTTTTCATTATCAGATAGGTTTTACCAGATGTTAACCAATCTTCAGTTTCACATCCTTACATTATAATGTTAAATATATGTTGTTGTGAGTGTAGGCCAGTCAGTTGTTTCAACCAAAAATCATGCAGTTCATCTTCATCTAGTACTGACCAACTCTTGATCTTCCTTGTCATTCTCCATAGAGCTGCTACGAGCATCCAGAGTGGGAGGTGCTCCAGTCTTCACTCTTACAGGCTGAGCTATAATTGAGGAACGCTCCTCCTCCTCCACGTGACTCCTCCGTAGCGTTCCCCAGTTTTAATTCAGCCTCGCAAGAGACAGGCAGCACTAGCAAGTTCTCCTTGACCGATTCAGGATTTTTTTCCTTTTTTCTCAATATTTCAGGTTTGATTGTTTTGTTTGTCCTCCTTGGTCCCTGCGTGTTTGATTCGTCTTAAGTAGGTGAGAGGAGCATTTTTTCGCCCCTCAGGGGGGAGATACAGGGGTTTAGCAGCCTTTCACCCCCCCATCCACCCCTTCCGTTCCGTTCTCTGCCACTGTTAAGCCGTCCTGCCTTTTAGCAGCAGCTTGTTTTTGCGCTCTTCTTTGCACTCTGTTGTGCCTTCCCCCCACGAACACCTTAGAGAGAAGGTGAGCTCTCTTCTCCTTAGCCCCTCGTTTCACCTGCTTTAAGGCTAGTTTGGTTTTGTTTGAAGGGCTCTTCGGTCTCTAAGTCTTCGTGCCAGACCCGGCAGCCATTTTGGACGTGCCTCGTGGCCAGCCACCATTTTGTTGATTGTGATCTTGCTGCGGTGATTTTGGAGGTTCAGCAGGACCGGCAGGTCTGCTAGAGCCTAATTATTTAGGTGGTATTGTGGTTCTGTGCCCTGTTGCCCCTTTATTAACACTTGTTGGCTATTCCCGCAGCCCATTCAGAGGCTAAGGCACCAACTTGCCATTTTGTTTGGGAGGCTGCCTCGGGAGGCCCTTGTTTCTCTTTTTGTTGTTATTTCTGGCCTCAGCGTTCATTGGTTTCATTGGCTAATTAGAATTATTTCTTCATCTTTTTCTAATTCCTAAAAAATTTTTTTTTTTGCTTTCAATTGGCATACCCCCTCAGCAATCCAGTTCGATTAGGCCCTTTTTTGGTCTCCTCCCTCTAAAAAATAAAATAAAATAAAGAATAAAAAAAATTTCAATATTAATAATTATAACAATAATACAACAAAAAAAATTTTTTTCCAAAAGGGGGACGCGGCTTAACCTTAGGACATCCGGCCTTGGTGATATGTCGAATTTCTTGGCGTGCCAACTGCCTCATTGATTATTATCACTCTGTATTTCATTCCTCATTATGGCAGAGGACAATCCAAGAGGTCCTTCCTTGAAGGCCAAGTCAAAGACGCACCATTTGCGCAAATGGACCAAGGAGTCCTCCAAAGCTTCTCAAAGGGACACCTTAAGGCGCCACAAGGTTTTGGAGAAGGAGTTTGACAAATGTTCCAGGGATTCACAATCTGTTCCCCCAGCTCTTCCCTCCCCTTCTGTCTCTACTCAACCCCCCCCTCTGCCAGACCACCTCTCTTTTTCCAGGTGCAGTTCACCCAACCGGAGCCTCCAAGCCACTCGGACACCTGAGGCTACATTCACACCGACCGCCGCTGGCCTGCGCCCAGAGGGACCATCCACAGACATTATTCTAGACAATATTAGAGAATGGATGCAGCAGGCCATCCGCCAAGGAATCGCGGAAGGTATCCAACAGTTGTCCAGACCAGCTCCCCAAGCGATGGCACCCGAGGTCAAATCTGTTTCTGGAAGATCCCTCCCCAGACCAGAACCTCACCATGGGCAGGTACTTTCCCAAAGGGAGCTCCCCTTCCTGGAAGGGGGGGGGCGGAGGAGGAGGAAGAGGAAATGGGCTTTGAACCCTTCAGGGAAGAGGAAGAATCAGATAGGGGGTCCCTACACTATTCTGAACCCCTCTTAGAAATGGATCCGATGGAAGGAGAGATGTCAGAGGATGAGGGCATTTCTCCTGACCAGCCCGCTTTCGTAAGCCTGTTCAAGCCTCATTTGTTCAAGTCCTTGCTATTCAAGGCGAAAAATATCTTGGGCCTGATATCCCAGTCTCCTTCTGAGTCCTCCCCAGCAGCCTCTGGAGACCAGGAGGATTCTATTTTCAAGCAGCCGGTCGTAGAGACCGAAGTCATTCCTACACCACCCATTTTCTCCGACTTAGTGACAAGACAGTTGGCCTCATCAGAGCCCCCCCCCCCAGTCAGGACAAGAGATTTTTTAATCTCAATGCGGATTTCTCTGCTTTGTTAGACACCCCAGAGGTGGACGATCCCATAGTGTGGCTAGCATCATCCTCTAACGCAACTGATGCTCTGGAAGCACTAAAGCCAGAGGACAAGCGGGCCGAGTTGGCACTACGTCGAGCACACCAATCCGATGCTAGGGCCATTCGATCAGCCACAGCCGCATCTTTTTTCACCCGATCTTCCATTAGATGGCTCCGTCAGTTGAAGCAGCATGTCCTCCCATCCAACACCAGGCCTCACCAGGACATTGCCAAGCTTACAGCCGCAGCCGAATATGCAGCCGATGTTACCTTCCACTCTGTAAAATTCTCCTCTCGGGCTATCTCTTCACATGTTACAGCCTGGCGCCTGCTTTGGCATAAACACTGGCAGGCGGATATTAAGAACAAGGCTAAATTGGCTTCTGCTCCCAACTCGGGAGGCAAATTATTTGGTCCGGCCCTGGAACCATTGTTGATGGAAAGTCGGAATGAAAAGAAATTCCTCCCGTCTCTTTTTCGTAGACAAGAGTCCAGAGTGTCCCATCCCTTTCGAAGGGGCTTCTTTCGTACCTCCTTTCAGACACGCTTCTCCCCCAGTTTTCAGAGAGCCCCGCCGTTTCGGCCAGCCTATCAGGACCAGGGTGACACAGGTGACAGGAACAGGAGGGGGGTCAGCTACAGGAGACCCTTCTGGGGTACAGGAAATAGAGCGCCCCGGCGCCCCAGATAGGCCTTCAACTGCTTATCCCATTGGTGGAAGCCTCAAATACTTCGCCGGCCAATGAGAATCATCCACTTCTGATTTTTTGGTTAGGGACACTGTTAAATTTGGCCTTTCCCTTCAATTTCAGTCCCCCCCCCCCGGAGCATTTCATGGTTTCTCCTCTTTCCAGAGACTGTAATAAGCGCGCTCTCATAGAAGCCACTATCAAACACCTCTTGGAAATCGAGGCCATACAGCCCGTACCACCCTCACAGTGAGGAAAGGGGTTCTACTCCCATCTCTTCCTAGTTCCTCTACACTCCGGAGGTTGGAGGCCTATTCTAGATTTGAAGAGGCTCAATCATTATGTTGTCCGTCATAAGTTCAAGATGCATACACTTTAGTCCATTTTGCAGGGCACCAGAAAGGGAGACTGGCTCACTTCCATTGACCTCTCAGACGCATACCTTCACATTTCCATTCATCCTTCATTTTTCAAATTCCTGAGATTTTGCAACAATGGCCAACATTTTCAGCACATGGCCCTTCCCTTTGGTTTAGCCTTGGCCCCGAGGACCTTTATCAAGGTGCCGGCAGAGCTAGCGGCTCACCTCAGAAATTTCCCCATCTGCATTCACTGCTATCTGGATGACATCCTCATCCTCTCCCCCACCTGACGCCAAGCAGAGAGGGACACTAGAACCACCGTCTCGGTGCTTCAGGCCCATTGTCTCCTTGTAAATTGGGAGAAGAGTCAGCTTACCCCTTCCACCAGAATAGCCCACTTAGGGGCAGTGATTGACTCAGGCGAAGGGAAGGTCTTCCTTTCCCCTGAAAGGTTCCGCAGCATCCAGAAAGCGATCAGGGACATTAGATGGGCAAGAAAAGCTTCATTGTTGGACTTATCCAAGTTACTTGGCAAAATGGTCTCATGTATATCCATTGTTCCCTGGGCCCGGCTACATTCCAGATCTTTGCAGTGGTTCCTGCTACCTTATCAGCATTCCTGAAGGAGCAATTCAAGAGCTGTGGTGAAGGTTCCTCCAAAGGTTCTTGCTTCACTCCTCTGGTGGACCAGACCCGCTACCAACAAGGGACATCTTTTCAAGGAGCCCCAAAGGGTCACCCTCACAACAGACACCAGCCTATCCGGATGGGGGCCCCACATCCATTCTCTTTCAGCTCAGGGAACTTGGTCAGCAACCGAGCAACGCTGCAGCATCAATTGGCTAGAGCTCCACGCAGTATACCTGGCCTTATGCACCTTCCTCCCACAAGTGCGAGGGCGCCATGTACTGATCCTGACGGACAACACTACGACCAAGGCTCACATCAACCGTCAAAGGAGCACTCACTCCATCCACCTCATGAAGGAGGCCGAGCAGCTCTGTTGCTGGGCAGAGGCCAACCTCTTATCCATCAGTGCAGAACACATCTCGGGGGTTTCAAACATCCAGGCAGACTGGATGAGCAGGGCCACCTTAGATCAGTCGGAATGGCACCTGCACCCCTCCCTGTTCAAGGAGGCCTCAGCGATATTCGGTCAACCACTGGTGGACCTGTTCGTGACACCACTCAGTGCCCAGACACCGAGATTCTTCTCACGGTACCTCACCAAGGGAGCAGAGAACCCCAACGTCCTACGTTGCCCCTGGCTCACAGGGCTTCTATACGCCTTCCCCCCTCCCATTAATTCCCAAGGTGATCCAAAGGTTGATTCTCGAGAGGGCGGAGGTTCTTCTGGTTGCCCCATACTGGCCCAGGAGACCGTGGTTTGCAGATCTTCGCAGCCTTTCAGTGGCCCCTCCTTGGAGGATTCCACCAGAGAGGGTTTCGCTGTCCCAGGGACCTCTTCAGCATCCAAATCCACAGTGGCTTCAGTTAGCCGTCTGGAGGTTGAGTGGGAGCATCTAAAAAATGAAGGCTTGTCCAACCAGGTCATCAACACCATCCTGGCAGCAAGACGGCCTTCGACCACCCGTATATATAATGCAACCTGGAGCATTTTTTGTAAATGGTGCCACAAGTCCCTCGTCAATCCACTCTCCCCATCAATTGCACAAATTCTGGCCTTCCTGCAAGACGGGCTGGACAGGGGCATCTCCCCCAATACCTTGAGAAGGCAAGTTGCAGCCTTATCAACTTTTGTCTCTGGCTACTCTTCTGGCTCGCTTTCACACCACCCTCGTATCTGAGCCTTCCTTAGAGGTGCCACCAATCTGCACTCTCCCGTAATTCACAGATACTCGATCTGGGACCTTAATAAGGTACTCACGGCGCTTACTAAACCTCCCTTTGAACCGCTAAGGGAGGCATCACTTCAGTTCCTTACGTTCAAAGTGGTTTTTCTTGTGGCAGTCACCTCTGCACAACAGATATCTGAAATAGCAGCTCTGTCCGTTAGAAAGGATCTATGCGTTTTTCACGCTGATCGAGTGGTCTTGCGACTAGATCCTTCCTTCCTGCCCAAGATCAACTCGGCCTTCCACAGATCACAGGAACTAATTCTTCCTAATTTTTGCCCCAGGCCTTCTCGAGAAAGGGAAAGGCAGTGGCATACTCTTGATGTCCGACGGGCACTTCATATCTATATCAATCGCACTCACCCTATCAGGAAGTCAGAGTCATTGTTCCTGTCATTTCAACCAAAGATGCTGGGTTTCAAAGTATCCCTGTCTAATGTGGGCCGTTGGATCAGAGCTACAATATCCAAGGTCTATTTATCCCAGGCGCTTCCTGTTCCTAGTGGAATAACCGCTCATTCTACAAGGAGTGCGGCTACCTCAGCAGCCTGGGCTACTCAAGCATTGACACATGATATCTGCCGAGCGGCTACCTGGGCGTCCCCATCACCCTTTATTCGCCATTACAAAATCAATGTCTTTGCTTCGGCAGAAGTGTCCTTTGGCAGTCGAGTCCTTCAACAAGTGGTGAGAGAACCGGAGGATATTCTGAGCCAGACGGAGTCCCTCCCGTAGGATAGGCCAAGCTTTGGTATGTCCCACTCTGGATACTCGTAGCAGCTCTATGGAGAATGGGCATTGGTGCTTACCTGACACGCCCTTTCTCGTCGAGCTGCATAGAGCATCCAGCCCCACCCTAATTGGTCCGTCTGGTGGGGGATCCTGTTTCGGCCAATGATTCAGACTGTTTATAGTTAAGAATTGTACATTAGTTAAGATGAGGAGATAGCTGTTGGTTTTCTCGTCTTTGTAAAACTGGGGAACGCTACGGAGGAGTCACGTGGAGGAGGAGGAGTGTTCCTCAATTATAGCTCAGCCTGTAAGAGTGGAGCACCTCCCACTCCGGATGCTCTACGCAGCTCGACAAGAAAGGGCGTGTCAGGTAAGCACCAACGCCCATTTTCTCCTCCATTTTGCTGTTATTACAAGTATGTTCATTTCAGCTTCTTTTATATACTTATCCACCTCCTTTATCCAAGCTGCATTCTTGTTGCATTTCTTTGGGTTGTCCCATAACTGCACCCAAAACTGCACTGTTTCTTCCATGTCAAATGTTGACTGATTCACTACAGTCTCTCCTTTGATGAATTGGTAGAAACATTTTTGGATTGGATTGAAATTGAATATTTTGCCTGTAGTGCATTATTATTACTTTAACTTCCTTTTGTGCAAGTCCTGCAAGGATCCAGTTGGAGTGGAGTAAAAGGGCCCAAGGGCAGGATGGGAGGAGATAGGCAGGAGGGTGTTGTAGTCTTTCTGTGATTAGTTACAAGGTTGAATGACCATGAGGTGTTGCAGCGGCCATAATTTTGAAACTGGGTCATGTAGCTTTTTAGGATCCATTGTAATTTTGAATGGTTGCTAAGTGACCAACTGTAAGTCAAGGACTACCTGTAGTCTGTTAAAGCCCAATGTAAATAAGACACACTTTAGGATCAGTTATGATTGGAAAATACTTTTTATTATGGTATTTTGATATATTGGTTTATTTAAATAGCTACATATTGCACTATTGAAGTTGAAGTTCTTGTTGCCTTAATTCATTATGATTTCTTCTTTATATGGATTGCATATAAATTTAATTAATGAATAAAAATAAAATAAAAATGGAGAGTATCAACCACAATGAATATGAGCAAGATAAAATTGCTTAATTTAACATAATTTTGTTTCATTATATTTTTGATGCTTTTAAATTGGTCATGCAGTGTATTTTCAAAATTATTCTGTGTGTTCAGCCACATTTTTTTCAGCATGTTTAGATATTGTATCCTTTAAGGGAAAGGCCAATATGGGATAATAAACAGAATCTTGATTTAGATTGGTGAGACCCAGATTCAAGTTCTTACTCTAATAATGAAGCTCATTTATCTTAGCCTAATTTGCATCACAAATTGGTTACTGGAATAAAAATGAGAAGTCGAGAACTGTATATGCTATTTTGATCTTGTGGAGGCAAATAGGATATAAATAAAATATGTAAAGCTATTAAATGGGTAAACGGCTATTATGGGTATTGTTTGGCTATTATTTAGGAATAAAAGCTCCGGATTTCTGTGTGCCTTAAGTATGGGAAGGTCTGGATACAATTCTGGGTGTAATAGAGTACACTGAGCAGTAGCCATGCTTATTTAATTGTAATATTTTAAAATAAAGAATTGTAGAATTTTTATGAATGCTTTGATTTGCTTTAGGGCAATGTTTCAGAATAAAGTTATTTTATTTTTCTCCAAATAGGTGAGATAATTGTCTAAATGTGTGTTTCATTTTTTGTTTTATTCTCTAAACACTGCTATAACAAACCACTTGCACTTCTTGTTTCAACTGTTACATTAACTATGAAAATAATTATATTCAAGAATGTGTGTTTTCTTAAATCTCAATATTATGATAAACTTGCTGAAATAAGATAAAGGAATTTGTTTGAAAAAGACATACCCTAACATTAAAAAATTGATTTGTTGACTTTACTTGATTTGTTGAGTTAATTACTGGAAAGCTGCTAGTGATAGAAACTAGACATAAACAATAGTAAAAAAAAATTACCGTATATACTCGAGTATAAGTCGACCCAAATATAAGCCGAGGCACCTAATTTTACCACAAAAACTGGGAAAACTTATTGACTCGAGTATAAGCCGAGGGTGGGAAATGCAGCAGCTACTGGTAAATTTCAAAAATAAAAATAGATACTAATAAAATTACATTAATTGAGGCATCAGTAGATTAAATGTTTTTGAATATTTATTTCAAAGAAAAACAGATTAATCAATTTGGGAAACGATCTCACTATCATGAAAGGTTTAATTGATTCACTAACCCAAAAGAAGATGACGATGACAGTGGGAGGCAGGAGTCACTCTCTCCCTTGCAAAAAAAAAACAAGAGCCGTTCTTATGATCTCTCTCTCTCTCTCTCTCTCTCCCCGTAATATAGTCAAGCCCTTTCCAGCACACGCGATCTGCCGCCGCCGCTTTGCACCCTGCAAATGCAAAATCCCGGGGTTTTTGCATTTGCAAGGTGCAAAGCGGCGGGGGCAGATCCCGCGTGCTGGAAAGGGCTTGACTGTATGACGGGGAGAGAGAGAGAGATCATTAGAACGGCTCTTGCTTTTTTCTTGCAAGGGAGAGAGTGACTTCTGCCTCCCACTGTCATCGACATCTTCTTTTGGGTTAGTGAATCAATTAATTTGGGAAATGATCTCACTATTATGAAAGTCAGTGTTCTCTGCCAGTGGGGCATTTGGAAGAAAGTGCCCCGCGGCATATCCACGCGCGTGTAAGGGGAATCAGAAATCCCTGCGTTCAATGCCTAGGACAGCAGAAGAGAAAACGCAGCTGTGAGCAAATACTAGGAAAACCTGATTGATCAGAAGGAAGGAGGCAAAAGAGGGAGGGGTGGTGGTGGACGGAGGTCCCACTGGTATTTGTGAAACACTTGGTCGGCAGCGCTTAAAGTCAATGTCCTCGCTCCCACCTACCCAAAGCCACGAAGTCCCCCAATTGCGCAGCCCAGAATCACCCTCCCCTCGGGGCAGCAACGACGCCCGGTATTTCCCAAGATGAAGCTCCGCTGTGCAATGAAAGCGCCCTGGCTCTAGGCTCGCGGGTTCAGAAAACAACGCGAGGCGAGGTCGCTTCGGCTCCGCTGAGCTTCGTTTCCTAGCTGCTTTCAGTCTGCTCGGGAGGAGGAGGAGGAGGTGGTGGCGGCAGCTTGCGTTGTTTTCTGAGCTCTAGGCCACCACCTCCTCCCCCTCCTCCCGAGCGGACCGAAAGCTGCTAGGAAACGAAACTGAGCTGAGCCTAGGGCTCAGAAAACAATGCGAGGTGAGGTTGCTTCGGTTCCGCTCAGCTTCGTTTCCTAGCTGCTTTCAGTCTGCTCAGGAGGAGGGGGAGGAGGTGGTGGCGGCAGCTTGCGTTGTTTTCTGATCTCTAGGCCACCACCTCCTTCCCCTTCTCCCGAGCGGATTGAAAGCAGCTAGGAAACAAAGCTGAGCGGAACCGAAGCGACCTCGCCTCGCGTTGTTTTCTGAGCTCTAGGCTCAGCTCAGCTTCGTTTCCTAGCTGCTTTCAGTCCGCTCGGGAGGAGGGGGAGGACGTGGTGGCGGCAGCTTGCGTTGTTTTCTGAGCTCTAGGCCACCACCTCCTCCCCCTCCTCCCGAGAGGACTGAAAGCAGCTAGGAAACGAAGCTCAGCGGAACCGAAGCGACCTCGCCTCGCGTTGTTTTCTGAGCTCTAGGCTCAGCTCAGCTTCATTTCCTAGCTGCTTTCAGTCCGCTCGGGAGGAGGGGGAGGACGTGGTGGCGGCAGCTTGTGTTGTTTTCTGAGCTCTAGGCCACCACCTCCTCCCCCTCCTCCCGAGAGGACTGAAAGCAGCTAGGAAACGAAGCTCAGCGGAACCGAAGCGACCTCGCCTCGCGTTGTTTTCTGAGCCTAGAGCCAGGGCACTTTCATTGCACGGTGGAGCCTCTTGTCTAGGGAAACACCGGGCGTCGTTGCTGCCCCCTGAGGGGAGGGCAATTCTGGGCTGCGCGATTGGGGGACTTCGTCTCTTTGGGTGGGTGGGTGGATGGGAGCGAGGATGGACAGAGTCCATGAAGTGGGGCTTGCCTGCAGGAAAGCAGCTGCCCAGCTCCAGAGCTCCACACCATTTTTTTTTTCAGAGGGGAATCTGACTCGAGTATAAGCCGAGGGCGGTTTTTTCAGCACAAAGAATGGGCTGAAAAACTCGGCTTATACTCGAGTATATACGGTACTCTCCCTCCCTCCCTCCTTCCCTCCCTCCCCCCCCTCTCTCACACACACACAAACAAACACACACACCTCTGACAAAGTTATAAATTTGTATTAAAATATTAGTAGGAATATAATGGCTGATCCAGAAGAGTAAAAGTTTAGATTACTGTGCAATCTAAGTTAAATTCTAAAACCATTTTTAAACAGGGTATATATTATTCAGATCAATGGCCTAACTTTCTGACATTGAACTTCATGCAATATACTTTTTTACGTTTATATAATCAAATCAGGTAGGGCAGCAAAATAAGTTTGTGATCTTTAATTGTTTACGTTTATATAATCAAATCAGGTAGGGCAGCAAAATAAGTTTGTGATCTTTAATTGTTTCCTAGTAGATAACAAGATTTAGGACAGGAATTTAGGTCAGATTTGGTCCATATTTTCAAAGAAGCAAATCTAGGAGTAATCAGTAAGTCTGCACATAAGATGAGATGTTAGTGTCATGAGTTGTCTAAGTTTAAAAATAAACATGGTGTAGAAGTTAGAACTAAGTATTAATCTTAGTGGAGATGAAAGATATGTATTATTTTAAATATCTTAATTGTTTGATGCTCCTGAATTAAAAGATGAAACCATCCCAGCATTCATGAATTGAGAGGCCAGGTTATGATGTTTGTGAGTCCTCCTCAAAATTTGAATGGCATTTATAGTCTTTAGGAGGGTAATTAAGTAGAGCCTGTTTACTTATGGAGCTTTTGACATTTAGGATGCAATAACATTTCAAGTTCTGGGATAGAATAATGGTAGTATACCACATTTTTTGTTATGTATCTTACACATTTATTTGAATTTTGTAAATTGCCCACAGTTCTTGTGAAGTCAGTGGTATATAAATATCATATACACATACATGTATACATTTTGTTATAATGGTCCTCAACTGGTGTATGTTCATATTTACCTGTAAGTGAGTGAGATATGACAGAGTGAGATGACACACAGTATAACTCAGACTCAATATGGAAGCAGATGTGATGAAGGTCAAAGTGTTTTATTGGAGGAAAAGGAATGGATTTATTTATCTGTAATACAGATGCCTGATGTACAGGTAGTCCTCATTCAGCAACCCCTCGCAATTATCATGGTAATGAAAACATTATTACTAATCCTCACATTTTCAGTCTTCTCAGGTTATATCAGCTTTATTTTGTAAAACTGTGATGTTTCACTTAGTGACAACTTCATTTAATGATCAAGGTGCTGGTCCTAGTTGTGGTCACTAAGCAAGGACTACCTGTGTTGTACACAAGTAATGAATACAAAAATCAGACAAAGAATAATTATTTTGCATTTCCCCTCCTTGTCTAATTTAGCATGCTTCAGATGTATTGAACTACAACTCCTAGTATTTCCAGGCAGCTAGATCCATGCATCTCTGGAAGGGTGCCAAGCTGTAGCAGATTGAGAGAATCACAGTTCTGTCTTTCGTTATTTTTCTTCTGCCTCTCCCAGTTCTCTATTTTGTAGGTTGAATTCAAGTAGGATGTGTGAAACATTAATTTGTCTTTCTCATATAATTGTTTATCTGCCAATTGAGGTTTCTTCTACCTGGTGGAATCTAATGACTAATACTTAAATTTAACCACAAAGCTCTTAAGTGGAGAGATAGAAGTATGAAGAAAACAAACAATATTCAGTTATTCCAGTTTATGGTTGTAAAACTGGCACGTTTGAAAATTGAGTTATAGTATAATTCCATCTTTAAAACTGATGATTAAGACAATAGATGAAATATCTGCCAGTGTATGGAAGTTTATGCAGTCTTTATCATGTATATTTATCATCTTCCTTTAACTTGTACTTTTCCACTTCAAGAATTTTGTTTGCCGTTATTATGTATATTTTTCTTTAAGTTAAATCACCTGGTGCTAATCATATTAATAAAATGGCCTAAAAGCTACAGTGCATTGAAGAATATTATAAATTCTAAAAAGCAGAATTTAGTAAAAAATAACAAAAACAAAATGTACAGAAAACAAAAATGGAAACAAAAAAGATTGAAAAACTTGACTATCGGATATTTGGAGATCAGAAAATAGCTTGCTTTCTGACTAATACTTTTTCACTTTCAATATTTCTGTTTTTTCCTTGTACATCTCCTCTTTTAGTTGATTCCTCAAAAGTAGTAGATTTACCAGTCAGTTATTCCTATGGGCCTATATATTCAGTTTTTTAAATTTCACTTGCTAAATCCAGCCTACAAAAAGGCCTTAGAGAGTGGAAATTGTTTTTCCCTCTTTACGTTTCCCCCTTCCTCATTCCCCCTTTTCGTTCTTTTCTTTCTTACTGGCCTCTGTCTGGCCTTTCTTTCTGTGTATATTTGTAGATATGTTGTTTTTTAATGGTAAAACCAATAAATTCTCCTGAGAGCCGGTCGGATCATCCAGAGAGTGGGAGGTGCTTCAGTCTGCGTTGTTGAAGGCTGAGCTTAATTACTGAGGAATACTCCGCCCTCCGTCACATGGCTCCCTTGCATTCCCCAGTTTATGCTCAGCCTTCGTGAGAGTAGGCTGTGTACTTCACCACTCCTTGGCCGATTCAAGAGCTCTTTTTTTCATCAGGTTTAATTATCATTGCCCCGGTTCTCCTTAGCCTCTATGCGCATTGGGATAGTGATTTAACAGGGGAGCGCGTTTCTTCGCACAGCGGGTGGCTTCTGTGCTCCGGCGCCATTCTTCCCCCTCAATTCGATCCTCTTCCTGCTGCCTTTCTACGCCACACTCGTAGCGGCTTTATTTGATTGCGGTGTAATAGCGTAGCTGGTGTTCCCCCCCACCGTAAATGTCGATCGCCCCAGGAAGGGGCGAAAATCACCTGGCTGCCTCTCTTGGTCCCTAGATGTGCTGGAGAGGCTGATTTTGGCCCTGAGCAGCCCGTGAGTAAGGGAGTGTGGGCGGCCGCCATTTTGGGCGCCGCCACGTGTCGGGCGCCACTTTTAGAGGCCTCATTGAGCTGCGAAGGGACTAGCTCTAATTATAGGCCTTCCAGCCTGTGAGAGCTATCAGAGATTTAGGGGAATTGGCAAACTTGTTGGCCTTCCGCAGCACGCTCAGGGCAGGAAATAGCAGCCTATCCCTCCCGGTTGTTGCCTGGGAGCTCTAGCTGCCGAGGCCTCACTCCAGCCTCAGGCGTTTTATTTGGCACATTGGCAATATTAACAGCAATTCCTGGGGTCACTCCTTCCTGGGAGCTCCAACCAGACCTTAGATTAAATATTGTAAATAATAATAATACTAATAATAATATTTATCATTACATAGATATCTAAATATATTTAGATACACAAATATATATATGTATGTATGTATGTATATATATATATACACACACACACACACATATATATATTTAGATAGATGTGGATCTTTGGTTATTCGGGTTTTCTCCCGCGTAAGATTTAGATAGATAGATATACGTATTTGCATATATATATATTTACATCTTATCAATATTTGGCTATTTCACGTTGCCAACATTGGTTGGCTGATATATCTTGATTGTACGCTTAGGCATAAAGGTATTAATAATTATATTAGTTTATATACATTTAAAATTCCAAAAGGGGGTGCGGGCCAGCGAAAGGACACCCGGCCTTTGTTGTAGGTTGAACCCTTGGCGAGCCAACTGCCTTTACATTTGCATTACAGTCCTTTCCTCTACAATGGCAGATGACAATTCCACTAAAGGCCCTTCTTTGAAGGCCAAATCTAAATCCTACCACCTGCGCAAACAGGCTAAGGAAGCCCCTAAAGAACTTCCAAGCTTCTCAGAGGGACGCTCTAAGACGTCATAGGGCATTGGAGAAAGAATTTGACAGACGATCTAGAGAGACACAACCGGTATTTCCAGCCCCCCCACCCTCTGCTCCCTCTACCTCCAGACACCCCCCTCCTCCAGATTGCTCTTCCCTCTCCAGGTGCAGCCCATCCCAGGGATACCAGGTTTCCGGACCAATGACCAGGCAGACACCGGAAGCAACATTTATGCCCACGGCCGCTGGTCTGCGCCATGAGGAGGTCGCCACAGTTGAGATCCCTGCGCACATGCAGGCATGGATGGAACGGGCTATTCGCCAGGGGATTGCAGAGGGCCTGCAACAGATGTCCAGGTCTGGTCCTCCCTCGATGGCGCCCGAACACGACTCGCCATCAGTCAGGTCCTCACCTAGATTGGACCCCACTTTTGGTCAGGTACCTTTACAGGAGGGCAGTCCTCTCCCAGAAAGGGATCTGGAGGACACCATGGAGGACCTAGATCGGTTCGGGGAGGAGGAGGAATTGGAATGGGGGTCTACGCACCAGGGGGAGCCCCTATCGGAGATAGACACTATGGAGGGGGACACGTCTGAGGACGAGGGCCTCAACCCGGATCAACCCCCCTTTGTGGGCCTGTTCAAGCCGCACATGTTTAAATCACTTCTATTTAAGGCCAGGGACATTTCTGGTCTGTCTGTACAGTCCTCCTCGGCTCTCCCTTCCCCAGCATAGGGACAGGAGGACGCCATCTTTAGGCAGCCCGTGGTGGAGGCGGAGGTGATCCCAGCCCCGCCCATTTTTCATGACTTAGTCTCAAACCAGTTAGACTCCACAAGGGCCCCCCCTGCCCCATCCAGCCAGGACAGGAGGTTCTTTAACCTTGAGTCGAGCTTCTGCAACCTGCTTAACACTCCCGAGGTAGATGAGCCCATCGTTGGTTTGGCATCCTCGTCCTCCCCCAGTGATCCCCTGGAGGTCCTCAAGCCCGAGGACAAGAGGTCCGAGTTTGCTTTACGTAGGGCTCACCAAGCGGACACCTGGACCATTAGATTGGCCACTGCCGCTTCCTTCTTCACCAGGTCTTCGATCCGGTGGCTCCGTCAACTGAGGCAGCATGTTCCCCCCTCTAACACAAGGGCACACCAGGACATAGCAAAATTGACGGCTATGGCAGAATTCTCGGCCGACGCCACATACCACGCGGTTAAGTTCTCTGCCCGAGCAATATCCTCTCATGTTACAGCTTGCCGCCTGCTCTGGCTCAAGCACTGGCAGGCGGACGTAAAAAACAAGGTTAAGCTGGCCACTGCCCCCATAAAAGGGGACAAATTATTCGGCACCGTCCTGGAGCCATTTCTATCAGAAACCAGAAGCAAGAAAAAATTTCTTCCCCCCCTTTTCCGTAGGTCAGACTCAAGAGCACAGCCCTTTCGGAAAGGTTCCTCACGACCTTTCTACCAGTTTCCTTTCCCACCCAGGTACCCGAGAACCCCCTCCTTCTGGCCTTTCCAGCCCCAGGATCGAGCTGATCCGGGTGACAGGAGCAGGAGGGGCGGCAGCTACAGGCGCCCCTTCAGGGGTTTAGGAGGGAAGCCCTTCCGGCGCAACAGATAGACCCCATCCACCCCTCCCCATTGGTGGACGCCTCAAGCATTTCGCTGACTGGTGGGACTCTTCCACCTCCAATGCCTGGGTCAGGGAGACCATCAGACCCCCCTGAATTTTTTATGGCATCCCCCCCTAAACAAGGATCTCACCAAACGCAACCTAATGGATTCAGCTATCCGCCATCTCCTCTCCATACAGGCCATATAACCTGTACCACCATCCCAGCGGAGGCAGGGGTTTTACTCTCACCTCTTTGTGGTCCCCAAATCTTCAGGGGGATGGAGGGCAATTCTAGACCTGAAATGTCTTAACCGTTACCTGACCTACCGCAGGTTTAAGATGCACACCCTACAATCCATTCTACTAGGCATCAGGCAGGGAGACTGGCTATCCTCCATAGACCTTTCAGAGGCGTACCTTCACATCCCAATCCAGCCCTCCCATTCCAAATTCCTCAGGTTCTGCTACAATCATCACCACTTCCAATATGTGGCACTTCCCTTTGGATTGGCCTCTGCCCCGAGAGCCTTCACTAAGGTCCTTGCGGCCCTAGCGGCCCACCTCAGGGACCTCCCGGTTCGTCTCTACTGTTACCTGGATGACATCCTCATCCTGTCTCACTCCAGACCCCAAGCAAAAAAGGATATCAGAGCTACTCTTTCTGCCCTCCAAGATCATGGGTTCCTAGTAAACTGGCAAAAGAGCCATCTGTTACCATCTACACGGATCACCCATTTGGGGTCTGTCATTGACTCGGTTCAGGGAAAGGTCTTCCTTTCCTCTGAGAGTTTCCGTAGCATCCAGGAGACTGTCAAACATATCAGACGATCAAGAAAGGTAACACTTTTAGAATTGTCTAAATTACTCGGTAAAATGGTCTCATGTATTTCCATTGTTCCCCGGGCCCGTTTACACACTAGATCCCTACAATGGTTCCTGTTCCCATTCCAAAGGACCGGCAGAAGCAATTCAAAGGCCGAGGTCAAGGTGCCTTCAAGGGTCCTCACGTCTCTCCTCTGGTGGACCAGTCCCGCCATCAACAGGGGACACTGCTTCAAGGAACCCCAACGCCTCATCCTCACCACAGACGCCAGCCTGTCCGTATGGGGCTCTCACATCCACTCGCTCTCGACACAGGGCAAATGGTCACAGGTGGAACGCACACGCAATATAAACTGGTTAGAACTTCGTGCCATCCACCTAGCCCTGCGCAACTTCCTTCCCCACGTACGCGGGCGGCATGTCCTGATACTCACGGACAACGTCACCGCCATGACTCACATCAACCGACAAGGGTGCACCCAATCCATACGCTTGATGAAAGAGGCCGAGCGCCTCTGCCATTGGGCGGAGTGCAATCTCCTCTCTCTCAAAGCCGAGCACATCTCAGGGGTCTCAAACACCCAAGCAGATTAGCTGAGCAGGACCACGTTGGACCAGTCCGAGTGGCGCATTCACCCGTCACTGTTCAGGGAAGCGACCGTGATGTTCGGCCTCCCATCAGTAGACCTCTTTGCATCCCCGCTCAACACCCAACTCCCCAGGTTTTTCTCGTGGTATCCTTCCCACGGGGCCGAGAATCACAATGCCCTCCGCTGCCCCTGGCCCACAGGGCTTCTATATGCATTCCCTCCATTGGCCCTGGTCCCCAGGGTCATCCAGAAGCTCATCTCCGAGAAAGCAGAGCTGATTTTAGTGGCACCCTACTGCCCCAGGCGCCCATGGTTTGCGGACCTCCGCTATCTATCGGTGGCCCCCCTTTGGAAAATTCCCCCACACAGGATATCCCTTTCCCAGGGGCCCCTCCAACACCCAGACCCTCAGTGGCTCCAGTTAGCCGTTTGGAGGTTGAGCGGGAACATCTAAGGAAAGAGCAGTTCTCTGACCAGGTTATTGATACCATTTTAGCCGCAAGGCGGCCCTCAACAACCCAAATATACAATGCCACTTGGAATAGCTTCTGCAAGTGGTGCCATAATTTCCAGATCAACCCTCTTTCACCCTCCATTGCTCAAGTTTTGGAATTCCTCCAAGAAGGTCTGAGGAAGGGACTTTCTCCAAACACCCTGAGGCGTCAGATAGCAGCCCTTTCAACTGTGATTATTTGCGACAATCTGGGTACCCTCTCCCTCCACCCTAGGGCATTCCTTAGGGGAGCAACTAACTTGTGTCCCCCAACTGTAACTAACTTGTGTCCCCCAACTGTACACAGATATCCTACCTGGGACCTCAACAAGGTCCTGACGTTCCTTACTAAACATCCCTTTGAGCCTCTCAGGGAATCCTCACTTCAGTTCCTAACTTTCAAAGTCGTATTCCTGGTGGCCATTACTTCGGCTCGCCGAATATCGGAGATAGCCGCCTTGTCGGTGAGGAAAGATCTTTGCATCTTCCATGCCGACCGGGTGGTTCTAAGTCCGGACCCTACCTTCTTGCCTAAGGTCAATTCAGCCTTCCACAGGGCATAGGAACTCACACTTCTGAACTTCTGCCCAAATCCCTCGCGGGAAAGGGAGAAGCTTTGGCACACCCTGGACGTAAGATGGGCCCTCCGCATTTACATTAAACGTACCCAGCCCTTTAGGAAGTCTGAATCCTTATTCCTTTCCTTTCAACCTAAATCCTTAGGACACAAAGTGTCCCCGGCAACCATCGGCCGCTGGATTAGAGCTACTATTTCCAAAGCTTACTTGTCCCAGACTCTGCCGGTGCCCAGCAGCATAACAGCACACTCCACCAGAAGTGCAGCCACCTCGGCAGCTTGGGCCACCCAGGCTCCAATTGCTGATATTTGTCGGGCGGCCACCTGGGCCTCCCCATCTCCCTTCATTAGGCATTATAAGATCGACATATTTGCCTCGGCGGAGGCTTCATTTGGGAGACGAGTTCTCCAGCGAGTCCTCAAGGAACCGCAGGGACTTCAGAACCAGATGGAGTCCCTCCCGTAGGACAGCCAAGCTTGGGTATGTCCCACTTTCTGGATGATCCGACCGGCTCTCAGGAGAATGGGCGTTAGTCCTTACCTGACACGCCATTTCTCTGGAGCCGGGAGGATCATCCAGCCCCACCCTTTTAAGTTCACCGTCTGGTGGGGTCTTGTTTCGGCCAAGGAACCGCTTAGCATAGTAAGATGAGAGCACGATCTTCTCTTCACTCTCGTCTTCGCGTAAACTGGGGAATGCAAGGGAGCCACGTGATGGAGGGCGGAGCATTCCTCAGTAATTAAGCTCAGTCTTCAACAACGCAGACTGAAGCACCTCCCACTCTCTGGATGATCCTCCTGGCTCCAGAGAAATGGCGTGTCAGGTAAGGACCAACGCCCAGTTTGTTTAAAAAAAAAAAGAAAGTGGAATCCTTACATCGTAACATTAAGCTTGTCAGCTGTAGTCATCATCCCCATTTTTATAGAGATTCCATAGTCTATAGAATGTGAATGCAAAATAATAGTTGCCCTAGGCCCTAGACTAGAAGCTGGTTTTATTCTTTATGAAAAAAAAATGATACATAAAACTTCCCCATTGCTTGAGGTTCTGGGAATCTATTGGAATTAGCTTTTTAATAATAAAGTTTTCCCTTTTAAATATAATATGTTGTTTCCCTCAACAAGGATACATATATTTCCAAAGTTCCAATGAATTCTCTTTCTACCTCTGTCTACTAGGCAACCATCAAATAGGCTGTTGCAGAAAGAAACCATTTTTAAAGAGACACGGAAGCAGCTTAAGAGTGAAGGTACAGGCATAGGCTCCTCATCTCTTACAGTATTCTTCGCTGCCTGGGGAAAAAAGAATATATTTTCAGTAGCTAATTATGAACAAAGCTTGTTCTGCAGCAATTATGTTGAAGTATGTTGGTTAATTGCAGGATGGCAGGTTCATGAGCCATCAGCTCCTTCAAGGAAGAAAGCTGCAAGTGAAGGAAGGAGGGCCACTTGAATACATTTGATGAATTGCTTTATTTATTTAAAGAATTTGTATGGCTTCCCAACTTTAAAAAAATGTGATCTGCCTTCTAAAAAACCAGCTAAATTAAAGCCATTAGAATTTCAGTGGAGTAAGATGTTTTTCGAAAGAACAGCCAACTCTTGGTCCCCATTAGATAGCATTTTTTTTCATGGATGAGATTTGAAGCATGCCCACACAGAAATTAACCTATCTCTGTGCCCCCCCATTCCACAAGATCTGACAGTGTGAGTATGCTTCAGGTCCCATCCATGAAAAAAGGACTTTATAGGCAGCAATCCACACTTATTTTGTACCTGAAAGCCTATAGGAAGCTAATCAGGGGTGGGAATTCTATAGAACCGGTTTGGGCCGGTTCTATAGAATTGGTTGTTATGATTCTGTGCAGTTCTGAGAACTGGCAAATTGTGTTCCTGGCTGGGCCCGCCCCTCTCCATCCACCCCTCCCCACCCCACCTTATTGTGCCTGCATTACATCATGTTCATGCCCAATATCGCTGACTGCGTTCGTCCCTGCCCAGGTTTTTTTTTATCCTGACGATCAGCAGTTCCTATGATCAGCTGTGCCAGGATTCCCCTGCTATCTTATTGCTTCGCCCAGCAGGCTTCCCTGAGGCCCAGGAAGACAAAAAATGGAGGGGGCGCAGCAGCAGCACCCCCCATGCTCTAAAATGCTCCCCAGGAAGCTTCCCTGGGGACCAGAAGGGCCCAAAATGGAGCATTGGGGGCTGTGTGCCCCCTCCAGGCTCCACTTTTTCTTCCTGAGTCCCATGGAAGCCTTCTGGGAGCAAAAATGACCCTCAGGAGGCTTCCCTGAGGCCCAGAAGGCCTCAAAACTCAGTGGGACAGGTGTTGCCCACTTCCCGGTTCCATTTTTTTTCTTCCTGAGCCCCAGGGAAGCCTTCTGGGAACAAAAACATCCCCCCCAGGAGGTTTCCCTGAGACCCAGAAGGCCTCAAAATGGAGCATGGGGGAGTGCTGCAAAAAAGAAGAAGCCATGCCCACCCAGTCACATGGCCATGCCCACCTAGCTATACCCACCTAGCCATGCCCACAGAACCAATTGTTAAAAAAATTTGAATCCCACCCCTGAAACTAATATAGATTGCAACATATGAGTGTTATACATTGCTATTAGTATTGCAGTTAAAAATAATTTGAACAGCCCAAAAGGGGAATCAGATCTTTCAATCCATAAACATAAAATGAGTAAAGTGCAATATTTCCAAAAATGCCATCAGCTGGCTATTTCATAATGAAAATTACTCACACATTGATTTTCTTATTTTGATAATTTAAATGAAACCGCTGAGAATTTTGAAGTTTCTTTTGAAAGAAAATGGACCAAACCATAGGTGATATTAGGCTCAAACATATATCAGAGCTGTTTGGATATTTTGGGGTGACTGCCATTTGCCAACTAAGTATTATTGGTGGTGTGAGCAGTGAAGGAACAAGAACAGTTATCTTTTAGAAAAGAAAGAATAAACATATGACCAGCAAATACAGGCCAGGTACATATACTGTATTCTAAGTATGTTAATGTGATTTGTTTATATTTTACTTAACATGTTGTGGGAATTGAACCATGCATAGTTTGTTTAATGCATTACAATTAAATAACAATGAAGTTATTAGATTTTTTGTTTTCTTTTCCAAAATTCTCTACACTTTTTATCCTTCTCTATTCACTCTGCATTTTCTTCAAGAACATTAGGAGCCAGAAATATCTTAAGGAGACTTACAGTGTACCTGATTGACTCCTGTCTTACTGTAATTCAGCAAACTTCTTCTTTTACAATGCAAATTTTAAAATTTAAGCATTTATAATTATGTTTATACATTTCAGAATTCAGGCATCTTTTCAGAGATATTTTCTTAATGAAACACAAGTGGACAAAAAAATCAATGGGAGCAGGAGTGATTTCCAACTTCCTGTCAGCTTTCCCATTGATTTCCTTGTGGGAAGTTGACAGTGAATATCAGAAATCTTCCTTCCCTCCCTCCCTCCTTCCCTCCCTGCTCCTTCTTCCCTGCTCCTTCCTTGCTTGCTTCCTTTCTCCCTTCTTCTTCCCTCCCTTGCTCTAATGGAATGTATGGATGATCTTGGGGAGTAAGGGGAAGAGATGCTGCTTTACGAAGCAATCACATAAGAGAGACAGGAACAGTCTAATGGATCAAGCAGTTCAAAATGGCACGTTTGTGCTTTCAGGTTTGCAGGATTCTGCTAATATAACCATACAATAAAGTACAACTAATAGTGTTTCCTGTCTGGTTTACTGGAGAGAGCTAACATCAATCTTGTAACCTTGAAAGTACAAACTACCCACCACCATTTTTAACTGCTTGATCCATTATGGCAGGTTCTTTTTAAGTTTCTTTCTTTCTGTTAAGCCACTGGGAACTTTCCTGAGTTTTTGATTCAAGGAGAAACTTGCTGCATAGCTTCTTACCTATATTGCAGTGATGGCTAACCTTTTTGTCGTCACGTGCTGAAAGTGCGTGCCCATGCACATATGCATGCCTGCAACCATAATGCAATGGGCACACAACCTCCTCTGCCTCCCTGCATATGCGGCCCCCATGCATGCACTGTGTGCCTCTGCGCATGTGGGCATGTCTCCCTGGTGCATGCGTGGCAGATACCCAACAATCAGCTGGTGGGTGTGCGCGCATGCGCAGTGGATCTATTTCGGGCAACAGCTCGCATGCCGGCATAAATGACTCTGCCTGCCACTTCCAGCATGCCTGCCATAAGTTCGCCATCACGGCTATAGTGTATTGTTCTTAATTTTGAAGACAGTAATATACAGCCTTCCTATTTAGAAAGAATAAACCTTCAAATATTGTATTCCATCTCCTATTAGCTCAATCAGTCTGACCAATTGTGAAAGAATCGGCATTGCCAGCAGAGCTACCAGTTCCCCATTTATGGTACAAAATGAACAGTTATTCTAGGAATTGTTGAATGAATGGTTCTTGGTTCTTGAGATCTGTGAGCGTTTGTTTTGGATTGGATCTTACCCAGTGTCCCTCCAAGATAGGCTAATATGTATGAAAAACAACTTTCTTATTTATCAAAAGCATTTTAGGACTGCATAGTTAGTACCTACAATTTCTGTGCATCAAGATGATAAACTACAAAATGGAGCTCACTGAATGTAATGGTAACAAGCACTTTTAGAAATGAAATAATGTTAAAAAGATTGAGGTCATCCACTGATTGCTAGTATGCTTTCCAAATTACATCCGCAATGTTTGATATAGTGTTGCAATGAAACCCTATAAAGAGGCAATTTCTTGGCTAAAGCCTCTTTCATTTCACTTGGATCTAAGCTTGGAAAGTTTGGAAGTGTTCCTAATGGAATAGGAACCTAACAGACATGTGAATGTGTGTGTGTGTGTGTTTTAAAATCTAAATTGTAGCTGAATCCATTGTATGAGGCATTCAGATGAAAATCCTTTTTGGCAGCCTTGTCAGTGATTCACTATGCAGGTGCGTTTCAATTCAGTTAAGTAAACCACCACTTTAAATAGTCATTCAAATGAAGCATTGAAGTTAAAAATGGCATTGAAATGTTTGCTTTCCTTTTTTTTTTAAACTTGCCATCTCTTTCTCCTTCTTTAGTGTCAGTCATTTACACTAGGAAGGGCGGGGAGGGAAAAAGAAAGAAGCAGATTGGGGCTTTGAAAAAGAGAGGGCCTTTTTAGGTGTACTATTAGACATAGATTGTATAAACACTCTATATTTCAGTTTGCCTAAATCATAATTTATGTGGTTTGATTTAACAAAATCTTTCTGCAGGCACTGTTAATTAAGAATTAACATCTAAATTATTTTTTTGTGATTTTTATCTCTATGATACTAGCCTTATTGATCATTGTGCTTAGTGGAAAGGTGATTTGAATTTAGGCTTTGGTTTTATAAGAATACCTTATTTAGCAGCTGACTTATTTATTGACCATGTATTGTGACTTCTTTAGTTACAACAGTGATGAAAATGTAACTTTAGGATCAATCTTTGCATTTATGACCTTTGCAAAGGAAAACTGAAAAAAGATCATAAGCATAGTTGGAGTTTCACATAACAGTCACTTCATTTAATGACTGAGTTGCCTCTTTATAGTCTTCAAATCATGGCTTGATTTTATTTTTATCTCAAGAATTATAGTTGCAGTCTGGAAAGTATAGTAGGAATCGGGATCATCTCAATCTTTTTTGTATTATTTCATTCCTATACCATTATGTTCAATGAATAGTTAAGTTTATATCCCAGAAGTAGCACCTTGAGAATTATTTTTCATGTTTCTATTGTAGCTAAAATTTGCTTAAACCATGAAAATTCAGATTCATGGTTTTAGGGAGATTTTTTTTGGTATTAGACTTTGTATTTCTTAAGCAATCACTATTGGTCAAATCAGTCTAGTTCAAATTACAAGTAGTCCTTGAGTTACAACCGTAATAGCATAATAGAGTCTGCATGTTACGGTCATAAATTGTGATGGTTATAAATCAAGTCATCCATGTGACCAACCTGATTTTATGATTTTTTTGAGGCAGTCATTAAGCAAACACAGCAAAACTGCCATAAAATATGGGTTACATGACTGCAGGATGCTGCAAATGGCCATATATGTGGGCTGGTTGTTGAGCATCTAATATGATCAGGAGCAGCCAGCAGAATTTGAAATCCAAGTAATAACTACCCACCAGCAAGGTCTGTCATAACTTTGGTCGCTAAGCGACCATGTATAAGTCAAAGACTACTTGCATAATTTTATAGTTCAGATGTTTCTCCAGGATCCTTGGAGGAAAAGTGAGGCACCAATGTAACAGTTGTAGAAAAATACAGGTAGTCCTCAAGTTCCAATTACCATCAAGCCCAAAATTTATATTAAGTGAGAAATTTGTTAAGTGAGTTTTACCCATTTTACGATTTTTTTTGCCACATTTGTTAAGTGAATCATGCAATTGTTGAGTTAGTAACACGGTTATTAAATAAATCTGGCTTTCCCATTGACTTTGCTTATCAGAAGGTCGTAAAAGGGGATCACATAACTCCAGGACACTGCAACCATCATAAATGTGAGTCAGTTGTCAAGCATCTAAATGTAAATCACATGATCATGGGGATCTTACAAAGATGATAAGTGTAAAAAATGATCATGTCACTTTTTTCAGTATCAATGTAACTTCTAACAGTCATTAAATGAAACGTTCAAGTCAAGGACTACCTGTATTTAACATTGGGGATATATGTTACAATAATTGTCTTTTGGACATTTTACATAGAAAAGTGGAATGTTGTAGAAACAAAATCCTGGTGGTATAAATTTTCATCACTAATGAAAGTCAATTTATGAGCTTTTCTTTTTATCTTCAGTTATTGATAATGGATAGAGCAAACAATGTTTGATTTATCAACAACCAGGCTGTTTTCTCACTGATTGGTTTATTTGTACCTCTAGGTATCTGCTTATGATGTATATAAAGTCTACATTACTGGAAAACTAGGGTTAGTCTCACTTAAGAAGGGAAATATTTCATAAATAAGACATTTTTAAAAAGTTTATGTGATATGCAGTTGATTGTAACTTTGAATTTATTCTAATGATTAAATTTGAATTTATTCATGTAAAGGTGTTACTTACAACACAAGGAAACTATATATAAAGAAAAAGTAGAAAAAAGCTCTATTGTTATCCTGTGGAATTTTGTTATGTAAATGATTTTGTGAGATGCATAGGACTACCCTGATTTATAGAGGGAAAAATATTGTGAATCATAGTGATATCAGAAGGTCAAAAGGAAGTTGTTTCTCATCATCATCCAGCTTAGTGTGGTTTATTCAAAAGTGGAAAAGACTTGTCAGAATAGCAATATTTCTTTCCTGTGGTTGTATATGCTGAATGTTTAATTTTCATTTGTGACTACTGCCCTACTAGTGCTTAGAGAGATTGGATCTGTTCTACTTTAACTTCATTTTAAATGAAATTAAAGTAGAATAGACTTAAAACACAATAGCAAAATAATACTGGACATTGATTTACTCTTTTGATAGACTCCAAATCTACATTTATTCTTTATAAGCACCTAGTTGTGTGCTTATTCTGTGGTTGTTGCAGTGCAGCTGGAAATTACGTAGGAGACAGTTGACTTCCTCTGAGACAGTTACAGGTGGCCAGATGTGGGTGGAGTGAAGGGGGAGAAGCTGTGGGAGAGGTACAACACCCACATCCTTTGGTATATATTGTAAGAATTGCTACTGTTTACTGCGATGTGTTTTGTGCTACAGCAACTTTGATCTGTGCTTTGCTTTCACTATTCACTATTTTGGTTATACCTGAGGTTTGGTTTGAGAATACTGTACCCCCCCCCTTTTAAGTTTGTGAAACAGTTATGAAGTTACGGTACTTGGAATTCAAATACAGAAAGGATTTAATGCTTACTGTATTTGAAAAAGAAGATATTCAGTTCTTATTGAACAAAATTGGACCTGATTCCTGCTAAGTTTGTAATCCTTTGTACCATATTCTTCAACCCTGAAGGGGTCCTGGACAGCATGAATATCATGTAAGACTACAAGAAGTTCAAGGGAAAGATGTATGTGGTGATCTTTTAATATAAATCCTTTCATTGAAATTCTCTTTTATTTTCATTCACAGCTTTCATCTACTTTGCAAGATCAGGATTGTCTCTGCATTGGAGACAATAGGTCCTTAGATGTTTTCAAGTAGCTTAGATGTTCTCAAGTAGCTTTCTAAACAGTTTCCCCAGTGTTTGGATATTCTACAGCTCAATAGAATATGCTGTGCCATGGAAAATTAGAAGGGTAGTTGTCTTGGCTATGCTCAGAACACCAAAATTATTGCTGTTTGTAAAGTTAACAGAGCTCTTCTGGAGAATTAAGGTCTATTATAGTTTAATGCCAGTCTTAAATAACCACAGAAGATTGGTCAGATAAATTGGGAATAAACCATGTGTGTGGCCTTGGACTACTAATTTGAAAAATAGGATATAAATATGCATTTTCAGGTTTTCACAGAGAGTGATCTTTCTGTGGGGTTTGGGGATCATTCTGAATGTTAATAGATGATGACGGTGTATATTATGAGACCTTCTATTCTTCATTTTTAAATTTCAGCTGTTGAAGCAAGACTAATTAAGATCCATTAGGACTTAAATTGTTGTCGAATGCATGATTAATTGTAGTGTGAAATAATGCATATTGATAGACCATATCAGCAGGGTTTAGGGTTTTTTAAAGGAAGACATTACATATGAGTAAGTGGATGGCATTTTTTTCTTTGTACTCAGTGTAAATGACTGACACATTATTTAGGAGTTCACAAATATGCTTTAAGCAAAACAAAACAAAAACGTGTTTTGTAGTTCCCTGAGGATGAGAAACTCCAAAGCCTTAGCCTCCAAAGTTGTTATGCTACTTGGGTAGTAGAACAACAAATAGTAGTAAAGGGGTTCCTGGAAAAAAGTAACCTAACCCTTGATAGAAGAAATACAGAAAGAAGCCTTTAATTTTTTTTTAAGGTCATCCCAAAAAGTTCCAGGATGTACTTCCAAGCTGACAATATTAGAATCTGAAGATGGGTGTGGAAAGAAACCAAGCCAAGGAATTCAGAGTAGCATTCCTAGCACTCCCTCTACTTTTTCTTAATCACAACAACCTGAGAATGAGTAACTGGCCCAGATCCAAGGCCAATAAAGTCATTTTGGCACATAGGGAAAAACTGTACAACTATATTATTATAATCATCATCCCCACCACTGTCATTATAATTATTATCATTGTTGAACTTCCAGTTTGTCGGCTTCGCTAGCGGCAGGGTTCCGCAATCCTGCGCGATCCCTGCCGCGCTAGCCGTTTTGGTGCCTCCGATCTGGATGGGTTTGGAGGCTAAGGCTGCCCCGCAGAGGCAGCCGAAGATAGGGTTAGCTGGTGAGGGGTTTGGGGATGTTGCAGACCCCCTCCCCAGCCGGCAAAACTCCCTTCTCTCAAGGCGGTCAAGCGGCGGTCTGTAATGGCCGCCACAAAGAAGCCGGCAGCTGGGTAAGACTGAGCAGGAGGAAGAGGGGAGAAAGTTTTCAAGAGAAAGTTTTTTGGCTGATCCAGGACTTTAAGAGGCGTTTAATCCTGAGAACTATGACTTTTTGAAAAATACTTGGTTTCCAGAGGAGGATTTCAAGCGGCAAAATTGAGGTGCTGAAAGGAAAGTTTACCCTCCTTCCCTATGGAATCAACAAATGGCTATTGAGAAACCTGTTGTTTTTTATAAAAGGTAAAAACTTGGCTTCTTGTTATAAGTGGGAAGGGAGAGGACAAAAAAATATATGAAGATTTTCCTGGAGGAGATGCCTTGAAGATCTTGAGACTAGAAATTGATTGCAACAAGGCTGTAAAATACAGATTGGGCTTTTTTTCTTTTCCCTTTTACTGATACCACCCCAGGAAGAGAAAGTGAGAACTTTGTGCATTGTTTGGACTGATTGATGTCTCTGGGACTTTGAGGAATTGTTTTTAACTTTTGAAACATTTTGGTTGTTTTAAGAAGAACAAAGAATGGCTTTATCTGATGATGAACTTAAAAAGAAATAATGAGAAATTTGTTAAGAGATATTTATATGTTTATATTGAAATGGTGTAAAACAGAATTATGTTGCATAAAATAATATTTTACTTGACTTGTAAAATTAATAATGGAAAGAGGTTTTATGTATTTAATGGTTAATGATGGTTTGTTTGTCTTTAAAATCAATAAAATTTGTTTAAAAAAATAATAATTATTATAATTGTTATTTCATAACATCCAAAACCTCTTGCTTGAGGTAATGCCAGCCATAGTTTTATAAAAATTTTAGCTTTTTTTCTTCTTCCTTTTTAGGTATCTTGCACATGCAAATTTGTTGCAAGCCTTCCTGCTCAAAAATTTTACAAATTCTCAAAAAGAAAATACTTATTCATTCCATTGTGCTTTTCTTGTTGCAGGAATATGTGTAACCCTATATTGCTGTTCACTATAAGCTTATTGATGACAGCAGTGGAAAGGAATAGAAATCATAATTATGCAAAGCCTTTGTTTAACATTGAGCTGTCAGTTCCAAATCGTGTTAACACTTTTGCAGTTGTGCAGTAGACAGGGATGATGCCATTTTGGACACTAAAGAATCCTATTTTTATAGTACAAAGAAAATTATCTTTCATGTCAAGGTATGAATTCTATACCATGAAGCTTCTAGTTGACAGCTTCCTTCAGCTTCTAACCTTACTCTTAAGTTGTAAGGACTTTTATCACTCAACTACATCAGCTCCTGCCCTCTGCAGTCCTTCTTTGTTTGAGGGGAGTGTAGTTATTTTTCATTAATACCTTTGCAGTCTGTGTTTTAAAACTGGTGGACTTGCACATAGTGTGACTTAGTTTCTTTATAAACTGATTGTTGGGTCTAAATATTGATAGGTTATTAGTACTTGCTGGAACTTTATTCATTTATGGTCTTCAGTCTTTCTCATACAAAGGAAAATGTGTGAAAACATCTGATTTATCCTTCAATAGTTAGCAACTTTGCTTCAAACCAGAAAACTTGAGTTTGCAATTCAGAGGTGTAATGAACCTGAATAATATGCCGTGTGTGTGTGTGTGTGTGTGTGTGTGTGTGTGTGTGTGTGTGTGTAAAGATTATAGCCCCTTTTCTCATTGTTATGATCAGAGAGCCTTTTTTACCTTTTAAAATTTTCTTGGAAAATCTTGTTGGGTCTTAATATTTTGCAATACATTTTTACATTTCTGTAAATTTTGTTTCACAAAATGGGCCCAATCTTTCTCTCTCTTTCTACAGTATATAACCAATTTCTTAGTGCCTGGAATACAAATATTTCTTGTGGTTAGATCTATTTTTGTTGAAAAACTTCTTTAAAAGCTCATAAAATAGAGAAAAACGCAATTTACTCTACAATAACATCAGTTGTTATTAGTGTTGTGTTGAAAAAATGTTTGGATGTCATTATATAAGGCTTTCAGGCTGAAACAATGCATTATGGGGCATATTTATCTCTCTCCTTTAATAGGTTTTCTGACTGTGCTTGCTTGAGGCATATTTTAGACTTAAATGATCGTCCCATCTTCCAAAATGTTTATTTCAGCAATATCATACCATATGGACATTGAAAACTTGATATTTTCAGTCTGTTCAATTGCTTGCCTTTCATTGCACTTCTTTCTGTATAACATTTGTGTTGGCCTCAAAAAAAAACCTCCCTTGCACTCTTTCATTCTTTACTTGGTTATTAACCTACAGTTTAATTTTTTATTGTCCAAGTTCAGATTATTTTTTTTGGAAATATTTAGCAGTCACCTATGTATAAAGAAAGAAGAATTATATTTAATTTTAATGTCTATATCTAACAATCTACTTAGGAGGAAGACTTTTACTACTTAGCTAAATATCAAAGTTCAGAGAATCAAGCTAATAATACTGAAAAAGTAACACTCAACACTTGTATGTCATTTTATTTCTGCTTACTATTTAGTGCAAGGGTCTTCAAATTCAAGGTTCATTTCGAGATTCCCGTCCCTAGGGGAACCCAGGCACTTGGAGAGCCTGGGCCTGGTATGCCTTGGAAATGGCCGCCCTTATCCAATGGCCTATGCTGGTTGAGGGTACCTTGAGCCCTTGTGACTTTGGTTGAAAAGATATAAGCAGGGCCTCAGACCTACGGAAGGTCTGAGTACGTTTAATATAGATCCGCAAGGCACGTCTAACGTCTAAAGTGTGCCATAGTCTCTCCCTTTCATGAGTTGGCCTGGGGCAAAAATTGGGGAGGATAAGTTCTTGAGCCCTGTGGAAAACTGAGTAATCTTGGGTAGAAAGGCAGGGTCAAGTCAGAGGACCACCCGGTCGGGATGGAAGACGCACAGATCTTTCCTAACCGACAGAGCAGCGATCTCTGAAATCCTATGGGCTGGTATGATTGCTATCAGGAACACTATTTTGTAGGATAAGAACTGGAGAGAGACCTCTCTTAGGGGTTCGAAGGGTGGTTTAGTGAGAGAAGTCAGGACTCTGTTGAGGTCCCAGGTCGGATACCAGTGAAGGGAAGGTGGCTGTAAGTTTGAGGCCCCTCTCAGAAATGCTCGGATGCGGGGATGGTGAGAGAGGGAGCTGACCCCCTCTTAGGCAATGATGGTGGATAAAGCTGCCACCTGATGCCTTAGTGTGTTGGGGGACAGTCCCTTGCTGAGACCCTCTTGGAGAAAGTCGAGAATTTGGTCAATAGATGGGTTGGTTGGGTCAATTAGGAGGTTGGCACACCATTTGCGGAAAATGACCCAAGTGGCGTCGTAAATCCTTCTGGTGGAGGGACGCCTGGCTGCTAAAATGGTATCAATGATGGAGAAATTTTTCCTCTTCAGATGTTCCTGCTCAACCTCCAGACGGATAGTTGGAGCCATTGGGGGTCCGGGTGAAGGAGGGGGCCTTGCGACAGGGAGATCCTGTCTGCTGGGATCCTCCAGGGAGGGGCTACAGATAGGCTGCGGAGATCCGCGAACCAAGGACGACGGGGCCAATAAGGAGCTACAAGAAGCAATTCTGCCCTCTCGAGGAGTACCTTTTCAAGAACTCTGGGCACCAGCGCCAGAAGGAGGAAGGCGTAGAGGAGGCCTGAGGGCCACGGACATCGGAGGGCGTTGTGGTTCTCCGCCCCTAGGGACGAGAATCTCAAAATGAACCTTGGAAGTTGGGTATTGAGGGGGGAGGCAAACAGGTCTACTACTGGCAGACCGAATATTGCTGTCGCCTCCCTGAACAGGGCTGGATGGAGGCGCCGCTCCGACTGGTCTATGGTGGCCCTGCTCAACCAGTCTGCTCGAGTGTTGTCGATACCCGAAATGTGGTCGGCCCTGAGTGAAAGGAGGTGAGACTCTGCCCACCGACAGAGGTGCTCGGTCTCCCTCATTAGGCTTAATGACTGAGTGCCCCCCTACCTGTTGACATGAGCTTTGGCTGTTATGTTGTTGGTGAGAATGAGAACGTGGCAGCCCTGTACCTGAGGGAGGAAACTGCGGAGGGCCAGGTGGATGGTGTGGAGCGCTAACCAGTTTATATTGCACAGCCTTTCTGATGCTGACCATCTGCCCTGAGCTGTAAGGGACTGTAGGTGGGCGCCCCATCCGGACAGACTGGCGTCTGTGGTGATGGTGAGTCTCGGGGGCTCCTTGAGGAGGTAGCCCTTGTTAATCGATGCCCTGCTCCACCAAAGGAGTGAGGTGAGAACCCTCGGCAAGACCTTGACCTTGCGCCTTGAGTTGCTTGATCCGGCTCTTTGGTACAGGAGCAGAAACCACTGGAGAGATCTGGAGTGGAAACGGGCCCAGGGAATAACGGAGATACAAGATATCATTTTACCTAGCAGCTTGGTTAGTTCGAGGAGGGGGACCCTCTTAAGTTGTCTGATGAATTTGACTGAGTGTTGGATGCTGAGTATTCTCTCTGGAGAGATGAACACCCTCCCTTTGATCGTGTCTATTATAGTCCCCAGGTGGGATAGCCTAGTGGAAGGGGCGAATTGGCTTTTCTTCCAATTGATGAGGAACCCTTGTTCCTGGAGGGCGGTGAGGGTAATTTGGGTATCCCTGAAAGCTTGTTCCCTGGAAGAGGATAGGATGAGGATATCATCCAGGTAACAGTGGAGTCTCACCGGGATGGTTCTGAGGTGGGCAGCCAGAGCGGCCAGGACCTTGGTAAAGGTCCTGGGGGAAGAGGCCAACCCAAATGGTAGGGCCACGTATTGGAAGTGGCGGTTACTGTAGCTGAAAGGCAGAAATTTGGAGTGGGAGGGCCGGATTGGGATGTGTAAGTATGCCTCAGAGAGGTCAATGGATGACAACCAGTCTCCTTTCTAACTCCCAAGAGGATGGATTGCAGCATGTTCATTTTGAATTTGCGGTATACAAGATGGCGGTTTAGCTGCTTTAAGTCCAAAATTGCCCTCCATCCCCCCCGAGTGTTTGGGAACCACAAATAAGTGTGAGTAGAATCCCTGTCCCCTTTGGGACGGAGGAACGGGCTGGATGGCCTGTATGTCCAGTAGGTGCTGAATTGCTGAATCCATGAGGTTGCGTTTGGTGTGGTTCTTGGAGATGGGACATGTCATGTAGAAATCAGGGGGGGTAGAGAGAAACTCGAGGGCAAGGCCAAGCCTGACAGTGTCCCTGACCCAGACGAAGTGGAAGAGTCCCACTGGCTGGCGAAGGTTTTAAGTTGCCTGCCAATGGGAATTAAGTCAGGTGGCTTATCTGGAGCGCTGGAAGGGCCTGCTGCCAGAGCCGCGAAAGGGCCTCTTGAAGTTACCGCCTCTCCTGTGCCTGTCAAAGGGGTCGGATCTGTCCTGGGGCTGTCCCGAGCCAAGGGGGGGGGCTTTGGTATATGGGAGGGAAGGGGGTTTGGGGATAGGGATGAAAGGGGGCCCTCCGAAAGGGCTGCAGGGATCTGGGTTCTGACTTACGAGTGAGGGATGGGAGGAATTTCTTTTTGTTCCTTCCTTCGACTAGGAGAGGATCCAGGGATGGTCCGAACAGTTTATTTCCTACGAGGGGGGCAGAGGCTAGTTTCACCTTATTCTTGAGATCCGCCTGCCAGTGCCTTAGCCAGAGCAGCCAGCGGGCCGAGACGTGGGAGGAAATGGCGCAGGAGGAGAATTTTACTGAGTGAAAGGTGGCGTCTGCTGCGAACTCCGCCGCGGCCGTAATCTTGGCTATATCCTGATGGGTGTGGGTATTGGAAGTCGGGACATGTTGCTTAAGCTAGCAAAGCCAGCGAATGGATGACCTGATGAAGAAGGAAGCGGCTGTGGCCGCCCTAATCACCCATGCGTCCGACTGGTGAGCTCGCTGTAAGGCCAGCTCCAACCGTTTCTCATCTGGCCTCAGAGCCTCTAAGGGGTCGCTAGGGCGGAGGAAGAGGCCAGGCCCACAACGGGCTCATCAACCTCTGGAGTGCTCAGGAGGTTGGAGAGCTCTGGGTCAAGGTTGAAGAACCTTTTATTATGGGCCGAAGGGGCCGGGGGGGCGGCTGAGGAGGCCAGTTGCTTGGACACCAGGTCCAGGAAGATGGGGGGGTGGGATGACCTCGGCCTCCACCACAGGTTGTTTAAACATGGAGTCCTCTAGTCCTTCCGGAGCCAGAGGAGTGGGATCAGAGGGGCTCTGAGTAGTTAGACCTGAGATGTTCCTGGCTTTGAAGAGGAGGGATTTGAATAGCTGGGGCTTGAAGAGCCCTACAAAGGCGGGTTGGTCGGGGGTGAGCCCTTTATCCTCCGACATCTCCGCCTCTGATGGTTCTGAGTCTGGAAGGGGTTCGTTGTATTGTAAGGACCCCAGATCAAATTGTTCCACCTCCTCCTCCCTGCACAAAACTAGGTCCCCTTCCGCCTCCTCCTCGTCCTCTCTGACTGAGGGGGAAACCTCCCCTTGAAGAGGTACCTGACCATGAGATGGTTCCGGAATGAGTGGGAATGATCTTACGGATTCGGTGGCCTGCAGAGGCAACCCCGACCTAGCCATCTGCTGGAGTCCTTCCACAATTCCTTGGTGGATAGCCATCTCCATCCAGGCTCTGAGCTGCTCCGGAACCACCTGAATGAGAAGTTCCTCCTGGCGCAGGCTGGTGCCCGCGGGTGTGAAGGTAGCCTCTAGAGTTCGCCTGGCTGGTGTTCCAGGCGTACCCTTGAGAGGGCGAGCTGTGCCTGGATAGGGAGGAAAAAGCTACAGGAGGGGAAGAAGAGCAGAGGTAGAAGGAGTAGCTGGTGCTGGAGGCACTGAGCCTGCCTGTCTGGTGCATTTGTCTATTTCTTTTTCTAGGGCCTTGTGTTGTCTTAGGGCGTCCCTTTGGGAAGCTCTAGAGGACTCCTTCGCCTGACTGCGCAGGTGGTGAGTTTTTACTTTGGCCTTTAAAGAAGGGCCTCTTGATGGATTGCCTTCTGCCATTTCAGATAATTGAGGAGGATAAAGGATCAGATATGAGGCGGTTGGCGCACCTAGGGGTCGACCTACAACGAAGGCCGGGAGCCCTGGGAAAATCTTTTACACCCCCCCGTTTCTTATTCGTTTATATCTTTTATTTTTAGTTTGTATATATGTATTTTTTTTTTTGTAACTTATTCAATTAGCCACCTTTCTCTGTCTCTTAAATTTTTCTCTGATCTTGTATTGTTGAAAGTTGATTTGCCTCCTTTTTTTTTTTTTTTTTTGTGAATCAGCAAGACTGATCGAGTTGATCAAGGCACGACAGAGACCTTAATGGCAAAGCCGAGCTTATACCAGACTGCCTTCCCAGGCGGAACCGGGCGGGAGTGGTGGGTAGTAACCGTGGCCGCTACAGCTGGCTGTGGGGGAAGCCAACAAACGGAGGTAGCAAAACAAGCCTCCAACAGAATACACTAAATTCGGAGGTTAAAACGATCGTGAGCAGGCCTACCGGTCCTGCTGCTTAACACTAGCATGCTGCAGCGATCGGAGAGATAAGGAGGCGAAAATCAAAATGGCGTCCGGCCATGAGGCAGTGCTCAAAATGGCAGCCGCCTGCTACGTGGACTTGCAGGGCCCTGTTGCAGCGACCGGGAGACTCCCTGGGGGCAATCCAAGGTTCCAGGTGAAGGACAGAGCGAAAGGAACCAAAAGAATCCAAACCGCAAGAAAACGGAGTTCGGTGGGGGGGGACGGAACGAAACAGAGCGTTTTAATAACGCGGAAGGAAAAAAAATGGCAGTAAGGCAATGGAAAGAGGTGGGGGGGTAGCTGTAAAGGTTTGCTAGCCTTCCCCCTGGCAGCCCCTGGGGCCGAGAGAGCCTCCCAGGGGACTCTAGAAATTAAAAGAAGGAAACCAACTGTGCAGGGCTAAATGAGAAAAAACAATTAAATGAACTAAATACAACCTGAGAAGGAGAATTAACGAATCAAATAGGGCTTTTCTGAAACGGCCAAGAGCACATCCAAAAACTGCCTACTCTGCATGAGGGCTGAGCATAAACTGGGGAACACGGTGGCAAGCCACGTGATGGAAGGAGGAGCATTCCTCAGAAATTAAGCTCAGCCTACAACAGCAGAGACTGAAGCTCCACCCGCTATCTGGACAATCCGAGCAGCTCTCAGGTGAATTAATTTATAATTTCATGATTTCCTATTGTTTTGTGGGAATTAATCCACAAATAATGTCTCATCATTTTCTCACTTGAATATCCTGAATGCTTGTGTCCAACAGATAGTATGGTATAGGCAGTGCTAATTACACAAAAATAAAATGAGAAATGTACTGAAAAATAAATCATATAAATGAAGTAGATTGTTAGCCACATATAGAAGGTATTGTCCAGTCATGGCTTAGTTATTAACGCAAGGATAAAAGGATTATATATAAAATGTTCAAATAAGGAAATAATTTTTCACAAGGTTAAAAAAAGATTGATGACCAATTATTTTAGTAAAAGCCATAAAAATGATTTATTTTTGGATTTTAATTCCTACCTTATATCTTCTATAATAGCAGTATTAATTTATTTATTTTCAAACTGCCCTTCATTTTTTATTTTTGCACTCACAAATCATAAACCTTTCCCAAAAGAAAAAGGAAGAACAACTCTTTTATTTGTATATCTATTTGTTATTTTTTCTTTGTTGTCCTAGGAAGAATTTTCATTACAGTCTTTTCCATTGTCTTCTGTATAGATACATTTTTGTTGGTCCACATTGCATTTCAGGAGATAGCTTTATAAATTAAGAAATAAGTGTTTCTTTATTTTTCTTTTTAAAAAATGAAACCTGTACTCTAAGAAATTGGCCCTGTTCAAATAGACTTATTTGGTAATACACATGTCTCTGACTTCTAAACATCATCTCAGATGCCATCCAGGCCATACTTTAATTCTAAAACTGGTGATAGTGCTCCATCCCATGCCAGGCGCTAGAGTGTTATTGGCTAGGAAATCTGTGTGTAGCTAAATTGGGAATTCCTCTAGTTTACTTCTCTCAAAATAGCTCAGCAACTCAGCTCATAAGCTTTTTGGACTCTCCCATGATTCCAAGTTTTTTTGTAGAAAGAACTGAAATGCTGCTATCTTGAAGCTGGCGTTTGTGAGTCCTAGCATTTACTTCTGTTGCTTGTACCATGTATGTGTGTATTTATATATTAATATTTCAAGCAGCGTTCTCTAGAAATTTAAGCTTTTGAAAACATGACAGTGAATGGTTTTAACAGGCCTGTGAAATTCTCTCCAAATGTGGTTTGATATTTAATAGGCTCAGTGGTATGATCTCACAGCTAATGTATTTGGTTTCTTTTTACCAGCCTCATGAGATTTATGGATTCCTTGCCTGCCTCTCATCCCCTCTTTTAATAGAGTGGTTTGCCAGAATATGTTATATTGACTATGGTAGGATCAGGGATAGACTTATTTATTGGAAAAGGGGGTTAAAAAGGTATCAGTCAAATATTTGTAAATCCTGCAGTTCAATTAATTTTCTTGTCGAGAAGAAAGCTTCCAAGGTGTTTGTGGTGTGGGTGGGTGTGTGGGTGTGTGTGTGTATATATATATATATAATTTAAGTGAATAAATTAAGTGCTTAAATTTGGTGTGGAGATGGGGCAGTCTAATGATTGTATCATTCATTACTTTTGTATGGTACAATGCCAAGTACACTACAAACATTTCCTTTTCTTCTTGGATTTATTGAAATACATAGAAGCTATGGTTTTAAAATGCCACTAGGAAGATTCAGGAGATACACCAAATTTAAAGATAGATGCTGGTCATTTATAAATTAATAAATTTATAAATGCATGATTCTGCATGATTCCAATATCTATAAATGCATGATTCTGCATGATTCCAATGTCTTGAAAAAAGATTACTAGGTCAGTTCATAATTCAGTTGAGAACCTTTTGAGGATAGAAATATTCTTAAATCTCTGTTTTACACCAGCTTCATCTTCTATTATACAGTTGTATACTTAAGAAAATTAAAGAGAATGAAATTTTGAAAAACCTTTTAACAAAATTAATGTACAGTATCTAAATATTTATAAAACATAAATGAAATTATGTTGCATTGAGAATATTCCTGTATTGCAGTGAATATGTTCTAGTATTGAGTCATTTTTATTTAATTTCTCTTGCTTATTTAACCTTATACTTTAAAGCAATAAGCTACACATTTGCATGATTGCCTGCTTATGATTACTGTGGGGCTAATTGCATTAATTCAGTTGTTCATAGATGCAGAGTATATTAATAGTTGAAGAAAACTGGTATCTTTGTAACCCACAATTTGAATTGCTAACTGAACTTCTGCATTAAACTGTGTTGGGGTAATGTAATTTAGTATTGTGATGAAGCAAATTAGTAAAGCAACATTATTGGCTAGGATTCAATATAGCATTTCCTTACTTAGTGGTTCTATCTTATTTGTAGCAAAAGCATATGTGTCAGTTGAAAGTATTTTGTGTGCAATTTATGCACGGAGCATCTTAGTAAACATTTTCTTGGAACCAGACTGCACCTGAAAAATGCCCACTGGCATTAATATTTATTTGGTCAAATAAAGATGGAAGCAAATTTAGAGGTTATCTGGGAATGTCACATTTAAGTATCCTTTGTTTAACCACTAAATAAGTTTCTGTGATGTACCAAGAAATCGAAATATTATAGAATGGGATTAAGAGAACTAAAATTCAGTATTAGGAACACACACACACCCTCAAAGATGTGTATTATAAATTGAATTTCTTTTAGATTAAATAATACCTATCAGAAGAATAAGAGTAATCACATATAGGTAGTCATTGTTTCACAACCATTCGTTCAGCAATGATTCAGAGTTATGACAACACTGAATAAATGATACCAATGCTCAGTCCTCAAACTAAGGATCATTGCAACACCTGAATGCTCACATGACTTAAAATTCGGGTGCTGGGCAACTTGTCCACCATTATGACTGTAAGGGGCACTTACTCTTGCTCTGCCTTTTTGTTTGCCCTGTGTTCCACCATCCTCAACACCCTTGCTGTCCTACACTGTACTCTGGTCTCCTCCATTCGCTATACTCTGCCCCACCTGCTGCCCTGCATTTTTCTGCCTTCACTCTCCTGTTCTCTGCCCCACTCCTCTACTCCTTGCACTCTGCCAACACTGCTACTCCCAGCTGACCTTCACAGTCTTGCTCATGCTGATAACAAAGCACCTGCTGACAAGGTTCATGGCCGGCCAGTGCCTCACACAGGGCCAGGCTGTCCCTCCTCCTCAGCAGGATGAAGAAAAAAATGGTGAGCTGGACATGGCAGGAACAGCAGAATGTGGGGCAGGAGAATGGGGACGAGGGAGAAGTGCAGGTAGCAGACTTCAGGGCGACCAAAAGGACAGAGATGGGGGAGGAGATAGCTGGGTGGTGGGAATTGAAACAGAGGCAAGCATGGCC
Source organism: Hydrophis major (assembly GCA_033807585.1). Lineage (NCBI taxonomy): Eukaryota > Metazoa > Chordata > Lepidosauria > Squamata > Elapidae > Hydrophis > Hydrophis major. The sequence goes on along the minus strand of CM066328.1, from coordinate 292,269,537 downwards.
ACCCCAGTGAGGAGATGTGCAAGGTTGTTTCAACCACAGGAATAACAACCACAACCTGGACTATCAAACTGCCATTGTTAAGCTGGTCATGTGATGTTTTGCCCAATGACTACCTTTCTAGGGTCATTAAGTGAGGACTTTCTGCAAGTAAGACTGTCCTTCTCTGTCTTACTGCCAGTTGTTGAGAAGAGAGTGATTACAACACACTGTCATCTTTTTTTAAGAATTGTCTCAAATTTTGCCAATGAATAGCTAGTTTTGAAATGCACTGTACCATTTATACAGAAGGAAAATTCTCTTTTAATACGTAAGCATGAGCAGAAACTTTCACTGATCAGCTGGTTTTTTTCTCTAGAGCCTCCTGAGAAAGTGCTTGGAAAGGTTGGGAGACTTTCTGAAACCATATGGGAAGCATTGCAAAAATGTTGTAATAAAGAAGAAGCTCAAAATGCCCTTATCTTTTAGTAGACCTCTGTCCATTCCATTATTTGTTTGATCATTTCGCCTTTTGCTTTTAAAAATTTATTGTTACTCTACTGATGGAGTGAGCTTTATAGGCATGTAAATTTTATAGATGTCCATGTTATATATTCAGTTTTGTTAAATTCAGTCATTATAGAGTTAATAGTTTAATATGATACATGTGTTAATTTGCTGAGTAATGCAAAGATGTTTGTGTTATCACTAATACACTGCTGCGCAGAAGCTTACTTTGCATATATGTAAGCTCTGCTTGAATTGTCACAGCACCAATTAAAATTAGCATCTCCTCCCCCCCTTGCATTGGTGCAAGAGGTAAATTATTCAGTGCATCTGGTAAAATGAAATCCAAACCCTGAAAATGCATATTACAATAGGATATCTGTGTATTAAGATGGCACATAACTGTTGGATTTTGCTGCAGTAGGTGAATTCAGCTACCACTTTATGAAAACTATTTTTTTCTTTTGCAAACGAAAAAGAAACTATTCTTTCTGCACAACAATAATCCAACAGTTGGACTGAGAACGACTATTTAGACTTGTTCATTCTATTTTTGGTTTGTTAATGTATTTTATCATTATTGGTGAAAGTTTGAAAGACATTAAAATAAACAGAAGTTTTAAGATTCTGTTTTTGAACTTATCCGCAAATGTCCAGTTTACATTAATTATAACTTAAACAATGGCTCTAGGACGGGGGTCCCCAACTTCTAGGCTGCAATCCACTACCAGGCCTTGTGCCTTTCAGAACTGGGCCGTGGGGAAGTGGCAGGCGAGCACTTGTGTGTGCACTCTCACTCACATGAGCAGCAGGCAAGCATGTGCACATGCACTTCATTTATGCAAGTGGGCATGTGTGCCCTGGCACTCACGCAAATGGAATTGCACACATGCGCTTTCCCACCACATGCATGGAACCTTCCCCCTCTTGTCTCCCCACCCCCAGGCCAAGCCAGTCTGCAAAGCTGAAAAAAATGAGGAACTCTGCGCTAGGATACGCGTATAAAAATTTACAGGATGTTTTCCTAAGAATCAATTTATCAATTTTTCTAATATCAAATCTTGATTGGTACAATTTCTATATTAGTTGAAGAGGGGAGGAATCACATTAAATGTGTGTATTTTTGTGAACATTACTCATAATGTTTATATTTATTTTGTTTAATACACAGTCTTAAAATGATAGAGGATGTATCAATTTAGACATCACATTAATAGGATGTATATAATGGTATTTATGTTAGGCTAATATCTTGCATGTTTTGGGATGGATTAAGGTAGTGCTCTTCCTCTCCTCCTATTCTAAGAACAGTTATGGTCTTAAATAATTTGAAATATAATTGTAAAATCTATCTGTTTTGCTCAAATTGGTCTTCATAAATTATGTTTCTTCTAACAATGATTGCTTGGGGGAAGAATTTTGGATATGGGATTGATTTAGAGAAATGGCAAAAATTGTGGTCACAAAATTATAAAATGACAATGTCAACAGCATATAAAGAAAATTTGTATAAGATGTTTTACAGGTAGCATTTCCCCCCGACAAGAATAGCAAGAATGTTCAAGAATAAATCTGAAAAGTGCTGGAAATGTCATCAGGTACCTGGCTCATATTACCATATGTGGTGGACTTGTGAGGAGGCCAGGAAATATTGGACTAGAATTCGCATATGGCTGGAAAAAAATAATAAAGAAACACATAGATTTGAAACCAGAGATTTTTTTATTGGGAATTGTACCTGATATATATAATAAAAATTTAAAGTATCTGATTGTAAATGTATTAATAGCAGCTAGGATTGTATTTGCTAAACATTGGAAGAGTGAGAAAATACCATTAGAGGAAGAAATTATTAAGAAAATATTGGAATGTGCTGAAATGAGTAGATTGACATTTGAAATTAGAGAACAAGAAGATAAGCAATTTTATGAAGTTTGGGATCTTTTTTATCAATGGTTAGAGAATACAATATGATAATAAAATATTTAGAAATTTAGGAAATAATATATAATTTTTCTTGGTTTTGATAATTTTTAAGAATATTTTATTAAGATAGATTTGGTATGATTTCATGATTTGTCATAAAATAATTTAACTTAATGATAGTTATCTCGCTTAAGTATGAATCAGTAAAATTATAGTCAAATGATTGTTCAATAATGATATTGGGATATTTTATTGATGATTGATAATGTGAGTTATTATGTAATATAATTATTCTGATGAAATGGATGCACAAAAGGGAGTGGTAAACCAACCGATACACTGTAAATTTATGAAGAATGTTATAATTTTTTTATTTTTTATTTTTTTATGTCATGTTTTATGTCTTATATGTTTTTTGTCTGTTGTTAAAATCAAGAAAACTTTTACCAAAAAAATAAAAAAAATAAATTATGTTTCTTCTCAGTCCAGTTATCAAGTTGCTCAGCTTATCAAGTTGCATTTGTTTTGTTATATACTATACTCTTTTAATTTCTGTGAGCCACCTTGACTGTTAGAATAAATGGAAATTTTGGAAATAGATTCAGTAATAAGCAATGTATTTTAGCTTGATTGGATTCGATGGAAGTTCCTCTTTCAGAGCTAAGAAAATGAACAATTTATTTAGAAAAATAAAAATAGGTTCAAGTTGCACATGTTTTTATTAGCGGAAGAGTTTGAAACAGTCTCATTTCCTATTTCATCAGTTACCTTATGCTTTGCAATTCATCTAATATCATTTGTCTTTGTTGAGATTGAATTAAGTCAAGCTAGTTCAATATTCTAGTTCTATTGATTTGTTAATAATTTACAATTATTACAACATTTTAATAATTTGGAAATTATTCTGGCATTTGTTTTCAGTTTTAAATAAACAGGCGATTTGAATTTAATTGATCAGAATAAAATATGGACAGATCTTGTTTATATGGTTAATCATAATTGATACAATTCAACTCTATTATTAAATAATTTTCATTAAATTATATACAATTCCTGAGGTATTTTTTCAGGAAGCATAGCATTGGATCCTGAAATAATGCATGCAAATTAGCATGCATTTGTTTGCGAATTCACAGGAATACATATAAAGACTTTATTTTTTACCCCTAGGTTTCTGTGGTTAAGATGATTTTTTACTTCATTCCCCCTCTTCCTTTCCTTATGCATAGCTCAGAAACCTCATAAAGTGCCTTATAAATTAGACCAAGGATGTCAGCGAGTCTGTGATTATTTTTTGAACCTAAGATTGGAAGTAAAGCAATAAAAGGCATAAAAGCAAGTAAAGAGACAGCAACAGAAAACAGTAAAGACAGCATAATTTACCCTGTGGTTAAAATTCATTGTATCTGTATTACAATTTTTAAGGAAAGTATGTACAATATATAGTTTCCCTTATCCATTATGTTTTCTGTTAGCATACTTTAATGATTTATTTAAACAAGACAAACTCTTCAGTTGGGTCTAATCCCATTTCTTAAATACTTAAGTGGTAAGAAGAGAATTGCAACATTACACAAATTTTTCAATAATTACAGAAAGAATTTAAAATGATAACTTTTATAAGGTAGAATTTAATATTCTTGAATCAGTTATTTTCCATTAACCAGATAAAATATAATGAATTACAGCAGTGGTTCTCAGTTTTTCCTTTATCCCGGACTCCCTTTAAAAACCTTTTGTGGCAACAGACTATGGCCAAAACTTAACTCAAGATTTAAATCATAACATTTATTCAAGGTTTTGTGGACCTCCTGTGATGACATCATGGCCCCCCAGGGGTCTGCAGACCGTAGGTTGAAAACCACAGGATTACAATAAAGCAGCAGGTTCCGAGGAAGGACAGGATTAAGATAAGATATAGCATAATCCAGGTCTGGATCATGAGAAGGGGGAGAGATTTAGGATAGTCATTCCCTAGAATCTCCCAGGCAATATATGCATTAGGTTAAAGTAGAATAGGCTTAGTGTGGCAAGAATAAAATAACAGATATGGAAGCACTGGTGGGATTCAAAAAATTTTTACTACCGGTTCTGTGGCCATGGCTTGGGAAGGATACTATAAAATCTCCAGTCAGAGGTGGGATTTGCCGGTTCTCCAAACTACTCAAAATTTCCTCTACCGGTTCTCCAGAACTGGTCAGGACCTGCTGAACAGCACCTCTGCTTGGAAGGGACATTGGAGGCCTTCTAGTCCCCCTGCCTAGGCAGGAAACCCAATATCAGGCCGTCAGACTCCCGGCTCATGGGCCAGATACGTCATGGATGGTCCATGCCTGCACCTGATTTAACAAAGGGGGGAAAAGTCCTGATACATCAAGTGGTAATGACATGAGTTTGACATCCCTGCCGTATATTATTCAGACAAATGGTTATCTAATCTCTTCTTAAAAACTTCCAGTGTTGCATTCAAAACATCTGTATGTAGGTCATAAGCAAATAAAGAACTGAAATTTTGCTGATTATTTTGTATTGTTCTTGAGCTAGACAAAATAAATTTTGTTACGGAGAAAATTCAACAGATATTTTTGTTGGTTATAATTTGAAGGGAAATTGTCACTTATGTTTGCTACCCATGAGTTGTTCCAGGTGCTACTTCCTAATCAAGAAATAACCCAAAAGCTATGCTTAGTTGATTGTATGTGAATTGTTGCATGCAGCAGCTTTCCCCCCCCCACAATTTAAAATCTATCTATCATTAAGTGTTGTATCTTATGATTCTTGACTCTTGATGAATGTATCTTTTCTTCTATGTATACTGAGAGTATTTGCACCAAGACAAATTCCTTGTGTGTCCAATCACACTTGGCCTATAAAGAATTCTATTCTATTCTATTCTATTCTATTCTATTCTATTCTATTCTATTCTATTCTAAAGCATTATGTAATGAGAGAAAATAATAGTTATTTAATTCAGTTTAATATCAAACTGAAGGATTTGATGTCCTTGATCAACTTCTAGATGCAATTATTTCTGGAATAGCACATTTCCATTGAGAAGAAGCTGTTCCGTTAGAATTTTGAAGACAGAGTAATACAATTAGATTTTGTTTTTAATAATCTGAAAACATACTAAGTGTACTTAGGGTTCAGTCTCCGCAAATACTGGATAATATTACATAGTTTGACCTAATTGACTTATTTTGTAATAGAACACCAGAAATTAGTTTCTGGATTTCCTGATTGCATTGCTGGTACTTGGAATCTGAGTACTTCACCAGTAGTAAAAAAAATTGTTGCTTTGTATATATTGTTCCTGAATGCCCTGATCACAATACATGAATACAATTTGGAATGACTTGTAGACTTTATCATTGTAAATAATATCTTGCCTATTTTTTTTATTTCTTTACTTTCCCCCCATACACATTCCTATAGTATTTTCCCTGAGGCTCTAGCCTCTAAGGCTAGAGATGGGGAACTATGGCCTTTTTATGACTTGTGGACTTCAACTCCCATAATTCCTGAACTGGCCATGTTTGTAGGTGGCTGGCTCAGGAATTCTGGGAGTTGAAGTCCACAAGTCATAAAAGGGCCATAATTCAACACTCCTGCTCTAAGGCGAAACTAACAGAATCAAGATCATCATGGCTGCCAACTCTCACGCAATCAGCGTGAGACTCACGCAATTCAACCAATTTTGACTGTCTCACTCTGATAAACGAAATCTCACGCTAAACCCCCAAAATGGAATGTACAAAAATAAATATATCTCTACATTCTCTGATATTCCGAATATCGATATGCCCAAGCCCTAAGTTTCGAGAAGTGAAGCCTCCGATCCTGGGCGGCTTCAGAGGGCGAACAGAGCATGTGCGAGAGGACGTTGCCCGCATTGATTTCTGTACTGGGGTGAGAAGAGAATTCCACGCTGCAGGAAGCGGTTGCTCCTTTCCGCTCTAGGATGTCACAACTCTCTGGGCTTAACCCTTGCGCTGCACTCTGCTCTGGCAGGCGGAGATGAGAGAGATGAACTCTCTATCCCCATGAAGTACGACTACAGGGCATCCCTGGGCCTTTCTCGAGAGCTGAGCTCCCATCATCCCCTCCCCGCACCCGTCTGGTCTCAAGGCCGCTGGGATTGGGGCGCAAAGGCGCGTCCCTCTCCGGCCTCCCTCTCACAAGGGGAGCTGCCGTGGCTGGCCTCTTGCGCGCCTCGGCTTCTCTCGCTCCCCAGCCTGATGGGAAGTCCCTGGAGAGGGAGGGGGAAGAGGGGGGGAGGGCTCCTTCCCGGGTACATTGTGTCCCTCCCCCCGCCCTTTGCACCTAGATATGCGCCCCCTCCCAGCCTCCCCTGGGTCCAAGAGGCTGCAAGAGGGTCTGGCAGGGAGGAGCCTCTCCAGGAAGGGGGTCCCGCCAGAGGGTAGGCTGGAGCGGGGCGGGGGGGCTCGCAAGGAGGGGGGGTTCCTGTCCCCTCCGAGCCCCAATCGCAGCCGGTGCAGGAGTTTCTCTCTTTTTAGGCTTCTTTCCCCACTTGATGCCAGGAACGTTTGGATGCTCTTTGGGAGCCCCTGGGAAGGAATCTCGCCTTGAGGGGTCTCCCCACAAATGCCAAGCAAAGGGGGGGGAGTGGCCACTGTCCTCTCCTCTCCTCCCCCAGACAATCCAGGACTTCCCTGCAGGGGAGCAGCTGATGGCAGCATTGCTGGGGGTCCCATGCACAGACTGGGAGGGGGGCGTTTGGGGAGTGAAGGACACCAGCCTCCCCCCCCATTCTGTGTGTGTGTGTGTGTGTGTGTGTGTGTCCATCTGCCTGCCTGGCCCTTTCCGACCCTTCAGCTGGACTGTGAGGCTGGTGGGTCCAAGACTCAGCCTGGATCCCCCTCCCCTCCGCAGGTGGGAGGCCCAGAGGTTGGGAGAGGGCTGGGAAGGGCCGTTTCTGCCCAGCTCCAAGGCCGGGAACCCTGGCAAGGCCCCCTCCACCCCCGGGGCCATGTGAGGGAGGCTTCTGTGGCCCTGAAGAGGCAGCCTGGAGGGGCCGGATCCCAGGCACTTGGGACGCCCCTCTCAGCCAGGGACCCTGGAGGAGGAGGAGAGCCGGAGCAGCCCAAAGGGACGGAGCAGATGGGCAGAGGCCCAAGAATGTGGACCCTTTCCGGCCAAGATGGTCAGTGAACTGCATTATTAATATCTTACAAATCCGGTTCAAGTACATTGGTGCTGCTTGCATGTATGTATGTATGTATATGTCCAAATCATGACTAAAGTATGCATCAGATTGCACCATTTAAAATGTAAAATTGTCAAAGCTCCCTACCGTGGAAGGGGGGACACCCCCCTTCCACACCATCCCCCCCTCGGTCGCTCCGCTCCCTCGCAGTGTCTCACTCCGAACTATCACTCAAGGTTGGCAGCCCTGGATCATCCAGTTCTTGCAAAGAGGCTGTTCCACATGGTAGATACCACAATACAGAAAACATAACTTGTGGACCAAAATAAAATAATTCTGTTTCACTGTTTCAAGATCTGGACATAAGATCTTCTTGACTTGACATAATTGCTTAGTAGTTACTACTGCCACTTCCTATTTCTTTGGTGATGCCATTACATTGCACCCTTTCAAACAGCCATGGCATGTTAGAGAGATGGAACATCACAGTTTTGTAAGTAAAAAGGGAGAAAGGTGAGAAGTGAAACATGCAATTTCTGATTATTGTAGCTTTGATACATGGAGCTACAAAAAGTATCTCCCCTGCTTGTGGGGAGTGTGGTTATAACAAAGATTATAATGTAAAATTAAGTACATTTTCTTATTTATTACTTTTAAATGAAAAGTTTCTGTTTTGATTTTAGGTAGTTCCATGCAAAAAACCTCAGTGTGTAAAATTAGAGAGCTGTTCCAAAACCACAGGTGGTAACTTTTTAAAAAATGATATCCTATACAAAAACTATACATAACCATCTAAGACTCTGAGCAAATGCTAAAATGGTGCCTATTTGCTTCTTTTTGAAAACACTGAGGTGAAAAAAATGCCAGATTGCATCAAATGTACAGGAACTGTACTTGTAAAGAACCCACAATAATCAGAGAGAAGTTATTAGAAATGCTACCAACAACAAACACAGTAAATCAAAGACCCGATTGCAAATTCTTAGCTAAAATGTTCACCTGTACTTTAGGAATAGCTGGTATTTCTGAAACAATGGAATCTTCTTTTTTTCTCTAGAGTCCTTTCTAGTTGTCACTTTTAATTAGAGACTCTGGAGCTGGGGGGGGGATGTTTCCCCTTAGTTCCTTTTCTTTATTCCAGCTTGTTACTCTTCTCATTTTCTCAAGGGATTTGCCTCCCATTCAAATATATATACGTACACACATATATATACACATATACACATATACATATACATATACATATACATATACATATACATATACATATACATTTAGATATATATATATATATATACAGAATACAGAAGCCTGATGATGGCAGATGAGATTCTGCTGAAACGTTGCTACAACTTTAAAAGCACCACGTGGGAAAATACCCGAACAAAGCTGAATGCCAGACATGTAAGTACCCGCGAAAACTTAAGAAAACATATATATATATATATATATATATATATATATATATATATATGTATGTATGTATGTATGTATGTATGTATGTATGTGTATGTGTATGTGTATGTGTATGTATATATATATATATATATATATGACATTTAAATCAGAACAGAAGGGCTGGGGGAAATCTCTTTTTGCCTGGGTGTCTAAGCCATTCCTGAATCTAATGAGGTTCTGTACAGTATTAGCTATGTCTGAGTCAGTCTCTTGGTGTCTCATCTGAGAAGCTGGCAGATAGCAAATGTAATGGGAGAGCTTACCCATTTGCTACCATTTATATTTTGTCAAAAATATATGATAAATATAAGGATTCTAGAATGACTGAGGGAGAAAAATGCAAACAAATAATAAAGATGGAATCAGCAAGCTATTTGGTGAAATGGAATTAAATGTGTTACCAAATTAAACATTTTATTGTGTTCAGCTATATACGGTAAATCTAATATGCAAAAGTTTTAGAAATTTATAATGAGTTTTTTGTTTTTTGGATGCTTTCAGAAATGTTCTTTCCTAACATCCTTTTAATACCAAGTCACAAATGTTTTGAAAGAATCTAAACTACAAAATGTATAGATAGACTTTCCTTGAAGGTGTTTCAAAGGCTCTTTGTTGAAGATAAGGAATGGATTTCTCTTTCCTTTATATCCCCTCACTACTGAACTATACATTTAAGTAAATTAATTTTAATTCCTCATTTTTGCAGTTTTATTTTCTTAAAGCCTACCTAACCATTTTTACACATTTTATTAAGCACATTCCCTAATCTACATATATTTCCAAGCAGTTTTCTTTTTATGTAATTGTATAGACTATTTTCACAAACATATTTTACTCAGGTTCCTTTTATAAATATGTTTTCTTTGAGCATTTTTTTGAGAGCAAAGAATCCAAATCTCTACATTATTTTAGTATGCATAGTGAACAAAAATTGTTTTGGTGTACATTTAGGAATTGTGAATTTGGTATGTTTGCAAAATCTGTAAATCAAACAAATTGTCAGCTTTGGAATTTTTGTTTTTTTCTACAATTATTGCCTCACACATCATTATTAGAAAAAGTATTTTAATTCTGCTATTGAAGAAAATTAGTTTAAATAAAGTTTATCAGACCTGATTATATTGTCAACACTGCCAAATTTGCATTTTCCTTTAAGAATTTGAGTAGCTTGTATACAGAGGAAGAATTTAGACATAGTATCCTTTTTTTAACCAATATCTAATTTTTAGCACCTGCTGTGAATTTTTACTCCTTTCATCCAACTGAATAATGCAGGAAGGATGCTTTCTGGACAGAATATAGTGTCAGCTTTATATCAAATGTTCCTTATGTACAAAAGGCAGTAGCCATAGTTAGGAAAACAGTTCTTGTATTCTTCATGTTATGACTATGTCACAATTAAATTTGCAGGCATTTGAGCTAATTTACTGAAATGATTAACAGTTCATTCAGTGCCACACCATGAAAGAGCTACTATTTCATGTATACTTTTCAAGCTTAAACAATATATTGTAGTTCTGATAATAAGAATGTGTGGGGGTATATTGTCATTAGATGAACTCTAGTGGTATCGTATCAGGGGTATAACATTGAGAGAAATAGGCAAAAAGTAGTACCTAAACAAAGAAGGCGGAAACATTCCTTTCTCGCTTCTTGCAAAATAATATTAAGAAGAGATTTGGGCAGGCTTCTTTCTACCTGATTCATGAGGGAGGGCTGATAAAAAAGATCTGTTATTATAGCCATTCTCTAAATCTTCCTGTGGAGTTGCTTTCCTGATTTGCTCTGTCTTACAGGACTTGAGATATGGCTGTCATGGGCACCAGTGGCGGATTAAGGCTCACCGGTGCCCTAAGCACTGATAAATCTTGGTGCCTCCCTCCTTTGTACATACTGTACAAACAAAGCCATATTCTCAACTTTGTAGTGCCCCCTTTGGGCCTGGTGCCCTAAGCACGTGCTTAGTCTGCTTAATGGTTAATATACCACTGATGGGCACTGTTTTGTAGACCCTGTGGTGAAGTTTAGCTTTAAGATCAGATGGGATTGCTGCTGCTGTGCTTAATTGCTGTTCTGTGGCTGAGTTGGCAGTAGTGCTGGCTAAACTTACCTTATCTGGACCTGAACTTGAAGACAGTTCAGAAGTTCATAACATCCATGGACTTGATCTAGATTATTGATCTTAGACCTGGTTTTTATGGTAGTCACAATATGATCTGGAAATGAGAGATATGGTCATTAGTACTTTGTTATAGACGTATTACTCCTTGTTAATCTTGGAGCTCTGTCTAGTGTTCAGGTTGATCTCTCAGAGGGGCTTTCAATGCCACCATCAAGGTAGCCAGTTGGCATGGAGAGAGACCCTATTTTGTAGACCCAATTTTCTCCCCACTCTTACCCATTCCTATTTAGGATTTCACAAAGTTTCTAGGTTAGGTTAGTCATCGACACAGAATTGGAATCCTCCTGGACTCACGGTTCCTGCTCAAGCTTCAAGTAGTAGTATTAGTCAAGATAGCCTTTGTAAAAATTTATATTGTGCATTAGTCGTCCCCATTTCTGGATTGGGAGGTCCTGCTCATTCGTATCTTAGTCACTTCCTGTTGGTTTATTGTAAAACATTATATGTGGGGCTTCCCATGAAAGGCATTTAGAATGTGTCCAGAATGTAGCAGCACATGCAGTTCTGAGTACACCACAATATCCCACATAATATTGTTGGCATGTGAGCTGTACTGGTTCCCTTCATGGCACAGGACTAGATTATTATAGGACTACATAGTTCTGGTAGTGTCTACCCTTTTTACCAGATGTGGCAGTGTGGATGTGCTCCAGGTCTTCTCTGTGATACAGTATTATTTTATTGGGGCCAGGAGTTGTGTTTGGTATCTACCATGTGGAACAGCCTCTTTGTAAGAACTGAATGATCTTGACCCTATTGGCTTTTGCCTTAGAGCAGGGGTGTCAAACTTGTGGCCCACAGGCCAGATGTGTCATGCGCTGGCCATGCCCACCCCTGTTTTACCAAAGAGGAAAAAAAGCATAATACATCACATGACAACAGCGTGACGCTGCGAGTTTGACACCCCTGCCTTAGAGGCTAGGGGGCCAGGATGTTAGTAGAACCTAATGTGTGTTTTGCTCTTATGCTATTAAACAATTACATGAGATGCTATAATTATTTTTAATTGGGCATTGCCTTTTGGCTTTTATGTGTTTTAGAGTTGCCTAGAATTACTTGGACAGGATGTGTGGCTATAGAAGTTAGTTAAATAAATGAATATTTATTACAGCTGAAATGCAAACATTGGTGGGAGAAGGTGAAAGAAGAGACCCTTTATTATTTTTCCCTGTTTTTATGCTCAAAATCCCCAAAGTCAACATTTCTCTTCCTCATGGAAAATCAGTATATTTTCTAATTTATTGAATAAAGAAAAGATTATTTGTGTTGCTACTCCACATTTTAGATAAAATGAACTGCTTTCTGTTTACAAAAACATATTTTAACAAAAAGTTTGGAAAAATAATATATCCCTGCTAACAAAGGAATCCCACTAATTACATTATTTTAACAAAGTGGCTTCAAATTCTTGAGTCTAAGTAGATTAGAAATTCAGACGTTTAAATCTAATTCTTATACCCATACATAAATGTTATGGGAATACTGCTTTATTTTTCCCACTTATAAGTGTGCCCTTAATATTTGTCATCACAATTTCTATATAATTTTAAATTATATTTAAGGTATAAAGAAAATGAAGAATTTCAGTCATATTCTATTTAAAATGCTGGACCATTTTAGCTATCCTAGAGAATGGCTTGTTGTAATATGCACATGCAAAGATATTTAAGAAGTTTCAATATTTTATAGCTTTGGATAACAAAACCTAATTCTGCTGCCTAGTTTCTATGGTAACAAATACTACAGCATGTCTAGCCAACACTGATTTTTTGAATTTTGTGTTAATTTTTTTAATTTCTTATTTTTGTGGGTGCTAAACATAATTCATATTTTAAGCTTTAACAAATATTTTGTTTAGGAGAAATAGATAATAGGTGATTGGATAGGAAATGGATTAAGAAATACCTTTTTTAATCCAGATTTCATTGATATGTTTTTTATCAAATGGCTGAGAATGATTTACTTCAATTATTAGAATATACAATGATACCTATAAAATTTTCTTGGGGACATCACAAAAACAGTTGCCCTTCCCCATGCTGTTGGCTTGAGTGTGTTACACTTTAAGAGTTAGTTGAAACTTGTGGTTTACCTCAAAGCTGTGGTCCAAAACCCTTATATTGGTGAGGTGTAAACCCAGCTGTTTTGGAGGCAATCCTCATAACTCAGTTCTGTACCACAAATTTTCCCAGTATGTTGTAGAATTGTGCAGAAAGTGTAACTCAGGTCATTTTCTGGGGAGCATTCCAGATAAATAAAAATTCATATTTGTGGCATTGTGAAGTTCTTGGTGCTTTCTGAGGACAGAGAGCACCAAGGACTCTAAAGTTCATTCCTGAATTACAAATATTCTATTCTCTTGTAGCGTAATTTAAACACAGCAGTAAGCCACAAATTGGCTTGGTTTTGGTTTACGTTGTTGTGCCAACTGATGCACTGGGCTTATGAACCATTGTGGGAGGGAATTTCACTTGGGATTGTCTTACACACTATACTAAGCGAAAAACTGAGCAGCTACTAAATGGACTGGTGAGGAAAGTCATACTACTGTGTATATATGTCTCTCTGTGTGTGTATTATACACACACACATTCACATGTAAGTGTATGTATGTACATCTACACATACATACCAGTGATGGGATTCAAATTTTTTTACTACCGATTCTGTAGGTGTGGTTTAGTGGGTGTGGCAGGGGAAGGATACTGTAAAAGCTCCCGTCAGAGGTGGTATTTGCCGGTTCTTTGAACTACTCAACATTTCCGCTATAGGTTCTCCAGAACTGGTCAGAACCTGCTGAATACCAACTCATACATGCATGCATGCATGCATGGGTGCATGCATACATACATACATACATACAAGGCAGGCAACAGAATGGTGACTTATTTCACCTTTGGTTGGCTTTTTTTCTCTACCTCTTTTTATTAATACTCAGCTCCTTCATCACATGCCTTTGCATATTGTCTCTGCCTTACCCTTTTCTTCCTTTATCACTAGTTCACTTTAGAAACAAGATGGAGAAGAAGAGATTTTCTTCAGAGATCATTGGCCTCTCTTGTTATGGCCCTAATAAGGGGTGGAATTCAATTTTTTTTTACTACCGGTTCTGTGGGCGTGGCTAGGTGGGCGTGACAGGGGAAGGATACTGTAAAATCTCCAGTCAGAGGTGGTATTTGTAGGTTCCCTGAACTACTCAAAGCTTCTGCTACCGGTTCTCCAGAACTGGTCAGAACCTACTGAATATCACCTCTGTCCCTAATACAAACTTTCCTCCTTTATTCTATTTCTAGACAAGATCCCTGAGATTGTTACCATTACTTTCCATTTTTACTTTTCTTTGTTGTATCCTTACAAAATTTACCAGTAGTTAAAAAAAGTTGTCTGATGTTGAAGAAAGGGTAAAAATCTTTATTGAAAATTTAACACACTCAAATCACACTCCAAGCCCAAAATTGTGCTTTCAAATATTTCTAGATCAGTAGTACTGACACTGGACCCCTACATGTTGGTGGAGAATAACTCCTATTATCTCCAAAACTAATATTCTCCATCAACTGATCCAGATTTGTTAACCTGCATTCCAGGCAGATGTTACCATTGTCTTTCTAATCTTGTTACATTTTCATTTTCCAAGACTGCTATAAAAATAAAGTAGGTAAGCTAAAGATAAAGAATTTGTCAAAAAGAAAATGACAAAAAATGGTATTTGCACCAGACAGAACTAGTAGTGGAATAAGATGTGTAAATTTCCAGTGGGACTTCTTAGCTAAAGGTCTTTAAACAGAATAGTTGCTGGGACAGAGTGATAAAATAAATTAGGATTCTGCTGATTTAGTAATCATGAGCATAATGGGACTTCTGGGAGAGAGAGATGATAAACTGAAGGCAGCTATATGAAAGCGGAGCCAACAACCACAGTAAAGACCTAGGAACCAGTGAGTAGACCTGTTCCTTGGAACCTTTCCAGGTAAGTGGAGATAATATAATATGTTCTGGGTGGCTACTCCTTTAGAGGAGACCACAGGATAGCAGTTTTCCACAGATTTGAGTGCTGAGAGACAATAGAATTAGCCATCCTGTTCGCAATTCAGAGACTTTTAAAAGACACTAAGTTCACAATTCTTAAGTTTCTAATCACCAGGGGTGGGCTGCTGGGGATTTGCAGGGGTTTGGGAAAGCCCCTAGCTAAGATTCTGTGCAGTTTGGAGAACCCCCAAATCCCACTCCTGGCTGGCCCACCCTACCCCTCCCAGGAGCCCCCACGCAGCCCATTTTGGAAGCAGGTAAGTGCAGGGTATGTGTGGAGGCTCTGGAAGGCAGAAAAACGGGCCTACCGGAAGTTCAGGAAGGCCAGAAATGGCCTCTGGAACCAGGGAGGCCATTTTTACCTTCCCAAAGGGTCAAGGAAAGTCTCTGGAGCCCAGGGAAGGTAAAAACACCCCCCCCGCCATGGTGCAGGATGCCAACTAGGCCATACCCACCCAGCAACCAGGCAGAGTACCCATTGCTAAAAATTTTGAAGCCCACCCCTCTAATCACCTTTGGAAATTGCTCATAACTACTTTTAGAAGAACAAATTTGAGAACACTGGGTGGGTCTGTCTTTAATCCTGAGTAAAAGAAAGTTTTAATGGTAAGCTTAAGAATTTAACAAATCCGAAATAATAAAATGCTAAAAAGATTTGAACTTAGAAAATTATAAAAGAACTATGGGTTCTGATAAAATTGGAGCAATGATACATACAATAAGATTTTGAAATTAATTATAAAGAAGAACAGCTTCTCATTGGAAATAGATTCTGTTTTGGTTTTTACAAGACATAATAAAAATAAGCAATTTCATGATTTCAAAAACTAAAATATTGTTTAATGTTTAAAATATTAAATATTAAACAATAAATTAATATGTACAGCAGCAACAACAGATTAAACTATTGAAATACATGCAGCACAGTAAAATTACTCAAAATTGGAATATAGGGATTAGAGCTGCAGATCGACTGTTATGCATTTACCATTAGGAATATTCAACCTATTGGAGGGTGTTACAGAGAATATTCCCTTCCTGGTAATCATCAGTTCATTTAATCATGATGTCAAGAGCCAATTCTCAATGCCATATGACGGTCTGCAGGGTATTGAACATTTCTGAGATACGCTAATTTAAAAATAATCCTAAACATGAATATTTCACGGTGCCTTTCATCAAGAGAAATTGCAGCTCTGTTTTCCAGATCTTCCTTTAATGTCTGAGAAAACCAGGTTGAAGTTTGTTCCAACTAGTCCAGACTATCTAGAAGAGCAATGTCAGAGAAAGCAAAAGAAGAAAAGCAACTCCAGTTTTAAATTGAGTGTCCAATTTCTGCTCTATTATTAAAAAATAATTTGTATTGTTTTTGTATGCTGTGTACTGACTGGATTCTGGGCAGTGTACCAGATTAAAAGTATGAAAATACAGTAAAGTACATGCAGTTAAAAAAAGACAAAAACCACATCTTTCATTGTTGCCAGCTACTAAGGACACTGCGTTCCAAAGGCCCTGCAAAAAAATATTGTTTTCATCAGCTTTCTAAATGACCCCCCCCCAAAAAAAGGAGGGGGTATTTCCCAATAAGCAGACTGCTGAGAAGACCATCTTAGGGACATTTGCCCCTTGGAGCGTAGTGAGCTAGATAGCTGTAGTGCTCCATCCTGACCAGGTGGAGATTCCATTTGAAGCAGATGATCCTGCAATTAACAAGGATCTAACTCATATAGGTTTTGCAGGTGACTACCAGCACATTGAATTGTATCTAGAAGCCAGTGGAAACCAGCGTAGTTCCCACAAAATAACAACCATTCAACCAGTTAGTACCAGTCAGTAGGTGGCAGTCACATTTTGTGCCAGCTGGAGCTTTGTTTCAGGTTGTATTAAAAAGCAACCTTGCAGAGCAAATTGTAATAGTTCAAGTACAAGATGACTAGAGCCTGAGTCACCGTCTTCAGCAACTTCAGTTCAGAAAATTTGCACTTCAGAGACAAGTGGGCAAAGGTTCTTCTAGCCACATCCTTCACCTGCCTTTTTAGCAGGAACTATGAGTGCTTGGATTATGTACCTGCTCCTTCAACAGAAGTGCCATCCCATTAAGTGCACTAGGTAAGCCAGTCATGGAGCCATAAGGCCTGTGTCTCAGCAGCTACTTACTGAAACTCATTCTTGGGTCTGTTCTACCCCATCCAGGCCCTACAATCTACAAGTACAATTATAATATCCAGAGGAGACATTGTCAGGGGTGACTGGTTATCCTCCATAGATCTCTCGGAGGCATACCTGCACATTCCAATTCGGCCCTCTCACCACAAATTCCTTAGATTCTGTTATAATAACCGTCACTATCAATACGTGCCCCCCCCCCCCTTTGGTCTGGCCTCGGCCCCTAGGACCTTCACCAAGGTCCTCGCACCCCTGGCTGCTCACCTCAGAAGCGTGCCTGTCCGCCTTCACAGCTATTTGGACGATATCCTTATTCTCTCCCCGTCCAAGACCCAGGCAGTCAGGGACACCAGAGCCACCCTCTCCGCCCTCCTGGCACACGGGTTCCTTATTAATTGGAATAAAAGTCAACTGATCCCTTCCACCCGAATCACCCACTTGGGAGCCATAATTGATTCGGTTATAGAAAGGGTCTTCCACTCTTCGGAGAGGTTTCTCAGCATTCAAGCTCTGGTCAAACAGATGAGGCGATCAAGAAGGATGGCGTTACTTGACCTTTCTAAATTATTGGGTAAGATGGTTTCATGCATCTCAATTATTCCCTGGGCCCGTTTACACAGCAGATCCCTCCAGTGGTTCCTGCTCCCATTCCAAAGATCCGGAAGAAGCAACTCGAGGTCCAGAGTCAAGGTGCCTCCGAGGGTCCTCACGTCTCTCCTCTGGTGGACCAACCCCGCCATCAACAGGGGCCACCTCTTCTCAGAACCTTAGCGGCTAACCCTCACCACGGATGCCAGCCTATTTGGTTGGGGCGCTCACGTCAACTCGCTCTTGGCACAGGGCAAGTGGTCGCCGATCGGGCAAAGATGCAGCATCAACTGGCTGGAGCTTCATGCCGTCCACCTGGCCCTGCGCAGATTTCTCCCCTTGGTACGCGGGCGTCACGTCCTTATTCTCACGGACAACGTCACGGCCAAAGCCCATGTCAACAGGCAAGGAGGCACCCAGTCTATTCAGTTGATGAGGGAGGCCGAATGCCTTTGCCGTTGGGCAGAATCCAACCTCCTCACACTCAAAGCCGAGCACATCTCCGGAATCTCCAACATCCAGGCGGACTGGCTGAGCAGGGCCACGGTGGATCAAGCAGAATGGCGCCTTCATCCCTATTCAAGGAGGCGTCCAGAATATTCGGCCTCCCGAGGGTGGATCTCTTCGCCTCCCCGTCCAACGCACAGCTCCCACGGTTTTTCTCCAGGTACCCGTCTCACAGGTCAGAGAACCACAATGCGCTACGATGTCCATGGCCCCCAGGGCTCTTATATGCCTTCCCACCGCTGCCGCTGATTCCCAGAGTCATAAAGAAACTCATTCACGAGAGGGCAGACCTGCTCCTGGTGGCTCCTTATTGGCCCAGGAGACCGTGGTTCGCGGACCTCCGCAATCTGTCGGTAGCTCCCCCATGGAGGATCCCCCCGGACAGGATCTCCCTCTCTCAGGGACCCCTTCTGCATCCGGAGCCCCAATGGCTCCAGCTAGCTGTCTGGAGGTTGAACGGATCCGTTTGACAAGAGAAAAACTCTCCAGTCAGGTAATTGACACTATTTTGGCTGCCAGGCGACCCTCCACCACACGAATTTACGATGCCACTTGGAAGGGCTTTTCCAAGTGGTGTAGTGGGTTCCAAGTTGACCCCCTCTCTCCCTCTATTGCGCAGGTCTTGGAATTCCTTCAAGAAGGCCTACGTAAAGGGCTTGTCCCCAACACCCTGAGACGGCAGGTCGCTGCCCTCTCAACCGTTGTTTCTTGTGATAATTTCAGTTCTCTCTCTCATCACCCCCGGGTTAGAGCTTTCCTTAGGGGCACCACCAACTTGTGCCCTCCGACTGTTCACAGGTTTCCCACATGGGACCTCAACAAGGTCCTTGTTTTACTTACAAAGCACCCGTTTGAACCCCTGAGGGAGTCCTCCCTTCAATTTCTAATGTTTAAAGTAGTTTTTCTAGTGGCCATTACTTCTGCTTGTAGGGTCTCGGAAATAGCAGCATTGTCAATCAGAAACGATTTATGCGTGTTCCACGCTGATCGGGTGGTCCTTCGGCCCGACCCCACCTTCTTACCTAAGGTTAACTCACCCTTCCACAGGTCTCAGGCCTGGTCCTCCCAAACTTTTGCCCCAGACCCTCGAGGGACAGGGAAGCCCTTTGGCACACCCTGGATGTTAGAAGGGCCTTGCGCATATACATTAAGCGCACTCAACCCCTGAGAAGATCAGAATCCCTCTTCCTCTCTTTTCAGCCCAGGACATTGGGGCTCAAGGTCTCACCCTTAACCATCAGTCGCTGGATTAGGGCGACTATCGCCAGGTGCTATCTATCACAATCTCTACCCGCTTCTAGGGGAATAACCGTTCATTCCACCAGGAGTGCAGCTACTTCGGCGGCTTGGGCCACGCAAGCCCCAATCGCCGATATATGTCGGGCAGCCACTTGGGCCTCTCCGTCCCCATTCATCAGACATTACAAAATAGACTTATACGCCTCAGCAGAGGCCTCTTTTGGCCGACGAGTCCTACCGAGGGTCATCAGTGACCCGGAAGGGCTTCCGGCCCAGACGGAGTCCCACCCGTAGGACAGCCAAGCTTTGGTATGTCCCACTGTCTGGATGCTCCGAGCGGCTCGAGGGAGAATGGGCGTTGGTTCTTACCTGATACGCCCCTTCTCGGTGAGCCGCGAGGAGCATCCAGCCCCACCCTAACTCCTCTGTCTGGCGGGTACTCTAGTTTCAGCCAAGGAGCCAATAATTGTTTGGAAGGATTTCTTAACCTTTCTTCTCGTTATCGCAAAAAACTGGGGGAACGCTACGTGGAGTCACATGAGAGGGCGGAGCGTTTCCTCAGCTAAAGCTCAGCCTGCAAGAAGAGGACTCGGAAGCACATCCCACTCTCTGGATGCTCCTCGCGGCTCGCCGAGAAGGGGCGTATCAGGTAAGAACCAACGCCCATTCTAACTCCTGTCAACCTAGCAGTGCAAAATCAGGCAAACGTGAGCAGATAAATAGGTACCACTTTGGTGGGAAAGTAACAGCATTCTGTGCATCTCAGCATATAGTCATGCTGGCCACATGAGGGCAGAAGAGTCTTTGGACAATGCAGGTTCCCCTCGGCTAAGAAACAGAGATCAGCACTGCCCCCTAGAGTCAGACATGTCAGGATAGGGGAAAACTTTACTTTTATCTTCTTCAAGGTCATCTCTATATCCATCGCATATATAAAGCTCGATATCATCAGTGTATCACACACCAATAGATGATCTCCCCTGCTGGTTAGCTACATGTAAATGTTAACAATCAGGAAGAGAACCAAGTCCTGAGATACTCCATACTAGTATTTCTAAGATCTTGACCCCCCCCCCTTTCCCACTATTGCCAGTTGGAACTGTCCATTTAAGAAAGAGCAAAATCACTAGAAAACAAGGCTCCAAATTTTCAGGCAGTCCAAAACAAGAACATAGAATCCTGCTGAGAGATCCAAGAGCATCAGGAAGAGACTGTTACCGTCATCCAATTCCTACTACAAGTCACTAGATGAATGACCAATAGATTCCATCCATGCCTGAAACTATATCCAAACTGTTGGAACTCATTCTACAGAGATCTTTGTCCATTTCCTCAAGTGCTACAGGCTGCATGAAATTGTAAATTTTTTTGGCCATTTATAAGACTTCACACATCTGAATGAATGTGAGAGATTATCTTCCCCAGAGAGAGGACATCCTCCTAAAAAATACCATAAAATACCATAAACTAATGTTTCACTGCCCTTACTACCATGCCCTTGAATTTGAGGTCAAACCTCCATCTGTTTATCCTTGGTTTTTTACTAGGATCACTCCAGGAATCTCCAAGATTCATCTCCCAGAGCTCCTTAGCAAAGTTCTAGCAGATCCAGGTAAACAATTCAGGAATAATTCTATCCCATAGCATAATTAAAGAACCATATCAAGATATTTGTCAGGTGACAATTGTCAGGAAAACTCTGAGGATGTCCATTAGAAACCAACTGGATCCGTAAATGCTTCAGACAGACCATCTTAATAAATGCACCCCAACCATTAATAGAGGGTTAAGGCTTTGCAACTATGAGGGAGACAGTTTATGAACAAACCATGACAATGGATAGATCTTAATGTCCTTCATTTTCAGATGGTGTCCTAATTTCTTTGAGAAAAAGACTAATCGACTGCGTGGTCATCTTTATAACTTGTCCCAAGTCATCATGATTCCAAGTCCACAGTGTCATGGCCTAAATCTCATTTTCAGTACACGGAAGCTGATATCCCCCAGAATGCAAAATATAGGAAAATCATACACAGTATAGTGATGAGATGAAAGAGTTTAGGAAGAGAAAGCAAATATTATACCTGCCCTGTTGGCTAACTCTGCCAACAGGCTGGAGATTGACTCAGCCTTTTAGCCTTCCAAGGTCAATAAAATGAGGACCCAAATTGTCAGGGGCAATATATTGGCACTGTAAATAGCTCAGGATGCTGTAAAGCACTATTTGAGTCTTAAGTGCTATTGCTGTTGCTATATCCAATCACTTGCAGAAGTTACAGAAAGTTCATGCATTTACTATGCAGTCCAGTATGTCACTAAAAATGCAAAAGGCATCCTTTTAAAAAGTGTGTGTTTTATAGAACCTCTACAATGTTGGCATCAGAAACCATGACCATCTTTTGTCCTTCCTTCCAGACATGCTTCTGGGCAAAAGGCATGTCAGACACCAACATTTGCATTGTTCTACATTTGAGGTTTGATTTTTCTCTCCCATTACTTGACCTGCGCACCTTCATCTCCTTCAGAATTGCTAATACTGACTTTTATAAAGATGTTCATTTTGGAGAGCGCAGTCCTTGGCATGCCCAGTAATCTTGGTTTCTGTCTCCTCCTAAAAGGATTCCTGGTAGCAGAGGCTGGAAAAGACCTCTCCTTTGAAAGTCATTGCAGATTAGCAGAAACCGTGCAGAACTAGATCACTCAACAATTGTTTCAGTATAAAACAGCTTCATATGTTCCATTTCAGTAGTGGGATGAGAATCACTCACCTTTTCAATTGCAGTCATTCATACATCTGCCTGTCATGATAAGAATTGATGTCAGTTCTCTCCTCTTAGTATTGGATTTTTCAACCATGATAAATCTTCTATGGGGTCTGTTAAGGAACCTTGTGAAGGTGAATTTTTATCCTTGACACATTAGTTTGTGGGGATAAGTTGCATCTCTAGAATATTTAATTTCTACTTCATGAGTCTTTTTGGTGTTTTTTTTGCCTCTTTCAGAACAAGATTGTCATTTTAAACACATACAGAAACAGGCATGCACACAGTGATTAGTAACAAAAAAAATTTAGGTTCTCTAGTTTTGTGCAATGTTTAACTAAAAATTCCACCTGTCGTCGAGTATTATGTTTCAGCTAATTTTCTCATAACTCATTCTGTTTCCTCAAATGAATGTATCAGATGAAAAAGGTTATTGTTTGCAGCAACAGTGTAAATTATTCATGATTGATATGGGATTTCAAATGTAGGTGGCACTAGACAAAGAAGCAGAATTTATGTTTGCATATATGTGATTTATATTAATTTTGTTTACAAAGTAAACATTTAGCCTAACTTTTCAGCAAAATGTTTCTCCTGTTCAAGGATCATTTTCCAGAAATGTATTATCTGTATTAATACCAAACATGGTGAAGCAAATAGCAAATTGTGGCCCGTCCACCCCCATCTCATGATATATGAACCTATTAACACTCTAAAACTAGTTTCAGAGGCATTATTCCCAGACTTCATATCAATGCCAAAGCAATTAGCATAAGCCATTATGCTCGGAGTAGAAAAATAGGTATAATCTTTCCACAACTAGAACAACTTTGTTATACTGTTCTTTCTTCCATACTGTTGTTTACCACCCAGAGGAAAATTTGGTGACTAAATAAAAGTTAGTATTTGGATCACAGGAGTTTTCAAACTTAGCAAGTTTGTGCAGAAAAAGTGGGGTCCAGATTAACTTTCAATAGACTATGCACTCCCGTTTAGTTTTTTTAAAAAAATAATTGTGCCCCCTTTATTTGTTTACAACTCCTCCACTGCAATCATAGTCTGCAGTTTGTGAATCTCAGTTTTAGATTGCATAACTTGTCGTAACCCAAGAGGCAGCCGTTTGCATCAGTACAGTAAATGGTAAGGCAAGAGATTACGCTGCACAAACTGAAGGCACTGTTACTGCTTGTCCTAAATTTGCTTCATTCTGAATTGAATTTTCATCCTAAAAGGAGAGGGTAATATTGCTTTAAAATGCAGACAATAAACTAGGAGAGATAATTTTAAATTTTAAACTTGTGCATGTCCTGTCTAGATTACCTATCTCAGATGTTCATCATTCACCAATTTTAAGTATTGCTCCTCTACTCAACCTACAAATTACCAGAATACTGCTCTCCGTTGTGTATCTTGTGTGTAGGTGTAAATAAACTTATTTCTAAGAAATCTGAGTGTATAAGGAAGGTCTCTTGTTTTGAGAATGCCCCCTGTTTTTAACATTGTTGTCTCAAGTTGCCAGTTCTAATTTCTGTCCACAAGCAAGTGTGCAAATATCAAGGGATGCAGATGCTTGTGATCCCATGTACAAGCAGGGGATGCCTGTCTTTGCCTCGTCATAATACAGCAGCAATCTTTGTGTTCCTAGATCAGTGAATGGGAAGCAATTCTTGCTTAAAGTGGTTTTTTTTTTTTTAAACCAGATTCCAAAAGATGCATGCAGCTTCAGAGGGAAATTCTTTGTGCTTCACAGTTGCTTGTGTGGATGGGAAGCAGATGGTAGGCTGGGACACCCACTCAGATAGCTAAGGAGCCAAACATACGGTTAATAGTTAGGAGAAATAGCTTTTGGGGCCAGAGCTTTGCTGACTGCTTCACATTACAGATTGTTACAGTGTGTCATTACATTGCCAAGCTAAGTGCTTAATACCCACTGCGGGCTCCGAGAATACTCTTGCACAAACGACTTTCAGCTCTTTGCTGGCACAAATCACAAAACTGATGTCATAGGCAGCTTTAAAAATGCCACTTTACCCCCCTCCCCCTTCCTGCAACAAGGTATAGCTTGGCTATTGTACATGCTGAGACACAGCATCTTGTGTTTTCCCTGAGTGTCTGACTTGGCTTAGTCCATTTCCTTTCAGGATCATTTACTAATCTACCAAAGGGTTACCTGGATGGTAGACTTGCCCTTACAAATTCGCCATTAGAAGTTCTTGTTTTGGTGGCTGAGGGCAACGGATGGCCCCATGTTATCTAAGGAATTGCTGTGCTCATTCATCTGCTTTTCATGGCCGGTTTCCTTTTATTTTTAGCCAGATCCGTCAAGCCTGACAGGCGGGTAATTTGAGCCAGAGAAAGGGCAAAGCTCCAGGTCTCTTCCACAAAGCGATTCTTCCCTGCCTCCCTTCTGGGAAGCCTACAAACGTGGCCTGCTTGAAGCAGATGGATTTGTTGAGTCATGTGAGATCATTTACACAAAAACACAGTGAGCTAGTGAACGGGGGAGGGGAGAAGTGTGGGGTGTGGGGAAGGGGGGAGTTCAATGAGGAGGAGAAGTAAGTGAGGGAATGGGTGGGTGGGTGAGGGAGGGAGCGTGCAACGCTGTTGACTCTGCTGGCGGGTGTAGAAAAAATATTCTGTGAAGCAGCTAGACAGGAATGCAGCCTTCTTTAAGGTAATGTCTAGTTTACAGTGGAGGGTGGAGCCATGGCAGAGGGAACACTTGAAAACAGATTATTCACTTACAATAAAAGCCACAGCATGCGCGTCTGAGGGAGGGGGGGTGCGGCTCACTTGACAAATGGGCAATGGAGTCAAACTATTGGGCAGGACTGTGTATTTTTGAACCAGAAATATCCCTCGCATTCAAGGGAGGGGGAGAAAATCAGTGTGGAGATGCAAGAAGGAGTTTGCTTTGTCTTGACGCCAGCATGCTTGGTATATGGGGGATGGGGGTAGTAGAAAAGGCTGGAATGCAAACGTGAGCGTGATGTGTGTGTGTGTGTGTGTGTGAGTGTGTGGTGGGGGTGTTATAAGCTTTCTACATATTTAAAGGGGCATCTAGGAATGAGGAAGCAGTTGGGGTGTTAGTCCACCACATTCAGACAAGAATGATCATGGCACAATGGAAAGTGAAAGATTTGATTTTGTAGTCGCATGCAGACATATAGGCAGCTGCGTTTGATGGTGGATGTGGATTTGTTTGTTGTTGCAAGTAACCAAACAAAATTGGGGGAGGGGAGGGACTTAGAATTTTTCATTGCAGCAAAGAATAGTGTGGATGTGTGTGTGTTAACATGTGCATGAGGTAGTTACAGCTTTAGATCAATTTTCTGTTCTGTGTTTGCCTTCCTACAACTCTCAAGAGTTTCAGTCTGGAGGATGCCAAGTTGAGGATTTTTGAATTTGCAAATTTAAGCTGGGAAAAATTGGGAGAATGAAAACATATTGCAAGAGAAAAGGCATAAAATAGGAGATCAAGCTGTATCGAGAGATCTAGAGATGTTCTTAAATGAAAAACTGAAATAAGCTGACTTGTTTAAATAAGTACTTTGAAATACCTTCTGCTGGTGTTTTTTAAGCCTGTTTTCTACCTTCTTTGAACTTTTATTGATCTTTTAAAATTTTGCACATCCTTTCACGCAGAAAACAGCCATCCCAGGAGAATACATAGGTTTTTGTAAAGGAAAGTATTACAATATGTGAGATCCTAGTTCTCTCTTACATTTATTTTATTTTTATTTATTATATTTTTTACCCCGCATTTATTATTTTACAAGTAGCTCAAGACAGCAAACATGCATAATACTCCTTCCTCCTTGTGTGTTTCCCATAACAACCCTGTGAGGTGGGTTGGGCTGAAAGAGACTAGCTGGTCCAAAGTCACCCAGCTGAGTCTCATGCCTAAGGTGCGACTAGAACTCGCAGTCTCTTGGTTTCTATGGCCCAGCACCTTAACCACTATACCAAACTAGTACACCACTGTGAGAAAGTCCTCAGTCCTATCAGAACTTTATAAAAATAATGGTATCTTTCTAAAATCCTAACCAGAAATCACATTGAAATATAAATACATTAACCTACATGTGCAGAAACTCTACAGCAGGTTTTTCAAACTGCTCTGCAGAACTACTGGATTCCACATGAATTTAATAGAATCTCATGAGACATCAAGGGGAAAAAAACTCACTCTAATTTAACCAATTTTCTATCACTACAGCTTTGCCTCTTGATCAGTGGTATTTTTCAGGTCCTTGGCTGAAAAAGTGTGAAAGCCCTACAGTGTGTGTGTGTGTGTGTGTGTGAGAGAGAGAGAGAGAGAGAGAGAGAGAGAGAGAGAGAGAGAGAAGGTAGGTGGGAGAAACATAGTCAAAGGGAAAAATTGCTTTAGCAGGGAAATTGAAATGGAGAGAAAGATATGGTACATATTTATCTAATCTTTTGCATATTCCTAAACCACTTTTCTTTCCATTAAATTCCATAATGCTGTTGCCTTCGTGTGAATCATCCTGATTCACACGCCTCCATATTCCGTTCATGCTAGGAGAAGAACATCTTGCAAGAACACATTTTATCATAAGTAGCCATCTTCCTCTTAAAGAAATAAGCAAAGCATTTATTAACTGTGGATAATCCCTGGGTCTAGGTGCCCTACAATGGGATTGTTTTGATTATTCTGTACTAGCCCAGGACCTCAAATCATTAGTCTGTGTTGCAGATGGCAAGGGAGCAAGTAATAGAATGTGCATCACAATATTGTGAGACAAGTTCTACCTCTTATCGGCATACAAAAATACAAAAAGGCAAGTTTGCATCATGAAACAGTAATGCCCATTTTATCCATCATTTTGGTGTAATGGTAGTTATGAATGGATGACTGTGTTTTAGATTAGATGAAACCCTGAAGCCTCCAAGATAGCCTCAGCCAGGCTCACTTCAGGGTTGACAGTGCATTACTTGGAACGCTGACAATTAGATTAGATTAGACTAATTATAAACCATCAGGTTGTTCTTGACTCCTAGTGACCATATACAGGTAGTCCTCAATTTACAGTTTTTCATTTACAAACCTTTTGGAGTTACAATGGTACTGAAAAAAGTGACATGACTATTTTTCACACTTATTATTATTGCAGTATCTATATGGTCATGTGATCAAAAGACGGACACTTGACAACTAGTTTGTACTTATGATGGTTGCTCCCCTCTTGCCACCTTCTGAAAAACAAAGTGAGGAAGCCAGATTCACTTTAACACTGTGTTTACAATTGTAGCGATTCACTTAACAGCTGTGGCAGGAAAGGTCGTTAAATGGGGCAAAACAACTGTCTCACTTAGCAACAGAAATTTTGGGCTCAATTGTGGTGTAAGTCACAAATTAAGTTAAACACATTTTATCATTTGTTAGTATGTGTAAGTATAGTACTGATTACAATGTCAAATTTATTCCAATGAATTCATTAAAAAAAGATATGTGTCATTCTAAGTTATGAACAATTGCATTATTCTATGTCTTTAAATCAATTACATTTTGTATTTTAAGATTTAATCTGCAATGCTAAGGGGAAAGTTTCTATATATTTCATTTTATTAAAGTGAAGATTATAGAATCTGGAATTTGGTGTCTTGGATTATATTCTAGCACATAGGAATATGGGATTAACGTAAAACATCCTTTTTGAACATATATGCAAACATATATTTGTCTTTATAGCAGGTGAATGAATTTACATCAGATTAATCAATATATTTAATTCATTACCTTTTGTATACTCTTTTATGCACATTTTGGAAACTTTTGAAACATAAATTTATGAAATTATATTGGACATCAGAAGCTGTAGAGACAAAATTGGTACTGTATGACAAAATATCAATCCTCAGTAGTTTGATCATGCAGCAATTTCCAGAATATATAGTAGGACTTACTAGTCAAATATGATTCTTTTTTAGCTTGGAAACTAACAATTAATGACCATAAGGCATTCTTATGATTGGAAAGATAATATAAAACAAGTTTCTTAATTAGGAAAGTTCATTTTTCTAGTTGTATATGTCAGCTGTTTCTCTGGATTTCTGAATGGAAGTAGTCTTTGTGCATATGCATACATAAATGATGAAAGGCAGCTTTGAAACAGCCATGTAAGGCTTTAAAGGTTGTGGCTGCTTTCATGCTTCAAGTTGTGCTTTGCAATAGATTAGCAAAGTATTTTTCTCAACTGCCTTGCACAGTCCTAATGTCAACTTTAATTTGCAACTTCATATCTAACATTTTCATAATTCTGAATTATGTAAAGATGCTGTACAATATTGTATTGATACAGTATTTCATACTGTGGTTCAGGAGAAGATTGTGGTTCATCTTTAATAGATATAAAACAACTGACGGGAAGCCATGTTTATCTTCAGAAATGCATTGGGTGTGTACATATTATGAACGCATAATGTATTTCTGAGGAGAGCCTTGTGTTGAGATATGAAGATAGCAATAACACTTAGATTTACAATATATACCGCTTCACAGTGCTTTACAGCCCTCTCTAGGTGGTTTATGGAGTCAGCATATTGCCCTTAATAATCTGGGCCCTCATTTTACTAACCACAGAAGGATCGAAGCCTGAGCCAGCCAAGATGTGCTTTTAGTGGTTTCAATGTTTCGTGGATAGAAACACTTAAATGTCTTATTTGGGATAACTGTATAAATTATGGACTACAGTAGATCAAAATAGTCTTGAATATGAGTTTTAATTATTCATAATCTATAGGCTGATTTGACAAACTGAATGTACTACTGTACAACATAATATTGCTATTTTATACTTATTAACCATTTTAAAATTACGATCAAGATAACACTTCTGCACAGCGAGAATATACTCTCTGATCCAGACTACCACTGTGATAGAGAGAATCTTTTAGGCTTGGCATGTCAAAAATTCAGAAAATGCTTGATTGTGGTGCTGTGTATTACTTAAAGAAGCATCAAATAATTACACAAAAAAGGTAAAACAAATTCATTTTGGGAGGATCTCGATGCTGTATGAGAGTCCGCAGCTTCTAAAAGTCAGGAAAGAACAGGGCATGCTTTCAAGAAGAGTTGTCAGGTGTTGGTGAATGTTGGTGTGTCACCCAGAACATCACGGCATGTCATCTTTTACACATGTGTCATAGGTTCACTATCTCTATACATGTACATGTACTCTATACCATAAAGGATCTTTGCATCAACAGGCTTCTGAGTACAAACCTGAATTGCATTTTATTGGAGGCTTTACGTGTATCATACTGAGAATTTGGCTATATTTCCCCCTCCGCCAAATTGCATACTATTTGCAAAATCCTATTTCTGTAATCAAATGGTTGTTACAGGATTGGAACAGTCACATCTATCACCTACGTGGGAAAAGGGTGGCAAATAGTAAAACACCAAAGACTTGTGGTTCTTTTTTTTAATGTAGAAGTTTGTCTAGGGGAGCATTAGTGATGCTAGTAAATAGAATTGTTAAATAGTGGGTATTTCAAAGAGTCCACACTGAAAGAAATTATGTATAAAACGTTCATTATGGTAAATTACTATTTTTTATCACTAAACAAGTAGAAACATCATTTTCCATGCATGTACTAATCTTGCTGCACAGGAAACAGCTGAATAATTGTTGCTATTTAAAATGCCACATATTCCAATGATAAATGCTACCATATAGTTTACTTTGCATTCAAGAGTTAGTTAATAACACTGTTCTGAAATTGCCAATGACATCGTTTTTTATTTGCAAAATTTCTCTTTTAATTGTTTCTTTAAGCTTCTCATTCCTCCCTCACGTTTCCTGCTCTACTGTATTCTGCCCACACAATGTCTTTAGCTGAGATAACATTAAGGAAAAGTGTAACCCAATTAAAAAGAGGGGAGGGGGAAGCAAAGAGCAACTAACTTCTAAACGTTTGCTTTGGATTTTAGTTTGAGCTGTATTTATAATAGTCACCTCGCCAGAGGGTCTTATGAACCAGTGCATTGCTAGCACTGAAAGGCAGTTCTCTCTTTTAATAAGATAACATCATCAGTGCTGACAAAGTAGTGCAAATCAATAGAGATAATGGACTGCTTCTATCTCTCCTTCCTACTTGGACCAAGCCAAGCATTTAGAACAGGGGTCTCCAACCTTGGCTCCTGGAAGCCTGGCGGACTTCAACTCCCAGAGTTCCACAGCCGGCTGTGGAATTCTGGGAGTTGAAGTCCGCCAGGCTTCCAGGAGCCAAGGCTGGAGACCCCTGATTTAGAATATGCTGAATCACAGGTTTTAGCTTGGACTGTCATTCACATCTTCAATTGTCATTTACTTCAGGAGGATGGGTGGGTGGGTTGGAGACAAGAATTATAATACCCCATTAGATTAAAAATAATAAAGCAAGATTGTGAAAGAAGCTGAACAATGACCTAGGTTCAACTTTTAAGTTGGCTGAAACTTGTTTTGTCTGTGCTTCATGTGTTTATTTTTAGAATATTGTGGTAATGACAACAACTTCCCCTATATTCAGTCACAAGTAGCCATGATGCAAGAGAGAAGATACTATAAGGGATAAGATGCAGAGGTGGTATTCAGTAGGTTCTGACCAGTTCTGGAGAACTGGAGCGGAAATTTTGAGTAGTTTGGAATACCATCTCTGACTGGCCCCGGCCCCATCTATTCTCTGCCTCCCAAGTACCAGCTGATCAGTTGGGTCTTCTTTTGTTGCCCTGCACAGGAGAACAGAGCTGGAAAGCAAGGTAAAGGAGAGAATGGGGATTTTACAGTATCCTTTCCCTGCCACGCCCACCAAGCCACGCCAACAGAACCGGTAGTAACAATTTTTGAATCCCACCACTGATAAGAGAAGCACCAACTATCTAAATGTTTTTTAATTGCTGCATGGTATCTTTTTCTAAGGAGGCGCAATGACTCAGCAGTTAAAGACACCAAACTTGTCAGTAAGAGAGCTGGAAGCCCAGGTTCAAGACCCAAGCTCCATACAATGAGGTGAACTCCTGTTACTTGCTTCAGCTCCTGCAGTTTGAAAGCATGCAAATGAAAGTAGTTTAGTAGGTACCACTTCGGTAGGAAGGTAACAGCATTCCATGCTCCTTTGGCCTAGAGCTATGCTGGCCATATGACCACTGAAAATGTCTTTGAACAAGGCTGGCTCCCCCATTCAAAAAATGGTGATGAGCACCATACCCTAAAACTGGACATGACTGACGGGGTAACCTTTACTTTTTTTAACCTTTTTCTGAGTGGGGGAAAGAAGTAGATAAAATATATTATATATATAAATATGTTCATAAATTTTTCCTTTCTAAACGGAAAATCATGATGTGAGACTTTGGTAATACAGCTTTTCTCTCTCTCTCTCTCTCTGAAAGGTTACTGATACCTCAGAATCTTTTTTTCCACGGGATTTTTTAAAAAGTAATGTGGGTATTCTTGAATATAGGGTTTTCCCCTAAAGTCTGGCATCTAGAATAATTACACTTCATCAGCACTTGTGGCTGCCCTGTTTTACTGTTAATATGTTATATGCAATAGTGCGGAAAGGGGTAAATTTTCAAGAGCACCAGGTTTGCTCTTTCTCATTCATTTTCATTAATATAGGAATTTTGTAAAAACAACATGTTCTTGTTTTATTTTCTTTCAAATTTCTTGCATCAGCAAAATCAGATTCTGGGGATTTTATGCAGATGGCATAGAATTAGTAGCAGACAAGCAATAGTCTGGACCAAGGTGGTTGGGGCCACAGGGGACAAGATTTTCCTCTGCTTCCCTCCATCATCTTCTCACTTGCTGAAGAAATAATTGTCTTCTATGCCATACTGTTGCAAGACGGACAAGATGCTATTTGGGTTCTTTACACGCATATTGGAAAAGAGCTGGTAAATACTGGATATGTAAGTTGGCATAGATTTACCATTTAAATAGAGTCAAGTAAGAATGACTGTTTAGCTTTATAGATTATTCTCCTAGGCCTGGAAAAAAAGCCCTGGAGTTTTTCATAACTAGGCATTGCTTAAACACAGCAACAGAACATAACTATCAAAGCATCTCCCAAAGCTGTTAGCAATTTTTTTGAGAGAAATAGGTTGAAAGAAATTCATTGTATTCAAAATAATTATGAAATAATAAGTAACTATGTAGAGTCTGCCTTTAATTTGGAAATATGATTATATCTTTCCTTTACCCTTAATATGCCAGTATCCTGATCAATCATCAAAATATAGGCCACAGAATTTTTAAACGCTCTTGTAATTCTTGACCTGAAAATTGTATTATTCATATCATTCCTTCCTGTTTTTCTATTGTATCTGAGTGCATGAAGGCATTGTAATCCATTGTAATCAGATTTTCTCTGATTTTTATGAATTGGTCCATGATTTGTCATTGCAAACCATTTGATTTTCTAAATCCATGAATATTCAAAGCTTAGACATTACACTTTATCCAAAACTAACATCTTAGTTTACATGCACAAGTGTACTAAAAAAAAAAACTCAGAAAGACCTAAATAAGTAAAGAATAAGATGGGTTGAAAGTAATAATCCTACATTTCAGTGATGTCCTCTTCTTCATCCTTTAATTTTCCAATACTGCATTTACTTGAAATGGGAGATAATTTTCCCTCAAATAATTTACCTTTACATTATCTTAAATTTGCTGAGAATATGGTAAAGGAGGCAAATAATAGTGGGGTTTTTTTTCTGTCTTATCTTCCTTTCAAGAGTGGGAGTTGATTTAAATTCAGGCTCGTCATCTTTTCAGAGAAATGCAATGTATAAAAGATTAGCAACCATTACTGTGTCTAGAGAAGCAAAGTATTATTGATACAAAAGCTTAAAACTTCACTTTTCATTGCTACCAGTTGCCATGGGCAAGGCACTACGGTGGGGTGCAGTAATTCTCATATCTTTGGTGTTCTACTTCATTTTCTTTCTTCTTTGTAGTTGTTTAAGACAGTGGTCACCAACCAGTGGGTCAGGGACCACTAGTGGTCCACGAGAAAATTTTGGTGGTCCCCAGAGAAATGACATCCCCAAAGCAATTAATCCAGGCTGCGCAGGAACACAAAGCTATGCTGCCCACGTGGCCCGCGGGAACACAACGCTTGCATCACTTGCATTGTGAACAACATGAGGTAGTGAGGGGAGGGGGAAAGGGCGGAGGAGGGGACTTGCCCCACTCACCCCATGCGCTTCATCTGGCCACCGGGCTGTTTTTTTCCACTTCTTTCTTCTGCTTTTGGCTGCATGCAAGGAAAGCAGCAAAAGTCTTTCTTTCTCTCCCCCAAACTCTGCCAGAAATGAGTCTTTGGGACCCTGCAAGGCATCCTGCTCCAAGAGGCTGTGCCGGCATGACAAATCTTAGAAAGATTCATTTCTGGCAGAGTTTGGAGGAGAGAAAGAAAGACTTCTGCTAATTCTGCTGCTTTCCTTGCGTGAAGCCAAAATTCTCCCTCCCCCTGAGAACAGAACTGGAGACATTATCCTGCGGTCCCAAATAAAGAATGATCGATTGGTAGGAAAACAGGGTGGAGAATTTTCCTGCAGACTTTTTGGGGGATTTTTCCAAGGTCTCTGCTGCTTTCTGCAGAGACCCTGGGAAAACGTCAGCAAGCCATCAGTCAAAATTTATATAGTGGTTCACGGGATTTAAAATTATGAGTTGGTGGTCCGTGAGGTCCAAAAGTTTGGCAACCCCTGGTTTAAGAGGCCTTTGGACTACCCAGCACTTTTAGATATTTGATAGCTCTGTAAAAGCACTGTCCTCTTTCAGTGAGGTTGGGATTCAGACTCAGAGAGGAAGATAGAATTTACTTTATTGCCAGTGAGTACTGCAAGTCCTCAGGTAAGCAAAGATCATTACTCCCTTCTTCTCCCAAATCCAAACCAGTAGGTTAAATTTCTCATGGAAAATATAGGCAGAAGCATGAAGAAGTACTGTTTATAAATAGTCCTTGCTTAACAAATGCACTATTTAGTGACTTTTCAAAGTTACAGCAGTAAAGTAACTGCTGTAACTTTACAACTGGTCCTCGCATTTATAACCTTTGCAGGGTTTCTGCAGCCACATGATCGAAATACACGTCCAACAGATGGATGTTTATGATCATTGCAACAGCCTACTTATTGTCTGATGATCGCCACCTGTGCACTTCTCAGCTGGCTTCAGACAAGCGGAACCAACGAAGAAGCTGGCCGCAACCTCACAAGCTGCAGTCACATGATGTCTTGGTTAATGATAGCATGTGATTGACCATAGCATAAGTGATCCTGTGGGATCGTGGGATCTTTCATTTAATAACTGTGTCATTTAGCGATGAAGTTGCTGGTCCCAATTGTGGTTGTTTAGCAAGGATCACCTATATTTTTGAACTGCTTTGCTTCATTGCATAGTTTTGCTTGTGTTTTCATACCTCTCTTTCTTTGTTAGCCAGTTCCTTGATAAATGATCATTAGTTCTTTTATATACCTCTAGGTTTCCTATAACTTGATTCAGCTATATTATTCTCCTGTTACTCATTTTGTTGCTTTTATTACAATAAAAAAAACACCCTCATTTAGTATGACTCCATTCCTGGACTTGTCTTCTAAGAATTCAAAATCCAGAGTGAATGATCCTAACCCTTTATCATTTGCATTCAGAAAAGAATTTGAATTCATATGGATGCTTTTGCGGATAAGCAGTGTGGCAGGACTGGGGAAACAGTTGCCTTTGATCAGCTGCCTTTGATAACATGGTTGGTATCCATCTAGATCAGGTTTTGCCAAATTGTGAGGTGAATCTCTCTTGAGGAGATGCAGAGCCCAGGGAAGATATATAAGATTACAGTAAAGGCATGTATAATAGCAACACGTTTTGGAATCCCTGATCTAGATCAACTGTGAGGCTTGGAAGTATGGGACACTATTCTGTGGGGTTTCTCCTTCCTGATTGGTAGGCAGTGATGATTGGAGAAGAAAGATTGAGATTTCAGATGCTTTATTGCATGGCTTTCAAACTCCCGGCCCATGGGCCAGATGCATCATGTGCTGGCCGCATCCACACTCGGTTTAGCGAGGGGGGAAAATCCTGATACATCATGTGACACCACCGTGACGACATATGAGTTTGACACCCCTGGTCTATTATGAGGTGCTCTAGGGATCAGTTCACCTCTTCTACTACTTAACATTGACTTCAAGCCACTGAGGAAGCCCATCTGCCAGTATAGAATGCCAGTAACTAACTATACAATATGCTGATACCCTGTTAGAGAGCAGCATCCCTGGAGCAAGGAAGTGATGCGGCAGAAGTTCTCTCCCAGGTCTGATGGTTCCTAAGGCCTAGTTGGGAGAGCGAAGAGCAAACACTAGCAAAGTGGAGTTGCTGTAGCTTTGAAAACTGATTCCAGAGAAAATCCATCACTTTCTTTGGGTGGAACTCACTTGCATGGACAGAACTACTTTGCCAACTGGAGGTTTGGGTTTTACTTAAACAGCAGGTAGAGTCTACAACCAATCTTGTATGCCAGCTGTGACCTTTTCTGGACCCGAAGGTATGGGATCATGAACTTAGTCATAACATATCTGAACTGTTGCATTTTGCTGTAAATGGGGCTTGATTATTTGGAAACTATAGCTGATCCAGACTATGGCATTGGATACCTTGGCACAGCTTAAGTACCTGACTGACTAGAACTATCCCTTTTCCCTGATGGACAGGCTGTATCTGGATCCTTAGTACTCAGATAGAGGAGGGTGAGGAGGGTTTTTTTCCCTGGAAGACATCTAGCAGCCTTATTGTATACTTTTGGATGGACCATCCTTCACCATGATACTGGGCTTTCCTACTTCAAAAGTAACAGCATACAGTAACTGAATTGTGTTAATCGATACATTGCTGCTTTACCTCTTCTATATAAGTGCAATGAGTGAATATTCTTTTTACTATTTGCTCATGAGAATAAACTATTGTGTTCAAATATCCAGCAGAAAAACTTTACAAGAATATTCCTTTACGAGAAAATTGTGTTGGGGAAATCTGGTTTAAAGAATAGAAATATCTAAATCAGAAATAAACCAAGAAAATAAGAATATATACTTAGGAAAAACAAAGCAGTTTTTGGTCAAACCGTTGAGACCCCCCCCCCCGAAAAAAAGATATTTGGGATGCACAATTTAAACACAGTTTAGTTAAGGTCAGGCTAAATATGTGTGTCCTTTTTTTTGTAATTGTTTTAAATTTATCTGCAGCTTATGCTTGTAGAAATTTGATTGTCTCCCACACTGGAAAATATCCTACCACAATGCATAAATGCAGTTAGATTTTATTCTGTGTAAGCTTAGGCATCTGATCTGATCAGATCAGTGTTAAATTTTATTTTGTTTAAACTATTTTAAAACCTAATCTGAATATGGGAAATTTGTGGTTGCAACTTCTAGTTATTACCCTATTTTGCAACCTTAAATAAGGCATTTAATTTGACTGGGAATTTTGTAGATATATGAAATTAGAATATCAATCTGAGTATTTCTGTTTTATTTAGAGAAAATTGCAAATATTATAGCATGCTAGTATGTATCCCATTACAGCAAAATAATTAAACTAGAATCCTGGTTTCAATCATATATTGTTTGTATAGCAAATACACCTAAGGTTATTTTGTCCATGTGTGGTTATGTATTTCCTAAGACACTTAAATAGCCGTTTTCCAACCTGTTGTCCTCCAAATATGTTGAAAGTGCAACTTAGCATAATTATTAGATAAGATAACTTTAAATCAATGCTAAGTAATTGCCTGCATCTGCTTTTTCAGTGTTATATTGAACTTTTTAAGATGACTTCTGCTATAGTTACAATTCTGGGTGGTATAGGTACTCCACAAATGAACACAAACTGTAATGTTGTACCTTTACTGGAACCCAGACAATTTCATCATCATATAATAAAATACCAATGGCCAATTATCATTTCAAAAATATATTTAAATTTTAAAGGTGCATTACTATCATTTAGTGGGTATTCATTTGTAGAGGAAAAAACTTGTATTTTTAGCATGGCATTCCCACTTCTGAAGATATAATTCTGAATCTTTTATAAATACATTGTTTGTAAACATTTTAAAAACTCTGAGTATTTTTGTACTTTGTTGTGACTTAAGCCACAGGCCTACTTTAACCTATCTTGTTCTCAGTGAAACATATTTCTGAATAGGTGTAAGGATCGTGAGAATCTTTATAGACCTTTGCTCTGAAATTTCTGATGTTCCTAAGATCTTCACATAATCAAGCATGGGATGAGTTAAATCACTGATATATATTAATCAAGCAGTGTACTTGGAACAGATTCCTTTTCTCCAAATAATATCATTAATTATGATTACTCCATGCCTACAGTCAGCTTTTCAAGGTGGTTCAAACCGTAAGTACCAATGTTACCTTTACTGTAGGTTACTGTAACAAAATCTTGAAAGGCTAAAAGCACTTCTCCTTTCCTTTGTCTTTACTTTCCAGAGAAATTGGGAGTGTCTCTTCTGGGATGTTTTCTTCAGCCCCATTACTTCTGGGATACATCTCTTGTCATGCCACTGCTTGCAGTTCTTCCTCCTATCTCTCAAAGTTATTCTCAGTCATCCAGGTCATGTTTGTCCCAAAGGTGTTTTTTCAAGAGGCAACTGGACTTTCTCTCTCTCTTTTTTTTTTTTTTTTTTGAAGACGGTTCAGCAGAAGAAACTTCTTGGATGAGAAGAGAAAT
The DNA here is from genome assembly GCA_033807585.1 of Hydrophis major. Lineage (NCBI taxonomy): Eukaryota > Metazoa > Chordata > Lepidosauria > Squamata > Elapidae > Hydrophis > Hydrophis major. Next base: position 292,231,272 of record CM066328.1, on the reverse strand, counting down.
GTCTTCAGAAAGTCCAGTTATGTCTTGAAAAAGCCTCACCTTTGGGACATTTCAGAATGAATGTTTCCAAGTTTTCACACAAATGCTTTTTCTAACGTAAGGATATGGTGGGACAAAAGAAAACCTACAGACCTTGAGGCATGTAGAAACCAAGGATTAAAGATTTAAAATTCCAAATGGGGCCTTAGTTATTAGGAGAAAACTAGACACAAAAGTTTGAAGAACCATTGACACATCAAAGGTTACTTTGATATGTTGAAAAAGGAGCAGAAAGTCTTGCAAGGAAAACAGAAGCATCCTTGTCACAGCAAGCGTTAGTTATATATGAAGATGTATGAAGAATGAAAGGGAAAGCAATTAAAGAGATTTTGGCGGCAGCTGCAGAGACTGAAAAAGACTTCTAAGTAACAGCAGTAAAAGCTGTTAATGGGGAAAACATAACTATTGCTATTGCTAGGTAGATGGCGGAAATTAGCAAAATGACTGCACCTACGTTTTTCTAAGGCTTTTCTTTTCTCTTGTAGAAAAAAACAATTTCAGCTTTAACATTCTTGTCAATATAAGCAAACAGTTGTTTTTTTTTACATAACTGTCTATACCATTAAATCTCACAGCAGTTGCTAAATATTAAATAGCTTGTTACCCAGATGAATAAATAAAGACATAAATAGGTCACAATAGAAACCACAATGACTTCATGATAAATCTATTTATAGAAGTGACATTTTTTGACTCATTGTGCTCCTTATATTTTATGATAATTTAATTTGCAGAAAGTTATTCTTTTGCCTTCTATAGAGAGAGAGAGAAAAATTAATGGGAAATTATTCAATACTCTGTGTTGGTTGCTGATGATTCTCCATTGTGTGTTGCTGAACAATTTCTACATTTTGCAAACTGTGGAAAGGAACTGACTTACAGTTTTGATAGTGTGTTCTGAGGCCTTCTAGTATCTAGTGTCATTGCTGTACAGAATCAGAACATTGGAAAAAATTGCTTGAGTTTTCGGGAGCTTAAGATAGAAATTTTAAGAGATAGAAATTTTTAAAAAGCAGTGATATAGAATGAAGGTAAGTGAAATGAATTTTCTCACTGGACAAGGTAGATGTGTAGACCAGAGGTCTCCAAATTTGGCAACTTTAAGACTTGTGGACTTCCAACTCCCAGAATTCTGGGAGTTAAAGTCCACAAGTCTTAAAGTTGCCAAGTTTGAGGACCCCTGTTATAGACCCAAGAGACCTGGTGTTTTTTTATGTCATTTGTCTTCTATCTTCCGATTCTAATGAGTATTAAAAGGACCTAACAACTTTTTTTTAAAAAAAATTAAAGTTAATTAATTTGAGATTTGGTGAAGGGGATACAACTTTAGAAATGCAGTATTTTAAATGTGTGGGCTGAGGGAATCAAACCCAACTGAGAAGTGCATTCTGTAGCCATAGAGGAATTCAGACAAAATAATTTCAGCATACATGCCAGAATGGCAGATCTCTTGGTAATGGGGTAATCTTTCCAAAAACATCTCCTACACATCTAAATCAACCATAGGAAAAGGGTATGAATCCAGGCAATAGAGAAATAGGTAACAAATTAGAACCTTGTGTACATAATATGAATTAGAGCCACTGGTACATAATATGTAATTTACTACCTCAACACACACAGGCAAGTTAAAGAAGAACTTGTATTGAGATCAAATAGCAATCCATTACCAGTTCGTTTGTGCATTTTAGTTCATGTCCCTTATTATCTCATCCGTTTAATAATAATTCTCCGTCGAACTGCTGCGAGCATCCAGAGAGTGGGAGGTGCTCCAGTCTCGTGTCATACAGGCTGAGCTATAATTGAAGGAATGCCCTCCTCCTCCACGTGACTCCTGCAGGCGTTCCCCCAGTTTTAGCTCAGCCTTCGACAGACAGGCAGCTAGATTCGTGTCTTGGCCGTTTCAGATTTATTGCCTAATTCTTGTATCAGGTTTACATTTCTTTTAATCCTTGTTCCTTGCCTTAATTGTGTGGTCCCAAATTTCTGCCAGGCGAGTTTTTCGCCTTGAGGGGGGAATTAGGGGGAGTCGTTTTTGCCTCCCCCACCCCCTCTCCTTCTCCCTCTGCCAGCCTTAGATTGCGCTCCCAGGAGCAGCTGTTTCGTTCAGCTTTATTTACCATTCGTTGCGTCTTCCCCCCACCAACACAATCAGAAGAAGCTCTGCTTCTTCTCCCAGCTCTTTATTTTCGCCTTTTTCTTCCATTTAAGGGCTGGTGCATCTCTGTACTATTATCGCCACTACGGGCGGCCATTTTAGGCGCGCCTCGTGGTCGGCGCCATTTTGACTGACCGAGTTGAAGTTGCGTGGTTGCTGGTAGGCCCTCAGCGTGAAAGGATGCGGGGAGCCTGATTTTATTGAGAATACCGTGGCTCCGGGCCCTGTTATTCTCCGCTACCTTCCTGTGCCTTGTTGGTTCTTGTTATTGATTGCCTGCAACTTACCCAGAGAGGCAGGCACGTACCTTCCAAGTTCGCTGGGAGGCTGCCTTAGGAGGCCTTCTCAAACCCCTGTTTTTGTCTGTGGATATTACACTTATATTTATATATAGGGGTTATTGTTGTTTTCTCTGTCCTCAGCGTTGGATTTGGCTTCCCCTCTTGCACTGTTGTTATTTAGCTAGTTGTTTACTGAGTTTTCCTTCTAATTTGATTATCTTCGGGCTCCGCCCACCTTTATATATATATAAAAAAATTAACAAATAAAAAAAAATTTCTTTTTGATTATTCTTGACATGTTACTAGTAGGTAGATATTTAAGGGAATTTTTCCTTTTCCTTTCCAAAAGGGAGATGTGGCCCAACCTTAGGAAAACCGGCTAGAGCGATAGGCCGAACTCCTTGGTGCACCAACCGCCTCTCCTATATTCTTGGTATCATGGCAGAGGGAAATCCGAGTGGGCCTTCCTTAAAGGCCAAGTCCAAGACCCACTATTTGCATGCAAAGACAAGGATTCCTCCAGTGCCTCCCAAAGGGATGCCTTGAGGCGTCATAAGGCTCTGGAGAAAGAATTTAGCAAACGTTTGAAGGACTCGCCTTCTGTAGCTCTGGCTCCTCCCTCTCTTTCTGTGCATTCCCCCCCGCCCGGACAGTCTTCCCCCTCCAGGTGTAGTTCAACTTCTGAACAGTACTTTAAAATCAAGGCATGACTGACAGATTTAGCAAGGTGATAGAGTCAAAAGGACCTTGAGGTAAGTTGGTGGGGGGGGGTGAATGGAAAAATATATTCTATCTGACCCTGGGCAATGGAACTCTCCATTCCCCTTGCGCCCCCGAGGCAACCTTTACACCAACCGCAGCGGGGCTACGCCAGGACCCGGCTTCTTCTATTATCCTAGACAGTATCAAGAAGTGGATGCAGCTCGCCATCCATCAAGGGATCACTGAAGGCATGCAGCAACTCTCAAGGACGGAGCCTCAGGGTATGGCACCCGGAATTACATCCGTGTCTACTAGACCTATCACCGGGTCGGCTTCCCAGCCGGGACAGGTACCTCTTCAATTGGAAGTTCCATGTCTGGAGGGTGTGGAGGCCCTGGTGGAGAGGAAGGGGACTTTCAGTCTATAGGGGAAGAAAAAGGTTCCGATAGAGGGTCACTGCATTATTCAGAGCCCCTATTTGCACTGGACCCCATGGAGGAGGAAATGTCTGAAGACGAAGGCATTTCCCCTGAGCAACCGGCTCTGGTGGGCCTGTTCAAACCTCAGTTGTTTAAATCCCTATTATTTAAAGCTAAAAACATTTCAGGTCTTCTTTCTCCGTCTGCTTCTGAGCCGCCTCCAGCTGCTCTGGGGGGGGGGGTCAAGAAGACTCCATATTCACTCATCCCGTCATTGAGACTGAAGTAATTCCTACCCCCCCAATATTCTCCGATCTCGTAGCAAGACAACTGGCATCAACAGGCCCCTCTCCTGCCCCTTCTAACCAGGACAAGAGGCTATTCAATCTCGATCCGGAATTCTCAGCCTTGCTGGCTACTCCGGAGGTAGACGACCCTATTATTAGATTGGCTTCTTCTTCTTCCAATCCCACTGACGCTCTGGAGGCACTTAAACCTGAAGATAAGTGTATGGAATTGGCGCTCCGGTGGGCGCATCAGTCAGATGCCTGGGCCATAAAGTCGGCCACAGCTGCCTCCTTTTTTACCCGCTCTTCCATAAGGTGGCTTAAACAACTAAAGCAACATGTCCCCGCTTCCAACACCAGAGCCCTGCAGGACATCGCCAAGCTCACGGCTGCGGCTGAATTTGCGGCCGATGCCACCTTTCACTCCATGAAGTTCTTGGCCCGGGCCATATCCTCGCATGTGGTTGCCTGTCGGCTGCTCTGGCTCCGACAATGGCACGCAGATGTCAGAAATAAAGCCAAGCTAGCCTCAGCTCCCATCTCGGGAGGGAAGCTTTTCAGCTCTGCCTTAGACCCGTTATTCATGGAGACGCGTAATAAGAAGAAATTTCTACTGTTCCTTTTTTTGTAAACCAGAAGCCAGAGGGTCCCAGCCATTTCGGAGGGGCTCCTTTCGTCCCTTCATCCAACATTCTTTCTCCCCTAGATATCAGGCCTCGCCGTCCTTTCGGCCAGCCTATCAAGACAGAAGCGACTCAGGTGATAGAGGCAGGAGGGGAGGAAGCTACAGGAAGCCCTTCAGAGGTTCAGGAAATAGGGCGTCCCGGAGACCCAGATAGATCTCCCGCCTCCTGTCCCATTGGCGGTCGCCTTAGATGTTTTGCTGACCAATGGGAAACATCCACTTCGGATGTTTGGGTCAGAGACACCGTTAGATTCAGTCTTTCTCTCCAGTTTCATTCTTCACCACCAGAACATTTCATGGTTTCTCCCCTCTCCAGGGATCCGACCAAGCGGGAGTTCATGTCATCAGCTATCAAACATCTCGCAGATATTTGGGCGATCCAGCCCGTACCTGCCTCACAGCGAGGTGAGGGGTTCTACTCCCTCCTCTTTCTAGTCCCTAAGCATTCTGGAGGCTGGAGGCCCATTTTGGATTTGAAGAGGCTTAATCGGTATATTGTCCGACATAGATTTAAAATGCATACCCTTCAATCCATTTTGCAGAGCATTAGAAAGGGAGACTGGATGACTTCAGTAGATTTATCCGAGGCTTATCTCCATATCCCTATCCTCTCCTCGCATTCAAAATACTTGAGGTTTTGTTATAATAATCAGCATTTTCAGTATGTGGCCCTTCCCTTTGGCCTTGTTTCAGCCCCAAGGACATTTACTAAGGTGCTAGCAGCTCTAGCGGCTCACCTCAGGCATTTTCCAATCCGGCTTCATTGTTACCTTGATGACATTTTGATTGTTTCGCCCAACCAAACTCAGGCTACACGTGACACTGTCACCACCCTTTCGGTGCTGCAGGCTCACGGTTTCCTTGGAAAAGAGTCAACTTGTCCCTTCCACCCGTATAGCCCATTTAGGAGCTGTCATTGATTCGGTGATGGAGAAGGTTTTCCTTTCCCACGATAGATTCGTCAGCATACAAACTTCTGTCAAGTCCATTAGGCGGTCTGGTAAAGCCTCTTTACTTGATTTATCCAAGCTACTGGGGAAACTAGTTTCCTGTATATCTATGGAATAATAGATATATTCCATGGGCACGTTTGCATTCTAGATCGTTGCAGTGGTTCCTTCTGCCGTATCAACGCTCCGGTCAGAGCAACTCCAACATCGTGGTGAAGAGTCCTTGCCTCTCTTCTATGGTGGACAAGACCTTCTATCAACAGGGGCCATTTGTTCAAGGATCCTCCAAGAGTCACGCTCACTACAGATGCAAGTCTCTCCGGATGGGGAGCCCATCTGCACTCCCTTTCAGCCCAGGGCATTTGGTCAGCCGCCGAGCAGCGTTGCAGCATCAATTGGCTGGAGCTCCACGCAGTGTACTTGGCCCTGAAGGCCTTCCTCCTTCAGGTACAAAGGAATCACATACTGGTTCTAACCGACAACACCACAACCAAGGCGCATATCAATCACCAAGGGGGCACTCATTCTCTTCGTCTCATGTGAGAGGCCAAGCGGCTGTGTCGATGGTCAGAAACACACCTTCTATCCATCAGAACGGAACACATTTCGGGAGACTCCAATGTTCATGCAGATTGGCTCAGCAGGGCCGCGTTGGACCAAGCGGAATGGCGCCTTCATCCTCTTCTGTTCAAGCAGCAGCAACGATCTTTGGCCTGCCTCTGGTAGACCTATTCGCATCCCCGCACAATGCCCAGACACCAAGATTTTTCTCTCGCTACCCCACCAACGGAGCGGAGAATTACGATGCCCTGCGTTGCCCTTGGCCTTCCAGTCTTCTGTATGCCTTTCCTCCTCTCCCTTTGATCCCAAGGGTGATTCGGAAACTAGTTCTAGAGAGGGCAGAGATTCTTTTAGTGGCTCCGTATTGGCCCAGGAGACCGTGGTTTGTAGACCTTCGCGATCTGTCAGTGACCCCACCATGGCGGATTCCACGGGACAAGATCTCCCTGTCCCAGGGCCTTCTCATCCATCCGGATCCGCAGTGGCTTCAGTTGGCCGTCTGGAGGTTGAGCGGGGAAAGCTAAGATCAGAGGGTCTATCGGCCCAGGTCATCACTACCATCATGGCAGCGAGACGCCCTTCCACCACTTGCATTTATAATGCAACCTGGGACTCTTTTTCCAAATGGTGTCGTCAATCTTCTATCGACCCGCTCTCCCCTTCCATTGCGCAGGTTCTGGCTTTCCTGCAAGATGGCCCCTAACACTCTGAGAAGACAATTTTCAGCTCTTTCGACAGTGGTTTCCGGCAACTCGTCTGCGCCACTATCCCACCATCCTCGTATCAGAGCCTTTCTCAGGGGGGCTTCTAACCTGCGCCCCCCAATGGTTCACAGATACCCGACTTGGGACCTTAATAAAGTCCTTACAGCGCTGACTAAATCTCCCTTCGAGCCTCTCAGGGAAACTTCGCTTCAGTATCTCACCCTTAAAGTGGTGTTTCTCGTAGCAATAACTTCAGCTAGAAGGATATCTGAAATTGCAGCTCTATCCGTCAGGAAGGACCTGTGCATTTTCCATCCTGATCGAGTGATTTTACAGCCTGATCCTGTCTTTATGCCTAAAATCAATTCGGCTTTTCACAGAGCACAGGAATTGGTCCTGCCTAATTTTTGTCCAAAGCCCGTGCGGGAGAAGGAACGGTAGTGGCACACCCTCGATGTGCACAGAGCTCTCCGTATATACATCCATCGAACTCAGCCTATCAAAAGTCTGAGTCTCTTTTCCTCTCCTTTCAGCCAAAGACAATGGGATGCAAAGTCTCCCCGTCTAGTGTAGGTCGCTGGATTAGGTCTACCATTTCTAAGGCCTATCTGGCTCAAGCTCTACCGGTTCCTAGTGGGGTAACCGCTCACTCTACCAGGAGTGCGGCTACTTCGGTAGCCTGGGCTACTCAAGCTTCCATTCATGACATCTGTAGGGTGGCCACTTGGGCCTCTCCATCTCCATTTATACGACACTATAGAATTGACACTTATGCCTCCGCTGAGGCTTCCTTTGGTAGGCGAGTCCTTCAACAGATGGTGAGAGAGCCAGAGGAAATTCCGACCCAGATGGAGTCCCGCCCGTAGGACAACATGCTTTGGTATGTCCCACTCTGGATGCTCGCAGCAGTTCGACGGAGAATGGGCGTTGGTTCTTACCTGATACGCCTCTTCTCGTTGAACTGCGTAGAGTATCCAGCCCCACCCTTTTTATTCCATCTGGTAGGGCATTCTGTTTCGGTCAATGATATTGTTTATGGTTGTTGAGAGTTGTTTTTCCCAGTTCCGTTAGAGGATTGTTGCTGTCCTCTCGTCTTCGTAAAACTGGGGGAACGCCTGCAGGAGTCACGTGGAGGAGGAGGGCGTTCCTTCAATTATAGCTCAGCCTGTATGACACGAGACTGGAGCACCTCCCACTCTCTGGATGCTCTACACAGTTCAACGAGAAGAGGCGTATCAGGTAAGAACTAACGCCCATTTTCAGTCACTTGAAACTATAATGGACCCTCAAAAAGATACTTATGATCTGAATTCGAAGTTCTGGCGTCACACACACACACACACACACACACACACAGTGTCACATAATTGCATTTTGGGTGCTTGGCAACTGGCCAACTGGTCATGTGATTGTGATTTAAAAGAGTTTTTGTTTGAAACTGATGTTTATTTCTGATTTCTAGCAAAAGTGTCCATTTTAGGCAATGGGTTTGCTTAATGATTGTGGTGTTGGCAAACATGTTCACTTTATAGTCATGTTCACTTTATGACCACTGCGAAAATATTGTAAACTTGGGTCAGTCATGTGGGTGCTTCAACTTAACAATTGTCATAAATACAACAGAAATTCTGGGCTTCAATACATCATAAGTTGGGAACAGTGTACACTGTATAACAGTGAGGGTTTTTTTTTTTCATTAAGAGAGGGGGAGGAATGCTCAAGAAAGAGAATTGTATTGTTTGTTTGTTAATTTTATTTGCCACCTATTTCACAATGGGGCTCCCCTTGCACCTAATACTAAAAAGAAAGAAAAGGAAAGAAGCACAATAGAAACAAGGTAATATTAATTCTAGTAACAAATGGTTGCTTTCTTCTGCTTCTAATATTTGTCTTTGCCCCTCTTTACTGAGACCTAGTTTTATGGAATTGGCTTCCCAGAATGTTCACCAAACTCTCATTTGTTATTAGAATCAAGATAGACCATGTTTAAAGCAGTTTTAAAATAGAGCTTTCAGTTGATTTTAGCAGATTTTTAATTCCCTCTCTTATATGTTAATTATGCTTTGGAACCATGAATGGTTAGGCACTTTCCTTGTGTTAATTTTGAAGTTTGCATATTTTAAGTCTTATAAAGCATTTAAAAAACAAAATACAAAAAGGTTGCACTACAAATCTGTGGGCTCCTGAGGATTTCCAGAATTTAAATCTTACCAGTGTTTTTGAGATTTTTATTTTGCTTTTACTTGGATGCTCAATAGTTTTATCCAGAATTTTACAGTAATGTTTCACTTGTGACAAATGTTTTTAATACTTTAGGCTTTTTAATACTGTAACATTTTTGAATTGTAAATTCTGCCTCTCCTTTCCAGAGCTAACTTTGGTGGGAGAATGGAATAGATATTTCAAAAATCTCTTACCAAACTGTTCCTCTGTGACTGTTTCCTTCCTAATCACTAGTATCTCTATGCCAAATATAAAGTTCTTAGAAGAGCAAACAGATATGATAGACTTTCTGTGAGATTATTTTATCAGTAGCTAAAATATCAGTACAAGTTATTATCAATTGCTTGCTTTGCTTGTCCATACATTATGTACTGGAATAAATCAGTGGTGGGATTCAAAAAGTTTACTACCAGTTCTGTGGGTGTGGTTTGGTGGGCGTAGCAAGAGAAGGATACTGTAAAATCTCCAGTCAGAGGTGGTATTTGCCAGTTCTCAGAACTACTCAAAATTTCCACTACCAGTTCTCCAGAACTGGTCAGAACCTGCTGAATACCACCTCTGGAATACATGCACAATTGCTGTTTATTGATATTCATGCTACAACATCTTCCAGATACTTGCAATGGTTAGAATAAGATCTATATTGAAAACTGTTTTAAAAGATAGGTTAGGAACATTAAGCATGAACTGCATATTCCTTAGCTTAAATCCCAAAGTGTCCATTAGTTTCCTAGGTAGTCTTGAATGATGTCAAGTGCAACCTTCCATATGAAATAGCAGGATTAACCTGCCTCACAGGGTTGTTTTATAAATCATTATAATTGCATAGAAGACCTGAAGCAAGTAGACCATTATGGTCTGACTCTGAAGTATTTTTAACAGTCCAATTTTGTGTAACTTTTTAAAATTAGGAATAAGTTCTCCTGATTTCACTTAGAGACCACTAGAAGTAAACTTTATGTATAAAGCTTGGAGCTGTTAATAACATTCATGAACATGATGACTGTAATAAAAAAGTGTTAATTCTTCCTGATCAGAAATATTTAATGAAACCCCACAATAATATAGCTGAGCAGACAAACTGTATGAAAGGGAAAATAAGACAAAACTGTCAGAAGGAAAGAAAATTATGCTGTGGAAGCAATGTCTTGGGACAATAATGAAAACCGAACTAATATTTTTAATGAGTCACCAATGGAGTGAGAATTTAATGATCTTATTAAAAAGGAAAGAACAAAAAAAAGTTTTGCCAAAGAAAATTACAAAGCACTGGGAAAAAAACTCAAGTCCATGCAGAAAGATAAATGCCGACCAAGGATCATTAATATTTAGGACAAGGAGTAAAAGAGAGCAATGATGCCTTTATATGCATTTTGTTTACAGCATTTTAACCCCATTTTAATATGTATGCATCAAAAATAGCACAGAAAAGCAGTAGTTATATATATCCTAAAAGAGAAGCACATAGATGTTGGTTAAGTAGTATTCCCATTTGCTATCTTTTCTAGCACTAGGGATAGTGAGAAATGATTGATTTTTACAAATAACTAGTTAAATGTTTTACAGCCCAAACTGATTGAGTATAAATAGTCCTTATCTTAGAACCACTTGTCTAGCAAGGTCAGTAAAATGAGGACCTAGATTGTTAGGGTGCAATATGCTGATTTTGTAAACCGCATAGAGAGGGCTGTAAAGCACTGTGAAAAGGTATATAAGTTTAAGTGCTATTGCTAGTACCTCTATGGTACAGCACCTCTGTGGTATTACTAAGGTTGCACTGCCTTGGGGCCATGCCATTTGTAACCTTTCCAGCAGAGGTGGATGCAAATATTTTTACTACCGGATCTTTGGGAATGGCTAGGTGGGTGTGGCTTCTTTTTGCAGCACTCCCCCTCCATGCTCCATTTTTTTGCTTCCTTGGCCTCAGGGAAGCCTCATGGGAGGCCATTTTTGCCACGCAGCACTCCTTTGTACTCCATTTTTTTTTGCCTCCTCAGCCTCAGGGAAGACTTCTGGGTGAAGCAGTAAGTCAAAGAGGAGGATCCCGTCACAGTTGATCAGCGGAACAGCTGATAGTCTGTCGGGAGAAAAAAAGAAATACTGGTTCACCTGAACCGCCGGGACAAACTGGTAGAATACCACCACTGCTTCCCAGTCAGCTTTTGACAGAACTCAATGGGGGAAGCCGTATTCGCTTAACAATAGTATGATTCACTTACTAGCTGTATTGGCAAAAAAGGTCATAAAATTGGACAACTGCCTTGTTTAACAATAGAAATTATGTTCCCAATTATGGTCATAAGTCAGGGATTACCTGAATACCTTTTCCTTTGTTTTATTTATCCTTTGCAAATTTTGGTGATAGGCTACCATGTTTCCCACAAACCACAGTTTAGTATATTGAGAAGTCTGTACCAATCTTATTATCTATATGGCAGATGATAAAAAGCACTTCATATTAAACTCAAAGTGACCTTGTTCATTAACCACGCAAACTAGACATCATAGGATTTGGAGTCCTAACAAACATCTCAGAAGAGTCCACGCTGCCTACCTTGTCAAAGAAGAACACAAATACGTAACAAACTATAGGTGGCCCTTAAACTATGACCACAAATTGAATCCAAAATTTTCGGTGTTAAGCAAGGCAGTTGTTAATAGCAATAGCACTTAAACTTATATACTGCTTTATAGTGCTTTTACTGTATAGTTTGGTATAATAAAATGGATCCTCTCTAAGTGGTTTACACAGTCAACATATCACCCCCAACAATCTGGGTCTTCATTTTACCCACCTCGGAAGAATGGAAGGCTAAGTCAACCTTGAGCCTGTTGAGATTCGATCTGTCAAATTACAGGCAGCTGGCAGTCAGCAGAAGTAGCCTGCAGTACTGCATTCTAACCACTGTGCCAGCGGCTTCTTAAGTGAGTTTCACCCCATTTCACTTTTTTGCCACAGCTGTTAAGTGAATCACAGCAATTGTTAAGTGAATCATATAGTCATTAATTGAATCTGACTTCCCCTACTGACTTTGCTTGTCAGAAGTTGCCTGAGAAGTTTAAAACTCTGATCACATGACCCCAGGACAGGACAACTCTCATAAATATATGCCAATTGCCAAGCACCCTAATTCTGATTTAAAAAAAAAAAAAAAGATGACATGGAGTTAAAACTTAAACAAAAAACATACATTTATAATATATAGCCAAAAAAATTAATTAATGACTAAATACATGATTATCAGTAACAAATGAGCTTGTACCACAGAATAAACTAGATAATATAATGCATTGCTTATATTAACTCTCCTTTTTCTTGGTTTCAAACCTGCTACAGAGTAGAGATAGGAGCTTCATGATTGATGCAAAGGCAGCAGCACATCAGGGACCTGCTTTGAGAAGAATTGTAATTAACACAACAGATGGTTCACTGACAATGTAAAAACCTGAGCAAGAAGGGTGTATTTGTCACGTGTGTTGTAAATGTAAGCATGCTTCTCCCAACTGAAATTTTGTACCCTGGAATAACAGAGCTGGAAAGGATCTACTTGTAAGCGACAACATTTTTAAAAATTTTAAATGCTACATTGTTTTCAGACCATATACTGCTGAACCTTTATCTCCTAAGTGGGGTGTTCCAGGACAATGCGGAGAACATTTAAAGAAACAATAAAGGAAGACTGCAAGAGACACACTGCCATCCTGCACATCTCTGAGTTATCTCAAACCTTACTAAATTGAACAGTGTTTAAGTAGTTTAAGGGTATTCAAGATTTCATTGTTTATACACATGGAAATTTATTTGTTCAGCATCTGGCATGTCATACATGGACTAGCAATATATATTAACATTTCACCTAGCTTAGTAAAAAGCACAATCAAGCATAAATGTATTTTACTAATCTAGGTGGAATGTCAATATAAATTGCTAGTCCACGTATGTTATGCACAGAAATAAATTTACTGTTTTGCATGGGATAAAATTGTGCATTGGTAGAGAAAGACTGCAAGACTATCTTTTGTGTTTTCATCAGAAAAAACTGAATCTGTACAAAGGAAAGACCGCTGATCAAGCGGTTTCCCAGAGTTTCAACTTTTGCAGAAGGAAAGTGCTTTGGAAGAAATGTCATTAATTGCTTAATTATTTGAGATACAAATTGTGTGCTCAGCAATTTGTTCATCTTTTATATGGTTTCATTTAAGTAATTCCCCATAAAAGCACCCTTCTGTTAGAAGCAGAAATGATAAATCTTCTAAATAACTAAATCCAGTGCAAATTACTGATACTTTTGTTCTGGCTATTCGCTCATTTTATGCATACGTTAACAATCACATTGAAACAATCCTATCACCAATACTTTTCATTTATTTTTGTTTAGAATAATATAGGTTGGATAGAAAAATGGCAAGCAAAGATCAAAATATTGAACTGAAGGAAAATATGTAAACTGAATATGGATCTGCCACTTAAGGAACGTAATACAATGCTGGTGGACAGGCAAGGGTCTACAAATTAAACATTTTATTGTTTAAATGAATTTCTCAAATTATGTACAGACAAGTATTTCTCCATGGGAAGAGAAATGTTCTAAAATAAATGGTAATCTTGGGATGCCTTTGGATACTGATCTCTTTGTTTACGTACACCTGCTTGCTGTAGTTGAGTTTACTTCCAAGAGTCTGATACCATAAAATTATATGTTAACTTTGATTTTGCCATTGAATTGATCTGGGTATGGGATAAAAGAAGCATGCTTCAGTGATACAGGGATTATTTAGGCTTTAGCTGAAATAGATATTACAATTAAAGTTGTCTCTCATCTCAAATACTCTGGGCTGTTTCATTTTTATGAATCAGATTGTATTAACATATTATTACTAATAGCCTTTTTTGTACTTGAGCAGTATGTTATCATAGTAATAATAAATAAATATTTTTAGTACAGGGAAGATTTGTGCCGTTAATCTATTGAGCAATTGGTTCTACTATTGAACTGTTTATTATTAAGCATTTTACAATTTAATTTGTTACTAGTATTTGAGAAATGCTAGCATATCCCCCCCCCCCATTTCCTTTTCTCAAGGTATACATCCCCTTCAGTCTATTTATTAGGACTTGGTTTCTAATTCCATGATCTTTGCCCTTTTCTAAACTTGCTCCAGTGTCTCTGAAGCCTTCTTAAAGTTTGGAATCCAGAAATGGAACAGAACTTAAACTGAAGTCTGTCCAAAGCAAAATAAAGTAGAATGTACTTTAGAATGATTCCTAATGATTTAGGATATTGTACTACTGTATTTGCAACTTAAAATGGCATTTGCTGCATTTTTTGCACCCAAATCATCCTGGTGGTTCATTTCATTATAATAGTTGGTAGTCTACTATAGTTCCAAGTACTTTTATGCAGGTGTTCCAAGGGAAGAATCTCCAAAACTATATCAGTGCAATGATTTTCATTTCCTTAGTGAAGAGCTTTGCACTTGACATTGTTAAGTTTCATTCATTATTTTCAGCCCATTTCTTTAACTTACAATATCATTTTAAACTATATTTCTGGCTTCCACGGTATTAACTATCTCATCAAACTTAATGTCGTCTGTAAATTTTTTACATTCCTTTAAACTTTTCTTCCGAGTCATTTAATACAAATATCGAAAAGCAGAAAATCTAGAATGATTATTCCTTAGCTGATCTTGATTCTATATTCAGCTTAATGAGGAACCATTCATCAGTACTCTTTGAATATGATTTTCAAGTCAATGATTTATCCATTTAATTATCATGCTATCCAGTCTAGTAATCAGTATATTATGCTGTACTTGTTAAGTGCTTTGCTCAAGTCAAGCTATATCATATCTACACCATTTCCACAATCTATTAAAATGGTTATCTATCAAAACATGAGATAAAATTAGAGATTTGTTCTTTACAAATCCATATTAATTGTTAATAATTGTAATATTATTCTTAAGGTGCTTACAAATAAGTCCTTTGGTGATCTTTGCTAGGTCAGGTATCGGGTTAGATTAATTACTCATTTGCAATTTTTTAAAATAATTTTTATTGACAATTTTAATAACATAGTGCAAAGAAGAAATAAGAAAATGAGAAAAGAAATATTTAAAGAAGTGACTTCCAATCTTCACCACAAGATGTGGAAACAAGTAATTTTTCACTTCCTATAAGGTTACATTCAAGTGTTTCTTCTTCCCATAATGTATTACTTATACACGTGCAAATCTGTAAATCATTAACATTTCAGTCCTGGTGTGAACAAAAAGTCCACAAAGATTTCCCAGAGCTTTATAGAAACGTCTTGTTTTAATTTTGGTCAAACAAACCAACTTTGTACTCCTTTTTTGTTTGCTTCTTTCTTTGGTCTGTAATTTATTCAGATATTGTCGTAGGATTTTATCTTTCTTCAAATTGTCTTTTTCCCATCTCAAAGGCATTTTCGAGATTTTAGCAAACCTTTTTGATAAACCCAGTAAGGAGTGATTATCTGGGTTGTTCTCCTGGATTATCATTTGTATTTCCATTTAACTGTCATCTCTGTTTTACTATTTACTTTTTTTAAAAAAAATCCAGTATTTCAACAATTTCTTTATACATCATGAGATTTGTTTTTGCTCTTTATCCTGTAGATCTTCCTAAGCAGTCTCTTTCACATTTCTTCTTTAATATCTTTTGAAAAAAATAATCTACCCACACTACAAATGCAGGCATTGTTGCTGACATTGTAGCTGTTGTTTTCTGACTCTATTCTTCAAAAATCTCCTGAGTTATTTGATATATCATACTATTTGTGGAAAATAGCAGTCAAGATTAGAGAATTTTAGTTTAGTTGGAGTTTCTTACTGAATATTGGCATATAAGAATATCTCTTTGAACTCAGGTGAACACAGAGCTTAGGATTTATCAGAAATCAACTCGCCCCTTATATTTAACTCACTTAATGTTCAGAGTGATAACTCATAAAAAAAACAGTGGGTACATTTAGAAAAAACACAAAGACAAGCATTTAAATAGGTCTTTGCTGAATCGTGTTATGGAATTTTGTTAGACTAATTCAAAGTTTCAAAATAGGATGTTAGATCTCAACCTAATCTCCAAATTTCTTCATCAGGCAAATTTTAAGCCTTTCCATTCAGTGCTTTAATCTCACTGATCTAAGTCATGAACTTGCTTTTAGCTACCCATGGGAATGAGTTGCAGACATGCAAATGACTGTCACATTTAGTGCTGATTTTAGCTTGCACTTTGATTTTTCTCAAAGGCTGATGCTATGAAGAAACAAACCACCTGCCTGCTGGTCTGCTTGCAAGCCATCTGGGACTCCCTTAACCACCCACGATCATCACTTAACAGTAGCAGCAGGGAGTACCAGGCTTGCTGTTGCTAAGTGATGCAGTCACATGATGTCATACTTATAACTGCATCACTTAGTGACAGAAATTTCAATTCCAATTATCACAGTTGAAAGAGTTCTACTGGTAACATTCTCCTTAGAGCTGTTCGGATCATCCAGAGAGTGGGGAGGTGCTTCAGTCTGTGTCGTTGAAGGCTGAGCTTAATTACTGAGGAACGCTCCGCCCTGTATCACATGGCTTTCTTGCGTTCCCTAGTTTATGCTCAGCCTTTGTGAGGATAGG
Organism: Hydrophis major; assembly: GCA_033807585.1. Taxonomy (NCBI): domain Eukaryota; kingdom Metazoa; phylum Chordata; class Lepidosauria; order Squamata; family Elapidae; genus Hydrophis; species Hydrophis major. The sequence continues at coordinate 292,214,613 of CM066328.1, read as the reverse complement.
CTGTGTGTATCTTCTCTCCTTGGCCGATTCAAGTATTCCCTATTAATTTCAAGTTTGATTTATTACTGCTTCTTCCTTCCTTAGCTTCTGCGCATTTGGGGTGGATTTGCAGCAAGAGGAGCACGTTCTTTGCCCCCAGGGCAGATAAGAGTGGGCGGCTTTCGCGCTCCGGCACCAACCCCCTCCCCCCCATTTGGTTTCTTCCTGCCACTTCTCCACGCCGCCCTTGTAGTGGCCTGATCAGATCGCGCTATAAAAGCGCAGCTGGTGTTCCCCCCCACCGCGAACGCCGATGAAATCTTGCTTGGCTGCCTCTCTCGGCCTCTAAACTTGCTGGAGAGGCTTAGTCTTCGCTCTGAGTGGCCTGTTTATAAGACGATCATGGGCAGCTGCCATTTTGGGCGCCGCCGCGTGCTCGGGCGCCATTTTAAACTGGCCTCATTGCAGCTGCGAAGATGCTAGTTCCATTCACAGGCTTTCCAGCCTGTGAGAGCTGTATTGGGCATTAATAAAAAATTGGCAAAATTGTTGGCTTTCTGCAGCAACGCTCAGGGCAAGGAATTGCAGCCTATCCCTCCCAGTTGTTGCCTGGGAACTCCAGCTGTCAGAGGCCTCCTTTCCAGCCTCAGGTGTTCTTTTGGTGAATTGGAGATAATTAACATCAACCTCTGAGGTCACTCACTCCTGGGAGCACTGAACCAGTTCTCGAATTAGATATTTGTCATAATAATAATAATAATAATAATAATAATTATTATTATTATTATTATTATTATTATTATTATTATTATTATTATTATCATTGTTATTATTATATATCTTATTGATATATGACTATAACACATTATTAATACTAATTGGATTATATATTTAATTGTGTATATATATATATATATATATATATATATATATATATATATATATATATATATATAATTATAACAATAATAACATAGATTGTATACATCTAAATTCCAAAAGGGGGCGCGGGCCAGCTGAAAGGACACCCGGCCTTTGCTGTAGGTCGAACCCTTGGCGAGCCAACCGCCTTTAGATTTTTATTACAATCCTTACTTTAAAAATGGCAGATGACAATTCCGCTAAAGGCCCTTCCTTGAAGGCCAGATCTAAGTCCTACCACTGCGCAGACAGGCTAAGGAAACTTCTAAGGAAACTTCCAAGGCCTCTCAGAGAGACTCCCTAAGACGTCATAAGGCACTGGAGAAAGAATTTGACAGGCGATCTAGAGAGTTACAACCGGTGCCTCCAGCCCTCCCACCCTCCATTCCTTCTACCTTCAGACACTCTCCCCTCCAGATTGCTCTTCCCTCTCCAGGCGCAGCTCATCCCAGGGACACCAGGTCCCCGGACCATCGACCAGATGGATGCCCGAAGCTACATTCATGCCCACGGCCGCTGGTCTGCGCCAGGAGGAGGCTGCCACAGTTGAGATCCCTGCACAAATGCAGGCATGGATGGGACAGGCTATCCGCCAGGGGATTGCAGAGGGGCTCCAACAGATGTCCAGGTCCGGTCCCCCCTCGATGGCGCCCGAACACGAGTCGCTATCAGTCAGGTCCTTGCCTAGATCAGACTCTCCTCATGGTCAGGTACCTTTGCAGAGGGACAGCCCTCCCCCAGAAGAGGAACTGGAGGAGGCCATAGAGGACCTGGATCAGTTCAGGGAGGAGGAGGAATTTGAATGGGGAGCCTCATGGGGAGCCTCTATCAGAGATAGACCCTATGGAAGGGGACATGTCCGAGGACGAGGGTCTCACTCCCGATCAACCCAGCTTTGTGGGCCTGTTCAAGTCACACATGTTTAAATCGCTCCTATTTAAGGCTAGGAACATATCTGGCCTGTCTGTGCAGTCCCCTCGGCTCTCCCTTCCCCGGCAGAGGGACAAGAGGACGCCATTTTTAGGCAGCCCGTGGTGGAAGAGGAGGTTATTCCGGCTCCACCCATATTTCACGACCTGGTTTCAAACCAGTTGGACTCTACAAGGGCCCCTCCTGCCCCATCCAGCCAGGACAAGAGGTTCTTTAACCTCGATTAAAGCTTCTGCAACCTGCTTAACACCCTCGAGGTAGATGAGCCCATCGTTGGCTTAGCATCCTCCTCCCCCAGTGATCCGCTGGAGGCTCTGAAACCCGAGGACAAGAGGTCCGAACTAGCCTTACGTAGGGCTCACCAACCTGACGCCTGGGCCATTAGATCGGCCACGGCCGCCTCCTTCTTCACCAGGTCTTTGATCCGGTGGCTCCGCCAACTGAAACAGCATGTCCCCCCCTCTAACAGAAGGGCACATCAGGACATCGCCAAACTGATGGCCGCAGCAGAATTCTCGACCAACGCCACCTACCACGGGGTTAAGTTCTCCACCCGAGCAATAACCTCTCATATTACAGCCTGCCGCCTGCTCTGGCTCAAACATTGGCAGGCGGATGTAAAAAACAATGTTAAGTTGGCCACTGCCCCCATCAAGGGGGACAAATTATTTGGCACTGCCCTGGAACCATTACTAGCCGAAACCTGAAGCAAGAAAAAATTTATTCCTCCCCTTTTTCGAGGTCAGAGTCAAGAGCCCCTCAGCCATTTCGGAGAGGTTCCCACTCAACCTTTCTACCAGTCACCTTTCCCACCCAGGTATCCGAGACCCCCCTCCTTCCGGCCATTCCAGCCCTAGGATCGAGCCGATCCGGGCAACAGGAACAGGAGGAGCGGCAGCTACAGGCATCCCTTCAGGGGTTCAGGAGGGAAGCCCTTCCAGTGCACCAGATAGATTCTGTCCCTCCCTTCCCATCGGCGAACACCTCAAGCATTTCGCCGACCGATGGGACTCCTCCACCTCTGATGCCTGGGTCCAGGACACCATCAGACTTGGTCTCACTCTTGAATTCCAGCACGCCCCCCCCCTGACTTTTTTATGGCACCCCTCCCTCGAGGGATCCCCCCCAAATGCTACTTAATGGATTCATCTATCCATTATTTCCTCAACATACAGACTATACAACCCGTCCCACCATCCCAGCGGGGGCAAGGTTTTTACTCCCACCTCTTTGTGGTCCCCAAATCCTCAGGTGGATGGAGGGCTATTCTAGACCTGAAACGCCTTAACCGTTACCTGATCCACCGCAGGTTTAAGATGCACACCCTACAGTCCATTCTACTGGGCATCAGGCAGGGGGATTGGTTATCCTCTATAGACCTTTCAGAGCCGTATCTCCACATCCCAATCCAGCCCTCCCATTCCAAATTCCTCAGGTTCTGTTACAACCACTGCCACTTCCAATATGTGGCCCTTCCCTTTGGATTGGCCTCTGCCCCGAGAACCTTCACTAAGGTCCTCGCAGCTCTGGCGGCCCATCTCAGGAACCTCCCGGTTCGTCTCCACTGTTATCTGGATGACATCCTCATCCTGTCTCACTCCAGACTCTAAGCAGAGAAGGATATCAGAGCTACTCTCTCTGCCCTCCAAGAGCATAGGTTCCTAGTAAACTGGCAAAAGAACCAATTGTTACCATCTACCCGGATCACCCACTTGGGGTCCGTCATTGACTCAGTTCAAGGAAAGGTCTTCCTTTCCTCGGAAAGATTCCTTAGCATCCAGGAAACTGTCAAGCATCTCAGACAATCAAGAAAGGTAACACTTTTAGAATTGTCTAAATTACTAGGTAAAATGGTCTCATGTATCTCCATTGTTCCCTGGGTCCGTTTACACACCAGATCCCTACAGTGGTTCCTGCTCCCGTTCCAAAGAACCGGCAGAAGCAATTCAAAGGCCACGGTCAAGGTGCCTTCAAGGGTCCTCATGTCTCTCCTCTGGTGGACCAGTCCTGCCATCAACAAGGGACATTGCTTCAAGGAGCCCCAATGCCTCACCCTCACCACAGATGCCAGCCTGTCCGGATGGGGCGCTCACATCCACTCGCTCTCGACACAGGGCAGATGGTCGCAGGCAGAATGGGCATGCAGTATAAACTGGTTGGAATTCCACGCCATCCACCTGGCCCTGCACAACTTCCTCCCTCAGGTACATGGGCGGCATGTCCTTATACTCACGGACAACGTCACCGCCAAGGCTCACGTCAACCAACAAGGGGGCACCCAGTCCATACGCTTGATGAAAGAGGCCGAGCGCCTCTGCCGTTGGGCGGAGCGCAATCTCCTCTCCCTCAAAGCCGAACACATCTCAGGGGACTCAAACACCCAAGCAGACTGGCTGGGCAGGACCACGGTGGACCAGTCCGAGTGGCGCATCCACCCGTCACTGTTCAGGGAGGCGACCATGATGTTCGGTCTCCCGTCAGTAGACCTGTTCGCATCCCCCCTCAACACACAACTCCCCAGGTTTTTCTCGAGGTACCCCTCCCATGGGGCTGAAAATTACAACGCCCTCCATTGCCCCTGGCCCACAGGGCTTCTATATGCATTCCCTCCATTAGCCCTAGTCCCCAGAGTCATGCAGAAGCTCATCTCTGAGAAAGCAGAACTGATTCTAGTGGCCCCTACTGGCCCAGACGCCCATGGTTTGCAGACCTCCGCAACTTATCGGTGGCCCCTCCCTGGAAAATCCCCCCGAACAGGATATCCCTTTCTCAGGGGCCCCTCCAACACCTGGATCCTCAGTGGCTCCAGTTAGCTATTTGGAGGTTGAGCGGGAACGTTTAAGAAAGGAACAGTTTTCTGACCAGGTTATTGATACCATTTTAGTTGCCAGGCGGCCCTCAACAACCCAAATATACAATGCCACTTGGAATAGTTTCTGCAAGTGGTGCCATAGTTTCCAGGTCAACCCGCTTTCACCCTCCATCGCTCAAGTTTTGGAATTCCTCCAAGAAGGTCTGAGGAAAGGTCTTTCCCCGAACACCCTGAGGCACCAGGTCACAGCCCTCTCAACTGTCATTGCTTGTGACAATCTGGGTTCCCTTTCCCTCCACCCTCGCATTAGGGCATTCCTCAGAGGAGCCACTAACTTGTTCACCCATACCCTACCTGAGACCTCAATAAGGTCCTTGTGTCCCTTACTAAACACCCCTTTGAGCCTCTCAGGGAATCCACACTCCATTCTCTAACATTCAAGGTCGTGTTCCTGGTGGCCATTACTTCGGCTCGCTGAATATTGGAGATAGCAGCCTTGTCGGTGAGGAAGGACCTTTGCATCTTCCATGCCGACCGGGTGGTTCTCCGACCAGACCCTACCTTCTTGCCTTCTACCAACTCAGCCTTCCACAGGGCACAGGAACTCACACTTCAGAATTTCTGCCCCAATCCCTCGCGGGAAAGAGAGAAGCTTTGGCACACCCTGGACATCCGACGGGCCCTCCACATTTACATTAAGCGTACCCAGCCCTTCAGGAGGTCCGAATCCCTATTCCTTTCCTTTCAGCCCAAATCATTAGACCACAAAGTGTCCCCTTCAATCATCGGCCGCTGGATTAGAGCTACTATTTCCAAAGCTTATTTGTCTCAGGCTCTGCCAGTACCCAGCGGAATAACAGCACACTCCACCAGAAGTGCAGCCACCTCGGCAGCTTGGGCCACCCAAGCTCCAATTGCTGATATTTGTCAGGCAGCCACCTGGGCCTCCCCATCTCCCTTCATTAGATATTATAAGATTGACATATTTGCCTCGGCGGAGGCTTCGTCCTCAAGGAACCACAGAGACTACCGAACCAGACGGAGTCCCTCTCGTAGGACAGCCAAGCTTTGGTATGTCCCACTCTCTGGATGATCCGAATGGGTCTAAGAAGAATGGGCGTTGGTCCTTACCTGACACGCCATTTCTCTTGAGCCATGAGCATCATCCAGCCCCACCCTTATTATTTCACCATCTGGTGGGGTCTTGTTTCGGCCAATGAACCTTTTAGTATAGTAAGATGAGAGCACGACCTTCTCTCCACTCTTGACTTCGCATAAACTGAGGAACGTAAGGGAGCCACGTGATACAGGGCGGAGCGTTCCTCAGTTATTAAGCTCAGCCTTCAATGACGCAGACTGAAGCACCTCCCCATTCTCTGGATGATCCTCACGGCTCAAGAGAAATGGCGTGTCAGGTAAGAACCAACGCCCTTTTCTGATGTGCTAATTTTCAACATGGAAAGAATTTCCCTTATCATTTGTAATGGTATGAGGGAAAAACCTTGGAAACAGGGTAAAGACTAGGTTGCTTAGTCTGATAAAACAGGACATAATCCATAGCTGGATAGTGCATAAAGTAGGAGGTTCAGAAGGGTCCTTCCCTAGTTTATCAAGCTGTAAAGGAGATGGCAGGAGATTTATACTTTCAGACTTGCAAGATTCTTCTAATGTAGCCTTATAAGAAAGACAAGACCAAAAGTGCATTTACAAAATACAAAGAAATTAGTTCTAACTTTCTTTTACAACAGATAATAAGTTTAATTTGATCTCGTAGTCTAAGATTACAATGTATAAACTGCCATGCATAGTGGGTAGTTCTTCATGCAAGATCAGAGGTCCTTGGTGGTTTCTTGGCTTGGTTGGTTTCTTTCAGATGTTTCATTACCACAGTAGGTAACGTCATCAGTGCTAGTAGAGAATAGGGTTTGGTCTTATTTTATATTGTAGTGGTTTGCTGCATCCATGTTGATGGGAGTGGTCTTGGTAGTTCTTTGGGCACTTTACTGTTAGTTTGTTTGACAGTTCCTTGATTGGGATATTGTTTGCTTCTTGTTTGTAATCTAGTGTTAATCTTGGTATTAATCTCTGCTCATCGGGGTGTTGATTGCTGATGAGATGTTCTAGTCTTTTTTTGTTCCCTTTTTGGGCATGTCGATTGTCTCTTTTGAGTGGTATGTAGGTGTTGTTTATGTTTATGTGCTTGTGAATAATGAATTTGTCACAGTTCTAGACTTTCAGGAATTGTCTAGCATTTTTGGACTTGTCTTGGTCCAGGATGGGCACAGTTTCCCAGTTGAAAATAAGTGTCCATGTGTTTTTGTCATATCTTCTGACTGTTAACTGGTGTTTATGGATGAGCTCTAGTTGTTTTCTGCCTGTTGGTCCTACATATGCAAGATCCTTAAACAGAGACTGGATGCATATCTCTCAAATATCTCATCAAATCTTACCTTAGCTCGATAGGTTGGGTCACATGATTTCCAAGAACACTTAGACCTACAAGTTCTGTTATTAAGTAAGAGGGATAATAATTATTTTAGCCAAATTCCCACCTGATATAAATACAGAAAAGGAGACTGTACTCATCAGAATAATAAGGGCCAGGGAGCGGGGAGAGTCTGTTAATGGTAACCTGTTTCTCCCTGACTTCTGAACCTCCTGTACTTCTTTGGCTTCCCCCACACTGCTGTTTGCATTATTTTAGAAAACTACTAGTTGCATTCAAACAAAGAATGTAAAATTAATTTGAGCCATGTATCATGACAAGCAATAATTCTCTGGTTTTCATAGTTCATTTTCCTGGGTAAATCAGCCTGAAAAAGTACTGGTGATTACTGGAATTATGCAGTATGCATAAATATTAAAATGGGTGTAAAAACCCAACAACCTCAAGATGCATGAATTCTTACCACAACTTTGTAAATAACATTGTGGTGAGAAACTTTCTTAAGATGATTTGTCTGCTCATCATGAAATTGGGGGGAAAAGAGTGGCCAGTTAAAAGATTAAGACTGCAGCTGTGGTATAAACAAAGGTGAAAAAAGCTCCACCGAAGTTCTGTAGAATTTTGCAAATCGAGGCAGATGAGCTCAGCAATGAGGGCAGTTGAGCTTGTGGGGAATGTTTTGCTACTAACGTCATGTTAGTCTTGAAGAGTTAAGATGTCAGTGAAAATTTTTCTGGCTTTTCACATGCAGAATGAATGACGTTGCATGAGAGTTGATGCTTCCTGTAGGGGCAGTCCAACTTGTCTGGGAAGCTGTGTGGTGTACCTTAATGAATATTTCAGTTTCTTATCAGGGAAATATTTTCTTTTGTAGAGCATTGCAAAAAAATTGGAAAAAAAAACCACTCAGAATCATTATTTTAAAAATGTACTTATCTAATTTAAATAGCTGCTATTCTCACAAGTAAGTGACTCTGGGTATCAAACAACAAAATTAATCAGAAGCTTGTTTCTTTGTGCTTTTTGCAGCTCTCTCTATGGAAAATGTGTGTGTTAGGAAGCAGAAAGAAATACAGGAGTTTTAGATTGTCACCTAACCTTATTTTTAAATGCTGACTTTAGAGTTCAGTATGTTGTCAGTGGAAAGGTGTATATCATAAGTTTATTTGTATTAATTAAATATCCATACCATCATATAAATTGTGAGAGAAACTCACAATTTGTTTGATGTTGGAAAGATCCCAGGAAAGGATCTTTTTTCCTGTGGTACAATAGCAATGAAAGCAGTACTGGTAGACTTCTGTCCAATAGCAGAAGTGGGAACTGTACATACAGTTTTCCTAAATCCTTTAAAAGTTACATGAAGAACATAAGACCAAAACACTGGAAAGATTAGTAAAAACTTCACATGGTTCAGATGAATGGGCTTGCATCAAAATGGCCCTTTAAAAGTGAGCATTTAAGAACTTACAGTGAATCTGCTCTCAGAAATATAGGTCAGCCAATGACCTTGCAATTGAATGAGGCAGCAATTTAAAAGTAACAACTGACAGGAAACTTGTCATGACAAGTGTAAACACAGTATATCTGCATTTTCCTGACTGACTCCCCCCCCCCTCCATTGCCACAGTAGAAACAACAAACTGTCAGAATGAAGTCCTCTTTCCTTGTTCTTTCATGTCCCCAGAAAGAAATGGTTTGCAACATTTTCTTAATTTGTTGTTAGGATACCTGTGGGTTGGTTTTGTTGGTTATAATGTCTGTTTCAAAATAATTCAATTAGAGCAACTTTTTGGGATAATTTCAGAATGTTTGAATTAAATTCCAGTGTCTCTTTTATATGATATGGATCAGTCAGAAGCTCATATTTCTGATTTTATGCACGTGTGCAAGAGAATAGAAACCAATTGTGAGTATTGGGCATTTGTCCAATTGGTGTGATTCGCACAATTATAAACATGTATTTGCATTTAATTATTGATCAACATGCAGAAATGTGGTTTGTGTTATTAAAATTATCTGTAACAGTTGTTCACACTTGAGAAACTCATAGAAACTGTCTTGATTTTATCATTCTCTTTCAGATAATTAAAAATGGTAAAAAGAACTTACAGCAGATTATTTTGTATCCTTCTGAGAACATTTTTTTTAAGTTCCTTCAGCTTGAATAAAAGTCAGAAGTTGGGTTATTTAAAAACTGATACTGCAGATAACCAGAGAAAAGTGTAAACTGAATGCTGTATTGTATCTAGATTGCAGACTGAGAATAACTCTGACCCTCAAAAAAAGTGCCATCTCCTTCATGCAATAAACTGCAGCTCTTATTATTATAACTGCCAGTTTTGACCTTAAATTGCTCCCTCCAACCACAGCGGTTGGAGCTGTGTGGTTTGAAAAAAAAAACTTTCACCCTGCATTTCTACTGTTAAAAAAAGAAGAGAATGTGCAAAAATCTAGGAAAAGAAGGCCCTGTCTGTTCCATTAGTAGTGTAACGCTGATTATAGCTCCAGCTAGTTTTCAAGATTTTTCTTCTAGCACAGAGATTCTATTGCATTCTAGTCTGGTACATTTGATAGTTGATGCATGGGCACCTCGTATTCCCAACTAGATAGAACAAAGAGTACAAGTATGTTTTTCCATCTAAGATACATGTGATATATATCTGTTTTCCTAATCTTTCTGTTGTAGAGTTATCAGAAAATGAGTGTAGATGTCATCCTTGTGTCATTAAGATAAATAAAGTTTAGTGAGTTTCCGTAGGAATAGTGGTGTCATATGTTGTTCAGGCCTGATTCTGATAACCTCTTCTGGGTGAGTCTCTTTGGGTTAGTTTTTGCCGTTTACTGTGTCAGCCTAAGTCAATTTAAATGGTTTTTAGGAAAACAAAATATGAGGCAACTAATCATGCCTAAGGTTGTTGGAAGTTTTGCAAATAACTATTCCTCAACATGTCTAGAGAACTCCAGGTTGGGAATGATTGTATGCAATATTTTAGAGTAGTAAAATATTTTCTAAACTACGATAACATGTTTCAGAATATTTATATTGAGGTTCAATAGGGAAAACTTCAGGGAAGTGATAATTGTTCTTTAAGCAACTCAGTACTCCCCCCCCCCAAAGACAAATTCTGTATGGGTAAAAATTAGCACGTAGGTATTTTAAAAATCTTTAGCAATCAAGAAAAATCATATTACAATAAATACAAAAAAAATAGAGTAGTACATAAAGACACAGATAAGTATTTGTCCTTATTTTGACATATTCACATACATACATGCACTACAGGTTCTCACCAACCTTTGTAGAAAAAGCTGATATAACCAAAAAATTGTTTTAGTCACAATTGGTGAAACTGCCTCATAAACTTGTATAGATATTAGCAGTATCTAAAGAGACCATTTTGATAGGGAATGTCAAGGGGTAGAAAAACACTTTGCAAAAGATGCTGGCTATCTTTGAAAATATTTGAGATGACTTTCAGAAATATTTTGCATAAAATCAATCTTAAAGTAACTCAGGGAATGCTTGCCTTGCCTGCTGAGCTTGGTGTCGGCTTTCATGAATCCCAGTTCTAGATATATCATATAGCTTGCTTCCATTTTAATTGGTATAATTGTAAGGATTTAAGCTCTGACCTCTACCATTGAACTGTAACTCTTCCCAATGGGAACATAACTTGCAAGCAATAAATTACAGCACAGAGAAAACAGGACATAATGGGACCAGCACATATGCTAAAATTCCATACGCAGTTGCCAAGTGAAAATGTTTTCCCAAAACCCTGGAAGGCCACCACCAATCAAACTCTTACTTGGTATTAAGTCAAGAATTAATGTTTGCATTGCTTTCATTTACTTGTTTTTAGTTGGCCTGAGGATGCTCCATTAGTTGTTGGTGATATTCTGTCAGCCTAATGACTCATAGAGGATGACTCATTGGGTGCTGCAGTTTTTCTTCCTTTCATAAGAAAAAAAAAGGAAATGGCTTGCCTGTAACAATAGATTGTTATTGGCAGGGATTAAATGTTTTCATTTACTTTTACATTTATTTGTTTGCTTGTTTTTTATTTGTATAACCACCAATCTCATATATTTGAGTCTGAGTGGTTCCCAGTTATAAACAATATAAAACAGCAAAGCCATATAATTTAAAACAATAAAAACAATATAAAATATTAAAACTTACAAAATTAATAAGTTGGATAGTGTCAGACATGAAGAATCAGGGCCACACATTAAATTTCCAGTTAAGATTTATTCCTCACCTAGTCAACAAATGTTCATCACTAAATTGACACTATAAGTAAGAGAATCAACAGAATTCAAGAGGAGTTGGGCTTGGATCATTTATAACGAATCTAGCTGATTCCTCTCTTGAGTCTGCCTCTGGGCTCTGCTTCTTCTCCTACCTTTGGTCACATCTATTAATAACCATCAAAGCTGTTTAGGGTACAGCATCTGTCACACTCCTGGGTCACCATGCCTATTGGTGACATTTTCAGAGCCTTGCAAAAGACCAGCAGGATTGGGATCAACCTGATCATTGATGGAGGGAGGACGATGTTTCATTTGGCAAGGACCACAAAAGAAAAGGCTGTCTTCCTGGGCCCAGCAAAACAATAAACTCCTTGGCTGACAGGAACTGGAGCATGCCCCTCCTGTTGGACCTGTTGGGAGCAAGTGGTCCTTCAAAAACCCAGTCCTCCAAAGGGGCCTTATAAGTCCTTACCAGCACCTTGAATGGCACCCTAAAGCAAACTGGCAACTAATGCAGTTTACAGAGCAGGAGTGTAACATGTACCAACAGTGGAGCAAACATTACTGCCCACAAAACAACATTGTGCACAGTTTTAAGTTTTCTCAGCTTCTGGTTGTTTAAAATGGCAGGTTTCAGATTTTCAATGAGATTCTGTAAATTTTAGAAGTTATGTAGTCGATCTGTAATCAGATTAACAGAGTTGGAAGGGACCTTGTAGGTCATCTAGTTCAAGTGATATTATCATACATGTTATATATCTAATTTACCAGACAATGACAAATTCCTTTAAGGAAGGGTATATTTTGAATGAGGGGATGTTGTTGTTTTTTAAATTAAATGAATGTGTATATTCTATTTTTATTATGCTTCTGTGTAAATAATGCAGAATTTTTTTATTTGCTAAATATCAATTTAGCCTCTCAGGTAACATTCAAAAGTTTCTTACAATCATGGGTTTTTCTTGTGAGGGTTCAGTGTAGTTGCCTCTTGTATGGAAGGCATACGAACCCCATTCATGATAATTACATTGCATTATAGTTTTCCACTATAAAATCCAGTGAAAGATTTGAACTTGTACAACTAAACCTTTTTTCTAATCTGTGCACAATATTGTCTTCACAAAGTATAGTTCAAGTTGTAAGCATGTGTGAAAGGCTACAGAAAAGGGTAAAATTGCTTCCTCCCTATTCTCCTGGGAAGTGATTCCATCAGTCAGGGGTGTTAATTAAATGTGACACTGATATCCAATTTTTAGCAAATACTGCACTTTAAAATTAATTATGGACAATATTAACCCATTATTTTATTTTAGTTAATTAAATCCTTAAGAGATGTGCAGATTTTACTCAGGACGCTACTTCCTTTTCATTTATATGAAAACAGAAAGCTGGAATGAAAACTACTTTTCTTCAGCCATCTTTCCAACTGAGTACATTGCCTCGGGTCTAATCTCATGCGCTCCTTCTGCAAAGCTTTTCTGGATTATTTTCTTCCAATTGCAACCAGATGAAGCCACATTTCTCTTTCTAGTTGATCTACTGTTCTCCTCCCTGCCTCTCCCCCCCCCACATCATTTTAACTACTTAAGATATTCCATTATAACATGAACATAGACTGCCCCATGAAGAAACCTGTAAGGGTACATATCTGCCTTTACATTGGCCTGCTACTTAACTCTTATGCCCTGATAAATAACTCAATTTTACTGTACAGAACATAAGGCTGTTTTCTGTATTGGTATTTAAAAATTGATTAAATTCATGCATCCAACACAGTAGGTTTCCAATTTTCTACCTCTGGGGAGCTTTTCCATCAAGATATAATGCATTGACTTTTATCCTGCATAATGCAGAATATTTTATGAAATAATTCTAGAATAAATCTTTGGAGTATATGTTTGACTTGCATGCCTTTATTTTTCTGAGTGTGCATTGAAGATGTGCAGCAAATTATCCTTGCAGCTGCCCATTTCTGAGCATAAGACCTCAGTAGCAGATTATAGGGGGGGAGAGAGAGAGAGACAAAAAAATTCAAAGCAAGAAATAACCCTACCTTATTTTACTTTTAAATCATGACTAGACTGATCACATTTTGTACAGATAGATACTTAAACCATTCACAGCTTTTCATGGAGATTGGTAGACATCAAGGTTCAAGGTTTGTTAAGAAAATTTCAGAAAGAAAGATAGTAGTATGAGTATGAGTGGGATATTGGTTGACTTTCCTTCGGAAGTAAGTCTTAGTTTCTAGAACTAGTGTCTAAGCATTTCATTTTTTTATTTAACTATATTGTTTTATTTATAAAATATTTATAAATATTTATTTATAAAAGATTTTATGAATGTTTATACATTATAATTCACTGTGTTAGAGTAACCAAGGAATTCTATCCATATGGTACATTCTTTTTCATATGGAATTCTATCCATATGGTACATTCCAAGCAGACTTGGAAATATCTTCAAAATTATAAAAAATATTTACATATAGGTTTTTAAAACAGCAGCAAAAGAAGAAATGTAAATAAAATCACTAGATGATTCAACTGACTGATTCACTGATAATTATTAGTTGGAAAAAGTATTTGATGACTCAGATGCTTAATGCTGTCGCAGCTTTTGTATTTCAGTTTCATATTAGCTTCTTTTTAGGAATAGTTTTTATTTGATAAAGTTAAATTTATTTTGTTCCATCAAAAGAGCACCAGTAGTTTAGCCATAAACCTGTCAGAGTTTGCTATTATAATTAGTCTAACAAAAGGACATCGCTATTAAGCATGTGTCTTTCTCCTTATAGTTAAACTGAAAAAAATAAAATTTGCATTTCTCTGTTATACTACAAAGGAAACATATGAGTCAGAAATTTACCACTTCCTTATTTTAATTATTCCATTCAGGATATATATAAAATTGGTAAGTCAACTCAAAATACAAAATACTTTGCTGAATCACACAGAAAAACAAAATTACAGGTAATTTTATTTAATTAATAGTCTAAAACACATCTGGGACCTCAAAATTGACTGGGAGAGAAATCACTCTATTTATCAACGACATTTAAAGTAAGTTGTCAATGTCTTGTTCCTCTATAATTTTTTTTTTGGGGGGGGGGAATAATTCCTAATGAATGATTTTGTAGTGTATGGTGATAGTGATTCAGTCATGCCATTTGATGGAATTTGTTGAAAATGTTACCAAAGGCCAGATATTGCTACACTTAATACTGTGTTGTTTTCAAAAATATGTTTTGTATTCATTTTACTGAAGTCAGTGACTGAGAGTCAAGCCAAACGTTGGCAGAAACCTTCTTCAGTTATGCTGTAAACTTCAGGAAGGGATTGATAAGGCATGTATCCCTTCTTCCATTATTGGTTGGGCTGCTAAGTTAGTTTCATCACCAAACCTCCAAAACGTCAACTACATAGTATAGTTGATACACACCATAGGTTTCATTTCCATAGAACTGTAAAGATGATTGAAACTTCATTTCTGTTGTTATTTATATTTTCACCAACTACATGAAGAGTCTTTTGAACATTCCTTATTTAGGTACAGCAACACACACACACCCCCCAAAAAAAAAATTTGGAAACTTCAGTACAGTAGTTTACCTCTGCTACTGAGAATTTTCTGTTTAAATTCTGAATTTGATTTACAGTATATTTAGCTGCAGGAAGTCTGCTTCATCAGCACTGGAACCATTTCAAAATCATGCAGAGCTACTAGCAGGAATAGTATTTGTATAACCAAAGTAGCACATCTGTGAAAAAAGTTGATGTCATCCATAACAACTAAATATTAGGCCTAAATATATGCTTTGAAAATGATTCTGAAGAAGTGTTGTGGGTCTTACAAGTGCAGCATCTCTCTGCTACTGTTTAAAGTAGCTTTCACACAAAAGCGGAAAAAACAGATCTGGCCACTTTAAAGTTTTGAATCATTATATTTTTAAATGTGCTCATTTTAAAGAAAAATAGAAACAAAGAAGATATTTGTAGAGCATAAGTATTTTCTTAAGCCAAATCCCTTAAAATCAGGGGTGGGATTCTACCAGTTCTGTCCGGCTCTGTAGAACCGGTAGCTCTGAAGAGCAGCAGACATAGAACTGGTTCTATGTCTGCTGCTATTTTGGACCACTTGCCTGCCCGGGCTCTTACCTGACCTTTATTTTCTGGTTTTTCACCCACAGCTGCAGTTGAAAAAAGAGGAAAAAAGTGCTTTTTCAACCACTGCGCATCCGTGCGCAGTGCTGCTCATATGTCCAGGCAGCAAGCTGAAGATGATTTACACATGCACACGCAAATCGTAAATCACCAAACTGATAGTTACACCAGTCGGATCCCACCCCTGCTTAAAATATGTGAAAACTATCCTAAAAAATTTAATAGTTCTAGAATTTAAGAACTGGATTTTGTCATCAAGATACTCTTCATAGCAATTAATAATGCTACCTTATAGAAGTTGCAAACAAATCAGATTATGTCATATGAGAATGCAGTAAAGACAACCAATGTCCTATGAATATACTTTGAAAGCCATTAACCAAGACACCTTTTACATCAGCTAAAGGATTTTAGGACCAGGAATGGTAATTCCATGAGATCCATCTAGACCAGGGGTGTCAAATTCACGTTGTCATGGCAGCATGTGATGTATAGCGACTTTCCTCCTGTTGATAAACCGGGCATGGGCATGGCCAGCATATGACGCATCTGCCCCACAGGCTGCCAGTTTAACAGCCCTGATCTAGATGTTCATGGCCTGCTTGCACCAATCTGTCAAGTTATACAACTTTTGTTACTCTTTTGTTTCAGAAAAGGAACTTTTCTATTTATCAGATGGATTACTTGTTTTCAATATTGTATGGTTCTCCTGTGAGAAGTTACACAAAAACACAACATATTAATGTAATCTTGTTCTGCTTATTAACATTTTATATTCTCCTGCTTAAAATTTGCATTGTGAAGGTTTTATTATATAGTGGTAAGAATGGAAGAGAGGGAGTTCTGTATGAATTAATGAACACAAACCATTTAATGTTTTCAATTAGAACAATAATTATATTGTTCTCATTGAGCCACTACTGTATACCAAAATACTGTATATAAATCCATTGCCAAACAGTGGGGAAAAATTTACTGCATTAATATCGAAGTAGAAATGTTAGGAAACTGAAGAGCATTAAAAACATCTTTGCTTGTTAATACAAATCTGTTGATAACCAGTATGTTGATAACCAGTTCACATGTAGAACAGGATATTACAGGTACACTATGATATTTTTGTGAATCATAACCTAACAGCTAATCCTGTTATTTCTGAAGCAACTTCATATTTTTATGAATGAAGTAGACCATTCTCTTTTAAGTACCTTAAACAAATTATCGTATGTTATTTGGGTTTAAACTGGATTCAACAGATATAGTTACAGTTCTTTGAAAGGGTAACTTAAATGTTCAGGTGATGAAATATAAAAGGGTAATCTATTTCTATTGACATTCAGGTTAATTCTCAGAATATATTTCCGGTTAAAAATGGCAGGATTCCACAAAATTACAATAGCATAGCTATGCTTAAACTACAGTTTTTGAACCTCTTTACAATATATGACTGGTAAGTTATTCGTTCTGTTTTTGTTTTTGCAAGATTTAACACTCGTTTGTCAGGTGGCATTGAACAAAGAAATACTATGTACCAGTCATAGAGTTGTTGCCACAAAACTGAAACTAAATTATTAGTTTTTGGCAAGTTCCTGTAAACTATATTCTGTTATTAAATCATTTTTTCTTCTTTAGAAAGCCTGTGTGAGAATTCCTTTAAATAAATATGGAGATACATAATACTTTGCTGTAAACATGCCTTTATCCATTGCTCTCAAAATTAAATAGAATAGTAAAACCCCTGTGACTTGCTGAACTGAATTATGCAGAGAAAGTTATTTCAGAGAGAAATTTCTCTATTAAACTCTAAAAGGAACAGAACAGTGGAATATTTCCTTCACTTTGTTCTGTTGGAATTAGTATGATTGGTATGAGATGATCAATAGTTAGCAATTGTATAATAAATTGAACTTTGCTGCTCATCTAAGCATGAGCATCTGCTATAGTTTAAACATAGTCACCTAAAATTTGTTCTTAAAGTTTTGAAGAACTTTGGGAACTGTAGGACTAGTTCTGTAGGCTAGTATTAACAGCTAATTTCTATAAGGGAAAAGCTTAAAAGTCTTGGTGGGAAAAATATTTTTCAATGCTTAAACTTGTTCAGTGAAACTCATGAAATGATTGAGTCCTGGGTGCTTTTTTTTTTTTTTTTTAAACAAATTTTATTGATTTTATAGAACACAAACAAAACTAAAAGATCTTTTCTGAAGGTTGTCTGATCCCGGGTTGAAACTCTTCGCACAGACACAAATTCAAACATCATATTCACTTTATATATCCTTCCATATCTTATTATCATTTTCTTTTTTATATTATATATATAAACCATTTTTATCAGTTTTATATAAACAATGCACAAGGCATAACAGCTTATAAGTTCTTTTCTAAGAAAAAATAATAAAAGAAGAAAACCAATAGAACATAACAATCCCAAATTATAGTATCAATACTTTGTCTATTTAACTTCATATCTTATCCCAACTTCTCCTTTTCATCCAAATTATTTCTTATTAATTAAAAAAAATTTTTTTTTGCCTTTTTTCAATATACAACATCCAAAAAAAAAAAAAAGCATAACAAAATCTTTATATATCCTTTCATATCTAATTACCATTTTCAATAACATTCTTTGTCTGTTCTATTTCCAACTATCCATTCATCTTTTTTCTTTTATTATACTTCTCCTATACACCAATTGGAGTAATGTCTATAACTCATTACCCTAACTTAAAAGTACTTCATATAACAATTTTTCTTGGGATTCTGTTTAAAAGATTCTAAAATTACACAATGAATTTTATACTCTAAATACACATATAAAAAACACAATCTTATGTACCCTCCAGAATCCCTCTTTTATCCTAAATTAAATTCACCCATTGTCTCTGAATAAACTTTTTTTCTTTAGATCTTGCTTCCCCCCATTGAGGCTTCTCCTCCCCCCCTTTCTCTCTTGCTTATTCTTCTCCTTGCCCTTTTTACCCCTTTGTCTTTCCTCCTCCCTTTTCTTACTCCTTTTCCTTTGCTTTCTAACCTTGCCTCCACCTTTCCGCTCATTTTTCTCTTCTTTGGTTGTTTTTATAATTCTTAAAATCCCCTTTTTCTTATCCTTTTTCTCCTCCTCCCCGGAAAGAACCCATTGTTCATCAAAGATGGCTTCTTCTTCCTCTTCTTCTTTGTCCCAGTCCTTCTGCTGCGTAGTCAACTTTTCATAAGTACATAACGCCATTTCTAAGAATTGAAACAAAGTGCCCAAAATATATTCCTTTTTATATTTTTGATATTCAGTCTTTAGTTCATCCACAAGCGATGCCATTATGAAAAGAAAAACTTTTCCCAAAACAACCACAAGTATTTTTAATCAAAAATAATTAAAAAAAAAGTTCCAAAAATTAATACTTTGCTTCCTTCTTCTCTTTCTGGGGTTAATGTTTAATCAAAGAGGTCCAATTACCATATACCTTTCTTTGGGATTCTAGGCAATCTCCTCCTTTTTCAGCTTCTGCTCCAATTTTTTTTTCCTCTCCCTTCCCACTTGCAATATCAATTTTAAATAATCAGAAATCCATACCTCCAACAAGGGTTTTCCAATTTCTTAAGTTTTTCAATGTCCAAAAATCCTTTTGTCCCTTAGCTTCAACTCTCAAAACAATTCACTTTCAATGTCCAATATGTCCAAACATTTCTGCTGTTTCCATGGGGTGGGAGAGTAAAGAAAAAAAAAGTTCCCTTTAACAGCTTCTCCGCCGCTTTCGATCTTCTTAGGGATACAATGTATCCTCCAGCAATTCAAACAGCTCAGTTCCAACCAATTTGAAAGATGTTACTTGACCCGGTTCAGACAGCACTTTCACTCTTCTTACTTCCTCCAGCGCAATCTTACCCGGTTGCTGGCTTTTTTGTGGCGGCCATTGCTGACCGCCGCTCCACCGCCTTGGGAAAAAGGGGTTTTTCCGGAGAAGGAGGGGGTCTGCGACACCCCCAACCCCCTGTCCGACTCCCCTCTCTCTTCAGCTGTCCCTACAGGGCAGCCATATCCCCCTGACCCATCTGGATCGGGGGTACCTCGGCGGCTAGCACAGCAGGAATCGCGAGCTGTCGCGAATTCCTGCTGCCCCGAAGCCACGCGAAACCGGAAACCCGAGTCCTGGGTGCTTTTTGAGGTTTGTTGTTTGCTTATAGACATTTCATTACCCAATGGGTAACATCATCAATGCTTGTGAATGTGGAGTTTGTCTCTGTTTATATGCAGTAACTCGACCTGCCACTGTTGGTGGCCACTTGGCTTTCTTCTTAGTAGTAGTTCCTTAAGTAGGGTATTGATTAGAGTAAAAAAAATAACATTCATCCATTTTGTTTGTTAAGTGATCTTGGAGATCCGGATGAAATTGGGAAATTGGCAGGCAGCAAGGCAATGACTATTGGTACGTAAGTGCCAGAGGGTGTGGAATGACATATTTCTGCTTTAATCTAAAATGTAAATTTTAAATCATTAATTTATATGTCTTTTATTACAAATAGGATAGGCAAGGAGACTCACTAATGAAAGCATTGTATAAAGCTCTGAGGAAAGTTAATGTAGATTAGTCTTTGAATTACAGCAGTTCATTTAGTGACCAAAGTTACAACAGTACTGAAAAAATGACTTATGACTGTTTTTCCTGTTTTTGACCATGTGGCATCTCATTGGTCACATTATCAAAATTGAGCCATTTAGCAACTGACTCATATTTATGATGGTTGTAGTGTCCTGGGGTCACTTGATCACCTTTTGCAACCTTCTGACAAGCAAAGTCAATGGGGAAGCCACATTTATTTAACAACAGTGTTCCTAACTGAACAACTGCAGTGATTCACTTAACAACTGGGGTAAGAAAGGTTATAAAATGGGGCAAACTTCACTTAACATATGTCTCACTTAGCAACAGAAATTTTGAGCTCAATTGTGGACATGTCAAGGGCTACCTGTAGTGTGTCTATCTAAAGTAATTTTTTCAGTGCAAAGTTTTTTTCCACATGGTAGTTTTTGATTATTTGTGTTAAACTACAATTTCTATCAATATCCATCATCTCTAGCCAGAACAGTTGATAAATATGCGTTGAGTTGATGAACGGTGTAATAAATATAACTGTGGGGCACCTGACTGGGAACTGCTGATTTTAAGGATGTCATAGACTTTTGAAGGAAGCTGTCCAATTATTCTCCTGTAGTCTGTCTCTTGAATTGTGAAGTAAGAAACTGTTTTCTATGAAAAATCGTGTTTTTCACTTGTATTGCTAGTGAAATAATATTTCTGGCTATACTGCAACTATAACCTCATGGTTAGTAATTTATTTTTACCATGAAAAAAAGTGATTTCTGTCAGCTATTCTTATATTTCAGTATGGCTGTATAAAATAGAAACACGGAATCAGCTTAGAGGAGACACTATGCCTTGGGACTTGGTTGTTACAATTTAGCCTAGCATGACCTCTTGAGCAGAGAATTCCAGCTTTCATTTTATTGATCCTGTGTTAAATTTGATATTTATTGGCTTGCTCAATGCAGTGCAGAGATATCTAGGGGACACAGGGAGAGAAATGGAGAGTGAAACATTTGCAATAAGGGAGTGCACTGTTTGGGATTCAATCCCAGGCTTTTATACCAGTGAACATCTGTCATCCTTCCAAGAACATTGCAGGGTTTAGTTCTCAGGTTGTAAACCTCCTGCATCATATTACCCGTCTCATAAAATAGTCTCCTATTTTTAAAAGGGGATAGAGAGAAGAATGGCTGAAATCTGTCTTTCCGTGGTATTTAAAGTCTGCATAACATAAACCATAATAATTAAATGGTTTTTGATATTTTTTGTTTTTAATTGTATTCTGTGAGTTAGATGGGCAGTTTCTAAATTTGATGTATAAACAAAACAAAATAAAATAAATATAACTTACATCTTAAGTCTTTTGAACTGGTAACCACAAGTCTGCTACATCAGAATAGTGCAAACTCAGAGAGAGAGCTGGGATGTAACATATCCGTCCCTATATGTGAGGTTTTATATGATTTCCACCCTTCTTGGAGGGAAAGGGGACAGTTTTTACACAATATACAGTATATCCTGTGAGGTATTTTTAGTGCCTCCTGGTGGTTTATATAGGTATGTGTTACTCTTAATTGAACACAGTTAATAGAAGATGGATTGTTACGATTATTTTCATTTTCTAACTACATTGCAATCAAAACACCAATGTATGGCTTGATTTGTAGAGGGGAAAAATTATATGGCCTCAAACTACTAAACAGTATGTCTGTTATATGAACTTGGCTATATATGTATAGCTAGGATGCAGACTCACCATATTTATGACTACTATGTGGTGGACAAGACTTTCCTGACCTGATGTGTTCCAGATGTGTGGAAAGAAACTTCCAGAATTTACAGTCAGTATGCCCTGCACTGGCTGGGAGTTTTAGCCCAATGTTGTACTATAGATGTTTATCTCTTCCTATTTACTTCTCTTTCATTCTTTCAATATTTTGGAACAATTGCAAATTCTTGAAAGCAAGCAGAGCTATGTTCAAAATCTCCTAGTCCTCTTTTAAGCCCTGAACTAAACACTTTAGTTGTCTTTTCTTTTTAACAAGATACTTAATATTTTGCAGATGTATTGTTTTTACCATTCTGAGAACAGCAATACAGAGAGAATTCTTTTCAAACCAGCTTTTATTTTTATTATCCCTATCCCATTCGTCTTAAGGCAGAATTTCCATTTTCTAGTTCAGCTTCTTTTCCTATACTTTATTTGTGAATTAAACGGGCATTCATTCTAAGAAGGACAAAACCAAACTGTGCTTTTTGTAGAAATGATTCTATTTAATATTTTCCAGCATTAATTATCTAGAGAAACATAATGGTTTTGCTGCTGTGGAATTGTTCTTCTCTCAGTCATGTTTTTTTTTTTTTTTTTGTTCAGTTCAATTGCTCAGCAAGCCAAAGTGATGTCAGAATGACTACAGACATACCAGTTATCATCATGCAAACAGTACAATATTTGCATCAAATCATTTGACACAAACATAAGGATTGTTCATTTGCATTATCACAAATGTATCTTTTTCTTCCCTTAAATCCAACCCCACCCTAATGCTCCATTTCTGAATGGATAAAAAAATGAGAAAAAGACAGTTACTGTTCACAAATATTTTCTGGAAAATGCCAAGTAATTTCAGCTCAAATGTGATTATTTGGTTTTAAAATATCAAACTGGAGCCAAAGTTTCTTTTCTTCCCATATAGATTCACAGCAATCCTCTATCAGAATATTTTTATATCAAATTTTACCTAAAACTCTGAATGCTATATGGTTCAAGGAAATGGTTCTGTGGCTACAAGTAACAGAGTGTTATGCTTGAATCAGCTGTAACAGAGAAAGTATCAATTTCACCTTAACCATGAAGTCTTTCAATAGATTTCAATCCACACGATTTATTTGTAAACATCACATAATGAGAAATCATAATATGGATAAGATGCGCTACAACCGTGCATCATGAATTTTCCAGTTAGATGACTAATGGTGATGTGAAAAAGTGTTTGTATGAATTATGTTGAAATATTATTAGCTATTAATACCTTTAATGTAATATTAAAGTTTATTAATTATTAAATTTGTTTGCTTCCCATCTTTCCATGAGGTTATTGAAATACGCTTCAAAATATATTAAAATTTCTGTTTTTATCTACTTGCTAATATCATTTTGAGATGCTTAGGCAGGATATTAAAAGGCAGCCTGACTCGTTCATTCTTTTTGATAGTCTCTCTCTCTCTGTTTCTATCTCTATATTCTGTGCCTGTACAGAGCGGCATTTTAGAACTTACGACTACTAAACTACAGACTCAGCTTTTGCAGATCACAAATGGATAACAGGAAAGCTGTATTTTTTTTATTGAAGATAAGTTTGGAATTCTTGAGCATTTTATTGAAAAGACTAGCATTGCTACCATTAACATATCCTGTAAATGTAAATTCACTGAGTAATCTCTTTAATGAAATTATAAGCATAGATAACAAAATGTAGGTTTAATGCATTACCTGTATGTCATATTAATTTGATGTTAAAAATTAATATGGGAAAGTAAAGGCAGAGAAAACTCATTTTTCTCAATAATGTGTTGTTGTACTTTAGATTGCTGAACAGCCAGAAGATCATCCTGTGAATCTTTCAGTGTTCATATCTTCATGGATTTCTGTAATCGATTAATTTCTCCATATATCCACTTCCCTGTTTCGTGAGAGTATTAGCCAGCACAGATTCTGGGAAAATTACATGTAAGTCCTACTTTTGATTTCTGTTTTATTAAAAAGAAAAGGGTTATAGAAAGAAGCTTTTTTCTAAAGGGAAGGGAAAGGGAACTCAATAATCTGTGTAGTTCCTGTGAAAGCATTTTAAAATGTAATTTATCAGTTAGCATTAAGCTTTGAATAAATTAAATCTGAAGTACTGTTACTGCCTCTTTAAAACTAAATGGAGTACGGTAATTTTGTCATTTTGTAAGATTCTTGAGTACTTTTTTCTCTGACAGCAAAGCTTAGAAGCAGGAATATTATTAAGCCTTCAGGTTTTTTTAATATGTGAAATTACTGTGGAAATTTTTTAATGAGGCATAGTTAGATAAGGAACTCTGGTCCAATATATTATCTTATAAACTTTTCCATATTAGGTTATAAAATTGGTTGATTCAAAGAACCATACTTTTTACAATTTATCCATTTATCCGTTCATTCCTTTCATCAACAGTGGAATCCTTAAGTCATTGTCATTTTAAGGAAATCAGTTTTGAATTTTGCAGAAGCATGGTAACTGAGAATTTACTAGATGACAGTTTTGATTATAGTAGACATTCTCGTGTTTTGAAAACATGAAATCATATGTGTCTTCAAAATTAAAAACTCCGTAAATGGGTTGTACCCTTAATATATTTGGAGAAGTAACGTCATTCTAAAATTCAAGTGGGAGCCTCCCTCCTCCCCACACCCATAAATTAAGATTAATTTTTAGATTTATATCCCTCTCCATTATTTTTGGGAATATCACAGGAGGATCTGAACCTCTCAATTGAGGAATTGAGAAAATTCTTTTTTTTTTAATTCAGATTTTTTTAATTGAAAATAAACATTAAAAATATTGAACGTGGTAGACTTTCTTTGACATACCTTTCAGTCTTTAGATTTTACATTAAAAAGATGAAAAGAAAATAACATTTATATACATATATACATCTATACAATTAAACTTTGCACCATTTTAGATCTTATTCTTATATCTCATTTCTATTTCGCTTTAAATTCTAATTTCAATTTTATGAACTTCCTTTCATGTCTCTCCATGTGTAGAGTTTGTTCAATAGTTTATAACATTCTAATTTATTTTGGTCTTTCAATTCTAGTGTTAAACTATCTAGTTCAGCTCATTGAAAAAACTAATCTATTATAGTATCGTCATTTGGAATTTGAAATTGAGAAAATTCTTAATCTAGCTGGCCTTCTGTCCCTCCCAAAGATGTGAAGCTTAAATGACAGAGACATCAGATATGTCATCCATGGTTCTAAAATAAAAATGTTCCCAACTGCATAGGAAACAGATGAGGGGAGGAAACGGGGGGGGGGGGAACCTTCCTCTAGTGACAGTTTCATTGCTTGCAACTGATCTGTACAAGCACTTTTTATTTTTCTTCAGGGTATAGAATTATAGAAATTTCATCCAACTCAACTCTCTTAATATAATGAGGATTTTTAAAGCTTTTATAGTCAGATTAGATAATAATGTGTCTCTGTTTATCCCCAAATTATAGCCTTAGATGCCAGGAATAATTTCCAAACAAAGAATATGTTGAATCTGCTTTATAGCACATCAAGTCACTAAAATACTGAAAAGAAGGCTTCAGCTAGGTTGTTGTGCTGTACAGTAGGAGTGTAACATAGTTGATAACGCTTGCAGATAAAAAGCTGATCCTTCAAATTATTAGCTGGTTTTTTTAAAAAAATGTAAATGTTCTAAGAATGGGACCTGAGAACTTTAAAATTCTCCATTTTTCCCTGTCCCAGGAAATGTTTAATGGGTAGCTTGTCTTACCGTCTATATGTACATTTTATATGTGTATGCTCATATAATTTTATATGTGTATGCTCATATAATTTTATATGTGTGTGCTCATATAAAATATAAACACATGCACACATGTATACACATAACATAAATACTTTACAACTACATACACACATATACCAAAAAATTGCAAAGTGTTCTATTTCTATTTTCAGAGGCGTTTTAATATTACAACCTTCTAAATTCAGTCTATTCAGAACATTTTAATATTGCAACCTTACTTTTACATTTGAATTTTTATCATCTTCAAATACTTTGATAATTTAATAAATTTTCCTGGTCATTTTCCATTTAGTGGAAACACATCAAAGATTATCATTTATCAATATCATTATCAACTTTATCCTTATCATTTTGCAATTTCTGTTTTTAAAAGAAAAGGCACATTAAGGGTGCAATAACCTGTCATTTATTATTTTAAAGCAGTTTGAAGTTGTTGCAGATGCAAAATCTGGATGTAATATATATAAAAACGAGGTAATATTGATTAAAAGGTCTGAATACTTAAGAGTCTGTGTCTATTTAAATTTAGAGGGAATGTGCTTTTTCCACATCATGCTCAGCTTCTAATTGAATGCTGCTTAATGGTCAGTTATATTCAGATCCACATGTCTTTTACAGCATTAACTGATAGAGCAATTAACACCTTTTGCTCAAAGCTAACTCTAGATACAGTCATTCATAGATTAACACATAATTTGTGCCACTTTTGAATGCAGATTCAGAAACTATTTTATATTCCTCAAAATTAAGGGGCAGCTAGCAGGAGAGTCATTTCATTTTTCATCATTGGGAAGACGCATGCAGAGAAAGCATAAAGGGAGAAGAAGGAGCCAAAAGTTATAATAAAACCTTAACTTTTTGTCAAGGATAAAATGCCACAGCAAAAAAAAAAAATTTTTTTAATCATGTCATTGAGCTGGCTTGTTTTGTGCCTAAATAGATAGATCTCATAAAGGGAAGTTAGGTCCCTCTAAGTCAGTCACCATTTTTACAGACCATAAAGTTTCCAATAGAATATTTCATGTGCAATGTGCTAGTCATTTATTTCGAGATACCAAAGTCAGATTACTCAAATGACAGTATTAGTGAAATCCACTTTCCCTAACCTTAGCCAGTGAAACTAAAATTCTTCTCACCACATAAGTTTTAATTTTACTTCAGTTTCAGTACTTTTGTCTGTAATCGCCTCTAAGGTATAGTCATTCAGTAACTGATCTGAGGGCATTGTGGTTTCAGCTGAGTTAGTATATGTCCCATATTTCATAGCAGCTTTTTTTACAACTTTCAAAGGCCAAATAATGTAGAATGTTTGCAGATCATCTTTTTTTAAAATGTTTTTATTTTTAAGGACTTTCACAATAATAGTTTTGTTTTTCCCCTCATTTTACCTTTCAGCAGACTCCCTATGAGAAGATATTTTAGGGAGAGGGAGAGGGAGAGGGAGGGAGGGAGAGAGAGAGAGAGAGAGAGAAAAGATATGCTCTCTCTACTTTCTGTCTATCTTTCTGTCTATCTAAAAATTGGCGGGAGGGAGTCAAGAAAATTAAGACTTATTCTCCATCATTCCTGAAATGTAAAATACAGCAAAATGACTTTATGTAAGAGAAAACAAGATTTAACATTAATGTTTTTTAAAACTCTTCCTACCTGAAAGATAGGTATATAGTTAAAACAATTATCTTCCCCTCAGTGGATAATGTTCAGACAATGGCTAGAGCAAGGCTGTCAAACTTGCGGCCCATGGGCTGAATGGATCATATGCTGGCCACACTCACGCCCGATTTGGCAAATAGGGGGAAAGTCACAATATGTCATATGACACCACTGTGACACTGCGAGTTTGACACCCCTCGGCTAGAGACACATTTGTTGGAAATGCATTAATTCATATGTGTTAGTTCAGTGACTCCTCCAACTCTAGAATTCTGATGGAAAAACTCAAGATGTTCAAGGTTGACTGCTGAGAGATAATTTGGATTGTGACAGGGTATGCATACTATCAATAAATAAAATCTGGACAACAGAGTCCAAGAAATGGACAAAAGTATTATAGAAAACTTAAGGAGAAACAATGCTTCTGAAAGTCTTTTTAATAGTGGGTGAGACACTACTTTTCCTTCTGTGACTCAAAACTGGCTATATTAGAAGTCTATGAGGTTTGTTTTTCTCCATTTGTCCCTTTTATCTCAGTTTTTAGATACTTTGGTCCTAATGCAAAGAAGGTCTAACTAAGAGGGTTAAGACCTGAAAAGTACTATATGTGAACAAGAAATCAACTGGAAATACAAGGACTGCAAGCTGGGCAGTTAAAAAAAAAAAAGCAATTGAAAAATTGCTTCTGTATTGTTGCCAAAAATTTGCCAAGGGTCAACCTCAGCTTGAAGAAGACTTTATCTTAAAGGAAAGAAGAGACATAATAGAATTATAATATCTTGTTTAGATTCTTAAGAAGCCATGGCATTGCAACAGCTTAACTTGCTAGGATAAAGCAGGTATCCCCTAGAGTAGGGGTCTGCAACCTGCGGCTCTTTCAGCCCTCTGCTGTGGCTCCCTGTTGGCTGATCCCACCACTGGCCCCTCCTCTCCCCGTCACTTCTTGCCTGGTGGGGATGGAGACTCGCTCCATATTCCAGAGCAGGAAGTGACTGGGTGGAAGTGAGTGACATAGAGTTGGCCATGACCACCCAGTCACACTGGTTGTTAAATTATTGGTTCCTGGTGTTCTCTTTTCTGTGGGAAATGGGTGCAAATGGCTCTTTGAGTGTTTAAGGTTGGAGATCCTTGCCCTAAAGCCAAAGCACTAACAAAAGGCAGAATGTAGAGGGAAATAATATTCTTTGTCTCATTACAAAAATAAGTATTGAAGGAAAAACACTCAGGAAGACGCCTGCTGAAGTATTCAATGCTATACTCTATGAATGCCTGATAAAACTTCAGTCCCTCTCTCCCTCATTTCCAAACCTCATTCTTCTTGGTAAGCACTTTTATGCTAAATTTACATGGGATGTCATGTCCTTTTAATAATCTAACTTACAGGGATGTCAAAAATAGTTTAATGAAAAAAGGAAGAGGGCTTTCTAATCATTAATCACAAGGTGGATGTAGTCATGTGCAAATTAAGACACCACTGCTCTAAAATGTATGTATGGTTTTATGGAAATAGAAAAAAAATTAGGTATGCATGAGCCCAGTGTGTGGGGAAAGTCATGCATGTCATGTGTGGCTATATAAGAATATCAGGCTAATTTGACAAGCAATTTCTGAAATGCAATGTTAAATCCTTATATCATGCTTGGTTGTACACTGTTTCAGTATCTTATGAAGTGATTATGACTGCTGGAATTTTCTTCTCATTATAGCCAACTTCATGGGAGGGGTGTCTGCTCGTGGTGTAGCACCCATTTTATTTATAGAAGTCTGAAGGTTCAATTTCAGATAAAGAGGATTAGGTAGTAAATAATGGGAAGTATATTTGTCTGAAACCCTGTAGAGCTTTTGTCCATCTGCTTAGATGGAGATTCAGCCTGCCTAGATGTATAAGGCACTTTTTCTCCGCCGTCTTCTGGACAGAATGTTCATACAATTTCCCACAATTAATTCCAGCCAGCAATATCTTCAATTCCTTTATTAATTACTTAATCTCTGCACAATAGAGCCACAAATAGGCACTTTGACATCCTGTTTGTTTTAATGGTAGCATTAAGTATATGCTTAAATTGCAGCCACTGATGTTCATTACACTTAATTTTGATGATTCTCTGTTTAATTTTGCATAGATTTGGCTTGATAATATTGTACTTACTGTGAGTCTAAGCACATTAGGGCTGAAAGACTTTCTAAGCTAACCAGTAGAAATTTCTTTTCTGTGTTAGATTTATGTGTATTTGTTCCATCCTTCTGTTGTATTAATCTGTGATAAAATTGGCATCTTGAGTGATTTGAGACTCAGGCATTTACTGTTAAATATTTTTATATATCATTACTTTAAAAGGACCAGCATAGTAAAGCTAGAACAGTGAAATCCAAAATGTTAACCACATTCTGATTCACATAAAAGGTGCAAATCAGACTGATTTCATCAGAATTGACCAAAGCATTAGGGGAGGACTGTATAGGTTGAATTTATGAAACAAAAGAAATGTCCAAGTGAAAAATGCAGAATTCAGTTAGATTCCTTCTTGTTTTGCTACTGCAGATAGGAGAAAAGAAAAATTCCAAAGAGATGAAGCCCAGGAATCAGTAGATGCCGCCTTCCTTCACTCCTACCTATCTCTTGTCAGTTTAATTTCAAGGCTCTAGTCTAGGGAATTCCAATGGATCTGAGCTCTGAACGTCATTCCTCAAAAAATAAACAAAACTTTGATGAAGATGGCAAGTGAGACAAGGCTTGGGTTAGAATGAGCCATCATTCTGGGATTTTTTGTGTGTGTTGCTGTCTGTAACTTTTGCATTTGTAGATGTTGGAAGTGTAGGCGTACAAGAAAAAAAATAGAGGTGTTAATAAGACTTTCCATCTATTGCCCTTTCTTATACAACTGAAAAATAATACTCATACAATCTAAGACTACGGACGAAGCACAGCCAGTTTTCAAAAGCTCTCTGTCTTTCTTTCGTTGGCTTGGTAAGATCTGTTTGGGATATGAAACCTATTGTAAATTTTAAAAAATGGTAAAAAAAGTCAAATGAATAATTCTGCATAAGACAAAATGCTGGAATGGAACTTGTTGAAAATAGGGGGGGGGACCAACAGTATTCATTTTAAATGGCTTGTTAACAATTTACAGTTACGGGGGGTCGGGAAGTCTGGCTTAAAATTAGTATAAAAAATACTAAATATTGTTATGCTGAAACATGGATTTGAAGAAAACTGCAACTTTTCAATATCCCCTCTACCTTAAAAAAGATTGTTTCAGAAGTTCTGTATTCTGAATTTTGTTTCAGATGTTCACATATCAGAGGATTTTTTTAGGAGAAAGGCTTCTTTTTTTGACCAGAGCTTACTTGTTTCTTACAGTCATATTTGAAGCAGACTTGATCATTGTAGTCTTCTTCAGTACAGTACAGTATGAATTTCTGTTGGCAAAAAGAAGTTAAGATCTTTCTTATGAGAGAAAGCTGTCTAGGAATGTTGCATTTTTTCCACAATAATTTATGTATGCTAAACCTACCTGAGCATGCACTAAGTCTTTAGCGCATATGCTCAGTCTGCTCTTGTTGGTTGATTTGGCCATAGGATAGATCAATTTTAAAAGCTGAGCCTTTCAAGTGTTTTGTGGGACTGAAGAAAGAGAGAGAGAGAAGAAGCAGAACTTACAAAAGAAGGGGAAGCCAAGACTAGGAGAGGAAGAGAGAGAATGGAAGGAATGGGTCATGGGGAGGACATCATTGCCAAAGAGAGGAGGTAGAGGATAAGAGAAACTTTCACAATAAGTGAAAGGGATTTGAAGAATTTTGTTGGGTGACAGAAAATTTTGAATAGAATAGAATTTTTTATTGGCCAAGTGTGATTGGACACACAAGGAATTTGTCCTTGGTGCATAAGCTCTCAGTGTACATAAAAATACATTCATCAAGAATCATAAGATACAACACTTAGTGATAGTCATAGGATATTAAATAAGCAATCAAATCATACTAGGAAACTAAATAAAACAATATAAATTGTAAAGATACAAGCATGAATTGCCTAAAAAGAAGAGGACTTGTGATAAACTTTCACATGTGAGATGGACAGTCTGTTAAAATAGAAAATTGTCAGTTCAAATATATCTTAAGTTGTTTGTTTTAGTTTGTTTGGCATTGATGAATTGTGTATGTTTTTTTTCTAATGTCTGTTTTTTTCTGATAAGGAAGAATATTTATAGCTCAGGATAGAAATGAAGTACCCTTAGTGCTCATTGAACTTAGTTGGTTTTTGTTTCATTCCTGTACTTATCTCCTTGACTGATCGAGACATCCAGGAAATCTCATTAATAGTTATTAAAAGAAACCAATTTTAGACACAACACAGAATCAGGTATAATAGATTATATATGTTTTGGCTAATATGTCACAGTATGGTTGTGTAAACAAGCTATTTTGAAGATCTTGACATTTCTCAGTAGCAATAATAATTGATTTAATCCCATCCCTGTTCTTGCATAGCAGTTGCACTCATATCTAAGGCAAATGTTCCCTGAAAGTGCTGCGTATTGGTTTATTGTCTTACAAATTCTGATTTTGTTTGAGTGGCCACACCATAATTCTGGCTATTACATATATACATGATGATTGATAATAATTATTCCCCATCAAGTTAGTGTTGATTCTTAACAGCCACATACATCGATATTCTGTATGATATGAGGGATCCTTGGTGCTCTGAGTTTGGTTGTTTTCTTGCAGACATTTTATTACCCAAACTAAGTACAATCATCAGTGTTAGTAAGTATAAAATCTCAGTATGAATAAGTGTAAAACTTACTAGTAATGATGGTATTTCCTAATATGGGTAATAAAATGTCTACAACAAAACAACTAAGCTCAGAAAGCACCAAGGACCCCTCATTTCAGCCCTGAGCTACAAATAATAATTCTTTATTGGTTTCTCCATGACAGTCTGTCCCTAACCTGGTCTTTCACGTCTTCCAATGGTGCATTCATCTTCATTGTAACTGAATCCATCAGTCTTGCTGTTTGTCATCTATGTTCCTCTATTATATATTTTATTTCTGGATACAGATATAACTGAATGTTGTATCATTTATTTGGAATTAATATGGATGTAGTCAAGAATTTTTTTCCTCTTTGAATTGGATTAAACTAATATTGGATTGACATACTTTCTTGTATCAGATTTTCCCTAAGTATCATAGTCTCAAAGAATTGGAGGGGCAAAATGGAAAATAAATCCAAACTGCTACAATGTCTTCCTCTTAGCCCTCTCTTCTTTAAACTAAACATATCCACCTATTTCAATTATTTTTCATAGGATTTAGCCTCAAAGCCCCTTACCTTCTTTCTCACTCATTTCTGCATTGTTTCCAGTTCTTCTGCAACTTTTTTGTGTGTAGTGTTGTGAGTGATCAGAATTGAACATCGTATTGGGGGCACAGTGTTATCAGTGCAGCATAAGACTGAATGTGTGTTTTGTATTTATTTACATAAATTTAAATACATTACTCCAGACAATAAAATAGAGAGGAAGATTACAGGTGAAACTCAAAAATTAGAATATCATGCAAAAGTTCATTTATTTCAGTAATGCAACTTAAAAGGTGAACCTAATATGTGAGATTTGCATTACATGTAAAGCAAGATAGTTCAAGCTGTGATGTGTCATAATTGAGATGATTATGGCTTACAGCTAATGAAAACCTCAAATCCACATTCTCAGAAAATTAGAATATTGTGAAAAAGTTCAATACTCTGGGCTCAAAATGTCCCACTCTAATCAGCTAATTAAGCCATAACACCTGCAAAGGGTTCCTGAGCCTTTAAATGGTCTCTCAATCTGGTTCAGTAGGAATCACAATCATGGGAAAGACTGCTGACCTGACAGTTATTCAGAAAACCATAATTGACACCCTCCATAAGGAGGGAAAGCCTCAAAAGATAATTGCACAAGAAGTTGGATGTTCCCAAAGTGTTGTATCAAAGCACATTAATAGAAAGTTATGTGGAAAGGAAAAGGGTGGAAGAAAAGGGTGCACAAGCAGCAGGGATGACCAAGCTTGGAGGATTGTCAGGAAAAGTTCATTCAAAAGTGTTGCGGACTTTCACAAGGAGTGGACTGAGGCTGGAGTCAGTGCATCAAGAGCCACCACACACAGAAGGATCCTGGACATGAGCTTCAAATGTTGTATTCCTCTTGTCAAGCCGCTCCTGAACAACAAATAACGTCAGAAGCATCTTACCTGGGCTGAAGAAAAACAGAATTGGTCTGTTGCTCAGTGGTCCAAAGCCCTCTTTTCTGATGAGAGCAACTTTTGCATCTCATTTGGAAACCAAGGACCCAGAGTCTGGAGGCACACACTGCAAGATGCTTGAAGTCCAGTGTGAAGTTTCCACCGTTTGTGTTGATTTGGGGAGCCATGTCATCTGCTGGTGTTGGTCCACTGTGCTTCATTAAGTCCAGAGTCAACGCAGCCATCTACCAGGAGATTTTGGAGCACTTCATGCTTTCTTCCGCAGATGAGCTTTATGGGGATGCTGACTTCATTTTCCAGCAGGACTTGGCACCTGCGCACACTGCCAAAAACACCAAAACCTGGTTCAATAACTGGGACTACTGTGCTTGCAAACTCGCCTGACTACAGCAAACTCGCCTGACCTGAACTCCATAGAGAATCTATGGGGCATTGCCAAGAGAAAGATGAGAGACATGAGACCGAACAATGCAGAAGAGCTGAAGGCTGCTATTGAAGTGTCCTGGTCTTCCATAACACCTCAGCAGTGCCACAGGATGATAGTTTCCATGCCACGCCGCATTGAGGCAGTAATTGCTACAAAAGGGGCCCAAACCAAGTACTGAGTATATATGCATGCTTATACTTTTCAGAGGACCAATATTGTTCTATGTACAATCCTTGTTTTATTGATTACATGTAATATTCTCATTTTCTGAGAGTGTGCATTTGGGGTTTTCATGAGCTGTAAGCCATAGTCATCTCAATTATGACAAATCACAGCTTGAACTATCTTGCTTTGCATGTAATAAGTCTATCTCATATTTTAGGTTCACCTTTTAAATTGCATTACTGAAATAAATGAACTTTTGCACGATATTCTAATTTTTTGAATTTCACCTATATATGCATAGAGAGAGAGGAGAAAGAAAAATCAGAACAATACAAAATCTTACAGGACTAGGAGAATAGCCAAAGTCTCATTGCCTTTCAGAACATCACCAGGGTGGGAGCCATATGGATCTCTGAAGTTATAATGTTACAGAAAGCAGGTACCACAGTTACCCACAATCTCCACACCACACTTCTATTGACACAACCCAAGATTGCCTTGGCTTTGTTGCTTCTATCTGCATCTGTTTTTTTCTTCTAAGGTATGGAACCTTAGTTTTCTTGCTATTTAATCGCTTGGTTACTGCAATACTAGGTCACTCTGTTTATTTATACAAAGACAGACAATTTAGAAAGGTATCACTGGGGTCTAGATAAGTACAATTTTATGCCAAGAACCCAATGAGACAGAGAAACAGAAAGAAATAACAGCATATATATGTTTATGACTCTTATTTAATTGAAGAAACCTCTGCTCTACCTTTCTGCTTTATCTCTTAAATTATTCTAGGCAATATGCATAAAATATATGTCAGCTTAGAGTCTATGAAGGATGATAACAGAAAGAGACAGCCAAAGATTATATTACATTTGTGCTCATTTTACACATCAGTATGCAGAACCAGACACACTCACAAATGCTGCCTACTTATAGGAAATGACCTAATCTCAGAATAACACTTGATGTTTGTAGCTCAAGACAATCTTGTAACTCAAACTGAGCAATATGCAGCATTTAGCCCTAGCCCTACATATGTAACAATGCATTTTGCTATGTATTTCTCATCAGATGTTCATTTGAGGAATGCTGTGTAGCACTTAGTGCTTAGAGATACATCTTATGCATAATTGGAATTCTCAAATAAGGCTGACATTTGGAATGTGGAATATAAATGGAACAAGGGCATTTCAACAGAGCTCTGTAATTGGGGTGAATGGAGTAAATGTGTACACATGTGCTGCAGAAGGGCACAGTGGAAGGTGAAACTGTACATTCTTCACAAATGAAGGATAAAAGCCAATGTATCAGTGTCACGGCATGACAGTGTAGAGTATAAATGATATTGTCACTGAGTAAAGCAACTATCAAGGGAATCCCACTCCACTGAATTACATTACTTAGGCAGACCTGAAGATATTGCATGTGAATGAGCGGACAGGGAAAAAAAGAGTTGGTCAGCATAAACCAGAAATTATTTCAGAACTGGCTGCAGGGTTCAGAATTTCATGCATTGCTAAGGCGAACCATGTTAACAGTTTTCATGGAATGCTATAAAGGATTTTTTGATGGGTGGAATTTGCATGTGTCCTTTTCCATTTAGTTATTTCAATTACAAACACTTATTTTCACCTGTAGTAGAGGTGCCAGTGCATACCATTTGGGTAAAGCCAAATTTTAAAAAGGAAGGATGTTGTTTGTGATCAGTGTCTGCTATGTCTCATTGTTTTAATCATAAGGAAGATTCATTTGTTGGGACTTATATTTCGGGCATGAGTGAGTGAGGTTTTTCCTCATTCAAAGTCCTGTATTTGACATTTCCTTAAGGGGAGAACATTGCAAACATAAGACTGAAACAGGGACTTTCTGTTTTACAACATTATTTTCTGCAGCCATTGCAATATATCAGTTTTTGAACTTAGCATACTCACAGTTTGTAAAAAAAATCCTTAGCAGCATTACATGGCTGAAATACAATTTTCCCAAATATCTTTTTCCTTTTTGTGAAATATTTGCTTACCTGAGAAATATTATTGAAGTCATAAGAGTTCTCTTGAAATCAACAGAGTCTGAACTATTAGGATGGAAACAACAGTAGCAGGGTATTAATGGGACAGAGAATTTGGGTGGATAAAATACTTTAGGAAACATAAAATAACAAAATTTTAGAGATGGTTCTATGAGAGGGGCTATTGGAATGCTTTGGGGAAGGGCTATTTTCCACTTGGGTGACAAATGTTGTTCCCTCAGTTGTCTCTTTCTGTCTTGACACAACAGACTATTTCTAGCATATTTGATAGAACTGTATTCTGTAAGGCAGAGCTAGACAACTTATTGAACTAAGAGTGATTATTGATTTCTGCCTTTTCTTCACAAGAGGCATAGCCATGTAGCCATTCCAATAATATTGCTAGATTTGCTTGATGTGAAGTCGTAAGGTGGCACTATAGTGCCCTTTAGTATACAGTGATACCTTTCCAGTGCTAAATAAATAGGAGTCTTGCTGCTGTTATCATGTATAAAAATAATGTATTCTGTAGTTTTTCTAAAGTTTTCTCCATCAACCCTAACAAGAAGGTCTGTGGTCTGAATTGTATATTAAGGTTTCAAAATGTTTAGAATTTATATGCATTTTAATCCAACATTGTTCAGTCTTTTTGCATGTCTAATGGTTGAATGGATGTCCAGAGGTGTTAACATGTTCCTTTTTAACTTTTATATTTCTAGTATATGTTTGAAGTCCCTCTATTCATTTTTGACAATATATCCAGTGATAAGTATCATGTATCCATTATTTTACTGAAATTCTCTTTGCGGTTGTTGTATACTGTGAATTTCAGTCCATTTGTCCACATGTTTTCCCATTGATCAATTTATATATTGTATTGAAAAAAAAATTGTCCATCTTACCATGTACTATTTAATTCTTCTTCCATTTCTTATTTCAACTAAAATGTATACATTTTGGCAATAAGATGCTCATCATTAGTACATTAGTCTTTCAAATGTGGTTCTATCCTGTTCAAAGCCATAGGTTCTTTTATCAATTTTATTTTTTTCTGAAAGTTGCATGTATGAAACCATTGACATTTGAAACCTTCTCATATCAAATCTTCTCTGGATTTTAATTTAATTACATCCAGGGACTATTCTAATAGATCGCCATTTCTTAACCATACCTCTTGAATTGCCATTTATTTTCTATAATATGCTTCTTGTGGTGGGGATATGATAGAGGTATTTTTAGATACATTCTAAACCTATATTTATTTCAAATTCTCAGGTTGGCATGTCTAATAAAATAATTTCTAAAATCAACATTGACCTTAACCTTGTATACTATATAACCCCAAATCTCGAATCATGTCCCCTTCTAAGTTTAACAATCTTCTGTCTCTCAGTTCTTTTAACCAAGCTAAAAAGAAGCCAAAAAATAAAATTTCAGGTCTGGCAGACCTAAACCAATATTACCAATACTTTAATTAGATAATGGAACATGCCTAAAAGACAAATTATGAACTATGCGTGCCACTAATATACGGACAAATGGCATATATTATGGGCTAAAACTAAAATTTTATGTCAGAAATAGGCATAGACTCGAGAAGAATAAATCAATTGATAAATGAACAAGGACATGTATGCTATGGAAATGCAGAGAAGAAAAAGGTTATTCAAGATTACTATGGAAAACTGTACCATCAAGAGAATGTTCAGGAAGAGAGAATTCAGCAATACTTATAGGAAGCAAATTTGCCCCAGATACCCAAAGATATTGAAACAATGTTAGAAAGTAATATAACAATGATGGAATTAACAGATGCTTTAAAAAAGCAAAACATTGGGAAAGCACCAGGTCCAGATGGTTTGCCAGTGGAATTTTATAAGACATTCCAGGAAACATTGAATCTTCACTTATTAGAAATTATGAATGAAGTTATGACAAAGAAGAGAATACCCGAAACATCGTCAGAAGCATATATCACACTTGTACCGAAGGAGGACACAGACCCACAGCAAGTTAAAAATTACAGATCTATATCACTATTAAATTCAGATTATAAAATTATTGCTTCAATTCTGACAGAAAGACTGAAAAGATACTTAAACAATTTTATTCATCCTGACCAAAATGGATTTCTGCCGAAGGGACAGATTAAAGATAATATGACAATAATTTTAGATACACTGGAATACTATGAGGCACATCCTGAAAAACAAATGGCTCTGATGATTATAGATGCACAAAAAGCCTTTGATAATGTGAATTGGCGTTTTATGCTGTTACAATTGGACCAAATGGGCTTTGGTAAAAAATTTACTCAAGCCATAGAAACGATATATAATAAACAAACTGCAAAGGTTATGATAAATGGAGAGTTAACAAACTTTATAGATATAAGAAAAGGAACCAAATAAGGCTGTCCACTGTCACCTCTGTTGTTTGTGTTAATACTGGAAGTGCTGAATAGGAACATCAAAGAAGAAAAAGAAATAAAAGGAATGAAAATTAAAAAAGAAGAGTATAAATTACAAGCTTTTGCAGATGACCTGGAGTCTGCACCTAAACTGATAGAAAAGATAGAAGAGTATGGGAAAGTAGCAGGTTTGAAAATAAATAAAGATAAAACAAAGATTTTAACAAAGAACATGTTAGTAAGACGAAAGAAAGAATTGGAGGAAGTTTTGAGGATCCAGGTCACAAACAAGGTTAAGTATTTAGGGATACATATAACACCAAGATGTAGCACACATAAGGAGGACAATTATCTCAAACTTAAACAACAGATTGCGACAGATTTGATAAAATGGGAAAATTTACAATTATCACTGATTGGGAGAATATCTACAATTAAGATCAATGTATTGCCTGGAATCTTATACTTATTCCAGACAATTCCAATCAGATTAGGGAAAGAATTTTTTGAAGATTTAAACAAAATAGTGCTAAAATACATTTGAAAGGGGAAGATAGTGAGAATAAAACTTAAATTGCTACAATATGCAAGAATAAGAGGAGGATTTGCTTTGCCCAATTGGGAATTATACTACCAAGCGATGAGTCTGATGTGGATAACAAAAATGTATTGTTATTCTGCTTAGAGGCATTTATCCCAGATTTTCTGGTATTCTTAATCTTGTTCTTCATGAATTTAATACTCTCAGGAGAATGCTAAATTACTTTAATAGGTTTGTTCTCTCATTCCTTTACACCAGTTCAAATGAGAGATTGAAATTGCTGAACCTGTGACTGTGTTGGCTACATATTTTTATTCTTGAAGGTGATGTATTGTTAGCTACTTAGTGAAGACTTAACCTTATCATTTAGCATATCTCTCAGTACATAAGAAAACTATATTTTATAATTTGCTCTGAAGTTAGTCCTTGGACAAGTCCATTGGCAAAGTTTGCCAGAAGTGGTTTGCCATTGCCTGTTTCCTAGGGCAGAGAGGGTGACTCAACTGCAGTCCAGCTGGCTTTGTGCGTAAGACAGGACTAGAACTCATAGTCTCCTGGTTTCAAGCCTGGTACTTGGTTGAACAAATACATTTTATTTTGTTTGAAAATTGAATCGGCTATACTTGAAAAGAGTTCTATCATCATGACACCACTTATTAAATCTGTAGTCCTGATTACCACATAGAGCAAAACCCAAAGTTGGGGCCATTTAGAGAGCGTCTCCTTGCTGATCTGAATACCTAGACTGAAAATGGTGATATTTTAAATACTTCGGTCATAAACCATTTTAGTTTTTAAAGACTAAAGTCAACATCGTGAATTAAATCCAATTCGCTGGCATTGATTTCAGAATTAGCATCAAGTCCTTGTGTTCAGTCAAGCACCGATTGTAGCTTCCACACAGTCTTCAAAGAGCACTCAAAGTTCACATGGCAGTAATCTAATAATGAAGTTATTGCAGCACGGATCACTGAAGCAAGATTTCACTTTCCAGAATGATACCATGATGCTTCTAGGGAATGAGTTTCACATCGGCAGATCTATTAATTTAGATTATGATGTTATAATTGATTGTAGTATGTCATTGTATTAGTTGTTCTTTTATCCTATGTCTGTTATTAGTGTATGGTAACTAACATTACTATTATTACTACAAAAACAATTACTCCTGTGCGTAGCCTTGCTGAACCTTATTAATAAAATAATATCAAAGGAAATGTGATCTCATACAATATAGTAAAAAGCAATGCAAATCACTGAGAGGGTGTTTTGCTCCAGTGAAATATTGAATACAGTACCTCATTTAGCTTACTTTCAGAAGCAGTATGACTTCACTTCATCCTATACTTTTATTGCCTATAAGGCTTCACTTCATCTCATGCAGAAACATCGTCAAGCTT
Organism: Hydrophis major; assembly: GCA_033807585.1. Classification (NCBI taxonomy): domain Eukaryota; kingdom Metazoa; phylum Chordata; class Lepidosauria; order Squamata; family Elapidae; genus Hydrophis; species Hydrophis major. The sequence continues at coordinate 292,174,100 of CM066328.1, read as the reverse complement.
GTACCAGGACTGGCCACGGTTGCTAGGAGGCAGTGAGGCAATGCAGGATGTCACCTCAAGGCAAATGGTGTTACTTCATTTAAGCCAACCAAAGATGCTTCACACAGGTGTGGTACAGACCACCTTCCTAGTTCTTAGGCCTGAGAACACCTTCCTAAAACACCTCATCTTTTGTGGACTCACCTCAGTTTATCAATCATCATCCACCCCCTCATTTCTTCCAGGCAACTCTGCCAGATCTCCTGATCCATGTGAAAAGGAGAGAATTAATGAAGCAGATTCCACATAGCTCTACCAGCTTGGTGTAGATATTCAGCAGTTGAGAAGAAAGAATAAAATCCAGTAAGCCCCCACAATGAAAAAACTGTGGAGATGAGTTAAAATCTCTCATTGCATTGTCCAGTAACAGATAATAGGAATGGAAGATTAGATTAACAGAGTTGGAAGGAAGGTCATCTAGTCTAACCCCTCACCCAAGTAGGAGACCCTATTCCATTTCTGACAAATGGGAGCCCAATCTCTTCTTGAAAGCCTCTAAGCGATGAAAGCAAGCTGTTCCACTGATTGATTGTTCTCATTGTCAGAAAAAATTCTCTTTATTTCCATGTTGAATCTCTCCTTGTTCTGTTTCCATAGATTATTCCTTGTCTGGCCTTCAGGTGCCAGGACCCCCTCCTCTCTGTGGCAACCCCTCAAATATTGGAACACTGCTATTACGTCTCCCCTCATCGTTCTTTTCACTGGACTAACCATGCTGTCTAGTGGAATGAAACACTTGTAGTTCAAGGCCTCAGTCATTGGGCCATCTCAGCAATGTTGCATGATCTATGCTGTCAAAAGCCACCAGAGATCCAGGAGAATCAACCTCATGCTACTCTCTTATCTCTTTCCTGATAAAAGTTATCAGTCAGGACAGCCAAAATGTTGGAAGTCAAACAAAAACTTATTAAATAATTTATTTTAAATCCTATTTTTTCTACATTTGCTGCAGCAGAATTCTATCTGGACAATCTATATTCTTTATATTTCTCTTCAATAAGATGTGCCTATGAGCATGAGATTTAATATCTTTAATCCCACAACTTGGAGCACCACAGATGTTCCTCTTATTTTACACGACCATGCAATCATCCTAGCATTACTAAGTTATTTATTTTCTCACGGCTTTCTGGCATTCATTTTGAGAAATGCCTAAGTCGGAGTGGCATAATGTAAGGATGAAGAACATGTAAATCCCCAAATATTGAACAGCAGCTTGCCATATCCCTTGGGAATTGGAGTTCAGAAAAGTCTGAAGGACCACAAATTTCCCAGCCCCAGATAATGTCAGAAGATGTCCTTAAGTTTGCTTTTGAGGGCAGAATATATGAAAACATTTTACATATTAATGACTGCATCAGAAAACTTGTTCTGCAAGATGTTTGCATACAGTTTTTAGAATTATGATAGTGCAACAGTTTTACAAGGATATTCCTCCTTAGAGCTAAAAACAGGAAAGCTGGTGCTAGTTTTAAAAATTTGATCCTATACAGATTTTGGCCATTGTCCAAAGCAATTGATTGTCATGCAGGAAGGCACTTGGTTTTCTTACCCTAGTCAGAAGCCATCAACTGCTTTTAAAAACTAAGAGCATTCCTGTTTTTAAAACAGTATCTTAATTCCTGGAAGCTAGCAGTTAATATATACAGGTAGTTCTCATTTAATGTTCACTTGTTCAGCAACCATTCAAAGAACAAGGGGGATTTACAATGAGTCCTTGTAGTTGTGGCTATTGTAACATTCCCTCAGGTATGTGGTTGCTGTTCAGATACTTGACAACGAGCTCACAATTTCAGCATCAAAGTGCCCTGCACCCACATGATTGCATTTTGCAAACTTCACAACTAACTTCCAACAAGCAAAATCAATGGCAGAGGGTTACAAATGGCGATCACGTGACTATAAGAAGCTGAAATCATGTGGGATCTGCCTAACTACTGCAACAGAGTTGCTTTGTGAATGAGCTGGGCCATCTCTAAATTTGATAAATAATCTGGAACTACTGGAATTGCTGTTGTATAGTCATGTGATATTACAGTCTATGACAGAATTCCCAATTCCAATTATTGTTGGTAACTGAGGAGTTCTTGTATTTGTTATTATTGGATTTTAAATGGTTTCTTGTGAGCTAAATTAAAAACCTTTGTAAGGAGGCTGTAATTTATCTCACCACTCTATTCCACTCAGGCAGAACAGCCTGGTGAATGCAGCAATAATTACTTTCACCGGTCCTCACTTCCATCACTTGCTTTCTTCTCTTTCTACCAGAAAGATAGGAACACGGTTGAAAGAAAGAAACTGCCTTTCCCTTTCTCCCAATGACATGTACTTGCAGACATGTACTTATTGACTCATACACTGTTCACCGAAACTACCTGAGTTGCACTACCACCTTACAACACCTAGACACAATGTGGAACCAATAGGGACTGTTTAAAATAATATGTAGTACATTAGAAACCAGGCAGCAGCAAAGAGGAACACCAATGGGTGTTGGGCAGAGAGAGAAAGGATTGTATTCAAAGAGTGAGCGTAAACAAAGGAAGTTCATCCAAACAAGCTTAAACCCCATGGGAAAATAGTTGTGAAAGGAGTTGGGCAAGGTTTTGGGTAAATCCAAATAAAAGAAAAAAGATACACCTGTAAATGGCATAGAATCTAGTGAGTGCAGCTGGCAGGTTTGGTAAACAAGTAGTTCTATTATTACAGTATAATTATATTATTATATATAATTATGTTACATAATTATATAATTACTATATGGTTTGTTGCACAGGCAGCCAGATGTTCAGACTGGATTTGGCATTTTTGTTCACCTATCAAGTCCTTCTCAAGGACCTGGGATAGGCAGACATGAATGTTTGATGGTGTTACAGATATAATCACAGAATGTAAACAGTTCCAATTAAAACTGCCTTTTTCAATTGACCGATTGTGATTTTAACAATGGCCAATTGTATCAAGTGATACTGGGTTGTTTCAGGATTGTATACAAGGCACCTATTGCTATTGGTATGAACATTACTTTCTTTTGCCAAAGTCATTCTGTTTCTATTTGCATTTTGTATTTTGTTATCTTCTCTTAGAGAGCCAATTCAATCTAGTGGTTAAGGCACCGGGCTAGAAATTAGGAGAGTGTGAGTTCTACTCCTGCCTTAGCCATGAAAGCCAGCTGGGTGACTTTGGGCCAGTCACTCACTCTCAGCTTATCCCCCTCACAGGGATGTTGTTGTGGGAAAACCAGGAAGATAAAGGTTTATTAGATAAGTTACTGTCTTAAGTTACTGATAAAAATAATAAATAAAAGATATAAATAAATTAAATTAAAAAATATTGTTATGTGGTTATTAAGGTTTTCCATCGCTATTGTCAAAAGTCTTCTAACCTATTTTGTTCAAAAGGGAAAACATGGTTCTCCAAAAGCATGAACATGGGAAATATAGTCCTGCTTACTGAAAAACAAACATCCACTCACCTTCAGCATTGCCATCATGAGCATGGATTGGTGAACCTTATTCTTTAAAAAAAAAACAGCTGCTGAATAGCAGAGATTTATACATTTTAAAGCAGCTCTATTAACTTGCTTCCCTCATGAATAAATCTTGTCATATTAACTGTAGTAATAGCATTCTGTATTCTGTCTGATAATTTGGTACAGTGCCTCATTCTAGTTAGAAAGCATTTTGTGCTGTCTGCTTCAAATTTCCAAAACACTAAATAGTAATTGAAAATAGCTGCACAGAAGCCCAAATACACATTTTCCAGCTGTCGAGGTAAAAGATAGTGAAAAAGGCAGGTGATTAATTGCACATATTACTATCAAAGAATGTTAATAAAAATATGTACAGTTCATGAGTTATGTTTAACAGAGATATCTATTGTTTTGTCAAACAACTTGAGTTTATGAAGTATTAAATAATTAGCAGTGTTCATGAGGCAGTCATTTTTAGAGCTGGATGTCATCCTAATAAGGCAATAGTAAGAATGGTAATAGCTTGCTCATGTCTTTATAGCCAGTTACATTTTTTTTCCTTGAAAAGTTGCTTTTATGGGAAGATGATTATTGCACCTTTTCAGAATGAAAATTTAAACAGTAGGTTTATTTCTATTCTATGAGTGAAACTTTTTTTCTTGCTTTCTTTAAGTATAATGGAGCTATCTAAAGCCTTGAAACAGGTCTTTTAGAAAAGTTAAGTCAAGTATCTCACGCTACATAGGAAGGCATGTTATATAGATTTTATATCTTATTTTCAAGAGTATATCTTACAGGAGTATATAGTTATTGTTGGACTCTTTACTCCAATTAGATCCAAGACCATATTAGCCAATGGTCAAGGATGTTGAGAACTGGTTTAATAGAATTTGTGGATGACCTTGAGGGAGGAGGAGGGGAAGAGATGCTGCCTAGGAAGCAACAGAGTCAGCAGCTCCCAGTTGATTAGTGAGAGGAAGAAACTTCAGATTGTTCAGGTGGTTAAAGTGGCAGTGAGAAGTTTGTCCTGTTACATTTGCAAGACTAATGTCAGTCATCTTGGGTAAACGAGACCGGCAGTACAACCAGATCAGCTAATTTTTACTTTGTTTTAAGTCTTCTGAGTCTGAAAGTACGAACTTATTTAAGATATGTAGCAGAGGTGGAATTCAAATTTTTTTACTGCCAGTTTGTGGGCATGGCTTGGTGGGCGTGGCAGGGGGAGGATACTGTCAAATCTCCAGTCAGAGGTGATATTTGCCGATTCTCTGAACTAATCAAAATTTCCACTGCCGGTTCTCCAGAACTAGTCAGAACCTGCTGAATACCACCTCTGATATGTAGAACAAATTTTCAACAAGATACCAATGGTATCAAAAATGAATTTACAGGCTAAAAGAATGACTTAGAAAAAGACGTTACATTGGACATACAAAAGAAACCGTCTGATGTCTTAGTAATTAAAAGGGATGTTCAAATAACAAACCAAAAAAGTTATTTGGATAATTTTGCCATATCGCATTTACAAAGGATGCTTGTCAAAGGTTTTAAGAATTTTGTGAAAAGGAAGAAAGAATGAAAAAAACCAAGTTCTAGAAGATGACTTTGAGGGACTAAAAATCAAGATTGCTAGAAGTAAATGAAAGGAATATAAAGTTGGTTTATTTGATCAAGGTTAAACTAGCTTTATTTTTTTCTCTTTTTGCTGAATTAAGACTGAAATGATGAGGTTTTGTAGATTTGCTTATACATAGGAGATGGGCTATGGAAAGAACAGAATGTTTGTTATATGTGGGGAAGCCCTTTTTCTTTTCTTTTTTTTTTTGTAGACTTGTTTTTTTCTTTTATTTCTTTTGTCTATCTTCTTTATTCTGTATTGTTTAATGTAATTTTAATAAAATTACAATTTAAAAAAATCATGCTTGCTGGTGTAGGGTACAGAAACTGGAAAACTATCTCTTCCATTTGAGCTGACCAGCCTTTGATTTTCCATTTTTCAGGGGATTTCTTAAGCTAGATTTGCCTTGTGAACTGAACATGTTGATTCTGTTAATTTTCATGTAATGTTGTGTTGTTTAAAAACTACATACAATTGTTTGGTTAAAAACTATGCTGGGTTTGTGCAATTAGCAACTCCCAAGTTATATTTCCACTGTGTAATATTAGGTCTCTTTGTGTATTTGTTTTACTCCCACCTTGTGCTTTGCACACTAATGCTTTAGCATACAAGAAAAGGCATTGAGAATAGAGTGCAAAGCAAGTGAGAACTAAATCTTTCTGATTTCAATGAAGAATTAGGCATAGGTTTCAATCAGAATAATTAAACAAATAGAACCATCTCTGCATTTTATCTCTGCATTTAAATCATTATTTTTTAGCTATTAAAGAATCATAGAGTTGGAATTATTCTTTGGAGTGATTTAAACTTGCTCCATGACATTCTACTTGACACTTCCATCTAAACCGGGGTATCAAACTCAATTTCATTGAGGGCCACATCGGGATTGTGCTTGACCTAAGGGGGCTGGGGTGGGTGTGGCCAGGATGGGAGTGGCCAGCATGATATCACTCATGCTGGGGGGGTACCTGTCGTGGCCTGAGTGCTCTGCCAGCGAAAATAGGCTCCTGAGCTCCATTTTCAGCTGCCAAGGCCTCCTGCAACCTCTGCCAGTGAAAACATAGCTCGGGCGGGCTGCACATGGCCCTCCTAAATTCCATTTTCATTGGCAGAAGCACCACAGGCCAGTCCTTCACTGTTTCCAGGGCAGCCCCACAGGTCAGATCTAAGCACCCCGGGCCTTAAGTTTGACACCTATGCTCTAAACTGAAGCACAATCTTGGGCAGAATTGAAGGTCAGTCTAGCAATAATATTCTCTAGCCTTTATTTTACCTTTGATTCATGAAAATTTCATGAGTAATTTTTTGGAGGCATTGCTGGGGTAGTATACTACATATGTGCCATCCCCTCAATCACAAACTTTAAAATGCTGTCAAGGAAGATAAGGTTAGCTTGGCATGATCTGGCAGCTCTTCTTAGATGCACTCACAAACATGTTACTTAAATTTCAAAATTAAATATGTCAAGATCTGTAATTTCCCAAATCCTCCACATCCCGCTTTTTGAAGACAAGAGTGGTATTTGCATTCCTCTAGTCTTTTGGGACATCACTAGTCAACCCAGATTTTCAAATACAGCCAAGAGTAGTTGTATAATCCTTCCTATTGTTTAGCAAAGTAAATAGCATTTAGGATGTAATCCATCTCATCCTGGAAACTTGAATTCATTTAAATTAGCTAATTTCTCCCTCCTGAGACAAAACAGACACAGAATAGGCAGTAAAAAGATTTACCTTTTCCCTCATCCATTATCTGTTTACCGCTTTATCCACCCTCTTTGGCTTTTGTTTTGATTCTGCTGTACCCAAATAACCTTTTTGTTATTGTTTTTGATATCTCTTGCAAGCCTCAGCTCAATTTGAGCTTTAGATTTTCTGGCACATTTGATAGAGTTTCTGGAGATTACCTTGCATTCTGTGATTGGGAGACTTTCATTGCATTTTTTATATATTGCATCATGCTGATCAGCACTTTAGAGAATCCTTATGTATTTATTCTGTTTTTTTCAAATATTTCCCCATGTTTTTTTTCTCATAGGAATTGTTTGCTATTCTATTTCATTTGCTAACACACTTTTCTTCTTTAAGATTTCAGGCCATCAGTCCTACTATCTTCCCTCAGAGTTCATTCACAATCCACTCTTCTGAAATCTAGCATGCAGGTCTCCCTCCCCCCATTTTTCTTCTTCTGGGTATTATGAATTCAAGGATTAACATGATCTCTTTTCTCTCCAATATATTAGTTTCCCTGGCTTCTTCAATTTATTCCTCCCTTGTTGGTAAGTTTCAGATAGCTTACTTTTAAATTTGGCCTTCTGACAAAACTTGTTAGCAAGAGAAGACAACAATGGGTCTTTGATTTTAGGCAGCTGTCAAAACAATTGGAATTTCCCATTAACCCTTTCGCATGCCTCTCTGAAAGATTGGTCATCTAACAGTGAAAAGCCTATTCTGCATCTTTCCAACAGGTCTATAATAAGCTTCTACAGTGATGCCCTTTTCTTCTGTTTGATACTGTGAATAAGATTTCCATGTTTTAATTCTTTTTTTGTCCAATTATCTTTTTTTTTCTCTGTATGTATTTACAATGCAACATCTCCACTGTTTGTGTTGAGTCTGTTCTGGACAACTATCTGTTGAGTCTGTTTTGATTGTAGCCATTCAGTGGGATATGCTAATCATAAGTATCATTACACCAAGTTACAGGGATAAGCTATCAGGTCCCATTGTCCTTCTGAGCTAGCTCTTATTTTCTTTGTCTTTAGTCCTATTGACTCTTATCATTGATAGAGCCTATAAAAGTTAGGTAAACATCTTTAATGTATTATGACTAATATATTTCTGCACGCATTTGCCAGTAAACATAAAATGAAGGCCATACAGTCCTTCTTGGCCAATTATTATATTTCCAGTTATCCCTGGTTCTCTAGACAAGAGTGATTTATGCAGCTGAGGATGACATGGCAAATTACTGCCACTCCCTAACCTTTTTTAAAATTGCTAATACTATTGTAATCTGTAATTACAGAAATCAGCGTGAGAATTGCAGCACTGTATAATTATCTCTTTCTGATACTTTATTGCTGAATGAATTATTAATCTAGATCATTCTTTTGTATTTGGAACAGCTAAGGAATCATAATAATATATGATTACATTTTATTATTTCTGCCATTTGTGTTTTTGGATGTTGTAATCAGTAATTCATTTTGTTTTTGTTTTTAGTACACCCAAATATTCACATGGTTATAAATTACATTGTGGTTCAACATTTAGTGATTTTTAATGCTCTGCTTACTCTTCATGTTACTTAGTTTGTAATGAATTTCAAGACAGTATCACACAATAAATGAGGTGAGAAACGTCTGAAGAAAAGAAGACTCCAGTCACATACTACAGGATGAATTAACTGGATCAGCCTTTTCTAACCTAAGATTTTCCAAATACAGTAAAGGAGAATATTTGTAGCTCAACATTGAAATAAAGGCTTCTTGGTTTTTTCTGAGCTTGGTTGGTTTTTCTGAAGATGTTTCATTACCCAAACTAGATAATATCATCAGTGCTAGACTAACAGTGATGATGTTACCTAGTTTAAGTAATAAAATGTCTGCAAGAAAACAGTCAAGTTCAGAGGGCACCAAGGACTCCTCACTTTCCAAAGCTTCTGAACAGCCCAAGAATCCTAATTTTCAACCCCAACACATCTGTAGCTGGAGAAGGCTGATACAGAGCATATCTTACTACATCTGAACAATTGTAGCTCCAACTCACATTCAATTGTAGCTCCAACTCACATTCTTGAAATCAGATGAGTACTGCTGCCCCACAGCATTGATTTTTAAAATGCAACACAAGGAAAGATCATTTTTAAATTTTCCTTTTCTGAAGATAGGAATGATATTGCTCAATGTAAGCATTTTGGTATATGACTGAGATTTGCCAGGAAGTACAATACTGATACTCTTGTTATGATTAAAACTATAGCTTGCTTTGCCTTGATCTCCCCATGCCTTCCCACCATCACCATTTGCATGTAGCTGTCTAGGACAAAAGATTTTTAAAACTCTCTATTACAGTTATAGTTGAAATGATGTGCAGATTTACTTATATACAGGAAAGCACTATACATGAAATTAATGAATAGATAAATACATTAGTATATTTTACATATGAGACTTTCCAACTTTGAGAGGAGGAACTCTGTGGTTCCTCCTAATTAATTAGCTATGTAATATACTTTAGTGATTCTTAATTCCATTTATGTTTGAGAAGTAAACACTGTATTGAATTTTGAAGTGGAGTCTGCTTGTAATTTAGAATTTTGAAACAGATGAACATACTGACCTGCAGTGTGTGAATACCTGTTTTGTGGGAACTTTTTCTTTCAATTTGATAATTTACAGGTTTTCAGTATGTTGTGGGGCAGCAATATACTGTAAATGAATGGATCCAATTAGAGTTTGCTTTATCTTTGGTTATTTCTACCGTTCCATTTCTGCCTTAAAGATGTTAACAGAGCTGCAAAGTTAAATTATGAAATTAAAAATAAAAAGTTTCTTTGCACATTAGATAGATCTTCCTTATTTTTTCAAAATCTATTGTATAGGCTTCATATTTCTGTGGTATAGGGTAAATGGAACCTGTTGATGTTTAACTGTGAAGAGGAACCAATGTTAGACAGAGTAGTGGGGGACATATTTTGAGGTGACACAGTATGAAGGAACTGCAAGGAAGGAGTTAAGAAAAATAAAGCAGTTTGTATGCAGAGAACTCACGTGTTAGGAGTATTATTACAAAATATAACATGATGTCAGTTTTGTAACATGGTAACGTGTTTTGTAACACGGTAATGGAACAATGAGGTCTACCCAAAAGAGGAAAATGAGCGGCAGTGGGGATGAGCAGAATGAGGAAGGAGTTAGCAGAATGGCTAGCACACCCAGCACTACTTTTAACATCCAACCACCGGAGCCCTTTGATTTTTCCAAACCAAATGAGTGGACAAAATGGATACGGTGATTTGAGAGATTTAGGCAAGCAAGCAATCTCGCAATAAGTTCCGAAGAAAATCAGGTGAACACTTTGATTTACTGTATGGGAGACGAAGCAGATGATGTTCTGCGTGGCCTGAAACTCAGTGAAGCTGATCAGCATCAGTATACTAAAGTAAGAGACGGCTTTCAGTCATTCTTTGTAGTAAAAAAGGAACATTGTGTATGAGTGTGCAAGATTTAATATGCGCAAACAAGAAGCAAATGAGACAGTTGATGCATTTGTCACAGCGCTGTATGCATTAGCAGAACACTGTAACTATGGAGCACTATATGATGAGCTCATCAGAGACAGGATTGTAGTCGGTTTGATCGATACATGGCTATCAGAACGCATGAAAATGGAAAAAGACCTAGACCTGGATAAAGCTATTAATACGGCAAGACAATCAGAGGAGATTAAAAAACAGCAAACCACATTGAGAAGTGATGCTAGTGCTGTAAACCTAAAGGATGTGAACTCTTTGGACAGACTGTTTAAAGGCAGGCATCAGAAAGAAAAGCAAAAATTCAGCGGATCAAAGAATGATGGAGCAAAGCCTCAAAGCAGGCAGAACAAAAACACTAAAGACCCCCAGTGTCACAAATGCGGTGGCATGCTTCACCCTAGACAGGAATGTCCTGCTAAGGATGCTAAATGCCATACATGTGGGAAAAAGGGTCACTATTAACATGTATGTTTTGCAAGCAAGGCTGTGCATGGCATTGAGGAAGAGGAGAGAAGCTTCTTTCTCGGCTCTGTGACATCACATGCTGATCCATGGACTGTGGAAATCAGAATAATGGATAAAAACATCATGTTCAAGTTGGATACTGGAGCAGATGTCACAGTTGTTTCACAGAAGAATTTCGCCAACATTTTTCACAACACACAGGTGCCGGTGCTGCAAAAAGCAGAGAGACCTCTACTGGGTCCAGGGAGAATTCCACTGGAAGTGATGGGGTTTGCCAAACTACAGCTAAAGAAAGGAGCAAAACAAATTACAGAGAAGGTGTATGTGGTCAAAAACCTGAGTATGCCTTTGCTGGGACTGCCAGCTATTGTAGCTCTTGGTCTGTTGGTTCGTGTGGACACTATTGACATGGAAAACCTGAAGTCAAGCTTCCCTAAGTTATGCAGAGGCCTAGGGGAGGTTCAACAACCCTATTGTATTAAGCTCAAACCTGATGCTGTGCCTTTCTCTTTGAAAACCCCAAGGAGGATTCCCCTACCATTGATGGGGAAAGTCAAAGATGAGCTTCAACTCATGGAAAACTTGGGAGTAATCACTCATGTGGAAGAGCCTACAGACTGGTGCGTAGGCATGGTAGTGGTGCCCAAGAAATACAGCAAAAAGGTGCATTTGTGCGTGGACCTGACTGGCTTGAACAAGTATATGTGTCATGAAAAATTCATTTTATCATCAGTAGAACAGAGTCTTGGAATGCTGGCTGGTGCTAAAATGTTCAGTAAATTAGATGCCAACATGGGGTTTTGGTAGATACCCCTCACCGAGGATTCAGCAAAGTATACCACATTCATTACACCCTTCCGGCGGTTCCACTTTAACCGTCTTCCATTTAGCATTGCCTCAGCACCTGACATAGGATTCCAGAGGAGTTGATGTCAGACAATGGACCACAGTTTTCTGGCCAAGATTTCTCTCATTTTGCATCCACATATGGGTTCAAACACATTACCAGCAGTCAAAAGTTTCCACAAAGTAATGGAGAAGCTGAATGTGCAGTTCAGACAGTGAAAAGTCTATTGAAAAAGGCTAGCGACCTTTATCTGGCCCTGCTTACCTACAGAGCTGCCCCTCTCCAGAGTGGGTTCAGTCCGGCTCAGCTGCTTATGGGGCGAAGTCTTCGTACCACTGTGCTGACTTTCAGCTAGACCCAGCATTGCCAGATGGTGACCATTTTCCTTGTAAAGAGAGAAAGAAGAGGAAATTGAATACTGAATACTACAACAGGAGACATCATGCAAAACCTCTTAGTGATTTAGTACCAGGAGAGCATGTATGGGTCACTGATACAAAAGAATCTGGGACTGTGCTGCAGAATCACATGAGTCCAAGGTCATATCTGGTGGATGTACCTAAAGGTGTGGTGAGACGCAATCGTCAGCACTTGATACCCTTACATACACATGCAAGTGAAGGAGGAGCGATGGAGCAGCAGGAGTTGCCAGAGACAAACAGTGAACAAGTTTCTACATCACCTGGGAAAATACTTAAAAACTTTCCTGGTGTGACAGCTACCCCAAGGACAAGGTCTGGGAGAGCTATAGTTAAACCAGAGAGACTGAATCTGTGAACTGAGAAAGTGAAAAAGAGTTAATGTTGATGTGTAGTTCAGTAAGAAATCTAAGATGCAGAATAGCTTAAACACCGTTAGGTGTATTGGATTAGTAAATAGTTATATGATGACATTTTTTTCCCAACAGGATTTAGATAGGAACAGACCTTCAACAAAAGAGGCAGAATAATCCTCTAAGGTCTGGTGAGACAAAAGTAGTCTACCCTTTGTTCTCTAGAAAAGGGAGATGTGGTGTAGGGTAAATGGAACCTGTTGATGTTTAACTGTGAAGAGGAACCAATGTTAGACAGAGAGTAGTGAGGGACATATTTTGAGGTGACACAAAATATGAAGGAACTAGAAGGGATGAGTTAAGAAAAATAAAGCAGTTTGTGTGCAGAGAACTCACGTGTTAAAAGTATTATTTCAAAATACGACAATTTCCTTTAGAAATAGCCTATATAAGCATGTGTAACTGTGACAGAAATATTTCAGATAGGGTACTATTTGCTTAATTCAAGATACCATGTATGACATTTCTCTAACATGTTCTTCAACCTCCAACTATTTTGTATGAAAAGTCTTTCTACAACTGCCATAAATAAAGATCCCTTCATTCATTCGCTCCAGTTATATGCCATTATATGTTGACTCTCCTGTGCCAGATGTGTAAGTGAAGTGAGTGAGTCTCTCAAATACTCCTGCTAATTACCTGGACATGACTGGCCAGTTTTGTGGAAGGTACATAAGTAATTTGCCACAGCTGCTTTCTGTGTTATTTTGTGACAATCTAGGTTTCCTGGGTTCCTCCATCCAAGTGCTAACCAGATCCAACCCTGAAGAGCTTTTTTGATATAGCCAAAGTCATTCTGATGCTGATATATGCTGGAACTTCAAACCAAAGAGCCTGCTAGCTAATAAATTGTGATAGGTGCTCTGGTTCAGTCAATATTCGCACTTGACCTTCTCAACCAGCTTGTCAATGTTTCAGCATATTCCTTTACTTATGCCTTCCCATGGGAAGGAAGCTGTGCTTTAATTTCCCACAATCCCTTTTATCCATGGATTTTGGCTTACATTGCTAATCAAACATTTATATGTGGTTGCTGTTTCCCCTCATCTACACGGAACCCACTTTCATTAACACAGAGAATGGTAGATTTCTCTTTTCTGATTGAATTTAAAAGTTCTTAGGGCAACCTCACTATGATGTTGCCTGATATCAGCATTTCAGTCTTGGTGACAGCCAGAAATGTGGAGGTGTCTTTTGTTCAATGTGCTTCCTTCTGGAAGCCTTCATTGTTACTCTGAACTGTTCCCAGTTTGAATTCTCTGGATATTTTGGAAACAGCCACAATAACACTACTTAACAAGAGGTGAAATTGGATATGGTATTAGAAAATGACTTGAGGAATAGAAATATTTGCTGCTGTGATTACATATTCTGAGTCGATTTCAACCCTTATAGCAATAGCACTTAAACTTATATACCACTTTATAGTGCTTTCCAGCCCTCTCAAAGCGGTTTACAGAGTTAGCTTATTGCCCCCAACAATCTGGGTCCTCATTTTACCCACCTCGGAAGGATGGAAGGCTGAGTCAACCTTGAGCCTGGTGGGATTTGATCTGTCAAATTGCAGTAGGAGTAGCTTGCAATACTGCACTCTAACCACTGCACCACCAAGCTCCCTAATTATAATTTAGTACCACTTACTTTCAAAGAAGAAAAAAGTTTTCATTAAATTAGTTCCAGTCTGTTAGTTATAGAAGGATGTCACATCTTATTAATGCTTTCTTTTTGGGGTTTCTTTTGGGTCTGTGTCTTGCCAATGTGTAATAACTTTTATTTCCTTTTTTTCAGTTACACATTTTAGTTATATAGCTAATTTTACATGGCTTGAAAAGCATGAATAAATGCAAAGATGCATTTTAGTTGTCTTCCTGTTGGTGTTATAAAGTCAGTGGGGCTGGAAGAAGTCATTTTGCCACTTAATCCAATTATTTGACGAGTGTAGGAATGGCAGCCTATTCTCCTCTTGAGTATATCTAAATATACTTTCTTTTAAACAGATTCATTCTCATACTCCTCTTATTTTTTGAAGATAACATACTGTTATCTATTCTTTTTTATCCTATCTTCTAAAATCCATTCTTCTATCTTCCTATCTTAAGAACAAAGAGAATTTAAAAAGAGTGAGCTCATTTCAAAAGTTTGCAGAATGCTGTCATATCCACCATCGGTAACTATTTTCTCAAGGCTAAAACCCTACTCCACCTTCATAGGACCCAGGTTCTAGACCCTAAATCTCCTATTACTTTCTCTGAAACCATACCAATTGCTAAATGCAATTCTCAGCATGGAGTTTGACCAAACTAGAATAAAGTGGAAAATTACACCTCTCTTGATTAAGATCTAAAATTATCACTTGATTGTTTCATACTGAATTTGCAATCAACTACCAAGGTGACATAGTGGTTAGAATAGTATTTCTGCTGACTACCGGCTGACTGCAGTTTGGCAATTCGGATCTCACCAGGCTCAAGGTTGACTCACCCTTCCATCCTTCCAAGGTCGGTAAAATGAGGACTCAGATTGTTGGGGACAATATGCTGATTCTGTAAATTGCTTAGAGAGGGCTGCAAAAGCACTGAGAAGCGGTATATAAGTCTAAGTGCTATGGCTACAAGTAGAAGACTTTGCTTACTACCAAGCCAAATTCCTGTTTCACACATTTGTCTTTCATTTCACAAGTGTCTATCTGACTTATCTAAATTTCACTCAGATACTTTCAGTGTATTTTTTTAACATAATAAGGTAGTTCTGAATGTTATTTTCTGTTTTCGGTTTGCTACTCCACCCAGTTTAATATCTGCAAATTTGCATTCTTTGCACTTCTTTATCAAAGCCTCCTCCTCCTCCTCCTCCTATGTTTCTAGCCTTACAGCATTACCTTTAGTTCCATGAATGGGCTTGGCCCTACATAATTTCTTTGGAAATAAAAATGATGAATAGCTGCAGCCTGATGCTTTCCAATTTCCCAGGAAAAAGACAAACCTAAGCAGGGAGTTTGGTTTTTTTGAAGGAAGAAAGACAATTAGAAGTATTAGAAGTTGCATTTTGTTAAGGCAGTATTTGTAACTGATTATGCCTTTTATGGTAGTCATCTTGCAAATAGGGAAGCTTCGCTGTATCAATCATTTTCAGTCATTTTGCCAGGGTGCAGAAAAGAAAACAGTCACAAGGATGATGCAATAGTTTTAAATAGTCTTTAAATAGTCTTGCTCTATTTTAAAAAATAGAATCTATTTTAATACTATTGTAAAATAAGACAGTAGAGCTATGACTGTAAAACATATAAGCCTGTTTTTTCCAGGCTATGTCAATATATATATATATATATATGTTTTCTTAAGTTTTCACGGGTACTTACATGTCTGGCATTCAGCTTTGTTCGGGTATTTTCCCATGTCATAATAGGGGTGCTTTTAAAGTTGTAGCAACGTTTCAGCAGAATCTCATCTGCCATCATCAAGCTTCTGTATGGTGTTTGTCTATGAGTCAAACTTTTACAGTGGTTTCAGATTTAACCAAGAAGAAAATTATAACCAGCCACATAAGCAAAGAGATCCAACACACGATCATACCCAGAGAGAAATCTTCCAGATGCCCCAAACTATACGGCCTCCCAAAAATATACAAAGAAGGCATACCTCTCAGACCCATAGTCAGCTCCAGAGGAGCACCACTACAAAACCTGGCTAAACACCTAGCAAAAGAGCTACAGCCCCATGCTGAAACAGCAGCTTCTCATGTACAAAACTCATACCACTTCTTGGAAATGATCAAAGATCTACACGTGGAGCAAGAAGATCTGCTTGTAAGTTTTGACGTGGTTTCACTATTCACTCAAGTCCCGATAAAAGAGACCCTCGAAATCATCAAAAATAAATACCAACCAGCTAAACACCTCATGGAACTAACAGAACACTGCTTAACCAACACATATTTCATATACAAAGGACAAATATACAAACAAATTGAAGGAGCCCCCATGGGATCACCACTGTCACCTGTCATTGCAAACCTGTTCATGGAAGAATTCGAATCCAGAGCCCTGGCTAATGCCATACTCAAACCCAAACTATGGTTAAGATATATCGATGACACATTCGTGATTTGGCCCCATGGACAAGAAAACCTAAACAACTTCCTAACACACCTAAACAGCGCACACCCCAAAATCAAGTTCACCATGGAAACAGAAACAAACAAACAACTACCATTCCTAGATGTACTAATCTACAAGAAAATAGGTGGCACACTAGGACATACCATATACCAGAAGAAAACACACACCAACCGCTACCTCAATGCCCAATCCCACCACCACCCAGCACAGATAAACTCCGTGGCCAAAACACTAATTACTAGAACCAAATGCCTGGCAGACAAGACACACATTAAGACTGAACTATGCACCCTGACTAAAATATTGACAGCCAACGGCTTCCACAAAAGCAAAATCACCAGCTTGATCCACAAAAACACACTGAGACATAATAGAGACCCAGAAGATGAACAGACCTATGGAACAGCTGTCCTGCCCTACATAAGAGGCACTACAGACAAAATTAGTAAGATTCTATACAGACACCACATCAAGACTGCCTTCAAAACAGACAGAAAAATAGCAGCCATCCTCAGGAACCCCAAAGACAAAATTGACCTGGAAAACCAAGGCATATATGAAGTCCCTTGTGCATCATGCCCAGCCACATACATTGGACAGACCAATAGAAGAATAAGCACCCGCCTGGATGAACACAAAAATGCAGTCAAAAAGCTGGAACACACTTCCTCACTCGTCCAACACATGGAAGCCACAGGTCATAACATCAACTTCAATGGCACCAAAACCCTAGCCACCATAGAAAATCCCAGCCACAGAATCATCAGAGAAGCCATAGAGATTGAAAAAAGACCAGAAAGCATGAACAGAAGAGATGATTCCACCAGGCTGTCAATCATTTGGAAGCCTGCACTCACAAACAAAAAAATATCCACACCACAAGCCAGGCAAACACCTGGGCACAAACAGATCCCCCCTGATACCTCCAGCTCAAACACACCCCAACCAGGCACCCAGATGAAACCCAGCTTCCTAACTAATGATAGCCGTCCATTTACCCGAAGCCAAGCTGCACTAAAGGCCTCCAATAAAGTAACACAATGTTGCCAGCCAATCAAGATACAAAAAGAGCCCCCCCCCCCCAAAAAAAGACAGAAGATATCAGAAACACCAATCAAGCAGAACACAGCAAACTCCAAGACCAATAAACACAGACCAAGACTCTCAACCAATCAGGAGGAAGGAAAAACCATTCTGACACAGCAATAGGCTGCCCCAAATTTAAATCTGAAACCACTGTAAAAGTTTGACTCATAGACAAACACCATACAGAAGCCTGATGATGGCAGATGAGATTCTGCTGAAACGTTGCTACAACTTTAAAAGCACCCCTATTATGACGTGGGAAAATACCCGAACAAAGCTGAATGCCAGACACACACACACACACACACACACACACACACACACACACACACACACACACACATATATATATATATATATATATATATATATATATATATATATATATATATATATATATATTAATTTAAGCAAATAGTAGTTTCCCTAAGTTTCAATTAGGCTAATATCTTTGACCTAGCTTGTTTCAGTTTCATAAAGACCTTTCCAAATAATTAATGATCTATTTCATTTATCTGCCTAATTTTTTTGAGGGGAAAATCATCTAGCCTTCTTATATTAGTTTATATAGACGAAGTACAGTAATACAATCAAGAACACAATTGTGTTCGCAGCAAACTGAGATTTCATTATACGAAATGATGTGGCAAAAGCATCTTGTGTGTGAGAGAGAGAGTGCAGTGTCACAAAACAAGTATTAAAAGGGGGGGAGATTGCATTGCAATACACGTTTATTCACCACCACCACCACCCCGGCAGAAGCCTGTTTAAAAAATGCCCATTTTTAAAAAGTAGCATGTTATTACATTAGGTTTTCCTAATACATGTTCTTGAATCATTCTCATGCTATATTTCTTTTGTAAAGCTTTTAAATGTTATATCTTTTGCCACACTACAGTCTTCTTAAGATCTGTCTCCTATTATTTTGTTCTCTTGTCAGTATCACAGACTTGCTTATAAGTTTATATCAAGTGACTGGTATTTATTTCTTTTGAAGTACAGATAAGTCTTTGACTTACAACAGTTCATTTTAGTGACTGTTTGAAGTTACAACGGCACAGAAAAAAGTGACCTATGACCATTTTTTCACAGTTATGACCATAGCAGCATCCCCATGGTCACGTGGTTTACATTTGAATGCTTGACGGCTGGTTTATATTTCTGTCCTAGGGCAATGTAATTCCCTTTTGTGACCTGCCAACAAGCAAAGTCAATGGGGAAGCCAAGTTCACTTAAGAACTATGTTATTAATTTAACAACTGCAGTGATTCATTTAACAAATGTAGCAAGAAAAATCATAAAATGGGGCAAAACTTACTTAACAGATTTCTCATCTAGAAACATAAATTCTGGGCTCAATTGTGGTTATAAGTCAAGGACTACCTGTATTTATTTCTATTAAAATTCTGCATTTAGAAGTATGTTTCAGGTCTACTTCAGCCTAAATATCATAGAATTCCAGAGATGCTTATTTCTGTAAGTATGTGTTTTAGTGCAGTGCCTAGATGCATTTGTTCTGGGCCAGGAAGTTCCTAATTCAAGTTTCATCTCCTACAAACTCTCAAGATGTAGTTGGGCAAACCATTAACCCTCAGGCCTCCTCCATTAGCCGCACTGAGTAATTGCAGCTCTACTTTTCAGATTTTATATAAGATAACTGAGATAAACTTCGCAAGCTCTATTTTAGGGTTTTAAGCATAGTTATATCATAATTCTGTTGGCTTTTGCTATCTGAACCAGTATAATAAGATGTGAGCTGCTCATGTGTCATTTTTAAGGGGTCGAATATGTGTTTTGAATGTAAAAATCCACAACCAAGTTGTCCTTAAAACTGGAGACATACAGTAATGTTGAGAATTTCAACCACAGTTTCCTGTAATGCCACTAAGCGCCGGTAATTCTAAAACACTAGAAAACGATAGGCTGAATACTATTGTTTTACAAAGATTGTCTCAGATATTTTATCCTATCCCCCTTTTCTCCAGGCAGCTTATACTATTGAAACAGTGTTTAATAATAGCTTTCAATATTTCTTAAAATCCAGCCCTCTCATTCAGCATTGTGGAGAAGAAAAAGCCAACTGAGTAAAAACCCTATAATGCAATTGTCTTTCCAGAGAGAGAGAGAGATTTCTTGAATTCTTTGTTGTAGCTAAGAATTAAAATGCTGATCAGCAGTTCTGCAGAGAGCTGGCTCAACTATGCAGTGTGCAGAAATCATGATGTAATCTTCCTTTTTGTTTGTTTTTTTAAAAATTGCAAGCACTGTAATAACTCACTTTGGCCTTCTATCTCTCTCTTATTGTTTGTTGCTTCTATTTTAGGGTGTGAACGGAATGTCTGTGGATGAGAAGACTGAATCCCCCATGTATGTGTATGAGTCAACAGTCCATTGTACCAATATCCTCCTATGCCTCAATGACCAACGGAAGCAGGATATTCTCTGTGACGTGACTTTGATTGTGGAGGGCAAAGAATTCCGAGCCCATCGGGCTGTGCTGGCTGCATGCAGCGAATACTTCTTGCAGGCGTTAGTCGGGCAAACAGAAAATGACCTGGTTGTCAGTCTGCCAGAAGAGGTATAGTATGCCATTGTTTATCAGTCACTTTAAAAGAGCCTTTCAAACTGGGTAGCTAGGAGAGAAAACAAGCTCCTCTCTTTTGTGCCCAACTGCTTAGGAATCAGAGAAACCTGATGGTTTTGAAATATAATCCCCAAAGCTCTCTGCATGTTGCTCAAATCAGACTCTGCTGGAGGGTGTGTTATTCCTGGGAAGGAGAGTGGGATGCAATGCTGAAACAAGCACCCTCGGGTCTATAGGGTTAGAGAGCAAAAGCAAAGGAAACAGCCTGCCAGGAGCAAGGAAACATCAAACGAGAAGGAAGGAAGAGAGAAAGCAGGAAGAGGTCCAAGCAGCACAATGGACAGAGTGAATCCTTCGTCCAGTGCTTTAAAAAGAATATGTAAAAACATGACCACCCTAAGCCAAATTGCTGTGCACTTTAGGGAAGAAAGCATCTCAAAGCTAAACCAGAAGCAGGATGATTAATTCTGCTTCACTAGTTCAGATTTCCTTTGAAAGACCTCCATGAGACTTAAACACACAAAAGATCCTCCATTTTTACCCTACCAAAGTGCTGGGATCCTTTGGGAAGTTTTTGTACCTGGGTGCTTTGCTAAAGGAAAGAAGGTGGCTAAGATTTGGGGTTGAAATTGACTATTGTGCAGGTGTAATTTGCCCAGTGCTTTGTAAATCCTGCCTTGAAAAATAACTTCGCAGATTGAACAAGAGGAATTGGGGAGGGGGGGGAGGAAAACATCATAATAAAAAACATCGAAGAGAACAGTGCACTCAGCAAATCTTTTTCCAAGTTCAGTGCTCTGTCAAGGAAAAGAGATTGCAAGCCCAGATTTGTCAGGTTAAGAGAGGGTCATTGGGACACTTTTGCTTGCCTATACGTAATTGCATAATACTTGAAAATATTTGAAAGAATGCTTGCTTAAGCTTCTTTGCTTGAAAAGTACATAATATATTTTTTATATTCGTCCCAATAGGCTTAATGTGTTGACAGTTTCGATAATTGAATAGACCAGGCACACTAAAGATCAGCATGTTATCAAACTCCCCAATTAAATAAAAATATTTTTATGACAATGAAATACATTGCATCTGATTTTTAAAATTGCAATCTTAATAGGGTGTCACCATATATGCAAATTATGTAAATTTACTATTGTGCATTTGTTCATTTTTATCCAAGAATTTACTATATGTGGAAAAATATATTACACAATTTGTGTCAGCATAGTCAATTGATAACAAAGGTCTGAAAATAACAGCAGGATTTCTTCCCACCAAAACCACCTAAAGATTCTCCTACCATAACTCCTTTCTACCCTCATTCATGCATTTGCCATGGTATTTTGTAGTTTTTCTAGTTGTGCATCCTGCCTCTGGCCTAGTTATCTACCTGCAATAGCTATTACGTTACTATTGCAGGAAGATAATATGAGGTCATAAAGTCCAATCTGTTGCCCAAAGTAAAAAAGATCCTCTATAATGCTAGAATCAAAGTTCAACATGTTATGTCATACCAACAAAAAAAAAACCCGGGTGAAAGGTTCTCACTCCAGTTTCCATTATGACATATTCTGGATTTTGGCATTAAGACTTGGAATAAGAAGGTTATAAACGCTCTGTATTTGCTATCAGTAGGCATTTCTCTCTAGAAGACCTAGAAGAGAGGAGAAGGCATTCAGCAAGGCTTCCAGTGAATTTGGTCTGGAGCATGTATAGATTTTGTTGGTCTTTTTAGGGTTTTTTTTATATATATAAAATGACGTTGCTTATTTCTTTTTGTTATTCAGCTAATAATTCCTCTGTTCCTTGGCCTTTTATGACGATTATGGGTAGGAAGCTCTTTTAATTTTTTGGTGACTTCAGAATATTTTGACCAAGAGCTCCTTTCAATCTTAGTCAGTGAAACTGAATTAGCGAGATTTGTACCTTTTCGTATCCCAGTTCAGATATGAATTGTCACCTTAAACAAATCACAAAGTGTTCATCAGAAGTATCACTACTACTAGCAAAGTTGTGTCTCCTTCAAGTTGATAAAGGTGATCTCAGTCAGAGTTAACTCCTTGCCATTTCTTGACAAGATTTATTGTCTTAGCTGCAGAATAAAACTGAAGGTCATAAGATTATTGTAATACAAAAGGGATAAGAAATATTAAATGCATTAAACCTTAAGGATGTGCAATAAATTAATATTTTATGCTAGTCTTGCGAGTTGAATGCAAACCCAATTAGGCATATAAAATGCAATTATTCTATTGAGCCCTGTTTAATTCTATGGGAGTTACATGGTGGATAAGATTGCAATCTAAGTCTCTTATAAAACCCTAATCTTGTATATTAAAAATACATGGTATGTACCTTGGTCTATTTCTTTCTCCTTAAAAAAGTGGATTCATGATTTTACAACACCCTTGTGCACACTGAAAAGGAGGCATCCTTTTCTAAATGCGTGCTGAAATTGGTCCCTATTAAATTCCAGTCAGTCATTTTCTAAGAAAGAGATTAAAATTATAGCCTTGGTTTGATCTCTGTTCCTTTTCATTTTTCTTTATTTACGCGTGGAACCCATTCCTTTTGACAAGACATTTTAATTAATATTTTCATTCATGATAAGAATTAAAGTAGCAATTGGGAATATTTCCCACTTCCCATCTAGATTACCAAAGAAGGGGAAAAATGTGATAGAAAGACATGCATGGCTGTGAGCCAAGGATATAGTAGGTCATGCCAATATTAGTTGGCAGCCAGCCATTATCTAATTAACATGACTTCATCACTATAAGTAATAATTCTTAGGAAATGATTAAGTCATTTGTGGTGCCATGGTACTTTTATTTTAGAAATAGTCAGTACTGTTTATAGTGGTGTCTGAGTCATCGGATTGCCTTCCCTTTGCCAATTAAAGCAAAGCTTCATTAGTCATAGTGAGCTGAAAGCTGAGTGGAAGGAGATAACACTGGGTTCATTTTTCCCCTGCTCTTGACAGAGTCAGACAACAGGAATTAGCTCCATTGCAACTAATAGTCTTGGGTCATTCAGATACAAGCTAATAAACCACTGACCACATAAAAGTGGTTCATTAGCAAAGGAGCAGAAATGAAGTGCTCTCAGGCTGAAAGAAGGCAGGCCTTCTCTTCTTCAGAAGGTGAAGAAGAAACGACCTGCTAATTAACCAGAGGGCTATGGCTACCAAGCACAGTTCTAGAAGGGAATTTTGAAGCAGTTGCTCTTTGAGAATTTGGGAAAGAAAACATCACTGCCTAAGAACAAAATGACATAAGTCATCCCAAGATTTTGCAATTTGTTTATATAAAATAGCAATAGCACTTAGACTTCTATACTGCTTCATAGTGCTTTGCAGCCCTCTCTAAGCAGTTCACAGAGTCAGCGTATTGCCCCCAACAATCTGGGTTCCCATTGTACCATCCATCCATTGGAAGGATGAATCAACCTTGAGCTAGTCAGAATCGAACTCCTGGCAGTTGGCAGGATTAGCCTGCAATACTGCATTCTAACCACTGCGCTACCACGACTCCTCTTCATGTTTTATATTGTAGTCTACCACATGTTGGGGAACTCTTCCTCATGTCTGTTTCAAAAGTTACACCCATCTCACATCCCTGCCTGTAACATGGCAACCCAAAAGACCAGCTTCTTAACAATCCCTTTCTCTCCCAATTTGCCTGTGTGTCAAGACAAAACACTATTGTATACTTATCTCCCATGTTGACTGTTATTGCAAAAGAATGCAGATTAGAGACATAGATGGTAAGGTTGACCGGGTGTTGGGGGAGAAGGTCCAGACTACATTTAAGGTAGGTGTAGGACAATAAGCAAGTCAAATAGGGGATCACATAATAAAGCTTGTTGATGAATTAAAACTGCTGTTAAGTGTCAGTGCTGCTATTAAGAACTAACTAATAATCTATAGACCAAGTGACAGATGTGTCAGGGTTTTGGCTCGGTTTTCATTGTTGTCCAGCATTTTTTATAAAAAAGCTTATGTAGCTTTTATAAAAAAGCTTAGAAGAATTGAAGGGATACTCCTGAAGTTTTAGGGACTTTTTCATGTGCATTTACAGGTAACCTTCGACTTAACAACAGTTCATTTAGCAGCTGTTTTGAAGTTCAGCAACACTGAAAAAGTGACTTACAACCATTTTTCACACTCGCAGCTGTTGCAGTCTCCCCATGGTCATATCATCAGAATTCAGTTGCTTGGCAACTGAATCCTATTTATGATGGTTGTATTGTCTCAGGGTCATGTGATCACATTTGGTGTCCTTCTGACAAGTAAAGTCAGTGGGGAAACCAGATTCACTTAAAAACTGTGTTACTAACTTAACAACTGCAGGGATTCACTTTAACAACTGTAGCAAGAAAGGTGGTAAAATGAGGCAAAACCCACTTAGCATCAGAAATATTAGGTTCAGTTGTGCTCTTAAGTCGAGGACTACCTGTATTTATATATATTTAGATGTATATGCTGCTCCAGTCAACTGACTGAGTAGTATACAACTTCCTAACAATTAAGTAACAGCTAATTACAACCAACCTATTCAGGATATTATGATCGTCTGTCTCCAGATGCCCTCTCCCGAAGAGTTATGTTTTGTGGCTCTTCAAGAACAATAAGGGTAGTAGTCTAAACATGTCAGAAGTGGGATATAGAAAAGCTGTAAGCATTCCCTTCTAGATGAGATTATTTATCTCTGCTTTATACCAACTCTCAACTTGCTTTATATAATAGCAAACTATCAGCAGAGTTTGGGAGCTGAAGTTTTTTTGGAGTGGTGGGGCTCTGCTGAAGTTTATTTCAAATCAAAATCAAAATGCTATTTTCTGTAAACATAAAGTTTTCTAAAGTCCATTTTGCTCCTAGACTCAAGAAAACTGCTATTATTTCTCCCTCTCTTGATGCAGGACTTCACTGCTCCTAGTGCCAGTCTATAAGCATTGTTTACGATATATCTATTCCCTAGCCTGCTTCAATCATTGCACAATACGTAATCAGGATTATATGTATTGGGAGAAGCATCTGGTTACAAAACTGCTGGCATGTCACTATAATTCCTTCCCCTGAATTTAAAATTTCTTGCAAGCTGTAATGGTGAAATAATTGCATACCAGCAGTTTTGTTTCCCCTCCTGGTGTTCAATCAGGGTTTTTTGTTTTGTTTTGTTTTGTTTTGCAAATCCCCTGATAAATGCATTAAATGTGTGCCAAACACATACTATAGATAAAGCACTATAAAATAAAATTTGCTTTCTTTTTGTATTGAGCTGGAGGTTGAGAGAATTTTTATTACTGTAGGATCTGCAGTCATTTGGAGCAGGAAAATTGATTAAATAGCATCCTTTGTGCTCTCCCTGCTAGGCAGATAGAGGAAACCTTAATTGGCTTTTGGTATTCTTTGCTCTGGTGCTTTCAGTTCTACAAAAGTGAAGATGATAACAAATCATTTTCTGAGTATATTGTAAGAGATTAAGGCGTGCAAACAGTGTGTGGTGAAAGTTCCCATGCCTAATAAAAGCCAGATTCAAAATAAACTAGACAATATGGAGAAATGCCCAAATTAAATAAGATAAATCCTATCAGCTAGAAATGCTTTTATGAAGGAAACTCAATCACAATAATACAGGATGAATGACACCTGGCTTGACTACAGTAAATTAGAAAAAAGTTTTAGGAGGTTTAGTAAACATCTGCTAATGCAGCTTTAGAGTGTGTCAGCAGACACAGAGTCGAGATAATGAGAAATAAAAATTGTAGTGTTATTTACAATAAGCACTAACCACTACGTTTTTGCATTTCCAAACTGTCTGCAGTTGAAAACTTAATCCACGAAGGCTTTTCATGAAATTAACTACCTTGATTTTCCATCATTATAGCTTGAAGTGCCTTTGTCAATCAAAACAGCATTCCAGTAGAACAAGTTATCTGTTCTATTCCTTCTCCCCCAAATGCAAACAAGGTCATATCTTTATAGTGCCTAAAGATGGTGATAATTCCCTTTGAATCTCCCTTAGTCAGAACTGCCTACCACATTACATCCAGTTACAGTTGCTGCAATTTGAGAAGGATATCAAGCAGCTCAATTACCCAGCAGTCCATGACACAGATGAATGAGAGACCTGGATAATCATGGACTCTGTAGGAAAATTGAATGAGTTGTTATTTTAAACTTTAGGAAGAAGCAAGAAGAAAAATGACATGTAAGTAAGAAAAATTGGGACAAAACATCCTATTTAGAGATATATGTTGTGAGGCTGAGCAGACAGTGATACATCCTCACCTTGGGACATTAATAAATAAATTCTTCAAAAATGCTAATTGAATCAGAATGCATTTGAGGTAAAAATAATAAACTTTTGTGCTGAGTATCTTTAGGGAAAATGAAAATAAAACATCAATATCTTTATATAAACCTGCTGCATAAATAGAATTATAAACATGAATCTCTGTTGGATCAGATCAGCAATGTATGTACTATAGCATGTCTGTTCCATAGTGATCAACCAGATCCATTTTGGAATTTAAAAATATGGACAGGAGAGCTAGAAGTCATTATTACCTAGCACTTAAAATATGTTGCTTTTGACCTCAAAGATATTTAAAAATCAGTAAAAATAAATAGCTTTTCATAGACTATTTTTTTCCAATTGCCTTTTGAAAAAGTATAAATTGCTATTCATTGCATCTAATTACACAGAGTCCCATAATTTACCTATTGTTTAATCAAACTTGAACCATTCCAAGTTTAGTTTAATGATTGACCCTGGTTTTTAACATTATGAGAGACAGAGAAAAACTTACATTCGTACATTCAATACCATGCCCAATTGAATATATTCCTATCAAGTCGCATACGGTGCCTTTGTTCCATGCATCGTTGTGCACTTGGATTGTATCTGCATGTAGTCCTAGCTTAGGTGATCACAAATGAGACTGGCAACTCCATCACTAAGTGCTGTGATCTCTAAGCAGAAAATCACATAACCATGACAGGCTTATGATTTCATTTCCCCTTTGGTCATTAAGCAAAACATGTGACTTTATTTCCACATTCTTCTTAACACTACTTGTCAAAAGCTGGTTGTGAAGCACACAAATAGTGATCATGTACCTATGAGACATTGAAACAATAATAAATATGTACCCGTTGCAGTATGCCCAATGATGACCATGTGACTAGGGATGAGACAATGGTAAATGTAACAATTCGTCGCAAAGCTTTTTTTTAACATCCATAATTTTGAACAGTCATTAAAGAAGGCAGTCAATAAACAAGTCTGCATGTCAATAAGTTTTATTATCCCTTTTAACATATTAATTATAAATCTGGGATGAATTAATTGCACAGTATGTTATATTTCAACAATGTATGGACTGACATTTTTAAAGCAAGTCTTAAGAATCAGTGTATATTATTCGGCCAGGGTTGATATTTAGTCTTGTTTGTGGGAGCTGAAAATCAACTTTCACTAAAATATGCTGAAAAAAAGCTGTTGAAACTTCCTGTGCCTTTTCAATTAAAGTTTCTTTTTCTCTGTGAACTGTCATCCAAAAATCTTTTAGTGATCTTTTTATCTACTTTAATTCAGCTGTCGAGA
Organism: Hydrophis major; assembly: GCA_033807585.1. Lineage (NCBI taxonomy): Eukaryota > Metazoa > Chordata > Lepidosauria > Squamata > Elapidae > Hydrophis > Hydrophis major. The sequence continues at coordinate 292,146,174 of CM066328.1, read as the reverse complement.
AAAAGAGCTAACATCTCTTTTTCATTCTGTGACAGGATAATTATTGGTTAAATAACTGGATGGATCCATAATTCCTTTCTAAGGTCTTAGGATCAGTTTGCAGAAGAACTTCTGTTGTCTGGGCAAAGTTCCCCAACTTTTCCAGCTTTGAAGAGCAGTGGGTCGGGAGGGAAAAAAGATGATTTTGTGTGAGTGATGGGCAAGTACTCTTGCACGCAGCTCCATTTGCACCAGCAACTGGCAACTGTCCCTGCTGCTCGCGCAAATTTAGTGCACTTGGTCGTTGATGCTCACTCAAGTAGGCTCACCTGTCACTTCCGCGGTCCAGTTCCAATTGGCTCATGGCCCAGTAATAGGCCATGGGGATCCCTAATCTGGGGGACACTCATTCAGCAAAATATAGTTTAGAAATACTGTCATAGATTATGCTATTAGGAAAAGTACTAGTTATCTGACTAGACTTTATTGTATTGTTCCTAATATATTTGTCTTCCATACCGATGCTTAATTATAGAGTAAATACACCATATAGAGTAAATACTTAACCACTTTAGCAACATTCTGGACCATTGTTACCTAAAATCCATATAAAAGGTGATTGTATCTTCATGTATATAACCAGTCGATTTTTTTTTTCTTGGCAACAATACAGAAATGATAGACAATGTTTGCCATTATCTTCTTTCAGGGATTTTCCAACTCCTGCATAAAATACTCTACAGCCGTAGTCTTTCTTCCAAATAATATCCATGTCTGACTCTGTTTAACTTTTTCAAGATCAGCCAAAGTTAGCTTAGTAATGTTACCTGCTGTGACATCTATAAGGCTATATTTCTTCTTTAAAAGCTTGCAAGGTTTTTATTACATGCAGGAGAAAGCCTTTTTCAAACCACTAGAAATGGATACAAATTTGGTGAGAAGCTTATATAGGAATCCTTTTTGCTTAAGAATTAATACATTTACAGGCCATATCAAATAGAGAATAACCAGGAATATTTCAGGCTACATCAGAAGTGTCAAATTCAAATTTCATTGAGGGCCATATCAGGGTTGTGTTTGACCTTGGAGGGCCAGGGAGCATGGCCGGGTTTGACGCGGCCAGCTCAACGTCACTCATGTCGGGGCGCCTGTGGCGGGAGTTCTCCGTTTTTGGCTCCAACAGCCTCCTGCAGCCCTCTGCCAGCTAAAATAGAGCCCGCAAGGGCCGCACGCAGCCCTCCCAAGCTCCATTTTCACTGGCAGAGGCATTGTGGGCCGGTCCTTCACTGTTTCCATGGTGACCCTGCAGGCCAGATCTAAGCACCCCAGGGGCTGGATCCAGCCCAGCTCGTGGCCTTGACTTTGACACCCCTGGTCTACATGATGAAAGAAAACGTGGCAGGAAGTTAGTCTTTTAGTGGAAACCAATAGGTGGAACATGCATGATGGGAGGGATTGCTATCAAACAAAGGTTGTATATTTCATAAATGGGCAGAATATACAGGACAAAAATAAAAGGTAAAATATACTAGTGTTTCTGTGAGATATTATTTTAAACACAATTGCCATGTATAGTTTTATAGTTCCATTCTGAACTTAAGAAAGTTCAGCTTCCCAAAAGCTAGGAATTCAACATATGAAGCACAAAATACAGTATATTAAAATAGTGCTTTATCAATAATAATCACAGTGCTAGACTTCTTTTATTGCCAAAACTGTTTGATTTAGAAAAGAACACAATTTTAAGGTTATGATAGTGTACAAGTTTACTATCATGCATGAGATTGGAAAAAAATATCATAATGTAGCACAGAATTTCTCAGCCATCCAGCAGGGCCATTACTGACAATCCTGAGAGACGAAGTCCATACATCTAAAGCAGCCCCAAGTTGGAGAAAGCTGCTTGAGTCTGAGTATTCAATGGTTTGAGTGCAATTCACCAATATTAAAGTTTGCATTTAATGATGCTAAGGGGAATGTCCCATCTTTTTCCAGCTTGATCTTTAAATAGTGATGTGAGGCAATTCTGCCAAACTCTTTGCTGACATCTAGCTCTGAATCACAACATTCACTCCCTCTAATCTCTTTCATCACCAGGCTCATATTTATTATGTGAAATTAATTGCAGTTGATTTCTCCACAAACTGACTGTTTCATTATAAATTACAAGGCATGTTACTTAGTGTCCAACATCGGACAGCAATAAAAAGAGCAGGTTCAGGTTTTCCTGTCCTATTAATTTCTACAGTCTGGGAAATTGTATTCTCTGCCACAGTTTTAAGCATCAAACCTTAAAATTAATATATTGATGCTGAATAGTACTAACAAGCCTAATTTGTCCACTCACATCCACTTTTCTTTCCATGCTTCAGCAAGACCCCTCGTGATATATACATAGGGAAGCACAATATAGATCCAAGGCAGAGATGTAACATATTTGGGAAAGAGAAATAACAGCTCAATTTCTGTTACACATATTAGTGGTCCTTAGGTAAAAATGTTGTTGATTTGAGAATGCAGTCATAGGAAAAACTACACTTAAGCTGCCAGCTCAACTTAAGCTGCTTTAACTCAACTGCTAATTGAATTAAAGCACAGTAATTGTCCATAGGGCAGCTACGAATCCTAATTTCAAGATATTACAAATACACTGGAAGACTGGAAATGTTGGGAAGCAGGGGAAGGCAGAAGGCTTAATGTAAACTAGGAAGACTTACATACAACAAACACACACACACACACACACACACACACACACACAAACAGAGTAGAGCTAAATAGGCTATAAACGACCTCGTTCTCTTTCTCCATAGAGAGTATTATATACCCTGATTTGCAATGACTTTCTTGAGTCTCATTCATCTGTATTCTTTAAAATCTTTTTAACTCCAGCCTTGAATCCTGAACATGCAAACCATGATTGAGAATATAAATACTGCAAAATATGTTTTCCCAAACACCTATAGGAGGGCCATGATGCAAAGTGAAATTGGTTTAGGGAGGGGTTATTTTTAAGTATGTTAAATTATTACAGGATTTATAGGACAAATCTCATATGCTTTTCATCTCTCGGTGGGGAATAGTATCATCAATTTTTACTAGTAGTGATCAGAAGAACAAATACACTTGATATTTCCAGAGAGCCAAAAACCACATGAGTCCTGAGGCCACTGTTCATAGTATACTATAGTTACTAGCTACAGCTAGATGCTGATATTACAGACGTAACATAATACAAGTACAACATGTGCCTGCAGCAATTGCTCACTGAGGTCTTCACCATTTGTTTAACCCACTACTAACTTGACAGGTGCTCATTCTTACTTTTACTTGCCTTCCCCCTTTGCTTTTAGAGAATGGCAGTTTGCCTCCATCAATACTTCAAGTGAAAGCAATAAAGCTCACCTGTCTGAATGTGTATATTTTGTTTTGTTCAAAGATTGAATAAGTATGACATACAATGAAAATCAGTAGGGGCTCATGACGGACAATATTGTGGATTTTGCTGCACAAAAAAGTTCAACTTTAGCTTTTTTTAAAAAAAAAAAACAACCCCCAAAATAAATGGATTGAATGGTCTGAAATCCCACGCATGTGATCTATTCCTCTTGAGATATTTTAGAATTTAATTCCCAGTGCCCCCCTCCAGCATCTTGGACAATAACAAGGGATTATGGGTATCACAGTCCGAAACCTTTTGAGAGCAGTCCCCAACCTTTGTGGCTTAGCAGCCTCAGGTGGGGGGAAGACAGGGGAACTGGGCCACGTGAGCAGCAGGCCAGTGTGTGCAGCTCAACTTGCACAAGCGGCAAGCCAATGCATATACACATACACGTGCGAGCAACACAGCTCACATGGACCGGTTCTAAATAGGCCACCTCCCAATAATGGCCCAGGGGTTGGGACCCCTGCTTTAGAAGACAGTAAATCCAGATACTATCACTTTGTGATATCAGATCATTATTGGCTCTGCCTTTCACTTCCTTTCTTGCTTTTTGAAGTACAAATTAGAGAGAGTGCTGCTTTATGCAAAATTAAATGATTAATTCAACTAGTTCAGTGTTGTTGGTTCTTTCTGACAACTACTTTTTTAAAAAAAATATGGGCAGAAGTCTTTACTAGTTTCCTAGACAGTGGGACTGGAACCTGGCACTTCTTATATGCAAAGCAGTTACATTATCTCTCACTTATGGCCTCCTTCAGCTCTCAAAACACAACAATAGCAAAACTCTTTAACAACTTTCCTTTATTATAGAATATGATATAATTTGATATAAGCAAAACTGCCTTATACCTTATCCTTCCCCCCCAATAGGTCTTTTTGACCAACAGATCCCTTGCCTTCCTTTGTCATTTCAGTGATTCATATATGGAATAAGAGAAACTGTTGTTAGATATGAATAGAAAGCATTCCTAAACATGTTTGTGACTTTGTTTCCTTATCACAAACAGTTCCTCAGCCCTGGTCCCACACTTGCTTTTTCAATATTTTTAGTGTAGTTATGTGTCATATGAATTTTTATGATCTGTTGCATGTTGTTTTTCCAGTTTCTTCCCCTATAATAGTATCAGTTTTTCAGGCACAGAGGAATACAAACGAAAACCCAAGAGACCACATTAGCATAAAATGTCCCGGTTCTGTCAGTTTGATTAATCTGTCTCTTTGTCTCCACTCTATATGATAAGTGCTATTAATGGCTGCAACACTTCATATGTCAAAGTCTTTCTTCTTAATGACTTGAAAATGTGGTTTATTTCCCCCTCCCCTTTTTGTATTATTTTTCTCATTTAGCATTCCACTCAAGAACAGATTTATGCTGGGCTCTTTCATTATCTTACTGGTTTCAGCACTCCAGTGATTACGTATAGTGTTGAATAAAGATGTGATCCAGGGGTAGCAGCTGCTGATGCAGGCTGAAAATAGATCTGGTATACACTCAGCACTCTTCCCAAAGGTCTTTATTTATTAATAACAGTCTTGTTGTTAGCCTGGATTCGGATTTAGTAAGATTTTTTTTTCAGAGCAGTGACTTTGCTCTATTTACTGATGTGTGTGTGTGTATATGTGTTGTGTGTGTTTTAATTGCTCCTGTTTTGTATCAAAAGAGTGGCTTCAACTAGCACAGTTATAATACTATCCTGATCAAATGATCTGCCCCAGCCTGCATTCATGTCTTCTTACCTTCCTTGTAAACAACTTTCCTGTAGCAGTAAGTTGGCTAGAGCCTTTCTTTAAATAAGGATCTTGCTAGTATCGCTTTTTGTGGTGGTATCTACAGATAGCAATAGCACTATATTGTGCTCCATAGTGCTTTATAGCCCTCTCTTGTGGTTTGCAGAGTCAGCATATTGCCCCCAACAATCTGGGTCCTCATTTTACCAACCTCAGAAGAATGAAAGGTTAAGTCAACCTTGAGCCAGTCAGGATTGAACTCCTAGCAGTGAGCTGAATTAGCATGCAATACTGCATTCTAACCACTGTGTCTCTACTTCTCATCTTGTATATTAGTGCTTTCCATATATAGAATCTCTGAATGTTAATTGCTATGATGAAATGTACAGTGCCATGGCCACGTCCATTTCTTTCTCCCCGCCCCTTCATCCTGCTCTTGTCCCTCTTTTAAATTTTTGAAATAATTGCTGGACTGCTTCCCATCTAATCTTATTTAATCATGAAGGGAAGTACATGTTGTTTTTCTTTTTTTATGTATAGGATTTTTTTTCACCGCACACTAGAAAGTGGTGATGTTAACTGCTTCCATTGCCTTGATAATGCATACAGTACAGGTGAGATTATGAGTAAATATGTGTTATACTTTTAAAAGTAACTGGACACACTGTTTCTTTCAGGGAAATGGGAGTTACATGCTTAGATCTGGCTTGCTGAAAATGTAAATATTTTTGCTTGAACTTGGGAACTTCAGTAGTTCTGATAGATCTGTTTTGCTGAGATTGGATCACCTAAACTACTGTATATATTTGAGTATAAGTCGACCCGAATGTAAGCCGAGGCACCCAATTTTACCACAAAAAACTGGGAAAACTTATTGACTCGAGTATAAGTCGAGGGTGGGAAATGCAGCAGCTACTGGTAAATTTCAAAAATAAAAATAGATACCAATAAAATTACATTAATTGAGACATCAGTAGGTTAAATGTTTTTGAATATTTATTTCAAAGAAAAACAGTAAACTAGCTCTGTAAGTGGAAAAGAGAGCCAACAAAACCAATATGGTATCAACAATAACTTTAAAAGTACAAAAACCTTAGCTCAATCAGCAACCAAGCTAAAACACAAGAGTTAAAATCCTTCAAAACTGGATTCCTCCTCATCATCTGTATGTTATATTTATGGACAAAAGTGGATATTCATTCAGGCTAGAGTGCTTTAAAATGTAAATGAGGTTAGTTTCACACACACATGCACACCGTTTCGCTTTCCATAAACTAATTTTTTAGTGCATGACAGATGAAGTGCCTGACAGATGAAAGTCCTCTTAGGAAACTTTAGATCTTAACTGGCATTACATTTAAAATCAAACATGTTCACATTCTTAACATTTTTCCATGGCAAAGTGTTTCTCAAATAATCCATAATAATGCCACGGGAGGGAATTATTGTCTAATTAAAACTTTCACTAGGACAGTTGAGAATAAGTTTGATGTTCACAATTTCCTCTTTGAAAGAAACCAGTAAATAGGGAACAAGAAGATGAAGAAAAAGAAGTGTGTTTTTTCACATTTTTCACACTGCAGTGAACAAAAATGGCATCATAGGAACAGGCTTATTCTCAGTCCAAAGGTTTGTTTCTGATTTCTTCCCTGATTTAAGGGAAATTTGGGAAACGATCTCACTATCATGAAAGGTTTAATTGATTCACTAACCCAAAAGATGATGATGATGACAGTGGGAGGCAGGAGTCACTCTCTCCCTTGCAAGAAAAAAGCATGTGTACGTGCTGCATGTACATCCTGTTTTGGAGAGCCACCATTTCTTTCACAGCTCTCCCTCATGCCTCCATTGCATGTGCACACATGCCATGGCTCAGTAGTAGGTCAACATACAGATGTCACACGAGGTTCCCTCCTCAAAAGGAACATCCAACCTTTCTTGAGAAGTACAAACTTCATCTGTTCAGGATTGTGGTGACAAAGGTGAAGGAGGATGGGGCTGAGAGAAGGGAAGGGAAGAAAAGATCATTGACAGGGAGAAAGACAGGGAGAAACACCTGGAAGTGTGAGCCCTTGAGTTTCCTTAGGGAAGACCAGACAACAAGGGGAGAGGAGAGGAGGAGGAGGAGGAGAGTTAAAAAAAAAGAGTGGGAAGCCAACTCACGCGTGCCATCAAAGCGGGTTGCTATGGTATCCAGGAAGGTGTTTTGGGGAGCCAGGAGGCCCCTCATCACCGGCATTTTAAGACTTGCTCAAGGACATCGCCATCGTCCAGTTGGAAGGGGGAAAAAACCCAGAGGTATCTGAGAAGGACGGGAGCCAAGACGGGGCCCTTCGCTTCCTCTCCCCAAGACAGGCCAGGGGGAAGCGGGGCTTTCTCCGCCTGCTGCTGCCAGAGGGGTGCAGGGGGGGGGCTTTGCAAAAAAAAGAGAGAGAGAGAGTGAGTGAGAAAGAGTGTGAATGAGAATACTGACCGCTCTTGCGACGGCGGAGGTAACTTAAGATGACTCCCCTTGTGGGAAGTCACCCGGCGCGCACTTCCTCCTTCCAGCCTGCTCGAGTAACCCCCCCTCCCCCCGCGCACGCTTTTGTGGCTGCTTGACGCGCTGGAAGAAACCCGAAGCGGACGCCGCGGCCGAGGCAACCGAGAGTTGCTGGCAATTCCCTTCCCAGCTCGCACTGCAGTCTGAAGGGAAGGAAAAGCCTTGCTGGAGCCCAGCCCGCCCTTCACTTTCCTCCTGGGTTCCCCCGACAACTCCACAGACAGCTTCTCTGCTGTCTTGCTAACAAATCCTGCCAACCCTCTGTCTCGCTCTCAATCGCTCTCTCTCTCTATGTGTGTGTGTGCCACCGCCGCCTCCTCCAGACGAGCGCCCTGACGGGAGGCGATCGCAGCCGCGACGGCAGAGACCGTGACTCGCTGAACCCTGCAAACGGCGAGAGGAGGACGCCCGGGCGGCTGCCGCCCCTGGATCCTAACTGGAAAGACCCCACCGCCGCCGCTGCCTCCTGCTCAGGCAGGGTCCCCATTCCCCTGGCCGGCCAGGGGCACAGCCGCTTCCCACTCCCGAACAGCCTGGGCGCCGCTAGTCAGCCTCACTCAGCGCCCGGGGCGGCATTGCAGGCACAGCCTTTTGCAGAGCCGAGCCGGGCCGCGCCTCACCTCACCTCCTCACCTCCTTCTCTCACTCTTCTTGCAAAGCGCCGCCGACTTGGCGGCGAGCGGCTCCTTTACCCGTCCGCAGTTTCAGCCTGGGAGGGAGGGGGGCACAAAGCAGCCCAAACACGTAGCAGTGGAAGGAAGGCACGCTAGTGCGAGGAAGAGAGAGAGAGAGACACACACACAGAGAGAGAGAGACAGACAGACAGACAGACAGACACACACACACACACACACACTTCGCCACTTTGCACCTTGCAAATGCAAAATCCTGGGGTTTTTGCATTTGCAAGGTGCAAAGCGGCGGGGGCGGATCCCGCGTGCTGGAAAGGGCTTGACTGTATTATGGGGAGAGAGAGAGAGAGAGAGAGGGAGAGATCATAAGAACGGCTCTTGCTTTTTTCTTGCAAGGGAGAGAGCCTTGCTTTTTTCTTGCAGCTGGAGCTGAGGAAACGAAGCTGAGTGGAGCCGAAGCAACCTCGGCTCGCGTTTTCTCAGCCTCGCTTTTGCCTTCTCCCTACATCTTCCCTCTGTTAAAATCCCCACACACACACACACACACAGAGGGGAATCTGACTCGAGTATAAGCCGAGGGTGGTTTTTTCAGCACAAAAAACTCGGCTTATACTCGAGTATATACGGTAAATTGCCACCAAAGTGCTTCCATTGAAAGCAATTCTTTTGTAGTACTTCTAAAAGTATTTCTTCTGCTGGGAGGTTATCCTTGTGCACTTGGACCTTCCCAATTCCATTGAGTGGGAGATGCCATTAAAAGTAGCTTGCGTAGCTTTCAAACATGTAGGAGCAATATGTAGATCAGTACACCAGCCCTTACTGGAACACAGAATTATCACTGAACTCTAAATATTTAAATTTTGGTATTATAGTATCATCTTTCACATAATGATAAAAGTTATAATGAAATCACAGGCCAAAAAATATAGGAAAGAATGATAGAAATAAATGTTTGCTATTTCTAAAATTATGTCTATTTTGGCCTTAAAAAAAAAAAGATTTCCCTAGCTTTAAAGGAAATTCTAAGCTTCTACTTCACAAGCAGATCTCGTGTGAAATTACTGAGCTAGAAAAAATATATAATTTCAAAGTTTTTCTGTATTTGCATTAAAAATACATTGCTTTTTTAAATAGAAGTATACTTTCAATGCATTTTAGCATTCTAAAATTAGAAATATCTACAGTGGTGACATAGTTACTTCCCAAATGGAATAAAACTGCAAGCCACGGAGCTGGAGCTGAACCCAAGTACAGTATGACTCTGGAACAATGACTGTTCAGAATGAGCTATATTTGACCTACTTACTTATGCTGTCAAAGAGATTGAAGTCAGGGGAGTAAAAAGAAAGAAAGAAAGCCACACAGAATGTAGAAGATTTAGTGGTTTTCTGTGCAGAAAATGCAGCAGTGAGATTTTAGAAGAAGTTGACTTGCATCCTAATTCATAGTAAAATATTTGTATAATCGGTCTGGATAAAGGAAACTGTCTATTTTGGTTTTATTTCAGACTGTATCATGTTTGTCATGATCTTTTATTAGCATGCAGTGAGATTAGACAGGAAGGTACAAAAACTGTAGAAAAAGAAACAGTGGCAAAAAAAAAAAATAGAGCAGTGGAGAATTTACTGGCTTAAATAAGAGGAAATTGAAGGAACTGAGAAAACAATAGAACAAATGGTAGAAAAGAAACTAGAAGAAAAATACTAAGTCAGCTCCACATACATTTTCTGCTTTCAATAGTGTGCAGATCAAATAGTCCTGCTGATACAGAGAAGTTTTGTTCTGTAGCCTTGTATTGTCTTGATGTTGAGTGGTTCTAGTTAAGGGTAATTTCTCTGAAGCATAGCACTTACAGATTTTTAGGAATATTTAAGAGAGAACATAAATTGATTTTTTCTTTCTGACTTTTTTTTATTCTTCTGATTTTTCTAGGACAGAATAGCAAGGGGAAAATAGCCAAATAATGGCTTTATTTTGATAGCCCAAAGACTGTTGATTTAGAAGCACCTCGTTTTTAAAAATGTATTTATTAAATTTATATGCTGCTATCTCACTATCAAAAACAATTCTAAGTTGCTGTCCCTACAGATCTATTGTCAGCATCTTTTAAAATAACCCAATTTTTCTGTGAACACATCTTAAACCCATTATATCTCAATTTGCCATTAAACATCAGCCATTTATTTTCCTTTTCAGAATCAGTCCAGGTATAAATATACTATGATTCATATTATCTGTGTTAAAAAGACAAAATAAAATATCTAAATAAATTTAAAATGAACCAATTCATTTCTTCATAATCCATGATTCAAGAGCCATGTACATTTTGCTGCTTCTGCAGGCATGTCCCTAAAATATTATCTTATGCAAGCTTTTAATGGATGTTTTGTGAACAAAGAATATTAAGTGTCACAAGGTTGTTTAAAGTTATGAGAGAAGATAAAAATTAACTAATTACTGAGTTTTGTGTGGCTTGCTAGAATCCTCTGAAGTATTTAAAAATGAAATTAACTTATCCTAACATTTATTCCAGTTTATATGTTCAGATTCCATGTGCTACTTTAGAATGGTTGCTTGAAAACATATGTGTTCAATTTTTAGCCCTTTCCTGATTCTTTTTCATCTCTGAATGGCAGAAACAAGAAAAATAAAGCTTTCTCAGACATAAATAGCAATATAATAAATTATGTTCATAAAAACAAGAGCCAATTTTTCCTGGAACTGTGTAGGAAAAAGATGCTCACTTCAGAGAGGAGCTAGCTTTCTGCCAAAAAAGCAGGGAAAATTAACCAAAAAAGCTTTGATAATAGAAAATAGAGAAGGATACTCAGCAAGTAAAATGTCTGTACTCTATATGAATTAGAACTAAATAGTTGGACTTTCTCTCTCCCTAGCTCCCTGTGTTTGTAGCCTGGTTAAACTAGTTTGCAGATGTAGCTAAATATTTTTTCACTGGATTTGCAGTGATATTTTTTCACTGGATTTGCAGTGATATTTTTTCACTGGATTTGCAGTAATTTACTCCTGAAAATGACTTAACATCTTTCATGACATCACCTGCTATGTCACAGTACATATAACTTGGTGAATAGTCCTCTTCTTATATTGGAAAATAAAGGGTATTTGAAAGTAAATTATGAAGCTACTAAATTTGCCAAATGAGAATCTTTCTTAGTTAAGAGGTACTAAATCATATTAATTTTCTAATTATTAAACATTAGATGAATATGCCAAAGGTTATGTTTTTCATCATATGGAAGTAAATGAATAGAATAACATTTTGTTGTTCATATTTCATTCAGTCAGCACTAATTGCGGTTATTTTCCTTGAGTGTTTCAAAAAGTTTGTTTATGCTGTTAATAAGATGAGCAGCTGCAATGATACTAGCTGCCAGAACTGTTGTTTGAGATTCACTGTACTATGGCAATAATCTATTGTAAGTATAGATTCAGAGTGAGCACAATCTTCACAAAGCAGATGAAACCTGACCTTGCATACATCTACAGTCATCTACACTTGCTGTCCTTTATCCGAACAATAGTCTCACTCAGTTGAGCAAACTCAGCTAAAATGATGCCCTTTCCAGTAGTAATTAGCTAATACTGTACATAATATTCAATCATGGAATTATACAGAACAAAATTATCATGTTGTATTAACCAACCTTCGGATTCCAGAGTCACTTCTCTGAATGAGATGAGGGAGGATATAAATAAAATAAATATATGAGATCTTCAGCTTCCTGAACATTTCCATGCAAGAGATAAATCTAGTAACAATGCCATTAGATTTGGTTTTATTTGTTTGTGTAATTTTTATTATTTTGGGCTGTTCACCATCTAGTAGGTCAGGATTAATGAACATTAGATTAAAAAATTACACCGACATGCAAGATGAAAGGCAAATGATTTTCCAAGGAACACTTATTTATATAAATTGTTATATAGCTATCCAACTCATTAAGGCAGCACACGACCATAAAAACAAATCACAATATTACAACAAAACCAAATCCCACAGTACACTACAGGTAGTCTTCATTTAGCGATTGCCTCATACAGTGACTATTTGCATTAGGGTGATGATGAAAAAATAACTTTGCTTCAAGTTCTTGCATTTATGAAGATCTGAAAAGGAAAGAAATGCAGCAGTAAAATCCTAAGCACAGTTATGGTTTCACTTAGCCACCGCTTCACTTGACAACTGAGTTACTGGTCCCAATTGTGATAATTATGTTTTATATTTTATTTTTATTTATAAATTAGGACTACAAGTATGTAAAACATGCAGGATGAATTCACCTAACATTCTGGCCTGGGGAAATATCCTTCCTGAACTCTTCCAAAGTCAGAGTCAATCAAATTAAAATCAGATGTTGTATTTCTGTTTGTCTCTGCAATGTGTATGCAGCTAACAATATGAATACAGCGAAGAACAAATGGCAGTACAATTCATGGCTAGTGAGGATTTTTAGCTAAGAACTCTGATTTTTTTTCCACATTTACCCAAATAGAATTTGGAAATTATTGACAATTGCTGCTTTAGATGATAGAAGGATCTGAAGGAAGGCAGAACTTTTATATAAGGCTGCAGCCAAGTAATTATTTTGAACACTTTTGTTATCTGTTGAAGTGAAACATTGAAATGTTTTCTGACAATATCTTAATTCTGTAATCCAGATGATTTTCTCAGGCTCGGAATGTTGCTATGTTCTATAAGCTATTTAACAATTTTCCGTGTGTTGTAGTACAGTAGCAGGGCATGATTGCCCCTGTTTAAAATGTTAAAATCAAGATTGATAACATTCTCAAGTTCAAAAGAATACACTTATTTTAAAATCCTCAATGGTATTTTTATAAGTGCATATTTCCTAATCATCTCTGTATTACTAAGCTTTTACCTCCCAGCTTAATATGCTTATTATGATGGAGATGATACAAGAGTAATTTTTCCCCTAAAACTCAGCACAAAAATCTATATCTTCCTGACTATTTAAGCAATGTTTACCAGCAGACTCTGATTACACAACTCTTTATTGGAAGACCTAATTTCATAAAAAATAGCATTTTTCAATATTGTGTCAAATAATTTACATAAACAATTCAGATGAACTTTGCTGATAAAACACAAAACCAATTTTAACAGCACTAAATGAATGGTTGTAAGTCAAGGACTCCCTATTTTGGATATTCCTTTGTAGCTCTGCAGATGATACACGTTATGGCCCCTATTTTGATTCTTACCCCAACTATTTAATATTACTAGCTTCTTTGAAGATTATTTAGATTGTACTACAGAAGGGCTCCTGTCTTCAGGATTTAAATTAAGTGGGAGGAAAAGTAAAAGAAGTAAACTTGAGAAGCAGGAGTACATTATGAGAAATTAATCTGCAGAATTCATAATTTGTTTACTTATTTAGCTTTTCAGTTTTTTTTGTCTTTCATTTTACTTATTGAGTGTGTAATGTGGCTATTTAAAATGTAGACCATTAAAATCCAATAAGGACATCAGGATATATTACCAATAGCTGAAGAAGGTCTTGACCTTGGTTTCTGAAAAAAGGCAAGCATGGGGCTCAAAATGGATGACACTCTTGAAGGTAGCAGGACAGAAGGCTTCCTACTGGTCCCCCAACCAAGAGGCTGTTATTTTAGATCATTAATATCCAGAAATGTTCTTGTTAAATTATGTGTTTCCTCTGATAAACAGCCTCCTGTTCTGGACCTTACAACCATAAACTGATTATAAAGCAGACAGATCACTCCACAAAGCATCCATACAAAGTCCTTTTATTGGTTCATCAGGCATCCTCAAGATAACTCATGGTTACATTGAGATTCATCTCAATGTCCAACTCTTTGCATAGCTGATTTTCTGGTGTAAAAGGATAGTAAGGATAGTTTTCCTTTCATTCCAATAATGATGGAGCAAGGAGGTGAAGCAGCGGCATAATGCTGGGGTCAGGCAAGAATGAAGGAACCTTCCCCAACCCACCAAGGGTCAATTCACTGACCAATCAGGATTACAGATGTGGCCACATGACATGGACTATGTTAGGGATAACATTGTTTACCCTAACTGGTTTAGGTAAAATAATAAATATGTAATCATAGTTTGTTAGTTAAAGTGTCTGCAACTTTAAATATGGGAATGTAATTAGGGGAGTGGTTGTGAAAGCACTTTAAAAGAAGCAAGACGACAGCTTGCTCTCTCTCTGGCTTTGATGATCCCTAATTATTGCATGGACTCAACACTGCGTTACTCGAACGGGAAAGAAACAAAGGACTGATTTGTAAGTGAACTGACATAGGATATTCTACACGGACTTTGCTAACTGAATATCCTTGAATGGATTGACTAAATGATACATGACTAATGGACTGTTATTTTGACTATGCTATAAATGGAATAAACTATATTTTTAATAGCACAAGCGTATCTGTTATTTTTACTGTATGTTAATAAACATACAAACATATCTCACTCATTTATCTGTGTGCCTATCTGACTAACGCTGCACATTCTGTTTAGCTTGTCTCCTTAACCCTGGTTGGGGAACCCAGGCTTAACACTGGTTATGGGCCCAGAGGCTGCAAAGTCAGTTTAACTAGGATAAAACAGATTTATGTAAAAGTGAGAGTTTGTGTTGTTATACATTACAGTAAACAGACAGCTGTGTTTTATTAATTATAGTTTTATATCCATATATAGAAAAACATGGCACAAGTCAATCTACAAAGTTTGTCCCTTATATCCAAGCTGGATGGAACAAACTATGTATCATGGTCTATGAAGTGTAGTCTACTTCTACGAAGAGAAGGTCTGTGGAACATAATTGAAAATCCACCAAACGTAGAGGAATGGGATCCAGAGGATGATGAAGTTAGACTAAAAATAGAAGAATTTATGCATAAAAATGAACACACTATTTGCATAATTGGGTTAACCTTAACTGACCAACAACTTGTTCATATCCATGGAGAGCAAACGGCTGTTGGGTGTTGGCAGAAGCTGAAGAGGATTTATGTCCGAGATAACGTTGGTGCTCACATAAATCTAACAAGGAAGCTTTTCAGGACGCATCTCCAAACGAATGGTGATATGCTTAGTCATTTGAAAAATATGCAAAGCATTTTTCAAGAACTGCATGAGAAAGAGCTTATTTTCTCTGAACTACACCAAGTCTACATAATTCTATCATCACTAAATGAAAGTTATGACAACTACGTAACTTCCCTTGAAATATTGCCAAAGGAAAGTTTAACTTTAACTGATATAACTGGCAGATTGATTGAAGTGGCCAGAAGACGGCTTGAAAGAAATGAGTTAAGGAGGGAACAACCTCAAAAAGAAGATAATGTATTTCCTACTGCATACGCAATAAAAAAGTGTTTTAATTGTGGAGGAAGAGGACATTTGGCAAGATTTTGTAAAAAAGCAAAGTGCCAGAACGCTGGCCAGAATATTAAAAGTCATCAAAAGATAAATAAAAATTTAGAGTTAGCCATGTATACTAACGGAGCTGTAAAAAATAATTTATGGGTGGTTGACAGTGGAGCATCCCACTGTATAACAAATGATAACAGAAATTTTATTAAAATGTCCAAGAGTACACAGCAGATATCGTTAGCCAATGGCTGGAAACTGAAAGCTAAAGGTCAAGGTATAGCATATTGTTCTTTTATAAAAGAGAATTTAAAAATTTTATATGTACCACAACTTAAGTTTAATTTAATTTCAGTTAGAATTTTGGTTAAACTAGGATATGTAGTTACATTTAAAGGAGATAACTGCATAATTGAAAAAGAAGATAAGAGAATTACTGCATCTTTAAGAGGTGAATAAAATGTGTTAAATGATAATGGTTTAAAGGTGGCTAACAGGGTTTATGATAATAAGAAACCTCATGATGAATGTATTCACTTGTTACATCGAAGGCTAGGGCATTTAAATTTTAAAATGCTTAAGAAAACTGTTGAATTATCTAAGGGAATAAGTTTGAAACCTTGTAATAAGTATTTGCAATGTAATGCCTGTAATCAAAGTAAGAGCAGGGTCACACCGGCTAATAGAGTTGATGGATTTACTACCAAAGAGCCTTTAGAAGTAGTATTTGCTGATTTAATAGGTCCGAAAAAACCAAGTGTAGGAGGAGCTCGTTACATATTAAATATAATGGACCATTATTCTGGATATGGGTTTTGCTATTTAATGAAGAGCAAAACTGAAACGTATCAAAATCTCTTTAATTGGATAAAATTTGCTGAAAGGAAAACTAAAAAGAAATTAGTAACTCTTATAACAGATAATGGTACGGAATTTACAAATAATAAATTCCAGAACAGACTAAGAATGTTAGATATTCAACATAAAAAGTCTGCACCATACAGGCCACAACATAATGCCTTTATAGAGAGACGAGGCCAAACATTACAATCAATGGCACGAACTATGATGTCTGATTCAGGATTACCTGACAATTTATGGCAAGAAGCAATAATGTGTGGTAATCATATATTAAATAATGTTGTTTATTCAACAACAGGTGAATTACCATTCACACTGTGGCATGGTACAAAACCTGATTTAAGTTACATGCACACATTTGGAGCACCAGCATGGGTGCATATCCCTACACAACTCAGACACAAAGAACAGCATAGAGCTAAAAGATTATTTTTTGTCGGATATAAATCTAATCATAGATCCTATAGATTCTGGGAACCAGGTACATCTAAAGTTTACACCAGTGCTAGTGCTAAATTCCTAGAACATGTAGGATGGAAAAGATTAGAGCAAGATTTAAATAATGAAGTAATTATTGAACCCTACAAAAGGCAGAAAGATCAGACTAGTTATAAGAAGAGTCCAATTAAAGAAGAAGTCCATGAAGAGCAAATAGGACCAGAACAAGAGGAAACAGTTGATCAGGAAGAGTTAGATAATCAAGAAGAGTTAATAAATGAAAGTCCACCTGTAAGTCCTGTAATACCTAGACGTATTGCACGTGTAACTAGACTACCTGATAGGTATCAAGCAAGTATAGTTTGCCAAGTAACTAAAGTTCCAAGTAGAATAGAGGAACTTAGGATGTATCCTGCTAAGGATCAGGAGAATTGGCAAAAAGCAATGGAAAAAGAACTAAATTCATTAAAGGTAATGAAAGTATATGAAGATGCAAAATTACCTCCAGGAGAAAAATCCATTGGGTGCAAATGGATATTTAAAATAAAAACTGGAAATGATGGGACTGTTTCCCATAAAGCTAGGTTGGTAGCTCAAGGATTTAATCAAACTGCATCTGATTACGATGAAGTTTTTGCACCAAGTCTTAAAGCAACATCTTTGAGAGCAGCATTAGTGTGGGCAGCTAAGAAAAACTATGTCATTAACCATTTAGATGTAGAAACTGCTTATCTACATGCACCATTGCAGCACACTATATATTTGAAAAAGCCAATTGTTATAAAAGACAATAAAGTAAATAGTAATGATTGTTGGAAACTCAAAAAGAGTCTTTATGGATTGAAACAATCTGGGTTTGAGTGGAACCAATATATTGTGAAAGAGTTAAACAATATAGGTTTTAAATCTGGTTTAGCAGATCCATGTGTGTTTAAAAGAGAAAATAATGGAACGGTGTCATTATTGTTATTATTTACAGATGATATTGCTTTGATAACTAAGACTAATAATGAAGCTAATGAGATTATATCATTATTAGCCAAAAAGATAAAATTAAAGCATTTGGGTGAAATTAAAAATATCTAGGATTGACAATTAACAAAACAAATAATGGTTTTAAGATATCTCAAGAAGATAAAATTCGCCAATTAATTAAAACGTTTAAAATGGAACTTTGTAAACCAGCAAAGACTCCAATGAGTCAGGAAGTTTGCCAAATTGATGATCAAAGTCCCAAATTTGATAAGTCCCTATATCAATCTTTGATTGGTAGCTTATCATATATCAGCAATTGGTCAAGGCCAGATATAGCTTATAGTGTAAATCAGCTGGCACGTTTTAATTCGGATGCACAACAATGTCATTGGCAATCATTAAAGAGAATTTTAAGATATCTTAAAGGAACAATGAACCATGCATTGTATATAGAACCAAAGGGTGATTTGAGTCTTAGTGCCTATGCAGATGCAAGTTTTGCAACTGATATAAACACTATAAAATCAACATCTGGGATGGCTATATTATTTGGTAAGACACTAATAGGGTGGAGGTCAATCAGACAACAGCATATCAGCTTGTCCACGATGGAAGCGGAATTTTCATGTCTGTCATTACTATGTACTGACTTAATTCTGTACAAACAGTTATTATTAGACATGGGTGTAACTGTTAAAGATTCCATTATTGTATAGGAGGACAACCAGGCAGCCATAAAATTAGCTACTAGTATTGCTGTAAAAACTAGATCAAAGCATACTGATTTAAGATACTTAAATGTTAGAGAATCTGTAAAGAATGGGCTAATTAAATTGGAATACTGCATGACGGAAGAAAACATTGCAGACCAATTTACAAAAGCTCAAGGAGTAATTAAGTTTAAAGAGAGTTGTAACAAATATGATTTAAAGATGTAAATAGTTATATTTATTATTATTTCCTAAAAGGGGAGAATGTTAGGGATAACATTGTTTACCCTAACTGGTTTAGGTAAAATAATAAATATGTAATCATAGTTTGTTAGTTAAAGTGTCTGCAACTTTAAATATGGGAATGTAATTAGGGGAGTGGTTGTGAAAGCACTTTAAAAGAAGCAAGACGACAACTTGCTCTCTCTCTGGCTTTGATGATCCCTAATTACTGCATGGACTCAACACTGCATTACTCGAACGGGAGAGAAACAAAGGACTGATTTGTAAGTGAACTGACATAGGATATTCTACACGGACTTTGCTAACTGAATATCCTTGAATGGACTGACTAAATGATACATGACTAATGGACTGTTATTTTGACTATGCTATAAATGGAATAAACTATATTTTTGATAGCACAAGCGTATTTGTTATTTTTACTGTATGTTAATAAACATACAAACATATCTCACTCATTTATCTGTGTGCCTACCTGACTAACGCTGCACATTATGTTTAGCTTGTCTCCTTAACCCTGGTTGGGGAACCCAGGCTTAACAGACTACATTTCCCAGGATACCTTAACTACATTTACCATGATGCATTCCCTTAAGGGGACAGCTCCCAATTCCTAACTAACTATACCAATTCCCCATTAACTATATAATGTCTGGACAGCACATCTCCTGCTGTTTAGGCTTTAAAAGTTGAAAAAACAGTACTATTAGTTTATTCCAAAATATAAGCCCTTGAGATCTATCAAGACTTACTGACTTTCCTAACTACCCTACCCTCTGAATTTAGGAGAAAGAAGTGCTGTTGATTTGGTAGTATTGACAAGCTTTCCTTCATTATTTTCCATATATTTGCTTTGCCCAACCTAGTTCAGAAGTATTGGCATTGCAACACTCAGAATTTGCAATCATCATGGCCAGTGCTGCTGAGAATTCTGGGAATTGCAATTCCAACATGTCTTGGGGGCATGGGTTCAGGAAAGTGATCTATATTTATACAAAAAGTATGATCATACACTTTGCTTTTGCCAAAGGATACTGGAACTGATGGTAATTTAGTTTGAGATGTATAATTTAAAAGTCACCATAAACCGTTCTAGCCTAATGAATATTTTTTTAAAATAGTTTGTTCATCCTCATAAAGTTTATGTATTTTTTCCCTCTGGATACAAATGTCCTGTATTTGTTAAAAACAAACAATTTAACTGCAATCTGCAAAAATTATGTGATAAAGTTTGCATCTAAGCAGCTCTGCATTTGGAAGTGCCAGACACATCTGTCTGTCACGTTTTACTAGAGAGCTGATAATGTACATGGCAACTTCAAAAACTAAGAATACAAAATACAAAGATATATGTATATATGTCAAGCTTACACCAACATTTTGTCTTTTTAATAAAGAAGAGAAAGAATTTTTAAAGCAAGTGACATTCAAAGTCTTAAGTATGAAGTGTGTGAAAAGTAGCAGAGTTAATTCTAACTAAATCTGGTACCTCTAGAATTTTCTTTTATTAAATAAATTGCAGTTTTGTGATAATGCCTGTCAGGTCATTGGTACAAAATCTATCCTATAAAATAAAAGTTGGGGCTTAATGCAGGCATAAAAATGAAGTAAAGTGTGAAGTATCTGCACCAGAAAGCCACTTGTACTTCAATGTATAAATATTAACAAAATATGACTCAAGCAATTTGAAGAGTTATATGTTTGAAAAAGAGGAACATCCATTGAGATAGGAGTTGCTAGAGACAGGAATTTTCACTGAATCAGAGTAACATCGGGCAGAAAGACTTAACCCCTTTGAGTTATCAGACTTGCTTTGCTCAAGAAGTATGCATTTCTATAACTCTTCTAGTGTTAAGATATCATTATATCATTTGTTCGTTTTAATCAGCTGCCTTGCAAGCAAGCAAAATATGAGCAGTTTGTTCAGGACAGCAAAAACCTTTCTTGACTGAATTGAATAAGAATTTAAACTTTGATCTCCTACTTTTCTATGTCTTGGTGAGGGAAAGAGCATCTAGTTAGATGGAAGAACTGTATGGGTTCCATATAGATATGACTGCATAGCTAATATAACTCCATAGCTAATATAAATATAAATATAATAGGTATGACTCCATAGCTAATATAAATTAGGTTCATGGAGATTCCAATGTTCCTAGAACTCTTTTTCTCAGATAAGAAGTAGTGTCCTAGAATTCATAGAGATTAACAGTAAAAAGATGTGACAAGATGTGACTTTTTGACATATTGATCCTGAATGTACACTTTTCAAGGTTCAGATGCCAAGTTAGAATGTCCGTGTTTACACGTAATTACATGAATAAAGCCACAACTAATTCTTTTTCTCAACCATAATGGTAGGGTTCGTCCAACATTCTAGACCAAAATCATCCAATCATATTTTGATTTAATTTACATTATAGAACCATCCAATCTGTGTGGACATCAAAAGTTGAATTATTTAATAAAAGACCTAACAGTTCAATGCCTTTGAAGTATTGGTTTTAATGCATTGTTTTAATTTTTTTTTAAATCCATAGATTTTATTTGCATCATGAATAATACTGTAGGCCATTTTTATATGCTGTCCATACTTTTAATTGTGCTTCTTAAAACTTAGTTTGCTTATAACTTATCTTGGTAAGGTAGAGATCTTTTTGCAACAACCCAATGTATAGCTGTAATATTATAAACATATACTGGTAATATGTGCCATTTTAAACTTCCCCCTTGTAACCACTTTATAATCCTCAAATATCTGTTTTCTTGTTCTAGCATTCTAAATACAAGCACGTTGGTGAGAGCCAAATCAGTTTTCACAAAGCTTTGAACATTTGTAGCTCCCAGAAAGCGTTGCTTGTCTTTAATTATGGAAGTTACATATTTGAACCACTAGCACTGATCTCTGCTGTTTCCAACAATCCTTGCTAAAGGCTTCTCTTGAATCTGTAAATTCTCCTACTGTAGTGCTTCAAAATAATAACAATAATACCTAGTGCCTATTGTAGCTCCCTACTCCCGCCTCCCTTCAGATTTTTGCCTCATGTATAAAAGCAAGCAGCTGTGTGTCTGAGACGATGGTGTGGCAATTCCTCCAAAAGAGATTGCATGCAAAACCCTCTGGAGCAAAACACAAGGAGCAGATATCTGGAATGCTGCAATTTTAGGGGCCTGAAAGCCTTGACTCAGCTTGAGTGAAAAATGCACAGTGGAATGTTCTGAGTCAACAAAATGTTTTGCCTAGACCTCATCAAGAGAAAGTGCTGTTTAAAAATACATTAGAGGACATCTTACTTCTTTTGCAGTTCTTCCACCTAGTGGGTATGCTTTGTAAGTGCAAGGCTGTGTTTTGTATTCGCAGGAGGGAATAAAACTCCACAAGGAACGTGAATCAAAAAAAAAATTATTCGGGGGGGGGGGTGGAAGCGGGGGAGGGGTGAAATTAGAAACTTGGCTGATTTGACTCAGTCTGCCAAATGGTTGCATCACCAGAGTAATTTAGTAATGGTTGTGGCAGCCTAGGCATATTGCTGATGGAGAAATTGACCTCCAAATTATCTTTCTAAACACATGATTAAATGTCACAGGCAAAGTGAGAATTATTCTTGTTACTTAACTCAGATTAAATTCCATATGCTTCCCAAGGATCCTGACTTTTTTGAAGGGCACACTTAATTAAAGTTTTTCCAGCGAAAGAGAATTTGACCCAGCTAAACTGAATAAAAAAAATTAAATATTGTAATTAAATTTAAATTTCTGTTGAAAAGTATAGTTTTTCAAAGAATAAATTTAGTAATAGCTGATGTACTTTATTCTAATTGCAAAGTCTGCTTTAGAGAAACATTGTAGAATTGACAGTTATGCACTTGTGAAACATTTGACATCCAGGATGTTCCTAGACAAAATACTATTTGGCAACTGCTAGAAATCTCATTGACCTTGAATCATTTGTTGAATGTATTGTTTAGATCATTCTATTACATGAAAATATAAAGACAAAATAATTAATTAGCAGAGGTGTTTTCCAGTGCTGACTAATATACTGGAAAAATACCAATGTTGAAGGTAATGCTGGCAATTTCCCTATTTTTTTGTTTTGTTTTGTTTTTCATTGCAGGTCACTGCCAAGGGATTTGGTCCATTGTTGCAGTTTGCCTACACTGCTAAGCTATTACTCAGCAGAGAGAACATACAAGAGGTCATCCATTGTGCCGAATTTCTACGTATGCACAACCTGGAGGATTCCTGCTTCAGCTTCCTTCAGACCCAGCTGCTGAACAATGAAGATGGCCTGTTCCTGTGCAAAAAGGATCTCACCTATCAGCGGATGCATGAAGATGAGAACTCAGAGGGAGAAAAGGAAGAAACTATGGAATCAGAGACTTCAAAGATATCTTGCTCAAGAGAGAGAATGCACTCGGAGCCCTTTGACTTTGAACCCGCCATGTCTGGAACCAGTAAGGAAGAAGGGATGCTGCCAGACCCGGAAATACTGGATGATGGCAAGGATAGTTTGGATAAAGAAGTTGTAACACGGTACCCCAGGTATAAGAAATACCAGCTAGCTTGTACCAAGAATGTCTACAACGCATCACATGTTAGTACCTCAGGTTTCACAAGCACATTCAATGAAAAAGGTTCAGGTGATGACCTCAAACCAGAACTTGCTGTCGTTAAAAGTGAGCCTAGGAATGAGGAAAATGATGAAGAAAACATCACACTTTGCTTCTCTGGAGATGAGATTGGTGTCAGGGATAAAGAAGGGGATGTTGAAATGGACCGAAAGCAACCAAGTCCCAATGGAGCTGGCAGGTCTGAAAATAGTTCCTCTCCTTCCTGCCTAAGATCTTTCTTCAACCAAACAAAAACTGTAGACTTAGATGGCTTCCCAAGTACTTCCCAACAGCACTTTGCCAGAAATCCAGCATGCCCTTTTGACAAGGGGACAACTCAGGGTGACCATAAAGCTGATTATGTTCCTTTTGTGGGCAGTTATGGGCTGTCCCAAGCTGTTCAGAAGGATGCTTCCAATTTTACAGTGGGATCACCTCTAAGAGGTCCTGGCTTTGTTGAAGGTCTCTGTAAGCAGGAAGGTGAGGTGGACAGGAGGACCGTTATATTCTCTTCAAATGTTTGTGACCAAGTAAACACTTCGGTGCATTCGTATTCTGGCATGAGCAGCTTGGATAAAGACCTCACTGAGACTGTGCCAAAAGGTCTGTGGGCAGGAAGCAGCCAATCTCTTCCCAGTTGTCAGACCTATGCTCATATTGGACAAACAGCTGACCACTTCCCAGGACGGATGCGGCCCAACACCAGCTGCCCAGTGCCAATTAAAGTTTGTCCTCGGTCTCCTCCTCTGGAAACCAGAACAAGGACCTCCAGTTCATGTTCCTCCTACTCTTATGCAGAGGATGGCAGCGGTGGTTCTCCCTGTAGCCTGCCTCTGTGTGAGTTTTCATCTTCCCCCTGTTCTCAAGGAGCTCGATTCCTGGCCACTGAGCATCAGGAGCCGAGCATGATGGGAGATGGAATATACAGCCAAGTCAGACCCCAGATAAAATGTGAGCCATCCTATGGAACAAACTCTAGCGATGAGTCTGGATCGTTCTCTGAAGCAGACAGTGAGTCATGTCCTGTGCAAGACAGAGGACATGAGGTAGGGATATGTGATAAGTACACCTGCTAACACTTCTTGTGACCCATTCAGAAAGTCATTATTAACCTAATGGCCTTCTTTGTATAAAAAATACAGAGAATAGTCACTTTTGTCCAATATTCTATTGATGATAGAGTCAAGCTCATTGATTACTGGAAATATGTCTGAGAGAGTAAGAAGCCATCATATAAAAAGGTCCCATAAAGGCTTAAAGCTGCTTGATCTCTTAATTATAGTGGTAACTGTAGAGATAGGGAATACCTCATAGCAGGTTTGCTTCTCTCCCTGCCCTCATCCCACCCCCACCCCATTTTAAGGCATAAAAATGTCCCTGTTTCTTTAAGTTTGGGGCCAATTGTCATTAGCATTGATCATTGCACTCTGGTTTTTTGTTAACAATATTTAATTCATCCCCCTTGAGGCATAAAAGTGTCCTTGCCCCTTTAAGATTTGGACCGGTGACCATTGGTATTAGTAATTGCACTCCGTTTCTTGTTAACAATATTTAATTCATACCAGCTTATCTACCAATTCAGTATGCTGATTGGGTACTAGATGTAATTTGCAGATTTTTGGAGCAAAAATAATCCTGATCAGAGTAAGCTCTAAAATTTCAGTGGAAGAGAATGTCCATGCAAAACAAGGTAGGGAAGAGAGAGCAGTCTTCTGTTTTGGGTATAACATGATCATTATCTTTATTTTACTTATGTGTACCTTATTGTATAGTGTGTTCAGAGAAAGGAAAATGAGAATTGATCATTTAAGTCATATGCATATCATTTAAGTCATAAGGATATGATTAAGTCATATCCTTGATCTCTATGATTTCCTAAAGTGATTGGACTCTCTAATAAGTATCCAGTTAAGCTTTTCATCTGTAATGTCTTTGATAACTGCAACCAGCGAAAAACCTCTTAAAAGGGTTAATAAGCAACCAGAGAGAAATTGAGTGAGCAAGAGAAGCCATAAGGGACATATACAAAACTGATAATATCTGCACAGATGTGTTAGCCAGCCTGCTATTATACTTATCAGCATGAAATCCATTCCTTCAGTCAATTCACTGAGGAATAAATGTGCAGTTACTGCTTGTTCATTGTGAAACACTGACTCTGCCTCAAGTAAGCTTGAATTATTGCAAATTTTAAAACTTATGCTGCTGATACTATGGAACACATTTACCAGAAGGTACCATTATCTGCTTTGCAGGCTCAGTTGAGGAAACAGTTATTGGTCCATCATCTTATTTTCATCACAGTGTACAAAACTCTGTGGTTGATCCTAAAAGGCTGAATCTACCCACTACTTCAATATCTTCATTGTCAGTTCTAAGGCTGATAGTTTTACCTCCTGTCATTAGCTTAGTCTGTGCTTTATATTTAATTTTAGTCCTAATTTTTCATTGTGTTCTTGACTTTTAGTCTGAGAGCTTGCAGATCCTTTGCATTTTGGCTATCAGGATAGTAACATCAGCATAGGGCAGGTTATATATGATCCTTTCTCCAGTTTAAAATCACATGCATCTTTTTCCAATCCAGCTTCCCTTAATATACATATAGAGTACAGGTTCATAAATAAGGAGAGTATGCAGCAGCCTTGACACAGTCTTTTGCCCAACCTTTGCCCATTTGCTTTGCCATGTTCTGTCCATACTGTGGCTTCATGACCTAACTTTGGCTTCTCTTGGCAATTTCCACAGTTTGTTCTGACATCTTGCTTTCTTCTCTTTCATCATATTTGTCAGTCACTTTCCATATGACTCCTTAACTACTTCTTTAAATTTATTCCATAATTCCTCTGAGTTTTTTTCAGTGAGGTTCGGGGTTCACGGCTACAAAGCAATTCATGATGTTTTCCTTGGAAATGAGAGTATACATTCAAGATCACCTTGTGGAAACAGACTGGCTTTCTTCTTTTTCTTTAGCATAACTTGGAATTTGCACATGAGCAGTTCATGATCTGTTCCACAATCAGCACCTGGCCATACCTTTGATGCTGTAATTGAGTTCTTTTACCTTCTTTTAGCAATAACACAGTAAAATGCATTTCTACATACTGTATTAAATCTGGTAATGTCCATGTATAGAGACCTGGTTTTGGTTGTCTGAAGAACAGCTATGAAGAAATCATTGGAGTGGCGGAAATTGATAAAGTCATGCTACTACTTCATTTTAATTCCTGAAGCTATACAATCCAACTACATTTTTGTCTTTCATTTTTCCACTTAGACATTCCAGTCTCCAATCACAAGCAGTACATCTTGTTGACATGTTCTTTCAATCTCAAATTGAACTTAATCAAGTCATCCACCTTCTCTTCCTCTGACCATCAGTGGTTGCAGCCTAAATTTGAGTTATCATTATATCAAATGGTTGTCCATAAAATCAGTCAATATTAGTTGATCATTGATTGCATTGTAGTCAAGTACTGTTCTTGCTATGTCCTTCATAATTATAAAAGCAACATCATTTCTTCTTTATTTTTCATACCTTAATGGTCAGCACAATGACTGGCTTGTTTAAGATGCTGGCTTGTTGGCTGGAAAGCCAGCAGACCTAGTTTGAGACCTGAGCACCACATGACAGTGAGCTCCCATCTTCACCCCAGCTCCTGCCAACCTATCAGTTCACAAGCATGCAAATGTGAGTAGATAAATAGATACCATTTTGGTGGAAAATAACAGCACTCCATGACATCATACTGGCCACATGACCACAGAAATATCTTCTGTCAGCACTGCCTTAACGGCCTTGAAACTGCCTCATATTCTGCAATAACTAGCATAGTAAAATCCACAGGGACTCCTTTACCGTTTTTACCTTTCCTGCCGCAATAACCAGCGTGACTGAAAGTGTCTGATCCCAGTTCATTCAATTCATAATTGCTTCATTTCATCTTTCACTGTGCTGAGTTTTATTGTGCCCATGCTTCCTACATGCCATGTTTCTACTATACTTCTGTGTTTGCAGTTTTGGATTTGTTTTCTTGTGTGGCAACATCAGTGACTAGATGTCCTGAAGATTTTAATCTAGCCATGTTATAAACACCATTAGTTCTCTTGAGAGATCCTCTTCTTCAGTCGCATGTTAAGGACCACCCAATCTGAAAATCCTATCATCCATGATGTGGCAAAACAGCAGGTGAGGAGAGAGCATAAAGTAAACATTAGTGCTAATAGAGCTATCACCCACAAGTGCAAAATAGATATAGTTCTTTTTAAAAAAAAAAAACACCTTTTTTATTGAGTCCCAGATATTAGTAATAGTCAGTAAAACATTGTCCTTTTCTGAATTCAGTGATGCTGTGTAATTTGGCACATTGTGAAATAGGTGAAAGTTTTCAATTTTGCTCATAGTTTATGCTGAACCAACATACTACAGAAACATGTTCTAAAATTGGTGCATATTAACTATATCAAAAGACTGAAATGGAATTCTTAACATTTTTGTGTTATAAAACAAATTTGCAAAATGGAAATACTATTTTTCTGCGTAGCTTTTTATTGACAGTAGAGTAAATGTTGGTATAATTGGAGTTGTTGTATAGTCCATGTTTGCCTCCAACTCCAGCAAAAGAATGATATATGAGTAGACTCAACTATTCTCTAAAACAGATCAACCTAGCAAAATTTGGACACAAGTAAAGATAAACAATTAAAACAATGTGTTAATTATATATGCAATTGTCAAATAAAAACCTCAACTTCAGAGAGCAAGAGATTTTGGAAAGGGGTTGCACATACTTTTATCATCTGAATTAAGCATTTCTTTCCTTAAAAGCAGGAATAAAAGATTAAAAAGAAAAGAAGAAATACCCTTTAAGCTTCAAATTCAGTGATCCAACTTCTTACATACTTCAACCAATTTTTATAATAGAAATAATTTATACTTGAAGACAGAAGTTTAGTTACAAATTAATGCAAAGTGGGAATTCATTTTTTCTTGCTGAGATTTTTTTTAAAAATATCTTCTATACCTTTTTTTGTAACTTTAAAGCAACTACAAGAAGAGGTGGTATTTTTATGAAATTCCCTGTAGATTTTTATAAGTGAAGTCTAAACTTCAGACAGTTTACAGTAAAAGCAAAGACTTTATCGAGAACTTTAAGAAATGGCAAAAAGCATTAGCAGATTGCCATCCAAAAACTGTTAATATTCAAGTGAATCTCATCTCTAAGGTTGGTAATTTCTTTTACATGAGAGTTCCAAAGAGCTACTACAAAAGGATTCAGTTAGCCTGTGAGAAAGAAGATCTCTTGAATGACAATCCAAAGGCATTTGGGTTAGCTAGAATTATAATTAGCTACCTCTACACACATAATCCTCAATTTACAACCATAATTGAGCCCAGAATTACAGTAGTACCAGTATGTTGTTGTGGTCATTAAGAGGGTCGCTATGTGACCAGACCCAATTTTATGACCTTTTTGCAGTGGTTGTTGAGTGAATCCAATAGGCTTTTTTTTCTCACCTTCCCATCGTCGTCACCCCACCCCATCCAATCCTCCTTCTTTTTCCTGAAAGAATATACCAGAAACTGCCAACGCCCACAAAAATTGTGTTCACAGAACCACAAGATGCTGCAGGCATCCATTAATGCAAGCCAAATTCCAAGCACCCAAAATGCAATCACATAACCACAGAGCCGGGTATATATCCATTGGAACTTCGAAATCATGTCATAAATACCTTTTAGGGAGCCCTTTGTAATTTCAAACAATTTCAAAGCAGTTGCTAAACAAGGGCGTATTGTAATATTTGAAGGCAGAAGTGTTTATTTACAGAATAGCTGAAGGGTCATCAGCAGATTTGCACAAAACTAAAGTTGTATATAATATATATGATTTTATTCATCTTCCAAATTAATGGATATTTAACAGGCTGTTTGATGCCTTTTTATCAAAACTCCCAAAGCTGGCATACTTAAATGAGAACTACACCGGTTTCAAAAATGCATCACTGATGCTAGTCAAGATGAAACCATATTCATGAAAACTATGAAAGCAAGTTCCTAGCCAAAACTGTTAACTAAGCTATGAAAGTGGGATCAATTTAAAAAAAAATATTTCCATGATCCCCACTTCTGGACTGGACTACCTCATTTTCACTCTCTGAATTTCACCACAGTTTATGCACTTTGGGATGCACTGAGATACGTTTACATCTCCTGGCTTGGAAACCCTAATTTCTTTCTGACCAGCTTCAGCCTTTCACTCTTACAGCTGATGCTCTCCAAACAAACTGTTTTTTATTTTGTGAATATGGCTCCCTCCTCTATGAGCAGTGTAGTGCTTATGGAGTCTCTCCTTTGGCTGTCATGAGACTTACTTGTTCTGTTTGCATTTGCAACTTAAAAAATGAGCTCCAGGCTGAGACTATAACAGAGGAATGCTTCCTGCTGTCCATCAATCTAATTTTACCAGAATACTTCTAGACTTACAGGAATCCCCATAGGAGTTGGAAACACTGATAACATGAAGATGATGGACAGTTGGAGAAAGAGTGCATTTTGCAGGATAACCAGGGGTGAATAGAGACTCTTCCTGAAATTTTCCAAGCTTTGAAATATAAGCAGAGAATCAGTAAGAAAAGAGCTGAACAGATTGGAGGAAGAGAAAAGGAATGTGTGTGTGTGTAAAACTGTGGGCTGTGGTTAAATCAGGACTGTCAAACTCTGGACCCGCGGGCCAGATGCATCATGCATTAGCCAAGGCCATGCCCAGTTTAGTGAAGGAGGAAAAAGTCCCGATACATCACGTGACACCACCATGACAATGTGAGTTTGACACCCCTGGGTTAGATGTATAGATTGCTTATGTAAGTGTGTTGGAACAATCTAGAAGAGAAAATAGATATTTTTGCTTTTCAAGATCAGAGCCATCTTCAGCTTTGCCTTTAGTCTCTTGGATAAATTACTTGTCCCCTCAGATCAGCCCTGTATCCATTCTGTGACTAGCCATATCTATCAAGGCAGCTGTTTCCCACAGGAGACCACAAAGAAATCCCTCCTTAGCCCCTTAGAAATATCTGTCCTTTAGATGCCTGTTGGCATTGTTTGAGAATAAGGGTCAAACAACATGGTACATTAACTCTGTCAGAGTGAGTTGGTTTACATTAGTGTGTGTCTCTGGGCCAGAGTGTAAGGTCATTACCTGCATGGAGGGAAGGTTTATTTCTGAAATTATTATTTTTTTACACAGGAGGTTAAGAAATACAAGACTACTTTTTTTGAACTCCCAAATTACAGTTAAGTTTAGGATATCATACATGCACCCTGAAGTGGAAGTTTAAAAAAAAGAGTGAGTTTTCAATAAAGGAGAATATTTGTAGCTAAGAGTTGAAATGAGGGGTATTTGGTGCTCTCTGAACTTCGCTTTTTTTCTTGGAGATGTTTCTTTCTCCAAAGTAGGTAACATCAGTGCTAGTCAGTAGCATGATGTTGTTACCTAGTTTGGGTAATGAAATGTCTGCAAGAAAACAACCAAGCTCAGAAAGAACCAAGGACCTCTCAGAATGAGGGTTGTGCTATACTTCTGTAGTTTAATTATTCATTCCTCCATCTTGGCTTTGATATCTATAAATGAGATTGACCTATTTACTGCTATTTTCAAAGGATGGGCGATTTCCCTTGCTATGAAGGAGTTAAACTGGTGATCCTTTTTAAACATGTCTGTCCTTGGATGCAATTTGAGCTAACCAATAAGTCAAGTTTCTTTTGGGCCACAGTGTGCTCGATTAGAAGGTAGCTCAATTCTGTATATTCCTTGCGTGATTTTCATTCATTTTCCATGCCTCACAACATTCAAATTAGACCACTGCCAGGATCCTAGTCTTTGAGGGCAACTCAGAACTTCAGATTGTAAAACGAAGAACTTATGGTTGAAATGCTTCCTCCCACCCCGTTGTTAAAACTTCTCTCCAAATACAGAGTTAATCTTAACTTTAAAACCTTTTGAACTGTGTAAATAAAGTATCCCTAAACACATCCTTAAACAAACATGAGCAATGCTTTGTCAGAGATGAGACAGGTAATAATAAAATGCCGCCAAAAATTTACCTGATTTAGGTAAGGGAAAACACCTGCATAACCTATGATGGCTGCTCGATGTTCATTACTATTTGGAAACACTGTTTGTATATTTCAGGAAGTTCTGGACTGCCTCTTGTGTAGCAGTCTCCCAAGAGAGGAAACCCCTAGATCATTTTATCTGTTCAGTTTCATTTTTAATTTATTGATTGAAAAGATTTAGCTGTCTGTTCATCATTGTAGTATTTCACCTACTATGCAACCTGCTGGGAATAGCTGTGATACAGGAAGCATGTAGATAAAATAGAAAGCTTCTATGATTTGAAGTATTTATTAAGAAAATTCTCCCAAGGTTATGTGCAGCTGATCATTTGAAAAGATAATGTATCGGAAAAATATTTTTGTGTCTTCTATAAAAAGAATACAAAGATAACAGATAATCAGAGTTGGAAGGGACCTTGTAGGTCATCTAGTCCAACCCCCTGCCCAAGCGGAAGATCCTACACCATTTCTGACAAGAGTCCAATCTCTTCTTGAAACACTTTAAGGCACTTAAATATAAAACATTAACATTTACAAACTGTTTTCTCTGACTTGGTGGTGGTACTTACAATGCCATGAAGACCTGTTAATTTTTTCAGCCCTCACTATTTTCCAGCTGGACACATCACAAAACTCTTGCTCAAATTGACCAAAGTTTATTTTTATTTTTCAAACATGTTCTTTATTTAGCTTACAGGCACCTGACTTCAAGGTCTTTCAAATGTTTGACATCTTTTTTTAAAATACAAAAGTAGGCCAGATTATGTAAATAACATGTACAAACAAGAGGAATTGATCTACTGCTAATCAAGATAACAGTGGAAGCATAATTGAGCTAAGCACAAAACCTTTTTTTAAGATAATCTCATAAAGATGCAAACTTTGGAATAAATATTCCTTTTTTTATTGCAATTTTGTGATTTGGACTGACTTCTGTTCATTTATTTGGTGCCTCTAAGTTATTGTTGGATCCTCTCACTGGACTAGGCCCTGAAGTTTTCTTGGCAAAGATGTCCAGAAATGGCTTCCTAAGAGGCTGAGAGAAAGTGAACTGACCAAGGTGACCCAGCTGGCTTTGAGTCTAAAGCAGGATTAGAATTTTCCCATTTTCTAGCCTGGGGCCTTAACCACTACATTAAATTGGCTCTCTTATTCACTTTGCATTATTTAACATTATCCTGGATAATTGAAACTGATTTCTTAAGCAGACTCCCATATATTGTAGTGTGCTCTCCCCGCTTCCCCACCACCCCCACCACCTTGGTGTATAGGTAATGTGTATTATCAGAGCTCATAGGACTGGAAAAACATAAAAGAAAGGCCTATATGCTCTTACTTGATTCTTACCTTGTATGCAAATCTGAATATAATGTTCAGGTATTCAAAAGAGCAACCAGCTATTAATACAGCTTGAATCTTCTGCAATCAGCTGATTTCTGGATTTGATATGGAAAGACTATTGTGGGGGCAAATTACAGAATGTAAGGAAATACTTTCAAGGAATGAAAATCAGACCCAGTGCTGTGCCCCTGTCAGGACCAGCAACTACAGAGACATTGAAAACTACTCTGTCACAGAAGAGACTCCATCCCAGCTCAAGAATACAAGAGGGAAATAACACTGCATTGTTGTATACTGCTTTTTAAAACTAAGCTTCAGTATAGAAATAAAAATACATCCATGTGCTTTGGGCTACCCCAAAACTATTTAATATCATTTCAGCCTAAGGCTCTAATTTCTCTTAAAAATGCCAGAACATTGTGGTAAACCACATATCCAATCCTGCACTAGTTAGTGAACTTGTCTACATATTGCATGGTTTGGGCAACCTTGATTTGTTGATTAAATCCCAACTGACTGTGTGTAAACAATGTGCTAAACAGTATTCCATGACTTACCAGCCATCGTAACAGAGCTGCTCCAGTATTAGGCCAAAATAAACCATATTATGACTGACCAACCAGACTGAACTGTGTGGCTGGTCTGTTCAGGAATTAACCCCAAACATAGCTGTTCCTGGTATGTAATAAGAAACTGCATAAACTTTGAAATTTGTGCTTAGCTAACACTGACAAAGGGTTGATTTTTGTGGCGCAGGGTGAGAGTTCTTTTTTATTTTCTGTACTATTGAAAAGCAAGGTTTCCTGTGCATAGATGACAGGCTTTGAGGTGTGTAATCACCAGTGCTTAGAAATATATTCTGTCTGTATATTATTTATTTATTTATTTATTAAATATATATACTATCCATCTCACTGTCAAGCAACTCTAGGCGGCTTACAACATCATAAGAACAAAACTACAAGAACCTTAAAACGTGCAAACATTAAGAATGAACAAAAATTAGGTAAATTAAGAACCAGTACACAAACCAAGTGGATGTGGGGTTGTCGTCTTAACCCACTAATCCAACTCCAGCTTTAAAGCTCCGGTTGGGGCCCCAGGCCAATTGGCCAAGCCAGGTTTTGAGGCCTTTTCAGAAGGCCAAGAACATGGGGACCAAGCTCAGTCTCAAGGGCACAACGTTGCAGAGGGCAGAAGCCATGGTAAAAGTAAAATCAGTAAATAGTAAAAGTAGTCTTGCATCTGCAGAATTCGAGGTGTTACAGTAGAAATCCCTTCCCTGAGATTTTTAAAATAATTAGTGTCCCATCTACTGTTTTTTCTAAATATCAGAGATCCTGTGAAGGAAACCAAGTTGGAATGGCATATGTTTACTGTAATTAACCTCCCATAGAATTAGGAGGGAACATATGTTGAACATGCACGTAATTAGGCAAAATCTAAATGTTTTAGACTAAAATGTATGAAGAGAGAAATAGGCACTCTTCCTATCATAGAAAGCAGTCTGTAAGCATAATGGTCCACATCACCATATCTAAGGTCAGTTTTTGTATATTTAAACAGAACATTGTTTAATTGTGGGGCAGTGAGCCATCTGATGACTCATGTCATAGTAATGTGACCTGTGTCTTTTGTGTTTATATAGTTCCACGGGTGGGACAAGAAGGTGAAAGATCACAGACAGACAATGACTGGATGGTGGGAAATGGAAGGATTTATTTATTTATTAGTTGCAAACAGCTGGAAGTGTGCAAATGACCAGCTGTCTGCAAGGTGTATAAATCCTTCCATTCCCCACCATCCAGTCACAGCTGAAGAAGCTTCTTAGATGAGAATAGATTTTGATACCTTGGATACAAGTCTACCCCTTACAAAGGCATGAAAATTGGGATATAAGCAACCAATAAAAATATTTCTGCCTGATTTTGTTTGATAAATATTGCACAAGGCTGTGTAGTTTGGCATTCATTCATTCACTTTTCCACAAACAAGAATTACCCCCCCCCCCAAACACACATATGAGCAAACAATTATATTAATTTAACTATTCTTGTTTGTAGAGAAATGAATGAATGAATGCCAAACTGGCCTTGCCTATGGAGATTCTCAGTTATCCCATGGTTATCCTAAAAGTGCTTTTTCAAGAGGCAACTGGACTTTCTGATTTTTCTTTGAAGACGTTTCACTTCTCATATATCAAAGGAGTTTTCTTCTGGGAAGTCTGAATTAGAGAAGGCATGAATATAGACTTCTGTCATTGTGAATCTTAAAACACATGGTGCCATCTACTGGGCATATCAATGTAGACAACATGTATCTATGATATACTGAGATTTTGAAAATTAATTGATACTTTGTGATAGGATCAAAGGCAAGAATAACAGCCACAGGTTGAAACTGAAGTCATACCAATTTAATATCCATTGTACAACATTTGCAAAGTAAATTTCTCTGTAAATCTCAAAATAAAGCTTTAAGATAACTTTCTACTGTTAGGTATTCAAAACCAATGGTTATGATTGATAACCATTAAAAAAAACCCTATCCTCCATGAATTTGTGTAGTTGTATTTTGTTTAAAAAATATCTAAATATATAAACAAGAACCTGTCACTATATGACATGGTAATAAAACTTAATTATACCCTCAGCTATCACATAACAGATAATTAGAGTTGGAAGAGATCTTGTTGGTCATATAGTCCAAGCCCACGCCCAAGTGGGAGACCCTACACCATTTCTGACAAATGGCAGTTCAATCTCTTCTTGAAAGTCTCAAGTGATGACTCTCCCACAACTTCCAAAGGCAAGCTGTTCCATTGGTTGATTGTTCTCAGTCAGTCAGTTCACATATTGATCAGACATTGTAGGGTGATTCACCTCTTTATTTTAAGAGCTTTGCATGTCTCAGGTTGGTATATAAGCTAGCACAATGAATGTAGTCTTTTGTTGATCAGACTAGTTGGCCTTTTCTACATTTTTCTCCCTCCCTGTGCATATTTTTGTGACATGGAGCAACCCAATTTCAAAAATATAATGCCACCTACATATTCATTTTCAGAATTTTCTATTATTTCATTTACTTGTTAATCAATACTGCAGATTCAGCTGACATTTTTAATGAACTATCTATCTATATTCCCAACATTTTTTTTCCAGAGTAGTCTCTAAGAGGATGTAAAATATCCATTGTGTTATTCTGCCATCTTCTGAATGTCCTTCATGTATTTAGATTTTTGCTTTGGAATGCTTTCAATTTTCCTCTAAATCAGACTTTTTAAAGCATCAGGGTACCCAGTTTCAATAAGGCTGTTTCAGAATAATAGCAGCATAGTTCCTTTATGAAAACGTGTATTACTAATGACAGAAAGTGTTTTCTTCATGAAAAACAATGATAGCAATAAAGTAATACGTTAATATTTTATCAGACTTGGTATTTAATTTTGTATGAATCATTCTTTTATTAGAGAAACTGCCTTGACTTTCTTACCACCCAGGATCATCTGATTATAGTGGTAGAAAAAATATTGCTAATAATTGAATAAATACATTTTATCATAACATAGAAGAGCATGAATGCGTGAACAAAATAAATATTCAGGATTTGTATCAGCATCTGAATCTGCCATGGAAGGCTTTACATCTTAATCTGATGATTTATTTGCTGGCTGTCAAATTAGATGATGTATGGTTTCATTGATGTAGAAAGAAGTACAACTAAATTCAACAATTAGCATAACAGATAATATAAGGTCAGTTAAGGAAAAATGGTTTTTATTTTAGGATTATTCTTTAGTATAAAATATAAAGTATTATTCTTTATACTTTTAATTAGCATCCGTTCTTTGAATTGGAGTCTGTACTTTGAGAACATGAAAAATCTCATTTATCTGCACCAAGCTGTTTGTATTAAATAGTCTTGCTGGTTTTATTGTAAAATAAAACAATAATAGTTATAGTGGCTATTTCTTAAAGTTGCCTACAATGCAGAAGTTAATATTTGAACTATATTCAACTATGTTATTTGAATAAAAGAGAATTATTCCAAGGAACCTGCTAAATTCTTTGTTAAATAAGCAGTCTGCCTTTTGCTTTGTTTTACCTCAGGTGAAACTTCCATTTCCTGTAGATCAAATCACAGATCTTCCAAGAAATGATTTCCAGATGATGATAAAGATGCACAAATTAACCTCAGAGCAATTGGAATTTATCCATGATGTTCGGCGGCGCAGTAAAAACCGAATTGCTGCCCAGCGCTGTCGCAAGAGAAAACTGGACTGTATTCAGAATTTAGAATGTGAAATTCGCAAATTGGTAAGCCTAAAGAAATATTAAATACCATTATTTATCAAATATCTCACCTTATACTGATCATTAACCCAATTTAATAAAATCCATGTAATCTATTTTGCCTTTTCTTTATAATTCATACAAAATATTGAGACTTATTAAATATGTTCTATCTTCTATTTAATACACTCCAGATTCTCTTAAACTTGAACAAAATGCATCAAGTACCTTCTGATCATATTTAGGGTTGATTGAGTCCAGGTCAACTGCTTAAGATTGTATGGATCGAATGTTCCCCTAATAATTCATAGCTTTTCTAAAGACAATTCTGTCATATCTGTTCACAAACATGTATTTATTGACTTGGCTTCTTCTCTTTCCCTGAGCCTAGTCCTTTTTTCTAGTCCATCATCTGTTCATATTATATGTGTGTTTTTAGTTGCTGAATGTTGCCTCAAGAGAAGAATGGCTCTTTATTTTGTTCAAGATTAGTTCTTCCAATCCGTGGTTCTCCTGTTAATATGAAGGTGTATTATCTTATTTCCTGCCTTTGCTTTTCCACTATCTAGTGATACACTTCAGACTTCCAGCATCTCATTCTGGATAACGTGCCAATCAATTAAGATCTGATTTCGAAATTCTGAAGCCTGATGTGCCAAACCTCTCTTTAAAAAACAATTGCTGTTCTGTATTTCACAGGTTTGTGAGAAAGAGAAGCTTCTGTCAGAAAGGAATCAGCTGAAAGCATGCATGGGAGAATTATTAGATAATTTCTCCTGCCTTTCTCAAGAAGTATGCCGAGATATGCAAAGCTCCGAACAGATCCAAGACCTTCACCGATACTGCCCTGTGCTCAGGCCTATGGATCTTCCAACAGCAGCTAGTATCAACCCTTCATCAGGTGGAGTGGAGCAAAATGTAGTGACATCCCAGTGCATTGGAGAAGGCTTGCAGTGCTGTTCAGAACAAAGCCCAGTGCAGCAGCTGGGAGCCCACTGGCTACCCAACAACATTTCTGACAAATGTGCTGCAAGAGGACTGGATGGAGCTGACCAAGTTACTTATTCTGAGCAGGAGCTCCCTCTGGAGCAGAACAACCAAGCGGTGACCATGGATTTCTGTCAGGAAATGACAGATAAGTGTACAACAGATGAGCAGCCTAGGAAGGAGTACACCTAGTGTTTGGTATACCTTTTACATCACACTTAGCAAGGTCTCTTCAGTCAGTCAGTCAGTGGCCACGATCATTTGTTGTCTATATTGAACAACATACTTGGTGCACACTACAGTGGTCTTAGCAGCAATACTGTTTTTTAAATATTCCATCCTCTCTACAAAGCAGGAGTTTAACTTCTTCACTATGGTGCTATCCCATGCTCAGGCAGGGGAACAAAGCAGTGGCAACACTGTCTGATTCTTTTTTTATTGTTGTTGTTGTTGTTATTGTTACTGTATTTTAATTTCAATATTCAACAGGGATGGACATAACACCTCTGAGGACCCAAACGCAGCTTTTTCTCAGTGGCCCATGTCACAAAACCCTAACTCAGGAATTTCCTCTGAATGTTCAATTTTTCATTGAAGACAGCTTCTTTACACATCAAAGTTTTATAGCTAAACTGTACATATATACATATATAGTATATATAAAAATATATATCCATATGCAAAAAAAAAAAAAAACCCTGCATGGCTCATAATTTCCTCATGAAAACAACTGGAATTTTAAATTTCTATTGTATACAAAATTCCAACATTCCTTTCTTGGTCTATGCTAGAAGTAGCTTGTATATGTTTTAATATTTTCCCCCGCCATTCCACTGTTCAGCAATATCATCTAGTTTGTACTTTATTTATAAAGTTTCACTGTTGGAAACTTTTTTGAATTTTTAATCTGGGACAGTGTTTGTGGCACCCCTAACTTTTTGTGCCCATATGAGCAAAATGGATTTTCTTCTTATCTTTCTCACAGATACTGTATAGCAATGGTCAATTTTGCCACTTGCACTGAGTTTTGGATCAAACCTCATTTCATAAATGAAGTTGTGACTTCGGTATATTTCACATATTTTATACATTGCTTTTTTATTATTATTTTTTAATTCAGCAAACTAAGAAAAACAAACCTCAGGAGTTGATTATGTAATGAATTATTAGTCTTGCCAAATATGGAATTCCTCTTAATAGTGTGAATTGGGCATTTTTTGTATTTATCTTCATTTATCTCTCTCCCCCCCCCCCCCAAATTAAGCCAAATGGTAGAGTGCAGTGATTCTCAACTTGTGGTCTGTGGATCGCTGCGGGCCTGCTATGTCATTACAGGTGGTTATGAAGGCTTGAAGAATGAGTTAAATCTTCTGATTTAAATCATGAGTTAAGTCTTGGTGGTCTGTGGTCATAGTCTATGGCCACAAAAGGTATTTAAAAGGTATGTGTGGTGAAGAAAAGATTGAGTGTATATTACCAATGCTGAGAACTAAGGCAGCTTTCCCCATGTTGGATATAGTGACTGGAAATAGTGAAAGTTGTGCAGTGCAACTGAAGGATACCAGGCTGAGGAAATATGGTGTAAGGCAAAATTGCATAGATTCAGTGGCTTCATGTCAATCAGCAAAGCTTAAATCAAGGCCTCCACTTCAGAACTTAACTTGTGTAACTAGTGTTTATTTTTTTTTGCCGATGGTTCTACTGGCTTCGCTGTATAATCCCCCTTAACGCTGCCTTAACACAGATGCCGATTGCAGTGATATATTAGGATTTATTATTCAGGCCTGTTACTGGCATCAGCTCAACACTGCTGATTCAGTTGCTCTGAGAAATGAAATTCAGTGTCCATTCACCAGAATGGCAGGGTACAGAGAACCCCAGGGTACAGAGAACCAGCAATCATGAATCTTAAAAGGTTGAAAAATATCATCTATTGGCAACAATAGAATACTGAGCAACATAGAAGACATGAAACATGAGTGCAGGAATAGCTGCAAAAATATTGAAACCTAGGTAATCCTTGACTTATAACTGGTCCTCATATAACCATGGCAACATCCCCAGGATCACATAAACAAAATTTGGGCACATGGTAACCAGCATGTATTAACAGTGGCTGCAGGGTCTTGAGGTCACATGGCTTGCCATTTCCAACCTTGCCAAGGCACCTCTGACAAGCAAAGTCAATTGGGGAAGCCAGATTCGCTTAATGATTGTATCATGCGCTTAACATCTGAGGTGATTTGCTTCACAGCCATTTCGTTTAGCAATGGAAATTCTGGCCCCAGTTGTGGTTGT
This sequence comes from Hydrophis major, assembly GCA_033807585.1. Classification (NCBI taxonomy): domain Eukaryota; kingdom Metazoa; phylum Chordata; class Lepidosauria; order Squamata; family Elapidae; genus Hydrophis; species Hydrophis major. The sequence continues at coordinate 292,105,590 of CM066328.1, read as the reverse complement.
AAATTGAGAACAACCTGTATTAAAAAAATCACTCAACTCTATGCTTCCAAACATAACTACTCACACTCATGAAAACATCTTTCCTATTGAAGTATTGTACAGGTAATCCTCAACTTACAACGATTTGTTCAGCAAACCAGGTCCTCCCCACCTCCTGAGGCACCCCATGCTCTGCATAATGCCTGCAGTGAAAAGAGCCATGAGAAGAGTGGGTGTCTTGCTTAAGGACAGCAACAATTTAATTCTGGACTCAACTGTCGTAAGTCAAGGAGTACCTGTAAGTGGAAATAGCAATAGCACTTAGACTTATATACTATTTCACAATGCTTTGCAGCCCTCTCTAAGTGGTTTACAGAGTCAGCATATTGCCCCCAACAATCTGGGTCTTCATTTTACCCACCTCGGAAGGATGGACGGCTGAGTCAATTTTGAGCCTGGTGATCAATGACAGCTGGCAGTCAGCAGAAATAGCCTGCAGTACTGCATTCTAATCACTGCGACACCACGGCACTTCAGAAATCATCTGAAAGGAGCATTTATGTAATTTCAATGCATACCAACAAGATTTATGCCAAATATTTGTTTTTGATTGATTCCGTCCTTCTGTTTTTAAAGCTTACATTTTACTTTCACTGGGCTGTATACTAAAATGGCATTTGATCACTTACTGTTTGGTACTGTTTATTGTGTATTAGTCCTGAATCACTGCACACAGTGTCGATGTAGACAGCTTTTCTGTATACCGTGGACAACACATTCCTCAAAGATACTGTTTACATGAGTGACAGTCCCTCACTCAGCAAAGCTACATTATTTTTCCAGCAGAGGAATCCACATCTTTTTCCAAATGTGGGGTACACAAACAGCCGATCCTGTTTCTGAAATAGACGCCACATTCATTATACTCTTCCTGCCAACTAGGAAGTAGATATACTGCATATTCCACATTTATTGACTGAAAAGAGTGGGGGGCATCCCTATGTCAGATGGAGATACTATATGTTTAGCATATATTATTTAAATATTAAGCATTTGCATAAAACAAATAACTAACTCTCCATGTATAACTAACTCTCCATATATTTATCTATGGCATATGGATACTAGTTCAAACTGTAGAATAATGTTTTAGATAGGGACTTATTTTGAAAATATAACTTTATACTAGAAGCTTTCAAATAAAATATTTGGGGTGAGGAATTATGTCAATATGAAGGGTAGGCTTTGTAATTCAGTTGATGTTGCAGAACCCTTGGTTGCTTTTCAGAGTGATACAGTCAGTGATGGAAGCTAAGAATTCAAGCAACATGTGAATTTTTCACAGCAATTGAGAATAATTCATTTTTTATCCTATTGGCAGTATTGTTCAATACTTTTTTTTCTTTTAATATTTGTTAAGTGACCTCTAAGTTGTGGGTATACAATTCCCACAACTTAGTTGTGGGTATACAATTCAGGACGTTCCAGATGGAGAACTCCTTTTTACTGCCCATCGCTATTTGACTATTTTTTACCTTTTTCTTCTGAACAATGAAAGAAATGGTAGGAAGGGAAAATTAAAAAAAAAAAAAACAGAAAACTTGATTGTACATAGAGATTCCCTCATTTCAAATAAAATTTCATAAGTAGGGCTAAGTAGTTGCAAAATAAAAGTCTCATCTGGCAGCATCTCACACTAGATTCTAACCACTTGATATAGAGATTTACTATTAATACCAACTCACGTGCAAATGGTACTTTTGACCTCATTTTATTGGTTTACATGTAATGGACAGAACATGTTCTACAGTTATTCGCTCACTGATTCAGAGCCTTTTTCTCCTACTTCTCCTTCTCTACCTCCACTTCTGATTTTTTTTTTAAATCCACTGCCCTGTTGTTTCAACCTTTTTGCTTTCGTTATGTTTGCCTCTTCATTTAGAAGTGACTGATGTATATATTAGCTTCATTGGACTATCTATTGTTTTATGGTTTTTCAGAATCACGTATGACTCTTGGGTTAACTTCTTAGGAGAATTACTTTCAGAACTGGACCCAAATTGAGACATTTGAACTGCATTAGGGTGGGCGGGACAGAACTGACCAAAAATTTTATTTTTAGATAAAAGTAAGCATGCATTGTAGAGGGGCAAAGAGCGGTATTGACTGTTAAGTGATGAAGGAATGAATGAATGTGAGGGCTTGTTTTTATGTTCCCATGCTAGTCAGTGGCTGCTTCTGCACTGAGCAAGGGATATGCAAAGAATATATATTTGGCCCTGTCCAGTCTGCATACTCTCCTTTTAATTTGCCTTTGCTGTGCTTTCTATTGCCAGAAAACTTATTTTATTTAGGCATCTTCTTTTTGTCAGGTGAGTATTTACACATAAATAAATATTTACGTTTGCTAGGGGGTGCCTTGAATAAAGTTGAAGTTCATTAAAACCTGATTCTGGAACAAAAAGGCTAGACTTTTTTTAAAGATTCAGTCAGATTCCCAAAATATTCTGATATTTATGTCCTAGGCCTAATATACGATGACTCAAGCATCAAAGTTTGATGCTGTAGTATAAAACTATTATATATTACAGTTAAATTATTTGAAGTGTTTCTAAGAAATATATGCTGCTTTTTTAAAGATGCACTTTTTTTGGATCTAATCCATCTATTTTTATTCCCAAGGAAGTAAAAATTGGAGGAAAAAAATGGAATACAGAAGCCACTGTGATCAGTATTCCAATTTTTGTCTCTTGAAAAAAGACAATAGAAGCTATCTAAACTTAATAAGGTCAATTCAGCTGCTGACAGTGTAGCAGCTGAATATTACATTCAGCTTATTGCAATATCATAAAAATTTAAAGAATATTATAGGGAGTTTTAAAGAAAAGTGTTTTTGAATGCTCAAAAATACTGCATTCAATAATTGTAGTTATTCCCATTTATACATCACTGTGATGTGAAAAGCCGCATGGGTGGAATTTCAGGTGATTTTTTTTCATTTTTAGCTCTCTTTTTCTTCTTCCCTAAATAGAACATAACTAACCTCACAGCAACTGGTTAAATTTATTTTTTTATCTTTGGTGTGCCAGTCAATCTTTATGACCTTTAGTATAGGTTAATCTAATTCTGAAGCCTGTTAGTCTTTTTCTTTTATTGGTGACCTATACATCTTGTATGTTCCTATTTCAAAACAAACCAACAGGCAGGTTTAGCCTCTCCCCGAGCTACAAATATTCTCTATAATTTCTAACAGGTTTAGCCTACACAGATAACAGTATCCTTTGAGCAGCAGGCTAGTAAGTAGTTTTGTGAAGCCTATGCAAGCATGAAATTCTCAACAATCTAGCTCAGACCAATGACTCCAAGAGGCAGTTTTCACGCACACAAAAGATCAGGATTTGTGTTTGTTTGATCGCTTATTTCACTGCCATCTCTAAATGTACATTTAAAAAGTTTGAGTTAGTGAAGACAGATAAGAAAGGATGTTACTTGATGTAGCCTTAGGAAAGCTCTGCTAAAAATGTGGTAGCTAATTTCTATCTACAATATAAAATCAGTATGTGTAATTTTGCTTGTTTATATTATGTATATTTATAATTGAATTATTTTGTGACACAGGCATCAAATAATGCTGCAGAATACAGTTGTACATATGTTAAATCCATTCAAACAATGTTTATGTATATTAAAAAAATCTATAGTTTGGTGGATTGTAGACTACTAATAAATTATTATAACTTTCTCTGGAAGTTAGAATGTCATTGCTTGCCGTGTAAAAGAATTACAGTATTTTCCTACACTCCACCAATATTATATATAGATAGATAGAGAGATATCAGAATAAAACTAGTGATACGTATTTGTTTTTAAATTATAATGCTCATGTGGTTCTACCATTGTGATGAAAGCCACTTTTTCTAGTGGGGAGTAATTATTCAAATTTCTTCAAACTGAAAAAAATAGATAACTTTTTATTATCAATGCCTCACTAATATCAGCTCTTTTATATATAGGTCCAGTTTACATAATGTTTAAACACCTATGCAGTGTAATAAAATAAATTATATGAAAGTTTGTTCAGCTTGACCCTATGCATGTTTACTCGAAAGTAAGTCTCACTGAGTTCAATAGAGCTTCTACCCGGATAAGTGTGCATAGGATTGCAGCCTTATAAATAATAATAATTTTTTAAAAAAACTTTAAGGAGTTTGATGAAAATCCATTTCTCTCATCATTCAAAACTTGAAATGGTTCAAGCGATTTTGAAATCAGTGATCCATTTAACTTTGAAGGCAGTCAGGATTAGAAACTTCCCTGTTTTCTGGTTTAACAGGTGAATTCACAACTGAGGAGCCAGGCTGAATTTCTGGGTTATCCACACATTTAGAGTTCAGTGCTTTGTTGATAATGAGTATGAGTTCTTGTGCATTTACAGTTATGAAAAGGATAAGGCATTCTTCAAAAACTTATATTTAATACTTGTGCGATATATATATATATATATATATATATATGGCATTCAGCTTTGTTTGGGTATTTTCCCACGTCATTGTAGTTGTTCTTTTAAAGTTGTAGCAACGTTTCAGCAGAATCTCATCTGCCATCATCAGGCTTCTGTATAGTGTTCATCTGTGAGACAAAAGTCTGACTCACAGATGAACACTATACAGAAGCCTGATGATGGCAGATGAGATTCTGCTGAAACGTTGCTACAACTTTAAAAGCACAACTATAATGACATGGGAAAATACCCGAACAAAGCTGAATATCATACATATATATATAGCCTGATGATGGCAGATGAGATTCTGCTGAAACATTGCTACAACTTTAAAAGAACAACTACAATGACGTGGGAAAATACCCAAACAAAGCTGAATGCCATACATGTAAGTACCCACGAAAACTTAAGAAAACAAATATATATATCTTAAGTTTTCGTGGGTATTTATATATATGGTATTCAGCTTTGTTCGGGTATTTTCCCACATCATTATAGTTGTGCTTTTAAAGTTTTAACAACGTTTTGGCAGAATCTCATCATCAGAATCTAAGCCTGATGATGGCAGATGAGATTCTGCCGAAACGTTGCTAAAAATTTAAAAGCATATAATGACGTGGGAAAATACCCAAACAAAGCTGAATACCACACACACACACACACACACACACACGCACACATATGTGGATCTTTGGTTATTCGGGTTTTCTCCGCATATGATTGGAAGTATCTCGGCAATGTTTCGATGAAGTCTCATTCATCATCTTCAGGCTTGTTCTTCAGCTCTGTGCTTCTCACTCTGAGAAGTGAGAATGAGACTTCATCGAATGAGACTTCATCAAAACGTTGCCTAGATACTTCCAATCTTATGCGGGAGAAAACCCGAATAACCAAAGATCCACATACAAATACCCGCGAGAACCTCAGAAAACAAATATAAATTCCACTCAGTACTTTGGAGCTCTCTGGATGCTGATTTTTGCCATTCAGTTCAAGGCTCATCTTTAATTACAAGGGTGAAGAAATCCCCCGAGAGTTTGTTCCAGAACCAGTGGGATACAAGTGCACCTCTACTATCTATGCCTTACAAACTTCAGAGGCCATATTCAAAACAGGGTTTTATCAGTGTATGCAAGGGGATGCAACCCCTCTCCTCTTCCTCCCCAGGTCAGACAGTATGGACAGTTCTCACACATATCTACCTGTATAATCTTCTGTACCTCTCATAACTGGTCAATGACTGTAACAAGTTGCATCAGGTGTTTTTCTATATACTTTTTACACAGATTCTATGTGATTAATGGAACTTAATTCAATGCATCATTTTATTGTACTAGTTCTTACGCTTGTCTATTATTTTTTCTAGGTGACTGTGGTTTCTTGTGATTTTTATTGTATAAATGAAATGGCTGTTGATGCTTATTCCTTGTTACTAAGAATTTTTATCTTTTTGGAAAAAAAAAACAGCATTGCTATCTATGAACTAATAAATTTAAAGACTTCAGTTACTCATTGTAAATACAGTATTGTGCAAAAAAGTTTTTTTCCATTCATTTGAATTGATAGTGTTAACTGAATTTTGTCTAGACACCATTTCTGTTGATGAAATAAAGACATACCAATATGTATTGTAGCAGTGTCTCTGGCGTCTGAATTTAATGTTAGGGAAAAAAATTAAAAACAGCCTCAAGTCAAGGTCATCTGGTAGCTATATAGACAAAACTATGCAGTCATAGTTGGCGGTAATGTGGAAATGACTTGCTATTATTGTACTTTTTACTGTAATATCTCTGATTAGTTTTTGTATTTTATCCATTGCAGTTTCTCATCCCAGTACCTGAAGTCAAAACATCCTTAATCCATTCAAGGTACTGACATCTGCTGAGACTTAACAGTATTAAATTGGCTTAAAGGACTACTTGAAACAGACAATGTTTTTTTCCTTGCCTGACATTCTGAAGATAGGGTCCAGATGTTCTCCAGTTAGTTACTTGTGTAACTGCCCACGTGAGTAGATTTTCATGTTAAGCTAGAAACCATGGTGTGATGAGCAAATAAAGTAGTCTTTAAACAAAACACCATCTCAGAAGTAGCATAATATGAAAACATTGCCTATAGCAATAGCACTTAGACTTATATCTGCTTCACAGTGCTTTATAGCCCTCTCTAAGTGGTTTACAGAGTCAGCATATTTTCCCCAACAATCTGGCTCCTCATTTAATTGACCTCGGAAGGAGGGAAGACTGAGTCAACTTTGAGCCAGTGAGACCTGAACTGCCAAACTGCTGGCAGCCAATGATCAGCAGAAGTAGTCTGCAGTACTGCATTCCAACCACTGCACTACCACAGCTCTGATCTTTGATAGCTGTAGCTGTTCTGACATGTAGGACATCTGCAGAGAGGAATTGGTTAAAAAAAAACCAATTATAGTTGCCATTTTGTTTTATTTATAACTCACACATACACACCCTAGTATAGAACCTACAGGCAAATATAGAAACCAGGTAACATTTTTTCTCCCAGTGATATTTCCATTCATTCTTATAAACATTTTCTGATAATTCGTTTATGTTGTAGTTTTACCTGCAATCTCTTGTTATCACAAGAATTGACCAATGACCTCACTCAGTGGTCTTTCCTGTATAGGCAACCTCTAGGTATTGATGACAATTGGGACTTCGAATTTCTATCACTATGCAAAGTGGTCATAAAACACAATGTCATATGATTACAGCATCACTTAGCTAAAGCAATCCCACAATCCTGGTTGCTGTCATAACCGCAGGACCATGTGGGTCATTAAGTGAGAAAAGGCAGAAGTCCTGGGCAAATAGACTGGGGTGGGTGAGTCAGTACTGTAAATGAGGATTACAGGGGGGGAGGGGGAGACTACCACAAACATGTGCTCCAAAGTGCAGGTGTTTACATGAGTGACTTGGGAAAGGGTACCGTAGGCAGGCACTACAGAGCATGAGTGGGCACACAGATGGCATGGGAATGGAGGTGCCATGGACAGTTGCTATGGGGCATGGGTTGGTGAAAAAGCAGCTTAAGTGGGAGTGACTTCTGACTTCTTGCCAGCTTTCTAATTGACTTGTCTCATGGCAGGGAATGTCAGAAATCACAATTACCTGTCCATGGTTTGCTGCAATGTTGTAATCATGACCCAGGGACCATGTGATTGGATTGCAATCATGTGACCACCGGGATGCTTCAGTGAAAGGAACCAACATAGGTGCCCCTCAGTCAGCACCATCATAACTTTGAACAGTCACTGAATGACTCTGGTTTTAGCCTGAGGACTACCTGTAGAAGTTAAGCAGGAGGAGCAAAATAGGGAACCCTGAGGTACTCCACAGGTGAGGGACCATAAGCACAACTTCAGGTCTAAAGCACTCCAGGAGGTGCTAGTTATATCCGTCTTCACCAAAGGCCCACTGCTGAATCCTTATCCATACCGGATCCAGCAAGTTACCTCATTGGTAGGGCAGATGGACCCAAAAATAATTTTCTCCCTTCATACTTTGCTGCTGTTTCTCTAAAGACGCTGCTTGTAGCTATGTATCAAGATTAGGCTAACCTTACTCATTTTGAACAGGCTCTGTGCTACAGTTGGTGGCTGTACTTAATCAACCAGAGAAGCTAATTAGGGTTGGCCCTGATTAGGGGCTTAGATGTAAGAACTCCTGGGAAAAGAAGAGTTGAATAACTAGATTGGGAAGTCAGAAAGAAGACAGTGGCCAAAGACTTCAGTTAATGCCAAGAAAATTCCATGCTCAGGAGTTGAGTTCATTTCCAAGGAAACTTTATTTTTTTTAAGATGTTACAGAATTGTATTATTTTCTAATAGTAATTTAGCAAACAAAACAAATACTCTGCAATTCTATGCACACTTCATTTGGAAGTTAATTCCCACTGATCTATTTTCAAGCAAATATTCATAGGACCAAAGCTGCATACTGTATTGCTTTCTAAATTGTTTGAACAAAAATGGACTTCTGTTGCTTTTTATTTAACTCTTGATCTTTCCATAGTGGATGATCACACATTTTGTACATTTTGCTGTGGTTTTTGAATTGCAGTTGCTTGATTTTTTTTAAAAAAAGGTTCAACAAACTTGATTTTATAAATCAAGTTCCTATTTTGTTTTTGTTTTTTAAATAATATATTCTTCTCAATACTATAATGGATGAGAATTCTATGGCCTGTTTTTCAGTATCTGCTGGCATATACAATAATTGCCTGACAATTGTATGTAAGAATAACCAGGCATTCAGCTTTTCCCATTAAGCACATTATTTAAAGAATGGGAGGGGGAAATCAGAAGGATATGTATCCTACTTTACTTGTCGGTTCACAGATAACACTTCTTTACATGTTCTAATTAAAAGCTGAAGGTTGCACCATGGCTCTCGTTTACAGGAAATCAGCTTTAATCACAGGTAACAAGGCATAAAATTGCAATACTGTAAACTTAATTGTGAGGAGGAATTTTTTTTTTTAGTGTTAAAAATACTGTTACAAAATGCAGGTGTCAAAATTGGAGAAATAGCTGCCTTTCGTGTAATTAATAGTTGTACAAACAACACAAGAAGATGCTCTAAATAATTTGGATACCTGACCGTGAATTCCAATTGTCGGTATGACTGCCAGCATGAAGACCTGCACTTTGGAATTAGTTGCATTGTTGTCGTGATTGTCGTCAGGAGTACATATTTACAAGAGGGAGGATACTTTCAAGTTTTAGTCTTCTTCAAGGCAGCTTCTTCAGCCAAGACATAGAAGGGTAACTGCTCAATTCTGGGCTTCTCTGATTCCAACCCGGTGGGAAATTCTGAGTTTACTGCCTTTCCCCGTCTATCCGTGATCATATTTGAACACTGTTGAAAGGCCCATGATATTTGTGAGGTCATGGCTATTCATTCTACCTGGTGGTTTTGTAGGCATCAGACTTCATATAAAGTCAGGAGCTAGGGGCTGAAAATGAATGTAAGAGATACTGAAGGAACAATACAGGTAGTTCTTCACTCACAACTGGTTGCATAATGACTATTTGAAATTACAAGGGGCATGGAACCATGGTGCTTTATGGCCAGTAAAGCACTTCTGGTCATTGTAAAAGGTTATGCTGACCATTTCCCCATGGTCCCATGACTGCATTTTGGTACTTGGCAACTATTAACCTTGCAATGTTCTGTGGTTTCTTCCATTTGGAAGAATGGATTCGCGCCTACAATTATGGCCTTCACTAAATGGCCATGGTAATTCACCTGACTGTTGCAGGCCAGGTCAACTTACAACCATAATGATTTACACCCAGTCCCAACTGCGGTGGTAGGTTGAGGGAAAAGGTTCTGTAGAGATTCTCAGTTATCCAGGTCATGGTTGTCCCAAAGGTGCTTTTTGGTAGGGAGAGGCAACTGGACCTTGTTTTTTTTTCTTTGAAGATGTTTCGCTTCTCATCCAAGAAGCTTCTTCAGGTCTGACAGGATAGTGGGAAATGGAAGGATTTATATTCCTTGCAGACAGCTGGTCATTTGCATCCCTTAGAGTTGACCAACTGTCTACAAGGAATATAAATCCTTCCATTTCCCACTATCCTGTCAGAGCTGAAGTAGCTTCCTGGGTGAGAAGTGAAACATCTTCAAAAAAAAAGCAAGAAAGTCCAGTTGCCTCCAAAAAATAACAAAAAACCCACCTTTGGGGGAAAAGATGAGATACCCGAGGGGAAGTGAGAAGAGTGCAATGGAGCAAACACTAAGAAAGAAATTTCAGAAAAAGGAGAAGAGATGCATAGAAAAGAAAGTCAGAAAGATAAAGGAAAAGGCTAACTCATACAGGTAGCCCTCGACAGTTGATTTAGTGACCATTCAAAGTTACAACGCCACTGAAAAAAGTGACTTAGGACCGTTTTTCACAGTTACGACCTTTGTAGGCTCCCCATGGTCTTGTGATCAAGATTCAGATGCTTGGCAACTGATTCATATTTATGACTGTTGCAGCGTTCCAGGGTCACATGATCCTCTTTTGTAACCTTCTGACAAGCAAAGTCGATGGGGAAGCCAGATTCACTTAACAACCGGGTTAGTAACTAATTAACTGCAGCTATTCCCTTAACAAATGTGTCAAGAAAGGTCATAAAATGGAGGAAAAGTCACTTAACCACAGAAATTTTGGGCTCAATTGTGCTCATAAGTCGAGGACTGCTTGTAATGAATATTTTCTTTCTTGCAATAGAGGCCCTTTCCAAGTTATGCTCCTCAGGTAATTTGAGCTTATTAAGAACAGCCTTCCTGTTTACCTCTAGCTGGCGATGTTCAGAACTTTCAATAAGAACGGATATATATATACAGTAACGGATCTTTGCATTTTTTTTCTCTTCTAATTCTGTTCATCTGGAATGCAGTTTTATTACATACTGTGTAAGGAAGCACTCTCCCCAGGCAACTGTTTTCTTCCCTTGTGGTGCATTATTGATAATTTATTTTTAATGCAAGTCTACCCCCCCACTTCCCCTGCCTTGTTTTCCCATATATTATTGGGGACAGGAACAGCTCTGGGTTGAAAAACCCAGAACAATCCCTATGTGCATGGAAACCCCCAATTATCTAAGGAAGCAGCAGCAGCAAAAAAAAAAAAAAGGCTATGAAAGTGCTTATGCTGGGAGCCACCAAAGTAGGGGAAAAATGTAAATTGTTTCTTTGGAAATCTTGTAAGTAGAGTAAACAAGACCCCTCTCCTCTGAAGTAGGAGTATTCCCTCTTTAAAAAATTAAAATTGTTCAGCCCATATCTATTTATACATTTGGAAACTGCCAAGAAACAAAATAATACTAACACTGCCCTTTGAAAAATATAAGATTAGCACATTGAAGGGTCTGGGAAGAGAAACACAGCTGCACATATCCAGGTTGGATTTAAACATCTTTGTTGACGTGCAGTGTAGTGTTGGAAAGTTCTAGTGAGGAACTTTCATTTTTTTATTCATCAAATCCAGCGAGGGGAAGAAAGGAAGCAGTCTCCTCTTCCTTCGCCCATCTTTATTGAAGTTTTGTATCTTAGCAGAGCCTTGAAGTTGCGTGTTGAGCTGCATAAGAAGGTGGCAGTGCTACAAATCAACTATCCCCCCCTTCCATGGTCTTCATTGAGAAAAAAATAGCTGTTTTATGCCCACTGAAGCCTCTCTTACTTATGCAAAATAGAAGACAGTGCAACTTGAAAGAGACGGTTATGGTTCACTCTCAACTACCAGCATGGACTGCCCAGAAAACAGAAGTTGTAGAATTCTTAAGTAACTGCCTTCAGTTGCTTTCTCATCAGATTGGATGAGAAAAAGGAAATAATTCAGCTTCGTATTGGCAATGGTGTGCTAATGACAAGGGAGATTCTTGCTGTTCCATTACATTGCAGTTAAACTAGTATTACTTTTTCATGACAGAAGAAAGCTCTAAGAGGACATTCTGAAAGAGAAAACAGGGAGACATTGAGTTAGCTCCTAGGACAAACACAAACTCCAGTGCAATCAGGGATTAAAGCTAAATATCTTTGATCTATTTATTTTAGTCCAGGGGTGTCAAAGTAGCAGCATCATGTTGTCATCACGTGACATATCATGACTCCCCCCCCTTCGCTAAACCAGGAGTGGGCATGGCCAGTGCAGGATGCATCTGGCCTGGGGGCCGCGAGTTTGATATCCCTGTTTTAGTCAGTTACTCATTTGAAAAAAACTGGACTTTCTTTGTTCTTCAGAAGGTGAACCAACCTTCTTGATCAAATCAAGTTTACTCTAGCTCAGTTTCTCATTCCTCATAGTGTCCGGACGCAGGTATTGGCATTCTCCTGATCTTTGCTTCCCAACAATCAGGACTCATACCCATTTTGCTTCCCAACAATCAGGATTCATACCCAACTGGGTATGACGGTTCCCTGGTGGACACCACTGAGTCACAATTGATCCATAATGTTGATGGATTTCTTCCCCTGGGAAGCTAGCTAAAGACCGTTTGCTACCTTGTCGGTACTGTATAACTGTTACAGTACAGTTATTAAAATAACACAATCTTCCATCAATATTGAATCATGCATCAGCTGAATTTATTTGGATGAAACTGAGTTCTAGCATTTATGTGGAAAGGATGAAAGACTACTAATATAATGATAGTTAAAAATAAAAGTGAATTTCTGAATAGTTTTGCACTGGTCCAGTCTCTAAGCAGTGTTACAATATTGCTAGTCAATAGTTTGCTCACTGGCTGATCAAATAAGTCCAGTAAATTGAGCTGATAAACTACAGGATCCGAAAGCAAATTGGCATTCTTATTATCATGCTCAGCTAACCCAAAAGCAAACTGAACCTTCTGCTTATTAGTATTAATTAATTAATTAATTAAATTTAGCCACCCATCTCATGAAAAGTGACTCTCAGTAATGGACACTAATCAAGGCTACTCCTCAACTTATGACTGGTTGCTTAGCGAGCAGAGTTACAACAGATTGCTCCCGGAGTATTTAATGGCCTGATTTCCAAGTTTTATGACTGCCCCCTCACAGTCACATAATTAGGCATTTGCAGTCAGCCACTTTTACACTCCACAGTCACATGACTGGATTTTACAACGTTTTTTTCTAACCGCCATTTGCTTTCGGTTTTTGGCAAAATTGGACCAAATTGAACAATTTTTTGCTTAATAACCATATGGCATTCTCTTAATAATCATTGCAAAAAGGGTCATAAAATCGGGTCAGTCAGGTGGGTGATCTGCTTTACAGCCATCATGACTTATGGCCATAATGGACAGGCTCCATTATGGTTACAAATAGAGGATTATCATTAGTGCCTTCTATATTGAGGCCATCTTAAATAGCTCCTGGCATAATAATAATAATAAAAAAAATAGTTAGCTAGAGCTGAAGCATGCTTCTGTGGACTGATGATTTAAAAGGCCACAATTCATCCATAGCTAGATGCTTCCATATCTCTGCTGAGTTCAATGGGAGCATTAGGTAAATGCATATGCTGCTCCCACTAAAATCAATGTGTTATTAAAAGGGAAGCCCTTAACTAGCACTGAATCATGTTTTCTGCTCCCACAACCCCAAATTGGTTTGCTAATGTCATTTGATGCATTTATATATTATTATTCTGGGAAAGACCAAACAGTTGAAATGCCCCCTCACAATCCACTCCCAACAAAACACAGCACATATAGTCCAGAAAGGCTTATTTTCCTTGATTTTTAAGGCCTAATTCAGCTACGTAACCAAACCAGAGTGCATTGCTATAGGGATGAACTCAGACAAGTCTTTGCTTGCATCCACTCTCTTCCTCTAGGGGGTAACAAGCTTTAGGCCAGGGGTGTCCAACCTTGGCAACTTTAAGACTTGTGGACTTCAACTCCCAGAGTTCCTCAGCCAGCTGGCTGAGGAACTCTGGAAGTTGAAGTCCAGAAGTCTTAAAGTTGCCAAGGTTGGACACCCCTGCTTTAGGCATTGAAGATGCACAATCACAATATAGTTGCCTCAGGCATGCAGTAAATCACAAATGCAGATAGTCCTGGACTTACAACAGTTCATTTAGTGACCATTCAAAGTTACAACAGCACTGAAAAAGTGACATGATCATTTTTCACATTTATGTCTTTTGCAGCATCCTCATGATCAAAATTCAGACACTTGACAACTGATTCATATTTATGACAATGGCAGTGTCCTGGGATCATGTGATCACCTTCTGCAATCTTGACAAGCAAAGTCAACAGGGAAGCCAGATTCACTTAATGATTATTTTACTAATTAAACAATTGCAGTGATTCATTTTATAATCATGACAAGAAAGGATGTAAAATGAGACAAAATTCACTTAACTGTCTTGCTTAGCAACATAAATTTTGGACTCAATTGTGGTCATAAGTTGAGGACCACCTGAATATAACAGACGAGCAAACTGTGAAATATCCATGATTTGCTCAAGAACCTGAATATCATTACAAACTTGGACTCTGAGCCTCACCATCCAAATTAAACCATAATCTTGAAAGAACAGTTTTTAGTTCCAACAAAAGTTGTCTGGGCAGAATGGAGAAACCAAATATACATTCTTCAATAAACGCTTCCGTTCACAACCAATTCAGATGACGACCAAAATTTTTTACCTCTGGTTGTGAACGGGTGCTCAGTTGGCGACCAAACACAGGCACGGCAATTTGCTCCTCCGCACCGATTTCCCCTTTCGCACTGCGCCATTATTTTTTTTTACACGCATGCGCTTCCGGTGAGGACCAAATCAGGTAATGACTGAATTCTCAGAACGGATTACGGTCGTCACCTGAGGTTCTACTGTATGAAACTAAGTAAATATCAGATTAGAAGAAAATAAAGATATAAATTTAAATTAAGAAGAGTTTAAAAAGTACCCATGCCGAAATCTCTTCAGCAATGCAAAATAGAAACTAATTCTTCTTACCTGCATATAGTTTATAAAGGTTTGTGCAATGAATTGTTTAAAAGCCTTATCAAGAAATGTGTGCAAACAAACTTGCCAGTTTTTTTTTTTACATAGTTTATGACTATTTCAAACTTGTCATAAAATTCCATTAGAAAAAATCCTTTATAAAGTATTTAAATTAAATTATTATATACCTTTTAAGACACAACGTGGACATTACAAAAACCCTACATTTCAGAGGTTCGTCCAACAACTTAACTGTCATAATATTTAAAAAAAATAAATTATTCTTGCCTTCTCTCCGCCACCCATTTTTTCAAGTAACACTCAGCTGATTTTATTCAGTATTATATAAATAATGCCTTTCTACTGAAACAATTACATTTTTCAAACATTTGCCTTGATTTGAAAGAAGCTTTCCACCTCTCATGTTTGAATGTTTTTACAGACAAACCCCTAAGCCCGAGGCCTAGGCTAAAAGGATACTAAAGAGCAATAATTCACACTATAGCAGAATATAGCAGTGTAGCAGAAATATTGCTTGGGTTTACTTGCCATTGACGTTCTGTGTCCCCTTGTGGAAGGAAATGAGGGTGTGACAGGAGGGCTGCTGTCATCTTGCCATTTAGCTTCCAACACCGAACCATTCTGTGAGTCTGAGGTAACTGAGTCGATATCCAGCTGACTCTTTGACAGCATTCTGGGTAAAAGGTTGGAGTTGTGGTTCTGATAAGGCATGGTGTTTAAAGAGCTGCCATTATCATCTCCTAAGTCCTTGCTGCTAAGTTCCCAGCTATACTTCCGAAACGTTGCTTGAGGGTTCTCCCTGGGATTGGATACTATGGAAATTTTAGAAGCATGTGGAAGGTTCTTGGACTCATCTGAAGCATTGGATTCATTCTTTCTGTAGAGATCAACAGCCTGCCCTGCTTCCATTGGGATGTTGTCGGTGCTGCAGGGCGCAATCAGATGCTCATCATTATGGCATTGACTTATACAGTTTGTATGCCTGGGGAACGGCCTGTGTTGATGTTCTCCATTCCCATTGGGGTATCCAAGATGACCATAAGAAGGATGCAGTCTATCTGGATACTGATTGGGCCAGCTTCTATAGTTTCTGCACCACTGTTGCTCCCCATTGCCCTGGTGCTGGTTTTGTTCAGTAAGTATATATCCTTCTTCAAGATTCAAGGAGACAGGTAGCCTCCCTTGCTCCTCTGACCTATATTTGTAACTATCCCGGTGGGATGAATCACTCATGTTGCAAATCTGCTGCATCATTGAATGTTTCTTAGGGAAATTAAAGATAGCCTCCTCCTCTGCGGTCATTAGCTTCTTCTTGGACTTCCTGCAAAGGGTGTTTCTAATCTTCTTGATCCCCAAATAAACAATCTCCAAGATATTCAAAAGGAGGGAAACAGCTGCAATGCTATTCATAAAGATCATGAAAATCGTTTTTTCTGTTGGTCTGGACACAAAGCAATCCACAGTGTTAGGGCAAGGTGGAAAGGTGCACTTATACAGTGGATTCATTTGAAACCCATACAAAAGATACTGGCCCACCATGAAGCCCACTTCTATGGCTGATCGGGTCAAGATATGGAAGATATAGGTCCATAGCAATGCCCCTTGCAAGGGAGGCTTGCTTGCTTTCTTTTGTTCTTCCAGCTTCTTCAGCTGCCTCTCTATTCTCCGGTGATTTTCTATAATGGGTTCAATCTCTTTGAGCTGCTCTTTAAGGTGGGCTTTCTTCTGCTGCCTCTCTTTCTCAAGGACTTGCAGTCTATAAATGGCATGGCCCATATAAACAAGCGAAGGGGATGAGACAAAGATGACCTGGAGCACCCAGTAGCGGATCAGGGAGATGGGGAAAGCTCTGTCATAGCAGATGTTGTTACAACCCGGCTGCTCGGTGTTGCAAACAAACTCCTCTTGCTCATCGTCCCAGACTTCTTCAGCAGCCACACCGAGAACCAACATGCGAAAGATGAAAAGCATGGTGAGCCAGATTTTACCCACTATGGTGGAATGGAGATGAACTTCCTCTAAGATACTGCCCAGCAAATTCCAGTCCCCCATAGTTATGAGATCATCCCTCTAAAATAAAACAGCAGTGCGTCACTAAGAGAGTCATTTATATATTTGTGTAAGTACCAATTTAAATTGCCTGCAATTCTGTTTCATTGACTTGACATGGATTAAAATAAGTGAGCAAACAATAGGGACCCACTGTTATAAAAAGGAAGCATCACCTAAAGCAGTGTAGTGGACATAAGGAATGGCATTAAAGGTAAGGAGGAAGAGCTGCTATCATGAAGATGGTCAGATAAGCGGAGCTTGAGCTGGGCCACGATAAATAACTCGAGAAAACATCTAAATAGGGCAAGTTTTTCCTTAGTTCAGTGCAACTTTTGCATGTTAGTTGAGCAACTTCTGAATAATCATACTGAAAACATGATTGCCATGAGGGTGTGGCCAATCACTAAAAATCTATATTTCAGAACATGTCCTACTCTATAACTTCTATGGAATTCTATGAAAACCAGTGGCTTTGGTGAAAAAAATCCTTGCAAAAATATTTAAAAAGGAAAAATTGGACAAGATCCTGTTTCTAACTTTGTAAAAAAAAAAAAAAAAGCAAGTATCCTGTCTAATAGTTTAAAATGTAACATATTTAATCACAATTACTGAGGAACACTTCCACACATCCATCTAGAAATCTGTTAAGAGTCCTATTAAAACCATAACTTTGTATTCCTTTTCATTTTTTTCTCAAAGGCTCACAAAGAGAGCATAAAAAAATTAATAATTTAATTTAAATTTGTACATAGCCCTATTTCTGAAAATTATCGCCTCTCCATCGCAGCGTGTTCTATTACCTGTCACAATGGTTAGATATCAAATCATTTTGCGGCATTTAACTCCACAAGCTGACAACATGGTGTGTGAAGAGAATCCCCTTGTGATGGGAACAGATTGCCCTGCAAAAAGACATTTATTTTTATAGGGATACGTGTAGACACAGACAAAGATACACATATAAGTTTTCTTACCTTTTCCTTGATTTCTGTCCAAGGCTGCAATTACCAGCACAACCAATGAAGAATGATCTCAAATCAGAATTGATTTCTTCTCATGGACATTAGTACAGTTTTCTTGGCAGTTTTCTGCAGAAGTGGTGTGCCACTGCCATCTTGCAGAATATTTTCCAACTTCCCAGTTTACCTAGATAGAAAATTTAGGAAGGGTAAGAGAGGGCTTCCCCCCCCCCCCTTTTTGGGAAAAAATGCCATCAGGAGTAATGTTTTAAAATTATTAAAATTTACCCTAATATCTGTGTAATAACTATTTTCACTATATTGTTTCCACTGCTTTAGAACCTATATTATTCAAAGTGCCTTTATAGATTTGAATAATGGACAGACTGAAAACATGACTAAACTGTGAGCAATTTATATCAGAATGCAGGACTCATGCTAACAACTGAACTTGTAAATAAGAACGTTTTCCTCTTTGTACATTTAAAATAACTTCAGATATTATTCTGCTTACCATGCTCATGATCTCTTGAAATACATCAAACTTGTCCCTTGAAATTACCACATGCTTTCCAGCGCTGTTATTTGCTTTGTCTTCCTCTGAAAAATTTAAATCTATTTTTACACCTGACGTGATGATTGTAAATCATAATTCATTTGCTGCTGGGATCAGTAAATCCAAAGAATATGAACAATTTGATGAGCTGACAGATAGGTCAGAGCCACTAGTTGGAATGATCATGTAATGGAGACCAACCAAGTTATCTTCTCAGCCTTCCTGTCCACCTCATTGCCTTGCAATGCTACTGCTTATTTCATTAGGATTTCATTAGTTCTTCTTGCCAAAATGTTAGGTAAAGCAATTCATTTTGTAATGTGAAACGAATGGTCTCTTTTCATAGCTCTGGATGTTTTCTTCACATTCTGTTCGTTTTCGTGGTAATCAATGCTCAGAGATCAATCGGTCATGCCCGATTTCATAGTCTATTGCACATCAGCATAGATGGGTCAGATTAAAATTCTTGGGTAGAAAAATACATGAAAAAGCAGCTCAAAGTAGAACAAGTTTTGAAAGGAGAAATCCAATTTCCCATATTTTTCATTGGCTTTGGTTACTCAAGACCTTTACCTACTTCAAGGGATGGACACAACATTCACAAAAGGAATAAATAAGTATAAATTATATTCCCTTTTCTGGGCTGCTTGGAGAGATAGCAATTAAAAGAGAAGAACAGGAGCTTCAAAGCCAACAGTGTTAATTGTTTAGCTGCTGAGTAAGAAGCAGATAGGAAGCATATTAAAATCTTCAGTTTAGGGAATTGTTTGTGTTAACTATAGCCTGAGGTACTTTTCTGTGGGGCCTTGTAGTGGTTATAGAATCCCATTTACCCTTCATTTGCTTTAAGCCTGTCTGCAACAAGGAGAATATTTTGAGGACCTGCTATAAAATAGGGATTAAGAAATCACACAGAAAAGGGATAATCAAGCTATAATTATGTAAAAGCTTGCTTCTGAGAAGGTCCCTGCTGACTTCCATGGGATTATTACATATAAGTAGGCTGAAGACCAAAACTGATATTCATAATGTCACCTTGCCCGTGGGGGGTAATTATTTACTAATTTTGAGGCCATCCAACTTCTTAATCATACTGGGCACGTAACAAACCAGTAAATTATAAACAGAGGTCATAACCAGCTAGAAAGTCAATAAAACCAATCATAAAACCAAACTACTAACATGAACCACCCAATTACCTATTCCCAAAGAAAGCCTTTATGATAATGAAAACTAAAACCTGTCTGATGCTTGGAAGATTAACCTATTCATTTTTACCTAAAGTGTTAATAGTATGGTTTGTCAGTGGACAGTCCTCAGGAATATATGGCAGCATTACAGACGGTGGGGAAAAAGAGGAAGTTAAGATAATCTTTTAGTGTGGAACTTTGTGTTTGCACTAAATAGAAACGGGGCTAAAGAAATATACTACCCTTGGCAGTTAGCTGCTATCAGCTAAAGTACCTGGTTTTCTCTTCAATTCATCAGAAGTTGCCTTGGGAGTTACAATGGATTGCCGTGTGGTTTGCTTTTCTTCAAAATTACTTGGAGTTTCTACATCTTTTCTTTTGCCATTTCTTTATTTCTGCCTCTGGACATAATTTGAACACATTTGCTAGGAAAGCCCAAGTATGTGTACAAAATGGTCATCAATGTACAGTAACACTATCTTCTTCTTTTTTTTTTTTTGAAACAAATTTTATTAATTTTAAAGACAAACAAACCATCATTAACCATTGAATACATAAACCCTCTTTCCACTATAAATTTTACAAGTCGAATAAGACATTATTTTATGCAACATAATTCTGTTTTACACCATTTCCATATAAATATATAAATATCTCTTAGCAAATTTCTCATTATTTCTCTTTCCTCTTATTCAATTTCATTATTATTATTATTTTTCCCTATATATCCAATTTATAATCGTCATCTACATTTCTCTCTGACTTGGTTACCATTATTCTCATCCAACATTCCTCCGAAGTTTTATTAATTCTCAAACAAACATAAACACACAAAACACACAATAATAAAACTTCTTTTAAGAAAGTAGTTTGGACCCAGATTACCTCTCTTTATATGGACTTCAATTAGCTTCGTGCTCATCTTATATACCATTACCTATTTTATTTACCATTCTATATCTTCTATATAACTACTCCCCGCTTTTCACTCTTCTTAATTCTATTTTATTTAATTCATTTTAATTTAAATCATTGTGTTTGTATCTTTTGTCCATTCTTTCCAAATTATCCATTTATCTCATTCCCTACAAAAAAAAAAAAGATTTCTCTTGAAATCACCGATCAGAGTATGATGCCTTTCTATCCTCCCCCTAAATTAATATTTAAAATAATGCCCATTACCCAGTGTGATTCTGCTTAGTACATTCTACCAGCTAACTTTTAAAAAGAGGAAAGAATAATAAATCCAAAATGATTAATATAGTTAAATAATAAATCTAAATGTTAAATCTTGTAACATTCCAATTATCTATTTCAAAAACAAACGCTACAATAGTAAGTTTATAGTAACATCAATACAACAATCTCTTCAATTAAACTCAATATTTTAAACATTCCTTTTAATATTTTGTTAAATTTTAAAGTCTATCATTACTAAACATTTCAATATTTTAATCTTTTATTAATTCTTATAACATTCTAGTTTTCTATTTCTAATACAAATACTACAATACCATCTTATGTACCTTGCAGAATCTTCTTTTTAAAAGAAATTATACATTACCCTTTATCTCTAAAAAAAATTCCTTTTTTCCCACCTTGATTCATACCTTTGTGGCTTCCCCCCCTTTTCCCTTTCTTTCTTATCCCACCTAGCCTTTTTACCCCCACCCCCCCCACCTTCCGGCTTTTTAGCTTCTCCTCTCTGCTGTATTCCTGTTTTCTTTTGCTTACTAACATTGTGTTGATTTTGCATCTTATTTTTCTCTTTCTTGGGTGTTTTTTTAAGTCTTAAGTCCTTCATTTTCCTTCCTCTCTTTCTCCTTTCTTTCTTAATTAAGTTTTGAGATTCATTTAACATTTCTTCTTCTTCTTCTTCTTCTTCTTCTTCTTCTTCTTCTTCTTCTTCTTCTTCTTCTTCTTCTTCTTCTTCTTCTTCTTCTTCTTCTTCTTCTTCTTCTTCTTCTTCTTCTTCTTCTGTTTCCTCCATCCGTTGTTGTGTTTGCTGATAAATAGCAAGCGCCATTTCTAAAAAAAGGAAGGCTTCTTTCACAGCATCCTTGCCTTCTTTTTTTATTTTTCCATATTCCTTTCTAAGTTCATCAACAGGTAAAGCCATTGTAAATCTTTTCTTTATTCTTCTTCTTAAAACAACCAAGATGTTTCAAAAGTTAGAACAGTTCCCCAAAGTCCCAGAGACATCAATCAATCCAAACAAAGCACAAAGTTCTCACTTTCTCTTCCTGGGGTGATATCAATAAAAGGGAAAAGAAAAAAAGCCCAATCTATATTTTAAAGCCTTATTGCAATTAATTTATAGTCTCAAAATCTTCCAGCAAGATCTTAATATTTTCTTCTTTTTTTTTGTCCTCTCCTTTCCCACTTATAACAAGAAGCCAAGTTTTTACTTTTTATAAAAAGACAGGTTTCTCAATGGCCATTTGTTGATTCCATAAGGAAGGAGAGTAAACTTTCCCTTTCAGCACCTCAAATTTGCCGCTTGAAATTCTCCTTTGGAAACAAAGTATCATTCAAAAATAGGCATAGTTTTCAGGATGTTAGGCGTCTCTTAAAGTCCTGGGTCAGCCAAAAAACTTTCTCTTGTAAACTTTCTCCCCTCTTCCTCCTGCTCAGTCTTACCCAGCTGCCAGCTTCTTTGTGGCGGCCATTACAGACCACCGCTCCACCGTCTTGAGAAAAGGGGGTTTTGCCAGCTGGGGAGGGGGTCTGCAACACCCCCAAACCCCTCTCCGGCTCCCCCCTATCTTCGGCTGCCTCTGCGGGGCAGCCTTAGCCTCCAGACCCGTCAGGATCGGAGGCACCAAGACGGCTAGCACCGCAGGGATCGCGCAGGATCGCGAATCCCTACCGCTGCTGAAGCCGACAAAACTGTAACACTATCTTCTAAACCATGAGAGAGAAGAGTAATTCTTAAACAAGGGGATGTTTTGGTATATCCTGGGGGCAATGGGTAATTTGTAATAAATTATTTTGTGAGTTAAAGGTCCAGTTTGGGATTGCTGCTACCAAGCACTTGTGGGGTTTTTAATTGAGTTAACGCCATACAAGACTGGAGAAAAGGGTAATTAGGTCAAACAGTTGAAGAACCACTGAGCTAGAAAGAAAGCCAGTTATAATTAAACCCTAATCAAATTGTTGATAAATTTTACTTTAGGAATTTCACATTTAAGTCTCCTTTTTTATTGAAAATTAAACTAAAATCACTGATGCGTGAGGAAAAAAAGAATTGGCTAAACAAGCGATAATTACGTTCATATGCCTGTCATGTTAAACATGACTATTTAGTAGGTAATACACCACAGCCTAATATATCAACCCTTCCTATAGTTAATATATCAACAGTTAGGTTTTCTGCAACTCATTAGAACAATCATTCATCTTGGAAACCTACCTTCATCTTTCTTTGGTAGGCACTGATATGATAAGAGTAAATTATTGGTCTATAAGGATTTTTAGTATGCTCTGGACAGATAAAGTTGGACGGATGGATATTGATAATGTATTGTGAAATAGAATTTGGGGATCAAACTTAAAACTACGTCTTTCAATGGAACTAAAGTGCTAAGCTATACAAGAATTTGACACGAAGAGCACTAATTTAAAGGAGAAAATGATAGTAGGGCAAGCAAATAACATACAGCTTCAAAGGTACTCATACCCTCTTAACATGCCCTTGTCCAAAGGGAATTAGAGTCCTTGTTCAGCAATAAAACTCAGACACAAGAAATGCTGATTCAGGAAGTAGCAGTGCTGAGAAGCAAGGACACTCAGGGAAATTTCAACAAAACATATTCAAAGATCCCCTTTGTTAGCACAAGTAAGGCATTGCATTCACCCCATTATCCTGACTTAATAAGTTTTAAACTCAATCAAATTGTTTGCCACACTAATTAAATGTACATCATAATTTGTGTCAGTCTACAAAGAGGGAGTTTATTCCCTTCCCTCTGTTGGCTTGTCTTTACCTCTAGAACCAATCAATAAACTATTCGCACTTCAAAAAACTATTTGTGCTGATCTCTGGTTTATATGAACTCAAAAGTTCTCCTACAACTGTCAACAACTGTTTTCCACCTATAACAGACAGCTGTGAAAATTGGAACTTTGGAAAAATTGAAATGAAGACAAATTAATGCATCTGAACCGGGAGACTGGATGTAATTATTAAGACAATTTTGGACTACAAGAATGAATAGTTCAATATAGGATGATAGTTCAATATCAATACATCTAATTGCTATCTGTACTGTACTGTGTTAATACATTTAAATTTTAGGTAATCACCAATATCAATAAAATCCAGTAATAATAGCACATGTAAACATTAAATATAAAGGCAAAAGTCATTGGAGAAAGTCCAAGAAGAGAAGGCAATCTTGAAGGAGATCCCTTGTTAAATCAGGATATTTTGATGTACTAACCTCCACAACTTCACTGGAATATATTTGAAGTATTGAGCCTTGCACTTTTACCGTGTTTCTCACATAATAAGGCCGGGCCTTATTTTTTTTTGACCCCCGAAAAACTGGCTAGGCCGTCTTTTCGGGGATGACTTAATTTCCCCCCCCCCCCCCCTTGCATCCTCGGGTGGGCAGGCGGGCGGCGACAGCTTGGATGTTCGGGAGACCTTCCATCGTTGCTTTTCCTTCTCCCTTGCTGTTGCGGCGTTACAGTAATGCCGCGACGTTTGGCGCAGCCATGTGCGGCCAGTCAGGGCTCCACCCTGCAACCGGAGCCCTGAGGAGACACTTGGTTTCAGGCGCTCCTGTGGCCGCCTTCCCTTTGCCTTTGCTCATCCCATCAGGGCCGCACCGGAGCTGCGCAAACTGGGCAGAACCGGGAAAGCGAGCCATGGGTATTTCCTGGTTCTGCCCAGCCCGCACGGCTTTGCCGTGGCCCTGGCGGGATGAGTGGAGGTTTTTAAAATAATTCAGGCAAAGGGAAAGGGAAAGGGAAAGGGAAGGAGGCCACAACAACAAAAGGCAAATCCTGAAGGTGGGCTGGAGGGAGGTGGCTACGTGCCCTCCGGGCTGCTTCAATGCAAGGTCCTGACTTGCAGCATCCTGCCGTTGCCACCGCTTCCTTTTCGCCGCTGCCTCCCTCTCCAACTGCAAAGCTCATGTGCTTCGCCAAACTCTCTGAGCGAGGCGAGCTCTTTCATACATAGAGAGAGGGAAAGAGGCTGCCCGCTTTTTATCACACCGCCACCGCACCACCGGCTCTAGGCCAAACCCCGGGCCTCGCTCGGAAAGCAAATACCGCGCATTAGAGGAAAAGAGGCGCAAACCCCGCTTGTTGACATGGGAAGGGAGGGGGTGGTTGAGGCAACCCTGCTGCCGCGGACCTCCTTTGAGACCGCCCCACCATGAGCTCCAACCAATCCACAACTTCCAAAGCTTCGGCACCTCCCAATGGGGATGTTTGCTGGGAAATGGCTTTGACTCCTCCAGTCATTCGTGGATTTCATTGCCCACCCCTTTGCCCGGAGCCGGAGGGTTCTGGCCACGCCCCATCGTGCCTTTCAGCTTCAGGAGCCCGCATGCTTTTTTTTGCCCCCCCGTTACAATCCCGCCTTTCCAGAGAGGGGGAGGGGCGGCGCCCTCAACCCAGCACATCCAGCATCCCATCCGTCTCTTCCCCCTCCGCGCTCCTCACGTGCTGAGCAGTAACCCGGAGTTAGAAGGGAAAGCAGTCCCCACCCCTTCTCCCTCCCTCCCTCCCCTTCTGCCTCGCTGCTGCTCAGGGCAGCTTCGGGGGGGCTGCAGCGAGGCGCATTTTGCGCGCCTACCCTGAAAGGCTGCAGAAGCGGCGCCTCTAGATTCTAGGCAGTGGGGGATGACGGCTGCTTTGGAGCTGCTCTTGTGGGACGAGGTGACAGCTGGCGCGGTGGTGCGGTGGCTGAAGTCAAGCCAGAGCTGTGCCGAAGAGTTAAAACGCGCAACCCGTTTTGGCGACAGCGACGCTTCTTGAAGTTAGCCCTCCTTGGGGCAGAAAGTTGGCAGGGGGGCGGTGAAGTTTCTTCTTGCCTTCAAAAACCCAAAAAGGAAGGTGGGAAAAAAGCAGGAATAGTCGCCTCGTGTTGCCTGTTAAGTGCTCCTCTTCTGCGGCCCTGGAGGTTACGGAGCAGGGTGCCTCTGGGGCCTCCATGATTGTGTGCGAATCCGGTCTTTATCTTGGGGGACCGCGTAATCCTGACCCCGAGATCCCGTGCACGCCTTCCCGCAATTTCCCTGACCTGTACATGCTTGCAGGTCAGGCTTGGCCGAGGGTCAGTGTCTTTGCAACCCATTCCTTGGGGAAGGGTACATTCCCCCCTTGAAGGCAAAGGGAAGGCGGCCACAAGAGCACCTGAAGCCAAGTGTCTTCTCAGGGCTCCGGTTGCAGGGAGGAGCCCTAACTGGCTGCACATGGTTGCGCCAAATGTGGTTGCTGTAACGCCACGGCAGCAAGGGAGAAGGGAAAGCAACGGTGGCGGAAGGTCTCCCGATATGAAGTGCTCCACCAACGCAGGCAGCACCATATCCGGACATGCAACAAAGTACTTCCTAACGGCAAGCCCCCTCCCCCCCACTTTGCCCCCCATTTTGCATGTTTAATATGGGGCTTAATTTGGGGAGAGGGGCTTAATTTGATTTTATGCCAATAAATCATGCTGGGACTTTCTATTGGTGGAGGCCATATTGTTGGAAACACAGTAGTATCAAGATTGTTTGCTACCAGGAAAGCAAATTATTATCTGCTAGCTAACCATAAGCAATTCAAAAAGATGACAAAGTAGGGTATATTTTAAAAAACTCCAAATCAACGTTTAATTAACATTAAACACATTCATTTTACAAGAATTGAGATTTATATTACAGAATGCAGTATTTAAAGTATACAAAATAAAATGTTCTGTGTAATCAAAAATTTACAGGTAAATTGTATTTGAACACAATATTTTACACAATATAGAATTCTGTACAGTCTATTATTTACAGGAAAGTAACATATAAAATTTACAATTTACACACATACACATATTTATATGTCTCCTCTCTCCCCCTCTTTCAAGCCAGTATGGCATATAATTAGTTTTAATTGACAAATTTTAATATTGACAATTTTTTGAAAAAATGAGGTATTATGTGGGTGCTGCCTCTTATATATTTCCATGCTGAAATAAAATCTTTGCCCTTCAAAATAAGGTCTTATCAGGACAGGAACAAGGATCAATTTAACAGGATTATCATGAATTTGAATCTTAGTTAAGCTCTTAATTAAAGTATGGAATTAAATTGCAAATTGCACACTCCATTAAAAATACTTAGTATTTTTGCAGATAGATATAATTTAAAAGAAAAATAGTATTTTGTTAACTTGTGGCAAATCTGCTTTAAAAGTGAAAGTTTGATATGAAAAACAATGTTATATTAGTCTGTAAAATAATACAGCACTTTTAGCATAGGAAACTCTTAATATTGGTGTTTTATTTGTAAAATAAACAATATACACTAGTTCCTCACAAATTCTAACTAGCAAACCATATATGAGGATTTGGAAAATATACCACAAACTTTAAAATTCATATTCGCACTTAATGAAAGAGGGGAAAAAGGAAAGTATATGCTCAATGCTCCTTAAGTTTTCTCATAATTATTGGAGACTTATTTTGTGCTAACACACTCCTTTTATTTCTGATCAACTATAGTCAGATTGTTCAACTCAGGACAATGAATGACTCATGTGTTAAGAACTGGTCTTGTGTTAACACAAAGTTTTAATGAAAATAAGGGTTCTGAGTACAACACAGAGGAAGAAGAAGCAATAAAATACCTTGCTCTATATACTAAATTTTGCAAATGATCTTTGGCACCTGCAGTGGGTAGAAGTCATAGAAAATTTATAGCAGCTCATACTACTACATTTTTCCTCTGTATTCCAAAATGTGCAGTAGAGTTTTACAATTTGTTTGCTGTATTTAACAATGTACTAGTTACTAACGTAATAAAAAACAGGGTCTTCCCATTAGATATATGAGAATAAATGAAACATTTAAATTGTGAGTAAAAAAGATATGGAACAAATTGCTATTTGGACTTGGAAAGCAAGCACTCTTTTCTCACATGCACTCAGGGCAAAGATGTGCATAGATGCCTTCATTTGTAGTAGCTATTAACTGCCAGTTGACATCCTGAATAGCTTCACTAACTGCTTGAATCTTTCTTCAACCTATGGAGAGAAAACATAAAATTGAAATTTTAAAACAATTTATAGAGCAGGTTTTCTTCACAGGGAATTCATGAGTATCTCAAGCCATTCCCCCTTCCCCACATTTGTATGGACATGCAACCAGGCAGTTATAACAATTCTGTTTATTAGGGAAAATTAGAAAAAAAAATGCCACCAGACTCAGAAATGTCTATTTGCCTCATCAAAGATTTCTAGGTTATTTATATGTCCTTACTGGTTCTTGCTTTAGCAGGATTTTATTTTGTTATGGAGAAAGAAAATTGTGATTAAAAACTCCCATGTTTCTGTAATTTATTCATTCTCCTTGACTGAAGAGTGAGATCTGTTCAAATGGAGACCCACAGCATTCAGAGCCAACTTCCACCAGCCATTCATCCTATTAACTAAGCCATTATTACATAACATAGTCCCACTAAGAAGTCAAGCACAACCCCAAATACTGCATATTTCCATTTGTTTTGAAGACTAGAATAAATACTATTTTCTTTCTTTCTTTCTTTTTTCTTTGCGAACAGAAATTATAGCTGTTCTTCAAGGATCTCTTCCCCAATTTCCAGAATCCTAACATGAAATAAGTTAGCTTCACAGATCTGTACCTGGCACAGCACTAACTTTTGTTTAAACTGAAGTTGGTAGTTCTATTGCTGAATAAGAGAAGTTGAACAGTATGCAGAATTTTTGCCTGTGTTTATAACCGCTTTTCTGACTAATCTTTGGAGTGGGGTAGAATTTATCTTAATTTTTGAAAAAAATTTCTTTTAGGTGAATATGGCATACACTATTCATTGAGGGAAATACACAAATGGAGCGTGAAACCAACTAAATACAGATTCTTATCCAAAGACATACTTGAGCTGGAGTTTTCTTTAACTGCTCAGCAACAAAAGTGTAAGTTTTTCCTGAAGGTCCATTTTTCTGACATTCCAAAAGGATCGCCCTGTCATCATTTCTACAACAAACATACAAAGTGAATTTTTAGTCATGGAATATCTTCTACTTATTTGACAATAAATCAATTACTATTATTTCATACATGTTAAGGATTTAAAATAAAAACAAGAGATAAAAAAACTGGTTCTGAAAAGAAAATTTGGTCCTTTCATCAGATAATGTATTCTCAAACCACTGAGAACAGTGATCACCATGATGATGTTACTGTATTACATTAAATTAATAAAGTGAAATGAGTGCTTATGAATTCAAGTTTATTAATTTAAAAGGATTAGATATTTATGGAAAATCAAATTCAGAAATAAGTTTAGCGAAGAGTTAAGAAAATGGTCTCTCAGCAGAAACTGGCTAGCAGATTTGAATCTCAGGAACATCTGAGTTAATCATATACACAATAGAAAAGCTGTAACCAAGAGGAAAACATTTTCAATCACAATATTTACAAAATACATCTCTACAGATTATCTATTCTGTTATTATTCAATATCTTTCTTATGCTATCAAGAGTCACTGTATATGAATTGGGTGGCTATA
This sequence comes from Hydrophis major, assembly GCA_033807585.1. Taxonomy (NCBI): domain Eukaryota; kingdom Metazoa; phylum Chordata; class Lepidosauria; order Squamata; family Elapidae; genus Hydrophis; species Hydrophis major. Next base: position 292,076,145 of record CM066328.1, on the reverse strand, counting down.
TAAATGTACTTAATAAATAAATAATACCTAAGCAATCAATTTTTGCTCCTTTATTTCACTAATGTCCCTGTGGTCATTCTGTTTCACTTTCTCTCTTCAAGTATTTTCCATTTACTATCCAACAATGTCCAGGCTACATAGGTAAAATATTTCAATTCTTAAAGTGATCACTGATAACTTCTTTTGCAATCTAGAGAACTGTCAGAAGTTTCTACCACCCATTTATAGAACAATAATTTGTAGAATCTGTTTAAGAAAGCAATCACAGATATACTTGATCCTTGATTTATGACCAATCACTTAGCAATTGTTCAAAGTTATGATGGACCCCAAAATGTGACTGATGGTCTGATTTTGAAGTTCTGACATCTGCCATCCCTCCACAAAAAACACCCTGCAGAGACCTGACCACATTTTGGGCACTTGTGCAACTGCCCCACATTTATGGGTCTTGTGCCTGCCATTTATGATTTTTTTGCTGGAAACTGGCATTTACTTCCAATTTCCAACAAAAACCACCACATAGTGAACAATGTGTTCATGTCACAACCATAGTGTATTTGCTTCAGAATGCCATGACTGCAAAAAATGTCATAAAATTGATCCTGGCCACTTCATGACCATTACAGCTTATGACTGAAACTGTGGGCTCAATTATGGTCGTAAATCAAGGACTATCTCTAACAGCTCACCTTCTGGGAAAGTCATGCATGATTAAGACTGTTTATTTCCTCATACATCTAAATTAATTTTGCGGAATCCTTTCTTGGAATGCCTTTGCCTTTTCAGATGTAGAACCAATGGCTGGGACCAAAAGATTCACAAAGTCCTCAGCTCAAAGATCCATGCTTTGGTTTACCCGTTTTTAAATTTTGTTGGACAAAGGCTTTTTCATTTATTCATTTGGATGGTTTAAAAACAACCACCTTCGCATTCATTTTCATTGTGGCTTAATTCAAGAATGTATTTTGAAGCAGGAACCATAAATGTTGCAAAATCCTTTGATAATGACTTGTTTTACCATGCTTAATTACTGACATTTCCAGACAAAACTAGCTATTATAGATACACACAATGCAAGACACAAACTACAGAACTCTATTATTCAGAGGAGGCAACAATTTTGTACCATCTGCTCAGAGTGGCTTCTAAATTCTCCTCTCAGCTTATGCTATAATTTTTATAGCAAGTCATGGAAGACTGCACACTTATTCTACCTCTGCCAGTACAAAGATTAAAGAAGTTGAGCTTGCGGCTAATGTTCGTGAGGCACTAATAAGAAATGCCATAATGTTTAATGAGATATACAACAGGGCTACATTCTTATGCGGCATTCCAAAATCCTTTAATTAGAAGTAAGCAGCTCTAATGCCCATGATGTGGTATGTTAGAAAACAAAGCATAATCTCAATCTATTGAACTTTTAATGTATTCAAAACTCTAGCCCATTTTTAGTATTCTTACCTTGTCCAAGAAATGACAACTTCACCTTTCTTCTTAATGATATTTTTGGCACATAGATTTGATGGTGACATAGATGATGTTGAGAATAATAGATCTTTGTCTCTAGTTGATGCTGGCTTTGTATTAGATAAGCTTGAAGCTACAGAAGTTCTCTCTTTAGTGTTTTTGCTATTTTTGCCTGTTTTTTTAAAATCCAATTCATTATTTTCCTTTCGTTGCTTTTTTGCACTAGATGCTTCTTCTGTTTCCTTTTTCCTTTTTTTGCTTTCTTTGCTAAGTTTAATTGGACATTTTTGACCATCAATATTAAAGGTAGTATTTTTTTCAAAACTGCTATCTCCTGTAGACATGTCTGGCCAATTTACATTTTCTTCAACTTCAGTCTTTGATATATCAGCTACTTCACAGTGACTATCTGCTTTAGGTTTCTCTTGATCATTACATAAACTTCTCACTCTATAATTTAAACCAGACGGTTCTATGGGATCTGTTGAATTCAGTTTATTTTCCCTAGGAATCACATCAGTCAAGTCAATATGTGTATCAAAATGATTTTGAGATGGTAGCTGTTCCACAGGGGGATTTACTATTGACCTTACTGGGAAATCTTTTATTTTTGCAGAAGGTACATCTTTTTCTTGGAACGCTTTCATGGGGATTGTCTGAGGAAGCTTAAAAACTTCAGATGCAGCTGCATTTTGATTTATTTTATTTGAGAATTCTTCCAAAGGGACTTTAGATATCCTTAGTTCTTCAGGAGAGTCTTGCAAGTCAGGTGGCTTTTCTGAGGCAGCATCATTAGGCGATGCTCGATTTGAAACAACTAAATGAGGGTTTTGAGTTTGGCTTGTATTACAAAATAGCCTCGGAACTTCAAGACTGATGTCACAAGATTGCTCTTGTCTGTTTTTATGAAGCAGGGACTCCATGGTATTAATAACATCACCAGGAGTATCAGGGTGAAGGTCTTGTTGAGGTTCAAAAAGACCAGGAACTGAATCAATCGCTAGACAGACAGATGTCTCTTTCAAAGGCTCCAATGAGTGAGAAATCTGCTTTTTCATAATATGGTTATCCATTTTTTTTCCAGAGTCAGTAGTATTTATAATTTCTTTAGATATTTCTATCTCTCCTGAAGGGATACTTTGGGAAGTTAAAGTAGCAAAATTTTCTTCATATATAATTTCATTTTTCCCTTTTTCAATAACAGAGATTAATGGTTCATCTGGTATGGCTGTTTGATCAGTGGGTGACATAGATGGTGCAGCACGCCTTATTTTAACAATAAAGTGATCATTTGATTTTTCCATTATTACTGCTTGCATTGGAAGGCTTGGACAATACTGAAATCCAGGAGTAACAGGGATATTTGCCCATGAGGAACAACTTGATTTACTGCTTGAATTATCAGATTCCAAAGCCAAGTGGATGTCTTGCTCAGAAGCATCCTCCTCTTCTAGGTGAGCATCTTCACTGAAGTGTGCATTTAGAACATCTTCAGGAACTGATCCCAATACATCAGGTTTCAAGAAGCTAAGATGAGCATCTGACTTCAAAGGAGAGGGAATAGTCAATGATACTGCTAAATCTTCCAAAAGAATAGAAGAAACCAGAGATTTTTGTTTTTCCAAAACATATACCTCACCTTTCTTCAAAGTAGGACTAGTTGGAATTTCAAACATACAGTTTTCATCAAGAATATTTGGATCAATGGGCATTTGTAATCTAGCTAAAAATGTTGAATCTCTTTCAGGTGAAACTATGGGCCATTTAATACCATCAAGTACTGTCGATTCTACCTGGATATCCTTTGACGTTTCTTCAGTCTCATATGCAGGATTATTTCTACTATTCTGACCTTCTGGCATTTGCTTTTCTGGTGTTCTGAATTCCCATTGATTCTCATCAATGAAATCAATGTTCTTCTCTGAAAGACCAGAGCCCTGTAATAAACTTTTGAACATTTCACCCATTTGAGCATCATTAACTAAATTGAATGTTAGCCCAGACATTTGTTGTTCTGTGAGAGGTCCACAGCTAATATCAGATTTGTGAGGATCTCCAATCATATCCAATCCCTCCTTTTCATATTTTCCAGTTTTCAAAGCAGTATCCTCTGTGGAATTCTGCTTAAAATGTGCAACTTCAGAGAGATACGGTCTTGTACTATCTGTATGGGACTGTTTACAATTTGTAGCTGTATTTTTGTGACGAGCTAATTTATTTATTTCCTGGTGATCTGTCTTAGACAGTTGGCGGCCTACTACTGGTTTTGGAAGGACATGATCTTCAGACCTTTTCACTTTAGCACTTAAGCTTGGTTTCTTTGATTTCTGCCTAACAAATTTATTGTCAAGGCATTTTGAGCTTCCTTTCTTTCTTTTTTTTCGTTTACCATCATCATTCTCAGTTCCTAAACTTATTAAATTGCACAACTTTAGAAGGATTTCTTTTATTTTATCAAATAGATAATCAAGTTGTTCATCTACAAGCTTCCATAATTTTTTCTTCATATCTGATTGTTGTTTCTCGAATAGATACTCTATTGCAGTATTTTTTTTAATCTGATTAAGTTCAGATTCAATAACTTCACAGAGATTTACCTTTATGGCCTCATTTGATTTGCACAGTTTAGAGAAGTCAATATATTTTATTAAAGATGTAAAATTCAGAACTGATGAATCTATCATTTTATGAAATTGCTGTATTGGAAACTGTATCTTAAATTTCATATAGTTTTTTCGTACTTGTTTTCTTACAGCTTTTAGCATCTGCATAACTTCATGTAAAGTAGAAGGCTCATCAGTAATTTGAACAATTTTTTCAAGACAGTCAATGCTCACAATTGTATTTTTCTTCATTTCCTTTGAGAATATTATTCCATCTTTGGGCTTTTCTTTACTTTTTTTCCCAGAAGCCAATTTTCCAGGATCTTCACTGGGAGATACAGATTTGACTTTGTGATTGTACGTATTCTTGGATGTATTAGACCTCTCAGGAGACATTTTTCTTTTCAACTTTTTACCATTTTCAGATTTTTTTTCTATTTTGGGTTCATTATCAGCATCACTTATAATTTCTCCTTCTTCTAATTCATCTGGAGATATATTTAGCTGAGACTCTTCTAAAATTTTGTGATCGCTGCAAAGTGGCTTTTGATTTTCTTTGTTGAGTTCACTTGAATGGTTGTTCCCCAGATAATCCACTGCACTATCTGGTGCAAAATCTACAACCAGCAAAACAATTAGTAAGTGAAAAATATCACTCTAAAAAGCAAATATCATTTCTAAAAAGGAAATGTCAAAGCAAACTTCTTTTACGGTACCATTCAATTACTATTATTTCGCCACTAAATATTTCCACTTATAATTGCTAATAATTTTTTGTTTTACATTTTAAAGAGGCAGCTTTCACGATACATGTGGTATGATTAATATAATAGATTATCAAAAATATTAATATACTGTACAGATTCCTACTCAGCCATAAAGCTGAATGCATAACTTTCCTAGACACATTTTCGCTTTGCTGCATCTATTTTACAGAATTGTTAGGATGACAAACTTCAAGGGTGATTACAGACGCATTCTTAGTTTTTTGGAAGAGCTGGGTGAAAATAAACTAAACCCTCCTGAGCAAATACAGTAGAACCTCTGATCACGACCATAATTTGGTTGCAACCTGATTTAGTAGTGACCCAAACCTAATTTTGGAAATTTGGTGCTTACAAAAAAATAAAATAAAAAATGGCACAGAATGGGAAATCGGCTGTGGAGAAAAATAAAAACTTTTTGCGAATGTTTTGGCTGGAACCCAATTTAGTCGTGGTCAGAACTGTTTGTGACCAGAGGTCCTACTGTATGATAAACTTACTGTATAGGAATGTACAACAATAGCTGCCATCTAACTTGGAATCAGATTCCAACTATACTGAAGTAGCTGCAATTTAATTTTGCTGGAAACCAGATTTAGAATTAAAATAATATGCTAAGGATCAACACGTTACTGTAATTAGTGCACTATTTATTCACTCTCAGATCCAGTATTTGCTAATAGCCATCCTTTAAGGCTTCTGAGATAAAACATTTGAAACTAGCATCTCCCCACCAAACCTCAATGGAAAATGTTGCATGAACTGAATAATTTATGATCAAGGTGATTGAACAGATATTAAGGGCAATGTAACATTCCCCCACTTCAGCTAAACTGCTTTTTTATAAGAAGCATCTATAAAAACCTCTGTAATTAGCTTTTGAAGACTTAAAAATAAAGCCATGTTTCTAATGTCAGTGTACAATATATATATTTTAGCATGAGAATGATTAATAATTATTCTAATTTCCCGACCAAGCTTTTGAAAAGTTGGAAACCAGATTATATATCCTTGTGATGACTTTCTCCTACATGCTTCACAGCTTACTACAAACATGTCAGTTATTTCACATCTGGATCACCAAAATAGATTTTGAATAAATCCTATAAAATCAGTATTGCAAATCAGAGTAAAACTATAATTGGTAACCTACTGGAGGCTTGACCAAATTATATTATGCAGGTCTGGGATAAACTGCGATTTGACTGGATGAGAAATTATTACATTAAACAGTAAGAAGTACAATACTCAAACTCATGGTCCATGTCCAAACTTCCAACCAGCTGGAAGTAAAGAAAAGGAACAATGAGTTTGCTACTGCTGTACAGTAGAACCTCTGGTCATGAACACTTCTGACTATGACCAAATTGGGTTCCGACCAAAAAATTCACAACATTTTTGAATCTGGTCACAATTCAAAAATCGAGTATCAAACACGGCCATGGCCAATTTCCCCTTCCATGCCATTTTTGGGTAAGTGCGTGCTCAGTCAGTCTCGTTTCCGGTCATGACCAAATCGGGTTGCAACCGAAATTACTGAACGAATTACGGTCATGACCAGAGGTTCTACTGTACTTTGCAATCTACTATGAACTTTTTTGTTTTTGGCATAAAGGTATTTCCTCCAAAAGCATACAATCCAGCCAAAAAAGGACATTTTTGTAACAATACAACAAAAATATAATAAATATACCTGTGTTATAATTTGCCACTTTGAAAGAGGTTTCCATTCTGACGATTTTACCCAAGGGTCGTATCGGACTGTTAAGAGGGCTGATTGCTATTGGAATGTACCTCATGTGATTTAGATCAATGCTCAGTATTGAGTTATCATCATCAACTGAAATTGGATTTGAGTCTGTCTGAGACACAGCATTTAATCCTTTATTGCATAATGATTCCATTTGGCTTCCATGCTTGGGAGAGCTTGGATGCAAATCTGCAGCTTTGGGGTCAGTTATTGAACTATTTACACACAGTTTTTTATCACCTTCTGTACTAGTCTTGGGAAGAGGTAGACTTTCATTTTCAGAGTACTCCAAGATATTTTTATCTGCACAATTACTGGATTCTTCTTTTGCCATGGAGGAGTCTGAATCAGTCCCATTAACTTCATCTATTATTCTAAATGTATCAGAATCTACAGAACTCCCAGTCTCCAAGTCATGGAAAGAATGATTTAACAGTATCTCTGGATCCATGGGATTTGCTGGGCTAGGTGTCACATACACTTCCTCAGAATCTTGCATCTCAGTCTCAGTCAGTGGAAGGAATTTCTCATTACCAACAATTTCATGCTGTAGTGTTGCATTTTGTGGAAATGCTTTACATGGTTTACTATCCAAAATTTCTACTGGAATCTTGTTCTGCATATTTGCTTTAATCTCAGAAACAGATATAGTTTTTTCTGATTTAGTTTGAAGGGGACCATTATGGCATGGTCCCAATGGCATTTTTGCCTCGCTAGTGGTATTAATTGGTTCTTTTGGGACGAACATTATTTCCTGACTTGGAACTTCCATCTCACCTTCGTTAGTAGCCTGTGCTACTATTTTGGATTTGTCTGTTTGTTTCTTAGCGGGAGAGAGAGTTAAATTTAGCTTCTGCATGAAGCTCAATTTTAAGTCTTTGCTTTTTGATTGCTCTTCGTGCCCTTCCACCTTAATGGGCACAGGCTCATCTGCAGCCTCAACTATCATGGCAATTTCTTTTGGTGGAAAAGGTTTCTTTTTCTCTCTCTTTGCACTGTCTTTTAGTTTAAGGTGTTCCTTTACTGTCTTTGGGGGAGTTTCTTTTGAACTTCGTCTTTCAGTTTGAGAATTTCTGCTTTCTCTATGTTTATCTCTTCTACTTTTCCTTTTTGCTTCCGTTCGATATTTGTCTGATTTGAAATGGGTGCATTCAGGTTCACATTTCCTGGTATCTTTGTTTGAATTACTAAGTTTTCGCTCTCTGTTAGAACTGTGTGGCAGTGATGATTTCCCACCTTGGAGCCCAGGATCACCTGTTCCTTTAGTTTTCCTACAATCATTATGTTTTATCTTATCTTCTAGATAACCTTTACTGAATTCTTTAAGATTTCTGACAAGTGTATTATTTTCAGGGGTATTCGTTTTACCAGCTCTTTGTTGTTCTACATATTTATCAGGTTGTCTGTTTTTTTGTCTACCACTGCTTTCCTCTTTGTTCTCTTTTTTAAAGTCCTTCTGGTTTATGATTTGTAATTTTTCAAGCCTATCTTCATTAATGTGTTCAGTTTTAAGCATTAATTTATTCTTAGGAACTGATTGTTTTTCCTTAGTAGAAGAGATACTATCAGTTTTGTTTCCTGCACACCAACTGCTTTTGATCTTTAAATCCTTTCTATCATTCCACTCTTTGTTTCTGACTAGTTTTTCTGGGTTAACTTGTGACTTTCCAGGAGTATCCAATTTGCAATCCACAACACTTCCAACATTTCTCTGTGTTTTTGTTTTGTGTCTGCAATCATTATCCTTATTATAATGTTCGTTATTTTTTATCTCCCTTTTCTCCTTTTCTTTATCACAGGAGCTATCAAGTTTTGACAGCTTTGTTGGAACGCCGTCTTTGTGAAACTGCTCAGGATGAAATTGAGATACATAAGAAGTATCTTTTTTTTCCAAATGAACTTTTTTATTTCCTGTATCCCAAGATGGACTGTTATGAGATACATCTCTGGGAGTGTCCTGTTTATTTTTAGGATCTGTTTTTGAATTATTATCTGGGAAGAAATCACTGGATTTATTTTTTTGTTTTGATCCTTCAACATTCCTTGTATATATTTTACTGTAGGGATTGTGATGAACTGGAGCTTCTGTTAACCTGTTAACAAAAACACTACTTTAATATGCTACATTATACAATAACTATCCAAAATTTGAGTACAATAGAAGATTAGACTGGCAAAAAGGCAATGTAGTCTCAAGCACAATCAATAAAAATACAAAATGTTTATAAATAGAATTATTTTAAAATAATATTTTAATTTTGATATTATTAATATCCTTATATCAATGATATTGACATAATTTTGATAGAGAATTTAATTTTGATTTCATTTTGTAACCATTAAGAAGGCCATATATCAGATTCAATAGTTAGTACCAGTTATTACCCATATTTGAATTGTCAAAAATGCTGAACTATGTAGTGTGTAAACATGTAGGCCAATACATGTATCTCATTAACTCTTCCTTCCACGCAACTGGAGACACAAACCAAGGAACGGCATTAAAATTGGGATTTTGATTAAATACCCAGGTACATGTGTAGTAAACATAAAACTAGGAGAGCAATCAATTATTTGATGAATTAAGGAGCCATGGTAGTACAATGGTTAGAATGCAGTATTGAGGGCTAAGTCTGCTGACTGCCAGGAGTTTGATCTTCATTGGCTCAAGATTGACCCAGTGTTCCATCTTTACGAGATTGGTAAAATGAGGACCCAGATTGTTGGGGGCAATATGCTGACACTGTTAACCACTTAGAGAGGGTTATAAAGCACTGTATATAAGCCCAAGTGCTATTGCTAATTGTTGCAGATAAACACTCCCAAAAAATTATCCAGATATTTTAAATAATGATGAATGAAACCCAAACTTAATTATATATTTAAAGCAGAAATAAAGAAATAAAAAGCTGATGCTAATTATGAATAGACTGTCTTAGTAAGTAGCAGCAACTAACCTTCTTGTTTGACTTTGGAAATTAAGAACACAGCCTGCTTAATACTTAGATGAAGGATCACCAAGGAGTATGAGAGTTACAAGCTAAGCTGGGAAGCAATAAAAGAAATGCCAAGAAGCAATAGCAAACTGCTGCTTTACTGACAAGACTGTAACAGTATGCCACTAGAAGTCACGCTATACTTTTGCAATTAATTTATTTCAATGGATTTTCTCTGCATAAAATTAAGTTTTTTATCCTAAAAAATTATCTAAAGAAATATAAATACATAAATGCTAATAGCATATATTCATCTTTAAGATAGCAAACTTTCACCTGGGATTGGAAATGTTTGCATGGAAAGAACACTTCTATTTTAATTTAAGGTTTCCTTTCTTTCTTTCTTTTTCATCATTAAACTCTTTCAAAAACAATGTGTAGGTTAACTTTCAGTACCTTCGCTGCAGATTACTGATTTCTTCATCCTTGCGGTTAATTTCCACTCTGGCTGTTTTGATAAGTGCTGAAATATTTTTTTTAAGGGACAGATTTTCACTTTGTAGAAGAGAGTTCTAAGTAAGAAAGAACATATAGACATTTAACATATTATAAACAAGGAATTGAACACATGAACAAAAACATGATAAAATTTAAGAAATAGGTATTTAAATTTATTGCATTTTCACTTGTATTAAGCTAAAAAAATGTTATCTTCAAAACATATTTTATGTAATGCTTCGTAGTTAAGTGCATAAAGGATTGCATATTTAGCCATTAATCTTACTGATACTTTCCTGAAAATGAATATCACTGACCAGAATATGTTAGCATGTATAGGATTAGGTTAGTTTTCAAGTGTAACTGCTTTATAATAACTATTACATTATTACTATTTTCAAAAATACAACCACTTTTATGCAGTAATATCTTCCCATTTGCTCTTTCTGCTACCTGTATGTATGTCTTGGATCCTAATACTTATTGCTTTATCACCTTTTCTTGGATTTCCTGAAGCTTCTCCATCAACTCTTGAAGTTGTTGCTTACATTTCTCATGTTCAGCCTGCAACTGTCAAGACAAAAATTTATTCTTATATAAAGACACATACTTTGGATACAGCGAATAGTTTTACTAAATCATACAAATATTTTCTGAGTTATAAGGAAGTATTTTCATCCCCTACTAAACACATACATATTTTAACTGCAACATAGACAAATGGAACTATCTGTAAAGCAAAAGAAATCAAACTCCAGTTACAATGGTTAATTATACTTCAGTTTTTGATAACATTAAATTTTATTATTAATAAATGACAAATCAAGTTCCTTCTCCTTAGGATCCAAACTTCAACTACCCTTTAATTGGATAAAGTAAATTTTTAAATCAGAGAATTTTGAAATTCGATACTTTCAATTAGTATAAGCACAAATATAATTAAATGTTAATTATTAGAGTTATCTAACTGAAATTTATTTCCCTGATGTGTTATCAATGTAAAGTACATACTTCATTGAAAGTGGCTTCCTTGGCTGTTTCTTCTTCAATCAGGATTTCATCAAATAGGTTTAAATTACTTTTGATCGGCACTTTTGAAGCACAATTGCCTAAAGCAAGAGAAATGAAAAATATTTTTTTTTTAAAAAAAGAATCCTTTGGTTGTTTTTTTTAAAAGAAGACTACCAGACTTTATTAAGCTGGTAGCAATGGTTAGCCAATGCACTCTGGAAATAATATGAGAAGCTTCATGTCTTCAACTGTGTGGCTCCACACTTGTTCAGTCCTAGCCCTATAATGCAACCTCAACAAAATGAACTCCTACATCATCCACAACACTCCAAATGTTGTAGTTGTTCCATGAAAGCTTCAGAAATATAAAAGACAGTGAAACATCTTAACTGACACTGTGTAGTATCATAATACCTAACAGAGAGTTATTACCTCTATTCAATTTTATAAATTATTCTCTTTCTATTTTCTAGGTATAGCTTAGTTTTCATATAATTGCTCCTGTTTTATAGTTTTGTGTCCTGAGCAAAGACCATCATAAAGAGACTCATTCAATTCATTAAAGTGGTTTTGAACATTTCCTCAGTTTCAAAGGGGATTCATTGTGGAGGCAAAGAAGCACTGCAAGCAAAAAGTACACAAAATACCCCACACCTCCGAAACCTATTTTGTACATGAAACCAGGTGGCATAGTTTCAGAATCCTAATTTTAGCCAAATATTATTATTTATATTTTGTTTACTCTTTGTTACATATGAAAGCCAAATCTTATAAATATTAATATATCCAATATGTACATACCTTTGGATGGCAAACCACTTCTAATGCAATGCATTACAGTCAGATTTAAGTTCAAATCTCTATTGAAATACTTATTTATTTAATAAAAGTTGTATTCTGCTTCAGTGCAATATTCTAAATGTCTTACAACCAGTACATTAAAAAAGTAGGTATATCAAATAATAAGCAAAATGATAATTTTTTACAAAAAGTTTTTAAAACTGTTTAACAAGAACATAACAAAGTGGTTTGGATACAATATATGACATTTGTTCCCCAAACGCTTTGTGGAAGAGGTGTGTTTTAAATGCCATTCTGAGTATTAATAAGAAAGTAGCAATCATTACTTTAGGCAGGAGAATATTAAAGTGGGTGGGGCCATAACAGAAATGTCTAAGCCCCCAATTTACCCATTTTCTAAAGAGAAGGAGTTTTCAACCTATCCTGTCTTCTATATGTAGACAATCTCAAAGGCAACAACAAGGAGTCAAACTTTAAAAGGCTTTATAAGTGATAAGCACTTTGATTACACCTGGAAAGGGACTAGTAGCCAACTCAACTCTATAGCAAAGGTATTACAATGACTGCATTAATAGGCATTTCGTACCATTTTGAACATTAATTTTTGAATAGTCTTCAGGGAAAGCTCCATACAGAGCAAACTGCAATCCAACCCAAGATGGTGCCACATTAGCTAAATTGGCAAAGATTCACCTACTAAAGGGTTATACCAATAATTTAACAAAAGAAGAAGCTCCAGGGGAACCCCGACTTCTTTGAAGAAGAAATCCCATCTGGAGTTAAACATGAAATTGTTCTGAGAATGGAAAGTTCTGAATCAATAGTTACTGTATCTTGCTGGTTTTAAATCTTAGCTTTTTCCTCCCCATTCGGACTAGGTCAAGTTTCCACCTTATCTCCTATTCAGCCCTAGGTGGCAATATGTAATAGGTATAATAGCATTTTGAAACTTCAACATATATTTTAACCCCACTAGATAGACCAGATAAGAAATCACTTGTTAGATGAAAGCTAAAACTACTTTTAATGAGATGTGCTGCATTTCTTGCTTCTTTTTAAAGTTGGGTAAATTGCCAGTGACTGATCTCTGCCTAGGCAGCATCTAACTCTCAGTGAATATGTATGATTTTATCTAAAGAATATTTAACAAATTATCACAATGATCTATTAAGAGTTATTCCACTTTAAGATTCCACCAAAGATTCTGGCCACTTTAAATAGCACAACTGAATGACATTTCATGGATGCAATATGAGAAATTTAACAATGTTCCACTGATCGAACTGTCATGGTACAGAGCCTAATCTGGGCTCATATCCATATTTTATAATATTTGTGATTTGTTTTTCACTACCATCTTGCCTCTTTGTTTCATATTCTGGAGCTTACCACTAAAGCAAAGAAAACCCGAGGATTAATAACAGGTGAGGTAATTCTATCTACTGCTTTTATTGCATCTGTATGCCAGAGGCCTGATCAAACTGCCCAATAAATCTCTTGGGAAGTTCCCCAAGCTTCTTAAAATCAGAGAGATTCATAAAACATATGGGGTAGACCATCTAAGTCTCTCTTTAATACATGAATCTCACAGTTACCCAAAAGTAATACATTAGTACAAGGACCTGCTGGTAATGTCTCCCTTACCAGATCACATTTAACATGTACTTAAAATACCAGACTCACTGTTGCCCATCCATCTCCATTCCATGAGCAGGATCCTGTCAAGTTGTCTTGACAGGAATGAATTATGAGTTAAAACACACCCAAGAAAGCTTAAAATTCCCTAGCAATAACAGCCTGGAGAAGTCAACTACTAAATTAGAGCTGATATCAAGCTTATAAAACCTTGTTTCAACAGGTTTTCATCATTTTTACTAAGCTTGTCTGGGATGTGAGGAAAGAAAATATCTGTATCATCTAATTCAAGTGAATAAAATAAAAAAGAAACTTTATAGCAAGGCAAATAACATACTAGAAACAACTGGAGCGTTGTCTAAGCCATCATAAATATCCACAGAACTCTCGTCGCCATCTTCTCTTTCATAAGAAACTGCAAATAGAAAGAACACCCCGCAAAAGATGTTAGCTGTTTATGTATTATAATAATTGTAATATAGAAGAGATACAGGTTGTTTTACAAAGAATAAATCTACAATACAATAAAAAACATTTTATCCAATCTATCATCAGTTTGGAGAGGTTATATCCAAACATACTGAAACAGAAACTGCTTTCCTTCACTCTCTTTATTGCATGTGGCTTTATGTTTTTGTAACTATAATTTTATGATGTTTTGATTGTTACTGTGAATCACTATGGCTTGTTTGATCAGAAAAGGGTCATAAATATGATTAATAATTAAATCTCTGATCAGTTCAATTCAGTTATTGGCACCAATTTAAAAGGGAATATAAAAGACATAAGAAAAAGAAGCTTTAAACCTATGCATTTTTTCTGATTATTAACCCCAAAGAAAGACGTATCTATATATTTTATCTTGTAAAGTAAAAATAACTGTCAAACAGGGAAATTTCTGGGGTTTGAAGCATGCAAAGTCAGAAGGAGTCTGACAGATCCATTAATCAAAACATTAGCAGAATTTTGCTTTTGAATAAAAAATATTAAAATAACATATTGTAGAACTTATCAGCAAACTCCTTTTCCTTGGCCTCTTTCAAAAGAGCATGAAGACAAGTTATGATTGGAAGGAATAGCTCCTGACACAGACATACACAAGAATCTACTTAAATATGACTTTTTGAAACATGTCTGTTATATGACTTTTCCACCATTTTCTGTTTTCTAGATAATACCATAGAGCATTTTTCTAATGTCCCCAAAAAGTAAAATAATCAGATTTACTTACTGACATGTACATTAGAAAATGTCATTCCATCCTCATCCTTCTCTGTTCCCATTATAATAACTTCCTAAGTATTCCCCATCTAAGTTTGACAGAAAAAAAAATAGGACATCAGCCTAAACAAGATACACATTTTATATCAGACATCAGATAGCTTGGCCCAGCATGAAAGAAAATGCCTGTACACGTGCACATAACTCCATCCCATACTTTAAATAACAGCTGTGTGAGGGGAGGACTTTCGTCTTCTCTCCATGAATCTTGATTTTCCAGAAAATAATGCCACTTGGCAACATCAAGCTGTCTAATGTTTTTCCCCAGATTTAGAAAGAATAATTTGTTAGCAATTCAACCAATAGAGAATTGTAGAATAAAAACTTGCTTTTGCCATCGTATCTAAATCAGGTACAGTGCTGGAAATCAAAAAATGAATTATCCCCAACAGATAGCTATTTAAATGAAAGAGAGCAAACCACTTCCTGGGCAACTGTTTCACGATTGGAACTATATCTTTTTTTCCATCAGGAAGTTTTCCTTAACTTTTAACTGGAATCTGACTTCTTATAATTTGGAATCATTATTCTATGGTTGATAGAGAACACATCATGTCATAGCATTTTCTGTGTGACTCAAATTTAACGTGTGCTATAATTTTCCATAGATATCTTTTCTCAAAACTAAAATGTCCAATTTTTTCAATCTTTCCTTATATGATAGTTTCCCTCCATTATATTTGTTTTCTAACCCTACATCTGTTCTATTTATCTGAATTTTTTAATGACATGACATCCAGAATTGAAAACAACATTCAAGAATCAATGAAAAACAGAGAGAAACAATCACTTCCTGTGATTCAGAACTGTTTTTCTACTGATGTTGCCTTAAACTTCCACTTTTGCTTTTTTGATAGCCATATCACACTATTGGCTTATATTCATCATATGATTAGGGGCTACATGTTACCTGCAAACTGTCCATCCTTTCATATGAAAGGCAACTACAGAAGTTCACTGGTTTGATTTTGGGCTAGTCACTGTCTACTTCTCACAGGATTGCTATAGAAAAAAAAAGAAGAACACAGCAGTATGTATGCCACATTGAACTCCAGAACAAAAGATGGGACATAAATCTAAAAACTATATAAATATCTTTTATAAAAATCAAATCCTTTCATAAAAGTTTATCAATTGTAGTGTTGGACTAGGAGCATTAAGGCTCAGATTCTAATCCACCATTAGTCACAGAAGCTCACTGGGCAACTTTGGTTCTGTCTCTATCAACCATATGTTGGCATTAAAAAATAGGAGAAATAAAACCAAAAGGCAGGTGTGGCTTTGAGCTCCTGAATGAAAAATGTAGTGATAGAAATCTAATATGCAAATAATATTAGTTAGATCAGTAAGTAGACTCTGATACATCAGTGTACGTGGGTGGGGGAGGAAACCCAGTCATAATAAGACCATTAAAGTTTTCAAGTAGAAAATAAGTATTTTGAAAATTCTGCTTCTCACTCCCCAAATCTTTTCTAATACCTATCTATCACACTTAATTTGCCAGAGATGCCAAGAAAAGCACTTTCCAAAAAGCTGCAGTTTGACAGCTGTGAGTCCCCCCACCCGCTCCCCCCCCTTAAATAGCACAGCACTCTGTACATGTTGTTTGTGAACCTAGAACTTGGTTTGCCTATGACATTCCCAAACATCCAGGTCTTGGTTATTATCCCAAGTGTTTCCCCCCTCCCCCTCAAAAGAACTGTTTTTCCTTGAAAACCTTCTGGCTTCTCATCCAAGAAGCCTCTTCAGTTCTGAACTCAGTGGAACCTCAGAAGCTTTTCTTGGAAAGCGAAATGTCTTCAAGGAAAACAAACTCTCTTTTGGGGGAGGGGGAGAAACACCTTTGGGACTAGGATTAGATTTGAAAATAATAATAAATAAATCGCACCAGAAACAGAATGAAGTAAAGGCGAGCCTTAAGAGGCTGGTTGTTTTTGGAAGCGAAGCAGAGGTAGCTATATCGTCAAATTGTTCTCCGAGCTAATATGGAAAATAGAAGAAGGGAAAATGGGGAGAAGATTGATGGGCCCGACCCGATCTGCTCAAGTGTCAGTTTCCTCACGGACCGTGAATATTTGTTTACGTCGCGCAAGAGGGCCCCCATTCAAGTCTGAGGAAGACTAAACCCCATTTTGTCACTTCAGAAATCCCTCTCCTTCCTCGGCCAGGCCCAGGGTTGACCGGGCCAAACGGACAGAAAACGGGACGAAGCGTGGGGCTGGTACGTCCGCCTTGCGGAAGCTGGTGCCCTCCGGATGCCGGTAGTAGCCTAAGACTGGCTGGACTGACGGGTGTTCTGAGGCCGGCACATCAGGCAAGCAGGTTGGGGAAGGCGAAAGCGGATGCTCCGAGCAGATAGGAGAGTTTAGAAGAAGCCCTGCCAGCCCGCCACAGCTCCCCCAAAGACCCCGCCATCAAGTCTCTATCCCTCTCACGAACCGGAGTGAAGCGGCGAGTCCTGCCGTTCTTTTCCGAGGCTCAACGGGAGTGGCGGAGATGTCCCCACCACCACCACCCTCAAACCCGCCGGGACTTCATCTTCTCGCTTTTCTCGCAAGATTACCCCCCCCACCTCTCAATTCCCCACCCGCAACAGGCCAAACCGGCGGGGGGGAATAGGCGGGGCCAGAAAAGCGTAACCAATCTCTTAAGACGCTGGAGCACGTACTCTGGCATGACGTCACTAGGCCCCACCTCCACCAGGAAAAGGTTTGGCGCCAAAAAGCATCACGGTCATGTTAAGCCCGCCCTTACGCGAGAGTGGGTGTGTATATGTGTGTACGTTTGGGCTGGAGAGCGTTGTTGAAACGAGCCGTGTAAATTGTACGGGAGCATTTTCTTAAGGGGTTGTTTTAAAAAGCTTGCGCTGTTCGCGTATTTTATTTTTTGCTAATGGGAAGAGATTGGCTTTTGTAAGGGCAATCTAAAGTCAAAATCGGGAGAAGAAGCAGCGTTTTGTAACGAACAGATAATATTGTTAGTAAGATCTTGGCTGATCTTAAAAAGCTAGAAGAGGGTCTGCCCTGGTTAGTGCTTGGATTGGAGCGGATCAAGAAATGTCAGGGTTATAGGTTAGACTGTAAAAATGAAGAAAAATATTCCAGATGAAGTCAACAATCGCATACATGTGAGAATCAAAACCACTGAATTAAAACAAAACTTTAAAAGCACCAGTTACTAATATATGTATTACAGTATTGCTGAGTTGCTTGTGTTGTATCGAATGATACACTTAGGGAATCAATCCATTGTATACTCTGTCTGGAGTCTGTTACAACAGAATAAGAAGAGTTAAAAAGGATCTTGGAGGTCTTCATGTCCAACCCACTGCTCAAGCAGGAAACCCAATACATTTCAAACAAATGGTTATTGTAAGTTGAATTGCTTATTTGTAGGGTGCCAATAGAATTAGAATTATTTTTGTATAAATTATAACTAATACTTACCTATCTGACATCCTGAGTTTCTTCTACTTTTTCAATCAAAAATGAAGCGGAATCTTTCCCATTGTGCAGTCAGGGAGTTTGCTTTGTGTGATTTTTAGAAATGAAGCAAATAATAAAAGGTTGATTCTGAAAGCCTTATTCAAGTAAACATATTCTTCCAATAAATGAATGTAACAGTAAATCATGTAATTACTTGATTTGCTCTGAATATAACTTTCCTGACAAAATATTCAGAACTAGTTAAAGTTATTTGTCCTTTGTATTTGTTTATACTATACCTATGATTTTGAAGGTTTTTATAACAATATTTTAGTAAGATAACTAGGACTGCAACTACTCTGCCTAATTTTAACAACAGTGTTTGTAAGTCATATTTCCAAAGGAATGGATAATTAATGTGCTGCCAATCTGTAATAGACACTTCAGGATTATTAAGGAGTCACAAAATATATTAAACATTGGTTACTGAATGTAATGTTTGAAATGTACTATCTGCAGTATATAATACTGGGGATGCAATGAGAATACACTTAAAATTTCAAACAGTAGTTTTAAGGCACCTATATATTCTGCTGTAGCAAATGCAACAAAGTATCTTGTGAACAATAGACTATATTTTTATAGCATTTTTATGGCCCACTTTGATTTATATGCTGCACTGAATATGTTCTTGTTTTATTTTATTTGCCATTATGATCTATAGACAGTGCTTTAGGGTTTAGTATTTAGAGTGCTGGAGTTTGCTTGACACCTTAAACTACTTGTTCTTTACTATAGTCTATCCTGGACTTCAAGTTCATATACTTTTTTAACTATTGTTTGCGTTATTGGTTGCTAATTTTCACAGTAAGTTTATTCAGGAACTTTTACAAGTATTAGCGAATGAGATCTAAATAGTATCAGAGAATAGTTCAAAAGAACTATTTTAATAATGTTCTTAAAGATTACCATATATTTAAGATATGTTTCGGACTTATAGAAGGCAAATGTATCAAAGTGCAGTTCTAGAAGTCCTCAGTTAATTAAATGGAACTTGCTCCTAACTAAAGGATTATAGAATTCAGAAATGTGTTGGAATTCTGTGCAGGTGAATTATAAAGTATTCATTTGAATTGTTCAGAAAAAATATTGTAGATCTGAAGTGGAAACAGGAACATTCTTACTGAACATCTCAATTTAATACGTATTTTCTCAGAATTTCCCATTGATTTCAACGGATTTACTTTCATATGATAATCCTTCATGGTCTTTTGGAAAACCCATCAAGGGCAATTTTTGAGAAATAGTTATAAAGAAGCAGTAAGGAAAATACATCTTCGAGCGATTCGAGGTGCAGAACTTAGGGTGGAAAACAAATCCCAACCACCCAAGTAACGATCATTGCACCGTCATAATAGTAACTCACTTTTCGTCTTCGTGGAGAGCAAAACGCCCACGCAGCATTGAGCTTTTGTTTTGGCGTTGGCCAAGGGGAGGAGCGTCCAGAAGGCAACATTGAGAAAGCTTTCAGTGGGGGCTTGCGTCGCTGAAAGATGACGTAGAATTCCGGGGGAAAACGAAACTCACTCTTCCCACGTGTCGCGCTTTTAACAGCGGGTGGCGAGAGGGGTGGCTGTCTAGGTTGGCGTGCAACACTCCCCCTCCCTTTCCCGGGAAAAGGGGCCCTCCAGGCGAAGGGATTCCTTTCCGCGGGACATCTAAAGATGGAGCATCTGCAATTCAGTCTAGCGGCTCCGTTGCAATTAATAGCGCAAAGGAACGAGAGGAGCAGCGGCGAGCTCAGCCGGTTCCTCGCCAAACAGGTGGGAGAGAGCCACAATGGCAGCGGTGCCCTCTCCGCTCTCGGCCACTGGGTGGGTGGGTGGGCGGGCGGGGTGGTGGAAGAAGAAGGGTGGAACTGCACAAGTAATCTTGACTGTCCGTCTTCTCCGCCCCGGCCTTCGAGAAAAGGATTGGCCTGGCTGGAAGCAAAGGAGAAGAGGGCGAGCTTGGGGTCTCTCACCTTTGTCTGAAGAGGAGATCGTGGAGTGGGGGAGGGAGAAGCGAGGGTGCAGGAGAATCTCTTTCCGCTAGTCTCGCAACGGCCACAAACAAAACATTGGCCAGTCTCCTCCGTTTGTCGCCTAGAGAAATGCGGTGCATTCGGAAAACTTTCTGACCTCCGGCCATAGATTAAAACGTCGCTGGTGTTTTAGATGATCAAAAGCAAAACGCCATAAACTTCGATGATGTTACCTAGACTGGTAACGAAACGTTCTTAGAAAGTAAATCGAAACAAGCTTGGAGAGCAAACCAAGGCCAACATCCAAAACCCGAGCTTACAAAGTATTTTATGTTATTCCGTACACTTTCCGCTTGTGTCTTCCTCCGCCCTGAGAACTTTTGATGCTTTCGATTCTCAGTTTACTGGGTCAGACAGAACTAGGCTGGTATTCTTCTCGTTGTCCATAAGTCATACATGGGCTTGACTACCATTGATTTGAGATAGGAGAAGAATGCCTGAATTTTTAGCAGAGTCGTGAAAATAACTTCTTTACAGGGTAGGAGGAGAGCATCTTCCAAAATACTGCTCTTTTATTACACGCCTTTCATTGTCATATAGTTTCCAGGAGAGATTAAGCTAGCTGGCTTGGCTATTAGTAAATCTAAAATAAGGGCATTTTATTATATAGTCTAAAGCAGGGGTGGGCAACTATGACCCCTTTACGACCTGTGGATCTGATCCTGGAATTTCTGAGCCAGTATGGCTGGCTCAGGAATTCTGGAAGTTGGAGTGCACAGGTCATGAAGGGGCCATAATTGTCTCACCCCCCCCCCCATATGGTGTGCTAGCTCTACAGTATGTATGAGTGTAATACAAATCAGTATGAGGAATAATTGATTAACATCATGAATAGCCCTAGGCTACATGTTGTGCCTATGGTAGTAATAAGAATGAGCAAGTAACTTCGTTGGGTTGACATGAAAATATGTAAACACTGGACTTTTGCTGGAAATGAAACAAGTATTTCTCTCCCTCAAACTTGCTGATATTTTGGGAGCAAATCAACAGCTTCTCAAAGGACACCAATTTTACATCTCTGGTATCTTTTGAGACTTGAGTGTGGAGGGTGGGAGAAGGCATTTATATACAAGGATGGATTTCCCTCTCTGCATTCCTCAGAAGGAAAGATCTAACATTTTCTATAAACTCTAGGACACAGGTGTCAAACTTTATCGTGTCACATGACACATCACAATGATTTTTGCCTTTGCAGAGCCGGGGTGGGTGTGCATCTGGCCTGCGGGCAGCCAGTTTAACAGGCCTGCTCGAGGAGATTATCTCAGGAACTACAAGATTATTTATTAGGACTTTAAGAAAAAAATATTCAGCTGTGGTATATTTTTGAATAGCAGTGACAAAGCAGTGATTTAGTTGTTGCTAAAAAACCTCCAATATTGGGGATTTGATTTTGCTTGTCCTCATTCACATGTTGTGCTGATCCATACTTTTGTTACATAAAACATGATTAATATTATATCTCATACTAGTCTCTCATCTCATTTGTTTGGTTTTGAGTTAGTTTTAGTAAAAACATGGGATGGAAGACAGTTAATGATTAAAGCAATACATGAATTCAGGCAATAATTATTTCCTAATCAAATCAAATTATAGCCTTTTATCAACTTGAGATATAAACTGAGAAATAAAAACAGTATCTTTATACTCAATTGTCTCAGATTTTCAGAGATTGCCTAAACCCTGCAGTTTTGGGGGCAAAGTTTTTCGGAAATGGTTTGCCATTCTTTCTTCCTAGGGATGAGAAAAAAAATCACTGGCACAAGGTTGCCCACAGATTTTGGCCGTAGGACTAGAACTAATGGTATCATAGTTTGTAGCCTGATTCCTTAACCACTACACTTCTGTCTCAAGAAAACTCTCAAGAAATAGTAGTGCTAAAAGCTAAATTAAGAGCTATGACTAAAATTAAGTATTAAGGCCATGCACAGAATAATGTACTGATCTACACCTAAAATAAATTTCAGATTAGGATTTAGATTCCCTTGGGTGCAATCCCAAAACAACTGGAGTACAACTTGAACTGACATTGACAAAATCACCATCAGTCAATTGCAAAAGACAGTTTTACTTGGAATAGCTTACATCCTGTGATGATATGTTCAAACAGCATTTGCCTATCGCAAGTCAGGATAGGTGGGTAAAAATACCAAATACAGTCTAAACATCTGATTGACTGTGCAATGAACCATTTGTATGTTGCTGACTCCCAGTGATTCTGGATGGCTTACAACAAATTATAATGAAACAATACAAGTTAGCAAATACAACAGTCCAAATGGAAGAGAAGGGTCTTACCCTCCCTTACCAAATAACTAAGCAAAGACCCAGATTTGTATCTCTTTTATGAACAGCAATAGAAAGGGAGCCATCTGGAGCTCATTGGGAATCTTTTTTGAGAGGGTAGTATGACATTATTTAATTGAAGGAACTTGAAGAGTGTTAACTGAATGGGGAACTATGGGAGACAGGAAGTCAGTCCTTCAAGTAGGTCTTATGTTATGTAGGGCTTTATAAGTAATAGCT
Source organism: Hydrophis major (assembly GCA_033807585.1). Classification (NCBI taxonomy): domain Eukaryota; kingdom Metazoa; phylum Chordata; class Lepidosauria; order Squamata; family Elapidae; genus Hydrophis; species Hydrophis major. The sequence goes on along the minus strand of CM066328.1, from coordinate 292,053,365 downwards.
TTCTTAATTTGGATCTGAAAACAAAGATCTCAGAAATAATATATGGGGGGTATATATATGTGTGTGTGCGTGTGTATGTATGTATGTATGTATGTATGTAATGGGGGAAATATATATTACTTGTCTCAGCTTCTGCCAACCTAGCAGTTTGAAAGCATGTAAAACAAAAATGGAAGTAGAAAAATAGTGGGAAGGTAACAGCATTCCATGCGCCTTGGTGTTTAGTCATGGTGACCACATGACCACAGAGACGTCTTTGGACAGGATTGGCTCTTCAGCTTTGTAACGGAGATGAGCACCACCCCCTAGAGCCGGAAACAACTAGCACATATGTGCGAGGGGAACCTTTACCTATATATATGTTTAAGTTGATTTTAGAACTAACATCAGGGTTGTTAATTTCATGGTATTTTTCTTTCATTTGCCTGATCCTTTTTTAAAAAAATCATATTGGTGACCATTACTACAGTACAATGTATGATAGAAATAGTGAATTTGAAATATACTTAATTTAGAAATGTCAGTTATAAGGTAATACTTTATATGAACTGTCCATGTACAATATTTATCTTCTATATTTATTTAACCAATTATTAATCTATGGAAATAATTCTCTTACCTGCTAACTGTTAATTTTGCTCAGTTGTTTTTAATACAGGACTCTTTCAAAAACATTTGAAATCTTGGCAGATAGAAATACCAATATACAATATCTCTCTAGGGTTCTCTCTATTTTTTCTGACACTTTTTTGTCTTAGTTTATATATGGATACTTGTAGCTCATTTAGGCAGCTAGCACCATATTTGTCCTCTCTAATGATTATGATTCAACGTAATTAGATATAGGGGAGAATCCTGGTTTTAATTTGACATCTCTTTTTTTCAGATCTGGAGTCATCAGGACCGTCAGTGCATTCTCACTGCCCTGTCACAGTTATTACTAGATAAAGAATGTACACTTCTGATTGGCCGTCAGCTTCGTCCAATCTTACTGGATTTATTGGAAAGAAATGCAGAAACAATTAAATCTTGTGGCCAGATCAACCATGATCTTCATGAGAGACTTTGTGTTGCAATGAGCAAACTTATTGGCGATCATCCAGATGTGATGCCGTAAGTGATGATATAAGTGTACATGTTTTTTTTTAAGACAAATTTTATTAATTTTACAAAACAATACACAAACAATCAAGGCATAATAACATAAAAGATCTTTTCTAAGAAAACCAATAGAACATACAAAATAATTCCAAATTGTAATATATATATTTATGTTATCTGTTCAACTTCATATCATATCCCAAATTCTCCTTTTCATTCTATTATCCGAATTATATTTCTTGCTAATTAAAATTTTATTGCCTTTCAAAAACAATACACAAACATACAAAACATAAAACATAAAAAACATAAAACCTCTTTTCTGAAAGCTGCTTGATCCCGGGTTAAAACTTTTCGCACAGACACAAATTCAAAAATCATATTTACTTTATATATCATTCTATATCTTATTACCATTTTCAATTTTCTATATAGCTTCTTCCCTCTTTTATCTTTCTTAGTTTTATTTTATTTATCATCTCAATTCAATTCATAATACTTATCATTCTTTGTCTGTTCTATTTCCAACTATCCATTCATCTTTTCTCTTTAAATATACTTCTGTACACTGATTGGAGTGACGCCTTTGACTCTTTCCCCTAACATAATACTACTTAATATAACACTTACCTTATATAGGGATTCTGTTTAGTACATTCTAAAATTACACAATAAATTTTATGAGAAAAGCAAAAACACTACAATAACAAAAGCATACCATTAAAAACCTAATCATATATATTGATACTCATTTATATCTTAAACATTTTACTCTACATATATAAAAACACAATCTTATGTACCTTCCAGAATCCCTTTTTCAATTAGATTTACCCATTGTCTCTAAATAAGTTTTGTTTCTTTCAATCTTGCTTCCCACCATTAAGGCTTCTCATCCCCTCCTTTCTCTCTTGTTTATTTTTCTCCTTGCCCTTTTTACCCCTTTGTCTCTCCTCCCTTTTCTTCTTCTGCTTACCCCCTTTCTGTTGTTTTCTAACCTTGTATCCACCTTTCATCTCATTTTTCTCTTTTTTGATTGTTTTTTCAAACCTTAAAATCCCCTTTTTCTTTTCCTCTTTCTCCTCCTCCCCAAAAAGAACCCATTGTTCATCAAAGATGGCTTCTTCTTCTTTGTCCCAGTCGTCCTGCTGCGTAGTCAATTTTTCATAAGTGCATACCACCATTTCTAGAAATTGAAAAAGAGTGCCCAAAGTATCTTTTCCATCTTGTTCTTCTTTTTTATATTTTTGATGTTCAATTTTTAGTTCCTCCACAAGCAATGCCATCATGAAGAGACAAACTTTTTCCAAAACAACCAACCAAGTATTTTTAATCAAGAATAATTCCAAAAAGTTCCAAAGTCACCAAAGAATCCAAATAGACTATTTCTTTTAGTCCTTTCTTCTCTTTCTCTTTCTGGGGTTACTGTTTAATCAAAGAGTTCCAATTAACATATATCTTTTTTTAAAGTTCTAGGCAATCTCCTCCTTTTTCAAATTCTGCTCCAATTTTTTTTTTCCTCTCCCTTCCCACTTACAATCGCGATTTTCCTCTAAATGTTCAGAAATCCATACCTCCAATACAGGTTTTCCGATTTCTTAAGTTGTTAAATCCAATGTCCAGGAATCCTTTATCCCTTGGCTTTAACTTCGGTGCCCAAATAGATTTTCCAGATCTCCGTCTGCTATTCCTATGGGGTGGGAGAGTGAAGAAAAAAAAAAGCTTCCCCTTGACAGCTTTCTCCGCTGCTTTCCAATCTTCTTAGGGATACAATGTATCTTTCAAGCAATTCAATTTCCAGGGTATTTAAGAGTTGTTATTTTCCCAGCTCAGCCAGCACTTTCACTACTCTTGATTCTTCTTTCTCCTTCTTCCTCCAGCACAATCTTGTCCAGCTGCCGGCTTCTTTGTGGCGGCCATTACTGACCGCTGCTCCACTGCCTTGAGAAAAGGAGGTTATGCCGGGTGAGGAGGGGGTCTGCGACACCCCCAAACCCCACTCCGGATCCTCCCTATCTTTGGCTACCTCTACGTGGCAGCCTTATCCTCCAGACCCATCAGGATTGGAGACACCAAGACGGCTAGCGCAACAGGGATCGCGCAGGATCGCGAATCTCCGCTGCTGCCGAAGCCTGGCAAACCGGAAGTCAAGTGTAATGTTTTTTAATATATAGTAGCAGATAATTGGATGGAGACTAACAATGGGTTCACATGATTACCCAGGATGAAAAATTTATATGTGTCTTGGGCTCTGATTCGGTTTAGTAATTGTTGTTAATAATTAGATTCCCTTGAATTTTCAGTTTTATGAAGCATATATGGATTGTTATTATATTACATTAAAATCCAAGCTGTTTCTTAGGTTCTATTTTAAGCTACATAGTTGTTTTATTTTTATTTGAACGTATTTATATTCTGCTCCAGTCTTAACAGTCTCTGGTCAGAGGACAACAAACCAAGACAATAGAAAGAAAATAGAAATAATAAATTGCCACAGTCAAGTGTCTAGGAGGATTCCCAAGTAACAATTATTTTATTTGCATGAAATGTGACCATATTCAGAGTAATTACTGTGGCCATTATGAGTTGGATTTTCAAGATATTTATTGACAACTTACAAAATTTTTGTTATAGGATTTCATCTGAGTTGGGTTTGCTTTAGCTGCATCCTCATAGCTTCCAGAGACTGATTCAGGACTTCATTTGGCTACTACACTAGAAAAATCTATATTAGTGTTTGCAGTTTTTGCTGATTCATCTTTAGGTGGTCTTTGTCTTAAAAGATTGTGATAATTACTTGTCAGTTAAATTTGGCAGAGTGTATATTTTCAATTCAAATCTCTTGACTTCAATTGAAAAAATTATTATTGAATATAATCTTTCTTACACGATATTATTCATATTAAAGTAATACTCTTTAATATTTATGATATGATGCCCTTGTATTTTAGACTAAAAAGGTTGACATGAAATTTTAAAATTTATCAAAATGTTTGTCTCAGGAACAGCGTTAAAGCAATTGCAGAAATCCTTCAAAGTTGTAGCTCTTGAAAAATGGTCCCTCTTTTCCCAAAAATAAAATGCTATTAAATTATAATGATATTAAAAATATTGAATTGTTTATTGAATTTCCGCCCCCCCCCCCCCCCCCCGAAGATTTGCATGTAAGGAGCGTAAGAATTCTAAGTTTAAAAACAAAACAAAACACATAGTTGACATTTTTATAAAAGTTAATAAATTGTCCCACTGATCAAGTATATAGGCTAGTTTCAGCTTTATTGTATTGAATTGAGATGTTGCCTGTGCACTTCAGTTTTAAAATGAGATTTTATAAAATAATTTGCTTATGCATAATCTTCGTGTATTTTTCAAGAACTCCAATTAATTGAGAAGACTCAATTATTTAATGACCACTTCTTCTCTATTAGACATATTTTTGTGTCTCTGAATATTCAGAAGCTTCTTTTTGGAACTGAATCTGAAGCGTTATATAGTTGTAACAATTATGTACAACTCCATTCTGTCCTTTATTGTAAAAATTGGAAATTAATGGTGTTCTCTAGATAATACTTATATCTTGTTTTGATTCCATATACACATTTCAACATAGTTTTTCTTCTTAGGATATGTAAGTTGACTTTAATTTCTGAACAAGCAAGACTTTAGACATTAATGGTACTTGTTTTTTCTGTTTAAGATAAAGTCTGCTGAAACGGCCATTATCATTGTTTACTTAAAATTATTTTCCAAATTCATCAGATATTAGGATGATATCAAGGAAAAGCTTTAGTGAGTACTGAATAAGTTGAAATTTGTGCGCTGTTTTTGCCGTGGTTGTATATTATTCTCAGTACTATTGTTTTGTGCAGATTTGCTTTGAAATATTTTAAGGACACTTCACCTGTATTTCACCGACTTTTCCTGGAAAGTTTGGATACAAACGTGGTTCGATACGGACGACGCAGAATGAAGTTGAGGGATCTCATGGAGGCAGCCTACAAATTTCTCCAAAAAGATCAGGCTGTATTCAGAGAGTTATGGGATTGGAGTGTTTGTGTCCCTTTACTAAGAAGTCATGATACTTTGGTTCGATGGTAACTTTAAATTTCTTACATTTATGTGGCTTATTTAATGAATAGGGAAGACCTTGCAGTCACATTTTTACCTTTATTACATAATTCATGAGTTAGATTTTAAAGCAGACAAGGTTCCCTGAGTATATAAGAGCTTCTAAATTGACAGGTAGAGGAACATTCACTAAAACTATTCAGAGGAACTATTTAGCCTAAATACAAGCAAAATGGACTGTCGGATGTTTTTGTTAGACCCCCCCAAAATGAGAATTATTCCTGAAGTGCATATAAATTAGTTTTTGAATTTCTCATTTAGAATACTATGTGTGATAACTTGATTACCATGTGTTCATGGACAAGTTTGTTTCATGGAAATTTTGCCTATATCCATTTTTTGCTTATTGACACATGAAAGTGCTCTGATAGAAGTCTTATAATAAAATCTCCAAGGTAAATGAGTTTTTGCCTAAAAGAATTTTTAGTAGTGGGTAATGTTTTTCCTTTACTTCTATTAGAAAGTGGATCTAACGTTAAACATTTATTTTTTGATTACCCTGAATTTAATAAGTGATCTTTCTAGAAAATCCGATCAATGTCAAAGTAATGATGAAAAATGGCCAAGCAAATTACTTCGATGTTTTCATAGTATTTGTTTCTTTTCCTGTAAAGTTCATTCTTCATTAAGATATTGGCTTTAAAACTGATGAGCAGTCAGGTTTGCTAGAAACTTTATTAGGATAATACTGTTGATTTCCACAGTTGAAGTCCAGAATCCTTCATTAGTCTCACTCTAAAACATAAAGCTTACTTCCTTGGTTTGTTCTTTTCTTTACATTATTTCTATGTCATCAGTATTCTTTCTCTTTTTTCTCATCTGGTAAATGTTAGCATTTAAAAATGATGGTAATAATATTGATACGGCCTATTTTTGTGGGCAATTTATAACTGATTTCCTGAACTAGATTAGAGAAACTATTAAACTAAATGGTTGTATGGAATAGGACAGGGGTGTCAAACTCGTGTTGTCACAGCGTTGTCATGTAGCGACTTCCCCCCCTTTGCTAAACCGGGTTTGGGCATGGCTAGCGCGTGATACATCCTGCCAACAGGCCGCGAGTTTGACAACCCTGTAGTAGGATAACCATTTTTCATCCCTCTGTAAAAGAAAGTATGTTTAGAAATCATAAATAAAATATTACCTGAACAATTGTTCCTACATAGGTATACTGCCAGCTGTCTTGCTTTGGTTACATGCATGAATGATGAGCATCGATTATCGTTCCTGAAGAAAACTTTTAATCCAGAAGAGTTAATACATTTTAGGCTTAAGTAAGTTTTCACCCTTCTCTTCTTCTATTTGCTCTCTTTTTATTTTCTAAAATATTCATTTAGTAGATCAGTCTGCTGTAGTAAACATAATTGCAATTTTGATAGGCTTGTGGAAGAGTCTCGGGTGCAGAACATTGAGCAGGCCTTAGTTCTGGCCAACTCAGACCAAAACTTCTGGAACAAAGGAGAGAAGCTGCGGTACACTCAGGGAGAGCTGGTTGCTGCTGACCTTTGTGCAAAGGTGGTAGCAGTGTGTGGAGTTCTCTTACCTAGACAACAGTTTGAGCCTAGAGAAAATGTAAGTAAAATTGATACGTATTATGATGCATGAGAATATTTCAAGACTTGTGCTTTTTTCAGTTAATTATACTCTACAGGTAATCATCCACTTAGGACCACAATTGGGCCTGGCATCTCGGTCATTGTGCAGAATCATCATTAAGCAAGCCACCAAATGGCCACTTTGCTCAATGACCGTAATCCCAGCTCTTCCAGTTGAAATTATTTTGTGGACTTCCAGGGACAGGCCCTGGGCAGGGAGAAGGTTAGCATTCTGAGATAGTGCTTTCCTCCCCCAGAAACTTTTTGAGCCTTCCAGAGAAGAGATTGCCTACAGAAATTAGTTGTTTTTGTCTCCCTTCACAGAGACTGGAGAGAAAGGGATTACAATAGAGTAAGCAGGCAAATAATGGGAAATACATCAGGGTGTTTATATAGTGCTCTTATAGCTATCAGCAGCAAGAGAGTACTGAACTGGATTTTATTTTTTGTTGTGTTTTAAACATCTGGCTACTCCTTCTTCTGAAGGTGAGAATGATACTTGAGAAGGACAAAGAGCAGATTCAGGAGAAGCTTCATATGACAAAACAGAAGTGTTCATTCCATATACAGTACAGGCAACTTGATTTGGAATTCTCTGCTCCAACAGGTTCCAATTATATGTTCACTCAGTTCATCCCTAAGATACTTAAACAATTATTATTAAGTTTTGTGCTACTTTATGTTTTGTTCCTCTTAAATTAGCTGAAAACATTGCCTTCTCTATTACAGCAGGAAAACATCTTGAACAATTTTGTGTTGGTGAATTCTGTCTGTGCACATCTCCAGAATCTGGCCATGGCTGTGTCTTCACAAAAGGCAGTGCTTCTTGAAGGGCCAGTAGGATGTGGCAAAACATCTCTGGTAGAGTTCTTGGCAGCATTTACTGGAAGAACAAAGCCGCCTCATATTCTGAAAGTCCAGCTAGGAGATCAAACTGACAGTAAGGTAAATGGAAACCTATTTTAAGAAAGTATCACCTTAATATTTAGATTTCTTTTTAAAAGAGTTTAACAAGCCAATTGGATCATATGCTTTCCTGGCTGATCTTTTGTTGTAGAAGCCATATTGATCTGTAGTGAGGAAATGTACTGCTGAACTTTTGGATGGCTGTACATTCATTTGAAAGAAATGAAGCATCAATATAAATAACTGGCTTCAGCTAAAATTTCACATCTTGGAAAGCATGGTTATCCTGAAGAGCAAGAGAGAACAAATGATGTTTCTGACAACATCGTGCAAATGCATTTTGGATGCTTGTGTCAGGAACCAACACAAACTATAATAGGATTTTAATTATTGAAATCATTTGGTGCATTTCAGTTTGGTGATCCTTTGGTTTGCTGTGATTGCTGCTGTTAGGAAGCTTTAAAAAAACTTTTTAACGAATTGTTTACATGTGATGTCTTTATTATCTTCACAAGAAAAGATCAGAAATTTGTTGTCATTCAGAAGCTCTCATAATTTTAAAAGAAAACGGATGATGCAAATATTTTGTTCCTGTTTTATTTTTTATTTATTTTTTATATAGACTTTGCTGGGCATGTATCGTTGCACAGATATACCAGGACAGTTTGTGTGGCAACCAGGGACTTTGACTCAAGCAGTTAGCAGAGGGCACTGGATACTTTTAGAAGATATTGATTATGCTGCCCTTGACGTGGTATGTATTTGTACTTTGTGAATGCTTGGAATGAGAACCATGCTTAATTTCTCTTAATATTTGATTTCATGGAAACTAGTGATTCATTTCCCTAGATAGTACTCTAGATTATTTATTTTTAATTAGCTCTTTCAAACAGAAGGCCCCCCCTATGCCTTTTATTTTGGAAGATGAGTTGTAGATCTTTTTTACAACTTGAGTGCTGAATGTGTTATAGAACTATGGTGGTCAAATTAGAGTGGAATAATGTCCTTCACCCCCCCTCCCCACTCCTAAGTATGTAAATAGAATGTCTCACCCTTGCTCTTTTATCCAGTGCCCTGGAAGTTACTAAATCCATAATAAGTTAAAGTGTTTGTTGCTGCCTGTCTAAGAAGTATCCTTCTAAAAATGTGTTAACTTAGATAATTAGTTGCATATGTTTCAAGATGGGAAAACATGGACACCCTGTGCTGTTATTATCCCATCTGATAACTCATGTGGCACAACCAACCAATCAATAAACGTTTATTGTCAATGTACAACATGTGCACAATGAAATACAATGTGTACAGTCAGTCCAATGTGTTTGCAATAAAGTAAGATTAATATAGCTGCTTGAACTAGTGAGCCGATGGGAGGAATCAGGCTTGGCTGGGATATTCAAATCTGGAGGACCTGATTTTTTTTTAAGAACTTCTTTCGGAAAAGAGAAGAAAACTCTGTCACATGAATGAACCTGCTCGTTTAGGTATTGCCCAGTGCAATTTTGTTCAATTTTTACTCCCCCTCCCCTCCCTCCCCTCTTCTTTAGATTTCTATATTGATTCCTCTTCTGGAAAATGGAGAGTTATTGATTCCTGGACGAAATGACTGTATAAAAGTAGCCCCTGGATTCCATCTTTTCGCTACGAGAAGGTAGAAAGTGTACCCTGCCAGGGAGGGTTTGTTAATGACTTTAAAATGGTTTTGTAGAAATAGTGGGGGAGAGGGTTGGGGAGGCATACTTGTAATTCTGTGTATATCTAAGTATACCTAAAAGCATAATCCTTGAATCTAAGATGCTTTATAAAAATACTACAAAAATATATATAAAACCTCAGGCGTAGTAGCTGAATTAATACAATAGTGGTTTGTCGTGTTGTAAAAATCCAATGTATTCTTACCGGATCATCATATGCTTTTATTAATATCAGATTAATATTAATCTCATACGTCATTATTTAGAGAATATAATGAGCAAATGAATACCTAGAAAATTAGTAATGGGGCATTCTATCATTTTGTTGTTGCTGTCAGAGATTTTAATTTCTTTAGCTTTGGAAGGAATCTTTGTTAAGGAATCTTATTATAAAATTTATTATTACATTTATTTGTGGTCCATCTTGCAACTTGAGATGACTGAGCAGAAAGACTTTCGGAAGTCTTAAGGTGAATAGGCTGCATCCAAAATAAGTCAGTTGTATTATACAACTATATTTGGACAAACCTTCCTTTGATCTGTTCAACTAAAGGTATGAATATAGTACTAATGACAGATGGTTATAACACTGTATAATATTTTTGGCAGGAATGCCTGTGTTGCTTCAGATGTTGCTAAATTGCAACTCCCAGCAGCCTGTTGAACATGACCAATGGAAAAGTAGTTCATGACTTATATTTAAATAATGTCAGGCTGTAAGTTCTCCACATCTAGAATCTTAACAATCTAAAGAATCTTAACACTAATTTGTGGTTTTATAAATACAGAGTCTTCAGTTACGGAGGTGGTTGGTATAGGCAGCAAAACAGTCATGCTGCTCTTTTGGACAAGTACTGGACAAAAATTATGCTGGACAACTTGCCTAAGGCTGAACTGAAAGAGGTAAGTGAAGAGAGGGAATAAACTGAACTGACAGAAAAATTATTTCAGGATTTCATTTCAAATTTGCAATTTAACTGTGGAAAAAAAGTATTCCATTATGTTAATTCCTACTAAAACTTGTAGAATATGATTTATGCCATGTTCAGGATGAGACCATAATATAACTGTCAGTATTAAAAACAGCTTACATTCTTCCTTCAGATTCTTCAGAGAAGTTACCCTGAACTTGCCACTGTAACGGATTGTCTGTTGGATATCTACATTGAGCTTACTGCTGATAAACATTTATCTGAAAACCAAGTTGTGGACAATGAGAATATAATGGAAGATGCATCATGCTTGACTGTAAATAAAAAGCCATGTTTGGAGGGTAGAGAGTTATCTCTAAGGTATTAAAATGTGTAATTAAGCAGATGAATATTTTAGTTTGGGGGAAGCAAATTATCCTCAGACAACAGTTATCTAGAGTAATGTTTCCTTCAACCCCTAGAATTCCCCAGCCGTTATGGCTAGCTGAGGAATTCTGGGAGTTGAAGTCTACACGTCTTAAAGTTCCCAAGGTTGAGAAACATTGATCTAGAGTTTTAGAGATCATATGTGTGTATGCTTTAATTTTGTATATATATTTTATTGATACATTTTTTAAAATAAACTAAAAAACTCAGTATCTACATAAACAGTGTGTTGTCTGGGTAACAACAAAAAGTCAATAAGCATAATGGTAATCATGTTATACATATCATTGATGATAACCACATAATAGTAGTAACATTGACTTATCCATACTAGAAAGCTTTCCTTATATAAAGAATGCTTTAATTGAAATTCCTACTAAGAAGGCATTAATTGAATGAAATTGTGGTGAGTGGGTGCTTTCTGAAAACCAGCACCAAGTAGGTACCTAATGAAGTGAGAAAAAAGCTATAGTTGTTGGCAGATAAGGAGAGCAAAGGAAAATCATTACTCTGAAACTACATTCATATCACCTTTTCTTTTTTTCAGGGATTTACTCAATTGGTGCAACAGAATTGCATTCAACTTTAACAGTTCTGCTTCCTCTACTGCACTGAACATTTTCCGTGAGGTCCGAACTAAACTGTTTTCTTGTTTTAGGAAGGGGGTAGTTTTTTTTCAAAATCTTTCTATAACATATACATTTGAGTTGTTTTTTTTTAGATAATGGATGGAGGATTAAGAACTTTATTGTTTAATAGATTTTAGTTCAATTAGAACTGTCACTAAGAGCATGTTGGCGATACCGTACAGTATAGTAAGATTGGATATTGGATTTAAATAGCCTCTTTCAAGTGTATGGCTCTTTGAGATGTTCCAGTTTTTATAAAATAAGAATGGAAATAAATGAATAAGATCATTTCCTTTCCATCACAAGTATACGAGTGATGCATTGCTAGAAAGTTAACTGCTCTTTGACTATAGTTGGTTTACTATAGACTCTTAACTTTTTCCATTGACAGGCATTAGACTGTTTCACAGCTATGCTATCAAAACAATCCAATCGACTAAAAATGGCCAAAATCATTGGAAGCAAACTGAACATTTCCAAGCATAAGGTACCTTTACCAATTGCCTATTTCTGTATAAGTGCTTCTCTTCATGGGAAATGACTTAAAATTGGATGCAGCTAGTTGTGAACTTTGAAAGAAATTTCTTCAAACGGGCTCTTCCATGCTAAATCATAATATATACAATGACAGCTTGATTCATATGTCACTTTTTAAGATCAAATCAAATGAACTCAGGATGGCTCAGTCCACTATGTGATTCCACCTTGCAATTAATTGGAAAAGTGGTTGATCACCTGAAGCTTTGGAAAAATTGAAAAGTGCATTTAGTTAGCTGCTTCCCGAGCAGCAAAGTGACTGGTGTGCTGTTTGGTGTGCAATAAATAAAGGTGTGCAATAAATAAAGGTAGATCTAAATGTTCCTTTTCCATAGGTGGAATACTACTGTCAACTTCATAAGCCAGAAATTGTAATAGGAGAACAAGAAGTCTCTGTGGGAAGAGCTCAGCTCATTAAGAAACAGTCACGCACGCTACTTATGCAACGGTATTGATTGTTTTGGAAACATTCTTCTAAACGCTGGCTCAGATTGCATGTTGCATTAATTGTGTAGCCTGTAGCTTCCCTGTTTTTAAAACTCCCTGCATGGGTCTGAAATCCAGCTTCACTCCTAGCGATCTGGCTGACACATTCATGCTGCTTTCTTGGCAGCCATAACAAAATGATTTGTTGTCCTATTTTCTGGGATTTTTTTTTTTGGGGGGGGGGTAACTTTCTAATTTAGCTTCTGTAATAGGATCTCTCATGCAGGTACTAACCATGCCATCTTTTGCATATCTTCTGAAGGGGAGCCATATACTTCCATCGGCAGAGCTTCTGATCTTTCCCATTGGAGCTACTTTCCACTTGAACCTCCTCCTCATAAGCAAGAAAGGCTTTTCTGTTTATTCAGTTGTTCTGGAAGTTTCCAGGGAAGAGTTCAGAAGAAGCCAATAATCCCCTGGACATAATCCTATCCCTTTGCTGACAGCATTACACCAGTAGGGGCCAAAAAAAAAAAAAAGAGTATGGCTTTGGGCCCCTGTCCCAGAAGTTACACAATCTTCCTTTCTAATAAAGAAATACAGAAAAGAGAAATAACTTTATAACACAGTAATCTATAACATAGAGATCCTCTTCTTTTTCTCCTGGGTATCTGTAGTATAGGGCAGAGTGCTTATAATTGCTAAATCCCATGGCAGCTTTTGTGCTTTTTATTATCGGGTGTTTGTTTCTATGATGTGAGAGACAAATATGTTGGGAATTGATGAACAGAAGACTTGGTGGTGGAAAGATGTAACATTCTACTTTTTCATCTCGGCAGGAAAAGGCAAAGCTTTGCACCTACACGCCCATCTTCAGTGTTGCTTGAACAGCTTGCAGTATGTGTGGACAAAGGAGAGTCTGTATTACTTGTGGGTGAAACGGGAACAGGAAAAACTTCTGCTGTTCAATACTTGGCCCAAATTATAGGTAAAGTACAGTATTGAGACCTTAACCAAGATAGCTCGCTCCCTGTCATTCAGAATATTGCTTATAACCGCTATGTGCTTAGAGCTCAAAGCATTGTTAGAGACCTCGCACACCCACTTCACGGTCTGTTTCTGTTGCTCCGCTCTGGGAGGAGGTAATTTCATTTTAATGTATGCTGATTAGTGTACAGTCAGTGACAATAAAGCCTAAGATAGAAGTGATAACTCAGGAACCAATTCATCATCTTCTGTACCTTTTTGTTCTAAGGGCACCGTTTGAAAGTTATCAACATGAACCAGCAGAGTGAGGCTGCAGATCTTCTAGGAGGGTGAGTGGATAAGTCAGTTAAAAAAAAAAAACCCTCAATAATCTCTTTCCTAGACAAACAGTATTGGCAATATAGAAATATACATTTTATTCCTTGGAATACAATATATTTTGAAAGCTTCAAATCAATAGGAAATTAGGCAGTCCCAACGAGAGTTGGAGGAAAGAAATCCTGTTTGGTGGGTAGGTGTAGCTTTGCATAAGCACTGAACATTTTCAGCATAATATTGTTTGCTGTTTGATCGATAGATTAGAAAAGAGAGGGACAGGGATGTTATTCCACCGAAAGGGCTGATGGGGGAGGAAGAGGAGGCAAAAGTACAGGCAAAATGCAAGCACTTTGATGAAACATACCTTGTTTCAACTAACATATCTTGTTAGCTTACCTTTTTTTATCTTAGATCTTAGTTTTTATTGATTGATGGATCAAATCTAGGCACTGCCACTCTAAGTGACTTATGCCATCAATGTCATGACACTGTTTTGTTTTGAATTCTTTACAGATATAAGCCAGTGGATAACAAGCTGATATGGCTGCCCTTGAGAGAGTCTTTTGAGGAGCTTTTTGCACAGACATTTTCAAGAAAGCAAAACCAGACATTTTTAGGGCATATCCAAACATGTTACCGACAGAAGCATTGGCCTAACCTTCTCAAACTGATGCAGCATGTTTACAAATCTGCTATTAATAAGGAGGCTAAAGAAAATGCATCTGGTAAGACATCTATGAGTTATGGAGTATTCCAGACATGCCTTTGAACATATTTCCTTTTTAGATTCAGTGGGAAAGATTAGGGAATCCTACATATATTGCTGGAACAATTTTACACACTTTTTAAAAAATCTTGGTGGGGGGAAAGCTTTAAAAGGTGGAAGGCACAACAGAGAGAAAGAATGAAGCAAGGGGTTGCTTTCTCTCTCCTTCATCAAACTCCTATAGGTGAACAGCCAGGTCTTCACAGCTCTTTTAAACAACAGCAGGGGGGCCTTCTGGATCTCAGGGGTGGGGAAATTCATTCTAGAAAGTGTGCTGCTACAGAGAAGGATCCTGAAGTGTGCTAGCCCTGCAGAATCAAATCAGCTGCGTAGATACAAAACAAGAAGTTATGACCATCCCTTTTTTCTTAATAAAGGAATTTCAGTAAGTTAGAAAGAGATACAAATTATTGCACTTTTTTGCTTTTTACCAGTGTAAAAGCTGCAGTAAAATAACAAAGCTCACATCTTACTAACATATTCAATGCAGTTATCTAATATCCTTATCCTGCTAGTGGATAGGACATATTTGTAAATAGCTTTATGGCCAATAAAATGTTTTCACTATGGTTTGACGACTTCCATATTTCCATTCAGTGCCTTATTTGTAAAACTTCCTCCTGTAAGGTTAAATTCAGATATATCTTGAACTACACCAAATTACAGTAATGGTTTATAAGTATTTGTATTATACTCTTGGTTTTAATGAAGTAATATGTCATTGTAGGCTTGCCCTTGAGGGAAAAATGGGAAGAATTTGGTATCCGATTGGATCATGCTCAGCAGCAGATGAAGATGACAGAAAATGCACTGGTCTTTGCATTTGTAGAGGTAATATTTTTATTAATGTTACCATCTTTAAAAAATAATGGCTGCAGGATATTTTATTCTGGGTATTGATGCACCTTCTGAAATCTTACTACACTCACATGAATTTAGTAAAAAGCATGCAATCTTTTTAAGTCCGGACACAACCTCCTAACAAACTTAAATTTGAAATAAACTTGAAGGTAAAGATGCAGTCAAAAGCTAACTTTTGCATCAATTATTAATGTTTTGAGTTATCATGAAAATTGCACCCAACAAAGCAAATTGATAAAAGTGAAAATTTTATTTCTTACCACGACTTCTTTAATACTCTGGTAGAACATTTGCTAAACAGGGTCCTCCTGCATCCACTGCTTTCTGTGGCCTTCATCTCTTAAATGTCACTTTGAAATTTTTGAAGGCTATAGGAATACAGGTTTTCCTCACTTAACTACAACTCATTCAGTAACTGTTCAAATTTAGGGTGGTAGTTACAACTTATCCTTATACCATATATCAGTTGCAGTCACCTGTTCACAATACTGGTGCTCAGTGCCCAGTTCGCAATTATGATATCGCAGCATGGTGATTCATGGTTACATGATTGCCATTTGCCACCTTGCTGACTTCCAACAAGCAGAATCAATGGGGAAACTGGAAGAACCATGTGATGCCCTCTCTTAAATGACCTGTCATGATTCACTTAATGACACCAACTTGAAATGCTGGAAATTCCATCACCATGGCATGATCTTGTAACGTTGTGCTTTATAACCATATCACTTAGCAACGGAAATTACGGTCCAGATTTCCATCTAAAGGATTACCTGTATTTCAAAAACATAGTAGAAAGCCAAGGCCTGCATCAGGAGAGGAATTTTACTTCATCTATTATATACACCCTCATTCATTATATAATGTCCCTCTTTGAGGGAGATGGACAGTTTAGAAATGGATGGATAGATAGAAGAAAGATATTTCTCTTTGCTTTCCTTCTTTCATTTTATCTGTTCACGTGAGCTATGGTAACTTGTTTCTGTTTTGTTTTCAGGGCACCCTAGCACAAGCAGTGAAGAAAGGAGAATGGATTCTACTGGATGAGATTAATTTAGCTACAGCGGAGACATTAGAATGTTTAAGTGGTTTACTTGAAGGGTTGTCTGGTTCATTAGTTTTACTAGACAGAGGAGACACAGGTATTTTTTGTTTTTGTTTTATAGCATTACATTTTTATGTTTGGTAACATTAGTTTACAATGGTTTTTAGGGGCTTGGGATGATGATGATGATGATGATGATGATGATGATGATGATGATAATAATAATAATAATAATACTTATTATTATTATTATTATTATTATTATTATTATTATTATTATTATTATTATTATTACCTCTAATATGAGTGAGGTTGGGATTTTTGTGTTGCAGTTCACAATTTGAGATAACGAGTCTGTAGGTTTGGATAAAAACTTTGTGAGGAACCCACTTGTGGAATCTCATTGGTGCTGAGTATCTCTAAATGGGAAGAAAACTACCTGTAGTTAATATCATGACAACCTTGCATTGTTCCACCCAGTACAGAAGTCAATATTTTAATGCTGGTAGGATTAAGTACAACATGTTGAATTATTTGGTCCTTGTTTATATACTTCCTTTTCATATCTACTTGGTTGCTGTGGCTTGAGAATGCTGGACTAGATACCCATTTCTCCGTAATTTATCCATGATTTATCCAAATATACTCTGTAGTGTTCTCATTCTCAAAAGTCCTGCAGTCTCAAAGCAAGATTTTTATAACCTACCAGAAAGTGGCAGCAGATTGATTGGGGCAGGCAAGACTGAGATACATGAAAAACCCAGCTTGTTTTCAGTAGCTGGAGAGAATAAACCTTTACTTTAGCTAAAGTGTTATATCTTGATTGCCATAAAGGTCTGGCAAGTTTTGGGATCCTCAGATGTTAATATTTGTATATAAGTGGATGTGCTCATATGATGTATTTTTAGGAGAAGGTTGATAGACCAAAATGTGCTGTCAACCTGCTAATAGTTGTCCTAGGGGAAATGTTTTTTCAGCTGCAAATTTATAGAAAACTTAAGTGGAAAAGTGATTCCTTTTTTCTCCCATAATTATAGTTTGAATCGATACTGAATTCTGAATTTTAGAATGAATTTATTTTTCTCTCAGAAATTGTTTTAGAGAATTTAACTTGGCTCCAACCCTCACTGTCCACTTTCAGCCTCACTTGTGGAAATTTGTTTCTTGGAATATTTTTATCTTTCTGTATGTTTCAGATTCAGCTTGGAGCTGACATCACTACTTTTTCATTTATAAATTGGAAATGAAACTGACTAAATAGTTAGAGACTTGAAATGTGAATGTTTGGCCACAGTTCTTTGGAAATGTAGTTGATGCGATCAAGAGGCTGGTATTGTTTTTGTAGATGGTTGATATATATTACGGAAACATCAACTTGAGGAATATGAGTAATGTATTGATAAAGTAACAAAACTACTATTACCTAATTTAAATACACAACACCAGCCCAAGGCTTGCTTGTAAATACGTTTTGCTTTGTTTTCCTGAGGAAAACTGGAACTGAAATTGGATGTCTTTGCTTTTTCTTTTTAGAGCCATTGGTACGTGATCCCAATTTTCGTTTATTTGCCTGTATGAATCCAGCTACTGATGTTGGAAAAAGAAATCTACCTCCAGGAATACGAAACAGGTAAAAAACAGAATAACCAGCTGTACAAGATTAAATAATTATTTTGAAGCTGATGTTAGTAGAAATTGCTACTGTTTTCTTTTTATAGGTTGTTCTGAAATCCACCTTTGTTCATGTAGCAAAATATAAATATTTTTTAATATCTGAAATATATCTTTATTGTATCATACTATAATTGGACCGTGCTCTTAGTTAATATACAGGCAAAGGGCCTCACCAGCGTGTCTCTGGAATGCATAGATGATGCTACTGTACAAACTTTGGGAATTGTAGTTCTGTTTGTTTTGAGTCATCACATTTCAGAGCAAAGCTAGAATTGTATAGTGATCTCTTGGGAAATATAAAGCAAAAAACCACTGTTGAGTATCTTCTGATGTCAGCATTACCAGTAAGCTGCATAGCAGATGGATGGCTATATATGAGTGAATTTTATGCTTATTTGATCTTATGGTAGGCCATGCTTTCTGATTAACATGGCAAATAGGAGAACTCTGAATTATGTCATTAATGATGGCCTACCAAGTGCTTGTTAAGCATTACATTGTATACTTACACTTTGATTTCCCCAATGAGTACTTAGCAGGCTGCGCTTGACAGTAGAATTAAAGTTAAAATTATGGAACCGTCTCTGCAGAATTAAAAATTATTTATCAGCAAAAGAGCTGCATGTTGCTTAGCGAACTTCACTAATGAAATTCCAGTGCATTGTGTTCTGTATGTACCGTATATACTCGAGTATAAGTCGACCCGAATATAAGTCGAGGCACCCAATTTTACCACAAAAAACTGGGAAAACTTATTGACTCGAGTATAAGTTGAGGGTGGGAAATGCAGCAGCTACTGGTAAATTTCAAAAATAAAAATAGATGCCAATAAAAACTTTCACTAGGACAGTTGAGAATAAGTTTGATGTTCACAATTTCCTCTTTGAAAGAGACCAGTAAATAGGGAACAAGAAGATGAAGAAAAAGAAGTGTGTTTTTTCACACTTTTCACACTGAAGTGAACAAAAATGGCATCATAGGAACAAGCTTATTCTCAGCCCAAAGGTTTGTTTCTGATTTCTTCCCTGATTTAAGGGAAATTTGGGAAACGATCTCACTATCATGAAAGGTTTGATTGATTCACTAACCCAAAAGATGATGATGATGACAGTGGTAGGCAGGAGTCACTCTCTCCCTTGCAAGAAAAAACCAAGAGCCGTTCTTATGATATCTCTCTCTCTCTCCCCCCCCCTCCTCCCCCTCCTCCCGAGTGGACTGAAAGCAGCTGGAGCTGAGGAAATGAAACTGAGTGGAGCGACCTCCACTTGCGTTGCTTTCTCAGCCTAAAGCTCAGAAAAGCCTCCCCCTCCTCTTCCCCCTCCCCCTCCTCCCGAGTGGACTGAAAGCAGCTGGAGCTGAGGAAATGAAACTGAGTGGAGCGACCTCCACTTGCGTTGCTTTCTCAGCCTAAAGCTCAGAAAAGCCTCCCCCTCCTCCTCCCCCTCCCCCTCCTCCCGAGTGGACTGAAAGCAGCTGGAGCTGAGGAAATGAAACTGAGTGGAGAGACCTCAGCTCGCTTGCTTTTTCAGCCTAGAGCTCAGAAAAGCCTCCCCCTCCCCCTCCTCCCGAGTGGACTGAAAGCAGCTGGAGCTGAGGAAATGAAACTGAGTGGAGCGACCTCAGCTCGCGTTGCTTTCTCAGCCTAAAGCTCAGAAAAGCCTCCCCCTCCTCCCCCTCCTCCCCCTCCTCCCGAGTGGACTGAAAGCAGCTGGAGCTGAGGAAATGAAACTGAGTGGAGCGACCTCAGCTCGCGTTGCTTTTTCAGCCTAAAGCTCAGAAAAGCCTCCCCCTCCTCCCCCTCCTCCCCCTCCTCCCCCTCCTCCCGAGTGGACTGAAAGCAGCTGGAGCTGAGGAAATGAAACTGAATGGAGCGACCTCGGCTCGCGTTGCTTTTTCAGCCTAGAGCTCAGAAAAGCCTCCCCCTCCCATGCTTAAAAGTTGCAAAGGAAACACGGAAGCAGGGAAGCGGCTGCCCAGCTTCGGAGCTCCACACCATTTTTTTTTCAGAGGGGAATCTGACTCGAGTATAAGTCGAGGGCGGTTTTTTCAGCACAAAAAATGGGCTGAAAAACTCGACTTATACTCGAGTATATACGGTAACTTAATTTGGACTGGATTTCTTGTGGGGCTGCATGGGTCCTCAGTTGTTGTTTTCCCTGTGGTCCCTCTAAGTCCCCCAAGGTACAACACCCATTTTAAGCAGCAAAAAATATGCAATTTCCTTTCGTTCAATGAAAAAGAGAAGTAATGTTTTAAATGCCTTTTAAGTTCAACACAAATCTTTCAGTAAAAATTTTCAGTAAAATTTTGATTGGTGTTTAGCCTTCAGTTTTAGATTAGTATGACTTAGCATGATAGTACCTTGAACTTTTAAATGCATTGTCACCTTACAGGTTTACTGAAATCTACATAGAAGAATTACAGAATGAAGAAGATTTATATATTCTTATAATGGATTATCTGAAAGGGCTAAATGTGAGCAAAAACATAGTTCATGGGATCATCACGTAAGTCAAATGCTTCTATATTTGTTTACTTTTTGTACCTCTTTCAACAATTATAACAATTCAGAAATCTTGTATTGTAATTTTTGGTTCTGTTTATGTTCAGAACTATTGTATTAAGGTTTTGGGGATGGTGATTAAGGATTAGATTATTTTATCCTGGATGCTTTTTTGTGCTTTATGTTGTTTCTATGAGTCTGAAACTTTTGGCAACTTCAAATTTAATGAAGATGTTGATTTCAAACCCAGAGAAACCGAGTCATTTATTCCTTTCTTTGCATTTGTAGCTTCTACCTGACAGTGAGAAAAGAGTGTGAATCAAAACTGGTGGATGGGACAGGCCGTAAGCCTCATTATAGTCTTCGCACCTTGTGTAGAGCTTTGAAGTTTTCATCATCCAATCCATGCAACAATATCCAGCGCTCACTTTATGAGGTTATTATCCCTGCTTTCTTTGTTCCTGAATGTTGAGAACCGTAATCAGAAAATATTTACTATTTTTCCATCTTAATACTTAACATTTTATGAGCGTCTGTCAATAATGCATTTTATCAATAATGCATTTTAATTTTTTGCTTCTTATAGGGCTTTTGCTTGGGTTTTCTTACACAGCTTGATAGAAACTCTTATCCAGTTGTTCAGCACCTCATATGTCAGCATATTTTATTTGGCAGCACAAAAAGTCTAAAGCAGGCAAGTATTCTTTGAATAATTAGAATTAATTTTTTGCTGTTGAAATGAAGGATATCTTCTTACTATTAAATGCTCTGAGCTCTGAAAGCCCATTTTGAGTTTTCAAAATAAGGCACCATGGTTTCAGTGTTTTTTTGCAGCTCAAGATAAAATGAGGCATTTTGTTTATATTGTTTCAAGTGTTCTATTACAGAAAGTGAAATAAGCTCATTACACTGTTACTTTTCAACCTTCAGCCACAAATGTAGGCAAGATTCAGTTCATATTGGGTGTTATGCTCCAACCCAAACGATGGAAAATTTGACCAAAGAGATTATTTTTAAATGTCTTTACAGCAAACAAAAATTAGGATGTGGCTAACATTTTCTGCTATAGTTAGAGTGTAGATAGCATTCATAAAAGACTAGCACCCCAAAAACTGGGATGAACCATGATGCTGTAAGAGTTTTGAATATCTCTCTTAATTCCTAAGGGAGCCATTTTGTACTGAGATAAGAATGCAGTGTGTTTTATTCTTTGTTCATAGCCTTACAGTGGAACTTTAATCTTGTAGTTATACTGATTACATCTTGCTTTATTCTATTTACTTGGATTTTCTTAATCTTAATCTTTCCTTTCCGTTACATAGGCCCATGAAGAATAGATATGAATTGATATTTTATCTAGGTGGCTAGAATAAAAGTCACATAGTTCTCATGCAACACTGATGTTTTAAGAGGGTCTGTCGATAGTTTAAATTAGTTATATTTTTATAACCCCATTTTAGTCCTTACCAGAGCCTAAAGGAGGCAAAATGATAACAATTGAAGGATACTGGATTTCAGCTGGCGATAACGAACCTACTGTTGATGAGACTTACATTCTCACACCTTCAGTCAAACTTAACCTCAAAGATATTGTCCGAGTTGTATCAGCTGGGTACGTTGGATTTAATTCTTCCTTTTTCTGTTCTATGAAAATATTTATCATTTAACTTGACACAAAAAAGTAGCACTGACTTTTGTTTAATGCAACATGTTTCTCGATATAAACTTAGATCTTAGACCTGATAGCAATAACATTAAATCTCATTGTTTGGAAGCTACTGTAAACAATATATGTAGGCACTGACTGTGGAAACAGTTAAACGCAGAGGAATTTTTCTGTAAGTTCTTGGCCACTGTAAAATCTTTAACTTTGTGATCTTCTAATTCTTCAAGGACATACCCTGTTCTGATTCAGGGAGATACTTCCGTTGGTAAAACCAGCTTAATCCGATGGTTGGCTGCTGCAAGTGGAAATCATTGTGTTCGGATTAATAATCATGAGCACACTGACATTCAGGAATATATAGGTTGTTATACATCAGATATATCTGGAAAGCTGATTTTTAAGGAAGGTAGGACTATGGCTACTATGCAAATTTCTTGGCTATTCTTTTCTTTTTTCAGGAAGGGTTATATTGAACGTTATCTCAAAGTTTGCAAAACTCTTTTATTATTTGTACTATTATTATTTGTACCCCTATTGTACTTAGAGCATGGATGGCAGCTCATGTTTAGTGAGAACTGTTCCGTTCTATGAGAAATGAGCTGTTCCTGAAAACAAATGCATTCTGCTGGCAGGTAGGATTGCAAATTGGCTGTTAGATTGGAAGGAAAATGGGAACATGAAGGATTTTGGAGATACACATTTCAAATACTCAGTTCAAAAGTGGTTCAGTAAAATTATATCAAACTGAGAGCTTACAAATTGGCATGCACAACTATTTTTTTCAAATTAAACTTGACACATTAAATCAAATCAGTGATTTACAGTATACTGATTATTTGGAATGTTGCAACATACAACTGATAGTTGCTTCCAGTGAGCTGCAGATCTGAGCTGTGTCACTGCAAAAGCTTCTTGCTCATTTCTCCTCGGTTGTACTTGTGCAGCAATTAAAGGTAGCCAGTAGCAATGTGATGTTTTTCAGCAGGCAACAGAAGTTAGAATCCAGAGAATGGCAATAATACGATAGGTGAGTTCAAAAGGGTACAAGTGCATTTCTCTTTAAAAATAAGTCACTATAAATTCAGGGGATGCTATTTTTAGGTCTCTGGGGTTACAGGTTTTTTTTTCTTTCTTGTTATTATTAGAAAATCAATTGAGTTCAGTTAAAATTACTCTCGTGAGGTTGTGGAGCAGTTTAGTTTATATTGATGAATTGTTAAAGTGGATTATCCTGTTTATACAGGGTAACTGACATTTGGATTTGTATGCAAAGTAACTGCAAGAGGAAGTGAACCTAGAAGGCAGGGCCAGAATCAGGAGATTAAGATTTTTAAGGAAATAGTTTTAGGCTATACATGAGGAAGAATTTCTTAATTACAAACTGTCCCCAGTAGAGCAAACTCTACATGAAGCAATGAATTTTCTTTTACTGGAGAACTTGAAACAGGGTGAATAGTCGTCATCTGTCATAGATTTTGATGGACAGATTAATATCAGGTTTTATATGCTGCTATAGGCATGGCTGACTCTGGATGGATATCAGATTTCCATTAGTAATAAAGTAAAAAAAAAAACTACAAAGGACAACAATATACAGTATTAATTATTCAACTTATCTTAACATTTGTACCCATTCATTCTTCAGAAGAAGAAAAACAAGCTATTGAAAAAACCATCTTGTATTGTGGAGGCAAAGTGTTCCAGTGGATACTCTAGCACAGTGTTTCTCAATCTAAGCAACTTTTAAGATGGATGGACTTCAGATTCCAGAATTTCCCACCCAGCATGCTGAATGGGGAATTCTGGGAGCTGAAGTTGAGCTATCATAAAGTTGCTGAGGTTAAAAAATTCTAGTGGATACTGCACCGGATAGGGTATCAAACTTGATGTCTTCTAAAGTCCCTTCCAATCTGATTCTTTGACTCCTCCCTCACCCCCCCCCCCAAGATTTTTCACTGTTACTCACTGCAGAATGTAAATAAAAATCACATATATACTGTTTGGTAATTACTTTAAAGGTGTCCTCATTGATGCAATGCGAAAAGGATACTGGATTATCTTAGATGAACTGAATTTGGCACCTACCGATGTTTTAGAGGCACTGAACAGATTGTTAGATGACAACAGAGAGCTGTTCATTACGGAGACTCAAGAAACCATCAAAGCTCATCCACGATTCATGCTGTTTGCAACCCAGAATCCTCCAGGACTATATGGAGGCAGGAAGGTTTGTTGACTGTCCTAAGATCATTATTTCTTCATATTTCTTTCTTTACTACGATATATTGCTTATGAATAGCAAGCATTTGCCAATAGCTGTCCCTTCTGTGATCAAATTAGCATTTTTATACCCTGAAAATAGATTTAAAAACAGTGGGATTTGTGTGTGTGTGTGTGTGTGTGTGTAAGTGTATATGTGTATATGTGTATACATATATATAAGAAAACATACATACATACCGTGTTTCTCACATAATAAGGCCGGGCCTTATTTTTTTTTGACCCCTGAAAAAACAGCTAGGCCGTCTTTTCGGGAGGGGGGGCTTAATTCCTCCCCTTGCATCCTCAGGTGGGCGGGTGGCGACAGCTTGGATGTTCAGGAGACCTTCCGCTACGGTTGCTTTCCCTTCTCCCTTGCTGCCGCGGCATTAGAGCAACGCCATGGCATTTGGCGCAGCCACATGTGACCAGTCAGGGCTCCTCCCTGCAACCGGAGCTCTGAGGAGACACTTGGCTTCAGGTGCTCCCGTCGCCACCTTCCCTTTGCCTTTGAAGGTAAAGCGAATTATTTTAAAAACGACACCCTACTACAACAAAGCCTCCCCTGCTCAAGAGGGCAGCCCAACCCCACGAGGGGAGGCAAATCTCCCAGGGCCACAGCGCAGGATTGGCCCACCTCGGGAGAAGCGCCCAGCCGCCATCCCTGCCTGGCACCAGGCAGAGCACAAAGAGCTTTGCCTGGGGCGCCCAGCGCAGCTGACAGGCGAGCCCTCCTTCCCAGTGGCAGAGCTCTCACCAAGGCAGCGAGCGCCTCCACGCCGGGCCCTCTGCTCATCCCGCCACGGCCGCGCCAGAGCTGTGCCGGCTGGACAGAGGTGGGAAAGCGAGCTGCGGCTCTGCCCAGCCCGCACGGCTCAGGCAC
This sequence comes from Hydrophis major, assembly GCA_033807585.1. Lineage (NCBI taxonomy): Eukaryota > Metazoa > Chordata > Lepidosauria > Squamata > Elapidae > Hydrophis > Hydrophis major. The sequence goes on along the minus strand of CM066328.1, from coordinate 292,028,029 downwards.
AGCCCTTGTGGGATCAGCGGAAGGTCCGGTGGGGAGGCACTAGCTGCCTTGGTGAGAGCTCTGCCGCCGTGCAGGAGGGCCTGCCTGTCAGCTGTGCTGGGTGCCCTAGGCTAAGCTCTTCGCGCTCCGCCTGGGGCGCCCAACGCAGCTGACAGGTGGGCCGTCCTTCTCAGCGGCGGAGCTCTCACCAAGGCAGCGAGCGCCTCCCCGCCGGGCCCTCTGCTCATCCCGCCAGGGCCGTACCGGAGCCGTGCAGGCTGGGCAGAGCTGGGAAAGCAAGCCATAGGCGCGCACCCGCGGCTCGCTTTCCTGGCTCTGCCCAGCCCACACGGCTCTGGCGCGGCCCTGGTGGGATGATCAGAGGGCCCAGCATGGAGGTGCTCGCTGCCTTGTTGAGAGCTCCGCCACTGGGAAGGAGAGCCCGCCTGTCAGTTGCGCTGGGCGCCCCAGGCAAAGTTCTTCGTGCTCTGCCTGGTACCAGGCAGGGATGGCGCCTGGGTTCTTCTCCCGAGGTGGGCCAATCCTGCTCTGCAGTCCTGGGAGATTTGCCTCCCCACGTGGGGTTGGGCTGCCCTCTCGGGCAGGGGAGGCTTTGTTGTAGTAGGGTGTCGTTTTTAAAATAATTCACTTTAGCTTCAAAGGCAAAGGGAAGGCGGCGACAGGCGTGCCTGAAGCCAAATGTCTCCTCAGGGCTCTGGTTGCAGGGAGGAGCCCTGACTGGCCGCACGTGGCTGCGCCAAATGCCGTGGCATTGCTCTAACGCCATGGCAGCAAGGGAGAAGGAAAAGCAATGGTGGCAGTAGGTCTCCCGATATGAAGTGCCCCACCAATGCAGGCAGCACCATATCCAGGCATGCAACAAAAGTACTTCCTAACGGCAAGCCCCCCCCATTACCCCCATTTCGCATGTTTAATATGGGCCTTAATTTGGGGGGAGGGTCTTAATTTGATTTTATGCCAATAAAACATGGTGGGGCTTCCTATTGGTGGAGGCCGCATTGTTGGAGAAACACGGTACGTACATACATACATATATATATATATATATACACACACACACACACACATACATACATACATACATACATACATACATACATATATACATGCACACAAATAGATATAAACATAAGTTATAGATACATATACCTGCAATCACAAAAATACCTTAATTAATATATCTTCCAAGTGAGGCCTGGGTATTTTTGTGACCGCAGGTTGCTGAGGAATGGGAGTGATAATACAGTATATTGAAATATGTTAACAAAGGGAACAGACCTATAAGCACTGCTGCCAATCTGTTTCTGTTTTACTGCTTGTGAAACCTTAGTAAGACCAGACTCCTAGTTGAGGATAACTAGAAAGTATGTGAGAAAATATTTTTCTGGTATTTGTGTAACCATTTTAACATATACTGGCCAATGAGAATTTTTCTAATATCTGGAGAGGATCTGATTGAAGAATGCCAATGTAAAAGTTACATGAATTGGGTTGCTCGTCATGACCCATTTTCATATATATCCCCTGATATATGTGGTTTTAATTCCAATTATATATTGGGGTATTCCAGGATTGCTTAGAGATGGTAGTTTAGAGAAACCTGTAATCCTCATAAATAAATATGCAAATACATTTCTCTCCTTAAACACTGAAGTCACTACCAGTATGATACATAGAGTACAAACAGAAAAACAGAAAGTGATTTTCTCCATTAAGCATGATGGACAAGAGCATGATCCTGATCTGAGAGAACTGCCAGATCTATAAGAATTTGTAACACAGGCCTGTCTTTCTGGACAGCTCCTTCCCATATTTATTAACAGCTAAATACATACACATGCTTTAATCTCAGTATTTGTATTGTTCTTTTGCTGTAATATAAAAGAATCATGGATACAAAGTTTGCATTGTCTTAACTTCCATAGAATGGATATTTCACCATGAATTTGAAATCTTTCAGAAAAAATAACTGCTGATTTTCTTTGAATAGTTGTTGATAGACATAAGGAACAAAATTTTTATTTTTATTTTCCTGATAGGAATTCCAAGAGTACTGTCTCAATTAAAATCTTTTTATAGGTTTTATCTAGAGCCTTCAGAAATAGATTTGTGGAGCTGCATTTTGATGAGTTACCCAGTACAGAATTGGAAAACATTTTGCACAAAAGATGCCAGCTTCCACCTTCTTACTGTAGCAATTTGATCAAAGTCATGCTGGAACTACAGGTATTGCTAATTATTGTGCTGTTTTCTTAAGAGGAAGCAAACAGAGTAGACTGAATTGAATTAGTATATCTTTTCCAAGGAGGATCCAGTTGTCTAATGGATAGTTATGGTAAATGTGAGAAATAAATTAGGTTATTTATTTATTTATTTATTGAATTTATATTGCTGCTTATTCGCCCATAGCGACCCAAGGCGGCTTACAGAATATAAAACCACTTTTAAAACAATGAAACTAACAAAAAGAATCGAATAAATTAATATAGTATACAATATAACAAAATCACCTCCCACCCCCCGCCCCGACAACAGCACATTACACGAACCATTTAATGGACTTCATCCTGCTCTGGGTTCCCAGGCCTGCTGGCAGAACCAGGTCTTAAGTGCTTTCCAGAAGAGTATTAGAGTGGGGACCAATCTAATCTCTGGGAGAATGATGTTCCAAGAAAAGAAGGGAGCGACCACAGAGAAGACCCTTCTTCTGGGTCCCACCATGTATAACTTCCTCTGGGATGGGACCTACAGCATTCCCTGCCTCCCCGCTCTGATGGGCCAGATAAATATGACCAGCAAGAGATGTTCCCTCAGATAACCTGGTCCCAAGTCATGAAGGGCTTTAAATGTGACAACCAGTACCTTGAACTGCACCCGGAAGCAAATTAGCAAACAATGCAGCTCCCACAGGAGATGTAATAACATGTGCACACCGGGGTCTGCACAAAACCACCTGGGCCACTGCATTTTGCACCAACTGGAGCTTCCATATGCTCTTCAAGGGCAGCCCCATGTAGACCACATTGCAATAATCTAGATGGGAAGTGACTAGGGCATGTGTGACTGTGAGTTGGGACTGTTGGTCCAGGAAAGGGTGTTGTTCAAAGGCCCTCCTGGCCACGACTGCCACCTGCTCTTCGAACAGGAGTCGTGAGTCCAGGAGAACCCATAGATTACGCACAGGGTCTGTTTGGAGTACTGCCACCCCATCCAAGACCAAATGTGGCAGTTCTCCCTGAGCCAACGAACCCCAAATCCAGAGCCACTCGGTCTTGCAAGGGTTTAGTTTTAACTCATTGCTCTCCATCCAGCCCATAGTTACATACTGTAGAGAAGAGAATGTACTCTTCTCCCCGCCCATCCCATTTCACATTTGTTTGGTATGCTTCAGCTTGTGCTGGGCATAGTTTGGGGGGGGGGGTATTTTCTGGTCATTTTTCCTATTCAGTGATACCCTCAAATGATATTTGATTTTGGGCTCAGCCACTGAATGAAACCAAAGGAAACAACTTCTTGCACTATTATCTAGATCACATGATCTCTGCCTTTCCTGAGTAGTAGCAGATACGGTAACTCTATTGTAAGCTCTAGAACAGAGGCCCCCAAACTTTTGGGCACCGGCAACTGGTTCTATCTGTGGATCAGAGGGGGTGTCCTTTTGCACGCTGCCTGCATCCCCAAGTATGACGTTTCTGGCATACTGTGGACCGGTGCTGGTCCGTGGGCCAGGGGTTGGGGACCCCTGCTCTAAGATACCATATTAAAAATAACTTTTATCAGAAGGTTCAAAGTCCCATTTGAGCATTGTTTCTCACAGATCTTATACAGGTATCTGCCTGTTGCTTGGGAGTTGCTTGTTGCCCATACTGAGAATTCCAGTAAATAGCTGTTAAGATATACTGGGCAAAAGGGGGCTTTAAATTGAGTCAATAGGCCAATCTGGGGAATGTGGCGGGAAGGATAAGGTACTTCAAGGCATCTGAAGAAATCATTGTGGGCACATCATACAATATTGGATGGTAAGCTCTTGCTTTGTTGTTTTCTTTAGTCTTATCGCAGAAGGTCATCAGTGTTTGCAGGCAAGCATGGCTTCATTACTCTCCGTGACCTGTTTCGCTGGGCAGAAAGGTACCGATTAGCAGAACAGACAGTGAAAGACTATGACTGGCTTCAGCATTTAGCAAATGATGGTGAGACTTCCCTCCTTTTTTCAGATTAGTCAAGTCAGTCAGTTTATATGTATGTATGTAATCTGGTAAACCAAATATCAAAAGCCACTGTGTATTTATTTATTACATTTTTACCTCACCTTTGTTATTTTATAAAAAATTCAGGCAGCAAACATACATAATTATGTTCCTTCCTCCTTCCAATTTTCCCCACAAAAACAACCCTGTGAAATGGGTTGGGTTGAGAAAGAGTGGCTAACTCAAAGTTACTCAATTGGCTTTCATGGCCAAGATGGGACTAGAACTTAAATGTTCTGATTTCTAGGCTAGCACCTTAACCTCCAAACAACACTCTTTTTTTTTTTTTTAAAAAAGTAATCATTATCCTTGTCTCTTTATTCTTAGGATTTATGCTTTTAGCAGGAAGAGTCAGGAAGCAAGAAGAAGTGGATATTATTCAAACAGTCATTGAAAAATATTTTAAAAGAAAATTGGATTCCCAGTATCTTTTCTCAGAAGAAAGTGTGAAAAAACAGCTAGGTCAGTTTGCAGAATCGATTCTTGATTATTCAATAATTTACACACCAAGATCAAATGAATAATGTTACATTTTGGAACATATTCGAATATTAGAACATATAATAATGTGTGTGTGAGTATTTGATTGTTTTTGGCTTCCAAATTACCCCCCCCCCCCAACAATCAAACTATGAGAAAAGAACCAGGCAATTTCTATAGGCTAATGTTGCAAATAGCAATTTTGTCCTTCCTTTGGTGTATTTAATAATTGGTTACTGAAAAGAAAAGCAGTGATCCAGTCACAAGGGAAATTCAAGTTTGTAATAACCGGGGCTATGGATTTTAATAATCATTGTGATTACAGTGGACATTTTAATGTAACTTTCCTAAGTGGGAATTAGTATGTTACTTTCAGATTCAGGATTTATTAAAATAATTTAATGCTTGGTTGATGTTCCTTTATTTCTAGTTTCTTGTTTATTTCCATTTAAATCTCTTTTGCATCAGCTGCTGGGCTACCTAGAATGGATGAGGAATTCAGCCACATTGTATGGACTCAAGGAATGAGGAGACTTGCAGTTTTGGCAGGCCGAGCTTTGGAGTTTGGTGAACCCGTACTACTGGTTGGAGATACAGGGTAAACTATTCTCTTCTTCACTAATCTCAGTTTCGAACTGAGCCACAGAGCATAAGACCACATGTGGGAAATCTTAGGCTTTCCAGTTGTCAGTGGTTGTTGATTTATTTTCTTTCTACTTTTATTGGTTTTTAAAGCACTTCAACCACAAATGTCAAAAAATGACAGCATGACTTTTTTTGTGTTTTGAAGATGGAAGAACATGAAATAGCTTGTAAAATAAGATTTAAGATAGTAGTTTAAAAAAAAAAAGAATTCTTCTAAGAACCCACAACTCAAAATTTGATGTGCCTTCTCCCATTGTATTCTTGCCCTGCTCTTCCCTTTGCCATGGCGCTATTCACTGTGATGTTCAATCTCCACCATAATGGCTACTAGCCATCATATCAACCACTAAGATGACAGTAAGTTTAATGCAATTGACTTTACCAACTTTACTATGCAGGTGTGGCAAAACAACTATTTGTCAGATCTTTGCAGCCATAGCAAATCAGAAGTTGTATTCTGTGAACTGCCACTTGCACATGGAGACATCAGACTTCCTGGGAGGACTGCGGCCAGTTAGACAGCATTCAAAGAACAAGGTCAGTTGGATGTAAGATGCTGAGTACAATTAAGAAAGAGCTCCAATGTTTGTGCTAAATCTCCTTTCTCCTTTTTTTTCTAATAGGATGAAGTTGACAGTTCTAAGCTCTTTGAATGGCATGATGGAGCCCTTGTTCTAGCAATGAGAGAGGACGGCTTTTTCCTCATGGATGAGATTTCATTAGCAGACGATTCTGTTCTAGAAAGACTCAATAGGTATGCGCCTAAAATGGGATGTTTCAATCTTGCTTTTCTTGATGTGTTTATCACTAATGCAGATTAAATACTGTCATGTCATATTCCAGCTTCTTCTGATTTTTAGGATTATCAAATCTTGCTTTTTTACTGGACTTGTGCTTCTGTTTTTTGTTTTTTGTTTTATTAGCAAGAGGATAAGATTTATAGTTACTCAGAAAAATAGAGGAAAGATGTTGAATATATACCATATTTAGCTGGTTAATTTTCAGCCATCCTTTTCGGCTTTTTCTTCTAGCGTCTTGGAAATTGAAAAAACATTGGTGATAGCAGAGAAGGCTAGTGAGGACAGCGAAATTGAGCTGCTGACTGCAGGAAAGAAATTTCGCATTTTAGCTACAATGAATCCTGGGGGTGACTTTGGGAAGAAAGAGGTAATGAGGACCAGTTTAGTTCTATGTTATGATTGCCATCATGCCAATTACACATATGATATTACAGTTTGAAGAATTGCGATTGCTATTTATTGCATGTGTGATACTGAGCCAAGTATTAAATATGTTGATTCCTTCTCTTTTTTTAAAAAAAAAATCCATAATGTCTTTTAAGAGCCTTTCTGACAATAAGCTAATGTGAACTATAGCTGTAATATGCTGACAGTAATTTCAGCTATATTTTCTTACCTAAGCTATCACCTGCCCTTCGTAATCGGTTTACCGAAATATGGTGCCCGCAAAGTAATAGCCGTGAGGATTTAATACAGATCATTAAGCACAATCTTTATCCAGGACTCTGTCTATCCACAAAAAATGAAGAAGGTAAATATCACTGAAAAATGCTTAATCCCCAATCTTTAACAGAGCTAGTTTTCAACAAATAATTAGTCCTTTGCATTTTTGCTAAGAAATATTTTGACAGTATTTTATAGGTATTTAAACTTTATCTTTGTCTTTCCATATTAACCTCCCTAAAAAAAAATTCTGGTTATTGGTTTGTGTTTTTTAAAAGTATAATCGTAAATACCCTTTTCCTTGTGTGTATTTATTTCATTCTTGCATTTTCTTCTTTCCCTCCTGGTTGCCATAGAAATGGATATAGCGAAACTCATGATGGATTTCATAGGTTGGCTGAGTAATCAAGAGTTTGGGCATAATTGTATTCTCAGTATTCGGAACATTTTGTCATGGGTTAATTTCATGAATGTTATGGCACAAGACAGACTGCTTGCTGGTCCAGAGGAACACCAGTTCTTTTGCGTTTCTCCAGTGCTGACCTTTGTTCATGCTGCATGTCTCGTATATATTGATGGCATTGGCTCAGGTAAATATTCAGGATTTTCTTCATGGCAAAATGATTTAGTGATGGAGACAGCCCGCCTTTAGTTGAACACTTTCTGAAATTGAAACTACTGTAGTGAATTGGGACTACTGTATATGTACTAATAGGGCTGACAAGATTGAACAAGTTATTATGCATGGGATATGTTTGTGGATGTGTGAATACTGGCTAGAATCAGAATCGTTGTATAGTTTTATGTAAATGGTGACTTAATGTGTCTAGGTGCAGAATACAAGGGAAGGAATTGTGTGGGATGTGTGGATGGGTAGATCAATCAGGTGGTTGGAAGGTTGGGTGCTGGGAAAAATCCTTTGGAGTAGACATAATCTGGATGATCTAAACTGAAATACCATAAGTTATTAATACTCTACCATAGAGTAGAAGTGGGCATCATTAATATTGCCTGCCCACTTTGTGGAACAAACTTTCATTGGCGGTTAGGTGAGCTTCTATATTGAAATGCTTTTGCAGACCAAGGACATATTTGCCGCCATGTTTCTTTGTTCTTAAAAATGAATGATACATAATCACAATTTTAAATTGCTGAGTGTTTTGGTTTTTACAAGTTTGCTATTAATCTATTTTAGTTGGAGGTATGGTATTGGTTTTAAAAAGCATTCATATTTTTCAGTAATGGTCAATTTAAAATGTAAAAACTCTTTTACTCTTTCCATTATTTTGATTTTTTTTTTAATGTAGGCACAATGTCCTGTTCTTCTGGTTCGACCACTCTGGCTCGTGAAAAATGTCTGGATTATTTGTGTGGAAAAATTTCCCAAATTGTGCGACTCAACGATGATCAGAGGATTGAACTGAGAATGTATGATCTGGAAAGAGAAAGGGAAATGGCTTGGATGGAGGGTTATGTTGGGATCCATCCTTTTTATATACCACGAGGCAAGAATCTGTTTTTACAAATTTACTGACTTGACAACAGACTGTATGAAACAATAAGCTCTTCTTTAGACATAGAGAAAAATATTGTGGATCGTCCCAGTGGTCTAGGTTGCTGTGAGAAAAATAGGGGGAGGAAGAAATATGTATGCTCACCATCCTGAATTACCTATAAAATAATAAAGGCAGGATAAGAATCAAACAATCGAATGAACGAATGAACATTTGCACAACTCCCTATGTAAAACTATACCTCCTTTGCAAATTAGAAGATAAAATGTCAAGAAGAATGCTTTTAGCCTTTCTCTTTGGTATGTTGGTTTTCAACGTGCATGCCGTTATGGGTGAATTAATGAGAGAACGTTCAAACATTTGATTCTCCTATCTGTAATAAAAGCTGTTGTTTAATTTTCAGGCATGAGCATGCTGCTTATGTAGTTAATTACTAATAGCCGCATGTAAAGTTAGGGAATCTTAAGTAAAGGAAATAAATCTTGAAGAAGGGGGTTGGATTCTACTGTTCAGACCAGTTCTATGGAACCGATTATGATTCTGCTGGCCCCTCCCCTTTCCGCCCACCCCTCCCCTCCCCACCCAGTCAGTCCTTATTGTGCATGCATAACATTACGTGCATGCCCAACATCTCTGACTGCATTCTTCCCTGCCCAGTTACTCCTTAAAGTATTCCTTTCCCCCTCCCCGACGATCAGCTGTTCCTACGATGAGCTGTGTCGGGATTCCCCTCGCTTGCTTACTGCTTCGCTCAGGAGGCTTTCCTGAGGCCCAGGAAGGCAAAAAATGAAGGGGGGCCACAGCACCCCCCCACCCCCTCCATGTTTTTCCTTCCTGGACCTCAGGGAAGCCTGGGAGCAAAAATGCCCCCTGCAGGAGACTTCCCTGAGGCCCAGAAGGCCCCAAAACAGAGCATGGGCTGCTGTGAGCCCCTCCCCTGCTCCGTTTTTTTCCTTCTTTAGCCCCAGGAAAGCCTTCTGGGAGCAAAAACACCCTCCCTAGGAGGCGTCCCTGAGGCCCAGAAGGCCCCCCAAAAACGGGGGGAGGGGGTATGCTTCCAAAAAGAAGAAAAAGCCACATCTACCCAGCCATACCCACCTAGCTATACCCACCTAGCCACGCCCACAGAACTGGTTGTTACAAAATTTGAATCCCACCCCTGTCTTGAAGTCTCAGGAAACTACAAAATTGGCCCCCTGAGAATTGAGCTTTCTCAATGGATACAACTAATAGGTCAAATGGAATAAAAATCAGGGATGGAAGGAAATAAAATGGAATATCCTAGAGAAGGACATGATCGATTATTTGAAATATTGAACAGGAGTTTTCCATATGCCACTTTAATCTTTGTTTTTAATCACAGGCCTGCTTTACCAGAAGAACAATCTTTTGGACTATGCTCTAAACGCAGGCACCACTTCAATGAATGCACAGCGGTTGTTACGAGCCTTGCAGCTAAGCAAACCGATTCTCTTGGAAGGCTCTCCAGGGGTTGGGAAGACAAGCTTAGTGGCTGCCCTGGCCAAGGCTTCAGGAAATTGCCTCAGTCGAATCAATCTCTCTGAACAAACAGTAAGTCGATGGCTGTGGTGGAAGTTGGAATTTCTGACCATGAAAAAAAAAAATCTTACAAACGTCAAGAGTTCAATACTCCTCTTAAGTCTTAAGTTCTCTTAAATCCTACTCACTGAAGAAGGAAGCTTAGAAGGATGTTAAGTAAATGAGTGATATTCCTATTTTAGAGACAGGATATATGTAGCATTTTTTATCTTTTGACTCCTGGGGAAAAATATCTCATCTTCACAATTTTCCCAGAGTTTTCTGTTTCTTTTTCACGTGCACAATAGACTCTGTGTTCTGCTCAGCTTTTCAGAAACAATTATTGGAAATATTCTATATTCTCCTACTGCTAATAATGTCACTGAGGCTATGGTGCTCTGTTTTCCCTCTCCATATCTTAGTGTAAATGTCCTGCCATGCCACAAAAAAGAAAAAAAATATTTACTGTAAAGAATGAGGTAGAAATTTTCAATGGGAGATCAAATATTGCAAGTATTGTATGCTGCAGATATCCTTACATACTATTATGGCTATATATAAGTGCTTCTTATATTATTTACCAGAAGGTTGTAGGCATTGCAGATGTTCAGCAAAGTTGTCCCAACTTTTTTTTTCATTTCAAGATCTCCCTAGCATTTGAATGGCAGGCTAAGGATCACATTCCGAAGGATTAAATCAGAACATAACTTAAATTTCATTTGATCTAGTGGCTAAAGTGCTGGCCTAGAAACCAGAAGACTGGATTTCTAATCCTGCTTTAGGCATGGAAGCCAGCTGAGTGGCTGAGGGCCAATCACCGTCCCTCTTAGCCCAACCTACCTCACAGTGTTCTGGAGAAAATAAGAGGAAGGAATATTAAATATGTTCTCCAAGTAGAATTACTTAAAAAGTAGTAAAGGCGGGATAAAAATCAAATGAGTTGAGTTTTAAAAATATTAATTGGACTTTTGGCACAATTACCCTCTAACTTTTAATTTTTACAGTCTTAAAAGTTACAAGTTGGTAATAACATTTTGAAATTTCTGGACATTCCAGCCAAGGTACATGGAGTCTCCCAAAGTGTTGGCTGCAATGTCCAGAAACTTCAAAATGTGACAACACATGCAAAGTCAGCTAGACTGGAATACCAGTGTGTATGGTATTCACTGATTGAAAAAAAGTAGATTATTATTATTATTATTGCTCCAATAGAGTATTACTGATTATTTTTTGTTTGTCTCAAAATTTTGCATACCTGGATGGATTTTTTTAATTGCCACCATTTCATATTTGTATGAAAGCTTGCCATCTATCTTCTTGTTTATCAGGATATAACAGATTTGTTTGGCACAGACCTGCCTGTTGAAGGAGGCAAAGGTGGGGAATTTGCCTGGCGTGATGGACCATTGCTTGCAGCACTAAAAGCAGGACATTGGATTGTATTAGATGAAGTGAGTACAGCTTACGTGTGTGTGTGTGTGCGCACGCGCACGCGCGCAGGGTATATTTTCCGTTCTTGAAGAGTGATGGTCTTTCCCCATATATTGTTTCTCCCAATACTGGAAGGCAGAACATTGTTCCACCACGTGACACTGTTGCATGGAAGAAAGCTGGAGTATTATCCCCCCCACATACACACACACACTAGATGTAATAGGACAGGCAGAAACTATTGGGGATGAACAGTCCTGCAAGTTACCTCATTCCATGCCATGTACGGCTTTAAAAGGGATAACCAGCATTTTTCATTGCACCTCGAAACCTACAGGAAGCCAGTTAGCTATGCAGCAGTGGTGTTACTGCTGCATCCAGCTGTATCCGCACCATATCATTGTCACTGAATTAGAGAGATCCAAGCAAAAGTTTTGGATGAAGTCAAAATATGAGAAGATTTTGCTTTATTTTAATCCTGCTTTTATTACTTTATAAGTAACTCAAGGTGGTAAGCATACATAATACTTTTTCCTCTTCCTGTTTTCACCACAAAAACAACCCTGTGAGGTGAGTTGCGTTGAGAGAGTAACTGGCCCAAAGTAAATTCATATTGTATGATTTTCTTTTTTTTAAAAAAGAAGGGGAATGTAACCTGTTTATGTTTATATGTCTTAAATAGCTGAATTTGGCTTCTCAGTCAGTGTTAGAAGGCCTGAATGCTTGTTTTGACCACCGAGCAGAGATTTATGTACCTGAGTTGGGGATGAGTTTTCATGTTCAACACAAGATGACAAAGATCTTTGGATGCCAAAATCCTTACAAGCAAGGAGGTGGCAGAAAAGGATTACCTAAGTCATTTCTGAACAGATTCACACAGGCAAGTTCATAATTTCTTCCATTGTCCCTTTTGTTTGAATGTTGCTTTTAAAAAAATGAATGTTAATTACACCATGTAGATAAACTTGAATGCTAAATTTTTGCTGATTTTATAGTCAGGTGTTTTTATTTAAATATATTGATGGAAGTCTTTGTTAAATTCAGCATTGCCAAAGTAATTGTTTCTTTAGAATACATGCATATAATAATACTTTCACCCCTCTGCATATAATAATACTTTCACCCCTCCCTTAAAAATGGCACAGGTTTATATAGACCCACTTTCTGCATCAGATATGGAATACATTGGGAATACTCTTTTTCCAGCCATTGACAAGGAAATAATTGTGAAGATGGTTGAATTCAACAATAAGGTACATACAATGCCTCAAATTGTGATAAGATAAATAGCAGTAGTACTTAGTCTTATGTACTGTTTCATAATGCTTTACAGCCCTCTCTAAGTGATTTACAGAGTCGGCATATTGCCCCCAACAATCTGGCTCCTCATTTTACTGGATTCAGAGAGATAGATTTCCATCAACCTTTTGCTGGTCAGGATTGAACTCCTGGCTGTGGGCAGAGTTAGCCTGCAGTATTGCATTCTAACCACTGTGCCACCATGGCTCAGTGGGGAGAGATATAAACAATAAGATTATAAATTGAGATTCTTTATGTGTTAAATGTAATTCTGTAGTATGGCCTTCTAATATAGTTTTAAGTACTGAATCATATTGGTATTTGTAATTTTTTTTGCATTGGTACTTTTATTTAGATTGATCAAGAAATTACAATTGAGAAGAAGTGGGGACATAAAGGTGCACCTTGGGAATTTAACTTGCGTGACCTTTTCCGATGGTGTCAGCTAATGCTTATAGACCAGTCATCTGAGACTTATGACCCTGGCAAACATATGTTTTTGATCTACGGAGAAAGAATGAGAACAAAAACAGACAGAGAAATGGTAAAGAGCAGAGATAATTTATTTGCTTATTTTAGGATTTTACTTTAATGTCTTATATATCTGAATTTGTCATACTGTGCTCAATTGTATAATTTAAAATTATTTCTATTAAGGCATCCTTTTTAGCCAAAGCTTGAGTTTTGGTGCATTGGGTATATAATAGAAAGAACCCCATATTTAAAGCATCTGTTCTTCAAGCTGGTGCTCACTAGGTATATTGGAACATTTCCAGGATTCCTAGGAAGAATGGCTAATATTGACTTGAGACTGAGTTCTGAGAAAGCCCTTGCTGTTTAGTGTTCTTTAATGGTTCTGTCTTATGATAGATGCTGTTCAATACCTATAGGAAATCTGTTGGAGAAAATCATGCAGAATTTTAGAGTTTGATGCCATCAATACATTGGTGATAATTAATTTTAGAGCCCTTTGCCATTCAAGTCCACATAAATGGATAATGGTTATCCTTCCTTCATTATTGCCTAAATTTACTCTGGCGAGAATGAGTTGAAAGTAAATCTAGGTAAGATGGAAGTAGTATTGGTAAAAAAAGGAAACTGGACTTGGAGACTGAAGTTTAGCCTCTTGCAAATCATACCAAGAGTTTCCGTAATGAGTTAGCAATATGACCTTGAACAACAGGGAAGATCTTTATATTCCAGCTTGATTTTTAAAAAATTACTTTACTTTAGGCTGGTGGGATATAATGTAAATAAAATAAAATATTTGGTGGTCTCCATGCTGCCTACCTCTAGTGAAAGGGAAAATTGCACATGTACGTAGATGTGTTTCTATGTATATATGCAAGCATATGTTCACTTGGATCATGGAGTTTCTGATGATAGCTTGATTGAGGTCTTATCAGTCTTCCCAAGCTTTGGCAATTTATCTGAGTTATGACTTGAATGAATAATTTACAGATTATGCAACTCCTTAAAAGAATCAGCCTTTAAAATTATTCACAATTCTGTGCCAGTTACACTTCATACACTAGTCTCAAATGAGGATAGTCAAATTTTACTCTTTGAGCTGTAGAATAAATCATCAGACAATAAACAATCTCAAGTGTTAAAAGTGAGACAGATAACCTTGAATTAGGTGATTTTAAATGTCTGCACCAGGATTACGTATGGTCCTTTTGGGAAAGAAAAGATTTGGATAAAAACATTGTGTAATAGTTCATAGAAAGATTGCAGGGGGGAGTGGGGGAATAAACATTATTCATTAATGCGTTATTCAGTATGAATGTGATTTGGTTCCTTCTTTTTTATCTATTTAGGTAGTATCTCTGTTCAAGGACATTTTTGGGCAGAATTGTAAGCCCTATACAGGAAGTAGGCAATTCTACATCACACCTTATGATATTCAGGTAAAAGGAAATTAAGACTATTACTATTGTAGTATTATTTTGTTTATTGTTTATTTCTTCCTGTTTACATATATGAAAGTAATGCTGTTTTTGTTTTTCCTGAAGGTTGGCTACTCAGTCCTCTCCCGTGCCAATTATGTCCCGCCTCCAGGCAGAAATCTGTTGCTCCTCCACCATTCACTGCAGCCCCTAGAAGCCATCATGAAATGTGTACATATGAGCTGGATGGTAATCTTGGTGGGCCCAGCTGCCGCTGGCAAGACTAGCCTGCTTCAGTTACTGGCATATCTAACAGGCCATCAGTTAAAGGTTATGCCAATGAACAGTTCTATGGATACTACAGAGCTATTAGGTGGATTTGAGCAAGTAAGTGTTTACTCTTTTTCTTTCTTTTTCATTTCTTATTCATTTTTAAACTAAAAATGGGATTAATACAAATACAGCTTCCCTACTATGTGTGGATAGAGAAAGAACAGGTATTTTTAAAAAAAAACTGGGGGTAGACTGCCTGCTGGGTGATGCAGGGGCATGGCTAGTATGCGTTGTGCCAAAATTTGGGGAAGGGAGCGGAGAGTAGCAATTGCACTTAGATTTATATACCATTTCACAGAGCTTTAAAGCCCTCTCTAAGTAGTTCACAGAGTCAGCATATTGCCCCCAACAATCTGGGTCCTCATTTTACCAAACTGGGAAGGATGGAAGGCTGAATCAACTTTGAGCCTGGTGAGATTTGAATTGCCAAATTACAGGCAGCTGACAGTCAGCAGAAGTAGCTTGCAGTACTGCATTCTAACCACTGCGCCTCCATGGCTCAATGGTCTTCTGCAAGTTTTAAAAGCCCCTGCGGTCCCAAAAACTAGATAATGTTTGGTTTGGTTTTGCAGTAGGAGGCTAGAACTGTCATTGTTATGCTGACTCTGCCTGAAGGATTGGCCTAAATCAAGTTTCCTTCTTTGTTTATTGGCTGGGACAGTGGTGATGGGGAGCAATTCTTGAAATTATTTTTCTTGATCAACAGCAGTTTCCTGATGGCAAAAAACATTTGTTGAAGTTTCATGTTACCAGCCCAAGGGAATCTTATATTCATTGCCTAAGTTTCTTTTTGACGGAGAAATCTGGGTTCATGTCTTTGGGCGGCTGTGTAATTTCTACAAAAATGAATAGCCTCCCACATTCTAACTATCAGCTTACAATAGACAAGAATACCATTGCCCAGTGGGGTCCTTGGTACTTGCTGAATTTGATTGTTTTCTTGCAGTCTCAATATCCAACTAGGTAACATTATCAGTGCTACACATCAGCGCACTGGTGATATTACCTAGTTGGGTAATGAAACATCTGCAAGAAAACAACCAAGCTCAAAGAGCTCCAAGGACCCACAGTCATCTTACATTAGTCTGTAAGGAAGATGGGACAGTTGGTTACCAAAGAAACTCTGAACAGAAGCTGTCTCATCGTACATTTTTCTCTAACCTTGTCCATTCTAACTAATAAGGCCAGCTACTTCCTTAACTACATATTGTCAGTTCTGTTTGAAGACAGAGCATTCATTCAGAATAAGTGGTTGAACTCCAGTTGTAATATGGCAATGGAATGCAACTGTGACTGATGTATTAATATTTTCTATAGGTTGACATCATTCGGCCGTGGAAATTCTTGCTGGAAAAGGTAGAGAATGTTGTCAGCACCCTTCTAAGAGACAGTCTCCTCCTCAATACCATGTGCCCTGAGGATGCTGAAGTTGTCTTGCGTGCCTGGAGCAATTTCATTTTTAATTTCAAATCCAAATCTTTTGGGGAAGGGAATCAAAATATAACCATTGAGTTGGTGAATAAGTTGGAAGGAGTACTAGTGCTAGTCCAGAGACTCAATAGCAAGATCAACTCAATTTCAAAGTCAGGTATGCAGGAAAGTCAAAGCCTTTTTTAATATATAATATTAATATATAATTTATGATTGTGTATTTGTGTGGGTATGCGTGCACATTTTACTTGTTTTGAGCATTTATTTGAGAAGCTAAATTCGCTGCTTTATTGCAACTATTGCTGTTTTGAAGAACAATATACTTTCCTAAAATCAATACTCTGCTGCTTCAATTCAACTTCCTAGCAGTTACAAATTCAAATGAATATGTATGTATTGTTTTTTCTGTGATCAACAGTTTTTAGGATTAATGTTTGAAAATGTTGTGAAGGCCAGCTTCTTGGTGCACAGAAATATTGAAACCTTTTTTTTGGCTACTCTCATTCTAGAGTTTTCAACACTTGTAGAAGAGTTTCGTCACTTCAAGTTGCAAATAGTTCAATTTATGAATGGCCATACTCATGGGACTTTCGAATGGGTTGATGGGATGTTAGTTCAGGCTTTAGAGGCTGGAGACTGGCTTTTAATGGACAATGTAAACTTCTGCAGGTAAAAATTACTATAGGAATTAGAGTTTTGTTTTTACCTACTACTATAAAAAAAAGCAGAGCATGTCAACTACACATCTGGTGTATCATAAATACTTCCTAATATTGCTGTATAACATCCAGTCCTTAACAAGATTTTTATTTCAGGAGGGAAAAAAACCCACAATAAAATCATGCTGGGTCTTTTTTGTCGTAATGCTGAACTATGAATTAATTATTTGTCTCTGATCCAGGCTAGTTAAATTAAAGACCTAGAAGAATTTGAACTGAGTCTCTATGTAGTTGAAGAGAAAGAAAGATAATAAGATAATAAGTGTGCTGCTGTTTTCCTAATCTAGTGCAATGATTCAGATTGGGTTTAATCTATTTTGCCTCAAAAGATCCTTGAGGATACCAGATTATTCAGCACATTTGATCTCACATCTGCCTTGCATTTTATAGAAAAAAACCTGAAACTATATTTTGTATTTGCTCACATCCCTGTTATTCCTGTATAATGCAAGCTGGCATGTATGTACAAATTGCTGAAGATGCTCATTCCCAACATCGCAGATGTCTTGCTAGGTAGATGGGATCTAATTCCTGCAAGGCACCCTTGTGATTGTTTTATATATGCACATAGAGTAATAAAGTTCACCAGTGAATGGGCTGATAAATGATTAAGAATAGTAACTGATTTCTGTTTCTTAAAAAATAAAATAGATCTATTTTGTTTCCACATGAATTTGTTTTGAATTCATTTCATAACTTAACAAAGGTTGTTGTGATTTCCCTTTTTAATTTGCAGCCCTTCTGTGTTGGACCGCTTGAATGCTCTGCTTGAACCCAGAGGAGTCCTGACCTTGAGTGAAAGAGGAGTGACAGATGGAGTAACTCCCAGTGTAGTTCCTCACCCGAATTTCAGGTACTATACCTAATCTCTGAGCATTTGTAGAAATGAGTTTTCAATTAATAATACCCATTTTTTATAAATGTCCTTTGAAAATAGATATAAAGTTGGGTTTCATTCATTCTGGAAATGCACAGACATTCATTTTCATTACAGATCTTTTACCAATCACAAGCAGAGAAACAGAACAAAAAAGTCAGTTTGGTCTAGTAGTTAAGGCAACAGTCCAGAAGAAGGAAGCTGTGGGTTCTGTTATTAAAATTGGAGCAGAAAACCGCTGTCAAATCATAAATTCTTAAATAATGACCCAAATGGAAAAAAAAATTAATTGCCTGCTTTACATTAAGCAACAGTGGGGGTATAGCCTAACCTGTAGTATCAAACACATCAAATATATACAAGCATTTTGGATTGGTAGGAGAAGCAATTTAGAAAACTACTGCAGAGGCTGCTTTTACTAAGCATCATGGGCATGTGTCTTACAAAGTTCTTGAGTTGTCTCTTTTCCTACTATATCTCCCACTCTGTTTTAGCAGCAAAATAAGATACTGGATGTTCTGCTCTTGTTAATAGACTTTTTCTTTCAATGGATCCCGCACACGGGGAAATCTCCCGAGCCATGCGGAATCGTGGCGTTGAAGTCTATATTCCAGGAGATACTCACAAAAATCCACTGGATCCTCATGATGTGAAGCTGCTGTTGCATGGCTTGGGGCTGTTGGGAAATGGCATATGTGATACGCTCATAGCTGTGCACACAGAAGCCAAGGAAACTCTAGCAGGTGAGATGCGCATATTGTAACTTGACAGAGGATGGATAAATTTCTTCTCTTTAGATACGTGTTTGAGGGTTCTTTAAAATGACCAGAGCGTGAAGTGCATTGTATAAGCTTTTAATCAATGCAGAGTTCTCACTTCAGTGCAAATATCCAGGTTTAATGGTTTGTTTATAATGCTGGAAAAGATGGAAGGAAAGGACAACCACCCAGGGGCAATGGGCACAACATTGGAAGAATTAAATAGTTTGGGGAACAGATCCTCCTGGAGAAATTATAGCTATGTGGTAGTTGTTAAAAGAATCAAAACCAATTTAAAAGGACATAATCTTTTTTAAATTTAATTTTATTTATATATTTTCTCTTTGTATACAATAAGTTCTTGGTGAACAGTGTACTCTCTGGGTCAGTTTGTTTACATAGCGATATTAAACTCCTAATTTCTACCTGTGTTATCTAACCATTGATAAAATGAGTTCGAGATTTGAAAATATTCTGAGTCTTCTTTTCCTTTTATCTTCATTGTTAGTCTGCCTATTTCTGCACAGTAATGTTTTTTTTTTTAATTATCTCTTCCATGGGTGTCTCCTTGTTTTTCCAGTATTGCGCAAGTACAATTCTTGCTGCTGTTAAAACATGTAATATTAAATATACATTTCCTTTATCATATTTTTCTGGTATTATACCTAACAAAAATAATTCTGGTTTGTAGTCTATATGCTACCTTAACATTTTTTCTAAACGTGTATGTATTTTTGTCCAAATTTATTTTGCTTTTGGACATGTCCACCACACGTGATAATACGTGCCTGGAGTTTGACTATATTTCCAACATTTCCAAAAGGTCACAATCAAGTTACTTATTTTGCTGTTCAGAATTGAAACAATTGTTTATATTGCTTTTAAAACAGTAACAAAAAGGACAAAGAACAAAACATGAAGATAATTATGATAGAAATATATTTGCAAAGAAAAGAGAAAAGCAACCACATAAAAGTGCTTTAAAAGAAAAAGTTAAAAAAAATTACAACAAAGAAAAAAACATGTAATTTACCATTTTGACAGTAAATAGTTACAATTCTCTATATACTTAATCCATTATTCATCAAATGCATACATGCTTACCAGATGGTGACATTTTGCTTTTCAGGTTCTACATATAGTCTTTCAACTCTGATCCACACTGCCACACTGATTGTGCAGCGATTACACCAAGGACTTGGTTTAGCGAAGAGTTTCTATAAAGCATGTTGGGAGGTTTATGCATCTACACAGCAGTCCCAAAAGGACAAAAAGGTAATCTGCTTTCAGATATAATCCGGTTTGTAGAAAGAAAACAAAGAATTTACTCATTTAAAATGTATTTCATCTTTTCACAAACATTAACTCTCATACACTGAGGCACCTGACAAAAATGGATCCAATAAGAAAGCATAGACATTAGACAAGGAAGCAGAATCTTGTTTTTTATTCAAAATATATCCCAAAGTAGGTAGCAGCCAAAATTTCTTAAGATAACTTGAATCCATCTTAAAATGTACTAGGCTTTTAAGACTGTGCAGTATGAATCGGATCAGCTGAATATTTTAAAATGTGTTTCATGAATTTATCCCTACTTCTTGGAATCTAAGAAATTGATCTCCTCTGACTAGCTCTTCTAAAATATTAAATCTATAATGAATTATTGGGATCTCAAACTGAATAATAACAATAGTAATAATAACAATAATAGTAATAATAATAATAGCGGTAATTCTTGAGTTACAACCACTATTGAGACTGGAATCTTAGTCATTGAAGTGAAGCAGTCATTAAATAAGATGTCATGTGACTGTTTCACTCAACTACTGCAATCTCAGCACTTCTGGTTGTAGTTGTTAAGGGGTCTTGTTAAGTGGACAAAGTCCTAGGTAATGAACCTGGGGCTCTTCAGGGGAGGTGGAGGAGACCCAAGGGGACCTGATGCAGGCTGGGTCTCTCCACTCAGGAGCTGCAAATCCTCCCTGCCAAAATCCAAACAGGATTTCCAGCCCGGGTGGAGAAACACTGTTATGTGGCCTACACCTTTCCCATGCCATCCCCCCCACCAAGTGCCCTTCTTACTTTATTGCGCTGTCTTTGCTCAGGAGCTGAAAATCCTGCTTGGGTTTCATTTCCTTGTCACTGGGAGCTGTAGAATTCCCCACGAAAGGATTTTAGCTTCACGTAAGCAGACATGAAGGATTTCAGCTCCATGCCTGCTTGCATAGAGCTGAAATCTTTAGCGTGGAACTGTTCATTTAACACACACCCTCCCCACCAGCTTACCCACTGACTTTCTGGGGAATGCAGCAGAGAGCAAACAGCAAGTCTGTAAATACTAAATGTCTATCGGCAAACCAGTAATAAGCGTGACCAACTTGCCAAGCAATCAGAATGTGATAATATGACTGCCAAGGGGAAGAGGGGTGAGATTTTGCAAGCTTGATTATCTTTTTGCAGATGTTTCATTACAAAACTAGGTAACATCATCAGTGATAGTAAGAAACTACAGAGAAGTTGTGTATGTGCCGAAGTAACGTTATCCAACTCTTGATTTTCACAGAGTGCAATGAAGGCAGTTTTGCTTTTTATACTTCGTAATAGAGGAAGTCTTGTATAACCTCTTCTTTTGCAATCTTTTGTGTGTCCTTATACATTAGCTTGTGCTTGATTTGATAATGAAGCACGTTTCAGCATTGGAGTCAGACGAAACAAAGGACACTTCTCTCCTTGCCTTGGGATTATGGCCAGATTCGGCCTGCAGTGCTGTGTTTGCAGCTGAAGATTCTCTCCTTTCTACAGTTCATAGTGATGGGCAAGTCCTAGCCTATTGCCTGAACAGACTGAACCTAAAAAGCAACAGGTGGGCAAGAAATGTTTTATTTGACAATTGGGGGTTAACATTCCCAGGTGAATTAATTCTGGTTGAGGATCATTTGCTGGCTCCGAAGGGAAAAAAAAACCCATCCCCAATTCCTCTACAGCAGGGGTGTCCAACCTTGGAAACTTTAAGGTTTGAGGACTTCAACTCCCAGAATTTCCCAACCAACTAAGTTGCTAAGGTTGGACACTCCTGCTGTATAGAAACTAGCTGGAATTTTTCTTCAAAAAGAAGATCACCAGAACTTCTAAATCCTGTATACAATTCCACCAAAACTATATATTTAAAAATCCTAAAGAATACCACTGAACAGGTAGCAAATAGAAAGCAAAGCAAAACAAAGCAAGGTAAAACAAAGATAAAGAAATACTACCAAGGTAAGCAATTTTTAAAAATCATAGAGAATTATGAGTTACATCTTAATAGAAAATATCACAGCTCAATTTTTAAACATATTAAAT
The DNA here is from genome assembly GCA_033807585.1 of Hydrophis major. Classification (NCBI taxonomy): domain Eukaryota; kingdom Metazoa; phylum Chordata; class Lepidosauria; order Squamata; family Elapidae; genus Hydrophis; species Hydrophis major. Next base: position 292,006,062 of record CM066328.1, on the reverse strand, counting down.
CTATACCAAATGAAATCATATAGTTTTATCTTTCCTCTCTGTCTAAATAAAGCTAATTCAAAGATTGAGGGTTGATAATTTAGCACACAGGCATCTTCTGAGTGTGTGTTATCACATTGTTAAAAGTATCTTCAAGGCTTCTCATAAATAGTCACATTTCAGATTTGAGAGATGGTACTTCAACAAAGCTATCAACAACAAAACTTAAGACTGTCAGGACTGCATTGTGTTTGTAGATTTCCCTGACACTCTATGCCATACACCAAATAAGTCAGTAAGTAACTATAGGTTTTGGAACATAGGATAATTAGTTCTCCAAAAGATTGTGTGATGAGAAAGGCTGATGTCATTGGTCCTCTTCTGCCTAAAATGATAGCCTTCCTTCGCACCAGTGCTGAAGTGTACTTAAAATGGAATATTCTGTTAAATGCATATGTGACAATGAAATACATGTTTCAGATCCTGCTTCGGGAGATCACTATATAAACATGGAAGCCATGCCAATGCACTCAGATAAGAGCTTAGGTGTGAATAGGAATGGGGTGTGTGTGTGTGTGTGTGTGTGTGTGTCTGAGTGAATGTCCCCAAAAGTGGGGAGGACTTTTTATATGTTCAATTTCAAATTCAGAGTCTTCTTCAAAGTGATGTTTTAGCTCAGTTGTAAGCCTCTGGTTAACTATAGACATGACAGAGCCTTCTGCCTGGACAGTTGCATGCAGAGATGCCCGGAAAGGATGCTATCAAGGAAAAGGGGAAATTGGCATCCTTCAGGCTCTCCTCACATATGGTTGTCGTCTGTTAGATGTGAAGATGTGCTTTTAATGTAGGATCATAACAAAATACAGATAATATTAAAGCTTGTGACTACTTTTAACCATGTACACACATTGTTTCTCATCAGGGTTTCTCTTCCTTAATTGTAACTAAGCATTTTGTTTAAATGCAAAATGTAGCTAAGGATTAGGTCTCAAATGTTGATACAATGGGTTGAAAGCTGTATTTGCTTCTAACCATTTAATATAAAGTAATATCTAATTTGGTTCTATGCAGTAATTCCTGCCCATTGGACATTATGCCTTTATCACTGACCAAAAGGATTTCTCCTCCTGGGCATTCCCCCAACTAGCTCTGAAGGTTTGGGTAGCATCATCAAATTGAGAGAAATTGCAATGGGAAAGTGTGCCATTGAAGAAACCCAGTGTTAAGGAGAAATGTCTCTTTCAGGCCTTTGCCATTTATATACAGATGATGATGTGTCCTTTGTACTGCATTGTTATTTTTTTAAAAAAAATATATAACTTCTGTTTCAGGACACTTCCTCTTAATATACGTGACTTTGAGAAAATTCTGTGGTCTTCAAATTCAGATTGTCTCAAATTTGCTGCAGTAGAGATGAATGAGTCCTGGGCGGATGATTTAGAAGTTCTTTCTGCAGCTGTTAAGTTATTCATAGAAAAAGCCACCAATCAGGACTGGACACTGAGAGTTGGATGGCTTAATCAGATAAAAAAGAATTTAGCCGAAGTACCTGGTAAGTATCAGCTCTTACCCTCTGCTGAAGAAAAGCTGATTGCAATGTTTGTAGTGCATAAAGACTGCCCGTATCTGTGGATGGATGAATGGATATTATCCTGATAGTTTGCTGCCTAGAACAAACAAGTAAAATAGTTATCAAATGGAGTGAATTCGTATATTCTGGCAAATACCGCTAGGCAAAATAAATCTGATTTAACATTATGTACAAGCCAGGCAACTGAGTTTTTCTCCTTTCTAATTTTTCATTTTTTCTAAAAACATAAATTCCAATTTTTGGAAGTTTCCTTTTCAGGCATCCTTTAAAAAAAAAAAAATCAAAGAAAATACCCTTATTTTTCCTGCCTTGCTTGCATTATCAGGGGTATTTTAAAAGAAAGATTGGTGTTTTATCTTTTTCCTTCTCATAACACTAGCATGAGAGCCTCTCTTTGACAAAAGCACCAAAAAAAAATAAAAAAAAAATACAGCAGGTCAGATATGTGAGAGGAAAATTGGGAGCTGCCAGGGATGCTCCTGCTGTGAGTCTCCCCAGCACATCAGTGCAGAGTGTGTGTGCTGGCAGCTCCAGTCAACTTTGGTTCTGTCACTTGAGAGGGATAGCAAGGCAAGCTGCAGTTTCTCTCCAGTGCAGGCGAACGGTTTCAGACAAAAAGACAATACCTGAGTTTTCCCCGAAGCTCTCTACTTAGTCAGTGGACATTGAAAACTTCCATAATACAGACTTCCATGCAGCAGCAAAAAAAATTGCAGCCTTTTCACTAAAAAGCTTGTGAGGAAAGCTGTCTTCTTTTTCTGAATCATTCCTTCTCAGGTAAAGGTTTTGTTCCAGGGGTTGCCTCGTCTAATGCCTCCTCTGCATTCATTGTCTCTTTTAAGTATACAGGTAGTCCACATTTAGTGACCCCCACTGGGATTGGCCACTGCAGTGAGATAGTCACTAAGTGAAACCACACTATGTTTAAGATGTTATTTCAGCTTTTCTTTGCTTTACAGACCTGTAAAAGTCATAAAAGCAATGTTGCAAAGTTATTTTTTCATCACTATCGTAATTATTGAACAATTATGAACTAAATGAGGACTACCTGTACCAGACATGATATTCTTCTGATTAAAATCGGAATTCCGATTTTTTTGGGAATCGCCCCCCCCTTTACCCCCCCTTCTTCTCCTCCTTCCCCTCCCCTCGGAGGCCCAGAGTCAGGAGTTGCTACTGCTGGCACGGCTCCGCGTGGCTCCAGTCCTGCGTTGCCTCGGGAAGGGAAAGGCAAAAAGGAAGAGCTGCGGTGGCGCTTTGCAACAGCAGCAGCGGCTCCCAGTTTTGCCTTTTCCTTCCCGAGGCAACGCGGGACTAGAGCCGCGCAGAGCCGCGCCGGCAGTAGCAACTCCTGACAGCCCCAGACGGATACCTGAGCGGAGCCTGGGCGGTGCGAGCGGAGGCCGCTGAGCAGCAGGAAAAGGGAGCTGGGCAGCCACAGACCAGTCTCTGTGCAACATGCCACCGTCCGGCCCTGGCAAGGGAAAGCAGCGGGCGCTCCCCGGGCGGTGGCCTTGGCCCCAGCACCAGGGAAATGGCTGTCCAGCTCTGGAGCTGATCCACACCTGACCGGCTGGAAAGGAAGGGTGTGTAGCGTTGGTGTTGTGTGTGCAATTTCTTGACGCGCAGCGGGGGGTCTCTTGGCTGACCCCGATTTTTTTTTTTTTCAGAGGGGAATATCATGCCTGCTGTACAGAATTTAGTTGATACCGGTATTACTGATCAGCCACTATATAAACCATCAACTGCTTCCATAAAAACTATCGATACCTATCTTCTTGTCTCGTTCCTCCTTTTCCCATTCTAAATGTAATGGAAGTTTATAAAGTCAGATCTTTCTCCATATTTGTTGTCATTTCCTTAACAGCAAAATCCCCAATCTTCCCCACTTTAAAGTCAAAATCTGATTTAGCCCTGAACTGCCCAAGAGTTCATTCCACATCACCTCAAAAGTTTCTAGACTTAAGCCAACAATTGAGCCCAAAATTTTGGTTGTTAAGTGAGTCATTTGTTAAGTGAGTTTGGCCCCGTTTTATGACCTTTCTCACCACAGTTGTTAAGTGAATCACTGTAGTTCTTAAAATTAGTAACCTGGTTGTGAAGTGAATCTGGTTTCTCCATTGACTTTGCTGGTGAGAAGGTCACAAAAAGAAGATCACATGAGCCTGGAACACTGCTATCATCATATGTATATAACTCAGTTGCCAAGTATCTGAATTTTGATCACACAACCATGGGGATGCTGCAAAGGTGGTAACTGAAAAATGGTCATCAGTCACTTTTTTCAGTGCCATTTTAACTTTGAACGGTCACTAAACGAACTGTTGTAAATCAAGGATCACCTGTATACACATACATGGACAAGAAGCACATACTGTACTCAAACCTGAGACTGAAGTTGGTGGGCATCTTGATCTCAGCCTAAGCTTACAATTCTACTACTCTACAGATTCTGTGTACACTCAACTAGAAGCTGGTGCTGCATCTCTGAATAATTTCTACTTCAGCCCCCTCTCAAGTGGAATTAGCAATGTAATAAAGATGCTGCAGCCAAATATGACCGGTAAGATGATTTCCCTTCCCCTGTACAGTATTTTGTATGTATTTTCCTCTTGAAGATTTCAGATAATGAACACTAAAGAAACAAGAATGGGACTTTTAAAGCTTTATAACCATTGTCTGAATCATCCTAATCCTGTTAATGACTGCATAATCCCTTGCGGGGTGGAGTCTGGGCAACTGAATGGAGCTGAGTGTTTACTGGCCAGATGACCTGCCTGTTGCCAATGCAGAGTATTATTCAGCAGATATATTCTCAGGTGCCCAGAAATAAATATTTGCCACTACCTAGGATTGAACTCACAGTCTCCTAATTGTGAGGTGAGAGCTCCACCTCCAGTCCACCACACCATTCAGAACTGTTTTCTGAATATTCTAGTAAAAAGGAAGTAAAGAGAAAATTGCGCTAAATTTGGGGGATAGAAGATTTTTTTTGGAAAAAAATTTTTCCTTTGACACTAGGCATAGGAAGTAATTAAATGTCAGATAAAATACATTTGTTTTATGTTTTGTTCGTAAGCTTTTTACTTCTCAGTATATAATTACAGACATAATTTGAATTCTCATTCAATAGACTGTGTCTACCTCACAGTATCTATTAAAGAGATCATAAATAAGCATACCAGTCTTCTCATTGTCCATTTATCTTTTATAGATGAGCATGTGATTCCTATGGATCCAAGATGGAACATGCAGTACTTGGATACGATTAGCAATTCAGTCGATTTTGATACAGAAATAGAACACTCAGATCAGCTGCTTGTCCTTCTAAAATCACTTTCAAATCGGTGAGTTTAATTGTATGAGCACTTTTTTTTATTAGAAGGATTAAAAGCTTGCCATTACTCTGTGTGTGTGTGAGAGAGAGAGAAAGTGTGTGTGTGTGTGTGAGAGAGAGAGAGAGAGAGAGAGAGAGAGAGAGATGTCCAAAAAACCTCTATAATCCGTTTTCCATATTCTCATACTTTTAATAATATAGGGTTCTATTACTTTTTTTCTGAATCCCTCACATCATTTATGAGGGAACGCATGTTCCTGTTTTAAAATAAACCCTCCAAAATTCATATATCACTTTTCATTACTGTTGATTATCACATAAAGAACAATATCCTCCCATTTCTAATCTCCTGTTGCTTTCTAAAAATTATAAATCGGTTGGCATGGTCCATTTTATTGTAGTGGTATCTTAGAACATTTGGTGTTATGTTAATGCAACATTGATATCATAATGAAATTTATTTTGTAGGCTGTGTATTTCCTACTCCAGGAATTTCAGTGACGTTTGTTGTGTATTGTATTGTAATTACAGGGCAATCCTGTTTCTGAACCGGGAAAGAAAAAGTTATGTTGAAAGAAGTTTGATTAACACCAAAAAAACCAGAACTAGTGCTTTGAGGGTGTCTGTAGAGTTCTATAAAGGTATACGTTATGCTTCTGCTTTTAATAAGTGAAAATTCAGCCATTTTCTTTTTACCATTTCTTTTAATTATAATGGATAAAACAAATAAAGAAGATATAGTTGCATGTAGATTTAATTTTATAAAATTTCATATCTTAAAAGTTTTTTTATGGAACTAAAAAGAAAAAAAAAAGATAGAAATTGTTTAATTTAAACTAAAATAATTAAATGTAGTTCATAAGATTTGTCTTTGTCTAGCCATTAATGTCCCTCCCTTACCAGATTTAAAATTACCGTTTGGTGGCAACTTTTGAAGAACTTCAGGGAATGCACCCAAACTGGTGGGGAGGAGTGGTGGTTGCATTTTCTGCCTCTGAATGTACAACTCAAGCTTTGTGCACTTTACATTTAGTAATTTTCTGATAAAAGGAGTAGTACATTTATAAACGACATTAACTTTCCACAAAGAATTCAGAAGAACAGGTTGCAGACATCTTCAGTGTTTCGTTAACTGCTACTCATGGGTTGAATAATGTACTGTTAATGCAACCTATACTGGATATTGGTGCATATTTTCTTTGGTTTAATTTTATCTTTTGAACTTAAAAGATCCTGGCAACCACAGCTCACTTCCACATGCTATTGTGGCCCACCTTGCTGCCTTTTTTGAACTTTGGGATGCTTTTGTACTGCACTGGGTAAAATCTACACAAGCTGCTGTGTCTGATGAGAAATTATATGAAGTAAGTAGGCAATATAGATATTTTCTAACCTTTGAGCTTGTATTTCATTCTGGTCCCGTATTATCCCCTCCGCCCAGCTGATTTATCCATAGTACTTTTTTAGATACTTGCTTCAATTAGAGATCCCAAACTCCTCGTCCATGGAAACCGGTTCGCTCAAACAAGCGAAATCCCCATCCATGGGATGTAGGCAGCACACAATATCATGCCCCCCTCTGGTCCATGGAAAAACCTCTGTCCACAGAACCAGTCCCTGGTGCCCAAAGGGTTGGGGGCCACTGGCTTAAGCAGATTTTTGCTACAAAGGATCGATATTAATGACTGTTGTAAAAGAATTGGAATTAATTTCATTAATATAGCTTAGATTTGCTGCCTATTAGCTTCAGATGCTTTCGTTTAAAATTGAGCATAGTTTTGGTATGCTCAATTTTTGTTGTTGTGTTTGATAATACAGGTAGTCCTCAATCTGTGACCATTTAATCAATAACTATTCCAGGTTATGACAGTATTAAATGAATGGTGGTTATGACTGATCCTGGGAATGTTGTGTGCCTGGTAACTCATTTACACATACGATCAATTGCCAAGTGTCCCACAATTGTGGGATTACTATTTGTAACCTTCCCTGTGGGCTTCCCCTAAAAATCAATGGGGAAGCTGGCAGGGAAAGTTGTAAGTCACTGGGGTAACTTCCCCTGCCCATTCACCCTCCCCCAACTCCTCTACTGTCATGCTGCAGTGGACACTTACACACCCTTGCACACCTTTTCCATCCCATGCTTCACGTGGCCATCACCTTGCTTCCTCCTCCACTTACCTGCCTATGGATATGGGACTTGGCAATTTTTCTGCTAGCTTCTCCACTGTCTTTGGTTGTGGCAAGCCAGCAGGAAGATGCCTCACCTAACAATCGTGGGGTACCTATAACCAGAACTGCATGGTGTACCATCATTAAGAGATGCAATCATACTTTACAATCACATTGCTTAGTGACAAAAATTCTGGTCCAAATTGGCTTTTAAAGTTGAGAACTATCTGTAGTATATCTTTGTCATAAGCTTGGAAGGTAAGAATTTCTTCTAGCGTCTCATTAGAACCACAGAAATTGTCTTTGTCTCTCCTACAAAACTGGAAATGGTCTTCATGAGAGTAGCTTAAGAATGTGAGGGGAGTAGACATGGAAGTCTGCTTTTTCCTCTTATCATTCTCAAAACAAGATATTGATATTTCCTGACATGAAAATGCTAATTCTTCATCTGAGCCCCTACTGCGTTTAAAAAACGTATTCTCCCTGGCTTGCTTCTAGATTCTACAAAGCTTATTGTGGCGTGACAGGTTTTGGACAACATCTGAAACGGTGGCTTTAGATTCTCCTGGCTTGATGCTCTTGTCTCTCCACTGGCACTGGGTTGTGAAACATTTAATCAGCAGAGTACCTCAGCTTCTGAGCGGATATGAACAGCAAAAGTATGTCTGCTTTGTAATTTTCCATAGTATTATTTAGCTTTTCCAGGAGTATTCCTTTCCACTAGTGCAGGGGTCTCCAACCTTGGCAACTTTAAGCCTGGTGGACTTCAGCTCCCAGAATTCCCATCCAGCTTTGAATTCTGGGAGTTGAAGTCCTCCAGTCTTAAAGTCGCCAAGATTGGAGACCCCTGTACTAGGCTATGTTCCGATGAAACCCGAAACCCCTGGTTAATCGAATGTGGATTTATGCAATTAACCCACTTGGTGGATTCGCATAATAAATTAAAACAAAATAGCTAAATGAATTGGATTTGCACAACATGCTAGGCAAAAGTATGGTTATCTCATTTATTGCTTAGGTGGTTTTAAATGCAGATTTGCCTGTCCATGCGCTTTCTGCCAGTATCCTACTCATAAACTTATTATAGACCACTGCATAAATAAATTAGTCTTTCTCAACTTGTTAGATATTTGTTTTTAGAATTCTCAACCAAGTTGGTGAAGCTTGATGCAGAACACCCATGGGTGATTTAATGATCAGTCTTCCCCTCTGAAATGTTTATATAAATAATTGTTTGTTCCATTTCAAGGTTGTCCAAGGAAATTCAGTCTGTATCACAGCAAATGCAGTCTTCTCTTGCTAGTCCAGAGGGTATTTCCACCAGCATTAAAAAGCTACAGAAGGCTTTGGGAAAACCTCTTCCCTTCAAGGTATGTATTTGTATGTATTTTTAACTTAACCATAGATGTTTTTAAAAGCAACCTTTAAAAACTATGTTACATTGATTAAAAAAAAACTTAAATAAAATTTTCCAGCCCATATTGACTAGAACTGATGATATTTCCTAGTTTGACTAATAAAATGCCCTCAAGAAAACAATCAAGCTCAGATAGCAGCAAGGACCCTCAATTAAATCAATCTGAGCTTGAAAAATTTGAGGGGGCACCAGTCAGGGCAAATGCCAATGCTTGGATTGGGATTGGAAGAAGTACATCTCCTTCGGCATGCTGTGCGTATGCATGCATACACAAACACACCATTCCAAGCTTGGAGACTTTCATCCACATCTGAGCTGCCAAGCTGCCAATCATGCCTGGGCTTGGGAAGAAGGAATTCTCCTTCTTCTGTGGATAAAAGTCCCCAAACTTGGAATGTGGTGTATGTGTGCGCACAAGCACTTGGCTGTTTGGGGAGGCGAGCTTGTGAGCCACTGAGTTTTCTCACATTAAGTTAGCCAGTGTGACTTGTTCCATGCCTACCCAGCCATGTCCACTTGGCTGTACTGAGTCAGCTGCTCTGAGTGAGCAGTGTAGAGCTGGCCACACCCACCCAGTTGTGTTGAGCTGGCTGCGACCACATAACCACGCCCACCCAGCCATGCCCACCTGGCTGCTGTGAGTTGCCATAGACCCATAGGTTGGTGGGAGTTTAGGATACCTTCTAGAAGATCATGGATTCCCCATTCCCAGCATGTACCCCATTTTCCTCTTCAGTTCCAGTGACACAAGCAGAAAGTTCCCTCTATTCTTTGTTGAAATCATATAAATGCAGCAATTTTGGTGGGAGCCTCTATCATTTATAATCCATGTGTACAAAATCCCCCTCCTCTTCCTTCTGTCTTAATGTACACATTCAGCCTAAATAATGGGGTGTTCTTTTTAATTGAAAAATGGAGAGGAAAAAATTCAAATTTCTAGGCTAGAGTTGCCACTCTTTTACATTGTTTTTAACTATCGCTCAACTTGTACAGGAAAAAGGAATCTTGGAAATTGCGGTCCAGCTCAGGAGACTCTCCAAAGCCCTTCATGTCCCAGAGCTGAAGCCTGTCGTTGGAGATGATCAGCGGCAGAAAGAGATTTGTATATTGAGCACAGTCGCTACAGAGTGGAGAGTAAAAGCAGTGTTACTTCAAGCTCAAGGCCTAGTCTTCCGCGCCAGTTATTCGAAAGAGTTTTGTTCAGGTAAATTAGTCCTGGGGTCTAAATCTCTTGCAAATCTGTGCTATTTTTATTCAAAAAATTCTTTTCTGTTTAATTTTTTTTTTTTTTTTAGAGAAAGTCTTGGTTGCATTTGGTTGAAAATCTTTTTTTTTTTTCTCTTACAGATGAATTTCAGACATTGGTGAATCTCCAGCAGTCAAAGCTAAAAGAAAGAGGAGCTTTAATTAGTCCACATGAAGAGAAGCCTGCTGAAAACCAGCAACTGGACCCTACTTTGTTAATTCAGCTGGGTAACAGAGTACAATTGTGGCCTGGAATGGAGTATCTGGCTGTGTTGTGGCAGTACAAGCTGACTTGTGATTGCATTGCTGAGGTTTATTTAAAAAGGTGAGGGTCCGTTTTATTGTCTGGAATGTAAGTGTTGCCTTTACCACTGCTGTGATACTGTGAGAGTAATCAGGGATTGGTTTTTGCTTTTTCCATTTTTTAAAAAAATTCACAGTGCAAAATTTTTATTGTACAACAAAAGGGAAAGCATTTCTGTCTGAATTTGGTCTCGGCATTTTATCTCATGTGTTCACACCTCATCTCTACCCAAACTACATAGGTGTCATAGAAAGCCGTGACACTTACGTTGCCGAAAATCTCCCAAGCATTCTGTTCTTTCTCTGATTCAGAGACCAACTAGTTGTGGGTTCAATTAAAGCCTGTCCTTCAGTGAAAATAGTTGTTTACAGGCAATCCTTGCTTAACAGCAGGAATTGGAACAAGAATTTAAGTAATCATTTCCATTGTTGAGCAAGGATCATGAGTTATTACACCAGGACCTCGTGTCACCATGACCTGCAACTTTTTGCCAGATTCAAATAAACAGAGTCAATGGGGAAGCCAGCAGGACGTTGCAAGTCCCACTCACAACATGCCTTTCTTAGGCAGCTCACAAGTACAGTGGCAGGTGAGTGTGTGTTACGGTTCCCGTGTGTATATGCTACAGCTGAGCTTGAGAATGCCTGTGTGGTGGGACTATGCTGCACTGTGAGGTGACACTATTTATACGGGGGTGTTCTATGGGGTGGCATAAGGGCAGGCGTGGGTGGGTGAGTGTGTTGGATGCAAGTGTTGGCAGATGTGGAGGTGGGTGCTACAGAGCAAGTGTGGGCAGGTATGTAGATGGTTACTGCAGGCAAAGTGAGCACAATCATGAGGCTGGGTACTATAGTGAGAGGGTGGGTGTTGCTGTACAAGTGCCAATGGATGTTGCAGTGTGGTAGTCGTGCAGGCAAAGCTATGGCCTGTTAGGAGTGGCCAGTGGGCAATCCCTTACCTACCCAGAGCCTAAATTCATCCTGTCACCTGGGACCTCTTTGGGGGTGGGGGGGAAGCAGCAGGGAGATTTACCATTGCAATTTGCAACCTCCCACTGGCTTCTCGATTGACTTTTCTTGTGGGAAGCTAGCAGGGAACATTGGAAATGGTGATCACATGACTAGGGGACATTGTCATAAGTAATAGCTGGCTGCCGAGGAACTAAATTGTAATCGTGTGATTCTAGGGACAGCTGCAACTTGGAGGACAGGTTGTAAATTCAATGGTTCAGCATCATTGTAACTTTATACAGTTGCTGAACGGGTGGTTGTAACCCAAGGAGTACCGGTACTAGAATAATATGACCCATACTTACAAGCTTCAATAGGCCACTGTTGCTACCCAAAAGCTTGACTTATAAATAGGTAAGTTTTTTTAAGCTTAAATTCTGTTAGCAGAAATGTAAGGTGCTGTATGGAGCCGATTTTGTGGCCCGATTTCCTGAAATGTATACAGTTTGAACTATTTTGAACATCCAAATTGTCTTGAATGTTTACTTATATATTTTGGTAATTTTATCTTAGATTTTACCTTTTTCATTATTGCTGTAGTGTGGCATGTGTGTGTTCAGACAAACAGTTAAGATTCAGTAGCTGCTTTTCTCATTATTTTCAGGAGTAGCAACAATGATCCGTTAAACACCTTTTCAGAAATAAGGCCCTTTATTGCTTTTTGCCTTCAGTTGACACCAGCTACCTCTCAACAACTTCAAGGACTTTATTATCTACTCGACTGTTATAAGGTAAAAACAACACATTAGCGCTGAATAAATTCCTTCCCTTTTTTAAATGATTGATTGTATGATATTCAAACACAAAACTAATTTATTTCATCATCTTTAACTGTGTAGAGAAATTATTCAGTTTTGCAGCGATAATTCAGCACCAGAAAAATAAACACAGATGGCTGATGCTTCATTTAACATCTTTATAAACATAATAAGTAATTTTACAAAACAGTTGTAGATTTCTCCAACATGGAGCAAACTCAAAGAAAAACATGTTGCAAGTAACTTCAGCGACTCATGAACTCAAAACAGACATCAGTTTCACTTTAGTTCAGCAGGCAAGCAAGACACACAGCAGAGGTGAGAAGCAGTTTCATCTTCAATAGACAGACTCAGATCTCAACATAACTTAAGAGCTGCAGAGCTTAATATAGAGCCACTCCTAGGCGACTTCTAGTTTCAGTTTCCTAGGCTACTTCCAGTTTCAGTTTCCAAACAGTTCTCATTGGCTGACTTAGTTGCTATGCCTATTCATTGGCTGACCTTGTTACCATGCTATATTCCAGTTCATGAATATACTCTGACAGAAATTCCTTTTCTTTTGTAGAAGCTACAGGGAAACTTGAAATGTGTTAATCAGACTCACTGTAGAGTAAAAAACAAACTAAGTATTCACCACATTTGGGCAACGAACTCACATTTATGGCCATCTGCTTACTGCAATTTACAATGTTTTTATTAGAAACCATCATTTACTTCTGGTTTCCAGCACAAAACGCCCGATAGCGAATAATGGGATTGCTTAATGGCTATGGTATTTGCTTAACAATTGCCATGTTTGCTAAAAAGGTTGTAAAATCAGGCATGGCCATAGGGCATGCTTTATTACTATCCTGATTTATGACTGAAATTGTGGTCATATGTCAAGGGCTACTTGTACATAAATGGCCCATTTGATTCTTTTTTTCCTGACTGTATTTGTCCTTTAAGTGAGATAGATTTATTTTCCTATTTGTAAAGGACCATGGTTTTAAACTTTAAGCTTGAATCATTGTGAGCACAACAGTTGCCTTATTAAATGTCACCACCACCATACCAGATTCTCTCTAGGTCTGAGATGGAGGCAACAAATTACTTTCTGGATGTTTGTGATATTCTAGGCCAGGGGTGCCAAACTCGATTTCATTGAGGGCCGCATTAGGGTTGTGTTTGACTGTGGGATCATGGTCATGGCCAGCTCAACATCATTTGTATTGGGGGCACCAGCAAAATGGAGCTCCGGGGGATCCGTGCAGCCCTCCAGGCTCAATTTTCGGTTGTGACTGCCTCCTGCAGCCCTCTGCCAGCAAAAGGGCCACTGTGCACAGCCTTCCTGAGCTCTGTTTTCGCTAGGAGGAGCATTGGGAGCCGGTCCTTTGCTGTTTCCAAAGTGGCCCCGCGGGCTAAATCTGAGCACTCCGTGAGCTGGATTCAGCCCACAGGCCTTGAGTTTGACACCCTGTCTAGGCTATTAGACCTACCTAATACAGCCAGTGTTGAAAGATGATGAAATATAGCGTACATACATGATAGTCCACAGGTGGCCCCCACTTGCTCCGAAAAGTAACATTTTCTGACATTTTCCACAATTGGTTGGAGTATTAATTTTTTAAAACTCCAGCATGATTTTAGAAGTCGTTAATACCTTTGCCTTTTTATCTTTCATTTTAGGTCTGTGCTGATGAAATTTCACTTCTGTGGTCAGAACTTGCTGTTGCTGCTTTTCAGGCTTTCTGGAGCAGCACAGTAACTACTAGTCCTGAGCGGTGGCTGTCCTGGCAGCCGTTCTCTGTGGAAGAGAAGACGATATCCAGTTCATTAATGAATTCTTCTATCCAGGTTTGTGTGGGAAAGTATAATGTTCTCAAAAGGGTAGTTAAATTATAGCAGTTTATTCTTTCAAAAGGGTACGTGCAATAATTCAGAGCAGTAACTATATTGAATTCTACTGTATAGTGCAATATTAATGCAATATCAGGGGTTTTCAATTCAATTGTATACACGCGAAGGATGTGTGTTTATGTTTTATTTTTATAGTTACAATGCACATTGAAGATGGCATTTAATTTCATTGTGCAAGGTGCAATGACAGTAAAGTAACCTAAACTAAAGTAATAAACAAGCTTTGTTATCATAACAAAGACCCGAGCTCTGTGCAACGGGCTCCTCTTCCTTGCCTCAGCTCCTGCCCATCTAGTAGTTCAAAAGCATGCAAACGCAAATAGATAAATAGGTACCACTTTGATGAGAAGGTAACAGCATTCCATGCACTTTGCATATAGCCATGCTGGCCACCTAACCATGGAAATTGTCTTTGGACAACCTTGGCTCCCTCGGCCAAGAAGCAGAGATGAGCACTGCCCCCAGAGGCAGACGTGGTTGACAGGGAAACCTTTATCTTTTTTCATTCTGTCCCTATTGGACTGATTTTTGTGGTTCCTTTATTTTAAATAGCTTTCTACAGATAGACATTTTACTAAAATTTAATTGTGTATAATTGCTACTTTTATGCTAGTAGGTTCAAATTAGAAACGTGCTTGCTACTAGTTTACAGGAATTAAGTGATCTAATTTCCTTGCATTGGATGCTGTAGTACTTGTTAGACTTGAATCCACTTTAAAAAAAATATTTACAGCTGGGTCATTTTTAAAACCTCTTATGTCCAGGTCTCTTTTTCTGTTTTGTGCTCCTGATCAGTTAATGCACCATTTATCTCTTGATAATTTGGTGCAAAAGTCATTTCTAACAATAATCCTTATTTATACCTTGCTGTTCCTTTTTCTTATATCTGGTGATTTTTCAGTGTAGTTGGCCAGTGAAAACCACTGATTGGAAAAATTGGGAATGCAATGGAATAACGCTCTCTCCTTTTTCCAATTTATATATTAATGATCAGGACATCAGGAAGAGCCTCCTTTCTTCCATTGTAATAATTTCTTTGACCACAGTTTTGTTATTATCTTCCATAGGAAATAGTATGTATGAGACAAAGTGGATTTGCTACATTCGGGGTGTCAGGACAGAAGGCCATGTATATTAGCTCTCCTTGACTACAATTAGCCTTAAGGTTGTGGACTTAACCTCTTAATGTTATATGATTATCAGTGTTTTAAACATACATTTTGATTTTTATTAATTTAGGGTGTGGGTATTTTGAATCGAGCAGTTTTCTCCAAGTGCCTCTCTGAAATTCTAACTAGCAGCAACAAGTGGAGCCAATGGGATACAACAGGTCTTCCTATTCTGTCAGCCTCCAGGGTGACCTTGGGAGTGTGCCTAGAAAAAGCAGAACAGCTTCAGGAGATCAGGAAAGTTTTGTGGACCAATGCAGGTTTTTCTTCAGTGGCTGAATTTAGGTATTGAAAAAGACTGTTCCTTCATTTTTGTTCCTTTAAATCCTTAATCCCTTAGAGCTATCATTAATTTTTAAAAAAGAAGCACTTCTAAATATGTCTTAGATGGTTAACGTTTTGATAGTGCCCCTTTCCTCTGTTGTTAACAGGAGACCAGTTGAAAATCTCAAGTAGTCATATTTGTCTCTTGGATCTCTCCTGGGGTGTATGACAATTCGCTATGGCCAACTCACCATGGCTAACTTGGCACAGCCAACTTGCCATGGCCAACTCTCTGCAGGAGAACTTGCCATGGCCATCTCGCCACAGGACAACTTGCTGCGGGATAAGAGTTACACTAATATCAAAGAAATGGTGGAATAGAATCATTAAAGAAAGGATGCAAAAAGAGGGACAGAAAGAAATGTGAATGGCAACAAATAAAATATTTTTTATTTACTTTAAATAATTAAATTGAATTATCCTGCGGTGAGTTGGCCATGGTGAGTTGGCTGCAGCAAGTTGGCTGTGGCAAGTTATTTCATTCCCTCTCCTGTTGCAGTTCACTGTTTCATAACTCTGTCTTCCTTATTCCAGGCTTACAGATTCAAGGTTTCAATATGTAATGTTACACAAGCAACTTCTGGCTCTTCAAGATTTGATTCCAGTAGAGGTGCAAGAGGAATATCTCAGAAACTGTAACAAGGTGTTCTCAAAGGATTTGGTGGCCCTTCAGTATATTTGCAAAGTACTCAGGGATGTTGGTGCTCAAGAGATGATGTCCGAACAGATCCTTTGTCTCTGGCTGACTTGTGTTCAGCAGTTCTGTGGACAGGAAGTAGGGCTCCATAACTTGCCTGAAGCAGCTCAGCGAGGTAGCCTCTGGGTAAATCTAGGTCTTCTGCAAATCTACCTTTGGCTTCCACAGACGATGTTTGATCCTGCAGTGAAAAGAAAATATAAACTCAAATATGCAGTAGAAGAGGTGAGTGCTTGGAGTTGATGCATGTTTCCTTACCTTGCAGTGAGTTTGGATGTATTAAATGGCAGCGATATTTCAAAAATTTAAGAGGCTAATCTTTAGCGAAAGGTAACATAAATAAATGGATGTTAAGGCAACAGGAGGAATTTGTCATCATATGGAGAGAAAAAAAGCAGCATAGCATTTAATATGCAAAGTACATTAAACTTATCAGAAATAAGGATAAAGACATGCTGATTTTCCAAACTAGATGAAAAATACTTGAGTAATTACAAGGGCAGAATCTTTCATATAGAATGAATAGACAAAGCTTAAAATATTGCCCTTGCTCATAAAATGTGGGAACAGATGATGGTTTTGTGCAATTTGATGGAAAAAAGCAGAATTTGAAGCCAGTAGCTCTTCTTCTTCCTAATCAGATATTGTATTTAGTAGCATAATGTTTTAGATACAATTTCAGTTGTCTGATGTGTCTAATTGTCTTGTTAAAGATTGGAGACTTGCAAATGCCTATCTTCTTGATATATCATAATCATTTTTGTTTTAATTGAAGTAAAGTAGCATTTGAATCAAGTCAATTTTTCTCTACTACTTTCAGCTGCATCATTTGGAATGTGAATGGAAAACTCACAGACTGTCCACTCAGTTACATACAGGAAAAGATCTTGAAGATGAGCCTGTCAACAGTCACGATCACCCTCATATTAGGTACAGTTGAGATTCAGAACAACCAATGCAACTCTGGAACTTTGTATGTTCACCTTATTTCCATCTTCAAAAGAATGATTGCAAATGGCCAAAGTAGCCCATTTGGCCTTTGGTTCAAGTCAGCATTCTTTTTATATTGCTGGGATCTTTAAGTTGTCATTTGATTGGTGAATAAAAGAGAAAATATTTTTGTGCGAAGAAGCCACTTAATATAATGTCTGATGTATTGATTTTAAAAAGCATTTTTTTTTTTTAGAAAACAGTAGGAATTGTCTGGGTTCTTTGTAATAAAAAAAGAACAGTCAAAAATATCAATCAGATTAAGCATTTGGACAATACTTAATTTTATCCAAGTAGCATTAATAGTATTATTGGAAATAGGGTTTAAATCTTCATGTGCTTCCTTCTTTCTCAGGTTGTTATGCCAAAGAATCCAAAAGCTGAAAGATCAGATTGCCAGACTTAACCAGAAGCAAGCCTTTCGATCTCAGAGTCCTTCGTTTGAGTCCTTATATCAAGAAGTCCATCAGTACGTTGGCAGTATTGCCCAGGTTTCAAAAGTCCAGGATCTCATGAGTCGCCTTCTGCAGCTGCTCCGTGCAAACAAGTCCCAGGTGTCTCAAGGGGTGCAGAATTTGCTAAATGAAGAAGTCGCTTGGCAACAGTCACACCATCAGTTCAGGAGACATTTGGCAGAGAATTATGCCGCCTTCCCCGATGTGGTCGTTCCTCTGCAAGCTGCCATTTTACAGATGCAGCACGGCCTGAGACTGGTAGCTTCTGAAGTCCATAAGGCCACCTTTGATAGTTTTGTCAGTCCAGCCAAACTGGGAAGCCTTGTTGTCTCTCTGCTTTCGTTCCCTTCCATTGGTAGCACCTTCCCCACATACCTCTTCCATGCAGATACACTGTGTTCGGTGAACTCTCTGGACATCCTTCGTGGCTTGAAGAGGTTATCTCTAAAATACATTGCTGAAGAGTCTGAGAAAGCACAAAAGATATGCCTTACCCAGGAGCAGCTGCTAGTGAACGCTTTATTGTATCTCCAATGCCATGTGTTGTTCAAGGGAGGAATGGACCATAAGTCTCTGCTACTTTTCAGGCATTTGTTTCAGGTATAATGTCTGTCTATACAGTCTATCTCTGAATCAATTCATCCATCCAAACAACTTATATGGCCAACCATCTCAAAGTAATGACTCTGGGTAGCAAAGCACATATTAAGTTTGGTTTGGTTTTAGAACCCTAGGAAATAATCTTAATTTTCTCAGGGATTTATTCCAAAATGTAAGTTATAGTGGAGACTGAGAGCATTTGGTAAACAAAAGACAACAATTTTAAACTCTGTGTGTGTGTGCATGTATGGAGATCTATCTATCTATCTATCTATCTATCTATCTATCTATCTATCTATCTATATACACACACATACACACACACATATACATATGCACGAAAACACACATACATATACACATACATATATATAAAAACACACACACACATATATATACACACATATACACACACACATACACATACATATATGGTATTCAGCTTTGTTCGGGTATTTTCCCACGTCATTATAGTTGTGCTTTTAAAGTTGTTTTTATAGTTGTGCTATAATGACGTGGGAAAATACCCAAACAAAGCTGAATACCATACAAGTAAGTACCTGCAAAAACTTAAAACACATACAAATATATATATATATATATATATATATATATATATATATATATATATATATATATATACATACACACACATACATACATACATACATATACATATATACACATACATACATATATACACACCACAAGCCAAAGAAACACCTGGACACAAACAGACACCCCCACTCCCCATATTTCCAGCCCAAACACACCCCAGCTAGCCACCCAGATAAAACCTAGCTTCCTAATAAACGATAGCCGGCCATTCACCCGAAGCCAAACCACGCTGATAGCCCCCAAAACACAATGTTGCTAGCCAATCAAGATTTTAAAAACCTACAAAACAGCCAGAAGACATTAAAAACATCAATCAAGTAGAACATAACAAATTCCAAGATAAAAAGAGACCAAGACTCCCAACCAATCAGGATGAAGAAAAAACAAAGCATTCTAACAAAGCACGATGCTAGCACCAAATTTAAAACAGAAATGGCTGCCAAAGCCTGGCACATACAACTAAGATGAACTCAGTACAAAAGCCTGATGATGTCAGATGAGATTCTGCCGAAATGTCGCTATAACTTTAAAAGCACAACTATAAAGATGTGGGAAAATATCTGAACAAAGCTAAATAACATATACACACACATACATACATACATACATACATAGACATGCACATTATTCTATTAAAATATATTTTACAAAATGGGATGGATTAAAATTTAAAAGATTAAAAAATTGGAAAGAAGGTTTGCATGCATTCACACATACACACCCACACCCCACATAGAGAAACATTATTTGAAAAGACAGTATCTATGCAGAGAAAGAGCAGCAGACACAATGGCAATTGCCAGCCTTTAGAGGGATATATTGCTAGACCTTCCCTTTTTTCCATTCCACCTATGAAGGGAGGGAATACCCATAGAAATGGGGATGCGGGTGTTGTTTTTTTCCTTGCAATGTACTGTATTTGTCCCAAACTACTGTATGAAAAGGTCTTGTACCGCCATGTGCCTTAACTCAGGACATATGTATACTTTGTAGTTGTTTGTTCTTCATAGGTAATTATAAATGAATGGGATGAGCAAGAGCGCCAGGCCCAAGAGGAAGAGGAACAGAAGAACAATCTTTATCGATATAAGACCAAGAGCCATGGAAGTGGCCTCAGTGAGGAAGAGGAGGAAGAGAGAGAGTTCAGGAGGAAATTCCCTCTTCATGAAAAGGTAGGCAGGCAGCTAATGAAAAAGTCTGCCTGAGAGTTAATCCATTGTGGTGCTTCTGTTCTGCATGGAAAATAAAACTATAATTATGTCCCATTTTGTACATCTACCTAATTGTATAGAAGTATGCAATATGCACGGTCAATTTCTGACCTTAAGACATGATGTGATAAATTTGCATTAAACAGGTTTTAATAAAACTCTTAACAGGACTTTGAAGATATTACAGCTCAGGAAACTCTTGAGGGGAAAATGGAAACAGAAGTTGCTTTAGAAGACACAATTCTCCCTGAAAAAATTATTCTTTCTCATCACTCAATGAAAACAGTAATGATAGTTCATCAGCAACTTTGTCTTTCCTTTGCCCAATCCTTATGGTATCAACAAAACATACCAACCGATCAAAGTAAACTTCAGTTGAACCTGTTTCTTTCCTGCTACCAGACTGGTGTCTCCCTGATTGCTCACTTTTATTCCTTGATTGGTAAGTTTTCTCTGGTATTTTTTTTTTTTTAGAAGATTTCAATAGTTTTTCTTTCAGAGGGCATTCCGATTTGCATATTTTTGGGGGGAGGGAGGGGAAGAATTATAGAAGATTCCAGGACATAAACTATTCGTGTAGACTGTAGAGCATGCTGATCACTGATACAAACTGAGTGCAGTATGAAGTGCTGGCCAGGAATTGGAAGTTTCAGATGTAAGCACTAACCTGATCTTAGAATACACTGAGTGATGTCAGGGAACCATTACCACAAACTTTTTCACAGGATTATTGTTGGGATAAAATGAGAGGAAACTCATTGTTTATATTGTATACAATAATTTGTAATGCATTATTTTTAATCATATTCTGCCAATGTGGTTGTGGCAAGAAAATATAAATAGTCCTTACCATACTTTTTGCTCCATAAGACGCCCTCCCCACCCCCACCCCCCAAAAAAGTGGGTTGAAATGTCTGTGTGTCTTAAGGAGGGAATATTGCAGGGGGAGAAGGGTTGGTGCAGCAGTGGTGTTTGCTGCTGTTGCCTGTCACTGTCGCCATTGGAGAATGCTGGAGCCTTTGCTGCCGAGCAGCTGATTGGCTGTTGGATTGGCCTCCTGAAATACCACTGATCAGCTGTTCCAGGTGGTGAGAATTGCCGCTGTTTTCTACCACTGATTGTCGCCACCGAATGGCAGTGGCATTGTTCAACGGTGGCGATCTCCACTGCCTGGAACAGCTGATCAGCATTTTGGGATGCTGATCCAACTGCCAATCAGCTACTTGTGCTGAATCAGGTTGCGATAAGGTGCTGAAGCTGACCAGGCTGTTTGCTGTTTGCTATAAGGATGCTAGCCAGATGAATAACCGATGGATGCTGGGAGGCAGAGACAGATTTTTATTTTTTCTTGTTTTGCTCCTCCAAAGCTAATGTGTGTCTTATGGTTTGGAGCATCTTATAGAGCAAAAAAAATACGGTATTTAATTGGTGAACATTTGAATTGATGATGAAGAAACTTGAGGCCTGTTTCTGAAATTACAACTGTTGCAGTGCTCCCACAATTATGTGATTGTAATCTGGGTGCTTGGCAGCCTGTTCACGCTTATAAACCATTGTTAAATCCCTGCAATCATGTGGTCATTTGCAATCTTCCCTTCCCCAGAAAATCAACGGATAAGCTGGTTAAAAAGGTCCATGCTGAAATCCAAGCAGGATTTTCGACTCCAGAATGGAAGGGGTTTTGAAGTTTCCCTGTTCTGGAGCTTCAAATCCTGCTTGGATTTTGGAATAGGCCTTTTAAAGTCCACTTCAATCAATGACCAAGATTCTAGTCCCAATTGTAGTCGTAAGTTGAGGAGTATCTGCAGTTTTGTTTTCCATTTAATATGGGGAAAAGTTGCATCTTCTTAAAGTGCATGCTGTGGTGGTGCACACCTACTTTTGAATGAACTCTCATACAAAACATCTGGCACCTGCATTTTCTCTCTCATTTTTCATTATTGGAACAGTAATTTTTTTTCACTCACTTTTTCCCCCCTTCTTGATCTCTGCAACCTTAGGTTCAGAAATAAATGATAATCTTCATGGCAGCCAACTTCTAGCTAGCACAATATTGCAGAATACACTTTTTGAAAGAGGAAACTCAGAGCTTTCCTTGAAAAGCGAAGGGCCCTATGACTTTTATCACCATCCTAACATTCAGCAAATGCAACAGTGTCAAGTTCTGCTCAAAAACTTTCATAAAGAGGTCAAGGCACTATTGCAAGATTGGCCGGAACACCCTGCACTCGTCCAGGTAAGCAGATTTAGATTTTTTTTTTTTAAAAAAAAGTAGGAAATATACAATAATTAATACTTGTTGAAAGCTGGCAGTGCATTTACATTTTCTTTTGATGTATCCTGTATTAAAACATTGGAATAACAGAATGCAATGGACTACGAACTAGCTAGATTAAATATTATGTCCAGCCATACATAGTAGTCACAAACCAGTTTTATGTTTCTATTAAATCATTGACAAATGTTTTAACTTTTCTTAGAGGCATGTTATTTTATAATATTATTTTCAAACTTCGGAAAGTATGGGCCAGAAACATCTTTCTTTTTCAATTTGCAGCTCTTGGTGGTGATGGACAGAATTGGTAGATTTCCGCTCTCCAGCCCTCTTTCAAAGATTCTAAATGGCTTGGAAATTCTGCTAGCCAAGTCTCAGGTCAGATCTTCTATGTATTAGTGAATATGTGTAACAAATCTAGTAAGAAGTAAGAGTTGTTATAATAGGACAGAGGTAGCCTTTGCTTAGCAACTGCCACAGGTATTCATCATGAAACTGATTTAAGGTCTTGTCAGTTTCAGGCAGGAGATGCCGCGGCCCCCCCAATTCTAATCTAATTAAGATCACAGAACTCAGCCTCTTAATTGCAGTTAGTACTTTGAGTACTTTTAGGTGAGCACTAAAACCCAGACAAAAGCAGCTTGGGAAGAGGTAGCTTTTTAAAAGCGATGTCCCTGCACTGCAATGGGGAAAAAAAAGGGGGGGGAAGTAAGTCAGGCACAGGTCAGGGTTTGAGAAAACTACTGAATGAGACAGCAGAAATCAGTGATCTTTGTGCTTGCGTGCTCTCGTTTAATTAAAAAACATTTTGCAGATAGGAGGAACTAACAAAGTGAATGTGTCAGGGCTCCAGCATCCGCCCCCATTCAAATCATGAGTCTCTAGCCACATTTCTCAGAGTTTAAAAAAAAAACCAAAACCAAGATTTATTAGGAGTGACCATTCTGGTGCTACCTGGGTGAAGCCGACACTGAGATCATTCATTTCAAGCTTGACCCTGGTCCCCCTCATCCCCTGGATGTATATTCTCCAGTGGGACACATCCATAGCCAAGAGTCATCAATCGTGCTCTCCATTAATAATTTCGTGCCAGAAGCTTCAGCAGCCTAGCCATTATCTATGAAGCATTTAAGGAATGCACTTACTTCCCCCACTCCCTTTCTGCTGTCAATTCTAAAAGACCAGAGGAAATATTTTTGAGTTGACAGAATGATGGTAATATTGACAAAGGAGCTCTGTGCCACATTGTGAAATAGACCCTCAGACACAGAATTAAGTATTAGGGTAGTGTTGTCTCTTCTGTTACCTTAGCATGAAGAGTTGCTGAAATAATTCCACTCACTTTGCCTTTGGCAGAGCTAACTAAATAACAATCCAAAAAGATTTGGAGCCTCCTGGGAGGAGCAGTCCTAAAAAATTGTAAAGAAGCTCATCCTTATCCCTCACCTTGAAATTCGTGAGTAAGGATTGCCAGGATTACAAGGGTCCGTGTAAACCAGGGCTGTCAAATTGGCAATCCGTGGGTCGAATGCGTCACACACAGGCCACACCTACCCCCAGCTCTGCAAAGGCAAAAAAAGGTCATGATATGTCATGTGACACCATCGAGTTTGATACCATGGTGTAGACCAGAGGCCTCCAAACAGCATAGCTGGCTGAGGAATTCTGGGAGTTGAAGTCCACAAATCTTAAAGTTGCCAAGTTTGGGGGCCCCTGATGTAGACTGTATCTTGAAGGCAGACAGCCAAACATCTCTCTCACCTCTGATTCAGACAGCATTTTATTAACAAGGTAGACTAGCAAAAACTCACCGGGTCACATTGCTGCCATATAAAAAGGATGGATCAAACAAGTGTGATTGTATTTAAATAAGGTTATCTTTATTTAGCATCTACAATTGATACTGGCAACTTGGTCATTGAGCAAAGTAACTGTTAAGTAAACCACAACTGTATTTACAATTTTATTTCAGTTTTCTTTGCTTTCAGACCTGTGAAAGTCAGAAGTGCAGACATTTGATCACAGAGTTATTTTTTCCACATTTAGTGAACAGTCACTAAATGAAGCAAATTGCTAAATGAGAACCACCAGCATACAGTATTGTCCTTTCCCATGCATTCCAGACACTGTTAGAATTCCAAACAACAGGAAAGCAGTTGCCTGAGAAAGGCTAGTATCGATAGTGGGAAAGGAATGGGTTTTTTAATCATCTTCTGCAATTTACTTGAAAGGTATCACTTTGTTTTGTAGGATTGGGAAGAGAATGCTAGTCGGGCTGTGTCACTGAGGAAACATCTTGATCTTATCACTCAGATGATCATTCAGTGGCGAAAGCTAGAATTGAAGTATGTACCTTTTAAATTAATTTCCTTTTTAATTTCTTTATTTAAATAGGAATAGTTCTCATATCTTATCAAGATCCTAGGACAAGTTACAGGAAAAACACTACAGGTAGTCCTGGGTTAACTATAGTAATTAGGACCAGAATTTCTGTTACTAAGCAGTGCATTCACAAAACACGACGTAATATGACTGCAACACTTAGTGACAGTGATCCTGGCAGCTTCAGTTGTCAATTAGTGAAATTTGTGACTTGGTAAGCCTGGCAGTGAATTCAGCCAGGCCAAGAGTGGCTGCTGCTGGCAACGGAGTAGTTACTACCGGAGGTACCCTATGCTCTGCTACCCTTGCCACCTCTAAATTACCATTGCCATCTTATGCCTCTCGCTGCTTGACAAGGTATGCCCAACCTGGCTCTTTGAGAAACCATAGCTGCCCCAACCAAGCATCATGGTGTAAAGCTGCAACAGCCCCAGCCCAGCTTCAAGAAACGGAAACGCAGCTGCCTTAGCCTGCTCACAGCCTAGGGAAGAAGAAGGCCTTGAATAGCCAGCAGTTGCCTCATGAAGGCCAGACTGGTTACACCTTATTGGCAGTCGGAGCAAAAAGAGGGTGAAGTTAATCAGGGTAGTGGACAGTAGAGTGACAGGGACCTTGGAGTTCAGAGCAGCTGTAGATGGAGCAGCAGGGTCTTGCAGCATGGGGTGGGGCTGGGCTGAAACAGTTGGGGCTTTCATTGAGGGCTGGAGTGAACTGGGATGGCCATGGCTTCATATCTTGTTGCTGAGGACAGTGGAGTCCAGAGCGGCAGGGCCTGCATAATATGTGCATAGTACAGTATGCAAATCCTGAAGTCATAAACGATCATGTGACTGCAGGGGCACGCCAATAGCCATAACTTCAAGAACTGAGCGTGATCATGGTGTCTCCCCTGCCAGGTAAGTATATTTTTTATTTTTATTTTTTATTTTTTTTTATGTCATGTTTTATGTCTCATATGTTTTTTGTCTGTTGTTAAAATCAATAAAACTTTTACAAAAAAAAAGAACTGAGCGTAAATACTATTTGTTCAGGCCTATAGTAACTGTTGTGTATGCACTATAGTTAATAAAGTATGAGCTTGAGGTAAAGTGCAGGGTTCTGGCCCTGCACTTCTGATTGGCTAGTTCTGAAGAATCCGATTGGCCCTTAACAGAGAGTTCTTATTGGTTGCAAGAGCTAGCGTTCCTAGCTCGTTATTGGATAAATCTTACAAGGGTTGCCTATATAAGGCAGAGTTCACTGTTGTTAAATGGAGAAGTCACTATGTAAATAAAGAGCCGAAGTTCACCATTCAGAGGCTGTCTCCATTTATTTCAACCCATGCTCAATACTTAACACTGGCGACGAAGGTGGGATCTGGAGACGTCTGAACCGAAGAAGCCAGGAAGCAACACCGAGCACGTGACAGACGACGCCAACAACGGAACCATGTCCGGCGGCATCGTACCACCCGCTCCGTTCGATCCAAACCAAGAGGATTGGAAATCCTACATGGATCGCTTCCAAATGTTTCTTGAGACGAACAATTTAAAGGACGCCACGCCAGCAAAGAAAAGGGCGTTGTTCCTAACGCATTGCGGCCCAGCCGTATTTAAGATGGCTAAAGCACTCGCCAAAACTCGAGAAGTGAAGGCCATGAGCTGGGACAACCTTGAACCCATCCTGAGAGGCCATTACGCGCCAACCGTGCCTGCGCTCGTGAGACGCCATGAGTTTTATCAGAGGAACCAACGAAAAGGGGAAAGTGTGGCCGATTTCGTGGCGGACCCCCAAAATTTAGGGGGCCTCTGCGGGTTCGCCGATTTAGAAGAGGCACTGAGAGATCGAATAGTTCTGGGACTAGATGCACTGGGCTTGCAAAGCAAGCTTATGGCGAAAGGCGACATCAGCCTTGCTGATGCCATTGCCGAAGCCACGGCAGCAGAGGCAACCAAAAAGTCGGCTGCACAACTACGGCGAAGCCGCACTCCGGTACCACCACCGGCCAGCGAAATCTCACCTAGCTCAGAAGGGCAGCTGACGACAACGCACCACGAGGACCTCTCTTTGTCGTCAGACAGCGATGAAGAAGGGGTCCATCGACTGCGGTCCGACCGGGACCCTTGTCCGAAGCCCTTACGCCCTTGCGCTGGCTGTGGAGCCAACCATGCCAGGTCTGAATGCAAATTCCACGACGCACTCTTCCATGAGTGCGGAAAACGAGGCCACATCGGGCGGGTCTGCCGCAGCTTGCCAGGCCTCAGCCAGGCCTCAAAAGGGGCTAACTATCGCCAATCGACAGGAAGCCGTCCTGTAAGGCGAACGCCAGTAAACCACTCCTACAGAAATCCAGCCTTGCAGAGAGAAGAGGCTCACCATACTATCACTATCGGTCACGCCTCAACCTTGGACACTAAGAAAATCTGAGTCACGGTAGCCATCGAGAACCAGCCGTGCCACATGGAAGTTGACTCGGGATCGTCCCTCTTGATGGTGTCTTGGAAGACACTCAAGCAACTCATCCCCACAATTCAACGCCAAGATCTCCAATTTCAATGCCTCATCCTCAAGGACTACCAGGGGAATCGAATCCCCGTCGTCAGGTCCTGCCGAGTCCGAGTCTCCTTCAAGAAGCACACAGCGTACTTACCTCTAACGGTCATCGATAGAGATAGGACTAGCCTACTAGGCCTCCAATGGTTCGCGCCACTCGGCATTGAAGTGGCCGGCGTGAACCGAGTTGGTGGTTGTGATTGGGAGGAAGACCTTATCTCTGAGTACAGTGACGTCTTCGCGGACAGCTTAGGCGAGTATAAGGGGACCCCGATCTCATTCAGTCTAGATCCAAAAGTAGCTCCCATTCGCTTGAAGCCCCATCGAGTTCCGTTCGCCCTAAAATCAAAAATCGACGAACAACTCGACAAGCTAATTGCTCAAGGGGTGTTGAAGCCCATCGATTACTCCCCATGGGAAACCCCGATAGTAACACCCATTAAGCCAGACGGGTCAATCCGAATTTGTGGGGACTACCAGGCCACTTTGAACCACGCCCTACAGCAGAATGCGTATCCAGTTCCGGTGGTGCAGCACCTCCTCCATTCCTTGGGGGGCGGGAAGGTTTTTCCTAAATTGGATTTAGCTCAAGCTTATCAACAATTACCAGTGGATGAAAAAACGGCTCAGGCCCAAAGTATTGTAATGCACAGGGGTGCCTTTAAATGTACCCGGCTGCAATTCGGAGTTAGTGTAGCCCCGGGGATCCTCCAGAGCCTTATGGAAAGGTTATTACAAGGAATCAAGGGCGTGGTCCCTTATTTTGATGACGTATTAATTGCAGCCCCTACAAAAAAAATCTTACAGGACCGTTTGAAATGCGTTCTAAAAAAATTCCAAGAGGCAGGACTTAAGGTGAAAAAAAATAAATGTCAATTGTATACTGACAGTGTTGAGTTTCTAGGGTACCGGATTGATAGCCAGGGCATTCATCCTACCGAAAGTAAATTAAAAGCGATCAAAAACGCTCCCAGACCACGCAACAAGGCCGATCTTCAGGCGTTCTTAGGCCTCATCAATTTCTATAATGTATTTTTACCGCACAAGGCAACTGTTGCTGAACCGTTACACCGGTTATTAGATAAAAAAGCATTGTGGGTATGGGATTACCAGGAAGAACAAGCGTTCCGGAATGTTAAAAAACTGCTCACATCTGACTCTGTACTCACGCAAAGTATCACGAGACTTTGCCGTTAGTTATAACCTGCGATGCATCGCCTTTCGGCGTGGGCGTCATTTTGAGCCACATACTGCCTAATGGGAACGAAGCCCCTGTTGCATACTTTTCGAAGACTTTCAAAAGCAGAGCGAAACTATGGACAAATTAATAAAGAAGCCCTCGCAATCATTTCAGCTGTAAAAAAATTTCATGAATACGTCTATGGGAGGGTTTTTACCATTGTGACTGACCACAAACCATTGCTAAGGATAATAGCCGGGGACAAGCCAACCCCCTACATATTATCCCCTAGAACGACCCGATGGTCAGAATTCCTAGCTGCTTATAATTATCGGCTGCAATATCGCCCAGGGAAAGCCATTCCCCATGCCGACGCATTGAGCCGAGCACCACTTCCAGAGACTCTCGATGATCCGGCACCAACGGCAACCACGTTGCAAATCGAAGCACTCAACTCGCCGCCCATGACCGCCCGAGACATCGCGAGAGAAACCAAATGAGACCACACCCTAGCTCGAGTCCTAGGCTGGGTAGAACGTGGATGGCCATTGAACCAAGTACCAGATGACTTCGCACCATTCAAATCTCGTCAGACTGAACTTTTCTCCCCAAAAGGCTGTATCATCTGGGGCGATAGAGTCGTCCCAGAACGACTCCGGAAGACGCTGCTGCGAATTCTGCACGAAGGCCACCCCGGCATCGTGCAAATGAAGGCGCTTGCACGAAGCTATGCATGGTGGCCGGGCATGGATTGGCAAATCGAGCAGTGGGTTAAAGCGTGTCCCAACTGCCAACAAGTCAGCAACGCCCCACCAAAAGCCATGACTACTGAATGGGAGACGCCACGTGGATCCTGGTCCTCATCGTATGACGACTACAACCTCCGAGGCGGTGATCAGGATTCTAAACAGATTCTTTGCAACCCACGGATTGCCAGACGTCCTGGTGTCCGATAATGGGCCACAGTTTACTGCACTAATGTTCGAGCAGTACCTCACTGACTGCGGCATCCGCCATGCGCTCACCTCGCCTGCGCACCCTGCGACCAATGGCCGAGCAGAACGCATGGTCCAATTTGTAAAAAAGACCTTGCAAAAGGTAAACTATGACAATATCGACGACAAGGCCAATCAAATTCTCTTCTTGCAACACATCACTCCACATAGCGTCACTGGCAGAACTCCCGCCGAACTACTGATGGGACGAAGACTCCGCTCCCACCTCAACCGGTTGCACCCTGCTTACGAACCGGAAAAACCAATAGGATCCAGTGGCCGCTGTCGCACCTTCCAGGTAGGAGACCTCATTTACGCACGAAACTTATCGGGCAACCCGATATGGATAGAGGCGACAGTAGTACATGTCACCGGCCCCAAATCCTACGTGGTGCAATGCCTTGACAATAAATTGTGGAAACGGCATATCGACCAATTGCGGTCACGAATTGCAACGGCCAGTCAACAGTTCCCCCATGACCAAACGGGGGGGGGGGGCGAGGTGCGGAAGAAGATGAAGTTCCAGGGAACCACTCGAAGGGAACGACGAACTAAGTGATACTCAGGAAATGGAGCAGGAAGGAGAAACGTTTGCACCACAAGGAATTGCAGAAAATGTGGGCAATGACGAAGAAGTAAACTGAGCAAGAGGCAGAACCACTGCCAAACAACGATCTACCTCAACAGGATTGCAATCAACCAATCCAACGAAAATCCAAGAGACTTAAAAGACAACCGTCCTATCTAAGGGACTATATAACTACACCGGAATTAAGAAGCCAGGGGGAAGGGGTGTTGTGTATGCACTATAGTTAATAAAGTATGAGCTTGAGGTAAAGTGCAGGGTTCTGGCCCTGCACTTCTGATTGGCTGTTAGGTGGCCAGATCAGATTGGCTAGTTCTGAAGAATCCGATTGGCCCTTAACAGAGAGTTCTTATTGGTTGCAAGAGCTAGCGTTCCTAGCTCGTTATTGGATAAATCTTACAAGGGTTGCCTATATAAGGCAGAGTTCACTGTTATTAAATGGAGAAGTCACTATGTAAATAAAGAGCTGAAGTTCACTGTTCAGAGGCTGTCTCCATTTATTTCAACCCATGCTCAATACTTAACAGTAACTTTGAACAGTCACTAAATAAATGATTAACTAAGGCCTACCATAAAATAAAATAAAATAAGCAATTCTTTAATATAATGAAAGACCAACAACCATAGTAAAGGGTTAGGGTTAGATTTGTTTACAACAGACAATAGGGCTCTGCCAAACTGTGATTAACCTGAAAGCTGGGTTTTTTTTTTTAAAAAAAAAGGTCTTTACTTAGGTGTTGGATAAACAAATCACTGTTATTGAGGATAAACTGGAGGAGAAAGGATGGCAGAACCTGGTAGCAGAGTGAAAATGAATTAGCTTAGAATATGTCCACAAGAGAATTAAGTCCAATCCCCCTCTTAAGTGCCTTTGACCCTTACCCAGTTAAGCATTATTGAAAAGTTTCCTGTGCATAGGCTTTTAGCATAAATAAATTTATTTAAACTTCATGTGTGGACCTTTCATATAAAGCATTAAACTTTCCTTTTTTTTTTCTCCACTGATGATTTCAGTGGTTGGTCTGCCAGTTTGGACAGTGTAATGGAACAGTACACAGAAAAATCCATGAAGCACTGGTTTTCACTCTATCAAATGGTTGAAAAATACCAACAAGAACAATCAAAGAAGATAACTGAAGGTAATAAAATATTCATGTTTGTGAAACAAGCTGCTAATAGAAGCCTCTCCTGGAAGGAGTGAAGAAGGTGCATTTCTTTAAATGAGATAAATTAATATAACACAAGAATTCCATAGTTTGTATTTGTATATTTGTAAGTACAACAATGGATGAAATTAAACTCATTCAAATCAAGTTGAAATGAATAATGTGATTTACTTGTATCATTGTTCCTTTGCCCCCACCCTCATCCAATCCTAGCCTCTTTTGAACTGAATAAGAATTTGTATTAACTAATTATCTTAGCCACTCTTTTGACATTATGGGGAGAGGGGTTGTAGGAGAAACAATCATAGTTTTGAAGTTGAATGTAATGTATATGTAAGTTATATTTACACTGAAGAAATATAGGAGGCAGGAGTGTTTGTTTTGTTGGTATGTTTATATTGGAAACCATTGCCATTAAACAACTTCAATAATGTGTTTTTCTCATTTTTCTGCTGTTCATTTATCCCTTACAATTCCAACTTCTTGAAACTGATAGAAGTTAATTTAACATCTGTGGTCGATACACTGAAACTTTTCATTGAAGGATCTACATTGGGGGAATTTCATACAAGACTTCAAATGCTGTTAGAATTCCACTGCCATGTCTTGTTGATGACACAAAAGGAAGAAAATAGTAAGTGCAGTTTGTTGTTTCCTGGATGAGGATTAGCAATACTTTCCCCCACCTTCTCTCTCTCTCTCCCTCTCTCCGTTCTCCACTCCATCACCCTCCCTCTCTTTTTTCTCTCTCTCCCCCTCCCTCCCCCCCCCCCTCTGTGTGTGTATGAATAGACCACCTTTGCATATATTGTGCTGGTGGGACTCTGCACCATTAAGTCACTTCTCAGTGAAAGTAGAGCTATCCACTTTCCATGTGAACTTACATAATTGTGTTTATTAAACAGATCTAACTACAAAATATTTAGCTATTAGACAGTAAAGTTTTCTCCCTATTTGATGCAAAGGAGCAGTCTGTCTAATCATTACAAAATTTCCTAGACCATCTACCGGTATCTACTTAGTAGTCCGAACCCCCAACCAAGATCATTCCAAATATTTTTGACTGCCAATTCCCATCAGGCCTCACTAGCATAGTCCATTAAAATAATTATTTTTATTTCTTTAAATAAGCACCCACAACCTAGATTAACTCATTTACATTTGTTTTGTTTTTTTTAATTTTCCAAGTTTCACCAATCATAAAGGCTTGATTTAACTGTCATACTCAGTTTTCTTTAACTAATATTTTCTCCAATTAGAGTTGCATGATATTTCATAGAATGTGTTTTCCATAATGAAAATCAAAATAAGTTGTATGTAGAAAACGATTTCTCATATGGAAGTGCATATGATTGATTCTGAATACTTGGATAACCATTTTAGGTGGTTACTAAGTTGTGTTACTTCAATGATAATCAGATGAGTTTATCAACTTTGCCAACAAATTGACAAATATTAGTAGCAGTATTACCTGAAGAATTTAACAAAATTATTCACTGCATTTCTTTTATTTTAGCTTATTCTACCTTTTATTCAATGCTGCTAATATTTTATATACCTAGGGTAAACATAATTAAGATTTGTTGTTGCAGTGCAAGATGACTTTTTATAGATAACTTTTAAAGTCATTCCATGGTAGTCCTTCAGAGTAAGATTTTTTTTTTCACCCATTAGGTATTGTCTTTTTAAGCACTTGTTAAGTAAATGAGATTTTTTTTTCATATGGTTGAATGCCAAACTGATTTGTGAAAATAGGTCTCTTTTTAGATTGGGGTTACTGTACATTTAAATGATGTTGTGATATTCATAAGATTTTATTATAGAAGCAGGATACCAAATGATTTTTTTCTCCTTTTAGATGTGCTGTGCAATGTGTTATGGAATCTATATAATTATTATAAGCAATTTTCAGAATCTGTCCATGCCAAACTGATTGAACTGCGACATCCCATAGAAAAAGAACTGAAGGTGAGGATGAGATATGATGACAGTTCCCTAATTCCTGAATATCAAATGTCAATAAAAGAATCATATTTTTCTTTAAACTGAAAACATGAAATCACATTACAGATAGTTTTCACAAAGTAATTGTCCATGATGAAAAAGTAATTCTGTGACCAATCCTCACATTTATGACATTTGGAAGTCTGTGAAGCAAAGGAAAGCTGAAATATGATAATAAACAGTTGTGGTTTCGCTTAGTGACTGCTTTGCTTAATCATTGAGTTGCTGGGCCCAATTGTGGTTGCTAAGTGAGAACTACCTGCAGTATTTTGCAGTGTGTGTATTAAGACATAATAATAAATGAAGTTATTTGTTTTTTCTACTGTAGGAGTTTGTGAAAATCTCAAGATGGAATGATGTCAGCTTTTGGGCTGTAAAACAATCTGTAGAAAAGACACACAGGTAAATGAAGTTCTGGTAAAAGGTCCATTTCGGACATTCATTTGAGATCTTCTTTTTCTTCTTTCAGTCTGTTTCTTTGTTCTTTAAAACCAACTCTGCACCAGAAGAGAAATTCATAACGAAAATGTATAACTCTCTGTTAAGATTCTATAGGGAAGAAGAAATACCGTATATACTTGAGTATAAGCTGAGTTTTTCAGCCCATTTTTTGTGCTGAAAAAACCGCCCTCGGCTTATACTCGAGTCAGCCGCTACGGCACCATGCCTGGCCTGCGCTGGCGTGGCTGCAACCGATCGCGCCTCCAGGGCAGCATCGCCGCCGCGGCTGTCTACCCGCTGAGGGACACACAGGCGACCGCAAGCGGCCTCTTCTTCCCCATTAACGGGCGCCTGGGGCCCCCGCGAGCTCCTGTGTTGCGCGCTTCCAGCTTCGCAAAGAAACCGCCAGGCTCAGGCAGCCTCCCCCACCCCCTAGCCTAGCAGCG
Source organism: Hydrophis major (assembly GCA_033807585.1). Taxonomy (NCBI): domain Eukaryota; kingdom Metazoa; phylum Chordata; class Lepidosauria; order Squamata; family Elapidae; genus Hydrophis; species Hydrophis major. The sequence continues at coordinate 291,972,279 of CM066328.1, read as the reverse complement.
AAGAGCTGCTCCAGGGGCAGCGAGACAAAGTGCCTGGCTGCGCCGTGGCGGGAGCCCCCGGAGCAGCTCTTCGCTGCTGGGGTGGGTGGGGGAGGCTGCCTGAGCCTGGCGACCCCAAGCGGCCTCTTCTTCCCCATTAACGGGCCCCCGGGGCCCCCACGAGCTCCTGTGTTGTGCGCTTCCAGCTTCGCAAAGAAACTGCCAGGCTCAGGCAGCCTCCCCCACCCCCTAGCCTAGCAGCGAAAAGCTGCTCCGGGGGCAGCGAGACAAAGTGCCTGGCTGCGCCGTGGCGGGAGCCCCCGGAGCAACTCTTCGCTGCTAGGGGGGGTGGGGGAGGCTGCCTGAGCCTGGCGACCCCAAGCGGCCTCTTCTTCCCCATTAACGGGCGCACGGGGCCCCCGCGAGCTGTGTTGCGCGCTTCCAGCTTCGCAAAGAAACCGCTAGGCTCAGGCAGCCTCCCCCACCCCCTAGCCTAGCAGCGAAGAGCTGCTCCGGGGGCAGTGAGACAAAGTGCCTGGCTGCGCCGTGGCGGGAGCCCCCGGAGCAGCTCTTCGCTGCTAGGGGGGTGGGTGGGGGAGGCTGCCTGAGCCTGGCGACTCCAAGCGGCCTCTTCTTCCCCATTAACAGGCGCCCGGGGCCCCCGCGAGCTCCTGCGTTGCGCGCTTCCAGCTTCTCCAACAAACGGAGCTGCAAATCTGGTAATCGCTTGCGGAGCCTCGGCACGAACCCCCTTTCCCCGCACTCCCCCCCCCCGCACTCCTCTGGCAGCAGCAGGCGGAGAAAGCCCCGCTTCCCCCTGGCTTTGATGGCACGCGTGAGTTGGCTTCCCACTCTTTTTTTTTTAACTCTCCTCTTCCTCCTCCTCCTCTCCTCTCCCCTTGTTGTCTGGTCTTCCCTAAGGAAACTCGAGGGCTCACACTTCCAGGTGTTTCTCCCTGTCTTTCTCCCTGTCAATGATCTTTTCTTCCCTTCCCTTCTCTCAGCCCCATCCTCCTTCACCTTTGTCACCACAATCCTGAACAGATGAAGTTTGTACTTCTCAAGAAAGGTTGGATGTTCCTTTTGAGAAGGGAACCTAGTGTGACATCTGTATGTTGACCTACTACTGAGCCATGGCATGTGTGCAGATGCAATGGAGGCATGAGGGAGAGCTGTGAAAGAGATGGTGGCTCTCCAAAACAGGATGTACATGCAGCACATACACATGCTTTTTTCTTGCAAGGGAGAGAGTGACTCTGTTTGGACATACAGATGATGATGAGGAATCCAGTTTTGAAGGATTTTAACTCTTGTGTTTTAGCTTGGTTGCTGATTGAGCTAAGGTTTTTGTACTTTTAAAGTTATTGTTGATACCATATTGGTTTTGTTGGCTCTCTTTTCTACTTACAGAGCTAGTTTACTGTTTTTCTTTGAAATAAATATTCAAAAACATTTAACCTACTGATGCCTCAATTCATGTAATTTTATTGGTATCTATTTTTATTTTTGAAATTTACCAGTAGCTGCTGCATTTCCCACCCTTGGCTTATACTCGAGTCAATAAGTTTTCCCAGTTTTTTGTGGTAAAATTGGGTGCCTCGACTTATATTCGGGTCGACTTATACTCGAGTATATACGGTAGTTAAAGGATCTATGATAGCTTGGGCAAGGAATTTTGGATATAATATTTAATTAGAAGAATGAAAAATTGTGGACAAAATATTATAAATTAACAATGTCCGCTGCCTATAAAAAAATCTCTATAAAATGTTTTATTAGCACCAGCAGGATTGGCAAAAATATATCCAAATATGAGTCCAGAATGCTGGAAGTGTAAACAAAAACTTGATACCTATTTTCATATGTAGTTGTGCCCCAAAGCAAGGAAATATTGGGTAAAAATAATAAATTGGTTAAATTAGATCTTCAAATTGAACTCAAACCCAAAACATTTTTATTAGGAATAATTAGAGGAGAATTCAGTAAAAAACCCAAATATATTATAGTATATGTAGTGACAGCAGCAAGAATTGCCTGTGCACAAACTTGGAAATTGGACAGTACCCCTTCCGAAGTATGGTAATAAAAAAAGTGTTGGACTGTGCAGAGATGGTTAAACTTACATTGGAACTGCAAGATAGAGAGGAATCAGAATATTATATGATCTGGGATAAGTGGTATAGCTGGTTAGATAAGAGAAATGAAAATTAAAAGTATATATATATATATGTGTGTGTATGTAAATATAAGTGAAAATGTCGATGTTATAGTGTTAAGAATGCACAAGAGATTTGTAATTGTGGAAAAGTACAATAAAATTGTTTTTTTAAAAAATCAACTCTGCAAAGTATTAAGAAAAGACAGACAGAGAATTGAAGAACAAAATTCAGCAACTGTTTCACATAGCATTGTGTCCAATGTTACAATGCATAACAAATCAACAGAATTACAGTAGGATATAACCAGCCTACCTGTCTCATTGTTGCAGGCCGATAGTAGAAACTTCCATTTCAAACTGAACTAAATTGGATTCCTTAACTGCAATATTGACTGAATTCACACAATTCTGTCAGAATCTTTATTTTTTTGTTGAACAAGCCACCATTCATAATAGTAAACTTAGTTGGGTTCACATATTGTGCTAAACTGAGAACAAACAAACCATATCCTTGCTTAGTGTTATGTGTAACTTTACATACAAAGTTTCAATAATACATTTCAGTTTGAAAGGTACTGAAAAGACAAATGTACAATTGCTGTTCTCCTAGTTCTCAACTTTCGTTTTCATGGGTTCTAGGACACTGTTTAAATTTATGAAGAAATTTGAAGCTGCTCTTGGTGAACCTTGTCAATCAGCCTTGGTGGAAATGCCTAAAGAAGAGCAACTCATTTCCCTACAGGATCAAAAAACACCAGAGAATATTGAAACTAACATTCAGAACTTGAACAATATACTGAAGAAACACCTAACTGTAAAATTAGATGCTACTCAGGTACCTGTGGATGTTTATTATGATTTTTATACAGTGCATTGGATTCTTTCTGCTTTCAAAGAGTACTATTTCCAGTTATTTATGTGGCAGGTATAAGATGAGATTTTCCTAAAGCATTTAAAGCACATAGTTCACTGTGTCATTCCAAGTTTAAGAATTGAAGCTGTATGTTGACCTTCCCACATTCAAAAAAGTTAAAAGTCTGAGCGGGGAAATCTCCTTTTCTGATTGGGATGGTGGAGTTCTCTTTGGAAAATGTTTATTTCATTAGTAAGCAGTCAAGCTACTCAAGACTACTGTCCCAGTCTATTCCTTTTTAAAGGAGTAGATCTCAGGAACTGAGAGCTGGCAGTTTGGAGTAGATGTCTCATTTTATCCATTAATGTCTTTGATTTTTTAAGTATAAATGAATCCATTGGCTTTCTAATCAGGATAGATATCTGTGGTGTAACTTTTTGATCTTGGTAGATGTCAAATTGACAGCCCCATTATTATATCTGATGTTTCAACTTTCATCTTGAAGGTAGTAGCTGTTGATAGGGCCCTATATGTGCTAGTAGCACAAAGCTTTCAGTTGTGCTGACTTTCTTACTGTGAACATTTCTCAGGCTCTTCATTTAGAAGACTTCCAGGGGTGGGCATTTCATCCAGAATCACTTCAGGAACGCTTACCTAAACTCACAAAACGAATGAAGAAGATATGTGCAAATCTAGTGAAAGATAATTCTATCTTGGACTTGGTGGAGAATCTTGACAATTTTACTGGTAAGCATCCGAAATGTTTATATTATGATTTAACTAGCTCAATACCAGTGCTTCACTGCGAAACTATGTGGTGGGGCTTAGTTTTTTGGGAGAAAAATAGAGGTGGGGGAATTATGCCTCTACCTACCAGCATCCATCGATATTCATCTGTCTTTCATCCTGTCAGTGTATGAGAGTTAAAGGCTGTTTGGAAACAAACAGTATTTGTTGTGTGAGCAAGGAGACAGCAGGAGCCTGGGCATAGCTTAGCTCAACTGTTCTATACTTAGCTCAACTGTTCTGTGCTGCTTGGTGCTGTTAAACTAAAAGTGAAATTGAAACTCCTCTCTTCTGCTTGTGTTTTGCATTTGGAACAGATTTCTTTTCAGGTGGGGAGGGGGAGTAGAACTCCTTAGCATCAGAGCATGTTCATGATAATATAGGAAATACTAATGCTCTGATGGTCATTTTGAAAAATCCTTTCTTAGTGAGCACCTAGAAGCCAAGAGAGACATACATACCAAATTTCAAGTTTGTAAGGCTTTACGGTTCTGGAGATTTTGTGATGACGCGTGAGTGGTATTTCGCTTTTATATGTATAGATTAGCCATTTTGTTTTAGGAAATTATTTTTGCATTGTGGATTGTGAGTTCTAGCTTTTACAGTAAATTTGTTATAATTTATTAACTTTTTTAATATAGATAGATAGATAGATAGATAGATAGATAGATAGATAGATAGATGGCACAAAATGTAACCCGTAATCATTTAGCTGATGTCAAGGGACCACTCAGTTTAATTACAGGTTGTTCTGGAATTAATAAGAAATCGTGTGAACTTGGCAAAATAAACTTTGGCCCTGAAAAATGAGACAGAAACAGCTTTCGAAATGGATTGAATGTTGGGTTTAAACTATTGTCAAAGAAAGTATGTAATTAACTGGTCAAAATGTTTGTTTCTGAATTATTTATTGGAGTTGAGGTTTTCTGGAACGCTGACAAGTAGTACGTCATAGGACAACAATGTTTGAATCAAATGGTCTAACTTACAGAATGAGTCCAAAAACTGGGACCCATGACTCCAGTAAGGTTGAAATTGAACAAATTTGTGATTGCTTCAGTGCTGCTGTGCTAGCATACTGCTGCAGCCTGGAGGTTCAGGAATCTGGTTTCACTCTAGCCCTTTGGAGGTCATATAGACTGGTCCTAGCATTGGCTGCAGAAAGATAGACAGCTACAATCAAGCTGTCATGAAGCTGGAAATCACTCCTATTCCTATTGTCTTTTTGTCCTTGGTCATTATATTTCTTTCTTTAGGTAAGCAAATACCTCTAAAACAATGACCCAACAGTTCACAAAGTAGTGTGGTTTTAATATCAATCAATATTAAAAGTAAAATATTAGTACACTGTTTTTTCTCCTAAAGAAAACCTGCATAGAATTTGAGTTACTTGTGATGCTCCTATTGATTCTTCTCCTCCTCCTTGCAGGTGACGTAATTTCTTCTGCCCACAAATTGCAGAACATGTCTGTTAATTCAACTTTAGAAAAGGAAAAACAGAAATCTGAAGCCAAACACTTACTTCTGCAAAAACAAAGGGCTCTAGCAGAGCTCTTCAAACACCTTGCAACTACAGGTCAGTTAAATGAAAGTTCTTCTAACATATTACGTAGAATAAAACATGCCCTTGTTTTTTTTTTAGGGCTCAATCATGCAATAAATTTCATTCATTGACAAGCAGTTAGTTTTGGTTCATGGAAACATCAGTAACATTGGAAAAGAATTGGTATGAAACAATTGTAGGTGGATACAAATATTAGTAATTATGGTTTATGCAAGTCCTACCGTTTTATGGATCACCTCTAAATATACCCTGGTACTTTATATTGATTGTTTCCCCATCAATCATGAAGCCTGCCTATAATGAGGAATTACCATTTTCATTAAAGAAAAAGGAAAAAACATAGACAATACAAACCCATTTAATTTGTCTCTGGTTAAGTTTGCTGGAGTAGAGAAACTCCAGCACTTATCCTACTAGACTTTTACTCCAACATTGCCTAGCCAAAGAAATTTACCATCACCTGCTATCTCATTCTCTTAATCAGAGATGCTAGTGATTGAGCCTGTGCCTTCTCAATGAGTAAAGCATGTTCTAAATTCCTTGTTTCAGAGAATTTGGATTATCTTCACATACTTCTCATTTGAATATAATTATTTTTTGACAATACTGTAGTTTAAATCAGATCTAAATGAATTGGAATGAGAAGAGATAATGGTGAGGGAAGACATATGAGTCTATATTATAATATCCAACCATAATTTGGGCACATACAAAACGGTGAGAATTCATTCATAAACCATGCTAGGTCAATATTTTAAATTACAGTTGGTTGAACAAGCCATAGTGATACAGTTTTGTGTCACATTACAAATAAAGAAAATTCAGTGAATGTGAAGAAAATCTATCCAACATGTATGGCCAATGAGGATCGTTCCTATTATTTGATTGGTATTCTGATTCCAAACAAGTGCTAGATTTGGATTTTTAAGCTGTTTGAGTAGATTTGCAAAAATATTTAATACTAGCTCGATACCTGTGCTTCGCTACGAAACTATGTGGTTGGGCTTAGTTTTTGGGGAGGAAAATAAGGGGGGAAAAATTCTGCCTCTGCCTACCAGCATCCATCGGTATTCATCTGGCTAGGGTCCTGTCAGTGTGTTGAAACTGTTTGGAAACTGAAACAGTATTCACTGTGAGCAAGGAGACAGCAGGAGCCTGGGCGTGGTTTAGCTCAACTGTTCTGTACTAAAGCTGCTTGGTGCTGTGAAACTAAAAGTGAAACTGAAACTCCTTTGTGTTTTGCATTTGGAATAAATTTCTGTTCAGGTGAGGAGTGGGGGTAGAACTCCTTAGCATCAGAGCGTTTTAATGATAATATAGGAAATACTAATGCTCTGATGGTCATTTCAAAAAATCCTTTTTTTAGCACTTAGAAACCAAGAGGAACATTTGTGCCAAGTTTCAAGTTTGTAGGCTTTACTGTTTTGGAGATTTTGTGGTGATGCTTGAGTGGTATTTCGCTTTTATATATATAGATTACAGATCTGAGAAAGATAAAAGTATTGTCAGTTTGATGTAGTGAGTTAAGAGGCTAACCTAGAACGAAGAGACTGAATTCTAGTCATGCTTTAGCCATGAAAGCCAATTAGGTGACCTTGGGCAGATCATTCTCCCTTAGCCCAATCCACCTCACAAGACTCTTACAGCATTGTGAGGAAAATAGGAAGAGGAAGGAGTATTGGTATATTCATTGCTTTGAATTATTTATAAAAACAATAAAGGTGGAATAAAAATCTAATAAATAAATATCTTTCTAGGATTATCGTATCGCAAAGGCCTGACTTGGTCTCGTTCCAAAAGTTCGCAAAATATGCTTTTCCTTCATCCGTTGGATTTAAACAGAGCATTGGCTTCAGTTAACCGCACACATAAATTGGATGCAACGTATGTATTGCTTTAGTTCTGTACTATAATCTTCATATCTTGATGTCAGAAAGAGTGGCAAAAATATTTTCTTGGATTTTTGAAATCTAGTCTGAGGTAATTGATTCAGTTATTTTAGAATCAGATTAAGCATGATGAATACCCTATTGTTTTCTCTTTATGGGATTATTTTTACTTTAGCCAATAATAATATCAAAGGTGCGGATCTTTGGCCTTTGTTTCTGCTTCTGATCAGAGATCTTCTCCCTGCTCTTTGCTCAAACACTTGAGCCAAAACTGTGATAAGATTTACTGGATGTAATATATAACAGGGAAAGCCAATAAAGATCAATTATCCAACTTAACTATACAATCAGTTTTTTTTTTTTAAACAAACTTTATTAATTTTTTTTAACACACACAAACAAAACATAGGATGTAGTAACATAAAATATCTTTTCTAGAAGAAACAAATAAACCATCTTATTTAATAAGAAGATAATTCCAAATTATCACACTTCTATATATATATTTATCTTATCTAATCAACTTCATATCTTTTCAAAACTTTTTTTTATTATTCCCTTTCGTTCTATTTAGTCATATTTCTTCTGTCTTAAAAATATATACTCATTGAATATATTTTCATTAGTATTCTTCCACATCCTGTCAGACTTAAACAAACATTACACAAAACATAAATACATAAAATTTCTTTTTGGAAGGCGGCTTACCCCGAGTTAACTCTTTTTATACAGACATCAATCAAAATTTATACTCACTTAATATACTATCTCATATCTTATTTAACATTCTCTATTTTCCATATATTTTCTCTCTCCTACTCATTCTTTTAATTCTATTTTATTTATTCCATCTCAATTAAATAATTATATTTGCATCTTTGGTCTGTTTTCTTTCAATCACCTACTTATCCTTTCTATCTAATACAATATTTCTCCTGTAAACCCAGATTAAAGTATGACAACTTTTTATCTTCCCCCTAAATAACACTTAAAATAATACATATTTTCCGTGCTGATTCTGCTCCGTACATTCAAAGTATTACATTTCAAAATAGTAAAACAAACAAATAATATTGAGTTTAATAAGTAATAATAAAACTAAAAACAAATAAAAAAAGAAATATTAAATTTATAATATAGTAAAAACAATGTTTCATAAGAAATTAAATTCTATTATCAATTCTTAAACAATAAAAATACTATTTCATACTATTATGAATTTAAGAAATTGAACTCTATAATTAAATCATGACTTTGCTTTAATACATTTTTAAATCATATAATATTCTGATTTTCTAGCTCAACTTCAAATGCTAATGTCTACAATACATTTTTATGTACTTTTGTAGAATCATTTTTAAAAAAAGATTATCTCACCCCTTATCTCTGAAAAAAAAAACATTTTTTGCATCTTGTTTAAAGCCTTTATGACTTCTCTTTCCTTTCCCCCTTTCTTTCTTCTCCATTCTAACTTTTTGACCCCCCCATCTCTCCAATTTCACTCTCTTAATCTTCCCTCTCTGTTGTATTTCTCTTTTCTGTTGCTTTCTGACATCATATCGCTTTTTCATCTCCTTTTTCTTTTTCTTGGTTGCTTTTTTAAGTTTTAAGTTCATCTTTTCCTTGCCCCCCTCCCGCTTTTCTTCCTCCACTAAGTGTGTCTGTCCACTAAAGATAGCTTCTTCTCCTTCATCCTGTAGTATTTCTTGATAAGTAGAAATCGCCATTTCCAAAAAGCGAAAGATAGATCCAAACGAGCCCTTATCTTCGTTTTTCAGTTTTTGAAATTCCATTTGTAGTCCTTCAAAAGACAATGCCATTCTTTCTTCCTTTCTCCTTCAACGCAACCCCAATGTCTCTAGTCCCTTTTTTTAAAAAACAAAATTTCACAAAGATCTCAAAGTCACAAAGCAAACCAAATCAATTTTAAGTTGGGTTTTTTTTTTTTTTAAATCCAATGTCCAGAAATCCTTCATCCCTTGGCTTTAAATTTCAAATTGGTTACCTTCCGTGCCCAAGTGGATTTTCCAGATCTCCGTCTGCTATTTCTGTGGGGAAGGAGAGTTAAGAAAAAAAAAATTCCCCCTTAACAGCTTTAACTGCAGCTTTCCAGTCTTCTTTGGGAAACAATGTATCCTCAGGCAATTCAAACAGTACAGTTTCCAGGGTAATTAAGAGTTGTTATTGTCTCCGCTCAGCCAAATTTTCCTCCTGCAACCTCCAGCACAAATCTTACCTGGCTGCAGGCTTCTTTGTGATGGCCATCACTGACTGCCGCTCCACCACCTTGGGAAAAAGGGGTTTTCCCGGCTGGGGAGGGGGTCTGCGACACCCCCAAACCCCTGTCCGGATCCCCTCTCTCTTCGGCTGCCTCTACAGGGCAGCCATATCCCCTAGACCCATTTGGATCGGGGGCACCTTGGCAGCAAGCACAGCAGGAATTGCAGACAAGCAAATTCCTGCTGCTGCTGAAGCCACGCAAAACCGGAAGTCCCTATACAATCAAATGTTGATCAAGAATTTGCAAGCTGTAGATTTTATGTTACTATATGCTATCATATGAAGACTTTGAAGTGTTCTGCCTTTTTCTGTTAGGGCAGGGATTTGTTATAATCTTACATACTGTTCAAAAGATAAATGAGTTTGTGTGGCTCCTTTTATAAATAAACATTTCTATGATGGGAAGATGATTTTGGCAGCAGTCTAGGCCCATAGATCTGTTCTTCAATCAAAATTCACTTTGGGCTTGCTTATCAGTTTGCCTTCTCAAGCCTTATAGGATTAAAAAAGCTGTGACTCTATGTAAGTTTTCTACAACCCCATGTGGGCTTCAACCAAAGTTTGGATACCTCTGTCTTAAGGGATTCAAACTGTTTTGCTTTTCAGGTTACTCTCTCAAATCTCTTTGTCCTGGGATGGATGCCAGAAATACTTCTATCGGTCTTTTGCACATCACTGTAGGCTTCAGACAGCATTATTAGCACCTTCAAAGGTAAATCCCCAGAGCCAATATAATATACTTGTTTTGGTGTTAGGCTTGGGCCCTGGAGATAGGAGGTTTCTTTCTTCAAACTTAAACCTTGTCCATAAAGCTGACTGAGTGACTTAGGGTCAGTCACTTTCTCTCAATGCAACCTACCTTACAGACTAGTTGCTTTGGATAAAAGGAGAGGTATTTCCCATATGCATCACCTTGAACTCACCAAGGAAAATGGAGAGATAAAAAGTAATAAATAAAGCAAGCAAAACCAGACGTTTTACTTCTTTTTAATTCTTCAGTAGGAGTGTTTCTCCTTCAGTTGTAGTCTAGTCTTCCCCTGTAGGGCAAAATCTAGGTGTTTTGGGCTATGAGTACCATCATCCCCAGTCCTTGACCACTATTGACTGAGGACATTGAATGTTACAAGTTAACATATTAGAGGGCACCATAGAGGCAAAAATATTGTGAAGTTATGTGGCAATTAAATGAAGAAATGAAGTTGGATAACTAAAAACCATTTCATTACTTATCTTTAGCGCTTGGCTGCATTTAATAATAAACCCTATGTATTCAGAATGCTTAATTTAGTCACACTAATTTAGGTATGGAATAAATTTGCAATATAATTTTATGAGTATCTCAAAAAACCTGAAGGCATTAAAAACAATGTGCAAAATCATATCTAACTAATTGACTGTGTAGCCTATAACTCCAAGCATTTTACAGCTATCATTAAAGGAACTTGTTTTGATAAACAGAAGGATGAGGGTTGCTACCTTTTTTTGTAGGAGATTGCAGTAAGTACTGTTGAGCGATGTAAAGGATTCACTGCGCACCTCATGAAGATGCTTGTCAAACAGAGGAAGTCTCTCATTGCTTTGACAGAACAGTGGGTTTTCCTGAGGTATTGTCTTTTTATTTTCTCTCTCTCTCTCTATATATATATATACACTGCTCAAAAAAATAAAGGGAACACAAAATAAGACATCCTAGATCTGAATGAATGAAATATTCTTATTAAATACTTTGTTCATTACATAGTTGAATGTGCTGACAACAAAATCACACAAAAATTATCAATGGAAATCAAATTTAGCAACCCATGGAGGTCTGGATTTGGAGTTGCACTCAAAATTAAAGTGGAAAAAAACACTACAGGCTGATCCAACTTTGATGTAATGTCCTTAAAACAAGTCAAAATGAGGCTCAGTAGTGTGTGTGGCCTCCACTAGCCTGTATGACCTCCCTACAACGCCTGGGCATGCTCCTGATGAGGTGGTGGATGGTCTCCTGAGGGATCTCCTCCCACACCTAGACTAAAGCATCCCCCAACTCCTGGACAGTCTGTGGTGCAACGTGACGTTGGTGGATGGAGCGAGACATGATGTCCCAGATGTGCTCAATTGGATTCAAGTCTGGGGAATGGGCGGGCCAGTCCATAGCATCAATGCCTTCGTCTTGCAGGAACTGCTGACACACTCCAGCCACATGAGGTCTAGCATTGTCTTATATTAGAAGGAACCCAGGGCGAACTGCACCAGCATATGGTCTCACAAGGGGTCTGAGGATCTCATCTCGGTACTTAATGGCAGTCAGGATACCTCTGGTGAGCACATGGAGAGCTGTGCGGCCCCCTAAAGAAATGGCACCCCACACCATTACTGACTCACTGCCAAACCAGTCATGCTGGAGGATGTTGTAGGCAGCAGAACGTTCTCTACAGCGCCTCCAGATCCTGTCACGTCTGTCACATGTGCTCAGTGTGAACCTACTTTCATCTGTGAAGAGCACAGGGCTCCAATGGCGAATTTGCCAATCTTGGTGTTCTCTGGCAAATGCCAAACGTCCTGCACGGTGTTGGGCTGTAAGCACAACCCCCACCTGTGGAGATCGGGCCCTCATACCACCCTCATGGAATCTGTTTCTGACAATTTGAGCAGCTGCATGCACATTTGTGGCCCGCTGGAGGTCATTTTGCAGGACTCTGGCAGTGCTCCTCCTGTCCCTCCCTGCACAAAGGCGGAGGTAGCGGTCCTGATGCTGGGTTGTTGCCCTCTTACGGCCTCCACATCTCCTGATTTACTGCCCTGTCTCCTGGTAGCGGCCCCATGCTCTGGACACTACACTGACACAGCAAACCTTCTTGCCACAACTCGCATTGATGTGCCATCCTGGATGAGCTGCACTACCTGAGTCACTTGTGTGGGTTGTAGACTCCGTCTCATGCTACCACTAGAGTGACAGCACCGCCAGCATTCAAAAGTGACCAAACCATCAGCCAGAAAGCATAGGAACTGAGAAGTGGTCTGTGGTCAACACCTGCAGAACCACTCCTTTATTGGGGATGTCTTGCTAACTGCCTATGCTTTCCACCTGTTGTCTATTCCATTTGCACAACAGCATATGAAATTGATTGTCAATCAGTGTTGCTACCTAAGTGGACAGTTTGATTTCACAGAAGTGTGATTGACTTGGAGTTACATTGTGTTGTTTAAGTGTTCCCTTTATTTTTTTGAGCAGTGTATATTCCAAACTTATTCATTCAGATTAAGAACTATATACAGGTAGTTCTCACTTAACAACTGGAGAGACCAGCTATTATGCTACTAAGCTACATGGTCATAAAGTGCAACATCACATGATTGTGCCAGCTTACAGTGTCAGTTCCAGCAATAGACTTAAGAAAATCACCTGCAGTCATTCAGCACAACATCACATGACCACCACTTACAACTTCCTGCTGACTTCTCCACTGATATGCTTGTCAGAAGCTGTTGCAAATGGTACCAGTTGCCAAGGGCCTGAATGATCAGGTGATATTTTTTAAAAAAATCAGGTTGCTAAGATCACTGAGGAGGGTGTTTAAAGCTCACCCTGGGCTTTGCTCACCATTTTACCCAAGCTGTAACTCAGCCCAAAGTGGGAGCAAAGTTTGACAGCATTCCCATTCCGTCTGAGGAAACCTCATTAGGTGATTAGGAAGTACCACAGAGTTTGAGAACCCTGTGATGCAGAAATTTAAAATGTAATTGCTTAATTGGTAAATCATATAGTTATGCATGTCCCATCTCTAAGCCCAATTAAATCATTAATTTTATTCATGGGGCACACAAATACATCTTTCAGTTTTTGAAAAATTTGATTTTTTTCACACTTAGGATAATTAATTAATAATTAAAATAATTACTGAATTGGTCTAATTTCAAGTATATATTTTTTTCATAGCAGGCTTTTCTTTTTTTCCCACTGAAAGCCTGGCTAAAGAAAATTGAACAGAAATGAGGTTGTCATTCTTTGGGGACAGTATTGCTTACCTGAGGTTGCTATTATTTTATCCCCATCATTATTCAGGCCTTCCTCAGTCTGTAATGAGAATACGACACTTCCCTGCTTTCTCTGGTTGAAGGTACCAATTGAGAAAAGCTTGAATAGACAAATCTACAGGCTTCCTGGGTGTCTTGGAAAAGAAATTCAAAAGAAAAATAGCTTTCTTACAGGGTGGTGAGAAATCAAGTAGCTAATTGACATAGAAAAAACAAAACATGTAGGGAAAAGCTCTATGTCTACATCTAATAAGGACTAAAATACTGGCATTTTAGCATTTTATTACCGAATTGTAATGATTGAATTTTAATTACCAATAAATCTGTTACTTATATGAATGTCATGAACAGGAATCAGCTAAGCTGTATACAAGAGATTGATGCCAGACTGTCTCCTGGAAGTGAATACGAAGTGGTTTTCCCTCCTCAAGAAGGCGTTCAGCAGTGGACTGACAGACTGCAGTATCTTTCCATGCAGTGTGTAGTGCTTCTAGAACAGCTGTCTTGGTTTATAGAATGCTGTCCAGAAGACCAAACTTTGAACACCCCTCGGACAGAAATAAAATCGGAAGGGGTAGAATTGAATTCTTCTACTATTCTAAAGTCACTTCCAGAACTGGATCTATCAGAGCTACAGTATCTCACACCAGTGAGTCCAGAACAGCTGCCTGCTGCATGCAGGATGAGAAAACAGGATATGATATATCAGCAGCTGGCTTCCAAGGTGAAAGAGATGCTAGTAGAGGTGAAGACAGTAAAATCAGACGTGGACAGAATAAAACAGGTGTCTTCTGAGACACTCTTCCATTCTTGGTAAGTGAGATGCATCCTATCATACTGGGACAAAAAAAAGGGGGTTGCATTTGTTTGCAAGCTGCATATAGCAGCCTCAGTAGGATTATACCTTTTCTAGAGGTTGTACCCATAGGAAAACTGAACCACTCTTATAATCAGAGTCCATCATATGTCAAAGAGGTATTCACTACTATGGAAGCTGATAGCCTAGCTCAGGGGTGTCAAACTCAAGACCCACCGGCCGGATTTGACTCGCAAGGTGCTTAGATCTGGCCTGTTTTACTGCTGTAAATGTGTATGTGTATATGTACGTTTTGCATTTCTCATGCCAAGTCACTCATAAGTGCAACAGAAACCATTCCATGTTTATTCATGCAGTTTTTATTCCATTTCAAATCTCCCTTTCAATGTTTTTTTTCTCAGGAGAAGCTTTGAAGTGTGCTCTTCAGGAGTGGATTGTTTGCTGAAAGTTTCAACCCAGCTGCAAGATATTGAGCTGTTGTTTTCACCACCTGATTCTCAAGTCAATCAAATTGGATCACAGATGGCATTAATCAGAAGTCTCATATATATCCAAGGAGAAATTAATAGCAGTGTAGATGATTTTGCTATCTGGAAGACACAGCTCTTCAGTTCAATTTCACACTGTGAAGGTAAAATGATTCTCTCTCCTCCTCCTGTTCAATAATGCAGGGGCTTTATTGATTTAATATCATTCTCTGTTTTCCTGTAGGATTAACTACATCATTACTTTTTATGTTCCTAAGCATTTCTTTATGCTTGATATCCAGTGGTCATAATTCTTTCTAGAAATGAGCTTTTTGAAAGTGAAAGTATAGTTTTTAAGGGGCTGGGATCTAGGACATTTACCGTTCCCTTAAGCCATTTTTGGGTACTTCTGCAGTACAGGTAATCCTCTACTTACATCAGTTCATTTAGTGACCGTTCAAAGTTATAGTGGCAAAGGAAAAAGTGACTTACAACCGTTTTTCATAGTTATGATCTTCGCAACATCCCCATGATCATGTGATCAAAATTCAGACTATTCATATTTATGACCGTTGCAGTGTGCTGAGGTCATGTGATCCCCTTTGGCGGCCTTCTGTCAAACAAAGTCAATATGGAAGCAAGGCTCACTTAACAACTGAGCTACTAACTTATCAACTGCAGTGATTCACTTAACAACTTTGACAAGAAAGGTCCTAAAAAGGGGCAAAACTCACTTAGCAACAGAATTTTGGACTCAGTTGCGGTCATAAGTCGAGGACTATCTGTATTTGGAAGCAGATTGTCTGAGTAATGGACCTTCTGGAAAGCAAAAGTAAAAAGGGGGAATCAACCTAAAAATTGAAGACAAGCTTACTTGGTATATTGATTTTCTCTCGGCTCTTCTAGAATTACCTTTGAGGTCACAAATGTATCAGTGGGGCTTATGGGGTTTTCTCATCCTGAGAGCGATTATAATAGAATTGTATGAGGAAGATTTAGGGCTTAGGGAAGCTTCAGCTCCCTCAGGCTACTTTTAGCTTACTGTGAGGCTGAAGGGGGACTATATGGTTCCTAAGTGATTAAACTTTGAACTAGAGGTGGTCCTTGACTTACAATAGTTCATTTAGTGATGGTTCAAAGTTACAACGGCACTGAAAAAAAAGGACTTAATGACCTTTTTTTTTACAGTTGTGACCTTTGAAACATCCCCATGATCATGTGATCAAAATTCAGATGCTTGGTAACTGTTTATATTTATAACTTTTGCTGTGTCACAGGGTCACTTTTGCAACCTTCTGACAAAGTCAATGGAGAAGCCAGATTCACTTAATAACCATGTTTCTAGCTAATCAACTGCAATGATTCCCTAACAACTGAGGCAGAAGAGGTCATAAAATGTAGCAAAGCTCACTTAACAAATGTCTCACATAACTATAGAAATTTTGGGCTCAAGTAAGTTGAGGATTACCTGTATGTGCAGAAATTGTATTTGAAATAATGAAATTATTGACTTTACTTCTGGTCGCTTCTGTATTAGAGCCCTGAAAGGGGATATCTGATTTAATTCTGAAGAACAACCAACAGCTTTCTCTATAATGTACAATAGTATTGATCCCAATTCTAATGGAGGGAGAATTTTGATACCTCAGATACTCAAATAGGGCAATAGCATTTATTTAAGTAAATAGATAGGTGGACACTATGGAAACTGAATTGTACACACATTTATCCATCCATCTATTCATCTTTCCATTGTAAAACTAAAAACCTTTTCCATTTAATTTTTCAATGATATTTCTATAGATGATGAAACATCAGATGATGGATTTGTAGAACACTTCTCAGAACAAATAGAACTTGCAATCCACGTTATCTTGAGTTCTGTCCAGTGTTTGGTTGAAAGAAGAAAAGATGAAGAGATATTCCCAAAAGAAGATGGTAAGACTGAACATTCTTTCACTTGTTTTGAAAGCAACTGTTATGTCAAATGCATTTTTCTTGCTGTATATGACACTTCCGTAGCACAGTAATTTTAAAAAATGAGAACCAACAATGTATAGGGCATATTCAATTGGAATGCATTTTTGATCATTGCTTTTTATATTTCTTATTCCAGGGAAAGAATCTTCAGTTGATGGGCTCCAAAGAGGGCATTTAACTAAATTCTTAGATGAAGAAATTTGTTCCGATGTGAATTCTTTGCATATACAAAAAATAATTTCAGTCATTTCTGAACTCCTGGAGCAATTGAAGTCTTATGGCGAGGATTACACTGCATACAAATGCAAGGTAATATTTTTCAGCTGAACTATATCTCAGGGAAAGATGTTAAACATTATGTAAAAATTGTTTCTTCATCTTGCCTCAAATACTCAGTAGCATGTAAGAATAAAAAATATTTTTCTGAAATTGCTTATAAATACTACAAACAGTGAAACCAATCCTGGAGAAAGAATATGTAGACACTTAAAATATTTTCCATAATTAATGGACATTATTTTTCTTTTTCTTTTTTCAGCTTTTTAATCAGGCCTGCCACTTGCTGGTACGCCTAATGCCAATTCTTTGCAAATATTCCAGTTTTGTCCTTTTCTACCTCACGGTTTCCTTGGCTACACATAGGAGTACTGCAAAATTGCTTTTTGTCTTGTCAAACATATTTACAGAAATTGCACAAAAGGTAAGAAGTGGAAAGTGAATGTCATTGTGAGAATCTACATTTATTAGTTGCCTTTCATTTTCCAAAAGAAAAAGAAAAAAGATTTTTACTTTCTACTGTTTTTTTTTTCTGAAGTTAAAACATGGCCTTTGAAATGGAGTAGCCTTTATTGTTGCATATCGCATTAGTTTTCTAGTATAGGCTTAGCAGACTTTTCAGAATATTAACTAATAAGCTGTTGGACTAGAACTGAATGGCCCAGACTTTATCCATTCTCAGTGATAGAAATACTGGATAAAATTGGACCAGTTTCTGTCAGATGTGTGCAGATAAAAACTAAGATCCTCACCTTCCTCTCATTTTTTGCATATCACGCAAGATTATATGTACCGCAATTATGTCCTATCTCCATCATTTTTTTTAATAAGCTAAAGCAGTGGTGGTGAACTTTTGGGCACCAAGTGCTGAAACGGGAGCATGCGCATGTGCATGCCGGAAACAAAAAAAACCCAGCTCCCTGACATGACACGTGGGAGCATTGGAAACTGGAAGTTCAGCTTCCTGGCACGCACATGTGCACCAGCCATCTGGTCTTCCAGTTTCTAACACACATGCGCATGCGAAGACCAACTGGCTGGCATGTGCATGCACACCGGGGAACTGCTCTTCCAGTTTCTGGCCTCTCGTGTGCATGAGTTGCTCTTCTGGTTTCCGGCACTCCCGCATGTGCAAAGGCCAGCTGGCCAGTGCTTGCATGCATGCTGGGGAGCTGCTCTTTCAGTTTCCAGAACTCCTGCACACACAAAGACCAGGAACCCGGAATAATAGGTAACAGCTGGCATGCCCAGAGAGATGGCTCTGCATGCCACTTCTGGCACACGTGGCATAGGTTCGCCATCACGGGACTAAAGTGTATATGGTATTCTTGCCTTTTCTCACAGGGAAGTGTTTGAACTCCTGATCATTTTGGTTGCAATTTTTTCAGCTTTCCTATATCCTTTAAGTTTGGCAACTGGAATTGTACATGCTATTCCAGATGTGGAAGTGCCATAGATTTGCATAGCGATATTATTTTCAAGTAATTTCTAATCATTTCTAACATAGAAGTTCCCTTTCTATTAGCAGCTTAATCAACATTTTTATTCTGTTGTACACTGTGACCTCAGGCTTTGTTTCCTGATCAGTTGCAGGCAGCTTGGACCCCAACACTGTAGATATGAAATGGAAGTACAAGAACCGATTGTTTGAATGTGCATCACTTTACACATATTTAGTATTGCTCTTTGGTTGACAATTTACTCACTTTAAAAATATTGTTCATAATCAGTTTTAACTTTTACTATTCTGAATAGTTTAGTATTATTCACAGTTTGGCTACCTGACTATTCCTAAGTTAAGATCATTTATAAACAAGTTAAATATCACTGGCTACAAAAGAGATCTTTGAGAAGATTCTACTTCTTTCCAGTGAGAAAATTGCCCACTTACTCTCCACTATTGATGCTCTATATTTAAACAATTAGAGTCATGCTTGAGCAAATTTTGTTCTCCTGCATTCCTAGTTGTTTCTTAAATTTTGATTGTCATTTTCTTCTAGGCAATTTGCCTAGAAGAAATATTAAGTGGATGTCTACATTTTTAAAAGAAAAGTGATATCATTTTGACTTTCTTTTTAGTATTCTGATTGTGATATGAATAAAAAAGACTATTTTTCTAGGAGGGAAGCAATTTTACATAAGTTCTTTAGGAACTTTTGGGTGAACAACCCAGTTATATGACAATTAATTTACATGTTAATAAGTAACTGATCCTTAATGGATTTTTGCTGAAGTAGATTTTTCTGTCCTTGGGAGAAAGCTTACAAAAACTTTGACCCCAAGCAGAAGAAACTTTAAAATGGGAAACTCAGTGTTCATTTTAGTGACTGCTATCCTTGGTTCAACTGAGTGCTTTTTATTATTAGGGGTTTTGTTTACCAAAAGAAATTATTGAGGATGGAGGAGAAGGAGGAACAGAATTCCATGATTATGAAGATGGTGGCATTGGAGAAGGGGAAGGGAAAAAGGATGTTAGTGACAAGATAGAAAATGAAGACCAGGTAAGGTTTGAAATGTCTCTTTATACTCTATACAAAGCAAATGAATGCTAAGGTTTTAGTACTTATGGGAAACATGAAAAAGCACTTATACTTTTTGGTGGTGAACAAACAACATTGCATAAGGATGTACACAAAATGGAAAACATGTCAAAGTTCAGCAGAAACAAAATCTGGAACATTTTAGTTGGTCCCAAATTTTTCATACTACAACATCCAACACAATCTCAGAATAATTTTCTGGGGTAATTAAGGCAAGGCCACTAGCATCAGAGGTATCCCAGCACAGCATATCTCAACTAGCCCACACTCCCTCAATCTTCCAAGCATTTCTCTCAGTCCTTTTCCTCAATCATTTCTACAAAAAAATCAGCCTGGCATGCCCATGGCTTGCTGCCCCCTTAATCTTCCCAGTGCCATCCCTTTCCTCAGCCCCTGCTACTACTGATATCTTGACCTAGGTATTTATTCTTTATGGTGATAGTCTTGGCAGGATCAGTCAGGCTTCCAGCATGGCATATGCCAGCAGTTAACCTGCTTCTCCTTAGTCATAGCAAGTGACATCCTTGGCTTTTTTTCCCATACCAGCCACCATCAAACAACCTCTGCCAGGAATGATTTTTCTAGTTTGGAATAAAGCAACTGAAATGTATGTATTGATTAAGGCACAACACAAAGTTCTGTTCTATTTGTGCAGGAAAGATTAACACATGGAATGTTAAGGAACAGTTAATGCATGGAGTAATATAGGAATCCCTGCATTATTTTTGTACGTTCATTTACTGGGTTTTAAAGCTATTTCAGTCCCTTCGTTCCTTTTAATAATCTACTTCAGTTTTTAGGAAATATACCATAAAATATCAGGAAATTATGGCATTCTTGAGGGGAGAAGGAATGCTAAAATTATCTTGCTGAAAGTTGAGGAGGGAACAAGGAGAATACATGCTACTTTAAAGAAGGCACCCCGTTAAAACAAAGCTTGATTAAATATTCCAGGTAGAAGATACTTATCAAAAAGGTCAGGAAAAGGAAGATCCAGATTCTAAACCAGATATCGAGGGAGAGGATAATGCAATTGAAATGTCTGAAGATTTTGAAGGGAAAACATACGGTGGAGAGCAAGAAAAAGAAGGTATGTGTATATTTCCCATGTTTCTGACCTAATAATATACAGTAACTCCAGAATTCATCACACAATTGGGAACTGATACTGAGGTTTAATAACTTTTACTTTGAATTTAATAAAACATACTGATAGGCAGACTTTCCATTCCTGTGTAATGTTATTAGGAAAATCTTTTGGTAACACTGAAGCACTTTTGGGTTTTTTTCTTACTGAAGTTGGAACTTGATAGAACCAATGGTCTTATGCAGAATTAACTTAAAATGTGACCCTCAGTGACAAAATTAATCAAATCTAAGCTCCAAACAGCTTTCCTTTCCTTCTCCAAACAGCTTTCCTTTCCATCTTTGTATACTTGGAATAAAGATTTTCAGACCAGGAGGACCCAGGACTTCAGCAGGATTTTGAAGTCCACATGTCATGGTTTTTACACGAAAATGGCAATATTGTTGGTCTTTTTCAAGTATTTAAGAAAGAAGATGTTGGGTATTTAGTAGCTGTTCTAATTTAAAAATCAACAGTTTGCACTGGAAGACCTGTTTAGTGTAGTGTTTATAATCCTATCTAGCAATATATTATGAGTCACTTACTGTAGGTAGTATGACACAGCCAGAAATAAAGAATAAGGTTTTTAGTATTTTATCAATACTTTAAAGGACTATACATTTAAGATTTTTTTTTAATCTTAACTCTCTGTTTCATGTATACCAGGTAAAAAGGATAAATATTCCCATTGCTGTAGAAGTTCTTTTTGCCCAGGGGTTGAGAACTTTCACATATCCCAGTATAAATGTACTTTATATACAAGAAATTATCTATATATCAAGTTAAACCATTAGTCCATTTAGTGAACTGGAAAGTATATGTTCTCCTATTGAGCTTCAGTCTGTCTGCAGACACAGAGTGCTTGATCTTTACGATTATGGGAGTTCTTTCTTTGAAGATTTACATTGAGCTTTATTTATGTTACGTTGTACAGAAGAGGATGATAAGTCTGATGAAGATGAAGACTTGGATAAGCAGATGGGAAATCTTGGAGATGGAGATGCTGACAAATTGGACGAGAGGCTTTGGGGAGATGATGATGAGGAAGAAGAAGAGGAGGATGAAGATGAAGATGGGAAAACAGAAACTGGACCAGGAATGGATGAGGTAAAATTTTAAATGAATATAATGTTTGAAGGAGTTAATGGTTGCACCATTGATTAATTATGTAAAATGCATGAGAGTACATAGAAAAGGGCATGATGGATTAGCAGTTAAAGATGTTAAACTTCTCAGCTGAAGAGCTGACAGCCCAGGTTTGAGACCCAAGCGCTATGGAACAAGGTGAGCTCATTATTTGCCCCAGTTCCTGCACATCTAGCAGTTTGAAAGCATGCAAATACAAGTAGATAACTAGGTACCACTTCAGTGGGAAGGTAACAGCATTCCAGCTGCCTCAGCGTATAGTCATATTGGTTATATGATCACAGAAATACCTTCAGACAGTGCTGACTCCCTCGACTAAGAAACAGAGATGAGCACTGTCCCCTAGAGTCAGATACAACTGGATGGGAGAAACCTTTACCTTTACATATAATTCAATTCATTTCAAGTTATTTTTTCATTCAGGCCACATAAAAGGAAGTGCTTTTTTTCATACAATGAATTAGAGTTTGTCTCTGAAAAATAATAGCAGTGGATGCCAAAACTTCATTTCATATGGAGATCAGACAATGAAAGAGATGGCGGCTTTTATTATCAGAATATTTGATGTTAATATCTAATCACTCCCAAGAACTGCTAGAGGACTCTGTTGCATTTACCCTGATGGTGAATGCCTTCAGCACGATTGACTTCTCTCAGTGTGCGTGATTCATCCAAACAGTTATTCTTCACTCTAAGCAAACTAGAAAGTAAACCCCAGTCAGTCGATTTCTTGTATTGGAACTTTTGAAGGGCTTTTTTTTTCCCCTTGGAAAAGATTTTGAGGCTTTTGACAATTTGTAATTTTTTAAAAATTTAAAACATCTTACTCAGTTTATTATTTTAATAGATGTGTCTGTCTTTTAGCTTATTTTGGAATGGAGTATGCATTAATATTTCAAAATATGCTGAGCTTTCTTTTTAAAACAGTCTGAGTGTGATGTAAATGAATCTACTTTTAGTTTAATTTAAAAGTTCAGATTGTTCTATGATAGCATATTTTATTAGTTTAGCTCTGCATGATGTTGAGAAAGCATAACACATGCATTCTATAAAAGTAGGGAATTGTTTTTAATTTAATAGTTATATTCATAAAGAGGTAACCATGTTTCTCAAAACAAGCTGAATAATGTTAGCCTGAGAATTATGTGTACACTGGTGGTAACATGGATATATATATATATATATTTAATTATGTAGGGAGATTCCGAATTGGTGGCAAAAGATGACAATATAGGAGTTGATAATCAAAATGAGAAGAAATCACCCAAGGATGAAGAAAAAGAGAAGCAAGGAGGTGACGGTGAAACCAAAGAGAAAATCCATGAACAAATAGATGAGGTAATAACTGCTTATTGTTCTTTTTTAGAGTGTGTGTGAACATGCATATTACTGTAGAAATAATTGAAGTTATATAGTTCAGACGAAGTTACATTTTACAAGCATAATTGGGAACAGATGAGTATATCCCACAGCCTCCAGGGCAGAGATGCACAGCAGCCTCTTGTTTCTTCACTAAAGAAGAAATAAGAGGCTACTGTAAATTAATAGTAAATTACTTTGTCTCCAAAACATGCTATGCATGCACAGAATTCCGAGAAGATGAGTTTTTACAACCAGTGTCCATCAAAACTAGCCAATAAATATCTTACCTTTTGCATGATTTACTTATTTTGTGCATTGAGTGGGAAATTAAAAGAGGAAATGGCAGAAGAGGATAGTAGTTAAGAAGCTGAAAGAGTATGAACCCATTTGTGAGAGTTTCAATAAAGTACTCTTAACTGGGAGTGTGCATTGCTAATTTAATAGTGCTTTGGACCTTTCGTGCATCAATTCTCTGTTGTTAAAGCAGCCACCTCTTTTTTCAGGTTTCTTTATTGAATTGTTTCATTTCTAGATCTCTAAATGTACTCTTTTCTCTTCTTTTTCCGGCTTTCCATTTCTTTTCCCCCCTTTTGTTTGTTTTCATTTTTAACTATCTGTACAACAAAACAAAACACATGTTAAGTTGGCTGAACAAACACAGTTTTTGCAAATAATTCTTAAAGTTACTGTATATTTAAAGTTGGCACAAAAAATTGGGGGGGGGGGGAATGGCTGCTTTAATTAGAAGCAGAATAGGGCTGTGTTCATACAACATCCAGAATACTTTTCCAAATCATTTTCAAAAGATGTGTCACCTTAATCTTGATATGTATTTAGAGAATTCCCGTCTTTCTTGTTTTTTAATTATAAATATTTGAAGTATGTCACTTGATGAAAAGGCTGGTGTCCATTTTAGAATTTTCCCTTTCCATTATTAATGTTTCTATAATATTATTATCTATCTAATAACTTATAATCTATCTAATTAACTATAATATTATTATCTATCTAATAACTTCTTAATTAAAAAATATATAGTCAAAATCAATATTATTAACTAAAGTGGGGAAAGCTACTAAGGCAAGATATCTTGCTGATGACCAGACAGTGTTTATTATTACCATTATTTTTATTCACTTTTACCAAAATATATTATAAATATAGTAATCCTAAAGGATTAAATGAAGTAATCATAAAGTTCCAACCAATAGCAAGGATTTATTCACAGTTCACAATCAAACCAACAAGCAGATATTAACAAAGACAACAATCAATGTGTATTTAGAATTGTACCCTGTGATATGAAAGGATATCTTTTTCAATGGGAGATAAGCTTCCAAAAAGCATTCAGAGATTTTTCTGCTTGAGCAGATTCAATAGAATTTCAAGCCTCAGGAACTTTGCCTCCCTTAAATAATTACATCTCTGCTTCCCATCTTCATTCTTCTTATAGTGTGTTCTGCCTTACAGGGTGAATATGATGAGAATGAAGTAGATCCTTACCATGGAAAGCAAGAAAAACAACCTGAAGCCGAAGCCCTGGAGTTTGACCATGAGCTGAATCTTGGAAATGAAGAGATGGATGAGGAAGACAAAGAAGAAGAAGGTAGAAGTAGAAATGGCTAAATGATACTTAGTACCAGACACACTGTTATCTCTAGTGGGGTGAAGGGGGACTATTTTACAAAACTTGTGTCCTGGTACAAAAACTACAACTTATAAACTTGGCATCAGAATTTAAAGCTTTCTGGCTATTGTGTAACTTAAGTGGTTGAAAATTAGGATTCCATTGCTATCAGCAAGTTATGTTTGCATCTACAATTATTTTCATCAGCTTGAAAAAGATATTATCTTTTAATGTAGGTTAATACCATTATCTTAGTAATTTGAAGAGTTGATTCAAAAGATGTTATAGTTTAAAGTGATAGAACGATGAACATTTGTGGAATGAGTGGAACAGGTAAACTAGGAACGTACTCTTTTTCAAATTTGAAGCCAAAAAGGTGCTTCAGAGGGCTTATGGGCATTCATGCTATATCTGCCAATGGCTCCTTGGAGAAGTTGTGCTTTTCCCCAGCTTCATACAGTAGCTATGTGATTCCAGGAAAATATGTCTTTGGGTTAAACATTGTGTCCAATTTTTGGCCCAATTGATGCTCCCTGAACACAGGGGAGCTACCCATGCAATACCCACTGTGCAGCTACCATGCAATTCCAAGAAAAGAAATAACTTATTTATGGAAGAAATTGAGAGGAGAGAGGACTTGAAATTGATGATTTCATGGATACCCCCCAATCCTGTGCAGAACTTTGTATCCAAAGCACATCCTTGCTTTGCATTTTATTCAGTTCCCTGGACCTTGATCTCTTGTGTCTGGGAATTGTGTCTAGG
Source organism: Hydrophis major (assembly GCA_033807585.1). Taxonomy (NCBI): domain Eukaryota; kingdom Metazoa; phylum Chordata; class Lepidosauria; order Squamata; family Elapidae; genus Hydrophis; species Hydrophis major. The sequence continues at coordinate 291,946,641 of CM066328.1, read as the reverse complement.
TGGCTTTTGTCTTTTCAGGCATTCAATTTCACAAATAACATGTATGGAACTTAGGAGGCTTGGGTCATTCTATCCAATTGTATGTGTGTGGGTTTTAAAAACTATATTCCATCTCTTTTTCTACTAGGAGAAAATCCTTTTGAGATTGAAGAGAAGGCGATAGATGTAGATGAAAAGGAAAAGGAAGATAACACTGAAGATATGGATGAAGATAGACAGGATTCTGAGCAAGTCGAAAAAGATCCTTCTGAAGATAAAAATGAAGAAAGAACACAGAATTCTGATGCAAATACAGGGGAAGAAGAGGACTCTACAGTAGAAGAGCAAAAAGCTGAAGAGAAAGAACAGAATGTTTCCACTACTGATCAAGGCCTTTGTCCTCAGGTTTCACATATTGTTATTAATAGAAATTGTGTGTGTGAGAGAGGAGGGGTGAGAGGGAGAGTTCTTGTCTAAAATCCCAGTAAATGAATTTTTCTCTAACTTGTTTTGAAACAAAGCTTGTCTATGGCCTAAAACTATTCTGTTATGTACGGTATATATCAGCTACTGATATTTTGCCAAGCTAATGCTAATATTGACTCATTTTTTTTAATTGCTTCAGAAAATTGATGAAGCTGGTAATGATACTGAAAATGAGGAACAGTTACCTGAAGCCGTGGAAAGAATGGAACATGAGGCATACGGAGAGGCAGGCGAAGAGAATCTGCAGAGCGATAAAGCTGTTGAGTTGGTTGGAACTGCATCTGAGAAGGATCAGGCAAAAGAGGTGAAATGGAGCAACTTTAGAAAAGAAAATGTACTGGTATTGGAGGAATTACAGTTTCAAATGTACCTTAGCCATGGGAGCTCACTGGTGCCTTTGGATCACCGTCTCTCACCTCAGCACATCTCACTCGTAACCTTAAGCCTAATTATAACCTTAACCCTAATTGCAGTAGAGAGAGAATTTTATAACTTCCCTAGCAGCCACTTCATGATTCTCTGATTTGTTTCTATCCTGTCAACTTATTGAGTAATTGCTTTAAGAACTAGTGGCTGGCTCATATCCAGAAATTTTTTTTTTGTTCACTTTGACTTCGAGTTTTGTAGATCTATAGACTGCAAAATAACAGAGTTAGAGAGGACCTTAGAGGTCTTTTAGTCCAACCCTCTGCTCAAGCAAGAGGAGATCCTTTGCAATTCCAGGCAAATGGTTGTCCAATCTCTTCTTTAAAAACTCCAGTGATGGAGCAGCTACAACTTCTGGAGGCAAGTCGTACCACTGATTAATTGCTCTCACTGTCAGAAAATTTCTCCTTAGTTTTAGACTAAACGTCTCTTGTTAAGCTTCCATCCATTACTTGTCTTGCCCTCAGGTATTTTGGAGAATATTGGATCTGTTCATATTCTTCAGTAAGCCTCAAAACACTGAAAATAAGGGTAGATGATGATACCAGCATCCATTTTTCAGTAAGAGGAAAGCATATTTCCACTTTAAGGGGGAAATAGTTTATAAGAGTGATCGAATGTATTATAGCTGTTCTTTGTATATACAGTGCTTTTTAAACTTGATTGACTATTCTCTTTGGTTACCATCCTCAAATTGCTAAATTAATCAATTTCTCCAGTAAGGCTGAAAGGGCTATGAGTCATAAATATACATGCCAAACCATGCTTGTGTTTGTCAAAAACTATGGATTGTATCTATTTTTAATACTTCACACTTCACTAGGGATCTCTTCCCCGTCTTATGAGCCAGACTTCACTTATTATATTTCATGAATTTATGGTGCAGCTCTAGAATTGACAGATGGGCTTGTTTGCAGAGCCACAATCTAACGTATGTCTCTATTCCAAAGATAATGTAGTTTGGGCTTTAAACTTAATATGCTTGTAATGTGTTTTTGCAAACAAGATCTTACTTTGTATGTCTTATTTCAGGAACACGGGAGTGGAACTTCGGATGCAAATCAGCCAGAAGGACATGAATCTGAACTAATGGCACATCTAGCTTCACAGAAACAAAGCAGAAAAAATACCCAGGTGTCTTATTTTTTTAAAAAATGTGCAAATTACTCTTTTACAATAGGAGGCTCCTATACTAATGGTCTTTGAAGACTCTTTAATGGAAAGCCAAAGAAAAACTAAAAATATGGGACTGATAATTATTCCTTGGCTCTCATGCTGCTTGGATGTTTTAAAGTTTTGAACTGAAAAAGGTATCAGAATTTGCTGATACATATTTGAAGAGAAACTGCGTCTAAAATAGGTGGGATTCTACCAGTTCGATAGAACCGGTTGTTATGATTCTGTGCAGTTCGGAGAACCAGCAAATCGTGCCCCTGGCTGGCCCCGCCCCTCTCAGCCCACTCACCCCCTTCCAGTCCAGTCAGTCTTTATCATGCATGCGTGACATCGTGCACGTGCCTGACTGCATTCTCCCCTGCCCAGTCATTCCTTAAGATATTTCTTTTTTCCCCCCTCCCGAAGAACAGCTGTGCCAGGATTCCGCTCGCTGTCTTACTGCTTCGCCCAGGAGGCTTCCCTGAGGCCCAGGAAAAGGCCATGGAGCATGGAGGGAGGGAGCACAGCAGCGCACACACACACACACACACACACACACACACACACACACAAACAGGCTCCGTTTTTTGCCTTCCTGGATCCCAGGGAAGCCTTCTAGGAGCAAAAACACCCCACCAGGAGGCTTCCCTGAAGCCCAGAAGGGCCAAAAATGGAGGGAGGGGGGCTGCCAAAAAAAAGCCATGCTCAGCCAGTCACATGGCCATGGCCACACCAACAGAACCAGTTGTTAAAAAATTTGAATCCCACCCCTGATCTAGAAGTAATACAGAATCAAACAAACTTTGTACAATATTTATTAGAAACAGAAGCAGGATGAACATGTATGAAAATGATATAGCCCGGTAGTCCACACAGATCAGTCTCTTACTGGCTTTGTTCTTTTCCTCATATACCATTTAGAGTTAGAATTTTAAATGGTGTTTCGTCTTGGTTCATTAAAAAAAAAGCCCAAAGTACATTCTATGTTGTATGAACCTTCATATACAGAAGGCTCTCAGCCTAAAAATATCTTGGGCAAGAAGAAGAGCAAAGCTTCTACTTGAACTAGAGAGCCAGTGATAGAGTAAACCAGAATTTGTGGGGCATCTGGCTTTGGTCTAGTTGCTTATTTGCACAGATTTGCAGGTACCCCATCTGGAGCCTGGCAAACAAGATTAACCTGCAGGCCAGATTCTCCTGCTGTGCAAATCGCCTCCTACTACAAGTCAAGATAAATAAATAAATAAATAAATCGATAAACAAATAAACAAACAAAATTGGTATTTTAAGGAGTGGATAATGTGAAGCCACAGAGGCTTGCCCTGTTCCTTTGGCTTTTCAAGCAGCCCGTAAAGTCATCTTTATGCACCTCTAAAATTCTTTTCTCTCTCTTTTTTTTTAAAGGAACAGGACCTTTATACTATCTTTGCCTGAATAGAATTTGGATTTGCCTCATCCCCTTGAAAAATTAACTGGCTGTGTTTTCCTGTGTTTCAGAGTTATAAAAGAAAGCCAGGACAAGCTAACAACGAGCGCACAACAGGAGATCAGAGCCAGCCTGTTCACAAGCGACTGAGAACTATTGAGTCTAGCCAGAAAGCAGAGGAAACACCAGTTCAGCCAGGGCAACATCAGGTGGAAGCTGACACCTTTGAGCATATTAAACAAGGCAGAGAATCCTATGATGCTCAGACCTACGGTATGGCAGCCTTCACAACAAACCACACAGAATAATAATGAAAAGCTCTTTATGGCATCATAGTTTGAAAAACATATACATTTCTTCACTAAATAGATAAGTGACAATTGGGTGTTTTACATTCATTTATACTTTAGGTTTATTTTGAGAAATGTATTTTTCATTCTGCCTTAGCTAATGCTGTACAATTTAGTCTACAATGCTGTATATCCTAAGATTGTGGGGTTGCATGAAACCTTTCTAAGCCTTGAGTGTGACCCTTAAAATCCTCAGGCATTGTTATCTAATGGTAATTGCTAATGTAGTCAGAAAGAGAAAGGTATTAAATTGGTTACTAGAGAATATTTTTAATTCTAAATCATTTTAGAAAATGATAAATACTTTTTGTAAATAAAACAGCAATAATAACTAACTTAATATTTTGTTTAGCTTGAAATGTAAACTAAATGAAATCCTTGGGGGGGGAGGGGGAATGTGTTCTTCACAACCTTTTGAAGTACACATCCCCTCCTGTTGCCTCTTACAAGTCAGTCCCAGTGTCTATGCACATTTAAATCTCATTGAATTAAAGAGACTTAATATTGATTTAACAATGTATAGAGTTGTGTTGTGTTTTTTGCGCAAATGCTGGCCATATTTTATTTTTGCTACATTGGGCTGGCTGGTTTGAGGAGGAAAGTCAATTTGCTTCACAGATGCCATGCTTGTGTCTAGACTGTTAATAGATCGGCTCCGGTTTTTATGATGCCTTGTGTGCTGATGCTGGAGAACTTCTTGTAATTTTTTTTAATACGATCTAAAAACAGTATTGCATTGGTTTATGTCCCCACCAGACGTAGCAAGTGAAGAACAACAGAAATCAATTTTACCTGTTAATGAAGACAATGAAGAAACCGTTTCTGAAGATCTGGCTATGGAAACAGAAGATCACTCTGCTGAGGAACTCAAAACTTCAGAGGTAGAAAAACTGAATCCAGAAGTAAAAATGTCTGGAGCTTCCAAATCTGGTAAGTCATTAACTTCTTGCCTTGAGAATTTAAAAAAAAAAAAAAAAGAAATAGCTTCCTGTATGTTTGTGGAAATAGCACAAAAAATACTGTTAATGAAATAAGTTAATACTAGTGAATAATAATTTGTTAGTTTTATCTAAGAGATTGCTATGGCTATGTATTAAATAAGCCAAAGTAGAGAACAGGAATGCATATGGATGTATGCAGTAATTAGCAAGTGTGTATAATTCAATCCTAGGACCTGAGCAGATAGAGGCAGACAGCCAAGTTCCTAATTCTGAAGATGCTGAAGAAAGAGAAGCAAACTCTTTACTGCCAGAAGTAAAGTTGGACCGAAACAAGCAGTCTACTATTCATACCGCTCATCAGTTTTTGAAGGACCCTAATGTACAGGTAGAAGACAGCTTTCATTTTTAAAACCAAATGATGGGCTAATTGATTTAAGTAGATACATTTTAGTGCGATCACAATGTTGCAGTAGTTGTAGGCTGTTGCGGATTACAGTTTCAGGTGATGTTGAACAGGGACCCGCAATTCCCAGTCCACAGCTGGTACTGGTTCACAGCCTGTTGGGAACTGGGGTATGCAAACAGCAGGCAAGAACACACAGCTCCATTTGCGCAAGTAAAGGGCAGCACGCAAATTCATCCCCTGTTCCCCCTCCCCCTACTGCTGCTGCTGGTCCATAAAGCCAGAAGGTTTGGGGACCCTTGATGTAGAATCAATAGGGTTCAAATTTGGGAAGGACTTTCACCTGCCGATGGTTGGAATTGAGATGGGGAGATAAAATTATGACAAAAGCAAAAGACATTATTAATGCTACTACTTTACCTTGTAGAGTCATTATACAGAGACAGTCAGATATCTACGTTAAAATGGCATAAAGTTGCTTTGCTTTCATTACTATTATACATCTGTAAAAATTATAGTTACAAATTGGCTCTTTGGAATTTTACAAATACATTTAAAGTTAACAATGAAGATAGGAAGATAGGAATACTGGAATAGAGAGACATGGAGCTGCAAAATTTCAGCATTCTGATCAAGACTCATTTTCACCTTCATCAGCTTCATCCAACCTGTAGCTGCCTCAAATACTGGTGCAGTCCCTTGAATTATATCACCTGATTCAAGTGGATATTAGAATAGAATAGAATAGAATAGAATAGAATAGAATAGAATAGAATAGAATAGAATAGAATAGAATTCAATTCTTTATTGGCCAAGTGTAGTTGGACACACAAGGAATTTGTCTTGGTGCAAATACTCTCAGTATACATAAAAGAAAAGATAGGGAGAGAAGGCTAAATATAATCATTAGTGACAATACTTTTTCCAAATTTGTAAATGGTTTTCTCTTTTTTTAAAAAAAAAAAACTTTATTGAATTTCTATTACATTAAAAACATACAAAATATATGACTTAATAACAGTTCTTTGTGATTTTCTCAATTGACTTCTTGTATTATGTTAAAAGTCATGGGGACTTTTTCATTTTTCTGCAGAAGGAACTAAAGCCATTTTTCTGCAGAAGGAACTAAACTGGCAGATCACGGCAAAATTTATTTATTCTACCGTGTTTCTCACATAATAAGGCCGGGCCTTAATTTTTTTTTTGCCCCGAAAAAACGGCTAGGCCATCTTTTCGGGGGTAACTTAATTTCCCCACTTTCATCCTCATCTAGAGCAGGACGCTCTAGATGAGGATGAAAGTGGGGAAATTAAGTTACCCCCGAAAAGATGGCCTAGCCGGAGACTGCGGGCAGCCTCGCCACCAGCCGCTCCTAACGGGCAATCATGGCGAAGCGCAGAGAGCTCCCTACTCCCACCAAACACCTTTGCTGCAGACCCAAGACCTTTGGCACCTGCCGCTGTTGCTTTCCCTTCTGCCCATTCTGCTGCCGTTTGGAAGGCCGTTGGAGCTGCTGCCGCTGTTTGGAGCTGCTGCCGCCATTTGGAGTGCCACCCGCCACGTTTGGAGCTGCCGCTTCCGTGTTTGGAGCTGCCGCTTCCGTGTTTGGAGTGGCGGCGGTGCTCCAAATGGTGGCAGTGCTCCAAACAGCGGCAGTGCTCCAAATGCAGAAGCGGCAGCTCCAAACATGACGGCGGCACTCCAAACAGCGGTGGCGGCTCCAAATGGCAGCGGCAGCTCCAAACACGGAAGTAGAACCCCGCTGCCATTTGGAGTGCTGCCACCACATTTGGAGCTGCCGCTTCCATGTTTGGAGCACTACTGCTGTTTGGAGCACCGCCATTTGGAGCACTGCCGCCACTCCAAACATGGCAGCAGCTCCAAACACGGAAGTGGCAGCTCCAAACGTGGCGGCGGCGGCACTCCAAACAGCGGTGGCAGCTCCAAATGGCGGCAGCAGCTCCAACGGCACTCCAAACAGCGGCGGCAGCTCCAACGGCACTCCAAATGGCAAGTCCCCCACCCTTCCCCCTATTTTGCATGTTTTAAACTAGGCCTAAATTTGGGGGGAGGGGCTTAATTTGATTTTATGCCTAGAAAACATGCTGGGTCTTCCTATTGGTGGAGGCCGTATTGTTGGAGAAACACGGTACTGAATTTCTATTTATTCTGAAACAGGGGTGTCAAACTCAAGTCATCACGGTATCATCACATGACATTGGGACTTTTTTCCCCCTTTGTTAAACTGGGAATGGGCGTGGCCAGCACATGACATATCTGGCCCTGCAGGCTTGGAGTTTGACAGCCCTGTTCTAGAAGAATAGATGGTAACAGAAAATCAGAGCAAGTCAGTAAAAACAGGGTTGCAGAATTGCTGAAATGTTTCCTACAAAGTGTAGATCTGAGAAAGGACAATAGATAATGTGAGATAAAACCCGTATCATTCAGGAATGTTGCATTACTGTTTTGTATCATGGTGTTCTAGGGATGATCTAGCACTTTTCCAGAAGTCAAGCTGGCTGTTCTAGCTTGGACTACTAGTTTCCAAGATAACCTGTTTACCAGTTCAGGGGATTAATTTTCAAAAAACTACTGGAGTACCTTCAGAATTGGCAGAATGAAATGGTCTGGAGAAGAAATGTCACGTTCTGTATTTATCTAGAGCATCCTAAAGGTTTCTAAAGGTTTCTCACAACTTAATGTTACCCTTTGAAGGAGTATTTCTACCTCACACTAAAACTAATCTGTTCATATTGCTGGATTCTTATTCCAATTTCTTATATTTTAAGCACATTTTTAAAAACCCCGAAGAACTAAGGCAAGAACTAGAGAAGCAGCTTGAAGCCTGGAAGATTAGAAATCCTTTAGAGGTTGGTAACATATTTAATTAAGGATATCCTTGTATATTTTTTTTAATGAGAAAGGTAAATAAATCTTGTTTTGAAGTCATGTTAAATACTATTGCTTAATTGTCTCAAATTTGTATGGCGGTCCTGATAATCTTCTGCAGTATGTAACTGCCATTTTTTATAATCATAAAATTGTACAACAAATTACTTACTTTACATTAAATAAGTATTAAATACTTATTTACATTAAATAAGTATTACATCTGAAAGCCTGTGAGAGAATTACTAAATTACTGACATCAAGGTATTAAGAAATGATGTACTGCTAAGGCTGTTTTATTCAAAGGTGTTTCTGGATTTTTTAAATAAATATTGGAAGGTTGAAGTGTGGCCACATCTAGTATTTTAATACATCAACACTGGAAACAAATACTAATTTTCATAGACACCCTGGATGTGTATTCTGCATTACTGCTAAAGTACTGTAGTTTAAAAAACCTGTTATTTTATAAACAATCTGGGTCCCATCACCACTTTTTAACTAATGGGTTTTACGTGGGTTTTGTCTTGTACCTCTAGGGGAATGCAGCTGCCGAAGAGATGTGGCAGAGATACCTTCTGCTCACTGAACCTCTTTCACAGCAGCTCTGTGAGCAGCTCCGACTCCTCCTGGAACCAACTCAGGCAGCCAAGCTGAAGTAAGTAGAGCAAAAAGGAGGAACCAGCTAAACAGTTTGATCAGCAGAACAGAGTTTTATAGTGACATTCATAACACAATGAAATCAATGTTGTTTAGGAACTGCCTCAGCTGTTCACACACACACATATATATATATGAACAAGACTGTTTGCAAATAGGTCAAGAAACACAAATAATAATTAAAAAAACATTGTAACAAGTATGGACATTTATGACAACAAAAGTCATTGTGAAACTGATTAAGGCCTAGTCAGTTTCAACCAGCAGTGCTAGTCGTGGGAGAATTTTAATTTAAATCTTATTTAGTTAAAGTCCCAGAGGAGAACTTGAGGTTAGCCCTTTTTAAGGAAGAACTGCATTGCAGAGAAAAGCATCTCAGAAAAACAGTTTGTTTAAGCGATCTCTTCATCCTGCAGGAAGACAAAAAAAAAGGGAGAGGGAACAGTTGGGCACTGGACACTGCACTAGAGAACTTTATCGGAATGAGATGGCAGCAATTAATGATCTTTGCACCATCTCTTTCACATGGTTCATTTAGCGACCATGTCACTTAGCAGCTGTTTCTCCAGAACCAGTTATAGTCACTAAACAAGGACACCAGTATTCATTAAATGGGCACGTTAAAAATGTCAGTTGAATTAACATTCTGAGTCCAATGGCCATGTATCTTGATTAAATGCTATTATCACTTTTTCAAGTGCATTAATTCTTAATTATTGACTGCATTTATGTATTGCCGTATTCCATATTTTAGTATGATCTAAGAGTCTGATTCCTTTAACTACAACAGCTTAACTATTTTAGTATAAGCATTTGCAGACCGAAATCTATATGTGCTTGGAGTTTGTATACCTGCAACAAGATTGTATAGTTTGACAGTATAATCTGCATATTCTTAAATCTATCATCTTTTATTGAAAAAGTTTTAACCCTTATGCCAGTAAAGATATGTTTACCAGTCTGTAAGTTGTGCTTCAGAGAGATGTCTGAATAAATACTTTCAGAGCCTAAGAACAGAGAGCAGAAAGACAATATTCCTCAGAAACTAAACCAGAATAAAATATGCATAATAAATGTTGGCTCAGCTAGCACAATTTATTCAGATTGCAAGATTAATTGAGAATGCAGAAATAACACATGGTTCTGTTTATCTGGAAAGTAACAATAGCAACGGTTTTTTGCAATTTGTATCTAATATTTTGGATTTCTCCCTAGGTTTTTATTTTTAGAAGAGCTGTGAAAAATATTTAAAATGATTTCCAACCCTTTGTCTCGACCAACATCACATTTTCCTATTATCAGACAAGTACATATATACAATAACCACATATGTAGAACTATAACAATTTATTCTAGCAATCTTAAACCAATATTTCTGACAATTAAATCTTTGCTGAGTTGTACAAAACTCATATTCTGCTTAGGTTATTTTAATAAATGTTATGTTTATGATAAATATTATATGTCATAGTGTTATGATATTTATAACACTGTGTTATAGTGTTAATGTTTTGAATGTTCCCAATTACCAGAGGTGATTATAGAACAGGAAAAAGGTTGAACATGCGCAAAGTAATTCCATACATTGCAAGCCAGTTCCGAAAAGATAAAATATGGTTACGAAGGACCAAACCCAGCAAACGGCAATACCAGATTTGTTTGGCCCTTGATGACTCTGCCAGCATGGTAGACAATCACTCTAAACAGGTAAAAAAATTTAAATATAGAACATTCTGATCTTACAGGCCTGAATTCATTTATATTTGCTCTGTGTTTCATCCTATCCTATGTACTGTTATGGCCATTTCGTAGGCAACCATTCAGAGTTATGGGGATTCATAACATATGATAATTAACACCCAAAATGTTGCAGCACCCCATGGTCACATGATGAAAACTTGGGCACTAGGGGCAATCCATTTGTTCTTCACTGGGGCACTTCTCCCAAATGCTTCCCTCTCTCTTTCTCTCTCTCTCTCTACACACACACACACACACACCAATCTCTGCCCTTTTGGCTGCCCTGTGCTCACTGATCTTTTCTGCCACCTTGCCCTTACCGGCTCTGCCGGTTTCCAAAACCTTGAAAGAAGACTGTGCCTGATTTGGACAAGCCCATGCTTAAATTGGGACAAAGGGCAAGCATGGCCAGGAAGGGACTCCTGAAGGGCCAGGTAGGGTGTACTCATCTGCAGCAGCAGGAAAAAGCTAGCAAAGGTCAGCTGCGGGTAACAAGGCTGGAAACACCAGCAGGACCAGCAAGCGTAGTAATGGCAAAGCCAGCAGAGTACAAGGCATCCACAAGGGCAATTGAAGAGGACAGAGTCTTTCACTTTATGAAACTTCGGGATTGAAAGGGATCAAACCAGGAGTCGTTTGGATCAGGGTGGATCCTTGGCTCATGACCTGTAGGATTTGCTGAACAACAGCAACCAGGACTGCGATGATTTACTGCTATTAAGCGATACAGTCTCTTGATGTTGTGATTTATGATTACATCGCTTAGCAATGGAAAATTTTGTGCCCTTTGTCATTGTAACTCGAAGACTGCCTGTGGCTCATTCTGTCATTCTGCTTTTGCTACTTGGGGTTTCCCAAATGCCAGTTCTCATGCAGAGTTTAAATATCTCACTGCCTGTCAATGGATATATAGACATCTCTGCTTCGGCCCTAATGACTGTTTAGTACTTGAGATACTTGATGTTTTTAAAGAAAGTGTCATTGTGATTTTCTAATTTCTTGAAGAGTTTGTGTGAATGTATGTGGCATCACAAGCTTTCAGAAAAGGTTTTATTGATGGCAAACATTTTTAGAATTTTGCAGTTTAAATTTAAATTCTGTACCAAATTGTTTATATTAAAACCTACTGATAATATTTACTATTAAACCTACTCACCAATGAACTCCAACTGTATCAACTTGTTCTCTGTAGCTTGCATATGAATCCTTAGCAGTGATTGGGAATGCTTTGACACTTTTAGAAGTGGGACAAATTGCAGTATGTAGGTAAGAATATCTTAAACCTTTATTGACTTTTCAGTAATGAAAATTAATATAATTCTTGCAGGGGACATCATTTTTAAAAATATGTTTCACTTTATTTTAGTTTTGGAGAGACAGTTCAGTTGCTACATCCATTCCATGAACAATTCAATGACCGATCAGGAGCAAGAGTACTCCAACTCTGCAAATTTGAACAAAAGAAGACTAAGCTAGCTCAGGTATCATCACTTCTTAAGGTCATGTTGTCCATTGCCTTACATCTGTTTGCATTGTAGAGACAAATCTGAGATCCTGCTGGTGTACCTACCTTCAAGCTGAATGGCAAGACCCTTCCTTAAGTTTTTAGAATTGCCTTTGGGTTGATGGTGGAAGTAGCCTTTAGATGAGATGGGTAGCACATAAATCAAATGAAAAATTTCCCCACCTGTTGGTGCCTCGGGATTTCACTCTACCTGTTTGGGTGCTGGTTGTGATAAGCCTCAGGAGTTCATGTTCCCCATGATAACCATAGACTTGTCTCAAATACTGGGCCCAAATCATAATGGTGGTAACCCCTTAGATCTTATCATTTTCTCTGAGCAACTGATATTCTGGAGAGGAGGGATTTCCATCATCATGGTCATATCACCCCTGATCTGGTTATAATTAAGAACCATCTGTGAACTCTGTAGGGTGATGGGCTTCATTGTTCTGCCCCACTTGGTTTCCAATGGGAGCATGGGGAATTTTTCCCTGACTGATTAAGTACTTGGCATTAGAAAGTATATGCTGGGTGTTGAAACAGCATTGCCCTCAAGTGGAGTCTTCTGGTGGCTGATCCTACTTGGTGACTTGCTTTTCCATGACCGTCTCTAGAAGTGAAGCACCAGAAACAGTGTCTGGAGCATAATTGGAGCAAGACAAGAAGTAATCACAACCAAGAACAGAGACATACTTCTCTTCAGGCCTTCATTATGGCAATAAAGGAGACTGTGTTTACTTACTGGTTTCTTGTCCAGTGGCCTTAATTGGGATGATCAATTCCTTATTGGACATAGAGAGGGTGACAGGAATTCTCAGCAATGAAATGGCTCCTTTGCCATGTTGTTGTAATGACTGCAGTAACTCTTAACAAAATGGAACCCAGGGTATTGCTTAATTTCTGCTAAGGAAAAGAATTATTTACTTCGTTCTATCAGGAAACCATCTCAAAATGAAATGCTTACTGCTATGCTTCAAATAGAATTTGGAAAAATATAGTCTCAAACGTGTATAATTCAAATTAGGGCATTTTCCTATTCTTTGTCACAGAATCAGTGTGACAGTTTCAGGGCAGAGGTTGTTTCTCACAATATTTGTTTTTCGTGTTCTTCTAACAGTTTTTAGAATCATCAATAAATATGTTTGCTGCAGCACAACACTTGTCTTCAAACATCAATCCAGGTATGTCTGTGACTCCTTTTTTTATAATCACTGATGCCACACAGTAGCATACCTTAAGTGAAAGCTGTCCGAGTTGTTCTGGAATCAGGCAACTTCTAAACTGAATAAATAAATAAATCTCATCTGTAGTTGCTGATTGGTTGAAAAGGTGTGCCTAGCATTCAAGGTCACAACATCTCAAGCAGAATGGCCCTTGTTGCACTTTACACTGGAACAATGTTGAAATGGGTAACTCAGTTGTTTGAATGTTTAAACTTTAAAATGTTGTGTTGAATAGTACTTCTTAATAAATGTTCTAAAGAAGAAACATTTGAATTCTTAGTTCCTCAATTCATTTTTTAAACATTTTTATTAAGTTATAAAGTATTATAAAATACAATATACAAAAGTAAATAAAAGAGCAAATCATTACTGTATTACGAGACAGATTAAGATCTGTTTCTTCAGTTATGTACAAGATATTCACCAATATTATGTTTTACTCTAAAAAAATTATTTAGAGTCCATATAGACAATACATTTTTAGAACATTTTCATTTTTTAAAATACTAGGCAGTACAGAGCTTTTATAAATTCTTGGAATATTTTTTGTTTTCTGTATATTTGATTCAGGGCTTTATTAACAATTGAAAATATGTCTCTTACTAGAAACTGTTCAGTTACTCCTAATAGTATCAGATGGGAGAGGTATCTTCCTTGAAGGCAAGGAACATGTCAAAGCAGCTGTTCAATCTGTGCAGAATGCAAATATCTTCGTTATTTTTGTAATATTGGATAATCCTAATTCACGGGTGAGTTATATGCATCTGTGCTACATTTAACTATGAAAAAAGCATGTTACATATAATTATAAATTTATAATATTGGATATGTACTAAGTTACCCTTCAAATGGTAGCAGTAGAAAGTGCTTTTTACTGCTGCTGCTGCTCTTGTTGTTATAACCATTTATTATACTGTATTTGCAAATGATTGCTAACTGAGGTTGTTAATCAAGTAGTGACTCTAAAAATTAAAAGGTTGGGGGGGACATAATTATCAGGAAGAGAAAAATCTCATTTTTTGTGCTGTCCTCCTGACCATTTTCATTTGATTTAACACAAGCAAGTGTACACAGAATATTACTTGATTGGAAGAAAAGCTTAAATCTGTAATTCAGTATTTACTTTTGTTAATTTGCTATTTTCATTCACAGGATTCAATCTTGGATATTAAAGTACCTGTATTCACACGGCCTGGAGAATTGCTAGAAATAAGGTCATACATGGAAGAATTTCCCTTTCCTTTCTACATAATTCTTAGAGATGTGAATGCCCTGCCAGAGACTCTCAGCGATGCCCTTAGGCAATGGTTTGAACTGGTGACTGCTTCAGACAGTTTGTAGAGTGCACCAAGATTTCATCGAAGTGTATAAGCTGATGTTCAAGGGGGCCAGAAATCCAAGACCTCAAACTTACATTTTCCCTTCTCAGTGCAGGAGACTATGCAATCCATGATGAACTCAGACATCATCCCTAGTTTCCTTGCCAGTATTGGGAAACAGTGAAAAAACATATTTTTTCTTTGTTATTGTTGTTTTACTTTCAGTAAGTTATTCTAGGGTTTATTTGATATCCTCATCATTAGGAATTAGGCAGGCTTGTTGAATAGTAAGAAGCAAGTTTTGCTTCCAAAAGAGGAAGTTGAACTTGAACTGTTGAACTATAATAAAAATAGTTTGCTTTTAAGTCACCTGCGTGAGTGGATCCTGTGTTGAGGAGATGGGGAGGTTAAATTTTATACAGCCAAAAATAATAATTTCCTTTGAATACTTGAAATTATTCAATATTGCTGAATGGTTGCCGCAAATATTGCTAAATAGTTGTTGCAAGGGTATTTTTGTTACATTAAAGACTGAATTATCATTTTACACTGTGACTTTTGCCTTCTGTCCAAGGCAGTTATTAGGACACACTTGCAAGGGATTTTTTCTCCCCAACCCTTTTCATTGCAAAAACTATGCATTGTTTGTGATTATTAATAAAGCCATCTTTTTGTTTGTAGTTATGGTGTTCATTGGTTGAAGGAATTAATCAGGCCTAAAATAATCTAAATAAGGATTAAATCTGAGAACGTAAGTAAATTCTGACACTGTCTTGAACTTGTCCATTCTTGTATGGAAACCAAACATCGATGTAATGATTACTGCACTATTTCATGGAGTCCAGATGTGGCTGGTACTGCTGACCCAGGCAAAGTTACCAATTAAACAGGAAGGTTTATAAATGGAAGTTGGAGGAAATATTATTTCTTGTATAGATGCAATAGTCATAAATTACAAAGGGGATATATACAGTACTTGGAAAGCAGCATCTGTCTGAAATCTACTGAATGTATACCTCCCCAGACCAACATTGAACTGAAAGCCATACGATACTGCATGCATTAGAACTTAATATTGCAAAGTATTTAGAGTTTACGTAGCACAGAATTTAAAGTACTTTGTGAGAGCCAGTTTGGTGTAGTGGTTAAGACATCAGGTTAGAAACTGGGAGATCATGAATAGTGGTCCTGCCTTGGGCACAAAGCCAGCTGGGTAACTTTGGGCTAGTCACTTTCTCTTAGTCCTAGGAAGGAAGCAATTTGCCAAGAAAACTGCTGGGATTTGTCAAGATAGTCTCTAGAAATCAGAAGAGAAACTCTTTATAATATCATGAAACAGCAGGTTTTTTACATTCCTAAAACAAACCTTTTTAAAATTACTTAATATGAAGTTACTGAAAACAACTTTTCTATAAATGGCTTTATGTAAGGTTAGGCCTTGATAATTGGGACATGTAATAAATCATGAAGATTGCAAGGTATGTTACCATCATAACACTTTTCCATTTTATAATCTCACAAGGATATCTCTAGACCAGAGTAAAAGAACTGCATTGTTTCATTGGTTAAGTTCCTCTTGATATTTTTCTGCTAAAAATTATATTCTGTAAACCTTGGGAATTTCTTGTTATGGATGAGTCTATTTAGGTTATAAAGATCCAAATTTGGACAACACACAGGATGTGATTTATGTCAGGCAATTATGATCTTTACCAATAGTGTAAAACGACTGTCCAAAATAAAGCAGAACTACCTCAAAAGCTTCAGGCATAAAGGAAGAACATTTGATAAAATAAAATCTGATAGCTCAAGATAACTTCTTGCACTGTGTATTTCCTGGTCTCTTAAGTATTCAGATAGAACAAAGGAAAGTAATACTGATGGCTTGTAGGCTTTTGTGATAGTGGTGAATGAGGGAAGCCCTTTATTTTCTCATGTGGTAAAGCTGTCCATTCTTACCAAAAAGTCTCCAGCCTCCAGGTATTCTTTCATTGTCTAGAATCTAGCATGAACTGCATGATTTATGTCTCCCTGAAATACCTCAGTGATGTTTAGGTCGGGAGACTGATGGCCCCTCTAGAACCTTCATTTCGTTCTGCTCAACTTGGTTTCAGATCATCGTCATGTTGGTAAAGTTTCTGGAGAGATAAAAAGCTGCACAAAGTTCAGAAAGGAGTCCTGGTGTGGCTAGAATGCAGTATTGCAGGCTAACTACCCACAGCCTGGAGTTCGATCCTGACTGGTTCAAGATTGATTCAGCCTTCCATCCTTCTGAGATTGGTAAAATGTGAAGCCAGATTGTTGGCAGCAATATGCTAACATTTGTAAACTGCCCATAGAGTGGTGTAAAGTATTGGAGGTGGTATTTAAGTCTTAGTGCCATTGCCACTCCAAACTATGAATGCAAATTTTCTTTCAACATTTTGTAGCATTTGGGGTAGCAATGCCTTTTTTTTTTTTGGCAAATCAAGTAGGCAGTTTTGTTAGCAAGTATTTTATTGTGCATTCTGAAACAGCCACCCCACAATTTCAGAAAAGCATGTATTTTAGTGTAAATTGTGGGTTTTTCTGCATCCCTACAAATTTTCCTAGCAGTTGTACATGCCATCCTTCTTGATCATGACTTGATATTAACAAAACCCCAAATATTCCACTTTTTGATCAGAGTTTGAACAGTATTAATAGGCATTTTCAAATCTTTGAGTATCTTTTTATATCCTTTCCTGGATTTATAAACTTGAAACTATTTTTTGCTTGCAGATCCTTTGTCAATTCTTTTGCTTTCCCCATGCTTCAGTAACCAACTAAGTCAATGTACCATTTCTCAAGAGCTAAGAAACTATTTATACAAAGACACTAAATATAACCAAGACATGGGTGTGAATACTTAGCTTCATTGCTATCTCAACATGTATATGACAAGTTTAGACTGCATTATAAACTCAAATATGGGTTATTGAAACTTTTGAACCAAATCATTTTATTATTTCCTTTGTTGCTACGGTTTTCTTCATGATTGTCTTATTCTGCAATCCCTAGTTTAATTTGAATCATAAATTTTAAGTGTTTTGTATAATCACTCCTGTACTTTACTCACAAAGGTCCATATCTTACAAATTCTGCAAGGAGTATGTAAACATGAGTACAACTGTATATGGTTGTACTAAAGATTTTTTAAAAATTAAATATAAAATTATATTTTAGTGAAATCATTTATATAATCTGTATATATAACTCATAAGTGTCAAGTAACATCAGGTCTTCAGTTTTCAGAGTAATTGAGGCCTTATATATATCTTTCCAGCATTGAAATCCTAGACTTAGCAATAAATTTCCTTATTTTACCCATCAATTTCCATGTAATAGAAAGCATATTTGAAGAAATAAGGATTTATCTCAGAAGTCAAATTAATATTTGAGTATTTGACAGGACAATATAAAAAGTATTTAAAATTATTAATGCATCTCTACACAATTCTTGTCATTTTACTTGCCTGTTTGTTCATGCATCACATGTAAAAACTGCCCAGGTCCCTCATAGAGCTAGTCATAGAGCTGTTTTACAAAGTTCATGATTGTTTCCAAATACTGGGAGCATGTTCAAAATAAAATGACTGGTCTTGAGTTGTATTAACCTGGAAATCAGCTTAAAATGTGATAATGCAAAATCAAATAAACTTGTAAAAATGTGCCAATTCTTGAATCTCCACCGCAAGGCAATTGCAGCGAGCCCATCAAAAACATTCTCTGTTTGGTGTAATATATACACAACACATTTTATTGTAATAAATTACCTTAAAGTTAAACTAAAGCATACAAAGATGATTAGAGGACTGAAGGCTTAAAAAAAAAAAAAAAAGAACAGTTGCAGGAATTGGGTATGTCTAGTTTAATGAAAAGAAGGCTTTAGGGGTGACATGACAGCAGTATTCCACTGTTTGAGGGACTGTCAGAAAGAAGAGGGTTAAAGCACCTGAGGGCAGGATAAGAAGCAATGGGTGGAAATTAATCAAGGAGAGAACCAACCTAGAACTAAGGAGAAATTTCCTGACAGAACAATTAATCAGTTACCTGTAGAAGTTTACATGGTCCAACACTGGAGGTTTTTAACCAGATTGGACAACCATTTGTCTGAAATGGTAGTAGTTTCCTGCTTGAGCAGGAAGGGTTGGACTAGACCTCCAAAGTCCCTCCCAACTCTTGTTATTCTAGTATTAAAAGCAACTTTTCCTGGATTACCAGGATAGGGCATTCAGGTTAATGATTCAAAAGATTACATAACAAACAATACCAATTTCAACTTTTCATAAAAGGTTTCTTGGTTAAAAAACAAATAAACCTTTGTGTCTTAGCTTTGTTGAGCATTTTTCTCATTATATAAAAGAACCACCTCGCTGCTCTGGAAGAAGAATCTGCTCTGCAGCAATGGATTGCCAATAGGCTGCTTGTAACTGGACAATCGAATTGGAATATTGATAAAAGACCTGAATAATATCGTCAAACTGCACTGCTGGTTATAGTCTTATTTATATTCTTTTTTAGTTATGATTGTCAATTGTTATTCTATAGATAGTGGAGGAGGGGTCTTTACACTTCCCTTTGGTAACTGAAGCGTTCAAGCTATTTGAGGAACAAAGCGTGTCACGCTGTTCCCGACGTGCTCTAAAGATACGTTTCCCTAAACACGTCTTTTTCTACCACTTACCGCTAAAGTAACGGAAGGGGGAGTTACTCCGAAGTTCCCCCGTCTGCGGGCTCCCTCTTTCTGGTAACTCTCCCTCTGGTAACTCTCCCTCTCCCTCTGGTAACTGAAGCGTTCAAGCTATTTGAGGAACAAAGCGTGTCACGCTGCTCCCGAAGTGCTCTAAAGATACGTTTCCCTAAACACGTGTCTTTTTCTACCACTCACGTTTGCTAAAGTAACGGAAGGGGGAGTTACTCCGAAGTTCCCCCGTCTGCGGGCTCCCTCTGTCTTACCCGTCCAGCCGGCTGCCGGGGCCGAGCGTGCAGGATTCGTCCTCCGCCTGTGGCGCTAGAGTCCCCGCCCCAGACCAGAAAAAGGGCCGAAGGGAGCAAGCGTCACCATGGCGGCCACCCGGCTACCCCCCACGGCCTTAAGCCTGAAGCAGGTAGGGAAGAGACCGCGGCCAGGGCGGAGGCAGCTCGGCCTCCTCTCGGTCTTTGCGGCCGCCTCGCTCCCGAATATCTGCCAAAGCAGCCTTTGTGTTTGGCCGAGGCGCCGGCAGGAACTTGGCCGAGCCTCAAGTAGAAAAAGCTCCGCTGCAATCCGAGAGTCTTCAGAAGGAGGCTCCGGGCCTGGAAGCCTCCACAGGGAAGGAAGCTTAGCATTGCTGCAGCAGCCTCCTGGCAAGCGCCCCGATTTTGACCGGAAACTTAATTCCGGTCATTATTAGGCACCCCAGGAATTACAGGCAGGTCGTCTGCTCGGTCCTCAGTCGCGTTTGGCCACGGGCCTTTTTCTGATTCGGCTTCTTCCTTTCCGAAACATGCACGCTCCTCTGTGACCACTGGACATGGCACTCTATGGCTATTTTGGCCTGGCCTGAATTGAGCCTGCACACTGGATCCACAGAATACAGTCAAAAAAATAAAAACGATAGTAGCGATTATATACTCAAAGCTCCCTTTGATGAAAGTCGTGAAGACTGATATAAATATTCCATAAAGTCACCTCTGTGTGGATCTCCATACAACCATAGCCCATTCAGATGGACAGGTCAGGCAGATGCACAGAATTTACAAATAAATAAGTTGACATAAAATTAACATAGGAGATAGAAGTAAAATATGTGAAGTATTCATGTTTAACTAAATGAATTTAATTTTAAAGAGGGCAGGTAATTGTAAATTTGATAGTTGAGAGAAACAGGTGGGTTCATGATAACAGTATCCTTTCAAACCCTCAAGGCCACTCTTATGCTACTGCTGAATTTGTTCAGCTTATTGTAAGTGAATTGTTCCGTTTTTTGCGGAAAGAACAAATGGCAAGAGTTTTGACTTATGACAAATGAGAGATCCATTCTTTGTTTTCTATGATGATCTGCAGTTCCTCAGAAGACAGCAGGTTCTTCAGTTATACAGAAAAATCCTCAGGACCATTCGTCAGATCCCCAATGAAGCAGATCGTCGCTACATGAGAGACTGGGCGAGAGAAGATTTCAAAAGGAATAAAGAGGCTACAGATGAGGCAAGAGAATTCTCAAAATGTGATAGACTTGAACATTACAGCTAGTAGCTGGGCCTGAACCTCTGCCATACAGCTTTGCTTAGAGCATTAGATAGGGATTGGAAAATGCATTATGGGTGCTATGCAATGTCAATCAAACATCAAGTCAAATATTTTGGAATATTAATTCCCATTAAAAGAAGAATTTCCAAAGCTAGTTATGGTAAAGAAAAAGTGATTTCATATTTACATTCTTTTTCTGGGTTTCCAAGAGCTATTAGCTGGAGCCTGATGAAATAGCATATATATTTTGAATTTAAGAATTCTGATACTTTGAATTTAAGAATTCTGAGTCCAGGAATTAATTTCAAGTAAGAGAAGTGAGCAAAGTAAATACTATTTAGTATTCTGTCTATGGAAAGGAGAATAATTTAAATCATTGCCTTGCTGAATAATGCTTCCGAAATTGAATAGTTGTTCTGGTGAAGAAGAAAAGCCATATTTTCATGATAGTTTTTTATTTCTTCTTTTTTTGCTTTAAGCTGCCACTTCTTCTGAGATGGCTGCTCATATAAATTTGACAAATATACTTGTTTAAATTACTTTGCCTACTAAGTATAACGTTTTTGTTTTATAGGATGCAATTAAGATGATGATCACTCATGGCAACCTACAGCTTCAGGAGCTTGAGAGAACACTAACATTGGCAAAATCCTAGGCTTAATTCTGCTTACAAGTCAAAACAATTTTTATTGTAGCTAACAGCAAAGACATTAAGTGGGAAGAGCCCTGCTGATAATCCAAAGATGTCCTGTGTACACTTTCTCAAAAGTTAGATGGAAGACCTGATGAATATTCTTTGTCATAGTATAAATGCCATATGCCTGAAAATTAAGGTGCAATAAGAATAAAAAGACAAGCATGGGATAAAAATAAAAGAAACAAAAGGTGGCTGGTAGTGGGTGTGTAGAAAACTTGGATCTACCAAAATCTTGAGCTCCTATGGAAATCTAGCCCACAGCACTCTGTCTGTTACCCTGCTGGTCAATTTAAGGTATATATTCATAATACAACTTAAATAAGAGCTAATAAATATTCACACTGAATTGTAGATTGATGTAAGCAACACAAGAAGAAATGTAAGAGCAAGAGACGGCAGAGTATGATGGTTGCATCTCTACAATCAACTGGCATAAATGTAAGACAGCTGCAGCATCCTGGGGTCAGGGATCATAATTTGCAACTTTCTGTGCCAGCTTCCAACATATGAAGTCAGCTGGATCCACTTAATTGCACGATTCAATTAACCGCCATGGCAAAAAAAAACATTGTAACATTGGCACAACAGCAACTTGCTTCGCAACAGAAATTGTGGTCCCAGTTGTCGTAAGTTGAGGATTACCTGTAGTCAACTATATTACCCTTATTCTTGGCTGCACATCAGTCAGCTTTTTAGCATGAGAAGAGGAGCGCAAAGCCTATTTTCAATCCCTTGCTACACCTTCCCAATGAGTAACAGCAAGTCTCCCAAGTCAGCACTGCAACTGAACAATCTGGTCATCACGATCCTCTCCAGAAACTGCAACAATTTCCCATATATAAAATTGTTAGGGCTGGGAGTACTTGGAATTCACAAAGTCCTGTACAATATAAAACAGGTGTCAAAGTCGCATAGTCATGTTGCTGACATGGGCATGGCCAGCACGTGACACATCTGGCCTATAGGCCATGAGTTTGACTGCCCTGATATAGAAGAATGTAATAGTAATTCTAATGTTGACCACTGTTTGCAATTTTCAAAATTCAACATAATTATTATGGCTAAGACCTAGGTTCTAGTCCACCATCAGCCATAGAAGCTCAATGGATGATTTTAAACCAATTGCTTTCAATTCAACCTTCTTCACAGGGTTATTACTTGTACCATTCTTGTTCAGTGTTCAGATAACCAGTGCCCCAAAACATACCCAGTGTTTAGCTCACACTATAATAAAAATACCATGCTCAATACTATAAAGTGCTCGAACTTAAAAAATGTTTAATATGTAATAAAACGGTTTATTATAAAATAATAAAACTTTAAAGAATTAACAAAATGGCACAGGGACTGAAAAACAAGAATAGACGTTCAATCACTCACACCCAGTAGTGTACCTGAAGGGCACTGATAGGTAACAAACACATTCTACCCAGAATTAGTATCACAACTAGCACTATTTAGAGCTAAAACAACATTTTGCCCATCAATGAAGTGTTGGCTTAGGAAAACATGTTTTCCTCGAATAATTTCGTGGATACTTCATCATCTTTAAAGGCATGTTCAATATGAGTGAAATTGTTCATAAGTGTCCCCGGCCCTAAAATTGCTTCAGTGGAGTTTGTGAAAACAGCAATGGGCCCTTTTCTTGAGCCATACAAGGGCTAGTTTTCCTTCTGCATTTTAGTCCTTAGCTTCTGCAGTTCCTCTTCTAAACTTTTAATGTGTTCTTTAAGGACCACTTTATCTTCCTGAGCTTTCTGGTCAGCTTGGCAACGAGCTTCTTCTATCTTTCTCTCATACCACTTCTCCATCTGACTTGACACAGCCTCAAAGAAGTACTGGGTAATTTCCAAAGCTTGAGATGTGCCTGCCAGCTGAGGACTGCCCTCCTTTCCTTCAGTGGCAGAAGGTGGGGGCTGACCAGATGGAGCTTCTCCTGGTTGGTGGGACCTGTGCTTCAACTGACCACTTTTACTTGGTTTCTTGGTTTGAGTCCCTTTGTCTATCAAGCAGCCGCTCTGTGATTCTGCCTTTGTACGTTCAGAAGCCTGCAAAACAGTTTGTACTTTTACATGCCTTAGTCTGGAAACAGAGTGTTCCACTCCTGGTGGTTCTTGCTGCAATCTGCTTGCTTTATCCTTTGGCCTAACCACTTGGGGAGATGCTGCAGAAGGAGGAAGGACAGCACCACCCACTGACTGTTGCTCTGTTCCTGTAAACCGAAAGATAACAAATAATTATAAGTGCTTGGAGTTAGGGAAGCTTCAGAAAGGCCCAAGCCAAACAGGAGAATTGGAATCATAGCCCCAATACAGGATGGCAATTGATAAGATCAAACTTCCTTAATGCAGTTTTGATCCAAGGTTATGAGAAAAGAAGAGAAGAGAAGAGAATTCTTTATTGGCCAAGTATGATTGGACACACAAGGAATTTGTCTTGCTGCAATAATAATTCCCTGTGTCTTATTAAAGATAATTGGAATAATGATTGAAATCTTTTGAAATCTGTTTATTTGTAACAAATGAGATCTTAGGAGACTGGTGACATGTTGAATTGCTTGCTTGCTTGTTTGAATATTTATGTATGCAATTTCTAGGCTGCCTGACACCCAATGACACTGAACAGCTTATAATTTTTTTAAGGAATTGGCACTTGCAACATTAGAATTGCAGAATGATGGCCATGGCTTTAAATTATTGTGGACTCCTGCTCTTAACAGTAGCACAGTTTTTCTTCTATGGTAGTGAAGAAGGCTTTAATCATACCAGAGTCAAAAGAAGCAAGCTGCCTAGTATCAAAAAAAAAAATAGAGACTGAAATTTAGATTGACACTACAGGTGCAGCAGATTAACATAGATATCCAACTGAAAATCGCTGAAATAGGAAAACAAACATACCTGATATGCTATCTTGCTGAACCACGAAACACTGCTTTCCAAAGCTCTGCTCTGTGATTGGCATTCTACTCCGTTCTGTATCTTCTGAGAGGCTCACAATGCCAGAATGATGATGGGATCCATTTGATTGTGGTGGGGTTTGGCTTGTTTTACAGTCATTTGTAGTGTGGAGGTTTTCTGTATCCAAAGTCTCTGAGAGAGACTCAGATGTGGACAGAGTGGATTTTGGTCTCGAAGATCTAGAATCTCCAGAGAGCTTCATTTCTAGATTCTGAATTTTTAGCAGGCACCAAGCTTTCAATTCACCCACCAAAGACAGCTGCAAGAAGAATCCACACATCTATCAGAGTGCATCAGTATCTCTCTCAATTCTCAGCCACTCTTATAATTTTGTACCAATGTACTTTTGAATAAAAAATATTTGCTGAAATATTCAACAAAATCAAAACTTTGGCATTTCAACTTATAACAATGAGTTACATTGACTACAAAAGAGTCCATAGAATCTGCAATTAGTTATGAGGTAAGGAGAAGTCCTCCTAATTCTGAGTTGGGGAAGGAGAGCAGGCCCCTCGACCCTTTCCAAAATGGTATCTGCTCCTAGGATGGAACCATGCAGCCTTTAGGGAGGTAAAGGGGCAGATAGGCTTGCTCTCCTTTCCCACATGCTCTCCAGAGCTTCTGAGAGAGTTACAGAAGGTGAGGGAATGGGACAACTTGCCACAGCCAACTCACTGCAGCCAGCTCACCGCGGCCAACTCACCACAGCCAACTCGCCATGGGCAGTTTGGCGCAGGACAACTCGCCACAGCCAACTCACTGTGAGACAACTCATTGTGGGACAATTTAACAAATTATTGTAATTTTTGCCATTTACATTTCATTAAGTCAAGGACTATCTTTAGAAGACAAGTGTATTCCATCCCTAATAATCAAGAATATAATGCATTTTATTAAAATGTTTGATGATAAATATACTTTTTCAACAGCAAGAAGAAAAGACACACTGAGAAAAATGATCAAAAATGATGTTGAGATGCTTTGATTTCAGCAATCTAATTTAACTCTGAATGCTCAGAATAAAAAGTTTCCACTATAACCAGAATTGCTTTGTTCCTTTCAAAAATTTGTAATTCCTTTCATTATTTCCCATATGAACGATTAATAAATCCCTCCTCATTTCACATAATTGATTTCACAAGTAATTTTCAAAATAGTTTCCCAGGAAATAATCTTCTATGTATTACATATGCCTAGATGATCTCTAAGCAGCCATACCACTGGTCTGAGTGGATGTACCTAACTCTGCTTTATCATGTCACAAAGGGCAGCTTCTATTTTTATTGAAGTTCCTCTTCCCTAAAGCTGCACAAGCTTATTGTGTGTTCATTGCAACAAATGCAGGAACCTACCTGGCGTTTTTCCCCTTCATTTCTTTCCAACTCCGTGTGCTGAAGACGATGAAGACACTCCACCCTTTCTGCTGACAGCCTCTCTGCCATTAATTTGTCTAAAACACGGAGCTGTGATGGAACCAAAAGGTTCATTCAGAAATGGTATCGCTGCATTCATTTACTAGATCTTGTACTTCAAACAATTAGATCAATAAATCTGAAAAGCGCACTTTCAGTGAAGTAGTGTGACTAAAAAGAGTTCAGCAAAAACTGTTTCAAATGTATTTTAGCTACAGGTGTACCCACAGAGTAAATAAAAATAATAATAAGAATGTATTTGTTTTCTTTCAATAATTTCAATTCAATAATTGAGGATGTCTACTACAGATAGTATCCCTTACATAGGGACGTTCTTTTATATAACTGGGTTTACATATCATGCTAAGCCATAATATGATTTCTTTTTTAGCCCAAATGTGTGAATCCAGCTAGCTTGGTTTATTCAGTAAGCTTTGTTTAAAACTTAGCTTTATCATAGGTATGAACTGGGCCAATTTCTTTGCAAGTCTTATATAGGTAGTCCTCATTTAACAACCACAATTGAAACTGACAGCTCTGCCACTATGATTTCTCACTAAGTGAAGCACTCATTAAGCAAAAAACTGTGAACATAGCTATGTTTTCCTTTCTTTCTCCCTTCCTCCCTCACCCAGCCTTTGGAATGCTCACCCTGGCACTCTAGATATCCAACTCAAGACTGATAAGACTAAATCCAACCAGTTTCACACCTTCAATTTTGCCTCGCCCTTTGGATTGCAATGGCCTTCCAGAACTAGTAAAAACTGATTTCTCCAGAAGGATTTTGGGGGTATTACCAAAGTTATGTGTACTCACGCTCATAAAGGAAGTGATTTCAAAGACAGCAAGCAAACACACAATGTAGAATATATATTGAAAGCAATGCACTGGGCTGGCAGTTGTGAGTACACCTTACAAACAGCCCAGTGTATTTCTCATTGTGTGCCTACTTATTCTCTTGTAATCTCCTCCTCTACAATCTCTCCACTCTAAAAGGGAAGGGAAAAAAAACCCAACAAATCAGCATTGAACAATGTGTATTGACTGTAACGGTGATTATGTGACTGAGGGATACTACAAAGGATGTAAGTGTGGATATTGGTTGTAACATTCAGTACTGTTGTAGCTTCCAATGGTTGTTAAATGATGGACTTGGTATCAATGACTACCTTTATTGCAGGGGTGGGATTCAAATTTTTCAACAACCAGTTCTGGGTGTGGCTTAGGTGGTGGGCATGGCTTGGTGGTCATGTGACTTGGGTGGAGGTGGCTTGGTAGTCATGTTATTGGCTGGGCATGGCCAACTCTACATCACTCACATCGAGGCACGCATCTCCTTGCCTGGCCTCTCATGGCTGTGGGGATGCTGCAACAGTCGTAAGTGTGAAAAATGGTCATAAGTCACTTTTTTCAGTGCCATTGTAACTTTGAATGGTCACTCCACACAAGCAAAGTACCAGCAAAGGAGGGGGAAAAAAACTCCAGAGAGGAAGTCTAGTCCTGCCAAGAATGTAATAAGGGTTAACAGAGAGGCAGTTTCTGTAAGCAACACCAGAATGTTTCCTTCCTGCCTTCTTTACAAGATTAGGCTAGTAATTTCTTTTAACAACCAGTTCTCCGAACTGCTTAGAATGTTAACAACCGGTTCTAGCGAATAGGTGCGAACTGGTAGAATCCCACCCCTGCTTTATTGGTTTGGCTTTCATGGCCGGTATCAGTTGGGTAGTGTTTAGTGGCTATGGCCTAACATCAAGAAATTTGTTGCCTACCCTTAGACTATGATCACCAAATCCTGAAGCCAGCAGTGCTCTTTCTAAACGTGCCGTGTAATAATGAGAGCTTTAAGACATAAGACAGGAAGATAAAACATTGGCTTGCCTATTGCTGGTGCTTCTTCAGCGAAGACAGCAGAAAATAATTTCCACATTGTGGCAACCATATCAGATAAAACAGCTTTGCTGTCATATCACACAATGATAATAGTCAACCAAGTGAATTTTGCTGCATCTGTTTTCCTCATAAATCCCACATTTTGAGACACATTGCAACCCTTAATTCTTCCTTACCTGATGTTGTGTTTTATTTTCCATCTGTCCTAATTTGCTGTTCATCTTATCTTGCACTGCTACTAATTCAGCTTTTATTTCTTCCATAGCAGCTACCAGCTGGTTCTCTACTTTATGTATTAGAGGTTCACAACGACATCCGTTTATAGGTGCCTACCGGAAATGACCACATACACATACACATAAACATCTTTCTCTGAACAAATATATTTTGCTAATATAGCAAAGACCATCACATAAGATAGCACTGTATTGGGGCCTACTGAAAGCAAATTAATGAGAAAAAGGAAACATGTTTGATAAGTTTAAAAATAAATTTGGACTACAATTCCCAGCCAAAATGATTTCCAAGTTTATATTTTACATTTCTGGCATTTATAACACAAGAAATAAAAAAACAACGTGGTACAGTGGTATGATGAAGTTTGTGAACCCTTTGGAACTTAGCCATTTCTTCATGTTTGTTCTGTTTTGGAGTGTTGCATGCTTTATTCTTAGGTTTATTTTTATTGGATAATCATTCCTAGAAGGAATGACTTTGTTACACAATGGTTTTGTAACTTTGTGAATATTGACAGCCCTTTTTCTGAGGTCCATTACATGAGACGCAGAATCAATTGATCAGTGGAAACAACTTGCCTCCAGAAATAGTGAATGCTCCAACATTGCACGTTTTTAAAAAGAGATTGGTCAACCATTTCTCTGAAATGATGCAGGGTTTCCTGCCTGAGCAGAAAGTTGGACTAGAAGATCTCCAAGGTGTCTTCCAACCCTGTTATTCTGTAGTCAACATGCATTAGTTTTTGTAGGGGAAGGACCTCAAACTCATATTTGATGGTCATCTCATTGACTGGAACACCTGACTGAATTATTCCCTTAAGTATGTTTTATTGTGGGGCTTCATATAACTTTTTATAGCAAAGACACTGAAACATGACACTGAAATACTTTTATGGCATCATCTATATAAATCCCTTTATTTATTAAAAGGACTCAGATCAACCTCAGATCAACCATAGGCCACAGTAGTGCAAGATTATGAATAGTTCTATAGAGTTCACATTGTTCTCTCACCCCTTGTATTGTTTTGAAGATACAAAAGTACAGCTAACCGTTTAAATAATTCCATTGATACAAAAGTAAAAATGAATTTGATTTAGAAATACATAACATATATGATACAATATCTATG
Source organism: Hydrophis major (assembly GCA_033807585.1). NCBI lineage: Eukaryota > Metazoa > Chordata > Lepidosauria > Squamata > Elapidae > Hydrophis > Hydrophis major. The sequence continues at coordinate 291,917,566 of CM066328.1, read as the reverse complement.
TACTTAATTGTAACACCTGGGATCTAGCCCTGATGTTCAACGCTGGTGTCTTCCAGACATGTGGGCTTCTGGGAGGTGAAATCAATGCATTTGTAAGTACTGATCTATATTATGCCTTGTTTAAAGAGGGCCAGCAAAACTGTTTTTTTACCCTCAAAAAACAAAAACTTAAAAAAGAAACCTAGAATCAGAAAGTATTAAGGATTCTTACTGGGATTACAAACTTATGTTGCTTACTTACTTCATTGTTCCAAAGTTCTACTTCCAATCAAAATTAAAAAGTAGATTCCAAAATAAGTACCCTCAGTTTCTAATTCTTAAGGAAGCATTGTGGGGCTTCAGGGTTGACTCAGCCTTCTTTTCTTCCGAGGTCGGTAAAATGAGGACCCAGATTGTTGGGGGCAATAGTCTGACTCTGTAAGCTGCTTAGAGAGGGTTGTAAAGCACGGTGAAGTGGTATATAAGTCTAAGTGCTATTGCTATTGTGCTTACTACCAAGAAACAATTCAGGAAGCAAAATAATTCAATCATGAAGGCACATTCATATTCTCCTGATCAAGCCATCTTCTTAAAGCACAAATATAATGACTCCTATAAGTTACAGAACGTCCTTGAAAATCTTTTACTCCTTCACTATCCCAAGCAATACTCTGCTTCTAGATTAATACCTGCATGATTTTTCCATTCTTTCCACGGTACAGAGTATATAATTGATAGGCCCTGAATTCATGGGGTGGTGGTGGAGATGCACAGCAATGCTTGTTTCTGCGTTTTGTCAGGTTTTGCTGTGGACCAGGCAGTATCTGCTGATCCGCTGAGGGCAAAGGATCGGAAAGTGCCAATACCTAATTTTTAAGGGAATGAAGAAACAGCATTTTTATCAGCAAACAAAACAATTGGGCTCTTTTTAAAAAAAAACAAAAACTTTTTTTACTTTTGTTAGTTACATTTTAAAACATTCTGTGCTCATCATCAGTTGACTCCCAGAAGGAGTCCAACAAAACAGAAAATATGTTTTGGTCTGAATCTAGAGTTCACAGCCAAAACTAAACCCAGAATGTTTTGGTGGTTCTGGATTCCAGATGGAGTTATTTTTAAGACAACATATCCTACTACCATGTGATTCATCTCAGAGGTTCCTTTGCCTCATCCCTTAATTTCCATCACCAAGGTCTCAGCATGAAATCTCCCATCAACCCACCTGATCGCTTCATCTTTATCACTATCTTCCCTTCCTTCTTCCTCTCCAGCTTCTCTGTCACTACCACTGTTGTTCTTGGCGTTCCCCCCATTCTTGCTGTCACAAACACACCTGCCAAACTATTTCTGCCTAAAACAACCATATTTCATTCTCAGCATGAAACAAAACAGCTCTGCTTTGTTCTTTCTATGAAGCAAAAAATCCAAATTATATCTGACTTAATTTGGAGCTGGATCATCCCAAATACCAACTGCATTTGCACAATCTTAATTCACAGCCTGCATCCAAATTTCTATTTGCAATGTATTTTCATTGATTTGGAAAAATGTGCTTGAAATAATTGTTAGCTGACCAACTTGTGCCTATACAGCAGGGGCAGCAAACTCAGGCCCTGTAGGCCGCATCCAGCCCATGGGTTGCTTAGATCTGGCCTGCAAGGCCACCCTGGAAACTGGCCCGTAGTGCTTCTGCCAGTGAAAATGGAGCTCAGGAGGACGGTCCTCCTGACCTCCATTTTTGCTGGCAGAGTGCTCAAGTCACCACAGGCACTTCTGACATGAGTAATGTCAAACTGGCCATGTCCACCCAGCCTGCTAAGATCAAACATAACTCTGATGTGGCCCTCAATGAAACACCCCTGCTATACAGCCTCCTAAATGCTCTTCACATCTCATAAACCTTTTTACACTGATTTAGACCATTAGATATATTTTTGAGAAATATAAAACTATGGTCAAGTCTAGTAGGATTGAATGCTTTTGGCACAGACTAACAAAAGCATAGGAAAGCAGCACACTGTTGATAGAAGGCGAAAAACACACTGCCACAATCAAAAAATCTTTGTCTCTGGGTTGAGTTCCACATTTTAATACCTTTTCTCCTGGTTTCTTCTTTTTACCCTTCTTCTCTCTTTGCTCTGACAAAGGCAATTGGCTTTCATTTTTCAAGTCACCTCTCCCCTGAGCAGGATCACTGCTGTGGGTGTCTTCAGCAGCAGAAGCACTATCCTGTTCCAAATACAAGCACATCCAGGCATGAACAAAATGGACTTCCATTTTTCCTTTCAAGTTTTATGGCTGGCCCTGATCCTGGTACTGCACAAATTCCAGGCAGAGGACCAGCAACGAGAGGCAGCACTCAAGCTCACTATTATAAGTACTAACAGTTGGTTCCAGGTGCTTATGACACAACAGACACACCCATAGCAAATTCATATAGTTTCAACAAGTGGAGTCTTTCAGTTTCGTACTGCTTTCCTTCCCTCGTAAATACAAATAAGTAACTGTACCTTGCTTTGCACCACTTCATCACGTGGCACGGATTGAGCACGTCTTTCCTCTTTAAGTCTCTCCCTTTTCTTCCTCAGGCTCCTTCCACGATTAAAATGTGAAATCTGGATTCAGCAAAGTTTTCATGAATGACAGAACTAGAACCAAAGTTAGTTATGCTTTAAAGACTCGCTAAACCTAAACTAACTTAAGACGACTACAGCCAAGTTAAATCCTATTGAATTTTAATACCTCACCTAATCAATTAGTCATTTACCATGTTTCCTCAAAAATAAGACCTGTTTTATATTTTTTTGCCACCAAAAAAAGGCACCAGGCCTTATTTTCAGGGGATGTCCTCCACTGACTAACCTCACTTGTGCATGTCGCCCCCCAGCCTCCTTTTCACTGTCAGAGGCCTTCTGCAGCCGGCAAGGCTTTCCTGAAGCTTTGTTATCAGCTACAGAGGCCTTCAGGAAAGCCTTGCCAGCCTTGCTGGCTGCAGAAGAAATGGGCCAGCAAGGCAGGTGTCAGGGTGTACGAGGCCTGGCTACAACTGTCCAAAGTAGTAGGACAGCTCCACCCCCATCCCCATTCTAGCTTAATTTTTATCTGTGCACTCTGGAGTGGGCAGGATCTTAATTAGGGCCTATATTGGGGGTAGGGCTTATATTGGGCGCACATATAAAAATCAAGCTAGGACTTATTTTCAGAGTAGGTCATATTTTCGAGGAAACAAGGTTTCTGTCATCAAGTTTGAATCCAATCCATTATTGCTTTATTACAGGCATTCCTCAAGACTGTCCATCATGTCTGGAACTCATGACGGTTGTAGATCAGATGATCCACATAACTGACCTGATTTTACTACCTTTTTTTTCAGTGGTCGTTAAATTAATCACCACCATCATTAAACAAATGCAGTGGTTGTTAAGCAAACCAGTTAACTTACTGTGGGTGCAGTTTTGCTGAAAATCAGAAGTAAATATTGAAATACTTCTGAATACTTCTGAAAGTTAGGAGTAAATACTGGATTTTGGCAGAAACATATTAAAACAAGGTGTGACAGTGGGACCCTGCAAACAGCTTTAAATGCAGCTCAGCTGTCAAGTGCTACCATGTGAATCCAGGTTGTAAGTAGTCCCAGGGAGGTCCATTGTAACTTCAAATGGTCACTAAGCGACCTGTTTTTAAGCCAAGGACTACCTGTAATAAGTTTAAACTCTGTTGTTTATTGAAAGTAGAAGAAGGAAAATGGACTGCATGGAGAATGCAATGTTCAACCAGTTACATAAATGGCTATGGAGCAAGATGGAGAATGTAAGCTAGGCTCTGCCTAGCAACACAATATTTAGAATTGATTTCTCTGTATATCAGTTTAAGCTGGGTCCAGAACTTACTCTGGTCCTGATTAAAAGTAGATCCATTGGACTATTAAGTTAGTTATGTCTATTAAGGCCCTTTCAATGAATCTGGGTCAGAGAGTGAATACAAATCAAACCCAAACTCAGGTAATATGTCAACAAGATCTAGTACTCATCATTACATTTTTATAAGAAACATTTACTTCCAAGTATTTTTGTGAAATTAAGTTTCCAATTCAGCCATGGTGCGTGATGTACCTGAGGGGCTTTAGTAAGTAGAAGAGCAGCTTCAGGATTGTTGTGTTCCCGGGCAACTTCTAGAGGGGTCTGGCCAGCCTGTAATAGAAAGTTGGTTTATGTTCCTCCAAAGCCATTAAGAAGTTCAGAAAGCCTGGACAATTTTTTAAACAGGTGATCCATCGCTTAAAGTGAAAGCGATGGATAGATACCAGGTTTTGTTTTTTGTTTTTTTTTTAATTCCCCAGTTTAGTCTAGTCTTGAGAAAGGCTTGGGAGTTTTTGTTACCCTTTTCTGACTCTGCTTAGCTTATCAAGATTAGCCAAAGTCAACCAAGAGCTGCCAGCTACGGTGATTATATTTATAACACTTATCCTAATTTATGAGCCTGCAGTACATGTAGTCCTCGACATATGACTACAATTGAGCCCAAAATTTCTATTGCTAAGCAAGATATTTGTTATTTCCCCCATTTTGCAACCTTTCTTGCCACAGTTGTTAAGTGAATCATTGCAGATGTTAAATTAATAACATGGTTGTTAAGTGAATCTGGCTTCCCCACTGACTTTGCTTGTCAAAAGGTCACAAAAGGGGATCACATGACATCGGGTCACTGCTTCCATTCGTAAGTATGAGTCAGTTCCCAAGGATCCAAAGTTTGATCACATGACCATGGGGGAATGCAGTAATGTTGCAAGTGTGGAAAACAGTTATAAGTCACTTTTTCCCCAATGATGTTGTAACTTCAAATGGTCATTAAAGTCAATGTTGTAAGTCAATGACTACCTGTATGACCTTATTAGGTGCTCATAGTCTTCCTGTTGCCCATAGCAACATTTCAATCAGTATTTAAAAGAAATAGAACAGTAACACACAAAAAACTTCCACACTTACGTTGTTAACTACTGTCCCATCAGCTCCAGCTTCCAAGAGCAATTTTGCCACTTTCTTATGATTCAATGCAGCAGCAACATGAAGAGCTGTATCTCCAGCCTAAAAGTTACAAAATCAGAATGCCCTGTTCATCATGACCTTGATTTTCACATGCAGCCCTGGTCTGTCAGTCTGTCGGACTGTCTGTCTGTCCATCCTTCCCTCCCTCCATCTCTTCATCTCTATCTCTCTCTCATTCGTCTCTCTCCCTCTCTCTCTTTCTGTGTATGTGTGAGACAGAGAAAAGGAGGGGAGAGAGAGAGGGGGAGAGATAAAAGCAGATTCTTCTCTATGCCAGCTTTTAGGCCTATCACATTTTAGCAACCAATAAATGACTGCAACAAGTGGAAACTGCAATCAAAACCTATTGGAAAACCTTTTAAACATTCAGTTTGCTCAATATCACCTTGGACTCCAGTTGGGGCTTTTGCTATATTCCCCAAAGTCCAAACAGTTTCCACAGCCATTCAGATTGATTTCTAAAAATGTATTGCTTGGCAATATCACATGAGCATTCATAGGCTCTGGATAAGGATTTGTTGCTTTCTTTCTCTGTTTTTCATTGTACCTGACAATGTTCCACCAGGGCATTTTTCATAGGAGCAGAAGAGAGTGGAATCCACTGTGCAGTGCCCAATGACATAGATATGATCTGTTACAATAATTCTACAGCCCCAGGGTAACACTGTAATATACGAAAATATCAGCCAAAGGGATTCCATCGTCAGTGAAATTTATTACATCTTGGCAGAGCGATTATTTTCACATGTTTGGTTTTGTTTCTATAACATTCTCACAAAAGAAAATGTTGCGGCACGAATTGTACATAATAGCCAGAATTATACCTAATAACTTTGTACTTTGTAAGCAAAACTGCACGACTGGAAATAACCCAAATTATTGGGTTATTTTCTAATTATTTGAAATCCCTACAGTAAAATCCTGACATAATAGATCAGCTGGGAAGGAGTACCTGTTAATGGTATTACATTTACATTTACACATAATATTCATAAAATATACTGCATACTGGTGGATAATATTAATAAAATATATTGTATAAAACAAATTCCTTTAAGGTTAGTATGTTTTATGTAAATTTTCATACAATGCAAATTACAAAAACGTATGTAAATTGGGGGAATCTACCAAACCACAGACATTCCTATTATTTGGGTATGAAATCTAAGTCAGGTTTTTTTTTCCTACTGCTTTCAAAGTCTGCAGACTCCATAGAGTTGAATTATTAGTATGCCGTCGTTTGTTTATTTTACATGACCAAAAAGTTCATTTTAAAGTATAAATGCCATGACAAACTTCCAGTGTAGCCAACAGAAGATGCCCAATTTCGTCAAGGCCATTCTGAACACCAAAAGAATATCTTGGACACAACAATAAGTTCCTAATAAATACTTACTTTAATTGCTTTCTATCAGTCGTGGGATTCAAAAAATTTTTTACTATCGGTTCTGTGGGTATGGCTTGGTGGGCGTGGTGGGGAAGGATACTGTAAAATCTCCATTCCCACCCCACTCTTGGGGTAAGGTTACCACCAGTTCTCCAAACCACTCAAAATTTCCGCTACCGGTTCTCCAGAACTGGTCAGAACCTGCTGAATACCACTTTTGCTTTCTATGAGATCCAGAGTGCTGCAACCTCTATCCCAGTCCTGAGTATCAGAATACATGTGAAAAGCCAACAGCAAATGAAACATGGGCATCAAAGTGCATGCACTGACCTGATTCTTTTCATGGACGGAAGAGAAAGCAGTGAGGAGCAACCTAATGATGGGTAAGTGATTGTAACGAGCAGCAACATGCAGACAGGTGTCTCCTGCCTAAAAATAAAGGGGAGGAGCTAAGCAAATCCAGTTCAAAAAAGAAAGCTTCAGCTAATGAGATGTCCCATCTTAAAGCAACATATACATTCCCTGGGAGGCTCTAAACCAACATGCACAAAATATTGAGCACTATATTATTCAGCTTATGACAAGGACGGGAATTGAGAGTTCTTATCCTCAGATGTCAATAACTTGATAGCTACGCTCTTATTATAGCATACTTGCTTATATTTTACTAATCACAATCAAGCCACCTGACACCTTAATGCTCCTTTTATGAGGGATCCCTGGTGTTATCTGAGCTTGGTTGTTTTCTTACAAATACTCTCCTTTATTGATGCTTTTATGCTCAGCATACCAAAGCAGAACTTTAAATTTTCACCCAATCCACAACTGAAAAATGTGTTATTTGACTCCATTCAATTGATGATTCATTTGTGATGCTCGTTCCAAGAGAATAAGCTCATAATTGGCATATGTTCTTTTGGAATGGCTCCACTAAAATCTTAAATGCATATTTAAATGACTCATGTCTAATACCAACTTAATTGCAGTTATACAGAAAATGAAACAATGAACGGATCACAACGCAGAGACTGAATGAGGATTCTGAAACATCTGTATTTGAATATTCAAAACAGTCAATACATTTGGTTTAATAGCATTTATTTTTTTAAGAAACACAGTATATTTGATAATACTCACATTGTTTTTGATATCAGTCCGAGAGCCTCCAAGCAATAGAACTCGCACACTTTCAGAATGATTGTTTTGGCAGGCCAAATGCAAAGGAGTATTACCTGCCTTAAGAAAGAAGGAAGGGAACACACTAATCATCATTAGAAAAACAAGTATGGATTTTTTTTAAAAAAGTGGTATTTCTATTTGGGGAGGAAAAAATGAATATGAATGCTATTTAGTTAGAATTTGCTTTAGGAAAAAAATATTTTTCCCAGTAAATGGCTCAATTGAGAAATAAGGTAAGGATGTAGTTGTTATTTAATGTATAACTACATACATGTGTATTTGTGTGTTATGCATGTATGGATAGAAATATACTTTCTTCTGAGAGTAGGAACAAAATTTCATTTATAATGTGGGCCAGTGTGCTCACAGTAAAAAATTACAATAAAGGTCTCTCTCTCTTTCTCTCTCTCTCTCTCTCTTCCTCCCTCCCTCTGTAAGGATTACTTGGAATATTAATTGGTGGATGAAGACATGAATGTGAACAGGTGTATAGGCAAACAACACTATGCTGTTGCTGTGAAGATTAGATAAACTGTATAATGCAATGAATGATGATAAAAATGGTGATCTTCATTTTTCTTATTAGAATCGAAGTTGATAAATTAAAAATAATGGGATGTAGATACTTACATTTCATATATGGTATTCAGCTTTGTTCGGGTATTTTCCCACGTCATTATAGTTGTGCTTTTAAAGTTGTAGCAACGTTTTGGCAGAATCTCATCTGCCATCATCAGGCTTCTGTATTGTGTTCGTCTGTGAGTCAGACTTTCACAGCCGTTTGAGTTTTAAATTTGGGGCTAGCCTACTGCTGTGCCAGAATGGTTTTTTCTTCATCCTGATTGGTTGGGAATCTTGGTCTGTGTTTATTGGTCTTGGAGTTTGCTGTGTTCTGCTTGATTGGTGTTTCTAATATCTTCTGCCTGTTTTGTGCCTTTTTTTTTTTTTTGTCTTGATTGGCTGGCAACATTGTGTTCCTGTATTGGAGGCTTTTAGTGTGGTTTGGCTCCGAGTAAATGGACGGCTATCATTTGTTAGGAAGCTAGGTTTCATCTGGGTGCCTGGTTGGGGTGTGTTTGGGCTGGAGGTATTGGGGGGATCTGTTTATGCCCAGGTGTTTGCCTGACTTGTGGTGTGGAGATTTTTTTTGTTTGTGAGTGCAGGCTTCCAAATAATTGACAGTCTGGTGGAATCATCTCTTCTATTCATGCTTTCTGGTCTTTTTTCAATCTCTATGGCTTCTCTGATAATTCTGTGGCTGGAGTTTTCTATAGTGGCTAGGGTTTTGGTGCCATTGAAGTCGATGCTATGACCTGTTGCTTTCATGTGTTGGACTAGTGAGGAAGTGTGTTTCAGCTTTTTTACTGCATTTTTGTGTTCATCCAGGCAGGTACTTATTCTTCTATTGGTCTGTCCAATGTATGTGGCAGGGCATGATGCACAGGGGACTTTGTATATGTCTTGGTTTTCCAGGTCAATTTTATCTTTGGGGTTTCTTAGGATGGCTGCTATTTTTCTGTCTGTTTTGAAGGTAGTCTTGATGTGATGCCTGTGTAGTATCTTACTGATTTTGTCTGTAGTACCTCTTATGTAGGGCAGGGCAGCTGTTCCATAGGTCTGTTCATCTTCTAGGTCTCCATTATGTCTCAGTGTGTTTTTGTGAATCAAGCTGGTGATTTTGCTTTTGTGGAAGCCGTTAGCTGTCAGCACTTTAGTCAGGGTGCATAGTCAGTCTTTATGTGTGTCTTGTCTGCCAGGCGTTTGGTTCTGGCAATTAGTGTTTTGGCCATGGAGTTTATCTGTGCTGGGTGGTGGTGGGATTGGGCGTTGAGGTAGCGGTTGGTGTGTGTTTTCTTCTGGTATATGGTGTGTCCTAGTGTGCCATCTGTTTTTTTGTAGATTAGTACATCTAGGAATGGTAGTTGTTTGTTTGTTTCCGTTTCCATGGTGAACATGATTTTGGGGTGTGTTTAGGTGTGTTAGGAAATGGTTTAGGTTTTCTTGTCCATGGGGCCAAATCACGAATGTGTCATCGATGTATCTTAACCATAGTTTGGGTTTGTGGGTGGCATTAGCTAGGGCTCTGGATTTTTTACTGCATTTTTGTGTTCATCCAGGCAGGTACTTATTCTTCTATTGGTCTGTCCAATGTATGCGGCAGGGCATGATACACAGGAGATTTCATATATGTCTTGGTTTTCCAGGTCAATTTTATCTTTGGGGTTTCATACTATATACATCACTGTCTGCTAGCAAGTATACATAGATACTTTCCCCTTTATTTATGACATAGGACCATTTTCAAGATTTTATCAACAAAGCCCATTTCCAATTATATTAATAATAAGATAAGGCATCAATGCATTATAAGAACAATAAAAAAACCTCTACTTTTCCTGAGCTCCAAAAAAGCACTTGCTTCAAAAGGAGAATAGTTGTATATTAACTATAAGGGTTGGGAGGAAAGGTGAAAGAATAACACTGCCAGAGCTGTTAAATTATATAGAACCTAACAAGATGAATATAATCAAAGCTATAGGACTCAAGTATTGACAATCAATGGAAACTCTGCTTTTAACTGAACAACAGAAACACAATCACAAATGGGACAATAATGCTCCATCAAGAAGGAAATTAATCAAGTCAATTTTCCTTTGCTTTTCTACTTTTTTGCTTAACTCTGATAAATTTATTTTTGTTTGTTCACCATTTCCTTGTCGCCCCAATTCCCATTCCTACTATAATAAATTTCTTCTACCTGGAATGCAATGCTAAAAGTCTTTTCAGCCAAAATGAAATGTAACTGTCTCAGCAATCAAGATAATCTAACTAACACAAAAATGTGTTCATGAAGAACAACTGAGGCACAGTCAATTAAAACAAAAGAAATGTACTACCACTACTCAGAAAACGTCATTGTAAAAAGCAACTGATAAGGAAAATTGATGTCTTATTTATTGGGTGTATTTTGTCAACACTACAAGAATTGAAAAAAAAACTCTTTTTGGTGTGTAGCTCACCTTGTTCCTGGCAAGGGCATTAGCTCCTGCTTTAACAAGCAGCTTAGCTGATTGACTGAATCCATGCCAAGAAGCTTCATGAAGAGCTGTGTTTCCATCCTGGGGAGCAAAACAGAAAAACAGCCATTTTATAGAAATAATTAAGATTATTTATTTTACATGCATTGGGAATCACCACCAAAAAAATGCCACTTGTCAAACCTTGCTATAACAAAGGGATCATTCTAAACACTCTGCCTTGGAGATTGGGCGACTGAACCAGATTATTTCCTATTTTTATTATTATCTGTTCCCAAAAATATGAAATGACAGCTGCCAGTTCTTTGGTTGGCATGGGCCTTCATGCACATCGAGTTCTTCCCAAGAACCTAGGATGTCATAATGTATCAGCGTGGTGTATGTGTGGGTCCAAATAGTGTGGCCTTTTGCAACTGACAGATGGAAATGTTGTCAATGCACAGATTTAATGCACCGATTTTCTAAGTGCTGGCCAAGATTTTTGGATATGGCACTCAGTATGCCAATAACCATGAGATCATTATGGCAGATTTATGCTAGAATCTTTCTATTTCAATTTTCAGGTCTGTTGTTGTTGTTGTTGTTGCTGTTGTTGTTGTTGTTGCTGTTGTTGTTGTTGTTGCTGTTGTTGCTGTTGTTGTTGTTGTTGTTGTTGTTGTTGTTGCTGTTGTTGTTGTTGTTGCTGTTGTTGTTGTTGTTGTTGCTGTTGTTGCTGTTGTTGTTGTTGTTGTTGTTGTTGTTATTATTATTATTATTATTATTATTATTATTATTATTATTATTATTTCTACTGCTACTATTCTTCTCCTCTTAGTAGAAGCTCCTTGCTTCTTGATGTCTATGGAGATTCTCAGTCATCCAGGTCATGGTTGTCCCAAAGGTGCATTTTTCTTTTTTCAAGAGGCAACTGGACTTTCTAGTTTTTCTTTGAAGACATTTGCCTTCTTATCCAAGAAGCTTCTTCAGCTCTGACTGGATGGTGGGGAATTGCTGCTTGCTTTTTAAAGAAAGCCATACAATTGGATAACCAAACTTGGCAATACGCTACTAACATTTGATGGCACAATCTTGGATGGAACACCAAAAGCCACAAAAAAGAGGACCTTGGCTGAAATTGTTACCTTGTCTTGCCTGTCCAGGGCACACCCTTCATGGATAAGAGCCGAGATAACATCTGTGTTCCCTACAACAGTCGCCCGATGCAAAGCTGTTTGATCATTCTGCAAAAAGAAGCAGTGATGTTTCTATTTAGTGAAGCTATGTTACATACAGTGATGTAGACCTTTTCATGAGGAGAACATACTACATGACTGGGAAATACATTCAGCCCATGGATATATAGCAAAGATATACTCTAGCTTTAACAGTCACAGGCTTGATTCACACATTCTGCTAAGTCAAGGGTCTTCAAACTTGGCTAGAATTCCTGAGCTAGCATCATTGGAATACCTGAGAATTCCTGAGCTAGCATCACTGGAGGAGAAATTTTGGGAGCTGAAGTCCACAAGTCTTAAAGCTGTCAAGTTTGAAGACCTCTGTGCTAAGTTATAATGTGATTTGCTTGGTTTTGGTCACAGCAGATGGCAGCACATGATCAAATTTGGTTGATGGAGAGGCGTTTAGGATGATCAACTTTCAGAAATTTTCAGAGAAATACATGAGACTGGGAAGTTCTTTCTTTACAAAAAAAATTCTGAAATAAGACAACAACCTGCGAGCTACTTTGGTCTAGTGGTTAAGACACAAGGATAGAAACCAGGAGGGTTTAGTCCCATCTTAGGCATGAAAGTCAGATGGGTGAGTTGGGCCAGTCACACTCCCTCAGCCCAAGCGGACAGGTGGAGAAAATAGGAGCAAGGAGTATTAAGTATGTTCACCACCTTGAGTTATTTATAAAAATGAAAAAAGGGAAGGGAAAAATTACTTCCATACCTTTTAAAAATAAAATACATGAACAGGTCAGTAAGATTGCCAGGAAAGGACCCAACTCATTTAGTTTGGTGTAAAAACTGAAGTCAAAACATTATAGTTTATAAATAATGCAGCAGCCTCTCAACCTTTCCCACACAAGATGGTGACACAGTGATAGCTCTTTATTAAGTTTTCCATTCCTTTTAGTTCTTTTTTTTTTTTACTTTTAATCAAGTTATTTTAGTATTTTTCTTAGTTTTATTCAATTTCTCATCTTCCTTTTATTTTCATATAACTAACTATATGAAATTAATTATATGAATTAATATTTAAATTATTTTTTAAAAAACCTGAATAATTAGAAATAAAATGTTCTAGTATCCTGGAGTATTAGAATGCTAATCAAGGGGACAAAATTATAAAGCAGGAACAAAAGAAGAACCTGAAAAAAAGATGAAAGGGAAGCACAAGCCAGACATTTAGATTCAGCAAAGACAAAATCCCAAACAATATGAGACTGAAATGGCCTCTGGGCAATCAAAGATAAAAAGACTTATTCCATCTTAAATACATTGTCTCCTCTCCTTCTTCCTCTCTTTTTCTAACTTTTAATTCTTATTCCTCATTAGACTGAATGACTGTCTTTCTTCTGAAGTTGAAATTCTAATAGGAGGTTTTATTTTTATTTATTTATCTATTTATCCAATTTTTAAGACCCATCTACTTCATAGATATCCAACAGAAGGGAGATTGCTCTTTATACTAAGAGTAATTTAAATGGAGACCTGGATTTTGTGGCAAAGAATTGCCCTTTAGCAGCACAAACAGCCATTGGCTACATGTAATCAGCCAGTAAACATGAAATCAGCCAGTGAAAGTATGAAAAAAGAAGATGAAATAAAGACTTTAATGTAAAACTATATTTCCAAACCAGCTATGAAACTAACTTGCAGCTCATAAGTTTCAAAATCTACCTCTAACCCAGGGGTATCAAACTCAAGGTGCTTAAATCTGCCTCGTGGAAACAGGGAAAGACTGGCCCCTCCCGAGCTCTGCTTTCACTGGCAGAGCGCGCATGGACCATCAGAGGTGCCCCCAACATGAGTGACATTGAGCTGGCCATGCCCACTCTCCCTCTTGAAATCAAATACAACCCTGATGTGGCCCTCAATGAAATGGAGTTTGACATCCCTGCTCTAACCCATGGACTACAGAGATTTCTTTCCAGTTAAAGAAGCCACTGAGAGAAAACTAATTTTGCAGAGACACAGGATCTTGCTTCAAGCTGCTGAAACTCCTTTGAAGGAGAGCAGGTGGCACAACAGACAGGCAATATTACTTCTTTGTTGTAAAGTGTGCTCTAATGCGCTTAAGAGAAATCTCCTGCCTTCCTGGCAGACACGGATGTAAAAGGATAATGCTACCTTTTAGGCAGTTCATTTTCTGCTTTTCAAACTTAAGAACTTTTTAAGCAGTTTTCATATTCTGCCAATACTTTCTTTATAACAACTGTCTCCAGCCCTTGCTAAATACTGGGAGGAGAGCCAAAGAGGGAGGATGGCACAAGACTACAGAGCTTCTAATCACAACCATCCACTATATGTAAAACAGAGGACTCCTTTAACATCAAGTCAGAACAGGACAAGCCCAAGGAAAAAAATACCCTGGATTTAATTAAAGGAAAGATGCAGGCTTCAAGTGACTCTTTTGGAAATGAGAAAGTCTTAGCACAGCTATTTGCCATTGTCTCCCCAGAGGAAACACAACTGATCTTAAGCAACCTTCAAATAGTTATATTTATGGTGCAGTAAGCCACGGATGCAACTGGGTCTCCTAACAGCTTACTTCTTTCTAGTTGCTCCTCTATTGAAATGCTGCTAAGACTACCCTCTGAGAATACAAAATCCTCAATAAATAAAAAAAAGGTGTTCCAGTCCAAAACAAAACTATACAAAAGAAAAAAATAAACACCCAGCGGTCAATGTAGCACAATCTTCATACAACCATTTGAGAATAAGTCTGTAGTTGATGATCTACATGAGTTAATTGTGAAAGAGATCTTGGAGTCCTAGTGGACAACCATTGAAATATGAGCTGGCAGTGTGCTGCAGCTGACAAAAAAGCCCACACAGTTCTAGGCTGTATAAACAGAGGGATAGAATCAAGATAACGTGAAGTGTTAATACCACTTTACAATACCTTGGTAAGGCTGCACTTGGAATACTGCATTCAGTTTTGGTCGCCACAATGTAAACAAAAAGGTTGAAACTCTAGAAAGAGTGCAAAGAAGAGCAGCAAAGATGATTAGGGGACTGGAAACTAAAACGTATGAAGAATGGCTGCAGGAACTGAGTATGTCTAGTCTAGTGAAAAGAAGGACTAGATAGCACTGTTGCAATATCTCAGGGGCTGCCACAAAGAAGAGGGAGTCGAGCTATTCTCCAAAACACCCGAGGGTAGGACAAGAAGCAATGGGTGGAAACTAATCAAGGAAAGGACAACTTAGAACTCAGGAGAAATTTCCTGTTTTCCGGTTCCGCGTGGCTTCGGTGGCAACAGGAATTTGCGACCATTCGCAATTCCTGCTGCGCTTGCCGCCGAGGTACCCCCGATCCAAATGGGTCAGGGGGACATGGCTGCCCTGTAGGGACAGCCGAAGAGAGAGGGGAGCCGGACAGAGGGTTGGGGGTGTCGCAGACCCCCTCCTCGTCTGGGAAAACCCCTTTTTCCCAAGGTGGTGGAGCGGCGGTCAGCAATGGCCGCCACGAAGAAGCCTGCAACTGGGTAAGATTGTGCTGGAGGAAGTGAGAAAAGTGAAAGTGCTGGCTGAGCTGGGTCAATCAACATCTTTTAAACTCGCTGGAACTGAGCTGTCTGAATTGCTGGAGGATACATTGTATCCCTAAGAAGATCGAAAGCGGCGGAGAAGCTGTTAAAGGGAACTTTTTTTTCTTCACTCTCCCACTCCATGGAAACAGCAGATGAAGATTTGAAATTTGTTTGGGCACTGAAGGTGAACTATTCTGAAAGTTGAAGTTAAGGGACAAAAGAGTTCTTGGACATTGGACTTAAACATTTAAGAAATTGGAAAACCCTTATTAGAGGTATGGATTTCTGATCATTTAAAAATTGATGTTGCAAGTGGAAAGGGAGAGGAAAAAAATTGGAGCAGAAGTGAAAAAAGGAGGAGATTGCCTAGAATCTCAAAGAAAGATATATGGTAATTGGACCTCTTTAATTAAACAGTAACCCCAGAAAGAGAAATAGAAGAAGGAAGAAAAGTATTAACTTTTTGTTTTGGGGAAAGTTTCTCTTTTCAGGATGGCATCGCTTGTGGATGAACTAAAGACTGAATATCAAAAATATAAAAAGGAAGAACAAGATGGAAAAGATACTTTGGGCACTTTATTTCAATTTTTAGAAATGGCATTATGTACTTATGAAAAGTTGATTACGCAGCAGAATGACTGGGACAAAGAAGAAGAGGAACAAGAAGCCATCTTTGATGAACAATGGGTTTTTTCTGAGGATAAGAAAAAGGGGATTTTAAGGTTTGAAAAAACAACCAAAAAAGAGAAAAATGAGAGGAAAGGTGGATGCAAGGTTAGAAAGCAAAGGAAAGGGAGTAAGAAAAGGGAGGAGGAAAGACAAAGGGGTAAAAAGGGCAAGGAGAAGGATAAGCAAGAGAGAAAGGGGGGGAGGAGAAGCCTCAATGGTGGGAAGCAAGATCTAAAGAAAAAAAGTTTATTTAGAGACAATGGGTGAATCTAATTAACGATAAAAGGGGGATTCTGGAAGGTACATAAGATTGTGTTTCTATATGTGTATTTAGAGTATAAAATTTATTGTGTAATTTTAGAATCTACTAAACAGAATCCCAAGATAAATTAAGTGTTATATGAAGTACTTTTAAGTTAGGGTAATGAGTTAAAGGCGTCACTCCAATTAGTGTATAGGAGAAGTATAGCAAAAGAAAAAAGATGAATGGATAGTTGGAAATAGAACAGACAAAGAATATTATTGAAAATGGTAATAAGATATGAAAGGATATACAAAGGTTTTGTTATATTTTTTTGGGTTTTGTATGTTGATAAAAGGCAATAAAATTTTAATTAACAAGAAATAATCTGGATGAAAAGGAGAAGTTGGGATAAGATATGAAGTTAAATAGATAAAGTAAATATTGATATTATAATTGGGAATTATTATGTTCTATTGGTTTTCTTCTTTAATTATTACTTTTTTTTTTTTTAGAAAAGAATTTATAAGCTGTTATGCCTTGATTGTTTGTGTACTGTTTTTGTAAAATTAATAAAATTGGTTTATAAAAAAAGGAAAACGATAATAACATATGGAAGGATATATAAAGTGAATATGATGTTTGAATTTGTGTCTGAGAAGAGTTTCAACCCGGGATCAGGCAGCCTTCAGAAAAGATGTTTTAATTTTGTTTTTGTTTTTTTCTATGTTCTGTGTTTTGTATGTTTATGAAAGGCAATAAAATTTTAAAATGCAAGAAATATAATTTGGATAAAAGGAGAAGTCTGGATAAGATATGAAGTTAAATAGATAATGTAAATATTGATATTACAATTTGGAATTATTTTGTATGTTCTATTGGCTCTCTTCTTTAATTTTTTTTTTTTTTTTAGAAAAGATTTTCCAAGTTGTTATGCCTGGATTGTGTATTGTTTTTGTAAAATTAATAAAATTTGTTACAAAAAAAAGAACTAAGGAGAAATTTCCTGACAGAACAATTAATCAGTGGAACAACTTGCCTCCAGTAATTGTAAGCGCTCCAACATTGGAAGTTTTTAAAGAAGATATTAGACAACTATTTGTCTGAAATGGTATAAGGTTTCCTGCCTAAGCAGTGGGTTGGACTAGAGGTCCCTTCCAACTCTGTTATTCTATGCTGCTGTAGCCACTATCTATTTTTATCTGATCTATTACAACTGGGCCCTGAGAATCAGTTTGAACAATCTATCAAAATGTTTCTATCAGCTGTCCAGCATGGATCCTAACTCTGGGACCACTCCCCAAGAGTCTATACCTTGCCATTCATCACTGAAAAACAAATCTATCTACAAGAGGTCTGAATTGGAATGGTTTTCTACTATTGTCTTCAATCATATCTTATTTTGCCCTGAGTTGCCAGCAGTAGGTACTGGGCCCACAGATACAGAGCTTTGAGTACCAGATTCGACTCACTTCTATGATAAAGAACAACAATCACAATTAAGAGAGAAAAGCTGAATTTTATAATAATTGTGCATATATGGGAATTATTGACAATATTACTTCAGCCTCAGAAACAAACAGTCCATCTGAATCTTCATCTTCTATGCAACCATCCCAATCAGAGATTGTTTCAGAGAGACCTATACAAATTGTAATTTGAAGTGTAGCCAGTTGGAAAGAATCTGTTGGTTTTGTAATTCCTGTCTAGTTTTAAGTTCATCATTCTTATTTAGAATGACTTTATAAAGTACTTTTTTTTTTCAAATGAACAAGATTTGGATGTACCAATGCTTCCATTGTAGAAAGCCAGATTGGTATTTTCCTATAGTTTTGTGATTTGATTTTTTCCCATACTAAGAGTAAAGCATTCCTCACGTCTTTGAAAATATCCATATACAGTACT
This sequence comes from Hydrophis major, assembly GCA_033807585.1. NCBI lineage: Eukaryota > Metazoa > Chordata > Lepidosauria > Squamata > Elapidae > Hydrophis > Hydrophis major. Next base: position 291,899,383 of record CM066328.1, on the reverse strand, counting down.
TCTTCCATACCATAAAAAAGCATTCCCTCCTAATTGAAGATCGTGTCCCTCCACTAATAATAATCTTCTATGCCTCAAATTTAACCATTATTTTACTTATGTAAGTACAGATGCCTGATAGTATAGCTCCCAATCTGGTAGTCCAAAAACCCTGTTGCCTTTAGACTCCTCTAACATTTTCAGTTTTATTCTTGCTTTTTTCCTTTGCCAGATATACTTCAAAATTGTTTTATTTAATTCTTCAAAATACTTTTTCTCTAGTTTTATCAATATTGTTTGAAATAAGAAAAGTAACTTCAGTAATATATTCATTTTTATGGTAGCTATTCCCCCTATCATTGATAGTTGTAAATTCTTCCATTTCTCCCAATCCAACTTAATTTGTTGCATTAATTTTGCATAGTTATCATCTTTAATTGTTGCACATCTTGCTGTTAAGTGGATACCTAAAGTTTCACTTTCTTTACTTTCTGAAGGTTTATTTTCTCTGTCAGTTCCTTTGTTTATCTGTAAGGTGTTTTTTTTACCATTATTTTAGTTTTTTCTTTGTTTATTTTCAATAAGTGCAGGGCTATTTGTATCTCACTTCTGTGGTCCTGTGATCTGGTGACTTGGCAACTGGCTCATACAATCGATTGGTTGCAGTGCCTTGTGATATAATCTGATCACTATTTGTGACCTTCTTTGCTGGCTTCCCCAGAAAGTCAATGGGGAAACTGGCAGGGAAGAGATCAGAAGTAGTCGTAAAACTCATCAGTTCCCACTAATATATACGGGGATAAAATTACATATATATTCTTGTATGATTTTGACATAAACACTCTTAAAGAAGCCATATTCAATTTTTATTTTTTAAAACCATGACAGATAAACTGAGAGAAGTTCAATTATTTTTTATTACTGGGCCTTGCATAGCCTCTTGCTATCAAACAGCTTAGACTGATTATTAATTCATAACAGAAGCCAACTTGCTTACCCACCCAATAGATTTTTCTTGTAACAGTAACTTTAATCAGATCAGCGCATGAACAAAAACCAATGTAATGCTAACATTAGAGAAAGACAATGTCTGCTCTGAAAAAAATTCCCTCCAATTAAAAAGGATCTCAAGTCACACAGCAGGAAATTGCTTTTAATAAGCGACACTGATAATTTCTGCCCACATCAAAGCAGAAAAGCCTACAAAATAGTTAGTCAAACTAGCTTTCTGTGGCTGATGTTTTCACACATGGGACATGAGCTGGTGACTGCAATACAAAATGTATAGGACAGAAGAGCTCAAAGAGTTCGATATAAAGAAGTATAATACAGTTTTTAAATGATTATGGAAAAATAGAGTAATACAGGTAGGTCTTGCTTAATGACCACTTGTTCAGGGACCATTCAAAATGACAATGGTGATGAGCGAGAGGTATTTATGATCGGTACTTATGATGGTCACAGCACCTGTGGTCACGTGATCACTATTTGTAACTTTCCTTGCCTGCTTCCTACAGGTCACGTCACTTGGGAAGCTGGCAGGTCACAAATGGTGACTTCGTGACATTGCACTTAGTGAGGAATGTAGAATTCGCTTAACGACTGGAACTGGAAGTGCTGGAACTTCTGTCACAAAGTGGCATGGTCACATGGCATCTCTGGATCAAAAGAGGACTCTGGCAATTCAGAAACAACCAAGTCCCATCGAGTGCAATAGCAATTGGAAGCAATATTCTTCAATCATTCCGAATACTGATCCTGAGATCATATTCATTGAAGGAGGCAGGGAGAAGGAGGCAGGAGCAATGAAATTTGTATTTTTATGACTCCATCTTATGTACATGATTATGTATATTTGTGTGCTACATTGTAACATAAAAATGGAACAATGAAGTTTACTTCGGTTAAGTCCTCATAATCATGATTAGAAATAGCGTCTGAGATAACAGTCCTTAAAACCACCACAAGTTGATTTATTAAAGCAAGAATTAAAAATGCTTCAAGAACCCACAGGAAGGTGCCTGTGAATGACTCATGTACACAACCTTCAGATTCCTTGTTTAGGCATCAGTGGTGCCAAACTTGATTCCATTAAGGGCCACAGCAGGATTGTGTTTGGCCTCGAGGAGGGGGGGGTGGATGCAGCCCTCCCAAGCTCTGTTTTGAGCTCCCACTGCCTCCTCCAACATACTACCAGTGAAAATGAAGCTCACAAGGGCCGTATGTGTCCCTCCTAGCTCCGTTTTCTGCTGCCATAGCCTCCTCCAACACGCTGCCAGCCACCATCAGGTTGTAGATCAGTGCCTAGTCGGCCTGGGGTGGGCCAAGGCACTGTGGGCCAGTCCTTCAATGTTTCCAAGCTGGACCCGTGGGCCAGATCCAAGCACCCCGCAGGCCTTGAGTTTGACACCCCTGGTATAAATGGAAACAATATCCTTTGCTATTTGGGATATTGTACATTCCCCTAGGTAGGGAAATCCTAGAATAGACAGTGGGACTCTACATAAAAGGATAAATTACTTTGTGGAGAAGCATCTAAATAAGTGAGACATGCAACCATGCATTTTGGAAGTAGATCTGACATGCTAGATGACCAGTCCAAATGCTACATGCAAGCTGAAAACAGTTCTAACCTCTTTATCTCTTTGCAATCTTCTAGGATCTTTTCTAGCCTTTTTCCTCTGTTTTTTCTTATCTTTTTCTTCCTCGATTTCTTTAACCAGGACCACTGCTCCCTTGACTATTTCTGGGGCGTGTGCTGTGTGAACACTCATTGACCAATCAGAGATGGCATCTGGATTCCAATAGGGGCTTGCGGGATTAGCAGGGAGAAGGAAAGAATTACTTCTTGGGGTTTCATAGTCTAGAGAACTGGTTTCCACAGGCTGAAATTCATAATAATCCCATTCAAGGTCACTGGAGGTCATTCTTCAATTAATGATTAGGTCTTTAACAATATGTTAACGATCAATATCTGTAGAACATGAAGTCAGCATTTAAAATATTCTACTATATTTAACAACTTTCTTTACATCATTTGGCAGAGGACACTGTAATTATGAGGATACTGGTCATGATGATTTGTTACTTGTTGAAATCGGTAGCTTGAGATAATATACTATATATACCAGATAATAAGTAAATGCTTTATAGTTCGAAATTTACAAGTAAAATAATTACTTCCATGGCTGGGGGGGCGGGAATTAAAATAAAAGACAGCCTCTTCAAAGTTTGAAGTGTAAGGTATCTTGGTTGCTGCAAGACTACATTATTAATCATACTTATGGACAAATGTGGGACAAGCATTGCAGAGCCATGACAGTCCTCACTCAATTTGTATGTCTTCGGCATGTTAAGTCCCACTCAGTTTTACTATCCCATAGGATTGCTATAAGGATAAACTTGAGGGAGGAAAAACATGTTCATCAGCATACGCTCTCTAAAGAAACTGTAAGGTAGAAAATACAATTAATGAAAGAGAATCCAAGGTATAGGTATAGGTATATAAAAACTGCTCAAAAAAATAAAGGGAACACTTAAACAACACAATGTAACTCAAAGTCAATCACATTTCTGTGAAATCAAACTGTCCACTTAGGAAGCAACACTGATTGACAATCAATTTCACATGCTGTTGTGTAAATGGAATAGACAACAGGTGGAAAGCATAGGCAGTTAGCAAGACATCCCCAATAAAGGAGTGGTTCTGCAGGTGGTGACCACAGACCACTTCTCAGTTCCTAAGCTTTCTGGCCGATGGTTTGGTCACTTTTGAATGCTGGAGGTGCTGTCACTCTAGTGGTAGCATGAGATGGAGTCTACAACCAACACAAGTGGCTCAGGTAGTGCAGCTCATCCAGGATGGCACATCAATGCGAGTTGTGGCAAGAAGGTTTGCTGTGCCTGTCAGCGTAGTGTCCAGAGCATGGAGGCACTACCAGGAGACAGGCCAGTACATCAGGAGATGTGGAGGAGGCCGTAGGAGGGCAACAACCCAGCATCAGGACCGCTACCTCTGCCTTTGTGCAAGGAGGGACAGGAGGAACACTGCCAGAGCCCTGCAAAATGACCTCCAGCAGGCCACAAATGTGCATGTGGCTGCTCAAACAGTCAGACACAGACTCCATGAGAGTGGTATGAGGGCCCGACCTTCACAGGTGGGGGTTGTGCTTACAGCCCAACACTGCCAGAGAACACCAAGATTGGCAAATTCACCACTGGCACCCTGTGCTCTTCACAGATGAAAGTAGGTTCACACTGAGCACATGTGACAGACGTGACAGGATTTGGAGACGCTGTGGAGAATGTTCTGCTGCCTGCAACATCCTCCAGCATGACTGGTTTGGCAGTGGGTCAGTAATGGTGTGGAGTGGCATTTCTTTAGGGGGCCGCACAGCTCTCCATGTGCTCACCAGAGGTAGCCTGACTGCCATTAGGTACTGAGATGATATCCTCAGACTCCTTGTGAGAGCATATGCTGGTGCAGTTCACCCTGGGTTCCTCCTAATGCAAGACAATACTAGACCTCATGAGGCTGGAGTGTGTCCGCAGTTCCTGCAAGACGAAGGCATTGGTGTTATGGACTGGCCCGCCCATTCCTCAGACCTGAATCCAATTGAACACATCTGGGACATCATGTCTCCCTCCATCCACCAATGCCACGTTGCACCACAGACTGTCCAGGAGTTGGGGGATGCTTTAGTCCAGGTGTGGGAGGATATCCTCAGGAGACCATCTGCCACCTCATCAGGAGCATGCCCAGGTGTTGTAGGGATGTCATACAGGCACGTGGAGGCCACATACACTACTGAGCCTCATTTTGACTTGTTTTAAGGACATTACATCAAAGTTGGATCAGCCTGTAGTGTTTCTTTCCACTTTAATTTTGAGTGTAACTCCAAATTCAGACCTCCATGGGTTGCTAAATTTGATTTCTTTCTTTTTTTAAATAAAGTTTTATTTGGATTTTCACACACAAAATACAAGTAAAACATCTTTTTTGAAAATAGCATGGTCCCGGGTTGAACTTCTTTATATAGACACAAAACTCAATTTCATGCTCCTTTTTGTATTCTATTCCATATCTGATACTATTTTACATTTTCTATATAGTTTTTCCCCTCTTTTAATTTTCTCAATTTTATTTTGATTATCTCATCTCAATTCAAATCATTATATTTATACTTTTGTCTGTTCTGTTTCAATTTCATATTATCTTTTCTCATAAAACAAGTTTTCTCCTGTAGTTACTAATTGGAGTGTGACACCTTTATTTCTTTTAATTACATCCATTCAACTTTTATTTAAACTTCAATATATACCTTAAATTTATGACCTTCAATATAATACATAATACATAACTTCCAATCGAATTCTGCTTGGCACATTCTTATAATACACACTATATTCTTTTTTTTTTTTAAAGAAAGATTGTAAATATATGTAATTATAAACCCTCATTCCATTCCAGTTCAGTTCTATCCTTAATAATCATTAAAACCAAAACATCTTTAACACTTCTTTTCAGTTAAACATCATACTTCCTTAAAAACACATATAATCTCCATAATTAATTTTTCCCTTATTTCTCTTCACATATGTTTTATAAATCATTAAATATACCTTTTGTTACATTTATTTATTGACAAGCATTCCACTGAATTACGATAGCTATTTTATCAGACATTTTAATCATAGTTTCATATTTTCTAAAATTATTTCTGTTTCTAATATAACCATATTATCTTATGTACCTTTGCAGAATCCCTTTTTCCATTAAGTTTTCACCCATTATCTCTAAATAGGTTCTGTTTCTCTAAATTTTGCTTCTGTCCTTTATAACTTCTTTTCCTTTCTTTCTTCCGTCTCATCTTCTCCCTCCCCTTTTTACCCCCTTGTCTCTCTAGTTCTAATTCTCTCTTCTGCATTTCCCTCTTCTGTTGCTTTCTGATTTTACACTAATTTTTCACTCTATTTTTTTTTTGGGGGGGGAGTTTTTCCCAATCTTAAACTTTCCATTCTCTTTCCATTCTCTTTCCCTCTTTCCTTTTTTCCCCCATCTAAGATTACTTGTTCATTAAAGATGGCTTCTTCTTTGTCGCAATCTTCTTGTTCTGCAGGCATTTCTTGTTGTTTCTCATAATTCCAAATTTCCATTTCTAAAAACTGAAATACGAAGCCAAAAGAACTTCTCCCTTCTTGTGCATCTTCTTTGCACTTTTTAAGTTCCATTTTCAGTTCTTCTAAAAGTGGAGTCATTTTAAAAAGTTTTAAACAACCACCTGATTGATTTTAGTCATTCAAAACAATAACCAAGAATCCAAAAATCATCAAGTAATCCAGATAGTCCCAAGTTATATTTCTTTTTCGACTTTCTCTTCCTGGGGTTTTTGTTGCAATATTTCAGTTAGAATGTATCTTTTGGAAGTCTTTTTAAGATTTTGCTGTAAGTTCTTTTTTAATTCCAGGCAGTCTCCTCCCTTCCAGATCCTACCCTTTTATTCTTTTTCTCTCCTTTCCTGTTTTCAAAAGCTTTTAATTATCCAGAAATCTTTATTATCCCTTTAACTTTTTATTTTCAGCATTAAATGCTATTGATGTCAAAGTGGATTTTTTTCCAATTTCTTGCTTAAGTCTCTTAGCTGTCAGTATAGGAAGAGGAGAAAAAAAAAAAACCCAAATCTTTTCTCTCTCCTTTGCAGCTTAAAAATCTTCTTAGGGAACAATGTTATTGTTTTTTAATAGTTTCAATTCCAGGGTACCTTATTTGTTGCTTTTGCTGTTTGACCCAGTCAACCAAAACTTTCTCTTCTTATCTTCCTCCTGCACATTCTTTTCCGGTCAAGTTCTTCTTTGTGGTGGCCATTTCTGACCCCCGCTTCAACTGCCTTTGGGAAAGGGAATAATGGCCAGCTGGGGAGAAGAGATGCGGCTCTCTTCAACCCTGCTGGCAGTCTCCCCCATCTTCACCACCTCTACGGGGTGGCTTAGCCCCGAAACCAGCTGGCTTGGGGCGTTCCAGCAGCGAGCACGGATCGAAGCCTCCCAGAGACGAGGTTTCGGTCTGTCGCTGAAGAAGCTCAAACCGGAAGTCTGCTAAATTTTATTTCTATTGATAAATTTTGTGTGAGTTTGTTGTCAGCACATTCAACTATGTAATGAACAAAGTATTTAATAAGAATATTTCATTCATTCAGATCTAGGATGTCTTCTTTTTGTGTTCCCTTTATTTTTTTGAGCAGTGTATATATCTTGGTCTACAAGGTCTTGATCTAAAAGAACATGGGCATTTGTGCAAAACTATACTTTATCAAAAGAAGTAGACAAAGAATTGGGGTGTTACAGAAAAAGAGAATGTCATTATTTAATAATAATCATTTTCAACTTAAGATTACTTGAGCATCTTCAATTATTAACTTTTGATCAAAGCTCAACAACATTGCTGGGAGAAATGCTGCCCAGATTTAATAATAATAATCAAGATTCTATAAATACTATGGGCAGTAACAAAACTGCCATTTTTGTATATATGCCCTCATTGTTTTTGTAAAGGTTGAAAATGGCCAAGTTTAATCGACAAGGGGTGCAACCAATCAATCATAAACCCTCTTGCCCAAATTTTCTTAGTTTTATGCACTAATGATATGCACTAATGCATTTCTATAAATTCAAACCTTCTTGGACTATGTTTCACCCTTTTAATGCAACTGCCAGAGGTGTAGACATTGACCGCTCTAAGCCAGCCAAACAGAACTGCAGTGAAAACATTAATTGGAATTTTGGCCTTTTCAAAATATTTCTCAGGGAAAAATAAATCAGCCCTTTCCAATGTCCTTGATGGAAGGGCAAATGTATTTTTTTTAATGTCTAACATGCTTCCAACAGATTATAACTAGTCCTTAATTTACCTATATTCATTTCTTCCTGCAATCACTTTTAAAAAGTATCTGGGAAACATTCATTTAGACTTTTGAAAAGAATGCCTAATTCATCTGTCATCAGACTTGCTAATGCCTCTTGCAGGTTAACCCAGACAGGATTGGAATCAATTTTTAAAAAATGTATTTTTTTAAAGCAACCATAGTTTCCACAGTGGGCCACATGTCGCTGATTCTTAAGATTACAAATGTGAAAAGCTCCCTGCCAGAATGGTCGTGACTACTCACATCATCCTGAAGATCCACGTCACAGCTTGCTTTGAGCAGAATCTGGACCACATGGAGATGACCTTTGTAAGCTGCAAGATGGAGGGGTGTCCGCCCATGCTGGAAAGCAGAAGATACCAACTGCTGAAGTTTTAGGACCAAAGGTTGGTACACATCACTGTAACAACTGTAGTGTACAATGTAATTATTTGGAAGGAAATAAAGGAAATGGACTAACATTTTCAAGCCCACTGAAAAAGCTTGAATCTGTGTCAGTATTTTAACCACAAATTATGTCTTTAAGTCATTTTACACTTGGCACTTAATAGTCTACTTTAGGAGTCTCTCAGAATAAAGCAATACATCTCATTTGAGAATAAGCATTGCTTTAGTGCAGTTTTTAAAAAGATAAATGTAATGCAATGTGCAAATATCCATATATACGCAATGTGGTTGGATCACACTATAATCTTTTAAAAACAGAACAAGAAAAGAAAGATTTTGTGTAAAACAGTATTTAGACCCCAACCAAGTTATGGTGAGAGCATGAAAATCCACTTTACCCCAATCTCCAAAGGTAACTCAAATTTAGAAACTCACTTTTATTTATTTTAAAGTATTCAGAATAGTTCTCATTCTTTTTTGGGTGCCTTATTTATTTTTGTGTATCTTTGGTGCATGGGTATGGATGTGTGTATGTGTGCTTGTGCATGCATGTGTCACCATCAAATCAGTTTTAACCATATGAACAACTCCATGCTGTTTACTTGATGACATTTTAGAAGTAGTTTGACATTACTTTCCTCCTAGAGGTGAAACAGGTTGATTGGTCCAAAATCACCAGCTGGCTTCAAACCTAGGACAGAACTAGAACTAAGTGGTCCATTGAGATGATCCACCTTCATACCTACCTTCTCATATTTCTCAACAATCAGCTGACCAAAGCCTGGTTCATTAAAATAGACCATTTAACTGAAGCATGTCAGTATTAATATAAATAGTAAAGTTAATACTCAACATGAAAAAACTGACAATTTTGAGTGCAGTTATCAACGGTGAGTCAGCTACTCATACACACCAACCCAGGCAACCTGAAGTAGTGCTTAAGAGAAATCTTGACCAGTTCTAACTCTTCAACAAATGCCTGACATAACTGCAAGTCAAAATGTTGGAAAATTCCCAAGAATCCATGTGGATTCATAAGTACCCAACTGGATCATTCTGATTAATCCTCCCACTCTGAGGAGGACCAGAGTGACAACACATTTCATCTGGACCAGGAAGTGATCTGACCATGCCAAAGAGCTCAAAGCAAAATCCTTCATTTTCAGATCACACAAGTAAAAATGAGGTTTTACATATGTCCACCTATGTGGACATGGTGGCAAAACCATGGTTGCCATGGTGTCCATGAATTCCCAGTCTTTCCCACCACTGACCTGAGGGCATAGTGGCTAAAATCCCCCCAAATAACTGGGGAACTCCAAACAACCTAGTCATAATGTCCAGAAGGTCAGGAACGAGTCTACCAGGCAGCAGGACAGGTGGTCTATCAGCAGGAATTCAAACATCTCCCTACAGTTTAATTTTATACTCCAGAAGGTCATGTCACAGTTGTAGAACATTGCAACATTAACCATTCCTTCATTCAGGATTAATGTTGATTTATAACATTTATAAATTATAAAGTTGGCTGCAATTCTAAACTGCAATTAACAGGGCACAGTGATTCTTCATCTTTATTCTTAACAGATCACAGGAAACCAGTCGAAAAGATTAGGATGGGTTTTGTTGGAGTGAGTCTGTCCACATAGCACGTTGCTAAACCCAACCTTGTTAGTGAGAATGTATGAATCAATGATTAATTCAGCTAGGATGAGCAGCTAGGACACCATCATGTTTGATGAACAGATAATGAACAGCAACCAGTTTAGTCACCCTTGTATTGCAATTGTTACTATTAGGTGTGACAAATCCCCAATTTTTGATAGCGAATAATGTTTCCCCACAATGTACACTATCTTATAATATCACCTCGTGCTGAGGTAAAACTAGATGAAGTTTTCTCATAAAGTCCTTGATAAAATTGCTAAAAAAGGTTATTTATGCCTGCATCATTTCCCTCTCCACCAAGATTTATAGGAAGGTGAGTTCAGTTACAATATAATTTATAATTTGCTGACTGGACCAAGGACATCGGCAACGAAGCATTTTGCTTGACTAGATAAAGTAACAGTTCATTTTCCAAGCCTTCAATTATGTTTCTTTAACCTTTCAATTATCTTCCAAAAAAGAAGGAAAGGGCCTAGCCTAAATGATATAGTTTCAGGCATGGGTGAAATGAATGGAGACAGTCTTAGTTGGTGAACTTTCAGCTCTTTATTACATAGTGACTCAAGACTTTAATAACAACAACTCTGCCTTATATAGGCAACCTTAATGCGAAATAACCAATAGGGAGCTGTAAGACGCTAGCTCCAAACCCAATAAGAGTCCTTCGTTAAGGGCCAATCGGATTCTCTGAACCCAACCAATCCGATCGAGCCGTTTAACAACCAATCAGAAGTGCAGGGCCAGAACCCTGCATTTTACCCCAAGCTCGCTTTTATTTTAACGATTTACATACATAACACTAAAAATACCTAAACAGAAGGCTCAGGTGGTGATTTCTCTCTTGCCATACTGTTTTGAGCTCAAATATGTACTGACATCTAAGATCTTATTCAAGAAGGCAGAACTGTAACTAGTTTAGCCAGGCTGACAGAATTGATTTTATTTAGACTAGTAGGTACTCAACGGTTGCCTTTCTTTGGTTTTCCTGTATTTCCCCTTTTTCCAATCATACATTTCTTTCTTCCAAATATCTAAAGATTTCTTTCGAAAGGATAATTCTCATTAAAACCTTCGTTGTGCATTATGCATTGTTCAGGATTGGCAGAAGTCTATTTGGTGCTATATTTCTAGGCTTTGAAGGGAAAAATCTAAAGCACCTTCTGCTCTCTTTTCCTATAGCTGGGATGAATGGAGAAGTCCTTGTAGTAAGTCCTCAATTAGATAGAATGGAGAAGTCCTAGCTAATAAGTCCCCAATTAGATAGTCTAAATTAAGCCAAGAATTTCAGCCAGTTGTCTGTATCTTCTACTAGAGAATCTTGGGAAGAGGACTTTGCCAGTAAGGCTTTACATCACCTTCTCTCCCAACTTGTTATAACGTCTTATTCCTGCTTATTTAGGCATGATCTCTCACTGGAGGCCAACATATTATCTACAGTACTCTGCTGTAGATATACTAGAAAGAGGGTAGTTCTGCCTTGATGTTTACCTCTGTTATTTCACTGTAGTCCATTATACCACCTTCCCTTCTGTAGGCAGCATCTCTCAAAAAGCCATTTGGAGATATTGTGCAATCTGCACTTTGGAACCAGGTGACATTGGAGATCTTGAATTAAATTCTAAATCTTAAATTACGGATATTTAAATAATTGGAATGGAATAAAAAAATGGAAGGAAGTTCTTAATCTACGTCAACAGCAACCATTGTAGATATTTAGCATGCAGATTAATATGATCATTTATCTCTAATACAGGTAGCCCTCGACTTACAACAGTTCATTTAGTGACCGTTCAAAGTTACAACGGCACTGAAAAAGTGACATGGCCGTTTTTCACACTTATGACTGCTGCACCATCCCTGTGGTCACATGATCAAAATTCAGACACTTGGCAAATGGTTCAGATTTATGACAGTCGCAGTGTCCTGGGATGATGATGTGATAATCTTTTGTGACTTCTGACAAGCAAGGTTAATGAGGAAGCCAGACTCACTTAAGAACGGTGTCACTAACTGAACAACTGCAGCAATTCTCTTAACAAATGTGGCAAGGAAGTTCATAAAATGGGGCAAAACTCACTTAACAAATGTCTCACTTAGCAACAGAAATTTTGGGCTTAATTGTGGTTGTAAGTCAAGGACTACCTGTACACAATTGATCTCTGGACTTTATTTTCATAATTTGTTTAGCTGTTTCCACCTCCCTCCCGGTATGTATGTATGTATGTATGTATGTATGTATGTATGTATTTATTTATTATATATCCCGCTGTTATTACTTTTATAAATATCTCAAGGCAGTGAAGATACCTAAACTCTTTCCTTTTCCTATTTTCCCCACAACTTTAATCATGTGAGGAGGTTGGGATGAGGAAAAAGGGAGTGGCCCAAATCCATCCAGCCGATTTTCATGCCTAAAGTGGGACTACAACTCGCGATCTTCTGATTAATTTGGTCTAGTGCCGTAACCACTAGACCAAATTGGCTCCCATTATTCCCAAATAGAAGCCTCTGGTTAGGTTGTACAAAATGTATGTCATCAGGAGTGACAACCTTTGCTTTTTTGGAACATACCATAACATATTAGCACGGTTAGTTAACAGGATTTTACTTCGTAGTCATGGCTTACAGTCCAAACCACAGAATTCCATTTTAATCAAATCTAAATGCATAATGAGCATGGCATTTCAACTGACAATTGTGCAATACTAGTTTACCTGAGAGGGAAAACTTTCTGGCATGTTCTGACTACTGAAAAATGTTAGTACTTATAAAAAATACTATGTATAATTAAAAAGCAAACATTAATACACAAATGAAGTGTTGGAAAATTTGTGTCTTGAATTTCATATCAAGCTATGTGGTGAAATAAAACAATAGAAATGTCTATTGTTCATTATTCTGCTGTTAAGCACAAATAAACATTATCCTTTCATTGCAGACAAAAGCTGAGGCTGAGACATAAAAACTTTCCTAAGGATAGATAATCAGGTGATTTGGAGAGTATTTTTGAGAATTATTTAAAAAAAACCCACATGGACACAGTGTCAATTCCTCCAGCTGTGCCTCTTTGTGTTAACAGGAAAGGTATAAGTCTTTCTTCTATTTACAACAATTGAGGCCTAAATTTATGCTGCTAATTAAGATAGTTGTTAAGTGAGTTTTGCCCTGTTTCACGACTTTTCCTGCCATAGTTGTTAAGTGAATCATTGCAGTTGTTCAGTTAGTAACACAGTTGTTAAGTGACAAAAAAAATACACAGAAGTGACAAAACGGGGCTTGATTTTGGCCTACAAAGCTTGTAGAAGCCTGTAGAAGCCTTCCTCAACCCTTTGGGAGGCCGAAAAAGGCCTCAAACCGGCCAAAAATCAGCTGTGAGGCACGCACATGCGCAGTGAGGTAAGTTTGCCTGCAGCTCGCATGCCGGCACAAATGGCTGTGCGTGCCACCTGTGGCACGCATGCCATAGGTTCGCCATCACGGATCTAGGTCATGGTTGTCCCAAAGATGATTTCTGAAGAACTGAAGAAGCTTCTTGGATGAGAAGAGAATGTTTTCTGGGACTTATGGACAAAGCTCTCTTGTGTAAAATATTCTTTCTATTCTTTCTATATCACACAAGAAATAAGCCTATTTTTCTTCTGCTATTGGAGATTTCCGTTGTCTGGAAAAGAAGTCAAACCTGGAAGAAGCAACAGAGATGGCCTAGGCAGGCCTGTTCAAATTGGCAGTCCGCAGGCCGGATGTGTCATGTGCAGGCCATGCCCACTCCAGCTCTGGAAAGGCAAAAAATATTGTGATACGTCACAGTGTGTCACGTGATGAATTTGACACCCGTGGCCTAAACCATTTGTTAAGTCCTGAGCATAGGCGCAAGGAACGGAGACGAGACATTGAACGGTGACTTCAACTCTTTATTCTGAAATAAGAACAGAGCAAATACTTGGGCAGCAGCAGCTCTTTTATAGAGCTGGCTGCTGTCAAAACAACCAATGATTTGAGTTTACCGCTTTCACAAGCTTCCAATCAGAGAGGCCTGTTAACAGCCAATCAGACTGGCCAGAAATGACCAATCACGACTCGCTATTCGTGGGCCAATGAGGAGTGCAGGATTATGAGCCTGCTGCAAAGTAAAACTATTTAGGGGTGTTACTGCTGCGTTGGCTTAGTCCATAACACCACTCCCCCTTAGGTTCCGTCTGAGGGGTGGGGTGACGTATTCTCGTAAATAGGCAGGTCGCTTCACCTGTCTGCTTGACCTGCACTGTTCCACCGGTTTCTGTCCTGGCTCTGGTTCCGGTGGGCTGCTAGCTGGGCTGGATGGTGAAAACGGTCCCGCTGTTCCTTCGAATGGCTCTGGGCTGTTCTCTCTGCTTCCACCAGTGCTGTCTTCAGGGTTCCCTGGATTTGTTTCCATTGGAGTGCTGTCATGCGGCGAGGCCACTCCCTGGCTCGGTTCTCCTTCTGGTGGTGAGTATCCCCTGGTTGGTTGTGTAGACTGCTGGGTTTCGATTGTTAAGTCATCTGTTATTTCTTTTTCGGCTTCCTTGATGTTCCTCCCCCCCCCCTCCAGTTAGAGATTCAGGGGCTGAGATAGGACTAGGTGCTAGTCTGGAACGGAGTTGATCTATGTGGCATTTCCACATCTTACCATCTGCAGTTTGTAGTCGATAGGATCGGGGTCCCGTAAGTTGCATTATGGTAGCGGGAACCCACAATGGGTCGCCCGAGAAGTTTTTCGCAAACACGGGGTCACCTTCCTGGAATACCCGACACTTGCTGCTGGATCCTGGGGGTTGTTCAGGCATGTAATTTGGGTGGAGGCGATCGAGATGCGAGCGAAGTTTCCGGCCCATCAGGAGTTCAGCTGGGGTTCTGTTCATGGTGCTGTTTGGGGTTATGTGTTGGAATAGAAGCATCCGGTTTATTTTGTCGTCAATGTCGCCATGGTCCATTTTGTGTAAAGTGTTTTTTACAAATTGAACCATTCGCTCAGCTGCAGGGTGAGCCGCAGAGTGAGCTGGCGATGTTAAGGCATGGCGGATGCCCTGATCTGCCAGTTACTGTTCGAATGCCAGGGCAGTGAATTGGGGGCCATTATCGGAGACCAGGACATCCGGCAATCCGTGGGTAGCAAAAAGTTTATTCAGTTTTTTAGTGACCGCCTCTGTGGTGGTGCTTTTCATCTTGTGGACCTCGAGCCAGAATAGGCATCCACTGTTAGGAGGAAAGTGTGTCCTCTTGTGGGTCCCGCAAAATCGATGTGGATACGGGACCAAGGGCCTCGAGGCATTTCCCACTGAGTTGGGGGAGTTTTTGGAGGAGTAGAGCGAGTCTCCTGGCATTTGCTGCACTTTGCTACCCAGGTCTCTATCTTTGTCTAACCCAGGCCACCATGCATAACTCCTGGCCAATGCCTTCATCCGCACGATGCCTGGATGTCCATCGTGCAACATTTTTAATACCTTATGTTTCAATTTCTCCGGGATTACAACTCTGTCTCCCCACAAGATGCAGCCCTTTTGGGAGAATAGTTCTGTCTGTCGATTTCTGAATGGCTTGAAAGTGTCGTTGGGTGTGCTGACCTGCCAACCCCGTTCCACCCAGCTGAGGATTCGTGCCAAAACAGGGTCCTTTTTTGTTTCTGAGGCGATGTCTTGAGCGGTCAGCGGTGGCGATTTAAGGGTTTTGATTTGCAATACAACTAAGGTTGGAGCTGGGTCCTCTATGATGTCTGGTAGTGGAGAGCAGCTCAAAGCGTCAGCGTGGGGAATGGTTTTCCCCAGGTGGTGTTGCAATCGGTAACCGTAGGCGGCTAAAAATTCCGACCAACGTGTCATTCTTGGTGATAAGAAATGGGGAGTTGGTTTGTTTCCCACCAGAATACCAAGTAGCGGCTTGTGGTCTGTAATTATGGCAAAGGGTCTCCCATACACATATTCATGGAAACGTTTAATTAAGGATACAATAGCGAGAGCCTCTTTATCAAGTTGACTATAGTTCCTTTCAGTCTTGGACAAGGTTCTCGAAAAGAACGCAATAGGTGCCTCATTCCCATTTGGTAGGATATGGCTTAAAATGGCTCCCACTCCGAATGGTGAGGCATCCGTTAAGGGTAACCGTTAAGGTAACCATTAAGGGTAGAGTCTCGTTGTATTGCATCAACACAGCATCAGAGGTTAAGAGGTCTTTAACTTGTTGGAATGCCCGTTCTTCACACCGTCCCCAGACCCAGGAAGCCTTTTTGTCGAGAAGTCTATGTAGGGGCTCAGCTACGGTCACCTTCTGGGGCAAGAAGATGTTATAAAAGTTAATGAGTCCCAGGAAGGCTTGGGAGTCTGTCTTATTCCTAGGTCTCGGGGCATTTTTGATTGTGGTTAGTTTTTTTTCGGTGGGGTAGATTCCCTGTCTGTCGAGAAGGTATCCCAGGAACTCCACTTTCTCCGTACAAAGTTGACACTTGTCCCTTTTTACTTTCAGGCCAGCGTCTTTAAATTTCTGAAGAACTTTTCTGAGTCGTTGTACTAATAATTCTTTAGTGGGGGCAGCTATTAAGACGTCATCAAAATAAGGCACGACGCCTTTTATGCCTTGTAATAGTTTCTCCATCAAACTTTGGAAAATGCCAGGCTCCACGCTTACTCCGAACTGGAGTCTATTGCACTTGAAGGCGCCTCTGTGTGTAACTATTGTCTGGAGTTCTGCAGTTGTCACGTCTACAGGTAATTGCTGGTACGCCTGAGCTAAGTTCAATTTTGCAAATATTTTTCCACCATCCAGGGAGTGAAGAAGGTGTTGGACCAGCGGTACTGGGCAAGCGCTCTGTTGAAGAGCATGATTTAGGGTGGCCCGGTAATCCCCACAAATTCTTTACGAACCATCTGGCTTCATGGGCGTTACCATTGGAGTTTCCCAGCGGGCATGGTCAATCGGTTCCAACACACCCTGGGTTATCAGTTTATCTAACTGCTCGTCGATCTTTGGCTTGAGGGCAAAAGGCACCCGATGAGGCTTAAGCCGAATGGGAGCTACATTGGGACTGACATTAAATGATATAGGGGTCCCCTTGTACTTGCCTAAGGTTCCTGTGAACACGTCCTGGAATTCCTGGATGAGGGCCTCTTCCCAGTCGTCACTTCTGGTTTGGTGTATGCCAGCTAGTTCAATCCCGAGTGGGGTGAACCACTGTAACCCTAACAAACTGGGCCGGTCACGATTGAAGACAGTCAGGGGAAGCGATGCGGTGCGGTCCTTGAAGGATACTTGGACGTGGCTGGAACTGACAACTGGAATACCGTTGCCCTGGTAGTCTTTTAGGGTGGTTCGTTGAGTGCTGAGGTCCTGGCAGCAGATGGCAGGGATCAGCTGTTTGAGGGTTTTCCAGGATACCATCGATAGGGATGACTCCGAATCGACTTCCATCATGCATGGTCGATTCTCAATAGTAACCCTTACGCGGATCTTTCTTGCATCGAACGATGAAGCGTGGTCGATAATAATGGATTGGTGTGCCTCTTCTCATCTCGTTGAAGAGGCAGGTGCTCGATTTCTGTAGTAGTAGTGGTTGTTCCATTGGTGGTTCAGGCAGCCCCAATTCTCAGGTGGTTTGCCTGTCTCCCAGCGGAGGTTGTTCTCCCTTCGGCTGGGACCGGACTCTCGCTTGCTTCTGCAGACCTTTACGATGTGGCCTCTTTTCCTGCAGGTACGGCAGAGTGCATCAAGGAATTTGCAGTCCGATCGCGGGTGGTTTGCCCCGCAACCAGCACATTGGCGCGGAAGTCTCTGGTTCCTTTGCTCTCGTTCCGAGCGGAGCCGGTTGACCTCCTCTTCCTCACTGTCTGAGGATGACTCGAGGTCTTCGTGGTGGGCGGTAATAGCGTGCTTCTCAGCGGTGAGTGGGCTATTGTTAGCGAGTTGGGGAAGCGGTGCGTTCGCTCGGCGCATTTGAGCGGCTGATTTCCTGGTTGCTTCTGCGGCAATAGCATCAGCGATAACATCTGCAAGGCTGATGCCTCCTTTCGCCATGAGTTTACTCTGCACTGTGGGTGCATCTAATCCCAGAACTATGCGGTCTCTCAGGGCTTCCTCGAGGTTTGCAAAACCACAAAGGCCTCCTAGGTTCCGGAGGTTGGCTACGAAATCCCCAACACTCTCGTTCTTCCATTGGTCCCTCTGGTAAAACTCGTGTCTTCATATCAGTGTAGGTACTGCGGGTGCATAATGGGCCCGGAGGATCGGTGTGAGGTTATCCCAATCCATGGTCTTCACTTCCGCCGGTTTGGCAAGTGCTTCAGCCATTTTGAAAACGGCAGGGCCGCAGTGAATCAGAAACACCGCTTGTTTCTTGCCAGGCGTAGCATCTTTTAAATTGTTGGTCTCTGGGAACATCTGGAAACGATCTATATATGAGTCCCAGTCTTCAGTTGCTGGGTCAAATGGAGCGGGTGGTATGGTGCTGCTGGTCATTTTGCCGTTTGTTGCGTGCGCTCTTCAGCCACGTGCTCTGTTTTGTTCGATGAGTACTTAGTCAGCTCTATCGTCTCCGCATCCCACCATCGTCGCCAGTGTTAAGTCCTGAGCATGGGCGCAAGGAACGGAGACGAGACATCGAACGGTGACTTCAACTCTTTATTCTGAAATAAGAACAGAGCAAATACTTGGGCAGCAGCAGCTCTTTTATAGAGCTGGCTGCTGTCAAAACAACCAATGATTTGAGTTTGCTGCTTTCACAAGTGGCCAATCAGAAAGGCCCGTTAACAGCCAATCAGACTGGCCAGAAATGACCAATCACGACTCGCTATTCACGGGCCAATGAGGAGTGCAGGATTACGAGCCTGCTGCAAAGTAAAACTATTTAGAGTTGTTACTGATACGTTGGCTTAGTCCATAACACCATTTATTTCAAATCAAGGAAGTCACCAAGAAAGAGGATAAACACCCTGGTTTTGCCTTTTGACAGGGTTTAGGAAAAGAGTAATATGCTCCCCATTTTTCTCAAAGATGAGGGAATATCAGTTGTACAAGAGAATATCAGTTGCACAAACTTTCAAAAGTGCAACCCATAATCATGGTAGAATTAAAATAGGTAAAAGAGAAATGGAAATAGAATTATCTGCTTGATCATTGGATGCCGTGGAAGCTCTGTAAGTAGGAACAGGGAGAGAAGATTGACTGAAGCCGGAAACTAAAGAAAAATAGTTGGAGTAAAGCAAGAATTACTTGGAATGGGAAAATGAATTTGCCTCATAAGGTAGTTCTTATTTAGGGACCACAATTGGGATCGGCAACTCTGTCATTAAGCAAAGCAGTCATTAACTGATACCATGTCTGAGCTTAAGATCTTACTTCAATTTTCCTTTACTTTACAAACCTATGAAGGTTGTAAATGTGAGGTTTGATCGTAAACTTAGTTTTTCATCAGTGTTGTTACTGAAAACAGTGGCCATGCAAAGCAGTCACTAAATGAGGACTACCGATAGTTTGCAAAGTCAAAGCTGTGAAAACACAGATGCGTGTTTAAATTTGTATAAGATTAGAATCATGAACTTAAAGAGGAAACCAACATTTGTCCCAATGCAAGAATCCACATTAATAACAATCAACTAACACAGCTGAATTACCAGGCATAACTTCAAATGTTCCAGAAAACTGGATGAACTGAAAAGGAAGTTATTCAAGTTGGCAAACTGCAATCCGTAGTACTACATAGTGATAAAAGGCAATTGTTGCATGAACTGTTCAAAAATTTTAGTCAGCAATGGAATTTTAAATATCCGCAATTTTCTTGGGACTCGAAGCATCTTCATAAAATCAATAGTTCCTCAGCACTAACATGAAAATGAACTATGTAATACTAATACTGAGGAAGTTTGGCATGTTTTTTCGGAACTATATGACACACATGCCACCAGAGATTAACTGAAAGAGACTCTTGTCAATAGAAATGTTTAGGCTAGTCCTACTTCTAACAACTATAGAGTTCAGAACAAGCTTAAGTATATGCCTGAACCTGCAGAACACTTGTTATGAAGTGTTTACCAGATTATGCATACTTGAATTATCATTAAATCTAAACTTTCACTCTAGATTTCTTCAACCTGGCTTGATTTAATGTTCTCCAGTCAATAAAAGAAATGGTAGAAATCTTTTTTCAATTTGGCAAGCCGAGACCATGATATTATTGTTGTCTGAGAGTCTACATGGTTAGTGGTTGCTTCACCAAATAAGAATTCCCAAATGCCATAATGTTAAAAACATATAACTCAGTTTTTAAAAAATAAAGATTAGACTCTTTGAACGAAAAAGAAGAAAGAGACAATCTCATTTTTATTCATTTCTTCCTCTTTGCAAAGTTTTCTGTCCTTTTGAAAATCTGTTTCAGAAGCTTGGGGAATTTCCAGAGTGCTGTTGGAGATGGTGCCAGGGTGCTCCAGGGGAAGATAAAGCTGGCAAAAAAATAAAATAAAATAAAAGCATTTCCATTGCCATCATCAAGAGGATTATGAGCAGAAATGGGACTCCCAGGGAAGAAATGGTGAAAGTTCTGTGAAAAGCAAAACTGATAACTATGGCAGAATGAAGAGATTGAGAGTCATTCCTCTTCAAATATGAGATCACCCACAAGTGCTTCAGACAGCTGCTCTTCATGAGGAGACTTTATTACACACAGGGCTAATGGAAAGACTGTTGTTGTGAATGAATAAATGTTTAATAAAGTTATCTAGAGCTTGAAGTCAAGTGCAGGGTTCTGGCCCTGCACTTCTGATTGGCTGTTAAATGGCGAGATCAGATTGGTCCGCTCAGGAGAATCTGATTGGCCATTAACAAGCCGTTCTCATTGGCCAACGGAGCTAGCGCCTCCAGGTTTTCATTGGTTGAATAGTTAATAGGTTGCCTATATAAGAAAGGCTGTAGCAGCCATTGAGCTGAGCTGTCACACCATGTAAATAAAGAGTTGAAGTTCACTGTTTCACCGGCTCGTCTCCATTCTTCGCACCCATGCTCCACACATAACAACTGTAATAGCGGCAATTGCCCAAAACTGAAGTCTCCAGGTCTCTACTTCAGGCCCAGCCTTGGCACTGCTACAGAGCATCAGGGGCAGATAGGTGGCATTTCTCAATGGCAGAAGCACTGGGGCTAAAGTCAAGGCCTAAGGCCTTGATTGAGACTGCTGAAGGCCCCAGGCCTCTACTTCAGACTCACAGCACTGCGGCCAAGTGCCACTGTTCAGAGCACCCTACAGAGAATTAGAGATGGGTTGGGGGGGAGTTGCAGAACCCCCACAGTAATAAGAGTGGACACACTACCAAGCAGCCTAATTTCTATCATGACCACAGGGCACTGCAACAACCCTACTTTTGGATACCAGTTGTAACTCCCTTTGTTCAGCAATGTCCTAATTTTGAAGTCAGTGAATGAATGGTCATAAGTCAAGGACTACCTATATTTGTTCAGAATGTCGACTAAGTGTTGTGAATGAATAAATGTTAAATAAAGTTATCTTGAGCTTGAAGTCAAGTGCAGGGTTCTGGCCCTGCACTTCTGATTGGCTGTTAATGGCAAGATCGGATTGGTCCATTCAGGAGAATCTGATTGGCCATTAACAGGCCATTCTCATTGGTTAACGGAGCTAGCGCTCCCGGATTGCTATTGGTTGAATAGTTAATAAGTTGCCTATATAAGGAAGGCTATAGCAGCCCTCCAGTTTGAGCTGTCACAATATGTAAATGAGTTTGAAGTTCACTGTTTCTACCGGCTCGTCTCCATTATTCGCACCCATGCTCCAGACTTAACACTAAGTATAATTGGACTTCTATGAAAGTGTGCTATAGGATGGCAACTTCTATGTATCACCTACTCCAAAGGCAATAAAGTTTGGAAGATTTGTCCAAAGAAAATCATGTAAGTGATAATCAGGTAGATTCACAGATCAACCTGTCTGGTCATAACACTAAACTAGCCTTCTCCAAGTTTGGTACCTACATACCTGTTGTATGACTTCAACTTTGGAAAATATGAGAGTCCCAGACTACCAATCTGTAGGACTGTCAGGTAAAAAAAAAAATGTGATATCATTCCATGGGAGAAGCCTTGTGCCCTCAGCTTTCAATTGCTTTAAACTCTTAGCCATGGTTAGTCTTTCCCACACTTTGGGAAAACAAGCTATTTAAGTTTATGCAAAATTTGGACATTATAATCAACTGAAATTTGTTATGAAGAGATGTGAACATTTCCAATTGCTCCTTGAATACAAACTTCAGTGGGACATCCAAGGCTTGTTCGCATAATACAAAATTCTTGTACTGTATACAAAAGCGTGGTGTTACAACCAAGTGAAGCTCTCAGGTGTGAGGAGACGATCTCAAGTAGCAGGTGCCGATAGCCGCGGTTTCCCAGCAATTCCTTGCTGGTCTCCTCAGACATTTTACACTAGGAGAATGTAACCTGACCTTTCTTAGTTTTCTCCTTGCCTCTGTTGTGGCAAAGGATATCATTCTGTCACCAGCGCTGACAGATCTTCCAACAGAGGTCAGAGGTTATAAAGTCTTTTTGTTTTGTTTTCTTTTCCAACCAGCTTGGCAGCAGGACACCTGGCATTGCGCCCCTCTTGTACAGACACATATTGTACATTCACTTCCCAGACTCTTCTGTTTAAAGTCAATGTCTTACAAAGAAGATTTAATCTTTTTTGGGGAGCGGAGGGGAGGTTGGTTTAGCCATCTGCACTGATAGACAGAGACTTTCATGGTAGGGAAGAACTAGATGTACTTTTGAGGGCAGGGGGCTCAAACACTGTCCTTAGAAGGAAGCTTAGATTAGGTGGGACCCTCAGGTTAGAAAAAAAAAGTTGATAACAAAAGGAAAATAATTGAATTATATAAAGTCATGCATAGCATGGAGACAGCAGCAAATCTGCCTTCCTCGATTGACTTGGCTTGTTGGAAGTCAGCCAGGAAGGTTGTAACTAATGATCACATGACTCCAGAGCACTGCAACCACCATAAATTCATGCCCGTTGCCAAGCATCTGAATTTTGATTAAGTGACTGTGGGGATGCTATAACGGTTATAAATGTGAGCACCAGTTGTAAGCCACATTTTTATTGCCTTTTAAACTCTCAACGGCCACTAAATGAATAGCTGTAAGTCAAGGACTACTGTACTTCTTCACCCAGCACATAACTAACTCGAGGAACTCATTACTGCAAAGATACAGGGATGGCCAAAGACTTGTTGGTGTTGCGGTGGTTATGGTGTTGTGTTAGGTCTGGGGAGATCCAGGTTCAAGACTGCTCTCAGCCGTGGAAATTCACTGAGTGATTTGGGGGTGGAGTTGCAAGAGAACATCAGGCAGGAAAAGATGTCTCCATCTCCTGCTTAGGAGCACTCTAGAAGGAACTGAATGTAAGAAACAAAATGCTGGATTAAAATGGACCTTGATCTGATCCAGCAGGCCAATTCTTATGTCCTTTCCTAGGCCAGTTTTAAAAAGAACCAGTTAAAAGAGCAAAAGTTTGCCATTTAAAGGATGAAAAAGTCTAATGAAATTCTATTAGAAATGTATCTGATATATCTTGAGTTAAAGACATTTTATTCCAATACTTAATAAAAAGTACCAGATAAAATGTTATGTTGTTTTTATTTATATTAATCACATGGAATATCTCCCTTGCTTCTGGAATCATTTATAAAAGGCCATTTATTTATAAAAGGCCATTTGGCTGCTCTCATGGAAAGTAAGCAAATTGCAGTTATCGCTATTGGGACGTATTTTGATAGTAAAAATGAATATTTTGCCAAAATTGTTGTTCTTGTTTCAGACAGTGCCAGTCAAGTTGGAAAATAATTTTTTTGTAGAATTAAACAAATGCATAACAAAATTTATATGGCAGAGGAAAAAACCCAGAAATATAAATTATTACAGGATGCCAAGAAAAAAGGAGGATTTGGCCTTCCAGATTTTGAATTATATTATGATGCTGATACAGTAAACTGGCTTAAGGATTGGGTTAAATTAGAAAATAGAAGGTTATTAGTATTAGAGGGTTTTGATCTCCAACTTGTCTAGCACGCCTTCATGTGGGATGGAACATCCAAACAACATTCATATTTCCAAAGGCACCATGTAAGAAATGTGTTGTTCAATATCTGGGGAAAGATTAAAAAAAATCACTACCCAAAGGTTCCATTGTGGTTATCTACATTGGAAGCAGTCACACATCCAAATGTATTGGATTATGAAAATATTGTCAGGTATAAAGATTTATTATATGATACTGGAGAGCTGAAAAATAGGAACCAAATACAAATTCAAGGAAAGGATAGCATGGTGGCCCTTTGCACAAATACAAACCCATTATAAAAAAGATAGAGAACAATTTGGCTTTAATATGACCCCACAAGAATTAGATAAAATATGGCTAGGAGAGGAAAAGAAAACAATTAGTAAAACATATAAATATCTTTTGGACTTCAAATTAAAAGAAGAAACAGTCACAGAATCTATGATAATTTGGGCTAAAAACGTGGGTCATAGTATTGAATTAGATAAGTGGAAACACATTTGGCAAACAAATTACAAATTAACCATGTCAGTCTTGTATAAAGAAAACTTATATAAAATGGTTCACGTTTCTAATATCTTCTGTCTGTTTTGTGGCTTTTTTTGTATCTTAATTGGCTGGCAACATTGCGTTCCTGTATTGGAGGTTTTTAGTGCGGCTTGGCTCCGAGTAAATGGACGGTTATCATTTGTTAGAAAGCTAGGTTTCATCTGGGTGCCTGGTTGGGGTGTGTTTGAGCTGGAGGTATCAGGGGGGATCTGTTTGTGCCCAGGTGTTTGTCTGGCTTGTGGTGTGGATATTCTTTTGTTTGTGAGTGCAGGCTTCCAAATAATTGACAGTCTGGTGGAATCATCTCTTCTATTCATGCTTTCAGGTCTTTTTTCAATCTCTATGGCTTCTCTGATAATTCTGTGGCTGGGGTTTTCTATAGTGGCTAGGGTTTTTGTGCCATTGAAGTCGATGCTATGACCTGTGACTTTCATGTGTTGGACTGGTGAGGAAGTGTGTTTCAGCTTTTTTACTGCATTTTTGTGTTCATCCAGGCAGGTACTTATTCTTCTATTGGTCTGTCCAATGTATGTGGCAGGGCATGATGCACAGGGGACTTTGTATATGCCTTGGTTTTCCAGGTCAATTTTATCTTTGGGGTTTCTTAGGATGGCTGCTATTTTTCTGTCTGTTTTGAAGGTGGTCTTGATGTGATGCCTGTGTAGTATCTTACTGATTTTGTCTGTAGTACCTCTTATGTAGGGCAGGGCAGCTGTTCCATAGGTCTGTTCATCTTCTAGGTCTCCATTATGTCTCAGTGTGTTTTTGTGGATCAAGCTGGTGATTTTGCTTTTGTGGAAGCCATTAGTTGTCAGTACTTTAGTCAGGGTGCATAGTTCAGTCTTTATGTGTGTCTTGTCTGCCAGGCGTTTGGTTCTGGCGATTAGTGTTTTGGCCACGGAGTTTATCTGTGCTGGGTGGTGGTGGGATTGGGCGTTGAGGTAGCGGTTGGTGTGTGTTTTCTTCTGGTATATGGTGTGTCCTAGTGTGCCATCTGTTTTTTTGTAGATTAGTACATCTAGGAATGGAAGTTGATTGTTTCCGTTTCCACGGTGAACTTGATTTTGGGGGGTGTGCTGTTTAGGTGTGTTAGGAAATGGTTTAGGTTTTCTTTTCCATGGGGCCAAATCACAAATGTGTCATCGATGTATCTTAATCATAGTTTGGGTTTGTGGGTGGCATTAGCTAGGGCTCTGGATTCGAATTCTTCCATGAACAGGTTTGCAATGATGGGTGACAGTGGTGATCCCATAGGGGCTCCTTCAATTTGTTTGTATCTTTGTCCTTTGTATATGAAATATGTGTTGGTTAAGCAGTGTTCTGTTAGTTCCATGAGGTGTTTAGCTGGTTGGTATTTATTTTTGATGATTTCAAGAATTTCTTTTATCGGGACTTGAGTGAATCGTGAAATCATGTCGAAACTTACAAGCAGATCTTCTTGTTCCCCATGTAGATCTTTAATCATTTCCAAGAAGTGGTGTGAGTTTTGTACATGTGAAGCTGCTCCTTCAGCATGGGGCTGTAGCTGCTTTGCTAAGTGTTTAGCTAGGTTTTGTAGTGGTGCTCCTCTGGAACTGACTATGGGTCTGAGAGCTTGCCTTCTTTGTGTATTTTTGGGAGGCCGTATAGTTTGGGGCATCTGGAAGATTTTTCTCTTGGGATGATCGTCTGTTGGATCTTTTTGCTCATATGGCTGGTTATAATTTTCTTCTTGGTTATTTTTTCTAGATATGTGGTTGGGTCCGTGTTTATGGGTTTGTATGTGGAGTCTTGGAGTAGGTCTGTCAATTTTGTTTCGTAGTCTTTTCTATCCATTACTACTGTGGCATTCCCTTTGTCTGCTGGAAGTATGATTATGCTGCTGTCATTTTTTAGGGCTTGCAGGGCTTTTAGTTCCTCTTTGTGCAAGTTGCTTTTGGGTGGTTTGCTTGTGCATAGGATGTTAGTAACTTGGTGTCTTATTCTATCAGCTTCATCTGTATTTAATTTAGTTAAGCTGGATTCTACTGCGCATATGATGGATTCTTTGGGGGTTTTTTGGGTGCTACAGCATAATTGAATCTTTTGGTTTGGACATCTGTTTCTTGGTGAGTTCTCTGTTGGAAACATTATATACTAATTGTTTCAGGTGTTGTTGTGAATTGTTGGGGGCTTTCTTGTCATGTTCTAATTTCTTTAGTTTCTTCAAGAGTTTGTCATTTTTGTAAGTGGTTTCAGTTTCAGGTTTCCATGTTGTAAGTTGTTTTATCTTGTCCCAAAGTAGAGGGTGGATTTTGCTGCTCAATTCCAGGTGTAGTGTTAGCAAATCTTTGTTTAACTGATCCAATTGGAATGTCTTTCTGTGGAGCTCGTTCCCGAGTAGAGCCATTTCAGTTCTTTTCAGGATACGTTCAGTAGCTGCTGTTTTCGCAGTTACTTACATGTATGGTATTGAGCTTTGTTCGGGTATTTTCCCACGTCATTGTAGTTGTGCTTTTAAAGTTGTAGCAACGTTTCAGCAGAATCTCATCTGCCATCATCAGGTTTCTGTATTATGTCCGTCTGTGAGTCAGGCCCCCCACAGTTGTTTCAGTTTTAAACTTGGGGCAGCCTATTGCTGTGCCAGAATGGTTTTTTCTTCATCCTGATTGGTTGGGAATCTTGGTCTGTGTTTACTGGTCTTGGAGTTTGCTGTGTTCTGCTTGATTGGTGTTTCTAATATCTTCTGTCTGTTTTGTGGCTCTTTTTGTATCTTAATTGGCTGGCAACATTGTGTTCCTGTATTGGAGGCCTTTTGTGCAGCTTGGCTCTGGGTAAATGTACGGCTATCATTTGTTAGGAAGCTAGGTTTCATCTGGGTGCCTGGTTGGGGTGTGTTTGAGCTGGAGGTATCAGGGGGGATCTGTTTGTGCCCAGGTGTTTGCCTGGCTAGTGGTGTAGAGATTTTTTTGTTTGTGAGTGCAGGCTTCCAAATGATTGACAGTCTGGTGGAATCATCTCTTCTATTCATGCTTTCAGGTCTTTTTTCAATCTCTATGGCTTCTCTGATGATTCTGTGGCTGGGGTTTTCTATAGTGGCTAGGCTTTTGGTGCCATTGAAGTTGATGCTATGACCTGTGGCTTCCATGTGTTGGACTAGTGAGGAAGTGTGTTCCAGCTTTTTGACTGCATTTTTGTGTTCATCTAGGCAGGTACTTATTCTTCTATTGGTCTGTCCAATGTATGTGGCCGGGCATAAGGCACAGGGGACTTCCTATATGGTTTTCCAGGTCAATTTTATCTTTGGGGTTTCTAAGGATGGTTGCTATTTTTCTGTCTGTTTTGAAGGCAGTCTTGATGTGATGCCTGTGTAGTATCTTACTGATTTTGTCTGTAGTACCTCTTATGTAGGACAGCTGTCCTGGCACCCAGATGAAACCTATATATATATCTGAGAATTATTTTTTTTTTAAAAAAGGAAAGTAAGCAAAGAACTCCATGCAAATTGAATTCACTCCCACAGAAACAAAACATTTCCAGATTTAGCAAAAAAAAAAAAAAAAAAACCAGCTTGTTGCAAAACAACTGCCATTCACATCACCGATAAAATAAAATAAAATAATTTACTAGTCTCCTTTTTATACAGTGTTTTAGTATGGAAGATTTTCAGCTCCTGAACATAGACAGTGTGGTAAGGAAAGGAGCATGGGGTATCTTAGGGCAATGGCCCCAACCTTTTGGACACTAGGGACCGGTTCTGTGGGAAGAGATTTTTCCATGGAACAGAGGGAGCGCGGTTTTGCATGCTGCCTGAATCCCATGGATGGGGGGTCGCTTATTTGCATGGCCTGGTTTCTAGTATGCTGCGGCCCGGTACCGATCGACAGACTAGGGGTTGAGAACTCCTAACTTAGGGGGCTGGGGCGGCCTTGGCATAGGCCACACTCAAGTGTCTCTCAATTCAAGGGCTGAAAATCCTGCTTGGATTTTGACAGGGAGGATTTTCAGCTCCTGATCTGAGCCTCCTAGGGTTTCCCCCACCCCCCCATGAGGCACCTCCTTACCTGGGACTCCATCTGCTTAGCAACCCACACAATCACTAAAGAATCACAATCAGGTGTGCTGGCATTGTAGTCACTGAGCAAAGCACTCATGTGACATCTCACTAAGCAACTGCTTTGCTCAACAACCGAGGTTCCAGTTCAATTGTGAATGTAAGACAAGGTACTGATCTGACTAGCACATGAAGCAGAACATCTAAAGGATCGTCCTGTTTTAAAACAGGACTACAACAATTTTTATCATTCTTGGCATCCCCTGCTAACTATTGATGGAACCAACTGTTCTGCCCTTTATTTTCCAGCTTTGCAACTATAGTGACTGGGTAAGTTGGTACCTTGACTCTTATATGGGTATAAATTATGCACTGCACATCTTAAAATTACTGTAATTGGTTGTTATTGAAGTATCAAGCTAACTGCAATGAAACCAACAAATGCAAAGGTGTCTGTGACAACCTCCAGCCATTATTCCAAACAATTCCAGGAAGCTGAAGGTTTCAAAAGTTGATTTTAAAATTTCAACTGAATCAAATACAAAAAAAGATTCTTGATCCACCATACAGTTCATTTTATTTTCCTAAACTGGGCCAAGCTTCCCTTAACTTGCACTTATAATGACATTTCAATGTGGTACTTTACTCCAAGGTAAACATAGACATACTGCTAAACATGTTCACTTAACAATGAGTTGCAGTCAATCATTGTTTACTGGTAAGTTTATTTATATAATACTGAGGAATACAAACAGATTTTTATTTGCCTTCTGGCCTTTCTTTTTTAGATACATACCTACTACTTTAATGTCTACAAATCTGAGCAGTGAGGCACCACCCCCAAGAAATTATCAGAAGAAGCAGAATACACATATGTAAATAAAGGAAGGAAGAAGAAACACAAGAAAAGAGAGAGGAAAATATCTGTACTGGCAGATAATGGAAGCCAATT
This sequence comes from Hydrophis major, assembly GCA_033807585.1. Classification (NCBI taxonomy): domain Eukaryota; kingdom Metazoa; phylum Chordata; class Lepidosauria; order Squamata; family Elapidae; genus Hydrophis; species Hydrophis major. The sequence goes on along the minus strand of CM066328.1, from coordinate 291,869,852 downwards.
ATTCTTAAATTTATAGATAGGTGAGCCCTTCTGAAAGTACCATCAGTTCTTCTCTCTCTTTTTTAGGGCATTAAGACTGTCAGTGTTGTCAGAATGTGGTTCCCAGATCTAAATAACTCAGAATTGAGTTAGAACTCAGAAGAAACTCTGCATTCCTATCTTTCTCTGATCATTGTGGTATTTGGAGTGGAAGCACAGAAACCCGGCAATTAAGTCAGATCACAGCTATCTGTCCCAGTTTACAGGATGAGATTCTGGCAGAATAGAGTCAGCTAGTCACTGCTCCTCAATTCTGTCTCTTTGAATAACCTCAGAGGAATAAATCTTTCTCCCTAGAGAAAGGTTGGGGGCTTTTTATTTTTTGTATAGCATTCCCCCATTTTTAAGCTTCATGGCTGCAAAAAACCTTATCTAGAGCTAAATTTTGATGGCGCTTGGGATCATTCAATGGACTAGTTTGAGGTTTTGTAAGTATAATTTGCTGCTTTAAAATCTTCACTTGGAGAAATTAGTAGAATGGAACACAATGTACAATACACTAGAAGCATTCAACATGTTCTCAGCCATTTGAAAATACAGAATACATAATATAGCACTTGCTTGTCGTCCCCCCCAAAATGCCTTCCTCCTTCTAAAGTGTATTTATCTCCATTTCTCCGTCTTAGGAAGCCCAAAGGACTGTGGTTTAATTTGCCCCCAGCCCTCACTTCACAGCAATTAATCTTGCCAACACAAATGCAAAATCCGCTTTGAAAACTCTGCACATTATTAGCTGAAGCTTTTTGCTCCTTCCCCTTTCAGAGAAGTGGGTGGTGGAAACAACAGAAGAGAAGGTAAATTATTTGACACCTAAATGCAACTGCAGAATGAAAAGGAAAAACACACACACACATATTCATCCGTACCGGTCTCTGGAACAATTACACTTTCAAAAGCCAGAAGACATTTATCACAGAGGGGAAAAAATACTTTGGGAGTGAGGTTAGATCTCAGTAAATTTGTAAGGAGTTTTTTTTTCTCTTGTTACCTTGGTAACGGCTACCTTGGCACCCTTGTTGATAAGCTGCACCACATTATCCACTTGCCCTTTGTACGCAGCTATGAGAAGGCGTTCTGAAAGGACGGCGACCACATCCTGCTGGCTCATGAATTAGGGAAGAATGGCTTTGGGAACAAGCTTCTTCGATCCAAAAAACAAAAGATTCACATCAGTCCAACTGCCGGGCACAGAGGGACCCCAGCATGGGAGAAGGTTGGTCTGTTGCTAAGCCATCTTCTGCATCTGTGGATCGGAGCAGCTGGAAAGGAGAAACAACATACAGAGTCAGGCACATCTTGTAAACCAAAGAAAGTAATAGCAATTCCTCCCCCCCTCCTCCCCAAAAAATTGTGAAAGGAGTGGCAAAGTAATTTGCAAAGATTATGAAGCTAGAAACCAAACACAGCCAAATCTATGGGGATTGGGGAGGAGAGATATTTTTGATCCACCCATCAGCAATTCACACATTTAGTAAGAATTACACAGTACATTCTAATCTCTGGGTGTATATAGACCACAGATCCGGCACTTTTTGGTAACTCACCTCTATTTTGTAGGTCCTTCAGGAGGTCCATTTGCAAGATTGACACCTCTTCACAGCCTTTCTGTTACAAGATAGCAGTGCCGAATCTCCTTCCTTTACTGAGACACTCACTTTCACAAAATACTACCTCCGGTGTGTGTGTGTATCAACCAGTCACCCATGTTCACATTTCTTCTAGCTATAATTTTGTGAGTTTTAGGCATATCATAAATCCAGCTCAGACTGCACTCTTGAACAGCTTAGCTGTTCCTTCAAGGAGCAAAGCTTTAAAGAGCAAACAAAAAAAAAATTGGAAGATGCTTCACACAAGAAAACTGAACTATGGTACTCTCTGAGCTTGCTTTGTTTTCTTGCAGATGTTTCAATACCTAACCCTAACTAGGTAACACCATCAGTGCTAGTCCTGATGATGATACCTAGTTTGGGTAATGAAACGTCTTCAGGAAAACAAGCAAGCTAAGGGAGAAACAAGGATCTTTCATTTCAACCCTGAGCTCCAAATATTCTCCTTTATTGATGCTCTAAACTACTTCTCCCACCTATTTGTGCATGTGAAAAGCACATTCTTAACTCAAATCAAAAAGTGTCCTTTCTGATTAACAAAAATGCCAGCTTCTTTGGTGGAACATTTCATGTCCAGATTGCTCATGCACCAAATTAAAATGAGAGAACACTCTGTACCACTTCAGAGGAGATAGACCACATTTTTATATTCCTCTTCTTAAACCGAAGGAGGGGGAAAGTGCATTTTGCTATCAAAAACTAGCCAAAAAAACAACAACAGGTAAGGTAGAACATTTTTTCCCTGATATTATACAGCTCTTAAAACTTTCTGGGATTACTTTTCTTTTATAGTGAGAACATTAAAATAAGAGTCACAAAATAGGCTTTGTCACGGGTGAATAAGTTTCTTATAAGCTTGCCATATTGTGTGTGTTTGCCACTTTGAATTATTTACAAAAATAATAAAGGCAGGATATAAGTAAAATAAGTAAATAAATAAAAATAAGTAAAGTTGACTGAAATCAAGCATTCTTCCAGGAAATTTCAAGGAAACCCATCCAGAAATAAAAAGGATATTTAAATTTGCATTTGTCTACCCTGCAAAATAGTAAAAAGACTGTCTGACTTTCCTCTCTTAAGCTGACTAGTTTTCTTGAAGTAAAAATGCTAGGTTTTTTTTTTTTTCCATTTTATTGTTGGCAGCTTATGTCTGTTTGTATCTGCAAATTTTCTGCTAGTGATAATTGGGGGGGGTTTGAACTAGGAAAAATTACTCCAAACTACTTATTCTAAACTACTTATTAACACATTCCAAAACTACATCCACATATCCAGAACCACTCTAAATCTTGCTCTTACCATAGTGTGCCTTTATCACACATCCAGAACAGCTCCTTATCGCATTGCTGCTAATACAACTTGCAGCATACCAAGGGCCATGACTGGTAACTTTCTCAAATGAATTTCCAGTCTTGATCATCCAAAACATCAAAACTCTGGTTTCTATTTCCCATTACAGCTTTAACTGGTGAACTTAAAACAAAAACAAAAACTTTGTGATTATTGGTCAACGAAAGGGCAGCAACAAAAGGATTTTTTTTTTCTTTTTGTATCTCTTGGCTGCCATCTACTCGCTGTCTGAAACTGAGTGCCAAGGAAAACCAAAATGCAGCCAGCAGATAAATTTACAGGAGCTGGCAAAAAGGGACTGGTATGAGAGCTGTGCCCTGCCAATATTACATGAAAAAAAAAAAAGAGAGAGAGAGAGGAGTTAAGGCTTTCCAAGCAAAGAGACCCACCACGCAGTATATGCACAAGATCAAGCCTTTTCAATTACATGCTATATGCCAGAAATGGAATAATTAATTTCCGGGCTTCACAAACATTATCAAAAAAGAAGCAAAATGAAAAAGTGGCTGCAGAAGTCAGGATTCAAAATGACCTCACATCTCATTTATTTCTGCTTGCCTGTTTAGTCTCTTACAAATTTACATATATTTACTTATTCATCTTCTCATTTAAAAGACTCACTATATCTAACCTAACTCTGGGTAGCTTTTATGATTGAAACCAAGGGTGGGATTCAACCAGCATTACTGCTGGTTTGGTGATTATATTTTGCATGCACATGCTTACTGTGCACGCATGCTCGACACACACCATGCGCACATGTGAATTAACTTTATGCTACGCCGCCCAGACAGCTGAAAAGTGCTGCACGCAGGTGTGTAAGTGTTCGAAAAGCCTCTTTTTCCCTGCTTTTTCAACCTCAGCTGTGCCGTGCAAAGCAGCTGAGGTTGAAAAAGCAGGAAATAAAGGACAGATAAGAGCCCAGGCAGGCGGTGGCCCAAACATCAGCAAACACAGAACCGGTCCTGTGTCTGCTGCTCTTCAGAGTTATTGGCTCTTTAGAACCGGGCAGAACCGGCAGCATCCCACCCCTGATTGAACCATAATTTGTTGTTATTGTTAGTTGCGAAGTCATATCTGACCCATTGAGACCCCATGGACAACATTCCTCCAGGCCTTCCTGGAGGAGATCAACCCTGACTGCTTTTTAGAAGGCCAAATGCTGAAGATGAAGATCAACTACTTTGGGCACCTAATAAGAAGGAAGGATTCACTGGAGAAGAGCCTAATGCTGGGAATGGTTGAAGGCAAAATAAGAAGGGGATGAGAGAGAATGAGGTAGCTGGATGGACTCACTGAAGCAGTACGTGTGAGTTGAAATGGACTCTAGAAACTGGTTCCATGTCATACAGGACTTTCAAATGTGATAACCTGCACCTTGAAACCAACAGAGCTCATACAGCAATATATGTTTGGGTGAAATATGGCAAACTATGGGGGTGTCAAAACTGAGTGCACCACTGCATTCTTGCATAGTTGCAACTTCCAGATAGTCTCCAAGGATATCCCTATGTAGAACTCATTGAGATAATGCAGTCAGGAACTAACCAAGGCATGAGTAACTGTGAGCAAGGCCACTGCTCCAGGAATAGACACAACTGGTACACAAGATGGATCTATGCAAAATCCCCCTAGCCACATCTGCTACCTGCTCCCTAAATGGCCACCATTAATCCAGAAGGACCACCAAGTTGTACACTAGATCTGCTGGGGCCAACTTTGCCTGATCTCAAAATAGCAAAGAGGGTTGGATCTGGTAAATATTTGAATGAAATCTATCTGGAAATCCCAAAATTGTGGGCTAGATTGGGAAGCTGGCAAACCATCTCAGAAAACTGTGGTGTCCTCTTGGTGCTTTCTGAGCTTCGTCGTCTTCTATCAGCATCTTGGAAAAAGCCAGTGATAAACCACTCTTGCACTGTTGCCAAGGGAACTATGCAGATATGTCCATCAACCACGAAGTAGTATATTCCATTCTAAAGAGGCTTTATGCGTAGCTGACAAAACAGATGAGAATTTCAGACTCCTAGCAATGAGGGAAAGCTGAAATCCACTTCTAAATAATGAATTCCAAAAATGGTCCTGGATAACTCATTCGCTACTGCTCTACAGTTGAAGAATCACCCCCCCCCCTCCAAAAAGAGATATATGAAAACAAACAATGTTAGCCTGCTTCAGAGATAAATAAGCAACTGGAAGTTTTCTGTACTTTTGAATAATGACATGGACCACATTTTATGTAACTGGGCTTTTGGGCAGAAAAGCTTTTTAACTTCTCTTGTCTCCTGTGCATAAATCAGCTGTAAATGAAATAAAATGTTTGGATTTCAACTCCTTTTTTGCCAGTTAAGTCACAGGTCCCCAACCCCCGTTCTGTGGACTAGTACTGGGCCGTGGCATGCCAGAAACCAGTCTGTACAAACAAGTAAAGCCCCATCTGAGGGATGCAGGCAGCACACAAAACTACGCCCCCTCTGGTCCCCAGAAAAACTTGCCTCCACAGAATCAGTCCCTGGTGCCCAAAAAGTTCGGGAGCTAGTGACTTAAGTCACAGTGATGGTCAGGTATCCTGTCTGGACAGCTATTAATTTGGCCCTCAACTGGTGGATTTCCCCTTTTCTTTCCCCTTTTCACCCTGGCCTGCGGAAAGTAAATCTCAACTGTTCTCTGGTCTTTTAAGAACTGGTTAAAAAGAACTGGACTAAAAGGGAAAATTCTTGTCAAGCAGAGCTGCTATCGGCTTCTCCAATTAAAAGCAAAACTATGGCAAGCATTTCATTGCTCCTTTTTGAACCTGTTTTGAAAAAGCAAAATAGACCATGATCCAAGAGGAGGCAACTCTCAAAGGCAGAGATTGGGAAGAGAAGGCTCAATGGAGCACCCATCAACCAACTTGATCAGAAGGATCTGTGCAGAATAGACTGAAGGGCAGCAAGCAAACTAGATTGCCTTGCTTGGGCCAGCAGAAGGAGGAAAATATTCCTTCGATGCAGAGCAAGAAAGCTCAGATGGAGGTTGCTTTCCTACCAGGATAGAGATAAGTTGAGGGCACCAACATCACCTGTTCCTGCCCTTCCATAACAGGTGCTGGCCTGCTCTCTCACACTGGGGCAAGCAGGAAATATACACATCAATCTTTTATGTACTCATTAGTAAGGTGACCAATCGTCCTCCTTTAGGGAGGACAGTCCTTCTTTTGTTCTGTCCTCTCTCAAAAAGTATCTTCCTACATGTCTTCCTTTTTGATATTTGAAGACTAATCTGTAAGTCTCCTTATTTGATTGAAGCCGATCCGATTCATTGTGTGTGATGTGACGTATTTGTATTTGACGTGACGATTTGTCAAGGCTTGGTACAGTGTGGCGAGATGCGATTATGAGACACATGTGCTCCACACAGGAGAATTGTTTTGAGAATGTATGCCACATGCAAGAGTGCACCGCGTGGAAGTAGCTTTTTTTTTTTTCTTCAATTTATTTGTGTCCTCCTTCTCTTTGTAAAAGAGTTGGTCACCTTATCATTAGGCTACAAGCACTCACAAGTTGGTCAAAGCACATTCATGACAAATGTTCAGATAGCTCTTATATATTACCCACACCTGGGACCAGCCATCATTAAGCCAAATAGTCACTAAGTGTGACCGTGAGTGTGCTTATGATCTTATTTCAGCTTTCTTTTGCTTTACAAAACATTTCCCCCAAAGGTCTGTGATAGCATCTCCCAATAAAAGCATATTCACATATAAACCTAAGATACAATGCCTTTAACCATGACTTAGTGACTAAGCCTCAGCTGCCTGACTTTACACAACATATACTAAGTTTGCAAACATAAGCTGAGGTTTGCAAAAGGTTGGGCACATACCACACACTATGCCACAATTCTCAAGCATCCTCATTTAGCCGTCTCAACCTGACTGAAGTTTCCCAGTCATTCAATGCTGGTTAAGAATTATTATCGCATGCTAGACCAACAAGGCACTATAGACAGCAACATGCTCTCTGACCATAAATCTGCAAGAATATATTCTTAATTTACCAGTATCTGTTTTTACCATATGCAAGCATCAATTTTTGTAGAATATAACCAGTGCTGCAAGAAAATGAATATATTTTAGAACTATTTGTTGATTAATTTTTCAATGTCAAGGATTTCATATATTTCTTTTACGAAAGAACATTATGTTTAATGAAAGAACATTATGCCCATCCAGTTAGATGGGGTATGCAGCTTCATCTAGCCAATGTGGTAATTAAATGGTGTACCTTTGAAAGCAGATACACTGGTGTGCCCAAATTATTTACTTCATCTCCAAAACAGATTTTAAATCAAGCACGCTTCCCAAATCAATTTGTGAAACGTTTCAGTAAAAAGAAATGCTTGTTATTATAAACAAAAGAAAATGACATTTACAACTAAACCAGATGTATCCAATGGGCTCCATGTGGCTCTAAACAGCTAGCAATGCTGCCCCATAAGATCATAAACTTTTAACATTATGTGATTTTTTTAGAAAGTTACTGTATTAGATATTTTACATGCAGCCCAAATTTTACAAAACATTTCATGAGAAGCAACGCTGATTATTCGCTTGACATTGTGCAGCATGACTTTCAGATGAGCTGAGCTTATAAGATTTTGTGTAATGTTAGTAAAGAAGATGGTTGGATTGAAGTTGCAGAGGGCCCTGGGGAAAATGTATTATCTGGATTATTTTCACTCAGGATTCAGACTGGGATATAGTACTGTCATGCCCCTGTCAGAATCTGATTCTGAGGGGGAGGCTGAGCAGCTGACAGGGAGTGAGGGTGTGGTTCCATTGGCTATGGAAGAAACTGGGGAAGGGCAAAGGCCGACTGGGCAGAGCAGGGGAGAGGTAGAGTAAGGCAGAGGGAATTCAGAGGAAGATCCAGGCCCACCCCCTCTTCATCCTAGGGCATACAGGGAGGAACGGAGAAGGAAACAATGTGAGTTGCGTGGCTTACGGGGGTGGAAAGGGCCCTGATTCCCTTCATTAGCTGCAGCTGGGAATACAGTGTTTAAAAAGGGAGGTTGTGCACAGTAACTTGTTAGAAGCAAACTGTGAGTTATCTGTTATTATCAAGCCTTATCTGGGTTCCTGGTGTCTTCCCAACTGTGTGTATTTTGCTGGGGTTTCAAGTCTGCAATTCCTTCTCCTGCCCTGTCAAGTTAATTACTGCAGCGTGGTTTGTGTGGATTTTTATTTACAGTTTGTATGTACTTTGTTTTTGGCTGAATTTCCTCCACTTAAAGACTGTTCGTGGGAGAGTTTTTTTTCCAGGTAACCTGGAAGGTAACCTGGACATTGGGGGCGAAGTTGGAGGTATTAAAGGGAGTCTTCTTACTTATGTGAATGTGTTACCTTTGTACCACGCCCTGGGTCATCACAGTACAGAGATGGCATTGATTGCATTTGTAGATAACCTTTAGTAGGACTAGAATGGGACGATGCATCCATCCTGCCTTCCTTGATCTTTCAATGTCCTTCTGGATCATATTTTAAGGTTAATCCTGTTTGTCAAATGTTTAAAAAAGTGACTGCCTTGTGATTTCCCATTTCTGCACAATTAAACTAAATTTGGCAGTTGTAAAAGCATTCCAGCAGAAGGCAATGGCAATCCACTTCCAAACAGTTGCCAAAGTATTTGTAGGGATGTGTTCATAAATTCACCAAGCTAGATACTTTAATAAAGACATATGACTGCCTACATTTTGGGTGAGCTTCGATAAATTTCTCAAAACATGCCACTGTTCATTTTGGGATGGTCTAGTTCTTTTGCTAAACAAATCTGCTTGATGCTGGTTAAATACAATAACTCTCTTTATATTTGGAAATATCTTTCCATTTTTCTCTTTTCTTAACATATGGATGTATGCTTATTGAGGTGATTTTTGTCTTAGACATGAGGTAAATAATGGAGCAAATGAGGGTACAAGTCAGCCATTTCTCTTGGTCAAACCAGTAGCACCCCACCCATGATAATATCAGAAGATCCTTGTGTTCGTTAGCTGAGAAAGTTCACATTTCTGCCTTTACTACAGACCTGTAATTCCTGCTTTGATAGATAATAACATGCACCAGCAGATGCTTACTAAGTTTTCTGGAGCTGATATCCAATATAAAGCCATCTTTGGCTCAACAAAAGGCTTGGGCGTTTTGTTGCATAATTTCCATTGCAAAGAAGTGGGATTAATATTAAATGTACATGTCTGCTTTAGCAACAGTTACGTAAGTGAAATTGACCAATAATTGTTGTAGAAAATAAATACAGTAAGACATTTTTTGAGTTTGGGATGACTTCTGAAAGGGAGGGTATGAGATATTTTAACAAGAGGAATATTAATATTAGACCTGTATCATGCTTTCAACATAAGAAATAACACTTTAACTGCATACCAACAAACTACAACTAATTGGCATTAATTTTGAATCAATCAAATATCCAATTAAAATGGTTACTTCACATCTAGAAGATAGAAAAAGTAGACGAGCCACATTCTTTCTCCTAATGAAGATTACATACTTCAAAAATAAACATTCAATAAACTAATTACTTCATATGTGAAACAGAAATATTCTCCATTGTATTTAGTTAAGCTTACTGTCAAGTAATTGTAGGAAAATTGCCAGCTAACAGGATTATATAAATGATATGATTCTTTTTGTTTTTTTAACACTCATATTACAATTAGATTATGTAATATCATTATGTAATCTATGAGTTGAATCCTTGAGTTCTACACAAAAACTCAGAAACAACCAAATTCATAAAATATTAATGTGATTATATGACAGTATAATCAAATGTATGTTTTGCTTACAGGGAGAGTCAAGATAGAAATAAATGCCTTCCATTTTTACATGAAATTCCAATATATATGAGAATTACATATAGGTAGTCCTCGATTTACAACAGTTTGTTTAGTGACCATTCAAAGTTATAAGGGCACTGAAAAATGTGAGTTATGACAGTTTTTCCACACTTACAACTGTTGCAGTATCTCCATGGTCTCATGATCCAAATTCCGATGTTTGGCAACTGATTCACATTTATGACAGTTGCAATGTCCTGGGATAATATGATCACTTTTTGCGATCTTCTGACAAGCAAAGTCAATGTGGAATCCAGATTCACTTCTCAGCTGTCAACTTATCAACTTAACAAATGCAATCATTCACTTCGCAACTTCTGGCAAGAAAAGTCATAAAATGGGGCAAATTCACTTAACAAATGTTTCACTTAGCAAAATTTTGGGATCAATTGTGGTCATAACTCGAGGGCTACCTGTATTACATATACACATCTAATCTGTAATTACAAATTAGAATTACTTGTGTTTATGATAACGGAAGAAAAAGTGAAGTCAAAAGTTATTTTATTTTCAAAAAAGGCATGCTAATCCATGATACCTGGCAAGAAGGACTTCATTATTAAATTATTTTTGAAGATTTTAAAAAGTGTTCAAGTAAACTTTTTCCATCAAAGCGTAAGAAAACTGAGTAATTCTTTTATCCTAGTATCTAGTTTTCTTCTCACATGCACATTGAAGGTTCAAGTTCTTATTGAGTTACAGATAAGGTTAAAATAACCATTTATTAGAAAGAAAAGAGGTTTCAAAAAAGACGCAAAGTCGATAAGAAGTTCAGGTTTCAAGGACTGTCTGATGTAAAAATAGATCACAGTGCACTGCAATAATCCACGGTATGAAAAGCTAAGGTCTTTTTTAAATGAGAGGAAAATATAAAGACACTTAGGAGCAGCACCCTGTTTGACTATGATAATCACTGAGTGATTTAGAGCAAGTTGTTCATTCTCAGTCTAGCTTATTTCACAAAGTTGCTATTTTGGGGAGAATATTAACAGAGGGTTTTTGTGTGCGTATGCAACATTGATCTCGTAATAGAAAGTCAGAATATAAATTGAATGAATGAATGTATTTATTTTAATAGTGCAGGGGTGTCAAATTCACGACCAGCGGGCCAGATGCCTCACATGCTGGCCACACCCACACCATTTTAGCGAAGGGAGAAAGTTGGGATACGTCACACGACAACATGATGCTGCAAGTTTTACACCCTTGCACTACCATTAATGGTAATAAACTGTATAAAAACTAACATAATTAAATACAAATAAACACAATATATTCATTGCTTATCTTGTTTTCAAGATGCAAAAAAGGGAGGCAAAGGGACATTCAAAGAAAACAGTAAATATTTTGGGGGGGGAAATGCCATTAGTCAGGATATTGAATGCAAAGTTTTTCATAGTGAAATGAAGTTTTGCCAAATGCATCTTCTGTTTAAAGGTTGGCTGGAATAAATAAATGGATATACATATCTTATTATACATGCAGCCCTTGAGAATTCTAGAGCCTTAGCAAGATAATAAAATCATGGAGTCCTAGATTCTTGAAAAATCCTACATTCCTCATCATTGCACTCTCCTTGGCCTATGGATTTTCGTGACCCTCTTAGGGGCACTTTTTCCAAAGACTGAGCTCCAACCTTCAGACAGTATATTGGTTGGAATGTGCGAAGAATCAATTGCAAGTAATCCTTTGAGCAACAATTATCTATGACATAATGATTCATTACAGAAATGGATAAATATGAAAATGTGTCATGACACTTGACACAAGCATTAAGCCACATTGTTTTCATGAGTGTGCTATCATCAGTTTTCTTTTGCCACACCCTAGACCCCTATGTTGAGTTTAGCCATTGCCTTTCACAGTCATCTTCCTCAATGCATTGACAAAATACATCATTTGGGACACTGGGAAATTTAAATAGTGGCCTATTCATTTTTGTTCAATTGAAATTAATTTTCAGCTTGATCAATGATCAAGCTTGACCAAACTTCACAGATCTAATCTACTTTTTCAATTCTTCTTAAAACCGGCATTTTGAGAATAAGAATGATGCTGGAAAATTGAGGATGATTTATTTAAAGAAGAAAGATTTTTTCTCTTATATTACCACAACCTTTATCTACTTGTTGATTTTATGAATCATCATCTCATTCTTTAATGTCAGAACATTTCTAGGGAATGTTACCCAAAGTACATTGAAAACAACCATAAAATAGTATGTAAATCAAGCTATTACAAACAGAAGAAGCCCATCTGGCACAGATAATTATGCAGATTTCATATTGAGCCTGGAATTGTAGTACTCTAAGAGTAACTGTGGTTTAGGATTACAGAGTCTGGAATTTTCCAAAAAGTTTATTCTTTATATCCACTATTAATTATGATCAAAAGCAATATTTTGTCTACAAACCTTATCCCCCCTGAAGAAAGATCCATTTTATTCAGAATGATCATTGTTGCTGATTGTGTTCAACCTGTAAGACTTTTACCATAATTGGATTGCAATTAAAAGAACTTCTGGATTTTTGAATATTCTGTTGTACTATTGCACTGACCAGATATACTGTATTACAGCTTTTAGAATCTTCAATCCAAACTCCCCCCCCCAAAAAAAAGAAATATATTTATTTATTGTTATTTATTTGTTAAATTTATTTGCCGCCTATCTCACTATAGAACTACTCTAGGTGGACAATAATTTATTGGTATGATATAATAATAAAATACAATAATTTCTGTATTAGGCTAAAAGTCTCCAAACTTGCCGGAATCCTGACAGTAACTTTAAGACTTGTAGAGTTCAACTCCCAGAATTCTCCAGCCAGCATAGCATAGCTGGCTAGAGAATTCTGGGAGTTGAAGTTCACAAGTCTTAAAGTTGCCAAGTTTGGGGAGACACTCATTTATATCTTACTTTTCATTCAATAATTCACAATGTCTTATGTACCTATGTAGAGATAGATTCTTCTATCCAAAACCAGAGGTGTTATTCAGCAGGTTCTGACCAGTTCTGGAGAATCGGTAGCAGAAATGTTGAATAGTTCAGAGAACAGGCAAATACCACCTCTGATTGGCCCCACCCACATCTATTTGCTGCCTCCCGAGTCCCAGCCAATTGGCTGGGTCTTCTTTTGTTGCCCTGCACAGGAAAACAGAGTTGGAAAGCAGGTTAGTGGGGTGGGGAAGGAATAGGATTTTGCAATATCCTTCCACTGGAGTGGGGTGGGAATGGAGATTTTACAGTGTCCTTCCCCACCACACCCACCAAGCCACGCCACACCACAGAACCAGTCATAAAAAAAATTGAATCCCAAATTTCAAGAGAACATCAAGATGAGGAATTATGACATAGACCCTCACTAAGTAGTCAGTTAGTCTGTAAATCTAAATTGTACTCTTTCAAACTAGGGGTAGAAATCAAGAGAGGAAACGAAAAGCCTATTGATAATACAGTTGTCCATGACAGTGTCAATAGTTTGTGAACACACATTGCTCCTTCAGCTTGTGTCTAGGTTCTTCCTACAGCAGCATCTCCCACCTGCATCTGCTCAGAACAAGTAGTCACTGAGACATCACTTCTTTAACTCTGTTTCTCTTATTGCCTTCCTGACGAGCCATCATGGTATTATAATATATTTTCAAGCTCACATGAGTGATACTTGCTTAACAGAAGATGTTATGCTTCACCCAAAACATATTTGCTTCTCAGGTTTACACTAGCAGCCACTGAAGTAGCTGTAAATGCTAGATAAATATGAAGTTCATGCTTTAGTGCGTTTCTGAACTTTGTATCCAGTGGTGGTATTCAGCTGGTTGGCACCAGTTCAGGCAAACCCGTAGCAAGGATTTGTCACCAAACAAGTAGTAACTTCTGTCTGGCCACGCCCATGACCCGGTTGCCAGTCACTCACTTGCCCCACCCACCTGATGCTCACTCACTCACCCTGCCTGCCTGACACTCGCCCCACCCAGTCACTCCTTAAGGTATTTATTTATTTTTCCCTCCCAACAATCAGCTGTTCCTACGATCAGCTGTGCCAGGACTCACTTACTACTTCTCCCAGGAGGCTCCCCTGAGGTCCAGGAAGGTAAAAAATGGATGGGGGGCAGAGGAGTTTTTGGTTTTTTGCCTTCCTGGGTCCCAGGGAGGCCCCAAAATGAAGCATGGGGGGTTCTCCCCCCAGCCTCAATTTTCTGCTTTCCTGAGCCCCAGGGAAGCCTTCTGGGAGCAAAAACACCCCCAGGAGGCTTCCCTGAGGTGCAAAAGGCCTCAAAATGAAGCGGAGGGTGCTGCAGGCCCTCTCAGGCTCTGTTTTCTGCCTTCTTGAGCCCTAGGGAAAACTTCTGGGAGCAAATACGCCTCCCAGAGGCTTGCCTGAGGTCCAGAAGGCTCAAAAAATAGGAGGGGGGCTGCAAAAAGAAAAAACCCACACCCACCTAGTCACATGGCCACACTCCCTAGCCATGCCCCCAGAACCGGTAATAAAAAAATTTGAATCCCACCACTGTTTGTATCCAATATATATTTAGCAGGAATGTTTTTATGACATAAATAAAATGAAAGAATTATAGTCATGTCTTCAAGCAAACAGCCAAGTCAGAGAGCACCAAGAACTCTACAATGCAATGCTGAACTAGAGATCTTTCCTTCTATTGGTAAATCATAATAATTAGGAAAAAAAACTATACCCTGGTCTTATAACAGCAAGTGAATTTGCAAAACTTTAATATAGTTCTGCTATGTTATACTTTAATATAGTTAAAATCAAAGTCAAAGTTTACTAACATCTTATCTTAATAGTTACTTCTGTCCTTTAGAAGGTCAAACATATTTGTTCTGATTCAGCCGGGTTCCCAGAGAGCAAACACAGACAAAGGCAGCAGCCCCCACCTTTCAAGGTTTAATCACGAATGCTGTTCCTTTACAGATAAAAGGCTGATTTCCAACAATTATCTCCAACAAGAAAGAGCCTTGCCAAGTTGTTTGTCAAGGCTGCCAAAAACCCAGAGATAAGAACTAATTTACAAGATTCATGAACTAAGATGTCCACCAGTTGAGCTAAGAGGTTCTTTGCTGTTTAGCGATGGGATAATTTTCTCTATTCAGCTTTGTTTGGGAGGAAAAAGGTTAATCTCTGTTCCTGAAAAGAAACTGGGTTGAGAAATCTGTAACTCCAGCTTGCAGATATTTTTAATCTAATGACTGGTATTTAGGGCAGCTTTTTGCAAACAGAGAAGCTTTTTGTATTTTTGTACAAGTAATCCTTGACTTACAAAAAAAGTGATTTATGACCACTTACGACCGTTGCAGCATCCCCACAGTCACGAGAAGCCAGGTGAGAAGCGCCCCTCAATGTGAGCGACATTGAGTTGGCCACACCCACCCAGTCACATGATCACCAAGCCACACCCACCGACTAAGCCATGCCAATAGAACCTGTTGTTAAAAAATTTGAATCCCACCCCTGCTCACATTCACTTGAATAAAAGAATAGTTCTCAGTGTAATCTAGAATCTGAACAACTTTAAAAATCAAAGGCTCCATATCTAGATGAAGGTGATTCTGGAATGCTACTCTTGTATCATGTGAAAATAAACTACTGAAGTACAGATTAATTATGGCTACCATATCTGTAACCCTCCCAAAAAATGAAATTAGAATGAAAATCTCTTGGGAAAAGCAGCACCATCAAAATTTTGTCTTACTACTGTTAACAATTTAAGGCATTTCTGTACAAGCAAGCGAAATAATTCATTAAAGAAATTAATTAACATCACATACAGTTCAAATGGGAAGGCTTCTATCCAAAGCTTCCATTCCATTTATACAATTCTCTAACAGAAAGAGCTCCACCAAACCACAACTTGCAGTATTTAATCTCTGGTATTAGCACTGTCAATCAAATTCAAGTATCATTTCAAATAAAGTTAAACAGAAAACCACAGGAGTGAATGAAAAAGGTTCATGTGTACACACATTATAGACCTATATGCATACAATGCGCGTGCATGCATGCACACACACACACACATGTATATCAAACTAAAGAGCTGACAGTTTATAAAATTACTGAGAATCTTTATCTTAGAGCTCCTGAAGCCTCAAAGGTGCATTTTGCTTTGACAGATGTTCTGTAAAGATCCTTCTAAAAAGTGAAGCAGCACCTGATACCTTCTGTTTATCTGGCATGCTTTGCAGGAAAACATGGTTCTGGTTCTTTTCACTAGCTTCATTTGAAATAATCTGCATATGATTACCACTAAAAAAAATAATAAAATAAAGGAAATACTTCTAAGGAGAGTGGCAGAATATTAGCCAAGCAACAATCACAATCTCATTTGAGTCAAGCATGAACTCAAATTTCTTTGGGTTTGCATGGACCATCTATATCACTTATTACTAACAAGATTGAAATGGTGTTGTTAATAACTTTTTCCAGGATTTTTTTTAAAATTCTCAATAGAACCTACACTCCTGATGACCTACTCTAGATCACCAGGAATGTAGAATGCATACATACACACACACACACACACAATTTAGAAACTGCCTATCATACAGAGCCACTCTGGGTGGCATACAGCTAAAAGTAAAGGACAAGTAAAAGTATTCCAACTTTGCTTAAGTAAGTACTGCTATGCTGCTATCTAATTGGGTATGGATAGAGTAGACTTGAGGAGAGGAACATCATAAATAAGCAAACCAGTTAACCAGCCCTAGAAAAATGAATGCAGAAGTAGAGTGCCCTAAACTTTTATTTAGAAGGGTAGTGGCAAGGAAAAATGAGGGATGAGGAGTGAGCCAGGTGGATAGATGGGTGAGAAAGCACAGCGTGAAAATAAATAGGCAGAAGAAAGGTGGAAGGTGACAGAAGGGAAACAATGAAGCAAAAGCCCAGGAGATGGAAGCTTCAGTACTAGGTGAGTTAGGCCAATGGAGGCCTTTTCTGTCCACCTTATATGAACCCTTAGCAGCTCCTTCCTCTGCCAGTAATGTCACAGACCAGGGGTTTCAAACTACGTTCCATGGATCCCTAGGAAAAAAAGTATACTCCAACACATCCAGAGGTATCCAGAGTCATTTTCCAGCACAGTGGAAATAATGGGGCTTGTCAATTGACATTCAGAAGTTCTACTTTCATGGGGAAATTTGTACTCCAAGCAATATGTGCCTACTTCTTAAAAAAGCTATCCACTGCCATAGCAGAACCTATAGCAGAACCTATAAGCATAATCTTTGAAAAATCTTTCAGAACCAGCTCCTTGCCTAACCTATGGTCACAAGCCACGGTCATTCCCATCTTCAAAAAGAGAGACCCCAGCTTAGTTGAAAATTACAAACTAATCTCCTTATGCTGCATCACCTGTAAAGTCATGGAATCAATTATTAACCAATCTGTATTCCTCCACTTAGAGACAAACAACCTACTTTCTAATAAACAATTTGGTTTCAGAAAAAAATTATCCTGTAATCTGCAACTCTTACACTACAAAAACATATGGACTACACAACTTAATCAGGGTTGTGTCAACCAAAACACAATAGATGCAATCTACATAGACTTCTGCATAGACTCAATCAAAAACAATAGACGCAATCTACATAGACTTCTGTAAAGCCTTGGATTCAGTGGTACATGACAAACTACTCCTAAAACTAAAATCTTATGATATCTTTGGACAACTGCATAACTGGAGAGAAGCATTCCTGTCAAACAGACAACAAATGGTCAAAATTGGGAGCGTCCTATAAAATTCTGTACCTGTCAATAGTGGTGTCCCCGAGGCAGTGTTCTAGGACCAACTCTCTTCATACTCTACATAAATGACCTCTGTGATCATATTAAGAGCAACTGCATTCTCTTCGCTGATGATGTAAAGCTGTTCAATACCACAGACAATACTGCTACCCTTCAAAAAGATCTTGACTATGTATCAGAATGGTCAAACAAAAGGCAAATCTCAACAAATAAATGCTCTCTCTCACATATTGGCAAAAAAATCAGAAAATAAAATACAAGCTGAATAGTCATGACCTTGTTGATGATCCAAGCTCTGTAAAGGACCTTGGAATACTCATCTCTAATGATCTAAGTGCTAGAGCCCACTGTAACTACATAGCCAAAAAGGCAATAAGAGTAGTTAACCTAACCCTTTTTCTCTGGTAATATCATACTACTAACTAGAGCATAGAAAACATTTGCTAGACCAATACTCGAATACAGCTCATCAGTCTGGAACCCACATTACGTATCTGATATTAGCATTGTTGAGAAAGTCCAGAAATATTTCACAAGAAGAGTTCTCCACTCCTCTACTCGTTGTAGAATACCTTATGCCACCAGACTTGAAATTCTAGACCTAGAAAACCTTGAATTATGCCATCTTCGGTCTGATTTAAGTATGGAATATAAAATCATACATTGCAATGACTTACCGTCAATGAATACTTCAGCTTCAACCATAGCAACACAAGAGCACACAATAGACACAAATTCAAGGTTAACCGCATCAAACTTGATTGCAGGAAATACGACTTCAGCAACAGAATGGTCAATGTCTGGAATACTCTACCTGACTCTGTGGTTTCTTCCCCAAACCCCAAAAACTTTAACCTTAGACTGTCTACTATTGACCTCACCCCTTTCCTAAGAGGTCTATAGGGGGTGTGCATAAGCGCACCAATGTGCCTACCGTCCCGGTCCTATTGTTTCTTTTATTTTTCTTATATGTACCCATTTCATGTCTTCATAACTATGTATATACTTATACCTATTATCTTGTAAGCGATTGACAAATCAAAATAAATAAAATAAATAAATAAATAAATAATTCATCACTTTACTTTTTCCTCTGGAAAACTTAACAGGTTTTCCAGCTTGAATAACACTGAAATCTGCTGGAGTAGCACATACCGTTACAGCAAAACCTATGGTGCTCCACAAAGGATTCAGTGCAGCCTAAAACCGCCTGAAAACACATTGTACAATTTGGGCACTAAACTAAGGAACCTCCACAATTTGGAAGCTATGACTGAGGAGACTCCAGGGACCTATTGGATAGTTTGGTTAGAACAAATGGCTTCTTTAATGTGATTTACATACATTGATTTACATTCATCCAAATTATTTATTCAAATTTTATTAGTGAAAATATGTTGCAGCTGGCAAAACAAGAACAACTCCATCCCATTTGTCCATAAATGTGCATATTAAAGAAAAATTCATAGTTTGGAATTTGGTCTGGATTTTATTCTTTCACTTTTGAGGAACAACATTCTGCTTGGAAAATCAGCTCTTCTCATATTCCTCATGAGAACTAAAGAAAACGGCTGCTAGTTTAAAACCAGATGTTATTTAAAACTATAACTCTTTCACTATTCTAGAACAATTAATACAAACCGTATCAGTGTTCTATATGTGATACATATTTTATAGCATTTAATTGCTTGTTCTCATACATCAGATGCATTATTTAACCATTCCTTAATATAGTTGAAAACAGTTAATTTCTATGATAGTTCTCAAGTTTTCTTTGTCAAGCCCCATTTCTGTCTAATCAGAGTTGTATACCTTGTAAAAAATAAATAGAAACAATTACATACCAGAGAAAGTGATGATAAATAAACAAAAAGAACAGATAAGCAGATCTTAAGAAATAAAATCTGCAGCCAGCTCATTTAATTGCTAAATATTAGCAATTAGGTTGCTTATTTAGCAAGGTTATTATTTTACAAAGCACAACAGAAAATGTATTTATTTATACTAAACTGCCAAAAAAGCAAGCTAGCTTTCAACTATCTGCCAATTATGACACAAAGTTTCCTGTTCATAAATAGTCTTTTGTTTTAAGAGGAAATTAATTAATTTAGGTGGTTAAGGGTTCTTTATGAGGCTTAAAAGGTAAAATATCCAAGATATTTAAATGCAAAACATTATCCTGTTAGCTACTTCTGGTCAACACCAAGATCTACCATATTACATACCAAAGATACACAGGAAACAAACATTTACAGCTGCTTACTCACATGGGTTTGCCTTGCTCTCAACAGAAGCAAATCTATGGGTCTGGCAGCATTAAAAATGAAGAAACAAAAGGATGCCCAGAAGAGGACAGCTGAAATGAATAACACTGGGCCTGCCCCGCCTGATATAACATGACAAACCAATTTCCATGTCAATAGAGGAATCCCCTGGGTGCCTTAGAATCTAAGGCTGAGAGTCTAGAAAGCAGAGTACATACAAATACACCCCACCCCCAGAGAGAGGGAGGGGGCTTCCTTTTGTGAGGCTACTTGCATTTTTACTGTAAGTTTTAATTGCAATAAGAAATAATACACAGTAAAACAAAACAGACAAATGAAAAAGCGAGAAATAACAGAAAAAAGCTAAAAGTGCAAGAGGGGGAAAAAAGGTAGACGGAAGCAGAAAAAAAGATAATGAAAAATAGAAAGTAACTTTGGATATTCTTCACAGCAGATGTGAGTACAATTATATTTTAAACTCTCTCTATTAAAGTTATATTAAAACACTCTTTTTTCTATCATTTGTTCTGGCTAATCATTATAAGCATAAATCACAATGTCATTTTTTTTTTCATTTTTAGTCCAAAAGTTCATAACAGGGAGGTTACTTGCAAATGATTTCTTGGGATTTACCTTGTCTTTGGATTATGAGAGTACACTTTTTTTTAAAAATGCCACATTGTACTATTATACATTTTAATACATACGTAAGCACAGTTTCAATGTTTTTTGTTCATTGTCAAACACATCCCACCATAGAACTCATAGCTTCCCTTTCTAAACAAGCACCACAATTATCAGCTCTTGTAAAGAAACTTTCTGGTGACAGCCAAGGTAAGGGAGGAGAAAGAATATGGGCACAGAACCATGGTTTCAAGAAAATGCAATGGAGACCAGCCAGGGTGGGATTCAACTGGTGTTACTACTGGTTCAGTGACTACGTTTTGCGCATGTATAAAATAAACATCAGCTATGCCGCCTGGACAGCTGAAAAGCGCTGCATGCGGGTGAAAAGCCTCTTTTTTTCTGCTTTTTCAACCTCAGCTGTGTCGCACAAAGCAGCTGAGGTTGAAAAAGCAGGAAATAAAGGACAGGTAAGAGCTCGGATAGGCGGGTGGGCCAAACAGCAGCAAACACAGAACCAGTTCAGTGTCTGCTGCTCTTCAGAGCTACCGGTTCTATAGAACTGGGCAGAACCGGTAGCATACCACCCCTGAGGTCAGCAGATAGTATAAGAAAGCTATGGAATCCATCTGCTAAAAGAAATAGCAGGATGATTATTATATTTCCATAAGCAAAACAAGTCTGGTGTCTATAAAAATATCTTTCTACTTCTACTACCACTCCTTCCCATTCTATTCCCTCTACGGAGAAGAAATCAAACAAAAAGCTGGTTGCTATCCTGCTGGGATCTGAGAATTGAAGCTAACATTTTCATGAATTCAGAAAACAGAGTTACCAATGTATTACCAATCCAGTGTTCTTACATGCAGGGAAATCAACTTAACATTCTGATCTTATTCTTGCATCTCCATTGTACTGCACAATTTAGTTTTCCCATTTAAGAAACTTCTGTAAACTTCATAGTAATAAAATGTTATTACATAATTCATTACCTGTAAGTCATTTGATTATCCAACCTGTGACAAATTAAACTATAATCAATTGATGGATGGATTTAAATAGGCACTGTGTATCATTACTGAAATAACTGCTTTATTCTAAGAACATACGGTATGATTCATGAGCCAGCCCCTTTTGTGGGGGGTACAACTTCAATTTAAAAATGCATGTTTTCCTCCTGATTGCTTTTACAAATATTCTTTCATAGTTTCACTGCCAGGTATAATAAATTTCAAAAATGTAGCTCTATCAGTAAGCGTTCATTACTTATATAAGAATAGAAAACCAAGATGGAGATCAATATTTTAAGAAGAACTAAGGCGGTATGATAAAATTGATTAACTTGGACAGCTGGTAAGATGAGGTTGGCTAGAGAAAACCAAAATAAGGAAGCAATGGTAGGAATTCTATCTCCCAATCAATTCCTCCTCCAAGGAATGAAGAGGCAGGAAAAGATGTTTTTCATTAGAAACACTAAGTCAAACATTATTGCGTCAACAAAAAATATATTATCTTTTTACAACCTCCTATTTCTGCTGCTGTGGTAAGACGCATGGCTTGTTCATAGACTGAAAGCACAATTGAGTTGGATTGGACTTGGAATATGTGCACAAACCATTCCATCCATAGAAGGACTATTTGTATCTGTGTGTGTAACAATAAAAGCTTGTATAGGTGATGGGCTTAAAAATAACCTTGAGGAACAACAAGAAGAGCTGAAATCAAGATGAAGATCAGACTAAAGATAGTTGAGTCTGAGATAGAATGTAATTTGAGATCTCAGACTTGACCCTCCCTAGTTCTCTTGAAGATAAAGGGAGGGAGGAGGTGCATTCAGACTTGCAATAGTCTTTCACCTTATAATAAAAGTAGTAAATGGAGTGCGATGGTCATGAGGTTAGAATGCTGGGATGACAATCGGCGGGCCCATGTTTGAGACCCATTGCTGCCACGGGATTGGGTGAGCTCCTCACCAGGACACTCCAGGTCCTGCTGATTCAACAGTTCGAAAGTGGGTAACCACAAGTAGATTAATGGGTACTACTCCAGTGGGCAACTTCACAGGGAGACCAAAGGAGTCCCCAACTAGGTCTTCTGACCCAGGCTTCGTAAACCATCATTATTTATAAACTTGTTTTAAAAACAAAATCTATTTTATTGCAACGCTGGGAATTGTTTTCATTCCCAGCCAGAATTAAGCTCAAACTGTTCCCCAAGATAAGCACACACCTTTCAGTTCTGTGAAGTGCTATCAAAACAGAAATATCAAATTAACTGGAAAAGAAACCAACCAGAGTACAAAAACTAACCGAAGTACAAAGAGCTTAAAGGATGACTCAGAACCGATCAAACTACTTTGCTTCCTGCAAAGATTTCATCATCTTGGCCTGAATTTATCCCTTATGGGAGGGGCAATTACTTCCCAGCCTTACTCCTGAGTTGCCTCTTTTGTTTCAGCTGCTCTCACCTTCTAGCAGCTGTGCGCACACTTGCACTGGAAACAGGCTCCCCTGGGTCCTCTGCCTCGCTGCTGCCAGGCTCTGAAGGCTCCAAAGGCAGCACTCCACTCCCAGATGGTCCTGGCCCCATCTCTGTATCAGATGCAGGACCCTTGTCTGAATCCTCTCCAGACTCCCTGACTGGTCCCCGTTTCTTTCCCACTGTCCAATTCTGCTGCCGTTTGCACCGGCTGCCAGTGAACCACATCAATAGTGATATCACCGGCAAATCCTTTCACCAAGGAAGAACTTTTTTTTCCAACACGGGGAAAAAAAATAGAAGTAATATTAGCATTAATAACATTGGTTTCTTAATTTGGTCCACTTTGATGGACTAATATCATCATACAAAAAAGTCTTAGGGATTTCTTGGGATAGAGACAATTTAAATTAGCTTTACATATTTATTAGGTTATCCTGGATTCAGGGGACCTATCCTGATTTGAAGTTGGGGGGGGGGAGTGAGATGTTAATTGGGATTAATTTTTGTGCAGGCTACAAATACTGCAAAGCAACACCGCCCCACATCCCCTTATCAACCATTGCATTCGGGAACCCTTGCAGAGAGTATAGCAGAACATCTGCAAAAACATTGATCAATACCTAGATATGAATGAAGGCAAATATATGTGTCCCAGAATAATGATGCAGAATCCAATCTGGGTCGGTCACAAACCCAGACTGGATCCTGTAATATCTTGATACTAATTTTTCAAAGTTTAGAGAATTCAACTAACATGCATGTACAGAAAAGTCTTTCCAGAAATAGGGCCAATTTCACATTGTCCAAATTTATTTACTTGATAAAGCATACATCAAAACTGTATCATTAATAGAATTCCAAAACTATCTAGCTTTCTAACATAAATATTTATAGAGTAGGCTCCTTAAATAATATTTTATGGGATAATGTTGAACATACCTATACAATAAAAATTAAAAATTTCTAAGAAAGCTCTTAGAGAATGTCTGTTATCCATTTCTACAAATATCAGTAAATATTGGATATCAGAGCTAGCTTTGAACCTATATCAATACATGAATGCAAAACTATATATCTTTGAACCCGATAGAAATACTTGTTACAAGAAAAAAAATAACAGTATGCTACACTAATATACTATTGGCAACAATAAAGGCACATACATTTTAATTTCAGTAAGTTTACTGATGCAAGATAGTAAATGAAATATTTAAGGAGATACACTTGTGCTACAGGGTGTGTTTTTTCCCTTGTGCTTTTCATTCAGCTACAGCCAGAGAGGAAGAATGCAGCTTCCAGATATTTAAATTAGTTCACTAAATCACAGGGCCACAAGGATGTATGTCACCTCACTATCTTCATTTTACTTTAAAATAGTATTTATGGGCAAATAAAATCTAAGTTACAAAGGAATAGATGTTTATGGAATAAGAAAACTTCTACTTGTAGAATGAATAACCCCTTCTAGATATTTTGCTCTTCACATCCTTATCCCTTGCTGTTCATTGGGTTTAATACCAGGAGCTGAAATGCATGTGGAAGACCTCACATGCCTACTGTATTTCTCCCAGTATCTAATAGTTACGAGATTAATTCAGATAGTCCTTGACAGTTTGTTTAGTGACTGTTCACAGATGTAACGGCTCTGAAAAAAATGAGTTACGACCATTTTTCAGAGTTACGACTTTTGCAACACCCCCAAGATCAGGTGATCAAAATTCAGATGGTTGGCAACTGGATCATATTTTATGACCGTTGCTTGACCTTCTGACAAGCAAGGTCAATGGGGAACCCAAATTCACTTAACAACTGGGTTACTTATTTAACAACTGCAGTGATTCACTTAACTGAGACAAGAAAGGTCATAAAAATAGGGCAAAGCTCAGCGAATGTCACACTTAGCAATATACAGGTGAAACTCAAAAAAAATAGAATATCGTGCAAAAGTTCATTTATTTCAGTAATGCAACTTAAAAAGTGAAACTAATATATGAGATAGACTCATTACATGCAAAGCAAGGTAGTTCAAGCTGTGATTTGTCATAATTGCGATGATTATGGCTTACAGCTCATGAAAACCCCAAATCCACAATCTCAGAAAATTAGAATATTACATACAATCAATAAAACAATCAATAAAACAAGGAATATCAGACCTCTGAAAAGTATTAGCATGCATATGTACTCAGTACTTGGTTTGAGTCCCTTTTGCAGCAATTAATGCCTCAATGCGGCGTGGTATGGAAGCTATCAACCTGTGGCACTGATGAGATGTTATGGAAGACCAGGATGGTTCAATAGTGGCCTTCAGCTCTTCTGCATTGTTTGATGTCATGTCTCTCATCTTTCTCTTGGCAATGCCCCATAGATTCTCTATGGGGTTCAGATCAGGTGAGTTTGCTGGCCAATCAAGCACAGTAATCCCATGGTCACTGAACCAGATTTTGGTGTTTTTGGCAGTGTGGGCAGGTGCCAAGTCTTGCTGGAAAATGAAGTCAATGCGCATCCCCATAAAGCTCGTCTGCGGAAAAAAGCATGAAGTGCTCCAAAATCTCCTGGTAGGCTGCTGCATTGACCCTCGACTTAATGAAGCACAGTGGACCAACACCAGCAGATGACATGGCTCCCCAAATCAACACAGACTGTGTGGACTTCACGCATCTTGCAGTATGTGCCTCTCCATTCTTCCTCCAGACTCTGGGTCCTTGGTTTCAAATGAGATGCAAAAGTTGGTCTCATCAGAAAAGAGGACTTTAGACCACTGATCAACAGACCTGTTGTGAATCAATAAATACTTAATAAAGATCATTAAGAGCTTGAAGCAAAGTGCAGGGTTCTGGCCCTGCACTTCTGATTGGCCGATAATAGCGACATCGGATTGGTCCGTTCAGGAGAATCTGATTGGCTATTAACGAGCCTCTCCCATTGGTTAATGGAGATAGCGCTCCCTGTGTTTTCATTGGTTAAATAAGTTAAGAGTTGCCTATATAAAGGGGCCCATCGTGGCCATTGAGCTGAGCTGTTTTCACATGTAAATAAAGAGTTGAAGTTCACTGTTTCACTGGCTCGTCTCCATCCTTGCACCCATGCACAGAACATAACAAGACCAGTTCTGTTTTTCTTTGATGTTGTTTGTTGTTCAGGAGCAGCTTGACAAGAGGAATACGACATTTGAAGCCCATGTCCAGGATCCATCTGTGTGTGGTGGCTCTTGATGCCCTGACTCCAGCCTCAGTCCACTCCTTCTGAAAGTCCCCAACACTTTTAAATGGCCTTTTTCTGACAATCCTCTCCAGGCTGAAGTCATCCCTGCTGCTTGTGCACCTTTTTCTTTCACGCTTTCCCCTTCCACATAACTTTCTATTAATATGTTTTGATACAGCACTTTGGGAACATCCAACTTCTTGTGCAATTACCTTTTGAGGCTTTCGCTCCTTATGGAGGGTGTTAATGATGGTTTTCTGCACAATTGTCAGGTCAGCAGTCTTTCCCATGATTGTGATTCCTACTGAACCAGACTGAGAGACCATTTAAAGGCCCAGGAACCCTTTGCAGGTATTAAAGATGTTAAATACAGGTGTAAAGCTTTTTCTTGGTTTTGATATGGGATTTTATTTTAACAACTTATGGAAACAGATGGCAAAAACTCTGACTGAAATATGCAAAAAAGGTGAGAAAGCAAGAGATAGTGATATGAATAGCTTCAAACTTCCACTTTCTCATGAATAGCATTAGGAGAAATGAGATCACAGTGCTAGTTATTACAGAACTACAGAATAACAGAACTGGAAGAGAGCTTGAAGCTTGGTTGGACCTCCTAATTCAACCCCCAAGCTATGTTTATAATTTGCATATTATATTTGGAGCTCATGTACACAATCTTCTTCCTGAAAGGCTTCCTTTCAAGCACAACCAATAAGATTCTTGTCTATCAAATCCATCAAAACTATCCACTTTATCTTTTACTAAAGTTAGCATTTCACAAAATAAATTTCAAAATGTGCTAAGTATTTCATAATGTATTTTAGATCTGGATTTTTAATTGCAATTGGCTTAATAGAGATATAGTCCATGGTTTGGTCTGTACATTTTAAGTGGACTTTAAATGTAGTAACGAAGACAATTGTTCTTTATACTCTATGTTCCTTTTCTATATTTTGGGCTCACTATTGCTATGATTGGATTCTATTCCATGTACAGCACTTTTTAAAATCTATCCTGTGAAAATATGTTAATGAGAGAACAAAAATAACATCATTCATAAACATTGCTGCGATGCTTTCTTTTTCACAGAAGTTTCACCATTCCACAAAACTTCATATTTCTTAAATAATTCAGACCGCAATCGTACCACCATTTACTTAGCAGACAGTAGGCTTTATTGAATGAAATAAAATTTACCAGACAGTAAGCTTTACAAAATGAAATAAAATGTATTTCAGAGTAGACATATGCAGGATTGCTTTGTTAATTTTGCAATCTAAAAGCATACTCTTTCTCTAAACTACTACCTTTAAACTATCTGGAAGCTAAGTATAATGGAAATCATTATCCAACACAATCCAGATGTTACTTGGAGAAATATTGTTCAATATCGAATTTAGGTCAGTCATCAGGACAAGAGGTTTACTCTTCCAAGCTTTTGAATTCATGCTGGAGACCATCTTCAAGGAACTTCTCTCAACTGGAATAAGTGCTTTGGGCTATTCTGTGAATCGTATTTATGTGGTGCCTTCCTATTGGCTGATTGGTGTATTGATGGCTGGTGACTGGCTGATGCTTCCTTATGCTGCCAAGCCTAGAGCTATAGTGCTGCAATGGTTAAAATGTAGTAAGTACTGCAGGCTACCTCTGCTGATTGTTGGCGGCCTGCAATTTGGCAGTTCAAATCTCACCAGGCAAGGTCAGCCTTCCATATTTCTGAAGATGAGCACCCAGATTATTGAGGGCAATAGGCTGACTCTGTAAACCACTTGGAGAAGACTGCCTGTGAAGTGGTATATAAATCTATTGCTATTGCTAAATACTTGATAAGCCTGTGGTAAATTAGCACTCTTTCATTGACAAGGGACACATTTCCTAGGCTTCAATCATTTCCCTGGCTATCTTTATATCTGCATGACCAACAATCTTAGTAGCTGCATAATTAAATGTGTGTCCTCGTTCATTGCAACATAAGGCTATCAATGAGTTCAGGTCTGCTTGTCTGACCATTCACTTGTATTCTTGCACTTTGGTGGTTAGCTTCCTCCCCATTTGTCCTACATAGTTACAGGGGCAATCCATGCAGGGAATCTGGTACCATTACATTGAAAATATCTCCCACCTCCAAGTGATCTTTACAACGCATAATTTGTCCTCGTATGGTAGCCTCAGGGCAGTGTGCGATGCCCACTTGCAGATCTCGGAAGCTGCATTCTACTGCTTCCGAAATGTTTCTGATGTATGGCAGGGTGTACCATAAGGCTGATCTTTTTTCTTCCTTTTTTCTTTGTTCAGTATAGTCACATGAAGTCTATTATTATCAAAAAAAAAAAAAAAACAAGTGAGACTTGCCTTGCTAATGAATGGGAACATTCACTCATCAGACCCCTTTCAAATTTTAATTAAAATTAAAACTTTAAGTCTTCTCCATCTTGACAAAATACTGGAGGGGTGGCAACACAATTTTGTTGGTAGTTGGAACTTGTCTCTATAAAGAGGTGAGGTAATTAGACCTAAGCAATACCCTGAAATTCTGTACATATAATTGTCTAACACTTCAAAGGAGATTTCCAGGGGGCAACTTCTCCTGAATCAAAAATCATGGCAGAGGTGTTCTACATTTCTTTCTTAACTGCAGCACATCATGGAAAAGCTATAAATCAAAACCCTGAAATGCCTGAATATTATTTCCTATGATGCCTCCTCTCTGTAACGATGCCTCACCTTCCACACAACCAGCTACTTGTGCAGAAATCAAATATTTCCATCCACCCACTTGTGATCATATTATAAAGTTGATACTGTGTTGTTTGGACAAGACAATATTATAATTAAAACAAACAAAAATCCAACACTCCAAGAATGTAACATTAATCACTTTAAGAATACAGTCAACTCCCTACCACCACCACCAGAAGATTAAAATAAACAAGTAAGCTGTGTCATGTTGACTATAAATTCTATGGATGTTATCAATATAGGGTTCCGCCCCCCCATGCAAATAAAAAATTATCTATCTAATCAATTAAGAAAACTACACATAGAAAGCTTGTATAAATATTGATATTGGCTGACTTTCAAGTATTAAAAAGTTTTCAAACTCATTAAGAATGACTAAAAATGATTGCATTTGATATCAGTATTCCTTTCATGAGATTAAAAGAATAATTATAAATTAAAGCCAACCTCAATATGTTATGCTGAAGATAAACCATTGGTATATAAAGAGAGCAATGACGAAATGGTTGAATTATGCCTGAAGGCTGATTTTATTTTTAGATAAAAATGGGCAGGGATGCCATGAAAATGTTTTAAGTTTCTCCAACTGAAATCAATGAAGCTAAAAATATTTCACTTTGGCTAAACATTGCCTGATACATGTTATCTTATTACAATAGATGTATTTATTCAACTTATCTTAGGGAGAAGTGATAAGTGAATTGGGTTTGTTCAGCTTCAGAGGCCACAAATTCCTTTACATCAAGGAATTTAGATTTGCAAACTGCCTTAATTGGCACATTAAAGACTCCTTTCAACCCTCTTGCAGTCCAAAGACAAAATTATTTCAAAACAAAGAAATCATCGTGAAAAAAGTTGATCACTGAATCACTGAAATGAATTAAGCCGATATGCTTTAATTCCTCCATCTCTTTTAGCTGATTTTCTACTTCAATCATTTATTGCAAGCAACAGTTTGTAAAGAACAAGTAAGATTTCTATAAACACTTTCAAGAAACCAAAATCCTTCATATGTTTACCATTAGAATCTCAAGAATCATTTCCTAAGATATAATTAATGATGAACCATAAAACCTCCCACTTTCAACCCACTTGGTAAATGTATTCTAAACTTTTCTTTATTCTTTTTCTTTGCTTGGATGCAGTGAGAATAACATCCTGAGGATTTGTTTTCAAGAGGAAACACAAGTCAGGTTTCATCTTCCATTTCCTGCAGTTATAATTTACCAGGATAATGTTTCTGAGCATCCTTTGAAGATATTTTCCTCTCATTTTCCGGAGTACATTAAGTAATCTTTCCTTTCACTTCTCTTATAAACTGTTAAAATTGGAGAGGTTTTTATACTAATGCAAAAAGCTTCTCAGTCACATATAAAACCTTGTATCTGTATACCAAAAGTTTTGACCAATTAAAGGATTTGAAGGAATTTTGCACAAATCCCCAACCCATCTTAACCTAGTATGTTTGGACTCCCCATACAAGCAATGTTCTCAGTTAGGGGTTGTTGAGGAGAGAGGTCCTTGGTGCTCTCTGAGCTTAGTTGTTTTCTTGCAGAAGTTTCATTATCCAAACTAGGTAACATCATCAGTGTTCAACTGTCTCACATTTTAGCTGCTTCAAATATATTTTAGGGACTTTTAAATTTAAATTTTAAAAAATCAAAACTGCATGAGTGTTCATTTTTAAAGGATACTAACTACTTTAGTTAAAAAGATAAAAATAGAATACATATTTTAAATCCAAAGAGATTTAAACAATCAAATTCAATTACCACAACTGAAGACAAAAACATCACCACATAGGAGAAAAGGAAACCTAGTATGGAGGTAAAGAACCCTTATGCAAGTAGATACCCAATAAAAACAGATTTGCAACTCAAGTTAAATAAGTTAAAATGAATAAAAACACAATATATTGCAAGGTTCTTCTTTTTGGAGAGATTTGACCAATTATAAAGGCTGGGTTTATACCATCTATAAAACAAACAAACAAAAAAATACTTGTACAATTATGTAAAGCCAGCCCTAAAGTGTAAAATTACTATTTTTGCTCATTTTTGCATCATCTTTTTTCTCCTGCCATAGTCATTAGGATCACAAGTTTTTTTTTTTTGGCATAGACTTCTTGCCTTTCTACCTTTAATTTTTTTAAAAAAGTAATTTCTTCTGGATGGCCTGATATTAAGTCTAACATCATAAAAAACCCACTCAAGAAACTTTCAGTTTCCATCTTCTTGAAGCAATATATGTTCCATGATCTTTTTGAGCAAACAAACAGCCTATTTTGATACACCAATTTTCTTCTTAACTGTACAGTACCAACAGAATTACAAAGTTTGGCTTCCAGTGGCGTTTTGGTCAACAACGGATCAGAGACTGCGATTGCGCATGGCTTTGATCCATGCTTACCCTGTTGGAGGGGTCCTTAAATCCATCTGACCCACCTCATAGAGGTGGGGGGAAGAGGGGGAGACCACCAGGTGTGTTGAGCCGCATCTCCCCTCCCTGGCTTGGCAAACTTCCCTAGAAGACAGAGAGAAGCGGCAGTCTTTTAATGGCTGCCCTAAGATGGGAAGCTGCTGGGACACAAGTTTTCTGCTGAAGAGTGGTGAGCGTCATGTAACTGGATAAAAGACTTTGAATATTCTTTTTGATAACTCCGAAAAGCGGAAAGAAAGAGCCCTCGTTTGGAAGAGTGGCAGTGGCGAATGAGAAATAAGAGGAAAATATAAGGTAAAGAAAAAACCAGAAATAAAAGAATTATATGTGATTAGAGATTAAATTTGGAATAACATACAGAATTGGACATTAATCAGGCATTGGATAAAATGCTGGACTTATTTGGAATTGTTTAAATCTAATATTAATACTATGGAAAAGTGAATTAAAAATAAAAGAATTCTAAGAAGAAAGTGATATAGAGCACCACCTAAGGGTTAAATATTTCCTTCTTTTATGTTTCTGTTGTATATAACAAGATCACCGGAAGCTTTATAAAAAATAAAGAAGAGGGGATAACAGTTAAAACAGAGACTTTTGACAAGGACTATAACAGAAAAATTTGACTTTTAATAAAATAAAGAATAACTTAATAGACCAAAGAAATGGAAGAAATAAGCAAATAATGTAAGTTAGAGCTCCAAAATGTGAGAGAGATATTTAAAGAAAGAATGAGATTGGTGGAGTTAATGCTGAGTAAAGTAATGGCGCCACAGCTTGCGGAAGAACAAAGGAAGCCCAGGGAGGATGAATTAAAAGAGGAAAATAACAGCCTCGATGAGCACAAAGAACAAGGGCCATTGTCAAAGGACATAAAAGGGGAAATGGAAATGTGTTAAAATATATAAATTTTGGATAAATTTTAGTGATTTCAGGGGGAGATATCTTAAAATATATATGTTTTAAAATATACAGTTGATTATTTAATGTGAATATGTTTAAAGCTGGGAAATGAATTATTAAATTAGATAGATTGTGGGGGATATACCATGTGGATCCTAAATATATTGGTTTTTATTTTTTATTTTTTTGATTGTTATATAATTGGCTTAGGGAAAATTAAGGATAATAATTATGTGTAATGTTAAATAAAATAGGTGGTAAGATGAAAATGGAAATAATAGGGGATAAAGAACTTGGAATCTATATATAGATGAAATGATACTGATATTGAATTAATGAATTGAAATATGAAATGGAAATTTATTTAAAGACGAATGAAATGGATAATGATATGAGATGACATCATATAAGATGGGTGGAAATGAAAGTATGATTATGTACAAGTGTTATAATCTGGAACCACGTTGCCCACGCAAAGAGATGTGTAAAAATTAAAAAATTAAAAACTTTTTTGGGAAAAGAAAGAATTACAAAGTTTGTACACATCAACTTTGAACCTTGAGCCTTTATTAAGGATTACCTTGTGGTGATCAGACCAGCATAAGTAAATTATTTTTTTTCTTTTTGCATCTGCAGATAGCCAGCTAGCAGCCCTGTTTGTGATCTGGTCCCTCTTGAGGAGAAGGAACACCTGCAAGTCCACTGAGAGGAATATCTGAAGCATATATCACATAAAGTCCAAGTTGGACTTCAGTTGTACATATCCTGTGCATTTGATAAAGATATGGTCTAGCTTAGTTATTACTCAGGAAGAGTTTGAACCAGTTAGTTCTGAGAAACGTCTTTGGCACTGGGAGTTCAGCCTCCTGGGTAGTATAGCCATGTCCCTCTTGTTTGGCTGTGGCGTTTCAGGAGACAACACATGATTAGGTCCAGGCAGTGGTGACTTCATCCTTGAGGGAAGAGTTTAGTTCCATCTGCACTTCAAGAAGCAGAGGTCTGCTACTCCTTGAGAAGCCATCCCTGGACCCAGCAGTATTGAATAATTTTTATCCTGTCTCCCGAAAGCTCTTAAAACAGTTTGCTTCCTTGAATGGCATCCAAGAAAATATAAAGCAAATTATACAATGCTATTAAAATATAATGTAGCCTAGTAAGATTTTCATTTGAAATGCGCTTACTTACTTTAAAATATATCCACTCAACTCCATAAGGCAGATTTTGGCAGAAATATCAATATCCTTCATTTAATTATAAATATACACCTCAAACCATAAGTCTAGGTTCGCATATTTTCCTAAGGGAAAACCAAATAGATCATTCTAACCAATAGCAATTGATGTGTAAACCCAGTTTATGATTTGTAGTTGAATTTATTTAAAAAAAATCTGCCCTTTATTTTTTTTCGTAATATGGTACACTACTTTTCACTGGCTAAAACTTAACTTCTGTTTTGGATCCTAAACTAAAGTATACATCTAACATCTCATCCTGCCTTTTGCTACAACATGATCATCCATTTCAGCATTACATTATGGTGGACCATAAATTAATATTTTGTTAAGTCTTGATCAAAATGATCTTTTTCCATCTTGAGGGGGAAAAACAATGAAGTACAGTACGTTCTGAAAAATATGCATAGTGTTGCTTTATAAAACTCTTAATATATAAAATATGTGAATAATGCTTAGGATACATTTTGAGGTGGCAAAATTCCAGTGTTCACCAATTAAGAAATTAGTATAAATGAAACAAAGTTCTTTTTTTTAGATATCCTTCTAAAAAAAATGAAATATGCATTAATATTTTATGAGGATTATTAGTTCAAGACAAATAAAAAACATTTCAAAGAATTAAATGATAATTTAATGACAGCAGACATGAATAATTTTGACAGCAAGAGACACATAAAATTATTTTAATCTAATATAAGTTCCTTTGGTTAAAAAAAGACTTGGAATTAGCTGCATATGGATGTATCATGATTTATTTTTATGTTTACTTTTATCTAAAACACGCAGAACATTTTGCCCTTTAAAACAAGCATGTAGTCTTTTGTAAATAATTACATGGTTTAATAACTACAGTAGTTTACAAAAAGATTTCAAGTAGGTTTTGTACAAACACATGTATGATATGGAAGATGTAGGATGGGGGGTTTTTTTGGTTGTTACCTTTTATGTACTTTCTGAAGCTAAAAGTTCAAACGTACTTCGTGAAACAGAAAACAGCCTCTGCTCACTTACTGCTGTTTCCGAGAGTTCATCACATAGAGAATTATGGCCTCCTATTCATGAAACAGACTGAAATGTTCAGCCCTAATAAAACTCACTGACCTTAGATCATGTTTAGCATGTAATAGATTGAAATGATATCTACTGACAATTTTATTAACCTTTTAGCAACAAACAGTGAAGAAAAATATTGTCATCCATCTTGTAGAAAAGTAGATATTCAAAATACAAACAACATTGCAAGGAACCAACTTGGAGCAAAGCATACCAATCATGTCAAAGTAAGCATCACGGAAACATTCAGGAATTGCTGGGTGAATCAACAAAGAGAGGAATAAGATTTCTAAGGTACCAAATGTCAGAAGTGACAGAGGCATGAAATTTGCCTAAAAACAGAATGGCTGTTCATAAACAGTAAAAAAAAATACACAAGCTCATCTTTGTATGATAAATTATGCCACTTGAAAAATAAAAAGCCATAATGGATATAGGCAAGCCCAAGTTTTAATTAACAACCTCCCCTAATTTAAAAAAAAAAAGTAATCAGAAAAGATCAACATGGTATTGCAATATTATATTATTTTTTAAAATCAAACTTCTGATAAAAAAATTACCTGTAAATGATAACATTTTATTTACTTAGTTTTATATTTATATCCTGCTTCCAAAATATCCTTGCCTCCAATTTTAGCTGGGCTAAAAAACTTAAAACCACTCAGCAAGTTTTCATGTCAGAGTGTGGATTTGAACCTGTAGCTCCTATCCCACTATCCCAACCACTGCAACAACACCCCCCCCGCCGCCCTTTATGTCAGCTATTGGCTGATCAACATCAACAGACGGTCCTCATTTCCCAACCACTTATTCAGCCACTGTTCAAAGTTATGGTGGGGCAAAAAAAGGAGACCTACAATGAGGCCATTGCAACACCCTTGCAGTCATGTGATTGTAATTTCGGTGCTTGGCAATTGGCATGGCAACTAGCATGTAACTTGTGCATGTGTACAAGTTGCAGTGACCTGCAGTCACATCATGGCTAATTGCAACCTTCATAGGTGACTTCTGGCAAGCAAAATGAATGAGAAAGCTAGCAAGAAGTCACAAGTCACATGACGTTGTGCTTAATATCTGTGGTCAGATGTGCAGCCAGCACTGATGTCATATAGTGGTGCAATCATGTGACACTTCACTTACTGAATGCACTGCTTGGCAATGGATGAGTTAGTCACAACTGTTGTCAATAAATGAGGACTCTATTGAAAATACAATCCGGATATAAAATCATATTTCCCCCCATCTCTCAATACAGTTTCTTATAAATATAGGTATGTTTAACTGAGTAGTTCAGGGATGAGATGAGTTGTTCTTTTGCTGAAGACCTCCCTGCATAATTACAGTATAACTATACTAATAATTTAATAACAATTAGCCATAATAATTGTCATAAGCTTTTCACTCCACCAAAACAATTCTTTCATTTTTTTTAAAGATAACTATTAGTGGTGTTTATCTGTCAAAACAAGGATTTCCACTCTCGAGAACTGAATTATATTATTATGATTTGTTGCACAGTCAACCACATGTTTAGACTGGATTTGGCATTTTTATCCACCTCTCAAGTTCTTCCCAAGAACTTGGCA
Source organism: Hydrophis major (assembly GCA_033807585.1). NCBI lineage: Eukaryota > Metazoa > Chordata > Lepidosauria > Squamata > Elapidae > Hydrophis > Hydrophis major. The sequence goes on along the minus strand of CM066328.1, from coordinate 291,833,671 downwards.
TTGGAAGTTGTTGTTTGATGGTGTTAAAAGTAACATTGCAGCATGCAAACGGTTCCAAGTGAAGTACCTTTTGTAACCCACTGATGGTGGCGGCGTTCAAATGATGCTCCAGACGTTTTGGGATTGCACCCAAGGTGCCTATATTTTTGGTGTGCTATCTTTGCTTTCTTATTATTAGTGTAATAAACAACTGCATAAATGAATAAGTTGATGCTAATAATAGCAACAGCCACGTTTAAGACATAGTGAAAGGTAGTACAGGTGAAACTTGAAAAATTAGAATATGGTGCAAAAGTTCATTTATTTCAGTAATGCAACTTAAAAGGTGAAACTAATATATGAGATAGACTCATTACATGCAAAGCAAGGTAGTTCAAGCCGTGATGTGTCATAATTGAGATGATTATGGCTTACAGCTCATAAAAACCCCAAATCCACAATCTCAGAAAATTAGAATATTGTGAAAAGGCACAATATTCTAGGCTCAAAGTGTCCCACTCTAATCAGCTAATTAAGCCATAACACCTTAAATTAATCCTTTAAATGGGAATGACTGCTGACCTGACAGTTATGCAGAAAACCATCATTGACACCCTCCATAAGGAGGGAAAGCCTCAAAAGGTAATTGCACAAGAAGTTGGATGTTCCCAAAGTGCTGTATCAAAGAACATTAATAGAAAGTTATGTGGAAGGGAAAAGGGTGGAAGAAAAAAGTGCACAAGCATCAGGGATGACCGCAGCCTGGAGAGGATTGTCAGGAAAAGGCCATTCAAAAGTGTTGGGGACTTCAAAAGAAGGAGTGGACTGAGGCTGGAGTCAGGGCATCAAGAGCCACCACACACAGATGGATCCTGGACATGGGCTTCAAATGTCGTATTCCTCTTGTCAAGCTGCTCCTGAACAATGAACGTCAGAAGCGTCTTACCTGGGCTAAAGAAAAAAAACTGGTCTGTTGCTCAGTGGTCCAAAGTCCTCTTTTCTGATGAGACCAACTTTTGCATCTCATTTGGAAACCAAGGACCCAGAGTCTGGAGCCACATACTGCAAGATGCTTGAAGTCCACTGTGAAGTTTCCACAGACTGTGTTGATTTGGGAAGCCATGTTATCTGCTGGTGTTGGTCCACTGTGCTTCATTAAGTTGAGGGTCAACGCAGCCGTCTACCAGGAGATTTTGGAGCACTTCATACTTCCTTCCACAGACGAGCTTTATGGGGATGCTGACTTCATTTTCCAGCAGGAGTTGGCACCTGCCCACACTGCCAAAAGCACCAAAACCTGGTTCAATGACTATGGGATTACTGTGCTTGATTGGCCAGCAAACTTGCCTGACCTGAACCCCATAGAGAATCTATGGGGCATTGCCAAGAGAAAGATGACAGACATGACATCAAACAATGCAGAAGAGCTGAAGGCCACTATTGAACCATCCTGGTCTTCCATAACACCTCATCAGTGCCACAGGTTGATAGCTTCCATGCCACGCCGCATTGAGGCAGTAATTGCTGCAAAAGGGGCCAAAACCAAGTACTGAGTACATATGCATACTTATACTTTTCAGAGGTCCAATATTATTCTACATACAATCCTTGTTTTATTGATTGCATGTAATATTCTAATTTGGGGTTTTCATGAGCTGTAAGCCATAATCATCGCAATTATGACAAATCACAGCTTGAACTATCTTGCTTTGCATGTAATGAGTCTATCTCATATATTAGTTTCACCTTTTAAGTTGCATTACTGAAATAAATGAACTTTTGCATGATATTCTAATTTTTTGAGTTTCATCTATATATACCGATATTAGAATGGTTTTGCGTATTAACATAACCAAAACAAAAGAAACTGTGATCGGTTTTATATACTTCACTAAGCCCTATTTTTCTTAACCATATTTTGCCAAATAACTGACCACTGAGTGGATTCACCTAACATACCGGTAGCCTTTGACTTACAACAGGTCGACTGATGACACTTCGAAGTTATGACAAACCTCCCAAAAAAATATTTATAAGCCTGTTTCAAAGTTTTGTCATGCACACCCTCCATGGCCATGGAACTGCATTTTGGGTGCTGGGCAACCAGCCTTCATTTATGGCCGTTTGCAGTGCCTTGGGGTCATAACCATGATTATGACAGCTTTGCATTTCTTCCAGATTCCATCAAAAGTTGTGCACAATGGGTTTGTTTAATGACTGTAGAAAAAAAAAGGCTCATAGAAATGGGTCTGGTTATATAGTGATCTGTCTAGTGCAGTAGTTGCCAACCAGTGGGCTGGAGACCACTGGTGGTCTGCAAGAAAATGTTGGTGGTCCGCAGAGAAATGTCACCCCCAAAACAATTAATCCAGGTTAACACAAGGCTGCGCCACCCACATGACCTGGGAGAACACAAGGCTTGCATTGAGAACAACACGAGGTAGTGAGGGGAAGGGGGAAAGGGTGGGGGGGAACTTGCCGCACTTGCTTCGCCTGGCCACCGGGCTGCTTCTTTCTTCTTCTGCTTGTGGCTGCAAGCAAGGAAAGCAGCACAAATCTTTCTTTCTCTCCCCCAAACTCCTCCAGAAATGAGTCTTTGGGACCCTGCAAGGCCTCCTGCTCCAAGAGGCTGTGCCAGCAAAGACTCCTTTCTGGCGGAGTTTGGGGGAGGGAAAGAAAGACTTCTGCTGCTTCTGCTGCTTTCCTTGCATGAAGCCAAAAGTCTCTCCCCCCGCCCCCCACAAGAATGGAGCTGGAGACAGTATCCTGAGATCCCAAATAAAGAATGATCGATCAGTAGGAAAACAGGATAAATTTTCCTGCAGACTTTTTTTGGGAATTTTCCCAGGGTCTCTGCTCTGCAGGGTTTAAAATTATGAGTTTGGTGGTCCCTGCGGTCCAAAAGGTTGGTGACCCTTAGTCTAGTGCAAGGAACCAAGAACAATGCAATGATATACTCGGAATAATGTATTGTTCATCACCAATAGACATGAAGCTTGTCAAACTAAAGCACAACCTGCGTAAGTTTGCATAAATTTGAGGACAGGTAGTTCTCAAATTATGACCACAGTTGAGCCCAAAAATTTCTGTTAAGTGAGATGTTTGTTAAGCAACCTTTCTTGTCTCAATTATTAAATGACTCACTGCACTTGATACACTAGTAACCCAGTTGTTAAGTGAATCTAGCTTCCCCATTGACTTTGCTTGTCAGGAGGTCACAAAAGGGGATTAAATGTCTTTGGAACACAGCAAAAGTCATAAATATAAACCAGTTGCCAAGTGTCTGAATTTTGGTCGCATGATCATGGGGATGCAAAGGTTGTAACTGTGAAAAACAGTCATAAGCCACCTTTTAAAGTGTTTGTTGCAATTTTGAATGGTCACTAAACAAACTGTTGTAAATCGAGGAGTACCTGTATATGATCTACTTTGTGAAACTCTCTTCCTGCAAACCAACGATTCCAGGCTGATTTGCCTCTTAGTTCCTTGGGAAAGACTACCTTCCTTCTGAGATTCTGCACCACATTCTACCACATGATTCGCTTTCCAAAGTCAAGACTTATAACCAGAATTGCCAGGTTCAATTATGGTTGTAAATCAGGGATTACCTGAAATTGCCACAAACTTTGATTTACAAATAGCAGTTGCAAGATTCATACGACATGAACTCATTACTTCAATAGCTTTACTAACCCTATTGCTTGACTCCTTCAAACTCATTCATTGCAACTACGCCCAAGTCATCTTCCTGAAACTACTGCCTCGTGATATCTAAACTTAGTGTACTGAGTAATAGTTATCACTGATTAAGGACAACCTGTTGCTCAATTACCTTCTTGTATAAATTGTGATACATGGAGATTCAGGAGAGTTAGTTCTTCCAAAATTTAGTAAAATAAGCATGAGACTCGAGTGTCCTTTATTGATCGACAGCGAAGACAGCATTCAAAATGATCACTCCAGATGTGAGCAGGTCTCTTTAAATTTTTGAAAAGCCTGAATGTTGATGTTTTTAATCCATTAAAGGGGGTGAAACACTGATAAACATGACAAAACTACCTGGCATTATGATTCCTATGGAAAACAAAGAGATGTAATGCTAACTCATAATGCATTGCTTCCATAATTATTATAAACCTTCATGTTGGTAATACCTATATTGGAATTATGTTCACTGTAATAAATATTTATTCTGCATGGCTTTTCTAGTTTCTGTAAGGCCTTTATCAGATAATAAGAAAAAGAACAACAGTGAGCCAACTGCAAACAAAATAATAACTGTTATCTCACATGTTACCTCTGGCAGTGCTAACTATTATGTTTTCTTATCATTTCCAATTTGAGAATTTTGTTGTTTACCCAGCTAAAAAAACAAATCTCAATAGTTTAGATTTTTAAAACATGTGGAATTCACAAGAGGTTATATTTTGCAACTGGAATACTGAAATGCACTCATCCATCCCAGTGTTAGTTATAAAAAACAAACACAAAACCCTTTTTCAATAAATGGTTATTCTTATGATAAATCTGATGCCGACCTTGCCACCTTACACTAATTCATCTCTCAGGTTACAATGCAGCACTTCATGTTCCCAAGCATTTTCCCTTACATTATTTCAGGAAATAAACTGGAAAGCTGAAAAGACAAGATAGGTGACACCATTTTATCTGACACCCTACTGCCATTTCAAAAAAAAATTATGTCACTTTCTTGCTTCTAATAAATACACAGGGTGGTTTACTGCCATATCATAAACATAAAGCAAAATAATAAAAAAGCAAAATAGTAAATACAGGTAGTTCTTGACTTATAACAGTCCGTTTAGCGATGGTTCAGAGTTACAAAGGCACTAAAAGTGTATCAAAAATGTATATCAAGTGTATCAAATAAATACACACACTGTGTATACACACTGATAACATTTGTTACAGAATAAACACTTTCCACTGAGATACACATGAAGAGAATCAATATGTGTAGTGGTTAAGGCACCAAGCTAGAAAACAGGATACCATGAAGTCAGCTGGGTGATTTTGGCCCAGTCACTCGCTCTCAGCCCTAGGAAGGAGATAACAGCAACCCACTTTCAAAGCCCTACCAAGAAAATTGTTAAGGACTTGCTCAGGCTGTCACTAGGAGTCAACACTGATATGAAGACACTAACACTATACAATGTACGAAGTAATGTTTTGATCTATGGGAAGGTAAAAGCACTTGGAGGGGATGGGACTAAATATTGAAGTCAGAAATAAATGTAGAAAGTAAAGATTATCTCTCTGAAATCAAGATCGGATAAATAGTTAAATAAGGAAACCTCTGCACAGAATATAATTTTAACTCCTCTCCAACTCAAGTACAGGGATATGGGGAGAGGAAAAGGACCACAGGTATGTAAAAATCGATGTGACATGTTTTATTGACTTACATTAGATGTCATAATATAATACAAATGACATACTTATGTAATTTCATAAGACATGCACTGTGTCTCTTATATCTTTATGTCTTGCAACAGATGCTTATGTCTGTAGGAGAAAAAAAAAACCCTCTTCATTGTATATCAAAAATCAGAATGACAAAATTAAATGAAGATCCCAGAACAAAGATATATTCTTTGCTTGTGAACCAAGGACCAGATTTGGCCCTTTGCATTACATCTCGGAAATTGTACTTCAAAAAGCAGAAAAGACAATATGAGTTGTTATGTAACATAATTGTAATTGAGACTACAAAATGAATGCACAAAACTGATGAACCAACCGACACACTGGATGTACATATGAGATTTGATGTTTTAATGTTTTGTTTGTCTTGTTTGTTTGTAGAAAATTAATAAAATTCTTTTCAAAAAAAAAAGCAGAAAAGACAAGATTAAAGTAATGGTTAGAACCAGGACGAAACTCCAAATCTGATTTGGTTTTAATTTAAATCAAATGAATTAAATCCCTTTTGAACATTTAATCATTTCTTTCTTCATCCATTAACATTACATTTGGCCATTTTCAAGGGGGCCTTATGAGAACCATATCAAGGCATGTGCAGATCTGAATCTCAAGTTATGCTCTCCAGTTATAAGAAAAGACAATCCTAATCAACTATTGGATCAAGTGATGGGTGTCCAGAAGCAAATTAAAAGTAAATCTAATATAATATCAACTCTGTTGGATTCACAATATGATCCCTATGTGGAATCAACTATTTATCTCAAATAATGTACTTAATTAGATGCCACAGTTTCAAATAAATTCCAGGTGTGATCCTGCCCAGAAGGCATTACTCGGTGATTAAATCTGGAGAATACCAAGGCAGCTGACTTTGGCCAGATTATAGTATGAACTTCAGAGCATTTAGATTCTCTTCCTTGCTCAAATCCACCTTACCAAAACAACATTGAATTACCGGAAGTCCTCAACTTATGACCACGATTCAACCCCAAATTTCTGTCGCTAAGCAAGTTAAGTGAGTTCTGCCCCATTTTACAACCTTTTTTGCTATTGTTAAGTGAATCCCTGCTGTTGTTAAATGTAACATGATTGCCAAATGAATCTGACTTCCCCATTGACTTTGGTTGTCAGATGGTCGCAAAAGATGATAATCGACCCCAAGGTATTACAATTGTCATAAATATGAGTCAGTTGCCAAGCGTCTGAATTTTGATCATGTGACCATGGGGCTGTTGCAACAGCTGTAAGGGTGAAAAATTGCCATAAGTCACGTTTTTCAGTGCTGTTGTAATTTTGAGCGTAACTTTAAACAAACTGTTGTCCTTTGAGAACTACCTGTTTGTATTCCTTATGTCTTTACTCCACATTCCGATTAAAAAATAACAATCATACCCATTTCTATACTTGGTTTTGGAAACATCTTCACATCAGATCCAATTCTTGATCCAATTTACGTCAATATGTCAAGTGCCAACAATTCTACAAATCTCTCCAAAGTAGAGATTATTTCTCCTGACCTGATAAATTATCCTTTAAATTGGAGATGCAACAGATTCAGCCATCTGTCTTTTGGTATTCAGCCTTGCAAATACAAGCTAGTCCAAGAAAGAGACATAAAGCAGGAATCTGTGCTCCAGGCACATGGATTCTCTAATAATTCAACTCTTTTACAAGAACTGTGTTTATAACAACAAGGTCTCGTGCGTAAAAATGCCCATGCCAACACACACGTTAAAAGAATGGATTAGTATTAAATAACTTGTAGGGAATACAAACTTTCTAATTTCAAAAATCAGCAAATGCACTGGATTTTTTTTCTATACACATAAGCCCATATACACTCAATTAGCAGCTTCACAGATGATTTCCACACAATGAAAAATGCATTTATGGCTCAATCTCCTAAACTGTGTACTCATCATATTTAATCTTCCATTAAAGTATCTGCTCTTCAGGCAACCTCCCCTGATCTCACTCTTCTGAGGTGTGATGAACCAAAACCTGCACCTGAAATCCAGCCCATATGGATGACAGAGAGTTGGGGAAGAACAGGTTTAGGAATGGTGTGACATATTCCACTTAATGGCAGATGACAGGAAGTGACAAAGTTCTAAAATTTCATTTCCTAAATAAAATGTTTTAGCAGAAGCCCTGCCTAACACAGATCAGATTGTAGACAGATTGTAGCTTCTAATTAATGAAGACAATGAACCAGCAGAGACTTGCCGGTCACTCAACATTTTTCCTTTCTTATGCCCCAGTCAAATGTCTATCATGGTTTTGCAACAACTCTCGTTCTTCTAGGTGGCGAATCTATTGGATGGTGGGTGCTTCCTCATAAGCCTTACATTGCACAACCAGTGCCCTGCCATTTCATCTGAAGGCTCAGGTGCTGATCCTTACCCTGTGTGGTGTTCTTTTCTTCTTACTGTCAGCGCCTCATCCAGAGGAAAGGGACTGGACACTACACAATCAATACAACCTCTAGATCAGTTGCACCCTCCCATCAGGAAGCATCTTGTAGCCCAAATGAAGACACCAATAGGGGCCTGTAAGACACAGACCCCACATACAGGTAGTCTTCAACTTACAACATGCAGTTCATTTGTGACCATTCAAAGTTACTACGGTGGTGAAAAATGTTTTTCAGTTACAACTTTTCCAGCATCCCCATGATAGTGGGATTAAAATTCAATTGGCAATTGGTTTATATTTATAACTGTTGCTGTGCCCCTGAGTCAAGTGATCCCCTTTTGCAACCTTCTGACAACCAAAGTCAACAGGGAAACCACACTCACTTAACAACTGGGTTACTAATTTATCAATTGCATTGATTCACTTAACAACTGAGGCAAGAAAGTTCATAAAATGGGGCAAAATTCACTTAACAAATATCTCACTTAACAACATAAATTGTGGGCTCAGGGTTGGTCATAAGTTGAGAACTACCTGTATATGTCATCCGAGGGTTGGGTCAGTCTTGTTTAGAAGCCCCCCTCACACACACACATATACACACACACTCCATTTACATTAAACTTCTGTTGCAAGTTGGCCAACTCAATTGCAGAAAGCCCTCTGCTTATACTCAAGAATCTGGTTTGCTCTATTGCTTCCTGTCCAGAACATACTATACCTTTGGGTCTGGGGCAGAATAAATCTCTGGAAGATCCTGAGGTTAGGAGGAGGAGGGGAAGGAGGAAAGGGACACCTTTAAAACAGTCTCACAATCACATCAACCCGGCCGACAAGGGATTCTTTCTACTTAGCAGCTGTTGTTTTCAAACAGTCCTCGTCCCCTCCGCGCAATTTACGCTTCCGTAGATAAGCGCAAGAGGTAGAGCCCCGCTTCTCAGTAAATAAAAAGTCCCACCTTTTCAATTTCCGCCAGGATAATCTGCTGCGCATATCCCACTTCGGCAGATCGCAAAAACAGCGCTGCGAAGGTGATCGGCTTGTGCAAAAGGATAGCGGCTGAAGAAGAAGAAGAAGAAGAAGAGCTACAATACTTCAACAGTCCCGGAGGAGCGCCCGCTTTGCTTTTCGCTCCACCCCCGGAGAAGGATTTGTAAAGTTACTGCGAAATCTAGCTCCTAATTCTCTCCTCAGGTAACTTGGCGTCCAAATACTGAGAACACCGACGTACTTTGTTCGGAAGTCGCTCCCGCAGTGCCATCTAGTGGCCATGCGTGAAAAGTACGACTCAGAAAACAATAAACAGACCCGTATTTGGAACGACGTGGGGGTGGGGGTAGTGGAGATGGAGATGGAGGAACAATTTGGAAATGAAACTTGTTGAGCAACCTTGCGCTGCTTTTCCTGTGAAGGAATTGAGCTGCTCAAACGCAAATGAAACGCAGTGATGGAATTGTTGGATGAAAAATACAATTTCATTCTGAGGACAAAAACTCAAGATATGTATCCAGATGAGAACCGTTCGCTTTATTTGTATCTCGTCTTTATTTTTATAAATATTATTGCCTTTCCTATTTGAATGCGTTTTATGTGTATTTGTGGAGTTGTAATGCTGAATCTATACAGTTGGTTTTTATTTAATTTTATTTTAATAACTTAAAGGCGGGAAGAGTTGATGCAGCAGAGATGAAGTGGAGGACTAGAAAATACTGGCTCCTAGGACTGGAAGAAACAGGAAATAAAGGACAGTAGAATGTCACCAACTCCACAACCACCTCAGTATTAGGGTCACAATAGGTTGTGTGCCAACTTCTGAATAGTTGATCTAGCTTAGTTTCTCCTGTTCTACTCTTGTCCATTTGCCTAAATTATTGGAAATTGACTATATACAGGAAAGTTCAAGAAAAATAGCTTTTAGAGCTTTTTTACAGTCTTATTTTCATATTCTTCAATATAAAGCAGTAACATTCACAATGAGACTTGGAGTAAGAGGACTGTTGATACAAGGGCAGCACGTGTGCCACCAAAAGTGGATTTATTGAGCAATGGAACTCACATAATATTTCCTAGAAGCCTAGCAACTTATTTAAGCACCTCTTACAGGTAATTATTGTTCTGGCACACAGCAATGAACCAGTAAGTTAAAAGTTAATGGAAATAAAGTGTGTAGTACTTCAAAAGGAATCACCCCCCCCCCCCCCCCCCAATAAAACAAAGACAAGTATGGAAGTATGCAAAATACCTTCATGTGTATTTTTTTTTAAAGTAAATAGGGTTTTCTAGAAAACAACCTGGTAATGGACAGAATAATGGAAGATAATGAAAGTTCTAGTCTGAAAGCCACATATAGCTTAAAAGTTTAAGGAGTAACTATCAATGGAACATCCATATTTTGTGACAGTCCCATTTTTGCTCTATTCTAAATTGCTTTTTTATCAAGAGAAAAATCAGATGAGAGTGAAACAGAATAATTAAAATAATGTCCGAATGCCCATAAAATTATACAATGAATACTGCATATTAAAATTTGCCTGAAAACTATCTCATACAGTGAATCAAAGATTATGGTTATACCTGAAACAGGTTTGATGCTATCTATCTTTCTTTCTTTCTTTCTTTCCATTGGTAAATATTCTGAGATAAGAATTTTTTATTAATTTTTTTTTATTTTACAACAAATCCATCTTTCAGTTATACAGTGTGTCAACTGGGTACATATATTTTGTGCAAATATTTATATTTAGCATACATTTCTTACTATGATTGCATTTATATTAAAAACTACTCAACCTTATATATCTTATAACTATTCATTTAATTTCTTATGAGTATAAATTGCAGGCATTTGCAAATAATCTGGTTTTTATTGAATCCCCAAATATTTCTTCTAATATTTTTTTATTTTTTCTAATATTTCAAATATTAGAAGAACCATTAGAAACAGGATCCAAACTGATAGATAGAAGAATATGGGGAAGTTGCGGGTTTGAAAATAAATAAGGAAAAAACTAAGATATTAATGAAGAATATTACAGAAAAGCAAGAAGATAATTAATGGATAGACTAAATATTCAGGTTACAAAGAAATATTTGGGGATTCAATTAACAGCAAGATGTGGGACAATTAAAGATTATTATTATTATTATTATTATTATTATTATTATTATTATTATTATTATTTAAAACAACAGATTAAGATAAATGTGGAAAAATGGAAAAATTACAACTATCACTAATAGGGAGAATAGTGACAATTAAAATGAACATATTATCAAGAGTGCTATATTTGTTCCAAACAATCCCAATAAAACTGGAGAAAAAATGTTTTGATGACTTAAATAATATTAAAATATATATGGCAAGAGAAAAAAGCAAGGATCAAATTAAAATTGTTACAGGATGCAAGAACCAGAGGAGGGCTTGGGCTACCCAATTGGGAATTATATTATCAAGCCGTGGTATTGATATGGATGAAAGAATAGATTGTATTAAGAAATACAAGGCTATTGACATTGGAGGGGCATGATTTACAATTGGGTTGGCATGCCTTTTTATGATATGGGAAAAATAAGATACACAGTTACTTTCAAAGACATTATGTAAGAAATTATTATCAATATGGGAGAAAATAAGGGAACAACATATGTAGATTCCAGTCTGGCTATCAAGTTTATATATCCAAATGTTTTCAAAATGGGAAATATTGTTAGATATAAAGATGTTTTAAATGAAAGGGGTGAACTCAAAACAAAACAAGAACTGAATGAACGAGGGATTGATATGAATTGGTACTCATATATGCAAATACATTCTAGATATGAGAAAGATGTTAAAGCAGAGAGATTTTATAATGAATTGACAGAATTAGATAAAATCCTAACAGGAACAGAAGATGATTAAGAAATTGTATAGCTATTTACTAGGAGTAAATTTAGAAAAACAAGTGAAGGTGACAATGATAGCTTGGGGAGAAAACTTTGGCTATGGGATAGAATTAGATAGAATTAGATAGAAATTATAAACTAACAATGTCAACAGCATATAAAGAAAATCTCTATAAGTTGTTTTATAGATGGAATTTTGCACTGGCAAGACTGGCAAAGATGTTTAAAGATAAATCAGCTAAATGCTAGAAATGTCACCAGACATCCGGAACATATTACCATGTGTGGTAGACATGTACAGAAGCTAAAAAATAGGACAAAAATACACACATGGTTGGAAAAGATGATAAAACAACACATAGACTTAAAACCTGAGATATTTTTTTATTGGGGATTTTACCCAAAAATTATAGTAAAGAAAAAACATATTTACTCATACATATATTAACAGCAGGTAGAATTGTATTTGCTCAAAATTGAAAAAATGAAAAGTTTCCGATAGAGGAAGAGGTGATCGTGAAAATATTGGAATGCACAGAAATGAACAGATTAACATTGGCAATTAAAGAACAAGAAGAAGCGGAATATTATATGATATGGGATTTATTTTATAAATGGTTGGAAAATTCTGAGATAAGTAGAATGAGTTTTCCACATTTCTGACAGATGCCAGGAAAGGTACCAAGCAACAGAAGTCTCTGTACCTCTGTTTAAGTGAATCATAAGAACATCTGTAACTCGGGGTGGAACTGTGAAGTCCTTTGGTGCTCTCTGGATTTGGTTGTTTGCTTTCAGACATTTCAACTAGGTAGCATCAATATGTATTAATAATGAAGTATCTAACCAAGTTCCAGAGTGCTAAGCACTCCACAGAAAGGAACAATCCATTTATCCACTACACAGTATAGCAGATAAAAAATTAATGAACCTGGAAAAAGAGATGAAGTTTCCACTTTTAATGAGGCAAATTAAGGACAATTGTCTAGTCAGTCACCAGATTTATTAGTCAAAACAATAGAGCCAAAGAAATTTAATCATATTTAAGCAGCCTAACTAAGCAGGATTGAAGCTGAAACCACCAAGGTTATTGCACAAATAAAAATGGGAAGGGAGAGTTAATACAGTTGAGAGATGAATCAGGGGAAAAATACTTCCTCCCAAAGAGGCTTTGGATTCAGTCCCATGACTAGAAGAAAAGAAGAAAGAAGAGACAGGCCAAATGGAACTGAAATTATCTATTGATTCAACAAAAGTCCTTATTTTTAATGAGCATTATGAATTACTATATCCGCATTTAGCTTTGCAGAACTTGATTTGTAATTGCCCATTAAAATACAAGCAGTAAATTAAAATGATTAAAATGGCATATTTAACAAGGCAAGGCAAAAAAAAAAACACAAACCAAAAGTTAGCCCACAGTACATACGAGAGCTCTCTTTATGAAAGAAACTACACTGCTCAAAAAAATAAAGGGAACACAAAAATAAGACATCCTAGATCTGAATGAATGAAATATTCTTATTAAATACTTTGTTCATGACATAGTTGAATGTGCTGACAACAAAATCACACAAAAATTATCAATCAAATTTAGCAACCCATGGAGGTCTGGATTTGGAGTTACACTCAAAATTAAAGTGGAAAAAAACACTACAGGCTGATCCAACTTTGATGTAATGTCTTTAAAACAAGTCAAAATGAGGTGTGTGTGGCCTCCACATGCCTGTATGTGGCCTTCACGTGCCTGTAGTGTGTGTGGCCTCCACGTGCCTTACAATGCCTGGGCATGCTCCTGATGAGGTGGCGGATGGTCTCCTGAGGGATCTCCTCCCACATCTGGATGAAAGCATCCCCCAACTCTTGGACAGTCTGTGGTACAATGGAGCGTTGGATGGAGTGAGATATGTCCAAGATGTGCTCAATTGGATTCAGGTCTGGGGAACGGGGCAGGCCAGTCCATAGCATCAATGCCTTCTTCTTGCAGGAACTGCTGACACACTCCAGCCACATGAGGTCTAGCATTGTCTTGCATTAGGAGGAACCCAGGGCCAATGCATATGGTCTCACAAGGGGTCTGAGGATCTCATCTCGGTATCTAATGACAGTCAGGCTATCTCTGACAAGCACATGGAGGGCTGTGCAGCCCCCTAAAGAAATGCCACCCCACACCATTATTGACTCACTGCCAAACTGATCATGCTGGAGGATGTTGCAGGCAGCAGAATGTTCTCCACAGTGTCTCCAGACCCTGTCACGTCTGTCACATGTGCTCAGTGTGAACCTGCTTTCATCTGTGAAGAGCACAGGGCGCCAGTGGTGAATTTGCCAATCTTGGTGTTCTCTGGCAAATGCCAAATGTCCTGCACGGTGTTGGGCTATAAGCCCAACCCCCACCTGTAGAGGTCGGGCCCTCATACCACCCTTATGGAGTCTGTTTCTGACCGTTTGATCAGTCACATGCACATTTGGGGCCCACTGGAGGTCATTTTGCAGGGCTCTGGCAGTGCTCCTCCTGTCCCTCCTTGCACAAAGGCGGAGGTAGCAGTCCTGATGCTGGATTGTTGCCCTCCTACGACCTTCTCCACATCTCCTGATGTACTGGCCTGTCTCCTGGTCGCGCCTCCATGCTCTAGACACTATGCTGACACAGCAAACCTTCTTGTCACAGCTCACATTGATGTGCCATCCTGGATGAGCTGCACTACCTGAGCCACTTGTGTGGGTTGTAGACTCCGTCTCATGCCACCACTAGAGTGGAAAGCACCACCAGCATTCAAAAGTGACCAAACCATCAGCCAGAAAGCAGAGGAACTGAGAAATGGTCTGTGGTCACCACCTGCAGAACCACTATTTTATTGGGGATAATTGCCTATGCTTTCTACCTGTTGTCTATTCCATTTGCATAACAACATGTGAAATTGATTGTCAATCAGTGTTGCTACCTAAGTGGACAGTTTGATTTCACAGAAGTGTGATTGACTTGCAGTTACATTGTGTTATTTAAGTGTTCCCTTTATTTTTCTGAGCAGTGTATATTTTTGGAATGTAAAACAAGATTTTTAAAACAAGATTGTTTTTCCTTTTGCCCTTAATGTTGGAAAGAAATTGGGTAAAGGTACTTGGAATTGTCTGTCTCTAAGTAGCAGAACTATCCAAAATCTTAACAGAACAGGAACATGTTTAGGGGGGGAGAAAAGGCAAGAAAAGAAAGGTGGAGTTCAAAAAACGAGCCGGATCAGGTCGGAAACTGTGGAGGAAAAACAAAAACCAACCGCATCCCTATGGGTGAAGCAGCTGGTCAGCTCCCTCGTCTATCGCTATCATGTGATTCAGATCAGAGTAGTACTATGTAATAGCAGTTGGTCCGTGTTGCGCAAGGTACATAAACACAACGGGAGTGTAAACGGAAGCAAATTCGTAACTTCACCCCCTGTGAAATCGTCCTTTAAAAAACAGAACCCTGGATAAGCTGACTCTATGCAACAATGACATTTGTAGTATGCTTACTACATGCATGCTTACTCACTAGTAAGTTTTACTATCAAGGCTACACAGAGCATTGTGTATTGCAGATATTGGCTCTTATTCTTCCACTGCTCTCTTTGGAAGCCAATAAAACAACAAAGGATACACTCTGTAAATGCTTCATTCTTTTGTCTTTTATTAAACAATCAGGCAACCTGTGCCTCAGCTGTCGAGAAAAGTCCTCTTGCAGCGAATCTTTTCACTTTATGCTGCCTTTGAGCATAAGCAGAGTTTTTTCCCACTTTAACCAGTTAACCGCTATAAAACACACGTATACTCGAGGGAAGGTGGGAGAGGCCATTTCGAGGCGCTGTCGACCCCGCGCAGCCTTTTATATTTACCTCCCGATTTCCCTCACTCCACCCCCAAGCGTCAGCTGCAGCAACAAACAGGCTATGCGCTCCTGGACAGCCACCCCTCCTCGCAGTTCTCACTTCTGTGCGTCTAACTATTATGTTACTCCATGAGCGAGTGTGTGTGTGTGTGTGTGTATGCGTGTGTCTGTCAGGTGACTTGAGTCACGCAGTTTTCTCTCCTCTGGGAGGGAGTGCAGGGCCTCGGCTGACTTTCCTCTGACAACTGCGCCGAGGAGGAAAGGAAGAAGGAAGGAAGGAAAAAAATTAGCCTCGAGTTCCCCACCTCCCACCCCCCACCCCCGAGAGGCAACCTGGAGGGGCGACGCAGCGGGGAAAGACGTGCTTGGCGAGGACGAAGCCGGGGCGGGATCAGGATGAGCGAGGTGCCGGGGAAGTTGAAGGAGCAGCAGGAGAACGAAGGAGCGAAGGAAAAAGCGGAGGAGGAAAAAGACGAGGAAGAGGAGGAGGAGGAGGAAGAAGAGGAGGAAGAAGAGGACGAGATTGTCGGGCTAGCCGACTATGGGGATGAGAGTGAGTCTTTCTCGGATGGCGACCACGAGAAAAGCGGGGACGGGGCGTGTAAGTAGTTCCTGAGGTTGCAACGGAGGGAGGACGAAGGAAGAGCGAGCAGCCTATTCGGGCGACTTTGCTGCCAGGCCTTTTGTTTGGGGAGGGGAGAGGAGGGCAGAGCCCACCCGGGAGGTGAGCCCCTTTGAGAGCGCGCCCCGAGAGAGGAGGATGGGGTGGCTGGAAGTTAAACTTGGGCTCCTCCCAGCTTCGAAACGTTTGGGTGGGTGGAAACTGTACCCTAACATTTAAACCCCCCTCCCCCCCTTTTGGGCACACGTTTACTCGTGGTTTACTGAATCGCGGTTGGGTCAGTAGAAGGTTAAGGGCTAACTCGCTACTCCTCTGCAGTTCAATGCGCCGTGTGAACGCTTGTGGGGAAAAGCGGGGGAGGGGGCAGTAACGGGGAATCAGCTGGCTTGAGGGGGAAAAGCAAAGATGGTTCCCTTCCATCCCCGCCGTTGATTCCAGTATTCAAGAGTCAGTAAAGGCTAGTCCTTAAATCTTCACCACAGGCAGGGAGGGAGATAATGTCTTAAAAATCGGAGCTGATAAACGGCGAGAGGAGAAGGGTGAAAAATATTTATTTTAAAAATTAAATTGGTAATTCACCTTTCGTTCAGGAACTTGCCCTGCCTAGTTTTCCCTACAGCAATCCTTTAAGCCATAGTCTTAGGTGCAGCCTTTTCTCTTAGAGCAAGGATGCAAAAAAATGGCTATTACCTTTTTTTAGTGCCAGAATGGATAAGGCCAAAAACTGGGGTGCCTTTTTTTTTTGGCAAATTGGAACTTGGTGTGGTTTTTTAAGAAAAAAAAAGCCTGATATTTAGGATGAGTCTGATTCTTTTAAATTCCTGATCCTTTTGATCAAAACAGGCCCTGATTCCATCCTCCTCTAAGAGAAAATATGCACCTTTGGCAGTATAGTAGAATAATTTCTTGTATGTAACATAGTTAAAGGAAATAATGGGATCACCTGTATTCTTGGACAAAGACAAGAAGAAACTCAATTTTTCCATCTCTGCTCCTTAGAAATATTTCCCACAATCCAAACTGCTCCTTTTCTTTCCTGTTACTGCTGTGGAGAAGAGAAAAGATTGGAGATGCAGTAAAACAAAACAATTGTTCCTAGTTTGGGATTTTAAGAAGAAATAGAAAATAAATTGCTTCCTGGCCATTCATTTTCTTGGTCCTCTATCTTCAGGTTTGCTGGTCACACGCAGTATTGTTTTGCCAGGACTACCAAATCTGGACTGCAGAAATCCAAAGATTTTCCCTTAGTAATTCTGTTCCTTAATAGGGATCCTAATATTTTTTTCTCATGGTCACAAATTGGCAACACTGACAGAGAAAGAAAGTTTTGATGAGTAACTGAAGTTTGGGAGCAAGAAGACTGGATTTGGGGGATAGGGAAGCAGTTGAATGAGGATGCTGTAAAGTGAAATTTAAATGTATGCTTAAGCAAAAATAAAAGAATTAAGTGAGGGAAGAAAGTGAAAAATGTGGAATAAATGAAAAGCCTGAAAATAGAAGTCATTTAGGACCAGATTGGTATAAGTTTTTGAGAATTGGCAGGGAATTTAATAATTGAATAGAGTTTAACTTTGAGCTAGGGTAGCTTATAGTTGGCCTTTACTGTGAGAATAGAATAATGCTAACATTCAGATGGGTTGGACAGCAGGCAAGATTTGCCTAGCTACCAATATGTGAGTGTGCTAGATTGAAATATATATTTGTGTCATACATTGTGATCTGCAGATAAATCTGACCTGACCTCTTAGAATGTGTTCTAAATTTTTAATAAATCCTAATATTGGGACTGGATTTTATTTTTTAGCAGATGTGTTTTTATTCCTATTTCTTGCAGAATGTCAGAGCAGAGACACTTTGCAAACATTAGCAAGGTACATTTTACAAAAATCTTGGAATTTTGGTTAATATTGTAGATGGAACACCAAGCCTGGAGGCTGAGTGCCTCAGGCATGCGTGCCTTGCCTTAGTGAACTAGGATTTGGTAGTTTTTCAAGTGCAGTTCAAATTCTTTGATACAATTACTTCACCAGCTGTAGAAGTAGTTAATAGTAAGATGGGTGTAAAATAATAAAAATAAATTCTTGTTCCATATCTATATTTTAGAAGTAAGAACAAAAAGCACACAATTACAGAAGACTTAAGTCTGAATAGGCAGCTAACTGTGGATTTTCACGCACAACACAAATACCCCAAATCTCCAAGGTGATTGCTAAGAAATGGCCTTTTACATTTCTACAACATATCTATATATTTGTTTTCATGCACATCTTACAGTTAAAAGGTGTATTTACACATGACCCCATCTTTCATTTAAAAATAAATTTTAGAACACTTGTGCTCCCAAAATACATGTAAAGATGAATACTATAGCCAGCTAACGCTCTGAAAGGTGAGATATTTCGTGAAAGATTATATGGTTCTAGGTTTTCTGTTTCCAATTGAGAGAGCACTGACTGAGCGTTTGAAGAAGGAACATATAGATCACAAGTATTGTCAGTTGTAGCTGTGTTTTGTGGGAAAGAACAGGAAGAGAAGGGGGAAGGAAGAGGGAAAGAAATGTGCATGTGACTGACAACAATAATGAGAAGTCCTAGCACTAGTATGGAATTCATAGATTGATGATCATTCAGTTTATTACATGGATCTTTTTGTGTGTGTGTCATATACAAAAAAAAATTAGTTAAGGGATTGAGAGCTTAAGCACAACTTGGAGAAAAATATACGGTATTTGAGCAAACTTTTAAAATTGTATAATGGTGCAGGTATTCAGTGTGCAGACAGAGTGCATGTATCACAATGACATGAAGTTTTTTTTTAAGGAAGGCCCATTTCAGATCCATAAAAGGCAAGAGCTATAGAACGGTTCAGAGTTCCTCTGCAGCTGTGAAAGTCAGTCTCCATATTGCAAGCTGTATCCCAGACAGTTATCCCGTTGGTTTTGTTTTCTTGTTTTAATAAAATCAGTGCATTGGAATGATCGCACTCAACATACACTTATATAGGTACTTTTACAGAGAATTGTTTTTTAATGGATTGGCAGAGCAAAACCTTTGGGCTTAAACAGAAGATAGGTTTTACAACATTTTCAGGAACACATGGAATATTTCCTTTTAAACTCTCTTTGCCTTTGCTGAGAATAGGTAGAACCACTTCAAATGTTAGGTTTTGTGCAGTATAGGCCTAAATATTATGGTTTGTGTGTTCTTATATGAATGAATAGAAAGACTTTTTTCTCTTTGTTTCAGAGAGACTGTCTTAAGTAACATAGTTGACATGCAGTATATACTGAAGCAAAAATTGTTTTTAATAATAGTGTTTTGAGAAGCACTTGAACATTTCGAATGTAAATATCACAGAAATTGGTATACTTTTCCAGGTTCTTCATCAGATGTATTCCTGTGATTTGGTGTTATCTAGTTTCTAAAGAGAGCATTGATAAGGTTCGCTTCCATGAGTACATTAAAAAAAATCAAGGTGGGACAAGTGTGTGTGTGTGTGTGTGAATGTGTGTGTAAATTTTTCATTTCTTTTTTAAAGTTTGCACATCTATGAGATAGGAACATGGTAAGGCATGTACAATATGGAATTCTGATTAATGTAATCTGTATTTATTTCTACACTTTGGCTTATTTTGTGTTTTTTTTCAAACTAGCAGGGAGAGATAGAAAAATAGCTGGAAAAATATTATGTAGATAAATATTGACCATTTAAGTGGATCTTTTTGGCACCAGAAAAGAGAGAATCCTTCAAAGAAGAGTTCAAATATTAAATTTAAATTGCAATCAGGTTTGGATATAAGATATGGTTTTGTACATTAGATACAGTATAAACTAAAAAAATGTTTTTATTTGGTTGTAGATTTCAATGATCCTTTTAGTACTGAAGTTAAGCCAAGAATCCTGCTCATGGGACTGAGAAGAAGTGGGAAATCTTCCATTCAGAAAGTTGTTTTTCATAAAATGTCACCAAATGAAACACTTTTCCTGGAGAGCACTAACAAGATCTGCCGAGAAGATGTTTCCAACAGCTCCTTTGTTAATTTTCAGATATGGGACTTTCCCGGCCAAATTGATTTTTTTGATCCTACTTTTGACTACGAAATGATTTTTCGTGGCACTGGAGCATTGATATTTGTGATTGATTCTCAGGTAAGAAGATGATGTTAGACCAATTTTACTTTTTAAATCATTCTCAAATCTTCATTTGTTCATTGCACAAATGAACACCACCTGAGAGTAGAGGAATAGAATAGATGATAGAAAGTTAAGTAGAATGTGACTCTACAGAACTGTAAGCAAAGTTTGGTTTTTTTTCTTTTTTACAATAGGAATCTTTTTCCATATCCTGGATTCTCACTGAAGCACACTCTACCTTTTTAAACCCTTTTCCTAAGTGTTATTGGAACTGGGAAGTGCAGTGTGAGATTTGCAACTAGTACAACTGTATAGAAACCAGAATTTTCACCCTTGTGTGAGGAATAAGCCTTTTATCATAAAAGGGATTTATTTGGATTTTGCTGTACATTCTGTTTTTATTTAGAAACTACTGCACAAATTCCTCTGATTGCAGAATTTTCTAAAGTTACCCATTTCTTGCAATAAGCATAGAAATGATTACAGCTAGCCTCAACTTATAACCACAATTGGGACAGAATTTCCGCTGCTAAACAATGACACTGAAAAGATGTGTCTTATGACCAGTCCTCACATTTTCCATTGCAGCATGCACATGGTCACATGATCAAATCCAGGCATGTGGCAACCAGCATGTATTTAAGATGGTTGTGGTGTCCCAGGATCATGTGATCACTATTTGTGATGTTCCTATTGGCTTCCGACAAAGTCAATGTGGGAAGCTGGGTTCACTTAATAACCATACAACTCACTTAACAACTGCAGTGATTTACTTGACAAAAAGGTAATAAATGGGTTGTGACTCATATCAAACTTACTTAACAAGCAAAATTCTGGTCTCAAATGTGGTCATAAAGTGAGGACTACATATACATATAATCCATAATTATGAATTATGTTTGTGCTAGTGTGGTAGAGTGCCTAAAGTCCTCCAAATTCAAATCCACAGTCAGATCCTCATCCATTCTCCCACAGTGCATCTGTGTGCCCAACTTTACAGATTGTTTTTGTGAGAAAAAACAGGACTGCTAAGTATATCAGCTCAAGAATTTTGAGGAAAGGTGTGATATAAGTGTAACAAATATATACAGTATATAATGACAAATCAACATGTCAAAGAAATGCTTAAATGAGGAAAATGAGGAAGGTTAAAGCTTTTGGTGACTATTACTGATGGATGTCTATATATCATGTCAAATGTGGAGTATCTTAGTAACAGCTGCAAAAGAATAACAGCAGAATTATTGGCCACTGTGGGAATAGAATACTGGATTAAGTAGTCTTAAGGTGCTTGTATTCTTTAAATAGAAGAGAGTTAATGATTAAAAACTAGTTGAAATATTCCATCTTCTAAATGTCTATGAAGATTCTCAGTCATCCAAGTCATGGTTGTCCCAAAGGTCCTTTTTCAAGAGGCAACTAGACTTTCTGGTTTTTCTTTGAAGACGTTTCCCTTCTCATCCAAGAAGCTTCTTTAGCTCTTGAGAGACCAGAAAGTCCAGTTGCCTCTCGCTTTTAAAAGTACCTTTGGGATTCAGTCTTCTACTTTATTAATGAAATACAATTTTAATGGAATGGGAGTTTCATATAATGCTTCTTGAGTCAAAAGAATTCAGGTTGAAATTTTAAGTCATGTGTTTTTATCAAATTCTTTTTTTAGGATGACTACATGGAAGCATTAGCTAGATTGCACCTTACTGTGACAAGAGCATATAAAGTAAATCCAGATATAAACTTTGAAATATTTATTCACAAAGTAGATGGTTTGTCTGATGATCACAAGATTGAAACACAAAGAGACATTCATCAGCGGGCTAATGATGATCTTGCAGATGCTGGACTAGAAAAAATCCACTTGAGGTGAGAAAAGCAATCCAATGGCTGGAGTTTGCTGGGGGGGAAAAGGAAACTGCAAGTAATATTAAAAGAAGCGCCATAGGGTCAAACATGGGAAATGTCTTAGTAAGCTTAATTTTACAGTATTTCATGATCAAGTAGAATAAATGTTTGCTGGTGTAGACATGCTTAAAACATTAAAATTAACTTTTTAAACTAACAAGCAAGCAGGGTGAGATACAATCGGTGTTACTACCGGCTCAGTGAGTATGTTTTGCATCCGCGCATGTAAAAAACCTTAAACTGTGCTGCCCGTACAGCTGAAAAATGCTGCGTGCAGGTGCACAGCGTTTGAAAAGCAAAGCAGCTGAGGTTGAAAAAGCAGGAAATAAAGGACAGATAAGAGCCCAGGTGGGCCAAACAGCAGCAGACATAGAACTGGTTCAATGTCTGCTGCTCTTTAGAGCTACCAGTTCTCTAGAGCCAGGCAGAATCAGTAGCATCCCACCCCTGGAGGCAAGTATTCCAGTCATTCTCAGTCAATATATTATTGATTCCCAGTTACATACTTCTAATGAGCACCACTTTGGGGAAGGCTCGAGTGATGCATTTTACTAGCCTCAAAGTTGTTGATGCTCCTGACTTGGAGAAAACTATTTTGAGAAAGTATGTATGTAAAGGTAAAGGAGTTCCTGTGGATTTTACTCCGCTAGTCATTACTGACTTTAGGAGGCGGTGTTCATGTCTGTTTCAAACACTGAGCCAGCGTTGTCTGAAGACATTTCCGTGGCTAGCATGATATCATGGAGTGCTGTTATGTTCCCACTGAAGTGGTACCTATTCATCTACTTGCATTTGCATGCTTTCAAACTGCTAGGTTGGCAGGAGCTGGGACTAGGATGGAGCTCACCCTGCCATGTGTCACTGGAGTCTTGAACCCAGCAGACAAGCTGTTACCCACTGAGCCACCACATCATCCTATAAACACACACACACACACACAAGTGTGTATGTATGTATGTATGTATGTTATTCAGCTTTGTTTGGGTATTTTCCCACGTCATTATAGTTGTGCTTTTAAAGTAGCAACGTTTCGGCAGAATCTCATCTGCCATCATTAGGCTTCTGTATTATGTTCGTCTGTGAGTCAGTCTTTTACAGTGGTTTCAGTTTTAAATTTGGGGCTAGCCAAAACTGAAACCACTGTAAAAGTCTGACTCACAGACGAACACAATACAGAAGCCTGATGATGGCAGATGAGATTGCTGAAACGTTGCTACAACTTTAAAAGCACAACTACAATGACGTGGGAAAATACCCGAACAAAGCTGAATGCCATATATATATATATATATATATATATATATATAATGATACAACAGAACATTTTATTTGACTTTGTATGATAATGAACTTTGTACATAGTCAACCATTCATTTGGCAACCGAAGTTATGAGTCATGAATGAAGAAACAAACACCACTTCTATAAACCTAATGAGACAGTACATGAACCACGTTACCATTAGTCCACTATCTGTTGAAAATAAATTCCTTGAAAATTGTGAGATCAAGTCACAATTTTGAAAGATATTTTTAATCCAATGCTCTGTTTTTTACCCTTCATTCGGCTTCTACTTTGCTTTCCATCAATATATTCTGTATGACTTATAAAACAAGCCATAACATAGAATATTAAGTTATTTTTTACAGCATCTTTTTGTATTTTTAATTATAATCTTCACAGATGTTTACTTCAAATGAACATATTATATTTCTTTTTTCAGCTTTTATTTGACAAGTATATATGATCATTCTATATTTGAAGCATTCAGCAAAGTGGTTCAGAAATTAATTCCACAACTCCCAACTTTGGAAAATCTGCTTAACATTTTTGTCTCGGTAAATATGCTTGTGCATGTATTTCCTATATTTTTCATATTTATTGCAAAAGGACATTTTATTTTTTTAATGTTTTGAAAAATATTGCTATTATTTAAGCCATTATGAGATTCTGTATGAAACAGTGCATTCCAAGATAGGATGGAAAATCTTCAGAAGTGGAAGGATCTCAAAATCCACTGCTTAGTCTTGCCAGAGTTCAGCTGAAGCCTGTTTTTTCTCTCATTCAGACCCCACAGCTTCCAGATGTTAGGAAAGAATCTCGATTGCATTACTCCATTGGCCTGCGGCTGAGAGGTGTAATTGAACTACACAGGTCACAGAGATGTGCTGGCAGATAATCTCTCCAGCAACTTCATATAAATTCAAAATATAAGTGCTAAGAGATTAAAGCCCAGAGGAATCCGCAAAGCAGGGGCCTTGGGCCCAATCTTTCTCCAATACTACCTAGAGCCAGCCTGGGACAAAGAACCATGGGAATACCATGCCATGCACCATGCCAATCCAGAAAGATATCATGATCAATGATATCAAAGAGATTGAAGAAGGCCAGGACAGTGTACTACTCCCATTCTGATCCCACCAAAGGTCATCAAGAAAAGCAACTAGTGCCATCTCAGTATTACAACTGAATATGAAGATTGACAGAAAACAGTCCTAGAGTTCTGGGAAAGTTATTTCTATTGTGCAATGTATTATTTTTTAATTAATATTCTTTAAATTTATATCCTGACTTTCAGCATCTCTGGTCAGCTATATTATACTGTATTATGTAACGTAGAGAGACTGAGTGTGGGAGAGAAGAGGATTGATATAATTGTATGTTTGTGTGTCTGTTATGTTCAATATATTATGTTATATTGAACATATATATGTGTGTGTGTGTATGTGTGTGTGTTTTCTAAGGTTTTCGCGGGTATTTGTATGTGGATCTTTGGTTATTCGGGTTTTCTCCCACATAAAATTGGAAGTATTTTGGCGACATTTCGACGAAATCTCATTCGTCATTCGGCTTGTGTCTTCGGCTTTGTGCTTCTTGGAGTAATGTGAGCTTGCAGCTGCTTCTTCCTTTTAACTGCCAATTAAAATTAAAACTGGCAGTTAAAAGGAAGAAGCAGCTGCAAGCTCACATTACTTCAAGCAGCACAAAGCCGAAGACACAAGCCTGAAGATGACAAATGAGATTTTGTCGAAATGTCGCCAAATTCCTTCCAATTTTACGCGGGAGAAAACCTGATTAACCAAAGATAAATATATATATATATACGTATGTATGTATGTATATGTATGGTTTTTTGTAACAAAATCTATTTTTCCTTGTAGAATTCCGGAATTGAGAAAGCATTTCTCTTTGATGTAGTAAGTAAAATTTATATTGCTACTGATAGTACCCCTGTGGACATGCAAACTTACGAGCTCAGCTGTGATATGATAGATGTTGTCATTGACATCTCCTCCATCTATGGGTAAGTTGAAGTGTTTTTGCTATCATTTATGCTTGTTTGCAGTTAATGTACTGTATAATCGTCACATGGCAATGTATTTGTAATGAAAAACTAACATTTGCAAATCCAGTGATATGCAATTTGGTCTTTGTCAAAGTTGGGGAAAATAGTGTAAGTTATCTTGAAAATACCAATGAGAATCAAGCAGTCATATTGTGTTTTTAAGTACATGTAGACATATAGACACAGAAACGTATAAGGATCAGGGTGATCCTTGCTATGAACTTTGAAGTGTGCTGCCTGGAGTGGGAAGAAATGGAAAAAAATTAGTAAGAGGATATGAGAATAAGGCTAGTTTTATTTCCCAATAATTCATCCTTAAAATGGAAAAATAGTTTTAGACGTGATGAGAATCTGGTAATGAAGGGAGAGGGGATTGCTTTTTTTTTTTTTTTAAAGGAGAGATTTTTTCAATGGGGGGTTGATATGATATTTGATTTTTTTAGATAGAGGTTATATATACAGTATCATACTTTATTTGGTTATACAAGAGAAATTGGGGAACAATGTTGTGGTAAGTCACGTTTTCAGAAAACCTCTTTATAGCTAATAGAGTATTTGATGTTGAAAAGGAATTTCTAAAAAAATATATATAAATAAATTTGTAGCTATACATTGGTAGCAGAGAGAAGGTATTTCTGCTTTTTGTTATTACTTTGTTATTTCCCAGAACAAGTGTAAGAAATTGATTTTGGAGTCTAAATAGGTATATAGTTTGATGTTATCAAAATCTTCATAGTCAATGGAGGCCCAAGTGTTTCTTTGGCCAAGAGGATCTGTAAGTACATCTAAATCAGCTGCTATACTCCTGTTAACCTCACATTTATTTTGCAGTAGGCCATTCTGTTTGTGGCTTCCTTTACACATAGTTCAGTAGTTGCAATGGAGCAGTAAGAGTAGAACATCTAACAAAGCAATGTGACTGATTCTTAATTAGCTATTCAGCCAAATTTAGTATTTTGTTTAGATTTTTTTTTAAATACAAATCTAAATGATTTTTAACAAAGGAGGACCTTCTCTCTTTATACCACTATAGATTTTGATGATTACTAAAATTATCCAAGAAAACTGCATATTCAGATTGTGGTTTGTCTGCAATAAAATCGAAAAAAATTGTTCCCTGTCGTATTTGAAAGCTTTCTTAAAGCTTTCAGGCAGCTATTGAACTGCCATCTCTTCATCCAACATATTTTTGTTTGAATGTTTCTTTGTTCTTCCCCCAACTTTTAAAATGTATTTCATATATGTTATGTTTTAATTATATTCAATCTGTTAACCATAAATGAAATACGAGGGCTATCCACAAAATAGATTATGTTTTCGTCTGTAGCAAGAAGGGGCGGAGCTAGCGTGGCCATCTTTGGTCTGTGCGTCCACCGCTCAGTCTGTATCTAGTTGTGCTAGTGGGAGGTTCGTACCGTTGCCCGTTATTTCACAGCAAATGTTTGAAATGTGTGCTGCAATTGAAAATCCTGCGAGTTGTGAGGTACGATCAGTGATAAAGTTTTTGTTGGCAAAAAACCATAAACTGATTGAAATTTTTCGGCAACTGTGTGAAGTGTACGGGGACAATATCATTGAAGGTGGAGTGCGCCAATGGTGCATTAAGTTTAAAAATGGCCGAACTACGGCACTCAAGAAGTCCTGAATGCTTTCAAGTGGGAGATTTTTGCTCATCTGCCCTACAGCCCCGATCTTGCACCAAGTGACTACCACTTGTTTCCGAGGATGAAGACCTGGCTTGGAACATAGCGCTTTGATGCCTGAAATTTGAGCCAGTCAGTCACACCCGCCCACAGTTCCATGTCGTCGTCAAAGCACTGTGTTCCAAGCCAGGTCTTCATCCTCGGAAACAAGTAGTAGTCGCTTGGTGCAAGATCGGGGCTGTAGGGCAGATGAGAAAAAATCTCCCATTTGAAAGCATTCAGGACTTCTCGAGTGCTGTAGTTTGGCCATTTTAAAACTTAATGTACCATTGGCGCACTCCACCTTCAGTGATGATGTTGTCCCCGTACACTTCACACAGTTGCCGAAAAATTTCAATCGGTTTATGTTTTTTTGCCAACAAAAACCTAATCACTGATCGTACCTCACAACCCGCGGGATTTTCAATTGCAGCACACATTTCAAACATTTGCTATGAAATAACGGGCAATGATTCGAACCTCCTACTAGCACGACTAGATGCAGACTGAGCGGTGGACGCACAGACCAAAGATGGCCACGCTAGCTCCGCCCCTTCTTGCTACAGACGAAAATGTAATCTATTTTGTGGATAGCCCTCGTAGATTAAATGAGAACTAGTCCCATTTTATGTACTGTACATTTATTATTGTGGATTAATTTTAATGTTTTCTTACACTATTTTGTATACTGTATATTTTCAATTCTTAGTATTACGATTTTTTGTTGATTTTAAAAAATTAACATAACAGCACTTTGTTAGTGATGCTTTTATGTATCATATTAGATTTCATTGTTATATTTAATATGAACTCTTTTAATTTACTGTGGTTATCTTCACCAATATTATCACATCTGTTTTATAATTCAGTAGATTATATTTGGATATGCTCTAAGCACATAATATGTAATTTATATTTAAATAATACTATAAGAAGAATATAGCTTCTAGACCATAACAAATTAATTCTGTATTTTCCTAACACTCTTCTTTCACAATCCTTTGCTATTAAGGCTCAAAACAGATGGTGCCGGAACACCTTATGATAAAGAATCAACAGCAATTATAAAATTGAACAATGCCACAGTCCTTTACCTAAAAGAAGTGACAAAGTTCCTTGCACTAGTCTGCTTTGTCAGAGAAGAAAGCTTTGAGAGAAAAGGTATTCAACATTTTTGCCTAAACCTATTACAATCTTGTTTTCCTTTGTAAGAAAATGTTCCTCTGTCTTGATCCTACAGTCAAACACAATGTTTCTCAACCTTGGCAACTTTAAGATATATGGACTTCCAACTCCCAGAACTCCCCAGCTAGCATGATTCCAGCCAGCATCCTATAAAAATCAAAATACCAAAAATGTGTAACTGTTTAGTAAATGAAAGCATTGAGATATTGTTGGAAATGGGTTGAAGAATGGAATGAATTTCAGCATTCTATGTTAGAATCAGTGCAATTTGAATTTGTTTATTACCATTCTGTGGGTGTGGCTTATTTGGTGGGTGTGGCTTGTGGTTGTGTGACTGGGTGGATGTGCTTGGTGGTCATGTGACTGGGTGGTCATGGCTCAGTCATGTGACTGGATGGGTGTGGCCAACTCAATGTCACTCACATCAAGGGGTGCCTCACCTGGCCCCTCCCCTTCCAGCCATTCCTTGTCACCCAGCATCAACTTATCTATAGTTCTGTAAAAATGTTGTTCACCTTTTTTGACTTTATTATCTGCATACTATAGATGTACTTTCATGGACCACTGAAAGGAGGAAATGGCTCACATGCTTTGCTCAAGAGTGTGATAGGCAACAGGCTTTTAAGGGGCTGCCACAAAGAAAGGGGGACAATGTATTTTCCAAAGAAGCAGAATGCAAACAAGAAGCAATGGATGGAAACTGAACAGAGAGAAGCAACCTAGAACTATGGAGAAACTTCCTGTGATTGAGAACAATTAACCAGTGGAACTGCCTGTTTCCAGAAGTCTGGGTGCTCAATCACTGGAAGTTTTTAAGAAAAGACTGGACAGCCATTTCTCTGAAATGGTATAGGGTTCACCCCAAGGTCCCTTCTAAGTATTATTCTGGATTTCTACTCAAGAGTTTATCATCCTCAGTTTTCTTGCCTGAGCTGTGGGTTGGACTAGAAGACCTCCAAGGACCCTTTCAGCTCTTGTTAAACACGTGTATTTTATGCTCTGGACTATTGACATTGAATGCATGTAAACCCTGAAAAATATGTGGTAGCCCTGGGCAAAAGAAAGGCAGAAAAATCCCTCTAGGTGTCGGGACAGTGTAAAATATTAACACATGAGAAATAATGGAACAATTAAAAATAATAGCACAGAGTTTTATCTCTCTCTCTCTCCCTATTTTTTCTTTCTTTCTCTACCTTCCTCTTTCTTTTCTTTTCTTTCTTCATTTCTCTCTCTCTCTCTCTCTCACACACACACACACAAACAGAGCACTTAACAGACAAGCATTTTGGAAGTAGCTCCTTTAAATTTCTCCAAGGCTTTTGTGGATTCCCCCACCGCCTCTGTCAGACCGCACTCCTGCTCACTCCAACACTTTAACTCACAAAGGGAAAGCGATACTTGCAGCATCCATGCCTTTCTTCCTTTTCCCCAGGGAGAAAAAGGATGTGGGGAACAGAAAGCTAGGAGAGTGGTCGCAAGTGAGCAACTGGACAACCGGGTTGGGGGCATGGCCAGCCAGGGATTGCCACTGGTTTAGCGACCCATGCCAAATAACCGCTACTGGTTCGCCCAAATAGGTGTGAACCGGTTGAATAGCACCTCTGGTTAGAATGACTAGATTGTGGCAGTGTATTTTTTTTGTAGCTAAAAGGAGAAAAACAGTGTAGTGAGCTTCTAATTATGTAGATTTGTAAACAGAGGTAAGGCAAATGATGTAAATTTAGATTGAATGAACCTTTCCTATGACAAAATAATTTCTTAAATGTTTTACTATATGTAGTCACTGCAAAACAGCTAAATTGTTAAACCTAACTACATATTAAAGATTTCCAAACCAAAAATGTTCTAAATAAAATCAGGTGATATCCTTTCTTTTCTTTTATTTCCTTCTTCCCATCACTGATGTGTCCTATATGTCAGCATAATAATAAAATGTGTCTTTGGAAAGCTGTTGGGATGTATAAACATATTTAAGCGATCTGTGGAGAGAGTGGCAATGTGGTTCAGTTTAAGATTTAAGGTGTTAGCTGGGATAGGAGAAAACCAATTTTAGGTCCACTCACAGCAGTGGTGGGATTCAAAACTTCCCAACACTGGTTCTGTGGGTTTGTCTTGGTGGGCGTGGCTGCAGGGGTGGGATCGCGCATGCATATGTTCACCAAATGCACACTTTGTGCACACGTTACAACAGTAAAAACTTAAGTTACTGCGCCTCTCAGCTGTTTAGCACAGCAATCACTCTGCTACGCCAAATAGCTGAGAGCTTAAAAAGGGCCTAGAAGCAGGGGCGGGTGGGCCCAATTGCAGAATGTCAGAGAGACTCATAGTGAATCTGTTTTCTGCCAGCTGATCTTCGGTGCTACTGGTACATCAGATTTGGACCAAAACGGTAAAATACTTCCACTGACTCACAGTCATGGAAACTAATTGGTGACTTTGGGCCACCTACACATTTTCAGCCCAGCCTACTTACTGTTATGGGTAAAATTGGAAAAAAATGCAACATCCATTGCTTTGAGCTTGTGAAGGATTTGTGAGATAAGTTTGCTCTTTTTTATTGGCCAGTGAACAGAAAATTACATTAATCACACATATTTTAGAAAAGGGAATTGTAATACATGTTTCAGCAAACTCTTATACTTACAAGAAGTTTCAAAATTGCACAGGAATATGTTCTTTCAAGAAAAAAATACCACTGGATATGTCCAAAGTACGTTTTGGGATCCTGTCCAAAGGTTTTTTTCTTTCTTTCTTTGTTGTTAGTTTCCTCCAAAGCTTCTGGAAAATAATTTCTCAATTTAAAAAAAATCCTTTTCTTTCTCTACATGTGTCATACATACTTTAAATCATGGGCCCAGGATATTTTTTTTTCTTTTGATAAATAAACAATAGTACTGGCTGGTAATTAAAACCCATTTAAATAACACTAAATTAGATCTAATGGGTAAGTTTGTTGTGAACTTTCAAGTTTTAAGGGTTTTTTAATCTGGCAACCTGCATAGAGAAAAAAGGAGGGAGAATGCTGGTTGCAGAATGGAAAAACCATTTTGTTTTTCATGTTTTACTTTGAGGAAATTATAAATATTGTAAATAATGATGACTTTGGGCAAGAGCTCAAAGAAGCAAAAACAAAACAAAAATAATAGAATAATAATAACATAATAAACAAAAATAGTTGCTCCATTCTCCAAGCGAAAAAGCACACCTGAACAAAACCATTTTTAGACCTTTAGGAAATGCAAGGAGGGAAAGAGCCAGACATGTATTTGTGATGAAGAGTATTGCAGAGTTTGAGGACTAGCATTGAAAAAGCTGCTGTGTGGCTCTACAATCCATGAAACTTTGGAGGAGGTGAGAGACTCAGCACGTCTCCTCTTGGTTTTCAGGCAGACAAACAGATTCACATATGTTTTCTTTTTCCTCAGGACTAATAGACTACAATTTCCACTGCTTCCGCAAGGCCATACATGAAGTGTTTGAAGTGAGAATGAAAGCAGTCAAAACTCAAAAGAATCAGAACCAAGTACAGAAGAATAAAAGGGTCACACATAATGGCACACCTAGAATGCCACTGTAATTGAACTCTTAATGCCCACTGGTAGCCCCTAAGGCCTATTATTTGCTGCAATGTAATGTAAAAGATTTGAGAACCAGCAGACAAATGGGACTGGTGTACTCTTCAGTTGGAATTTTCCACACTCGTCACTCCTCAAAACACTGTAAATCATATTCTGTGTTCATGTTAAGGACAGACCTATTTTGCACTTTTGTCTGATTTCATGATGAAAATGGACTTTTGATAAACAAAATGTTACTTTTTATGTATAGTCTTGAGTAGAATATATGTCATAGTATGCCTAAATGCTGCACACAAATGAACAATCAAGAAAACATGGTAAGATGACTTTTTAACGTCTGTGAATATCTATTTTCCATCTTGTAAGCTGGAAATTAAAATAGCAATAAAAATATTTGTAAGGTGTCCTTACTGGTACACTAAAAATTTTGTTTAAAAAAATCTTTGAAATTGAGTATCTCCCCAATCATTCCATAAATTCTGAAAAAAAAAAAAATCGTCTTTATTCTTTATACTATTGTCTCTACAAAAAAGTACCTTTCGATAAACAGACTTATTTTGAAATGGATGCATGCTGTGTCTGGTTTGTTTATTTTTACATTTGAGAATGACTGGAAAAAAGTACCCTGATTTAATAAAAATGAAAATTTTAATTTGTGCAGAAAGGGCAAAAGTACATAATGACTCCAAAAGAGTAATGTCCAGTTCCTTTTAAATCTGAGGTTGAGTGACATTGTTTACTCCTGAGAGTTATATACTATAAGGTGTATACTAACAGGCAGGAGTTCTAGATTCTAGAGGGATCCTGCCTTTAATTGCAAGATTGGTGTGCTAGAAAACTCGAGTAATTTGTAGAAATACTAATTGGTAATGGAAAGATGAGCAAGTTGACTTTTTCTTGGAACATTTCTGCGAATTTCAGAAGCTGCAGTATACCAGAGAGGACGTTTCATATAAAACATTCTTGGCTGAAACACTAAAACCATTTTCAGTTTGTATGATTTGTTGCCGGAAACTACCTATTCACTCTTTGAATGGCATAGTTCAAAGAGACACTGAATATTTTGAATTGAATGATTTTGCATATGCTTGCTAGAATTCTGATAAATAGTTTAATATAATAGTATAATATAATAGTATATTATAATGTTATAAGGATCTGAAGACATATTTGTTTTGAGTTTTAAAAAATGCCGAATCTCATAGGATTCTCTCTAGTTTTGCTTATCTTTATAAATATATTCTATACAACGGCTATTTTGTCTGTTTCAAAGGTATATCAATTTCTTCTGGTTTTCTTCACACCAAATACATGATTGGACAATTAAGGTTAGCTTGTTCTTTCCAGTTAATTTTTTTCTTGTTCTTTCCAGTTAAAAATGAAAAAGAAGCTTAAAGGAAACCATCCTTCTGGAGCCAGAGCTTTTGACAAGCAAGAGATTATTTATTCAGCAATTATGCCACTTTCTCTCTTGCTCTTATAAAAGTGTTTCTAGTTTTTCCAAAGAGTGGTTTTAAGAATATAGTATTTGAAATGCCCATGATTATGAATTGAGATGTACATGTAATATTCAATTTTATAATATTTTTTTTTCATTATTGGTATGTTACAAAGTGACCCACTGGAGACTGCTAATATACAGTAGTAAAAAAGTATCTTAACAGTATAATTTCAGGGAAAGACACACAGATCATTAGTTATTCAAGTCTCATGTTTTGTAAAAAAAAACCCAACCTAATAATCTACTTTTAAAATTCTGATTTGAATGATTAACCCATTTGAACCACATAAAGGTATTTTTCCTCCTTTGGTAGTATGTAAGTCAGAGGTGATATTCAGCAAGTTCTGACCAGTTCTGGAGAAGTGGAAGCAGAAATTTTGAGTAGTTCGGAGAACCGGCAAATACCATCTCTGACTGTCCCCGCTCCCATCTCTTCTCTGCCTCTGGAGTCCCAGCTGATTGGCTGGGTCTTCTTTTGATGCCCTACACAGGAGAACAGAGCTGGAAAGCAGGTTGGTGGGGTGGGGAGGGAATGGGATTTTGCAATAACCTTCCCCTGCCACACCCACTAAGCCACGCCCACAGAACAGGTAGTAAAAAAATTTGAATCCCACCACTGATGTACATATGCATATGTGTGTATTAGTGTACATACAAACTCATATTCATACAAAAATAAGAGCTACAAATCGCCTAAGAATTGTAACATTATCTGTGTTGAACAAAGCAAGTATCTCTAGATCTGCTCATCTGAAGTAAATCTCAATTCAATGACAAGCCTAACTCATGGATATGTATCTGAAGGTCAGCAATCTATCTGCCATTCTTGAATTCAAATTTAGTTCAACCAATAAAAGAGTATTTTGGGGGGCATTCAGGGCAGCATTTTAAGTGATCTAAACTGCAAGGTGAGCAGAGAACTGGGGCACAATTTGCATAACCCAAAACGAATCTACTTAATTAGAATACTATATTCCACAATTCAACAGTTAACATTTCAAACATTGCCAGATGGGAGAACTGTTTCTCTACTTCTAGCAGTGCCTTGCTTCATTTATATTCAGAAGGGAATCTATACAAACAGAAAAAAAAATAACAGGACATTTTGTGTCAACAGTTCTTCATGAGTCTGGATTTATTTTGTATGGTTGGATGGGGAGCTTTTATTCTACTCCAATCATATGATTCCAAGTGGTATATAACTGCATCCCCAATGTCAGCAATGTACAATATAGCAAATTCAAGAAATTCTAATCCAAAATTGCATTTCATGCATTCACGCTAATGGCCTATTGCTCATTACAAATGCAACCTTTCCATTGCCAAAGTTTCAGCAGCTTCTTAAATACTAGTTTACCATGTGACTTACTACATAAGTAGTCCAAAGAGAATTGTGTTTGGCTTCACGCATGCCACTTGGTAATAAGTCAATTGCGGTACTTAACAAAAGCAAATACACTGTGGTCCAGTATATACTATGTGTATGTACCTGTTTGGAGAGATTCTCAGTCATCCAGGTCATGGTTGTCCCAAAGTTGCTTTTTCAGGAGGCAACTGGACTTTTGGGTTTTTTCTTTGAAAATGTTTCACTTCTCATGCAAAAAGCTTTTTCAGCTGTGGAAAGGGAATTTCATGAAGGCAGTAGTGTCACAAAAAACAGAAAAAGCCCAAGGGGAACATCAGGTCAGCCAGAAAACAAACTTAGATAGGAAAAGGAATCAAATAAAAAGTATTAAAGAATCCCTATAGACAAAAGCCTAAATAATTAAGAAAACTAGACAAATAGGAAAAGGAAACAAAAGATAATTTAGAAAACCCTTACAAACACAGGACATACCAAGTAAGCAAAACAAACAGACAAAAGACACAAAATAAAAATTACAAAAGGGACAGAGAGGAGATTGCCACAGAACAAATATGAAAAACTATTTTAAAGCTAAAAGAGATTACAGAAAACCAATAATACAATCTGGCCACTCTGCGGAGTTTGACCTCCGGCGGAAATAAAGACAAACTCAAACAGGATTTGAAACATTAGGCACAAATACAAACACTCACACAAAATCAACTTACAAAGGGAGAAAAGGATATAAAAAACCAGGGACTTACCATAAGAAGCTAGCTAGCCCAGGAACGCAGACTTCTCGCTGTTCTCGGCCTTCCTGAAAAATAAAAAGATCCAGCTTTCAAGCAGTTGTCCATATCCTTGCACCGGAGCTCTCCCAGTGGGAAAATCA
The DNA here is from genome assembly GCA_033807585.1 of Hydrophis major. Classification (NCBI taxonomy): domain Eukaryota; kingdom Metazoa; phylum Chordata; class Lepidosauria; order Squamata; family Elapidae; genus Hydrophis; species Hydrophis major. The sequence continues at coordinate 291,797,906 of CM066328.1, read as the reverse complement.
AATCTTCGGAAGAAAGGCGTTTTGACACCTTTCAACACAACTCTGACAGGATGGTTGGGAATGGAAGGATTTATATTCTTTGCAGACAGCTGGTCATTTGCATCCCTTTAGAACAAGGGTCTTCAAACTTGGCAAGTTTAGGACTTGTGGACTTCAACTCCCAGAATTCCTGAGCTAACATGACTGGAGGAGGAATTCCATAAGTCCAAAAGTCTTAAAGCTGTCAAGTTTGAGGATCCCTGCTTTAGAAGGTGGTGGAAGCACTTGGAAGTTTATCAGGATCACCTGGAGGAGTGCAAATGGTTCCTGTAGTCTGAGGACACATATAAATCTCCAAGTGCTTCAATGACCCTCTAAATAAAAGGATGCAAATGACCAGCCGTCTGCAAGGATTATGAAATCCTACCATTCCCCACCATCCAGCCAGAGATGAAAATCTTGGAAGCGCCTGAAGAAGCGTCTTAGATGAGAAGTGAAACGTCTTCAAAGAAAAAAAAAAGTCAGTTGCCTCCTGAAAAAGCACCTTTGTGATGCACCTGTTTGGGTTCTGTATGAGGGAAACAACAGGGCCTAAGGCAAAATAAACTAGCTGAGGGAGGCTACAGTATTCTGTTTCTTTAAAAAGTTACCCGAAAGCACATTGAGAAGAGAGCCATTAAGGGCTCCCGCCACGTCAGAGGAACTTCCGGGTAGCGGCAAAGCTTACGAGACAGCGGGGGAGGGAGCGGGGAGGGAGCCTGGCCACTTCCCTCCTCTCGTCTCGACTGTACCGCTTGCCGCCGGCGTTGTTGTCACTGCGAAGCACCTTACGTGGCCGGACCGCAGCGCTCCGCCCGGCAGGAGGAGGAAGGCATCCCAAGGCAGGCTCTGTCATGGAGGCTCGCTACAATCTCAAAAGCCCCGGTGAGTCGCCGAAGACAGGGGGAGCGAAGATGGGCGAATTAATCCGGCAGGCGCCGGGCAGCGCGGAAGTGTTTTTGCGGGAGGCAGTTGCGTGGCTGACAGTTCGCGGGGGGGGGGGAGGCACCGCTAAAGCGAGCTCGAGGCTTTGGTGCACGGCTAGGCCAGAGCCGGCGGGGGCTCCGTCTTGTCTTTTGCACCGCTCGGGTAAGGTACTTGACGGGGCCCTCTTCTGAGCTTTCGGGGCCCCTGCTCCGGCGTGTCCCCCATCAGCAGCTTTCCTCCACCCAAGGGATGAGGCTTGTAGTTCTGCCTCTGGCTGCCGACTTCCCTAAAGCGGCAGTGAGAGGAGCCAGAGAACCCCAGAACCCACCGGGCGGATAATGGGAGGGGATCGGGACAAGGACTCTTAGTTTCGTTTCTGTATTTAACTTATGTTATTGTTCTCATGTATATGGGTATAATTCTCTCTCTCCCTCCGTGTGTGTGTGTATACACACACATGCATCATATCTTAAAAAGCTTAAAAGACATTTTAAAGAACCTTTAAGAATAAAGGCATGATTATACACTATCAATTCCACTGCCAAATGTAGAGGATATTAACTGAGTGAATATACTTATATTCGATGGGGCATGTACAATTGACTCAGTTTTTAAAAAATATAAGTCGTTGCAGTGTTGTTGAAAGATAACCAGCAGACTTAAGGTTTTATGCAGATGTAAAATTTCTGGATTTTTATGGTGTTTTTCATTGTTTACTTGAAGAATTGCAATGTCATATTTTGGATATCTTCCTATTAAGTATTTTATTTAAGGGAAGACCAATTAACATCATGTAAGAGATTATATAAATATACTTTCGTGTTATCGATCTTCTGTTCCCCTTCTTCCCTACCCCTCTCCTTTTTAGTACCCTGAAGACACAAGGACAGATGCTACATCCAGAACTTCTCAATATTTCAGCTATTCAGTTTCCTTTTTTGAACTCTCCTATAAAATATAAAATTCAATAATGACATAACTTCTTTGCAACAAAAGCTGTCATGCTAAGACAGATAGAAATCAGATCTGGCAGATTAAGAATTGTTTCTGGAGAATATGTGTTCAGATTTTATTTGCTTGAAGAGTGACCATTGCTTTTCATGCCTTTTTGTCCTTCTCAGAATAAATGTTACCATATGACTATGCATTCACAGAAAAATATTCCATTTGCTCTGAGTAGATAAAAATATGTAAAGCCAAGATGCTATTATCAGGAATGAAAGTTACCATAATTATCACTGCCCACTATCATTTTACAACTAGAGCTACCCATGTTAAAGCTGCAATGTAGTACGTCTATCTGATAATAGCATCCCATATAGTAAATAGGAATAACCCCTGCTAATTGTTATACTTTTAGCCAAGTTGGAAATGCAAAATTTGATTAGCCCTCACAGTGTTAAGCACTATCCATAAAAGTGAAGGAAGTCCACACTCCTGCAAAGGTAATGTTAAAAAGGAAAAATAACTCAATTAGTTATAGTAATAGAGCCAGTTTGGTCTAGCAATTAGGGTTCTAGCCTAGAAACCAGAAGACTGGTTTAGTCCCACCTTAGGCATGAAAACCAACTGGGTGATTTTGGGCCCATGCCCCTCTCAGCCCAACCCACCTCACAGAGTGGTTCTTCTGGGAAAAATGTAAGAAGGAAGAAGTACTACTGTAGATATGCTTGCATCTTAAGTTATTGAAGAAGAAGGCATGATATAAATAATAAAAAAGTTATGTTACACAGATACAAACAGATCAAAGCTGTTTTTTTAAAAAGATAAGGAAAGTATATAAATTAATTTGTACTTACACTGAAGTTGTACAGAAAAGTGATAGAACTGCAAAAAAATAATATATTTTCATATTTTATATTTTTAATAATATTAAAAAAAATATAATGCAGATTTGCTTCTATCAAGCCTGCCTTGACTGATAAAGCAAAAACATAAAGAAGAGATTTTCAAAGGGATAAGAGCTTGGATAACTTTACTTATTATAGAAAATATATGAACTACACCAAGAGAATGTCAGTGATTGCTGTGTATCTGATGTGCACCCTATTTATACTGAAATTAAAGTTAAAATTATTGTGCTTCTTTCTTCTGAGTGATGCAGCAGGCTAGAGACCTTTGTCTTTTGGGCTTGGTTTCCATGTCTTTTGTTTGAGAATAAGTAGATCAGTCAACAGGATGTTTACATTAAACAAGAGCGAAACATAATGTCCTACCTTTTTTTTAAATGGGCATTTGTTTCAGAAAGACTTTGTAGCTTAACTATCCAGGGGAAAAAACTTAAGGTCACAGTGCATAGCTGAATGCACAATGGTGAAAAGGGAAATTCTATCTTTGGCCTCATTATGAAAAAGATTCAAAATAAAAGTAAAACCTTTGTAATGTTCTTATACAAATTTATGGCATTTCATATCTAGAATACTATGTACAGTACTGGCCACCACATTTGTAAAGGAATTAGAAAAAGGGCTGTCAAAAAATCAGCTTGAGCATTTTGTTTAAAAGAAAAAGAACATTTGGGACTCTAGTTTTGAAAAAAAGTGACTAGAAGGACATGATAGAGATGTATGAATGCATGAGGAAGTTGAACAGGGAAATATTTTTCTCTCATTCTCAAAACCCTCATCATCCAGTGAAGTTGCCTGGAAAATTTAAAACAGACGAATATACTTTTTCACTCAGTGCATTAGAATACTTTATTGGCCAAGTGTGATTGGACACACAAGGAATTAAGTTGTGGAAGTCTCAAATTTGGAAAGTCAACTTCTAGAATTCCTGAGCTAACATGACTGAAGGAGGAATTCTGGGAGTTGAAGTCCACAAGTCTTAAAGCTGTCAAGTTTGAAGACCCTTGGTGTTGAACATGAGTATCTTAACCTTTTGGTTTGCCTGGGCCGCATTAGGTAAAGAGAAATTGTTTTGGGCCACATATAAAAATATATATAGTAAAATTAATATATATATAAATTGCATAATGTTAAAAAGTTTACGATCTTGTGAGGCCACATTATAAGCTGCTCTTAATCGTATGCAGCCCATTGGTTGGACAACTGATGTAGAAAGTGAAAGAGGATGATCTTGATGAGAAGCTCTGTTACCAAGGCAACAAGTAAATAAATATTGCAGAAACCCAGATACGGATGGAGAGTTACAAAACCATCTTGGAAAAGCACTCCCCTAATTCATTTGAATATAAAAGAGGGAAGAGGGGAAATACATTCAGACATGCAAGATTCTGTGACAGTTGCCAATCATTTTTTTAAAAAACGTTTTGGGCATCTTATTTCTTAATCTGGTCTACAATTACAGTTTGTTAAATATATGTTGCCTTACTTAAGTAAACATTTAGAATCAATATGGCTAAGATCCAGTGGTATATTAACCATTAAGCAGACTAAGCACGTGCTTAGGATACCAGGCCCAAAGGGGGCACCACAAAGTTGAGAATATGGCTTTGTTTGTACAATATGTACAAAGGAGGGAGGCACCAAGATTTATCAGTGCTTAGGGCACCAGTGAGCCTTAATCCACCACTGCTAAGATCCAAGGAACAATGTCATTAGTTCTTTGTATTCAGGGAACTTTGAATAGCTGTCTTGAAACTATTTGAATAGCTGTCTTGAAACTGGGGGACTTTCATTGTATAATACCAAATCAAGTTTGCAGTTGTTATGCTCAAGTTTTTAACCAAAACTAACCAAAACGAGCTCATCTTGTACAGTTACAAGGGGGGGGGGGGGGGGATCCTGCAATAAAACATGATGATCCATTGTTAATACAACATTTTAATAAATAAAAATATATTATTAAAATAAAGCCTTAAATATGTAGAAAATTAAAAGAGTGGAGAAGGTGGACAAGGAAGGCACTTGGTAGCAATTTGGAAAACCAAAATTTAGAACTGAATTAGATGATTAAGAAATGTCATAGAGACCACAGCCATTAAACATTTTTAGACTTGTTGTACACACCTCTGCTTTATTGCTCTTCTACCTTTCCTCTGATTTGTTTTTTAACTCTCCTGAAATAACCTTTTTCTCCTGCTGCACATTTCTTTAAGATAAAGTTAACACTGTAGAACCTTCTATGTTGAATATTTGCAGTGGCATACTCATGGGAGAACAAGGGGTTTTTATTAATGAAAGTAGCGTTCAAACATTGCAACTGAAGTCCCATGATTATTTTGTGTGCCTTGTGATGTCTTATGCACACCATAAAGACTCAGAGCTTTCACCATAATGCCACAATAAAATGATGAAAGTAGCAGGACCTTGTGAATGCCATTGAATCTTCATCAAATCTTTCAATTCTCCTAAAAAATTAGGGAGGGGGGATACCAATTCAGCTCTAGGTTTGACCAACAGCAAAGGTGAAATCCCTAGAATCCCTGAAAATTGGAACCAAATTATACATTTTGATGTGACAGAAAGGGAAGATTATTAAATACATGAATAGGAAAATATATTAACTACAGTTAATGTTAAGTAAATATAAAATAAGTGTAATCAAACCTAATTTGTGCCCTGATTAACTAATATGCAGCTGCCTGTATGCCATTCGAAATCCAAGTAATTTTCTTGGTTGGAAAATTTCATGCATTTGAGATTTTATCTACACTTCTTCCTAGTCTGTGCATATGGCTTTTTGAGACTGGAGCTTGCATTATGTTTTGGTGTAGTAGTAGTAAGATATCAAAGTAGAAATCTAGAGACTGAGTCCTCTCCCCACCTTTGGCAGGAAGCCAACTGGGTGACCTAGGGCCAGTGTCTGTCTCTCACACAGACACGCACACATGCACAGCAGTAGGAAGGAGATAATGCCAACCACGGGAAAACATTGCCAAGAAAACTACAGGGACTTATCTAGGTTATTGCCCAAAGTAAAAAAACTGACTCGAATGCATCATAAAACCCATAAAAATTTGTTTTATTTCTGGTGGGCTACATAAATTTTTATATAAATAAGGGCCATTGATTTTTGCTTTATTAAATTTATATATGTCAATTTATAATTTACATATTTATATATGGTATGCATGGATATATTTGTAATCTTACAGTACTTGCTCCTAGAGTTCGAATTACCTTGATAATGGTAATTCTTGAGAAACTTTTTCACATAAATGGTTGCCAAGAATTGAAAATGCAGTCTTCAGATTTATTTTAAAAGCCTACATCTTCTATTTAGTGTATTTTTTGACTGTCTATTAATGTCTGTTAACATTCTGTTAAGTATCTAGATGAAGAACAAAGTGTTTTAATCCAGCAGGTGGCAATCTCTCATCTGAGGACAAGGCATTATTATTTTTATTATTTGCATAATTTGCATAATGTAAAAAGCAAGCCCGCTCAAAAATTCCTTTTACCTTTACAGGTATATCTAATAATAAGCTGTTTTCATTAAAAGTACAATCAGTCCTTGAACTGCAACCATTTATTTAGTGACCATTCAAAGTTATAATAGCCCTGAAAAAAGTACCTTATGACCATTTTTCACATATATGACCATTGCAGCATCCGCATGGTCCCATAATCAAAATTTAGTTGTTTGGCAACTGGCATGACAGTTATGACAGCTGCAGTATCCCAGGGTCATGTGATCCTCATTTGTAACCTTTCTAGTCGGCTCCCTACAAGCAAAATCAGTGGGGGCAAGCCAGATTCATTTAGCAACCTCATGATTCACTTAATAACCGCAGTGACTCGCTTAACTGTGGCAAAAAAACTCATATAAATCAGGTGCTTCATTTAACAGCTGTCTTGCTTAGCAACCGAATTGTCATAAATCAAGGACTACCTGTATTTTAATTCAGATTATTTGGAGTTCCTTACAAAGACAGTCTCTTTTAGATTGATTTTGATTCCTGATCTGAATGCATCTATGCAGCTTTTTTTGGCAACAGTATGGTTTGTCATTACCTTATTCTGGAGTATTTTTGAAATTTCCCAGTTTAGCCTATAGTCCTTATTCAAGTATTAACTACATCTGGTCTGCTTAGTTTGAACCTAGAATGGTTTAGACAGGCATGGCCACTTCCTAAGACAAAACTCCCTCACATATTGTGTCAATTCCTTTGATTAATAACTGACTCCACTGAATTGCAATTATACCTGAGAAGTATTTGAGCCAAGGTCTAAATAGAATTAACAAAAATATGTTTGCATAGTTATGGTGAGAATCCATTCAGCTCAGATTTTCTTTCCAGATTCACCCCAGCATTTCTCAAGACTTCTCCATTAGCCCTGTCCACAAAGATTGGAAAGCAACTACATTCAGCTTAGCTATTGCATATGTCCTTCCCCAGAAAGGAAAGTTTGTTCATTCCTTCGTGCATCTTTTTCTTAAGTAATATAAGGAGTTCTTGGGATTCTAATTCCTATGACATAACATTATTTTTATTCCATTACTTCATGCCGAATATGTGATTCACCTCCCTCCCTTCTTCTTTTATTTATAACAATTAAAAATACCACCTATGTAATTAGCTTGGAAACTTGGAAACATTAAAATGTTTCCTTGGTACATTAGTCTGACTCCAATTACTGAAACAAAAACTTCCAAATTACATTTATTTTCAGATGTTCTCTTGCCCTTCAGGACATGATATTACTTTTCCCCCATTAAATAACTAGGGTATAATATCATTTAATATTGTCATGGTTTAAGTTCAAGTTAACTGTCTCTTTCTAAACATGACAGACATTTGAGAGACAAATGTACATTTTGGAACTTCCTTTATCATTAATTGTTGGCAATAAGTTTCTATGTGCTTAGCCAATAGTACTGTAATACTTCACATAGTGATATATTGTTTTTTTTTTTCCCCCTTTCAGCTGTAAAACGTTTAATGAAAGAAGCTGCTGAACTGAAAGAAGCAACAGACCATTATCATGCCCAGCCTTTAGAGGTTAGTGGATGCCCACTTTGTAAGCAATTCATGGCTAAGGGATTTGGAGAATCTAACTTTAGAGAATTAAAAGTAGGCAAGCATGGACATTCTGCCTCTGAACCTCTTTTAGTGCCCTCTTTAGATTACCATCTTCAATCATAATTGCCAAAAATCAGCACAATGGCTGCTGACCATTTCTGATGGAAAGTAAATAGATATATGCCCTAAGAAAGGCTTATGGTAGTTTTAAAAAATAAAACACTCAGTGCTCTGCCTATCACAGGGGACATATCATGACCTCACTTATGTACAATATTGTTCACTTTTATTGGTAATATTAATAGCTTTGCTGCCCCAATCAATTTTGAGTATGGCCCTTTAACAAGTAAACCTAAAAAACAATGATACAGATAGACCTCACTAAACTGCCCTGTTTAGCAAACATTTTAAGTTATGTCAGAGCTGAAAATGTAGCTTTATGACCATTATCCTATTTACATCCATCATAGGATCCCAATGTGATTGCAATTTTTGTGCTTTATTACTGGCTTCCAACAAGTAAACTCAACAGAGAAACTGGCAATAAAATTGGAAGACATGATCATGTCTTGCTTAACAATCTGTGGTGGCTTGCTCAGCAATAGCACTTAGACCTACCGTATTTTTTGCTCCATAAGATGCACTTCCCCCCACCCCCAAAGTGGGTGGAAATGTCTGTGTGTCTTATGGAGCGAATATTGCATCACAGACTGTGAAGTGTATTACCTCAGGGGTCCCCAACGGTGGACTGATGCCAGTCCTTTGGTGAATAGCAGCCCACCCAGGTAGCGGGGTCCTTTTACAGTGAACTCTGCCTCTTCTGTCTTTGTCATTGCCCACCTCTTCTGTCTTTTCCACAGTGCAGGAGTCAATAGGCAGAGCTGGCACATGAAAGGACACCAATCTGTGGTCCTCTCAGGCACCATCTGATCTTTTTTTTTCTTGTTTTCCTCCCCTAAACCTAGGTGCGTCTTATGGTCAGGTGCGTCTTGTGGAGCAAAAAATACGGTATATACCACTTCACAGTGCTTTACAGCCCTATTCCGAGCGGTTTACAGAGTCAGCCTATTGCCCTCAACAATCTGGGTGGAAGGCTGAATCAACCTTGAGCCAGTGAGAATGGCAACTGAATGGGACTATTAAGTTGGGATAGTCAAGTCAGATTGTTGATTCAAGGAAATCATAACTTTAATATGCCAGTTATGGCCTATTTAACCATAATGATGGCAGTCAGGGGATTGTTACTTCAAATTTAATTTGATGTATTTTTGAGTGAGAGTGGCTGTTTATATTTCCATTTTTCTTTTGTAGGACAATCTTTTTGAGTGGCATTTCACTGTAAGAGGTCCTCCAGATTCAGAGTTTGATGGAGGAGTTTATCATGGAAGAATAGTGCTACCACCAGAATATCCTATGAAACCACCAAGTATTATTCTCTTAACGGTAAAACTTCAGGTGTCAGCTAGAAAACCACAAATGTTTTGTTAGATTATTAGATCATTGTTAAAAGTCTCAATTACCTAATATGTAAAATAATTTTAAGAAAAAATGTATCTAATTGTTTTTCCTAACTTTTCACTGTCAACCCACAGCTATTAAGTTACACTGGTTTTTTAGGATTAAGCTATAATAATTTTTCCTTCCCTTGTACAATTTCCATTGCCTCAGGCATGGTTCACAACAATGACACACCTATAAAATCGTACAGTAGTAAAATTACCATGAAATACAGAGTCATACAGGTGTTTTCATCTAACAGTTAGAAAAATAAATTCACCCCCTATTCCCCCAGGAAAAGTAGCAGTTATCTGCTCTTTCATGCAAGAAGAACTGGAAATGTTTGAAGAATGGATGGAGCATGGTTGCTATAGCATGCAAAGGAAAAATAAGTGTGTTTTTGGTATTGATACAATTTTGGTATTGATATATTAAATATATTAAAATATATTTTAATATGTTAAAATAATAAACAGATTAAAATAATAAACAGATCCATTATTTAGGAAATCATAAGTAGGTTTTTATTCATGTATGCTGGAAAAGCAGTTTTAGCTTTCTCCCTCACTGTACCAATGGAAATTCAAAACTTTTCCATACCAGCCTTTGCTAGCAGCCAGGTCAGCTCATCAAGACTGACAGTACAGCTGCCCATTAAAGCCACAACTGCTATTTCCCCACCCCCCTGCTTTTTCTTCATTCCATATGTGACTCACTTCAGCAAAACTACAACCATGACATGCCTCAAAAATCCATATGCCACACAGTGCTGAATTTTATCTTTTTTTAAAAAAGTTTGATGAAATGATTTTTTTTTCTTCTCAATTTGTCTTTTTAAGGCCAATGGTAGATTTGAAGTGGGAAAGAAAATTTGTTTAAGCATCTCAGGACATCATCCTGAAACATGGCAACCATCTTGGAGCAGTAAGTCAACTGTTATCGGCAGTAAGCAAAGTTTGATAAAGAAGCAAATCTCTGCTGTTAAAAACGATTACATCTCAGTACAGCAGAGACTGTAGTTCATTCTCTCTCTGTTTCTCACTCCCCTCCCTCCCTCTCCATATTTGCTAATTAAAGTTATTTTTATTACAGTAAGAACTGCCTTGCTTGCTATTATTGGATTTATGCCAACAAAAGGAGAAGGAGCCATAGGATCTTTAGATTACACACCTGAAGAAAGAAGAGCACTGGCTAAGAAGTATGGGTTATGTTTTGTGTGAAATAGTTACGCTCAGTTGTATTTCTAAATAAAAATGTTCTTGGCTTTTGAAATTGATTTTTAGGCCTCTCAGTATCTGAGAGTATATTTTAAATCAAGGTAATACAAAAATTACCTTGAAGTTGAAAATTGCTTGTGAACATTATGCTGGAGGTTATCTGTAGGAAGGCAGGGGGAAATGGAGTAGCAAAAGCCACATGTCCTTAGCCTTATAATTTTTTTTTAGCCTACGTTGATTCCTCTCCTTTCAATTTACCTAGCTTTTAACCACTTATTATATCCAAATCTTTTTGGGCAGATGAGAGGCAGCATAAGAAATGTTGGGGCAGCACAGATGATGCCTTTTTGCCTAGACCACTAAGTATGATTTTCATTTTGAGAACTTCTGGTAGAAATAGAGCATCTTCTTTCTTTCCCCTTTAATTTCTGATAGAGCATCTATTTTTTTCTAGAAAATTTTCAGCACATTTTTATACCAAATACCCACTAGATTCATCTTATGCAATTGTAAAGATCTTAAATTATAGTCATGTAATCCCATGATATCATAATGCCAGAGGCTTCTATTGATGTGTGATAAGATCTGATGTATTACTGATGATTCTAGAATCAACGTATCACATTATCTATTTACCCTGCCATTAGGTTCTTCCCTATCTGTAATCTCAAGTTTTTGTTGCTGTGGAATTAGGCATTGATTCTGTTTTGGCTCCATTATTAGCTTTTTCAAGTATCTTATATAGACAGTAGCAACAGTATATACTACTAAAGCTGTCTTTGTCTTTAAGTGGGCAAAACATTGCACCAGAAGGCAAAAAAATTGAACTAAGGTGGGCTAATTTACAGAATATGTCCAAAATCTGGGACCTATGACACCCATGGGATTGAAATTTGGCAAATTTGTGGTCTCTTTAACCCTGACACCCCCCCCCCCCCCCCCAAGGTTCAATAGACCAGTTCTGCCTTTGCCCTCTGGAGGCCAGATAGACTAGCTCCTCCTTTTCAGCTGGAAATCAGGTAGTATGGTACCACCCAAGCTTTCCGGAGGCCAGGTAGATCAGTCTCAGCATCAGCTGCCACAGGGCAGTCAGCTGCAGGTCAAGCTGGCTAGAATCTCTTTCTACTACTGCTTTTTTGCTCGTTCTTTCTGATTCTCTGCTTAAGTAAGGAAATGTCTCTGAAAAGGTGGCTCCATAGGTCAGGGGTGTCAAACTCGTGTTGTCATGACATATCAGGACTTTCCCCTAAACCGGGAAGGGGTAGGGCCAGCACATGACTCAATCCGGATTGCAGGCCATGAGTTTGACACCCCTGCCATAGGTTATGGGTTGTCTAGTCCTATATATATTCAGAATTATTCCATTAATTCATTCAAGCTTACCGCTAGATGAGGGAATTCAGGATTTCAGCCTTAAATTAATTTAGTAGGGCAAGAAAATTGATTTTGCACTATTACCTACTTGACCAATAAATCTCTAGATAGGAAATGAAAATTTAATTAGTAAAATGAATAGCAATCTGGTCCTGATTTTTTTAAACTATCTGAATCTGTTTGTCCGAGAAGACAGTGAGGTGATGTGTTTGTTCTTTAATCATAATATTTTGTGATTTTTTTTCTTTTATAAAATGGAACTAGTCAATTACATGGTGTTCTTTATTTAATCCACAGTGCTTAAGTTAAAAGCTCTGTTCAGGAATAGCCTAGATTCAGAAAAAAATGTGGTTTTCTGTGAGTAGAGATTTTCCAGAAATGGAATATTTACTAGGATCAAAATGTTATGCAGAAAATGTTTACTTCAGGTTGGTGTGGTGGTTGCATGATGTTTGCTTATTAAACAGTGGTTCTAAAAAATTAAAAGCCAAAAGTTACATTGCATATCACTTCTTTGCTTATTCCCTAACTTTGTATCCAGTTCTTCAACAAAGTATTTTTTCCATATCAGAGCTTTTGATTTCTTTGAATGTAATGTAATTCAAAATTCATAAAATAAGCTGGATTTTTTCACAGAAAATAATGTATTTTAAATATTTAGGCAGTCTATGGATTTTCAGAAAAGAATGGCAATTCAGACCATACTAGTTTGCATTACATTTTCTGGAAAACCCATAGCTGAACCTGTCAGTGTGCAGTCCTTGGTACACCATGCTTGATTGTTTGGCTTTTCTTGACCACGGGAACAGCTAACAAATCATGGTCTGTGGTTTATTTTCCATGAAATGTGAAAAAAAATAATCCTTCGTTTTTCTGTCTAATCAAGTCAGGGCAAGCAATGACTTCTAACACTTTCTGGGTAGGAGGAGAAAAATGTAGACAAACATGTCATAAAATAAATTTGTTTAGCTGCTTCTGCAGGCAGAAGAACCAGTTGAGAAGGTTGATCATGGCTTAGTATGTAATGCAAATGCACTCATTAACTGGTCAGTCCTATTTCAGAAGTAAATCCCATTGAGTTAGTATTGCATTGTTTGTCATAGTTAACTGACAATAATACCCTGTGATTGTTTATTCAGGTTGTGCTTATATTTCAAATAAACCAAGATTTGTTTTCTACATGGTTTGTTGAACAGCTAGAATACTGCAAATGATTGAAGTAGTCATCCTGGGTTACTCTCCCTCCTACTTTGAATCTTTTTAAATCACTTAAAACTTAGCTGGGGCAGAAAAACAAACCTAGGTTTATTCTGATGTATGTGGATAAAAGGGTAGGTAGGTTGGTTGGTTAATAAGAAGGAAGGAAGGAAATAAAGAGTATTTCATTATTCAGCAGGTTGCAAATTTATTAGAAATAGATTGCTGTGCTTCAGAATATATTTTGTTCAATGTAATGTAATTCTAAATGACTCTCTAAAAGTAGAATTAAAGATGATGGCTTTTTTCTACTCTTTTTACAATCTTAAACATCTGGGCATACAGTTATGCAGCAGATGTATAAACAGAACTACTCTAGCAGTTGGGAAATATGTGATCTTCTGCCAGCTTGTATGCCCTGTAACATACCCAATTGAGCCTTCAGAACACATCACACATTTCCCAGATAAATCGTTTATCCAAGGTTAATGCCAAGCAAGGCTTAGTATAGCATGCAGTATGTTTTGTTGGTGCTTGCTGATTGTTAAATTAACATATTGTCTGCTATTATTCCCTAGGTCACAAGATTTCTATTGTGAAGGGTGTGGCTTACTTATGAAAGAAGTCCTCTTACCGTTAACTTCAGGGAGTGCCCCAAGCCAGGCTGATCAAGAAGCCAAGAAACTTGCCAGGCAAATCAATTTCAAGGTAAAATATCTGTTTGTTCTTCTTTTCTCTTGATTACTTTGGTGAGTAGGACAATACCAAGGGAGGCTGATTAATGCTGTCCAGCAACATGGATTAAAGGTGAAAATTACTCCAGAAAGTCATTGTTCGATCTCTGTGTCACAGGAGTCCAAACTCTGCCTCCTTTCTTAGCTATGTTTGATTTAAAAATTGATACATGTCATACACTTGTTGAAATATGTCGGGTTCCACACCCATTGCAGAATTTTAATTTTTCCTCATGTTCCCCTATTCTCTAAATTTATTCCAAATAATTCTCCAGTGCTCAAGAGCAAGTTGTAGCAGGTTTCAATGAGGATAAGGAATCACATTATTTCTCATTGTTATTGTAGTATTTTTCACGCATTTAATTTGATGCATCCTTTTGTTTTACAATTATAATACTGCCCAAAAAGTTGGGTGCCAATCTTTATAAAAACAACTAATTATAATTCTGTAATGAGAGTAACTTGCTAAGCAGGATTTTTAAATGTTACTTTGGTTGCTTTTTTAAAAACAAATGAAATTTTGAGAACACTTATATTTTTTTAGCAGAATACAAGTGTGCATTTAAGCATGGTAATAGTTATCACAAAATCCCTTCAGAAGTGATACCTTCATTGTGTTTTAAATAATAAAAATAGTTTAAATAATAAAATGGTTAGTTTAGAAGCGGATACAGTTTTCTAGAAGAGAAAAAATAAGTGAGAATAATAGAGGGTTTTTTGTAGGTTGAAGAAAGAGTGGGGAGGATAGATTGCATTCTGGAAATAGGTGCATTATAACTGGTTATGGTACACGATGGCTCAACGGTTAAAGATGCTGAGCTTTGTGTCTGGAAAGCTGACAGCCCACGTACAAGACCCAAGTGCTGTACAATGGGGTAAACTCCTGTTCCTTGCCCAAGTTCCTGCTCTCCTAGCCGTTTAAAAGCATGAAAATGTGAGTAGATAAATAGGTATCACTTCCATGGGAAATGAGAATAATACTACAGGTTCCATACATCTTTAGCAAATAATCATGCTGGCCACATGACCACAGAAAATGTCTTCAGACAATGCTGGCTCCCTTGACCAAGAAACACAAATAAGCACCACTGGACAGGGAAAGCTTTACCTTTACTTTAATTGGTTATATTTATAAGTGAACATGCCCCTTTCCGCCCCAGCAGCTATTGTACGTGAGAAAACCCAGCAGGTTCTCAGAGTCAATAATGCTGCAAGCTGTTGAGAGAGGTGGGGGTTATTGGAGTAATGTTTTCTTCCCATAAGAATGGAAAGCCATTGTGTGGACTGATCTGGCATTTCATTGGGGTTCATCTCAATGCTACCTTCTAATATCTAGCATTGTTTACATTTTATGGATATGCTTTTTTTGTGTGGTCTTGGTGGGGATTTAATAAACTAAAAACAAAAAGGGACAACTTGATTTTCTTTCTGTGGCATATTTCAATCAATCATCTATTCCAGAATTGCTTGCTTTATTTAATAACACGGTCTCCTAAATTTAACAAGGTGCCTAAGCAGAGATATACAAAGTGTTCAATACAAAGTGTTCAATACACTTACAAAGTGTTCAATAATGTTGCAAGAAGAATGCCTTACATAACATCTGTTCCCTTAATTGATTAGGATTTCAGTGTCCCTTTGATGTAATAATGTATGGTGTTTTTCTCATTTTGCTTAAGGCTGAAGGTAATTTATCTAGAAAATCTGTTACTGAACCTTTAGATGTGTCAGAATTTAATCACCTTGGGAGTTCCTCTGAACACCAACAAGAAATTACAACTCCAGCATTCCAGGATACCATCACCAGTGAAATGGTAGGTATTTAATAAATGAGGCACGTTCTTGGAAAAGTCAACTTAATACTGCTTAGGTACAACTAGAAACCTATTTAAATACAGATTGTCCTCAAATTACAACAGTTCACTTGGTGATCGTTCAAAATTACAATGGTTCTGAAAGAAAGTGACATGACCGTTTTTCACACTTATGACTGTTGCAGCATTCCCAAAGTTACGTGATTGGATACTTGGACACTGACTCATATTTATGATGGTTGCAGTGTCCTGGGGTCATGTGATCACTTTTTGAGTGACTTATATTTTTAGAATACAGGTAATCCTCAATTTACGACTACAGTTGAACCCAAAATTTATGTTGCTAAGTGAGAAATTTGTTGAGTGAGATTTGCCCTATTTTATGAATTTTCTTGCCACTCTTGTTAAGTGAATTATTGTGGTTGTTAAGTTAGTAACATGGTTGTTTATTGAATCTGGCTTTCCCACTGACTTTGCTTATCAGAAAGTCACCAAAGGGACCCTGGGACACTGCAACCTTCACAAGTAGGAACCACTTGCCAAGCATTCAAATGTAAAGCACAGGACTGTGGGGATGCTGCGATGGTCATATGTGTGAAAAATTGTCATAAAATCACTTTTTTTCAATGTAGTTGTAATTTCGAATTTTTAAGCGAACTGTTAAGTCAAGGACTACCTACCTGTATACCAAGAGAAATGTTTTTGTCACCACAATAAGGATTTGCTCATAGACCCAACCTCATGCTAGCCCAAATCTTTAATGAAATACATTAAATAAGAAATGTGAGGTTTGCTTTGTTCTTTAATGATTTTCAGCATTTACTTACTAATCATACTTCCCATTTCTTCACAAACACTTTAGTAAATATATGGAGGAAGATTAATTTTATCCATTTTAAATTATGGTGTTTTTTTTAATTATGACATATTAATATAACCAAGGAGAGCTGGTTATATAATCTTTCCACTTTGAAAGTAACTGAGACTTGCTGTTGATCCAGGACAGCTGCTGCTATGACTGCTCTAGATGCAATCTAAATTCACTGATAAATTGTAGACAAATCCCAGTTAAGCTGTATGAGTGGGTGTATGGGTTTTTAGAGTTGATGGGCTACAGATTGGTTAAAAAAATCATGTCAAATCACATCAAAACATCTGTTCCTGGGTACAGAGTATTTTCCAGCTTTTTAAAAGATGCAGACATGCTAATATTTTATAGATTTTCCCAGTGAAGTTTTCTTGATATGCAATGGCAGTTCCATGGCATTTGACTTTTATTTTTTCCCCTACAAGGCTCATTACATTTGAATGTGATGGTTTGATACCATATGTATTGCTCTTTTTCTTCCTTTTAGCAAACTGACCCACTGTGAACACCAGAAATAATCATATTATTTTAGGGCGGGTGGGGGAGTAAGAAGAATGCTATTACTTTGTTTTAACTGACAGTACTTAATCTTATCTTTTTGCCGGACTTTTCAGAGTAAGCACCATCCCTAAACAAAATATGAAGCTAACTTAGTTCGTCAGTTACATATGATGAATTCTCAGTTATTCAAAGTACATTAATATTTTAAAGGATCCCCTTGTTGATCCCTCTCTCCCCCTTCTCTCTCTCTCCTATTTGCTTTACATTAGGAAAGCAGCCTATATGGGAAAAAAGCATTATCTAAGGTTTTGAAATCCTGGTTCTTTTTCCTTGTTAATGTATAACATATTAGGCAGAATATGGCTAGATTTTCTGAAGCTCAATAAAACAGATATCCGCAAGCAATTGAATAAATTCATTACAATTTATAATGACATCACTATATAAATCAGAGGATTTACATAATTTGCTACTGCCAAATCCCAAATGACTCATAGCAATTTATAATAAGCATCAATTTACATGAATTAAAATCAGCAAAATAACCATAGGCATCAATACTGTCATAATGAAAAACCCTCAAATGTCAAAGGTCCTGGCGAACCACAACATTAGATAAATCATCTTGTACCTTTAATATATATCATATATGGCTATAACAACTCTCATCTGTCTATAGAGCTTTTTTTTTTTCATTCTGCATTAATTGGAATCTGAATAAAAACAGTTCAAGATAAGGGATAGTTCAGAAGCCTTAATTAACCATTATGGGGACATGAGTTACTGTTTGCATAGTCTCCTGCTTCAGGCAGGGCTGCAGCTAACACATATGCCAAGCTGACTGACAGCCACCCTGAGCATGTGAAGCAAATTTAGGAGTCTAGCAGAACTCCCAAACCATAGTTCCAACCCTTCCTGTCCACCCCCACTTCACAATTCCGTGTTGTAGACAGAGAGCCAGTACGTTTCTAAACAAACAGAAATTCTAACTAGTTAAGATTCATTTTCAGCTTATTTTCATCCCACCCAAATTCAGTAGACTTCAGACAGTATATGTTTTTTCCGATCTGGCACAGGGTGTAGGAATGTACAACTGGATATTATCACAGTGCTTGATGATGCTCTATATAATCTCTTCCTGTATCCTCATGTAGATATTAATAGCATGGACAGATACCTGCAGGAACTCAAGAGAGTATTCACTAGGCCAGTCTCTCCTCCCTCCATTAATTTCCATATAGCAAATCAATATCTCTCATTCATCAACCCTTGTAGGCAATCCAAATAGTTCTTTATCTTAACATCAGTGAAAGTCAAGTTTGATTAGGAGAGGTATAATTCATCCATATTTTGATGAGGGTCATCCACCACAACAACCATTTTGTGGGATTGGACTATGATTAAAAGAGGTCCAAATAATTTGCTTTCCCTGGAGAACTCTAGCTGAAGCTTCTATACCTGTTCAACAATTGTTTTTAAAAAGGAAAGGTTGGAAACAGGGAGATAATTGTGTAATTTAACTGGAGAAAGCTTCTTCAGTAACAGCACCTTCTTGCCAATCATGCTCTGCTTTCCTATGGACTTCCAAAGATCTTTGTATTAAAGTATAATTGATTCCCTGTTGTGCTGGGAACAATTAATATATTATGATTCTGATTGATAATATTCTCCTTATATAAGCAATATCTAACTCAAGCAAGATGACAGCTTGCTCTTCTCATTTTAAAAATTGGTTAAATTCTTCTATGTAGGATATTTTTTCATTTCTGTTTTGCTGAATTCATTTTTCTCACTTTTAGTCTGGAAATCCAACCAACTCTGCCACTTCAAATCAAGAAGAACTCCATTCTCAACCTGCATCCAATAATACTTCAGTGAGCTCCCGCCAAAGACATAACCAGCAAAGAAGAGCGCCAGGTTCAACCAACTTCAATCAGGTTCAGCAGCCAAGAGTCAATACGAGCCACATGGGATCAAATATGCTGATTCTTCTTCTTGTTTTAGCATTGGCAGTACTAGTTGTTAGACGTATATATCTAGCCAATGAGTATGTATTTGAATTATGAGATTCTCTCATTTTGAAGACCAGTGACTTGAACGTGTTATTGAAATGTTCTGTTTGGTATGTCATGAGGATTGTTTACATAAGATTACTTTTTGTATTTTCTCATTTTAAAAGTGAATGCCAATGTACCTGAGGAGGTACATTAATATTTTCAAGGAATATACACTTTGATAGTGGTGAAAGTATGGATGATTAATAATCTGTACAAATTGACAGATTACGCAAAATGTCTTTTGAGAATATTCTGCATTAGCAGGATATTTAGGGGTGAACGGACTTACTGCATTGTGCACAAGGTTTGATGGGTACTTTTAACTGAGAGAGCCCTAAAATTGTGTTTTATGCCAATATGGATTTATGGATAATTATTCAAAAAGCAAGACAATAAAGATTTATTCACGACAGGGCTCCTTAAATTGCAATGCAGAAATGTTTGTATAGTAAATATTATTAAATAAAGGAAAGTTGGTAATATAATAGCCACATTTATTTCCTACCTAAAAATTCCAGGAAATGAAATGCTGTAAATTGTAAGCATTTTTTTAAAGTGGGAAGAACAGAATATACTTTACTTTTTACTTTTAATTGTCCTGAATCTAGAATAATCTTTTGCAAGTTTTGAAGGCTACTTTTAAAATATTCAGTTATGTATATTTTGCTTTTTTAAAGCTGAGAATCCCGCCAATTGTTGTGTAATATTTACCCAAACTTAGATTATTAGATTATAACTTATTTCAGAAATATACATAATTCATTGAATTGATTGTTCATGTGCCCATTGTTAAAAAATAAAATGCTTTTTGAAAACCCATCAACAAAGTTAGAATATTTTCATAAGTTTATTTAAGAAATGCTTCAGAAAATTAAGTTTTATTATGAATTGAGCTTGCCTAATTGCTTCATTCATTGAGTTTGCAAACAATTGATTTCAAGTGGAAGCTAAAGGCAGTGTTGTCAGCCTTTCAGTTTAGACCAGATCAGGAAACTGACTGCACAGGAAGATTGGAACTCTACTTTATTGAAATGGGCTCTAGTAACCAACCCTTGCAAGCTGGCTGTGCTTTCCCCCTCAATTTTTTTTATCCCAGGGAGGAGCCAGTCTGAGCTTCTTCCTAATACTATCTCTTCTCCCAGGTTGTAAGGAATGGTTTTGTCCTCTTTGTTCACAGAAACAGTTTCTGAACAGTTTCTTGAAGGCGCTCTCTCCCTGCCACTCCTCAGGATGCAGTCAGCTTCTAATTTGTTTAACCATTTCCACTGGCAATTTAGTCAAATAGTAATGATCAAGTCATATGCACAAACACATCATTTGTGGATAAGCAAGAATTCTCTGGAATTGAAATCAAATCAAGAAAACAATAGCAGAAGGAAATAGTTGTCAATGATTTTCCCATTTACAATTACTATATTTACCGGCGTATAAGATGACTTTTTTGCCCTGAAAAACATGCCTCCAAGTGTGGGGGGGTTGTCTTATACCGGTATATCCACTGCTGGCTATCGGATGCTTGTGGGACACAGCGAAGGCGCCTCTGGCTTCCCGGATCCCCCGCGTCGCTTCCGCCAAGAGCCTCCCCGCGTCTCTGAATCATGTTCGAATCCCGCTCGCCTCGCTCTGCCCGAGGCTGCAGCGACTGGGGGGAGCGAGAGTGTGGGTCGCTCTTGTCGCCCCAGGCAGAGCCATGTGAAGGCTGCCCGCCTTCCTGTTCCTCCCACGGCCCTTGGCACTCCGCCCTGCTGCTGCAGCCCTGGGGATTTCTGGAGGGTGTTTCCGGTGACCCCGCTGGGATCGTTTGGCTGACCAACACAGAATAAGATGCACACTGTGTAAATATTGGACGATTAGTTACCGGGGGGGGGGTCTTATATGCCGGGTCGTCTTATACGCCGGCAAATACGGTATCTGAAAGATTTTTTATAAATAAAAAGATATGGTATGGACAGAGTAAGTCAGAATTTGTCAGAATATTTGAACAGTTACTGAAATTGCAAACTTCTGTTTAAATTTAAAGTGGGAAAAACAGGTTAAATAACATACAATTAAGTGAGCTAAGAATGTTGGTTATAATGCACAGATCAGTGGGAAAAGATGTGGCTAAAAGGGTTGAAATGTATATCAAGATTTCAAATATAATTTTTATAAAATGATGTATTTTTGTTGGCACATGACACCAGAAGTTATCCAGAAAGTATAAAAGCACTTCAAATGTATGTTGGAAATGTGAATAACATGAAGGGACATTTATTATATTTGGTAGTAAAAAGGTAAAGTGGTCCCTGTAGATTTTACTCTGCTAGCTACCTTACTTTATAAGTTCTTTTCTTTTCCTCTTCAAGGATTCCCCCCTCCCCACTTTTTTGCTTCTTTGCTCTTTTTCCTTCCTTCGTTAGTTTAGATTAGTTATCTTCTTAAAACACTTTAATAAAAATTACATACTAAAAAAAGAAAAGTAGGACATCAAGTAATCCCTCTATTCTACCCCACAAGGAAAAGAATTTGGCGGATGAAATATCCAACGCCTTTATCAATACAGTACTTTTAATTAAAATATCGACCAATACTGCACCATGACCCTCTCTTAAAGCCAACACAATTTTGATGCACCACTGATTTGTAAACTATGGGTTATGGCTTAATGTCTTATTAATTTGTAATTTAAACTACAAAAGATAACTTGAAACTTGAGAACAATCACTTGAGACTTTGAAGAAGAGATTGGATTCCCATCTGTCAGAAATGGTGTAGGGTCTCCTGCTTGGGCAGGGGGTTGGAGTAGTTATTTGAAACAATAGTTGGAACAAACCATGGCTTTTCGTGTAGGTTTAGCCACAGGGACAGATACTGAGACAGAAAATGAAGGTAATAGTGAAGTTTCCAGCTGGCTGGAAAACTAAAGGGGAAAAAAAAAGAGGAAGCAGACATAATAAAAGATTATAAAGAAAGGACCAACGAGGCCATTTCCAAATTCGCACTGAGTAGCTATTTTAACGGCCCGCTTCCACCCGCACAGGTCCGGAACGGCTTGCTCTCCATAAGCAGCAATGGAGAAACCTAGCGCGCAAATAATCAACTTAGGGCAAAATAATAATAATAATAATAATAATAATAATAATAATAATAATAATAATAATAATAATAATAATAATAATAATAATAATAATAATAATAATAATAATAATAATAATAATAATAATGAAGAAGAAGAAGAAGAAGAAGAAGAAGAAACGTCGGAGAGAAGAGCGTCCCGTCCCTGAGGTACGCCTGATCGGCCCAAAGCCTGGCGGATGGCATCCCATCCCGTGTTTCCACTGGCTGTTGCCCACCCATCAAGAACTCAGTGGAAACGCGGCCAGTTAGGATTTCTTTCTTTCGCGAGGGACGGCTAATCGGCGAGTGAGGAAGAGAGGAATGGATGTGGGGTAGGCGGCTTAGGAAGCTGGTTTAAAACCTGGAGGGGGAGGGGGAGAAAAAAAAGCAGCTTTTCTAATAAGAATGGTCGCTCGGACAAATGCAACGCTTGAGAGATGCAGATAGTTCGATGTTTAAACCGGAGTGCATTTTACCCGTCAGAAGGCGGCTGGACGGAAGGAAGAGGGAGCGCTGATTCCCAAAGTATGCTGTATTTTGCAAAACTCACAGTGTTGATCTTGTGCGGGGTCCTTCTCGGGGAAAGTAGGAAGCACAGAAAGGGGAGATGGACGGCAGAAGCGCAGGTGCAAAAAATAAGGTAAGGAGAGCCTTTACGATTTACCTTTGGTTTCCCTCTATTGTTATGGATTTGCGGAGACGTGTAGTTTTGCGAGTTTTGTTATAACTTGTTATAAGTACAATATATGTTCCTGCATAATATGTTTGTCAAGAATGCACATTGTACTAAAAGTACAAAGCACAGTAAAGATTTCTTTTTCCGACGAGCATTAAAAATGCCTCTCTGAAATCCATGTGATTTCTGAGCTCTGTTCAAAGCAATCTGGAAGCACACAAGAATGATTTCCTAGGAAATCCTGAATTGTTTTTATTACTGTAGTAGCAAGTCGTATTCACCGCTTTTAAAAGAGAAGGCAGCTTTTAGAGAGACGCTAAATTCTAGAAGTTGCATTTAGCACAGCCTTCATCTGGGATGCCACTTCGAATCTTGCAGGATCTGGCACTGTTGGGCCAAAGTTTTGAGAAAAAAATTATATATTTCTCTAAATAGTTGCTGCAGTTTAAGAAATTACAATTTGAACAAAGAGAAATAATGTTTAGATGAGTAAGTTTTATTACTAAATAAATTTGCAGCTGTCCTGTGCTTAAATGATTTTTGGTCCTGGGCATTTTATTTGCAAATGAATTGAGTATTAATGATGAAAAACAGCTCTGGCATAGCAAGAAAGGGCTTTAAATTTATCAGATTTCATGTCAAGAGAGCATGTTTATATAGGAGGAAAATAACCTTGCCAAACCCTGAATACATCTTGGTCTCGAATTCTGCTGTCCAGTGAGAATTGCTTCTTTTCAAAGTACTTGGCTAACTCAGGCCTTGCAAGCCAGGTTTGTTTAGCAAAACCATAAGATTTTTCTCCCTTTCCTACTTTTTCATCTTTGAAGCTTTTCCAAATCTTCCCCAAGAGCTTGCTGTGTTCCATGCCAGTTAGGATTGTAGAGGTATGTAGGCTTTGAGATAGAATTTATCTGCTGTTAGATATATAGCTCAAGATTAGGATTTGGGGGAAAGGTAAAGATTTGGTAAAAGAGTAATAAAGTTCCGTGGAGAAAAAAAAGATGTACCAGGTTTGCACAAAACAGTTTTCCAGAGTGAATGCTGAACTAGATAATCAGTTGCTGAAAAAGTCCAATGGCCTTTCATCTGATAGAATTTTCTCAGGAAGACATGATATAAAGATTAACATGGAAGCAAATACAAGTACACTGTAAAATGAGGGCAAATGGTTGGGAAGGGACAGAACACTAACAATGATATTTGAGGGAAAAAAAACCTTTTGTATGACTGGAATACTGATTTATCAATAAAACAAATGAGTGAGATATATGGGATTTGGCCCTGCATAGCTAGCACGCAAACTAACTAAAGCCTTCCAAAGCATCTTATGTAAACCTAAAGACTGAGTAGCTCAAAAAGAAAAAAAACATGTGTCATCTACTACCTACAGTGTAAGGATTCTAACAGCCACTATGTAGAACAGAGAGGCAGAAAATTAGCAAAGCACATCCATGAACGCCAATTTGCAATGAGAAGACCAGATGAAACACTCAATTTCACAATATATGGACCGATTTAACCATAGTTTCAACTGTGGGAATCTGTGAGCATCCTAGTAAATCCAAAAATACTAGGAAATTCAGCCTGGACACTCAGACAAATCAACCATCGATATATACATAGGCATATATACCATGCAAAAGAGACAGTAAAAAAGCTAAAAAAAAAGAAAACAAAAAACCCAGAACACTTATTTGGCAGCAGTCAGCACTCAGATAAATAGGGATTAACACCAGGGTTGAAACTAGACAACCAAGCAGCAAACAATTCCTAGTGAAGGAATTACCAACTCAGACAAACAAGCAGCAAACAACAGTCTAATCAAGAAGCTACCCAGGAGAAAACAACACCTTCACCAATACTGATAAGGACAAGCTACTGTATGTAAATAGAGAGTGCTGGCTGAAAATGTTAACCTAGTTGGATTTTTAAAAAAAATCTGCAAACAGCCGAGCTTAGAGAGCACCAAGGATTCATAAATATTTAGTATTCTGTCCATAATATCATGCAGAACACATTCGTAAAATATGTAAAATGTGCCAAGTGGTCCTGCAGGTGCAGCTTTTCTCATTTCAGTTGGGCAGGGAAGGCAATTTTCGCAGGCTTTTCCTATCTATTCATAGAGCAACCTATGTAAATAAATGTTCTGAGTGTTGCAGACTTGCTATTAGTTGGCCATACTTCTAGCACATATGTGATGTAGTTTAACATGTTCCTAAGCATCCTTGCCAAATTAGAGTTCCCAAGATTCTTTGGGGAAAAGTCAGTGTTTTGATAGTCCTCAATTTATCATCATAATTGACCCTGGATTTACAGTCCTAAATTGTGCCTGTTGTTAAGTAGGTCACAAAGCCTGATTTTATTACCTTTATTGTGGTGGTCAATAACTGAATAACCACAGTTAAGGGAACGCAGTGAATCATTAAGGGAATGATGAATATTCATAATGAGATTGATTGATTGATTTGCCAGAAAGCAGAAATAAATGACAAAAAACATTGTAAATTTAAGTCACATGACCAAGGGTCATTGCAACCAACTGTAAATGGGAGAGGGCAGGTTGCTAAGTGCCCAATATTCAATCATGTGACTGCAATGGAAAGGGGGGTGTTGGGATTTCAAATCTGGGTTGCAAGTAGACCTGGTGAGGTCTGTTGTAATTTTCAATAGTTGCTAAGTAGCTGTAAGTAGAGTATAGTTATAAGTCCATGACTTACAACAGTTAATTGAAAAAAGTGAGTTATGACCCTTTTTCATGTGACCATTACAACATCCCCATGGTCATGTGATTTACATCCAGATGTTTGACAACTGACTCACATTTATGATGGTTGCAGTGTCCTGGGGTCACGGGATCACCTTTTGCAACTTTCTGACAAGCAAAGGCAATGAGGAGACCAGATTCACTTAAAAACCAAGTTACTGATTTACCAATTGCAGTGAGTCACTTAACAAATGTAGCAAGAAAAGTTGTAAAATGGGGGCAAAACTCACCTAACAAATTTCTTACTTAGCAACATAAATTTTGGGCTCAATTGTGATCATAAATTGAAGACTACCTGAATCTGTGCATTCTTTGCTTATCCATGCACTGAGAAATAATCCAAGAAGGACTAAACTGCAGAGTTTAGTTCCTGCATTCCCCAAGAAAGAGAAAATGAACCCCCTCTCCACCAAAAGAAAAAAAATACTAAAGCGAGGACAAGTTGAATAACATTTGCATCATATTATTAGTATTAGATGTAATTTAAACAGAAACACAAATATCTCTCACCAGGCAGTGTGTGAGCAAATAATTATATTGTTTTGGTGTCATTGTTTTACCCTCTTTTCTGGTGGCTCTTCCATTTGGACTTCTGTGGTCTTGAGTAGACAGATCAAGGCTATAAAGGAGAGGCTGTCAAAATGTCAAAATGCAGGACTCTCCTCTAAACACTGCTCAAGTAGAGCACACTACTCTGTAAAGTACCGTGAAATAACTTTCCCAAAGATTTCTTCTGTGGGAAGATGGAAGATTGTGCGAGGAAGGAGGAGGAAGAAGAAAACTTGAAGATGGCCTTGTAAGTGGCATCAGAAATGCCCAGATGGTTGACTCTGGTTAATCTGTTTTTAATCTGCTATCAAGTTGTTAATCAATGAATGCATACGGCAATGTTATTTCACAGGGAATTGGGCTCCATAAACCCTTCCTTTTCCTACTATTTCAATAGTAAAATTGGTTGGATGAAAACATATATTGTTTTACACTTAAATCTGTTTTTCTCCCAAGAGCGTGCATATATGGTGCTGCAAACCAAGTTTTCTCTTGAGTTTTATAGATAATGCATATATTCTTGGAAAATTCTTGAACAGGCACTAAATGAACTGTTGTAAATCGAGGAATACCTGTAAACATACACACAGTAGATGAAATATGTAATTTCATTTAGTTCATATTAGTATAATTTTACAATTCCAATATCAAATCAGCCCAAGGATCAGATATTTAGCAAGATTACCAACAATACCTACTCAACAATGTGGTCTGTAGTTTGGGAGTGAGGCAAGACACTATCTTTTCCTGAAGAACTGTTAATGCCTAGCTATCTCCATACTAATAGGGTCATCAGATTTGGGCTTTGAAAATCCAGCTAATTGCTAGATCTGCTGGCTGGAGAATTCTGGGAGTTGAAGTCCACACATCTTAAAATTGCTGAAATTGAGAAACACTATGATAGATGATAGCCGATAGTAAGCTTTTTGCATCTCTTATCTGCTCTCTAGTAGTCAGCTGGATTTTATATCCTTGGTCAAATACCCATTTGAAGGAGCATTAATAGAACCAGGCTATCTAGTACAGTGCAGTCTTGTTTACCCTTATTATTCATTCATTTAAGCAGAATACACTGAATTCAAAGTTCATATGGTTGGGTTTACAGCACCAAATTTTCATTCAGTTATATTTAACTGTACCTTTTAGAGAATCCGTTGCCGTATGTCTATTTGTATGAATTCAAGCAATAATATATATACATACAATAAACAGAAAGAATTAATAACCTTTGGATTAAATTTATGGATACCTTATTCAATCAGACCAGTTGCATGAAGAGATAGCTCAATGAACACATTAAAGTTGATTCTGCAGAGGGAACCGTAACTACAGATACAGAGTATATATTCATATATAAGATCTTATTTTGCCTAAAAGTGCAGGTATCTTTGACCTGTAACCACAATTGAGCCCAACATTTCTGTTGCTAAGTGAGACAGTTAAGTGAGTTTTGCCCTATTTACCACTTTCCCTGCCACACTTGTTAAGTACAGTTAACTGCAGTGGTTAAGTTAGTACCACAGTTTTAAGTAAATCTGATTTTCTTATTGATTTGGCTTGTCAGAAGGTCTCAAAAAGGACCTGTGACACTGCAAATGTCAAATATGAATAATCTGAATTTTTATCACATGACCATGGGGATGCTGCAACGGTCATAAGTATGAAAAATGGTTATAAGTCACTTTTTTCAGTGCCATTGTAATGGCAAACAGTTACTAAATGAATGGTTGTAAGTTGAGGACTACTCGACTTATCACTCAGGATGCTGCTGTGTTGGTCAGCATAAAAGGTACTAAAGTAGTTTTCTCTGGTCCAGTGCCCTGAGAATTTGTTGGTCTATAATATCCATCAATCCTAATACCATGAGGATTATTGTTGTTGGATGAGGTTCCAGGTTGGGGAAAGGCTACTGCTGTAACTGATAGTATCAATGCATTCCGTTTTCATGTTTTTATTTCCTATACTTCCGCTTGTGCTTAGGCACAACTAGAGATCCAGATATATGATATTGTAAGGATTTCTCTTATGCTGCATTTTCTCTGCTTCTTCAGGAGAGTTCTTTATATTCCCAAGTTAGCACAAGGTATCATGTTAGGACTTAGACCTGACTCAATATGCTCTTCCATCATGATAACTCTGGATAGTGAAACAGGCAGCATATAAATTTAATAAATAATAAACCACTTTATGGTCACTCCAGTGCGTGGAATTCCTTTGCAAAGATGTAATTTCAGCATATTATTATTATTATTGGCAAATTACCCCTCAGCTTTTTAAAGTGGTCCTTCTCACAGTTAACATAAATTATTGCTGGTATTCTTGTTTTTCAATGTAGTTACTCATATAAAAAGAACTATGACATGACCAAAACTTGGCCAGGGAGCAGCAAAAGGCTTCTGACAGTAGAAGACCATGATTTCTCCATGAGGCCTGCCTTTGGAGGTAAGAAATGTGTGTTTACTCATCTCTGTAAAGTTGAATGATTCAGCTTAGAATCTCCAAGCTACTTCAAGCTACTTTTTTATGTAGCCTCCAGCTGGTTGGTGAGATTACCTTATAATTTCAGAGCGTTGCTAAAACTAGAATATAATGAACCAGTGACTTTCCAGGAACAAATGGAAGGACTGTACGTCCAACTTATTGTCAACTGTCTTCAGGAAATCTGGTTTGCTAAATGATACTCTTATTCTGGGGACCTATAGATCTTGAAAATATAGAGAAAACACACAACATACCTGTTCTATTGAACTGACTACATAATTCTCAGAACTCAAGGTAAGTAAAATATTTATTAGCCCAACAGCAGTTGCCTTAAGTTCCTTACATTTAAACACATTAAAGCCTAATACAGTGCATTTTGCTTAGCAATAATTTAGAAGCCAGGCTTGATTTCCCTGTCTGGATCCCAAATCCTGGGTTGCAGTTGTGTCTCAGTCAAGTTGATTCCTGCATCCTATTTGAGATAGAGGAGTAGTACAGGGTCACTTGCTCCTTGGTTGAGCTTCAGAAAACTACTTGTGCTACAAATCAGTTTGGCAAGTCAATCATGACAAAATGCTGCACGTTATTTGCCGATAAAAGCTTGCCCTGTTTCATATGTGAGAAGCACTGTTGGGGATACACCCTAGCAGAATCTGCACAGTAGGCAGGCAGGCAAATATGTGAGATAAATGTTTTGTAGCTTGGACTCAGTAAAACCCAATTACATCCTTTGCAGTTTAAAGTGACACACACTTAAACTTACTATCATAGTTTATATATATTATTTTACCCAAACTACGTTAGGTAACCTTGTTATTCTTAACATATTCCCCTTTTGGGTAATATAATAATATATATATCTATTTACAACACTGTCTCGAACATAAATCTTCTTTAAATTCTCCCAACATTTCACAGCTGTTTTTTCTCCACGAATATGGACAAGCTGCTGGTCACAGAGTGTCAGTCCTATTATACAGAGAGCTTGCTCATTCTTCAGTTTATATTCTTGCATTTTCTGGGCATCATCCTCATCCTCCGGATCCCAAGCATCTACCTCTGGTGGGTTTTGAATTATACTCCACAAACCTTCTCTGCGTAGAAGTAGGCTGCATTTCATAGACCATGAAACATAGTTTGTTCCATCCAGTTTGGATATTGGAGACAAACTTGGTAAATTGACTTGGGCCATCTTTCTCTGGGTATTAAACTATAATTAATAAAACACAGCTGTCTGTTTACAGTATTGTGTAACTACACTAACTCTCACTTTATATAAGCCTGTTATATCCTAGTTAGTCTGACTGTGCAGCTGGGCCCATAACCAGTGTTAGGGATACACCCTAGCAGAATCTGCACAGTAGTCAGGCAGGCAGGCAAATAAGTGAGATAAATGTTTTTGTAGCTTGCACTCAGTAAAACAAATACAATGTGCTAGTTAAATAGTTTATTCCAGTAAGAGTATTAGCATAGTCAAAACAGTCCATATATCATTCACTAGTTCAGTCCGTCCTGGGATTATTTAGTTGCAAAGTCCAGTGTCGAAAAAGAGGTCAGTAAATTTACAAATATCAGTCCAGTAATATATCTCTTTGCAGTAGAGATATGAAGAAGTCAAACCTCCTTTCTTCTTTCAGCAACGGGGAACACGCAGTTAGCATACCATCAATCCATCATAGTCAGCAAGCAATTCAGTAAGCCAGTAATCAATCAAGTTCTCTTGCTCCCTCTTATGGTGGTTTTACAACCACACCCAAAATTACATGCTTTACAGTTTAAAGTGACACACATTTAAACTTACTATCATAGCTTATATATATTATTTTACCCAAACTACGTTAGGTAACCTTGTTATTCCAAACAAGCACATCAAAAGGGAACTGGGTTTCCATTGTCAGGTGGCACCCACTGTTGACCACCTCTGCAAATGCCCCTACTGCTATTTAAGGCAGAAAATACAAAATGCCACAGTGTAAATCATAAAATAGATTACGTAATTGATAAACACCTTCCCCCCTCCAAAATAAAGCTGAATGGGAGAGAAAAAAACCCCAGGAAATTGCAGCTTCTTTTGTAATATTTTCCCATCCTTTATGCCTTTGTCTGCACCCCCAAAATGCCATATTTCCTTGGAAAAGACGGATTCCATTATGAATCTGCCTTCAACATTTCTACTTGCTTGTGGCTAAGCTTCTCTTCCTCTTCAACCAAGTCCTTTTCTGTCTAAATAGGAGATGCATCTTGCTTTGACCCTTCCTAAGTGATTCCTCCGTGCCAGTGACTTTGCTATTGCTAGCAGATGTTCAGGCATTATTTGTTACAAATATTAGCATTATGTAAATGCTGCTCTTAGACTCCCTTCCTCAAATTCTGAGTCAAAGCCATCTAGGTCAGCTCATTTTTCCACTGAAAACAACTGGGATTCCATGAATAAGCAGCTTTAGCTGATACTTAAAATAGCACTATCTTTTCTGTGGAAGAACAGCCTAATGTGTTGTGACAGAGTTTTTATTCATCTCCTCTATCCCCAACTTAGAACAAACAGTTTCTACTGGACATAAAACTGAAAAAATATAATCCGGCCTATTTCAAGGGCAAACTTAACTGCTAAATTTTATTATTAATACATTGTCATGGGTGAAAGAATACCACAGTATCCTACAGTATCTAGCATAACCATGCTGCTGTTTCCAGACCTTTGGGAGGTTACCTTGGGTTTAGTTTTCTAAATGGGAATTTGGCGTTGCAGGTCTCCTGCCCTACATCCCATCTAGGTGCCTCAGGTGAAATTGAGAGAGTCCCAGGTACTGCATTCTTCAACAGAAAAGAGGCAATATAAAGCTGGTGAATTGTACTCTGTTTTTCTTGAAGAGCTTATTATTGTGATTGCTCACTATGGCTGTGTTCTTGCAGCTCTTTTAACCAGACCAGTTAAACACCCAGCACACTCAATACAGCTTAGCCCTCTGGTTGTTTTTTATTTGTTTGTTTGTTTTTAGAGATCTGAAGGTTTGAGGTGGCTGAAATTTTTTGGTCCTTTGGGCGGGGGAGCTTTGGGGCTGAAAATAAACAGGAACAACCATAAGATCTTAACTACAAGTTAATAGGAATGATTGATATAATCTTGGAATGCAAACTTTGGGGCAATCAAATTTCCTTGTGCAGGATTCACACATGCAATCTCCATCCTGACTTTCAGTCTGTGTTTTAGGGGTGGGATTCAACAGGTGTTACTACCAGTTTGGTCAGAGTGTGTTTGTGCTGTGCATGTGTGTAAATTGCAAAAATACATCAGCTGTGCCGCCCAGACAGCTAACAAGCACTGCACACGGGTGCTCAGCATTTGAAAATAATCTTTCCTGCTTTTTCAACCTCAGCTGTGCCGCGCAAAGCAACTGAGGTTGAAAAAGCAGGAAATAAAGGACAGCCAAGAGGGCGGGCAGGTGGGTGGGCCAAACAGATGACCAAAAGATCGCATCGAACCGGTTTGGTGTTTGCTGCTTTTCAGAGCTACCGGTTCTATAGAACCAGGCCGAACCAGTAGCATCTCACCCCTGCTGTGTTTGTGTGAAACATTGTCCTCTATCACCTGTTTTTCTTCTTGCAAGAAAAAAAAAGACTAGATCAAACTAGATTTACTTGTTTGAGTACTACAGGAAAGGTATTGAACATTGGTATCTACAGGGCCTTCCTATTTTCTGGAGAAAGATATTGAAGACACTGGGATGTTTTCCCTATGACGTAGGAAAGCAGCATAAAAGAAGTTTTGTTTAGAAAGATCATCTAGGGGGGAAAAATTAAGAAATAACTGTCCAAATTCTCAGCCTCCTTCCAGAATTGCATTTCAGTTTATAAAAGAAATTGTTGGAAGAACCTTCCAAGGGAGAAACAGTATCTTTCTTTTATGTATACTGAAAGTATTTACACCAAGACAAATTTCTTGTGTGTCCAATCACGCTTGGCCAATAAAGAATTCTATTCTATTCTATTCTAATTCTATTCTATCAGTGTAAAGTAAATTGCATGCCCTATCCTTGGATGACAGGCTGAGAAAGTGCTCTGTTAAGACTTCTCTGGAAAGCTCTGTAAATCAGAGCCTCTAAAACTTCAGAACTTTATGTAATGATTTTAAGTTTTGTTTTAATGAAACAGAGCTTTATTCTAGGAAATATTTTGAAGTTCTAGGAGATTTCAGAACTTTATGAAATACCTGGTTTTGTAGGACTCAGAGTGCAGAACAGAACGTGCTTGGTGTTATGAGGGAAGTAGAAAGTCCACAGTTTTGCATTTTCTTCATAAGATACATGGATGGGAGGAAGTTCTTTCTTCCCTATCCATACATTTTTCCCTCCAAATGCTGCTCTTTGAAATGCTGTCCCTGTCATTTTGGCTGTGGTTGTGTATAAGTTACTGAACATATATTAACCAACCCAGTTCTAGCTTTCTGCAAATCAAATTTCATGTGGTTCAGGATGTTATATGAGAGCCCAGAAAATGATGTTGATTGAGTGGC
Organism: Hydrophis major; assembly: GCA_033807585.1. Taxonomy (NCBI): domain Eukaryota; kingdom Metazoa; phylum Chordata; class Lepidosauria; order Squamata; family Elapidae; genus Hydrophis; species Hydrophis major. The sequence goes on along the minus strand of CM066328.1, from coordinate 291,764,695 downwards.
TAATCATAGGTAAATGCAAATTACAAAAAAAATGTAATGTTTTCCTCAGTCAAGTCCACCAATATGAAGTAGCCCAGCTGAGATAAAAATCAGCCCTGAGGGGAATGGTGAAGAAAAGTGGCAGTAGTAGATATAGGAGGGATCCGCCTCCTAGGCCCTTAATCTCTCTCTTTTTTGTGCGTGGAGAAATTACATCCTGAAAAGAAGAAAGGTTCCCGAAAAATCCAGGCTGGGATTGGAATGAGGCAAAAATGGCAATGTGCAGGACATAGACCTAGTAGCAAGTCTCGGGGGGAGGTGGGGAGATCAATTAAACTGAGAAAGAATTTATTAGATAGCTGTATATTGCTGGTTCTATCCCAAAGAGTGCCTTAGGCTTTTCACTACTTCTGCTGACAAGATTTGTTCTCTAACATATCAATTAACATTTATTAATTACCAACATTCATTAAGTAACTGTCTACCTCTCACATTAACTAACTGTTGTAATTGATTATTGTACTATTGCCATTGACCATGCCAGCCAAAAACTCCAAACCAAAACAAAAGAAAATCTCTACCAATGACCTCCCAGACTCCTGCACATGTTTCACATCAATGAAAGTGAAATTTACATCAAATGCCACCTGTGCAATAATCTAGCCCACCCTGCCTGCTTAAATGCAAACAAAAGCCTAGCTGATATGGTCAAAAATTCAGATACATTCTTTTATCTATGTCCATCATGTTCTCCTAAGCTAAATAAACTGAGTACCCTACCTGACAGAGTTGAAAGCATAAAATCACTCATTCACGCAGTAGAAGAACGCTTAGCAACACGTTTTGAAACAACTATACAAGCAAGCCTAATCTCTCTTGAAAAAAAAAATACAGCACAGATAAGTGAGTACCTATCAGCTCAAAATCAAATCCCACAACAACCACAACCACTACCTCAACTACAATTACAACTACAACCAAAAATAACCACCAAGCCACAGCCACAAACAATTACTATCCCTTCAGATAATTCCACAAATAATATCTCCTTACTCATCAGAGACACCATGGAACATGAACAGAAACGTCCAAATGCCATCTTATTTGGTCTCGAAGCCACTAATGAATCAGACGACATCACCAAAGTTCATGATATCATAAGCAACTCAAATACAACAAACATCTCTCCTGAAGATATCATTGAAATAATCAGAGATGGCCCTGGGTGCAAATACAATGATGGCTTTGTGGCCCCAAGATTTTGTGGAGTTGTATGCAAAAATGAGTCCACCAAATGCATATTGATTCATACAATAAATGCCATTGCAAAAACCAATCCCAACCACAAAAAACTACACTCAAGACCAGACTTATCCATACTGCAAAGAATCAGCTTCCGTGAACTCTGCGCAGAACTCAAAAACCATCTAGACGGTGGAGAAAAGGACCTATACATTGATTACCATGCTGATTGCATCAGAAGAAAGTCACACAACCCACAACTCCGCATCCAACCCAACCCCATCCAACCCATCGCTCAAAACTAGGCACGCACACCCCTAACTACCTCTATTCCAACCACAGCTGGCCTTAAATGCAAGCTACTCAATGCAAGAAGCCTTGTAAATAAAATACCTGAATTTCTCCTCTTACTAAATACGGATAAATTCGACATTATATTTGTCTGTGAAACATAGCTCAACACATCTCTCCCTGACTCTATTACCACAGTAAGATGATTCATGTGGAAATAATTTCTACTGTTTTTAATTCGTTTGAGGGGAAGCACTATTTTGCCTATTCCAAAGGCTACTACTCGCTGCTGGTGGCCACAGACTCTTGTCATTCTTTTGCAATAGTTACCAGTTTGGCATAGAGGAGACCTCTGGTGAAATTGACAAGAGGTCTGTCAGTTTTTTGTGTTAGCTGGAGGGTGGAGTGAAACATAAGAAGGTTCCTTTGAGAGGCCTGTCAGACCCTCTACCACATTGATGAGGTATTACTTGGATTATTTCTGAACCTGTGCTTATCACTCTTCTGAACGAGTGTCTGAAAACAGATTAACTGACAGGTCAATCGGACAGAAGACAAGCACAGGAGCAGGTTGGAGGAGGCATATTTCTGTGGCTATCTGTCACTTAGCTTGAAAGTTGGCTGAAGCATCCATCACACGGACCAGTTGCCCAGCCTACACAGTAAGTGGTGATTGGGTTTTTTTGCTAGGATGAAACACAGAGTAGAAAGAAAGATGAAGCTTGGAATCCACCACTTGTTGTCCTTGAGTGATCCTGGATCTAGGACTAGCATCCCTCATCCATCTCATACTAAAGCAGGATAGAAACGAGAAAGAGAATATTCATACGTATTTCAAAATATGTAGTTTATTCCTAACCCTTGAGATACGGCAGGATCGCCCAAGTATTTAGGAGAACATTGGTCTCACAGAGCTGCTACATACATATCTCTTTGTGGCAAAAAAACAACAGTTGCACAATCTCTGTTACCTCTAGCTCCCACTTGTTCTTGGGGTATCTTATTTTTGTTGAGGACTACAAGGCTGGTCCCATGGAGAAAACACTACTTCAATACTCCATGCCATGGAATTCTCCAGGGATATGTTTCTCAGAGGGTATTTCTATTTCCCTTTCTCTTCTCTGACTTGAACCTCTCTCTCACAGCTTGGGTAGGAGTATTAGTACTTTGTGCTCTTAGATGTGTGATCATGCTGTTTGTTAGTATTTAAAGTGGTATAAGATTCTTGGTGCTCTTTCATTTTGTGAAAGATCCTTACAGATCTTTCTCCACGCATCATTGTTGCTCACCTCCAAAGGAGCCTTAGAAACACAAAGCACAGTAATTTGCATCTAATTATTAATTCATTAAATTTAATCTACTGTGAACATATGTCTTTTTTAAAAAAAAGAAACCTTCCTATCCATCACTGCTTGAATTCATAAACAGTTGCCCAATAATTTTGTTATAAGACTTTGTTTGATAGCTACAGTTGCTTAGTGGTTTTTTTAACACTCTCCTCAAGTTGTCTGCTCTCTGCTATGGTATGCTGAGTCCTTTTCATCACATCCGACCCAAGAGGGTGATGTCACCTATTTTAGTTCCATGATCCAATTGCTCTGGGAAATAGGAAGTCTTTGTAATTGATGTAGCAAAATCTGATAGCTATGCTTGGCAGTGCATGGTCCAAGAACTAGCCCTAAATGTACAACACAGAGAGAAAGAACATGTTTCAATATTACAGATACAAATCCTAAAGAGGAAATCATTTATGTGCAGCTGAAATATAACTTAAGGCAGATACCTATTCTGGAATGGGCATTTCCTTCATTCTTTTATTCACAAGAAAAGGTTAATCCCTTTCAACTCTGTTGGATCCTGCCTTCTGTTTGCTTCAACAGTGCTCTTTTCCATTGCCAACTGTATCTTTACCCCTACCCCTGGAGGGAAGACATGTTAATACTTCAACATCTCTACAATGGAGCTGTTCTTTGTTTAGTAGCTGTAGGAAAAGAAAAACTTATTTGAGAAGTTTCATTCAGACATTAAGGACTACTCATATTCAATATCTCAAGTTTCTTTCTCTTGCAGGCCCAGCTATTCCTGTTGGAGTGGATGTGCAGGTTGAAAATTTGGACAGTATTTCAGAAGTCAATATGGTACGCTACTGTTAATGTTAGATTTCTTATCCAAAACCATATGTAACTAGAATTTTTCCTCAGATTAAAGAAAATGCTTTTCCTCCTCCTCCTCCTCCTCCTCCATTGAGGGAGATACAAAGTTCTGGTTCTTGGCCTTTCTGGTGGCCTCAATCATTGTTATTTGATGCTTTGATGTTTGTCTCTCCATGTTCTTCTGGGTCTGGTTTGTATTCTTGACTTCTCTTTTTGTATATGCTTTGTATGGTGTAGAACAACACCAAGACATATGTGTATATGCTATTTATGTTTAAATATTTTTTGCATTGACTGATTTTTATGGTTTAAATATTTTTTGCATTGACTGATTTTTATGGTGTAGCAATCAAAATAATATGATGTTGTCGATGGGATGGTTGTTATAGGTTTTCTTTAAAATGAAGCCTAGTTGGAATTGAATAAAGCCTAATGTGTGAAGAAGTAACACTGAGATATTGTAATTAAGAGAAAGGTCTGTGCATCTGAGGATGCAGAACTAGCTCTCTCAGGAAATGATTTATTTCTTGGCTTTAAATGTTTGCTTGTTTATTTTTAAAAGGAAATCAAGCTCTTGAACTGATGAACTGATTCTCCCAGGTACTAGCCACCATTTGTGTAAACAATGCAATAATGGTTGAACTTGACAGATCATCCTAATGGTTTAATGTGTTCCCAGGCAACTATAGCCCATTCAGTAAACCATCATTAAACCAAACATGCAACGTGTGAATTAAGGTATTATGTGGATAGGACCTGGGATGCAACAGATGGCCTTTGGGAGACAGCCTTCTTCATTGTGATGGGATTGTTCAATTGCTGATGATTTTTTTTCTGATAACTTAAAAAAACCCACAATTTCAATTAATCTATAATTTTAGTTTTTTATAAGAACAGGAAATATAATCACAAGATATCTCCTACAACCCCACACTTTATTTCAGGACTTTACAATGACACTCTACTTGAGACATTACTGGAAGGACGAGCGTCTCTCCTTTCCCAGTCTTACGAACAGGAGCATGACTTTTGATGGGCGATTGGTAAAGAAGATCTGGGTGCCAGACATTTTCTTTGTCCACTCTAAAAGATCCTTCATTCACGATACCACCACTGACAATATCATGTTGCGGGTGTTCCCAGATGGCCATGTGCTCTATAGCACGAGGTAATTCCACAGTTATTTGTATGTGAATACTCCATATTCTTCCTGCAGTGTTGTAATTCAAGCAGATCTTTGTTGCATGGACAGATTTCAAATATGGATATGTGGATTCATACATTACCATATTCATCACATGCCTGTAGCTTCTCCTTTGCGATAACATCAACTTTTTTTTTCTACATGGATTTATATATTACTCTATTAATTCCATGCCTGTAGCTCTTTGTAACAACATCTATTTTTTTATATTTCTAGGATCACAGTGACAGCAATGTGCAATATGGACTTCAGCCGTTTTCCTCTAGATTCACAGACATGTTCGTTGGAGCTTGAAAGCTGTCAGTAGCTTTTATTTATCTTTGGTGATAAATTGGTAAAACTACAGGGGTAACAAATTAAACAGCATTCAATCTGTTGACTTTACTGATATCCATTATTTCTGCCTGAGCTGGTTACTTCTCTGCTTTAAGGCAGAGTCAACCTGCAGTATCCATTCTTCTGCCTTTATAAAATACGCTATTCCCTCTGCCTTTTCATTTTCAGCAAGAGTTTAAAAAAGCTGTTTGTGGATGGGAGGACTCACAGAATGCATTTTAAAAAAAAGCAGGGAGTGCATTGGGGAGACCATGTCCATAGATGAGTAACTATAGATGGGACTCTGATTTTCTGGACTACTTTCTCATTGGAGGACTACTTTTGTTTCTCTTAACTGCATGAAACCTGTTTGAAGCTTTAATGTAGTTTTCATTTATTTCCAACCTCTGAATTTAGGAAATCAGCACACAGTGGGGTAGTCTGATGGGTTTTTGGGGAGTCACAAAACATAGGTCTCTGATTAATTGGCCTATTTCATAATTTTGCTGCTGACCGGTAAAATAATTATTTTGCTGTTTCCACGTCTACCTTTGCAGATGCATATACAGATGAAGATTTGATGTTATATTGGAAAAATGGGACCGAATCTCTAAAAACAGATGAAAAGATTTCCTTGTCTCAATTTTTGATTCAAAAATTTCATACAACTTCCAGACTTGCTTTCTATAGTAGTACTGGTATGGCAAAAATGTTTCACTTCGTTCTTTATTAATTTTTAAACTATTTCTTGTGACAAACTCAGACAGCAGTGGTCTTCCGCTACTCTTCTTAATTCTCCCAAATATACTGTGCAGCACATAGTATTAGAGATAACTGAGATATTGTTTTCCAAAGTCTCTAAGTGAGCTTTATTGCTAAGTACATATTTAAATCTTTGGTGCCGATAGAGAATTCTAATAATAGCATCACTGTGGCCTTGTGTTCTCTATTAATACAGTTGCTTGGTGAATATAAACAAAGCATCTCATGTAAACCAATGGTCAACAAAGTATATTTAATTGTACATTTAAAAGTTTCTTTGCTATCTCATTTAATATATCTGTAACAAGACTTCCTAACATTCTCTCATGTTATTGTTAAAGCAGAATATATGATTTTGTAAAAATGAAATGCACTTTCTATATAATGCAGGCTTCAGAATAAAAGCGCAGAAAGATAATACCTTTCTTGAGAAGAATTCTCTCCAGATACTACAGAATTACAGCTATCAATGCCTTCACTATTAAAGAACTTGCTGGAGCAGCTAGGCTGTGTAGTTCAGCATTGTTTCTCTTTTTTATGGAAGATACATAGTTTATAGTAATAAGATTAACTTACTGTATTCCCAATGCTGTGTTCTCAGTATTGTGCTGTTTTAAACAACATAATTGTTACAAGGAAAAATACAATACTTAAATTTAATTGCACTTTGAAACTTTACTTTCTCATTCTCCCTCCTCCTCCCTCTCTTTCTCTCACACACACATATACACACACAGTGTCTAGCATGTTTATTTTCTTCCTCTTTTTGTATTCTTTCAGTCTATCTCTTTTTCCTCCCCTCACTTTCTTTATATTTTATCTGTGTGGCATATATGGTGCCTTTTCTAATGACTTTCATGTTTCTGCTCACTTCACATTTTAACATTTTTTTTCAATAGGTCGATACAATCGTCTTTACATTAACTTTATTCTACGTCGCCATATTTTCTTCTTTCTGCTCCAAACGTATTTTCCTGCTACACTGATGGTCATGTTATCCTGGGTTTCCTTCTGGATAGACCATAGAGCTGTACCTGCAAGAGTGTCATTAGGTGAGGGATTCCTGCCAAAACACATAAGATATGGCATGACTGTTTCTTACAACATAACTCATTTATTAAAATATATGCATTCATTTTGATTTCGGTGTCTAAGATTTCTAAAAGTAAAATAGGACAAGGTATGCAACAGGTATATATTATGCTTTATCTTCAAATAAAAATATACTACAGTATATTAGAAATTAATCCTTGATAGGTTAGTGCTATTCTATAAAATAATTATTTTATTATGTTAGATTTAATTAGGTTAATTAGATTTATGTGGCCACCTATGTCACCAGAGTGACTTAGTGAGAACCAACAAATAAAAGCGCAGACAAAATAACAACCAATATATAAAACCATTGAAATAAAAACAAACTTAATAAATTTCCAGTCCAAGAACACTTCCAGGCCTGGGAAGCTTCTAAGAAAATGAGAAATAATAATTTTATTTAAGGTCAAAATTATAACAGTAAGAACTAATGTAGAGTAAAAGAAAATAAATTATAATAATAAAGAACTAATGCAGAGTAAAAGAAACTAGAATAAAGGGTGCAAAGAAAAAAAGAAAGGTGGAAATAATAAAAATTGAAGAATATAGTAAAGAAAAAGAAAAGCAATATACAAATGATTTCTAACCTTCAGTCACAAGTATAAACAATTTTAATAGTTTTTCACTTCTTAAATTACAATAATTATATCTTCTTCCCATCTGTAAAACACATCCATAAAGTATAGTTATTTTAGTTTTTATGTCAGCAAAAATCCATTAAAGAATAATGTAGAAATAACTAATCTATTTTAACCTTGATGAAATAAACCAACTTTATATTCCTTACTTAATCTTCAGTCCATTCAAGTAACATGATATTATTTATTTCTTTTCATTTTTTTTCTCTGTCCCTTCAAAACTTTAACAAGTCTCTTTTGTAAGACCAATATAATTAAACTATCCAGATCATTTTCTTGGCTTGTTGTTTATATTCAATCTTAATTATTTAAATATCAGCCAGTTTCCTTTGTTTGGCCAGAGCAACATCTTTTTCAGTAGTGCCATACAGCCTGTCATTTATAAATCTACTTTCAACTCTGTTTTATAGGTAAAACTGACTTCTCTTTCATAATATTTTCTAGACACAGTCTTAACTATAGAGGCTGTTGTAATTGTTAATATTAATTTCTGGTTCCATTTTTCAAAAACATTCAATATTTCCAGTGTTAGAATATTTGATTTCATTCTGTAACACTTAGTCAAGTTTGTGTTCTCTCCTTTAACTGAAATATTTAGTTACCCCTGTTAGGGATTACATTGTTTTACCCTAACTGGTTTAGGTAAATAATAATATGTAATCATAGTTTGTATGTTAAAGTGTCTGCAACTTTAACTGTGGGATAGTAATTAAGGGAGTGGTTGTGAAAGCACTTTAAAAGAAGCAAGACGGCAGCTTGCTATCTCTCTGGCTTTGATGATTCCTGATTACTGCAAGGACACAAGACTGCATTGCTCGAACGGGAAAGAAAACAAAGGACAGACTTGTAAGTGAATTGACATAGGATATTCTAACACGGACTTGCTAACTGAATATCCCTGAATGGACTGACTAAATGATATATGACTATTGGACTGTTATTTTGACTATGCTATGAACTCATAATGGAATAAACTATATATTTGATAGCACAAGCGTATCTGTTATTTTTACTGTATGTTAATAAACATACAAGCTTAGCTCACTCATTTATCTGTGTGCCTATCTGACTAAGCTGCACATTCTGTTTAGCTTGTCTCCCTAACCCTGGTTGGGGAAACCAGGCTTAACACTGGTTATGGGCCCAGAGGCTGCAAAGTCAGTTTAACTAGGATAAAACAGATTTATGTAAAAGTGAGAGTTTGTGTTGTTTTACATTACAGTAAACAGACAGCTGTGTTTTATTAATTATAGTTTTATATCCATATAAGAAAACATGGCACAAGTCAATTTACAAAGTTTGTCCCTTATATCCAAGTTGGATGGAACAAACTATGTATCATGGTCTATAAAATGTAGTCTGCTTCTACGAAGAGAAGGTTTGTGGAACATAATTGAAAATCCACCAAACGTAGAAGAATGGGATCCAGAGGATGATGAAGACAGATTAAAGATAGAAGAATTTATGCATAAAAATCAGCAAGCTATTTGCATTATTGCTTTAACCTTAACTGATATGCAACTTGTTTATATCCACGGAGAGAATACAGCTGTTGGGTGTTGGCAGAAGCTGAAGAGGATTTATGTTCGAGATAATGTTGGTGCTCACATAAATATAACACGGAAACTTTTCAGTACACATCTCCATAAGAATGGTGATATGCTGAGTCATTTGAAAACTATGCAAAGCATTTTTCAAGAACTGCACGAGAAAGAGCTTATTTTCTCTGAACTACACCAAGTCTATATAATTCTATCTTCCCTTGACGAAACCTATGATAACTACGTAACTTCACTTGAAATATTGCCAAAGGAAAGCCTAACTTTAACTGATATAACTGGCAGATTGATTGAAGAAGCCAGAAGAAGGCTTGAAAGAGATGAATTAAGGAGGCAGCAACCTCAAAAAGAAGATAATGAAACTCCTACTGCATACGCAATTAAAAAGTGTTTTAATTGTGGAGGAAGAGGACATTTGGCAAGATTTTGTAAAAAAGCAAAGTGCCAGAATGCTGGCCAGAATACTAAAAGTCATCAAAAGATAAATAAAAATTAAGAGTTAGCCATGTATACTAATGGAGCTGTAAAAAATAATTTATGGGTGGTTGATAGTGGAGCATCACATTGTATAACAAATGATAACAAACATTTTATTAAAATGTCCAAGAGTACACAGCAGATATCGTTAGCCAATGGCTGGAAACTGAAAGCTAAAGGTCAAGGTATAGCATATTGTTCTTTTATAAAAGAGAATGTAAAAATGTTATATGTACCACAACTTAAGTTTAATTTAATTTCAGTTAGAATTTTGGTTAAACTAGGATATGTAGTTACATTTAGGGGAGATAACTGCATAATTGAGAAAGAAGATAAGAAAATTACTGCATCTTTAAGAGGTTAATTATATGTGTTAAATGATAATGGTTTAAAGGTGGCTAACACAGTTTATGAAAATAAGAAACCTCATGATGAATGTATTCACTTGCTACATCGAAGGTTAGGGCATTTAAATTTTAAAATACTTAAGAAAACTGTTGAATTATCTAAGGGAATAAGTTTGAAACCTTGTAATAAGTATTTGCAATGTAATGCCTGCAATCAAAGCAAAGCCAGGGTCACACCGGCTGATAGAGTTGATGGATTTACTACCAAAGAACCTTTAGAGGTAGTATTTGCAGATTTAATAAGTCCTAAAAAACCAAGTGTAGGAGGAGCTCGTTATATACTAAGTATAATGGACCGTTATTCTAGATATGGGTTTTGCTATTTAATGAAGAGCAAAACTGAAACGTATCAAAATCTCTTTAATTGGATTAAATTTGCAGAAAGGAAAACTAAAAGGAAATTAGTAACTCTTATAACAGATAATGGTACAGAATTTACAAATAATAAATTCCAGAACAGACTAAGAATGTTAGGTATTCAACATAAAATGTCTGCACCATATAGGCCACAACATAATGCCTTTATAGAGAGAAGAGGCCAAACATTACAATCAATGACACGAACTATGATGTCTGATTCAGGATTACCTGACAATTTGTGGGGAGAAGCAATAATGTGTGGTAATCATATATTAAATAATGTTGTTAATTCAACAACAGGTGAATTACCATTCACATTGTGGCATGGTACAAAACCTGATTTAAGTTACATGCACACATTTGGAGCACCAGCATGGGTGCATATCCCTACACAACTTAGACAAAAAGGACAGCATAGAGCTAAAAGATTATATTTTGTAGGATATACATCTAATCATAGATCTTATAGATTCTGGGAACCAGGTACATCTAGAGTTTATACCAGTGCTAGTGCTAAATTCCTAGAACATGTAGGATGGAATAGATTAGAGCAAGATTTAAATAATGAAGTAATTATTGAACCCTACAAAAGGCAGAAAGATCAGATTAGTTATAAGAAGAGTCCAATTAAGAAGTCCACGAAGAGCAAATAGGACCAGAACAAGAGGAAACAGTTGATCAGGAAGAGTTAGATAATCAAGAAGAGTTAATAAATGAAAGTCCACCTGTAAGTCCTGTAATACCTAGACGTACTACACGTGTAACTAGACCACCTGATAGGTATCAAGCAAGTATAGTTTGCCAAGTAACTAAAGTTCCAACTAGTGTAGATGAATTTAGGATGTATCCTGCTAAGGATCAGGAGAATTGGCAAAAGGCAATGGAAAAAGAACTAAATTCATTAAAGGTAATGAAAGTTTATGAAGATGCTAAATTACCTCCAGGAGAAAAATCCATTGGGTGCAAATGGATATTTAAAGTAAAAACTGGAAATGATGGGACTGTTACCCATAAGGCTAGGTTAGTAGCTCAAGGATTTAATCAAACTGCATCTGATTACGATGAAGTTTTTGCACCAAGCCTTAAAGCAACATCTTTAAGAGCAGCATTAGTGTGGGCAGCTAAGAAAAACTATGTCATTAACCATTTAGATGTAGAAACTGCCTATCTACATGCACCATTGCAGCACACTATATATTTAAGAAAACCAGTAGGTATAAAAGACAACAAGTAAATAGTAATGATTGTTGGAAACTCAAAAAGAGTCTTTACGGGTTGAAACAATCTGGGTTTGAGTGGAACCAATATATTGTGAAAGAGTTAAACAATATAGGTTTTAAATCTGGTTTAGCAGATCCATGTGTGTTTAAAAGAGAAAATAATGGAACAGTGTCATTATTGTTATTATTTACAGATGATATTGCTTTGATAACTAAGACTAATAATGAAGCTAATGAAATTATATCATTATTAGCCAAAAAGATAAAATTAAAGCATTTAGGTGAAATTAAAAAGTATCTAGGATTGACAATTAACAAAACAAAAAATGGTTTTAAGATATCTCAAGAAGATAAAATTTGCCAATTAATTAAAACGTTTAAAATGGAACTTTGTAAACCGGCAAAGACTCCAATGAGTCAGGAAGTTTGCCAAACTGATGATCAAAGTCCCAAATTTGATAAGTCTATATATCAATCTTTGATTGGTAGCTTATCATATATAAGCAATTGGTCTAGGCCAGATATAGCTTATAGTGTAAATCAGCTGGCACGTTTTAATTCAGATCCACATCAATGTCATTGGCAATCATTAAAGAGAATTTTAAGATATCTTAAAGGAACAATGAACCATGCATTGTATATAGAACCAAATGGTGATTTGAGTCTTAGTGCCTATGCAGATGCAAGTTTTGCAACTGATATAAACACAAGAAAATCAACATCTGGGATGGCTATATTATTTGGTAAGACACTAATAGGGTGGAGGTCAATCAGACAACAGCATATTAGCTTGTCCACAATGGAAGCGGAATTTTCATGTCTGTCATTACTATGCACTGATTTGATTTTGTACAAACAGTTATTATTAGACATGGGTATAACTGTAAAAGATTCCATTATTGTGTTCGAGGATAACCAAGCAGCTATAAAGTTAGCTACTAGTATTGCTGTAAAAACTAGATCAAAGCATACTGATTTAAGATACTTAAATGTTAGAGAATCTGTAAAGAATGGGCTAATTAAATTGGAATACTGCATGACAGAAGAAAACATTGCAGACCAATTTACAAAGCTCAAGGAGTAACTAAGTTTAAAGAGAGTTGTAACAAATATGATTTAAAGATGTAAATAGTTATATTATTATTTCCTAAAAGGGGAGAATGTTAGGGATTACATTGTTTTACCCTAACTGGTTTAGGTAAATAATAATATGTAATCATAGTTTGTATGTTAAAGTGTCTGCAACTTTAACTGTGGGATAGTAATTAAGGGAGTGGTTGTGAAAGCACTTTAAAAGAAGCAAGACGGCAGCTTGCTATCTCTCTGGCTTTGATGATTCCTGATTACTGCAAGGACACAAGACTGCATTGCTCGAACGGGAGAGAAAACAAAGGACAGACTTGTAAGTGAATTGACATAGGATATTCTAACACGGACTTGCTAACTGAATATCCCTGAATGGACTGGCTAAATGATACATGACTATTGGACTGTTATTTTGACTATGCTATGAACTCATAATGGAATAAACTATATATTTGATAGCACAAGCGTATCTGTTATTTTTACTGTATGTTAATAAACATACAAGCTTAGCTCACTCATTTATCTGTGTGCCTATCTGACTAAGCTGCACATTCTGTTTAGCTTGTCTCCCTAACCCTGGTTGGGGAAACCAGGCTTAACAACCCCTACTGTCCAATTTTTGAAATGTTATTTTTTTTTAATCAAAACAAAATCATTTTTCTACAGGAAATTTTTTTTTATAATTAATTCCAAATCTTATTTTAAATTTATCTTAACCCTTATTCATCTGTAGCTTTTGAAAATCAAAATTTTTAATCAACCTTTTGCTCTCTTTTTTGTTTTTTATTAAGCTTGTACAGATAGTCTTTTAGGTATAATCCTAATCCATTCAGGCCATGAATATTGTAAATCTGTTGTAAAATGAATCAGGCTTATTTTAATGATAGTTTTTTTTTATCCTCGTTAAGCAAATCAACTGGGACGTTAAGTGAAGGAAGATCAGGTGTGCTATTTGCTTCTGTTTGTTCAGTGACCTCTGTGATTGATTGTTAAGTAAACCCAGAAGCTTGAGAATTTGCAGGGCTCCCTTCGTGGCCCCAGAAGGAACTGCTGCTACCCACCCAACAGCTATTCCGGCAAGGCGAGTTGGCCCTCTACCTCCAAACTTCAGCATTTCCATGCAAATGCCTGGACTTAAATTGGGGTGGGGGATAAATTTTGCAGAGGGAACCACTTGCTTCATTCCCATCAGCTGTTCTATAAGCAATTTACAATAGCACAGTACATACCAAGCCTCTAAGCAAAGCAAGCAAATGCAGTATAGTAGAATGCGAAGAAACTTTTCTGCAAGCAGTCTCCAAACACATGCAGACAAATACAGTATAGTATGCAAAGGAACTTTACAGTACTCAATCTGCTGTCTGTAGATGCCGGCTAGTATTTCTGCAAGCAATTCCAAGAAATGAAAAAAAAAAAGAAATCTTTGTAAAGTATTTACAAACAAACACAGTATTATAATGAAAAAGGAAGTACAAAGGCAACTATCATCCTCCAGTCCTCAAAGTAACAGCAATAAATGAAGCAAGGAGCAATAATGAGAGACTCACTCCTCTACTCTATGTGGTATCAATAAGAATGGGGGGAAGCATGCTAGCTGCAAAGTCCCTGATCTTGATTGGTCATGTGATGGGAGAAAATGTGCTTGACTACATGGACCTTGGAAATGGTCATAACTGCAGGCAACTTCTGGATCCCAAAAAGGGAGGTCATAGGTCTAAAAATAGCTGCCGTTTTAGAAGTGACTATATCCAGGTCACATGACTGCAGAGGTTTCTTGTTGGTCGCAATTTTGAAACCCTATTATAAGTACACTTTGGGGGTACACTTGTAACTAAACAGTTATTAAACAGCCTGTTCTACTTGAAGAACTACCTGTAGTTAAAACTTTTGTTAAGGACTGTAGGCAAACACCCTCATGACTTTCACATTTATTAATCCAAAGGTTTCTAATAGCTGAAAAAATATCTAAATGCAATTTCTGAAAGTGATTATAAAAGCATGCAAATTTAATGCCCTTTCAAAAGTGCCAACCATGGTTTGAGCAGGATGACTGTCCTTTCTCTGCTAAAGACTGCTGTCTTGTGACCATTTGTAAAGCAGATATCAATGGCTCCCCCCACTCCTGTTGGTAATAGTTGAGATTTTTGTAAAAAATAAAAATCTGGCAAGCAACAGATCCTAGAGCAGGACTGTCAAAACTCCTGGCCTGCGGGCCGGATGTGTCACGTGCTGGTCATGCCCATGCTTAGTTTAGCAAAGGGGAAAAAAATCCCGATACATCATGTGATGCTGCCGTGACGATGTGAGTTCGACGCCTGGAGGATCTGAGAAGTCTCAGTCATTGGATACTGAACAGGTAATGCCTAGGGGTGGTATTTACTGTCTGATGATGGTTATTTAGTATAAGTTAAAGAGGTTTGCATTTTTATTATTTCTACAAATTAACTGCATCTGGTTATTAGGCTTGATTCAGATAAGCTTGTTGCTTGACTTGTGTTAATACCATCTTTGTGCATGTGGCTTCTTTAGGAATCACAACAGTCCTGACCATGTCTACCATCATCACTGGCGTCAATGCCTCCATGCCTGGCGTTTCCTATATCAAGGCTGTGGACATTTACCTCTGGGTCAGTTTTGTGTTTGTCTTCCTCTCAGTCATTGAATATGCAGCTGTGAACTACCTGGCAACAGTGCAAGAACGGAAGGAGCAAGAAAAGGTGAGAAATGTTTATCATGTGCCTGGGTTTATGACTCTGTTCGAACAGCCTTTTCTAACCCAGCTGGCCCTGTTGGGGAAATCCATAGTAGAAATTTCTGATGTACATGGAGGTAGTCCTCCCTTAATGGCCACAATTAAGACCAGCCACATCATTGCTAAGCAAGACAGTAATTAAGCAAGACAACCCTACTGTAAACGTATCTTTCCCCCATGGTCATTAAGCAAATTATCCATGATCATTAAATTCAATATAGCACAATGCAACTTTTACTGCTGGTTTCTCCATTGACTTTGCTTCTTGAAATTCAGCTATGAAATGTGAGTAGATATTACAAAAGTAGGAATAACAGGTGTAACAGAGGCAACTAAAGCTCCCTAAGAACTGAACTAGTTAAGTCTGGAACTTCAGCGGAAACAATTGTGGAGATTAAGAATGGGGAAATTCAATATGGTATTTTCCTGGTTTTATTTCATTTATTTCAGTCACTGCTGATGGATGGCCAGGAAGCTGTGACTAAACTGACAGGAAAACAAAGCAAATTTCAATGCACAGAATGTACCTATGCAGGATGCTTGATCTCATCTGTATGAGAGTTTATGTTATGAGTGCTGTTGGTATTATTGTTTTAAGTTGCATAACAGCTGATACAAGCCGTTTATTTATATATATTTTTTTAAAAAAATTCTTAATGTATAATCAGTTTTCCCAATAAAATTGTAATTTTAGTTGTCTAAGGAACTGCAGACTAGAAAGCATTTGAGAATCCTATGGTTATGGGTGTATTTGTGAAAGGGCAAGTTCCACAAATCTCAAACCTCAGATCCGATTCTCAAGAGGAGAAACAGCCCCAACCACTCTGATTTTTACCATGTAATCCAGATTGATATGCTACCATGAGAACTGCTTTCTGGTGTAAGCCTATAAAATGAAATACATATGGATGTTTGATGAAGCCATTTTGGTCACTTCAATGAACAAATAAATATGATACCTCGAAATATCTTTGTCTCTATCATTCAAAGTTTTCCCTGTTCTGTTTTAGAAACATACCATCAATATTATCTCAAGTATTTTTCATATATTATAACATGTATATTATGCCTTTTCTCTAAACAGTTGTAACTCAAATGCAAATCCAAATTTCTTAAGGAATCCAATGTTCTTTTTGCACTTAATGCAACTATAAATTTTCATTTTATTTTAAGTTTTCTGGTTAACACCGATGGCATTTCATACACAGTAAGACAGTAAGCCCATATATTGAGATTCTGTCTTGGTAATAATTTGAAAAACAAAAGTTCACGAGTTATATTCAGGGATATCTTTCTGTTGAATAGAAGAGCATAGTCTGCTTGTTGTTTAGCTTTAACAGAACAGTCCTGACTGGAAAAAGGATGTAGGGTAAACCATTCTTGTCATTTCCCCTTTTCTTCTATACTGTCACAAACCAATTCTCAAACCTGCAGAGAAGACTTGGGAGGCAGGTACAGGCTGCAGATAGAAGATATAGTGAAAAAAATAATCCCACCGCTTCAATCTATGAATTCCATTTGATAGATTGTGGATTCTGCTGAAGTTTAAAAGAACTTACAAATACAAGGGTACAAAAATTTCACATGAAACTGCAGTGCAATCTTTGTTTTCCGTTTGATTCATTTTGTACTTACATTTTCCTTCTCCTTTATTGTTTTCTCAGTTTCCATGCATGGGTGGAATTTCTACAAAAAGAATGACAACAGATGGCATATATAGTGAGTTGGATGCTGATAGCCCAGAAGGAGACCCCAAAAATCAAATGGTATCTGAGGTAACTGAGGAGGATAAACAGAAGATGGTGATCCATTTGACTATGAGTAATGAATCTAACTCATCAAAGAAGAAAGGGCTCAAAGAGCATGTTAGCCTACGTATTATCCAGAACACTCATGCAATTGACAAATATTCAAGGTTAATATTCCCAGGCACCTATATATTTTTTAACATAGTATACTGGTCTGTCTTCTGCTGAACATGCTGTAGCTGTGATTAATTCAGGATATATTTAGAAGATTCCAGTTATAAAATTTTGGATTCCAAGCAAGAAAATAATCCATCCTGTATCAACTGTGGTACATGGAAACACTGGATATTTTTCAAAGAAACATTTCATACAATGGTGATGGAGATGATTGACTCAAGCTGGAAACTATGCTCTCTGTCCTTTCTTAACATACAACAAGTTTGCTTTCCATATGTGAAAATACGCAACTGTTGAACTTTAGTCTTGGCCTTTGCAGTGTCATCATAGTAGGTATAAAGGCTATACTTATAAAAGTGGCTAGGAATCTGCTCTGTGATCTTTATTGGGACAGTTGGAGAAAGATAAATCTCTTCCATTTTATCAGCCGGCATGTGGTCCATCTTTATCGTAAGGGATTGTTGGTGAAATTTCTTTGTTAAGAAGCAGACGCTGTGAAAGCAGTCCCCAAGCTGAATTGACAGGTTAGAATGTATTGGGATACATGCAAGGATCTTGGACTGCCCTTATCAGGATCATGCACTTACAGTTTTTCTCACAAATACATTGGGGAGGATAATGAAAATGTTTCACTAAACTGAGCAGTGGATAAGTAAAAAGAAATAAGAAAACATCCTTAAATATTGTATATACTTCTAAAGAATGCCTTCAGAAGCAAGTTCTTTGCGCTATCATAAATATCTCTCTTCACCTGGGGCTATACAGTTCTGTTGCATTTTCTGGTCCATACAAGTATTCTGAATGATACAGGTAGGTCTCATTGAACAAGTGCTTTATTTAGCAACTATTCACAGTTACCCCTGTGAAAAAGTTTGGTGAAAAGGTTTGATGAAAAATTTGCAGTCAACCCTCACATTCATGACCTTCACAGGTCTGTAAAGTGAAGGAAAGTTGAAATAATATCGTAAGGATAGTGGCACTTTCACTTAGCAACTGCTTTGCTGAACAATCTTGTTGCCAGGTCCAATTTTGATAGCAAAATAAAGACTACTTGTATGTCTGGTGTTCTATAACCTCTTTCGGTGATGTTGAAGGAACCACTAGGCTTGAGTATCTCGAAGCAGCACAGAGCTAGCCGAAGACATTTCGCTGCAGAAGTGAAGTGTCCCCTCTCTTCCTCATACAGAAATGGATGGGACTGGTAGTTTATCATACCCCAAGCCTTCTACCCTTTGTCTTAGGCAGATGACATCTGTGACCTCCCAAAACAAGTTTTTAATCTTGCTCTATAAAATTTGTCTATAAAGAAGCATAGTTATTTTTTCTTTATAATTCTGTTGTCTCCTCAACATGTAGAATATTATAAACCTTTTCAGTAGTTACTTGATAAAATACTAGTATCCTTTTTGAAGGTAGGACTGCTAGGCATTACAAACAGTTTCTTTTGCAGTAACAAACTACATTGTCAGGCTGCATCACTCATGTTTTACTCATTTAGATCAGTAAACAGTAGAAAAATGAATCTGAAGTTCAGTCTGATTTTTTTAAAATAACAAAGAATCGGGAGAGAACATTCCAACCTGAATTCACAGGATGTCCTATCCTTGGACTCTTCATGGTTGTTTTTTTTCCTGTTCTACTGGTGGCAGGCTGGCAGGACAGAAGTGAGATTAGGGAACCATTAGTGTCTCTCTGCCTTTTCCCATCAATCTTAATTTTCTTGTCCTTTCTGTCCATTACGTGCAATAGGAGGGAATAGATTCAGACTAAGTCATTGTTTTCAATTCCTCCTTCAAACTGGGGCAAGAGGAGCAAGTGGAAATGGCAACGGTTAAAGTGCCATGGAATAAGAAATGCCCAGCAATGAATTTGTAATATATGGAGAGTCTAGTCCACAGTTTATTCTTTTCTTTCTGGCAACATAAATGGCAATTCCTGTTGATGAACGGGGGGA
Organism: Hydrophis major; assembly: GCA_033807585.1. NCBI lineage: Eukaryota > Metazoa > Chordata > Lepidosauria > Squamata > Elapidae > Hydrophis > Hydrophis major. The sequence continues at coordinate 291,745,276 of CM066328.1, read as the reverse complement.
GATCCTTTCAACAAATAACTGCCTGATTGATCTAAGTTCCACTCCTCAAATCTGCTTCTTCAACCTATGAGAGGGGCAACATATATGAATCCCTCAGAGGATTTTATTAGGATTGTGTTATGTTTGTCCATAGTACTGTTGTCCATAGTACATAGTATGTTTGTCCATAGTACTGTTTTTCCTATTCTCCTTGATCATGTAATTATTACACACTTATACTGTGGAAGAGGGTGTGGAGAGGTGGCCCTTTTTCTGCACCCTTGTCCTATACATGACCATTAACTGGTTAAGAAGATACTCAAGGAATTGGATTCGCTCATGTTTCCCCTCAGGGCAGAGAAAACTTCTGAATGAAGGATGATTCAAGAATAAAAGCAAATATCCACCCTCTACCTTTCACACTGTGTTGGATACAGATCTCCACATGCGATTTCTGTGATGACATTTTCCAATGCACATCCTACGTGGTGATTGAGAAGTTGCAATGTTAACTCCCATTTGAACGTTGAATCTTCCAACTGGGAAATCCGAATTCTAACTAATCCTAAGAAAATATGGCTATGATAGGGAGAAGAACTCTGCATTTGTTACAGCTCATTAATTCTCAGTAGCCTCCATGAGAAGAATGATGCTCCGAGACGTATGTTGGGAACATGTACTTCTCAAATGTACCAGCTTAGTCTCTGAAACAGAGGCATTGCAGTGATACAATTTTAAAAGAAGAGACGAGTAATGGTGTAGTTTTTATTGTGAATCTCCCAGACTTGTGCTCTAAAATACAAATGTTTAAACAAGTAATTGAGAAGTGAGGTTTTTGTGTATGGTTATCACATTTTTGTTTTAAGAGAAGGGATTTCCCCCAAAGAGGTCTATAAAGAGTCAGTTTGATTTAGAGGTTAAGGCACCAGGCTAGAAAGTGTTCTAGTCCCATCTTAGCCATGAAGGTCAGTATGTGATTTTGGGCCAGTTCCGCTCTCTCAGTCCAACCCACCTCACAGGGCCGCTGTTATGAGGTAAATATAAAGAGGAAGGTGTGTTGGATATGTTCATTGCCTTGAGATATTTGTAAAGGTAATAAAGGTAAATAAGCAAATGAATACAGGTCTACTGAAAGTTTTTAAAAAGTTTTAAAATGTTCTCCCTCAGTAACTGACGGCGCTTTCTTGGGATCAAATGAGCTGCAAGGATGAAGTGAGTGGGGAGGTAAAATTACTGCCCAGATAAGGATACACAAAGCTCATGGAAAGTTAATTGATCACTACAGCAGGTATAAGAAGACATGAAGTTTCATCCCCTTTTACGTTCCTGCCATAGAGGCCCCTTCCTTGGAGTCAGATGCATTTATTAGATCAATGTGATCAACCAAGATTATTTTCTGAAATAAGAGCAATATGGGCTAGCAATTGAGTTTTGTAGTCTAAATTTTACCTAGAACGGAATTTTTATTTCAAGATGATCAAAAAAACCCATGAGGATTGTGTTCTTTGCACAACAGTACATGCATTGTTGAATTCACCCCTGTGTCCCTTGATTCTGAATTCCCCGGTTTCAAAAATTGCTTCAGGTTGCTACGACTTCCCTGGTGAGACTGGAGAACTCTGAACCTTGCAGTCTCAATACAGAACTTTGCAGTACTGGAACTGAGTCTTTTAAGAAAGTAGAATAAGGATTATTAATTAAAAGCCACAAATCCTATGCCCTAATTCTTTTCACATTAAAAATGAGTATATTGGAGAGTAGCTATAAGCAGAGTTGTAGGAACTCAATCAAAACCTAACAACTTTTGAGGTATAATTAAGAACATGTCTGGAAGATAGAAACTATCCAGCTCAAAAGTGCTTCAATCCAGAAAGGTCAGCCTGGGATTTCCTGGTTCCATGTTAAAATGCTTTGGACAAATTAAACTCCACCAGCTGTGTTTTGCACCAGCTGAATTTAAATGTGCATTATATTACATTGGGGGAGGGGATAAAGAGTAATTTGGGTATGCAGCCTGCAATTTCACATTTATTCCACAAGGGGGAAATAAATCCACATACATTTATTCCTTTCAGTCTTCAAACTTCTTTTGTTACAGTATTCAGCAGAAATGTTTTTTCAATTTTTTCAGCAAGAGTTAAGACAACTCTTAAAAGGTTCTTCAGACGTCTGCAGTTAATTTATTTAGCCTTGAAAAGGTTACTTCATTCAGCTATTATTAAAAGCACATCTGTGGCAAGCAAGCACTGGCAGTTGTGGCTTAGTATGTTAGGTGTTCCTAGTCACTATGGTTTAAAAGCCATGGTTTAGAGATGCTGTTAAAAGCCAGGCACCTCTAATATGGTACCAAAGAGTTAGTGTTTTCTGCCTCTTTCCTGACATCTACTGTTGTATCCAGATGTTTACAGTCAAGATATCCTAATCCTCCCTTTACTGTTTTGCATAGTTCAGCTTGTAACTTTCTGATCATAAAGCAACTGAGGATATTAAAGAAACCCACCAAATCTGCTAACCCTTTAATGGTTTCCAATGACACATTTCTGGGTGAGTAAGTACACAAAACTCAAGATGTACAAATTTAAAAAAAAAACCATTTTGTTTTACTTCCTGGAATGACAGCAATTCAGATACATATTAACAGAGTTGGAAGGGACCTTGTAGGTCATATAGTCCAACTCCTGCCCCCCAGCAGACCCTACATCATTCCTGACAAATGGCAGTCCAGTCTCTTCTTGAAAACTTCCAGTGATGAAGCTCCCACAACTTCTGAAAGAAAGCTGTTCCATTAGTTGATTGCTCTCACTGTCAGAAATTTTTTCTTATTTCCAGGTTGAATCTCTCCTTGTTCAGTTTCCAACTTTCCATCCATTATTCCTTGTCTGGACTTCAGGTGCTTTGGAAAATAGCTTGACCTTCCTCTCTGTGGCAGCCCTTCAAATATTGGAACACTGCTATCATGTCTCCCCTAGTCCTTCTCTTCATTAGACTAGCCATGCCCACTTTAGGTAACCATTCATTGTATGTTTTAGTGTCCAGTCCCCTAATAATCATGGTTGCTCTTCTCTGTACTTTTTCTAGAGTCTCAACATCTTTTTTATAGTGTGGTGGCCAATAAATGCAGTATTCTAGGTGTGGGCTTAATAAGACTTTATAGAGTGATATTAGTACCTCACTTGAACTTGATTGTATCCCTCTGTTAATGCAATTTTAGGATTGCATTGGGTTTTTTGGCTGCCGCTGCACGCTGTTGACTCATATTTAATTGGTTGTCCACTAAGACTCCAAGATCCCTCTCACAGTTACTGCTATTGAGCTTGGTTTCATCCAGTCTATCTGGAGATCTCCCGAATGCCTTATTTAACCTGTAAAAAACACATCTTGTTTCTAATAGTACCAAGCGGTACACCAGGTTCTTCTTTTCTCTGATTCTGCCCATGTGACCATGCAATCTCACACTGGGTTAACAATCTTAAACCTTGATTTTAAAACCCTTATTTATTAAAGCCTAAAGATTTGTTGGCACATAATATTGAGCTATAACGATAGAAGCAGCTGACACAGAAACAAGCAAACCAATTATGAATTAGCAACCCTTTTACTCATGTCAACATTCAATGTTAAAAGTTTTCATAGCATTTCAGGGCACCAACTTGGCTAATAGTGTTTACTATTCTGTCTCTAGAGCTCTTTCTCAAAACACAAATGGTCAGGCTGAAATTACTGCACTTGGGTATGTTAAGCACAGTTCTAGTTCTCTGGAGAAGGTTCTGATAATGGAAAAGGTGGAAGGAAATTATGACTAGCATCAAAATGGTCGGACTTGATTACAGCACAATGCGTGCATCTAAAGAACTTGGTTGAGAAGAGATTATCATGAGCAAAATGTATCTCTGTGGTAAATAAGAATTACCGTATATACTTGAGTATAAGTCAACCCGAATATAAGCCGAGGCACCTAATTTAACCACAAAAAACTGGGAAAACTTATTGACTCGAGTATAAGTCGAGGGTGGGAAATGCAGCAGCTACTGGTAAATTTCAAAAATAAAAATAGATGCCAATAAAAACTTTCACTAGGACAGTTGAGAATAAGTTTGATGTTCACAATTTCCTCTTTGAAAGAGACCAGTAAATAGGGAACAAGAAGATGAAGAAAAAGAAGTGTGTTTTTTCACACTTTTCACACTGAAGTGAACAAAAATGGCATCATAGGAACAAGCTTATTCTCAGTCCAAAGGTTTGTTTCTGATTTCTTCCCTGATTTAAGGGAAATTTGAGAAACGATCTCACTATCATGAAAGGTTTGATTGATTCACTAACCCAAAAGATGATGATGATGACAGTGGTAGGCAGGAGTCACTCTCTCCCTTGCAAGAAAAAACCAAGAGCCGTTCTTATGATCTCTCTCTCTCTCTCTCCCCCTCCTCCCCCTCCTCCCAAGTGGACTGAAAGCAGCTGGAGCTGAGGAAATGAAGCTGAGTGGAGTGACCTCAGCTCGCATTGCTTTCTCAGCCTAGAGCTCAGAAAAGCCTCCCCCTCCTCCTCCCCCTCCTCCCCCTCCTCCCGAGTGGACTGAAAGCAGCTGGAGCTGAGGAAATGAAACTGAGTGGAGCGACCTAGGCTCGCGTTGCTTTTTCAGCCTAGAGCTCAGAAAAGCCTCCCCCTCCTCCCCCTCCTCCCGAGTGGACTGAAAGCAGCTGGAGCTGAGGAAATGAAACTGAGTGGAGCGACCTAGGCTCGCGTTGCTTTTTCAGCCTAGAGCTCAGAAAAGCCTCCCCCTCCTCCTCCCCCTCCTCCCCCTCCTCCCGAGTGGACTGAAAGCAGCTGGAGCTGAGGAAATGAAACTGAGTGGAGCGACCTAGGCTCGCGTTGCTTTTTCAGCCTAGAGCTCAGAAAAGCCTCCCCCTCCCATGCTTAAAAGTTGGAAAGGAAACACGGAAGCAGGGAAGCGGCTGCCCAGCTTCGGAGCTCCACACCATTTTTTTTTCAGAGGGGAATCTGACTCGAGTATAAGCCGAGGGGGTTTTTTTCAGCACAAAAAATGTGCTGAAAAACTCGGCTTATACTCGAGTATATACGGTAACCCCATCTTGATAGCACATAATCAATAAGTCAATCAGTCAGTTTCTAGAGCCAGTTAGAGGATGGCCCTTACACAGCCTCAAATTTAGGCTCTTGCTGTTCATTTTTTAAATTAAAATTTTAAATTATATTTCATTTGGTTTTCTATTTTTGGTATTTCTATTTTTTTTTATTATCGGTAGGTATCTCAAAAACTTAAAAGCACTTTCAACCTTTCATCACTTACCTTTCTAAAATGTCATCACTTACTGTTAGGAATGTAAGTCACCTAACAGTTGGGTTGGAAAATATATAAATCAGGATAGACATTTTAATACTGTCTCTTTAAGGGAATGCTAAAATTGTAATTGGGTGTGGTTCCTCAAACAGCCATAAGATGGAGTCAGAAACCTGGGTTATGCTGTTCTCTTGTTGCTGAGAGTGTTGCGGTTCCTACATTTTTCCCTATTGACTGATCATAGTTCTTCTTGGATTTGACGTAAGTCTGTTACTGAACTGTTTTTAATACTGGACTTTGTTATTGGATTATCCCCGGATTGAAAACTGACTGCTTTAACTGTGAATGACTTGGACTGTGTTTGGACTTTGCTTAACCATTTACTGGAAGTAAAACCTACATTTTACTATACAGTGTAGCTGTGTGCTGTTTGTGTGTTATTCTTCACCACTCTCATTACGTCTCCCTGTGTGCGCTCATTCTCCTAACGGGGAAGTACCTCAACACTTACCGCTCTAAAATGTAGTGTAAACAAACAGCCCAGACATTTCATAGCAAGGAGGGGGCTTTACTGTTTCAATTCAAAAATTGAATTGACTACAGGCTATTGTGTTGGGGACTATGTGCTAAAGCAGGGGTGTCAAACTCACATCATGGCAGCATCACATGATGTATCGGGACTTTTTTTTCCCCTTCGCTAAACCAGGAGTGGGAATGGCCAGCACATGACACATCTGGTTCACGGGCTGGGAGTTTGACAGCCCTGAGCTAAAAGAAAATATAAGAAAATAAGGAACAATATATCAGTTTGGGCTAGTGGTTAAGACAATAGATTAGATACCAGGAGATGGTAAGTTTTAGTCCCTTAGGCATGAAAGCTAGCTGGGTGATTCTGGGCCAGTCATTCTCTCAGCCCAACCCACCTCAGAGAGTTGTTGTGGGGAAAAAAAGTGGTGAAAGGAGCATTAGGTATGTTCACTGCCTTGAGTTGTTTATAAAATAATAAAGGTAGAATAACCTTTTAAATTGCTGATTCAGAAACCTTTCCAAAAACTCAGGCTTGACAGCATTTGGCCAGGGATGACCACAGGGTATGGTTTAAAAAAGTCAAGATTCTACCACAGTGATACAATCAAACCTCTACCTATTTTTATAAAAATATGTAACATAAGTAACTCTGGAATTTTGATCACATCATTTTGGACATCATCTTAACTTTTATTTTACCATAGCCTGCAAACACCACTGATTTAGGCTGTACTTACTACATCACATAAATGTTTATTTAATGCTATGAATATAAGTATACTTATTCATTTGAAGCATTGATTTAACTGTACCATGGGTATTCAGTGTAATCATATCTACCTATGAGGTTCTTACAGAGATGATGAATAAGAGGAAGACAAAAAGAAAGTCTAGGATTACTTTGGACTTATGAAGAGCCAAAATGATGGAGGCACAGGAGAAAGTGAAGAGCATTTGAGAGGGTGCAGACGTGTCTTTCTGCTGCTTTTCCTGCTTAATTAAAAAGATGACAAATGAAACACAAATGTTCTGATTAACAGACTTAGCTGAGGGAAATGATGTGAACTAAATCTAGCCTTTCAGTTTGGAGGTCATTCCTTTACACAAAATAGACTTGAACATCATCCAGGGACATTAGCTCACTTTGGCCAGTGGCCAATCTGGAGGCACAGCATTTGAGTTGGCTGCACCTTGCCTGCACTCTAGTGTGTCCCCTTTTTCTTTAGACAGCATTATATCCATTAGGGATTAACATAGACTTAATGTACACAATGAGCTATATCCTGCCTCTCTTTTACTTTATCTCTAGCTTAGGGAAGCCAAGGTCAAGGACATTCTGGGCCTTAATTTTAGCTAGATATGTGAGGGCAATGAGAAGCTTTCTTTTGTTTTCTTTTAAATCCTTAAGGCATCCGAACTGTGCCAGGCTGGCAGACTGATTACATTGCAATATTTTTCTTGTGGTCCCAAGAAGAAACCAGGGCATTCTCACCTGCTGATGAAGATGTCCATGTTTGCATTAGCAATTTGCTTAGAGTGCTTTCTTATTTTGTTCTAGATGTTTTGTTTACTATCATTAGCCACTTCCTCAGTTTTGAGCTTTAATTTGACTTCTTCCATTTTAGAAAAAATATCACATGATATCAAAGGTCATATAAGGTATCATTTTAAAATATCTATAGCTGTATTTGTGCAAATAAAAACATTTCTACATACAGTAGATCTAAGAAAAACAGACTAAATAGACAGAGCTGTCAAACTTACAGTCCACAGTCTGGATGCGTTACGCGCTGGCCATGCCCGGTTTAGTGAAGGGGGAAAAAATCATGATACGTCACGTGACGATGCGAATTTGACACTCCTGAAATAGAGAATAGAAGAAAAGAGGTGTCATATGTATGAGAAACCTTATTTTTGAAATATAAAGAAGAACACTGAAAGTACCTGTAGACATTGAGTAGCTTTGTGTGTGTGTGTGTGTGAGAGAGAGAGAGAGAGAGAGAGAGATTTGAAAGGACACAGAAGTTTCACAAGGGGTAGAAACAGTGTTAAAAGTTTAATGATGATGTGATATGGATACTATATAAGAAGTGAGTAAATAAATATTATATTTTATTTAGTTGATTATTTTATTTGATTTTATTAATTTATAAATAATTCAAGGAAGCAAATATACCATCTAATCCTCCTAATTCCTTCACAACATCCCTGTGAGGTGGATTGAGTTGAGAGAGAGTGTGATTAGTCCAAAATCACCCAACTGACTTTCATGCCTAAAATAGGACTAGAACTCAGCATTTCCTTGTTGTGGAAATAACTTACAAGGCAGAAATGTAACAGAAATATAATGATATAATCCAGTCTAGTTCAATAGTAGCAGACTTTTGTCAAGGAATTGCATAGCAGCTGTCCAAATGAAGTTGGAGACACTGAAACAAACTTGTAGTGATATATATATACACACACATACACATAAGAGGTATTACAGACAAAATCAGTAAGATACTACACAAGCATCACATCAAGACTGCCTTCAAAACAGATAGAAAAATAGCTGCCATCCTTAGAAACCCCAAAGATAAAATTGACCTGGAAAACCAAGGCATATATGAAGTCCCCTGTGCATCATGCCCTGCCACATATATTGCACAGACCAATAGAAGAATAAGTACCCGCCTGGATGAACACAAAAATGCAGTTAAAAAGCTGGAACACACTTTCTCACGAGTCCAACACATGAAAGCCAAAGGTCATAGCATCAACTTCAATGGCACCAAAACCCTAGCCACTATAGAAAACCCCAGCCACAGAATTATTAGAGAAGCCATAGAGATTGAAAAAAGACCTGAAAGCATGAATAGAAGAGATGATTCCACCAGACTGTCAATCATTTGGAAGCCTGCACTCACAAACAAAAAAATCTCCACACCACAAGCCAGGCAAACACCTGGGCACAAACAGATCCCCCCTGATACCTCCAGCCCAAACACACCCCAACCAGGCACCCAGATGAAACCTAGCTTCCTAATAAATGATAGCCGTCCATTTACTCGGAGCCAAGCTGCACTAAAAGCCTCCAATACAGGAACACAATGTTGCCAGCCAATCAAGACAAAAAAAGCCACAAAACAGACAGAAGATATTAGAAACACCAATCAAGCAGAACACAGCAAACTCCAAGACCAATAAACAGACCAAGATTCCCAACCAATCAGGATGAAGAAAAAACCATTCTGGCACAGCAGTAGGCTAGCCCCAAATTTAAAATTGAAACAACTGTAAAAGTCTGACTCACAGATGAACACAATATAGAAGCCTGATGATGGCAGATGAGATTCTGCCGAAACGTTGCTGCAACTTTAAAAGCACAACTATAATGACGTGGGAAAATACCCAAACAAAGCTGAATACCATACATGAAAGTACCCGCGAAAACTTAGCAGACAAGATAGTCAGGAATGCAAGAACATCACCAGGTCAATCAAACAGGATACAGCACACAGAAGGAAAAGGCGGCGGGGGGGGGGGAAACTTCCCCTTTACACCTCAGTAAGATAGTACATATAGATAGTAAGTACTATGCCACGATAGTAAGATGAAAGAGATGAAGAAAGTAAAAGCAGCTATAGAAAGACTCCAACTATCAAGCCATTTGGATTTTAGAGATCAAAATGGCTATTGAAAAGTCGATGAATTATTTAAGAATGGAGTGTTAAGTCAATTGCTGTGTTTTATAATTCTAGCAACAGCTAATCTCAGGACTGTCGTCAGACTGTAATATCAGTGGATAAATGCCCGTGGTGCCATTCCCTGAAGCAGCCTATTAACAAACAGCAAGCCTCACTTGGCCATGCTGATTTCCTTCTTCTGTCACTGACCACCAGCTTTGAATAAACAGCTCTGAGAAGTAACTTGACTCTTTCCCTGACTGGGCTCAAAAGAGCAGCAGTGAAAAAGAAGGGGGCCCACACAGGGATGTGGCCCATTGGAAGTATCTTGCTCAACGCTCCCTCCCAAACCTGAATCCAAATAGCAAGGCATTTAAGTACTTCACTTGCATCTATCATCATTTTATCAATTGGCAAATGTTGGCATTATTACTACTGTGATTACTATTGTTATTGAAGGACTTCAACCCCACGATTTATTCCAATTCACGGATTAATTTTCTACTGGACTATTTTGTACAATTGAAAGCAACAAGCTCCTCCAACAACTTACTAATATCCCCCTCTGGGAAGGGGATGGAATTCGGCCTTCATATAGCTTTACTGTTTTCATAGGATGTATGAACATGGCTGCAGGCCTCTAAGCAGCTTTAGCACATAACTAATAACAGGATCCTCAGAAACAAGTATCAGGTGCCACCAGAAAACAGAGCTGGGGAATCAAACATTTCTTACCACCTAGATGCCAAGTACAAGGATGAGGCACTGACCTAGGATAGAACTCAAAATGACTGTTTGTTAAAATTAGTGCTGGTATTTAAAGGCATCTCAACAGGTGCCTCAGTTGCCATTGGATCCTCCCTTGCTGGATAAAGAGCTCTGCGAAATCCTTTTGTACAATGCTGACTCTCCTGGGGGACACTTTTAAAAGCCTTTATCTAAAATACCTTAAATGTTTCATTTTAGAACAATTTTTAACCTAACTCTTTTCAAGCAAAAGAATTCTTATCTGCAGATTCAGGAATTCTGCATGGTTTGAAAATCCCTGCCACTGACGTAGGAGGATTTATAGATTTAGTGCAAATTGCTTTCTCCACTGTCCAGATTAAACACTGTGGGATGCTGCTTTTTCCCCTCCTACCAGTAAACATCCTCCCAATAACTGAAAGACGGATCATGTTTTAAAAAGATAAAACAAACCTTCATTTTGCTTTCTTCTTCTTTTATTTTGTGGAATAATTCTGGATGCAAGAACAACAGCTACCCTGTTGACGATTTATAAAATGCAATCAAGCATCTTCTTGCTGTTTTGTGGATGGGTTTTATTTGGAGAATGCAAAGCTAATGGAAAAGAAATCTATGAAGTCTATAAAAAGGGCAGGTGAGTGAAACCCCAAAGATGAAAAGTGATGCAGTTTTCAAGAGAATATACAGCCCAGATTTAAGACAGCCAAACATCCATCTCTTATTTGTACTAAAAATATTTCTTGTAAAAATATGTCCCTTTTTGATGTGATGAGTTTATAATCAACACACTAAATAAATATAAATCAGTTTAATTTCACATGCAGATAATGGGGAAGGAAATCAGGAGAGATTATTTGATAGCAACCGATAAACCATTTAATTTGATACAATTAGAATAATTAGACTAAATGAGAAAGTAATGCACCTTCTTTTCTCTCAGTTTAATATTTTGGCTATATTTTTCAATCCATTCACACTTGCACCAAGTAAAAATGTCTCTTGCATCAAATATCCCTGATAGTTTCTTCCATACATTTTATTTTCTGTGTATAAATTTATTACAATTATTTAACATCTTCATTATCATAGAACATACTAAATTATTACATAATTTAAATTTAAAAAAACTTGAACAAATTACTTCTATATTCCTGATCTAGATATGTTTTTTCTACCAAGGACATATAGTTTCTCCGAGTTTTTAATGTCAATATGGTGATGTTGAAGATCTTAGTAAAAACCAAGGGTTTCTTTTTTGCATGAGTTCAGTATGTCAAATTTGTACTTTTATACATTGATTCATAATATTATCACTTTTAACAAAAATATAACCTAAGAAATATAGTAAATAAGGTTGGGCTTATTACAAGTCAAACTCTACTGCATATAGAATTTGGACCATCTTTATGTACTATAAGGTGTCCATTATACTTGGAAATTATTTAACTAAAAAGACATTTACTGTGAATTTCCCAATGTAGTATTTTTCCTCCAAATGATTTAGGAAGATCAACATTTTCTTAGCACAAATAAATTAAGCATAGTAAATGTATAAGCATTGATTGGTTGAATTTTTAGATAAATTAAATTCAGGAAGTTTCAGAAAGATAACTCCCATTCTCCTTCCTGTCCTCCCAGCATTTTGCATCCAACACAGACTCCCTGAAGAATTCTAGTTAAAGGGAACAAGGAATAAGCTTCCTGCCATGTAAGATGGCACCAAGGGGAGGTTGTCGAAGTTCCTGATTATTTTATTTTCCTCAGTTAATTAAAAATAGGAATCAGTAGAGGGTTTCCTTCTGAAATTTGAGGAATTTGAAGAAACATTATTTTTTGAAGTAGAATTCAACATGAAATTTTATTTGAAAGAAATATACCCCCCAACTGACTTTGGAAACTATTCACATTGTCCTAAAACAGCTTCTTCCAACTTAGTATAATATAATATCCAGGTGTATTATACCAAAAAAAAAAAAGGTGCTGGTTGGGAATTCTGTGAAGTGTCATATGTCCTATCTTGGAGACGCCAGGTTGGGACACGTCTGTCTGGAGAGTACTGCCTGCCAAATCAAGTTCTTAAAAGCAAAATTAAACTGAAAAGGATGGTAAAGCAGCTGGCAAAATAAGTCCTTTGGCATCTTTATCACTTAATTTTTAAGCTGTTCATGAAAATGCTGATGGAAATAGCAAGGCCAATTTAAGGGGACTGCAATGTATGTAGCTGTAGGCTGAGGAGCAGCAGGTTGAAGTAAGTTATAGGCACCTTCAGATACACACATGCCTTGCTGTGTCCATCATTATGTAGCTGAGATCAGAGTGTTTACCTGAGGCCAATGATGTTTTCAAGCAGGCCACCCGATTTATTAGCTAATGCAGCTCCATATTAGGCAAGAAATATATCAATCTAAGAAGGTTTTCAGGGAACCAAGTCTTGTTACAGAATAATACTGCTCTATGTTGGACAATGAGGTCATTCTCCTAAGATGGATTTCGTATAGTGTGGGGACATATAATGTATATTTTTCTTCAAGACACATATTCAATTTTTAGTTCAGATTCTGTGAATATTCCACTTTAAACGTTTCAGAGTCTCAGTTTGCAGGAATTCTTGTGTAATATTAATTTGGGTTGGGTGGGGGGAAGAGTTCCAAAACTTGTGTTACATTGGGCCTCCATATTTTTTAAACTAGCCCTGGCAATAGTGTAATAGATGCCTTCATTGTTAGCATTGTTTTATCACCGAGAATAAACATTTATTTCTATTTAAAACCTCATATCCAGCAAAAGTGAAGCTCTCAGGGGTGCAGAAATGCCAATAGTTTGATGCCTAAAAATCAGGGTCAGAAAGTAGCCATCAACTTCACCTCCAGAAAATTCATCTCTAAGAATGGACAAAACACGCCAGGATGTTTGGATTGGCCATTCTATGGAAACACACTGTTTGGGGACGGATGACCTTGTTTTGTGCTCAGTTTATATTCTCATATGGGCTTTCATAGCATCACCCAATTAGTGATGCTGTATCAGTGTTTCTCTACTTTGGCAATTTAAAAACATCTGGACTTCCAAGCTGGTAGAGGAATTCTGGGAGTTAAAAGTCCTCAGCTCTTAAAGTTGCCAAGGTTGAGAAACACTTCTCTAAATTATTAATACAGAGAGGTTGTGATGGTTAGAGTATGGTCTAGTAATGTATAAATGGTATCTGGATTCAAGAAGCAGAGATTTTTTTATATTTTAGGTCCCTAATCTCCTTTGTTCCTAAGCCTCCATTGGTCAATGCTTGTTCAGAATCATTGCAAGACTGCTTACCTCCCAAGACTGGATCTCTGTCCACATGGCCAGTGACTCATTTCAGCTATTGACACAAATACATTTAAGCCAGGGGTGGATCCTTCAGCTATGCCTCTAAAGTTTTCTTCTGCACAGGATGCCTCAATGGCTGTTTGTCTCTTAGCACCGTTTATGAAGGTTGCAGAGGGAGGCAAATTAAAAGGGAGAGAAAGGAATGGGGAAAGATGAAAGTACTTTAGAACATGGAGGCAAAGAGCCTTACCTGTCTCGACTAATCTTCCCTTGTTAGTTATAATCTTACTTTCTTATTGGTGTAGAACATTCTTTCAACCTGCATTGTGCAAGCTGCATTTCAAAAGAGGATTCACATGTAACTGGACTTTATTGGAACTGCATACTGACACTGACTAGCTTATCTTTTGTCCTTAAAATCACTTTCATACTAAGATTTAATGAGATTTTGTGTCACTGTAAGGCAGAATATAAATGTACAGTATTTCTCCTCCTCCTCATCTTCTGAAGTATGGATAAGCTTACAAGTCCTGAATCCTCTCTTGAAACAAGCAAGCACACCAGAAAGCTTTCACTTAGTATTAATTTGCCCTTTTCAGGCAAAACTATGAGCTGGCTTTAGTGCAAACCATGATTAAACCATGGTTTAAGATTGGTTGGATATCTCCCTCTCCCATGCTGTGAACCATATTTTCCAAACTGGGTGAAACTGGAAATTATAGTTAATTGTAGGTTCCTTATTAAGCCAAGATCTTAGAGCAACATATAATTGACCTTCTGTGAGCTCTGAAGTTAAGAAAGATCAGTCTGATTAATACCTAGAATGGAGACCGCTAAGATATTTCTGGATGATAGACTAGATTAGGAAAGTAGGGAAAAATCCAAGAAGCAAAGGCAAAACATTTTTATTTTGTTGCCCAGAGAAAGTCATGAATGAATCAGTACTTTCATGTTTTATTTTCGTCAGGGGGAAATTATTATCCCAGCAGACACTTATAAATTACATAACATAAATTTTATCTTCAACTGGCATTTTAAAATACCTAAAAATGTGGGGTCCTTGGTGCTCTCTTGGATGGAGCTTGGATGTTTTCTTGCAAATGTTTCATTACCCAAACTAGGTAACAGCATCAGTGCTAGCAAGGAGTGGGCTTTGCTCTCATTTTATATCCAAATAAGCTAATAGTAAACAGCCCAACAAAACAACTTCCAAGACCACTCCCAACAACACCAACAGGACAAATCACTAGAAAATGAGATCACTCCCATTAGCACTGCTCATGTTATCTAGTTCGGGTAATAAAATGTCTGCAAGAAAACAATCAAGCTGAGAGAGCAACGAGGACCCCTCATTTCAACCCTGAGCTACAAGTATTCTTTATGGGGTATAAACATGTATACCCCCTGTAAGCAGATTCAGACATTTAGCATAACCAACATAATTTTTAGCCTTCATTTTCTAGCAGAGCTTCTCAAATTCCGAGTCAGAATCAGAGCTACTTTCGACTGGATGATTTTGTCATGGGAAAACTGCAAGTGAGCCTGTTATAAAAGTGAGTTAAGAGCTTGACACAAGCTGCTGAAATAATAACTTTGAGACTGAAGTTTGTTTCTTTCCTTGTTCCCTATGAGCAGGGTGACCAAGTTTGCCAAAGAGAGGAAACTGAGGGATGGGATGGGATACTGAGGGGTGAGTGGGAGGGGAAGAACAAAGTTTCCTGCTGCCACAAAGCACATACACTTCTTTCCTCTGCTGCCATGGGAATCCTACTATGACCCAGATTTAATCTATTTATATATCTCTCATTTTATTATCTGTTTTCATCCTCCCCTTCACATCCAGCTGTCATTTCTACTAAACTACTATTGTCTAAGCCCTTTGGTTTTCATACCATGAGCTCAATAATTTATCATAAGCAATGGAAGAATGAATACCTATGATCGTTTCTTTCTTGCTGCCTTGTTATTCTCTTCCTTCCCCAAACATCCTTGGCATTTTGCATCGACTGATTATTTTCCTCTTGAAATGGCCCTCGCTATGGGACGTAGAGAATGAAGTTTTTTAGGCCCTTACTCCTTGAGGGATGGGTTGGAGGTCACCCTCCAAAACGAAAACAGGGAATCAAAATGAATGGGGCTGGCAGTAAAATAAAATATTATTTACTGTTTTAAAACCAATGCAATGGATTTGATGTGATAAACCAAATATTGCTGACTTCATAATGAAATGTAGGATATGCAATCCAGTGATGAGGAAGATTTGGGTTTGTATCTTCTCTTCCATGATCAAGCAGAGGAGTATGAAAAGAGGATCGAGTTTTCACCAAACCCCTGCCTCTCTGCAACTGGCACTTTCTGCAGTCTTAAGATTCTCTCAATTCCCCACATGAGATTTTTAGAGGATCCAAGAAGTGGATCCTCAAAAGTCACCTCCATCTTCCACCAGCAAGTTGCTTCAAGGGAATAACTGAACGATATTATCAGGGGAAAAACTTGATTATGAGCACAGTTGGTGCACTTAATAACAATTGAACAGACAGCATCAGGGATGGGCTTCAAAATTTCAGGAAAGGGTTCCCTGCCTGACTGCTGGGTGGGTGTGGTCATAGTGGGCGTGGCCTAGGTGGCCTCCTGTACCACGGGAGGGGTGTTTTTGCCCTCTCCAAGCTCCGGAGGCTTTCCTTGAGCCTCCAGGAGGGTGAAAATGGCCTCCCCAGGCTCTGGAAGCTCTCTGGAAACCGGAAACAGGAGGCCCATTTTTCACCTTCCCTGAGCCCCCACATGTGCGCTGAACTTACCTGCATCTAAAATGGGCCGTGTGGGGACTCCTGGGAGGGGCGGGAGGGGTAGTTGGGGCCATCCAGGAGTGAGATTTGGGGGTTCTCCAAACTGCACTGAATCTTAGCTAGGGGCTCTCCTGAACCCCTGCAAACCCCCAGCAGCACATCCCTGGACAGGACACCTTTAAAAAAAATCTCACTTTAGAATTTGAAGCATAGCAAACTTAGAGCACTTATATTAATCACATTGCAATGAGGGTCAATCAACAAGCCGTCAAAACGGATGGCTTGAGGCCGATTATTAGTCAATAATAGTAATATCTCCATTATACCTTTATATTTATTATACCTCCATTTTTCAACTTTGCCTTTTATACCTTAAAACCACAAATCATGTGACTTTTGAGATCTATCTGTTGCGTCCGGTGCAGCAAGGAGACCAGGACTCAGTGACTTGGTTCAGTTCATTTATTGGTCCCGAGAACGGCTCAGGTTCCGAGGGAAAAACTTCGCCTTTTTATTCTCAAGCCGCGGCGGCCGCGGCCAATGGCACCACTTTGAATCTCCCGCGATTAGTTTCCACCAATCGCGGGAGATCCCTAGCGGGCCAATCAGGGCGGCTCGCTCGACCAATCAGATCCCTGTGCGCTTTGACCAATCACAGCGTGGCGTTTACGAGAATGCAAATGACCGTACAGAACACCCCTCCCCTCTTGGTTTGGTCCTACGTGACGTAGTGCCGTAAGTAGGCGGGGCTCCGTACTTGCCCACTGGACCTGCGCAGGTCAGTCGTTGTCTGGCTCCCGGCCGGTTCGGTCGGGTTTTCTGTTGCTCTCGGCTTCGTTGATGGAATCGCCTGGAAGGTGTCGCCGGGCCTCTTGTCACAGCTCCCTCCCGGTCTACCCAGGTTGGTTGAGCTACAGTTTCCACCGCTCCCGCTTGGTCTTTCTGGGCTGGTTGAGCTGGCCTGGCTGCTTCTCCCTGGTGAGGCTTTGAGCGGGCTGCTTGCCAGTGAGTATGGCTGGTTCCTTTCTATTTGGTTTTGGTTTCCAGGGTATTCCCTCCCCTCTTGGCTTGTATTAAGGGGGTTGTCTGTGTTTGGTTGCATGTCAGTTGTGTTTCCCGTGATTGCTCTCGATCTTAGTTGGTCGATGTGGCGTTTCCAGGCTCATCCGTTGGTTGTTTGCAGCCGGTACAAGCGGGGGCCTGTCAGTTGGGTTATGGTTGCTGGTACCCACAGTGGGTCTCCGGTTAGGTTCTTTGCGTAGACAGCATCGCCTGGTGCAAAGGACCGGTGCTCGCTAGAGGAGTTGGGGGGGATCTCTCCGGGTTGTATGTGGGATGCAACCTGTCTAGTGGGGACCTTATTTTCCTCCCCATTAGTAGCTCTGCTGGGCTTTTGTTCATTGTTGTGTTCAGGGTTATATGCTGCATGAAGAGCATTTTATTTATTTTTTCCTGGATTTCCCCGTGTTTGATTTTTTGGATAGTTTTTTTTGTAAATTGAACCATCCGTTTCGCCCTCCCATTCACCGCCGGATGTGCCGGAGCTGTCAATGCGTGTCTTATGCCCCATTCTGCTAGGAATTTTTCAAATTCTAGCGAGGTGAATTGGGGCCTGTTGTCCGACACGATGACATCTGGGAAGCTGTTGGTTGCGAATAGCTTGCTAAGTTCCTTGGTCACGGCCTCCGTGGTGGTGGTTTTCATGTTGCTTACCTCCAACCAGTTAGAGTAAGTATCTACCGTTATGAGGAATGTGTGTCCCTTAGTGGGCCCGGCAAAGTCTATGTGGATCCTGGACCATGGTCCCCTGGGGGTTTCCCATTCCAGGATCGGTGCCGCGGGAAGGCTCGGTCTGGTTTCTTGGCAGCGTTCACATCTTGTCACCCAGGCCTCGATTTGTTTGTCCATCCCTGGCCACCAAGCGTAACTTCTGGCCAGGGCTTTCATTCTAACTATGCCTGGGTGCCCCTCATGTAACAACCCCAATACCTTCCCTTGTAGTTTTTCCGGAATCACAACCCTATCCCCCCACAGTGCACACCCTTTTTGTAGCGAGAGTTTTGTTTGCTGGTTCCGGAATGTCTTGAATGCTTCATCGTCGTCTTTTTCTGGCCACCCTTTTTCTACCCAATGTAACACCCGCGCCAGACGTTTGTCTTTATTAGTTTCTCGGGCAATGTCTGACGCAGTTATGGGTAGATCGGGCAGAGTCTCTATGCTGAGGGTGCTCATTGTGGGTGCTGGGTCGGTGTCTAAGTTGGGTAACGGCGAGCGGCTCAAATCGTCTGCGTGGGTGATAGTCTTACCGGGTTGGTATGTGAGCCGGTAGCTGTAGGCAGCAAGGAATTTGGAGCACCTTGTCATTCTGGGAGATAGATGTTCGGGGTGGCCGGTTCCCTGCCCGGATGCCCAGCAGCGGCTTGTGGTCCGTGATAATGGTGAACGTGCAGCCGTAGAGGTAATCATGGAACCTCTTCACTGCTGCGACGATGGCCAGGGCCTCCTTGTCCAGCTGGCTATAGTTCCTCTCTGGTTTGGTGAGTGTCCTCGAGAAGAAAGCGATGGGTGCTTCTCTTCCATCCGGGAGTGTGTGGCTGAGGACGGCGCCGACGCCAAAGGGTGAGGCGTCGCATGTGACAGCAAGTTGTAGGGTCTCATTGTATTGGATGAGGATGGCATCCAAGGTGAGCAGGTCTTTGGTTTTCCTGAAGGCGGCTTCCTCGTGCTTCCCCCAAGTCCAGGTGGCCGCCTTGTCCAAGAGCCTATGCAAAGGCTCCGCCGCGGTCGCCTTTTGGGGCAGGAAAACATTGTAAAAATTAAGCAGTCCCAGAAATGCCTGCAGTTCAGTTTTATTCCTGGGCGTGGGGGCCTCCTTAATGGCTCTGATTTTGTTTGCAGTTGGGTGGATGCCGTGCCAGTCTAGGAGGTATCCTAGGAACTCGACTCGCTCTGTGTAAAGCTGGCATTTCTCTCTCTTCACTTTTAGCCCAGTTTCCTTGAATTTAGTTAGCACCTCTCTTAGACGACCCTCTAGTTCTAGCTGGTTGGTTGCCGACACCAGCACGTCGTCAAAGTAGGGCACCACCCCCTTAATTCCTTGCAAAAGTCTCTCCATGAGGCTCTGGAAAATCCAAGGCACCACACTGACTCCAAACTGGAGTCGGTTACAGCAAATCGCTCCCCAGTGGGTGACTATGGTTTGCGCCTCGGCGGTTTCTGCGTCGACCGGCAGCTGTTGGTATGCTTGTGCCAGGTCGAGCTTCGCAAAAACCTTGCCCCCCCCAGTGAGTGTAGAAGGTGCTGCACTACTGGGACGCTTTGTTGTAAGGCACAATTTAGGGTGGCCTTATGGTCCCCTCAGATTCTTACCGACCCATCGGGCTTGACTGGGGTGACTATTGGGGTCTCCCACCGGGCGTGGTCGATTGGTTGTAGGACCCCTTGCTTGACGAGCTTGTCAATTTGCTCGTCTATTTTTGGCCTGAGTGCAAAGGGTACCCACCTTGGTTTTAGGGGGAATGTTGGGGTCTAGGCTGAAGGAGATGGGGGGCCCTCGGTACTTGCCTAGGGTGCCGTCGAACACTTCCTGGAAGTCCCGTGCCAGTTGCTGTTCCTAATTGGTCTCGGCGGTGTGGTTGATGCCCGTGACTTCAATGCTGAGCGTTGCGAACCATTGCAGTCCCAAAAGGCTGGGTCAGTCTCGGTCCACAATTGTCAGGAGAAGCTTTGCGGTGCGGCCCTTGAATGTTACCTGGAATTGTCCGGTTCTGACTACCAGGATGCGGTTTCCTTGGTAGTCCTTGATTATTAGTCCCTGGTTCTCCAGTCCCTTCTTGTGGATGGTAGGCACCAAGCGCTTAATTTCTTGCCAGGCGACCATGGAGAGGTAGGACCCAGAGTCCACCTCCATTTTGCATGGCTCGCCTTCGATGCCTACCTCCACGTAGACTTTTCGGGCATCGTGGCTGATGATGACCATCTGGTGGGTTTCCTCCCTCCGTCGGGTCTCGCCACCTCGTCGGTTCCGTCCGCTCCGGTCCCATCGGCTGTCGGCTTGGCGATCTCTGGCTCTGGGGGGTGTGCTGTCCCGTCTCCGCTCGCTGTGGTCCTGTCGTCTGGGGCTGTAGGCCTTCCTCAATCGGCAGACTCGGGCGATGTGACCCTTTTTGTCGCAGTGCCAGCAGACTGCATCGAGAAAACGGCATTCTGCTCGAGGGTGGTCACCCCCACACCTGGCACATGCGGTCCCCGACTTACGACCCCGCCAATTTCGCTGGTCACGTCACGTCTGGAGCCAGTGGATCTCCTCCTCCTCGTCCATGGTGTCGGAGGCGGAGTGGAATTCGCCATGATGAGTGGTGGTCTCGCGATGACTTGCTTCTGGTTGGGCCTCAGTCACCCGTCCTGGGTCGGCGGTCCCGGTGTCGGGTCTCCGCATGCGGTTCGCTGATTTCCGGGTTGCCTCGGCTGCAGTGGCTTCAGCGATGGCATTGTCAAGGGTGATGTCTCCCTTGGCCATCAGTCGGCTCTGTAGGACTGGGTCTCAGAGTCTGAGTACGACGCGGTCTCGTAAAGCTCGTCCATGTCCGAGAACGTGCACATGCCCCCTAGGCTTCATAGCTCAGCCACAAAATCACTGATGCTCTCACCCGCTCTCTGGTCCCGCCGGTAGAAGTCGTGCCGCCTGATTAGGGTGGGCACGGCGGGGGCATAGTGGTTCCAGAGCAATGGTTCGAGGTCAGCCCAGTCCATCTCCTTGACGTCTGCGGGTTTCGCTAGAGCTTTTGCCATCTTGAACACTGCGGGCCCGCAGTGTGTCAGGAAGACAGCTCTTTTGTTTGGCTCAGTGGCGTCCTTCATGTTGCTGCACTCGAGGAACATGAGGAATCTGTCAGTGTATGATTCCCAGTCCTCGGTCGCGGGATTGAAGGGCACGGGTGGTGCGATGCTGGCCATCTCGTCGGTCTCGCTTCCTCCGGACACGTGTTGGTGGGGATTAGCCTTGGAATCCCATCCTCGTCGCCAGTGTTGCGTCCGGCGCAGCAAGGAGACCAGGACTCAGTGACTTGGTTCAGCTCATTTATTGGTCCCAAGAACGGCTCGGGTTCCAAGGGAAAAACTTCGGCTTTTTATTCTCAAGCCGCGGCGGCTGCGGCCAATGGCACCGCTTTGAATCTCCTGCGATTAGTTTCCACCAATCGCGGGAGATCCCTAGCGGGCCAATCAGGGCAGCTCGCTCGACCAATCAGATCCCTGCGCGCTTTGACCAATCACAGAGCGGCATTTACGAGATTGCAAATGACCGTACAGAACACTATCCACACTGTCCTAGCAACAGGGGCAGTTTTCCATTCCTTTAACCTCAATGTTACAACATGGTTATTTTTACATGTACTTTAAGCATACACTTCCTCTTTTCCCATAGCCTCAGCCTCCCTCGTTTCAGCATATACGTAACTACGGCGTTCATGTCAGCTACCATTTCATCAGATGGACATGCTGATTACAAATTTTATTTCATACTTGCATCAGGCAATTAATGCCAATATTGAACCCATCTCAGGCCCCTCAAATTTTACTGTGCTAAAAGAGGGTCCCCATTATTTTCCCCTTACAATATGCTCTCAAGAATTCAGCATCAGCGTTAACTATCTCTCAAAGTGGCCTGAAAAACTGGTAATAAGTTTAATAGCTATAGTATCATGAAACTTAGAACATGACTTTTGTTGTGGGGGAGATGGGGGTAAGCAGAGTTATGCAGAGTATCATTATTGTTATTCTGCAAAATACACATTGAGTCTGAGTGGTGGGAAGGGTTCAGATGCTCACCTCTTAGTTTATGTGCTCTACTGTCTAAATATATGTATGCTTTCTACTTTTTAGGAAATTGGTGAGCAACAACAGGAAAGATGTAGATCTAGAATCTAGATTCTAGATCAAGGCCATCCTGATGTAGGCTTTCAGGTCCATATAACAAGAGGAACAATCTGGTAGTAAATTACAAAGTCTTTCTAGAGTTCCCCAGAGTCACCAGATTGTGTTTGGTTTGTCAATGTCATGATATTGACATAGCATTTGCAAATTATGAATTATGGTTGAGTACAGGGGTCCATAAATGGACTCAATTATCCTTTCCCCAATCTTGAATAATGTCATTTTCATTAGAAAAATATATATTAAGATTTGGTTGTTTTGCACAAGTATCTCAGCAGCAGCAGTCCCAAACTGGATCCTTGATTCACAAACAAGATATTACAAAAGCTCCTTTATACCTAGGATATGCCCAAATAACCACCTTGGGGAATTACCTCCAGTTTATGAGGCTTGGTATATTGTACACACTTGGTACTGCCAAGTTTCTCCCTGCTTGGGCTTAGATTACACTGGTATTGATTCATAAACTCTGCTTTGTCTCTTGACTTATGTTGATAAAGTTTAAAGCATATGTTCAGTTTTATGGAAGTTTCTAAAAATTGTGTTGCTGTTGTTCTTTTTTATTTTATAGCCAGCCACAAAGACAGAGAAGAGAAACACACAGTGCAACACACAAGCAAGGCAGGTATGCAACTAAATTTGAAGTAATAAATGTGAAAATTGAAATTCGTATAGTTTATTTTCTTTCTTATCCCCATATATAAAAGAAAAATTAGTAGAATGGTTTTGCTACTTTAAATTCTGGATTTGACAGTTTGGAGAGAATGAGAGGTTTTTTTTAGGTTGCAATACTACATGTATTATTTTATTAATTTCAAAATTTGCTAAATTATATTCCTGCAGCATCTGATGGGAAAGTTCCATTTCATTCTTCCTCTAAAGCCTAGTCTGCTACTCTCAAACAAGATATTTACCAGACCAAGGGTCTGTGTCCTTCCAGATGTTGTTCTCCGACTCACATTAGCTGTTAAGATCTGGAGGTTCCACTTTTCTAACCCTTTCATGGGATCATCTATTTTTCTTATTAGGATAAAAATTAAAAATATGGATTGATTTCACAACTGTGCTAATTCAGGAGATGAAGAACTAACATATTGGGAAGCTTCTAGGCCAGGGGTCTCCAACCTTGGCTCCTGGAAGCCTGGCGGACTTCAACTCCCAGAATTCCACAGCCAGCTGGCTGTGGAACTCTGGGAGTTGAAGTCCGCCAGGCTTCCAGGAGCCAAGGTTGGAGACCCCTGCCCTAGAAGATATTTTGTAAGGATGAGGGAGAGGTTTCCAAGAGAAGGAAACAACCACTTTCTTTGTCTAGAGAGATTCTCAGTCATCCAGATCATGGTTGTCCCAAAGGTGCTTTTTCAAGAGGCAACTGGATTCTCTTGTTTTTCTTTGAAGACATTTTGCTTCTCATCTAAGAAGCTTCTTCAGCTCTGACTGGATGATGGAATATAAACCCTTCCATTCCCCACCATCCAGTCATAGTTGAAAAAGTTTCTTGGATGAGAAGCAAAACGTGTTCAAAGAAAAACAAGAAAGTCCAGTTGTCTCTTGAAAAAAAGCACCTTTGGGACAACTACTTTCTTATTTAAGTGTGCAGCCTGTTCTTCTACGGAGTACCCTTGTGCATTGCCAAATTAGAAAAAAACAAAATAGGAGCACAGATTTGAACAAGATTTACATATGGTGTTTCAAAGGTAGAGCTGCAACATGGTAAATAATTACTATGGTTTAAATAGCATTCCATGTCTCCATCTCAAATGTGATTGTAACCAGAGTTCAGGTACTTCAGATGACACTATGGCTGAGCAATTTCAAGGCAATTGTTATCTTCTAAGTCAGGACTGTCAAAGTCGCGGCCCGCAGGCCAGATGTGTCACACACTGGCCATGCCCACGCCTAGTTTAGCGAAGTGAGGAAAAGTCGCGATACGTCACATGATGCTAGTGTTCAAAGTACTTGGAGTGCCCCCAGATATTTGGCTTTTGTGGTACTTACTATTCTACTCTCAGCTCTGTTGAGTTCATAAAGCATTCAAATCTCTTTTTTTGGACTGCAGCTAGATTTTATATTATGCATAGTTCTTTAATAGTTCCCCTTAATCAAATTGTTGCAAAATTACCTTAGAATTTCTTTACAAATGCCACTGTAATGTTATTTGTTCCTGACTCTCCAGTGCTATTGTTTGGTATATCATTTACCATGTTATCCCTTACACACATGTGGCTCCTATATATTCAGGAATTATCTGATACACCCAGTCCTTTCAGTGAACTCAGGGACTATATCATAGAATCTGGAGAATCTCATTTTTTAAATATTTATGGATGTTGTTCATCAGTATAAATATAAAAAAATGTATTTCTATCCCTCTGATATGTCCTGATTCATTGGGAGCCCAACTCCCATACTTAGAAATAATTGGTTCTTTTTGTTGTCTCCCTGGCATGTAGCCCTATACTTAAACGAAGTCCCGATATCACCAAATCACCATTGATAAAGTCAGAACAACTTCTCAAAATAGATGACCATGACTTCAGCATGCGGCCAGGCTTTGGAGGTATGATACAAGAGGTTCTCCTGATATTACATTTTTTCCTCCATTGCTTCTTGAAAAAACATTGCATTGATTTTGCACAAAAATGAATAGGAAGAATCACCGTATTCTGTGAAATGTACAGTCAATGTTTGCTTAAATATGGGACAGTTTTTTCCTGATGCAGTTTTTCAGATTGTAGGCATTTTTCCAATCAATTTTGGAAGAGATTGTTGAAACTTGAATGCATCCATTTCCAACCTGGTGTCCTTGATATAAGTTGATATAAGTTTAAATTATTTAAATTTAAATAAGTTTAAATTTTAAGGGTGCAATGATTACTATTAGTTGAAGGACTGACAGAAATGTTGTATTAATTGTTTTGCTCACTGCATCCTGGTACTGAGAAATTTAGTGATTGAATTTCTGCCTGTTGTTAAGCTGCAAAAACTGGGTACTATTAATATGAAGGTGGTATGGCAGGGATTTTGGGGAAATGTTTAACATCTACCTTAAGGCATTGGGTGAGGCCATTTCCCAGCATGGAGCTAAACATGATTAGTACAGTACTAATAATCCTCAGGTTAGGACCATTCATCCAGTGACTTTATGACAGCACTGAATAAGAGGAACTTATGACCAGTCCTAAGAGTTCTGATCATTGAAAAGTTCTATGCAGGGGTGGGCTTCAAAACTTTTAGCAACCGGTTTTCTGCCCGGTTCCTGGGTGGGCGTGGCCATGGTGGGCGTGGCCTAGTTGGCTTCCTGCGCCATGGGGAGGGACATTTTCACCCTCCCTGGACTCCAGAGGCTTTCCTTGAGGCTCCAGGAGGGTGAAAATGGCCTCCCTGGGTTCTGGAGGCCCTCTGGAGGCTGGAAATGCACCCATTTCCGGCCTTCCAGAACTGCCAGGAGGCCCGTTTTTCACCTTCCCCAAGCCTCCACGCAGGCCCTGTACTTACTTGGGATCCAAAATGGGTCCTGGGAGGGGAGGCACAGGGTGGGTGGGGCCAACCAGCGGTGGGATCTGCCAGTTCACTGAACCTGCCATAAAATTAGTTACCGATTAGCTACCAGTTCTCCTGAACTGTGGCAAACCGGTAACAGTCCACCCTGGTTCCGAGGTCATGTGTTCATGATCCAGGTGCTTGGTGCCCAACTAATGATTACATCACAGTGAGCTGTCATGATTGCAATTTCTTTTTTTTTTTTAAATGATTTTATAGATTTTCTACAAACAAAACAAACAAAACATAAAAACATCAACTCTCTCATATACATACAGTGTGTTGGTTGATTCATCAGTTTTGTGCATTCAATTCGTAGTCTCAATTACAGTTATATTACATAATAGCTCATATTGTCAATCCAAACTTATATACCTAATATCGCTATTACAAAATCATTTGACTATACTTTTTGTTAGGGATAACATTGTTTACCCTAACTGGTTTAGGTAAAATAATAAATATATTATCATAGTTTGTTAGTTAAAGTGTCTGCAACTTTAACTGTAGGAATGTAATTAAGGGAGTGGTTGTGAAAGCAACATAAAAGAAGCAAGGAATGTCAGCTTGCTCTCTCTGGCTTTTTGATCCCTAATTACTGGATAGACTGAAGACTGCGTTTTTCCCTACTGGAATGGGAGAGAGATAAAGGACTGATTTATTGTAAGTGAACTGACATTGGATATTCTACACAGACTTTGCTAACTGAATACCCTTGAATGGACTGACTAAAACGATACATGACTAATGGACTGTTATTTTGACTATGCTATAAACTCTAAATGGAATAAACTATCTTTTGATAGCACAAGCGTATCTGTTATTTTTACTGTATGTTAACAAACATACAAGCTTATCTCACTCATTTATCTGTGTGCCTATCTGACTAACGCTGCACATTCTGTTTAGCTTGTCTCCTTAACCCTGGTTGGGGAACCCAGGCTTAACACTGGTTATGGGCCCAGTGGCTGCAAAGTCAGTTGAATTAGGATAAAACAGATTTATATAAAAAGTGAGAGTTTTGTTGTCAAATGTTACAGTAAACAGACAGCTGTGTTTTATTAATTATAGTTTTATATCCATAAAAAGAAAACATGGCACAAGTCAATCTACAAAGTTTGTCCCTTATATCCAAGCTGGATGGAACAAACTATGTATCATGGTCTATGAAATGTAGTCTACTTCTACGAAGAGAAGGTCTGTGGAACATAATTGAAAACCCACCAAACGTAGAGGAATGGGATCCAGAGATTGAGGAAGATAGACAAAAGATAGAAGAATTTAAACAAAAGAATGAACAAGCTATTTGCATAATAGGACTAACATTAACTGACCAGCAACTTGTTCATATCCACGGAGAGCAAACGGCTGTTGGGTGTTGGCAGAAGCTGAAGAGGATTTATGTCCGAGATAACGTTGGTGCTCACATAAATCTTACACGAAAGCTTTTCAGGATGCATCTCCAGACAAATGGTGATATGTTGAGTCATTTGAATTCTATAAAAAGCATTTTTCAAGAACTGCACAAGAAAGAGCTTATTTTCTCTGAACTACACCAAGTCTACATAATTCTATCTTCACTAGATGTAAATTATGATAACTACGTCACTTCCCTTGAAATTTTGCCTAAGGAAAGTTTAAGTTTAACTGATATAACTGGCAGATTGATTGAAGAAGCAAGAAGAAGACTTGAAAGAAATCAGTTAAGGAGGGAGCAACCTCAAAAAGAAGATAATGAATCTCCTACTGCATACGCAATTAAAAAGTGTTTTAATTGTGGAGGAAGAGGACATTTGGCAAGATTTTGTAAAAAAGCAAAGCGCCAGAATGCTGGCCAGAATACTAAAAGTCATCAAAAGATAAATAAAAATTTAGAGTTAGCCATGTATACTAACGGAGCTGTAAAAAATAAGTGGTTGACAGTGGAGCATCCCACTGTACAACAAATGATAACAAAAATTTTATTAAAATGTCCCAGAGTACACAGCAGATATCGTTAGCCAATGGCTGGAAACTGAAAGCTAAAGGTCAAGGTATAGCATATTGTTCTTTTATGAAAGAGAATGTAAAAATGTTATATGTACCACAACTTAAGTTTAATTTAATTTCAGTTAGAATTTTGGTTAAACTAGGATATGTAGTTACCTTTAAAGGAGATAACTGCATAATTGAAAAAGAAGATAAGAAAATTACTGCATCTTTAAGAGGTGAATTATATGTGTTAAATGATAATGGTTTAGAGGTGGCTAACACAGTTTATGATAATAAGAAACCTTATGATGAATGTATTCACTTGTTATACCGACAGCTAGGGCATTTAAATTTTAAAATTCTGAAGAAAACTGTTGAATTATCTAAAGGAATAAGTTTGAAACCTTGTAATAAGTATTTGCAATGTTCTATTTGTAATCAAAGCAAAAGCAGGGTCATACCAGCTAATAGAGTTGAAGGATTTACTACCAAAGAGCCTTTAGAAGTAGTATTTGCTGATTTAATAGGTCCAAAAAAACCAAGTGTAGGAGGAGCTCGATACATACTAAGTATAATGGACCACTATTCTAGATATGGGTTTTGCTATTTAATGAAAAGCAAAACTGAAACGTATCTAAAAATCTTTAACTGGATAAAATTTGCTGAAAGGAAAACTAAAAAGAAATTAGTAACTCTTACAACAAATAATGGTACGGAATTTACAAATAATAAATTCCAGAATAGACTTAGAATGTTTGGTATTCAACATAAAAAGTCTGCACCATATAGGCCACAACATAATGCCTTTATAGAGAGACGAGGCCAAACACTACAGTCAATGGCACGTACTATAATGTTTGATTCAGGATTACCTGACAATTTGTGGGGAGAAGCAATAATGTGTGGTAATCATATATTAAATAATGTTGTTAATTCAACAACAGGTGAATTACCATTCACACTGTGGCATGGTACAAAACCTGATTTAAGTTACATGCACACATTTGGAGCACCAGCATGGGTGCATATCCCTTCACAACTCAGACACAAAGGACAACATACAGCTAAAAGATTATTTTTTGTAGGATATGAATCTAATCATAGATCTTATAGATTCTGGGAACCAGGTACATCTAGAGTTTACAACAGTGCAAGTGCTAAATTCCTAGAACATGTAGGATGGAATAGATTAGAGCAAGATTTAAATAATGAAGTAATTATTGAACCCTACAAAAGGCAAAAAGATCAGACTAGTTATAAGAAGAGTCCAATTAAAGAAGAAGTCCACGAAGAACAAATAGGACCAGAACAAGAGGAAACTGTTGATCAGGAAGAGTTAGATAATTAAGAAGAGTTAGTTAATGAAAGTCCACCTGTAAGTCCTGTAATACCTAGACGTACTACACGTGTAACTAGACCACCTGATAGGTATCAAGCAAGTATAGTTTGCCAAGTAACTAAAGTTCCAAGTAGTATAGATGAACTTAGGATGTATCCTGCTGAGGATCAGAATTGGCAAAAGGCAATGGAAAAAGAGCTAAATTCATTAAAGGTAATGAAAGTATATGAAGATGCCAAATTACCTCCAGGAGAAAAATCCATTGGGTGCAAATGGATATTAAAAGTAAAAACTGGCAATGATGGGACTGTTACCCATAAAGCTAGGTTGGTAGCTCAAGGATTTAATCAAACTGCATCTGATTACGATGAAGTTTTTGCACCGTCTTAAAGCAACATCTTTGAGAGCAGCTTTAGTGTGGGCAGCTAAGAAAAACTATGTCATTAACCATTTAGAAGTAGAAACTGCTTATCTGCATGCACCTTTGCAGCACACTATATATTTACAAAAGCCAGTTGTTATAAAAGACAATAAAGTAAATAGTAATGATTGTTGGAAACTGAAAAAGAAGTCTTTATGGATTGAAACAATCTGGCTATCAATGGAACCAATATATTGTGAAAGAGTTAAACAATATAGGTTTTAAATCTGGTTTAGCAGATCCATGTGTGTTTAAAAGAGAAAATAATGGAACAGTGTCATTATTGTTATTATTTACAGATGATATTGCTTTGATAACTAAGACTAATAATGAAGCTAATGAGATTATATCATTATTAGCCAAAAAAGATAAAATTAAAGCATTTAGGTGAAATTAAAAGGTATCTAGGATTGACAATTAACAAAACAAAAAATGGATTTAAGATATCTCAAGAAGATAAAATTTGGCAATTAATTAAAACGTACAAAATGGAACTTTGTAAACCGGCAAAGACTCCAATGAGTCAGGAAGTTTGCCAAACTGATGATCAAAGTCCCAAATTTGATAAGTCCATATATCAATCTTTGATTGGTAGCTTATCATATATAAGCAATTGGTCTAGGCCAGATATAGTTTATAGTGTTAATCAGCTGGCACGTTTTAATTCGGATCCACATCAATATCATTGGCAATCATTAAAGAGAATTTTAAGATATCTTAAAGGAACAATGAACCATGCATTGTATATAGAACCAAAGGGTGATTTGAGTCTTAGTGCCTATGCAGATGCAAGTTTTGCAACTGACATAAACACTAGAAAATCAACATCTGGGATAGCTATATTATTTGGTAAGACCCTAATAGGGTGGAGGTCAATCAGACAACAGCATATTAGCTTGTCCACGATGGAAGCGGAATTTTCATGTCTGCCATTACTATGCACTGACTTAATTTTGTACAAACAGTTATTATTAGACATGGGTGTAACTGTTAAAGTTTCCATTATTTTTTGAGGACAACCAGGCAGCCATAAAGTTAGCTTGTAATATAGCTGTAAAAACTAGATCAAAGCATACTGATTTAAGATACTTAAATGTTAGAGAATCTGTAAAGAATGGGCTAATTAAATTGGAATACTGCATAACGGAAGAAAACATTGCAGACCAATTTACAAAAGCTCAAGGTGTAATTAAGTTTAAAGAAAGTTGTAACAAATATAATTTAAAGATGTAAATAGTTATTAGTTATATTATTATTTAACCTAAAAGGGGAGAATGTTTGGGATAACATTGTTTACCCTAACTGGTTTAGGTAAAATAATAAATATGTTATCATAGTTTGTTAGTTAAAGTGTCTGCAACTTTAACTGTTGGAATGTAATTAAGGGAGTGGTTGTGAAAGCAACATAAAAGAAGCAAGGAACGTCAGCTTGCTCTCTCTGGCTTTTTGATCCCTAATTACTGGATAGACTGAAGACTGCGTTTTTCCCTACTGGAATGGGAGAGAGATAAAGGACTGATTTATTGTAAGTGAACTGACATTGGATATTCTACACAGACTTTGCTAACTGAATATCCTTGAATGGACTGACTAAAACGATACATGACTAATGGACTGTTATTTTGACTATGCTATAAACTCTAAATGGAATAAACTATCTTTTGATAGCACAAGCGTATCTGTTATTTTTACTGTATGTTAACAAACATACAAGCTTATCTCACTCATTTATCTGTGTGCCTATCTGACTAACGCTGCACATTCTGTTTAGCTTGTCTCCTTAACCCTGGCTAGGGAACCCAGGCTTAACACTTTTAATCATTCATACTTTATGAGATAACAATATTTTAAACAGTTTATTCTACAACAAATCATATAATCTTACCAGATCTATCCTAAAAACACTTCATAAATATGATGTCAAATTACAAAAAAGAAAAAAAAAACAAAGATATTCCTTGCTATCTAACATTCTAAATATTCTATTATTGTGTTTTGTCATCCAACCATTGATAAAAAAGATCCCAAATTTCATAACATTGTTTATCGTCTTGCTCTCTAATTTCAAATGTCAATCTACTCATCTCAGCACATTCCAATATTTTCTTAATAATTTCTTCCTGCTATGGTATTTTCTCATTCTTCCAATTTTTAGCAAATACAATCCTACCCACTGTTAATACATTTACAATCAGATACTTCAAGTCTTTACTGTATGTATCTGGTAAGATTCCCAATAAAAAAAACTCTGGTTTCAAATCTATACGTTTCTTTGTCATTTTTTCCAACCACCTGCGAATTTTAGTCCAATATTTTCTAGCGTCCTCACAAGTCCACCACATATGGTAATATGAGCTAGGTATCTGATGACATTTCCAGCATTTTTCAGATTTATTCTTGAACATTCTTGCTATTCTTGTCGGGGGAAAGTGCCACCTGTAAAACATCTTATACAAATTTTCTTTATATGCTGTTGACATTGTCATTTTATAATTTTGAGACCACAATTTTTGCCATTTTTCTAAATCAATCCCATATCCAAAATTCTTCCCCCAAACAATCATAGTTTCTTTAACTTGTTCTTCCTCTAACTTAATTCCCAGTAAATAACCATATAATTTTTTAATCACCTTCTCATCAGTACCCATCAAGATCTTATCTAGATCAGTATGTTTATCATAAAATCCCTCTGTTTTAGAATCTTCATCATACCTTGAATGTATTTGCGCATATGAAAACCAATTCATCTTTGTACCTTGTTCCTCTAAATTTTGTATCGATTTAAGTTCACCCTTTTCATCCAATAGTTCCCCATATCTAACTGTTTGTTCCTTCTTATAAATTATAGATTAGGAAAATGCTTCAATAGTCGATAACCAAACTGGAATTTTCAAATAACATTGTCTTTTTATCTTCTCCCAGTTTAACCACAAAGACTCCAGTATATAATGTCTTCTAAAATAACCCTGTGTTTTAGTTCCCTTATACCATAAGAAAGCGTGCCAACCCAAGAGCAAATCACATCATGATTGCAATTTCTGACATTTTTTGCTGGTCCTCACAAACAAAATCAATGGGGAAGTGAGCAGTAAGTTTGAAGTTTTGGTCACATGAGGTCTTCGTTTAAGGACACATGTAGTCCTCACTGAATAACAGCAACTGGGACTACTAGACCTGCCTTCAATAAGCAACATGTTCATGTGACACTGTTATTTATGACATTGCTTATCAACCACAATTCCAGTCCTAATTGCTATTATTGAATGCTGATGATATTAAATTGTACTGAGGATATGCACACACTCCATAGCCAGACTTCTCAGAGAAAAAAGCTGCAATTGTGTGAGTGATTTACAGGAACATCTTGTGATTTTTTTTCCTTGCCAGCTTCCCCACTGACTATGAAATCAGCAGGGAAGATCACAAATGGCCATTACCTGACTACAAAATCCTGCAATACTATCATAGATTCAGGCATGGGTAGAATGAATGGAGACAGTCTTAGTTGGTGAACTTTCAACTCTTTATTGCATAGTGACTTCTAACTTGTATAACAACAACTCTGCTTTATATAGGCAATGCTAATGTGAAATAACCAATAGGAGCTTGTGAAACGCTAGCTCCAGTACCAATAAGAGTCCTTCGTTAAGGGCCAATCAGATTCTCAGAACCCGACCAATCCGATCTAGCCGCTTAACACCCAATCAGAAGTGCAGGGCCAGAACCCTGCACTTTACCCCAAGCTTGCCTTTATTTAACTATTTACATACATAACACCCCTTCCCCCTGGCTTCACAATTAGTTTGTGACTATGTAGTCCTTTAAATAGGACGGTTGTCTCTTGGGTCTGTCAGATTTTCTTTGGACTGGCTGCGTGCAGTCCCGTTGAGGTAAGGTGTTGTTTTGTGGTGGCTCAGCTTCTTGTTCTGGTGTGATTTCCCTTGGAGCGTACGATTCTTCTTCCTGCTCCATTTCCTGGGTTTCACTTGATTCATCGCTTTCCTGGAACAGGTTTCCTGGCATATCGTCATCTTCTCTTCCTTCCCCCCCCTCAGTTTGGTCGTTGGGAAGTTGTTGGCTAGCAGTTATAAATCGTGACCGTAATTGGTCAATATGTCTTTTCCATAGTCTCTCATCAATACAGTTTACAATATAGGATCTGGGCCCAGTCTCGCGTATTACCGTTGCTTCAATCCAAACTGGGTCGCCCGATAAATTTCTTGCATAAACGGGGTCGCCTATCTTGAAGGTACGGTAGCGTCCACTGGATCCTGGAAGTTTTTCTGGCTCGTAAGCAGGGTGCAGTCGGTCGAGGCGGGAATGGAGTTTTCGCCCCATGAGAAGTTCAGCGGGAGTTATGCCGGTTTCGCTGTGCGGAGTGATGTGTTGTAGAAGTAGAATGCGGTTTATTTTTTCGTCAAGATTATCATAGTCCAGCTTTTGTAAAGTCTTTTTTACAAATTGTACCATGCATTCCGCTCGGCCGTTGGTAGCAGGATGCGCCGGCGAGGTGAGCGCATGGCGGATGCCGTTGTCAGCAAGGTACTGTTCAAACATTAGCGCTGTAAACTGTGGTCCGTTATCAGACACCAGGACGTCCGGCAATCCATGAGTTGCAAAGAGTCTATTGAGGACTTTAATGACTGCCTCGGAGGTTGTATTGGCCATTCGATGAATTTCTAACTAATTAGAGTATGCATCGACAGTCAACAGCAATGTCTGTCCTTTGATCGGCCCTGCGAAATCCAGGTGGATTCTGGACCAGGGTCCACGTGGCGTCTCCCATTCGGTCGGTGCAGCTTTTGGTGGTGCGTTGCTGGTTTGTTGGCATTTGGTGCAGACCTTGACCCATTGCTCGATGTGTCGGTCCATGCCTGGCCACCAAGCGTAGCTCCGTGCGAGTGCCTTCATTCGCACGATCCCGGGATGTCCATCGTGCAAGATTTGTAACAGCGTCTTTTGGAGTCGTTCTGGGATGACGACTCTATCGCCCCAGATAACGCAGCCTTTTTGCGAAAAAAGTTCAGTCTGCCTTGTTTTAAAAGGTGCGAAGTCATCTGGGATCTGATCCAATGGCCATCCACGCTCTACCCAGCCTAGGACTCGTGCTAGGGTGTGGTCTCGTTTGGTCTCCCTCGCGATATCTCGAGCGGTCATAGGAGGCGAGTTGAGCGTTTCGATTTGTAACGCCGATATTGTTGGTGCCGGATCGTCGAGGGTCTCTGGTAGTGGTGCTCTGCTGAGTGCGTCGGCATGGGGAATGGCTTTCCCCGGTCGATGTAACAATCGATAATTGTAAGCAGCTAGAAACTCTGACCATCGAGTCATTCTTGGGGACAATATATAGGGAGTTGGTTTGTCCCCAGCGATTATCCCCAATAAAGGTTTGTGGTCGGTTACAATTGTAAATGTCCTTCCATATACATACTCATGGAATTTTTTT
Organism: Hydrophis major; assembly: GCA_033807585.1. Taxonomy (NCBI): domain Eukaryota; kingdom Metazoa; phylum Chordata; class Lepidosauria; order Squamata; family Elapidae; genus Hydrophis; species Hydrophis major. The sequence goes on along the minus strand of CM066328.1, from coordinate 291,710,318 downwards.
ACGGCTGACACAATTGCAAGAGCCTCCTTGTCTATTTGTCCATAGTTACGTTCTGCCTGGGAAAGAGTCTTCGAAAAGTATGCAACGGGAGCCTCATTTCCATTAGGTAGCACATGGCTCAAAATAGCGCCCACCCCAAACGGTGAGGCATCACAAGTTATAACCAAGGGTAATGTTTCATTATATTGCATAAGTACAGAATCAGATGTAAGTAAATTTTTTACATTTCTAAACGCTTTTTCTTCTCGGTAACCCCCAACCCACAATGCTTTCTTATCTAATAACCGGTGTAATGTTTCAGCCACAGTCGCCTTGTGCGGTAAAAACACATTGTAGAAATTGATAAGGCCTAAAAATGCTTGAAGATCAGTTTTGTTACGAGGTATGGGAGCATTTCTAATCGCCCTTAATTTACTCTCAGTTGGGTGAATACCCTGACTATCAATGCGATAACCTAGAAATTCAACACTGTCGGTATACAGATGACATTTATCCCTTTTTACTTTCAATCCCGCTTCTTGGAATTTTTTAAGCACACATTTTAAACGATTCTGCAGAATTTTTTTACTAGGAGCTGCAATCAATACGTCATCAAAATACGGAACCACGGCCTTGATTCCCTGTAACAATCATTCCATTAAACTTTGGAATATTCCCGGGGCCACACTCACCCCGAACTGCAATCGGGTACATTTAAAAGCACCTCTGTGCGTTACTATCGTTTGGGCTTGGGCTGTTTTATTGTCCACGGGCAATTGTTGATAGGCTTAGCAAAAACCTTTCCACCTCCCAGGGAATGAAGGAGGTGCTGCACCACCGGCACTGGATACGCGTTCTGTTGGAGGGTGTGGTTTAGAGTGGCCCGGTAGTCCCCACAGATTCGGATTGACCCATCTGGTTTAATGGGGGTTACAATAGGAGTTTCCCATGGGGAATGATCAATGGGTTGCAGTACCCCTTCTTTAATTAGTTTGTCAAGTTGTTCATCTATCTTGGCCTTAAGGGCGAACGGAACTCGACAGGGCTTTAAACGGATCGGGGCGACCTTAGGGTCGAGGCTGAACGAGATTGGGGTCCCCTTATACTCACCCAGACAATCTGCGAAGACATCGCTGAATTCAGACATAAGATCCTCCTCCCACTCACAATCACCGACTTGGTTCACGCCAGCTAGTTCGATGCCAAGTGGCGCAAACCATTGGAGGCCCAACAAACTAGGCCTGTCCCTATCGATGATCGTTAGAGGTAAGTATGCCGTATGCTTTTTAAACGAGACGCGGACTCGACAAGACCCGACTACAGGGATTCGATTCCCTTGGTAATCTTTAAGGATAAGGCGTTGCATTCGAAGGTCTTGGCGTTGGATGGTAGGAATGAGCTGCTTTAATGTCTTCCACGACATCATCGAGAGGGACGATCCCGAATCGACCTCCATGTGGCAGGGTTGGTTCTCTATGGCTACTGTAACTCGAATCTTCTTAGCGTCCAGGGCCGAGGCCTGACCTATAGTGATAGTATGGTGAGCCTCTTCTTTCTGCAACGCTCGATATCTGTAGGAGTGGTTTGCTGGGTTTCGCCTTACAGGACGGTTTCTTGCCGATTGGCGAAAGTTGGTTCCCTTTGAAGCCGGGCTTGGTCCCAGTAAACTGCGACAGACTCGACCGATGTGGCCTCGTTTCCCACACTCGTGGCAGAGTGCGTCGCGGAATTTGCAGTCTGCCCTGGGATGGTTTGCCCCGCAGCCAGCGCAAGGGCGTGAGGTTTTAGGACGAGGGTCCCGGTCGGAACGCAGTCGATGGACCCCTTCTTCGTCGCTGTCTGACAACGAAGAGAGGTCCTCGTAGTGCGTTGTTGCCAACTGCCTTTCTGAGCTGGGTGAGATGTCGCCTGTCGGTGGGTTTGTGGGGTTTCGGCTTCGCCGTAGCTGCGCCGCTTACTTTTTTGTTGCCTCAGCAGCGGTGGCTTCGGCGATGGCGTCAACAAGGCCGATGTCGCCCTTCGCCATTATCTTGCTCTGCATGTTTGGTGCATCTAATCCCAGAATTAGGCGGTCTCTCAATGCTTCATCTAAGTCTGCGAACCCGCAGAGGCCTCCCAAGTGTCGGAGGTCTGCCACGAAGTCAGCCACGCTCTCTCCTTTTCGTTGGCTTCGTTGATAGAACTCGTGGCGTCTCACGAGTGTGGGTACGGTTGGCGCGTAATGGTCTCTCAGGAGAGGTTCGAGGTCGTCCCAGCTTATTGCTTTCACTTCTCGAGGCTTGGCGAGGGCTTTAGCCATTTTAAAGACAGCCGGGCCGCAGTACGTCAGGAACAGCGCCCGCTTCTTGGCTGGTGTGGCATCCTTCAGGTTGTTCGTTTCAAGGAACATCTGAAAGCGATCCATGTAGGATTCCCAATCCTCTTGGGATGGATCGTACAGAGCGGGTGGAACGATGCCGCCGGACATGGCTTCCGTTGGTGGCGCCGTTTTTTACACGTGCTCTGTTTTTTCTTCCAAGTTCCTTAAGATCAGATGTCTCCAAATCCCACCTTCGTCGCCAGTGTCATAGATTCAGGCATGGGTAGAATGAATGGAGACAGTCTTAGTTGGTGAACTTTCAACTCTTTATTGCATAGTGACTTCTAACTTGTATAACAACAACTCTGCTTTATATAGGCAATGCTAATGTGAAATAACCAATAGGAGCTTGTGAAACGCTAGCTCCAGTATCAATAAGAGTCCTTCGTTAAGGGCCAATCAGATTCTCAGAACCCGACCAATCCGATCTAGCCGCTTAACACCCAATCAGAAGTGCAGGGCCAGAACCCTGCACTTTACCCCAAGCTTGCCTTTATTTAACTATTTACATACATAACAAATACCTTCATAAGTGTGTTCCAATTGCCAAGTATCTAGATTGTGATCTGTGGGGTGCTAGGAGACTGGGAGTTCTAGCCTCACATTAGACATGAAAGTCAGCTGGACCATTTTGGGCCAGTCATTCTCTTTCAGCCCAACCTATCCCACAGGGCTATAGTCGAGAAAATAGGAAGAGGAATAAAGTATTATTTATTTCTAAAGTAAAAATGGTGGGATAAAATCTAATAAATAAAAGAATTTTAGATGATCCCTGAACAAATGGTAATTAATTAAAAACTACCTGTCATGTGATGTCTATTTTTGATATTATTGTTTTTGGTTCCTAATGATGTTTTCCACCAAGAATCCCAAACTCTGTGTGGGAGACCTTAAAAATTCCATATTTTTTTTTAAAAAGGCACTGCTTTTTCTCTTTTTGAATATCTGTCCTAATGGTTGACATAAATATCCACTCTGTGTATCCAGGCCCTTCAATTCCTGTTGGAGTTGATGTACAAGTTGAAAGTCTGGACAGCATTTCAGAAGTTGACATGGTAAGTATCCATTTTATGATTCAAAATGCAAATGGATAGTTGGAATAGGATTCATTTAGTTGTTCATGAATACACCTGGGATTCTCTGGACTCAAGTCATTTATTGAGATCAGCATTGTCTGGAGTTCTCAAGGAGTTATGCATATGTATTCATACATTCATAAGTATTTACATAAATCATAAATTTATCCCAGTCCCATAAATGCTCATGAAATTCAATATAAAGTTAGCAATATTGGACCCAGAAGTATGCAACTAGATGCTCCAGGACCATCCTAAAGCTTTATGCAACTCCCTAAAGATTCATGCAATTATAATTATTAATAGCAAAAAAGAGATTAATTGTTATAAACATGGATGGATAATAATTGTATCAACAATATTTAATGTTCAATAAATATAAATAAAATGGAATTCAATTTAGGTTTTGTTTGAACCTAATGCTTTTTGAAATGCCATTCAAATGCCACTCATAAATCTTGGCTCAGAAATACCTGAACATAATAGAAAACATTCACAAGCATTATAATCCTTTGAGCACATTTATCAACATGGGAACTCCCACCAGAGCCTCCTAGAAGAACATCGGAGCTGCTAAGTATCACTTAGGAGTAGTACTTCTGCTTCATTGCTGGGGATGCATTTATTGTAGGATTAATGTAATATAATGCAGATGTTGACATTTGCATTATCAAAGTGGCTTTTGTTTTAGTTGTACTCATTTAATGGTTTTTATGTTTTTTTAAAGTTACAAATAATTACCATTCAATCAACTATTTTAAGAGAATTTTTCTCGTTTTTAAGGCAGATGAGAATTTTTAAATCTTTTTTTCTGTTTACTCCATTAAATGCTTAAAGACTTATTTTTTTTGTATTTTTAGTGAAAATGTCTCTTTTCCATTCTTTAAAATTTTAATTAGGATTTCACCATGACGCTTTACCTGAGACATTACTGGAAAGATGAAAGATTGTCATTTCCAAGTACCAATAACCAAAGTATGACCTTTGATGGCAGGCTTGTGAAAAAGATCTGGGTGCCTGACATGTTCTTTGTCCATTCAAAGCGTTCCTTTATCCATGACACAACGACAGATAATGTTATGCTTCGAGTACAGCCAGATGGGCAAGTACTTTACAGCTTGAGGTAAGATGTAATCATAATAATAATTGGTCAAAGAAGCAGAAGAAACAGTAGATCATATACTCAGCTCATGCAAGAAGATCATACAAATTGATTATAAACAATGACATAATAGCAGTTGCCAAAATGATTCAGTGGAATATCTGTTAAAATTATCATCTGCCAATAAAGAAAATTGATGGGAACATGCAGTTGAAAAAGTCAAAAATGAGCGAGTTAAAATAATGTGGGATTTCTGATAAAATCTTGACACATAACATACCAGATTTAACTATGGTTGAAAAGAAGAATATGTAGATAATTGACGCTGCGTTACCAGGGGATAACAGAATAGAAGTCAAAGAACTGAGAAGATCATAAACTATCAAGATCTGAAAAGTGAAGCTCAAAGATTATGGCATAAACCCACAGTGGTGGTCTCAATATGATTATCGCCATTCCAAAATATCTTGGATGTCATTTAGAAAATATGCTCATTGACAAAATTTCCACCCATGAGTTACAAAAGGCCACACTGCATATACTGCATTGCTGATACATTACAACATCCTAGATTCTTGGGAAGAACTCAATGTATACAAGGACCAACATCAAACTATAGAAATGGCAAGTGTGATTTCACATTCTTGTGTATATAATCATAATTTAAACTTGCATGTTAACTACTTTCAGTGACTGTTGGTAGCTTACAACAATCAAAGAAATTATAATTAAATTAATTTATTAAAATTATCCATCAAATTGTTGTTGTTACAAATTTAAAAATATTGATAAAATGGGATTTTGAAGATTATATGCTGAAGGGAGTCAGAAGGAATGAAAGATCATAATTAATTGAGAAGAACACTTACATGTGATTTGCTAACACAGCATGGAGCAAAATGCCCTAACATTTGACATACTGAAAGGTATTTGTGAACAATGGACTCAGAAGTTTGTGGAGATTCTCAGTCATCCAGGTCATTGTTATCCCAAAGATGATTTTTCAGGAGCTATGCTGGCTGAGGAATTCTGGGAGTTGAAGTCCACAAGTCTTAAACTTGCCAAGTTTGGAGACCTCTGCTCTAAAAGGATGCAGATTACCAGCTGTCTGCAAGGAATATAAATCCTTCTAGCCTGTCAGAGCTGAAGAAGCTTCTTGGATGAGATGCGAAACATCTTCAAAAGAAAAAAACCCAGAAAGTCCAGTTGCCTTCTGAAAAAGCATCTTTGGAATGGACTCAGAAGTTAATTTTAAGAATACCTGCCATCATAGATAAGAGTAGGTGTAAATAATGTTATGGGAGAAGAACAATTTCTACTGGACAAGACTGAAATTTGAACTGGATTTTAAAATGATAGGCTACAAGAATGATCTAGAAAAAGATGATATACTAGCTATACGAATGAAATAACAAACCAGAAGAGTTACTTGGATAATTTTCCTTTATTGGATTTGCAAAGCAGATCTGTTGAAGTGTTGGAAGACTTTGTAAAAAGGAACAAAGGAAAAAGGAAATTAAATCAAGTTAGGGGACATTATTTGAAGGAACTAAGAATCAAGATTGTCTAAAGGGAAGGAATATAAATGTGGTTTATTTAATCGTAGTTAAAATTGATATTGTTATTTCTGGTAATTATTAATGAATTTTTGCTGACCAGGACTGGATGACAAGTTTTTAAGGATTTGTTTATAGGTAAATAGACGAAATACTGGATGAAAAGTGTTATATCTTAAGGGAAGATGATAAATTGTTAAATTATTTATATTTGTTGTGATGAAGGGAAAGTTCTTTAAGTATTTGTTTTCTCCTTATATTCTTTCCCCCCTATTTTTATATTTTTCTTTTTTTTCTGTACTCCATCTTTTCTTTTTATTCTTTAAATTATTTGTAGCTTCCATTAGTTTTTATATATATAATATAACTAGCTCTATCCCTGTGCTTCACAACGAAACTATGTGATCATGCTTAGTTTGTGGGGAGGAAAATATGGGGAAAAATTGTGCTTTTGTCTACCAGCATCCATCGGCTAGCGTCCTATCGGTGTGTGAGTTGAGGGCTGTTTGGAAACTGAAACATAGAAACTGAATGTCAGCACAGTATTTGCTGTGTGAACAAGAAGGAGACAGCACGGAGTCTGGGCATGGCTTAGCTCAACTGTTCTGTACTAAAGCTGGTTGGTGCTGTGAAATTAAAACTGAAACTCCTCTCCTCTGCTTGTGTTTTGCATTTAGAACAGATTTCTTTTCAGGTGTGGAGGGGGAGCATCAAAGCATGTTAATAATAATATAGGAAATACTAATGCTCTGATGGTCATTTTGAAAAATCCTTTCTTAGTGAGCACCTAGAAGCCAAGAGGAACATGTGTCCCAAATTTCAAGTTTGTAGGCTTTATGGTTGTGGAGATTTTGTGATGATGCGTGAGTGGTATTTCACTTTTATATTTATATATAGTTCTTAATAAAATTATTTTTTTTAAAAAAGAAAGTGCTATAGATGAGATTGCCTGACGGCATACGGTGAGGCAGAGCTCTAGATCCCTTAGGCCAATCAAGTGATGTTGTGCATGTTTTTTTCTCAAGACTGGCTGGCTGTGGGCTTCAAAGGCCCATGTTTTTCCATTCTTGGTTATGAATGATGTTGCAGTATTATGAACAGAATTGGTATGCAGTCCGAATATCCTCATGGACTCATGACTCCTTTTTAAAGACTAATTAGCAGTTGTGACTGGGAAGGCTTTTGCATTCTCACTTTGTGAGCCAGTTGCTTTTTCCTATAAGCATTTTTCATCGTCACTCCTACCTTAGACACCTCTGAAGAAGATTACTACAGTGTGCTTTAAATGGGGCTGCCTTTGAAGACCATCTGGAAACTGCATCTGGTCCAAAACGTGGTGCCACTGTGCATATTGGCATACCTCAGCACATCCATGTTACACCTCTGCCCTGCAAGCTGCATATCTTTACTCAGGAGCAGGCTCCATTACTTAATTTGAGTATATTAAATATTTATACTGCCACTGTTGATATTGCAGTTCTCGGTGTATATCTTACTGAAAGTAATGGAAATTACTATAACCAAACATGAACAGAATGGCATTTATTATGTAGCACCCCATTAAAAATTGTTTAAAATGGAATGTGGATCTAAGCTGCATTATTCCTCTTTTCTTCTCCCATTTCTTATTTTAACACATTAAATATACTTACTGTGTTCTTAGGGTCACTGTAACAGCAATGTGTAACATGGATTTCAGTCGTTTTCCCCTTGACACACAGACATGTTCCCTGGAAATTGAAAGTTGTAAGTAAACAAGTACTTAAAAACCACATATTGATTCCTTAAAAATGATTTCGAAGTAGGTTTGCATGTTATTTTCTCAGGTGTTGTAATACCGTAACTTATGCTTGCAGATTCAATCTTCTTCTTAATCCCTAAGGATCTATGTCTAGACTGAGTTAGCTATTTCACATAAAACCAACCAACTGTTGTAGCTGTCCAATGGTAGCTGTCCAATTTCAGTGGTAGCTGTGCAATTTCACATTTAGGAAATGTTTCCAGCTTTTTGTTATGCTCCTGTCAATAATATTGAAGGAGTAAAACTTGCCCCTCATCATTAATATTAAGAGTGTTGGTTGGACTACAATTGCATTGGGAAGAACTGCTAGCATGTTCATAATAACAAGAAGTAATTAAGATGTATATAAAATAGACTGTTGAAATATACGACATTATTCTATAGCGGGGGTATCAAACTTGATTTCATTGAAGGCCTCATCAGGACTATGTTTGACCTCGGGGAGAAGCGTGGAGTGGGCATGGCCAGATTGTGCATGACCAGCATGACGTCACTCATGTTGGAGGGCACTTGTGGTGGCCCGAGCTCTCTGCCAGTGAAAGCGGGCTTCTGAGTTCCATTTTTGGCTGCAATGGCCTCCTGCAACCCTCTGCCAGAAAAAAAACGGAACTTGGTAGGGTTTCACTAGCAGAGGCACCGCAGGCTGTCCCTTCACTGTTTCCAGGATGGCCCTGCATGCCAGATCTAAGCACCCCACAGGCTGGATCCGGCCCCTGGGCCCCTGCTCTATGGGTACCAGGCTGCTAAGGACTGGACTAAGCTCTGTGTTGTATATTACCTGGATTCATTGCCATAAATATTTCCTTCCTCTGTAGATGCTTATACTGAAGATGATCTCATGCTGTACTGGAAGAATGGGAACGAATCCTTGAAAACAGATGATAGAATATCATTATCTCAGTTCCTTATACAAGAGTTTCACACCACCACCAAACTTGCTTTTTATAGTAGCACAGGTAAGTTTGCTTGGATCACAAGTTTTATTTCAGAAAAAGTCAATAAATCGAATAGGTCAACTAAGGTTTCTTGGAGTGATATACATAGAGGAATTTTGGGAGTCAGTCTTATTTTATACCTAACCGGAACCCTCATTATAGGACATCTAACAACATTATCTTGAAAATCTATATTAACCTTAACTTTGTCATACCCTAAATAGCTATCCCACCCAAATTTCAAACCATGTTCTTCCAACTCCAGTTACCTTCTATTCCTCAACCACCCAATCTTTCATCCATACCAAAAAACAAACAGAAAAATACAATTTCAAATCAGGTAATCCCAGCTCTCCAACCTTTCTTTAGTATCTTGCAAGGGTTTATATTTTATTCTTGTTTTTTGCCTTGCTATACAAATTTAGATATATTTTTTTGCTATGGTTTGAATGATTTATCAATCATCCAAGTATTGTCTTGGAAAAACACTCAGCTTAAACATGAAATTCTGCTCAATAATGACAATTGTCAACTATCCCACTTCAATAAGCCTTTCTTAATATAATTCCATACCTTAACATTATTGTTCCATAAATAAGTGTGGTTAAATCACCATTCACAATAACATATGCCTTCTGTAATGTATATATTGATTTGATTCCCTGAATAAAATTCTCTCCAAAGTCCATGCTTCCCAAAACTTTAAACATAAATGTCCAATTCAAACTGTCAAAAGCTTTCTCTGTATCTGCAACAATCAGGGCCACTTGCTTCTCATTCTATTGTAGAAAATGCTTTATTATATTCAATGCATTTCTCATGTGATTTCTTAATTGAAATCAATTTTTTTTTGATAGAAACCCACATTGATCATTATGAATGAAATCCTGTAAAAAATTTGTTTATCAGCCAATATAATTCAAATATGTAATAACCATTATTCCGCAACTACATCAGTCTATAATTCTTGGCTGAAGTGAGACATTGTCCTTCCATTGGCAATATTGGCTCTTTCAATATTGGAATTCTGGCATAGCAGACATTTGCAAAATGAAATTTATCACATTTTTAAGAGCTGTAAAAGTTGATTCTCAAAGCATTTATTATATGAGTTCACAACCCATCCAGATCGATGCTTTCCCACTTTTAATCTTTTTTATAGCTTTTGATACTTCAAAGCTTGTTCATAATTTGCTACTGAGGTTGTGAAAGTTTTGGTAGACTGTTTTTTCAAGTACTCATCAATCTTTTCCAGAGAAACTTCCCGTTTGTTATACAAATGTAAATAGAAGTCATGGATAAGGAATACTCACATTATCTGTTAGTACAATCTTGCCTTTCTGGATCTTTAATATTATTTTCTTTTCTTTTTTTCTCAGTTCATATGCCAACCATTTCCCTGGTTTATCTGCAAATTCAAAGTTTTTCTATTTCATATAGTTTAGTTTGGTCTCTATTTCTCTTATAATTAGTTAAGATAATTATGGAAGTAAGAGTTTAATTTGATATAAAATAACAGTGTATGTTGGTACTTTCTGTAAACTTTCCTGTTTTTTAAAGTTCTTTTTTTTCTAGGGATTTTTTTGTTTAGCTCACAATTATATTGAATGAAATAATCTCATTACAGCTTTGCTGGTATCTAAGACAATCATTAAATCCAAATTATAAATAAAAAAATAAAACAATTTTTTACAGGCTTATACAATTCTTTTTTTTTTTTGTAATAGTACTTTAATTTCCATCTAAAAGTTGTAAATTTTTCTCTTGAGTATTAAGACCACTGGATTATAATCAAAAAAACTTATAGGAAAGATATCTACCTTAACTATCTAATTAGCCAACTTTTTGAAACCCATATGATATCAATTATTGAAAAAGTTCTAGGCTTTTTTGAAAAGAAAGTATATTATCCAGAGTTGCCATTCTTTTATTTCCAAGAATCTACATTTGCCAAATTGTCCATCAGGCCAAAAATGACTTTTGTAACATTATCTTACAGGCTTTATTTACTAAGAAAGAAAATTTAAGGTATATAATCCAAGAAGAATATTTAATTTAAATATTCATAAATATAAGATTTCCTTGGCAAGATTAATGTTGCATTCAAGAATGGCTTTATAATTGCCCATCAATACTTAAAAGTGGTGTGCTGAAAAAAGTATGCATACTAAAAAGCATAGTACTATGAAAATAAATACTGTAAGAGTTCCATGTTGTTTATATGGTTGTTGTCATTGGTATTCTTCACTGTGATCAGATTCTTCCTCTTCCTCTTGCAGGTTGGTATAACCGTCTCTTCATCAACTTCACATTACGACGACATATCTTCTTCTTCTTGCTTCAGACCTATTTCCCTGCCACTCTGATGGTCATGTTGTCTTGGGTTTCTTTTTGGATAGACCGCCGTGCTGTGCCTGCAAGAGTTCCCTTAGGTATATGATGGAATCCATCTCTGCTTTGTTTAGAACAGCTGCAACCTATGACATTGTGTGTTGACAATTAGTTGTAAATCATGTGGTCCTCGACTTATGAGCATAATTGAGCCCAAAATTTCTTTTTTTTTTGAAACAAATTTTTATTAATTTTAAAGATAAAACAACACATCATTAACCATTAAATACATAAACACATAAAACCTCTTAACATTGTAAATCCTTACAAGTCAAACAAAACATTATTTTTATACAGCATAATTCCAATTTATCCCATCTCCATATGGACACACAAACATCTTTCAGCAAATTTCTCATTTTTTCTCTTTACTCCTATTCAATTTCATTTCTCTTCCATATTTATCCATTTTATAGTCATCATATTCTTTTCTTTCTGGCTTGTATAAATTATTCTCGTCTAACATTCCTCCAAGGTTTTATTGATTCTTTCCTTTTTTTTTTTTTATAAAAAAAAATATAAAAATTTTGTTAGTTTTACCATAAGCACAATACACAAACATACAAACACAAAACATAAACAAAACTAAAAGATCTTTTTTGAAGGTTGTCTGTTCCCGGGTTAAAACTCTTTACACAGACACAAATTCAAACATCATATTCAACCCATATCTCCTTCCAAATCTTATTATCATTTTCTTTTTTATATATATATATAAAAACCATTTTTATCAGTTTTATAAAAACAATGCACAAAAAATCAAGGCATAGCAGCTTATAAATTCTTTTCTAAGAAAAAATAATAATAATAGACCAATAAGGCATAACATTTCCAGATTATAATATCAATATTTCATATAATATTAACTTCATATTTTGTCCCTACTTCTCTTTTCCATCCAAATTATTTATTAATTAAAATTTTATTGCCTTTTATCAATATACAAAATCCAAAAAAAAAAAGCATATATATCCTTCCATATCTTATTACCATTTTCAACAACATTCTTTGTCTGTTCTATTTCCAATTATCCATTCATCTTTTTTTTCTTTTACTATACTTCTCCTGTACACCAATTGGAGTAACATCTATAACTCATTACCCTAACTTAGAAATACTACATATAGCAATCTTTCTTGGGATTCTGTTTAAAAAAAATTCTAAAATTACATAATAAATTTTATATTCTAAATATACATATAAAAACACACTCTTATATACCCTCCAGAATCCCTCTTTTAATCTAAATTAAATTCACCCATTGTCTCTAAATAAACTTTTTTTCCTTAGGTCTTGCTTCCCCCCATTAAGGCTTCTCCTCCCCCCCTTTCTCTCTTGCTTATTCTTCTCCTTGCCCTTTCTACCCCTTTGCTTTTTCTCTTCGCTTTTCTTGCTCCTTTTCCTTTGCTTTCTAACCTTGCCTCCATCTTTTCGCTCATTTTTCTCTCTTTTGGTTGTTTTTATAATTCTTAAAATCCCCTTTTTCTTATCCTTTTTCTCCTCCTCTCCAGAAGGGACCCATTGTTCATCAAAGATGGCTTCTTCTTCCTCTTCTTCCTTGTCCCAGTCCTTCTGCTGCGTAATCAACTTTTCAAAGGAACATAACGCCATTTCTAAGAATTGAAACAAAGCGCCCAAAGTATCTTCTTTTTTATATTTTTGATATTCAATCTCTAGTTCATCCACAGACGATGCCATTATGAAAAGGGAAACTTTTTCCAAAACAACCACAAGAATTTTTAATCAAAGACAATCAAAAGCAATTAAAAAAAGAAAAAAAGTTCCAAAAGTTAATACTTTTCTTCCTTCTTCTCTTTCTCTTTCTGAATTAATTTTTAATCAAAGAGGTCCAATTACCATATATCTTCTTTTGGGATCCACAAAGACGTTCTAATCAATCTCCTCCTTTTTCAGCTTCTGCTCCAATTTTTTTTTTTTCTCCCTTCCCACTTGCAATGAGAATTTTAATAATCAAAAATCCATACCTCAAGCAGAGATTTTCCAATTTCTCACATTTTTCAATGTCCAAAAATCCCTTTGTCTCTTATCTTAGCTTTCAAAACAATCCACTTTCAATGTCTAATATATCCAAATATTTCTGCTTTTTCCGTGGGGTGGGAGAGTAAAAAAAAAAAAAAAATTCCCTTTAACAGCTTCTCCGCCGCTTTTCGCTCTTCTTAGGGATACAATGTATCCTCCAGCAACAAACAGCTCAATTCCAGGCAATTTAAAAGGTGTTACTTGACCCGGCTCAGACAGAACTTTCACTCTTCACACTTCCTCCAGCACAGTTCTTACCCGGTTGCTGGCTTCTTCGTGGCGGCCATTGCTGACCGCCGCTCCACCGCCTTGGGAAAAAGGGGTTTTCCCGGAGAAAGGGGGGGTCTGCGATGCCCCCACCTCCCTTTCCGACTCCCCTCTGTCTTCAGCTGTCCCTACAGGGCAGCCATATCCCCCTGACCCATCTGGATCGGGGGTACCTCGACGGCTAGCACAGCAGGAATCGCGAGCTGTCGCGAATTCCTGCTGCCCCGAAGCCACGCAAACCGGAAGTTCTGAGCCCAAAATTTCTGTTGTTAAGACTCTTGCTCCAGGTTACAACCTTCCTTGCCACAGTTAAGTGAATTGCTGCAGTTGATAAGCTAGCAACTCACTTGTTAAGTGAACATGGCTTCCCCATTGACTTTGCCTTTCAGAAGGTTGTAAAAGGTGATCCTATGACCTTGGGAAACATCAATGGTCATAAATATGAACCAGTTGCCAAGCATCTGAATTTTAATCACCTGACCATGAGGATGCTGCATAGGTCATAAGTGTGAAAAATGATCATAACATTTTTCAGGGTTGTTGTAACTTTGAACTCTCACTAAATGAACTGTTGTATCTTGAGGACTACTTGTATTTTTACCGCCTCTCTTCTTCCCCATAGGAAGCCTTAGCTAGCTTATGGATAAAAAGCAGGTGGGAGCTGATAATAAATAGGTAGGTAGTTAGGTAGGTGGATGGATGGATGGTTGGATAGATATATAGATAAAGATAATCAAAGGGATTAAAGCTATGCCATTTGTATTTAAAGGGGATGATAAATTAGTTGTTTATTTGAAAACAATACTAAGTCTAATGAGTTTTATTAGAGTTAAATTTGCTTTAGACTGCAAATGTGAAATCCCATCCAACAATTATTTTGTCAAAAAATAGGTCTTGCTGTTTTCAACAATCTTACTTCCTCCACCAAAGTGTGTCTAGAATGGCATTCCTAGTCTGGTTCTGTACCTCAAAAGCAGAATTAACTATCCTCGAGGCATCTATGTATCAGTCTGAGCAATACTGGGTAGGATGTGTACAAACAGGCTTTAAGTTTCCGCTAAAAAGACAGAAACACAAATAAAGATGCCAGGCCATCAGTATAAGTGCCCTTTGATGAAATAAATGCATTATTTAAAAATGAGTATCTTCAAATGGAAAATTGTAATGTCCTTAGGTATCACGACGGTACTGACCATGTCTACCATCATCACTGGTGTCAATGCCTCCATGCCTCGAGTTTCCTACATCAAAGCTGTGGACATTTACCTCTGGGTCAGTTTTGTATTTGTCTTCCTCTCAGTATTAGAGTATGCTGCAGTGAACTACCTGACCACGGTGCAAGAGAGAAAAGAACGGAAGCAATGTGAGAAGGTAAATATGTTAACAACTGAGACATTAATGTGGGTCCTTGTTGCTCTCTGAGCTTGGTTGTTTCCTTGCAGACATTTCATTACCCAACTAGATAATATCATCAGTGTTAGAAGGGAGTGGAGTTCTAGCACAGATGATATATTCTAGTCGGGTAATAAAACATCTGCAAAAAAACAACAAAAGCTTAGAGAGCAAAATTCAACCCTAACCTTCAAATATTATGTTACTTTGGTGAGATGTTAATATAGATGCATAACATGTTTTTTAACTAATCTAAATATTTAAATTTAAAACAAAGTCATATATAATTATGGCAGGAACTGACCTTAACCAATGGATGTAGTTATGTTGATTTGAATGTCATTCCTTCTCTTTTCTCCACAGCTTTCTTGTGCTTCCACAATCCCACAGCCAAAGCAAATGACAGGGATGGAAGGCAGCTACAGTGATGGAGAAGTAAATGAATTAGGGCAATATGTGTCTGAAAATGGAGGCAAAGAAGACAGAATGATGGTCCAGTTGGGTCTTGGATCAGAAGGAAATTCAAGTAGGAGGAAAATCCAGAGGTATAGCAGCATGAGAATCGACACTCATGCGATTGACAAGTATTCCAGAATAATATTTCCAGGATCATACATTTTATTTAATTTGATATATTGGTCCATTTTTTCATAGTTATTTATTTTCTTTAGCTATTTTTTATGTTTTTGAAGCATCATGCATGAATTATCAAGTAAATTTGAAAGTGAAAACTGAATGTTCTTCGTTCTTCCTGATGAAGTTTGGTACTCTAATATGAATATCACTTAAATTGCTCTCCTGTTCATTTTCTTCTGGTTTCAATGGGAAATAGCAAAGAGAAGAGAAAAGCCTACCTTTTGCAAAGGGGATTCTTTGAACAGTTTTCATTTTAAAAGACATGTACTAAATTATTACTAAATGACAAAAGAAGGCAAGAAAATATTTTAAAGTTCTCATCTGAAACTTCTAATTATGCCATTTTTATTTCAGCTACAGAAATGGGTTATATTTTAAATTTTTGTTTTCATTTGTAAATATATTATATGCCATTAAGTCAGTATTGATTCTTAACAACCATATAGATTCCAGGATGATCTATCTGGCCCATCAGATCTTCAAACAATGTATCCATTGCCAGTTTGAGTCTATTCAGTTTGCTGCTGGTTGTCCTCTTTTTCTCTATCTTCCTACATTTCCCAAAATTATTCTCCTCAAAATGTCAGCTTGGCAATTTTTGTTTTGAATAAGAACTTTGCATTGAATTGTTCTATGATCAGTTTGTTTTTTGGCTATTCACAGTATTCTCAGAAGTTGTCTCCAACACCAAAGTTCAAAAGCATCGATATTATTTTTAAAAACTTATAAATTAAAAAAAAACTCTTTGTAGATAAATTACAAATGTAGATACTCTGCAACCACTCTGCAAGATTTAATAATCTTAAAAGAAGTGTAAATGTTAAATCTTGTATTTATTTTGCTTAGAATTTTCTGCCTGAGTAAAGAAAATATTTTTTGATATTTTGATACAATAATTTGAAGAAAACAGAATACCTAAAAGTATTATGACATGTTCAAAAAATATTTTATGAAGGCCATTTAAGGAATTATTAATACTGCTGGTGCCTAAATTGAATGGTTTTGTTTTTGTTTAAATCAACAATTCTGACATTTTAAAGGAGACAGATATATATTAAAAAATGGCATCAGCTTTGTGGATTACTCTGATGCATTTTATGGGATTATTGTAAGCAGTATCACAGATGACATGTTCTACTGAATTGAATCCTTTTTTTTACTACAATGCCCTATGGACCTGTGACCATATAAATGTTGAACTACATTTCCCAACTTCCTTGAGGACTGGGATTGTTGGGAGCTGTGATCCAATAGCACATGGAATGTTATAATTCCGTTTCTGACTTCCAGAAATTTGTCAGCTTAAATATAGATCATGAATATTTAAAACACTGTAATAGTTATATATTCTGATTCCAGCAGAAGGGTTCCTTCTGTGAACGCAAGGTTTTTGGACAACAATGGAGGAAACAGCACTAGGGGGGCAAAGATCATTCACATTGAAAGCTCCCCTTCTTTCCTTTTGACATTGTTGCACTGGACAACATTTTTCTAAGTAAAGAAGCAGCTGCTTAGTTTCCAAGCTCTCCATTGGATATATCACATGACCTTAAATATAAAGAAATATTGTTTACATGTTAATTAAAAAATAAGGTGATGCATTTAATTTTATGTAAGCATTAAAACCGAAACTAGTATTTTCTTCTAACCAATTTTCAAATAAATAAAGGTTTTTATTCAGATATCACAATCCTTATGTTTCAAATCCAGGTAGGTTTTGAAATATTAAAAAACACTTCCATTTTTTTGTTTTTGGTGTGTGATTTTTTTCTTTTTTGCTAGAAGACCTGTTACTATTTAAGAGCAACAATTGTGATCCTAAAATAATTAGTACTTTGCAAGAGCTAGAACCAAGCAGATGAATGGTTCCCAAATTTAGACTTAAATTTCAACCTGTAGAAATGGCAGAAACATCCTGTAAGAATCTTTAACCCTTAAGAGATAGGTAAAGAATGAAACCTAGAAGATTTATGCAGATTTGTTCATTGAAAATATGTTGTCAGCATAGAATTTTAATTATCTAAATGCAAAATTTCCATTTATTTTAACTCTGACTTGTACCCACAGACCTGGAAGTAAGTTTCAAAAAAATCCAAAAATATTTGTGTGAAGATCAGATTTTAATCTCTCACATTTCTTTTTCTGCTAAGAGCTTTGCTTGTCTGAAACTTGGTTCCTATAAGCTTGGTACAAAAATTATATTTACTGCAATCATTGCCATCATGTTTTAATTGTCCCCAAGTATTTATCTACTTTTGACCCTGAAGATAAATCAAAATATAAACTAGGTATACCAACAAAGGAGAATGTTTGTAGCTCAGAATTGAATTGTGGAATCTGTATTGTTCTCTGAGTTTGATCGTTTTCTTGCAGATGTTTCATTACCCAATGAAAAGTGATTATGTATAGGTTTGCACTTTAGTGACTTTCAGACAAACAGAAATATGATGCCTAAATGAAACTGAATTAACATTACTAATCAGCAGGCTGAATGAATGTATGGTTCTGAGCAACTGAACCAACATTAAAATATGAATTAAGTTCAGGAATATCATAGGAAACATTCCCTGAATCAGTGGAACTGCTTTGTTTTAAAAACAAAGCAAATGGTTTCAAATCAGTCAATTTCTTAGGCTGTTTAAACCAAGGGTGGAATTCTACCAGTTCGCATCTATTCAGTAGAACTGGTTGTTAACATTCTAAGCAGTTCGGAGAACCGGTTGTTAGAAGAAATGACTGGCCTAATCCTATAAGGAAGGCAGGCAGGAAACATTCTGGTGTCGCTTACAGAAACTGCCTCTCCGTTAACCCTTATTACGTTCTTGGCAGGACTAGACTTCCTGTCTCAGGAACTTCTCCGGAGTTTTTTTCCCCCTCCTTTGCTGGTACTTTGCTTGTGTGGAGTGACCATTCAAAGTTACAATGGCACTGAAAAAAGTGACTTATGATCATTTTTCACACTTACAACTGTTGCAACATCCCCACAGTCATGAGAGGCCAGGCAAGGAGATGCGTGCCTCGATGTGAATGATATTGAGTTGGCCACACCCAGCCAAAAACATGACCATCAAGCCATGCCAGCAACCTAGCCACGCCCACAGAACCAGTTGTTAACAAATTTGAATCCCACCCCTAGTTTAAACCCATGGGAAAACAAAGTCCAAAGTCTTATCTGGAATAAGAAACATTCTTTTCCTGATTTAGTAGCAAAACCTGTTACTATTAACTTCAATGAAATTGTATTTTACTGAGCAGTACATTTATTGGATGATACCTGAAGTCACTGACACTCATCCACTGTAGAAAAAACAATTCAAATAGTTTTTAAAAAGCATCTCAATTTTTTTGCTAACACAAATGCTTTCTTATCTCCAAACAAATAAGTAAATTATGAGTCATCAAGTAATTTTTAATTCCTAGAAACCATATAGATTTTTGTGTATAATTTTTATTGAAAAAATTTACATACATAAAAGATAAACATGAATATATGGAAAAGTTAAAAAGTGAAAAAAGCAATAAAGAAAAAAAAACTCAAGAAGCAACTTCTGATCTTCTTTGTAGAAGTTACAAATAAAGTTATTATCCCTCTTCTATTTTTCATATCACATTGGAGATTCCTCCTATCCCATATCCAACTCCCTTTTCAATTAATAAACCCCAAAATCACCGTTTCACCTTCAGTATTTCTCCATTGTTGGGCATACATAGATTTTTCTCCATGTTCTGTCCCTAACCTGGTCTTTTAAATCTTCCAGTGGTGCACTCATCGCCATTAAAATTGAATCCATCCATATTGCTGCTGGTCATCTTCTGTTTTTTTTCCCACTTTTTCAGCATAATATAATATAATTATAATATAATATGAACCAAGTATATCAATTTGAGCCTGAATCATCGAAAAAGTATTGTATTATAGTACAAAAATGTTTTGTTTAGAGCATTCTAAAGATTAAGAATTACCCTGTCAATGGCAGACTAATAAGTCAAAGGAAATAATGCTTGCCTATCTTCATATATTCATGAATTTCTTCTCTCTCTTACACATATATAGAATACCAATAAGAGGAATAACTGCTATAAATGTTCCCCTGGTTTGGGGATATGGTGAAAAATGGTGGGCTTTGTCATATACAAAATCCATTTCCAGATGCTGATTGCCTATCTCATCTCATCTATTTAATATGTGGAGCAGCTTGTCCTCACACACAGAGAGACATTTCATTTTCTGTGTTCAGAATTCTTTCTTACCTTGGTGAAAGAGAACAGACTATCCTATAATGCCTATGAAATAATGCTTCATAGACTTCTAGTCATTTGGCATAATAAAATACACTATTGAATATGCTCACTCTTTTCACTGAAACAATGAGTGAGCTCCTGCGATTTTCACAGGTTAACAATCAAAAGTCTGTCTTACCAATGAAGCAGCATATACCGCTTTGTTAGAAAACTCCATACTAATGCTCCCTATTTTCCAAGCTTTTTTTTCTGAAGCACATTGTAAAAATCTGGACAGCTGACATAGAATTCTACTTAGAAACTTACAATAGAACCATGCACAGTGATAAAATGAGGTCTCAGATTCAAAATGTACATTCTGAATTAAACTAGAATTCATCTATTTTAAGTGGTACTTATAATAAAATTAAGGAGTTTTGCAAACCATTTTTATTAAGATTTCTTTTATTGAGATAGATCTTTTTGGTCATGCAACTATGGTAGAAGGCCAAGATTAAGATTAATTTATCTGATCAAAATAATTTTCAAGTACCGCAAAGGAACCTTTCTGAAGCTACAAAAAGATATAACCCAAATACTGGATTAATCATGTCTGGAGTAGAACAGTCCTGTGTAGTGTTGCGGTTAAAATGCTGGATTAAGGGCAAAAGGTCCAAGCTTATTTAGCTTATCATTCTTTCTCAGCCAACCTCCCTCTTCCGGGAGGAAATAGGACAGAGCATTAACTACACTGACTTCAGCTCTTGGATGAAAAGGGGATATAATCAAATAAAGACTATGCAAGCAATGAATGATACTAATTATCTCCCTCTGTAAATATATTGTAACAGTTGTTTCAATTCAAAATCACAATTAATATTCAGCTTTGAGCAGCGTTTACAGTATCTCCCGCCCAACTAAGTAGTCAACTAAGAGTTAAGATACCATTGTAGAATGAATGTCAGTCCTCTAAAGATAGGCTGGACCAACAGCCACCAAAGCTATTGGTCATAAAAAAGCAGATAACGATGCAACTTTACAAATATTTTGTCTTTAAAATAATTTAATATATGCCTACATATTATTTGGTATTCAGAAATTTTGGAAAATCATACTATGTCCTTATCAAATTTAGCTGGATTTTAAATAATCAGTATTATTTTTTTTTCATTAGGACAAACATGTTTTCTACACTCAGCTTTTAAAATACCTTTCATACCTTAAAATATTTTAATTTTATTATATTTACTTATCCCTGATTTTATTTTTAGTTTGATTCTGTAAACAGCCATAGAATCCATTTGGATAATGTCTTTTTTCCCTAAAGAAACAACAGTGTAGTTTCTTTACTTGTGTGAACTGGTATAGCACTGCACGCTCTTGAAATGGAAAATCCATAAACATATTATAATTGTCAAAAGTTTCAGTTTTAATCAGTACTGTTCTTCTTCTGCTGGAATACCTAGAAGGCTGATCTAGGAAAGGTCAGTTGTGGTTACTGTCAACCTTTTGAGGGAGGTCATGTGAAAAACTAGCATAAGGGTTTAAGAAATTAGTAAGAGGATCTTAAAAGCTTTGCAAGTTTCTCCTTGGTTCACTATATTAAACAAAATTAAGACAGGGTTATTTTGAGTTTCTTTCTCTCCCTATATCTGGACTGTTGAATGTCTTATCCACATCCCTCCTTAATGGCTTTCTTTCTTTCTTTCTTTCTTTCTTTCTTTCTTTCTTTCTTTCTTTCTTTCTTTCTTTCTTTCTTTCTTTCCTTCCTTCCTTCCTTCCTTCCTTCCTTCCTTCCTTCCTTCCTTCCTTCCTTCCTTCCTTCCTTAAAGTCTTTGTTATGTTTATCAGCTCTGAATTCCTGAATTCCTTTACAGGTATAGAGGTTCAGAACACCCACATACAAACACGCACATTACTGCGTATTACTCAATCAATCAACCATGTCACTGCAACCTCTCATCTTTAAAACTGATTGGAGGTATAACCAAGAGCATATATTAAGCTTAAGGATCAGACCAGAAGCATTCCTGAGAACTTTAATTTATTCTAGTGGGGTAAAATACTTATACATTTCAAAAGAAAAAAAAAGTCCTATTGATTCCTCAAGGATTAGCTAAAAGGTAAAACACTTGGCTTCAACTTGTTTTTTTCCCCAAATAGCCAATATCATCATCACCATCCATCAGGGAAATTTAACACATAAAATGGGTGGATGACTAAATAGTTCTTGATTTACAACCATTCCTTTAGTGACTAATCCAAGTTACAACAGCCCTGAAAAAAGTGACTTATGACTGTTGCACCATCATCACTGTGGTCACATGATCAACATTTGGACTGGTTCATATTTATGTTGGTTGCAGTGTTCCAGGGTCATGCAATCACTTTTTGCAACCTTCAGAACAAGCAAAGTCATCGGGGAAGCCAGAGTCATTTAACAACCATGTCACTAACGTAATAACTGCAGTGATTCACTTAACAACTGTGTCAAGAAAGATTGTAAAATGGGGCAAAACTCACTTAACAACTGTCTCTGCAATAGAAATTTTGTGTTCGATTGTGGTAATAAATCTAGGGCTTACGTATAATTTTTCTTGAGCACCATTCTGCCTCTCTTCTATTTGCTTTTGAGACAATGGGTGCTGCTTGGTATATGGACAAAAAAAGGGGAGGGGAGTAAAGTATGTGCATAGTGCCACCAGTTTGTTGTCTTATCCTTTTTTCACTTTAGGAAGCACCTCTCCTCTAGACCTAGCATACAATAACTGAGGCAGCCGCCTGCTTAAACTGCAAGGTGCGCATTAATATTACAGGGGCCAGGCAAAGCCTTAGCGCTTACCTTCCATGTGGTTAAAAACCCAATACTGCCCTATCCTACTGGATTTCAAGTCGGATATAACTAGGACTATTTTTAAAACGGGAAAGGAGGATGTGCCCAAAAGTAATTTACTGGCTGAAGCAGCAGAGTATGGGGTCAGTGTCATGAAAAGAAAAGGGCAAACTCCAGGACATAATCAGGGACGCCTGGAGAAGGCTCTCCAGGCCTCCCTTTCAAGGCCAGCACGATGGCACACCCGCTTCAGCGATCAGGTTGTGCCCACAGGAATGCCCGATGGCGGGCAAGGTGTTTTACTTGCACACAGGAAACTCAGCCGTAGCGACGAGGCCGCCTGGTTCATTTCGGCCGGGAGAACGGGATGCCCCGTCCTGCTTCCGTTCCGCCCGGTTCTAACTTGTAGCTGTACTGCACCGATCAGGCGCCCGAAGAGGACCCAAGGCAGGGCGGCGAGGAAGTATGTCAGGGCGGCTCGGTGCTCCTTCTAAGCCACCTCCGGATCTCCCTACTTACCTCTCTCAAGAGCTCCGAGAGATTCATCGATTCGATGTACTGGGCCATCCACCAAATGCATCTCTATTCCTACTGTCTGCTCCCTTCACCTCAGGCCCATGCAGCCGCCAGTTAAATAGTAAGTACCAGACTGCCATCTGTCAGAAATGGTGTAGTGTTTCCTGCTCGGGAGTGTGGGGTTGGACTAGATGACCTACAAGGTCTCTTCCAACTTCTATTCTATTCCTATTCCAATCTCACCCTCGCTCCAAAATAATCTTGAAGGCTTTTGCTAAAGTGAAATTCCCATTCTCGCTCAACATTCTTATACTGCAGGAGTCTGACTTGCTCTGTCCTTCCTACAGTTTGCGAGATACAAACCCACCACCTTACACTCCTTAAGAAATATAATTTTTCTTCATGTTTATGGAGATCCTTAATCATCCAGGTCAAGATTGTCCCAAAGTAGCTTTTCCAAAAGGCAACTGGGTTTTCTTGGGTTTTCCCCCCTTGAAAACGTTTCGCTTTTCATCCAAGAAGTTTCTTCAGTTCTGACAGATGTGGTGAGAATTGAAGAAGCTTCAAGGATAATAAGCGAAATGTTTTAAAGGGTTAAAAAACCAAGGAAGTTTAGTTACCTTTTGAAAAAGTGCCTTTGGGGTTATGTTTGTTCCTTTGCTGCACCAGTTAATTGCCTCACTGTGGAATGTATTATGCCTTCTCTTTCCCCTCCCTATATACTTTTTGTACTCAGCTTATTCATTCAACTCTTACACGCATGTTATATGGAGCAAATACAGCCACATTCTCGCTGTAGGAAGTGTGTTTGAGGTAAGAGCAAATGTGTGTAGTATAGTAAGGTTCTATGGCACCTTGTGAGAATTCACTACATGCTTTAGTGAGGAGTGTTTCAAGATTTAATTTCACCATCATGCGTAGAAAGGAGAGAAAATCTGGAAAATTCCATGGGATAAAATATCATTTTGAGCAGAATCAAAATACTGTGAAGAAAATACTGTGTAAGGTAAACATAATGAGAGGGGAAGGAAAAATAGAAATAAAGTAAAATCTGTAAATGTATACAAGGATTTCAATATGTATAAATATATTATAAATATCCTTTGAGAAGTTTAAAAACTAAATTCTGCCATCTTAGAGGGACAAACTTTAATAAGTCAAGTATTCCTATTTTATGCTACTAGTGATAGATGCTTTTACTCTGATTTGCTGTAAAGTTTCAGATAATTATGAGGTGCAAAAGTAAAAATAATGCAATCAATTAACTTTACTGCTCAACAAAATATGAATAGTGGGTAGCATTTACAGAGCAGGCTCATGTCTAATTCTTTTCAGGTGACAGAAGCTAATTTTTAACAGTGGAATATTTCTGGGTATAACAAAATAAATTTTCAAGCACTTTTGTGTACATTAAATAATCTGAATTAACTTTAAAAGTGATTAAACAGCTATGTCGGGTAAAAAAAAACGGAGGAAGCTTTGCAACTTTGATAAAAGTTGAAAAGGGTAGTACTAGAACAAGATGAAATATTGTTAAGTTTTCACTAACCATCTTATCAATAGTCTAGGTAGGAAAAGATGTTTCTAGTGTGCAGTACTACTTCTCTTCCATTCTGAATGTCAATTCTGACAAGAACTTTGGAAAACCTGGTCTGGCCAGTCTGGAAGGCCCTCTACTTCCTATAGTATTGTCACAACTGGATTCTGCAATTTTTCAGAGAGAAAAATTCTTCCAGAGCTACATTTTTCCTGAAAATATAAAGTTATTTCAAATGGTGGCGCAATCAAATCAAATGCTAGATATAATACGATAAAATTATTTTTGTGCATGGTAGAAAGGACCAATTTGGACAAAGAAATGAAGTGTAACTTTAATACCTTTATACATACTACTACAATATCACAATTGTACAAATAATTTATGATTTCCAAGTACAGTTTGTAGAAGATAAAAAGAAATTCCAGCATGTCAGATATAATATAAAAATTCAAAAAGGCAGCTCATTTTAAAGAATATCTTAATCTCGTCTGACAGCAAACATTAAATTATTATTAAAAATAAAATCTTCTAACATGCAATTAATAGTTCAACATGCAAAATTCTCAAATAGTTTGTGTTTTTAGTTTCTTCCTTCATTACATATGAATATGTATATTTAAGAAAGTAGGCATATTGCTTCAATCATGAATCCATAAAAATTAGTTGTTGAAATTGCTACAACATTTAGAATATTAATTCAAAAGAGTGTAAATACATTTATTATAAGTTGCTAAGATGTTAAAAACTAATTTACTGGATCAGTTGAAAAGTGAGTAAGCACTGGATATTTATAGAGAAAATTGCTTAGATAAGTAGATGCAATGTGAAATTATGTATGTATACTGTATATGTATATATAGATATAGATGATACAGATGATATAGATAGATAGAAAATCTATTAATAGGATTTCCTTCTGAGTAGGTATTCACAGAATTGCATTGTAAGGCTTGATCTGTCATTATAGTTTTCCCTCTTTGTATTCAATCATGTCTGATTTTGGTGACAGGAAAGGTTGTTTAGAAGTAGTTTGGCATTTCATCTTTCCTAGGGCTAAGAAAATATGACTGGATTAAGGTCACCCAGTTGGCTTTATACCCAAGGTGGAAGTAAAACTACCAGTTTTTAGCCTGATTCTGTAATCACTAACTAAACTGGTTCTTATTACAGAATAATAATAAATTGGTTGGTATTACAGAATACCAAATACAAAGGCTGACTGACAGCATTAATACAAAACAAACAGACCACACGACCACTTTCCAACTGATGCTTGTAATCTAGCTAATGGAGCAGCTTGGCAATAGTATTCTAGAGCACCCTCAACAGCTCTAGATAGCATTAATATGGAAAGAATTAACCAATTTGTAAAATGGAAGAAAAATACTAATCAACTATTTAAAAATGTTGCCAATAAGGGCAAGATTTTGTATTACCTTACATTCAGAAATAATTATCCCTTAAAATAAAGAATCAATACTTGATACTCTTTTTAAAAACCCAGAATTTTATAATGTGTTTTTAAAATAAATATTTAGAAAACATGCTTTTAAAACAAGTTTTAATCATTTGTAGTACTCTTTCATAGGATATCTATCCCCTTGCAAGAGGAAATAGCAACATTTTCTTTTCTCTTGGTTACTCACTTCTCACCTGTTTATTTGCTTCTCACCATCAATTCAAAAATATAGCATTATTCCAAATACTTTAGAGGCCAAATCCATACCATTAGCTACTTGGCGAATTATTATTTCAAGATGGCAGCTACTGTATTTCAGATTATCACTTTGCTTTCAGTCAAAATACTTCAGAGGACTGATTATGATCTTCTGAAGGAGAGGAACTGTTTGATGCTCATTTAAAATGAAAAGGCTCAAAGTGTTCTGTAGCAGAAAAAGAAGCCTAAGTCTTTAAAGTGGAGTAATACCAAACTCTGTCTCTTTGCATGAAGAAGGAAGTGCTATTTTCCACATAAAGGAGCAGAGTCATAATCAATTCTGTAGTCTATTAATTTACTTTGTACGGCACCCATAACATAAATTTTGGAATAATTAATTTTTAAAGTACAATTCTTCCAGTGCTTAAATGGACAATTGAGCAAATGCAATAGAGGAAACTTTGTTGTTGTTTTCTTTTGAATATTTTATAAAGCAACGTAAACAAAAACCTAAAATACTGCTTTATATTGCGCCTTTATCTATAATATAGAGATAATCACCCATTCTTGTTTAATTAGATACTTTCACAAGATCTCTCCCCCCCCCACTCTTGGATTCAAATTTAATTGTTTTGCCTGGTTACTTCTGTATTATACTGTATAGTTCTTTGCGTATGACTTCAAAAAGGCATTTTTTGAACATGCAAGTATGCAAATGTACCACCTGCACTCAATTCTTTAAAACAATAACATAATTTCCTAAGTCCATACAATTGACTCTCTGAGGTTACTTTCATACTACTCTATTCAATACAATTGAATCCGAAACATTGCACATTCCTATTATTTGAATAAATATTATACATTCTATTAAGAGAGAAGCTTGATCCAAAAATTGTGCAGAACAGGAGTAAAGGAATGTATTTCAGGTATGAAATCTCTAGTGATTAAAAATAGCCTTCCAGGAAAGTTGAGAGATAATGAAAAATGTTGCATTTTGGAAACTAAGCTCCATTTATGAGAAGGTGTTTAAGAGAACAGAAGTTATTTCTAATATTAAAAACATAAGCACATCCTTCAAACAATGCCTAACCTTTGGTATCCCCCTTTGCAAAAGTTATAATTCAATTACACATAACTTAATATAGTAATTTTTCTGATGATTATGTTTATTTGTTAGATTTTTATCTTGTCTTTATTTTTTTAGAAGTAACTGAAGGCAGAAAACATACCATATATTATTTCCTTCTTATTTTCCCCACAACAACACCGTGGGGTGGGGTGGGCTGAGAGAAAGTGATTGGCCCAAAGTCACCCAGTTGGCTTTCATGCTTAAGGTGAGACTAGAATTCAACAATATCCTGCTTTCTGGCCAGCACCTTCACCACTATTCCAAACTGGTTCTCCATATAAAAAGCATGGCTCACTTTGTTCCTTGACATTAGAACAATGGCTACAGAAATAATATTTTTTAAAAAAAATCATGGTAGCACTTGCAACAGTTCAAAAGACTAATATACTTCTACGTTCTATTAGAATTACACATGTAATTTTATCTGAAATTAAGACAAATGATATAATTTAGACAAAAATACTATTTGAAAAAATACATGGAGGTTTCACTATCTTTCCAATTATTAAAAATATTCCCTAGAAGTAGATCAGTCCTGGACTTTCCATAGAGTTTTTAAATGTTGTAGTCTGCTGCATTACTTCAATGTGATGCACATTCTGCTTCAATACCATTATTTGATCCTTTTGTATTTCCAGGAACATTCAGATGACCTTCTTCTTTCAGTTTTATTAATCTGAAATCTTCTCTAACTTTTTCCAATACATCTGGTTTGAAAATAACATCCAAGGCAGTCATAGCTAAAGCTTTAGCTGCTCTCAAGGCATAGAACTGAGCTTCTTCTGATCCTAGCATAATCAAACCCACAAAAGGTAGATATTTCATTTCAGTATAGGAACTATGTAATGTCATTTCAAATCTGAAGAGATGTTTAAAAACAATTTCTTTTTTTAAAAAAAGATTGCAATCTCAATTCCACTGGAAATAGAGACTAAAGAACAGTTGTCTCTTACAGATGCAGATATATCTATCAATGTAAAATCCACATTATTCAACTAAAGCTGTATTTATACATTTGCATTGAGTTGTATCCTGTATCTATAACAGAAGAACTCCACTCACAAGATGCTCTGGCTTGCATGAATGGCCAGCAGATTTGGGACAAATATGTGTATCTACTTGAACCCTTTAGTCAGCAAAAGCCGTCTTTCTCAAGTTCTGCCTTTGCTCCTCAACTTAGAAACAAAGATGAAACAAAGAAAATTGGCATGGAAGTTTCCCAATTCCACATACTCATTTTATGTCCAGTTTAGAACCAGAAGCTGTGAAGCCATCAGATCTTTTGCCAAGAGACTGAGAAAAAAATTAACTATTGTTATGCACAGAATATAACTCTCAGTGCTTATGCAAGTGTTCTGGATACATGAACTTAGCACCAAAATTAGGCATTTATCTCTATCCCTTCCTTTTACATCCTGAAATACTGGCCTCATTGGAGAGGATGGTTACAGAGGTTGGTAAAGGGGCCATGTTTTTTTACCCAATAGAGAACATAGCTGGTAAGTTTCCTAGACCAAAAAAAATGTTTTCTCCCCATGTTTTTTTGGTAGAGATATGCATCCTTGTCTGCTTTAGATCCAAATACTGCGTATTTCTGGTATTTACCATCAGTCTTGTTCTACCACTCTCAAAAGGCCCTGGGTATCACAACAGAATAATGTGATCACTCAAATTTGACTCCATATGCATTTTGCCACATTATTCTGAATGTTTTTTTTTTTTTTAAATGTGAGAGATACACCCACTTTTAACTACTAACCTGCAGCCGTTGTATATTGTTCAGTATGGTTCAATGCATCAGAACCAATGTAAAAATAGGAGTGAATCCCAGGAATCATGAAACTAACATTTCCAAAGTCAGTAGAACCTAAAGAGAGCCAAAACATTTTTAGGTTTTGGAATATACCAAAGAGTCTACAAGGTGAAATGTTATTGTATGGTTTAGCATATAAAAGTATTATTAAAGGGTACAGCAAATAAAAATATTCGGCTCCCATATAGATCCTCTTCCATACAATAAGTATTAAGGTGGAGTTTTTTATATGTCAAATGTTAGGATTTTCAAGGTTTTGTCCCTATATTTTAAGAACTTGAGAAATAGAAACAATGAGGAAATAAGAATCCTTATTAAAAATTGACTTCCAATCCCTCATTACTGAATGTATGGGCAGCCTATCATACAGCATAAGCAAACAGTGAATTTAAAACTGGTAGATAGAGAAGTTTGGTCATCTTGTCAATCAATATTAGGTGATACCTCTTTTGACAGAAAAAAATCAGCTTCCAAATGTTTTGGATAGCCAGCTATTTTTGCTTTTTATCTATTCTTGGTTTTGATTTTTTTCCATTCCTTATGGACTTTTTCTAATTTAGGAATATCCTTATGTCATATCTCATTGCATGCATTGCATGTTTCAAAGATCCCCCATAGATTTTGGATAATACTGATGTCTTGGGACTATGTTTCTTGTAAAAAAAAATATCGGTGTATGTTTCACAATTTCTGAAATATGGAACATCTTTTTAGCTCCTTTGCTGACTGTAGGATATTATCTTTTAAGATATATACAGAGGTGGTATTCAGCAGGTTCTGACAGTTCTGGAGAACCGGTAGCGGAAATTTTGAGTAGTTCGGAATACTATCTTTGACTGGCCCTGCCCACATCTATTCTCTGCCTCCCAAGTCCTAGCTGATCTGCTAGGTCTTCTTTTGTTGCCCTGCACAGGAGAACCGAGCTGGAACACAGGTTAGAGTGGTAGGGAGAGAATGGAGATTATTATATAGTATCCTTCCCCTGCCACGACCACCAAGCCATGCCCACAGAACTGGTAGTAAAAAAATTTGAATCCCACCACTGGATATATACATGCTTAGTTAAACCCATTCTCAACTGCACAGTTATTTTCTGGATCATACATCCTCCAAGCATAATAAAGCCACAATGAATGTCAAAATGTTTCAGACTCATTGAGATTTATTTTATTTTTATTTTTTTATTTTTTTTTGGGGGGGGGGGGGGCTTAAAAAGGCCAGAAAAATGGTTTCTTTTGACAATTCTCCCATGCAGATAATTGTTATATAAACAACATACTTCAATGAATCTGAGACAGTGCTAACCAAACTTTGCAGTAGAAAGTTCGCTGTGATCTGTGGATTTTCTTTGACAAACCTGACTAGTTTTGTATTTCAGATTTCAAGGTTCCATGTAAATTCCATTAATTTTCACAGTTTAAGTTGCTAGCTGAAAGTGTTTAAAGAGTTTTGGACTTTTTTTTTTAAAACCTTCTCTGGTCTGTTAAACTACCTTCATTTTCAAATACTCAAATATCTGCTGAGGGATTTATAATGGCTAAAAATTGAACAAGAGGGGATAGCAAGGGGTTAGAATGGTCAATCTCCTTTTTGAGCTTAAAAAATATAAAATCAAATGGATGGGTGTCAAAACCTTTATAGTTGTCATGTTCACTTTTTAAAGATTTTGAATCTGAAAACAACTGCATATATATAGTAATCAGAATCCAAATTTGTAAAAAGATACTAATTTTGTGTACCCTATATGGATTTATGTCTACTTCTGTTCACTTATGTATTCATAGTATATTTCTACAGTATTTGACCAAGGGGCCATGCCTAAAAGAAGTTATATTCTTGAAGAATTGTTGTGAAAGTGACACAAGTAGCAAAATTAACTTGCTTATTAGAGAAAAATCAACAATTACATTTACTAATTACTGGATACCCCTTATGGACTTTTTGCTGAAATAAAAAAGAAAAATGAACTTGTGATTTTTGGCTTTGAATATTAGAAAGGATAGTTTATGGAAAGAAGAAAAGTATGATGTAACTGTACAGAGGGTAAAATATAAATGCATTTACAACTGCTGTCAAAAAGCTCAGAACTCATTTATAATGTTTTCCTTTCTTCTTCTGTTTTATTTCTTTTTCTATTTCCTTTCTTATTCACTATTCTTACTTTGTTTCTTTTCTAATATTTGTATTGTTTTTAAATTTGTTTAAAATTCTTCAATAAAAATATATTTTTAAAAAGGGGTTATATACTTACCTGTTAAATCATTTAAACTGTCATCAGAAATGAAGTCCATGCCAAGCTTCTTGCCATTTTCTTTGTAAAATTTTTGCAGAGTCTTATTAGGAAGCACATTGTAAAAATCATTTTCATGATTATGTATTTCCACCTAGACAAGAAAAGAAATGTTAGGATATAAAGAACTTATTATTCAATCCTAGGCACATTTCACTCAGAACACAACCTTAATATACTCAAAATAACAATAAAATTTAAATCTTCTACACAGGTATTTGAAATTAAATCATAGTTAATACAAATGGATTTATACTATAGTAAACATATAAAAACTTACTGCATTATTTGTAACTGATTAGGACTAATCCACCCTTTTTATCCTATAAGGATAAAAATGTTCGGATTGTGAGAATTGTGGTTCCTTCCAAAATGGCACTGGCTCTGGAATGGCCTCTGCCACTCCCAAAATGGCACCCACTCTGGGATGCAATGACATGGTCTCTGTACAGGAAAGCTATGTTGGATCAGCTGCTTTTCTTTCCAAAAATGATCTTCAGAGATCACCTTTCAGAACATAAATCAGCCGATCTGCCACATGGTGCCTTCATAGGAGCAGATGACATTTTGGAAGCAGCAGCAATTCTCAGATCACAAGAACTGCAGTCAATTTCAAAATTCTGCTTCCGAATGGTACCACATGGCTTTGGTATAGGAAGGACATGCAGTGTATTGGTTGATTCTCCTTGGAAAAGGTGATCTTCGGAAAAGGAAAGCGGAGCAAGTGTGATGGGGAGAGGAGACCCAGTGGTATGGGACCCAACCAGGTTGGAGGGGCAAGATAGGTGATTGGGCAGCTGCAGCATCCCTGTGGTCAGTCATAAGGATTGCAAAGCACCTGAATTTTATTCATGTGATGACGGAAGCACTGTAGTGGCCACAACTTTGGGTACAGGTTGTCAATCACATTATTCAGTGTTGTCATAATTTTGAATGATCACTGAACAAATGTTGTAAGTCAAAGACTATATGAATGTAGAATAATGTAAATTGTGGATACTAGCTAAATAACTGAGTTTGAGTTAATAATTTATGATTTTGCCAAAACTGATACAATTGATTATAGTAGTTATAGAGCACTTTTAGCCATCTCTTCCCTACATACTATAGTACTTTTGATCAGTACTTGAACTATTCACAAATACCATTATAACAAAAGGCAATGTTTATATTGCACTGCTGTTCTTTCAACTCAAATAATCCATGTTTTAAAAATCAGCTTACATTATTATTTGAAAAAGTTATCTAGCAGTCTTACTTCACACCCAGTTGCTAGAGCTGCAGCTTTAAAACAATTCTCTGCTTTTTCCTTTAAGGTAGAGAGTTCCCTTAAAGAAGGAGCACGCAAATAAAATTCTAATTCAGTGTAAGAAGGGATGATATTAGGCTTCACACCTCCGTTCTTTATTATACCTACAATGAAGAAGAAATAGGTAATTGAAATTAGTTTGGCACTTAAGTTTTTCTGAGGCTTATTACGAAACAGCTAAACAGAAAAGTCCTAACTTGATCCAAGGCTCTCTGCTTTGCCAGTAAATCAATGAGAACTCACACTGAATACAGTCTGGCACTAAAGAAAAGCAAAGGACATCTGAATTCCAAAATCAGGAGCTTTCACTTTCTGCTGTATTCCTCTGTTGATTATTTGTTGTTCTTAAAATTGGGAGAAAAAAGTCTCATCCTATACCAAGCAGAGCTAAATAAGAAATATCAAGCAGAAGCAAAATATATTTAAAGCATTTAGGAAAAAATAAAAATAAAACCATCCTTTCATATTTTAATTCTTATGGCAATTTTTGATTAAAACTGAACAATTTAAAATGTCATATTTACTTCAGCATCCATAACAATGTATTTTCAAATACATTTCTCTTTTTTCTGTTCAATATAATTATGCTATAAAGAAGAACAATGCTAACATATTTTTGTATTATATATTGTATTATTATCAGCCAAAACCTCTGAAGGACATCCATGGTATATTACACATCTATTCTAACCCCTCACATTTTTCCAGACCTGATCAGGTATGTATCATTGAGAAATATGTGGTGTGTGTGTGTGTGTGTGTATGCATATATACACTTGTTTTTTATTTACTTAATTCTAACATATACCCCAAGAAAAAATAGTTGATGCCTGTTTTAAGAGTAGGAATTACTTTATACTTCCCTGCTCTGATTTGGAAGCATGACTTAATCTCAAATTTACTCTCATTCTAGTACAGAAAAAATTTAGTCATGAAATGACAATATATCATAATTACTAAATCAAAACTCATAATGCATGATAATAAACTTAAAATCAAAAAGAAATACTGAAATCTGACATGACACACCTAATTTATCTACAGTTTGTTTATGATTTATTTATCTTTCAATAAGAGAGACTCTTGATTTGCAAATATGTATAAGCTTTGTATTCCATCTTTGTGCTCCATGTTTTTCTGTGGGAAATCACCATAAATCTAACCCCAAGAGGTTTAATCTATTTTCTCTCCTATGGGACATTACAATAATTCTTAGGCAAGTAAATTTGGGTGTATGACAACTTGGTGTGGACAGGTGGGTGTAGCCCCTTCACCACTGCCAAGTCCCCTTGCCAACTCACTGCTGCCAGGTTGTTGCAGGACAATTCATTGCAGGAACAACTGTGATGACCCAGAGTAGGATACAAAACAAACACAGTCACAGAAAACAGGTGAAGCCCCTTTTATTCCTTCAGTTTGCTTCCAACCTCTGAATAACTTTGAGGGAAGACAAAACAATTCCCACACAGTTACACAAAGAAGGAAAAAAGCAACACAAACCAGGCAAGATAAGGGCTGGAGGATGTCCACAGATAATACACACTGGGAAGGACGCCAAACTCAGAGAGTAACTATAAACTAGAGATATTTACACAATTTGTTTCCAGCATTTGCCAGTATGCAGGTCCAAACTCTTATTCAGTTGTCACACCTGCAGCCCATGAAGAAGATCAAGGCCCTTTCCTCCCAAGGAGACCATGTCTCTCCTTTATCCTCTCCTCCCTGCATGCCCTAGGATAGATAGGAGATTGGCCTGGGTCCTTCTCTGGCTTCTTAGCTGGACTCTGCCCTTCCCCAGTCTCCTCCACAACCTCTGGAGCCACACTTCCACTCCCTGATGGCTGTTCCTCCTCTTCCTCAGAGTCAGTCTCCACCAGGGGCATGACACAACTTGCTTTAATGACTAGATGGAGAGCCGTGTGTATGTGTGTGCAAGCGAGCAAGAGAGGCTGGGCAGGTGGTAGTGATGGGCAGAGTGGTGGGTGGGGAGGAGGTGGCGCCAGGGTTTCCCATTCTCACATTCCTGCTGCCACCATTGTTGCTTTGCCCATCCAGCTGGGCAAGGCAAAGTGAGGCAGAAGTAGGGGTGGAGTTGAGGATGGATGGTGGCTTTACTCCCCACCACCACTGCTGCCTCCCCTTCCCCTGCTTAATTGCAGGGAATGAGGCTTCTGCCCCGTTGGGTATTGAGAGCACTGACTGAGAAATTCGGAGCAAACACTGGGGCACACAAGCATTTGCAGAGCACCAGAGTCAAGGAATGTTAAGGCATGAGTCCTTTCTCTGCCCAAGAAGAGCCGGGGTGGGAACTCCACAGTACTATGGAGAGATTTTAGAGGAACTGGATGGAGCATTGCAGCAACGATCCCTCCAAAGCCAGGAGGGTGACTTCATGTGTTTTTGCTTATGTACAGAATGTGTTTCTCTAGGACAGAAGAATAACAATAGGAAGGGGAGGTCTTCCTGAGCTCAATTTTTTTGACTGGAGTGTTGCTAATGACATTTTCTCCCTGGACTCTTCGCACCAGCACTCTATTCAGGATCCACCTGCCACCAGCACGGAGGAGACCAGGTTGGCAGTCTCTAGTCATGCTCCACAGGACCAAATCACCTGCTTTGCCAAGAAGGCAAAGGAAGAAGCTAAAAGGTGGTTGAGCCACTGAATCAAATCATGCCCTCCCCAGATGTGCTGCGAGAGGCAACTCTCCTCACCCCACCCCTGCCCAACACATCTGGCAGGTTGGAATGAAAAGAGATTCCAATCCTTTTCAGTATTTTCCCAATTTGTATGTCCAAGAAAGCTGTGCGAATCAGACGAGTGAAAAACAAACAAACACACAAGGCACTTTATTATCATAACAGGATCTGTTAATGTTAATTATTATTATAAGTAATTAATGATTCTCAGCTCATTTGGAGTTTTGCTGACAAAGCAGCTTATTTGTCTGAGCTGCATCCAAGTTGCCAATTGTCCTTTGCTCTGCTCTCTTTTTTGCCCTGTGCATACGGTGAACATATTTTGTTGGAGGAAAGAAATAAAGAATAACCCTGAAAGGAAGCAAATCTGAAGGGGCTTTCCATTTTCACATCCTCTGCTGCCACTGCCACAGCTTCCATGTCAACCTTCAGGCCATTTGGAGTTTGGACTATTTGGCAGTGGCATCAATGGGTGGGGTAATTGGGAGGAAGCAGGTGGCAGCCGGGAATTTCAGATTTGCTCCCTTTCAGGTTTATTCTTTATTTCTTTCTTCCAAGAAAATATGATCACTGTACCCACAGGGAACAAAAGAGAACGGAGCAAAGGACAATTGGCAACTTGGATGCAGCTCTTGGAAGCTGCTGTGTCAGCAAAACACCAAATGAGCAGACAAAATAATTGGCAGAGCTGGCTAGAATAATTTTTAATTAATTGTAATAATAATTAACATTAACAGGTCCTGTTGTGATAATAAAGTGCTTTGTTGTTATTTTTTCCACTTGTCTGATTCACACAGCTTTTTGGGGCATACAAGATGGGAAAACACACAGAAAGGACGGAGTTCTCTTTTCCTTCCAACCTGCCAGATGTGTTGGCCAGGGGTGGGTGAGGAGGGTTGCCTCTCACAGTACATCCAGGGAGGGCATGGGATAGTTAAACTGAAGCTGTTAGAAATATCTGAAAAAACCAAGTATGTATTTTTGAGTCCTTGGGTAAGCAGTACTTGCTTCCCAATATTTGAGATTATAATTCCATAATCATAGATTATCCATCATATTAAGGTTTATATGATATAAAAGCATAAAGATTACTTTGAGCCACACGTTCCTGAAATTAATATACAAAATCATCTTGCTTTGTTAGCAGCCCATTAAATGATGAAACATTTGCCACACAGAATTAATTTCCCCAGCATGATGATAAAAGAATGGAACAGTCCCATACCCAATCAAACTGTCCCATATTTAAGATAGTTATATAGTAACAAATACTGTTAT
Organism: Hydrophis major; assembly: GCA_033807585.1. Lineage (NCBI taxonomy): Eukaryota > Metazoa > Chordata > Lepidosauria > Squamata > Elapidae > Hydrophis > Hydrophis major. The sequence continues at coordinate 291,673,498 of CM066328.1, read as the reverse complement.
AGAAATATCCTGGGAAATTGCTTATCTGAAGAGAATGTAAAAACTAGAACAGTGAACAGTTAGGCAATGTTGTGGTCCAATTTACATCTTTCTAAAAAACAATTGCTACACCAATTAAAAATCCACTTATATAATGCATGTTGTGGAGATGTGTCAACTTCCTGAACATGTCCCTGCAGTTTTCTTGGCAACATTTTCAAAACATTTTGCTACTGTTTACTTCTTAGTGCTGAGAGAGAGTCACTGGCCCAAAGTAATCCAGCTAGCTTCTGTATAAATAATCTTCTGTAGCAAGCCTAACTAGCAAAAATTCACCTATAATAACTCTATTATGATCAAGCTAACATGGACCCAAAATAGACAGAAGAAAAAAAAATAGTATCAGCACAGATTTGCACCTGTAAAAGAGAGTTTCATAGCAATATTTACAGATTTCCTAGAAGTCCCCTACCAACTTCCATGCAATTTTGAGGAGGTAGATCACCTGGGAGATAAAACACACCATCACTAACTCTCTCTTATAGTGTTAGTGAAGTGTAGAAATTACTGTTTGAAGGGAGCAGGATATAAATTGAAGTAAATTTAAAATTAATGATAACTGCCTAAGAGTTCAGAAGCAATGTCATTCTAACTTAAGATAGCATGAAATGAAACCTTCACAGAGCAGAAACTGGATGGATGAAATACATAAAAGGGACAATTAACTGGAAAAGGAGATAATTTGCCTCCACCAATAAGTTACTAAATAAATGTTTTATCTGGATCAAAATAGATGTCAAGACCCATATGGAACACTTTTTATCTACTATTTGAGATGCATTAATTCCCTTATTATATATGCTGTAATATTCTGAAAAGAAATCCCAACAAATGGAAATAAAATCCAAATATTTTATTAAACAAGATCAAATGGCATGGATAAATTATGATTAAAATACCCTAAGAACCATATTGGGAAAAACTAATTATTTATCTCTAAACCAAGAATCTTTTGCTTTTTATATAATTTATGAGCGTTTTTTAATATATCGTATTTAAGGAAGCCATTTTTCATTATTAAAAATGGTAACAGCTATTAGGTATGCCATATATTGCACATAATAACTTTATTTTTACTGCATCCACAATAATTATCTTTGAGATGCAAGATTATTCAATCTCTTTCAAGTAATGACCTTAAATTAAGCAGTTATAATAAAATTACTGATTTTACCCCAAGATTATTTCTAAATGAATATATATATGTGTGTGTGTATGTGTATGTATGTATGTATGTATTTCCTTTATATATCTAGAGAATGAATACAAGTTCTTCCTTGGTTAAAGGCCATATTTAATTTTTGAATTAAACTAACTTCAGAATGTAGGATTAAAGCTATATTATGTTATTTATATTGAATTAAAATTAAATATACTAATTTAACTTTACTCCCTGAAAATATGGATTTAATGATTATGTAAAAGCTAATTTGAGAGTATTAGGTGCTTCATATTTTCATATGAAAAGCAGAGTTCTTACCATTATGCATTTAATACATTGGAATAATTAAACTAATAAGCATGAGCAGCTGTTCATTTTGTATAACATTAACATGCCAGATAGAACACATTTGCTTAATAAGGGTCTGATATAACTTGCTGGACATAAGAGTGAAGGAAGGTCTCACCATGTACTCTCCATGTCGGTTTCATTTGCTGTCTTAAAAGGGACAGATTGTTGTATGCAAGCACAGCAGCATCTAATGCATTTAGTCCTTCCCAAGGGTAAGCAGCAGCATGAGAAGATTTTCCATAGTATTTCACAGTCACACTAGGAAATAAAAGTCATCACTTGTTTTTAATCAATTTTAAAGGAAAGAAAATCCCTTTGGGTTTCATTTCATGAAAATAATTTTAAGGAGATGTGCATGCTGCATTGTATAATATTACTTCAAACTCTACAAAGATCTGAAACAGCAATTAACACAAAGTTATGAATGGAAGGTAATACAGAGCTTCCATAGTCAAAGCTAATCTTTGACACTGCAAAACATTATTAGATCTCTAATACAGATATATTGTAAGAGAACTGATACAGCACATAAAATTAAATTTGGAGGAAATTAGTGAATTAGTACCTAATCCTTCAGCAAAAACCATTTAAAAAGAACATGTTGAACATGTGTGAAGATGAAAACATCCTGGAATTTTATGAATTTCTACTTGTTTCTTTCTACATTCGTTTTGCTTGCACCAAGGTAGGATTTGTTTAATCTGTGATTTATTATTTAAGCCAGAGCCTATCTAAAAAATGAATATAATAAATGTGCTTTGTTTGATCATTCCTATGTTTCCTTCCATTGTTCTTGGCCAGTATCCAGTACAGAGCAAACCCAGATAAGACTACTCATTTGCTCTTCCTAGGACAGGAAAATGAACAAATCTCACTATGGTTTACCTCTATATGCTAACCCAAAATTCATTTCTAGACAGGAAAAAATGTTTTACAAAACATAATACACCTGCATTAGAAGTGTAGTTAGATTAATTTCTCAGTCATTCATATAAAGAAATTTATTTGTCACAGAGGAGCTCCATAGAAGACAAAGTCATCTGAGCTAGGCCAAAATAAAGGGGTAAGACAGCAGATGTTTCTTTAATGAAATGTACATGACTGGCAAATATATATTTTACTTCCTTTCCAAAGATAAAGTCTTATTTGAGTTGAGTCTGACTATAGTTATGTTCCTGCAGTTCTGCTGGCAATGAAATGAAGGTTTCTATAGAATGTATTTTTCACCTCCCTCACTTGCAGCCATCTTTCTTACTGGTGGCCTCTCATTTGAGCACCGAGGCAAACTCTGAACAACTTTTTTGAGATAAACCAATTGCCCAAATGTGGTCACCCATCTGTTTATTTCCAAATAAACATATATTTAAGTCTAGAAAAGTAATATATTAAAATGACAGCACTGGCAATGAAAAACATGATAACATTTGACTAAGAGGAACTGAGTTACAAATGCAACCTTAAACATAATGAGTGTTTATAAAACATATGCTATGTTTATAAAGCATATGAAAAAATATATTAAGAAACAGAATTCGGGAATGTTACAATTTCAACCCAATTTTGCTGATTTAGAAATTATTGGCAAATATCTAAAACTTCTTAGAAACGGAAATCTTTCAGTGGCTGCACCTTCACTGTAGAATAGTTTTCACTAAGAGATTAGGTAGGTCTCAATTGTTACAGGCTCCAGATATTCCTGGTGAGTTATTCTGAGGGATCTATGATGAGTGATAAGATACCCACCTGGACTGATTTTAGGCATAGCTATTTAAATTTTATGTATTTAAGTTCCAACTGTGAATGTTTATATTAAATCCTTGTAATATTCCTTATTACAGTAAGCCAACAGTGTCTCATAATTACAGTGGGGGAAATATAATAAAAAGGTGGCAATTATTGCTGATTTCATTTTATCACAACCTTCCAAAAATCACTGCATGAATACATGAAGCTAACTATAATTGTAGTTTGTTTTTGCTTACATTCATGTTCTTTTCATCTTACTGATGTCTTCTGAATTTAGGAAAAATTATATTTAAAACAATGCTATTCTGCTTATATATTTATAATTTAAAGTACTCAGAACGCTAGGGAATTCTGATTCTACAAAGAATTATAAGCAAAGGAATATGCACTTCTTTCAAAACAGAGGAACTTTGGATTATATCTCATATTTTTCACTGACAACATTGAATATAATGCTAGATGTCTGCACTCATATTTTATTTGCATATAAGTAACAACCAAGCATGACAGATTTCTAAGCACAAATGCAAAATATGTATGCATAGTCCATTGATGATATGATATGTGTGTCACAGAGAACATGCCAGTTCACTGAATGCTGGGAAAGATGAAAGGTAAGAGAAGAAAAAGATGATCAGCAGCAAGGTGGATAAATTGAGTTATAGCAGTGCTTCTCAAATAGTGGGGCGCGCCCCCCTGGGGGGGCGCGAGGCTCCATCAAGGGGGGCGCGTTTGACCTCGGAGAACATGCTTTTTTATTTTGATTTTTTTACTGTCCTAGAATAAAGGACAGTGGGGGGGCGCGAGATGTTTTATTCTTACTAGGGGGGGCATGACAGAAAATAATTGAGAAGCACTGAGTTATAGCAATGATGGGTGCATTGAAGGTCTGAAGACTTGAAGGCCCAGGTAAAGGACCAATTGTCTTAGAAAAAATGTATTTATACAGTCGTTAAGATCTGACATTGGCTTAGTGGTTCATAATCAATTTGCATCCCATATAATGGGCCTTCATAAAAATGATGAGCACCAAAGCTCAAAGACAAAAAAGCAGAATGTTTAAGATTAGCAAAGATCTGCACATCTGGTAACATTGTTTTAGAAGCTGCATACAATCCAAACAATAAATGTGCTACACATTAGTTTTAAAATTAGAACTTACAGTGTAAAAAAGAATTTTAAATGATTTCCCCAAAATTATTTCCTGAACAAACTTTACAAAACATCAGAATATTCTTTTCCAGGGCAGAAAACAATTGTGTAGGTTTGTGCTGCATTATCAATTTCTTACATTTTCAGCATTGTCTCAAATAACCAAACAACTTGCAAAGGACACTTCAGAGCTTAATTTATTTGGGTCATGCGTGGGTTTAATTGATTAGCATGAAAAAGAATGAAACAGGGCAATTTATTAAGAACCAATGATTCCATTTCTAGAACAAATATTTGTTTGGTAATTCAGCCTTCCAGTATCCATGAATCCTTATGCCTATTTATGCCTACAGATATATTTTAATTAGAGTGAGCATGAAATGAAACACAGAATTTAAGATATGAACATATTCATAGAAAGGTTTTGTCTGTTTTTTTCTTAAATGCATTGGTAAGAACTACTACCTGAGCTTGCTTTCTTCTCCCTGCTCCATCACAGTTTTTTTTCTTTTTTCTGCATCTTTTATACTATCAAAAGTAGATAGAGATGGCTTGCAAGCTTTTTCAGATGAAGAGAAGCACACAGAATAGGGCCTCTGACAAGGAATTCTACTAGCAGGTAATACTAAGTAATACTAAGGCTGAAGCAAAAGGTAGGTTGTACCTGTACATTTTAATATTTTTGTTTAGCTAATAAATTGTGGCATAAAAACACTGTAAACTATTATTAGTTAGAAAATATTTTTCCCTAGGATTCTGTTTTAGAAATGTAATCAGTTATAAACTAAAAATCCATGCTTGCACGACCCCCCTACTGCATGCCTCTGTGCATGCACATGTAACCCCCTACATGCCACATTGCATGCATCTTCCACACGCATGTCTCCCCCCACGCATGCATGGCAGATACCTGATAACCAGCTGGCTGGCAGGGGGGCACGTGCACATGTGCAGTGGGGCTCTTCCAGGTGAACTCTTGCATGCTGGCAGAAGTGGCTCTGTTTGCCACTTCCAGCATGCGTGCCATAGGTTCACCATCACAGTTATAGCAAATCTCAGTTTAGAAAGTTTTAGCCTTCCTGTGGCTTCTTGGTCTGATGGAGCTAATATATCCTTATCACTACACCTAAATGATAGTGCTTTTGGTTTATATAGTATATATATAACTATAATGATGCTGATCGATTGTTATTCTTTGGGAAAAAATTCTTCAACTTCTAAGTCAGGGTGTCAAACTCACGTCATTGTCACATGATGTATTGGGACTCCCCCCCCCTTTCTAAACTGGGTGTAGTTGTGGCCAGCATGTGATGCATCCAGCCTGTGGGCCAGGAGTTTGACAGTTTAACCACAGGAAATCATCACTGCAAGACTAAGATATATCTAACAAAAACACCTGCAATTTGCTTCATTTATCAAGTCCAAGAGAATACTAGACTATGAAAAACCACTAGTTTTCATAAAAAACATATCTACATTGTTACACTTTTTTCCTTCCATTCAATAAAGTTCAATTCTTGGAGACTACCTTGACAAGTCCCTGCAGTTTTCTTGGCAAAGCTCTTCAGAAATGCCTTCTTTTTAGGTTTGAGAGAAAGCAACTAGCCCAAGAATACCTAGCTGGCTTTGTACCTAAGGCAGAGGTCTCCACGTTTCTAGTCTGTGACCACTTTAACCACTGCACTAAATTGTCTCTCACTACACTATTATAGACATATGAACACCTTGTGACTTGTGATATAAAATAAGCCATGTTCATTTTAAAGAATAAAATTGAAGTGTGCTTTGTTTTCCATCCAGCATTTTCCACATATCATTAATTGTTGTCTAACTATTCAGTTGTGTCCAACTCTTGGTATTTTATAGGAAAGTGTTCTCTGTGCTATATTGTCAGACACAGCTTCTTTCAGTTGTTGGATGTTCATCTTTGTATTAGTTTTGATATTATCAAGCCAACATGTTCTTTGCTTGCCCTTTCTTCTTGTTCCACTAACCATTCCTAGCATCACTGACTTCTCAAATGATGATTCATGTCATTAATACCAGAGGTATTAGCAGAGGGCAGTTAATCAAATGTATTAGCAGTCTGTAGATTTTCAGAAGCATGAAGTATTAAAAGAAGAAAGCTCCACTCTATATCCAAGCTAAAACAATCCCAAAATTTTTATGATTCTACATGAGCTTGATTTGGGGAGATAAGGAGAGACATAAAGAAAAATGAAAATAAATGTAAAATTAACACTGTTCCATATAAATTTGAGTTATGAGATATTCAATTCTGTATTATAGGTAAACATCAGATCCAATTTCCTGAGCAGTTCTGTGATGAACGTCATGGCTCCAGTTGAAACAAATTATTTAGAGAATCATGTGAAGAGGTATTACGAAATAAGAACTGTATTGAGCAATTCAAGTGTTTTAAATACACTCAGCTTTATCTATTGAACCAATCATAGTACAGCTACATGTCACACAACAGAAAATAGTCAGCTGAAAATCCTGAAAAATGCTGAAAACAATAACATGATGAAAGGAAAGATGTACTTGTTGCAACCTCTATAATGATAAAGTTTCATGAACCTTTAAAAATGGTTGCTTAGTTTTTTTAAATAGAATATTTGATTACTGATAGCTATACATTCACAAATTACAATACAAAAATTTTCAGATTAAATGAATACTGCATTTTTCAGATATATCTGATAACTGAATTATCCTGATTTCCTACTATTTTATTTTACTTTAATTTTACATGTAATACATTACCAAAAAAGTAACTGAAAGGTCATAAAACAGGATGCCATTTGGGATAATCCTTTCCTTACTTCACAATGATCTCAATATTGCCAAATATATTACCAAGCAAAACTGAACCAATAAGCAAATATGGAACATTGTAAATAAGTAGATAAGAAGGGAATTTAACAGCCCTGCTCTGGAATAACAAGAATGTGGGAGCCTTTGGTGTTTACCAGATGTTTGGGTAATAAATAGCCATGGAGTTTATAGAAAATCAACGAAGGTATTATCAGGAATGCCTGCAAGGTTGTGTATATGTGTATGTGTCAAAAAAGACAAGGACATGCCCTTACAATCAAAACCCTGGCTCTTTATACAACTGGTGGAACATACAAAGAGGTCAGGGATTCAACTGTGCAGTTACATCCACTATTTTTTTTTACATCCTCACAGCTACAGATCCTCCTGTAAAAAGATAATGGCTGCTCCATTTTCTACTTTTTATATTGGCCAATACTACTGGGCCCAACCCACAGTTACATTGCTTAAAAATGAGATAACACACAAAAAAAAAAAAAGCGAAAGCAGCGGAGAAGCTGTTAAAGGGAACTTTTGTTTTTTCTTCACTCTCCCACCCCATGGAAACAGCAGAAATGTTTGGATATATTGGACATTGAAAGTGAATTGTTTTGAGAGTTGAAGCTAAGGGACAAAAGGATTCTTGGACATTGAAAAATTTAAGAAATTGGAAAACCCTTGTTGGAGGTATGGATTTCTGATTATTTAAAATTGACATTGCAAGTGGGAAGGGAGAGGAAAAAAAATTGGAGCAGAAGCTGAAAAAGGAGGAGATTGCCTAGAATCCCAAAGGAAGATATATGGTAATTGGACCTCTTTGATTAAACATTAACCCCAGAAAGAGAAAGAGAAGAAGGAAGAAAAGTATTAACTTTTGGAACTTTTTTTTAATTGTTTTTGATTAAAAATACTTGTGGTTGTTTTGGGAAAAGTTTCTCTTTTCATAATGGCATCGTTTGTGGATGAACTAAAGACTGAATATCAAAAATATAAAAAGGAAGATACTTTGGGCGTTTTGTTTCAATTCTTAGAAATGGCGTTATGTACTTATGAAAAGTTGATTACGCAGCAGAAGGACTGGGACAAGGAAGAAGAGGAAGAAGAAGCCATCTTTGATGAACAATGGGTCCCTTCCGGAGAGGAGGAGAAAAAGGATAAGAAAAAGGGGATTTTCAGAATTATAAAAACAACCAAAAAAGAGAAAAATGAGCAAAAAGGTGGAGGCAAGGTTAGAAAGCAAAGGAAAAGGAGTAAGAAAAGCGAGGAGAAAAAACAAAGGGGTAAAAAGGGCAAGGAGAAGAATAAGCAAGAGAGAAAGGGGGGGAGGAGAAGCCTTAATGGGGGGAAGCAAGATCTAAAGAAAAAAAGTTTATTTAGAGACAATGGGTGAATTTAATTTAGGATAAAAGAGGGATTCTGGAGGGTACATAAGTTTGTGTTTTTATATGTGTATTTAGAGTATAAAATTCATTATGTAATTTTAGAATCTCTTAAACAGAATCCCAAGAAAAATTGTTATACGAAGTACTTTTAAGTTAGGGTAATGAGTTATAGACGTTACTCCAATTGGTGTATAGGAGAAGTATAGTAAAAGAAAAAAGATGAATGGATAGTTGGAAATAGAACAGACAAAGAATGTTATTGAAAATGGTAATAAGATATGGAAGGATATATAAAGGTTTTGTTATGGTTTTTTTGGATTTTGTATATTGATAAAAGGCAATAAAATTTTAATTAATAAGAAATAATTTGGATGAAAAGGAGAAGTAGGGATAAGATATGAAGTTAAATAGATAAAGTATTGATACTATAATTTGGAATTGTTATGCTCTATTGGTTTTTTATTATTATTTTTTCCTAGAAAAGAATTTATAAGCTGTTATGCCTTGATTCTTTGTGCATTGTTTTTATAAAATTGATAAAAATGGTTTTTATATATATATAAAAAAAAGAAAATGATAATAAGATATGGAAGGATATATGGGATGAATATGATGTTTGAATTTGTGTCTGTGTGAAGAGTTTTAACCCGGGATCAGACTACCTTCAGAAAAGATCTTTTAGTTTTGTTTATGTTTTGTGTTTTGTATGTTTGTGTATTGCGTCTTTTGTAAAATTAATAAAATTTGTTTAAAAAAAAAAAAAGAATCAATAAAACCTTGGAGGAATGTTAGATGATAATAATTGTAAACAAGTCAGAAAGAAATGAATATGATGACTATAAAATGGATAAATATAGAAAAGAAATGAAATTGAATAAGAGTAAAGAGAAATAATGAGAAATTTGCTGAAAGATATTTATGTGTCCATATGGAAATGGGATAAATTAGAATTATGTTGTATAAAAATAATGTTTTATCCGACTTGTAAAAATTTATAATGTTAAGAGGTTTTATGTACTTAATGGTTAATGATGTGTTGTTTGTCTTTAAAATTAATAAAATTTGTTTCAAAAAAAAAAAAAAACCACACAGGCAAGTTATTACAGGCAATCTTCAATTTATGACAATTGGGACTGGAACTTGCTTTACTAAACAGTGAAACTGTTAAATTAGTTGCCCCCAATTTTATGACTTTTTTTGCCACTGTGAATCCTATTGATTTCAATTGTTGGAAGCCCACTGGGAAGGTTGCAAATGGTGATCACTTGATCATGGGACCTGTAACTGTTGTAAACACATGCCATTTGCCAAGTATCAAATTTTGATCATGTGACCATGGGGAAACTGAGTTGCATGTGTGATAACTAATTATAAGTCACTTTTTTCAGAGCCATGTTTTGGAACAGACATTAAATGAGTAGTAATAAGTCAAGGAATATCTGGAATAACTATTTTTTGTAGAAGCAGTTTCTGAAAATGCTTACCCCCTTGTTTAGCAAAACAACACAGAGCACTGGGTAAGCTATGGTTGCAAGAAATTGTTCCTTTTGCTTATCGTAGATATTGTTTCTTCTTTGGAGGATTAAAAAGTTTGGCATTCTGCCTCCTTCAAATATTAAGATAGCAAAACTGAATACAAGTTAGTTATTGGAAATGGTGGTAACTGTACTTTCTGACCATTGCTGCTTCCCTAGTATAATATACTAATAAGTACTAACCATGATAAGACCAAGGGCCATTTGAGTAGGACTCCTCAAATGTAGGACTACTGTAGGAGCAAGAAGAATTCAGGAAAAGATGCTGTTGCTACAATTGTCAAAGGAATAAAAAATGTATTTCCATCATCCTATCCATGCATTCATGTTAATAATGGAAGTAGCTCTAAACCAATAAGAACTGAAACATTGACTTCTGATGTCCCTTCTAAACTATCTACTATTTTCCTCCCAAAGAGACCCTTCAGGATATTATATACAGAGCACAGAACCTCAACTTTTGCACAACACAGACAAAATGAAGCAGAAGTTTACTGCTGGTAGGGTGTTGTTCATGAATTGACACAAAGGATGAAAAAGGATTCCAAGCAGCCTTCAGAATCTAAATGGGGATCAAAAAGCACAGGACCCCTTTTCAGACATTATCAGCAAAGCTTTCCCACTCCTCTGTACTCACTCATGTTCTGCAACATCAGGTAAATAAGCTGCATCTTCTTGAGAAGGGTGAGCCATAAAAACAACGTCTAGATTATCAAAAGCCCCAGCTTTAATTAAATTTATTTTGCCTCCTTTATCTTCTTCAGCAGGGGTACCCAGCACTGTGACCTAAAACGAGAAGGTGACAAGGCATCAGGATCTGGAAAAACAACAACAGAACATCCCGCCAAAGGAACCCAAGCCTGGGAAAGCCTGTTTACTGGGGTGCGCGTGCGCGCCTCTCTTCAACATTGCGCTCAGACTGAGCGCAATATTTTGTAAATGCATAGATAAAGATAAGAGATTTACCAAAAACAACAACAAGAAGATATGCTCAAAATGTAAAGTTAGCACTCCACAATCCCGCGCGCTCCTTAGCATTGAAACCAAGGAAGGCGGCGAAGAGGACCAAGATGCCAACTCGCTTCTCACCTTAACAGAGGGCGCCTGACGAGGGAGGCCGGCAGGGTTCTGGCGAAGGCTTTCCAGAGCGCCCTTCAGGCCCAACGCGGCGGCGGCTCCCACTTCGGCGATGAGGTTGTGCCCGCAGGCGTGCCCGATGGCAGGCAGGGCGTCGTATTCGCACAGGAAGCCCAGGAGAAGCGGCGGAGGCGACGGCGGGGTCGCCTGGTTCGTTTCGGCGGGAGAGCAGGGCGCCCCGTCCCACTTCCAGTCCGCCCGGAAGGCCGTTTCTAACTTATAATTGCGCTGCACCGACCAGGGGGCCGAAGAGGAGGAGACCGGCAGGCCCGCGAAGAAGCTAGTCAGGGCGGCGTGAGCATGGTGCTCTTCGAAAGCCAGCTCCGGGTGGCTCCAGATCTCCCGGCTTAGCTCGCCCAGGCACTCCGAAGACTCGTCGATGCATTCAGCCGCCCACCGCTTCCATTCTTCCAAGCGCACCTCTGTGGCGGACGACGCCTCAACTGCTTCGTTGGGTCTCATTGCAACTGTCGGACAAAAGGAAGGAAGGACCGGAGAAAATAAAAGGGAGCAGCAGAGGAACGGTTCTCAGCTTTCCGAGGAGAGGAAATAATAATAATATTAATAATAATAATAATACCGAATTAAAAAAATACGCCTAAAGAAGAACTAGCAACCACGAAACTCGCTGAGCAGTCTGAACTTCACATTGCCCGAGATGCATCTTATATATCCTCGTTTATTTCGCAACTCTTTCCCTAAAGCCTGCTGGGAATAGTAGTTTTTTTTTTAAAGTAATACTACTGTGGCAATGCGGAGTTCAATGCCAGACCGAATAGGGCAAAAGTCGCTGTTTACTTGATAGGGAATGGAGAGGCCGACTGAGGCAATGTTTCAGTGGCAGATAAGACGGAATCTCGATGGGAGGGGCGAGGGAAAGCTCCCCGCGCGCAGCCGCAATCGGTTTCCTCCCTTTGTAAGTCGCGTTTTTAGCCGAGGCAAAGGTTCGTCTGTGGGGGCTGTTGTCCAGTCTTACAGCTTTAGTCTCATCACTTGTTTGTAGGTATTTTGGTATTGCCATCACTAAAAAACTAAATAAATCATCAGCTATGCTTGATGCCCACCTAATTTTGTCTTGACAGCTGCTTAGAACCAATTTCGTTTTGTTTATCATTATTATTTGTTTTGTTCACTGATTGAGCGTCCACCACTCCAGGAGGTAGGCTTTACACTACTTAAAATTCTTCACATTATTAAGGAAATTCTTCCATAAAAGTTTAGATTCCATTCTGTAAAGATTGGTTCTTGTTCTACCCTCAGGTAATAGGCATAATAAATTCATGGCCTCTTTTCCTGTGACAGCCCTTCAGTATTGAAAGTCTGCTATTAGTTTTAGGATAAACATGCCCAGTTCTTTTAACCACTCTATACAGGAGTTAGCTTTCAAGTCCCTCTTCATTTTTGATCTCTCTTCTCTGTACTGGTTCCAGGTCTTCAGTATCTTTCTTGTATTGTGCTGACAAGAACAGGACATAAAATTGTTGATGTGGCCTGAACTAATGTAACATAGAGTATTTACCATAATCAGAACACTACACATCTTTTGATACAGCCCAAGGTTGCATTTGATCTTTTGGCAACTGCATTGGATCATGCTTAATCTGTGGTCTACCAGGATATCTAGATTCTTCTAACAAATACTAGAGCCAAACCACATACCAATCCGTCTTGTATCCATATATATGATTATTCCTACCTAAAGTCAGAACCCTACATTTTTCATCATTGAAGTGCATTGTGTTGGAAAAGGCCAATTGTTGAAGTCAAGAATTTATTTGAAACCTGATACTGTCTTTTGAAACACTAGTAATTTCAAAGTGAGTATTACTTTAAAAATATGATTGATTTCATGAAGTTTAACTTCAGAAGTAATAATTATTTTGTTATTTATTGACAGTTATATGTGTATGTATACATGCACTCATATACACACACATATATGAGTGAGGTGATGAGAAAGTTGTTAAGTATGGAGCATGGGCGACAAAGAATGGAGACGAGTCTCTGGAACGGTGAACTTCAACTCTTTATTTACATAGTGACTTCTCCACTCAATGGCAGTTATAACCCTCCTTATATAGGCAACCCCAATAACTATTAACCAATAACAATCGAGGAGCGCTAGCTCCCTTAACCAATAGGAACTCTCTGTTAATGGCCAATCGGATTCCCCGGAACGGGCCAATCCGATCCTGCTGTTAACAGCCAATCAGAAGTGCAGGGCCAGAACCCTGCACTTGACTCCAAGCTTAAGACATCTTTATTAAGGCCTATGCATTCACAACACCCCTTCCCCCTGGCTTCTGTTTACAGGGTGCAGTTACATAGTCCTTTAGGTAGGACGGTTGCTTTATTAGTCTTTTTGATTTTCGCTGTGTGTTTTGCATTTGGCTGCAATCTCGCTGAGGTAGATCGTTGTTTGTCGACGGGGTTGCCTCTGGTTCAGAGTTCACGTTTCCGTCGTCACCAATATCTTCGACAACTCCCTGAGGTGAATCTATTCCCTTCTCTAGTTCCAATTCCTGTGTCTCTATTCCGCCATTGTTCCCTTCGAACAGGTTTTCTTCTAATTGAAATTCGTCTTCTTCCGTATCTCCCCCCCCCTCAGTTTGGTCATAAGGGAGTTCAGAATTGCCCGACCGGAGCCGTGATCGTAATTGATCGATATGGCGTTTCCATAGTCTGTCGTCAAGGCATTGTACAAGGTACGATCTCAGGCCAGTTACACAAACTACTGTCACCTCTACCCACAGCGGATTGCCCGATAGGTTTTTTGCATATACTAAATCGCCTACCTGGAAGGCACGACATCGGCCGCTGGATCCTAGTGGTTTTTCCGGTTCATAAGCTGGGTGTAACCGGTTAAGGTGGGAGCAGAGTTTTCGTCCCATTAGCAGTTCGGCGGGAGTTTTGTTGGTGACGCTATGAGGTGTAATGTGTTGTAGAAAAAGGATTCGGTTGATTTTGTTGTCGATGTTATCGTAGTCTAATTTCTGCAAGGTTTTCTTAACAAATTGGACCATGCGCTCAGCCCTGCCATTGGTCTCAGGGTGCAGAGGTGAGGTGAGCGCATGTCGGATGCTGCGGTCAGCCAGGTACTGCTCGAAGGACAGCGCGGTAAATTGGGGCCAGTTGTCGGATACCAGAACGTCTGGTAATCCGTGGGTTGCAAACAGTCTTTCCAATTTTTTGATAACCGCTTCAGTGGTTGTGTGCGTCATGCGGTGAATCTCGAGCCAATTCGAGTAGGCGTCGACGGTTAGAAGAAAGGTGTGGCCTTTGGTCGGCCCCTCAAAATCCAGGTGAATACGGGACCAGGGTCCCCGTGGTGTCTCCCATTCTGTAGGGATGGCTTTTGGTGGGGCGTTGCTCACTTCCTGGCATCTATGACAAGCTTTAACCCAATTTTTGATTTGTTTGTCGATGCCTGGCCACCATGCGTAGCTTCGTGCGAGGGCTTTCATCCGCACGATACCGGGGTGACCATCGTGCAAGGTTCTCAGTACTGCTTTTTGGAGTCGTTCTGGGATAACGACTCTATCGCCCCAGATGACACAGCCTTTTTGAGAGAACAACTCCGTTTGTCGAGTCTTGAATGGTGTGAAGTCATCTGATAATTGGTCCAATGGCCATCCGCGTTCTACCCAGCCTAGGACTCGCGCCAAGGTGGGGTCACGTCTGGTTTCTCTCGCGATATCTCGAGCGGTTAATGGCGGCGAGTGGAGTGTTTCAATTTGTAATGTTACCGTTGGTGCGGGATCGTCGAGAGTCTCTGGAAGCAGTGCTCGGCTCAATGCGTTGGCGTGGGGAATGGCTTTCCCCGGGCGGTATTGCAGCCGATAATTATAAGCAGCCAAGAATTCTGACCAGCGAGTCATCCTGGGGGATAATATGTAGGGAGTCGGCTTATCTCCAGCTATTATCCCCAATAATGGTTTATTGTCAGTCACGATAGTAAAAGCCCGGCCATACACGTACTCGTGAAATCTTTTAACGGCCGATACAATTGCGAGGGCTTCTTTATCGATTTGGCCATTATTTCGCTCAGTTTTTGAAAGTGTCTTTGAAAAATATTCAACAGGGGCTTCGTTACCATTTGGCAGTACATGGCTCAGAATGGCGTCCACTCCGAAGGGCGAAGCATCACATGTGATATTTAACGGCAAAGTCTCATTGTACTGCATGAGTACAGAGTCAGAAGTCAGTAGTTTTTTTACATTACCGAACGCCTGTTCTTCTTTATGACCCCATAACCAATTTGCTTTCTTGTCTAGCAAACGATGTAACGACTCAGCGACAGTTGCTTTATGTGGTAGAAATACATTATAAAAGTTGATGAGGCCTAGGAACGCCTGGAGATTGGCCTTGTTCCGAGGCCTGGGAGCGTTTTTTATTGCTCTTAATTTACTGTCGGTAGGGTAAATACCCTGACTGTCAATTAGGTACCCTAAAAACTCAACATTATCTATACACAATTTACACTTATTCTTTTTTACCTTTAGACCGGCGCCTTGGAATTTTTGTAGGACCAACTTTAAACGATCCCATAAGATTTTTTTTGTAGGTGCAGCAATTAATACATCGTCAAAGTAGGGGACCATTCCTTTAATCCCTTGTAGTAGCCTCTCCATAAGGCTCTGAAATATCCCCGGGGCTACACTGACTCCGAATTGGAGCCGGGTACATTTAAAGGCACCTCGGTGCGTCACAATCGTTTGTGCCTGTGCCATCTTTTCATCAACAGGTAATTGCTGATATGCCTGAGCTCAGTCTAATTTGGCGAAGACTTTTCCTCCTCCCAGGGAATGGAGGAGATGCTGCACTACCGGCACCGGATATGCATTTTGCTGTAGGGCGTGGTTCAGGGTGGCCCGGTAGTCCCCACAAATTCAGATTGAACCATCCAGCTTAATGAGTGTTACGATTGGGATTTCCCAGGGAGAGTGATCGGTAGGTTCTAGCACCCCCTGAGCTATTAGTTTATCGAGTTGTTCGTCGATTTTTGGCTTTAAGGCAAATGGAACTCGACAAGACTTAAGGCGGATGGGAGCTATCTTTGGATTAAGGCTGAACGATATTGGGGTCCCCTTGTACTCGCCTAATTTTTCCGCGAATACGTCCTTGAATTCATGGATGAAGTCCTCCTCCCAGTCACTTCCGCTGACTCGGTTTATGCCTGCCACTTCAATGCCAAATGGCATGAACCATTGGAGACCTAGCAGACAAGGCCGATCTTTGTCGATCACAGTTAGCGGTAAGTATGCTGTGTGCTTCTTGAATGAGACCCGGACTCGGCAGGAACCAGCAACAGGGATTCGATTCCCTTGATAGTCCTTAAGAATAAGTTTTTGGAAGCGGAGGTCTTGGCGCTGGATAGTGGGGATGAGTTGCTTGAGGGTCTTCCAGGACACCATCGAGAGGGATGATCCCGAGTCGACTTCCATGTGGCAAGGCTGGTTCTCGATGGCCACTGTAATTCGGATTTTCTTGGCATCCAAGGCAGAGGCGTGACTGATAGTGATAGTATGGTGAGCCTCTTCTCGCTGCAAAACTCGGTTTCTGTAGAAGTGGTTGACTGGTTCTCACCTTACAGGACGGTTTCCTGTCAATTGGCGATAGTTAGCCCCTTTTGAGGCCTGGCCGGGTCCTTGTAAACTTCGGCAGACCCGTCTGATGTGGCCTCTCTTCCCGCACTCATGGCAGAGCACGTCGCGGAATTTGCATTCGGACCTGGCATGGTTGGCTCCACAGCCAGTGCAAGGACGTAGGGACTTCGGGTGGTGGTCCCGGTTGGACCGCAGTTGATGGACCTCTTCTTCGTCGCTGTCTGACGATGAAGAGAGGTCCTCGTAGTGTGTCGTTGAAAGCTGCCCTTCTGACTTGGGTAAAATTTCGCTTGTTGGTTGGTGTACCGGAGCGTGGTTGCGGCGTAATTGTGCAGCCGACTTCCTGGTTGCTTTTGCTGCAGTAGCATCAGCGATGGCATCGGCAAGGCTGATGTCGCCTTTCGCCATCAGCTTGCTCTGCACGCCTGGTGCATCTAATCCCAGAACTATTCGATCTCTCAGTGCCTCTTCCAAATCGGCGAATCCGCAGAGGCCTCCCAGGTTTCGGAGGTCTGCTATGAAGTTGGCGACGCTTTCTCCTTTTCGCTGGTCTGTCTGATAGAACTCATGCCGTCTCACGAGCGTGGGCACGGTCGGTGCGTAATGAGCTCTTAGTAGGGGTTCGAGGTCGTCCCAGTCCATCGTCTTCACTTCGGTAGGTTTGGCTAGTGCTTTAGCCATCTTAAATATGGTTGGAACGCAATGCGTTAGGAATACCACCCGTTTCTTCCCAGCTGTGGCATCCTTTAAATTGTTAGTTTCCAAAAACATTTGGAAACGATCCATGTAGGACTCCCAGTCCTCTTGCACTGGATCGAACGGAGCGGGTGGTACTACGACACCGGACATGGTTCCGTCGTGTAGTGCTGTCAGCCACGTGCTCGGTGTTTCTTCTTAGTTCAGTCGGCTCAGACGTCTCCATATCCCACCCTCGTCGCCAGTGTTAAGTATGGAGCATGGGCGAGAAAGAATGGAGACGAGCCTCTGGAACGGTGAACTTCAACTCTTTATTTACATAGTGACTGCTCAAACTCAATGGCAGTTATAGCCTTCCTTATATAGGCAACCCAATAACTATTCACCAATAACAATCGAAGAGCGCTAGCTCCCTTAACCAATAAGAACGCTCCGTTAATGGCCAATCGGATTCCCCAGAACAGGCCAATCCAATCCTGCCGTTAACAGCCAATCAGAAGTGCAGGGCCAGAACCCTGCACTTGACTCCAAGCTTAAGATATCTTTATTAAGGCCTATGCATTCACAACAAAGTGACCACAGTTATCATTGCAATATTATACAAAAGGAAGCAGAGAAGGAAATATATTAAGTTTTAATCAGATAAAGAAACTGCACTCTAGGGTCTTTTATGCTTTCTAAGCTTGGTTGTTTTTTTGCAGATATTTCATTTCCCAACCAGGTAACATCATTAGTGCATGTTTATAGCAACGTTTCTTTCTTACATTCTTTCCTAGGCTGTGAATAAGTTAGGAAAAATTATGAATTATAAGAATCTAATTGAAGGAACCACTGACACAGATATCAGAAGAAAATAAAAGAACGAGAAACTGCATAGTGAGTCAAAAACTGAACACGAAAAAGGCATTGATAACCAAATATGTGGAAGAGATTGATAAAATTAAGCTGTAAATATCTTACATGATAGTAAGAAATTACTCCATTACGGTTGAAAATGAGACTATATGAATGCCTCATGTGTTCACACACTTGGAGAATTAAGCAATTCTTCAGCTTAATTTATCTTGTATTCTTGAAAATCATTAGAGATCTTTCCCAATCTTGTATCCCTTCAATAGCAGAACACCAACGTCCAGGAGGCAAGGAATGATGAGAAGTTTAGTGTTAACACTAAACCTCTTTCTAGTCTCCTATTTTCACCTCTTTCTGGTCTCCTATTTTCGCTATACTACCCAAATGAACTAAAATTGAAGGTATTTAATTATATTTTTTCAATGCCCATGGTTCTTACTGATAGTTTTAGTCATTTGAATTAAGAGATTACTGTTAGAACAACCTCTGTAAGCAAAATTTTATAATGCGTTAAAAATTAATTTTGATTGTGCTTTTACAGCAAACAGCAGAAGATAGCCAGAATCAAATCAAACTTCAAATTATTCTGGAAGAGCTTTGCTCCCAAATTTCAAATGAGGGTTAGAAGAGCTTTGCTTCCAGATGCAATCAATACCTGTTAGTGAAACAGAAATAAAAGGCAATTTCCTTGTTAAGATTTGCCCTTCTGTTTTGGGGAGATAAATAGACATGTTTCAATTGCTGATTTTTTACTTTAGGAAGTTACAATTGGGAATGTTATTTCTTTATCCTTCTGTCACTATAATTTTAATCCTTTAGCAGCAAGCTACCTTTGAATACATCAAAAATAGATTATAGTTCTTATACAAATCCAGTGGTTTTGCATTATTCTATTGCAAAATAAACAGTTGTAAAGATAGGTTAATATAGTTCTAATAAAATGTCACTTTCTTAATGTGATACAGCATTAAAACATGAAATATCTTTATAATATTGTTTTAAATATTTAACACTTTTCAGGCTTTATTAAAACTTTGGAGAAGAAATTTGATTGTGTAAAAAGGAAATAATATACTTATCATTACTTTGAGGTGGTATGCAGCAAGTAATACCACTAGGTACTATTCAAAAACAAAAGAAGCAATTCATTGTTTTTGCTATTGTGCTACTTTGGGAAATGTGGTGGTCTCTCATGGAAAGGATAAGACACAAGCAAGTGTTCTCGGGATGAGAGCCTAGAGCAAAATCCAGCGCTCCCTTTTATTGAGATTTTAGTACATGGAAAACATAGCAAGCATGACCCCCTGATGGGTTACAATAATTAGATATAGTACAGACTTGTTTACAATCATCCGAGCTGTTTCCTTAATCCTTGTATTTGTTTTTTACAGTTCTCATGATGAGATTTCCTTGCACTATTTCAGTGACCTTTAAACAAGCATGTGTGTATAAAGCATTAGATTAATCATTACTCAAACCCAAGCCAAACTTTATTCCCACAGGGAAAATTACAGGTCTGGCTATTACTATTACTAAGAGCCCCTCTATGAAGCAGGGTCAACAAGTTTATAAATAAAGTAATAGCAAAAGAAGCTCAATGTGATAATCCTACACAGTCATAGAAAGATGCTCTTTAATATTTGTTCATTGGCTTTTGCTTTGGTAAATTTTCTATGGAGAGTGTTAAGTGTAGGAACTTAGAAAATTTTCAAAAGTTGTGCAGTAAAAAAGTGTACAACAGCCCTCTCTATCCAGATGTTTTGGATTTTAATATGTCCCAGCTAGGAGGTCAGTGATAAGGTAATTTGCCAATTGTTGCCCAAAAGTTCTGCAAGTACCAAATTGCTTATTTCTCTCCCATTTTTTCTTTTATTTGTATATTGTACCATGTTATGTTTTTACTTTTTGTACTGGATATGTTTCATGTTGTATTTTTTTTCCTATGGAAGCTGTTTTGGTGTTTTGGAGTGGCCTAGAAATATGTTTAATGAACAAGTAGAGACTAACATATTTTGTTTGAAGCTATTGGTTAAGATGAAGTATCTTTTGCAGGAGGAGAAGCCATAGTCACATGTTTTGACTACATATCCAGCAGGAAACTACTTGGACCTTATTAAAAAACATTTTATATACTTTCATTCTGTAAAAAAGTTATACAAAATTTGGTAGTACATATCACATCAATTTTGAATGCAACATATATTGACATTTATATTGTTTAATAATATATAGATATCAAAAGCTAGAAGACACCACTTTATTGTAATGAGCAAAATAAGGAACAAGTCCACTCGCATATGGTACTGGAAACACAGAAGGTATTTTGATATATTTTTGTTTCATTCTGAATATGGTCCATTTTTGTGATTTGAACACTAAACAAACTTCATCTTTTAATACAGGGTCCCCAACCGCTGATCTGTGGCCCAGTAACCAGGCTGCAGCCCAGCTGGAACCGGGCTGCACAGGCAATGGGAAAAAGCGTAAAGCTCCATTTGTGTAAGTAGTAGGTGTGGGGGTAGGTGTGCAAAACTATCCCCTCTCCGCCGCTACTGTTGCTGGTCTGTGGAGCCAGAAAGGTTGGGGACCGCTGCTTTAATAAATTTGTTTGTTAAATTGATAAAACAACACAGAAAATAACACTGTATATTTGCCCTTTTTTTCAACACACAGTTATTGGATGAATTAAGACTTAAATTTTATTTTTCACATGCCAAAATATTTGCTTGTTAAAACAATTAGTCTAAATTGTATGAATCCCTAATATTTCTTTGCAATTTTAAAATAGTCCCTGATTTCAGCATGAGTAGGCTTCAGCAACATATGATCATATTTGCATGAACACATTAGGAGTTTTCCTTTCCTGTTTTGGGGATTGAGGAAAAATCAATTATACTCACAGATATATTCTTAAGTGAATGAAACTGTACTTTCAGAAAGCTTTAAAAACCAAATCTTTTATGTTTGAGATGAGACACAGACTGATGTGTACAGGCAGATTCTAAGAATATTCCTGCAACTTATCAGGTATATCTATTCAAAAACTTTTAACCAAATATAATAGACAAAGATGAGATGCCATGCTTATTGGACAAATATGAAATAATCATGATGGCGCCTTAATCACTAGAGTGAATTAGCCCTCACTATCCTGGCTTGAAAAGCACCTTTTTGATTTGTTAAGGTAAATATGGAACACATTGGCATTTTTGCAACAGGTTTTACAATATATTTTACCCAATTATGGTAACTATGATTGAGCTTCCTGGAGTGGAGATGAGTGGACACATACAGAAACCAGACACAGATGATCTGGGAGGAGAGAATATGTAAGAGAGAACGTTTCCCCGAGAATCCAGGAGGTAGATGAGGCAAGTGGAAAACTGGTGGAAAAACAAACCACTCACAAGCTTTGCCAAGTCATAGTACTGAAAAGGGGAAAAATCCTTTACTTCCAAAAAATCAGCAACAAAGAGGGAAAAAAAACAACCACATGGAACTTCTGTATGGCAGTTTTCATTCTGTTTCTTCTCCCAACAGCCAAGAACAGGCAGGGCGTAATAAACAAATTCCCTCTTCAATTGATGAAAATGTTTTTATTATAGAACTCAAAATAGTATGTGTCTTCAGAGTTGCTATAGCCCCTGGAGTCCTAACAATTTCCTGCCTGCACAAAATAAAAAGAAAGGTACAGTTAGAAAAATGGGATAAGAAAGAGAATTTAAAGAGCAAAAGCTTAAATGAATATAGTTGTAAATATAAAAAGCCTGGACCACGAATGAGAGTTTGGTATTTGGTGTAATGGTTAAGGCATCAGACTAGAAAACAGGAGGCTATGATTTTAGTCCCACTTTAGCCAGCTGTGTGATTTTGGACCAGTCATACTCAGTCCTTAGAAGCAGGCAAGAGCAAAATACAATCTTGCCAAGAAACTACATAGACTACTTCTAAATGGATCATAAGCTTCCTAACAGACAGGAAGCAGCACGTGAAGCTAGGCAGAATCACATCTGATACCTGTACAATCAGCATAGCCCCCCCCCCCCCAAGGCTCTGTGCTTTCTCCACTTCGCTTCTCCCTTTATATCAATGATTGCATCTCAAATGATCCATCTGCTAAATACAGAAGTTTTCAGATGATACAACAGTGATTGGTCTCATTTGAGACAACGATGAATCTGCATACAGACAGGAGGTTGTACAACTTGCCTCGTGGTGTAACCAGAACAATCTGGAACTGAACACACTCAAACCGTAAAAATGGTGGTAGACTTTAGGAGAAACCTCCCATACTACCACCTCTTACAATACTAGATAACACAGTATCAACAGTAGAGACCTTCAAATTTCTAGGTTCTATTATATCACAAGATCTAAAACCAAAAACATCATCAAAAAAGCACAACAAAGAATATTCTTTCTGTGCCAACTCAGAAAGCTCAAACTACCCAAAGAGCTGCTGATACACTTCTACAGAGGAATTATTGAATCTATCATCTGCACCTCTATATCTGTCTGGTTTTGTTCTGCAACCCAACAAGACAGACACAGACTTTAGAGAGTAATTAGGACTGCAGAAAAAATTATACCAACCTCCCTTCCTTCGAGGACCTGTATACTGCATGAGTCAAAAAGAGGGCTGTGAAAATATTTACAGACCCCTCACATCCTGGACATAAACTTTCAACTCCTACCCTCAAAACAATGCTATAGAGCACTGCACATCAGAACAACTAGGCACAAGAACAGTTTTTTCCCAAATGCCATCACTGCTAAACAAATAATTCCCTCAACATTGTCCAATATTTACAAAGTCTGCACTATTCCTGTTAATCTTCTCATCACTCCTTCTCACCCATTCCTTCCCACTTGTGACTATGACTGTAACTTTGTTGCTTGTACCCTTACGATTTATATTGTTTCCTAGTATGATTTGATTGCTTATTGAACTCTATGACTATTATTAAGTGTTGTATCTTATGATTCTTCACTCTTGATGAATGTATCTTCTTTTATGTACACTGAGAGCATTTGCATCAAGACAAATTTCTTGTGTGTCCAATTGCACTTGGTCAATAATAGAATTCTATTCTAGTTATACAGTCGCCAGGTGTCAATACAGACTGGGCTTAAAAATTTCATAAAATGTAACAAATCAGATTTCTGAGAACACTTAAGTTTTAGATATTTATCTTTGGAAGAAAAGGGGCAGGAAGCCAAAGGCTCTTAAAGAACTCCCAACTGGCTGCCCAGATAGAAAGCGGAAGAAAGTCGTTTCAGCCAATATCCCAGTTAATGTTATCCTTCCAAACAGATCTTTTCTGGAGACACCACTCATTAGTATTACAACTCAGCATGACGTCAAAAATCCAAGACTAGAAAAGAAAAAATCCTCATGCGGACTGATCTTTTAAGTAAATTTGCCTCTTCTGTTTCATCAACACTTAAAAAAGATTTCCATATGGAAAGAAATAGGCAAACCAGCAGCTCTGAAGTATTTCCTACATTCTGCTGTACTGCCCTTCTTTCAATTTTGTGGGTTTCTTTACATAGAATTATTTGACTTGTATTGATGTCATAGTGGACTTAGTTATCCAGGAATGTCCCATTTGACCCTTTATAAGGCAGGAAAGACTATTTTGTTTTGAAACTTAGCAGTGATGGTGGGTTACCTTTAGTTGGGATTTTATTTTATAGGCTGGAGATAGTGGGTCGTTTGAGGTTATGTTATTTTATCGACCTTCTTACTAGGTTTAAAAAAAAATGCTTGTGACAGTCCAGAATCTTGGGGAAGGGATGTGTAATGCTAGATACATAATAAACTTGCTCTTCTTGCATTCCTACGGCTCTCCAGTTATTGACGGATTGCTCTTTATTTCAGTAAAAAGCCCTTTATCGTTGGGAGAGTTCCTATTTATGATGCTAGAATGAAATAAATTGAAGAGTTGGGGAGGAGGGAGGGAACCACTGAAGGACCCGGGATGCCCGGCTGCTTCTAAAGATGCCAGAACTCGACTAAGCCTGATCGGTTTCCCAGCCGCATGAGACTCCGCGAAACCCGAAGCCTCCGGCCTTGTTGAAAATCTACTGTCCTCCCCCACCACTCTTCCCCTCTCTGCAGTTCCTGGGACAACTCCCGCGGTGTCTAACGAGGCCGCGACCTGTAGGAGGAGACTTGCGCGGCCCTTTCTCTCTCCACCTCCGGCTCTCGCCATTGTTCCCGCCCACTCGCCGACTCTTTCGGGCCTCTGTGCACTGTGGCCGCCGCGGCGCCGCTCGCCGTCTCCCTCCCGGCCTTTTCTGCCGCAGCCGAAGCCGCAGCCGAAGCCGCCGCCTCCTTCTCTTTCTCCTCCATCTCGAGCTCGTGTTGCTCGGCTCGCAGCTGGTCTGTTCCCGAAGGGGAGATCTCAGGCCTCCGACCGCCATGTCCCGCTATACGCGGCCTCCCAACACCTCGCTCTTCGTCAGGAACGTGGCGGACGCCACTAGGTGAGGAGACGGTGGAGGGAGGCGGCTCAGAGCTATAAGGGAGCGGCTGCGGGAACGCGATGGGCCTTTTCGGAAGAGCGGGGCTCGTCGCTCCTCTATTTTGGGAACAGGGCGCCGAGGCAGAGACGTGGGGCTCGAACGGAGCGTAATGAGCGGCCCGGGTTAGGGATGAGGGGGAAAGAGAGCGTCACCATTTTCGAGGTGGTGCTATTTATTTGTTTTAATTCCCCACCAAAGTCTGTGCATTTAATACCTGCACCGAATATTAACCTATTGGGGAAGCTTTGCTCCTCAAGGCCTCTGAAGCTTATCCCAAGGAGAACGTTGTTCATTTCCCTGCTAATTTTTTCCTTAAAATGTTATTTATTGAGTGTTAAAAGAATCATAGAATGCACAATGGGAGGGGGGGGGATAAAGAATGCACGGGGGGGGGGATAAAGCCTCTCGAAAGGATTAAGAAGTAAGAGCTTCCAGTGTCAATTCTCCCCTATGCCCTGCTTTAAGGGAACAACGAATTAATTCCTATGAGGAAGACTTAACTTGCTTTTGTATCACCATAGCAGTATGTTTCTCTGGGGGAATCCAGCTGCATGCCCCAACACGTTGGTCCCAAGATTTGGGGAGACCTTCATAGATTTTTGATATCTTCCTAGTGTGCTTTCAATGAAATGTAAACTTGGACTAAGGATATAATTCTGTGGATTCAATCTCACTTTCCTTTTCTTTTGACATTATTACCTCCAGGCCTGGGGTTTAATTGAAAGTCATATAACTTAATGATGCAAATGGGAATTAGGCTTCTGTAGTTTTTTTTAAAATACAAGGTAGGTACTGTACGTTTTGAGATGTGGAGGTTATAATTTGGAAGTGGATTGTATTTGCTGAAATTCTCTCCTGTCAATGAAGAGGCAACCAGTTGTTTGTATAGGTTTCAGTTCTTGGTATGTTTTGAAAATAACTTGTCTTATCATGTTAAATGATAAGATTTTTGCCCTCCTAGATATCAATTACATATAAAATGTCTACTGTGTCTACTGTGTTTCATCAGTATCATTAATTGAAAATGATTTTTCAGTTTTAACTGATTTAAGTACAGTTTCCTGATTAATTAACATTTAATCATTTCTAATATACATGGTAAAGATTCCCCCAAATTGAGTTTGGCTCCTGGTAATTGCATCCATGCAATTTTTTCTGAAGTATCAAAATTACTTGTAATTGCCTTCTGTTGCTGTGTGTGTGAGAGTCATTTATTCCCCATTCTAATCATCAACCTCAAGATTTTCAAATTGTCCTTCACTCAAAAATAATCAGGGTTGAGCCTGTTTACCTCCATAGACTTATCATTTAAAAAATGAATATAGTAAACCTATTGAAACAGTTCTTCTTTAACATAGGAGACCTTTATCTAAAAGTTTTTATAGTTATCCTGTCTTCCTGGGACTTAAAAGGAGAACCGAATAAATAGATCATACAACATTTGAATCCAAATTAGTCAGATGTTTTGGATCTAGCATAGCATCTTCCTGGAACCGTCACTACCCCCTTAAAAGGATACAAACTTTCCTGGGCTTTTTGGTAGATGTATAAACTCAGGACAAATGTTTAAAATTTGGGAGATGGCTGTTGCTATCCTTATTAAGCGCATGATGAGAACATGGCAGGATGGAAGTAAATGCCCATACACAGTCTGTATAAATTTGGTACATATGTTCCTCTTGGCTTCTAGGTGCTACTTAAGAAAAGATTTTTTGAAATGACCCTCATAGCATTCGTATTCCATATATTGTTATTAACACACTCTGATGCTAAGGAGTTTTACTCCCCCTCCCTACTAGAAAAGAAATCTGTTCCAAATGCAAAAGACAAGCAAAGGAGAGGAGCTTCAGTTTTAATTTCACAGCAGTAACAAGCTTTAGTACAGAACAGTTGAGTTAAGCCACACCTAGGCTCCTTGCTGTCTCCTTGCTCACACAGCAATACTGCTTCAGTTTCCAAACAGTCCTCAACTCTCTCACACACTGACAGGATGCTAGTCAGATAAATACCAATGGATGCTGGTAGGCAGAGGCACAATTTTTTTCCCCTTATTTTCCTCCCCAAAAGCTAAGCCCGATCACATAGTTTTGTAGCGAAGCATGGGTATAGAGCTAGTTATATATAAAACTTCAATGCAGTACGGCAGTGGCTTCATAACTGGATGTCCAACTCAGCTATCCAGGCGATTCCCTCTGGATTTGCTTCATTCGATCTTCTATCTAGGGAATTAGAGAACGCATGTCTTGAGCAATCTTGCATGATATGTTTCATACTTGGTGAGATGGTGACAGGACAACCTATGTTGCTGCTTCTGAAGGCCTCTTGAATTCATATATTTCCTGAGCAAGCACTGCTACTGTGGCTCTTTTCAGGAGCTATCAAGAAATATAGAGAGTGTACTCACTTCTAATTTAAAACACATTTAAATACTGCATACATCTGAGTATAAATTATAAAACAATGCTTTATGAATAGAACGGGTTGTATAGTTTTTTTCCTCCATTGAAGTACCACCCTTTTATCTTTCATTAACAGAAAACTGCATCCCTATAAAATCTGCTATTACCATTGCTAAACCATAACCTGTTAACCTCTGTTTCAACTTCTTATACTTCCCTGTCTTATCCCCAAGGTAATGAGTGATAAAAGTAGCCATGATGATATCCGAGCAGGAGGAAAACATTCCTTTAGTATTACAGCCATGAGCAGCTTAAGTTTATCTTGCTCATGGGTGAGGGCAACATCAGGAGATCTGATAAAATAAAGATGCTTCCAGGCCATTTTTATGTTATAGTTTAGGTACCAGTAGAGAAAAGGCCTTTGCCATTTATTTGGGAGTAGGAAACTTCTCTGACAATTTCACTGAATTTGTTTTCATTGGACCCATAAATTATAGGTTGCTTACATATAAACAAAATGATGCTGTGGAAATTCCCACTGATGGAAAAACCAAGGATGTTGTTAATGAGTTAATTTACCTGTTGTTGATCTAGCCAGTTTTTTTCTGCAGCAAGAAAAGGAAGGAATGAAAAAGCACAAGGCAGTGAATATGATCACTTTCATTACTGTATTATATCCCCTTTCTATCAGAATATTCCAGAGATATTCTTACAAGAATTTAGGAAGCAAGGCATCATATTCTGCACGTATAGGGTTTTTGCAATTTCTCTTTCAAAAATGATCAAATTCCTCATTTAATGGGAATTTTAGAATTAAACCACCTCTTTCTTTAAAGATGAGATGAGTAGTTAATGATTTTCTTCTTTGTTCATCAAAAATTTGGGGAGAATTCAATTTAGCTGACAGCTGTACAGTGAGGAAATACTATTGTGTTATGTCACAATATAATTACAATGTAGATTGGCCCTTTTGCATTAGCAAAAGATACATAATAAATGTTTTATTGAAACAAAACAGATTAATTTTGAACAACGCAAATTGATTTAGGATCGTGGCTGTTAAACATTTAAAATTTGTTTGCTAAGATTCTAATATGGATCTGTACCACCATTCTTTTCACACACCCTCCCATGTAGCTTGTTAATTATGTTTTTGAAATATGTACTTTAATGCTCAGATACTCCATCTTTATTCATTGGTTCTTATACTTAAACAACAAGCAATGAATCAAACAGTGTTTATGCACTAAATAATGATATAGAAGAATGAGACTCATGTAAATTGGGATCAGTTTGTTTAAATCCGGGGTTCTTGGGATTTCCTTCAGTTTGTAGAGATAGTATTTTTTTTTTTTTTGGAATGCAAAGACTTTGTTCCAATCAGAGTGAAATTTCTTTTAATTTTTGTTAGAGAAGTGAGACAATTCCCTTGTTATAATAGGATTTTTGTTTATTTGAAATGACTGATTCTTTATCTATGACAAGTGTCCAAAAAAGTTTCCTTTTAGCTAATGAATAAATAATTATTGTCCAACCTATCAGAAATTTGTATAAATACCTAGTTATTTGGTTTTGTATAATCAGAAAACATAGAAGCAAAAATAAAGAACCCAATTTCAGCAGTTAGCCCATGATTCCATTTGTACAATACAGATTTTGTAGATATTGAATTAACCATTTTCTGAGTTCATATCACATGTTTATTGGACTTAATCAAATAGGTTAGGTCAACCAGTTCATACATGGTTCAGTTTTTTATACAAGTGTTATATCCTGCTTTTTTCTCCAAGATCTCAAAGTAGCACATACATACACACACACACATATATAGTATTCTCTGTACAGCATTCTGTGTTTCAATTTTTGGATGTGTGTTAGATTGAGCTGGATAACTAGATTCTGAGGTGAGATTCTAAAGTGAAGGTGGAAATTGAACCTGGTATTCCCCATGCTAATCTAACACCTTAATATTTGTCCTGTACTGTAGCTGTTATATTTATAACTAACCTATTTAAGGTTACATTATACAATACATATTATAATGTATTATAGAAATGCGGTTCTTAATTACTAATTAGTATCGGTCCTTCAGTAAGTCTTTGATCCCCATTTATTCAGTTCTCTGTAGTGCATAATCACTTTTATGAGTTCTTGTAACCCTTTCCAAACTCATCACTACATCACATTTTTACTGTGTAAAGAAGTTTTCATTTTCTCTTTCCTGAATCAGTTTCAGTGTAGACTTCATGTTCAGCTGTCACTATATTTGTGAGAGAAAAAAGTGTGCTTTTACTTTCTCATAGTGTTCTCACCTGCATAAGTCCTGGTACAATCTGTCAGGCTACATTGTACTCTTTTTTTTAGATTCGAAAAGAGAACAGTGTATAATAGCAGTTTTAGGAAGGG
Source organism: Hydrophis major (assembly GCA_033807585.1). NCBI lineage: Eukaryota > Metazoa > Chordata > Lepidosauria > Squamata > Elapidae > Hydrophis > Hydrophis major. The sequence goes on along the minus strand of CM066328.1, from coordinate 291,643,690 downwards.
AAAAAAACTTTGAAATGTTCTTGTTTGTGGCCTTTTTGTCATGCATCTAGCTGCCTGAATTGTTTCACTGTTCAAATAAAACACAAATAAAAATTGTCCATTACTAGAAAAATAAAGTTTAAGGGAGGCTTTAAAGGTTCCTGTCTGTTTTTGCTTAATATAATACTCATATATTTGAAAGTATTAAAATATTTGCCAGTTTTGATTTTCCCAAGTAGCCAAAGTAGTGGTTAAAATTGAAGTAATACCACAAGAAATCTTAGGATTATACAAAGTATTTTTTAAAAAAATATTTTTAAATACAGAAAACATTTCATGGGTACCAGGTGCCATTATATAGAAACACTCATGTTTTTTTGCCTTATTTCTAAAACACTTCAGGCCTGAGGATTTGCGCCGTGAATTTGGTCGATATGGCCCTGTAGTAGACGTATACATTCCGCTTGACTTCTACACAAGACGCCCACGAGGATTTGCTTATATACAATATCCTTTATTTCATTGTATTGTTATTGCGGTGCATTGTTGTTATTGCATCCTAACTTAATGTATTTATTTCTTTGTCTCAGAAAATGTAAAGCAGTCCACAGTGGCTGGCAAGCACCCCAAAGTTTGAATGAACCCGGTTAGATAGAGTCCAAGCAGGCAAGCCAAAAGACACCTTAAAGGTCAAGCTTCAAGGAATAAAGAGGGAGGGTGGAAAAAGATAAAAAGAAAACTGGAAGAGGGAAAGTCCTTTTTCAAGGAAAAAGACAAAGCCACAACACCAAGTTAAGGCTTCGGCTTTCCGACATTTGCACGAGTTCCAAAGTCAAAGCCAAGTCTGATTTGGTTGGTTCTACGGCCCTTGTCAAGTCCATCTAGCAAGCCCAAAAGAGTAACGGTCAAGATCAAGTGACATGGAGGTAACTGACAAAGTTTCCTTTTGTATCTTATCGCTCAAACTCTTACATTTCAAGTCAAGAATTTGTTTGTTTATAACTGTTCTAGTTTTAAATACTGTTTTCTTAAATTAATACAAAATAATTGTATACGAATATTTGTTGGCTTTTCTATTAATTTATTCCCTAACAAAATCAATATAAATGCAACATGCTTGTTTTGATTATCTAGCACAATTTTTATATCATCAAAATTTATTTGTTGTAAAAGAATTTAAAAAACAGCAAAATGAAAAGAAAGTCAGATTATGAAAATAAGTGGCAGAATAATATTGGACTATGTTTTCAAATTTTAAACTGTAGTTATCCCTTAGGGGCGAATGAAGACCCTTATTGCAAGGTGCATACTGTAACTATATTTGCACCCAAAGATGCACTAGATATATAAGGGCTCAATTATACAGAAAATTCCTTCTTGTCAGGACTTTGGCATTCATATAAAAGAAGAAGCAGATTTGTTACACAAAGATATGCCATTGAAATGAAATGAAGTTAGCCTGTGCAGGAATTTTGTATTTGTTTCAGTGCTCAAAGATTTTTGGATTTAAAATGCATTCAGTCTTCTCTATTTTGTTTGAATATTGAGATGCTTCATATTTTGCAGTATACCAGATACACGTCTTCTATTGCTGTTTTTGATTAGTTTCAGATGTTGATTTATTGCATTTGTTTGCTTTAGACCAATATTATGTAAATCTACCCAGTATAAATTACTCAGCAAGTCATGATTAAAACTATTACGTTTATGATGTGTGAATATAGACAAAGTGTGAAGGGAGATTTACATTTCCAAACACAGCTGACCAGAATTTTGAAGTCCCACACAAAATACCCACCAACCTTGTAATAGATAATACTTAAAAATTAAATCTATGTATTAACTTTTGCATGCCTGTGCAAAATTGGAATGATTACATGATAAGGTAATACCTTCTATCTATTCTGGGAGCCTGGTAGATGCTTCAGTTTGATAGAGTGCAAAGCCAGTAGTGTTTTGAAACATTTAGTGAACACTTGAAAGTGAATAGTGGCCATTGATTCTTTTTCCTGAATGGGGATGTGCTCTTCCTTTCATACTTTACATATTTCTTAGCATATGCCTTAATAAAATGTTGGTATAATTAAGAGACCACATAGAATAAGCAACTGTTAAGTTTTATGTAGAATATAAAAATAAGATAATTTATTTTTAAAACATTTGAATGTGTGGTCTATGCTATATGATACATTTTTTTGCTTTGTGCATGTTTAAAGTGTCCTTAACAGACAGTCATGTTTGAAGATGTTCGTGATGCAGAAGATGCTCTTTATAACCTCAATAGAAAGTGGGTATGTGGCCGGCAAATTGAAATACAGTTTGCACAAGGGGATCGCAAAAGTAAGTGAAAATAAACACATCACTTACTTATTCTGCAAACATTTATTTAACAAAGTAGATTTTCATATTGCTTAGAATGATACAAGCACAAAAACCATAACACTCACAATGGAGAGGGACAGTTTATTAAAATGTAAAAATAATAGCATGCTAACAATGTAAGGTGATTCTGTTTCTTTGCATTTGCCCAGTTTTTGTTTTAATTTCCAGCCCCAGGTCAGATGAAGTCAAAAGAACGTCGCCAATGTTCTCCAATGGATTACAGAAGATCAAGAAGCCGCAGCCGAAGGAGGACACGTAGCCGAAGTTCATCATGGGGCTGGAGTAGAAGACACTCTGACAGCTTTAAAGAGTAAGTTAGTTTCAATATCAACCAGTGTAAAAAAAAATACTACTTCATAAAGTGGGGCATGATTCAATTGCATAAACTGTTTCAAGATAATATAATGGCAAAGATGGTAACCCGATGGTGAGGGAATGGAAATACTGTTCAAAGTCATTCTGGAGTAGAATGGCATAGACAAACCATAAACAAATGAATAATGACTTCTGTTATATGTATAGGTTCAGTGTATCTGTGTCCTTAAAAAATAATTTGAACACAAGGACTAGAGATTAGAGTTGATCCTCAATGTAGAGTTAACTATGAATGCTTATATTTTATAACTTTGAAGCACTGAGTTATCTTTGTTTTGCCTTCTGTCTCTTAGTGGTTGTATTCTTGTTGCCGTTGCAAGGTACAAAATGCGCATACAAGATGTACAAAATACAATTCGGAATGTGTTTCGTTTCAACAGAAGGCTAAACAATTTAGGCATGCTGTCTAAGAAAGATTCATCCACGTTCACTTTCTGGGATTGTTTTAAATCCTTTTTTAAATGTCCACAGTAGTTTCCTTAGTTCCAAAACACAACTGGGGACTTTGAGTATATAGTCTGCCTAGAACACACAATAAAGGAAACAAACTGCGGCAATTGTTTGGATCAAACAAAGATCTAATGCTGTGGATGATTTGCAGGTCAAGACGTAGACGGCATTCTTATAGTCAATCTAAGTCTCGCTCAAAATCTCTTCCAAGGCATTCCAGCTCACCAAGACGATCAATCACACCTCAAAGAAATTCTACCTCTCGAGGAAGATCGCGGTCAAAATCAATGCAGAGATGTTCAAAATATGCTGAGAAATCACCCTCCAGCTCCCATCGAAGGCGTTCTACTTCAAGGACAAAGTCACGCTCACATCCAAAGCGCTCAGGTTCAGTGACCAGATCGCTATCTAAATCTCCACGAAAACGTGCCAACTCCAGTTCTCGTTCTAGAAGTTTCTATCAGAGAAATAGTAACCAGTCAGTATCTGAAGAAGATTAATGTGTTTTTCTAACAGTTTTTTATGAGCACAAATTAAGAACAAAATTTGTCCAAATGTACCTGAAATGTAAGATAATTGATTAATGAGAGGTGTTGCTATGTTCTTTGGGTCCATATTTTAATAAGCAGAGCTCTTCAAAATTTGCTAGCATTAAATAAACATTTATTTAGCCTAGATTAGTTTCTCTTAACAATACAATTTGAACCTAGGCTCACTCTACTGGTATAAGCTAGCATTATGCTCTGCTCTTAAATCACATTTTCTTTTTGGGACATAATTGTCTTTGGACCTTTCTTTCAAATCTTTGGAACAGCAAGAAATTTATGCTACTGTAATTTTGTACTGGCTTAAGGGTTCACAGGTCTGTCTGGTACTTTGTAGTGGAGTTGGAAGGGAAAGCCTTTGTCTACCCATTTCTACTTACTTTAGTAGGTATTGCAGTACAGTTGTGTCAGCCAGAAATATGGAGATGCTGATGGATCAGATTTTCCATTCCACCAATGGAAGTCATTCCCCCTCCCCCTGAAATTTCCAAGCAACATTTAAGAGGAGATGAGCATGCAGAAGTGAGTAAAAATCAAAGTAAAATTACATGCAATTCAATGCTTAAATAGCAGGTCTGCCCTCTGGATAGGATTAAGTGTTCCAATAATTGGATTTTATATTGTTTATGTTAATAATTTTGCTGTTGTTGACCTTATTTTAATTGGCGCTATTTGGTGCCTTTTTGGTGATACCAAGATTTTATTTGAGGACAACCATTCATGTATATTCTTAAGGCAAGTATCTTTTAAGAAACAAAAATTGATAGGAAGGCTCTGCAACTCAAGTTGTAAAGCTTTAAATTAAAGCTTGTCTATGCTTCTCTAAAGCATGTTAACAGTGTAAACGGGATACTTGTATAATATATAGAGATACATGTATGACATAAGATAGTAGAAGTCTAGCATTTGCCTTAATTTCATATTTAAAACTGATTAGATCTGGCAATTTCACTTCAGACTTTTATTTTAAAAGAAAGTAATACTGTGGAATTTTCTGGAACTAAAATTACGAATTTACATGAATGATTTATAACATTGCATTACATTAGATCTCACTTCTGTTGTCAAATAAAGGTGAATTTCAGGAAATCATTATTTTCCCGTAAATGATAAAACATGGTTGAACATTGGATTTCTAGAATGAATGTGGCTTGTGAAAGGGTGTATAAGGACACCAGTGCAAATGAAGTGCTAGACATTCCCCATTTGATCAATAAAAAAAATAATTTGCCTGCAAATAGAAAAAGAGCTTGACAGTGAAATGCCAAGTCTAGATTTTTTTTTATACCTGGATGGGCTGTCTGCTTTAAACAAAATACATTTCATAATATAATTTCCATTTGCAGACTGAACTTTCTGGTTACATACTGCTATTTAGTAGAAATAGCTTTTGCTCTTGTGCAGCAATCTTTTTTCAGCAACATGAATAATGATCACATGATTAATTTGATTGAAATTAGTGCTTATGGAAAACAGATTAGTTAAACAGGTTTTTTAAAAGGAGATAATTAGAAATATAAGATAATTTGGGTTTGTAATAAAAGTTGTTAAGCACATGATTTTCATGTGTGGTTAAATGTTTTTGTGAAACTCTTTTAACATTTGTTGTGTAAAATTTATCACATCTATATTTTCAAAATATCATTGTAGTAGGTGATCAGTATAGATGACACCAACAAGCATTTTAAATTCTAAGCCTGTAATATGATTTAACAGTTAAGCACTCAGTATAAAGTCATTATTAGTGTGTTTAACTCAAGTAACAAAAGATATTCTAATTTTTTTTTTGTATTTTACAATATATGACACTTTGCATTGTGTAGTAATATTTGGAAACTTACTGTTTGTTTTTTAAATGTATGGTAACTGTGATGTCTGTTACATGGTACAATCACTGCATTGTATTAAAATAATTGTAGTGGCAGTAAAACTACATTTCATGAGCAAGTGTTGGGAGTATCATTGTTATTTCATAACTTAAGGTATTTCAATAAAATATATGCAGTTTTCATCTTTGCTTCTTTAAACATGTGTTTGCTTTCAGAACTTGTAAATTGCTCGCAATAGAATCAGACTGACTTTTTTTTTGTATTGCAGGAACCATAACCAACAAAGTTCTTATGGTCTCAGGTTGCTTGAAAGGACTGGTGCCATATAGGGGAAATTCTGCAGTGTTCTTCTTATTGTGAGTGTTAGCTTTTGAAGATTAATGCTGTCATGAAGAGCTATTACACTAGAGACGTTCCCCCAAGCTGTTTTGCATTGTTGGGAATGTTACAACCATTTCCTTTCTACATCTCTCCAAGATGATGCATGGATGGAACGGAAATAACTTATTTTATTTCAGAACTTAGTAGTCTGATACAGCAGACATGCACTTAGAATTAACTGAGTTCACAATCCTTATATATGAACATAACCTCTGGTTATCCCCAGAATTCCTTTATTAGCAGCATAACTTGGATTGGGAGTTATTTTGTTACTGCTTGTTAAACAGGTGTGACATTACAAGTGTGACCTACTAATTGGCAAACCAGAAGCCTGGTAGCTTAGGTGCTTCATTTATTATTGGCCAACTTTGGTCATTGAGATAGCACAAACTTGTATGTGACTATTCTGAAGTAATCCTCAGTAATGTTATTGACGGTGATTATCATTTATCGCTAAATCAGAATGACATGCTGCTAAATTCAATTAAATCACTGTATGATTTGGTATGTACATATATACCACCCTCTCAGCTTTGTAAGACAGAAAGCAGTTCCAGATAAACTAATTCTACTTTATTACATAATCTTTCAAGTCTGAAAGTACATTTCTCTTGGTTGCTTTTACAGCCTCAGAAATTAGGGAGAGGATCCTTTCTAAGAGATTTGCAACACTCACACTCCTGTGGGCTAACTGCTCCTCTGGGTATGGCTCTTCTCTGTTTCCCAGTCATTCCCGCTGACTTTTCGGGCTCAGTTTGTAGCTCTGTGCTCTTTTATGGGAAAGGGCAGATCTTTGGAGAAGCCTCAAACTTCCTTAATCTCTCTCTAAAAAAACAAAAAATCCTACCATGTTTCTCCCTGCCCATTGTCACTCTGGGTCCGTAATTGGGGTGCTGGGAATAAGGTGATACCTGTGGATTACTCATCAACCAGCAAGACTATGGTTTATTTGTTAACTAGATATACAAGTGTTATGTAAACACAGTCTGTGTATGAAATATGAGGCAGCCAATGCATATAGCTCCTGCAATCACCTGTAGTTACTCTTAACCATGAGAATACTTCTTTCTTTTCCTCATCATTTAAACAAATTGCAAAGTAGGATTGCCAGATAAATTGTATTTTAAATTCCCGAGGACTGAGAGAAATAGCAGAAAGGCTGCATTAGGCACTGTTTTTTTAAAAGCACTTTATCAGACAATATTACAAAACTTTAAATTTTTGCAATTACCTCATGTGTATAGTAATTATTATAGACAGGGCTGAGCAAAATCTTGACAAATAAAAAAAAATCTATGAACCTAAGCATAAATCTATGAGCTGAAGCAGATATAATCTTGATTCACGCCAGCTGTTGAATTCAGAAAAAGCTGAAAGCAAAATGAATTAAGGTGAGGTTAAGCTATAAAACAGTATAAGCAATTTTGCAGTCTGTGGACTATTTGTAACCCTCAACCCTTTTATTTTAAAAAATTCCTGGAGCCTACAAAAATGGCCTTGCATGCCTTGAAATAAGCTTAGCAGTCAAGAATGCAAAGAAACTTGCAAGGTGTCTCCTGAAAGGCAGGGCTAGGGATAATAGGAGAACAACTGTAGCCAGGATTTTGTCCACTCTTTTTCCATAGCCATCAGACTGCATTCCTAGACAGCATCTCCGATATGAGTAGATCTTTCTTCTAGGGTCATAGATAACTATCTGCAATTATGTGCTGATGAAATTGAAGCTGCCTCCTACTCATCATCCCCATCTTCCTTCAAATTGGGCATGACTCAAATCATGCAGTCCGTGCACTCTCCTGGGCAAATTTTCAGAAGGGAGTTGCCATTGCCTTCTTCCTAAGGCTAAAGGGATGGTGACTGGCTTACAGTTACCCAATTGGCTTTTTGTTGAGGAACCCAGAAATGATGGAAAACAGCTTCTTTGGCATCAGCTTCCTTTTGTTTTCTCTGCAATTTTTACTTATACCCAGTTTGGTTTCTTCTGTTTCTTGTTCTTTGGCAATGTCTTCATATTCATTGATAATGTTTTTATTTCATGCTGTAGTTTGTCGGGTAACTGATTCACTATCAGTGGAGTACAAGATTTCAAAGCAATTCCTGATATTCTCTTTGAAAATGGTTATAAGCTTAAGATCATATCGTGGAAATTAGTTGCAGTTCCTGATCTATTCCATAGTCTGCCTACATGAGCAATTCATGATCTTTACTGTGGAACTGAGCTGTTCCAATGCCGTGTGCCAATAATATTGTCAGTTTGATTTCTATGTAACCCCCCCAACGGTGTCCATGTACATAGGTGGTGTTCTGATTGTTTGAAGATCATTTTGGCTTTTTAAAAAAAATCATTTAAACAATTAAAATGAAATTGGTATAATATACAATTGAAAATGAAATTGGAGAAGAATACAATAATTTAAGATATAGATAAAATATGATAAAATTATATTTCAGTGTCACCCCTGAAATCTACCCCAATCAAGTTCCACATATGCAGATCTCAACTGAACCATTTTGCTTAAGTACTGTGCTGTGTTAAATGTTATTTTCAGATTCTGGTTGCACATACGTTGTTTTGATATGAGAATCCCAATGGATCATTTGTTTGGTACATAGACTGAGGTATCTGTCTCTCACCCTCTTATACAGGCAACAATCAAATAGGATATGAGACAGGCCTGGTGTTGCATTTTATCCAATTCCATTTTAAATTGCTTTTATCAAATTTTAGTAATAGTTTGTTTCCGGAACTTAGCACTTTGATATGGCCCAAGGGCAGGCAGGCAGGCAGGCAAGCAAGCAAGCAAATAAATAAATAGTTTAAACAATTACACAAAGATAAGCAAACTTTGGAAATGGACCTTGAGCAGAGAAAAGGAAGAGCGAGCGGGAGAGAGAAGAGGGAAAATAAGAGGAAAGAAGAAACAGACAAAGATCTACAGTAATCACCTTATTAGACAGTTCAGAAGTTTGCTACAATTGCAATTTTATTGTTTGATACCCAATTTCTACTATGTACCTCTTATGAAGAAAGAATATGGCCAGCTGAAGGTCATTTCCAGTAATGTGATCTTGACAATGGGAGGGCTTAATAGATCAGTTTTAAAAATTGAAAAGTAGAGCTATATTCAGTGCCTGGTGTGACAATTTAAATACTGTTTTTAACTTATTGCAAGGAAGTCATTTTCAGTGCTAACGGCTCATAATATTAAAACATCTGACACTGACAAAAATATTCAGATAATCAGACAATGGGACTGATAGGAAATTGTAACTAAAAAAATAAGATGTTTATATTTATTAAGATGAATTGAGAAAAAAAAACTGCCTTCAAAGTTCTGGAATCTTCAATCTTTAAGTCTTAAATATTTGAAAATAACTACTGTAATGGCGAATCCAATGTCACTTTAAGATTAACAGATGTATCATTGTTCTTTCACTCAGCAAAATCTATACTTTGGTCTATGAAACATACACAGACATATGGCCTATCTGTGAAAGTGTGTAGCAATTAAGCTTAGAGCTTAACTGCAAACAAGCTGTAGAACAAGCAAGATGTTATTGAACTTCAATAAACTTGCTGGGAAACAGATTTCTATATATTTTCATAGATTTCAAGAAGCTGGGAAGAAAACAGGAAATTAAGTTGAAATAAGATTGACCTGTTGAAGAGTTTCATTTGGTGGGGGTAACTCACTCAAAACTCCTGAAGGGGGGTTGTGAATAGGATCTGGACAGGATTACTGAAGAAGGAAGGGATCAAAGGGGGAAATGATTATTTGAAAGGGAATCATGTTCCAGAGAAACATTTATGATCCTATTCTGCCAATGTGAGGAATTGCCAGCTAAGCTTAATACACTTGTTTTACTCTGAAAGAAAGTAGGAGGGAGCAATTGTTACACATACAGGGCATAAGCAGAAATTTCACTTTTCAGGCAGGACAATCATGTACCTTTTATAAGCTGCTTAAGACCTGGTTGTTCATCCAGGCCTTGAGCTAGAATGAGCCTTTTTGGTTGATTATTGACTTCTTGGCTTTTGGAGTTGGTCTTGGTTGACTCTCCCCCCTCCCCCCCTCTTTTTTTATGGAGCCTCAAAATTGAAACTATCTTCCTGAAAACATCATCTGCACAATGTACAACACATATTCCCTTCACTCAGGTATGGCAGATCATACTGGGGCAGCCCAAGGGAACAGATCAACTGATGTTAGAGATAGTTACCTTATTCATATCATATGGTTTCATACTAGCTTGTCTACATCGCAGAGCTCTTTCAATTTGTAAGCAGTATGGTCGAGATATTTTTACATTGTGGGCAATACTAGTACCCAGTTGTGGAATTAAGAGATTCTTTCACTGAGTTCACAAAGGAGCTGTGATAGGACACAGCAGTGTGAGCCATATTGGAGTGAGGCAGCTCTCTACATCACCCAAAGAGGCAAGACGCTCCAAAGGTCTGTCATTAGCAAATTACAGTCTTGCAATCCAGCCAATATAACTAGATTTGCAACAAGTAATTAAAAAGAGCAGCAAATCCAGCTTTATTGAACATGCCTTGAAAGAATCTTTTGGACATGTGCAAAAGCCTGCCATTTTGCATATAGGACACCATCAGCAGAAAGGCCAAAACTATAGATCACAACAATGCATACATACATGTATACATAGGATCGAGGTCTATTGATCAGCCACAGATCATGAAGGCAACATGTATGAAATTTGGTAGACCTATAAGCAATATATGGTTTATACTATATGCCAAGGACAAAATCATTGTGTTACAAGAAAAATATAGTCAAGACTGATACATGTCACATTCAGCAAGAATACAATTTACTTCCATTAGCTTGTAGTGACTCTTACAGTATTTGAGAGCAGTACTTTGATCCTTTAGTGCGTTGTAATGAACTAAGTCAAGGATTACGTGTACTGTACATTGTCTGCCTTTGTGAAAACATGCAGCTTTGAAATACTATCCCATCTGTCATTTTTCAAGCCTTTTGAAGTTTCTACAGAATGTTGCTTGTTGCTTTGGAAAGTGTGACCAGAACTGGATTTATCCAAACCATTGCTTTATTCCCCCTAAAAATATATTGAACACGAAGGAAGATTTCTACCAAAATGGGCTAAACTGTAGTTCTATTAAACAAAGATTCTTGTTACATATTTAGCAAAATATAGTTTTCATGGGGCCTAGATATAGCACTAGGTGTGTGCAATGCTATTCAATCCAGAGGGTAAGGTGCTTGTGTGGAGATATCAAGTAGCATTTGTTGGCATTTTCTGAAATGAAATGTACAATATTTATTTCTGGGATTTTACAGCAGCCTGAAGCAGTCTTGGAAAAATAAAAGGTTCTAAGGAATTGTTGCCAGTTGCCACACAACTGTGTACCACAAAGCATCTTTCCTCAAAGTATGGAATAGTTCTAATAACGACAGTGTTTTTCTTATTAAAATCAGTGCTAACTGTATTTTCAGGGCTGCGGTTAATGTTCTTTTTATTGTAAATTAACCATACTGTAATATGCAGTTAATGTTGGGAATAGTGCTGAAAAAAATACTTACCATGAAGATGTGTTTGCATTTTCAGTAGTGTACAGAAGATATCGTCTTCCTTTAGATACGTAATCAAGAGTCTCCTATTAATTATACAGAAGAGTACTGTACAGCCTTCCATATCTAAATTCAGCAAAATTAAATTTACCTGAGTAAATGGAAGAATTCTGACCTGCCTATCTCAGTTGCAGGAAAATATATGCTTTGTTTGGGGCCTTGGCTATTATATTGTGTTTGTGTGTGTGACCATTAGGCCTCTAGGCCATTAGGACTATCACTGTTAAGGTTATGGCCATCAATGTGTCTGATATGCAATCTTCTCAATGCAATGCAGTGAACTAATCATAAAAAGAAATTATTATATTGTAAAATACATTTAAGTTTCTAATTTATAATTATAGCAGTTAGAAAATGTAACCTATATTGCTGACATAACAAAAATGCTTAGCATTTGATACTGCTTTTCAAGATTCAGCCAGACAGAAAACACATAAAAAATAACCACCAAGTAAGGGGGAGGCCAAATTGTTTTAATTTTTTTTAAAGTAGTCAATTATTTCTGGTGGATAGCACTGTTACCTATGTTAGATAAGTGCTACATTTCAGGTGTCAAATGCCAAAGTTTGTATGGAAGCTTGTATGGTATAACTCCATATATTGTTTTCAAACAAATTCACATCTTTCTTGAAAGCTTATTTTTCAATAAAACATTGTGTGCCATGGACTGTAAAATTTTTCCAGTAGTGCAACAGTAATGTTTTCACATTTTCATTTGAAAAGTAATAGATTTTTTCCTTTGAAAAATCTTAATACCTTGTGCGAATGTTGACAGATCTTTCCATGTGTCAAACACATTTTAAAAAGATGTCCATTATTATGTACAAAAGCCATCTACCACATGGGCAATGTAAAATACATCCTTTCATAACAAAACTAAAATGTACCTCAAAATATGAATATACACATTACATGATATACATTATTTACATATCCATAAAAAATTAGAATACAGGTTTCTGTTTTTTAGACTAGTCAGTCCTTTGAACATCAAAATGTAACAAGGCTGGATTCAGATTGCTGGCATGTTCTTTGTTAGTATCCAGAAGCTATGCTTGAACTTTTAAGAGTGTCTTTAAATGGACTGCCATCATCTTCCTGTTTTGATCAGAAAATTCAACAGTGCTCCCAACCCAGTGACTGGGAGGCTTTGGAAGGACACTGGGTGAAGGAGGATCACTAAATTTTGCCCCAGCATAACTTTCTTTTTGGTTAGCTTCTGTCACAAAAATAGATTTCTTTGCTTTAAAATTTTCTGTATTTTTCAAAGGCTTTTTCTCCTGCCTTTTAATGAGTTCAGATGATAATGATTCTTGCCAAAATGTATTTTCACACTTTTTTGTAGATGGAAATTTATTTAGTGGTATGTTACATTTACTCCCCTGTCTGTTACTCTTTGATTGGTCAGATAGATGCATATTGTGAACAGGCTGATTGTAAGGAAGCGGAATCTTCTCAGATTTTCCCATCCTGTTTTTGAACAACTGCAAAGATAGAAGAGAATCTCATAAATATCTCTGACAATAATATCTAATCTCTTAATATTAAATAAACTCCAGTTAATCCTTTATTCTGTTACATGTTAGCTTAAAGTTCCATATAAAAATAAAAGTCTCACCTAGCTATAAATTGCCTGTTTGCACTTCACAATTGTTGTCAAATTGTTTTATCCTTTTCCTTCATTTCCTGGTTTACCTTCAGTTTGTAAACGAGATGTCAGGACCTGTCTCACTTTAGAGATAATAGTTTTTGAGATAGCACTTGTCTAAAAATCATAATTAAAAATTAAAATGGAAACAAGTAGAATTCTAAAAATCTTAATACTAATCCTATACAGATGTATGCTTCAATCCAACTAATCTCAAGAATTTGCTTTTAAGCCCAAAAATTAGAGATTACTGCCTAAATGGCTGAGGAATGCACTGCTACATGATGTATGAGAATCTTTATAATCAATCAGACCATTGCTGTTATTTTGTATATTCAACTTTTAAAACTCTGGATTAACAGAATAATGTAGCTTCTCTAGCTAGCCAGAGGTTTCCACTGAAATGACGGTTTACAGTTCTAAGGATCTGACTAGGGATCTGAAGATTTCATAGCTGTAATATTGTTTTCTATAAAAACGTATAATTCTCCAAACACATTTTAAAATAATGTCCCTAAGTGAGAAACAGTGTCAGTTAAAACTAAAGTACTAATAGTCCTCAACTTGCAACAGCTCATTTAATGACTGTTCCCCATGGTCACATGATCAAAATTCAGTCTCTTGGCAACTGACTCATTTATGCCAGTTGCTATGTCCCAGAGTTACCTGATCCCCTTTTGCCACCTGACAAGCACAGTCATTGGGGAAGTCAGATTCACATAACCATGTTACTAACTCCATCTGCAATGATTCACTTAAGGATTGCCAGAAAAGCCATAAAACTGGACAAAAATCACTTAGCAAATGTCTCGCTTAACAACAAATGTTGGGATCCGTTGTGAGGCCTACCTATATAAACCATCCGATTGTACTACGTTGCAAACGCGATAAAGATCTCGGGAGGGGAATAAACTACGAAAATGAAAAGCCCTCAGCAGGAAAGTGTGGATTTTCCGCAAGCTCTCCCTCAGGCCTGGAAGATTGGGGGCGGGGGGGGGGGGTCAAGCTTAAAAACATTCAGATACTAGTTGCCTGCCAGGATGAAACAAGCCACAAGGACCCTTCTGTAACTACGTCTTCCAAATCAAAGTCACTTCACCGGCATACTCAAATACGACATCATATACATGATGAAGAGATGCTCAAATCGAACAATTAAACTTGACAGGTAACTCCCCTCTCCGGATTTGGGAGGGGGAGGCATTTTCTCGGTAAACATGCGCTCCCCGCCCCCACCCCCACCCCCAGCGGGCACTGCGAAGTGAAACCGAATCATCAGCCTTTTCTCCTCCTCGAAGGCGGCCCGCCCTCCCCCGTTTCCTTTTGGGCAGGGCCTTCGCGTCGCTCTGCCGCTTCGCCTGAGCCCAGGACTCAAGTCTGTTGCTGGGCGCAGGCTCGAAGCCGATTGGCGCGCCCTTTCCCCCTATCCGCACCCGTGGAATCTCCCTGCGGCGGCTGGCTTGATGTAACGGAAACTCGGCCTCGCCCGCCGAGCCTGGAGCGGACTGCGCGCGGCTCCTCCTTCGAGCAAGAGCTGCTTTTCGGCCCTGTGGTTGGTTCGCCTCACCTCTTTTCTGAAGGGCTTGTTTGTAACGACCGGGGTCGTTCTTGGCGAAGGCGCCGGAGCTTCCTCGCCGGAACGTCCCGTTTCGAATCCAGAGTCTGACGAAGCGGTGGAGACTTCGCAGCGGTTGCGCGTCCCTTGCGCGGCGTTCCTTCGTCCCAAGCCGGCGCGGTGTTGCTGGTAGCAGCGACACTGTAAGAGGCCAGAAGGAGCAGAACGGATCTTCCCTCTTCGTCGCCTGACTCTCTTCAGCGATGGTCTTGCGCTACCGTTTGGTCCTAGTCCCGGACAGCAGCCGGGTTGGGGGCTTTCGCTGCTGTAGTCTGCCCGCAGGAGTCGTTGAAAAAGGGACGTAGGAAACGGACGATGGTCCTCAGTACCGTCTGACACCCGGGCTAGAAAGGGCGAAGGCGCTGTGGTAGTCACCATGGTGAAGGCTTAGAATATATGCGCAGCAGCAGGGAGGAGCAAGGGGGAAGGAAAAAAAACAAAAAACCGGGGATGGGACTGCTGAGCCCCGGCCGGAGCCGAAGCTTCGCTGGTCGAAGCGAGCAGATCCTCTCTCAGGAGAACATGGCGGGGGAGTGAAGCGAGGAACCTCAACGCCCTACTGTTGTTACTCCAAGAAGGACCCGCCCTCTTCCCGTTGACCGCCAATTAGAACAAAACGGCAGCGGGAGCTTCCGCCTCCTATCCAATCAGCAGAGAGCTCGTTCGTTTACGGCATCTGCGACACCAATCCGGGCAGGCGTAAAGCTTGCAAGGAGGTGGGACGGGGGTGGGGGTGATCACTCTTCCAAGAGTCCTTTAAAGTTTTCTGTGGGCCATAGCAGCTCGTCGTGGTGGGCGGGGTGTGTCCTTTTGTCTAGAGACAGGCCGCCCTTCCGAATTCGCAGAATTCTGAGTAAACAAGCCTAGGAGTGGCCCTCTGGGGCGGCGGCGGGGGCGGCGTCGGCGTCCAATCACAAGGACGGCAAGCTGCTTAGCCCGCCGCTCATTTGTGTGAGCGCAAATCCGGAAGGAGTGGGAAGTGGTCGCCTGCCCAAGGAGAAGGAGTAAAGAGCGGGAAGTCCGAAGGAAGTCCGGCGGCCGGCTATGGCAGAGGAAGAGGCGGCAGCAGTAATGTTGGTGCCGCGAGGCCCGGAGACTGCGGGGTTGCTTGAGGAACGCGATGGTCCCGTGCGCCAGGAGGAGAGTCTTCCCCACTTGGTGGCCACCGGCTTAGATCAGCAGCAGCAGCAGGTCTGGCTGAGCTCTTGGATGGGTGCCTCCTGCCAAATTCCGGCTATCGATCCGAAGGCGCTGCAGGACTTGGCAAGTCTGGCTGTCCGGGTGGCGACGCAAGTAGAGGACCTGCTGCGAAACGTGCAAGGCGCCCTGCAGGCTCTGACGATCCTCAGCGTGGGCTGCATCCAGACCTACCGAGATGGGGTGGAGAGCCTGGGAGAGGCCGTAGACACAAGCATCCGCTCCATGTACACGCTCATGGCCCGCTGCGAGGAGCTGGATCTGGAGCTGCAGCCGGTACCGGCCCTGGCCAGATCCATCCGGGACATGAAGAGTGCGCTGGACAGACTGGAAGGCCTCTGCAAATAAGTCTACTGGGCTGCTTTTCCTGCTGGCCTCTCGGACCTTGATGCTTGTCTCCAGCCAAGAATGCCTGTCTCTTAATAGGGTTGGTCCCTTTAATAAACAACCAGTTCTTCCTCAGTTTCTGCTCCCCTCTCTTGCAACAATGCCAGTCAAGAAGAAGCCAT
Organism: Hydrophis major; assembly: GCA_033807585.1. Lineage (NCBI taxonomy): Eukaryota > Metazoa > Chordata > Lepidosauria > Squamata > Elapidae > Hydrophis > Hydrophis major. The sequence goes on along the minus strand of CM066328.1, from coordinate 291,627,165 downwards.
AGTTTCCTTGCACATAAGGGGTTCTGTAAAATCCTCCGAAACATTTAGTTTTGATAATAAATTGTATGTAGTCTGCTCCATATATGTTTAGTCAAAAATAAGTCCTAATGTGTTTGGTGAGGCGTATGTGAAAATAAAAGATGCAAGATTTTAGTCTTGAATTGCTACACTTGCTACAATTCCTGAATAAATGTGTAAGTTGAACTGCAAACTGAATAAAACATGCTTTTTATTTGTAACTGTTTATGTAGGCATACATGACATTCTTAACTGCATCATTTTGTAGGCTTATTGAGATAAATTTGATAGAGGACAATGTTAATATCTAAACTTTGTTCACACAGAATTGTTTATATGAGCAATATTAGCATTTATCTTAATGTTTAGTATTCATCTAAATTTCCAAGTAATTTTTATCCTATTTAATGGGCTTATATTGGTTGAAGTTTGAAAATACTGGAAATAAAAGTGAAGCAACATCTATTTTCCGTATTCACAAATCAGCCAAGCCACATTACTTAGATTAAAATTCCTGCAGGGCAATGACATAATATTGAAAAGATGCAAAGTAATAACTGATTTGGGAATTTCCAGGGCTACAATCTGCCCTCATTTATGAACTGACTAAATGATGTTTAAAAAAGTCAACTTATGTACAAATCCCAAGATGTGGCATAAAACATGATTTGCATATATGCTGAAACTAAGCAGGATGATGGCTAGTCAGTGTTTGAATATGTTGTATGCAGCATGTTGGTGAGCATTGGTTGGTTTTTGGGATCAGCTTAGTCTTTCAGTAGAATCACAAGGACGACCAGGCAGGAGAGTTAAGGAGGAAGTGCTTCTTAATATATATTTAGTTTGGGAATTTATTGTCATTATTAGAGATGGACCTGGAATTTCAGCATAAATCTTGTCATGTATATAGTAATAATATTCTCCAGATTTTCTTGATTTAGTCACTTTAAAATGGGAAAATACTTTAAAAAGCAATAAAGATTTATTAAGAACCTACAAGTCATTGTTCATCAAGCTAAAATGTATTACAGATTCTTTTCTAATTTCTGTACAGACCTGATATACAGTGCCTTGATTCCTATAGGAAGATGAAATGTAAATGTCTACTATTTTTTGATTCTGTCTATAATTACCTTGACAATGTTGTGACTGTTAGAAGTGGCTTCATCTCTCTAGTAATCTCTTTTGATCTAGAATTTGCTCTCAGCTACCAGTCATCTATGAAACATTAATTATTGACTTGTAAAACTATTAACAAAACAAATAATCTATGTTGATAATGTTTACCATTTAAAACATTAACAAAATGGTAAAGTATGAACTGTGTTCTTGGGTTTTATTGTTGAAATAAAAAGTCTGAAATAAAAGATACCGCTTCTCTAAAAATGTTAGAGGTTTATGCCAACTTAAGGATCAAATCTCTCCTGTACAAGCTTTTGTGCGGTCAGTTACATGGTGAATTGTAATAAATTTTGTTACTTTTCAAACCTTAAGTTTAAATGTTATAAAACAGAAGCATGGTACTGTAAGTTTACTGCAGATATTCAACATACAGTAGTTGCTAATTTGGAAACAGCTGTTTTCCTATTCTGTTGGAACTTTATAGTTAAAGCCATATTACATAGATAAAAGGTGAATATTTTATTAATAGGATTTAGAATAAAACCTTTCATAATCATGCTTTTTTAATCTGGTAAGTTTTTCAGATATCGTTAATATTTCTAACTTAGTTATTATCCTAATCCTGTAGTTAGAAAGTATTTTGATACTTTGTAGTTGGTTGTGTTTGCTAAAGATACTAACCTCTTAAACCAAATTTCTGGAGTCACCCAACATACCTAGTAAAGTACTATAAACTAATCATAGGACTTTGGTTTACACAACAGACTAAAATACACTAGGGTTGGTTAGTTTGTGGTTCAATGTGAGTACTGTTTTTGAGTTATACTCTGGCAATGGAGAGCATGTGAACATGTGTCACAACATGCAGAAACATTTTTTAACAATAATTAAAGCCGTTATGCTGTTGCAAAGCTGACGTGGGATGAAAATGGCTTCCAGCTATCCCTGCAGGCCTGTATGTGTGCAATTGCTTTGCTTTCAGGACAGCCAGGTACAGCTTACAAAGCAGCCATCTGTGCTTTGCAAAACCACTGCTGCTCTGATAATTCAAAAAGGTGTTTTGCTCATAACCATCCATGTGAAATACACAGCACTATTTTATAGCTTCACCATTTTTTTGTGACACCGGCTCGCTGAATGAATGCTCACTAAAATCCAAACCTCAGCACAATCAAGGGCCATGTGTGCTAGAATGCTGAGAAAATATTCATAACATCTGGAAAATTTAAAGTTGATGAAGGATGGATCAACATATATTTATTTTCAACTGAGTAAATTATGATTTTAAAAAAATCCCATACAATTGCTGTTAGCTTTTTTGTTCCATAATATTTTGTTAATAAAAATAAAAGGTAAAAAATCCCGAAGTGTATGTATTTGGGGTTTTTTGCTTGCATTTTTATTTAATAAAAAGATGTTAAAAACTAAAAAATTCAGTAAATACTTTAGGTTACATCCTTTCAGCAAGAATTAATTTTTTTTAAAATGTTCTCATTGCATTATATTGTTGCAGATACAATGAAATTGATGCTTTATTTTAATATATTTGTTCCATTTAGGTAAGAAGCAATTGCATGTATTTTCTGTACTTAATATTTTCAGATGTTTATTTTCTTTTAAAATTTAGCTCATGGGGAGTTGGAGAAAAAAAATGGGCTTATAGACAAAAGATTTGCTGTTCAATTTAAGAAAAACAAACATACAGTGCTTTGCAGAATTGATTAATATAGATCAGCTAGAGGTAACTAATGATTAATGGCTTGAATTTATCAGTATATGTATAATCTGTAAATATCTGCCTTGTATATTTCTTTTTCATTTATTTCTCTTTCGTAATTTTATAATTTGTTGTAGTTCTTGTTTTTGTATTAATTCAAAAGCGCTAAAACATAAACAAAAGGTATGAACATAGTTGGTTAGGAAACCGAATTTTAGCATAATTTATTGTAGACAGAAATATTCTTTTTCTAACAAAATTACCAGAATGACACAGAACAAACATAGTTTCATCAACACAGCTAGTCTCATTTTACTTTCCTTGCCCAAAGCATTTAAGCTTCAGTTTTTATGTTCTTTTGTGTTTATGGCAAAATCCTTGTTTACCTCTGTTTCATGGTAGAAAGAATGCAGCTCACGCAGTTATTTCTGCCTTAAGGGTAAAAATAATGCTGTTCTTTATGTTCTTATATTGTAGTGGTGCGAGGGGGTGGGGTGGATGGGAAGGCAGATCATCCAGTGAAGGTTTTGCGTTTTGCCTTGGAAAGGATGAAATCAGGAATAAGCTCACAGTTAAACAATCATGTCCTTGGATGTCTATGACTTTTATGTTGTTGAGAGCATATAATAGAACCACCATTGTAATGTTTTTTCTTTTTCCCCCATCTTGGCTTATTCTACATGCAATCCTTGTTTGACTCGTTGCCAAATACAGTTCTTTGTCTCTACTATAATCATTTGTACTGCTGACCTTTCTCCTTTTCCATTGGCGATGCTGTGACCTATTTTCAAGACACCACTGTTTCTATGCTCAACAGCTCTGCAATTATTCTTTTCCAGGCCAAAAAAGCAATTTATATATATAAAAAGCTGACATAGGCATTTTAGCGGTTTTGAATATTTGTCTTGCCAGGGGCAAGTTTGTGGTAGACAAAAAGGCAACAGACTTTCTCTGCATTTTATGCAATACAGAACATTTGCAATTGAACCAGAAACATTGATACAATGGCCCATTTCAGCCATAAAGTTCACTGGGGGATTTTTAGAGCTAGTTACTGTTGCCCAGTTTACTGTGCATAATGTAACAACTATGAGATTGAAAATGTGAAATGTTATCCTGAAATTCACAAAAGAATAATAGCATAATAAATTATTATTCAGGTATTTCCCTTAGAATCTAAGATTTGCCCATGAAAAAAGCTAAGCCCTCCTCTGGATCTTTCTTTACAATAATACTGATAACTAAACCATCTTTATTTGGTAAAGAGATTGGAGGATGATCATGCGAGGGTACATATTTTGGTGACTTTTATTTTGTCCTTATTTTTAAAAATTGTATTATTTTCTCATTTATGCAGTATCTATTTCTAGCTCATTGCTGTTAGAATTGTGCATCTGTGTGCCATGCACTAAATAAATAATTGCATGCATGTGTCTCAGTGTAGCCTACTGCTAATTTTTGTAGCACCAAGCTTTTATCTGAAGCTGGGACTGAGGCAATATAAACTCAAATGTTTGGTATGGCTGTCATGCTGCCGGAAAAAAGAACTGCCTCAAAAATCTAGAATTGTGTTTTTATCAGAGAATGAGATGGTAGGTTTTGTTGGCATTTTGAGGCTCTTTAGTTATTTGACAAGCAAAAACATGTAGCAAACCTCAATTATATAGGAAAAGCAGCTGGAAAAAAATAACTGATCAAGGGTTTGTCTGCTATAAATTAAAGGCTGTTATAAGACAGAACATTAAACAGCTGCTGCCTAGACTTGCTCTTCAAAATTGTAAGCAGGAAGGTGGATGACTCAGTCTCATGTGATGTGCAAAGAGGGATGATGTAATGAGTGTGAAATACACATGATTTCCCAGGAGAGCAACACACACACACACAGTGGGGCTAATGTTCCTTCTATACATGGTGGACAAATAAAAGAACAATAATGGCAACGTTATGCCTATACCTTTCTCTGTTGTTAGTCAATTCAAATTCTAACTTCCTATATTCACAACAAAAGGGAGGTAATGCAGATTTATGATGAAAATATATTGATTAATATTGATGAATCACATGAATGCTTTATTTTGTGGGTGGGAACTAAATGTTCTTTGGATTTAAAGACAGATTTTTCTGGAAAAATCTACATGAAATATTGATGGGTGCTGACGTAGATTAGATCTGTGTAAAGCACTTTGTGGTGAAAAAAATAGTACATATTTTCTATCGGAGACCACAAAGTGGTACCACTGAATAGATTCTGTCCAGTGTGTAACAGAACTGAGAATTAAGAATTGGACTGAGAAGCATCAGTTCTGGATCTGTACAGGTTTCTTTTGACTCACTTTCTGATAAGAACATTTCACAGTAAAATATTCAGAATCTTTACTAAGGACAAAGGTGAGTAGAATAAATACACAAATGACATTTCTCATACCCTCTTGAAATTTCTGAAAGTCTGCTTTTTATTATGATCTTTGTGAATCAGTTCTTGGATGACACTGAAAACCACTTTAGGAGGGTAGATCATAATATCATATATCATATATAATTTAGCTTAAGATTTATATCCTGATTTCCCCCTAGTACTCAAGGTAGCTTATGAAGAATTGCTACCTCAAGTTGGGCTGAAAAATAGTTAACTGGCTAGAGTCATCCAATATGTTTCCACGGCTATGGTCCTAGTCCAATATTGATCAATGCACATGTATACGTACAAACACACATACACAGACCTTCCCTTCCTTCCTTCCTTCCCTCCCTCCCTCCCTCCTTCCCTCCCTCTTTCCTATTATTCTATTTTTGATGATCTTCTGACAAAGTTTTACAAGTTTTGTGTTGTTTCAAAAACTTTCAAAAACTTTATAACTTAGCATTATCTCTCAGCCTTTGTCTTGTACGTAGTTTTTAATCTTACTTTCTCACCCAGAATTCATCTTTCTTGAGGAAAATAGCTGTATAATTATTCTGTTATTCTCAATATATTCATATTCAATGCTATGGTATCCTATAGATATGTAAATACTGTAAATGTTTAAGATGCTATGTCAAGAATATAGCAAGATTATAAAATCTATAAGAAAATCCACTATTAGTAAGAGGTCAGTGTCATACGAAGCATTTTATTTGTACAGGGATTTTTTTTTAAACTGAACTTTTTGCTGAAAAGGGAGCGGGAAGTATTTGGAGCAATTGTACATTAACAGCCCGGAGTTTCCTGTTTGAGTTAACATAAATGAGAAGTGACACTGTATTGCATGTGGATGATTACTGGCATTTACGTAGTACTGGGAGTTGGTTACAACATGTGTCAGCAAAAGAGGGAGGCATTTTCTCTTGGCTTTACAGAAAATATGTGATAAGACTTTAGAACACTGCCTCGAAACTACCTTTCTTCCAGCCACAATTTTCTTTTTTTAAGAAACAGGAAGATCATGGATCAAAACGACCTAGTTTTTGTCTCCAGTCAATACACTATGGAACTTCTATATAGGGATTTATTTGCTTTGGTAAATTTAGGAAACATACAGCTTTAAGGGAGAACACTTTCAAATTGAACTGTAATGATCATGACACACAATAGATGAAAAAGAACCAGGAAGGCAAATTTTGTTTAGCCATAGAAACTAACACCTCTGAAATGTTTTCTTTTAATTGGAGGAAATTAAAATGTTATTATGCCTGGGTTTTTTTTTTTCACATTGGCATCATTCCACTCTGGTTGTTACACTGAGTAATCATAATTTGATTTGCCATTATGTGAATGGTCTTTTTACAACTGATCAAATTAATGGAATGAATGTTGTTGGATTGCATTGAGATATCTTTTTTTGCCATAGTTTATGTGCACTCATATTTATTCTATTTTACCTGAAAATTGACAAGCTTCTTCCCATGCTAAATAGTTAAGTTAAAATACTATGTTTGTTTTGAAGTTTGGTGGATCAAGAGCCATACTGCAGTTTACCAATTTACCAGAAATCTATCCAGTTCTATTCATTTACCATTCCACTGCTTTTTCACACTCAGTTGTACATATTTCTACAGACATCTCCCTGCTTTCTTCAGTGGCACTAAAGTTTCTTTGACATTTTTCTTGTTAGTTCATCCTCTGATTCCACCAAACACATCCACAGAAATCTGTATTTACATTTCTATCAATACTGAAAAATAAATAAAATTCTGAGTAGCATTCATTCAGCCATGTAGTTTACTTTCCTTTTGCTTTGTGAGTCATGCCTCATAATAGTGCTGACAGGTGCATGACCTCACAAAGAAGTAAATAAAACTTTTTAGTGGGCTGAATGGAAACTATTCAGAGTTTTTATTTCTTTGTGTGTACAGAGTGTAGTGCTCCTTATTCATGATTAGTTTCTTAGAATTGGTTTTCTTTTTATTTAACTGCATTTGTTATGTTCTGTGCATGGGCGCTAAGAAGGAGACGAGCCGGTGAACAGCGAACTTCAAAACTCTTTATTAACATGGTGTAACAGCTCAGCTCCCTGGCCACAACGGCCCCCTTTATATAGGCAAGCTCTTAAGTATTTAACCAATGAAAACACAGGGAACGCTAGCTCTGTTAACCAATGGGAGAGGCTCGTTAATAGCCAATCAGATTCTCCTGAACGGATCAATCCGATGTCGCTATTATCGGCCAATCAGAAATGCAGGGCCAGAACCCTGCACTTTACTTCAAGCTCTCAATAATCTTTATTCAAGCACTTTTATTAATTCACAACACCCCTTCCCCCCGGGTTCCATTTAAGGGGTGCGGTCACGTAGTCTTTGAGGTAGGCAGGTTGTTTTGATTGTCTATTTAATTTACGTTGTTCTCCCGGTATTTGGCTACAGTCTTGTTTGGGAAGGACGTTATCTGGTGAAAAGGGTGCCTCCAGTTCTGTATCCAAATTTTCGTTGCCGCTAATGTTTCCGGCATCTCCTTGAGGCGAGCTCACCCCCATCCCCGATCCTTCTTCACGTGTTGCCTCTGAGCGGTCATTTCTTCCGCTTAAGCTTTCTGCCGTTTCAAATTCAGCTTCCTCGTCATCTTCTCCCCCCTCAGTTTGGAAGTCAGGGGACTCGGGGATCCCCGACTGCAGCCTTGAACGCAGCTGATCAATATGGCGCTTCCATATTCTATCGTCGCAACATCTCACGCGGTACGATCTGGGGCTGGTTACTTGGACCACAGTTGCCTCGACCCACAACGGATCGCCTGAAAAGTTCCTAGCGAAAACCAAGTCGCCTACCTGGAAGCTACGGCATTTCCCGCTGGATCCGTGTGGTTTTTCAGGTTCATACGATGGGTGCAGACGGTCGAGATGGGAACGGAGCTTCCGCCCCATCAATAACTCGGCGGGAGTTTTGTTGGTGACGCTGTGCAGAGTGATATGCTGCAAAAGGAGTATCCGGTTAATCTTGTCTTCGATATCGCCATAGTCCATTTTATACAAGGTTTTCTTGACGAATTGTACCATGCGCTCGGCCCTTCCATTGGCCGCAGGATGCGCCGGCGAAGTCAGCGCATGGCGAATACCGCGGTCCGCCAGGTACTGTTCAAAGGACAGCGCGGTAAATTGGGGCCCGTTGTCGGATACCAGAACGTCTGGTAATCTGTGTGTTGCAAATAGTCTGTCTAGTTTCCTGATGACCGATTCGGTTGTTGTATTTCTCATCTCATGGATTTCAAGCCAGTTCGAGTAGGCATCCACCGTTAATAAAAATGTGTGTACTTGGATTATAGTCTGCCCATGTACTTGTTTCAATATTTATTTCTTGAATATTAGATAATAATTCTGTTGATGTCCAAATCATATCTATTCTGGACCATGATAAATGCCTGTTTGAATAAAAAGTATATTGTTGAGTTTTAGCATTTCTTTCTCTCCATATATCTTTTAAATTTAATTCATCTATCATTTTAAAAAAGGATTTAGGGAGAGTTTTCCTATTTTGTCGTGTTGTTTTTACTGTATAGTCCAGTTTATTGTCTACAATTCCATTAAAGTCGCCCATCATAAGTATGTTAGCATAGTCCAGTTCAATTATTTTCATATGTAATTTTTTATAAAATTCTTCTTGTTTATCATTTGGGGCATAAATTGCAACCAAGAAAGTTTTTATATTATTATCCACTATTTCAACTATTAATACTCTTCCGTCTTCATCCGTATAAATCAATTTAGCTGGAGTGGTTTCTTTGACATAAAAAACCACTCCTCTTTTCTTACAATGAGTCAGAGAAGTAAATATTTTCCCTAACTTTGGTCGTATCAATAATTGTTCATGTTGTTTTTTAATGTGTACTTCTCGTAAACAAATTATATCAAATTTTAGCTTCTCTAATTTACAAAAAGTTTTCCTTCTTTTGATAGCTGAGTTCAGTCCATTTATATTCACGGAAATCAATTTTTTCTCCCCCATGGTTATGCTTTATAGTTAGGTCTAACAGCTCTCTTTGATCTCCATTTGTCCACCTAATGCGCCTTCTTCTTTTTCCATCTCCATTTGATCCTCTTCAAATTCAGTTAAAATCTTTTCTTTTTCTGTCTCCATTTCTCTTCTTTCGAAAAATTCCTTGTAAAACATTTCTGCTTTCGCAATTGAATCAATTCTGTGTCTCTCTTCTTGCCATGTAAACATTAATCCTTCTGGGATCAGCCATCTATAGTTCACCTCTTTTTTCAATAGCATTTTAGTCAAAAATCGATACTCTCTCCTAATCTCTCTCACTTTTCTAGGTACTTGTTTTAAGACCAGAATCTCTTTGCCTTTATATTTCAACCCCTTCTCTCTTACCACTTATAATATTTGGTTTTTAATAGTTCTTTTAGTGAATCTAACATGGACCTCTCTTGGTAATTAGTTCCTCATCGCATATCTTGTGAAGACTCGATATATCTCATCTACTCCATCCATCATCTTTTCCTCTGTTATTTCCAAGACTCCAGCCAGAATTTCAATCATTACTGCCGCCAAGTTTTGTCCTTTTTCTTCCTCAATATTTTGGAATCTAAGATAAAATTCTGACCTGTCCATCTCCCACTTCAACATCCCACCTTTTTCTTGTTCAACCATTGTTAATCTGTTATCAATATTCCCAATTGTATCATCTCTTTGTTTATCTTTCTCTTCTATTTTTTGGATTCTCTCATCATGTTTCACCATCATTTGTTGAAAATTTTCAATTTTCTCATCCATCTTTCCAATTCTTTGTTCCATACTCATTTTAAGATCTTGTATTCCTTGCATAACCATCGTTAAATCCACTTGCACTTTGTCTTGCTTCACCATTGTTGAGAGTCGTCCTCCAGATGACGGGGAAACAGGAGCAGAAGTTGAGATGCCCGAAGGTAAAATTTTCTTACTCATTTCGATAACTCAGGGTCTTCCGGGTCTTTTAATCCAATTAGTGAGGTAGCCGATTATAATCCAATTTAAAAAAAGGAAAACACCACAAAAAACGAAAAACAAAACCAGTAATAAGTAAAAAGCCCAAAATTAAAAAGAAAAAGATTCTTCAGGTTCTTCAAGACCTTAATCCAATTGTAAAATATGCAAATATAATTCAAAAGTAAAAATTAAAAGATGAAGAGAAAAAAAGAAGCAAAATAAAGCCCAATAATATCAAAAAATAATAAGCAAAGAAAAAGGAAAAGAAAAAAAAGAAAAGAAAAGGATATTTCTTCAAATTCTTCCCACCTTAATCCAATTGAAAAACCTCAGAAAATGAAAAAAAGCCATAAAAATAGGTCAAAAATAGAAATCAAAAGGCAGACATCCCTATAAAAAAGAGAAAAAAAGCAAAAAAAAGATATTCTGAGGCTTCCCCTTTGAAAAAAATAAATTAAAAATGAGATATAATAAAAAATAAATATATCAATATTACAAAATAGTGTGGGGTTGGAGGGGAGGAATGAAACAATTAATAAGGAGTTTTTTTTTTTTTTTAAAAAAAAGACACACACTGCCTTTTATTTATCCAAGGCTCTTATTTGACTTCTCCACAAGTTTCCAAGCCAAACTTCAAATATTCATTTAATAATAGAAGTTCCAAAGAGCACCTGTATAAACATCCTCCAGTACTCTTCCCTCTTTCTTATCATTTCCAGTAGCCTTGAGAAAAGTTTGGATGAAAAGGGTGAACTTAAAACGATGCAAAACTGAGAAGAACAAGGTATAAAGATGAATTGGTTTTCATATGCGCAAATACATGCAAGGTATCTTAAAGATTCTAAAACAGAAGGATTTTATGATAAATTGACTGACTTAGATAGGATTTTGACAGGTACTGATGAAAAAGTGATTAAAAAACTATATAGTTATTTGTTGGAAATTAAATTAGAGGAAGAACAAGTTAAAGAAACAATGATTGCTTGGGGGAAGAATTTTGGATATGGGATTGATTTAGAGAAATGGCAAAAATTGTGGTCACAAAATTATAAAATGACAATGTCAACAGCATATAAAGAAAATTTGTATAAGATGTTTTACAGGTGGCATTTTCCCCCAACAAGAATAGCAAGAATGTTCAAGAATAAATCTGAAAAGTGGTGGAAATGTCATCAGATACCTGGCTCATATTACCATATGTGGTGGACTTGTGAGGAGGCCAGGAAATACTGGACTAGAATTCGCATATGGCTGGAAAAAATGATAAAGAAACACATAGATTTGAAACCAGAGATTTTTTTATTGGGAATCGTACCTGATATATATAATAAAAATTTAAATTATCTGATTGTAAATGCATTAACAGCAGCTAGGATTGTATTTGCTAAATATTGGAAGAGTGAGAAAATACCATTAGAGGAAGAAATTATTAAGAAAATATTGGAATGTGCTGAAATGAGTAGATTGACATTTGAAATTAGAGAACAAGAAGATAAACAATTTTATGAAGTTTGGGATCTTTTTTTTATCAATGGTTAGATAATACAATATGATAATAGAATATTTAGAAATTTAGGAAATAATGAATATATAATTTTTCTTGGTTTTGATAATTTTTAAGAATATTTTATTAAGATAGATTTGGTATGATTTCATGATTTGTCATAAAATAATTTAACTTAATGATAGTTATCTCGCTTAAGTATGAATTAGTAAAATTATAGTCAAATGATTGTTCAATAATGATGTTGGGATATTTTATTGATGATTGATAATGTGAGTTATTTTGTAATATAATTATTCTGACAACTATGAAATGGATGCACAAAAGGGAGTGGTAAACCAACCGATACACTGTAAATTTATGAAGAATGTTATAATTTTTTTATTTTTTATTTTTTTATGTCATGTTTTATGTCTTATATGTTTTTTGTCTGTTGTTAAAATCAATAAAACTTTAAAAAAAAAAAAAAATGTGTGTCCTTTGGTAGGTCCCGCAAAGTCCAGATGAATACGGGACCATGGTCCCCTCAGTGTTTCCCATTCAGTCGGGGTTGCTTTCGGAGGGGCGTTGCTAACTTCCTGGCATTTGTGACAAGCTTTTACCCAGGCTTCGATCTGCTTGTCAATACCCGGCCACCATGCATAACTTCGTACGAGGGCTTTCATGCGCACGATGCCGGGGTGGCCATCGTGCAGGGTCCTTAGTATCGCTTGTCGTAACCGCTCTGGGACAATGACTCTATCACCCCAGATAATGCAGCCCTTCTGGGAAAACAGTTCCGTTTGTCGATTCTTGAATGGGACGTAGTCATCAGGTATCTGGTCCAATGGCCATCCGCGCTCGACCCAACTGAGGACTCGTGCCAAAATGGGGTTGCGTTTCATTTCAATCGCGATATCTCGGGCTGTTAGTGGCGGTGTTCGAAGTGTCTCGATCTGCAGTGTTGTCACTGTTGGAGCGGGGTCATCAATGGTCTCTGGAAGTGGTGCACAGCTCAATGCGTCAGCGTGGGGAATGACCTTCCCCGGGCGGTGTTGCAACTTATAATTATATGCAGCCAAGAATTCTGACCAGCGAGTCATTCTGGGAGATAATATATAAGGGGTTGGCCTATCTCCTGCTATTATTTGCAGCAAAGGTTTGTGGTCAGTCACTATAGTAAAGGCTCGGCCATACACATATTCATGAAATCTCTTAACAGCAGACACAATAACAAGGGCCTCTTTATCAATTTGACTGTAATTGTGTTCTGCTTTTGATAGCGTCTTTGAGAAATAGGCAACAGGGGCTTCACTACCGTTTGGCAAAACGTGGCTCAAAATGGCGCCTACTCCAAATGGTGATGCATCACATGTGATCGCTAAAGGCAAAGTCTCGTTATACTGCATCAACACAGCATCAGAAGTCAATAAATTTTTCACATGTCGAAACGCCTGCTCCTCTCTGTGTCCCCATACCCAGGTTGCTTTTTTGTCCAACAAACGATGTAGGGGTTCTGCTATGGTTGCTTTGTGAGGCAGGAAAACGTTATAAAAATTGATAAGGCCTAGAAAAGCCTGGAGGTCGGCCTTATTTTGGGGTTTTGGGGTGTTTTTGATTGCCCTAAGCTTGCTAACGGTGGGGTGAATGCCTCAACTATCAATTAAATATCCTAAAAATTCTACACGATCCGTACATAGTTGACACTTGTTTTTTTTAACTTTGAGACCTGAGTCTTTAAATCTCTGGAGAACCAACCCCAGGCGATCCCTTAGTATTTTCCGAGTCGGGGCAGCGATTAACACATCATCAAAATATGGGACAATGCCTTTTATCCCTTGTAATAGTCTTTCCATCAAACTTTGAATGATTCCCGGGGCTACGCTCACTCCGAACTGGAGTCGGTTACATTTAAACGCACCTTGGTGCGTAACAATCGTTTGGGCTTCTGCTGTTTTTTTTGTCTACAGGCAGTTGTTTGTATGCCTAGGCTAAGTCTAGTTTAGCGAAGACTTTTCCGCCCCCCCAGGGAATGGAGGCAGTGTTGCACCACCGGTACCGGGTAAGCATGTTGTTGAAGGGCGTGGTTCAGGGTGGCTCGGTAGTCCCCACAAATTCTTATCGATCCATCCGGCTTGATGGGTGTCACGATTGGGGTTTCCCAGGGAGAGTGATTGGTTGGTTCTAACACACCCTGGGCTATCAATTTATCAAGCTGCTCGTCAATCTTTGGTTTAAGTGCAAATGGAACTCGACGAGGCTTAAGGCGGATGGGAGCTATTTCGGGATTGAGGTTAAATGATATCGGGGTCCCCTTGTGCTCGCCTAGTTTTTCTGCAAAGACATCCTGGAATTCTTGGACGAGGTCCTCTTCCTAGTCGCTACTGCAGATTTAGTGAATGCCGGCAACTTCAATTCCGAGTGGAGCGAACCATTGGAGGCCTAACAAACTAGCCGATCCCTGTCGATTACAGTCAGGGATAGGAATGCTGTACGGTTCTTAAACGATACCCGGACTTGGCTGGATCCAAGGACTGAAATTCGATTTCCTTGATAGTCTTTGAATATGAGTCTTTGGAATCTGAGGTCTTGCTGCTGGACAGTAGGGATGAGCTGCTTGAGGATCTTCCAGGAAACCATCGAGAGGGACGATCCTGAATCAACTTCCATCAGGCAGGGCTGGTTTTCAATGGCCACTTTCACTCGGATCTTCTTGGCATCAAGAGATGATGCGTGACCGATCGTAATAGTTTGGTGAGCCTCTTCTCGCTTCGTTGAGTGGGTTAGGGTTTTGTTTCTGTAGGAGTGGTTGTTCCATTGGTGGTTCAAGGGTTCTCGCTTTACAGGACGGCTGTCAGTTGGTGATAGTTAGCCCCCTTCGAGGGCTGGCTGGGTCCTAGCTTGCTTCTACAGACCCGTCCGATATAGCCTCTTTTCCCGCACACATGGCAGAGCGCGTTGAGGAATTTGCATTCTGTTCGGGGGTGGCTTGCCCCACAACCAGCACATGGGTACTGTGATCTCTGGCGTTGGTCTCATTCGGACTGAAGCCGGTGGACCTCTTCTTCATCGCTTTCTGATGACGATTCGAGGTCCTCGTGGTGGGCTGTCGTAGGCTGTCCTTCTGACTGGGGCGAAATTTCGCGGGCAAGTTGGCGAAGCGGGGCGTGGGTGCGGTGCATTTGGGCAGCCGACTTCCTGGTTGCTTTTGCTGCAGTAGCTTCAGCGATGGCATCTGTAAGGCTAATGTCGCCTTTCGCCATCAGGTTACTCTGCGTGCCCAGTGCATCTAATCCCAGAACTATTCAGTCTCTCAGGGCTTCTTCGAGGTCGGCAAACCCGCATAGGCCTCCCAGATTCCGGAGATCCGCTATGAAATCAGCAACACTTTTGCCCTTCCGCTGACTTCTCTGGTAAAATTCATGCCTTCTAACAAGCGTTGGTACGGTCGGTGCATGGTGGGCCCTCAGCAGGGGTTCGAGGACGTCCCAGTCCATAGATTTTACTTCTGCTGGTTTCGCTAGTGCCTTGGCCATCTTGAATACGGTCGGCCTGCAATGAGTTAGGAATACCGCCCGTTTCTTTCCGGTGGTGGCATCCTTCAAATTGTTGGTCTCCAGAAACATCTGGAAGCGATCCATATATGAGTCCCAGTCTTCTTGTGCCGGGTTGAATGGAGCGGGTGGTATGACACCGCCGGACATGGTTCTGCCTTTGGTGCGTTTCAGCCACGTGCTCTGTTATAATTCTTCGTTGTTCAGTCAGCTCTGACGTCTCCACATCCCACCCTCGTCGCCAGTGTTATGTTCTGTGCATGGGCGCTAAGAAGGAGACGAGCCGGTGAACAGTGAACTTCAAAACTCTTTATTAACATGGTATAACAGCTCAGCTCCCTGGCCACAACGGCCCACTTTATATAGGCAAGCTCTTAAGTATTTAACCAATGAAAACACAGGGCGCGCTAGCTCCGTTAACCAATGGGAGAGGCTCGTTAATAGCCAATCAGATTCTCCTGAACGGATCAATCCGATGTCGCTATTATTGGCCAATCAGAAGTGCAGGGCCAGAACCCTGCACTTTACTTCAAGCTCTCTGTTAAGCCTGGTTTCCCCAACCAGGGTTAGGGAGACAAGCTAAACAGAATGTGCAGCGTTAGTCAGATAGGCACACAGATAAATGAGTGAGCTAAGCTTGTATGTTTATTAACATACAGTAAAAATAACAGATATGCTTGTGCTATCAAAAATATAGTTTATTCCATTATGAGTTCATAGCATAGTCAAAATAATAGTCCAATAGTCATGTATCATTTAGTCAGTCCATTCAGGGATATTCAGTTAGCAAAGTCCGTTTAGAATATCCTATGTCAGTTCACTTACAAGTCAGTCCTTTGTTTTCTCTCCCAATCGAGCAATGCAGTCTTGAGTCCTTGCAGTAATCAGGGATCATCAAAGCCAGAGAGAGAGCAAGCTGCAGCCTTGCTTCTTTTAAAGTGCTTTCACAACCACTCCCTTAATTACTATCCCACAGTTAAAGTTGCAGACACTTTAACTTATAAACTATGATTACATATTATTATTTGCCTAAACCAGTTAGGGTAAAACAATGTTATCCCTAACATTCTCCCCTTTTAGGTTAAATAATAATATAACTATTTACATCTTTAAATCATATTTGTTACAACTCTCTTTAAACTTAATTACTCCTTGAGCTTTTGTAAATTGGTCTGCAATGTTTTCTTCTGTCATGCAGTATTCCAATTTAATTAGCCCATTCTTTACAGATTCTCTAACATTTAAGTATCTTAAATCAGTATGCTTTGATCTAGTTTTTGCAGCAATACTAGTAGCTAATTTTATAGCTGTATGTTTATCCTCGTACACAATAATGGAATCTTTTACAGTTATACCCATGTCTAATAAAAACTGTTTGTACAAAATCAAGTCAGTGCATAATAATGACAGACATAAAAATTCCGCTTCCATCGTGGACAAGCTAATATGCTGTTGTCTGATTGACCTCCACCCTATTAGTGTTTTACCAAATAATATAGCCATCCCAGATGTTGATTTTCTTGTGTTTATATCAGTTGCAAAATTTGCATCTGCATAGGCACTAAGACTCAAATCACCCTTTGGTTCTATATACAATGCATGGTTCATTGTTCCTTTAAGATATCTTAAAATTCTCTTCAATGATTGCTAATGACATTGATGTGGATCTGAATTAAAACGAGCCAGCTGATTAACACTATAAGCTATATCTGGCCTAGACCAATTGATTATATATGATAAGCTACCAATCAAAGATTGATATATAGACTTATCAAATTTGGGACTTTGATCATCAGTTTGGCAAACTTCCTGACTCATTGGAGTCTTTGCCGGTTTACAAAGTTCCATTTTAAATGTTTTAATTAATTGGCAAATTTTATCTTCTTGAGATATCTTAAAACCATTTTTTGTTTTGTTAATTGTCAATCCTAGATACTTTTTAATTTCACCTAAATGCTTTAATTTTATCTTTTTGGCTAATAATGATATAATCTCATTAGCTTCATTATTAGTCTTAGTTATTAAAGCAATATCATCTGTAAATAATAACAATAATGACACAGTTCCATTATATTCTCTTTTAAACACACATGGATCTGCTAAACCAGATTTAAAACCTATATTGTTTAACTCTTTCACAATATATTGGTTCCACTCAAATCCAGATTGTTTCAATCCGTAAAGACTCTTTTTGAGTTTCCAACAATCATTACTATTTACTTTATTGTCTTTTATACCTACTGGTTTTCTTAAATATATAATGTACTGCAATGGTGCATGTAGATAAGCAGTTTCTACATCTAAATGGTTAATGACATAGTTTTTCTTAGCTGCCCACACTAATGCTGCTCTTAAAGATGTTGCTTTAAGACTTGGTGCAAAAACTTCATCGTAATCAGATGCAGTTTGATTAAATCCTTGAGCTACTAACCTAGCTTTATGGGTAACAGTCCCATCATTTCCAGTTTTTACTTTAAATATCCATTTGCACCCAATGGATTTTTCTCCTGGAGGTAATTTAGCATCTTCATAAACTTTCATTACCTTTAATGAATTTAGTTCTTTTTCTATTGCCTTTTGCCAATTCTCCTGATCCTTAGCAGGATACATCTTAAGTTCATCTACACTAGTTGGAACTTTAGTTACTTGGCAAACTATACTTGCTTGATATCTATCAGGTGGTCTAGTTACACGTGTAGTACGTCTAGGTATTACAGGACTTACAGGTGGACTTTCATTTATTAACTCTTCTTGATTATCTAACTCTTCCTGATCAACTGTTTCCTCTTGTTCTGGTCCTATTTGTTCTTCATGGACTTCTTCTTTAATTGGACTCTTCTTATAACTAATCTGTTCTTTCTGCCTTTTGTAGGGTTCAATAATTACTTCATTATTTAAATCTTGCTCTAATCTATTGCATCCTACATGTTCTAGGAATTTTGCACTAGCACTGGTGTAAACTCTAGATGTACCTGGTTCCCAGAATCTATAAGATCTATGATTAGATGTATATCCTACAAAATATAATCTTTTAGCTCTATGCTGTCCTTTGTGTCTAAGTTGTGAAGGGATATGCACCCATGCTGGTGCTCCAAATGTGTGCATGTAACTTAAATCAGGTTTTGTACCATGCCACAGTGTGAATGGTAATTCACCTGTTGTTGAATTAACATTATTTAATATATGATTACCACACATTATTGCTTCTCCCCACAAATTGTCAGGTAATCCTGAATCAGACATCATAGTTCGTGCCATTGATTGTAATGTTTGGCCTCTTCTCTCTATAAAGGCATTATGTTGTGGCCTATATGGTGCAGACATTTTATGTTGAATACCTAACATTCTTAGTCTGTTCTGGAATTTATTATTTGTAAATTCTGTACCATTATCTGTTATAAGAGTTACTAATTTCCTTTTAGTTTTCCTTTCAGCAAATTTAATCCAATTAAAGAGATTTTGATACGTTTCAGTTTTGCTTTTCATTAAATAGCAAAACCCATATCTAGAATAGTGGTCCATTATACTTAGTATGTAACGAGCTCCTCCTACATTTGGTTTTTTCGGACCTATTAAATCTGCAAATACTACCTCTAAAGGCTCTTCAGTAGTAAATCCATCAACTCTATTAGCCGGTGTGACTCTGCTCTTACTTTGATTACAGGCATTACATTGCAAATACTTATTACAAGTTTTCAAACTTATTCCCTTAAATAATTCAACAGTTTTCTTAAGCATTTTAAAATTTAAATGCCCTAGCCTTCGATGTAACAAGTGAATACATTCATCATGAGGTTTCTTATTTTCATAAACTGTGTTAGCCACCTTTAAACCATTATCATTTAACACATATAATTCACCTCTTAAAGATGCAGTAATTTTCTTATCTTCTTTCTCAATTATGCAGTTATCTCCTTTAAATGTAACTACATATCCTAGTTTAACCAAAATTTTAACTGAAATTAAATTAAACTTAAGTTGTGGTACATATAACATTTTTACATTCTCTTTTATAAAAGAACAATATGCTATACCTTGACCTTTAGCTTTCAGTTTCCAGCCATTGGCTAACGATATCTGCTGTGTACTCTTGGACATTTTAATAAAAATGTTGTTGTCATTTGTTATACAATGGGATGCTCCACTGTCAACCACCCATAAATTATTTTTTACAGCTTCGTTAGTATACATGGCTAACTCTAAATTTTTATTTTTATTTTGATGACTTTTAGTATTCTGGCCAGCGTTCTGGCGTTTTGCTTTTTTACAAAATCTTGCCAAATGTCCTCTTCCTCCACAATTAAAACACTTTTTAATTGCGTATGCAGTAGGAGATTCATTATCTTCTTTTTGAGGTTGCTGCCTCCTTAAATCATCTCTTTCAAGCCTTCTTCTGGCCTCTTCAATCAATCTGCCAGTTATATCAGTTAAAGTTAGGCTTTGCTTTGGCAAAATTTCAAGGGAAGTTACGTCGTTATCATAACTTTCATCAAGGGAAGATAGAATTATGTAGACTTGGTGTAGTTCAGAGAAAATAAGCTCTTTCTCGTGCAGTTCTTGAAAAATGCTTTGCATAGTTTTCAAATGACTCAGCATATCACCATTTGTTTGGAGATGCGTATTGAAAAGCTTCCGTGTTAGATTTATGTGAGCACCAACATTATCTCGAACATAAATCCTCTTCAGCTTCTGTCAACACCCAACAGCCGTTTTCTCTCCGTGGATATAAACAAGCTGTTGATCAGTTAAGGTTAAAGCAATAATGCAAATAGCGTGTTCATTTTTATGCATAAATTCTTCTATCTTTAATTTATCTTCCTCATCCTCTGGATCCCATTCTTCTACGTTTGGTGGATTTTCAATTATGTTCCACAAACCTTCTCTTCGTAGAAGCAGACTACATTTCATAGACCATGATACATAGTTTGTTCCATCCAACTTGGATATAAGGGACAAACTTTGTAGATTGACTTGTGCCATGTTTTCTTATATGGATATAAAACTATAATTAATAAAACACAGCTGTCTGTTTACTGTAATGTATAACAACACAAACTCTCACTTTTACATAAATCTCTTTTATCCTAATTAAACTGACTTTGCAGCCTCTGGGCCCATAACCAGTGTTAAGCCTGGTTTCCCCAACCAGGGTTAGGGAGACAAGCTAAACAGAATGTGCAGCGTTAGTCAGATAGGCACACAGATAAATGAGTGAGCTAAGCTTGTATGTTTATTAACATACAGTAAAAATAACAGATACGCTTGTGCTATCAAAAATATAGTTTATTCCATTATGAGTTCATAGCATAGTCAAAATAACAGTCCAATAGTCATGTATCATTTAGTCAGTCCATTCAGGGATATTCAGTTAGCAAAGTCCGTTTAGAATATCCTATGTCAGTTCACTTACAAGTCAGTCCTTCGTTTTCTCTCCCGTTCGAGCAATGCAGTCTTGAGTCCTTGCAGTAATCAGGGATCATCAAAGCCAGAGAGAGAGCAAGCTGCAGCCTTGCTTCTTTTAAAGTGCTTTCACAACCACTCCCTTAATTACTATCCCACAGTTAAAGTTGCAGACACTTTAACTTATAAACTATGATTACATATTATTATTTACCTAAACCAGTTAGGGTAAAACAATGTTATCCCTAACACTCTCAATAATCTTTATTCAAGCACTTTTATTAATTCACAACAGCATTTATATAGCTTAGGTTTGATTTACTTTACATAATTTATTTGTTTATTAATATTTATTATATTTCTTTGTTTACTTTAGTTAGGTTTAATCTAGCCTTAGTTTAGTTGTTTAGGTTTAAGACATTGAATTCATGGAGACATTCCTATACTATGCAGTGAAAGCCCTCTTTGAGGTAAGAGAGCCTCTATTTTATTTATTTAGTTACTTGTCAACTTGCATGTCTGATTCTAGGATGTAGGATTCAAAGAGGTAACATGATAGGTAGCATGACATAAATAATAGTAATAAGAAATTAAATGAATCTAGGAACAAGCAAAAATAATTTTAGAACAGTTTTTAGAATAACTTTTGAACCTGAATATTTTAAAAATATTGATACAGCTTCTTCCAGGCCCTGAATTGTGTTAATATCTTTAATTTAAATGCATCCACAAGACAGCCAGAAAAGTTGGGAAACATGACTCTGTGGCCTTGCTTGGGGCGCACAGAAAAGTACATACTCATGGGGCTGGAAAACTGTATGGATTGAAAAAGGGCCTTTGAATTGGGAAGGAATATGGCAGAAACAAATATTAGCATGTTAAACCATGGGGTTGATCCCATAGCCACAGTCATGTAGCACAGCACACCTAGTGCCTGCATGGAGTCAAGAAGTAATTGAGATAGTCTCTTATGTGCTTATGTACTTATGAGCACATTATATCAGTTGTATCATGTGTAGGCTATTCATGTTCTCTAGCTTCTTTAGCAATTTTTATATAGAAGTTGTTGAAAAAGTGGTGGGACTCAAGACTTAGGCAGAAACTGCACTGGTTGCCCCTAGTGGATGACAGCCTCAGGACCTACTTGGGGAAGTTCTAGGTTCTTTTACATTTCTAGGGGCCTTCAGTATTATTAAGCAAAATATCCTGGACCGTTTACAAGGGTTGGAAGTTGAGAGCAAGTCGTGATTCTGCTACTTCCTTAGTGGATAATCCAGTTGATAAAAATAAGGGAGGAGACATCCAGTGGCTGCTCACTTGAGTACATGAAATTGCTGAAGGGAAGTCATCCATCAGTTTGAGATCCAGTATTACTGATACACTGATGATCACCAATTGCATATCCCTGGAATGTTCCAGGGATAGGGTGACCTCATATTTGGGGGCTGTTAGGCTCAAAATGAACAGACTGAGATTGAATCCTATGTTGTGTTCTCAAACCCAGCCCTCCACCTCTCAGTTTAACATCACTACACACAACAGTGATACCAGAACAGTACATGTACCAATATCTTCTGTGATAATCAGCCCAGAACCATATCAGAGCAAACTGACGCAGACTAGCTGATTTAATAGTAGTTTTGTACCACTGACTCTATATGAATTCTTCTTAATTTACAAACAGCTGCATAAAATCCATGCAATTAATAGTCAAGAGGCTCAGAGTCACACTAAACTAGAGATGGGAGGATCCGAGCCTCTGACCATGTCATCAACATGATCTTGGAGGCTCTGTCAATTGTTCATACAGCAAGGTTTATATTGGAAGTAGAGGGCTGTTATAACATCACTAATGGCAGAGCAACTAAAGGCAACTTCAGGTGTCCAACATTCAGATGATGTCATGAGGATTATTGCTTAACAGTAGTTAGTGAGAGTCTTCAGGCTATTTAAAAAAAAATATGGATACAATCTGCCAAATTTGTAGCTGTAGAAATCCGCTATTTTTTCTCTCACATCAATTTCAACACAGACACCTCCCCAGTAAATGACAAATAAATAAAACCCCAAGCAAATTCAGTTTCAGCTCCTATCATAGTAGCCTGATTTAATTTCACAGAAAATAGTCTGCTGCTATTGCAGAGGCAGAGCAGGTAAAAATGAACCCTTTTCACTAATAATGTATATCCAAGTGGGTTTGTTGACTCTCTCCTATGATTATTTCCAAGCAGCAACATTTCCAGAAATTTATATACATTAAGAATTCAAATAAAATTTTAATATAGTTCCTTCCAGATCCCAGTTTCGAGATATAAGAGTTTTTCTCAACATATATTTCATAGTTTTTCAAATATAAATGTGTTGAAAAGATAAATAATACAATTTTTAAAACATGTATTTTTATTTAACAGAAAAGTGATCATACAAAATTCAATGGTGAAAATCAATTTTGCAACACACAGTGTTTATTGAGGAATCCCACTCACAGATAGAAGTGGAAGTGCAGTAAGTATTATGATAGGTTTGGTTTGTTGTCTGTATGATCAGATTTGCACATCCACATTTTCCTTGCTGTTTGACAGGCTGGGAGATAATCCATTCAACTGACAGCTATATTGTAAGTGAATGGGATCCTACTTTCAGAAAGCTTTAAAAAATCAAATCAAATTGAAGAGCACAGCTGAAATTCCTATTTAAAGTCCAAGGTGAGATCTACTTTTTTAAATGGAAGTACTTCTGGAAATGGTGCTAAATTAAGATTTAATGTTTGAGTATTTCAGGGTTAACTTACATTTTGTTACATATCTGCATTGTTGCTACCACAATGTAATCATCCATCATTAAAATGCGACAGAGTGAGAAGATGAAATTTTCAAACAAATTCTAAGATTATTTCCAGGAGTTCCCAGATATACTTATTCAAAAATGTTTAACCAAATGTTTAAATGTTTAAAGATGAGATGCCATGTTTATTGGACAAATGTGAAATATATTTTCACATATAAAAGGGGAAATTATTATACTGAAAGGTCATTGATTTGTATGAAATTCATCTAGTCATGGGAAAAAAATGAAAAACATTTCTCTCTGAATTTTTTGTGGTGTTTTGCTGAGATTTTCAAATTCTGCAGAATTCTATACCAGGATGCAGAAGAGTCAAGGACATCCCATAATTGGACTATATTATTCAACTATGAAATAAGAGAATTTAGACAGAATGTGCTCCGTCATGGCATTAGAAATAAAATTTAGATGACATGTCTTTATATGCTTGGCTGAATTATTCCAAAAGCAAATGTGATGGAAAATTTTGCTAGTAATCTGCCTGATAATTTCTGTCAAAAAGTTATTCATCAGCTTGAATTATTTTGTATTGCAATTTGGCTAGTTTTGATTGGACGAAAATGTTATTTGATAAATAATTTAATGTGTTAAGTTTTTTTTAACTGAAAAACTTATTTTTTTTAAAAAATGAATATATTGTTTCTCTTCAAATACAGTCTTCAAATAGAGGATCGAACTAATGTAATTCTGTTCTAACCTACTTGCTTTTAATCTATTTTAAAAAGTTCAAAGATATCTGCAGTCTTTTGGGGGAAACTCTTTGATGACTTGGGGTGCGGCACAAAGGCAACTCAGCTAGAGTATAAGTATGGGTCGCTTTATTAGCTCCAACTTTGCCCACAACATCCCGGTTACCTTCCAGTCTGGAGAAAAAACTCTCCCACAAAACTGCAACAGCCTTTGGCTGAAGATATTCCAATCCAAACATTGTAAACAAAAAACTTTAAATTATAAATCCAACAAGGCAAAATAAGTAATAAATCAGGCAGGGCAAGATAAGGAGTTCCAGAAGTGAAGTAACATGGCAATAAATCAAACCAGTTGGGAGGATGCCAGGAATTCAGATAACAGCAGCCAACATTAGATAAACTCAACATTTGTTCCTGACAAACACCCCTCCCAACTGGTTCTCATTTAAACTCCCTCCCCAGGTGTGCCTTGTGAAGGGAATCAGGGTCCTTTCCTCCCTTGTAAGCCATGCAACCCACATTGCTCACTTCTCTGTTCTTCCCTACATGCCCTAGGATGAAGAGGGGGTGGGCCTTGGTCTTCCTCTGAACCCCATTTCCCTTGTTCTACCTCTCCTCTGCTCTGCCTAGCTTGACTTTGCCGATCCCCAGTTTCATCCACAGATCCTGCTCCCTGTCAGCTGTTTGTCTTCCTTCTCGGACTCAGACTCCAAGGGGTGGGGCATGACAGACCCCCTCTGCTTCCTGCTTAACCCAATCAGGGACAACCAGGAACTGGCTGGATTGCTGTGGCTAAGACATGCAATCATGTGACATCATACTTTACACTTCTTCACATATGGTAATCAGTCCCAATTTGATCCCAATTGAAATCGTAACACAATTACTACTTGTATTACTACTTGTATTTACCATCAAATACTCTCCTGAAGCTCCTTCTATGATTGGGGCTTTGACAAGGCAAAGGGGCTTGTGTGGGTAAATGAAATCATGGGCTATGTCATTGGACATGTATATGTCCAGAAGGGTCACCAAAGGGGAAAAGGCCATGATAGACACCCCAGACTAATATCAATTGCATCTGCTAACCTGCCTTGGACTAGCATGGCAGATTATAGTCTATTCCTTAAATATGTCAATATAACTTCAAAAATGGCCCTTATTCCCCAGTGGTCCTGGGACAACTACCCATGGCAGCAGGAAGACCTGCCCAAAGGCAGAGGCTGCTAAGAATCACTGGGTTAAATCAGGCTGCCTTGGGATATTGAATATAGGAACATTCAACATTTGAACAATGAAAATGGACACTCAGCTTGAAAAATTGCTGATTGAACTCAACAATGTGCATTGGGTGTCATTGGATTATGTGAAACACAATGAAAAGGCAAACATTTAATTGAGCTTGATAGGACTCGGCTAAGAACAGTACTGCATTCTAACCACTGTGTCACCAGAGCTCTGGTATATAGAAAGATAATAAATATTTGAGTTAAAATACCAATAGAAAAAGAATACAATATTTTACAATATTACCTTACACTCATCTACTCAAAAGTAAAGCCTGATGACTTTAATAAGGCACAGAAAGTGTTTAATATACAGAGGTGGTATTCAGCAGGTTCTGACCAATTCTGGAGAACCGATAGCCGAAATTTTGAGTAGTTTGGAAAAATGACAAATACACCAAGCCACGCCCACAGAACCGGTAGTAAAAAAATTTGAATCCCACCACTGTTAATATATGTGCAACCAAGTGCATATTGAACTACATGTTACAAGAAAACACAAGAGAGCACAAGAAGAGCATGAATATTGCCAAACGCCTACAATAAATATAGGAAAAAAGCAAATCACAATTGCATGTTTTCATATTCATGACTGCTTATTCATAAGAAAATATATTATAATAATCTCCAGGTTAATGCATTTTAAAGTTAAAATTATTCTTTGTGTTGTAGAGCGGCGATTATAAAGGGAGACGGAGTCAGGCTAAAGGCTAACAACTTTATTCTAGCGAATAAAGGGTCGCCGCGGCTGCCGAGGCTATCTGACAGCCAGCTGGTGGCGACAGCTGATGCTATTTGACAGCTCCCTTTTATAGCTGGCTGTCAAACGGCATCAACCAATGGGAGCGATCGGCGCTCCCGCGTTGGCGGCGGACCGGAGGGAGGACTGCTGCTAGTCTTTGAACACAGCACTCCTTCCCCCTGGCTACGAGCATGCGTAGTCCTGTAGCCATGATGGCCGCTTTCGCTCGTGGCCCGATCTCCGAAGTTCCTGAGGCTTGTCGGCGGCTGGTGCGTCTTGTTACTCCCGGGCGGTGACTGGAACCTGCAGAGGGTTGCTGGCCATCCCTGGACTGCTTTCTGGTGACTGCTTGGGTGAGTCTTCCTGCGGCGGTCAGCTGGTTGCGTTGTCGGGCGGCAGGTAGACTGGGTCCTTCGGCGGGTTGGCTGGTAGACTGGTTCGTCCGGCGGCGGGTAGACCGGGATTTCGGTGGCAGTCTTGTTCCAACACCTCCTCAGCTGGTCTTCGTGCCTTCTCCAAATCCGGCCATCTTCCAGAAGGACTCTATATGATCTGGGTCCTGCAACAAAGACTATTGCCAGGGCAGGCAGCCATAAGGGGTGCCCCGCCTAGTTCCTGGCATACACCTGGTCTTGCAGGATGAATTCCCTGGCATGGCTGTCAGAGGCTAGTGGCGTGCTGGGAGCGTAGTGGGGGTGCAACCTGTCCAGGGTGGTCCTGAGGCGCCTGCCCATTAACAGTTCAGCAGGGGACTTGTTGGTGGAAGGGCACGGGGTGGCATGTTGTGTGAGTAGGTAAGTTGATAGTTTGGCGTGCCAGTCTGCCTGGCCCAGCTTGGCCAGAACTTCCTTGGCAGACCTGACAGCCTTTTCTGCCATTCCATTACTTGCTGGGTGAAAGGGGGCTGTGAGAGCGTGTCTGATGCCCAGATTAGCTGTGAAGATGGCAAACTCGTTAGAACTGAATTGGGGGCCATTATCTGAAACTAATGTGTCAGGAAGTCCATGAGTAGCAAACAGTCTGGTCAAGGCCCTTGTGACAGCCAGCGTTGTGGTGGAGGGTAACAAGGCTACTTCAGTCCATTTGGAGAATGAATCTACAACCACCAGGAATGTCCTCCCTTGTATGGGACCACCAAGGTCTACATGCAGCCTGGCCCAAGGGGCCCCCGAATCTTCCCACTTGGTTGGGGCAGCTGCTGGTGGGGCTGCTCTTGTTGCCTGGCAGGGCTGGCACGTGTTAACCCAGCTGGCAATCCGGGCATCTAATCCTGGCCACCAGACGTAGCTGCGGGCCAAGACCTTCATCCTTACGATGCCAGGGTGACCCTCGTGCAGTGCCCTTAAAACTGGTTCTTGCAAGGTGGGTGGTATGACCACCCTTGTCCCCCATAACAGGCAGCCCTGTAGTGAAGAAAGCTCCTGCCTGCGGGTCTTAAATGGCATGAATTCAGGGGCGAACTGAATGTCAGGCCACCCCCTCCTTACCCAGTCCAGGACTTGGGAAATAACACGGTCCCTCTTGGAGTGTACAGCAATATCCCCAGCTGAGACAGGTAGGTTAAGTTCATTGCAGTCGAAGATTGCGTGGTTGGGAGCTGGGTCCTTGACTGGTGATGGCAGAGGGCATCTGCTGAGGGCATCAGCATGGCACAGGTTCTTCCCCGGGCGATGTACCAGTGTGTAAGAGTAGGCGGCCAGAAATAGAGTCCATCTGGTCATTCTCGGGGATAACACCTGTGGGGTTTGCTTATCCCCAGCTAGCAGTCCTAATAGAGGTTTGTGATCTGTTACAAGTTCAAAACTATGGCCAAAAAGGATACCAAGGGTTAGGGAGACATGCTAAACAGAATGTGCAGCGTTAGTCAGATAGGCACACAGATAAATGAGTGAGCTAAGCTTGTATGTTTATTAACATACAGTAAAAATAACAGATACGCATGTGCTATCAAATATATAGTTTATTCCATTATGAGTTCATAGCATAGTCAAAATAACAGTCCAATAGTCATGTATCATTTAGTCAGTCCATTCAGGGATATTCAGTTAGCAAAGTCCGTGCAGAATATCCTATGTCAGTTCACTTACAAATCAGTCCTTTGTTTTCTCTCCCGTTCGAGCAATGCAGTCTTGAGTCCTTGCAGTAATCAGGGATCATCAAAGCCAGAGAGAGAGCAAGCTGTCGTCTTGCTTCTTTTAAAGTGCTTTCACAACCAGTCCCTTAATTACATTCCCTATATTTAAAGCTGCAGACACTTTAACTAACAAACTATGATTACTTAGTTATTATTTTACCTAAACCAGTTAGGGTAAACAATGTTATCTCTAACATTCTCCCCTTTTAGGTTAAATAATAATATAACTATTTACATCTTTAAATCATATTTGTTACAACTCTCTTTAAACTTAATTACTCCTTGAACTTTTGTAAATTGGTCTGCAATGTTTTCTTCTGTCATGCAGTATTCCAATTTAATTAGCCCATTCTTTACAGATTCTCTAACTAAGTATCTTAAATCAGTATGCTTTGATCTAGTTTTTACAGCAATACTAGTAGCTAACTTTATAGCTGCTTGGTTGTCCTCGTACACAATAATGGAATCTTTTACAGTTATACCCATGTCTAATAATAGCTGTTTGTACAAAATCAAGTCAGTGCATAATAATGACAGACATGAAAATTCCGCTTCCATCGTGGACAAGCTAATATGCTGTTGTCTGATTGACCTCCACCCTATTAGTGTCTTACCAAATAATATAGCCATCCCAGATGTTGATTTTCTTGTGTTTATATCAGTTGCAAAACTTGCATCTGCATAGGCACTAAGACTCAAATCACCCTTTGGTTCTATATACAATGCATGGTTCATTGTTCCTTTAAGATATCTTAAAATTCTCTTTAATGATTGCCAATGACATTGATGTGGATCCGAATTAAAACGAGCTAGCTGATTTACACTATAAGCTATATCTGGCCTAGACCAATTGCTTATATATGTTAAGCTGCCAATCAAAGATTGATATATTGACTTATCAAATTTGGGACTTTGATCATCAGTTTGGCAAATTTCCTGACTCATTGGAGTCTTTGCCGGTTTACAAAGTTCCATTTTAAACGTTTTAATTAATTGGCAAATTTTATCTTCTTGAGATATGTTAAAACCATTATTTGTTTTGTTAATTGTCAATCCTAGATACTTTTTAATTTCACCTAAATGCTTTAATTTTATCTTTTTGGCTAATAATGATATAATCTCATTAGCTTCATTATTAGTCTTAGTTATCAAAGCAATATCATCTGTAAATAATAACAATAATGACACCGTTCCATTATTTTCTCTTTTAAACACACATGGATCTGCTAAACCAGATTTAAAACCTATATTGTTTAACTCTTTCACAATATATTGGTTCCACTCAAACCCAGATTGTTTCAACCCGTAAAGACTCTTTTTTAGTTTCCAACAATCATTACTATTTACTTTATTGTCTTTTATACCTATTGGCTTTTTCAAATATATAGTGTGCTGCAATGGTGCGTGCAAATAAGCAGTTTCTACATCTAAATGGTTAATGACATAGTTTTTCTTAGCTGCTCACACTAATGCTGCTCTTAAAGATGTTGCTTTAAGACTAGGTGCAAAAACTTCATCGTAATCAGATGCAGTTTGATTAAATCCTTGAGCTACTAACCTAGCTTTATGGGTAACAGTCCCATCATTTCCAGTTTTTACTTTAAATATCCATTTGCACCCAATGGATTTTTCTCCTGGAGGTAATTTAGCATCTTCATATATTTTCATTACCTTTAATGAATTTAGTTCTTTTTCTATTGCCTTTTGCCAATTCTCCTGATCCTTAGCAGGATACATCCTAAGTTCATCTATACTAGTTGGAACTTTAGTTACTTGGCAAACTATACTTGCTTGATATCTATCAGGTGGTCTAGTTACACGTGTAGTACGTCTAGGTATTACAGGACTGACAGGTGGACTTTCATTTATTAACTCTTCTTGATTATCTAACTCTTGTTGATCAACTGTTTCCTCTTGTTCTGGTCCTATTTGCTCTTCTTGGACTTCTTCTTTAATTGGACTCTTCTTATAACTAATCTGTTCTTTCTGCCTTTTGTAGGGTTCAATAATTACTTCATTATTTAAATCTTGCTCTAATCTATTCCATCCTACATGTTCTAGGAATTTTGCACTAGCACTGGTGTAAACTCTAGATGTACCTGGTTCCCAGAATCTATAAGATCTATGATTAGATGTATATCCTACAAAATATAATCTTTTAGCTCTATGCTGTCCTTTGTGTCTAAGTTGTGAAGGGATATGCACCCATGCTGGTGCTCCAAATGTGTGCATGTAACTTAAATCAGGTTTTGTACCATGCCACAGTGTGAATGGTAATTCACCTGTTGTTGAATTAACAACATTATTTAATATATGATTACCACACATTATTGCTTCTCCCCATAAATTGTCAGGTAATCCTGAATCAGACATCATAGTTCGTGCCATTGATTGTAATGTTTGGCCTCTTCTCTCTATAAAGGCATTATGTTGTGGCCTATATGGTGCAGACATTTTATGTTGAATACCTAACATTCTTAGTCTGTTCTGGAATTTATTATTTGTAAATTCTGTACCATTATCTGTTATAAGAGTTACTAATTTCTTTTTAGTTTTCCTTTCAGCAAATTTTATCCAATTAAAGAGATTTTGATACGTTTCAGTTTTGCTTTTCATTAAATAGCAAAACCCATATCTAGAATAATGGTCCATTATACTTAATATGTAACGAGCTCCTCCTACACTTGGTTTTTTCGGACCTATTAAATCAGCAAATACTACTTCTAAAGGCTCTTTAGTAGTAAATCCATCAACTCTATTAGCCGGTGTGACCCTGGCTTTGCTTTGATTGCAAATATTACATTGCAAATACTTATTACAAGGTTTTAAACTTATTCCCTTAGATAATACAACAGTTTTCTTAAGCATTTTAAAATTTAAATGCCCTAGCCTTCGATGTAACAAGTGAATACATTCATCATGAGGTTTCTTATTTTCATAAACTGTGTTAGCCACCTTTAAACCATCATCATTTAACACATATAATTCACCTCTTAAAGATGCAGTAATTTTCTTATCTTCTTTTTCAATTATGCAGTTATCTCCTTTAAATGTAACTACATATCCTCGTTTAACCAAAATTCTAACTGAAATTAAATTAAACTTAAGTTGTGGTACATATAAAATTTTTAAATTCTCTTTTATAAAAGAACAATATGCTATACCTTGACCTTTAGCTTTCAGTTTCCAGCCATTGGCTAAGGATATCTGCTGTGTACTCTGGGACATTTTAATAAAATTTCTGTTATCATTTGTTATACAGTGGGAGGCTCCACTGTCAACCACCCATAAATTATTTTTTACAGCTCCGTTAGTATACATGGCTAACTCTAAATTTTTATTTATCTTTTGATGACTTTTTGTATTCTGGCCAGCATTCTGGCGCTTTGCTGTTTTACAAAATCTTGCCAAATGTCCTCTTCCTCCACAATTAAAACACTTTTTAATTGCGTATGCAGTAGGAGATTCATTATCTTCTTTTTGAGGTTGTTCCCTCCTTAATTCATTTCTTTCAAGCCTTCTTCTGGCCTCTTCAATCAATCTGCCAGTTATATCAGTTAAAGTTAGACTTTCCTTTGGCAAAATTTCAAGTGAAGTTACGTAGTTGTCATAACTTTCATCAAGGGAAGATAGAATTATGTAGACTTGGTGTTGTTCAGAGAAAATAAGCTCTTTCTCGTGCAGGTCTTGAAAAATACTTTGCATAGTTTTCAAATGATTCAGCATATCACCATTTGTTTGGAGATGCGTACTGAAAAGCTTCCGTGTTAGATTTATGTGAGCACCAACATTATCTCGAACATAAATCCTCTTCAGCTTCTGCCAACACCCAACAGCCGTTTTCTCTCCGTGGATATAAACAAGCTGTTGGTCAGTTAAGGTTAAAGCAATAATGCAAATAGCTTGTTGATTTTTATGCATAAATTCTTCTATCTTTAGTTTATCTTCCTCATCCTCTGGATCCCATTCTTCTACGTTTGGTGGATTTTCAATTATGTTCCACAGACCTTCTCTTCGTAGAAGCAGACTACATTTCATAGACCATGATACATAGTTTGTTCCATCCAGCTTGGATATAAGGGACAAACTTTGTAGATTGACTTGTGCCATGTTTTCTTTGTATGGATATAAAAATATAATTAATAAAACACAGCTGTCTGTTTACTGTAATGTATAACAACACAAACTCTCACTTTTACATAAATCTGTTTTATCCTAGTTAAACTGACTTTGCAGCCCCTGGCCCATAACCAGTGTTAAGCCTGGTTTCCCCAACCAGGGTTAGGGAGACAAGCTAAACAGAATGTGCAGCGTTAGTCAGATAGGCACACAGATAAATGAGTGAGCTAAGCTTGTATGTTCATTAACATACAGTAAAAATAACAGATACGCATGTGCTATCAAAAATATAGTTTATTCCATTATGAGTTCATAGCATAGTCAAAATAACAGTCCAACAGTCATGTATCATTTAGTCAGTCCATTCAGGGATATTCAGTTAGCAAAGTCCGTGCAGAATATCCTATGTCAGTTCACTTACAAATCAGTCCTTTGTTTTCTCTCCCGTTCGAGCAATGCAGTCTTGAGTCCTTGCAGTAATCAGGGATCATCAAAGCCAGAGAGAGAGCAAGCTGCAGTCTTGCCTCTTTTAAAGTGCTTTCACAACCAGTCCCTTAATTACATTCCCTATATTTAAAGCTGCAGACACTTTAACTAACAAACTATGATTACTTAGTTATTATTTTACCAAAACCAGTTAGGGTAAACAATGTTATCCCTAACAGAACTCATGGAATTTTTTTACAGCGGCCACAGCTGCTAAGGCCTCCTTATCGATCTGACTATAGTTCCTCTCTGCAGCGGAGAAAGTTCTCGAAAAATCGGCAATGGGTGCCTCTGATCCATTTGAGAGCCTATGGCTCAATACAGTTCCTATACCAAAAGGTGAGACATCAGAGGCTAACACTAGGGGCAGGTTTGGGTTAAACTGAACCAACACAGAGTTTGAAGTTAAGAGAGACTTCACTACTTGGAAGGCGTGGGCTTCCCTTTGTCCCCATTGCCATGGGGCTTTCTTATCTAGGAGCCTATGTAGGGGTTCAGCTACAGAGGCTTTGTGAGGCAAAAAGGAAGCATAAAAATCAAGGAGTCCCCAAAAGGCCTGCAATTCAGTTTTGTTAGAGGAAGTGGGTGCCTCGTGAATAGCCCTAACTTTACTCTCTATGGGGTGAATTCCAGATGCATCAATTCGATAACCCAGGAAGTCTACCTGTTTGGTGGCAATGGTGCATTTGTCTTTTTTCAATTTAAGCCCGTTTTGCCTAAACCTGTCAAGGACAGATCTTACTCTGAGTAAAAGTTGTGTTTTGTTGGTGGCAGAAACTAAAATGTCATCAAAGTATGGAACCACCCCAAGTAGGCCCTGGAGGATTCTTTCCATGAGTGATTGGAAAATGCCAGGGGCTACGCTAACTCCAAATTGCAAAAGTCTACATCTAAATGCGCCCCTGTGAGTAACTATAGTTTGTAGGTCAGCAGTGTGTTGGTCAACGGGAAATTGCTGGTATGCCTGGGACATGTCTAACTTTGCAAAAATTATGCCTGGCTCAAAAGAGTGGAGCAGGTGTTGGATTACAGGTACTGGGTATGCGCTAATTTGTAGGAAACGGTTGAGGGACGTCTTATAGTCAGCGCAAATTCTCACGCTGCCATCTTTTTTTAAAGGGGTGACTATGGGGGTTTCCCACTTGGCGAAGTCTACCTATTCTAGCACCCCCTGTTTGATAAGTTTATCTAATTCAGCATCTAACTTAGGCCTAATGGCGAAAGGTACCCTCCGAGGTTTCAAACGAATTGGGGTGGCTTGTGGACCCACATCAAAAGATACGGGGGTGCCTGAATAGCAGCCTAGTTCACTACTGAAAACATCAGAGTAGTCTTTAAAAAGGGCATCTACATCAGAATTTTCCACAGAGTGAATTCCCGTAACATTGAGGCCTAGGGCAGGAAACCAATCTAATCCTAGCAAGCTAGGAAGGGCACCATCTACAACCACCAGTGGCAAGTGACCCCTAAAGTTTTGGAATTGAATGAGGAATTTTCCCTTACCCAGGACTGGAATGGTCTTCCCCTGGTAATCCCGAAGAGTCAGGTGGCAGTTGGTCAGTCTCTTTTTTGAGAGCGAAGGCAGCAACTTCTTCAGGGAGGCCCACGAAATGATGGAGAGGGTTGACCCGGTGTCTACTTCCATTCGGCAGGGCTTACCTTCTATAAAAAGAGAAATGCTTAATTTGTTAGGCCTAGAGGTGGTGTTGTTTGCATGGTAACAAGTTTAGCAATGTTCCACTTGCCTTTGGTAGGAGGCAGAAACTTGAGGTCTTTGTATGGAGGCCTGCTCAGCTTGGCAAACCCTGGCTATGTGCCCTTTCTTCTGGCAGTTCAGACAGATAACGTTTCTGAATCTGCAGGTTGATCTATGGTGGTTGCCCCCACAGCTTATACAAGGGGTTTGCTGTTTGGATGTCTGATTGATGTATTTCCTAGGTGGCCCTGTGGGGGGGCTTGGACGCATGAGGTGGTTTACCTCCAGAGGTTCTTCTTCCACTTTTTGGGAGACCTCATCATAGTGGACTGCAGCCTGCCCTTGCTTAGGGGTGTTCCCCTGAATTTCAGCTGCTGATAATTTTGACAATTCAGCAGCCTGAGCTTCCTCAATAGCTGAGGCTAGGGCTAAGTCTTTTTTAGCCAGTAACCTCCTTTGCAGTTATAGGTCCCTTACTCCTCCCACAATTTGATCGAGCAGCATGTCCTCAAGGTAGTCCCTAAAACCGCAGTGTATGGCAGCAGATCTCAATGCTGCCATGTACTGACTCACAGTCTCCCCTTCAGCCTGAGTTCTTCTTCTAAAAGCCAATCTCCTGGCTATCCTAGAGGGTCTGGGGAAGTAGTGATTTGACAAGATTTCTCTTAACTCATCCCAGGGAATAGCCTTTATAGAACGTGGGGACACTAGCGCAGAGGCTGTGTCAAAAACTGTGGCCCCACAGAAACTTAAAAAATAGGCGCTTTTCCTTAGATCCGTGGCTTCATCTAGCTCAATGGCATTTAAAAAGCATTCAAACCTATTCATATATGATTCCCATGTTTCTGCCCCCAGTTGGAAGTGCGGGAATGTCAGATTAGAGGCCATTAGAGTGGCAGCGTTGGTTTCCTCAGCTGAGGAAAAATAGAGTCTTCGCTTTTAGAAAAGCGTTTCTGGCTGCGCCTGTCAGCGGCGTTCGGCTCCTCAGCTGAGAGGGCTTTTAAATTTCGCGCTCTTTGGAGAGCGTCAGTGGCGGTGACTCGATCAGCTCGTAGCGGCTTCGGCTCTTTCTTGTTGTGACTTCGGCTCGATTTCCTGCCTGGTCGTCTTAGCTGTATCCCGCCCTCGTCGCCAGTGTTGTAGAGTGGCGGTTACAAAGGGAGACGGAGCCAGGCTAAAGGCTAACAACTTTATTCTAGCGAATAAAGGGTCGCCGCGGCTGCTGAGGCTATCTGACAGCCAGCTGGCGGCGACAGCTGATGCCGTTTGATAGCTCCCTTTTATAGCCGGCTGTCAAACGGCATCAACCAATGGGAGCGATTGGCGCTCCCGTGTTGGCGGTGGACCGGAGGGAGGACTGCTGCTAGTCTTTGAACACAGCACTTTGGACAGAACACAATAATTTTAGTTATCATATTTCGTAGTTGCCCAATGACAACAGCCCTGTCAATTTAGATAACTGCCTTCTTGTACAATACAATATATTATAAAAATTAAATAATAAGATACTAGTAGGGATGGGTAACTAGGGGTTCACGCGAACCTGTAGCTAATGTTATGGCTGGTTCAGCGAACTGCCAAATCCCACCCCTACCTGGCCCCACCCACCCTGCCCCTCCCCTCCCAGGAGTCTCCACGCAGCCTGTTTTGGATGTGAGGTAAATACAGGGCCTGCGTGGAGGCTCAGAGAGGGGGAAAAATGGGCTTCCCGGAGGCTATGGAAGGCCGGAAACAGGCCCGTTTCCGGCTTCCGGAGGGCCGCCGGAGCCCAGGGAAAGCCATTTTCGCCCTCCCAGAGGCTCGAGGAAAGCCTCCGAAACCTGAGAAAGGTAAAAATGCACCCCTCCAGGCATGGTGCAGGAGGCCGACTAGGCCATGCTCATTGTGGCCACGCCCACCCAGCAACTGGGCAGAGAACCAGTTGCTGAAATTTTTGAAGCCCACCTCTGGATACTACAGCAGTTGATGTCTGATTTCACTCAGTTTTGAAATGTTTTTGGTGTGTAAATAGATGGAATTATATTGCCACCTAGTGATCTGTAGCCCAAATGTAAATACACACACAAAAAATTCACCAAAAATCTTTAGCGTTCATTCTGTTTTTGCCAATAAAAATAGAGGGCTACCAAGATCTTAAATTGCTGCTAATAAAATGTATTGTGCTTATTGAATGTGATGATGACAATAATGATGGTTTTGTAAATCACCCATACCTAACCTACTTATATTTGAAGTAGTTTTTGCTTTAATTTCTGAAATGACAGATACAATATTTACCCAAACATTTCTGTTGTTTTTCAAAGTAATAATGCAGTATTTATTTTTTTCATTTGAAAAACCAAAACACTAACCAGTTATTTTCCTGCTGTGGGGAAAAACTTGTTTAAACCTGAATTATTTGCTTACCAAACTACATTTCCCTTGCCTCCTTATTTTTATTGTTTTATTATAAGAACACATATTATTGGATATAATGATATTTATGGAGTGCTGCCTACATAACCCTGATGATTTTTAGATAGCTTACACCTTTAAAGATAAATGAAAATTTAGAAATCATTAACGGTGACTTCTAAAATGTTAATGTTGTTCACCATAAGGTTGCTTAAATTTTACATCTAAGTTACATCTGAGTGTGGCATTAATAAACTGAAAAAATACATCCAATTGTTCACATCTTAAGCTTAATTCTTAACACTAAGATTGCTACAGTATTGTTTCTTATTGTTTATGGTATTATTGATGCATGCCAGAAAAAAAAGACAAAAGCAAACACCTTTCTAATTTTCTCTGTTTTGTGCTTCTGTCAGTTTGCTTTATTGCTAATGTGTGTGCAGCACTGATTATTTTAGTACAATTGAATTATTAGCACATGCATTTTAGAGGATGAACAGGAAATTTTATAGAAGGCAGCAACATGGGCAAAAATGAAGCCATAACATTCCCAGCAAAGAAACAGTACGAAAAAGTAGGATCAGTCTGCCAAAGATAATGGTCAGAACAGCTGTGGGCAGCCAAGAAAAGAGGTGAAATAAACAGAATAGCTTGTTGTGTGGATAGAAGCAACAGCTGTATGAGTTTGAGAGAGTGAGAGAGACAGAGATAAT
This sequence comes from Hydrophis major, assembly GCA_033807585.1. Taxonomy (NCBI): domain Eukaryota; kingdom Metazoa; phylum Chordata; class Lepidosauria; order Squamata; family Elapidae; genus Hydrophis; species Hydrophis major. The sequence continues at coordinate 291,589,388 of CM066328.1, read as the reverse complement.
AAGCGGATTATCCTTGAGGCCAGCGATGCCATTCAAAGCTCTGATCTGTCTCTACTGCCTGAGAAATGACATTTGGGCAGGACTTCTGTAACTGATTGTTAAAAACTCACATGCCCACAACATTTTAAATTGTTGTGTCTCTTCCTGCCATTTTTGCTGCTCGGTACGACTAACAAGACTGAACGGATTTATAAAACTGAGTTGTACTAAAATGGTCTCGGCTTTTACGAATATTTTTTTTAGAATGAAACCCTTGAACACGCGCACTTCTGAGTAAGCGTGATCACCATAAGAAATGCATTTTAAATATATAACTGCTTTTTCATCTCCTTCCTCAGTCTCCTGCCCTGCCAAAGCCTCACTAACGTGAGGCTGTGTAAAAGTTATGATGGAATTTAGAGATTCAGGGCATGATTCGTTTTCGCGGTTTTTACAGCAATGTTTAAAAAATGTAAATCTCTACACTGCTCAGAATCGCTCTAGAAGGGAGATGGGAAGTCTCTAAATACGATACCAAATCAAATAAAAATAAGGGGAAAAATGAACGCAGATTCCTGCACAGGATTGATTTACAGTGCGTGATTACTACTGCAATGGAAATTCTTAAGCCAAGCCAGAAGTGAAAACTACTTTTCTTTCTATCTCTATAGAAAAAAAAAAAAAAAAAAGACTTACCATAGAGGCTTACCGCCCCGCCCTTCTAGAGTTGGCAGAACGGCAGCGACATAAAAGTTCCCGGAACCGGTTACAAACGGCCGTGGGGCATTGTGGGTTGTCGGCGTTACTTGCGGGCGACGGAGTGGAGGAAGCGACTGTTTCTGTGGTCTTTCCCCCCCCTCCCTCCCGAGTCCCGCCCCCCTCTAACGGCGAGCGCTCCCGATAGCGGCGGCTGCGGCTGCTGCATTCGGCCCGGCCATGTCCTTCAACAGAATTCCACCACGGTGGCTAAACTGCCCGAGGCGCGGACAGCCCGTGACAGGTAAGCTATGGCGGGACGGAGGACGGGGTGCCGGGCTTTGATAAGAGAGCCCGTTGCGTATCCCGCCATGTGGTGCTTGAGCAGCCTTTGGTCCAGCTCGTATTGAGGGTCTTCGCTCTGTTGGACCAGCAGGCTTATTAATACAGGTAGTCCTCGACTTACGACCACAAGGGAGCTCAAACTTTCCGTTGTTGAATGAGTTTTGGCCCATTTGATGACCTTTCTTGCCATAATAGTTAAATGGTTAAGTGAATTGCTGCGGGGGATAAGTTGGTAACCTGGTTGTTAAGTGAATCTGACTTCCCCCTTGACTTTGGTTCTCAAAAGGGGATCACGTGACTTGGGGCACAGCAGTTCATGAGTGTGAACCAGTTGCCAAGCATCTAAATTTTGATAACATGATCATGGGAATGCCACAAAAGTGGCAAATATTCATGAGTCACTTCTGTGCCAGTGTAACTTTGAACCGTCACCAAATGAACCATTGTAAGTCAAGGAATATCATTGATCAGGTGCAGGAGACTGATTTTAGAAAGAGGGGGCAGAGAGAAGCTTCCTCTTCAGCCATTTGGATGGTACTTTTATGGAAAGGAAGACAAAATGCAGACCTTTTAACATTCTCACTCCAAAAGAAAGGAAGCAAAACCTTTTTTGTAATGTATTGAATACTTATTAATTAATACTAATTCACTGAACCCACTACAAGTCACAGAAACACAAATTACCCTCAAGCAGCCTAATAGGAGCAAACTAGTGGCTTACCAGCTTTGGATTAGGTATACCTGCCCAGTTAAAGGCCTAGTTTAATTATGCTCCCAAATCAAAAGCTTCAGCCATGCTGTGCAAATAGCAGGGACAATTTCTTGCTTGTCTTAGGAAAAAGGGAGGGGAGTTGGAGAGATTATTTGCAACACTTAATTGTGCTGGTTAATTTAATCCTGTAAAGTAAACTGTGACCATGAAATAGCCCAATAGAGTTTCAGTTAAGTAAGGAAAACTAATGCTGGGCCAGTTTCTTGGCAATTGAAAAAGCAAATATTTGCAGCCATAGTCTAAAATAAATTTAGGAGAAATTGTTTCAGTCTAGGCACCTCTCGTTTTCTAAATTTATCACAGTTTATTGATCATTGTTATTATATTTGAGGGTTGCTGACAAGAGGTTTTTTTTTTATAGAATGAGTCAGATACCCCTAGGGAGAGATCAGAAGAAATTTTTAAGAGTTGCAGTGAGACATGTTCTAAATTTGTCCTGAGTTGGAATTTGGCTGAGGCAGGATATTTTTTATCAGAAAATTTTGATCCTGTGACACTCAAGGAAGTGGACAGGATTCTAACAGTTACTAGTGCAGTAATCAGTGGGACAGACCCAGGTCTTGGCTGATTAAGGTTGTGGTTCAGCCCAGTGCATTCTTGAATGAGGGAACAGTACCTCCTGCCTTGAAAAAGGCAATAGCACTTTGATTTATATACTGCTTCACAGTGCTTTACAGCCCTCTCTAAGTGGTTTACAGAGTCAGCATATTGTCCTCAACAATCTAGATCCTCATTTTATTGAATCTCAGAAACTGAGTCAACCTTAAGCCTGGTGAGATTCAAAGTAGCAAATTGCAGGCAGTCGGCAGGCAGCGGAAGTAGCCTGCAGTACTGCACTCTAACCATTGCACCAACCTTTCTCACGAAGTTATCACTGGATCCAATAGTATTGGATAATTTCTAATTAGTCTTTAACCTTAACTTTTGAGAAGTGATGGAGTGCAGCTCTAAAGGACCTTGGAGGAAAACACACATTATGCAATTGCCTTTCACGCAAGGTTTAGACATGGTTATAGCACTGAAACAATATTGATAGTGTATACTCTGGTGGAAGTGGGGTAGCAGTGATGCAACTCTCCTGATTATTCTGGATCTTTCCATGCATTTCAATACTATTATTTATGGTATTTAAAGAATACCATATTAGGTATTAGAGGATAGGGAATGGAGACATTAAGTTGCAATGGTTTTCTTCCTTTCTCAATCTATAATCAGTTCCAGTTGATGTTGGTAGAGAGAGATTGAAACTGAAGTCCTTTCTTTGTGTGATTCTTCGGGTCTCAGCTTTTTTCTCACTCATGTTTAACATCTATGTGAGGCTGGTTGGTGAGACTATCCATTGACATAGGGTCAGTATCAATATTGCATGTATGATAATCAGTTTTGTATCTCAATCCCAAAGTGACCAAGTGGTGCTGTTGAGGTTCTGTCTTACAGCCTGTAAGATGTTAGTCTAGTTGGGGAGAAACAACTGAATTGTAGCAAGACCAAGTGGCAGTGAATTCAAGAATCCGTTAATTATGGTGGCTTTCTAGCTCTAGATAGGGATTTTCCTAGACAAAATCAATAAAGAATTTGAAGTCCTTGTGGATTCTCAGTTGATCAAAGAATAAATTGTAACCATAGCTGAGAGAACTTTTGCATAGATATGCTTGTGCATCAGTTGCACCCTTTACTGGAATAGAAAGCTCCTCTTATAGTCACATGTTTTTTCACCTTTGAACTGGGCTAATGGACATAATATGAGATACCCTTGAAGACCACTTGGAAGCTACAGCTCATCCATATTGTGGTGGCATGCCTAGATTTCAGTGTATCTTGTTTCACGCATATGTAGATACCCCTTATTTGTGAGCTGCACTATCTGGATACCAGTTGACTTCCAATTGCAATTCAAGGTGCATCTGTTAAGCCTTGTCTAGCTTGTAGACTAGATATTTATGAGAAATCATTGTTTCCAATAATTTCTGCCAATGCTATAAAATCTGGCAGGTTGATATGTTCCTGATCCCATCAACAAAGCAGTGTCATCTTAGGAGATTTCAAGCCTTCTCAGCCACTGGTGTATACTCTCCTTAATCTTATTGCCTCTTTGGAAAACCTTAAATTCTTGGCTTTTTTAGAGTTTTTAGAGCTATTCATAAAACTTATATTAAAGTTAAAGGTTCCCCTTGTACATATGTGCTAGTTGTTTCTGGCTCTAGGGGGCGGTGCTGTTACAAAGCCGAAGAGGCAGCGCTGTCTGAAGACATCTCCGTGGTCATGTGGTTGGCATGACTAAACCCCAAAGGCACACAGAATACTGTTACCTTCCCACCAAAATGGTCACTATTTTTCTACTTGCATTTTTATGTGTTTTTGAACTGCTAGGTTGGCAGAAGCCAGGACAAGTAACGGGAGCTCACTCCGTTATGCCGTGCTAAGGATTCAAACTGCCGACCTTTCTAATCAACCAGCTCAGTGTCTTAGCCTGACTTATATTAGCATCATATTATTTTGATTTTATGTATGTTTTGGCTTTTTTTCTGTATATTTAATTCTATGTGTACTTTTGTAATGTTTGATTTATAATTTTCCTTCTGGTTAATTTTTATAATTGCTTGATAATGAGATAGGTGGCATATAAATTTAATAAGTAAACAAACAAATGTTTTGAATGCATTTTGCCTGTTCTGATTAGGCAGCTTATAAATTGAATAAACATATTAATTAAATATTATTTATTATATAGGTGCATTTAATTTTATAGTTCATGCTGCAACCTGATTCTACAGTTGTTACATTCATTTTTTTCTCACTAACCTACACTTTGTATTCCATAATGACAAAGTAAAAACAAAATTTTAGAAATGTCTGTAAATTTATTAAAAAGAAGAAAAAACTGAAATGTCACATTGGCATAAATATTCAGACCCTTCGCTCAGTACTTTATTGAAGCGCCTTGGCAAGTCCTCGACCCTGACTTAAAAAAAAAAGTGCCCGCAACTCTGCTTCTACTTGTCCCGCTGGGAGACCACGAAGCTCAGAAGGGAAGCCCCAGAACACAAGAGCATCTGCGCGCTGCCATTTTTCTCTGCGCCACTCCGCCTTTTCTTTCGGCTTTGGCTCCAGGTTTCACATCCTCAGGGCAGCCCCGCCTGGTGGTCCAGTCACCGAGGAGAGAAGTGGAACTGGTCCAGACTCCCATTGTCTCTACTACTACGGCATCTGCACACTGCCATTTTTCTCTGCGCTGTGCTGCCTTTTCCTTCGCCTTTGGCTCCGGGTTCTGCATCCTCGGGGCAGCCCCGCCTTTTCAATGGCCAGCCCGTCACCGAGGAGAGAAGCGGAAGTGGTCCAGAATCCCCAAATTCCTTGCAAATCCTCTCAAGTTCAGTCAGGTTGGATAGCGACCATTGGTGGGAAGCCGTTTTCAGATCTCTCCAGTGATGTTCAAATAGAGTTCAAATCAGAGCTCTGGCTGGACCACTCTAGGCCACTGTTGTATGGTCTTAGCTGTATGCTTAATAATCATTGTCATGTTGAAAAATGAACTTTCGGCCCAGTCTGAGGTCCTGAGTGCTGTGCAACAGGTTTCCATTAAGGATATCCATGTACTTTGCTCCATTCAGCTTTCCCTCAACCATGACCAGTCTCCCAGTTGCTGCTGCTGAAAAATACCCCTACAGCATGGTGCTACTACCAACAGGCTTCAGTGTTGGGTTGATACAGGGCAGGTGATGAGTGGTACCTGGTTTGCTCCAGACATAATGTTTAAAATTGAAGCCAAACAGTTAAATCTTGGTTTCATCAGACTAAGAAAATCTTATTCCTCACAGTCTGAGAGTCCTTCAGGTGTTTTTTTTTTGCAAACTCCAAGCGGGCTTTCATGTGTTTTGTACCGAGGAGAGGCTTCCTTCTAGCCACCCTTGCCACAAAGCTCAGATCGGTGGAAGACTGCAGTGATGGATGTCCTTCTGAAACTCTGTCCCATTTCCACACAGGATCTCTGGAGCTCAGTCAGAGTGACCATTGGGCTCTTGCTCACTTCTCTTACTAAGCCCTTCTACCCCGATTGCTCAGTTTGACTGGGTGACCAGCTCTTGAAAGAATCCTGATTGTGTCAAACTTCTTCCATTTGAGGATTATGGAAGCCGCGGTGCTGTTAGGATTCTTCAGTGCAACAGAATTTTTATTGTAGTCTTCCCCAGATCTGTGCCTGACAATAATCCTGTCTCTGAACTCTGCAAGGCAGTTCCTTTGACCTCATGCCTTTTGCTCTGCTACAGTATGCATTGTCAGCTGTGACGCCTTCTATAGAGAGCTGTGTGCCTTTCCAAATTATGTCCAATCCGTACCACAGGTGGACTCCAATCAAGGTGGAGAAACATGGCAGCAATGATCAAGAGAAATGGGAAGCATCTGGGCTATATGTCAAGTGTAGTTGCAAAGGGTCTGAATACTTAAAGACAGGGTCCCCAAACTTTGCAACTTTTAGATTAAGCTGGCTGGAGAATTCTGGGAGTTGAAGTCCACAAGTCTTGAAGTTGCCAAGTTTGAAGACCTCTGACTTAAGCCAATGTGATATTTCAGTTTTTTTTCTTTTTAATAAATTTACAGACATCTTTGAAATTCTGTTTTTACTTTGTCTTTCTGGGTTACTGAGTGTAGATTAATGAGAAAAAAATGAATTTCAACAACTGTAGAATCGGCCTGCAGCAAAGTGAATTGATCTGAATATTTTCTGAATGCACTGGATATTGAATACTGGAATATCTTAGATTATAATGAAGTAATACAGAGAACCCCCAAAGCTATTGGTTAAAAACTGGTATTTAAAATGTATGCAGTTGGAATAAACTACAGCAGTAGAGTGCTAAGTTATTGTAATGATGTGGCTTGAGCGTGGACAGTCATGTTTTGGATTAACTAAATCTAAATTTCTTTTCAGAGACAGTTATATGTTGAAGTTATATGACAGTTAATTAAGTTGAGACATGTTACCTTGTTGACAACAAGGCCATTAGTTAAATCTGAGGAAACACTTTATTTTCCATGGCTATCATCTGATAATTCAGTAGCTAGGCTGGATCCAAGAGTTTCCTTGTATTCTTTTATCTCAGAAGCAATTAGTTAATATTTGCATATTTTTTTGTCCTTGAGCAAATCCATGTTATCTGGATTGAATTTTGGTCTATTTATCCTCATCTAATTTATTTAAAATATATATGAATTTAGGTATTAATTGGATATGGCTAATAAGAGGTTTAATTAAACAACATAATTTCTCTAGAAATGCTTTTGGAGTATTCTCAATGAATGGGAAATAAAACTTTTCAGGTACTGGATTTTACCGTTCAGAACTTAATTTTGTTATAGAAGATACTGAGTTATGTCATAAACTGCTATAGTTCTTTGTCCTAATGAAGAATATTAATAATGATTCAAACAGACAGACATTTTTATGAGGTTTCATGTTGATTAGATGCATTTTTAAAATTACTACCAAACAGGAGTATTTTTACCTCTGAAGACGATGCTAGGACCAAAATATGATGATAAAGTTGCTGAAGAATATCGTTTCCATCCCTCTATGTTATCCAACTATTTAAAGAGTCTCAAGGTAAAGAATATAATTCAATTCTTTAGTATCTAAATACTAAAGGTTTTTTTTACTACTTTACTACTTTGTTTTTTTTTTCTCTGAGCATGCCTACTTTAGAAATATCTTCCCAATATATTTATGGATATGGTGGTATACATGTCTGCTTGTATGTCTGTTTAAAAAATAAAAGGAAACAACGAACACATCAAAAGATGAAAACATTGGACAGCAAAGTTAAAAGGAAACAATGAACACATCAAAAGATGAAAACATTGGACAGCAAAGTTAAAACATTTAAGTTAACAACAAAGCGAATCAACACGATGCTTATTTCCCGTGGACAAAACTGTATCTAGGACAACTAAGAGAATGTAATTTTTCTGCCCTACTGCTATTTTCTGTGTACCTCTCCTCAAAATTGGTTTCAGAAGATTCTCCTAACACTAAAGCAGGAGGGGAGTATATGGGTAGCAGGAGAGGAAACCACACTTTCTCTTGACAAAGGCAGTTTTGAAAACAGGAGCAAAGCATTGGACTCCATCCTTTCTCTTGTAAATTCTGCATATGAGGCTTTCAATGATACAAGTTGGGATATACATAGCCATGGTATTTTCACGTGTATATATAACATCAGAAAAGTTATTTCTGAATATTAACCATTAGAGTTACGCATGTTCATCATAAACTGATTATCACATTTAAAGCCTTTTATGGCACAGGGCCAGGTTATTTGCAGGACCACAGGACCTACCCATCTTTCCAATCAGATAGGGTGGGTACGCTCCTAATCCCCTAATAAGGGCTAGTGTTGACCAGGAATTTAATGTTTTTATTGACAGTTCTGAGGAAGCATATGTGCTAATGTCATCAGTGACTCTGCAGGCCTTCAAGGCCATGGAAAGTTCCTTGGGAAACACACAGTGTCCTTGCAAGACCTCCAAGGGTGGCAGATTACTTTCTGTACTTCTTCCTCTTATCTAAAGTGTGCCAGTTTGTCTGGGTGGAATATGCTGGTGCTTCTGGATGGAGAAGTGGACAGTGTAACAAGCATATAAATATGTCAAAATGTGTTCAAGTTTCCCTCTTGCTAAGCCCCCCCCCTTCCGGTCTTTATTTAACTGAATAAACACGTAAAAAGCTTATCAAGGTAAACACCTGGATTCTGTCTTTCTTTATACCAAGCCACACCTAAAACCAGCAAAACACGCCTTTTCTGTGGCAGCCCCTGCCCTGCCTGTGTGGTTCATCAGGCTTCTACCCTCCTAGCTGTCCAAAAATCATCGAAGACTTGGCTTTTTTCCCAGGCACTGGGATAATTGGACAATTGCAAATTAGGAGTTGACTTGGCACCAGGTCTTTGTTGTTTTAACTTTCAGTTGAGAACTGCTGAGAGTTGTTTAGATGCACAGCTATACACACATTTTAAATAAATAAACTACCTAAAGTTATGTTCACCTTATGTGTAACTTCACATATCTGTATTAAACTCTTAATTTTATTACTTTCAGGTTAAAATGGGTCTGTTAATAGACTTGACAAACACCAATAGGTTCTATGACAGAAGTGAAGTAGAAAAAGATGGCATCGTATATGTAAAGCTTCAATGTAAAGGGTAAGCTAATGAGACTCCTGAATATTTTTTTATGGAGGAAAATTCTTGCCTTTACTTAACACTTCTCTTTTTGGTAGGCATGGAGAGTGCCCCACACCTGAAAACACAGAAACATTCATTCGTATATGTGAACAGTTTCATAGTAAGAACCCAACAGAACTTATAGGTATGTATATTAACCTTGCTGTGTGACTATTTTCTGTCTGTCTTGGGTGTTTTTCCATGTAATATACTAATGCTCCATTTGCCACTTTCCACTGTAGTTGCACATAAACATTTCACGACTTAATCCAGCCAGCATCGAATCATGATAGCAAGCAGTAGAACCAAAAAACCCAAAATAGGATGAAATACCAGAATGTTGGAAATAAGCATTCCTGATGATGTTTGTAAAAAGGAGCAAGCCTGAATGACTGCCATGAACTGTATTTAATTTTCCATTCATCTAGATAAGTCACACAGTACTTGCTATCACCAATGTCTTGCTGAATAGGGAAGCATCAAGATGAAATCAAAGCTGAAATCTAAATAATCAGCCCTATTGTAGGGAGTCATAGAAGTGATCATGTTGTCCAGAAGCGATTAGGACAACAGTTATAGAAGAAGTGTGCATGAAGACGGTGATGGGGGAAGTATTAGAAAGGGGCACTGGCTCCACCCTGACCCTTGGAAGAAGAAGAGGGAGCGAAGGGAAAACTCAAGTAAACTTGCTAGATTCCATTACTGTAACCTATCTTAATAAAGTGTAGCTCTAGTTGTACTGTAAAATCAGTTTCTTCATCGTCTGTCTCATAGGGCTGAAACTTACATCAACTTTAAAATTTATTACAGGTCTTTTTCATCACTTGATTATACTGGACGTGTACAAGAACTAAAGTTAACAAAGTTATGTAATGGTCTGGAATAAATGTTATTATGGAAATGATTCATTAGATTGCATACTCTTTTCTAATATTAATTCCTTTCTTTAACTTACTGCATTCATGGCAGTGCAATGCCGAATGCGGATTGTCATTGCTAAGCAGTGTGGTCTCATGGTTTCTTCTACATACAATCATATTACTTAACAAAGTTTCTGGTCCCAATTAACATAGTTAAACAAAAACTATATGTCATTTTACTTACATACCACACAATTTCTATACATGATTATATACAAGTGACTAGCTTGAAGAAAGGCCAAAATAATTGTATCAGTTGCCTATTAAATTAATTTAATTACCCGTACACAAGAATGTTTATTCTTAATATTTGAGCATGCTATTTAATGCATTCTAATCTGCATTCTAATTTCAATTGTGAAGTCTAGACCAGAGACGTTAACTATTTTAAGGAAACTTGTTTTTCATACATATCAACAGTTGCATATATATATATCTTTTATTTTTTATAAGTAACTCAAGGCAGTGAACATACTGAGTACTGCTTCCTTCTTCTATTCTCCTGGAACAACAACCTTGTGAAGTGGGGCTGAGAAATCATGACTGGCCCAAAGTTACCCAGTTGGCTTTCATGTCTAAGGCGGGACTAGAATTCACTGTCTCCCACTTTTTTGGTACCTTAACCACTAGACCAAACATTCTCTCTACAAATATATAATATTTTATAATTGCTTGTGTATAAATTAAGATTCAAATTATATATATATATGAGTATACAATCATTCATTTTTACTTTCATTATACAACTTTATTAGTCTCTACTATTAGCTGAAACACAACCAACAGAAATAAAGGATTTTTTTTAAATCTGTGGAAGCAGCAAGATTAACACATAAACCCCCCCCCCAAGAGTTTCCTTTTCAGTTGTCTCAATTTGGATTGTTAAATGCATTTGTCAAATTCCAAATGATTACTACATTTGAATATAAATAAACTATTTTCTTTCAACTGAAATTAAAATGTACTCTTTCTATTTTACCAGGGAAAACCTAGGTTAAACCTTATATTAGTTTTTTAATTTAGTCTTCCATGTGTATTGCTTTATTTAGCATATACATGGTATTAAAATAATTAATGAAGACCAATAAAATTTGACAAAGAAGCATCAATCATCCTTCAAGCTCTACTGATGAAAGTCAAGGGACAGAGGAAAAATAGCACTATAATTAAATATAAAGAAGACCAAGCTAATGACAAGCTCAGTGTTCGAATAGAAAAAATTGAAGTGATGGATAGTTATGTCTTTTAGGATTGGCTAGCAATGTGAAGGAACAAGAAATCAAAAAGTATGGTTGACTAGCATTTAATGTGAGGTAGCACTAAAAGCCTTAGAAAATGTATATGGATATCCTCGATACTCACAAAGATTGGCACCAGGCAAACAACACTTCTTTCCTTGTGGAAGTAAAAGATGAAGAAACCTGATACTGTGAGATCCTTTTCAACTTTGTTGTTAGAGAAGACTCTTGAAAATAGCACTCATAATCCAGAAAACAAACAGAACGAATCATGGGACAGTCCAGAGCTCTCACCCAAATGACTAGGTTAAAATTACCAAAATGTGGACATATTATGTGATGGCCTAGCTCTCTGGGAAAGGTAGAAAGAAAGAAGATTGGTTCAGCTGAGTGCTCATCGAAAGACCTGTAGGGTCAGATTGGGAACAGGTCATCCTGAAGCAGATCTACTTCGTGGCTAAAACTCAACACCAATTTCAAGGCACATAATCAAATTGAATCGAGTACAGATTTCGGAGTTTCAAAATTGATGAAAAATCTTAAATTATTCAAATATTGAAACATAATGAAATCCATGAAAGATGGTGTTCCTGAGCAAATTTATTTGCTCTAATGAGTTGCTGTCCAGAATAATTGCAACATATATTTAATGACTATTTCACTCCAACAGCCTCATTTGAATTTTACAAGGTGTGAACTGGATACTTTGATGTAATTTTTAAGAATTGCTTTTTTTCTTGGCCACTAGATGGAGAGATTACCACAGAAATAAGGCAGAGGTGTTTTTGGATTTTTTTTTTTTAATGCTACTGGTTCATTGTTTTAATTGAATCCAGTCTTTAGAATTTTCTTATAACAATTGCTGATGTACGGTCAGTTTTATGTCATAGAAGCTAGTGAGTGAAAAATCCTATGAGAATAGGAGAGCCCTGAGGCCCATCTATTCCAGAAATACGGCCCTCAACAGTAACTGGTTTCTGGCAATAAGACTTAGGTGAAGCAGTAGCCTCATTTCAGCAATTGATAGCAAGATGAAAGCATGTACTCTTTTGAATCCAGAATAGCTGCTGAATGTACTTTCTCCCCATAATCTGCCTGATGCTCTTTTTTTGTGCTATATAGGCAACATATTTCATCAATTGTAAGTATTAACTAAGTGTTCTATGAAGATTTTTTTTTTTGCCTTATGTTGCGACAGTAGCGTTTTGTCCCAGCCTTAATTGGGCTAAACAGCGTGTTGATGGCTAGTGTCTTTATGTGCTATGGCATATCCTGAAATATTAAGTAATCATGTTTGGTCATAAAATCAAAACTGACAGTAAATTAGAAATGGTAGAGGGAAGAAGAAGCTAATGTGCTAGGAAAGAATTTTCCTCTCCAGATCCTTATGTAAAAGAAAATGGCGGTGGTGGTGGATGAGAACCAGAAAGTACAGGATAGGTTAGAAGTATATTTTCATTCAAAGGAATATGACAACTCAGCAAATGTACTAGATTGTATTGAAAAAGCAGACTATTCTGGTTTTCTCTCCTAAATGTATATTATGCAAAATATACAGAAGATCCCCCCCCTCAATTCTGATAGGAGTATTCTTAAGATGTATCCAGAAACCTACAGAATATTTTTTAACTTCATGTGTCCATTATCTATTGATATTTGCTGACACTTTTGAACTAGAGAATGATGATTGAAAAATGGTTGAAAAAATGCTTTCTATGTTCATAGGTTGCTCTCATGCCCTTAATACCTAGTTTTGTTTTGAAATGTGCAAAGCAAAGAACTGAAGTATTTGCTTATTCAAGGAACCGTTTATGTTGTAGACCCTGTTCACACTCCAATTTCCTCTTGCAGAGAAGGAAGGAAGAAGTAAATGGTATGAGAAGTGAATGAATGATCATGTACTAGCTGAGGACTAATTCCCTTATAAGGGAAGTGATTATGACAAGCAAATGTTCCTGATGCTTTTAAGTGAGCTTGGCAATTGTAATTATATTTTTTCTTCAATTTTGTCTTGCAGGTGTTCACTGTACGCATGGTTTCAATCGTACTGGATTTCTTATCTGTGCCTTTCTGGTTGAAAAGTTGGATTGGAGGTAATTTTTTAAATAAAAAATAACTCTTGGGCAATATTATAGCAACAATAGCATAATTACATTATGGTACATATGTCATCAATGTCATAGATAATTTTTGCTTCATCTTGTTCTAGTGGGGTATACAAATTAAAGTGGCTATAAAACATATAAAAGGAGACCCTGTGGATTTTACTCTGCTAGCCATTGTTGACTATAGGGGGCAGTACTCATCTCTGTTTCAAGGGCATTGAGCCAGGGCTGTCCGTAGTCATGTGGCCAACATGATATCACTGAGTACTGTGGAAGTGGTACCTGTTTATCTACTCGCATTTGCATGGTTTTGAAATGCTAGGTTGGCAGGAGCTGAGGTGAAAACAGGATCTTACACTGTTGTGTGGTGCTTGGGTCTCAAACCTGGGCTGCCAGCTTTCCAGCTGACAAGTGTCTTAACCACTGAACCACCGCCCTGCCCCATAAAATATAATATTTCGTGTTATATAATATCTGCCAACTTTCCAGTATATCATCAAGGAGGCAAAATAATATTGCTAAGTATTCTTTGATGGATTTTATTACTGCCAGGTTGAAATATTTCAATTAATTTGTTTCAAGACTGACCTGGATTTTTAGAAAAAGTTTGACCTCTTTCAGATGTTCTGAAATTAATTTTGACTTGATCTCTGTTTTTGGTCTGAAATTTGTGGGGGGAAAATCTCCTTTTTCCTTAATCTACAATTATCATTGCTGTTATTAACTTTGTGTGCTACAAAGCTTAATCAGATTCATGGTGGCTTACAACTATTTTTTTTTTTTGGTTTTCGAACACCTGTATGAATTTTATGAGCTATTCATAAACATTGTCATATAGCAGGAGAGTGAGTGACAGTATAATGAACAAGTGATAAAACTAAACACCAGCTTCTCTTTTCCTTCCAGAAATGCTGCTGTTACAGCAATAAATGTTTAATAGAAAAGCAGACCTATTAAAAAACATAAATATTTCTACGTTTTCTTCTCTCTAATCTATACCGGTAGTTCTTGACTTACAACAACAATTGAGCCCAAAATTTTTGTTGCTAAGTGAGACAGTTAAGAGTTTTGCCCCATTTTACAACCTTTCCTGCCACAGTTGTTGAATAAATCACTGGTTATTAAGTGAATCTGGGTTCCCCCTTGACTTTGCTTTTCAGAAGGTCGCAGAAAGTGATCACATGATCTGGGGAAACTGCAACTATGACAAATACAAGCATCTGAATTTTGATCACGTGACCACAGGGATGCTGAACGTTCAGAAGTGTGAAAAACAGTCATAAGTCACTGTTTTCAGTGCTGTTTTAACTTTAAATGATCACTAAATGAACTATTGTAAGTTGAGGACTACCTGTAGTTTTATACATGTAGCATTTTTTCTTTCTTTTCTAGAGAGAGGCCTTAGTTGCTACCAGAGGTGGAATTCAAAATTTTTAACAACCAGTTCTGTGGGTGTGGCTTAGGTAGTGGGCGTGGCTTGGTGGTCATGTGACTGGGTGGACATTGCTTGGTGGTCATTGTATTGGCTGGGTGTGACCAACTCAATATCACTCACATCGAGGCACACATCTCTTCGCCTGGCCTCTCATGACTGGGGATGCTGCAACAGTCGTAAGTGTGAAAAATGGTCATAAGTCACTTTTTTCAGTGCCATTGTAACTTTAAATGGTCACTCCACACAAGCAAAGTACCAACAAAGGAGGGGGAAAAAACTCCAGTGAAGTTCCTGAGACAGGAAGTCTAGTCCTGTCAAGAATGTAATAAGGGTTAACGGAAAGGCAGTTTCTGTAAGCAACACCAGAATGTTTCCTTCCTGCCTTCCTTACAGGATTAGGCCAATAATTTCTTCTAACAACCGGTTCTCTGAACTGCTTAGAATGTTAACAACCGGTTCTAGTGAATAGGTGCGAACTGGTAGAATCCCACCCCTGGTTGCTACCCTAGCAAAGTTCTGGAAAAACAGGTCAACAATGAAATTCACATTACAGTGGTAGAGCTTGAGTATGTGTCAGGCCTGTCCATTTCATTCAGTGAAAAAAATTAATAGAGTCATTTTGCTTTAGTCTGATAATTTGAATTTTGGCCCAATCTAACATATCCTGTAAATTTTAGAAAATAGACTTTTGTAACTTTTTGGACTTTATGAACACTATTGTTTCTTCATTGTACAAGCAAAGCATCACAAAAGCTGAACCCCCCATCCCCCTGCATAAGGTTAAAAGAAAGTAAAACAAAGAAAAGCACATTTAAATAACTCTCAGCCTGCAACAGTGTAAATAAGATTTTAAGGAAAAATGCAAGTATTTACATATCTATAAGAAGTATTCAAGATCCAGTTGGATGTGTAGTGGTGAGTGTATCAGGGTAAGAATTAGCAGACCCGAGTTCTAGTCCTGCCTCAGCCCCTAAGCTAGCTGCCTGACCTTCCTTTGAAAGGAGTGCATTGCAATGTTTGGGATTGTGTAAGAGGTACTTTTTCTTTGAATCATTAAGTCAGCCAGATCTTTTTCTGGGCTTGTGCAGCTGCTGCTTGTGGCATATTAAATATTAATGTGCTTTATTTTGGCGTAATGCAGTGGAGGATATTTCATCAGAAATTTGAAGTAGAATACTAAATTGGCAGGCATATAATTGTAGGGGAAGGAAGGGTGAAAATTGACATTACATGAGAAAGAAGAGTTGACTGTTTTTAACACTGGCTGCATGACAGATTGTAGAAGGAAGCAAGGCCAGTTCTGCATGTGCATATGCTTTCATAACTGCATCATTAGCATGATAAAAGATGTGGCTGCTTTAAAGATTCGAAGAGAGATGCTTATTATGCCCTCATGCTTGAAAATAACCTCTTCTAAAAAATAGCTGACATTAACAGACCCTCTGCTGAGCAAATTGGTTATTCCAGGGTGACCAGTTTTTGTAAAAAGGGTAATCTTACATATACGCAGGGATAAATCTATTCTATTCAAGAGCTAAACATAATCTGTTCCCTATATATGATATAGAAAGGTGAAAGATTTGAAAATACTGCATTTGCATCTAACAATGCTTTAAAAAAACCCATCCTGAGATGGTGGTAATTAGTATTAGCAGTGTGGCTTGCGTACACAGTTGTATACATTGAAATAGTTCAAGATCATTGAAACATGTAATTTGAAGGCTATATCAAGGAGAATTTAGGATATTAGGAATGCGGTTTCTTTGTCATGTGCTCAGGTGAATTGGAAGGTTCTTGAAGAACCTATATTCTCTCCAATAATTAAACGTTGAATGCTGCACGCCAGCAGTAACTGTTTTTTTATGTTCTTACATTTTTTCACACTTCAGTAGTGTCTAGACACCCGTTAATAATATTTTACAGTAGCTCCTGTAATAGTTACAGTTTGTGTTTAATTACATTTTCTCCTTTTTTGGCATCTTCAAGAAATCCCCATTTCTCCAAAAAAAAAAAATGTCATTGCTTAGTGCTGAAGATGGTCATCTTCTTTCATTTGGAATCACAAGTGGAGCAGGTATCTTGTCTTTAGCAGACAATGAAAAAGTGACATCCTGCCCCTACTGTTTTTGGACAGTAGGTATAATTTTTGTGTGTTTGGGTTCGGTGGAGATCACCAGATTCCATTTTTTTTGTATGTATGTCTTTTATGTACTAAATCTTTCCTGCTTAATATTCTGATATGATTTTAAGCATTCAAAGGTATCTTGTGGCTTCGCTTTGGTGAATATTTCAATGGATTTTATGCTTACTATATTTAGAATTAAAGTTTTATCGTTTAGCTATCTATGTGCCTTTTATGCCACTGAGGGGAGATGCTTCTCCTGATCAGAAAACTCTTTTATTGTGTTGTTGTTAGACATTTTACTTGCATAATTTATATGCTGCCAGATTTTAATTTTAAGTTTCTAAAGTTCTCCAGATTATAACCTGAAAGCACTAAATACAATTATTTTGTATCTACTGTAGATACAGTATTTTGGTTGGAACCATTTTCAATTGAGTAGCGTACAAGATATGTTAGCTAAATGAATACGTTAATAATTGTACTTCTTGTTCTTTTCTGCTCACCTTTACAAGGCAGAAGTGCTAACAATCTAGCAGATTGAAAGTATTTTCTAAAAATGGTGGAATCTAGGGGAAAATTGCTTCAAGATAATAGTTTAAAAGAATCATCACATTTTAAAGTCTCCTTTGTTACAGCGCTGTTTCAAATAGACAATTAGTGTTCATTTGCATTTATGAAAATACATTTCCTACAGAATATTCTATTACTCTTTATTTCTTAGGCATGTGAATGTAGAAGAAATACAGATGCAAAATGCTGGTGTTGGTTTTATAGCTTGTTTAAGGAAAAGAACAGCATACCAATAATTATTTGGGGAGCTTTGTTGTATTTTCTTCTTTAGCAACTATTTTGCTTTTTTCCAAAGCATTTCCATGAAAATGCAAGGCTGTTTCTTTTGTAATTAAAACATAGTATATATTGGCAATTACTTTTATAATTTTGCTCTCTATTTCCAACAAAAGTATACTATATTTTTAAAAAACTACTTAAGCATGTTAAGATTGAAACCCATGGAAATTTCCTAATATATTTTGGTTTCTCTTGATGTGTCATACTTTCTTGACACATTATGAAAAATCTATTACAGTGGCAGGATATGTTGGGAGCCCAAGATTTAGTAATAACTAGTTAGGAATTATGTTTATTTATTTTAAAATATTTAGACCTTTTAAATATTTTCCCTGCTTTTGGGCAAATATACTATCAAAGTGATTTGCCTACATAATCTTACACTTGGGTTTATTTATATAAAAATAAGGGGAAAATGTGTTTGAATATTGGTGGCTTGGGTTGGTAGTTAGGCTGCCAGTTTGAGCTCCAAGCTTGGCAATTTGGTTGCAAACATTTCATCACCATTCGAGGAGACATCTTGAGTGCGTTTTGAGTTGTGAAAAAGGGAAAAGGAAAAAGGGAAAAAAGAATTGTGAAGGAGGATAGGAAAAAACAAGCGTGATTTTCCTGTGCTTACCATTAAGAGTAAAGCTTCCTTTGACCAGAACTTAACTTCTGGTAACCTTGTGTAGTTTTCTGAGGAGTGATACAGAAGTGGTTTGTCATAGCCTTCTTCCCAGATTTTGCTTTTTGCTTTTACTTTCCAGTTTAATCAACAGCCTAGGGATTTCTTAGTTCCTATCTGAATACAAACCTGGTTTATTTGTGCTTAATTTTTCATGAATCAGCCAAGGTCAGCCACCTGTGATTCTTAAAATGTTATGATAGTCTGTTTTTTTCTGCTGATGAATCTTCAGGGAGGATCAAAGGGAGCTACTTCTTGACAGAAGAAACAATTATTTTATTTCTGTTGTTCTGCATCAGAGATGGTATTCAGCAGGTTCTGACCAGTTCTGGAGAACTGGTAGCGGAAATTTTGATCAGTTTGGAGAACTGGCAAATATCACCTCCGACTGGAGATTTTACAGCATTCTTCCCCTGCCACGCCCACCAAGCCACACCCACAGAACCGGTAGTAAAAAAAAATTGAATCCCACCACTGTTCTGAATGGTTGGTGGCAATTCATGATCTGTGCTTATCACTGAATTGCTCTGTGATCTCCATGATATTTTTGTAGGTCTTAACTTTCTGTGGTTTGGAAAAAGTTTTGAAATACAGTTTTTTATGTTTTTGTACAGATGCACTGTTAAGTTCTTTGTGCCACAGATCTTTTAGTTTCTGGTGAAATGTATGGACCCCCTTCTCAATAAAATGTATTTAAATGCATAAAATTAAATGCATAGATATATATTGTATTACAGGTAACCCTTGGATAATGACTATTCATTTACTGATTGTTTGAAGTTACAACAGCACCATAGAATGGTATTTATGACTGGTTCTTGGAGTTCCAGCTATTGTGGTATCCTTGCAGACACATGGTTATGATCTGATTGTTTGATACCCAGCTCATGATCACAATTTCCATTGTTTCTTGCTGGCTCCCCACAAGCAAAGTCATTGGGGAAGCTGGCAGAAGTTGTGATCAGATGTGGTCTTCACTTAATGTCCCCTGCAGTCCTTAATTATGATGACAACCAAAATCGCTGGGTTGTAAGTTATGTGGTCACCCGATGGTTGCACTTTATGATCATACTGCTTAGTGACAGAAATTCTGGTCCCAATTGCTCTCATAACTCGAAGGCTATTTATATAAAAGAAATGAGTTGTAATTATGGCTTGTCATGCTGTCAGCCAGATGTTTAGACTGGATTTGGCATTTTTATCCACTTATTGATTCCTTCCCAAGAACCTGGGATAGGCAGATTTTTATTTGATGGTATTAAAGGATGGTGGTATTAGGGGAGTGATGCGGTGGCCAAGAGATGGAGCTCTCGCCTCACAATCCAGAGGCTGTGAATTCTATTCTAGATAGAGACAGATATTTTTATTTATTTATTTAATTTATTTATTTTTGTCAATTGTTTACAAAATAATAGGTATAAGTAAAAAAAACAATTATGAATACATGATACATATGAGAAAAATAAAAAATAAAATAATCAATAGGACAGGGACGGTAGGCACATTGGTGTGCTTATGCACCCCCCCTACAGACCTCTTAGGAAAGGGGTGAGGTCAATAGTAGACAGTCTAAGGTTAAAGTTTTTGGAGTTTGGGGAAGAAACTACAGAGTCAGGTAGAGTATTCCAGACATTGACCACTCTGTTGCTGAAGTCATATTTCTGTTTGGTGTGGTTAACCTTGAGTTTGTATCTGTTGTTTGCTCTTGTGTTGTTATGGTTGAAGCTGAAGTATTCATTGACAGGTAGGACATTGTAATGTATGATTTTATATACTATACTTAGATCGGATCGAAGGTGGTGTAGTTCTAGGTTTTCTAGGTGTAGAATTTCAAGTCTGGTGGCAGAAGGTATTCTGCAACGAGTAGAGGAGTGGAGGACACTTTTTGTGAAATATTTCTGGACTTTCTCAACTGTGTTAATATCAGATACGTAATGTGGGTTCCAGACTGATGAGCTGTATTCGAGTATTGGTCTAGCAAATATTTTGTATGCTCTAGTTAGTAGTATAATATTACCAGAGAAAAAGCTACATAAGATTAGGTTAATAACTCTTAATACCTTTTTGGCTATGTAGTTACAGTGGGCTTCTCTCTCTGGGCACACTGAGAATTTATCTGATGAACAAAATTCCTCATTGATGACAGGAAGGGCATTCGGCCATTAAAACACTCTGCTAGGTCCATTCAGTTGCCCAGACTATACCCCACAAGGTATTATGGGGTTCTTAAATGAAGAAGAAGATGATGATGATTAAAAGTATCATCGGATGTAAGCTGTTCCAAGTAAAGCTTCCTTTTGCAATTATTATTATTTCCTCATTTTTATCTTGTTTATTTCTTATAAGCTGCTCAGAGCTCATTGTTAATTAATTAATTAAATATATATGCTGCTCAATTCTCAGCAACTCCAGTTTGCAAATTATTTAGTTATGTATTGTTCAAGTTGGGTAGCCAAGCAATTAAATAAATAAAACTCAAATGTAGATATCAAAAAGTTACAATAATAACAAATATCTGCTTTAGTAATATTGTGTGCTTTTTTTACTCCATTAAATCAATAAAAAGGGTACACACTTGTAAATAACAATTTTAGATACCTATATTTTATTGAAGTTAAGAAACATTTTTGGAGTCTGCAGCCCGTAAATTGCTTTGTTGTCTGTATATATTATTGAATAGAACACTTAAGTTTTAGTTTAGTATTTTTTTGCTATCCAAGTTCATGGGTCCCATGACATCTATTCAGGGCCTTCAGGGAAGCCTTGGTTAAGACCCTCTCAATATAGCCTTGGCAAGTGTAATAAGAACTGCTGTGAGATTTTATGGGAGCCAGTTTGGAATATTTGATGCTGAGTCTTGGATCTGCTACTGCTCTATCCTCTTGGCTTTTTGGAGCCATTTCTGAATTTTTCTTTTCATGCCTACATTGTCACACACAAGGTCACTATTTTTTGTTTTTTGCAGTATTGAAGCTTCTGTGGCTATTTTTGCTCAAGCCAGACCGCCTGGCATCTACAAAGGTGACTATTTGAAAGAACTCTTCCGTCGTTACGGAGATGTGGCTGATACACCAGCACCACCTCCTTTGCCAGAATGGTGCTTGGAGGAAGATGAGGAAGACGGGGATGAAGATAACTGCAAACTGGGAACTCTAGAATCAGAAGCTTGCTCATCAACTTCCTTTTCTAGCAGAAGAAAAAAAGAACATTTAAAACTGGTAATGATGAACTAGAGTATAATATAGCATGTTCTTGAACTCGTTTTAAATATGTTATTGTAATTCCTTTCTTAAAAAAATATGTGCCTTCAAGTCAGTATTGATTCCTGGCAACTGCCTGGACTAGTCCATCCTACCCCCACCCCAAAAAAATAAAAATAAAAATCTTTGGTGATGTTTCCCATCTCATCGGTGAAAATGAATGAGATCAGACTTTGTCCCAAAGAAACATGA
The DNA here is from genome assembly GCA_033807585.1 of Hydrophis major. Classification (NCBI taxonomy): domain Eukaryota; kingdom Metazoa; phylum Chordata; class Lepidosauria; order Squamata; family Elapidae; genus Hydrophis; species Hydrophis major. Next base: position 291,567,588 of record CM066328.1, on the reverse strand, counting down.
AAAATAATATCAGAAAAATAATATATTTTGAATGATGTTGATAATATTAATCAGCAAAATAAAAAAGCTGATATATATGCTAGTTCTTGATGCAAAGATACGTTTTGACAATTTGGAAAGGCCTTTAATCTTCAATAAAACCAAGATGACATTTTCTGAGACATTCTCTTAATAATGGTCAGAAATACCTTATTTGTTCCATTATCTTAAAATGAACCAGAATAGTTTGAAAGGAATGACAGAAATAGGGTGGATTCTTAAGAGACCTAATAAAATTTGAAAAGTTTGTAACAAAACTTCAAAATATCTGCTGGGCTTATTATTTATTTGTTTTGTTATTGGAATATGATTCAAAACTGAACAAATTAAAGAACGTACCATTAAATAGATATAGATTTTAAAGAGAATGATTGATAATAAAAGCATGTGAATAACAATGGAAGATAATTATTAAATTTATGCAAGTATTACACTCAGAACTGATGCAAGATGATTTTTTTGTTGCTATATTATACTACTGTTGATTTCCAAAATTGATAATTCAGATTCAGAATCTGCTAAAAATACAATAATCAGGATAGATCATTTTTTTAAAGATTTGGTGGCAATGTCATAAAGCTCAACAATTCTAGAAGATGATTCATCCTAGAATGAACCAAATTTTAAATGTATTTTCTGCCAGCTATTTTTCTGTATTACTAAGCGTTAATATTCCTACAAAGGACACACAGTTGCTGTTGTATATTGTATATAACAGCTGCTTTGATACTTTATCCTTCTTACTAGAAATTACACACAATTCCTTTTTTTTAGAACAGTAGCAAACTAACTGGGAATATGCATTATTGTCAAAAAAATAACTTTGTAGTTAAAAACAAGTCTAATACTGAATTTAATTTAATCTGGAAACCATTTATAGAGTACGACTCAGTGCATGAACTTACACCATATCCAAAGTTTGTGTATTTCTTAATGTTAGACTTTAAAATTTCATATTTTATGTGATTCATTATAATTATGAGGTGCTTTCTCTGATTAATAATAAATTAAGATCACCTTTATATGCAGTACTATTCTAATGTCACATTGAAAAATGTAGCTTCTAATTTTTCTTTACTTTTATTTTCATCATTGTCTTTGTTTTGGTTTTAAATATCTGTTAAATAAAAAGTTTTTTAAAAGGTTAACATTATTTCAGGTAGGACAGACTCACTAGCTGCTTCCTTTTACATGCATAAAGGATCTTACCAGTTTAACCACTTCTGTCAAGGAAAGTGAGAGCCTATGGGACAGTTATTCATAACTGGATAATCCGTATTCATTTTATATCAGGATCTGCCTAACAAAGTTTTTGAAATATTTCTCCCATATTTATCTAAAATGTCTAAGATTTTTATTGGCTGAACTCTGGGAACTTTGGCAGAAGAAAAAAAAATTCATTTCCTTGGTTGACTAAATCAAAAAATTTCCAGGCTTTTTCTGGGGTGTCTTGCTCATTATTTTATTCACAAAATATTTGTTTTCAAAGATTTAACAGCTCTTGAAGTAAGGCCTTTGGGGAATTTTGTTTGTGAGTTACAGATGCAGCAGTGCTGAATTTCATTTAGAGCTTCATACTTTTTTTGATCAAACCACTATGACCACAAGTAAGTAGTGAAGAGTATTTTTTAGCTATCAGCACAGACAGCACGTTTTCCCCTGTTCATCTCAATGGTTCACCAGGTCTAATCTGTTTGATGGCTGTACTGTAAATCATAATCAGAACTTTGAACCTAGTTCAGTAGCCAATTGGCAGCCATTACAGTTGCTTCACTGTGTTGCTTCATTTTGCACGGACTACAGTTTTAAAACCCTATTCAAGGGTTACCCACTAAAGTTCATTACAATAATGCAATTAGTAGTGCATGAACTGACTGTAGTGCATGAACTGACTGTAGCTGACTGTATCTAGCAAAAAGGGAGGTTTCTATACTACTGTAGATGAAACTACTTTCAGCATTTAATGACAGTGATTCATGGAAACCCTATCCCAAATAAGCCTACCTCTAGTCTGTTTCTTCCCCCCCCCCCCATGTTGTGCAATCCCATTTGAAATAAGCCACTCCCTTTCTATACTTGTATAGATGGCTGTCTGTCTATAAGGCCTGTATCTTGACAAGATTCAGCCTCAGTTTATTAACTCTTATTACTATATCTAGATGCTGGTTCAGAATACATGTCTCCCTTCCAGATTCAAATGTTACAGAAACTAGATTGATGACTGTCCCAAGCAATTTCATATAGTTGTTAAATGGTATTGGGAATAGAAGAATATCTTGTATCTTGTAGCAAAATTGCCAAAGAGGCAGCCTGGTCACTTACCATTGTTCTCTGAGACCTTCCTTGCAAGTAGCAAAAAACTGCTAAGAGAACCAATAGATCAAGTTGGCTCAACAGAGTCATCCTATATGTCTTTCTGGCAGAAGCCATCAATCAGAGCTACCGTGGCTGATTCTTGAAACAAGAACTCAGTCTTAAAAGGGTCAAGATGATTTGGCATCCTCTAAAAAGTCTGCAAGTGTCTAGACACCATCCTCTAAAGTTCTTGTTTTTTTTATTTTAAAAAGAAATGTTTGTGAGTAGACAGTAATTGCTGACATCCTAGATCCAAGGAGGGTTTTGGCTGATGTCTTATTTTTATGGATGCTGTTCCATTTGTGCAGCTTTAGCCTGGAGATAAAAATTGTTACGATAACCAGGTCCAAGTTTTTCTATCTATAGGCTTCATGGGTGGAAATGCCATGAGATAATGTAGATGGAAATATAGCCAAGAGTGATTTTATATGTTTTAGTAACTCTGTTTCTGGAGAAAGTTGCCCATTATACTTATATAAGTTGACTTTAATTATATTAGACAAATATATAGCTAGATTCAGGTTAGCACATATTATGGAGATGCTTTTGATGTTGTAATGGAGCTGGAATCGTGGGAGTGCAACAATCCCAATTCTTCTTGATCACTTAGCAGCTTTTAGTACCATTGATTATGGTACACTTCTGGACTGACTGCATGGAGTAATGCATCTCCTTTCTCCATGACCAGTCCAATTGATGTTGGTTGGAAAAGAGAGGTTGAATCTGATGGCTGTAATTTGTGTGGAGTTTCAAGCCTCGATGAACAGCTAAACTTCATATTTAACATCTACATGAAGTCTCTGAATCAAATCATTTGGTATATCAGAAATGTGCTGGTACTTCTCATGATATTTCATCTTAACTCTAGGCAAATCCAAATGATCACGTTAAAGCCATATGCAGTGCCTGGAAGAAGTGGAATGTTTGAATGAGAAGGAAGAAGCTCAGGCTTCATCTGACAAGCTTGAATGGCTGTGGGTCCTTAGGCCCCCCGGTGTTCCAGATCTTTTATTTTTGGTGCAGAAAGGAGTTATATTACTTCATTTGGGTTTGCTGCACAGTCTAGGACTTTTGAACTCACAGCTCCTGTTTGAAAGACAGTGTGGCAGAATCCCTTTTGACAGATGGTTTTGTGCACCAGTGCACCCTTTCCTGGACCCAGATGTCCTTCTTATGATCACTTGTGATGCTTGTTATCTCATGGAAGGATTATTGCAATGTGCTGTATGCAGAGCTGCTGTTTTAAACTGTTTTAAAAAGATATAGCTGGTTTAGAAAGCAGCATGAGTAGTAATGTACATGCCCTTTTAGCCCCTATGTTTTGTGCAATGCCTTGGTTACCAGTTGACTTCTGGGTGCAATTAAATGTGCTGGTATTGATTAACACTACCATCTAGCAGGACTCAGGAAATAGGAGCTTCTCTATTATCATGCCTGAAACAACATCCCCTGGAGATTTGTGTAACCGTTAGTTTACCAGACTATAGAAGAGAATTGAAAACATGTCTCTTTCCCCAAAATAATGTGGATTAGTATGATTGTGAGTGTTACATGCACATCCAGGTTAGTCTTATGATCATTCACTGGTATACATGGCCTGTTGGGCCTGCACATTTCATAGTGCTCTCCTGCTCTCTACCTAGGTTTTCTAGATAGGTGGGTTCAGAGTATATAAAACAATGCTGATTAATAGCCAGGAAATATTTAGGAACATGTTCAAATAAACTGAACAGTGGGGTACATAGTGTTCTGATGGAATACATGGAGATTTGATTAATTCAAAATTTCAGCTAAGCTTCACAGGATTTTCCTGTCTCTCTCACACATTTGATCACCTGGTAACCAATGCATTTCTCAACTAGGCTGTCTATATACTGGCTAGATAGATGGAAACCACAAAGTCTGCATCCAGCATTCAGTTTTAGGAACCCTTTTATCCTTTAAAGCAGGGGTCCCCAACCACCGGGCCGCGGACCAGTACCGGTCCGTGGGTCACTTTGTAGTGGGCCGCAAAGAAAATAAAATAAAAAAAATGCCGGCTTTTTTCGCCTTCGGTGAATGCTGCTGGGATCAGGGATCAAAGACACAAATGAAAGAAGGGGAGAGAGGAAGCAACCAAAGCCTGTCTTGCTCTCTGGTTCAGCGGTTTTGGTTTCCTCCCGCCTCATTCCTCTCTCAGTCGCTCTCTCGCTCCTCCACCAGCCCAGGACTTCCTGGGCTGGTGGAGGAGCGAGAGAGTGACTGAGAGAGGAATGAGGCAGACACCTGAGGGAGGGAGGGAGACACCTGAGGGGTAGGGCTAAGGAAGGCAGGGCTGAGAGCTGTGGGCCGCTGCCGCCCAGTGCTCAGTTTTGAAGGCGCTCCTCAGCCCGGCGCAGTTCCTGAATCTGCAGCTGAAACCCTCCGTTTTAAATGTCCTAATAGAAGAGAATACCTGTCGCTCAGGGTTGCAATGAGGAGGCATTGGCGCTTCCTGAACTTGGTGGTTTGTTGGCAGACGTTTTATTACCCGACTAGGTAACAACATTAGATGTTACCTAGTCAGGTAATGAAACGTCTGCAAGCAAACCACCAAACTCGGATTCCCCCCCCCCCCCCGGCCCTTGAAAAAGTATTTCTGCTTGAAACTGGTCCCTGGTACAAAAAAGGTTGGGGACCACTGCTTTAAAGTCCTTGCTTTGTTGATTCATAAGTCTGGTAGCTGTTGATGAGATTAGGAGGTTTTTTCCTGTGTGCCAATTTTTTTTCAGTGCCAATCCCGTAACATTTCTCTGTAACAAGTTGATTCTTATCTATCTCTTGAAAGGTGCTTGGGTTTTTGTCCTCTCTGCACCCATGCCACCCCTATTTTTAGATATGGCAACTTTAAGTTAGTTTCACATTTCCACACAATTCAGTCTCAGGTTCTCACATGTGGGACTTTTCTGGTGGGAGATACAATTTGTCAGTTCTTCTTTCTGGGTGATACTACATTAGGGTTTATTGTTGGCTTTATAGTTCTTGTACATGTAAACGGCCCAGAGCTGTTGCATGGCATAAATATTTTATTAATAAATAAATGATAAGTGAATTTTCAAGCATTCTAGCCAGCCCTGTAATTAGTGGTTCCTTTTGTGATTGGTGGTTAAACGTTAAAACTAGTTAAAACTAAATGTTAAAACTAGTTTTGGCTGTTCCTTCTAGTTTTGTTTCCAAAACACTACTCTTCCATCAAGCTTGATGTACCACTGTTGGGTCATTTACTTCTCAATATTTTACGCCTATCTAGCCTGTTGTGAATGTCTGTCTTCCCTACATCAACAACCCCTGCCCTTTCCCCAGCCTGGCTTAGCACTCCAAACGTACAACTCCACACGGCTGAAATTCAGATCCAGAGGATGACATCTGCCAACCCGTCTCCCTGTAGGGCTGTTTTTGAAAATGCTTAGCCTCCACCTCTATAGCACTCCCTTTTTACCTGATGCTGGGAATGTGCAATTTTAGTAGTGGCATGTTGCTTTAAACCCTGAGCAATCTGAGTTGGAAGATGCATAACTAGGGCAGAGCAGTTTTCATTAGCATCTGTTACTTTAATTAGCTGTTACTTCTGGAGAGCTGGCTGCAGAACGAGCCATCTTTGCCTCCATTCTGCATAGCATCTCCATAGCACAGCTAACAGAAAACAACTAGCCCCTTTACCACTTTGATACAAAAATCCTGTCCCTCCTATTGAGCTGCCCTTATGCTGACATGGCAGCGTATATACCCAGCTTGAGTGCTATATGCCCAAATTCTTGGGCCAGAGATAGCCTTGCTGCTCTCTTGATTTGTTGTTAGTTTCTTTTTGCTTTTTAATTTAAGATTGGCTTTTTCCTATTTTCTGTTTCTGTTATTTTTCTATTAAGATTCTTTCACGATACCAACTTTTCATCTCCAGTGATATTTGGTGAAAAAAGCATTAACTGGAACAAGAATTTTTAGCTAGAGATACTGATTTCAGTTACATAACTTTTTTTGCATCCTGTTCTGAATCAGGGCTTACTAGCCATTCCATACCTTTACAGAAATCAATCCACAGTTGTCATCAAGTGGTTATTCAACAAATCTGCAATAAGTGACATCTATTTGTCTTGATCGCGTTTTATGAAGAAGATTGAGTTGTGACTTTCTTGCTAGAATTAACTGAACTAGATTGAACTAAAATAATTCGTTTTAGTTTTGCAAAATGTGTAAACCCAGTCAGTATGTTTTCTGTTCATGTTTTTATATGAATCCTGGCTTGGTCCTTTTATTGAGGTTAAGAATTAAAAGTAATAACCGTGAAAACTTGCTGTTATTAGGCAAAACAGCCATCAAATTCACATATCATTAACTAGGCCAATATAAACTTCTTTCATCATTTGGTCCTGCAAGAATCTATAGATAGAATTGGTGAATTATATTATTGTAATATTAGATAGTGAAAAGTGATTGAGTATAGTTGATGAGAAGTTGATGTACACTTTTGCTGGTTGCTAATACCTGGAGACTTAATTACAGTGTAACGCTAGGCTTTTGGATGGTTTATTTGGTTTTCACTCAGTATATTAGGGTTTGTAATTCATGGTTTGTTACTTAAGGTTACTCAGTTGTGATTCAACAGATAATTCGTTGAACCCAGACTACCTGCAGCTGTTTTTGAAAAGTGGCTACTTGAAAGGTGATAGAATTTTATCTAGTGCTTACATTAATTTCTTGTTTAATTACAGTTTTATCTCCTTTAAACAAAATACATCATAGTATCAAATTAATATGAAGGATTTCATTTATTCAGGTTAGCAAGAGAAACTGCTCTAGATTACTTGATCAAGCACGTAAGTATTCTGAATGGTAAATAGGGAGAGAACTATCTTTGTCATGAAACATTCTGTCTCAGATTATAAAATGGCTTCCTTCCTTCTGTCTTTTAAATATTTTGACAAATTTATGATTTGGCTGCATCTTAAATCATAGTTCCTTATTTTGCCTGCCTCTGGGGTTGTTGATTAAATGCCATGCTTAGTGGCTTCGTTTTTAACGTCTGATTTAATGTGTGACAGTTTCATCTCAATGAGGCCCATCTCAACAAGATTCATACAAGATGGAAAGTAAAATGGCTGAATAAATAGAAACTAAGGTATCTTTTCCCATTATAGTTATTGAATGAATGAGTGAACAAGGCTTGAACATTGTTGCTCTGGTAGTGTATAATAAGTCAAAATTCAAGAAAAATAAATATAATTAAACTCCATATACCATATAAAAACCTTGTACAGTAGTTTTATATACTTATAACATATTCAAGGGTTAAAGATGTCATTTACTAGGATCTATACTAAGTATAACTTTTGAATTTCTAGGTCAATGCTATTTGAATTAAAACATTGCTCATAGTACATAATTTAAAGTTCATGTGAATACAGATAATTTTGACTTATGACCAGTTGCTTAGAGACCATTTTAGGTTACTTCAACTCTCCCAAAATGGACTTAACCTGGTTTTGAAATTCCAATGTCAAACCCCTTCCCTGTAATCATGTGACCATATTTTGGGCAACTAGTCCACATTTATGATGCTCTGTGACAAACTAGTAGTTACTTTTGGTTTTTGGCAAAGAAACCATCTATAGCAAACAATGAATTTGTTTATACAATCACACAAGTCACTTAACAATCACTGTAAGAAAAGATTGTAAAAATGGGTCCAGTCACACTTTATGACCATCACATCTTAAGACCATAATTGCCAGGCTCAATTACAGTTGTAAATAAAGGACTACCTATAATTTAACCAACTCTCAATTTTTTTATTATTGTCTGAAGATGGTAAGGTTGGTAATCAATCAATCAACAAATGGAACTGAGCATTTCTATCATTGAAGTTCAGGCTGATAGAATCTCATGACTGATTTAATTTTAAGATTAAGGTGACGTCTGTTGTCTTCTAATTAGTTACACATTGTTTCTCTAATTCCCATTTAATTATTTCCATCATTCCAGTTCTTTTTAATTCTTCAAATTCACATCTTTTTTTCTCTTTTGCATTTAGAAATCTGAGAAAGAATTTTTCTATTACTTTGAGCAAGCAACTTTCCCTGTGACTTCAGATTGTTGCTTCTGATCCTAGGCATCCAGTTTGAGCCGTTACAATTAGTAGCTATTACAGTCTATGGTTATGTTTAGTGATCATGCTATGATAGTAACTTTATAGATTACCCATTGTAATTTGGTAGAAAATTAAGTTTTGATTAAATCATTCTTCTGCATTACAGGTGATGGGATGGTAGACATTTATTATATTTTTAATTTCTTCCTCTTATTTTAACTTCACATGCTGAGCAGCCTGGTGGCCCAGAAGTAGAACTCTTTCCTCACAATCAAGAGGCTGTGAGTTCAATCCTAGATAGTGGCAGATATTTCTCTCTCTGGGCTCAAAGAGAAAATACCTGCAGTATAGGCATCAAGAAGGGCATCCCGCCAGTAAATGCTCAGCTCCATTCATTCTCCTGGATTCCACCCCAATGAAAGAGATTACAGGATTGTTAAAAGAAGAAAAAAATATAAGTTTGCAAGCTGGATGAGCTCAGTTAAAGTGGTGATGGATGCACCATGTGTAGATCTGGAGATTAGGTTAGGGCAGATCCTCATGGAGAAAACCTATGTGGTCGCTAAGAATTGACACTGATTTGATGGCACATAATCTAATCGATTTTAAATTTAAAATTGCATTCACTGAAAGTTGAAATCTAAATAAAATTTGAAATATTCTGAGTGTTGCTAATGGTATTCTAAGATTATGTTTTCTTTTACATTTTAGGGTGCTGTGTTTTTGGAAGGAATATCAGTTAAACGTGTAATTCAAGTAACAACTCAACCAAGGTTAGGAGAAATCCAACTTAAATGCCAACAATTTTGTGGCTGGAAAGGGTACGTGAATATAATTTTTAAAATGTAATTTAAATATTCTGCAACACATTTTCTCCATCATGGCACCAAGATGGATGTCTGCTTTGTTAGGCTTGTTTTGTTTGAGGATGTTATGAATGGTGTTGGTTGCTTGGCCAACAGGAGGAACAGAATGAGTGGCAGCAGCAACAACAATGGCGCAGATAGCTGGCAAGACAGAAGTGGATTGAGTAGTTTGTGGCTGGTGTGCTTTTCTGGAGAATGACCAAGTGGAACTGTGTTGAGGAGCAGTCTCTCCATTACAGTAGTTGTGGTGATTAGTAGTGCAGTGGATCAGTTGCCTTGCTGCAGCTGACAAGGGCATCAGAATAAATTGCAGAGGACTTGGCTCTTGCCCACCTTGGGAATGTCACCATATACATTTTAATAGGCTTGGCTGGGCTACAGAATGAGGAAGTTATTTTATTGAGGCGCTGGGATTTTATGGGTAGAAGGCATGGAAAGAGAGTAGCTGAGCCTGCTGCGGGCATCACAAGAAAGACAATTCTACTGTTTTTATTTATTGTTTGTATGATTGTTTTATTCATTTAAAGTTATTGTAAAAATTCCCAGAGTTAACTTCAGACGAATGGCCAAATAAATCTCATAAATAAATAAATAAACCTCATAATTAATCAATCAATCAAGCAAGCAAGCAAGCAAGCTAAAAAAAGTGGTGGCCTCCTGATGATCTGGACTTTAGCTCTCATAAACTTCTTATTTAGCATTGGGTAATACTTAAGGATTATGGGACTTGCTTAAGTCTGTTGGTAAGTGAGGACCTGTATATTACATCATTAGGGTTTTTTTTTAGGAACGGGCATAAACTGAAATAATGAAATAAGAAGCATCTTCAGATAAGATCATATGAATATCTTTTGAAGTGGTTGATTAAAATGTGGTGATATATCATGATCAGGACCATATGTTCATTAAGTTGCAGTTCAGAATTTACAACTCAAGCCTATATATAAGAATCTAGTCAGTCACAGCGCTATATTGACACTAGATAAGAGGCAACAGCATTCAAGGGAGCTAGACTTGGAAAACTTGTGGCAATATAACAACTCCAATGACACACTTAACTTCGCCTTCCCCCTACCCCACCTGCTCTTCTACATGATGCTGGCATAAAAAACATTGCTGTAGGGACAGCATTTTTACAAACCTGTACAGTCTTAAAGCTGTTTTTAAAATTCCATTGATACATCTATAATTTACTCCACTGAAATTAATTCTGGAAATTTTTCAGTAATATTGAATCACCCGTGATTGACCCAGAAGAATTTATTTAAAAAAATATACATATTTATTTCAATGAATAAATGAATGAGTGTAAGAACCATAATGTTCATATTATAAAAGAAGTACTAGTTAAATAAGAATGATATAACTTATATGTCTATTCGGATATACACTGCTCAAATAAATAAAGGGAACACTTAAACAACACAATGTAATTCCAAGTCAATCACACTTCTGTGAAAGCAAACTGTCCACTTAGGAAGCAACACTGACAGACAATCAATTTCACATGCTGTTGTGCAAATGGAATAGACAACAGGTGGAAAGCATGGGCAGTTAGCAAGACATCCCCAATAAAGGAGTGGTTCTGCAGGTGGTGACCACAGACCACTTCTCAGTTCCTATGCTTTCTGGCTGATGGTTTGGTCACTTTTGAATGCTGGCAGTGCTTTCACTCTAGTGGTAGCATGAGACGGAGTCTACAACCCACACAAGTGGCTCAGGTAGTGCAGCTCATCCAGGATGGTACATCAATGTGAGCTGTGGCAAGAAAGTTTGCTGTGTCTGTCAGCGTAGTGTCCAGAGCATGGAGGCGCTACCAGGACACAGGCCAGTACATCAGGAGACGTGGAGGAGGCCGTAGGAGGGCAACAATCCAGCATCAGGACCGCTACCTCTCTCTGCAAGGAGGGACAGGAGGAACACTGCCAGAGCCCTGCAAAATGACCTCCAGCGGGCCACAAATGTGCATGTGGCTGCTCAAACAGTCAGAAACAGACTCCATGAGGGTGATATGAGGGCCCGCTATCCATAGGTGGGGGTTGTGCTTACAGCCTAACACTGTGCAGGACATTTGGCATTTGCCAGAGAACACCAAGATTGGCAAATTCATCATTGGTGCCCTGTGCTCTTCACAGATGAAAGCAGGTTCACACTGAGCACATGTGACAGACGTGACAGGGTCTGGAGACGCCGTGAAGAATGTTCTGCTGCCTGCAACATCCTCCAGCATGACCGGTTTGGCAGTATGTCAGTAATGGTGTGGGGTGGCATTTCTTTAGGGGGCCGCACAGTCCTCCATGTGCTCCCCAGAGATAGTCTGACTGCCATTAGGTACCGAGATGAGATCCTTAGACCCCTTGTGAGACCATATGCAGTGGCCCTGGGTTTCTCCTAATGCAAGACAATGCTAGACCTCGTGGCTAGAGTGTGTCAGCAGTACCTGCAAGAAGAAGGCATTAATGCTATGGACTGGCCTGCCCGTTCCCCAGACCTGAATCCAATTGAGCACATCTGGGACATCATGTCTCGCTCCATCCACCAATGCCACGTTGCACCATAGACTGTCCAGGAGTTGGGGGATGCTCCTCCAGGTGTGGGAGGAGATTCCCTCAGGAGACCATCCTCCACCTCATCAGGGCATTGTAGGGAGGTCATACAGGCACATTGGAAGCCACACACATTACTGAGCCTCATTTTGGCTTGTTTTAAGGACATTACATCAAAGTTGGATCAGCCTGTAGTGTTTTTTTCCACTTTAATTTTGAGTGTAACTCCAAATCCAGACCTCCATGGGTTGCTAAATTTTGCTTTCCATTGCTAATTTTTGTGTGAGTTTGTTGTCAGCACATTCAACTATGTAATGAACGAAGTATCTAATAAGAATATTTTATTCATTCAGATCTAGGGTGTCTTATTTTTGTGTTCCCTTTATTTTTTTGAGCAGTGTATTTGTTTTGATTCTCAGTATATGATGCACCAAGTCCTTCATGCATACTATTAGTCTTCTCATTATCAATAAACCCTCAAGTTGTCTGGAAATATTTCTGAAATATATGTTATTTTTAAAAGATTTACTTTATTTTAATTTTATAACATTTTGCTTTCTTTATTGGTATGCATGCCTCCTCAAAACCTTTTCAGTTAGGCTACATATAGTCCAATTGTTGCTGTCTTTGAATCTCTGAAATCTATAGCAGCCTGACCCTATTTAGAAGGAAATAAAATAAAATAAAATAAACAAACCCAAAACTCACTTGGCGTTTAGCTATATGTAAAGCCTAAATGCCGGAAGCACTAGTCCAAAAATGTCATTGTTTCTAAAATATTTATTTGTACCATTAAAAAAATCTGAAAACAGAGGAAAGGTTCAGCCTTTTAAAAGGAACTGGCAGTTCATTTTTCTACACTGGTGTATGACAACTACCTAACAATCTCTAATATCCTTTTCAACTAATTCTTGTCAATCCTTGATCCTCAGCTATCAACTCCTACATTTTAATGTTATAATTGCAATATTAAACTAATGATAAAAGGGTATGGGGTTAAATAGTGTGCAGAGTTCTAAATAATCTTCATAACAAAAGCTACTTTTATTTAGAAATTGGAGATCCAGCGATGGATTAAATGGAGTGCAAAGTCCACCTTATTAAAAATATTCCTACCTTCAAACTGATACTAAAATTGATATTCAAGAAAGACTGATTAGAAATGGTTGGTACTGGGTACTATTTAAGATCCTTTTTCACCACCTCTCATTAGGACTGGATTCCCTGGGGCTCAGCCTATATCCATGGATGAACAGAATATTAAATTGTTAGAGCAAAAGCCATATAAAGTAAGTTGGAAAGCAGATGGAACTCGGTAAGTTGAAGTTCTTTGTGAATTAAAGGAGTCATTTCAAGAATTCTGATACATTAGTTTTTTTAAAAAAATCTATTGGTACAGTTTTATATAGCTTACAGTTTAATAAATTAATTTATACTATGGTGGCAAAATCATTAGTCTGAACATTTTTAGCTTGCTCCTTATGTGTTACACCAGTACTTTTCATTTTTCGTTTTAATTTGCATGTTTTGTCTTACCATGAAGGTTTTTTATTGTATGAATGCTATGGTACTTATGAAAGGTCTGTCTCCAAATAAAAATGGAATCATTTTGCTTTTAACACATGCCAATGAATTATTTATATACTAACATGGGATATTAAATGCTGCAACAACCCATTTAACCTTATTCACTAATGTGACAGGGGAAGAAAACGTAAGATCATTTGGGTGCTGGTTGTTTTGATCAGTGTGCAGGTGGATTCTTAACTAATGCTTTCAATTAACTGAAATTAAAAGCAGAAGTACATGAAAGCTGACCTGTTAAGAAAATAAGCAGCTGTAGTCAGGATGATGTAAAGAAGATTACATCCAACTGTGAATAACATATATACTGACAAAGGCTGAATATTTCATTTGTACATTTTCCCCAACAGGCAGGGTATACCAAAAGTCAGGTCCCATAGGTTGATCACAATATGTTTTATTCGTTTTATTACTGATTTTTTTTAGAGAAAATGTTCAAAGGCACAATGAACAAGTAAGGAAAATGCTTAGATAAAAATGGCAGTGAATTTAAACATTTAATGTAATTTATATAATAAATTACCTATGGGGTCTTTCTTTTATATATTAATAGTCTTTAAGCAGAAGTATTCTGTATTAAAATCTGTGATTTTGATGAAACTATAGAGTAAGTAATGCTGCTTTATGTATGTAGCTTGCTTTAATTGGCTTTTCTGAGATGTAGGATTGCCATTTGATAAATTTCTAAGCTCCTTTCTATATTTTTCCTCTAATTCTGATATTGTTAAGATTCAGAGATTTTGAATTGATCGTTGGAAATTTTTGATATGGTTATAGCCATACAATTTTTTTTGAGTTTGCTTTTACATTTAATAACTTGGTACAAAAATAATTATTGGGATACTCTGAGAAACCCTAAAAAATAGTTTGTTTTATCTTGCCTGTTGGTATTAGTATTTTTTCTGATATCATATTGCTAAATGTTTTAAAAATAGACAAATTGCTAAATTTCCAAGTTAGCATAATTAAAATGTATCTTGTACAAATTAGAGATAGTCAATTAAACAATGAAACTGTTGTTAGAGTAAGAACAGAAATTGTTGTATGCTACATTCTCCAGGATGATCATGGAGAAGGAGAACTTGAAGGTGAACCACATCTGGGATTGTCACCTGGAACCCAGGAGGTATACCTTCTCAGTTGTGACACCTCCAGAGGTTCATTTGGTTACTACCTTGATGATATTGTACACGTTGTTAAAGCCTGTCTAGTTTCCTAATCCCTAGGATAGGATATTTGGGGAATCCTGGGTGATTGGTTGATAGTTTTTACAGATATTTAGATTAATTCTTTCCTTCTTTTTCCTGTTTAAATATAAGCTGGCCAGAGTCATTTTGGAGTCAGGTGGCTTCTAAATTTAATAGTTAAGGGAGCTATAGTTTTACAAACATAATAACTTTGGAAGAAGTACCGTATATACTCGAGTATAAGTCGACCCGAATATAAGCCGAGGCACCTAATTTAACCACAAAAAACTGGAAAAACTTATTGACTCGAGTATAAGCCGAGGGTGGGAAATGCAGCAGTGACTGGTAAATTTCAAAAATAAAAATAGATACCAATAAAAACTTTCACTAGGACAGTTGAGAATAAGTTTGATGTTCACAATTTCCTCTTTTTAAAGAGACCAGTAAATAGGGAACAAGAAGATGAAGAAAAAGAAGTGTGTTTTTTCACACTTTTCACACTGCAGTGAACAAAAATGGCATCATAGGAACAGGCTTATTCTCAGTCCAAAGATTTGTTTCTGATTTCTTCCCTGATTTAAGGGAAATTTGGAAAACGATCTCACTATCATGAAAGGTTTAATTGATTCACTAACCCAAAAGATGATGATGATGACAGTGGGAGGCAGGAGTCACTCTCTCCCTTGCAAGAAAAAAGCAAGAGCCGTTCTTATGATCTCTCCCTCTCTCTCTCTCTCCCCGTAATACAGTCAAGCCCTTTCCAGCACGCGGGATCTGCCTTCGCCACTTCGCACCTTGCAAATGCAAAATCCTGGGGTTTTTGCATTTGCAAGGTGTAAAGTGGCGGCGGGGGAGCAGTTGTTTGGAAAATAAGATAATGATCTTAAAGTTTATAATGGAAGGGTGAATAGGAAGACTCTCCCCCCCTCCTTCGCTCTCCCCTGCTCCGAAACAGAGAGCAGGGTCTCGTATCTCGCTGCTCCCGGAGTGGGACCTTTTTGGAAGGGGCAGAAAGGGAAGGTGAGGACGCGCCAAGTTTTGAGTTGCTTTGGAAAGTGCCAGAGCCAGAGGACTGCACGAAGACCCCCCACCCCCACCGCTACAGCCTCTCTTCGGGCCCCCGTGGTCACGTCAGCCTAAGCAGGCAGGGGTTCCGTATGCTGTAAACCACAAACAGCTTCAACGTTAGAAATCCCAGCCTCCACCCTACTGCGCACCCGTTCTGGACTCCCCAAGTGGGTCCCTTTCAATCGGCGGCTCTTTTTTTTTTTTTTGCTCCAATCGGCCCCCGCGGCTTTCCGAAGCACTGGCTGAAGTCAAGAGTTTTTCGCCTTTCCTCACGTGAAGTCAGCCCATTTTAGAAACTTGCCCTCGACTATCCGCCCCCTCCACGCACACAGATGGACACACTTTCATCCCACGCAGTCTGTTCCTCCGGTCGGGCAGATTCTCGAGCTCCGGAGCCGCCTAAAGTTCCCGTCCTCCTCCTCCCTCCTCCTCATTGTTTTGACTACTTTTCCTTTCCTTAAACCCCTCCCCAGAGAACTTGCCGCTTTTGCAGAAGAAGAACTCAAAAGCTCGTTTCTGAGCGAAGGGCAGGCAGACTTTTGGCTAAGCAGCTCTCCTCCTCCCAGTTCCTTTTACCGAGCACTACCCCAAAGTGACGCAAAAACTCGTGAGCGGAGAGTCCCCACCAAGTTCACACTCGCAAGTCCCCACCAAGTTCACACTTCGTTTTTTATTCCAAACTCGGGTGGAAGCGCGGGGGTGAGGATGCGGGGTGCGGCGGGGGAGGAGGTGTTGTTGCTCCAAGACCCTCGTTAGGAAAGCGAGCAACTCACTCCTCGCTTCCAGCCAATAAATCTTGCCCGGAGGAGCGGCAAGAAATGCTTGAGGAAGCTACTTTGCCTCCTCGCTCTTCCAGCCCTTTAGGACACCTCCTAAAGGAAAGGAGAAAATAAAAGACGGCGGGGAGGGAGGGGGGCACAAAGCAGCCCAAACGCATAGCAGTGGAAGGAAGGCGCGCTGGTGCGAGGAAGGGAGAGACACACACACACACACACACACACACACAGAGAGACAGACACACACACACACACACACACACTCACTTCGCCACTTTGCACCTTGCAAATGCAAAATCCTGGGGTTTTTGCATTTGCAAGGTGCAAAGCGGCGGGGGCGGATCCCGCGTGCTGGAAAGGGCTTGACTGTATTACGGGGAGAGAGAGAGAGAGGGAGAGATCATAAGAACGGCTCTTGCTTTTTTCTTGCAAGGGAGAGAGTGACTCCTGCCTCCCACTGTCATCAACATCTTCTTCTTTTGGTTTAGTGAATCAATTAATTTGGGAGATGATCTCACTATCAGAAAACAACGCGAGCCGCCGCCACCCCCTCCTCCTCCCCCTCCTCCCGAGTGGACTGAAAGCAGCTGGAGCTGAGGAAACAAAGCTGAGTGGAGCCGAAGCAACCTCAGCTCGCTTGTTTTCTCAGCCTAGAGAAAGGGAAAGGGGGCTCATCTGGACCAAGGGTGAGTCTCCCCCTCAGTTTCCCCTGAAGGATCTTCCGTCGCTTTTGCCTTCTCCCTACATCTTCCCTTTGTTAAAATCCCCCCCCCCCACACTTATTTTCGGTCGGATAGATTTCGTGTCTGAGCATTCTCACATGGCGGTGGGTCTTCCCCCCCAAAAAAAACAGTTAAAAAAAGAAAAAACAATATATCCTCAAGCAAGAACTTTTCGGCTTCCGATTACCCCCATGCTTAAAAGTTGCAAAGGAAACACGGAAGCAGGGAAGCGGCTGCCCAGCTTCGGAGCTCCACACCAATTTTTTTTGACTCGAGTATAAGCCGAGGGTGGTTTTTTCAGCACAAAAAATGGGCTGAAAAACTCGGCTTATACTCGAGTATATACGGTAGGTTATCAAAATTGAAATTATACAAGAAAGGTAATTATCACAGGAAGGAGAGGTTTGTTCTCTATATGTGGTGCTCTTGGCTTTTATAATAAAAAGTATAATTAGCCCAGGTGGTTAGTGGCCTTCTCCAGTCCCTAGATACATACCTCATTAATAATGTTTGTCGCAGATGTTTTTTCTAATGAGTAGAGTTGAATGTTCAGGCCTGAATGGCATAGCAAAGGTAATGAGACACTCATCTTTAGGAGAATAAAGCTACGGGTAATTTTAAAAAGATGTTTGTAGTCTGCGAAATAAATGGCAGTTATGAGAAGGTAATCCTACATTTTATGTGTAGAAATTTGCAAACTGACTAAAACCAATTATGTGAAATCCAGTTGTTAGGAAATGTAATTATTTTGCTTTTGAGGCTTACTTATAATTTCCTGAAATTATTAAAGGAGATACATAGAGGCAATGTTCCTTTAGCTTGAGGAAATTGTGGGGTTTTTTTTGGAAAATAATTGTTGTATTTTAATAACATGTGCACAGTTGTTAGCTGTAACAAGCCAAATGTGAACATGCTAGCTCAGTCTGCTTTTCTGTGCCACATCTGTTGTTACATTTGAACCTGATTAACTTCTAACTTGCATAAATAATATTTTGAAGCTTGTGGGTTTATATTGGTTTAAGTAATTCAGCATAAAATCCCAGTGGTTGCATTTCTCAAATGCACAGAGATGCAAAACTAGTAAATAAAAGAGTTTTTCTTTCTTCCAATCAAAAGTATTGCTGGGATGTAGTAGGTAAAATGAAATACTTCTTTGAAGTGATGTTAATGAAATTGCTTCCTGATAGTTTATAAAATTACTAGATCCTCATTTTTTCTCTTTTCAATGCAACATTTTAATGTAAGAATGGAAAGAATTTGGGTTTATGAAGATTTAATTTATACTAGAACATGATAGTGCAAGGAAGCAGGGGTGATTCTGAACATATGTTCAATACCAAAATGAAGAATATTCTTCTTCAACAAAGAAGAATATTGGGGTGCCAACAAAAATATCTCCTATGAATTCTGCATAGTTTCAGGAAGGGCATCCAGCCAGTAAATGCTCTGTTCCATCCAGTCGTCCCGACTCTACCTCAAATTAATGGATTACAGGATTGTAAAAAGGAGGGTTTTTTTAATGCTCATGGTAGGTTGAATCTCTGAAATGCCTAAATTTCTAAAAAAATAAGAGTTTTAGTTTTTTCTCAGTTTCAATTTGGAAATCACCAAACCTATAAAAACACACATTATAGATTGATTTAGTAATGATTAAGGATGCTTAAATCACCTGGCTATAAAAGCAGTAAAATAATGTGATAGTAAAGTATATTAAATAAAATATCTTTAATGTTGAATGAATTCTAGAATTTTCTACAGGTAGTTTTTGAAAGAGCTTCATGAACATTCATTATATAATTAAGGTATATTGCTCATCAAGTTACAAATGGGATATTTGAGTGTACTGTATGTCTGTTAAGATGATTTGCTATTGACTTTCTTGGCAAGTATTTAGCTCTAAAGTTCATGCTGTCTGCTATTCCTTTGATTCAAAATAATTCATGCATAGGTGCAAGTAACTGGACACATTTGCTTTTCCGCATTAAAGAGATTTGTTCCAATGATGTTATATAGGAAGCATACATATTTTTTTTTAATTTCATTTTGTTCCAGCCTTGAGAGATATAATTTTTAGCAAACTGTAGGTAGGTCTGTGCATAAAGATTTATACTGTAGCATTCATTGTTCTCGCTTGCTTAAAGAGTGTGCAATGTATAATTTTCAGTTATGTATATCTGTTTTGTCTAATGTCATTTCAAATGTAATATGAAATTACATGAACAGATGATCCTAAAAAACAATGGTTCAAACTCAGCTTCAATTGAAAGTAGCAATTCTCCTTTCTTTTTGAAAAAAAGTTTGTTAAGAGGAACAAGATTCAATAACTATAAAGTAAACATTGTGAAGGAAATAGGATTTTAATTGATATTACATTCTTTCCCCCCCCTTAGGTATATGATGTTAATTGATGGTAAGAATGAAGTTTATATGATTGACAGAGATAACTCTGTGTTTCATGTATCTAATTTGGAGTTTCCGTTTCGTAAAGATCCACGGGTGCATTTAGAAAATACTCTTTTGGATGGGGTAAGATGTTTTCTTTGCAGAATCATGCTTTCCTTAAACCCAGCATTGGATTTTGTATGATTACTATAATGGTAAAACGCAGATGCTATCCTTATAGGGCAGACTCCTAGGGTTCACAAAATAAATTGCTCTTTACCAAATATGTGTCATTGGGATTGGTTCCGAATATTCATACTATAATATTTTTTTATTGCTTTTATTCCCAAGTTCCAGAGTTGGACCTTATCAGAGAACCATTAAAAGTGAGAAATTTTAATAGAAATAGCTCCTTGTTATTGCTGGTATTATCATTCCACAGCTGAACAAATATGACTATTTTAATCTAAGATCGCAGTGATCTTTGGTGAAATAGCAAGTAAATGCGCCAATCAACACTGTTTTGTTTGAAAGAAATGTTATTAATTTTTTTTTTACAAAAAACGTAAGTGCACAAACTAATGAGTTAAAGGAGAAAAGAAGGAAAAGACTTCTTTTATACAGTTTTTTTTTCTAATTATCAAAAACACAAAACCATAAGTGCATTCCCCCCCCCTCCGCATTTCATGAGGAAAGTCTGCATGGGGTTACCAATCAACTATCAATGTAGATGTTTTTTCTCTAATCAAAGAGGTTAATTCAGTAATCTCAGCATGTTCCATGCGGAATCTGATTTCAGTTGTATTTTAATTTTCAGACTCTTCTGAATTTGTGTGTGCATTTGTATCCAAAATGTTTTGGGTTTTTTACATTTGCACCAAAGATGATAAAATGTCCCTTCATGCACATATTTCTAGCCTATTTGAAGCAACTTTATAGATTCTAGAAAATTTGGCGACAATTATCAGCAATACATCATTTTATAAAAATCCTGTTACAAAGCACGTTTTCTTTATGCTACAAGTTGTGATAGATCATTAGTAGTGAAATGTGTCTCTGTCATGTTAATCACCAGTGAAAAGATTGAAATTGAAATTGGTCCTGGGCAAGAGATCCTACTATATTTATTTTACCATTTTAAAATGGAAATGCCTTGCTATTAGGGCAACATGTATCTACAGATCATTTCTTGAGCGGATTTAATTCTTGAGTATTTTAAGCATGTTTGATCATTTGATCTATATTCTGCTCAGGGCAATTTACATGGGCATTTCCCTTCATTTCCCTTCATTTCATTACAGTAACAATGATGTTCTTGGTGTTTGGTGGAGAAAAAAATGAATATATCTTTTAAAATCTTTAATCACCATCACTTTATATAATTTCACACTTGAGTTTATTTAAACTGACAGGGAGTAATGAGATCCCTTACCCAATCCATAACTTTCAATATAACATTGTGTGATATCCTTTTCAGATTTGCTACCCTATCTTTTCCCAGAACCAATGACTTCAGCATGAGAGGTTTTTCTTTCAGAAGTAAGGTGTCTAAACCTAGAAGATTAAAAAAGAACAAATCAACAAATTAACAGACATTGAAAATAAATCAGAGGGCATATTAGCCGTTGCAGCACAAGTACAAGTCTCAACAGGAGTCATAGGCTCCTTAGGTTTAATATTGGCCTGAATAAAAGCTGCTTTTATTTGGTGCATTGAAAATCATATTCAAGGTCAGGAATAGTTCTCATAAAATATAAAGTGCTTGTTAAAGATAATCACTTTCTTCAGAATTTTTTATTGGCAATTCAAAGCATCTCCCGACCATCCCATAGTTATTTTTGTTTCCTTAGCAAACACAATAGGGATCACAGAAATCTTCATAGAAATTACTGTTGTTCTCACCTATTGTTCTCTTGCAAAATAACAGGCATACACAGATACAGTACTCAGAACTTGTTTACTGTAGTTGAAGTAAATAACGACAGACAGAAATGTAATTCAAATGCCTACCAGAGTGTTGCTGGCAAAGTGTCATTAGAGCCCAAAAAGCAATAGCCTAGTCCAAATACTTTCCAGGAGCCACAGAAAGCCAAATCAGGTAGTCAGCTGGTCAAGGGATCACAAACAAGCAGGAAGAAGAGTCATGAGCTGGGAAGCCAAATGGCTGTTTCCAACAAAGACTGCAAAGGAGTTATCTAAATCTGTCTGCAGACAGCTGTCTGCAATTACTCATGCCTCACTTTTTGCTTAATGAAGAGTCTCATCAAGGATTGTTGCTCTTCTTAACTCAGTATGCATGTACCCTAGGACTTGGTGGGGTGGGCATAGTCACCTGTCTGCTGTAGTAGAACAGGACACGTCTGCGGCTTTTCAGCCTCAGTTAAACCCTGGTTTACTGTTTCTTGGAACTGACAATCTTGAAGCACAAGACAGAAGCAACATCATCAGATTCAAGGTCAGAGTCAGATTCTGCATCCTGACTCATAATAGTTATTGCCTTTAGCAGAATAATGTTGCAATTCCTGGGTTTGATTAATTTCATGTTAATGAAAGGTAGAATGTGCTATTCAGATGAATATGCAGCTGTAGCTTTGCCTCAGAATGACAATATCTTGTTATAATCTTTATGGATTCCCAGTTTCAGTTATTTACTGCTAGGGTTTATGAACAGGAGTTATGAAAGGATCTGCTTTTCAAAAATTATTCTTAAAATGTTGATATTGTAAATTGTATTCTTGAAGATTAAAAAGAAATGATAAAATTCTAAGAAAGCTGCCACATCATTTTATTCCCACTCTTCTCTTTCAGTTGCCTTCTTGATTTTGACAAAAGACAGAAATAAATCAAATCAACCATGTTGAAAATACAGTAAAAAAGAATGTTTTAGCTAAAAAACAGTTGTGGAAATCTGCATAAAATAATATTTAATTAAAATCAATAGTTGAACTGTTGCCAAAGTTGTTGAATGAATGTTAAAATACTGTTTTGCTTTTCTATTTAAGGAAATGATAATTGACAAGGTAAAAGGTCAAGTTGTTCCTCGGTACTTGATATATGACATAATAAAATTCAATGTGAGTATGTTATATTTTGATTTTTGTGCATTTGTAAGTTTTAGAAGGGAGGAATGTTTTTAATAAATATAGATTATAAATCAAACGTGCCATTGGAAAGACCAGAAGAATGCACACAATCACATCAGTCAAATGATATAAAGTATACAATAGACTGCCATATTTGTGGTAATATAAAATGCACTTTCATTTATGTTTACAGTGATTTGAGTGATAGAACTAATGTGAGTTCTAAAGTTAGTCCAACTTTTTCTAAAAGTTCTTGAAGAATTATGTCAAGACAAACTGATATTTATTTTTAAAGTGGGGAGATGTAGGAAACTGATGAACAAGAACTGCAGATATAACTTCATTTTTAGATAGTTAGAGTCACCTGCTAAGTGGCTATAGAAATCAAATTAAGTAAGTTAGTTAAGTAAATTAATTTAGAGAACTTGTGAAGTACAATTAGCTTTTGCCTTATTGAAATGGGAAAACAGAAGATGCTCTGAATAAACTTCCAGTTATAGATTTATAACTTTATAAGCATGTCCAGAATAGAAGGAATGACAAAACTTGTGTTATCTACCTAAAGTGTACCAATTAATGCTCTTTGTTCTATTTGTTTTGTTTTTCTTAATTTTGAGCCCATTGTTCTCTCTGCCTCTACTATTTTGTTAACATGGTATTCTGTTTTTAATTCAGTAAATTATTTTTATAACTTGTTTGCTTCTTTGCTGAAACAGTTTTTCTTATCAGAAAAGCTTAGATGTTAGAGAATATTCACTCTTATTCAATAAGTCTATTAATAAGATGTTCTAGAAGTTGTTGCACTGAAGATGCAAAATATTATTTGATTCAATAAGCAAGCAAGGAAGATCTGTGCTGCAGGACACGTATTTGTAAGCAAAATATAGTATATGTGGTTGCAATCATAATGTTTGAGTCAAAATATTTTAGATTACATTGAATCAATGGGAACCTCTAATGGGACTTTACTAGGCAGCATTGCGCTTCTGATTGAAGGAGAAATTCATCCTATATGTTATCAGCAGAAGCAGGACTTTATTGGAAAAGAGCCATTAACAGCTGCCAAGCTGTAAAGATTTGTTAAGTCAACAAACTGTCTTTATGCTAGATATAAAGGTTTAATTGCAAAAATAAAAGGTTAAGATTTGATTTGGCAAGAAGTAACAAAGGCAGAAAGCCAGTTTGTTCTAGAGATTTAAGGCACCAAACTAGAAACTGGGAGACTGAGTTGTAGCCATGCCTTTGGACACAAAGCCAGCAGTGTGACTTTGAACCAATCATTTACTCTCAGCCCTAGGAAGCAGACAAGGGCAACCCACTTCTGAAAACATTGCCAAGGAAACTGCAGGGACCTATCCAGACTGTTACCAGGAGTCAATAATTACTTGAAGGTGTGCATGCATATGTGTGCACATGCACACACATTACAGAGCAATAGCACTTAGACTTATATACCACTTTACAGTGCTTTACAGCCCGCTCTAAGCAGTTTACAGAATCAGCATATTGCCCCAACAATCTTGGGTCCTCATTTTATCTACCTTGGAAGGATGGAAAGCTGAGTCAACCTTCAGCCTGTTGAGATTTGAACTGCCAAATTGCTGGCAGCCGGCAGCCAGCAGAAGTAGCCTGCAGTACTGCATTCTAACCACTGCACCACCACGGCTCTATGTTCTTAAGTAATGGGTATTAGTCCTATCTTTTTCTTTGATATTTATACAAGGTGGAATTTTAAAACATAAGCTTTTCTCATTATGTCTAAACTTGGGGCAACTCTGGTTCATGTGTTTTATTTAGGAGGTCAGGTTAGTTGATTTATAGTGGCTTGAAAAATAAACCAATTAGCTCAAGTGGAATTGCATCTAAATGACATGGATCTTCTCTCTTTATTTAAAGACAAAGAGATTTAAGATGCTAAGAAAACAATAAGATAGGAAACTTTTAGTGCAACCAGCAATAAAGTTGAGTCCAGGCTAATTATTATCCTGCTGTGTTATATTTGCAAAGAGGAAAATGCTCACAGTCTCTTCCTAATAATAGGCTACACTGTTTGCTACCCACACAAGACAGCTTATATGAATGGACCAAGCTGTCCTCCCCCTTGTTCTTCCTAGAAGATAAAAAGTACTATTGCTGATGACCTTTGATTCTCTAACTGTCAACAGAAAGCAGCTTTTTCTTCCTAATAATGGAAAAATGAGATTAAAAGCTAGTCAAAACAATTGGTCCAAAGATTTTGGTGGTTGAGGAGTCAACTACTCTAGCAGTTCCTTTTTTTGGTAAAAGTTTTATTTGGGTTTTCACAAAACATAATGTAAATAAAATGTCTTTTTTTGGGTTATCACTTCTCCATACAGACACAAACTCAATTTCATATTCATCTTTGTGTTCTATTCCATATCTTAGTAATATTTTAACATTTTCTCAATTTTTCATTCCTTTAGTTTTCTCAATCTTGCTTTTAATTATCTCATTCCTTTCTAAGTTCAATTATATATATCTTTTTCTAAGTTTCAATATCTTTCTAATCATTATATTCATACTTTTGTCTGTCCTGTTTCAATTTCATATTTTCTTTCCTCATTAAACAAAATTTTCCCCTGTAGTTACTATTTGGAGTATGACACCTTTGTATCTTTTAATTTTTGTCCATTCAACTCTTATTTAAACTTCAATTTATGCCTTTACAATTATAACATTCAATATAACACATAACTTCCAGTCGAATTCTGCTTGGTACATTCTTAAAATACACACTAAGTTCTTAAAGAGAAAGTATATATATAACAATAATAAATAAAATACTTATTCTATTCCAATTCAGCTCTATCATTAATGTTAGTTATAATCTTTAACATCTTTAACATTTCTTTTCAATGAGATATCATAATATTTCCATAATTTTTTCATATTTGTTTGATATTTCTCTTCACTTAAATTTTTATAACTCATTAATAATAATTAAAATGTTCCCATCCTTTCCTAATTTCATTCTCTCATTCTCTTTATTTCATTTATTTATTAACAAACATTCCATTACATTACAATGAGTATTTATCTATCATTTTAATCACACTTGTTTTATATTTTCTAAGTTCATTTCTATTTCTAATATAACAATCTTATGTATCCTTGCAGAATCCCTCTTTCAATTAAGATTGCACCCATTATCTCTATGTCTTCTAAATAGGCTTATACCTTTAATCCTTGTACATTTTCCCTGTTTCTCTATATCCTGTTTCTGTCCTTTATAACTTTTCCTTTCCCTCTTCCCCCTCTTCTTCTCCCTTCCCCTTTTGACACCTTCTCTCTCTGATTCTAATTCTCTCTTCTGTAATCCTCTCTTCTGTCTCTTCCTAATATTATAATTACTTTTCAAACTATTCTTTTTTGGGGGGGTTGTTTTTTCAGATCTTAAATTTTTCACTCCCTCCCCCTTTCCTCCCCCCCCCACAAAGAATTACTTGGTCATTGAAGATGGCTTCTTCTTTGTCCCGCCTTTCTTGTTCTACAGGCATTTCTTGTTGTTTCTCATAGTTCAGGATCTCCATTTCTAAAAATTGAAATATGAAGCCAAAAAAACCTCTTCCTTCTTGTGCATCTTCTTTCTGTTTTTTAAGTTCCATTTTCAATTCTTCCAAGAGTGATACCATTTTAAAAACTTTTAAACAACCACCCAATTGATTTTAGTCCTTTAGATCCAATAACCAAAAATCCAAAAATAATCCCAGCTGTTTCTTCTTGCTTCTTTTTTCCATTTTCTGTTCCTGGGATTCTATTATCTTGTTACAAAGTTTCAGTTGGAATGTATCTTTTAGGAATCTTGTTAAAGTTTCATTGTTAATTCCTTTTACTTTCAGGTGGTCTCCATTTTTCCAGATCCCACCCTTTTGTTTTTTTCCATTTCTCTTCTTTCCTTCTTTTAAAAGTTTTTGAAAATCCAAGTCTTTATTATACCTTTGACATTTTATTTTCAGCTTAAATGCCTGTTAATGTCAAAGTGGACTTTTGTCAGTTTCTTACTTAAATCTCTTAGTTGTTAATATGGGGAAGGACAGAAAAAATACACCAAATCCTTTCCCTTCCCTCTCTCATTCGCCGCTTCAAAATCTTCTTTGGGAGCAATATTATTCTTTATAGTTCAAATTCCAGGGTACATTATGTTGTTGCTTTTTCAGTTCAACCCAGTCAGCTAAAACTTTCTTTTTATCTTCCTCCTGCACATTCTTTTCCGGTCGAGTTCTTCTTTGAGGTGGCCATTTCTGATCACCACTGCAACCACCTTTGGGAAAGGAAGTAATGGCCAGCGGAGGAGAGATGCGGTTCTCCTCGAATCTGCTGGCGGTCTCCCCCCTCTTCACCACCTCTGTGGGGTGGCTTAGCCCTGAAACCAGCCGGCTCGGGGTACTCCTGTGGCGAGCACGGATCAAAACCACGCATGATCGTGAATTTCAGTCCGTCACCAAAGAAGCTCAAGCCAGAAGTCCTACTTTTAACTTTAATTTCCTGAAGTTGTCAGGAAATTATATACTTTATTGAGCTACTAAAAATGTGAATGAATGCAGATGAAATCCTATATGAATGCATACTGTATAAAGAAATAAAATCCTACTTTAACATACATTGCATTTTTTAGGTGTCCGAATTTTAAGCTAATAATGAATGAAAGTTAAATAATCTTAGAAAAAGCATGGAACTAAAGTCCTGTTTAATGTTTAAAAGTAGCACCAAACCTTTGATTTAATTCTTTGAATATTTTGCTCAACATCTTCAATATTTTCAGTGTTTTCCAAGCGTTCATAACTAGCCTTTCTTGTGCCTCTTTTATAAGGTTGAGAGGCAAAGCAGACATACCATAAACCTGGAGAAAAATGAAACAGAGCATTAACTGAACCAACATTTCTAAATGATCGCTGTAATTGGTGCAAGTTCCTTAATATTCTGAGAGGAGAAATAAAATGTGCTGTTCAAAACGAGGACAGTTATTTTTTTCTTAGACATTGTCTAAGATTGGATTCTTCGATATTAAATAATGGGAATATATGTAATTTTCTTTACAGGAGGTCAGACAAATTAATATGGGCCATTCTGGCCTTACAATCAAACTCTGAGCAGATAATTTAGTCAGTATGTGATGAATTAATTTACCCCCTATTCATATAATTTCTACAATAGGTGTCAGAGAATTCAAATGCTTGCTTCAGCTTTAAAAAAAGCTTCAAAAATTTGAAACCCAAATTTGTTAATGAAGACGCAGTTAAGTAAAGGCTTGTGAGGAAAAGAATTAGGATTTGGTTATTCTTCAAAAGTCATACTTTGAAACACACTGGAATACTACATAAGCAATCTTTACACAGTTGCTATAACATTTAAAAGTACTAAGGCTTTTATGTACAGTTGTATATCCAAGTCACTTAAGACAGATATATCATCACTCTGTTATATAAGCAAGGCACTTAAAGTCAGCTCTAGGATATTGGTTTAAGTATTGTTAGGCTGCAGACTTGAGACTCACAATTTACATCACCTGAAATGAGATAATTCCTTGTTAAGTACAGTGACATTAACTACTCCTTCCTCTGATTCTGTCTGTCTGTGTTTGTGTATGTGTGTTCAGGATTTCTGATCTGGGTTTTCTGCGTTGTATTCACTCTTTAACTCTTTATCTCTTTATTTTTCTGTACACATTATAGTACAGTGTGTTTGATTTTTGGCATTCATTTATATAGCAAACAATTATCATGAATATTCAGAATGTTTTTAAAATAATGTTCTTGGAATCTATAAAATTTTGATTTCTTTTTTTGCATTCTGTAATATTTTGGGCCAATGGCTTTTTATTTGTAGCAGATCAGAGCCACCTTGTGGTTTCTTTAGTATCTTGTGTTATTTTCTCCTTTCCCTCCCTGCTTTCAGTCCACGTTTGCAATTGAATGTTAAAAATACCAACTTAAAAATGGTCAGGTATTAAAAATTTGGAATACTTATATGAAAAGCTTTCCTGGAAACATTATCCTATTAAGACTAGGCTTTCTTTTCCCAGATCAGTCAGGGAGACTATAAAGAATAGCAAAAGATGTAGAAAAAAAAAATAGGTAGGAGTTGCAGATAATTGCAGTCTATACAAAAAGGTGTGAATGCTTTTGAAAATGAGTTTATTTGGGAAGGGAGATTTGCCTAGTGACTTTTAGCTATGTCTCTAACATTTAAATAGGACATCTCTCATTTTCCTTTCATCCTCAGTCCAGTTACCTTTCCCCTTTACCTACTTCTATCCAGTTTTGTTCCTTTATGTTTCCACCCCTTTCAGCTATAGTTCCTGTTGTCCATCTTCTTTCAGTATTTTTCCTATTTCATGCTTGAAAGAAGAAGGTGGGGAATGTGCCCATGTATGTATTTGAATGTTTCTATATTGTAATAGAGAATTGTGGTTTATTTAGAGTGGGCTCTATTAATTTTTATTTTATTTTATTTACAGGTATTAATCATATTTCAGAGGCACATAATTTAAATTAATAGTAATTAATTCAGCTTATTTTTATCCCAACCATGGAGCTTTTTGAAGATGTAGATTATACTAACAGAAACACACATGTACACAAAAATATGTCAAGTACATGTGTTCATTGGGGAGAGGAAGGACTGATTTTAGTTAAAGTTGGCAATCTAGTAGAAAGCTAGGTTTTCACAGGACTTTTGTTATACTGTGTTTCCTGGCCACATGTTCTGAGGGAAGGGCAGAGCTCATAAAATTGGGTTTGCCTTTGTTCTGGGGAAATATAGTAGATATCATTCTTTCCTAAATTGATAAGGTTTCTGTGCTGATGATTGACCAATGGTTCTGGCAACTTTGCCTGATGGTGGCATAATTGAGTTGCCTGTCTGCCAGCTTACATTGCTTCTGTCTGGTCTTTACACATATTTGGTCTACCCCATACAGTGTCCAGTTTGTGGTCTTATAACTACTGAGACTTTCCCACTAATAGAACTTTATTTTATTTCTTATGCTTCAGTATTATTTTGTTGCTAGTAAAGTATTACTAATAATTTCAAATGAACTGTGAAATTGAGCAAATACTTTAATGGAGAAGTGTTTAAAATTTTTGCGCCTCACATTTAAATTTAAGCTAAAATCTAATATGCTGCAAAAATGATACACTCTAAAACCTCAATTTAATTGATTCCCCCCAGCACACTTTAGATGCAGCGTATCGAATTTCCATTTATATGAGGTGGATGAGATGAATTAATTTTTCTGTAATCTTATAACATCTGGCGTGATTGATTTTATTTATGCCATGATGTAAATGACCATGACAATGTACTAGCATGTTGAATAGAGAGCTTGAGAATAATGGATAGTCTCTTCACACATATTGTTCATTATTAGGAAATAAGTTACTATTACTTTGTTCTCTTAGACAAAACTTATCATGATAGTTTATAAATAATGATATAGAATTGAGTGTGATCTGAATTTTTTTATTTTATTTTGATATACAGATAACTTATACATGTAGCATTGGCACAAGATTTTCTCTTTTTTCAGTGGCTATATGAGAGATACTGACTTTCCCCTATATATCAATATAATGTACTATGAGTGTACGAGGTTTGGGTCAAAGAATTACTTTCTGTTCCTTAATCAGTTTGATCATAAAGTGGCTGGTCCACATAATGTACAACCAGTGACCTCTGGGACATATGTGACAATTAGACATGAGGTAGTTGAAAATTGTCAGGAAATATATGAAACTTTAAGTCGATTTCAAAAGAAGAAACCCCTTTCCAACAAAGCCAAAAAACTAATGGCTGCTCCCACATAAATTCTGTGACTTGTTTACTCTGTATCATTATCCTGCTGGTAAACCAAGGAAAGACTAAATGTGGCTCTAAACTGCAAATAGGTGGCTTACTTTATTGTGAATTGTTTGTTCAAATTTTCAGTAAAAGATTCTATCAGAATGATGTGGGAAGCTCCATTGCTAATTAAATTTATATGTTGCCCATTTCCTTGTTGCAACAACTCTAGATGGCTTACAGGATGATAAAAATAAAATACAACACAATTAAAATTAAGAAGATTATCTAAAGACTAAAAACCAAAAGACTGGTGACTTGGGGCTGGGGATCTTCTCTCTACTCCACCTGCCATCTCCAGCATAGAACACCACTATTGGCAGAACCAGGTTTTAAGGCTCTTTCAGAAAGCCAGGAGTGTGTGGGCCGACCTTACCTCTGGAGAGAGAATATTCCAAAGGGTGAGGCCACAGAAGGAAAGGTTCTTTTCTCGGACTCCACCAACTGAAATTCATTGAAAGAAGGATCCAAAGTAGGCCTCTTCAGGGGTGGGATTCAGCTGGTTTGGGCGAATCAGATGTTAAATTTACATCTGGTTTGCCAAACCGGTAGTTGAACTGTCTGGCTGGCCCCACCCACCCCTCCCCTCCCAGGAGTCTCCATGCGGCCTGTTTTGGATGCAGGTAAGGGCAGTGTCTACGTGGAGGCTTTGGGAGGACAGAAATTATGGAAATACGGATATGGACCTGTTTCTGGCTTCTGGAGGGCCTCCAGAGCCGGGCTTTTTGAATCCCACCGCTGGGCCTCTTCCACTGGAGTGAATGGAATGAGCCATTCCCATTGGGGTGAGACAGCTCCTCAGATTATGCCATTTCTTTTGAATCATTTCTATCCATGTTTTTCTTTATACTCTGAAATTACACAGGAAAATTGTTGAGGTTTACCTTTGCAAAATCCATAGTGATTCCTCTTGAACAAGAGTTGTGCATGTAAAGGCTTAATAAATACATACAGAAATACATAGATTTTCACCATTCCATGAATCCCCCTACACTTATTTAAAACTCTAGTATCAAAATTGCTGCTTGCAGTTTTTTGGTAAAAGTTAAATATTTTGATTAGACTAGCCATTTTTACTTTTGAGTTATTTAAATATTCTCAAGTGCAGTCTATCTGGATTAGATTAGTTAATTTTCTGCTATATGGATGTGTGTATATAGCCAGCTTCTATATTTGAGTGAACATGGAAACGGGGGGGGGGGGGACAGCCACACACCCGCACACACACACACACCCCCCCCTTCTTATACACCCGTGTTGGCAAATCTATGCCACATGTGCCGGAAGTGGCATGCAGAGACATTTCCCTCGGCATGCAAGAGGTCACCCGGAAGAGCCCTACTGCGCATGTGTGTGCATGCCGCTGCCCGACAGTTGATTGTCGGGTAACTGGCGCGCATGTGCAGGGGCAGAGGGGGGTTGCATGGGAGACGTGCACGCATACACAGGGATGTACTGCGCACAAGGGGATCGCACGTAAGAGGGAAATTGTGCGCACTTGAGCAGATGTGCAGTGTGCAAGGGGGAATCACATGCTCATGTGCAGAGACATGTATGTGCAGATGCGCATGCACAGAGATGTACATGGGGGGTGAATTGCACGCATGTTCAGATGCGTGCCGCATGAGGGAGGGGTCGTGCACGCATGCACAGGGGGAGTTGGGCGGGCCAGTATGCATTGCCTTCTGGGTGCTGGCACACTTGCATGCGCGCAATTATTGGCAAGGGAGCCGAAAAATGTTCACCACCACTGTTACATACATTACTTTATAATATTTGTAGCCCTCAATTTAGTTAGCTGTGCTATTTGTAGAAATCCAACTTCATTATTGAACATTAAGAAATGAAAGTGAAATCTGATATTAAATACATTTTAATATCATTAATACGTCATTGGCATAAGAAATATATTTGTATTTAAGATAATAGTTTAAACTTGAAGTTTACATACCAGTCTTAATAAAGAAACTTCTATGCCAAGACATATATTTTTTTAGTGTTGTTTTAAATAGGAATGGATGTCTTCCATTCCTACTTGAAAGGAAGTTTGAAAGGAAGCAATTTAGGGAAATGTAGGAGGACAGTGGCACTGGCACTTCTAATGAGTGGTTTTAAAAAAGATTTAAGTAATAAGGAAATTATAACTACTTTAGGGGAAAATTATGTATTTTTTGAAAAGGTATGCATTGTCAAATTATCTGGTCACAGTGACTGTTACATTGCTATTTTTTGTTGGAATTTCTGGGCAAGGTTAAATGTTGTACTCCATGCTTGTTGTAGTAGACTATCCCTGCAAACCATAAGGATAATTACAGCCCTTTCTCTCTATATATTTTTCTACCCTCTGAATTCTTACTTATAGTTTTATTGGCCTCATTTAAGGTTTGTTGCAATTAATAAATGCAGTTGTGTGTAAATGAAGGAAGGAATAGGGAATGCTTATATTGTTAGTCTCCAATACATCTCTGATTCAGCTGACATTAGCTTTTTTTGATCCACTGTAATAAACAGACTGTAATGCATTATCCACCTGCATGTTACCACCTTACTGGGAGAGTGAACACCTTTTTAATTGTAGGTGTTCATGCAGTAAAAGGAATATTATAGATGGGTGATGGGAAAGAAATGAAATGGAGAAATCAATGGGAAAATAAGCTTATATAAGAAAAATGGAGGGAATATGCAATACTATTGATAGAGGCTCTAGAACAGGGGTGTCAAACTCAAGGCCCGCAGGGCTGACCTGAAAATAGCAAAGGACCAGCCCGCAGTGCCTCTGCTAGTGAAAATGGGGCATGGGGGGGCTGTGTGCAGCTCCCGTGTGGCCTGTTTTTGGCCTGGACAGCCTCCTGCACCACTCTTCCAGCCAAAACAGGGTGCTGTAGGAGATGTCCATCCTATCCTCTCTCCTTTCCCCATCCTGGTCTGGCCCGCAAAGGAAAACTATAATGCTGATCTGACCCTTGAAGAAATCCAGTTTGACACTCCTGGACTAGAAGCTCCAGAGCAAGAGAAGGGTTAACATGGACCGAATGTACATACTTAAGAAAGACTAAAAAGAGAAGTTGAGTAATGAAAATGGAGTACAGAGAAATATGAAGGAAAATGTAAGATTATTGAAAACCTGCTATGCAGACTTAGGAATATGTACTAGGCACAAAAAAGAAAGCAGACTGTTAATAAAATGATAGATTTGTCCATAGTTTGAAGTGTTCTTTTACATCAGCAAATATAAAACTGTTTTCAGAATTATTTGAACTCCAAAAGAAAAGATTTCCTGTTTCTCTTCCAGTCATTATTTTTCTTTCTAATCTTATCACTAGAGCAAAATTATGATAATGTTAGAAAATCATTGTTGAGTTAAACACATCTAAGTGAAAATTTTCTTTCATATTATCTAATTTTTATAAATTGTGTATTCATGGACTTCTGATATTTTAATTTGGCAGGCACAACCAGTTGGAGAATGTGACTTTAATATTCGTCTGTCATGTATAGAAAAAGAGATTATACTCCCACGGCATGATAAAATGAAAAATGGTCAAATTGACAAAGCACAAGAACCTTTTAGTGTTCGTAACAAACCATTTTTTGACATCAACATTGCAAAAAAGGTAAAAATATTCTTGATATCTGCTGAATAGTAATTTTCTTAGCACATAATGCTTCAAGCCTTACAAGACTTTCCTAAATGTAAACATATGCTATTTTTTCTCTCTCTCTCTCTCTGTGTACACGTGTATAGAAATAGCTTTCCAATAGATTCCAGCTTCTAATTATGTTTTCTCAGAAAAGTGCAGGACAAAATCAAGCATGCAACCAACTCAAGATTTGATCTCTTAATGAATAACATTGCGAGTTATTTTCTGAGAAAATGTTTCTTTGCTCAAATTTTCAAGGAAAAAGCAAGGGGCCAAGAATAAAGTCACACATGAAGGAGGATATCTAAAATGTCCTTTAGTGAGTACTTAACTGTCAGCAGCTTTGCAAAATTCTTGTCTAGTTTGGAAATAAAAAATAAGTGTTATTTCATAAATAACATGAATAAGTCTCCTTAGTAAAACTTGATCATAGGGCAAGAACCAGTCCTGGAAAGATTGAACACAGGCCTCTTATGTATTAAAGGTATGGTCTCTGCTGACCTAATGACCCTGTTCATCAAGAGGCATGCCATATCAATGTACTGCTTCACTTGCTTTTTGATCTTTGTTTATTTAAAAAAATCCATAGTAGTATGTACTGATTTGCATTTGTTCTTATTTTTTTTGTTTTCACTATTATATACTTAAAAAATGAATTACTGTTCTCTCGATACTTGTAAGTTCATATATAAACATAACTTCTTATTATTATCATTCACTAAATGTCAGTCTAGAAAACTCATCAACACGGGCGCACAGCTCTGCTTGATCATTTCAACTGGTAAAATGCTTGAACGAATAAGAACGCTTTTCAGCCTGAAACTAAACTCATTAGACAAGCAGTAAACCTTTCAGTTAATGAAATCACGAAGTCTTAATACACAAAATTTGAATGTTTTGTGATCTGTAACAAGTATTTCATTTTTTCTCCTTCTGTGTTAATAACAGCTATGTGCCTATGCCAGAGTATCCTTTATATAGTCTATTTGACAATACATTTTAAGTGGTCATTAGATTTCTGGAAAAATGTAGTCCTGTCCTGTAATAGTATATGTTAAACTTAATTAATATATGAGAAACTCTTAATAGCTAATGATTTCTAACACTAAATACATTCAAGTTGTGCCGGCACTAAATTTATTAAGTATATTGAATGGCAAATAGTTACATCATGCAAAGTGCTTTTGTTACATTTTATTTAGTCAGACATACATTATCCAGAATTCTATCCTTTATGCAGTTTTTATTGGAGAGTTCTGAAGGGTCTTCCTCCTTTTTTTTGCTCAGACTTCTGCGAACTTTGAATTTTGCTGATGCAGATGTATTGTTTAGCTAAATAAAACTTGTGTTATCTTCTGAACTTCAGAAACATAACAACTTCAGAGTAAACAACATTGATCAGTGGGATTTTAATACTGAATCCTTTGGTAGAGTCTGTTTAATCAAAGTGCATTGTACAATTGATCTTTCTGTCTTTCTCATGGAAATAGTGCCTGATCCTGAGCCACATAATTTAGTGAGAAAGTTGAATTTTGTGCTCAGATTTAAAGATTGCCATTATAAAATTATTCTTTAACTAGCATTAGTCACTTTCTTATTATTTATTATTTGCAACTGCAGATTTCTATCTTGCTGCACATTTATGAATCCATCTAGGAAGAATATATTTGGTTAGCTTATAAGGCTAACATAAGAAATAGGGTAAGGGACATAGGACTCGAGGAAGCAGCAGTGGCTTGCTTTTCAAGCAAATTGGATCTGCCTTCTGTTCCCACAGTTAATATTTTTTAAAGTTCTGCTCATCTCTAGAAACTGATCACATTTAATATTGCACTGTTTTCCATCCTCTTAGCAGAGTAGGAAGAGTTTTGAAATAATATTTCAGATTTGAAATTAATAATAATTGGTAGAGGATGGATTTTTGCCATTGCAAAAAATGAAAATGTGCTAGGCATTGCACAGAACAAAAAATACATTAGAAGAGACAAGGAGAAATATGTGTGTATTGAACTCATTGACTTCTATAGCTAGAGAAAGGAACTGTTGACATTATCTGGAGCTGTTACTTTGCCAAAATCATAACACCCCCCCCCCCCATTCCTTCCTTTGTTTTATTTTCAGTTTTGTTCTTATTTTCTAGTCCATCATTAAGTCTGAATCACCTGTATCAGCCCTGTATTTTCTGCCAGAATTGATATAGCATTCTTTTCTCTGCCTTTTCCCAGCTCCATCTGTTCATTCTCATTTCCCCCCTATTTGTCTTCTATCTTCTCACTGTTTGTCTCTCCTCCCTATGCCTTTTCTGTTTTGCATTGTCATTTCTACTATCTCCATTTTCTTGGGGAAAAATGCCTACTAATATTCTTTTTTTGGTTGCTTTTATAAATGTGATCACTGTTCTCTTCTTTGCCTTGTTATTTCACTCTTTTGGTTTTTTTCTGCACAGTGTACGAGCTTGTTTCTTAATTTCAAGTCATGCTATGAAACACGATCCTGATTGAATCATGATTAACACTCATCAAGAGTGATCCTTCCAGTTCCAAATCAAAATAAAATATACTAGAACTGAGAGGTTTCCAAGCAGAGGAACTGCACATAGGTGGGTTGTGGTTGTTTTTTTTTTTGGGGGGGGGGTTATTACTGGGATCTGCCCCCACTTCTGCTTCTTCCCTAGTTGCCCTGCAGTTGCTCCTGTCTCTCTCTCACGCTGTTCCTTCATTTCCTTTCTTAACAACTGTGTATACCACTCCTCCATTTGTGAGTTGAACAATAAATTATACAGTCACGATTTACTGACTGCTGGGATTTGCTTTTTGGGAATACTGCAGATAAGGTTGCTATATCTGTCAGTTCTTTGGGCTGAAAATAAGCACTGAGAGTTACTTATATGGTTTCACTGATGAGTATCTGAAGCCAAACAGACACCATCACAGCCCGTTTCTTTCATTTTTGAGGTAACCATTTCAAGAAAAAAACTTTTAAATCTGTTTATGATATCCGAGTAATTCAGTTTAGGCAGCAAGGCAGCAGTGAGTCAATAGTGATCTCAATATCAACTGGGATATTTAAAATATTAAACCAGTGTAACAATCAACCTATGACTAGCTTTTTGATTTGTTTACAATATTCAAATAAGCATTTGGCTTATGTTTTGAATGAGTGACTGAACTAGTTTAATTTGCAGATCAAACCCATGAAGCGCCCCTTGCAAAAAATGTTTCTTTAAGTTTTTAATGATCAACTACTAGAAGAATTGGCACAAATTATGGCAAAACCCTGTATTGCATACCTTCATTTTTCCAAGTCTATTTTGCTTCCATTTTTTGTCCTTTCCACTGTTACGTTAATTCACCATTTATGGCAGTACTGACAAAGCTTGACTGATAATCAAATTTGTTATTAACGTTTTGTGCCATTTAAGTGCAACATGGTAATGAAATCTGTCTTGGAAGGGAAAGGGACTTAACATGGAGTGTCAAAAGAGAACGCTTGAGCCTCAGCTTTGTAGATGACGATTTTCAAGTTGGCTTCATAATTTTAGCCTGCTTTAAAGTCACTGAACGCCATGCATATCTCCTCAGCCTTTAAGGGCTTATTTATTACATTTTAGGGCTTATTACTTATAACATATATGAAGAGCAAGTCATATTCATGTAGGGTACATTTCCAAAGGAGACAAAATGTTATTTTCATGGCTCAGATACTATTTTACAATGTGCTCTCAACCTGTACTGGTTGATGCTATTGCGCAGATTAGCATATTAAATGGCTTTTATCTTAACATTTCAGGATATGATATCTCACTCTCATTTTTCTCATTCATGAAATGAGAAAAGTGGAAAATGTTTACCATTGCTTGTTCTGTCTCTTTGGAAGGTAGAAAATGTAATTTGGGGATGAGGGAAGGAAATAATTATCCCCTGAAAGGGTAATTAGTCTACATATAACAGAAGAAAGGAATATGTGGTGCAGTAATTAGTTACTTGAACTATGGAGAAAAAAAGGGCGAAATAAAAAGCTACTTTTCATATGCTCTAATAACAAAAGAAGATGAGTCAGAGCAAAGCCCATCTAGTTTACTCGTTTGAAAATCTC
This sequence comes from Hydrophis major, assembly GCA_033807585.1. Classification (NCBI taxonomy): domain Eukaryota; kingdom Metazoa; phylum Chordata; class Lepidosauria; order Squamata; family Elapidae; genus Hydrophis; species Hydrophis major. Next base: position 291,529,281 of record CM066328.1, on the reverse strand, counting down.
ACTTCTTTTTTCCAGCGCTCACTATGGCTTGGATTAGGCTGTGTTTCCCTTTGGCAGTCATGCCTGGCTCTCTTTCCCTTTTGAATGCACCCTGAATAACTGTGCTTATATGGCTGCACTAGTCAGCAGTGGGAAAGGGGAGCTTGCTGTTTATCTTGTGGGCTTTAAAGAGTAGCAGCAACACATTCAACAAGAATGAAAACATGCGCCTTTCAAAGAGTAGTTCAATGATATGCTATACCTTTCTCCTAAATATACTGAGGTACCTGTACATACTAATGCACTAATGTGTACATATTGTTGAATTAAGGATTAAAATATTTTTAGTATAGCTTCGAGGTTATTATTTTGAATGCATTAAATATGATGAAGCTAGTTTGCAGTTTTTGTCTGGGTTCAAATATGACTTGTGAATGCAATCCTTATTGTCAAGATTGAAGCTGAGACTGCAGTAGTTTAAACAGCGTTACAAAGAATCCAGGGCTTTTTGTTACTTTAGATTATATTCTGTATTTACTGACAGGAACTAAGGTCCATTGGAATTATTGGGATTTTATATATAAAAGTGAAATAACACTCATGCATCATCACAAAATCTCCAGAACTGTAAAAGCCTACAAACTTGAAATTTGGCACATACGTTCCTCTTGGCTTCTAGGTGCTCACTAAGAAAGGATTTTTCGAAATGACCATCAGAGCATTAGTATTTCTTATATTATCATTAATACGCTCTGATGCTAAGGAGTTCTATTCCCCCTACCCACCTGAAAAGAAGTTTGTTCCAAATGCAAAACACAAGCGGAGAAGAGGAGTTTCAGTTTCAGTTTCACAGCACCAAGCAGCTTTAGTACAGAACAGTTGAGCTAAGCCACACCCAGGCTCCTTGCTGTCTCCTTCTTGCTGACATAGCAAATACTGTTTCATTTTCCTCAACTCTCTCACACACTGACAGGATGTTAGCCAGATGAATACCAATAGATGCCAGTAGGCAGAGGCAGAATTTTTCCTTTATTTTCCTCCCCAAAAATTGAGCCCAACCATATAGTTTCATAGCGAAGCATGGGTATTGAGCTAGTTTTTAAATAGACAAAAGAAGGGTTTTGAAAATATTACAGAAAAAAAAATTATTATTTGGGGAAAAAAAGCCTCTATAATGTTAAATCCACAATTCTATTAACAGGTAATTCTTACTTAACAAACTATTCATTCAGTGACCATTCAAAGTTACAATAATGCTGAACAAATGATAGTTATGGCCAATCCTCAAAGTTGTGACTGTTGCAGTGTTCCCCCATGGTCACATGATCAAAATCTGGACACTTGGCAGTCTGATTGCATTTATGGCTGCAGCATGAGCTTCAGCTTCGTCCGTCCATCCCTCCATCCATCCATCGCCTCTCATCTTTTGCCTTTTGTCCACTTTCTACTCTGCTGCCTACTCCTTCCCCTCTGGCAGAGCTCTGTTTTTTTCTTCCTGCTGTGGATGAGACACATTTGTCTGAGGCAGCTGTTGCCTTGCAGGATGCCCTTATGTAACTACTCCCTGGTTACTTTGGAGAGGCACACTGCAAAGATCCTCCATGGATGGTGAGGACGGTTAGGGTAGGTGGCAGAGTGCAGGGAGGACAAAAGGGCAGAAATGAGAGGCTGGTGTGGGGAGTTGAAGCAGGGACTAGCACAATAGGGGACAAGAAACATGAGGGCCTCACTTAATGATTGCAACTGAGACTACTGGAACTGCTGTTGCTAAGCAGTATGGTTCTGTAATATTTTGCTTAACAACAGCATAGTTTAGCAATGGAGATTCCAATCCTAATTAGGTTTGTTAAGTGAAGACTAACTATATAGTAGGTTTTTGAGGTGTAAACATAGATGCTGGAGTATTCATTGGTGGTGATAAATTGGACATAGAGTATTTTACCTTAGGTTCAAATTTAATGAGCCATAGGCATTACTGCTCTGTTTCCAGTTTTGTGTCTTGAATTTAGGATTAATTGCTGATTGTAAAGTGTAGCACATTGTAATTGCATGGCACTTATAAGATATGGATGATTAGTAATATTGTTTTAAGGCCATGTTATATGAGTATTACTACAAATGAAATAAAGTACATGATGATATGAGTAGCTTTTAAAGTTAGCAATTACTACCAAATACTATGATCCAAATTGCCCTGGACAGCTTTGAAAACATACCATAGTGACCTAGAGCAACTCAGAGTTAGCAGTGCTCTGATTTTTATTCCCTTATGTAACAGATGGCGCTCATCTGTTGAAAGACTGTCAAGCTGTGGGTTAGCAAAACATTAGTAATAAACCTTGTCATATGTTAAACTTGACCTGACATTAATCAGGCTTGGAATGCTACAACTGAATCATGGATAGTAATTAATGAGCTGATGCTATTAGCAAGCAACAGTATCATACTGTTTTTTCTTTTCTTTTTGGAAAAAGAAAACAATTACATCGTTAATTTATAGTTAGTGGTAATAATATCTTTAGAGTTTTGCACAGTGAATTTCCCTCCTCTTGATTAGCTAATCTGATTTATTATATTAAAAATGTAACCAGATAAAGAAATGGTTTTAGAGTGGTGTACAATCTATACAGATGGTTACTTTCACTAGAAGGATTTGCATAGTTTCATCTACCGTGTTTCTCCAACAATACAGCCTCCACCAATAGGAAGCCCCAGCATGATTTATTGGCATAAAATCAGATTAAGCCCCTCCCCCCAAATTAAGGCCCATATTAAACATGCGAAATGGTGGGGGGGGGTTGCCGTTCGGAAGTACTTTGTTGCATGCCCGGATATGGTGCTGCCTGCATTGGTGCAGCACTTCATATCGGGACACCTTCTGCCACCGTTGCTTTCCCTTCTCCCTTGCTGCCGTGGCGTTACAGCGTTTGATGCAGCCACGTGCAGCCAGTCAGGGCTCCTCCCTGCAACCGGAGCCCTGAGGAGACACTTGGCTTCAGGCGCTCCTGTGGCTGCCTTCCCTTTGCCTTCAAAGGTAAAGTGAATTATTTTAAAAACCTCCGCTCATCCCACCAGGGCCGCGGCAGAGCCGTGCGGGCTGGGCAGAGCCAGGAAACACCTGCGGCCTGCTTTCCTGGCTCTGCCCAGCTCGCACAGCTCCGGCGCAGCCCTGATGGGATGAGCGGAGGTTTTTAAAATAATTCACTTTACCTTCAAAGGCAAAGGGAAGGCAGCCACAGGAGCGCCTGAAACCAAGTGTCTCCTCAGGGCTCCGGTTGCAGGGAGGAGCCCTGACTGCCCGCACGTGGGTGCGCCAAATGCCGCGGTGTTACTGTAACGCTGCAGCAGCAAGGGAGAAGGAAAAGCAACGGTGATGGAAGGTCTCCCGAACATCCAAGCTGTCGCCGCCCGCCCACCCGAGGATGCAACGGGGGGAGGAATTAAGTCACCCCTGAAAAGACGGCCTAGCCGGTTTTTCGGGGGTCAAAAAAAAAGTAAGGCCTGGCCTTATTATGTGAGAAACACGGTAATGTGCCAATTGTCCATTTTTCTAGCTTAGAAAGTACTTCAGACAACCACTAATGTCCTAGTCATTTCACTGGGCAATTGTTGTAATTCACTTTACATATGGCTGTTCATGAAGCCCACACAGAAACTTTTAGAATTTAGTGTTGTGGGCAATAACATATATGCCTGTGTGATACCAGTATGCTTCTGAAAGAAATGCAAGGTGCTGGTTATGACCTATAAAACCCTATGTGGCATTGGGTCTGGTTATATGAGGGAAAGCCTATCTCCTGTGGAATCAGCCTAGCTCATTCAGTCTGACAGAGCTGGTCACTCTGGGTCCTTTCAGTTAAACAATGTCATATTTGAGCTATAGAAGCAGATAGACCCCACCCCTTCTCTGTGCTTGTCCTCTGAAATAAGATTCTCTAACATGGCTTCCACTCTGTAGGCATTCTGGAAAGCCTTAAAGACCTTAAGTCAGGGTGCTAGGGGCTCCTGTGAGTGTGATTATAACGATCTTATTTCTTTCTTTTCTTTCTTCATTTTCAAAATTATATTTTGTTTTTATTCTGTTGGTTTTATTGTGTATCACCCAGAATTGAATGATGCCTTTTTTTTAACCTCTATAAAATTAATTGTAATCTTGTTTATTGCTCTCCAGGCAAATATATACATGCATCATATGAGACTGAAGACGACTTTTATATGTATTAAAAAGATTGATTATCCAAACATTACACATGTTTCTGTGCTTTATGTTTCGTGGTAGCTGAATCTAAAATCGACCATTTAAAAAAATATTCCTATTGAAATTGATGAGAATTTATTCACAGCTGTATTAATTTTAAAGGATTTGTCTAAAGTATGAATACGATTGAATTCAGCTCTTAGATTGCGCTAGACATATTTTCACTGTTCCAAACAGTTTTTTTTCTCTTGGGTCTTAATATATACCAATGGTGAAACTCCTATATATTTCCATTTACTCTTATATCTCAGAAAGAGGTCTTGCTTTGCACCCTGTTCTCCACATAGTAATGACCCAAAACAGGTCCTTTTTCCATAGTAGTATAATGATATGCAAAATCACTTTTGATTCCTCCCCACCAGTTAATTTTATCAGGGTAATTAGAGAGTTATGCTTTTATAGTGAAATACATTTTGTAATAAGTTAGCCTGGGCATGAATATCAGAATGTGGCATGTCTGTATATTGAATTCCTGTGCATGCGCGCACACATATACACACATTTATTACATGTTCTTCCTTGTCTGATACAAAATTATTGCAGATATGGTCTTGACTAACTTTTCTCAATATAATTAAAAATGGAATTGGTTTGATTATACTCAGTTTTATTTTTTCATTATAAAAACAATATTTTATTTAAAAATCCTTAGCTCTGGAATAGTAAATTGCATTTGATTATATGCACTAGCAAATGAAAAGTAAAAATAAAACCTGTGAAATTAGCAACACATTACTATTGTCTTCCACAAATGTTTTAATATATTTTGCTCTGTCACATGTTTATTTTGTATTTGCTGATTATATTATCTGTCCCCCATATATATGATATACTTGGCTATCCTATTAATTAGGCTATCCTATTAATTGGCTATCCTATTAATTTTTTTGCAATTATAAGTAGTTCATGTTGCATTATCCAAATTGTACAAAAAAGATCTATTATTATAACAACATTCTCATTCTTGTGTCTGCCATAAATTAATTTAATTAAAATTTATAATTAGCAGTTTTAATATATTTTAACTAGAAGATACTGATTTAAAGTTTGCTTTAATACTATGGCCTGAAGAAGAATGGATATTTGAACCTATGTTTATTCTTTTTAAGCAGTGTGGCGCCTTTCATGTTAATATTTAGGCAGAATAAACAGTAGACCAGTAGACCAAAAGTAGAACAGTAGACCAAAATATTTTTTGTTTGGTTTAAATTTAGAGCAACTTTTTATACATATCTTGATGAATGTATCTTTTCTTTTATGTATACTGAGAGTATTTACACCAAGACAAATTCCTTGTGTGTCCAACCACACTTGGATAGAATAAAGAATTCTATTCTATTCTATTCTATTCTATTCTATTCTATTCTATTCTATTCTATTCTACTCTACTCTACTCTACTCTACTCTACTCTACTCTACTCTACTCTACTCTACTCTACTCTATTCTACTCTACTCTATTCTAAGTACATACTAGTAGATTTTATCTTCTAATATTCTCAAGACTTCCTCATTCATACGTGATAACCCAACTAGTAGAAGAAGTTGATGTTTACCTTAAACAATCTTAAAGGATTTATAACAACTTCAGATATAAATTCATTGGTTTTCATAAGGTAATGAAGAAGGTTAAGAAAAAAAAAGTGTGGAAAAAGTGGTCCTACAAAGACTATTAAAAAAGAAACAAGTCTGCAAAAAGGAGATCTTATTGGCATAATGATGAAGATTATTATAATAATGTATACCTAAAGATACATTATATATCTTAATGAGAGCTAGTTGGTCCAGTAGTTAAGGCTCTGGGCTGGAAACCAGGAGACTTGAGTTTTAGTCTACCTTAGTCATGGAGCCTGCTCTCTCTCTCTCTCTCTCTCCCTCTCAGTCAGACTTAGGCAACAGGTTGGTTGATCAATTTCTGTTGCAACCAAATGGATCAGTACTGGATTGATCTGATAAAAGCAGACTCTACACTAGAAGAACACTAGGAACAACAACAAAAATGTTTATTGTAAAGTGCTTATTAGCCCTCTCATCTGGCAGCGTTTACTTTTGACTCACTATAGTTTAATTCTATGTCTTAACCTGAATAAATGGTGACTGATCTAATCCCATGGTCATGTTTGAGGAATGGGTGGGTCAAGCCTCAGACCCCTAACTCAGTTGGATTATTATTTTTTTCTTTTCTGCACTTGAACTGCTACTAATTTGGATAGAATGAGTAAAACGTAATATGGTCACATGTAAAATGATTTCCATACCCATACTTGAAAGCATTTAAAACGATGCTGACTAGTAATGCTTAGAGGCACCGTTGGTATGAATTAGAAATTAGTGTGGGAGAAGCAAGGATAAAAAATGGGCACAAAAAAGACAAGGACTGTTACATCTCAACTGGCCTCATGTCTTCTGCAATACATACTTCAATTCATGAACATTAAAACGTGTTTATTGTTTCAATCCAGTGCTTATCTCCTAATACCATCTGCTTTTTAAACAATTAATTAATAGACATTAGACGTTAATTCTTTCCAATAAATGCTGTGCATAATCTTGAGGAGAGTTATATGGTATATAAATACCATAACTAAAGAAGCATAGATGTTTAGATATTTTTCTTTTATATGTCAGGGTTGTTTTACTTCTTAATTTCAATAATCATTTGGTGTTTCTTGCAGCTTCTTGAGGGAAATTTTGCAAGAGAAGTCTCTCATGAAGTGGATGGACTAATTTTTCAGCCTGTAGGAGTAAGTTGCATGAATTTGATTGTTACTGTATTAAAATTATGTGATAAAATTTAAAAGTAATCAATTTATGCTGCAGAAGAATGCTTAAATTGGTATCAAAAACATTCTACTTAAAATAGAATGTTTTTGATAGTAACTTTTTTCCTTGTTTCTACAAAAAATAGCATGCCCTGTTAATATGAAATATTTAAGATTACATATTTTATTACCGCTCAGTCTATAAATCATAATTATATTACATATTCTTAAAGGTTTAGAAGATTCAATTGTTTTAGAAAAAATATCTTAGAATACTTTGAAACTCCACAAACTGCCACGTGGCACTTTAAAGATTAACTAATTTGCTTTAATATAAGATATTATCTATCACAATTCATTTCACTAGATGCATGAAATACAATTCTGAGAATGGTATGGAGAAAAAGAGCAAGATCTATGTATTTGTGTATGCATGTACACCTACACATCTACACACAAACACGCACGCACACACACACACACACAAAACACATTCACTAAGACATTCTTCAATTTTGAGAACAAACGCTAAGGCATTCTTCTATAGTGCTTATTAACATACAGTATGTGCTATAGTAAGAACAATTCATTTCTGTTAATTTCTAAGAAATAGTACTGATTACGTACCAAGTGGTACTGACAACTTTTGCACAATACAATTGTCCTTTGTAATGTTCTATATACTTGAGATCAGGAATGACTGGTGGATGGAACATCTCACTAAACAACTCTCTTGGATAGCAGCCAAAGTTACTATGCAACCAATGCCTATATTTACAAAATTGGAAATAACTTTGCAACCAAAGTCAATTAGTACCCATTGTTCTGTACCTGATCCATTTTTCTCTGCTCCCACCAAAGTAGAAAGATTACTTAACCAAGCAATCTCTTCCTTAGCTGCTTTTCTCCACAGCAGCGCAGTGCTGCTCCCAAAGGTTCTAAGTTCTATCTAAGTTTAACAAGCTTACTTCTATGACTTTAATTAGCCTCTGCATCTCTTTCACTCCTTTGAATTATGTTTGCCTCCTAAGGAGCTCCTGCAAGAAGCATTCTGACAGCCAGCATATTGTTTTTGATGTGGTGTTCACCACTATGTGCCTGCTTGCTCTCTTGTAATCCCTTCCTCTCCAATCAGTGTAAATATAACCATTAATTCACTTCTTGCTAATTATTCCAGCATCATAGTGAACATTAAACGGACAGGGAGTGAGGGGAAATAAATGAAAATGAAGTCAAATTGTTTCAGTCTTTTGATTTTCCACTTAGTGATCATGTCGCTTAGTGACTGAGTTGCTGGTCCTAATTATGGTTGCTAAATGAGAACTACCTGTTCTGCATTGAATGATTATATACAAATATTAATTAATGCATTATTTTTTATTCGTGAAAATCCTGCTGCAGATAGAGATGTATAGTATTTTAACAAGAAACAAACATTTGTTAACAAGAAACCTATTAATTTTTTCAATTGTTTTTTCCAAAATATTCAGAAAGCAGACAAGTAATTCTATAGAATTATAATTATAAAAAGAAAAAAGTAATGCGACTTTGCTTCAAATTACAGAATTATCAGAAGGTTTGTTACGCTAAATAATTCATTACTCATATAGATATATGATTTTTTTCTTAAATCATACACTCAATCATAGAATTAATTACAATTCAACAAGCTAATGTCAATTTATTACCTCAAAATATTTGTCACAGTACTAATTTAGTAATCCAAAAGAAACATCCTAGGGCTCTAAGACAGGGGTCTGCAACTTTAAATACTCAAAAGAGCCATATGGACCCTTTTACCACAGAAAAGAAAACACCTGGAGCCACAAACCTGGATGGGTGTGGCTAACTCAATGTCACTCCCTCCCATCCAGTCACATGACCCTCACCCCCAGCTATGTCTATCCAGGTTTTGTGGTGCCTAGTATTTTCTTTTCTCTGGGAAACAGGTATCTCTGTGTGTATGTCTCTCTCTCTTTCTCTCTCTTTCTCTCCCCTCTGTCCCTGTCTCATCTCTCTCTCTTGTCTCATCTCTCTTTTTCTCCCTCTCTCTTTCTCTCATCTCTCTGTCTCATCTCTCTTTCTCCCCACTCTCATCTCTCTTTCTCTCTCTTCCTATCTTATCTCTTTCTACCTCTCATTCTCTGTCTGTCTCTCTTTCTCATCTCCCTCCCTCTTTTTCTCTCCCCCCTTTCTCTCTTCCTCATCTCACTCTCATCTCTCTCTCTTTCTCCCTCTCTCTCATCTCCCTCTCTTTCTCCTCCCTCTCTGTCTCTCTTTTTCTCTCTTTCTCATCTCTTCCTCCCTCCCTCCCTCCCGTGTGTATATGTGTGTGTGTTCCCTCTTGAACCATTTCCCAAAACAGGTGAGGGTTGGGTCGTTGTTTTTTGCTAATGTTGTTCTTTCTTCTTCTTTAGGTGCTTTTTACCATATGATTTAAATCAAGAGTCTTTTAGGTTCCCAGATAAATTAAGCTCTTTTATCCCCCTGCTGTGGCTTCCTGTCAGCTGAACCCACCAGTAGTTTGCCCCCACCCCACCCCACTTACTCCTCACCTGCCCTGAGAAGAGAAGGGCGATGGCAGTGGATGGAGACTCGCTCCATATTCCAGAGCGGAATGAAGCACCCCTCTACTTGCCTCTTCTTCTGCCCTTGTTGGTGTTGTATGCACCTTGGCTGCTTGGGGAGATGCGCAACTTCCTCTGTATCCCAAAACACTGGCTGGACTGGCTGCAGCCGATGCTCCATGTTGTAATGGGCCCCAGGAGGAGGAAGGGACGCCATCTCCCTCATTGTGAAGCACACTAAATTTAAGTGTGCTGCGCAAGGTGCTGCAAGAGCAGTGAGCAGGCCATGGAGACGGTAAGAGGAATATGGGGAGACACGTGACTTTCTCTCTGCCCCGAGACACTGGCTGGGCTGGCTGCAGCTGAGGTTGTTGCTCTTGCCGCCTCCATGGCCTGCTCACTGCTCTTGCAGCACCTTGTGCAACAGAGTTAAATTTAGCACGTTTCACAATGGGGGAGACGGCGTCCCCTCCTCCTCCTGAAGCCCATTACGATGCAGAGCATTGACTGCAGCTGGCCCAGCCAGTGTCTCAGGCAGAGAGTAAGTCGCACGTCTCCCCAAGTGACCCATGTGCTTGCAGCACTAACAAGGGCAGGTAGAAGAGGCAAGTAGAGGGGCCCTTCACTCCCGCTCTGGAATATGGGGTGAGTCTCCATCCACTGCTGTCGCCCTTACCTTCTCAGGCAAGGAGTGAGCTAGAGGGGAGGGTGAGAGGGGTGGGGCTAGCCAGTGGTGGGATTCATCTGACAGAGAGCCACAGGAGAGGGCCCAAAGAGCCACAGGTTGCCAACCCCTGCTAAAAGGGTTACTTTTAGTTGGTATCTCTCCACTTATAAAATACCATTTTATTGGTTACAGGTATGATTTTTGTTGATCTCTCCTTGCACATCTGGCAATTTTCTTCTGTTCCAAAGAGATGGAAACAGATGAGAACCACCTATGATAGCCTATTAGCCATCTTCTGGAGGTGGGGGGGGGGAATCTGAACTGAAGAAAGTTCTGCTAAAAGTGGAGCTGAGGACCAATGTGGAGTGAAGTAGAGTAGATCAGCTTTTTATAATTCCTTTCTAGATAAGGAGATTGCCCACAAGTTCTGCACATAGTTGCAGAACTACTACTCCTCTTCATGAGGAGACAGGAAGATAGTGGTCTCCAGTAGATTTATAGCTCTGGGAGATAAAGGAAAGCCATTCTCATTCAAACAGCAGTCAGTACTCTTGTAAAGGATACTGGCTCCACCTATTTCCTTTTCTATCAATTTCCAAAATCATACCGAAAACCAATCTATCAATATGAAGTGGTTTTTATAAGTAAGGTGATACTAATTAAATATAACCTTTAGAGTCTTAGATTTTTCTTTGGAGCACTATAAAGTCAACTGCTTTTCAGCTATTAGAAATCTTTGATCAACAAGTTTCAGAACTACTTGGTGAGTTTTCTTCAAACCTTAGTGAGAAAAGTTTTAAATATAATTTTAATTTTTTTTCATAAAATAAACAACAAAAGAGCAGTTAGAAGTTGATTTTGAAAAGTTACAAATGGATTAAGGGTTCAGATGGATGTGAAACAAGTTTTTGATACTAATTATAAGAATCTTTCCAAAGAGAAAATGCTGCTGTTTTGAACTCTTAAAACAACTATAATAGACTTTTGAAGACTAGACCCAAAGGGGAACCAGAAGGGACTAAAGATTACAAGTAAAGAACACTTAAAAAATTGACTTACTCATACAGAATGGAGCAAAATTTTATTTATGTATTTTTTTTAGATAATTTATATAGCCACCTACTTGCTCACAGTGATTTTAGGTGGCATACAGACAATAAAAACATAATGTAGAAAAAAATAAAAACAATAGAAGTAAAAAATAATAAAATAAAAAACCCCACCCGCCCTAGGTGACAACACACATTCAAAACAACCATTTAATGGTCTCCATCCTACTCTTAGTTCCCCAGGCCTGGTGGCAAAACCACATCTTCAGGGCCTTGAGACAGAGTGGCAGAATGGGGGCCAGTCTAATTTTGGAAGGGATAATGTTCCAGAGGGAGGAGCCACAACGGAGAAGGCCCCTTTGGGTCCTGCCAGATGTCTGACTTCAGGGGGCGGGACTTGCAACATTCATTGCCTCCCTGCTCTAGTGGGTCGGGTGGATGTGACCAGCAAGAGACGGCCCCTCAGACAATCTGGTCCAAAGCCATGAAGAGTTTTAAAGGTGACAACCAGAACCTTGAATTACATCTGAAAGCAAATTGGCAACCAATGCAGTTCCATAGGAGAGGTGGTATGTTTACACTGTGGTATACATAAAACCATATGGGCCACTGCATTTTGGACCAGCTGGAGCTTTTGGTTGCTTTTCAAGAACAGCCTCATGTAGAGTGCATTGCAATAATCAAGATGTCGTGCCCCCATCAGAGGCTGAATCTGAAGGGGAAGATGAACAGCTGACAGAGAGCAGCAAAGTGGCTCCATTGGCTGTGGAGGAAACTGGGGAAAGGCAAAGTCAGGCTGTGCAGAGCATGGGAGGAGGTGGAACAGGGGAGAGGGGATTCAGATGAAGAGCAAGGCTCACCCCCTCCTAACCCTAGAGCGTGCAGAAAAGAATGCAGAAGAGAGCAATGTGGGTGGCATGGCTTACGAGGAAGAAAAGGGCCTTGATTACCTTCACAAGGTACACCTGGGGATGGAGGAGAGGCAGCTGGGAGGGGCATTTGCCAGGAACAAATGCTGAATTCATCTAGTGTTGAGAATTGTGGCCTGCATTCCTGGCATTCCTCCTTACTATTTGAATTATTGCCGTGCTTCTGTGTGCTTGTCTTGCTGGAATTATTGACGTGCTTCCTTGCTGGAGTGATTGATTGCAGTCATTCTGCTTATAGCGTTTGGACTGGAGTATCTGCAGCCAGAGGCTGCTGCAGGTTTGTGGGAGAGCTTTTCTCCAGGCTGGAGAGTAAACGCAACGTTGGTGCCAATAAAGGGATTCATACCAGTTCTCTGGCTGTGTTTCCTTCGTGCCATGCCCTGGGTCATCACACAAGATTTAAAAATTAATTTTGAAGATACTGAAAGCTATATTTGATCAATGGACCCAGAACTCAATTTTAAGAGTACCTGCTTCTTAAAGACTATGTTTAAAAGATGTTATGGAAGAGGAACACGTTTTTCTGGACAAGACAGATTGATGTGAAAGTATATTTAAAAATGACAAAATCCAAGAATGATTTGAAAAAGGATTCTATATGTCACACAAGAAAAACCAACTGATGTCTTAATTATTAAAAAAGATGTGCATATATGAAACCAAAAATGTGACCTGGATATTTTTTTTATATTGGATTTACCAAAGAGACTTTGAGAAAAAAAGAAAATTTTAGAATATGATTTGAAGGGACTATATTGTTAAAAGTAAAAGGAAGGGTTGGTTTATTTGATTAAGATTAAAATAAATATGTTGTTATCTCTGGTAACAGAGATAAAATGATGATCCTTTATGGATCGATTAATAGATAAGAGTTGGGCTGTGGAAAGAAGAGATCATTTATTGTAATTCAAGAGCAGGTGACATGTTACTAAAATTGTTTATACTTGTGATTTAGAGGGAAATTATTTCTTTGTATATTCCTTTTCTTTTTCTTTAATATATTCTTGTTTCCTTTTCTATTCTTTATATATTTTTTCTTTTCTGCTAAGTTTTTTAATTTTTTGCATTAGTTTTTATTTTTTAATTAATATTTAATAAATACTATATAACAATCATCTTTGTACCTATTCCTTTGATCTGAGCATTCTATCAGCAGAATGATATGTTTCAATTCATAATAGTGTTTTATAATCCAGTGACTGGTTTTGCTTATTGTTTCAAAAATTTCAGTGAGAGACTCAGTAGGATGGAGAGAGATTCTATGCACTGAGGATAATATATAAAATATATACTATATTTTATGCTATGTGTTCAAAATGTAAATGTTTAATAGAAATACATAATTATTTATGAATTCTTTATAAATCTTGGAGTAATATACTGACTTAATACTAGATTTTTAGTTTTAAAGGAACATGATTCTTAAGGTTGTGGATAAATATTCTCATCAAATGTGGGAGTGAGCTTCTTAGTATTTTTTTTAATTCAAATGGATATTCACAAAATATTCTCTACTTTTTAAATTGTATTAGTATGGTCAAGTGATAATGTAAAATGTTTAAGGAAAAATAATTAAATGAATTCCTTGAAAATTTGGTGGGGTAGCTTTTCAGCATATCGTGACCAATTGATCTTTCAACATAAACTGTAAGCAGTCTCAGTGAATTTGATTTATCCCTAGCATAGAGTGAGTGTGGCTTTCTCTAAATTAGTTCTTGGTATGTATAGGACTAGATTAAAATTAAATAAATTCTGTTGAGCATCCAAGACCAGTGTTTATCCATAACTTTCTCATATAGGCTAATTTTTTTTTATCTTTGATCATTCCATTTTAGTAACAAAAGTTACTAAAGTATAAATTAACTAATGGAAAGTATAAATTAACTAATGGAAAGTATAAATTAACTAATGCTGTAAAAAACAGACAGCTTAGTTTTTTAATGCATCTTCTTGTTCTACATCACAGATGAAACTAGAAAATGGCTTTAAACTTTTAAAATAAAATTATTCATTCTCAGGGGAAATAAAATTATGATCAGATAAAGGTATAAGACTATCTTTATGCTACCAATATGTACAATATCTTTAAATTTTGGTGCACTGGAATCCATAATGATCTATTATTTTTATATGCCATTCTTGTTGCAATAGGTGTCATTCCTCACCTATTGTAGAAATACACTTCAGATCATGCTGGTTAATACTCTGTTAAATAGTTTCAAATACTATGTTTTGTATTGTACCATAGAAGCAATTTTCTCTAAACCACTTCGTAGGGTATAATTGCTGAACAATATTTCTTGGTGCTTTATGTTTTTTAAAGAAAATCTGTTATGTGAACCCGCACAAGAATTTTCAATAAAGCTAATTGAAACTCTGCATGCAAGCTAAGACTTGGCTCTGCTCACCATAATTAAAAATAGATTTCCTAGTACCAGAATAATTTAATATAGATATCATGGTAATATTGCCTGCCTGCAATCAGTAGCACTGGTGCTCTATTCCCAACAAACATGTCTATGAAAATCTTGAAGAAAAAAAGAAGGTAATCAAATGCCTACATTGCAAATGAGACTGTTCAAATTTTTGCGTTGTAAGCATAAATGGACAATCATAAATATCCCAATGGATTTATAAATTTATTGCTAATTAGATTGGATAAGCAATTATAGCACATAAATAAATAAATACACAAAATCCTATCTTTGCTATTAGTTAAATAATTGTTAATTACAAATAAAACATCAAGAATGATTGCATTCATCAAAAAGTTCTACTTTTTAAAAAAGAATGATACCTGTAAAAGCGTTATATTACTGCTTCTCAGCCTATCTTGAAAACGTGACATTTTAATATAGTTTTAAATTATTGTTTGATGTACTTACAACCTGCTTAAAGATTTTATTTTTTATCCAAAAAACTCAAAGGTGCTTTATTAGCATTGTCTTGTTGTGAAAAAGTAAATCTACAAATGTCATTCATTTCCAAGAAAAATGCTACTCTGTACTTAAAAACTGCTTCTAATTAAGTAATACATTTTTACTTTTTGCTTTATAACTGTCTCGGTAAGTGGAGCACTCAGCCATAAATGGCTATTTGCTTATGGGTTTGAAAATCTTACTCTTTTTCTAGAAGAGTTTGAGCTTCAGTGGGTAGTTCCAGGGGGAAAAAAATAATGAATTGAAGATGGTTCTGCTAAAAGCAGACTTAATGAATATGGCAGAAAGAAGGGCTGAAGAGCAGACTGGCCCTTTGTAATTCTGACAAGGAGAGGACTTGAGATCACTCACAAATGCTCTAGATAGTTGCTCCTCATGACTCCACAAAATAGCAGTCTCCAGTCAATTTAGAATTCTGGTTGACAAGAGAACAGCCATCTTGCTCAAACTGTGTAAGCTTCTTCAAAAGAACACTGGATTCATGTACTTCTTTTTCTAAATACTAACACTTATGAAAATTGATTGTTAACTGCTTTTCAGTTTTTACAAACTTTTGGATTGACCAGTTTCATAAAGCACCTGATAAGATTTTTTCAATTCTTAGTGAGAAATGTTTAAAATATAATCATATTTTTTTATGAAATAAAAAACAAAAGAGCAATTAGAATGTTGATTTTGGAAAGAGACTAATGGTGCATTTGAAATAAAATTGTGACATTAATTATAAGAAAAACCATAATAGACTTAGAAAGTTGTACCCTAAAGGGAACCAGAAAGAACTAAAGATTACAAGTAAAGAAGAACACTTAAAAATTTGACATTCATACAGAATGGAGCAAAATACTTTAATTTTGGAGACACTGAAGGATATATTTGAACAGTGGAACCAGAAGTCATTTTTAAGAGTGCCTGCCTCTGTAGAAAGACTATATTTAATAGATCTTATGGAAGAGGAACAAATTTTCTGGACAAAACAGATTGATGTGAAGGTGGATTTAAAAATGACAGAATACAAGAATAATTTGGAAACAGCTTCTATACAACACACAAGAGAAACCAATTGATGTCTTAATAATTAAAAGGATGTGCAAATAATAAACCAAAAGAGTGACCTGGATAGCTTTTTTATATTGGATTTATAATAGGGATTTTGAAGGATTTTATGAGAAAGGACAAAGGAAAAAATGAAAATAAATGAATTTTTAGAACATGATTTGAAGGGACTAAGGAACTATATTATTAAAAGTAAAAGGAAGTGTTGGTTTATTTGAGCATCATTAAATAAAAACATTATCTTTGATAATCTTGCTGATACCAGGCAGGACTGAAATGATGACCCCTCATGAATTTGTTTATAGATAAGAGATGGGATATGGAAAGAAGAAATTATTTGTTGTAATTTAAGAGTGGGTGACAAGCTACTAAAATTTTTTATTGTAATGAAAGGTGAATAATTTCTTTATATATTTCTTTCATGTTGTTTCATTTTTACTTTTTGATTTTTCTATTTTTTCTGCACTTTTTATTTTTCTTTTTATAATGTAACATGTTAGTTTGTATTCATTTTATCTTTTTAACTGTATTTTTAGTAAAATTACTATAAAAAGAGTTTGACCTGTAGCCACAGTATATGAAATCAAATTCACCATGTTTTCTTGATATGTAGCAAAACTGAAATGCTAATGCAGCACAGTAGACCAATTGGCTCCTCCTCCTTTCTACATGTGTGGATGCCTATCTTAATCTCTGGCCTTTATTTCACAATTGTGATATGTACATGTAAATTTTAGAAACTGTAAATATTGCTTGAAGTGCAATGCAGGCATTACTATAGAGTGTGCTAACTGCAGAAAATGCTTTCAGAAAACATATGTACAACTTTGAAACCACACCCCTTAATCCTAATAGAATAGAATAGAATAGAATAGAATAGAATAGAATAGAATAGAATAGAATAGAATAGAATACTATATTGGCCAAGTGTGATTGGACACACGAGGAATTTGTCTTGGTGTAAATACTCTCGGTATACATAAAGAAAAGGTACATTTGTTAAGAATCAAGAATCATAATGTACAACACTTAATGATAGTCATAGAGTACAATCAACAATCAAATCATACTAGGAAACAGTCAATATAAATCGTAAGGATACAAGCAAGGGTAGAACATTGCTTGTATGCTGATGTCATGTTACAAAGAACACAGCAAATTCTCAGTGGTTTGAGGTATTGGATGACATTGAGCAATTTTGTACAGTTGCTTCCCTCCTCCTCAATACTTGGTATCAGAATCTCAGAAGAATATCAATAATTGTCAAATTCTGTATTTTTAAGTTGCCTATTTCTATGTGCCCAAATTTTAAAAAGTTTGAGATACCTCTTGGGAGTGATTAATGTTATTTCCTGCAATTTTCACTTTGGGTTAAGCATTCTTCCACTATTGTGTAAGTCTTTGCTCTCAAGGAACATCTTATCACCCTAAGTGAGACATTAATAACATTACAGAAATAACATTATTCTCTCAGCTGACACTGCTTTGATTAATAGACAGCCAATTTATCATCTGTAGTATGTAAAGTTGTAACCTTTTTTTTTTTTTTTACATGTTATCAGTGTACTTATGCAGGTGGGAAACACTATTTCAGTAAATGAGTACTGAGAATAAAGCAAAGGTGCTGTTTGGGCCATCCCCATGGAAATCTGAACATATCATAACAGGCCCTTGGCATTTAAAAAAAACATGGAGAAGGCAAGCAACAATGATGGATCTCTTCAATCCCAATTTGAGATCAAAACTAAATCTCAGGGCATCAATATAAAATATGGCTACACATAAGTCATCTTCAGGGTCAACACTCTCATGACTTCTGCAGCCACAAAATAACAGTCCATAGTGCTTAAAGCAGAGAGGTATTCAGAATAAAGGTAATTTAAGTTATAATATGTGGCTTTTCTTTTTCTTGTTCAGAATGATTGGCTATCAAGTGATTGCTTTAGTGTATTTTCCCACTCAGTGTCTCAGAGCAGACATATTGTAGTAGGATTGTTTTTCTCTCTTTCTTCAGCAACTAACTTTTATATTGTGTAAGTTTATAATCTGGAAAGAACTAATAGTTCTCAGAGATACTGTGGCCTCTTAATTGTGATTGAGAATATGCAAATGGTATTTTAACATTTGGAGGAACCATGTGCTATTTCTTTGTGGAGAGTAAGAAGAACATACGTTTTTCTGGGAGCTTACTCTGCCAACAGTCTAGCTTGGTCATCAGAGAACCAAAG
This sequence comes from Hydrophis major, assembly GCA_033807585.1. Lineage (NCBI taxonomy): Eukaryota > Metazoa > Chordata > Lepidosauria > Squamata > Elapidae > Hydrophis > Hydrophis major. Next base: position 291,510,852 of record CM066328.1, on the reverse strand, counting down.
ATTATTTTCTTTTCTTGCTGACAGTTTAATCAGAATATGGAGAGAAGAAAAAGATTTGTTATTCTGGACCTACTTCTTATCAACAGGAAAGAATTGGTTGCACTGAAGGTGTTTGATATTTTAGTGCATCTTTGGATTTATGATCTATAAGGGGGGAAGGAGGAACTGGGAAAAGACAGACCTGTATACTGTCAATCAGAAGATCAAATTTTGTTTGACTCTGAATGAAGGTAAGTCAAATCCAGTGATTTGAAATCCTGAAAGTATGGGAAATCCTAGAAAGATTGAATTGTTTACATTTGTAAACAATTCCTGTAAGAAAGAAAAATGGGAGGAACTAGAAGACGTCAGTATGCATATGCTGTATATAGAATTTCTTAAAATGTTATTGAGCAGTGATGGCGAACCTTTTCGGCGTTGAGTGCCCAAACCAGAATGTGTGCGTGCATGCGCTTGCGCCAGAGTGTTGGAAACTAAAGACTGGCTGCCTGGTGCACATGCAGGTGCTAGCCAGCTGGTCTTTGCACATGCCAGAGCACTGGAAATCCAAAGACCAGCTGGCCAGTGCATGCATGTGCATCGGCCAGCTGGTCTTTGGGTTTCTGGCACTCTGGCTTGTGCAAAGACCAGCTGGCTAGCACGCATACGCGTGCCAGAAACCAGAAGAGCAGCTGGCAACAGTGCGTGTGCCCACAGGGCTCTTGAGTGCCACCTCTGGCACGTGTACCATAGGTTCTCCATCATGGCTATAGAACAAAAGTATATGGGAGACTAAAGTATACAGTAGGCAAAAATAAAGACATATAACGAAGAATGCAAAGTAGTCTCTAAAAACTATAGAAACTGTCAAAGAGGCTAAAGCTTAAAATTGACTGATTTTTGTGAGACATATTAGAACTCCCCCCCCCCAAGATTCTTTGCATACTTTAGAAACAAAAGGAAAAACAAAGAGGGTATCCATTGCAATAAGAAGGAAGTTCTAACTCCTATATTCTTCTTCCTTAAGAATTAAAATCAAGGAATAATTAGTTATTATTATCTCTTGGGGAAAGGAGGTGTACTAGTTCTGCTCACAACCAAGAAAGCAAGATTCCCACAGATTCAGATTAGGGAGTTGTTTTGCAAGAAAAAGGGATTAAATTATTGAATCTTGGTAATTGGATATGCATATCTTGGTCCTCATTTGTCCATGAGTGTGTTAAAGAATATCTATGTGGCCCTTTTTTCTGACTGATGCTAATTATTTATTTGATATTATAGAAATATCTGTTTTTCTGTAATATTTTGAAAATGTCCATTTTAATTCTTAGACTCAGAGAATTCCATCATCGAATGTTAGCTTAGAATAGCTGAGGCGATGGTAAGTGAGAACTTGGCTAATTTAAATTAATTCAGGTCTCCAGGGCCAAATGGTTACATCACAGAACAGTTTTCAGTAATTTTTGAGAACCCCCTGAAGGACTGGAAAAATCCCAGAATATTGGAAGAGAAGGTTCCTGCTTTCAGAGAGGAAGGAGGTTCCAGTTAATTAGCATTGTATCACGAGCATTAGATTGACTTTTTTTCAGTAAACAGGAGCCAGTATAGTTACTACAGATATGTTGCACCAGACTAATTATATATCTTTGATGCAGTTATTAGTTTAGTAGGTAAGGGGAATGCCTTAGATGTAGTATATCACAGCCCATTCAAATCCTTCATCAAAGTCTGTGGTAATATTTTCCTCAATAAAATGATAAGAAATGGGCTAGATTATGTTATTCTGGATGGATTCAGTTGGCTGAATAACTACCCAAAGGATACTCAATAAAGGCAAAGGATACTCAATAAAGGCTGCATGAAGGGAAGGATCTACAGGAGTGTTACAAGGCTCTTAGAAATAAATTATTTTTATAGCAGCTTTAACATACATATGATAAAAAGAAAAAAGAAAAATTTATCTAATTCTTTCGGCTTATATAATCAGAAGCAAATATTTTTAACTTCATTGGTAGTCATGTCTCTCTGTGCCTCCTTTCTTCCTCTAAAAATTAAACTAATTACTTGTGAAATTGGCTACTTGTCATGCCAAGGTAGCTGACTGCCCTTTTGTAAGGAGCATGGTGTATGTTTTCTACAACAGTTTTGACCCTTACAGCTGCATTTTCTGGCCATGAATAGATATCAATTAAAAATACTTTCCATAGCAAATTTTCCCAGAAATGTTTTTCTAAATCACTTTTATGTTATCTTAACTACGGTACCCATTTTCTTGTTGGATAGTCTTGAATTACACTTTTTAAAGGCTAGACATTCTTGGTTTAAGTAAGTGAGCAATCACAGACATAAACAAAAAACTTCTACAATGTTGTCAGGTATCATACGTTTCATATTCTGAAGTGTATGTGTGTGGGAAATGCCTACAAAATTCAAAAAACAAATCAAGTCTGCAAGTGGTTTCTTTACTGACAAATAAAGAGTGACATGGTGACTCTGTTCACCCACCCCCAATATTAGCCATACATACATACCCGCAACCCACATAGAACAATATGGAAATATAGCTTTTGTCATTGTACTCATTTTGAAAAAAAGGTGACATGCAAGCAGAGTAAAATATTGTATATCTCTCATAGACTTTTAAAGGTCACTCTTGACACCTGCCACAGTGAAAATTAATGTGGTACACATAATATTCCAGAAAATAAGAGGTCTTGGCATGCATGGGTTCAAGTTGCCTAATAATATATTCTCCAGAAACCATGAACAATTAGTCTTATTTGAATATTCTATATAGATGGGAATGATAATTTAGTAAAATCCAGGCATGTTTAGCAGCTAGCATGTTTAAAAAACATGCAGGTATCTGGGTAAGTAGCATAATTTGAATGTCAATATCTATTTGACCCCAAAAGTATTATTATTTACATGTTTATTGTTGAAAGGTCAAACCTGGTTGGAACACTTGGGAAAAAGGCTGAGAAGATTTTCTGTAGGTCAAAGAATGCAGACCTTCAGCTGACACTTAAATAATCCTTTTGTCTTTTCATAGCCTGTAGGTAGGAAGTAAGCTACTTATCATCTAGCGATTTTGTCCTAAAATACCACAAATTCCTAAATAGTAATCCCAAATATATGTGAGCGCTGTCTACAAAGATCACCCAAACACATTTTAAATAGCCCAATAAAACCTATCCATATCAGTTTCTGCTTTCCAACAGTATGGCATGTTACAGCAACACTAATTTTGTACTCTTGCTAGGAGACGCAACCTTGTTAACATGCAATCATTTGGAGATTATTCCAAGGTCATGTATAAGAAGTGGGGATACAGGGGATACTCCTATTATCTATTAATAAAATGGTAAATAAACTAAAATTTGTTGAACAGTGTTAAAGAGAGAAAATACTGTATAGGTTATAGAAACAATATAATATCAATGGATTTTTGTAAACTGCCAATTTCTTTGTTCATGTGCATTGTTTTATGGTGGCTGCTTATACAATGCCTGAGCATGGGAGAAAGTAACGTGAATAATAATGGATGTACCATGCATCAGGCTCTGTAATAGACATTTTATCACCTAATGAAATTTTGAAGTCAAAATCCATGAGCAAAATCATTGGTATTATGCTTGATTTGGAGGTGACATGTATTACAGGAATTTAATTTGTTGTGGTATTAATATTGTTTTTGCACCTGTGCAATTGGAAAAATGAATTACATGAATCTGATGCATCCCGTTTCTCTTATCTATACTGCACACGGGATTAAGGCTTACCTACTTATGTCATTTATTATCTATTTTGAGAATACTGTGTAAAATATCCTCATTGAGTATTGTAGTCCACCCTTTTTTAAGTTTAAGATAAAATTAAAAGTTACTTGCAATTAAATCTGCAACATCCTATGAGATCTTAACTTTTAAATTACATGTTATTAAATTGAATTGCTTTGTCAGTAATTAAATGACTGACAGAACTGAGAGCCAATTTATTATGTATAGCTTAGACTAAAATAAACCAACTTTTATCTCTGTGGGAAACTGTAATTGTATGTTTTACCATATGTTTAAATAATATATAATCTTCAAACTTTATTTAAAGTATAGTCTCAGTTGCAATGAATCTGTGTGTCTGTCTATCAGTGCCTGCAAGCAAGCATTTAATTACAGTACAGGATTTCATCATAAAAACCACAGCAAATTTGGATTCTTTATTACTTCCTGTAATTTTATGTTAAAATATTTAAACTACACTTGGACAATTATTTCAGGAATTCTTACTCAAGATGTAAAAATTCTAAAAATGAAATTAGACCAGCTTTGTTACATGGTTCATACTAATTGCCAAGTTCCCCATACTGTGGTAAACCATGCTTAATGCATTCCTTTTCCTAGCTGCCTTTAAGAATTTTTGTTCTTGGGGGGAAAAAATCCATGTTTATCAAACATGGCTTCAGAAGCCTGATCAGCCTATTTGAACTAGTGGATGAAGTTATAAAAAAAATCAGATAGCTTTGTTTCTCAAGGTGTTGAAAATTCTTTTAAAATAGAAGCTATCTGTATTCAGCATTCTTTAAAAAAATGTGTAGCCAATCCAAAAGTTGCACCTGAAAGCTGATATGCCGTGTAAAACTTTGGAACAGTTTACATAATTTATCCTATTTTGGAATTGTTATTCTCATGATTCTTGCTTTGTTTGTCATGAGAGAAGTCTGCCTTTGAAACTTTTATTTAAACTTATTTAAAATCAGATTTAATTACCTTTGTGCTTTTAAGATCTTACTTGGTACCACAGCTCTACCACAGCATATTCGATTAGTTATGATACCTGCAAATTAGTTTTAAAATGAAAAGAAACCCCCAAAGGTTTGATTATCAAGAGATCGAATTACATTCTGAGAATTATAGTCAGTGGAATAGATATATGCTGGAAGTAGAAATGTAGCAAATGTGGCTTCTCTACATAAACTGAATGGACGGTATATCTAAGCCGCTCGGTGTTGTCTTGCACTGAGAAATAAGCACATAGGTTTGATAAATAAATAATAAAATAAGCTTCATTAGATTGAAACTTGAGGATTTTTTGGACACATCCAAAACAATTTACAATTTTATAGTTTATTTTTGAGGTATTTAAATTTTGACTGAAGATTGCATTTGAGGTTACTGATTGTATCTTGCAGTTGCTAGATACATTGAATATTGTAAAATAATGATAATATTAGACTCCTAAGATGAGGTTATAGTTGCTCACTATTGTGGCTAAGTGCTGTTCCAAGAGTGCTGTTGCCATGGAGAGAGCTTTGGTTTCCATGACATTTGCTTACAAATATTAGAAGACCTTGAACCACAGGAAAAGTTTTGTCCTCTGTTATACATTTTGGATGCTAAAATATATCTTGTCATGATATGTTTATGTAGGAGCTTATGTATCAACACAGTTCCATCCAGTTTAACCCTCCATCTTTTCAATGGAGTTTGTATATGGCCGTGATGGTGAACCTATGACATGCATGCCGGAAGTGGCATGCAGAAGCCACTTCTGCTGGCACGTGAGAGGTCACTCAGAAGAGCCCCACTGCGCATGCATGCGCATACGTGGGGGGAGATGTATGCGTGGGAGATGTGCACATGCACAGATACATGCAGCGGGGGAGTCTCACTTTTGGCACACAACATGGAAAAGGTTAGCCATCACTGCTATATGGCATTGTGACACAATTAATATATTAAGAGCTGTTGAAACAAAAAAAATAACAATTTGATGTAGTATAACCAACATACATTTATGTAAATGTACTAGTCATTTTCAGTCTAATTACTGAACAGTAATTATGATGAATGGAATAGCAATCTGTTGGCATCTTTTGTAATTCTGCAGAAATTATTCTAATTGCCATTTCTGATGTGTTTCTTAATTCTTTATACCTCACATTACAAATAATCCTACTTTACCAAGTTGCTTTCCTTTCCATGTTTTTTTTTTTTAAATTTACCACTCCAGAAGGGAAAAGAAGTCACAGTTGCACTTGAGTTGCTTCTTTTAAACTTTGTTTTATAGAATGAATTCATATACCTGGGATTATCTAAATCACACAATTGTCCCTTTGGTTGAAGTCATAGTACATTTTTAGGTTCAGCCACTGACTTGATCCCACAATTTCATTTTAGCCAATCCATTCCTCTTAGATATCTAATAATTAATTTTAAATGAACCATGCAGACTTTCCATTAAACTTCAGTTCTATTTATAAATATTATTGGTGTAAGTTATTATTGCTAGAGACATTGAAATATCTGACACATCCATCTCTCTGTTTCTCTGTCTCTGTCTCTCTCGCTGTTTTCTCCCAGTTTTATCAACATTAGTCCCGTTTGTTCCATTTTGGAAGAACTATCCTGCTGACAAAATATTTGCATTATTTATATAATTTCAACATTTTAATGTGCTGGAAAGGATAAAGACTTTTTATGATGGGTGTACTTCAAAATTAAAGCAGGATTTTATCACTTAAAATGAACCAATGTTTCTTTATTGCTGGCTACTGGGTAATATATGTTTTTTTACTTTAAAGTTTGAGAACTATATCTTTCTGGCTTTGTAAAGTTCATATAGGACTGTTTTTCTGGGATATCATATTCAGATGCAGAATATTCTTAAGATTACAGCCCTTTCTTTTTGTTTCCATGGTATACTGAAACTATTTTATCCTTATAATGAGGCAGCATTAAACAAACTGCCTAACCATCAAATTTTATATATTAGTACAGAAATAAAGGTATTCTGCAAATCCAAAATTTAAAATTTTAACATGTTTCAATGTATTACTCATCTTTCTAAATCTTTTGAAATTTGATAACTTGGCAGAAATATTAAATATCATATTCTTTTCTCCAATTAACTATTGAAATGTATTCTTGCAGAATTAAGCACAGTTAAATTTAGCAGTAGCAATTTTAATCTAGATATATTATGAGGATATGCACTTAATATAATTAAAACTCATCAAATACATTAGGGTATACATTTTGAGAGAAAAAAATCTATGTTGCATTATGATGTTCTTTGAATCCAAATCATAGAATAATTTATTCATTTGAATGAAGCCATCCTGGAAAAAGGTCTAGATGTTTTGTAACTTATTATTTCAACTTTGTACAGTGTTTTGAGCTTTTCATTTGAGAGATTGTTATTTCCAGATGTGTATACATTCAGGGCGGAGTAAATAATCACTTTATAAATATTCTCAGTGAAAGAAATATAATAACAGTCATTATAATGATCATCTCAAAAGCTTAGTGCAAATGTGATATTATAGGATCATGGCTGTCTGTTGCCATATTCATTTGTAAGTCATCATAGACCATAGATAAAGAAAAAAGACAGAAAAAATTATAATTGTACTTTTTAAGTAGTAATAATAATTATAGAATATGAACACCTTTCTAACACAACAGGGGTCAACATAATGAATAGATCAAACTTGGTAAGGAATAAAGTATTACAAAATATATTGATGTTCTGTACAGAGATTGGTGAGAGAACCTTGTTCTGTGTCAAGGTTACAGGCACACACGTGGGGTTTCTAAGGAGCTAAAGTATTTATTACAGTTTAAGCATAAAAGTGCAGACAGGATCACAATTCAAATATCCAGCAGAGCTTGCCTGAAGAGTACTGATTCCAGTCCAAGATAGTCCTAATATATTCCAAGAATCAGAGAATGCCAAATCAGATAGTCAGCCAGTCCACGAATCAAGAAGTAGGAACAAGTATCACAAGTTGGAATACTGAACAGTTGTTTCCAACAAAGACAGCTATTTAAATCAGTCTGCATTCTCATGCCTTACTCTTTGCCTAGTGAGGAGCCTCATTGAGGAATATTGCTCTGTTTACTGTCTAGATTTGGGGCTTGTGCCTCACTGCTGTAGCAGTACAGGAGATGTCTGTGGGATGATCAGCCTCAAATCAGTCCTGGTTTAATAATTCTGGAGGCTGACAATCTGACTTGGAACAATTGTAGAAGAGAGAAATGAAAAAGAAAAAAAACCCCTGGGTTTAGCTGGTTGTGGAACAAACCTGTTAATTCGTAATGGACATAGTTGCAGCTATGGACTCTTGTGACCTTCTTAGATGTTTTGATGCGCTGATCTATAATGCCTGATTGTGACAGGCAAGAAAACTTGCTAGTAAAGTGGTTTAAGGAAATCACAGTATGATTTTTTTTTTAAAAAAAAGACTAATGTTGTGAACTCAACCTTGAGTCCTTATGCATAATCCTGATCACTGAGGGCAAGCTTTGTATCAAATTGTAGCAAAGTAAATGCCCTTCCATGTGGGGCATGAAAGATATGATATATGTATCTAGTTGTGTAAACTGGAGCATATACGAGCTCGTGGTAATGCAGATATAATTTTTTAAAAAAATCTAGGTATCCCACTTGAATTAAGCTTTGCCAGAGTTTGATCAAGTCCTACAGAGTATTTGGTTGAGGGAAAAGAGTATAGCCCACAAATGGGCTGGGTTTTTTTTTTTTTAGGAGGAGGAGTAACTAACCAGGAATGTCATGTTTGAGAGAACCAATACAAACTACTATGGTAGCTTTTCTGGCTTCTCTAATAATAATGTTCTTTATATATGGCTAGCAAAGCTGGGGACTGGAACAATTGGGACATTATAACTTGTAAACTACTTAACTTGGTTTGTTCTTTACCAGCTTAGTTGTTTCAGTGTCCCTGAATTCTACTTTGAGATGCCAGACTGGGTTTTTTCCTGCTCTGGCATTTCAATTTTAGTGATCTCTAACAGGGCATGTAAAGCCCAATATTTTGTCCAGCAATTTTAATTGCTGCCATAGGCCTTGGGATTATGGGCAGTGCCCTTTTGAATGTTCCATGATTAGGGCAATTAGAAAATCAGTTTTTCTGCATTTATCTTCATCTCAAATTTACATCTTGCTATGCGTCATTATGGTGTCATTTGGCATATATTAAATAAGGGTAGGCAACCTGTGACCTGCCTTGATCTGGTTTTGTGTTCCCATATATTGCCAAAATTCAATAGCAAAATTGTCCTTTTTTGTGGTGCAATTTTTGCACTTAGAATCAGAAGAAAGTAATATTTAGCAGAAATAAAAGTTGATAACCTTTGTAGCTGCTTCCTTCTAAATCTAATTTTTTTTTTCTAATTTTTTAGTGTGGTGTGAAATATCAAAGAAACAATGGTTTTAATTATAAATGTCTAAATCTGTAGATAAAATGTGGTCATGTTTCTTCTTTGCTTAGTAGAATAGAGTATCATGAAAAGGATTAGCTGCTTTATGAAATAAGATGTTTAATGAGGCTTGAAGTCTGAGTAATAAATGCTGGTGCATGAGAAATAGACATTTATACTCTGTAATTATAAATACAATATACAATAAAACATGTTGATCTGACAGTTTTTCTTAAAGACTCTGAAGAATTATTGAAGTATCGCAAGTATTTCTGCAACCAAGTTATAATTCAAGTGTCTCTCCTTGTGTAGCGAAAATGGTAGTACCCATTCAAAAGAGGAGGGTGATATGAGTGGGGGAATAGGAAGAGTGAAGGTCAGCCAATCCAGAATTTTGTTGGCAATTCAGATGAAGCATTGCCATTTGTAATTTATCCAAGGCACATGAATTGGATGGGCCAAGGTGGCAAAATGAAGGCTTGAAGTTAATGTTTAATCCAGATATTGAAAACCCATTGGACTATTTACAAAAATGCTAGATTAGTGTAACTGTGTCCAGTTGTCTGATTTTTTTTGCTAAAGCAAATTTCTATCCTGAAACTACAGAGAAATTTACGGAAGAAATGATAATTAATTCATTCATCTCAATGCTCCAGTGCATTAACATATTATAATCTTTTGACTAACAAAACCATTAGAAGCAAAAACAATTAAGAAAATAAAAAAAGATCCCCTATACCAAAGTTTATAACATATGAAATTATAGTTTATGAAATTATTGATATCTATGTCAATAAACAGTAGCATTGTTTAAATTATGACTTTTTCATATCTGAATTCTTATCCCCATCCTAAAATAGATAGAATAGGATAGAAGTTATATGACCTAAGGCTATCTGAAAGACCTGTGAACAGCCACCCGAAACTTTCAGCAGTTGTTACCTAATTGTAATTTTATTGTGACAAAAGAAGAAATTTATAGATTGCATGACTGGAAAGTAAACTTTTTTTTCCTTTTTAACTGTAGCTATTTAGTCCAACTGCTAAATTTCCAAATTCCAATATGATATCCCAGTTATGGAATTTTGTTTCCTCTCTAAGGAAATATTTCAGGGGTATAAAGCTTTAATATGCTTTATCATAGATGGAGATTTATGAGAAACGCATTCCAGAAGTCAGAGAGTTTTGTCATCGCTGGAGGTAAGTGGCTGCCCACTAAATCGGTACTTCTGTAGGCCTACATTTGAAAATAATAATAACATTACAAGCCATTTTTGTTGATCTTCTTATGCCAGATTTTTGGAACCCAGCTTCAGATTTACCCTAATGCGAAAGAGAAAACTTGGTGAGAAAGTATTTTTTTCAAGCAAGTTAGCTGTTTGTTCTTGATATGATATGTGACTTTAGGATATTTTGCAGGAAATAGCAGTGAAGCTTGATGTTTTAGGGTCTAAAAGAAAATGTTTATGTAATACCTGTAGATTTTCATGGTGATTTCTGTTCATTATGGGTTTTTCCTATGTTTGCACAGGCATTGCTTGAACATTCTAGAATTGAGCTCTCTTTGAGGGGGAAGTTTCTAGAGAGCACATTCCACATTTTCTCTCAGCTATGTGACAATAATGTCTTTGGGAACATATTCTTTTTTCCTTCATGAGTTAATGTCTGTATTGAACATTTTGGTATGTTGTATCACACTATTAAAGCGTCATATTACTCAAGCAAGGACATTAAGATATATTATCTTGGCCTAGAACTCTATTGTGGCAAGAGGCTCCTCGGTCTCAGATAGTTCCACTGTCAAATTGTTCTTATAGTTAGGGTTTGTTTTTTTTCCTAACCTTCAGTGAGAATCTATTTTCCTGTATCTGAAGTTCATTATTTTTCTTCTGTTCTGTAAGATGACAAGAACAAGGGTGAGCTTCTTTTCATTGATATCCTTTTGTTTACCTCCATTCAATCTTTTCAAGGTGAAGCATTCTCAATCCTTTCAATCTGTACAGAGCACTTGATTGCTGATCTTCCAATCATCTTATTTGTCCTTTTCTGAATCTTTATTTTGCTTGTATAGTTGGTATTTGCAGAGAAGAAAATTCTAGCAAAAAAATTATCAATTCATCCCTCTAGGAGAGGCAGTTGGGTACTTACCAAGAATATTGTTGATTCCTTACTGTAAGTCTTCCCTTTTCCTTGCCATGTGGTCAGAGCAGAAACATGATTAAAGAGATGGAAATAATATAAGAAGCCTTGCTTGGTATGTTTCCCCTATCTTGTTAAATGGGTAGCCCAGAGGTCTCCAAACTTGGCAACTTTAAAAGTCCCATATTTAATTATTTGCTTCTTAAGACAAAGCTAGAAAAATGCTCAAGTCTGAAAAATTTAAGAGCAGGGGTGGGATTCAAATTTTTTAACAACTGGTTTGTGGGCGTGGCTTAGTTGGTGGGCATGGCTTGATGGTCATGTGACTGGCTGGGTGTGGTCAATTCAACGTCACTCACATCGAGGGGTGCTTCTCCTCACCTGGCCTCTCGTGACTGTGGGGATGCTGCAAGTATAAGTGTGAAAAACTGTCATAAGTCACTTTTTTCAGTGCCATTGTAACTTTGAATGGTCACTAAATAAACTGTTGTAAGTCAAAGATTACCTGTACAAAAATACAAAAAGCTTCTTTGCTTGCAAAAAGTTGCCCTAAATACCAATCATTAGATTAAAAAGTACCTGCAAGCCAGAATTACAAATCAGGCAGGATGCCAGAGCATCTTGAGGAATTAAAATAGTTAAAATGCAATGATAACCATCAGCAGCTAACTCTTGTTCATAAAGTAAAACCCTTTATTAGAGAGGTCATTTAAGCTCTCCAGAAAGAACACCCAGGAGAAGCAATCCTTAGATCCATTTACACCACTTAAAGACACCAGCTGGTCTCACTCACCTCACAAGATATCCTAAGGAAATCATCCAGATTTAAGGAAAGAACACATGCCCCCCAGAAAGGTAGTAAAAAAAATCAGTAACAAGCTTGCATCCTGCCTCTTGGAAGTACACCCCAAAAGGACAGTGCCAGATACCACTAAAGTAGTGAAGGAAGACCCCCTCCCCAGATAGAAAAAGAAACCACCAGGCAAGAAAAAAATCCAAACACAATACAAATCATTAAATCACAACAGTAGTTGTTGCTTGTAAAACCAATTACCAGAACAAATAGACACAGGAACTAGCCAGATTTCTCAACCCAGTTTCTTTTCAGGAACAGAGATTAACCTTTTTTCTTCCAAACAAAGCTGAATAGGGAAAATTGTCCCATCAATAAACACAGGATTAAACGTCACCAAGGACTGAATTAAACTTCACCAAAAACCAGTTTCAGACCAAAACTCAGAAAGGGTTTGTAAACTCATGTTTGAATGTCAATCTTTCTATCTAGCCAAGAAGCCTTGCTGAATGTCACTCATCTTGGTTCCTTGCCATTAAAAGCTTCTTTCTGGCAGCTCTGCTTCATTATTCAATTATTTCTTCAAAGTGCTAACTCCAACAGGGGAGTATTTCCTCCCAACAGCAGTGTAAAAAGCTTAAAACAATCCTTTCCCTTTAAGAAAATCAAGCTGGGACTTCCGGTTGCAAGGCTTCGGCGGCGGTAGGAATCCGCTTCTCTGCGGGTCCCTGCTGCGCTCGCCGCTGAGGTGCCCCCAATCCATTTGGATTTGGGGGTTGTCGCTGCCCTGAAGAAGCAGCGGAAGACAGAGGAGATCCGGGCAGGGGTCTGGGGATATCGCACCCCCCTTCCCCAGCCGGCTAGACTTTTTCCTGAGGCGGAGGAGCGGCTGTCAGATATGGCAGCCTCAAAGGAATCTTCAACCGGATAAGAATGTGCACGAGGAAGTTTTTTAGAAGGAGAAGTTTTCTTGGCTGAACTGGGACATTAAGTTACTTTTAAAACACCCTCGAAACCTGACTTGTGGATTGATACATTTGTTTCCAAAAGATTGTTACAGTGGCAAAAGTGCTGAAGGAAAGTTAACTCCCATTCCTTACGGAGAAAGCAAATGAGCACAGAAAAACCTGCTTCTTTAAGGTAAAAACAAGCTCTTTGTTATAAGTGGGAAAGAGAGGACTAAAAAAAAAAATCCTTAAAGACTTGTTGGAGGAGACACTTTGAAGATTAGAAGACTAACAACTAATTGTAATACGGTTTTAAAATTTATTGGATTTTGCCCCAGGAGGAAAAGCTGCAAAGAGAAAAAGAGGAAATAATTTCTGCTTGTTTGGATTGTTTGATAACTTTGACACTTGTAAATTACTTTAAGATTAAAAACATCTGGGTTGTTTTCAAAAATTTACAATGGCACCATTGGTGGATCAACTACAAATGGAATATGAAAAATTAAAAGAAAGAGGACCAAATGGCAAGAATACATTGGGAGCTGTCTTCCACTTTTTAGAAATGGCGGTTTCTACGTACCAGCAAATACTTGAGGAAGAAAGAGAAAGAGGAGAAGAAGAAGAAAAGGAAGCCATTTTTAATGGGCAAAAAAGTTTGATTAAGAAAGAAAATAGGAAGAGAGGAAGGGAAAATGAGAATTTAAGATTCAATAAAACAACCAAGAAAAAGAAAAATAAGGTGAAAAAAAAGGTGCAATGTTAGAAAGCAATTGAAAAGAGAACTACAAGAGAGAGGGGAAGTTAAAAAGGTGGAGGTTAGGGGGGGGGGCAAAAAGACCAGGCTGGAGAAGAAAGGGAGGCAAAAAGGGAAAGAAAGCCACAGTCTGAAACAAGATGCCAAAAAGAAAACATTTTTTTAGACATAAGGGATAAAAGATAGTGTATAATTAAAGAAAGATTCTGCCAGAGTACATAAGATAGTGTTGTAGTATTTGCATTTGAAATAGTCTATTGGAATTAAGATTTAACAAAATATTAAAATGTTTAATAATGATAGATCTCAATACTTAATAAAATATTAAAGAGAATGTGTAAAATGATTAATGCTTAGTTACTGTTTAATTCATTATTGTTTCAATGTTATTATCAATTTACTATTTTATCTTATTCTAAAATAATGTATTAATTAGAATTAGAACTAGAATAAAATGCAACATGTAGAATGTACTAAGCAGAATCAGGAAGGAAATTATTTATTATTTTAAGTGTTACTTTATGGGAAAGATAGAAAGGCGTCATACTTTAAAAGTGATTACAGGGGAAATTCTTTGCTAAAGAGAAGAGATAAATAGATGATTGGAAAAGAACGAAGCATAATGATTTTGAAATAAGATGAAATAAACAAAATATAATTAAGGGAGTGAAAAGAAGGGAGAAGTTATATAGAAAATATAGAATGCTCAATGAGATATGAATGGTATATAAGGTGAGCATGAATTTGATTTAGGTCTGTAAAAAAAGTTGTAACCCGGGGCTAAGCCACTTTTCAAAAGAAGTTTTATGTTTTGTGTTTTGGTTAGCTATGTTTGATTGTGAATTAATAAAACCTTGGAGGAATAAAACTAAAGGGAGAGAAATTTGGAAAAGATATGTACAAATGATAATTAAGGAGGTTTTATCTTTTTATGTCTTGTTTTATGTTTTGGGTTTTGGGTGTTTATGTTTGATTGAGAATTAATAAAACCTTGATAGAAAGAAATATAATTGAATAAGTGAAGGGAGAAATAATGAGAAATTTGGAAAAGATATATAGGTGTTTAAATGGAAATGTGATAATTTGGAAATATGCTGTATAAATGTCTATATTTGATTGAGAATGAAGAAAACCTTGATAGAAAGAAATATAATTGAATAAAAGTGAACAGAGAAATAATGAGAAATTTGGAAAAGATATATATGTGCTTAAATGGAAATGTGACAATATTGATTAAGAATGTGGACAATGTGGAACTATGCCTTAAAAATGATGTTTTATTTGCCTTGTTAAAACTTATAAGTAATTTTTAGAAAGGAGGTTTTATGCTTTTATGTTCTATGTTTTGTTTGTCTTCAAAAATTAATAAAATTTGTTTAAAAAAGAAAAGAAAAGAAAATCAAGCTGTCAGGCTTCCAAGTGAAATGGCTACACATATGTCAATTTTGGGCTCCACACAAGCAAAGTACCAGCAAAGGAGGAAAAAAAACTCCAGAGAAGCTCTGGAAACAGGAAGTCTAGTCTTGTCAAGGATGTAATAAGAGTTAACAGAGAGGCAGTTTCTGAAAGTAACACCAGAATGTTTTCTTCCTGCTTTCCTTACAGGATTAAGCCAGTAAAGTAGAAAAAAAACAAAAGGAGATTTCTTCTAACAAGATTTCTTCTCCGAACTGCTTAGAAAGTTAAAAACCAGTTCTAGCGAATAGGTGCAAACTGGTAGAATCCCACCCCTGTTTAAGAGTTGTTAAGTAATCAGTGTAAACAATACTAAACTAGATGGATAAAAGACTGACTTGACATAAGACAGTTTCTGTGTTCCTTCTAATGTATGGACTAGATTACATGCCAAATAGATGGCTTGAAAATTGTGCTCAAGTGTTCATCAGTGGTACTTATCATATTGGACAAAGGCTTCAAAGGGCATTGTAATGATTAGTCTTTTTTTGGTGTTGTTATTCATCAATAATTTGCATGAATAGGTAGAGGGGGTTACATATCAGATCATCAGATAATACAAAATTGCGCTAGATAGCGAAGGCTCCAGAAGACAGAAAAATTATCTAAGTAGTTTGGAAAAAATATGCTGAAATAGAATAAATTTTAATACAAGCAAGAGCAAAGTTCTTCACTGAGGATACATACAAAAAAAATCTAATGCTTGCATTAGGGTGTAGGATGGAGATACTGTCTTGATAATGGTACTTGTGAAAAAGATCTTGAAATAGTACTTGATTGTAAATTGACTAAGCCAGGAAAAAGCTGGGTGTGTTTAGACTTGATAAAAGATGACCGAGGCAGGATATGATAGCATTCTTCAAATACCTGAAAGGATGGCACATAGAAGAAAGACACATTTTATTTTCTTTTATTCTAAATTGCAGAACATGGAATAATGGATTTAAGTTACAGGCAGATCCCAATTAAATGTTAAAAAATTAGACCCAAGTATCCAATGAGGAACTGAGTACCATTTCTTGGAAGGTGTTCTGGCAGAAGCCAGATATCCATCAGTTTAGAATGCTGTAATTTGGGTATCTATTCTGGACAGTGGCTCAGTAGTTAAGATGTTGGGCTTGTTGGCTGGAAGGCCAGCAGCCCAGGTTCAAAACCTGAGCACCATGTGACTGGATGAGCTCCTGTCCTCATCCCACATCCTGTGAATATAGCAGTTTGAAAGCAGGCAAATGTGAGTAGATAAATAGATATCATTTCTGTGGGAAGATAACAGTGCTTTGTGACTTCATGCTGGTCACATGACCTCGGAAATGTCTTTGGACAAGGCTGGCTCAATGGCCTTGATGAGCACCAACCCCTATAGTTGGCAACGGCTAGAGGAGTAAAATTCACAGGGTCTCCTTTTTTTAATACTGGGCATAGAGTTTAACTTAATGGGAGATATGGCCTTTTAAACTCTGCCATTCTGTGATTTTATCCTAGAACATGGGTGTCAAACTCCTACGTTACTGTCAGGGCTCCAGTAGTCACCCTCATTTAAATCATGAGTCTTCAGCCTGATTTTCAAAGCTCAAAGAAGATTTATTAGAAGACATGCCGGTGCTGTCTGGGTGTAGCCAACTCTGAGACACATCATTCATTGTCACCCTTGACCCTGGTTTTCCCCCACCCCCTGGGTGTATTATAATTCATATTCTCCAATGGGACACATCCATAGTCAAGAGTCATCAATCATACTTTCCAGTTAGAATTTTGCACGGCAGAAACTTCGGTTGCCTGGAAACTTATCTATAAAACATCCCTGAAATGCAGTTTTGGTTTTGCAGCTGCTACACTACTCCCCCGTCCCTTTCTATTGGCAACTCTAAAAGACCAGAGAAATATTTTATGAGTTGACAGTTACGTTGCCATCATGTGACATTTTGTGATGTTTTTCTCATTAGTGGAGCTGGGGTTGGCGTGATACAGATACAGAAAATCGGAGTTGGAAGGGACCTTGCAGGTAATCTAGTCCAAGCGGGAGACCCTACACCATTTCTGACAAATGGCAGTCCAATCTCTTCTTGAAAGTCTCAAGTGATGGCACTCCCACAACTTCCGAGGGCAAGCTGTTCCATTGGTTGATTGTTCTCACTGTCAGAAAGTTTCTCCTTGTTTCCAGGTTAAATCTCTCCTTGTTCAGTTTCCATCCATTATTCCTTGTCTGGCCTACAGGAGTTTTAGAAAATAGCTTGACCCCATTCGTTGTTTGTTTTAGCCTCCAGCAATCATCCTGGTTGCTCTTCTTTGTACTTTTTCTAGAGTCTCAATATCTTTTTTATAATGTGACCAAAACTGGATGCAGTACTCTAGGTGTGGTCTTACTAAGGCTTTACTAAGTGTTATTAGTACTTCCCTTGATCTTGACTATATCCCTCTGTTAATACAACTTAGGATTGCATTAGCCTTTTTGGCTGCTGCTGCACACTGCTGGCTCATATTTAGCTGGTTGTCTCTAAGACTCCAAGATCCCTCTCACAGTTACTGGTATTGAGCCTGGTTTCACCCAGTCTATATGTGTACTTTTGGTTTTTCTTGCCTAAGTGTAGGACTTTACTTTTCTCTATACTGAATTTCATTTTATTAGATATGGCCCAGTGTTCTTGTCTGTTAAGATCCATGGCCTGTGTGTGTCGTCATCCAGCTCACGGGCTGCTAGTTTCACACCCCTGTTCTAGAACATTTGAAAAATAATGATAATTTAAATCTATGAAAAAAGTCATGTTATCCAAAAAATCTCTCTCTCTCTCTCTCTCTCTCTCTCTCTCTCTCTCTCTCTCTCTCTCTCTCTCTCTCTCTCTCTCTCTCTCTCTCTCTCTCTCTCTCTCTCACACACACACACACACACACACACACACATTTTCTCTCCTCCCAACCACGACAACCATGGTAAAAATATGCTATATTTGTTCAGCTAGATCATGGGAAAACACTGGAGCATAAGACAACACATTAGTGATTTCAGGAAGAAAAGGAAATTCTGTTTTTGAGTTTATTGATTTCTATATGTTTTGAAGTTGTATCAGACAATGGAAGGGTAAAGCAATGAAGATAAATTTTAACATTGCTAAATTGGCTCAGCTGAAACTGTAATCTTCTGTAATTAGTTTGTTGTAGTTTTGTCCCACCTTTCTTTAGAGCTTGTACACAGGCCAGCATATATGAAGCTAAATTAATTTTTGTTATTAAGAGAGTAATTCAGTTGTCTATGAAGGTCCACCAGAGAATCTGTCATAGCCTTCCTACATACATGGGTCAGAGCCCACCACAGAAGATGAATGAAATCTTTGAAATACAACACTATGTATTATCCGTTAAAAACATAAAAGCATTGTAGGATCAGACTAAACAATATGTTAATTCTGGATACTAATTCTTTTGTGAACCAGATGCCATCTCCTGTGTGTATTTCCCAGTAACTTTTTGGGATATTTTCTATGACATGAAAAAAATATTAAGCAATAAATAAAAATATATACTAATGACGAGGGGCCAGTGCTTTGATGTTGCAGTTAGGAAACTACCACTAATTGTCTTCTAACTGCTGGTCTGGAATAAATCTTTTCAGGTACCGGAATCACTAGAGAAATACATGCATTTATAATAAAGATGAAGGCATTTGATACTTATTTATGATTATATGTCAATTCAAATGGGTTTGCATTGATTGTGATCAGTTTAATAACTCATTACCTAGACAGAAGTGTTCAGCTGCCCATTCCTCTCCCATCCTCATATTACATATTTATTAATTGCAAGCAGTTGTTTCCAATAACTGGAAATGAGGGTCAATGTGGGAAAACTGCTTTTGGAAGAAACTGTGGCATGAAAGATACTTATTTAACAACTGAAATGTCAACATGAGCTCTTATTAGTCAGATATCTTTGGCAGTTTTGTTTGTTTCCTTAAAAGCAAATGGTCTGTTAGATTAGCTAGTCTTCAGATTGTATTCTGAAAAAACCTGATGTTCCTTGGAAGATTTTTAGGGGCCTGCAAAAGAGATAAAAAAAAGTTGATACTGAGAGATATCAAATTTAACTTATCTGCCTCGAAGTATAAATGTTTTCCCCCTGCTATAAATAGCATCTTCTTTTTTTAGTCAAAAGCTTATATATACTTGAAAAAGGGGGGGGAATTTAATTTTTATGATTATGCATTTTAGTAGAGTAAACTAACAATGCAGTATTACAGTAAGGCTATTCAGGTGACCAATTTTAATTACTTGCTGTCATATAGTCTATAAAACCTTCCATCATTCATTTAAGCAGGTCATGGGACTGTGGAAGTGCATGTGGCAAAATATTACATAGCATGTGAATTAATTTGGAAAGTTGGTTCATATTCTATAGACTACTACATTTTAGAAAGCCTGTTCTATGGGAGGGTTGTATCTGCTGCTCATTTCCATGTTTTCCTAAAAATTGTTCAGCATCAGTTTCCAAATGTTAATAACCTGTTTTCTTTGCAATGGAAAACTAATTCTTAAAAACAGGGCCATTTGAAAAATTCAGACAACAGAAATACGATGGTATTCTTGAAAATTATTGTGTAATCATGTACATTTAAACTATACTCCTATATTTTAAGTCATGCTTTTGAATATTTATGGCTGTCAATAAGCAGGATGATACTAAACACTCAGCCTTTGAAGGCTGAAACTTGGTTAAGACATAAAAGGGAAAAAAAGGTATTTTGCCACATAAATGATTTCTGAGAATTACCATTTATTATAGTTGAAGGAAGAATTTCACAAGTTTTAGCATAATTGAGGGTAGAGATAAAGTAATGCCAATTTCATCTCATCAAGGCTTCCATTTTTCTTTTTGAAATGCTTAATCCAGTTATTTTTTGAAAGAAACAATGCCTCTTCATCCTGCAACAAATAATAAAAGACTTGTGAAGGAAGATAAATGTGTGAGAAAATAAAGGGGGGCCGTTTTGTATCTTGCTGTTACCAGAAACTGGAGAAGAACAATAAAAATATAGAAGATGCAATTTCTGTTTGTTATTCACTGAGCTCATTATGAAACATTTCCTATATGGTTTTGTTTTGTTTTTTTGTACTATAGCTAATAGTAAATAATCCTTCCTTCCTTTCTTTCCTCTCTCCCTCCCTCTGTCCTTTCCTCCCTCCCCTATTGCTTTCTGACCATATTACAATATATCATTAATATCTGTATTGGACTATCTGTTAAATGTAATAATGTGCTGAATTTTAAATTTGATTCCTGATGAATTAGACCAAGCTTAGTCCTTTAACATATATCCATATTATTAGTGCCTGAGATATCAACCTATATTGTATGCATGAAGTTATTTATTGTCTTTCTGCAAAGTCACTGTGCTACTTTGTTAGTGCTTTATATTTAACTGTTGTGATCAATTAAAAACAAATTGGAATCGGGTCCTGTGACAGCAAACACTGGCATGCAATGTATTGAATTTGTCTTAGAGGGTATAAAGTATTTTTTTCTACATAATAAGAACATGGATGTCCATTAAAAATGTATGAAAAATCTGTAGCTATTTTAGCCCTCCTTGCAGGAATATGGTTACTAATCATTGTGATCTTGCTGAGACAAAGATTGCTTCAATAAGTGTCTAGATAAAAGATTTTCATCTGGCATATTTCGGAATGTATAACTACGTCTGTCACATTAACTTACAGTTGAACAACAATAATTATTCAGTTATTAGAATTGCATCTAATAAGTCAACTCTTGGAGTCTCTGGTTGAAACTACTCCTTGTAAGGTTTTATTCAGTGTTAGCTGATTTGAAGTTTAACCTCAAGAGATTGTGCTTTGAGAGAGAAGCCAATTATGTAGGGGTCTGCCTTACAAAAGATTGGTTGATTGTCCAGAGAAATAATGCATGCAGATAAAATATTTGCCCTCAATCTATACCTTAAAAATTCCACTAGACAATAATGTGCTTGCCATAATGGGAATAATCAAACACAGTATAATACAGTACACAGGATACAAAAGCATCATTTGTTTCTTTTGAGACAGCCAGCTCCACTGAATTAAAAGTTTATGCAAAAAAATGTAATTAAAGATCATATCTGCACCTGGGTGGAGTGACAGAACACTAAAGACAAAAGTAAGGAAGAAGCTGTGGGCAACATATCATTGTAAATTTGATGGCAGAACAGAAATAATAGACCAGATTTTTTTTTTTTTTGAAACAAATTTTTATTAATTTTAAAGATAAAACAACACATCATTAACCATTAAATACATAAACACATAAAACCTCTTAACATTGTAAATCCTTACAAGTCAAACAAAACATTATTTTTATACAGCATAATTCCAATTTATCCCATCTCCATATGGACACACAAATATCTTTCAGCAAATTTCTCATTATTTCTCTTTACTCCTATTCAATTTCATTTCTCTTCCATATTTATCCATTTTATAGTCATCATATTCTTTTCTTTCTGGCTTGTTTAAATTATTCTCGTCTAACATTCCTCCAAGGTTTTATTGATTCTTTTTTCCTTTTTTTTTTTTTTATAAAAAACAAATTTTGTTAGTTTTACCATAACCACAATACACAAACATACAAACACAAAACATAAACAAAACTAAAAGATCTTTTCTGAAGGTTGTCTGTTCCCGGGTTAAAACTCTTTACACAGACACAAATTCAAACATCATATTCAACCCATATCTCCTTCCATATCTTATTACCATTTTCTTTTTTATATATATATATAAAAACCATTTTTATCAGTTTTATAAAAACAATGCACAAAGAATCAAGGCATAGCAGCTTATAAATTCTTTTCTAAGAAAAAATAATAAAAAAAGACCAATAAGGCATAACATTTCCAGATTATAATATCAATATTTCATATAATATTAACTTCATATCTTGTCCCTACTTCTCTTTTCCATCCAAATTATTTATTAATTAAAATTTTATTGCCTTTTATCAATATACAAAATCCAAAAAAAAAAAAACATATATATCCTTCCATATCTTATTACCATTTTCAACAACATTCTTTGTCTGTTCTATTTCCAATTATCCATTCATCTTTTTTTTCTTTTACTATACTTCTCCTGTACACCAATTGGAGTAACATCTATAACTCATTACCCTAACTTAGAAATACTACATATAGCAATCTTTCTTGGGATTCTGTTTAAAAGATTCTAAAATTACATAATAAATTTTATATTCTAAATATACTTATAAAAACACACTCTTATATACCCTCCAGAATCCCTCTTTTAATCTAAATTAAATTCACCCATTGTCTCTAAATAAACTTTTTTTCTTTAAGTCTTGCTTCCCCCCATTAAGGCTTCTCCTCCCCCCCTTTCTCTCTTGCTTATTCTTCTCCTTGCCCTTTCTACCCCTTTGCTTTTTCTCTTCGCTTTTCTTGCTCCTTTTCCTTTGCTTTCTAACCTTGCCTCCATCTTTTCGCTCATTTTTCTCTCTTTTGGTTGTTTTTATAATTCTTAAAATCCCCTTTTTCTTATCCTTTTTCTCCTCCTCTCCGGAAGGGACCCATTGTTCATCAAAGATGGCTTCTTCTTCCTCTTCTTCCTTGTCCCAGTCCTTCTGCTGCGTAATCAACTTTTCAAAAGAACATAACGCCATTTCTAAGAATTGAAACAAAGCGCCCAAAGTATCTTCTTTTTTATATTTTTGATATTCAATCTCTAGTTCATCCACAGACGATGCCATTATAAAAAGGGAAACTTTTTCCAAAACAACCACAAGTATTTTTAATCAAAGACAATCAAAAGCAATTAAAAAAAAAGTTCCAAAAGTTAATACTTTTCTTCCTTCTTCTCTTTCTCTTTCTGAATTAATTTTTAATCAAAGAGGTCCTATTACGATATATCTTCTTTTGGGATCCACAAAGACGTTCTAGACAATCTCCTCCTTTTTCAGCTTCTGCTCCAATTTTTTTTCTCCCTTCCCACTTGCAATGACAATTTTAAATAATCAAAAAAACCATACCTCCAGCAGAGATTTTCCAATTTCTTAAATTTTTCAATGTCCAAAAATCCCTTTGTCTCTTAGCTTCAGCTTTCAAAGCAATCCACTTTCAGTGTCTAATATATCCAAATATTTCTGCTTTTTCCGTGGGGTGGGAGAGTAAAAAAAAAAAAAATTCCCTTTAACAGCTTCTCCGCCGCTTTTTGCTCTTCTTAGGGATACAATGTATCCTCCAGCAATTCAAGCAGCTCAATTCCAGGCAATTTAAAAGGTGTTACTTGACCCGGCTCAGACAGAACTTTCACTCTTCACACTTCCTCCAGCACAGTTCTTACCCGGTTGCTGGCTTCTTCGTGGCGGCCATTGCTGACCGCCGCTCCACCGCCTTGGGAAAAAGGGGTTTTCCCGGAGAAGGGGGGGGTCTGCGATACCCCCACCTCCCTATCCGACTCCCCTCTCTCTTCAGCTGTCCCTACAGGGCAGCCATATCCCCCTGACCCATCTGGATCGGGGGTACCTCGACGGCTAGCACAGCAGGAATCGCGAGCTGTCGCGAATTCCTGCTGCCCCGAAGCCACGCAAACCGGAAGTTTTCAGAAATAATAGACCAGATTTTTGTGACATCTGTTTGATACATTTATGATCAAGGAATACAGATAACTTCATTTACCCTCTGAAATATTATTCTATCTAAGGAGAATTTGCTTGTGATTGGAAGAATGATAAACAGTAGATTTAAGGGAAATGAAATATAGAAGATGTAGACAATACAAAATTTGGGGGCAATAGTTATAAGAAATCAAAGATCTATTTATAATATTACAGTTTAAGCATTTATGTATACACATACTTAATGCAATGACCACTCTTATCAGGTATAAGATTGCTTCATGAAAGATAATTCTGTCTAGGGCAGTTAATTAATCATGTTGATTTTTACCAAGTAAACCTAAATTTTAATATTGTTAGAAAGCCTATTCTTTTTTTTTTTTTACTATCTTTATCTATTTATTTAATAGTGCAGAAAAAAGGAAATTGGATACAATGAAAACCATATGATTCAAGATATTGAACAGCTTTTTATGCACAGTTGAATCAGTGGCTTAAACCTATTGATTTCAATGACTTTCAATATGCCTAACTGAACATAACAGTATTGATGCCCAACATGATAATGATTATTTGTTTATTTTCCTAAAATCATGTGAAATTTCTTCCAGATCAATATTAGGTTTCTTTTCTTTAATTTGCTACTTTGGGATGTCTGCCACATAGTCTTAAATATACTACTAGCATTCTCATTCATGAATTATCAATCAATCTGACACCCAAAAAATCAAAGTCTGATTACTGTCTGGAATTGAAAGTCTGAATTGAATTGAAAAAGGTGGGGAATTTTCTCATTTCACTATATCAATTCCACACAAATTCCCCAATAAATACCCTCAGAAGATTAAAATGAATAACATGAATAATGTATATTGCATTATACACATGGAAACAAGATTTTTAATACATTCTTTAAGCAAAAATACCCTGCCTTTATTATTTTTATAAATAACTCAAGCTGATTATCTAATACATCTTCCTCTTCCTATTTTTCTCACAACAATAACCATGTAAGGTGATTTTGGGCCGAGAGATAGAGTGACTGGTTTCTAGCCAGTACCACTTAATCACTAACCCACTGAATCTTAAACTTCTTTCGGTTACTAATTGCAATGCTTTCTGTGTAATACATCTTATGAAAGGATGACACAATATGACTTTATAACTATTTTTCCTCAAATATTTAGCAGGTTATTAAATGTTGGCTTGCAAGCAAACAAATCAACTTTCTTTAATTTTTCGTTTTTAAGAAATACAAGCCTGGACGGTGTGATGACATTTTGAAATGGAAGCCACCTAGTCTAAATTCAGTGGATTTTCGTCTAAAAATTGCAAGAGTTGTTGGAGAAGGGTATGTATATCTTGCATGAGGAACTTATTATCAGAAATGAGCTACTGGTAAAAAGAAAAAAAGCTACAGGCAAAATTGATTAGCATAAGAAGAGATTTATCAGACAAGGTAATCATTCTGGGTTCAGAAGCCCAGACTAACACAGGGGGGGGAAAAAAAGATGGCAATTACTTGAGAAGGAAGCTGGAAAGAAATAAAGAGGCTGGGTAGAGAGTGACTCTGGGGCAGAAATTCACATGGCATCTCAATTCCCCTCCCCCCATATACGTACAATTGTTTAAAACATCCTGTAGCTTGGTAGGAAGCAGAGGGATCAAATACTATGAAGCCTGTAAAAATTGCAATGGAAAGAGATGAAAAGTAATTAACTCAATTCCAGATTGTGATATAAAATAACAAGTAACTTTTCAATCAAGTGCCCAGATCTTTTTTTTTTTGGGTGGGTGGGTGGGTGGGGAATGTTGTGACAGCCAGAACTTGGAGCTCTGGCTGTAAGTCCACCTTGTTCAGCATCATTGTAACTTGGAATTGTGGCTAAATGAGTGGTCATAACTTAAAGACTACCTGCATTCTCAAACTTCTTAAAAACACCTAAAATGCAGTATTGATAAATCATCATCCAACAACCTCCCTTGCAATGCTTGAAAACAGTTATTTGTTCTTTTTCCTTTTTTTAGTTTTGAATGTTTTTCTGCCGGACTTGTAGATCTGTTGAAGTTGTCCATAGATGCTGTGTAGAGAGTATAGCATTCAATCACTAAATTGCATCTAGTATCAGATTGATTTCCCTACCCCTTTTCAAATTTATACTCTGGAGAATCCCATTGTATGAACAGCAGTGTATAATTTGTTTAATTACATATATTTTCCTTTGATCGTGGCCAATCTTACTACTGAAAAATTGAAGGTTAAATTCACAAATTTAGATCTTTTTTATGCTACTTCTGTTTCTTATTGGGTTTTAACTAGCATCATCACTGTGCTCTAAAAACAGCTTTATGAACTTGGAGTCAATCAAACTGATAACAAATGACTGTAGCTCAGACTTTCACATTTAGAGTAGTTGTTTCCACAATTTTGAAATAAATATTTCATCAAAGAGAGGTATGCCACCTTTGATATAATTCATGTACTATATTTTAGTTGTATTTTCTCGTTAGAGCTTCAAATGAGACAGTTTGCACTGGCCAACTAACAAAAATTGTATGCTTTAGCAGTTTTCCATTATTTATGCCTTAACAATACTGTCCAGGTTCTTCCTGCTTGCTATGAAAAATATGGAAGGCTATAGGAAAGTATTCAGTATTTTTAATAGTTGTACTATTCCTGTGTTATAAATGACACATTGTTGAGGAAACATTGTTACATTATAGAATCATCTTTATAAATGATTTTTTTCAAACAATGAGAGCGGCAGCATTTATGCCAAGGAAATTGTAGCTTGAAAGTAAGCATAAAGAACACATCAGAGGAAGGGGAGTGAAACTACCGAAGACAAAAGAAGCCTTCATGGCACAATGTCTTTCTAACATTGCAAAAGTTTTTGGGAAGAGAAAGTTGAGATTTTGCAGAACTCTTCATTTAGAATAAGTTTTTTCTATAATGGTTTTAAAATGGAATCATGTCAGAAAACCGAAAAAGGTACAGAGAAATCTGTACCTTTTAATGACAGGAATGTCAAAGGATGGGAAAATGTCAGGAATTTTCTAGACAGACAGGCACAGACACATATGCACGAAGTGTACTCTAAATTACAATGATATAATTATGTGTCATACTCAGGGATGGTATTCAGCAGGTTCTGACCAGTTCTGGAGAACCAGGACTGGAAATTTTGAGTAGTTCAGAGAACCAGCAAATATCACTTCTGACTGGAGATTTTACAGTATCCTTCCCTTGCCACACCCACATCCACAGAATTGGTAGTAAAAATAATTGAATCCCACCAGTGGTTATACTGCTTTTCAAGTAAATAAATGGTGCTTATTCTCTCTAACCCCTCCCACCCTGCCTCCCCCTTTGCTTAATAAATTGTACAAACATTTTCATACAGGCATTTCTTTACAGAGCATTTTAGTATCTTAACTGTCTTATTCCTTTCTCTTTGATTTATGTGTTCCTTAGCACAATCTTGATATGTTTATTCTGCTACAAAGCCTTATTGCTTTCATTTATTGGACTGGCTTTAAGCCTAGAGAAGAGAATGGGAGAAGGGAAGACAACTCTTTTTTGAATTCCTGGGAATTCTAGTACCTTTGTCAAGGTCCTTGCTGACTTCTGCTCTGTCCTTTCAAACCCTGATGTCCTTTTCTCCGGCCAGATTGCCCTGCCAAGTGTCTTTCTGATCCTTTTGCTCTTGCTAGTCCTCAACCACAGATTCCTCCTCTGACTCATGCAGCACAAACACAACCCCCCCATTACCTAACAGTTCTGTCAATTTTATATATTTTTCCCCAAAGGCAGACATCCCTTCTGTCAGTTGTATTAATTAGGCAGGAAGCTTCTAGTGTCTGTGTGACACTTTGCATGGATCTGGCAAATAGGCAAAGACATAACCTTGAGATTAATTTACAACTCTGACCCAAGCAGGACATCTCATCCTGCTACAAGACAATCTGCTCTTCTGTTAACTGAAGATTATTACATTATGCTTGATACTGCTTTGCAGTTGGTAGTACTGTATTGCCAATTAAAGAAAAAAAAACCTAGTAGATTTATATATTTTGTCTGAAGAATATCCTTTATAGAATATATAGATCAAACTATGCTCCGAGATAGTTATTTCTGTTAGCAGTTATTAACTTCAACCACAGATCTTAGAAATAATTGTTGGATTTGCAAAATTTTAGAAAAGACAAGTTGCCCCAACTTATTAAAAGCATACAAAAACCTTGTTAGTGGCTTACTCTTGAAAGTAAGCCAAATAAATAAGAAAAATAATAAAAAACTAGGCAGAAAAAATCTGATATTTAATCTATGAAAATGTCACATTTAAAGTTAAAGTTACAGTATATTAAAAGATAAAATATGGTACTCATGGTAGTCTACTCATCCATGGAAAAGTATTCAATACAATAAATACTTCATTTAATAGATTAATAGAGCATATGGGGTTGGGTAGGTTGTTAAATCTGATCCACAGTTTATATAGAGTTCATTAACGCAGTTTATATTAACTACAAATTTTGATAACTGTTTTTATTCATATGTCCATTATGTCAAGTTTCAGTTCAGGAATTTATTCTACCTCTGATGTTCTGCTCACTATTAACACCAGTTTAGACCTTAATACCGTATGATATTCCTATCAGGGTTCCAAGTAATAGATCAGTTGCAAGCAAGAACTCCAAGGCAGGTGAATTCCTCAACAAATAGCTTGGAAATACCATATTGGCATGTATCTTGTGAAAAACAACGCTGACAGGCCCCTTGGTTTTCACCTAATTAAAAGTCAAAGTTTTCCCCTCAATCCCAATCAGTCAGTCACATGGCCCAATCACTGCAGCTTCTGCTGGTCTGGTGACATCACTTCTCCTTCCTCCGGCCATATATGAGAACGTCCTTGGTTCCCACAAGAAAGTATTTTATTTTGACTACACAAGCCCAGCTATCTCTAATCCCCGCTCCCTATGCGTTGCTTCAGTGTGCCAGCACTGCAGCTCCAAGTTAGCTTTGCCCAGGTCAGCTTCACGGTTGACAATTCCTTATTTGCAATTAATGAGCTTTGCATACTAAAGTAATTCTAATGAACTTATGGGATATCCATATAACTGTTATCACACTCTGTAATGTTTATCTTGTTCTTCTATCTGCCTTTCCCTTCCTTTTAAAAAATAAAATAGAAAAAAGGCACAAATTGCTATAGTGCTGGGTTGTTGTTTTTTGCTTTGATTTAAAAATGAAGTTTAGATGTATATTATGATTTACTGGAAGATGAAACTATCATAGCTGAATAATCTTTGCAGTGAGAAATATACCATTTCATGACAATGATAAATCTATACATGGTTCAGTTTTCAAGATAGGACAATGAAGCTCTGTGCCATTTGGGACACTTCCCCATCCTATTGAATCTTTGAGATCAATAAATAAGTTGAATATTAAACATAGAATATCCTTGCCTCCTCTTCATTTTTCTAACCACAAAGAAATGGGTTATTCTTCATGGCTTTTGTCTTCCTTAATCTATGCATTCTCTGTTTTCTTTTTCACATTACCTCCCATTGTTCTTCTGTTTGCCATTGCGTAGAGTCTTTCTTTAATTAGAAGCTTCTATTCTGTTTTCCCCCTCTATTACTTTGCTTTGGAATAGTTTTTGACATTATATGTAATTATGTATTGTGGTTACTCCATAATAACTCTTTCCTCTCAGCTGTAACATATAAATAAAACCCAGATTCTGTGTTGATTGCTGTGATTTTGCATTTACCACAAAATTATTATTACCTGGGATATTAAGAATTATCTTCATGATTAAAAAGAGATGGTTTTGGTTTGTTTTTAAAATATACTTCCTCTGGTAGACGAATAGATACAATGTGAAAAAAAATTATATAGTAATGGATAAATATACTTCTACATACTTTAAACTGTGAAAAAAAACTAAGTTTCAATATGTTTATTGAATTTTTAACCCTTAACTTTTTTATTAGTTTATCACAGTATAAGATACAAAGAAAAAAGGCATGAAAAAGTAAGAAGAGAGGGAGGGAAAAAGAAGGGATATAGTGTAACGGGAAAAAAGAAAGAAAAGGACACCGACTTCCAAATCTCTTTAGTACAGTAGAAGGTAACAACATTACAACCATAACACTTGGTATTCAATATGTTTATTGAATTGGAATGCATTACAATATTGAATACCTTGAATGATTTATAGTCATTCTGCTTGGTGATGGAATGCATAAAGAGTGGAGCAAAGTAAAATTCATATTGCTATCTCAGTTACTAAACTGGAAGTAAAACTTAACACTAGAAGAATGTTTCCAGCCTTTTGGTGCAAGTTATGCTTTTGTGATGAGACCTGAAGATACAAGACAATTGCTTTCTACTGTACAACATTTTAAACAAGAATTCTTTTTAAGCTGTGTAAATGTCCTTAAATAAAGTTAGGTCAATATAAGGCCAATTGAATACTCATTTATCAGGCACCAGCTTTTTGTTTCCATGCATATATTTTAAGAAGTTCAAATATATCATGGACCAGTGGAAGAAAGCATCAGGATAAATTTGCTAATATCATCTCTATTTTGGCAAATATTTGTTAATTAAGAAGTTGATTTAAGTCCTAGTTTTAAGCTTTACTCAAAAAGACAAAAATCAATTTTAGATTACCAAAAATCAGTTTAAATCCCCGTTTACCAAGAATTAAAAGTAACACATTTTAACATGGGAAAGGAGGCAAGAGATTTGTAAAAATTCTTATGGATAGTAGCTTGGAAACCAGGGTAGATTTGATTTAAAATGTTAGTAGGGAAGATTCAAATTTAATGATTTAAATTGTGATTTTAGTTACTGTTCTGGAAGATCCTATTACCATTTCTAGTTAAAAGTGCATTTGTTTGATGACACCTTTGACAGTGAGATGTAAATTTCATTTCTAGAAGGTACATTTAGCATATAGAGTAATATTGATTATTTTTAGATGAATTGCCATTAAAATTGAATTATATGTTAGTACTCACGCTCCTTTAGAGCTTTACAGCTGGAGCAGCAGTTTTCATTATAATGCTTCATTTGGGCAAACAGATCTTACATTTTGTTGCACTATTTGCATTTTCATGCTTGCTTCTCTTGTTCTCAAGTACAAGTGGTTGAATTTCATCAAAATATTCCCAGATGGGGTCTGTTTTACATAGTAGGATTGGTTTATTCACTAAATTGTTTTCCCTTGACTAGTTTAATTTACAGCATCTGTTAGCTAAAGTGGATTTTTAGAGTAAAGTCATGCTACATTTGATAGATGTTGGCTAGATAGATGTTAACTAAATTTGGACTTCTAATATGCAAACCTTGAAGCAATATATTCTACTTTAATGATGTGCTCTGGGATTTGGTTAACATTTAGTGACAGAAATTCTGACCCCAGTTCCCTTCGTAAGTTGAGGACTATCTGTACTATTGTTGCTGATTGTTCATTTGAACAATATTAATTTGTAGGCCGGTCAGGTTTATAGATATTTCAAGTGAAGGATTGGTCAACTTTGTATGTAGTGTTTACTACAAGAATAATGTGTCTGCTCTGATGGAATTGAATTGGGCATCTCTAGCGGCATTTGTTATTGAGTTTTTTGTTTTCTAGTCTATCCTGTTTTTTCATTCCCTTATGTAAGAGTGATGTTCCAAAATGACAAATGAACACTGGATAAAATGGACTGGAGCCCAGGAATACAAAAATAACATTCTGTAGCTAATTAGATTAACAACATGCTATCATTTATATGAGCTGCTGGTTGTATATCAATACTGCAATTCTTTAAGGTAGCAGTTTAACTTGTTCAAAAGATGCGGATGGAACAGTAGATTTTCCACTTATACACACAAAGGATAGCATTACAGATTAAAAAGCTACATTTATCACTTTAATTTTACATCCAGTTTTAAGATAGTTTTTCTTTCCTTATATTGATATTTCCTGCTCAGGATAAGAGATCAGGATAAGAAAAAAGCAATTACAATATTAATCAGATCAAGTTTTCAAATAACAGAAGTATTGCTTAAAGAGAACAAGAGAAAATATACTTTTAAAATAGTCAGATGATACCACTATTTAATAATAGAGATTGTTGAATAGTTCAGTGCTTGTAGAAATACATTGCTGTCATCCTTCATAGACATATTTCAGCAATCTGCAAAATAATTGCTTTAGTCTGTCAAACTTTTGACAGAATTAAAACAATTTACCTGATTTGTGAATTAAAATCAGTATAAGAATTAAAAACTGCCAGACCAAGAAACATGAAAAAGTACTGTGGAGAAACTGAATTGTTCTCATATTTCCTGTACATATTTTGTTGAGGACAAAAGTTTTTTACATGGAGATGAAATGGAGGGGGGAATTGAGACTTCACCAAAATCGAGAAGATTCTAACAATGGCTGTTAGATGAAATAATAATCTCCCTAAAGAATGAGAGAGGATCAATTCTTTGAATAATTTATAAATAGGATGGACAAAGTATTCAACATGCTATAATGAAACTGACAGGTGAGAGTAAAGGCACGTCGTGCTATTTATTAAGCTGTTCTTTTTTAAAAAAAAAAAAAAAATTATTTCCAAAGTTACACAATCAAGAAAAAAAGTTACAGTACAAAACAAAAAAAACCTCCTTTTTCATTTTTATTAATCTTAATAATACTTATATACTAGAAAGAATATGACCCGTTAACTCTGATTTAAGTATTAGCTAGCTTATACAGAGTTCTATGAAAATATACTTATTCCTTTATGGATTTTCTGAATGTATGCATATCTTTCCCTTAAATATTATCAGTGAAAGTTAATCTGAGTCCTAATGGTACATTAAGGAAATATGATATGAAAGCAAAAAACACTGGAGTTGATGCTTGTTCCATTTATATCATAATCGAAGTTGCCCAAAATATAATGTTCCAGTATGAAAAAATAACAACCCTCCCATCCAGTTGATTGTTTCTAACTACAGCTGGTTTATATTTCAAACATTGAGAACTTATTTGGGGCAGCTTAGTCCTATATACAATATTTGCTTCTCATCAAAGCAATGTCCTTCCCATATTGAAGTTAAGGGAATAACATATTCTGCTTTAAGCCTTGATACATCTAAAGAATGGTTTTCTAAAAATTAGTTATAATTCATGTAGACTTTTGTTGCTCAATTAGTTAAAAACAATTTCTTTCTGGATTATATGGGAGAAAAATATTTGGAGAAAACCTACTTTAGTACCTGTGTAAAATAATATTTAAAACAACCAGAAAAA
Organism: Hydrophis major; assembly: GCA_033807585.1. NCBI lineage: Eukaryota > Metazoa > Chordata > Lepidosauria > Squamata > Elapidae > Hydrophis > Hydrophis major. The sequence goes on along the minus strand of CM066328.1, from coordinate 291,477,646 downwards.
GAGAAAACTAATTAAAATGTTCTTCTATAATCTACAGAAAACTATCTATTAGCAATAGGAATAGCAACTATCATGGACTATCTTATGTTTGTTTTCTTATACTAAATAAATGCTGTTGCTCTTTTCATGGATTGCTTTTTTGCATATGACAATCTGATAAAAATGAATTTTAGCTATTTATTCTGAAACTTAAATATTGTCAACCTCCAAAAATTCTTCCTGACATCTTTTATTGCTTGATTCTTGCCAGCTGCCATGGAAATGAGGGGAGGGATAATTGAGCTTTGTGGGGGAAGGGTGCTGGAGGTCTGAGTTGTGTGAACTGTAAAAGGTGGGACGCTTTCCGCATTCTGTGCAACTGCAGCTACTTATCTTTTTTAGGCCAAGGTCAACCATCTTGGCATACCAGATGTGTGAGACACCACCTGAAGATGTAACCCACATGACATTATACATACCTCAGATTGGATGTCCAGTTTGAAATGTTGGGGGAGGAGACTTGGGATATCTTTCAATATGTAATTTCCGTGCCTATTTGCCTCAGATCTTGCTTTCCTTTCGTTGCTATCACTTCAAATTCAGTAAAAGTACTTTTCTCTTTTAATGAAGTCTAAGGTTTTCTTTCTTGGATTATGAATGGAGGCACAGCTGAAAATATTTTAACTAGTAGCAGAAATAGGATGGGGATACTGTTTTAGCCACAACAAGGATATAGATAAATTAAACCAGGGTGGACAATTAATTTTTCAAGGAGCCACATGAGAAAACTGGGACTGTTGCAGAGTACCAAATCAATAGGGCTGTGAAGGTGCATAAGTATGCACATACAGACATAATTGAAAAAAAAAGAGCAGTTGCTTTCAAAATAAAAGCCATCCACAAAGGCCAGACAAGGAAGCTAAAGGGCTAGATGTCACCTGGGGACCATAAATTGCCCAGGTTTGGATTAAAAACATCAATCATTTTAATTTTCTATGGACTGCTTAAAGTCTGAATAAAAATTTGAAATTTGAAGATCTGGATAATTTTTGTACTTTACATAACATGTAATTTATGTGTTACCTGTTTCAGTAGCTGCCTTTCTCTGGAGAATTGGTATATTTATGAGATAATATGGGATACCTATGATAGATTCCATATAGGCATGTTTCTAAGTAGGCCTCCAAGGAAAGTCTTTACAAAAGAATTTCAGCCATTGGCCTCACCTTTTCTTAAATTTGAATCTGTGTTGGATTTCTGCATGGCCTTTTCCATAGATCTTTTAGAATCATGTATTGATCATTATCAGTCAGTAAGTGTAATATAACTTGAAAATCAGTCAGTAAGTGTAATATAACTTGAAAGTCAGATCTCCATCTTTTGGTAAGAGAGAAATTATTCTAATACTAGGATTCCAGCTAAGAAGTGACATATAAATTAGAAAATTGTACTCTTTTGAGAATTTTATATTTATACCAAACATGTAACCTTTTTTTTGGGTTAAGTACTCATTTTTTGTAGAAATAATGAAGTGAGTTTTGTCCATTCCTTATCAGCTCATGCTTTGATAAGCATAATAATTACTTTTCTGGAGTTTGCCTTCTGACAAGCATGGACTTTGATATATTACTAGATTTTATAGTATTACTTCAATTCTGGGTATATTAACTAAAATATACAGTATATATAGGCCAGGATAGATTACTTTACATGTACTTATCAAAACATGCATGGTGGTATTAAGACAGCTTTTAATTAGACATTTTATTTTTTTAGACTTCTACCACGGAACGTCGGATTCCTTTATGTTGGAAGTTTAGAGAGACCTTTTGCAGAAATTAAGGTAATAGCAGTTAACTTTGTAAGTTTTGCCTAGGTAAAGTTATGGGGGTGTGTGTGTGTGTGTGTGTGTGTGTGCATGCGCGCTGTACCATTCATATGCTCAGCATTTGCAACTTTGTGAGAAATAAGCAACTTCTTTTAAAACAGTTCAGTAAAGTATTTAAACTTTAAAATGATGATGTTCTTTACTTTCTTAAGTCGATTCTTTTTCAAACATTTGGTTGAATTAATGTATTTGAATCTGACATACTCATCTTTTTCATGAGGATTAAATAATTCCAGGTTAGGTTAATATCTATATTAGGAGCCCTGGTGGCACAGTGGTTAAAATGCAACATTGTAGGCTAACTCTGCAAAGTCTGGAGTTTGATCCTGACTGGGTTCAAGGTTGATTCAGACTTCCATCCTTCTGAAGTTGGTAAAATAAGGACCCAGATTGTGGGGGGTAATATGCAAATAATGCTTTTAACATGCTCAGAAAGTGCTGTAAAACACTATGGGGTGGTATATAAGCCTAAATACCATTACTATTGCTGTAATTATTGTAGAGAGAATAATAATACTGTCACAAAGAGGAAGACAACAGTTGTTTCCACTGTTGTTTCCTAGCATCTTATATTTAAGACATGCTGCCTACAATTCTAGGTGTAATAAAGAGTTATCAAGGTTAGTACCATTAATACCCTAATACTTTATTTACTTATCCAGTCCTCTTTCAAAACTGGCTAAATTGCTGTTTATCAGTTGGTCTGATGGCAGCAAATCCCATAGTTTAGCTATGCTTTGTATAAGCAATTTAGCTTTTAATGCTTCTGAATGTCAATACATTTTATTTTAAGAAATTATCCTAAATTTTAAGAGGGAGAAAAACCAGTCTAAATTTACAAATTTATGTTTTCCTCTGAGAAAGATTGAAATACCCCTCTCAAAAAAATTATTTTAGCTGTTTTGTTATATACATATTCTATTTTAAGGGGTGGTGATCAAATATCTACATACATGCTCCAGGGAGATGAGCATAACTAATCAGGTGTTCTTGATTGCTCTTTTTTCTCTCTTTCCCACCCAGATTCTCTTAACCATGTTATGGAAATATTTAATTTTTAAGAATCAGTTTAAATTCTTAAGCACTTACTTTTTTTTAAATAAAGCAACTAGAAGACTATATTTTAGGTGATATTTTAACTGGAGTACCAGATCTTATAAGAAGAAAATTTCCACATGAAACAAGAATCCTGTTGAAATGATAGCAAGATAAACTGGCTATGATTAAGTCAAAAACAAAATTATATAATATTTTAAAATATAACACTGGCACGATCATTTAATTTATAGGAAAGTGATTGGAATCTTGCCTGAATGAAATTGCTTTCAGATAATTTCATGTTCTGCAGGATTTAACTGATGATTTCCATAATAACATTTGAATGTGAGATAGTTAATAAAAGACATATTTCATAGTTGCCAACCTTGGCTACTGAAAACATACCATAATTAGTCTTTGGAGATTATGTTTATTCTTTTGGTATACTGCAGCCAGATGAAAAGATTTAAAACTGAGAGCACATGATTAAATTTATCTCTTCTTATTGTAGAATGTTCCTATGCAGGCAAGTATTATACCATAGGGAAAGCAGAACTCCTATCATGCCAATCTGGGTCTTTGTTAGGAACAGAAACCAGCTCATGCATACTATTACATATAATTATCATAAAATTATGGGCTAGAAATGGAAGAGTCATGCTGTTGCATTTTAGACACCATATTTGTAATAAGCTGTAATAAAATAAGCGTTTTTGAATTGGATATAAGAATAGGCCTTACTTGCAATTACAAATGTGTGTTCAATTGAAATACTTTTGAAGCTCAATTTAACAAAGCAAACACATTTTCTGGCAGCTTTAGTATAATTGTTTCCAGGGTTGAAATCTCATTTAATTTTTTTTGGTGAAAAAAACTGGAATAAAGCTAGCTGCTAGGAAGCGAAGCACAGTTGAAGAAAACTATTTCAATTACCTGGTTTTTCAGTTTTATGTGAAACAATAAATAACAGTAAGTGTTAAAGGATTCCTGTTTATTTTTTTCCATACTTTCCATATGATTTAAATGATTTATTCATATGTAGAAATTGTGATTTTAATGAGACATTTTAATTCTATATGCTATATATAGGACATTTCTCTTAATATATAGGGCAGACCGGAGTTAACATAAAATATATATACAGTGAGAAAATTGAAATCTATACTTGCTTCTTGATAAGCACACCAATTTTATATGGATTTATAAGTCACTTTCATTGACTTTTAAGTATATATTTAAAATGACAAACAATGGCTTGTCATTCTTTTTCAGGAACATTACAAATGATAGACGCTAATATTGTGTTAGCAGGAGTTTTACTTTTTGTGTCCCTGCAAATTATTTATAATGTATTTGGCAGGGGAGTGCGGGAAACAGGAGCATTCTCCCTTCCAGTTCCCTTAGAAGAATATGCTTTTGTTAGCACATGCATAATCAGTCCCCCTCCACTATTCTCCATCAGCAGTGAGCTACCAATATTTAGTGGCACAATGCACTGCTGATTTTAGCATGCAGTTGAAAGATGCCTCCTATATGGTTAAAACATCTTTAAAAGTATAATTACATTTCATATATTTGGGCCATGCCTTACCAGTAGCATCATCTCATCGCCCTTCTTCTCTGCAGCCATCAGCTACAAAGTAAACAAGTAGATTCCCAGGCACCAAAAAAAAAATGGATTCCCTGCTGTTTTAACAGAAACATGTATTGGATTTCCTCCATGCTATGCCAACTGGGAGGCTGTGGTTGAAGAGGGGCTTTATGAAGAAACATTGTTATCTGAAAGGATTTGAAATGGCCAAGGACAGTATCTTTTAAATTAAAGAATAGAACTGAAAGAAGTCATTATCTTATACCTCTGAATTGCTTATTTGCTGTGGCAGTTCAGCTAATCTTACATCGTGATTTGGAGGCCGTTTTGCAAAATATATCTGACAGTTATTTTTAAAATATATTTGGACTATATTATTATATAAACATTTACAGATAAAGATTCCTTACTTTTTCTTTTTGATTTTGGAGATTCTTTTTATATATGATTATATAAATAGAAAATGTAGAGTAGAATAGAATATAATTTTTTATTGGTCAAATGTGATTAGACACATAAATAATTTGTCTCTGGGGCATAAATTCTCAGTGTACATACAAGCAACAAGAGATAAATCATGATCATAATCATAAAATACAATGATATAAACTCAGAGGATATAATAAGATACTACATAAAGGCAATCAACATAAATCATGAGATACAAGCAACAAAGTTATAAGAAGCTAAGGAAATAAGTAATAGGAAAGATGAGAAGGATAATAAGTAATACAGCCCTACTATGTGGTTTGACATCATAGGGCATAGACAGTGTTGTTGGAATTAGTGATTTAGCATATTGATTGCATGATGGAAAAACCTGTCCTTGTGTCTAGTTTTGGCATGCAATACTGTATAACATGATCTTGAGGGGAGGAGTTGAAACAGTTTATGTCCAGGATGTGAGGGTCTGTAGATATTTTCACACCCTTCTTTCTGGCTCATGCAGTATACAAGTCCTCAGTGGAAAGCAAAGGCCCTAGAAAAATTGACATGACTATTTTTTCACATTTATGGAGGAAAAGGAGGAAAAAGGTGATGGCTTCTTCTAATAATGTTATCCCTTGTATCAAGTGGCCCTTGAAGGTTAATTAAAAATAAAACAAAATACACACATACAACTTAGTCCATTTTCCAAAGATTGCTTGTTCCTGTTTTAATGGATAAGAAAAGCAGAGAATTCTGGAGGGTCTGCTTTGCAAAACAAGAACAATCTTTTTACTAATGGCTAGTATTGATGAATCTAAGCCAGCCTAATTTTTACAACAGTGTTACTTTCTGATATTACTCAGTTGTGATTTGTAGGTTGGACCAGTGATTATAGTAGATAGTGATAGCATAAATTACATGGGGGGGGGGATGTTTTCTCCCCCTCCCCTCCTTCCAAGCATATTCAGAATAATTATACTAACATATCATTGTTTAAACTGATCAGCGCTTTCAGTTAGGAAAATGCATTTAGGTTGTTGTTCTGACAGATGTTATTATTTTCTGGAAAGATCTTCCAGATTGTTAATGAATGGCCAAGCAAGTACATAGTTAGTTAGTTAATAATCCCATTTAATTGTCACAGTGAAATAGAGCAAGCACATAATTTTCTGCTATTTCAATTCTGTGAACACCATAAGAATGATAAATTGTGACAGAGCCTTATAGAGAATGCTGATTTGTGAAAGTCATTGACAATAATAAACTTTCTTCCCTTCCCTTTTACTTCTCAAACAGGTGGTTCACTAACATATTTTCCTCATTCAACAGGAAATGGATGGATGGACTTAGCTAGCTAGAGATAAATTTTACCTGGCAGTGATTACCAGTTAATATGCATTTTCAAGTCATTAGTAGCCTAATGTTTTTTCTGTGGGGAATCATATTCACTGTAGATTGGGAAAGTGTATATTTTCCTGAATGTGACTAGCTGATTCTACAACTGAAAACCATCGGCTAAAAACTGCTTTTTGTGACATATATGTGATATGCTATAAAAAAGATTATGGATGGACACATTGGGCAGTTAATCATGCTAACAAAATGGGAATGATTCTAACCCTATTTTGTGATGGATAACTTACTGGTTAAAGCTCCCAGCATTTCTCATGATGTCATTTCTGTTAAAAAGATTTAAATCCAGTGACCCACCAGAAATCAATATAGTGGCTACGGTGGGGGTGATATGAATTACTGGTGTGTGTACAGCTTGATGGGGTTAGAAGGAAGCACTTGTGATGATTAGATTTAAATAAATTTAAATTACTACAGAAATGATAATAGTTTAAAATTAAAAGGATGGGGAAAAATTGGAAATGCATTTGAGAATTTGTAAAATTTCTTCAGGACAAAATAATACCTTGCTGTTTCAACAGTAGTGTTACTAGTTACTAGAAATATTAGTTAAGCTGAAATACTTCTGTAGGCATGAAGCAGGCATTGAGAACCCTGGCATCCTCCTATAATGAGGAATAATTTATAATCAGTTTATGATAAATCCAAAGTTTTAGTTTTTTTCCTAACAAAAGACAAAAGCACAAATGGATAATTGGTTCCCATGAATTAGAGCAGGTCAGATATTTAATATTTGGGCATAGTATTTCAGGCCTCCAGGGCATTAACAACCCAGGTAAATTATGTCACTTCTACTGCTCAAAAGAACACACAAACAATAATTAAATTTTATAGGCAACAGGGCATATTACATTCCAGCAGCGGTTAAATTGTTTACAGCTAAAACAATTACCCATCTGGGATACAACTTGACCAATACACATATCCGAGCATTTATGAAGCCATTGAAATTTGTTTAGGATTTTATTCAGTCTCCCAGTACAGTACTGAGGCTTGAAGCTAATGTATTAAGTATTAAGAGTCAGGCCTGGTGTAGGATTCTAATCTCAGTATTTAGAATCAAGTTGGATCCTACAGCTACCAATCTCATTGTATCTATATAGCAGAACTTTGAAGTTGTGCTTATCCTGAATCTTTAAGACAATTAACCCTGGAGAAGGCTGAATTAATAGTAGAAGAATTGGGGACATTGATCATCAAAATATCACCAGTGAGTGCCCTTGGAATTCTATCTCCAATTATTGGAAAGACCCAAGCTTTTTACTGCAAGGTATCTATACAATCAGAATTTAGTTCCTTCTCTTTCTTTTCATTTTTTTTTTCATTTTTTAGTTTTGGCTTTGTTTTCTCTCTCTCTTTTCCTCTTTTCTTTTCTTTACATTAATTCTTGTTAGGTTTTATCTGCTGTTGAAAATTCTCAATAAAATATATATGAAAAAACAAAGGAAGTATTATAAAATATTGCCTTGGGACAAGATTAGGCTATTCATTTCCACTCTAATACAGAAACCATTTCTCATATAATGAAAACAAGAATAGCATGGGTTTTGTTTAGAAAAATAAAATGTGTTCAACAACAGAGGTTACCATAGCTACTCCAAAATTTTGCATGGCTAATAAGGTGCATAAGATAAAGTATTCAAAACAAATAAAATGTTAAGTGGATGCAAGTAATTCTATGATTTAGTGTTAATCTAATAGTAAAATACAGCTTGAAAGATATCTGCTTATGGTTTAACTTTTTTTTTAAATAAAAGCAACCCTGGAAGCATTCGAATTATTTTATTATAAAGCATTACGACAAGTATATGGTATTTCTGATTCTCAAATGTGTTAAATTATAATTCCCTGCAGCCCCAATCAGGATATTAATGGAAATGAATATTGGAAGCTACAATTATCAACATCCAGAGGCCATAGATTTCCCATCAGTTACTCAGTTACACACAGATGGAAAGCGGTTTTGTAACTTATACCAGTGGGAAATTTTATCATTGTAAATTTGTACAGTAATAAAATCGTGACCATAATTATTGTTAGTTTGAGAAGACATAGGATTACAGAAATGTTGGACAATTTTAAAAGTCGATTTTAGTATAGGTTTACTGATTCAAATGACAAGTATAACATATTTAGAAATCTAAGTGGGATGTTTTGGGAGCTTATGGAATATATTCTGATTAAATAACACAATTTCCTGTGTTCTATTAAATAGATACAATTTCCTGTGTTCTATTTTATATTCTGTTTCTGTAGATGTACCGTAATTACATCAAGAATAAAACGTCTTGTGATTTGAACAGAAATCCTTTGCATTTCTGGATTCCAGGATTTTTCCCCTTAAAAAAATTATATGCCCATAGGGATGTTATGTATTCAAAAAGAATGTCAATATATATTCATAAATTGAAATTTAACTTGACTGTTTTCTACTTTTATCATGATCCGAATTTAAGAAAAAAATTGACTTTCTTTTTTCATTTGCAACAAAAAACATTTAAAAACAGGTAACAAAAGACTTGAAGCAATATGATAATAAAATAATAGAATGCAAGTTTGAAAACAACAGCTGGGTCTTTATGAGACAAAGGATAGACAAAAGTTTTCCCAATGCTTACAGTACAGCAATGGGTAAGTACAATAAATTGGTTCTGTATCTGCATTTTGTTATTAAACTTTAGCCAGTAAAAATAACCTTTTTTTTTTTTTTTGCAAAGACTCTTTATTTTTTGCAAAGACTCATAATTTGAGTTCTTTTGGCTTCAATAAAAATTGGAGTTCAGAACTGCAGTTTGACTCATGCATATTTAAAAATGAGACTTGGACTGGCATGGAGCGTTCATATCAAGTGATCTTCTCTTGTCTGGCACTTTCAATCATATTCAAATTAAGACAGATACTACTCAGTGAAAACTAATGTGTAAAGCATGGGAAATAAAAGATTAAAATTATGAAAAATAATTGTTTATGTAGTACATTTGAATTTTCCTACTATTATTAAAAATAATCTTCTAAAAATATAAGACAATAAGATTCATCCTAAGGCAAATGCTTAAAAATCATTACAAATTATTACTGTTGTTGTTGAATAGATTGAGCTAAAATGCATTTTAACTCTGTACACTTCACGTGGCAAAAATTTATTTTGAAAAATTCAGAGGAAAAATACTATTGGTATGTTGTAATAAAAGTTACAAAAAATATTTTAAGTTCCAAAAAAATATTTAAGTACCAAGTGATACTAACTTTTATTAATGTCACTATTTATGCATAAAACCCATAGTTACATGCTGTTAAGGATTCCATATTTGTACAGTTTAGGTGTCAATATTTTCCACAAAAACATGAAATTACTTAAAATATATACTTTCCCCCAAATAATATGTTGCTTGCAAATGTCTAAGCATAATACACTTATAATTAATAGAAAATATTTAAATGTGTTTAAAATTTGTTTTAATTGCTTCTTAACAGTAATAAGTTAACCTTTTAGACCAATGTTTCCAAAAATACTATATCAAAATTTATTACATAGTTACAAGAAACATACCAGGCTGTTTATTGCAGGATTCATACAGTATAGTGCAGATGACACTAAGCTGGCAGGAATAATCAACACCCCAGAAGACAAACTCAGGATCCAAAAAGATTTGACAGTCTTGAACAATGGACCCTATCAAGGTTTTATACCTAGGCAGGAAAAAAACCAAAGATACAAGTACAGATTCGTGAAACCTGGCTCAAAAACAGTAACTTTGAGAGGGACCTTGGAGTCCTCTGGACAATTCATCAAACATGAGCTAGCAGTGTGTGGGAACAGCCAAAAAAGCTAATACAATAATTGATTGTATAAACGAGGCTCAAAATCACATGAAGTATTAGTACTGCTTTATAAAGCCTTAATAAGGCCATATCTGGAATATTGCATTCAGTTTTGATCACCACATTACAAAAAAGATTTGAGACTTTGGATAAAAAGTGGGAAGAATAGCAACTAAGATGATTAAAGGCCTGGAGACAAAAACATGAAGAACGATTGCAGGATTTGGGTATGGCCAGTTTAGAGAAAAGAAGGTCTAGGGATGACATGACAGCAATATTCCACTATTTGAGGAGGTGCTAGAAAGAAGAAAGGGTTAACTTAGTCTCCAAAGCAGCAGAGGGCAGGACAAGAAACAATGGATGGAAACTAATCAAGGAAAGAAGCAGCCTGGAATTAAGAAGAAACTTCCTAAGAACGAAGACAATACACACATAGACTAGCTTGCCTTCAGAAGTTGTAAGTGCTTCATCACTGGAGATTTTTAAGAAAAGGGTGGACAACCACCTATCTGAAATGGTAGAGGTCTCAGAGACTGGAGGAAAAAACATCAAAATTTCTGGTTTTGGGGATCTGAGGAGTTTTAGGTTTCGGTGTAGAAATTGACCTTTATAGGAGCATTGTGATGGGAAGCTTCTTCTTTTGAACTAGTTGAACATGGTTGCATATGGATAAAACTTTCTTTGAGTTTCACTGCATGGATTATGTTATCATGATACTCATAAAAGTTTGCAAGGTTTGGATCCACTGGATTTTCAGAATCTCCATTCTCTGTTAGTGCAACTGTGAATAAATGTGTTTTCTTGCTTTTCTCCATCTCACAATGTGTTGTTTGCCTTCCAGCTGTATGCAACAGTATACAACATCCAGTAACAAAGGAATTCCTTTTTGAATTCATTCAAAAATGTATGGCAGCAACTCCAGGACAGCCACGTAAACATCATCTAGATCCTGACACTGAACTCATGCCACCACCACCACCTAAAAGGCCTCGCCTGTCATCATAACATATCTCTTCTGACCAAGAAAATAGTAGAATTGTTTAGAATTCTACAAGACAATATGTTTGGTGTAAATATTCTGTAAATACTTAAGTGCATTTTTTTTGGAATGCCGCATCAGGAACTAAGATTTGTTTTCTACTTGACAAGTTGAACATTGTTTCTAAGTTTGAAAAATATTAATCTAAAGAGTTAGATTAAAAAGATATGGAATCAGTGGAAAGCTATTGTTTGGTAGGTAACTTTCAAATGTAATATTTTATACCAGCAATCAGGAACTGTGAAGCCATGATAAAAATGTTCCCCCCCTTTTTTTAAAACAACAACAAAAGTATTTCAGTGAGTGTGTGAAACTTATTGCCTGGTTTCATTTAGTTTAGTTCTAGGGTCTTTTTTAAAAAATAATTGCAAATGGTATTGTAATGTTCTTAAATAAAAGTTTACCAGGTTTCACTATTTTTTTATATTAAAGACATTACAAGATATTATATAAAAATTGTATTGGATGTGCACTGGGTGTTTTTTTTTTCATCTTGAACTAAACATTTCCTGAATTTGTTTTAAAACTGGATTCTGCATCATTACCAAACATAAACAGTCCTTGATATAAAAAACTATTTTCCATTTCTGTGCAAATAAGTACAAGTTATACCAAAAAAGTATATAATTTGAGTTTCATGAAGATTAGCCATTTTAACAATATAAGTTTCTAGAAGATGGTAGAAGAAAAACCAGATAATATGTTGGTATATAAAAGTGGCATTTAATCTCAATTCCAGGAAGAATGGCTTTTAGAACAGTTAATATAAAAGGAAATATTTTCATGGAAGAAGTTAGAATGATAAGCTTAGTTCAGTTTAGTTTTCAAAGCAAGAGTCAGTTTAGCTGATTGCCAACATCTTTCACAATCTGGTTTTTTTAATATTCTAGTTTAAAATAAATCATAAGTTGCAGGACAACTATGTTTTATTCTACCCCTAAAACATTTCATTGATATGGAGAACAAAGATGTGTTTAAAATAGATAAATATTTGTAAGGGTAAACATTTTCACAAGTTGATTGTAAAAGAAATCATCTCGCATTTTAACAGTATTTATGTATAGATCACAACTATTTAATCAACCTTTGATCTTTTTTAGTAATATGGTGGCAGCCAAACAGAATATATTAGAAACATTTACTGTTTATATTTTTAAAGTTTAATAGTTTTCTTGAGCCTAATATATGGAGATCAATTTGTGCTTTGTTCAATTCCCATTTTGGAGTCTACAAAAATATTTATCTTTCAGGCATTGAAGGAAAAATGTGGTTAATTATTTTATGCAATTAAAATGCTAAATACATGGTTTTGGTGAGGAATGAGCTGAGATTGGTGGAGGATACTAAAAACAATGAAAAGCTTATCTAGATATATTCAAAATAAAAGGAATATATCAGTATACTAAATGCTGAATAAAAACAACAGAATGCTAATATGTAGGAAAAATTGGAACTACGCAACTCCTATTTGGAACAATCTGTTTTGAGAAAATGAAATATGTTCCATCAGGCAATTTGAACAGGAAGATGAAAGTTCCTAAAATTGCTTATTTAATTTGAATTAGATTCAATTTCCAGACTACATAAATCCTAGTGCCCTTCCTGTCTTAAGGTACTGAAGGATGAGTTGATCAAACCTGCATGCTATTTATTATCTATGAAAAATCTTGGCCCTGTCTTTAAAAAGTTATGGGCAGGGAATTACAGGCAAGCCCGTTTACCACTAATACCTGCAAAAAATCCAGGACAGATCACAACTCTAACCTTGAAAATCCTGCAGTGATTTTCAGTAGTCAGTCAGATAAAGGAAAAACAAAACTTAGGCAGTCAAATTTTACTTCATTTTTTGGATAGGGAAATGGAATTGAGGGCTGCTATAGTTAGCAATGAGAAAAATCGAGTAAAATCTGCAGGGACTCTTGGATGGGGTAACTTCCTTAACAAGTCACAGCAGTGCTGCAGACAAATTGAAACTGAAATTCAATTAAGGCCATTGAGGCCTGTTCTGTTCAACATTTTTGAATTAAATTCTTGAATGAAGAAGTAGAAAGAATGCTTATCGTTTTTATAAAAGACACAAAATTGGATAGGATACCGAATACTTGAGAAGGCAAAAATTCAAAATGCTATTGATACGTTAGGAAAAAATGGGATGAAAGGAATAGGATGAATTATAACAGAAATAATGCAAAATATACGTTTAGGAAGCAAAGATCAAATTCATAGGTATTGAACAGGAGAGAACAGTCTTGGCAATAGTATTTGGGAAAATCTTAGAAATATTATACTTGTTTACAATACAAATCACAGAGCGGTGGCTACAGAAAAGGCAAAGGTAATTTTAAAATTCTTAAATCATTAGAAATAATATTTTTACTTATCTTTGCAATGGGCAGATCCCACGTTGTATACTTCATCTCCTTTTGTGCATATATAGGTAGTCCTCAACTTATAACCATAACCGAGTCCGTAATTTATGTTATTTCTTAAGTGAGTTTGCTCCATTTTACGACTTTTCTCACCAATTTGTTAAGTGAATCACTGCAGTTCTTAAATTAGTTACACAGTTAAGTGAATCTGGTTTTCCCATTGACTTTGCTTGTCAGAAGGATCACATGAGTCTGGGATACTACAACCATCATAAATGGGAATCAGTTGTCAAGCATACAAATATAAATCATGTGACCACAGGGATTCTGCAACAGTCAGAAGTGTGAAAAATGGTCATAAGTCACTTTTTTCAGTGCTGTTGTAACTTTGAACAGTCATTAAATGAACTGTTGTATATTGAAGACTACCTGTACTTTAACAACGATTCTGACAGATTGGAACAAACTCAGAGTAGAGCCATCAGGATGAACAAAAGAGCTATCGGAGAACAAAAAACTAGAAGAGAGCTTGAAGAAATTGGAAATGTGTTACTCCAAGAAGTGAAAATGGGGTGGAAATATAAAAACATTTTTCTTTTTCTTTTTTTATTAATAATGTTTATTGAAAGTTTATATATATATATATATATATATTTGTTTTCTGAGGTTCTCGTGGGTACTTGTATGTGGATCTTTGGTTATTCGGGTTTTCTCCCGCGTAAGATTGGATGTATCTAGGCAACGTTTCGATGAAGTCTCATTCATCATCTTCAGGCTTGGTCTTCAGCTCTGTGCTTCTCAGAGTGATGTGAGCTTGCAGCTGCTTCTTCCTTTTAACTGCTCCTGGGGGTGTGACTTGATTGGCTGGGGGCTATATTATATATTTTCAATATATATATGTCTGGCATTCAGCTTTGTTCGGGTATTTTCCCACGTGGTGCTTTGCCAGACATGTAAGTACCCGCGAAAACTTAAGAAAACATATATATATATATATATATATATAAAGAAACATGTTCTCATATTTTTGCAATGTTTTCATAGCAGTGTACATTTCTATTAGTGTCAATTAAAGTCATTTGTTACAAGTAAATGTATAACTTGTTTCTTAAATCTTTACTTTTTATGTTAATACAATTATAATACAATATTTAATTATATTACTTTACATATATACATAACTATATATACATTTATCCTAATTTCCATTTTCCCTTGTTTGTTTAATCAGTTTCACTAGACATCTTTACTTCCTTTTTATACAACCATTTGTACCATATATTCCAAATTGTAAAAAACTCCCCCCCTTCCTTATTTTTTAATAACATGGTTAGTCTAACCATTTCTGCATATTGGTGGATTTTATTAGTTATTGCAAGGTCCATGGGTATCATTGCTGATTTCCAGTTTTGGGAAAAGACTATCCTTGCAGCTGTAATTATATGTGATATCAGATGCTGGTAGTTTTTGCTCCATGTTGGTTCTGTCATTCCAAGTAGAAAGGTCTCTGGGTTGAATTTAATCTTTAGTTTTGTCATCTCTTCTAACCATGTCTGTATCTTAGACCAGTACTTTTGGGCTTTAGGACATTTCCACCACATGTGAAAATAAGTTCCCTGGCTAAAGTTACACTTGCAACATTTGGGTGACATATTAGGGAACATCCTAGCAAGTCTTGCTGGTGGGAGGTGCCAGCGATAAAACATTTTATAAATATTTTTTTTATATGAGACTGATAACATTAATTTATAGTTAGTTCACCAAATTCGTTCCCATTGTTCTAATTCAATATTGTAGCCACAATTTTTAGTCCATGTTATCATGCTCTCCTTAACCATTTCTTCTTCCATTTTGAATTTCAATAAACAATTTTATATTTTGGGGAAATATAATAACATTTTTCAAATACCTGGAAAAATGCGACATAGGAAAAGATAAAAATCTGTCTTCTACTACCTCAGAATGCACAATACAAAGTAGTGGTTTTAAGTTACAAGAAGGTAGATTCCAGTTGAACCTAACAGTAAAAGATGTTTGACAATAGAACTATAGCACCCCCTTTCAAAGGCAAAAGCTAGAGAGCCAGCAGACATTTTAGAATGGATTCATTTATTGAGCAGGGGATTGAACTTGGTGGCCAGATTAGCTCCTTTCAACTCTTTAGAATAGAAGATCAAGGTCAAATTGCATGGCTTTTCTCCAGTGATCATTTAGTAGACATGAAAAGCTAACTCTATACAGTTAATATAAAGTAGTATCTTTGAGCTCCTGTCTTGTCAAGTCCTTGGATATATCCAGGCAGTTTTCTTAGCAGCAGCACAAAATTAGTTGGTGAAAGCTCTGGTAATTAAAAAGTTGGCTGTGTCTAAACTCCCCTCCCCTCCCCTCATGTATAATCAATTCAAACTTTTTATGTGTCACATGGACACAGACAAGAGCACCACAGGACATTGCAACATGCTAGTAAAGGCCAGGTGCTATTTTTGGTATAATATTGTATGCAGGTACAGTGTTCCAACTGTACCTTCAATTACATATTGAATGTAATCTTCAGTTAAATATTAGTTAATTTGATGTCTTGAAAAAGTGGACAATTGATTCAGATGGTGCTGTAATTCAATTTCTAGGAGCCGCATCAGGACTTTTTAGCTGGAACCAGCAAAGGCTACATAAAATAGTGAGGGACAGGCCACTTGAAATAATTTATTACTTTAGGGACTTCTGCCAGGAAGAAAAGTGCTGCAGCCGAATTGGAAGATAAATGAATGTCAGTCAATAATTAAATATTATCTTGCTCTTGTTTCTCCTCTTAATTAGTCCAGAGTCTTGCCTAACAGTCCCATTAAAACACATATAGGAATGCCAATTACTGTACAGCAGTAAGAAACTTTGATTCAAGCACTCTAGAATATGAGTCAAGGAATACCTCAAGTAATAGTTTTGAAGCCTTTTCCTGGAAGAATGTTATAGCTAATAGACAAACATCTAATGAATAATGAAATAAAAAACTTGCTAAATTAATGTTTTGACCAAGTTGGGTTCATAAACAGCATGAATGCCCCTTCTTCCATATAACCCCAAGATATTTCCTGTGATCAATGATTCATCTAACGTTTTTAGGTTTGTTGGGGGGAGAAGTCTTGTTTTGGGGAGTTATTAATCAGGTACTTCTCATGAAAGTATTGGATCAAGACAATGATTATTCTCTAGTCATACATGTATTAAAGATAGAATGACAGTGACATCTGCATAAGGCAGTCTTGGGAAATGTCTATTCTTCAGTTTGGAATCAAAAAGCAAATAGATACATTAACTACTGTATTAGAAAATCAGTTGATGTTAGCAACTGTAGGGAATGAAATGCCTCCCAAAATTGAGGCAAATGGCAAAGCCTCAACAAGCTTTAATTCTCTAGATTGCAAACATTTCATCTGTGTGGTAAATTTTGGAACACTCTACAGGGGAAAAATCTACAGACTTGGGCAGACAGCCATAGTGAGTACTACAATTAAGTTGTTTATTCAATAATTGAGGATTAGCATTAGGGTTAGGTTGAAGGGCAATAAGTATGCTTCAGATTCTATATTTCCTGTTGAAATCTGAGATTATTCTGGACATTTCTGCGATTTCCTCAATATAATATTCAATCAAATAAAAAGTTTATTTTCTACTTTGTTTCTATCTGCCTATTGTTCCTGACATTGTGAGTAATTGTATGATTACAGATCCATTTTGTTGCATCAAATGTTGTCTGGTCTTTAATCACATATAAATAAGTATGAGATGATCGCGATGATAATGCATTGAATTCAAAAGTTAGTGACTAGTATGAAAAAAAAAGTTGGACTTTTTTTTAATTACAGGAGAGTGTCTTTGAGGCCACCTGCACCCAGTGTTTATCTACCCCTCCATTTATTTATTCCATTGATTTTTCAGGCAGGTTCAGTGTTCAACATAGGCTGGGAAAACAGAATAGCAAGCAATACGGTGAAATAATCTTTGCTCTGCAAGGAGAGTGGTAAGAAACAGAGCATCTTAAATGGCTACAGTCCATAGCCACAGACTATATTTCAAATAGGAATTTGCATTGATAGAGTTCATCTTCAGAGAAGATAAAGGCACTAAAGACAACTGACAGATTCCAGCTAATAAAAATGGCTGCCCAGCAGACAAAGTGAGAAATGAATTAAGCTGACTCCTTAAAGAAAATGATTAAAAAGGGGCCGTTCCTGCTAATG
Organism: Hydrophis major; assembly: GCA_033807585.1. Lineage (NCBI taxonomy): Eukaryota > Metazoa > Chordata > Lepidosauria > Squamata > Elapidae > Hydrophis > Hydrophis major. The sequence goes on along the minus strand of CM066328.1, from coordinate 291,459,840 downwards.
ACTAGTCATGGTGCCTTATATGGAGACAAAAAGGCAACCAAGCATTTCTATGTATATTTCAGACCACCTGGCTAGTGGCAATAAAAACATTAGCAATCTTTAGAAATATTTATGAAAGGACCTACATCTATCTTCAAAAGCCCTTCAAAAGCCAACAAAAAGGGAATGAGCAGCGGAGAATAGTTTCTAGGCTATGCTTCTCAGTGCATATACCTTAGTTATATATTTTAGAGAGAGAACTCTTAGCCTTCCTACCTATGAGTTTTTTTACATGCCGTTTTTCTCTTCTACATTGTGTTTGACATACTTGCCTGTTTGCAACAGCTACATTAAGTATCAAGGGTCTGTTAATAATACATGAATAAACACGTTGGAAATAGGCAACTCTTTCTAAGGCTATGTCTGAGAATGAAATGCTTGCCACAGCGCCAATTACATCTAAAGCAGAATCAGATAACAGATAACAGATAATCAGAGTTGGAAGGGACCTTGTAGGTCCTCTAGTCCAACCCCCTGCCCAAGCAGGAGACTTCTGAGGGCAAGCTGTTCCATTGGTTGATTGTTCTCACTGTCAGAAAGTTTCTCCTTATTTCCAGATTGAACCTCTCCTTGATCAGTTTCCATTCATTATCCTTGTCTGGCCTTTGGGTACTTTGGAAAATAGCTTGACCCCTTCCTCTCTGTGGCAGCCCCTCAAATATTGAAACACTGCTATCATGTCTCCCCTGGTCCTTCTCTTCACCAGACTAGCCATGCCCCAGTTCCTGTAACTGTTCTTCTTATGTTTTAGTCTCCAGCCCCCTAATCATCCAGGTTGCTCTTCTCTGTATTTTTTCTGGAGTCTCAACATCTTTTTTATAGTGTTGTGACCAAAGCTGAATGCAGTACTCTAGGTGTAGTCTTACTAATGCTTTATAGAGTGGTATTAGTGCCTCCCTTGATCTTGATTGTATCCCTCTGTTAATGCAATTTAGGATTTTTTGGCAGCTGCTGCATACTGCTGGCTCATATTTAACTGGTTGTCCACTAAGACTCCAAGATCCCTTTCATAGTTACTGGTATTGAGCCTGGTTTCACTCAGTCTATATGTGTACTTTTGGTTTTTCTTGCCTAAGTGTAGGACTTTACTTTTCTCTATACTGAATTTCATTTTATTAGATATGACCCAGTGTTCTAATCTGTCAAGTTCCATCATGGAAGGTCCCACAGAAGCAGATCACTCAGAAAGGAAACACGAAACAGCTTTTTCCAAATTTAACGCAACATAGAAAATAAGCTCTATTTTTACCTATTGGACTAAAGTACAGCAGAAAAATAGATAAACTAGCAGTCTATGGTGCAGGGGGGGGAGGTGAACTGAAGAAATAGTGGGTACAGCTGCACAATTGAAGCTCTGCCCCCTTTCAGTGTACTTCACACAAACATAAAAATGAGCTGAACCTTTGTACAATTGTACCTGCCATCTTGACTTTTTTTTTTTTTTTTTTAAAAACCCACTTCCTGTAGACACCCCAGGTCTTTAAAAGAGCTGCCTAGCCTCTCGATTATTTCATTTTAGTTCAACTCAATCATACAAATGGCTTGAGAGTCTAAAAGACATGAATGTTAGTTTGAAAAACATGAATAACTCAAGCAGTGAATTACTGGTTCCTTTTATGTAATAATGAAATAAACTAGCAACAGCTTGATTAGCTAACCTTAGCATTCACTAGTAAATATGAATCTTAGAATTAGAGGTATTGAATATATAAATGTCAAAAACAGTAGAAAAAAATAATAGGAATGTGGAGGATTTTCTAATCAATGTTACTCTGAGTGGTACCTAGAGTATTTTGAGGCCCAGAGCAGAGTTCCCCAACCTTTTTGGGTTGGCGGACTGGAGTGGGGGGGAGAGGGAAAAGGGTTTTTTTTTGGAAGGGCAGGTGTATGCATGCATTTGTGCATATGTCTGCGGAAACACCCATTGTTCGTGAGAGTGGGGCTGCAAATGCCCATAACAACACTCGTACGAATTTGGCTGTGACACTTGCAGCAACGCTCATATTAGTGGGGCACACAAGCAGGACAGCAAATGCCTGCAACATTCGTGGTGATGTTTGAGTAAGGCTATTACGCGGACTGGTGGCCAAAAGGCCACAGCCCACAGATTGGGGGACTCCTGGCCCAGAGGATGGTGAATGGTTTCAATCTCTCTTGCTGTTTTGCTGCTTAACATTACCAATTTTAAGCAGCAAAACAGCAGGACAGATTGAAACCACTCACCATCCTCTAGGCCAGGAGTCCAGAGAAAAATAAAAATAAAAAGGCAGATGATTTGTAACAGATCTATGATTGACCTCTGGCATTTCCTTTGCTGTGTGAAATGCTGAGAAGCCTCATGCACATCCTGTGGTTTCTTTGTCTTAGTCAATGCACTTGTGTGTTTTTACGCACACATTCTTTCACACACACTTGTACAGGGTGTAGTTTTTGTTGCAAGCTGTGCAAACATATTTAAAGATAGCACTTCAGTTAAAAAAAAAATCCGATTGTTGAAAACTACCTCCTGTCTGAGAGGAGAGAGGAGCTGCATGGGCAACAGAGAGCAGGACAAGGTGATGGAGTTAGATTCTGGCATGGCTGTAATCAAATTGTTACATTCAAGTCTGTGCCAAATCCTTGGCTAGATCAACCCAATTTGAAGGAGCACAATACAGTACAGCAAAATGGAGTCTTGTTTAAGTTATCCTGGTATCAGTACAGACTTTGGCATGTGTTTCTTCCTTCCCAGACAAATATAATATGCTCAATCCAACTTAATAGTGCTTTTTCCTCACTTTATAGTTGCAATTTCATTGATTAGTTTGATCTGAGAGAAAGTGACCAGCTAATGAACTTTCATGATTGAGGGTGGACTTAAACCTGAATTTCCCCAGGATCTGTCCAGCACACCTTGACCTTCTTACCATGCTGGCTATTATATCCATTTCCTTTCATAATTGTTCCCAAATGTTGAAGAATTATATATTGCAACTGTTCTTTTCTAATCTGAAAATCTAATCAGGAATCTACAAATGAAATTGAGAACTTTGGTTGGCAGAATAATAATAGTGTCTCACTGTAAAATCCTTCTGAAGAGAATATTTATGCTCTGTGGATTTATAGAGCATTGACTTCTAGCAGAATGAAAATACAAGTTAAACATTTAAATATGAATTACAGGCAAATAGATATGAAAAGGGGTATAGATATTAGAAGTCAGAAGCAATGACATAAATAATTTATTATATACATAAATACATATAAATGTATGTATATGAAAGTTATTTTATTTTATTATTTTAAATTTGTAATATTTTCTGGCATTGTTTAATATTTCAGAATATGTAAGATAGATCTTGTTTAAAGATTATTGCACTGGTACAAAAATCCATCTTTATAGAAAAGCAATTTAGAAATAGCAATTTTATTTAGCAAAAAATATATTTCAGTCCTTGGAATGTGGGCTGCAATAAGATTAACTTTTAAATATAGTGGATGGAGGAAGGAAAGGCAATTATAGAAGATAGTAAGCTTGAAGTTTCTGTATTTCAGATTATATATTTCTCTGAGCAGGGAATAATATTTTTTATTATGCACTTAAAACTAACTGCAGTGCAGACACACTATAAAATAACCCTTGCTATAATAGCATATTACAGTCAATTATGTGGTCCCAGATATAAATTTGGAGCTAATCCTGGGATTATGCCTGCAATCCTTCCGAAGTTTGAAATAAGAATGTTCCTAGTTTTATAGACTTGATTCCCTCAAAGTTGCTGTCTGCTCTTCCTTGAATGGTGGCCAGGGTGAGGGAGCTGCAAGAGGTCCCTTATGGGCCATCCAATATGAAAAATGGTCATTCTACCGCTTGTGATCTGCTTACACTTTTGCTTATATCATTAGCAAAAAATATACAAGTATATGAACTGCTCACACATTGTGTTGGGGAATTGCCAGTAGGCTAGAGGGAGGGGTCAAGGAAGGGCCTAGCTTAGATTTGTTGCACAGCCAAAAATGGCATAAGCATGACCTTCCCCCAATCCATGAAGCCTTAGCTCAGAGGTGGTATTCAGCAGGTTCTAACCAGTTCTGGAGAACTGGTAGCGGAAATTTTGAATATTTCAGAGAACCGGGAAACCAAGCCATGCCCACAGAACCGCTAGTAAAAAAAATGTGAATCCCACCACTGCCTTACCTGGTCGATTCTTATAACATAGGTGACAAAAAATAAAGTTACACTTTGAGACTATTCATGAATGGTTCTGGTTGCTTGAGTCATTGGAATAGGAACTTCCTAATAATCTATTCAATTAACGACTGAGTAAACAAGTACTTTCCTCCTCAACCTTTCAAAATGCACTCCTTCTAATAATCTCTGCCAATGTCTCCTGAAGCTGGCTGCTGGTTGTAAGTCTTTAATTTGCTTTATTCCTCTCTTTGTTAGCATCTTTTTCCTCTTGAGTTAGAACACCAAGGTGCTTCTTATCTTGTTCTCACAGGCAAACTTCCAACTTCACATTATATTGATTTTGCTGCTAGACATTACTCTGGGACCCTTATGTCTTCTATTCCTCTTGCTCACTAGGAATCGCTCTGCCATTAGGGAAGGGCCTCTCTGCTTCTTCCTGTGATTTTTTTTTCTCTTGCCTTTTTTCTCCCCCTTTTTCCACCCCAAAGTATGTTTCTCAGCATTCTCTTTGCCGTCTCCCAAACTAATTGTCTTTTTTTATTCTGTCCTCTTTCTATTGCATGATTTTAGAACTAGTTAAACTATAACTTACTGTCAGTATCCCTGCAGTAAAATTCTCCAATTTCTGTTTTCCTGTTACCCATCTTGTTTGATGTGCCCTCCAATGTACCAATTGAGTTTATAATTTTAATGGTTCCATTTCTCCACAAACCACTGGGTTGAACTTATAATAACTCACATGCAATAAAGAGTTTCTAAACTAAAAGGTCCATGACATAAACTGATATTAATCTCTATGGATTAAAAAAAGGTAAATGTTTATTTTTAAAGCCACTGTACAGAAGCTCATGATAAAGTACTTTAGTACATTTTAGAAACATTTTAAATGTTCAGATTCCAAGCATAATTTTGGTGGAATTCTATTCCAAAGAACCCCTATATGGAGTATGATATCTCAGTCCAATCAATTTGTACTGTTTGCACTAATTTCCAATAGTGTAACAAATGACAATAGTGATAGCACTTAGACTTATATACCACTTCATAGTGCTTTACAGTCCTCTCTGAGAGGTTTACAGAGTCAGCATATTGATCCCAACAATCTGGCTCCTCATTTTGCCCACCTCAGAAGGATGGAAGGCTGAGTCAGCCTTGAGCCTGGTGAGATTTGAATTGCCAAATTGTAGTCAGCTGGCAGTCAGCAGAAGTAGCCTGCAGTACTACATTCTAACCACTGTGCCACCATGGCTCATAACTAGAAGTAGGTGCGAAAAAGTGTCAGCTTTGTAGCACTTAGTGGAAGTGGATTGATTATCTAGATTCTTTTCAGTTTGGTTTCAGGGCTGGACATGGGACAGAGATGGCACTTCTGGATGATCTGTTTTGAGACTTAGATGGAGATAGTGCGCCTTTTGTCATTTTGGATCTCCCAGCAGTTATCAATGCTACAGACTCTTGGGTTTTACTAGAATATGTATAAGAGTTGGAGATTGGAAAATCTGTTCTGCTCCTTCCTTAAGGGATAGTTTCAAATAGTTGGGGTAGGGGAGGGAGGAAAAGCAATTTTTATGGCTTTTGAGGTGTGGAATTTCTGAGGGGCTGGTACTATCTTCCCTGCTTTTAAACATTTATATGGAGCCACGAGTTAAGTTCATCTTTTGATTTGGGGCGCAGAATCACCAATATGATGCCTTTCAAAGTTTGCTTTATACCTTGAGTCATAGGGAAATGCTGTGGATGTCCTTAGAGCTTGGAGGCTGTTAAGGGTCTGGATGGAAAGGAACAGACAACCAAACCCAAATAAGATGGAGTTACTGTCTGTACATTGAAGTTCTCTGTTGAGTCTACTGTTGAGTCTACTGTAGATGGGGAGACCTTCCCATGAAGGAGGAGGTTTGCAATTTGGGGGGTCCTTATGGACTCACAGCTCTTGCTAAAACAGCAAATGGATGCAAGGCTAGAGGGGACTTTACCTAGCTTTACTGCTTGGCCAATTGTGAACCTGTCTGATGTAGAAGTATCTGACTGTAGTCACTTACACTTTTTTTTTTATAAACAAATTTTATTAATTTTACAAAACAATACACAAACAAGCAAGGCATCATAACATAAAAAATCTTTTCTGAAAAAATCAATAAAACATACAAAATAATTCCAAATTATAATATATATATTTATGTTATCTGTTCAGCTTCGTATCTTATCCTAACTTCATTCTATTATCCAAATTATATTTCTTGCTAATTAAAATTTTATTGCTTTCCAAAAAACAATACACAGACAAACAAAACATGAAACATAAAACCATAAAACATCTTTTCTGAAAGTTGCTTGATCCCGGGTTAAAACTCTTCGCACAGACACAAATTCAAAAATCAAATTCACTTTATATATCATTCCATATCTTATTACCATTTTCAATTTTCTATATAGCTTCTTCCCTCTTTTATCTTTCTTAATTTTATTTTATTTATCTCATCTGAGTTCAATTCATAATACTTATCATTTTTTGTCTGTTCTATTTCCAGCTATCCATTCATCTTTTCTCTTTAGAGAAAATTTTCCTGTACACTGATTGGAGTATGACGCCTTTAACTCTTTCCCCTAGCTTAATAATACTTAATATAACACTTAACTTATATTGGGATTCTGTTTAGTACATTCTAAAATTACACAATGAATTTTATAAGAAAGAAAAAAATACAACAATAACCAAAAAAGAAAAGCATATGAACCACAATCAATGCCATTAAGAAACTAATCATACATATTAATACTAATTTATATCTTAAGCATTTTATTCTAAATACACATATAAAAAACTGAATCTTATGTACCTTAAAGAATCCCCCTTTTTTTAAAATTAAATTTACCCATTGTCTCTAAATAAGTTTTGTTTCTTTAAATCTTGCTTCCCACCATTAAGGCTTCTCTTCCCCTCCTTTCTCTCTTGCTTATTCTTTTCCTTGCCCTTTTTACCCCTTTGTCTCTCTTCCTTCCTTTTCTTCTTCTGCTTTCCCCCTTTCTTTTGTTTTCTAACCTTGTATCCACCTTTCACCTCATTTTTCTCTTTTTTGGTTGTTTTTTCAGGCCTGAAAATCCCCCTTTTCTTTTCCTCTTTCTCCTCCCCCCCAAAAAAACCCATTGTTTATCAAAGATGGCTTCTTCTTCTTCTTTGTCCCAGTCATCCTGCTGCGCAGTCAATTTTTCATAAGTGCATACCGCCATTTCTGGAAATTGAAAAAGGGTGCCCAAAGTATCTTTCCCATTTTGTTCTTCTTTTTTATATTTCTGGTATTCAATTTTTAGTTCATCCACAAGCAATGCCATCACAAGGAGAAATTTTTTTTCCAAAACAACCACCCGAGTGTTTTTAATCAAGAATAATTTCCCAAAATTCCAAAGCCACCAAAGAATCCAGATAGACTATTTCTTTTAATATTTTTTTCTTTCTTCCATTTTTCTTTCTGGGGTTGCTGTTTAGTCAAAAAGTTCCAATTAAGATGTATCTTTTAGAAGCTGTATTAATATTTAAAGCTCTTTAAAATTCTAGGCAATCTCCTCCTTTTTCAAATTCTGATCCAATTTTTTTTCTCTCTCCCTTCCCACTTACAGCAGCAATTTTCCTTTAAATGTTCAGAAATCCATACCTCCAATGAGAGTTTTCCGATTTCTCTTAAAGTTCTATCACTGTCACGTTTGGAAGGAGAGTGAAAAGAAAAAAAAAGCTTTTCCTTTAATTCACATTTGCCGCTTGACACATTCTGGAAACGATGTTTCTTTAGCAGTTTTCAAAGTCCAGGGTACTTTCACTGTTGCTTGTCCCGGTAAGCAAAAATCACTTTCACTTCTTCACAGCTCCTCCTGCACTTTCTTTTTCCGGCTGAGCTCTTCTATGTGGCGGCCATTGCTGACTGCCGCTCAGCTGCCTTTGGAGAAGGGGGTTTCGCTGGCTAGGGAAGAGAGGTGCGATATCTCTCGACTCTGCCAGACCCCCCCCATCTTTGCCACCTTCTACGGAGGTGGCTTAGCCCCAAAGCCAAATGGCTCGGGGCACTCGGGCAGAGAACACAGGCAGAAGCCGCGCACAGTCATGGATTCCTGCCTGCTCCGAAGGGCTACAAACCGGAAATCCCTGTAGTCACTTACACTTTGATCATCACTCAAGTAAACTGCTGCAATGGACTTTACATGGGATCAGCCTTAAAGACTGTCAGAAATTGGAATTGTTCAGAATGTGACAGGCCACATTCTGGTTATTGGTTTCAGGAGAAAATATAATACCAGTCCTGTGGTCCTGCACTGGTTGATAATTTATTTCCAGGTAAAACATTTAAAGTCTTGGTGTTGACCTATAGAACCTTCATGATTTGGCACCTACTTATCTGAAGGACTGCCTTCTCTAACCCAAAGACAATCAATGTAGGCACATCCAAACTGAAAGTCTGCCGAGGCAATTAATTGGAAAGAGATGCTCACATCATGTTATTCAGGGCGGGGATAGGCAAATGTGAAAATTGTCAGAATGTATGCATAATTTGGAATATAAAATCAAGAAGGCCGAGGAGAGGAGTGTATGAAGAAACAGTGTTGGACTCCACATTGAGATCGAAGGAAATCCTGAATTAAATGAGAATATAATATGAGATAGCCTGGAAAAATGATAGCATTAGTATAATTATATTGTCACTTTAATAAATTTTGAAGTTTTCCTTTCTTAGCAATGTACAGTTCGGGAATATTAATTTCCTTGTAACAGCCATATTGATACTGTCTCTTCTTCTATTTTAATTGCTGATTATGTTTCTGATCTTCATGTCTTGATATCCTACCATGCTGGCCTGGCTTTCTTTTCCAGATAATGACATTTATTGTACAAATCTAGCTCATTGGAAAATTGCTTGGTTGACAGTTAAATAGCAGCATGTGCCACACACATTGTGAATATAATTTTCTGGTAATGTACCTTCTATGATGCTAGGAGGAAAAATGGTGTTTTCTTGTTGATTTATACTTGTGTTTCCCTGAAAATAAGACCGAGTCTTCTTTTTGCTCCAAAAGATGCTTTAGCGCTCATTTTCCAGTTAGGTCTTATTTTGGGGGAAACAATGTACTAAATGTGGCTGTCCAGCTGACAGTCTGAACTGGGGCTTATTTGGGGGGGGGGGTAGGGTTTATATTACAAGCATCCTGAAAATCATGCTAGGGTTTATTTTCCAGTTGGATCATATTTTCAGGGAAACACAGTACCTTACAGCACGAGATTGTACTATGTCTGGACCTAAGCAAGCTGCACATGTTATCTCCACATTCTAATTTCCTTTTCTCAGGAGAAGAAATCTTTCTTTGCAAAAATATGATGAATGAGTCCATGGAGTTGACAGTGGGTCCCCTCCTATCCTGTCATCTTCTGATATGCATGGATCTTGAACTGTGGCTACACAACTAAGAACCCCTAGTAAGAAAGATGCTCTGCACATTTACACACATACCCATTTCTACATGTTCTTCTGCCTTCTCCAAGGAAACTTATTTTTTTCTCTTTGACCCAGTGGAAGAAAGAGGAGAAATTGGAGGCAGGAGCAAATGCATGATATTATTTTTTCCAGGCCAAACGCTGAATTTTTGGATAAATGGGAAGAGAGCTATCTTCCTTACTCTTTCCATTGGCAGTGTAAAATTCTCTAGTGATGTACTTTTGTTGTGATCATTATGCTCACATGTCATTTACTGTTAGTCTGTAGAGAGATAGGTTGTATCTCTCATTGGAGTGGGTTGTGTGAGGTTTTGATGGCACATTTTGCAGAAAATGGGATTCTACCATCCACCACCTTTCTGGATGGGCCTTTTTTGCCTGTGTTTTGAACAAGATAGATTAGGATAGAGGTGGGGAAATGATAACTCTCCAGATCTTACTAAGCTTGATCATCGATCAAACTGGTCAGATCTATGGCTATTGCTTTTATAATTCAGCAGTAGCTGGGAGGCCATCACTGCTCCTAACCAGAACTATGTTTCTAGGCATGGAACTTGCTACTGAACCTAATTACCTCCAAAATGGGTGTCAGGAACTCTTCTCTTGCCAAACTGTGGTTCTACACCTTTGGAGGTTTCTGCAAACTAGGCCTGAACAGCTACAAATACCACCCAGGGTTAATTATATTATGCACTAGGTTGTCAGTAATTTTGGTTTTGCTTTTAATTTTATTATGGTTGAATTGTCAGGCATGTTGTAATGTTAATGTGTGATTCGGCATACATTTAAAATGATTACACAGTAGAAATGTCCCATTTTCACAGCAAGGGCAAGCTTTCTGTTTCTTTAATTACCCATTATTTACACTATTCTTCAGACAACTATGTCAGCTGTTGTGAAGTATAGGTGTTTATTCATTGATGTATTATAAAATTGCATTAAAATGCTACCATTCTGTAAATTGGTTGTTTCAATCTAGTTTTGAAATGCTAAACAATAGGAAGAAGACAGTAACAAGACAAGTGGTACATTATGTTTTCCAAATGTTATTTGAGCATTATTTTATCTATCAGAAAGGGAGGTCAATAAAATGGTGCAGAATATTCTAATCTCTTTTTTGAATTTCTTATTCAAGAAAGGGTAGTGCAAAAAAAAAAAAATACTTACATGCCAGCCGAATTCCATTTCTGCTGATCTCCAAAATTTTTGGAATACATTTCCACCTTCTTCACTATGTTTCAGGAGGGTGGTGAGGCAGGGGAGGAAGAAGAGCCCAAGCAGAGGACCCCTCCCTGTTTTTCTTTCTTTTCCTATTGATATTTGCATGATAAAAGAGGTTGCACAGTAACTCTGCATCACCTGAAAAGAGGCTAGCAGTACTATAATTAATACTGCAATTGTGAATGCCCAATAAGGTGAAAGTTGATGGGGTTAAAATAGGTAGAAGTAGACAAGCTATTATTATAAAAATGACTAATGGCCTCCCAAGAAAGAGGTTGATGTGAAATAACTAACTGGACTTTGCGTCAGTTCAAAGAATGGGGAAATGGGTATATTAACTTGACTACTAGACCTTGCTGATCCTTTGCATTTTCAGTGTATAGCATCATCATCTTAGCACAGGTTATTTTTCTATCAGTTTTAAAACCAAGCTCATTTTCTTCCGAACGAGCTTCCCTTAATATGTGCTCAGCATATGGATTGCATAAATAAATAAAGGGAGAGCATACACTCTTGTTGCACCCCTTTGCCAATCTGGAAATAGTCTGTTTCATCACATTTTGGTCATACTGTAGCTTCCTAACCTGTATGGGAATGATGAGATATTCAGAAACGTTGTCTAAGCACATCCCATAAGTTGATATGATGGACACGATCAAAGGTCTTTGTATAAATCAGGGGTGTCAAACTTGCATTGATGATGACATGACATATTGTGACTTCCCCCTTTGTTAAACCAGGGGTAGCTGTGGCCAGCGCATGACACATCCGGCCCATGGGCCATGAGTTTGAAACTCCTGCTATAAATCAATGAAACACGTAATGATTTCTTTTTGGCTTTCTCAATTCTCCAACATGCATCAGTGATAGTATCTTGTGTTCCTTGGCCTTTTCTTTGAATATCTGCTATCTCTTTTTCCATCTGCATTTCATGATCCTAAACATTTCTTTTCTAGCAATGTGAAAATAAGGATATTGTATAATAGCAATAGCACTTAGATTTATATACCGCTTCACAGTGCTTTACGCTATGTAATTGTTTGAATTCTTTATTAAGTCTCCTTTTTTGGCATTGGTATGTAGATTGACATTTTCCACCGTCTGTTGGCCATGGTGCCATTGCTCAAATTTGTTCATATAGCTTGAGTATCGAGTTCAACCTTATCTGGAAGACTGTAAAAAGGTGAGTTTTTAATTTCCAACTCAAAAAACAGGGATGCTAGGACCATCCACTGAAGAGTGGTTGCAGGAATTGGGTATGACTAGTCTAGTGAAAAGAAGGACTAGGGGTGTCATGACAGTTGTGTTCCAATATCTAATGGGCTACCACAAAGAAAAAGGGTCAACTTATTTTCCAAAGCACCAGAAGGCAAGACAACAATGGATGGAAACTAATCAAGGAGAAAGCCAACCTAGAACTAAGGAGCAATTTCCTGACAGAACAATTAATCAGCAGAACGACTTGCCTCTAGAAGTTGTGGGAGCTCCAACACTGGAGGTTATAAAAAAGAGATTGTATAATCACTTGTTTAAAATGGCATAGAGTTTCCTGCTTGAGCAAAGAGATTGGACTAAGAGACCTCCAAGGCCCCTTTCAACTCTGTAATTCTGTAGTATAGAGGGGGTTAGGATATCTCTTAGATTTTAGACATTTTCAATAATAAGTTACCGGCACCCCTAAGTAGGATTCTTTTTTTTTTTTACTACCGGTTCTGTGGGCGTGGCTTGGTGGTCATGGCAGGGGAAGGATACTGTAAAATATCCAGTCAGAGGTGGTATTTACCAGTTCTCCAAACTATTCAAAATGTCCACTAACGGTTCTCCAGAACTGGTCACAACTGGCTAAATACGACCTCTGCCCTAAGGTTAAAAAAACAACCCTATTCCCATGCATAAGACATCCTTCACATCTCCCCACACACAGGATTCTTTCATGCGATAAAAATCAAAAAGAGCAATCCAGTTGCAAGAGCCAGGTTGAGCTTTTTAAAATCAATTGAAAGTTTGTTTTCTGCTCCACAGAAAATGTAAACGTTTTTTTAAAAAAGATTTAATGCTTCTGCAGAGAAATCAATGCTTTGAAATCCAGAGGTAATTTTATCAGCTATTAATGCTTCTGCTGCCATTTTGCAAAAATACAAGTAAAAATCAATCCAAAAGTATCCTATTTTCTAGCTTTTAATTATTGCTGCTCGGATATCTATTTTACTTCTAATACTAAAATTTACACTTTCCCCTTAATTTATGAACATTACCAAAGGTGGTATTCACCATTTCTGGAGAACCGGTAGTGGAAATTTTGAGTAGTTCAGAGAACCAGCAAATACTACATCTGACTGGAGGTTTTACAGTATCCTTCCCCTGCCCACCAAGGCACACCCATAGAACCGGTAGTAAAAAAAAATTGAATCCCACCACTGAACATTACACTATCCAATGTGTAATTCTGCTTAAGAAACCCCAGTTAAGGTGTTGAATTTTTGCCACAGGAAACCCAGGTTCAAATCCATCTTTTCCCATAGAGATTCATTGGCTGATTTCATGCTACTTCCCTACCTCACAGGGCTCTCTTGCTGTGTGGAGAAAGTACTGTAGAGGACAACATTCTATGTATGTCATGTTGAGATTAGAAGGAAATGTGGAACGTTAATCTTTCCTTTTCTTCTGTTCAATTATGTCCAATTGTTGGAATTGCTTGGATAAGTCCCTGCAGTTTTCTTGGCAAGGTTTTTTAGAAGTGGTTTGTAGTTGCCTCTTTCCTAGGGCTGAGAGAACGTGACTGGCCCAAGGTCCCTCAAGGTGGCTGTGTGCCTGTCTAGCAGGATTAGAATTCACATTCTCCCAGTATAGCCTTCACCACTATACCAAACTGGGATATTAAACTAACAAGTAATAACAGTAATGCTACATATACATACTTTGACTTTTTAAAAATATGCTATTCTTTTTAATAAGAATTAGGAATATGCCATCCCAATGAATAGCAGTGATTGGAAACATTTATTTATTGATTTAATAAACCAGGAATTGGAATTGTGTCAAGTACTGTATATATGTTTTATCCTTATATTTAAAAAAAAAATCCCAAAAATTTTAAGACACATATATTACATGAGATTGGCAGAATTTCATATTGTAGTCTTCTAAAAATATAGTTAAAATTAATTCTGAAGTTTCACAGTTGTCTTAACTTTTATCACGAATCCTGGGGCAGGGTAATTTTTGGCCCTATACTGATACTGGGTGTCAGTATAGGGCAGTTTAAAATGTCTGGATTATTGTTCTACTTTGTTTATGTTTTAATGTATGTTGTTTAGAGTTGTGCCAGCAATCGAGGCAGCTTATAAAGCAAGTAGTAAATAAATATGTAGGGATATTGCCAATTCTATATCCCCAATTCCTTAAATAAATTAACATTGAGTATCTGCTGGCACCATTTTAAAATGCAAGAAAATCCATAAGAACAAAGTATTCATGTGTTAGAAGATTAGTGTTCATTGGTAACTTCAGGAAGCTAATAATCTTAATATAGTATATCTGCATGTAAATCTTCCTTATTTTCCAAAGGGAGTTCAGAAAATTACTGCTAATCAGTCTTCTAATTTTATAGCTTTTGAAGATTGTAGCCTTGTAGCCCTTGTAGCCTTTGAAGCAGTTTATCATAGATGGATACCCTCATAATTTCCACACCAAAATCATAAGTCATGTGTAATTATTACGGTCCTCACAAATCTGAAGGATAATTCACTTATAACCACTTTTACAGCCTGCAAAATCAGCTTCTTTTCATTCATTCATTCATTCAGTCAGTCATTCAGTCACTCATTCATTCATTTTTATTCTAGGTATTGATAAGACTGTCTAACCCAAACAATGTGACTTTGGAAGACACACCACACAAACAATTTGAGCCCTCCCCCACAAAAAATGAAAAAAAAAAAAACCATTCAAGCCATAATTAAGAAAATCCCACAAAGAAAATGTTGAACTGAAAAGACAATGAAAACAAATTAATGATATTCGGTGAACTTGATCTGATCAGAAAAGTTTAATGAGTCAACAGATCTCATCTGACCTATATGTGCTTCTCATGTTAAATAAGGGAAGATTGTGCTTTTATTGTAGACAATGAATTGGATTAAATTTTGGGTGAATTCTTGGGCTGGGCTTTGCTGCTTCTAAAGTTCTGTATGAAACTCTCAAGTCAGATTGTCTTGGTTCAGGTTGTACACAGCTTGCGAAATGCTAATGGGAAAATGTTCTGTACCTTCATTTGAATTCTTGAGATCTCTGTGCTTTGATTGGCCAAAGCGCGGGGCGATTGGATTGGCTAGGCGAGCCGCGCCGATTGGCTTGCTGAGAATCTCCCGCGATTGGTAGATTCAAATTGCGGGAGATTCAAAGAGGTGCCATTGGCCGCGGCCTCTGCGGCTTGGAAATAAAAAGCCGCAAAGTTTTTCTTAGTTCCAGTTCGGTTCCTGACTGCAATAAAAGAGCTTGATACAAAGTCACCGACTCCTGGCTTCCTTCCATGCGGACTTAACACTGGCGATGAAGGTGGGATCCTTATCCTGAACCGAAGCACGTGTCCGACGGAAGCCAGCCAACCGACGAGATGGCAAGCATCACGCCACCAATCCCCTTCAACCCCGCCAGCGAGGACTGGGAATCTTACACGGACAGATTCCACATGTTCCTCGAATGCAACGATCTGAAGGATGCCACGGGACCGAAGAAATGAGCCATCTTCCTAATGCACTGCGGGCCCGCAGTGTTTAAGATGGCAAAAGCGCTAGCCAAGCCCGCCGATGTTACCGCGATGGATTGGGTGGACCTCAAGCCATTACTCCGGAAACACTACGCTCCAGCCATACCCATTCTCATCCGACGACACGAATTTTATTGGCGGGACCAGCGGTCGGGCGAGAGTCTCAGTGATTTCGTTGCAGAGCTGCGGCGCCTTGGAGGACTATGCGAGTTCTCCAATATGAACGAGGCCCTGCGGGACCGAATCGTGCTCGGCCTTTGGGACCCCTTTCTCCAAAGTCGGTTGATGGCTAAGGGCAACATCGCCCTCGCCGATGCCATCTCCGAAGCCGCGGCAGCCGAAGCAACCCGACAATCAGCAGACCGCATGCGGAGACAGAACGCTGAGGACCGCACCGCAAACAACAGCCCTGCAAGGTCGACCGAGGCCCAAACTGAAACTACCACCCACCAGGGCGAATTCCACTCCACCTCGGGCATGTCAGACGAGGAGGAAGACATCCACCGTCTCCAGGCAGGCCGCGACCAGCACGGCCAGCGGAGTTGTAAGTCGAGGACCACGTGTGCCGGTTGCGGAGGCGACCACCCCAGATCCGAATGCCAGTTCTTCAACTCCATTTGCCGGCACTGCGACAAAAAAGGCCACATAGCCCACGTCTGCCGCCTCAAGAAAGCCCACAGCCCCAGACAATGGGACCCGAGCGAGCGGAAACGAGAGAGCCCACCCCCCAGGACCCGAGACCGCCCAGCAGATAACCATTGGGAACGGAACGGACGAGCCCAATGAGGGGGCGAGAGCCGGTGGAGAGAAGAGACACATCAGATGGTCACCATCGGCCACGCAACTACCACAGACGCCAGAAAGGTCTACGTGGAGGTAGGCATTGAAGGCGAACCCTGTAAAATGGAGGTGGACTCCAGGTCCTACCTCTCAATGGTAGCATGGCAAGAAATTAAACGCTTGGTGCCTACCATCCAGAGGAGGGAACTAGAAAACCAGAGACTAATACTCAAAGACTACCAGGGAAACTGCATCCCTGTAGTCGGAACAGGAAAATTCACAGTGACATACAAGGGGCACACCGAAAGACTTCCCCTGACCATCGTCGATCGAGACCGACCTAGCCTGCTGGGACTTCAATGGTTCGCACCGCTAGGCATCGCAGTCACGGGCATCGACCACATCGCCGAAGCCGACTGGGAGCAGCAACTGGCCCAGGACTTCCAAGAAGTGTTCGATGGCACCCTAGACAAGTAACGAGGGCCCCCTATATCCTTCAGCCTAGACCCAAATGTTCCCCCGAAACGCCTAAAACCAAGGTGGGTACCTTTCGCACTCAAACCGAAAATCGACGAGCAAATTGACAAGCTCGTCAAGCAAGGGGTCTTACAACCCTTAGACCACTCCTGGTGGGAGACCCCCAGAGTCACCCCTGTTAGGGATAACATTGTTTTACCCTAACTGGTTTAGGTAAATAATAATATGTAATCATAGTTTGTATGTTAAAGTGTCTGCAACTTTAACTGTGGGATAGTAATTAAGGGAGTGGTTGTGAAAGCAGTTTAAAAGAAGCAAGGCTGCAGCTTGCTCTCTCTCTGGCTTTGATGATTCCTGATTACTGCAAGGACACAACACTGCTTTGCTCGAACGGGAGAGAAAACAAAGGACTGGCTTGTAAGTGAACTGACATAGGATATTCTAAACGGACTTTGCTAACTGAATATCCCTGAATGGACCGACTAAATGATACATGACTATTGGACTGTTATTTTGACTATGCTATAAACTCATAATGGAATAAACTATATATTTGATAGCACAAGCGTATCTGTCATTTTTACTGTATGTTAATAAACATACAAGCTTAGCTCACTCATTTATCTGTATGCCTATCTGACTAAGCTGCACATTCTGTTTAGCTTGTCTCCCTAACCCTGGTTGGGGAAACCAGGCTTAACACTGGTTATGGGCCCAGAGGCTGCAAAGTCAGTTTAACTAGGATAAAACAGATTTATGTTAAAAGTGAGAGTTTGTGTTGTTATACATTACAGTAAACAGACAGCTGTGTTTTATTAATTATAGTTTTATATCCATAAAAGAAAACATGGCACAAGTCAATTTACAAAGTTTGTCCCTGATATCCAAGTTGGATGGAACAAACTATGTATCATGGTCTATGAAATGTAGTCTGCTTCTACGAAGAGAAGGTTTGTGGAACATAATTGAAAATCCACCAAACGTAGAAGAATGAGATCCAGAGGATGAGGAAGATAAATTAAAGATAGAAGAATTTATGCATAAAAATGAACAAGCAATTTGCATTATTGCTTTAACCTTAACTGATATGCAGCTTGTTTATATCCACGGAGAAAATACAGCTGTTGGGTGTTGGCAGAAGCTGAAGAGGATTTATGTTCGAGATAATGTTGGTGCTCACATAAATCTAACACGGAAACTTTTCAGTACACATCTCCATAAGAATGGTGATATGCTGAGTCATTTGAAAACTATGCAAAGCATTTTTCAAGAACTGCATGAGAAAGAGCTTATTTTCTCTGAACTACACCAAGTCTATATAATTCTATCTTCCCTTAACGAAAGTTATGATAATTACGTAACTTCACTTGAAATATTGCCAAAGGAAAGCCTAACTTTAACTGATATAACTGGCAGATTGATTGAAGAGGCCAGAAGAAGGCTTGAAAGAGACGAGTTAAGGAGGCAGCAACCTCAAAAAGAAGATAATGAAACTCCTACTGCATACGCAATTAAAAAGTGCTTTAATTGTGGAGGAAGAGGACATTTGGCAAGATTTTGTAAAAAACCAAAGCGCCAGAACACTGGCAAGAATACAAAAAGTCATCAAAAGATAAATAAAAATTTAGAGTTAGCCATGTATACTAACGGAGCTGTAAAAAATAATTTATGGGTGTTTGACAGTGGAGCATCACATTGTATAACTAATGATAAGAAAAATTTTATTAAAATGTCCAAGAGTACACAGCAGATATCGTTAGCCAATGGCTGGAAACCGAAAGCTAAAGGTCAAGGTATAGCATATTGTTCTTTTATAAAAGAGAATGTAAAAATGTTATATGTACCACAACTTAAGTTTAATTTAATTTCAGTAAGAATTTTGGTTAAACTAGGATATGTAGTTACATTTAGGGGAGATAACTGCATAATTGAGAAAGAAGATAAGAAAATTACTGCATCTTTAAGAGGTGAATTATATGTGTTAAATGATGATGGTTTAAAGGTGGCGAACACAGTTTATGAAAATAAGAAACCTCATGATGAATGTATTCACTTGTTACATCGAAGGCTAGGGCATTTAAATTTTAAAATACTTAAGAAAACTGTTGAATTATCTAAGGGAATAAGTTTGAAACCTTGTAATTTTTTTGCAATGTAATATTTGCAATCATAGCAAAGCAAGGGTCATACCGGCTAATAGAGTTGATGGATTTACTACCAAAGAACCTTTAGAGGTAGTATTTGCTGATTTAATAGGTCCTAAAAAACCAAGTGTAGGAGGAGCTCGTTACATATTAAGTATAATGGACCATTATTCTAGATATGGGTTTTGCTATTTAATGAAGAGCAAAACTGAAACGTATCAAAATCTCTTTAATTGGATTAAATTTGCTGAAAGGAAAACTAAAAAGAAATTAGTAACTCTTATAACAGATAATGGTACAGAATTTACAAATAATAAATTCCAGAACAGACTAAGAATGTTAGGAATTCAACATAAAAAGTCTGCACCATATAGGCCACAACATAATGCCTTTATAGAGAGAAGAGGCCAAACATTACAATCAATGGCACGAACTATGATGTCTGATTCAGGATTACCTGACAATTTGTGGGGAGAAGCAATAATGTGTGGTAATCATATATTAAATAATGTTGTTAATTCAACAACAGGTGAATTACCATTCACATTGTGGCATGGTACAAAACCTGATTTAAGTTACATGCACACATTTGGAGCACCAGCATGGGTGCATATCCCTTCACAACTTAGACACAAAGGACAACATAGAGCTGAAAGATTATATTTTGTAGGATATACATCTAATCATAAATCTTATAGATTCTGGGAACCAGGTACATCTAAAGTTAACACCAGTGCTAGTGCTAAATTCCTAGAACATGTAGGATGGAATAGATTAGAGCAAGATTTAAATAATGAAGTAATTATTGAACCCTACAAAAGGCAGAAAGATCAGATTAGTTATAAGAAAAGTCCAATTAAAGAAGAAGTCCACGAAGAGCAAATAGGACCAGAACAAGAGGAAACAGTTGATCAGGAAGAGTTAGATAATCAAGAAGAGTTAATAAGTCAAAGTCCACCTGTAAGTCCTGTAATACCTAGACGTACTACACGTGTAACTAGACCACCTGATAGATATCAAGCAAGTATAGTTTGCCAAGTAACTAAAGTTCCAACTAGTGTAGATGAACTTAGGATGTATCCCGCTAAGGATCAGGAGAATTGGCAAAAGGCAATGAAAAAGGAACTAAATTCATTAAAGGTAATGAAAGTTTATGAAGATGCTAAATTACCTCCAGGAGAAAAATCCATTGGGTGCAAATGGATATTTAAAGTAAAAACTGGAAATGATGGGACTGTTACCCATAAAGCTAGGTTAGTAGCTCAAGGATTTAATCAAACTGCATCTGATTACGATGAAGTTTTTGCACCAAGTCTTAAAGCAACATCTTTAAGAGCAGCATTAGTGTGGGCAGCTAAGAAAAACTATGTCATTAACCATTTAGATGTAGAAACTGCCTATCTACATGCACCATTGCAGCACACTATATATTTAAGAAAACCAGTAGGTATAAAAGACAATAAAGTAAATAGTAATGATTGTTGGAAACTCAAAAAGAGTCTTTACGGGTTGAAACAATCTGGGTTTGAGTGGAACCAATATATTGTGAAAGAGTTAAACAATATAGGTTTTAAATCTGGTTTAGCAGATCCATGTGTGTTTAAAAGAGAAAATAATGGGACGGTGTCATTATTGTTATTATTTACAGATGATATTGCTTTGATAACTAAGACTAATAATGAAGCTAATGAGATTATATCATTATTAGCCAAAAAGATAAAATTAAAGCATTTAGGTGAAATTAAAAGGTATCTAGGATTGACAATTAACAAAACAAAAAATGGTTTTAAGATATCTCAAGAAGATAAAATTTGCCAATTAATTAAAACGTTTAAAATGGAACTTTGTAAACCGGCAAAGACTCCAATGAGTCAGGAAGTTTGCCAAACTGATGATCAAAGTCCCAAATTTGATAAGTCAATATATCAATCTTTGATTGGAAGCTTATCATATATAAGCAATTGGTCTAGGCCAGATATAGCTTATAGTGTAAATCAGCTGGCACGTTTTAATTCAGATCCACAACAATGTCATTGGCAATCATTGAAAAGAATTTTAAGATATCTTAAAGGAACACTGAACCATGCATTGTATATAGAACCAAAGGGTGATTTGAGTCTTAGTGCCTATGCAGATGCAAGTTTTGCAACTGATATAAACACTAGAAAATCAACATCTGGGATGGCTATATTATTTGGTAAGACACTTATAGGGTGGAGGTCAATCAGACAACAGCATATCAGCTTGTCCACGATGGAAGCGGAATTTTCATGTCTGTCATTATTATGCACTGATTTGATTTTGTACAAACAGTTATTATTAGACATGGGTATAACTGTAAAAGATTCCATTATTGTGTACGAGGACAACCAAGCAGCTATAAAATTAGCGACTAGTATTGCTGTAAAAACTAGATCAAAGCATACTGATTTAAGATACTTAAATGTAGAGAATCTGTAAAGAATGGGCTAATTAAATTGGAATACTGCATGACGGAAGAAAACATTGCAGATCAATTTACAAAAGCTCAAGGAGTAATTAAATTTAAAGAGAGTTGTAACAAATATGATTTAAAGATGTAAATAGTTATATTATTATTTCCTAAAAGGAGAGAATGTTAGGGATAACATTGTTTTACCCTAACTGGTTTAGGTAAATAATAATATGTAATCATAGTTTGTATGTTAAAGTGTCTGCAACTTTAACTGTGGGATAGTAATTAAGGGAGTGGTTGTGAAAGCAGTTTAAAAGAAGCAAGACTGCAGCTTGCTCTTTCTCTGGCTTTGATGATTCCTGATTACTGCAAGGACACAACACTGCTTTGCTCGAACGGGAGAGAAAACAAAGGACTGGCTTGTAAGTGAACTGACATAGGATATTCTAAACGGACTTTGCTAACTGAATATCCCTGAATGGACTGACTAAATGATACATGACTATTGGACTGTTATTTTGACTATGCTATGAACTCATAATGGAATAAACTATATATTTGATAGCACAAGCGTATCTGTCATTTTTACTGTATGTTAATAAACATACAAGCTTAGCTCACTCATTTATCTGTGTGCCTATCTGACTAAGCTGCACATTCTGTTTAGCTTGTCTCCCTAACCCTGGTTGGGGAAACCAGGCTTAACAACCCCTATCAAGCCTGATGGGTCAGTGAGAATCTGCGGGGACTATAAGGCCACCCTAAATGGCACCTTGCAGCAAAGCGCTTACCCTGTCCCGGTAGTGCAGCATCTCCTACACTCACTGGGAGGGGGCAAAGTTTTTGTGAAACTCGACCTGGCCCAAGCATACCAGCAACTGCCGGTCGACGAGGAAACTGCAGAGGTGCAAACCATAGTCACCCACCGGGGGGCCTTTAGATGTAACCGCCTCCAATTTGGAGTCAGCGTGGCGCCTGGAATTTTCCAGAGCCTCATGGAAAGACTCTTACAAGGCATCAAGGGGGTGGTACCCTACTTCGATGATGTAGTATCGGCAACCAACCAGGCTGAACTAGAGAGTAGCCTAAGGGAGGTGCTAACGAGATTCAAAGAAACCGGGCTTAAAGTGAAGAGGGAAAAATGCCAGCTGTACACAGAGCGGGTCGAATTCCTAGGATACCTCCTAGACCGACACGGCATTCACCCCACCGACAAAAAAATTAAAGCCATCAAGGAAGCCCCCACACCCAGGTCAAAAACAGAACTGCAGGCGTTTCTGGGGCTACTTAACTTTTATAATGTCTTCCTGCCCCAAAAAGCGACCGTGGCGGAGCCTTTGCATAGGCTTTTGGACAAGGCGGCTACCTGGACTTGGGGGAAACACGAGGAAGCTGCCGTCAGGAAAACCAAGGACCTGCTCACTTCGGATGCCGTCCTCATCCAGTACAACGGGACTCTACCACTAGCCATCACATGTGACGCATCACCCTTTGGTGTTGGTGCTGTCCTCAGCAACACTCTCCCCAACGGAAAGGAAGCACCCATCGCGTTCTTTTCAAGGACCCTCACCAAACCAGAGTGGAACTATAGCCAGTTGGACAAAAAGGCTTTGGCTATTGTCGCCGCAGTAAAAAGGTTTCATGAGTACCTTTACGGCCGGACGTTTACCATCATCACTGACCACAAACCGCTGCTGGGAATCCTTGCAGGGAACAGGGCCACCCCGAACATTCTGTCTCTCCAAATGACAAGGTGGTCCGAATTCCTGGCCGCCTACAACTATGGACTCACACACCAACCCGGTAAGACTATCTCGCATGCGGATGCCTTAAGCCGCTCACCATTACCCAAACCAGACACTTACCCAGCACCCACGATGACCACTCTCAGCATAGAGACTCTACCCAACCTACCCATAACCGCGTCAGACATTGCCCGAGAAACTAATAAAGACAAATGTCTGGCGCGGGTTTTGCATTGGGCAGAGAAAGGGTGGCCGGAAAAGGACAACGACGAGTCCTTCAGCACATTCCGGAACCGGCAAATGGAACTCTCGTTACTAAAAGGGTGTATACTATGGGGGGATAGGGTGGTCATCCCGGTAAAATTACAAGGGAAGGTTTTGGAACTGTTACACGAGGGGCACCCAGGCATCATTAGAACAAAAGCCCTGGCCAGAAGTTACGCTTGGTGGCCAGGGATGGACAAACAGATCGAGGCCTTGGTAGCAAGGTGTCAACGATGCCAGGAAACTAGACCAAGCCCACCCACAGCACCCATCCTAGAGTGGGAAACCCCCAGGGGACCGTGGTCTAGGATCCACATAGATTTAGCCGGGCCCACAAAAGGACACACTTTCTTAATAACCGTAGACGCTTACTCCAACTGGCTGGAGGTAAGCAACATGAGAACAACCACCACGGAAGCCGTGACCAAAGAACTCTGCAAACTCTTCGCAACACACGGCCTCCCGGACATCCTCGTTTCCGACAACGGGCCCCAATTCACCTCGCTAGAATTTGAAAAATTCCTAGCGGAAAGGAGCATACGACACGCGCTGACAGCCCCGGTGCATCCGGCGGCGAATGGTAGGGTGGAACGGATGGTTCAATTCACAAAAAAAAAACCATCCAGAAAATAGACCACGGGGAGATCCAGGACAAAATAAATAAATTACTTTTCATACAGCACATAACCCCGAACACCACAACAAATAAAAGCCCGGCAGAACTGCTAATGGGGAGGAAAATAAGGTCCCCACTCGATAGACTACACTCCACTTACAACCCAGAGAAACCCCCAGACTCCACCAGCAAACACCGAACCTTCGCACCAGGCGACGCCGTCTACGCGAAGAACCTAAACGGAGACCCATTATGGGTACCAGCAATCATAACACAGCTAACACGCCCACACTTGTACCGGCTCCATACAACCGACAGACGAGCGTGGAAATGCCACATCGATCAATTAAGATCGAGGATGGCCACACAAGACACCACCGACACGCAACCAAACAAAACCAACCCCCTCAACACAAACCAAGAGGGGAGGGGATACCCTGGGAACCAAAACCTAGAAAAAAGAAACCAGCCATACTCACCTGCAAGCAGCCAGCACGAAACCTCGCCAGGAAGAGACAGCCAGGCCAGCTCAACCAACCCGGGAAGACCGAGCGGGAGCGGCGAAACCCGCAGCTCAACCAACCCGGGTAGCCCAGGAGGGAGCTGCGGAGAGCAGCCCGGCCAGACAGACCAGGCGGTTCCCACGACGGAGTCCGGAGAAATAGAGACCCCGACTGAACTGGCCGGGATCCAACCTACGACTGACCTACGTAGGTCCAGTAGGCAAAGACGGAGCCCCGCCTATCTACGGGACTATGCTACGTAGGACTGAACCAAGAGGGGAGGGGTGTTCTGTACCTTCATTTGAATTCTTGAGATCCCCGCGCTTTGATTGGCCAAAGCACGGGGCGATTGGATTGGCTAGGCGAGCTGTGCCGATTGGCTCACTGAGAATCTCCTGTGATTGGTAGATTCGAATCACGGGAGATTCAAAGCGGTGTTATTGGCTGCGGCCGCCGCGGCTTGGAAATAAAAAGCCGCAAAGTTTTTCTTAGTTCCAGTTCGGTTCCTGACTGCAATAAAAGAGCTTGATACAAAGTCACCGACTCCTGGCTTCCTTCCACGCGGACTTAACAGAAAAGCTTTTCCTTTCTATGATGATCTTTAACTGGGTTTAGTCAACAGATCTTCATATTGGGAGGGAGGGTTACCATTTGTAATTTTGGGGCCATATGCTTCCCCACTTTATATCTTGCACTCTCAAACACTAGGTTGTCAATGGCACTTGTTCAATGGCAAGAAAGAGAGCAACGTAGTCATAATATGAGAAGGACAATGTCCAAACTGCCACGAGCAATTATGAATATATTGGGGAAGCCACACATTACTTTTCCTTTTGTCATGGAGACTGCATGTCACGCTCTACTTCCTCTCTCATTTTCTTTTATTTGCATTTGGAGAGACAAAAATAGTTTAATAGTTATCTAGCATGCAAAAAGTGTTTTTTTAAAAAAAGATAATCTTTAAACATCTCTTGTAGGCACAGTTGCAACTATTAATTCTCCCCAAATAATTCAGCAGGAAGCATAGCTCAAGAATTTTTCTTCTGGAGGTCCTATTGCTTACAGCCAGCATTTTATTCGCAGTCCAACCATGAATTTGGTTCATTCACTTGTTAACCTTGCTGCCTTTTTTCCTTTTCCCCATTTCTAAAATGTATATCTATCTGTTGATAAGATAGGCAAGAGGAACAGGAATGCCTGTTCAAATCCTTAGTGCTAGCTGGAAGCTAATTGAATTTCGGTAATATAATAATATTGTTTTATGGTGTGAGCCTGTGAAGAACACAGTGGTTTGTTCCTCTAAACAGCATGGTGCCTGCAATTGCTCAAAGTCTTGACATGGCTGCTTTGAGGATGTTGGAATGGTTAGCTATGCAAAGTAAAACAGTGAATGATTTGCACGGTCCTAGCCTCCCAGAGATTTCGATTTTTCCCACAAATTTCATCTGATTTCCTGCAGCAAGCAATATCCGTTCTCTGCTTCGGCTCATCCTGACCTCAACCTCCCTTGTTTCCTTTTCTTGGTAAAGAGAATGAATGTACATGTGCTCCAAGTGCCTACCATTAAACATTGCTGCCTTGTGGGATCAAGGAAGCGTGCCCCCACTGTCGTGTCCATTTGGCAAGGAGACCAGGAGGCAGTGACTATGGTTTCAGCTCTTTATTTAGCCCCCGGAACTGATCTGGTTTCAAGGGAAAAACAGTGGCTTTTTATTCTCAAGCTGTGGCAGCCGCAGCCAATGGCACCGCTTTGAATCTCCCACGATTTGTATCCACCAATCACGGGAGATTTTCAGCGGGCCAATCAGCACGGCTCACTAAACCAATCAGATCACCCCGCGCTTTGACCAATCAAAACGCGGGGTTTCAAGAATGCAAATGAGCGTACAGAACACCCCTCCCCTCTTGGTTTGGTCCTACGTAACGTAGTCCTGTAAGTAGGAGGGGCTCCGCATTTGCCTCCTGGACCTGCGCAGGTCAGTCGTTGGTTGGCTCCCGGCCGGTTCGGTCGGGTTCTCTGTGTCTCTCGGCCTCGTCGATGGAACCGCCTGGTAGGCCTTGCCGGGCCGCTTGTCGCAGCTCCCTCCCAGTCTACCTGGGCTGGTTGATCTGCGGTTTTCGCCGCTCCCGCCTAATCTTTCCGGGCTGGTCGAGCTGGCCTGGCTGCTTCTCCCTGGTGAGGTCCCGAGCTGGCTGCTTGCTGGTGAGTATGGCTGGTTCCTTTCTTCTGGGTTTTGGTTCCTGGGGTATTCCCTCCCCTCTTGGCTTGTGTTAAGGGGATTGTCTGTGTCTGGTTGCGTGTCGGTTGTGTTTCTTGTTGCCGTTCTCGACCTTATTTGATCGATGTGGTATTTCCACGCTCGTCCGTCGGTTGTTTGCAGCCGGTACGAGTGGGGACCTGTCAGTTGGTTATGGTTGCTGGTACCCATAGTGGGTCGTCGGTTAGGTTTTTTGCGTAGACGGCATCACCTGGCGCAAAAGACCGGTGCTTGCTGGAGGAGTTTGGGGGTTTTTCCGGGTTGTATGTGGGGTGCAGTCTGTCGAGTAGGGACCTTATTTTCCTCCCCATTAGTAGCTCTGCCGGGCTTTTGTTCGTTGTTGTGTTCGGGGTTATATGTTGTATAAAAAGCATTTTATTTATTTTGTTTTGGATTTCCCCGTGTTCGATTTTCTGGAGGGTTTTTTTGTGAATTGAACCATCCGTTCCGCCCTTCCATTCGCCGCCGGATGCGCCAGAGCTGTCAGTGCGTGTCGTATGCCCCGTTCCGCTAGGAATTTTTCAAATTCCAGTGAGGTGAATTGGGGCCCGTTGTCCGACACGATGACATCTGGGAGGCCATGGGTTGATAGTTTGCAAAATTCCTTGGTCACGGCCTCTGTGGTGGTGGATTTCATGTTGCTTACCTCCAGCCAGTTGGAGTAAGCATCTACGGTTACTAGGAATGTATGTCCCTTGGTATGCCTTGATTCTTTGTGCATTGTTTTTATAAAACTGATAAAAATGGTTTTTATATATATATATAAAAAAGAAAATGATAATAAGATATGGAAGGATATATGGGATGAATATGATGTTTGAATTTGTGTCTGTGTGAAGAGTTTTAACCCGGGAACAGACAACCTTCAGAAAAGATCTTTTAGTTTTGTTTATGTTTTGTGTTTTGTATGTTTGTGTATTGTGTTTTTTGTAAAACTAATAAAATTTGTTTTTTATAAAAAAAAAAAAAAGAATCAATAAAACCTTGGAGGAATGTTAGATGAGAATAATTGTAGACAAGCCAGAAAGAAATGAATATGATGATTATAAAATGGATAAATATAGAAAAGAAATGAAATTGAATAAGAGTAAAGAGAAATAATGAGAAATTTGCTGAAAGATATTTATGTGTCCATATGGAAATGGGATAAATTAGAATTATGTTGTATAAAAATAATGTTTTATTCGACTTGTAAAAATTTATAATGTTAAGAGGTTTTATGTACTTAATGGTTAATGATGTGTTGTTTGTCTTCAAAATTAATA
Source organism: Hydrophis major (assembly GCA_033807585.1). Lineage (NCBI taxonomy): Eukaryota > Metazoa > Chordata > Lepidosauria > Squamata > Elapidae > Hydrophis > Hydrophis major. Next base: position 291,431,679 of record CM066328.1, on the reverse strand, counting down.
AAATTTGTTTAAAAATAAATAAATAAATAAATAAATAAAGGCCCAGTTAGTCATAGCTATTAGGTTTTGGAGGTCTTTGAAGCCCTCAAACAAGATGAGTTACTTTTAACTGCTACAGAATCTTAGATTTGTGCGGTCTGCATATTTGGAAGGATTTTGACCTGTGAATCTTTGCAATTATGAAGCTTGAGGTTCTACATTGGTAAATTCTTAAATATTCTGATAAAACTTACTGCATCATGGTATTATTGCATATTAAACCAGCAAAGGCAAATCCAATCCAAAAACTTAGTTGACTAATTGTTATAAGCTGCAATTTGCTACCTGTGGTGTACTGAGGAAACTATAATGATTGGTTTGTACGTGCTGAGCCCAAATGAATCAAATCATATCATCACTTAATATGATATATGAATCCGTTCAGCAAATTAGACAATTATTGTTATTATCCAGTTGATTTGAAACTTGTCCTGCATGCTTGGAGCTAATTTCTGCTGAAGTTCATTCAGCTGAAAAACTTTTAAGTTGATTCCAGTAGAAATTTTCAAGGCTTGGTCCTTATAGTATGTTGGCAGTGTACAGTATTAGCATACTCAGAAACCCTCGCACCCGATTGGTCCGGACCAGCGGAGACCTGATTGGTCAACAGGTCGGCCGTGATTGGAGCACTAGGAATCTACCGTGATTGGCTGTGCCAGTCGCGGGAGATTCAAAGTGCTGCCATTGGCTGCCGAGCCACGAGCCAGCCCTATATGAAGGGCTGCCGCGGCTCACATTCTCAGACCTTTACCTATACCTAATAAAGAGCTGAACTCACGTAAATGGTCTTGCATCTCTGTCGAACCGATCCGCCTCAGATCTAACAGGCAGCTCAAAGCTATTTAATAACTTGCGATGTTATGATCCAAAGAAGTTTAATTCCCCCTCCCCCCCCCACTGTTTTGCATTGGGCAGCAGCATACATGCTTTCACATTAAATGGACTTGAAAGTGGATTAAATATCCAATTGAAAAGGGCTTCAGAGATAAGAATGTTAGAGCACAGTTGATCAGAATAAATGATTGCTGCTAACTTTATTAATTCTCTAAACTTCCAGAAAATGAAAGAGAATACTCGGTTCAGCATAATTGAAGATAGCTGCTTTGATGTTTCTGAAACAAATCCTTGACAGAATATTTTTTAAAAAGTCTTTTCATGATTTCCTGTTTGATTCAATATCTTGATAAGTTTGCTGGGCTGCAAATTTTAGAGATATTCAGTTGGCAGTAAATTATGACTCTTGTGCTGTGTTGTCCTTTTTAGAAAAAAGAACAGCAGCTCCCAAAGCAATCATCTTTCTTTCACTATGCACTGAACTACTGGCTAACCATGCTTTCCAAGGCTGTCTTGGTGCCAGCCATCTGTACACATATTCAAATTTATATCTCTTATAAATATAAATGTGTACCTGTTCTTTTGATACACTTTAAAAAAATCTTAATTCAAATTGAGCCATTTTCTGTAGAAAGTTCCAGGGTTTACAATTACCATAGCTTTAATCTACAGTAGTAAATCAATGTTTATCCAGGGCACGAGTCACAAAGAATATTTCACTGTTCTTGATAAAGAACAATAATATGTAGGAATCCATGGAGTCAACCTTGTTCTATTATACCAAATTTCTGACATCCTTTTAAAACTAGTTTTTAAAGGCCTCAAATATTTACAGGAGTAATATATTTTTTTCTTTTATTATAAAATGTTTTTATTTTTTAAGACAAAAATATACAAACAAAACATAAAAACATAGAACCATCTTCCATTTTGCATATATACAGTGTGTCAGTTGGTTACAAATGTTTTGTGCTATCCTTTTGTAGTCATAACTCACAATATATATCAATTTTCACATTGTCAAACTAACATATGCTTATATATTTATCAGTTATTAATCATCCATGACTATTCCATCATTTTATATGAGATATTCCAAATTTTGTTTTAAAAGTTATATTATACTTTCATCCAATCGTTATATATTTCTATATTTTATATCAATCTATTAAACTTCTATTACAAAATTATCTAGTCTATTACATTACCATATCTTTTTGTCCAACCATTGATAAAACAAATCCCATATCATATAAAATTGTTTATCTTCTTGTTCTCTAATTTCAAATGTCAATTTACTCACTTCAGCACAGTCCATAATTTTTTTCATAACTTCCTCCTGCATAGGTATTTTATCGTTTTTTTTCCAATTTTTAGCAAATATAATTCCAGCCCCTGGTAAAACATTTACAATCAAATATTTCAGCTCTTTGTTGTATATTTCTGGTATAATTCCCAATAAAAAGATATCTGATTTAAAGTCTCTATGTTGTTTTATCATTTTTTCCTACCATGTGTGGATTTTAGTCCAATGTTTTTTTGCGTCCGAGCATGTCCACCACATATAGTAATATGAACCAGGTATCTGATGACATTTCCAACATTTATCCAATGTATTCTTAAACATTCTTGCAAGTCTCATCGGGGAAGGGAGTATAATATTTTCATGTTTCATGCTGCATGTTAGGGCTGAGCAAGTCCATTTAAAAGAGTGTTTTGGAACATGTACAGGTATAGAGGCACTTTTTCTGCAGGCCTTAAAGAAACTGTCTTTTTCCAGATACGTGCAACAGCTTCACAACTGCTCTGAGGTATTTCTTCCTGAAAATGCATGAGCAGCTCTTCACAATAAGAGACAGCTGGAGGCAGTTTTGGAAGTAGCTGTGCAAACTTAGAAAGACACTGGGCAGTTTGAATAATTTGAAAAGAGGGTGCTTTGTACAATTCCTGTGCATTTCGGAGTGCCTTTTCCACAACCTCACAGTATCCCATTAATCGGACATTTGCAGAACAAGCCCTATGAACTCCCCACCCTCTCGCCGTGTTCTTATATGGTCTCCCATTTATATCAGTGGGAGTGATGATTGAAGGAGAACCTACTGGAAATGGAAGGAGCTCCTCTCCTGTCAAGGAAATCTTCTCTGTAAAGCTTGAAGTGCTCTGACACTATCCGTTGCCTTTTTTCTTCGGACAAGATGCCAAAGCAGTGTTTGGCTCATGAGGAAAGAATGGAGTGAGGGAGGTGGAATGAAATCCATAAAACAAATTCTCCCTGGAACTCGTCTCTTTAACTAATTCACGCATTTGCTGATGAGGTAATTCCCCGTTAGGAGAATGAGCATACAGGGAGACGTATTTGAGAGTAGTGTTTGAATAATACACATACAGCACACAGATACACTGTATGGTAAATGTAGGCTTTTACTTCCAGAAACATTAAGCAAAGTCCAAACAAGCAACCCAAAGTCATTCACAGGTAAATCAGTCAGTTTTTTCAATCCAGGGATAATTCAATAACAAAGTCCAGTGTCAAAAACAGTTTGGTAACAGACTTACATTAAATCCAGAAAATATCAGTCAATTAGGAAAAATGGAGAAACGGCAATACTTTCCAACAGAAGGAAACAGAGATACACTCACACTCTCTTCTGAGACTAAGGCTAAAACTAAAACAACCCAGGTTTCTGTCTCCATCTTATGACCGTTTGAGAAACCACACCCAACTACAGTTTTGCATTTTCTTAAAGATACAGTTTTAAAATGTCTATCCTGGTTTATATATTTCTAACCCAAATAGCTGTTAGGTGACTCATATTCCTAACATTCTCCCCTTTTGGGTAAGATAATATATACAACCTTATATTCTAAGTCCATAATCTTCACAGCATGCCTTATGGTTTATAGAGCCTTGGGCCTTTGTAAAATGATCTGCTATATTGTTTTCTGACATACCGTATTCCAGCTTAATCATTTTACTTTGCACATATTGTCTCACATTTAAATATTTTAAATATGTGTGTTTCATTCTTGTTTCAACAGCAATATTTGAAGCCATCTGTATTGCTGATTGGTTATCTTCATAAACAACAATAGGATCTTTTACATCAATTCCCATATCAATTAATAATTGCTTATACAAAACTAAATCTGTACATTGTAAAGACAAATGTGAGAATTCAGCCTCCATTGTTGATAAACTTAGATGTTTCTGTCTAATAGATCTCCATCTAATCAATGCTTTTCCCAATAATACAGCAGTACTCGATGTAGATTTTTGTGTATTTATGTCTGTAGCAAAACTTGCATCAGCATATGCAGTTAAATTCAGTTCATCTTTTGGCTCCAAATACAATGCATAATGCATTATCTGTTTCAGATATCTTAACACATTTAGCAGCTTGTCAGTGCCTTTCAGTGGGCTCAGCATTAAATCTCGCTAATTGATTAACACTGTATGTAATATCTGGACTTGACCAATTACTGAGATAAGATAAACTACCAATCAAGGACTGATAAATATTCTTATCAAAAACAGAACTTTGAACATCACTATGGCTAAACTCCTAGCTCATTGGTGTTTTAGCCAGCTTACAAAGTTCCATTTTAAAACTTTTTAGTAATTGGTTAATTTTTTCTGCCTGTGAGATCTTGTATCCTCCCCTAGTTCTATCTATCTTTAAACCAAGATATTGTTTGATTTCTCCTAATTGTTTTATCTTAAATTTCTGTTCTAACAGTGAGATTATCTCAGTAGCTTCTTGTTCAGTTTTGGTGATTAATGCTATGTCATCAGTAAATAATAACAATAATGAAATCATACCATTACTTTCTTTTTAAACAAACATGGATCAGCCATGCCAGCTACAAAGCCTATCTTAGTTAATTCTTTAACTATACATTGGTTCCACTCATATCCAGATTGCTTCAAACCATAAAGACTCCTTTTCAATTTCCAGCAATCATTATTATCAGTATTATCATTTGCAACTGAGTATGCAGATATGCTGTCTCTACATCCAAATGATTTATAATATATTTCTCCTTAGCTGCCCACACTAATGTTGACCTTAAGGTAGTAGCCTTCAGACTAGTTGCAAACACCTCATCGTAGTCATTTGCTGTCTGATTGAACCCTTGTGGTACTAACCTGGCTTTATGGGTAACAGTCCCATCTACACCTGTCTTCAATTTATATATCCATTTACATCCTATAGCATGTTTACCTGGTGGTAACTTAACATTTTCATATACCTCCAATTTTTTTAAAGATTCCAGTTCCTTTTCCATTGCTTTCTGCCAAGCAGCCTGATCCTTAGCAGGATACAGTTTTAGTTCAGTATAATTACTTGGAAGTGCATTCACTTGGCATACAACACTAGCCTGATATCTATCAGGTGGTCGTGTTACTTGGGTTGAACGTATTGGTAATACAGGGCTTACTGGTGGACTCACATGTGCCACCTGCTCCTGTTCTTCTACCTCTTCTTGTGCCTGTTCTACTACTTCCTCCTGTTCTTCCTCTTTAATGGCTATTTGGGGTTTACTGATTTTATCTTTAGGGACTATTTGGGTGTCAATAATAATATTATTGCTGGATTCCTGTTCCAGTTTATCCCATCCAACGTGCTCAAGAAATTTTGCACAAGCACTACAATAAACATGAGCTGTGCCTTGATCCCAAAATCTAAATGATCTATTGTTGGCTTCGTAACCCACAAAAAATAACTTCTTAGCTCTATGTTGCCCTTTCAGTCTTGTGAAGGAATATGCACCCATGCTGGAGCTCCAGATGTGTGTAGGTAACTTAAATTTGACTTTCTGCCATGCCAACGAGTGAATGGCAATTCTCCAGTTGTTGTATTAACTACATTGTTTAAAACACGGTTACTACACATTAGGGCCTTACCCCACCAGTGTTTCAGGTAAACCTGAGTCAGATAACATAGTACGAGCCATGGCTTGTAATGTTTTCCCTCTTTGTTCTACAAAGGAGTTATGTTGTGATCTGTAAGGTGCAGAATGTTTATGCTCAACACCAGCCAATTTCAACATAGTTTGGAATCTTTTGTTAACAAACTCAGTCCCATTATCAGTAACTAAAGTAATTACTTTACTTTTCATTTTTCTCTCAGCAAACCTTAGCCAGTTAAAGAAATGTTGGAATGTTTCTGTTTTGCTTTCATAAGATAGCAGAAACCGTATCATGAGTAATGGTCCATAATACTCAAAATATAACAGGCATCTCCTAAACTTGGTTTCTTAGGACCAATTATGTCAGCAAACACAACCTCTAAAGGTTCTTTGGTTTTAAACCCATTAAGACTGTTTGCAGGAGTAACCTTACTCTTCTCTTGACTACAAGCATTACAGTGTAAATACTTGTTACAGGGTTTCAATTTTGCTCCCTTTGACAATTCAACAGTTTGTTTGAGCATTTTGAAATTAAATGTCTATGTAATAAATGTATACATTCATCATGTGGCTTAACATTGCTATAAACCGAGTTAGCCATCTTTCATCATGTATTACATATAAATAATTCTCTAGATTAGCAGTAACACTTTTACCCTCTTTCTCTATTATACAGTTATCTCCCCTAAAGGTTACTACATAACCAATATTAACTAAAGCCCTTACTGATAGCAAATTAAATTTCAGTTTAGGTACATATAACATAGTTAAATGTTCGTTTATACAAGAACAATATGCAGTACCTTCACCTGATGCTTTAATCTTCCATCCATTTGCCAATGATACATGTTGTTTACTCGTGGACATCTTTACAAACCTGTTTCTATCCTTAGTAATGCATTGCGATGCTCCAGTATCAACAACGCACAAATCATGGTTTACAGTTGAATTGCTAGATATAGCTAAACTAACATTCTTCTTGGCCTTCTGGTATTTGCCAGTATTCTGTTGTTTTCCCTTCTTACAGAATTTAGCTATATGTCCCCTAGCCCCACAAGAAAAACATTTCCTAACAGTATAGGCAGTTGAAGACAAATCCTCTTCTTGTGGTTGTTCCTTCCTCAGTTGGTCCCTATCCAGCCATCTTCTTGCTTCTTCTAGCAACCTTCTGGTTATGTCAGTCAATGTCAGTTTATCCCTGGGCAGGACTTCCAGTGAAGATACATAATCATTATAACTTTCATCCAATGAGGAAAGAATGATGTAAACTTGATGCAGCTCTGAAAATATCAGTACTTTTTCATGTAGCTCTTGAAAAGTTTTTTTCATGAAGTTTAAATGAGCTAACATATCTCCATCTTTCAGAAGACATGCTCTAAACAGTTTATGTGTAAGATGTATGTGTGCACCTACACTGTCATGAACATAAATCCTCTTCAAATTCTCTGAACACCTAGCAGCAGACTCTTCTCCACGAATATGGACTAGCTGCTGGTCACACAGTGTTAGTCTAATTATACAAAGAGCTCGTTCGTTGTTCTGTTTAAAGTCAGCAATCTTCTTGGCATCATCCTCATTTTCTGGATCCCAAGCATTTACATCTGGTGGATCTTGAACTACATTCCATAAACCTTCTCTATGCAGAAGTAGACTGCACTTCATAGAGCAGGAAACATAGTTTGTTCCATCCAACCAGGTTATCAGTGATAAACTTGTTGCCATCTTTATCAGGATAGTAACCCACAATTAAACAGTAAACAGCTGTCTATATACGGTACTGTGCATTCACACTAACCCTCAGTTATCTGAGCCTGGTATGGCCTGGGCCCATAACCAGTGTTGAGGTAATTCCCCGTTAGGAGAATGAGCACATACAGGGAGACGTATTTGAGAGTAGTGTTTGAATAATACACATACAGCACACAGATACACTGTATGGTAAATGTAGGTTTTTACTTCCAGAAACATTAAGCAAAGTCCAAACAAGCAATCCAAAGTCATTCACAGGTAAATCAGTCAGTTTTTTCAATCCAGGGATAATTCAATAACAAAGTCCAGTGTCAAAAACAGTTCAGTAACAGACTTACATTAAATCCAGAAAATATCAATCAATTAGGAAAAATGGAGGAAGTGTTAAGCCTGGGTTCCCCAACCAGGGTTAGGGAGACAAGCTAAACAGAATGTGCAGCGTTAGTCAGATAGGCACACAGATAAATGAGTGAGCTAAGCTTGTATGTTTATTAACATACAGTAAAAATAACAGATACGCGTGTGCTATCAAAAATATAGTTTATTCCATTTTGAGTTCATAGCATAGTCAAAATAACAGTCCAATAGTCATGTATCATTTAGTCAGTCCATTCAGGGATATTCAGTTAGCAAAGTCCATGTAGAATATCCTATGTCAGTTCACTTACAAATCAGTCCTTTGTTTTCTCTCCCGTTCGAGCAATGCAGTCTTGAGTCCTTGCAGTAATCAGGGATCATCAAAGCCAGAGAGAGAGCAAGCTGCAGTCTTGCTTCTTTTAAAGTGCTTTCACAACCACTCCCTTAATTACTATCCCATAGTTAAAGTTGCAGACACTTTAACTAACAAACTATGATTACTTAGTTATTATTTTACCTAAACCAGTTAGGGTAAACAATGTTATCCCTAACATTCTCCCCTTTTAGGTTAAATAATAATACAACTATTTACAACTTTAAATCATATTTGTTACAACTCTCTTTAAACTTGCTTACTCCTTTAGCTTTTGTAAATTGGTCTGCAATGTTTTCTTCTGTCATGCAGTATTCCAATTTAATTAGCCCATTCTTTACAGATTCTCTAACATTTAAGTATCTTAAATCAGTATGCTTTGATCTAGTTTTTACAGCAATACTAGTAGCTAACTTTATAGCTGCCTGGTTGTCCTCGTACACAATAATGGAATCTTTAACAGTTATACCCATGTCTAATAATAACTGTTTGTACAAAATCAAGTCAGTGCATAATAATGACAGACATGAAAATTCCGCTTCCATCGTGGACAAGCTAATATGCTGTTGTCTGATTGACCTCCACCCTATTAGTGTCCTACCAAATAATATAGCCATCCCAGATGTTGATTTTCTTGTGTTTATATCAGTTGCAAAACTTGCATCTGCATAGGCACTAAGACTCAAATCACCCTTTGCTTCTATATACAATGCATGGTTCATTGTACCTTTAAGATATCTTAAAATTCTCTTTAATGATTGCCAATGACATTGATGTGGATCTGAATTAAAACGTGCCAGCTGATTTACACTATAAGCTATATCAGGCCTTGACCAATTGCTTATATATGATAAGCTACCAATCAAAGATTGATATATGGACTTATCAAATTTGGGACTTTGATCATCAGTTTGGCAAACTTCCTGACTCATTGGAGTCTTTGCCGGTTTACAAAGTTCCATTTTAAACGTTTTAATTAATTGGCAAATTTTATCTTCTTGAGATATCTTAAAACCATTTTTTGTTTTGTTAATTGTCAATCCTAGATACTTTTTAATTTCACCTAAATGCTTTAATTTTATCTTTTTGGCTAATAATGATATAATTTCATTAGCTTCATTATTAGTCTTAGTTATCAAAGCAATATCATCTGTAAATAATAACAATAATGACACCGTTCCATTATTTTCTCTTTTAAACACACATGGATCTGCTAAACCAGATTTAAAACCTATATTGTTTAACTCTTTCACAATATATTGGTTCCACTCAAAGCCAGATTGTTTCAACCCGTAAAGACTCTTTTTGAGTTTCCAACAATCATTACTATTTACTTTATTGTCTTTTATACCTACTGGTTTTCTTAAATATATAGTGTGCTGCAATGGTGCATGCAGATAAGCAGTTTCTACATCTAAATGGTTAATGACATAGTTTTTCTTAGTTGCCCACACTAATGCTGCTCTTAAAGATGTTGTTTTAAGACTTGGTGCAAAAACTTCATCGTAATCAGATGCAGTTTGATTAAATCCTTGAGCTACTAACCTAGCTTTATGGGTAACAGTCCCATCATTTCCAGTTTTTACTTTAAATATCCATTTGCACCCAATGAATTTTTCTCCTGGAGGTAATTTAGCATCTTCATAAACTTTCATTACCTTTAATGAATTTAGTTCTTTTTCCATTGCCTTTTGCCAATTTTCCTGATCCTTAGCAGGATACATCTTAAGTTCATCTACACTAGTTGGAACTTTAGTTACTTGGCAAACTATACTTGCTTGATACCTATCAGGTGGTCTAGTTACACGTGTAGTACGTCTAGGTATTACAGGACTTACAGGTGGGCTTTCATTTATTAACTCTTCTTGATTATCTAACTCTTCCTGATCAACTGTTTCCTCTTGTTCTGGTCCTATTTGCTCTTTGTGGACTTCTTCTTTAATTGGACTCTTCTTATAACTAATCTGATCTTTCTGCCTTTTGTAGGGTTCAATAATTACTTCATTATTTAAATCTTGCTCTAATCTATTCCATCCTACATGTTCTAGGAATTTTGCACTAGCACTGGTGTAAACTCTAGATGTACCTGGTTCCCAGAATCTATAAGATCTATGATTAGATGTATATCCTACAAAATATAATCTTTTAGCTCTATGTTGTCCTTTGTGTCTAAGTTGTGTAGGGATATGCACCCATGCTGGTACTCCAAATGTGTGCATGTAACTTAAATCAGGTTTTGTACCATGCCACAATGTGAATGGTAATTCACCTGTTGTTGAATTAACAACATTATTTAATATATGATTACCACACATTATTGCTTCTCCCCATAAATTGTCAGGTAATCCTGAATCAGACATCATAGTTCATGTCATTGATTGTAATGTTTGGCCTCTTCTCTCTATAAAGGCATTATGTTGTGGCCTATATGGTGCAGACATTTTATGTTGAATACCTAACATTCTTAGTCTGTTCTGGAATTTATTATTTGTAAATTCCGTACCATTATCTGTTATAAGAGTTACTAATTTCTTTTTAGTTTTCCTTTCTGCAAATTTAATCCAATTAAAGAGATTTTGATACGTTTCAGTTTTGCTCTTCATTAAATAGCAAAACCCATATCTAGAATAGTGGTCCATTATGCTTAGTATGTAACGAGCTCCTCCTACACTTAGTTTTTTCGGACCTATTAAATCAGCAAATACTACTTCTAAAGGCTCTTTAGTAGTAAATCCATCAACTCTATTAGCCGGTGTGACCCTGCTTTTGCTTTGATTGCAAATATTACATTGCAAATACTTATTACAAGGTTTCAAACTTATTCCCTTAGATAATTCAACAGTTTTCTTAAGCATTTTAAAATTTAAATGCCCTAGCCTTCGATGTAACAAGTGAATACATTCATCATGAGGTTTCTTATTTTCATAAACTGTGTTAGCCACTTTTAAACCATCATCATTTAACACATATAATTCACCTCTTAAAGATGCAGTAATTTTCTTATCTTCTTTCTCAATTATGCAGTTATCTCCTTTAAAAGTAACTACATATCCTAGTTTAACCAAAATTCTAACTGAAATTAAATTAAACTTAAGTTTTGGTACATATAACATTTTTACATTCTCTTTTATAATAGAACAATATGCTATACCTTGAACTTTAGCTTTCAGTTTCCAGCCATTGGCTAACGATATCTGCTGTATACTCTTGGACATTTTAATAAAATTTTTGTTATCATTTGTTATACAGTGGGATGCTCCACTGTCAACCACCCATAAATTATTTTTTACAGCTCCGTTACTATACATGGCTAACTCTAAATTTTTATTTATCTTTTGATGACTTTTAGTATTCTGGCCAGCATTCTGGCGCTTTGCCTTTTTACAAAATCTTGCCAAATGTCCTCTTCCTCCACAATTAAAACACTTTTTAATTGCGTATGCAGTTGGAGATTCATTATCTTCTTTTTGATGTTGCTGCCTCCTTAACTGATCTCTTTCAAGCCTTCTTCTGGCCTCTTCAATCAATCTGCCAGTTATATCAGTTAAAGTTAGGCTTTCCTTTGGCAATATTTCAAGGGAAGTTACGTAGTTGTCATAACTTTATCAAGGGAAGATAGAATTATGTAGACTTGGTGTAGTTCAGAGAAAATAAGCTCTTTCTCGTGCAGTTCTTGAAAAATGCTTTGCATAGTTTTCAAATGACTCAGCATATCACCATTTGTTTGGAGATGCGTATTGAAAAGCTTCCGTGTTAGATTTATGTGAGCACCAACATTATCTCGAACATAAATCCTCTTCAGCTTCTGCCAACACCCAACAGCCGTTTTCTCTCTGTGGATATAAACAAGTTGTTGATCAGTTAAGGTTAACCCAATTATGCAAATAGCTTGTTGATTTTTATGCATAAATTCTTCTATCTTTAGTTTATCTTCCTCATCCTCTGGATCCCATTCTTCTACGTTTGGTGGATTTTCAATTATGTTCCACAAACCTTCTCTTCGTAGAAGCAGACTACATTTCATTGACCATGATACATAGTTTGTTCCATCCAACTTGGATATAAGGGACAAACTTTGTAGATTGACTTGTGCCATGTTTTCTTATATGGATATAAAACTATAATTAATAAAACACAGCTGTCTGTTTACTGTAATGTATAACAACACAAACTCTCACTTTTACATAAATCTGTTTTATCCTCTGACTTTGCAGCCTCTGGGCCCATAACCAGTGTTAAGCCTGGGTTCCCCAACCAGGGTTAGGGAGACAAGCTAAACAGAATGTGCAGCATTAGTCAGATAGGCACACAGATAAATGAGTGAGTTAAGCTTGTATGTTTATTAACATACAGTAAAAATAACAGATACGCTTGTGCTATCAAAAATATAGTTTATTCCATTATGAGTTCATAGCATAGTCAAAATAACAGTCCAATAGTCATGTATCATTTAGTCAGTCCATTCAGGGATATTCAGTTAGCAAAGTCCATGTAGAATATCCTATATCAGTTCACTTACAAATCAGTCCTTTGTTTTCTCTCTCGTTCGAGCAATGCAGTCTTGAGTCCTTGCAGTAATCAGGGATCATCAAAGCCAGAGAGAGAGCAAGCTGCAGTCTTGCTTCTTTTAAAGTGCTTTCACAACCACTCCCTTAATTACTATCCCACAGTTAAAGTTGCAGACACTTTAACAAACTATGATTACTTAGTTATTATTTTACCTAAACCAGTTAGGGTAAACAATGTTATCCCTAACAGGAACGTCAATACTTTCCAACAGAAGGAAACAGATACACCCACACTCTCTTCTGAGACTAAGGCTAAAACTAGAACAACCCAGGTTTCTGTCTCCATCTTATGGCCGTTTGAGAAACCACACCCAACTACAGTTTTGCATTTTCTTAAAGATACAGTTTTAAAATGTCTATCTTGGTTTATATATTTCTAACCCAAATATCTGTTAGGTGGCTTGTATTCCTAACATTTGCCACATAGTCTTCTAAAAACTCTAGCTAAAGGGATGTGCAACAAAAGATCAAGGGTGAGGATCTCACTGATTCCCTAAATGCTGACTTCTGGTTGTCAAGAGTTTTGAAAGCTTCATCTCAGCTAGGGTCACTGAGCACCTGCTGAGAATCGCACTTGGCAGAATGCCAGCCCTTAAAGGCCCTGAAGCTCCTGCTTACATTGCTACCTATTTGACCCTCCTTTTGCTCTTTTCTGATTTGTCATTAAGTATGGCACACCCTAAGAACACTAATTTCTCTTCTGGACACCTTGTTATTCTCCTTCCCTTGTCAAACCCTGACTCAGTCTTCAGTCATAACTAAATACCTTAGGCCAGGGGTATAAAACTCATGTCATGATATTGTCATGTGACATATCACAACTTTCCCCCTTCCTTGCTAAACTGGCATGGCATGGCCAGCATGTGACACATCTGGTCCATGGGCCAAGAGTTTGACAGCCCTCTCCTAGGTTGATATATAGTACTGTCCAAAGATGTCCTCAAGGGGTTAATCCACTACCTAAGGATGACATCCTTGAGCTGGGAGGAAAGAATATAGACATAAATTAGGCAGAATTACTGTGCCTCAAAAAAGAGGCTGGATAATGTTGCTGTCCTCATGTAATGGACTGTATGGGTGACCTTGAGGAAAGAGGAGAAGAGGTGTTCTTCTAAACAGCCATCACACAACCCTAAAATGAACAAAAGTCTGCAGTTGCTTAACCATCAGAGAAAGACACAAAGGAAGGACCCATCCTAATGGAGCGAGCAGATAGAAGCAGAGTGGGAAGTTTGTATTTTTTTTTTTTTTGAAAAAGTTTTTATTAATTTTCTACAAACAAACAAGACAAACAAAACATAAAAACATCAACTCTTATATATACATCTAGTGTGTCAGTTGGTTCATCATTTTTGTGCATTCATTCTGTAGTCTCAATTACAATTATATTACATAACAACTCATATTGTCAATCCAAACTTATATATCCTAATATCACTAAAAAAAGAAGTTTTTGACTATATTTTTAATTATTCATGCTTAATGAGCTAACAATACTTTAAACCAGTTTACTCTATAACAAATCATCTAGTCATATCAAATCAATCCTAAAAAATCCTTTATAAATATAATAGCAAATAGCAAAATAATAGCAAAATAAAGATATTCCTTACTATCTAGCATTCTAAATAATCTATTATCGTATTTTATCATCTAGCCATTTATAAAAAAGATCCCAAATTTCGTAAAATTGTTTATCCTCTTGCTCTCTAATTTCAAATGTCAATCTGCTCATCACAGCACATTCCAATATTTTCTTAATAATTTCTTCCTGTAATGGTATTTTCTCATTCTTCCAATTTTTAGCAAATACAATCCTGGCCGCTGTTAATACATTTACAATCAGGTATTTCAAATCTTTACTATATATATCAGGTAAAATTCCCAGTAAGAAGATCTCTGGTTTCAAATCTATATGTTTCTTTATTATTTTTTCCAACCACATGCGAATTATAGTCCAATATTTTCTAGCATCCTCACAAGTCCACCACATATGGTAATACGAGCCGGGTATCTGATGACATTTCCAGCATTTTTCAGATTTGTTCTTAAACATTCTTGCTATTCTTGTCGGAGGAAAGTGCCACCTGTAAAACATCTTATACAAGTTTTCTTTATATGCTGTTGACATTGTCATTTTATAATTTTGAGACCACAATTTCTGCCATTTCTCTAAATCAATCCCATATCCAAAATTCTTCCCCCAAACAATCATAGTTTCTTTAACTTGTTCTTCCTCTAACTTCATTCCCAGTAAATAACCATATAGTTTTTTAATCACCTTCTCATCAGTACCCATCAAGATCTTATCTAAATCAGTCTGTTTATCATAAAATCCCTCCGTTTTAGAATCTTCATCATACCTTGAGTGTATTTGTGCATATGAAAACCAATTCATCCTTATACCTTGTTCCTCTAAGTTTTGGATCGATTTCAGTTCACCCTTTTCATCCAAAAGTTCCCCATATCTAACTGTTTGTTCCTTCTTGTAGATTATAGGATAGGAAAATGCTTCAATGGTCGATAACCAAACTGGAATTTTCAAATAACATTGTCTTTTTATCTTCTCCCAATTTAACCACAAAGACTCCCGTACATAATGTCTTCTAAAATAACCCTGTGTTTTAGTTCCCTTATACCATAAAAAAGCATGCCAACCCAACAGCAAGTCATGCCCTTCTAATGTCAACAACCTATGTTTCCTTAATGTTATCCATTCTTTGACCCACATCAAACTTGCAGCTTGATAATACAATTCCCAATTAGGCAGACCAAAACCTCCTCTAATTCTAGCATCTTGCAAAAGCTTTAGCTTTATTCTCGCTTTTTTACCTTGCCATATAAACTTCAACATAATTTTATTTAAATCTTCAAAATAGTCTTTTCCAAGCCTAATTGGTATTGTTTGAAACAAAAATAAAATTCTAGGTAAGATATTCATCTTAATTGTTGAAATTCTCCCTATTAATGACAATTGCAAGTTTTCCCACTTCTTCAAATCTGTAGTTATCTGTTGTTTAAGTTTAATATAATTATTCTCCTTTAATGTGCTACATCTTGTTGTCAAATATATCCCCAGATACTTAACCTTATTTGTAACTTGAATTTTCAAAAGATCTGCCAGTTCTTCTCTCTGTCTCAATAGCATATTCTTTGTCAAAATCTTTGTTTTGTCTTTATTTATTTTCAAACCAGCCACCTCTCCATATGCCTCTATCCTTTCCAGTAACTTTGGAGCTGTTTCTAGCGGATCTTCCAAAATAAAAGCTAAGTCATCAGCAAAAGCTTGTAGCTTAAATTCTTCCTTCTTAATTTTCATTCCTTTTATGCTTTTATCATCCCTAATATTTCTATTCAACACTTCCAAGGTCAACACAAATAGCAAAGGAGATAGGGGGCATCCCTGTCTTGTGCCTTTCCTTATATTAATAAAATCTGTAAGTTCCCCCTCCATCATTACCCTTGCTGTCTGTTTATTATATATAGCTTCTATTGCTTGAATAAATTTTTTAGCGAAACCCATCTGCTCCAATAATAATAACATAAATCTCCAGTTCACGTTATCAAATGCTTTTTGAGCATCTAGGAATATCAAAGCCATTTGCTTTTCAGGATGAGCCTCATAGTATTCCAAGGTGTCCAGGATTACTCTCATATTGTCTCTAATTTGTCTCTTTGGCAGAAATCCATTTTGATCTGAGTGAATAAAATTATTTAAATATTTTTTAAGTCTTTCTGCTAAGATTGAAGCAAAGATTTTATAGTCTGCATTCAATAAAGAAATAGGTCTATAATTCTTAATTTGCAATGGGTCAGTCTCTTCCTTTGGTATGAGTGTAATATAAGCCTCTGACCATGTTTTAGGTATCATCTTTTTTAACATAACTTCATTCATAACTTCTAACAATGGGATGCTCAATAATTCTTGAAATGTTTTATAAAATTCTACTGGAAGCCCATCTGGACCCGGAGCTTTCCCATTATTTTGTCTCTTAAATGCTTCATTTAGTTCCATCATTGTTATATTGCTTTCTAGCATTTCTTCAGTCTCTTTAGGTATCTTTGGTAAATTAGCTTCCTGTAAATACTGTTTGACTTTTTCTTCATCAATATTTTCCTGTTTATATAATTGCCCATAAAAATCTCGAATAATTTCTTTTTTCTCCTTATTCCCATAACAAACTTGGCCTTGTTCATCTATTAACTTCAATATTTTTCTTGATTCCTTCTCTTTTCTCAATTTATATGCTAGCCATCTACCTGGTTTATTTGCATCTTCAAAATAATTCTGTTTAGAGTTTCTAATTTTCTGTGCCAGTTCTTCTTTCTCTATTAATTCCATTTTATGTTTGATTACATCCAGCTTCAATTTAATATCCTTTTTCTGTGGCATTTTCTGTAATTCTTTTTCAAGAATTTTATACTCATCTTCCAAGGCCTTAGAAGCTTGCCTTTTCCTAATATTCTTTTTTCTTGTATAATCTATTATCAAACCTCTAGCGTATGCCTTCATTGTGTCCCACACATTTTGCGTTGAAGTATCTTCTTTTTTATTTTCTCTGAAGAAAAAAGCCAATTCCTTCTCCATCCATTGTGTAAAATCTTTCTCCTTTAAAATAGTATTATTTAATGTCCATCTCGATCTTTTTTTTTGTCCCTTCCATTTAATTGTCATTGGGCTATGATCTGCCCAGGTACTTGTTTCAATATTTGTTTCTTTAATATTAGATATTAGTTCTGTTGAGATCCAAATCATATCTAATCTGGACCATGATAAATGTCTATTTGAATAAAAAGTATATTGTTTAGCTTTAACATTTCTTTCTCTCCAAATATCTTTTAAAGTTAATTCATCTGTCATTTTAAAAAAGGACCTTGGGAGAGCCTTTCTATTTTGCTTTGTTGTTGTTGCTATATAGTCCAGTTTATTGTCCACAATTCCATTAAAATCTCCCATCATAATTATATTAACATAGTCCAGTCCAATTATTTTCATATGTAGCTTTTTATAAAACTCTTCTTGTTTATCATTCGGAGCATAAATTGCAATCAAAAGTATTTTTATATTATTGTCCATTATTTCTACCATTAATACTCTTCCATCTTCATCCGTGTAAATCAATTTTGCTGGAATAGCCTCTTTAATGTATAAAACCACACCTCTTTTCTTACATTGAGTCAAAGAGGTAAATATTTTCCCTAATTTTGGCTGTAATAACAATTGTTCGTTGTTTTTTAATGTGAACTTCTTGTAAACAAATTATATCAAATTTTAATTTCTCTAATTTATGAAAAGTTTTCCTTCTTTTAACAGCTGAATTAAGTCCATTTATATTCATTGTAATCAGTTTTTTTTCCTCCATGATTATGCTTTATATTTAGGTCTAACAGCTCTCGTGGATCTCACTTCACGCTGTTCTTTATTATCCATCTGTCCCCCTGCTGCTCCTTTCTCTTTTTCAGTCTCCAGTTGTTCATCTTGAAACTCAATTAATAAAGCCTCTTTCTCTGCTTCCTCTCTTCTTCCTCCAAAGAATTCTGCATGAAAAAGTTCTGCTTTCTCAATTGAATCAATTCTATATCTTTGCTCTTGCCACCCAAACACTAGTCCTTCTGGAATCAGCCATCTATAATTCACTTCATTTTCCAATAGTATTTTGGTCAGAAATCGATATTCTCTTCTCATCTCTCTCACTCTTCTGGGTATTTGTTTTAAAACCATAACCTCTTTACCCTTGTATTTCAGTGTTTTCTCTCTTACTACTTGTAATATTTGCGTTTTAATGGATTT
The DNA here is from genome assembly GCA_033807585.1 of Hydrophis major. Classification (NCBI taxonomy): domain Eukaryota; kingdom Metazoa; phylum Chordata; class Lepidosauria; order Squamata; family Elapidae; genus Hydrophis; species Hydrophis major. Next base: position 291,413,057 of record CM066328.1, on the reverse strand, counting down.
TTTAGTAAATCTAATATGGACTTCCCTGGGTAATTTATTTCTCATCGCATATCTTGTATAGACTCGATATATCTCATCTATTCCATCCATCATCTTTTCCTCTGTAATTTCCAAAACATCTGCCAAATTTCTATCATTACCGCTGCCAAATTTTCTCCTTTTTCCTCTTCTATATTTTGAAATCTGAGGTAAAATTCTGACCTTTCCATCTCCCACCTCAACATCCCACCTTTTTCTTGTTCAACCGCTGTTAGTCTGCTGTCAATATTTCCAATCTTCTTCTCTCTTTGTTTTCCTTCTTCCTCAATTTTTTGGAATCTCTCCTCATACTTAATCATCATTTGTTTAATATTTTCCACTTTTTCATCAGTCTTCTCTATTCTTTGTTCAATATTTTCTGTTCTTTGTTCAATATTTTCTGCTCTTTGTTCAATCTTTTCTATTCTTTGTTCAATATTTTCTGTTCTTTGTTCAATATTTCCTGTTCTTTGTTCAATGATATCTGATTTTGTCTTGAGATCTTGGATTCCTTGCATAATCATCTGTAAAGTTATTTTTTCTTGTTCCTTATCTTGCTTCAACATTGTCTGAATTAAACGTTGTCCTCCAACTGGTGGGGAAGCAGAGGTAGAAGCAGAAATGCCAGATGGTATTGGTTTCCTGCTCATTTCAATGTTTCCAAAACTTCAAATTCTTCTTGACTTTTAATCCAACGGGTAGAGCAGCCAATTATAATCCAAAATGGAAAGCTCCAATAGTAAAAAACACGAAACCAAAGAAGAAACAAGAAAAAAGAAAGAAGAAAGATCTTCAGGTTCTTCTAGACCCTAATCCAATTACGAGATAGTCCACCATAAAAAAGGAAAAAATAGAAAGGAGAAAACAAACACATCCAAAAATAATAATATTGATTAAGAGCAAAAGAAAAAGGAAAAAAGAAAAAGCAAAAAGAGAAAAAACAAAAAAAAACAAAAAGTTCCTTCAGATTCTTCACACCTTAATCCAATTAAAAAGTCTCAATAATCCAAAAAAAACAAAAAAAAACAACCTCAACAACAAAGTAATCCAAAAACATAAATATGAAAAGCAAAAAAGTCCCAATAAAAAAGAAAAGAAAAATAAAGAAGAAAAAAAAAAAACTCTGAGGCTTTCCCTTTAAAATAAAAGGCAAAAATAAAAATATTACTAAAATTAAAATTTAGAAGAAGGCTAGCGAATGGGGTATATATAAGAAAACACACTGCACTTTGTTATTTATCCAAGGCTCTTGTTATGACTCTCTTCTCCAGCAGCTTCAAAGCCAAACCTCAAGTATTGTTGATAACAGTCCAGGAAAGCACCTGCAATAATATTTTGCTGTGCTCTCCCTCTATCTTATCACATTAAAAAGTCCTTGAGATGAAGTCTTTTTGCAATTCTCTCCAATTCACATAAAGATACTTTCAAGCCTCTAGTTGGCAGTGTTACAAAGTTTCTTAATGCTCCTTCTCCCCGCCCGCCAGAAAAAAGGAATAATATATACGGAAAAAAAAGAAAAAATAGCCAAAGGGAGCCTCTATCCTAAAGAAAGTTAAAAAATCAAAGGAAGCATAAAATCAAAGGGAGCATAAAAATATATATAAGAGAAAATTCAATCCGGTTACCTACAAAGTCACAGTAAAATCTTTCCCAAAAAGTATAAAGAAAAGAGAAAAAAAAAACCCAAGCCTCAATTTGACATCACTTTAAAAAAAATGCCGCTCAAAACAATTTCAGTCAAAAAAAAATCTCACAGCTTTCTTCTTTATATCGGATGAACTTTCCAACCTTAGCGAATTTACAGCACAAAAGAGTTTTTCTCACCCAGCCGACACACTTCACTCCAATCACTTTCTTTCCGGAGCTGTCCCGACTTCAGCAGCTATGGAGGCTGCCTCTCCGCCGCCAGCAAAAGGGCTTCTTCCGGATCAAACCAGAGATTTTGCGATATCTCTGGGATCCTGGAACAATGCCCTTCACAATCACCGTCTCTACGGGACGGTTTAGGTCCGTTAGGACCGACCAGGGGCGAAAATATCGGCTACGATCTCAGAGCCCCGAGATCGCAGCTGTATCGCCGGAACGAAGCTCCGCCTTCTCCGGGAAGTTTGTATTTTCAGGCTTGTTGGGATCTGTACAGCCTCACAATAAAGAAGCTTTAGTTCATCTAGTCAGATTTTCTGTCTGGTTTCCTGGGAAGGCTGAGATCAGGATTTCAGGGCAGCGGCCCCCAACCTTTTCAGTATCAGGGACTGGTTCCATGGAGAGAGTTTTTTTTCACAGATGGAGGGGCTGCGGTTTTGCATCCTGCCAGCCTCTCATGGATGGGGTTTCGCTTATGTTCTGTCCCCTCATTCGAATTCTTGAGACCCCCGCGCTTTGATTGGCCAAAGCGCGGGGTGATCGGATTGGCTAGGTGAGCTGCGCCAATTGGCTCGCTGAGAAATTCCCGCGATTGGTCAATTCGAATTGCGGGAGATTCAAAGTGGTGCCATTGGCCGTGGCCGCCGCGGGTTGGAAATAAAAAGCCGCGAAGTTTTCCTTTAGACCCAGTTCAGTTCCTGACTAAATAAAAGAGCTTGATACGAAGTCACTGACTCCTGGCTTCCTTCCATGCGGACTTAACACTGGCGACGAAGGTGGGATCCCTTTCCTGAACCGAAGCACGTGTCCGACGGAAGCCAGCCAACCGACGAGATGGCCAGCATCACGCCACCAACCCCCTTCAACCCCGCCAGCGAGGACTGGGAATCTTACACGGACAGATTCCACATGTTCCTCGAATGCAATGATCTGAAGGATGCCACGGGACCGAAGAAACGAGCCATCTTCCTAACAAGGCCCGCAGTGTTTAAGATGGCAAAAGCGCTAGCCAAGCCCGCCGACGTTACCGCGATGGATTGGGTGGACCTCGAACCATTGCTCCAGAAACACTTCGCTCCAGCTGTGCCCATCCTCATCCGACGACACGAATTTTATTGGCGGGACCAGCGGTCGGGCGAGAGTCTCAGTGATTTCGTTGCAGAGCTGCGGTGCCTGGGAGGACTATGCGAGTTCTCTAACATGAACGAGGCCCTTCGGGACTGAATCGTGCTCGGCCTTTGGGACCCCGTTCTCCAAAGTCAGTTGATGGCTAGGGGCAACATCGCTCTCGCCGACGCCATCTCCGAAGCCGTGGCCGCCGAAGCAACCCGACAATCAGCAGACTACATGCGGAAACCGAACGCTGGGGACTGCACCGCAAACAACAACCCTGCAAGGTCGACTGAGGCCCAACCTGAAACTACTACCCACCAGGGCGAACTCCACTCCACCTCGGGCACGTCATATGAGGAGGAAGACATCCACCGTCTCCAGGCAGGCCACGACCAGCGCAGCCGGCGGAGTCGTAAGTCGAGGACCGCATGTGCCGATTGCGGAGGCGACCACCCCAGATCCGAATGCCGGTTCTTCGACTCCGTTTGCCGGCACTGCGACAAGAAGGGCCACATCGCACGCGTTTGCCGCCTCAAGAAGACCCACAGCCCCAGGCGATAGGCCCCGAGCGAGCGTAGATGAGAGAGCACATCTCCCAGGACCAGAGACCGGCCAACAGACAACTGCTGGGGGCAAAACAGATGAGCCCAACGAGGCGGAGAGACCAGGTGGAGAGAAGAGACACATCAGACGGTCACCATCGGCCACGCCACAACCACAGACGCCAGAAAGGTCTACGTGGAGGTAGGCATCGAAGGCGAACCTTGTAAAATGGAGGTGGACTCCGGGTCCTACCTCTCAATGGTAGCCTGGCAAGAAATTAAATGCTTGGTGCCTACCATCCAGAGAAGGCAACTAGAAAACCAGAGACTAATCCTCAAGGACTACCAGGGAAACTGCATCCCTGTAGTCGGAACAGGACAGTTTACAGTGACCTACAACGGACACGCCGAAAGACTTCCCTTAACCATCGTCGATCGAGACCGACCCAGCCTACTGGGACTTCAATGGTTCGCACAGCTAGGCATCGCAGTCACGGGCATCGACCACATCACCGAAGCCGACTGGGAGCAGCAACTGGCCCAGGACTTCCAGGAAGTGTTCGATGGCACCCTAGGCAAGTACCGAGGGCCCCCTATATCCTTCAGCCTAGACCCCAATGTTCCCCCGAAATGCCTAAAACCAAGGCGGGTACCGTTCACACTCAAACTGAAGATAGACAAGCAAATTGACAAGCTCGTCAAGCAAGGGGTATTACAACCCATAGACAACGCCCGGGGGGAGACCCCCATAGTCACCCCAATCAAGCCTGATGGGTCAGTGAGAATCTGCGGGGACTATAAGGCCACTCTAAATGGCGCCTTGCAGCAAAGCGCTTACCCCGTCCCAGTAGTGCAGCATCTCCTACACTCACTGGGAGGGGGCAAAGTTTTTGCGAAACTCGACCTGGCCCAAGCATACCAGCAACTGCCGGTCAACGAGGAAACTGCAGAGGCGCAAACCATAGTCACCCACCGGGGAGCCTTTAGATGCAACCGCCTCCAATATGGAGTCAGCGTGGCACCTGGAATTTTCCAGAGCCTCATGGAAAGACTCTTACAGGGCATCAAGGGGGTGGTCCCATACTTCGATGATGTACTAGTATCAGCAACCAACCAGGCCGAACTAGAGACTCGCCTAAGGGAGGTGCTAACGAGATTCAAAGAAACCGGGCTTAAAGTGAAGAGGGAAAAATGCCAGCTGTACACAGAGCGGGTCGAATTCCTAGGATACCTCCTAGACCGACACGGCATTCACCCCACCAACAAAAAAATTAAAGCCATCAAGGAAGCCCCCACACCCAAGTCAAAAACAGAACTGCAGGCCTTTCTGGGGCTACTTAACTTTTATAATGTCTTCCTGCCCCAAAAGGCGACCGCGGCAGAGCCGTTGCATAGGCTTTTGGACAAGGCAGCTACCTGGACTTGGGGGAAACACGAGGAAGCTGCCTTCAGAAAAACCAAGGACCTGCTCACTTCGGATGCCGTCCTCATCCAGTACAATGAGACCCTACCACTAGCCATCACATGCGACGCATCACCCTTTGGCGTTGGCGCTGTCCTCAGTCAAACTCTCCCTGATGGAAAAGAAGCACCCATCGCGTTTTTTTCAAGGACCCTCACCAAACCGGAGCGGAACTACAGCCAGCTGGACAAAGAGGCTTTGGCTATCGTCGCTGCAGTAAAAAGGTTTCATGAGTACCTCTACGGCTGGACGTTTACCATCATCATTGACCACAAACTGCTGCTGGGAATCCTTGCAGGGAACAGGTCCACCCCGAACATTCTGTCTCCCCGAATGACAAGGTGGTCCGAATTCCTGGCTGCCTACAACTACGGACTCACACACCTGGTAAGACTATCTCCCATGCGGACGCCTTAAGCCGCTCACCGTTACCGGAACCAGACCCTGACCCAGCACCCACGACGACCACCCTCAGCATAGAGACTCTACCCAACCTACCCATAACCGCGTCAGACATTGCCCGAGAAACTCATAAAGACAAATGTCTGGTGCGGGTTTTGCATTGGGTAGAGAAAGGGTGGCCAGAAAGGGACAACAACGAGTCCGTCAGGACATTCCGGAACTGGCAAACGGAACTCTCGTTACTAAAAGGGTGCATACTATGGGGGGATAGGGTGGTCATCCCGGAAAAACTACAAGGGAAGGTTTTGGAACTGTTACATGAGGGGCACCCGGGCATCGTTAGGACAAAAGCCCTGGCCAGAAGTTACGCTTGGTGGCCAGGGATGGACAAACAGATCGAGGCCTGGGTAGCAAGGTGTCAACGATGCCCGGAGACTAGGCCAAGCCCACCCACAGCACCCATCCTAGAGTGGGAAACCCCCAGGGGACCGTGGTCTAGGATCCACATAGATTTCGCCGGGCCCACAAAAGGACACACTTTCTTAATAACCGTAGACGCTTACTCCAACTGGCTGGAGGTAAGCAACATGAGAACAACCACCACGGAGGCCGTGACCAAAGAACTCTGCAAACTTTTCGCAACACACGGCCTCCCGGACATACTCGTTTCCGACAACGGGTCCCAATTCACCTCGCTAGAATTCAAAAAATTCCCAGCGGAGAGGGGCATACGACATGCGCTGACAGCCCCGGTGCATCCGGCGGCAAATGGTAGGGCGGAACGGATGGTTCAATTCACAAAGAAAACCCTCCAGAAAATAGACCACGGGGAGATTCAGGAGAAAATAAATAAATTACTTTTCATACAGCACATAACCCTGAACACCACAACAAATAAAAGCCCAGCAGAACTGCTAATGAGGAGGAAAATAAGGTCCCCACTCGATAGATTACACCCCACTTACAACCCAGAGAAACCCCCAGACTCCACCAGCAAACATTGAACCTTCGCACCAGGTGACACCGTCTACGCGAAGAACCTAACCGGAGACCCATTATGGGTACCAGCAATCATAACACAACTAACAGGCCCACACTCGTACCGGCTACAAACAACCGACAGACGAGCATGGAAACGCCACATCGACCAGTTAAGATCGAGGACGACCACACAAGAGACCACCGACGCGCAACCAAGCAAAACCAACCCCCGCAACACAAACCAAGAGGGGAGGGGATACCCAGAGAACCAAAACCCAGAAAAAATAAACCAGCCATACTCACCTGAAAGCAGCCAGCACGAAACCTCGCCAGGAAGAGACAGCCAGGCCAGCTCAACCAACCCAGGAAGACCGAGCGGGAGCGGCGAAACCCGCAGCTCAACCAACCCGGGTAGCCCAGGAGGGAACTGCGGAGAGCGGCCCGGCCAGACAGACCAGGCGGTTCCCACGATGGAGTCTGGAGAAACAGAGACCCCGACCGAACCGGCCGGGATCCAACCTACGACTGACCTACATAGGTCCAGTAGGCAGAGACGGAGCCCCGCCTACCTACGGGACTACGCAACGTAAGGACTGAACCAAGAGGGGAGGGGTGTTCTGTCCCCTCATTTGAATTCTTGAGACCCCCGCGCTTTGATTGGCCAAAGCGCGGGGCAATCGGTTTGGCTAGGTGAGTCGCGCCGATTGGCTCGCTGAGAATCTCCCGCAATTGGTCAATTCGAATCGTGGGAGATTCAAAGCGGTGCCATTGGCCGCGGCCGCCACAGCTTGGAAATAAAAAGCCGCGAAGTTTTCCTTTAGACCCAGTTTGGTTCCTGACTAAATAAAAGAGCTTGATACTAAGTCACCGACTCCTGGCTTCCTTCCACGCGGACTTAACAGCTTATTTGTGCAACCCGGTTTCTGGCATGCTGCACATGCTGGTCCATGGACTGGGGGCTAGGGACCCCTGTTTCAGGGCACCAACTGGTTGATTCCCTAGTCATTTCTCCTCCCCACCCCGAAATATAAATTACTGGTGAAAAACCAGCCAGCTCTCCTGATTGTGTGGCACAATGGACTTGCCTTAATTTCTATAATTTGGCATGTGCTGATTATGAAAAGACATTTTCACAGACACCAGTTAGATCATCCACATTACTGTAACCTGTAAGAAAAGTAGAAGATCAATTTGCAGGTCCCTGTGTCAAGCAACTAATTTCCTCAAGAAAAGAAGTCTATTAGAAGGATAGATTTGAAAGGTGAATCAGAAAGCTTTCAGTGTCTGTGGACTTTTCTTTCTCCCTACTGAAAATTTTATCTGCAAATTGTTTCTTTTTTCTCTCCCCCGCCTTACGTATTTTAACTAGCAATGGCCCTTTCAGAAGTAACTTTTATATCCTTCCCTCAACCCTCGCAGAGGGCAGACTCAGCAAGACTTCATTGCACAGAGGATGGAAGATGATTTTCAATGCTGCTTATTTTATTCTGACCTGGAACAAAAACTAGTCTGGTTGCTTTTGAAAAATGTTCTCAGTAGAACAGAGGAATTTTATTTAAGATACTTTAGAGTAGATAGAGCCCCAAATTTGAAATCTAGTTGCCAATTCTACTACCTAGCAACCAGAAAGTAATCTGAATATATATTGATGGTTGTTTGGGTACATACACTAAGGAGCCAAATGTTTCACTTGGTTTGCAATTTTATTTACTCTGGGGTCCATGACAGTAATAAAGTTTAGTCCTTCCTGTTTGTTACCATCAGGCAAAGAGCCTCTCCTCTTTGTGCATCTCCTATATTTTCCTTCTTTTACAATCTCTCCAGTGCATGTGAGTGCTACTAATTAGGTTAAAATTAACCATTTGAGAATTCAGAATTCTTGCCCTTTCTCCAGGAAGTATCTGCTATCTCATCAGTCCTTGCACCGTGGAGAGTCTTGGCATAATTTCCAGACATCACCTGAAGTGTTGTCAACCAAATTCAAGAAATGTTGTTTCTCTGGTGTATATCCTTTGCAGTCAGCACAGATTGTCTTTGGCAGTTTGGCAGGATTTTTTTTTTAATCAAACCCATAAGTCCCAGCACTTGCATTCTACAGCATGCAGGATTTTCCCTTAAAGATGAAAAAAAAAACTTTAAAAAATAAACCATAATAAAGAAAAAAAGAAATGTGTATCTTCCTGCAGGATAAAAAGGGGGGAAAAAAGGATGCCCTGGTTTTGATAATACTGGTCCTGGCTAGATATGTTCCTGACACTTATGTTGAAAAGCTTCTACCCTTAAGCCTTGTTGTTCTTCTTTCTGGCTCATCAAATCTGCTAATCATCTAACTATTGTGCTATAAAACAAAGGAAAAATGGATACATTGGTAAGAAATGACATGGGGATGTAATTTTTTAAAATGTGTTTCATAAGGAAAAAAATTGCTTTATTAATTCCTTTTCCTTAAGCTGTATAATAGCTGACACTATGGCTTTCTGTGAGAGCGGATGTTTCTGATGGATGCAAATCCACCCCTTTTTTTTCTCCTCCTGGCTTTGTGCAGTTTCTATTCTAATTAAATGATTCACCAGGGCTCAATATGTTCAGATGCCTTTTTAGTACTTCCAGATTGTTTTATGTCAATGTATTCAGAATCTCTGGGAAAACAGTTGATTCTAGGTCCATATTCGCTAGTGGCCATTTGACTGATTCATGTCTGATAATGCCAGTTCAAAGATATGCAATTGTTCAAATCTATTTTTGCCATGATTCTGCTCCTAAAAGACTCAGGAGGTGTTTTTGGAGGCAAGGAGTGATGGTGACATTTGCTTTAAAGGAACTCATTGGGGTATCTTCTTCAAACATTCCTCTAAACCAAGGGTATCCAACCTTCGCAACTTTAAGCCTGGAGGACTTCAATTCCCCCAATTTTGGAAATTGAAGTCCTCCAGGCTTAAAGTTGTCAAGGTTGGAGACCCCTGCTCTAAACTGCTCAGTCTAAAAAGACATTGTGCTTAATGACTTTTTGAGAGGTGAGAGTAGAGAATGTTGACATAATCACAAGATTTTTTTTTTTTTTTAAAAAAACCACCTAAATGGAGCAGTCCCAAGCTTTGCCTGAAAGCTAACAGGAGAGTCGACTGAAAAGAAATCAGATGCAAGTTAACATAGATAGAAGCTGTCCTGGAGGCTTTTGAAAGGAGAATGCATTTGTCCTTTAGTTTTCCAGAAAAATATGCTTGATTAATGTCTCCTGGACAAGGAATACAAGTGGATAACGTAGGTACAGGTGCCTGAGAAAGCCGGAAAGAAAAAGATTTCCAATGAATATAAAGTCTTCCTAAGAGTACCTTACTCAAGTGTTAAACAAACAAACAAACAAACAAATGATCTGGTTTGAAAGACACTGCCGGAGATTATGTATTGCTTTTGGTGCTTTTAAATCTTTTCTTGCCTCTATGTAATTGGATAACCAGTAAACCCTTGAGTAACTTTCTCTTCCAGATGTAGTGCCAGGAGATAGGAATGACTACAAGCTGGGGCCACTCTAGTTCTAGCAAGCACATGCCTTTGTGAGAAGCTCTGTCTCTGGCCAGGAAGTGTAAGTTGACTAGACACACAGAGATATGCCTGTGGTCAAAAAATCAAGATGGTGCTCCACCTGTTAAAAAGCAGGTGGAGTTTTGAACTTCTGATGGGGGAGGGCATGGTAAACTGAAGACAGCTATGCAGAAGTGGAATTGGGACCTCTCTGGATAAGATGAGCGATCACCCATGTGTGCTCTGTGCAGCTGCTTTGCTCAAGTAGTTATTCGGTTGGTTTAGAATAGAATAGAATAGAATAGTGTTGTGAATGAATAATTGTGTTAATAAAGTTATCAAGAGCTTGAAGTCAAGTGCAGGGTTCTGGCCCTGCACTTCTGATTGGCTGTTCAATGGCGAGATCAGATTGGTCCGTTCAGGAGAATCTGATTGGCCATTAACGAGCCTTTCTCATTGGTTAACGGAGCTAGCGCTCCCTGGTTTTCATTGGTTGAATATCTAATAAGTTGCCTATATAAGGAAGGCTGTAGCAGCCATCCAGTTTGAGCTATTACACCATGTAAATAAAGAGTTGAAGTTCACCATTTCATGGACTCGTTTCCATTCTTCGCGCCCACGCTCAGTACTTAACAAATAGAATAGAATAGAATAGAATTTTATTCATTCACAGCCCGTAATGAGTCTCAAACAGTTTGTAAATAGTCCCGTGGAAGTCTGCCAAAGTCCTTCAGGAGAAGTCTGATAAGCACGCACCTTTATCTTCCTTGAAATGCTGCCAATGACTAAATTTCCAATTAGTTATACAAGGCCAAATGTACCTTTGCTTTTCCTTTATGTCTTATGGGAGGGCCAATCACCTCCAAGCCTTACTCCTGAGTCGCCCCTTTTGTTTTAACTGTTCTTGCCTTCTGGCAGCTCTGCACATGCTTGCACTGGGAACAGGCTTCCCTTGTTCCTCTGCTTCACTGCTGTCGGATTCTGGAGCCTCTGGAGGCAGCACATAACTCCCAGATGGCCCTGGCCCCATCTCTGTATCGGATGCAGGACCCTCATTTGAGTCCTCCCCAGACTCCCAGATGGGTCCATGTTCCTCCCCACTGTCTGACTCTGCTGCCATCTCCAGCTGCCGGCAAATCACAATAGTGCCCACAATTTCTGGAGGCAAGCTGTGCCACTGGTTAATTGTCCTCATTGTTAGGAAGTTTTTTCTTAATTCCAGGTTGCTTCTCTCTCTGGTTAATTTCCAACCATTGTTTCTTGTTCTGCCCTCTGATGCTTCAGAGAATAATTTGACCCCCCTCTTCTTTATGGCAGCCTGTCAAGTACCCGAATACTGCTATCATGTCACCCCTAATTCTTCTTTTCTTTAGACTAGCCTAGACTAGGTTTGAACACTGAGAAATGATGGGATCAGCCATCTGAGTTGCGATCCTGATAAAATACTTTAAAGGATATCACATTCACTTTCTAATCATTTTGGGAATTGGCTATTAACCATCTTAAAGCTCTTAGGGATTTTTGGAATGAAGTGTGAAAAATCTTTATTGGATGAGTTTATTTTCAACCCTGAACAAGAGAAAAATAAATTATATGTTTAAGAATTTAAAAAATGAAATAAGTAGCACAAAACTGTTTTTGGTTTGAGAAAATTATAAAAAGATCAAAGGGTCAGATAAACCTGGAATATTGACTTTTACTATAAGATTTTGGAATTAACTATAAGAAATAAATAGCTTCTAATGGGAAACAGACCTATTTTGGCTATCGTGATTATTATAAGCCACAACAAAGGTAATAATTTTAGAAACTAGACTTAGAGGAGATCAAAGATTCTAAGCAGAATAGAAAAAAAAACCAGCCTGTACTTGGAACCAGTTAATAATGGGTTTTACAAAATGACATGAAATATTGGAAATATTAAAGGAAATCTTTGGAACCAGAAATTAGTAACTACAATATCAACACTGTAATAATGATGTCTGCTTCTATGGATAGATATGTCTAAATATGTTAATGAAGGATTTACAAATATAGAATAAAATTTCATCTGATTAGAGATAGTATTGAAAATTGGATTTACAACTGACAAGCCAAGAGGATAACTTAGAAAAGGATGTTTCATTAGATATACAAAAGAAACTGGCAGAGGTCATAAAATTTAAAAGGGACAATACAAATTAACCAAGAGTGAACTGGATAACCTTTTTCTATTGGATTTATACAAGAGACTTGTTAAAGCCTTGAAGAATTGTGTGATGGGCAAAGAAATGAAGAGAAGTCAAATCTGATCGTGATGTTTGAATGAACTAAAGATTAAGACTGTAAGAAATAAAAAGAAGAAATATAAAGCTGGTGTATTTGACCAAAGTTAAAACAGGATGTTTTGTTACTTCTGGCTACCCCTGGTGGATTTTCTTCTGACATCAGGACTGAAAAGATGACATTTTATGGATTTGTTTATTGATAAAAGTTGGGCTGTGGGATAGAGAAATAAATGGTCAACACTTTAGAGAGGCTGGAGAGTTATTAAAGTTGTTTATATTTGTTGTGATGATCATTGGAAGTTACTTTAATCACACCATTGTGAACACTACTTCAACCACCCTTTGCAGATATCCTTGCAGCTACTGCACAGTGAATAGTAGATAAGTAGCATATCAGGTTGTCTCATGAAGCAGACCTGGTTGCTGCCAGGCCTCCCTTGACCTTGTTTAAATGAGCCCTGGGTGTGTTCCTGTGTGTGCTTTCAGCAATGTTTTTACCAATCAGGATTTGAAGGGATGGGTATGGATTTACACTGAGTAGTTTTTGAGAGCTGCTGCTGAGAAAATGGAGTTTTTATAAAGCTCAGTGACAGCTGGACCACTTAGCACTTTGATCAGAATTTAATTGGCTGAAAGCAAGTGTTGCTTGACCTTCTGCACAGGATGTTGGCTAGATTGGGAAATTATAGGACTGCAATGAGAAACCACTTCTGAACTGGTGCCAGGAAAACGATATGGACCTGTCCACGAAGTCACAAGAGGTTGAGCTTGTTTCAAAGAAAATGTTATCATTCTAAACAAAGATCCTTCTCGTTATTTAGAGGCTGACATATTTTCTCTCCCCTCCCCATCTTGCAAATCAATAGGCCCACACTTATCTCCTCTTAACATCCCCATTTTTAGCTTGATCAGCTCATCAGTTACATCAGATGGCGCAGGAGAAAATGCTCAGGCGCAAAATTATGTTCTGAGTCTGAAATTAAAACTCAATTTAGTTTAATTGTCCTTGATTTTTATCAAGCGAATCAAACGGCTCATTCCATATTCCAAGTTAAACGATGTGAAGTTGGGTGGGAGGGAACAACTTAGAAGCTCCTCTGAAAATAAATGATGCAGTGAAGTCTTGTGTTGTCTGGGTGGTTGTCAATGTCATTTATATATCAGTTGTTGGAGCAGCTGTTTAACATGGAGATCACTAAGAGAAATTCCAAGCTAATATCCCTGGAACTACAGAGTTGGAAGGACCCTGGGGTTGGATATTTGTTTGTCTGTATGTTTACATGATAAAAGTGGAATAAATATATTCCAAGATATTTCCCTCCTCCTATTTTCCCCATAACAACCCTGTGAGGTGGGTTGGGCTGAGAGAGCGTGACTGTCTCACCAAGTTGGCTTCATGCTGAGGTGAACTCACAGTCCCCAGCTTTCTATCCTGGCCACTAGACCAAACACCCTCCTTGTTTTAGAATGTGTGAGTTTCCATTACTGTTAGAGTACCCATGCATCCTTAGCTGAAAAAAAAGCCAAGCTCACGAATAGTATATTTGATGGGAGACTACCAGGAAATCTTAGAGTCATAAGTTAGAAGCCAAAACAAAAACACAATGGCAAAAAAAGTAAACACTCAAGCAAACCCGTACGTGAATGTTTCCTTTGGACAAGAACGAACCCTTTATGAAGTTCCTTTAAAGACTTGATTCACTGATGTCATGCACAATGAGTTGCATGCTTCCCATATACAATGCTCACTCTGAGTCCCTGAGGTTTTCTTTAGTGAAGAATGAAAGGAGCTTGATTTTGTAAAATATTTATTTATCTATCTATCTATCTATTTATTTATTTGTCAAATATGTACAAGATAACAAGCATAAGTATGAACATACACAAGATCAGAGAGAGTAAATACAGATAAATGGGGACAATAAGACAGGGACGGTAGGCACGCCCCCTTTAAGGACCTCTTAGGAATGGGGTAAGGTCCATGATCGACAGTTTGAGGTTGAAGCTGTGAGGGGTTGAGACTGTAACAATGGAGTCAGGTAGGGTGTTCCAGGCGTTGACCACTCTGTTGCTGAAGTTGTATTTTTTGCAATCGAGTTTGGAGCGGTTTCCCTTGAGTTTGTATCAGTTGTTTGCCCATGTACTATTGTGATTAGGATTGAATAAGTCGTTGGCAGGCAAGACATTGTAACAGACAATTTTGTGAACTATGCTTAAATTGGACCGCAGGCGGTGCAACTCTAGATTGTCCAGGCCAAAAATTTCGAGCCTGGAGGCATAGGGAATTCTATTGTGAGTGGAGGAGTAGAGTACTTCTCTCGAGAAATACCTCTGAACCTACTCAATTGTGTTAATGTCTGATATTCAGTGTGGGTTCCAGGTGGAAGAGCTGTATTCGAGAATTGGTCTGGCAAAGGTTTTGTATGCCCTAGTTAACAATTCAATGTTGCTGGAGAAGAAGCTTTGCAAAATAAGGTTAACAACTCTTAAATAATGCAAGAAGCTCAGATGTCATTCTGGCAATGGACAGTATGCCCTCCTCCCATGAAAATAGCATTTATTCCATCGTTATTAATATTCCTCTACTTGCAAACTAAAATCAAGTGATCATGGATAAGAAACAACTTCTAGGAATAGCGGAATATTCTCTTTCAGCCATGGAAAACTCGTGATGGGATTATTTGGGACAATCTACTTTTTTTTTCAGCTCAACCTGTTTTACAGTATTAAAGTTCTGGGATGAAAATTGAATGAGCTTTCTAAATTAGCCACTTTTAGCTCTTAGGGCAAAGGCAAGAAAAATCCAGAAAATGTAATAATTAGTGCTGGTATTTAATAACATTATATGATAGTCTTTTAACCAATAAAGAGTGGCTGTGAAACATAATCAGAGTTATAATCATATCAACAATATATCAAAGAAAGAAACATTCCCTCCAGATGTTGATCTAATTTTAAACAAATAGGGCTCTCATTGGAAGGAGGTTTCCATATCACAAAGTACAAGAAGAGAGTAAGTTCCAGAGATGAGTGGCTGCTTCTCTCTCCAATATGTACCTATTCCACAGAGGTGAGGGAACATCGTTTATCAAAGCTAGAAATAGTGAGACTGACTGTACTGCATTTTGAGAAAATCAAAATGCCTCCTGTTCAGCCTAAGTGAATCATTTTATTGATGAAATAGCATAAAATGAAAAGTGAATGCTCTGTGGTAGGACACAAACAGCCCTAGAGGAAATACCTTAGCTCAATCTTCTCCAGTGTGACATTGGGGACACCGCCAAGATCCCAGCTGTTGGATGTATAATCTCTATTCATTCCATGGTTTCCTTCATAGAGCAGAACAGGGGAAGAATTACATGGCATTGCATTTGCTATCTCTATTCTGCTAATATTATCTATATAAAAGCTTTTAAGACTGGAATGACTAAAGCTATCTCCCTTCAACCCTGTCCAAACTAATGATCTATTTATTTATATATTATTTATTTATATATTATTTATTGTTTTGGTGCATTTGTACCAAAACATTCCTTGTGTGTCCAATCACACTTGGCCAATAAAGAATTCTCCTCTATTCTATTGGATTGTTTCCAGAGGTTCTGGAAATCATAGATAAATATACAGATAACATCAAATATTGCCTGTTTTTCTTGTCTTTCTCCTTGCTTTTGCTACTGTTGGTCCCATTTTACTATTTGTTTCAGATGTTTGCTGTTGTTTAATAAATAAACACCAAGGGAGTGGCATGTATGTTTACTCCAATTTGGATATAGGGATTGACTGGGAGTGTGCTGAGTGCAAACTGAAGTGGAAATTACCTACAGTATTTTCCCAACTCCAACAACTGTACTTATGGCTGAACTCTAGTGAGTCCGGAATGGGTATGTGGGAGATGTATTGGTGTAGTAGTTAAGGTGCTGGCCTAAAAATCAGAAGACTGTGAATTCCAAACCCACCTTACACATGAAACCCAACTGGGTGACTTTGGGCCAGTCACTCTCTCAGCCCAATTCACCTCACAGGGTTGCTGTTGTGGGGAAAATAGGTGTAGGAAGGAGTATTATATATGTTTGCTGCCTTGAGTTACTTATAAAGTAATGAAGGTGGGATACAAATCCAATAAATAAATGAGTTCCTATTTGATTTGATATCTCTTCATGTCATCAATAATTGTAATTTTTTGGACTGCCTCTGGGAGTTAGGCATGGAGGACACTGTTTTCCAGTAGTTCTTTCTACATTGCTGTCCTACCTTTATGGGCCAGCATGCTCCCAGAGATCCAGGTAACCCAATCCTGCTAGGACTCAAAAAAGGCATCAAAACTCAATTGCTCCAGCAGACTTGGGTGTTGATATCAGTGAGACTGATCCTTTGTTGCAGTGGAGTGTTTGCATAATAGAATTTTATGTTCCTTGGTATATGCAATAAGTTGTGTCTTGTTATGTGTAATAATAATTTATTGTTTTATTTTGATTCACAGACGTTGGCAATGTAAGCAACATAGAGTTGGTAATGGCAGAAGTGGTTTATAAGCTCAATCCATAACTACCTAATCTTGGAGACATAGCCTATTACTTGTTTTGAAGTACGTCTTATGGATTGATTTGCAGATAGTATCTTCAGAGGAAGGCAGAGGAAGAAGCCTCACTAATGGAAAGAAACTCCAGCCCTTGTCAATTCTAACTGCTTCAATCACCACCTTTTTAATCAAGAAGAGAAAATTACAGTACTGTCAAGGGAATGAGGTCATGATTTTTGCCCAGACACATACTAAAGGACATTGATCTCCTGACTATATATTTTATGTTTATCCACTTAATGGCTTTGGAGAATGTATGCATTGATAGCTTTTATACTTAGACTGCTAATGATATAGTCTGGGCAGCTTGCTAAAAAATAGCAAAGAGGCAGGCCAGGGGTGGGTTGAGCTTGTGGTGGTGGGGACAGAAAACAGCAGGAATGGTGCCACTTGAAGAAACAAATATCCTCATAAAGTTGCTTGGGCAATCAGTGTTATTTGAATGCATTTTTTGCCACTTTGTGAGTTTTCCCCCCCCCTGTATTTTTACAGAAAACAAAAAAGTAAACAAAGTCCAGCTTAAAAATTGGTTATTAAACACATTCAGCAACATAAAGGGAAGCAGGAAAACCTACCCAGTGCCTTATTTATCTGGGAATGGTTTGACTCTGTCGCTCCTGAGGAAGTGGACAGGACCTTAGGAAATATGAGCAGAGGCACCTATGTTTTAGTCCATATCCCACCAAGCTTGCAAAAGCTTCCAAGGAGGTGAAATATGGGTGAGTTTTGGTGCTTAATGCTTCCCTGTGGGAGGGGGTGATGCCCCAGCCTTTTAAGGAGGCTGTGGTCCACCTTTTTCTTAAGAAGCCATCACTAGATTTTACCCTACTGGATAATTTTTGTCCTGTTTCCAATCTCCCCTTTCTGAGGAAGGTTGTACTGTAGAGAAGCAGAGGTGGTATTCAGCAGGTTCTGACCAGTTCTGGAGGACCAGTAGCAGAAATTTTGAGTAGTTCAGAGAACCAGCAAATACCACCTCTGACTGGCCCCGCCCCCATGTATTCCCAGCTGATCGGCTGGGTCTTCTTTTGCTGCCCTGCACAGGAGAATGGAGCTGGAAAGCAGGTTAGTGGGGTAGGGAGGGAATGGGGATTTTGCAATATCCTTCCCCTGCCACGCCCCCAGAACTATTAAATTTTTTTGAATTCCACCACTGTAGAGAAGGCATGGCAGCTCCAGAGGTTTCTGGATGAAATCAATTATCTGGACTCTTTCCAGTCAGGATTCAGACCTGGATATGGAATAGAAATAGCACTGATTGGGCTTTTTGATGATGGGAGTAGTGTATCCATCCTAGCTCTATTTGATCTCTTGGCAATTTTCAACACCATCAGTCATGGTATCCTTCTGGAGCAGCTTCGGGGATTGGGAGTAGTGGGAAGATCCCTGGTGTCTTGGTTCACTTCTTTCCTCTGTGGTCACTCTCAGATGATGTTGATCGGGAGCAAGAGGTTCATCCCCTGTTTGCAGAGTTTTTATTGAAATATCCACATCAACAATACTTTTAACTCCCATCAGCAGCTAGAGAAATAATGGACAAATTCAGTCATCACTGAATGATGTTATATAAACTATGAAGAGGGTTTGGAATAGAACAAAAAAGGTTAATGAAAAATACTAGGTCCCCTTATAATAATTCCATTTAGGTGATAGTGTGATTATTAGAATAATAAATTGTTATGTTATTTTCCAGCCTATTGCTATAGAATGGAGAGAGCAGAGATCCAGAAAAAGTGCTAAATGACAATAAGAATTATGAGTCTTCTCTTCCAAGACTTCAATCAATCAGAATAGAACCAGAAGGGAACTTGGAGGTCTTCTAATCCAAACCCCTGCTCAAGGAGGAGACTACACCAAGGGTGTCAAACTCAAGGCCCATGGCCAGACCCATGAGGTGCTTAGATCTGGCCCACAGGTCTGTCCTGGAAACAGCAAAGGACTGGCCTACAGTGCCTCTGCCAGTGAAAACAGCTCCATTTTAGCTGGAAGAGGGTTGTTGGAAGCCATCACAGCTGAAAATGGAGCTTGTGAGCCTGTTATTCCTGGTAGAGTGCTTGGGCTGCCACAGACGCTCCCTACACAAGTGACATAAAGCTGGCCACACCCACCCAGCTCCCCCAATTTTCTGTACCTTCATTTGAATTCTTGAGATCCCCGCGCTTTGATTGGCCAAAGCGCGGGGCGATCGGATTGGCTAGGCGAGCCGCGCCGATTGGCTCGCTGAGAATCTCCCGCGATTGGTAGATTCAAATCGTGGGAGATTCAAAGCGGTGCCATTGGCCGCGGCCGCTGCGGCTTGGGAATAAAAAGCTGCAAAGTTTTCCTAAGAGCAGTTCGGTTCCTGACTGCAATAAAGAGCTTGATACAAAGTCACCAACTCCTGGCTTCCTTCCACGCGGACGTAACATTGGCAACGAAGGTGGGATCCGTCTCCTGAACCGAAGCACATGTCCGACAGAAGCCAGCCAACCGACGAGATGGCCAGCATCGCGCCACCAACTCCCTTCAACCCCGCCAGCGAGGACTGGGAATCTTACACGGACAGATTCCACATGTTCCTTGAATGCAATGATCTGAAGGATGCCACGGGACCGAAGAAATGAGCCATCTTTCTAATGCACTGCGGGCCCACAGTGTTTAAGATGGCAAAAGCGCTAGCCAAACCCACTGATGTTACCGTGATGGATTGGGCAGACCTTGAGCCATTACTCCGGAAACACTACGCTCCAGCCGTACCCATTCTTATCCGACGACATGAATTTTATTGGCGGGACCAGCGGTCGGGCGAGAGTTTCAGTGATTTCGTTGCAGAACTGTGGCGCCTTGGAGGACTATGCGAGTTCTCCAATATGAACGAGGCCCTGAGGGACCGAATCGTGCTCGGCCTTTGGGACCCTGTTCTCCAAAGCCGGTTGATGGCTAAGGGCAACATCGCTCTCGCCGACGCCATCTCCGAAGCCGTGGCAGCCGAAGCAACCCGACAATCAGCAGACCGCATGCGGAGACCAAACGCCGGGGACTGCACCGCAAACAACAACCCTGCAAGGTCGACCGAGGCCCAACCTGAAACTACCACCCACCAGAGTGAACTCCACTCCACCTCGGGCACGTCAGACGAGGAGGAAGACATCCACCGTCTCCAGGCAGGCCGCGACCAGCACAGCCGGTGGAGTTGTAAGTCGAGGACCACGTGTGCCGGTTGCGGAGGCGACCACCCCAGATCTGAATGCCAGTTCTTCAACTCCATTTGCCGGCACTGCGACAAAAAAGGCCACATAGCCCGCGTCTGCCGCCTCAAGAAAACCCACAGCCCCAGACGATGGGACCCGAGTGAGCGGAAACAAGAGAGCCCAACCCCCAGGACCAGAGACCGCCCAGCAGACAATCATTGGGAATGGAACGGACGAGCCCAATGAGGGGGCGAGAGCCAGCGGAGAGAAGAGACACATCAGACGGTCACCATCGGCCACGCAACTACCACAGACGCCAGAAAGGTCTACGTTGAGATAGGCATCGAAGGTGAACCCTATAAAATGGAGGTGGACTCCGGGTCCTACCTCTTAATGGTAGCATGGCAAGAAATTAAACGCTTGGTGCCTACCATCCAGAGGAGGGAACTAGAAAACCAGAGACTAATCCTCAAAGACTACCAGGGAAACCGCATCCCTGTAGTCGGAACAGGAAATTCACAGTGACATACAAGAGGCACACCGAAAGACTTCCCCTGACCATCGTCGATCGAGACCGACCTAGCCTGCTGAGACTTCAATGGTTCGCACTGCTAGGCATCGCAGTCACGGGCATCGATCACATCGCCGAAGCCGACTGGGAGCAGCAACTGGCCCGGGATTTCCAAGAAGTGTTCGACGGCACCCTAGGCAAGTACCGAGGGCCCCCTATATCCTTCAGCCTAGACCCAAACGTTCCCCCGAAACGCCTAAAACCAAGGCGGGTACCTTTGGCACTCAAACCGAAAATCGACGAGCAAATTGACAAGCTCGTCAAGCAAGGGGTCTTACAACCCATAAACTACGCCTGGTGGGAGACCCCCATAGTAACCCCAATCAAGCCTGATGGGTCAGTGAGAATCTGCGGGGACTATAAGGCCACCCTAAATGGCGCCTTGCAGCAAAGGGCTTACCCCGTCCCCGTAGTGCAGCATCTCCAACACTCACTGGGAGGGGGCAAAGTTTTTGCGAAACTCGACCTGGCCCAAGCATACCAGCAATTGCTGGTTGACGAGGAAACTGCAGAGGCGCAAACCATAGTCACCCACCGGGGAGCCTTTAGATGCAACCGGATCCAATTTGGAGTCAGCGTGGCGCCTGGAATTTTCCAGAGCCTCATGGAAAGACTCTTACAAGGCATCAAGGGGGTGGTACCCTACTTCAACGATGTACTAGTATCGGCAACCAACCAGGCTGAACTAGAGAGTCGCCTAAGGGAGGTGCTAACGAGATTCAAAGAAACCAGGCTTAAAGTGAAGAGGGAAAAATGCCAGCTGTACTCAGAGCGGGTCGAATTCCTAGGATACCTCCTAGACCGACACGGCACTGACAAAAAAATTAAAGCCATGTATATAATAAAGATTTGAAGTACCTGATTGTAAATGTATTAACAGCGGCAAGGATTGTATTTGCAAAAATTGGAAGAATGAGAAAATACCATAGCAGGAAGAAATTATTAAGAAAATATTGGAATGTGCTGAGATGAGTAGATTGACATTTGAGATTAGAGAGCAAGAGGATAAACAATTTTATGAAATTTGGGATCTTTTTTATCAATGGCTAGATGATAAAATACGATAATAGAATATTTAGAATGCTAGACAGTAAGGAATATCTTTATTTTGCTATTATTTTGTTATTTGACATTATATTTATAAAGGGTTTTTTAGGATTGATTTGATATGATTATATGATTTGTTATAGAGTAAACTGGTTTAAAGTATTGTTAGCTGATAAAGCATGAATGATTAAAAATATAGTCAGAAACTTCTTTTTTTAGTGATATTAGGATATATAAGTTTGGATTGACAATATGAGTTGTTATGTAACAAAATTGCAATTGAGACTACAGAATGAATGCACAAAAATGATGAACCAACTGACACACTGGATGTACATATGAGAGTTGATGTTTTTATGTTTTGTTTGTCTTGTTTGTTTGTAGAAAATGAATAAAATCTTTTTCAAAAAATAAAATAAAATAAAGCCATCAAGGAAGCCCCCACACCCAGGTCAAAAACAGAACTGCAGGCGTTTCTGGGGCTACTTAACTTTTATAATGTCTTCCTGCCCCAAAAGGTGACCGCGGCGGAGCCTTTGCATAGGCTTTTGGACAAGGCGGCTACCTGGACTTGGAGGAAACACGAGGAAGCCGCCTTCAGGAAAACCAAGGACCTGCTCATTTCGGATGCCGTCCTCATCCATTACAACGAGACCCTACCACTAGCCATCACATGCGATGCATCACCCTTCGGCATTGGCGCTGTCCTCAGCCACACTCTCCCCAATGGAAAGGAAGCACCCATCGCGTTCTTTTCAAGGACCCTCACCAAACTGGAGCGGACTACAGCCAGCTGGACAAAGAGGCTTTGGCTATCGTCGCCACAGTAAAAAGGTTTCACGAGTACCTCTACGGCCGGATGTTTACCATCATCACTGACCACAAACCACTGCTGGGAATACTCGCAGGGAACAGGGCCACCCCGAACATTCTGTCTTCCCGAATGACAAGGTGGTCCGAATTCCTGGCCGCCTACAACTACGGGCTCACACACCGACCCGGTAAGACTATCTCCCATGTGGATGCCTTAAGCCGCTCACTGTTACCCGAACCAGACACTGACCCAGCACCCACGACGACCACCCTCAGCATAGAGACTCTACCCAACCTACCCATAACCGCATCAGACATTGCCTGAGAAACTAATAAAGACAAACGTCTGGCGCGGGTTTTGCATTGGGTAGAGAAAGGGTGGCCGGAAAAGGACAACGACGAGTCCTTCAGGACATTCTGGAACCGGCAAACGGAACTCTTGTTACTAAAAGGGTGTATACTATGGGGGGATAGGGTGGTCATCCCGGAAAAACTACAAGGGAAGGTTTTGGAACTGTTGCACGAGGGGCACTCGGGCATCGTTAGAATGAAAGCCCTGGCCAGAAGTTACGCTTGGTGGCCAGGAATGGACAAACAGATCGAGGCCTGGGTAGCAAGATGTCAACAATGCCAGGAAACTAGACCAAGCCTACCCACAGCACCCATCCTAGAGTGGGAAACCCCCAGGGGACCTTGGTCTAGAATCCACATAGATTTTGCCGGGCCCACAAAAGGACACACTTTCTTAATAACCGTAGACGCTTACTCCAACTGGCTGGAGGTAAGCAACATGAGAACAACCACCACGGAAGCTGTAACCAAAGAACTCTGCAAACTCTTCGTAACACACGGCCTCCCGGACGTCCTCGTGCCCGACAACGGGCCCCAATTTACCTCGCTAGAATTCGAAAAATTCCTAGCGGAAAGGGGCATATGACACGCACTGACAGCCCCGGTGCATCCGGCGGCGAATGGTAGGGCGGAACGGATGGTTCAATTCACAAAAAAAACCATCCAGAAAATAGAGCACAGGGAGATCCAGGACAAAATAAATAAATTACTTTTCATACAGCTCATAACCCCGAACACCACAACAAATAAAAGCCCGGCAGAACTGCTAATGGGGAGGAAAATAAGGTCCCCACTCGATAGACTACACCCCACTTACAACCCAGAGAAATCCCCAGACTCCACCTGCAAACACCGAACCTTCGCACCAGGCGACGCCGTCTACGCGAAGAACCTAAACAGAGACCCATTATGGGTACCAGCAATCATAACACAGCTAACAGGCCCACACTCGTACTGGCTACAAACAACCGACGGACGAGCGTGGAAACGCCACATCGATCAGTTAAGATCAAGGACGGCCACACAAGACACCACCAACACGCAACCAAACAAAACCAACCCCTTCAACACAAACCAAGAGGGGAGGGGATACCCAGGGAACCAAAACCCAGAAAAAGGAAACCAGCCATACTCACCTGCAAGCAGCCAGCACGAAACCTCGCCAGGAAGAGACAGCCAGGCCAGCTCAACCAACCCAGGAAGACCGAGCGGGAGCGGCGAAACCCGCAGCTCAACCAACTCGGGTAGCCCAGGAGGGAGCTGCGGAGAGCAGCCCGGCCAGACAGACCAGCGGTTCCCACGACGGAGTCCGGAGAAACAGAGACCCCGACCGAACCGGCCGGGATCCAACCTACGACTGACCTACGTAGGTCCAGTAGGCAGAGACGGAGCCCCGCCTACCTGCGGGACTACGCAACGTAAGGACTGAACCAAGAGGGGAGGGGTGTTCTGTCCCCTCATTTGAATTCTTGAGACCCCCGCGCTTTGATTGGCCAAAGCGCGGGGCGATCGGATTGGCTAGGCAAGCCGCGCTGATTGGCTCGCTGAGAATCTCCCGTGATTGGTAGATTAGAATCGTGGGAGATTCAAAGTGGTGCCATTGGCTGCGGCCGCTGTGGCTTGGGAATAAAAAGCTGCAAAGTTTTTCTTAGTTCCAGTTCGGTTCCTGACTGCAATAAAGAGCTTGATACAAAGTCACCGACTCCTGGCTTCCTTCCACGCGGACGTAACACCCAAGGTCAAACACAACCCTGATGCGGCCCTCAATGAAATCGAGTTTGACACCCCTGTCCTATACCATTCCAGACAAACATAGCTTCCAGAGCTATGAAACTGGAAAGGGTTTCGTTTGGTTTATGCTTTTCTCTGACACATTTCTTTTGATCCCTACTCATCTTAAACCCAATTTGAATTGAAATATTTACCTTGAAAAAAATTCCTCTCCTCAGTCTCAGCATTTGAAGGATCTCCACTATAAAGAGACACAGTTTTAAAGTTTTCAAAACACAAATGAGAATCCCTTCAAACAGTCTCAGTAAGCATAAGGTAAATGTTCCATAGCTTCTTGGTTGATTCCAAAAGGCAATTCAATAAATTGGTTGATTTGATGGTATGTAAGTGAGGTTGCTATTTGCTATCTACATCAGACACAACTATTGCTTTCTTTTGTTATGACTCATAATGGATCCATCATTTGTTCTCTTTGGACAGAAAAGAAGAAAGGAAGAGCATTGTCGAGAAGGGCTGTGGCTCGGAGAAAGGTTTCAATATATTTTTTCAATCTTTCACAAACAAAAATAATCATACAGATGCTGTGGAATTAGTGGAGCTTTGTTTACCTGCTTGTTTTTTCAAATAATCAAACTACTAATGATTATTATGTTGTGTTACTAGACATCCTGGGGAGCATTTGTAGAATTTACTTCATTGGTCTTACGTTTTCCAATTTTTACTTCAGTTGCTTTGGCTGACATACGCCTTTATGCCATGACGTTTACAAATATGCTTGCTTTTTTTTTTTTTTTTTCCTGATTGCAACTCTGTCAAGGATCAACAAAACAATACATTTAATTTCTTCTCCTGCTGCGAAATGTGGAATTGCCTTCCAGTTGGGTGAGTTGACAGACTTCAGCTGTTTTCAGGTATACCTCTGAAACTTACTGATGGCAAGGCTGCAGTATGCCAGAACAGAAAAGCAATCAAGAGACAACTTTCTCTACAATACTCGGCACTCAAACCAGAAAGATTTCAGCATGATACCTGCAGTTCACATAAAAAATAGTCTTGTTTGTACATAAACTGTTAGTAGAATCACATCCTGATCTTCTCTCATCTTCAGAAGACAATGTAGGAGGAAAGTTGTCTTGTCAGGCAGGGGTAAGCCAAAAACCAGAAGGACTCTGGTAGCACTTGTTCTGACAAACAAATGTTATTAAAAGGCATAAGCTTTTGTGAGCTATAGCTCACTTCAGATTTAATCCATGATGCAGAATTAAATTGAAATGAGGCAAGTTGCAGAAGGAAGGGGAAAATAGATTGGGTGTGCAGCTTCAAGTTACACATGAAACAGATTACAAGCACCTTATCAATGAACAATTATATGTAAAATGTGTTTGTCCAGAACTTCAATCCAAAAAGAGATCACTCTGGCAGAAAAACAAATCTGGTCACGTTACCAATTTCAAAAGCCAATAAAAAAATTTATGCCACCAGATAAAGACTGAATGCACCAATAATCACATTAAACAAGAGGAAAACCTTCTACGCACCAATTCCACCTGCGCTTTTTACAATTTTGTAAACACCAAACTAAAAGACTCAAGGTCCATCCCACCCCTGATAGGACCTAATGGCAAAGACTGCAACGACGACATCATTAAACCAACCTCTTTAACACATTCTTTGGCTCAGTATTTGTAAACAGCAATGGATCATGTCCAGTATTTCCTAGCTGAACTACAGACAACTACAATGATCTAATACATATTGATTTTACAGAAGACAATATTGAAAATAGCACTATGCTATCTAAAACCATCTCTATCTATTGGACCGGACGGAATATGTGCCTACTTCTTAAAAAAGCTATAGCCAAACCTCTGAGCATAATATTTGAAAAGTCTTTCAGGACCACCTCCTTGCCTAACCTATGGTCACAAGACACGGTCATCCCCATCTTCAAAAAGGGAGACCCCAGCCTAGTTGAAAATTACAGACTAATCTTTTTATGCTGCATCACCTGTAAAGTCATGGAATCAATTATTAACCAATCCATTATCCTCCACTTAGAAACAAACAACCTACTCTGCAATAAACAATATAGTTTCAGAGAAAAACTATCCTGTAATCTGCAACTCTTACACTGCAAAAACATATGGTCTACACAACTCGGGCAAAACAATAGACACAATCTACATAGACTTCTGTAAAGCCTTTGATTCAGTGGTACACGACAAACTACTCCTAAAACTAAAATCTTATGGTATCTCTGGACACCTGCATAACTGGATAGAAGCATTCCTGTCAAACAGACAACAAATGGTCAAAATTGGGAGCGTCCTATCAAATTCTGTACCTGTCAATAGTGGTGTCCCCCAAGGCAGTGTTCTAGGACCAATTCTCTTCATACTCTACATAAATGACCTCTGTCATCATATTAAGAGCAACTGCGTTCTCTTCGCTGATGATGTAAAGCTGTTCAATATCACAGACAACACTGCTACCCTTAAAAAAGATCTTGACTATGTATCAGAATGGTCAAAAAAATGGCAACTTCAAATCTCAACAAATAAATGCTCTGTCTTACATATTGGCAAAAAAAATAATAATAAGAAAATAAAATACAAGCTGAATAGTCAAGATCTTGTTGATGATCCAAGTTCTGTAAAGGACCTTGGAATACTCATCTCTAATGATCTAAGTGCTAGAGCCCACTATAACTACATAGCCAAAAAGGCATTAAGAGTTGTTAACCTAATCCTACGTAGCTTTTTCTCTGGTAACATCACACTACCAACTATAGCATACAGAACATTTGCTGGACCAATACTCGAATATAGTTCATCAGTCTGGAATTCACATAACATATCTGATATTAACACAGTTGAGAAAGTCCAGAAATATTTCACAAGAAGAGTTCTCCACTCCTCTACTCATTGTAGATTACCTTATACCACCAGACTTAAAATTCTGCACCTAGAAAACCTTGAATTATGCTGTCTTCGATCTGATCTAAGTATGGTATATAAAATCATACATTGCAATGACTTACTGTCAATGAATACTTCAGCTTCAACCATAGCAACACAAGAGCACACAATAGATACAAATTCAAGGTTAGCCGCACCAAACTTGATTGCAGGAAATACAACTTCAGCAACAGAGTGGTCAATGTCTGGAATACTCTACTTGACTCTGTGGTTTCTTCCCCAAACCCCAAAAACGTTAACCTTAGACTGTCTACTATTGACCTTACCCCTTTCCTAAGAGGTCTGTAGGGGGCGTGCATAAGCGCACCAACGTGCCTACCGTCCCTGTCTTATTGTTTATTTTTCTTATATGTAGCCATTTCATGTATTCATAACCATGTATATACTTATACCTATTATCTTGTAAGTGATTGACAAATCAAATCAAATCAATAAATAAATAAATAAACTTCTGACATTGCCTGAAACCTTTTGATGCATGTGAATTCAGCTATCTCTCAGTCACTCAATCGGGTGGGATGCAAAATTTTAAACTAATGGTTCTGTGGGCATGGCTAGGTGGGCATGGCTGGGTGGGCATAGACAGGTGGTCATGTGACTGGGTGGACATGTTTCTTTTTTTTCCTACTGGGCCTCAGGCTAGCCACTTGAGATCAAAATCGGGGTAGGGTGGGAGTGCTGTACAGCACTCCATTTTTGCTCCCAGGAAGCTTCCCTGAGGCCCAATAGGCAAAATAAAAAAAAAATTGGGGCCTCCTGGGCCTCTGGCAAGCCTCCTGGGAGCATGGACTGAGGTAACACCAATATGCTGATGATATTCAGCTGTATGTCTCAGCCCGTGGTGAGTTAAGTGTTGCTCTGTCCTCCATCTTGCAGTGCTTGGAGGCTGTTAGAGGCTGTTAGCAACGGGTTGAAACTAAACCCATGCAAGACCAAGTGGCTCTGGGTTTGGCGTTTGTTGGCTCAGGGAGAATTACCACTTTGGTTTTGTATGGGGTGGTATTATCCCAAACAAACCCTGTGTGTAATCTAGGGGTTTTCCAGCACTCATGACTCCTTCTCGAAGAGCAGGTGGTGGACGTGTCTAGGAAGGATCTTTGCACAACTGTGGGTTGTACACCAGTTACACCCTTTCCTGGACCATTGGTCCCTACTCACAGTCACTCATGCCCTAGTCACTTCCCATCTTGATTATTGCAATGAGCTCTATATGGGGCTGCCCTTGAAGAATATCTGGAAGCTCTAGTTGATACAAAATGCAGTGGCCCGCATGGTTTTGTGCAGACCCAATGTGCACATGTTTCACCTCTTCTGCGGAAGTGCATTGGTTACTGATTTGCTTCCGGTTGCCATTCAAGGTGCTGGTTGTCACCTTTAAAGTCCTCCATGGATTGGGACCAGGTTATCTGAGGGAATGTCTCTTGCCAGTCACATCTACCTGACCCATTAAAGCAGGGAGGCAGGGAATGCTGCAGATTCCATTCCTGAGGGAGATACACCTGGTGGGACCCAGAAAAAGAGCCTTCTCTGTGGTGGCCCCCTCTCTCTGGAACATCATTCCCCCAGAGATTAGAATGGCCCCCTCACTAATACTCTTCCAGAACGCACTGAAGACCTGGTTCTGCCAGTGGGCTGGGGAACACAGAGCAGGATGAAGCCCATCAAATGACTCATGTGATCTGCTGTCGTCAGGGCGGGGGGTGGGAGTTGGGGCTGATTTTTAAAAATATTTTTTCCAGATTTTGTTCTATTGTACTTTATTAATTTATTTGATTCTTTTTGTTAGTTTTTATTGTTTTTTATTTTAAATATGGTTTAACATTCTGTAAGCCATCTCGAGTCACCATGGGCGAATAGGCGGCAATATAATTTCAATAAATAAATAAATAAATAATAATAAATAAATAAATAAAATCAGGGTGCGTGCCCCCCGCGAAGCACCCCTGCACTCCATTTTTTTTGCCTCCTGAAGCAGTACAACAGCAACGGGGGGGTGGGGGTCAGCTGTGCCGCGTGATTTAGATTTGCTAGAAAGCAAGAAATCTGAGGATTTCCTGCTTTCTAGCTAATCTAAATCACACGGCACAGCTGGTCTTCAGAAAACAGCTGATCGGTGGGGGGAAAACAGGAAATATCTTGGTCTTCGGAGAGAACCGGTTCACTCCCAGCTGATCCAGTAGAATCCCACCCCTGTAGCTTATTAATAATGTATGAGAATCTTTTAGGCTATGAGAGTAGGTAACAACCTGTAGTATCTGGTTGGTTTTTGTGGTCTGTCTTTTATCCTGGGGAATTGATCCGGCTCTATTTTTAGGTGGGTAGCTCAGTCTCCTGCATGTTTAGTTAAATTTCAGTAGTTGAACATCTTTTTTAAGTGGATGAGAACAAATGTGGTTATAGCATACCTAGCATCCAGTCATCATGATACCAAAAAAGATGCTGAGATTCTAGAAAGAGTACAAAGAAGAGCAACAAAAATGTTCTGGAGGCTAAACTATAAGGTGAATGGTTCAGAGAACAAGGTATCTAATCTAATGATGAGAAAGAGTAGAGGTGACACGAGAGCAGCCTTCTAGTTCTCGAGGGACTCTTGCGAAGAGAGGATCGACTTGTTCTCCAAAGCACCCAAGGGCAGGGCAAGAAATAATGATTGGAAGATTATAAAAGAGAAATCCAAACTAAGATCCTAAGAAGAAATTTCCTGACAGTGAGAACCGTTAATCAATGGAATGGCTTGCCTCCAAAAATTGTGAGTGCACCATCACTGGAGATTTTCAAGAAGAGATTGGACAACTATTTGTCCTGCATGGTATAAGGTCTCTTGCTCAAAAAAGAGGTTGGACTAGAAGATCTCAAAGGTCCCTTTCAATCTTGTCATTCAGTGATCTATGTTTTAACCACTGAGCTCCTCCTCCTCCTTCGCCCTAGCCACATAAAGCAAGAAACCAATAAATTAGGCTGAATCTACAAAAAAAGTAAGTTTTCAGTTGGGCTAAAGAGCTGTAGCTTAGAAACAACCTGTATTACCTCTGCCTATAATATGTTGATTCAGGCTAAAGAATGTACCATGTATTGGTTTCATTACAGCAAGATGGTACTTCAGATGTCTCTAATTGGGTTTAACTATCCTTTTTTCAGAGAAGGACCTATGAACTTTGAGAAAGCCTCTTTATTCCTGAAATATTTAGCAGAAAATGGTTTTTCTGTCTGACTCACGCTGGCTGTTAATGTTTTTGTTTAAAACTATAGTCAGTTGGGTCCATGGCAATTCACTGTGGCCAACTCACCACAGCCAACTCACCATAGCCAACTTGCCATGGCCAACTCTCTGTGGGGCAACTCACCACAGCCAACTCACCATGGAATAACTCACTGGGGGACAAGAGTTACACTAATATCAAAGAAATGGTGGAACAAAATCATTAAAGAAAAGATGCAAAAGGAGAGACAGAATGAAATGTGAATGACAAAAATTAAAATATTTTTATTTATTTATTTTGGAATAATTAAATTGCATTGTTAACTTGTCCCTTGGCAAGTTGGCTGTGGTGAGTTGTCCCGTGCAGAGCTGGCCATGGTGAGTTGGCTGTGGCAAGTTGACCCATTCCATAGTCAGTCTGGGGGCCTCAGTGAACTTCCAACCTTCAGCATCAGATAGGAGACCCAGTCAGTCAGTTGCTCTCACTGGAATCCAAGTCAGCTTCTGTTTTGCATGGTTCCATTTCTTCTGCAGGGGTGTCATTTGAGGTTTAATCAATACCCAGCTGTTAGCACTGTAGGTCAGAGCCCAAGAAAGAGCCATCCGCTGTAGTTATGAATGGAAGTAAATCCTGATTTAGTCGGTCTCTTGGTTTTGATTTATTGACAGATGCCTCTAAGGGTAGACACCTTGTTAAATTCTGAGCCAAATGCTTCACTGACCAGCTGTTCCTATTATGCTCAGAAAGTGCTGCAATGCAGGGTCAATTTTCTTTCACTTTGTATTATTCTTGCAGGTCCTTTCCCCTGCTTTGAACAGTGCCAGTATGGCCTCTCTCGCACACCCTGCGGGCAGTCTAGTTCACATGAATAACACATCAACTTGCATTCCCTTTCTTTCTGCTTCTTGGGTTTCGTATGCAACCAATCAACACAATCTCTAATAAGCTTCCTGTTGAGAGATGGAGCAGCACCGTTTTCTAAATTAAGCATTTTGGTGAGTTATTAAAGGCTGTTGACAATCTAGTCAGTTATTATTCAGACGAGTGTTAGGGGGAAAAAAACTTCTAAAAAATGCTGCTCTTTAGCATGTGTTAATTTAGAAATCAAAATTTGTTATTGCAGTTTCGAGTCACAGAGGACTGAGGCTTGCATTTAAAATTCAGAAGAAGAGGATTTTTTTTTTTTTTTGTTAAAAATGGAATCTGCATCGGTATTAGTAAATAATGCTGGATGTGTAAGGTGTAAAAAATGATAGGGTCTGTTTCAAGTTTACTTCTGCCTTCTTAGTCATAGGGATTCAATCTCAGGTCTCTCATAGGTGAGCACTTCAAATAATTATTCTGCTAGATTGAGTAACAGTTTGGATTTTATAAGAAAGGAGCAAAACTAAAGGAACAACTGAAGAGCTGGGGTTGAACATCCACTGATGCTGTTGACCTCAATTGACAGAGCCCTAAACTTCAAATTGAAAATCACGATAATTGGATTTGTTCAGCTGCTAAGCCCAAAACAAACCACATCATGGGTCAGCATAATATGTGAACCCATCCCTATTTAATTTAATTTGGCTTTATTATTTATTATTACATTTCAACTCTACATTCCAGTTTATATAAGATTATAGATTATACTTTATTTGCAGCCTAAAAACAAGGGTTTTTTTTTCTTTCTTGTTCTGAACAGTGTCAATATTGAGTCAAGCAAACTTGCTTGGCTCAACATTTAAAGAGTTTCAAAACTCTTTAAATCTCCAAATGCTGCAAATTGGTTTTAAAGTTCTAAGTAGTTTTCCAATCTTATACTTTTCATTTCAGTTTCTACAGTGATGTACCCATTCATCCATTTGTTATGTTTTGAGCATGGGTGAGAAGAATGGAGACAAGCCTCTGAACGGTGAACTTCAGCTCTTTATTTACATTGTGACTTCTTCAATTCAACAGCAGTAAAACCCTCCTTATATAGGCAAACCCTGTAACGTTTAACCAATAACGAGCTAGGAACGCTAGCTCTTATAACCAATAAGAACTCTCTGTTAAGATTGGCCGGAACGGGCCAATCCGGTCCGGCCGCTTAACAGCCAATCAGAAGTGCAGGGCCAGAACCCTGCACTTACTCCAAGCTCACACTTTATTAATCTTATTGCATACACAACACCCCTTCCCCCTGGCTTCTTATTTCAGGGCGCAGTTACATAGTCCCTTAGGTAGGACGGTTGTCTTTTTAGTCTCTTTGATTTTCGTTGTATAGGCTGGTTGCAATCATGCTGAGGTAGATCGTTGTTTCGCAGTGGGGCTGTTTCTGGTTCAGAGTTCACTTCTACGTCGTTGCCCACATTTTCTGCAATTCCCTGAGGTGCAACCATTTCTCCCTCCGGCTCCACTTCCTGAGTTTCTATTAAACCGTCGTTTCCTTCAAACTGATTTCCTAGGAATTCATCTTCTTCTGTACCTCCCCCCCTCTCAGTTTGGTCAAAGGGGATTTGTGGACTGGCCGCTGAAAGCCACGATCGTAATTAGTCAATATGCCGTTTCCAAAGTTTATCGTCAAGGCATTGCACAAGGTAGGATCTGGGGCCGGTTACACGTACTACTGTCGCTTCCATCCACAATGGGTCGCCCGATAGGTTTTTTGCATAAACCAGGTCTCCTACCTGGAAGGTGCGACAGTGGCCGCTGGATCCTAGTGGTATCTCCGGTTCATAAGCCAGGTGCAGCCAGTCGAGGTGGGAGCGGAGCTTTTGTCCCATTAGCAGTTCAGCGGGAGTTTTGTTGGTGACGCTATGTGGGGTGATGTGTTGCAAGAAGAGGATTTGATTGACCTTGTCGTCAATGTTGTCGTAGTCTACCTTTTGCAAGGTTTTCTTCACAAATTGGACCATGCATTCTGCTCGGCCATTGGTCGCAGGGTGCACAGGCGAGTTGAGTGCATGGCGGATGCCGCGGTCAGCAAGGTACTGCTCAAACGCTAGTGCAGTAAATTGTGGGCTGTTATCGGATACCAGGACTTCTGGTAATCCATGGGTTGCAAAGAGTCTGTTTAAAATTTTGATAACCGCTTCGGAGGTCGTAGTCGTCATGCGATGAATTTCGAGCCAATTCGAGTAGGCGTCGATGGTAAGCAGGAAAGTGTGGCCTTTGGTTGGCCCCGCAAAGTCCAGGTGAATTTGGGACCAGGGTCCACGTGGTGTCTCCCATTCAGTAGGCATGGCTTTTGGTGGGGCGTTGCTGACTTCTTGGCATTTGGACAAGCTTTAACCCACTGTTCGATTTGCTTGTCAATGCCCGGCCGCCATGCGTAGCTTCGCTCAAGGGCTTTCATTCGCATGATGTTGGGGTGGCCATCGTGCAAGGTTCTAAGTAGTGCTTTTCGGAACCGTTCTGGGATAACGACTCTATCGCCCCTGATGACACAGCCTTTCTGGGAGAAGAGGTCGGTCTGTCGAGTCTTGAATGGTGTGAAGTCATCTGATAACCGGTCCAATGGCCATCCGCGTTGTACCCAGCCTAGGACTCATGCTAGGGTGTGGTCGCGTTTGGTTTCTCTCGCGATATCTCGGGCGGTCAGTGGTGGTGAGTTGAGTGCCTCGATTTGCAACATGGTTACCGTTGGTGCCGGATCGTCGAGAGTCTCTGGAAGCGGTGCTCGGCTCAATGCGTCGGCATGGGGAATGGCTTTCCCCGGGATGTATTGCAGCCGATAGTTATATGCAGCTAAGAATTCTGACCATTGGGTCATCCTAGGGGATAATATGTAGGGAGTCGGCTTATCTCTGGCTATTATCCCTAACAAAGGTTTCTGGTCAGTCACAATAGTGAAAACTCTACCATACACGTATTCGTGAAATCTTTTCACAGCTGAGACAATTGCGAGGGCTTCTTTATCAATTTGTCCATAGTTCCGCTCCGTTTTTGTAAGAGTCTTTGAAAAATATGCAACAGGGGCTTCATTCCCATTAGGCAGTACGTGGCTCAAAATGGCGCCCACCCCGAAAGGCGATGCATCACAGGTTATAACTAATGGCAAAGTCTCATTATACTGCATGAGTACACAGTCAGAAGTGAGCAGTTTTTTAACATTTCAGAACGCCTGTTCTTCATGGTAACCCCATAACCAATTTGCTTTTTTATCTAACAATCGGTGTAACGGTTCAGCGACAGTTGCTTTGTGAGGTAAAAATACTTTATAAAAATTGATGAGACCTAGGAACGCCTGGAGATCGGCCTTGTTTCGTGGCCTGGGAGCGTTTTTGATCGCTTTTAATTTATTTTCGGTAGGGCGAATGCCCTGGCTATCAATCAGGTACCCTAAAAACTCAACACTGTCAGTACACAATTTACATTTGTTTTTTTTAACCTTAAGACCGGCCTCTTGGAATTTTTTTAGGACTAATTGTAACCGGTCCTGTAAGATTTTTTTTGTAAGGGCTGCAATTAATACATCGTCAAAATAGGGGACCATGTCCTTAATTCCTTGCAATACCTTTCCATAAGGCTCTGAAAAATCCCCGGAGCTACACTTTCTCCGAATTGCAGCCGGGTACATTTAAAGGCACCTCGGTGCATCACAATAGTTTGGGCCTGTGCCATTTTTTCATCTACTGGTAATTGCTGATATGCCTGAGCTAAATCCAATTTAGCGAAAACTTTCCCACCCCCCAGGGAATGGAGGAGGTGCTGCATCACCGGAACTGGATACGCGTTCTGCTGCAGGGCGTGGTTCAAAGTGGCCCGGTAGTCCCCACAAATTCGGATTGACCCGTCTGGCTTAATGGGTGTTACAATAGGGGTTTCCCACGGGGAATGATCGATGGGCTCCAACATCCCCTGAGCTATCAGTTTGTCGAGTTGTTCGTCGATTTTCAATTTTAAGGCAAACGGAACTCGACAGGGCTTTAGGCGAATGGGAGCTATTTTTGGATCTAAGCTGAATGAGATCAGGGTCCCCTTGTACTCGCCTAAGCTGTCCGCGAAGACGTCCCTGAACTCATAAATAAGGTCTTCCTCCCAGTCACAGCCACCAACTCGGTTTACGCTGGCCACTTCAATGCCGAGTGGTGTGAACCATTGGAGGCCCAGTAGGCTAGGCCTATCTCTATCGATGACCGTTAAAAGTAAGTATGCTGTGTGCTTCTTGAAGGAGACTCGGACTCTACAGGACCCAACGATGGGAATTCGATTCCCCTGGTAGTCCTTGAGGATGAGGCGTTGGAAACGGAGATCTTGGCATTGAATTGTGGGGATGAGTTGCTAGAGTGTCTTCCAAGACACCATCGAGAGGGACGATCCTGAGTCGACCTCCATGTGGCAAGGCTGGTTCTCAATGGCTACCGTGACTTGGATTTTCTTAGTGTCCAAGGCTGAAGCGTGACCGATAGTGATAGTATGGTGAGCCTCTTCTCTCTGCAAAGCTCGATTTTTGTAGGAGTGGTTTACTGGCTCTCGCCGTACAGGACGGTTTCCTGTCGATTGGCGATAGTTAGCCCCTTTTGAGGCCTGGCTGGGTCCTGGCAAGCTGCGGCAGACCTGTCCGATGTGGCCTCGTTTCCCGCACTCATGGCAGAGTGTGTCGCGGAATTTGCATTCGGACCTGGCATGGTTGGCTCCACAGCCAGCGCAAGGGCGTAAGGGCTTCGGGCGAGGGTCCCGGTTGGACCGCAGTCAATGGACCCCTTCTTCGTCGCTGTCTGACGACGAAGAGAGGTCCTCATGGTGCGTTGTCGCGAGCTGCCCTTCTGAACTAGGTGAGATTTCGCTGGCCGGTGGTGGTACCGGAGTGCGGTTTCAGCGTAGTTGTGCAGCCGACTTCCTGGTTGCTTCTGCTGCAGTAGCATTGGCAATGGCGTTGGCAAGGCTGATGTCGCCTTTTGCCATCAGCTTGCTTTGAACGCCTGGTACATCTAATCCCAGAACTATGCGATCTCTTAGTGCTTCTTCTAGATCGGTGAATCCGCAGAGGCCTCCCAAATTTCGGAGGTCTGCTATGAAGTCAGCTACGCTCTCTCCCTTTCGCTGGCTTCTTTGGTAAAACTCGTGGCATCTCACGAGCGTAGGCACGGTCGGGGCATAGTGGTCTCGCAGGATAGGTTCGAGGTTGTCCCAATCCATGGCCTTCACTTCTTGGGGGTTTGGCTAGTGCTTTAGCCATCTTAAATACGGTTGGACCGCAATGCGTTAGGAAAACCGCCCATTTCTTCCCGGCTGTGGCGTCCTTTAAGTTGTTCGTCTCTAGGAACATTTGGAAACAATCCATGTAAGACTCCCAGTCTTCTTGTGTTGGATCGAACGGAGCGGGTGGTACGATGCCGCCGGACATGGTTCTATTGTTGGCGTCGTCTGTCACGTGCTCGGTGTTCTTTGAAGTTTCGTTGGTTCAGATATCTCCACATCCCATCCTCGTCGCCAGTGTTATGTTTTGAGCATGGGCGAGAAGAATGGAAACAAGCCTCTGAACGGTGAACTTCAGCTCTTTATTTACATTGTGACTTCTTCGATTCAACAGCAGTAAAACCCGCCTTATATAACGTTTAACCAATAACAAGCTAGGAATGCTAGCTCTTATAACCAATAAGAACTCTCTGTTTTTGTTTTTTTTTGTAAAAGTTTTATTGATTTTAACAACAGACAAAAAACATATAAGACATAACACATGACATAAAAAAAATAAAAAATAGAAATAAAAAATTTAAACATTCTTCATAAATTTACAGTGTATCGGTTGGTTTACCACTCCCTTTTGTGCATCCGTTTCATAGTCATCAGAATAATTATATTACATAATAACTCACATTATCAATCATCAATAAAATATCCCAATATCATTATTAAACAATCATTTGATTATAATTTTACTAATTCATACTTAAGCGAGATAACTATAATTAGGTTAAATTATTTTATGACAAATCATGAAATCATATCAAATCTATCATAATAAAATATTCTTAAGAATTATCAAAACCAAGAAAAATTATATATTCATTATTTCCTAAATTTCTAAATATTCTATTATCATATTGTATTTTCTAACCATTGATAAAAAAGATCCCAAACTTCATAAAATTGTTTATCTTCTTGTTCTCTAATTTCAAATGTCAATATACTCATTTCAGCACATTCCAATATTTTCTTAATAATTTCTTCCTCTATTGGTATTTTCTCACTCTTCCAATGTTTAGCAAATATAATCCTAGCTGCTGTTAATACATTTACAATCAAATATTTTAAATTTTTATTATATATATCAGGTACAATTCCCAATAAAAAAAATCTCTGGTTTCAAATCTATGTGTTTCTTTATCATTTTTTCCAGCCATATGCGAATTCTAGTCCAATATTTCCTGGCCTCCTCACAAGTCCACCACATATGGTAATATGAGCCAGGTATCTGATGACATTTCCAGCACTTTTCAGATTTATTCTTGAACATTCTTGCTATTCTTGTCAGGGGAAAGTGCCACCTGTAAAACATCTTATACAAATTTTCTTTATATGCTGTTGACATTGTCATTTTATAATTTTGTGACCACAGTTTTTGCCATTTCTCTAAATCAATCCCATATCCAAAATTCTTCCCCCAAGCAATCATTGTTTCTTTAACTTTTTCTTCCTCTAATTTAATTTCCAACAAATAACTATATAATTTTTTAATCACTTTTTCTTCAGTACCTGTCAAAATCCTTTCTAAGTCAGTCAATTTATCATAAAATCCTTCTGTTTTAGAATCTTTAAGATACCTTGCATGTATTTGCACATATGAAAACCAATTAATCTTTATACCTTGTTCTTCTAAATTTTGCATCCTTTTAAGTTCACCCTTTTCATCCAATATTTCCTCACATCGAATTGTTTGTTCCTTCTTATAAGTTATAGGATACGAAAAAGCTTCAATAATTGATAACCAAACTGGAATTTTCAAATAACATTGTTTCTTAATTTTCTCCCAATTCAACCATAACGATTCCCATATATAATGCCTTCTGAAATAACCCTGTGATTTAGTTCCCTTATACCATAAAAAAGCAGGCCAACCCAATAATAAATCATGACCTTCTAATGTCAACAATCTAGTCTTTCTTAACGTTATCCATTCTTTAACCCACATTAAGTTTGCAGCTTGATAATACAACTCCCAATTAGGAAGGCCAAATCCTCCTCTAATTCTGGCATCCTGTAAAAGTTTTAATTTTATTCTCGCTTTCTTGCCTTGCCATATATACTTCAACACAATTTTATTTAGTTCTTCGAAGTAATCCTTACTTAACCTAATTGGTATTGTTTGAAACAAATATAAAATTCTGGATAAAATATTCATCTTGATTGTTGAAATTCTACCTATCAATGACAATTGTAGGTTTTCCCATTTTTTCAGGTTGGATGCTATCTGCTGTTTAAGCTTAATATAATTATTCTCTTTCAATGTAGTACACCTTGATGTCAAATATATCCCCAAATATTTAACTTTATTCGTTACTTGAATTTTCAATAAATCTGCCAGCTCTTCTCTTTGCCTTAATAACATGTTCTTTGTCAAAATCTTTGTTTTGTCTTTATTTTTAAACCAGCCATCTCACCATACGTCTCTATCTTTTCCAATAGTTTTAAAGCTGTCTCTAAAGGGTCTTCCAAAATAAAGACCAAGTCATCCGCAAAGGCTTGCAATTTGAATTCCTCTTTTTTGACTTTCATTCCTTTTATGTTTATATCCTCTCTAATATTTCTATTTAAGACTTCCAAGGTCAATACAAATAACAAAGGAGATAATGGGCATCCTTGTCTTGTACCGTTTTTAATATTAATAGAGTCTGTGAATTCTCCATCTATCATTACTTTTGCCGTTTGCTTATAATATACGGCTTCTATTGCTTGTATAAATTTTCTAGCAAAGCCCATCTGTTCCAATAATAATAACATAAATCTCCAGTTCACATTATCAAATGCCTTTTGGGCATCTAAGAATATCAAAGCCATTTGTTTTTCCGAGTGCGCCTCATAATATTCCAATGTGTCCAGGAATACCCTCATATTGTCTTTAATCTGTCTCTTTGGTAAAAATCCATTCTGATCAGAGTGAATAAAATTATTTAGGTATTTTTTAAGCCTTTCTGCCAAGATTGAAGCAAAGATTTTATCGTCTGCATTCAATAAAGAAATAGGTCTATAGTTCTTAATTTGTAATGGGTCAACCCCTTCTTTTGGAATAAGTGTAATATAAGTTTCTGACCATGTTTCAGGTATTTTCTTATTTATCATAACTTCATTCATGACTTCTAACAGTGGAATGCTCAACGATTCTTGTAATGTTTTATAAAATTCTGCCGGGAAACCATTTGGTCCTGGTGCTTTCCCATTGTTCTGTCTGTTAAGTGCTTCAGTTAATTCCATCATTGTTATAGCACTTTCTAACATTTTCCGAATTTCATCAGGTATCTTAGGTAGGTTAGCATTTTGTAAATACTGTTTAATTTTCCCCTCATCAAGATCCTCTTGTTTATATAATTGTCCATAAAAATCTCGAATGATTGCCTTTTTTTCCTTATTACCATAACAAATTTGACCATGATCATCTATTAACTGTGATATTTTCCTTGATTCTTTCTCTTTTCTCAGCTTATATGCTAACCATCTACCTGGCCTATTTGCATCTTCAAAATAGTTCTGTTTAGCACTTCTAATTTTTTGTGCCAATTCTTCTTTCTCTGCTTGATCCATTTTGTGTTTAATTATGTCCATTTTAAGTTTGATATCTTTTTTCTGTGGCATCTTCTGTAATTCTTTTTCCAGTTTTTTATGGTCATCTTCTAGAGCTTTAATCATTTGCCTCTTCCTAATGTTCTTTTTCTTTGTATGGTCAATTATTAATCCTCTTTCATATGCCTTCATTGTATCCCAAACATTCTGTATTGAAGTATCTTCTTTTTTGTTTTCATTGAAGAAGAAAGCCAATTCTTTTTCCATCCAATGTGTAAAATCTTTTTCCTTTAGAATAGTATTATTTAATGTCCATCTAGATCTTCTTTTTTGTCCTTTCCATTTAATTGTCATTGGATTATGGTCTGCCCACGTACTTGTTTCAATATTCATTTCTTGAATATTAGATAATAATTCTGTTGATGTCCAAATCATATCTATTCTGGACCATGATAAATGCCTGTTTGAATAAAAAGTATATTGTTGAGTTTTAATGTTTCTTTCTCTCCATATATCTTTTAAATTTAGTTCATCTGTCATTTTAAAAAAGGATTTAGGGAGAGTTTTCCTATTTTGTCGTGTTGTTTTTACTGTATAGTCCAGTTTATTGTCTACAATTCCATTAAAGTCCCCCATCATAAGTATGTTAACATAGTCCAGTTCAATCATTTTCATATGTAATTTTTTATAAAATTCTTCTTGCTTATCATTTGGCGCATAAATTGCAACCAAGAGAGTTTTTATATTATTATCCACTATTTCAACTATTAATACTCTTCCATCTTCATCCGTATAAATCAATTTGGCTGGAGTGGTTTCTTTAACGTACAAAACCACTCCTCTTTTCTTACAATGGGTCAGAGAAGTAAATATTTTCCCTAACTTTGGTCGTATCAATAATTGTTCATGTTGTTTTTTAATGTGTACTTCTTGTAAGCAAATTATATCAAATTTTAGCTTCTCTAATTTATAAAAAGTTTTCCTTCTTTTGATAGCTGAGTTCAGTCCATTTATATTCATAGAAATCAGTTTTTTCTCCCCCATAGTTATGTTTTATATTTAGGTCTAACAGCTCTCGTGGATCTTATTTCATGTTGTTCTTTGATCTCCATTTGTCCATCTATTGCGCCTTCTTCTTTTTCCATCTCCATTTGGCCCTCTTCAAATTCAATTAAAATCTTTTCTTTTTCCGTCTCCATTTCTCTTCTTTCAAAAAATTCCTTGTAAAACATTTCTGCTTTCGCAATTGAATCAATTCTGTATCTCTGTTCTTGCCATATAAACATTAATCCTTCTGGAATCAGCCATCTATAATTCACCTCTTTTTTCAATAGCATTTTAGTCAAAAATCGATACTCTCTTCTAATCTCTCTCATTTTTCTAGTTACTTGTTTTAAGACCAGAATCTCTTTGCCTTTATATTTCAACCCCTTCTCTCTTACCACTTGTAATATTTGGTTTTTAATAGTTTTTTTAGTAAATCTAACATGGACCTCTCTTGGTAATTGATTCCTCATCGCATATCTTGTGAAGACTCGATATATCTCATCTTCTCCATCCATCATCTTTTCCTCTGTTATTTCCAGGACTCCAGCCAAAATTTCAATCATTACTGCCGTCAAGTTTTGTCCTTTTTCTTCCTCAATATTTTGGAATCTAAGATAAAATTCTGACCTGTCCCTCTCCCACTTCAACATCCCACTTTTTTCTTGTTCGACCATTGTTAATCTGTTATCAATATTCCCAATTGTATCATCTCTTTGCTTGTCTTTCTCTTCTATTTTTTGGATTCTCTCATCATGTTTCACCATCATTTGTTGAAAATTTTCAATTTTCTCATCCATCTTTCCAATTCTTTGGTCAATACTCTCCATTCTTTGTTCCATACTCATTTTAAGATCTTGTATTCCTTGCATAACCATCGTTAAATCCACTTGCGCTTTGTCTTGCTTCGCCATTGTTGAGAGTCGTCCTCCAAATGACGGGGAAACAGGAGCGGAAGTTGAGATGCCCGAAGGTAAAATTTTCTTACTCATTTCGATAACTCAGGGTCTTCCAGATCTTTTAATCCAATTAGTGAGGTAGCCAATTATAATCCAATTTTAAAAAAAGGAAAACACCACAACAAACAAAAACAAAACCAGTAATAAGTAAAAAGCCCAAAATTAAAAAGAAAAAGATTCTTCAGGTTCTTCAATACCTTAATCCAATTGTAAAATATGCAAATATAATTCAAAAGTAAAAATAAAAAGATGAAGAAAAAAAAGAGCAAAATAAAGCCCAATAATATCAAAAAATAATAAGCAAAGAAAAAGGAAAAAAAAGAAAAAAGAAAGAGAGTTCTTCAAATTCTTCCCACCTTAATCCAATTGAAAAACCTCAGAAAATGAAAAAAAGCCATAAA
Source organism: Hydrophis major (assembly GCA_033807585.1). Lineage (NCBI taxonomy): Eukaryota > Metazoa > Chordata > Lepidosauria > Squamata > Elapidae > Hydrophis > Hydrophis major. The sequence continues at coordinate 291,370,353 of CM066328.1, read as the reverse complement.
AATAAGTCAAAAAAGGAAATCAAAAAGGCAGACATCCGTATAAAAAAGAGAAAAGAAGCAAAAAAAGAGTATTCTGAGGCTTCCCCTTTAAAAAAAAAAAAGAAAATAAAAGATAAAAAATAAATATATCAATATTACAAAATAGTGTGGGGTTGGAGGGGAGGGATGAAACAATTAATAAGGAGTTTAAAAAAAAAAAAAAAGACACACACTGCCTTTTATTTATCCAAGGCTCTTATTTGACTTCTCCACAAGTTTCAAAGCCAAACTTCAAATATTCATTTAATAATAGAAGTTCCAAAGAGCACCTGTATAAACATCCTCCAGTACTCTTCCCTCTGTCTTATCATTTCCAGTAGCCTTGAGAAAAGTTTTCCAAACAAAAGTTTTCCAACTTCAAACAGAATATTTCCAAGCCTCTAGTTGGCAGTATTACAAAGTTTCTTCAATCCTTCTTCCCCCCAGAGAAAAGCCTAAAAAGAGAAAAACAAATATGTATGTATATTTATGTATATTAAAAAAAGATATTAAAAGGGGCCTCTATTTTTAAAAGTACAAACAGTCAGAAAAGCAAAGAGAAAACAAGTAAATATAAAAATATAAAAGAAAAAAGCCAGTCTGGTTAACTATATTGCAATAGAAATTCAGTAAAGAAAAATAGTAAAAATAAAAAGCCAAGCCTCACTTTGACGTTACTAAAAAAGATCGCTGCTAAGTCAAATTCTGTCAATAATTTTACAGATTTCTTCTAATATTAGAGTGTTCTTGAGTCCCAAGCAAAAAAAAAGATCCTCACCAGCCGATACACTTCTTTCTATCCCGTTCTTCCGGAGCTGTCCCAGCTTCAGCAGCCTAATGGCTGCCTCTCCGCCGTTGGCAAAGGGGCTTCTTCTGGATCGACCAGGGACTTGCAATGTCCCCGGAATCTACAGAACGCGCCCCTTACTGTCACCATCACTACGAGACGGTTTAGGTCCGTTAGGACCGACCAGGGGCGAAGATATCAGCTGTGATCTCGGAGCCCCGAGATCGCCGCTGTATCGCGACGACGAAGCTCCGCCTTCTCCAAGAACTCTCTGTTAAGAGCCAATCGGATTCCCCGGAACGGGCCAATCCGGTCCGGCCGCTTAACAGCCAATCAGAAGTGCAGGGCCAGAACCCTGCACTTACTCCAAGCTCACACTTTATTAATCTTATTGCATACACAACACCATTGATACTATTAAACAGGAAGCTTTTAACAAATGCAGGGTAGCCTTCTCACTCATCGTGCACTGATGATCTTATCTAGTTGGGTAATGAAACACCTGCAAGAAAACAACCAAGCTCAGAGGACATCAGGGAGCCCACAGTTCAGTCCTGAACTTCAGAAATTCTCTTCCAAGAGAGCCTATTCTCTCTCCCAAGCTTTTCTTTTTAATATAAGCTGCTCTATATTAGACTTTGCCTTCCATGTCTCACAGGTAAGTCAAGGTTTCGAGAGAAAGATGAGAGAGCAAGTTCAGTCTTTTTGCAGCAGCCAAGTCTCTTGAAATGGTCTCTTGAGATATGAAGGTTATCTTTATCTCCACAGGCTGATCTGCTGCTGCTGTTAATGCCATTATCTGAAAAGCCTGGAGATGGGGAAAAGAAAAGTTTTCAGCTCTAGGCTGCTGAAAAATCTTGCTGATTTCATTTAGTGTAGGATTGCTAACATGATCGCCAACATCCAATGATGGATATGGCACAAGAAGAAGAAGAAAGGATGCCCTGTGTCCCTAAGCTTAAGATAACCTCCAAATTCACAAAGACCAAACCAGCTTCCCCCAAGAGTCCCTCTCATCATTCCATGGCTCTTATCTTGCAAAACTACCATTTCTACCCAATGTTTGTTGACTCCATGATTGTTGACTTGTTTTGCTTCTTCATATGAGCTCTTGCATAGCTCTTGTTCCTGCTCCTCTTCTTGAATCCTCAAACCACTAAAAATGCACAAACACATTTCTGCTCTTTCCAATGCCACTTTCTGGCGTGTCCCTTACAGTTCCTGCACTGGCCTTTCTCAGACACCAGGACTACTTCCTCCTGGTAGGGGTTTATTTGCTGGAGTTAGAAAGGAGGGGATCTCAGATCAGAACTTCTAGCAGACTTTGTGCCTTACTGTACCATTAGTATGTTGGGCCTATTATCAAGCCTGTCAACCCAGCATCCATAACATAAGAGCGTCCAGAAGAGCTAGACAGAATATTGTCAGCTCACTTCATGGTCTGAAAGCAATAAACTTCAGAGTCAACTAGGTTGGCTGGGCAGTGTGATTAGATTTTCCCTTTGGGTAACAATATGAAATATGTCTAGCCTTATCTTTGTTTTGTTTCACTTTGTGAAGCAAATCTGTATTTTTTTTTTCCTACGTCCAATTCCTGTATCTTGATCTTTTATCTGGCTTCTGTCTGCTAGACTCATTGCTTTATGTCAGATCCAGATTGCATTAAGAATTCTGATGCCTAGCTGGATTCTGGTGAAGTCGAATGCAAAGGGGGAATGGACCTGGGATGAGAGTATTGGTGGTGAGGGAGAGTAACTTTTTTGACAGGACAGAGTCCACTGGGGTAGGAAGAAGAGGCCAATAGATGGTTGATTAAGGTATACAGATACAGGCAAATAATTAAAAAATGTTTGAAATATATGGAGCAAAAAGAAGCCAATGTTTAAGGCTTCCAATTAAAAGGTGGCAGGTTGAGAGTGCTTTTCTATTACCATTGCTATTAATTAACAGCCCTAATTTGAATCTACATATTACCTGCTGATTTGAACCAACTTTAACTGGCTCAAAATGCGCTGTTGAGAATTGTTCTGACTGATGCTTTTTATTTATTTATTTTATTTATTTATTTGATTTGTCAATTGCTTACAAGGTAATAGATGTAAGTATAAACATGAGTAAGAATACAGGAAATAGGTAAGAATAAATGGGGACAATAGGACAGGGACAGTAGGCATGATGGTGCACTTATGCACACCCCTTACAGACCTCTTAGGAATGAGGTGAAGTCAATAGTGGTTAGTTTGAGGTTAAAAGAGTGGGGGTTAGAGGAGGTAACAACAGAGTCAGGTAGTGCATTCCAGGCGTTGACCACTCTGTTGCTGAAGTCATACTTTGTGCAATCAAGTTTGGAGCGGTTTACGTTGAGTTTGTATCTGTTGTGTGCTCTTGTATTGTTGTGGTTGAAACTGAAGTAGCCATTGACTGATAGGACATTGTAGCAGATAATTTTGTGTGCTATGCTTAAATCTAACCATAGGTGGAGTAGTTCAAGGTTGTCCAAGCCCAAAATCTCAAGCCTGGTGATATAGGATATTCTGTTGTGAGCAGAGGAGTGTAGTACTCGTCTCATGAAACACTTCTGGACTCACTCGATTGTATTAATGTCTGATATGCAGTGCGGATTCCAGACTGATGAGCTATATTTGAGTATTGGTCTGGCAAAAGTTTTGTATGCTCTAGTTAGCAATTCGATATTTCCAGAGGAGAAGCTTCGTAAGATTAGATTTACAACTCTTAACACCTTTTTGGCAATGCTATTACAGTGAGCTCTAGCGCTTAGGTCATTTGATATGAGAACTCCAAGGTCCTTGATAGAATGAGGATCATCAATGAGGTCATATCCGCCTAGTTTGTATTTGGTGTACTGATTTATTTATTTTTTACCAATGGGTAGGACAGAGCATTTGTTGGTCGAAATTTGGAGTTACACCTGTTGCACTGGGTGTCAATAAGCCTCTGTGTGAAATGTAAGGTGGTCATCTATAAAACTCTTCATAGCATGGGACTGGGTCATTTGTAAGACCACATTTCCGAGATCAGATCTGGCAGAAGAAGCATGTTATAGGTCTTGTCAGTGGCCTGGCCATCTTGCAGTACTCAGGAAGTGAGCTTTTTCTGTTCTTACTCCTCCTTTTTGAAACATCTCTGGAAATCAGATTGGTCCAAGGGGGATCTAGTTGTCAGAACCTGCCTATCTGATAATTGTTTAATTGATTTTTCACCTTGGCTGTCAGTTATATATTTTATTCTGTTAGTCACAGTGAGATGGATGGCCATATCAACTGCATGCATACAGGCAAAAATAGTCCTCATAATTCCACTTAGCCCTATAACGTAATTGGATCTTTAATCTGGAGATACCTGGAAAATTTCTAAGTTGAATTTCTCAGGATCAATTATTGTATAAATGTAATATACTCATGTTCTGTCTAACATCTCATCAACTTCTATGGGGAAAATGCTGGACCAGATAGGCCTTTAATTTGGTTTTAACAGTATTTTTTTTATGCAATCATAACACAACAGGAGTTGTGTGGCTCTGCATTCCATCAAATCAATCTTACAGTAATGTATAATTGTGGACTCTCATACAGTTAAACCATAAAAATCTGTTATTTTAACAAGTAGAATTGTCTTGTTTTAAAAATGGAGATCTACTGAAAAGGGACTTTTCTATGCCTGAAAAGGCCATGTCCTCTATGTTTAATGTATTCATTAATGCCCCCCCTTAATTTGGGACTTAAGCAGTTAACTACACTGATTGTTTTAGCTACCATACATTCACTATGCTGAACTATTTAGTTTAATAATGCCAATGAAAGCAGATAAAAACCATATGTATGGGAACAAAAGAAACTGGGAGAATAATAATCCTCCAAGTGGCTATGCAGTGTGAAATTGTTTGAATGTAATAATTACAATTCTGAAATACTATAATTTTGTATTTTTAGGAGAAGTTAGTGGAGAAAGAATAATCTCTCCCAATTTTTTTAAAAAATAATTATCTTTAAAAATGGGGAATTGTTTCTGAATGTAGCCACAGAGTAGATGAGTAGCAAGAACCTTGCTTGCATGCAGTCTATTTTGCTGATCATCTGGTTATCAGAACAGGAAAAAAAAAGATGGATTATACCTAATCAGGGGTAGATATACCACAGCTTATACATGTCCACCCAACATTATGTCTATAGGACTCCAAAACGTAGCTCTGAATGCTTTGGACTGCTGTTGCTGATAGTTCACTACTTGGAGAGTAAATGTTGAATGGGATGCTTGAAATCTTCAGAGATTTCAGCCCATTTCATTCTTTACAGACCTTGAACTCTGTGATGAAATGGCAATGTTCTAAATAAAATAAAGATTTACTTGGGCAGAATTCTAGCTTAGAGAAAACCATGGAGAGGAGTTAAGAGAACCGAGAACCAGTTGAAAACTGAAGAAGTGGTAAACACACACACACACACACACACAGAAAGAAAGTAACCAATATAAAGAAAAGGCAAACTCTCATGACAACAATTTCGCTATAATGCTGGTTTCCCATTTTTGGAAGGGTAGGGTTTAAAGGCAGAGTGGCTAGCATAAACTTCTGCATTGTTTAAAGTCCACAATTTACCTCTTAGCTACCTCAAACCAAGCCAAATTCCAACCCAAAAGTAATAGCAGTAACTGTAGTTTTATCCCACCTACTTTGATACTTTGAATTACCTCAACATCACTGTTGAGGTAATTCCCCGTTAGGAGAATGAGTGCACACAGGGAGACGTAGTGAGAGTGATGTTGAACAACACAAGACCAGCACACAGATACACTGAATAGTAAAATGTAGGTTTTACTTCCAGTAAACGGTTAAGCAAAGTCCAACAAGCAGTCCAAGTCATACACGGTTAAAGCAGTCAGTATTTCAGTCCAGGGATAATCCAAATAACAAAGTCCAGTATCATACACCGTTCAGTAACAGACTTACAGCAATCCAACAAGAATGACAATCAGTAACAGTCAAAAGGGAAAAATGCAGGAACCAAAAACAGTGAACATCAGGACATCTATCAACAACAACAACAGAACTAACAACCCAGGTTTCTGGCTCCATCTTATGGCTGTTTGAGGAACCACACCCAATTACAATTTTAGCATTCCCTTAAAGAGACAGTATTAAATATATTTCCAAACCAACTGTGAGGTGACTATCAATTCTTAGCAATTACTAGCCACACTCCTGTGATTTTGAGGCAGGGCACACCCTCCCGAATCAAAGCAGTTAGTCCATCTGTCACCTCACTCAACCTATTGCATCCTCTTCAAATATTCATTAAATTCCAAATATGGAGGGATATACTGGTACCTCCAGCTCAGTTTTCAACTCCCCCCTCCTCCCATAAGAAGAGTTTTGGTATTATGGCTGGAAGTTCTTAGATCTAAACTTCCCAGTCACTACATGAAAGACTGTTTATGGGAATACCTTTGCAGTTCTTTTGACTTTCCACTCCATATAGGAAGAGAGATGAATTAAAGGTGTGGACAAGTGCATAGAAGATATGTGTCCTTGATGGATTCATCAGTTGATCCGTTGATAGATCAGAACTGAATGTGAATTTCTTGTGTCCTGAGCCAAGTACATTCAGCTACGAGCATACTCCACAGTCCTCAGTCCGCAGCTACAGTTTTCCCCTCATCCTTCTTGAAGTTTTCCAGATCTTCCTGAAATGTTTAGTGCCAGGTTTTCTTGGACCTTCCTCTTTTTCTCCAATCATCTGGTGGTATCTAAATGATTGTGGTCTTTGCTGGACAAAACTCACTCATGCAGAGCACATGTCCAGCAAGGCATATTCTTCATTCTTCCATTATCTCAGGAAGTCTTTTGGAATTACTTCTTTGCAGAACAGGAGTATATTCTACAACAGGAATGTCAAACTCAAGGCCCCTGGGCTGGATCCGGCCTGCAGGGTGCTTAAATCTGGCCTGCAGGGTTATCATGGTAACAGCAAAGCACTTGTCCACAGTGCTCCTGCCAGTGAAAACAGAGTTCAGGAGGGTTGCATGTGGCCCTCCCGAGCTCCATTTTTGCTGGCAGAAGGTTATAGGAGGCTGGCGCAGCCAAAAACGCAGCTTGGGAGCCCTTTTCAGGTAGAGCACTCAGGCCACCACAGGTGCCCCAACACAAGTGATGTCAAGCTCGCCACGCCTACCCTGGCCACATCCACCCAGCCCCCTGAGATCAAACACATCCCTGATGTGGCCCTCAATGAAATTGAGTTTGACACCCCTGCTCTACAATAATCTGGGGGAAAAAAACACCAGAGTTAACTGCCATATTAGATATCTGGTCTTTTTCATTGTTCTTCAAATCTTAGCAATGGGATATGGGGTACCGCTGCCTCTTCTGAATCTGGCATATTCACTTGGCATTCTTTTTCCATGCATTGGATAGAGCTGTCTGGATTTCAACTCCCTAAGCACTTTTTTTCTAGAGGTAATAAAAATTATTATCTGGAAAAAAAAGAATCACAAGCAGACATCTAGATTTTTTTTTACAGCTATAATTTGGTAGCCCTATTATTTTATCAGAGCACTGCAGGATGGCAGCATACAGGAGTACTGAGGGCTCTACCCTGAAAAGAAAGGTAAGAATTGGCCCTTTACCCACTTACAAAAGAAAACCTGGTAAGAGCTTTTTTTAAAAAAATCATCTCTGCCTTTTCTATTCTACTCACACCAATTGGAAACAAGAAGTATCACTGATATATTTCCTGCAGCATTCTGTACATGAAAAAAGTCATTTGTGATTAGAACAAATTGGACTTAGAGATTGAAAAGAACTGTCATTATTTTATCTTTTTTTCCACAGGTAAATCAACATTGGATCTGGTAAATGAAGCCATTCATCTGCACCTATAGCATATTACTAAGCTGGTTTGTGAAATTGTTCCCAAAGGACTTTAACAATTGTTAAATGTAGGTAAAAGTAGCTGCAGATGTATAGGTTAGTCCCAAATGTATGTGTGAATACATGTATAAGCTTTTGCTGCCTGAGGTATTGGACAACATTTTTCAAGGCCATTTTCTCTCGTTCCTGTCCTTCAATTAAAAAAAATCAACCATAATAAATAACAATTTGTACCTTTGTTCCAAATATTCGAGATTAGCTCTCAGAAGTGGATATCGGCTCCCACTGCTTAATGGAAGAGAACCTGCACTTTGACAGTGTCCGCAGATAGCATTTCTGATAGCATGCTGAGATATTTATAAATCGCTGTCTATCAAATGTTTGATGGGCAAAGGTGTGCTTGGATGATTCAAGTGCAAAGGCACTAGTTCTCTCCCCCATGGGAGTGAAACTTTTTACTTAAATGCATCTATCATCTGCTCCTGTGGGTTTTTTTTTTATTTTTTACTCTGAATATTGATTATTATTGTTGCTTTCCACCCCTCAGGCCTTGATCTTCCCCTAGGCATCAATCCCTCTCGAGAGCAGATCTGTGAAACCAATCTGTTGTTTAATGGGCACTTCAGGTGGTGTCTGGAATCCCCTTTCAGCCTAGGAATATGTTGCAATTAGAAGGCCTTGGTGTCTCTCTAGTAGCTCTTTCCGGTATGCCCTGCTGGCTGGCTATACTCCAATATTTCAGCCTAAGAGTACCTGGGGAGATGCCTACAGCTATGAAAGAGAAAGAAAGAAAGAAAGGAAAGGAAGAAAGAAGGAAGAGAGAAGAAAGAAAGAGAGAGAGAGAGAGAGGAAAGGAAGGAAGGAAGGAAGGAGGGAAGGAAGGAAGGAGGGAAGGAAGGAAGGAAGGAAGGAAGGAAGGAAGGAAGGAAGGAAGGAAGGAAGGAAGGAAGGAAGGAAAGAAAAACAGCCCACCCTTGTGGTGTACATTTTAATGAACTTTTAAATGACATGCAGTTTTATTCCTCATCTATCTCCAAATTTCTTAACAGTCTTTCCACCTCCTACGTGCCCTCATTCCTCCTGATTCCTTTTCCCTTTGCAACAAGAACCAGGTGCATAGAAATATGGCTGCAACAGACTTAATGGAGTGATTTTCCTTGGCCTCCTTAATTGTGAGGAAGATTGTTAGGGAGTCAGTTTTGAAAAAAGGGAGAAAAATGCATTCTACAATGTTCCAAACTAGCAGGCTCATAAGCCTGCAAACCTGACTGGCCCTTTACACAGCAGGCTCATAATCCTGCATATTTGATTGGTCCGTGAACAGCGAGTCATGATTGCTCATTCTGGACTAATCTGATTGGCTAGTTAATGGGTTGCCAAGATTGGACGCTCCAAGCGCGGCAAACTTAAACCATTGGACGCTATGACAGCAGCCAGCTCTATAAAAGGAGCTGCTGCTGTCAGGCTCTTTGCTCTGTTTTCCTGAAGTCACAATAAAGTGTTGAAGTCACTATTCGATGTCTCACCTCCGTTATTGCGCCCACTGTCCAGGACAGAACACTGGCGACAAAGGTGGGATGCAGAGACAATAGAGCTGACTGAGCACTTGCAAAGCATTGACAGAGCATGTGGCAGACATCGCACAGATATCGGCGGAATGGCCAGCAGCGCTATACCACCCACTCCATTTGATCCAGCAAATGAAGATTGGGATTCGTATATGGACAGGTTTCAAATGTTCCTGCAAACCAACAATCTGAAGGATGCTATGCCTGGCAAGAAACGCACGGTTTTCCTAACGCATTGTGGATCCGCCGTTTTCAAAATGGCTAAAGCGCTAGCAAAACCGGCTGAAGTCAAAACCATGGATTGGGACACCCTTGCTCCCATCCTCAGGGCTCATTATGCCCCAGCAGTCCCAACCCTCATCAGAAGACACGAGTTTTACCAGAGGGACCAACAGGAAAGTGAGAGCATCTGGGACTTTGCAGCTGACCTAAGGAATTTGGGTGGACTGTGTGGTTTCGCAAATCTGGAAAAAGCCATGAGGGATCGGATTGTCCTTGGTCTAAGAGACCTCACCACCCAAAGTAAGATTATGGCGAAGGGAGACATCGCCCTCGCAGATGCCATAGCGGATGCTACTGCAGCAGAAGCAACCAGGAAGTCAGCAGCCCGAATACGCCGAGCGAATGGGGCCAACCGCCAACTCACCAGCAACACTACAATCCCACAGAGAGACACACAACAGCCCACCACGAAGACATTGAGTCCTCATCAGAAAGTGAAGAGGAAGAAGTCAACAGACTCAGATCAGAGCGCGATCAGCGAGACCAGCGAGGTTGTAAAACCAATTTTAAATGCGCCGGATGCAGAGGAAACCACCCACGAGCAGACTTCAGGTTCCTAGACGCCATCTGTTGTTCCTGTGATAAAAGGGGCCACATCGCCAAAGTGTGCAGGAGCAAACGAGGATCCAGCCCCAAGAGAAACAAAAACAGCTTCCAGCAGACATCAGGCAACCACCCATCAAACAGGGACTACCCAAACCACCACTGGAGCCAGTACAACAGAAACTGAATGTTTGCTACCACTACCAGACGAGAGGAGACACACCACACCATCACCATCGGCCATGCTTCATCAGTGGATGCAAAAAAAATCTGGGTAAAGGTCACCATTGAAAATAAACTGTGCGTCATGGAAGTCGACTCTGGGTCTTCCCTATCGATGGTCTCCTGGAAAACCCTCAAACAGCTGATCCCTTACATCCGCCGCCAGGATCTCAGCACTCAGAGACTCATATTAAAGGACTACCAAGGCAATTGAATTCCGGTTGCTGGTTCCAGCCACGTTCAGGTCTTGTTTAAAGACCACACCGCAACTCTACCTCTCACCATTGTCGACAGAGACCGACCCAGTTTATTGGGATTGCAGTGGTTCGCTCCATTAGGAATCGAATTGACAGGCATCAACCAGACTGTAAGCGAAGACTGAGAGGCGGCCCTCATCCTGGACTTTCAATAAGTTTTCACCGAGCAACTAGGCAAGTACAAGGGGTCCCCCATTTCATTTAATCTCTGCCCTGATATCACACCCATTCATTTAAATCCACGCCGAGTTCCCTTTGCCCTCAAACCAAAAATTGACAAGCAGTTGGACAAATTAATAGCACAAGGCATGTTAGAACCCATCGACCATGCCCGATGGGAGACCCCAATAGTAACCCCCATAAAACCTGACAGATCTTTGAGAATCTGTGGGGATTACAAGGCCACCCTGAATCATGCGCTTCAACAGAGCGCCTATCTAGTTCCTGTGGTCCAACACCTTCTTCACTCACTTGGGGGCGGAAAAGTATTCGCGAAGCTTGACCTGGCCCAAGCGTATCAGCAGCTGCCAGTAGACACAAAGACCACAGAAGCCCAAACCATAGTCATGCACAGGGGTGCATTCAAATGTAATAGACTCCAGTTCAGAGTAAGCGTAGCACCTGGCATTTTTCAAAGTTTGATGGAAAGGTTGTTGCAGGGTATAAAGGGAATTGTACCCTGCTTCGATGATGTGTTGATAGCCGCCCCTACAAGAAGTCAGTTAGAAAAGCGCCTGAGAACTGTCCTACAAAAATTCCAGGACGCAGGATTCAAAGTCAAGAAGGAAAAGTGCCAATTATGCACTGAGAGGGTTGAGTTTCTTGGCTACCTTTTTGACAAACAAGGAATTCACCCCACCAAAAAGAAATTGGCTGCTATTAAAAACGCTCCAAGACCTAGAAATAAGACAGACCTCCAAGCCTTCCTGGGTCTCATCAATTTTTATAACATCTTCCTACCCCAGAAGGCGACTGTTGCTGAACCCCTGCATAGGCTCCTTGACAAGAAGGCTTCCTGGTTTTGGGGACGTCGAGAGGAGCAGGCTTTCCAGCAAGTCAAAAACCTTTTAACATCAGATGTAGTGTTAATCCAATATAACGAAACACTACCCTTGACTGTAACTTGTGACGCCTCACCTTTCGGGGTAGGAGCCATCCTGAGCCACGTTTTACCAAATGGTACGGAGGCACCTATCGCATTCTTTTCAAGAATTTCATCTAAAACTGAAAGGAACTATAGTCAGTTAGATAAAGAAGCCCTTGCCATTGTATCCGCAATTAAAAGGTTCCACGAATATGTGTATGGAAGATCCTTTTCCATAACCACAGACCACAAGCCATTGCTTGGCATTTTGGCAGGGGATAAACCAACTCTCCACATCCTATCGCCAAGAATGACACAATGGTTAGAGTTCCTTGCCGCCTACAACTACCAGTTAAGACATCAACCGGAGAAAGCCATTCCCCATGCTGACACCTTAAGCCGTTCGCCATTACCGGAGTTCCTAGACAACCCAGCTCCTACCCTATCCCCACTACAAATCGAGACGCTTCCCTCACCTCCACTAACTGCACAGGATATCGCATTGGAATAAAAAAAACCCTTGTTTGGCGTGAGTCCTTAGCTGGGTGGAGAGGGGATGGCCGGAAATCGAACCCAATGACACGTTCAAACCCTTTAAAAACAGACAAACAGAACTCTTCTCACAAAAAGGGTGCGTGTTGTGGGGAGACTGAGTAGCCATCCCAGAAAAACTACAAACGAAAGTCCTGAAAGTGCTGCATGATGGACACCTGGGCATCGTGCGAATGAAAGCACTGGCAAGGAGCTACGCCTGTTGGCCAGGTATGCACAGACAAATTGAAGCCTGGGTTGCCACCTGTAGCAAATGCCAAGAAACACGTTCACCAAAAGCACCATCAACGGAATGGGAAACGCCCAGGGGTCCATGGTCCCGTATCCACATCGATTTTGCAGGACCTATAAAAGGACACACTTTTCTAATAACAGTAGATGCCTACTCGAACTGGCTCGAGGTGAACAAGATGAAGACCACCACCACAGATGCGGTCATCAAAAAATTGAACAGACTATTTGCAACACACGGATTCCCAGATGTCTTGGTTTCCGACAATGGCCCGCAGTTTACCGCCTTGGCGTTTGAACAATACCTAGCGGACTGAGGGATACGCCACGCCTTGACATCACCTGCTCACCCGGCGGCCAATGGCAAGGCTGAACGAATGGTTTAGTTCACTAAAACAACCTTACACAAAATGGACCAAGGGAACATCCACAACAGAGTCACCAGGATGCTCCTCCTCCAACATATTACACCGAACAGCACCACAAACAAAAGCCCAGCCGAACTCCTGATGGGCAGGAAACTTAGATCACATTTGGACTGTCATTTACCCTGTCTACATCCCAGAAAAACCCCTGGGTTCCAGCAGCAGACACCGCACATTTCAGGTAGGAGACCTCGTATTCGCAAAGAACTTTACTGGTGACCCATTGTGGGTCCCCGCCAAAATAACACATATTACGGGTCCCCGTTCCTACCGATTAGAAACCACAGATGGAAAATTGTGGAAACTGCCACATAGACCAGCTGCGTTCCAGGCTGACTCCCTCCACAAACTCTGAACTCAGAACCAGAGGGGGAAGGGAAACTGAGGATTTTGAAAACGAACTAACACCTGGTCCTAGACACGCAAACCCACAATCCGCACAATCAAGCCCAGCATATTCACCAGCTGAAGAGGAGCCGTGGCAGATGATCGTCTCTCCAGGCAGCAGCAGCCGGGCAGGGTCAGCGAGTCCAGAGGATCCAGATGACAGGAGTGAAGGAAATGTTGATGGTATCCCCGAGTCACCTTCAAGGTTACCCAGCACAGAAGCCAACTCACCTTTATAGCGGGACACGGCGGGCAGTCCACCAGAGCCAGTGGCCAAGCAAGAACAAGTGGAACAATGCAAATCAGGTAGACAGGTGCGAAGACCTGCCTACCTGCGTGAATACATCACCCCACCCCTGAGACGGAACCTAGAGGGGAGGGGTGTTCCGAATTAGCAGGCTTGTAAGCCTGCAAAGCTGGCTGGTCCTTTACACAGCAGGCTCGTAATCTTGCATATTTGATTGGTCCATGAACAGCCAGTCGTGATTGGTCATTCCGGACTAATCTGATTGGCTAGTTAACGGGCTGCCACGATTGGATGCTCCAAGCGCGGCAAACTTAAACCATTGGACGCTATGACAGCAGCCAGCTCTATAAAAGGAGCTGCTGCTGTCAGGCTCTTTGCTCTGTTTTCCTGAAGTCATAATAAAGAGTTGAAGTCACTATTCGATGTCTCATCTCCGTTATTGCACCTGCTCTCCAGGACAGAACATACAACATATTCCAAAGGGGCTATAATTGCTTTTGTGACTTTGACTAGAAGAATGTTCTCTTATTTTTTTTTAGATGCTGGGTGAGTCTGCACATGCTCAGTGATAGTTAATGGTCATTTTGAATGTTTTTGTGAAACAACCCTGGAAATGCAAAATATTTAGGCATCCTTTGAGCCTCTTTGAGCCTTAAAGAGATAGTTTTCATCCCTTTCTCCCTCCCTCTTTGCCAGTTATAAATGCCAACAACATATGTCTTCTAACTCTCTTGCAAAAAGTGTGCAAATCATTAGACCAAGAAGCCAGCTCTGAGCGTTTTAGAAAGCTATGAGGCTATTTACAAATAGCTGTTTGCTTGTTGCAAGGCAAAAAATGCAGCTATGACTCCAGCTGGTACAGTCATCCCCTGTGCAATGTTATAGTATAATTATCTGTCGCAGCTTATTAAAGCAGCAGTGTCCACAGGGTGCTATTTAAAAGCATGTCCTTGTTATAAATCTGGGCGTATTGACTCTATGTACCTGGATGCTTTCCCATATGGAAAATCTACACCCTCATCAAGCACACATTCTATCTTGTTAGTACTGAGCTTCATCAATGAGCATGAATGAATACAAATGTGTTTATTGCACTTTTTTCTTTTTCTTTTTTAAACATTGAATGATAGCTGATTGGAACCATCAATACACAATGTATTTTACCCTTGAAGGTAAAAGTGAGAAGACCTGTGGTTTTTGGGGGGATTAAAAACACTGCTGTTTCTGCATAAAATAATACTGTTTTTTCGATCAGCCTCATTTTGATGTGTTATCTGGTTTTTTTCCCCCAAATGACTCAGTTGGCGTGCAAGTTATTTGAGTTTTTCATTATAGCCGCATGGGTCATTGATCTTGGCTGCCCAGGGAACAGAGCCTAAATATCTTCAAAGGGAAATATAAAATATCAGAGACTTGAAAGCCAGGAGTATTTTTAAAAGACTTACAAATTAAAAGCAAAATTTTAAGTAAAGGTTGGAAAATAGGATAGGGATGGTAGGCACGATTGGTGCACTTATGCATGCCCCCTACAGGCCTCTTAGGAAGAGGGTGAGGTCAATAGTAGACAGTCTAAGGTTAAAGTTTTTGGGGTTTGGGGAAGAAACCACAGAATCAGGTAGAGTATTCCAAACATTGACCACTCTGTTGCTGAAGTCGTATTTTCTGCAGTCAAGTTTGGTGCAGTTAACCTTGAGTTTGTATCTTTTGTGTGCTCTTGTATTGCTATGATTGAAGCTGAAGTATTCATTTGCAGGTAGGACATTGCAATGTATGATTTTATACACTATATTTAGATCGGACCGAAGGTGGCGTAGTTCTAGGTTTTCTAGGTCTAGAGTTTCAAGTCCGGTGGCATAAGGTATTCTGCAATGAGTAGACGAGCAGAGAACTCTTCTTGTGAAATATTTCTGGACTTTTTCAATTGTGTTAATATCAGATACATGATATGGGATCCAGACTGATGAGCTGTATTCAAATATAGGTCTAGCAAATGTTTTGTATGCTCTAGTTAGTAGTGTGATATTACCAGAGAAGAAGCTACGTAGGATTAGATTAACAACTCTTAATGCCTTTTTGGCTATGTAGTTACAGTGGGCTCTAGCACTTAGATCATTAGAGATGAGTACTCAAAGGTCCATGACAGAGTTTGGATCCTCAACAAGGTCTTGACTATTTAGCTTGTGTTTTATTTTCTGATTTTTTTTTTGCCAATATGTAAGACAGAGCACTTATTTGTACCATTCTGATACATAGTCAAGGTCTTTTTGAAGGGTAGTAGTATTGTGTGTGGTGTTGAATAGTTTTACATCATCAGCAAAGAGAATACAGTTGCTCTTGACATGTTCACAGAGGTCATTTATGTAGAATATGAAAAGAGTTGTTCCTAGAACAACTGCCTTGGGGGACACCACTGTTGAATTTGATAGGACGCTTCCAATTTTGACCATTTGTTGTATGTTTGACAGGAATGCTTCCATCCAGTTATGTAGGTGTCCAGAGATACCATAAGATTTTAGTTTAGTAGTAGTTTGTCGTGTACCACTGAATCAAAGGCTTTAGAGAAGTCTATGTAGATTGCGTCTATTGCTTTGCCCTGATTGAGTTGTGTAGTCCATATGTTTTTGCAGTGTAAGAATTGCAGATTACAGGATAGCTTTTTTCTGAAACCAAGTTGTTTATTAGGGAGTAGGTTGTTTGTCTCTAAGTGGAGGATAATGGATTGGTTAATAATTGATTCCATGACTTTACAGATGACGCAGCATAAGGAGATTGGTGTGTAATTTTCAACTAGGCTGGGGTCTCTCTTTTTTAAGATGGGGATGACCATGGCTTGTGACCATAGTTTTGGCAAGGAACTGATCCTGAAAGATTTTTCAAATGTTATGCTTAGAGGTTCAGCTATGGCAATGGATAGCTTTTTTAAGAAGTAGGCACATATTCTGTCCAGTCCAATAGATAGAGATGGTTTTAGATTGCACAGTGCCTTTTCAACAATGTCTTCTGTAAAATCGATATGTATTAGAAGATTGTAGTTGTCTGTAGATCGGCTAGGAAATACTGGGCATGATCCATTGCTGTTTACAAATTCTTGAGCCAAAGAATGTGTTAAAGATGTTGGCTTTGATGGTGTCATCGTTGCAGTCTTTGCCATGAGATCCTTTCGTGGGTGGGATGGACCTTGTGTCTTTTAGTTTGTTGTTTACAAAATTGTAGAAAGCAGGGTGGAATTTGTGCACAGAAGGTTTTCCTCTTGTTTAATGTGATAATTGGTGCATTCAGTTTTTATCTGGTGGCATAGATTTTTGTATCGGCTTTTGAAGTTGACAACATGACCAGATTTAGTTTTTCACCAAAGTGATCTCTTTTTGGATTGAAGTTTCCTTATTGTTTTGGGTAATTTGTTTTTCCTGGTTTTTGGAGTTGTTATTAGTACATATAGTTTGATGACTCTTTTGATTTCTAGTAAGAATATGTTGTAATGGTCTTCAACAGTATTGCATCCAGTGATTAGAAATTGCCAATCAAGGGAAGAGAGATAGTTGATTATAAGATTATAGTTGCCTTTTTTGAAGTTATAATTGGGGATTTTTTCATTGTGATGATTTTTGTGTGGACGTATGTTGAGACAAAAGTCAATCATATTGTAGTCACTGTTGGAAAAGGGTTAATTTGTATTCCGTAAATTGAATTCAAACTATTGCAGAAGATGAGATCGTGGCAGTTGTTAAGCCTAATATTGTTGGTTATTAGTTGTTCCAGTCCCAGATTTGTTACAGCATTGTAGAAGGTTGCATGTATGGGTTCAGTTGTACATTCATTTAAGGTCCAGTTAATATGAGGTAGATTGAAGTCACCAAGAAAGATAAAACCGTGTGGGCAGGATGCTGCCCATGTTAGCAGTGTATTTAGCTTGTTTACATGTTTGATGTCATGTCATAATCAAGGGCTCTGTAACATAGTAAAAACCGAAATGTGATATTTAAGGTCAGTTCACAGATAATGGTCTCAGGAAGAGCAAGCTCTTGGGTAATTGGATGTTTTTTAGATGTAAGGACTTTTTATAGAAGACAGCAACACCACCTCCTCTACGGATTTCACGATCTGATTGGTAAACATGATAGTCTCTTACTGAGGTAATGGAGTCAGGGAGAGATGAGTTGAGCCATGTTGCACAGACAAATATGATGTCGAATTTAGCCATATTTAATAAGAGGAGAAATTCAGGTATTTTATTTGCAAGGCTTCTTGGATTGAGTAGCTTGCATTTAAGGCCAGTTGTAGTTTGAATTGAAGTAGTTGGGGGTGTGAGTGCCTAGTGCAGGGTGATATATCTCTCCAGTCAACCATGAATCTCCCTGGGTAATCTTCTGTAGTTCCTATGCTTCAGCCTAGCAATAGCAATAGCATTTAGACATATATATTACCTCTTTACACTTTTCAGCACTTTCTGTGAGGTTTACAATTTAGAAGCATTATTTGCATATTGCCCCCAACAATCTGGCTCCTCAATTTACCAACCTTGGAAGGATGAAAGGCTGAGTCAACCTTGAGCCCCATCCAGATCGAACTCCAGGCTGTGGGCAGAGTTTGCCTGCAATACTGCACTTTAACCATAGGTAGCGAGGTTTTAGTCTCAAATTTTAAGCGACATATTGGCTCAGGCAACATTTCTTCTTCAAAGCTGGGTATGCCAGAGCTAGGTTCACATACTGTGCTAAACCAAAATGTGGTTTGTTGGGTTTTCTTTCACTGCAACTTGAGAGCCTAGCCATTCTGGTTTATGATGCTATTGGTATGGTACCTTAGCATGATATGTGATTCAGACTATATTTTTTGAAAGAAATGCCACATGTATCATATTGCAGAAAGTGAACAGCTTTAATTAAAAGGATAGCAGTTTTTTCCAGACAGCTTAACTTCTGTCAACTTAATTTGTCCTTTTATGTATGCTGCTTTGCCACATACTCACAGAAAGTGTATTTATTACAGTCAGTGGGAGAGACAAAATACAGAAAATTTGGATTCAGAGATGCATTGACTAAACATGGTGTTCAGTGGTGGAATTCAAATTTTTTTTACTACCAGTTCTATGGGCATGGCTTGGTGGGTGTGGCAAGAGAAAGATACTGTAAAATCTCCAGTCAGAGGTGGTATTTGCCGGTTCTCTGAACTGCTCAAAAATTCCACTACCAGTTCTCCAGAACTGGTCAGAACCTGCTGAATACCACCTCTGATGGTGTTTTAAAATAGTTTTAATTGAGCAATATTTTTACCATTGACTTCTTAATTCCTGCTTAATCTTTGTGGCTGTTGTCTTTACCAGATTATCTATAACTGATTGTAATGCAAATTGATTATTGTTGGTTGAAAATATTGCTTATATTCATTCATTTTATGAATTTGATAGATATGGTCAGGGGGTCTGTTGACATATGGTTAATCATATATCTTAAAATAAAATAAAAAAAGATTTTTCTGTTTGGCGATGAAGAGACAAAATGTGGGGTTCTGTTTTCCATCACTTGATGAAGCCTTGAGATCAAAAATGGTTCTTTCTCCTGCTCTGCCTTGTCCTTTGTGCTTTGCTGCTCTCCTTCCTGCTCCTAAACCTGTTCAGCATAGTTGATTTGATAATTCTGATGGTTGTTGGTTGATTAAATATGCCTAGGACCTTGCATGGAAACTCAAATAACATGGCCTGCCTCTATATACACTGCTCAAAAAAATAAAGGGAACACAAAAATAAGACATCCTAGATCTGAATGAATGAAATATTCTTATTAAATACTTTGTTCATAACATAGTTGAATGTGCTGACAACAAAATCACACAAAAATTATCAATGGAAATCAAATTTGGCAACCCATGGAGATCTGGATTTGGAGTTACACTCAAAATTAAAGTGGAAAAAAACACTACAGGCTGATCCAACTTTGATGTAATGTCCTTAAAACAAGTCAAAATGAGGCTCAGTAGTGTGTGTGGCCTCCACGTGCCTGTATGACCTCCCTACAACACCTGGGCATGCTCCTCATGAGGTGGCAGATGGTCTCCGGAGGGATCTCCTCCCACACCTGGACTAAAGCATTCCCCAACTCCTGGACAGTCTATGGTGCAATGTGGCGTTGGTGGATGGAGCGAGATATGATGTCCCAGATGTGCTCAATTGGATTCAGGTCTGGGGAATGGGCAGGCCAGTCCATAACAAATAAGGTAGGTAGGTAGATCAAGGTAGGTAGGTAGGTAGATCAAGCCTTCGTCTTGCAGGAACTGCTGATACACTCCAGCCACATGAGGTCTAGCATTGTATTGCATTAGGAGTGTCGTATCCGTAAATAAGGCTCGTAGTCAGTGACTTTCAATTCAAGCTCTTTATTAACACAGGTGGAACCGAACCGCAAAAGACAAAAAGCTCACGGCTTTTATATCTTTTGCTTCGGCGGCCGCGGCCAATGGCAGCGATTCAAGTCTCCCGCTCTTGGCTTTAACCAATCGCGGGAGACTTCAATCGGGCCAATCAGGCGCGGCTCGCCTGGCCAATCAGAAATCCCCGCGCCTTAGCCAATCAAGGCACGGGGATTTCGAGTAGTCCATTTGCATACATGACACCCCTCCCCTCTTGGTATGGTCTTCTCACGTGGTGTAGTCACGCAGGTAGGCGGGGCTCCGTCGAGTCCTAGTTGACCTGCGCAACTCATTTTCCTGTTGTATCTCGGCAGGAGCGGTCATCTTTTTGGCTGCTCCTGCCTCTGAGCGAACCGGCTGGATGATCGGGCCGGTTCCTTCGCCGCGGCTCCCGCCTGGGTTCTCCGAGTCGGTAGAGCTGGCCAGACGGTTCTTCTCCGGCTGTGATTCGCGAAGGCTGCGTTCTGGTGAGTTTTTAAATTTTATTTGTTCTTGCGGTTGTTTAACCGGGTGTTCCCTCCCCCCTTGGTTCGTGTTTTGGGGGTTGAGGTTAGTCAATGTTCGTGACCGGAGCTGGTCGATATGTCGTTTCCAGGCTCGCCCGTCGGTGGTTTGGAGCCGGTACGACTTTGGACCAGTGATCTGAGTTATGACGGCTGGGATCCATAGGGGGTCCCCCGTCATGTTTTTGGCGTATACTAGGTCGCCTGGTTCAAATGTCCGATACCTGGAGCTGGAGTCTGGGGGCTGCTCCGGGTTGTAGGTTGGGTGTAAACAGTCGAGCGGGGATCGCAGCTTCCTGCCCATCAGGAGCTCTGCAGGGCTCTTGTTGGTGGTTGTGTTTGGCGTGATGTGCTGTATGAAGAGCAGCCTGTTGATCTTGTCGTTGATCTCCCCGTGGTCCATTTTCCGGAGGGTCTTTTTTGTAAACTGGACCATCCGTTCCGCCCTACCGTTCGCCGCCGGATGTGCCGGTGCCGTTAACGCGTGGCGGATGCCTTTTTCTGCCAGGAACCGTTCAAAGTCGATGGATGTAAACTGTGGTCCGTTGTCCGAGACAACGACGTCTGGGAGGCCGTGGGTGGCAAACAGCTTACACAGTTCTTTAATGACGGCCTCTGTGGTGGTGGATTTCATGTCGGCCACCTCTAGCCAGTTTGAGTATGCGTCAACTGTGATTAAAAAGGTGTGCCCATTTGTGGGGCCGGCAAAGTCTAAATGTATTCTGGACCAGGGTCCCCGAGGTGTCTCCCAGTCCCGGATAGGTGCCGTGGGTGGGCTGGATCTGGTCTCCTGGCACCGGTGGCATTTGGCGACCCATGTTTCAATTTGTTTGTCCATGCCAGGCCACCAAGCGTAACTCCTGGCCAGGGCTTTGGTCCTGACGATGCCAGGATGACCCTCGTGCAACATCTCTAGGACCTGTTCTGTAATTTAGTCGGAATCACCACCCGGTCTCCCCAAAGGATACATCCTCTCAGTAGTGAAAGTTCAGTCTGGCGCTGGCGGAAAGGTTTAAAAGTCTCGTTATCGTCTTTTTCCGGCCAGCCTTTTTGTAGCCAATGTAAGATTGGCGCTAAGTGTTTGTCCTTAACCGTTTCCCTCGCTATGTCCGATGCGGTAATGGGTAAACACTCGATGGACAGGGTATTTGTTGTTGGTGCAGGGTCAGGGTCAGAGTCAGGTAAGGGGGAACGGCTTAAAGCGTCCGCGTGCGATATCTTCTTACCTGGCTTGTGTAGCAGTTCATAGTTGTAGGCTGCCAGGAATTCAGACCATCTTGTCATCCGGGGTGACAAGATGTTTGGTGTGGGACGGTTTCCCGCGAGAATGCCCAGCAACGGTTTATGGTCAGTCACTATTTTGAATGGGCGGCCGTAAAGGTACTCGTGGAAACGCTTAACGGCGGCCACTATAGCCAAAGCTTCTTTGTCCAGCTGGCTATAGTTCCGCTCTGGTTTAGTCAGAGTTCTCGAGAAAAAGGCGATAGGTGCTTCTCTCTGGTCTGGGAGGGTATGGCTGAGGACAGCGCCGACGCCGAAGGGTGATGCGTCGCAAGTGACAGCTACAGGCAGGGTTTCGCAGAATTGCATTAGGACGGCATCAGAGGTGAGGAGGTCTTTGGTCTTTTGAAAAGCTGTTTGTTCCCGTCTCCCCCAAGTCCAGGCTGCCTTCTTGTCCAGGAGTCTATGTAAAGGTTCCGCCGCCGTAGCCTTTTGAGGTAGGAAGACATTATAGAAGTTTAGTAAACCTAAGAATGCTTGCAGCTCTAATTTGGACTTTGGGGTGGGGGCTTCTTTGATGGCCTTTACTTTTTTTGTTGTGGGGTGGATGCCCTGCTGGTCTAGGAGGTAGCCCAGAAACTCTACTTGCTTTGTACAAAGTTGGCATTTTTCGCGTTTGACTTTAAGTCCTGTTTCTTTAAATTTCGTTAAGACTTGTCTTAAACGGTTTTCTAGTTCGGCTTCATTTGGCGCCGCCACTAATACGTCATCGAAGTAGGGCACCACCCCCTTGATGCCTTGCAGCAAGCGTTCCATCAGGCTCTGGAAGATGCCTGGTGCCACGCTGACCCCAAATTGAAGTCTGTTACATTTAAAAGCCCCCCGGTGGGTCACTATTGTTTGGGCCTCTGCCGTTTCCTCGTCCACAGGTAGTTGTTGATAGGCTTGTGCGAGGTCGAGCTTAGCAAAAACTTTGCCCCCTCCCAGTGAGTGCAGTAAATGTTGCACTACCGGGACTGGGTAGGCGCTTTGTTGCAACACGCCATTTAGGGTGGCCTTATAGTCCCCGCAGATTCTCACGGACCCGTCTGGTTTTACTGGGGTCACTATAGGGGTTTCCCATCTGGCGTGATCTGTCGGTTGTAACACCCCTTGTCTGACGAGCTTGTCTAGCTGCTCGTCGATTTTGGGCTTTAATGCAAAGGGTACCCTTCTAGGCTTAAGCCGCTTCGGGGGAACCCTTGGGTCTAAATCAAATGAAATAAGGGGCCCCTGGTACTTGCCCAATTCTCCATTGAAGACCTCCTGGAATTCTTGGGTTAGCCGCTGTTCCCAAGCTTCAATGGATACGTGGTTGACACCTGTCAGCGCGATGTTAAGCGGAGCAAACCATTGTAACCCCAGCAGGCTAGGGCGGTCGCGGTCGACTATTGTGAGTGGAAGTTGTTCTGTATGGCCTTTGTAGGTTATGTTAAAGTTCTTGGTGCCCACTACCGGAACGCGATTACCTTGATAGTCTTTTATGATGATTTTTTGGGCAGGTACGTTTCTTCTTTGTAGTGTAGGCACTAGTTGCTTGATTTCGCGCCAAGCAATCATAGAAAGGTAGGAACCGGAGTCCACTTCCATCTTACATGGTCGACCCTCTATGTGAACTTCTACGTGAACCTTTCTAGCTCCGTCGGAAATGGCGTGGCCAATGGTCACCGTCTGGTGGGTTTCCTCTTTACGTCGGCTGTCACCGCTTCTTTGCGATCGTTGTCTCTGGTCCCATCGACCTGTTGGCTGGCGCTCTCTGGCTCTGGGCGGGGAGCTTTCTCTTTTCCTGTCAAGTTGTTCACGTTTGGGCGGGCTGCGGGGTTTTTTCTGGCGGCAAACTCGGGCGATGTGGCCTCGTCGGTCACAATGCCTGCAGATAGCGTCGAAGAATCGGCATTCTGACCTGGGGTGGTCGCCGCCGCAACCGGCGCAGTTGGTCCTCGACCTGCGACCTCTTTGACTTCGCTGTTCGCCTCGTCCCATTTGTACACGGTGTATGTCCTCCTCGTCATCTGACGCGCTGGAGGTTGATTGGTATTCGCCGTAGTGTGCGGTCGCTTCGCTTCTGGTGTCGGCCGACCTCGCGGGGTTGTTGTTCCCGCCCTTCGCGTCAGATCTTCGCATGGTGTCTGCTGACGTGCGGGTGGCTTCTGCTGCTGCGGCCGCAGTGAGGGCATCGGCTAGGCTGATGTCGCCTTTGGCCATGAGTCGGCTCTGGAGTGTCGGATCCCATAGCCCGAGCACGAAGCGGTCTCTGATGAGACTATTAAGCCCTTCAAACTCACAGAGTCCTCCCAGGTGCCGTAATTCAGCGACAAAGTCGCTTAATTTTTCGTTCGGCTTCTGGTTTCTGCGGTAAAACTCGTTTCGCCGTATCAGGATGGGGACCTCGGGGGCGTAATGGCGTCTCAGTATGGGCTCGAGGACGTCCCAGTCGATGGCGGTTGCGTCTGCTGGTTTGGCCAATGCCTTGGCCATCTGGAAGACCTCTGGTCCGCAGTGTGTGAGAAAGACGGCGCGTTTTAGCGGGCCCGGGGCGTCCTTCATGCCGGCGCATTCCAGGTACATCCGGAATCGATCCGAGTACGATTCCCAGTCCTCGGCGGCGGGGTTGAAGGGAGCGGGCGGTGCTATTTTCGCCATCTTCGCTGTCGCTGGTTCTTAAACGGATACGGGGTTCGGTTCAATGGCGAGATCCCACCCTCGTCGCCAGTGTCGTATCCGTAAATAAGGCTCGTAGTCAGTGACTTTCAATTCAAGCTCTTTATTAACACAGGTGGAACCGAACCGCAAAAGACAAAAAGCTCGCGGCTTTTATATCTTTTGCTTTGGCGGCCGCGGCCAATGGCAGCGATTCAAGTCTCCCGCTCTTGGCTTTAACCAATCGCGGGAGACTTCAATCGGGCCAATCAGGCGCGGCTCGCCTGGCCAATCAGAAATCCCCGCGCCTTAGCCAATCAAGGCACGGGGATTTCGAGTAGTCCATTTGCATACATGACAAGGAGGAACCTAGGGCCAACTGCACCAGCATATAGTCTCACAAGGGGTCTGAGGATCTCATCTCGGTACCTAATGGCAGTCAGGCTACCTCTGGCGAGCACATGGAGGGCTGTTTGACCGCTTGAGCAGCCACATGCACATTTGTGGCCTGCTGGAAGTCATTTTGCAGGGCTTTGGCAGGGCTCCTCCTGTCCCTCCTTGCACAAAGGCAGAGGTAGCGGTTGTGATGCTGGGTTGTTGCCCTCCTACGGCCTCCTCCACATCTCCTGATGTACTGGCCTGTCTCCTGGTAGTGCCTCCATGCTCTGGACACTATGCTGACAGACAAAGCAAACCTTCTTGCCACAGCTCACATTGATGTGCCATCATGGATGAGCTGCATTACCTGATCCACTTGTGTGGGTTGTAGAATCCATCTCATGCTACTACTAGAGTGAAAGCACCACCAGCATTCAAAAGTGATCAAACCATTCAGCCAGAAAGCATAGGAACTGAGAAGTGGTCTGTGGTCACCACCTGCAGAACCACTCCTTTATTGGAGATGTCTTGCTAACTGCCTCTGCTTTCCACCTGTTGTCTATTCCATTTGCACAACAGCATGTGGAATTGATTGTCAGTCAGTGTTGCTTCCTAAGTGGACAGTTTGATTTCACAGAAGTGTGTTTGACTTGGAGTTACATTGTATTGTTTAAGTGTTTAAGAGTGAATTCTAGAATTTTCAACTAAAGCCTGCATCTGCACCATATACCTGATACAATGACAACACAGTTCATTTTGTCCAGTTACTATCTGTTTCAGCAGTGGGATTCTACCTGTTCCACTACTGATTTGTTGATCGCGTGTGCAGCTTGTTGTATTTTTCTAAAAATCTTTATTTCAGAATTCCACAAAATGGCTGGTCTCTTATCTTATCATTTAACCTTTTTTGAAATTTTGCAATGCTCAGGCATCTTTTAAAGTTCAGGTTCATATGCTGTGACTCTCCCTCTTTTTGCTTTTTCTTATGAAATCTGAAATGCTCAGTAATTTGTAATAGTTTAAGCACCAAGGTTTCCTGCATTATTTTTTTATTAATTTTGTAAGGCTGAACTGTGAGACCTTTTCTGGAGCAGTTATAGTATGTTTCTTAATAGCCTGTATGCTCCCCCCACCCCCATACTCAGTAAAATTGCCACTTTATTTTTCAGCAACTATCTGATTTGCTTCATTTTTCCGCAATTCTCTCTGTATACAATGTCTTTGTGATCTTGAAGTATATAAATTTCTAATAAAGCTAGTCATCCTTCTATGGTTATTTTCCAACAAAATTTTGACTGGTTCAGCATTATTCTGCTTGTTTGGTTATTTCTTTTGCTATCCTCTCTCTGTCTCCCTGATATAACACAAGGCTACATTCTGATTCTCCCACCCACCTTCACTACTGTTGCACCTTTTTAAATGATCAAACAAAAATTTGCCAGAGAGTCAGGTATATGGTGCAGATGCAGGCTTTAGTTGAAAATTCTAGAATTCACTCTTTAACATTCTTAAAATGCCCCACTACAAGTTCGCTCTTTGAATCTGCATGGAGTTGGTTTGTAGTGGGGCATTTTCAGAAAGCTTGTTGCTCATGAACAAGCAAACTGTTTCCTGAAGATCATCAACCGAGCCATTCTTTTCAAAGGAGAACAGTGGTGCATCCTATCGGTCAGGAATCTCCAACTTTGGCAACTTTTAAGACTTGTGGATTTCAATTCTCAGTGATGTTGCCTGGGGAATTCTGGGAATTGAGGTCCACAAGTCTTAAAGTTACCAAAGTTGGAGACCCCCTGCTATGGATGATGAATTTAGTAATAATCATTAAACAAGATGAACTAACCTGGAAATCTAGCATAAAATGTGATACAAGATTGGTCAAATGGCACACACCAAAAGTAAATAGAAAAACTGTGCCATTGCAATTTTATACTGCTTTTGTTGTATTTGTTATGGATCAGTACAAACAGGAGGAGCAATTGGAGATGCTAAATTAAGCAATCAGGGTTGCGGTTAAAATTTTTACTGGAAAAGAAAAGATCATTTCTATTGGAGTGATAGTGTAAAACACTACCAAGTTTAGTTGAATTTACATGTCGGGAAGACAAGTGATAGGCTCAGGATCTGCCAATGGACTGGAGATCCATCAACCACAAACATGCTGTACCTCTACCACAGAGACCATTGAGACTGAGCTTAAAAATATTGAATGATTTTGCGCCTCTCTTCCAAGATGACAAGCAAATAAAAAAAAAAATAACGAGAGGACATCATGCTTAGATTTAAGAAAGTACATGTGGTTCCACATGTCATAGTCAAAAAAGTAGAACTGTACTGGAGTGGGTGGAAAGTGAGGGAATTCATTCAGAAGTTGCATGGAACTACAGCTGTGATTCCAGTAACTAAAATACATCCAGAAAAGGCTTATTTACAGATGGAAATAGAAGCTGTTTCTCACCCTAGAGACCTAGAAAAGATTACATTTCAGACTTGGTTTTGGAGTAGCATGTACACAATACTTTGGCAGGCAGCCATGGACTAAAGTCCAGATTCCCTGTGCTAGTTAGATAACTTCATTATCACCCAAGAAAAGAATGAGATGCACCTGCAAAAACCTAAGGGCAGCATTGCAGAATTTGGCAGACAGTAGCTTTTGAGCACAACACCAAAAAAATAATAATAATGTGAGTTTTTGAATTCAGCATTACATATTAAAGTCACTGCATTGTTACACAAAGATTCTGCAAGTGTGCCATGAAAAATTCAATCTGTCATGAATGCCCAAAGTTAGCAGATGTGTCATGATTTTACACTGGAAGTTCCTCTTTCTCTAAATAATGGGTAACTGTCTTGATGTCTCTCTCAAAAAATTTAATAGATCTTTAAAGTTCATGAACCTTTAAAATTTTTTAACATGCCTACTTAAATATTAACTAAAACATCCGTTTTCCACACAAGTTCTAAAACTATGTAAAGAGAACCCAATTAAACAAATGAGTAAAAAACATTATACTTGTTCATTTATTTAGAGGGAAATGAACCAAAGCTGCCTGTTTTTTAATCAGAAGGAAAGACACAAAGGTATTTAACACTTAAAGCTAGTAAATATTATATTCCAGGAACAGTGTTTCCAGAAAATGATTTTTATAGAGAAAAGAATAATAAAACATGACATTTTAATAATAGTTGTCTTTTAATTTAATTTAATTTAATTTAATTTAATTTAATTTAATTTAATTTAATTTAATTTAATTTAATTTAATTTAATTTAATTTAATTTAATTTAATTTAATTTAATTTAATTTAATTTAATTTAATTTAATTTAATTTAATTTAATTTAATTTAATTTAATTTAATTTAATTTAATTTAATTTAATGTTGTTGTTGTTAGTTGCAAAGTCATGTCTGACCCATTGCAGCCCCATGGACAACGTTCCTCCAGGCCTTCCTGTCCTCTACCATCTTCTGGAGTCCATATAAGCTCACGCCTACTGCTTCAGTGACTCCATCCAGCCACCTCATTCTCTGTCATCCCCTTCTTCTATTGCCCTCAATCTTTTCCAGAATTATGGTCTTCTCCAGTGAGTCCTTCCTTCTCATTTGGTGGCCAAAATATTTGAGTTTCATCTTCAGGATCTGACCTTCTAAAGAGCAATCAGGGTTGATCTAGGACTGACCGGTTTGATTGCCTTGCAGTCCAAGGGACTCACAGGAGTCTTCTCCAGCACCATAGTTTAAAGGCCTTTGGCGCTCAGCCTTTCTTATGGTCCAACTTTCACAGCCATACATTGCAACTGGGAAAATATACATCTATATATTCCATAGCCTGGAGTATATACACTTTTGTTGCAGGTTGATGTCTCTGTTTTTTAGTATGCTGTCTATATTTGCCATAGCTTTCCTCCCCAGGAGCAAGTGTCCTTTAATTTCTTGGCTGTAGTCCCCATTTGCGGTGATTTTGGAGCCCAGGAAAATAAAGTCTGTCACTACCTCCCTTTCTTCCCCATCTATTTGCCAGGAATTGAGAGGGCTGGATGCCATGATCTTAGTTTTCTTAATGTTGAGTTTCAAGCACTTTCTGCCATTAGAGTGGTATCATATGCATATCTGAAGTTGTTGATATTTCTCCCAGCAACCTTAATTTCAACTTTTTATTTATCTAGCCCTGCCTTTAATTTAATTTAATAAAAACTTACAAATAATGGGGTTTCCGGTTCTGCGTGGCTTCGGTGGCAGCAGGAATTCGCGACCGCTCACAATTCCTGCTGCGCTTGCCACCGAGGTACCCCCGATCCAAACGGGTCAAGGGGATATGACTGCCCTGTAGGGACAGCCGAAGAGAGAGGGGAGCCGGACAGGGGGTTGGGGGTGTCGCAGACCCCCTCCTCATCCGGAAAAACCCCTTTTTCCCAAGGTGGTGGAGCGGCGGTCAGCAATGGCTGCCACAAAGAAGCCAGCAACCGGGTAAGATTGTGCTGGAGGAAGCAAGAAGAGTGAAAGTGCTGGCTGAGCTGGGTCAATCAACATCTTTCAAATTCATTGGAACTGAGCTGTCTGAATTGCTGGAGGATATATTGTATCCCTAAGAAGATCGAAAGCGGTGGAGAAGCTATTAAAGGGAACTTTTTTTTTCTTCACTCTCCCACCCCATGGAAACAGCAGATTTGAAATATGTCTGGGCATTGAAGGTGAATTATTCTGAAAGTTGAAGTTAAGGGACAAAAGGGTTCTTGGACATTGAAAAACTTAAGAAATTGGAAAACCCTTATTAGAGGTATGGATTTCTGATTATTTAAAATTGATGTTGCAAGTGCGAAGGGAGAGGAAAAAAAAAATTGCAGCAGAAGCTGAAAAAGGAGGAGATTGCCTAGAATCCCAAACAAAGGTATATGGTAATTGGACCTCTTTGATTAAACATTAACCCCAGAAAGAGAAAGAGAAGAAGGAAGAAAAGTATTAATTTTTGGAACTTTTTTTGAATTATTTTTGATTAAAAATACTTGTGGTTGTTTTGGGAAAAGTTTCTCCTTTCATGATGGCATTGCTTGTGGATGAACTAAAGACTGAATATCAAAAATATAAAAAGGAAGATACTTTGGGCACTTTGTTTCAATTTTTAGAAATGGCGTTATGTACTTATGAAAAGTTGACTACGCAGCAGAATGACTGGGACAAAGAAGAAGAGGAAGAAGAAGCCATCTTTGATCAACAATGGGTTCTTTCCGGGGAGGAGGACAAAAAGGATAAGAAAAAGGGGATTTTAAGAATTGAAAAAACAACCAAAAAAGAGAAAAATGAGAGGAAAGGTGGATGCAAGGTTAGAAAGCAAAGGAAAGGGAGTAAGAAAAGGGAGGAGGAGAGACAAAGGGGTAAAAAGGGCAAGAAGAAGAATAAGCAAGAGAGAAAGGGGGGGAGGAGAAGCCTCAATGGTGGGAAGCAAGATCTAAAGAAAAAAAGTTTATTCAGAGACAATGGGTGAATTTAATTAAGGACAAAAGAGGGATTCTGGAGGGTACATAAGATTGTGTTTTTATATGTGTATTTAGAGTATAAAATTCATTGTGTAATTTTAGAATCTATTAAACAGAATCCCAAGATAAATTAAGTGTTATATGAAGTACTTTTAAGTTAGGGTAATGAGTTAAAGACGTCACTCCAATTAGTGTATAGGAGAAGTATAGTAAAAGAAAAAAGATGAATGGATAGTTGGAAATAGAACAGACAAAGAATGTTATTGAAAATGGTAATAAGATATGGAAGGATATATAAAGGTTTTGTTATGTTTTTTTGGGTTTTGTATATTGATAAAAGGCAATAAAATTTTAATTATCAAGAAATAATTTGGATGAAATGGAGAAGCTGGGATAAGATATGAAGTTAAATAGATAAAGTATTGATACTATAATTTGGAATCATTATGTTCTATTGGTTTTCTTCTTTTAGTATTTTTTCTTAGAAAAGAATTTATAAGCTGTTATGCCTTGATTCTTTGTGCACTGTTTTTATAAAATTGATAAAGTTGGTTTATATATAAAAAAAGAAAAGAAAATGATAATAAGATATGGAAGGATATATAAAGTGAATATGATGTTTGAATTTGTGTCTGTGTGAAGAGTTTCAACCCGGGATCAGACAGCCTTCAGAAAAGATCTTTTAGTTTTGTTTATGTTTTGTGTTTTGTATGTTTATGAAAGGCAACAAAATTTTATTAAGCAAGAAATATAATTTGGATAAAAGGAGAAGTCTGGATAAGATATAAAGTTAAATAAATAATGTAAATATTGATATTACAATTTGAAATTATTTTATATGTTGGCTTTCTTCTTTAATTATTATTAATTTTTCTTTTAGAAAAGACTTTTCAAGTTGTTATGCCTGGATTGTATATTGTGTTTTCTGTAAAATTAATAAAATTTGTTTTAAAAAAAACCCACTTACAAATAATGCATAAATGAGAAAAATAAGCATAAGCACAGTGGAAGGGAATAGACCCTATCAACTTAACAGAATGAAGAATATTTTCTTCACCCAATATTTACCCAACATTTCCTTCACCCAACTGTCAGCAGTTTATCTCTGTGTGTTCTTGACTCACTGGTTTTGTGCTCACTCATATACAAATGCACCTTACTGGTGAAATCAGGAACCTCTCTAAGCTCTGAAAAGTATATCTTATCCCCCATTACAGCTAATCTTCACAGACAAACTCAGCCAAGGGCCTAATCCCTATCTTGTTCATCCTATACAATTTTTTACTGACACTGACTGGACAAGTGGACTGTTCTTTGTGAGTCAAGCTCTCAGTAGAAGAAAGGACAGATGAAGGGGACCCTGCTGCCAAGGACAATTCTGAGACAATAATGGGTCATTAACCTGAACAGGTGCTTTGAGACATAGACTCTGCAACTACAATGATTTGTGCTGACATAACACAGCAGTAACAGGAGAACCTGCTGCCTTCCCATCTGTTGTATCCTGTCCTCTTTTGTCTTCTTGGGTGGCTACAGGACAGCTACCATTTTGCATATGTATTTAATAGCACTGTGATTACATCTTTGCATGTATAAATGCTGAATCTCTCTCTCTCTCTTTCTCGAACAGATACCCATTTCCTTTTTAGTCTTCTAAGGAGATGATCTGGGAATACAGTATTCTCTTTCCCAACTTTGGATCAAGATACCAATTTCATCCCTATTGTTGTGTCTGTGTGCATCACCCTGTATTGCTACATATTCCTCTATATCAAGGGTGTTCAAACTTGGCAAGTTTAAGACTTGTGGACTTCAACTTCCAGAATTCCTGAACTAACATGACTGAAAGAGGAATTCTGGGAGTTGAAGGCCACATGTCTTAAAGCTGTCAAGTTTGAAAACCCCTCCTCTATATCCTTACACAGAGGAAGAGAGAGAAAGAGAGCGAGAGATCCATTTAGCTGACAAGGAAAAAGGATGCTTTGACAAGGGAGTTGAATTGCATCATATGAAAAGCACATGAAAGCCCATCAGACCTTTGTTGCTTGGCCAAGGTGCTTTCCCATCAAGAAGGCAGGGGACCAGGAACTCTAGTGATGAACAGGATCCTGGAGGGAAGCATCTATTTAGAGGCCAGCAAAACAAGAGGGTAGAATGCTGGCATTTTGCTTAATCTATCCAGAGAGGGAAGTGATGGCCCAGTTGCCCTGGCAACAAGGATATACTCCTTGCTTCTCTACATTTCAGTGGTTGTTAAGTATGGAGCATGGGTGAGAAAGAATGGAGACGAGCCTCTGGAACGGTGAACTTCAACTCTTTATTTACATAGTGACTGCTGCTCAAACTCCATGGCAGTTATAGCCCTCCTTATATAGGCAACCCAATAACTATTAACCAATAACAATCTAGGAGCGCTAGCTCCCTTAACCAATAAGAACGCTCCGTTAATGGCCAATCAGATTCCCCGGAACGGGCCAATCCGATCCTGCCGTTAACAGCCAATCAGAAGTGCAGGGCCAGAACCCTGCACTTGACTCCAAGCTTAAGATATCTTTATTAAGGCCTATGCATTCACAACACCCCTTCCCCCTGGCTTCTGTTTACAGGGCGCAGTTACATAGTCCTTTAGGTAGGACGGTTGCTTTATTAGTCTTTTTGATTTTCGCTGTGTGTTTTGCATTTGGCTGCAATCTCACTGAGGTAGATCGTTGTTTGTCGACGAGGTTGCCTCTGGTTCAGAGTTCACGTTTCCTTCGTCACCAATATATTCGGCAACTCCCTGAGGTGAATCTATTCCCTTCTCTAGTTCCAATTCCTGTGTCTCTATTCCACCATCGTTCCCTTCGAACAGGTTTTCTTCTAATTGAAATTCGTCTTCTTCCGTATCTCCCCCCCCCTCAGTTTGGTCATAAGGGAGTTCAGAATTGCCCGACCGGAGCCGTGATCATAATTGATTGATATGGCGTTTCCATAGTCTGTCGTCAAGGCATTGTACAAGGTAGGATCTCAGGCCAGTTACACGAACTACTGTCGCCTCTACCCACAGCGGATCGCCTGATAGGTTTTTTGCGTATACTAAATCGCCTACCTGGAAGGCACGACATCGGCCGCTGGATCCAAGTGGTTTTTCCAGTTCATAAGCTGGGTGTAACCGGTCGAGGTGGGAGTGGAGTTTTCGTCCCATTAGCAGTTCGGCGGGAGTTTTGTTGGTGATGCTATGAGGTGTGATGTGTTGTAGAAAAAGGATTCGGTTGATTTTGTTGTCGATGTTATCGCAGTCTAATTTCTGCAAGGTTTTCTTAACAAATTGGACCATGCGCTCAGCCCTGCCATTGGTCGCAGGGTGCGCAGGCAAGGTGAGCGCATGTCGGATGCCGCGGTCAGCCAGGTACTGCTTGAAGGAAAGCGCGGTAAATTGGAGCCCGTTGTCGAATACCAGAACGTCTGGTAATCCGTGGGTTGCAAACAGTCTTTCCAATTTTTTGATAACCGCTTCAGTGGTTGTGTTCGTCATGTGGTGAATCTCGAGCCAATTCGAGTAGGCGTTGATGGTTAGAAGAAAGGTGTGGCCTTTGGTCGGCCCCGCAAAATCCAGGTGAATACGAGACCAGGGTCCTCGTGGTGTCTCCCATTCGGTAGGGATGGCTTTTGGTGGGGCGTTGCTCACTTCCTGGCATCTATGACAAGCTTTAACCCAATTTTCGATTTGCTTGTCGATGCCTGGCCACCATGCGTAGCTTTGTGCGAGGTCTTTCATCCGCACGATACCGGGGTGGCCATCGTGCAAGGTTCTCAGTACTGCTTTTTGGAGTTGTTCTGGGATAACGACTCTATCGCCCCAGATGACACAGCCTTTTTGAGAGAACGACTCCGTTTGTTGAGACTTGAATGGTGTGAAGTCATCTGATAATTGGTCCAATGGCCATCCACGTTCTACCCAGCCCAGAACTCACGCTAAGGTGGGGTCACATTTGGTTTCTCTCTCGATATCTCAGGCAGTTAATGATGGTGAGTTGAGTGTTTCAATTTGCAATGTGGTTACCGTTGGTGCAGGATCGTCGAGAGTCTCTGGAAGCGGTGCTCGGCTTAATGCGTCGGTGTGGGGAGTGGCTTTCCCTGGGCGGTATTGCAGCCGATAATTATAAGCAGCCAAGAATTCTGACCAGCGAGTCATCCTGGGGGATAATATGGAGGGAGTTGGCTTATCTCCAGCTATTATCCCCAATAACGGTTTGTGGTCAGTCATGATAGTAAAAGCCCGGCCATACACGTACTCGTGGAATCTTTTAACGGCCGATACAATTGCGAGGGCTTCTTTATCGATTTGACCATAATTTCGCTCAGTTTTTGAAAGTGTCTTTGAAAAATATGCAACAGGGGCTTCGTTACCATTAGGCAGTACATGGCTCAGAATGGCGCCCACTCCGAAGGGCGAAGCATCACATGTGATATTTAACGGTAAAGTCTCATTGTACTGCATGAGTACAGAGTCAGAAGTCAGTAGTTTTTTTACATTCCGGAACGTCTGTTCTTCTTTATGACCCCATAACCAATTTGCTTTCTTGTCTAGCAAACGATGTAACAGCTCAGCGACAGTTGCTTTATGTGGTAGAAATACATTATAAAAGTTGATGAGGCCTAGGAACGCCTGGAGATCGGCCTTGTTCCGAGGCCTGGGAGCGTTTTTTATTGCTCTTAATTTACTGTCGGTAGGGTGAATACCCTGACTGTCAATTAGGTACCCTAAAAACTCAACACTATCTGAACACAATTTACACTTATTCTTTTTCACCTGAAGACCGGCGTCCTGGAATTTTTGTAGGACCAACTTTAAACGATCCCGTAAGATTTTTTTTGTAGGTGCAGCAATTAATACATCGTCAAAGTAGGGGACCACGCCTTTAATCCCTTGTAGTAGCCTCTCCATAAGGCTCTGAAATATTCCCGGGGCTACACTGACTCTGAATTGGAGCCGGGTACATTTAAAGGCACCTTGGTGCGTCACAATCGTTTGTGCCTGTGCCGTCTTTTCATCAACAGGTAATTGCTGATATGCCTGAGCTAAGTCTAATTTGGCAAAGACTTTTCCACCCCCCAGGGAATGTAGGAGATGCTGCACCAACGGCACCGGATATGCATTTTGCTGTAGGGTGTGGTTCAGGGTGGCCCGGTAGTCCCCACAAATTCGGATTGAACCATCCGGCTTAATGGGTGTTACGATTGGGGTTTCCCAGGGAGAGTGATCGGTAGGTTCTAGCACCCCCTGAGCTTTTAGTTTATCGAGTTGTTCATCGATTTTCGGCTTTAAGGCAAACGGAATTTGACGAGGCTTAAGGCAGATGGGAGCTATCTTTGGATTAAGGCTGAACGATATTGGGGTCCCCTTGTACTCGCCTAATTTTTCCGTGAATACGTCCTTGAATTCATGGATGAGGTCCTCCTCCCAGTCACTTCCGCTGACTCGGTTTATGCCTGCCACTTCAATGCCAAGTGGTGCGAACCATTGGAGACCTAGCAGACTAGGCCGATCTTTGTCAATCACAGTTAGCGGTAAGTATGCTGTGTGCTTCTTGAATGAGACCCGAACTTGGCAGGAACCAACAACAGGGATTCGATTCCCTTGATAGTCCTTAAGAATAAGTTTTTGGAAGCGGAGGTCTTGGCGCTGGATCGTGGGGATGAGTTGCTTGAGGGTCTTCCAGGACACCATCGAGAGGAACAATCCCGAGTCGACTTCCATGTGGCAAGGCTGGTTCTCGATGGCCACTGTAATTCGGATTTTCTTGGCATCCAAGGCAGAAGCATGACCGATAGTGATAGTATGGTGAGCCTCTTCTAGCTGCAAAACTTGGTTTCTGTAGGAGTGGTTTACTGGTTCTCGCCTTACAGGACGGTTTCCTGTCGATTGGCGATAGTTAGCCCCTTTTGAGGCCTGGCCAGGTCCTTGTAAACGTCGGCAAACCCGTCTGATGTGGCCTCTCTTCCCGCACTCATGGCAGAGCACGTCGTGGAATTTGCATTCAGACCTGGCATGGTTGGCTCCACAGCCAGTGCAAGGGCATAGGGACTTCGGGTGGTGGTCCCGGTCGGACCGCAGTCGATGGACCTCTTCTTCGTCGCTGTCCTCATGGTGTGTCGTTGAAAGCTGCCCTTCTGACTTGGATAAAATTTCGCTTGTCGGTTGGTGTACCGGAGCGCGGTTGCGGCATAATTGTGCAGCCAACTTCCTGGTTGCTTCTGCTGCAGTAGCATCGGTGAGGGCATCGGCAAGGCTGATGTCGCCTTTCGCCATCAGCTTGCTCTCCATGCCTGGTGCATCTAATCCTAGAACTATTCGATCTCTCAGTGCCTCTTCCAAATCGGCGAATCCGCAGAGGCCTCCCAGGTTTCGGAGGTCTGCTATGAAGTCGGCGATGCTTTCTCCTTTTCGCTGGTTTCTCTGATAGAACTCGTGCTGTCTCACGAGTGTGGGCACGGTCGGTGCGTAATGAGCTCTTAGTAGGGGTTCAAGGTCATCCCAATCCATCGTCTTCACTTCAGTAGGTTTGGCTAGTGCTTTAGCCATCTTAAATATGGTTGGACCGCAATGCGTTAGGAATACCGCCCATTTCTTCTCAGCTGTGGCATCCTTTAAATTGTTAGTTTCCAAAAACATTTGGAAACGATCCATGTAGGACTCCCAGTCCTCTTGTACTGGATCGAACGGAGCGGGTGGTATGACGCCGCCGGACATGGTTCCGTCGTGTAACGCTGTCAGCCACTTGCTCGGTGTTTCTTCTTAGTTCAGTCGGCTCAGACGTCTCCATATCCCATCCTCATCGCCAGTGTTAAGTACGGAGCATGGGCAAGAAAGAATGGAGACGAGCCTCTGGAACGGTGAACTTCAACTCTTTATTTACATAGTGACTGCTGCTCAAACTCCATGGCAGTTATAGCCCTCCTTATATAGGCAACCCAATAACTATTAACCAATAACAATCTAGGAACACTATCTACCTTAACCAATAAGAATGCTCCGTTAATGGCCAATCGGATTCCCCGGAACAGGCCAATCCGATCCTGCCATTAACAGCCAATCAGAAGTGCAGGGCCAGAACTCTGCACTTGACTCCAAGCTTAAGATATCTTTATTAAGGCCTATGCATTCACAACAGTGGTCTTCTAGGAGGACAAACAAGCTCAAAGAGCTTGTGGGGATGCATTGAAGTGCAGAGGGGCAGATACCAGAAATAATTTCCACCAGAATTGTACATCTGATGCCAACATTGAGAAAAGACATACACAGGATTTTCTTCTAAGGGCATCCTAATATGCTCATCAGAAATCCTCTTGCTCCATTTCTTTAAGACAACGTTTGGTGCCTGAATGCTTTCAGATTAGACTGCCCCAAAAGGCTGTCTTCCTTGTGGATCTCTTTCCCATTTGCTGCTGCTTTGAAAATAGTGCAACCCTCAATTCTCTAATCAGCGACTCAGGCAGGGCTAAAGTATTGAAGTTGCTTCCAGTTCTGGGAATATCTCTGTATGCTCAGATACTCCTTTCAGCAAGAATTGGAGAAATAGGGAGGCAACTTCCCTGGATTTCTTGGTTTTTTTTGTGTCACTGTACTGAACATCTCCAATGATGTGAGGCCCTGTGAAGCAGGGAGGCCCTCCAATAGAAAGGACCAAAATAAAATGGCTGCCTCCTGTCACTCAGCCCAAGAACTTATTTCTTCCTCCCACAGAAGCCTTGCTGGATTCTGAACAGTTCAGTCCGTGGAAAATGAAGGAGTAGTTTTTCTTCTGAAGGAATACACACAGGCATGTTCTATTAGAAGAGTGGAGGATAACCATAGTTTGGTAATGACATAACAGATTAACAGAGTTGGAAGAAACCTTGTAGGTGATCTAGTCCAACCCCTCCCCCAAATAGGAGACCTTACACCATTTCTGACAAGTAGCAGTCCAATCTTTTCTTGAAAGTCTCAAATGAATAGGTTAATCAGAGCTTTTTGTATCTCTATTTTAAAAATAAGAGTTCTGGTGTGGATGATCTCTTTTGGCAAGTGGATGGAAATAGAAAATATGTTGCCAGTATTTTCCATCACATTCTCTAAGGAAGAAACACATTTTCTTTGAGGCTGAAATTATGAACAAAACAAGGTCATTCATATTAAAACACAATCAGAGCTAGATTTAAGTCCTTGTGTACTATCAATGGTATTGATTCATTATTGAATGTATACCTTGCCTTTCAATTATTATTACCAAGTTAAGAAAGAACCATACCCAACTTGATGTAGTGGTTAAGGCATCAAACTAGTAAACCAGGAGATGAGTTCTAGTCCCAACTTAGATCTGAAAAATCAGGTGAGTTTGGACCAGTCCCTCTCTTTCAGCCTAGCTCACCTAACAGGGTTCTGGGGAAAATAGGATCGAGGAAAAAGGAATATTGATATGCTCACTCTTTATGGGGAAAAAAGGGTGAGATAAAAATCTAAAAACAAAAAAAAAACCCTAGGCTTATGCTGAAATACTGCAATGGAGGCCATATGCCACTAATATGGATACTACAAGCTTCTTAAGAAAAATTAATTCCATAAGCAATTTCTGAAACAATGAGGTTGGATACTGAGACACTATATACCAACCTTTCCCACAAACATAAACTACAGGCCATCAAGAATACCACCAACAATGTCACCAGAGCATATCTCACCAATCTGCATTTTGAATGTCGGAACTTCTGAAAGCCATCTCATTCTGAGTCAGATCATTGGTTTGTTTAAGCTCAGGTTAGCTGACCTTGAATGGCGACAAACTTCCAATGTTTTGTGCAAAGATTTTTCCAAACTCTTCTAGATGCTAGCAACGGCACTTGGAAACTTTTGTATGCAAAACATGTGTTTTGCCACTGAGCTACAAGTGAGGAATTTATATAATAATGATAATTGCGCCCTTGATTGGACTCTGATTCTTTTTATAATGCTTTTAGACAGGTTAAAAAAAATTAAATGAAACATATTGAGGCAAGAACTTTGTTCAGCCATATGGTCAAAACACCCATGGCCCATCCAATATATTATGAAATTTAGCAATGCTAGTA
Organism: Hydrophis major; assembly: GCA_033807585.1. Taxonomy (NCBI): domain Eukaryota; kingdom Metazoa; phylum Chordata; class Lepidosauria; order Squamata; family Elapidae; genus Hydrophis; species Hydrophis major. The sequence continues at coordinate 291,331,122 of CM066328.1, read as the reverse complement.
ATTAGGCATCTAAATTTGGACAATACATTTGCACATGCCAGTAATTAGTCTTTGTTATTGGTCACGCAGTTCGCTACACTTCTCACAGAACAACTTGATTTCCTGTCCAAACACTTCTGAAATTTAAAAACGCAATTTCCTACTTGCACATTATCTACACACCATCAATTAGAGTGGGTGATAGAAGTGAAGCCAAATTTTTCTGTTGTTCTTGTCCAGCCTATTGATTTTATCCCAGCCTTGTACGGGAAGGCTGCTATATAATGATTCATTAAGATGCAATGGGAATTTTCTTCTGAAATGCACAACCCACCCTGTGCGCTGTAAATAGAGGGGACATTTCAGAAAGAAAAGTTTTTCTTTTTAGCATGTTCTCTTTTCCTTGGTTCCGTGCTTTACATGATTAATATAAGGTTCTGGCTGCCATTCAAATCCCATTAATGCATTTTTCAGTCCAAAACAGGACTGCTGCCAACCCTGAAGTGAAACCTGGCTGAGGCCATCTTTGAGGCTTCATGGTTTCCACAAAGTGAAAGGGGAGAAAGGGAGGGGGGAATTTTAGATAGCTCAGCTTGGCTGTCAAAATAAAAAGTTTTCCTGTGGGAACCAAGGTCATTCCAACAGGTGAGGAATTCTTTGAGGAATATACCTACCTCAGAGTTCTGCTTTCAGTTGGTGCATTACTTGGAACATTGGTAGCAACTTTATTCAGACAAAACGGCAGTACAATTGCTTGACTGATACAGGTAGTCCTTGACTTACAACCACAATTGAGCCCAAAATTTATGTGGTTAAATGAGACATTTGTTAAGTGAGTTTTGACCAATTTTACCACCTTTCTTGCCACAGTTGTTAAGTGAATCACTGCAGTTGGTAAATTAGCATCCCTGTTGTTAAGTGAATCTGGCTTGTCCATTGAGTTCACTTGTCAGAAGGGCACAAAAGATGACCACATGATCTTGAGACAGAGCATAAGTATTAACCAGTTGTCAAACATCTGAATTTTGATAACATGATCATGGGGTTGCCCCAAAGATTGCAACTGTGAAAAATGGCCATAAGTCACTTTTTTCAGTGCTTTGAACGGTCAGCAATCAGGTGGAATGCCATTGCCAAACTATGGGCTGGAACTGAAGGAATTAAAAACAGGTATGTACCCTCTGTTTTTTGGTTCTTGTGCTTATCAGGCCTATGGCACAGGTTAAAGAGTATTATAAAGACTCCCTTCTTCAGCCTGTCTTCTCCAGACTAATTAATAATGATCAGAAGACCATTAAGAACCAGGCTTTTATCACTGGTGTCCACCTCATGGATGCTGTCCATGGAAACTATTATATTTACCTGTATTTGTTTACATGCAAGTGTAATTTTTATCATTTATTTAGAAAATGTAAATGGCTGTTTATCTTAAACATATAACTCTGTGGCTCAGAACATCTAAAAAAATAAATTGCCGCCACCACCACCATCACTCCAATAAAGCATAAACTTCGATTTTAGAAAATTTTCAGTACAGCAGAAAAGAGCAGGATAAACTAGCTGCAAAATGGAAAGGGTACCTTATACAAAGAAGAAGCTCTACAATTGAAAAAACTTAGTTTTACCCTATTGTTATGCAGCATGTGAAGAGAAATATTAACCTAGGTTTCCACTCCAAGTAAGTCTTACTACAGTAACATGTTAAAAATGCTCCATGGAGAAATTAAGTCTTTGTTCACCAAGAATCTGCTGATTCAATGTATTTTAGGAAATATTATTGATTTCATCTGTTATTCTGCTTTGGTTTTGAAGTTTGGGTTTGAAATTCTCCCTATTGATAGTGATGTTAGACTAATGTTGCTAGAAGGAATTTTCCTCTAAATCTTCCTGATCGGTGTTTTCTTTGTTTTTTTGTTCACTCATGGCTTGATATATTTTCTTCAGTACACTGCACATTTGTTCTTGTGGCTCAGCAATATTATGCCTTTATGGGGTTCTGCACATAAGGTTAAGTTATAAAGGAGTTTCATGGACTTGGTTAACCTCTACGCATCTTATTTCTGTTATGGTTGAACTGCAAAGTCCTTTTGCAGAACTGTTCTTATTCATTTGTATGGGGTTATTATTATTTTTTGCAAGGATTCGCAAAGAAAGAGCAGCTGTGAGGATTTTTCTTTTTAATCATCTGGTATCTTGTTTCTGGTATAAATCTACTGCTTCAGTTGCTTGATTTGGACTATTGACACAAGAGCCACTAAGGGGAGAGGCAGAAGAGAATCTGGACTGTTGAAAATATAAGGGCAGTAGGGTGACACTTATGTAAGCATAAGCATTGTGGTGGGAGTACCACAGATACTGAAGGCATTTTTTTTCCTATTCACAGAGTTGTAAAAATAATTCCAAAGAAAGATATGCAATAAGTAGCAAATATTATCACGTACCTCTTATATTAGATGCATTGTTTTTTTTACATCAAAGATCTTTACTCCACATTTTTTATGATTGAATCATAAAAATAATAAAGCTATGCCACAAAAAAATACTGGTTCTTAGTACAATTAAGCCTGTGATATGCAGATGAGGCCAACAATTGTGCAAATGCAGAAATATACACAACCATCAATCAAAGTACCAGCTGTGGCTTTATTGCAGTGATTCTCAACCTTCACTACTTTAAGATATATAGACTTCAACTCCCAGAATTTCTCGCTGGCTGGGAATTCTGGGAGTTGAAATCCACATATCTTAAAATTGCCAAGCTTGAAAAACAATGTTCTATTGAATACAATAGAATAGGAAAGGGACTTATATGGTTTATATTTCAATTTCCTAACTCAATGTACATTTTTAAAAGATTACAAATGGCCAACTGTTCTTCAAGGTTGGAGACCCCTGCACTAGGGAACATTTGGAAGCCTAATGGTTGCCTTAAGAACAGGCTCCTATTTCTCAATTCATCAAAAAAATAGATTAAAGATTTAAAACTCAAGCTGTATGTTTTGCACCTGTCTTGAAATTTGCACCACATGGTAGAATGTGGATATAGCCCAGAGTATGTTTTGGTAGCTTGGGAGGCAGTTCACAATTTTAAAAATACACAAAAAAGGATAATGTCTCATTTTGAGCAAGCTCGTCACTTATCCTATGGACCTATCCCATTTAAGGAATAACAGGGTTCAATTTGCTGAATCTCTATTCAGAAATAGTTGACCAGGTGGCTTTGCCTACTTCACAGCACATAGGAAATGATAATGGGTATAAACTAAACCTGTTGGAAGAAATGCACATTTAATTAGCACACTGAAGAGAGAAGACTTTAAGGACAGGAAAAAAATGAATGGGAGGAGCTTAATGTGGAACAGATTAAGTGGGCTTTAACCCCTTTGGGATTTTCCCATGTATTTTACCAGGAAACCTAGATAGAGCAGGCTCAAAAAGTGAGCCTCTCAGAAGCACACCAATGAGCTATGAATCCATTGGTGATGCCTGTTTTGCTCTCCAAGTTCATGGAAACCTGAAGCTAAAGCAATATGCAATGTGACTCTCCCGTGTTTCTTCCCCAGGAAACATACATAAGACAGGCCTCAAAGTTAGCATCCTCTTAAATATACTGATAACACTATGAATCCATTGATGATGTCCTTTATGCTTTGTGACTTGACCTAACCCTAACCATCAGTGGTGTTCCCACTAATGAGATTCTTCAATGATTTTACCAGGAAACGTAGATAGGCTGCACTCAAAATGTCAGCACCCTCCTAAGCATGTGCTATGAATACATAGATGGCGTCCATTTTATTCTGTAAATTCATGAAGACCTAATCCTATCTCTAAGTAGGTTTCCCCCCAATATTTTACCAGGAAAAGTAGTTAAGATGGGATCAAAAACTCAACACCCTGCTAAGCATACCAATATACTACAAATCCATTGCTAATATCAATTTTTCTCTCTAAGTTCGTGGAGATCTAACCCTAAATGGTTTGCACCCTCAATGGGACTTTCCCATGTATTGGCAGCATCCATTTTACTCTTTAAGTTCATGAAGAACTAACCCTAACCTTAACAAGGTTTCCGAAGGTTCTAAATGGGAATCATGAATTTTACCAGGAAAAGTAGTGGGTGGTTTAAAAACAAAAAGTCAGCACCCTCCTTAGCGTATAGATGTGCTACAAATGGGTATCACTGACAATGGGCATCACAGTTACATATTTCATCATCATTGTTGTTGTTGTTGTTGTTGTTGTTGTTGTTGTTGTTGTTATTATTATTATTATTATTATTATTCCACAAGCTTACCTGTCCCATGGATATCCAATAGACTTTAATTAGGAGCCTCAGTTGCACAGTGGTTAGAGTGCAGTACTGCAAGCTACTCCTACTGCAATTCGGCAGATCGAATCCCACCAGGCTCAAGGTTAACTCAGCCTTCCATCCTTCCAAGGTGGGTAAAATGAAGACCCAAATTGTTGGGGGGCAATACGCTGACTCTATAAACTGTGTTGAGAGGGCTGTAAAGCACTATAAAGAAGTATATAAGTCTAAGTGCTATTGCTATTATAGCATTCCACCCTCCCCCCCCCCCCAGCCTTGATTGCTACTCCTGACAGATTATCTTTCACCTACCTTAGGAATAAAGAGGACAGATCTTGCTCACCAAATATTGGCTTTCAAAGTCATATTGGGATTTGAAAGCACTTTGCCAATGACAGCTGAAGCCAGTCTGAGAGGCAGATGATTAGCCCCAGGGGATATCAGATTTATGTAGCAAAGAAAAGGGCAGCAAACAGAAGACAACAGGGAACATCCAGGTGAAGAAGCTGCTGTCAGGAATCAAAGCAAGTTTCCTCCGTCTTTCACTCTACTGTGTACCAGCTTGGAACAAAGAATGCCAGCAGGCAGCAACCAGATCCAGGAAATCTCCCCCCCCCCTTCTCTCATGGCATTTCATTAAAAAAAAAATGGGACAGGAAGGTTTTAGTTCATTTCAATAAATACTCTTCTGAAAATGAAGCTGCCAGGAGAATGTGTAGAGATGGAGCCATACGCCTCTCCTTTATGAGGGAAAGAGGGGAATATTTTAACGCAACAATAAGCCATTAGATGCCATGGCAGAATTATACTATGGTATTGTGCAGTCACAAAGAATGAGGAAATTATTGGGAATGAGGGAAATGGCTCCACATCTTCTTCCTATAACAATTAGGAAAAGTCAGTCATGTTGGAGTTCAAGGCAAGGAAGAAAAATACACTGCTCAAAAAAATAAAGGGAACACTTAAACAACACAATGTAACTCCAAGTCAATCATGCTTCTGTGAAATCAAACTGTCCACTTAGGTAGCAACACTGATTGACAATCAATTTCACATGTTGTTATGCAAATGGAATAGACAACAGGTGGAAAGCATAGGCAGTTAGCAAGACATCCCCAATAAAAGAGTGGTTCTGCAGGTGGTGACCACAGACCACTTCTCATTTCCTATGCTTTCTGGCTGATGGTTTGGTCACTTTTGAATGCTGGTGGTGCTGTCACTCTAGTGGTGGCATGAGACGGAGTCTACAACCCACACAAGTGGCTCAGGTAGTGCAGCTCATCCAGGATGGCACATCAATGCGAGTTGTGGCAAGAAGGTTTGCTGTGTCTGTCAGTGTAGTGTCCAGAGCATGGAGGCGCTACCAGGAGACAGGCCAGTACATCAGGAGACGTGGAGGAGGCCGTAGGAGGGCAACAACCCAGCATCAGGACCACTACCTCTGCCTTTGTGCAAGGAGGGACAGGAGGAGCACTGCCAGACCCCTGCAAAATGACCTCCAGCAGGCCACAAATGTGCATGTGGCTGCTCAAACGGTCAGAAACAGACTCCATGAGGGTGGTATGAGGGCCTGACCTCCATGTTGTAACTATGTATCATTCATGTGATTGCAACTATGTATCAGTGCAACTATGTATCATCCAAGCATTGCAACAATGTATCATTCACGTGTAAACATTAGATTTCTGTCTCTTCTGATCTTTGCCAGGCACGTAGAAGGGACGGGGAGATAAACATCTGTCAATACAGAATGATATCCTAACTGATTTGAACTGTTGTAAATCACACACATCCTGTTAACCTGGTATCCTAACTGACCTGAACTATTGTAAATCACGCGCATCCTGTTTAACCTGGTATCTTAACTGACCTGAACCATTGTAAATCTTGAATACCCTGTTTGACTTGGGCTCTGAAAAATTTCACCCCCCTGTGAAGAAGCATAATAAAAGAGCGTGTGCCAAGACATTCGGGGCGCGCTCATCCCGAGAAACCTCATCTCTTGTCGTTTCTTCCTCCTTCGCTCCCTCTCATGAGGCGCCCATCTGATGCGGGATAGCAGATACCGCATTTTGGTGACCCCGACGTGATTCCCTAAGGGGGATACGCAGCGGCGCGCCCATATCTTATCAGCTCGATGGGAGCTGTGCATCACCAGGCGCCTGAGCGAATTGCACATCATCGGATCTGAAAGACGATCTCGACTTTAGTAAGTATGGGTGGAGCTTGTCTCAACAGCAGACGCAGCATCTGAAGGAATTGAGAGAGCTAGTCGCTTCTTCTTCTAAATACTCTGCTAATTTAAAGGGCTCTCCCATAAAAAAGATTGCTACATTATTGGCTTACGTGTGGCAACATTGTCCCAATTATCCAGAGAGAGGGTCCTTAAAAATTTCCAATTGGCAAAAAATTGGTGAATATCTCCATAATCCTCCTCGTGCACCTATTGGCATTTTGGTCACTTGGAGGAAAATTATGGAGGCTGTAAAAGTCCATTATAAAATAGAAGCAGGGAGTGTGTTTGAATCTCCCCCGCCAAGTTATGATAACTTTTCTATCCTTCAACCTTCCGCTCCCGATGATCATAAATCAGTACGGGAGCCTCCCTCCATTCAATCCACTTCCTTAAATGTAGAGCCCCTGTGTCCTCCACCCCCCCACCCCCCCGAGGTGGGGGGTGGGTTGTAAAAGCCATTCAACAAGCCTTTTATGAAGGAGAAATGGATGAGGACACCCTTGCAGCTGCCTCCCTTTATCCTATCATACAATTCGGCAATCCTCCCGCTCCTCAGTATACCTCAATGCCGTACAAAATAATTAAGGATTTAAAAGCAGCTTGTAAGGAAAATGGTATCCAATCTCACTATGTACAGGGTCTTTTAGGATCAATAGCCCAACCAGGCGCTGACTTGATAAATGCTGATTGGTGTACATTATTTAACATGATCCTCACGCCTTCACAATGTTTGGTCTGGGAGTCAGAATTTCTTAAACGTACCGCAGCCGCTAGAGGCTTGCCGGCAGCTGTCACTTTAGATATGCTTAACGGTACTGGCACCATGTTTACCATTGCCCAGCAAATTGCCACAGACCCAGCTGCTTTCCCTATAATACAGGATTGTGCTTTGGCCGCTGCTCGAAAGGTTGATAATGCGGGATGTGTGCCCAAATCTTTCTCTAAAGTTATTCAAGGACCTTCTGAGCCTTTTTCCTCCTTTATAAACTGTCTCACAGAAGCCTTAGAGAGACAAATTGATAATAAGGAGGCTTGTAATGAATTACAAATGAAACTTGCTTATGAAAACGCAAACGCTGATTGTCAGAAAGTTTTGCATTAATTAATAAGAAAAATGTTACCATGGGAGATTATCTTACAGCCTGCCGAATCATAGGAACCACATCCCATTCCATGTCTACGCTGGCTACAGCTATTACTGAAGGCATGCAGCAGAATATGGGCTCTCTTCTTCCCATTTCCCAACAAAATACTCGCAAAATAGGCAATTGTTTTAATTGCGGCAAGCCAGGCCACTTTAAGAGCCAATGCAGGGTCCTGGGCAGGGGAGCAAAGATGTCAAGAAACCAGGTAGCTCGCCCAATGACGCCATGCCCTCGATGCCAAAAGGGCTATCACTGGGCTAGTCAGTGCAGAGTCCAAAAGAATGAACAGCAGAATAGCCCTGCAATCATTCAAAAACCTTTTTTGAATCAGGGAAACTAGAAACGGGGCAGGCAGCCAGCCCCACAACAAAGGCTGCTGAAACTTGCAACTTTTCTTCTTTCGCTTACGATCTTGTTGCTAATGAAACTGTTACTTATTTTCCTGGTGTCGCTGACTTTCTCTTTGTACATCCTGTTCAGCCTTTTCATATGCCCCCCAATATTCCAGTGCTAGTCTTTCCTGTAAGGGATTTAGCTGAACAAGGTATTCTTGCCTCTCCTTTTCTGCATGACCCCACTGTATTGTCTGATGTCTGTCTGTCTGTGCTAGCTAATACAGAAGTTACTATAAATGAGGGGGATGTTGTGGCAAAAATGATTGTGCTCTTAGACCAACAACAAGAGCAACTCTATGCAATTGAAAGACCAATTAGTCAACCGAAACCTACGGTGACATTCTTATTGAATGGTCGATCCTTTCTTGGTCTTTTAGATACTGGAGCGGATATTTCCATCATCCGAACCGCTGAGTGGCCGGACACCTGGCCTGCAGATGTGGCACCAGCGGTGAGAGGAGTGGGGGGACTCCAGGAGACTCGCATTAGCAGAAACTGGGTAAAAGTCCATTCCCCTGAGTCTCAATGTGTTGCTTATATTAAACCAGCTGTAATTCCTCTGTATACTAATTTGTGGGGAAGAGACCTTATGTCACAGTTTAATGCGCAACTTACTCTCCATTAACCATGCTTCGCTTATATTTGACTAACAATAACCCTGTGTGGATTGATCAGTGGCCTCTCCCTTCTATAAAACTTGAAGCCTTACATTCTCTTGTTCAAGAACAATTAGATAAAGGTCATCTAGAACCCTCATTGAGTCCATATAATACCCCAGTTTTTGTTATCAAAAAGAAAAACGGCGCTTGGCGTCTCCTTCAGGATTTAAGGGCTGTGAATTTGGTCCTCCTTCCAATGGGACCCCTGCAATGTGGTCTTCCAAATCCTAACATAATTCCTTAAGAGTATGACCTTATCATTATCGATCTAAAAGACCGTTTTTTCTCCATTCCATTACACCAGTTAGATAGAAAATTATTTGCTTTTACAGTACCAACCTTAAATAATCAGAGACCTACCAAACGATATCAATGGAAAGTTTTACCGCAAGGCATGTTAAACAGTCCAACTATGTGTCAATTTTTTGTGGATTTAGCCTTACAACCATACAGGGACAAATATCCTCATTTTTTAGTCTATCATTACATGGATGATATATTGGTATCTGCACCTGGCCCAAAGGGCACGGTATTAAAAACTCTGCCGTGCTTGAACTCCATTTTAGGTAAAGCAGGTCTCACTATAGCCCCAGAAAAAGTACAATCCAAACCACCCTTTTTCTATTTAGGTCACAAGTTACTTGCTTCGGCTGCTGTTCCTTCCCTTCCCCTCCCAACACTTCCCCCGAAACCAACACTTGTGATTTTACAGCAGTTCCTGGGAACCTTAAATTGGGCACGTCCTTATTTGGGTTTGACTACAGCTACATTAGCTCCTCTCTTTAATTCTCTCACGCAAGGTAAAGCCCCATCCGATGTTATCATTCTAAATAAAGAGCAGTTGCAGGCATTGAAAGACATTTCCCATTTAATGGCTACTAGATGGGTGGATCGGGCTATAGAAAATTGTCCTTTATCAATTGCTTTACTAAATACTATTCAGAGACCAACAGCTGTCATTATGCAAATTCATCAGACACAGGTTCTGATTTTAGAATGGCTGCATTTGTTTCACGCCCCACGGACCACAATTACTAGTAAAGCCTCTGCATATTCTCAGTTGATTTTTAAAGGTCGACAAAGATGTAAACAACTTATGGGATTTGAGCCTGTTTTTATATTCACTCCTTGTTCATTGACTACTTGGGAAATGCTATGGTGTAATTCAGAAGAACTGCAATACGCTTTAGAAGAGTGGCCAGGGCAAATTTCTTGCCATTTACCAGCTGACCCACGGTTCACTTTTCTTAAAACTCTCCCTTTTGAATGGCATTCCCTCCTCTCAATATCTCCATTAGTAGATGCACCTACGCTTTATGCCGATGGGGGGAAAATGTATGGTGCTTGTGCATGGTACCAGGAGGGAGAGTGGAAAACTAAAATTACCCCTCCGCAATCTTCTGCTCAACAGGCAGAACTTGCTGCATCTCTTATTGCGTTTCAACAGTTTCAAAAGGCTCCTTTTAATTTAATAGTAGATTCCTTATATGTTTCTCAGATTTTGAAAAATATATATCAAGCCTATTTATCTCCTAGCATATCTGTATCTTTGTTAAAGTTATTGCTTTCTCTACAGCAATATATCAACAATCGCACACATCCATTTTTTGTAGCACATATCAGGAGCCATCAACCTCTTCCTGGTATATTACAGGAGGGAAACAAGGTGGCAGACGCAGCTGCAGCAGCTGCATCAGGTAAATCAATTTGTAATCTGACAGCAGCACAAAGTCATGACTATTTCCATCAAAATAGAAAAGCATTACAAAAACAATTTTCCCTAACTCAGGCAGAATCTACCACCATTATTCAACAATGCCCCATATGTAGCAAGCAAGCACATTCCATTCCCATAGGGGTTAACCCTAGAGGATTAAAAGCTTGTGAAATTTGGCAAATGGATGTAACTCAGTATCCACCTTTTGCCCCCTGGAAATATTTGCACGTTTCAATAGACACATGTTCAGGTTTTATTCTGGCTACTCCTCAAAGGGGAGAAGCTGTAAAACATGTCATCAATCATTCAATTCGTACCTTTGCCTCGCTGGGACGTCCAAAAGAAATAAAAACAGACAATGGACCTGCCTATACAAGTTCTGCTTTTCAGGACTTCTGTAACAGATGGGATGTAATCTACAAGTTTGGGATTCCTTACAACAGCCAGGGGCAGGCTATTGTGGAACGGGCTCATTTATCTCTGAAACGTGCTCTTGATAGATATTCATTGCGGGAAAACCCCCCGAACCTCCCAGCATTGCAAAATTCTCTTAACATTTGTCTTTACACTCTAAACTTTCTCAATCTGACTGGCATTCCTCCCACTTCTGCTGCTTCTCGTCACTTTTCCTCCCCCTCACCCCCTCCTAACAGACCTCTGGTATATTATCGCAGATTGCCAGATCCTGCCTGGCAGGGTCTCGCTGAGCTTCTTACTTGGGGACGAGGCTACGCTGCAATCTTACTGCCAGACAAAACCACTTGCTGGATCCCTGGTCAGGCAGTAAGACCCTATCATGGGAATTCCTCCGATACATCTGCATCTTAAACTCTTCCTGATATTTTTGCCTATATCCTCTTTGCAATTTTTACCTTATTCATATCCTACTTATACCTTTGTTCAACATGGTCATTGGACCACATTAGAATTTCGCTTTATTAATTATGATAGTGACTGTCCTATTGTTTGTTGGCATGATAATTTTCCCATAAATCTATCTCCTTATATTCACACATATTTCAACAAAACATATGCTTCCTGTCAAAAGATTATTCGTGTTAAAGCCACTTCTTTAACAGAAGGCTATTATACTTGTTCCATGAGGGTACGTCATGAAAATGCTACCCGTAGCTTTCACTCTGTCACTTCTGTTTTGTTTACAGAACACTCTACCACTCGCTCTTTTGTTCCTTCTTTACTCTTCCTATGGAAAGGAACCTTAAAATCTTTTCCTCTTTTCAATCTAAACATAGGGGGACCTAAATGTCCTTATATTGTATCATGGGTTTCCCCACCCCAATTAACATCCTTGATGAATGACCAAATTAATCTTCATTGTCATTATTGTAATTACTATCCTTTTTGTACTAATTGTATTCCCTCCTCATATCGTAAATGTTCCACAACTAACTTATCCATAGCCCTTTCTCCTACTTGTAATGCTTTTATATACCCAAACTCTGATCCTGTCAACAAACGACGCTTCAAAAGAACTGCCCATGACGATCCGCAGAAGCCTCATAGAAGATATAATATTACTTGGAGTATAACTGACTTTCAAGGCGTTCGTTTAAACTTTACAACCAATTTTTCTCGCATAGAAGACTTTTACCCACCACTTCAATTCGATTTGGCAGAGATGCTTATAGGCTCCACCGCCTACAACTCACCTTCTCATCCAACGGAGCCTAATCATAGATTTGTAAATGAACATAGGTTTTATGTATGCCCCGGACAGCCCGTTTCCGACACTCAGTCCCCTGCCCAATGACTTCTTGACTGCGGGGGGTTGTCAGATTACTTTTGCAAAGACTGGTCGTGTGTTTCAACTGGACATATTTATTGGGATCTGGGCACTAAGGGTGATCTCATTACTGCCACTCGCACCACATGGGATATTCCATGTGGTGGTAAAAAATTGCCCAAATGCAACCCGGTAACCATAAGGTTCACGGACAAAGGCAAGAAAAGTACCCTATGGGACACTGGCTTGAAATGGGGTGCCCGCTTAAAAATAGTCTGGCCAGGAAAGCATTATGGAAATATTTTTTACATTCAACATCACATTGAACTCCCTCGCTCTGACCCGGTGGGACCACATGAAAAGGTTATTAAATCCCCTTTCTTGCAACCCATAACACAGGAAGTTAACCCATTGATTCCATTGATCAAAGCTTCCTATGCCTTGTTGAACTCCTCAAACTCATCAATTGCCTCCACATGTTGGCTTTGTGTTTCTGCCTCTCCACCTTTTTACGAAGCCATCGCTTCCCAAGAACCCATTGTTAATTCCACATCAGATGAACATTGCCGTTGGAGGAAATGCACTATTACTGTTTCTTCCATCACTGGGGTTGGTTGTTGTTTGGGAAATATTCCATCCAATTACTCACAATATTGTCATAATGTTTCTAATGGCTATCATTGTGATTTATATCTTCCTAAGGACCGCCTTGGCCGCTACCACACCGTCGGGGGATATTCTCCAGTCTACACCTCTTCAGGAGGAAATTTAACATCACGCCTAAAAGGAATGTATTTTATCCCTGGCAAAAATTCTGTCTGGGCTTGTAACACCGGTCTCACAGCATGTGTCCATGGGGATGAACTTGTTAAATCCAAATCATTTTGTATTCAAGTATGGCTTGTACCAAAAATTAATGTGTATAACTCTGATGATTTTATATCCCTACAGGCACCCATGGAATACCCCCTCAGAGCAAAATGGGAAATTGTTAATACTCTCACTTTAGGTCTACTGCTTGCTCTGGGCACCACAGGAGCAGCCACGGGCATTGCAGGACTAGCTGTTTCTGACAAAAGAATTACAGCTCTGGGTTCAGCCATTGATGATGATTTATTACGAATTGAAAAATCAATTGTAGCTTTGCAAAACTCCTTGACGTCCCTCTCGGAAGTAGTCTTGCAAAATTGTAGAGGTTTAGATCTGTTATTTTTAAAACAAGGGGGATTGTGTGCTGCGCTTAAAGAAGAATGTTGTTTTTATGTTGATAGCAGGGGGGTCGTGTTGGATTCTATGAATGAATTAGAAAAACGCTTAAAAGATAGAGAAAAAGAAAGGTTAAACATGTATAATTGGTATCAAGGTTCGTTTTCCATTTCACCATGGCTTACAACCTTTTTAACTGCATTGGCAGGACCATTAATAATCATTATATTGATTTGTATTATAGGACCTTGTTGTTTTAATAGAATATTGCAATTTTTGAAAAATCAATTATCTTCCATAACTGCTGATGTTAATGTGTTATTGCAAGCTCATGTTATGTCTTTAACACCGGATGAAAAAATGTCATTGCTGAGTTACCGCTCCTTGGACAACCCTGACGCTGATGGGTCGCATGCCTGCCTAGATGACGGGGATGGAGAACATTTCAGAAAAATAGTTCCTGTCTTCTTGGACAAGGAAGAAGACTCGTCATAAATAATAAAAACAGAGGAGATGTTGTAACTATGTATCATTCATGTGATTGCAACTATGTATCAGTGCAACTATGTATCATCCAAGCATTGCAACAATGTATCATTCACGTGTAAACATTAGATTTCTGTCTCTTCAGTGATCTTTGCCAGGCACGAAGAAGGGACGGGGAGATAAACATCTGTCAATACAGAATGATATCCTAACTGATTTGAACTGTTTTAAATCACACACATCCTGTTAACCTGGTATCCTAACTGACCTGAACTATTGTAAATCACGCTCATCCTGTTTAACCTGGTATCTTAACTGACCTGAACCATTGTAAATCTTGAATACCCTGTTTGACTTGGGCTCTGAAAAATTTCACCCCCCCTATGAAATAGCATAATAAAAGAGCGTGTGCCAAGACATTCGGGGCGCGCTCATCCCGAGAAACCTCATCTCTTGTCGTTTCTTCCTCCTTCGCTCCCTCTCATGAGGCGCCCATCTGATGCGGGATAGCAGATACCGCACCTCCACAGATGGGGGTTGTGCTTACAGCTCAACACTGTGCAGAACATTTGGCATTTGCCAGAGAACACCAAAATTGGCAAATTTGCCACTGATGCCCTGTGCTCTTCACAGATGAAAGCAGGTTCACACTGAACACATGTGACAGACGTGACAGGGTCTGGAGAAGATGTTGAGAACGTTCTTCTGCCTGCAACATCCTCCAGCATGACCGGTTTGGCAGTGAGTCAGTAATGGTGTGGGGTGGCATTTGTTTAGGGGGCCGCACAGCCCTCCATGTGCTCACTAGAGGTAGCCTGACTGACATTAGGTACCAAGATGAGATCCTTAGCCCCCCTGTGAGACCATATGCTGGTGTAGTTGGCTCTGGGTTCCTCCTAATGCAAGACAATGCTAGACCTCATGTGGCTGGAGTGTGTCAGCAGTTCCTGCAAGACGAAGGCATTGATGCTATGGACTGGCCCACCCGTTCCCTAGACCTGAATCCAATTGAGCACATCTGGGACATCATATCTCGCTCCATCCACCAACGCCACATTGCACCATAGACTGTCCAGGAGTTGGGGGATGCTTTAGTCCAGGTGTGGGAGGAGATTCCTCAGGAGACCATCTGCCACCTCATCAGGAGCATGCCCAGGTGTTGTAGGGAGGTCATACAGGCACGTGGAGGCCACACACACTACTGAGCCTCATTTTGACTTGTTTTAAGGACATTACATCAAAGTTGGATCAGCCTGTAGTGTTTTTTTCCACTTTAATTTTGAGTGTAACTCCAAATCCAGATCTCCATGGGTTGCCAAATTTGATTTCCATTGCTAATTTTTGTGTGATTTTGTTGTCAGCACATTCAACTATGTAATGAACAAAGTATTTAATAAGAATATTTCATTCATTCAGATCTAGGATGTCTTATTTTTGTGTTCCCTTTATTTTTTTGAGCAGTGTAGTTGGCCAGGTTAATGTTTTTTTTTTTATAACAAATGTTATTAATTTTACAAAAACAATACACAATCCAGGCATAACAACTTGAAAAATCTTTTCTAAAAAAAAAAAAAAATTAAAGAGAGCCAATAGAACATACAAAATAATTCCAAATTGTAATATCAATATTTACATTATCTATTTAACTTCATATCTTATCCAGACTTCTCCTTTTATCCAAATTATATTTCTTGCTTATTAAAATTTTATTGCCTTTCATAAACATACAAAACACAGAACATAGAAAAACAAAACAAAACTAAAACTTCTTTTCTGAAGGCTGCCTGATCCCGGGTTGAAACTCTTCTCACAGACACAAATTCAAACATCATATTCACTTTATATATCCTTCCATATCTTATTATCATTTTCTTTTTTTTTATAAACCAATTTTATTAATTTTACAAAAACAGTGCACAAACAATCAAGGCATAACAGCTTATAAATTCTTTTCTAAAAAAAAATAGTGATAATTAAAGAAGAAAACCAATAGAACATAATGATTCCTAATTATAATATCAATATTTACTTTATCTATTTAACTTCATATCTTATCCCAACTTCCAAATTATTTGTTAATTAAAATTTTATTGCCTTTTATCAACATACAAAACCCAAAAAAACATAACAAAACCTTTATATATCCTTCCATATCTTATTATCATTTTCAATATTCTTTGTCTGTTCTATTTCCAACTATCCATTCATCTTTTTTCTTTTACTATACTTCTCCTATACACTAATTGGAGTGACGCCTTTAACTCATTACCCTAACTTAAAAATACTTCATATAACACTTAATTTATCTTGGGATTCTGTTTAGTAGATTCTAAAATTACACAATAAATTTTATACTCTAAATACACATATAAAAACACAATCTTATGTACCTTCCAGAATCCCCCTTTTATCCTTAATTAGATTCACCTATTGTCTCTAAATAAACTTTTTTTCTTTAGATCTTGCTTCCCACCATTGAGGCTTCTCCTCCCCCCCTTTCTCTCTTGCTTATTCTTCTCCTTGCCCTTTTTACCCCTTTGTCTCTCCTCCTCCCTTTTCTTACTCCCTTTCCTTTGCTTTCTAACCTTGCATCCACCTTTCCTCTCATTTTTCTCTTTTTTGGTTGTTTTTTCAAACCTTAAAATCCCCTTTTTCTTATCCTCTTTCTCCTCCTCCCTGGAAAAAACCCATTGTTTATCAAAGATGGCTTCTTGTTCCTCTTCTTCTTTGTCCCAGTCATTCTGCTGCGTAATCAACTTTTCATAAGTACATAACGCCATTTCTAAAAATTGAAATAAAGTGCCCAAAGTATCTTTTCCATCTTGTTCTTCCTTTTTAAATTTTTGATATTCAATCTTTAGTTCATCCACAAGCGATGCCATCCTGAAAAGAGAAACTTTCCCCAAAACAACCAACCAAGTATTTTTAATCAAAAATAATTCAAAAAAAGAAAGTACTTTTCTTCCTTCTTCTATTTCTCTTTCTGGGGTTACTGTTTAATCAAAGAGGTCCAATTACCATATATTTTTCTTTGAGATTCTAGGCAATCTCTTCCTTTTTCCACTTCTGCTCCAATTTTTTTCCTCTCCCTTCCAACTTGTCACATCAATTTTTAAATGATCAGATATCCATATCTCTAATAAGGGTTTTCCGATTTCTTAAATGTTTAAGTCCAATGTCCAAGAACTCTTTTGTCCCTTAACTTCAACTTTCAGAATAGTTCACCTTCAGTGCCCAAACAAATTTCAAATCTTCATCTGCTGTTTCCATGGGGTGGGAGAGTGAAGAAAAAAAAGTTCCCTTTAACAGCTTCTCCGCCGCTTTCGATCTTCTTAGGGATAGTTAGCTCAGTTCCAGCGAATTTAAAAGATGTTGATTGACCCGGCTCAGCCAGCACTTTCACTTTTCTTGCTTCCTCCAGCACAATCTTACCCGGTTGCAGGCTTCTTCGTGGCCGCCATTGCTGACCACTGCTCCACCACCTTGGGAAAAAGGGGTTTTTCCGGACGAGGAGGGGGTCTGCGACACCCCCAACCCCCTGTCCGGCTCCCCTCTCTCTTCAGCTGTCCCTACAGGGCAGCCATATCCCCTGACCCATTTGGATCGGGGGTACCTCGGCGGCAAGCGCAGCAGGAATCGCGAACGGTCGCGAATTCCTGCTGCCCCCGAAGCCACACGGAACTGGAAACCTGGCCAGGTTAATGTTTTTAATATTCCAAATAGTGCCTGTGGGAAAATTGATGTGCAATTTAACAAGAGTTCCCTGAAACAACAACAAGAAAGTGAGAGAGAGGGTGAGGGAAGGGGATATGTTTTTAGATGCCATAATAAAAAGCAAGGATCAGAAACATTATTCTTCTGGGTACATAATATAGTAAAGATTGATTCTCCGAGCTTGTGGTTGGTTTCCAAACGGTTCATTACCAGGCTAGGTAACATCTTCAGCAGAGTTTAGGGGATGTCAGTGTCAATGTTCTGTTTATAAAGGCGTAGGTGTGGGTGTGTCAAGTGAGGGTCTTTGAGAATTGCTTGTGAAGTGAGGCAGTGCACAAGCAATTCTTTCAACAGATATATTAATGTACAAACAGCCTACAAACCCCTCAGAATCCAGATCAGTCACACAGCCAACCAGAGACAGCACTGACCTTCAACCAACTTATGCAATTCCTCCCACTCCACTCACACACACCAGCAGTTCATCTCCTGTCAGTCTGTGCTCCCTTCATAATCCAAGAAAGAAATACTCAGACTCCATGGGTTAAAGCAAAGTTATCCTTTTACTGGAAAATAAAGTGGAAGCTACAGATTTAATTCTGAATCTGAGGAATTGGCGCGCAGATCACATATACAAAGGAATGGAAATGTTCCCACCCCCCAAAGTCCAAATGACTCTTCCAATTAAAAGTTCTGAATACGATCATGTGGCCATCTTCAGGTGGTGATGAGGCTTCTGTCTGTTGACCTTGACATATTTTGATAAAAGTTTGCAGCTGCGCAAAGGGGATAGAAGCTAGCCAAGAAATGGAAAGTTAAAGACAAGAATTCATATTGCCTCCCCTTGCTACCCACAGCAAAGGAATGCAAAACACCTCCAGCTTTCTTCCCCTCCAAGTTCCCCCCTCCCTCCATTGCTAATGACAGACGAAAGAAATAGTATGGCATAGCAGCAGAGAAGATGCAATAGTTAGGATGCAGAAGATATTATGATGTGGAAAATATCTTGAGGCTGATACCTCCCAATGATCCTGACCTAAGGTTATCTCCTGTCATGCCCCTGTCAGAGTCTGAATCCAAGGAGAAAGCTGAACAGCTGACAGGGAATGGGAGTGTGGCTCCATTAGCTGTGGAGGAGGCTGGGGAAGCACAAAGTCTAGCTGGGCAGAGCACGGGAGAGATAGAACAAGGGAGAGGGAGTTCAGAGAAAGACCAAGGCCCACCCCTTTTCATCCTATGGCATGCAGGGAGGAATGGAGAAGAGAGCAATATGGGTTGCGTGGCTTATGGGGGAGGAAAGGGCCCTGATTCCCTTCATTAGCCACAGTTGGGAAGACAGTTTATAAGAAAGGCAGGCTGCATGCAACAGGGTGCTAGGAGCAAACATGGTTTTATCTTGTGTTGTTGTTGCTTATCTGTGGTCCTGGCATCTTCCCAATTGTGCCTTCAAGTTTTGCCGTGCCTTCAAGTCTGGAATTCTTGCTCCTGCCCTGCCATTACTTCCGTTTGGCTTGATTGGACTTAAAGTTGCAGTTTGTGTTGACCATGTATTGGACTTAATTTTCTGCAGTCAAAGGCTGTTCCTGGGAGAGTTTTTTCCAGCCAGAAGGTAACCTGGACATGGGGGGCAAAGTTGGAGTTAATAAAGGGATTCTTATTGATTATCTTACTGTGTTGCCTTTGTGCCCTGCTCCGGGTCATCACATCTCCTTATCACAAGACCTATCACAAGACTCACAGCTGACTCATCACAAGACCTGTCACAAGACCCTCACTCGACACACCCATACCTAAGCCCTTATAAACAGAACACTGGCACTCCCTAAATGCCACTGAAGAAGTTACTTAGCCTCGTAATGAAACATTTGGAAACCAACCCACAAGCTCAGAGATACAATATTGTTCAAGTAACTGTTAATGGTGCATGAAAATCCAACTTGATGAGAAATGTCAGCATATCTTAAAACCTTAAAAGAGTAAATGTATACTCTGCATAGGTTCAACGTATCATCATCATCATATAAAATGTTAACTTTTGCTAGAACTATAAATAAGATGAGCTCACAGAAGGATATTATTTAATCTTTTTGTGTTTCCTCCTCTTTCCAAGACTTTCTGCCAAAAAGTTTCTGCTATCACAAGCAAACAAATCAAACCCCTTTGAAGCAAACTGGGCTTGGGCAACTAATGTCAGTCACTTCTTTTTCTGCCATCTTCTCTTCTCTACTCAGTCCTGAAGGGCTTGTCTTCTGCAAGAAGCTGAGTGGATGAAAAGGGCATCCGGTGAGAAAGAACTGCAGTGCGAAGTACAGATTTTTATGAAGAGTTTTCAGCTTGCTTCAGTATTTATTTATTAATTATGTAAATGCATCTGCCCTGCTTCCCAAGCAAGGAAGCAGTCCCCAAAGGGACTTGCAATAAAAAAGACAAAACACCTACAACATAGCAAAGCAAGTTAATAATACCAGAAAGAAATAATGCAATAACGCAAGGGTAGAAAATTGGTTAGCCCCACAAAAATGGGGTCACCAAAACCATCTTAGAGAAGAACTTAAGAACTAAGAGAAGAACTGAGCAAATGGATTCAATAGGGATGAGTGTCAATGAAAATCCTCTGATTGATGTTGGATAGTGCAAAATGTTGCTTCTTTCTGATACCTTTTAAGACAATGGATGGAGCATCTGGGAGAAGATACTTCTTCAGCTGTACCACTTTAGAGATGGGACATCAGTAGGCTTCAGGAACATTCTGTTTACCATTTTGCAGGATAGAGTTCAAGGACAATAGCTAAAGTACTTCAGAAAGTTAGGCGTATCTTAACCTAGAGATAGGCAATCTGATTATTCCCAGATATTTTGTGCAAAATGCTCATATTAATCAGTGCCCATTCTGGCTCTTGCTGATAAGAGTTAAAGCCCAAACATATTGCTAAGCTTGGCAGGCTTAACCTTGAGATGAACTGGGGCCAAGGAAAGGACTTTTTTCCCCCTTTTCCTTAAAAAAAAAAACATATTGAAATCCACTAAACAGCTAGTGAGCTAGAAAATACTAAAGAAAATAACTGACATCAGTACGAAGGTTTTTTTTTTTTTGAAACAAATTTTTATTGATTTTAAAGATAAAACAACACATCATTAACTATTAAATACATAAACACATAAAACCTCTTAACATTGTAAATCCTTACAAGTCAAACAAAACATTATTTTTATACAGTATAATTCCAATTTATCCCATCTCCATATGGACACACAAACATCTTTCAGCAAATTTCTCATTTTTTCTCTTTACTCCTATTCAATTTCATTTCTCTTCCATATTTATCCATTTTATAGTCATCATATTCTTTTCTTTCTGGCTTGTATAAATTATTCTCATCTAACATTCCTCCAAGGTTTTATTGATTCTTTCCTTTTTTTTTTTTTTATAAAAAACAAATTTTGTTAGTTTTACCATAAGCACAATACACAAACATACAAACACAAAACATAAACAAAACTAAAAGATCTTTTCTGAAGGTTGTCTGTTCCCGGGTTAAAACTCTTTACACAGACACAAATTCAAACATCATATTCAACCCATATCTCCTTCCAAATCTTATTATCATTTTCTTTTTTATATATATATATAAAAACCATTTTTATCAGTTTTATAAAAACAATGCACAAAGAATCAAGGCATAGCAGCTTATAAATTCTTTTCTAAGAAAAAATAATAATAAAAGACCAATAAGGCATAACATTTCCAGATTATAATATCAATATTTCATATAATATTAACTTCATATCTTGTCCCTACTTCTCTTTTCCATCCAAATTATTTATTAATTAAAATTTTATTGCCTTTTATCAATATACAAAATCCAAAAAAAAAAAAAGCATATATATCCTTCCATATCTTATTACCATTTTCAACAACATTCTTTGTCTGTTCTATTTCCAATTATCCATTCATCTTTTTTTTCTTTTACTATGCTTCTCCTGTACACCAATTGGAGTAACATCTATAACTCATTACCCTAACTTAGAAATACTACATATAGCAATCTTTCTTGGGATTCTGTTTAAAAAAAATTCTAAAATTACATAATAAATTTTATATTCTAAATATACATATAAAAACACACTCTTATATACCCTCCAGAATCCCTCTTTTAATCTAAATTAAATTCACCCATTGTCTCTAAATAAACTTTTTTTCCTTAGGTCTTGCTTCCCCCCATTAAGGCTTCTCCTCCCCCCCTTTCTCTCTTGCTTATTCTTCTCCTTGCCCTTTCTACCCCTTTGCTTTTTCTCTTCGCTTTTCTTGCTCCTTTTCCTTTGCTTTCTAACCTTGCCTCCATCTTTTCGCTCATTTTTCTCTCTTTTGGTTGTTTTTATAATTCTTAAAATCCCCTTTTTCTTATCCTTTTTCTCCTCCTCTCCAGAAGGGACCCATTGTTCATCAAAGATGGCTTCTTCTTCCTCTTCTTCCTTGTCCCAGTCCTTCTGCTGCGTAATCAACTTTTCAAAGGAACATAACGCCATTTCTAAAAATTGAAACAAAGCGCCCAAAGTATCTTCTTTTTTATATTTTTGATATTCAATCTCTAGTTCATCCACAGACGATGCCATTATGAAAAGGGAAACTTTTTCCAAAACAACCACAAGAATTTTTAATCAAAGACAATCAAAAGCAATTAAAAAAAAGAAAAAAAGTTCCAAAAGTTAATACTTTTCTTCCTTCTTCTCTTTCTCTTTCTGAATTAATTTTTAATCAAAGAGGTCCAATTACCATATATCTTCTTTTGGGATCCACAAAGACGTTCTAATCAATCTCCTCCTTTTTCAGCTTCTGCTCCAATTTTTTTTTCTCCCTTCCCACTTGCAATGAGAATTTTAATAATCAAAAATCCATACCTCCAGCAGAGATTTTCCAATTTCTCACATTTTTCAATGTCCAAAAATCCCTTTGTCTCTTATCTTAGCTTTCAAAACAATCCACTTTCAATGTCTAATATATCCAAATATTTCTGCTTTTTCCGTGGGGTGGGAGAGTAAAAAAAAAAAAAAAAAATTCCCTTTAACAGCTTCTCCGCCGCTTTTCGCTCTTCTTAGGGATACAATGTATCCTCCAGCAACAAACAGCTCAATTCCAGGCAATTTAAAAGGTGTTACTTGACCCGGCTCAGACAGAACTTTCACTCTTCACACTTCCTCCAGCACAGTTCTTACCCGGTTGCTGGCTTCTTCGTGGCGGCCATTGCTGACCGCCGCTCCACCGCCTTGGGAAAAAGGGGTTTTCCCGGAGAAAGGGGGGGTCTGCGATGCCCCCACCTCCCTTTCCGACTCCCCTCTGTCTTCAGCTGTCCCTACAGGGCAGCCATATCCCCCTGACCCATCTGGATCGGGGGTACCTCGACGGCTAGCACAGCAGGAATCGCGAGCTGTCGCGAATTCCTGCTGCCCCGAAGCCACGCAAACCGGAAGTTTCCATCAGTACGAAGGTTTTGAAACACAAGGAATTGATAGAGCCTAAAACGTTTCAAAAGTCCTTTATAGGCCTCTTCAGATGCATCCTACTTTACCCCCCACATCCTATCTGCTTCTGGCCTTTTAGAGAGTTTTGGCCACTGTATGGCTTCTTCAGTGGCCTCACTTTCCATTAAGTCACTTCCAGGTTTCACCACAAAATCCAACAACAGGACTTTTTAAGAAACAAGCAGCTAATTGAATTGGATGGCTTCCCCATCACTGGGTTTCTTTCTGTCCTTGACACTGTTTTTCTTCCACCTCTCTTTCTAATGGGCTACAATTCTCCATTTTCTCTTGCCTGACTGTTAGTGTAAGCAGGAGAGACTATTTGAAAGGCATGGAAAAAGAAGGAGCTATTGGGATTCCTTTCTCCAGGTCAAACCAAGCTGGCCATCTTCCACACACAAAAAAGCTCTCTTCTATCCATTTAGCTGCCAGTAAATAAGATCACCCGCTTCCTCATGAGAAGACTACTGCTTTCCTGGCCTGAGAGTGAGGGAAAAGATGGGTGAGGAATTTACTGGATGGAGGAACATGAGAAGGAGAAGATGAGGAATGGAGTAAATAATTGTGAAGGGGAGTTATAAAGATGTATGGCTGAATGAACTATGAACTATGACAGAAAGGATGAGAATTATGAGAATGCATACCCTGATCATTTGTTTTTATTTTATCCCCATCCTGGGACAGCAATGGACTGTATCTCTTGCTGGATGCAAAAAAGAAAAAAAAAAGCCATTCAAGAGAATCAAGAATGATGGGGAACAAAAAGGCCACTGCGATGCAGTTATTAAGGCGGTGTCTCCTGTCGATGGAGATTGAAGAGGTCTACTTGAGAAGCTCTGAAAGCAGTCAATATTGAGAAAATTGACTTTTCAGAATATGTACAAAGATGGACATTTGGATTTAGTTCCAATTTTTCTAGTATGGTTCATGCTATTTCCTCATGTGTTTGAGAATTTCTGAATACTTTATATTAACATGTGACATGTTGTATCAAGGTCTCTCCTAATAGGACATGTTTATGCTTAATGCTCACTTATGCCTGAGACATGTTTATTGAAAGCCCAGGGAGATTCTCAGTCATCCAAGTTATGGTTGTTCCAAAGGTGCTATTTCAAAAGATAAGTGGACTTTCTTTGTTTTTCCTTGAAGACATTTTGTTTCTTATCCAAGAATTTTCTCTAATGAGAACTGAAGAAGTTTCTTAGATGAGAAGTGAAAGTTTTCAAGGAAAAACAAAGAAAGTCCAGTTGTCATTTGAAAAAGCACCTCTGGGATTTATTGAAAGCAATTTCACCTGAAGTAATAGATTATGGGCACTATTTTCATATTATATGATTTTTATGCTGCACAAATTTCCCTATTGTATGTTCTGCACTTTCTTAATTGGAGAACTGTGTGGAATTCCCCTGCAACAATTTGACATTCAGACATGTAAGGTGATTTCAGTTTGATGGGCAGCTGTACTTTCTAGTTTAGTAATTCTTTTCGAGGGCTTAAAAACTGAGCCTGTGAAAGGTAGATGAAAAAAATGCTAATCATGAATGACATTTAGGAGGCTGGAGTAGAATAGACATATGTTCCTGTCGAGTTTGTACATGAACTGTTATTCTATTTTTTTTTATTTTTTTGAAAAGAATTTTATTGATTTTCTACAAACAAACAAGACAAACAAAACATTAAAACATTAACTCTCATATGTACATCCAGCGTGTCGGTTGGTTCATCAGTTTTGTGCATTCATTTTGTAGTCTCAATTACAATTATGTTACATAACAACTCATATTGTCAATCCAAACTTATATATCCTAATATCGCTATTTAAAAAAAAGAAACTTTTGACTATACTTTTAATTATTCATGCTTTATGAGATAACAATACTTTAAACTGTTTATTCTGTAACAAATCATATAATCATTCCAAATCAATCCTGAAAACACTTTATAAATATAGTGTCAAATAACAAAGACAAGAAAAAAAATAAAGATATTCCTTACTGTCTAACATTCTAAATATTCTATTATTGTATTTTATCATCTAGCCATTGATAAAAAAGATCCCAAATTTCATAAAATTGTTTATCCTCTTGCTCTCTAATTTCAAATGTCAATCTACTCATCTCAGCACATTCCAATATTTTCTTAATAATTTCTTCCTGTAATAGTATTTTCTCATTCTTCCAATTTTTAGCAAATACATTCCTAGCCGCTATTAATACATTTACAATCAGGTATTTCAAATCTTTACTATATGTATCAGGTAAAATTCCCAATAAAAATATCTCTGGTTTCAAGTCTATGTGTTTCTTTGTCATTTTTTCCAACCACATGCGAATTTTAGTCCAATATTTTCTGGCGTCCTCACAAGTCCACCACATATGGTAATATGAGCCAGGTATCTGATGACATTTCCAGCATTTTTCAGATTTGTTCTTAAATATACTTGCTATTCTTGTCGGGGGAAAGTGCCACCTGTAAAACATCTTATACAAGTTTTCTTTATATGCTGTTGACATTGTCATTTTATAATTTTGAGACCACAATTTTTGCCATTTCTCTAAATCAATCCCATATCCAAAATTCTTCCCCCAAACAATCATAGTTTCTTTAACTTGTTCTTCCTCTAATTTAATTCCCAGTAAATAACCATATAATTTTTTAATCAGCTTCTCATCAGTACCCATTAAGATCTTATCTAAATCAGTCTGTTTATCATAGAATCCCTCCATTTTAAAATCTTCATCATACCTTGAATGTATTTGCGCATATGAAAACCAATTCATCCTTATACCTTGTTCCTCTAAGTTTTGGATCGATTTAAGTTCACCCTTTTCATCCAAGAGTTCCCCATATCTAACTGTTTGTTCCTTCTTATAAATTATAGGATAGGAAAATGCTTCAATAGTAGATAACCAAACTGGAATTTTCAAATAACATTGTCTTTTTATCTTCTCCTAGTTTAACCACAAAGACTCCCGTATATAATGTCTTCTAAAATAACCCTGTGTTTTAGTTCACTTAAACCATAAAAAAGCATGCCAGCCCAACAGCAAATCATGCCCTTCTAGTGTCAACAATCTAGCCTTTCTTAATGTTATCCATTCTTTGACCCACATCAAACTTGCAGCTTGATAATACAATTCCCAATTAGGCAGGCCAAAACTGTTAATCTATTTTATTGTTTCCTCCTTTTTAAAGTGTAAACCATCTGGAGCTATTTGCAGGGCAGCCTCTAAATTGCATGATGAAATAAAAATGAGCTATCCAATCATTCACTTAGAAGGATGTTCTGCTGAATGAGTGCTCTACAGAGTCTTTTTTTAACATTTCTGTTATACTGGCTGCTTTACATTAGTGTGTGCGTGTGTGTGTGTGTAAGAGAGAGAGAGAGAGAGAGAGACAGACAGACACAGAGAGAGACAGACAGAGAGAGAGAAAGAGAGAGGGAGAGAGAGATTGTAAGACCAAAAGTATACACATATTTAAAGACCAAAACGGTGGTGGTATTCTACTGGTTCGGCCCGGTTCTGGCAAGGCGGTAGCAGCAATGAGCAGTGGAGACCGAACTGATTCTCTCCGCCATTCTGCTGTTGGGCCTGCCCGCCCGCCTGCCCAGGCTTCCACACTCAAATTTATCCGCTGAATTTAAAGCGTAGCTGCTTTGTGCGGCACAGAATAGTGCTGCGTGGCAGCTGCTGAAGCAACCAGGATCATGCAGACTTGCAGGAGGTGAGTTAGAATGCCTCTGTGCCTGTGCAAATGCCTCTGCGCCTGTGCAAAGCACACCCACCAAGCCACGCCCACCGAACCGGTGGCAAAAATATTTGAATCCCACCACTGGACCAAAAGTTTCACAATACAGAGTTTTGTGAACTCTTTGACAGATATGTTATCGAGCTGATAACTTTTCATAGAACTATAATAGTTTTTTTGTGTCATTCAGGCTTATTTCCTGAAATAATCAGTGAAGACAACAGGCAAAAAGAGGCAACAAAGCTTCAACTTTGTCATTGCAAAGTCAGCAGTTTGGATTGTCAGTGGATTTTTGTATCTTCACTTTCATGGCATTAGTTTGTAGTGCTTGTTCTTGATCAGCAAGTATTAAACCTTTTGTTTCTTTCTTGATGGTTCCTCTCTTAAATCATGCCCACGTCAAGTTGTTATCACATTTTCCTTCAATGTTTTTCAAGTGCTCTCCATGCAAAGTTTTGGTTGTCCATCCATTTAATCTGTCATCCAGGTTTTCCTTATATTTTGCCTTTGTTTCTGTTGTTTTTATAATGTCCTCCATTTTCACAGCCTGCAGCAATTGTTTTGGTACTTTGGTTCACAGAATCATTCAAACTTCATTTTTCTTCTTCTACAGTTTGATGGATTTGCAATAGCCCTCTGCCCCCTATTCTTCTTGGCAGGTATAACCTGTCGATGTCACTTCATGGATGTAAAGCTTACGCATTTTCTGGTCCAGGTTTTCCAGTTCAGCCTAAGTCCAGCTAATGATTCCAGCTGGGTAATGTATCACTGGAACTGCCCATGTATTAATGGCTTTAATTGTGGTTCCAGCATTCAGCTTTGATTTGAATATTTTGTGGACCTCCTGATGTATTTCTTTTGCATTGACTGACATTTCCATTCAAGTATTATCTGCTTCCAATATACCTAGGTATTTGTAACCATCATCTTTTGCTAATGCTTTCACAATGCTTCCATTTTCCAGTTCGATTCTTTCTATTTTTTTTCCATTTTTCCTCAATGCATGGATAGTGTAGCACATTTTTCAAGTCCAAAGTTCATTCTGATGTCATTGCTGAATAGTTGAACTGTGTTGAGTATTGATTCAAGTTCAGTGGGGCTTTTCACATAAAGTTTTAAGTCATCCATGTATAGTAGATGGTTTATCTTGCCATGTTGGCTTGAGATTTGGTAGCCCAGTTTTGTGTTTCATAGGATTATTGTCA
This sequence comes from Hydrophis major, assembly GCA_033807585.1. Lineage (NCBI taxonomy): Eukaryota > Metazoa > Chordata > Lepidosauria > Squamata > Elapidae > Hydrophis > Hydrophis major. The sequence continues at coordinate 291,303,054 of CM066328.1, read as the reverse complement.
GTGGGATTAATCTGATGTTGACTTCACCAATGTTCTCCCCATTTGCTGTTAGATTTCCATTTTTGCATTCCAAAGTTTTTCAGACAGGTGTTAATCCAGCTGTGGGGTAATGTGTCAAATGCCTTCTTGTAATCTATCCACACCATATTTAAATTTGTTCTTCATTTTGCATTTTTAGTACCATTTTGTCAATGAGCAGCTGATCTTTTGTTCCTCTTGATTTTCTGTAATTTCCTTTTTGTTCTACTGGGTACAAACTGTTTTCCATCAGATGATTGAATACTGAATTTGCCAGTATGCTTGTAAAAAGTTTGAACATTGTTGGCAAACAAGTAATTGGGTGATAATTGCTTGGTTCTGTGCACTTTTCTGGATCTTTCATTATCAAGTATGTTCAGCCAGCTGTTAACTATTCTTCGCTTGTTGCATTTTCAAGCATTTCATCAAATTGAGTGGCCATGTGATGATGGAGGCTAGTCAGGTGTTTTAATCAGTATCCATGTAGTTCGTCCAGGCCAGGTGCATTCCAGATCTTGACCTTCTTTACTTGTTATGCAACCATATCAGTTGTTATTACAATATTCTCCATTTTGTTTCCTGTTGTTTGTTTTTGAATATCTTTGATCCAGGAGGCAGTTTTATCATTCCATTTTCCCACAGTTGTTCCCAAGAGTTTAATGTTTTTTCTTTACATGGGTAAACATTAGTATGGACTTGACTTTCATCAAATGATTGGTAGAAGAGGTGTTGGTTTCTTCCGAACTGGACATTTTCATGATATTGTTTTATTCATCCTTCATATCTTTTGATTTTCTGTTGCTGTTATATGCTGTTTTAGTTCTTTCATAATTTCTATTATTATTTTTTCCTCCAGGTTGTATTTTTGTGTTTATTATTATTATTATTATTATTATTATTATTTACACAAAAAACAACAGTGTACACAGCAAACAAGATGACTATCCTGGGTTTTGTATCACAAATCACTAGTCAAACACTTCCCAAGCGTTTAGGACTGCGTGATGTATCGGCTGATTATGTGAGTAGATCCCAATAAGGTGGTCTTCTGCAGCTGACCAATGGTGATTTTGTCAGTGCCAATTGTTTTCAAGTGCTTGCCTAGGTCTTTAGGCACAGCACCCAGTGTGCCAAGTACTACTGGAACCACCTGCACTGGGTTTATGCCAGAGTTTCTGGAGTTCGATTCTCAAGTCCTGATATCTGGTGATTTTTTTCAAGTTGTTTCTCGTCAATTCTGCTGTCACCAGGTATGGCAATGTTGACAATGCACACTTTTTTCTTCTCCACAATCGTGATATCTGGGGTACTGTGTTCCAAAACTTTATCAGTCTATATTCGGAAGTCCCACAGTAGTTTTGCATGCTCATTTTTGACCACTTTTCCAGGCTTATGATCCCACCAGTTCTTTGCTACAGGCAGATGGCAGTTGTGACACAAATTCCAGTGGACCATCTGAGCGACTGTGTTGTGACGTTGTTTGTAGTCAGTCTGAGAGATTGTCTTGCAATCTCTGAAGGGATCGATGGTTATGTTTGCTTCTTTGCGGAGTCTGCATTTGGGGTCATCAGCAGATTTTCCTATTCTGATTTGATTGCATTCATTCTGATGGCTTATTCTTGGGCTGCAAGAATCAGGCCTTCTGTCTCTTTCTTCAGTGTTCCCTTGGTCAGCCATAACCAGGTCTTTTCCTGGTTGTTGTTGTTGTTGTTATTGTTATTATTATTGGTATTGTTGTTGTCATTATTGTTGTTGTTCAAGGTGATTCTGAGCAGCTTAAAGTAAAATAATATGTACAAATATCCAACAATTATAAATATAAAAACCTTAAAATTACAAAAATTAAAATAAACTAAAAATATAAAGGTTTTGGAAGGGAGAGTTGGGGGTGCTTTCTTTGTTAGGGCAGCCAACAACTTCTCCTTTGTCCATGCTGCTGCATTCTGGATGATTGTAGCTTCCACATAGTCAAGGGTAGCCCCATGTAGAGTGTGTTGCAATAGTCCAAGCAGAAGATGGCAAGGATGGGAGTGCTCAGACTGAAGAAAGTTAGAGCCAAGGAGAAATAGAATGGAAGCAAAAAGTTATGGGAAGACAGTGAAAAAGGCGGCATTGTTTACAATGGCATAAAACAGTTGGCAGATCAGGAACACCCGGAGAGTTGAGGATAGTGGGCCATATTGGTGGCACTCGAAATCTTGACAGATTTCTGTCTGCTCTAAGAACAATCAAGAAAGGGACTTTTCCAGTTAACTGCAATTATCATTATAGTATTGCAACTTGGGAAGGGGGGGGGGGGCGCAGCAGTACATAGGACTGAAGAAAAGCAAACGTAAATTGCTGATTATATTTGCTTAACTGCCTCCTTCTTTGATGGTCAATTTACATTTATTACATAAAATCACATAGTTCCTCTGCCAGTTTCCAGGGGGAAGAAAAAAAAATCACAATTAGGGAAAGTGAGCATCTCAATTGGATGCATGGAAGGAAGAAACCAAAAACTGAGCTCAGTGCAAAAACAGGATGGGAAGGGTGTGTGTGAATAAAAGTCTTGCATGAGTAGACATTGCTCAACCAATTAGTGCTGCCTGAAATAATCCTATCATGATTCTTAATTTATTTAGAACTGCAAATTAGGATGGAAGTTCTCTGTTATTACGAGATGCCAGAGGGGCCATGGAGTTGGAACTTACAGAATGAAAGAGCTGGAAGTTACCTTAGAAGTCATCAAATCCAACGCCTTGCTTGGTACAAGATTTGCCACATCATTTCTGACATGATCATTTATCCGCTGAAGACCTTTGATAATATAACACTTCATGAGACCACATCTTCCAATGGTTGATGGCTCTGTTAGAATAGGGCCCTGAGGCTCTTAGGAGATTAAAGTCACCCTGGACAGCAATAAAGGCAGAGGGGATGCTTCTTCGGTGGTCGCAAGGAGAATAGAGTCTCCTCGACTGACCCGAAGAAAACCCCTCCATCCGAACTAAAAAGAGAACCACCAGCATGGCTGAATTGAAGCTGGGAAGGCAGCTGAGACGGAAGTGAAAAAGAAAGGAAATATCTTGTAACAGCATGCTTAGTCTTGGTAAGAATCACTCCAATTTCTGCAGTGGAATTTTCCTTGGAAAGTGGGACTCAAAGGAGGAAATTAGCTGTGATTAACGATTGGGAGTGACTGTCAGATTTAGTAAAGAAAGAAAAGATATTGCAGCTAGAAGTAACTTTAAAAGTAAGGGACATATTGGATTGGTTAACCCAAATTTCTGGACTGTAATTTTACTACTACTCAACTTGAAGAACTTTGGGAAACCATTGAAAAACAATCTTATTCAGAGACATATTGATTGTAGTTAAAGTGTTTTAATTCAGCAAGTTTTGCTCTCTTTCAATAATCCAGCGTGCTTTTGAACATCTTGTTACAGCCTATTGTTTACAGTGCAATAGCAGCAGCCACCAGAGCAATAAATCCCTCCCACCCTTTAAATAACAGTTGCTAGTAAAACAATTAACCCTTCCTTTGCAGACTCTCAATACTACCTCATTACTTTAATCAAACACTGATTAATTCATTACCTCAAAACTTACAACTTTTCTACCTCATTACCTATATCAATGATTAGATAATCAATTTCTATAAAATAATTTATTAATGGTTTAATTGATTTATTGTTTTAATTGATTAGTGTGATTAGAGTGTTCAGTGCAAATGGTGTGATTACTGATTAGTTTAAAAGATCAAGATACATGTAATTTAATTGATTAATAAAATTAGTGATTTAGTGAATTTAATTGAACAGTGTGATTAATGATTAGTTTAATTAATTGATTAGTGATTAGTGTAATTAATTGATTAGGCTGATTGTTGCTTAGCAAAATTATTTGACTAGAGAGATTATTGCAATTGATTGATTGGTGTGATATTAGCTATATTGATTACCCAAAATTGTTTCATTAAGTAATTTAATCAACGTACCATCTTAACAAACCTACCATGCCAAGAAAAAAATCCAATGCCAAACCACAACCTAAAGAGAAAGTAATCCCCACCAATGAACCACAAGACTCCTGCACATGCCTTAAATGCTACAAAACTCTAAAGGATAATGAAAATTCCATCAAATGTTCTCTATGTAACAAATACGCTCATCATGACGACTTGGGATTAAACGAGCAAATGATTCAATACCTAGAATCATCCAATGAGTTTCCATATCTCTGCAAATCATGCAGACCCAAACTGGATCTGTTTGAAAGAGCTGATACCACAGAAACACGAATAACATCCCTTGACACCATAGTAGCATCCCTGGACGCTTTAAAAGAAAGATTATCCAACCTTGAAAAAAAAAAGACACAACGCAAAAACCTGAACATCCAATACCTACAAATCACATCTCTACCCAACAACCATAACCCAATCCACAACCCAATCCACAAAAAAACATAAGCCAGACAAATAATGATATCCCAATCCTCATCAGAGAAGCTGTTGAGCGCAAACGGAAACGTCCAAACGCCATCTTATTTGGTCTAGAGGACATCAATGACAATAATGATATCACAACTGTCTGCAACGTCATCAGTGATTATCAAGCATCAACTGTGGGAATAAACTTTGACTTCAGTATTGGGTAATGATTAGTCTAAGACCTTATACATACATGTCTGCCTAAGGGTCACTGAGGTAAAGCAAGGAAATTAAAAGCAAACACCAGAAACATTTAAGCAGCTCAGACGACTGTAAACAATTCTGTGTAATTATTTTAATCCACAATGTGAATGCTTACTATGTACAAAATTCTCAATAAAAGGGAGCATTAGAATTTGCTCTGGGCTCCCATCCCGAGTACACACGCTTGTGTCTCATATTTTCCATGGGAGACCACCACAAGTGGTGACCCCGACGTGATCCACTGCAGGTGGTACGTGTCCAGACCTCTGTGTTTCCTCACCTGGAATAGGTAAAGTACATACTTAACTATTGCTGGACAATAGGATTTTTTCAGGGAACATAGGGGGAAAACTCCCTCAGTCACAGGAACGGCATGTTAGTGAGCTGCTGAAGTTAGTCAGGACAAACTTCTTTATCTTTAAACCCTCTGGGGGGGAGGAAATAGTTCTTTCAAAAGATAATGTGAGAGAGCTGCTGCAAGAGATCTGGCGGCAATGTCCCTGGTATCCAGAGAAAGGTTCTTTAAAGTTAGACACATGGGGGAGAATTGGAACTATCCTTCATGAAGAGCCACGGGCAACAGCTGAAATTTTGATACATTGGAAGGTTGTTATGACTGCTTTAGAGACCCAGCAACAACCTCTTTTGAAAACTTTAGTAGAACCTCCTCCTTATAAAGGAATTGTATTGCACCCTCCAAAACTGGAGTGTGCTTTATCATTTCCAACAGCGCCTATGCCTGTGGATGATAAAATCCAACCACAAATGGGAAAAGTTCAAGCAATGATGCATCAGGCTTTCAATGAGGGGACATTAGAGCCTGATGAGATTCCCCAGATGAATTTGTTTCCAGTTAATAGGCAAGTGGATGCTCAAGGCAATCTGCAGACTGAATGGGTTCTGATTTCTTTGGCAGTACTTAGGGAAATTAAGAAAGCAGTTAAAGATTATGGTATTCAAAGTCCCTTTACAAAGGGTCTCCTGACAAGTTTGGCTACCTCACGCATGATACCTAGTGACTGGAAAGATTTAATGAGAATGATATTGAGCTCTACTCAGTATGTGGTTTTTGATTCAGAATATCAAAGGGAAGCTATCACTAGGGGACGGAATTCAGGGGGGCTGTATATGCCAGAACAAATCTATTGGGGCAGGCTTGTTTGAATCCACTGCTGATCAAGCTGCTAATTTGCCTGATCACATATTTCCAGTGGTTATGGCAGCTGTCCTTGGGGCATTGTCCCGCATCCAGGATGTGGGAACCCCAGCACGGTCTTTTTCTCAAATTAAGCAAACAGCATCTGAGTCTTATAATGATTTTGTGGAAAGGCTACAATTGGCTATTACCCGGCAAATCTCTAATGAGGAAGCAGCAAAGGAACTTTTACTGAAATTGGCAGTCAAAAATGCAAACGCTGACTGCAAGCATATCTTATAGCCTTTGGTGGCTAGAGGTGAGGTTACTCTGGCTGATCTGTGAAAGGCATGTGCAGTGATGGGTTCTCGGGCTTACAACATGGAGACTTGGCTATGGCATTACAAAAAGGGATGAAACCTACAGGGAATTGTTTTAATTGTGGGAAGCCTGGCCATTTTAAAGCCCAGTGCCGTGCCCCTGGGGGGGGGGAGGATAGCATTTAACAAAAACAAAATTAAGGACATCCACCCGAAGTTGGTCTGTCCGAAATGCAAAAAAGGGTTTCATTGGGCAAATCAATGTCGCTCTGATCAGAACCAAAATCCGGGAAACTAAATTTGGGGCGTGCAGCTAGCCCCGCTCCCAAGGCTGTCACAAAAGCATCGCCTGCAATTACTGGGAGTGCAGGTTTGGGTTTAAAAATGTTGAACTCAATTGATGTGACTTTTCCTAATCAAGTGTACATTGAGGACACTCATTTGCATGGGCCACTGCCAGAAAAAACAGTGGGATTAGTACTTCCCATGTCTTCTGCATCAGAAAAAGGGTTTATTGTTATTCCAGGAGTTATTGATCAAGATTATAAAGGGGTTATTAAGATACAATTGTACACTTATACTCCTGCATCATTAATGGCTGGGGACTCTATTGCCCAGTTATTATTGCTTCCATACATTCCTATAAATCCTTTAATTGGGATCCCACGAACTGGTGGTTTTGGGTCCACTGAAATGGCAAGTTCTCCAGTTGCTGCAGAACTGCTAGCGCTGACAAAAAATTTGATTACCGACCAACCAAAAATGACAATTGAAATTCAGGGAAAATCATTTTCTGGCCTTATAGATTCCGGAGCAGATGTCTCTGTGATATGCCAAAAGGAATGGCCAAATGAATGGGCGCTTGAAGACTCTCCCGCTGTTCATGGAGTGGGTGGTATGCAGTTTGCAAGAAGTAATGTACTTTGGTTGACGGCATTGCATAGAGAAACTGGTGAGACTGCAAGGATTCAACCTCTTGTGTTGCCCCTGCATATAAACTTGTGGGGTAGAGATTTACTGTCACAATTCCACACAAAAATTGTAATTGGATAATGGAAAAATTACAATTGTTAACCTCTCAGCCAGTTTGGATTGACCAATGGCCATTTCCACAGGAAAAGCGGTCCTTCACATAAAAACAAAAACGGGGGAAGTGGATGGATATGGTTTGCCTTACATATAAAACATTCTTAATATTACCTTATACACTTTAAATTTTTTAAACATGACAGGATCTCCTGCTGCTACGGCAGCCAGTAGGCATTTTGCTTCCTCCCCTTCTGCAGGTACGCCAAGACCAAAAGTTCGGTATAAGAGACTACCAGATCCAATGTGGAAAGGACCTGTCCCGCTGATAAATTGGGGCTGAGGATACGCTGCTGTTGAAGATGAGGGGACAGTTGTTTGGGTTCCTGCTCGCTGTGTGCATCCTTATCATCAGCCAAAGGGGCAAGGGGATGGATTTGGGGGAATGGAAAAGAAACACGTTGATCCAGGACATGGGGAAGCTAACAAACCTTCATAATAAAACTGATTGTTGGATATGTATGCACATGCCAACTCACAGGGCTTCCAATGGTTGCAGTACCTCTGGCCGAAGGTGACTGGTATAAGGGACAATGCTATGGTTGTTCGGGAACATGGTCTAGCAGTTGGACTACAAGTAACATAAATACCTTACACCTTGGAAGCCGGATCCAAGAGGTGGCGGGTATCTGTTGGACCCACAATGAGACGGTAGAGAATATGACTTACTTGGGGGCATATCCGTTTTGCAACAAAACAATTGTTATTAGCAATGGAAGTCGGGTTTATCTAGATGACATGAAAACTAAAAATCTCACTTACTTTGTACATAATATTTCTAATTTGATATCATATCTTTGATCAATGAAAATGGGTGTCCATTTATCCCTGCCACATGTTGTCCCACCACGAGAGAAAACCAGCTGCCCAAATGTGCAAATGGGAAATACGCACCACCGCCCACTTATTTGACTATGTTAATGGAATCCTTTGCACAATTAATCTATGCTGAACCAAATACGGTTGGTCATCTCCTGGGAGCAAATCTATGGTTGCTGTGTGGATGGATGGCCTATGATCGCATGCCAGCATGATGGAAAGAAGTCTGCACCTTTGGGAAAGTAATCCCATCTCATGTCATTTTAAAATCTTTGGGGACTGCTCATATCCGCAATGCACGATCCGCAACGGAAGTAAACTCTGTTTTGAATCATGACTACTGGACACAGATATCAAGGAGAGTTATTTCTCCTTTAGGAGTCATGATGAACTATAGAGATTTGCATCGTTTAAACAATTGGACAGTTACTATGTTTAAAGACACCATTAAAACTCTAAAGCTGCTTGAAGAAGAGCAAGGAAAAATCCTTGACTTTGTCCTGCAAACCAGATATGCGGTGGACACTATTTTGGCTGTGCAAGGGGGAGTTTGCACTGTGATTCATACACATTGTTGCATGTATATCTCTGATTATTCTCCAAACATTACAGCTACTATACAGCATATGGAACAAACCCTGAATGAGAATCCATTACAATCGGAGGACGAGGGACTGGACGTGTGGTCTGCAATTTGGTCCTGGTTGCCAGATGGTTCATGGATTCATCATCTAATTGTTGGAGTGATATTGCTTTTTATACTTTCTCTTTGTGTATGCTGTTGTATCCAATGTCTCCCTGGACTTTTAGGAATGTGTCGGGTGAAGCCTACGGAAGGAGAACTGTTGTTGCAGATGGCAAAAAGCTACCGAGGCATCCGCGATCATCAAAAAACTAAAACGGGAGATGTGGGAATAAACTTTGACTTCAGTATTGGGTAATGATTAGTCTAAGGCCTTATACATACATGTCTGCCTAAGGGTCACTGAGATAAAGCAAGGAAATTAAAAGCAAACACCAGAACATTTAAGCAGCTCAGACGACTATAAACAATTCTGTGTAATTATTTTAATCCATAATGTGAATGCTTACTATGTACAAAATTCTCAATAAAAGGGAGCATTAGAATTTGCTCTGGGCTCCCATCCCGGGTACACACGCTTGTGTCTCATTCTTTCCATGGGAGACCACCACAATCAACCATCTCCCCGATGAAATACTTGACATTTCCTGCATCGGGGTTCCCTGCATCAGCCCAGAGTTCAAAAACAGAGATGGCTCTGTGGCCCCACGCTTCTGCAGGATCATTTGCAAAAATGAATCAAGCAAATGTAAATTCATTTATACTATAAATTCACCTGGCAAAAGCAACACCAACCATAAGAACCTCCATTCTTGCCCTGACCTAACCATACAGCAACATGCCCGCTCCCATGTACTCCACACAGAACTCAAAAAATGTCCAGACAATGGAGAGAAGGACCTGTACATTGACTACCATGCTGACTCTATCAAAAGTAAGTCACACAACTCCAACTCAGCTTTAACCTTCAACTACAACCCTACTTCAACCAATCGGCCATCACCCAAGACTAGGCACGCACACCCATAACTACCTCAATTCCAACAACAGCTGGTCTTAAATGCAAGCTACTCAATGCAAGAAGCCTTGTGAATAAAATACCTAAATTTCTCCTCTTACAAAATATGGCTAAATTCAACATCATATTTATCTGTGAAACATGGCTCAATGCATCTCTCCCTGACTCCATTACCACAGTAAGAGACTTTTATGTTTACTGATCAGATTGTGAAATTTGTAGAGGACGTGGTGTTGCTATCTTGTATAAAAAATCCTTACATCTAAAAAACATCCAAGTTACCCAGGAACTTGCTCTTCCTGAGATCATCATTTGTGAACTATCCTTAAATATCACATTTCAATTCTTACTGTGTTACAGAGCCCCGATTATGACATCGAACATGTAAACAAGCTAAATTCACTACTAACATGGGCAACATCCTGCCCACACGCTTTTATTTTTCTTGGTGACTTCAATATACCTCATATTAACTGGACCTTAAACGAATGTACAACTGAATCCATACATGCAACCTTCTACAATGCTGTTACAAATCTGGGACTGGAACAACTAGTAACCAACGATACTAGACTTAATAACTGCCTCGATCTCATCTTCTGCAATAGTTTGAATTCAATTTACAGAATACAAACTAAAGAACCCTTTTCCAACATTGACCACAATATGATTGACTTTTGTCTCAACATAAGCCCACACAAAAATCATCACAATGACGTAATCCCCAATTATAACTTCAAAAAAAGCAACTATGATTGTATAGACAACGATCTCTCATCCCTTGATTGGAAATCTCTATTCACTGGATGCAATACTGTTGAAGACCATTACAACATATTTTTACTTGAAGTCAAAAGAGTCATCAAACTATATGGACCAATAACAACTCCCAAAACAAAACAAAAAAAACAGATTACCCATAACAATAAGGAAACTTCAATCCAAAAAGAGATCACTTTGGCGGAAAAACAAATCTGGTCACATTGCCAATTTCAAAAGCTGATACAAACATTTATGTCACCAGATAAAGACTGAATGCACCAATTACCACATTAAACAAGAGGAAAACCTTCTACAAACCAATTCCACCCATGCTTTCTACAATTTTGTAAACAACAAACTAAAAGACTCAAGGTCCATCCCACCCCTGATAGGACCTAATTGTAAAGACTGCAACGATGACACCATTAAAGCCAACATCTTTAACACATTCTTTGGCTCAGTATTTGTAAACAGCAATGGATCATGCCCAGTATTTCCTAGCCGAACCACAGAAAATTACAATGATCTAATACATATTGATTTTACAGAAGACAATGTTGAAAAAGCACTGCGCAATCTAAAACCATCTCTATCTATTGGACCAGACGGAATATGTGCCTACTTCTTAAAAAGGCTATCTACTGCCATAGCAGAACCTCTAAGCATAATCTTTGAAAAACCTTTCAGGACCAGCTCCTTGTCTAACCTATGGTCACAAATCACAGTCATCCCCGTCTTCAACAAGGGAGACCCCAGCCTAGCTGAAAATTACAGACCAATCTCCTTATGCTGCGTCACCTGTAAAGTCATGGAATCAATTATTAACCAATCCATTATCCTCCACTTAAAGACAAACAACCTACTCTCTAATCAACAATTTGGCTTCAGAAAAACACTATCCTGTAATCTGCAACTCTTACATTGCAAAAACATATGGGCTACACAACTCGATCAGGGCAAAACAATAGATGCAATCTACATAGACTTTTGTAAAGCCTTTGATTCAGTGGTACATGACAAACTACTACCAAACTAAAATCTTATGGTATCTCTGGACATCTACATAACTGGATAGAAGCATTCCTGTCAAAAATACAACAAATTGTCAAAATTGGGAGTGTCCTATCAAATTCTGTACCTGTCAATAGTGGTGTCCCCCAAGGCAGTATTCAAGGACCAGCCTTCTTCATACTCTACATAAATGACCTCTGTGATCATATTAAGAGCAACTGCATTATCTTCGCTGATGATATAAAGATGTTCAATACCACAGATTCAAAAAGATCTTGTCTATGTATTAGAATGGTCAAACAAATGGCAATTTCAAATCTCAACAAATAAATGCTCTGTCTTACATATTGGCAAAAAAAATATATATCAAAAAATAAAATACAAGCTGAATAGTCAAGACCTTGTTGAGGATCCAAGCTCATCTCTGATGATCTAAGTGTTAGAGCCCACTGTAACTACATAGCCAAAAAGGCATTAAGAGTTGTTAACCTAATCCTGCGTAGCTTTTTCTCTGGTAATATCACACTATTAACTAGAGCATACAAAACATTTGCTAGACCAATACTCGAATACAGCTCATCAGTCAGGAACCCACATTATGTATCTGATATTAGCACAGTTGAGAAAGTCCAGAAATATTTCACAAGAAGAGTTCTCCACTCTTCTATTCGTTGTAGAATACCTTATTCTAGGAGGCATAACACCGATTTGGCTCCCCTTTACATCGATGGAGAGCAGGTGGAGAGGATCCACACCTTCCGGTTTCTGGGTGTCATCATTGCTGATAAAATCTCTTGGACGGAAAATACCACGGCGGTCATTAAGAAGGCCCAGCAGAGACTCCATTTCCTGCGGGTGCTCAGGAAGCACAATCTGGACTCTAACCTGCTGATTACCTTCTACCGTGCGTCCATTGAAAGTCTGTTGACATACTGCATCACAGTGTGGTATGGCAACTGTACCATGGCAGACAGGAAGAGATTACAGAGGGTAGTCAAAGCAGCTCAGAAGATCATCGGCTGCCCTCTTCCCTCCCTGTCGGACATTTATTCCTCCCGCTGTCTTAGTAGAGCTGTGAACATCATAAAAGACAGCTCTCATCCTGGTTATGGACTGTTTGACCTGTTGCCCTCAGGGAGGCGTTACAGGAGCATCTGGTCAAGGACAAACCGCCTTAAAAACAGTTTTTTCCCGAAAGCCATAACTACCTTGAATTTGCACATGCACTGATTTTAAATACTGCCAGATACACTGTATATAATTGTGAACAAATTTTGTGCAATATGATCACTATTGTTGTTGTGTTGGCGGGCATGTGCAATAATTCCTACTGGGACAGGCACAGTAGGGTATTTTTATTCTTTTATTCTTTTATTCTTTTATTCTTTTTATTCTTTTATCATAATTTTTTTAGAGATTTTATGTATATTTCTGGTGTGTATGTTGCACTGAAGGACGAGTCGCTTAATTTCACTGTGTATGCGTATGATGCAAATTGTACACGTGGATAGTGACAATAAAGGTATTCTGATTCTGATTCTGATTCTTCTTATGCCACCAGACTTAAAATTCTGCACCTAGAAAACCTTGAATTACGCCTTCTTTGGTCTGATCTAAGTATGGTATATAAAACCATACATTGCAATGACTTTCCTGTCAATGAATACTTCAGCTTCAACCATAACAATACAAGAGCACACAATAGATACAAACTCAAGGTTAACCACACCAAACTTGATTGCAGGAAATACAACTTCAGCAACAGAGTGGTCAATGTCTGAAATACTCTACCTGACTCTGTGGTTTCTTCCCCAAACCCCAAAAACTTTAACCTTAGACTGTCTACTATTAACTTCACCCCTTTCCTAAGAGGTCTGTAGGGGGCATGCATAAGTGCACCAATGTGCCTACCGTCCCTGTCCTATTGTTTCTTTTATTTTTCTTATATGTACCCATTTCATGTATTCATAACTATGTACATACTTATACCTATTATCTTGTAAGTGATTGACAAATCAAAATAAATAAAAATAAAATAAAATATCTAACCTGAACCGACTTCACTATTATTTCCAACTGATTGGATCTGGTTGTGCCCCTTCTTTCAGCCATTTGAAAATTGTTATTGTTGTCTTCCCTCAGTCTTTTCTTCTGCACACTAAACATACTTCCAGTTCTTTTAACTTTTCCTCATTGGACTTGGTTTCCAGTCTCCATAATATGGTGCTCACAGTATGAAAGACTTGGGGTCTAGCTGTAACATGGATTGTAACACTACAAGCAGCAGCTTGTTGTTGCCAGCTGAAAGCCCAATGTGATATATTTCTCGACTCTCCTGCCAATTGAGAAATGTATTCTTAACGTGTTCTTTTGGTCACCTGCCTTAAAGGAGATGTTCAAATTGTAGAGTTAGCTAGTTCCAATGCATCTGGACTGTATCAGTTTATCAAAAGCTACTGTTGAATAAAATTGTGCCAGATGTACAATACTTCATGGGTAATTTGCCATCATTTTGTCCAAAGGCAATCAAATTATTTAAATGCATGAATTCATTTGAAGACTGGGGAAAACTCAAGTGAACATAACTAATTCCTCTTGTTTCTTACAAATAAAAGCCTAAGGATTTGGAAGGCGACAGTACAATTTGCATAATTAGAGAGGGTTGTCAATCACTCTTCAAATAAACCTTTATAATGACTAACACTGTGTAACAAGTAAGGTCAAGCTCACAAATGTCAAGTGAAGCATCGGCAAAGAATAATGGCCTGTTGTTTTATTGTAACTCTATGCCACTGACTTTGTGCCATTGATTGGTGGTAAACAATTTCTGAAACCATAGGTTAATGTGTAAGAAAAACCTTATGGCTGAAATTGTTCTAAATAAATATAATACTCAAAGAAGGGTGCATTGTGTCTGCTGAGCAAACATGAATGTTTCAAACTCTGGTGAGAGTAATCAGGGTATAATGAAAGTATCTTAACTTGGTTTTCTGAAATTGATTAATTGTAATAAGAAAACAAATAATGATAGAAAACACAGGAGAAATATAATTACACTTTCCAAAATTGCAAAATAATGATACATATAATCATAGAATATTTCAGACAAGGGCTTCATTTTAAATTAAGTGTAATTTGCAAAAGAAGACCAATGACTTTGAAAACCTTCTTCAAAGCCTGACCAAGCATGTTCCATATATATCCCAAAGGGAGTGTGTTGAAAATTAAAAGGTTTATTTTACTGAAATGTACTCTGTTATTCCTAATATTGCTTTTTCAATCCACAATTCTGCAATAGTTTGGTGTAGCATATCAGGGATATCTACTGTATATTAGAGAAGAAACTTTACTCAAAGGGAAGGATAAAGCTCCACCTAATTGTCTTAGCATAATTAAGTTGGCTAACAACCCTAAAAACATGGCTAGTGATTGCTGGGGAATGGCATTCAAAACTGGAAAACCCAGTGAAAAAATTACCATCACAGTATTAAAATATCTGTGTAACAAAGAAGGAACCATGGTTGAGGTCAACTTTATTGCCAGTACTTTATACAAGATTGTTATAGTTTAGGATGAATAGTTATATTCATAATTTTGTTGTTTGGATGTTTTGAGAACACACTGGTTGCAGATTCAGAATTTGTAACTTTTCACTGAGATATGCCATAAATTCTAGTATGTCTGTTAGCATATCCCCTGTGGGACAGCAGAAACAAAATCTTGAGGCCCTAGAAAAAGTACAGAGAAGGGCAACAAAGATGATAAAGGCTCTGGAGGCTAAATAAGTTTAATAAATAAAAATAAATCAATTAGTAAATCATACGATGAATGAGTTATGGGGCTAGGTATGTTATCCTAAGGAAGAGAAAGCTTGGGGGGCAACTGATAGGTGTCTTCCAATACTTGAAGGGCTGTCACAAGATAGAGAGCATTGATTTATTCTCCAGAGTACCTGAGGGCAGGACAACAAGCAGTGGATGGAAGTTTGTCAGAGGGGTATATGTGTCAAACTGGGAACTAAAGTGAAATTTCCTGACAGTGAGAATCAATGGAACAGCTTGCCTTCTGGAATTGTGAGTGCTCCATCATTGGAGGTTTTTAAGAGAAGATTGGACACGCGTTTGCCCTGAGTGGTGTAAGGACCTTTGCCTTGGGCAGGGAGTTGGACTAGAGGACTTCCAAGATCCTTCTCAGCTCTATGATTCTATGAAATCTGGATCTACCAAGAGAGTTTTTTGCCTTGCTGGGACACATTTTTGGCATGAGAAGTTTATATATATATATATAAGTTTATATTATATATATATGAATCTACATATATATGAATCAGTTGAGATGGGGAATCACTGTTCATAAGAAAATTAAATTAATTGCATACAACTACTATTCATATGTAATACATTTGATTTAATTTTGATCCCAGTGACTTGTTAATTTTTGTGTGAAGAAATTGTGTTCTCTTTTGTGGAACAGACTAGTGCCGTGATGGTGAACCTATGACACACGTGCCAAAGGTGGCACTCAGAACCATTTGTGCTGGCACGTGAGCTGCAGGCAAACTTACTTCACTGCTCATGCGCGTGCCTCACAGCTAATTTTTGGCTGGTTTGAAGCCTTTTTCGGACTCCCAGAGGTTTGAAGAAGGCTTCTGTAGGCTTCTGCAGACTTTTCAGGCCAAAAACTAGGTCCATTTAGTCACTTCCTGTTTTTCCAGAAATACCAGAAGTGATGAAATGGTCCCAGTTTTCAGCCTGAAAAGCCCGCAGAAGCTTTCCTCAAGCCTCTGGGAGGCTGAAAAAGGTCTCAAACCGACCGAAAATCAGTTGTGAGGTGCAGTGCAGGTAAGGGGGTGGCGGGAGTGGGTAGGTGGGTAGGGACAGTGTGCACATGCATAGGGGGGCATAGGCGGGTGCGCATTGCCTTCTAGGTGTTGGCACACAAGTGCGAGTGTACGCACAATTTTTGGCACAGGAGCCCAAAAAGGTTAGTCAGCACTGGATTGGTGTATGCTTTGGCTCCACAGAAGTGATGCCTCACTGAGTTAAAGTTTCTCATTCTCTTTGGCTTAAAAAAAGATTCCAAATTTCATCCACCAATGAACAATACATTTTGAGCATCACAATTCCAATTATTTCATTCTATGCCTTTTGTAACTTATTCCAGTTGCTAATTATTGAGGTTCTACTAAAAAACCAGAATGGATCCTGAAGTTTGCTGAGGATGAACAGCCCACTGGCATTTTTATCTTGAAGGTCAGCATCTTACAAATACAATAGAGCTTTCACACAGAAATAAGGAGCTTCTTGATGTTCATTAGCTCATATCTTGCTAAGACAATTATTTTTTTCAGAAAAGATTTAGCTGTTTTATTTTCTGTTCTCTTCATTATGAAAGTACCACACAGTTAGTAAAAGTGGGAGCCGAGGAAGCTTTGATAGATTATGATACAACAATACAAATTAATAAAATATCAACCGCTAATAACTGTATAATAATAATGACAGAAAAGAACAGGAATAAATCCTTTGGAGGAAGAAGAATCAATTAAGACTAAGGGAAAAAGAATTTCATTCTAATCAGAATTTTTAACATTTCTACCCAAGGAGATATGTGGAAGGGGGAGGCTTGCCAGAAAACCAAGGTATAGCTCAAAGCTGATGGCAGATAAACAAGGCTGTAAGGAGACCAGATCAAAGACCATAAGAGTTGCTGCACTCACAAAAGTAATTGAGAGTAGAAATGACGGATAAAACAATATTTTTTTAAAAAAACATGTGTATACTTCATGTATACAAATCTTTGCTCCATCAGAATGTTATGGGGGAACAATTCTTCCAGGGACATTAAGGTTACTCAAAACACTTAGTCTTACTCAGCTGAAAAAAAAAAAGTGAAATGTGCATACCCCAATATTCCATTTCTGAGAAAAACATATTCATATTCCAGGTACCTCAGGATTTTTGGCACAAAAATATTTGGAGAGAGAAAAAAATCAGGAGAGAAGATGCAATTTTTAAATTGCATAATACCCAGAGAGGAAATGTTTAAGACATCTGCCTATTCCTGCCCTAAATGTACTTATTTCTTTCTTCCAGTGCTGTGTATTCTATGAATCTTTCCTTGGACCATAAAATTTGCTCAGCTGGTGCACATCAACATGGGTCTTTAATTAGAGAATTGCTTCATCTGTATATCATAATTTATTATGCCACCAATGTTAATACCTTTCCATAAAGTATGTATCAAATTAAAAGGAAGATAATACAACCCTTTGTCACATTCCATGTAGTGATTGCAATTGTTTTGTCATTTTTTCTTTCTACTACAGCAGCTACAGTTTGTTTTCAAAATAAATTCATAATAATATATAGCCTCTCAAACAGCCCTATAATTTTTACTATATCTAGCAAATTGCTATACTACATTCAATCAAACGGTTTTTTTAAAAATAGAACAGGCATTAATATCCACGTTCACTTCTTTACAATATTCTTCTAAGTAACATATACTACCTAATCCTTTTAAGAATCCAAATGAGATTTGTTGTGTACCATTTTATGAAATACTTTCAAAACATCAAGCTAATCATATGGTATTCAATGCATTTCCCCCCCCATTATTTATTTTAGGTGGAGCAATAGATGTAAATATTAATCATATTATTCATTCATTTGGAATAATCTGTATATCAGAGATTATATTCAACAATGTTTGGAAGCAAGTTTACACCAACTTTGTCAATCAGTTGTAATATTTCTGCAGAAATGTCATCAGATACCACCATCTTGCCATTTTAAAAATGTTTTAATTGCTTCTGTTCCCTCTATAGTTTGCATAATTACGATGTTTTCTTGTCTTGAAAAAATGGATGATCTGCTCACTCAGAACAGAACATTTTTTTCTATGGTCACCAGAAAAATATACGGTTAAATAACAAAATTTACAGAACTCAATGGAAGTACATAAAAATGATTGAAAAAGTTTGGAAAAAAAGACAGCAAGGCAATAATATTCAAGTAGGAGAATACTAAAAGATTAAGAACCTTAAGCACAATGATTAAATTATAAAATTACTTTAAAAAAGTGAAAAAGCTAAATAATAATTATCTTGTTTTGCTTGCTGTTTCCAAAGGAGCCAAACAGACCTCTGAACAGACACCATAGCATGTACAATTTATTTATTTGTGTGTTTGTTTATTAATTTATATGATTCTTTTGTTAGTTTTTATTGTTTTTTATTTTTATTTTTTATTTAAATATGGTTTTACATTGTGTAAGCCGCCTCGAGTCGCTATGGGCGAATAGGCAACAATATCAAACAAACAAACAAACAAACAAACAAATCTCAAGATCCTGAAGCTTGGAGATCACCCAGATATATCAACATTTAATTTGTTCTATTTTATATCCATTGATTGGCCAGCCATATCTCATTAGATGTTTAGAAAATGTCATTTGTTTTGATTTCAGATAATTTGTGCTGAGCTTTTCCTCAGGATAATGGAAAGCAGAAGCTCTTAGGCCTATTAGGCCTAAAACTGAGAACAAGAGTGGCTGCATCATTTGCATATATTTTCAGGGCAGTATTCTGTTGTTAACTATTGTTAGGGTAGAGGTGGAACAAATATTCTCCCACATATACTTTCCCATGTATGTAGCTTTCCTTCAATGTCCATTATTTTTCTTCCTTACCAATCAGTATATTGGCAGGTTGAATTATGTGGACACTTATAATTTCATTTATTTTTATGCTTGTTTACAAGTATGGTATTTAGCTTATAATACTGCAATTTCCCTATGTTTATTACTAATTTTCATTTTCAGATCAAATAGTTCTCTGATCTCCTGATACTTCTTTATATTTGTTCATATTTATGTTTTTTATTTATGATGTTCTTCTATTAGTTCTAAAATGTTACCATCCATCCCTTCTTATCAATGACAATTGGAATTTTTCATTAGTACTTGTATTAGTCCTACCAATCGTATCCTATTTTCATAAATATCATTCCTATTGTTTACTTTTTCATCCACGGGTTTCCAGATAATGTCTAAATCTTGCTTTGCATCTATGATGTGATAACCTTTGGATGTTGTAGTTCCTATCATTTCTTTTTTTTCCCTTCTCCTTTGGATGGTTTTCAGCCTTATCCTCATTTTGTCACTCCTCAATTATGATTACAATCTATATCAGCTCCTGGGTATGTTTTTTATGTACAAGACACTGTTTCTAAATCTTTTGTAACAAGAAGTAACAAGAAGTCCAATTGATTTCTCACTATATGTTCTTTCATACATAGGTGATAACGAAGAATATAATATCCTAGTTGGTAATTTATAGAAAGTAAGTTAAATGAAACAAAAAGAGCTTATTTTGCTAAGGAAGAAGTAGTAATGAGATGGGAAAAGGGCATATCTCATCAACTCCTAGGTGACTTTGGTCATTCCCTTACATGTCAATCTTCTTGCTTGCTTGATTAGCCTGATGTGTCTCAACTTAAAGTGTGTGGATCTTAAGATATTCCCAAAATTCCCCAGCCAGTCATGCTGGGAACTGAAATCTGCACATCTTAAAGTTGCCAATTAGATGGTCCAGTTTAATCCATCATTGGAATGAAGGATTTGTCTATCTAGAGTTCATCAGAGCACTTGATAAATCAGGAAAACAACAATTAGAGGCCTAACACTAGCTGGATATTAAGCTGGTAGACAACTCATTTAGTATACACCAATGACTGAGTGTCTAGCTGAAAGCAACTTTTGAAGTGTGTACTGCAGGGCTTTTTTCTAGACTCTGTGCTATTTATGAATGACAAAGTTGAAAATAAAACAATCAGATTTGCAGATTACAGAAAGATAGCAAAAACCTTTGAAGACAATTTCAAGGTTCAGAAGGATTTTGATAAGCTGGAACAGTGGCCAGAAACTGGAAAGATGAATTTAACAGGGAAAAAATAAAAATAAAAAAATTTTTTTTTTCAGAAAAATCAAAAGCGAGGAAGATAGGGATGGATATGAATGTGAAAAGGAATTGGGAATCTTGGTAAATCATAAGATGAAAATGAGTCAATATTTGATGCAGCTACAGAAAAATGGAAATATAGACCCAGGGTAAGTACCAAGATTTTCAAGTCATTGTTCCTATCAATTCTGCATTTGTCAAATTGCACTTGGAATTTTGTACTGGATTCTGCACACCACATTTGAAGAAGGATATTGATAAAGGGTCATGTTCATGAAGACCCTGGAAAAAAATGTTGGAATATGATCATCATTATGTGTGTCAAGGGACAAATATTAAACTGTATCATGAAAATATTAAACTTTGTATACTTTTATCAGATATCAGGACTAAAAATACAATCATAGCATTTATGACATGCATTTAGGTACATGTTATAATTTATCATTGTATCATTTTAATGTGCTTGCTGGGGAATTGAGTAGGTTTAGCTTGCAGAGGAGAAGAATGCAGGGATAATTGTGTTCAAGTACTGTGGATACAATAATTGTGTTCAAGTGTCTTAAAGGCTGTCATGTAGAAGATGGAGAAGTTTTGTTCCAAGGTGTTACAGTCTAATCAAATAGGTTCTGTTAAATGTCCCAAGTTTTCTAACCATCAGTGGAACATACTGGTTTAGCATCTTAGTTAATAAGTGATATGGGACTATGTATTGTGGGATAACATGTGGTCCATAGAATGTGTGTGTGTCGTTTATTTTTATTGTTTTGTTAGCTGCTCAGATTTGTGGAAGTGAGATGAATGGCCATTCAAACAGTTTAATTGGTTAAATAAATAAATAGTGATTTTGACATCTTTTTTTATTTGTGGACCGCCACTTCCTCTACTTCTGTATGTGAGTCAAAAGATTGAAAGCTTCAAGACTATTTTTTCTTATAACTATTTATAAAATATCTCCTCTCCTGATCTCCGGGTCCATTACCATTCTTCAAATGCCAAATAGTTCTATTAATTTTTCAGCTTGGATTTGTTTACAATATTTATGATGCTGCAGTGAAGGAACTTTTAAATATCTCCTTCTCTCATCTCAGCTATTGTAACTCTTGATTCCGGTTTCTTTTGAATTTTCCAATGCCTACAATTTTCTCCAAAATTTCTGGAATATTTTTCATCAATATCTTCAAGTTTGTAACATAATATTTTGTACTTATTGCAGATGCTTGCTATACAAATTTTTTCTTGTTTTTAGGGCTTAACACTACCATGTGTTTTGAATGCTTATCATCCAATATATATTTCTGATTTGTATAGGCCATACAGTGAATGAGTTAGCTTCTTTCTAAAAAAAAGTGTTCTGAAACTTTTCCTTTCCTGATCTTCTTTTCCTGAGGCTATTCTAATAATGCTTTATTTTGTAATTATCCTTTTTAAAATTTGGTGGGTTTTTTTTTTGCATAGCTATATGATTAGTTTTGCTGAGGAATAAGCTCCTCTCATATGCTTTCATAATACTCCAAACTGTGCTAATGGGTATTTCTGGTGTATAATTTATATTAAAATATTGATTAATTCTTTATTAAATTTGCCTTTTATGCTAGCTCTATAATTTAATTCTGTATTATATCTTCAGCACTGGGCCTGGCATATTTATATGAAATTGTTCCAAATTGTCCATGATTCTCTAGGCTATTTTGAGGGCGTTGTCACTTGAACTCTGAAATGAAAAATCACTTTAAGAGTACATCTTGTGTCTTTAAAATGAAATTTCTAACGTCCTTCCTTTGTACTGGACATGTATCCATGTCTACTGTGAGGTAAACAGCATCAAAATGGTAACAGAATAACAATAAAGGAGTTGAAAGGCATCTTGAGGTCTTCTAGTCCAACCCCCTCTTCAGGCAGGAAACCCAATACCAATTCTGACAAATGGCCATTCAATCTGGTCTTAAACATTTCCAGTGTTGGAGCATTCACAACTTCTGGAGGTAAGCCATTCCACTGATTAATTGTTCTAACTGTCAGGGAACTTCTCCTGAATTCTGGATTGGATCTCTCCTTGATTAGTTTCCACCCATTGCTACTTGTCCTGCCTTGAGGAGTTTTGGAGAATAGATTGACCCCCTCTTTTTTGTGGCAGCCCCTGGGATATTGTAACACTGCTATCACATCAACCCTAATTCTTCTTTCTATTAAACCACCCATACCCAATTTCTGCAGCCATTCTTTTAGCCTCCAGTCCCCTAATCGTCTTTGTTGCTCTTCTGAATTTCAACTTCTTTTTGTACCTTATGTACCCTTATGTACATAGGGTATAGCCATGTACTCTATGACTATTGTTAAATGTTGCACCTTATGATTCTTAGCTCTTGATGAATGTGTCCAATCACACTTGGCCAATAAAGAATTGTATTCTATTTTTCATTGTGGTGACCAAAACGGGAGGCACTGTTCCAAGTGTGGTCTTACCAAGGCATTATAGAATGGGTCATGTTAACAGTTCACGTGATCTTGATTCTGTGCCTCTGTTAATGCAGTTTAGAATTGTGTTGACCTTTTTGGCAGCTGCAGCACACTGTTTGCCCATATTTCAGTGACTGTTCATTAGGACTCCAAGCTTCCTTGGAAGGCACGACCAGGTCTATTGAAGCCCAATCCTCCTTGCTTACTTTGCCTACTGTGCAGTACATGCAGCACACACTAAAAAGGAGCAGGATTCTATTGGTCAGTTCTATTGTGATGCTATTGATCCATCATTACCAGAGATCCTCTTGTAATAGATATTGTTACTGCCTTCCTTTTTTTAATCCCCAGGTCTTGGAAAAGCCCTTCAATTTCTCTATCTCTGAAATTTTGGTTCTTGGATGGACATTTGGGTCATGCTTGCAATCTGCAATCCTATTTCAATTCCCAACTGCTATTGTTCCAATATCTCAGGGGCTGCCACAAAGAAAAGGGAGTCAAGTTATTCTCCAAAGCACCTGAGGGCAGGACAAGAAGCAATGGGTGGAAACTAATCAAGGAGCAGAGCAACTTAGAACTAAGGAGAAATTTCCTGACAGTTAGAACAATTAACCAGTGGAACAACTTGCCTCCAGAAGTTGTGAATTTTCCAACACTGGAAGTTTTTAAGAAGAGATTGGACAACCATTGGTCTGAAATGGTGTAGGGTTTCCTGTTTCAGCAGGGGGTTGGACGAGAAGGTTGGACTAGAAGACTGTACAGTATTAGCATACTCAGAAACCCTCGCACCCGATTGGTCTGGACCAGCGGAGACCTGATTGGTCAACAGGTCGGCTGTGATTGGAGCACTAGGAATCTACCACGATTGGCTGTGCCGATCTTGGGAGATTCAAAGTGTTGCCATTGGCTGCCGAGCCGCGAACCAGCCCTATATGAAGGGCTGCCGCGGCTCGCATTCTCAGACCCTTTACCTATACCTAATAAAGAGTTGAACTCACGTAAATGGTCTTGCGTCTCTGTCGAACCGATCCGCCTCAGATCTAACACTGGCGACGAAGGTGGGATCATGAGACAAAGAGACCATCCAGCACATGGCGAGGCGGCACGCAGCAACCAGCAACATGGCCGGAATCAAATCACCACCCGCTCCCTTCAACCCTGCTACTGAGGATTGGGAATCCTATACTGATAGGTTCCAAATGTTCCTGGAGTAGCAAGCTCAAGGACGCCAACGGCCACAAGAAACGAGCCGTGTTCCTCACGCACTGCGGGCCCGCAGTCTTCAAAATGGCCAAAGCCTTGGCCAAACCAATGGACGTCAAGGCGATGGAGTGGGACGATCTCGAGCCCCTGCTGCGGAGCCACTACGCACCCGTTGTGCCCATCCTCATCTGGCGGCATGACTTCTACAGGCGGGATCAACACGAGGGCGAAGGGCTGGCCAACTTCATAGCGGCACTACGGGACTTGGGGGGTCTGTGCGAGTTCACCGACCTGGACGAGGCCCTGCGAGACCACATCGTCCTGGGACTCCGAGACCCCGTCCTCCAGAGCCACATCATGGCAAAGGGAGACATCTCCCTCACCGATGCCCTCACCGAAGCCGCTGCAGCGGAAGCGGCCAAGAAATCAGTGGCTCGGATGCGACAATCGAGCATCATGCCGCGAGCGGTGACCGGAGAGGCAACGTCGACCCCTGAGAGGAGGCCAGCGACAGACCACACAACCACACACCATGGCGACATCGACTCCTTCTCAGAAACTGAAGACAAGGGGGAGGAGATCCACCGTCTCCAATTAGCACGGGAGCGGTGGGAACCACGAGGTTGTAAGTCGAGGTTCCAGTGTGCCAGCTGCAGCGGCGATCATCCCCGAGCGGACTGTCGTTTTCTCGAAGCCATTTGCAGGCATTGCAAGAAACGGGGGCACATCACCAAAGTGTGCCGGAATAAGAAGCACTACAACCTGCGGCGACGAGATGCCAGCCCCCGACGGAGAGACAGCACCCCCACCAGGACCTGAGATCACCAGACGGAGAACCACTGGAGCCGGGAAGGTCGGAACAGGTGACTCCACGAGACAAGACAGAGAGAGGAAATGCACCAGACTGTCGTCATCGGCCATTCCTCCACCAGCGATGCCAGAAAGTTATCCGTGACGGTTGGGATAGAAGACCAGCAATGCGACATGGAGGTGGACTCAGGGTCTTTCCTCTCAATGGTCTCCTGGTGCACACTCAAGCGCCTGGTCCCCACCATCCGCCGCCAAGAACTGGAAGACCAAACACTAACCCTCAAAGACTATCAGGGAAACCGAATCCCTGTAGTCGGTAGAAGCCATTTTAAAGTCACCTTCAAGGGCCGCACAGAAGTGCTACCCCTGACGATCGTCGATCGAGATCGGCCGAGCCTGTTGGGACTGCAGTGGTTCGCACCACTGGGCATCGAAGTAACAGGCATACACCACATTGGAGAGGCAGACTGGGAAGCAGCGCTCGTGAGGGACTTCCGGGAAGTCTTCGACAACCATTTAGGCAAGTACCGGGGGTCCCCTATTTCATTTAACATAGACCCAAGCATCGCGCCAATCCGCCTTAAGCCCAGGCGCATGTCATTTGCACTCAAGCCCAAGATCGATGAGCAACTCGATAAGCTCATCACGCAAGGGGTGCTGGAACTGATTGATCATGCCTGGTGGGAGACCCCAATTGTCACCCCCATCAAGCCAGATGGGTGAGTGAGAATTTGTGGTGACTACAAGGCCACCTTAAACCATGTGCTCCAATAAAGTGCATACCCCATCCCAGTAGTCCAGCATCTTCTGCACTCACTGGGGGGAGGGTGGATCTTCGCAAAGCTCGACCTGGCGCAAGCCTTCCAGCAACTGTTGGTCGACGCCATGACAGCAGAAGCCCAAACCATCGTAACGCACCGAGGGGCTTTCCGCTGCAACCGGCTCCAGTTTGGAGTCAGCGTGGCACCTGGGGTCTTCCAAAGCCTTATGGAAAGACTCCTCCAGGGAATAGAAGGGGTGGTGCCCTACTTTGATGACATCTTGATGGCCGCGAAAAATGAGAAACAACTAGAAGCCAGGTTGAGGGAGGGACTGCAGAAGTTCAGAGACTCGGGACTTAAAGTCAAGAAAGGGAAGTGCCAGCTACAGGCCAAAAGGGTCGAATTTCTGGGGTACCTCCTAGACAAACAAGGGATTCACCCCACAGAAAAGAAACTGAGAGCCATAAGGGAAGCACCGCGACCAAAAAACAAAACGGAATTACAGGCTTTCTTGGGACTGTTAAACTTTTACAATGTCTTCCTACCTCAAAAGGCGACCGTGGCGGAACCGCTACATAGCCTGTTAGATAAAACAGCAACCTGGACCTGGGGAGCATGGGAGGAGAGTGCTTTCAACAACACAAAGAACCTTTTAACATCCAACGTGGTACTAATCCAGTACAGCGAGACTCTGCCATTGATGGTAACTTGCGATGCGTCACCATTCGGAATCGGCGCCATCCTCAGCCACCAGCTACCAGACGGAAGGGAAGCACCCATCGCTTTCTCATCAAGGACACTTTCAAAGCCAGAGCGGAACTACAGCCAGCTCGACAAAGATGCCCTAGCAGTCGTCGCCGGCATCAAGAAATTCCACGAATATCTTTACGGTAGGACTTTTACAATCATCATGGATCACAAGCCGCTGCTAGGAATCCTGGCGGGGAACAGGGCCACACCGAACATTCTATCACCAAGAATGACGAGGTGGTCCGAATTCCTAGCAGCATACAATTACCAGTTGATACACCGACCCGGCAAGGACATCCCCCATGCAGACGCCCTAAGCTGGTCACCCTTACCGGACTGGGAAGACGACCCGGCACCCACAACAGAGGTACTCCAAATAGAGACAATATCCAACCCACTCGTGACCGTGCCAGACATTGCCAGAGAAACAAATAAAGACAAATGGCTGGCGCGAGTCTTGAGCTGGGTGGGAAAAGGGTGGCTGGAAGGGGACATAGACGAACTATTCAGACCCTTCCGGAACAGACAAACCGAACTCTTTACCGAAAAGGGCTGCATACTTTGGGGAGACAGAGTGGTAATTCCTGAAAAAATACAGGAAAAGGTTTTGGGAATGTTGCATGAGGGGCACCCGGGGATGGTTAAGATGAAAAGCCTGGCCAGGAGCTACGCATGGTGGCCAGGAATGGATAAACAGATCGAAACCTGGGTTGCCAAATGTAAACAATGCCAAGAGTCCAGATCCAATCCACCTGCCGCCCCAACCCAAGAATGGGAAAAACCAAGAGGTCCGTGGTCCAGAATTCATATAGATTTCGTGGGGCCAACCAAGGGACATATGTACCTTATCACAGTAGATGCTTACTCCAACTGGCTGGAGGTAAGCACTATGAAGTCAACCACGACGGAGGCGGTGATAAGGAAACTGAGCAAACTTTTCGCTACGCACAGCCTGCCAGATATAATAGTGTCAGACAATGGGCCCCAGTTCACCGCACTAGCATTTGAACAATTTCTGGCAGGCCAAGAGATACGCTATGCATTAACCGCACCGGCAAACCTGGCGGTGAACGGGCGGGCGGAACACATGGTCCAATACACCAAGAAAGCTATCCAGAAAATAGAAACAGCCAATATACAGGACAAAATCAATAAAATGCTCCTCATTCAATACATTACATCTAGCGCAACCACAAATAAAAGCCCGGCGGAACTAATGATGGGCTGGAAACTACGCTCTACACTAGACAGAATGCACCCAACATATAACCCGGACAAACCCCCAGGTTCCTCCAGCAAACATAGAACATTCAACATAGGGGACCCAGTATACACCAAAAATCTCACAGGAGAACCACTCTGGGTGCCATCAACAATCACCCAGATAACTGGGCCCCTATCATACCGATTGGAAACTAGCGACAGGAAAAACTGGAAACGGCACATAAACCAACTTAGGTCAAGAATAACCGCCACAACCAGCCAAACACCCGAACAAGAAACTAGAAGGTGGGGGGAATCGGTAAGCAATAGAGAAGGAACCGAAGAAAACCAACTAACGCAAGCAGAACACCCCCCACCTAGAATAAATAAACCAATAAACCAATGCTACTCACCCGTAGATGCAGGACCAATGGAGCACGAAACCCCAGGGTCTTCACCTGAAAGGAGCAACCAAACCAGCTCACCCAGCCAGGAAAAACCCAGCGGAAGCAGAAGCGGCAGCTCAACCAGCCCAGGAGAACCAGGAGGGAGCTACCAAGAAAGGCCCAGCTCAACGTTCCAGGCGGTTCCATCCCAAGGAACCGGAGCGACAGAGGTGGCATCTGAACCGGTCAATGACCACACCAGAACTGAACCGCGCAGGTCAAGGAGGCAGGGAAAAAGCCCTGCCTACCTACGCGACTACATCACTATGCACCG
Organism: Hydrophis major; assembly: GCA_033807585.1. NCBI lineage: Eukaryota > Metazoa > Chordata > Lepidosauria > Squamata > Elapidae > Hydrophis > Hydrophis major. The sequence goes on along the minus strand of CM066328.1, from coordinate 291,274,755 downwards.
CAGGACGAAACCAAGAGGGGAGGGGTGTACAGTATTAGCATACTCAGAAACCCTTGCACCCGATTGGTCCGGACCAGCGGAGACCTGATTGGTCAACAGGTCGGCCGTGATTGGAGCACTAGGAATCTACCGCGATAGGCTGTGCCGATCGCGGGAGGTTCAAAGTGCTGCCATTGGCTGCCGAGCCGCGAGCCAGCCCTATATAAAGGGCTGCCACGGCTCGCATTCTCAGACCCTTTACCTATATCTAATAAAGAGCTGAACTCACATAAATGGTCTCGCGTCTCTGTCGAACCGATCCGCCTCAGATCTAACAAAGACCTCCAAGGTCCTTTCCAACTCTGTTATTCTATGATATTATTCTGAGTTTCCACTGAGTTTCCAGTGCAGAACAATGTCTAATGTTTTTGTTAACAATTAGCTGAATTATATTTGGATTGTATGTTGAGGCAAAAGTAAATTTCACATTTGATATTGTTTCTGCCATAAACATAAAACAATTGTGAGCATCTTTGAAGAGCGCTGTGCCAATGAAAGGATAGTGTTTGGCAATTAGTATTCTTGGGGCTGTTTGCTTTTCTATTTAGGCATTCTTTAATAGAGGTTTTAAGGAATGGTTTTGGTCCATTTCCTAAGTAATTATGATCTTGGGATTCTTGTTGTTTTAATAGCAGGAAGATTCCTGCTTTTTTATGTTTCCCCCCTTCTCTCTCACATTTAGTGAAAAACATTGTCTAGTGATTCAGTAAGTGACTAATACCTATGTCAATATAAGTATCTATACTACTTCTATCAGCTTTGGAGATATCATGAAAAGCAGGCTTAACTAATAACTTTACTATTATATGAAAATGTAGTTGGTAATAAACTTCCTTCCCAAATGATTTGAGGAAGGACAGGCTACCATACTTTCTTCTTACTCTCAATGGCAGTGAACTGGGAGCATGGTGGCTCATGTGATTGAGTGGCTGGCTTGAAAAGCAGCAGGCTTGTGTTTGAGGGCTGACTGCTGCCATGGGGTGGGGTGAGCTCCCATGCTTTGCTCCATTCCTGAAGGGAATATGAAAGGACCCTGGGCAATGATGATGTCGTTGTCTAATCCTTTCCACCTGGAGGCACCTTGGTGCCTCCGACACGAATGTGATGCGAGGCAGTGAAGTAAAGTATGAACAGCTGGAACTACATCTGTTACATCAGCAACTACATAAGTGTCGGTTTTTATAGTTTATCACGGTTTTCTGGAAATTATTTCTTAAAAGCAGAGCAAAACGATTATCACACCATTGTGTGTTTGGTGGCATCAGAAACAGCCAGAATCATCATCATAATCAGCAGCATTTTCAAGAAGTTACAACGTACAGCATCCTAGCCCTATGTTTTTGAATTGTTTAACAGTTGCATCCTTCAATTTAGTTAACATTTTTGTTCCTGCTGTAAAATAGGGTCTTTCCACAAGTGGTATTCAGCCAGTTTGGACCAGTTCTGGCATACTGGTCATGAAAATTTTGACCAGTTTGGAGAACCAGCAAATGCCACCTCTGACTGACCTTGCCCACCTGACCCTGCCCTTTCCTGTCCTATATTCCATTGATTTTTAGCTCAGCTGATTTGCACAGTGGATTGCCGTGCCTCAGCTGAGCTAAAAAACAGCTCACCTCACCGAGGGAGATTTTTGAGTTCTGTGCACGCACACGAAGTGATCTTTGGGTTCTGCACATGTGCGTGAAGCGATCTGAGTCATGCACATGTGTGCAAAGTGATCTTTCTGCACACGCGTGTGAAGCAATCTGTGAGTGCTGCACATGGGCAGGAAGTGATCTTAGAGTGCAGAGAGTGCGCAGAACTGATAGTGTGCAATTTGGAATCCCACCATTGGGTCTTCCCGCAATAAGATGTTGACCTAAAGCTGCTACCAGATTTAATTTTATTGCTGCAAACTTTTTGACACATTTATCTATATTTTTGTGGAGCAGTAATTTTGGGGGGGAAACTGTAATACCCAGGAATTCTAGGTTAAGCTGCTCGATTTCTACTTAGATACAGGAATAATTCTATCTTCTACTTTAATTAGGAGTTTAGATGGAACCTGTGGAATCCTTTCGGAGTTCACATCTGTTCAGAGCACAGACACTGACTTCTTGAACTATCAGAATTCTCTGTTCCTTGAAGCTGAGATATGTACTGTTTCAAAGCGATTGCCAAATTAGTTGATTTAGTCTGAAATTACAAAATCAGAATTTATGTGGGTGATCTGCTGTTCATCTGACTTGGCATAAACACCAGTGGCAGGGATGTTATCTAGGCATCCTACCACCTGGAGTGCTGAGTGGGAGGGATCCCTCTCCTGTTATGGCAAGTCGTCTCTCAATGAATCATTCATATCAGCCTGTGGACTTAGCTACAATCTCATTGTGAATGTAAGAAACTTGTTTGTTAAAAGAACTATTATTTCTTAACATGGCAAAACAAAAAGCACACAGCAGCTGCTGCAGTAAATAATCCTTTATCAGGCCAATTAAAATTTCCACACAAGCTAATAAGTATTCATTTTGTCATTTATAGAACAGAAAAAAAGCCTGGTGATCTTGGTGAAATAATTTCTGAGGTGGTTTTCCCCTCCGTTTTTTAAAGTATTGAATTTTATTGGAGATCTTCTCAAGCACAGCAGTCAATCAAATCTTATTCAGCTATTATTCCAGGTGAAAGCTTATTGTGATATTTCCATGCTGCGCACGGTTGACTTTGACACTAAAAGTAAGTGAGTATTATGTTTCTTACTTGGCAACTTTTATTCCTTCCATCAAATACAAGTAATAGGTCTAAATCTGATGAGAATTTGTTTAGTTATTTTGTTTTGCTAAGGACCTCCCTCCAAAGTTATTGCATTCTCACTAATTGTAGAATAAAGTGCCTCTTTGGTTACATCCCTCCAACACCTTGTAAATTAGGATTACAGCAGTTGGAGTAATTAAATCATGAGCCATGAGCCACACTCCCCAAACTAAAAAAGATTTATTTGAAGTTAACATTCTATGTCTGGCATTAACCTGGGCATACCCAACTCTGAGATACATAATTTCCTGTCACCCTTGATCCTGGTTTTCCCCTCTGGGTGTATTATCCAACGAAAAACATCCATAGCCAAGAGTCATCAATCATGCTCTCCAATTAGATTTTTTGCAGCAGAAGCTTCAGTCATCTCATCAGTCTCTGAAGAAAATATGAATGAAATGTACTTTCAATTCCACACTGCTGCCTGCTCTTTGAAACTCCTCCCTTCTTTCTGTTGTCAACTCTAAAATGTGTATACAAAATGTTTTATGAGTTGACAGTAAGATTGTTATGGGGTCAAATGCCAGTGATATAAGATCATAAGATAGAACTTCTGCATTGAAGACAGGACGAGGAGCAATGGGTGGAAGCTCATCAATGGAAGATTCAATTTGGAACTAAGAAGAATGTCATGACAGTAAGAATAATTAGCAATGGGACAGTTTGTCTCCCACAGTTGTGGGTGTTCCATTGCTGGAAGTTTTCAAGAAAAGATTGGACAACCATTTGTCCAGGTTGGTATAAGGACTCCTGCCTTACACAGGTAGTTGAACTGAAAAACCTCCAAGGTCCCTACTAGCCATAGGATTCTATAAAACAGCAAAATCAATAGTCTGCTTTATGTCCATCTGTCCCTCCCTTCTCATATGTTTATAGACAACTCCAGTCAGTTGGCTCTAAGTAGTTTACAGCTCCTCAAAATGTGGTGCTAAATAGCAATAGTAGACTTATATAGAACTTCACTGTGCTTTACAGTCCTCTCTAAGTGGCTTACATATTCAGCATATTGCATATCCAACCATCTGGGTCCTCATTTTACCGACCTCGGAAGGATGGAAGGCTGAGTCAACCTTGAGTCGGTAAGATTTGAACTGCCAAACTGCTGGCAATTGGCAGTCAGCAGAAGTAGCCTGCAGCAGTACTGGATTCTAACTGTTGCACCACTGCGACATATATAACCAACACATACAAGATAAATGAAGAACAAAACCTTGCATTATGATCACATTGTTGGAAGTAAAATCTGGTCCTGTTCTTATTCCAAGCCGGGAGAAAGATGCAGGAGAAATGGATTGAAGGCAGGCTGCAGTTGGAAAGGAGGTCTCCATTTATTTGGTAGCAACAGTGACAGCAATATATTTCTGGGATGGCTGACAAATTGAGGTTGAGGGTTGATGGGCTTTTATACAATTTTGGGGGCTTTGCAATTGAGATGCCTATTCCTGTGCAAGAATATGTCCTTTAATATTTTAATGGCTATTGTCAAATACCTATAGGGTCATGTCGGAATCATAACTAGCTCTATAGGTAAAGGGGGAAATGCAAATCCTGTGTTTTGTTTGTCTGAGCTAATCTTGTCACTTTTGGCTCCTTGCCTATTGTGCTGCTTATTTGGAGCTGCTGGCTGCCCTTTGTTTATGAATGGAGTGGCTTGGCTTTATGAACAGATACAAAACATCCAGTCCTAAAGCCTAGCCTCTTCAGGCTTCTGCTGAGGCTGCTTTCCTATATCAGAAAGACTGGGGATGCTTTCTGCCTTTGTGAAGGAGATTTTTCTCTGCTTCTCTCTTCTGCCTCTTTTACTATTCTGTAGAATATTTTATTCGTGTGTGTGTGTGTGTGTGTGTGTGTGTTGGGGGGGGGGCTTCCCACAACTTAAAACGGGAAGTCCTATTCGGAACAATTTCAGAAATTATTGAAAGATTTAATCATAACAACCTAACCTCCAAACTTGGTGAAACAACCAGGTTTTCACTTAATTTTTTATTGTTGGAAGAACTATCCTTCTGGATTCGGTTCCAAGTGGGGAAAAAGACACTGGAAACATGGAGGCTGTTTGGAAAGATGGTTTAATGGTGGACACAACCACATGGCTTGGAGTTCCAAAGTGAAAAGGACAATCACATGCTTCAAGATGTTGGGTGAAGGAAAAAAATAAAAAAAAGACTGAGGTGCTGAGAGTGCCTGGGTTTTATGCCCTCTGTTGCAATTTGAATTTGAGCTTGTATTCTGATTGGTTGTCAGACTCCCATGGGGCCATGCAAGGGCAACTCTGTAGGCTGTCCTGAGTCCCAGGCTTGGTTGAGCCTTGCTGGATGATGATGTAATGAAAGGGCTTTGGGCAATTCCTATTATGGCTCTACCTGAAGGAGTAGATTTTTTAAAATGTAAAATAGACTGGCCCAGGCCAGAGTAATGGCCCATTAGCAAAGGTGTGTGTGTGTGTGTGTGTGTGTGTGTGTGTGGAGTTTCTGCTACTCTGAATTTCTACTTTCCTTTTTAGGGAAAATATTCTGCCTTTTTAGTATATCTTAAAATATTTCATTTTCCTAGCAGACAGGTGGGTTTTAGCTGCCAACACTATCAGCCAGGAAATAGGTGGCCATTTGAATAGCAAAGAGATCCTTTGCCAAAGGAGGGGTATGGCTTTTGAAAAATTATGTTTAGTGTTAAGTCCTGGGCATGGGCGTAAGAATGGAGACGAGACATCGGTCTGTGACTTCAACTCTTTATTTTTAAAGAAAGAATGGAGCAAGAAACCTGGGCAGCAGTAGCTCTTTTATAGAGCTTGCTGCCGTCAAACAACCAATGAACTGAGTCTATAGCTTTCACAAGCGTCCAATCAGGGGTTTCTGTTAACAGCCAATCAGACTGGCCAAACCTGACCAATCACGACTCGCTATTCACGGGCCAATGAGAATTGCAGGATTACAAGCCTGTTGTAAGACGAAGCTGTTTTGGTTGTATTGCTGCGATGGTTTAATCCATAACATTTATGAACCTTGAAAATATCATGGAAGTAGAAGTGTTTAGCAATCCAGAGGGCAATAAATGCAAAATGTGATGAAACTCCATGTTAAAAAGAGATATGGCTTCAACTGCACAGTTGTTATTTGCCAGTCAATCTTCACATAGCTGGCGAACCAAAGAAGCATGAACCATATCTCCCGCTTGGGCAGGGGATTGGACGAGATGACCTATAAGATCCCTTCCAACTCTGATTATCTGTTATATAGATTTCAGAAAGGAATCTTTAACACTACTCTAGGAGAAACACAATCTTTAAAACTGTAAAAATAAATTCCTAATTGTGTGGGGTTTTGTATGTGTATGCCAGTGTGCCTGTGGTCTTCAAATTACTTTTAACTCCTGACAACTGTCTGTACAAGCCTTGGAGTTTTCCTGGCCATATTTTCAAAACTGATTTGCCTTTGTCTTCTTCCTAAGGCTAAGAGAATGACTGGCACAAGGCCACCCAGATGGCTTTGTACGTGGTGCTAGAACTCCTGATCTTCCAGTTTCTTTAATTATTGCACTAAACTAGCTCTTTAAGTAGGCTTAAAGGGAGCTAATATGATTCGACTCTATTTGAAATGCTCGTTACCCATCTGGGCTGGGTTGCCTGTTCTCACCTCTACTTTCTTCCTAATTTCTCACCTTGCCATCTTGACATTTTTAAAAAACCCATTCCCTTCTTTTCTATTGTCTGTAATCTGTATGAATGCAGTTGTTACTGGCTTTTTTTATGAAGTACTTTATATTTTGTTTTGAGTAGAGGTATTGGTGCAAAATAAAAAAATACCCTCCCCCCCAAAAAAAGTACTGTGATACCTAGAAGGAAGTTCTACAAATCTATTCTTTTTTCAGGAGTAGATCTGAAGGTGGCAGAAGGTCAGGGATGTTTAATAGGAAGTGGATCCTGATGGTAGTGACTGGTAGTTATTTTATTTGCAAAGTCTCTTTAAGAGGATAAAGTTTGGTTCTATCAAATGCCTTTGATCAAACCGAGAGCCTGAAGCTAGGAGAAAACAAAACCAAACCTGAAAGGAACATTTGTGCCTTAGGACAACCTGCTACAGAAACAATACTTATGCAAGGCAGTCAGGATGAAAGGAGAGAAAACAGTTACACTCAGAAAGAAGGAAAAGGTTGATATCAGCATATTCAAATGATGTAGTAAAGACAAGTCTATGGATGAATGCAAGGGAAGAGAATAAACTATTGTTATGTCATGCAGGAGATCACAAATATGGATGTAGAGTTTTGTAGTCCAAAATGAGCTTGCTTAGGTGCCTGAAAGATTAAATTCTCATAGCCCAGAGCAATGTTTTCCAAAATTGGATGCAAGGCTGCAGGCATTTCTGGCTCCTCTGAATGCTTTCTCCCTTTTTCTTTAAGGCTATTTGTGCAGCCTTTCAGTCTTTCATTGCCATCCACTTGGCTCCCATTGTTCACAGTTGCTTGCCTTCTTGCTTCCTGGTCGAAGCTGAGATCACTGGCCAGGCTTTGCAGCCGATCCCATCTTAGTAGCTGCATCTGTGCTTCCTCCCACACACTCTTTTTTTCCTTTCCCATCAGGCTGCTGCCTTCATTTAGTCCAAAAACAAACGGGGAAACAACAGGGAAATGTGCTATGCTGAGTGATGTAGTTCCCTGCCTACATTCTCACAGCTCTATTTTGAAAGCAGTCGTGACTGTCAGTGGTCAGAGGTTCATTTTTGGATTGTACAAGTGGGAATGTATTTTGCCCTTGCAGGCTTTTTTTTCCCCCCTCAATAATTAACAAAAGGAGAATGTCCATTTTACTAAAATAAGGTCCCCAAATGTAACTATTTCCTGCTTCTATATCCACCATCTTATTTCCTAATTCCCCAGTCTTATTCCCATTAATCTATGTGTTTCTTTCCAGACTGGTCTCCCTTAGGGGTGTGTATATTGAGTGTCATAGGTGTCTTTCCTTTTCTAGGCCCATTCTGAGGCACATATACAGATCAGAGGTGGTATTCAGCCAGTTCTGACAGGTTCTGGAGAACCTGTAGTGGAAAATTTGAGTAGTTTGGAGAACCGGTAAACACCACTTCTGGTTGGCCCTGTCCCCATCTGTTCCTGCCTCCCAGGTCCCAGCTGATCGGAGTCCCAACTGATGGGCTGGGTCTTCTTTTGTTGCCCTGTGCAGGAGAACAGAGCTGGAAAGCAGGTTTGTGAGGTAGAGAGGGAATGGGGATTTTACAGTATCCTTCCCCTGCCACACCCACCAAGCCACGCCCACCAAACCAACCCATGCCCACCAAGCTATGCCATGTCCACCAAGTCACGCCCACAGAACTGGTAGTAAAAAAAAAAATGGAATACCACGACTGATACAGATGCTTATAACTCAGTAATCTCACAGCCTCTGCCAAAATTAAGGAGTAGTTTCTTTAAGCATTGCTTGCCCTCACTCCAGCCCTTTTGTAATTTCTGCTTTCAATCCCTTTCCCCGTACAGTTTCGTACTCCACTGTCTGTCTCCTGTTGCTCCACTTTTCCCTTTGTGGGCTGTTGTTTGCTAAAGGCTTTGCATGATAGCTCCAGCCCTCTGTCAGATTGTGCATTTTGCCTTGTTTTGTTTGTTGTCCTAGGCTGCTGTTTCTGCTTGGTCTCTGAGGCTCCAGCTATTCGGTGTTTTTTTTTTTTTTTTCCAGGTAGTCTTCTTCAGTTGTGAGTCATCTTTTTTGCTTCTGTTGTAATGGTTTGTGAGAATGACCTTCTTAAACGGGAGGAGGAGAAAGGATTACAGCCAGGAGAATCAGACAGGAGATATTTCAGTCAACAAAAAAAATGAGGGTATGGAATGTGCCTCAGAAGGGACCCTCCCAAGTTATCTAGGAAGTGAAGGTAGAGACTTGCAAGTTTTTCTTACTGTAACCTTATAATAAAGGTAATGTTGCTGTAGTACAGGTATTCCTTGAGTTACAACCACACTTGAGCCCAGACATTTGTTCAGTAAATCTTGCTCCATTTTACGAACTTCCTTGCCACGTTTGTTTAGTGAATCACTGCAGTGGTTAAATTAGTAACATGGTTGCTAAGCAAATCCAGTTTTCCCATGGACTTTGCTTGTCAGAAGCTCGTAAAAGGTGATCCCATGACCCCGGGACACTGCAACCGACATAACTATGAATCAGTTGCCAAGTGTCTGAATTTTGATCCCCTGACCATGGGGATGCTGCAGTGGTCGTAAGTGTGAAAAACAGTCATAGGTCACATTTTTCAGCACCGTTGTAAGTTTGAATGGTCACTAAATGAACTGTTGCAAGTCGAGGACTACCTGTACCCTTGATTTTGGTTTCTTAGCTGGGTATCCGGAAGGGTTGACTCTTATGACAAAAAATGTAGTCAGAAACACACATCTGAACCAGGTAAGGAGCAACCCTCACCTGATCTTTTTATTTTTTATTTATTTTTATTTGTCAAGCAATTATAAGATAACAGGTATAAGTATGAACATAGTTATGAATACATGAAATAGATAAATATAAGAAAAATTAAAAAAAGAAACAATAGAACAGGAACAGTAGGCATGTTGTTGCGCTTATGCACGCCCCCTACAGGCCTCTTAGGAAGGGGGTGAGGTCAATAGTAGACAGTCTAAGGTTAAAGTTTTTGAGGTTTGGGGAAGAAACCACAGAGTCAGGTAGAGTATTCCAGATATTGACCACCCTGTTCCTGAAGTTGTATTTCCTGCAATCAAGTTTAGTGCAATTAACCTTCAGTTTGTATCTATTGTTTGCTCTTGTGTTGTTATGGTTGAAGCTGAAGTATTCATTGACAGGTAGGACATTGCAATGTATGATTTTATACACTATACTTAGATCAGACCGAAGGCGGGGTAGTTCTAGGTTGTCTAGGTCTAGAATTTCAAGTCTGGTGGCATAAGGTATTCTACAACGAATAGAGGAGTGGAGAACTCTTCTTGTGAAATATTTCTGGACTTTCATAACTGTGTTAATATCAGATATGTAATGCAGGTTCCAGACTGATGAGCTGTATTCAAGTATTGGTCTAGCAAATGTTTTGTATGCTCTAGTTAATAGTGTGATATTACCAGAGAAAAAGCTATGCAGGATTAGGTTAACAACTCTTAACGCCTTTTTGGCTATGTAGTTACAGTGGGCTCTAGCACTTAGATCATTAGAGATGAGTATTCCAAGATCCTTGACAGAGTTTGGATCCTCAACAAGGTCTTGACTATTCAGCCTATATCTTGCTTCCCTTGGGGGCTCTTCTACTTCACTGATTGTGAAGCAGTAAAAACCTTGAGATTCTAGAACAGGGCTGTCAAACTCCCGGCCTGTGGGCTGGAGGTGTCACATGCTGGCCACACCCACACCTAGTTTAGTGAAGGGAAAAAAAGTCCCCATACGTCTTGTGATGCCTCTATGATGCTGTGAATTTGACACCCCTGTTTCTAGAATCTATTTGGACTAGGAAGGACTTGCACTATCCAGAAGCTTTACATCCCCTTCTAATAAAAATAAAAGGCGGGGAGAGGAGAGGAAGCATTGATTTTCCCCACAAGTTTGCAGCCATGTTTTCAAAGCATGCATTGAGAGGCAGACTTTTCCACGCAATTTTCCTTCTGCAAGATCTCAGCAAAAGCTAGAAGCTGAGTGCTTAGATTTGAATGGGCATTTTCCTCCTTGACTTGGACTTATTCCAAGGATTCCACCGGTACAACAACTGGCTCAGTGATCGCACGCTTTGCACAAGCTCCGCACATGCGCTCTGCATTTAGAAAAGCTCTAATACTTACCTTCTACAGTAGTCCCTGTGAATAAAACAGCTGAGGTACGGCAAACTGCTCTGCTGCACAAATCAGCTGTGCTCTAGTCTAAACAAAGGGAATAAAGGTCAGGAAAGAACAGGGGTGGGTGAATGGGCCCACATGCTCATCGCAGTGAACTGGTTCACTGCCAGCTGGTCTTCAGAGCAAGGGGTTCACCCGAACTGGTCCGAACTGATAGAATCTCACCCCTGGTCCACAGGATAATTTGACAATTTGATGATTTGATACGAAGTAGTCCCCACTAGCCAGTGTAGGATTAGTCCATCTGGAGTGGATGGAGGAACAAAGAAGCAGAGGATTGCAAGGCTCTACAATTCCCATCTATTGCCATTGAAAGACACTTTCACAATGGTGTGGTTGTATGCTAGTTCATTGACTTCTCTAAATTAAAACTTTTATCTTAGATTGAAAAAAAGAGGGAGCAAAACTGTCCTGTAACTTTTCAGAATAGTTTGTACCGTACAGCTTCATCTGAAAGTCACCGCGCTGCACCAAAATAGTCATTTATGACTATTTTGGTGCAGCGCAGTGACTTTCAGATGAAGCTGTACGGTACAACAGAAATTCCTGATTCAAACCTTCAAAGTGGTTCAGGCTATCTTAAAGGTTAAAATATTTCGGGTAGCATAAATTTTCAATCTACTTCACCAGAGATCTATAATTTTTATTGGAATATATACTGTATATGTATGTGTGGTACCCAGAAGCCCACACATTCACAGAGAAATACAGATACTGTATGTACAGCCCTTATTGGAGGAGTGAGACAATAGGAAAAGGAAAGGTCAGACAGAAGTGGAATTTATGAGGTGCATCCAGTTAAAATCACCTATAACATTTGGTCATTAACACAACACTTGTTCAATGTGACCCAAACATTTCTTTCCAAAAGAGCTGATTGGCACTCAGAGGATGATAAGAAAACTTAGAGACAGAGTGCTAAATTTCCTAGTGGATTCTCGGTTCAGTTTTTCTGCAGTATAATCAGTCTTAATAATCCCTTTTATGGATGGAGGGCTGTGGTAAGATCAGTGGCAAAATATCCTGTGGAGTTAAAATGTTCCCCCATTAATTTTGGAAATAGTTATTTGTTGGGTGCCACATGTACAGATAAGCGATGGTTTCATTAATCACTTTTGTGTGCGTAAGGAAAAGCCCAAAGTAAATTGTAAGGGGGCATTGCTGATTGATGATGCCATGCATCACACTGGAAGCCAGTGTCTAATCCCTTTGATCTGTGACATTATTAGAATTGGTTACTGTGTGAAATAGTATTGGCATTTGGGTCTGCCAGAGAAGGACATGTTTATGCTTGCTTTCAAGAGCTGTCCAACTTTTGACAATTATATAATCCATTACAATTGAACATTACAGTTCTGCAATCATAGAGCCTGACCCACAGCTGATCATGGCTTATGTATAACAGAATGTTCGGGGACCTTTGGGAATGTATGTATGTATGTATGTATGTATGTATGTATGCATGCATGCATGCATGTATTGTTGGAAGAAATATCCATCTGGTTCAGTTCCAAGCTGGGAGAAAGGCACTGGAGATAAAATGGAGGCTGGTTGGAAAGAGGGTCCATTTATTGATGAAGTAGAACCACCAAGCACATGTGATTCTGGGCAGCTGACCACATGGAGTTGAGAGAGAGGGGTTTTTATACCTTCTCTTGGGCTTTGAACTTGAGCTTCCTGTTCTTGTGCAAGAATATGTATTCTATTGGCTGTTGTAGGGGTCTGTCGGTCTGAGCTAAATTTGGTTGAAGCAATGTCCTTAGGAGATTGTGCAATGTGGTGAGCTCTGCTGCTAGATGATAGTGGGCTAATCTTTTCTTCAGACCAGGGAGTAATGGATTACTAAATCTGCATTTCTAAAAGCTGGCCTCAGTTTAGTCTCTACTTGGGGGCAGGGAACTGGAATTGAGTTTCTCTCTCCCTTAGGATTTTTATTTCTCTTTTAGGGGAAATATTTATCCTGCCTTTTTAATATTTCCCAAAATATTTCATTCTTCTTGGGTGGGGGTGGGGGTAGCTTCTCACAGTATCTATGTATGTCAGGGTATGTATGTCTTTTCCTAAAATATATAATTTTGCCCATTCTCTACTACAACTTGTTTTCTTTCTTCCTGGCTAAACTTCTGCATTCTAAAATATGACTGTGATTTTTTCCCCCTTCTTTTTTCTGTCCCTTATGAATAAGGGTTTTTTGTTCATTTTGTTTCATCCTTTGTGGAATCTGTGAACAACGCTGTTGGGTCGCCTTTAGAATCTATGATAATAGTTTTGTTCATCTCAATAAAGTACAGATTTGGCCTTTTAGAGGATAATGCTGAGGCCACACACTGGCTACACACTCATCTTCTTGTGGCCATGTGGTGTTTCCCCCCACTCCTGCCCATGAGTTTGAAAAGCAACTGATTAAAGCTTTCACAGTGTGATGGCTGATTGTTGGTTAAAAAAAGTACTTTCTGCATTTTTTTTTCCGGCACAGCCCTGCTATCTTTGATTTCTAAACGGCATTGCCTGTAAGAGAACTAGATGGCAGACACAGTACTGTGTTTCTCTCTCTCTCTCTCTCTTTTACAGAAGTTAGACTGTGTTCCCTTTCTAAAGCTGATTCTATACTATAATTAGAGGGAGGAGGAGGGGTGGGCATATTGAATGCCGCAACGTTTCCTTTCCTCCTTTGAAATGGGTTACAGTTTCTCAAGGGGTGTGAAAGAACTCTTAAGCCAAGAGCTCACTTCTGAAATCACCAGGAAAAGTTCACTGTGACCTTAGCAAGTCCTTGGTTTCAACCAAATTGTGGAGGCTTCCTTGCTCACGTCGAGTCCCTTTTATGTGTACTTAAAAAGAAGAAGAAGAAGAAAATTGGTGCTTTCTGCACCCAGAATGAATTAGACTAAGCTGACTAAGGCAAAAAAGCATGTACTTCTCCTTGGAGAAACAGTTAAGTTAATGTCCAGTACTGTTATTTTCAATCCTTTCTGGCTAATGTAAGGTCTTTCCTAGGTTTTTTGCCTTAAATATATATCACATGTGTTTTAGGCTCCCAAATGATATTTGACAGGTGTAATTAATAGGCTGGGGGAAAAAAACTTTTGCACAATGGCACGGAAGCACAGAGAGGAACCTGCCCCACTGTATATCGAGGGGGGCTGTGTGGAGAGGGTTTCCTCTTTTAAATTCTTGGGAGTGCTTGTTTAGTCAAGACCTCACCTGGAAAAACAACACGTCCCTGGTGGTTAGGAAGGCTCAACAGTGACTTCATTTCCTTAGAGCCCTGCGGAAAAATCAGGTGGACCAATGGCTGATGATCTCTTTCTATCAGTCTATGATAGACAGTATCCTTACCTACTTTATAACAGTATGGTACACTGGTTCAACAGCTGCGGACAGGAAGGCACTACAGAGAGTGATTAATTTGGCACAAGAAACTATTGGTTGCCCCCTAAAACACTACTGGATGACATTGCCAGGTCTCCTGGTTTCAGCAGAGTAAAAAAGATACTTAGGGACAATTCACATCCTGGTCAGTGTCTTTGCTCACTTTTACCATCAGGCAGAAGACACAGAAGCATAGCCAGCCAGACAAACAGGTTTAAAAACAGCTTTTATCCATGGGCTGTCAGACTCCTAAATACAACTACAATCACTCCATGCATACATGGAAAGATATGACTGGTTTCTCCCTAGTTACGACCACTTTCTACATTATTCATGCTGTATTGTACTTTTGTTATGGATAGTACTAACAGAAGCAAAAATCAATTTTGTTGTATATTTATATACAATGACAATAAAGATGATGATGATGATTAATTTTCCTTGGTTTTTAAGAAGAGAATGTATCAACCAGCCCATCTCGTCACGGGGGTTTTAGGCAGTGTTGAATTAGATCCAGTCCCCTTACAGGAGAATTGTCAAGTCAGAGATCTTATTGACCCTTCCATTATTGCTAATGCTGAAATGAACACAATGCACAGAACCCTTCTCCTTTGATCAGCCTAGTCCAGCTGGACATCTCAGCGGCACAAAACATGTGCAGATGTGCTTGATCAGAAACTGGTCTTCTAACCATGGTGTGATTTAGCCTGAACTTTCTGAATGGAGCTAAATTAAAACCAGGGCTTATTTTCTTTCTGCAAAACATGACTATTTGGCTTGACCCAAAAGCTTTTTCTCAAACAACTTTTGGTTTTGTTTTTTAAAAGAATTATCATTTGTAATACCTGATCCTACATAAATTCAGCACTCTTCCTCTTGTACTAGCATATCCAAAAGTAACATGAGAAATGGAAAAAAAGTTCACATCTGCCTATTAGATCCCACCGAATTTTCACTGCTGTAAGTTTTGTGGGCTACATTGAACCACAGTTTAAGTAATACAAAGAGAGGGACTTCGAAGTAGAATCAGCAGTTTAACCTGCAACTTCAACAGTGCTTTTGCAGACATGTGACAAATGCTCTTGCCAGCATTTGGAAGACTAAAAACTGTTGTCTAGTCTGTGTGGTTCATGTGAATATACATATACACACAGTTATAAAACTAACAGCTTCCATTAGACCATTCATTACATGAACTTTAGAAAGGAAGGAGGGAAAAACACATGTATGCATGTTTTGTGCTTTTGGGATACATACACATTATAAGACTTCTAGGGACTGTTTATAAGTGATAATAAATAATTGTTTTGATTCTAATTGAATTTATTAAAAAGTGTCAATAATATTAAATAGCATATGAACCAGGGAGTGGAGCTATTATTAATTTGAATTATGGTCTGTAGCTAGATGGCCATTTTATTCTCTTGGATTTCAATCAATACACATTTTCTGATTTCTGCTATCTATTGCAATGTTCTCCTAGTTGTGAAACTCGGTCTTTTTTCTTCTTCTAGTAGAAATGGCAAAGGTGTTTCCAAGAATATAAAATTAAAATGCACATGAGGGTGGGAGAGTTAGTGGAGAAAAGTGATGTCATGGGGAAACAACCTGAGCCAAACAATAATGTTCTAGCTAAGAAAATGTCTTAATCATTTCAACTTGCATCATTCTAATATTCACTGAGCTAAGTAAGTCAGGCTTTATAGTTTAGACAACCTATGATTATTGGATATTGGTGGACATGCAGTTTGAAACAACTGACCAGTATGTACTTGGCATAGACCGGCATTGAGTGATGCACATTTGGGCCTGAGGCACAGGATCTCTCTCTCTCTCTCTATGCACCATCCTTCCCAGGCAATAACCGTGTGGTACATGTGTATGATTTCAACATAAGCAACTCAAAAACCCTGTTCTAGTAATCCAAATGCTTCCAAAACTCTTGTTAAACTCTATTTCAATATTTTGGCATTATAGCTTTTTTTTTTTTTCCTTTGGGACATTTGTCTTAAAACACCACTGAATCTATCTCTCCCCATTGTTCTTTCTTTCCTGTATTTTCTTAGTTATATACGGTTTGAGGTTCATAGCTCACAATTTCTGTCTGCTCTGGGACTGACTTGTCTTTCATTTTGAATTTATTCAACACAAAGTCGTGGCTTTCCTTATACTTCTAGCTCCTTCTACTGTCCTCCATTCTATGGCTTCCCAACATTCTTAGGTTGCCATGTTGTAGTTTGTTTCTGACACCATTTCTCCAGAATTGCCCATAAGTAACTACTTCTTTGATTTAGTATAGGCTTATACTTGTGTCATCGGTGACGGTGTCTAGCCGCATTGTAATTTTAATATCTTTACATATTATCTGATTAAAGGTAATTACTCCCTCTTCAGCCCATGATTTATTTGACACCCCCCCCCCCCCATTTTCAAATAAGTACAATACCAAATCATTAGATTCCCGTGAGGTCTAAACTTTACTGAAAGATCTGATGTCCCTCTGATTGTGAAGTAACCGATACCAGTTCATTTCTGTTTGATTCTGAGAATATCAATCTTCATTCTGGACACTTCTACTCTGAGAACATAACATTTGTTTTAGTGTTTGGTTCTGAGATATCATATACCAGTGATGTGTGTGTGTACGTGTGTGTGTGTGTTTGTAGCACTGAAATTCTGGATACCTCAGTAACTGGACTTTCTTTCAAGTTTAATTCAGCCACATTATTTATTTCCCATGGTTTTTTTTTGTTCTTCCACAATACCTTATTTGATACCTTCCAGCCTGGTGATTCATCATCCAGTGTCATGTTGTCAACTATTGTTTGGTTGTGAATGCCCATCTGGTTTTCTTGGCAGAATATTAGAGTGAGCTGCCATTTCCTTCTCCAGTAAATCTAGTTAGTCTGACCACTCAACTATAATCTGACCATCATGGGCAAATCTTTTGGGGTTGGACACTCAATGTTTTAAAGCACCTTGTCACTGAGATGCTGAAGCTTCTTCACCATTTAAAGACAAGGACCAAAAAGGTTGCTTTAGCTTAAACTCAAATCTCTGTCTGACTTAGGCTTTCATTTGGATAAAGAAGTTACATGTTAGCTTGGAAATAACTATTATTGTGAGCCATTTATGTTCTGACAAGTCTGAAATTCACAAGATGTAATAAAAGAAATGAGTAGATGTGATCAATGCTATAAATGTAATTTTTTGTGTGGATAGGTGACATCTGCTCAGAAAAAAAAAGATTTAGATCACAAAAATGATAGAAAACATGTTGGAGGCTGAAAGGAATGATAAGGAAGAACCTCAATGAAAATGTATCATGGCAATGCACCTGGCTTTTGGTATTATGATAAAGTGGCCTTCCAAAAAGTACATGAACCTAAGGCAAAGGAATGGGAACAAGCTTTTAACTTTTAACTTTTAAATATAATTAAAAAACAAATTGGTGCAACTTTTATGGAGCCTTGGAGCTATACTCAAGGCTTATGGCCATGTACAATATTCATGTCTTTGTGTATCTCTGATCTACAGAGTATGGTGGTAGAAGAATAAGCAATTATGAATTGCAGCCTCCCCCAGATCATTTTCTAATTACAGCATAAGGGTAAGAAAAGTAGGCAGAATCATGGAATTTCATTTTGGGTCTGCTTGTGCTGTAGGCACAAAGGTCAGTGAAAGTGAATGATTTTTTTAAAAAAGCATGGAACTCAGCACTTGGACATATTTTTCTAGAAGGCCTATTGTAATTGTGCAGTCCAGCTGTGCTCAAAAGGACAATCCTGGTGTTTGAAGATGTTTAGAAGATTTAGGGATTAAATGGAAAAGGCATCAGTGGAACATTTTTTTCCTTTTGGTTAGTCTGTTACTTTAAAATTTTGCCTAAACTGATTTGAGAGAGAGAGGAGAAAGAAATGTGGAAATCTGTTTTTTGGGACCTTTAACATTAATACATTCTACATAATTCTGTATTTTTTTCCCCTGACCACAGGAATAAAGCTTCTGCATTTATATTGAAAGGGAGACAATATCCTTACTTTGAATACCAACCTGAGATTCAAATGAGGCAATGTTTTTCATTTATATTTTAAATTGGCGATCTTCTTGTACTGAAATTGATGGTGAAAGGTGACACTGTTACAAGGAAAAAATATGGGTAAATCAGTGGTTCCCAACCTTTTTTTCACCCTGCACCCCTAAAGAAATTTCACTCGAACCTCGCACCCCCTGAAATTTAGACTTTAGGAACTGCTGAATGCGTTAAATATATGGTAGGATTGAATCTTTTCAGCTATGTATGTGACGGCCACTAAATAACGATACTTAACTCTAAAATGAAAACAAAGTTAATCCATTGCATAATAAATAAAAATGCCAACATATAGCCAATATCCTATTATTTACCTGGACTTTTCTTGCACCCCCTGGAATATTGTCTCACACCCCAGGTTGGGAACCTCTGGGGTAAATGATAAAAGGATGAAGTTTATCCTTTATGTATGTAGGTATATAGTAGTATTTTTCAACTGTGTTTTATTTTATGGCTTCCCTGGGATAAATCAAACAGTAATCAAGTTGAGACATTAAGTATGGCGCTGGAGAGATGGTTAGATTTTTAATTATGTAACTTCAAGTGCAGATTTGCCACTTCATCCAATTTACATCAATAAACTATAGCATGCAGAAAGGAGAGGTGTAGTCTCCTTCTGTTCCATACTAGCAGGCTTGTAGGCCTGCATTCCTATTGGTCTGGAAAAGCCGGGCTGTGATTGGACAAAATAAGCAATCCTGATTGGTCCGTATACGGGCTGCCACGATTGGGTAAAACCAAGCGCAGCAAGCTCAAACGCATGTCATAGGCTGCCTAGCCGCAGCCAGCTCTATAAAAAGAGCTGCCGCGGCTAGGCTTCTAGTCTCAGTATCTGATTTCCTAATAAAGAGCTGTTGTCACTACTTCGAGTCTCGTCTCTCCTTGTTACCCACCATCCAGATATAACACTGGCGATGAGGATGGGATACTGAGATGACAGAGCTGACTAGCATGTGGCAGACAGTGCATAGACGACCAGCAATATGGCCAGCAGCGCCATGCCACCCGCACCATTCAATCCGGCCAGCGAAGACTGGGAGTCCTACATTGATCGTTTCCAAATGTTCTTGGAATCAAACAACCTGAAGGACGCCACCGGCAGCAAGAAGCGAGTGGTCTTTCTAACACACTGCGGACCCGCCATTTTTAAAATGGCCAAGGCACTCAAGAACCCCGCAGACATCAAGACAATGGATTGGGATACCCTAGCTCCCATCCTCTGGAACCACTACGCCCCGGCGGTGCTGACCCTCATCCGTCGGCATGACTTTTACCAGAGGGATCAACGTGAGGGCGAGAGCATTGGAGAGTTCGTAGCTGACCTGAGGGACCTAGGAGGCTTGTGCAGATTCGCCAATCTAGATGAGGCCATGCATGACCAAGTCATCCTCAGCCTGAAAGACCCAACTCTCCAAAGCAGACTGATGGCTAAAGGGGACATCTCCCTCGCCGACACTGTAGCCAAAGCCACCGCAGCTGAGGCCACCCGTAAGTCAGCGGCACGAATGCAGTGTTCAAACAGAACCAACTGCCAACCCACCAGCGAGACGGCAACCGCATCAGAAAAACACGCAGCATCCACCCACCACGGCGACATCGAATCCCCTTCTGACAGTGAAGAGGAAGAAATCAGTCGGAACGCGAGCGACGAGACTGGCACGGTCATAAGTCGAATTACCAATGTGCCAGCTGTGGAGGAAATCATCTGCATTCCGAATACAAGTTCCTGGACGCTGTTTGCCGTTTTTACAAAAAACGAGGGCATATTGCCAAAGTATGCCGCAACAAATGAAATTCCAGCCCCCAACGATGGGGAAACAGCCCAAGAAGAATTGATGGCACCCCCGCCATAAACTGGGACTGCCATAATCAGCCGATGGAACCGGGACAGCTGACCCAGGAAATTCATCGATGTACCCAGAAGAGAAGAAACGCACCAAACAGTCATCATCGGCCACGCTTCATCAATAGACGCACGAAAGATACGTGTAGAGGTCACCATCGAGGATCAACCTTGCACCATGGAGGTAGACTCAGGTTCCTCCCTCTCTATGGTCTCCTGGAGGACCATAAAACAACTAATTCCCAGCATCTGCCACAAGAGCTAAGCAATCAGAAACTAATATTGAGAGACTATCAAGGTAATCGCATTCCGGTCGCTGGCACTGGACATTTTAAAGTTTCTTTCAAAAACCACATCACTATCCTACCGCTCACCATCGTTGATAAAGACCGACCCAGCCTACTCGGGTTGCAGTGGTTCACACCATTGGGGATCGAGATGGCAGGCATCAACCACACAGAAGATGAAGACTGGGAAGCAACACTCGTCCAGGACTTCCAAGAAGTCTTCAGTGAACATCTACAAGGGGTCCCCTATCTCCTTTAATCTTACCCCTGACATCTCTCCCATCCGTCTCAAACTGCGCCGAGTGCCTTTTGCACTCAAGCCTAAAATAGACGAACAATTAGACAAACTAATAGTGCAAGGCATGTTAGAACCCATTGATCCTACCCGTTGGGAGACCCCAATTGTCACCCCCATCAAACCTGATGGCTCCCTGAGAATTTGTGGTGACTACAAGGCCACCCTCAACCACGCATTGCAGCAGAGCGCCTACCCGATGCCCATAGTCCAACATCTCCTGCACTCACTAGGGGGTGGCAAAATCTTTGCAAAGCTCAATCTGGCTCAAGCTTATCAACAACTGCCAGTCAATGCTGAAACCGCCGAAGCCCAAACAATAGTGACCCATAGAGGGGCGTTCAAATGTAACCGGCTCCAGTTTGGGGTCAGCATCACACCGGGCATTTTTCAAAGTCTAATGGAGAGATTGCTGCAGGGAATTAGAGGAGTCATGCCCTATTTCGACAATGTTCTGGTAACAGCCCGTACCAAAAACAATTGGAAAAATGACTGAAGGCGGTCCTACAGAAATTCAAAGATGCTGGCCTCAAGGTGAAAAAGGAAAAGTGCAAATTATGCACTGAAAGGGTTGAATTTCTTGGCTACCTCCTTGACAAACAAGGAATTCACCCCACAGACAAAAAATTGAAAGCCATCAAAAACGCCCCCAGACCAAAGAACAAAACGGACCTCCAAGCCTTCCTCGGACTCATTAATTTCTATAACATTTTCCTACCCCAGAAAGTGACTGTCACGGAACCCCTGCAACGACTCCTTGATAAAAAGGCTTCCTGGATATGGGGACGGCGAGAAGAGCACGCTTTTCACCAAATAAAAAACCTTTTGACTTCAGACGCAGTCCTCATTCAATATAATGAAACACTACCACTGACTGTTACTTGCGACGCATTGCCTTTCGGTGTTGGCGCCATCCTGAGCCACGTTTTGCCGAATGGAACAGAAGTCCCCATTGCATTCTTTTCCAGAACCTTGTCCAAGCCAGAGAGGAACTATAGCCAGCTGGACAAAGAAGCCCTCGCCATCGTTTCCGCAGTAAAGAGATTCCACGAATACATTTATGGTAGGACATTTTCCATTATTACAGACCATAAGCCCCTACTTGGCATATTGCCGGGTGACAAACCCACTCCATACATCTTGTCACCCAGAATGACAAGCTGGTCTGAATTTCTTGCCGCTTACAATTACAAATTGATACATCGCCCAGGCAAGACTATCTCGCACGCCGATGCTTTAAGCCGCTCCCCCTTGCCGGACTTGCAAGATGACCCAGCACCCACATTACCAGTCTTGCAAATTGAAACGATACCTATACCACCAGTCACCGCACAAGACATTGCACACAAAACTAAAAGAGACAAATGCTTGGCGCGAGTTCTCAGCTGGGTGGAGAGAGGATGGCCAGAAATCGAGCCAAATGAACTTATAAACTGTTTAAAAACCGGCAAACTGAACTCTTTTTGCAAAGAGGTTGCGTGTTGTGGGGAGACTGGGTAGTAATACCAGAGACACTACAGAAAGAAGTTTTAGACTTGCTACATGAAGGGCACCCTGGTATTGTGCACATGAAAACCCTGGCCAGGAGCTATGCTTGGTGGCCAGGCATGGACAAGCAAATTGAAACCTGGGTCGCCGCTTGTAACAGATGCCAAGAGACTCACTCGACTCCCCCAAAAGCCCCACCATTAGAATGGGAAACACCCAGAGGCCCTTGGTCGCGCATCCATATTGACTTCGCAGGGCCGACCAAGGGGCATACCTTTTTAATCACTATTGATGCTTATTCGAATTGTCTTGAGGTGAGCACAATGAAGACAACCACCACTGAAGCTGTCATCAAAAAATTAAATAGACTTTTCGCCACGCATGGTCTGCCAGACATTATAGTATCTGACAATGGCCCACAATTTACCACCTTGGCTTTTGAATAATACGTGGCAGACCGCAGCATCCGACACACATTGACAGCACCAGCTCACCTGGCGGTGAATGGTAGAGCTGAACGCATGGTTCAATTTACAAAAAAAAAAAACACTGCACAAAATGGAACATGGCAACATCCACGAGAAAATCACCAAGATGCTTCTCCTACAATATATCATACCGAATATCACTACCAACAAGACTCCAGCAGAACTACTAATGGGCAGAAGACTCAGGTCACCTCTAGACCGCCCGCACCCTGCTTACACCCCGGAAAAACCCAATCCAGCAGCAAGCACCGCACCTTCAAGGTAGGAGACACTGTTTTTGCCAAAAACTTTACAGGGGACCCACTTTGGATCCCTGCAAAAATCACCCAAATCACAGGCCCCCCCTCCTACCGGCTTGAGACCACCGATGGGAGGTCATGGAAATGTCATATTGACCAGCTAAGATCCAGGCTGGCCACTTTCCCCCTCATAGACTCTAACCAAGAAATCAGAGGGGGGGGGGAACCTCAAGTGTGGAAAAAGAACAAACACCTGTGCAAGCAGAACACCCCCCCACAAACATTAAATAAAAACCAACAATACTTACCAGCCAGAAGGGAGTCGTGGCAGACGGGTACTTCGCCTGGAAGCAGCAGCCGGACAAGCTCTACCAGCCCAGAGAACCCAGGCGGGAGCAGCAGAGCAAATGACTCAACTGACCCAGAATCACCAGGTGGGAGTTGCAGCTATAGGACTGGCTCACCCTTCCAGGCAGTTCCATCGAGTAGCTTGAGAGTGACACGGAGCCTGTCCGAACCCAAGGGCTAACAGAGACATTGTGAACTGCACAAGTCTAGTAGGCAGGTACGAAGACCTGCCTATTTGCATGACTATGTTACCCCGCCCCTTGGACAGAACCAAGAGGGAAGGGGTGTTCCATACTAGCAGGCTTGTAGGCCTGCATTCCTATTGGTCCGGAAAAGCCAGGCCATGATTGGACTATAAGCAATCCTGATTAGTCCGTATACGGGCTGCCGCAATTGGGTAAAACCAAGCACAGCGAGCTCAAACGCATGTCATAGGCTGCCTAGCCACAGCCAGCTCTATAAAAAGAGCTGCCATGGCTAGGATTCTAGTCTCAGTATCTGATTTCCTAATGAAGAGCTGTTGTCACTACTTCGAGTTTCGTCTCTCCTTGGGACCCACCGTCCAGACATAACACCTTCCATGTAGAAATTATACACAATGATTATTAAAGGCTCTATAGGTAATCCTCAACATACAACAATTCATTGAATGACTGCTCAAAGTTACAAGGGCACGAAAAAAGTGACTTATGACCACTGCAGCATCCACATAGTCATGCGATCAAAATTCAGACCCTTGGCAACTGACTCATACTTATTTCTTTATTTTTTTATTTATTTGATTTGTCAATCACTTAAAAGATAATAGGTACAAGTATAAACATGAGTAAGAATACAGGAAATAGGTACGAATAAATGGGAACAATAGGACAGGGATGGTAGACATGATGGTGCGCTTATGCACACCCCTTACAGACCTTTTAGGAATGGGGTGAGGTCAATAGTGGATAGTTTGAGGTTAAAGGAGTGGGGGTTAGAGGATGTAACAACAGAGTCTGGTAGTGCATTCCAGGCATTGACCACTCTGTTGCTGAAGTCATACTTTCTGCTTTCTGCTTTCATATTTATGATGATTGCAGTGTCCCGGGGTCATGTGATCAACTTCTGACAAGCCAACTCAATATGGAAGCCTGGTTCACTTAACAATCCTGTCACTAACTTAACAAGTGCAGTGATTTGCTTAACAGAGGTGGTATTCAGCAGGTTCTGACCAGTTCTGGAGAACCGGTAGTGGAAATTTTGAGCAGTTTGGAGAAACCGGCAAATACCACTTCTGACAGGAGGTTTTATAGTATCCTTTCCCTGCCACCCTCACCAAGCCACGCTCATAGAACTGGTAGTAAAAAATTTTTGAATCCCACCACTGTCGCTTAACAACTGTGGGGAAGGAAGGCCATAAAATGGGGCAAAACTCACTTAACAATTGTCTTGCTTAGCAACAGAAATTTTGGGCTCAACTGTGGTCGTAAATCACACACTACTTGTACAAGCCTTCAGTTCAAACATTATATGAGAAGATTACCCCTTTGCACAAAATTTTCTAGTTGAATTGATTTTATTGGGTCAAATATGATCCGGTGCATTCAGATGGATTCATCAGATTGACAAATGTTTGACACGAGTGCACATTTTTTATCAACCAAATCAATTTGAATTAAATTTACTCAAATGCTTGAAATGGAATCAACCCTTGAATTGATTTAATTGGTTGACTTGTATCAACAATTTCAATTAGATCTCAGTTTGTTTGTCGATTGTATTTCAATGTCACTGTACTCCATATAGCCTTCTTACTCTCATTAGAGCTAGTTATCACTGGTATTTTTTTCCATGGGTTAGAAAATATGAGGTCTTCCAAAGGTGACTGAACAGCATCATTCACCACTAACAATGCAGGCTGCAGTTGCCATCTGAGAAATCAGCGAAGAGGCAAAAGTTCTTAGGGCAGAATTGTCACTTATGTCAACAACCGTTGTGATCGTTTGGTGTCATGTCCCTGAAACACAAGGCGGGGTTGTTGAAACATGAGGAAAGTGGGGAGAAAAAGCAAGTAGTTCAAATTGTCACAGATATAAGTAGGGAACTACACACTGACAGATTGTAATCAATAGCGTCATTCTAGCTAGCAATAAAGATTTGTTCAATTGCTGAGCAACTTTGGCCAAGTTCAATCCCAAACAACCATGTAACATTGGGGATTGGAGATTTACTGCCAGTTCAGGGTCAGGAGAGCTTCCCAAAAGGGAGCTGTAGTTCAATTCGATCAGGAGGACCACATGTTCCTGCTTTCCAGCTGATGATATTGTACTTTAGTGTAAAATATCATTACAGCATTTATTGTCCAGCTTAATAGCTCAAGATGTATGAAAAGGAATATGATTTGTACCTGCAGAAAGCTGAACATGAAATGGATGGATCTCTCTTGGCAAGGAATTTCAAGGAACAGATGCTACCTTGAGTTGTCATTACTTGCCTTCAAAAGGACATTAATTAATTAATCAATCAATTAATTAATTAATTCAGTTTGTACACTGCCAGATTTCCAATGAACATGGTATATTCTCCCTCCTCCAAAATCCTACACATCTAAAAATCAGGCAGACTTACATGGGAAGACATCAACTTTCACATTCTATGGATATTGTTTATAGGATGCAGCTTCAAATGCTGCTTAAAAATGTCCTGGTTGATAATGATTCTCTTACAGCCAAGGAGTCACCATTTCCCTTTAAGTGCAAGAAAGTACAACCCACATTAAGTTTATTTAGGCTGAAATCCAGGATGAAGGTGGCATGTGTTCCATGTATCTTTCTGGCACATCAGGATGCTTAAAGACATCCCTTAAATAGAATTGGAGAGGGAGGAAAACTCTAAACTGATGAAATAGGAGATGGAATGCCTGCCATCTGGACAATGGCTCAGGTGTTTTCAGGGATGTTGCGCTAATGTGTACACTCTGCAAACACAGCTTCATTAGCAGAATTGTTGAACCATGGCAGAGGCAGTAAAAAGATTGGAGGAAACCTACATCTTCCCAACGCCCCTTGAACAATGGGTTGCCTATTTTGCAATAACCCATCTGAGTAGGTCAGGGAATTGGGGATATATGTGGTGCCTATCAATGTTGGGATTCAATTTTTTTCACTACCGGTTCTGTGGGCATGGCTTGGTGGGCATGGCAGGGGAAGGATACTGTAAAATCTCCATTCCCTCCCCACTCCAGGGGGAAGGTTACTGCAAAATCCCCATTCCCTCCACACCCGACTAACCTGCTTTCCAGCTCCGTTCTCCTGGGCAGGGCAACAAAGGAGACCCAGCTGATCATCTGGGACTCAGGAGGCAGAGAATAGATGGGGTGGGGGCAGTCAGAGATGTTATTTGCTGGTTCTCCAAACTACTCAAAATTTCCACTACCGGTTCTCCAGAACTGGTCAGAACCAGCTGAATACCGCCTCAGGTGCCGATGGTCTGTGAACGAATGCCAATTTCAAGCTGACCCTCTGGTGTGGTTGACCCATTGTCTCTCTACTAAGAAAGTCCAAGATGCCTGTCAAGAAAATTAAGGAGATACTTGTGCCCATGTGATTGAAGCCCCCTGTTTTTAATCTGTGTCATGGATGTTACGAAATTATGATTAATAGAGGCTTTATTTTTTATTTTTTGAATCCCCCTTGCAAGTATACCTATTCCTTATATGGCTGGAGAGGGCAGAGTGATGGTGGCCACACTGACTACTGGACTACAGATAGTCCTCAACATACGACCACAACTGAGCGCAAAATTTATGTTGATATGCAATATGTTTGTTAAATGAATTTTGCCCTGTTTTGCAACTTTTCTTGCCACAGTTGTTGAGTGAATCATTGCAATTGTTAAGTTAGTAACACGGCTGTTAAGTGAGTCTAGGTCGCAAAAGATGATCACATGATCCCAAGACACAGCAACCATCATAAATATGAGCCAGTTGCCAAGCATCTGAATTTTGGAGATGCTGCCCCAGTCGTAAGTGTGAAAAATGGTTATAAGTCACTTTTTTCAGTGATGTAACTTTGATCGGTTACTCAGTGAACTGTTGTAAGTCAAGGACTGCCTGTAGAAATCTGTGTGTGGCTATTGATTTCACCCATAATCTACTTTCCAATGTAACCACTTTCCTCTCCTGCTTTAATCCAAATTTGACAGGTGTCGCTGTAGTGTAATGATGGTGCATCTTTCACCTTTGTTTAACTGCAGTGCAGGTTTATTTATCCATCATTTCAAGGAGCCACTGCCTGTCTACCAATAATCCAGTTTTTCCCTGCTCGATTTGGTTTCTGTTCTGCTTACCTTAACTTTCAGCTATTATTGCTACATTTCTTGCAAGTTAGAGGCTCATTAAACTGACTCAGCTTGGCACTGATTTCCAGTAAATCGCTAGCACAAAGAAACTGTTTGACTTCCAGCTTTTTTTGACAGATAAATTGTTTTAACAACCACCAAGGCAATAACTTTTGGTAACAGCTGGAATCAAACCAGCAATCCTAGGGTTTTTCCAGACAATTGACTTATAGGCAATAATGCATAACTTCGTCTCAGCATTTGTTACAGGAAAATGTCATTTCCCCAAAATTGTACTTCTGTTGCCATGATAGAACTTTCCCACCACTTGAAAAAGTTCTCCCTGTGCCTTTAGTACATATATTTATTTTTATTCCAAGAGATATGTTGCAGTATCTTCCTCCCCTGCTATACTACATTGTGGGGGTTGTTTTATTTTATTTGTTAATTGCTTACAAGATAATAGGTATAATTATAAATATGAGTAAGAATACAGGAAATAGGTACGAATAAATGGGGACAATAGGACAGGGATGATAGGCACGATTGTGCACTTATGCACACCCCTGACAGGAATGGGGTGAGGTCAATAATGAAGTTGAATAGTGAAGGTCAATAGTGAAGCTGAAGTTTGAGGTTAAAGGAGTGGGGGTTAGAGGATTTAACAACAGAGTCTGATAGTGTATTGACCACTCTGTTGCTGAAGTCGTACTTTGGGCAATCAAGTTAGGAGCAGTTTACATTGAGTTTATATCTGTTGTGTGCTCTTGTATTGTTGTGGTGGAAGCTGAAGTAGTCATTGACTGATAGGACATTGTTGCAGATAATTTTGTGTACTAAGTTTAAGTCCAATCAGAGGCGGCATAGTTCAAAGTTGTCCAAGCCCAAAATTTCTAGCCTGATGGTATAGGGCAGGGGTGTCCAACCTTTCATCTTCCCTGGGCCACATTAGAAGATGAAAATTTGGTTTGGGCCGCACATATAATAAATTATTATAAAATTATTATATTATAAAATTATATAATAAATTATAAATTATTTTTATTATTTATTATTTATTAAAAATTATTTATTTTTTATTAATTTTCCGGCCAAATTTTGTGGGGTGGGGTGGGGCAGCAGCAGCGGTGGGGGCAGAAGCAGCAGCGACGGGGCAGAAGTGGCGGTGGGGGCAGAAATGGCAGCGGCAGAAGTGGCAGGGGCAGTGGGGGCAGAAGCGGCGGTGGGGGCAGAAGTGGCAGCGGCGGTGGGGACAGAAGCGGCGGCGGTGGGGGCAGAAACAGCAGCAGCAGTGGGGGCAGAAGTGGCAGCGGCGGGGCAGAAGCGGCAGTGGGGGCAGAAGCGGCAGCAGTGGCGTCCTTTTCTTCCTCTATGTTTTGGAATCTGAGATAAAATTCTGATCTGTCCATCTCCCATCTCAGCATTCCACTTTTATCTTGTTCAACCACCGTTAATCTGCTATCAATATCTCCAATCTTCTTGTCTCTTTGTTTATCTTCTTCAATTTTTTGGAATCTCTCATGATACTTCATCATCATTTATTGAATGTTCTCCACCTTTTCATCAGTTTTCCCTGTTCTTTGTTCAATGTTTCCTGTTCTCTTTTCAATATTCTCTGTTCTTGTTTGAATATTTTGAATTCCTTGAATAATCATCTGCAGGGTCACCTTTTCCTGTTCTTTTTCTTGCCGTAACATTGTCTGTATTGAATGTTGTCCTCCAGATGGTGGAGAGGAAGAAGTAGAAGTTGAGGAACCAGGGGCTGTTAGTTTCCTATTCATTTTGAACAATTCAAAATATTCAGGTTGTTCTAGACCTTAATCCAATTGTGAAATAACCAATTGCAATTCCAAATAAAAATAGTAGGAAAAAAGAAGCCAAATAGTAACAATAATAATAATGATGATGATAAAAAAAAATTCTTCAGGTTCTTGTATACTTTAATCCAACTGATTGGTTAGATAGCGGTAAAAACTCAAAGATGGAGGAAAAGACCATAAACACACACAAAAAAGAAAAAAATGTTAAATCCTAAAAAAGGCGGAAGAGTGAAAAATAAAAAATAAAAAAGAGAAAACAAAAATTCTTCAGGTTCTTCAACACCTTAATCCAATTAAGAGGTCTCAGATATAAAAGGATGCATAAGAAAAAAAGAAGGCCACAAAAATAAAGAAAAACCAATATGAAAGGTAAATAGAAAGAAAAAAGATACAAGGGAGGGAGAGAGAAAAAAGAAAAAAGACTACTCCCTTAAAAAGAAAAGGAAGGAAATCATTAATATTAAAGCTTTTCCTTTAAAATAAAAAGCAAATGTGGGAATTTAACCTCAAAAGACAAAAACAAAAACAAGTTCCAAAAGGCCCAAAAATCCAAATAGCTATTACAAAAAGTAAACTGATAAGGAGGGGTAGCTCAGCTTAGAAAAAATAAAAAGAGCACACTGCACTTTGTTTAATTATCCAAGGCTCTTGTTATATCTCTCTTCTCCAAAGACTTATCACCTTTTCTTTTCCTATAAGCTTCAACACCAGACTCCAGCTGTTGATAGAAACCCAGAAGAGCACCTGCAATAATACTCTCCCATGCTCTTCCCTCTATCTTATCAAATAGCAATGTCCTTGAAAAGAAGTCTCAGTTCTTTCTCAGCTTTGTCTGGTCAAGAAAAAGAAATAGAATATTTCCAAGCCTCTAGTTGGCAGTGTTACAAAGTTTATTTTGCTTTCACTTTCCTCCTCCTTTTCCAAACAAAATATAATAAGAATTAATTAAAAAAGGAAAAAGATATTTTAAAAAAATAACTAAAAGGGAGTCTCTAGCCTAGAATATAATAAAGTCAAAAAGGAGAACAAGAGTAGATGAAAGAGGAGAAAAAACCAGTCCAGTTTCAAAATATAAAATAATGTGTAGAAAATCCAGCAATGAGGAAAAAAAAAATTTCTTTGACATTCCTGTTTAAAATCGCCGCTTAGTCACTGTTATGGACTAAGCCAACGCAGCAGTAACAACCCTAAATAGCTTTACTTTGCAGCAGGCTCGAAATCCTGCACTCCTCATTGACCCGCGAATAGCGAGTCGTGATTGGTCGTTTCTGGACAGTCTGATTGGCTGTTAACGGGCCTCTCTGATTGGACGCTTGTGAAAGCGGTAAACTCAAATCATTGGTTGTTTTGATAGCAGCCAGCTCTATAAAAGAGCTGCCGCCGCCCAAGTATTTGCTCTGTTCTTATTTCACAATAAAGAGTTGAAGTCACCGTTCGATGTCTCGTCTCCATTCCTTGCGCCCATGCTCAGGACTTAACACTGGCGACAAGGATGGGATGCGGAGACGATAGAGCTGACTAAGTACTCATCGAACAAAATAGAGCACGTGGCTGAAGAGCGTACGCAACAAACGCAAGATGACCAGCAGTGCCATACCACCCGCTCCATTCGACCCAGCAACCGAAGACTGGGACTCGTATATAGATCGTTTCCAGATGCTCCTAGAGACCAACAATTTAAAAGATGCTATGCCTGGCAAGAAACGAGCGGTGTTCCTGACTCATTGCGGCCCCGCTGTTTTCAAAATGGCTAAAGCACTTGCCAAACCGGCGGAAGTGAAGACCATGGATTGGGATAACCTCGCCCTGATCCTCTAGGCCCATTACGGACCTGCAGTACCTACACTTATACGAAGACACGAGTTTTACCAGAGGGACCAATGGAAGAACGAGAGCGTTGGGGATTTCGTAGCTGACCTCCGGAATTTAGGAGGCCTTTGTGGTTTTGCAAACCCCGAGGAAGTCCTGAGAGACCGCATAGTTCTGGGATTAGATGCACCAGCCGTGCAGAGTAAACTCATGGCGAAAGGAGACATCAGCCTTGCAGATATCATCACCAATGCTACTTCTGCAGAAGCAACCAGGAAGTCAGCCAGTCGAATGCACTGGGCGAATGCACTGCTTTGCCAACTCGCTAACGATAGCCCGCTCGCCGCTGAGAAGCATGCTTTTACCACCCACCACGAAGACCTCGAGTCATCTTCAGACAGTGAGGAAGAGGAGGTCAACCGGCTCTGCTTGGAACGAGAGCAAAGGAACCAGAGACATCCGCACCAATGTGCTGGTTGCAGGGCAAACCACCCACGATCAGACTGCAAATTCCTTGACGCACTCTGCCATACCTGTGGAAAAAGAGGCCACATCGCGAAGGTCTGCAGAAGCAAGCGAGAGTCCAGTCCCAGCCGAAGGGAGAACAACCTCCACCGGGAGACAGCCAAACCACCTGAGAATCGGGACTGCTTGAACCATCAATGGAACAACCACAACTACTACAGAAATTGAGTACCTGCCTCTTCAACGAGATGAGAAGAGGCCCACCAAACCATTATTATCGGCCACACTTCATCATTCGATGCAAGAAAGATCCGCATAAGGGTTACTATTGAGAATCAACCGTGCATGATGGAAGTCAATTCGGGATCATCCCTATCGATGGTATCCTGGAAAACCCTCAAACAGCTGATCCCTGCCATCTGCTGCCAGGACCTCAGCACTCAACGAATCATCCTAAAAGACTACCAGGGAAACAGAATCCCAGTTGTCGGTTCCAGCCACGTCCAAGTATCCTTCAAGGACCGCACCGTGACCCTTCCCCTGACTGTCATCGATCGTGACCGGCCCAGTTTGTTAGGGTTACAGTGGTTCGCCCCACTTGGGATTGAACTAGCCGGCATACATCAAACCAGAAGCAACGACTGGGAAGAGGCCCTCATCCAGGAATTCCAGGACGTGTTCACAGGAACATTAGGCAAGTACAAGGGGACCCCTATATCATTTAATCTCAGCCCTGATGTAGCTCCCATTTGGCTTAAGCCTAATCGGGTGCCTTTTGCCCTCAAGCCGAAGATCGACGAGCAGCTAGATAAACTGATAGCCCAGTGCGTGTTGGAACCGATTGACCATGCCCGCTGGGAAACTCCAATAGTAATGCCCATGAAGCCAGATGGTTCATTAAGAATTTGTGGGGATTACCGGGCCACCCTAAATCATGCTCTTCAACAGAGCGTTTACCCAGTACCAGTGGTCCAACACCTTCTTCATTCCCTGGGTGGCGGAAAAATATTTGCGAAATTGGACTTAGCTCAGGCGTACCAGCAACTACCTGTAGACGCGACAACTGCAGAAGCTCAGACAATAGTTACACATTGAGGCACCTTCAAGTGCAATAGACTCCAATTCAGAGTAAGCGTGGCGCCTAGCATTTTCCAAAGTTTGATGGAGAGACTATTACAAGGCATAAAATGCGTCATGCCTTATTTTGACAACGTCCTAATAGCTGCCCCACTAAAGAGTTATTAGTACAACGACTCAGAAAAGTTCTTCAGAAATTTAAAAACGCTGGTCTGAAAGTAAAAAGGGACAAGTGTCAACTTTGTACGGAGAGAGTGGAGTTCCTGGGATACCTTCTCAACAGACAGACCGAAAAAAAACGAACCGCAATCAAAAATGTCCTGAGACCTAGGAATAAGACAGATCTCCAAGCCTTCCTGGGACTCATTAACTTTTATAACATCTTCTTGCCCCAGAAGGCAACTGTAGCCGAGCCCCTACATAGACTTCTCGACAAAAAGGCTTCCTGGGTCTGGGGACGGCGTGAAGAAAGAGCATTCCAACAAGTAAAAGTCCTCTTAACCTCCGATGCTGTATTGATGCAATACAACGAGACTCTACCCTTGATGATTACCTGTGATGCCTCACCATTCGGAGTGGGAGCCATTTTAAGCCATGTCCTACCAAATGGGAATGAGGCACCTATTGCGTTCTTTTCGATAACCTTGTCTAAGACCGAAAGGAACGATAGTCAACTTGATAAAGAGGCTCTCGCTATTGTATCTGCAATTAAACATTTCCATGAATATGTGTATGGGAGACCCTTTGCCATAATTACAGACCACAAGCTGCTACTTGGTATTCTGGCGGGAAACAAACCAACTCCCCATATCTTATCACCAAGAATGACACGTTGGTCAGAATTTTTAGCCGCCTACGATTACCAATTGCAACACCACCCGGGGAAAACCATTCCCCACGCTGATGCTTTGAGCCGCTCTCCACTACCAGACATCATAGAGGACCCAGCTCCCACCTTAGCCATATTGCAAATCGAAACCCTCAAATTGCCGCCGCTGACCGCTCGAAACATCACCTCAGAAACAAAAGAGGACCCTGTTTTGGCATGAGTCCTCAGCTGGGTGGAATGGGATTGGCCGGTCAGCACACCCAACAACACTTTCAAGCCATTCAGGAATCAACAGACAGAACTATTCTCCCAAAAGGGCTGCATCTTGTGGGGAGACAGAGTTGTAATCCCGGAGAAATTGCAACATAAGGTATTAAAAATGTTGCATGATGGACATCCAGGCATCGTGCGGATGAAGGCATTGGCAAGGAGTTATGCATGGTGGCCTGGGTTAGACAAACAGATAGAGACCTGGGTAGCAAAGTGCAGCAAATGCCAGGAGACTCATTCTACTCCTCCAAAAATTCCCCCAACTCAGTGGGAAACACCTCGAGGCCCTTGGTCCCGCATCCACATCGATTTTGTGGGACCCACAAGAGGACACACTTTCCTCCTAACAGTGGATGCCTATTCAAACTGGCTTGAGGTCCACAAGATGAAAAGCACCACCACAGAGGCGGTCACTAAAAAACTGAATAAGCTATTCGCTACCCATGGATGCTGGATGTCCCGGTCTCCAATAATGGACCCCAATTCACTGCCCTGCCATTCAAACAGTACCTGGCAGATTGGGGCATCTGCCATGCCTTAACATCGCCAGCTCACCCTGCGGCCAATGGTAGGGCTGAGCAAATGGTTCAATTTGTAAAAAACACTTTGCACAAAATGGACCACAGCGAAATTGATGACAAAATAAACTGGATGCTTCTCCTCCAGCACATAAACCCAAACAGAACCACGAACAGAACCCCAGCTGAACTCCTGATGGCTGAAAACTTCGCTCGCATCTCGATTGCCTCCACCCAAACTACACGCCTGAACAACCCCCAGCAAGTGTCAGGCATTCCAGGAAGGTGACCCCGTATTTGCGAAAAACTTCTCGGGTGACCCATTGTGGGTCCCCGCTACCATAACGCAACTTACGGGACCCCGATCCTATGCCTACAAACTGCAGATGGTAAGATGTGGAAGTGCCACATAGACCAATTCCGTTCCAGACTAGCACCTAGTCCTATCTCAGCCCCTGAATCTCTAACTGGGGGGGAAGGAACATCGAGGAGGCCGAAAAAGAAATAACAATTGAAACCCAACAGTCTACACAACCAACCAGGGGATACTCACCATCAGAAAGAGAACTGAGCCAGGGAGTGGCCTCGCCGCGTGACAGCACTGCGATGGAAACAGATCCAGGGAACCCGGAAGACAGCACTGGCATAAGCAGGGAGAGCAGCCCAGAGCCATTCGAAGGAACAGCGGGACCATTTTCCCCATTCAGCCCAGCTAGCAGCCCACCGGAAGCAGAGCCAGGACAGAAACCGGTGGAACAATGCAGGTCAAGCAGACAGGTGAAGTGACCTGCCTATTTACGAGAATACGTAACAGTGCAGGTCAAGCAGACAGGTGAAGCGACCTGCCTATTTATGAGAATATGTCACCCCACCCCTCAGACGGAACTTAGGGGGGAGGGGTGTTATGGACTAAGCCAACGCAGCAGTGACAAATAGCTAAATAGCTTTACTTTGCAGCAGGCTCGAAATCCTGCACTCCTCATTGGCCCGTGAATAGCGAATCGTGATTGGTCGTTTCTGGCCAGTCTGATTGGCTGTTAACGGGACCCTCTGATTGGATGCTTGTGAAAGTGGTAAACTCAAATCATTGGTTGTTTTGACAGCAGCCAGCTCTATAAAAGAGCTGCTGCTGCCCAAGTATTTGCTCTGTTCTTATTTCACAATAAAGAGTTGAAGTCACCGTTCGATGTCTCGTCTCCGTTCCTTGCGCCCATGCTCAGGACTTAACAGTCACTTCTGTCAAAACTTTTACAGATTCTTTCTTTTCCTTAGGGTGTCCTTTCAAATCTTAAAATAAAGAAAAAGTTCTCACCAAACTGGCACACACTCTCTTTCTGTTCTCTTTCGTTTCGGAGCTGTCCCAACTTTAGAAGCTTTAATGGTTGCCTTTTTGTCGCTGGCAAAAAGAACTTCTCCAGGATCTACTAGGGACTTTGCGGTATCCCTGGGATTGACAGGATGCGCTCTTTACATTCACCATCTCTTCGGGATGGTTTAGATCCGATTGGACCTTCCAGGAGCAAAGATATCAGCAGTGATCTCAGACCTCCAAGATCGCATGCCGTATCGTCGTGACACCAGCTCCCCTGTTCTTCTTCATTCTTCTGCCTAGCTTGTATTTGGTGTACTGATTTTTTTTACTAATGTGTAGGACCGAGCATCTGTTGGTTGGGATTTGGAATTGCCAATTGTTTGACCATTCAGACACATAATCAAGGTCGCTTTGGGGTATAGTAGCATTGTCACTGATGTTGAATAGTTTTACATCATCCACAAAGAGGACGCAGTTGCTTATAAGGTAATCACAAAGGTCATTTATAGAGTATAAAGAGTGAGGGTCCTAAAACGCTGCCTTGGGGGATACCGCAGTTAACTGAAGCAGGATTTGATATAGCGCTCCCTATTTTTACTATTTGTTGCCTGTTTGACAGGAACGCAGTAATCCACTTATGAAGGGATCTGGAAATGTCATAAGCATTTAGTTTTAACAGTAATTTGTCATGTACCACTGAATCAAAGGCTTTGCAGAAGTCTATGTAAATTGTGTCTATTGCTTTACCCAGGTCAAGTAGAGTAGCCCATATGTTTTTGCAGTGTAAGAGTTGAATATTGCAGGATAATTTTTCCCTGAAACCAAATTGTTTTTTTGAGAGTAGGTTGTTTGACTCCAAGTGGAGGGTGATGAATTGGTTAATTATTGATTCCATGACTTTGCACATGACACAACACAGTGAGATTGGTCTGTAGTTTGCAACCAGGCTGGGGTTATCTTTTTTGAAGATAGTGGTGTTGGTGTTGGTGGTATGTGTGTATATACTGCCAGCAGGATTACCCAAGATGTGAAGGTCACCCCAGCTGTCCAGATAAAGCAAGCAGGCACCAAAATTGGACAACAGCAGTATGCTGATGCTGGAAGTAGATGAAGTGGCGATGATATAAATGACCGGGTTCAAATTATCTTCCTTTGGACACATTAGACAAAGACCCAACTCTAAAAAAAATTGTAAGAAGATGATGACCCGTAGCACAGTGGTTGGACTTAGTTACAGAGGCAATGAGTGCAGTTTTGAAGCTCAACAAGA
The DNA here is from genome assembly GCA_033807585.1 of Hydrophis major. Classification (NCBI taxonomy): domain Eukaryota; kingdom Metazoa; phylum Chordata; class Lepidosauria; order Squamata; family Elapidae; genus Hydrophis; species Hydrophis major. The sequence continues at coordinate 291,237,935 of CM066328.1, read as the reverse complement.
CAGCTTAGGGATAGAGTGTATGGAAAGAGAAGAAGAAGAAGACAATCAGGGCAAAGTAGATGGACTTGATTACAATAGCAATGGGTACATCTGAAGGACCATGTTGGGAACAGATCCTCCTGGACCAAATCTGTGTGTTTCTAAGAGTTGACAGCAATTTGATGGCACATAATCCGAGAACATTAGACTGATTGACAGAGGAACTCTTTGTATTGAAATATGTACCCTGTTTGGGGTGAAACCATACATGAAGAGCACAGTTTCTCATCGTTTCCAGAAACCTTTAAATATAGTATGGAAAAAAGGCAAAACATTTCTATTATTAATGCTAATAGCACTTTTAAATAGCATCACAATGCCTGATGCTTTCTAAGGCAAAAATCTCCTACCTTAATTTGCTAATTCAAGTCTATCACAGTGAAAATAACAGAGTAAAGGAAAGGATAAATGAGAAGGCAAGATAAATAAGGATGTTGTATATGACCCTATCATTAATCAGAACAGCACAGGAGCCTCAGGTTTTCAGTATACTGGGGGACAGAATGGCAACCTCCAACTTCTCTCCTGTAGGTCTCTGTCCTATAATCAATACTAATTTGGTTGCCTTGTGTGTGCTACTCTTTTATGTATTATATAAATATAGTTTATATTGTACATTTATATATTGCAGACACCATGAGCCATGATGGCCCAGTGGTTAGAATGCAGTACTGCAGGTTACTTCTGCTGACTGCCAGTTGCCAACAGTTTGGCAGTTTGAATCTCACCAGGCTCAAGGTCAACTCAGCCTTTCTGTTGCTGTTTTGCTCTTCTCTGATCTTTCTATTTACATGTTTACGTTTAGGTAAGTAAGTATTATCTCATTTGTTTGCCACTACGATTAGTTTCCTATTTGTGATATACATTCATCTTAAATTACCACAGAACTGTCTAGCATTGAGATGGAAAAAAATATAATGTTCAATATGCATTATCTTTCTCTCAAAAGGTGATCCAACTGGTCACAAGTTTGTTTAGTATTTACTACAACCAGGTTAGAGCAGTAGTCCAGGACATAAGAGAAACCTAGGAAGTAAACCTCATCTTTCCTCCAAAGCTTCTTATTTCATTTTCCCTATTCATTCTTCTACTCCATATGACATCTTATTATCTATATTGCTCCCTCTTTCTGAACAGGCAGGTAGATTTGATTTTGTCTGCAATTTCTGCTTTTGTTCCCCATCTGCACTTTACATGTTGCAAAATATGGTACTTCTCCGATCCATGCTCAGGCCACCACCTAAACTTGCATTGACTTCTCAGTGCTCCCATAACTCTAACCTTGCCTATGCCTATGCACTTGCATCATACAAACATTGGTTGATTCTCCCTCTAAACTCCTTCACTGGGGTCCTTCAAAGCCTTCAGACTGGAAAGGGAAACCTTTACCTATTGTTTAATCCTTGTTGCTACCACCTTTTCCAAAATAGGGTGAATAAATGCTGAGAGAGTGAAGTAGAAAGAGATTAAAGATGTTAATTTTTGGTGCAAAAAAAAAAAAAAATCTTATCAGACAGACTGGACCAGACACTGTTTATATTCCATTCAAGCAAGTTTCACTACAATCCATTGATAGTTCTGGCTGTAATTAGCTGCTAAGAAGCCAGGAGGACACAGGCTGTTCTCCCTGCAATGTGTCTCATCCATTAGATTTGTTCTCTTATCAGCTTCTAATGGCAAATCAAGAGTGAAATTATGGCAACATTAATGGAGAACTTTCTCCTATTGCCTTTCACAAATAATGGTTGTACTTAGCATAAAACTATTATCTGGACCTTTGGTTTGCCTGCGTGGATAACAATTATTAGTCTGGGGTAAGAATCACAAAGGGGGGGGGGGAGGGAATTGCTTTTTAATAAACCAATTCTATTCCGGTCAAGCCAATGCTTGAAATAATAGGTATTTTTGGTAAGGATTATTTTTGTTGATTGCTTCCACAATTAACTGAATATTATTTTGCAACAGTTCCTAAAGCAACACCACACAAGGTAAACATTTTTAATCCTCACATTAAGACACCCTTGAAAAGGAGAAGAAAGACTTCCCAAATGCAGGAAAAAAAATTCAGATCTAAATTTCAGTAATTTAGCTTCTTAGCAGGAAAAGTACAGTATGTTAGGTCTGGCTGATATTGCTTTTACAATCTTATGTCACCTTGCCTTTGGTATCATGTGAAAAACATTGTAAGAATGTTCCTTCCTCTCTCACCACATGCAGTAATGAATCAACAAGTTTCGGTACATGCCAGGCCCCAAGGCCTCAAGGCCTCACGTAGGCTGCAAGCGTATACCAGGAACAAAGAACATCAATCAGCAATACAACACCATGGGCTATTAACTGGACTGCAAGCATTGATTGGCTACTTTGTACCTACTAAAACTGACCATATAACACTGTGATTTGATGCTACTATGTGTCCACTAATATTTCTGCTCATGTAACATAATGATTGGATAGAATTCACCGCTTGCGATGTATTACTATGTGTTTTTAATAAAAGAGCTTCCCAAGCTCGTGATTGGGGCAGCTCACCCGAGATAGAACCAGCCTGGTGTCTTTCTTGATGCATTCGACCACCCAGTGAGAAGCCTTCCTAATGTGGAGCAAAGCCGCAACCACACACTTGAAAATGAACATTTAACACAACTGGATTGACTTTTTTGTTTAAGGATCTGACTTTCTTTCTGTTTGGAAATGGAAAATGCTGGTTACAAATAGTGTAGCAAAATGATGTTGCCTTATAGTATGAAATTGAATGCTTCCTTATGTCGTTTCTGAAAAAAAAGGTACTGGACACATTCCATTCCACCATATCAATTTTGCCAGTAGTTGATTACTTGACACACCTTCTTAAATTTCAGACAATAATTGTTCCATTCGCCCAGAAGTGTTTCTGGAATACATGGCAAATAGATAATAGATAACAGATAATCAGAGTTGGAAGGGACCTTGTAGGTCATCTTGTCCAACCCCCTGCCCAAGCAGGAGACCCTACACCATTTCTGACAGATGGGAGTCCAATCTCTTCTTGAAAGTCTCACAACTCCCGAGACCACCATATTCCTGCATAGAGATACTGTATGATAGCTAGGAACAATGCAAACTGTAACCCAAATACCTGGAAGATATTAGATGGGGGAAGGTGATACCTATCCATTTTGTTGCATTTTATTAATATTTAATTTGTAGCATAGAAAGCATAACTTACTGTTGCCTCGGTTTTGATAACAGCAAGTTTATTCAAGGGCAGTGCAAAAGAATGGCTGAAATGGAATTACAAACCACATGAGTTCTTCAAATGGATCTCGCTGTTCATGTATATCAAAAAAAGTGACAGGTGGATACAGAAAGTTTGACTTTTTAGATTTGATCTAAGTACCTACCAGGCACTTCTGTTCTGGAAGTCTCCAAAGGTAGTGAGGGAGATAAAACATAACACTTTCTCTGGACAATGCTGCAATAGACAACAGCAGGAGAAGTACCTTTGTAGCATTAGTAATCACAACTGAGCCGCAGTTCGCTGTTTCATTACTTTGCTTCTCAGAGCTGGCTGCAACTATCTTCATTGATTAAGCATGTGTGGGAATCCTCCCTCTTCCTCTCCCTCCCCCCCCCCTCTCTTTGCTGTGCATGTAAAATATCAGCTTGGAGAACTGTAGTGATCTGCCTCTGATGACACACCTGGCTTGCTGGTTTTTAACAGCTGCACATTCTTAAGAAGGAGGTATTGACAAGTCAAATTTTCAAATTTGAGAAGTCCCCAAATGTATGTTCTAAGAAGGGGCGGTGCAAAACACTCTAAAATCTAGTGCTGTTTCTTAACATCATTATGATTGCTAAAACTGGAATAAATAATCCTTCCTCTCTTCAATAGAACTAAGAAAATATTCATATGCAATTCTCAGTGTCTGGTAATGGGTGCTTAAGAAGTATCTCTATTTCCTGTTTTCTTTGTATCTGGATTCATGGTCTGTGCTGTGCCATACTCTGGGTTCCTTGTTTTTGATTTACTATTTTTCTGATCCAAGTCATTGCAGTTTTAAGCCAAGATTTATAGATTATAGTAACCCAGGTCATATTTCACAAATATCATCCATAAGTCTGGCAAGTGGCTATTTTGAGGCCACTCAAATTTTCTTCAAGGAGGAGAGTGTCTTGGCTCCAGTACATAGCTTAATATCTTTTAGGACTAAGTTTGTAGACTAAGTGGTTGTCATGCATACTGTGAGAATAGTTTATCTTGATCTCACCAAAGTGTTTGATAAAATCTTTCCTGATGTTTATTTATCTTACCATCATGTCAGCTAGAAGATATTTCAGTCATGGAGAGTTAGCAATTGGCTGAGCAACTACATTCAAAAGATGCTTGTAAATAGTCCTTGTGGACATGGATTGGACCTAATCCCTAGATGTCCATTAAGGTTCTAATTCATATTTTTAATGATTCTATACTTGTGTTACAATGGATGAAATTTGCTTCACGTATCTAATCAATAGGAAGTAAAGGAAATTTTGTTTTAGCTACTGGGTTGTTGTTGTTGTTGTTTTTTTTTTGAGACCAGCTTCTGGAAGACACAAAACACCAATTGTGGTAACAAATAACTCAAGTTGCTCTTTGTTCTACTTTGTTAGTAGCTCTGCTTGGTTCTTACTTTATCACCCATCCAAAAGAAATCTGCCTGCTATCGTGAGCACACAGCAAATGAGTCATATAGCCATTTTAAGTGATTCTGCAAGTTTTGGAAGATGGTGGTTCTGTAATTGTATTTTATTGTTACTTTGGGACCTCACTTGTTCTTAGTACCCCTCTGCTATCATACTTCAGAAGTATCCCTTACAAAGCATTTTCCAATATCTTACTACATAATTTCATGTAAGCTGAATGTCTATAGAGATTCTCAGTCATCCAGGTCATAGTTGTCCCAAAGCTGCTTTTTAAAGAGGCAACTGGACTTTCTGGTTTTTCTTTGAAGATATTTTACTTCTCATCCATGAAATTTCTTCAGCTCTGACTGGATGTTGGGGAATGGAAGGGGATGTTGGGGAATGCAAGTCTGCAAGGAGTATAAATTGTTCTATTCCCCACCATTCATGTAAATTGGTTGGTTGAACTTGGATGAGGTAACAGTTGTAGCTTGGATTTTAAATAAGTCAAAATGAAGCAAAGTAAATTCAACGTATTTAATAGCACTAACCCATGGATATGTTTCCAATCATCTCTCCAAAAAGGAAGGTATAAATTTAGACTAGAAGGCATAATTGTTGCTAAAAAGGTGGATTTACTGGTAACATAATCAAAATGTAAGTTCCCCTGGCAAAACATGCCCTGAGTTGGCAGCTCAACTGAAAATGTGTTGCTTATACTGTAGTATTAATATTCAACAATGGTAGTTGTAATTTCTAGAGAGATGAACTTAAAAACAAGACATAAGCAGCTATCTTCTACACTCCAAATGCAGCTATTAATACAATATCTGCACTGTGTATTAAGCTAAGATTGACATCAATTAGAAAGCTTAGCTGACTTACAAGTGCAAGACGACATTGTAGACAATGTTATTAACATTATTCAACTCATACATTGTTGCTTCTTTTTGGAGTAATAGAAAGTCAAGGTATTTACAGTAGTGTTTCTCTTAATGAAAAAGAGTTTTGCATTAATTAGCAGCTTGTCTACATTTTTCTAATGTCCATCTAGGGCTATATGCTTTGCAGTAAGCTTCACATAGCACACCAATCCATGTTTAGCTGAGTAGTAGTTTGCTACATAAATTTAATGGACTGAGGTTGTACAACAGAATTGATCATGAATTAAGCTATATAGGCGGGACTCGAGCAAAATGTTGCCTCACCAACGTTTAGTCTGTTGGTTGCCTTCAAAGTTTTCCTGTATGACCTTGTCCATGAGTTTGTGTATAGAGTATCCCTAAGTGTGTGAAAGAAAATGTTGTGATGAGTTGGGTTCTTTTGATTAGCCTGAGTGGCTCTGCTATTGCAACTTGGTTAAACAAATTGATAAGTGTTTAATAAAAAAAATGATATTCCTTCATGTCTAGAAACCTGGCTTTGATGGATAGAATGAGACATGCAGCTTGGGGGCAGGAGAGCAAAGCAATATGAAGATGGAATCAGGCTGAACACTGAAGGAGACTAATACCAGAATGCTTTTTGTGAGGTTTTGCTGATACTGAAACATTTAAGGTGCAATGGAAGTGGTTGGTGCCTCTACTCAAAGTCTATAAAATTGCTGATCTGCTTAGGGATCTGCCTTCAAAATGTGCTTCTTTGCATACAAGCAAATATCACAAGACTTCAGAATTTCCCAGGGCCTGCTTTAAATTGGCTATTTCAAACTGGGCAATTTAATTTATTTAAAAGATTTAAATAAAAGCTTTTAAAGCATGTTTTTCTTTTGTTTAAAAAAGAAAGAGACAACCAAACTTCTAACAATTTCATAATTTTCTCAGTGTCATTTCAATTGTAATTTCTAGTCAGTCATTTAAAAAAAAAAAATCCAAAGCATCCAAAATGTTTCGATCTTTGGGATTACAGCAGCCTCCTGGTTCCTTTGCAATTTGAAGAATACGGCATAACTGATGTCAATATGCTTTCCTCAAGCCTGCAGCCAATATATTTACTCAGCTCATTCACTCGAATTGTGTTATCTACCTTTCCTTTCAGGGGCTATGAAATTCAGTTTACCTGGCAGAGTAGATCACCAAGGTATTACATCTGAGGCTGGTATTCACTTCTGCAATGCCCCCAGCTGTATCTAGTAGTCCTGCTAATGGTCAGGACCAAGCCAAGCACTTCCTAGCAGTGAACTCTAGGATGTTTCCTGCAGATTGATGTGAAATGAGCAGCCATGCAGAAAAATAAAATAAAAAAATCTCTGCTACATCCAGTGATGGTTGGATGCTATAACCTTCAGAAATGGCAGCAACAATGGGAAATGCTCTCTCCTGATTCTCTATAGTTAGATCATATTCTGAAATGAACAGTTTCTAGGCTTATTTTCACATATCATGGAAATTGCTTATTACATAATATTTTTTTCACATGTAACAAGCACCTCCTCATGAGCAATCTTCATCCAGTTAAGCAGAGATTAATATCAAGATTAACACCAAGACATTAGTATCTAATGATTAAGCAGTGAACAATACCCCAATCAAGGAACTGCCAACTGAGATAAACAATCAAACAGTAAACAACAGCCTAATCAATGAACCATTGAGAAGTGATGCTGAGAAGCACAGAGCTGAAGACCAAGCCTGAAGATGATGAATGAGACTTCATCGAAACGTTGCCTAGATACTTCCAATCTTACGCGGGAGAAAACCCAAATAACCAAAGATCCATATATATATTTGTTTTCTTAAGTTTTCGCGGGTACTTACATGTCTGGCATTCAGCTTTGTTCGGGTATTTTCCCACGTCATAATAGTGGTGCTTTTAAAGTTGTAGCAACGTTTCGGCAGAATCTCATCTGCCATCATCAGGCTTCTGTATTGTGTTCATCCATATGGTCTTGGTCTGTGTTTAGTTCATATGGATGAACACAATACAGAAGCCTGATGATGGCAGATGAGATTCTGCCGAAACGTTGCTACAATTTTAAAAGCACCACTATTATGACGTGGGAAAATACCCGAACAAAGCTGAATGCCAGACACATATACACACACACACACACACACACACACACACACACACACATGGCATTCAGCTTAGTTCGGGTATTTTCCCACGTCATAGTAGTTGTGCTTTTAAAATTGTAGCAACGTTTCAGCAGAATCTCATCTGCCATCATCAGGCTTCTGTATAGTGTTCATCTGTGAGTCAGACTTTTACAGTGGTTTCAGATTTGAATTTGGGGCAGCCTATTGCTGTGCCAGAATGGTTTTTTCTTCATCCTGATTGGTTGGGAGTCTTGGTCTGTGTTTATTGGTCTTGGAGTTTGCTGTGTTCTGCTTGATTGGTGTTTCTAATATCTTCTGTCTGTTTTTTGGCTCTTTTTGTATCTTGATTGGCTGGCAACATTGTATTACTTTATGGGAGGCCTTTAGTGCAGCTTGGCTCCGGGTAAATGGACGGCTATCATTAGTTAGGAAGCTAGGTTTCATCTGGGTGCCTGGTTGGGATCTGTTTGCGCCCAGGTGTTTGCCTGGCTTGTGGTGTGGACCAAGACTCCCAACCAATCAGGATGAAGAAAAAACCATTCTGGCACAGCAATAGGTTGCCAGTCTGACTCGCAGATGAACAATATACAGAAGATTCTGCTGAAATGATGGCAGATGAGATTCTGCTGAAACGTTGCTACAACTTTAAAAGCACAACTACTATGATGTGGGAAAATACCCGAACTAAGCTGAATGCCATATATATATATATATGTCCATAGATTCTCAGGTTTGAATAGACCAGAAAGATTCCTTGATTGATTGATTGATTGATCTGTAGTAATTGATCAGTTGTTGCTGATTCCCACAGCTATTGTGGTAGTGACTCTTGGAGAAATTGCATTAGCTTGTACTTTCTATTTTAATTTGAGGAAAATGGGAAAACAGGTTTGAATTAATTCAGGACAGGGTTTTTTAAAAAAAAAATTCCAGGACTTTCGGTTTGCCAGGCTTCGGTGGCGGCAGGGATTCACGATCCTGCGCGATCCCTGTTGCGCTAGCCGTCTTGGTGCCTCCGACCCCAACGGGTCTGGAGGCTAAGGCTGCCCTGTAGAGGCAGCCAAAGATAGGGGGATCCGGAGAGGGGTTTGGGGTTGTCACAGACCCCCTCCCCAGCCGGCAAAACCCCCTTCTCTCAAGGTGGTGGAGCGGCAGTCTGTAATGGTCACCACAAAGAAGCCGGCAACTGGGTAAGACTACACAGGAGTTTTGAAGAGAAAGGTTTTTTGGCTGACCCAGGACTTTAAGATACATCTAACATCCTGAAAACCATGACTTGTTGAACGATACTTTGTTTCCAGAGGAGATTTTCTAGCAGCGAATTTGAGGTGCTGAAAGGGAAAGTTTACTCTCCTTCCCTACGGAATCAACAAATGGACATTGAGAAACCTGTCTTTTTATAGAAGGTAAAAATTTGGTTCCTTGTTATAAATGGGAAGGGAGAGGACAAAAAAAAATATTAAGATCTTGCTGGAGGAGATGCCTTGAAGATTTTGAGACTAGAAATTAATTGCAACAAGGCTTTAAAATACAGATTGGGCTTTTTTTTTTTTCTTTTTATTGATATTACCCCAGGAAGAGAAAGTGAGAACTTTGTGCTCTGTTTGGACTGATTGATGACTCTGGGACTTTGGGGAACTGTTATAACTTTTGAAATATCTTGGTTGTTTTTAAAAAAAAAGAAGAAGAGGGGGAAAAAAAAGAAAAGGTTTATAATGGCTTTACCTGTTGATGAACTGAGAAAGGAATATGGAAAAATAAAGAAAGAAGGCAAGGACGCTGTGAAAGAAGCCTTTCATTTCTTAGAAATGGCGCTTGCTATTTGTCAGCAAACACAACAACAGATGGAAGAAGCAGAAGAAGAAAAAGAAGAAGAAGATACCATCTTTAATGAATCCAAAAGTTTAATTAAGAAAGAAAGGAGAAAGAGAGGAAGGAAAATGAAGGACTTAAGACTTAAAAAAACACCCAAGAAAGAGAAAAATAAGATGCAAAATCAACACAATGTTAGAAAGCAAAAGAAAAAAGGAATACAACAGAGAGGGGAAGCTAAAAAGGCGGAGGTTGGGGGGGGGGGGTAAAAAGGCCAGGTGGGATAAGAAAGGAAGGGAAAAGGGGGGAAAAAGTTATGAAACAAGATGGGAAAAAAGGAAAAAAAATTAGGGATAAAGGGTAATGTATAATTTTTTTAAAAGAAGATTCTGCAAGGTACATAAGATGATATAGTAGTATTTGTATTAGAAATAGAAAATTAGAATGTTATAAGAATTAATCAAAGATTAAAATATTGAAATGTTTAGTAATGATAGACTTTAAAATTTAACAAAATAGTAAAGGGAATGTCTAAAATATTGAGTTTAATTAAAGAGTTTAATTAACTATTGTATTGATGTTATAATAAACTTAGCATTGTAACATTTGTTTTTGAAATAGATAATTGGAATGTTACAAGATTTAACATTTAGATTTATTATCTAATTATGTATTTAATCATTTTGGATTTATTATTTTTTCTTCTTTTAAAAAGTTAGAAGGTAGAATGTACTAAGCAGAATCAGATTGGGTACTAGGCGTTATTTTAAATGTTAATTTAGGGGGATGATAGAAAGGCATCATACTTTGATTAGTGATTCCAGGAGAAATCCTTTTTTTTACTATAGGGAATGAGATAAATGGATAATTTGGAAAGAATGGACAAAAAATACAAGTATAATGATTTAAATTAAAATGAAATAATAAAATAGAATTAAGAAGAGTGAAAAGCGGGGAGAAGCTATATAGAAGCTATAGAAGATATAGAATGGTAAATAAGATAGGTAATGGTATATAAGATGAGCATGAATTTAATTGAAGTCCATATAAAGAGAGGTAATCTGGGGCCAAGCTACTTTCTAAAAAGTTTTATGTTTTTGTGTTTTGTGTGTTTATGTTTGTTTGAGAATTAATAAAACCTTGGAGGAATGTTGGATGAGAATAACGGTAAACAAGTCAGAGAGAAATGAAGATGATGACTATAAAATGGATAAATATAATAATAATAATAATAATGAAATTGAAAAAGAGTAAAGAGAAATAATGAGAAATTTGTTAAAAGATATTTATATGTCCATATGGAAACGGGGTAAAATAGAATTATGTTGTATAAAATAATGTTTTATTTGACTTGTAAAAATTTTTAATGGAAAGAGGTTTTATGTACTCAATGGTTAATGATGGTTTGTTTGTCTTTAAAATTAATAAAATTTGTTTAAAAAAAAAAAAATTCCAGATCCTAAACTCTATGCTTTTAGTGGGTTCTTTGCTGGTTCTTTTCACTGTAAGTGTTATTTATAACTACAGTTCTAATTTATCTTCTTTCAAGATACATTTTATTTTAAGATCAGATTCTGCTTCTGATCAGAATACCCGGCCCAAAAAAACCCACATGTCTCTAATGTACCTTGATTCCAGAAAGAGCATCAGTGGAGGCATGCCAGACAAAAATTCAAGTAAGGAAATTCAGAAGAAAAACTTTTGGTTCATTAGATTTTCAAAATTTCCTCCTTGCTACACGTTCAGATTGACTCCCCAAGACAGCCAAGTAGGATACATTAAGGATGATCAAAACAAACCTTGGATGTCAGAGAGACGTTGCAAGGAAAATGATGGATCTTTCTTGTTCTGTTCTTCTTCCATTCATTTGCCTGGAGAATCTCCATGTTTGACATTCCAATCTGGTGTTGCATTCATTTTCTTTATGAATGAGATTGGTGAAGGTACTGCAACACTGCACACCAGCTGTTGAAAAACAGACTATTGAAAGCTAATCAGACTCAGTTCTCTCAGGAATATTGACCCGGTAAAGCAAATTCTGTAACTTAACTCAGTCTTTTCTTTTCCTAGAGCTTGAATAGTATTTTCCTTGTCCCTGTTATTATTATTATTTTTTTAAACAAATTTTATTAATTTTACAAACACAATACACAAAACATAAACTAAAACATCTTTTCTGAAGGCTGCCTGATCCCGAGTTAAAACTATTCACACAGACACAAATTCAAACATCATATTCATTTTATATATCCTTCCATATCTTGTTATCATTTTCTTTTCTTTTTTTTTATAAACCAATTTTATTAATTTTACAAAAACAATGCACAAACAATCAAAGCATAACAGCTTATAACCATTTTCAATAACATTCTTTGTCTGTTCTATTTCCAACTATCCATTCATCTTTTTTCTTTTACTATATTTCTCCTATACACTATTTGGAGTGACGCCATTACCCTAACTTAAAAGTACTTCATATAACACTTAATTTATCTTGGGATTCTGTTTAATAAATTCTAAATTTACACAATAAATTTTATACTCTAAATACACATATAAAAACACAATCTTATATACCTTCCAGAATCCCCCTTTTATCCTTAATTAGATTCACCCATTGTCTCTAAATAAACTTTTTTTCTTTAGATCTTGCTTCCCACCATTGAGGCTTCTCCTCCCCCCCTTTCTCTCTTGCTTATTCTTCTCCTTGCCCCCTTTGTCTCTCCTCTTCCCTTTTCTTACTCCCTTTCCTTTGCTTTCTAACCTTGCATCCACCTTTCCTCTAATTTTTCTTTTTCTGGGTTGTTTTTTCAAACCTTAAAATCCCCTTTTTCTTATCCTCTTTCTCCTCCCCCCTGGAAAAAACCCATTGTTCATCAAAGATGGCTTCTTGCTCCTCTTCTTCTTTGTCCCAGTCATTCCGCTGCATAATCAACTTTTCATAAGTACATAACGCCATTTCTAAAAATTGAAATGAAGTGCCCAAAGTATCTTTTCCATCTTGTTCTTCCTTTTTATATTTTTTATATTCAATCTTTAGTTCATCCACAAGCGATGCCATCCTGAAAAGAAAAACTTTCCCCAAAACAACCACCCAAGTATTTTTAGTCAAAAGTAATTCAAAAAGAAAGTTCCAAAAGTTAATACTTTTCTTCCTTCTTCTATTTCTCTTTCTGGGGTTACTGTTTAATCAAAGAGGTCCAATTACCATATTTCTTTTTTTAGTATTCTTGGCAATCTCCTCCTTTTTCCACTTCTGCTCCAATATTTTTCCACTCCCTTCCCACTTGCAACATCAATTTTTAAATGATCAGAAATCCATACCTCTAATAAAGGTTTTCCAATTTCTTAAATTTTTAAGTCCAATGTCCAAGCAACTTTCAGAATATTTCACCTTCAGTGCCCAAACAAATTTCAAATCTTCTTCTGCTTTTTTCATGGGGTGGGAGAGTGAAGAAAAAAAAAAGTTCCCTTTAACAGTTTCTCCGCTGCTTTCGATCTTCTTAGGGATACAATGTATCCTCCAGCAATTCAGACACCTCAGTTCCAGCGAATTTAAAGGATGTTGATTGACCTGGCTCAGCCAGCACTTTCACTTTTCTTGCTTCCTCCAGCACGATCTTACCCGGTTGCAGACTTCTTCGTGGCGGCCATTGCTGACCGCCGCTCCACCGCCTTGGGAAAAAGGGGTTTTTCAGGACGAGGAGGGGGTCTGCGACACCCCCAACCCCTTGTCCAGCTCCCCTCTCTCTTCAGCTGTCCCTACAGGGCAGCCATATCCCCCTGACCCATTTGGATCAGGGGTACCTCAGCGGCTAGCACAGCAGGAATCGCGAGCGGTCGCAAATTCCTGCTGCCCCGAAGCCACGCAAAAACCGGAAACCGTCCCTGTTATTATTTTTTACAAGCCCTAAATCAGACTGAACAAACGTAGATTCTGTTTAGGACTTTCATGATATAATTCTCCTGTCTTATACAGAGGGTATTTAGAAAAACTCTTATCTGTCATGCTAATTTATATGCCCAGCTTCTGAATGTATTTGTGACTGACAGTTTTAGGCCAAAGTTAAGACACTTCCATGTTGTTGCAAATTCAGCAAAGCTGAGGCCCATGGTTCAATGGTAAACCTTTTGATCAGTAATCATGTTGCACATCTTAAACAGAGGTGGTATTCAGCAGGTTCTGACCAGTTCTGGAGGACCGGTAGTGGAAATTTTGAGTAGTTCAGAGAAGCTGCAAATACCACCTTTGACTGGAGATTTTACAGCATCCTTCCCTGACCACACCCACCAAGCCACGCCCACAGAACTGGTAGTTAAAAAAATGTGAATCTCACCACTGATCTTAAATCACCCTAAGCCTTACACATTCGCTTTTCTTGGAATGTTCAAGTTGTAATCAGGAATGGGATAAAATGGAATGCTTGGCCTGATGCCCCATATTGTCTTGGCCCTGTGTTATATTATAAAACATTGTGTGATACTTCATAACTTTGTGGATCATAGTTGCTGATCCTGGGATATATCTGTTAAAATGGTAACCTTTGCTTTGTTAGTTTCTAATGTTTAAGCCAGCATTAAAAAAAACAAAACAATAAATTTGTTTTAAACCAACATTTAAAAAAAAATCCCTTGAAATAAACATATGTCTCTAAACCCTTTACATATGAATGACTTGGTGCATTAAATGACAGAGTTCCCCAACCCCTGGGCCACAGATCCCGTAGCAGTCCGTGGTCTGTTAGGAACCAGCTGCACAGTTGGAGCATGAACAGTGGGCGAGTGAGTGAAACTGGAACCACTCCTCCCTTCCCAGTCTGTGGAAAAATTGACTTCCACAAAACTGATCCTTGGTGCCAAAAAGGTTGAGATCCATTGCTCTATGATATTTCTGTCTCACTTTGGCATTAACCCGGACCAGGAGTACAACATAATGTAAATGAAACAGTCTTCTTTTATTTTATCTGCATTCTTTTGTGACATGTCCTAAATCATGTCCACGAAAATGGATGATGTTTTTGTGCATAAGATAAACCAGTGAATCTGCTCTAGTCTTCTGCATTTGTACACTATAGATCTTGTGTCTTTGTAAAGATGGATAATCACAGCATCTCTGGGAAGAGATTCATTCATTTTCTGCCTGTCTCTCTCAGATGCATTTGCTGTGAATTTTGAAAAGTGGGTAATCCTCTTAGATGGGACCTGACAAAACAAGGTCCCCAAATAGCCATGGAAGGCACACTACAAGGTCCGATCTTGTTAAAATAGTGACAAATCTTCCAATGTACAGTTTGTGTTTCCTTCTTTTTTCTTTGATGAAATAAACATTGCGTGATGAAGGGTTATAAAATATAATCAGACTAAATTATGTTACATAAATCATCTCAGCACATTGATTTAAAACAATCGCATTGTTTCACATGGCCTGGGATGTTCTCCTTCGTGGAATAATTTGGCTGATTTCCATTCTTTTTCTTTGCATATGGCAATAAGTCTTTGCCAATATCTAGTGAATAAGACAGCAAAACCTAATGAGCTATGCATTATAAGTCTGTAATGCATCTCTTGGATGAGTTCATTTTACACAGGCATGTTTGTACACAAGCACAGAGATGTGATGTTTTAAAATTTCCTCTTTGTTATAATTCCAGAGGAATTGTCTGGAATTATATGTCTGGGCATTTCTTTACTGTGGGTATTTCCTGACAGAATGTTCAGGGCTATGCTGATTTAAAACCGCTATTCTAAAAGTACAAGATAATATTTAGGGGAGAATTTTTGAATGTATCTGTTCTGTCCTTAATTAACATACTTGAGATCCCCGCGCTTTGATTGGCCAAAGCGTGGGGCTCTCTGATTGGTCAGGCGAGCCGCGCCGATTGGCTCGCTAAGAATCTCCCGCGATTGTTCCATTCAGATCGCGGGAGATTCAAAGCGGTGCCATTGGCCGCAGCCGCTGCGGCGAAAGGAATAAAAGCCGCGGGCTTTTTTCCTTTCACCAGTTCGGTTCCAACTCACAATAAAAGAGCTTGCATTGAAGTCACCGACTCCTGGCATCAGTTCGCGGACACAACACTGGCAACGAGGGTGGGATCCAGACCCTGAACCGAACCACGTGTCCGACGGAAGCCAGACGAACCACCGCGATGGTGAAAATCACACCACCCGCACCCTTCAACCCCGCCACCGAGGACTGGGAATCGTTTTCCGACCGATTCCGCATGTACCTCGAGTGCAGCGGCCTGAAGGACGCCACCGGCCCCATGAAGCGCGCCGTCTTCCTGAGCCATTGCGGGACCGAGGTCCTCCAGATGGCCAAGGTGCTTGCCAAACCCGCCGATGCGACCGCGATGGACTGGGACGTCCTCGAACCCATACTTCGGTGGCACTATGCTCCAGAGGTACCCATCCTGATCCGGCGCAACGAGTTCTACTGGCGGGACCAGAGGTCGGGTGAGAGTTTCAGCGACTTCGTCGCCGAGCTGCGGCATTTAGGGGGGCTCTGCGAATTCGACAACCTGAACAACGCCCTGCGAGACCGAATCGTGCTCGGTTTGTGGGACCCCGTCCTCCAGAGCTGGCTGATGGCCAAGGGCAGCATCAGCCTAGCAGACACCCTCACCGCAGCCGCAGCCGCCGAAGCAACCCGAACTTCCACCGACCGCATGCGCAGACCGAACACTGGGGACCGCAGCGGAAACAACAACCCGGCGAGGTCGACCGAGCCCCAACCCGAGACGACCACCCACCAGGGCGATTTCCACTCGGCATCGGGCACTTCCGATGATGAGGAGGACATCCATCGCCTCCAGACAGGCCGCGACCCATGAAACCGGCGAGGTCGTAAGTCGAGGACCAACTGTGCCAGTTGCGGCGGCGACCACCCCAGGTCGGAATGCCGGTTTTTCGAATCGATCTGCCGGCATTGCGACAAGAAGGGACACATCGCCCGTGTCTGCCGCCTAAAGAAGAATCGCAGCCCGGCACGATGGGACCAGAGCGACCGGAGGAAAGAAAGCACACCACCCCGGACCAGAGATCACCCCTCGGACAACCGATGCGACCGGAACGGACGATCCTCGCGAGGCAGCGACAACCGGCGGAGAGAGGAGACCCATCAGACGGTCACCATCGGCCACGCCATCACCAATGACGCCTGGAAGGTCCACGTGGAGGTTGGCATCGAGGGCCAGCCATGCAAAATGGAGGTGGACTCCGGGTCCTACCTCTCCATGATTGCATGGCATGAAATAAAGCGCTTGGTGCCTACCCTCCAAAGGAGGAACATAGACAGCCAGAGACCCATTGTAAAGGACTACCAGGGAAACCGCATCCCAGTAGTCTGAACCAAACACTTCAACATAACCTATAAGGGGCACACCGAAAGACTCCCCCTGACAATCGTCGACCGCGACCGCCCAAGCCTACTGGGACTGCAATGGTTCGCCCTGCTCAACATCGCACTCACGGGAGTCGACCACGTCACCGACGACAGCTGGGAGCAGCAACTGGCTCGGGAATTCCAAGAGGTCTTCGACGGAAACCTGGGCAAGTACCGAGGGCCCCTTATATCTTTCAACCTTGACCCTAACGTCCCCCCAAAACGCCTGAAACCAAGCCGGGTGCCATTCGCACTGAAACCCAAGATAGACGAGCAAATTGACAAGCTCGTCAAACAAGGGGTTCTACAGCCCATAGACCACGCCCGGTGGGAGACCCCCATAGTCACCCCGATCAAGCCCGATGGGTCGGTGAGGATCTGTGGGGACTATAAGGCCACCCTAAATGGCGCGCTACAACAAAGCGCCTACCCCGTCCCAGTGGTGCAACACGTACTACACTCACTGGGAGGGGGCAAAGTTTTCGCCAAGCTTCACCTCGCCCAGGCATACCAACAGTTGCCAGTCGACGAGCAAACGGCAGAAGCGCAAACTATAGTCACCCACCGGGGGGCATTCAAATGCAACCGACTCCAATTTGGAGTCAGCGTGGCACAGGGCATATTCCAAAGCCTAATGGAGAGACTATTGCAGGGCATCAAGGGGATGGTACCGTACTTCGACGACGTCCTAGTGTCGGCAGCCAACCAAGCCGAACTAGAGGGTCGCCTAAGGGAGGTCCTAACCAAATTTAAAGAGACCGGGCTGAAAGTCAAGAGGGAGAAATGCCAGCTATACACGGAACGAGTAGAATTCCTAGGATACCTCCTAGACCGTCACGGCATTCACCCCACAAACAAAAAAATCAAGGCGATCAAAAAAGCCCCCACACCCAAGTCCAAGACGGAACTATAGGCATTCCTGGGGCTACTGAACTTTTACAATGTTTTCCTGCCCCAAAAGGCGACAGCGGCGGAGCCCTTGCATAGGCTCCTGGACAAGGCAGTGACCTGGACTTGGGGGAAATGCGAGCAAGCCGCCTTCCAAAGAACAAAGGACCTCCTCACTTCGGATGCCGTCCTTATACAATAAAACGAGACCCTACCTCTGGCTGTCACATGCGATGCATCACCCTCCGGCGTCAGCGCTGTCCTCAGCCATACCCTCCCCGACGGAAAAGAAGCACCCATCGCATTCTTTTCAAGGACCCTCACCAAACCGGAGCGGAACTATAGCCAACTGGACAAAGAGGCTCTGGCTATCGTTGCCGCCATAAAACGATTCCACGAGTATCTCTACGGCCGGACTTTCACCATCATAACAGATCACAAGCCGCTGCTGGGAATCCTTGCAGGAAACCGGGCCACCCCGAACATTCTGTCTCCCCGAATGACAAGGTGGTCCGAGTTCCTGGCAGCCTACAACTATGGACTCATACACAGACCGGGTAAGACGATCTCCCATGCAGATGCCTTAAGCCGCTCCCCGCTACCGGAACCCGACACCGACCCAGCACCCACGACGACCACCCTCAGTATAGAGACTCTACCCAACCTGCCCATAACCGCGTCAGACATTGCCCGAGAGACTAATAAATACAAACATCTGGCGCAGGTGTTGCATTGGGTGGAGAAAGGGTGGCCGGAAAGGGACAACGACGAGTCCGTCAAAACGTTCCGAAACCGCCAAAAGGAACTCTCTTTATTAAAAGGGTGCATACTATGGGGGGATAGGGTGGTCATTCCAGAAAAGCTACAAGGGAAGGTTCTGGAACTGCTACACGAGGGGCACCCTGGCATCGTGAGGACTAAAGCCCTGGCCAGAAGTTACGCTTGGTGGCCAGGGATGGACAAACAAATAGAGGCCTGGGTAGCTAGGTGCCAACGATGCCAGGAAACTAGGCCAAGCCCACCCACAGCACCCATCCTAGAGTGGGAAACCCCAAGGGGACCTTGGTCTAGGATCCATATAGACTTCGCCGGGCCCACAAAAGGACACACCTTCCTCATAACGGTTGACGCTTACTCCAACTGGCTGGAGGTAAGCAACATGAAGACGACAACCACGGAGGCCGTGATCAAGGAACTCTGCAAACTCTTTGCAACACACGGCCTCCCAGACGTCGTCGTCTCCGACAACGGGCCCCAGTTCACCTCGCTGGAATTCGAAAAATTCCTAGCGGAAAGGGGCATCCGCCACGCGCTGACAGCACCGGCGCACCCGGCGGCGACCGGTAGGGCGGAACGGATGGTCCAATTCACTAAGAAGACCATCCGGAAAATAGACCACGGGGAGATCCAGGAGAAGATAAACAAACTACTCTTCACCCAACACATAACCCCAAATACCACAACCAATAAAAGCCCAGCCGAACTATTAATGGGGAGGAAACTAAGGTCCCCACTCGACAGGTTACACCCCATGTATAACCCGGAGAGGCCCCCAGACTCAAACAGCAAACACCGAACTTTTGCACCCGGCGACCCCGTATACGCAAAAAACCTGACGGGAGACCCACTATGGATACCAGCCGTCATCACACAAACAACTGGCCCACACTCGTACCGGCTACAAACAGCAGACGGACGAGCGTGGAAATGCCACATCGACCAACAGCAAACCACCGACGCACAAACGGGCGAAACCAACCCCCACAACACAAACCAAGGGGGGAGGGAATACCCAGGGGACCAAAACCAAAGAAGAATAAACCAGCCGTACTCACCGGAAAGCAGCCAGCACGACCCATCGCCAGGAAGAAACAGCCAGGCCAGCTCGACCAACCCAGAAAGACCGAGCGGGAGCGGCGAAACCCGCAGCTCAACCAACCTGGAAGGCCCAGGAGGGAGCTACGGAGAGCGGCCCGGCCCGATCGACCAGCCGGTTCCCACGATGGCAGCAGGAGCAGCAGAGATCCCGACCGAACCGGCCGGGATCCAGCCTACAACTGAGCTGCGCAGGTCAAGTAGGCTCAGACGGAGCCCCGCCTACCTACGTGACTACGCGACGTAAGGACTGAACCAAGAGGGGAGGGGTGTTCTGTCCTTAATTAACATACTTGAGATCCCCGCGCTTTGATTGGCCAAAGCGCGGGGCTCTCCGATTGGTCAGGCGAGCGCGCCGATTGGCTCGCTAAGAATCTCCCGCGATTGGTCCATTCGGATCGCGGGAGATTCAAAGTGGTGCCATTGGCTGCGGCCGCCGCGGCAAAAGAAATAAAAGCCGCGGGCTTTTTTCCTTTCGCCAGTTCGGTTCCAACTCACAATAAAAGAGCTTGCATTGAAGTCACCGACTCCTGGCATCAGTTCGCGGACACAACAGTATCTAAAATATCATATCAAGAATCTTCTTATTAAACTTACACTATTCCTTCCAGGCAAGTGGTTTTCAAAATATCCATCCTCAGGGACTAAATCTTCTCATAAAGACCCCTCTTCCTAAGGAGCCCTTCGATTTGCAGGGGACATTCCAGTTTGAGATCAGTGTCTTGTTTGAAGTCTCTCAACCTCCAGCTGCTCAATTTATAGTTCAACTGCAAAATCTCACAATCTCTTCTTTACTCAGAAGGAACACGCTGGGCAGAAATTTTCCTCTGGCTGGCAATCTCCACTGCAATGTTGTTCCCACTCTTTCAGGGAAGTCCAATTCACCATGAATATTCATGGAAAGCTCCTGAACTTAGATTAACCTTGATGGTAGGAGGTTAAAAACAATTTTCTAAAAAAAAAAAAGTATTAATTTCAACCTTGTATCTGTTAATGACTTAACTTCTCCACCCTCTTTTCTCATATCTGTTTCATTCTGTTGAAAATGGATCAGCTTGGGTTATGATTGCATTGGATTTGAATATATATTATAAACAATTTTGGTTATTTGTGGTATGGTGGTGGATTAGCACATGGATCTGACTTGCATTACAGAGATGTGCCTGGATGAAAAAAAGAAATGTAACCCTATTGTTCTTCTCTGCTCTTATCACATCTTCAGACACATGTCCAACTACATGTGTCAGTGAGTGCATTGGATAAGACTGCAGCTGCAGGAAATGAAGCAATGCTTAGAGTTATGGGGAAAAAAGCACAAATAAATTATCTTGAGTGATCATGATCATTTTCTACGTACAGAAATATGGCGTGGTGACAAGAGTGGTAAACTTTCATTCTCTGCTCTCATCACATCTTCAGATTCATGTCCAGCTACTTTGTTCTGGTTACCAATATCCTCTTGGGGAAAGAAAGGAATGAAGGCTACTGTGACATGATTGTGATGAGCTTTTGCCTGTATGGGCAAAACAAGCTCAGATTAAATTCCTGAAAGGGCGTTCTGATTTGCTGGTGGTTGATTTGGCTTGATTCAAGTTCCAACCTTGATTATGAAAGGGACATAAATCCTCTACAGAAGCAGATCCACAATTTGGGGAATGCCCCTGGACTTTTCCTACTAGAGCAGCAGGTGAAGGTCATAGCTGAGAATGTGTTGTCCTGCTCCCAAAAGGCACTAGTTCAGGTCTTCTCGGATCAATGTGGCCTGCCACTAATGACTCTTTCCCTTATCACCTCAGTTATAGGCTTCTGTAATGCTGTTTACACAGAGTGGCTCTCCTTAAAGATAATTGGAAGCTTCAACTGATAGAAAATGTGGGGACAGTACATGCAAGACGGTTACATCTATGTTGTGATCACTACAGTGGTGGGATTCAATTTTTTTTTACTACCGGTTCTGTGGGCGTGGCTTGGTGAGCATGGCAGGGGAAGGATACTGTAAAATATCCAGTCAGAGGTGGTATTTGCTGGTTCTCCGAACTACTCAAAATTTCTGCTACTGGTTCTCCAGAACTGATCAGAACCTGCTGAATACCACCTCTGGATCACTGCATTGCTTACCAGTTTACTTCCAGGTCCAATTCAAAGTTCTAGTCATCTCTTTTAAAGATCTGCATGACTAAGGCCACAAATACCTATGGAATGATTTTTTTCATCCAAATTCAACCAGTTGTATATGTTCAGTGTAGAGATTGGCTGAGGGCTGCAAGAAATGATGGAGTTTGGGCCTTCTCAGGAACATCCCCCATTTGCAACACCTGCCAGCCAGGGGTGGGATTCACATTATTTTACTACCGGTTCCATGGGCATGGCGTGGCATGGCTTGGTGGGTGTGACTTGGTGGGCATAGCCTGACTTGGTGGGCATGGCTTGGTGGGCATGGCAGGGGAAGGATACTGTCAAATTTCCATTCCCATCCCAGTCAGAGGTAGTATTTGCCTGTTCTCTGAACTACTCAAAATTTCTGCTACCGGTTCTGCAGAATTGGTCAGAACTTGCTGAATACCACTTCTGCTGCCAGCCCAAACAATGAATGTTCCCGATCTTCTGGCTTTAATGAAGGCTTTATATATTCTATTGTTCCAATGGTGAATGCTGGGTTAGCTAGATTAGGACTGCCTGGGATAGCCAAATTAGATTCTCCATTGTCACTTTAGTTGCTTTTGTTTGATTGTAAATTACTCTGCCTTCTTTATGGAAGTGGGCAGTCTATAGAGAATTTTGTAAATTATTATGTAATGTTATACATTCTATAATTATATAAATAAATAATATCAAAAAAGCAGGCTAGAAGCATTTTTATCGATCAATCAATAACAAACCAACTTCTGCTTTTGGGAGATAATGCTACCTCTTATTCAAATTCTTCTATGGGTTATTTGAAGCCTTTGTTGAGAAAGTTGAACAAGATATTAGCCTTTTTAAAAAGAATTTCTTTAAAAGCGAGAACTGAAACTGTGAAGCGTCTATTGGATTCCCAAAAGCTGAATGCACACAGCAAGGCAGTGAAACTCCATGGGGGAGCTATTCAGAATAGATAGCTAAATTTTATTGCTTTGGGGCTAATGCTACTTCCTTTCTGCAGATGTGGCTGTTATTATTATGATAGCTACAGTATCTTGTAAAAGCTGTTCAATGCATACAACCCAGAATGACAATGATTATATAGGATAAGGTGAGAAATAGCACTAGGGCAAAGACCCAGAATTTAAATGTCAGCTATTAGCTATTTTCAAATTGTGGACTAAGTGTAGTACATAACATTGTCTGCTACAACGTTTTACCTGTCCATGACTTCTTCAGCTTCAGCCACAATAATACATAGGGAAACAATCGATACAAACTCAAGGTAAACTGCTTCAAACTCAATTGCAGAAAATACAACTTCAGCAACAGTGGTCAGCGCCTGGAATGTTCTACCTGACTCTATTGTTACAGCTTCAACCCCTCACAGCTTCAACCTCAAACTGTCTACTGTGGACTTCATTCCTAAGAGGTGTGTAAGTAGGGGGGGGGGGAAGCGTGCATAAGCACATCAGCATGCCTACCGTCCCTGTCTTACTGTCTCCATTTATCTGTATTTACTTCCTTTGTTCATGTTTATGTTTATATCTATACCTGCTATCTTGTACATGTTTGACAAACAAACAAACAAATAAATAAACAAACAAACAAACAATCTAAGCTGGAAAGGTATTGATTACACACATAGATCAGTTATACACTTGCTATGCTCGTTGTTTTGAGTAGTCCCAAATCATATTTTTTCTTCTTTCAGGATCCAGATACAGTAGAGTACGATGTTGGACAAATATAGAAGAATCTAAACTTGTGATTGAAAGAGGCAGAGGTGGTATTCAGCAGGTTCTGACCAGTTCTGGAGAACCGGTAGCAGAAATTTTGAGTAGTTCGGAGAACCAGCAAATACCATCTCTGACTGGCCCCACCCCCATCTCTTCTCTGCCTCCGGAGTCCCAGCTGATCGGCTGGGTCTTCTTTGGTTGCCCTGCACAGGAGAACGGAGCTGGAAAGCAGGTTAGTGGGGTGGGAAGGGAATGGGATTTTACAGTAACCTTCCCCTGGAGTGGGGTAGGAATAGAGATTTTATAGTATCCTTCCCCTGCCATGCCCACCAAGCCACACCCACCAAGCCAGGCCCACAGAACCAGTAGTAAAAAATTTTTTGAATCCCACCATTGGAAAGAGGTATTGTTCTTGTAAGAAGTTGGAAAAGAAAAATATCCATTTCTTCTTCATTAGAACGATTCATATCAATTGTTGTGTCCGCGAAATGATGCCAGGAGTCGGTGACTTAGTGCAAAGCTCTTTATTAGCAAGTTGGAACCGAACTGGCGAAAGGAAAAAAGCCCGCGGCTTTTATTCCTTTCGCCGCGGCGGCCGCGGCCAATGGCACCACTTTGAATCTCCCGCGATCCGAATGGACCAATCGCGGGAGATTCTTAGCGAGCCAATCAGCACGGCTCGCCTGACCAATCGGAGAGCCCCGCGCTTTGGCCAATCAAAACGCGGGGATCTCGAGTATGTTAATTGAGGACAGAACACCCCTCCCCTCTTGGTCCAGTCCTTACGTTGCGTAGTCACGTAGGTAGGCGGGGCTCCGCCTGGTCCTACTTGACCTGTGCAACTCAGTTGTAGGCTGGATCCCGGCCGGTTCGGTCGGGATCTCCGCTGCTCCTGCTGCCGTCGTGGGAACCGGCTGGTCGATCGGGCCGGTCCTTTCTCCGTAGCTCCCTCCTGGGCCTTCCGGGTTGGTTGAGCTGCGGGTTTCACCGCTCCCGCTCGGTCTTTCCGGGTCGGTCGAGCTGGCTTGGCTGTTCCTTCCTGGCGAGGGGTCGTGATGGCTGCTTTCCAGTGAGTACTGCTGGTTTATTCTTCTGTGGATTCGGTCCCCTGGGTATTCCCTCCCCCCTTGGTTTGTGTTGTGGGGGTTGGTTTCGCTTGTTTGTGCGTCGGTGGTTTGTTGGTTGGTAGTTCTCGACCTTAGTTGGTCGATGTGGCATTTCCACGCTCGTCCGTCTGCTATTTGTAGCCGGTACGAGTGTGGGCCTGTTGCTTGTGTCATGACGGCTGGGATCCATAGCGGTTCTCCCGTCAGGTTCTTTGCGTATACGGGGTCGCCGGGTGCGAAGGTTCGTTGTTTGCTGTTTGAGTCTGGGGGCCTCTCCGGGTTATGCGTGGGGTGTAACCTGTCGAGTGGGGACCTTAGTTTTCTGCCCATTAATAGTTCGGCTGGGCTTTTATTGGTTGTGGTGTTTGGGGTTATGTGTTGGGTGAAGAGTAGTTTGTTTATTTTTTCCTGGATCTCCCCGTGGTCTATTTTCCGGATGGTCTTTTTAGTGAATTGGACCATCCGTTCCGCCCTACCGTTTGCCGCTGAGTGCGCCGGTGCTGTCAGCGCGTGGCGGATGCCCCTTTCCGCTAGGAATTTTTCGAATTCCAGCGAGGTGAACTGGGGCCCGTTGTCGGAGACGACGACGTCTGGGAGGCCGTGTGTTGCAAAGAGTTTGCAGAGTTCCTTGATCACGGCCTCCGTGGTTGTCGTCTTCATGTTGCTTACCTCCAGCCAGTTGGAGTAAGCGTCAACTGTTATGAGGAAGGTGTGTCCTTTTGTGGGCCTGGCGAAATCTATATGGATTCTCGACCAAGGTCCCCTTGGGGTTTCCCACTCTAGGACGGGTGCTGTGGGTGGGCTTGGCCTAGTTTCCTGGCATCGTTGGCACCTAGCTACCCAGGCCTCTATTTGTTTGTCCATCCCTGGCCACCAAGCGTAACTTCTGGCCAGGGCTTTAGTCCTCACGATGCCAGGGTGCCCCTCGTGTAGCAGTTCCAAAACCTTCCCCTGTAGCTTTTCCGGAATGAACACCCTGTCCCCCCATAGTATGCACCCTTTTAACAAAGAGAGTTCCGTTTGGCGGTTTCGGAACATTTTGACGGACTCGTCGTTGTCCCTTTCCGGCCACCCTTTCTCCACCCAATGCAACACCCGCGCCAGATGTTTGTCTTTATTAGTCTCTCGGGCAATGTCTGACACGGTTATGGGCAGGTTGGGTAGAGTCTCTATACTGAGGGTGGTCGTCGTGGGTGCTGGGTCGGTGTCGGGTTCTGGTAGTGGCGAGCGGCTTAAGGCGTCTGCATGGGAGATCGTCTTACCCGGTCTGTGTATGAGTTCGTAGTTGTAGACTGCTAGGAATTCGGACCACCTTGTCATTCGGGGCGACAGAATGTTCGGGGTGGCCCGGTTTCCTGAAAGGATTCCCAGCAGCGGCTTGTGATCCGTTACGATAGTGAAAGTCCGGCCGTAGAGGTATTCGTGGAACCGTTTTACGGCGGCAACTATAGCCAGGGCCTCTTTGTCTAGTTGGCTATAGTTCCGCTCCGGTTTGGTGAGGGTCCTTGAAAAGAATGCGATGGGCGCTTCTTTTCTGTCGGGAAGGGTATGGCTGAGGACAGCGCCGACGCCGAAGGGTGATGCATCGCATGTGACGGCCAGAGGTAGGGTCTCGTTGAATTGTATAAGGACGGCGTCGGAGGTGAGGAGGTCCTTCGTTTTTTGGAAGGCGTCTTGCTCGCGTTTCCCCAAGTCCAGGTCGCCACCTTGTCCAGGAGCCTATGCAAAGGCTCTGCCGCCGTCGCCTTTTGGGGTAGGAAAACATTGTAAAAGTTCAGTAATCCCAAGAATGCCTGTAGCTCAGTCTTTGACTTGGGTGTGGGGGCTTCTTTGATGGCCTTGATTTTTTTGTTTGTGGGGTGAATGCCGTGACGGTCTAGGAGGTAGCCCAGGAATTCTACTCGTTCCGTGCATAGCTGGCACTTCTCCCTCTTGACTTTTAGTCCGGTCTCTTTAAATTTGGTTAGGACCTCCCTTAGTCGACCCTCTAGTTCGGCTTGGTTGGCTGCCGACACTAGGACGTCGTCGAAGTAAGGTACCACCCCCTTGATACCTTGCAATAGTCTCTCCATTAGGCTTTGGAATATGCCCGGTGCCACGCTGACTCCGAATTGGAGTCGGTTGCATTTGAATGCCCCCCGGTGGGTGACTATGGTCTGCGCTTCTGCCGTTTGCTCGTCGACTGGCAACTGTTGATATGCCTGGGCGAGGTCGAGCTTGGCGAAAACCTTGCCCCCTCCCAGTGAGTGCAGTAGATGTTGCACTACTGGGACATGGTAGGCGCTTTGTTGCAGCGCGCCATTTAGGGTGGACTTATAGTCCCCACAGATCCTCATCGACCCATCGGGCTTGATCGGGGTGACTATGGGGGTCTCCCACCGGGCGTGGTCTATGGGCTGTAGCACCCCTTGTTTGATGAGCTTGTCAATTTGCTCGTCTATCTTGGGTTTTAATGCGAATGGCACCCGCCTTGGTTTCAGGCGTTTTAGGGGGACGTTAGGGTCTAGGTCGAAAGATATAAGGGGCCCTTGGTACTTGCCTAAGTTTCCGTCGAAGACCTCTTGGAACTCCCGGGCCAGTTGCTGCTCCCAGCTGTCGTCGGTGATGTGGTCGACTCCCGTGAGTGCGATGTCGAGCGGGGCGAACCATTGCAGTCCCAGTAGGCTTGGGCGGTCGCAGTCGACGATCGTTAGGGGAAGTCGTTCGGTGCGCCCCTTATATGTGATGTTAAAATGTTTGGTGCCGACTACTGGGATGCGGTTTCCCTGGTAGTCCTTTACAATGAGTCTCTGGCTGTCTACATTCCTCCTTTGGAGGGTAGGCACCAAACGCTTTATTTCATGCCATGCAATCATGGAGAGGTAGGACCCGGAGTCCACCTCCATTTTGCATGGCTGGCCCTCGATTTTTCTTCAGGCGGCAGACACGGGCGATGTGTCCCTTCTTATCGCAATGCCGGCAGATCGATTCGAAAAACCGGCATTCCGACCTGGGGTGGTCACCGCCGCAGCCAGCACAGTTGGTCCTCGACTTACGACCTCGCCGGTTCCGTGGGTCGTGCCCTGTCTAGAGTAGATGGATGTCCTCCTCGTCATCGGAAGTGCCCGATGCTGAGTGGAAATTGCCCTGGTGGGTGGTCGTCTCAGGTTTGGGCTCGGTCGACCTCGCCGGGTTGTTGTTTCCGCTGCGGTCCCCAGTGTTCGGTCTGCGCATGCGGTCGGCGGAAGTTCGGGTTGCTTCGGCGGCTGTGGCTGCGGTGAGGGTGTCTGCTAGGCTGATGTTGCCCTTGGCCATCAGCCGGCTCTGGAGGACGGGGTCCCACAAACCAAGCACTATTCGGTCTCATAGGGCGTTGTTTAGGTTATCGAATTCGCAGAGCCCCCCTAAACGCCGCAGCTCGGCGACGAAGTTGCTGAAGCTCTCACCCGACCTCTGGTCTCACCGGTAGAACTCGTTGCGCCGGATCAGGATGGGTACCTCTGGAGTGTAGTGCCGCCGAAGTATGGGTTCGAGGACGTCCCAGTCCATCGCGGTCGCGTCGGCGGGTTTGGCCAGCGCTTTGGCCATCTGGAAAACCTCGGTCCCGCAGTGGGTCAGGAAGACGGCGCGTTTCATTGGGCCGGAGGCGTCCTTCAGGCCGGTGCACTCGAGGTACATGCGGAATCGGTCGGCGAACGATTCCCAGTCCTCGGTGGCGGGCTTGAAGGGTGCGGGTGGTGCGATTTTCGCCATCTCGGTGGTTCATCTGGCTTCCGTTGGACACGTGGTTCGGTTCAGGGTCTGGATCCCACCTTCGTCGCCAGTGTTGTGTCCGCGAAATGATGCCAGGAGTCGGTGACTTAGTGCAAAGCTCTTCATTAGCAAGTTGGAACCGAACTGGCGAAAGGAAAAATAGCCCGCGGCTTTTATTCCTTTTGCTGCGGTGGCCGCGGCCAATGGCACCACTTTGAATCTCCCGCGATCCGAATGGACCAATCGCGGGAGATTCTTAGCGAGCCAATCGGCGCGGCTCGCCTGACCAATCGGAGAGCCCCGCACTTTGGCCAATCAAAACGCGGGGATCTCGAGTATGTTAATTGAGGACAGAACATCAATGACCCAAAGGTGCTTTCCCTGCTCCCTCAGGAGGCAACTGGACTTCCTTGCTTTTTCTTTAGAAGACGTTTCGCTTCTCATTCAAGAAGCTTCTTCAGTTCTGACAGGATAGTTCCCCACTTTTACTACCCTTTACAATGAACAAAGGCCTTTGCATTGCACTGAGGCAGACAGCTGAGACATCTAATCAATTATCTGTCCTGGTTGTGATGCTGCCAAAGGTTCATCTTAGGAAAACTTCTGCATAAGATCTTTGGTCTGAGGACTGGAACGTGGAACCTTTAGAAGAAAAACCAGATCAAGATCCTCAATGGATACATCATTAATTCTAACCCATCTCTCTCTCTCTTGCTCTTGCTCTCGCTTTCCCTCTCTCTTTCTCCCTCCCTCCCTCTCTCTCTGCCTCTCCCCCCTTTCCTCTCCCTCCCTTCCCTCTCTCTCTCATGCCATATGGCCCCTCTCTCGTGATTGTGCCATATCATTCTGCTCTCGCATACTGTACATTCTTAAGTAGGTTCAATAACACAAAAGAAACTCTGGCTAGGTCATGAACTACAGTTTTTGATAAGCTTAAAAGAAATAAGTAAGAAAGTTGCCTCTGTATAAGGTAGAAGCCACAGCAATTAGTTTGTTTCTGTCTGCCTACATATTTTATTTACTACATTTCTATTGTGCCTTTTCTCCGAGAACCCCTGATGGCATACAAAACACTGTACCTAATACCGTCCTCTCAAAAATTATCCTGTAGGACAGCAGTCCCCAACCCTTGTGGCTTGGCAGCCCAACAGTGGGTAAGAAAGAACTGAGTCCTGTGACTAGTGGGCCAGTGCACATGTGCATTCACACAAGGCTTGACTTGCACAAATTGAGCTGCATGCATGCACGCATGCTGGCTGATTAATCGAGCAAGTGGAGCTGCGCATGCACACCGGTGTGCCACCTCTGCGGTCTGCTTGCAAATAGGCCATGCATGGCCTGGCAGTGGACTTCGGTCCAGGGGTTGGGGACCTCTGCTGTAAGAGAATGTGGAAGAGTTTAAATCACACAGTGATCTCCCTAGTCTAAATCCAATTGTTATCTGGATCTCCAATGCATGCAGACCTTGGAGGCATTCAAGCTTCTTAATTGCCTCACAATATACCGATATACCCAAACCATTCCTCTGGAATGTCCAGTTGCACTCACTGAAGTGCTGCAGTATGGAAGTGAACCTGCAAAGGTGGTCTGTGAACCACACTGTGGAAAAAAGAATGTGGGTTTCACATTCGGATATTTGCCTCTTTGCTTGACAAAGCACTGCTTCTAGCAACTGCCAGAAAACTCAGTGTGTGAATTTGAGACATAAATCTAATTCAAGATAGGATTAGAACAATCTAAAGTAGGCTTAGTTGCTATGGTGCAGAAAGTAAAGTTCTGGTTGTTAACAAAAATATCATGTACATTCCATATGCTTTGCAGTGGGCTTACAGGAGATCTTTCAGAGTAAATTCATATGATTGATTAACCCAATTATCTTAGCATCTCACGCAAAACCTCAACCTGATTTTAGGCCATCTAGTGGTAGCCAATAGATTGCTTTTTGGTTGCTATTAAGAAATCCATGAAAATAAACAATAAGGAAGAGCACAAGAAGGTGGCATGTTCAGCACATTGGATGTTGTGGGACACCTTATAAAGATGTCATTGAGAAAATGTACTCTGCACAGAGTACTACTTACATATATATAATAGCTAAAAGCTAAAACATATATCTAAAAGCTCTTGCAGTGCAGAGCTTAAACCAAGAGTTTCATCCTTAAAAGAAAATGTGTCTACATGCACAGTTTCAATGGGTGCAAAATAACCATGCATCATTCCAGTTGCAAACAATACACGGACAAATTATTGTGGCTTTGTCGATTGAAAGATGGCCTCGGAATTCTGCAGGAGCTGCTTATACCTTTAAAATAGGAACACTGTATAGTAGCGCATAGATACATTCTTCTCCTGTAGAAAGAAATGTAGCCCATGAAAATGGGTGTTTTGTTTCATTTGTTGCTGCAGTAGACTTTAATGTGCTAAGAAAGTCAGGTTTTTAGTTGCATTTACTACTGGAGCTTGCAATCATGAGCACTCTTATTTTATTTCACTGTGCAAAATAATGTTGTAAATCGTCTTTTGGGCCAGCATATCCATCCTATCCCAGCACTGAATTTTCCTTGCATCTTTTCTAATATTATTAAGATAAATAGTTGAGTTTTCTCAAGACTACATTTTATACCCCAATTTCTTTCCTTAATGAAAGAAATGTCCACGTCTCACAAATAGTTTGGAAGACAGTCTGATATTGTAAACATTCTACCTAAGCTATTTTACATAATTTTCCATGAATCCAAGCTTCAAAGGCTTCTATTGTCATCCTATTGTCATTACCCATTCTTTTTCATATCAAAAAGGGCACAGTAGGATTTGTTCATTTAACCATGACATAAATGTAATCAATTTTACAGAAGTAATCAGTTTGTTGTTTGAAATACTTTTTAAAATCATTCGCTCAATTTACAAAATGCCTGAGGTACTGTGGGAAGACCAACTAAGTAAATAAAAACAATTAAGAATGTGAGCATCAGAAGAGCAGAGAGGATAAACATAATAAACCCAACATATGGAAAATTATACCAAAACGATCTAGTTTTCAGAAATGGTATTTACTCAATGCCCAAATGTAATTAAAAACATGTCCACTTTGTGACTGTCATTTTTTTAATCTGTCAGCATCTCTAAGAGGTATGATCAGAATATAATTTTGACGGCAGAACCTGTAGTATCGAGAATGAGCAAACTGTAGCCATTGGAGCTTGCTCTGGCTATTATTACTGAACCTTGATGGTGATTATTTTTCTCCATTTGGAGAGAAGAAACATATAAAAACTGTAGTGTAAATCCTACATAAAGAACTTTGTGTTTTAAAAATAGCAGTCCTCAAATTATCTCCCTCCCGCAAATCAAGAGGAAAAATCAGCTGAACAGTCTTCAACATTGCCCCATTCTCTGTGGCTTCTGCCTCCATCCCCAAATAGCTCCCCAGCAACAAAAATGTTGCCCAACACTATTATAGTGGGTGGTACCTTTGAACAGTGAACTAAACTGATGTAATAACCAACTCACGCAAACAAGTGAACTCATCTTCTTCTGCCAAGTCTAAACACTTCAGGGTTTTTCCTATGTTAACTGTATTGATGTTGCCTGTTCTATATTAACATTCTCCAAATCCTAAAATCTGATTGGTCCTCACGGACCCCAACCTGATTGGCTAACTGAGCGGCCGGGATTGGTACACTAAGAATCTACCGCGATTGGCCAAGCCGATTGTGGGAGATTCAAAGCGATGTCATTGGCCGCTGAGCTGCGAGCCGGCTCGATATGAAGAGCTGCCGCAAATCACAGGTCTTGTACAGAATGGTATATTCAATAAAGAGCTGACTGTTCACTTTGGTCTCGCGTCTCAATGGAACTGATCTACCTGACCTAACATTGCCAGCACTGGATTTGTTACACAGCAGATGAATTAGATCCCAAATTAATTGATAAAACACAAACTTTTTTTAAAAAAAGTTTCATTTTTTCATAATGACATTTTTAGACATCCATTATTCTGACATATTTTTATCATCTTCTCTCCTCCCCCCCCCTCACAAAATGTGTCTTGGTTTTATTATTATCAGCTTGGTGTTTTTCCTTTCTCTTAAGCTG
The DNA here is from genome assembly GCA_033807585.1 of Hydrophis major. Classification (NCBI taxonomy): domain Eukaryota; kingdom Metazoa; phylum Chordata; class Lepidosauria; order Squamata; family Elapidae; genus Hydrophis; species Hydrophis major. The sequence continues at coordinate 291,205,465 of CM066328.1, read as the reverse complement.
TTTCACTCCTCCCATCATTTTTGCCACCTTTCCTCTCATGTTGTTTTCCTGAACAAAAAGAAAAGAAAGGAGCCTGGTCTGCTGAGGAGATGGCCCAACCCAAACACATGTCAGTGTGATTTCTATCATAATCCACAATTTTTGTGTGCTTTTTTTTGTTTGACTGCTAAGAGACATTTGGTATGGATTTTAACATGTAATGTTCTGAGTATTTTCCTGGGTGACTTCAAATCGCTGAAAAGACAGAAAAACTTTTGAGATATAGAAAATATTTTTCCTGCTCCCCCCCCCCCAGATAGTATTACCTCCAAGATGACAATAAAGATGTATTAGGCTTAGTTTCCCTCGTTGTGTGGCTTTTTATTTAATAGTCTTATTTTGATAGTGATCAAACTGCTGAGGAAAGTCCTTGGAAAGCTTCTAAAAAATCTGAAAACTGAAACTTGACAAGCAGCTTCCAATCGACTGCATCTCAGCAATTGAGGACAAGTTATTTACTCTAAATAAGTAATTTAAGCCCCTAAACTCAACAGAAGTTGAAGATGAAATTTTACAGATAATCCTTGAATTACAACCATTTGTTCAGCAATTGTTTGAAGTTACAAAGGCACTGAATGGTGGTTACAATGGGTCTTTGGAATTCCATTCCAAACTGACTCACCTTGCACACCCTTGCTTTATGACTGCTTCACTCAGTGACAGAAATTCTGGTTTCAACTGCATTACAAGTTGAGGACTACCTATAATTGCTCTGCTTCTTCCCTGAATTCAGACTCAGTTCCAAATAAAGTTAAATAAGTTAGGAAGATACCACTTGTACAAGAGTCCAGCATTAGAACGCTCTCAGACAAATCAATGCCTTCTCACAACAGTTGTGTTGTCCCTAATTATTTTCAAAAACTACAGCCATTAGTAAGAAACTTGGTGTTCTATTCCAGCTTGTGAGCTGCTTTCCTGATTATCAGATTGCTGAAGGTCTCTTGTAGCCTGGAAGAGGTTTAATTTTTGGACTCCTGAAGATGTTCAGCCAATGTCAGGAGACCTATTTGATACTTTCCCTACTTGTATTTCTCAAACACCTCAATAATTATTTTCTATCAAAAACAACATCAAAAATAAGCATAGCTTGTAATGGTAATAAGGAGAAAAAGGAAATTATTTGAGATTTTTATGGGCAACTATATAAACAAGAGAATATTGATGAGAAAAAAGTCAAACAGTATCTACAGAATGCTAACTTACCGAAGATACCTAAAGAGACTGAAGAAATGCTAGAAAGCAATATAACAAGATGGAATTAAATGAAGCACTTAAGAAACAAAATAATGGGAAAGCACCAGGTCCAGATGGGCTTCCGGCAGAATTCTATAAAACATTTCAAAAATCATTGAGCGTCCCATTGTTAGAAGTTATGAATGAAGTTATGTCAAAGAAGATGATACCCAAAACATGGTCAGAGGCTTATATTACACTTATTCCAAAAGAAGAGGCTGACCCACTGCAAATTAAGAACTATAGAACTATTTCTTTATTGAATGCAGACTATAAAATTTTTGCTTCAATTTTAGCAGAAAGACTTAAAAAATATTTAAATAATTTTATCCACCCAGATCAGAATGGATTTCTGCCAAAGAGACAAATCAGAGACAATATGAGAGTAATCTTGGATACTTTGGAATACTATGAGGCCCATCCTGAAAAGCAAATGGCTTTGATATTCCTAGATGCTCAAAAGGCATTTGACAACGTGAACTGGAGATTTATGTTATTACTATTGGAACAGATGGGTTTTGCCAGAAAATTTATTCAAGCAATAGAAGCCATATACAATAAAAATAAGCGTAGCTTGTTTCCTCGTAAAGGAACTGTTCTTTCTCTGAGATTGTTGCTTCATGCTCCAGTGCCCCACATTAAAATGGATGTGGTAAAAAGACTCCCTAGATCTTTAGGTGGCTATACAGCCTTAATTGAATTTAAAATTCCAATGATCTCACATGTTGTTTAAAATGAGGAAATTTCTAAAGCTTTTTTTTGTGTGTGTGATCTTGATATCAAACCATTACTGGCTAACAAAAAGCACAGGTGTAATATTTAACTAATTAGCCAAGAAGTAAAATCAGCTTCAAAAAATCACAAATTGCTAGATGAGAAAGCACTAAGAAGAAATGATGACATTCATTCAAGTCTTTAACTTTTTTCCCCACTTTTGTCCCAGAAGAATTTTTTAATTAAAAAAAACCCTATTTCTCTCAACTGCTAAAGACCGATTAAGCGATCACCCTAGTGATAAGAGGACTAAAACAAGTTTTGTTAGGACTTATACTGAGATAATCTTGTATTAAATCTATTTCAACTTCACTTCCAAAGTTTGTGATTTTGCAGACTAATTCAACAACTCAATGCTATAAACCACAGAGCTCCTATAGACCTTTGCAGCTTATCTAAGACAACTTTCTATTAACCTATTTAGTATTTTTTTTAGTATTTATTTGATTTGTCAATCAAATATACAGATGCAAGAATATATATAGTTTTGAATACATGAGATAGATACTTATAAGAAAAATAAATATAAAATACAAAAAAACCAATAGGACAGGGACAGTAGGCACAATTGGTGCGCTTATGCACATCCCTTACAGGCCTCTTAGGAAGGGGGTGAGGTCAATAGTAGACAGTCTAAGGTTAAAGTTTTTGGGGTTTGGGGAAGAAACCACAGAGTCAAGTAGAGTATTCCAAACATTGACCACTCTGTTGCTGAAGTCATATTTTCTGCAGTCACGTTTGGTGCAGTTAACCTTGAGTTTGTATCTATTTTGTGCTCTTGTTATGATTGAAGCTGAAGTATTCATTTGCAGGTAGGACATTGCAATATATGATTTTATATACTATATTTAGAATGGACCGGAGGTGGCGTAGTTCTAGGTTTTCTAGGTCTAGAGTTTCAAGTCTGGTGGTATAAGGTATTCTGCAATGAGTAGAGGAGTAGAGAACTCTTCTTGTGAAATATTTCTGGACTTTTTCAATTGTGTTAATATCAGATACATGATTTGGGTTCCAGACTGATGAGCTATATTCAAGTATAGGTCTAGCAAAATTTTAGTTTGCTCTAGTTAGTAGTGTGATATTACCAGAGAAGAAGCTATGTAGAATTAGATTAACAACTCTTAACACCTTTTTGCAATGTAGTTACAGTGGGCTCTTGCACTTAGATCATTTGAGATGAGTACTCCAAGGTCCTTGACAAAGTTTGGATTCTCAACAAGGTCTTGACTATTTAGCTTGTATTTTATTTTCTCCTCCTCCTCCTCTTCATCATACCTTAAGTACCACCAAGATGAATCATGTTACAGAAACCTAACTAAAAGCTATTTTTAAAGAAGTATCAGAAGAAAATATCAGAATTTTCTCATATTGCAGATCCTCCATTGAACCAAGCTGCAGCCCAATTCTTGGAGGACAAATATATATTCCTCCTAGATCCCATCATAACAGTATAGCTTTGGCTATACTATAACACTTACATGAGCTTAACTCTGCATACATTCACCTCTTCTATTCCTATAAAAGCAAATCACCCCAAGAAAATCCTAGAGGTAATTCTTGTTGAATCACATTTGGATATCATTACCCAACCAATACTTGATTTCTTGGAATTTGGCAGATTGTCCCACAGGTGCTTTTTCAAAAGGCAACTGGATTTTCTTTGTTTTTCTTGAAGAAGTTTCACTTCTTATCCAAGAAGCTTCTTCAGTTCTGAAAAAATTTCTTGGATGAGAACTGAAGATGCTTCTTGGAGGAGAAGTGAACAGTCTTCAAGGAAAAACAAAGAAAGTCCAGTTGCTTTTTGAAGAAGCACCTTTGAAATAACCATATACAATGTGGCAGACAGATTTTCCAAACAGAGTCGCCATTTTTAATTGCCTGTTAGGGCGATTTGAGATGTTTCATTTGCAAGTAATCTTGAAAAACAAACCTGTGACACTAGAGGCTTAGATACCTTTTTCACTTCAAGAACTCCTGCTCACAAGTTGGCAATTTTCAAAGGGATGTTAGTATTTCACTAAATCATATCCAATTGCCTGTGTGCCTATGTCTAATGCCCTGCCTAACACTATGGAACTGCAAATTGAAGGACAAAGTTTTAGGTTAATTAATGTTTATTCCCCTCCTCACAGATTGAGATCCCAAATAAATGATTTGAGCGATTTGCTTAAAGGTTATATATTGGGATCAATTTGCCAATGCCCAAATTTAGAGCTGATTTAAGAAGATTTCTAAAGCAGGCTGGATCCTTACAGCAAATTTCATTTTTTGTTGTTATTTTGTAAATTTTAATCTTGATACATACCTCAGTTTGGACCTCACCATTCTACTAATGAAGGAATTAAGAATAGTAGAACGCAGCCATTTGGCCATTAAATGTAATCTGTTTTAAAGTTGCTGTGTCCTATTGATGTTGAGGAAAAATTCACTTTCCAAGGAGGCTAAAATACCAGTGTGATAAATTAACATGATAATATTGCAGAAATTGCCCACCTGTTTTCTTGTTTTTAAGGTTGTTCTCTATACTGACAATAATCATTTCCCACTTACTAGAAATTTTTCTGCTAATGCCCTGGTGTAAAGGCTGGACCAAAAGGGCTTGGAGGATTTAGATTTCCCAAATTAAGAGTTCATTCATAATTTATTCAAAAAGCCCATTGCCAGAAATTACAGACCACTGTTCCTGGGGGGCAGAAAGGGATGACATTGCCTTTGTTAATCCTCCATTTATCTTCAGAGTGATGTCAAGATGCATTCTTCTGCTTCAGTTCAATTATATTTTTCCATGTTCTTTGGTCATTTGGGCCAGCTGGTGAGTTAAACTCAGCAATTAACTGGCTGCTTTGCAGAGGAACTGAGCTAATGTTTATCATCCACCTGAATTGGTCTTTTATTCTCTTTACCAGCACTGCTTCATAGCAAAGGAAAGGTGATCAATTCAAAACCTGACACTATTGTTTATTTTGTTTATTTCCACCATTATCAGGTCAACTGCAGCTGATGATCTAGCAAAATTACATTTAAAAACAATAATGCATCCAACCTGGGTGAAACCTGATTAGTTAATTTATTAAATGTTATAAATAATCTGTTTTATAGATACAGCATCTTTATGATAAATTTCTTGATTGGATGATCCAAAGGAAGATGCTACCTAATCAGATTTTGAAATGGGCAATCAACTTTGGACCAGTATATCACCAAACATCATCTTGCAAAAAAATAATAATAATCCATCTACCTGCATGGAACTCTCTATGCTACCTTCATTAATCTGGTAGTAGCTTTTGGTTTAATATCTAGAGAGATGCTATATGAAGGAACCTAGTAATCTCATTTATATTGCTATTTATTACAGTTAATTATGCTATTGTATGAGAATCTATATATATATAAAAGCAAAATACCACTCAAGCATCATCACAAAATCTCCAGAACTGTAAAACCTCCAAACTTGAAATTTGGCACATATATTCCTCTTGGCTTCTAGGTGCTCACTAAGAAAGGCTGTTTCGAAATGACCATCAGAGCATTAGTATTTCGTATATTATTATTAACACGCTCTGATGCTAAGGAGTTCTACTCCCCCTCCCCACCTGAAAAGAAATCTGTTCCAAATGCAAAACATAAGCAGTGGAGAAGAGTTTCAGTTTCAGTTTTAATTTCACAGCAGCAACCAGCTTCAGTACAGAACAGTTGAGCTAACCCACACCCAGGCTCCTTGCTGTCTCCTTCTTACTCATATAGCAAATACTGCTTCAGTTTCCAAACAGCCCTTAACAGGATGCTAGCCAGATGAATACTGATGCATGCTTCCCCCCTTATTTTCCTCCCCAAAAACTAAGCCCGATCACATAGTTTTGTAGTGAGGCACGGGTATAGAGCTAGTACCTACATATAGATGAAATGATTTGTTTATAGATGGATTTTCTGTGCCTATCTCCACTTTAAAGGGAGTTAAATAGGGAAGTGTTGATTTATTTAATGTCTGCATTAATTCCATAATACAAGCTCTCTCAAAATGTGAATACTGTTCCTGTCACTAGATCATAGACCTCTTTCCATCACATACTGACAATGCAGTTGTTCTTCTCCTGATTCAAATTGATCTGTGGCAGAAATGACAGATACCAGCACAGTGCTGCCAACTCTCACGCAATCAGAGTGAGACTCACGCAATTCAACCAATTTTGACTGTCTCACTCTGATAAACGAAATCTCACGCTAAACCCCCAAAATGGAATGTACAAAAATAAATATATCTCTACATTCTCTGATATTCCGAATATTCCCCTTAGGAGAAGGATGAGCTCCCAGCGCCGCCCCGCCCTGCCCAGCCACCCCACCGTGCCTCTTTTCCTGCCTTAATCCTCGTTCTGCCTCGGCGTCCCGTAACTGTGCATGATGCCGATTAGCAAATTCGCTTCAGGAAAGCGAAGAGCAAGAGGCTTCTTCCCGCCCGGGGCGCTCGCAGCCACTTTGCCCCGCGCTCTCCCTCTCTGCAATGTCCTCCGGGACAAGCCAGCTGCCCTTTTCAAAGAAGGACACGAGGGGGCTGGCAAAGCCTCTTTTGCAGGCAACAGCCTCGGCCAGTAATAACCCTGGTAAGCAAAGCTGAGAATTGTCCGCTGCCAGAGATGTAACTAGAAGCTGGGGCGTCTCTCTCTCTCTCTCTGAAAGACATTTGTTCCAGAGGATCACATCCTGTCAGTCCTCCAACTTTCTATTTTGCACAAAGCTGCCCAGCCCCTTTATAGATCAGCCTGGCGCGCTTCTCGCCTTGCTGGTTTGGGAAGACTCTTTTGGATCAGCTAAAAGAGAGCATAAGGCGTGTAAAGGGGTGGTGGTGGTGGTGGAAGTTTGCTCATACACCCACATGCTAAAAGCATTAGGACAATGTTCTGTTAGGACAATGGGATCAACCAGGATGAAAGGTTATGTATTTCCAAGCGATCGCATGACACTCCAGCATTGACAGTGCAGTTGGGTTCCTTTAATAACTTGGATTTGGTTTAACCTTCCCCCTCTCCCCCTCCGGTTTACTCTGGGCCTTGGTAGCAGGTGAGTTTTCAAGACAGCATTTTTGAAAATACTTTAAAAACAAGGTTAGGGTTTCCCTTTTTCTAATATTGGAAGCAGTCTCCTCCAAATGGTAATTAATTAAACATCTGCTTAATTCTTCAGCCAAATAAAGTTGCTATAATGGCTCTTTAAAAAAAGTAATTTTACGAGCACCACCCTGGGGTTTACACTGTGTAAGATACAAGGAAAGGAGAGGAAGGTGGAAGAAAAGAAGACTGATGCAAAATATAATGTTCACAGAATTTTATTCAGAGTTGTGTTGGATCTCTTTTTTTTGGGGGGGGGGGGGTTGTCCCATTCTTTTTTGGTGTTCTTTCTGTTCTTTCTGTCCTTTTTGCTTTTTTAAATGATCTTTCTCCCCTGGGTCAGAAATCCAGCCAGAGAAAATAAAGAAACATCTTTGGTGGTTAAATGGAAGCCACTCCGTAATGGCTTTGTTTCAGAAGAAGGAATCACTTTTTCCTCTTTCTCCTTTGAGTTTAAATCCTAGGTCTCCATGCACCAGATCGACAGGACTGTACTACATTATTATCATATTTTCAAACCCTTAGATAAGGACTCAATAAGGACTTTTTTTGATGCCAGTAGGCTTCTCAGCCCCAAATTGGGATAGCCCTGACTCAACTAGAACATATTCTAATCTTAACACAATTTACCATCCAAAGAGCAGTAAGACCATTAAGTTCAGAATCTAAACTTACCCAATAAATAATAAGCTAGGGCCAAGCTTCAGAATACAGTAGATGAGTTTTACAGTTAACAATATGTATATTTATATGAAGCACTCATTATTCGATTAAATGTTTAGTTTATACATGTCTGAAATTATGAACCCCTATTTCAGTCAACGTTAATATATAATTAAAGACTGAGACTATAGCATTTGATATTGGCATGTAGTATGGTATTTGATACAGAAAGAAGAATACCCATTGATGTATTTGCATTATCTCTGTAGTTGTTTCGGGTTTTTTGTCTTTTTGTTGCACATTGAATTCATCCTATAGTGGTCTATAGTACATCACTAAGCTAATAGTCAGTTGAGGTAGAATACTGCAGTTACAAGTCAGGAACTTCAATTATTCATGGTCAGTGAACTGCATTATTAATATCTTACAAATCCGGTTCAAGTACATTGGTGCTGCTTGCATGTATGTATGTATGTATATGTCCAAATCATGACTAAAGTATGCATCAGATTGCACCATTTAAAATGTAAAATTGTCAAAGCTCCCTACCATGGAAGGGGGGACACCCCCCTTCCACACCATCCCCCCCTTGGTCGCTTTGCTCCCTCAGGCTTGGTCGCTCCGCTCCCTCGCAGTGTCTCACTCCGAACTATCACTCAAGGTTGGCAGCCCTGCCAGCAACAGTCTGTGTGAATGAAAAATTAGAAATTATTCTAAAACAAAAGTCTTATTCAGTAAGAGACATATGAACTGCCACCACAGTTGGAACAATCAGTGACAACTAAATTGAACAGGTCAAGTTTTTAAATATTCAATCTTTCACCACATGGAAATAACAGATTTGAGAAATTACATGTTCCAAAGGCCTCTATGCTATAATTAGATTCATTAGTTGCAATAATAATTTTGTCCTTGCATCAGTTAAATTATTTAGGCTCAAGGTACTAAGCCGTCTGTTGTACAGCACATATATTTGTGCCTATAAAGAGATAATGGCCTTAGAAGAAATCCAATCAAAATTTGTAATAATTATCCTTCACATTCCTTGGGCTGCACCAAATGTACATCTTTACCTGGAACTGTGTTGTGCTTCTATTAAGGCCCACACAAGAATTTGTTGCTTGGAAATTGGCTGGAAGAAATTTCCTGGGCCAATCTGTTCTCACTGATAAGTTTATTTCTTGTTTGAAAATAAGGTATAGCTAAAAAATTTAATAAAGTTAGAATGTTTTTTAAAAAGAAAGGTGATCTCTCTAATTGCAGTCTCTCAGTCACTGTAAATATTTGGGCCTGAAAGGCTATGTCAGAGGTCAAACAGAGACTTGGGCCTTCACAATGAGAGACCCAAAGCTTCAGACTGTTGTTATTACTTTATTTTTATTTAATGTATGCTGTTGTTACATTAGACAGGAGACCACAATGCTAATGCAGAATAGTATCTTGGCTGTCACTTTACTAGCTCTGTTTGGTACGTACTTGCACACTTCCCAAGGTGTGCCACAGGAGAGTGAGCTAGCTCCACACCAGAAAGAAAGATGAGAGACTGTTCCTGCAACATCACCCAAGGCCCTCCCCTTCCACCAAAGTCGCCTCACAAACAGGTGTCACAAGTGGAAAGGTTCTGTGCCAGCAGAATTCTAACCATCCACATGAAGCACCAGCTCGTCTTCCCATGGAAATCATGGCTATTTATCTGGTCAGGTAGAACAAGCTTTCAAACTGCAAGGTGAAGTTGAGGTGAATGATGGGAGCTCACCCAGCCACATAGTGCTAGGACTCTAACCGCTGGAACAAAGACCATCTCCAGTGTCATTAAAGCACTGAGCCACTGTTGTTCTACTATTGTTATGACACCTTACCCATTTTCATATACTGTATTTTTCTAATATTGTCTCCATCTCATACAGAACAGCATTAACAGTATTGAGTTTAATGCCTTATGTTCATTAGAGGTTTGATATGATCCATATTGAAAATCCTTTGCTCAGACAAAATCCTGAGACAGTTTCTTGTTGTTCTGAATCTTGTATTAACTTGACTCTCCAATGCTCCATATTAATATTGCTTTACTGAATTCAAAGGTTGGTCTGAAATACAGGCTGCATATTTTCTACTGGTGAATTACTCCGTTAAAATGTCTACAAAAATTGCTAAATTCTGCTCAATTGTGATTGGTGTTAAAGATCCTGGGTATGACTCAAGCTGATTTGATGACCTAGATCTTTGTCAGGCCCAGAAGGGCAATAATTCTTAATATATGCCACCATCTTTGTGTTCATAATAGGGATATTGGCACTAAGACAACTTGTTTAGTCCAGTTTCATTTCTTCTCCCGAACAACCTACTACTATGTTTCCATTCCTAAAAGCACTGAAGGATCTCAGACTCTCTCTGTCCATTTTTTGCAAGTCAGGCATGACAGTTCTATTGTTATAATGTGACCTAATAATTTGTGTGGATATTTTATTGTGGCTGCTTGACTCATTCATCTTCTGAGAACTTAGATTGTTCTTTTAGGGAGCAACAAAACTCAGCTCAAAGTCAGGGATTTCTTAGCTTAAGGTCATGATGACACTCCTATGGTGGAGTGTTGTCTGGAGTTGTAGGAGAAAAGGGCTTTTCCCCAGAGAGCAAAGAGGCAGCAGAACTTGGAATCTTTGGTATACAGGCAGAGAGCAAAAGTAGGCCCTCCCTAGCAATTCACAGTGTATATCCAGTAGTGGGATTCAATTTTTTTTTACTACTGGTTCTATGGGTGTAGCTTGGTGGGTGTGGTGTGGTGTGGCTCAGTGGGCGTGGCAGGGGAAGGATACTGAAAAATCTCCATTGCTTCCCCACCCCACTAACCTGATTTCCAGTCTGTTCTCCTATGCAGCAGAGGTGGTATTCAGCAGGTTCTGACCAGTTCTGGAGAACCAGTAGCAGAAATTTTGAGTAGTTCGGAGAACCGGCAAATACCACCTCCGACTGGAGATTTTACAGTATCCTTTCCCCTGCCATGCTCACCAAGCCACAGAACCGGTAGTAAAAATGTTTGAATCCCACCACTGCTGTGGAGGGCAACAAAAGGAGACCCAGCCGATCAGCTGGGACAAAGGCAAAGAATAGATGGGGGAGCGGCAGTCAGAGGTGGTATTTGCTGGTTCTTCGAACTACTCAAAATTTCCGCAACCGGTTCTCCAGAACTGGTCAGAACCTGAGTATACGTCTGTGTATATCTAATAATTCTATAGATAGTTGCTTTGGTCTAGCAAGATTTCTCTCTATAGGCAGACAAGAGTAACAAAACTACTCAGAAGAAACTCCACATGTCGTTCTTGGTTCTTTGGGCCTGACAAGTGCCTTCCTCTGAAATGGTGCAGTGTGAGGAACAGTAGCAGATGGCATCTCCTTTAAAAGTCAAGCTGCATCACATTCAAGGACAATCAGGTTTCAGTGTGAGACAGGGAACCTCACAGATGCCTTTTCTCCTCCTCCTTAATAAAAATGCAATAAATTAAACACCTAACAACATATGGTTCTTTAAGGACCCTACAAATTAACTGCCTGTGATAGTTGCCTCATGCTGTTTTTATAATAGACCCATCCTGCCTATTTATTAGTTTAAAAAAATGTTCAGCATTTGCATGCTTATTGTCTAAGGGTAAGCAGATATAACAATATTTTTTTAAAAAAACCCTCCTGCATTAAGCCTTTTCTGGACTGTGGTGTACTACTTTAATTCCTTAAGTTCAAATAATACTAGTTTAAGAGTATTTATACAACTTTACCTCATTTTTGCAGGGCCCACATTTTCTATCCTGATTATTCTGGAATTACAATTATTATAACTCTTTACTCAAAAGGTAGTTTAAAAAAAAGCCTAAGGAATTAAAAAAGGACAGAAGAAAAACGCACAGCTTTTTAAAAAATGTCTCAGTTGGAAAGCCCAACATCTTGATATTGTTTCGGGGTGAACGTAATACACATCTCAGTATCCATTCCTTGTTCTAATCTCTTCTTGCTATCCCTGATGGAACATGAAATGTTGATTTTTAAACCTGCCCATAGGGAAAAAAACATTAAACATTTTAGACTCTGAGACAGGAAGAGGGAATAAAGATTATGCATTTATGAGGAAATAAAGGGGAGGGGGGACCCTTTTGGTTGCTCTTTGAAGCTGTGGGCAGAAAAGTAGCAGCCTTGGGCACACATTCACATCATTCCCCAAGGAAGTAGTTTATTTACAAAAGGGCAGGTGAGGAGAGGAGGGAGAGTGTGACCCTTCACTTTAACAATTCATCCTCACCATCATCTATGAATTCATGAATTTCCAACATTAATGCTGACTGCAGGTCTAAGGGTCAAATGTTAATGCCAATCCCCTCCAATTGGGTAAATTCTCTCACAGAATAAAAAAATCTTCATTAAAAAGATACAGCTTTACAGCAAGCAATTAAAGCACATAAGACACGCACGCTGTAAAAAGCCACAGATGAGTCACTGCTGGAATCAGCAATCCTAAAAGATATTTCAGATTTTTTTTCCCCTGCTTATTAATACAACTTGAGATGTATTGACATTGTATGCAAATGAGCAGAGCAGAGAGAAGAGGCTAAAACAGGCCATGCTGTGAGAGAGAAAAAACTTTGGACAAAATTAGATTACTAGAAAATTAGATACCCAAGTAAGGCATAGCCCTATCTCATTTTTGTGATTATTTTAACCCCGACCCCCCCCCATCCTAAATCCACTCCTAAATACAGTGTAAGATACACATTAACTGTTTAGAGCAGCGTTTCTTAAAATATAGTTGGAGAACCTCTCAGGGTATGAAAAAAATAAAAATGGTCAGCATTTGAAACTATTTGCAAAAAGATAAAAACAATGTCATCCTTCTCATTATTATTTTATATTTGTAAAAAAAAAAACCTATAGGGTTTTTAAATTATTTAAAAAAAATTTGTTAATATCGAATGGCTTTAACTGATATGAACTGACTGAATCTACTGAGGAAAAACCCAGTGAAAACAAAATGTCTTTCACAGTTTGCTGTTTCAGAAAGAGGGGGAACAAAGACCTGCTTTAGGAATGAAGAGAAAGTACAGAAATGTGGCTTGATTCCAGAGCAAATGATTACTGCACAAATTCCCCTGGATGGTGCAAAACAACAGCTGGCTTTCCTGATGCTTCTGCTTCATTTTGTGCTACCAGCTCTCAAGGTGTAAGATACATGGGTTGAGATACAGAGACAATGATAATGATTATGTTCCATTTAATTCTCCCCATTGGTTTCTCTTGAGAGCCATTAATATTTTGGAACTAATTGCCTACTTGATATCTTTATTTTTGCCCCAAACCAAATTTGATTGCGTCTCCTTTTCTGGTTTATGAACCAAGGACTCTACTGTGTCCATCTTCATTGACTTTCTCCAAATACTGTAGAAGTGTAATAGGGGCTTGATATTCAGAATCTTTTGTGGGCTAATATATGAGTTGGTACGGATTGATTGATCCTCTGCACGCAGCTAAATAAAATTTACTTGAAACTGCTGTGGGTCATGTTGTTGTAAAGACAAAAAATGAAGCTTGGGAGATGATGTTCTTGCTGAAGCTTGGGATATGATGTTCTTCCACAGTAAACCAAATGCAAGGTATTAAATGGTCTTTAGCTGAAGGAGAAATGATTTTGCAAATGCTTGTTCAGACTTCCTTTCCTATGTAAGTACTGAGAGAGAGAAAGGAGAGAGAAAGGAGAAAAAGGGGTGCCGGCAATGCAGAAGTGAGGTAAGGCTTCTTTTGATCAATGCCTCCTTTTGCTCTACAGCAGATTCAAAAGACCTTTCTTGAGTTCTAGAACAAGGGAGCAGCATTTTCCTTCCAACAACTTTCTGTCACTCTTCTTGATCAATTGAGGCTTGGGGACCGGATAATGCTTTCTAGACAGTGATAGACCTTACAGAAGGGTCATAATGTCAGGGACATTATCCACAGAGAGGAAGCCTTCAGCCTACTTATTGTAATGGGGGAAAACCTAGAGTATGCATATTATATCCTTTCCTTGCCTTAATTATCATTTGACATCTGGGATGCATAAAACCTACATTCTGACAATAATCTGGAAAAAATTTTTCCACTTATTTTGGTTAGAGTCAAACCCTGCTATACTTTTTTCTCTATCTTCAGATTTTGTCCACTGTTATAAAATAATATTCTTCCATGCTCCATTTCTTCTTCATCTGCAGCTCTCAAAATCCTTTGCTTTATCTATATCTATCTATCTATCTATCTATCTATCTATCTATCTATCTATCTATCTATCTATCTATCTATCTATCTATCATCTATCTGTCTATCATCTATCTAGCTATCTAGCTATCATCTAGTTATCTATCATCTATCTAATCATCTATCAACCATCTCTCTCTCACACACACACAAACACACACATCTACATACCTACCTATCTACCTACCATCTATCTATCTCTATTATCCATCCATCACTGTAGTTGTAGTTATTGTAATACTTGCACATGCTTAGCCAAGTTTTGAAAGTAGGTGCTGGTTTTTATGTTGATGCTCTTACTACATTTCATTTACCAAACTTTTTTCTATCCATTCAACCTGAAACTCAGTGTTGTCCCCCTGCCTATAACCAGAATTTCTCATTAAAAAGCAACTCTGCTTGAAATGTGATTTAACACTGTAAACTCAAACTCTAAACACCCACCCCAGGACTTCTGGTTTCAGCTTCTTCAGCAACAGACCGAAACCTCATCTCTGCGAGGCTTTGATCCGTGCTCACCGCTGGAGTGCCCCGAGCTGGCTGGTTTTGAGGCTAAGCCACCCCGTAGAGGTGGTGAAGAGGGGGAAGACTGCCAGCAGGGTTGAGGAGAGCTGCATCTCTCCTCCCCAGCTGGCCATTACTCCCTTTCCCGAAGGCGGTTGTAGCGGTGGTCAGAAATGGCCACCACAAAGAAGAACTCGACCGGAAAAGAATGTGCAGGAGGAATATAAGAAGAAAAAGTTTTGGTTGACCGGGTCAAACAGCAAAAGCAACAAATAAGGTACCCTGGAATTGAAACTATTAAAAAACAATAACATTGTTCCCTAAGAAGATTTTTAAGCTGCGAAGGAGAGAGAAAAGATTTGGGGTTTTTTTTTTTCTCCTCTTCCTATACTGACAGCTAAGAGACTTAAGCAAGAAATTGGAAAAAAATCCACTTTGACATCAATAGGCATTTAATGCTGAAAATAAAAAGTCAAAGGGATAATAAAGATTTCTGGATAATTAAAAGCTTTTGAAAACAGGAAAGGAGAGAAAAAGAATAAAAGGGCAGGATCTGGAAGGGAGGAGACTGCCTGGAATTAAAAAAGAACTTACAGCAAAATCTCAACAAGACTGGATTACTTGATGATTTCTAGATTCTTGGTTATTGTTTTGAATGACTAAAATCAATCTGGTGGTTGTTTAAAACTTTTTAAGATGGCTCCACTTTTAGAAGAACTGAAAATGGAACTTTAAAAGTACAAAGAAGATGCACAAGAAGGGAGAGGTTCTTTTGGCTTCGTATTTCAGTTTTTAGAAATGGAGATTTGGAATTATGAGAAACCACAAGAAATGCCTGCAGAACAAGAAGATTGCAACAAAGAAGAAGCCATCTTTAATGAACAAGTAACCTTAGATGGGGGGGGCAGGAAAGGGGGGAAAGAGAATGGAAAGTTTAAGATTGGGAAAAACAACTCCCCCCCAAAATAGATTGAAAAATAAGTATAAAATCAGAAAGCAACAGAAGAGGGAAATGCAGAAGAGAGAATTAGAACTAGAGAGACAAAGGAGTAAAAAGGGGAGGGAGAAGATGAGAGGGAAGAAAGAAAGGAAAAGAAGTTATAAAGCACAGAAGCAAAATATAGAGAAGCAGGGCCTATTTAGAGATAATGGGTGAAAACTTAATGGAAAAAGGGATTCTGCAAAGGTACATAAAATAGTATGGTTATATTAGAAACAGAAATAATTTTAGAAAATATGAAACAATGTATGATTAAAATGTCTGATAAAATAGCTATCGTAATTCAGTGGAATGCTTGTCAATAAATAAATATAACAAAAGGTATATTTAATGATTTATAAAACATATGTGAAGAGAAATAAGGGAAAAATTAATTATGGAGATTATATGTGTTTTTAAGGAAGTATGATATTTAATTGAAAAGAACTGTTAAAGATGTTATGGTTTTAATGATTATTAATGATAAAACTGAACTGGAATGGAATGAGGGTTTATAGTTACATATATTTACAATCTTTCTTTTTTTAAAAAAAGAATATAGTGTGTATTATAAGAATGTGCCAAGCAGAATTCAATTGGAAGTTATGTATTATGTATTATATTGAAGGTCATAAACCTAAGGTATATATTGAAGTTTAAATAATGGATGTAATTAAAAGA
Organism: Hydrophis major; assembly: GCA_033807585.1. Classification (NCBI taxonomy): domain Eukaryota; kingdom Metazoa; phylum Chordata; class Lepidosauria; order Squamata; family Elapidae; genus Hydrophis; species Hydrophis major. Next base: position 291,189,217 of record CM066328.1, on the reverse strand, counting down.
TATAAAGGTGTCATACTCCAATTAGTAACTACAGGAGAAAACTTGTTTTATGAGAAAAGATAATATGAAATTGAAACAGAACAGACAAAAGTATAAATATAATGATTTGAATTGAGATGAGATAATCAAAATAAAATTGAGAAAATTAAAAGAGGGGAAAAACTATATAGAAAATGTAAAACAGTATAAGATATGGAACAGAATACAAAAAGGAGCATGAAATTGAGTTTTGTGTCTGTATAAAGAAGTTCAACCCGGGACCATGCTATTTTCAAAAAAGATGTTTTACTTGTATTTTGTGTGTGAAAACCCAAATAAAATTTTGTTAAACCCCCCCCCCATTTTTTGATCCATAGGATGTGTGTGTGTGTGTGTGTGTTTCCAAGAATCAGATGCTGAGTAGGATGGGATTACAAAATGGGATAGTACCTAGTAAAGCTGGAGAACGTCACCTGGTTGCTGGGCATTACCCCCAGACCTATTGATTTGCTATTGCGTGCTGAAAAGAAGTTCATTGGACAATTGCTCCAAACTTCCATGCATTCATGTAAAATCTTTATAGATATACTGGGCAATAGTTGAATGTTGTGTCTGTTCTTTCCTTTCTAAACAACAACAAAACAAAACAAAACCACATTGCAGCCAGAGGAAAATGTCCTGAACTCCAGAGGAGAAGGCATGCACAATATCAGTCTATAGTGATCAATGGTGGATGAGCTTAGCCAGCCTGTATGAATCAACTGACTGTGCCACTATCAACCCAAACCAGGAAATGGGGAAACTATTGGCCAAGGGAAACATTACTTTAGCACCAGTATAGCTAACCAAGTCTGAAAATGTGGGCTGAGGATGAGATGAAGACAGTGACATGGAACCCATGGAGAATAAAAGTATCCATTCCCAGGGGGATGCTTCTACATAGTAAGGTAGAGCTGGGGTAAGACTGAATATGTGGCAACATCACTTGGGCTTCTAAATTTGATTTAAATTGACCCCCATGTTATGCTTCTTATGCTCTGGATGGGTATAAAGCAGATAGAGCTACTCCACGAAGCATCCATACAAAGTCTTTTTTATTGGTTCATCGGGCATCCTTATAAACTCACATTTATGATGAGGTTCTTCTTAATGTCCAATCCTTTGCATATCTGAATTGTGGTGTAGTAAGATAATAAACTCTCATCCTCATGATGATTGAAGTGGCTGCATGGTAAAAGATTCAGGCTATGGTAGAAGCAGCTGCGTGGTATGGTGGATTCAGGCAAGGGTGAGGGAGCCTCCCCCAACCCAACAAGGTCAATTTAGTGACCAATCAGGATTACAGATGTGACCACATGACATGAACTCCATTTCCCAGGATACCTTAACTACATTTACCATGATGCATTCCCTTAAGGGGACAGCTCTCAAATCCTAACTAACTATCCCAAATCCCATTAACTCTAAACTGTCTGAACAGCACACCCCAGCTAGATGGTCACTAGTTTAGTCCAAGTCAAATGAAGTTGTGTTCAAAGCATTTAAGAATTGGGCTAGAAGAAATGATGATTTGATCATAAATTCATGAAATTGACTCATTAATTTAAGGAGAAACAATTTGTGAAATGGTTCTACCCTTACTGCAGTTTCTCCAAACTTTATTGAGTCTTCAGCATGATTATTCTGAAAGTGACTGGGGTTTGTCTTGGATTTTATTTGCACACACAGCATTTCCCTGTTCATCTCATGAACAAAACAGAAATAATTTGAGATGTCTTCAAAATTTTGAGACTGGGTTTTGTGTAAAGTATCTTACCAATATTTTTATAATCATATTTCAAAACTAAAGTAATCCAAATATAAGAACCATTATCTCTTGTTTATTATTGCTCTATACTTGTTGTATTCAAGGATGGGATTAAAATTTCTTAACAACCAGTTCTGAGGGCGTGCCCTAATTTATGGGTGTGGCTTGGTGGTTATGTGACTGGCTGGGCACGGCTTGTATGTAAATATTGGAAATATTTATGTAAATATTGAATTTTTTTATTTAAAAAAGAGCAACTTTTACCCAAAAACAAGGCAAAGTAGGCAGGCAGATTGAGTTGCTTGCAGAATCACACAGTCACTCACAGATCTATCTTTCTGCAGTCTGCTGCCTGAATCTGCACTAAAAAATAGAAGCTTCAGTCCTAAGGAAGGTTCTGCTCTGTTCTCAGACCAATGGTGCGATTTGCTGGTTCTCCGAACTTTGCAGAATCATAACAACTGGTTCTATAGAACTGGTCCAAACCAGTAGAATCCCACTCCTGGTTGTATTGCTAATTTACTCAGTAATTTATATTCAGTAGGGTTAGTCCGAGCTTCAAAATTCAGATTGTATGGAATGGCATCATGAGACTCTATATTATGAATAAAACTGCCTCCTGCGACTCTTGAATAAATTGAACTATTGGAGGCATGTATCCACTCTATAAAAGTGTTTCTTGTTTTAGATATTCACCAGTGAACCATCTGAAGGACAGAACCCCTTCTTTTGAACAGCCAAGAATGTAGCATTTACAAAACTAAAAAAGACTTCAAAAGTTTGGAACACAAAATGGCAATCAGTCTGATTTGTTTCCCTTCAAAATAATTTTGCCTCATTTATACAACACCTCATTTCAAGATGGGTCAAATGGCTAAAATTGTTCTTATCAATACATATGGTAGTGTTTCTCCTGTGTGATGTATGCTATGTGCTTAGCTACAGTACATATCTAGTAAACTTAACTATTGAAATCATAATGGAAATTACATTTATTTTCCAAAAAGTCAACTGATCAAAAATTCCTGAAATGTATACATCTCAAATTGTATGAAGCCACTGAACACTTCAAGAACCAAGCAAAAATTTGCTTAAAAAATACAAAAAAACATTGACTTAAACAGAATCAGGAACCAATTTTGGGAAAGGCAGAGGTGGTATTCAGCAGGTTCTGACCAGTTCTGGAGAACTGGTAGCAGAAATTTTGAGTAGTTCAGAGAACCGGCAAATAACACCTCTGTCCCCATCTATTCTCTGCCTCCTGAGTCCCAGCTGATCAGCTGGGTCTTTTTTTGTTGCCTTCTGCAGGAGAATGGAGCTGGAAAGTAGGTTAGTGGGGTGGGGAGGGAATGGAGATTTTACAGTATCCTTCCCCTGCCACATCAACCAAGCCATGCCACGCCCATCAAGCCATGCCCACAGAATCAGTGGTTAAATTTTTTGAATTCCACCACTGGGGAAAAGTAAATATTGTCTAAACTCCCTTTGAATTTGGACCACTGAAACGTCTGTCCAAAACCCAAGAATGTTCTCTACTTGCACTAACATCAACCACTATCTCACCAGCTTAGTCAATTGGAAGGATAATTGGAAACCATAGGAATAAGGAGCATCATGGCCTACCTCAGAGATACTACCCATACCTTGTTTCTCTTACAGCAGGGGTGTCAAATGTGCGGCCTGTGGGCTGGACGTATCACATGCTGGCCAACTCCCATCCCAGTTTAGCGAAGAGGGAAAGTCATGATACATCACACGAGGACATGACATCGCATGTTTGACACCCCTGTCTTACAGTGTGAAACATTAAACACAGCCCTCACCACTCAGGGCATTTAAAACTAAAGATATATTCCTCTTTCCATTACATTATATTATTTGTCCTCCTAGTATAATGTTTTAATAAACCTAAATAACGTGGATAAAAATTTACTCTTGGTTATTATATCTACTTGCAAATCTGAAGAACGTGCACATTCAGATTTTTCTCACATAGCTCTGAATACCGTGAGCATCAACTTAATACTAAAGCATACTTCAGTGAGGTTTATCATATCAAAGCTTTCAAAATTACTTCAAAAATGTTTGTGTGTGTTATTTTGTACATTTGGTTCTTAAGAATGTGTATTGGTTCTTAAGAAGAACATTCTAAGACATGATCAATCTTGAAGCCTTTTGAAGACAGAGCAGTCATTTAAAAATATTGACTTTTAAGATGTAACTTTGCATTGATTTAAGGTCACCTGTTGAACTACTCTTGGGGTGTATGGAAATAAACCACAGTTTAAATACTCCATGTTAAATAACCAACATGAAAAAGACTACATGGCAATAATGATGGTCTGTATTTCCTTGGAAGTACACCACATTTTTATCTAATGATACATTTATGTAAACATTTGTAATATTGCAATCAAGTTTGCTCAATAAGAACTTTATTATTGGTTTTAAAATGCCTCCTAGAAAGGTTGTAGTCTTACATAGGATTCCCTGGGACTAATTTTTATTGTATTTTCTTCTGCCTGAGCAAATAGCATTCCTCTGTAAATTGTTTTGATTATTACTTTGGTTAGTACATTTTATATTGTATGTGATCTTTTAACAATATAACATGCATTTTAATTTTGTAGTTTTGAGAGGAAACATGAATTCATCTCAAAACTGAAAACATTATTTTATTTTAACCTTTGTAATTAGGAATACAATACCGGTGACTTGTTTATGTCTTCATTTACCATAATGTCCAGAAGAATATATTTATTACAATAAATATAGTAAAAACAAAGCATTTTATAAAATTCCTACATTTATTATGGTAACCACCTTTGTGAGTAAGAGATGAAATTGTTTATAATTCACCAAGATCTACGCTACACATTAAATTAGTTTTTTTTTTTTGTTGGTATGAAAATAATCTAGGTAACTTTTGTTTGTTGCATGAATAAAATAAAATCTAACTCCTGATTTTTTTCTTATAAGATTAAGTGCTTAATTGTATGTTTTCCACAGCCAACTGCAAGTTTAGCTACAGTGCTCTTCCTCTCTCTCTCTCTCTCTCCCCATTTCCCTCTCTCCCTCCCTCCCCCTCTCTCCCCCTCCCTCCCCTCCCTCCCTTCCTCCCCCTCTCCGCCTCCCCCTCCCTTCCTCCTTCCACCTATCCACCTATCACATTTATATGGCCACCCCTCTCACATACACAATTCTGGGTGGCCTATGTTAAGTACTTGGACATGGGTCGGAGTAAATGGAGACAGCCTCTGAATAGTGACTTTCAGCTCTTTATTAGCATAGTGACTTCTCAAAACAACAACAGTGAACTCTGCCTTATATAGGCAACCCTTGTAAGAATTGTCCAATAACGAGCTATGAACGCTAGCTCTTTTAACCAATAAGAATCCTCTGTTAAGGACCAATTGGATTCCTCAGAACTAACCAATCCGATCTGGCCGCCTAACAGCCAATCAGAAGTGCAGGGCCAGAACCCTGCACTTTACCTCAAGCTCATACTTTATTAACTATGGTACATACACAACACCCCTTCCCCCTGGCTTCTTAATTACGGTGTAGTTATATAGTCCTTTAGATAGGACGGTTGTCTTTTAAGTCTTTCGGATTTTCGTTGGATTGGTTGGTTGCAATCCTGTTGAGGTAGATTGTTGTTTGGCAGTGGTTCTGCTTCTTGCTCAGGTGCAATTTCTTGCGGAGCAAACGATTCTCCTTCCTGCTCCATTTCCTGAGTATCACTTAGTTCGTCGCTCCCTTCGAGCAGGTTCCCTGGAACTTCATCTTCTTCCGTACCTCCACCCCCCTTGGTTTGGTCATGGGGGAGTTGTTGGCTGGCCATTGTGAGTCGTGACTGTAATTGGTCGATATGCCGTTTCCACAGTCTATTGTCACAGCATTTCACTACGTAGGATTTGGGGCCGGTCACTCGTACTACTGTCGCCTCTATCCATAACGGATCGCCCGATAAGTTTCGTGCGTAAATGAGGTCTCCTACCTGGAAGGTGCGACAGCGGCCGCTGGATCCCATTGGCTTTTCTGGTTCATAAGCAGGGTACAACCGGTCGAGGTGGGAGCGGAGTCTTCGTCCCATCAGTAGTTCGGCGGGAGTTCTGCCAGTGATGCTATGTGGAGTTATATGTTGCAAAAAGAGAATTTGGTTGACCTTGTCATCGATATTGTCATAGTCCACTTTTTGCAAGATCTTTTTAACAAATTGGATCATGCGTTCCGCTCAGCCATTGGTCGCAGGGTGCGCAGGCGAGGTGAGCGCATGGTGGATGCCGTGGTCAGCGAGGTACTGCTCGAACATTAGTGCCATAAACTGTGGCCCGTTATCGGACACCAGGACGTCAGGCAATCTGTGGGTTGCAAAGAGTCTGCTTAGGATCTTGATCACTGCCTCGGAAGTTGTAGCCATCATACGATGAATTTCTAACCAATTGGAGTACGCGTCGACTGTCAGCAGGAAGGTATAGCCCTTGGTTGGCCCTGCGAAATCCAGGTGGATTCTGGACCAGGGTCCCTGTGGTGTCTCCCATTCAGCAGGCATGGCTTTTGGTGGGGCGTTGCTGACTTGTTGGCAATTGGCACACGCTTTGACCCACTGCTCGATTTGCCGGTCCATGCCCGGCCACCATGCGTAGCTTCATGCAAGTGCTTTCAACCGCACGATGCCGGGGTGGCCCTCATGCAGAATTTGTAGCAGCGTCTTCCAGAGTCGTTCTGGGACAACGACTCTGTCACCCCAGATAATACAGCCTTTTTGGGGAAAAAGTTCAGTCTGTTGAGATTTAAATGGTGCGAAGTCATCTGATACTTGGTCCAATGGCCATCCGCGTTCTCCCCAACCTAGGACTCAAGCTAGGGTGTGGTCTCGTTTGGTTTCTCTCGCGATGTCTCGGGCGGTCGTAGGCGGCAAGTTGAGTGTGTCGATCTGCAAGGTGGTTGCCGTTAGTGCCGGATCGTCGAGAGTCTCTGGAGGCAGTGCTCGGCATTGGGAATGGCTTTCCCCGGGCGATATTGCAGGCGATAATTATAAGCAGTTAGGAATTCTGACCATCGAGTCATTCTAGGGGATAATATGTAGGGGCTTGGCTTGTCCCCGGCTATTATCCCTAGCAACAGTTTGTGGTCAGTTATAATGGTAAATGTCCTTCCATACACATATTCATGAAATTTCTTTACAGCTGAAACGATTGCAAGGGCTTCTTTATCAATTTGTCCATAGTTACACTCTGCTTGTGAAAGAGTCTTCGAAAATTATGCAACAGGGGCTTCGTTCCCATTAGGCAGTACATGGCTCAAAATGGCGCCCACCCCGAAAGGCGATGCATCGCAGGTTATAACTAACGGCAAAGTCTCATTATACTGCATAAGTACAGAGTCAGATGTGAGCAGTTTTTTAACATTCCGGAACCCTTGCTCTTCCCGGTAACCCCATACCGATAATGCTTTCTTATCTAATAATCGGTGTAACGGTTCAGCGACAGTTGCCTTGTGCGGTAAAAATACATTATAGAAATTAATGAGGCCTAAGAACGCCTGGAGATCGGCCTTGTTGCATGGTCTGGGAGCGTTTTTGATCGCTTTTAATTTACTCTCGGTAGGATGAATGCCCTGGCTATCAATTCGGTACCCTAGAAACTCAACATTGTCAGTATATAAGTGACATTTATTTTTTTTCACCTTAAGTCCAGCCTCTTGGAATTTTTTAAGAATGCATTTCAAACGATCCTGCAAGATTTTTTTGGTAGGGGCTGCAATTAATACGTCATCAAAATAAGGGACTACGCCCTTGATTCCCTGTAATAACCTTTCCATGAGGCTCTGGAATATCCCCGGGGCTACACTAACTCCGAATTGCAATCGGGTACATTTAAGGCACCTCTGTGCATTATAATTGTTTGGGCTTGGGCCATTTTTTCATCCACTGGTAATTGTTGATAAGCTTGAGCTAAATCTAATTTGGCGAAAACCTTTCCGCCCCCCAAGGAATGGAGGAGGTGCTGCACCACCGGAACTGGATACGCATTCTGCTGTAGGGCGTGGTTTAAAGTGGCCTGGTAGTTCCCACAAATTCGGATTGACCCGTCTGGCTTAATGGGTGTTACAATAGGGGTTTCCCATGGAGAGTGATCGATGGGCTTCAACACCCCTTGAGCAATTAGCTTGTCGAGTTGTTCGTCGATCTTTGCTTTAAGAGCGAATGGAACTCAACGGGGCTTCAAGCGAATGGGGGCTACTTTTTGATCTAGACTGAATGAGATTGGGGTCCCGTTATACTCGCCCAAGCTGTCCGCGAAGACGTCGCTGAACTCAGAGATAAGGTCTTCCTCCCAGTCACAGCCACCGACTCGGTTCACGCCGGCCACTTCAATGACGAATGGCGTGAACCATTGGAGGCCTAATAGACTAGGCCTATCTCTATCGATGATCGTTAGAGGTAAGTACGCTGTATGCTTCTTGAAGGAGATTCGGACTCGGCAGGACCCGACAACGGTGATTCGATTTCCTTGGTAGTCCTTGAGGATGAGGCATTGAAATTGGAGGTCTTGGCATTGAATTGTGGGGATGAGTTGTTTGAGTGTCTTCCAAGACACCATCGAGAGAGACAATCCCGAGTCGACCTCCATGTGGCAAGGCTGGTTCTCGATGGCTACCGTGACTCGGATTTTCTTAGTGTCCAAAACTGAGGCGTGACCGACAGTGATAGTATGGTGAGCCTCTTCTTTTTGCAAAGCTTGATTTCTGTAGGAGTGGTTTACTGGCTCTCGCCTTACAGGACGGTTTCCTGTCGATTGGCAATAGTTGGCCCCTTTTGAGGCCTGGCTGAGTCCTGGTAAGCTGCGGCAGACCCGGCCGATGTGGCCTCGTTTCCTGCACTCATGGCAGAGTGCGTCGTGGAATTTGCATTCGGCCCTGGCATGGTTGGCTCCACAGCCAGCGCAAGGGCGTAAGGGCTTCGGGCAAAGGTCCTGGTCGGACCGCAGTCAATGGACCCCTTCTTCGTCGCTGTCTGATGACGAAGAGAGGTCCTTGTGGTGTGTTGTTAGTAGCTGCCCTTCTGAGTTGGGTAAGATTTCGCTGGTCAGTGGTGTTACCGGAGTGCAGCTTCGCCGTAATTGTGCAGCCAACTTTTTGGTCACCTCTGCAGCCGTGGCTTCGGCGATGGCGTCAGCAAGGCTGATGTCACCTTTCGCCATCAGCTTGCTTTACACACCTAGTGCATCTAATCCCAGAATTACTCAATCTCTTAGTGCCTCTTCTAAATCGGCGAACCCGCAGAGAACCCCTAAATTTCAGAGGTCCGCCACAAAATCGGCCATGCTCTCCCCTTTTTGTTGGTTTCTCTGATAAAACTCGTGGCGTCTCACGAGTGTAGACACGGTTGGTGCGTAATGGTCTCTCAGGATGGGTTCGAGGTTGTCCCAGCTCATGCTTTCACTTCTCGAGGTTTGGCGAGTGCTTTAGCCATCTTAAATACAGCTGGGCCGCAATGCATCAGGAACAGTGCCCACTTCTTTGCTGGTGTAGCGTCCTTCAAGTTATTCGTCTCGAGAAACATTTGGAAGCGATCCATGTAGGATTCCCAATCCTCTTGGTTTGGATCGAACGGAGCGGGTGGTATGATGCCGCCGGACATGGTTCCGTTGTTGGCGTCGTCTATCATGTGCTCAGTATTGCTTCCTGGCTTCTTCGGTTCAGATGTCTCCACATCCCACCCTCGTCGCCAGTGTTAAGTACTTGGACATGGGTCGGAGTAAATGGAGACAGCCTCTGAATAGTGACTTTCAGCTCTTTATTAGCATAGTGACTTCTCAAAACAACAACAGTGAACTCTGCCTTATATAGGCAACCCTTGTAAGAATTGTCCAATAACGAGCTATGAACACTAGCTCTTTTAACCAATAAGAATCCTCTGTTAAGGGCCAATTGGATTCCTCAGAACTAACCAATCCGATCTGGCCACCTAACAGCCAATCAGAAGTGCAGGGCCAGAACCCTGCACTTTACCTCAAGCTCATACTTTATTAACTATGGTACATACACAACAGCCTACAACTTTGAACATGAATTAGAGATGGAATTTATTGTGGTGAACCTGATATGAACACAGTAAATTTAAAAAAACTCATGTAGAAAAGAGCAACAATGATTTTACAAAACATGAAAGGCTTTCATTTTTGTTTTAAGAGAAAATATATTTCTGTCATCCTTCAAATTATAAATTACTTTTTATATACGTAATAAAGAGTATTTGAAAAGGTTAAAAAAAAGTCTAGAGACCATCACCATGTGAGCAAAGCTTTTATTTACATTTCTCTTGGCAACTGTCAACTTTTTTTTTAACAAACCCACACTCTGTAGACATTCCAATGGATAAAAGTTGCTTTTATCACGATGTCCTGTCAAAAGCAACCACCCAATAAGTTACACACAGGGCATTTTGTATCCTCACACACATTCAGAGGAATCCCTACTAAAGTGATATGTTCTTCTGAACAGATGTGCCCTGGTTGCATGCTAGTATGTTTGTACTGTTACATTGTAAGGGGCTCTTTAGGGTTAGCATAGATCAGGGGTGTCAAACTTGTGGCCCATGGGCTGGATGTGTCATACACGCTGACCATGCCCATGCCCGGTTTAGCGAAGGGAAAAAAAAGTCATGTGACAATGCTGTGGCGATGTGATTTTGACACCCTTGGCATAGATGATCTTTAAGATGGCCTTTGAAAATGAATTTCCCTTCCCTGCTTCCTTTTAGCAAAGGTGATGGGTTATGATCCAGATGCCACATTCCAACCTTATAACATCTGATACCAGTGAATTTTAGGCTACCCAAAATGAATAGTTCTTCACAATTATCCAAATGAGGAGGTCAGTCAAAGAAATATGAATATTGTATTGCTTTTAGAAATAACAGTACAATCATAGATCAGAGAGTTTGTATGTACCTATATATTTCACTTCCCTCACTATTATGCATATCACCTCTCTATTCGCTCAGCATTGCCTTTAGCCATTTCACAAGGCCAAAGCAGTAAGTGGAAATGTAATGAAGTAGTAGAGGAAAGCTATAGTCATTTTCTACTAAGAAAATTAATTAAAATAATTCTTCATTCCGAAAGACCAGAATTCTATTTGTTTGCATGGCTTAATCTCTTTCTTTTGACTTCCCTTTTCCTTAAGATCAGAGGTAGGGGCATATAAGTCTTTTAAATAAATAAAACAACTAACTAAAATAATTATTTTTTTTATTTAATCCTCTACAACCCTGTGTTCATCTATGCATAGCTGCTCTCTTTAAAGGAAAGTGGGGAGGGGAAGGAGTAAAATGTGTATTGTGACTGTGGTATTAATTCTACCCCTTATGTATTTTCGTGTGAAGTTGATCCATATTTTGTCATAGTTGGGAATGGGTGAGAATTGTCATTTCTGTCAATTGTTTTTAATGGCTACAGGTAATAATATATAATCCAACATGTATGAGTTAGACATTCATAAGATAAGTGATATCAGTGTGCCTGAATCTGCACAGGTATATCTTGAAAAGAGGTTGTGAAAGTGCGAATTTCTGCTTGTATGGCAGCTGAAACTATTTAGAACAAGAGCAACAGCCATAGCACTTTGGCTTATATAAAGCTTTATAATCCTTTAAAACCCTTTACAGAATCAGCATATCGCCCCCAACAATCTGGGTCCTCATTTTACTGAAGGAGGGAGGAGTCAACCTTGAGCTGGTCAGGATTGAACTGCTGGCAGTTGATAGAGTTAGCCTGCAATATTGCATTGTAACCATAATGCACAACTTTTGTTGGCTCAAAGGTTGCACCAGGCTGTGCATGATGTGTTGAAGCCCAGGTTCCCAAAGTGGTGATAAATGTAATACATCAATGTTGGCTCCCTTTGCTTTTCAATTAATTTTTAACAGTGTTTAAGTATCTTTGCCACTTATAACAGTTTGACTTGGATGTATGTATGTATTGTTTTTATATTTTAATATTTTTATAGATAGGCTGGCATTATTGAGGAGTGAAAGGGTTGCATTATGTTCTTACAAAATTACAAGATTTAGGCACCCATTTTGCTTTTTCAAAATTTCCTAAATTTTGACTTACTCAGGAGAATGTTGCTGGCCACTAAACAGGTGTTGACAGGCATGACACCCTGAGGATGTACTTTTTAGAATAGAAACAGAACAGGAAGAACTATGCCCTTTAACTATTCTTTCTGTGAAAAAGGTTTTTTTTTTAAGAGGTTAGGAGAAACTATTCCAACAAAACAAAATAACTGTGCAGGGCAATGAACAGATGGGAGGGGCTGCTCCTGTCACAGCATATAGGAATTGAATGGAATGCAGGCGTTTACTTACAGTTTACTTACCCCTATCAGAAATTGAATATATTTATTCATAGTCTTAAATAAGACCAATTTAGCAAAAGTATTATTGGATTCTTCAATGGATATTCACATAGAATTGATTGCCTATTTTCTTATGCCAAAGATGCAATCAGTATAAAGGGACACAAACATACATGATTTAGTCATGTATACCATTTGAAATATATGGGTAAATAGTCTTAAGTATACAGATAGTCTTAAGTATAGTAGTCTTAAGTATACAATAGTCTTAAGTATACAGATTCTAGGATGGGCATTAATATTTAAAGTATAGTTCAGATATCTGGAATATATTCATCTCTGGAGCGTGCAAAATAAATTTATCAGAGATATATTTGTAATGTAATATATACAAAGTATATATAACGTGTATATAAACCTTTTAATTGCTCCTATATCTAGTGGTTATTTATTTATTTATTTATATTTATTTATTTATTTGTCAAGCGATTATAAGATAATATGTACAAATATAAACATAGTTATGAATACATGAAATGGATACATATAAGAAAATGGATACATATAAGAAAAAAAACAGGACAGCGATGGTAGGCACATTGGTGCACTTATGCACACCTCTTAGGAAGGGGGTGAGGTCAATAGTAGACAGTCTAAGGTTAAAGTTTTTGGGGTTTGGGGAAGAAACCACAGAGTCAGGTAGAGTATTCCAGACATTGAGCACTCTGTTGCTGAAGTCGTATTTCCTGCAATCAAGTTTGGTGCTGTTAACTTTGAGTTTATATCTATTGTGTGCTCTTGTATTGTTATGGTTGAAGCTGAAGTATTCATTGACAGGTAGGATATTGCAATGTATAATTTTATATACTATACTTAGATCAGACCGAATGCGGCGTAGTTCTAGATTTTCTAGGTCTAGGTTTCTCGGTTATCCATACTTTTACAGCCCAGGTATTGTGGTTCTGCACACAACAGTTGCTGAATGATGCCATGGTAGCAAGTTCTAAGTGAACAGAGATAGCTTTTGTAATCTGTAACCTTTCCTTGCCTTGTTGTTATGAAGATTGACAACTCTTGGAGAAAAATGCCAAGAAATTTTTCAGAGATGTAGCTGGATGAATTCTGTTGTCAAAATGACAGTCAGAGGCATAGTGAAGTTGCAAAAGGAAAATACATATGTGTCAGCTGCCATTATAAAGCACAGGTGCTACTTGACAATTGGAAAACATTTTCTTCAGAGGCAGGAAAAACCAAAACATAATGTTTCTGTCAAATTTGTTAGATCTTGAATGGTAAGTATTCTAGTTACTTACACTACATATTGCCTTTTCCAAAAAGCATTCTAGTTATTTGCAGTACCTGTCACCGTTTCCAGTGAGGCATGTGTGTGTGCTTGTGTGTATTGCAGTCCCACATTATTAAATCATATTTGACATTGGTTTGTCATCTTTGGGAAAAGTCATTGATGAATAATGGAGTTACATACTTCTCAGCAGTTCCATAATTCTATTATAACATCTAGTATTTATACAACATTATTGAATGTGTGATCCTAATAGCTTGTGGTCATGCTGTGCTTGTGCAGTGTATTGTTATGCTTACATTTTATGTTGTACTGCTGCAAATTGGTCCTTTTTCAATTCTACTTCATCAAATGAGGAAAGCTTTAAATGAGACGATCATCCTGTGCTAAACACAACTGAGCTTTTTGTTTGGAAACCAATCATTTGGATTTGCAGCTTCTGAAGCAAACTGCAGATCAAAACATTCTCCAAATTTGGAAAAAATTAGAATATATTCTTTGATTGCCAAAACACACCTTCATAACATATAAAAAGATGTTATAGTTGGTTAAAGTGGATCTGATTACTGTCTATACCATTTCATACTAATGAATACAGCCACAGTTTAATATACAACTGGGACAAATGAGTTTATCAATGTCCATGTATAAATGGCAAACTTAGATAACGTATTAGAAAGTAGAGACACCATCTTGCTGAGAAAGATTCGTATAGTTTAAAGCTATGGTTTTCCCAGTAATGATGTATGGACATGAGAATTGAACCATAAGGACCATGCGGACCCAGATTGTTGGGGCAATATATTGACTCTGTAAAACCGCTTAGAGCAGGCTGTAAAGCACTATAAAGTGGTATATAAGTCTAAGTGCTATTGCTAAATGCTATAAGGAAGGCTGAGCACCAAAGAATTGAAGTTTTGACACTGTGGTATTGCAGAAGACTCTTAAGAGTCCCTTGGAATTCAAGGAGATCAAATAAATCAATCCTCAAGGAAATCAACCCTGGCTGTTCTTTGGAAGGACACATATGGAAGCTGAATACTTTGGTTACCAAATGAGAAGAGAAGATTCATTGGAAAAGACCCTGATGTTGGGAAAGACTGAAGGCAGGAGAGAAAGGGGATGGCAGAGGATGAGATGGTTAAATAGTGTCATTGACTCAATGAACATGAATTTGGGCAAACTCCAGGAGACAGTGGAGGACAAGGGGGGCTGGCATGTTATGGTGCATGGGATTGTGAACAGTCATAACAGTTATAGCACTCTCTGGGTGGTTTATGATGTCAGCATATTGACCCCAACAATCTGGGTCCTAATTTTACTAACCTCGGAAGGATGGAAGGTTGAGTCAACCTTGAATCTCGTCAAGATCGAACTCCCAGCTGTGGGTAGAGTTAGACTGCAATACTGCATTCTAGCACCACCACACCAAAAACAATTAGCCCATCTCTAACTGAGAAGTGAGAGGTGCTGATATTCAGTAGAAAGTCCATATGAGAAAGCCACATAAAATTTCACTCGACCATTTCTACAGCAGTCTTATACCTTAATAACATTAACCCAGTGATCCATACCTTAATATTTTATACTGCGCGGGGGGGGACGGGGGACCATTCATGTCATCACTGGCTAAGCCAAGTTTCTCTCCCTCATTCCCACTTCTATATAAAATCAACATTCTTACATGCAAAATATTCAGGATATCTCTTCCAGATTGATGTATAACCAGAAATTGAGACCTGTGGGAGTGGTGGAGAGTTGTTTTAACTTTTTATGAGTAATCTGTAACAGAACAGAAAAATTGGCCACACTACTTCCATTTTGGTGCTGATAGCATGTTCCACTGGTACTTGTCTTATAGGTTCCAAAATAGTATTTTTTGCATTTTCCTTTGTTTGTTTAGTGCAAGAGAATGACAGCTCTAAATACTGCTAAATTGTGATAACATCTTGTAGCTTGGTAAATAAGTTGAAAGATGATATGCATATAGTTTTAATCATTGTTATTTAAAAATGTGAAAGTTTTTTTTGTTAAGCATGCTAATTTTCAAGGACATCATGCTACACGAAGAGGTAATTCATTAGTACCCACAAGCTCACATAATAATTTGATTTAATGCATTCATTAATACTACTGCACTCTTTTACTAATTTAATGAAGACAGAATAAGAGAAGAGCCTTTGAAAATTTCATCTTCTCTTGTAATCCTTCACTTGTAACTATTGAACATCAAGTAACTTAATGATGCTCTGTTCAGGATTTAAAGAGTGAACAGCTGAGAACTGCATTTTTCTGTCAATTCCTCTTAAAGGAACTCATCAATAAAGTAGTTTGTATCATATAGTGGCTCCTAATAACTTTTTTTTTTTTTTTTTTTGCATTGTCAAGTCAGACTTAGTAGATCCCAGGAGGTAAATAGGGCTAGTCTAGGTTTAATACTTGGAGAGAGACCAACCCAGAATTTCAGGGCTATACACTGGACTGGGAAAATACAAAATCATCCTGGACTATTACATAAATAACCATCAGAAATCAACCTCAACTAAAGGAAGTGCTGCTATTAATTCTGCCTCCCTTGAATTCACACGTATACATCAGATTGCATTATTTATGGTTACACTAACCAGCAAGTTTTATTTTAAAAAAATCCATATAATTAACTTGTTATGGGCTTTTTTGTTTATTTAGGAAAGCCATTTCAGGAATCCGAGCTAATAACAAAAAAGACAGTGGGCTGGAGAAAATAGAATAGTCCTGAAAGATAACATATACAGAGATTACATTCCACTGTAGATAAAATGTGAGGGAAGCAAGTTGTGGAATATTTAATGCAATAGATTTGGGGATAACATTAAATGACAGGAATCTATTATTCATTTAGAACCAGAGCTGAGCCAACCAAAAGGCAGAAGAATAAATCAGGAATTATTTCAAGAAGTCGTCAGAGGCAAAAAAATAAAAACATATTAGTGCCACCAAATAATATATAAAAACTAGCACCAAGAAAAAAAGTTCGAAGTCTATTTCCCAAAAAAGTCTTATGTAGATTTTCCAATCAGCAGTTTGTGTATGCATGTGTGTATGTTTTGGAGGCCAGTCCAAGGGATGAAATTGGCCTATTGCTTGAGAATTGTAAACTGATGTACCCCAAATAGTCCAGAACACGATTTGCATAAGAAAAACCCACCTCTTTAGTTAATTCAGGAGATGCCCTCTTGTGGACGGAAGGTTGGCTAGATTATCTGTTTTTTGGCAGCACAACGCCCTCAAGAAGCTTGAAGAACATTATAAACCAATTCATTCCTGTGTAGAATGTTAGAAACCTGAATAAAAATACTCCTCTAAGTTTTTGTTGCAGGAATTACATGCATCTAATTATCTCTAATCCATCAGTCCCCTATTCATTGGTCTAATTACCTTTTGAAATATAAGCCTATCATATAGGATTCTAAAGTGACTATTCTTACAATTTTGTTCTCAGGAAAAATGTTTGTTTGTTTTTGAAAATTCATTTTTATTTTATTTTTTTTCTTCTTCACTCTTTTAAAGAGACAACTTGTTTATTGGCTTGTATTTCATTTGTAGCCCCACCCTAAGACCCCAAATTTATATTTTGCAAGAGAAAAGAATGAATTCCTGATTCAAGTGTTGATTCCAGCTTTGGACTCATTCTAGTCACAGGGATAAGCTTTGGCCTTAGATTGCCTCATGTCTCCTGCTCAGGGAAAAATCCCAAACAAAATAATTTTCATTTCAGTTCATTATATTCCTGGAGTTAAAAGGTCAGGTGTGCCAACTCAGAGATCCTGAATGAAAATGCCTGATGAATGGAACCTGAACTATTCACATCAAACCCACTAATGTGGCCTTTGGGTCTCCATATTGCCCATTTTGTTCTGGTATTTTCTGATGTAAAATATTTTCTTCTTTTACATCAGTTTTCCAGTCAGCTTAGTTCAGAAAATTAGATGAAAATGAGGAGCTCTGCCAGCTCAATCTATCCATTATCCAGTTGGTAAAATATCTACACTGCAAAGTGAAACAGAGGGGAAATTGGTTTATAAACCATGATTTCTCTTGAGGACTTGGGCAAAGGTGAGCAACTTTGTTTGTTAACTGGGGATTGGTTTGTGTGTGATTTGAAGCTATATGCATAGTGGCGCTATATATATGGCATAATAACATACCAGATTGATATGCTACCACATATAGCATAAAAGGATAATAAAATGTTTAAACATTTCCCCAGATACTTACATCATGCTGTGGCTTACCCAGTGTACTCTTTTCCCTCCTCATATACAAACTTGGGGTGGACTTTGTGTTGTACTTAAAAATGTGGGTATGCAAAGGCCATGTTGGCTAGGAATTCCAAGAGTCAGGGATCACTGAAAGGGAGAGGCCACAAGGGCATCTGCAATCAAATAGAATAGAATAAAGAATCTGAACAGGGAAGCACTGCTATGATCATCTACTACAATGCATACAATATATTTCTTCCACTGAGGATAAATTCCTCAGAATATTTCATCACAGCCACCAATACGCTCATCTCAGATCTGTGAAATCTAGATTGAATTGTGAAGAAATCCAAAGGATCTAAAATGGGAACAAGAATGACTTTGTTTTAAGAAATCAGGAAAGACTCAAATCTCATATCCCTCAGGTATGTGTTTCCTTAGGGCTCACTTCCTTGTCTCTAAGAAATGCAATGTTAGTAAGTTGAAGTTTATTATGAAGGTGCTTGCCATTAGCGATTGGGGAAAATAATCTGAACTGTTTGATTCTTCTTTCAATACAGAAAAAAACCTGCAAAGCATATAAATCATGATGATGTCTTTATGACTTTGCAGGATTGAAATCAAGGAAGAAATACTTTGTGCAGAGATTTAACAAAATTGTGAGTGAGAAGTTTAACAGAAAAGCATAGGGTGGTGTTTTTAAGGTGATTTAAAGCAACCGTATCATGGCGGGATCAGACAACTGGGTATTTTAACTGATTTGGTATCAAATGGTTGGTTTATATTATGCATGAATAATAATAATTACTATAAGTTATGAATCCCCAAATTGTTGGATGGATACCAGGCTAGGAAAAGTTGCTCAGAGTCTTGAAATACCTTTCTGAGAATACTTAGAAATGAAGGGAATGTTATCCTTGGGTTTGAAAGAGGGTTTCTGGACGGGCTGCTTCTAGAAGTACCACTTTGTGTATTTATTTCCTTTGTGTGTAAAAAGGAAACAAAAATGCAGTTATGGGAAAAGGCACGATACACATGTGCGTGACAAGATCATCTGGATCATTATGATTAGACAAAGTGACTGCATGACACAAGTCTCATCTGGAGGCACAAGGAAGAGATAAAGAGACTCTATGTATAAAAATATCTCTGAGGATATAGACTGCACATACCTCTAATAGTAATCCAGGGCTCCTAAATGGACCTCCAGAATTGACAATACCGAACCTTCCAAATATGTTAACTCTCTGAAACCTTAGAAGATTCTGAAAAATTGAAATGCATTGTATTTAGAGAGCCTCAGCTCCAGCAAAACTAATCTAAATAAACATAATGTCTGATAGAGTGCCATATTATCAGTCAATGAGTGCATTTTAGGTACTGCAAATGGCAGTGATTCAACAGTATGATTCATCATTCAAAGGGTGTCCTGCCAACTGTCTTTCAACAGAAAATTGTCTTTTCCAGTACAAACATTCACATTTAAAAGTGAGCCTATCAGTAGCAGCTACATATTCTCTTTGTGCAGCATATCTTGCAATAAGTGTATGTGTGTGTGAGGGACCCCCAATTTGGGTTGCAAAAATCTGGTCACTTAATAGAAAGTAGTAAATAATGTTTCTTTTAAAAATATTTTTGCCGCTGTCTGGTGGTCACTGGGCTTTTTGCAATCCAGATGTGATAACTCAAGGAGATTCAGAACATTTGACCCCAAAGAGTGTATCTGTGTGTGTGTGTGGTGGGAGGGGGAGGGAAATCCACCTTTTAAAAAGAGCCTTCTTAGAAGATGAAAGAAAGGTGAAGTAGTGTCTGTTGGCTGTGATTTTATTGGCTGATAAAAGGATTGCAATGCCATTTCCTCACAAATCACACAGTTGTCATACATACTGCAGAGAAAAAGCACCATATCCACCCACCACCAGCAGTATAATAAAACTGCAGTTTCCAATCAACTTTCACTTATACAAATGAGAGACAGCATCTTCTGAACTGTGAACAAATGTCAGATTCATGGTAAGTTAACCAAATGGTGCTGCAAATTGGAAAAACAAAATCAACCAACCACTGGTGCTCATTAGGGTTTACTAAACTGAAACAATTGAAGCCATTATTTCTTGCAAATGCATTTCTTGCTTCCAAATGAGAGCCAAGTATTTGTCTGTGTACCTACCTATTTCTATTATCTATTCATCCATTCCCTTTTGCCTGCAAATACATGAATCCAAATGGAAAAACCAAACCTTAGTTAAAACATAAAACAATTACATTCTGATCAGAGCTGTTCTTCTGATGTAACAGGTTATTTAATCAAGTCATGAAAACTAATTACAATGAATGATTCCCACCATGGGAATAAAAATAATTATATTTTTGGGGGCAGCGATTCCAAAATCTTAGCAAAAGATTAAGGGCAACAAAGATTATCCAGAATTCTTCTAGTGCAGTATTAAAAGTAGGGATTGGTTTAGAAAGAGAAAAAGAAAAAGGAAGTCTTTTTTCAAGTGGAGCTGAGCTCCTGATTCACATATTGATTGCAGGTGTCTGAATTGTGTACTCTATAGATCAAAGTCAGTCTTAAGATGGAGATGGAGAGTCTTGAGAGGTGAACCCTTAGCCATATCAGCTTTGAAATCCAAAGGCTATTAGGCCTGTCAGGAGCAAAACTGAGAGCAAAATTAACAAAACCTTAAAGTCTTACTAACGTTGCTCACTAAATCTAGGGAGTGACTTTATTTCATGTGTTGCATAAATTGAGTCATAATCCCAAATGGCTTGAGGAAATTGGACCTTACAATGTCAGTTGAATATGTCTCCCAATACTTTCCATCATGTTTTCAAAGCCAAGTAGCATACTTAAATTTTGAATAGTTTCTACTATGTGTCTTGAAAGTAGAATATCTACTTATATGTAATATATTTATATTAATAGTGTTGATATGCTGCTGATTGGTCTCACGTGGAATCTGCAAAATAACTCATAAATAGAAGGAATTCTTAATAAAGTAGGCATGTTTCTATAAGGTTAATAGTAACCAGGAGCTATTGGTAATCGATGAAGGAAATGTACAATATTGTGTTACTTGGGAGAGGAGCCAGAGTGTGGAAATGATAACACATGCATGACCTCATTACTCAGGAATGCAATCACAAGATTTGTGTAACAGCGTCATGGTCATTTGTTACTAATGCCACTGTGCATGATATAAATGTGAGAAAAAGTAAAAGATACTGAAATCTGTTTTGTAACAGCCATACTGTCACGGTTCCAAACCAAGCCAGCAAAAGAAGAGGCCACACTATGAGCAGAACGGGCCTCTTTACTGGAGTCACAGCTTGACACTTGGTGAACAATGCAAATAAAAGAGTTTCTAGCCAGCATTATGGCTTCTTCTAGCCAGCTGGCTATACTGTCTCAGCACACCCTGCCCTAGTATTCCAGGTTGCTCCTGGCTGGGAGAATACTTGCTAGAGCTTGGTTGCTCCCTGGCTGGCTCCAGCAAGTACTTTTTGGCCTGGCTCCAGTAAGTACTCTTTAGGCCAAGATGGCTTTTGAACAGACCACAGCTGGCTTGCCTTCCTGGCCCCTCTCCCAGTGTGAGTCCCATCACCCGACACCCATCTGTGCCCCTATGCAGACCCCTCTCCTTGCGTGTGTGTGGCAACTCTGAAATGGCACATTGTGGCGACTTTCAACAGTGCACTGTCTCGGACGTTGACACATACTTGCTTTGAAAATGACAAGCTTCAAAATAGGAACAAGATGACAAGTTATTTCTATAGCACTGCTTCATAGGGAAGTGCAGGAATGGCAATGGCAAACTCAATGACATGACTTTAGAAGTGAGTGACCACTGTCTCCATGGTTACAAACACAGGGATGGTAAACATTTAACTACAGCATTTTTGAGAGGCCTTACAAATTGCCTTTTGGTAGAGACCCTCATTCAGTTTTATTTGCAGCAATGTTTTTCCTGGTTGTGCTATGCTAGGAGCATTTTTGGAAGTCCAGATGACCATCCATCGTGTTCATTTCACTGAAATCCTGACAACTCCTCTACTGATGGAGAAATTCACTCTGTAATTTAAATAGTTAACACGTCTCTTAAAGTGATTTGTATAACTCCCTGGGAAACTGATGAGGGCATGATATCCTATTTGGACCTGGCTGCATCCTGGATTCTCAGCACCTGGCATTCAATTTATTTATGTATTTATTTATTTATTACCCACATTTATATAGCCCCTCATCTCATGGCAGTGTGCAATAAAAGCTCATTCCTCAGAGTGCTTCAGGCACGTCAAAAATTAAAATGGAGGAGGAAACTCATTAAAGGACAATTTGCTAAGCTCTTTGAAACAAGCTCTGGTCCCTCCGAGATACCTATGAAACAATTTCTTGTTCCTTTCTGGAATGAAAAAGAGCTTTAGAAGGATCAGATAAACGAAACGTATGTCTAAATTATTCAGATTACATAATCAGATCATAAATATTCCTTTAAGGCAAAATATATCTCCTCACCTGAATATTGGTTACTATTTTGTTCCTTATCACAAGTATCATGCAACCTACAGGCAAAAGAATATGTTCTTTAACATTAATTCAAACACTAGAGAAATGACCCAGTGATTTAAATACATTTATTATAATTATGCATCTTAGAAAGCTAGCAGGATTGACTCCAAAAGTTATCTTCTCACAGAAGACCAATTAGTGGTTCAATCCACAATCCAATTAAACTGAAGGGTAACAGAATTTACTCTGAATTTCTCAATGAAAATAAATTACCCCAAAGCCTGAGATTTATCTCTAACTAGGTGGTGAATTCTTAGCAGTAAATCAATGCAGGTTTGAGTATGTAGTTTTCAGAAGTGAGAATTGAATGTTCCCAGTTGTTCTCCAGATGTTTCTTTACGCTATCCAGCAATATACAGCAATTGCAACTCCCAGAATTTCTAGTTGTATATGATTTCTGTCCAACAAGGACTTTTGGCCACTTTTCTATCAGCTTTGGATTTGAACCAGACCAATCTTGTGTCTGCAGTTTTGGAAATGGGTAGTTGTTTGAAATGGCCTTCACATGCTGGCCACCTTCATAATGTTCCTTCAGCTACATGTCCAACAGACGAGTCTGCTATAATGGTTAAAAAGGAGATTGTGGACATGTATAGAGATTGCCCAAACCTTGAGCAACCTTATTTACATCACCATCAGCTGACCAAACCTTTGCAAGACTACCACTGCTCTGTCAGTTTAATAGTAATGGTGTGCTATGAAGACCACTTCAACAGCTAGAACCAGAATGGTTTTTAAAAAGGCCAAGCTTTCTTTGTTTCTACTTCACACATAAACCAAGCAGTTTCCTTGGCAACAATATGGAAAGGTATTGGTATTTTCTGAGATTTCTTTTTTTCAATTTCCAAATCTAGCCCAGAGTCCTGAGATTGCCTGTTAGTCTTCCATCCAAGAATTTATTTTTATTTATTTTATTTTATTTATTTATTATACATATATGCCACCCATCTTGCCAAAGATGATTCTACAATGAATCAATAAAATGCCTATATAAAACATTAAAACAAATATTAAATTTGAATTAAAATTGAGGCAAATGGAAAGAAAAGGAGCAAGACGCACACAGGGAGGAAGTGGAGGTCTTATTTCAACCCTTTAGCCATCTCCAGAATGACATACCCCCATTGGGGCCCCTTGCAAGCTGGCAGAGCCAGGTCTTTAGGCCAGACCAAGAGAGTGGACATGGATCTCACCTTGCGAGGAGGCCCTCTTTGTTCCAGGGGCCAGAGCCATGACGAGAAAGGCTCTTCTCCTAGACCCCTGCCAGCTGGAATTCCTAGAGTGATGGGGTCTGTAGCAAGCCTCTCCTGCCAACATGGATCAGGCTAATCCAATTGGAGCGAGATGGTCCCTCAGATGCTGTTTTTGTATCAGAACCATTGAAGCACTTCCAGGTTGAAAGGCTTAGTAGGTGACATCACCATTGCCCAGGGAATGGGGGTTCCTTTCATGTCCCCATTAAGTGACCACCAAAGTGGTACCCTATTTATCTACTCGCATTTGCATATGCTTTTGAACGACTAGGCGGGCAGGAGCTGGAATGAATGATGGGAGGTCACCTCATTGCTCAGAAGGTCTTGGGTCTTGAACACAGGCCTGCTGGTTTATAAACCTGGTGTTCCAACCAAGTGAGCCACTGCACTCTTCTGGTTCCTCAGATAATCTGGAGCCATGCCATGAAGGGCTGTAAAGGTGATAACCAATACCTTGAATTGAATCCAGAAGCAAATTGGCAGCCAGTGCAGCTCATGGAAGAATGATATAACTAATCCAGCCTGATCCAAATTAGCTTGTGGAGATCAGCCATAAGTAGTGTTACCTAATTGGGCAGCCTGGGGGAAGGAAAGATACACACTTCAGGCTCCCAGAAGGAATGAAATACCTTACTTCTAAAAAATTGCAAATCTTTCATCAAAATGTCATTCTAACTTTACAGTGTGTAGAGGGTATTTAAATGAAGCAAGGAAGTTTCAGAGAAGATTGACCATTTCACAGGCAGAAAGCTTTCTCCTGGAGATATTTGATATTTCAGGAAAACACCAGACACATCTGCACAAACTCTATGGTGGCAAAGTTTTCTGTAGATCCCTGCAGTTTATTTATTTTTCTCTTTTCTGGGTTGAGTAAGCACAAGAAGATTGTCTTACCTCAAGACTTATATCAGCAAGGTGCTGCCTGAAAGAGGTTTTTCTTGCTCTCCTACTAGTTAGACGGAATGCATATACATGGATTCATGGCCTCTCAGAATATTCCCTGCATTTTGAAACCAGCCTCAAAGAAAACAGGCACGAGAGAATGCACTCAAATTACTTCTGCATGATTGGGGAGTGTAAAAGGTGGGATGAGGTGCTAGAGTGCTGATCTGCTATTCAGCCCTGAGAACTGCAGGTTTAGCTCTCCTGTTCAAAGCAAGTGTTTGCAGTAATTATCCAAATCTCTCTCCCCTCTCTCCCCCTCCCTCTCTTTCTCTTGCTCTCCCCTTCCCTCTCCCTTTCTCTCATCTCTCTATCCCTCCCTCACTCTTTTTCCTCTATCTCTCTCCCTTTCTCCTCTGTCTCCCTCTTGCTCCCTCCCTCCCTCTCTCTCCCCCCCTCTCCCTCTCCCTCCCTCTCTCCCTCTCCCACTCCCTCCTCTCCCTCACTCTCTTTCTCTCTCCTTCCCTCCCCCTTTGTCCCATCTTTCTATGCCTCCCTCTCTCTTTCTCCTCTCTCTTTCACCCTTTCTCCTCTGTCTCCCTCTTGCTCCCTCCTTCCCTCTTCTCTCCTCCCCTCTCCCTCTCTCTCCCCCTCTCTTCCTCTCCCCCTCCTTCCCTCTCTCCTCCCCTCCCCCTTTCTCCCATCTTTCTATCCCTCCCTCTCTCTTTCTCCTCTGTTTCTCTCCCTCCTTCTCCTCTTTCTCCCCCTTTCTCCTCTGTCTCTCTCTTGCTCCCTCCTTCCCTCTCTCCTCTCTCTATCTCCTCCCTCTCTCTCCCCTCTCTCCCTCTAAAAAAAAAATCACATGGAGATCAGGATCAGAACATGTCTCTTATCCCAAGGATGATTGCTAGTTACCAAACCTTTGCAAGACAACCACTGCTCTGTCAGTTTAATAGTAATGGTGTACTTCATCTAAACTTCTCCATGGAAAAATATAGATTTTAGAACACAGTTTACTCCTTGTATGAATACTTCCAGTACATAACATATATTTAAGGGGTTTTACAATTAAAAAATAGTACAGGTAGTCAGTCCTGGTTTACAGCTATATGTTTAGTGGCCATTCAAAGTTACAACGGCACTGAAAAAGGTACTTTATGGCCAATTTTCACACTTATGACTGTTGCAGCATCCCATGACCCCATGATCAAAATTTGTGTGGTTGCCAACTGTATTTATGACTGTAGCACTGTCCTGGGGGGGGGGGATGTCATGTGATCACCATTTGTAACCTTCTAACAAACCAAGTCAATGAGGGAAGCCAGATTTGCTTAATGACCACACAATTCACCATAACAACTGCAGTGATTTGTTTAATAACTGTGATGAAAAAAAGTCATAAAATGGGGCAGACTCACTTAACAGCTGCCTCACTTAGTAACAGAAATGTGTGTGTGGGGGTCAATTGTGCTTGTAAGTTGAGGACTACCTGTATACTGTTAATAGCAATAACATTTAGACTTAAGTAAGACTTCACAGTGCTTTTACAGTGCTCTCTAAGTGGTTTACAGAGTCAGCATATTGCCCCAAACAGCCTGGATCAACCTTGATCCTGATGAGATTCGAACTGCCAAATTGTAGGCAGCCGGCAGTCAGCAGAAGTAGTCTGCAGTACTGCATTCTAACTACTGTGCCATCATGGTTCTTGGTCATAATAGTAGGCCCTATTTATTTTTCTCATTTACTGCCAATAGTTTGATTCTACAGCCTAAGTAATAGAGCAAAGCTGGCTGAATTCCCCTATGCATTTTCACAGGAGGAAGCCCAATGTATCCAACGGGATTATCTCCATCCTATCATTATGGGTAGGATTGCTTTGTGAAAAGCCTGATCAAACTATGCATATATTGTTTTGGTGTAGTCTCAAGGCTGCACTTCAGCCTTATGTCCTAATGACTATACTCATTCGATACACATAATTGTAAGCATATTTTCAACATATTCTGGGTTTTTTTTTGTTTTTACATTTGCCACATGATCAATCTACATCCAAAAATGTAGTACATGAACTAATCCTCAGAGGAATATTTGGCTTTTTATTTTCATTTGAAGGTTAGCTTTGATTAGCTTTGCAAAATTCAGTTCATTGAAGGCTCATAGCCTCTTTAGTCTCTTAACATTAGAGTAAAATGGGGAACATTGAAAAGCTCACAGATGCTCCTACTAACACTTAGGTACATTTTCTATCACATAAAAGAGAATCTATGCCACTGACCTAAGCATGAGACAAATATTAACAGTTGCTAGGCAACTAAAAACAAAACCAATGTACAATATACTTCAGCAGCCATGTTGGATTTCCTGCATAAAAGGTCAGGGTGACTTTAAGTATACCAAGCCCCAAGTTCCACCTTGCCATGAATGTAAATTAGAAATAAATTGGTACTTTAGCAATCTATCAGTCTAGTTCCTGGACTAAAATCCAGTCATTAGAAACTCTCTCATTTAATTCATACACCCAATCTAGATTCTAGTTTTCCAGATGCCTACAGTGAGCCAATATAGAAATATTGGATGCATCCCTGATATCAACTGACTAGCCAAAGCAGGATTTTCACACTATGTACTGGCTGCCAAACTGGAAGTGTGTGTGTGTGTGTGACAATTGTTGGATATATCAGCCTCATCCATCCATCCATCCATCCATCCATCCATCCATCCATCCATCCATCCATCCGTATGGAGCTGGAATATCTTCTAGTCCAATCCCTTGCTCAAGTAGGAGACCGTATACCCGTGATGGTGAACCTATGGCACATGTGCCACAGGTGGCAGGCAGAGCCATTTGTGTGGGCACGTGAGACCCAGCCAAACTTACCTGTACTGCACATGCGAGAACCTCCCAGATGATTTCTGGCCCGTTTGAGACCATTTTCGCCCTCCCAGAGGCTCGAGGAAAGCCTCGGGAGCCTCGGGAGGCTAAAAAACAGGCCTTCCGGAAATACCAGAAGTACTGAAATGGGCCTGTTTTCAGCCACCCAAGGTTCCAGAGGCTTCCCTCGAGCCTCTGGGAAGGTGAAAACAGCTCCTGGGCTCCAGAGGTTGAAAACAGGCACTTCCTATATTTCTGGAAGGCCCATTTTTCAGCCTCCTGAAGCTGTAGAGGCTTCTCTTGAGCCTCTGGGATGCCAAAAACAGCCTCAAATGAGCCAAAAATCAGCTGGGAGGCACACATATGCATAGTGCAGGTAAGAGGGTGGTGGGGGGGTGTTGCGTGCGCATGTGCAGGGGGAGCAGGGCACATTGCATTGTGGGTGCCGGCACATGCATATGTGTGCACTTTTGGCACCCCACAACAAAAAGGGTCACCATCACTGCCCTATACCATTTTGGACAAGTGACTGTCCAGTCTTTTCTTAAAAACCTCCATTGATGAAGCCCCTAAAACTTCTGAAGGAAAGCTGTTCCACTGATCAATTGTTCTCACTGTTAGGAAGTTTCTCTTTTATTTCAGTTGCTTCTCTCCTTGATTAATTTCTCTTCATTGTTTCTTGTCTTTCTTTGGAAAATAAATTGATCCCCTCTTCTTTGTGGAATACTGATTTCATGTCACCTTTAGTCTTCTTTACTCTTGACTAGCCATACCCAATTCCTGCAACCATTCTTCATATATTTTTGTCTCTGGGCATTTAATCATCTCAGTTGCTCTTCTTTGCACTTTTTCTAAAGTCTCAACATCTTTTTTTGTAATGTGATAACAAAAACTGGACGCAACATTCCAGGTGTGGTCTTACTAAGGTTTTATAAAGTGGTACTAATACTTCACGTGATTTTGATTCTATGCTTCTGGGTTTTTTTTGGTTTTTTTTTGGTTTCTTTGTTTGTTTCAAGTTGTTTTCTTCATGGTACAGGACAAAATAGAGATCACTTACATCCCTATTCTGCTGCTTTTACATATATAACAGGGTTAAAGCTGAAATAACTAAAGGTTATCCCAGGACTGTCCATACCAGTTACCCAATGTGCTGTTTCCAATTGGTCAGCACTTTCGGTGTCCTTTTGATAGAGACATGTGATTCCTGGTGTTGCTCACCTCTCTCTCCCTCCCTCCCTCTTCCTCCCTCCCTCCCTCTCTCTCTCTACCCCTCCTTTTGGCTGCCTTTTTATCCCATTTTGCTAGTTAACTGCTTTTGATATTTGTTGATATTTAATAAAATAAACATAAAGCTATCTTTTTTTGCTAGCTGAACTAAACGGCTCTGATCTGGATATGTTGGAATTAAATTAGACTGGAAATTACCTACAGCAGTTTTCTAGCACTGACAAAGATAGTGACGGCAAAAATAGTGGATGAACTGCAGATGGTGGAGAAATGGGCTAAGAAATGGGAGAGGTATCAAGACCCAAGAAAGTATTTTCCAAGGGACCTGCATATTTTGCAGCCCGTCTTACAGGAATTCACTCAAACAACCAGGTATCAGGCTACTCTTGACTACTGACTATCCCATCATCTGCCATATGCTGGCTGTTAATGGGAAAGAGACACACTATACATGGGACCATCCTTAAAGTGCATTGAGAAAATTCAGCTAGCGCAGGATGCAGGGACTAAATCCTAAACAGTTCCAGTTACTTGGCAGGTAATAAATTATTCTATGAGCTGCATTAGTTGCCAGTGTGCTTCTGGGTGCCATTCAAGGTGCTGATTGCCACCTTTCAAACCTTTCATGGTGTAGGACTGGGTTACCTGAGGGATCACTTTTTCCTAATTGTTCCTACCAATTCTTTCTGGTCTGGCCAGATGGGCATGATCTACCTATCATAGACCATGGAATGCCAGTTGCAGAGCCTTCTTTGCTGTAACGTCAGTCCTAGGGAACTTTCTCCT
This sequence comes from Hydrophis major, assembly GCA_033807585.1. Lineage (NCBI taxonomy): Eukaryota > Metazoa > Chordata > Lepidosauria > Squamata > Elapidae > Hydrophis > Hydrophis major. The sequence goes on along the minus strand of CM066328.1, from coordinate 291,159,923 downwards.
GCCAGAGAATAGGGTGGCATCAACCCTGCTGGCCTTTTGTAAGGCCTTAATGACCGGGTTTTGTGCCTAGGTCGGGAGAGTGAAGGATCCCACCTCATGGTGAAGATCCCACCATATGGCCACTCACCTCAGCAAATGATTTTGGGCAGCGATCGTAAAATAAATGGAAGTACAAAAATTAAAATGCATAGCAGCCAAGGAAGATATCTAAGAAGCAAGCAATAGTGACATCTTCCTTGGCTGCTATGCATTTTAATTTTTGTACTTCCATTTATTTTACGATTGCTGCCCAAAGTCATTTGCTGAGGTGAGTGGCCATATAAACTGAATAAATAAATAAACACTCTCTGAAAGAAAAAAGCCTTTTCTCCCCGGCGTTGCTGATCATGAGCCCTTCTGAGAACCTGATCATTGAATCACATGGCCGATTGCTAATCTCTCTCCCCTTTCTTATCTTCATTGGGACAGGATTGTGTATGTGAACACACATCCTCAGAAGATAAGGAATAAATGACTGAAATCTGCATGGAATCTGCTCTTTTGGATTTTAGGTGTTCCATCAGACAGAACACAAGGAGGCAGATTATCCTGGAGGTCAGAGGTGCTGTTCCATAAATGAGCAGGTGGGAGGCTTCCTATGTAAAGTTGGGCCAACAAGAGAAGTTGGAATTGTTGTTATTCTGCTGACTTACTTGCTGCAGAAATATACCCACCATGAGTAGTGGGATTCAATTTTTTTTTACTATTGGTTCTGTGCGCGTGGCTTGGTGGGTGTGAAGGTTATTGTAAAATCTCCAGTCAGAGGTGGTATTTACTGGTTCTCTGAACTACTCAAAATTTCCACTATCTGTTCTCCAGAACTGGTCAGTACCTGCTGAATACCACCTCTGCTCACCATCTGAATTTCTGGAATTCGTTACATGGTTGGTGTTGATAGCCCTTAAGCCTTTGTTGCTGGAGATTTCAATATAATTTCACCTATGTGAAGACACAGGTTTTCCCAAGTTATCACAGAAGAGGACATCCATTAGACCTGAATTTATCTTGGAGTAGTTGGGATGTGATCTGAAAATGAAGGACATCTCTTAGTTATGGTCAAATCACTCTGGTTGTTCCGAACTAAGCAAACTCATTAGCTTGCAATTCTAATTAGTTTTCCTTCCACGACAGGCTCGTAAACCTGCACTTCTGATTGGCCCGCTGATAGCAGATCGTGATTGGTCGTTGTTGGCTGATCTGATTGGCTGTTAGCGGGTCACCGCTGATTGGATGCTCCCAGCGTGGCAAACTCAAATCATTGGGTGTTGTGACAGCAGCCAGCTCTATAAAAGGAGCTGCTGCTGCCCTAGTATTTTGCTCTGTACTGAAGTCACTAATAAAGAGTTGGAGTCACTATTTGATGTCTCGTCTCCGTTCTTTGCGCCCACTCTCCCAGATCTAACACTGGTGACAAGGATGGGATGCAGAGACGATAGAGCTGACTGAACACTCATTGAACGCTAACAGAGCACGTGGCTGAGGGTGCACCAATAGCAGCAGAATGACCAGCGGCGCCATACCATCCGCTCCATTTGATCCAGCTAACAAAGACTGGGACTCGTATATGGACAGGTTTCAGATGTTCCTGGAAACCAACAACCTGAAGGATGCTACGCCTGGCAAGAAACGAGCTGTATTCCTGACCCATTGCGGGCCCGCCGTTTTTAAGATGGCAAAGGCACTCACAAAACCAGCTGAAGTCAAGATGATGGACTGGGACAACCTCACCCCAATCCTCTGGGCCCATTATGCCCCAGCGGTGCCAACACTCATCAGGAGACACGAGTTTTACCAGAGGGACCAACAGGAAAGTGAGAGTGTTGGAGACTTCATTGCAGACCTCAGAAACCTGGGGGGACTCTGTGGCTTCACAAATCTCGAAGAAGCCATGAGAGATCGAATTGTTCTGGATCTAAGAGACCCCACAACCCAGAGCAAGATTATAGTGAAGGGGGACATCGGCCTTGCAGATGTCATCACTGATGCTACTGCAGCAGAAGCAACCAGGAAGTTGGCAGCTCGAATGCACCGAGAAAACAGACCGCACCGCCAACTCACCAATGACACTACGCCCCTTCCTGAGAGGCACACAATGACCACCCACCATGAAGACCTTGAATCCTCATCAGAAAGCGAGGAAGAGGAGATCAACAGACTCAGGTCAGAATGTGATCAGCAAGATCAACAGAATCATAAGCCCTCATATCAGTGTGCTAGATGCGGGGGAAACCACCCGCGATCAGACTGCAAATTCCTAGACACCCTCTGCCATTCCTGTAGAAAGAGGGGCCACATTGCAAAGGTCTGTAGAAGCAAGCGAGGGTCCAGCCCAAACCAAAGAGAAAATAATTTCCGGCAGACAACAGGCACCCCACCAGTAAATCAGGACCGCCCAAGCAACCAATGGAACCACTACTACAGAAATCGAGCACCAGCCACTTCTACCAGACGAGAAGAGGCACACCAAACCATCACCATTGGCCATGCTTCATCCCTTGATGCAAGAAAAATCTGAGTAAAGGTCACCATTGAGAATTGACCATGCATTATGGAAGTCGACTCCGGGTCTTCCCTATCAATGGTTTCCTGGAAAACCCTCAAACAGCTGATCCCTGACATCCGTTGCCAGGACCTCAGCACTCAGAGAATTATATTAAAGGACTACCAAGGAAATAGGATCCCAGTCGCTGGTTCCAGCCATGTCCAAGTCTTCTTCAAAGACCACACCGCAACCCTACCTCTTACCGTCGTCGATAAAGATCGACTCAGCTTACTAGGCTTGCAGTGGTTCGCGCCACTAGGAATCGAACTGGTGGGCATCAACCAGACCGAAGGCAATGACTGGGAAGCGGCCCTTGTCCAGGAATTCCAGGAAGTTTTCACTGAGAAGCTAGGCAAGTACAAGGGATTCCCCCATATCATTTAATCTCTGCTCTGATATTGCGCCCATTTGCCTTAAGCCTCGTCGAATGCCCTTTGCACTCAAACCAAAGATTGATGAACAATTGGACAAATTAATAGCCCAGGGCGTGTTGGAACCGATTGACCACGCCTGATGGGAGACCCCAATTGTAACCCCCATAAAACCTGACGGATCTTTGAGAATTTGTGGGGATTACAAGGCCACCCTAAACCACGCACTTCAGCAGAGCACTTACCCCATGCCTGTGGTCCAACACCTCCTTCACTCCCTTGGGGGCACAAAAATATTCGCAAAATTGTTCCTCTTAGAGGAACAAGGTATAAGGATGAATTGGCTTTCATATGCACAAATACACTCAAGGTATGATGAAGATTCTAAAACGGAGGGATTTTATGATAAACAGACTGATTTAGATAAGATTTTGATGGGTACTGATGAGAAGGTGATTAAAAAACTATATGGTTATTTACTGGGAATGAAATTAGAGGAAGAACAAGTCAAAGAAACTATGATTGTTTGGGGGAAGAATTTTGGATATGGGATTGATTTAGAGAAATGGCAGAAATTGTGGTCTCAAAATTATAAAATGACAATGTCAACAGCATATAAAGAAAACTTGTATAAGATGTTTTACAGGTGGCACTTTCCTCCGACAAGAATAGCAAGAATGTTTAAGAACAAATCTGAAAAATGCTGGAAATGTCATCAGATACCCGGCTCGTATTACCATATGTGGTGGACTTGTGAGGATGCTAGAAAATATTGGACTATAATTTGCATGTGGTTGGAAAAAATGACAAAGAAACATATAGATTTGAAACCAGAGATCTTCTTATTGGGAATTTTACCTGATACATATAGTAAAGATTTGAAATACCTGATTGTAAATGTATTAACAGCGGCCAGGATTGTATTTGCTAAAAATTGGAAGAATGAGAAAATACCATTACAGGAAGAAATTATTAAGAAAATATTGGAATGTGCTGAGATGAGCAGATTGACATTTGAAATTAGAGAGCAAGAGGATAAACAATTTTACGAAATTTGGGATCTTTTTTATAAATGGCTAGATGATAAAATACGATAATAGAATATTTAGAATGCTAGATAGTAAGGAATATCTTTATTTTGCTATTATTTTGCTATTTGCTATTATATTTATAAAGGATTTTTTAGGATTGATTTGATATGACTAGATGATTTGTTATAGAGTAAACTGGTTTAAAGTATTGTTAGCTCATTAAGCATGAATGATTAAAAATATAGTCAAAAACTTCTTTTTTTAGTGATATTAGGATATATAAGTTTGGATTGACAATATGAGTTGTTATGTAACATAATTGTCATTGAGACTACAGAATGAATGCACAAAAATGATGAACCAACTGACACATAGGATGTACATATAAGAGTTGATGTTTTTATGTTTTGTTTGTCTTGTTTGTTTGTAGAAAATTAATAAAAACTTTTTCAAAAAAAAAAAAAAATATTCGCAAAATTGGACCTAGCCCAGGCATACCAGCAGCTGCCCGTAGATGCAGAGACCACAGAAGCCCAAACTATAGTCACGCACAGAAGTGCATTCAAATGTAATAGACTCCAGTTCGGAATGAGCGTAGCACCTGGCATCTTCCAAAGTCTGATGGAGAGATTTTTACAAGGCATAAAACGGGTCGTGCCATATTTCGATGATGTCTTGATAGCCTCCCCCACTAGAAGTCTACTGGAAAAGCAACTATGAATGGTCCTCCAAAAATTTAAAGATGCTGGCCTGAAGGTCAAGAAGCACAAGTGCCAACTATGTACTGAGAGGGTTGAATTCCTTGGTTACCTTCTTGACAAACAGGGAATTCACCCTACGGAGAAAAAATTGGCTGCAATAAAAAACGCCCCAAGACCTAGAAACAAAACAGATCTCCAAGCGTTCCTGGGACTCATTAACTTTTATAACATCTTCCTACCCCAGAAGGTGACTGTTGCTGAACCCCTGCATAGGCTCCTCGACAAAAAAGCTTCCTGGGTCTGGGGACATCGAGAAGAGTGAGCTTTTCAGCAAGTAAAAGACCTTTTAACATCAGATGCTATATTGATACAATATAACGAGACTTTACCCTTAACTGTCACCTGTGATGCCTCACCGTTTGGAGTAGGAGCCATCATGAGCCACATCCTGCCAAACGGTACTGAGGCACCCATTGCATTTTTTTCTAGAACTTTATCTAAAACTGAGAGAAACTATAGCCAACTAGATAAAGAGGCTTTCGCTATTGTGTCTGCGATCAAACGATTCCATGAGTATGTATATGGAAGATCCTTTTCTATAATCACCGCTCACAAACCATTACTTGGCATCTTGGCGGGGGATAAACCAACTCCCCAAATCTTATCGCCAAGAATGACACGTTCGTCAGAGTTTCTAGCCGCATATGATTACCAACTGCTACACCGCCCGGGGAAAGCCATTCCCCACGCTGACCTCCTGAGCCGCTCTCCGCTACCAGAAATCCTGGACGACCCAGCTCCAACCCTAACTACACTACAAATCGAGACACTTTCTTCACCACCACTGACTGCACAAGACATCACATCCGAAACAAGGAAGGACCCTTGTTTGGCACGAGTCCTCAGCTGGGTGGAAAGAGGTTGGCCTGACAAAGAACTCAATGACACCTTCAAGCCTTTCAAACACAGGCAGACAGAACTTTTCTCCCAAAAAGGATGTGTTTTATGGGGAGACAGAGTCGTCATCCCAGGAAGACCGCAGCATAAGGTCCTAAAACTATTGCATGATGGACATCCGGGCATCGTGCGGATGAAGGCACTAGCAAGGAGCTACACTTGGTGGCCAGGTATAGATAAGCAAATAGAAACCTGGGTCACCACCTGCAACAAGTGCCAGGAAACATGCTCAGCTCCACCAAAAGCACCACCAACTGAATGGGAAGCACCCAGAGGTCCCTGGTCCCATATCTACATTGATTTTGTGGGACCCACCAAGGGGCATACATTTCTCATAACAGTGGATGCCTATTCCAACTGGCTTGAGGTCCACAGAGGCAGTCGTTAAAAAACTAAACAGACTATTTGCTACACATGGCTTGCCAGATGTCTTGGTTTCAGTCAATGGCCCACAATTCACCGCCTTGACATTTAAACAGTACCTAGCAGACCGGGGGATACGCCACGCTTTAACATTGCCGGCTCACCCTGCGGCCAACGGTAGAGTTGAACGAATGGTCCAGCACAAGATGGAACAAGGGAACATCCACGACAAGGTGACCAGGATGCTTCTCCTCCAACATATTACTCCAAACAGCACCACAAACAAAACCCCAGCCGAATTCCTGATGGGCAGGAAACTTCGATCACATCTTGACCGACTACACCCTGCCTACACGCCGGAAAAGCCCCTGGGGTCCAGCAGCAAGTATTGCACGTTCAAGGTAGGTGACCCGGTTTTTGCAAAAAACTTTACCAGTGACCCATTGTGGGTCCCCGCTACCATAACTCAACTTACGGGTCCCCATTCCTACCATTTACAAACTGCTGATGGGAGACTGTGGAAGCGCCACATCGACCAGCTACGCTCCAGGCTGGCACCTACCACCTTCACAAACCCTGAACTCCAAACCAGGGGGGGAAGGGAAATCGAGGGGGCCGAAAACAAACTAGTACCTGCCCAGTACTCGAAAACCAGCAAACAGCACGACCAAACCTGGAATATTCACCTTCCGATGAAGAGCCAGGGCAGATGGTCATCTCTCCACAAAGCAGCATGGCGGCATCAGCAAACCCAGAGAATCCAGATGACAGCCTTGACGGGAGTAGAGATGACAACCCCGAGGCACCCAACAGAGAAGTCAGATCACCATTACCGCTGAGTTCAACAAACAGCCCACCGGAACCAGAGTCCAGGCAAAGACTGGCGGAGCAACGTAGATCAGGTAGACAGGTGAGACGACCTGCCTATCTGCGAGAATACATCACCCCATCCTTGAGACGGAACCTAGGGGGGAGGGGTGTTCCGAACTAAGCAAACTCGTTAGCTTGCAATTCTAATTAGTTTTCCTTCCACGACAGGCTCGTAAACCTGCACTTCTGATTGGCCCACTGATAGCAGATTGTGATTGGTCGTTGTTGGCTGATCTGATTGGCTGTTAGAGGTCGCCGCTGATTGGACGCTCCCAGAGCGACAAACTCAAATCATTGGGTATTGTGACAGCAGCTAGCTCTATAAAAGGAGCTGCTGCTGCCCTAGTATTTTGCTCTGTTCTGAAGTCACTAATAAAGAGTTGGAGTCACTATTCGATGCCTTGTCTCCGTTCTTTGCGCCCACTCTCCCAGATCTAACACTGATTACCTGGGATCTTGCTTACCTTGATAACTGCAGGGAAGAGGAACTTATTAGATTGGTCTGCCCTAATTATCTGATGGATCTGAGGGGATTGGTCCTTTCCCTTGCTACCATTTAATATCAGCATGAAGCAGCTGGGTGAGGTTATAATAAAACCTGATATGAAGCATCATCAATATGCAGATGATTACCAGGATGCTGTGCAGAGGTGGTATTCACAGGTTCTGACCAGTTCTGGAGAACCGGTAGTGAAAATTTTGAATAGTTCAGAGAACTGGCAAATACAACCTCTGACTGGCCCTGCCCCTATCTCTTTTCTGCCTTCTGAGTCCCAGCTAATCAGCTGGGTCTTCTTTTGTTGCCCTGCACAGGAGAACAGAGCTGGAAAGCAGGTTAGTGGGTTGCAGAGGGGATGGGATTTTGCAGTAACCTTCCCCTGCCATGCCCACCAAGCCACACCCACAGAATTGGTAGTAAAATGTTTTGAATCCCAATTATAAATGGAAGAGGTCAAACTTAGATTCAGTTCTTTATGGAAGCTATAAATCTCACCACCTATACAGGAATGCAAGAGCTAAAAAAAAGGTTTACCCAGAAGCCAAAGTTCAGTGAAAAGAATTCCAAATCCTAGAATTAGAGTTAAGTGTAATCTTGTATAGTCTAGAGGCAAACAAGGGAGTTGGAAGCAGCATACAGTCAGGAAGACAGGTTCACTATTGGAAAGTGAACTGTCAGTAACTAACTCCCAAAAGCATTTTTTTAAATAGAACTGACTCAGGAATGGCTATTTTTCCTGAATTGTGCCTCATTAAACCTCATTATTCTGCTAACTTGACTTGTGTGTGTGTGTGTGTGTGTGTGTGTGTGTGTGTGCATGCGCATATGTGTATGCAGCGCTGAGTATCTTTTCCTGCTTAGCATCTAGGTTGGGTGACTAATCCAGTGGCTGTTCTTCAGCAACACATGGCTGATTATCTCTGTGCTCCAGAGATGCTCATCCTCTACATCTGTACTCCAAAGATGCACGCTCTCTCTCTCTCTCTCTCTCTCTCCCTCTCCCTCCCTCTCTCCCTCCCCCATCTGCAAATATCTGATTGCTCCTGAGTTGCAGGGTCGAAATCTGACAAGCTGTGTGCCTCTAATTCAGAGTCTGATTCATCAGACATATCTGGAACACTCAGTTGTCATCTCCATCCCTGGTTGAACAGGTGATACATTGACTCAGAACCTGAAGATTCCAATGAGGAGGAACAGGCTTAGACTGAATCCTAGCAAAATGAAATAAGCGTGGGTTTGGAAATGATTATGTTTAGATGTAAATAGAATTATGTTCCCTTGGACAGAATTGGTTTGCAATTTTAGGAATTCTCGTGTCTCCCATTTCAGTAGCAGGTAGAGACTATACTTAGGAGATACTTTACACATGATATGTGCACTTTCTGTGTCCTTTCCTGCACCATGAGTATTTCAGGCCTCATGATTATTGCAACTCACCCTACACGGAGCAACTCTTGAAAAAATATATATGGAAACTTAAAACTTTCAAGTCTGCAGCAGCCCCAGGCTGTATTGGGAGACTTTGAGAGTTGCTCATATAACATGTGTTGTGAATGCATAATACCAATAAAGTTATCATTGAGCTTGAAGTCTAGTGCAGGGTTCTGGCATTGCACTTCTGATTGGCTGTTGATGGCCCGATCGGATTGGCCCATTTAGAAGCATCCGATTGGCCACTAACAGACCATTCCTATTGGTTAAACGGAGCTGGCACTCCAGGTTCACTGTTGGTTAAGTAGTTAATGAGTTGCCTATATAAGTAAGGCTTGAGCAGCCTTTGAGCTGAGCTGTCACATCATGTAAATAAAGAGTTTGAAGTTCACTGTTTCTACTGGCTCATCTCCATCTTTCGCACCCATGCTCCAGACTTAACACTGGCGACGAGGGTGGGATTGGATGACATCAGAGCCAACTGAGCACGTGACAGAAGCGCACAACGGCGGAACCATGTCTGGTGGTGCAATACCACCTGCTCCATTCGATCCAGCTCAAGAGGACTGGGAGTCTTACATGGATCATTTCCAGATGTTTTTAGAAACAAATAATCTGAAGGATGCAACGGCCGGAAAGAAACGGGCAGTATTCCTGACGCACTGCGGCCCAACGGTTTTTAAGATGGCTAAGGCATTAGCGAAACCAGCTGAGGTGAAGGCCATGGACTGGGACATCCTCGAACCGCTCCTAAGGGCCCACTATGCACCCACCGTTCCAATGCTCGTAAGACGACACGAGTTCTACCAACGGAACCAGCGGAAAGGAGAAAGCATCACCGATTTCGTTGCAGACCTCCAGAACTTGGGAGGCCTTTGCGATTTTGCCAACCTGGAAGAGGCTTTGAGAGACAGAGTAGTCCTTGGACTGGACGCTCTAAACGTGCAGAGCAAAATAATGGCAAAGGGCGACATCACCCTTAAAGACGCCATAGCTTAAGCTACAGCAGCTGAGGCAACCAAGAAGTCGGCTGCTCAACTGCGCCGAATTCGCACTCCAAACCACCAACTGGACGGCGAAATTTCACCCAATGCAGAACGGCGACGTTCAACGGCCCATCATGAGGACCTCTCTTCGTCGTCAGACAGTGATGAAGAAGAGGTCTATCGCCTACGGACTGATCGGGAACAACACCCAAGGTCCCAACAACAACCCTGCGCTGGCTGCAGGGCCATCCACTTTCATGCTGACTGCAAATTCCGCGACACACTCTGCCATGAGTGCGGGAAACGAGGCCACATCGGACGGGTCTGCAGAAGCCTCCTTGGACCCAGCCCGACCTCGAAAGGAACCAATCTCCGCCAATCGACAGGGAATCGCCCTGTAAGGCGAGAACCAGTAAATCACTCCTACGGAAACCGACCCGTGAATCGTCTAGCGAGGCGAGAAGAGGCACACCAAACACTCACTATTGGCCATACCTCTTCACTAGACACTCAGAAAATTCAGGTCAATGTGAACATTGAAAATCGGCCCTGCCCAATGGAAGTAGACTTGGGATCGTCCCTCTCGATGGTCTCATGGAAGACCCTTAAGCAACTCATCCCCACAATCCGGTGCCAAGACCTTCGATTTCAATGGCTCATCCTAAAAGACTATCAGGGGAACCGAATTCCAGTTGCAGGATCCTGCCGAGTCTGGGTTACATTCAAGAACTGCACGGTGTACTTACCCCTGACAGTGATCGATAAGGACCAGCCTAGCCTGTTGGGCCTACAGTGGTTCACACCACTCGGCATCGAAATGGCAGGCATTAATTGAATCGGTGGCAGTGACTGGGAGGAAGACCTCGCCCGCGAATTCAAGGACGTCTTCGAGGAAAAGTTAGGTGAGTACAAGGGGACCCCAATATCCTTTAGTCTTAATCCAAAGATAGCACCCATCCGCCTTAAGCCTCGTCGAGTTCCGTTCGCCCTAAAACCGAAAATCGACAAGCAGCTAGATAAGTTGATTGCCCAGGGAGTTTTAAAGCCAACGGATCACTCCCCTTGGGAAACGCCGATTGTGACACCAATTAAGCCAGACGACTCAATTTGAATTTGCGGGGACTACTGAGCCACCCTGAACCACGCCCTGCAACAGAACCCATATCTGGTGCCGGTAGTACAGCACCTCCTCCATTCCCTGGGGGGCGGAAAAGTCTTCGCTAAATTAGACTTAGCTCAGGCTTACCAGCAATTGCTGGTTGACAAAACAACGGCACAGGCACAGACTATTGTAACACACCGTGGCGCATTTAAGTGTACGAGGCTTCAATTCGGAGTCAGTGTAGCCCCAGGGATCTTTCAGAGCCTAATGGAGAGATTATTGCAGGGGATCAAGGGAGTTGTCCCCTATTTCGATGATGTGCTTATTGCTGCCCCCACTCAAAAAATTTTGCGGGAGCGTTTAAGATTAGTATTACAAAAGTTTCAGGAAGCAGGCCTGAAAGTTAAAAAAAATAAATGCAAAATGTGTACCGATCGTGTTGAATTCTTAGGGTACTTAATTGACAGTCAGGGTATTCACCCTACCGACAGCAAATTGAGAGCAATAAAAACGCTCCCAGACCCTGGAACAAAGCCGACCTCCAGGCGTTCTTAGGCCTCATCAACTTCTATAATGTTTTCTTGCCGCACAAAGCTACTGTTGCTGAACCGCTACATCGTCTTTTAGACAAAAAAGCAAACTGGGTATGGGGTCACAAAGAAGAGCAGGCATTCCGTAATGTAAAAAAACTACTGACTTCGGACACCGTGCTTATGCAGTACAATGAGACTTTGCCAATAAACATAACCTGTGATGCATCGCCTTTTGGAGTGGACGTCATTTTGAGTCATGTGTTACCTAATGGTAACGAAGCCCCTGTTGCTTACTTTTCAAAGACGCTCTCGAAAACCAAGCGAAATTACAGCCAAATTGATAAGGAAGCCCTGGCGATTGTGTCAGCAGTTAAGAGATTTCATGAGTACGTGTAGGGCCCGAATTTCACCATTGTAACTGACCACAAACCATTGCTGGGGATCATTGCTGGGGACAAACCAACTCCCTACATACTATCTCCCCAAATGACCCGCTAGTCAGAATTCTTGGCTGCCTACAATTATCAGCTGCAATATCGTCCGGGGAAAGCCATTCCCCACGCTGATGCGCTGAGCCGTAAACTGCTCCCTGAAACTATCAACGATCCTGCACCAACGATGACAGCGTTGCAGATCGAGACACTCCACACGCCACCATTGACTGCCCATGACATCGTGAGAGAAACAAAATGCGACCCCATCTTGGCGCGAGTCCTCACGTGTGTGGAATGCGGATGGCCATTGGACCAAGTACCAGACGAATTTGCACCATTCAAAAGTCATCAAACAGAGTTGTTCTCGCAGAAGGGTTGTGTCATCTGGGATGATAGAGTCGTTATCCCAGAATGACTCCAACAGACGCTGCTAAGAACCTTGTACGATGGCCACCCTGGCATCGTGCGCATGAAGGGCCCCGCACAAAGCTACGCGTGGTGGCCAGGCATCGATAGACAAATCGAATCATGGGTTAAAACTTGCAAGAGATGCCAAGAAGTAAGCAACGCTCCACCAAAGGTAACCCCAACTGAATGGGAGATGCCGTGGGGACCCTGGTCCCACATCCACCTGGATTTTGCTAGGCCGACCAAAGGCCACACATTCCTGCTAACCATCGACGCCTACTCGAACTGGCTCGAGATTCACCGAATGAGCAGCACAACCACTGACGCAGTCATCAAAAGACTAGAAAGACTTTTTGCAACCCACGGATTACCAGACGTCTTGGTATCCGACAATGGGCCCCAATTTACCGCGCTACCTTTTGAGCAGTACTTGGCTGACCAGGGCATTCGACATGCGCTCACTTCGCCTGCGCACCCTGCTGCAAATGGTAGGGCTGAGCACATGGTTCAATTCATCAAAAAGACTCTGCAAAAGATCGATTACGACAACATCGACGAAAAAATCAACCGGATCCTTTTCCTGCAGCATATTACATCTCACAGCGTCACCAACAAAACTCCCGCCAAACTGCTAATGGGATGGAAGCTTCGCTCCCACCTCGACCGTTTACACCCAGCCTATGAACCCGAAAAGCCACTCGGATCCAGCAGTCGATGCCGCACCTTCCAGGTAGGCAATCTCGTATTCGCTAAAAACTTTTTGGGCGATCCGCTGTGGGTGGAAGCGACCGTAATCCGTGTAACCGGCCCTAGATCATACCTCGTTCAGTGCCCTGACGATAGACTTTGGAAGCGCCACATAGATCAGCTACGATTGCGGCTACCACCTCGCAATTCCAAACTCCCTTTTGATCAAACTGAGGGGGGGGGGAGATACAGAGGAAAGTGAATTATTATTCGAAGGAAACCCCTTCGAAGAGACTGATAGTGGAACGGAAACACAGGAACAGGAACCTGGGACCGGAGTGAATGCACCTCAGGAAATGGCCAGTGATATTGATGACAACGAGAACGCGAACTCGGAAGCAGAGGCACCCTTACCGCTAAACAACAATCTACCTCAGCAAGAGTGCAGCCAACCGCCTGGCACCTTGCAAAAATCAAAAAGACTAATTAAACAACCGTCCTACCTTAAGGACTATGTAACCGTTCCCCGTGGGCAGAAGCCGGGGGAAAGGGGTGTTATGAATGTATAATACCAATAAAGTTATCATCGAGCTTGAAGTCTAGTGCAGGGTTCTGGCCCTGCACTTCTGATTGGCTGTTGATGGCCTGATCGGATTGGCCCATTTAGAAGCATCCGATTGGCCACTAACAGACCATTCCTATTGGTTAAACGGAGCTAACACTCCAGGTTCACTATTGGTTAAGTAGTTAATGAGTTGCCTATATAAGTAAGGCTTGAGCAGCCTTTGAGCTGAGCTGTCACATCATGTAAATAAAGAGTTTAAAGTTCACTGTTTCTACTGGCTCGTCTCCATCTTTCGCACCCATGCTCCAGACTTAACAACATGAGCATAACATATATCACTCCATGAACTATGGTGGCTGCCAATCAGATGCCAGGTTCATTTCAAGGAGTTTGTTATCACCTTTAAAATTGTATCTGACTTAGGATGAAACTCTCTCCAACACTACCTACTTGAAAGTAAATCCACTTTGTCCTGCAAGATCTGAGACAGAGGCCTTGCTGAAGGTTCTATCTCACTGTTACTTTATATGAGCCATTGCCTTTCTTCATCTGAAAATATGTGGTACAATGATGCTGTTAGATGTTTCCCAAAGATTTTTATCTTTGTTAAGGAGAGATTATCAGTGACATGTAATATCTTTTTCCAATATTTAAATTGCCCAAACAAATAGGATGGTTCAGACCAATAAATATTCTGGTAAGATTAGTAAGATTATAGCCCGTGGGTTTTTAAAATAAAACTTGTTCTCTATATCTGCAGAAAAATAATAACCATGGATAATTATAAATCCTCCAATTTATGTAGACAGTACAGATTATTTAGAATTTTTAAAATGTAAATGTTTCCACTTGAGCTCCTTGACATATACATTTCCCTGTTGCAAGTTTTAAAAAGATAATTATGACTGTGAGGCATAAAAACTATAATTGGAAATACATTTTTGTAATATGATTTAAAAAATCAGGTGAGAACAATATGGTCAAATTTGCTACATTTTTTAAAAAATATCTAGAAGTAGAGCAACAATTATTAACAATACAGAAATCTTAAAAGCACAAATTCACTGTTATCCAATCTCCCCAATATATATTTTCCCTTCTGTTAATTATCTGCCTGCCTCTTTCCTCTTTTTCAAAACAGTTCTGAGTGTTTCTCTCTCACACAAATCTCTTCCAACTTTAGCTGGAGAGAATATTATTTTTCTCCAGCTCAAGGTTACGTGCTTAATCTAATCTAATTGGCTCAGGCCATAGTTAGGAACAATATAAGTTAACCTAGAACAATATCCTGAAAATTATAGCTTTCTTTTTTCCAAACAAATACCATTCTCTCTTCAGAGCATTCCAAAGAAATTCTACTGATTAAAAAAAAACACATCATGATCCATTAAGTTGCCATTAAATTGCTTTACAAAAAGAACAGCTAAGCCATCATTCATAACTTTATCCTGTTTGTCATTTTGCCCCTTCTCCAAAGTCAGTAGAAGGATGCTCTGCTCCCTAAGGTCTTTTAATTAGAAATCTTGGGGATTGAAGTTTACCTAGTAGAAAAGAACTAATTTTCTCCTTCTGATTTTAATTTCCACCTGGTTATCAGAATATGGTATAATATAGCTGTATATATATAGTAATATGTTGTGACTCCGGGATTTGAATCTGGTCCGTTGGCAGATGTGAGCTCGAGTGAAGAGGATCTGGCAGTGAGATTTGAGCCTGAATTGTTGAGTGATTTTGAGGGTAGCCAGGATGAGGAAATGGACTTAGCTATGAGAGACGAACCTAATTTATTGGAGGTGTCAGAATCTTCTACCTTCCCCGAGTCTCCCACTCTGATTACACAGCAGCTGGTGGCAGATAATCAGGAAAATGTGCGAGAGGTTTCAGGCGAGGAGGAGGACTTTGAGGGATCCTGGCTTGATGTGAGAAATAGACGGAGATTGAGACGTCAATCTCAATTGGGAAAGAGGCATCAAGCCAATGATTAACTAATGAGACTAACACGCCCCCTTAGGGGATAAAAGGAAATGGATTGGCTTGAGAAATTTGCCAGAAGCAAAGTGTCTTGTTAGAGCGAAAGTACTGTGAAGATTATCTGAGCATTGTGATTTATAGGCACTTCAGGATTGCCAAACAGATTTCAGAACTATTGCTGAGGACTGGAAGAACCTCAGCCATTATCTTTGTTGGGGTTTGTTTTTGGTTGCTTATATTTTTGGAACTTTAGTATTTTGATTGCTCACCTGTGGATACAGATGAGACATAACAGTAATATATGATAGCTCAGTGTCATGCGGGCAAGTAGAATATTTAGAATAGAATATCTATGTAAAGATTAAGTAATTGGTTGTCTTCACTTTGAGATGATGAGATACTTGAGGAAAAGGTTGAACTAGCAAGACCCATGATTGATTACATAAATTAAAATGGGGCTACAGAGCCATCTTCACCACTGACTTATTGCTTGGCATGAACCAAGCTACTTACCTTTGGGGTATGAGAAGTGGGATAATCAGAGGAAAGAGTTTCAAATAGTAGTTATTTGTCTCTATCTTACTGGAGCATGGAGACATACAGGCTCACTAGGGATAATGATAATAAGAGCATTTTGTGGGGAAAGGAGATGCTAAAGCTGAGGAAGACCATTTTACATAATACAGGTAGTTCTCCAATTGCAACAGTTCATTTAGTGAATGTTCAAAGTTACAATGGCACTGAGAAAAGTGACTTGTGACCATATTTCATACTTATGAACATTGTAGCATCCTCATGGTCACATGAACAAAATTTGGATGCTTGGCGACTGGTTCATATTTATGACTGTTGCAGTGTCCCAGGGTCACATGATTACTTTTTGCGACCTTCTGACAAGCAAACTTAATGGGGAAGCCAGATTCACTTAACAATCATGTTTCTAACTAACAACTGCCATAATTCACTTAACAAATGTGGCAAGAAAGGTCATAATATGGGGATGGGTGGGGAATCACTTAAATGTCTCACTTAGCAACATAAATTTTGGGCTTAATTATGGTTGTAAATCAAGGACTTCCTGCAATTGCCTGGATAAAGGCCTTTTGGGTAGTGATCAATATACATAGATAGGCTCACACTTCTCGGTGGCACACAATGAAGCTTGTTTGATACTGGCTTATGTTGTATGGGCACAGCCAGGGTTTTTTAAACCATGGTTTATGGCCTATCATGGTTTATGGCTTAGCATATTTTTGTACCTAGTGAATGTGATACCCAACAAGTCATGGTTAAAATGAACTTGGGTCTTACTCATGCTTTCAAGTCAAGCTACGAGTAGAAAGTAAAGACCTATCAGCTGTGGTGCCTATTCTATCTTCTCTGACACTTGGAAACTTTAATGTTTTGTCAATTAAAACTATTTGCCTTTCCATTTGCTTAATTGAGTAATTGCTGACTATAACTTTAGATTAATTGTGGTTTTAATTGGCATTGTGCTTAAAATTACTATTACTGTAAACCTGTTTGAAATCTTCTGTTCAATCTAATATTTTTAATCTCTCCAAAAAAATCTACCCTGAAACCCTGCCCTGGAGTATTTGGGGAAAGTTTAATAATATGTTGCTATAATCATTTGCTTTTCATGGTTGCTTATTTTAGGCTACATTGTCCTTTGGCTCTGAGTTATAGCTTTCTTCTGTCTTTGTTCATCTAAGTCTGCAGCAGGCAACTTTAGCCTAATGAGGGATCCCCCTTCCTTTTTTTTGTCTATGTGTCAAAAATTTCAGTCCCAATTGGGAGATTTGGAAGGAAATTTTATTTTAAAAATTTCTCCCGTCTCCCCTCAAAATAATTGCCTTAAGTTTATTTTCACCCCAAAAAGAAGAATCAAAATTGTACCACAAACATTGCCAGTTTGCTGCATGAATTAAGATTGATTTAGAATGGGGAGGGGGCTTCTGGCAGAGTAAGGAAAATGCTGGCTTAAGGTTGTATACTTTAAGAAAGGGCCAGCGACAGGAATAGTTAGATACACATGATGGAAATTACAATTTTATGTTTCCATTCCTATAATCCAATGAAGCCTTCACCCCTTAATTGTTCTAAAAACTTGTTAGCAAACCTAATCCAGATTAAATGCTGACATTTTCAAGAATTTATGAAGGTCTGGCCCAGCTCTGTTTTCCCAGCACCGAAATAAATAAAAGTCCAGACGAAGAGAACAAAGAACCCTATAAAAGAAGTGATTGAGAAGGGAGATGAAACAGAATTATAAAACAAATAGTGAAAGCTGGTTTCAAGATTCAATGTTTCAGTCCATTTTAACATGAGAGGAAAGATGCCCGCCGTGGGGCAGGAGAAGGACTGTCTGCTATGAGGAGAGAAGCTGAGGAAATTAGTGCTGCTGCTGGGCCCTGGGCACAAGAGAGATGCTGGCACGCTTTCATGTTTCCATGCCAAGGCATATCTATGTACACCCAACTCTTTCCTGCTGTAGTGACTCTCCTTCCTCCTCAGTTGATCAATATCCAGCAAAAGGCACAGGCCAAAGAGAACTGCAGCAGAGCAAAGATATCTAATTGCAGCCTCCGGTAATCTCTTCTGCAGTCGTTATCATTAGTGTATAGATTTCCAGTCCAATTCGTTTATCTTTTCCAGCCTCCTGTCTGTGCACCTGCCGCTTCTTCTCCTGGTTGCAAATATCTCCTTATCGCCCTTTCTCATACTGCGTTTTGTTTACCTCGGCCTTTGTGTCTTACCTCTTTGGTCATTTATTCTATCAACCTCCTACTTCGCAAGCCTTGTTGCAAGGAAGTCGGCTGTGTAAGTTGTCGAGATTGGTTATTGGGGGAAATTTTGTATGGTCTACTATGATTTTCTTTTGATGAACTGATCTCAGGTCCAGATCAAGAGCTGCCTGCTTTTGGCCCCTCAGCCAGCATGGATGTATTGTGGTTTCCTGAGCCGGATAAGATTGTTGGATGCTGAGGTCTCTGTGGCTGGAGGTGGGGAGAAATCTCCCCAGCTGGCATTTGAATGTGAACATGTTTAATGTTGCATCTTCAAATCACCCAGACTTTGCTTACCATTAAAACCACCTCACACAGTTCTTTGTTGCAGTACTATTCGATATTTAAAATGTATATTAGGAAACAACTGTATAAAAGCATACCTAATAAAACAGTTATTTGCAAACCTGTGATGTATAGGCCAAATTGGAGAGCTCTGCATCCTTTTCTGTACTAACAATGGCTCCAGCTCCATATTATTTATTAAACTTATATGCTGCCCATCTCACCTAGAGGTGATTCTAGGTAGCTTGCTATCAATACAAAACAATATCAAATTTAAAACAACAAATAATAACTCTAGAATTTATTTAAAATTCACAAAGATGGGAAAGAAAGAAGGAAGGAAGATGCACGTGGAGAGGAGGTGGAAGTCTTATTTTATCCCATTAATTGCCTCTAGAATTTCACACCTCCATTGAGTCCCAGGCCAATTGGCAGAGCCAGATCAAGAAGCCAAAAGCATTTGGGTGTAGATCTTACTTTGGGGAGATGGAGGCACAATGTTCCAGAGGGTGGGACCAAAGCAGACCAAGGATCTTCCTCTGGATCTCGCCAGCCAAAATTCCTTGGCCAACAGGATCTGCAGCATTGCTCCTTCTGCTGATGCACTTGGGATGGGCAACCTCATTGGGGTGAGATGGTTCCTCAGATAACCTGTATATCTGATAAACTTGAATATACTTATTGTCATACTATTCAATATACTTGAAAAATCACAAGTAGAAAAAAACCAGGACAGAGAGAGTAGTCCACCTTTATCATTGATATGAATTATAGCCAGTTCTGTTTTAAAAGTGGGTAGCAAAATGTCCATTTTTTTCTTAATCAAAATAAAATAAATATTTGAGATATCCATCAGAAATCAGAAAGATGCATTAGGTTACCAATGGCATGCTGGCGTACTGCTCCCATTCTCCATTTACTTTCAGTGGCAAAACTTTTATGCCCATTTTTGTCCCTGCAGAATCAGGCTTCCAAAAATATGGGGAAGAGGGATATACTTTTGTGCTTTGGGATTTTAAGTAGAGCTCTACTTTACATTTGCATTTTACACAAATCTCAACGATAACATTTTCAACTTTTTGTATGTGTGTGATAGCAGTTTAACAGCTTTGGGAAAATATTAAAAATGGAAAATTATCCTAATGAGAAAACAGATCCTATTCTTCAGAAACTGGACTAAGTAAAAGGAGAGGAGAATTTATTGCTTTTTCTTTTCTTTCAGCACCCAGCCAGGGTGGACCGTACATGTTAAATTCAATTGACCCCTTTTTCCTCTTTTTTTGGTACACTATTTTGTTTTTTGTTTTTTTGTTATTATTAGAGTTGAAGGTATATTTTTGTTTGGTTTCATTTTGCTTCATTTTTTTTTTTACTGTTTTGTATTTTATTTTCTATGAGAAAACAATACATTTGATTACAAAAAGAATCTGGTCTAATGTTTCATCACCATTCCAGGAGACATCGTCAGTCTCCTCCAATGGTGACAAAAATATTTTGCAACCAAATTGCCAGGCTCGGAGTTTAAACTAACAGCCCAACTACCAACCCAGGCTACTAATATTCAAAAACATCTCGGACAGGACTAAGCTTGAGATATCTTAAAAACCCCTGACTTCTTGGGTGCTCAACTGGAAAGGCAAAATGCTTCCAACGGGATTAATAGTTGAGTAGAGTGTAAGCTTTTGATAAATAAAATTGTTTGGCAACTTGGTTCACTTCATAAATGTTGGTGGATTGTTTGCTGAGTCTTGGCTTTTTATCTTAAAGATACATGAGAAGGTAACTAGATATTGAGTCAGTCGAAATGAAAGGGGTGTTTGTGTGTGTACAAAAACATGGGATTTTAAGTGGTGGGTAGGTTGTGGTGATGGTGATGGTAGTGATGGTGCAAAAGGAAAAGAAGGAGTATAGGAAGGAGAAGGAGAAAGAGAAATTCTGCCAGCAAAAGCCAAATGGAGAACAGAATATTCTCTCATCTTCCACTGATATGCTCTCTGTCCCTTCAAGAATTTGTCTTGGCTTACCAAACCCTCAGTGTGTGATGATAACCCAAAGAAAAGTGTTTGGAGAAAGGGCCTCAAAGATATACTTGAGCAGGCACATTCTTCTACAACATTATCAGTAACCTTTACTGGGTTAGGTTAGATCCAGATTTAAAGACAATTGCCTTCTCTCTAGTTTAGCCCCCCTTTTCCCCTTTAAGAGAAAGATGTTATGAAACTGTGCTAAGATTTCAGGCAAAAATTTATCTACCAAAATTTCTAAGCGATCTCAATTAGCAGAGGCTTAAATTGTACTGAAGTCACTGAATCATTTTAGTTTATCACCCAGAGTGTAATAAGTGCATTATTTCATTCACTCCATGTCTCAGTGTGCATTATAATGAGAAGGGCATGTTTCCTCTCTAGGATAGTTTTCCATTTTTAACCATTTCTAAATGTCGGTGAACAGCTGTTACAAAAATCATGCTGCTAATTTATTACTGAAGTTTCAAAGTTGCTAAATGGTGATGTAAAGTAGCACTCTAGTTATAATTCTAATGCAATGATTTGAAGTGTGAATTTTTGTTCTTTTTCCTGGGGTTTGCTTTGTGGTGCCATCGTCATATCTAGTTTTGACTTGTTCTGGCCCATGAAGTGATGGTGATCTGCAAATTTCCTTGAAATGTAAGGTTACTTCTTAATTTAATAGGGTGATTCAAATATAGGATTAATACAAGGTCGTGGATACAAGGTCAACTCTTCATTTAGTTCTGAAATTCATTAAAAGAATGTAGGCTATCATTAACTTTCAATAAAACTTCTCATAACATTGTTGTGAAAGATAGAGTAAAAATGTCTTCTTGATCTTCTTGTAAAGGAAATGTTGTAAATATAATACATATATGCCTTTGATTATTTAAAGCATTTTTATACTGGTTATTATTTAAACAGATCTATGCATTGCATAACACTGAAATGCCAAGGTAAATGTGCAGTACAGTATAGAAAAAAATCCTAACTGTTTCACCTAATTATTAAGTCAAGCAGAATATTCTGTACATTATCAAACAAATGCAGGTCAAAATTTGTGATGGGTACTGAGACAACATTAGCCTTATTATATGGGGGAGCAATCCAGAAAGTGGCAAGTATAAAAAGAAAGGTTTTTTCCCTGCGGTTGTCATGTATATAATATTTGTATGTTTCTATGTGAGTGTCATGGTTGGTGTATGTAGATGTGGCTCAATGCATTGTACATTGGGTTGCTTTATTTTATAGGCATGTAACTGTAAGTAATTCAATTAATATGTATTTATTATTTGTCCTATGCTTGATTCTTTTTGCAGTGTTATATCTGCATATGGCAGATATAAATACATACTTGCATGTGTGCATTCACATACATAACTGGGTCATATGTTCGCTCAGCAGGAAAAATCTCTAGAAGCTGGAGTTTTAGGTTAGGAAGGCAGGGAAACTGGGCAATATTTGAACATGTATTTTTTTCATCTAATATTTCTTTGATTATTTTAAATTTATAGTTGTTTTCTTTTTAAATAAACACAAATAATAACAGAGAAGTTATTTTAGGTAATCTTGTCCTAGGTTGTTAAAAGCTCTATTAATTAATGCTGAAATCTCAAATGCAGATCAAGAATATAATGAAACCCAATGTATGATTTTTCACTGACTTTGGGAGGGAAAATGGGAATCACAGTTTTCTGGCCAGGATTTCTGATTATATGAACAACCATCTGTGCTCTAGCATCAATTCTGAGAAATGCAAAACAAGATATAGGTGGTCTTCACTTTACCAACTATTTCATTTTGTGAAGATTTAAAAAGTTACAATGGTATAAAGAAAAACCAGCCATGCAACCACCAATCCTTACATTTTTTACTGTTGCAGTGACTCTCACTCATTTGGCCACTTGGCAACAAATGTACATTCATGTCTGTTGGAATCTGAGTCCCCCATGGTTATGTGATTGCCATAGTGCTTTGCAACCAGCTGGCAACAAGCAGAGTTAATAGAGGTAATTATTAGCAGAAGTGAATTTGTAGGTTGTGGTCATGTGATGTTTTGTTTCACTACCACAGTATTTCACTTAATTACTGGAGGGGAAATGAGGTTGTAATCCTGTCATTGTCACATGATTTTCTGCTGAGCAACAATGATATTCAGTGATTAAGTTGCTAGTCCTAAATTAACTCTACCTGTATATATTAAGCCATGAGCAACATGAAAAAAAGAAATGCAGGATTTGGCCTACACTCTTCTGTTGATAGAGAACAACCAATCATTTGAAATGGTCTCACAGGCAATCTGTACAGATTTTATTTCAATATCTCATACTGACATAAGCATAGCTTTTGTCAGTTTGGGCAAGAAAATCAAATTCTTGAATTTCCTGATTTGATTCGACTTCTGCAGAAGACGGAACGAGCTGCTGGGCTTCAAAGAGGCATGACTGCACATCTTAGTATTCTCAGTATTAAACACATATTAAGGAACTGGTGATCCAGCAGTTGTCATGGATTCACTTTGGGATGGTTCAGGCACAGATAAGACAAAAAGCATAAACGTCACCCTTGTAAAGTTTCTTTTTAGAATAGAATACTTTATTGGCCAGGTCTGATCGGACATACAAGGAATTTGTCTTGGTGTAAATGCTCTCAGTATACATAAGAGAAAACATACATTTGTTAAGACTCAAGAATCATAACGTACAACACTTAATGATAGTCATAGGGTATAATCAGCAATCAAACATACTAGGAAACAGTCAATATCAATCGTAAGGATACAAGCGACAAAGTTACAGTGCTACAATCACAAGTGCGAGGGGATGGGTGATAAGGAGTGATGAGAAGATTAACGGTAATAGCAGTGCAGATTTTGTAAATAGCTGAACAGTGTTGAGGGAATTATTTGTTTAGCAGAGTGATGGCTTTGGGGGAAAAACTGTTCTTGTATCTAGTTGTTCTGTTGTGCAGTGCTCTGTTAGTGTCGTTTTGAGGGAAGGAGTTGAAATAGTTTATGTCCAGGATACGAGGGGTCTGTAAATATTTTTGTTCTGTACACTCATTTGCATTCTTGAAACCCCGCACTTTGATTGGCCAAAGCGCGGGACGATCTGATTGGTTTGGCGAGCCGTGCTGATTGGCCCGCTAAGAATCTCCTGCGATTGGTGGAAACGAATCGCGGGAGATTCAAAGTGGTGCCATTGGCCGCGGCCGCCGCGGCTTGAGAATAAAAAAACCGCTGTTTTTCCTCGGAGTCAGATCGGTTCCGGGGACCAAATATAGAGCTGAAACCGAGTCACTGCCTCCTGGTCTCCTTGCTGACGGACACTGCACTGGTGATGAGGGTGGGATCCCGAGTCTGAAATCTATTGAGCACGTATCCGACGGAAGCAAGACCGACGAGATGGCCAGCATCGCTTCGCCCGCACCCTTTAATCGCACTAGCAAGGACTGGGAATCCTACATGGATAGATTCTGCATGTTCCTCGAATGCAGCGACATGAAGGACGCCACCGGGCCGAAAAAACGAGCCGTCTTCCTGACACACTGCGGGCCCGCAGTGTTCAAGATGGCGAAAGCCCTAGCGAAACCCACTGATGTCACAGGGATGGACTGGGCTGACCTCGAACCTTTACTCCGCAAACACTAAGCCCCCAATGTGCCCACCCTCATCAGGCGGCACGAATTCTACCGGCGGGACCAGAGACCGGGCGAAAGCCTCAGCGACTTTGTTGCAGAGCTGCAGAACCTAGGAGGCCTATGCGGATTCTCCGACATGGACGAGGCCCTACGGGACCGAGTCATGCTCGGACTTCGGGATCCAGTCCTACAGAGTCGGCTGATGGCCAAAGGTGACATCGCCCTCGCCGACACCATCGCTGAAGCCACCGCAGCTGAGGCCACCCGGCAGTCGGCGAACCGCATGCAGAGACCGGACACAGGGGACCGCACCACGACCACCAACCCTGGACGGGCAACCGAGTCCCAACCGGAAGCAAGTCACTGCAAGACCACCACCCACCACGGCGAATTCCACTCCGCCTCCGACACTTCAGACGAGGAGGAGGAAATCCACCGGCTCCAGGCAGGATGCGACCAGTGCAGTCAGCAGGGTCGTAAGTCGGGGACCGCGTGTGCCGGTTGCGGGGGCGACCACCCTAGATCCGAGTGCCATTTCTTCAATGCAGTCTGCTGGCACTGCGACAAAAAGGGTCACATCGCCCACGTCTGCTGATTAAAGAAAGCCTACAGCCCCAGACTGCGGGACCACAGTGAGCGGAGCAGAGATGGGACAGCACACCCCCCAGAAACAGAGATCGCCCAGCTGACAGCCGATGGGACTGGTGTCTACCATCCAAAAGAAGGGACTGGAGAACCAGAGACTAATCATTAAAGACTACCAGGGAAACCGCATCCCGGTAGTCAGAACCAGACAATTCAAAGTGACATTTAAGGGCTGCACGGCAAAGCTTCCCCTGACGATCGTGGACCGAGACTGACCCAGCCTTTTGGGATTGCAATGGTTTGCACCGCTCGGCATCGAAGTCACGGGCATCAACCACATCGCCGAGACCGATTGGGAGCAACAACTGGCACGGGAGTTCCAGGAAGTGTTCGACGGCACACTAGGCAAGTACCGAGGGCTCCCCATATCCTTCAGCTTAGACCCTAACATTCCCCCGAGATGCCTAAAACCAAGGCATCTCTTGCACTCCGGCCAAAAATTGACGAGCAAATTGACAAGCTCGTCAAGCAAGGGGTCCTACAACCAATTGACCATGTCCTGTGGGAGACCCCAATAGTCACCCCAGTCAAGCCTGATGGGTCGGTGAGAATCTGCGGGAACTATAAGGCCACCCTAAACTGCGCCTTGCAACAAAGCGCCTACCCCATCCCAGTAGTGCAGCATCTTCTACACTCACTGGGGGAAGGCTAGGTTTTTGAGAAACTCGACCTGGCACAAGCATACCAACAGCTGCCAGTCGACGAAGAAACTGCAGAGGCGCAAACCATAGTCACCCACCGGGGAGCTTTCCGATGTAACCGACTCCAGTTCGGAGTCAGCGTGGCACCTGTAATTTTCCAGAGCCTCATGGAGAGACTCTTGCAAGGCATCAAGGGGGTGGTGCCCTACTTCGACGATGTGCTGGTGTCAGCAACCAACCAGCGAGAACTAGAGGGTCGGCTAAGGGAGGTGTTAACCAAATTCAAGGAAACCAGGCTAAAAGTGAAGAGGGAAAAGTGCCAACTTTACACAGAGTGGGTCGAGTTCCTGGGGTATCTCCTAGACCGGCACGGCATCCACCCAACCACAACCAAAAT
The DNA here is from genome assembly GCA_033807585.1 of Hydrophis major. Taxonomy (NCBI): domain Eukaryota; kingdom Metazoa; phylum Chordata; class Lepidosauria; order Squamata; family Elapidae; genus Hydrophis; species Hydrophis major. The sequence goes on along the minus strand of CM066328.1, from coordinate 291,134,028 downwards.
CAGAGCCATTAAGGAGGCCCCCACACCCAGGACTAAAATGGAGCTGCAGGCATTTCTGGGACTGCTTAATTTTTACAATGTTTTCCTGCCCCAAAAGGCAACTGCGGCGGAGCTTTTGCATAGGCTCTTGGACAAGGCGGCTACCTGGACTTGGGGGAAACGCGAGGAAGCCGCCTTCAGGAAAACCAAGGACCTGCTCACCTCGGACGCTGTCCTCATCCAATACGAGACCCTACCACTGGCCGTCACATGCGACGCCTCACCTTTTGCATCGGCGCCATCCTCAGCCACACCATCCCGGATGGAAGAGAAGCACCCGTCGCTTTCTTCTCCAGGACACTCACCAAACCACTCACCAAACCAGAGCGGAACTACAGCCAGCTGGACAAGGAGGCCCTAGCCATCGTCGCAGCAGTGAAGAGGTTCCACGAGTACCTCTACGGCCGCACGTTCATGATCATCACAGACCACAAGCCGCTGACAGGTCCCCGCTCGTATCGGCTACAAACAACCGACGGACGAGCGTGGAAATGTCACATCGATCAAATAAGATCGAGAACAGCCACAAGAAACACAACCGACACGCAACCAGACATAAGCAATCCCCTTAACACAAGCCAAGAGGGGAGGGAATACCCCGGGAACCAAAATCCAGAAGAAAGGAACCAGCCATACTCACCAGCAAGCAGCCAGCTCGGAACCTCACCAGGGAGAAGCAGCCAGGCCAGCTCGACCAGCCCGGAAAGACCAGACGGGAGCGGCGAAAACCGCAGCTCAACCAGCCCAGGTAGACCGGGAGAGAGCTGCGACGAGCGGCCCGGCAAGGCATACCAGGTGGTCCCATCGACGGGGATGAGAGACACAGAGAACCCGACCGAACCGGCCGGGAGCCTACCAACGACTGACCTGCGCAGGTCCAGTAGGCAAGTGCGGAGCCCCGCCTACTTACGGGACTACGTTACGTAGGACCAAACCAAGAGGGGAGGGGTGTTCTGTACACTCATTTGCATTCTTGAAACCCCGTGCTTTAATTGGCCAAAGCGCGGGCGATCTGATTGGTTTGGCAAGCCACGCTGATTGGCCCGCTAAGAATCTCCCGCAATTGGTGGAAACGAATCGCGGGAGATTCAAAGTGGTGCCATTGGCTGCGGCCGCTGCGGCTTGAGAATAAAAAAGCCGCTGTTTTTCCCTCGGAGCCAGATTGGTTCCGGGGACCAAATAAAGAGCTGAAACCTAGTCACCGCCTCCTGGTCTCCTTGCCAACGGACACTACAATTTTCACAGCCCTCTTTTTGACTCGTGCAGTTTACAGGTCCTCGATTGAAGGCAGGTTGGTAGTAGTTGTTTTTTCTGCAGTCCTAATTATCCTCTGAAGTCTGTGTCTATCCTGTTGGGTTGCAGAACCAAACCAGACAGTTATAGAGGTTCAGATGACAGACTCAATCATTCCTCTGTAGAACTGTATCAGCAGCTCCTTGGGCAGTTTGAGCAAATAAACTCCTTGAGTGGCTTAGGATTGCCAAGCAAAATTATCATTTCTTTAGGTTAAATCAGGGCTGTCAAACTCCCCACTTGCGGACTGGATGTGTCATGCATTGGGCATGCCCATTTTAACAAAGGGGGGGGGAAGTCCCGATATGTCACGTGACACCGGTGTGATGACATGAGTTTGACACCCTTAGGTTAAATAAAGAAGTAGCTGGATTAGACAAAACAACTTGCTCCCTCCTGAGAGTATAGAGGAAGTGGGAGATCTTTCAAGGACCAAAGCATAAAAACAACTCCTTATATTAAGAGAGGCAAATGAGGGTTTCATATGTTTAAAAAGTGTAATTTTCTTTATTGATCAACTAAAGGATGCTAAGTGTCTTTTATTGATGCAGCTTTGCATTTTTGCTGATTGCTGATAACTATACTTCTAATCAAGCAGACAACCGATTGTCAATTGATGATTTAGATGCAGCAGGAAAGAAGTACTTTACTCCCCTCACTTGTAAGCCAAAGCAATAATTTGATATACCAAAACTACCATGTTGGGTTTGTTCCTTGGCAAAATCTATTTATTCATTCAGAGATAGACAGATAGCACTTATCTTTTAGTAATCTTGCCTTAATTGTACACTTACATCTAACTTAACCTTTCTGGATTCCTATAAACCTATTAACTAATTTACAGAGTTTATTGTGTTTGTTCTTAGTGCAATGGTCTGAGTTCAGTTTCCATTTTTATTTCCAACTCTTCTTCTTTATATGCTGTTGAGATTCCACCCAGTTCTCCTGTTTCCCCATGTGCTTTTTTACTTCCACAGTCTCTTTACACAGTGTTTTCTCAGCCTGCTGGTTTAATACTGTAGATCTATTTTTCTCTCTCTTTTAGGTAATCCCAAAAATAAACTGTATCTTTCATCCCAAAGTGTAGACTGTTTCTCTTTACTTATGATAGCTCTTAGTGACGATCTTTCCCTTTGTCAGTCTAACAAGAATTCAGTTCTTCTGGCTGTTCCACATTTTTTTCTCTCTCTGATTGGCTCAGCTATGCCAGCTCTTTCTCCAGTGCACTTCAGATTCCAGTAGAGGCCAACTACTCAGCAGTCTGACCTTCCAGGCATCCATCTCCTTCTGAGTTCTGTTTATTAGTTAGCAGATGGCAAGGAGGTGAAGAAAATACAGAGATTCCTGTTTCTCCTGGAACAATTCTGAATGTACTGTTCAGGAAAGAACATGAATCTTCCAGAATCATGCCGTTTTCCCCCAAATCACAGAATGCAGGGGGGGGGGGGACTGCCTAGTGCTATTACAGTTTTACCTCTCTCTACACACATTTGAAAGAAAAGTTCATATTTTTCCAAACTTGTTTATGTTCACTTCCATCCACAAGTCTCACAAACACGTACATACTAGTGGTGGTATTCAAATTTTTTTACTACTGGTTCTGTGGGTGTGGCTTGGTGGGTGTGATGTGTCTTGGTAGGCGTAGCGGGGGAAGGATACTATAAAATCCCCATTTCCACCCCACCCCACTAATCTGCTTTCCAGTTCCTTCTGTGCAGGGGCAACAAAAGAAGACCCAGCTGATCAGCTGGGACTCCAATCAGCTGGGACTCAGGAGGCAGAGAATAGATGGGGGCTGTTAAGTTTGGTCGGTGGGTCCCATGAAAAGACGAGGCTCGAGTAGTGAACAACAGCTCTTTATTTTACAGATAGATTCTGAGACAAAACCCTAGCGCGCGGCAGCTCTTCTTATAGAGTTGGCCACGGCTAGGCGGCCAATGACAACTCTTTGAGTTTGCCACGTTTGGTTTTAGACAATCACGGCAAACCCTGTATGAGCCAATCAGGAACGTTCAAACCATCCAATCGCAATCCGGCTTGTCTGGGCCAATAGGAATTGCAGGTTTTTGAGACTGCTAATATGGAACAGGGGCGGGACCAACCAGAGGTGGTATTTACCGGTTCTCCGAACTACTCAAAATTTCCACTACAGGTTCCCCAGAACCTGTCAGAACTGGCTGAATACCACCTCTGATACATTCCCCCCCCCCCCCCCCGATTTCTTTATTGTGTTGAAGGATGAAGCCTCTTAGAAGATTTGCCACTACAGTACATGGCGGTTAAGGACTAAACATAGATCTGTTCTTCAGGGTTTATATTCTAGGCATTTCCTGTCTGCCTTTTTGAGTTAGTGGATATTTGGCTGATTCCTTAAAGGCCCTGACATTGAGGGGCATGTGATCTATTGAAACATAATGGTTCTCTGTGTTCATGTAATAATGAGGTTTCTGCGTTACCAGCTTCATTGCTTACAATGGGGAGACTGGAAAAAGCTTTTGGACAGTCCTGTGTTAGCATCTAGTTAGTCTAGTCCATCCAGAGCAGTCTTTCCCAGCAAGTAAAGATAAACATTCCCTTCACACATACGTGCTAGTTGTTTCTGGCTCTAGGGGGAGGTGCTCCTCTCCGCTACAAAGCCGAAGAGCCAGCGCTGTCCAAAGATGTCTCCGTTGCCATGTGGCCAGCATGACTAAATGCCAAAGGCACACGGAACACTGTTACCTTCCCACCAAAGTGGCCCCTGTTTTTCTACTTGCATTTTTACATGCTTTCGAACTGCTAGGTTGGCAGAAGCTGGGATAAGTAATGGGAGCTCACTCAGTTATGCAGTGCTAGGGATTCAAACTGCCAGCCTCTCTGATCGACGAGCTCAGCATCTTATCCACTGAGCCATCATGTCCCCTTTCCCAGCATTGACCTGTACAAAAGTGTTGAGTGATCATTTTCCATAATCTCCATTCATTTTTACAGTGTGTTTAGAGGACATCATTTGGAGACTGCTACGAGTAATTTGAGATACAGTATACAGCTGGAGGCACATTTCTGATGCTGATTATTTGTTGCAAAAGCAAAAATGGAAACTCATTTATAGGTGTACAAGAAACCATTTTTTCCCCTGAGGTCTGTGGTGTAAAGATTCTTTGTATATCAGCAGATGGTTCCTAAAGCATTCTGGAAACATTTACAAATATTCATTTAAAAATAAGGGCACAGTAACTCCTGAGTTAGTATCAATTCCATAGATACAGACAGATGGGGAAGGGTGTGTGTGTCCCCAGTGAACGTGATAGGAATATGATAGGTGCAGGCTAGAAAGGCTGGAATTAAAATGGTGCTTCCCTGCAAAATCCCCAATTTTAAAGCAGAGCTGCCAGAGTCTATTTTGTGAGGAAATGTAATTTGAGCAATATAATATAACAAAAGCCATCTGAAAAAAGCATCTGTGCCCTCATAAATAAGTTAATGCACACAATCATAATTAAATACACGAATTGGATTTTATGACATTTTTGAAGCAATTGGTCTCTCTCTCTCTCTCTCTCACACACACACACACACTTTTTCCAACCTCTTCACAACCTTTCAGTTCTGCAGTCTGAATCACTGAGTTATAACTACAATAGTTATCTGCCACCTCTGGGTTTCTGGGCATTCTGACAACAAGGGGGCATTGTATCCTGCACAGATGTTTGACTGCTATGCTTGGCTGTTAACAACATCAGACAGAACACTGATATGACTCACCCATTTTACTAATTTATCAGAGCAGCCTTCCTTGAAATCTCAACATAAAGTCCTATGCCTTCTCTGCCTGAAAGCCAATAAAAGCCTCAAAGCCAATAAAAGCAGTGGAATGAGACACCAAATACAAAACAGCTAATCTCCCACCCCCGTTTTTTTTCTTGCAGGTTGACGTAAGTTGTCTTTACAGCGACAGCTTTAGGAATCCCAGAGGAAAGACAAAAACACCATCACACCACAGGTAAAAGTTAGAGCAGAGGAGACTGTTACACTGCGGCAAGTGAGAAATAACAGCAGTAGAGATAACCTGATATTGCAAATAACTATCTTTTGGGATTTCATGGCTTCTTTGCAGAATTACAGACATTTGCACCAGAATGTACCTTAGAAGTGTTTTAATGGACAGTTCAAAATATATACGGAAATGCATTCCGTTCCTTTTATAATTCCATTTTCCATTAACAGATGCCTATTGGGCAAATATATTAACTGCATACTGGGATGTGCTCTGCTATTTTCCTCCCTTTGATATAGTTGTCAGTAAACCCAATCCTGCAGCTTTGTAATATATGAGCTGGTTCTAAGCTTTGTTACCAAGATACCAAACAACTTCCAGAAATTATTCTTTTTGAGAAAATTCTGTGTTCAGGAGGAGGCAGCTAGAGGTCAGTGCCTGAGTGGCTCTGCTCCAGAGGAAACAAGGCATGAAAGATATTTGCTCTTTTCCTCTGCAGTTGGCTGTTGCTCAGATCCTCAGCAGATGGAACAGTCACATTCAATATGTAGCCTCAGGGAACAACATCTACATGGAGCGAAGCATGCAGTGGAGTTCCTTAAGGTTCTATCTTAGGTCCAGTACTATTCAATGTCTTCAGAAATGATTTGGATGAGGGATAGAAGAAGAACTCATCAAACCTGGAGATGATACCAGGCTGAGGGAAATAGCCAACACTTTAGAAGATAGGATCAAGATCCAGAAGGATCTTGACAGACTTGAACACTAGGACCTATCCAACAAAATGCAATTCACTGGTGAGAAAAGCAAGATTCTACATTTAGGCAAACAAACAAAAGCAATTGCACAGGCGGTACCTGGATGAACAGCAGTAACAGTGACAGAGATCTAGGAGTCCTAGTGGACAACAAATATGAGCCAACAGCTGCCAAAAAAGCCAATGTAGTCCTAGGCTGTACCAATAGAGGGATAGTATCAAGCTACATGAAATGTTAGTACAGTTCTGCTTTATTCTGCACAAAAAATATGTTGACATTCTAGAAAGAGTAGACAAGAGCAGCCAAGATGGCTGGAGGCTAAAACATATAAAAATGGTTGCAGGATGTGGGAATATCTAATCTAAGGAAGAGAAGGACTAGGGATAATATAATAATGGTCTTCCAATATTTGAGGGGCTGTTATAGAGAAAAGAGATCAACCTATTCGGTGGAACAATAAATAATGGATGGAAACTTATCACAGAGAGATCCAGTCTAGAACTAAGGACAACTTTCCTGACAATGAGAATAATTAATTAGTGGAATGGCTTGCCTCCAGAACTTGTGGATGTTCCATCACTGGAGGTTTTTAAAAATAAATTGGATACCCATTTGTCCAGAATGGTATAGAGTCTCATGCTTGAGCAGGGTTAACAGGGGGATTAGAAGACCTACAAGGTCTCTTTTAACTTGTGTTAGTCTGTTACTCCTAATTTATGAATCCTTCTACCTTATGAATTTTTCCCTGCCCTCTTGAAATGAGGCCATTTTGATGTCTTGCTGCTCTTCGTCAATTGTTTTTGTCTTATTCTAAGGCAGTTTTTTTTTTCAAACTTGGCAACTTTAAGATGTGTGGACTTCAACTCCCAGAATTCCACAGCCACTGCTCTAAGGGATGACTTTGCTGTTCACCCCTCCTGATATATTTTCCTTGAAAGTTTTTCCCCTTGTCATAAAAATGTGTTGAAAGGAAAAGCAAAGAAAATGGAGGGGGCATCCTCCAATGACTGACTGAGATCGTGCAAAATAGCTTTAAAAAAGGGAAGTGAAAGATATTGAAGAAGTGCCATAAGGATGCCAAAAAGTCCTCCCTAATTTTGGATGTCAGTGAACCAGCTATTTGAAAGGTGATGCTTTGACTCTGAGAAATTTTTAGATGAAGTGTTTGCCTAGGAGCAAGTTCAATTCATTATTGATAAAGAAAAACTCATCTTTCTGGAACAGAAATGGGTAAAGTTTTGATGGTCATTTAATAGTTTTTTTTGGGAAGTATCCCCAAATAAGTTTATGTTAAAGCTTGTTTGGGGTTTATGCTACAATTTTCCTGGGTTTCCTGCTTTACAATACAGATTAACAGGATTGAAAGGGATGCTGTACTGTAGGTTATGTGGTCAACCCACCCACCCCACCCAAGCAGGAGACCCAAAACCATCTCTGACAAATGGCAGTCCAATCTCTTCTTAAAAGCCTCCAGTGATGAAGCTCCCACAACTTCTGAAGGAAAGCTGTTCCATTGGTTAACTGTTCTCACTGTCAGAAAATTTCTCCTTATTTCTAGATTGAATCTCTCCTTGATCAGTTTCCATCCAATATTCCTTGTCTGGCCTTCACGTGCTTTGGAAAATAGCTTGACCCCCTCATCTTTGTGGCAGCCCCTTAAATATTGGAAGACTGCTATCATGTCTTCCCTGGTCCTTCTCTTCACTAGACTAGCCAAGCCCAGTTTCTGCAACCATTCTTCATGTAGGCTCAGGCTATGGGAATTTGGAACTCAACACCTGGAATTTGGTCCTCATGATCTAGAGAAAAGATTTCAGCAGACATTCATATTTTCACAAAACATAGCTCCTTTACAAATGGAACATTTTCCATAATTTTGTTGGGATTGATGGAGATAGTTAAGAGTTTGGTTTCTTGGTTAGAATATGTATGTGTTTTCTCTGAAAACACTTTTATGATCTTTCTCTCTCTCTGCTTTTATCATATTTATCTCAGCTGGGACCTTGGGGGCAAATCCTTAACTTTGCTCACTAACACATTCTTCAAATGCATCCGGAGGTTAATAGAGAAGAACAGAGTGAGTTGGTTTTTAGAGAAAAGCATACACGTTACAAGGACAAACCAAACAGATTGGAAAATAATTTATTGGGTAGAGAAAAATAATATCCTGGAAGAGTGTCTTCAAACCTGGGCAAGAAATGGAATTTGTAAACTAGGATAGATTTATTTCATGCATCATTTAGAGGAAGAACACACATTCTGTATACAAAAAGCCTTGAGTTTAATCATTTGGGGCTGGAAAAAGAATTTTGGGATTGCATGAGCTCTGCAATTCACACAGGCAGCCACACTTTTGATGCTTCCACTTGAGTGTTAAAAAGACATTCCTCTGAATGCACTGGCATTCATTTCCTATATTTCTATTCTTAAGCCATGTTGCATGCACCACAAGCATCTTCCCATTTTATTTCCCAGCCCCATATTGGTTCCTTTATCTGCTTGCCTCTGTCGTAATTAACAGAATAACAGAGATAGACAAGCGGCAGACCTTAGAGCATGGGTACCAAAGTCATGCCATCACGTTGCTATCTTTTGTGATGTTTATCCATTCATGGAGCTGGGGTGGGCGTGGCCTGTGCGTGACATATCTGGCCTGCAGGCTGTCAACATTCCAGACAAGTGGCTGTCCATTCCCTTTTTATAACCTTCCAGTGATGGAGCAACCACAACTACTGAAGGCAAGCCATTCCACTGGTTGATTGTTCTCACAGTTAGGAATTTCTCCTTTGTTCTAGGTTGCTCCTCTCCTTGATTAGTTTCCATCCATTGTTTCTTGACTTGCCTTCAGACGCTTTGGAAAATAAGTTGACCCCTTCTTCTTCTCTCAAATATTGGAACGCTGCTATCATGTCATATAATCCCTTTCTTCTTTATGGTATCAGCTTCTCTCATTCTATTTGCTCCATTTCAGTGTTGCCCAGAACTTTGCTACCAGTTAAGTAATGCACATTTCCCTTATTTCTCTTTTAAACATTTCCAAGATTTTGAATGACATTCTCCTTTTGCTTTTTGTGCTCCTGACTTTATCTCTGTCTTCATTTTCCCCTTCCTCTATGGCTGAGTTTCCTTTTAGAACATTTGCTTTTAAATGTTCTCCTTGAGGATTGCTGAGGTACTGCTGATGTGCCGGATAAATGTGATTTTTTAAAAAGAGGAAATAGAAGATCTAACCTTATCTCATTATTTTTTTAAAAAATGTAATATTGCTTGTAGATTGTGGAAGGGCAGTCAGCTTATCTGGATTTCAACAAAGCATTTGACATATTATCCCATTGTACTCTGACTGAGAAATGTGTTACATGTAGGCTTATTAAGTACATGACAATTAACACAACCCATGGATGCTTTGAAACTTGTACTACAAAATATTCCTTAGTGGTTTCCTCTACAACTAGATAAGGTGCCACAAGGCTTCATTCTTGATCATTAATATTTTTATAAAAAAGCGTTCTGCAAACAGCAAAAATCTTTCATTGGATGGAAGCATAAAATTGGATTCAAGCTTGACAAAAATGCTTGTGAAGGTAATGTCCCTTGGCAATTTTACTGCTCGAACTCTCTAAAAATTTTACATACACGGATATACTTGTATATATTTAAATATTAGAAATACTATTATTTGTGTCTTTTAGAATTTTTAAGCCTTCTTTCTTTCCCCCTCTCTGTCTTGTTTTTCTCAGCAGTCCACTTCAACAAGCTAATCTTCTTTATGCTTTGAATGCCAAGAACCTAAGTGCTACTTCAGAAGTACTCATTGTATTCAGAAAATTAACATTGCTGTTTCATATTTTTGGGTCTATTTTCTTGTTGTTTTTGGAAATGGATAGTAGATGAATATTCATATATAATATATAATAGGAAGGTTCTGATTTGCAGGAAATCCTCCCCACAACAAAATAACCATCTAAAACAGAGCAAGTTGATGGGATAGAGAAAAAGAGCTAAGACTAACCATTCAAAAAGTAATTTGCAGTTTTTTCTTTTCCATTTTCCAGTTTTTCTTCTTCTCCATTTTGCAGCATGCTCCACTCCATTTCAATAAATAGAACAAAAGGTTGGGAATGAATACAATTATAATAAAGATTATTGGGAATTTTCAGGTTAATTGGTTTTTATCCACCACCACCCCGCCTGTTTTAATTTACAGCAAAAAAAAAAAATTAAGATAGGTTAGATCTTGACAACTTAGGCTGATAACAATAACTAGTCATTGAAATAAAACTTGTCGTGTCCGTCGGTAAAGAGACCAGGAAGCGGTGACTAGGTTTCAGCTCTCTATTGGTCCCCGGAACCGATCTGGATCCAAGGGAGAAAACAGCGGCTTTTTATTCTCAAGTCGCGGCGGCCGCGGCCAATGGCACCGCTTTTAATCTCCCGTGATTTGTATCCACCAATCGCGGGAGATTCTTAGCAGGCCAATCAGCGTGGCTCGCTAAACCAATCAGATCGCCCCGCGCTTTGGCCAATCAAAGTGCGGGGTTTCAAGAATGCTAATGAAGGTACAGAACACCCCTCCCCTCCTGGTTTGGTCCTACGTAACGTAGTCCCGTAGGAAGGCAGGGCTCCGTACTTGCCTACTGGACCTGCGCAGGTCAGTCGTGGGTTGGTTCCCAGCCGGTTCGGTCGGGTTCTCTGTGTCTCTCAGACTCGTCGGTGGAACCGCCGGGTATGTCTTGCCGGGCCGCTCTTTACAGCTCCCTCCTGGTCTACCCGGGCTGGTCAAGCTGCGGTTTTCGCCGCTCCCGCCTGGTCTTTCCAGTTTGGTGAGGGTCCTTGAAAAGAAGGCGATGGGTGCTTCTTTTCCGTCAGGAAGAGTGTGGCTGTGGACGGCGCCGACGCCGAAAGGTGATGCGTCGCATGTGACGGCCAGTGGTAGGGTCTCGTTGTATTGGATGAGGATGGCATCCGAAGTGAGCAGGTCCTTGGTTTTCCTGAAGGCGGCTTCCTCACGTTTTCCCCAAGTCCAGGTAGCCGCCTTGTCCAAAAGCCTATGCAAAGGCTCCGCCGCGATCGCCTTTTGGGGCAGGAAAACATTGTAAAAATTAAGTAGTCCCAGAAACGCCTGCAGTTCCGTTTTAGACCTGGGTGTAGGGGCCTCTTTGATGGCTTTAATTTTGGTGTCGGTTGGGTGGATGCCGTGCCGGTCTAGGAGGTACCCCAGGAATTCGACCCGCTCTGTGTAAAGTTGGCACTTTTCCCTCTTCACCTTTAGCCCGGTTTCCTTGAATTTGGTTAGCACCTCCCTTAGTCGACCCTCTAGTTCTGGCTGGTTGGCTGCCGATACCAGCACATCGTCGAAATAGGGCACCACCCCCTTGATGCCTTGTAAGAGTCTCTCCATGAGGCTCTGGAAAATTCCAGGTGCCACGCTGACTCTGAACTGGAGTCGGTTACATCGGAAAGCTCCCCGGTTGGTGACTATGGTTTGCACCTCCGCGGTTTCTTCGTCGACCGGCAGCTGCTGGTATGCTTGGGCCAGGTCGAGTTTCGCAAAAACCTTGCCTCCCCCCAGTGAGTGTAGAAGATGCTGCACTACTGGGATGGGGTAGGCGCTTTGTTGCAAGGCGCAGTTTAGGGTGGCCTTATAGTTCCCGCAGATTCTCACCGACCCATCAGGTATGGTCTATTGGTTGTAGGACCCCTTGCTTGACGAGCTTGTCTATTTGCTCATCAATTTTTGGCCTAAGTGCGAAAGGTACCTGCCTTGGTTTTAGGCATTTCGGGGGAACGTTTGGGTCTAGGCTGAAGGAGATAGGGGGCCCTCGGTACTTGCCTAGGGTGCCATCGAACACTTCTTGGAAGTCCCTTGCCAGTTGTTGCTCCCAGTCGGTCTCGGTGATGTGGTTGATGCCCATGACTTTGATGCCGAGCGGTGCGAACCATTGAAGTCCCAAAAGGCTGAGTCGGTCTCAGTCCACGATTGTTAGGGGAAGCTTTGCAGTGTGTCCCTTAAATGTTACTCTGAATTGTCTGGTTCCGACTACCGGGATGCGGTTTCCCTGGTAGTCTTTTATGATTAGTCTCTGGTTCTCCAGTCCCTTCTTTTGGATGGTAGGCACCAAATGTTTGATTTCTTTCCAGGCGACCATGGAGAGGTAGGACCCGGAGTGGCTCGCCTTCGATGCCTACCTCCACGTAGAATTTTCGGGTGTCAGTGGTTGATGCGAATGGCCGATGATGACCGTCTGGTGTGTTTCCTCCTTCCGCCGGGTCTTGCCACCTTGTCAGGCTTGTCCACTCTGGTCCCAAAGGCTGTCGGCTGGGCAATCTCTGGTTCTGGGGTGTGTGCTGTCCCGTCTCTGCTCGCTGTGGTCCCACCGACTGGGGCTGTAGGCTTTCTTCAGTCAGCATACGTGGGCGATGTGACCCTTTTTGTCACATTGCCGGCAGACTGCGTCGAAGAACCGGCACTCGGATCTAGGGTGGTCGCCTCCACAACCAGCACACGCGGTCCCCGACTTACGACTCCACTGACTGCGCTGGTCGCATCCTGCCTGGAGCCGGTGGATTTCCTCCTCCTTGCCCGAAGTGTCGGAGGCAGAGTGGAATTCGCCATGGTGGGTGGTAGTTTCGCGGTGACTTGCTTCCGGTTGGGCCTCGCTCACCCGTCCAGGGTTGTTGTTCGCAATGCGGTCCCGGGCATCCGGTCTCCGCATGCGGTTTGCTGACTGCTGGGTGGCCTCGGCTGCAGTAGCTTCAGCGATGGCATCGGCAAGGGCGATGTCGCTTTTGGCCATCAGCCGACTCTGTAAGACTGGGTCCCGAAGCCTGAGCACGACTCAGTCCCGTAGGGCCTCGTCCATGTTGGAGAACCCGCATTGTCCTCCTAGGCTCCGCAGCTCCACAACAAAGTCGCTGAGGCTTTCGCCCGACCGCTGGTCCCGCCGATAAAACTCATGCCATCTGATGAGGGTGGGCACAGCGGGAGCGTAGTGTTTTCGGAGTAAGGGTTCGAGGTTTTCCCAGTCCATCCCGGTGACGTCAGTGGGTTTCGCTAGGGCTTTCGCCATCTTGAACACTGCGGGCCCGCAGTGTGTCAGGAAGACGGCTCGTTTCTTCGGCCCGGTGGCGTCCTTCATGTCGCTGCATTCGAGGAACATGCAGAATCTGTCCATGTAGGATTCCCAGTCCTCGCTAGCGGGGTTGAAGGGCGCGGGCGGAGCGATACTGGCCATCTCGTCAGTCTTGCTTCCTTCGGACACATGCTTGCTGGGGTTCAGAATCGGGATCCCATCTTCGTCGCCAGTGTCGTGTCCATCGGTAAAGAGACCAGGAGGCGGTGATTAGGTTTCAGCTCTTTATTGGTCCCCGGAACCGATCTTGATCCAAGGGAGAAAACAGCGGCTTTTTATTCTCAAGCCGCGGCAGCCGCAGCCAGTGGCACCACTTTGAATCTCCCACGATTCGTATCCACCTATCACGGGAAATTCTTAGCGGGCCAATCAGTGCGGCTCGCTAAACCAATCAGATCGCCTTGCGCTTTGGCCAATCAAAGTGCGGGGTTTCAAGAATGCTAATGGAGGTACAGAACAAAACTGGTCCCATGTTTCAAGGAGATCTGTGGAACCAAAATGAAGAGATTCTGATTTTGAGTGGCAGCATTGGTGCTGTGCAACAGCCTCCTGCTTGTCATCAAGCTCCTGACACTTTGGAGACTTTTAAAGATGAAGTTGTTCTGGAGAGCTTCCTCTTTTTTTATTATGCCGCCTTTATTTTCTGTTTTTGTTGGGGGAATCATTTTGGGTGACTGTATTTACTGTTTTTATAGTTGCTACATTATACAGGTAGTCCTTGAGTTGTGATAAGAATTGAGCCCAAAATTTATGTTGCTAAGTGAAACATTTGCTAAGTGAGTTTACGACTTTTCTTGCCGCAGTTGTTAAGTGAATCATTGCATTTGTTAAGTTAGTAACATGGTTGTTAAGTGAATCTAGATTTCCTATTGACTTTGCTTGTCAGAAGGTCACAAAAGTTGATCATATGACCCCAGGACATGGCAACTGTCATAAATATGAACCACTTGCCAAGCATCTGAACTTTTTAAAGTTTTATTTATACATTTTTCTTTCCAAGCATCTGAATTTAGATCATGTGACCCTGAAGATGCTACAATGGTCATAAATATGAAATAGGGCCATAAGTCACTTTTTTTTCAGTGCCTTTTTAACTTTGAACAGTCATGAAATGAACTGTTGTAAGTTGAGGATGACCTGTAGATATTTTACTTGGTCATTTTACTTTATAAAACTGCCAAGACTCTCTAGGTTGCAATGAGCTAGAAGTGAAGGAAATTAATAAAAAATTGCCCAGAACTACAAACTAGACTTGGTGAAAGAACAAGAATTTGAATCTCTATTTCCAATGCTGGATATCTTGTAATTAGAGTTTTTCTACTCTTCAGCTGTACAGCTACGCTCAAAAATCTGTGTGACTTCCTTTGCACAAACAAAAAGGTTGGGTCATGGTCTGTATTTCAACCAAGGAAGAAGATTTAGGGTTAATAAATGTGTTATTTGCCAAATTTAGGAAGGATACACCTACCAAGGACTACTAATGCTACCTCCTGGATGAGAAGAAGATTGAATATCAATAGCTGATAATCAATAAAAATAATCAATTAAATATTCAATTAAAAAAGGGAAAGGGTGGAAGGATTGCCTTTCTTCTGGATTCTGTTTAACCAATGTGGAAAACAGGAGGATGGATCAACCAGAGCTTTGGTTCGATCAGGCTACTCTTTTCTTAGGTTCTTATATTGTAATACCCCTGAATTGCTGTGATTAGTCAATGTGAGATTAGAAGACTGAAGGAAACAGATTCAGAAAAGTTTCAGTGGGCATGGCTGTAATAGGAAAAAAAATTTAAACCCAAATGAACAGATGGGACAAGGCTAAATATAGCTAGAGACAAAATATAGTTTAGGTAACCTAATCCTTTAAATCTTCCTATATAGACCATTCCGTTCAATAATGAGCTTTAAGGGCTGCTATTCAGATATAAATACAGATTAACAGGTTCAAAATACATTTGTATTAGATGTCCCAAAGGTGTTTTGTCAAGAGGCACCTGGACTTTCTGGTTTTTCTTTGAAGATGTTTCACTTCTCATCCAAGAAGCTTCTTCAACTCTGACTGGATGGTGGGAAATGAAAGGATTTATAGTCCTTGCAGACAGCTAGTCATTTGCACACTTTCAGCGTCTGCAAGAAGTACAAATCCTTCCATTCCCCATCATCTAGTCAGAGCTGAAAAAGCTTCTTGGATGTGAGATGAAATGTTTTCAAAGGAAAACCAGAAAGTCCAGTTGCCTCTTGAAAAAGCCCCTTTGGGACAACCATGACCTGGATGACTGAAAAGCTCCATAGACATTTGTGTTAGATGATATGTCTGGCTGGAAAGCAGATGATCCTCAGTGCTTCTAATGGAAACTGAAGTCGAATGATCATGCATAGTTATTTTGAAAGCATTTCCCACAGACACCTAGTTTCAACAGAAAATGTGGCTTTAAATGACAAATTATTTCAAAACTTACTTTTTCAACAATGAAAGAAAATGGTGAAGTGAATGCAGATAGCAGTTGTTTTATTACAGGTAGTCCTTGAAATACAACCACCATTGAGCCCAAAATTTCTGTGCTAAGTGAGACATTTGTTAACTGAATATTGCCCTGTTTTATGACCTTTCTTGCCAAAATTGTTAAGTGAATGACTGCAGTTGTTAAGTTAGTAACATGGTTGTGAAGTGAATCTGGATTCCACATTGACTTTCCTCATCAGAAGGTTGCAAAAGTTGATCACATGACCCTGGGAAACTGCAACCATCAGAATTATGAGTCACATGTCAAGCTTCTGAATTTTGATCATGTGACCATGGGGATTCTCCTGCAATTAAGCGTGAAAAACAGTCATAGGTTTTAGTGCCGTTGTAACTTTGAATGGTCACTAAATGAATAGTTGTAAGTCAAGTACTAACTGTACTTGTTTTTACTCCTCATAGCATATCTTCTGTGCTCCTTCTGCAAAATTTTGTTAAGAAATATTGAAATAAATTCAATTCATTTTCAGCTATGATTCAGCACCATTGTTACAATCACATCCCTTTCTACACTGTGTTTTTTTCCTTTGGATGTAACCAACAATTTCATCCAAAACACTTCTTACTAAAATCTTTAGTTATAAAGATTTGCTATGACAGCCAACCATTCATACATTATGTTTAAAATGAAGAGGTATTACCTATTCTTTTTCTTCTTGGCAGGCACATCACTTATTTTGTTAAAGAAGATATGAATATTTTAGATGACGCCTTGATTGGTTTTGGCTGGCTTTTTGACTTCATACAGTTGTAACTAAGTTTGATTAACAGGCAAGGTTTTAAGAGGTATGGGCTCATGTCCAAAATCTGCCGCCAAAATATGACCCCGGAACTGAGTAATGTTAATAACACTGTGGTACTGTCAAACAAATTGGGCATTGTGGTTTTATGAAGTGACATATTAAGCTTGCATTCAATGCTGTGGTAATAGATACTTATGAAAATATTCACTGCTGTCATTGCGTGATGTGGGTAGGCTTGTTAGCAGCATCCAAGATTTTTAGACAAGATTAATGATATTGATTCTTGTTCCTGTTTCTTCCTGCACCAAATGTCCTGACACTATCAATTCAATTATAACTTTTTTAGGAAAATGGGGTATGACAGCTCAATAAATTATGTACTTCCTTCTTGCAAATAAAGTGCATTAGAAGATTCATACTGTTCTAGAATGAATAAAATATTTTAATCATTTAGGGTCTCCTCTACAGACTCCATACACTGAGACACAGTTAGATTTTTTTAAATAATACCTGTCTCTAGAAGAAATCTTGCTCCCCTGTTCTGAAAGCTAAAGAGGTATTATACTTTCTTGGTCCGACTCCAGAGGAAAATGCAAGTTAAAACCTCTTTTTAACTCATATATGTTTCCAAAAAGAACATTCAAAGGATTATAAGCTGTATGACAGTGGTCTCCAGATTTAGCAACTTTAAGACTAGTGGACTCCAACTCCCAGAATTCTCCAGCCAGCATAGCTGGCTGAGGAATACTGGGAGTTGAATTCCACAAGTCTTAAAGTTGCCAAGTTTGGGGACCCTTGCTGTATGATCTTCAACATTCAGAGCTATGTATTACTTTGTTCATCTGGACCAGTTAGCGGAACCTAATTAAGCTTAAAGACAATTGATCCAAAACTGACCAATGTCATAATTGCCTACTGTTTCTGTAGATTATTTTTGAAGAACTATGTCAGAAAATAGGATTTAGTTATATGACCACTCACCTTCTCTCAACAGAAAACAAATAAAGTTAGTGTTGTTCTTCCTTTTCACAACTTCCCTCAATCAATTCTGTAAACACAACCCAGAGCCCAGTGAGGCTAAGACACAGCTGTCAAACTCCTGGCCCGTGGGCTGGATGCATCACGTGCTGGCCATGCCCATGAAGCAAAGGGGGGGGGGAAGTCCCAATATGTCACGTGACGCTGCCATGACGATATGAGTTTGACACCTCTGGGCTAAGAGGTCCTATTTCTGCCAGTGAAAATGGAGCTTGGGAAGGGCGCGTGTGGTAGAGGGCTGGAGGAGGCTGTCACAGCCAAAAACCCAAGCCATTATAGGTGTCCCCAACATGAATGATACCACCCTGGCCACGCCTATCCTGGCTACCCCCCAGCCCCCTGAGGTCAAACACAACCCTGATGCGGCCTTCAATGAAATTGAGTTTGACACCCTGTACTACAATATCCACTCTCTGGATGTTTTAAAAATCTTTCTTATCGACAATTATTAAGTGTGTTGTGTTATGTGGCAGATCCTTGTCTGTTTGAATCCTAAAATTCCAGAGCACTTTAGCTTCTTCATTTTCAATTACTTTGTCTGTTTTGTGGTCCCTTCAGTCCTTGCTTGCAGGAAAATGGTGTGGTTTTTTTTTTTTTGCAAATATTCCAATTTACCATTGTTACTACTTTGCTTTGCAGTTGTTTTGCAGCCCATCTTCTTGCAGCAACTAAACTAGGTAGTCCACTGTTTCTTCACTGACTCTGCAGAGATGACATTTGCTGTCGTTGATCTCCTCTCAATTTGGGCTTTCTATTTGCTCTTAAGGCCTAAAAGGTTCTTTCTTTTAGACACAAACTTGAGTCTCAGCAGATTGCAGCACCTGACAAACACCACTGACAATACTGCTACCCTTCAAAATGACCTCAACTATGTGTCAGAATGGTCAAACAAATGGCAACTTCAAATCTCAACAAACAAATGCTCTGTCTTACATATCAGCAAAAAATAAATAAATCAGAAAATAAAATACAAGCTGAATAATCAAGACCTTGTTGATTACCCCAACTATGTCAAGGACCTTGGAGTACTCATCTCTAATGATCTAAGTGCACTGTAACTACATGGCCAAAAAGGCATTAAGAGTTGTTAATCTAATCCTGCATAGCTTTTTCTCTGGTAATATCACACTATTAATGACAGCATACAAAACATTTGCTAGACCAGTATTTGAATACAGCTCATCAGTCTGGAATCCGCATCACATATTGGATATTAATACAGTCGAGAAAGTCCAGAAATATTTCACAAGAAGAGTTCTCCACTCCTCTACTCGTAGCAGAATATCTTATGCCACCAGACTTGAAATTTTAGACCTAGACAACCTAGAACTACGCCATCTTCGGTCTGATCTAAGTATAGTACATAAAATTATCTACTGCATGTCCTACCTGTCAATGAATACTTCAGCTTCAACCATAGCAATATAAGAGCACACAATAGATACAAACTCAAGGTAAACCGCACCAAACTTGATTATAGGAAATACGACTTTAGCACCAGAGTGGTCAGTGTCTGGAATACTGTACCTGACTCTTGGTTTCTTCCCCAAACCCCCAAAACTTTAACCTTAGACTGTCTACTGTTGACCTCACCTCTTTCCTAAGAGGTGTGTAGGGGGCATGCATGTGCACCAACATGCCTACCATCCCTGTCTATTGTTTATTTTTTATTCATATCCATTTCATGTATTCATAATCATGCTTATATACTTATACCTGTTATCTAATACTTGCTTGACAAATAAATAAATAAAAATAAATTGTTTGGACAGGGGAGATAGCAGGCTTAAGTTTGGTTAAGAGTTGAAAGGGAAATCACTAGGAAATTGCCAGTCTGCAGGCTAGATTAGAAAGCAGAAGAACGTCAAGCAAGAAAACTGTGGTAAAGCAATTTGGTATTGCTGCCAAGAAAAGAACATGGACATCTGTCCTTATAGTAATGGACAGGAGTTGAGCTCATCTCAAGAGTATGTTTATCATAATTTGGAAATTATAATATACATGAGTTATATGAAAGGGGAAAACATTTTGCTTTCTCACATGTGAAAAGCAAGGATGGCTATTATCCATAGTTTAGTAATGATGCTTTGAGACTCAAGAGAGGCATGATGAGCAGCTGAACTGCTGTGAATCAGGCAAGTGAAGTTTTCAGCCACCGTGAATCAGATTACTGCTGAGATTCATGCTGTCCTGCCAACTTCTTGTTGTTTTGCTATGATCCGTTGCATTTAATGAACTGTCAGTTGGCTACGATCCATTCCTTCTTTCACTCGTTCATTTTCTACTGTTATTCTATGGCATCCAATGTACCACATTTTTAATTAACAGGACCCAAACTGCACAAGGAGGAGCAACAAGATTAAAAACCCAAGGTCCATTTTCAATTATACATTTTTAACTTTCTCACAAAATAATTATACATGAGCAGGCCCAGGCCTCCAAATCACCACTGGTTCAACCTACCCATATTTAGATACATTTCCGTTTCTAAAGTTTAAGAATCCTTAAAAAAAAAAAAAAATCTTCAGATTTCAGTTAAAAAGTTAAATACCCCATTCATTTTTTTCTGTCCGAACCAATAAGATTTAAAAATGTTTGAAAAAGGATTTGTTGAGATGGTGCTCACTTCTTGTGGGTGTAAGATGTGAAAGGGTGTTTGGGGACATGAAATATGATAAAAAGCCAATAGTTTGCCTGGAAATACGCAGTAGGATACTAGTCCTGAATGTCCTATGGAAGACAAGTGCAATTGCTGCTTGTAATCAAATTGTGACGTGCAAATCAAATTAATAATCTTGTAATTCAAGTAATCTTCTCTGTATTTTAAAGCTAATAGGCTTGCACGTGTCTGATTCTGCCTTCTTCCAGCCTTCAGAGATTTCCTGGAGAATGTTGAGAGGTCTCCTGGCTCCATATGAAGGATAGGGTTGCAAGGTGAGCAGTAATAGATTTTTTTGAGTTAGTGCTTTTTCTTTTTCAAATGTCAGTTAATGCAAGACCAAGTTCTCTGTACTGTAATGGATTAATTGCTTGGAACGTCCTTGGCCCTGGAAAATGTTAACAAGGTTGCAACATCAATATAGGTAACTTGGGTGGAAACTGTGATCACTTTCCTATTGTCTGGTATACCACAATCTCAGAAATCCTCCAGGGCTGGATAGATCCTCCATAAGTGAGATAGGGGTGGACTGAAGCTATTCCTCCAGAGATAATGTGTTGATCTTGTTGTTGTCTGCAACAGGAACAAGTGATTTTAAGCAACGCAAATCTGGAAACTTGCTCATAAAGGCCCCCAGGAATAGCATGGTCCCTCCAATTCATGATCTAAGAGTATTGTGGGGTGATAGAGTGTATGCAAGGCCCACATTATAAGTGCTGGTGCCAACATAACTATTTCTTGTTTTCACCTGTTTAACCTGCCTGGATGTTTAGGTTGGCTATGTTCTTCTTCTTTTTTTAACAGCTGAAGAGTCACCAAAGGATTGGAGCAAAAGGAATTTTGCTTGCTATCTCCCTGGACATGAAGTCCTTTTGTGGGTCCTTGATTAGTTGTCATAATTGTTATGGATTAAGCCAACGCAGCGATACAACCGAAACAGCTTCGTCTTACAGCAGGCTTGTAATCCTGCAATTCTCATTGGCCCGTAGATAGCGAGTCGTGATTGGTCGGGTTTGGCCAGTCTGATTGGCTGTTAACGGGAAGCCCTGATTGGATGCTTGTGAAAGCAATAGACTCAGTTCATTGGTTGTTTTAACGGCAGCAAGCTCTATAAAAGAGCTTCTGTTGCCCAGATATTTTGCTCTGTTCTTTCTTGTTAATAAAGAGTTGAAGTCACCATCCGATGTCTCGTCTCCGTTCCTTGCGCCCATGCCCAGGACTTAACACTGGTGATGAAGGTGGGATAGGGAGACGATAGAGCTGACTAGAACACATCGGACAAGACAGAATACGTGGCGAAAGAGCGCACACAACAGACGGCAAAATGACCAGTGGCGCCATACCACCTGCTCCATTTGACCCAGCAACCAAAGACTGGGACTCGCTTCCAGATGTTCCTGGAGACCAACAATTTAAAAGATGCTATGCCTGGCAAGAAACGAGCGGTGTTCCTGACTCATTGTGGCCCCGCCGTTTTCAAAATGGCTAAAGCATTAGTAAAACTGGTGGAAGTGAAGACCATGGATTGGGACACCCTCGCTCCAATCTGGGCCCATTACGCACCCGCAATACCTACACTGATACGCAGGCACGAATTTTACCAGAGGGACCAACGGAAGGACGAGAGCATTGGTAATTTTGTAGCCGACCTCCGGAACCTAGGAAGCCTTTGTGGTTTTGCAAACTTAGAGGAAGCCCTAAGAGACCGTATAGTTCTAGGTTTAAATGCACCACACGTGCAGAGTAAGTTGATGGCGAAAGGCGACATCAGCCTAACAGATGTCATCACCGATGCTACTGCCGCAGAAGCAACCAGGAAGTCAGCTGCTCAAATGCGCTGAGCGAACGCACCGCTTCGCCAACTCGCCGACGAGATCCCACTCGCCACTGAGAAGCATGCTATCACTACCCACGACGAAGACCTCGAGTCATCCTCAGACAGTGATGAAGAGGAGGTCAACTGGCTCCGCTCGGAATGAGAGCAAAGGAACCAGAGACGTCCGCGCCAATGTGCGGGTTGCGGGGCAAACCACCCGCGATCGGACTGCAAATTCCTCAATGCACTCTGCCGTAACTGCAAAAAAAAGGCCACATCGCGAAGGTCTGCAGAAGCAGACGAGAGTCCAGTCCCAACCGAAGGGAGAACAACCTTCATCGGGAGATAGGCAAACCTCCTGAGAACCGGGACCGTCTGAACCACCAATGGAACAACCACTACTACTACAGAAACCAAGCACCTGCCTCTTCAATGAGATGAGAAGAGGCCCACCAAACCATTATCATCGGCCATGCTTCATCATTCGATGCAAGAAAGATCCGTGTAAAGGTTACTATTGAGAATCGACCGTGTGTGATGGAAGTCGATTCGGGATCGTCCCTATCGATGTTATCCTGGAAAACCCTCAAACAGCTGATCCCTGCCATTTCCCGCCAGGACCTCACCACGCAGCGAATCATCCTGAAAGACTACCAGGGAAACAGAATCCCAGTTGTCAGTTCCAGCCACGTTCAAGTATCCTTTAAGGACCGCACAGCAACGCTTCCCCTGACTGTCATCGATCGTGACCGACCCAGCTTGTTAGGGTTACAGTGGTTCGCCCCACTCGGAATTGAACTAGCCGGCATACACCATACCAGAAATGATGACTGGGAAGAGACTCTCATCCAGGAATTCCAGGATGTGTTCACAGGAACATTAGGCAAGTACATGAGGACCCCTATATCGTTTAATCTCAGCCCTGATGTAGCTCCCATTTGGCTTAAGCCCTGTCAAGTAACTTTTGCCTTAAAACCAAAGATCGACGAGCAGCTAGATAAACTGATAGCCCAGGGCGTATTGGAACCGATTGACCACGCCCGCTGGGAAACCCCAATAGTAACACCCATGAAGCCAGATGGTTCGTTAAGAATTTGCGGGGACTATCAGGCCACCCTAAATCATGCTCTTCAACAGAGCGCTTATCCAGTACCGGTGGTTCAACACCTTCTTCATTCCCTGGGTGGTGGAAAAATATTTGCGAAATTGGACTTAGCTCAGGCGTACCAGCAACTCCCTGTGGACGCAGCAACTGCAGAAGCCCAGACAATAGTTACACATAGAGGCGCTTTTAAGTGCAATAGACTCCAATTCGGAGTAAGCGTGGCGCCGGGCATTTTCCAAAGTTTAATAGAGAGACTATTACAAGGCATAAAAGGCATCGTGCCTTATTTTGACGATGTCCTAATAGCTGCCCCCACTAAAGAGTTATGAGTACAACGACTAAGAAAAGTCCTGCAGAAATTCAAAGACGCGGGTCTTAAGGTAAAACAAGACAAGTGTCAACTTTGTATGGAGAGAGTGGAGCACCTGGGATACCTTCTCGACAGACAGGGAATCCACCCCACCGAAAAAAAACTAACTGCAATCAAAAAAGCCCCGAGACCTAGGAATAAGACAGACCTTCAAGCCTTCCTGGGACTCATTAACTTTTATAACATTTTCTTGCCCCAGAAGGCAACCATAGCCGAGCCCCTACATAGACTTCTCGATAAAAAGGCTTCTTGGGTTTGGGGACGGCGTGAAGACAAAGCGTTCAAAGAGATAAAAGACCTTTTAACCTCCGATGCCGTATTAATGCAATACAATGAGACTCTCCCTTTGATGGTTACCTGTGATGCCTCACCATTTGGAGGAAGAGCCATCTTAAGCCATGTCCTATCAAATGGAAATGAGGCACCCATTGCGTTCTTTTCAAGAACTTTGTCTAAAACCGAAAGAAACTATAGTCAACTTGATAAAGAGGCCCTCGCTATTGTATCCGCAATCAAACGCTTCCATGAATATGTATATGGGAGACCCTTTACTATAATTACAGACCACAAGCCGCTACTTGGTATTTTGGCAGGAAACAAACCAACTCCCCATATCTTATCACCAAGAATGACACTTTGGTCAGAATTTTTAGCCGCCTACGATTACCGATTGCAACATCGCCCGGGGAAAACCATTCCCCACGCTGACGCTTTGAGCTGCTCTCCACTACCAGACATTATAGAGGACCCTGCTCCAACCATAATCGTATTACAAATCTAAACCCTCAAATCGCCGCCACTAACCACTCGAGACATAGCCTTAGAGACAAAAAAGGCCCCTGTTTTGGCACGAGTCCTCAGCTGGGTAGAACGCAATTGGCCGGTCAGTGCAACTGATGACACGTTCAAGCCATTTAGGAATCGTCAAACAGAACTATTCTCCCACAAAGGTTGCATAGTATGGGGAGACAGAGTCATAGTCCCAGAGAAATTGCAATATAGGGTATTGAAAATGCTGCACGAGGGACATCCAGGCATCGTGCGGATGAAGGCACTAGCCAGGAGTTACACATGGTGGCCTGGTTTATATAGACAGATAGAGACTTGGGTAGCAAAATGCAGTAAATTCCAGGAGACTCGCTCCGCTCCTCTAAAGACTTCCCCAACTCAGTGGGAAACGCCTCGAGGACCTTGGTCCCATATCCACATTGATTTTGCGGGACCCACAAGAGGACACACTTTCCTCTTAACAGTGGATGCCTATTCAAACTGGCTTGAAGTCCAAAAAATGAAAAGCACCACCACAGATGCAGTCACTAAAAACTGAATAAACTATTCACTACCCATGGACTTCCCAATGTCCTTGTCTCAGATAATGGCCCCCAATTCACTGCTCTGCCATTCGAACAATACCTGGCAGATCGGGGCATCCACCAGGAAACATCGCCAGCAAACCTGCGGCCAATAGTAGGGCTGAGTGAATGGTTCAATTTATAAAACAGACCCTGCACAAAATGGACCACAGCAACATTGACGATAAAATAAACCGAATGCTTCTTCTCCAACACATAACCCCAAACAGCACCATGAACAAAACCACAGCTGAACTCCTGATGGGCCAGAAACTTCGCTCGCATCTCGATCGCCTCCACCCAAATTACACACCAGAACAACCCCCGGGATCCAGCAGCAAGTGTCGGGCATTCCAGGAAGGGGACCTTGTGTTTGCAAAAAACTTCTCAGGCGACCCATTGTGGGTCCCCGCAACAATAACACAACTTACAGGACCCCAATCCTATCGCCTACAAATGGCAGACGGTAAGATGTGGAAACGCCACATAGACCAACTCCATTCCAGATTAGCACCGGAACCTCTAGCTGGGGGGGGAAGGAACATGGAGGAGGACGAAGAAGAAATCGAAACCCAACAGCCCAGGGGATACTCACCATCCAAGGGAGAACCAAGCCAAGGAGCGGCTTCACCACGTGACAGCACCGCGACGGAGGTAGATCCAGGGAACCCGGAAGACAGCGCTGACGAAAGCAACCCGGGACCACAATCTTCACCATCCAACCCAGCTGGCAGCCCACCGGAACCAGAGCCAGAACCAGAACCAGGACAGAACCCTGTGGAACCGCGCTGGTCGAGCAGACAGGTGAAGCGGCCTGCCTACTTGCGAGAATACGTCACCCCACCCCTCAGACGGAACCAAGGGGGGAGGGGTGTTATGGATTAAGCCAACGCAGCAATACAACCCTCAACAGCTTCGTCTTACAGCAGACTTGTAATCCTGCAATTCTCATTGGCCCCTAGATAGCGAGTCGTGATTGGTCGGGTTTGGCCAGTCTGATTGGCTGTTAACAGGAACCCCTGATTGGATGCTTGTGAAAGCAATAGACTCAGTTCATTGGTTGTTTTAACGGCAGCAAGCTCTATAAAAGAGCTTCTGTTGCCCAGATATTTTGCTCCGTTCTTTCTTGTTCATAAAGAGTTGAAGTCACAGTCCAATGTCTCGTCTCCGTTCCTTGCGCCCATGCCCAGGACTTAACAATAATCATGATCAAAATTAAGATTCACCCTAGGATATTTTCCTTGATTGTAGTCTTCAAAATTCCCATGATGGAATGGTTTCCTGGTAGTGCAGCTAACTGGGGGCTTTATTCTATCTCTATTATTTGTGTGCATATCTTTAATATTCCCAATTTTCTTTATTGTTGGTCCCAATATGTTTTCTCACCTTCTCTAGGGGAAGAGTTTCATCACATTTGATGGCTGTAGCCTTGATTTTGCTTACCAGGACAGAAAACATTGCTTAAGTCATTCAGAAACTACCAACACCTTTGGGATACATGGACAGGATCTCAGTTGCATAAGTCAGTTCCTGGAAGTGTTTGCTGATTTGGATTTTCTCTCCCCCTCCTAAACCCTTTTTTCCAAAGGGTTTGCACTCTTCGTTCCATGAATAAGAAGGGGAAAATATAAATATAATGACCATCCCAGGATACATTAACACATTTTGCAGAGCCTGAATGCTTGATTATTATCATTCAAATGTATTGAATGAATGGTTTCTGTGTTGATTGCTTCTGGCTTATATTCCAAAGTTTGCTTGGCTAGATCTGCAAATCCAAGCCCTATTCTTGATCTTAAGGAAAACCTGGAAGCCCTGACATATGTATATAAGTATCCCAGTATTTATGTTTCATTGGGTAAATTCAGATGTACCAATATCAACCTCGTATCTTCCTTCCTTTTTCATCAATTGTATCTTGAACACTTGTTTTCACTTTGACTTTTTGTACAGGAATGTCCCTGCCATTCTCCAGATCCAGAACTGCTATTTTCTGAAGTATTCCATACTTGTATTCTCTTAGTTATGTGTCTTTGTCAAACTTTCCACTAAGATGGTATCATTCAAATGGCAATCAATACCTCCATCCTTTGACTGATTATTTCCAATGTAATCCAGCATTATCATAAGAAGGTTATAGAATATCAGGATCAGTCATTGTTTGCTGTTGACCTTGGCAATGTTGTTGAGCCTAGCTGAACAACCTTCCTCTTTGGATGATAATGTCATCCTTTTTTCTTGGTTGGCGTGCAATGTCATAGGTTAATTGTTCTTCCTTTTAGGGTGATTTTTTTTACAACTTGGGCTTCCAGTGAACATTTGACAGAGATAAGTGATCACATTCCATGTCATTGCTACTGTTCGGTTCACTGGTTGAGTAGACTCCCAGTAAAAATCAGATCAAGAGATTCATGATTCTCTTCATCAAGAGCAACAAGTCTGTACATTCTTTAGTTCAGCAAACAAAGAAGGGACATAAATGCCAAAGCAATGCTAGCTGCATTCATCATAAAGAAGGTGGAGACCCAGTTCCCTTCAACCAATCATTTGTGGAAGATATTAACTTGCATAACCCTCCTCAAATGGCCACCAGCCAATCACAAAAGCAGCTTCTGCTGGTCTTTGCAAAAGTGACATGCAAAAGTTCTGGAGAACCGGTAGCGGAAATTTTGAGTAGTTCGGAGAACCGGCAAATACCACCTCTGACTGGAGATTTTACAGTATTCTTCCCCATGCCCACCAAGCCACACCCACAGAACTGGTAGTAAAAAAAATTTGAATCCCACCACAGCAGTCTCATTGTACTAAAAACCATTTCTTTCACCTTGTTTGTCCAACAGTTGGTGGCAGGAAAAGCAGGAAGAGAAGGAGGGAAGGGAGTCTTTTTAGGGCCATTCTCCTTGTAGCAAAAGGAGCAACTCCCTCTGCCCCAACAGGAAGTTGTTAAAGATCAGCTTTCTCTTGTAACTATTTTTCAATGGGAATGAAAGCCCCTAACCCATAGTCCATGGCGAGCTTATCACTGGGCTGCCAGAGGAAAAGCCTAGAGTTAGGGCCATCCTTTGGGTCTTGAGGGCAGCACAGCCCAAGCTCTATAGTAGGCAAAGCAACTCTAAGCTGCCCTGTGGAGGGAGAACTGAGAGAAAGTAAACCAGTCCCCCAGCCACTCAATTCCATCTTCTATTTAGTATCTGGAAAGATTACAAGATATAAGAGAAGCACATGTTTTCTTCTTTCCTTGTGTTTCTACTGCAAATTTGGGAAATAAATTATAGCTGCATGTTTTCTGAATGATTAAACTTGTGTTGTGTGGGGGAGAGGGGATTTCTATATATTTTTTTAAAGAAAACACATACTCACTAGCATGTTACCAATGAATGGGGAATGAAACAGCCGTATGTTTTTATGGTCTTCCAGCCTCTGGTCCTATTTAGAGGGTTCTTAGAGATATTCCATAGATGTAACTATATTAAATTTGTTGTTGTTAAATTGCCATTGTCTATAGAACTGAAGATGCCTTTTCACACCGTACCTATAAGAAAAGATAGAACGGCTTGATGATTGGCAAGATTGAGGAGGAATTCCTTGAGATTCATGAATCAAAATCTCTACCTAGGCAGTATCTGGCCTGCTTCTTAGAGTTAGTGACTTCGCAAGGTGAACTATATTTCTTAATCAGTCATTTGCATTTCATTAAAAAAAATGAATGCCATACCGTAATTGTTAGCTCAGCTCATTTGCACAATGTTACCCCAATTCTCACAAAAATTCTTCTGGAGGCAATGTAAATAATATCCTTTCCTGTCCTCTAACGTCCTTCCATTGTCTAGGCTGATTGTAAGTGGAAGTGAATCTCTGACTGCACTGCTATGTCCTCCCCAGGGATCTGACACTTTGAGACAAGGCTGTGATTAGGTTCACCAATGGGGTACTGATTGCAAGTGTCACTTTAACTTGAAATACAGACTTAATTGGATCCCAAAATTTCCTCCCACTCCCTACTTGATAAAGATGTTCTACAGGGCCAAAGGCTTTAATTTCACTACCTCCTTTCTTCCATCTTCTTTGAGGGGAAGTTCAAGAAGGGACAGGGACAGGATGAGTTAGCGATATTAGCGATATCTTTTAGGATGACAAACTATATCTGATTATCCCCAATTGTCTTCCGTTGGAGCACAGAACTATGTAACATTGTAGGAGTAACTGGCATCATCCTTACATTGCCAGTCAATGTTAGGCATTTCTCACAGAATCCATAAGCTTTTCAGATCACCTAATGGATTTTTCCCTTCCCAGTCCTCTACAACAGGCTCGGACATAGCAGCATGTCCATGATGGTTTTTGTTAAGTACTTGGACATGGGTCGGAGTAAATGGAGACAGCCTCTGAATAGTGACTTTCAGCTCTTTATTAGCATAGTGACTTCTCAAAACAACAACAGTGAACCCTGCCTTATATAGGCAATCTTTGTGAGAATTGTCCAATAGCGAGCTATGAACGCAAGTACTTTAAACCAATAATAATCCTCTGTTAAGGGCCAATCGGATTCCTAAGAACTAGCCAATCTGATCTGGCCGCCTAACAGCCAATCAGAAGTGCAGGGCCAGAACCCTGCACTTAACCTCAAGCTCATACTTTATTAACTGTGGTACATACATAACACCCCTTCCCCCTGGCTTCTTAATTATGGTGTAGTTATATAATCCTTTAAGTAGGATGGTTGTCTTTTAAGTCTTTCGGATTTTCGTTGGACTGGTTGATTGCAATCCTGTTGAGGTAGATTGTTTTTTGGCAGTGTTTCTGCTTCTTGCTCAGGTGCAATTTCTTGTGGTGCAAACAATTCTCCTTCCTGCTCCATTTCTTGAGTCTCACTTGATTCGTCACTCTCTTTGAGCAGGTTCCCTGGAACGTCATCTTCTTCTTCTGTACCTCCCCCCCCTCGGTTTGGTCATGGGGGAGTTGTTGACTGGCTGTTATGAGTCGTGACCGTAATTGGTCGATATGCCGTTTCCACAGTCTATTGTCACAGCATTTCACTACGTAGGATTTGGGGCCGGTCACTCGTACTACCGTTGCCTCTATCCATAACGGGTCGCCTGATAAGTTCCGTGCGTAAACGCAGTCTCCTACCTGGAACATGCGACAGCGGCCACTGGATCCTATTGGCTTTTCTGGTTCGTAAGCAGGGTGCAACCGGTCGAGGTGGGAACGGAGTCTTCGTCCCATCAGTAGTTCTGCGGGAGTTCTGCCGGTGACGCTATGTGTTGCAAAAAGAGAATTTGGTTGACTTTGTCATCAATATTGTCATAGTCCATTTTTTGCAAAGTCTTTTTAACAAATTGGACCATGCGTTCCGCTCGGCCATTGGTCACAGGGTGCACAGGCGAGGTGAGCGCATGGTGGATGCCGTGGTCAGCGAGGTACTGCTCGAACATCAATGCCGTGAACTGTGGCCCGTTATCGGACACCAGGACGTCAGGCAATCTGTGGGTTGCAAAGAGTCTATTTAGGATCTTAATCACTGCCTCAGAAGTTGTGGCCGTCATACGATGAACTTCTAACCAATTGGAATATGCGTCGACTGTCAGCAGGAAGGCATATCCTTTGGTTGGCCCCATGAAATCCAGGTGGATTCTGGACCAGGGTCTACATGGAGTTTCCCATTCAGTAGGCATGGCTTTTGGTGGGGCATTGCTGGCTTGTTGGCAACTGGTACACGCTTTGACCCACTGCTCGATTTGCCGGTCCATGCCCGGCCACCATGCGTAGCTTCGTGCGAGTGCTTTCATCCGCACGATGCCGGGGTGGCCCTCGTGCAGGGTTTGTAGTAGCGTCTTCCGAGTCGTTCTGGGGCAACGACTCTATCGCCCCAGATGACACAGCCTTTTTGTGAAAAAAGTTCAGTCTGTCTTGCTTTAAATGGCGCGAAGTCATCTGGGACTTGGTCCAATGGCCATCCACGTTCTACCCAGCCTAGGACTCGAGCTAGGGTGTGGTCTCGTTTGGTTTCTTTCGCGATGTCTCGGGTGGTCATAGGCGGCGAGTTGAGTGTTTCAATCTGCAACATGGTTGCCGTTGGTGCCGGATCGTCGATAGTGTCTGGAAGCGGTGCTCGGCTTAATGCGTCGGCGTGGGGAATGGCTTTCCCCGGGCGATATTGAAGGCGATAATTATAAGCAGCGAGGAATTCTGACCATCGGGTCATTCTAGGGGATAATATGTAGGGGGTTGGCTTGTCCCTGGCTATTATCCCTAGCAACGGTTTGTGGTCAGTTATAATGGTGAATGTCCTTCCATACACATATTCATGAAATTTCTTTACAGCTGCAACGATTGCGAGAGCTTATTTATCAATTTGTCCATAGTTCCGCTCTGCATGTGAAAGAGTCTTCGAAAAGTATGCAACAGGGGCTTCGTTCCCATTAGGCAGTACATGACTCAAAATGGCACCCACCCCGAAAGGCGATGCATCGCAGGTTATAACTAATGGTAAAGTCTCGTTATACTGCATAAGTACAGAGTCAGATGTGAGCAATTTTTTAACATTCCGGAACGCTTGTTCTTCCCGGTAACCCCATACCTACAATGCTTTTTTATCTAATAACCGGTGTAACGGTTCAGCAACAGTCGCCTTATGCGGTAAAAATACATTATAAAAATTAATGAGGCCTAAGAATGCCTGGAGATCGGTCTTGTTACGTGGCCTGGGGGCATTTTTTATCGCCTTTAATTTACTCTCCGTAGGGTGGATGCCCTGGCTATCAATCCTATACCCTAGAAACTCAACACTGTCAGTATATAAGTGACATTTGTTTTTTTTCACCTTAAGTCCTGCCTCTTGGAATTTTTTAAGAACACTTTTCAAACGATCCTGCAAGATTTTTTGGGTAGGGGCTGCAATTAATACGTCATCAAAATAAGGGACCACGCCCTTGATTCCCTGTAACAACCTTTCCATGAGGCTTTGGAATATCCCCGGGGCTACACTAACCCCAAATTGCAATCGAGTACATTTAAAAGCACCTCTGTGCGTTACAATTGTTGGGCCTGAGCCGTCTTTTCATCCACTGGTAGTTGTTGATAAGCTTGAGCTAAATCTAATTTAGCAAAAACCTTTCCGCCCCCCAAGGAGTGCAGGAAGTGCTGCACCACCGGAACTGGATACACATTCTGCTGTAGGGCATGGTTTAAAGTGGCCTGGTAGTCCCCACAAATTCGGATTGATCCATCTGGCTTAATGGGTGTTACAATAGGGGTTTTCCATGGAGAGTGATCGATGGACTTCAACACCCCTTGAGCAATTAACTTATCGAGTTGTTCGTCGATCTTAGCTTTAAGAGCGAATGGAACTCGACGGGGCTTCAAGCGAATTTGGGGCTACTTTTGGATCTAAACTAAATGAGATTGGGGTCCTCTTATACTCGCCTAAACGGTCCACGAAAACATCGCTGAACTCAGAAACAAGGTCTTCCTCCCACTCACAACCACCGACTCGGTTCACGCCAGCCACCTCAATGCCTAATGGCGTGAACCATTGGAGGCCTAATAGACTAGGCCTATCTCTGTCGATGATCGTTAGAGGTAAGTATGCTGTATGTTTTTTGAAGGAGACTCGGACTCGGCAGGACCCGACAATGGTGATTTGATTTCCTTGGTAGTCCTTGAGGATGAGGCGTTGAAATTGGAGGTCTTAGCGTTGGATTGTGGGGATAAGTTGCTTGAGTGTCTTCCAAGACACCATCGAGAGGGACGATCCCGAGTTGACCTCCATGTGGCAAGGCTGGTTCTCAATGGCTACCGTGACTCGAATTTTCTTAGTGTCCATGATTGAGGCGTGACCTATAGTGATAGTATGGTGAGCCACTTCTTTTTGCAAAGCGCGATTTCTGTTGGAGTGGTTTACTGGTTCTCGCCTTACAGGACGGTTTCCTGTCGATTGGCGATAGTTGGCCCCTTTTGAGGCCTGGCTGGTCCTGGTAAACTGCGGCAGACCCGGCGGATGTGGCCTCGTTTCCCGCACTCATGGCAGAGTGCGTCACGGAATTTGCATTCGGCCCTGGCATGGTTTGCTCCACAGCCAGCGCAAGGGCGTAAGGGCTTAGGGCAAGGATCCCGGTTGGACCGCATTCTATGGACCCCTTCTTCGTCGCTGTCTGACGATGAAGAGAGGTCCTCGTGGTGCGTTGTCACGAGCTGCCCTTCTGAGTTGGGTAAGATTTCGCCGGTCGGTTGTGTTGCCGAAGTGCAGCTTCGCCGTAATTGTGCAGCCGACTTTTTTGTCGCCTCCGCAGCCATGGCTTCGGCGATGGCGTCAGCAAGGCTGATGTCGCTTTTTGCCATCAGCTTGCTCTGCACACCTAGCGCATCTAATCCCAGAATTACTCGGTCTCTCAGTGCTTCTTCTAAATCGGCGAACCCGCAGAGGCCTCCTAAATTTCGGATGTCTGCCACGAAATCGGCCACGCTCTCTCCTTTTCGCTGGTTCCTTTGATAAAACTCGTGGTGTCTCACGAGTGTAGGCACAGTTGGCGCGTAATGATCTCTCAGGATGGCTTCGAGGTCATCCCAGCTCATGGCTTTCACTTCTCGAGGTTTGGCGAGTGCTTTTGCCATTTTAAAAACAGCCGGGACGCAGTGCGTCAGGAACAGTGCCCGCTTTTTTTCTGGTGTGGCATCCTTCAAATTATTCATCTCAAGAAACATTTGGAAGTGATCCATGTAGGATTCCCAATCCTCTTGGTTTGGATCGAACGGAGCGGGTGGTACGATGCTGCTGGACATGGTTCCGTTGTTGGCGTCATCTTCCACGTGCTCGGTCTTGCTTCCTGACTTCTTAGGTTCAGACGTCTCCAAATCCCATCCTCGTCGCCAGTGTTAAGTACTTGGACATGGGTCGGAGTAAATGGAGACAACCTCTGAATAGTGACTTTCAGCTCTTTATTAGCATAGTGACTTCTCAAAACAGCAACAGTGAACCCTGCCTTATATAGGCAACCTTTGTGAGAATTGTCCAATAGCGAGCTATGAACGCAAGTACTTTAAACCAATAATAATCCTCTGTTAAGGGCCAATCGGATTCCTAAGGACTAGCCAATCCGATCTGGCCGCCTAACAGCCAATCAGAAGTGCAGGGCCAGAACCCTGCACTTAACCTCAAGCTCATACTTTATTAACTATGGTACATACATTACAGTTTTCTTAGCTTCCCTTTATCCCTTTATCCTGCAGGTAGAGATTTAGAAATTTAACAAATTGTGCCATCTATCTCTGAGCCAGGAAGCCTGATAAATTTCTGAGCAACAGGCTGCTACTAAAAGACTTGAAGGTCCCATATCTGATCCCCGAGTTCCTCAGATTACCATCTGAAGCCCTAGGAAATACTGAGGAAAAGGGGGACTCACTGGAAAATTTCTTTCTAGCCAAGGTGTCACAGTGTCATGAATTAATGACATTTCCATTAAAAGCTTTGTTGTCACTTCTAGATTGTTGATGTGCCCTGTGACCCCAGGTAGTCAGACAGCTTAGTTGGTATATATTCAGTTCAGGTTATAGTACAGCAGAAGCCACAAACACTCCACCTGGAACTGCCTATGTTTGTTACATGCAAAGCTTGTGGGTGGCCCTTTTCTACATGAAAGAAACCCCTATTTCTGGGCTTCTGCTTCCACCATCATTTCACTATCTCTGAGTGCCAGCATTACACTGAGTAGGGAGATGATGCTATGGATCCATGTCAATCTACATCTGCTATCCACCTCCCAATAAAGGAAGGCTAATGGTTGAATATCATTTGTGTCTTAGCAGCTGGAAAGAGCACTGTGAGCTGCTTCACATCTATCTATCTATCTATCTATCTATCTATCTATCTATCTATCTATCTATCTATCTATCTATCTATTTGCAGGACTTATATGTCTGCCTATCTCATATGATGATTGTAGGTGGCTCACAACAATCCATTAAATAAAACAGTTTAAAAAAAAGTATCCTTTCCCCCAGCTGCCAAACCAAATTAGGGGTTTTTTGAAGATGAAAATGGAAGTGATTTAGAAGTCTCCAAAGTATGCTGTCCAAGAGCACTCTCACAAAATGATAAATAAGGACAGTCTATAATGTGGCTTAGCCACAAATAAACATAACAACACCTGCTAATTCCTCCTTGGGTGGATGGCAATAAACTTTATTTAACACATTGTGTAAATACCACAGACATTGTGTAAACCAAAATCTTTGTTTTATTCTTCCTGAACAAATCTTGAACAAAGGTTTTTGTTGTTTTCCTCTGACTTGCTTGTAGGAGAACTAGTTGAAATCTGTATTTACATGATATATTAAATGAAAAAAGGAGTTGTCTGTTGTTCTTTACCTACTTATAGAAGGTGCCAGTGGTTGCAATCCTACTCATTTGGAGCTAAGCTCCATTAGACAAGGCTAAAAGAACCTGAATCAGATTGCTTATGGAATTCTGAAGTGTTATGTTTGGAGCATGGGCGAGAAAGAATGGAGACAAACCTCTGGAACGGTGAACTTCAACTCTTTATTTACACAGTGACTTCTCCACTCAATGGCAGTTATAACCCTCCTTATATAGGCAACCCCAATAACTATTAACCAATAACAATCGAGGAGCGCTAGCTCCCTTAACCAATAGGAACTCTCTGTTAATGGCCAATCGGATTCCCCAGAACGGGCCAATCCGATCCTGCCATTAACAGCCAATCAGAAGTGCAGGGCCAGAACCCTGCACTTTACTCCAAGCTGAAGTTCTCTTTATTAAACCTTATGCATTCACAACACCCTTTCCCCCTGGCTTCTGTTTGCAGGGCGCAGTTACATAGTCCTTTAGGTAGGACGGTTGCTTTATTAGTCTTTTTGATTTTCGCTGTGTCATTTGGCTGCAATCACGCTGAGGTAGATCGTTGTTTGGTAACGGGGTTGCCTCTGGTTCAGAGTTCATTTCTTCGTCGTTGCCATTATTCTCGGTAATTCCCTGAGGTGCATCTGTTTCCCTCTCTAGTTCCACTTCCTGTGTCTCTATTACGCCGTCGTTCCCTTCGAATGGGTTTTCTTCTACTTGGGATTCATCTTCTTCCGTATCTCCCCCCCCCCCTCAGTTTGGTCATAAGGGAGTTCAGGAATACCCGACGGAAGTCGCGATCATAATTGATCGATATGGCGTTTCCATAGTCTATCGTCAAGGCATTGTACAAGGTAGGGTCTCAGGCCGGTTACACGAACTACTGTCGCCTCCACCCACAACGGATCGCCCGATAGGTTTTTAGCGTATACCAAATCGCCTACCTGGAAGGCACGACAGCGGCCACTGGATCCTAGTGGTTTTTCCGGTTCATAAGCCGGGTGCAACCGGTCGAGGTGGGAGCGGAGTTTTCGTCCCATTAGCAGTTTGGCTGGAGTTTAGTTGGTGATGCTATGAGGTGTGATGTGTTGTAGAAAAAGGATTCGATTGATCTTGTCGTCAATGTTATTGTAGTCTACCTTCTGCAAGGTTTTCTTAACAAATTGGACCATGCGCTCTGCTTTGCCATTGGTCGCAGGGTGCGCAGGCAAGGTGAGTGCATGTCGGATGCTGCGGTCAGCCAGGTACTGCTCGAACGACAGTGCTGTAAATTGGGGCCCGTTGTCGGATACCAGGACGTCTGGTAATCCGTGGGTTGCAAATAGTCTTTCCAAGTTTTTGATAATCACTTCAGTGGTTGTATTCGTCATGCGATGAATCTCGAGCCAATTCGAGGAGGTGTCGACGGTTAGCAGAAAGGTGTGGCCTTTGGTCGGCCCCACAAAGTCCAAGTGAATACGGGACCAGGGTCCCCATGGTGTCTCCCATTCGGTAGGGATGGCTTTAGGTGGGGCTTTGCTCACTTCCTGGCATTTATGACAAACTTTAACCCAGTTTTCAATTTGCTTGTCGATGCCTGGCCACCATGCGTAGCTTTGTGCGAGGGCTTTCATTCCGGGGTGGCCATCGTGCAAGGTTCTCAGCAGCGCTTTTTGGAGTCGTTCTTGGATAACGACTCTATCACCCCAGATGACACAGCCTTTTTGGGAGAACAACTCAGTTTGTCGAGTCTTGAATGGTGTGAAGTCATCTGATAATTGGTCAAATGGCCATCCACATTCTACCCAGCCCAGAACTCGCGCTAAGGTGGGGTCACGTTTGGTTTCTCTCGCGATATCTCAGGCAGTTAATGCCGGTGAGTTGAGTGTTTCAATTTGCAACGTGGTTACCGTTAGTGCAGGATCGTCGAGAGTCTCTGGAAGCGGTGCTCGGCTTAATGTGTCGGTGTGGGGAATGGCTTTCCCTGGGCGGTATTGCAGCCAATAATTATAAGCAGCCAAGAATTCTGACCAGCGAGTCATCCTGGGGGATAATATGAAGGGAGTCGGCTTATCTCCAGCTATTATCCCCAATAACGGTTTGTGGTCAGTCATGATAGTAAAAGCCCGGCCATACACGTACTCGTGGAATCTTTTAACGGCCGATACAATTGCAAGGGCTTCTTTATCGATTTGGCCATAATTTCGCTCAGTTTTTGAAAGTGTCTTTGAAAAATATGCGACAGGGGCTTCGTTACCATTAGGCAGTACATGGCTCAGAATGGTGCCCACTCCGAAAGGCGAAGCATCACATGTGATATTTAACAGCAAAGTCTCATTGTACTGCATTAGTACAGAGTCAGAAGTCAGTAGTTTTTTTACATTTCGGAACGCCTGTTCTTCTCTATGACCCCATACCCAGTTTGCTTTCTTGTCTAACAACCGGTGTAACGGTTCAGCGACCGTTGCTTTATGTGGTAGAAATACATTATAAAAGTTGATGAGGCCTAGGAACGCCTGGAGATCGGCCTTGTTCCGAGGCCTGGGAGCATTTTTTATTGCTTTTAGTTTCCTGTCGGTAGGGTGAATACCCTGACTATCAATTAGGTACCCTAAAAACTCAACATTATCTGTACACAATTTACACTTATTCTTTTTTACCTTAAGACCGGCGTCTTGAAATTTTTGTAGGACTAATTTTAAACGATCCCGTAAGATTTTTTTTGTAAGTGCAGCAATTAGTACATCGTCAAAATAGGGGACCATGCCTTTAATCCCTTATAGTAGCCTCTCCATCAGGCTCTGAAAAATCCCCGGGGCTACACTGACTCTGAATTGGAGCCGGGTACATTTGAAGGCGCCTCGGTGCGTCACAATCGTTTGTGCCTGTGCTGTCTTTTCATCAACAGGTAGTTGCTGATATGCCTGAGCTAAGTCTAATTTAGCGAAGACTTTTCCGCCCCCCAGGAGATGCTGTACCACTGGTACCGGATATGCATTCTGCTGTAGGGCGTGGTTCAGGGTGGCCCGGTAGTCCCCACAAATTCGGATCGATCCGTCTGGCTGAATGAGTGTTACAATTGGGGTTTCCCAGGGGGAGTGATCGGTAGGTTCTAGCACCCCCTGAGCTATTAGTTTGTCGAGTTGTTTGTCGATTTTTGGCTTTAAGGCAAACAGAACTCGATGGGGCTTAAGGCGGATGGGAGCTATCTTTGGATCAAGGCTGAATGCAATTGGGGTCCCCTTGTACTTGCCTAAGCTTTCTGCGAAGACATCCTTGAACTCATGGATGAGGTCCTCCTCCCAGTCACTTCCACTGATTCGGTTTATGCCTGCCACTTCAATGCCAAGTGGCGTGAACCATTGGAGACCTAGCAGGCTAGGCCAATCTTTGTCGATCACAGTTAGCGGTAAGTACGCTGTGTGCTTCTTGAAGGAGACCCGGATTCGGCAGGAACCAACGACGGGGATTCGATTCCCTTGATAGTCCTTAAGAATAAGTTTTTGGAAACGGAGGTCTTGGCGCTGAATCGTGCGGCTGAGTTGCTTGAGGGTCTTCTGGGACACCATCGAGAGAGATGATCCCAAGTCGACTTCCATGTGACAAGGCTGGTTCTCGATGGCTACTGTGATTCGGATTTTCTTGGCATCTAAGGCAGAGGCGTGACCGATAGTGATAGTATGATGAGCCTCTTCTCGCTGTAAAGCTCAGTTTCTGTAGGAGTGGCTTACTGGTTCTTGCCTTACAGGACGGTTTTCTGTCGATTGGCGATAGTTAGCCCCTTTTGAGGCTTGGCTGGGTCCTTGTAAACCCATCCGATGTGGCCTCTCTTCCCGCACTCATGGCAGAGCGCGTCGCGGAATTTGCATTCGGACCTGGCATGGTTGGCTCCACAGCCAGCGCAAGGGCGTAGGGGCTTCAGGTGGTGGTCCCGGTCGGACCGCAGTTGATGGACCTCTTCTTCGTCGCTGTCTGATGACAAAGAGAGGTCCTCGTGGTGCATCGTTGAAAGCTGCCCTTCTGACCTAGGTGAGATGTCGCTTGTCGGTTAGTGTACTGGAGCGCGGTTGCAGCGTAGTTGTGCAGCCAACTTCCTGGTTGCTTCTGCTGCAGTAGCATCGGCGATGGCATCGGCAAGGCTGATGTCACCCTTCGCCATCAGCTTGCTTTGCACACCTGGTGCACCTAAACCCAGAACTATTCGATCTCTCAGTGCCTCTTCCAAATTGGCGAATCCGCAGAGGCCTCCCAGATTTCGGAGGTCTGCTATGAAGTCAGCTACGCTTTCTCCCTTTCGTTGGTTTCTCTGATAGAACTCGTGCCGTCTCACGAGCGTAGGTACGGTCGGTGCGTAGTGATCCCGTAGTAGAGGTTCAAGGTCATCCCAATCCATCGCCTTCACTTCTCTAGGTTTTGCTAGTGCTTTAGCCATCTTAAATACGGTCGGACCGCAATGCGTTAGGAATACTGCCCGTTTCTTCCCGTCTGTGGCGTCCTTTAAGTTGTTAGTTTCTAAGAACATTTGGAAGTGATCCATGTAGGACTCCCAGTCTTCTTGCGCTGGATCGAAAGGAGCGGGTGGTACAACGACGCCGGACATGGTTCCATTGTGTAGCGTCGTCAGCCACGTGCTCAGTGTTTCTTCTTAGTTCTGTCGGTTCAGATGTCTCCACATCCCACCCTCGTCGCCAGTGTTATGTTTGGAGCATGGGCGAGAAAGAATGGAGACAAGCCTCTGGAACGGTGAACTTCAACTCTTTATTTACATAGTGACTTCTCCACTCAATGGCAGTTATAACCCTCCTTATATAGGCAACCCCAATAACTATTAACCAATAACAATCGAAGAGCGCTAGCTCCCTTAACCAATAGCAACTCTCTGTTAATGGCCAATCGGATTCCCCAGAACGAGCCAATCCGATCCTGCCATTAACAGCCAATCAGAAGTGTAGGGCCAGAACCCTGCACTTTACTCCAAGCTCAAGTTCTCTTTATTAAACCTTATGCATTCACAACATGAAGTATGTCCATATGTTTGCATTTTAACAGCCTACACTACAAGTTAGTGCAACCTATATGGTGGCCCAAAGCACCTGATCTTGCTATCTTTCAGACTGTCCTAGTTGCTCCCTCCCTCTATAGGAGTAAAATGCTCCCACTTTCACTTACTCCAAGCTGCCTGGTATTCCAGTTCCTCCCACTCATCTGGTCGCACCAAGTTGGGAGAGTGGTAAGGAAGTGCTCTTTGGGATCCTAGAAGTGGTGCAGACTGGGTTTACATATCCTTCAATGTTACAGTTTCCTTTCCCTAAGAAATTAAATTGGTACAGATTTCATCTCCCCAGCAAATCTGGGCTGAAGTGATTTAATTGAAGAACTTTGGTTGGAATATGCTCTTATTATGCAAAGTATTCAGCATAGATTTATGTGTGCTTGTGTGTAATAAAGAATGAAAAATCTGCTCACGGAAGTGGAATCCTTCCATGTCTATCAATTATTTTCTGCAGCATTCCACTTTCCTCCAGCTTTCTGTTTCTCTGAGGATGTTTATTTGGGGCCAAGATGTGTGTTTGTGCGAAGAGAGAGAAGGAGGGAGGGAGGGAGGGAAGGAAAAAGAGAGAGAGAGAGGGAGGGGGGAAAGAGAGAGGAGGGGAGGGGAGGAAAAGAAAGAGTGGGAGGGAAAGAGAGGGGGGGGAAAGAAAGAGGGAGGGAGGGAAAGAAAGAGGGAGGGAGGGAGGGAAAAAGGGAGGGCGGGAAAGAAAGAGGGAGGGAGGGAAAGAAAGGGAGGGAGGGAGGGAGGGAAAGAAAGGGAGGGAGGGAGGGAAAGAGAGGGAGGGAGGGGAAAAGAGGGAGGGAGGGAAAAAAGGGAGGGAGGGAAAAAAGGGAGGGAGGGAAAGAGAGAGGGAGGGAAAGAGAGGGAGGGAGGGAAAGAAAGAGGGAGGGAAAGAGAGGGAGGGAGGGAAAGAAAGAGGGAGGAAGGGGAAAAGAAGGGAGGGAAAGAGAGGGAGGGAAAGGGAGGGAAGGAGGGGAAAAGAGGGAGGGAGGGAAAGAAAGAGGGAGGGAGGGAAAGAAAGAGGGAGGGAAAGAGAGGAAGAGAGGGAGGAAAAG
The DNA here is from genome assembly GCA_033807585.1 of Hydrophis major. Classification (NCBI taxonomy): domain Eukaryota; kingdom Metazoa; phylum Chordata; class Lepidosauria; order Squamata; family Elapidae; genus Hydrophis; species Hydrophis major. The sequence continues at coordinate 291,092,782 of CM066328.1, read as the reverse complement.
ACAGGGAGGGAGGGAAAGAAAGAGGGAGGGAGGGAAAGAGGGAGGGAGGGAAAAAAGAGGGAGGGAAAGAGAGGGAGAGAGGGAGGGAAAGTGAGGGAGGGAGGGAAAGAAAGAGGGAGGGAGGGAAAGAGAGGGAGGGAGGGAAAGAGAGGGAGGGAGGGAAAGAAAGAGGGAGGGAGGGAAAGAGAGGGAGGGAGGGAGGGAAAGAAAGAGGGAGGGAAAGAGGGAGAGAGGGAGGGAAAGGGAGGGAGGGAAAGAAAGAGGGAGGGAGGGAAAGAAAGGGATGGAGGGAGGGAAAGAGAGAGGGAGGGAGGGAAAGAAAGAGGGAGGGAGGGAAAGAGAGGGAGGGAGGGAAAGAAAGAGGGAGGGAGGGAAAGAAAGAGGGAGGGAAAGAGAGGGAGGGAGGGAGGGAAAGAGAGGGAGGGAGGGAAAGAAAGAGGGAGGGAGGGAAAGAGAGGGAGGGAGGGAAAGAAAGAGGGAGGGAGGGAAAGAGAGAGAGAGAGATGGTATACTGTGATACATATGTTATAAAACAAAACAAACAAAACCCCAACTGGGTACTATTGCAGCACATATTTTATTTTATTTCCATACTATATTAATCTTTATAGATAAAAAGCATAGCTTTTTATTGCAACCAGAGCCAAACTTTTGAAAACATGGGTTAACGAATGTCTCTGGGATGCTTAGATGATAATGGCATAAAGATGGTCATTCATCATAGGAAAAAACAATTTTCCTAGATGATACTTTGCCTAACTGCATTGCCATAGAAATATAAACAAGGAATTATGTATTGTCCCAACATTATAATCTAATATTATCAAGATATAGAAGACCACAGATACCAAGACTCATTGGGAGAATTCACATCATGCGAAAGTGAATGCTAATAAAAAATAATTAATAGCACGTTTCCTGCAATAAAAGAGATTCCCAGGTACAATTGTCACAGTCAATCATGGTTCTTGCTTGCTTGCTCTCTTCTAAAGGTTACCGTGAGTTCACAGACATTAAGCTGACTATTAAATTCGGCTTCCTCACTCACCATTTTAATATCATTGTTCTCAACTCATCATCTATTTTCTAGATGAAGTGAAGATAGCAGGGCCAGCAAGGTGACACTGCAGAAGACCAGCCTGTGTCTAATAAGGATATTGTTCTGATAAAAGAAGGCAGACTCATCTTTCTTCACATCTATTTTGAGGACTGGAACTTGTCCTTTGGATGAGGTTCAATTCTTTTTTTTTTTTTTTTTTTTGAGTGATACGTTTTGAGTGAAAGGTCAGTGCTTTCCTGGATGAGAGCCCAGCCTATGAGTGCTGTTCCTGAATGAGTTGAAAGGTTATTCCATTATGATATTTTTTTAAAAAAACTACAGCTTGCTGCATTTTTAAGAACCTATTGGAGTACCACTGTAACATAGTATTTTAGGATATCCCAAAGCAGAGGTGGTATTCAGCAGCTTCTGACCAGTTTTGGAGAACTGGTAGCAGAAATTTTGAGTAGTCCGGAGAATTGGTGGTAACCTTCCCCCAGAGGGAAGGGGAGTGAGGAGGGAATAGAGATTTTACAGTATCCTTCCCCTGCCATGCCCACCAAGCCACGCCCACAGAAGCAGTAGTCAAATTTTTTGAATCCTACCACTGTCCCAAAAGTGCTTTTTTCAAGAGGTAACTGGACTTTCTGGTTTTTCTTTGAAGACATTTCACTTCTCATCCAAGAAGTTTCTTCAGTTCTGACTGGATGGTGGGGAATGGAAGGATTTATAGTCCTTGCAGATAGCTGGTCATTTGCATTTTTTTTTTGCACCACTCAGGTAACCCTGAGGACACAAACAAAACCTCCAAGTGGCCTCAACGACTCTGTAAAATAATGCAAATGACCAGCTGTCTGCAAGGACTATAAATCCTTCCATTATCTACCATCCAGTCCCAACTGAGAAGTTTCTTAGATGAGAAGTGAAGCATATTTAAAGAAAAACAAGAAAGTCCAGTTGCCTCTTGAAAAAAAACACTTTTGGGACAACCAGGACTTGGATGACTGAGAATCTCCATAGATATTTAGTACTTTAGGATGTTTGCTAAGCAATAGGGTTTTTGATTTATTTGCCTCCCCTAAAGTACACTACATTTTAATTGTCCCCTTCTATGAATTTTTTATACTGCCTGTATTTTTAGCTGCTTGTGTTGTATATTGAAGGAACTGTATATTAATATACTTGCCATTTTAATAGACTTATTAAAGCTTGCTGTACTTAGAGGTTTGCTTTTTTTTATTTACCTTGTTGGTTTTAATTATGAACTGTCTGGACAATGACTAAGAATAATAGGAGAGAATATGCAACTGTACTAATTGGCTGAGGAGGTTATGAGCTGGAATGGAGGTTTCTCTTGTAAGGGTAGTAGAGGAAAACATTTATGTACATTATCCTTGTTATGATATGTACAGAATAACCCTTGAGTAACAAGGATATGCACATGGAAACATTTATGAGAGTAGTTATGAATAATTATTCAGCCACACACAGCTGTACTGAATTAAGTTAAAGTTTACTTTAAGAAATAGCACAGTCCAATAAACAGTCCAGGTCATATATGTTTAACAGTCCAAAGAATATCCAATTACAAAATCTTCTTACTGGTTGTCTGTCATTGACAGTAAACAAAGATATCACAGTATAAGCACAGCAGAGAACCTTAGATAGCAACAGAATGTCAGAGAGACAGAATGTCAGAGAGAGCCAGCCATGATCTCTAGCTCCCTCTTATAGCAATTTGCAACACAACCAACCAACCAGAATATAGTACAAATCAACACAGTGACTTTGTCTTAAAGCTACAAACATACATTGTTGGTTTATATACTGCCAACCCAACTAATTGGTGGACAGATTCCTAAGAATCCTTTCTGGGGTATCTGCTCTTGACCTACAGCCAAATGGATGTGGATTCACATGCAAAATCAGTAACAGTTGGGAGATTGTGTGAAGGTTGTTGCCATCCAGGAAGAATCTTTCCATTTGAGTCAGATTTCATCAAGGTTCAGATTTTAGCATTTGTCTCTAAAGTCAAACTAAAGAGACAGATCAGACATTCTATCAGTCTATGATACATTCCACTGCTCATGACTCCCTTCCAGTGGTGGTATTCTACCAGTTTGGCCCAGTTCTGCCAAGCCAGTAGCATCGATGAGCTGCAGAGACTGAACCCGCTCTCTCCACCACTCTGCTGTTGGGCCCACATGCCCGCTGGGGCTCCCATACTCACCCCCCCTTTTTTTTGAACAAATTTTATTGATTTTTAAAGACATACAAAGCATAAAACATAAAAACATAAAATCTTTTTTCTGAAAGTTATTTGTAAATTCTAAGCAAATAAAACATTTTATACATCATTGACACATCTCCTTATGAACACATAGACATCCTTTCATATTCCTCATTATTTCTCCTTATACTTTCCTTCAATTATATTTCTTTACGATATTTATCTATTTTATATGTTTTTATTCACTATACTTATTTTTTCCTTTCTGGCTAGCTTTATTCTCTTCTATCTTTTATTCTCCATTATCCTTTTCTAACATTCCTCCAAGGTTTTATTAGCTCAATCAAGCATAAACACACAGAAACACAAACATAAAAACATAAAAAACCTCTTTTTTGAAAGTTGCTTAGTTCCGGGTTAAAACTCTTGATACAGACATAAATTCACATTCATATTCATTTTGTATATCATTCCATATCTTATTAGCATTTTCAATTTTCTATATAGCTTCTCCTCTCTTTTAAATTTTCTTAATTTTATTTTATTTATCTCATCTCAATTCAAGTCATAATAATAATTATTCTTTGTCTGTTCTATTTCCGGCTATCCATTTATCTTTCTTCTTTAAAGAAAAACTTCTCCTGTACACTAATTGGAGTATGACGCCTTTATCTCTTTCCCCTACATTTATAATACTTAATATAGAATACATAGCTTACATTGGGATTCTGTCTGGTACATTCTAAAATTATACAATATTATCAATACCAATACAAATCTATTCATTAATATTAATATTCATTTATATCTTAAACACTTAGCACATTACTTTTCAATTAAATCACATACTTTTATGGGAGCACCTACTTTCCATAGTTATTCCCCTCCCCATCACATATTATAAATCATTATTTCATTAAGATGTTCCCCCTTCTCCTACTTCAAATCTCTCATTTCACAAAAAATTTCACTAGGATAACATAGTCTAATCATTATAACAATCATTTATATCTTAAGCATTTTACCCATTTCAATTAAATATCATACCTTTGCGGGAACACTTATGGTTTCCAAAATTATCCCCCCCCCCCACATCACATATCTTAAATCATTGTTTCATTAAGGTATTCCCCTTTTCTTAACAGAAATTTCACTAAATTATACTAAATATTTTATCACATTTTAAATTACATATTGTTTCCAATTTTCTACAATTATTTCTAAATACAAATGTAAAAAAACAATCTTATGTACCTTTCTAGAATCCCTTTTTCAATAAAGTTTACCCATTATCTCTAAATGACTTTTGTTTCTTTGCATCTTGCTCCCCACCATTAAGGCTTCTCATCCCTTCCTTTCTCCCTTGCTTATTCTTCTCCTTGTCTTCTTTACCCCTTTGTCTCTCCACCTCCCTTTTATTCTGCTTTCCTCCTTTCTGTTGTTTTCTAACATAATATCCCCTTTTCACTTCATTCTTCTCCTTTTTGGCTGTTTTTCCAAGTCTCAAAATCTCCTTTCCCTTTTTCTCTTTCTCCTTTCCTTCCCCGACCAAAGTCACTTGTTCATCAAAGATGGCTTCTTCTTTGTCCCAGTCATCCTGTTGCACATTCAGTTTTACATAAGTACAAACCGCCATTTCTAAAAATTGAAAGAGAGTGCCAAGAACATCCTTCCCTTCTTGCTTTTCTTTTTCATATTTTTGGTATACAAGTTTCAATCCATCCACAAGTGATGCCATTGAATAGAGAAAAAGTTTTTCCAAACAACCACCCAAGTGCTTTCAATCAGAAATAATTCTCAGAGGTTCCAGAATCAGCAAACAATCCAGACAAGCTGTTTCCTCTATATACTTTCTCTTTCTTCACTTTCTCTTTCCGGGGCTAAAGTTTAGTCACAGAGTTCCATTTAAGATATATCTTTTAGAAGTCTTATTGATGTTTAATAACTCTTTAGAATTCTAGGCAATCTCCTTATTTTCAAATTTGCTCCAATTTTTTTTTTCCTCTCCCTTCCCATTCACAGCCAAAAAGATTTTTTTTTTCTTTAAATGTTCAGAAATCCTTATCCCTTCAACATTCAATTACCTCCAATGAAGGTTTTCGGATTTCTCTTATGATTCCATCCACTGCCATGCTAAGAAGGAGAGTGAAAAGAAAAAAAACTTTCCCTCTTAGGATATTCACTGCTTGTAACTCTCTCTGGAAACAATGTATCCTTAGCAGCCTTCAAGATTCCAGGGCACTCTCTCTTGCTTTGTCCCGGTCAAAAACAACTTTCACAGCTCTTCCCTCTTCCTCCTGCACAATCTTGTCCGGCTGCAGGTTTCTTCGTGGCGGCCATTGCTGACCGCCGCTCCTCTGCCTTGGGAAAAGGGGGTTTTGCCAGGTGGGGAGGGGGTCTACGACACCCCCAAACCCCTATCCGGATCCCCCCTGTCTTCAGCTGCCTCTACGGGGCAGCTATATCCCCCAAATCCGAATGTATCGGGGGAATGATAGCGAACGCAGCGAACGCAGCAGGGATCACGCAGTATGTCGAATCCCTGCCGCTGCCGAAGCCTTGCAAACCAGAAGCCCATATACTCACCTTTATCCTCTGCTTTTGAAGTGCAGCTGCATTGTGCAGCACAGCAAAGTGCCATGCAGCAGCTGCTGAGGCAACTGGGAGAGTGCAGGCTTGCAGGAGGTGAGTTGGAATGCTTCTTTGCCTGCACAAAGTGCGTGTTTGGTATATGTATGCATGCAAAGTGTGTGCATGCACACCAAGCATGCCCACCAAGCCACGCCCACCAAACCAGTGGTAAAACATTTTGAATCCCACCACTGCTTCCTCCGTACAAAGAGTCTCGGTGTGATATTGGAGAATATGTGGATCATCTTTTCGAAGGACTTCAACATTTGTTTAGAATTGCTTTCCATTCTTAAATAACCACTATGCAGAGTTTGCTATACCCTTATCTATCTATCTATCTATCTATCTATCTATCTATCTATCTATCTATCTATCTATCTATCTATTTATCTTTTACCTATTTATCATCTATCTATCTATATCATATCTATCTATCTATCATCTATCTATCTATCTATCTATCTTTCTATCATTTATCTATCTGTCATCTATCTATCTATATCATATCTATCTATCTATCTATCTATCTATCTATCTATCTATCTATCTTTCTATTATCTATCTATCTATCTATCTATCTATCTATCTATCTATCTATCTATCTATCATCTAATCCAGGAGTGTCAAATTTGTGGCCTGCAAGCCGGATGCGTCATGTGCTGGCCACACTCACCTCATTTTAGCAAAGGAGAAAATAGTTATGATACGTCTCATGATGCCAACGTGATGCCATGAGTTTAACACCATGATCTAATCTATTTATCATCTCTATCAATCTTTTATTCATCTTACCATAATTTCAGGATATTTTTCAGTGCATTCTTTTGACTATAATTTAGAATTTTTAAAAAAAAGTGGAGGTCAAGATGAAGACGATTCCCAACAATCCTATTGTCATGATGAGATATTTTTCTTTGTAGCCTTTTCATTCTGCAGCAAAGCAGACAAGTTATAATGCTTTACCCCAAAATTTTGCTTTAGGAAAGTCATCAAAGGAATTGAAGAATAGGCTGGATTCCTTCTGCTCATTACTCCCCCTTTTTATTGTTAGGCTTGTGTTTCCCTAGGTTTTTCATTCCATTTAAATTCTGTCTATGTCTGTCTTAGTTGAACGTGGATTTGGGAGATTGTACCTTTAGATGGACCAGAGAATGGGAGCTGAGATATCTAGTTTGAGGTTTATACCTTTTGCTTTTTATTATTGTTGGGAGCCGCCCAACAATAATAAAAAGTATTTTTTTACTGGTTACCTAAGTAAAAACTAACTAACTAACTGAATATTTCCCATCCAGAAAATAGGCAAATTGGCATGGTCCAGGTGCTATTTAATCCAGGTCTTACCTATCCCAACTACTGTGGCTAGTGACTGTAGATCAAAATATCAAATTCCTTGAGTTAATGGTTCAGTGTCATTAATAGTGCATAATTTCAGATATAGAACGGTATGGGGAGGGGAAAGACTTACAATATGTAAACTGTGGATAAATCTAAAGTCAAGCAGCACCCATGGTTATTAAATGTAGGCAAAATTTTATGCTGCACTTCTGTGGTGTAGAAAGTTTGTTGTGAAAAGGACAACTCTAGCCAAATCAGAAAGCTATTTGTGATCATTATTGAGGACATAATTGAAATAGCAATCTAATCTTATGGCCTCTAACATTTCCCTAAATGAGTCTCTGGTTCAGTGCAATTCCAATATATATTTTCTCAGAAATAAGACCCATTAAGTCAAATGATGCTTAGTCTATGAGTAGTCATTGAGATTGTAGCAGTTTATGTCACCATCTGAAACAAAAGATCTGCACGACCTTAACTGATTCCTTGCTTAGACTTTTGTTTTTCCCCACCAGAAAAATCATTCTCTTCGCTGTCAAGCCGAAGGTGTTAAACATTGTTATGTTGTTTGTTATTTTTATGTTAAAGTATGTCAGTTCGCAGATTGCACACTTATGTATGCAATTCAATTATTCGAAGGACAGCCAAACGTTCTTCAGAAGGCACATTCTGTTTAGAAAAAAGCAGTAAAATCACTTGGAGCATGCAACAGATGGTCAATGGATTTAGAAATCTTATGAACTGATATACAAAAGAAGCAATTTCTTCTTTTTTAAAAAAAAGTTATATTTCCTTTGCAGTCTGAATTTAAAGGAACTCACACCCAAGCAATGATGTTTCATTTGTAATAGGACCTGTTCAATCTCATAATGTTTGACGTGTCATTTATTTCTCCTTCTCCTTCTTTTTGACCCAGTGTAGTGTCGAAAAATTTCTAAACAGGCTCAACTCCCATGAAGGAAACTTAGAAAATGCTGGAAGATACCAGTAGTTCTCAGCTTACCACAGTTCACTTGGTGACCATTCAAAATTACAATGGCACTGAAAAAAGTGACTTAGGACTGTTTTTCATGGTAATGACTTACGACTGTTTTTCATGGTGACTTAGGACTGTTTTTCATGGCAGCATCTCTATAATCATGTTATCAAAATTCAGATGCTTGGCAACTGGTTCATATTTACAACCATTGCTGTTCTCCAAGGTCAGGTGATCACCATTTGCAAACTTCTGACAAGCAAAGTCAATGGAGAAGTCATATTCACTTAACAACTGGATTACTAACCTATCAACTGCAGTGATTCACTTAACAACTGTGGCAAGAAATGTCATAAAATGGGGCAAAACTCAGTTAACAAATGTCTCCCTTAAAAACAGAAATCTTAGGCTCAATTGTGGTCATCAGTCAAGGACTACCTATACCTGAAATGTATACTATTATGATGACTCCCCTGGATGCTTCCCCAGATCCCTCTCCAGATGTCAACTAGGAGGAAGATGAACTGGTTTCAAGCACATCTAGAGAGCAGTTGGTCAATACCTCCAATCAGCTGCCTGAGAAGGATTTGGCTGAAACACAGTGGCAGCAGGACAGCCCTGAGGCTTCAGGTGGAGAAAGCATGCAACTGCAGCCAGTCAGTGATGAGGAAGAGGAACTGCCTTCTGCACCTGATCCAGGGCAGAGAAAAGTCAGGAGCAGAGAAGGTCAGTGTCACTGTTCTGAACTTCCAACACCAAGAAACAACAAGCAAAACATTTAGTTACATGCATTTAATCCAAGAAGGCCTGGACACTCAGCACATAACAACCAAAACAAAGGCAGCACTAAATGTTGCTGCTTTCCTGCCAATTTAAACCCCTCCCCCAATTCACACCTGTCCTACCCATGTGGGACATCTTGAAAGGTCTAGACATCTGAAAGGTCTAGAAGCTTTTGTCACACCTATATTGTCCTTCTGCTGCTGACCTTCTTTCCAGCCATGCACTCCACCCTCAAGCTGATCATTGGAGCGCCAGCTCATCACAGTAGTTTTGGAACAGGTTTGTGGCCTTTGACCGCTGTTCCACTCCCCAGCTGATTGTTGGCCATTTTCCTTTGTCACTATCAGCCTCCTACACAATGAGTGTATTTTTTGGCATTGTCCCTGCAAGCTTCCCTCCCCCCAAATGGCAACCCCAAGGCAGCCTGCTGGAGGCTCACTGTTTCAAGGGTTGACAATCAGCCAAATTACTTGTGAGGAGAAAGTCTCACCCTTTTTGCTGGGCTGCATTGGAAGCTGGATATTTAGCACAGCAGACAGATGGAAGCAATGCTAAGAACAACATGTTCATTTGCTAGCTATGTGTTTCCTGGTCATTGTGATTCTTGCCTCTGTTTGGATTGACACCGTGCCTTGACATGAATCATGCCTTGTGAACTCTGGACTTTTTTTGCCTTGTGGACCCTCTTGTATTGTGGATTTAATTTTGCCTGGCGGGTTTATTTTGATTGGGAAACTTTCAAGTGCCTTGTGGACTCATTGGCCATTGCTTTGTGGATTAGAATAGAATAGAATTCTTTATTGGCCAAGTGTGGTTGGACACACAAGGAATTTGTTTTGGTGCAAATACTCTCAGTGTACATAAAAGAAAAGATACATTCGTCAAGAATCATAAGGTACAACAGTTAATGATAGTCATAGGGTACAATAAGTAATCAAATCATACTAGGAAACAGTCAATATAAATTGTAAGGACATAAGTGACAAAGTTACAGTCATACAGTCAGAAGTGGGAGGGGATGAGTGATAAGGAGTGATGAGAAGATTAACAGTAATAGTAATGCAGACTTTGTAACAGTTGAACAGGGTTGAGGGAATTATTTGTTTAGCAGAGTGATGGCTTTCGGGAATAAACTGTCCTTGTGTCTAGTTGTTCTGGTATGCAGTGCTCTATAACATTGTTTTGTGGGAAAGAGTTGAAACAGTTTATGTCTGGGATGTGAGGGGTCTGTAAACATTTTCACAGCCCTCTTTTTGACTCGTGCAGTATACAGGTCCTCAATTGAAGGCAGGTGGGTAATAATTGTTTTTTCTGCAGTCCTAATTATCCTCTGAAGTGTGTGTCTATCCTGTTGGGTTGCAGAACCAAACCAGACAGTTATAGAGATGCAGATGACAGACTCAATCATTCCTCTGAAGAACTGTATCAGTAGCTCCTTGAGCAGTTTGAACTTTCAGATTATCATTGACCAGCTTGTGGCTGGACTTAATTGAGACAGTTCTGGGTTTTTGGCAAAGGGAGTGCTGGAGGAATATTAATAAACCCACTAAACCACAGTTACATGTGTGTGTGTTTGTGAGCAGGATGGCAGAACTATAGACAAAACTGTACTTCCTTTATATTCTGGCATCGATAATGTGGCTGTTGTGATATTCAAGATCCCAGGAGGTAAAAGGCTCTACCCTGACTTCTGTGTCCACTATAGTTCTCAACTTGCAACAACTGAGCCCAACATTTATTCTTGCCCTATTTTATGACCTTCCTTACCACAGTTGTTAAGTGAATCACTTCAATTGTTAAATTAATAACACAGTTGTTAAGTGAATCTGGCTTCCCCACTGACTTTGCTTGTCAGAAAGTTACAAAAGATGATCCCAGTGCATTGCAACCATCATAAACATGATCCAGTAGTCAAGCATCTGAATGTTGTAACTTTGTTATAACTTTAAAATTTAAAAGGCACTAATGGACAGTTGTAAGTCAAGGATTAATTTTGGAAGTGGTATTTAGATCCTGCTCTGTTGTTAAAAGTATTAATGGGAGCACTAAATGAGCTTGCAATTTCAGGATTACATGCAGAAAGGATGAGAAGTAATGGTAGATTATTGGCTTTACTAGTTAATGAAACTGTGAAACTGTTCAGCATTGTAATCCTCAACTTATACGCTGGATTGTAGCCACCGAAATCTAAATGGTAAGCTTTAAATCTGTACATCGGTAACAAAGTATAATCCTCTGGCAAAAAGTAGAACTTTGGGGACTTCTATACCAGCAGACTTTCCACTTTCCAATCCATCAGGATCATCTTTATGAGTTTCAGATCGCTGTCCATATCAAAACAGACTAAGCAGTGTTATATCTGAATGCTGGTGAGTTTGCCCACAGAGAATATCATCAGTCAAAATGCTCAACATCTCCTTCCAGTACAGAGAGTAATTAGGACTGCAGAAAAAAACAATTACTACCAGCCTGCCTTCAGTTGAGGATCTGGCAAATCTTCCTCTATAAATTAGCTGAATTCTTTAACTAGTCAAAAAGAGGTCTGTGAAAATATTTACAGTCCCCTCACATCCTGGACATAAATTGTTTCAACTCCTACCCTCAAAACAAGACTATAGAACACTGCACACCAGAACAACTAGACACAAGGACAATTTTCCCCTTGAACACCATCACTCTAATATTTCCCTCAACAAATATTTCAAATATTTCAAATATTTCCCTCAACACTGTCAAACTATTTACTAAGTCTGCATTATTATTACTATTAATCCTCCCATCCTTCCTTTCACCCATCTCCTCCCACTTATGACTGTATGACTTTAACTTTGCTGATTGTATCCTTACAAATTTTATTGACTGTTTTGTCAGCTTTAAAATTCAGCTATGATATGATATGATTGCTCATTGTACCCTATGACTATTATTAAGTGTTGTACCTTATGATTCTTGACTCTTGACAAATGTATCTTTTCTTTTATGTACACTGAGAGCATTTGCACCAAGACAAATTCCTTGAGTGTCCAATCACACTTGGCCAATAAAGAATTCTATTCTATTCTATTCTATTCTAAAGAAGCAAACAAGAAAAGCACCCAAGCATACAAGAAAAGTGCCTTGCTTCCTAACCCACCTGCTGTTGTAATGTAACATTCATTCACTCCTACAAAAAAACTTTCATATTTTTCAGAATATATCATTTGTATGGATTTATCTGGAGACTTACTGGGGTGGACACATAATAAAATAAAGTGAGAAATTGCATTGAATGCCATCAAACCCCAAAGAGTTCAAGAAGCAAAATTTTTGTTGTCCAGTGTGGGCTTTCTGCATCAGCAGAAGATTGTTCTAATTATCTTTGAAACCTCTTGCAGCTGTATAGTTTTGTGAATTATGTGATGTCAGAAAAATGTTTATGGTTCTGATATAAAGCACTAGAGACAATGTGTGTTTTATGGAAATGTGGACATCGGTTTTTTGGTTGTTTTTTTTTTAAGAATTCAGCTAATTTATGGAGAAAGATTTGCTAATACAGGATAAAATGTTTTGCTGAGTTAGAAAATGCCATTGCGTTTTATATTAATGAGCTTATTCGTTTAGGGTGATGGTAATTAAAGGCTGAAGTATTAATGCGACAGTAAAAATGTAATGTTTGCAAGAAGCAAACATATATCTAAGGTGGTTGCTAAGTTTTTTTTTTAATTCAGCTTGCTGCCATCAATTGCAATTGGGCAGATGGTAAAAAAATTATGCTATTCAATCACAAAATTGGTTGTGTTCAACGTTGAAAAGGTGCCTATTATATTTCATGTTATAAAATATAGTCACAAATGCAATAAAGCAAATGTGAAGTGTCTTTTCTGGAAGCTGGACTGTAAGAAACACATCAGAGCACTCAGGTTAGCAGTAACTATGAGAGGGATCTTGGAGTCTTAGTGGACAACCAATTAAATATGAGCGAACAGTGTGCGGCGGCAGCCAAAAAAGCCAATGTAATCCTAAAATTGCATTAGCAGAGGGATATAATCAAGATCAAGTGAGGAACTAATACCACTCTATAAAGCCTTACTAAGACTACACCTAGAGTGCTGCATCCAGTTTTGGTCACCACAATATAAGAAAGATATTGAGACTCTACAAAGAATGCAGAGAAGAGCAACCAAGATGATTATGGAACTGGATGCTAAAACATACAATGAACAGTTGAAGGAACTGGGCATGGCTGATCTAATGGAGAGAAGAACCAGGGGAGACATGATAGCAGTGTTCCAATACTTGAGGGGCTGCCACAGAGAGGAAGGGGTCAAGCTATTTTCTAAAGCGCCTGTAGGTCAGACAAGGAATAATGGATGGGAACTGAACAAGGAAAGATTCAACTTGGAAATAAGGAGAAATTTTTAGACAGTGAGAGCAATTAACCAACAGAACAGCTTGCCTTCAGAAGTTGTGGGAGCTTTATCACTGCAAGTTTTCAAGGAGAGACTGGATTGCCATCTGTCAGAAATGGTGCAGGGTCTGCTTGGGTGGGGAGTTGGACTAGATGACCTACAAAGCCCCTTCCTACTCTGTTAATCTGTAAGTGAGTTACTCTCAAGCTGTAGACAGAATCACTCTATCAATATTTTCTTTTATGTATACTGAGAGTATTTGCACTAAGACAAATTCCTTGTGTGTCCAATCACTAATTGGCCAATAAAGAATTCTATTCTATTCTATTCTATTCTATTCTATTCTATTCTATTCTATTCTATTCTATTCTATTCTATTCTAATGTTGTCTGAACAGTTTCTGGTTGAGCATTCTGGGGAGCCTCCCTTGGGAGTGACTGGGACTGTTTCTGTGGAATAGCACCCTGCTAGGTTTAGGAAAAGAAGAGGAGTAATCACAGACCACTGAAGAGTAATTCATTACCTTGTTGGGATCCCAACTAACAAAATACGAGCTGAGAGAACTTGGTTTAGATTCCTTGGGGTGCTTACTAAGCAGAGATGATGGTATTCAGCAGGTTCTGACCGGTTCTGGAGAACCGGTAGCGGAAATTTTGAGTAGTTGGGAGAACTGGCAAATACCACCTCTGACTGGAGATTTTACGGTATCCTTCCCCTTCCACGCAAACCAAACCATGCCCACAGAACCGATAGTAAAAAAATTTTGAATCCTACCACTGTTGCTAAATACCAGATATCAGTTGTTTTGAGCAAAATAGTTCCTGATTTGCTTAAGTAAGAAGTTTAGCAAAAAATACTTTTAACAAATCTTCCATCAATCACTTCCAGAGCCCTTTCTTTTTACGTCCCTTTCAATGCAACCTCTTTCTCTTGTTTTCTTCCTCTGTCTTTCTATAAGGAGGAAATGAGATTTAGTCTTAGGTGGTATCCAATATCCCCCCTTTTTTTCCAGGCCTTCCAAGCAGAGGTGGATATTCAGAAGTTTCTGACTAGTTCTGGAGAACTGGTAGCGGAAATTTTGAGTAGTTTGGAGAACTGGCAAATACCACCTCTGACTAGAGATTTTATGGTATCCTTCCCCTGCCACACACACCAAGCCACGCCCACAGAACCAGTTGTAAAAAAGTTTGAATCCCACCACTGCTTCCAATGCTTCTTCCTATGTGTACTATTTTAGCACAAGACTGAGGCACACCAGTCTCCATTGGAAGCAGCTAAACAACAGCATTTGAAAGATGCTCAAATACCCTGAGCTTTGAAAATCCCAGGTAAGGTCTACTTCAAGGGTGAACTGGCTATGCTGGCTGGAGAATTCGGGGAGTTGAAGTTGCCAAGTTTGGAGACTTCTGGTCCAGTTGAAGGTGACTGCAATAACCACCATACAGAATTTCTGTAATGTTAACAATGTTAATAAGGTGGATAATAATGACACCAATGTATAACACTAGATTCATCATTCCACTAGTAGCAGTGACGTCTACTTAATTCATGGTAGATTTTGCATTTCCTGCTTCAAGATTCACTGTACATCATAATGTAAACTATGCAGATTGGGATCTGGGAGGTTGTAGATATAGCTACTTGGAAGTCTTTCTTATAAAATTCTTATTATATATATGTTAAAATGCATATAGGTTTAACTTCCTATAAGTCAAATTATGTACCATATGCAATACGGGTAATCCTCGACTTACAACCATTTGTTTAATGACTGTTCGAAGTTACAACGGCACTAAAAATGTGATTTATGACCATATGGTCACACTTATGACCATTGCAGTACCCCCATGGCCATGTAATCAAAAAGATGCTTGGCAATTAGATCATATTGATCACAGTTGTAGTGTCCCGGTGATCACCTTTTGAAACCTTCTGACAGGAAAGTCAACGGGGAAGCCAGATTCACGTAACAACCATGTTATTAATTTAACAACTGCAGTGATGCATTTAACAAAAGTGGCAAGAAAGATTGAAAAAGATGCAAAACTCATTTAAAACTGTCTCACTTAGCATTAGAAATTTTGGTCAAGGACTACCTGTAATATTTCTTTAAGCAGCAATAATATTTTCTTATAAATCAACCGACCTCCCTTTTAGCATTTTCCTTTTCACAGCAAACTAGAAGTCAATCAGAGAGAGAGAGAGAGACAGAGAAGGAGGGAGAGATTCCATTTTGAGAAAATATGTGGCCTTGGAAATTGTTTTTATTTATTTTATTTATTTATTTGATTTGTCAATCACTTACAAGATACAGGTATAAGAATAAACATAGTTTTGAATACATGAGATGGATACTTATAAGAAAAATAAAAAGAAACAATAGGACAGGGACGGTAGGCACAATTGGTGCGCTTATGCATGCCCCTTACAGGCCCCTTAGGAAAGGGGTGAGGTCAATAGTAGACAGTCTAAGGTTAAAGTTTTTGGGATTTGGGGGAAGAAACCACAGAGTCAGGTAGAGTATTCCAGACATTGACCACTCTGTTGCTGAACTCATATTTTCTGCAATCAAGTTTGGTGCAATTAACCTTGAGTTTGTATCTATTGTGTGCTCTTGTATTGTTATGATTGAAGCTGAAGTATTCATTTGCAGGTAGGGCATTGCAATGTATGATTTTATACACAAAATTTAGATTGGACCGAAGGTGGCGTAGTTCTAGGTTTTCTAGGTCTAGAGTTTCAAGTCTGATGGCATAAGGTATTCTGCAATGAATAGACGAGCGGAGAACTCTTCTTGTGAAATATTTCTGGACTTTCTCAATTATGTTAATATCAGATACATGATATGGGTTCCAGACTGATGAGCTGTATTCAAGTATAGGTCTAGCAAATGTTTTGTATGCTTTAGTTAGTAGTGTAATATTACCAGAGAAAAAGCTACATAAGATTAGATTAACAACTCTTAATGCCTTTTTGGCTATGTAGTTACAGTGGGCTCTAGCACTTAGATCATAAGAGATGAGTACTCCAAGGTCCTTGATAGAGTTTGGATCCTCAACAAGGTCTTGACTATTTAGCTTGTATTTTATTTTATGATATTTTTTTTTTGCCAATATGTAAGAGATCATTTATTTGTTGAGATTTGAAGTTGCCATTTGATTGGCCATTCTCATACATAGTCAAGATCTTTTTGAGGGTCATAGTATTGTCTGTGGTATTGAACAGCTTTACATCATCAGCAAAGAGAATGCAGTTGCTCTTGATATGATCACAGAGGTCATTTATGTAGAGTATGAAGAGATTAGGTTCTAAAATATTGCTTGGGAGACACCACTGTTGACAGGTACAGAATTTGATAGGACACTCCCAATTTTGACCATTTGTTGTCTGTTTGACAGGAATGCTTCTATCCAGTTATGTAGGTATCCAGAGATACCATAAAATTTTAGTTTAGTAGTAGTTTGTCGTGTACCACTGAATCAAAGGCTTTATAGAAGTCTATGTAGATTGTATCTATTGTTTTGCCCTGATCGAGTTGTGTAGTCCATATGTTTTTGGGGTGTAAGAGTTGCAGATTACAAGATAGCTAAAATGTTTATTAGAGAGTAAGTTATTTGTCTCTAAGTGGAGGATAATGGATTGGTTAATAATTGATTCCATGACTTTACAGGTGACACAGCATAAAGAGAGTGGTCTGTAATTTTCAACTAGGCTGAGGTCTCCCTTTTTGAAGATGGGGATGACCATGGCTTGTGACCATAGTTTTGGCAAGGAGCTGGTCCTGAAAGATTTTTCAAATATCATGCTTAGAGATTCGGCTGTGGCAGTGGATAGCCTTTTTAAGAAGTAGGCACATATTCCATCTGGTCCAATAGATAGGGATGGTTTTAGATTGTGCAGTGCTTTTTCAATATTGTCTTCTGTAAAATCGATATGTATTAGATCATTGTAGTTTTCTGTGGTTTGATTAGGAAGTACTGGGCTTGATCCACTGCTGTTTACAAATACTGAGCCAAAGAATGTGTTAAAGAAGTTTGCTTTGATGGTGTCATCATTGCAGTCTTTGCCATTAGGTCCTTTCAGGGGTGGGATGGACCTTGAGTCTTTTAGTTTGTTGTTTACAAAATTGTAGAAAGCTCGGGTAGAATTGGTGCGTAGAAGGTTTTCCTCTTGTTTAATGTGATAATTAGTGCATTCAGTTTTTGTCTGGTGGCATAAATTTTTGTATCGGCTTTTGAAGTTGGCAACATGATCAGATTTATTTTTTTGCCAAAGTGATCTCTTTTTGGATTGATAATAAGCTTCCTTATTGTTATGGGTAATCTGTTTTTCCTGGTTTTAGGAGTTGTTATTGGTACATATAGTTTGATGACTCTTTCGACTTCAAGTAAAAATATGTTGTAATGGTCTTCAACAGTATTACATCCAGTGAATAGAAATTGCCAATCAAGGGAAGAGAAATCTTAGATTATAAAATCATAATTGCCTTTTTTGAAATTATAATCAGGGATTTTGTTGTTGTGATGATTTTTGTGTGGACGTATGTTGAGACAAAAGTCAATCATGTTGTGGTCACTGTTGGAAAGGGGTTCTTTAATTTGTATTCCATAAATTGAATTCAAACTATTGCAGAAGATGAGATTGAGGCAGTTGTTAAGCCTAGTATTGTTGGATACTAGTTGTTCCAGTCCCAGATTTGTTACAGCATTGTAGAAGGTTTGATTGCAGTAAAGAACAGAGGGAGAAAATATGCTTCTATGTATGACTTGTAACTTGGCTTAGGCCTGGAAAAGGAACAATATACAAATGCCTTAAAGTTTTATAGCCAGCCCAAGCAAGAAAACAGATATTTGTCCATGTCCTTTAGGATGTATTTTTTTATCCTCCTTTAGTGGACAGGCTGGTTCATATTGCCAAGACTGGTTGCTGAGAAGGTTTTACCAGTTCTTCCTGCCCCCCCTTCAGAACTCTATTATGGGATTTTAGAGATGTGTGAACCATAATACTAGTATGACTTCATGTTATACAGCTCCTGGGTTCTGTGTTAAAGAAGGAAACACGAAATTCATTTTCCAGTTTCCCTACAGACATTTAGCTTTCTAGACACCTGATTCCCTTCTTCTCATTTCCAACTCATTGAGGGGAACAGAATGTCAACACTGATATGTGATTAAACCAGAAATGGTTTTCAAATTACTTTAGGTATCTCTCTGTTGTAAATCTGCCTTGGTTTCCTTGGCTTTGCTGACTAGGACTGGGTGGCATCAATTCAGTTTTGCATAAACCTAATATTGCAGAGGGAACATTTCTGGGGAAAATAGGAAAAAAAACAACAACCCTCATACAAGTTAATGTGGAAAAGAAAAGCTATGAATCCTGATAAGCCCCAAGGCTTATCTTCTCAGCAACCATAAGATCTTGGAGTGATTGCTGTTTCTTTAGTCACCATCTGTTTACATCCCCATCCTCTTGCAATCTGCTGATATAAATACATTCCTCTTTTTTTAATGCTAGCAAACAGGCTGAAGCACGCCCAAGGGCAGTAGAACCAGTGGTGGTATGCTACCGGTTTGGACTGGTTTGGCCAAACCAGTAGTTTTAAAAAAAGCATCAACTGAGAGGAGGAAAAAAAAAATTCTCAGCTGAGAGGAAAAAAAAAAAGTGAAGGATCAGCTTTCCCACTTGCCCTTGCTTTTTTCTCTTCTTTATCCCCTCAGCTGATCGGTGCTGCGGGTCTCAGCTGGTATGGGGAAAGCTGTGCGCTGGCGTTAGGCAAAGCACGCCTACCAAGCCACCCCCACCAAGCCACGCCCACTGAACCGGTGGTAAAACAATCTGAATCCCATCACTGAGTAGAACTATAGTTGCCCTTCCTTCCTTCATATCCTGGCTAAACAAGTTCTCCTTTCTCCTTGCAAGAAGTCAATGGGGAGGGGAAAAAATGAAAACTAATAAGGTTAGTGTTTTACATATCACAGCAGATCTCTTACAAAGACTGTTAAGACATGTCTATTCTGGTTGCGTTTGAATATTGTTATAAGATTTGAGAGGTGATAAAGTTTGTAGATAATCCCAAATGGCGGAATAGATAGAGACAAAGCTAGATGAGACACATGGGTATAAATGGGTTTTTAGATATAGGCAGACACCATTGGTGCTAATGGACTGGCTAAAACCATGTCTGATGAGATAAACAATTCTCGTGCATCTTCTCTGGTTGGTCTGTGCAAGTATAGTGGAGAACTGACATGTATAGACATCGGTTTCCATCAGGAAAATAATACATGTCTGTCATAGGTAAAGGTAAAGGTTCCCCTCGCACATACATGCTAATCATTTCTGGCTCTAGGGGTGTGTGTGCTCATCTCCGATACATAGCCAAAGAGCCAGCACTGTCCAAAGACATCTTCATGGTCCTGTAGCCAGCATGACTAAACACTGAAGGTGCACTGTTACCTTCCCACCAAAGTGGTCCCTATTTTTCTACTTGCATTTTTACATGCTTTCAAACTGCTAAGTTGACAGAAGCTGGGACAAATAATGGGAGCTCACTCCATTACATGGTGCTGGGGATTCGAACTGGAGAACTGCTGCCCTTTCTGATCGAGAAGCTCAGCGTCTTAGCCACTGAGCCACTGCGTCCCCTTATTTCTATCATAGGTGATGACATTTTAGCCACACTTGTCAAGTGAATCATTGCAGTTGTTAAATTAGTAAAACCACTGTTAAGGGAACCTGGCTTTCCCATTGACTTTGCTGGTCAGAAGGTCACAAAAGGGATCACATAACCCTGGTACATGGCAACTTAACGTCCTAAATATGAACCAGCTGTCAAATGTCTGAATGTCAATCACATGACCACGGGGATGCTCCAAAGGTTATAAGCGTGGAAAATGGTCATAAGTCACCTTTTTCAGTACTGTTGTAACTTTGAAAGGTCACTAAACAAACTCTTGTAAGTCGAGAACTACCTGTTCTTAATGTAGTTCAATGGTACTTGTCTTTCTCGGCTGAGAGATTTGCACACACACACACACACACACAATAAAAAGAAAAAAAGAAATTTGATATTTCTTAATATTGCGTCTAAAAATGGTGTACATATAGGATGTTTCCATCTTTACAAATATTCCTGTGAGAGCATAGGACAGTGATGGCAAAACTTTTTGTTGTGATGTACTGAAAGCACGCACACATGCCAGCACCCACAATTTAATGTGCCCCCCCCCCGAGGGAAGCCTCTGGCATCACTGGTATTTCTGGAAGGCCCATTTTTCGGCCTCCCAAGGCTACAGAGGCTTCCCTTGAGCCTACGGGAGGGCGAAAACGGCCTCAAACAGGCCAAAAATCAACTGGGAGGTGCGCAGATGAGCAGTGCAGGTAAGTTTGGCAGGGGTTCACATGCCTGCAAATATGGCTCTGCGTGTCAACTGTGCCATAGGTTCACCATCACGAGCATAGAACAAGGCTCTTCAAACTTGGCAAATTTAAGACTTATGGACTTCAACTCCCAGAGTTCCTGAGCTAACATGACTGGAGGAGGAATTCTGGGAGTTGAAGTCCACAAATTTTAAAGTTGCCAAGTTTGAAGACCCTTGGATAGGATTTGACAAATGACACTGTGCAATAGCAATTCTTTTGGGAGGGGAGGGACTTTCCCCCCATTTGTTAAGAAAACACATCAAAGTATGCAAATCACTTTCAAATTCACCACATTAACAAAGATTATTTCATTCTGGACAAGGTGAAGTCATCTCTGCTTCCCTCTTCCTTCCTTCCTGTTCAGAAGCTTGAGATTAAAAATAAAGAAAGAAAATTGAGCTGTTTTAATATCCTGAATAGGATGGCCTACATTTTTTCTAACTTTCTATAAGTTTGCAAACTATCATGCTCTCTTTCATATATGCGCAGCTGGCTATTTTGAACTGTTTCAGTCAGTATTTACTTTGTGCCATAAGGAAAAGGTAAAGGAAAAAGGGTTTTTTTCTCCCTTATTTTTATTTTTTCTGGTTTCCATGACAACACTTTGATTGTGACAAGATAGACGTTTGCTGAATCTGTGAATAAAAATATACAAGCTGGCCTCCTTTGTCTCTATTTTAGCTGGTAGAAAGTTTTATCTCCTTCCAGAATCACTTTCTGAGGAATGAACCATGCTGCAGAAATATCGTATAGCTCGTTCGCCATTATATCTTGAAAACATTTCTCCAAATTCTGCCAAATTCGTCATCAGAGAACATCCATCATACCCAGAACAAAACAAAGCTTCGATAGTGTAACTCTGCCCAATCTATTTTAGGTTTACTTGCCACCGTTACTCTTTACTAAAACTAACAACACAACATTTTCTAAGTCTCTCTTAATTTTTTAGCCATATACTCCCTTTCCAGTTCCCAGTTCCCATTTCCCTCACTCACTCTTCAGTTCTCTTTCCCTGAATCTTCTGGTTATTTTAGATGGGAAAACATGCAAAGTCTCACTGATGCAAATCTTATACCTCTGATCCAACTCCTATACCTCTTTTCCTCTAGTAGGAGAAAAGTTCTCCTATGAGAAACTAAACTAACAAGGTAAGATAGGATCTCTCCTAGTTTTTAAAACCATTTCAGCTGGGATAGGAAGTCTGCCATTCTCTGTGAGATAAAGCCCAACAAAAGGATCCTATCTCATGGGGACGGTTCAGACTGTTTACCCTGAAGCAGTAAATAAAACAGTCTGTAAAGTATTCACATAATTGTTTGGTCTTTTGGAATTGAACTTTGTACACTGTACTCTAAGGAACAAAATTTAGTATTGTGTTTAAGCAGCTGCAGTAAGCAAAAAAAAATAATTCCTATTTGTACAAGGAAGACTCTTAGTAGTGGTTCATGAGTGATAAGTAATGAGGATAAACTCCATTCTCTGCAAATAGTAGTTGAAGCACTTGACTCCCCAAAGCACACTCAGTATTTCCACATCTGTTTGTGCATGCAACAGAATCGGTATACGGAAGCACTGACATGGTTTTTCCCTTCACTGTTGATGTGAGCCATATCCAAGGTTTTAATTTCATTCCTTATGCTATAGATTTTCAGGTTAGCTTTCCCTGTTTTATTTTTTCATTACCAAATTTTTCATTGTATAATGAGCAAGTTTAGTTTTTTTATCTTTTGCAATCCCTGAATAATAGTTTCTTTACATTACATTTAATTTAAACATCCCTCCTTTAAATTTGCATTCAAAATTTCATTTCATTCATATGAATCTCTGCCACATGAGTAGCACAGTTCATTTTCACTCATTTTTGCTACGTATTCAAGGGTGGGATTCTACCAGTTCGCACCTATTTGCTAGAACTGGTTATTAACATTCTAAGCAATTTGGAGAACCGATTGTTAGAAGAAATTACTGGCCTAATCCTGTAAGGAAGGCAGGAGGGAAACATTCTGGTGTTGCTTACAGAAACTGCCTCTCCGTTAACCCTTATTACATTCTTGAAAGGACTAGACTTCCTGTATCAGGAACTTCTCTGGAGTTTTTTTACCCTCATTTGCTGGTACTTTGCTTGTGTGGAGTGACCATTCAAAGTTACACTGGCACTGAAAAAAGTGACATGACCATTTTTCACACTTATGACTTGCAGCATCCCCACAGTCATGAAAGGCCAGGTGAGGAGATGTGTGCCTCGATGTGAGTGATATTGAGTTGGCGACACCCAGTCAATAACATGACCACCAAGCCACGCCCACCACCTAAGCCATGCCCACAGAACCAGTTGTTAAAAATTTGAATCCCACCCCTGTACGTATTACAAATGTATTTACTATTGCTTTGGGGCCTAACTGCAGATAGCAACTTAAGTATTAAATCTCTATGTGTTAAGTATTTTGTTTTTCAGGATTCCACAGAGTAGCATGTTTTTTAATACAAAACCTTCACCAAATTTAGGGTTTTAATGCAAAACCTTCACCAAATTTAGGGTTAACACAGCTTTTTAAGCTCAACTGTGATAGCCTCTTCTTTCTATTAGTATTTATAAAATTAAAACTAAAACTCTCTGCAACTGATAAAGGTTATGACACCACAATATTGCATTATTGTTGTTACTAGTTCTGAATTGTAAGAGTACAGGTAGCTCTCAACTTAGGAGCACAATTGAGCCCAAATTTTTTGTTGCTAAGTAGGATGTTTGTTATGTGAGCTTTGCCCCATTTTATGACCTTTCTTGCCACCGCTGTTAAGTGAATCACTGACATTATTAAGTGAATCTGGCTTTGCCATTGACTTTGCTCATCAGAAAGTGGCAAAAGGTGATTCCATAATCCTGGGACACTGCATTCATCATAAGTATGAACCAGTTGCCAAGCATCTGAATTTTGATCACATAACTGTGAAGAGGCTGCAACAGTTGTAAGTCACTTACAACGGTCTTAAGTCACTTTTTTTCATTACCATTGTAACTTTGAAAAATCACTAAGTGAACTGTTGTAAGTCAAGGACTACCTGCATTTGTAGGGCATTCACACTTCTTAATAAGCTGCAGGCTTTGCCTCCCATAAAACAGGCAATATGTTTTTCAGCAATTTTTCAGCAAAAGTTGTTTATATCTCTCATTATGTAAAGTCCAATCCTCTGTGACATTATCAATTGCATTCATCTCTCCAATAAAACTAGCCATCCTGCCATGCTCTCTTTCTTTCTCTCTCTTTCCCTCTCTCTCTTTTTACAATCCCATCTTCTTTGCTGTCCCTGTTGCATCTTTACCATTAATCAAACAAAAGATGCTAGATGCAGGTTTTACATTTTGGAAACTTCCGCAGAAACCAGCTTTATTGTGTGTAAAAAAATTACATCTCATAGGCGAGGACCACGGGAATTGAGTAATAATATTAAATTGCAGGAATGGTTACTCGGTATAAGTGACCCATTGTGCTGCATTGATTATTAGAGGATGGCTATGCTTGTCCACTTAATTTTCTTGCCATTTCCTTTACCCCCTACGCTGAATGCTTAATAATTTTACAGTCTTTCTACATAACAGAAAAAAACCCAGCAGCCTGGGTTCAAGACCCAAGTACCACACTAGTGGGTGAACTCCAGTATCGCCTCAGCTCCTGCCAACCTAGCAGTTCGAAAGCATGCAAATGCAAGTAGATAAATAGGCACCACTTCTTCTTTTTTTAAACAAACATTATTGATTATAAAACTAAAATATCAAACAAACACATACACAACACACAGAAGAAGAAAAAGAAAGAAATAGTGTTCTGGAGAATATATATATATATTGATAAGAGAGGTTAATCCTGTAACATATCATATTATTTAGCGTAGTGGCCATTTATATTTGATACTTCTTAATAGTGAATGTTAATTTGGGTCAACATATTTAATATAATACAAAAACAAAAACAAATTTTACAAGAAATGACCTCCGTCACAAATACAATGCTTAAAGCTGGAAAGAAGACCTCTTCAGTACAAACAACTTCAATGCCATCAACCTCAGTGATGGCACAAAAGACAATCAAAGAAACTCTACCTGGAGAAAAACAACCTATCATCACGAATGCCAATATTCAATCGACCCTTCTAACTTTACAAGCGTCCATGCTGAAGCTTCAGGAAATAGTGGTAAAAAATCATATTGAATCAAGAGCTGACACAAATGAACTAAAAGAAGAGATGGGAAACTTAAAGACAGAAATGAAACTAGACATCCTAAAGTTGGATCAAAAAATTGAAACAATACAGCAAGCACTAGAAAGGAATGAATCAACAATAAAGGAGGTTGAGAAAAGAATGGAACAAACGGAAAAGAAGCTGGAAATGGTTGGTCAGCAATTAAGAAATGTGCGTAAAGAAATGGACGACTCCTTGGTATATTTGGAAATGGACAAGGCCGCAGCATATCTAAGATTCCAAAATATAATGGAATCTAAAGAAGAGGACTTAGCACAAGTGATGGCAGGAATATTAGCAGACCTATTGGAAAAAGATAAGGACCATATTCTGAAAGAGTTAGATGAAGTATACAGAGTGAGCACAAATTATGCAAGATGACATAAACATCCAAAAGAGGTCCATGTGAGATTTGCCAGAAGGAAAGTTCGAGATGCTATATACAAAATTTCTAGAGAAGAAACAATTACATACAAAGGAAAAGAAATCGTGGTGCTTAAACAAATCCCAAGAAGAGTGAGAGAGCAGAGGCGATATTATAAATTCTTGGTGAACCAATTAAACCAAAAAGGTATCATATTTAGATGGCTAATCCCAGAGGGAATGCTAATCACTTGGGAAGAAAGAAAACTTAAGGTAGACTCAGTGGAAAAAGCCCAAGAATTCTACAAACGATTGATAGGCCATGAAGAAACGAGTAGTAGAGACAAGTTAGAAATGAATTCGCAAGACGATCAAGACTACCAAAAAAATAGAGATGGGAATTGTAGGAATGTGAAAAATAAACACCATCAAGAGAGAGAAGAACCGAAGACACACAATCAGCCACAAAGAGAGATAGGAGTAACTACAAGACAAAGAGCAAGAGTCAATTAGGTGATGGATGAAGAAAAGAAAATACTATCAATTAACATAAATGGCCTAAATTCTAGGATAAAAAAGAAAAGAATATTAACCAAATTAATTAAACAAAATGCAGATATAATATGTTTACAGGAAACTCATATAAGGAAGGAAGAAGAAAAATATCTAGAATGCCTGAAGCTAGGGAATTTGTATATGTCGCCAGCAGATTTTAGGAAAAAGAAAGGGATAGCAGTAAATGTGAAAGATGATATGAAAGCAGAGCCAATTTGGATAGACCCCAATTCTGGTGTTACAAATTTGGATTAAATCAATTCCAATTCTACTAGTGGTAATCTATGCCTCTAACGATAACCAAAAGGAATTTTTTAAACAATTACATGGGAAATTAGTGGAATTAGATAAAAGGAATATTTGCATCTTAGGTGGATTTCAATGCTATTGTGGACCACCAGAAAGATCATAGTGGCGGGGGGGGGGGGAGAAGAAAAAAAGAGAACTACCAAAAACATGTGAAGAAATTATGATTGAACTAAATTTGATAGACATGTGGAGGAAATTAAACCCTGTGAAAAAGCAATTTACATTTTACTCCAACCCTCACCCATCATGGACATGAATTGATATGGTGTGGATGAATGGTGAATTAGTAAACAAATTAAAAGAGATTGAAATTTTACCAAATGAATGGGCAGATCACAACCAATTCAGATAGTGTGGAAAGGCAGGAAGAAACCAAGGAAAAGGTGGACCTTAAATACACAGTTAATTAAAGAGAAAGAATTTATGAATAAACTTGACGAGGAATTAGACTATTTTTTAAAAGAAAATAATAATGAGGCAACTACGAAACAGAATATTTGGGATAGAATGAAGGCAATAATAAGAGGCACAATGATATCATACACTGCTAAAAGAAATAAAGAAAAATATGCCCAACAAAATAAATTAGAACAAAGAATCAAAGAATTAGAAATTCAGCTGCAAAACACCCAAAAGATTGCAAATTGAAAAAACAGATGATAATAGCTAAACATAAATTAAATTTAATCGAACAAGAAGGAATGGTTTCAAAGTTAAATACAGACAGACAGACATTTTTTAAACAGGCCAAAAAACCAGGAAGGTGGTTGGCCTATAAACTTAAAAAAGAAAAACAAAAAAGATTGATCTACCAATTAATTAATTAAAACGGGGATGCCTAACAAGGGATAGAACAGAAAAAAGAAGTTGCATGTAAATTTTTTGAAGATCTTTATAAAAAGAAGGAGGTAAATGAGGATATGATAAGAAACTATTTGGGTATTACTAAAGATAAAATAATCAAGAGGAGATGAAGGAAATGTTAATTAGAGATATTACATGGCCTGAGTTAAAAGCAGCAATAGAAAACCAAGAGAACAATAAAACCCCAGGATCTGACGGGATACCAGGGGAACTTTATAAGAAAATAGGAGAACAAATAAGACCTCTCATGGTGGAAGTATATAATGAGGTCCTATTAGCAGCAAGAATGCCAGATTCATGTAAGGAGACACTGATATTGTTGATTCCGAAAGAAGATTCAGATTTACGACATACAAAATTATAGACCAATTTCCCTGTTAAATATTGATTATAAAATATTTACCACAATTATAGAAAATAGATTGAAAAAAATATTGAATGAATATATACATAAAGATCAAAATGGATTTCTTCCTAATAGACAAATTAGGAACAATTTAAGAATAGTATTAAATGTTTTGGAATACTACGAAGCCCATCCGGAAAAACAAATAGCCCTTGTATTCTTGGATACACAGAAGACCTTTGACAATCTAAATTGGCAATTCCTAATTCAACAAATTTACAATATGAATCTAGGCACTAAATTTGAAAACATTGTGATTACAATTTATGATTCACAAAAGGCGAATATTATAATTAATGGAGAGTACATGCGCTCAATAAAAATAGAGAAAGGAGTCAGGCAGGGACATCCATTATCCCCCCTGCTCTTCATATTATCTTTAGAAACATTGCTTACACGAATTAGACAGAACCCAGGAATAAAAGGACTAAAAATTAAAAAAGAAGAATATAAACTCCAGTCATTTACAGATGATATGGTATTTTTCATAGAGGAACCAATTGAAACAGATCAAGAATTACTGAAAGAGTTAGATCAATTTGGGGGAGTTGCGGGGCTTAAAATTAATAGGGGAAAAAACGAAATTAATAACTAAAAATTTAACAGAAAAACAAAAACTAAAATTGGAAAAGATAATGGGATTACAAATAGTAAAAAAAGTTAAATACTTAGGAATTTGCAAAACTCAATGGAAAATAATTATAATAAATTGTTACAGCAAGTCAAAAAAGATTTAGAGATATGGGTTAAATTGGAAATCTCCTTATTAGGGAGGATTGCCACTATAAAAATGAATATTCTGCCCAAATTTATTTACTTATTCCAAACAATACCAATTAAAATACATAAAAATTACTTCATGGAATTTAACAAGATAATTACCAAATTTATCTGGCAAGGGAAAAAAACCGAGGATAAACCTAAAGGCAATGCAAGATATGAAGAGCGGGGGAGGTATGGCACTCCCAAATTGGGAATTATATTATAGTGCAATCTCCTTACTCTGGTTGAAAAAGTGGGTAAATCTGTCGAATAAAAGGATCTTATTTTTAGAAGGCCATGATTTACAAAGGGGATGGCACACATTTTTATGGGACACTGGGAAAATTAAGCAGAAGTATTTCCACAAACATATAATTAGAGATTCCTTATTGGCTACTTGGAACAAAATTAAAAAAAAACATGATTCAAAAATCCCAATCTGGATCTCAACGATGGAGGCAATGATACATCCAAATAATCTAGATCTTAATAAAATGATAAAATACAAAGACCTTCTTGATGCGCAAGGCGCTTTAAAATCATAGCAAGATCTCCAAGAACAAGGGCTACAAGTAGACCGGGGGGCTTACTTGCAAATTCAAAATAGATATAGCCAGGACAAGAAAATTTTTGGAATTTATACTAAGGCACAACAATTAGATAAAATTCTATTAAGTACAGATTAAAAAAAACAACTAAATTTTATAATTATTTATTAGAGATGGAATTAGAAGAGGAAGTAGTCAAAGGCAACATGATAGCTTGGAGCAGAAACATAGGATGTAGCATTACATTATTAGAATGGGAAAAGGTTTGGACAAGGAATAATAAAATTACAAAATCAGCAGCATATAAAGAAAATGCCTATAAAATGTTTTATAGATGACATCTCTTACCCTCGAGAATAGTGAAAATGTCTGCTAACATGAATCCGAATTGCTGGAAATGTAAAAAGAAACAGGGAACATTTTTTTCATGTGTGGTGGTCCTGCACTGAAGCCCAAAGATACTGGCATAGAATAATAAAATGGTTAGAGGAAATAACGGCGGAGCAAATTGAATTAAAACCAGAATTTTTCCTATTGGGGATACTTAATAGACAAATTTCTAAAAATGTCAGATATATAATACTGCATATTCTTCCTGCAGCCAGAATAACTTTTGCACAGTGTTGGAAACAAGCAGATATTCCAACAGAGGAAATTGTTATTCAGAAGAAAACAGCCTGTGCAGAGATGGACAAGTTAACCTCAGCACTTAAGGAAAAAGAAACATCAGAATATTATAGAAGCTGGGAATGCTGGTATGACTGGATAGAACAAAAATAGAAAATGTATTAGTAAATAAAGTAAAATGTAAAAGAGGTGGTAATTATATATTCGCAATAAGTTGTATTTGTAAATTTATCACCAATATTGATAACAAACAAGGAACCATAGACTGTTGATAATAGAATTGTTAGTTTTTAATCATTTTCATTTTTAATCATTTTCCTAAATAGGCACCACTTCAGTGGGAAAGTAACAGCACTCCGTGATGTCATGCTTGCCACATGACTCTGGAGATGTCTTCAGACTGCGCTGGCTCAATGACCTTGAAATGTAGATAAGCACTGCCCCTTAATTCAGCAACAACTAGCAGAATAAAATCTGCAGGGACTCCTTTACCTTTATCTATATAACAGAATAAACTCATTCCATAAAAGATGAATGGAAAGAAGATGAAACATGGGTGGTTAAATAGAGGAAGGCAATATCATCTGTAGGGTGTGTAAAATTGCCATAGTTAACTCTCTGAATTTCAGGTTGAAAGATCCACTTGTACATAGCCACAAATGTACAACTATAGGATCAATGGACTGAGGGTTAGGGAAATTATGTATGTATATTGTTAAGTTTGAGCATGGGCGAGAAGAATGGAGACAAGTTTCTGAATGGTGAACTTCAGCTCTTTATTTACATCGTGACTTGCTCATTTAATATCAATAAAACCCGCCTTATATAGGCAAATCTTCTAACGTTTAACCAATAACAAGCTAGGAACGTTAGCTTTTATAACCAATAAGAACTTTCTGTTAAGGGCCAATCGGATTCCCCGGAACGGGCCAATCCGGTCCGGCCACTTAACAGCCAATCAGAAGTGCAGGGCCAGAACCCTGCACTTATTCCAAGCTCACACTTTATTAATTATATTGCATACACAACACCCCTTCCCCCTGGTTCCTTAGTTCAGGGCGCAGTTACATAGTCCCTTAGGTAGGACGGTTGTCTTTTTAGTCTCTTTGATTTTCGTTGTATCGGCTGGTTGCAATCTCGCTGAGGTAGATCAGCGAGTGGGGCTGTCTCTGGTTCAGAGTTCACTTCTACGTCGTTGCCCACATTTTCCTCGATTCCCTGAGGTGCAGATGTTTCTCCCTCCGGCTCCACTTCCTGAGTTTCAATTAAATCGTTGTTTCCTTCGAACGGGTTTGCTAGGGCTTCATCTTCTTCCGTACCTCCCCCCCTCAGTTTGGTCATAGGGGAGTTGCAAATTGGCCGCTGCAAGCCGCGACCGTAATTGGTCGATATGCCATTTCCAAAGTTTATCGTCAAGGCATTGCATGAGATAGGATCTAGGGCCAGTAACACGTACTACTGTCGCTTCCACCCACAACGGGTCGCCCGATAGGTTTTTTGCATAAACCAGGTCTCCTACCTAGAAGGTGCGACAGTGGCCGCTGGATCCTAGTGGTTTCTCTGGCTCATACGCAGGGTGCAACCGGTCAAGGTGGGAGCGGAGCTTTCGTCCCATTAGCAGTTCAGCAGGAGTTTTGTTGGTGATGCTATGTGGGGTGATGTGTTGCAAAAAGAGGATTTGGTTGACCTTGTCATCAATGTTGTCATAGTCTACCTTTTGCAAGGTTTTCTTCACAAATTGAACCATGCGTTCTGCTCGGCCATTGCTTGCAGGGTGCGCAGGCGAGGTGAGCGCATGGCAGATGCCGCGGTCAGCAAGGTACTGCTCGAACGCTAGTGCAGTAAATTGTGGGCCGTTATCAGATACCAGGACATCTGGTAATCCATGGGTTGCAAAGAGTCTGTTTAGAATCTTGATGACTGCCTCGGAGGTCGTAGTCGTCATGCGATGAATTTTGAGCCAATTGGAGTAGGCATCGACAGTAAGCAGGAAGGTGTGGCCCTTGGTTGGCCCCGCAAAGTCCAGGTGAATTTGGGACCAGGGTCCACGTGGTGTCTCCCATTCAGTAGGCATGGCTTTTGGTGGGGCGTTGCTGACTTCTTGGCATTTGGGACAAGCTTTAACCCACTGTTCGATTTGCTTGTCAATGCCCGGCCACCATGCATAGCTTCGTGCAAGGGCTTTCATTCGCACGATGCCGGGGTGGCCATCGTGCAAAGTTCTCAGCAGCGCTTTTCGGAGCCATTCTGGAATAACAACTCTATTGCCCCAGATGACACAGACTTTCTGGAAGAAGAGTTCGGTCTGTCGAGTTTTGAATGGTGTGAAGTCATCTGATAACTGGACCAATGGCCATCCGCATTTTACCCAGCCTAAGACTCGTGCTAGGGTGTGGTCGCGTTTGATTTCTCTCGCAATATCTCGGGCGGTCAGTGGCAGCGAGTTGAGCGCTTCGATTTGCAACATGGTTACCGTTGGTGCTGGATCATCAAGAGTGTCTGGAAGCGGTGCTCGGCTCAATGCGTTGGCATGGGGAATGGCTTTCCCTGGGCGGTATTGCAGCCGATAGTTATAAGCAGCTAAGAATTCTGACCATCAGGTCATCCTAGGGGATAATATGTAGGGAGTCGGCTTATCTCCGGCTATTATCCCCAACAAAGGCTTGTGGTCAGTCACAATAGTAAAAACCCTACCATACACATATTCGTGAAATATTTTCACAGCTGAGACAATTGCGAGGGCTTCTTTATCAATTTGTCCATAGTTCCACTCCATTTTTGAAAGAGTCTTTGAAAAATATGCAACAAGGGCTTTGTTCCCATTAGGCAGTACGTGGCTCAAAATGGCGCCCACCCTGAAAGGCGATGCATCACAGGTTATAACTAACGGCAAAGTCTCGTTATACTGCATGAGTACAGAGTCAGAAGTGAGCAGTTTTTTAACGTTTCGGAACGCCTGTTCTTCACGGTAACCCCATAACCAATTTGCTCTTTTATCTAACAATCGGTGTAATGGTTCAGCGACAGTTGCTTTGTGCGGTAAAAATACATTATAAAAATTGATGAGGCCTAGGAACGCCTGGAGATCGGCCTTGTTTCGTGGCCTGGGAGCGTTTTTGATCGCTTTTAATTTACTTTCGGTAGGGTGAATGCCCTGGCTATCAATCAGGTACCCTAAAAACTCAACACTGTCAGTACACAATTTACATTTGTTTTTTTTAACCTTAAGACCGGCCTCTTGGAATTTTTTTAGAACTAATTTTAACCGGTCCTATAAGATTTTTTTTGTAGGGGCTGCAATTAATACATTGTCAAAATAGGGGACCATGCCCTTAATCCCTTGCAATAACCTTTCCATAAGGCTCTGAAAAATCCCCGGGGCTACACTTACTCCGAATTGCAGCCGGGTACATTTAAAGGCACCTCGGTGCGTCACAATAGTTCACCGTTTTTTCATCTACTGGTAATTGCTGATATGCCTGAGCTAAATCTAATTTAGCGAAAACTTTCCCGCCCCCCAGTGAATGGAGGAGGTGCTGCATGACCGGAACTGGATACGCGTTCTGCTACAGGGCGTGGTTCAAAGTGGCCCGGTAGTCCCCACAAATTCGGATTGACCCATCTGGCTTAATGGGTGTTACAATAGGGGTTTCCCACGGGGAGTGATCAATGGGCTCCAACACCCCCTGAGCTATCAGTTTGTCGAGTTGTTCGTCAATTTTCGATTTTAAGGCAAACAGAACTCGATGGGGCTTTAGGCGAATGGGAGCTATTTTTGGATCTAAGCTGAATGAGATCGGGGTCCCCTTGTACTCACCTAAGCTGTCTGCGAAGACGTCCCTGAACTCAGAAATAAGGTCTTCCTCCCAGTCACAGCCACCGACTCGGTTTACGTCGGCCACTTCAATGCCGAGTGGCACGAACCATTGGAGGCCCAGTAGGCTAGGCCTATCTCTATCGATGACCATTAAAGGTAAGTATGCTGTGTGCTTCTTGAAGGACACTCGGACTCAGCAAGACCCGACGACGGGGATACGATTCCCCTGGTAGTCCTTGAGGATGAGGTGTTGGAAACGGGGATCTTGGCGTTGAATTGTTGGGATGAGTTGCTTGAGTGTCTTCCAAGACACCATTGAGAGGGACGATCCTGAGTCGACCTCCATGTGGCAAGGCTGGTTCTCGATGGCTACCGTGACTTGGATTTTCTTAGTGTCCAAGTCTGAGGCGTGACCGATAGTAATAGTATGGTGAGCCTCTTCTCTTTGCAAAGCTCGATTTCTGTAGGAGTGGTTTACTGGCTCTCGCCTTACAGGACGGTTTCCTGTCGATTGGCGATAGTTAGCCCCCTTTGAGGCCTGGCTGGGTCTTGGCAAGCTGCGGCAGACACGTCTGATGTGGCCTCGTTTCCCGCACTCATGGCAGAGTGCGTCGTGGAATTTGCATTTGGACCTGGCATGGTTGCTCCACAGCCAGCACAAGGACGTAAGGGCTTCGGGTGAGGGTCCCGGTCGGACCGCAGTCGATGGGCCCCTTCTTCGTCGCTGTCTGACGACAAAGAGAGGTCCTCGTGGTGCGTTGTCGTGAGCTGCCCTTCTGAACTAGGTGAGATTTCGCTGGCCGGTGGTGGTACCAGAGTGCGGTTTCGGCGTAGTTGTGCAGCCAACTTCTTGGTTGCTTCCGCTGCGGTAGCATCGGCGATGGCATCGGCAAGGCTGATGTCGCCTTTCGCCATCAGCTTGCTTTGGACGCCTGGCGCATCTAATCCCAGAACTATACAATCTCTTAGTGCTTCTTCTAGATCGGTGAATCCGCAGAGGCCTCCCAAATTTCGGAGGTCTGCTATGAAGTCGGCCACGCTTTCTCCTTTTCGCTGGCTTCTTTGATAAAACTCGTGGCGTCTCACGAGCATAGGCACGGTCGGAGCGTAATGGTCTCGCAGGATAGGTTCAAGGTCGTCCCAATCCATGGCCTTCACTTCTCGGGGTTTGGCTAGTGCTTTAGCCATCTTAAATACGGTTGGACCACAATGCTTTAGGAACACCGCCTGTTTCGTTCCTGGTGTGGCGTCCTTTAAATTGTTCATCTCTAGGAACATTTGGAAGCGATCCATGTAGGACTCCCAGTCCTCTTGGGTTGGATCGAATGGAGCGGGTGGTACGATGCCGCCGGACATGGTTCCGTTGTTGGCGTCGTCTGTCACGTGCTCAGTGTTCTTCGAAGTTTCGTTGGTTCAGATGTCTCCACATCCCACTTTCATCGCCAGTGTTATGTTTGAGCATGGGTGAGAAGAATGGAGACAAGTTTCTGAACGGTGAACTTCAGCTCTTTATTTACATCGCGACTTGCTCATTTAATATCAGTAAAACCCGCCTTATATAGGCAAACCTTCTAACGTTCAACCAATAACAAGCTAGGAACGCTAGCTTTTATAACCAATAAGAACTCTCTGTTAAGGGCCAATCGGATTCCTCGGAACGGGCCAATCCGGTCCGACCACTTAACAGCTAATCAGAAGTGCAGGGCCAGAACCCTACACTTACTCCAAGCTCACACTTTATTAATTATATTGCATACACAACATATTTCAGTATGTAAGGACTACTGGCAAAGGCTACTTCTTGCCTTGTTTTCTTAATGTTCATCTGAATTTGTGTTTTGTGCTAACTTAATACAAATAAAAGCAATATTGAGGAAAATATTTCATTTGTCCACTTTCCTAGCGAAAACATGGCAAGCTATTTTACCAGGAATGTGTCAGACAATATTACACAATTGCCAGTAAGGAGTAATTCAAGAACCTAGCCTGTGCTAATGGTGCAAGAGGGATCTTGGGTTCTTATTACTTTTTTCCCCAGCTCTGACCTTTTTCATATCACATTTTCTTTCAAGGCTCTCCTCTTGTGTCTGCTTGAAAATTTTGGCTCAGTTCTTAGTATTTTCAAAAATATGGAATGGTGGCTCCTGCAAAGTGATTAAGATGCTTTATGCAGGTCTGTCTCCATTGCTTTTTCCTACAGCGCTCAGCAGCAGAGCAAGAAAGCAATTGTGAGATGTGGTTGGAGCCCAATGAAGGAGTTATTGTAAGCCCACTCTGTACAAAAACAGACTAAATATGGGGCAATTCAAGCCCAATGACCCGTTAAACGGCATGGAGGAGAAAAGCAATAAAAGAGACTAATTTGTAAAAGAAAAGCATTCCATTTAAAGAAAGAACTTCCCACTGAAGCCTGATTTGTAAGGCTTTCCGTATGGCAGTGGTGAAGTGCTGTACCCAGTACTGAAGACAACCCAAAGGAGTTGTGGCTCAGAGAAGCAACTCAGCAGTGAGGCAGAAGCACATGGAGAGCCTTGGTGATGGAGAGAGGGGATGGAGGGAATACCTTCAGTGCCATTTGCTGGTAGCATAAGACCTGCTGGCCTTCTGCTAATAATTCTCTGAATCCAGAGAGGGAATCAAAGACCACTTATGTTTCTCTCCCCTCTTTTTCATGGCAAAGAGAAATGTGAGGGCAGAGGGGAGAAGGGGTGGGTCTCCCTTTCTCTTCCCATGGGTAGGCAGGGAGATGGAAGGGAGAAGAAGAGGACCTCCAGAGTACAGGTAACCACCTCTACCATCAGACAGTCTCCCCCTGCATTCTCAGCACCACAACACTGAGGTTGGAGAGAGTGGCTACTAGGCCATGGTGAGGGGTGCACATTCATTAACCCCTCAGGTTTGAGGCACTGAAGCAACAGATCCACGATGGTGGGGGAGGGGTCATTTGAAGCATATTCCATCTTGATGGAATGTCACATGATCTGCTGTTTTTCTAGGCCCCTCAGCACTTTCCTCATCACTGGTGACATTTTCAATCCAGAGGAAATTTATGAAGAAGGTAAGCTGGATTTCAACTGGCAATACTGTAACACAGGGCTGTCGAACTTGGTTTCGGTGAGGGCAGCATGAGGGTTATGTTTGACGTCAGGTGGGCTGGGCTGGGCATGGCCAAGATGGGTGTAGCCAGCTTGATATCACTCGTATCAGGGGCACCTATAGTGGCTTGAGTGCTCTGACAGTGAAAACAGGCTCCTGAGCTCTATTTTCAGCTGCGACAGCCTCCTGAAATTCTCTGCCAGCAAAAACGGAGCAGCCCTCCTGAGCTCCATTTTCACTGGCAAAATCACTGCAAGTTGATCCTTCACTGTTTCCATATCTAAGCACTCCATCGGCCGGATTCAGCCCACAGACCTTGTGTTTGACACCCCTGCTGTAATGCCTTCTGGCAACATACCTGTGGATTGGGGGTGTAATACATTTTTTTAAAAGAAACCATTCCTCTCCTAGAGGAAAGGGACCAGATTTTAAAAAGTCAGCAAAAATTATTTACTAACGTGTTTCTGTGAGGTGAAACGTGTTTGCTGTGTTCTGGGCTGATGGGATTTCAGCAAACATTTACCAACCATTTGACTTGTGAACCATTTATAATGAGTCTGAAAAGTTTTTTTAAAAAAAGGACAGCAACCCAGGCCTTTTAATCCCTTTGCATTTGCTTCAGGTTCTCAATTGGAACATAGTGCAGAGACTTCAAACAAGGTTCACCAAGATGATTTATCCCATGACTGCACCCACAGTTTAAAGAAATGTTCATGCTTTCATTTCCAAGTTTCACAGTGACAGTCAGCAGAGTTCACTCCAGAAGTTATTCGTTGCCGTCATTTCATTCCTGCCCATCAGCCCGACTACTTTCAAAAACAAATTATCTGTTATTGCCAGCAAATAGGAATATTTTAGAAAGATATTCTGCTTTGCTTTGTTCTTTAGAAAAAGCAGCTTGGAAAAAGGTATCCAAGAAAGGACAATGTTCAGATGATTATCTCAGTATGATTTGTAACTAGTCATTTTTTAAAAAATGACCCCTTGAGATTTTACCTTCAAACTCTTTCCTGAATAAGTCTTCATAAATTGTGGTGGGGAGAGATTGCAATCTGTGTAGACCTCAGTGAAGCATTATAATTAATGAAATGTACACTGGATGATGTAGTGGTTGAGGTGCTGACCTTGGTCCTGGAAGACCTCCATCCTCTGCCATGGAAACTCAATGGGAGACTTTGGGCTAGTCATTCTCTACCTCACAGGATGAATAGCTTAAGGAAATTTGAGCATTATGAACATTATCTTGAGCTCCTGGAGGAAAAGTAGGATATAAGTCTAACAAATACAGGAATTCCTCAACTTACGACCACAACTGAGCCCAAAATTTATGTTTCTAAGGGGAACATTTGTTAAGTGAGTTTTGTTCCTTTTTATGACCTTTCTTTGCCACAGTTATTAAGTGAATCACTGCAATTGTTAAGTTATTAACGTTATTGTTAGGTGAACCTGACTTCTCCATTGACTTTGCCTGTCAGAAGGTCGCAAAAGCTGATCACATGACTTTGGACACTGTAACTGTCATAAATATGAGTCAGTTACCAAGCATCCAAATTTTGATCATGTGACCACTGGGATGCTGCAATGGATAAGTGTGAAAAATGGTCATAAGTTTTTTTCAGTGCCGTTGTAACTTTGAATGATGACAAAATGAACTGTTGTAAGTCAAGAACTACCTGAAATGCATTAATAAGTTTACTGCTGTCCATTTGCTGGCAGATTCTCATTAGGGTTTCAAATTGTACAAAATCTATATGTTTATTGCTGGAGCTATAGATGACAAGTAGAGGGAGAAAGGGGAAATATTAGCATTTCATGATTCTGTTTACTGAAAGCTTACTTCAACTTAATTAATACCTGCCTCCTAGGCAAACTTGAATAATCTCCTTTTCTTTCTTGCCTGGAAATCATTCTCATTAAACTACAAATAAGTAAAACGAAAAAGGTCACCATATTCACAAGAAAGTTCTTTCTTTCTTTTTATATCCTACATCCAGGGTGTCATGCATAACTTTTTCAAGGACTTCTTTGCTGCTTCCCCAAAGGCTAAACCCTCTTTAGGATAAAGACAGTCCTGATATCAGGGATTGATGTGTGGCACCCACCTTCTCCAATTCTTTTTGCAGTTTTAGCCCCTTGCACACTGCTAAAATTGAGTCTTGTGGGTTCATGATCTTTTGAGGCAGTCTCATTTTAGTGAAAGCTGAGAAAAAGGCTTAAAGCAACTCATCTGTTAATCCAGAAAGCTCCAGCACTATCTGTATGCACAATGCCATTGCCTTTCCTTGTATGGGTAACAGTAACAAAATAATAACACG
The DNA here is from genome assembly GCA_033807585.1 of Hydrophis major. Taxonomy (NCBI): domain Eukaryota; kingdom Metazoa; phylum Chordata; class Lepidosauria; order Squamata; family Elapidae; genus Hydrophis; species Hydrophis major. The sequence continues at coordinate 291,054,077 of CM066328.1, read as the reverse complement.
ATAACAGAGTTGGAAGGGACCTAGAGATCCTCTAGTCCAGCAAGAGATCCTATACTATTTCAGCTGAGTGGCTTTCCAGTCTCTTCTTAAAAGCTTCCAATGATAGAACACCCACAACTTCTTCAGGCAAGGCGTTCAACTGGTTAATATTTCTCACTGTTAGGAAATCCTTAGTTCTCCTTAGTTCTAGGTTGCTTCTCCCCTTGATTAATTTCCATCCACTGTTTCTTATCTTACCTTCTGCTGCTGGATGGAAAATAGGTTGATCCCTTCTTCTTAATGGCACCCCCCTCAAATATTGGATGAAGAATGAGTTGGCGATGAAGCAATCTTTGACCAATGGCTAATGTTTAATGCAGTGGTACAATTCAATTTTTTTTTACCACCAGTTCTGTGGGCGTGGCTTGGTGGGCACACATTGAGTGTGTGTACAGAGGGTTTGCTACTGACCTTCTCCTGCAGTCCAGCACTCTCTTTGTGTCTTCAACAGCTGACGCGTGGGAATCTGCTGTGCCACGCAAAGCAGCTGAGCTTCAAAACCAGGAATAAAGGTCAGAATAGAGCTGGGGTGGGCAGGCAGGCCCAGCAGCTGACCATCAGAACAAACCAGTTTTCTCACAGATGATCCTTGGAGCTACCAGTTCAACCAAACTGGGTCAAACCGGTAGGATATCATCACTGGTTTAATGCCAAACCTTGCTCTGTTTTTTTGCACCTGTACTGCAGAAGTGTGTCAAAGGGAGCCATTTGGTGGGGAAAGAGTCATTGGTCCCAATCCCATCCTCTTGTTTTAATTCCAGAGCTGGCAGCCTGAAGATCCCTTTCTGGCTCTGAGTAGATTGCACAAAATGTAGGGCATGGTGGCTCTTTTCTCAGGCTGTCTCTGATCTCACAGAACAGCCCAAAACAATTGAATGTCTGGTTGATGCAGGTTAAGAGTCTAGTTTGAAAGAACCAGGTTTGCTCCCAGCTCAAAGCAGTGAATGACCCTAGAAAAAAGTACTCAAGGCTGGAGAGAAGGGGGCAGACCCACAAGAGCATAAAATAAACCTATGGGAATTGGGCATAACTCAGCCCCTGACCTCCACTTTGATCGCATAATCAGTCAGATCATTTATTCCACTATTGACCTCACCCCATTCCTAAGAGGTCTGCCTACCATCCCTGTCCTATTGTCCTCATTTATTCGTACCTATTTCCTGTATTCTTACTCGTGTTTATACTTATACCTATCCAGGGATGGGATCCGACCGGTATAATTACCAGTTCTGTCACTCTGCGTCACGTGCGCATAAGTCACGTGAGTCACGCGAGTGCAATTTACAACCTGCTGAGCTACCCGGACAGCTGAGCAGCACTGGGTGCAAGTGCACAGCGGTTGGCAAAACCCCCTTTTTCCTGCTTTTTCAACCGCAGCTGTGTCGCGCAAAGCAACTGTGGTTGAAAACGCAGGAAATAAAGGTCAGGTAAGAGCTCTGGCAGGCAGGTGGGCCAAAAAAGCAGCAAACATAGAACCAGTTCTAGGTATGCTCTCTGTCTGCTGCTTTTCAGTGTAACCAGTTCTACAGAAGTGACAGAACCGGTAGAATCCCACCCCTGTACCTATCATCTTGTAAATGATTGACAAATCAAATAAGTCAAATAAACAATTTGTGTTCAGAGGGAAAGGGAAAAACACCACTTTAAGTTCAGACTAAGTGAAGATAAATTTAAATTGCCTCCACAAAGGTCTGGAAAAGTGAAGTCATGAGTGTTATGTTCTGCGCATGGGCGCAAGGAACGGAGACGAGACGGTGAACAGTGAACTTCAAACTCTTTATTAAACATTCTGAACAGAGCAAAACCCCAGAGCAACAGCAGCTCTTTTATAGACAAGCTGCTGCTCTAGTAACCAATAGGAAACATGGAATGTTAACCTCTTAACCAATGAGAGTGGCTCGTTAACAGCCAATCAGATTCTCCTGAACGGACCAATCCGATATGGCTATTATCGGCCAATCAGAAGTGCAGGGCTAGAACCCTGCTATTTCCTAAAGCTTTTGATAAACTTTATTTGAGTGTTTTATTAATTCACAACAATGAGGATGATTAATGAGGAATTCATGCCCTGGTTAATGCATGTGAGGATGAGTCCAATATCCAGGCAGACTAAACATTCACTTACGTTGTAAAGCTACATAAAACTAACTTAAGAGTAAATTCATTATGGATTTCCAGGAAATGATTGACTGATGATTTTGTGGGGTTCATTTTCATACCTGATGCCTGCAAGTAATTAATGTGTTTGTAATCAGTAACTTAGGGTAGATATTTTTCCACTTCATTTAAAGCATTTGATGCTTTTCCTGTGCCTTTAAAGTTTTGGACTCCACTACATTCAATTTTAGCCAACTCTGCCTACTGTTATTGCAGATAAACAAGCAAGATCCCTTATGGGGTAGTAATTCAAATGCAATTAAAAGTAAAATTGAAAAATGGCACACTAGAAAGTCAAAGGGGCAGAATTTAACTCTAGCTTATTTTCAAAAGGTATGACTCATATTTAGCCTTTTACAGATTGTAATGCTTCACAGGACTCCCCTCTCCCTCCGATTGATTAAATTTTGAGAAAATTTTATCTGGATGGTAAACAATGTATTAAACATTCTTTTAAAATTAAACGTATATATATATTAAATGTATATCCAATGACCCAAACAACAAATCACTAGACACTGCAGCAAGAATATAAATGACGGAACACATAACATCAAAAGAAAACCATCGGCAAACCAAAACAGGGCAAACATATTTTTTTTAAGTGCATTTGGAGAATAAAATATTATTCCCCTCTGGCTCTGCAAAAGCACTGCACATGTTACGTGACTGGAAAAGTCTTTTATCTTACAGCTGCTGGCCTTTCCAGAAATTGGGTCCAGTATCTATTGAAAGCCAATTCTCTGCTCAGAAAACATGGTGCCTTCCTCCTTGTAAACAAGTATGTAACTTCTAAATCAAGTTATGGTTTAGAATTTAACCTCAATGGTTCTTGTGAATATACCCCATGTACATTTCCACTCTTGAATGCAGTGTCCTTCTTGTTGTTTTCTGGATGGACTCTGTTTAAAGGTCCTTCCTTCCTCCCTCTCTCCCTCCACTACCCATCTCAATCAATGACTCTGACCACCTTACAAATATATATATGTATGCATTACGTAAGTATGTGTATGTGTATATGTAATGCATATGCATGTATATATGTATGTGTGTATACACACACACATATAAAATCAGTGATAAATCATGATCATAATCATAAAATACAATTGTCATAAATCATAAGATACAACACTCAGTGATAGTCATAGGACACTAAATAAGCAATCAATATAAATCACAATGGGATACGAAATACAGTCAATCAACATAAATCATAAGATACAAACAACAGTTATAGTAAGTAATAAGTAATATGAAAGATGAGAAGAATAACACTAATACAGCCTTACTAGGTGGTCTGGCATCCCAAGGCATAAGACAGTGTTGTGGGAATTAGTTGCTTAGCAGAGTGATAGTATGGGGGTGTGAAAACTATCCTTGTGTCTAGTTGTTTTGGCATGCAATATTCTTAGCTTTGTCTTGAGGGAAGAAGTTGAAACAGTTTATGTCCAGGATGTGAGGGGTCTGTAGCTATTTTCACAGTCTTCTTTCAGGCTCCTGCAGTACGCACAAGCTCCTCAATGGAAGGCAGGCTGGTTGCAAGTGGTTTTTTTATGCAGTCCTAAATATTCATTGAAGTCTGTGCCTGCCTTGTTTGGTTGCTGTGCCAAACCAGACAGTTAAATAGCCGAAAAAACCTATTGCTTTTTACTTCTCGGTTCCTCAACATACTACCGTTGCTGCCCAATATGTTATATCCACCCTTCAATTTCATTAAACTAAATCCATTGCTCCTTTTCCTGTTTGGCTACTAGAGAAAAAGGGAAGTTCTGCCAACTACATCCCAGCCTGAACTAAACCATTACAATAGGCCAGTGAGGGCTAACCTTTTCAGCTTGGTGTGTCGAAAATCGGGAAAAAGTATAGCCTTCCTCGGGTCGTGTGTCACTTCAAGAAATATCAATAATTTGGTAATATCGTGAGCACTGTGTCTGGTTGTTGTGGTGCAGTCCTCCTGCGATGTTTATGACGGACTGGGCTGGGGTGATCCCACAGGGCTGTGAAACTTGTCTCCCTGGTCTCAGGGCTGCAGGTGCAGAATGTGGGGATCGGAAGGCCACCTTACAGGGCTGTGAACCTCATGGATCTCCTTTCCTCCTGTAGCATTCCTGAGGTAATGAAACTGACAAACGTCAGTTTATGGTTCTCTGCTGCAAAGATCTTGCAGCAGCAGTGACACCACGCCTCCACGCAACAAGCAGGGAGCAAGGATTGGAGCAGAGCACAGGCAGCCTCTAAATGTGCGGGTTTTCCCAACACCAACAGGTGTGTCAGTCAAAGTGCCTCGGCGTGTCACGAGTGACACGCGTGTCATAGGTTAGCCATCACTACAATAGGCTGAGAAACATTTCTCAGCTCTGAGCATCAATAGCAGCAATTGGAAGCAATACCCCCAAGATACACACAGAAGGTTGTTCATGTATTGCCTCTTCTTGCAGGCTTCTGGGTGACTCAGATAGTGGCTGCCTGGTTGATGCAAACCAGATCCATTTTTGTTTCTGGCAGGAGATATAGAAAGTAAATGGTGTTCGAGGTTTCTGGAATTTGTTCTCTGTCATTAAAGTGTTGGCATTTAATTCTTTCAAGTACAGGACAGCTTCATGACAGTTCCATTTGTAACTGACTGCAGAGAAAGTTTTTTTTTTAAGCTGACTTTAACACCTGGGAGGATTTTTCTCCTCTGCATATAAAATAGACTGTCATTATTTGATCAAACAAAGTACCTGGGTCACTTGATTTTTTTTTTAAAAAAGGTCTTTGTGAAATGCCAACACTAGCAAAGCCCCTCTCTTTGATAATCTGCTATTGTACCCTTTGTTCAATTACTGTTTAAAATCAGCTACATCTTTCAGTTATTCAAGCAATGGTTCTTTTAAGAATTTACCACTGCAGCATAAACTGCTCAATGCAAAATTGTACATAGAAGGCAGAAGATGACTGCTTTCAACTTTTCTCAGCCAGAAATCATAAATGAAACCACCTTTGCCTAAACAATATAATTTTGTTTATTTTCAGGTTTTTTAAAATAATGCTTTACATTTACAGATGTGTGATATACACAACATTCTGTTTTATGTATTATAAGTCAGATCTTCACAGCTTAGTCCCTTCTAAACATGTTTGAGAACTAGACAGCACCAGAATAGTGGAAACTCAATGCAATGGGAGGTATCAAGGCAGAAAGCAGTAGGGTTTTATATTGTTTTATATTTAATCTGACACTAAAGTTACGTATCCAAATTGCACCCTTTTTGCTCATTATTGCTTGTCTTACCCAGTCTATTACAGTAATTCACTAAATATCCATATATATACATCTATACAAAGATACATATACATACACACACACACACACACACACATATATATATTCTTAAGTTTTCACAAGTATCTATATGTATGATATTCAACTTTGTTCGGGTATTTTCCCACGTCATTATAGTTGTGCTTTTCAAGTTGTAGCGACATTTCGGCAGAATCTCATCTGCCATCATCAGCCTTGTGTATTGTGTTCGCCTGTGAGTCAGGCTTTCACAGCCGTTTCTGTTTTAAATTTGGTGCTAGCCTACTGCTGTGTTAGAATGATTGGTTGAAAGTCTTAGTCTGTGTTTATTGGTCTTGGAGTTTGCTGTGTTCTGCTTGATTGGTGTTTCTAATATCTTCTGTCTGTTTTGTAGCATTTTTTGATTGGCTGGCAACATTGTGTTTCCTGTATTGGAGGCTTTTAGTGCAGCTTGGCTTTGGGTAAAAGGACGGCTATCATTTATTAGGAAGCTAGGTTTCATCTGGATGCCTGGTTGGGGTGTGTTTGAGCTGGAGGTATCAGAGGGAGTCTGTTTGTGCCCAGGTGTTTGGCTGGCTTGTGGTGTGGAGATTTTTTTTGTTTGAGAGTGCAGGCTTCCAGATAATTGACAGTCTGGTGGAGTCATCTCTTCTATTCATGCTTTCAGGTCTTTTTTCAATCTCATAATTCTGTAGCTGGGGTTTTCTGTAGTGGCTAGGGTTTTGGTGCCATTGAAGTCGATGCTATGACCTGTGGCTTTCATGTGTTGGACTAGTGAGGAAGTGTGTTCCAGCTTTTTTACTGCATTTTTGTGTTCATCCAGGCGGGTACTTATTCTTCTATTAGTCTGTCCTATGTATGTGGCAGGGCATGATGCACAGGGGACTTCATATATGCACAGGGGGGACTTCATACACACACACACACACACACACACACACGTTCATTCATTCATTCATTCATTCATTCAATATTGGAAAGAAGTATGCAAAAATTCAGAAGCTCTGTCCATCTGTCTTTCAGCAGTATAATTCTCTGAAAAGGACATAATGGAATGACATTTGATGGGGGAGGGAAGCTGACCAAAAAAAGACCATGGGGTGAAAATGGATGGTATCTAGCCAGGATCAGCAGAGAAAATGAACCCAGGGGGCGAAATGTAATGCATTTTTATGGGAGAGGCAGATAGCTACTGTAGGTAGATGCTTGAAAAGCTGCATTCCTTCATTCTAAGTCTCCCTTCCTCTTCCTTCTTGTTGATCCAAATCAGAACTGCTATAAAAGAGTTGGAAGGAAGCCCTGCTCTGCATATTTTCCATGACTTCTTTCTTTTTAATATTTTCCCCCCCTTTTTAGAAAGGAGGCAAATGAGGTAAATCTGGCATATCAGCAAAACATAACCAACAAAACAAATTTATCAGAAAGCCTCAAATACTTTCTGTAATATTTAATATGATAGGACCATCATATTACAAAGCTATACCAGAGGTGGTATTCAGCAGGTTCTGACCAGTTCTGGAGAACCAGCAGCAGAAATTTTCAGTAGTTCAGAGAACCAGTAAATACCACCTCTGACTGGCCCCGTCCCCATCTATTCTCTGCCTCCCGAGTCCCAGCTGATCAGCTGGGCCTTCTTTTATTGCCCTGCACAGGAAAATGGAGCTGGGAAGCAGGTTAGTGGGGAGGGAATGGGGATTTTACAATATCCTTCCCCTGCCACACCCACCAAGCCACACCACATCCACCAAGCCATGCCCACAGAACCTGTAGTACATTTTTTTGAATCCCATCACTGAGCTATACCCATTACCACTTAAATCCTCTGAAGACTCAATCTATTAAATTCACTGTAGCCAAAATAGGAGTGGTGGGAAACTCTAAGATCTGCAGTTCAGACAAATATATTTAGATAAATATATGATGGTTTGTTGGTTGGACCAAAACCTTTCCAGGTTATAATTTTAAACAGCCTCAACCAATATAGACAGAAGTGAGAAACACTAGGAGTTATAAGTGGTTCAATATCATTGTAATGGATCTTGGCTTCAGGGTTGGCATGGTTTTAAGAGCAGAATTGAAACAAGGCTTTTCCCTAAAAGGGTAGACTTTGGGCTTTATGGTCTTATGCAGCAACCCCTAAACAGCCATGTATACTGGTTCAGTTGAAAAGTTCCCAACTAACATTTTCTTCTCTGCCATCCCACAGTTGTTTTTCTGCGGCAGTTTTCTGCGGCAGTTCCTGCTGAGTTACAACAAATGAACAAAACAAAACTGCCTGCCAATCCTGATAATTTAAAAAGCAAACAGAGAAATCTATTAACATCATGCAGATACACATTTTAAACTTACCCAAATGATTACAGGGATAAAGTGAAGTTTGCTTCTACTGTTCAGAGAGTAGCACATTTATTGAATGTTCATCCTGTCTGCATTCCATGATCAATCATTGTTAATGGTTGATTGTTGATTATATGTGACTTTAATGTACAGCATTTGCTTCTACTACTTTTCATATATGAATCAATGTTGCCTTCTGCACTATTCTGCTTAGTTTAGAAATTCACCCATTTGCTGTGATTTTTCATTGTGTTTTAAACATGTAATTCATCTCCCTATGAAATACAACTATTTTGGTTTTTGACACTTTGATTTTCAAATCCATACTTTCCAATGTATGATATATATCTAATATATCCTGCAAATCATTCTGTTTCTATCAGACAATAAGACATAGTCTGCAATGAAAATGGAGACATTTCCATGTCCCCGATTGCCACACCTTCAACATCATTACAAATATTCCTCGTGTATTTATCTAAAAATCATGAAACAATCATGGGGACATCATCTATTCTTGCATTAGTTGCTACTCAGTGTTGAACTTTTGACTAAGAATTCATTCATGCATGCTTTATTTCCATATATTAGAGCTGTCAGCAGATAAAATTCCATTTCTATGCAAGCCCTTCCATACATCAAGCCTATTCCCTTTATAGCCAGTGCTCTTCTCCAAATCAACAAATGTAACAATAAACTTTCTTTCTCACATTTTCCAGTAACGTGCTGAAGGAGACTGAAGCAGATCTATGCTATACTTCCCAGGTTTTTTTTTAATAGAATAGAATAATAAAGCTGGAAAGGACCTCGGAAGTCTTCTAATCCAACCCCTCCTCAAGAAGGAGACTCTATACCATTTCAAACAAATGGTTGTCCAGTCTCTTTTTGAAAGCCTCCAGCGATGGAGCACTTACAATGTCTGAAGGCAAGTACTTCCTCTGGTTGATTGCTCTCACCATTATACAACATATCTCCTTAGTTCTAGGTTGCTTCTCTCCTTGTTTTGTCTCCAACCATTGCTTCTTGTCTTGCTTTTTAATGCTTTGGAAAATAGTATGATCGCCTCATCTTTGTAGGAGTCTCTCAAATATTGGAACAGTGCTATCATGTCACCCCTACTCCTTCTCCTTTTCCTTAGACTAGACATATCCAATTCCTGTAACAATTCTTTCTATATTTTGCCCTCCAGCCCCCTAATCATTTTTGTTGCTCTTCTCTGCACTCTTTCCAGAGTCTCAACATCTTTTTATATTCCACTGGATACTGTATTCCAAGTGTATTCTTACTAGGGCTTTGTAAAGAGGTCCTAGAACTTCACCTGATCTTGATTTTATCCCTCTATTAATGCAGCCTAGGATTGCATTGGCTTTTTTGGCTGCTGCTGCACACTGTTGACTCATTTTCATTTTCTTATTGTCTCAGGAAGAATTCTGCAAAACATTTTACCAAGCACATTTAACAGATTAATTCCCCTTATAGTTTTTGCATTCATTCCTGTTACTTCACCTTCCCCTGTTGGCATCCCCTAAATTTTCTTTTACTAATAGTTTTATTTTTCCTTTCTTCATCCTTTTACTATTTTCCCCTCTTCATTTAGCTAATGAGACTTTGGGGGAAAGCAGTGTATAACTTTTCTGCCTGGCACACTCTGGATACTAATATATGGGCAGCAATTTAGTAGCGCTATCCCCTGAAGAAAAATGCATTTCTCCATTGTTTTCCTATATACCGAAACACAATAGACTTTCTCTGCTGCAAAGAGAAATGCTGAATTAATTATAGAATTCCACCAAAGCTTTGGTCTCAATAATATATTGTGAGAAAGAGGACATGTGCAGTTAATAATACAAAATAATAAATCCTTGTTTTCTTCATGAATAGCACATTTTGTAGCTGTTATAATGACCTGCCTCAAACTTACTATAGGCCTGCCCTTTGCATTGCATGGCTGCTATTCTGCAAATGTCTGCAGTGTGTCAGTTACTCCTAAGGAGCCTGGTTAATAATTAATCATATTTCTTTGATGGACAAGGGGTTTTGCTTCATCTGTTCCCAAAGCACCTGTATGGGGCTTTGGGGAATTGGGAATGCAGGGTTCAGTGTTCAAAGGCAGAAGATGTCAGTCTCCTATGTTGACTTCATCTATTAAGAATTTCCCTGTCACTGTCATCTGCTGCCCATTAGCAGGCAGAATTTCATAGCATTGTGGCCACTGTGAACAAAGTCATTTACTGAACCATCAAAATGGACCCTGGGCCCAGTTTTTACTGCAACAGTATTCAGTAATCAGGTTTCATGACATCAAAAGCTAGGCCAGCAGCTAACAATATGGAAATTGTTCCTGAGCTAAGAAGCTCAGGTTGAATTTTTATCTTTCAGACACTTCAAAGAATCCAAGGAACAGGAGAGTCATAAGGCATTGTGGTGTGCATGTTGTGTGTGATCGGTTATTCAGTGAGGCAAAACTGGTTTTTAAAATTATTTTACAGGGGCATTTGTGCAAAAATTTTGAAAGTTAAGCAAAATTAATGCTTAACTTGTCTTCCTCACAGTGCTTAGAGCAGCTGGCATCCTAGAGAGAAAAAGCAAAATAATAGATGAACATGTTCTACTGTAGTTACATTTATACACAGAACAATTCTGTGTCTTCTCTAGGAGAAGCCCATATTCAAAGAAATTTATTTTAATTGGATATATTTGTATCTTGGTTTTATCTATCTGTGAATACACAGACCCAGATGGAAGGAAAAGGAGAAGATTGTATTCTGCTGAAACAGGAAGAGATTTTGTTTGAGCATATTTTAATTATAAACCCAATTAAACTTATTTATTCAATTAATTAATTTATATTGCCGCCTATTCACCCATGGTGACTCGAGGTGGCTTACAGAATGTAAAACCATATTTAAAATAAAAACTAATAAAAAGAATCAAATAAATTAATAAAATACAATAAAACAAAATCTGGAAAAAATAAATAAATAATCACCCCCAACTCCCACCCCCTGCCCCGATGACAGCAGATCATACAAGCCATTTGATGAGCTCCATCCCGCTCTGGGTTCCCCAGGCCCGCTGGCAGAACCAGATCTTCACTGCCCTCCAGAAGAGTATTAGAGTGGGGGGGGGCATTCTAATCTCCCACCAGGTATATATCCCTCAGGGATGGGACCCACAGCATTCCCTGCCTCTGTGGTCTAATGGGTCAGGTAGATGTGACCGGCAAGAGATGTTCCCTCAGATAATCTGGTCCCAAGTCATGAAGGGCTTTAAAGGTGACAACCAGCATCTTGAATTGCACCCAGAAGCAAATAAGCAAACAATGCAGCTCCCGCAGGAGAGGTGAAACATGTGTACACCGGCATCTGCATGAAACCATGCACGCTGCTGCATTTTGCACCAACTGGAGCTTCCAGATATTCTTCAAGCGCAGCCCCATGTAGAGCACATTGCAATAATCAAGATGGGAAGTGACTAGGGCATGAGTGACTGTGAGTAGGAACCATTGGTCCAGGAAAGGGTGTAACTGGTACACAACCCGCAGTTACGCAAAGGCCCTCCTGGCCATGACCGCCACCTGCTCTTTGAGCAAGAGTCGTGAGTCCAGGAGAACCCATAGATTACTCACAGTGTCTGTTTGGGGTAGTGCCACCCCATCCAAAACCAAAGGTGGTAATTCTCCATGAGCCAACGAACCCCAAACCCAGAGCCACTCAGTCTTAGTTTCAAGCCATTGCAGCAACACTTAACTCACCACGGGATGAGACATACAGCTGAGTATCATCAGCATATTGGTGATACCTCACTCCATGGTGAATATTGCTAGATTCACACAAGTCATTTAACTGGGTCCGTTTAAAAGCTACTGACTATATTCACACAATATGCTAAATTGGCTTAGTGTTGATCTTGATTAGTTTTTTGGTGGCTTAGTGTGTTAGGCTGTTTTTTTAGCCTATGGTCCAATGTGTTATGTTGATCAAGAAACTGATTAATCAAAGCAAGTGTGCTGCAGGAAACCCATCTTGCACAGTTTGCTATTACAGTATGTGAACCTTGCATACTTTGCTACAAAGACCCATTACTTCTTCCCACCAAAGCAGCCAATGGGAAAATTCTGAAGGTAATTAAGGTAATAGTTTATATTTTGAGACAAATTATTACCTTGGGTGAGATTAATAAAGCCTTTTTGTACACATAGAACACTCACTGAGTATCATGGAGAGCAATCTCTGTTGTTTATAGAGTTTTAAGCATTTGTATTTTGAATCCTTTGGGATTTCAAAGGATTCCACCTTGTTACAGCTCAAACAAATGCACATGCAAATGCACACATACACAGAGACCAATTTAGGTCTTTGTGTGTGTAGGGGAGTATTGCACAGGTATAGAATAGATGGTACCTAGATTAATAATAATAACTGTGAGAAGGATCTTGAAATCCTAGTGGACAATCACTTAAATATGAGGCAGCACTGTGAGTCAGCTGCCAAAAAAACCTCCAATGCAATCCAAGCTGCATTAGCAGAGTATTAGAATCAAGATCACATGAAGTATTAGTACTACTTTATAATGTCTTGGTAAGACCACACTTCAAATATTGCATCCAGCTTTGATCACCATGATATTAAAAAAAATGTTGAAGCTCTAGAAAGAGTGCAGAGAAGAGCAACAAAGATGATTAGGGGACTGAAGGCTAAAACAGATGGAGAATGATTGCAGGAACTGGGTATGTCTACTTTAATGAAAAGAAGAACTAGGGGTAACATGATACTAGTGTTCTAATATCTCAGGGGCTGCCACAAAGAAGAAGGGGTCAAGCTATTTTCCAAAGCACCTGAAGACAGAACAACAAGCAATGGTTGAAAACTAATCAAGGAGAGAAGCAATCTAGAACTAAAGATAAATTTTCCTGATAGAACATTTATTCAGTAGAACAGCTTGCCTTCAAAAGCTGTGGAGGCTTTTAAGAAGAGGTTGGACAATCACTTGTTTGAAATGGCATAGGGCAGGGCTGTCAAACTTCTGGCCCACGTGCCTGATGCATCACACACTGGCCATGCCCATGTCAAGCGGAGCAAAGGCAAAAAAGTCCCGATATGTCATGTGATGCTGCCATGATGACACTCCTGGTATAGGTCTCTTCCTTGACCAGGAGATGGGATGAGAAGATTTCCAAGATCCCTTTCAGATATGTTATTCTGAACTTTTGAAATAAATAGCTCATTCATTTCAAAACAGAATCAGATGTACAACAAAGATAATAAAGTGACGTAAATGCATGTCAAATGAGTACCTAATTTTTGTTCTGTTCAGCAGCGTTGAATCAAAACTGCAATCGAAAGACATCTAAATCAATCAAATTTGAGATTGTTTAGGAAGTGGTTAGGCAATATTTTTGGAGCCATAAATAGGTATATGGATTTGAGCAGGAAGATGTTTTCCTTACTTCTTTTCAGTCTGTATCAAAATGTCTTAAGTTTGTAACAATTACAAATCTAGAGGGAACTTCAGTCTGGGTTCAGCACTTCAATTATTTGGGAATAAAAAAACTAATTTCTCCTCAAAATATTTCCTGCAGCTGTTCTGACTCAAACCTGGTTCCAAGAGAGCAAACACAAGACAAAGGCAGCAGCACAACTTTTTAATGTTTCATTTATGAATCCTGTTTCTTCACAGATAAAAAGCTGCTTCCAACTAATTAGCTCTGACAAGAAAGAGCCTTGCCAAGTTTTTGCAAGGCTGCCAAAAAACAATAGATAAAAAATAGTTTACAACACAAGATTCTTCAAATACCAGTTGTAATGTCCACGATGCTGAGTTTCAAAACGTCTTTGCTTCCTACAAAGAACGTTCGCTGCACAGCTGCCTTATATCTTCTTGAAGGAGGGGCCGTTACCATTCAGCCTTATTCCTGAGTCGCCCGTACTGTTGTAGCTGCTCTTTCCTGCAAGCAATCCTGTGTGCACACGCACCTGGCACAAGGTCCTTGGGAACCTCCTCATCGCTGTTGCCAGCCCCCACAATCTCTGAAGGCAGCAGTCCACTCCCTAATGGTCCTGGCCTCTCGCCTGAGTCCTTGCTCTCCTCATCTCTCCACACCTACAACAGTGGCAACTAATTCCTCTAAATCATCTATCTCTTCCTTCAGTTCTTTTCTTTCTCTCTTTTTCTGTAAAATTGAAGCTTAACATTTTACATTTAAAGCCTCATGCTGTAACATCTTTGCAATCAGAATCAATAGAGCTATTAAGGATTTTCAAGGGCAAGCCCTAACATTCAGTTTCAGAGATTATATCAAAAGCGTGATTGGTTTATCACCTCCCAACGAATTGTCTGACAAAGAAAAGAAACAGTGATCTGTGATGGCTGCACCACCTGGAGCAGATTCATGTGCTTTCAATGCACAAATATCCTGATCAGATGAAAAAGTACAATAGGAGTAATTTTCCTTTCACTGAGATTCCACATCATTTGCATTGTGCCTTCCACTCCCATAACCAAGCCAGCCTTGTTGACCTTGAGGCTACCTAAACTCTGAACTGAACAGAGGGGGTTTTCCTCCATCCATGGAGGAAAGATTGTTCTTATTTCCTTGTGAGTGATGCCTCTAGTTTAAAGTGATGACAGCTATATCTTCAGAACATCACAGTGGTCTTGCAACATTTGAAATGTATACATATTAAATTGAAATAGACTTTTAATTCTTTATAATGTCACACTGGTATTGTGTTTTAGATGTAAGCTTTGTAAGTTGCTTAGAGTCTGCTTGGGTTTAGACAGAGAAAGAGAGAAAGAGAGAGAGAGAGAGAGAGAAAGAGGGAGGGGAGATGTGTTTTCATTGATAGCCTTTGTGTTCTGATCTAGGCTTGCCCAACAGCATGAAGCCAACTCCTCATCCTGATAAGCCCCTTTTATTTGGTTTACAGTGAATTCCTCTCCAGCAAAGTCTGGCCAACAGTCTTTCAAGATTTTTCACAATTTATTTGACAATTCCAATAAATAAATAAATATTTCACAATTGGAGAGTTGCCAGGCTGATATCTTTCAGATGCCACACTGTAGAAAACAATACTTAGCAAGAATGCAGGAACAGATCTTCCCCCAAATGAACTAATTGTCTCCTGCAAATCCCACTCCCCTTTCATTTCTCATTTATTCCCTATGGGACGGGCCATTCACCGTCCACCTGTGGCTTTACTCCCAAGTCGGCCCTTGTTCCTTAGCTGTTCCCTTCTTCTGGCAGCTCTGTACATGCACACACTGGGAACAGGCTCCAGCTGTTCTTCTGCCTCACTGATGTCCGACTCTGAAGGCAGCTAATAACTGTCACAGGGCCCTGGCCCATTTCTGCCTCCGACGCAGAGCCCTCGTTAGAGCCTTCCCCAGACTCCAGGACTGCCCCATGTTCCTCCCCAACCCTCTCACTGTCCGAATCTGCTACCATCTCTGCTGGCCGCTGGCGGGTCACAACACTTTGGTATGAGCCTCCTTCTCATAAGGAAGGAAGGGAGGAATTAAGATGTCAAATTGGTGTCCCAATACAAGTCAATACCTTTCATGCTCAGCAAATTTTCTCTAGCACAACTTGGGTAAATGTATCAGTTTTGCAGTTCATTACTAAAAGTGGTTCCTGTTCTAAGGAGAAAGTTAGAAAATAAACCCCAGAGTTTGACTGCCTCTGATGGACACTTTATTTCCTTTTAATAAATCTAAAGCAGTAGTGAACTCAGCCTATCAAAACAATCCCCTTTCTCTCTGTTTATTCCTCAACTGCTTTGTCTCTTCAGCCATGAATGACATTTCATAACATACTTTCCATAAGCAATCACCAGAGATCTTCTGGGCACCTCAGTCCAGCAACATTTTCCTAATATTGGCTTGCCACTTTCTGAATTCAGATTACAAGGAAGTTAAAATCATTAGTTTTCTTTCTGGAAATTTTATTGAAACTCCTGTCCATTTTCTCAAAGGCACATCTTTGTAGAAAGAAAACAAACATATGCAAAACACCAAAAATTAACACAAGTTGAGACCTTTAATCTTAAAAAGTTTTCAATTCTCCAGTGGGGGTGGGAATTTAATGGAATGGCTTTCATTAAAAATTGTTTAATATCAGTTCTTCAGTGCCTAAGAATATCAACCTCAACTTGTGTTTTATATAACCCCTAAATCTAGTAACAGTCACAATGGAGACTGCTGAGAAAAACCAATTACCTGAAGGTTAAGCTGGTTCATAGTGCTGTATGGCAGGATTGCAAAAAGCACATATAATGGATTGCTAGAATCATTTTCCAACACAGCCATTCCTCGTTTATCAAGTACCTCAATTAGTGACCACTTGCAAACACAAGAGTAATGAAAAAAATTATTTTCTGAGCAATGCATGCAATTATGGCCAAGTGTTGTGCGCCTGACAATGTGCATGATAGAGTGAGAGTAGCATTGGTATAGCTGTACAAGAAAACAATATCATTATTACATTAAGGATAAATTTTCTGACAGTGAGAGCAATCAGCCAATGAAACAGCTTGCCTTCAGAAGTTGTGGAAGCTTCATCACTGGAAGCTTCCGAGAAGAGACTGGCTTGCCATCTGTCATAAATGATGTAGCGTCTCTTTCTTGGGCAGGGGGTTGGACTAGATGACCTACAAGGACCCCTCCAACTCTGTTAATCTGTTAATTATCTGAATGAGGTAGCAGCAACCAGTGGTCCTTCTGGCATCTCTTTCTCCCCCCCCCCCACTTCTCTTTCACTAAGCAATTATTTTGCTTAATGACTTGGTCATTGAAATGGAACTCAATTGCTAATCAGGAGGTGGAAATTTCCTCATTTAATGCTAGTCTATTCTGAGTACAGTTCAAGATTCTGGTATTTAAGCATCAAACAACTATCTCCTTCCACACAAACCAATTGGGGGCCTTATTTTCCTCACAAGAAGTCAGAAGCAAGATGACAGAAAAATCATTTGTTATTGTCCAGATGGATACTTTTTTACCCAAATAGCCTTTTGTCTATTTGCCTCTTAAACCTTTCACACATGATGCAGAAACATTATATTTGCTCGGTTTTAATCAGTTACATTGCATTTGAGATTAATAGTCTGTAGTTTTCTTATTCTGGTCATTTTGTGAGTTTTTTTTAAAAAAAATGGATTTCGTTTCTTATATTTTTATTTCTACTCTGAGTCACTTTGAACACGTATGTTTGAGAAAGAGCGTATAAACATTTTTATTAAAACTCAATAATAGTATTAGTATTTTATTATTTATTTATTATTATTTTATTATTTATTTATTATTATAATAGTATAGTATTATATTCTTAAAATTTGTGAGCTAGCAAAAGTGTTCTAGCTTTTAGCTTCCCCATGGCAAATAAACAATGATCCATTGGTCTGTTTTATGACCACTGACTCATTTGTTGGAGGTGTATGGGGATAAACTAGATCCTTTGGGAGCATGTGTATATAAATAAACATGCAGATGCAATTGAAATCTGGGTGAAAAATAATTACACAAAGATATAGCCAATAAGTTTGATAGCTTTCCACTATGGTCTTCCTCTAATAGATGTACCAATTAGTATGAAAATAATCTTAATTAAAATGCTAGTAGTGGAAAGCTGCAAGTATTGTTAATATACAGAAAAAGAAAAAGGAAGGGAAGTGATTAATTGAAGAATGGTTGGCATTCTTCAAGAACTGTATTGAGTCAGGTTGAAAAAATATCTTTGCATTTAAAAAGTATTAATGGAATTGATAAGAGAGGTATATTCTGTTGATTTTCTCAGAGGACCTGCATAAAATATTGATTCTAAGCTTATCAGTTTTTTAAAACAAGAAAAGATATATGTTGTTTGAAGAATTCTGTGCAGATGTCAAGATACTAAAAGATTAACCTAAGACAATAGTTTTTCAAGACCAATGCAGTATATTTTCTCTGTTATCTGGAGATACACTGATACTCATTGCTTTTTGAAACTCCAATGAACTCTGATTCAGTTTCTTACAGCACTTCACAATCTTGTAAAACTAGCCTTATTAAATACAAGGTGTTAATGTAAATGTCTATCAAGAATGATTACTACATACCTTTTCTACTTCTAAAGCTAGTGATTGTGCAGCCAATTTATTCTGGAAAAGAATATACGAAATGTCTCCCAACAAATAAAGAGATAGAGCCTTGAGTTCAACTTTTAAAGCAGCTTGGTAATTAGCTTGTGGCCTCTGGCAGGTTGATTTATTTGTCTATGAAAATTTTCCCCTCTCCAGCTATATTTCTTTTCTTTTCTTTTTCTTTTTGCAGTGGGCAGGGGTAGACAAAAGTTTCATTCATTTTCAAAGGGACTGTGCTGTCTGGGTCCCAGGTTTAATCATTTGTGCATGAGATGGGCAGAATCAGCCAAAGCGTACTCTCTTTGTTTGTTGCTATCTTGAGAGATGTCATTTGGGAAACTTTAAACATTTGTGCAGCGACAGTTATAGAGGTTTCTGAACTGTTGGCATAAATGACAGGAAGCCTCCCCTCGATTAGAGCTGTGTCACTTACTTGATTTCACAAACAAAAGAGAAATGCAGCATCAGGACTTTGATCAGGAATAGAAAGGTCAGGAGTAAGAGACAAGGAAAGAAAAATGTACCTTAGGTGGAGAGCAGCTAATAGAGAGAAGGCAAGCTTCCGGATAATGAGTTATCATCCGGGAGTGTTTCTCAGTTTGAAGTGGGATTCTTGAGCTGATTGTGGGAAACCTCTTGTTTCTACACCCTGAGCTTCATTTTTGGTGGCAGAGGGCTGCAGGAGGCTGTCAGGGTGGCCATGCCCATCCCAGCCCCCCATTGTGAAACACAACCCTGATGTGGCCCTCAATGAAATAAAGTTTGACACCCCTGGTCAATGATATTATAAATGGCAAGTACCACATTTAGGGATATTTCAGTTTGGATTAATAGAACATCAGGACTTCTATCATTTTTTTTTTCTGCAACTGTTTTTATGATAAGTTGTGTTGAAAGAATTATCTTTTTGGGTTCAGTTCCAAGTAGGGAAAAAGACACTGGAAACATGGAGGCTGCTTGGAAAGTTGGTTTAATGGTGGACAGGACCACATGGCTTGGAGCTCCAAAGAAGGAATGTCAAGAAGAAGGAAGGGCTGATGTCGTGTCCGTTCGGCAAGGAGACCAAGGAGGCAGTGACTGTGGTTTCAGGTCTTTATTAAGCCCCCAGAACCGATCTGGCTCCAAGGGAAAACTTGCGGCTTTTTATTCTCAAGCCGCGGTGGCCGTGGCCAATGGCACCGCTTTGAATCTCCCACGATTTGTATCCGCCAATCGCGGGAGATTCTCAGCGGGCCAATCAGCGTGGCTCGCTAAACCAATCAGATCACCCTGCGCTTTGACCAATCAAAACGCAGGGTTTCAAGAATGCAAATGAAGGTACAGAACACCCCTCCCCTCTTGGTTTGGTCCTACGTAACATAGTCTCGTAAGTAGGCGGGGCTCCGCACTTGTCCACTGGACCTGCGCAGGTCAGTCGTTGGTTGGATCCCGGCCGGTTCGGTCGGGTTCTCTGTGTCTCTCGGCCTCGTCGATGGAATCGCCTGGTAGGCCTTGCTGGGCCGCTTGTCGCAGCTCCCTCCCGGTCTACCCAGGCTGGTTGAGCTGCGGTTCTCGCCGCTCCTGCCCGGTCTTTCTGGGCTGGTCGAGCTGGCCTGGCTGCTTCTCCCTGGTGAGGCTTCGAGCTGGCTGCTTGCTGGTGAGTATGGTTGGTTTTCCTCTGGGTTTTGGTTCCCGGGGTATTCCCTCCCCTCTTGGCTTGTGTTAAGGGGATTTTCTGTGTCTGGTTGCATGTCGATTGTGTTTCTTGTGGCCGTTCTCGATCTTATTTGATCGATGTGGTGTTTCCACGCTCGTCCATCGGTTGTTTGCAGCCGGCACGAGCGGGTGCCTGTCAGTTGGGTTATGGTTGCTGGTACCCATAGTGGGTCACCTGCTAGGTTTTTTGCGTAGACGGCGTCACCTGGCACAAAAGACCGGTACTTGCTGGAGGAGTTTGGGGGGTTTTCCGGGTTGTATGTGGGGTGTAGTCTGTCGAGTGGGGACCTTATTTTCCTCCCCATCAGTAGCTCTGCCGGGCTTTTGTTTGTTGTTGTGTTTAGGGTTATATGTTGGATAAAAAGCATTTTATTTATTTTGTCTGGATTTCCCCGTGTTCGATATTCTGGATGGTTTTTTTTGTGAATTGAACCACCCGTTCCGCCCTTCCGTTCGCCGCCAGGTGCGCCGGAGTTGTCACTGCATGTCGTATGCCCCGTTCCGCTAGGAATTTTTCAAATTCCAATGAGGTGAATTGGGGCCCATTGTCTGACACGATGACATCCGGAAGGCCGTGGGTTGCGAATAGTTTGCAAAGTTTCTTGGTTACGTCCTCTGTAGTGGTGGATTTCATGTTGCTTACCTCCAGCCAGTTGGAGTAAGCATCTACGGTTACTAGGAATGTATGTCCCTTGGTGGGCCTGGCAAAGTCTATATGGACCCTAGACCAGGGTCCCCTGGGGGTTTCCCATTCCAGGATCAGTGCCGCGGGAGGGCTCAGTCTGGTTTCTTGGCAGCGTTGACACCTTGCCACCCAGGCCTCAATTTGCTTATCCATCCCTGGCCACCAAGTGTAATTTCTGGGCAGGGCTTTTGTTCTAACTATGCCCGGGTGCCCCTCGTGTAACAACCCCAATACCTTCTCTTGCAGTTTTTCCGGGATAACCACCCTATCCCCCCACAGTACACACCCTTTTTGCAGCAAAAGTTCCATTTGCCAGTTCCGGAATGTTTTGAATGCTTCGTCGTTGTCCTTTTCCGGCCACCATTTCTCTACCCAATGTAACACCCACGCCAGATGTTTGTCTTTATTGGTTTCTTGGGCAATGTCTGACACGGTTATGGGTAGATCGGGCAGAGTCTCTATGCTGAGGTTGTTCATTGTGGGTGCTGGGTCAGTGTCTAGGTCGGGTAGCGATGAGCGGCTCAAAGCGTCTGCATGTGTAATAGTCTTACCGGGTCGGTGTGTGAGCCGGTAGCTGTAGGCGGCAAGGAATTCAGACCACCTTGTCATCCTGGGAGATAAAATGTTCAGGGTGGCCCGGTTTCCTGCCAGGATGCCCAGCAACGGCTTGTGGTCCATGATGATTGTGAAGGTGCGGCCGTAGAGATACTCATGGAACCTCTTCACTGCTGCGACGATGGCTAGGGCCCCCTTGTCCAGCTGGCTATAGTTCCGCTCAGGTTTGGTGAGTGTCCTGGAGAAGAAGGCAATGGGCGCTTCTCTTCTATCCAGGATTGTGTGGCTGAGGACGGCGCCGACGCCGAAGGGTGAGGTGTCGCATGTGACGGCGAGTGGTAGGGTCTCATTGTATTGGATGAGGACAGCATCCAAGGTGAGCAGGTCCTTGGTTCTCCTGAAGGTGGTTTCCTCACATTTTCCCCAAGTCCAGGTAGCCGCCTTGTCCAAGAGCCTATGCAAAGGCTCCGTCGCAGTCGCCTTCTGGGGCAGGAAAACATTGTAAAAATTAAGTAGTCCCAGAAACGCCTGCAGTTCCGTTTTAGTCCTGGGTGTGGGAGCCTCCTTAATGGCTCTGATTTTAGTTTCAGTGGGGTGGATGCCGTGCCGGTCTAGGAGGTATCCCAGGAACTCGACCCGCTCTTTGTAAAGTTGGCACTTTTCCCTCTTCACTTTTAGCCCGGTTTCCTTGAATTTGGTTAACACCTCCCTTAGCCGACCCTCCAGTTCTCGCTGGTTGGTTGCCGACACCAGCACATCGTCAAAGTAGGGCACCACCCCCTTGATGCCCTGCAAGAGTCTCTCCATGAGGCTCTGGAAAATCCCAGGCGCCATGCTGACTCCAAACTGGAGTCAGTTACATCGGAAGGCTCTCCGATGGGTGACTATGGTTTGCGCCTCTGCAGTTTCTGCGTTGACCGGCAGCTGTTGGTATGCTTGAGCCAGGTCGAGCTTCACAAAAACCTAGCCTTCCCCCAGTGAGTGTAGAAGATGCTGCACTACTGGGACGGGGTAGGCGCTTTGTTGCAAGGCGCAATTTAGGGTGGCCTTATAGTCCCCGCAGATTCTCACCGACCCATCGGGCTTGACTGGGGTGACTATTGGGGTCTCCCACCGGGCATGATCAGTTGGTTGTAGGACCCCTTGCTTGGCGAGCTTGTCAATTTGCTCGTCAATTTTTGGCCGGAGTGCAAAAGGTACCCGCCATGGTTTTAGGCGTGCCGGGGGGATGCTGGGATCTAGGCTGAATGAGATGGGGGGCCTTCGGTACTTGCCTAGGGTGCCGTTGAACACTTCCTGGAAGTCCCGTGCCAGTTGCTGCTCCCAATCGGTCTCGGCGATGTGGTTGATGCCTATGACTTCGATGCCGAGCGGCACGAACCATTGCAGTCCCAAAAGGCTGGGCCGGTCTCGGTCCACGATTGTTAGGGGAAGCTTTGCCATGCGGCCCTTAAATGTTACTTTAAATTGTCCGGTTCTGACTACCGGGATGCGGTTTCCCTGGTAGTCTTTGATGATTAGTCTCTGGTTCTCCAGTCCCTTCCTATGGATGGTAGGCACCAAGAGTTTGATTTCTTGCCAGGCAACCATGGAGAGGTAGGACCCGGAATCCACCTCCATCCTGCATGGCTCGCCTTCGATGCCTACCTCCACGTAGATTTTTCGGGCGGTGGTGGTTGAGGCGTGGCCGATGATGACCGTCTGGTGGGTTTCCTCCTTCCGCCGGGTCTCTCTGCCTCGTCGGGTTCGCCCGCTCCAGTCCCATCGGCTGTCGGCTGGGTGATCTCTGGCTCTGGGGGGTGTGCTGTCCCATCTCCGCTCGCTGTGGTCCCGCCGTCTGGGGCTGTAGGTTTTCTTTAGTCGGCAGACGCGGGTGATGTGGCCCTTTTTGTCGCAATGCCGGCAGACTGCGTCGAAGAAACGGCACTCCGATCTCGGGTGGTCGCCTCCGCAACCGGCACACACGGTCCCCGACTTACAACCCCACCAATTGCACTGGTCACGTCCCACCTGGAGCTGGTGGATTTCCTCCTCCTCATCCGAGGTGTCAGAGGGGGAGTGGAATTCGCCATGGTGGGTGGTGGTCTCGCAGTGACTTGCTTCCAATTGGGCCTCGGTCACCCGTCCCTAGTCGGTGGTCGCGGTGCGGTCTCCGGCGTCCGATCTCCGCATGCGGTTCGCCGACTTCCAGGTAGCCTCAGCTGCAGTGGCTTCAGCGATGGTGTCGGCGAGGGCGATGTCACCTTTGGCCATCAGTCGGCTCTGGAGGACTGGATCCCAAAGTCCGAGCACGACTCGGTCCTGTAGGGCCTCGTCCATGTCAGAGAATCCGCACATGCCTCCTGGGTTCTGCAACTCAGCAACAAAGTCGCTGATGCTTTCGCCCGGTCCTGCCGGTAGAAGTCGTGCCACCTAATCAGGGTGGGCATGGCAGGGGCATAGTGGTTGCGGAGCAAGGGCTAGAGGTCGTCCCGGTCCATCGCTTTGACGTTGGTGGGTTTCACGAGGGCTTTCACCATCTTGAACACTGCGGGCCTGCAGTGTGTCAGGAAAATGGCTCGTTTTTTCGGCCCGGTGGCGTCCTTCATGTTACTGCATTCGAGGAACATGAGGAATCTGTCCGTGTAGGATTCCCAGTCCTCGCTAGCGGGGTTGAAGGGCGTGGGCGGAGCGATGCTGGCCATCTCGTCAGTCTTGCTTCTGGCGGACACTTGCTCGATGGGGTTCAGCCTCGGGATCCCATCCTCATCGTCAGTGTCATGTCCATTCGGCAAGGGCACCAGGAGGCAGTGACTGTGGTTTCAGCTCTTTATTAAGCCCCTGGAACTGATCTGGCTCCAAGGGAAAACTTGCGGCTTTTTATTCTCAAGCCACGGAGGCCGCGGCCATTGGCACCACTTTGAATCTCCCACGATTTGTATCCGCCAATCGCGGGAGATTCTCAGCGGGCCAATCAGCATGGCTCGCTAAACCAATCAGATCACCCCGCGCTTTGACCAATCAAAACGCGGGGTTTCAAGAATGCAAATGAAGGTACAGAACAGCTGAGATGCTGAGAGTGCCTGGTTTTATACCCTCTGTTGAGATTTGAATTTGAGCTTGTATTCTGATTGGTTGTCAGACTCCCATGGGGCCATGCAGGGGTAACTCTGTAGTCTGTCCTGAGTTCCAGGCTTGGTTGAGCCTTGCTGGATGATGATGTAATGAAAAGGCTTTAGGCAATTCCTTCAGTTCTACCTGGAGATCTTTGTTATGTAAAATATTCTGGCTCAGGCCTTAATGGCCCACCCATTAACAAAGGTGGGGGTGAGCTTCTGCTTCTGAGGTGAGTTTCTGCTTCTGAGTTTCTACTTCTCTTTTTAGGGGAAATATTCTGCCTTTTTAATATTTCCTAGGATATTTAATTTTTCTAGGAGAGGGGTGAGTGCTAACTTCCTCCAGTTGGCAAGATAATGTTGCATAAGATATGCTGTGCATGAAAACAAACCTGTAGAGGAAAAACAGGAAACAAAAATGGATGAAGTGCTTTAACCAAAAAAACAACAACATAGCCGCCTGGAGAATTAATAATATTTTCTCTACTGTGATTTGGAAAATTGTACGGGGGAAAAAAAAAGGTTTCTCTTTATATTTCTTTACCACATTTCCTAAGTAACCTCAGACACTGGTATATTTTGGAACAGATTAAAAGTGAAGTTGAAAGCAATCAGTCTTCAGCATCTTCAAGATTTTCAGAGTGATGTCTCTCAACATTTCAAGAATCAGATGAGACTGATTATAATAGCTGCACAAAAGAATCATAATAAAGATGGTCTTTATTCACATAACATATTTAACTAGGCCAGAATCAGTTGTACCATAAACAAATTTAGCTAATTCTTCCCTTCTTTTTTTTTTTTAAGCTGCTATTATCTTTTACCTCTACGGGTTCATTACACACTCGAGCATGTACAAAAACAGTGTGGAACATGAGAATCAAAGTTGCAGAAGCTGGACTTGGTCAATTGTTCTAGAAAATTATGTAAGCATTTTTATAAACAATTATTTTGGTCACAGTTTTCCTTGACCATGATTTCTTGACTTTTCTTGAACAGAAAGTCAGGGAAAGAATCACAAATAGAATAGCTTCATGAGTTTTCTGAATTGCTTTGTCAGCTTGTTGCCTTGAAGAACTTTGCATCGACAAGGAAGATACATTATAAACAAGGTCAGAGACACAGGTCATTTCACTGGGTCATTCCCCTGTCAACTAATGCAGCTAATGACAGACCCAAGTGACACAGGATTATGCATGCTTGGCATTATTTTAAAGATAATAGAGGATTATTATTATTATTTTGCATTGTAGTCTTAAGCTATGGACTCCCATGCATAAAGATGTTGCAAATGAAGTTGGTTTAAAAAATTCCTTTTCAGATTTCACTCTCTTTTGCCATTTTGGCTATGATGGTGCCTTGGTATTCTGCCTGGACCATGCTTATTACAGCTCCCAAATGGTAGAATTCCTGCTTTTTAAAAATCTTTCCTGCAAATGCTGGGAAACCATGCACCAAACCCTTTCCTTGTCATAGATGGGTCTTGGAGGAGATGTGCATTCATTGATAGCCTTTGGTGTGTTGTGTGTCTCCTTCTGGTGGGAAGGGAGGGAGGGAGGGAGGGAGGGAGGCAGGCAGGCAGGCAGGCAAGCTTTAGTTGTGATTATAAAAGCCCAACTTTTACCCTTCCGTTAATGAATCTTTGGAATCTATAGAAAAACTCTAGTTTTTCACTGTTCCATCAGATGAGCTCGCTCCTTTTCAGTTTTGGTTTCCATTGTTACTGCTCCTAAAAGGTTAATGAGTAAATGGGTAAACTTAACTGTAAAAAATATGATTTCTGTAATAAAGTTGTCAAAGTCTGGCATGCCCTTCCTGATTCAATTGTCTCAGCTACAAATTTTCACAGTTTTATTCACAAATTGACTTCCGTGGACCTTACATCATACTTAAGCTGTCAGTAGAGGGGGCATGCATAAGTGCATTTACATACCTAACGTCCCTATCATTGTATTTTTATTCTCTTGTTCTTGTTCTCATTTTTCTTTGACAAATTCCAAGAAATAAAATAAATAAATAAATAAAATTGAAATTTATTTCACCTACATTATCATTGTAACGTAACTGTCTCCCAAACAAAAATATGAACAATATTACTTATATGAATGTGCACAAGGTAGAAAAATATACTTCTAGTACTTTCATTTCAGGCCTCAAAGAATGACTTTGTTAATGAGGGCTTCTTGCTTCTGAGCCAAGAGGCACAATAGTCTTGTGTTGAAGATATATGGTAGTTTCACAGACATAGAAACTTTCCAATGCAACTCTCATATTTATCAACTGGAGGATTATTAGACCTTGGGAATTATGAAATTGTAGTCATCACACCTGAAAGGTAAAAGGATGGAGAAGGTAATGGCAGCCTACCAATCAGTGGTGGGATTCAATTTTTTTTTTACAACTGGTCCTGTGGGTGTGGCTTGGTGGGCGTGGCAGGGGAAGGATTCTGTAAAATCTCCAGTCAGAGGCGATATTTGCCGGTTCTCCAAATTACTCAAAATTTCCACTACCGGTTCTCCAGAACTGGTCAGAACCTGCTGAATACCACCTCTGCTACCAATCTTTTCAATTCTAAGCTGAACTTTAGTGTGTTAGTCTGGCAAACTGCAAACTGAACCATTTTTTTAACATTTTTTGTCTGGGATTAATCCAATTGTCATTTATGTTTTCAAAAGGGATGATAGATATTTTCTTCCACATGTAACTAAGCTGGACAACCCATATCCATGGACCATAAGTAGTTCCTATAGCCATTGTTTGTATTATCCAAAGTTCTCTTATATCACATTTCTGAAAAAGAATAGCACAGCTTCAGGCCATTTAGAAGTAGGAAACCATAAATATTGGAATGCTAATCCCAAAGTAAACATAGCAAAATTATTAATGGGGGGAGACCTCAACCTCTCCCACCAAATCATGGTCTTGTCACTGTATATGGCACTGGTACTTCCATCTGGCATCTTGGCTCTTGGCACTTTGTTATGTTTACCACACCTTTTAATTTCATCATTTTAGAAAAATAAAAAACAGGGACTTGTTTGAAAGTACATTAGCAATGTAATTTAGATCTATATAAAAGTCTCTGAACCATAGTAGGTGATGTGAAAAAATTTTTTTCACTGTATCTTGTGGATAAGCAATTTAATGTCCTTTTATTGGCCAGGGCATTTCTCTTTTTTGGAAATCTTGCCTTGTGAAGCTAAGTAAAACCACCTGCCACACACTGTCAATAATTTATTTTGGATAATTTAGTAACAATGTATAGCTATATAAAATACTACAATAACAACATTCTGGCCAGAGGCACAACATTATCATGCAGTGTTTTCAAAACAATCACATAAAATGTAGCCATGTTAATGGCTTGATCCAAAACTGAGTCAGGACTTCTATTTCTTTGGCCTCAAATTGAATGAATTCTGAATGGTGAAGTACCCTTTCAGCCCACAAGTGAAGGCTGCACTTCCTATTTCACTGAGGCATAAAGAAAACTTTTTCTGATTTTATGGAGAGAGCTGGAACCCAATGTTTATATGCTGCTGATAAAATGTACAATGGCTGCATTCAGCTAATAGATTTTCAGAGAATTGGAAGCAATAGGGTATTACCATTATTGCCTAGATTATGCATTGTTTTTCCCTTCCCTTTTCTTTTTTTCCTTTCCTGGTTTCTGGATGAACAGGTTTCACAGATATTTGTAGCTCTATAAAAACACAATCTGCTTCATCAGAAACCAAACTGGGCAATTGCAACAGTGCTGTAACATTTTCAGTTCTCCGAACCCATTGCTTTTATGTAGCCTAAATGTTTATCATGGCCATCAAATGAGTAAAAGTTTGTGAAAGTTCAGGTTCTAGGATTGTTTTTCCCTTTAGGACCCTGATAGGGGAAAGGCAGGAAGTGATATATGGAGCTTTTTTCAACAGAGACTGAAAATGGCACATAAACTATGCAAGAATGACTAAGTGAACAACTCCTAGAATAGCTCAAGTGTATACTCAGTTTTATAAATGAGTTAGCCTGTACAAATTAACTTTCTAATTTTAAGAATACTTTTCCTACCCTTTCAACAGCAATTATGGGAAGGGAATGGTTTTTAAAAACTGATATAAATGGCAAAATACACAAATGACCTTTACTATGATAGTTTCCTCGTCCTCCTTCTCCTGCTCCTCCATTTATTCTTGTATGTATTTATCTTCATTATTTTATAATTTTGTTTTTATTTCGTTACAACATTTTATATCAGTTTTCTAAAATCCAAGAGAATGTACAGAAATGCAAACATAATCAGTCACATTAGGATCATGCCATAAAGCATTACAATAAAATAATTGGTGGGGGAGGGTTGAAATCTATTCACCCATCCTAATTCATCTTCTGGTTGTGTTCTATCGTGTCAGGCAGGAAGAGTGGAGCCCCAGCTACTAGCAACTTTTCTGTCCCCACAGGAGTGTTTATGGAAGACCAATCTGCCCCGTTCCAATGCAGCACTGGGGAGGAACCTATAGCCATGGTTGCTTACCATATTTTGAAAACAGAACTTCAAAAACAACCCTTGATTGCTTTCAGACATGATCAGCTCTGTAGGCCTGAATTTTAGTCAGTTTCCCAGAGACATGTTGCCCTTCAAAAATTCTCTGCCCATATCTCCTTTAATCCCATGAGCTAGTCAAGTCTACCCTAGTATCAGATTGCATTTTATTCTACAACAAAGATACACTTTACATCTGAGCAATGTCTATTGAGCATTAGGCCATTGCCCTTTGTTTCCCAGAGCTGAAAGGAGAAAGGATGTTAGGAAGGATGCAAATATAGCAAAATACCCTGATACCCTAGAAATGTAGAATTAGCAATGTTATGAGAGAACCTTAGTTCTTAGTGCAGGAACCTAATATATTTGAAAACAAATTTCTACATTAATTTATGTTTTTTTTTTTTTTTTTTAAAAGAAAGATGAATTGGACTTTTCTGGATTTATTCACATTTCCCCCCCCCCTCTCTCTCTCTCTGTGTGTGTAAAAATTTCATCAGTTAATTGTGGAAAAAAGTATTTTGAATACTGATTGAGAAAAAAAATGCCCCCTTATAATACATGCACATGACTTTAATTTCACTGTTGGTTTACAGTTTAATTGTAATGTACCTATTACTTAAAGTTATTTTTATTATTATTTTAATTCATAAAGAGCAAGGAATACAGTCTCTATAACATGCTTTCACAGTAAAGTTCAGGTAGTTTCTCCTATTTATGCAAGTGTTATTTATCATATTTTTGTTATATATGTTTGTATAAAATAAGCAAATAAAACTTTGAAGGAACGTAAACATGCAATTTAATAGATGCTTAGAATATATCCTTGGGGCAAAGGATTTCAATCATATAATCTATATTAATGTATTACTAAAAGCCAGTAAACGTTTAAGATGCCCTCAAGTCAAGATCAACTTGTGCTGACTGCACCGATGCAATTTTCTTCCCAAAGATACAGAGGTGATGTCTTCTTCGTCTAGCCAACAGCCTCTGTCCAAGTGTTAAGTTAGACTTAGTTTAGCTTACAGCTTTGGATCAACCAAAGTCAGGTACCACTTCCCACTGATCTTTTTTTTCAATAGGTCATGCTGACTGAGGAATGATGAAAGTTTTGGCCCATCATATCTGAAGACTAATTTGGGGGAAGTGCTTTAGACAGCTTGGTCAACTTGAAAAATAATCTGGTTATTTCAAAAAGAAATATGGCAATGAGACATAGAGCAGAGTGTCAAACTCACAGCCAACAGGCCAGATGCATCATGCACTGGTTACGCCCCAGTTTAGCGAAGAGGAAAAAAGCCATGATATGTCACATGGCAACAATGTGACACCATGAGTTTGACACCCCCTCACATAGGGTGAGCAAATGGAGACTTCATCATTACCATAGATGACTTTCTGAACTCTGATTTCCATTCTGCTGCATTTTCTGAAGCTATTACTTTGGAGACTGATATCTCCAAAGCCCACCGCTCTGCAAAAAAAGAAAAACGATGAAACATGCCCTTATTTATGAAAACTATTATGCAGCAGCACTCTTAGAGATGCGGATGTGACTGGTTTGGACTGTTGGCCTATTTTAAAACTAGGCTTACCTTAAACAGCTTGTGCTATAAGAATATGATGAACCTTCAGACTACGCCCTTCAGGGAACCTTCCGAGAACCCTCAGGGAACCCACATTCAAAGTGAAGCAGAAAGAACATTCTGTAGCTGACATTTTGGTCTGAGTGTTTTTCAGCTTCACTGCCATTTTTAAGAGATCACTGTTATGTTACAGTTTTTGACAAGATATCAACATATTCCAGGAATGCAAGCATGATGTGTTTTGCAATGTGATGTATTCAGAGTTGTACCCTCACATGTTGTTTTTGTTCAGAATTATTTCTAATAATACCACTCATGTATTGTGTAACCTACAATCCAGCAGAGACATATTTTCATTTCCTCAGACTACTTGCAGACTGTTGATAGGTTATGCTGTGTCTTTTTATTAGCAATGGTACTATAGCCTCATTTATGAGCCAGCGAGTCCCAATGAAAACAAGTTTGCTTGGATCCCTATCAAGTGATGAAAGAACTATTAACTGTGGTTAACTATTAAATCTGGAATCCAGCATTGATACATATCCGTAAAATCAATTTCTAATTCTTATTATTACAAAGAAGAAAGTTTGAACATTAATTGTATGCATTCTTGGGATCTGTTTTTCAAAGAAAAAATGGACACACTGTTGTTATTGTTGCAATAATCAATAATCAATATTACAATAATCAATACCCACTGAGATTTTGCATATCAAAACATGAACTATTATGCTGCTGTATTGGGGTAAGTTGATGGACCATTATTGGAGCAAATGTTTGAATGAAGCAGGTTTTCTAAACTGATTTGGCTTCAGCAGTTAAAGCGATTTGATAAAGCTGGGATTAAGGAGGAATCCAACCCTGTAACTTCAAGTGGATAATTTGGTACCTTTCAATATCACTGATCGCTATAACTTCCTAGAGCAACTTTGCTGATAAGAGACAGCCTGTTTTGGAGAATAACATTGTATGATTAATTTAGCCTGATTAATTGCATCTATTAATTTTAGTCTATTTAAACTTCAAAGCGTTACAGTATATAATCTTTTTACTCAGCCTTTATTTATTTCAGTGTTTAGGAATACATGCTGCCTTTTAAAGCAAATATTTACCCAAAGTGTCTTAATGTTCCTGTAGGACATTTCAGTGGCAGGTCATTCAGAACTTTAGAGTGAGTTCCCATTAATAAGCATGTTCTATATCTACCTCCCAACCTAGCTATCATATCTATCTATCTATCTATCTATCTATCTATCTATCTATCTATCTATCTATCTATCTATCTATCTATCATCTATCTCTCTATCATCTATCTATCTCTATCATCTATCTCTCTATCTTTCAATCTTTCAATCTATCTATCTATCATCTATCGCTCTATCATCTATCTCTCTATCTCTCTATCTTTCAATCTTTCTATCTATCATCTATCTCTCTATCATCTATCATCTATCTCTATCATCTATCTCTCTATCTTTCAATCTTTCAATCTATCTTATCTATCATCTGTCTATCTGTCTGTCTCTATCATCTATCTCTCTACCTTTCTATCATATTTCAATCAATCAATCTTATCTATCTATCATCTGTCTTTCTCCCCACCTCTATCTCCCCATATCTTTATATCCCTATATCTCAATCTCTTTCTTTCTCTATCTACCCACCACCCCGGAACATCATTGCCCTGCATTATGATTATCCCCCTAACCTGTTACTTTTCCAAAGGCTTCAGAATGGGCCGTTTTATCAGCTGCTGGGGAGCCACAAATGAGAAGGTCGCTGATCAAGTGGCTGATTTGATTGTGTTGTTGCTGCCATGGTGTATGTGTGTTTCTTTTATTATGGGGTGGTTTAAAAAGAAATTAAGCTGCCTGAAGTCAGCTATGTGTGACTTGGGCAGCTATACAAAACAATAAAATCAGTGTATATCTATATGTCAGTCATTTGTGAAAAGGAATATTAGCTTTCCTGAATGAGAAAAGCAGGACATTTTCTACTTCCCCATGATTTTTAATCTGCCATTCTCTCTTCTCTAATAGCACTGTGCCTCTTTTGTTGTTTTTATAAACCTCTGACAGCAAGAAACAAAAACAAGATCTTAACAAAAGATTAATCTTGCAGAAGAAATTGTCATTAAATTGCTATTCACTGTATATATTATTGCACTTCTCTGCTAACTGTACTTGTAATGTGTACTGCCTGGAAGAATTAATCTTAGCCAAACAATTACAAAAAAATGGTAGCTTTGTCTTGCTGCGTAGGAGGAAGAGAAGGAAAAATTGCAAAATTTGTAGACAGTTTATAACAAAACAGGCACTAACCATAATGTTATGGATTAAACCATTGCAGCGATACAACCGAAAAAGCTTCGTCTTACAAAAGGCTTGTAATCCTGCAATTCTCATTGGCCCGTGAATAGTGAGTCGTGATTGGTCAGGTTTGGCCAGTCTGATTGGTTGTTAACGGAAGCCCCTGATTGGATGCTTGTGAAAGCAATAGACTTAGTTCATTGGTTGTTTAACAGCAGCAAGCTCTATAAAAGAGCTACTGCTGCCCAGGTTTTCTGCTCCATTATTTTCTTGTTAAATAAAGAGTTGAAGTCACAGTCCGATGTCTCGTCTCCATTCTTGCGCCCATGCCCAGGACTTAACACTGGCGATGAGGATGGGATACGGAGACAATAGAGCTGACTAGAATATATCAGACAAAGAAAGAGCATATGGCGAAAGAGCGCACGAAACAGACGGCAAGATGACTAGCGGCACCATACCACCCGCTCCATTCGACCCAGCAACCGAAGACTGGAACTCGTATATAGACCGCTTCCAGATGTTCCTGGAGACCAACAATTTAAAAGATGCTATGTCTGGCAAGAAACGAGCGGTGTTCCTGACTCATTGCAGCTCCGCAATGGCTAAAGCACTAGCAAAACTGGCAGAAGTGATGACCATGGATTGGGACACCCTCGCTCCAATCCTCAGGGCCCATTCACACTCGCAGTACCTACACTGATACGAAGACACGAATTTTACCAGAGGGACCAACGGAAGGATGAGAGCGTTGGTAATTTCGTAGCTGACCTCCAGAACCTAGGAGGCCTTTGTGGTTTTGCAAACTTAGAGGAAGCCCTAAGAGACCGAATAGTTCTGGGCTTAAATGCACCACACGTCCAGAGTAAGCTGATGGCGAAAGGCAACATCAGCCTTACAGATGTCATCGCCGACGCTACTGCAGCAGAAGCAAACAGGAAGTCAGCCGCTCGAATGCGCTGAGCGAACGCACCGCTTCGCCAATTCGCCAATGAGGCACCACTCGCCACTGAGAAGCACGCTACCACTACCCACCACGAAGACCTTGAGTCATCCTCAGACAGTGATGAAGAGGAGGTCAACCGGCTCCGCTCGGAACAAGAGCAAAGGAACCAGCGACGTCCGCGCCAATGTGCGGGTTGTGGGGCAAACCACCCACGATCGGACTGCAAATTCCTCGATGCACTCTGCCGTAACTGTGGGAAAAAGGGCCACATCACGAAGGTCTGCAGAAGCAGACGAGAGTCCAGTCCCAGCCGAAAGGAGAACAACCTCTGTCGGGAGATAAGCAAACCTCCTGAGAACCGGGACCGTCTGAACCACCAATGGAACAACCACTACTGCTACAGAAACCAAGCACCTGCCTTTTCAACGAGACAAGAAGAGGCCCACCAAACCATTATCATCAGCCACGCTTCATCGCTCGATGCAAGGAAAATACGAGTGAAGGTTACTATTGAGAATTGACCATGTGTGATGGAAGTCTGTTATGCCTGTGTTCCCCAAACAGGGTTAAGGAGACAAGCTAAACAGAATGTGCAGCGTTAGTCAGATAGGCACACAGATAAATGAGTGAGATAAACTTGTATGTTTGTTAACATACAGTAAAAATAACAGATACGCTTGTGCTATCAAAATATAGTTTATTCCACTTAGAGTTTATAGCATAGTCAAAATAACAGTCCATTAGTCATGTATCATTTAGTCAGTCCATTCAAGGATATTCAGTTAGCAAAGTCCGTGTAGAATATCCAATGTCAGTTCACTTACAAATTAATCAACAGTCCTTTCTCTCTCCCGTTCGAGTAAGGAAAAAACGCAGTCTTCAAACTATCCAGTAATTAGGGATCATCAAGCCAGAGAGAGCAAGCTGACGTTCCTTGCTTCTTTTATGGTGCTTTCACAACCACTCCCTTAATTTCATTCCTACAGTTAAAGTTGCAGACACTTTAACTTATAAACCATGATAACATACCTAAACCAGTTAGGGTAAACAATGTTATCCCTAACATTCTCCCCTTTTAGGTTAAATAATAATAATAACTATTTACACTTTTAAATTATATTTGTTACAACTCTCTTTAAACTTAATTACTCCTTGAGCTTTTGTAAATTGGTCTGCAATGTTTTCTTCTGTCATGCAGTATTCCAATTTAATTAGCCCATTCTTTACAGATTCTCTAACATTTAAGTATCTTAAATCAGTATGCTTTGATCTAGTTTTTACAGCAATATTAGTAGCTAACTTTATGGCTGCCTGGTTGTCCTCGTACACAATAATGGATTCTTTAACAGTTACACCCATGTCTAATAATAATTGTTTGTACAAAATTAAGTCAGTGCATAACAATGACAGACATGAAAATTCCGCTTCTATCGTGGACAAGCTAATATGCTGTTGTCTGATTGACCTCCACCCTATTAGTATCTTACCAAATGATATAGCCATCCCAGATGTTGATTTTCTAGTGTTTATGTCAGTTGCAAAAACTTGCATCTGCATAGGCACTAAGACGCAAATCACCCTTTGGTTCTATATACAATGCATGGTTCATTGTTCCTTTAAGATATCTTAAAATTCTCTTTAATGATTGCCAATGACATTGATGTGGATCTGAATTAAAACGTGCCAGCTGATTTACACTATAAGCTATATCTGGCCTAGACCAATTGCTTATATATGATAAGCTACCAATCAAAGATTGATATATAGACTTATCAAATCTGGGACTTTGATCATCAGTTTGGCAAACTTCCTGACTCATTGGAGTCTTTGCCGGTTTACAAAGTTCCATTTTATACGTTTTAATTTATTGGCAAATTTTATCTTCTTGAGATATCTTAAATCCATTTTTTGTTTTGTTAATTGTCAATCCTAGATACTTTTTAATTTCACCTAAATGCTTTAATTTTATCTTTTTGGCTAATAATGATATAATCTCATTAGCTTCATTAATAATCTTAGTTATCAAAGTAATTTCATCTGTAAATAATAACAATAATGACACCGTTCCATTATTTTCTCTTTTAAGCACACATGGATCTGCTAAACCAGATTTAAAACCGATATTGTTTAATTCTTTCACAATATATTGGTTCCACTCAAAGCCAGATTGTTTCAACCCGTAAAGACTCTTTTTGAGTTTCCAACAATCATTACTATTTACTTTATTGTCTTTTATAATAATTGGCTTTTTCAAATATATAGTGTGCTGCAATGGTGCATGCAAATAAGCAGTTTCTACATCTAAATAGTTAATGACACAGTTTTTCTTAGCTGCCCACACTAATGCTGCTCTTAAAGATGTTGCTTTAAGACTTGGTGCGAAAACTTCATTGTAATCAGATGCAGTTTGATTAAATCCTTGAGCTACCAACCTAGCCTTATGGGTAACAGTCCCATCATTTCCAGTTTTTACTTTAAATATCCATTTGCACCCAATGGATTTTTCTCCTGGAGGTAATTTAGCATCTTCATATACTTTCATTACTTTTAAAGAATTCAGTTCTTTTTCCATTGCCTTTTGCCAATTCTCCTTATCCTTAGCAGGATACATCCTAAGTTCATCTACACTAGTTGGAACTTTAGTTACTTGGCAAACTATACTTGCTTGATACCTATCAGGTGGTCTAGTTACACATGTAGTACATCTAGGTATTACAGGACTTACAGGTGGACTTTCATTTATTAACTGCTCTTGATTATCTAACTCTTCCTGATCAACTGTTTCCTCTTGTTCTGGTCCTATTTGTTCTTCGTGGACTTCTTCTTTAATTGGACTCTTCTTATAACTAGTCTGATCTTTTTGCCTTTTGTAGGGTTCAATAATTACTTCATTATTTAAATCTTGCTCTAATCTATTCCATCCTACATGTTCTAGGAATTTAGCACTAGCACTGGTGTAAACTCTAGATGTATCTGGTTCCCAGAATCTATAAGATCTGTGATTAGATTCATATCCTACAAAAAATAATCTTTTAGCTCTATGCTGTCCTTTGTGTCTGAGTTGTGTAGGGATATGCACCCATGCTGGTGCTCCAAATGTGTGCATGTAACTTAAATCAGGTTTTATACCATGCCACAGTGTGAATGGTAATTCACCTGTTGTTGAATTAACAACATTATTTAATATATGATTACCACACATTATTGCTTCTCCCCATAAATTGTCAGGTAATCCTGAATCAGACAACATAGTACATGCCATTGATTGCAGTGTTTGGCCTCGTCTCTCTATAAAGGCATTATGTTGTGGTCTATATGGTGCAGACTTTTTATGTTGAATACCTAACATTCTTAGTCTGCTCTGGAATTTATTATTTGTAAATTCTGCACCATTATCTGTTATAAGAGTTACTAATTTCTTTTTAGTTTTTCTTTCTGCAAATTTAATCCAATTAAAGATATTTAGATACGTTTCAGTTTTGCTCTTCATTAAATAGCAGAACCCATATCTAGAATAGTGGTCCATTATACTTAATATGTATTGAGCTCCTCCTACACTTGGTTTTTTTGGACCTATTAAATCAGCAAATACCACTTCTAAAGGCTCTTTGGTAGTAAATCCATCAACTCTATTAGCCGGTATGACCCTGCTTTTGCTTTGATTACAAATAGAACATTGCAAATACTTATTACAAGGTTTCAAACTTATTCCTTTAGATAATTGAACAGTTCTCTTAAGCATTTTAAAATTTAAATGCCCTAGCCATCGGTGTAACAAGTGAATACATTCATCATGAGGTTTCTTATTATCATAAACCGTGTTAGCCACCTCTAAACCATTATCATTTAACACATATAATTCACCTCTTAAAGATGCAGTAATTTTCTTATCTTCTTTTTCAATTATGCAGTTATCTCCTTTAAAGGTAACTACATATCTTAGTTTAACCAAAATTCTAACTGAAATTAAATTAAACTTAAGTTGTGGTACATATAACATTTTTACGTTCTCTTTTATGAAAGAACAATATGCTGTACCTTGACCTTTAGCTTTCAGTTTCCAGCCATTGGCTAACGATATCTGCTGTGTACTCTTGGACATTTTAATAAAATTTTTGTTATCATTTGTTATACAGTGGGATGCTCCACTGTCAACCACCCATAAATTATTTTTTACAGCTCCGTTAATATACATGGCTAACTCTACATTTTTATTTATCTTTTGATAACTTTTAATATTCTGGCCAGCGTTCTGGCGCTTTGCTTTTTTACAAAATCTTGCCAAATGTCCTCTTCCTCCACAATTAAAACACTTTTTAATTGCGTATGCAGTAGGAGATTGATTATCTTCTTTTTGAGGTTTCTCCCTTCTTAACTGGTCTCTTTCAAGTCTTCTTCTTGCCTCTTCAATCTATCTGCCAGTTATATCAGTTAAAGTTAAACTTTCCTTAGGCAAAACTTCAAGGGAAGTGACGTAGTTATCATAACTTTCATTGAGTGATGATAGAATTATGTAGACTTGGTGTAATTCAGAGAAAATAAGCTCTTTCTCATGCAGTTCTTGAAAAAGGCTTTTCATAGTTTCCAAATGACTAAGCATATCACCATTCGTTTGGAGATGCATCCTGAAAAGCTTCCGAGTTAGATTTATGTGAGCACCAACGTTATCTCGGACATAAATCCTCTTCAGCTTCTGCCAACACCCAACAGCCATTTGCTCTCCATGGATATGAACAAGGTGCTGGTCAGTTAGTGTTAGTCCTATTATGCAAATAGCTTGTTCATTCTTTTGTTTAAATTCTTCTAACTTTTGTCTATCTTCCTCAATCTCTGGATCCCATTCCTCTACGTTTGGTGGGTTTTCTATTATGTTCCATAGACCTTCTCTTCGTAGAAGTAGACTAAATTTCATAGACCATGATACATGGTTTGTTCCATCCAACTTGGA
This sequence comes from Hydrophis major, assembly GCA_033807585.1. Classification (NCBI taxonomy): domain Eukaryota; kingdom Metazoa; phylum Chordata; class Lepidosauria; order Squamata; family Elapidae; genus Hydrophis; species Hydrophis major. The sequence goes on along the minus strand of CM066328.1, from coordinate 291,015,787 downwards.
TATAAGGGACAAACTTTGTAGATTGACTTGTGCCATGTTTTCTTATATGGATATAAAACTATAATTAATAAAACACAGCTGTCTGTTTACTGTAACGTTTAACAACACAAACACTCACTTTTACATAAATCTGTTTTATCCTAGTTAAACTGACTTTGCAGCCTCTGGGCCCATAACCAGTGTTATGCCTGTGTTCCTCAAACAGGGTTAAGGAGACAAGCTAAACAGAATGTGCTGCGTTAGTCAGATAGGCACACAGATAAATGAGTGAGATAAGCTTGTATGTTTGTTAACATACAATAAAAATAACAGATACGCTTATGCTATCAAAATATAGTTTATTCCATTTAGAGTTTATAGCATAGTCAAAATAACAGTCCATTAGTCATGTATCATTTAGTCAGTCCATTCAAGGATATTCAGTTAGCAAAGTCCGTGTAGAATATCCAATGTCAGTTCACTTACAAATAAATCAACAGTCCTTTCTCTCTCCCGTTCGAGTAAGGGAAAAACGCAGTCTTCAAACTATCCAGTAATTAGGGATCATCAAGCCAGAGAGAGCAAGCTGACGTTCCTTGCTTCTTTTATGGTGCTTTCACAACCACTCCCTTAATTACATTCCTACAGTTAAAGTTGCAGACACTTTAACTTATAAACCATGATAACATATTTATTATTTTACCTAAACCAGTTAGGGTAAACAATGTTATCCCTAACAAAGTCGATTCGGGATCGTCCCTGTCGATGGTATCCTGGAAAACCCTCAAGCAACTGATCCCTGCCATCTCCTGCCAGGACCTCAGCATGCAGCAAATCATCCTGAAAAACTATCAGGGAAACAGAATCCCAGTTGTCGGTTCCAGCAACATCCCAGTATCATTCAAGGACCGCACAGCAACGCTTTCCCTAACTGTCGTCGATCGTGACCGACCCAGCTTGTTAGGGCTACAGTGGTTCGCCCCACTCGGAATTGAACTAGCTGGCATACACCACACCAGAAATGACGACTGAGAAGAGACTCTCATCCAGGAATTCCAGGACGTGTTCACAGGAACATTAGGCAAGTACAAGGGGACCCCTATATCATTTAGTCTCAGCCCCGATGTAGCTCCTATTCGGCTTAAACCCCATCGAGTACCTTTTGCCTTAAAACCTAAAATCAATGAGCAGCTAGATAAACTGATAGCCCAGGGCATATTGGAACCAATTGACCACGCCTATTGGGAAACCCCGTTAGTAACGCCCATGAAGCCAGATGGTTCATTAAGAATTTGCGTGGACTATCGGGCCACCCTAAATCATGCTCTTCAACAGAGCACTTATCCAGTACCGGTGGTTCAACACCTTCTTCATTCCCTGGGTGGCAGAAAAATATTTGCGAAATTGGACTTAGCTCAGGCGTACCAGCAACTCCCTGTGGATGCAGCAACTGCAGAAGCCCAGACAATAGTTACACATAGAGGCACTTTTAAGTGCAATAGACTCCAATTCGGAGTAAGCATGGCGCCGGGCATTTTCCAAAGTTTAATGGAGAGACTATTACAAGGCATAAAATGTGTCATGCCTTATTTTGACAACGTCCTAATAGCTGCTCCCACTAAAGAATTATTAGTACAACGGCTCAGAAAAGTTCTGCAGAAATTCAAAGACGCGGGTCTTAAGGTAAAACGAGACAAGTGCCAACTTTGTATGGAGAGAGTGGAGTTCCTGGGATACCTTCTCGACAGACAGGGAATCCACCCCACTGAAAAAAAACTAACCGCAATAAAAAAAGCCCTGAGACCTAGGAATAAAACAGACCTTCAAGCCTTCCTGGGACTCATTAACTTTTATAACATTTTCTTGCCCCAGAAGGCAACCGTAGCCAAACCTCTACATAGACTTCTCGATAAAAAGGCTCCTTGGGTTTGGGGACGGCGTGAAGAGATAGCGTTCAAAGAGATAAAAGACCTTTTAACCTCCGATGCCGTATTAATGCAGTACAACGAGACTCTCCCTTTGACGGTTACCTGTGATGCCTCACCATTTGGAGTCGGAGCTATTCTAAACCATGTCCTCCCAAATGGAAATGAGGCACTCATTGCGTTCTTTTTGAGAACTTTGTCTAAAACCGAAAGGAACTATAGTCAACTTGATAAAGAGGCCCTCACTATTGTATCCGCAATTAAATGCTTCCATGAATATGTATATGGGAGACCCTTTACCATAATTACAGACCACAAGCCGCTACTTGGGATTTTGGCAGGAAACAAACAAACTCCCCATATATTAACACCAAGAATGACACGTTGGTCAGAATTTTTAGCCGCCTACGATTACCGATTGCAACATCGCCCGGGGAAAACCATTCCCTACGCTGACGCTTTGAGCCGCTCACCACTACCAGACATTATAGAGGACCCTGCTCCAACCGTTACTGTACTACAAATAGAAACCCTCAAATTGCCGCCATTAACCACTCGAGACATAGCCTTTTTTAGACAAAAAAGGACCCTGTTTTGGCACGAGTCTTCAGCTGGGTAGAACGCTGTTGGCCGATCAGTAAAACTGATGACATGTTCAAGCCATTTAGGAATCGTCAAACGGAACTGTTCTCCCAGAAGGGTTGCATAGTATGGGGAGACAGAGTCATAGTCCCGGAGAAGTTACAATATAGGGTATTGAAAATGCTGCATGAGGGACATCCAGGCACCGTGCGCATGAAAGCATTGGCCAGGAGTTATGCATGGTGGCCTGGTTTAGATAGACAAATAAAAACGGGGGTAGCAAAATGAAGTAAATGCCAGGAGACTCACCCTGCTCCTCCAAAGGCTCCCCCAACTCAGTGGGAAACGGCTCGAGGTCCGTGGTCCCATATCCACATCGATTTTGCAGGACCCACAAGAGGACACACTTTCCTCCTAACAGTGGATGCCTATTCAAACTGGCTCAAAGTCCAAAAAATGAAAAGCACCACCACAGATGCAGTCACTAAAAAACTGAATAAACTATTCGTTACCCATGGACTTCCTGATGTCCTCGTCTCAGATAATGGTCCCCAATTCACTGCTTTACCATTCGAACAATACCTGGCAGATCGGGGCATCTGCCATGCTTTAACATCGCCAGCTCACCCTGCAGCCAATGGTAGGGCTGAGCGAATGGTTCAATTTGTAAAACAGACCCTGCACAAAATGGACCACGGTGACATTGACGACAAAATAAACCGAATGCTTTTTATCCAACACATAACCCCAAACAGCACCATGAACAAAACCCCAGCAGAACTCCTGATGGGCCGGAAACTTCGCTCGTATCTTGATCGCCTCCACCCAAACTACACGCCAGAACAATCCCTGGGATCCAGCAGTAAGTGTCAGGCATTCCAGGAAGGTGACCTCGTGTTTGCGAAAAACTTCTCGGGCGACCCATTGTGGGTCCCCACTACCATAACGCAACTTACGGGACCTCGATCCTATCGTCTACAAACGGCAGACGGTAAGATGTGGAAACACCACATAGACCAACTCCGTTCCCGATTAGCGCCAGAACCTCCAGCTGGGGGGGGAAGGAACATGGAGGAGGATGAAGAAGAAATCGAAACCCAACAGCCCAGGGGATACTCACCATCCGAGGGAGAACTGGACCAGGGAGCAGCCTCGCCACGTGACAACACCACGATGGAGGCGGATCCAGGGAACCCGGAAGACAGCGCCAATGAGGGCAACCCGGAACTACAGTCTTCGCTATCCAACCCAGCGGACAGCCCACCGGAGCCAGAACCAGAACCAGAACGAAACCCGGTGGAATAGTGCAGGTTGAGCAGACAGGTGAAGCGGCCTGCCTATCTGCGAGAATACGTCACCCCACCCCTCAGACGGAACCAAGGGGGGAGGGGTGTTATGGATTAAACTATCGCAGCGATACAACCAAAACAGCTTCGTCTTACAACAGGCTTGTAATCCTGCAATTCTCATTGGCCCGTGAATAGCGAGTCGTGATTGGTCAGGTTTGGCCAGTCTGATTGGCTGTTAACGGAAGCCCCTGATTGGACGCTTGTGAAAGCGATAGACTCAGTTCATTGGTTGTTTAACGGCAGCAAGCTCTATAAAAGCGCTACTGCTGCCCAGGTTTTCTGCTCCAGTCTTTCTTGTTAAATAAAGAGTTGAAGTCACAGTCCGATGTCTCGTCTCCGTTCTTGTGCCCATGCCCAGGACTTAACACATAATTTTGTCGATATTTTTGACAATAAACAATTTCAGCATCTGTTTTGTGCATATATTTGAGGTCCGTAGTTAGAGCTCTAATAGGAAAATAATCTCATCCGGCAGAAGTAACAAGGGTGACAAAAAGGCAATTGAAGGAGGAATTTGAAGATTGCAAACCAGGATTCACTTTTATTCTCTAAAGTGGATTCCAATCAAGAATTACAGAAATGACTTCATTGCTACTCTGTGAATGGACAAGCAGATACAACATGGTCACATTTGATCTCAGAAGAAGGCATTGTTAAAAAATGAAGAGAAGTCTTTTTCATTTGCAAAAAATAAAGAAAAAAATGTCAGGATTCTCCCAAATGCTTGTGAATTATTTAAAATTGTTTTAACAAGAACTCAACTAGGATCCATTCAACAGACATGTCTACCAAACCAAATGGTTCCAGCCTCTTAACAAATGAATCAATTTATTTGGAAGCTGGAGAAACAGAGAGAAATCTTGCTTCAGAAAATCTTGGACAAATGAGTCTAGAAAAAAGCACTTTGGGCAAATAAATGCAATCAAACTAACTTATTTGACTCATAAATCTCATTAAGCCACAATAGAGGGTTTTTTTTGGGGGGGTGTCTCATCACATTTGTAAACTATAATTTTTTAAACAACACTTTATAATTTAGCGAGTTATATGAACTTAGTCAACATTGGTTTATTTACAAACTATGACCTGGATGACATGTGAACCTAGACCCTAAGAAATGATAAAAATCAAATTAAGAACATTCTTGAACACATCAAGGCAAATAGTAAACAAGGATGGATGCTAAATGTAGGAAAAAGACTGGGGAGTCCATGTAGATACATTTTGGGGCAACCCCATTGGAATCCTTTAATGATAGTTTGTTAGTGTAGTTGTATTTGTGGTAGCTGCCCCAACATGAATTTAAATCCAGTAGAAGACATGAGATTGAGGCTGAATTAAGGTCTTCTCCCATTCTTTTTGTAATATTAACAGATATAAAAGCTATAAATATTGGATAAATAAGCAAAAACCATAGTTTTACAATATTAGCTGGTCTGTGATATGAACTGAGCTCCCTGGCTTATACATTGAGCTAAGCCAGGATGACTAAACTGGACCAAGTTTTATGCAACAACTATTAATACTGCATTTTAGTGGGCCACCTGAAACGTAGTCTCAAATATTTCAAACTCCCTTGTTACCATTTTTTGTAAGGATTCCTTACAGGATTCTTGTGAGGATTCTGTACGAATACAGGAAATAGCCATGTAAATAAAACCTTAATGTTGCATTCATTTACACCGTATGTTTCCCACCATCCAATTAAAACAAGATGACAGCAGCCCATGTCAAAATGTGGTAGGCAAATCTCCAGCATTTTTTTTCTCCACTGAGAATGTTATTAACCCAGCTGAGATCCCCAGGATCTTATTGTACTCATTCATGCTGGCTACAGCTGTTCTTGATGGTGTCCATATCAGAAGCAATATGTTCTGAATTGCTTTTGCTTCTGGGTCATCTGGAAAACTGTTCAGCTGGTACAATTTTATTTTATTTTACTTTATTTAAATTTTATTGGTTTTTAAAAACAAATATAAACAAGCTATCTTCCATAGATGTACATACAGTGTGCCAGTTAGTTTACAAATTGTTTTGTGCTTCTATTTCATAGTCTTCAATTACAATTACATTACATATAATCTCATATTGTCAATCAAAAATTAAATACCTTAGTATTTAATCAATCAATATTATTAATCAATCATTTGACTATACTTTTATTCATTCATGTTTTACAAGATAACCATAATTTACTTAGTTTATTTTATAACAGTTCATATTATCATCCCAAATCTATCCTAAAATCATTCTGTAGATATAATAAGAAAGAAGTACATCTTTATATATTTATTATTTTCTAAAAGTCTACATATTTCATTACTGTACTTTATTGTCTAACCATTGATAGAAAAGATCCCAAATTTTATAAAATTGTTTATCCTCTTGTTCTCTAATTTCAAATGTCAATCTACTTATTTCAGCACATTCCAATATTTTCTTAATGATTTCCTCCTGTGATGGTATTTTCTCATTTTTCCAGTTTTTAGCAAATACAATCCTAGCTGCTGTTAATACATTTACAATCAGGTATTTCAAGTCTTTACTATATATTTCAGGTAACATTCCCAATAAAAATATCTCTGGTTTCAAGTCTATATGGTTTTTTTGTCATTTTTTCCAACCACATGTAGATTTAGTCCAGTATTTTTTAGCATCCGCACAAGTCCACCACATATGGTAATATGAGCCAGGTGTCTGATGACATTTCCAACATTTTTCGGATTTATTCTTGAGCATTCTTGCTTTTCTTGTCAGGGGAAAATACCACCTGTAAAACATCTTATACAAATTTTCTTTATATGCTGTCGACATTGTCATTTTATAATTTTGAGACCACAATTTTTGCCATTTCTCTAAATCAATCCCATATCCAAAATTCTTCCCCCAAACAATCATAGTTTCTTTAACTTGTTCTTCTTCTAGTTTAATTTCTAATAAATATCCATACAATTTTTAAATCACCTTTTCATCAGTACCTGTCAAAATCTTATCTGTCAGTCAGTTTATCATAGAAACCTTCTGTTTTAGAATCTTTATCATACCTTGAATGTATTTGCGCATATGAGAACCAATTCATCTTTATATCTTGTTCCTCTAGTTTTTGCATAGATTTAAGTTCACCCTTTTCATTCAATATTTCACCAAATCTAACTGTTCCTTTCTGTATATTATTGGATACGAAAATGCTTCAATAGTCAATAACCAGACTGGAATTTTCAAATAACATTGTCTTTTAATCTTCTCCCAGTTTAACCACAGAGATTCCCATATATGATGTCTTCTAAAATACCCCTGTGTTTTAGTTCCTTTGTACCATAAAAAAGCATGCCACCCCAACAACAAATCATGTCCTTCTAATGTCAACAATATAGTATTTCTTAGTGTTATCCATTCCTTAACCCACATCAAATTTGTAGCTTGGTAGTACAACTCCCAATTAGGCAAATCAAATCCTCCTCTAATTCTAGCATCTTGCAAAAGTTTTAACTTTATTCTCGCTTTCTTACCTTGCCATATATATTTCAACACAATTTTATTTAAATCTTCAAAGTAGTCTTTTCCAAGCCAAATTGGAATTGTTTGAAACAAATATAAACTTCTGGGTAATATATTCATCTTGATTGTTGAAATTCTCCCTATTAGTGACAGTTGTAAGTTTTCCCATTTCACCAAATCTAACGCTATCTGCTGTTTAAGTTTAATATAATTATTCTCTTTTAATGTACTACATCTTGCTGTCAAATATATCCCCAAGTACTTGATCTTATTCGTGACCTGAATTTTCAATAGATCTGCCAATTCTTCCTTTTGTCTTAATAGCATATCCTTTGTCAAAATCTTTGTCTTATCTTTATTTATTTTCAAACCAGCCACCTTTCCATATGTCTCTATCTTTTCTTTCAATTTTGGTGCTGTTTCTAAAGGGTCTTCTAAGATGAAAAACAGATCATCCGCAAATGCTTACAGCTTAAATTCTTCCTTTTTGATTTTCATTCCTTTTATATTATTTTCATCTCTAATATTTCTGTTTAACACTTCCAAAGTTAACACAAACAACAAAGGTGATAGTGGGCACCCTTGTCTTGTTCCTTTTCTTATATTAATAGAGTCTATCAGTTCTCCCTCTATCATTACCTTTGCCGTTTGCTTATAGTATATAGCTTCTATTGCTTGAATAAATTTTCTAGCAAAACCCATCTGTTCCAACAGTAATAACATGAATCGCCAATTCACATTATCAAATGCTTTCTGTGCATCTAAAAATATCAGAGCCATTTGTTTTTCAGGATGTGCCTTGTAGTATTCCAAAGTATCCAAGATTACTCTCATATTGTCTTTAATTTGTCTCTGGCAGAAATCCATTTTGATCAGGATGGATAAAATTATTTAAATATTTTTTAAGTCTTTCTGCCAATATTGAAGCAAAGATTTTATAATCTGCATTTAGTAGAAAAATGGGTCTATAGTTCTTAATTTGTAATGGGTCTGCCTCCTCTTTTGGAATAAGTGTAATATAGGCTTCTGACCATGATTTAGGTATCATCTTCTTTAACATAACTTCATTCATAACTTCTAGTAATGGAAGATTCAACGATTCTTGTAATGTTTTATAAAATTGTGCCAGAAATCCATCTGGACCTGGTGCTTTCCATTATTTTGCTTCTTGAGTGCTTCAGTTAGCTCCATCATCATTATATTGCTTTCTAACATTTTTTCAGTCTCTTTAGGTATCTGAGGTAAATTAGCATTCTGTAAGTACTGCTTAACTCTTTCCTCATCAATATTCTCTTGCATATATAATTTCCCATAGAAGTCTCGAATGATTTCCTTCTTCTCTTTGCTACCATGGCAAATTTGGCCTTGGTCATCTATTAATTTCAATATTTTCCTTGATTTTTTCTCCTTTCTCAATTTGTATGCTAACCATCTACCTGGTTTGTTTGCGTCTTCAGAGTAGTTCTGTTTAGCACCTCTAATTTTCTGTGCTAATTCTTTTTCTATTTGACCCATTTTGTGTTTAATTATATCCATTTTTAGCTTGATGTCCTTTTTCTGTGGCATTTTCTGTAGCTCTTTTTCAAGTCTTTTATGCTCATCCTCTAGGGCCTTAGAGGCTAGACTTTTCATAGTATTCCTTTTCCTTGTATAGTCTATTATCAAGCCTCTAACATATGCCTTCATTGTATCCCATACATTCTGGATTGATGTATCTTCTTTTTTGTTTTCTCTAAACAAAAAAGCCAATTCTTTCTCCATCCACTGTGTGAAATCTTTTTCCTTTAAAATAGTATTATTTAACGTCCATCTAGGTCTTCTTTTTTGTCCTTTCCATTTAATTGTCATTGGATTGTGATCTGCCCAAGTACTTGTTTCAATATTTATTTCTTGAATGTTAGATATTAATTCTGTTGACATCCATATCATATCTATTCTGGACCATGATAAGTGTCTATTTGAATAGAAGGTGTATTGTTTAGTTTTAGCATTTCTTTCTCTCCATGTATCTTTTAAGTTTATTTCATCTACCATTTTAAAAAAAGATTTAGAGAGAGTCTTTCTGTTTTGCTTTATTGTTTTCTCTGCTGTATAGTCCAATTTATTGTCTACAATTCCATTAAAATCTCCCATCATAACTATATTAGCATAGTCCAGTTCAATTATTTTCATATGTAATTTTTTGTAGAATTCTTCTTGTTTGTCATTCGGAGCATAAATTGCAATCAGGAGTGTTTTCATATTATTGTCCATTATTTCCACGATTAGTATTCTTCCATCATCATTGGTATAGATAAATTTTGCTGGTGTGGTCTCTTTAATATATAAAACCACTCCTCTTTTCTTACATTGGGTCAAGGAAGTAAATATTTTCCCTAATTTTGGCTGTACCAACAATTGTTCATATTGTTTTTTAATATGTACTTCTTGTAGACAAATTATATCAAATTTTAATTTCTCTAATTAATGAAAGGTTTTCCTTCTTTTAACGGCTGAGTTAAGTCCATTTATATTAATTGTAATCAATTTTTTCTCTTTCATGGTTATATTTTATAGTAGCTGGTACAATTTTATTTTGAGACACATAACAGCATGTCTGTCAAAAAGCATCCTAGTAGACTTCCACTCATATGCATTTGATTAAATTAGACCAAACACAATCTCAGTTACTCTACTCACATAGATGAATGCTTTGGAAAGTCTTTGTGACAGACTAATGGTGCTAGATGTAGTACAAGAGCTTTGCATTAGAAACAGAATTTGGCAGATGACTAGAAGATGGCAATAGACTGTGACTATAAGCATGGTGTTTTCTGAAACAGTGGTCAATTGAGTTATTAATTTAAACATGATTAAAGATTACAGAAGGAACCTCAGTGTTCATACTTATTTCATCACATGTTGTAAGCCAGGGTCCCCAACCTTTTGGGCACAAGGGACCGGTTCCATGGAAAGAGGTTTTTCCATGGACCAGAGTAGGCATAGTTTCATGTGCTGCATGCATCATACAGATAGGGCTTTGCTTGTTTGCACAGGTTTCTGGCATGCCGCAGCCTGGTGTTAGTCCATGGACCGGGGGTTTGGGACCCCACTCATAAGTCACCTGTAATACATTTATTTATTTATTTGTTTGTTTGTTTGTTTGTTTGTTTGTTTGTTTGTTTTGTTAATCATGTATTAGATAACAGATATAAGTATAAACATGATTATGAATACATGAAATGGATATGAATAAAAGGGAACATTAGGACAGGGATGGTAAGCATGTTGGTACACTTATGCATGCCCCTTAAAGAGCTCTTAGGAATAGAGTGAGGTCAACAGTAGACAGTCTAAGGTTAAAGTTTTGGGGGTTTGGGGAAGAAACCACAGAGTCAGGTAGTATATTCCGGGCATTGACCACTCTGTTGCTGAAGTCGTATTTCCTGCAATCGAGTTTGGTGTTGTTTACCTTGAATTTGTATCTATTGTGTGCTCGTGCATTGTTGTGGTTGAAGTTAAAGTATTCATTGACAGGTAGGACATCACAATAGATAATTTTATGTACTATGCATAGGTCAGACCTAAGGCGGTATAGTTCTAAGTTGTCTAAGCCTAAAATTTCAAGTCTGGTGTCATAGAGTATTCTGTTACGAGTAGAGGAGTTTAGGACTCTTCTCTGCCACTGGGTGATAAATGGAAGTTATACCTGATTTTTGTTTTCAGGTCTGAGAACTGTCCTGTTGTACAGACAAATGCAATTTCTTTTGAGAAGGCAATGTAGCCTCTGATCAAATCGAATGCATTTAGGTAGAGTTTTAGCTCCATGCATGGAGCCCAATAAGTTAAAATGTATTATTCTCCCTGAAACATAAAGCTACCTCTTCGCGTTGCTTTTTCTTTTCTTTTTTCTTAATTTAATGTCCAATAATTGCTTATGTCTGCAACTGTGTGCAGGGACATGCATTCAAGAATAAAGCTAATACAGCTGCACCATTCTTTAAGTGCAGAATAAAGTTCTGTATAAATTTAATAAGCACATCACACATTATGTTCACTTCTGCCTGAGTTCACTGGAGAAGATGGGGGAAATATTGCCCAAAAAAAGTGCTGGCTGTTAATGTGTTTGATCCAACCAAATTTGTAGGATTTTTAAGGAGAGAAATGGATTGGCATTTAATGCACACACAGGAAAGATTAGAAGATACCAAATCATCCTGCAAACAATCTGGACAGTCACTAGAGGGCTCCCAAGAGTTCCAAAAAAACCTTTTTTTTTTTTTTTTTTGCTACCATACCATTTTTTTGTAAATCAGATCTGATACTTCGAAAGAAAAAGCAACCCTGTTTGTTAGGTTCAAGGTGGGTTTAAAGCAGCTGTCTCAAACTCAATTTATCTGGGGGCCGCTGGAGGCAGAGGCTGGGTGAGGCTGGGCCGCATAAGGGATTCCACAAAAATGTTGTTAAAAAAATATCCTCAAATGCCACACTAATATTATACTTTCATATCACGGTGGGGACCACAGGTTATCGTCCTGCAGGCCGCAATTGGCCCACGGGCCATGAGAATGAGACCTCTGATTTAAAGAATGAAATTGGAGAAATTACTCTCCATATAAAACAGATGAAAAGATTTCCCTAGCTTCTCTATAGAGCTCTAGGAGCTACAAAAATGGTATTAGTAACTTCTGGATTGCCCAACTCTGTTCAATTAATGGTCTTCTCCCATTGTTAAGACTATTATATATCATAATATTAGGGCAGCGCCGTAAGATTTCTTTGGTAGTGGGGGAACTGTCATAATAAGATCTGCAAATAAAAGAAATATGAAATGCTACTTCGCTAGCTTGAAGGTAGGAGATAAGCATCTGGGTCCTTCTAAAGCTGAATGTTCATATACAGTGGTGGGATTCAATTTTTTTTACGATCGGTTCTTCAAGCCATCTTGGTGGGCTTGGTGTGGCTTGGTGGGTGTGGCTTGGTGGACGCAACAGGGGAAGGATACTGTAAAATCCCCATTCCCTCCCCACTCCACTAACTAGCTCTGTTCTCCTATGCAGGGCAACGAAAAAAGACCCAGTCAATCAGCTGGGACTTGGGAGGCAGAGAAGAGATGGGAGTGGGGCCAGTCAGAGGTGGTATTTGCCGGTTCTACAAACTACTCAAAATTTTCACTACCAGTTCTCCAAAACTGGTCAGAACCTGCTGAATACCACCTCTGTTCATATATTATGAACCGATCCAGGAAAAGACTAAATTCAGTCCTCTACAGGGATTTTTCATTACCACTTGTGCAGTAGCTAGTAACAAGTTATGGGGCAGTTATGCTTTTGTTTTAACGTGATCAAAATCTGGATTTTCTGTCTCTCTTAAATCATTTTTCTTCATGGAGCTATATGTTTCAGGTCTGTGACTTTCTTGGTCTTCTTGCTGTGGCCCTGCATTACATAAACCCTTCCTCCTGAAATGAGGTGGTTCATTCAGATAGATAGATAGATAGATAGATAGATAGATAGATAGATAGATAGATAGATAGATAGATAGATAGATATCTCTATCTCTATCTATCTACCTATCTACTTATCTACCTCTCTCTCTCTCTCTCTTTCTCGCTATAAGAGATGGTTCATATATATATATATATATATATATATATATATATATATGTGTGTGTGTGTGTGTGTGTGTGTGTGTGTGTGTGTTTCCTGAGGTTCTCGCGGGTATTTGTATGTGGATCTTTGGTTATTCGGGTTTTCTCCCGCGTAAGATTGGAAGTATCTAGGCAACGTTTCGATGAAGTCTCGGTCTTCAGCTTGGTCTTCAGCTCTGTGCTTCTCAAAGTGATGTGAGCTTGCAGCTGCTTCTTCCTTTTAACTGCTAGTGTGGGTGTGACTTGACTGGGCGGGGGCTTGGCTATGTTCTGATTGGTTGGAGGCGTGTTCTGTTCAGGTGGGGGCTTGATTGTGCTCAGGTTAGTCTTAGTTGCTGGGGGATTTGAGCTGGTGAGCTGTGATCTTGCTGTTTGGCTTCGAGTTCGTGGTCGTGCTGCATCTTCATGGTGAGGGTCAGTTCGCTTCATGTATGGCTCAGAGGGGTTTGAAGTGAGTAGTGATGCAGCTGCAGTGCGGCTTCTGGTCCGTGGTCGTGTTTCATCTTCTGTGTGGGTGTGAGTCTGCTTTCTATGTGGAAGTGTGGTGGTGGCATCTTGTGTGGCTCTCAGGGGTGTGGGTCTGGTGTCATTCTTCATGTTAGGTACTTGTCTGTTCATGAGGGCGGGTTTCCAAATGGTAGGCAGGAGGTATCATCTCGTTTATTCATGCTCCAGAGCCTGAAGAGGGCAAATATGCCCCCCTCCCCCACTGTGGTGGAGGAGACCAACTAGGCCACTCCCATCATGACCATGTCCATCCAGCAACTGGGCACAGAACCCGTTGCTAAAATTTTTTTTTTTTTTGAAACAAATTTTTATTAATTTTAAAGATAAAACAACACATCATTAACCATTAAATACATAAACACATAAAACCTCTTAACATTGTAAATCCTTACAAGTCAAACAAAACATTATTTTTATACAGCATAATTCCAATTTATCCCATCTCCATATGGACACACAAATATCTTTCAGCAAATTTCTCATTATTTCTCTTTACTCCTATTCAATTTCATTTCTCTTCCATATTTATCCATTTTATAGTCATCATATTCTTTTCTTTCTGGCTTGTTTAAATTATTCTCGTCTAACATTCCTCCAAGGTTTTATTGATTCTTTTTTCCTTTTTTTTTTTATAAAAAACAAATTTTGTTAGTTTTACCATAACCACAATACACAAACATACAAACACAAAACATAAACAAAACTAAAAGATCTTTTCTGAAGGTTGTCTGTTCCCGGGTTAAAACTCTTTACACAGACACAAATTCAAACATCATATTCAACCCATATCTCCTTCCATATCTTATTACCATTTTCTTTTTTATATATATATATAAAAACCATTTTTATCAGTTTTATAAAAACAATGCACAAAGAATCAAGGCATAGCAGCTTATAAATTCTTTTCTAAGAAAAAATAATAAAAAAAGACCAATAAGGCATAACATTTCCAGATTATAATATCAATATTTCATATAATATTAACTTCATATCTTGTCCCTACTTCTCTTTTCCATCCAAATTATTTATTAATTAAAATTTTATTGCCTTTTATCAATATACAAAATCCAAAAAAAAAAAAGCATATATATCCTTCCATATCTTATTACCATTTTCAACAACATTCTTTGTCTGTTCTATTTCCAATTATCCATTCATCTTTTTTTTCTTTTACTATACTTCTCCTGTACACCAATTGGAGTAACATCTATAATTCATTACCCTAACTTAGAAATACTACATATAGCAATCTTTCTTGGGATTCTGTTTAAAAGATTCTAAAATTACATAATAAATTTTATATTCTAAATATACATATAAAAACACACTCTTATATACCCTCCAGAATCCCTCTTTTAATCTAAATTAAATTCACCCATTGTCTCTAAATAAACTTTTTTTCTTTAAGTCTTGCTTCCCCCCATTAAGGCTTCTCCTCCCCCCCTTTCTCTCTTGCTTATTCTTCTCCTTGCCCTTTCTACCCCTTTGCTTTTTCTCTTCGCTTTTCTTGCTCCTTTTCCTTTGCTTTCTAACCTTGCCTCCATCTTTTCGCTCATTTTTCTCTCTTTTGGTTGTTTTTATAATTCTTAAAATCCCCTTTTTCTTATCCTTTTTCTCCTCCTCTCCGGAAGGGACCCATTGTTCATCAAAGATGGCTTCTTCTTCCTCTTCTTCCTTGTCCCAGTCCTTCTGCTGCGTAATCAACTTTTCAAAAGAACATAACGCCATTTCTAAGAATTGAAACAAAGCGCCCAAAGTATCTTCTTTTTTATATTTTTGATATTCAATCTCTAGTTCATCCACAGACGATGCCATTATAAAAAGGGAAACTTTTTCCAAAACAACCACAAGTATTTTTAATCAAAGACAATCAAAAGCAATTAAAAAAAAAGTTCCAAAAGTTAATACTTTTCTTCCTTCTTCTCTTTCTCTTTCTGAATTAATTTTTAATCAAAGAGGTCCTATTACGATATATCTTCTTTTGGGATCCACAAAGACGTTCTAGACAATCTCCTCCTTTTTCAGCTTCTGCTCCAATTTTTTTTCTCCCTTCCCACTTGCAATGACAATTTTAAATAATCAAAAAACCATACCTCCAGCAGAGATTTTCCAATTTCTTAAATTTTTCAATGTCCAAAAATCCCTTTGTCTCTTAGCTTCAGCTTTCAAAGCAATCCACTTTCAATGTCTAATATATCCAAATATTTCTGCTTTTTCCGTGGGGTGGGAGAGTAAAAAAAAAAAAAAAATTCCCTTTAACAGCTTCTCCGCCGCTTTTCGCTCTTCTTAGGGATACAATGTATCCTCCAGCAATTCAAGCAGCTCAATTCCAGGCAATTTAAAAGGTGTTACTTCACCCGGCTCAGACAGAACTTTCACTCTTCACACTTCCTCCAGCACAGTTCTTACCCGGTTGCAGACTTCTTCGTGGCGGCCATTGCTGACCGCCGCTCCACCGCCTTGGGAAAAAGGGGTTTTCCCGGAGAAGGGGGGGGGTCTGCGACACCCCCACCTCCCTATCCGACTCCCCTCTCTCTTCAGCTGTCCCTACAGGGCAGCCATATCCCCCTGACCCATCTGGATCGGGGGTACCTCGACGGCTAGCACAGCAGGAATCGCGAGCTGTCGCGAATTCCTGCTGCCCCGAAGCCACGCAAACCGGAAGTCTCGTTGCTAAAATTTTTGAAGCCCATCCCTACCCATGATTTAGACTGCAGGAAGGAAAGCCTAAAATTTAGTTAAGTCAGTAGTCAGCCACTCTCATACAGGAAAGGCAGTCCTCAACTTACAACAGTTCATTTATTAACCATTCTAAGTTACAATGGCACTGAAAAAGTGATCCTTTTTCAGTTACGACCTTTGAAGCATCCCCATGGTCATGTGATCAAAATCCAGACACTTGGCAATGGATTCATATTTATGACTGTTGCTGTGTCCCAAGATTACGTGATTCCCTTTTGCATCCTTCCGACAAACGAAGCCAATGGGGAAGCCAGATTCACCTTAACAACCAGGTTACTAGCTTATCAGCTGCAGTGATTCATAATGGGGCAAAACTCACTTAATAAATGTTGGGTTCAATTGTAGTCGTAAATCAAGGACTACTACCTGCATAATCAAGGTCCCGTCAGTCTGTGCTCCATTCAAAATCCAAGAAAGAAATACTTAGACTCCATGGATTAGAGAAAAGAATTTTTTACTGAAAATGAAATGATAGCATCAAGTAGGATTCTGAATCTGAGAAATTAGGCGCGCAGATCACATATACAAAGTGATGAAATTGTTCCCACCCCCCAGAGTTCAAAAGATTCTTCCAATTAAAAGTTCTGAATATGATCATGTGGACATCTTCAGGTGGTGATGAGGCCTCTGTCCGTTGACCTTGGCATATTTTGATAAAGGTTTGCAGCTGCGCAGAGAAAAGAAAGCTAAGTGAGAAATAGAAACCTAAAAGCAGGAATTTATACTACCCCCGCTCCTCATTTACACAACACAAGAATGTAACACCTCCAGCTCTCTTCCCAGACCAAAGCCCCCTCCCCCCCCCCGTTACTTATAGCAGCCAAAAGATGCAAAGCGATAGTAGAAGATCTTGAAGGCTGACAGGTCCTCTGTTATCTCCAAATTATTGCTGCCCCCTTAGTTTACAGTAGATATAAGACCAATGGGTCATTTCTGAAAGAACCTTTGCATGGACAGAGGAGTAGTGATTTCTAAGCTTATCCTGAATTCAGGCGAACTGGCCTCCTTTTAATCTAAGTACGGCAACT
Organism: Hydrophis major; assembly: GCA_033807585.1. Lineage (NCBI taxonomy): Eukaryota > Metazoa > Chordata > Lepidosauria > Squamata > Elapidae > Hydrophis > Hydrophis major. Next base: position 290,998,548 of record CM066328.1, on the reverse strand, counting down.
TTACTTCCAAAAAAGAAGCAATAACATCACGTCCATTGCTCTCCCTCAAATGAAAATAGCCAGCGTAGGGGCAAAATTGAAAGGAAAATGGATGGCAATCTCTTTGCAGACAGGTTGCCCATTTTAGAAGCCATTAGTAAAACCTAAAAGGTTCCTTTAACAGTCTTGTTCTCCAGGAGTTAGAAACCCAGCCTGTCACCTAGACAAATTGCTGGTTACTCATTTTGTCCTTATAAATGCGGTTTCTGTTTATCAGTCTACACAATGCTGCCATTATCTGTCTGCTGGAGAACTCTGTCCTTCCTCCCCATGCCTTCTAATGTTTAAGTGTTCTGTCTGGGACTGGCACTATATCGGCTATGTACATCAGCCCATTTCCTGTAGTTTGATTTCTCTTTTGTGAACTGGGCACCGTCATTTGTTTATCTGCCCATCTGCAAGTGTAATTCAAGCAGATTCTTTTATGGCAGCTTCAGGAGGCTCTTTTAATTTCCATATGCAAGAGGAGCCTGCTGCCTTCCTCATCTCGCCTCAGCTCTGAACCTGTCACAGCACGGGATTGATTCAAAGAAAGGTAATGGATCTTCCTGCGTTTCAAGGCATTTCTAAGGGTAGCGCTGATGAACTTGGAACAAATCTACTTTCTTCATCCAGGATACTCCACGGGGAGAAAAGGGAGGAGAGAGAGCTACATTTTGTGATTTTTTTTTAGCCATCTTGCAGACTGGAACACTCCATTTGGCTGATCAAAAGAGGGCATACAAATAAACACGCAATGGAGACTTCATTGCAGATTATCATCTTGCTGTAATTGTGCACTTTTCAGCACTGTGCACTGAAAAAGAAAACTGTCCCAGAGTTTATCTCATTGGCAAGGAATGCAATGTTTGTATATTTGTCATTTTGATGACCTATGCTTTGGATGGAGAGAGGCAAATGATGAGAAATGCATCACCGTGGATTGCACAAACGATGCAACATACACACTTACATCCAATATCATAATACAAATAATGCGAATGCCATAATTGTGTGAGATGTACAATGATATTACGATTCCTGTGTCATCACGTTGACACTGAGGGGGCAAGAAATAGAGACCTATAATTTAGGAAGCTTTGTTCTGATGGAAGATTGAATCTGAGCAAATTTTAGCTATCTTCCCTTTTGAGGCAAGGCTGGGTTCACACCTTAAGTGAAAGAAAAAGCACTGCTTTTGAAGATACAAGTACATAGCAGGCAACATCAGATCCAGCAGGGAGGGCATGCTGTGGGTCCTATTAGCTAGGAAGCTGCTTTTGGCAGGTCCTAGGCAGTTGGCCTTTTCTGCTGTGATGCCCACTGTATGGAACCTCTCCTCCATATGCAGAAGCTGGCTTCATCATTTTTGAATTTCTAGAATTCCCTCAGAATCTGATTCTGCCATCATACCTGAGGAACTCCTAAAATATTGAGGTGTCTCCATTGTCATTAACATATGTTCTAATGCCCAATATTTCTTCTCTTTTAGTATGTCCTGTTTGTAGCTTTAAAGACAACAACAACAACAACAACAACAACAACAACAACAACAACAACAATAATAATAATAATAATAATAATAATAATAATAATAATAATAATAATAATAATAATATCCTACAAAAAACTACCCTACTTGGAACAAATATTGGGCATCCTCCAATGCTACCTGAACAGTTCCTAGGTCCTTGATTAGGACTCGAGCTGTTGAGCTACCAACCAGTCCCAAAGGCTATGAATCTCACTAAAGATTAAATAATAATAATAATAATAATAATGGTTTATGAGACTCTGGCATAAACCAGTGCAGGTGGTTCCAGTGGTACTCGGCACATTGGGTGCTGTGCCTAAAGACCAAGGCAAGCACTTAAAAACAATTGGCGCTGACAAGATCACCATTGGTCAGCTGCAGAAAGCCACCTTGCTGGGATCTGCTCGCATAATCCGCCGATACATCACGCAGTCCTAAACACTTGGAAAGTGTTCGACTAGTGATTTGTGATATGAAACCCAGCATGGTTATCTTGTCTGCTGTGTATACTGTCATTTTTGTGTATAATAATAATGATATCACAACACAGTTGCTCAGATGGTCCATTGGAACTTGTGTCACAACTACCATCTGCCTGTAGCAAAGAACTGATGGGATCATAAGCCTGAAAAGGTGGTCGAAAATGAGTATACAAAACTATTGTGGGACTTCTGAATACAGACTGACAAAGTTCTGGAACACAATATCCCAGATATCACAATTGTGGAGAAGAAAAAAGTGTGCATCATCGACATTGCCATACCTGGTGACAGCAGAATCGATGAGAAACAACTTGAAAAAGTCACCAGATATCAGGACTTGAAAATCGAACTGCAGAAACTCTGGCATAAACCAGTGCAGGTGTTCCAGTGGTACTCGGCACATTGGGTGCTGTGCCTAAAGACCTAGGCAAGCACTTAAAAACAATTGGCGCTGACAAGATCACCATCAGTCAGCTGCAGAAGGCCATCTTACTGGGATCTGCTCGCATAATCTGCCGATACATCACGCAGTCCTAAACACTTGGGAAGCGCTTGACTAGTGATTTGTGATACGAAACCCAGCATGGTTATCTCATCTGCTGTGTATACTGTCATTTTTGTGTACAACAACAACAACAACAACAACAACAACAACAACAACTATTATTATTATTATTATTACCAGGGTTAGGGAGACAAGCTAAACAGAATGTGCAGCGTTAGTCAGATAGGCACACAGATAAATGAGTGAGCTAAGCTTGTATGTTTATTAACATACAGTAAAAATAACAGATACGCTTGTGCTATCAAAAATATAGTTTATTCCATTATGAGTTCATAGCATAGTCAAAATAACAGTCCAATAGTCATGTATCATTTAGTCAGTCCATTCAGGGATATTCAGTTAGCAAAGTCCGTGTAGAATATCCTATGTCAATTCACTTACAAGTCAGTCCTTTGTTTTCTCTCCCGTTCGAGCAATGCAGTCTTGAGTCCTTGCAGTAATCAGGGATCATCAAAGCCAGAGAGAGAGCAAGCTGCAGCCTTGCTTCTTTTAAAGTGCTTTCACAACCACTCCCTTAATTACTATCCCACAGTTAAAGTTGCAGACACTTTAACATACAAACTATGATTACTTAGTTATTATTTTACCTAAACCAGTTAGGGTAAACAATGTTATCCCTAACATTCTCCCCTTTTAGGTTAAATAATAATAAATATAACTATTTACATCTTTAAATCATATTTGTTACAACTCTCTTTAAACTTAGTTACTCCTTGAGCTTTTGTAAATTGGTCTGCAATGTTTTCTTCCGTCATGCAGTATTCCAATTTAATTAGCCCATTCTTTACAGATTCTCTAACATTTAAGTATCTTAAATCAGTATGCTTTGATCTAGTTTTTACAGCAATACTAGTAGCTAACTTTATAGCTGCCTGGTTGTCCTCGTACACAATAATGGAATCTTTTACAGTTATACCCATGTCTAATAATAACTGTTTGTACAAAATCAAATCAGTGCATAGTAATGACAGACATGAAAATTCCGCTTCCATCGTGGACAAGCTGATATGCTGTTGTCTGATTGACCTCCATCCTATTAGTGTCTTACCAAATAATACAGCCATCCCAGATGTTGATTTTCTAGTGTTTATATCAGTTGCAAAACTTGCATCTGCATAGGCACTAAGAATCAAATCACCCTTTGGTTCTATATACAATGCATGGTTCATTGTTCCTTTAAGATATCTTAAAATTCTCTTGAATGATTGCCAATGACATTGATGTGGATCTGAATTAAAACGTGCCAGCTGATTTACACTATAAGCTATATCTGGCCTTGACCAATTGCTTATATATGATAAGCTGCCAATCAAAGATTGATATATGGACTTATCAAATTTGGGACTTTGATCATCAGTTTGGCAAACTTCCTGACTCATTGGAGTCTTTGCCAGTTTACAAAGTTCCATTTTAAACGTTTTAATTAATTGGCAAATTTTATCTTCTTGAGATATCTTAAAACCATTTTTTGTTTTGTTAATTGTCAATCCTAGATACTTTTTAATTTCACCTAAATGCTTTAATTTTATCTTTTTGGCTAATAATGATATAATCTCATTAGCTTCATTATTAGTCTTAGTTATCAAAGCAATATCATCTGTAAATAATAACAATAATGACACCGTTCCATTATTTTCTCTTTTAAACACACATGGATCTGCTAAACCAGATTTAAAACCTATGTTGTTTAACTCTTTCACAATATATTGGTTCCACTCAAACCCAGATTGTTTCAACCCGTAAAGACTCTTTTTGAGTTTCCAACAATCATTACTATTTACTTTATTGTCTTTTATACCTACTGGTTTTCTTAAATATATAGTGTGCTGCAATGGTGCATGCAGATAGGCAGTTTCTACATCTAAATGGTTAATGACATAGTTTTTCTTAGCTGCCCACACTAATGCTGCTCTTAAAGATGTTGCTTTAAGACTTGGTGCAAAAACTTCATCGTAATCAGATGCAGTTTGATTAAATCCTTGAGCTACTAACCTAGCCTTATGGGTAACAGTCCCATCATTTCCAGTTTTTACTTTAAATATCCATTTGCACCCAATGGATTTTTCTCCTGGAGGTAATTTAGCATCTTCATATACTTTCATTACCTTTAATGAATTTAGTTCTTTTTCCATTGCCTTTTGCCAATTCTCCTGATCCTTAGCAGGATACATCTTAAGTTCATCTACACTAGTTGGAACTTTAGTTACTTGGCAAACTATACTTGCTTGATACCTATCAGGTGGTCTAGTTACACGTGTAGTACGTCTAGGTATTACAGGACTTACAGGTGGACTTTCATTTATTAACTCTTCTTGATTATCTAACTCTTCCTGATTAACTTTTTCCTCTTGTTCTGGTCCTATTTGCTCTTCATGGACTTCTTCTTTAATTGGACTCTTCTTATAACTAGTCTGATCTTTCTGCCTTTTGTAGGGTTCAATAATTACTTCATTATTTAAATCTTGCTCTAATCTATTCCATCCTACATGTTCTAGGAATTTTGCACTAGCACTGGTGTAAACTCTAGATGTACCTGATTCCCAGAATCTATAAGATCTATGATTAGATGTATATCCTACAAAATATAATCTTTTAGCTCTATGTTGTCCTTTGTGTCTAAGTTGTGAAGGGATATGCACCCATGCTGGTGCTCCAAATGTGTGCATGTAACTTAAATCAGGTTTTGTACCATGCCACAGTGTGAATGGTAATTCACCTGTTGTTGAATTAACAACATTATTTAATATATGATTACCACACATTATTGCTTCTCCCCACAAATTGTCAGGTAATCCTGAATCAGACATCATAGTTCGTGTCATTGATTGTAATGTTTGGCCTCTTCTCTCTATAAAGGCATTATGTTGTGGCCTATATGGTGCAGACTTTTTATGTTGAATACCTAACATTCTTAGTCTATTCTGGAATTTATTATTTGTAAATTCCGTACCATTATCTGTTATAAGAGTTACTAATTTCTTTTTAGTTTTCCTTTCAGCATAAGTTGACCAAAAGCCAAACCCAGTCTGAACATCTGGCTGACTGTGCAAATAATAATGAAGATGATGATGATGATGATGAAAGCAAAAGTAATACCAGTAGTAATAGGTGCTTTGGATGATCCAGAAACAACTGAATCATCAACTGAAGGCCATTGTCATTGACAAAATCACCATTAATCAATTGCAAAAGGCAGCTCTATTTGGAATAGGCTTACATCCTACTATACCTTTAACCCTGTCCAAACGATATATTGTTATTTTCGCTCAGTTGTATGACATCCCAAGTCACTTATTTGTGAGCCATATGAATGAGATGAATGAATAAATAAAATGCCTAATCAGAGGCTGGATTCATCCCACCCACCATCCACCCCCGATTTCATCTTCTTTTAAAGAACAATTGAAGTCATGTCTGTCAGAGCAGTCTTTTGTAGCATAACTATTGCTCCATGACAAGGCTGTCTTTTCTTTAAGCAACAACAAATACATCCAATAGTGGGGCGGGGAGAGGGGGGAGAAGATGAGATGACAATCAGCTCTTGTTCAAAGCTGCCTCTATCACAACACAATTCAACTGCAAGTGAAATGAATGATACCACCCCATCCCTTAATTGTGCAATTAAGATCCTTAATCTTGTGAATCATGAATCACACTATAGTAACTTCCATCATACCCAGATGGAGAAATAATTTATATCTGTATTTTGTATTAAATTTGTATATGCTATTGCAAGCTGGAAACGGGGGGCGGGGGGGGCGGGGGGGGGCACAGATTTAAATTCTCACTACCATCCTTTCTCCATAAAAGACATCTATGGAAGGCTGTAAAAGGGAACAGCATTGAAGCATTCTGTCTAACCTCAGAAATACAGAACTTAATAAGCCTTGTGCTATGCCTGAAGCACAAAATGTAGCAATGCAACTGAACGATCTAATGTATGACTACAGCTAGTCCTTGACTTACAACCGGTTGCTTAGTGACCATTCAAAATTACAAACAAGTCCACAAAGGGGACTTACACGATTTGAAGTTCTGGTATCGCTCCCCCACAATCACATGACCAAACTTTGGGCGCTGGGCAACATGACCACATTGACCGCTGTTTGCAGTGTACTGTAGTTATGTGGCTATGTTTTACGATGGCTCTGCTGAAAACCAGCACTTCTGGTTTTCAGAAATACCATGGTAGCAAATCAGGGGAGAGATTCAAATTTTTAACAACTGGTTCTGTGGGCATGGCTTAGGTGGTGGGCATGGCTTGGTGGTTATGTTATTGGCTGGGCGTGGCCAACTCAGTATCACTCACATCGAGGCACGCATCTCCTTACGTGGCCTCTCATGACTGTGGGGAGGCTGCAACAGTCGTAAGTGTGAAAAATGGTCATAAGTCACTTTTGCAGTGCCTTTGTAACTTTGAATGGTCACTCCACACAAGCAAAGTACCAGCAAATGAGGGGGAAAAAACTCCAGAGAAGTTCCTGAGACGGGAAGTCTAGTCCTGCCAAGAATGTAATAATGGTTGACGGGGAGGCAGTTTGTGTAAGCAACACCAGAATGTTTCCTTCCTGCCTTCCTTACAGGATTAGGCCAGTAATTTCTTCTAACAACCGTCCTCATGAATAGGTGTGAACTGGTAGAATCCCACCCCTGAAGCAAATCATTGGTTTGCTTAACAACCATAGTATTCACATCTGCTTTACAATCACTGCAAAAAAGGTTGTAAAATATGACATATGACTAAAATGGGCAGGCTCCATTATTGTCATATGTAGAGGACAGATGTAATAGTCTTACACAAGTTTTAAGGGGGGGAGGACTTTTTTAAACAATGAAGCCACAGCTCTAGTTATAAAAAGGACTTTATTGTGAAAATGGAGAAATAGCTGAATCAAGTGGGAAGCAACGTAGAATTCCAAATGAAATCAATAGAAATAGCAAGAGTAAATAAAGTATTGAGATTCAGAATGCATTGCCAAGTTGATTGGTTGAAATGTATAATCAGAGTCTCCTGCTTGACTATGCTAGAAAAGCCTTTTTGTTTCTTTATCTCAAATTTGAGCACCAATCTTAGTTTTATTCACATATGGGGGATAATTGAAAATAAGACTCTTTAGGAAGATGGACTATTGCTTTGCAAAAAGTGCCATTTCTAACACAATGGGTCTAGCCAGTTAATTAGACAATTATCTTGTGGCTGCATCCATCTTCCTAAAGACCCTTTCTTGAATGATAAAAGTGCTGATTTTCACCATTTGGGCCATTATATAAAAAGAATTGCATGGGAAAATCTTTTCAGGAAACAAAATTAGAATTTTGCCAATGCAGGCTTCTCCATTTGGGTCAATTAAACAAATGCTTTAGAGCAGTAGCCCCCCAACCTTTTTTGTGCCACGGCCCGGTACCGGATCACAAAAAGATCTGCAGCCCGATACCGGCATCAGCATGCATGGCAAGGCGAGCTGAGCATTTGGCCAGCCAGCTGTCCCCCTCTTCTCCCCACCACCTTCAACTCCTCCTTTGTACCTTTGTCGATGGGCTTCGGGATGGCTTTGGGATGGTTGCTCAGCTCACCTTGCCTTAGGTGCTGAAAGAATCCTCGCACCTTAGTTTTGCTCGAAGCCGCCACCCCCCTTCGATGAAACTAAGGCATGAGGATTCCTTCAGGTCCCAAACGCCACTTTCCAACCAGAAAAGCTCACCGGAAGCACTTTCTCATCAAAACAAGATGGTGGCGCCCAGCAAACCGGCAACCCGGTAGAAAATATTCCACGGACCGGTACTAGTCCAGGGCCTGGTGGTTGGGGACCCCTGCTTTAGAGGGCACGCTTGTGCAATACCAAATATTCAAGTAAGCAGTAGCACGCCTACAATTTGGTGTTGATTGTAAGACTGGTATGTAATGTAAAAGGTGGAATTCTCTTATGTGCATCATTTGAGACTAAGTTATGGATACAACCTTTTGTGGATTAATTCAAGGAATCTGCAACACATGTCATTGCATCTGAAGCTGAACTGTTGGTGGGAAGAAAATTGCCGAAAGGCTTGCTACAAATAAAAACCAGCCAGTGAAATATGTGTGTAATGAAAGTCAGTGTTGTATTTCAGAATCATAAACATTGTGAAAGAAGCTTCATGAAGTGAGAGATAAAGGGAAGGGAAATAAGGGAAGAGAAAGGAAATTGGTAAGAAGGTATTTCGTGGTAGGATTGTCTTTGCATTCGCTGCTCATGTAGGAAACTTATCCCCAAATAGGTAGCCCTTAACTTACAACCATTTCTTTAGTGTCTGTTCAATTACAACAGCATTGAAACCAGAGATTTACAATCATTTTTCACTTATGACTGTTGCAGCACCCCTGTGGTCACATGATCAAATTTTGGATGCTTGGCAATAGGGAGGCTGCAGTGACCCACAGTTATGCGATCACCTATTGCAACCTTCTGACAACCAAAGTCAATAGGGAAGCCAGATTCACTTTACAACTGTATAATTAACTGAAAACTGCAATGATCCACTTAACAGTGGCAAGTAAGGTTGAAAAATAGGACAAAAGTCACTTAACAACTGTCTCAGCAACAAAAATTTTGGGCTTAAGAGTGGTCATAAGCCAAGGGTTACCTGTATGACTGAGCTGAATTAATAAATGACAGCTCATTCAATTGGATGGCATTGCGATGGTAAGACTGAATCTTTGGGGTTGATTCGTACAAAGCTACTAACCACGAACAGCAAACTCTGTTTGCTGGGGAAGAACAGAAGGAATGAAGGGTTGTAGATGATAAGTTTAAGAATTCCAAAACATGGTCCACTGGCAATGTTCATTAGGAACTCTGGAATTTGGTTTTCATCCAAAACCTAACACACGTGTTGCCATTACCATTTTATTTTATAAATTCAATATTTGTATCTACAATATTCTTGAATATTGACTTTTAGATGAATACCTAAAAGCACAGTATTGTTACGGTCACTCAAAACCTAAGCCAAGATTTTTGCTTTGTTTAGTTAAATCTTTGATTTGTGCTGCCTCCAACAGCTAAGTATCTATTTGCAAAGGGCTACTAACCTAGTTTAGAGGTTGTGTTCATCCATTAATGTGCAAAGTACAAAATTTCTCTACAGTAAAATATTTAACAAGAAAAAAATCCTATGGTTACCAGTTATTTTTTTTATATAAGCAGCAAAAAAAGGGGAAGGCAAGAACATATTTTGAACCAGGTTTCATTTGGACACAGTCAGACTATGAAATGCTTTCTTATTTCAGATGAGAATTTGATTCACATTTAATAGGCTTTTGAGTGACCAACCTTGCCTTTTACCACAATACGAACTTAAAATGTACACTAATTCCAAAAGTATTACTGGCTTCAATACATTCTTCCTCCTGAGTATTCTGCATAGTTTAATCTGCATCCAAAATTCACAAGTAAATCCACATGTCTTTGTGTCCCTTACGTAATACCTAGTTCAAAACGTCACTACAAGGACATTTTAATTAAAAAAAAAAACTGGGAACAAAACAAGGCAAACAAATTTAGCACATATTGCTCTCAAGTTCATAAAAGAGCTTCATCAACCTTTGGATATTTTTCATTGTGAAAAAAAGAAAAATAAATAGGAGAAGTTAAGCAGAAAATAAGTTAAAATAAATAGGATTGTTTAAGTTTTAGAAATTTATTTAGTTTTAGAATATTTTCCATTATTTCTTTCTGCAACTCCCTATCAGTTTGCATGTTCAGAATCTTTCTGACATATCAAATTAATTGTTTGTAATGGTCATTTTTCTATTTTAATTAAACACCGGATACTCAGAGCAATTGCTGTGAAGAATCCTTGGTTTAGGGTTGCTGCTGCTAGTTGACATCTTCATGTCTTCTGTTCCCATGATGATGTTTTTCCCATTGAGGTCCAAACAGCAGAAAAGAAGACTGGACAGCAGGGTGTATACTGAGAACCAAATATTCTCCCCAATTTCCATTTACACAGACAGACAGTTAATCTATCCCCTTCTATCACCTTAGAAGCTCTGAGTCTTTCATATTAGATTAAATCACAAAGCAATGCAACACAATACAAATAGGCAGAAAGCTGAAAAAGAAACAGACAATAGTTTGTTTTCAGAATTCTATAGGAACAGTGACTATAGCCATGAAATAAAGAGACATCTGGTACTTGAGAAAATGAATGTGAGAGATCTGGACAAAATAGTAAAGTACAGAAACATTGCACTGCCAATGAAATGATATATTGTTGAGACTATGGTTTTCCTAGTTTAATATGCTTCTGTAAAAGCTAGACCATCAGAAAGACTGAATAAAGAAAAATGGATTCCTTTGAATTATGGTGCTAGAGAAAAATATTGAAAATATCTTGGATGGATGCAAGAAAACAATAAATTGTATACTACTTCAAAAGAGGTGTGATTTACCTGATTTTGAAATGGCAATTTTGTCTTCCAACCCAAAAACGATTGTATGATTTACTATATTGTTGCAAATCAAAACATTATATTATATTGTTTTGACACAAGGATAGTTATAGAATATTAATTAAAGTATTGATATTGTATTGTTTAGATATTGTAGAACATTAGAAATAAAGAAAACAGAAAAAAACATTCTATCAATATTAATATTAATTACAATTGGGGAAGTTGATATTATAATACAAGCATGCAATTTTGTGACCTTTTCATCCAAGTTTAAAGATTGAAAATGAAGACTCAATATGTTTTTCTAGAATGTACATTTTATGATATTTTGCAATCTAAGATAATTAATTTTTCCCTTTAAATTAAAAAAAACTTTTTGAATTGATTTATATATAACATGTAAATATGTTAACTTTTTCTGATGGTTTTTAAATTCTTTTTCTAGCTTTCAATACATTTCTTCGACCTTTTATGTACTTTGTAATTTTACAATTTCTGTGTGTAAAACTTGTTAAAATTAAACACTGAAATAAAATGTAAATAATGATTTATTTTATTACAAATATAATAACAAATTTTAACAAATACCCCAAAAGGATTAAGAGATCCAGCTAACCACAGAGCAAAAACAGACTATAAACAAAAGTTTAAGAAGCAGAAAAATGAAATTTGTAATACAAAATAACAAGAAACACAGAAAAAAGGAAGAAAAACCTAAGCCTCTGACATGTACATCAAATGTGAAACAATATATCAAAATATCAAATTAGAAACAAAAATTGGTGATAAAATTTCCCAAGAAGGCCAAATTGACCTGTTTTATTGGAGAAAAGACAAGACTGTTGCTGACTAGAAACCCTTTATGGACTTTTTGCATTAAAAAAAATGAACTTGTGATCTACGGTTTTTAGACAGTATAGATAACAGAAAGAAGAAATTCATGAATTAACTTCAGGGAAAGAGGTAAATCTACAATTGTACTTATAAATGCTATAATGATTAGAAGCCACTTTATACCTTTCTTCTTTCTTTTCTATTTTTCTTCCATCTGTTTTCTTTTCTTTTTGAATTTTAATTTTCCCTTTTCTTTTTTTCCATTCTTACTTTACTTTAACTTCTATTAATTTTTATTCTTGATTTTAAAACTGTTTTAAAAATTATATTTGTTAAAAGATAAATAAAACCAGACTGCTTATGGACTGCAGTCATTAGAGGAGACCCTGATGCTTGAAAAGAATATAGGACATTTTTTCATAAAAGGCCAAACAAGACAAAGGTGGTGTGATAAAATCCCCAGTTTGATTAGTAATAGAATTCAGAAAGAGTCTGTTAATAACTGACAATCTTGGAAAAATGGTATCTGCAGAAATAACTGAACACAAAGAATACAATATCTCTATAGAAGTAGTTCAAGCCCTTGTAATCATATACCTATTTTGATTTAAATTGAATTGATTTGAATCGAATCTGAGCATGATTTTTTTCTAGGCCAAGAGCTGATTTGGAAAAATCATCTATGTTATGCAAATCAGCCTCTGATTTCTCCAGTTCAGTGATCAACAAGTCTCACTAAAGATGTAGTCTTGTACCGAGTATTTCTAAATCAAAACTGGGCAGCATGGCTTCTTTTAGATGCTGTTGAATTATTATCGCCATTATTTCTTTTCTTTTTTTTTTGGTAAAAGTTTTATTGATTTTAACGACAGACAAAAAACATATAAGACATAAAACATAACAAAAAAAAATGATATCATTTTTCATAAATTTACAGTGTATCGGTTGGTTTACCACTCCCTTTTGTACATCCATTTCATAGTCATCAAAATAATTAAAATGCCTAATCAGATAAAGACCAAGTCATCCGCAAAGGCTTGCAATTTGAATTCCTCCTTTTTGACTTTCATTCCTTTTATGTTTATATCCTCTCTAATATTTCTATTTAAGACTTCCAAATAACAAAGGAGATAATGGACATCCTTGTCTTGTACCTTTTTTAATATTGATAGAGTCTGTGAATTCTCCATCTATCATTATTTTTGCCGTTTGCTTATAATATACGGCTTCTATTGCTTGGATAAATTTTCTAGCAAAGCCCATCTGTTCCAATAGTAATAACATAAATCTCCAGTTCACATTATCAAATGCCTTTTGGGCATCTAAGAACATCAAAGCCATTTGTTTTTCTGGGTGCGCCTCATAATATTCCAATGTGTCCAGGATTACCCTCATATTGTCTTTAATCTGTCTCTTTGGTAAAAATCCACTCTGATCAGAGTGAATAAAGTTATTTAGATATTTTTTAAGCCTTTCTGCCAAGATTGAAGCAAAGATTTTATAGTCTGCATTCAATAAGGAAATAGGTCTATAGTTCTTAATTTGTAATGGGTCAACCCCTTCTTTTGGAATAAGTGTAATATAAGCTTCTGACCATGTTTCAGGTATTTTCTTATTTATCATAACTTCATTCATGACTTCTAACAGTGGAATGCTCAATGATTCTTGTAATGTTTTATAAAATTCTGCCGGGAAACCATTTGGTCCTGGTGCTTTTCCATTGTTCTGTCTGTTGAGTGCTTCGGTTAATTCCATCATTGTTATAGCACTTTCTAACATTTTCCGAGTTTCATCAGGTATCTTAGGTAGGTTAGCATTTTGTAAATACTGTTTAATTTTTTCCTCATCAAGATCCTCCTGTTTATATAATTGTCCATAAAAATCTCAAATAATTGCCTTTTTCTCCTTATTACCATAACAAATTTGACCATGATCATCTATTAACTGTGATATTTTCCTTGACTCTTTCTCTTTTCTCAACTTATATGCTAACCATCTACCTGGCCTATTTGCATCTTCAAAATAGTTCTGTTTAGCACTTCTAATTTTTTGTGCCAGTTCTTCTTTCTCTGCTTGATCCATTTTATGTTTAATTATGTCCATTTTAAGTTTGATATCTTTTTTCTGTGGCATCTTCTGTAATTCTTTTTCCAGTTTTTTATGGTCATCTTCTAAAACTTTAATCATTTGCCTCTTCCTAATGTTCTTTTTCTTTGTATAATCAATTATTAATCCTCTTGCATATGCCTTCATTGTATCCCAAACATTCTGTATTGAAGTATCTTCTTTTTTGTTTTCATTGAAGAAGAAAGCCAATTCTTTTTCCATCCATTGTATAAAATCTTTTTCCTTTAGAATAGTATTGTTTAATGTCCATCTAGATCTTCTTTTTTGTCCTTTCCATTTAATTGTCATTGGATTATGGTCTGCCCATGTATTTGTTTCAATATTTATTTCTTGAATATTAGATAATAATTCTGTTGATGTCCAAATCATATCTATTCTGGACCACGATAAATGCCTGTTTGAATAAAAAGTATATTGTTGAGTTTTAGCATTTCTTTCTCTCCATATATCTTTTAAATTTAGTTCATCTGTCATTTTAAAAAAGGATTTAGGGAGAGTTTTCCTATTTTGTCATGTTGTTTTTACTGTATAGTCCAGTTTATTGTCTACAATTCCATTAAAGTCCCCCATCATAAGTATGTTAACATAGTCCAGTTTAATTATTTTCATATGTAATTTTTTATAAAATTCTTCTTGTTTATCATTTGGGGCATAAATTGCAACCAAGAGTGTTTTATATTATTATCCACTATTTCAACTATTAATACTCTTCCGTCTTCATCAGTATAAATCAGTATAAATCAATTTGGCTGGAGTGGTTTCTTTGACGTACAAAACCACTCCTCTTTTCTTACAATGAGACAGAGAAGTAAATATTTTCCCTAACTTTGGTCGTATCAATAATTGTTCATGTTGTTTTTTAATGTGTACTTCTTGTAGACAAATTATATCAAATTTTAATTTCTCTAATTTATGAAAGGTTTTCCTTCTTTTAACAGCTGAATTGAGTCCATTTATATTCATTGTAATCAATTTTTTTTCTCCCATGGTTATGCTTTATATTTAGGTCTAGCAGCTCTCGTGGATCACTATTTCTAACCCCTTTTATTAAAGGCAATAAACTATGATAGCTGCAGTCCAATATCTGAATTGTCACGATGGTGCACCTGTCGTCCACTGTAATCAATATCAGTTTCAAAGTGATGGTGTTAATACCTGTTAAGTAAATTGAAGGTTCCTTTCTCTTTCCTTCTGTCAAAAAATTCTAATTCTAAATAATTGAACATTTAACATTAGACCTGAAATGTTCATACCATTTGGCAAAGGTTTGGTATACTGCTGCTTTAATTACTCACTATAGTTTCACAGCTATTGTGAGTTGTAATTCAGAGCAGAATTGTGTTGTCTCTCTGAGATATTCTGTACGACTTGTTTTTTTGTATATACAGTATATACTCGAGTATAAGTCGACCCGAATATAAGCCAAGGCACCTAATTTTACCACAAAAAACTCGGAAAACTTATTGACTCGAGTATAAGCCGAGGGTGGGAAATGCAGCAGCTACTGGTAAATTTCAAAAATAAAAATAGATACCAATAAAATTACATTAATTGAGGCATCAGTAGATTAAATGTTTTTGAATATTTATTTCAAAGAAAAACAGATTAATCAATTTGGGAAACAATCTCACTATCATGAAAGGTTTAATTGATTCACTAACCCAAAAGAAGATGTCGATGACAGTGGGAGGCAGGAGTCACTCTCTCCCTTGCAAGAAAAAAGCAAGAGCCGTTCTTATGATCTCTCTCTCTCTCTCTCTCCCCGTAATACAGTCAAGCCCTTTCCAGCACACGCGATCTGCCGCCACTGCTTTGCACCCTGCAAATGCAAAATCCCGGGGATTTTGCATTTGCAAGGTGCAAAGCAGTGGGGGCGGATCCCACGTGCTGGAAAGTGCTTGACTGTATTACGGGGAGAGAGAGAGAGATCATAAGAAAGGCTCTTGCTTTTTTCTTGCAAGGGAGAGAGTGACTCCTGCCTCCCACTGTCATCGACATCTTCTTTTGGGTTAGTGAATCAATTAATTTGGGAAATGATCTCACCATTATGAAAGTCAGTGTTCTCTGCCAGTGGGGCATTTGGAAGAAAATGCCCTGCAGCATATCCATGCGCGTGTAAGGGGAATCAGAAATCCCCGCGTTCAATGCCTAGCACAGCAGAAGAGAAAACGCAGCTGTGAGCAAATACTAGGAAAACCTGATTGATCAGAAGGAAGGAGGCAAAAGAGGGAGGGGTGGTGGTGGACGGAGGTCCCACTGGTATTTGTGAAACACTTGGTCGGCAGCGCTTAAAGTCAACGTCCTCGCTCCCACCTACCCAAAGCCACGAAGTCCCCCAATTGCGCAGCCCAGAATCGCCCTCCCCTCAGGGCAGCAACAACACCCGGTATTTCCCGAGATGAAGCTCCACCGTGCAATGAAAACGCCCTGGCTCTAGGCTCGCGGGTTCAGAAAACAACGCGAGGCGAGGTCGCTTCGGCTCCGCTCAGCTTCGTTTCCTAGCTGCTTTCAGTCCGCTCGGGAGGAGGGGGAGGAGGTGGTGGTGGCAGCTTGCGTTGTTTTCTGAGCTCTAGGCCACCACCTCCTCCCCCTCCTCCCGAGCGGACTGAAAGCAGCTAGGAAACGAAGCTCAGCGGAGCCGAAGCAACCTCGCCTCGCGTTGTTTTCTGAGCTCTAGGCTCCGCTCAGCTTCGTTTCCTAGCTGCTTTCAGTCTGCTCGGGAGGAGGGGGAGGAGGTGGTGGCGGCACCTTGCGTTGTTTTCTGAGCTCTAGGCCACCACCTCCTCCCCCTCCTCCTGAGCGGACTGAAAGCAGCTAGGAAACGAATCTCAGCGGAGCCGAAGCGACCTCGCCTCGCGTTGTTTTCTGAGCTCTAGGCTCCGCTCAGCTTCGTTTCCTAGCTGCTTTCAGTCCGCTCGCGATGAGGGGGAGGAGGTGGTGGCGGCACCTTGCGTTGTTTTCTGAGCTCTAGGCCACCACCTCCTCCCCCTCCTCCCGAGCGGACTGAAAGCAGCTAGGAAACGAAGCTCAGCGGAGCTGAAGCGACCTCGCCTCACGTTGTTTTCTGAGCCTAGAGCCAGGGCGCTTTCATTGCACGGTGGAGCTTCTTGTCTCGGGAAACACCGGGTGTCATTGCTGCCCCCTGAGGGGAGGGCAATTCTGGGCTGCGCTATTGGGGGACTTCGTCGCTTTGGGTGGGTGGGTGGATGGGAGCGAGGATGGACGGAGTCCATGAAGTGGGGCTTGCCTGCAGGAAAGCGGCTGCCCAGCTCCGGAGCTCCACACCATTTTTTTTTTTCAGAGGGGAATCTGACTCGAGTATAAGCTGAGGGCGTTTTTTTCAGCACAAAGAATGGGCTGAAAAACTCGGCTTATACTCGAGTAAATGCGGTAGTTCTTATTTGAAGTTCTTGTACTGAGCTATGGTGACACAGTGGTTAGACTGCAGTATTGCAGATTGACTCTGCCCACTGCCAGGAATTTGATCCTGGTTTACTCAGCCTTCCATCCTTCCGAAGTATGTAAAATGAGGACCTCGATTGTTGGAGGCAACAGCCTGACTCTGTAAATCGTTTAGAGTGTGCTGTAAAGTGCTATGAAGCAGTATATAAGTCTATCGCTATATCTGCTGTTTTCTCCAAGTCTATCTAGCAATTTAAAGGAATGCTTGGTATTTAGCTGAATAGCAGCTAAATAAGGTACCAAATAGCACCTTAGTTGCCTTTCTGGTTTTTCCTACTTTAATTTCCACAGACACTGCAGATGTAAGTAAAAATGTAAACTGCTTATTGACTAAAATGTGTCTATGGCAGTTCTCAAACAATTCAACCCTAACCAATGATAAAACAATGATGAACACGTAGTATAAAATGTATATACAACATTGGTTTTTGTTATTGTTTTTGTTTTAAATCTTAGTTGAGCTGAACCTGATCTTAATGAAGCTGGTCAGTTCACCTCTTGTGTCAATGCTACCTCTTCAGTGAACAACACATGGTGTTGTGACTGAAGCTGAATTCCCATGCAGCAGTGTTGGTGTACTACAGACCCAAAATGGGCAAAAAAGGAGAATTTCTGCTAGCTTATTCAAAAAAAGAAAATGTGAGTATTATTCCAAGTCTAACCACAGAATTAGTACAAGGGACAGCCAAATTGCACCATTACTGAGCAACAATTAGGAAACAGTGTGCTCTTTGGAGTTAGCTGAGTAGTGGTATCATGGGCAAAAATTGATGTTCTGAGACCATCACCAGAAGTGAAGATCATTGACTATATGGAAAATCCTTGGAATACCTTCAGGAAAGTTTTTGGTTGTTTCCAGCTGATATGAAGATGAGGGTAAACAAAAAAAATAGCATTCTTCCTGGCAATGGCTGGAACAGATGCCCTTAATGTATTCAAAATATGTACATTTGTGGAGGAAAAAAGAAACAACTTCAAAATCCTACTGCAGATATTGGAGGCCAACTTCTAATCATGCATACAAAAGAAGGTTGAGACAGTTGACAAACTTGTAACAGATCTGAAAGCTAAAGAGTAATCTTTGACTTTGGTAGGTTGACTGACTCAAATTGTTTAAGACGTGTGAAATAAAAGAGGGCAAAAACCCTTATTTTTAAAAAATGAACTTGTGCCCAGAAAACACCATTAATATGCCAGGCAGCAGATGTTGCTCACTCACCACTGAAATTTATGGGACCCAGTAATGAACATAATTCATAATAAGATTTAGGGAAAATAAGGAGACTAGCAGACTTCAGTCAGAACCAAAGCAGCTAGCAGCAGGTAAAAAAAGTTTGGAAACAGAGCAAAGGATGTGCAAACACCATAGTTATTGCAGTATGAAGCATGCCATTAAAATGTTCAGCATAAAGACAGAGAACTATGACAATGGAAAATATAATCACATGGCTAAAGCGTGCAAAATTACAAAAATGACCCAAATACCAAAACAATATGAATCTAAAGAATATTGTCATTTATTCAGGCATGGGTAGAATGAATGGAGACAGTCTTAGTTGGTGAACTTTCAACTCTTTATTGCATAGTGACTTCTAACTTGTATAACAACAACTCTGCTTATATAGGTAACGCTAATGTTAAATAACCAATAGGAGCTTGTGAAATGCTAGCTCCAGTACCAATAAGAGTCCTTCGTTAAGGGCCAATCAGATTCTTAGAACCCGACCTATCCGATCTAGCCGCTTAACACCCAATCAGAAGTGCAGGGCCAGAACCCTGCACTTTACCCCAAGCTTGCCTTTATTCAATTATTTACATACATAACACCCCTTCCCCCTGGCTTCACAATTAGTTTGTGACTATGTAGTCCTTTAAATAGGACGGTTGTCTCTTGGGTCTGTCAGATTTTCTTTGGACTGGCTGCGTGCAGTCCCGTTGAGGTAGGGTGTTGTTTTGTAGTGGCTCGGCTTCTCGTTCTGGTGTGATTTCCCTTGGAGCATACGATTCTTCTTCTTGCTCCATTTCCTGGGTTTCACTTGATTCATCGCTTTCCTGGAACAGGTTTTCTGGCATATCGTCATCTTCTCTTCCTTCCCCCCCCTCAGTTTGGTCGTTGGGAAGTTGTTGGCTAGCAGTTATAAGTCGTGACCGTAATTGGTCAATATGTCTTTTCCATAGTCTCTCATCAATACATTTTACAAAATAGGATCTGGGCCCAGTCTCGCGTATTATCGTTGCTTCAATCCAAACTGGGTCGCCTGATAAATTCCTTGCATAAACAGGGTCACCTACCTTGAAGGTACGGTAGCATCCACTGGATCCTGGAGGCTTCTCTGGCTCGTAAGCAGGGTGCAGTCGGTCGAGGCGGGAACGGAGTTTTCGCCCCATGAGAAGTTCAGCGGGAGTTCTGCCGGTTTCGCTGTGCGGAGTGATGTGTTGTAGAAGTAGAATGCGGTTTATTTTTTCGTCAAGATTATCATAGTCCATCTTTTGTAAAGTCTTTTTTACAAATTGTACCATGTGTACCGCTCGGCCGTTGGTAGCAGGATGCGCCGGCGAGGTGAGCGCATGGCAGATGCCGTTGTCAGCAAGGTACTGCTCAAACATTAGCGCTGTAAACTGTGGTCCGTTATCGGACACTAGGACGTCCGGCAATCCATGAGTTGCAAAGAGTCTATTGAGGACTTTAATTACTGCCTCGGAGGTTGTATTGGCCATCCGATGAATTTCTAACCAATTAGAGTATGCATCGACAGTCAACAGCAATGTCTGTCCTTTGATCGGCCCTGTGAAATCCAGGTGGATTCTGGACCAGGGTCCACGTGGCGTCTCCCATTCGGTCGGTGCAGCTTTTGGCGGTGCGTTGCTGGTTTGTTGGCACTTGGTGCAGGCCTTGACCCATTGCTCAATGTGTCGGTCCATGCCTGGCCACCACGCGTAGCTCCGTGTGAGTGCCTTCATTCGTACGATCCCGGGATGTCCCTCGTTCAAGATTTGTAACAGCGTCTTTTGGAGTCGTTCTGGGACGACGACTCTATCGCCCCAGATAACGCAGCCTTTTTGAGAAAAAAGTTCAGTTTGTCTTGTTTTAAATGGCGCGAAGTCATCTGGGATCTGGTCCAATGGCTATCCACGCTCTACCCAGCCTAGGACTCGTGCTAGGGTGTGGTCTCGTCTGGTCTCCCTCGCGATATCTCGAGCGGTCATAGGAGGCGAGTTGAGTGTTTCAATTTGTAACGCCGATACTGTTGGTGCCGGATCGTCGAGGGTCTCTGGTAGCGGTGCTCTGCTGAGTGCGTCGGCATGGGGAATGGCTTTCCCTGGTCGATGTAACAATCGATAATTATAAGCAGCTAGAAACTCTGACCATTGAGTCATTCTTGGGGACAATATATAGGGAGTTGGTTTGTCCCCAGCGATTATCCCCAATAAAGGTTTGTGGTCAGTTACAATTGTAAATGTCCTTCCATATACATACTCATGGAATTTTTTTACAGCTGACACAATTGCAAGAGCCTCCTTGTCTATTTGTCCATAGTTACGTTCTGCCTGGGATAGAGTCTTCAAAAAGTATGCAATGGGAGCCTCATTTCCATTTGGTAGCACATGGCTCAAAATAGCGCCCACCCCAAACGGTGAGGCATCACAAGTTATAACCAAGGGTAATGTTTCATTATATTGCATAAGTACAGAATCAGATGTAAGTAAATCTTTTACATTTCTAAACGCTTTTTCTTCTCGGTAACCCCAAACCCATAATGCTTTCTTATCTAATAACCGGTGTAATGGTTCAGCCACAGTCGCCTTATGCGGTAAAAACACATTGTAGAAATTGATAAGGCCTAAAAATGCTTGAAGATCAGTTTTGTTACGAGGTCTGGGAGCATTCCTAATTGCCCTTAATTTACTCTCAGTTGGGTGGATACCCTGACTATCAATGTGATAACCTAGAAATTCAACACTGTCGGTATACAGATAACATTTATCCCTTTTTACTTTCAATCCCGCTTCTTGGAATTTTTTAAGCACACATTTTAAACGATTCTGCAGAATTTTTTTTACAAGGAGCTGCAATCAATACATCATCAAAATACGGAACCATGCCCTTGATTCCCTGTAACAATCGTTCCATTAAACTTTGGAATATTCCCGGGGCCACACTCACCCCAAACTGCAATTGGGTGCATTTAAAAGCACCTCTGTGCGTTACTATCGTTTGGGCTTGGGCTGTTTTATCGTCCACGGGCAATTGTTGATAGGCTTGAACTAAATCTAACTTAGCGAAAACCTTTCCACCTCCCAGAGAATGAAGGAGGTGCTGCACCACCAGCACTGGATACGCGTTCTGTTGGAGGGCGTGGTTTAGAGTGGCCCGGTAGTCCCCACAGATTCGGATTGACCCATCTGGTTTAATGGGGGTTACAATAGGAGTTTCCCATGGGGAATGATCAATGGGTTGCAGTACCCCTTCTTTAATTAGTTTGTCAAGTTGTTCATCTATCTTGGCCTTAAGGGCGAACGGAACTCGACGGGGCTTTAAACGGATCGGGGTGACCTTAGGGTCGAGGCTGAACGAGATTGGGGTCCCCTTATACTCGCCCAGACGATCTGCGAAGACATCGCTGAATTCAGACATAAGATCCTCCTCCCACTCGCAATCACCGACTGGGTTCACGCCGGCTAGCTCGATGCCGAGTGGCGCAAACCATTGGAGGCCCAACAAACTAGGCCTGTCCCTATCGATGATCGTTAGAGGTAAATATGCCGTATGCTTTTTAAACGAGACGCGGACTCGACATGACCCGACCACAGGGATCCGATTCCCTTGGCAATCTTTAAGGATAAGGCGTTGCATTCGAAGGTCTTGGCGTTGGATGGTAGGAATGAGCTGATTTAATGTCTTCCACGACACCATCGAGAGGGACGATCCCGAATCGACCTCCATGTGGCAGGGTTGGTTCTCTATGGCTACTGTAACTCGAATCTTCTTAGCGTCCAGGGCCGAAGCCTGACCTATAGTGATAGTATGGTGAGCCTCTTCTTTCTGCAACGCTCGATATCTGTAGGAGTGGTTTGCTGGGTCTCGCCTTACAGGACGGTTTCCTGCCGATTGGCGAAAGTTGGTTCCCTTTGAGGCCGGGCTTGGTCCCGGTAGACTGCGACAGACTCGACCGATGTGGCCTCGTTTCCCGCACTCGTGGCAGAGTGTGTCGCGGAATTTGCAGTCTGCCCTGGGATGGTTTGCCCCACAGCCAGCGCAGGAGCGTGAAGTTTTGGGACGAGGGTCCCGGTCGGAACGCAGTCGATGGACCCCTTCTTCGTCGCTGTCTGACGACAAAGAGAGGTCCTCGTAGTGCCCTTCTGAGCTGGGTGAGATGTCGCCTGTCGGTGGGTTTGTGGGGTTTCAGCTTCGCCGTAGCTGCGCCGCTGACTTTTTTGTTGCCTTAGCGGCGGTGGCTTCGGTGATGGCGTCAACAAGGCCGATGTCACCCTTCGCCATCAGCCTGCTCTGCACGTTTAGTGCATCTAATCCCAGAATTAGGCGATCTCTCAATGCTTCATCTAAGTCTGCGAACCCGCAGAGGCCTCCCAAGTGCCGGAGGTCTGCCACGAAGTCAGACACACTCTCTCCTTTTCGTTGGCTTCGTTGATAGAACTCGTGGCGTCTCACGAGTGTGGGTACGGTTGGCGCGTAATGGTCTCTCAGGAGAGGTTCGAGGTCGTCCCAGCTTATTGCTTTCACTTCTCGAGGCTTCTCGAGGGCTTTAGCCATTTTAAAGACAGCCGGGCCGCAGTACGTCAGGAACAGCGCCCGCTTCTTGGCTGGTGTGGCGTCCTTCAGGTTGTTCGTTTCGAGGAACATCTGAAAGCGATCCATGTAGGATTCCCAATCCTCTTGGGATGGATCGTACAGAGCGGGTGGTACGATGCCGCCGGACATGGCTTCCGTTGGTGGCGCCGTTTTTTACATGTGCTCTGTTTTTTCTTCCAAGTTCCTTAAGATCAGATGTCTCCAAATCCCATCCTCGTCGCCAGTGTCATTTATTCAGGCATGGGTAGAATGAATGGAGACAGTCTTAGTTGGTGAACTTTCAACTCTTTATTGCATAGTGACTTCTAACTTGTATAACAACAACTCTGCTTATATAGGTAATGCTAATGTTAAATAACCAATAGGAGCTTGTGAAATGCTAGCTCCAGTACCAATAAGAGTCCTTTGTTAAGGGCCAATCAGATTCTTAGAACCCGACCAATCCGATCTAGCTGCTTAACACCCAATCAGAAGTGCAGGGCCAGAACTCTGCACTTTACCCCAAGCTTGCCTTTATTCAATTATTTACATACATAACAAATATAATTTGTTCAAATAGTTGATTCAGATAGGGTGAGACATCAGAAAGAAGGTGGATGTAACCATTCCTTTCACAAATGGAGACTGCAACAGATTGAGGCTTAAATTGTCCTGTGTCCAGTGATTCAATTTGACTTGATTTGGGCACCACCCAATTTCAGTATCCAGTTAATCTAGCCCAGGATTTAACTCACAGAAGTCCTACTTAGCATCAAAGAACAGCTAACAGGAAGGCTTGGGACCCCTCCCCCCACAAAATCAATTTTCCTCTCACCATCCTCAACCTACAAAAAAAAAAAAAACATTCACAGGAGCTCCCATCACACAACTTCCACTCTCTCTGCCACCTTAAAAAAATCCACAAACTATGCCTGAATCTAAATTGGTCAGGTTTCTACCAAGACATCTACACTATATGCCATCACCAGGTGGCATATAGTGCCACCACTAGGACCTTGTCCCCAAAACAGAGGTATTCGGGCCTGGATGGTCATTATCATTGTCCATGATGGGATTTTTTCAAAGGCACATGCACTATTGCCTCTTTTAATGTCATCAGCATTTCTTCATCATGCATATCTCATTCTCAGACTTCACCCTGTACTTCATTCTTGATTAGTTCAAATAAGACAGGCAAAGATTAAAGGAGCATGTTCTGTATTGGGCAGCTACTAGTATCTTAGCCATGTCTCAAAAATTGGAAGAGATCTCAAATAACATGGCCAGACTGTACCCTGGACATCTCCATGTGCAAATCAGCATGAAGACAAGTGATTTTATATTTGAAATTCCTTGCAAATTTATCACAGCAAGATTCTAAAGGTTCCAAATGAAATTATCTGGTATCAATTAGAATAAGCTCATAACCACTCTAAAAATCCTTTATACCCTTCCCCACTGTGCAGTAAACACTGTGGTTTTCCACACTTGACTAGTCAGTCTCAAAAACATAAGCTATATTAGTTGAACTCTTTAATTGCTAGGGTTCCCAGGAGAAGCAGGCAGCAGCTTTGGCTTGAAAAGACTTGATCATGATCAAAAGTGATCATGAGAATCACATCATAATATAAAGCAGATGATATAAGCCTGAAGATGTTGAGGTGTAGCCAAACTTGGGGAAAACACAAAAATGTAACAATTGAACTAAATCGAAGATCTCCATGTGACTAGACATAGAAGTTAGCATGAAATATGTTTTTCTTTCACTTGAATAGAATGTTTGCTTTCCATCTTCTGAAAATCAAGGTGGGAAACCATTCTGAGGCCTTTTTTTGGTGGTATTTTGAAATAGCAGGTTATTTATGTAGAGGGGAAAAGGACAATGAACCACAGAGATGTTACAACATTTGTTGTATTTGTACAAAATTTCCTGGTAGAAAAGAGCATCAGTATATCTCGATCCTCTGGGTTTTAACTGTTTTAGACAATAAAAGAAAATGCTTTGAGCGTAATAATAGGAAATAAAAATTGCTTCGGGATAAAAATAGGTCCATTTGATTGCACATTTTGTTCTCATATATTGCCTTCAGGCAGTATACAATGACTTTGGGAACATTTTATTCTCCTCAGGTGCTGTTAGATAAATGTCCACCTTTCTGCTCATCAATATTTGTGATGATCTGCCCATCGGTTTTCTCCCAGTGTTAGAAAAGGGAATATGGAAAAAAAAAAAGAGTGCAATTAATGTAAAGTTTCTTTTCCTCCAGAGGTAGCTTGAGCTCATTTCATTGATTACTAGGTTTATAAATGAGATGGTCTTCCTCTTATTTGTATTTGCAAACTGACAATATTATTTGTCCTTAGCAGTTATCTACTGATTGTGATTTCCTTTTTTTCCTGATCATATAGATACAAAAATAGATAAGCATAGTTCTGCATAGGTATAATATAGATTTTCACTTCTCCCAGGGCACAGCTGGCTTGCAAAACTCTGTCATCAGCATGCATGCATCAGCAAAATTTGTTCATAGCAGGTCACCCAGCTGGATTTAAATGCTACTGCGGCTTTCATTTCAGAAGCTAATCTTTTCTTCCATGTATTAGAAAGGGGTATAAAATAATAGAGCCAAGAAAAAATGTAAATGTCTGGGGGTGGTACAGCATGATGAATAAATGTAAGACTATTGCCTTGGTAGTGTCCCTGTAAGAAAGAACTGAAAGATTTTGTTCTCAGTCTGACAATACAACCAAGCAGATTGTTAACAAAATGCATCGATTTGGGAGGCCCAAGTACTTTAAATGAGAACCCACAAATTTTATATACATTAATGGCTTAAAGCTAGTGATGGCTAAAAATAACAGCATCTTGTAGTCATCATGGGCAGCTTAATGAAAATGTCAACACAGGTGTAGCCACTAGAAAAAAAAAAAGAAACTTCTACATTTAAATGAATTTAAAATAAAGTGGATAACCTAGCAATGGCTTTCTATGCAATCATCATCAGACCACAGCTAGTTAATGTATGTATACACTTTTGAGGAAGGGAGGGAGGGAGGAACGAAGGAAGATTAGGAAACAATAACAGTTTTCCTACGAAGAATACAGCATCTAAGCCAGAGGTGGTATTCAGCAGGTTCTGATCAGTTCTGGAGAACCGGTAGCAGAAATTTTGAGTAGTTCAGAGAACCAGCAAATACCACTTCTGACTGGAGATTTTACAGTATCCTTCTCCTGCCACCAAGCCATGCCCACAGAACCGATAGTAAAAAAAAAAATTGAATCTCATCACTGATCTAAGCTTTTTAGTTTGGAGCAAAAGCAAATAATAGGAGATATGATAGAGATGTATAAAATCATATGCAGTGTGGAAATATATGGCTAAAGGGTAGGTTTTCTTCTCACAGTGTTACTATTTAGGATTAGTCATTAAAAATAACTGTGGGAGATAGGCCTGTAAAAGAAAGCAGCTTTTTTCAAAATGCACAGGGAATTTGTTGCTATCAGATGCAGTGCTAGCTATCAATTTAACTTGTTTAAAGAGGAGCTGGAAGATTAATGAGTGACCAGCTGTTGACTACCTTCGGAAATATTGGCAGTGTACTCCAGATGCCAGTTGCTAGGGAGTGACGGTGAGAAGAATAATCCCTCTCGTCCATGCTCTTGAGTACATCTGACTAGCCACTCTGTGACTAAATGGGCTTTTGGCTAGAAAGCCAATTCCAGTAGCAGTAGAAGCAGGGATAGTCTTCAGTGTCTGCAGGCTCAGGAGGCTCCAACCAGCCCTACCAGCTTTAAAATGGCAAAAACAAAACAAATATATATCACCTGGTTGTGGTTTGTGGCAATGTCCCCATGCCTTCACAGTGTTTAACTCTACATGTTTAACTAGGATGGCACAATGGATTGAGGTGGAACAGCAGGTAGAAATAAGTTCTGGACAAGTGTGGCAATGAATAGCAACTAGGACAATCCTTTTATTGTCATCTAATGGCCATCCAAATGAATGCACTCCAGAAGTCTGGTAGTCATAGTACTGATGCTATCTCTCTGTCTCGAGAGAATGCTCAGGCTTCTGGTTCTAAGAGGGGCTTAGGTGTGCAAGCTTGATTGCCATAAGACGCCTGCGCTTTTGAATATAAGCCACTCGGTTTTCATTGATAACTACCTCTGCTCCTATCCATCAGGTTCTCATGTTCATCAGGTTCACTTGTTATGAAGGAGATTGACAGCCGAAAAAGAACCTTGCCCAAATTGCGACAGACAGTTACATTTGTGGGACAGGTCCTCTTTGTCATATGCCCTCTACAGCAAGGCTCCCCAATCCCTGGGCTGCAACCCAATACTGAGCCAAGGCCTGTATGGAATCAGACTGCAGAAGTTATAGCCGAGTACACACAGCTTCACTTCACAGGAATAGCGGGTGAGCGTGTGAAGCTCCATTTATGCAGAAGTTTCAATTCTGCATCAGCAGTGGTAGACTACCGGTTCAGCTGAACTGGTAGTAAAAATCACTACCAGTTTGGCCGAACTAGTAGTAAAAAAAAAAAAAAGCCTCCAATCAGCTGAGAAGAGGGGGGGAAAGCCTCTGACAATCAGCTGAGAGGAACGAAGACCAAAAAGTGCATGGGGGGATGGGAGAGTTGCTCCTAACTTTTTTTTTCTTCATCCTCTCAGCTGATTGGCTTGTTAGGTGCACGCATGTTAGAGGTGCCCACCGAACCAGTAGCAACTAAGGTAGGATCCCATTACTGTTCTGCATGTATATGTCCGTCCATCCATCCATCCATCCATCCATCTATCCATCCATCCTACAGAATACACAGTTGTTACTTTTTCAACATCAAAGCACTTTTTGATTATCAGTTTTAAAAATATACAGCTGGTATATCAAATCTGAGGGTTAATAACAACAGATGACAGTGAATAGGGATATAAAACTACTGTAGATGATCTAATTAGGGACTCTGTTCCTGCCTCACATCCATTTATCTGGCATCACGTTTAAATTTTAACAGCTTATTTCCTCTACACATTTTGCAGAGTGCAGCTAATCATTTTTACAATAGAAAATTGATGCCACTGCGTAGGACAGTAGACTATCCTTTTTTAGCTGTTTGGTCTCTTTGCATAAGATTAGGAACATTAAAACTACTGTTCCTGTTCCTCTTCTCTGCCCTTGGTAATCAGCTCAATATTTTCCACTGGGGTGAGAAGAAGGAAAACTAGCAGTAATATTAATCATGAAGTTACATGGCTTATATGAACAGATGTAATTAATTTTCTTTTTCCCTTCTGACTTTTGACACTATTTTATCCAAGAAATAAAGACTTTTTTGAGGCAAGCTTAACTCCTGGTGACTATAAGGCCACATCCATACTGTTTTCCTGGCAACAATTGAGAAGAGGTTTTAAATTATCATTTCGTTCAGCCTCAGGGTAAAAAATACTATATACACTCTTTCTCACACACAGGTACATCCATCCACCCCACTATTCCATTTTGGATAGAAGCATTATGCAGAACTCAGAAAATGAGGAAATACTAAAGCAAAGAAATTACAGTTATGAGATAAAAAAAGAAAAGGAACATTGCTATAAATAGTTTATACCATTTACAATATCTCCCCACATATAAATATTTTGTATTTGAATACAAATATGAAAACAAGCGACCAGATTCACACATGTAGAGTTCACATTAACTACTTTATTATTTTCTCCCTATAATACAGTAATCTCCTTGGACTGCTGGCCTTCCCTTGGGAATAGATAGATAAGGTTCCATGGAACTTGGGGCGGGGGGAGTCAGTTCTGGATCTCTTGTGACTGCAGATTGATTCAAGGCTAATTCCCCACTTGATTCCTCCTCCCTACCTGGCTGGGTGTTCCCAAACATCGTACTTTTCTCTCCTTGCAGAGAATCATATTCACACATTACTTTGTTCATTTCTCTTTCTTTTTCATCAACTCTATTCAAACCTCGCCCCTCTTTCCCTTCCATATACTTGCTGTGCCACTTGATCTGAGTTCATTTTCCTACTTCTGAAGTTTGTGTGCATGGCCACACAGCCTTTAGCTTATTTTTATATTTCTCCTGACATACCCAATGATCACTTGCCTATTAGAAATGACATATTACAAGGTAGGTAAAAGCATCTCTTTTATACAGATATTTTGCTTATTTCAAGAAATGTGCCTTTCTTGCAACAGGCAACACATACTGCCTTTCTCATAGAAACAATTGTGCATTGTAAAATCTGTCCATCTACAGGTAGTCCTTAACTTACCACAGTTCATTTAGTGACCATTCAAAGTGACCATTCAAAGCACTGAAAAAAGTGGCTTATGACCATTTTTCATACTTATGACTGTTGCAGCATCCCCATGGGCATGTGATCAAAATCCAAGCTCTTGGCAACTGACTCGTATTTATGACATTGAAATATCCCAGGGTCATCTGATTTTTTTTTCACGATTATAAAACCAAAGTTCAATGGAGAAGCCAGATTCACTTAAAAACCATGTTTTTATCCTAACAACTACAATTAACAACTTAACAGCGGTGGCAAGAAAGATCATAAAATGGGGGAAAACTCACTTAACAATTGTCTTGTTTAGGAACATAAATGTTAGGGTCAATTGTGATTGCAAGTCAAAGGCTACCTGTCCCTTCTCATTAATAGTAGAATCTGAGGATATGTCAGTATACTGCATATACCAGGGGTCTCCAACCTTGGCAACTTTAAGACTTGTGGACTTCAACTCCCAGAATTCCTCAGCCAGCTCAGGGAGTTGAAGTCCACAAGTCTTAAAGTTGCCAAGGTTGGAGACCCCTGGCATATACCTCCTAGATGGCATGATTCAAGTAGCAGTATATTGGTTAGCAAAGCAGTCTCCAGATTGAAGATCTAACTTTCATAGAATAAAACATGGAATGAGTGTGCCAAAATGTGTTGACACTTCGTTTGCCATATTCTGCCCTTGGCATGGCTATGATTAAACCTTGTAACCTAATCTGCATCTTTTCTAGTTTATTTAAAATAGTAATAGTCTTAATGCAAAGCAGGGCTGGTCAGCTTTTTCAGACTGGAGGGTCATTTCAATCCTCAATTAATTCCTAGGGGAGGATGTACAAGCGGATGAAATAGGATAAGCCATGGCAAAATACAGACACCATGCATTCACTGAGCTGTGGTGGTGCAGTGGTTAGAATGCGGTACTGCAGGACTAACTCATTGCTCACTCCAGGAGTTCGATTCTGAGCAGCTCAAAATTAACTCAGCTTTCTATCCTTCCGATGTTGGTAAAATGAGAACCTAGATTGTTAGGGGCAATATGCTGACTCTGTAAATTGCCAAGAGAGGCCTTGAAAGCACTGTGAAGCGATATATAAGTCTAAGTGCTATTGCTATTCATTCTTACACACACACACACACAGGCTAGCGATAAACTCTATTTGACTTACTTGAGCACACTTCTTTCTTGCACACTACGTGCAACATCTTTTAGCTCTCTGATGAATGTGGAATGACTAAGCACATTTTGGAAAGCAATCTCTCCATTTGTCTTCAGATCTGTGAGAGAAATGGAATATATTCTTTAACTAGAGGAAACCTTTTCAATGATTGCTCACGCATACAAAATGTTTCACTGGCTTTTACTACTCAGGAAAATATATGAACATAGAGGTAAGAACATAGAGGTAAGACTATTGAGCCTTGTCCAACACTTAGATAAAGCGGCTTCAGCGTACGGCATGGAGATCAATGCCGAGAAAACCAAGCTGATGACGAACAGTACCCAAGGTATCTCCTCAGACATCAGAGTCAGCGGAACACCCCTAGAGACAGTAAAAAATTTCAAATATCTTGGGTCCATCATTTCCGATGAAGGCTCAAAACCAGAAGTAATGGCAAGGATAGCACAAACAACAGCTGCGCTTTCGAAGCTCCAAACTATTTGGAAAGATAAGAACATCAGTCTGCACTCAAGGATCCACCTAATGCGCTCCCTCGCAATATCAATCTTTTTATATGCCTGCGAAACCTGGACACTCAATGCGGATTTACAAAGAAGAATCCTTGCAACAGAAATGAGATGCTACCGAAAGATCCTTGGCATCCACTACACAGACCATGTGACAAATGAAGAGGTCTTAAATAAAATACAACAGGCAATAGGACCACACGACAACCTTCTTACTGTCGTCAAGAACCGGAAATTGAGATGGTACGGACACGTGTCTCGCTCTACTGGCCTCGCAAAGACCATCATGCAAGGGACGGTAAGAGGAAGCCGTAAACGGGGAAGACAACAAAGGAGATGGGAGGATGATATCCATGATTGCACAGGCTTGAACCTGGCAGCATCCCAGAGAGCAGTGGAGGACAGAGACGGATGGAGAAGCGTGGTGGTTAAATCTTCGCAGGCGCCCCAACGACCTCAAAAGAGGTCACGGGATAGGTGGTGGTGGTGGTGGGTGAGAGGTAAGAGGAAGTTCATTCCTGACTGGAAGACTTGATTTGAAGTGAGTTACGTATATGTAGATGTCCCTTCCATGCAAATTGCATTCTCCTACCTTTCTTTGTTTGTTTCCCTTAATTACAGCGCTGCTCAATTCCAGGCCAACTCTAGGTGACTCAAAACATATCAAAATAAAAATACACTGCACAATACATGATGATTAAGAGGGGGAATCCAATCAAACAATACAAATACAAATCAAACCCCAAACCTCAGGAAGGCCTTTGGTAAAATAAAATCTTTATAGCAGGATTTTCTACAGCATTACTAAGAATTGTGCATAAACCTTTGGGGTGATCATCCATAAGAAAACAACTTCATCCCAAGAATTCTACCCTTAATATATCTATGTATTCATTCGAGGAAAGCAACATATATTTGCGTATACTCTTGCCCATTGGCAATGAGCTCCCTAGAGCGCAATGCTCAGCATTTTGCCATTTGTGAGGCTATGCGGCATAGGAAATCTATGACCTAAATGCAGGGGCTGACATATATTACCTCATTGCCCAAGCTTGCTTGAGAAACTTGACTGTAATGGACAATGGCTGGGTTTCTATTAATCTGCTCCTAATATAAAGAAGCCCGACTCTAATTTTGCAAGAGAAGTAAACATTTCCCCCAAACAGTTAGGGGAACAATAATTATAACTGACCATTTTTTAAATATCTTTCTAAAAAAAAATCCAAGCTTCGGTTATTGTTTTTAGGACTCGCCAAAGCTGGACTTGTGCTTCTTATTGATTTATCTCTGTATCATCTATTGTACATTAAGAAGTGGAGGAGTAGAGAGCCATTTTTAGTGCTGACTTTCCAGAAGCAGCATGATAGTAGTAAACCTACTGCCTCCAGAAACGTCTTCCAAAGGAATCCCCACTCAAAGATGCTAGTTTTCGCATTTTGGGGGGCAGGCAGTAACTTAAGGGTCAGGTAGAGTGAGACACCCTTCTTACCAGTCCTCTGCTCTTCATAAATACTTGCTGGGGATGGAGGGACAATAAGTAATCATGGACAGATGTTAAGCTTGGCTGATTTTCCGATAAGCCTTTCTTTCCCTTTTATCCTTTTTAAAAATTATATATCCATTTTTAATATTTTCTGACCCGAGCCACATATCTGACCCCAATACCTCTTGGTATTCTTACATGTCCATCAAAGATAGTAAAAGTCACATTTGTTACATTTCCAAAGCTTTTTTGTATTCCCTTATACATATTTGACTCCCCCCCGCCCCCCACAAGAAGTTAAATACCAATAGTACATCATTTTATTAAAGAAATGTCAGGTATAATTAAATGAGAATTTCAGTCCATTGACCCACATTTTTTCCACTGCCCCAATATAATATTATATTCCATTTTCCCCATTTAATCATACAATCTTTAACATATTAATCCTCCTGGTTCATTTTCAACAAGAAGTTTCTTTACTTTCGCAATAAAATGTTCTAATCAGAGTCAAAAGATTCCTGGCCTACCAGCTGTGGGTTCATGTAGCTTCCATGAATGGCTCCAAATCATGGTTTGTTTGTTTTTTTGGAGGTGGGGGGGGGGGGAAGGAAGTCACAACATGCCAGTACTGCCCTCAACAGAGCAGGGAAATTCTGACCAGAACAATGTCATTGTGCTCTTTCATTGTCATCTTTGTTGATCCAATGTTGCTGAGAATGTGCAGAGTTTTTCTTCTCAATGGTTCTGAGAGACACAGCACAAGGTATGCAGTGTTTGAATTAAGCATCCATGGGGGGAGGGAGGGAAATTGGTAAAATGAGTTGCAGGTAAAAAAGGGTGGGCGTTATATTATGATGTCATGATATATACCTTCACATTTTGCTGTCACTGTGATCAAGAACAGACACCTATAAGCTTTTGTTCTTGGAAAAAGTCACTTATTAAGTAAGAAGTTCTACTTCTGTCCTACACATTTTTGGCAGGAGGTTCTGTCTCAGCTGTTCCACTTCCATTTAAAAAAAAAAAAATCTGCAAATTTTCAAGCACATTTTATATTATTCCATTGACTAAGCAGGCTTTTATCATTATATCCTGACTGCCAGGCCAACAATTTACAGGGAATTCTTTCCATCGTATTATCATTTGACATGAAATGCCTAATCTGTTACAATGCATTGTATTGTATTGTAAATTTAATTTGCATCCTATTCTGTAACATATTGTGACTATATATTTTATTCATGCCAGACACTGATCAGACTTTCTCACATTGATTCCATATGGACTGCACTAGACAAATAACTTAGCCAATAATTTTCCTGTCACAATAAGCATCAAAGAAAGATTCATAATGATCGGGAATCTGTTCAGTTGCATTTACCTAGTTATTGAGAGATGCTCAGCATATATTCAAGGAACGTCAGCATTCCCCAGTGTAACAATTATGTTTGGGTTCAGTCTTCACCAAAATGGCTTCCTTCAGATGTCTTGGAATTAAAATTATCAGATTTCTGACTTCTGTTCTACCAATACATCTAGAGAGGAAAGCTATTCCTGATTACAAAATATCTTTACTATATATATCTTTACTGTATATGTTGTATACTGTTTAATATTATACTGCATAATATACTTGCTTGTTAATTTTGATAAGGTACTTACAATCTTTCTTATGTATGATTGCATCTGCATGGCCAACTTGTCTTCTCCTTCTTCCTCATTTCCTCACTTCATTTAAACCCAACATTAGCCTCAGTACGGTATTATAATGGTATGTGGGATTGTGGGAATGACCTTGGGAGACAGGAGAGCCATCAACATATAAAAGATGAAGAAAAGGGAGCATGGGAAATGTTTCAGAAGGGATTCACCCTAGGTTTTTTTGGAGACTATAAGGAAAGGAGGGGGGAAATACTTTCAGTCTTGCAAGATTCTGCTGATATAACCATACAATAATGATAGAGCCAATACTCCCAGTTCTGCTTCTTGTCTGGACTATTTTTCAGGGCTAACATGTATGCTTCCGATGAAGTGAAGTGACCTATGGTTCACAAAAGCTTACACCTTTTCATAAAAGATGGTACAAAATGTGCTGCCAGATTTCTGATTTTTATGCCTCCACAGATTGTGGTGAATGTAGCCTGGGATCCCCAGGAGAGACGGGCTGTATTCCAGAGGAGCAAGAGATAGCAAAGTTTAGATGCTTTGTTTGGAAGAAAGAGAGCCAAGTCAACTCCTCTCTAAAAAGTTCTCAGAGTATATATTTAATTATGCAAGTATTTTGTGCTTTAGTTTGGCAAGAATATATTTCAGTCTATAGGTGAGGAACAATAATAAACAATAAAGGAAATTGCTTTGAAGTTACTTGAAATGTCCTTTTGGAGCCTGACTCTAACACAGCTTTCGTCCTACAATCTTGTTATTGCATATTGGTATCTTATGTCTTCAGTAAGACCCTCATATTTTCATTTGAAGATAAAAGTAGCATTGATTTTTTCAGAGGCAAGTATAGATGATTGTTGAATTGATTAACATTTTATAAACCTGCTTTCATGTCCTAAGTTAAAGAAATGAAATGATTATCTGCTGTAACAGTGTGGAAAAGGTTATTGAAAACAGAAAAAAAAAATATTATGAGATGCTGGAAATGGAGAAGCTCATTTCAATGCCCCTTGAAATTATTTTTTTAGATTTCAAAAATGATAGCAGAACACTAGAGCAGTCTTTCATCATGCTGCAAATATGAAGCTAGAAATAAACATGGAAAATAATTTCTTTTAAAGTATAAAAGGAAATGCAACACCCATTCGCTACTTTTTACTTCTTCAAACGAAATAACGCTAGGAATTATGGAAAATAGGATACTCTATATTGTGTTGGTATTTATGCGTAGGTAAAACAAACCCTCCCCCTGCCCTATATTGATAAGTGTTCTTTTTGGAAAAACAATTGGAGGAAGAGGGAAGAAAAGAAAAAGGAAAATTTCCATTTAATATTTCTGTTAAAATTCCTAACATGTTTTTCCACATATGATTATATATGTTTCACTATTTTCTCTGTGAACACAGATCCTGCATTAGCAAAGTCATTTGTTCACATGGAAGGAAACCAACAGTTTGTCTATGGAAATAATTACATTTGGCATGTGTGTCTGAAATAAGCAATGCCATTTGTTAAGCCCTAAATAGGGTTAATACCATCCCCCCCAAACCCCCAAAACTGAAAACAAAAACAAAATAACTTTCACAACCTTTCCCCAATTCCATAAAAGAATGGCAGATCCCAACCATGCTATACATGTATTAATTTAGCTCTGTTGCTGAC
This sequence comes from Hydrophis major, assembly GCA_033807585.1. Lineage (NCBI taxonomy): Eukaryota > Metazoa > Chordata > Lepidosauria > Squamata > Elapidae > Hydrophis > Hydrophis major. The sequence continues at coordinate 290,962,504 of CM066328.1, read as the reverse complement.
TGCCAAAAGTTAAGGATAGCCTCTGGTCACTAAAGGATGACCATTTGTGGATTAGATATAACCCAAATGTCTGTAGTAGCAAATATCAGGTACAAATCTGTCAAACGCTTTGGTTGTTTGTTTGTTTGTTTTGTGGTTTTTTTTTTTTTGGATGAAGAGATAATTTTAATGTGAGCTGGGTCTATACTGATAGGGAATTGAATAGGACCTACACTAATCTTGCATATTATATATTGTGTCTTCAACTCTTATTTTATAACATATGCTAATGGTTTTTTTTTCCTTTGGGGTCCCTTTGCTCTTGTGCTGCAATATTGAATTTGGGACACAGGAAGTCATTGTTAAGACCTGCCCTTAGAGAATCCGCTATTCCTAGGCAGCCGTATGGCTTTCACATTATGAAAGCCACAGAACATTTCAGGGCAATCACATTTTGCGAGTACAAAAATACTTTGGAGCCAACTCCAGTTTTATTAAGCTATATTGCTATGTTTTCCCTATTCCCTGAAGTTCTACTTGGACATATGTTCCATAACTGTGAAAGTATCAGCAGCTGCACTAGAAAATGTGTCCAATCACAATATATGGTTGGTGTATATGGCAAAATACAGACTCCTCCTTGTCTCGGAATCAAATGATGATTCTTGCTTTATTAAGAGCATGCCAACAAAGCCACTCACTCCAGTCGAAGGTTGGCACCATGGCCTTCTGTTTCCATATAGTCCTTGCTCTTTGACAGCTGAGCCAATTAACTCCTGGCCGAGCTGCAGGGGAAAGTAATTGCTGTAAAGAGGATTTTGCAGCTGTAACATGGGAGCTTAAGGGCACTTGAGAGCAGGCTGTTCTTTGTCAGCAGGGATCTCTCATTCCCCTCTCACCTCTTTGGTTCTTCCTCCTGCCAGCTGAAATGAAGTCACCAAGGTCCACCAGCCAACATGGTTTCTAAAATGAATGGAGGGACATCTTTGAAGCTCCCCTTCACAAACTGGCCTTGTTTTATTCATTAACCATAAAAACAAATGCTAAAAAAAACAAGCATACAGAGATAGGTATGGTATGGGTTCCACTGCTCTATTCCTTTGTTGGTTGAAGAGCAGGGGACCTGGCTTAATGATTGAAAAGAGAATCTATGTCTCTTAATCTACCACTTTTATGATTAGCTATAATGACCAAGACACTCTTAGTTTATCGGCAAAGCGAATTTATTAAATCAGTTCAATCTGAATCTAGGCACTAGGTTCTTACCAGCAATTTGGACTCAGAGAAAGCAGAGTTGAAGTCTGGAGAAAGTAAAGGTCAACAATTCAATTAGACAACACCATTTAGCAACTAGAGTCCAAAGGGTATGGCAGACATAGTAAAGAGATTTCTTCAAAAGCCAAAGATTCCAACACACACACAACAATATTAAAAACAATGTGATCTGAGGCATGTGAGAATGGGCTGCAAACTGGAAGTTATTGATGAAATTTAATTGTACTTGGTTTACTGAGTAAACAGCTAGGATCTACAACTACAGAGCTTGGTGCTTCAAGGTCACAATTTACTTAGAAGAAGTTTTATGGTAAGAATTTTTCTTCTCAAACTTTCAATTTTCTAGCTCTCTATCCAAAACTGGGCTGCTCTTGGGCTGAAGAGTTTGGTATCTACTTCAAGGTCAGATTCTGTGGACACTGCACTGTTATCTGATGAAATCCTTTCAGTGGTATTCCAGTCTGCAATAGGACTGCTGTTCCAGGAACCCATGTTTAAGCTGATTTTCATGCTTGGGATCCATATCATGTCATTTTCATGTCCTCTTCATAGTATCAGAATTACCTAAGTCAGGCTTGAAACTGTCTGCATTAGTGATTCAACTGAGTTTAAGTTATCAGCAAATTTGAAAAGCATTCTATCATATGTGTCTAATTCGTTACAAAATGTGGAAACTACCAGTCCAGAACTGCATTTAATTTAAACCTCACTCAGGTTTGATAAGGAGCTATCGAGAAATGTTCTTTGAATCCCATAACCATGCTAGCTCTGAATCTATTTGATAAAGAAACCAACCCAAAACCAACCTATTCAACATGAATTACGTTAGTAGAAATTAAGATTATACATTATTAAACAGTCATATGCATTTCAGAAGCATAAAAATAAAACCAATGAATAACCAATAAATACAATATACTAAATAATATTTGAAACCTATGATACATAGAGCTGTCAAATAATAAGCAATTAATAAACCATGGGGAATTGGGCAGAAATAATAAACTAATAGCATTCAATAAGCAGTTAATCTATGGAGAAATTAATATGTTCAGTTCAATTAGGAAAATGCAAACAGTGAGCTGAAAGAAAGGTTAAAAGTAGTGTAAGGGATTTTAAGAAGTGATTCACTTTAATGAAGCATACACAGAATTTAAATTCAGATTGGTGATGCTGAAAATTCAAGTTAAATGACTTCTAATATCAAAGCTTGTTACAACATCAAAATATGTAAGGCTTTTTTTTGTTCAGCATAGAAGACAAGAGATTTAAAATGCAGCGTTCACACCCAAATCACACATGTTCATGCATATGTTCTTGCGAACTTTACAGGCACAACCTGGGAATAAAAGAGAAAAAAAAGACATTGCTGTCTTGATAAGAAAGAGAACAGAATTTCTGATTTAGCCAGGAGAAAAATACATAATTAGTTTTCTTTTGCAGCATGGGTTTATTTGGCTTGGTGTGAAGGAAGATATTTCTTGTTAGAATAAAAGTGATTTGCAGTCCCTGTTCTTCTCTTTTCTCTCCCGTTTTGTTCTGTTGAGAGCTTTTGACATCTTTCTTGAGGAACTTAGCAATTAAAAGAAAAAAAAAACCCTCATTTTAAGGGAAATGATCAGTAAGATATAAGATAGACCAAAGGAGGGGAAAATTATCTTATCTTCAGAAGGGATGGAAAAAGGAGAGAAAAATCAACAGGAATCAAGTGGGGCAAAGTTTATGACTGAATGGCCAGATGTGGCTTTCATTATTCTGATGAAAGCAGGAAGATCCTACAGATGTCCGTAAAAGGATCATCTTTGGGTTAATCTTTTTGTGATACAATATTTTTTTTTCTGGGATAATCCCAATATAAAAGCCTTGTTAAAGAATTACAAACTCAAAACTGAAATTATTTGTTATTTCCTGTTTCCTTCACATTCAGTTCCAGGTAATTAAACAGAAGTTCAAATCTCCATGGATCTACTAGATAAGTACTTCTACAAGCCTTACTTTTTAAGAAATACCCACACAAAGTTAGGGGTGTTACTCCAAGGATGAGAAATATTCATGAGGGTTGGGAATGCTTGCAGAAACTGATGTGTTTGTCTTGCCTGAGGCAGAGAAGGATTTCTCAAGTGCTTTGCCAAGCAGCAGTCTACAGGCTATCTTAAGGCAACATGTTTGAAAGTTTTATCACAATTCCCTGTGTTGTTGATCCAGCAGGCCAAAGTTGTCCCACCTCCTATAATCGTTTTTATGGATAAATTAAACTCAATTTTCAGCCAAGAATGGTATTTCCCAAAGGAGGAGCGGAAGCTGTTTCTGCCAATTCTAATACTGCCTCAGTTCCAAACTTTGAATAGAGCTTTACTATAAGGAAAAATAACAAGAAATATTCTTAAAGGTAGATTATAGTGGATTAACTTCAAAGACACCAGATAGGCAATATCTGAAGGATTAAAAAAAAGGATTAATTTAGAAATTCCACTGATGAATTGTTCTGTTTCTTCGCCGTCATATTTCTTTTTTTGTTTCTGTTCTGTGTATTTTTATTTATCTTTAAATGTTATTTAAAAAGTTATTTATGTTATTTTAAACTTTAATACTGTTTTGTTTTGAGGAGCATAAGTGACACTATATACTGCTTATTGGGTGTTTTTTTAATCATTATTAAAGAAGGACATTTAAAAACTTCTTGGAGTTTTGATATGAAGTTTATGTGAAGCCTTGAAAAAGAGTGGGAGGCTTTTCTTCGACTTGGTCAGACGAAGTGAAGCCGTTTCTTATTTTCAAGGACTGCCACTCTTCCACATCAAAGCAACTATGCAGACAGTCTTCTGTGATCTTTTGTACATGAGTAGGTGTGCACAGAAGACATTTCCACTAAAGCAAAGCAGTTGGGCAAAACCAAGTGAGCTCCCTTAATGCTTTGATGGAAAGTCTAATTTTTTCATGCTGTGCCAAGGCTTTATCTCTTCAGTTGGAATTGATGCGGCTCTGTTAAGTGACTGAGCACACAGACTTATTAGATAGGAATTCATGCTTTTAGAAATCTCCAGAGCACTTGGTCCTCGCTACCAAGTCAAGATTAATTGTATCCAAGAAAACTACATACCAACTTGAGAGAAAATCCCTCAAGTATCTTTTCTATTCCCCTGTCATCAATCTACAATAATAATAAGTTAAATAATTAACAATTTGTTGTTTTCCCGGTCATTTAAATCCAGTTTTCTGCCAAAGATCCTCCAGTCTGCTACTGGTAGAATCCATTCAAATTATTTCTGTAATGCACTGTTTTCACATGTATTTATATATTTTGTCATATATCACAGCAGGTGGCAGCATCTATTCAACCATGGCTGATCTCAAAAAAGCAAAATAGGGTCAACCTGGCTGTTACCTAGATAGAAGACTATCAGGAAATCTCAAAAGACTGCCGTTATCTACACCAATCTATTTGTTTATTTATTTATTTGTATCCCGCCTTTATTATTTTTACAAACAACTCTAGGTGGCAAAGATATCCAATACACCTTCCTCCTCCTATTTTCCCCACAACATCAACCCTGTGGGATGAATTGGACTGAGAGAGAGAGTGTGTGTGTGTGATGGCCCAAGGTTACCCAACTGGATTTGAAGGCTAAGGTGGGAATAGAATTCATACTTTCCTGCTTTCTAATCTGGTGCCTTAACCACTAGATCAAACAGGCTGTAGATAAATAAAGTAAGTTTTTTTATTAAAAAATTCAAAAAAAAAAAAAAAGTCCCAGAAAGGAATGCCAAACCATGGTTATACCATGGCCGAGAATTTTACATGTCCACAGAGTCACCAGGAGTTGAACCTGACCTGAGGGAGGCTTTATTGTTTTCCTAATGCAATATGTTGTAAAGCAGGGGCATCAAACTCAAAGCCCAGGGGCCAGATCCACCCCATGGGGTGCTTAGATCTGGCCCCCCGGGGCCACCCTGGAAACAGCAAAGGGCCAGCCTGCGGTGTCTCTGTCAGTGAAAATGGAGCGGACAGCCCTCCCGAGCTCCATTTTCACTGGCAGAGAGTTGCAGGAGGCTGTTGTAGCTGAAAACAGAGTTCAGGATCCCATTTTTGCTGGCAGAATGCTCGGGCCGCCACAGGCACCCGACACAAGTGAGGTCGAGTTGGCCAAGCCCATCCTTGGCCATGCCCACCCCAGCCTGAGGTTAAACATAACTCTGATGCAGCCCTCAATAAAATCGAGTTTGACATCTCTGTTATAAAGTCTGCTACTCCTTGCCCCATTTCTTAAAATGACTTTTCATTCCTGACATTTTAAAGTGGTTCAATCAACAACAAAAATTTGCTGATTTTTATTTTAAATAGCATATAAAAACAAGTTAATGTCTGTGACTATATGAATGCAATGGAGTTTGCTTCCACCAGACTCATTTATTTAGTGGTAGAACATATTTTTTGTAAGTAAAAATAATATGTGAACATCTTTAATTTCTCTGCATTTGGGCAGCAGCTCCTGAACAATAAAATATTTTTCAAAATAAGATATTGCAACAAGCAATTTTAGGTTTACTAGGTTCCTGTGCTGACCCAAGTTGCATAACTGTTACTTGTCATTCCTGCTGCTCAGTCAGTGGTCATTGGTTCCAATACTGGTGTAATGTCCAGCCAATGAGATCTTGCATTGTATAGGAAGTTTACTTCTAAGGTCTCTATAGCTTCAATCCTCTCTGCTTTCTTTGAAATTAAACATAAGTGGAAGTATACATAGATTGAAAAGTGACCAAACTGCTTTCAGAAAGAAAGATGAAAGATGGGATGAAAAGAAACTATTGCACTCAACTGATGCAGTGAAAATCAGCATCTGTTTCTTTTTTTCAACATTTTACAAACAAAGTATGGATGCCCAATTTAAATACATGATAGAGTTTGTAATTTGTAGGAACATGAGAGCAGGAAGCTATTTGTTGTACAATTGATTATGTTCATTTAATCAGCAAATATATGCTTAATATCATCCAAGCATAAGACTCATGAATCATTTCAAAAAGGCCCTGAAGCTAAACAAAGTGACCTGTTGGCTGGATATACAAAGTCCACAAAAGCATGTAAATACCACAAATCATCAAGATTATTGGTTTTGTCAGAATGTCAGAATTGTAAGAATGTTAATCCAAACTTTTTAAATTACTTTAAAATATTTTTCCCACTTCCCACATCTATTGATCACACTGGCTAAGAAGTCGTGGAGATAAATTTCAACAGATATAGAAGACAACTGGTTTGCAAAACTATTACAGGCGGGTTGCAAGAATGCCAAGGTCCACCAGATGACAACAAAGAGAGACAAAAGCATTCTAATAATTTGCTACCATCCAGTTCTTGTACTTCATATAACGTTAAAAAAAAAAATCAAAATTTGACACCCAACAATTAAGCATCTTAATGGGATGTTTTCACTAGCTTTCACCTACCCAGAATTATCCTATGGACTGTTGCATCTCATTTTCTCCTCAAAGACTTTTTAAAGATGTTCTTCCTATCACTATTGTTATAGAAAATCTTTAGACCATAAGCCATGGAGCATGGGAAGGAGAATAATTTCAACTAGCTATTTGAAATGTAAAGGTGCTATTTCCTGGTGTTTTATTCTCTGCAGCTGTGTCCTCTTTCCTGCAGAGTTCTACTTTTAAACTTCTACGCTCTGATGATAAGTCAAGCCATAGCAGCTAGCAGAAATTGCAGGAGGATGTGAGCTACGGAAATGCAAAGATTTGTTTCATGTGTACAACACAGGTGCATCCTCTTGTCTGTGTGAGTCAGTGTCTCTTAAGGTAAATAGCAGAATCATACCTATAGGCCAGTATAACAGTAGGCAGTTCTTAGTCTCTTTCTTCCAGCCAGCAAATATAAAATAGAAGAGAGATAGTATAAGCACTATTCAGTTGAATATTAGGGATAGGAGAAACTCTACAAAGTTTTATTCCTGTTTTCTTGTTAACTAATTATATCACAAGTCTCATTTTCATATGGAATAGTCCTAATATGCAGATTTTCTATAAACAATCCCTCTGAATTGTCAGGCACGAACAACCACATCCACTCATGCAGAGTAGAAGCTAACAACTTTATTATGTGCTGCCTATAATGTAGGAATCTCCCATTTGGGAACAATTTGATAAGGCTCCAAAGGACTGGGGTGGGGTGGGGGATTGTCCTAGCCCTTTTGCAGTTGCACAGTGACTCCAGACTAACTCTGCACTTGACCACTCCTCCCTGCCAGGCTGAGTGCTTCCCAGCATAGCTTATGTGCTATTTTCATCAGAATATGCATTTTATATTTTCTCCTAACTGATTTAGTCTTTCCCTTAGATATGATGATCTATGTACAACAAGTCTAGCATTGCCATTTGGATCACCAGCAAAATATAAAACATTTAGTTCTAACATGTAGAGTTTCCCCAAACCTTGAAGGTTAATGAATACATGTGAAAATATAGGAATATCATGGGAATTCTGACAACATAACTGTCATTTGATCAATTATAAAACACCCAAGGTTTTCTTTCTCATCCCAGCTTATCTTTATCCTGTGTTGGTGGATGGGTAAACTTTTGACCAAAGCATTTGTCTGCAGCAACTTATATCATAATTATTTGCCAAGAATTCCTCTGCTTGGATCTATGGAAATAAAGATAGTGCTGAGACAGGCACTTTGCATGGAAGCATGCTAGTTTTCATTTCATTTTTTAATTCAAACAATCTAAAATAAATGAGTCGCAGAGATGAGTCCCTGACCTCATCATGAAATCTGTCTCAGGCACAATTCTGTTATCAGGTAATAACGGGCACTGAGGATATGTGAGAAGAGCCAGTTTTCGCAGTAGTTAAGGCACCAGACTAAAAACCAGGAGACCATGAGTGCTAGTCCTGCCTTAGGCACCAAGCCACCTTAACCTTAACCTTGGGCCAGTCACTCTCTCTTAGTCCTAGAAAGCAGGCAAATTTGGCTTCTTCCCAAAAAACCTTGTCAAGGAAACTGTAGGAACTAGACCAAGCCACTGCTCGGAGCCAACACTGACTTGAAGCACACAGATAAACAAAAAGATATACGAGTCTCCAGACCAACCTAATCAGCAGGCTGTTGGAAGCCCAAGCAACTGTAGGATCATACTTTCATTTCCTCTCTTTCAAGCAACACCCTCCTACCCTGAACTCCAAAAGATCCAGAATTTAAAATTCAAGACAGAAACAAAATTTTACAAAGGAAAGAACATCAGACACCTCCTACTTCTCTGCATGTGCCCTCTGGGAACATCTGTGATTCTACAAGAGCCACTGTTTTGAAAGAGTCACTCCCTCTAATGTGAAAACATTTTAAATTACAGCAGAGATTTTTTTTAAAAAAAATAAAAACAACTGAAAAGCGCGACACTTTGTATATAATCCCTACCCTCATAATTTATTTGCATGTAGTCAAGATGTACAGAACATACAAAATAATTGTACGCAGTTGAAGAGTGCTAAGAAATGAATACAAAAGGTCTGCTTTTCTGACATAATAGAAATAGAGCCTTTTCAGGGAGGGGCACCTATTTTTTTTATCTAATTGTACAGACTAGCTGTCTTATTAGACTAATACGCTTTCATTTAATTTGGCCTTGACAATGACTCTTCACAGAGCATCAGTAGAATACAGATTGAAATACTAACAATAACAGCAGCAGCATTTTGCTTTCTGTATTTTCTGTTCAAGGACTTCAGAGTGCTACACTGTTATATTATTGATTCAGTTCTTATAGAAATTCAAAGGTTTTTTTTTTTCATACATTACTCTGCAGGGTGCAAACATCCAAACTTTTCAAACTTTATTGCCTGGTATAAATTGTGCATACTGGTATATAGATGCCCTGACAATAGCAGTAGCAGTTAAAATGGTGGCCATGGTCTCTGAATATACAAACGTATGCTGGCATAAACTGTGCTCTCCCCATTGTCGAACCTTATTTTTCAGAAATAACTAGAACGATGAAAGGGAACTAGCCTAATGTACATATTCCTGTCCAAGCAAAGATCCTGGGTTGATAGATTCTCCCTGCATCATTTGACCTCTTACCAATCATGCTCCAGAGATACGTCTCTTGATGCTCCTGCATAGCGCAACCATTCTTCTGAATCTGTGACCAGCTCATCTATTTACAAGCACAGGTCTAATGCTGTTCTCAAGGTGCACTAAACTCACATTCAACTATAGCCTGGCTAATAGGTGACAAGCAAGGAGAAGGGGAGCAGGATGAAATGGGAAATCAATCAATCAGAATAGAGGTGGAAGGGACCTTCGAGGTCTCCTAATCCAACCCCCTGCTCAAGCAGGAGACCTATACCATTTCAGACAAGTGACTGCCTCCAGTGATGAAGCACCCCCATAATAATAACGATAATATGCAAGCTTATAATAATACCACTAGGAAATGGAAATACTGGCAAAAAATGTCCAGGGAATCTATTTGGCCAACAGAACCCCCAAATAACAGATGTACTCTCTAATTGTGGTTAGACTATATCCAATAGGAGTAGAAAACACTATTAAAACAAAACCCAACAGCCATGCAAGCTTCCTTGTTGATAGAAGCAATGGAAAATGTTATGTTCCATCCAATTGGAGCATAACTAGCATCCCACAAGCTGACAGAAGCTGGTTTTTAATTCCTGATTTAAATTGATTTCTGTGCAGCACAGAACTAGCTCTCCCTCTCTCAAGAGTTATTGTCTTCATCATAATCATTTCTGGAAACTAGGTGAGAAAGTGGCCCGCAATTATATTGATCATTTGCCTTCAGTGATACTTATCTAATTGGCTGACACACTTTGCAAGCATCATCTCCTCCCAACTTCCTGCAAAAATTGACCCCAATTTTTCCTGTCCTTGACCAGTCATGACAGAGAAGAATGAGCCCTATAGTGAGCAGTGCTTTGAGGACTCAGACTTTGTGTGAGAGATTAATATTCACTTGCAGAAAACTAAATTTTGATGACTCTATTTTGAGTACCATTTCACTTCAAATCCTGCAAAATGTCGTTTTCACAGAAAAGAAGTCAGAGAAGAACCAAGCATGGAGCAATCAATTGTTTTATTTGTATTTTTAGGTAGCTTTGCTCAGTCAGATTTCAGACTCCTAAAAATCATTCTGATGCAGTTATTTTCATGATTAATAGCAGCAACCAAAATTACTTTTTAGGTCTGTATATTCTCATAAAACAAATTCAAAAGAAGCAACACATCCTTTATTTAAAAAAACTATTTATGTCCTTTGTCCTAAAGTTTCATTTCCTAGAGACTGCCTGGTAACTAAGGTTACTTATACGGTAGCTTGTCAATAAACTTGATATGCCTTAGAGCAATCAAATATAAGAACAGAGGAACAGAGCTATTTCAATGCTAGATCTGTAAGACTGCTGTTGTACAGAACTGCACTTACCCACAGTCTATCTGTATCCTACAGTCATGGATAAAGAACTAAACAAAATATGTGACTGCTGCTGACCTCTGTCTCTGATTCATGTCTTCTTGGTTGCATCTAGGGAAAAATTAGATAGAATATGATATCATTCCACTTCTTTACTCTTTGTTGTGTTCATTTTTGTTACTTGTACAGAAATTGTGGCATTGCATCAAACAAGGTCTTTCCCCAGATTTTCTTTTTCTTAAGCAGCAATAAAGATGTGTCGTATGATGTTTGGCTTGGGCCTCAGAATATATCAGCAATAGCTAAGCAAAGACAGAAATAATGCTAGCTGTTCCTAGTGAATCCACATTTCCTATCACAACTGCATATTAAACCTTTATCCTTAGATGGCAGAATTCTGTACATCGTAGATCAATCAGGTATAGGAAGAAATGAGATAATTTTAAAAACTTCATGCTGTAGGGCTCCAAACATTTTAGATGAGAAAGAAGCTTTGGGGAACTTTCTCTAAATTATTTTCTTTCTGATGGGTTGAACAATTCCCAGTACTCCTAATCACATGGCAGCGCTCACTGGCAATTTGTTGTTTAAAATATCTAGGTAAGAAAGGCTAGCTTAAAGGTATAGAGATATTAGTTGAAATATGATGGAATGAAAAACTTCCAAATTCTGTGAACTGTAGACCTGGATAAGTGGCATGTTAATGCTGATGAAAGCTGGCCAGAGAGTGAAGAGAAGAGGCAGTATGGAAATCTCTTTTCCATGTATTTTACAAGAAAGCATATAGGACGAATAATTCGATAAACATGAAGCGAAGTCTTTGATAAGATAATCATCTTATCAGTAAAGATCAATTTCCTAACCTTTATATGTGAGCGTCAATCCCCAGAATTGTTGGCAATGACCATGTTGAATGGAATGTTGGGAACTGAAGTTCATACATCAAGAAATTGCTAAAGTTGTGGAGCATGATATAGACAATGATTATTCTCTCTCTCCCTCTTTCTCTCACACACCAACACATGTTTCGTAGGGTGGTGTAATTTCAGACTTGAACAAGGAGCAGAATCATTCAAGAAAAAGATTAGTTGTTCAAGCAATTTGACAGGGGCTGGCTATATCCAGTGACCAGAGGTTACCATAGGAGGCTAAAAATGAAATATCATGTGGAATACTAGGAATGGAAGAGAGAATGTTTGCTTTACTTGCTGCATTTGCATCCCATTGTTCCTTCCACATCTCAAGCCAATTGAAATCATATTGTCCATGTTCTGTTTTGTCATTACATAAGCCTGAGGATAAGGATAAGCCTAAGGATAAATTGACTGTACGGGAACCAAATGGAAGGAGAGATGGTGGAAAATTACCAATCACTCTTCTTTCTTCCTCCTTCCTTCTTTTCTTTCAACTCTGGGAATGTCCCACCTTTGCTACTGTGTCCTTTCTTAGAAACAATGGACATAGCATCTCAAAATTTGAAAGTATAAGAAGAATGGGACTGCAAGATCTTAGTCCATGACCTTCTAACTCACAATTGCAATACAGCATGGTCTTTAGGAAATCCCTAGGTATAAGCATAAGACCAGTACCTGCATTTCAAAATCTGCTGTCTTTATCATTTGGACAAAGGGTCTTCCACATGTTGTGATACAGAGAGTAGCCTTGGTTGATGGTAGAAGACACAGGGTCCATCTTTTCTCTTATGTTGAAATGGTGTTTTTCTGTCAACTTTTGAAATGCCTTCATTGTTTGTTCATTGCTTTAATTCATTAATGACATTCAAACTGGAGACAATTAACATTGCAAGCAACCTGGAATATTAGAGAAAATACAATTATCAAGTATTACTGTTTTGCAAAGTAACTCTGGATTGATGTCTTTACTGAGATACATTTTCTCTCTAAAATTTGATCATTCTTTTTCTACACATCAAGAAGGCAACACTTTTAGAGAATAATCTACAAAAAGAAAACAAATAGTGCATTTCAATTACAAAATCAATCTACATTAGGATTTTCTCAGCTTCGGGATGTATATTCATTGTCATGATGTTGTGGGAGAGACATATATTACATAGTTGAATTAATGCTTGAGTTGGCTCTTAAGGCTTAAGGTTCAGAAAAGGAAGCATTCACTGCTCCCCAAAGCCATTTGGGGAACTTCCTGACTTTGATGTCTCTGTACTCACAATGCAATTTATATACATTTGGGGGGAGAAGAAAAAAACACACCCTCTTTCGTCTTATTTCTTTTTCTGTGATTTCTTCAGTCTCTAGTGACTTTGCCTATTTATTGAAAAGCAACTTAAAAACAAACAAATAATATTTTGCTCTGCAGGTTTATGATGAAAATATGATATAAAACCATTATTCTTCTGGTGCTCGGTGATGGGGGGGGAAGCATGTTCACAAAGGAAATGCCTTTCAGTCAGATCATAATGTTCCCTGATGTTCAGGTGGAATGGTATAAAATGTGCTTTTAATGAAAACAGGTGAGAAGGTGAAGAAAACTAATGAGGGTGCTCCTCTGCACTGGAATACCACTTAAGAGCTCTAGGAACTTCTTCTATGTTAGGAGGCTGCACAGATCAGGTCTGAAACCTTCATCTTCAAGTTCACAAAAGCCTCACTTGTGGTGCAGCAGAAGGAGTATATGGATGTTATGTAATTTTCATCCCCATTAAGTTTGAATCTATTAGAATAAAACCGAACTGGACTTAATTATCTTACCCTTCTTGTTTATTTAGTTCATAAACACCTATTCCTAATCACAGTGATGCCAACATGACAAAATGTGTGCTGTGCTCTGCTCTTTTGTACTTGCAGATAATGCTAGAAATACATAAGGGATGGAACTTGTGTCATGATGTCCCAACAAAACTCCATGAATGCTTCTGATTTAGTGCCCTAAGAATGTGTATGAAATTTGGTACAGCAGTTAAGACACCAGGCTAGAAACTGGACACTGTAAGTTCTAGTCCCATTTTAGGCGTTTTATTCATTTTAAAATGAATAAAAGTAGTAATAGGGGACTGAAGTTCACACAACAAGACAAGTTACACAGTGACATAACATTGCATGTTCACTGTATGATTGGCTAGGACTGCAAGTAAATGCCCTTTCAAGTTACAAAAAATAAAATAAACCAACTCATTAACTAACCAACCAACCAACAAAAAGAAGAAAAAAGAAAAATATCTGGGAAAGAATAAAATAAATATATCCTCTTGCACATTATAAAATGGTCTTATTGTATATATAATAAATTTGATACAGTACTGAGTTTGCACTGTTCTTTTCTTCTAACACAATTCAATCAAATGTAAATAGAAAGAAATTAAGAGGAGGAAAGCCCAAAGTTCCAGATGTATCATTTCACAAGCTTTCTCTTTCTCTTAAAAAAAAAAAAAAAAACCAGAGAAGAAATGGACAACAAGTCCTATAACCGCTTTTCTTTGAATGTTTTATTTTCAGATAAGAGTAAGATTATTTTCCCAACTATGTAAGAATGAGTCACGAGAGGGGAGTGGTAATAAAAAGAGCATATCATCACTTAGTATAATCAAAATAGCAGAAAATTAATACACACTAATACCATGTATAAATACTCAAGACTTTTTTTAAAAAAGGTAAATGATTACTTTTGAGAGCACTTGGAACAATCTAACAGTTCTGCCAAGAAAAAAAATGTCTTCTGTTATCACTAGTACACAACCCAAATGATCAAGAATGATGGCTAATTTGGTCTACTATCACTCAGGTCCAATTTAAAAGGACAAAGCAAAAAGACAAGATAGGAAAGGAGTACTGGGGGACGGGATAGCTTCAGGCTATCGTTAATGATGGGAAAGAGAAGCTTTAATGCCTGCATCAGTAGTTTTAATTTGTTTCAGGTCAGTAATGGCAAGAAGTCATTAACATATGATAGCTATTCCTTTTTCTGGGAGTTTACAGTCTCAGTCTTTATCCTAATACATTGATATCCAGCTTAATGTATAGCCAGTAAATTCAATCTAACATTGTGCATGCTGTTGTGGTTCCAGTTCTGCTGAATGCGAAGAAAATCTAACCTGCATAATAGCAACTCTGTGGGGATTGCACTCTTCTCTGCACTTCTCCCCAGCCCCAATCTGAGCAGGACTGATAGCCCAAAATGGCATGGCAAAGCCATCAGAAACCCTGATTAGAAGTTTGTGACAATTCACAAGCACTAAAGTAATTAAGGGAGCACTTTCCACAAAAATTTAACTTAGAAGATAGAAAGGGGAATTTTAAAGCACTTTACAAAATGCAGATAGTTTCTTATTGTTTAGCTTTTTATGCCATTAAATTATTCATCAAGGCAGATCTTGGATGTTGTTAATTCATTTTGTGTGTGTGGTGCGTGTGCACTTGCATGTGCATGTTTATATGCATGCACTTCTGGAACAATAATCACAGCACAGATAGCTCTGAATGAATATATGTGTGTGTGTATGTGCGCTCTCCATATTTATATTGTAAGAATAATTTTGCTCTGCATATTTCTATTGCAAGAATAATTCATAATATTGCACCTAAAACTTTACTCCACTATTGATTTAAAATGCTATTCATTCATCCATTCAGAAATCAATGCTGGCATTCAATTTGCTGCTCCTATTAACAGTCTTTTGCCTGCCTTGGTTCCATTTGTTCTGAATCACTACTGAATTGTGTCCCAATTTTTAGTGTTCTTTTTTTTAATCTTGGCTTCATTGTTTGTGAGTGTACTAGTCATTAGAGGCAGGTTGACTTTTCCCCCCAGTAAAGGCAGACATTAAAGCAGAAACAATCCCAAAGAGGAGGGAGATAGAACTGCCATGAATGTAGTCCCATGAAGTAGAACCGAACATGAGCAGCTGCTGAGCTTCAAGTCTTAATTCTATGGAGGGTTAGAGAGTGCAAGTTACAAATATAGGGAAGTGTCAAATGCTACAAAAAAAATTCAACTTCCCTCATTATTTTCTGGGTACCCCTCTTGCTTTTCCAAATATACTAGGGATTTGCTGAGCTCTCCTCAATTTTACTGGAAACAAATTGGAGCCAGTTTAAACCTGGCTCCAAATTTGGCTACACAGAGGAGTTACATAAAAAAAGGAGCACAGAAAACTGAGTGGTAAATAGTCAGTGGAGACAGGGTTCCAAACGAGAATAACTGCAAATAGAAACAAGTAATAAAGACCCCAGAGTCTAAACATGGGCTCGACTGGTAAAGAATATGTCAATATTCTTGTTTCCAGAAATGATGTACAAGCAACTCTGAAATCATGAAAAAAAATCCCAGAGTCCTGTCTGTCTGTTTAGAACGATAGTTTGGGACAAATTCTCAGCACAGCAACAAATTCAAGATAGGATTTGCAATATGATTATGAACATGGAAAATATAAAGCTGTTGGGTACATCTCAAGGATAAAACCTTGCTTATTGTGAACATGATGGATTTTTAACAAAACATTTGATTTGCGATATTCTAAGTGTAATGGGGTGCAGACACTTCTAGTCTTTTTTCTGGTAACTAGTTCAAGAGGAAGCCAGCTTGAAACAAAATGGTACATGAGGCACACAGTATTCATACATTAATTCAGTTGAGAAAAGCCATTGGTTAAAAAAAGGAGACTTAAAATGAAGAATACCTTACAAATTGCATTTTTTCCATCTGTTGCCATGACATTTGCAGTAGCCAACCCAGAAAGTGTAACTAATAGTCATTGTTTAATGAATTGTTGACCATTTCATTCCAGAGCCTGTTTTCTGTTTAAATTCAACAGATTTTTGTCTGCTGGTCTGCGAAGTCTAGAAAAATAACCCCCTTTAAAATGGATAATAGAATTGCTCTGTTCTAACAGCTCTTTCACTGTAATTCACATGAAACTTCATCAGCAAACAATGAAGGCTTTGGAAAGTGGATTTTTTGGAGTGAATATTCATATGAATCCACAGTGTATATTTATCCAGATCTTCTTCTGTCCTTCACTGCTGATCATGTGGGCTAGGAATTGTAGCTTAGCAATATCTAGAAGAGCACATGTGTTTTATGAGTATGAGAGCTATACAGATCTTTCCCAACCTCATGCTCCCCAAATGCCTTAGGACAGGGGTGTCAAACTCACAACCCACGGGCTGGACGCATCATGTGCTGGCCACGCCCACCCCCAGTTTTTAGCAAAGGGGGAAAAAGTCCTGATACATCACGTGACATCACCGTGACATGAGTTTGACACTCTTGCCTTAGACTACAACTCTATAATTCTGTTAGGCTTGACAGGAATTCTAGAAGTTGTAGACTCATCATGTCTGAAGAATATTAGATTGTGGAAAGCTGAGTTGCAGCATTGACACACCCTTGGAAGTGAAATCAAGTCTTGAATAAACTAGGCAGAAGATCCCCAAAAGTGTACTTTGTGACAATGCATTTGTTGAACTATAACTGTCCTGGCTTCCTTGAATGCGGACAGTTTAACTCAGCAATATATACCATGTTTCTACAACAATACGGCCTCCACCAATAGGAAGGCCCAGCATGTTTTATCGGCATAAAATCAAATTAAGCCCCTCCCCCCAAATTAAGACCTATATTAAACATGCAAAATGGGTGGGAGAATGGCGGGGGGGGGGTTGCCGTTAGGAAGTAGTTTTGTTGCATACCCAGATATGGTGCTGCCTGCATTGACTTTGGTGTTGGTGGAGTACTTCGTTTCAGGAGACCTTCCTCCACTGTTGCTTTCCCTTCTCCCTTGATGCCGTGGCATTTGGAGCAATGCCACGGCATTTGGTGCAGCCACGCGCAGCCAGCCAAGGCTCCTCCCTGCAACCGGAGCCCAGTGGAGACACTCGGGTTCAAGTGCTTCTGTCGCCGCCTTCCCTTCACCTTCAAAGGCAAAGCCAATTCTTTTAAAAACGATGCCCTACTACCAGTACAACAAAGCCTCCCCTGCCTGAGGGGGCAGCCCAACCCCACGTGGGGAAGCGAATCTCCCGGGGCCGCAGTGCAGGATCAGGATGTGGCGCAGGCCATCACCTTGCCTCCCTGTCCATGGATGGCCCACCCCGGGAGAAGCACCTAGCCGCCATCCCTACCTGGCGCCGTGCAGAGTGCGAAGAGCTTTGCCTGGGGCACCCAGCGCAGCTGACAGGTGGACCCTCCTGCCCGGTGGCAGAGTTCTCACCAAGGCAGTGAGCACCTCCCCGCTGGACCCTCTGCTCATCCCCTCAGGACCGTGCCAGAGCCGTGCAGGCTGGGCAAAGCCGGGAAAGTGAGCCGCGGGTGTGCATCCGCCTGCTAAGCGAAAGAGCTGGGCCGACCCACGCTTGGCTTCCTTCCTAACTCCCTCCAGCCCGAACCTGAAGGGGCCACTGGGAGAGGCCACTCGAGGCAGTGATAGCGTCCAGCCATCCATGGACAGGGAGGCAAGGTGACAGCCTGCGCCACATCCTCCTCCGAGCTGAGCCCCGCCGAGTCAGTGCCTCGACCTAATGCCCGTTCTACTGCAGTGGTTGGAGCTTCTGGCGCATTTGGAGATGCGTGGGGATGGGGATGGGCTGGGTGAGGGGTGGAAAGGATGGGCAGTTTCGGGCTCTCTCCGCCGGCCAGGGAAGCAGCGCTGCCATCACCTCGCCTCCCTGTCCAGGGATGGGTAGGCACTATCACTGCCTCAGGCAGCCTCTCCCAGTGGCCCCATCAGGTTCGTGCTGGAGGGACTTGGGAAGGAAGCCAAGCTCAGGTCGGCCCAGCTCTTTTGCTTGGCAGGCAGGCGCATACCCGCGGCTCGCTTTCCTGGCTCTACCCAGCCTGCATGGCTCTGGCGCAGCCCTGGCAGGATGAGCAGAGGGTCCGGCGGGGAGGCGCTCACTGCCTTGATGAGAGCTCTGCTGTCGGGAAGAAGGGCCCACCTGTCAGCCTCGCTGGGCGCCCCAGGTGAAGCTCTTCGCACTCCGCCCAGCACCAGGCAGGGTTGGCGGCTGGGCACTTCTTCTGAGGTGGGCCGATCCTGCACTGTGGCCCTGGGAGATTTGCCTCTCCACATGGGGTTGGGCTGCCCTCTCAGGCAGGGGAGTCTTTGTTGTAGTAGGGCGTCGTTTTTAAAATAATTTGTTTGACCTTTGAAGGCAAAGGGAAGGCGGCGACAGGAGCGCCTGAAGCCTAGTGTCTCCGCCAGGCTCCGGTTGCAGGGAGGAGCCCTGGCTGGCCGCACGTGGCTGTGCCAAATGCCATGGCATTGCTCTAAATGCCGCGGCAGCAAGGGAGAAGGGAAAGCAACGGTGGCGGAAGGTCTCCCGATACGAAGTGCCCCACCAACGCCAAGGTCAACATACAAGCTGTCGCTGCCAGCCCACCTGAGGATGCAAGGGGGGGAATTAAGTCACCCCTGAAAAGACAGCCGTTTTTTGGGGGGTCAAAAAAAAATAAAACTTGGCCTTATTTCATGAGAAACACGGTAGGAGACCACAAGCTATCTAACTATGTAATAATCATGATTAATCATGAAAATAAACCCATAGATATCCTAGAAAACATGCATGTTACCAAAGTGCAAAAAAATATTCAATATACATTCAGGAATTATATATCTGGGCTGCTGGATGACAGCAAACAGATGTTACTGTGCAGATATCTGCAGCACAGATACAGTATTCCCCAATGTATAGTAAAAGCTATAGATTAGAAAAAGCTAAGCTACCAGGGCTATTATTGCACTAATGTAATTCTAATTACATTAAACATTGTGAGTATCCTGACATTATTGCACAAAGACTTGTATTAATACCAAACAATACTAGTTGCACTAACACTAGCACAGTACAATGCTAGTCATGTATCACAGAACTGCACTGTATTCAGGGACCATGAATAAATTGATACATAAATGTTATTGTGTTTGCAGCTTTTCCGTAGCTTTTCATCTGACCCAAGTAACTGCAGAACTATGTTGAGCCTTAGAAAGGAGCCATAATAATCAGATTCTTGTTAAATCAATATCTAGTAATGCACCTCCAGAGGTTGCTTAATAATCTTTCAGCAGCCCAAGCCTTTGTGACCATTATGTTGATATGTAGTTCAGCCACCTTGCTAAACTAGACTGTTTCTGCCAATTGGACTGGGGTCCCAAGGGGTGGTATCACTCTGGTGGTGGCTGATTTAGAGAAACCCTACATCTCCCCATGTTCTTCATGCTCCCTTCTGCCCCCCTCCATCTTATAATGATAACTCATTATTATCTATTGATTTGCTTTATCCTTTTAATGTTTACTGGTTTTAATGTTTGCAAGCCACCCAGAGTGACTTCTAGATGAGATGGATGGCACACAAATCAACCAATCTATCAATCAATAAGCAAACAAGCTGAATGTCCACCTCGGAGGGTGATTAGAATCAACAGGAAGACAAAATATTAAAACTATTTAAATATTTGTTCAAATATTCTTTTATATGAACTTTTCTCCTGTTACCCTGGTGTAATCTACCTACTTACCTGCCTGCCTACCACTTCAGCACTCTCTTACTTTACCTTTCATGATTATTTATTAAACCAGTGTAAGAAAGAACTACTGAACCAATACTTTTTGCAGTAAAAAGCTTTTGAGTTTGATTCCTATTTAAAAACAAGACAGGGGAAAATAATTATCCTGCTGAAATCTGTCCTATCAGTTCAGGCTGAAGCTTTTTAACAAGCTGTAAACATGGAGGATGGATGAGCCCTGAAAAGAAAGCATGTCCTTGAGCTCTCCCTATGGGCTGGTTCTAGTCTGTTGATATTCAGTGAAGGTCTTTTACTCCAGGGAGGCAAAAAGTGGTGGAACCTGATGAGGTAAACAGTTCCTAATGGCTTTAAATTAAAAAACGAAACCAAACAAGAAACACTGTGGACAGATTCTTTTAAGAAAAAGAGCCAAATAAGAATGACGAGTCCCTATAGGAACATAAAACCACAGATATAGTATGATCTACTGCATTGTTAAGTAAGATCCTTTCTTGCATATCAGTCTTAGAAAAATTGCTGATATACAAGCACTCTTCCTTATCACAAACATGAACACTTCTTCGCTCCTCCAAGTAGCAAAGCCATTCTCAAAATAAATATCCTTTATTGCACATTTATTATCTGGATTACCATCAAACAGCAAAAAGCTTAAGGATATTAAATGCTTGTAAAAAATCAGATCCAAAAAGCAAGATCAGAACCTCAGTTAGTAGCAGGACGTCTTCAGATCCGTTAGTACTGTATTATTGCTGATTTGCTTTGTCAGTTTCAAATGTAAATGGCAAAAGGAACAAGTAAAGAGAAGAGACTATTCTGTTATCTTTCTTCTATATAGTTATATAGTTATTTTTAGAGGGGGCTGATTTAACATAAGTGTAACTCTGCGGCTCCAGAATCAATCTGCTGGGATTCAGAGAACCCAAATCATCTTTCTCTTAGTTTGTTGCATCTCAATATAAATCACAGTAGGACAATTATTTTTAGGCTTATCAAGTTATATACTACTCAATGGATATTATTAAGACAGGTGTTGGCATCTCTGGGTGGCCAGGTTTTATTTTGCTTTTTGGAGGAAGGGTGAAGGCTGGAGCGCAGGGAAACGAGCCAAAGAAATCAATGGCACCAAAGTGCTGGGTGTGAAATGCTGGTCAATTGAAACCCAACCCTCTTTAATACCATATGTATATTACATGCATCAAAATAGGTTACAAAAGTCCAAGCTTTGATCATCCAGCCACACTCACCATTCTGATAAAGTTGATCATCCTTTGCAGGAAGTCCTGCTGAAGCAGGCAGGAAAATAATCCAAAGTGAGAATTACCAGGTCACACACCTGCAGTGCTGGAGCCTTTAGATTGCCCATCTCAACCATTACCTTAAACCAGGGGTTGCAAACTCAAGGCCCACATGCCAGATCTGGGCCACTGGGGTGCTTAGATCTGGGCCACTGGGCCACCCTGGAAACAGTGAAGGACCAACCCAGGGTGCTTCTGCCAGCAAAAAACAAACAAACCAGGATATCTGCTCCGGAGCCCATCTTCGCTGGCAGAGCACTCGGACCACCACAGGAGCCCGAACACAAGTGACATTGAGCTGGCCATGCCACTCTGGTCAAGTCCACCCTGGCTCCCTGAGGCCAAATACAACCCTGATGCAGCCCTCAATGAAATTGAGTTTTGGCACCCCTGCCTTAAACTGCTTATCCCAAAGGTGCTTTTCCAAAAGCAATCGGACTTTGTTTTTCCTTGAAAACATTTTGTTTCTCATCCAAGAAGCTTCTTCAACACCTTTGGTTCAACCATGACCTGGATGATTGAGAATCTCCATAGACACTTCAACTGTTTATATACTGTATAACCTTGAACTAATATTCCTTAGCCTAAAGTAGGATCTTGTAAGAATCGAGCATAAGGGAATATTGTATACTTTGAATGCAACAGCTTGAGGAAAAAATGGGATATTAACCTAACCACCATAAAGGGCACAATAGTTCAATGGTTAAAGACGTGAACATGTCAGCTGGAAAGTTGACAGTCCCTGTTCAAGACACAAGCGCTACACAAAGGGGTGAGTTCTAATTCCTTACCCCAGTTTCTGCCTATCTAGCACTTCAAAAGCATGAAAATGCAAGTAGAGAAATAGGTACCACTTCAATGGGAAGTATTCCATGCACCTTTGGCATAGAGCCATGTTGGTCACATGACCAAGGAAATGTCTTCAGACACTGGTACCGGCCAGGAAATGAGGATGAGCAACATGCCCTAGAGTCAGATACAATAGGACAGGAAAACCTTTACCTTTAATCTAACCGTCAGGCAAAACATTTTATTGTATGCAAAGAAATTGATCTTTAATACTCTTAATTCAACTTTCCAAAAGTAAGTTATAGCTGGCACTGCAGTTCTGTATAAAATTCAGAGTATCAACATTCATTCTGAGGCATTCTGAGGCAACAGGATCCTGTTGCACATTCCACTGGAATTAAATATTTTTTCTCAGTGGAACGTGCAATCTAAATGTGTATTAACTCAGAAGAATTATGTTTGGTGAGTTTTATACCCAAATTATGTTGGGAGAATTGAAGTGTGATGGGGCTTGATTTAGCAGATTCTGACAGATCTAAAAAAGAAAACAAGAGCAGACCTACTTAATGCTTGAATGGATAACCATCTTGGAACTCTAGGACCAGTGGCTAAATAAAGAGGAAGAAGCAACATTTTGGAAGGCAATGACAACCCACTTCTGTAACACAGACAATAAAACTACATGGGTGCAGTCAACAAGAGTTAATCCCAATATTTCAGGAAACCTTTACATTTTTTACATAGAATGTACATTAAAATTAATTGCAAATGAACTGGAGTGGTTCACTTCAAACAACAAGTTCTATGTTGAAAGATGTTACGCTCTGAAGAAATTCTATTTTCACATATTGCCAATATACATTCATCTGCAGTCTTCTTGATGAACAAAATATCTTATTTATTCTTGCAGCAAATCTATAGAGTTTGCATTATTGACATTCTAAGCAGGATGGACCGAAAGGCCATTGTCAAGATGTAAACACGAGATTTTGTAGGTGCAACTTTATTTGTGACTATTATCATCTATGTACGAGAACACATGCCTCAACAGATGTAAGGAATATATATAAATTGTAGATTTTCAACTGTTTCAACTGTTAAGTTTTGAAAATATTCTACTATGTCCTATATAGAACTCTAATCTTCTCTTCCGTAATATTTAACCAGTTTCATAGGTTCAATGGTTACAGCCATTGCCATTGCATTTGCTTATGCAATTCTAGAGCTATGACTCTCTAGTATAAATTCTTCTTCTCTCTGATCAGCCAAACTTACTTTCTGAAAAGCCAGATACAAAGTTTATTTTTCTTAGCAAGAGCAGAGATTTGTGAAGAACTATAAGTGTGCTGGTTTCTAGCTCCCTCCATGGCAGTGCAGCTCATGTGCATTCATGAAATATTGACTGAAAACAATCCTGGTTCCAGATTCCAGTGGCATCAGTGCCAATCCCAGTACTTGGTTTTATGAAATGCAGCTACTAACCTTGTAATATTTAGCACAAAAATTGACAACATTTTTTCATTAAATAATGGTGTAGTATTTCCATCCTTAAGAACCTATATTGAAAGTGTTTAGTTTCCATCATTTTGCATATTGTTTTCATTTTAAAAGCTCTGAAATATTTGTATTAAGAACTGATAGAAAAAATTTGAATGTGGAAGTTCTAGGTTTGGATCCAATATTTGTTATAATAAAATGTATTATCTTGGACTATGTAAAACAAATATATTGGCAATGAAGGCTTATAATAAGAAATAAACATGTAAAAGGGAAAGGCAATAAGGAACAAAAATTACCCTTGTTTTACAGCAATCCTATTTATGGCTTACCTAACAATCAGTGATATCAGAGAAGAAATTAATATTACATCCAGGAAAACAGGTACATAGTACCACTTGCATGTGAAAATCTGAGTGCATTCAAGGTGCCCATGGATAACGTGGCTTGGGGTGCTTCTTCAAGAGTGGGGAGGGCTGGCTTATATCACTTGGTGGTCCATTGTTCACTAAGCATCCTGAAACATAAGCCTAAAACAATTTAGGCTTCTAAACGGAAGTCTACTACAAAGAAGTATCAAGAACTGCATACATATGATTTATCAAGGTTTCCCAGATTGAGATCATATCAAATACAATATAGATAATAAGACAATCAGGCAGATGGGAGATATTTCAGCCATGCAGGCATTCGCAGCATCGATCACCTCCTAAGCTAGCTATTAAAGGGACAACGTCGATTTTTAACAACATTCTGCTCCCACTTCATATTCATAACCCTAACCCTTAAAAAGCACACGTGGCCTTGTAAAGCCCATAAAGCGAATTGGTGCATTTTGAACTAAATATGGCCCGGATGACGTGGGTCTACTTCTCTTATTTCACTTTGCTGCCGACTGCAACACTTCGCTGGCCTCCCGATTTCCCCTGGTTGGGTCCAAAAGGCGGGAAAGGAAACGTCCGGAGATTTAAGCTCAGGACCAACCAATAAACCTTGGGTTAATTACGGACTATGGCGCAAGGCGCCACGTGCGGCGGTGCGCGGTCCATGGCGGTGAAGAGAATCGCAGCCAACAAACACCTTCAGTCGCCCGGCCTTACCGAGAAGCGAACCCTCTCCTGCCTCCGCCGCACGAAAAGTTAAAATGTGGGCGCTTAGCTTAAAAAGAAGGGTGGCCAAGAAAAAGAAAGAAAAAATCCTCCGCAGTTCCAAAGAGGAGATCTCTCAGGGAGAAGGGCTAGTGCTTTGTGAATAATTGAAAGCCCGCAACTAGATGGGGAGAACCTCTCTGCAAAACGGGGAGTTGTCGGAAAGGAGGGGAAAGAGGCAAGGCTAGCTCATTAGTCGTCTTCCCCGGGGCGAGGGTTGACCCAGGCTGCCTTTCAAGGCATCTTGAAGATAACTAATAGAGAAGCCCTTCCGCAGCGCCACTTTCCGTAAGCCTCGATCGGATGCCAACCTCATCCCTGAAGAAGTGCAGCCTTCCAGATGCTTTGGGATGCCAGATTTCAGCCCCGCCGCGAATTCTGGGACTCGTGATCCTAACGCATCTCGAGGACGTCAGGTTGAGGAAGGCTGCCCTAGGCACATCCTGCGAAGCTCCAGGGCTTCTACGATGGCCACAACGAACACGCCACTTATGCGGGACGGCCTGGGTGCTTCCCCCAAAGGACGAGCAACCGAACTCGCCTTTCGCGAAGAACGTGCTGTTTTTCTCCGTCAGCCCCTGCATCCCCTTGGCCTTTAAAATGGGCGTTGTGGCAGTGTTCGTGAATTCAAGGCACTGAACTGCAGGGCCGCCAGTGCTATGCCGCCTAGGAAAAAAAAGAGCTCTCCTAGAGAATTGGGCGGGAACGGGTGTGCGACGCCTCGTGTGATAGTCCTGCTGTCCAACGAGCTTCTCTCCTCAGAGCTCAAAAGCGCGCATTTTAGCTCGTCCTCCAGAAACAACGCAGAGATACCCGCTTCCCCCCTCACCACGGCCTTGTATGACGGGCAGCCTCTCCTTGCCCTTACAAGTTCCCCGAAAACAACTCTCCCACAGCCCTCCATCAATGCCCCTTTCCTGGTGGCCAACCTGGTAGTCCCCATTCAGCCAGCCCCACGCTCCCTTTGAGGCCGAAGCTGGCCCGTTTGACTCCCGCTTTCTCAAAAGCGCTGCCCCTCAAATTGCTCGAGCAGCTGCCGGGCCGGCCGCTGCCCCTTCTGCCGCACGCGCGAAGTTTTTGGCGCTCAGGTCTCTTTCCCCGTGCCTCCCCCGCTTCTCCCGCCCTCGCGCTCGCTCTCCGCCGCCGCCGCCGTTGAGCTCTTCTCCCAAGGCTGCCAAAGACAGGACAAAGGCACATTAAACACGTGATGGCGAAGGCGCTTCATAAATGGGACCAGGAAGCAAAGAAGGGGTGTGAGCACGGAGACAGACCGTTCAGAAGAAAGGGGACGTCGGGCGAGGCGCAATAGTCGGAGCAACGGCGGGAGGTGGAAACAGCTCGGGCGCAAGGGAAGGGGGCGGTGGGCGCAGCTTCTTATCCTCGGGGAGCGGCAAGGAAGAGAAGCACGGGAGAAGCACATGGCGAGGGGCGCGGACAAGCTGAGGCTGGCACTCCTCCTGACGAGCTGAAGGGGGAAAGCGAACCGTTGTCCACACCTGCCTTCCTTGGGCTCGCACCGCCGGCTTCTCGTACGCAACTCCCCTTGCCTCTCACCCGCCTTCCCCGCCCACCTCCTCTTCCCCTGAGTACTGACGGGCGAGAAGGGTCGTCGCCGGCCACCGCTTCAGCGACCTCTCTTGGGCTGGGCGTGAGGTTCCGTCAAAAGAGAGCACGCGGCACCGGCAGCCGTTCAGCGAAGACCAGCGCCCTCCGGCTCTCTCTCTCTCTCTCTCTCTCTTCAAGCCTCGGGTTTGGGGAAGAGACAGTGCCATGTGAATGTGGTGGAAGGTAAGGAAAGGGGTGTTTTGCCTGGGTTTGCTTCTTTGCCTCGGCTCTAGAGAGCAAGCCGGTTCACGGTAGAAGAAGCGAGCCCTGCGAGGAGAGCCTACTCTTGGCGCCCTGGTTTCAAGCTCCGTTAGGGGAGAGGGCACATCCACCCATTTCATTCCGTGCCATCGAGTCAGCCGTGGCTCAGTTCCTCTAAAGGGGACAAACTCACTGGATCATCCGAAAGGTAATGCGAGTTAATGGTTCTGCTTTCCGCAGCAGATTAAAAGACCAACAACAACACTTGAGAGTTCAGCCCACACACGGTTGGAAGACCGAGCTTCCATTGATTTAATTGTCTCTGTACACGGTGTCTTTGAACTCCGATCCTAAGCTTCCGAATCGGTAGAACTTGCTGGCAAGTGATGGTCTCAGGTTATCAGTGAATTAAGTCATGGATGTTTTATTTCCCAATTTATTTATATAAATATATATTTAAAGTGTTCCTTTAAGGTTGCCCAGACAGCTTATGTGTGTGTCTACTGTAGCGAGCTCATTGTGTGTATATGCATTATCAATCCATCTGGTTACTTAAATGTGTACACTTTACCTATTAAGCTGCTTCTAGGTGGTTTGAGGATCATCTGCCATAGATATTTTGGAAAATTTTAGCATGGTATCAACTATTTGGAAACCCATCAATTATGCCACAAAGAATCCATAGGAACCATCAGTTGGGCATTAAGCAATAATTTGCCACTGGCGTTCAGAATAATGCATTGCTGCTTTAATCTTTAAATCTCCCAATACCTGCTGAATCATGAAAAATTGATGGGTTTTTTTTTTGTTGTTGCAGCTTTATAATCTGAATCCCCATGAAAATGACCTTTGTTAAGATATTTGAGATTTCTTGAATTAGCCAGAAACAGACAGAAGGGTGTCTCAATGAACAGAGAAATAGTTATTGATTAATAGAAAAAGCCTTCTCTTGATACCGTGCCTTGGGTTTATAGGCTTTAGTGTACTTCATATATTAAAGAAAATAGCAAGGGATATTTATTCAAATTAGCTAGGTTTCAGTATGCCTATTTATTATTAATATGTAAAATAATTATTGGGATTTATTTGCTGCAATAGGCTAAACTTCCAAATAAAAAAAATTGAAATGCAATCAGTATTTCATTATAAGTCTTAATAACAATTGTTCACCTTTATGATTAACTGTATACTGTTCCTTTCTTCCCTTTATATTGAAATATAAGTGATGCTACTCCGATAAGATCAAGCCAATGTGTCTATAAAAGTAGACAAGACTGAGTAGATAACATTTTATTTCCTCAAATTTTAATTGTTTTGTTTAATTAAGGGCATGATTTAGTAGAGAGGAGAAAATACAAGATATGACAAGAGCCAATCTTGTAGACCAGTAGTTTTGTGGTTAACAATATGTGTTCATTTTTCTCCATGCAGGGCAGTCACCTTCTAGGTTCCCCTAGGACTTTGTCAGACATAGAGGGTTTCATCTTTAATCCTAAGCCTTTGGTGATTAATAATGGAAGATATTGTTATTGATTTTTCCTGTATTTCCTCTGTTCTCCCTTCATTACCAAACTCCCAACAATGAAGACTTTAAATAGGATAAAAATATCACAATAGTTTTTGCTCTCTGATCATCCTGGATGAAGAAATGTTTGTGAGGGATTAAAAGACCAAAACAAACCCAATATATTGAGAACCCAATATTGGAAAAATATTTCAGAATCTTTATTTTCAAACTAGCATTCAAAATACGGTAAAATAAGGTTAAATTTTAATGTTAAGCATCAGGTATTTTGACAGAATTCTTTTTAGAATCTCTAAGACATATATGCTAGTATGTAACAAATCTAAAGAGAAGATAGGCAGATTTCTTAAATGGAATAGTGCCTTCTGTCATTATTCCGTATTTGAAATAATATTAAGAGGATGAATATTCTAGTTTTTAATATAAAGCTACAGTTCATTGTACTTTAAGGAAACATTGCTACTTGGACCTATTGTCTAGGTCAAAGTATTCCAAAACACATAAAGAGATTATTTTAAAAAAGTGAACTAGATTTGTTCATCTCTTGATGGAAATTGTTTCAACAAGTTAAGAAATAAATGCACATTGTGCACACAAATGTATTTATTTCTAACAGCTGAGGTATTGTAGTGTGTGTTTTCCTTACTCTTTTGTATCTTTTTATGATGTCATTGTTCTTTGCTTTACAGAACATGTATGTTTGCTCCTTGTATTACTGCAGTTCTTTGACCTAGGAACTTGATCAAAGTAGCATGTTTACATCTAAGGACATCAAAATAAAAAAATGGTTAGCACTGGAACAATTAGCTGAGAATATTATTTTTCACAGATTACACATAGTTGGAATGATATAGGTTTGCCTTTTTACAAGAAGAGAAAAAACTCATTAGTGTGATGACAGCTCATATTCTGCAGTGGGTGTAAATTAACTATAGGAGAAAAGGCATGAGCATCTAATTAGTTTAAAGCCAAATTTACACATGTTAAATCACATTAACTTGAGAGGAGCTATGTAAGAAATGCAGAGGATGATCTTAACTATACTGGAAAGAGAATACACATGTTATATTCATAAACAATTTCATTTAATGCTAATGAGCATTTGAAAAAATTAAAAACATCTAAGTATAGAAGAGTGTTTTCTATCAATGTGCATATAAAGTCTCTAGTAATATCTCAAATATATTGGAAAATAATATAATAAGTAAATAATTTTACCAAAGCTGGACAAAGTCCAATATTTGAGAAATTTAAGCACAATCTTAAATCTACTCATGAGATCAAATTTGAATGGGATCTTCTGTCAAGATTTCATTGTTCCTTGCCTTTGAACTTCTTAAGTTGTTCTTTTAATCATAAAGTTATTTCAGTTGCATGGGTAATGTGTCCTAAGTAAAACCTTTCTTACATTGTTGAACTTGGAAAATTAACCAACTGAATTTTAAAAAGATATATAAATCTTCCTAAATTTCATATTATGACATAATACTGTTTAAGAAAATCTAGTTAATGTTGCTAGTTTCTTAAAAGTTTGGATTCTAATTAATACTTAAAGATTTGTAAGATGTTAAAATGTGAGCAAAAATCTCAACCAT
The DNA here is from genome assembly GCA_033807585.1 of Hydrophis major. Lineage (NCBI taxonomy): Eukaryota > Metazoa > Chordata > Lepidosauria > Squamata > Elapidae > Hydrophis > Hydrophis major. Next base: position 290,932,655 of record CM066328.1, on the reverse strand, counting down.
ATTAATACTGTGTTTTTCCAGAAGAGTTTCATTCCAAGTATACAAGACTATTGCATCTACTTTTCTACATCCCACTAATTTATGTGCAAAGTTAAAAAAGAATCTTTAAAAAATTATGTCTATTTCAGAAATAATTATTTCATGAATTTTTCTAGCAAACCATTCATACTTCCAGCAAATTAGGAATTCTTTTTTGTCCCCATTAGGTACATGAGCTGTTTTTATCCTCTTTGATCATGCCTCTATTATTAGTTATATTAGTGGCAAAAAAGAAAAAGAAGAAAAACATGTGGACCTGCCCTGTATCCATGAATCAGGAAACATGAATATTTGGATGTTGTTATTAGCAACAGCTATATTGTCCAGTTAATTGCTAATTTAAAAGGTTTATGGCCAGCAATCCCAGTGTATGTTATAAGTGTGACTGTATAAGTGAAAACAAAAGCTAGAAAGAAATAGATCCTTTCTCTATTCTTGTTCTCCTGTTTGTAATAGTCTATGTGCCAAGTCTTTCTATTAAAAGCATTTTTTTTTTCCAAACATGCCAAGACAACTTTAATTGGCATGTTTCAGTGTGAATGAAATTTTGCTTTATTCCTATACTGTTGACTAATATAAGCATATTTATTGCCCAGTACACTGAACATGCAGATATTTATTTGGAGTTGTTATGGTGTTTATGGTTATGTTAATAAGATCTTACAGGATTAACATTTGCAAACTATGATAATTACTTATAGTAACAATATCTGAACCTTCTAATTTAAGGAAAAATTCTGGTCATTATTTCATCCCAAAGTTTAAGATTTTTTATACTTGAAGAATGTTTTGTAAACACTTTTCCTCACTGGGACAAAAAATACAGCTAAAATAACCTATGTTTGTTTTGTTTTTAAGACACAGTACAGTTAGATTTTTAAGACAAAGTACATTTTGTACATACAAACATTCATGTTGTTAGACACTCAAGTGTTCTTACTGTGTCCATTCCTGAATACAAGCAGGACCAAATCTATACTTTTTCAATACATTGTTATAATGGCAGAGTAGCTAACTACAATAAGGAACAAGCTATCCCTCCTAAAGTAGCTGTTTATGGAATTACCACTATGCTACCATAGGTAGCCAAGTAATAACCAGGATGAACAAAGCTGTGCTTGCTTAAATTCCTTCTTCTTTTGAAATCTCTGGCCTGCTAGTATATCACTAATAAATAAATTAAACACATTTAAAGTTAATTCTATGTTGTCACAATTAAATAGTAAAAGGACATTACTAAAGATTTATATATTAAATATTTGACTCTCAAGCTTTTCATGATCTGGAAATCATTTGATGTCTTTAGCAGTCATGATTACTGAGTTAGTCATATTCATTATAAAGGCTGGAGTAGAAGATACTGATTAAGAAACACACTAAAAATCTATTTTAGTCAGATGGAGTAAATTTTCACACCTGCATTTTAGGAAAGCTGGTAAAATTTTCCTTCCCTTGATGACTCTGTGAAATTACTAAGGAATTGTTATTTTTAACCATATCAGCCTGTTTTTAGCATAGAATGTCAATGGGATGACTCTATATCGATCATCTAAAAAAATCATATGAAGTTTATTTCCAGGGTGCTAAAAGAAAAATCTAAAGATGATTTGTTTATTAATATATTTTATTAATTATTACTCTTCTGAAAGGAGCTTAGAAAAGTTTACAGGTCTTAAAAACATCTCAATAAAGCAACATTGTTTAAAAATAAAAAGTACAAATATTAAAAACAAAATTCTCTTTTAAAAAGCCAGAAAATACACTCTGGTCCTGGATTAGTTTTTATCCCATAAGTACATAGGTAAACAGGAATGTCTTCCACTATTTCTGACAAAAGACTAGAGAGATTAAAAAACTGTGATACTAACCTTGAGAAGTTCTATTGATGCCCACACAATGTGAACTAAACCACCAGTGCAAAGTGTTCCGCAACTGGTTTTGGTACAGGAGTTAAAGGGTGTTGGAGGACATGATAGTTTAAATCTTTAGATGCTTGTAATACTTGTAAGCTTTTTTCACTGATCCAGTAAACAAGTAGCATAGTACCTTTTATTAAATAAAAAATGATTATTTTAAATTAAAAAATGAATTGATTTTGATATAGAAGGCTGTTTCAAACAGCTGAAATTTGATTATTGTTAAATAGAGTAGTTTATTCAACTCATTAGTTTCTTTTTATTTAAGCAAAACCATTTGCACAATGGTGATTCAAGGAGAATATCTTGGAAATATGGTATAACACATTAAAGTACATGATGGAATCTGTTTTCCCTCAATAAGAGTGTATACACACTCACACGTGTTAGCTTTACATTAGTTAAAGATAGATAGACACTCGTTTGTGAAAGTGTCTCTCATGTTTGCCCTTATGTGTAGATATCACATTTAGTAGGAGTTGGTTGTTTTCTTTCTTAAAGGCAGGGTCCATCCAGTTGCAATAATGTACTGTAGTTTATATACCGTATCAGTGTACAATTGCAAACCACCGCAAGTTAGGTTGAATATTTGCCATGCTCTGTAGTGGTTTATCAATTTGTTTATTAGCCAAATATACCTGCTAAGAGATATGATTAAGATATTTAGTGGCATAAGTAAAAGATGTGTGAAGAAGGTTGTATCTATGTTAACTTGCTGAAACTTCATTAAAGTATGTAGAAGAGTATGCTAGGCAATATTACCGTTCTGTCTTTTCCTAATTCTGTAATTATATGTGGAAATTGTCTTTTCTTCATGTACTTATTTCTCAAATATAAAATTGTATATACTTTTATATTGTTCATTGCTATAAACATTTAACTTCATGCTTTTGAATTACTTTCCAAACTATACCTTGACAGTAGTTTGCCACTAAATATTAATTATTCTGGTCTTTTCCCCCAGATTATTCCTTCCTTCCTTTTCTCAAATGTATTAACACTTTTGCAGCTTCTTCGGGTTATTGCATGAGATTCCTTTTTCTAACTATACAAATCAACATTTATTAAAATTGTCTATAGGAAAGGCCAAAATAAGTCTATAGGAAAGGCCAAAATACAAATGCATGTCAATCTTCTCAGAATGGGAAAATAATAATTATAATTATCGTATTAGTTTATAAAAACAGAAATAATTACATATAACTTTGTATCTCTTACAAATGGTTGATATTCAGGAAAAATAATTGGAAGTATTCTCTCAAATACTAGTTAACTATAAGATTCACAGCCAGTAATCATAAACATTGGTTCCAATTTATCTGAGCCAATGGGCATATTTGACTGCCAGCATTAGGGGCAGTAAGCTGTGATATATCAGCTGCTGGAAACATGATGGAATTGGTAGTACAGTGGCCATGTCTTCCTCAAAATTTAATTGACCATAGTGGAGAATTCAAAGCAGAGTAATAGACATTCAGACTGATCCATATGTGTGTTTGTGTTTGTGTGTGTACACACATACACACATATAAACATATACAGTTACACAAACACATACATGTAAACAAATAGCTCAAGTTTAACAGTTCATTTGGACATAGGTTTTGTAAATATTTTATTTACAGTAATCAGTCAATATTAAATATGAAAGTATTTTTAGAAATTTTAGCTGTCATAAATTAGTTTAAAATCGCATTATATGTTTTTGGGTTTGCTTGTGAGTTGCCTTAAAAAGGCTTTTGGTCTGAAAAACTCTAGAAACAAAACTTTGATTTATTTCTTTGTTAAATTTATTTGCTGCTTGTCTCACTGTGAAGCTACTCTAGACCCCTTAAAACAATAAAAAGGAAGACAGAAAAAAAGTATAAACAAAACAGAAGTAAAAAAATAATACAGTAAAATAAACAGAGAAAAAGAAAACAACAAGAAAACATAAATATGATAACAAAAAGATGGATTGGTGCAGAGCTAAGAACAAGGAGGAGAGGTAGAATTTGCCATCAATTCAATGTTACTTGATTAGCCATTAAGTACCCTAGGCCTATGCCATTAAAAGCCACAGCCAAATCTTGAGCTGCACTCAGTAGCAGACCCAAAGCTAGTGAAGTTTGCAGAGCAAAAGTGTAATATGGGCCATCCTAGACACTACAAACGCTGCTCTCGCTGCCATACTTTGTAGTAGCTGTAGCTTCCATATGGATTTCAAGGGTAGTCCCATGTAGAGCATATTACAGTAGTCCGGATGAGAGATAACTAGAGCTTGAATAACAGCACAGGGAGTCATGATTCCAGAAAGTTTGCAGCTGGTGCACAAATCAGAACTTGGTCTCCTAGTCACATCTGCCACCTGCTCTTCAGGCATGAATCCAGGAGAACCCCAATATTAATGGGAAGTGAAATCCCATCCAGGTCCCTGCAGTCTCCAGCCATCATGAGAAGGCAGAGATAGCATCACTTGGGTCAAGATGTAGAATCGTAGAGATGTAGAACTGAGTATCATTCAGCATATTAATGATACCTCAACCAATAGTGACAGATCTCAACCAAAGGCTTCTTGTAGGTATTAACCAGGAGAGGAGATAATAACGAGCCTTGCAGGATGACACTGCAAATGAGTAATCAGTGGCTGGATCTATCAACACCGATTGGGACCGACCTTGGAGAAAGGAACTAAGCCAGCACAAAACTGCTGCCCAGCCCCAACCTGCTTAGCCTGCTTAAATAAACAAAAAAAGAAACATATACAGAATCTGTGTTTTATGTTGTACAGCAGTGGCCCCCAAACCAGCATCACAAAATGATCTGCGGCCCGGTACCAGCATCAGCACTCATGACAAGGCAAGGCGAGCTGAGCGACCTGCCAGCCAGCCATCCCCTGCTTCTCCCCGCCACCTTCAACTCCTCCTTTGTACCTTTGTCGATGGGCTTCGCTTCGGGATGGCTTCGGGACGGTCGCTCGGCTCGCCTTGCCTTGGGTGCTGAAAGAATCCTCGCACCTTAGTTTTGTTCGAAGCCTCCCCCCCCTTCAATGAAACTAAGGTGCGAGGATTCCTTCAGGACCCAAACGCCGCTTTCCAACTGGAAAAGCTCACCCGGAAGCACTTTCTCGTCAAACAAGATGGCAGCACCCAGCAAACCGATGGCCCGGTAGGAAATGTTCCATTGGCCAGTACCGGTCCACATACCAGTGGTTGGGGACCCCTGTTGTGCAGGATTGATGCAGTTAAGCTTTCATATGGTATATTTTAATATAGATAAGTTTAAAATGCAAGTTAGAAATGAATGGTCAGGACTGTAAATGAACTTACTTTCAAGATAAAAGTTTATGAATGTGAACAGTTCTCACTTTTAATTAAATGTTCATTTCCTAATCCTTATTTCTTGATCAATTTTATTATGATCGAATGCAACTTTTATTCTACCTTGAATAGTTCAACTTCCAAGTCATTATTAACTTTTTAGAAATATAACTGTTTCATATTTTTCTATGTAATTTGTTATTTTTTTGTCACCTGAGGAGTGAAAGAGTAAATAATAGTAAGCAGCATGTTTGTTAGTACTTGACATTCAGTGTCAACAGAGGGCATACAGAAATCGTTCTGGTTTTTAGCTAAAGATGCTGCAATGGATTTTTAATTGTTTACACTGCTCCCATTACTTTAGTGGATTTACTAGGATGCATTAGCAAGTGCTTCAGATTCCTGTTTTATGCATGTAATATTAATTTGGTTGACTTCAAATTGCATTTTATGGGTTTTTTATATGTGTTTTCTTAAGAGGTTTTTTTTTTGTCCTGAAACCATATTAAAATGATGTCATTAAATGAATTGATAAATATAAAAAATGTTTTTTCAGATTGTAAGGAATTGAGGTAGGGAATTCTTAATTTAACAACTGCAGCGATTCCCTTAACAACTGTGGCAAGAAATGTCATAAAATGAGCAAAAATCATTTTACAGTTGTCTCACTTGCAAGTTAATTAAAGTTTAATTCATGAATTAGTTACTTTATTCAGTCTGATGCAAAACTTACTCAAGCAAGATCCAATTCTGGACTTAACTCCTAACAATATAATCCTACATCTGTTCAGAAGTCAAGTTCCACTGAGTTCAGGGAGATTAGCTTCCAATCAAGCAAATATCATTTAAGATATCGTATCTTAAATAGATTGGGTTTTAGGAGAAAGCTAAGTCAAAAGGAGCACAGACTACAAATGAGTCAAGTCAAAAAGATTTGAAAAAGTGCAAAAGATGGATTGATTGATTTGTCTAACAATGAAAGACAACCCAAATATAGTGGGCATAGCAGAAGAACATTTTATTGATGTCATTCATGAGTCTAGAGATGTATGGGCTGTTAATGTCTTCCAGTCTGAAGGTATCAACTCTATTGTTCATTGAGTTCAGGTTGTCTTTCCTCAGTCGCAGTTTTCAGTTTCAACAGAATTTATCTGGCCACCTCAATTTTATCCTCATGTTCATATTTAACTACTCTTTTCTAATTTCTTAAATTATTGATTTAACCATAAACATGAAAAGATTGTTCCATTCTTTTCTAGAACATTTAGTTGTCTTCCATTAAGTATACATTCCATTGGGCTTTCTCATTTCTCACTCCATTTTGAAGAGATGTGTTTGCATGACTAGACTAGCCTTGAAGAAACTAGAGTGTATATAGTGGAAAGGTTTGAAGGATAGATTTGAATGTCTCTTTCACACAAAATAGTGAAAACTGCACAAAACAATGCACTTCCTCCTTTCTAAAGAGTGAAATAAAGCTGCCATATTGCTTCATGCCTGCTTCTTCTAGCAGGCCCACTAGCTAGAAAAGGTTTCTATGTGTGCATTCAGGTACCAAAGCTGTTCCAGTGCTTCCAAGGAGCTACTAGAAGTGCCAGAAGATGCATTTTCAAATGCACAATTTATGATACAAAATTCTTTTCTAGCTAATAGATTGGCAGAGGAGGCAACTTGAAGATAGAAGTGCAATTACATCAAATAATCAAGTTTATACATTAGGAGTCTTTATGATCTCAGTGTTAAATATGAATTTTCAGATGGTGCTGGGCTAGATAAGTAAATCATCTGAAATTGTAACCAGGCCTTTTAAATGGTTATTTGTGCAATGATGTCAGCCAGATTGGAAAAAAAACTGGAATTCTTAAAAAAATAGATTAGGCTGTGCCCATCATGCAGAATGCAACTGATTGAACATACCTGGACTGGCCAAGCTACCTTTAGATACTGGTGCTTGTCAGTACAATTTAAAGCACTGGTTTTGAGTTTTAAATCAGATTTGGGGAATATAAAGCCTTGCTATGAAACCTGAAGCTGTCCCTTCCTGCTTCAAAGATTTAAACAAATAATAAAAGATTGTTTTCATTTGTACCAGTCTGAAATATTCTTTTCTCACTTGCCTGTTGTAAAAGGCATTGATTAGCTAATGCAAGACACAATGTTTTAGTAGTCGTGATGCATTTCTGAAATGAGTTTCTAGACATCTTCTTTGGAAATATTCAGGACAAGTCCAAAGAACCATTTCTTCCAATTGTTTTTTCTTGATTTTTGGGGGGATGGGGGTGATTTTAGTGTATTTAAAGGTTAATGATTTAATGCTGGTTTTTTTTGGGGGGGGGTGTTTGTTGTTTTATTGCATTGCTTTATTATGTTTACTATCTTGAACAGTGCATTCTTAAAGTTAGCCTAAAAAAAATAAATTAAATGAAAAGACTGTCTTTTTCTTATGAAAGAATGCTATCAGATTCTATATTGGAAACATTTATAGAAGAGTCTTTCTATTGATGTAGTAGGATCCAGTCTCCTCCTGCCTTTTCTCGAATCCTTGAAGATTTGGGGTTTTTTGTTTGTTTTGAATTGTTGAAGCTATATTTAGCATCAAACTTCATATAGTTGCACGTATATGCATTAAATTTATACAAATAAATTCTAAGAAAATGGATTTAATGGGAATTGAATTAGTTGTTTTAGCTTAGTTTTAATGTAGTTTTCAGGGTTTTAATAGGTGCAAGTACACATTGCCTGTGATTTGCAATTATTATATTCTCAAAAGCAAACAAAGAACCAAACAGAAGAGAATCCAGCTGCATTCCCAAAAGACTAAACTCTTTTACTAATGAGCTCCCTTGTACTCTAAAAGAAATTTGTATTTGCAAAATATGGTAACTTGAAAATTACTGTGATAATCTAAATGTAAAAATATGGGGGAAATGGGACATCATGGTGGGATTTGCTTGTCATGATATGGTTGATCATAGTGCTTGAATAGTAAACATATACAAAGTAGCAATTTGTGGATTTTTTAAAAAATGTCTATGTTTATATGTACTTTAAATCAAGTTACTATCTGAATATTTTTCTGCACTTTTAAGATAGGAAAAGTTGTAAGGAAGAGTTGGCTGGCAAATCGTTCATTGCAGCTTTGTCATAAATTGTTTAGCTTCATAAAATATGAAATGAAATGACATTAATACAATATGAATAATCTTCTTTATAAATCTTATATAGCTAATTGAAAAGATCTTACAGAAAAAAAATATTTTTGTTATACACAACTCAGAAATTTTCCTTTTTTTAATGTAATGAGATACACTGATTTTTGTTAAGGATTTCTTTATTTTGTTCCAATAATTAGTATGTTTTAGAGTTAGCTACCAATATATGTTGCAAAGCAATTACATTTAATTCTGTGTTATGATAATTTAATTAAAAATTCATCATTACATATTTTAAATCAGTTCATTGGGAAGTTTCTTCCACTTATATTACTATAAGAAGCAACAATATGATAGTGGTAAAATAAAACAACAGTTAGTGTAATAATGTTAACAGTTATTTATATAATGATTGTATGTATATAACAATGTATTCTAATAATATAAGCAGAGTTTTCTTCTGTATTGACATCGTCAGCACCTACTGATTTTTACCCTGATTTTTAAAAATTCTCATTGAAGTCAGTTATTTTTCAATTGATTAAAATTGGTTTCTACCTAGATAGACCTTAGTGATATTTAATTCATGGAACGTAATGTTTGAACTGCAACTTTAATAAATAAGTTGCCATTTTAGCTATAAATAGAAAAGCATTAAGTGGGTTCCAAGGGGAAAAATAAGTCAGGAAGCCATGTTCTCAAAAATTTAAGAGACAAGTTTATTAAAGGAGAATAAAGGTGGAAAACATTAAAAATGAAATATGTAAAAAGATTTGTATGGCCTATTACGTCTGACTTTCACATATTGGTTAGATTCACACATAATGCTATGCTGCCAAACCAATAAGAAGATTGGTTTGGTTATGGCTTAGGGATGTCTCTAACCAATATAGTTGATAAATCATGGTTTATAGCTGAGTTTATGTGGATCTAAAAATTGTAGTTTCCTTAGACTGGAGTTAAACAAAATTGCATAATGTAATTGTGAACCCAGTTGATAATTTTGAACCAGCTTGATAATTCTGTGACTGAAAACTTCTTATTAAAGCATGCAATTTTATGTGTGCCTTACATTAAGCTTTACGGAAGACAAATAAATGATAGTTCATTTGAGAGAGGGAGGGGAGTGGGAGAGAGGGAGAAATAAAGAACTGTGTGTCATGTAAGATATTTAACTTAGATGCTATAATTACGTTTAAATAGGACATTGAATGAATATATCATACTTGACAGATGAAAGTAAATGAATATATCATACTTGACAGATGAAAGTTTTTTTTTAAGTAAATACCAGCTGTTCAGGCTTTTAAATGTAAAGTAATACAAATAATAAATTGGGGAAACCATTAATTGGTGTAGCAAGAAGCATCTCAGTTTAGCCCTTCTATTTTCTCTTTGCACTTTCCTTGGCTTTGAGGAAAGATCTTTCTTGAAACTGGTACTTTGGGATATTTAACTTAAGTTCAAGAAGGTAATCTTAAAAACAATCACTGGTTCAGAAGAACACATTGAAATTATTTAATAAATAAATCTATACAGTCCCCTTTGAGCTGAGGGTAAAGTTAAAGAAGTTAATTAACTTTTTGTTTTAACTTAAATCATTATTCTAACTGTTAAAATTAAGTTGAACCAAATTAAAGAACTGATTAATTTATGCAGAGAAGTGTTGAATAGAAGTGTAGGAAATTTTACTACCTATTATTTTTATTTTCTAAGTTAAAGGGTTCCTGTGGAGACAAGGCATTCTTTTAAATAAAATCATGCTAGAGGCCAGGATTTTATTTTTCAGCATGCCTGCTTCCCATATTTTGAATTCAAAGAATAAAATAAATAAGTTGGGATGTTAAAAAAGTTATTCCAAGGTACAGCCTGTTCTCACTCTGTGATCTGGATCATGAAGATTAATATGTTCCCTGAATACTAAATATATACCTGAGAAAAGGTGTCATTCCTATAAGAGCCTTGAATGAATGGTTCCTTTATTAAAGCAACTTTTTTTTAATAGGATAGAGAAACCTGGGGAAAACAGGTTTCTTCAATGGATAGGAGAAAAATGTTATACTCGGGTGGGATTCTACAGGTTCCCACCTATTCGCTAGAACCGGTTGTTAACATTCTAAGCAATTCGGAGAACCAGTTGTTAGAAGAAATTACTGGCCTAATCCTGTAAGGAAGGCAGGAAGGAAACATTCTGGTGTTGCTTACAGAAACCACCTCTCTGTTAACCCTTATTATATTCTTGACAGGACTAGACTTCCTGTCTCAGGAGCTTCTCTGGAGTTTTTTTTTCCTCCTTTGCTGGTACTTTGCTATTCAAAGTTACAATGGCAACTTACTGCTGTTGCAGCATCTCCACAGTCATGAGAGGCCAGGCGAGAGGATATGTGCCTTAATGTGAGTGATGTTGAGGTGGCCATATCCAGCCAGTCACATGACCACCAAGTCATGCCCACCAACTAAGCCATGACCACAGAACCGGTTGTTGAAAAATTTGAATCCCACCCCTGGTTATACTCCTATGGGGTCTGAAGTAATTCTTCTTAAACAGTTTTTAACCTTGCATAGTCATTTTCTGTTCCTATTTATTATGGAAAGTATTATATGGAATAGGATATTTTTTTCACAAGGTTTGCATGCTTAGATTTGTTTTAAAATACCTATTTTAAGATCAGATACTATATGAGGTAAATAGTTAAGAATTAATATTATCCAGCAACCCTGAATTGATTTATTTTGAATCTGATTATATTGATCCAAGATGGACAAGGACTTAAATTTCTGCTGAAAGTGTTCATAAAATTTTGACTCTTGTAACTGAGAGAACGAGTATTTATCAAAGTGATTTAATTTCTACCATGATTATACATGAATAATAGGTTTCACTGTACTTTTCTCTTTCAATATATTGCAATATGATTGGATCAGAGAGGATCCTAATGACAGTAATTGAACAATAGATTCTATGGAATATTCAGTAAAATGATCTAAATAATGTACAGCTTTTTAAGCTTTTCTAAAAACAGCTCATCATATGTTGTATTAGTTTATCAGAATTAAAGAAAATAAAAATAATAGAAAACTAGGGGGAGGAAAAGGGGAAGAAGAGGGAGCGTGACATAGAAGGGGAAAAAGGGGAAAAAAGGCATTGACACTGTACACGTGTCCATATGGAAAGAGTATTACTGAAAACCTGCTCTTGTTTCAGCATTCTGCAACAACCATTGGTATTATCATATTTAAAAAAAGAACAGAAGTCACTCGCTTATGAATTAGAAACGTGAAAACATTTTAAAAGATACATAATAGCGATAGAATACTTTAATCAAAACAAATGTGTATTGTAATATTTCTGCCCTAAGTTTTTAATCATTTCACTGCATAGAAAAATATTCTAAATATGCTGCAATTTAATTAATATTCATCTGCTGTATATATGAGAAACTGATTCAATATTCAGTAGGGCTAAGGGTACTACTCAGTTAAGTTGCTTTTTTATTTCTTACTTCTGTTCCAGTTTTGCATATATTTATTTAAGTTTGGTTTTCTCCCTGACAGGACTGCCTCAGATTTTTTTCCAACTCTGCATAACGGTCATCTGGGGTTATGAAGTCAGTCCTAGATGGCCTTGCAGATACAACCTTCAGAACAATTACAACAGATCTCCTTTATATGGGTTCTAACGACATCCAGTACGAAGACTTTAAAAGTGACATGGCCTCCAAATTAGGATACTACCCACAGAAATTTCCTCTGTCTTCTTTTCGAGGTGACTTCCATCCCAAAATGACTGCAGGAGAAGATGCCTCTTTAGGTGCGCACCCATCGGATCAAATCAATATTACAGATTTTTACAACAAAACCTTGTCTCCCTTTAAGGAGAATGAGGAGAACATACAGTGTGGTGATAACTTTATGGACATGGAATGCTTCATGATTCTGAACCCCAGTCAGCAGCTGGCCATTGCAGTCCTGTCCCTCACCCTAGGCACCTTTACTGTTCTGGAAAACCTTCTGGTTTTAATTGTCATCCTGCAGTCTCGAAGCCTTCGCTGCAGGCCTTCTTATCATTTCATTAGCAGCCTGGCAGTAGCTGATCTCCTTGGCAGTGTGATCTTTGTCTACAGTTTTGTTGATTTCCATGTTTTCCATCGGAAAGATAGCCCTAATGTGTTTCTTTTCAAATTGGGTGGAGTTACAGCCTCATTCACTGCTTCAGTTGGAAGTCTTTTCCTCACAGCAATAGACAGATACATATCTATACACAGGCCCCTCTCCTACAAAAGGATTGTTACCAGGTCAAAGGCGGTTGTAGCATTCTGTGTGATGTGGACAATAGCTATTGTAATAGCTGTTCTCCCTTTGCTTGGTTGGAACTGCAAAAAGCTCAATTCTGTTTGCTCAGATATATTCCCCCTAATTGATGAAAATTACCTATTGTTCTGGATTGGGGTCACCACTGTACTCTTGCTTTTTATTGTTTATGCCTATATGTATATACTCTGGAAAGCTCATAGCCATGCTGTTAGGATGCTCCAGCGTGGGACTCAAAAGAGCATAATAATTCATACTTCTGCGGATGGTAAAGTGCAGCAGATCACTAGGCCAGAACAAACACGTATGGACATTAGGCTAGCCAAAACTTTAGTCCTCATTCTTGTGGTTCTGATCATCTGCTGGGGTCCCCTACTTGCTATTATGTTGTATGACGTCTTTGGGAAAATGAACAAGCTTGTCAAGACTATCTTTGCCTTCTGTAGTATGCTGTGTCTGATGAATTCTACGGTGAATCCAATTATCTATGCTCTAAGGAGCAAGGACCTGAGACATGCTTTCAGAAGCATGTTTCCATCTTGTGAAGGGACCGCACAGCCTCTTGATAATAGTCTGGAGTCTGACTACCAGCACAGACATGCTAACAATCCAGGCAATGTCCATAAGGCTGCTGAAAGATGCATTAAAAATACAGTTAAGATTGCTAAAGTGACTATGTCAGTCTCTTCAGACACTACTGCAGAGGCATTGTAAAACAAAGACAACATTTGGGAGAAGAAAGTGAGAGAAAGCAGGAGAAAAATAATGACTTCAAAAATGTCTTTTTCCTCAATTGTACCATTTTAAATTTTACTCTTTTTAAATGATTTTTTTAAATTAAGCAGTAGCCCTTTTCCCCAGGTTCTATAAACAAGGGCTCAGATTTTGTTTTTAGAAATAGATTTCTCAATTGGCAAAATGTAAATTGATTAATAATTGCTTAACCTTATTATTATGTACAAAACATCTCATCAATCAATGAGAGACGTCTGTCTATGCGCTAAGGGAAGCATATTAGATGCTGAGTTGAAACATGCACAATACTATAATCAGATCCAATACTAATTTTATAATTGCATTTAATTTCGGTATGAAATACATGTATGATAAGTAAGTCTTCATACCATCTTCTCCAAATGCAGCAGTACTGGACTGTAAACATTTTGTATTATGTCTTGTGAAATGTACAATGTTTACTGTATGTTACTGATATTCGTTTATTCAAAGTGATTAAGTAGATTTATGTAGATGTAATGTAAAGTATGTGATGATGTAATCTTTTCACCCTATCATGAAAATACTTCCTGTACTTTGAAGAATTTCTGTGAGGTATACTGAAAATTTTATGTTCTTAGTGTTTTTAGTGAACTTAAAGGGAAAGGCTTTACATTGGTTCTCTTCACATTTGAAATCATTACAAAGCCTGAAATTCCTATACATGGGAATAGCAGCAACAACAAACTATAACAAGTTTTTCTTTGCAGAAGAAAATTATATTGCTCAAACTGCAAAAAGTAGTTTTTAACAGATCATTGGCTTTTTGTTGGAAAAGGTTTATGTTGTAAGAGGCAAGATATCAGGCATTGGCTTATTTAGCTGGAAATGATTTCTTCTGGTCAGTTGCTAGCAAAGGATCTCCAAAGACAATATGTGACCAGTGTACAAAGTTATCACTGTGATATATACTTGAAATGTGTTGCATTCCTAAGTCCCTGGTTTCAATGCATTTTGAAAGCTGAGATGCCAAACTCTATAATTTTTGGTCACACATGGATAAAATGTTGCTGTACTTCTTAAAATATGTGGATATCTAATTACTGTCTATGTATTTGTGTAAATTGTATGTGAATTCTAAATAACTGTAGGTTACATTAATATTGTTAAGATAAGAAATTGTGACCAAATGTTTTCTTGCATTTGTTGTTGCATTCTTTGCACATGAATTCTGTTTTTAAAAGTGAGTTCTTCCAGCCAAATCCATAAAAAAAATTCAGCATTGTATTGGAAAAAATCCAATCTGATACCTAAAGAAAAATAATATTCTGGTATTAACAAGATAGCCTTGCTAAGAAGACAAAAGTGCTATTATACTTTAAGACTGATTGGTTTGTTATTTAGTCAGAATAACTATAAAAATGATTGAAAAAGCAGACTATCACTATGAACAAATATAGAAAGCTTAAAATAGACACTTGCAAGTGTCAGAATTAAGCCACAACCGCAACAAAATGCAGGAGAAATCTGTTTGAAAATCTCCAAATCTTCATAATCTCTGCCAGAATTTAAAATGCAGAGATAAAAATTTAAATGCCAAACCTTAAAAAACAAAGTGAAACACTTAAATTCCTGATCACAACAAAGTAGGATTCTCCAGATCACCATAATCTAGCCAAGATGACTTATACGTGGAAGCAGTTCTTCATGCTGTGACTCCTCTTATTGACCAGGTTATATATGCAGAGGAAGATGTTACATAGACAGTTTCCCTTTCCGGAATCTTTATTGGTGGTTTGGAACCTATCCATAGTATCAGAAATCTAGATGCAGGACACATTTATATGGCAGGACACTAAACCCAGTTTTATCCGCTGTCAATCTAATAGGCGTATAAATTCAGATCCTTATATAGAACAGTTCTTACAACTGCCATATGAAAAGATGATTCAGCAACAGTAGATAAACTGAAACCTAAAATATTAGAAACCAGGAATAAATAAACAAATTTAATTTCATTGATAAGCAAAATAAAGTGCTAAATTCAAAGGTAGCACTTAACCAGTGATACCCAGGTTCCAGAATACTAATACAGTAAGACCTTTTTTCTTATGCTGTTTGCAAATAAGATTTTTTTCCAGAAATATAGAAAAGGAATGGGTTCAATTTCATTTCCATCTATAGTCCTGATATGGTTGGCATCTCTGCTTGATCTTCCATTCTCTTCCCCTTCTCTCCTTCCTTCCTTCCTTCCATTGTTGTGATAGATTAAATCCTTAGGAAGGTGACCCAGAAGAACCTCCTCATGAGAAGGAAAACACCAGCCTACTCTATTCATGTTCATTATCAGGAATTTCTGCTTTTTAAAGAGCAAGATCAGTTATAAGAAATGTCTTCTCCCCCATTTGAAAATTATAGTCACGCATAGGCTGGATACATACTTTATTCTAAAAAGAAGCCATAATGTGGCTTGTTTTATTATAGTATATGAACCCAACAATTCTGGCTTTCAACTCAGGATTCGTGTCTTTGCATGTTTATTTTTATTTATTTATTTATTTTTATTTTATTTGGTTTGTCAATTGCTTACAAGTTAATAGGTATAAGTAAAAATATAGTTATGAATACATGGATACATAGAAGAAAAATAAAAGAAACAATAGGATAGGGATGGTAGGCACGTTGGTGCACTTATGCACGCCCCCTACAGACCTCTTAGGAAAGGGGTGAGGTCAATAGTAGACAGTCTAAGGTTAAAGTTTTTGGGGGTTTGGGGAAGAAACCACAGAGTCAGGTAGAGTATTCCAGACATTGACCTCTCTGTTGCTAAAGTCGTATTTCCTGCAATCAAATTTGGTGCAGTTAAGCTTGAGTTTGTATCTATTGTTTGCTCTTGTATTGTTATGGTTGAAGCTGAAGCATTCATTGACAGGTAGGACATCGCAATGTATGATTTTATATACTAAGATTGGACCGAAGGTGGCGTAGTTCTAGGTTTTCTAGGTTTAGAATTTTAAGTCTGGTGGCATAAGGTATTCTACAACGAGTAGAGGAGTGGAGAACTCTTCTTGTGAAATATTTCTGGACTTTCTGAACTGTGTTAATATCAGATACATAATGTGGGTTCCAGACTGATGAGCTGTATTCGAGTATTGGTCTAGCAAATGTTTTGTATGTTCTAGTTAGTAGTGTAATATTACCAGAGAAAAAGCTACGTAAGATTAGGTTAACAACCCTTAATGTCTTTTTGGCTATGTAGTTAAAGTGGGCTCTAGCACTTAGATCATTTGAGATGAGTACTCCAAGGTCCTTGACAGAGTTTGGATCATCAATAAGGTCTTGACTATTCAGCCTATATTTTATTTTCTGATTTTTTTTGCCAATATGTAAGACAGAGCATTTATTTGTGGAGATTTGAAGTTGCCATTTGTTTGACCATTCTAATACATAGCCAAGGTCTTTTTGAAGGGTAGCAGTATTGTCTGTGTTGTTGAATAGCTTTATATCATCAGCGAAGAGAACGCAGTTGCTCTTAATTTGATCACAGAGGTCATTTATGTAGAGTATGAAGAAAGTTGGTCCTAGAACACTTTTCTTTTCTTTTTTATTTTATGTTATGTGAATCCAGCCAATTAAACAAATCATGGTTTGGTATGAAGATGACCCTTGTTGCAAACTAGGATTTTTGAAAGCTTTGAATAGTGAGGCTTCTGTTTTATTCAAGAAAAGATGCATAAAATGGAAGAAGCATGCATTACCCTTGATGTTTCCTTGGGCTGCTCCTGTTTTCATGACGGGACCTAGCTAATGAAAGAGGTTATGATTACATTGATGGTGCCTTATTTTTTTTTTAATCACACTCGTTCTATGCCAGAATGAAATAATCATGGAAATTAACATTAGTTTTGTTGTCTCTGCATAGTAATTAATGTAGATAATAGCTGTATATAAACTGCTTACAGTGACAGGAATTCATATAGTTGTAATCCAATATACCCTGAGGGAAGGGATAAGAAGAAAGCTAATATATTGTATTTACAATATTAGTAAATTGTACCTGAATAGAGAAGAATCCAAGACTGGTGATCTAAACATAGGTTAATTCAATCTTATTAATTAGCTGGGTCACTATAAGGTAAATAAGAATTTCATTCTGATGAGCAACAAAATAATTAGGAGTATTGGTTAATATCACATTAATGTTGGGCTGAGGATAAAAAAAGTTGTTTGAATTTGAGAGATGTAGTAGGATAACTAAAAGGGACAATTGCAGATGAATTTCTTCCAAATATCTGCTGGAAATGCTTACATTCACAGAGAGGGAAAGAAACTGGTAATAGCCCTTTGGTAAAGCAATGTTCATTCAAGAATTCAAGTCCCCATAATAGACCATTAATATGAACATACACTAAATGGAGAGGGAAAATTTGTTGCCTATATGTGCTGTAGCCATTGCTGACTGGGTAGAAACTGATGTAATTTGAAGTGGATGTTTTCTAAATCAATAGGAACGGTTTTCAGTCTGAACATTTAGAAGCAAAAAAGTATAAAATGCAAAAGTGCTTCAAGAGCCATTTTTAAACTTAATTCTTGTGACTTTAATGCAAAGTTGTGTGGATTTCTGTTTTATGTATTCAAGTTGCTATCTTTTGTGATTAAATTAAACTTTGGGACAATGGGGCTTTCATGGCACTTACCATGGTGCTTATTGATAAAGAAACAACTTCCTGTGAAATACTATGTCCTCATCAATATATTCCATTTAAGTAAATAAGTATTTTTTCCTTTAAAAAGCTCTTTTTAAACTATATACATTATAATAACACCATTTTGCAACTGAGCTGGCTATGAAGTCCCTACAAATGAATGCTAAACATAACTGTTGTTTACTTTACTAAGATTAGCTTCTCTTAAAGCAGCTATTCTCAAAACGCCTGAGAAGGGAAACATTCTGCACTGGGAACTTCAGGCTCTTATGATTCTTCTCCATAGCTAGTCATTCTGAGGAATGCTAGATTTCATATGGCTCTAAATTGGGGATTTAAACATTAGTGGGGCCAAATTTTTCTTCACTTCTTTCTCTTTCTCTCTGATTTGGGGTGAGGAAAAATGCAAACATTGTCCATTTGCCCCAGACCAGAGCTTCATATGCTTCAGTACATACATTAACAGAGCTTTGCAAATAAGGTCCTTGATTCCAAGACTGAATATTGTTTTCAGGTGTATTTGTTCGTTGCATATGTCCTGAAAAATACATACTCCTGTTGAGGAATCTATAGGGTAGGATGTGTGAATGTATGCGTATGCATGCATGCAAGACAGTTTTCATACCTAAGGCAATATACTGTGAATGAAGAGGTTCATAGATTGCATTTTATACATTTCTTATCTACTTTTCAAAGTTGTGGTCTTTCCTGCAGTTTCTGTTGCATTAGTTCTTATTCCTGTGCAAGGGACCACAAGAGTCCTAGAAAGCAGTAACAAAGAGTTCCACTTTCATCGCCAAATGTACCTGAAGGAGGCAGGTGAGGCTCAGGGCAGCTGAATAAAGCTGCACTTCCAGCATGGTAGTTTGGGTAGCATTAGGCAATGAATGGCCAACTGTTCTCACATTGTTGATCATTCAGCCACCTGGTGCTAGGCAAGCCCTTCCTGTGTAGTTCCTTATGGAATGCCTCAAATGGCATGCCCCTTCCAATCCATCTTAGTCACTAATTGCTTTCTATATATTTCACCAGGCGTTCCTGCCTAAATGGAATATTTCCATTCCCAGAGGCACCATATGTCACCTTGATAGAAGCTGGGAAATGGGAGTTGCAGTATCCTTTGATAACCAGCTTGTGATCCTCCAGGATAAGCCATTTAGCCAGCCATTGTCAGAAAAACAAAGCATTTAGACCAGATAGCTCTAGTAGTCTAATCCACCCAATCAATTCTCCTGCTTTAATGCAGCTGGGGAAGCAGAAGCCTTGTTTTAAGAAGGTCTGCTAGGAAAGACACCTTCCTTTGGAAAATATTCTCCACAAAATGCTCGCATTCCCTGCTGATGGCCTAGCAGCTTAAACTTCATTTCTTCATAGTTGCCAGCCCGCTCTCACAAAAGTGAGTGGTTTCATGACTAAAAAGTATGTGTATAAACTTTAAATGTTGTGTATACCTGTACCAGAAACCATCATTATGTAGAAATTAGATTGTCCCCTCATCTTGATGTACATTTGTATATTTCTTATTCAACGCTGTGCAATCACTCTGAATTTCCTTTTCTTGCACTGATGAAAATGCCTCTTGTATAATAAATAAACTTCCTGTGGTGAATGTATGTAAATAAAATTAAATAAAAACATTTAAAATGTCAGTTATACAAGCAGTGGCCTGAAAAGTGGGATATCTGTCACAACTAAACTGAGTAATCAAGTTACTATGACTTCTGAAAAGTTCCAGGGATGCAATGTCAGAGGAAGTTTTTCCTTGTAATAGCTAAGTTGGTTTTCTGTAGCTTTTTATTTTCATTGTTTCCAAGTGAAGAGCCTAAAACTCACAATGTCTGTAAATCCAACATTATAATCTCCTTAAAGTACACTGTGTTGTTTAGATGTTTGTTTGAGCTGGTAGCACCCCTTGCAACTGCTGCGATATGTTTCCGTTGGCGATTTGTATATTACTTTGTACATGAGTCCTGCTAAGATTGTCATGAAAAGTAGCTTCTGCCATTAAACTACCTATAGCGGAATAGTATATAATGTTACAAATGTGTTACTACCATGCCATATTTTATTTCTCCAATGTAATTAAACTTATTTATTTGAAATCAACTATTCGTTTATCTGAATGTGAAATGATTTTGTGTGCATTTTCTCGCTTTGTACTGGGTTAGCCATGAGGAAATTTCAAGGTTCTGAAAGAAATTTTTTACTGTAACAACAAACAAGACTTTTGTCGTGTAGAAAGTTGCCCCCTCTTTCTCTTTGTTTTAGGCATGCAGGTAGCCCTTTTATTTTATTTTTATTTATTTATTTTTGTCAATTGCTTACAAGATAATGGGTATAAGTAAAAACATAGTTATGAATACATGGATACATATAACAAAAATAAATTAAAAAAAATAAAAGAAACAATAGGACAGGGATGGTAGGCACTTATGCATGCCCCCTACAGACCTCTTAGGAAAGGGGTGAGGTCAATAGTAGACAGTCTAAAGTTAAAGTTTTGGGGGTTTGGGGAAGAAACCACAGAGTCAGAGTATTCCAGACAATGACCACTCTGTTGCTGAAATCGTATTTCCTGCAATCAAGTTTGGTGTGATTAACTTTGAGTTTGTATCTATTGTGTGCTCTTGTATTGTTATGGTTGAAGCTGAAGTATTCATTTACAGGTAGGATGTTGCAATGTATGATTTTATATACCATACTAAGATCAGACCGAAGACAGCGTAATTCAAGGTTTTCTAGGTCTAGAATTTCAAGTCTGGTGGCATAAGGTATTCTGCAACAAGTATTTGTTTGGCAACAGAAGTTATCACAGTGTTGCATGATGGGACTTACATCCATTCCTCATAGTTGTGGCTGTTACAACATCCCCACAGACATGATTGCAATTAGGAGTCTGGCAACCAGCTCGCAGTTACATCCCTGCAGCTTCCTGTGTCATGTTATCACCATTTGTGACTTTCATTGCCGGCTTCTGACAAGTAAAATCAATGGGGAACCTGGCAGGAAGTTGTAAACAGATCGTGTGACTATGGGATTCTGCAACTGCACACGAGTTGCCTAACAACAACATTGTTGCAACTACCATCATAAATTAGCGTGGTCATGTGAAATTATGCTTTATGGCCACATCATTTATTACAACATTCCCAAGGTTGGAGATTGTCCAAACTAAAAGTATGGCTGGATCTCTATATCCAGTCTTTTGGACTCTTTTCGTGATTGTGCACTAAAGGCTTGTATTTACCCTAAGTGTGAAAAGTTCCTAATTGAAAATCCAGCTGTCTATTGCCCATTTACCTGGTTTAAATCATGCCCAACATATTCCACATTCAGAGCAAAAGCCAACAAATAATGTTGTTTTCTGCAATGTAATTAATGCTTGTCATCCAGTTACTAACCAGCTTGATACTGCTTTCCTGTCTGTGCAATTGTTTATGTAATATTTTGGACAATACATCTCTGTTTTGCATTGCTGCAGCTACAAAGTAACTGTTGGGAAATACATTACTTCTACAGATGCAAGAATTTTCCCATGGATATATTAGATATATTTTTATGGATGCATGAAAAGACTCCATTTTGATCATCATCCTGATGATTCATTAATCTAAGTAAGACTTGCTTCTAGAAAGTGGAAAGAACAAAGGTAAGATCATTCCAGAACGAGGTACTTGATTTCCCTCCCTCTCCCTCAGAGCAATGTCTCATTAGAAGAAAGCAACATGTACTAAAATAATACAAATGTCTTTTTTTTTTTTACATCAGAATGTCATAGCATCTGAAGTCTGTGTGAGGTTTCTCTGCTTATCTGCCATCCAACTTCATTGGACGATCCTAAGTTTGATGATAATGAGAGAGGAATAAAAACCTACTCCTATCCATTTCCCTTGTATTATGCAGAATTTATATCTTTTTTACTTGCTTTTTATCTATATTTAAAACACCCCAAGTCATAATAGAATCACCCCAGCTTCTTGATAGTTTTGGCTTCTCCATCCTACATGTTTTCAGTTTTACAGTCATCTTTCTTTAGCTTATTGTGACTAAAACAGAATTCAAATGTAATACCATTGTTTTCTCTAAAAGCTGAACAATATTGGCTGTTTTCTTTCCAGTTTTTTTTCCTAACCATCCCCAGCCATGAAATTTGCCTTTTTCACAAGAAGCTTCAACAGAACAGAAAGAATCTTTATTAGCAGCAAAAATTATTTTGACTTTTTCGTATTTACCTGCTCAGACTCCCATCAATGTAACTGTAACTATATTTTGACCAAATGTGCATTACACTTAATCTTATTTATCATTCACTGGCTGTTCTTCATTTTACTCAGAATCTTTTAGAACTCAAAATTATTAAATTAACTATAATAATTTATGCACAAGTTCAAAGTCAAACTGATACATCACTCCATCTGCTGTTGAAAGCAATTTATACCTACCGTCAGGTATTAGTAGTCCTGCAACCCTAGGAAGGGGCCCTTACAAGGTGCTACCAGCTGGGTCATCTGGACTTAAAGACTTGTGGACTTCAACTCCCAGAATTCCTCAGCCAGCAAAGTTGAAGGGAGTTGAAGACCACAAGTCTTAAAGTGGCCAAGGTTGGAGACCCCTGATCTGGACCAAGTTTTTAAAAAAGAGGTATTACTACTCCTCCCTTACCCTTTGTCCTGGCTTGCGACAGTCAGAACCTGGCTTCCCAGGATGGCAGGTTAATTTAGGCCCAGGATGGCAGGTTAATGAAATATGTGGATGTTGCCCCTGAAGATCCCTTGGATCAACCCAAATGGAAATGGCCCTGCCGACAAGCGGACCCTGCTAAGCACAGGAATAATGCTAGGAAGAAGAATTTATGTACAAGTTAAAATCAACAGTCCTAATCCAAATCCTTGCTGTAGCTCAAGGGTTTTTTCCCCCATTTCCCTATAATAGTAATCATTTATTCATTTTTGGTGTTCTTTAATCTGTTACCTGAAAAGAGCCTCTTCGATTATATATCCTATGATTAGTATGTTTACCAAAGAATTTTGGTGATTGTCAAATGCCTTTTTAAAGCCATTTTTTAGTTTTCCTGAATTCTACCCATATCAGTTTTGAAGAATGGCCACTGGTCTGCTTTCTGGTATGGAGGCAGGTCTAAAGTTTTGATTTGAAGATCAGTAATTTCATATTATTTAAAAACTTGTGGAGAGTTCTGTTTATTTGTTCTTCTGAATTAGCTTGATTATCAACTTATCCAAGGTTTTCTGGAAACACTCTCATGTAAAAAGTCTTTTGAGGGAGTCTTCCAAAGACCCATGGCAAAATGTGTTTACAATGTGTTTCCTAAAAGCAACTATTATTGGGGATATGTTATAGGTATATCATAAGCAAGACTATTGAGTACACTAAGATGATGTTCATTATAAATATTGAACTGACAGAATATCTCCTTTTAAATAACCTTATAAGATCCCATTGTTGGGCTGTTACATATTAAAGGGAAAAGTGAAAGAAATAGATCTGCAAAAACATTGTTTTTCTTCTGTGTCCTTTTGTTATTGAATTAATAGATAACATTCCTACCGTTCTTCCTCATCTAATCTGATGATATAAAGAGGAAGTTCATATAGCTCTCTGATCTTCTTTTTAAAAATAATTTCTATTTAAAAAATAATGCAGAATAAAAACTAAACAATAACTATTTAGAACGAAGAAAAAAGAAAAGAGCAAAGACAAAGGTGCAAAATAAAAGAATAAATGAATAATAGAGAAGTGATTTCTGATTTTTTTACAGCAATTATAATTATAAAATAACCTCATACTTTTAGGTGGTAGCTTTGTCTACATTTTCTCTATATTATATTATTTTAGTCTAATCCTCAGATCCATATTTATAGTATATATTTTCTGTTTCCTGCAAAAAAATCAATAAGATGTTTCCAATCATCTTTAAATTTAAACAGTGTTCTGGTCTATCTTTAATTAAAGCTGTCAAAATGAGCATTCCTTAATCTTTGCTATCCATGCCTGTAATCTGGATAAAGTCAAATCTTTCCACCTTTGTATAATAGTCTTGCTGCAGCTGTTCATACACAATAACAAAATTCCATAATTTTTTTCCAGCTGCTTATCCAAGTATCTCTATGATCCTGGCATAATTCCACCAATAAATGAGATTATATTAATTAGTAATTAATTTCATTGATCAGTTAAAGTTTCAATCACTATTTTTGAATAAAAAGAAAAAAATGAGAGAATTTGTTTATAATAAGTACAGATTATTAATATAGTCATAATGGGTTGCAACATAGAGAAAGCTTAGTGAAATAATTTTTAGTGGTTTGTATACAGAGAGAATGAAACAGACAAACAAACTTTTTGGACAAAGTCTGAATGATAATCCTGGTAATTCCAGTAATTTCCAGTTAATGTACAGATATCCAATCTTTATAGTCGCTAGAGGTGAATGCCAGACAGTCTGGGAAGTGTTGCAGAGTTGATAGGGCCATATCATATACATAGGCAAGAATGGAATTTTCAGATGTTTTCCCTGGATTATGAGGGAGGCAAAATATTTAGAATTATTGTTATTATTTCATTGAGAAACTGCATTGGGTTTCTTTCTTTCTTTCTTTCTTTCTTTCTTTCTTTCTTTCTTTCTTTCTTTCTTTCTTTCTTTCTTTCTTTCTTTCTTTCTTTCTTTCTTTCTTTCTTTCTTTCTTTCTTTTGCTGTAAAAAGGATTCCTACAAACTTCTGATGCTAGGCCAGGGGTGTCAAACTCAAGGCTAAGTGCTTAAATCAGGCCCATGAGGCCTGTCTGGAAACAGTGAAAAATTGACCCATGGTGGCTCTGCCAGCAAAAATGGAGCTTGAGGAGGCCTCCAAACTCCATTTTTGCTGGCAGGGGGCTGCAGGAGGTCATTACAGCCAATAACATGCCCCCCAGCTCCATTTTCATTGGCAGAGGGCTAGCATAACAAACTTAAAACAAAACAAAAGGAGAGATGTATCCCCTTTTGCAGGTGTCCCCCAACACAAGTGATGTCGAGCTGGCCATGCCCCCAGCCACCCCCCAGCCACACACCTGCCCTCTGAGGTCAAATACAACCCTCAACGAAATCGAGTTTGACAGTCCTATCCTAGGTCTAGATCAAGCATCTTCAAACTTGGCAAGTTTAAGACTGGTGGACTTCAACTCCCAGAATTCCTGAGCTAACATGATTGGAGGAGGAATTCTGGGAATTGAAGTCCACAAATCTTAAAGCTGTCAAGTTTGAAGACCCCTGACCAAGATACATAGATAATCTTCTGATATTTATAAATGAAAAACAAAATGTGGCCTTAAGCAGAACATTGAAGTCAGGCAGTCTCTCTCCCTGTAACATTTTGCTTTTTCAGAATTGTTCCCACAAAACAGTATTCTGTTACAGTATTCTTTTTTTTTCAGCCTACAGGATGGGGATCCCTTTTTCTCTCAAGGGGCTGGGGAGAGTTTAAACAGGCCAACCTTTTGCCCTCCAAGTCAGAAATCCACTTGTGACGGCCTAATTTAGCCTTCAAGCTTCAATTCTAATCCAATACTTCTTCTCCATATTACACCTTCTGAATCACAGAACAATGTTTAATCCGAAAAGGTCATTGTGTAATTTGCCAGGTGGCAATCCCATGAACTGCATCTGTGCAGAGATCTGACCTTAAGGCATTGAAACTTGGTCTTGCATTGGTTTGAATTAGTGTAGTTTTCTTTAAAAAAAAAAAAAAAAAAACTATATTGGTTTTAAAGCAAAGTTTTAAAATTCCCTGGTCAGTCATATGAGGAAAGTCAATTAACCAACTTGCAGCATCAAGTCATACAAGTGACAGACAATGTGCCATGACAGATGTAGGAAATGTCACAAATAAAAAGATTATGCAAGAAGATAGAGAGCCAAAGAATTTCTCTGACATATGCACTTACACATAATTCTGTACTGAGAGTGCTTTGTAGCTCATATAGAGGCAAAAATACAAACCCTTTTGTAAAAAGATGATTTTAAAATTAAAAATACAGCTCTCCCTTTTCTAATATAGTGGATGCAAATGTAGCTGTATTGCAGATGGTTCCTAGGATAGCATTTCTACCATGGAATAGGACGTGATGAGATATCCAGAACTGATACCTTGTGGTCCATAGGAAGGGCATTCAGAAGAGCCCAAATTTTCAGTGCACCTGGTCACAAGAGATGGGAAGCTTAAAGCAGAGATGGGCAACCCTTCTAGCTAGGACCAGAAAATTGCAAGTAGACCAGCAGCCCTCAACATTTTTGCACCAGGGACCAGGTCTATGGAGAGAGGTTTTTATGCAGACTGGAGAGGGGGGTTCAGGGGGGGGATTCAATTTTTTTTACAACCGGTTCTTTGGGCATGGCTTGGTGGGCGTGGCAGGGGAAGGGAACTGTAAAATCCCATTCCCTCCGCACCCCACTAACCTGCTTTCCAGCTCTGTTCTCCTGTGCAGGGCAACAAAAGAAGACCCAGCTGATCAACTGGGACTCGGGAGGCAGAGAATAGATGAGAGCAGGGCCAGTCAGAGGTGGGATTTGCCAGTTCTCCAAACTACTTAAAATTTCCGCTACCGGTTCTCCAGAACTGGTCAGAAACTGCCGAATACCCACCTCTGGAGTGGTTTCATATGCTGCTTGCATCCCATGGATGGAGCTTCCCTTGTTTGCGCAGCCTGTTTTCTGCAGCCCAGTGCCAGTCCAGAGACTGGGGGTTGGGGGCCTCTGAAGTAGACTACATAATATGGTATGACAATCGAAGGGCAATTGATCTGTTAGAAAGTCGCTTCCTTTGTACATAATGCTCTCTGTACATTATTTTCAAATGTTTATAAAGGTAGAAGGCACAGCAAATTAGCTTGATACCAAATTCCGAAAGCCCAGTATCCTCTTCTAAGAAAGTAAAAGAAAAGACATACTGCACCAAGAGACAGTGAGTAAAGCTAACAAAGACATCTTGTATTCTTATGCATGTTAGATCACTAAAGAAAGTTAAAACTGGGACCATGGAAACAAGAGTTTATCTTTTGAGTTAAAAAGAAAACAAGACAGGTGTTAATGAATCTGTACTACCACTGAAATTGTGCTTCTTCTAAATCCATAAAACAAATATATTTGCAAATGCAATGCGGAGAGAAAAAGAAACACCCTCTCAAATATGAAACTATCAGCAGTGATTAAAACAAATCCTGTGTAACCATGTTTAGTCATCTATTCTACAGCACAGTAATTTTCACATTAAACTCAATTTCTGAAAATCTAAAGGTGGTGATAAGCCTTTGCTCTCTGCCCCAATCTAAAGGCTAATTTCCCTCCAATGGGATAAATTTAACTGCAGGTTAATTACCTACAAGTTATGAAGATCTATAAATAGGTATTTGTTTGTTTATTTTTGTACTTTATCAGCTTTACATCCTGCCTTTTCTTCAGGAACTCAAGACATTCTTTTTATTCCTGACAATAAAAAGTCTTGGAGATAGGTTGAGTTGAGATAGAGTGAGAGACTGGCTAAAGGTCACCTAATCAGCTTCCATGGTTGATGGCAGATTTGCACTTGGGTTTTTCCCATGTCGGTCCAAACCACTGAGCCATATTGTGTTTGTGTGGTATGAACTCTCTCCCACTACTTTTCCACTCTTGTCTCTAGTTACCAACAAAGGTAACTTTCTATCAGTTTGGTTACTGTATAAGGAGTAATCCTATTTGGAACAGGGAATGTCTTGTAGGGAGAAAAAGCACCAGATTTATGGAAGAGACTCAGGGGTGGAATTCTACCAGATCGGGCGAATCCCTTGTTCCGATGATCAGCTGGCTCCGAAATGGTTTGCTGCAACAAGCATGTGGGCCTGCCTGCCCACCCTGCTCTTTCCTGTCCTTTATTTCCTTTATTTAGAACACAGCTGATTCGTGTGGCAGAGCAGTTTACCATGCCTCAGTTGTTTTATTCACAGATGCTGCAGTTGAAGGTAAGTATGGGCTTTTTCAATTGCAGAATGTGCACGCAAAGCGTGCGATCACCGAACTAGTTGTTATCCGGTTGGAATCCCACCCCTGAAGAGACTGTTGAATTTTTGTCTAGGTCCCCTTATGCAACCTTTAAATTATAGCTCACTTCACTGCTTTCCAATATGACAAATGCATGTTTAAAGTGCAAGCCTGCCAATATTACATCTTGGCAAGTCCTAAGACTTATTAGTACTATGGAGAAGATGCTAGTTTACCATGAAGGACCACAGCAATAAAGTTTGCATCTTATCTAATGATCATTTAGGCTCAGTTTGATTGCCTCATTTTCATTACTGATCTGATTTTCTCCAACCTGTCATTTCTCCAAGGTACTTCCTTCTTAGAGCTGACCTGCATTATTAATACTGCTATTGAGTAGAAGATATTTGAATGGGAGGTCTCTTAACATGTAGAGATTTTGTTTTAACACCAGTAAGAAGCTCCAAATATGCCACATAGCCATTGTTTCTGGAAAAAATGGATGCAACCATTTTAGGAAGTCAAGGGTGTTTCCAGTCCAGCATGCTATATCTCTGATTTGTTGGACAACAAGAATTTCAGTCCAGCATAATGACTTGGATGGCTAGGAATTCTCAAAACTACAGTCCAAAATGCCAGGAAAATCCAAGCTTGGTGAAGGCTGTTTTAAAAAAACTTCCCTTGTGAATCATGTCTCAAGAGATAATGGAAGGTTTATTCTAAGGAAATACATTTTCTGCAGTTCAATCAATACTTGTTGTTTCTATTGCTATTATTATTATATTTATAACTTGCATTTCCTCAAGAAGTTCAAGACCATATATATAAGGGAGTCTCTCTCTCTTCCTTTTGCCTTCTCTATGAAATAGATTGGTCTGTGAGTAGCAGTTGGCTCAACATTCAACCCAACCCAACCCAACTTCAACATTTCATGGTTAAAGAAACTATATTGGCTCAGAACAGTGAGAATGATTATTATTGCCAAGAAGAAGAAAGGCAGACTGAAAAGTAGAAATTGCATTGTTCCTTTAATCTTTATATAGACCAGTGGTGGCTAAACTTTTTGGGCTCCCATGCTGAAAATTGCACACGCATGCACACTCCCTCGCCAGCATCCAGAAGGCAATGTGCACAGGGCGCCCCATGCCCCCTATGCATGCGTGAGAGACCCCCATGCCCCACACATCTCTGCGCATGCACACGCATCTCCTGCGCACCCCCACACCCTGTGCATGTGGGCCAGATACCCAACAATCAGCTGGCGGGCAGCATGGGTGCATGCGCAGTGGGGCTCTTCTGGGTGACCTCTTGTGTGCTGGCTCTAGGTGCCACTTCTGGCATGCGTGCCATAGGTTCACCATCATGCCATAGGTTCACCATCATGGATATAGACTAAGAGTCAGCTTCTGTTTTAGTATTTATTTTTAGCAATAAAAAATGTTCAGTCTTCAAGTCTGAGTTCATTTAAATGGAACATAAAAGTACAAAGTATCAGCATTTCACAGGTGGAAGGCCTTTATTAACTTCAATATTAGAGGTTTCTAGAGTTTCCTCTAACAATCATGCAGACTAGGAAGCTGAATTTCTATGCCTAATCTTGTGTGTGCATGGAAGTGTATATAAAACTGAATGGAGAGAACGACATCACTAGTCTTCAGCTTCATGTGCTGTCCCTTTTAATTCCTAGTCTTTCAGACCTTGCTGATTATGAATGATGAGTACTGCTGATGTCCAATCTTACGCTCAAAATAAGCCTGTTTCTAATTATAACTTATTTTTAGTAATTAATGAAAGCAAAGGATTAGCTTAAACTCATTGGCAATATCCCAGATTAAGATTTTAAAACAAGATTTATATACAATATATGGAAACTAGAGCATGAGAAGATAAAATATAATTTATAATTAAAGCCAGAACCTGTTGATGACCAAGACTCACAATGAGGCAAACTGACAAGCTGGGTGTGCCCCAAAAGATATGCAAAATGAAATGTGTTCCTTGGGTCTTTGCACATTACAACAAACTCTGCAGAAAGTAAACAAACTGACCACCAACTTCTACAAACAGCATTTCATTTCCCACTCTGAGTGACCACTTTTGTGCTGCTCCTTTCCACTTCTTCCTCCTCTTCCTTCTCCTCTCCCATCTCCATCTGCTTTCCTGTTTACAATGTTTTCTCTCAGCAAAGTGCGCTATTTGAAAGCAACCTGCCACCAAAATGTGTGGGGATGTAGAACATGACCTATTCCTTGGCTAAACATATTGTCTATACTGAGCTTGCAACCCCTGACAACAATGTATTTTTGGAAATTAATTATTCATCTTCATATTATTGAAGAGAACTACTGATACCTTGAAGAGTAGGAGGACTTAGGAAATTAGGCGAGGAAACAAGAGGAAGTACTCCATCTGCCCAAAGCTATAATGGCTGAGCTTACAACAAAACATTCTCAGTATGAAGCCACAAATTGCTCAAATTCCCCAATGCTCAGAATCAGACAAACAGTATAAAGACTACACAGCATTCTACACCCTACAAAGTTCTGCAGAATACTTTGCATGACAATAATAAGGATATACAATCTCCTTAGAACAAATGGTTAACATTCTGTTATCCTAGAAAATCATCTGGCCATTTCAACAGGAGTTACTTATTTATTATATTCATTTATTTTTCACATTTCTCTACCACCCGTCTTCTTCAAAATGGGACTCTGGGCAGTATGCAATAAACTGTTAAAGTATAAAACAGTATCATCTGTTTCAGCTGAAGTCTGCTGTTCTCCGTTCAGACCCCTACAGCTTCCAGGCACCACAAAAGAACACCCATTGCATCACTCATGTCACCTGGAATGGAGATATATAACTGAATATAATTAGAGTACTAGATGATCTCACCCAGTGGTTTCATGTAGATGTTAAAAAGACAGAAGAGACCACCAATCCGTATGGCACCCTGCAAATCAGGGGCCGAGAGCTGGACCTTTTACTCCCTATCAATATTGATGGGGACCAACCTCCAAGAGAGGAGATGAGCCAGCACAGAACTATGCCACCCATCCCTAACTCCCTAAGTTGGCCCAAAAGGGTTAGCCCACGTTTGATAGTATCGATGAGAGGTTGAGAAGAACATCTTCTTCTGTTGAAGATAAAAGAATAAACCCATGACCATATTCCAAGTATTCCAAGTCAACTTTTTGTTGAAACAAACAAAAATCTTCCACTGCCCTGGATAGAGTTAAATAGTTGTCCCAGAAAATGGTAGTTAGAGGAGGGAAGGCCTTTTCCTTTATCCAGTAATGCCATCTGATGTTTTCTTCTAATGGCTTCCACAAGTGGACAGCTTCTGATCATCCTAAGAAGCAGTCCTTTGAGTATTGCATTGTCTTGTTTTGGATGCCTTGAAGCATTAAAAGGTTCAGGAACATTTATACTTTCTAAGAAGCATATTCAAGCCAGCATAATTTTCAGGGCATAGTGTAAAATGCTGTGGAGAAGATAAAGTTACTTTATTTTGAGAGTAAAAATCCTACAGTTTTGGTTTTGTGGCTCCTCATTTTAAACCACCATCTCTGTATGTAGAGACTATCACAGAGGTGCTATTCAGCAGGTTCTGACCAGTTCTGGAGAACCGGTAGCGGAAATTTTGAGTAGTTCGGAAAACCGGCAAATACTACCTCTGACTGGAGATTTTACAGTATCCTTTCCCTGCCACGCCCACCAAGCCACGCCCACAGAATCTGTAGTGAAAAAAATTTGAATCCCACCACTGGACTATCATGAATAAGCCTCCATGCTTGGAAGTATCCCTGAGGCAGCTTTCTGGAATTATTATCTTCCTTTTTTTTAGAAAATCCCTTAGCAGTGAGAAAAAGACATGGAGTTGACATACCTTTTTAGAATACATTCCTATGTATGCCTGGATTAAGTCTTATCATTAAAAATACCATAAAGTAACCAAAGGCAGTAGCAGCACTAACAACAATAACAAAATAATGGGAGCAACACCTAAAGTAAAACCCAAACAAAGAATTTAAACCTATGTCATCTGTGAAGACATGGAGACTTTTACCCTTTTGCTATTCATATTTATCTGGGAAGTAAGCCTCATTATTTTAGTGGAATTTAGTTCCAAGTAAGTTTATTTCATACTGCAGCTGCCTTTGGTTTCATGTTTAACTGGGCAATGTACAGTCAATCAGCATGGAGTGACTGGGGGAAAAAAATCACCATATGATGTGAGAAATTAGCTGCGTGATTCCATTCTGGGAATAACACTCTTAGCTTTGTTAGTAGATGTCACATTTAAACTTCTGAGATTGTCACAATGAAAGACACTTCTTGTACATAAATACAACTTGGAAATGATACAGCTTCCCTGTTATGAGGAGAAAATGCAAATGGCACATGGTGATAGGTTTTGGCTTAAAACGAGTTTAGCAGATAATCATAGTTTCTAGTGATGGGCTTCAGAAATAGGGTGACTTTTCTCAACGTGTATTTGTGGAGGAGGCTGCAGACACTGTGTTCCATATATTTACTTCTGTTAAATTTGTTCAGTGTTTATCCCATAGATGCCTGCATTATTAGAGGGTTGGGTTGTTGTTGTTCTTTTGAATCTGCAGAAAATTTAACAAAAACTAAATTTGAGAAGTAAATTATCTTTTCCCTTGATTAAAAAGACAGCCTTCCACTTATGCCAGGAATAAACATGATGCATCTGTGGGTCATGGGTGTTTGTCTAGGACAACTTACCTCAGCCAACTCACCACAGTCATCTCGCTACAGCCAACTCACTATGGGACAACTCGTTGCAGACAGTTCTACACAGGATAACTCAAAGCAATAAATGTTATCTGCCACTGTTTCTTTGACAAAAATAGAAATAATGTTGATGAAACAATAGTGGATAATATCATATCGAATTATCCCATGTGAAACTGTTGTGGCAAGTTTTTCCTGTGACAAATTGGTTGTGGTGAGATGGCTGAGGCGAATTGGCCACAGAGAGATGGCAGTGGCAAATTATCCCATTGTTCTACCAATTGGCACTTTCCACTACTTCTCTACTACAGTTAACAGGTCTTGATATTTCTTCGTTGTCCATCTTTGTTAAACATTCTCTTAAGGTACAAAACTATTTGGCATAAATTTTCAACATTTTTCTATATCACTTTATCTTGTAATCATTAATCTGTCAAATATGCCTATCTTGGTATATGATACATTAATTTTCAAATCAGTACTGTGTCTTTTTTATTTCAAATACTCTTATTTAAAATTCACTGAAAATTTTCAGGTTTCAGCCAAGAAAATGACAACATGTGCATATAGAACTACATATATCTTCATGTCTACAACCCACATGCTATACACGGAACATAAGCATATCTTTAATGTTTATTTATTAATACATTAAACAATAAAGGAAACATTAGATATCTTTGTTTTATTGCATGTCACGAGCTATTCACTAAGCATTCCATTTATTCTTATATGTGCTTTACTTCCTACCTATATTGCTCTTATCACATTCTGTAACTAATTCTCATATCCACATCTGTGTAATACAATCCATCATTTAAACCTATTCAACAAACATGTATTGATAAAATATTGACCCATAAAAATAAACATATTTTTCTTTCTCACATTCATACACTTTTAAATTCCTTGTTGAAAAAGAAAAATTTTATCTGTATACCCCATTTTGTCCAAACACTAATCTCATACACTATACTGAGCTATAAAATGTCTTGTTTGGGTCTGACTCAGCATAATATGTGAACCCAATTAATCAGGGATCATTTAAGAAATAAACAAACCATGGATTAGTAGAATGTGTGAATTCAGCCACTGGAAACCAGCAGTGGATTGGAAAGCCAGAACTGTATTGTAACTCATTGATTACTAGTTCTCCATGTTTAGGAGAGTGTCTAAGTGAAAGTGAAAGAAAATGATAAGAGCTATATCTACATTTGAAGATTACTTAGTTAGGAAGAATGAATTTATCTTCTAAAGAATGCTTCATACTCTCTCTAGGGCAATTCTGAAAGGGGAAAAAATAGCAGTTTCCAGAACCTCCCGGAAAAGTACTTGAAGTAGCAGTGCAAAAGGTATGGCCTAGGAATTGCATATATCCCATCTACATCCCTTCAACAGCCTCCAGAGTAAAAGATGTTGGTTTTTCTTTTTTCTTTTTGCATTTTGTAGAATTTGAAAGACTGATTATGAGACAAAATGGGTTCCTTAAGTACACAGAAGCTTGAGATTCATATTTGACCTTCAACTATAGCTCCCCACCCTGAAGGGGTCTTGCCTTCACTACTTTTAGAGTGTGGCCTTGAACCAGCAGTAAGAAGCCTGCAATCATCTTTCAGTAATGAAAGCCTAAATAATAAGAATGACTCAAACGTAACATGAAGTGCACGAATGTCATGGGTTTTGTTTTTCAAGTGATGGACAGGCAGAATTAAGCTGTCAAAGGGGCTTGTTTTGAGCAGGTGATAACAAATGTTTTCTTACTGATATTATCCAAACATGTGGTCCATCATCAGATTAGAAAGTCTTTTTAGGGCTAGAGCTTTGTGATATCAGCAATTAAGCAAAACAAGGAATTATCTCAATGTAGCAATACAGAAAGTGTACTCCGACATGAGCTTTAGAATATCATAGAATTAGCTAAAATTAGGCTGAAACAAGGAGTCAGTTTGGTCTGCATATGGTTCCTCATCTCAGAAGCATTCCAACTAACCTTGCATTGGGCATGGTAGTAGCTCATCCAAATTTATTCACAGTACAAGTGGAGCTCAGCCTTCTCATTACCAAGCCTGGAAAACACCAAAAAGCCAAACAGCATTTATAATTCTGCTGTCTGAATTGGCCAAAACTGGCAGGAATGCTAGACAGTTATGAGTGGATAAAATTTGATGAATTTCCTAGACATTAGTATAAGGGTTTTGGTTTTCACACTTCTGCTCCCTGAGTATAAAGGAATCTACTATAATATGTGTTTGTTTTTCTCCCAGACAGGATGAAGAATCCAGATTTCATAGAAATCAATGAAGGGTTTTTAAAAGAAAGTCTTTCAGCGGCATTGAATGCTTGCTTAGACTACATCCACAGCATTCTCAGAAATTTTTGGTCAGCACAAATTGACCCTTTTGTTCTCAATGTCTCTGTTATTCTAAAGTGTACACCTCTTTGGCAAAGCCAACATCCAGGGAGAGAATATTCCCTACAAGGACAAAAGTCAGAATCAGGATTAACATAACTTTCCAGCGTGTTAAATTTCTGAATTGCATATCCAAAACAGAAGTCTAAAATGGATTATGAAACCAAGACAAGAGCAAGTGGGGAATCTCCATCCTAGAGCATCAGTGAGCCAAGAACATCATCACTCTCTTTGACATCAGGATTGGGATGTGGGCTGAGGCAGGGCACAACTTCACTAAGCAGCAAAAATTGCAGGAAAATCGGTGGGATTTCAGGGAAAGAGTAAGAAGGGGGAAAATATTTCCAATGATTGATCTTGAGGCTGATTTAACCAATACATTTAAATAGGATATCGCACATTTACTGGAAACACATTGCTTTGTTTATGTGATGGAATGTAGTGAGTGGGTGGATGTACAAGAGGGAGGAGGTGCCTTTCAGTGGAGTAAGAGGCATTCAACAGAATCCAGGAAGAGAATTCAGTAGCTAGTTTGAGGCAACTGGAAAA
The DNA here is from genome assembly GCA_033807585.1 of Hydrophis major. Classification (NCBI taxonomy): domain Eukaryota; kingdom Metazoa; phylum Chordata; class Lepidosauria; order Squamata; family Elapidae; genus Hydrophis; species Hydrophis major. Next base: position 290,896,787 of record CM066328.1, on the reverse strand, counting down.
TGACTGCTTGCAGAAGTTGCACTGAAGATAAATGTTCTTGGATGTATCCCCTGTATTTCTAATGAGAACAGAAGCATTATCATTTTACTACTATCATAAGCATGGTTTGGCTTTATAGGTATTCAGGATGAGGTGGTCCAAGTATTGGGAGAGAAGGAAAGAAGAGGAACTGGGATAGAACCAAGAGCAAGAGAAAACTAGAAAGTTTAATAGGTACAGTATGTGACCAATATGAAGCCATTAAGATCATTCTAAGTGTTCCCTGTAAGGCAGCTTATATATTTAAAGCTAAGCATGTGATCAATTAACCAATTAAATAAAGTGTTACTCTAAAACTATTAAACTATAATGAAATCCACAGGATGTATGCCTCAAGATGTTAAAACACAACATATAATTAGATAGAAACTGACTGAGCTCAGGGCTCTTGTGTATATTGTTGAGAGGAAAGAACAGTCCCATTGATAGAAATATCTCGATTTCTGTTTGCATACATCTCTAAGCTTAAAGCAATAATTCACACTTCCTCCAGTTGCCACTGAAATACAAAAGGCATCCAGGATATAAACACATTGAGAAAAGAGAGGGAGAGACACAACAACTGTAATGCAACGACCCTCACAAATTTTGTCCCATAATATTAGTGCTGGATTAAAATCCATTGAGATAAACACACTACAGTAGATGTATGTTTAGGCCATGAGGTTTGAAATGTGCACTGTTTTTCAGCTTTTCTTGAGTAAAACAATAAGAGACTGGGTTGTTGTTTTTTTAAGTAAATAGGCGTAAAATGATAACATAGAATTTGATCCAAAAGCATAGCCTTATTTTCATAAATCTAAGGCAAGGAGCAGCGCGAGTGCAAATGTCCAAGGAAAATAGAGAACTGGTCCAAATGAGGAGATCAGACTCATCCAAATGGATGAAACACAATACTTAAATTTATGGCCTTCTATTATTTCCCATTGATTATATTGGTATTCTCTATCCCCATGGAAACGTGGATGATAAAGCTGTAATTTAACCTGGAGCTTTCCAGAAGAAGTGAATACATGTTTGGCAACTCTGTGATTACAGTGATAAAACTGCATTAGCAATTAATAATCTCACAAAAATAGAAAGCCATCATTGGCTGTCATGAGTCTATTAACAAATAAATCTAGAAGGAAGGAGTTCCCCAGTGGGAATCTCTTGATGGATGATAATAAATAGAATGGAATGTTTGGGAGGCAGGAAAAGAAAGAGAAAATTGACAAGAAAAGAAATTCAAGAGATTATTATACCAATTATTGGTGCTTCAATAGCTGAAGACATTTTAAATCTTTGCATATTACTACCCAGACACATGCAAAAGATGATTGGCTTTTTTTTTCCTTTCCCATTCCTTCTGCCCATTTTATCTTCAATCACCTACTCTCTTGCTAAAAATTTTCCATCCATTTCTTTCAACCTTTCACGGCTCCCTGGATGGTTTGTGGCACCGCTGCAGCCCTCCAGCGTCCATTCTTGTTTATACAGGTGTTCATTGGCTGCTGCTGTAACTAGGCTGACAGAAATGAACAAAAATGTAAGTTCTGTTGTTGGCCTATGAGACAACAAGATGAAACCCTTAGCCCTGAGGTAATCTTCCTGATGTTTTATCCCCAGCAACTGTCCCATTATGCCTTTTTAAATATGCTATTGCGACACTGGTTTAATTTGTTGCAAAATGTTTTGCTGCTAATTAGGAGTCGGGATTTAATTAAAGCAAACAGGTGGTGGTGGTGAGGATGGCAATAGAAATAACAATGGTTAACAACACTATTGCTGACCTTTATTATGTCACTCGTATTTCCAACTTTGCTGAGGAACATTCTGGCCACTGTCTTCTCAGTTTATGGCACAATCACACTTTCCTTTAACTAAGGTTGAGGTTTTCATCCCAAAGTCCATAGCTAAATGACTATGGATATTCTTAGTCATCCAGGTCATGGTTGTCCCCAAGGTGCTTTTTCAAGAGGCAACCGGACTTCCTGTTTTTGCTGAGCTGAGCAGAATGGAAGAAGCTTCTTGGATGAGAAGTAAAACATCTTCAAAGAAAAACCAGGAAATCCAGTTCCCTCTTGAAAAAGCACCTTTGGGATAAGGTTGAGGTTGTTTCCCAAACCATTGTTTAAGGTCACACCATCATGAGGCCTTCCTTCCTCTCACCCTTGGCCCATGGCAGAAGCCACCCAACTGGAATTTTCTTTTCCACTTTGAAAGGGGCATCTTCTCTCTTCTACTGCGACAAACTTTGCTTGGGCAGCAACGGTGTCAGTGATCCAGGATAGACTGGGATCTGCCCAGCAATGTGTGTGACCACTTCAGTCATGTTGCACAGCAGGCAAAGTGCAGGAAACTTGAACTGCCCTGAGGTAGGACATTTTTTTTTCTCCTATACAAGCCAACCTATGTTAAAATAAAAGCCTTGACTGATAGGCAGCTTGATCCATGGGGCACTTTGTGCATTGTGTGAGCTGCCAGCAGCAAATGCACCCCACAGAGTCAAGGTCTGCCAGGGAGAACTTTCTCACCCTATTCATCACCAAATCCACAAGAGCGGGGTAGCTGCCAGGGGATGATATGGCTTCTCTATAAAGCAGGACAGGGAAGCCTCTTTTTCTTTATTGTAAATTTCCTAACAGCTGATACACAGGCTAACGGGGGTTTCCTGACAAAGCAGGAATGAAAAACATCCCACTGCTTTTTGGAATAGGTTCTGACAGACAGCAGCCCACTATTCTAACCATCTGTCATAATTCAGCTCCTCCCTAGTCCCATCCTGCATTAGGGAGAGTGATTGGCAGGTTTTTGTTCCGCTGACAGGGAAAACTATCTAAATATCTGAGTTAACTCTTAGGAGAATTATTAGTCCTTTTTTTATTATGTTTTAGAGGCAGCTGTAAGATTTGTTCTATAATATGATATTGAAACACATCAGAAATAAAGAAGTAAGGTATCCCTACTTAATTCCCTTGATCGGTGTTTCATCTGATATTTTGCTTCTCCTCTTCAGCTTAAAACTGTTGCAGTTATTTTCTGACTGTCTCCTTATCATCTTGGCTACCAGATCACTTTGAGAAAAAGATGTCACGTCTTCAACACTGGTCCATATTCTGCACTTTTAATATCGTGGCCAAGTTGCTGAACATCTTTCGTGAGAGGAAATAAGTTTTGTGACACAGTTTTTCTTCAGTTGCAGAGGAAGGAGAACCAGTTTGTGGGGCTTCTTGGAAGTAATTTGGGCCTTGATATATGGGCTGAAAGCAGATCTAATCCAGGAGATCTTACTGTCTGTCTCCCTGCTCACTGCTTCCCAATGTCTTCTTTTGTGGGGAGGGAGAGCAGGGGTGAAATTCAATTTTTCCCTTACCAGCTCTGTGGGCGTGGCTGTGGGCGTGGCTTGGTATAATAGTATTAGGAACCAGGGGCGATTGGGGCAATTTTTTACTAATTCAAATCATCCCTACCATCTCTGCCAAGGTGGGTGGAGGTGGTTGAATTTCACACCTGAGGGGGAGTGAGTCAAAATGGCCAAGATCAGGGAGAAATGGAATGACTAGAGAATGTCAAATTCAGATTTGTGTGATAGAACATTCCATAGTTTACTTTCTGAAGAATGTAGATCATGTCAATATATAAATTGAAATACAAGAAAAATTGCATCCAGCTGAATGGATGATGTGTGCAGGTCCATGCCTTCTGTTGGTGCTCCAAATACTTATATTCTGCTTGCACTTATACTAAATGAGATCGTCTTTCTAAGAATCCTCTCTATTGATGAAATGCTGCTTTTACAACCAGCAGCTCTCTTCTGAAGATATAAGAGTTAAATCAATCAATCGGAATATTGCTGGAAGGGACCTTGGAGGTCTTCTCGTCCAACCCCCTGCTCAGGAGTGGGATTCTACCAGTTCACACCTATTCGCTAGAACCGGTTATTAACATTCTAAGCAATTCGGAGAACCGGTTGTTAGAAGAAATTACTGGCCTAATCCTGTAAGGAAGGCAGGAAGGAAACATTCTGGTGTTGCTTACAGAAACTGCCTCTCCGTTAACCCTTATTACGTTCTTGGCAGAACTAGACTTCTCTGGAGATTTTTTCCTCCTTTGCTGGTACTTTGCTTGTGTGGAGTGACCATTCAAAGTTACAATGGCACTGGAAAAAGTGACTTATGACCCTTTTTCACACTTATGACTGTTGCAGCATCCCCACAGTCATGAGAGGCCAGGCAAGGAGATGCATGCCTCAATGTGAGTGATATTGAGTTGGCCACACCCAGTCAATAACATGACCACCAAGCCACGTCCACCCAGTCACATGACCATCAAGCCACACCCACCAACTAAGCCACACCCACAGAACCAGTTGTTAAAAAAATTGAATCCCACCCCTGCCCCTGTTCCATTTACTTCCATTTAGTTAGGTGGATTCCTGAGTGCAATGTGAAAGTTCATTCCACACCTCCATTGAAAGAAGAATTGAACTGTTGAAAGAGCAATTCTTTGTCTGTTCTGGGGAAGGACAGTTTGTTCAACAAAAGGAGTAGCTGGGATTTGAATGTCTGAGTGCTGGCTGGGATAAAGGGCAGATTGCTCTTGAGTAGATCATTTAAACTTATGTCTTTAAGAAGCTGAGCTAGTGGCCTTGTACCTTCTATAAAACCCAAGAGGTGAATTTTCTTAAAAACTATAAATGTCTATAATGAGTTTTCTTAAAAACTATAAATGTCTATAATGAGTTTTCTTAAAAACTATAAATGTCTATAAAAAACTATAAATGTCTATAATGCTGCTTTTACAACCAGCAGCTCTCTTCTGAAGATATAAGAGTTAAATCAATCAATCGGAATATTGCTGGAAGGGACCTTGGAGGTCTTCTCGTCCAACCCCCTGTTCAGGAGTGGGGTTTGGTTCTGCAACCCAACAAGACAGACACAGACTTCAGAGGATAATTAGGACTGCAGAAAAAACAAGGTCTTGTATACAGCACGAGTCAAAAAGAGGGCTGTGAAAATATTTACAGACCCCTCACATCCCAGACATAAACTGTTTCAACTCCTTCCCTCAAAACAACGCTATAGAGCACTGCACATCAGAACAACTAGACACAAGGACAGTTTTTCCTGAAAGCCCTCATTCTGCTAAACAAATAATCCCCTCAACACTGTCCAACTATTTACAAAGTCTGCACTACTATTACTATTAATCTTCTCATCACTCCTTATCACCCATCCCCTCCCACTTGTGACTGTATGACTGTAACTTTGTCGCTTGTATTCTTACGATTTATACTGACTGTTTCCTAGTATGATTTGATTGCTTATTGTACCCTATGATTATCATTAAGCGTTGTACCTGATGATTCTTGATTCTTGACGAATGTATCTTTTCTTTTATGTACTCTGAGAGTATTTTCACCAAGACCAATTCCTTGTGTGTCCAATCACACTTGGCTAATAATCTATCTATTATCTATCGTTCTATCTTTCTATCTATCTATCTACCTACCTACCTATCTATCTATCATCTATCTATCATCATCTATCTATCTATCTATCTATCTATCTATCTATCTATCTATCTATCTATCATCCATCCATCCATCCATCCATCCATCCATCCATCCATCCATCCATCCATCCATCCATCTATCTATCTATCTATCTATCTATCTATCTATCTATCTATCTATCTATCTATCTATCTATCTTAAAGTTAGCCATGCTGAGAGAATACTTGAGAATTTAAATGTTTGGGGCACCTGCCAATTGAAATTGCATGGATACCCTGAGAGCATCTGCCCATCCCTTGACATCAGATAGAGCGGTCATTTTCCAAGCGTCCTCCATTAAAAGATATCATCTGTTTCATCCTAGGAATCAAGACTTACAGTAGAAGCTGGATCTTCTCCATAGCAGTGCCTGCCTTTGGAAATAGCTTCCCCCCACCATTCCCCTTTCTAGTTGGCGTTGAAAACAAAGACAATAAGCCAGGATAGGAGTGGAGCCCAGCATATGTCTAATTGGCATGGGAGTGCTGTGTCACCTTCATTGTTTGGTTTCAATTCCGTGGAGTTCTTGATTTATTTTTTTTGATGTTATTCTCAATCACATGGTGTTATATTATATAAGGTGGGGACTCATATAAATCTTTTTTTAAAAAATCCAATACATATTTTTCAGAATCCATCTGCATTCCTTCTGTAGTAATCCAATACCCCAAATGGAGGAAGATCAAATACATATTTTCTAACTCAGCATGAAGCTTTTGTTTGTGTGTGTGTGTGTGTAGTCACTGTAACACATTCCTAACATGAGTAGAATGTAAACAAGGGCATTCTGAAAGGAATCAGAATGACATCCAAATAAAGTACTAAACATTTGTCCAAATGTCTATTTGAAAATATTTCATTCATTAACCAAGAGAACTTGATACAGCTGATAATTAAAACTTAGGGCAATCCTGTGTATTCATGTTTGGCATATTAAGTGTCAGAGGCTGTTAAATATTCTGTCCTCTTTTCATCTTAATAAAACTGTAAGCTCCTTTCAAGCTCAGTTTAGTGAAAATATATAATGTATAAAATATGTATAAAACTCTATTACATCTGAAATAAGAGGCTTTTGAGTAATGGATCCTGATGATCATACAGTTCAGAAACATATAATCATAGAAAGATCTCAGAAAAGAATTATCTTTGTTTATTAAAAACACTTAAGAAGTAGATGCAGGAGAGAAATAGCAAATGAATCCTTTCTTTAGATTGTTTTCTAGAGTTGCTGACTCTTAAATCAACATGGGATATTGTCATTTAGCTGGGATCTGAACTAGACATATTGAGTTGATGGTACATTCCCACATTCAGTGAGAAGACAAGGTAGCAGCAACTACTATTTCCCCCCCCCCCAAAGTATTATGTGGTCCATATCCTCAGCTGCTGAGGAATCATGTACCACAGAGGAGGGGTGGCCTCAGAGGCCTGCCCTTGATTGTCTCAACTTGCACAGGCTTTTCCAGATGTTATGTGGGTAAATGATAAGTTCATCCATCGTGAAGAACAAAAGGTGAAGAAGGAAGAGAAGGAGGAGGAGGAAGAGAAGAAGAAGAAGAAGAAGAAGAAGAAGAAGAAGAAGAAGAAGAAGAAGAAGAAGAAGAAGAAGAAGAAGAAGAAGAAGAAGAAGAAGAAGAAGAAAGGAGGAGGAGGAGGAGGAGGAGGACGAGGAGGACGAGGAGGAGGAGGAGGAGGAGGAGGAGGAGGAGGAGGAGGAGGAGGAGGAAGGAAGGAAGGAAGGAAGGAAGGAAGGAAGGAAGGAAGGAAGGAAGGAAGGAAGGAAGGAAGGAAGGCTGGATTTCTGAACCGGTTGGGGTATGGCAAAGTAACAAAGGTAATAAATAAACCATAATTGCATAGTATTGGATATTGGAGCTCCTGCCAACTGTCTGAAGACCCTCCTGTGGAGTATTGAACCTATGTGGAAAAGATGGTTCTAAATTATGCATAGAAAAGGCTATCACAGAATGGAACCTGTTTGGTATGACAGCCATCCTTGTAGCTCTTTGTGGGAAACACAATGACCTCTCTTTCAGTATAAGAAAGGAAAAATCTTGAGCAGAATAGAATCCAGGCTGGAATTAATTATTTATATTTCCATGAATCACATCACAAATATTTTCTATACTGATGAAGAAGAATGGATTTGGCCGCAAATGCATTTCTGGTTCATGAACAATGAACATAATTGCTGTGCTATTAAGTAACATTTTATGGGAAACTTGTATGAAAGCTATTACTTTGATCTCTGGCATCTAAAATAAGACTTGCTCTGGCTTTAATTTATTATTTTTTTTTAAAAAAGATATTTCTCAGATTTCCAGCATTCTCTATGACAAATGCTCCATCTGCAGAGCTGTTACAAAACAGGCTTGAAATTGGACAAGGAAAATTCCCTTGTGATAAGCTAATGCCAAAGCAGACCTAGATTTTAGAAGGTGGATGCCTAAAATTAGAATCCTGAGTGCCTAACTGAAACCTAAATAAGCAGAATGCTGACTTACCAGTATCTTCTGTCTTTAGACCACATTTGTCAGACAAATGTGATCACAATATAGGATCAATATTTAAAAACAAAATTCTCTTTGCTTATTGTTAAACTTTTCTGCTGAAATTTCTTGCAAAAGACAAACAATTTTAGCCTTAAATAATTTAAAGAAAGTTGCTTTCTTTAAAACAAGTATATTTGTAGAATGTATATATGTAGTACATCCAGTATGTTTACACACACACATACACACATTGTTATCTCATCATTACATTACTTTCGTGTTTATTTACAAATGGCCACTTTCATAAAAAATATACTTTATAGCTACTATAAAAGGATATGGGAAATAAATGTGTGTTTTCCTTTGCAAAACCAATAATTAGTAATCCTTGTATGAGAATATGAATATAAAATATGTTATTTAATCTGGACTTTATTAATAGATTTATTTATCTGGATTAATACATTTACTTGTCTGGATTTTATTATTATTATTTTTTTTTTACAAAATGAAGTGATTAATGAGAACAATGCAGAATTCCAAATCTAATAAATTGCAGTTGATTAAAGTGTCATCCCATCATGCCACATTATTCTTACTTTATAAATGAACTAGTATACTGTATATGTAAGAACTGTAAATACAAAATCTATTTTTTACCAGTCCCTCCCTCCCTGTCTCTCCTCCCCCATCTCTCTCTCACTCTGTCTCCTTTTCCCTCCATGTTGGTCAATCAATCAGAATAGAGCTGGAAGGGAGCTTGGACATCTTCTAGTCCAAGCCCCTCTCAAGCAAGGGATCCTATATCACTTCAAACAGGCGGTTGTCCAGTCTCTTCTTTAAAACCTCCAATGATGAAGCACCTGAAGGAAAGCTGTTCCACTGGTTAATTGTCCTTATTGTTCGGAAGTTTCTCCTCAGTTCCAGGTTGCTTCTCTCCTTGATTAGTTTCCATCCATTGTTTCTTGTCCTGCCCTCAGGTGCTTTGGAGAATAACTTGACCTCCTCCTCTTTATATATTGTCTATAGTTGTATAGTCACCACTATAATTCAATTAAAGTCATGACCCAGATGATGATAATGATCTTCCACAAAAGATCCACATTTATGGCAAATTCCAAATTTTATTGCTGCCCTTACTGTGTATGCCCCTCACACAACATGCCAAGTTTGATAAAGGTCTAACTAATACATTCCACAACAAGCTGAGTTAGCTTGAACTTTTGTGGTTTGGGTAGTTTGATATTTTGTGCAAACCTGGCTCAATTTTTGAGGATTTATATGTTTGGGATATAGATTTGCTCAAGTTCTAAATACCCTATTTAGAAATGGCTCTGATTCACCACAGTCTTCTGAAAAAATCTTATCTTCAAAAACATAAGATGGCCATCTGTAGGCCACCGGCCTTTATTCTCTCTGAGCTTACAAATAAGCAAAGCTATAAACAAAAGAGGAACTGGTAATTTTGTTTTCTTTAAATGAATATATTTGGGTGGGGAGAGAATATGGTTACCTTGCATCAGTGCTGGGATTCAAATATTTTTACTACCAGTTCTGTGGGTGTGGCTTGATGGGTGTGGCAGGGAAAGGATCTCCATTTCTGTTCTGTACAGTCATTTGCATTCTTGAAACGCCGCGCTTTGATTGGCCAAAGCGCGGGGTGATCCGATTGGTCTAGCGAGCCGCCCTGATTGGCCCACTGCGGATCTCCCGCGATTGGTGGAAACTACTCACAGGAGATTCAAAGTGGTGTCTTTGGCTGCGGCCACCGCGGCTTGGGAATAAAAAGCCGCTGTTTTTCCCTCGGAGCCAGACCGGTTCCGGGGACCAATAAAAGAGCTGAACCAAGTCACTGACTCCGGGTCTCCCTACCGCCACGGACACAACACTGGCAACAAAGGTGGGATCCCGAGGCTAACCCCCATCAAGCATGTGCCCGGAGGAAGCGAGACCGATGAGATGGCCAGCATTGCACCGCCCGTGCCCTTTAATCCCGCTAGCGAGGACTGGGAATCATACACAGACAGATTCCTCATGTTCCTTGAATGTAGCAATATGAAGGACGCCGCCGGGCTGAAGAAAAGAACCATCTTCCTGACACACTGCGGGCCCGCAGTGTTCAAGATGGCAAAAGCCCTAGCGAAACCTGCAGACGTCAAGGAGATGGACTGGGCTGATCTCGAGCCATTGCTCCGGAGCCACTATGCCCCCACCGTGCCCACCCTCATCAGGTGGCACGATTTCTACCGAAGGGACCAGAGAGCAGGCAAGAGCATCAGCAATTTTGTGGCTGAGCTGCGGAATCTAGGGGGCATGTGCAGGTTCTCTGACATGGACGAGGCCCTATGGGACCAAGTTGTGCTCGGACTCCGAGACCCAGTCCTACAGAGCCGTCTAATGGCCAAAGGCAACATCACCCTCGCCGACGCCATCACTGAAGCCACTGCAGCTGAGGCAACCCAGAAATCAATGCATGCGGAGACCAGACACCGGAGAGTGCACTGCGACCGCCGACCCAGAACGGGCGACCGAGGCCCACCCAGAAGCAAGCCGCCGCGAGACCACCACCCATCATGGCGACTTCTACTCCACCCCCAACACCACTGACGAGGAGGAGGAAATTCACTGACTCCAGACGGGGTGGGACTGACACGATCGGCGGAGTCGTAAGTCGGGGACTGCATGTGCAGGGTGCGGGGGCGACCACCCTCGAGCAGAGTGCTGGTTCTTCGATGCAGTCTGCCGGCACTGCGACAAGAAGGGTCACATCGCCCGAGTCTGCCGTTTGAGGAAGGCCTACAGCCCCAGACGGCGGGACCACAGTGACCAGAGGCATGACGGTACACCCCCCAGGGCCAGGGATCACATAATCGAAAGCCGATGGGACCGGGGCGGATGGAACCAACAAGGTGGCGAAGCCCGACAGAAAGAGGAAACCCACCAGACGGTGATCATCGGCCACGCATCAACCACCGACGCCCGCAAAGTTTACGTGGAGGTAGGCATCGAAGGCAAGCCCTGCAAGATGGAGGTGGACTCCAGGTCCTACCTCTCCATGGTCACCTGGCATGAAATCAAATGCTTGGTGCCTACCATCCACAAGAAGGGACTGGACAACCAGAAACTAATAATCAAGGACTACCAGGGAAACTGCATCCCGGTAGTCGGAACTGGACAGTTCAAGGTAACATTCAAGGGCCGCACAGCTAAGCTTCCCCTGACGATCGTGGACCAAGACTGACCCAGCCTTTTGGGACTTCAATGGTTCGCACCACTCGGCATTGAGGTCACGGGCATAAACCATGTCGCAGAGGCAGACTGGAAATGGCAACTGGCACGGGACTTCCAGGAAGTGTTCAACGGCACCCTAGGCAAGTACCGAGGGCCCCCCATCTTATTCAGCCTAGATCCCAGCATCCCCCTGGCGCGCCTAAAACCAAGGCAGGTACCTTTCGCACTCTGGCCAAAAATAGACGAGCAAATTGATAAGCTCATCAAACAAGGGGTCCTACAACCAATTGATCACGCCTGGTGGGAGACCCCAATAGTCACCCCAGTCAACCCGATGGGTCAGTAAGAATCTGCAGGGACTATAAGGCCACCCTAAATTGCGCCTTACAACAAAGCGCCTACCCCGTCCCAGTAGTGCAGCACCTCCTACACTCACTGGGGGAAGGCAAGGTTTTTGTGAAACTCAACCTGGCGCAAGCCTACCAACAGCTGCCGGTCGATGCAGAAACCGCCGAGGCACAAACCATAGTCACCCACCGGGGAGCATTCCGCTGTAACCGACTCTAGTTTGGGGTCAGTGTGGCACCGGGAATTTTCCAGAGCCTCATGGAGAGACTTTTGCAAGGGATTAAGGGGGTGGTGCCCTACTTCGACGATGTGCTGGTGTCGGCAGCCAACCAGCCAGAACTGGAGGGTCGTCTAAGGGAGGTACTAACGAAATTCAAGGAAGCCGGGCTAAAAGTGAAGAGGGAGAAATGCCAGCTCTACACAGAGCAGGTCGAGTTCCTAGGGTACCTCCTAGACCGACACGGCATCCACCCAACCAAAAACAAAATCAGAGCCATTAAGGAGGCCCCCACACCCAGGAATAAAACCAAACTGCAGGCATTTCTGGGACTGCTTAACTTTTACAATGTGTTCCTGCCCCAAAAGGCGACCGCAGCGGAACCTTTGCATAGGCTTCTGGACAAGGCGGCCACGTGGACGTGGGGGAAATGTGAGGAAGCCGTGTTCAGGAAAACCAAGGACCTGCTCACCTCGGATGCCGTCCTCATCCAATACAACGAGACCCTACCACTCGCCATCACATGTGATGCCTCACCCTTCGGCATCGGCACCATCCTCAGCCACACACTCCCAGACAGAAAAGAAGCACCCATCGCTTTCTTTTCACGAACACTCACCAAACCAGAGAGGAACTGTAACCAGCTGGACAAGGAGGCCATGGCTATCGTCGCAGCAGTGAAGAGGTTCCACGAGTACCTCTATGGCTGCCCGTTCACCATTATCACAGTCCACAAGCCACTGCTGGGAATCCTGGCAGGGAACAGGGCCACCCCGAACATTCTATCCCCTAGAATGACAAGCCGGTCCGAATTCCTTGCCGCCTACAGCTACCGGCTCACACATCGACACGGTAAGACCATCACCCACTCAGACGCCCTGAGCCGCTCGCCATTACCCGACCTAGACACCGACCCAGCACCCACAATGAGCACCCTCAGCATAGAGACTCTGCCCGATCTACCCATAACCACGTCAGACATTGCCCGAGAAACTAATAAAGACAAACATCTGGCGCGGGTGCTTCATTGGGTAGAAAAAGGGTGGCTGGAAAAAGACAATGACGAAGCTTTCAGGACATTCCGGAACAGACAAACGGAACTATCGCTACAAAAAGGTTGTGTACTTTGGGGGGATAGGGTTGTTATTCGGAAAAGCTACAAAGGAAGGTATTGGAGTTGTTACACGAGGGGCACCCGGGCATAGTTAGAACGAAAGCCCTGGCCAGGAGTTACACCTGGTGGCCAGGGATGGATAAACAAATCGAGGCGTGGGTAGCAAAATGTGGACGCTGCCAAGAAACCAGACCGAGCCCTCCCACGACACCGATCCTGGAATGGGAAACCCCCAGGGGACCATGGTCCAGGATCCACATAGATTTTGCCGGGCCCACTAAGGGACATACATTCCTTATAACCGTAGATGCTTACTCCAACTGGTTGGAGGTAAGCAACATGAAAACCACCACCACGGAGGCCGTGACCAAGGAACTTAGCAAGCTATTCGCAATCCACGGCCTCCTGGATGTCATCATGTCAGACAACGGGCCCCAATTCACCTTGCTAGAATTTGAAAAATTCCTAGCGGAACGGGGCATATGACACGCACCGACAGCTCCGGCACATCCGGCGGCAAACAGAAGGGCGGAACGGATGGTTCAATTCACGAAAAAAACCATCCAGAAAATCGAACACGGGGAAATCCAAGAAAAGATAAATAAAATGCTTTTTATACAACATATAACCCCGAACACAACAACGAACAAAAGCCTGGCAGAGCTATTAATGGGAATGAAAATAAGGTCCTCACTCGACAGACTGCACCCCACATACAATCTGGAAAAAACCCCAAACTCCTCCAGCAAGCACCGGTCCTTTGCACCAGGCGACGCCTTCTATGCAAAGAACCTAACCGGAGACCCACTGTGGGTACCAGCAACCATAACCCAACTGACAGGTCCCCGCTCGTACCGGCTGCAAACAACCGACGGACAAGCGTGGAAACGCCACATCGATCAAATAAGATCGAGAACAATCACAAACACAACCGACATGCAACCAGACACAGAAAATCCCCTTAACACAAGCTAAGAGGGGAGGGAATACCCCGGGAACCAAAACTCAAAAGAAAGAAACCAGCCATACTCACCGGCAAGCAGCCAGCTTGAAACCTCACCAGGAAGAAGCAGCCAGGCCAGCTCGACCAGCCCAGAAAGACTAGGCGGGAACGGTGAAAACCGCAGCTCAACCAGCCCGGGTAAACCGGGAAGGAGCTGCAACAAGTGACCCGGCAGGGCCTTCCAGACGGTTCCATCGACGAAGCCAAGAGAAACAGAGAACCCGACCGAACCGGCCTGGAGACAACCAACAACTAACCTGCGCAGGTCCAGTAGGCAAGTACGGAGCCCCGCCTATTTACGGGACTGCGTCATGTAGGACCGAACCAAGAGGGGAGGGGTGTTCTGTACAGTCATTTGCATTCTTGAAATGCCGCGCTTTGATCGGCCTAAGCGTGGGGTGATCCGATTGGTCTAGCGAGCCGCCCTGATTGGCCCGCTGCGGATCTCCCGCGATTGGTGGAAACTAATTGCGGGAGATTCAAAGTGGTGCCATTGGCTGCAGCCGCCACGGCTTGGGAATAAAAAGTCGCTGTTTTTCCCTCGGAGCCAGACCGGTTCCGGGGACCAATAAAAGAGCTGAACCAAGTCACTGACTCCGGGTCTCCCTACCGCGACGGACACAACAATTTCCTCCCCACTCCTGGGCGAAGGTTACTGCAAAATCCCATTCCCTCCCCACCCCACCCCACTAACCTGCTTTCCAGCTCTGTTCTCCTGTGCAGGGCAACAAAAGAAGACCCAGCCGATCAGCTGGGACTCGGCAGGCAGAGAAGAGATGGGGGCGGGCCCAGTCAGAGGTGGTATTTGCCGGTTCTCCAAACTACTCAAATTTTCTGCTACCAGTTCTCCAGAACAGGTCAGAACCCTCTGAATATCACCTCTGCCTTGCATGTCCTAACCAATCATACTTCCTGTCTCATTTTCATAGAAAATTATTCCACAGAAAGGTTTCATTTGAGTATTTACTGCTCTTTGGAATTACATGCAAGGAAATAATCAAAATAAATTAATTCATTGGTACAAAGACATTTTAAATTCTCTTTGCCTTGTGGTCTCCCATGGAAAGAATGAGACACAGAGGCTGGTGCACTCGGGATGGGAGTCTAGAGCAAATTCTAGTGCCCTCTTTTATTGAGAAATTCATACATAGTAAGCATTCACATTGTGGATTACAATAATTAGATATAGCACACAAAACTGTTTACAATTGTCTGAGCTGCTTAATTGTTTCTGGTGTTTGTTTTTAATTTCCTTGCTTATCTCAGTGACCCTTAGGCAGACATGTATGTATAAGGTCTTAGACTAATCATTACCCAATACTGAAGTCAAAGTTTATTCCCACATCTCCCCTGTTTTAGTTTTTTGATGATCGTGGATGCCTTGGTAGCTTTTCGCCATTTGCAACAACAGTTCTCCTTCCGTAGGCTTCATCCGACACATTCCTAAAAGTCCAGGGAGACATTGGATACAACAGCATGCACAAAGAGAAAGTATAAAAAGCAATATCACTCCAACAATTAGGTGACGAATCCATGAACCATCTGGCAACCAGGACCAAAGTGCAGACCACACGTCCAGTCCCTCGTCCTCCGATTGTAATGGATTCTCACTCAGGGTTTGTTCCATATGCTGTATTGTAGCTGTAATGTTTGGAGAATAATCAGAGATATACATGCAACAATGTGTATGAATCACAGCGCAAACTCCCCCTTGCGCAGCCAAAATAGTGTCCACCGCATATCTGGTTTGCAGGACAAAGTCAAGGATTTTTCCTTGCTCTTCTTCAAGCAGCTTTAGCGTTTTAATGGTGTCTTTAAACATAGCAACTGTCCAATTGTTTAAACGATGCAAATCTCTATAGTTCATCATGATTCCTAAAGGAGGAATAACTCCCCTTGATATCTGTGTCCAGTAGTCATGATTCAAAACAGAGTTTACTTCCGTTGCGGAACGCGCATTGCGGATATGAGCAGTCCCCAAAGATTTTAAAATGACATGAGATGGGATTACTTTCCCAAAGGTGCAGACTCCTTTCCATCGTGCTGGCATGCGATCATAGGCCATCTGTCCACACAGCAACCATAGATTTGCTCCCAGGAGATGGCCAACCGTATTTGGTTCAGCATAGATTAATCGTACAAAAGATTCCATTAACATAGCCAAATAAGTGGGCGGTGGTGCGTATTTCCCATTTGCACATTTGGGCAGCTGGTTTTCTATCATGATGAGACAACATGTGGCAGGGATAAATGGACACCCATTTTCATTGATCAAAGATATGATATCAAATTTAGAAATATTATGTACAAAGTAAGTGACATTTTTAGTTTTCATGTCATCCGGATAAACCCGACTTCCATTGCCAATAACAATTGTTTTGTTGCAAAATGGATATGTTCCCAAGTAAGTCATATTCTCTACTGTCTCATTGTGAGTCCAGCAGATTCCCGCCACCTCTTGGATTCGGCTTCCAAGATGCAATGTATTTTTGTTACTTTTAGTCCAACTGTTAGACCACATCCCTGAACAACCATACATTGTCCCTTATACCAGTCACCTTCGGCCAAAGGTACTGCAACCATTGGAAGCCCTGATGTTTTGTGAGTTGGCATGTGCATACATACCCAACAATCAGTTTTATTATGAAGGTTTGCTAGCTTCCCCATGTCGTGGATCAATGTGTTTCTTTTCCATTCCCCCAAATCCATCCCCTTGCCCCTTTGGCTGATGATAAGGACGCACACAGCAAGCAGGAACCCAAACAACTGTCCCCTCATCTTTAACAGCAGCGTATCAGCAGGACAGGTCCTTTCCACGTTGGATCTGGTAGTCTCTTATACCGAACTTTTGGTCTTGGCGTACTTGCAGAAGGGGAGGAAGCAAAATGCCTACTACCCCCCCCCCCAGGGGCACGGCACTGGGCTTTAAAATGGCCAGGCTTTCCACAATTAAAACAATTCCCTGTAGGTTTCATCCCTTTTTGCAATGCCATAGCCAAAGTCTCCATGTTGTAAGCCTGAGAACCCACCACTGCACATGCTTTTAACAGATCAGCCAGAGTAACCTCACCTCTAGCCATCAAGGGCTGCAAGATACGCTTGCAGTCAGCGTTTGCATTTTCAACTGCCAATTTCAGCAAAAGTTCTTTTGCAGCTTCCTCATTAGAGATTTGCCTGGTAATAGCCAATTGTAGCCTTTCCACAAAATCATTATAAGACTCAGATGCTGTTTGCTTAATTTGAGAAAAAGACTGTGCTGGGGTTCCCACATCCTGAATGCGGGACAACGCCCCAAGGACAGCTGCCATAACCACTGGAAATACGTGATCAGGCAAATTAGCAGCTTGATCTGCAGTGGATTCAAACAAGCCTGCCCCATAGATTTGGTCTGGTGTATACAGCCCCCCCGAATTCCTTCCCCTAGTGACAGCCTCCCTTTGGTATTCTGAGTCAAAGACCACATACTGAGTAGAGCTCAATATCATTCTCATTAAATCTTTCCAGTCACTAGGAATCATGCGTGAGGTAGCCAAACTTGTCAGAAGCCCCTTTGTAAAAGGACTTTGAATACCATAATCTTTTACTGCTTTTTTAATTTCCCTAAGAACTGTCAAAGGAATCGGAACCCATTCAGTCTGCAGATTGCCTTGAGCATCCACTTGCCTATTGATTGGAAACAAATTCATCAGGGTAATCTCATCAGACTCTAACTTCCCCTCATTGAAAGCCTGATGCATCATGGCTTGAACTTTTCCCATTTTTGATTGGATTTTATCATCCACTGGAGTAGGCGTTGTTGGAAATGATAAAGCACACTCCAGTTTTGGAGAAGGTGGGTGCAATACAATTCCTTTATAAGGAAGAGGTTCTACTAAAGTTTTTAAAAGAGGTTGTTGCTGGGTCTCTAAAGCAGTCATAACAATCTTCCAAAATATCAAAATTTCAGCTGTTGCCCGTGGCTCTTCATGAAGGATATTTCCAATTCTCCTCCATGTGTCTAACTTTAAAGAGCCTTTCTCTGGATACCAGGGACATTGTCGCCAGATCTCTTGCAGCAGCAATCTCACATTATCTTTTGAAAGAACTATTTGCTCCCCCCCAGAGGGTTTAAAGATAAAGAAGTTTGTCCTTATTAACTTCAGCAGCTCACTAACATGCCGTTCCTGTGGCTGAGAGAGTTTTCCCCCCATGCTCCCTGAATAATCCTATTGTCCAGCAATAGTTAAGTACGTACTTTACCTATTCCAGGCGAGGAAACACGGAGGTCTGGACACGTACCACCTGCAGTGGATCACGTCGGGGTCACCACTTGTGGTGGTCTCCCATGGAAAGAATGAGACACAGAGGCTGGTGTACTCGGGATGGGAGTCTAGAGCAAATTCTAGTGCCCCCTTTTATTGAGAAATTCGTACATAGTAAGCATTCACATTGTGGATTACAATAATTAGATATAGCACACAAAACTGTTTACAATTGTCTGAGCTGCTTAATTGTTTCTGGTGTTTGTTTTTAATTTCCTTGCTTATCTCAGTGACCCTTAGGCAGACATGTATGTATAAGGTCTTAGACTAATCATTACCCAATACTGAAGTCAAAGTTTATTCCCACACTCTTGTTTCAAGTTGAGATAATGAACATGATTTTGTACATTCAGAAATCACAGGGTGTCCTTATAGCCAAAACTAAAACAAATTCAACTCCTTATAAGAAACTCTGCTAGTAATTGAGAATTATTATACTGTTATGATTACTGATTACCATTTATTTAGCACTTATCTATGTACTACAAATTGTACAAAATAAAGAATTATTGTACGGCAACTCAGAGGTTGTATAGAAATAGATTTGTAGTGCCACGAAGTGACACTTTCAACCCTCTATTCATATTATTTAAAGAAAAAACAGGAACCTCTATTATGCTGACATATCTTGTGCTTTGTTGATGTGTGGTTGGACCAGCCCTCTGTTAGGCAGAGTAGGGCAGCTCCCTCTTTTGGATGGGTAAATCAGCAAGATATTGGAAGACAAATAACAGCGCTATCTATGCAAAGCAGCTTGCCTTGACTGCATAAATTAATCTGTATCTCAAGTTATGTGCCGACAAGTTGTTCTTTTTTTTTTGAAACAAATTTTTATTGATTTTAAAGATAAAACAACACATCATTAACTATTAAATACATAAACACATAAAACCTCTTAACATTGTAAATCCTTACAAGTCAAACAAAACATTATTTTTATACAGCATAATTCCAATTTATCCCATCTCCATATGGACACACAAACATCTTTCAGCAAATTTCTCATTTTTTCTCTTTACTCCTATTCAATTTCATTTCTCTTCCATATTTATCCATTTTATAGTCATCATATTCTTTTCTTTCTGGCTTGTATAAATTATTCTCATCTAACATTCCTCCAAGGTTTTATTGATTCTTTCCTTTTTTTTTTTTTTATAAAAAACAAATTTTGTTAGTTTTACCATAAGCACAATACACAAACATACAAACACAAAACATAAACAAAACTAAAAGATCTTTTCTGAAGGTTGTCTGTTCCCGGGTTAAAACTCTTTACACAGACACAAATTCAAACATCATATTCAACCCATATCTCCTTCCAAATCTTATTATCATTTTCTTTTTTATATATATATATAAAAACCATTTTTATCAGTTTTATAAAAACAATGCACAAAGAATCAAGGCATAGCAGCTTATAAATTCTTTTCTAAGAAAAAATAATAATAATAGACCAATAAGGCATAACATTTCCAGATTATAATATCAATATTTCATATAATATTAACTTCATATCTTGTCCCTACTTCTCTTTTCCATCCAAATTATTTATTAATTAAAATTTTATTGCCTTTTATCAATATACAAAATCCAAAAAAAAAAAGCATATATATCCTTCCATATCTTATTACCATTTTCAACAACATTCTTTGTCTGTTCTATTTCCAATTATCCATTCATCTTTTTTTTCTTTTACTATACTTCTCCTGTACACCAATTGGAGTAACATCTATAACTCATTACCCTAACTTAGAAATACTACATATAGCAATCTTTCTTGGGATTCTGTTTAAAAAAAATTCTAAAATTACATAATAAATTTTATATTCTAAATATACATATAAAAACACACTCTTATATACCCTCCAGAATCCCTCTTTTAATCTAAATTAAATTCACCCATTGTCTCTAAATAAACTTTTTTTCCTTAGGTCTTGCTTCCCCCCATTAAGGCTTCTCCTCCCCCCCTTTCTCTCTTGCTTATTCTTCTCCTTGCCCTTTCTACCCCTTTGCTTTTTCTCTTCGCTTTTCTTGCTCCTTTTCCTTTGCTTTCTAACCTTGCCTCCATCTTTTCGCTCATTTTTCTCTCTTTTGGTTGTTTTTATAATTCTTAAAATCCCCTTTTTCTTATCCTTTTTCTCCTCCTCTCCAGAAGGGACCCATTGTTCATCAAAGATGGCTTCTTCTTCCTCTTCTTCCTTGTCCCAGTCCTTCTGCTGAGTAATCAACTTTTCAAAGGAACATAACGCCATTTCTAAAAATTGAAACAAAGCGCCCAAAGTATCTTCTTTTTTATATTTTTGATATTCAATCTCTAGTTCATCCACAGACGATGCCATTATGAAAAGGGAAACTTTTTCCAAAACAACCACAAGAATTTTTAATCAAAGACAATCAAAAGCAATTAAAAAAAAGAAAAAAAAGTTCCAAAAGTTAATACTTTTCTTCCTTCTTCTCTTTGTCTTTCTGAATTAATTTTTAATCAAAGAGGTCCAATTACCATATATCTTCTTTTGGGATCCACAAAGACGTTCTAATCAATCTCCTCCTTTTTCAGCTTCTGCTCCAATTTTTTTTTCTCCCTTCCCACTTGCAATGAGAATTTTAATAATCAAAAATCCATACCTCCAGCAGAGATTTTCCAATTTCTCACATTTTTCAATGTCCAAAAATCCCTTTGTCTCTTATCTTAGCTTTCAAAACAATCCACTTTCAATGTCTAATATATCCAAATATTTCTGCTTTTTCCGTGGGGTGGGAGAGTAAAAAAAAAAAAAAAAAAAAATTCCCTTTAACAGCTTCTCCGCCGCTTTTCGCTCTTCTTAGGGATACAATGTATCCTCCAGCAACAAACAGCTCAATTCCAGGCAATTTAAAAGGTGTTACTTGACCCGGCTCAGACAGAACTTTCACTCTTCACACTTCCTCCAGCACAGTTCTTACCCGGTTGCTGGCTTCTTTGTGGCGGCCATTGCTGACCGCCGCTCCACCGCCTTGGGAAAAAGGGGTTTTCCCGGAGAAAGGGGGGGTCTGCGATGCCCCCACCTCCCTTTCCGACTCCCCTCTGTCTTCAGCTGTCCCTACAGGGCAGCCATATCCCCCTGACCCATCTGGATCGGGGGTACCTCAACGGCTAGCACAGCAGGAATCGCGAGCTGTCGCGAATTCCTGCTGCCCCGAAGCCACGCAAACCGGAAGTTCTCCCGACAAGTTGTTCTTGACTCTTATTCATCATATAGATAGAGCTCCAGATGAGATGTCCCCAACCTGGTGGTTCACATCTTCTAATGATGCACCCATTAGCTCTGTAATCAAGTCTTTGCTCCTGGTTATCCTTAGGACTGATTTGTTCTATGACTTATTTTTATATTTCTTGGCATGGTATTCTCTGCAGTCTTTTCCAACCTCAGTAGTCTTGCTATCCTGGTTCTTCAAAGTCCAGTGTTTGCTTTCATAGAATGTCCTGGGGAATCTCTGCCTGCATGATGCTGTCCTTCGTAGGCATAAGCACATCATAGTATCTGAATATCTTTGAACGTATCCTGGATATTGACATCCCTAGAGATGTGTATAGAATTTCAGTTAATTCCTTCCATGTCAGATCTCTGCAGGAGACATGAGAGAGAAAAGATGGTCTTCTTGAGTTTTACCAGATTGCATTTCCTATAAGTTGGGACCTGGAGCATCTCTCTCCTGATGGACCTAATCAGTTTTGTAGATGTAGTATGGGAGAAGAAATAATTATTTGGGAGACTGCAGCTACACATCTCACTGGATCCATTAACAGAGAGATGCTCTGGGCCCCAACTGGTAGGGAGTGCCAGCTGATAAAGCACAAGAAAACAGTCTTTCCTTTCATGTCTCCTATGCCTTGGGATATCATTCCCCAGAGACAAGATAGGCCCCAATCATACTGGCTTTCTATAAGATCTTAAAGACTTGGTTTTGCCATTGGCATGACATCCCAGGTGTGGTAAAACTAGTATAGTGGATATGTTTATTATTATGATGGGTGTCGGTATACCTTTGCTATGGACTGTGTTATACAATTTGCTATTGCATTTTTATACCTATGTTTGTTATGTATTTTTTATTTTATTTTTATAGTATTTCATTGCTGCAAATTCATATGGTTATTAAGTGAATCCTGCTCCCCTCATTGATTTTGTTTGTTGAAAGCTGACTGGGAAAGTCACGAATGGCAATCATATAACCCCAGGACTCTGCAACTGTTGTAAATATATTCTGTTGGCCAACAGCCCAAGTTTTAATCATTTGACTGTGCGGATGCTGTGATGACCATAACTCTACGGACTGGTCCTACGTGACTTTTTTCAAGGCTGTTCTAACTTTGAACAGTTACTTAATGAATGGTTGTAAGTCACAGATTACATACAAAGTATTTTAATAATTAACAGTATGTTCTTTGTAAGATAAATATGGTAAACAATAAAGAAGATGGTAGAGGATAGAATATTAGTTTTGGACAGAATTGGATAGCCTCCAATCTGCATTTGTTTAGAAGGCATTCTGGAATCAGGAATACCCTTGGGGAGATAAAGAGAGTAGGTGAAGTTATGTGTATCATGATGTCATAATGCATATAATAATTTCTACCTGGTGTCTATTTATGAAGTGAAGCATTTGTTTTAATTGCAGTATCTAGACACCAAGTATTAATATTCCTGGAACAGATTGTTTAGACTATTACATTTCAGTAATGATAGTGCTCAAGCTCCTATCATTGGAAACTGTAATTAAGGTAAAATACAACAAGTTCATGGATAGAGACACTATATACGCAGCAGTGCTGTGAGTTGAAAGAATGTTTCAGACTTTGGAATGCAAGCCGATCGAACTGCACAACTTCAATCTGAAAATGAATGTTCACGTTCTTGTCATGTTGAAGACAATATATAGCATAAATGGATGAGATTCTGCAAGCATGAACATCTGCAGAAGCTTTCTGCTGTCAACAGAAGGATGAAAGCAGTGTCACTGTTTTGTACTGCAAGCTCTACCCCTTTCATATATGTGTGTGTGGCATCACAATGCTGATAGAGAGGGCTTAGAGTTTGTAGCACAATGTTAGAAAACAACTTTTGTCATTCTCCCCTCTTCTCCCCCTGCCCCACTGGGGCTATTATCTATTCAGTATATATAGTCAGAAAATGTCCAGGAAAATAGGTGCAAGAGAAATTGTCCATTGGAATTTGTCAGAGAGATCAGAGGAAAAGAGTTAGTGACTTTATGAACTATTTATATGAAAACAGAATTCATGATAGTAATAGCCTCATAGAAGTTAAAAGCAAACTTCTAAGTAGAGCAGTGTTTTTCCAACTTATCCACTTTAAGATGTATGGACTTCAGCTCCCAGAATTCCCATGTAAAATGAATGGAAATCCATTTGAGGGGCTGTTTATGGTTCCATTGATAGCGAAGGATGTATTTGTTCCTCCCTCTCCAAAACTCTTTGATCAGAAGCTTAAAGGAAAGTCCTGTAGAAAACAAATTCCTCATTGGAAGTTGTCCATCATTTCTGTCTTTACTTCTTGGAATCTCCAAGATGCAAGGGAGATGTGCTCATTGTCATTGAGCCACACAAGTATGCCTACAGAATAAACTGTCATACCATTTGCCTGGCAGGTACATACTGTAGCCCAGGGGTATCCAACCTTGACAATTTTAAAACTTGTGGACTTCAACTCCCAGAATTCCTCAGACAGAACAGCTGGCTGAGGAATTCTGGGAGTTAAAGTCCACAAGTCTTAAAGTTGCCAAGGTTGGACACCCCTGCTGTAGCCTTTCCAGGTGGTTTTTCAATACATATCAGAGAAGGGTGCCCAAAGGATTAATTTGTCCATATAAAAACTGTTGGACCATTGAGCTAGGTGTCTGCAACCCTATTCTAAGCATCGCACTTTTCTGAGATAAAGGTGAAGGCAAGGAATGAGCTTTGGCATTTGACTGGTGTCATCTTTATTTTTCTTTGGTGTTTTCACCCACTGATTTATTTTTTTCAGCTGCTCTTGCTGGAAGATTGAGTAAAGTAGATTGCCTAAAGCCATCTTAGGTGTTCATGGGCAGAAGTGACCATAAGAGAATTTTTGTTTTGCGTATCTGTAGGAAGTAAAAGATGCTCAAAATAAAAGGCAGAAAAATTGATGGGGGGTATGGGGTGGGTTGGGGAGCAGGGTGTGGGTTGTAAAAATACCAGCAAGGAGATGGGAGTGCAGGGTGAATAGGAGAGAATGAGAAAGGGAGTGCAGCCTGGAACCACATTGCTCACTTGAAGAGATGTGTAAAAAATAAAAAAAAAAAAAAAAACTCTTATTAAAAAAAGAGAAAGGGAGTGCAGAGAACTTTCTTTATGGTAGTATAGAAGTAAAAAGAAAAAAGAAAGCAAAGGGGGAAAAAGAACCCCAACAACAACCCAGGAATAATTAGATGGTGTTTTTGTGATATAAAGCAGAGGAAATAAATTACTTAATTAACAAGTTTCAGGTTTCCTGTCTTCATTAAGATTAGTGATATTATAAAGGGATTAAGGAAATAGAGCTGAATAATTAAGTTCACTGTATGCTTAAGATATTACTGGACTAAGATCAGAGAAACATACTGTTGTGAATGAATAAATGTGTTAATAAAGATTATTGAGAGCTTGAACAAAGTGCAGGGTTCTGGCCCTGCACTTCTGATTGGCCGATAATAGCGACATCGGATTGGTCCGTTCAGGAAGATCTGATTGGCTATTAACTAGCTCTCCTATTGGTTAATGGAGCTCCCTGTGTTTTCATTGGTTAAATACTTAAGAGCTTGCCTATATAAAGGGGGCCGTTTCAGCCATTGGGCTGAGCTGTTTTCACTATGATAATAAAGAGTTTGAAGTTCACCGTCACCGGCTCATCTCCATTCTTAGCGCCCATGCTCAGTATATAACACTGGTGACGAGGATGGGATGTGGAGACGTCAAAGCTGACTGAACAATGAAGAACGATAACCGAGCACGTGGCTGAAATGCACAATGGCGGTACCATGTCTGGCGGTGTCATACCACCCACTCCATTCGACCCAGCGCAAGAAGACTGGGACTCCTATATGGATCGCTTCCAGATGTTCCTGGAAACCAACAATTTGAAGGATGCCACTACCAGAAAGTAATGGGCGGTATTCCTAACTCATTGCAGGCCGACTGTATTCAAGATGGCCAAGGCGCCAGCGAAACCGGCAGAAGTAAAGTCTATGGACTGGGACGTCCTCAAACCCCTATTGAGAGCTCACTATGCACCGATCGTGCCAACGCTTGTGAGAAGGCATGAATTTTATCAGAGAAGCCAACAGAAGGGTGAAAGTGTTGCTGATTTCATAGCGGATCTCCGAAATCTGGGAGGCCTATGTGGGTTTGCCGACCTCGAAGAAGCCCTGAGAGACAGAATAGTTCTGGGACTAGATGCACCTCACATCCAAAGCAAGCTGATGGCGAAATGCGACATCAGCCTTGCTGACGCTATTACTGAAGCTACTGCAGCAGAAGCAACCAGGAAGTCGGCTGCCCGAATGCGCTGCACCCACGCACCATCTCACCAACTGGCCTGTGAAATTTCACCTCAGTCAGAAGGTCAACTTTTAACGGCCCACCACGAGGACCTCGATTCGTTGTCAGACAGCGACGAAGAAGAGGTCCACCGACTTCGGTCCAAACGAGACCAACACCAGAGGTCCCAGCACCAATGCGCTGGTTGTGGGGCAAGCCATCCCCAATCAGAATGCAAATTCCTTGATGCACTCTGCCATGTGTGCGGGAAAAGAGGCCATATCGGTCAGGTCTGCAGGAGCGAGCAAGGAACTGGCCAGCCCTCAAGAGGGGCTAACTATCACCAACCGACAGGGAACCGTCCTACAAAGCAAGAACCCATGAACCACCAATGGAACAACCACTCCTACAGAAACAAACCCCTAAACCACTCAGCGAAACAAGGAGAAACTCACCAAACTATCACGATCGGTCATGCCTCATCTCTGGATGCCAAGAAGATCCGAGTGAAAGTGGCCATCGAGAACCAGCCCTGCCTGATGGAAGTTGATTCAGGATTGTCCCTCTCGATGGTTTCCTGGAAGACCCTCAAGCAGCTCATCCCGACGGTCCGGCGGCAAGACTTCCGATTCCAAAGACTCATACTTAAAGACTATCAGGGAAATCAAATTCCAGTCGTTGGATCCAGCCGAGTCTGGGTATCGTTTAAGAACCGTACAGTGTTCCTACCCCTGACTGTAGTCGACAGGGATTGGCCTAGCATGTTAGGCCTCCAATGGTTCACTCCGCTCGGAATAGAAGTGGCAGGCATTCACAAAATCTGCAGCAGCAACTGGGAAGAGGATCTCGTCCATGAGTTCCAGGACGTCTTTGCAGAAAAACTAGGCGAGTACAAGGGGACCCCGATATCTTTTAATCTCAATCCCGACATAGCTCCCATCCGCCTTAAGCCTCGTCGAGTTCCATTTGCCCTTAAATCAAAGATCAACGAGCAGCTAGATAAATTAATAGCCCAGGGTGTGTTAGAACAAACCAATCACTCTCCCTGGGAAACCCCCATTGTGACACCCATCAAGCCGGATGGATCGATAAGAATTTGTGGGGACTACTTGAGGTTTCCAGTTTGCGTGGCTTCGGGGCAGCAGGAATTCACGACAGCTCGCGATTCCTGCTGTGCTAGCCGTCGAGGTACCCCCGATCCAGACGGGTCAGGGGGATATGGCTGCCCTGTAGGGACAGCTGAAGAGAGAGGGGAGTCGGATAGGGAGGTGGGGGTGTCACAGACCCCCCCCTTCTCCGGGAAAACCCCTTTTTCCCAAGGCGGTGGAGCGGCGGTCAGCAATGGCCGCCATGAAGAAGCCAGCAACCGGGTAAGAACTGTGCTGGAGGAAGTGTGAAGAGTGAAAGTTCTGTCTGAGCCGGGTCAACTAACACCTTTTAAACTGCCTGGAATTGAGCTGCTTGAATTGCTGGAGGATACATTGTATCCCTAAGAAGAGCGAAAAGCGGCGGAGAAGCTGTTAAAGGGAACTCTTTTTTTTTTTTACTCTCCCACCCCACGGAAAAAGCAGAAATATTTGGATATATTAGACATTGAAAGTGGATTGCTTTGAAAGCTGAAGCTAAGAGACAAAGGGATTTTTGGACATTGAAAAATTTAAGAAATTGGAAAATCTCTGCTGGAGGTATGGATTTTTGATTATTTAAAATTGTCATTGCAAGTGGGAAGGGAGAAAAAAAATTGGAGCAGAAGCTGAAAAAGGAGGAGATTGTCTAGAACGTCTTTGTGGATCCCAAAAGAAGATATATGGTAATTGGACCTCTTTGATTAAAAATTAATTCAGAAAGAGAAAGAGAAGAAGGAAGAAAAGTATTAACTTCTGGAATTATTATTTTTTTTTTAATTGCTTTTGATTATCTTTGATTAAAAATACTTGTGGTTGTTTTGGAAAAAGTTTCCCTTTTTATAATGGCATTGTTTGTGGATGAACTAGAGATTGAATATCAAAAATATAAAAAAGAAGATACTTTGGGCGCTTTGTTTCAATTCTTAGAAATGGCGTTATGTTCTGTTGAAAAGTTGATTACGCAGCAGAAGGACTGGGACAAGGAAGAAGAGGAAGAAGAAGCCATCTTTGATGAACAATGGGTCCCTTCCGGAGAGGAGGAGAAAAAGGATAAGAAAAAGGGGATTTTAAGAATTATAAAAACAACCAAAAGAGAGAAAAATGAGCGAAAAGGTGGAGGCAAGGTTAGAAAGCAAAGGAAAAGGAGTAAGAAAAGCGATGGGAAAAAGCAAAGGGGTAGAAAGGGCAAGGAGAAGAATAAGCAAGAGAGAAAGGGGGGGAGGAGAAGCCTTAATGGGGGGAAGCAAGACCTAAAGAAAAAAAGTTTATTTAGAGACAATGGATGAATTTAATTTAGATTAAAAGAGGGATTCTGGAGGGTATATAAGATTGTGTTTTTATATGTGTATTTAGAATATAAAATTTATTATGTAATTTTAGAATCTTTTAAACAGAATCCCAAGAAAGATTGTAATATGTAGTATTTCTAAGTTAGGGTAATGAGTTATAGATGTTACTCCAATTGGTGTACAGGAGAAGTATAGTAAAAGAAAAAAAAAGATGAATGGATAATTGGAAATAAAACAGACAAAGAATGTTGTTGAAAATGGTAATAAGATATGGAAGGATATATATGCTTTTTTTTTTTTTTTTGGATTTTGTATATTGATAAAAGGCAATAAAATTTTAATTAATAAATAATTTGGATGGAAAAGAGAAGTAGGGACAAGATATGAAGTTAATATTATATGAAATATTGATATTATAATCTGGAAATGTTATGCCTTATTGGTCTTTTATTATTATTTTTTCTTAGAAAAGAATTTATAAGCTGTTATGCCTTGATTCTTTGTGCATTGTTCTTATAAAACTGATAAAAATGGTTTTTATATATATATATATAAAAGAAAATGATAATAAGATATGGAAGGAGATATGGGTTGAATATGATGTTTGAATTTGTGTCTGTATAAAGAGTTTTAACCCGGGAACAGACAACCTTCAGAAAAGATCTTTTAGTTTTGTTTATGTTTTGTGTTTGTATGTTTGTGTATTGTGTTTATGGTAAAACTAACAAAATTTGTTTTTTATAAAAAAAAAAGGAAAAAAGAATCAATAAAACCTTGGAGGAATGTTAGACGAGAATAATTTAAACAAGCCAGAAAGAAAAGAATATGATGACTATAAAATGGATAAATATGGAAGAGAAATGAAATTGAATAGGAGTAAAGAGAAATAATGAGAAATTTGCTGGAAGATATTTGTGTGTCCATATGGAGATGGGATAAATTGGAATTATGCTGTATAAAAATAATGTTTTGTTTGACTTGTAAGGATTTACAATGTTAAGAGGTTTTATGTGTTTATGTATTTAATGGTTAATGATGTGTTGTTTTATCTTTAAAATTAATAAAAATTTGTTTCAAAAAAAAAAAAAAGAATTTGTGGGGACTACCGAGCCACCCTGAACCACGCCCTTCAACAAAATGCTTAAAAAGTCTTCGCTAAACTAGACTTAGCCTAGGCATACCAACAACTGCCCGTAGACAAAAAAAACAGCAGAGGCCCAGACAATCGTTACGCACCGAGGTGCATTTAGGTGTAACCGGCTCCAATTCGGAGTGAGCATAGCCCCGGGAATCTTTCAGAGTTTGATGGAAAGACTATTACAGGGGATAAAAGGCGTTGTCCCGTACTTTGATGATGTGTTAAATTGCTGCCCCGACTCAGAAAATGCTGAGAGATCGCCTGAGGTTGGTTCTCCAGAGGTTTAAAGACTCAGGTCTCAAGGTTAAGAAAAACAAGTGTCAACTATGTACGGATCGTGTAGAATTTTTAGGATATTTAATTGATAGTCAGGGCATTCACCCCACCGATAGCAAACTTAGGGCAATCAAGAACGTCCTAAAACCCAGAAACAAGGCCGACCTCCAGGCTTTTCTAGGCCTTATCAATTTTTATAACGTTTTCCTGCCTCATAAAGCAACCGTAGCCGAGCCCCTACATCGTTTGTTGGACAAAAAAGCAATCTGGGTATGGGGACACAGAGAGGAGCAGGCATTTCGAAATGTAAAAAAATTATTGACTTCAGATGCTGTATTGATGCAGTATAATGAGACTTTGCTTCCAATGATCACGTGTGATGCATCACCATTCGGAGTGGGCGCCATTTTGAGCCACGTTTTGCCAAACGGTAGTGAAGCCCCTGTTGCCTATTTCTCAAAGATGCTATCAAAAGCAGAATGCAATTACAGTCAAATTGATAAGGAGGCCCTTGCTATTGTGTCTGCTGTTAAGAGATTTCATGAATATATATATGACCGAGCCTTTACTATAGTGACTAACCACAAACCTTTGCTGGGAATAATAGCGGGAGACAGGCCAACTCCTTACATGTTATCTCCCAGAATGACTCGCTGGTCAGAATTCTTGGCTGCATATAATTACAAGTTGCAACACCACCCAGGGAAGGCCATTCCCCACACCGACGCCCTAAGCCGTGCACCGCTTCCAGAGACCATTGACAACCCTGCTCCGACAATTACAACACTGCAGATTGAGACACTTTGGACACTGCCGCTAACAGCCCGAGATATCATGATGGAAATGAAACGCGACCCCATTTTAGCATGGGTCCTCAGTTGGGTCGAGCGCGGATGGCCATTGGACCAGATACCTGACGACTACGCCCCGTTCAAAAATCGACAAACGGAACTGTTTTCCCAGAAGGGCTGCATTATCTGGGGTGATAGAGTCGTTGTCCCAGAGCGGTTATGACAAGCGATACTAAAAACCTTGCACGATGGCCACCCCGGCATCGTGCGCATGAAAGCCCTCGCACGAAGCTACGCGTGGTGGCCGGGCATTGACAAGCAAATCGAGACATGGGTAAAAGCTTGTCACAAATACCAGGAAGTAAGCAACGCTCCACCGAAAGCAAACCCAACTGAATGGGAAACGCCGAGGGGACCGTATACATCTGGACTTTGCAGGACCTACCAAAGGCCACACATTCTTGTTAACAGTGGATGCCTACTCGAACTGGCTTGAAATCCATGAGATGAGAAATACAACAACTGAGGAGGTCATCAGAAAACTGGACAGACTGTTTGCAACACACGGATTACCAGACGTCCTGGTATCCGACAATGGGCCCCAATTTACCGCATTGTCTTTTGAACAGTACCTAGCGGACCGCGATATTCGCCATGCGCTGACTTCGCCGGCGCATCTTGCGGCCAACGGAAGGGCCGAGCGCATGTTACAATTCGTCAAGAAAACCTTACATAAAATGGACTATGGCGATATCGAAGACAAGATCAACCGGATCCTCCTTTTACAGCATATCACGCCACACAGCGTCACCAACAAAACTCCTGCCGCGTTGTTGATGGGGCGGAAGCTCCGTTCCCACCTCGACCGCCTGCACCCATTGTATGAACTTGAGAAACCACACGGATTCAGCGGAAGATGCCGTACCTTCCAGGTAGGCGACCTGGTTTTCGCTAGGAACTTTTCGGGCGATCCGTTGTGGGTCGAGGCAACTGTGATCCAAGTAACTGGCCCCAGATCGTATCGCGTGAAATGTCACGACGATAGAATATGGAAGCGCCATATTGATCAGCTGCGTTCAAGGCTACAGTCGGGAAGCTCTGAGTCCCCTGATTTCCAAACTGAGGGTGGAGGAGATACTGAAGTAGATGAAACAGCAGAAAGCTTAAACGGAAGTGATGACCGCACAGAGGCAACACGTGTTGAAGGATCGGGAATGGGGGTGAGCTCGCCTCAAGGAAATGCCGAGAACATTAGCGAAAACAAAAGTTTAAATGCAGAACTAGAGGCACCCTTTTCACCAGAGAACGTCCTAACCCAACAAGACGGTAGCCAAATACCAAAAGTACAATGTAAATCTAATAGACAAACAAAACAACCTGCCTACCTCAAGGACTACGTAACCGCACCCCTTAAACGGAACCCGGGGGGAAGGGGTGTTGTGAATGAATAAATGTGTTAATAAAGATTATTGAGAGCTTGAAGAAAGTGCAGGGTTCTGGCCCTGCACTTCTGATTGGCCGATAATAGTGACATCGGATTGGTCCATTCAGGAATATCTGATTGGCTATTAACGAGCCTCTCCTATTGGTTAATGGAGCTAGCGCTCCCTGTGTTTTCATTGGTTAAATACTTAAGAGCTTGCCTATATAAAGGATATTTCAGCCATTGGGCTGAGCTGTTTTCACTATGATAATAAAGAGTTTGAAGTTCACTGTCACCGGCTCGTCTCCATTCTTAGCGCCCATGCTCAGTACTTAACACATACAATGTGCTTTTCCAGACTATGGCCTTGATCTGCAATGTCTCCTGTACATAAAATGGTTGGAAAAGAAGCTTTTAAAAAGGTGGTTTTCTGGGTTTCAGGCTCTTCCTCCACTTTGGCCACAGTGACGCCAGGTGTTCTGACCCTACCATAGTCAACAAAGTCCCTGATTTGTGGATTCTCCTCCTATTTTCATGGCCCAAAAGCAAGCATCAGTTGCTTTCCCTTCTGTGGGCACGTCTTTTGAGGACTAGTGGGGAAAAATACAACTGTTTTATAACTGTCACTTGGGTTAGGAGGGTAAGCTTGGCAAAATTGAAAGGAGGCAAGGAGGGAGGGAGGGAGGGAGGGAGGGAGGAAGAAAGGAAGGAAGGAAGGAAGGAAGGAAGGAAGGAAGGAAGGAAGGAAGGAAGGAAGGAAGGAAGGAAGGAAGGAAGGAAGGAAGGAAGGAAAGAAGGAAGGAAGGAGCCATGGTTGCCTTGCTTGTACCACCTAAGAAGAAGAAATACAACTTTTGATGCAGAACCAAAAGATACTCAGATTGAGAGTGCCATTCCAACAGACTCAGAGCAGGCTGAGGAAACCTTCATCCAATTTTAGCTCTCCCAAAATATAAGTAGCCTATCCTCAGATTGGAGTAAGCAGAACTGTGGATCAGCTCAATGCCTACCTCCACAGACTGAACCTGGAAAAATATACATACATACATACATACATACATACATACATACATACATACATACATACGTTTTGAAACCACATAGCTCACCGCTATGAAGCCATGTGAACCCATAATGCAGACATTTGAGCTTATTTCAGATATATTATATGAAGACCCAGCTCCTTTGAAAACCCATAATGCGGAGAAAAGTGGAAGGAAAGAAAACTAGTAGCAAGTTGGATGGACTTTGCAGTGATGGTGGATATATTGCTGAAATATAAGTAGGGACAGGCTGGAGGTAGGTCATCTTGGAAAAGATCTTCGTGGTTGCTAAAAATTAATCCTAACTTGATAGTGCATGATTAATCAATTAATCAAAATATTGTATTATTTTGTATACATATATATAATGAATAAATAATGGTTCTAAATTTTGCCTCTATGCTGTCTTATCAAACTTCTTGGTTTCCACCATGAATGGAATAAGAAGTCCACTTCTTCCTCAAGAAAGTTGTTATAAATTGATAGGTATTGAATTTTAATGTAATTTATGGTAAGCTTCAGATTTAAAGTTTAACATTGCATACCGTGTTTCCCACCTAAACTACCTGTGAGATCTGTGGAATATACAACATCTGTTGAGAACTACTGTGCTAGACCACATGTATCTAAATATTTGCTTTTGTCTTACATAATATTTTTGACAGGTTTTTGATCTATTAACTATTAAAAGGAAAAGGAAACAGTCATTTTCTTACAAATTGGCAGATTCAAATACAGATACAAATGCCATATTGTTTAGATTTATATTAAGAAAACATATTGGTTTATGCATGTAGCATAACCCTATATCAGTCAATCCAGAAGCAACATTGTGATCATATGGGATTTTGTACAGGCACCAGTCAGCAAATTTAAAAACTATCTTACATGTATTT
Source organism: Hydrophis major (assembly GCA_033807585.1). NCBI lineage: Eukaryota > Metazoa > Chordata > Lepidosauria > Squamata > Elapidae > Hydrophis > Hydrophis major. The sequence continues at coordinate 290,862,989 of CM066328.1, read as the reverse complement.
ATTCTGTAGTCAGGCCCACTGAACTTCATGATCCTTGCTTCTAAATAAACATGGGTAAAATCTGAAATCTTCCAGGTGCTTTTTTACTGTCTGGAAATACTAGGCTGATGTGTGTGGTAAAGAAAGTGAATTCCACTCTGAACTTACATTATTCACAAATGTAATTACAGCAAATGCTCGGCTTATGACCAAACTTGAAGCCAAAATTTCCATTGCTAAGCAAGACAATTGAATTTTGTCTCCTTTTAAGACCTTTCTTGCCACAATTGTTAAGTGAATCATTTTGTTGTTTAAATAGTGACATGGTTCTTAAATGAATCTGACTTCCCCATTGAGTTTCCTTCTCAGAAGGTTTGCAAAAGTTGATCACATGACCAGTGGTGGTATTCTACCGGTTTGGCTTGGTTCTGCTGAGACAGTAGCGCCGATGAGCAGCGGAGACTGGACCGGTTCTCTCTACCGCTCTGCTGTTGGGCTCACCTGCCTGCCCGGGCTCCCATACTCACCTTTATCCTCTGCTTTTGAGGTGCAGCTGTTTTGCACGGCACAGCAGATTGGTGTGCAGCAGCTGCTGAAGCGACAGGGAGAGTGCAGGATTGAAGGAGGTGAGTCAAAAAGCCTCTGTGCAAAGTGTGCATTTGGCACATGCGTGTGCAAAGCGTGGACACCAAGCCATGCCCACCGAACTGGTGGTAAAAAGCTTTGAAACGTAACACTGAACATGACAGTGCAACCCTCATAAATACATGCCAATTGCCAAGTGTCTGAATTTTGATCATGTGGCTTTGGGGATTGTTAGGGATAACATTGTTTACCCTAACTGGTTTAGGTAAAATAATAACTAAGTAATCATAGTTTGTATGTTAAAGTGTCTGCAACTTTAACTGTGGGATAGTAATTAAGGGAGTGGTTGTGAAAGCACTTTAAAAGAAGCAAGGCTGCAGCTTGCTCTCTCTCTGGCTTTGATGATCCCTGATTACTGCAAGGACTCAAGACTGCATTGCTCGAATGGGAGAGAAAACAAAGGACTGACTTGTAAGTGAATTGACATAGGATATTCTACACGGACTTTGCTAACTGAATATCCCTGAATGGACTGACTAAATGATACATGACTGTTGGACTGTTATTTTGACTATGCTATGAACTCATAATGGAATAAACTATATTTTTGATAGCACATGCGTATCTGTTATTTTTACTGTATGTTAATGAACATACAAGCTTAGCTCACTCATTTATCTGTGTGCCTATCTGACTAACGCTACACATTCTGTTTAGCTTGTCTCCCTAACCCTGGTTGGGGAAACCAGGCTTAACACTGGTTATGGGCCCAGAGGCTGCAAAGTCAGTTTAACTAGGATAAAACAGATTTATGTTAAAAGTGGGAGTTTGTGTTGTTATACATTACAGTAAACAGACAGCTGTGTTTTATTAATTATAGTTTTATATCCATATAAGAAAACATGGCACAAGTCAATTTACAAAGTTTGTCCCTTATATCCAAGTTGGATGGAACAAACTATGTATCATGGTCTATGAAATGTAGTCTGCTTCTACGAAGAGAAGGTTTGTGGAACATAATTGAAAATCCACCAAACCTAGAAGAATGGGATCCAGAGGATGAGGAAGATAAATTAAAGATAGAAGAATTTATGCATAAAAATGAACACGCTATTTGCATTATTGCTTTAACCTTAACTGATCAACAGCTTGTTTATATCCACGGAGAGAAAATGGCTGTTGAGTGTTGGCAAAAGCTGAAGAGGATTTATGTTCGAGATAATGTTGGTGCTCACATAAATCTAACACGGAAACTTTTCAGTACACATCTCCAAACAAATGGTGATATGCTGAATCATTTGAAAACTATGCAAAGCATTTTTCAAGAACTGCACGAGAAAGAGCTTATTTTCTCTGAACTACACCAAGTCTACATAATTCTATCTTCCCTTGATGAAAGTTATGATAACTACGTAACTTCCCTTGAAATATTGCCAAAGGAAAGCCTAACTTTAACTGATATAACTGGCAGATTGATTGAAGAGGCCAGAAGAAGGCTTGAAAGAGACGAGTTAAGGAGGCAGCAACCTCAAAAAGAAGATAATGAAACTCCTACTGCATACGCAATTAAAAAGTGTTTTAATTGTGGAGGAAGAGGACATTTGGCAAGATTTTGTAAAAAAGCAAAATGCCAGAACGCTGGCCAGAATACTAATAGTCATCAAAAGATAAATAAAAATTTAGAGTTAGCCATGTATACTAACGGAGCTGTAAAAAATAATTTATGGGTGGTTGACAGTGGAGCATCTCATTGTATAACAAATGATAACAAACATTTTATTAAAATGTCCAAGAGTACACAGCAGATATCGTTAGCCAATGGCTGGAAACTGAAAGCTAAAGGTCAAGGTACAGCACATTGTTCTTTTATAAAAGAGAATGTAAAAATGTTATATGTACTACAACTTAAGTTTAATTTAATTTCAGTTAGAATTTTGGTTAAACTAGGATATGTAGTTACTTTTAAAGGAGATAACTGTATAATTGAGAAAGAAAATAAGAAAATTACTGCATCTTTAAGAGGTGAATTATATGTGTTAAATGATAATGGTTTAAAAGTGGCTAACACAGTTTATGAAAATAAGAAACCTCATGATGAATGTATTCACTTGTTACATCGAAGGTTAGGGCATTTAAATTTTAAAATGCTTAAGAAAACTGTTGAATTATCTAAGGGAATAAGTTTGAAACCTTGTAATAAGTATTTGCAATGTAATGCCTGTAATCAAAGCAAAGCAAGGGTCATACCGGCTAATAGAGTTGATGGATTTACTACTAAAGAACCTTTAGAGGTAGTATTTGCAGATTTAATAGGTCCGAAAAAACCAAGTGTAGGAGGAGCTCGTTACATATTAAGTATAATGGACCATTATTCTAGATATGGGTTTTGCTATTTAATGAAAAGCAAAACTGAAACGTATCAAAATCTATTTAATTGGATAAAATTTGCTGAAAGGAAAACTAAAAAGAAATTAGTAACTCTTATAACAGATAATGGTACAGAATTTACAAATAATAAATTCCAGAACAGACTAAGAATGTTAGGTATTCAACATAAAATGTCTGCACCATATAGGCCACAACATAATGCCTTTATAGAGAGAACAGGCCAAACATTACAATCAATGGCACGAACTATGATGTCTGATTCAGGATTACCTGACAATTTGTGGGGAGAAGCAATAATGTGTGGTAATCATATATTAAATAATGTTGTTAATTCAACAACAGGTGAATTACCATTCACATTGTGGCATGGTACAAAACCTGATTTAAGTTACATGCACACATTTGGAGCACCAGCATGGGTGCATATCCCTTCACAACTTAGACACAAAGGACAGCATAGAGCTAAAAGATTATATTTTGTAGGATATACATCTAATCATAGATCTTATAGATTCTGGGAACCAGGTACATCTAGAGTTTACACCAGTGCTAGTGCAAAATTCCTAGAACATGTAGGATGCAATAGATTAGAGCAAGATTTAAATCATGAAGTAATTATTGAACCCTACAAAAGGCAGAAAGATCAGACTAGTTATAAGAAGAGTCAAATTAAAGAAGAAGTCCATGAAGAGCAAATAGGACCAGAACAAGAGGAAACAGTTGATCAGGAAGAGTTAGATAATCAAGAAGAGTTAATAAATGAAAGTCCACCTGTAAGTCCTGTAATACCTAGACGTACTACACGTATAACTAGACCACCTGATAGGTATCAAGCAAGTATAGTTTGCCAAGTAACTAAAGTTCCAACTAGTGTAGATGAACTTAAGATGTATCCTGCTAAGGATCAGGAGAATTGGCAAAAGGCAATGGAAAAAGAACTAAATTCATTAAAGGTAATGAAAGTTTATGAAGATGCTAAATTACCTCCAGGAGAAAAATCCATTGGGTGCAAATGGATATTTAAAGTAAAAACTGGAAATGATGGGACTGTTACCCATAAGGCTAGGTTGGTAGCTCAAGGATTTAATCAAACTGCATCTGATTACGATGAAGTTTTTGCACCAAGTCTTAAAGCAACATCTTTAAGAGCAGCATTAGTGTGGGCAGCTAAGAAAAACTATGTCATTAACCATTTAGATGTAGAAACTGCTTATCTGCATGCACCATTGCAGCACACTATATATTTAAGAAAACCAGTAGGTATAAAAGACAATAAAGTAAATAGTAATGATTGTTGGAAACTCAAAAAGAGTCTTTACGGGTTGAAACAATCTGGGTTTGAGTGGAACCAATATATTGTGAAAGAGTTAAACAATATAGGTTTTAAATCTGGTTTAGCAGATCCATGTGTGTTTAAAAGAGAAAATAATGGAACGGTGTCATTATTGTTATTATTTACAGATGATATTGCTTTGATAACTAAGACTAATAATGAAGCTAATGAGATTATATCATTATTAGCCAAAAAGATAAAATTAAAGCATTTAGGTGAAATTAAAAAGTATCTAGGATTTACAATTAACAAAACAAAAAATGGTTTTAAGATATCTCAAGAAGATAAAATTTGCCAATTAATTAAAACGTTTAAAATGGAACTTTGTAAACCGGCAAAGACTCCAATGAGTCAGGAAGTTTGCCAAACTGATGATCAAAGTCCCAAATTTGATAAGTCCATATATCAATCTTTGATTGGCAGCTTATCATATATAAGCAATTGGTCTAGGCCAGATATAGCTTATAGTGTAAATCAGCTGGCACGTTTTAATTCAGATCCACATCAATGTCATTGGCAATCATTCAAGAGAATTTTAAGATATCTTAAAGGAACAATGAACCATGCATTGTATATAGAACCAAAGGGTGATTTGATTCTTAGTGCCTATGCAGATGCAAGTTTTGCAACTGATATAAACACTAGAAAATCAACATCTGGGATGGCTATATTATTTGGTAAGACACTAATAGGGTGGAGGTCAATCAGACAACAGCATATTAGCTTGTCCACGATGGAAGCGGAATTTTCATGTCTGTCATTATTATGCACTGACTTGATTTTGTACAAACAGTTATTATTAGACATGGGTATAACTGTAAAAGATTCCATTATTGTGTACGAGGACAATCAAGCAGCTATAAAATTAGCTACTAGTATTGCTGTTAAAACTAGATCAAAACATACTGATTTAAGATACTTAAATGTTAGAGAATCTGTAAAGAATGGGCTAATTAAATTGGAATACTGCATGACAGAAGAAAACATTGCAGACCAATTTACAAAAGCTCAAGGAGTAAGCAAGTTTAAAGAGAATTGTAACAAATATGATTTAAAGATGTAAATAGTTATATTATTATTTAACCTAAAAGGGGAGAATGTTAGGGATAACATTGTTTACCCTAACTGGTTTAGGTAAAATAATAACTAAGTAATCATAGTTTGTATGTTAAAGTGTCTGCAACTTTAACTGTGGGATAGTAATTAAGGGAGTGGTTGTGAAAGCACTTTAAAAGAAGCAAGGCTGCAACTTGCTCTCTCTCTGGCTTTGATGATCCCTGATTACTGCAAGGACTCAAGATTGCATTGCTCGAACGGGAGAGAAAACAAAGGACTGACTTGTAAGTGAATTGACATAGGATATTCTACACGGACTTTGCTAACTGAATATCCCTGAATGGACTGACTAAATGATACATGACTATTGGACTGTTATTTTGACTATGCTATGAATTCATAATGGAATAAACTATATTTTTGATAGCACAAGCGTATCTGTTATTTTTACTGTATGTTAATAAACATACAAGCTTAGCTCATTCATTTATCTGTGTGCCTATCTGACTAACGCTGCACATTCTGTTTAGCTTGTCTCCCTAACCCTGGTTGGGGAAACCAGGCTTAACAGGGATGGCACAATGGTCATAAGTGTGAAATATGATCAGTCACTTTTTTCAGTGTCATTGTAACTTCAGTCAGTCACTAAACAAATGGTTGTAAGTCAGGAACTACCGGTAATGCAAACTTCTAGAAATTTTATTGATTGGCTGAAAATAGTGTTTGATGCACAATTCAAATTATAGTTTCCTGAATCTTAAGCACCCTGGAGAAAATATCTTCACTGATCATACAAGTATTAAATAATTTATTTCCATAATTATTTTTTATTTGTTCGATGAAGCATGAAAATTTTAAGACATTGGTAAGATATCAGTGTTACAAAGTACCATGGGAGGAAAAAAAAAATCCCTGCTGCTTTCTTGTTTTTTTTTTTTTTATTAAATGTCTGTGACTAAATTAAGTAATAAAATATAATGAAAATCTTTCAGATTCATTACCTTCGTGTTGAGTTAGGCATTCATAAAACTGTAAAAAAGAGAATATCCATTAAACGTGATTAGATCCCACATCAAGTGAAATTAGTTCATATATTATGATCTTTTAAACATTGACATTACCTTCAATTTCTTGAGAAATACACAGTAGATATACAGATATTATTTTCTTTCATTTCATTGTGTCCAGTTTTCAGAGACTGCCTGGACAAGTCCTTGTAATATATTTGGCAACAGCCTCCTTCCTAAGGCTGAGAGAGAGGGACTAGCCCGAGGTCCGTCAATTGGCTTTGTGCCTGTTGTGTCCGCTTGGAAGGAGGCCAGGAGTCGGTGACTTTGTATCAAGCTCTTTATTGAAGTTAGGAACCGAACTGGCTCTTAGGAAAACTTTGCGGCTTTTTATTTCCAAGCCGTGGCGGCCGCAGCCAATGGCTCCACTTTGAATCTCTCGCGATTCGAATCTACCAATCGCAGGAGATTCTCAGCGAGCCAATCAGCGCGGCTCGCCTAACCAATCCGATCGCCCTACGCTTTGGCCAATCAAAGCGCGGGCATTTCAAGAATGCAAATTAAGGTACAGAACACCCCTCCCCTCTTGGTTTGGTCCTACGTAGCGTAGTCCCGTAGGTAGGCGGGGCTCCGTCTTTGCCTACTGGACCTGCGCAGGTCAGTTGTAGGTTGGATCCCGGCCGGTTCGGTCGGGGTCTCTGTTTCTCCGGACTCCGTTGTGGGAATCGCCTGGTATGTCTGGTCGGGCTGCTCTTCGCAGCTCCCTCTTGGGCTACCCGGGTTGGTTGAGCTGCGGGTTTCACCGCTCCCGCTCGGTCTTCCCGGGTTGGTTGAGCTGGCCTGGCTGTCTCTTCCTGGCGAGGTTTCGTGCTGGCTGCTTGCAGGTGAGTATGGCTGGTTTCTTTCTTCTGGGTTTTGGTTCCCGGGGTATCCCCTCCCCTCTTGGTTTGTGTTGAGGGGGTTGGTTTTGTTTGGTTGCATGTCGGTGGTGTCTTATGTGGCAGTCCTCGATCTTAACTGATCGATGTGGCGTTTCCACGCTCGTCCGTCGGTTGTTTGTAGCCGGTATGAGCGTGGGCCTGTTAGCTGTGTTATGATTGCTGGTACCCATAATGGGTCTCTGGTTAGGTTCTTTGCGTAGACGGCGTCACCTGGTGCGAAGGTTCGGTGTTTGCTGGTGGAGTCTGGGGGTTTCTCTGGGTTGTAAGTGGGGTGTAGTCTGTCGAGTGGGGACCTTATTTTCCTCCCCATTAGCAGTTCTGCCGGGCTTTTATTTGTTGTGGTGTTCGGGGTTATGTGCTGTATGAAGAGTAATTTATTTATTTTGTCCTGGATCTCCCCATGGTCTATTTTCTGGATAGTTTTTTTGTGAATTGAACCATCCGTTCCACCCTTCCGTTCGCCGCCGGATGCGCTGGAGCTGTCAGTGCATGTCGTATGCCCCTTTCCACTTGGAATTTTTTGAATTCCAGCGAGATGAATTGGGGCCCGTTGTCGGACACGAGGACATGTGTTGCAAAGAGTTTGCAGAGTTCTTTGGTCATGGCTTCCGTGGTGGTTGTTCTCATGTTGCTTACCTCCAGCCAGTTGGAGTAAGCATCTACGGTTATTAAGAAAGTGTGTCCTTTTGTGGGCCCGGCGAAATCTATGTGGATTCCAGACCAAGGTCCCCTGGGGGTTTCCCACTCTAGGATGGGTGCTGTGGGTGGGCTTGGTCTAGTTTCCTGGCATCATTGACACCTTGCTACCCAGGCCTCGATCTGTTTGTCCATCCCTGGCCACCAAGCGTAACTTCTGGCCAGGGCTTTCGTTCTAACGATGCCCGGGTGCCCCTCATGTAACAGTTCCAGTACCTTCCCTTGTAGTTTTTCCAGAATGACCACCCTATCCCACCATAGTATACACCCTTTTAGTAACGAGAGTTCCATTTGCCAGTTCCGGAATGTCCCGAAAGTCTCATCGTTGTCCTTTTCCGGCCACCCTTTCTCTACCCAATGCAAAACCCGTGCCAGACGTTTGTCTTTATTAGTTTCTCGGGCAATGTCTGACGCGGTTATGGGTAGGTCGGGTAGAGTCTCTTTGCTGAGGGTGGTTGTTGTGGGTGCTGGGTCAGTGTCTGGTTCGGGTAACGGTGAGTGGCTTAAGGAATCCACATGGGAGATTGTCTTACCGGGTCGGTGTGTGAGCCCGTAGTTGTAGGTGGCCAGGAATTCGGACCACCTTGTCATTTGGGGAGACAGAATGTTCGGGGTGGCCCTGTTCCCTGCGAGTATTCCCAGCAGTGGTTTGTGGTCGGCGATGATGGTAAATGTCCGGCCGTAGAGGTACTCGTGAAACCTTTTCACTGTGGCGACAATAGCCAAAGCCTCTTTGTCCAGCTGGCTGTAGTTCCACTCCGGTTTGGTGAGGGTCCTTGAAAAGAACGCGATGGGTGCTTCCTTTCCGTCGGGGAGAGTGTGGCTGAGGACAGCGCTGACGCCAAAGGGTGATGTGTTGCATGTGATGGCTAGTGGTAGGGTCTCGTTGAACTGGATGAGGACGGCATCCAAAGTGAGCAGGTCCTTGGTTTTCCTGAAGGCAGCTTCCTCGCGTTTCCCCCAAGTCCAGGTAGCCGCCTTGTCCAAAAGCCTATGCAAAGGCTCCGTCACGGTTGCCTTTTGGGGCAGGAAGACATTATAAAAGTTAAGTAGCCCCAGAAACACCTGCAGATCTGTTTTTGACCTGGGTATGGGGGCTTCTTTGATGGCTTTAATTTTGTTGTTGGTGGGGTGAATGCCGTGTCGGTCTGGGAGGTATCCTAGGAATTCGACCCGCTCTGTGTACAGCTGGCATTTTTCCCTCTTCACTTTAAGCCCAGTTTCTTTGAATTTCATTAGCACCTCCCTTAGGCGACTCTCTAGTTCGGCCTGATTGGTTGCCGATACTAGTACATCGTCGAAGTAGGGTACCACCCCCTTGATGCCTTGTAAGAGTCTTTCCATGAGGCTCTGGAAAATTCCAGGCGCCACGCTGACTCCGAATTGGAGTCGGTTACATCTAAAGGCTCCCCGGTGGGTGACTATGGTTTGTGCCTCTGCAGTTTCCTCGTCGACCGGCAGTTGCTGGTATGCTTGGGCCAGGTCGAGTTTCGCGAAAACTTTGTCCCCTCCCAGTGAGTGTAGGAGATGTTGCACTACTGGGATGGGGTAAGCGCTTTGCTGCAAGGCGCCATTTAGGGTGGCCTTATAGTCCCCGCAGATTCTCACTGACCCATCAGGCTTGATTGGGGTGACTATTGGGGTCTACCACCGGGCGTGGTCTATGGGTTGTAGGACTCCTTGCTTGACGAGCTTGTCAATTTGCTCGTCGATTTTCAGTTTGAGTGTGAAAGGTACCCGCCTTGGTTTTAGGCGTTTCAGGGGAACATTTGGGTCTAGGCTGAAGGATATAGGGGGCCCTCGGTACTTGCCTAGGGTGCCGTCGAACACTTCTTGGAAGTCCCGGGCCAGTTGCTGCTCCCAGTCGGCTTCGGCGATGTGGTTGATGCCCGTGACTGTGATGCCGAGCGGTGCGAACCATTGAAGTCCCAGCAGGCTAGGTCGGTCTCGATCATCGATGGTCAAGGGAAGTCTTTCGGTGTGCCCCTTGTAGGTCACTGTGAACTGTCCTGTTCCGACTACAGGGATGCGGTTTCCCTGGTAGTCTTTGAGGATTAGTCTCTGGTTTTCTAGTCCCCTTCTCTGGATGGTAGGCACCAAGCATTTAATTTCTTGCCAGACTACCATTGAGAGGTAGGACCCAGAGTCCACCTCCATTTTACAGGATTCGCCTTCGATGCCTACCTCCACGTAGACTTTTCTGGTGTCGGTGGTTGTTGCGTGGCCGATGGTGACCATCTGATGTGTCTCTTCTCTCCGCCAGGTCTCGCCACCTCGTTGGGCTCATCTGTTCCGGTCCCAACGGTTGTCTGCTGGGCAGTCTCTGGTCCTGGGGGGTGTGCTCTCTCGTCTCCGCTCGCTCGGGTCCCATCATCTGGGGCTGTGGGTTTTCTTGAGGCGGCAGATGCGGGCAATATGCCCCTTTTTATCGCAGTGTTGGCAAACTGAGTCGAAGAACCAGCATTCGGATCTGGGGTGGTCGCCTCCGCAACCGGCACACGCGGTCCTCAACTTACGACTCCGCCGGCTGCGCTGGTCGTGGCCTGCCTGGAGACGGTGGATTTCTTCCTCCTCGTCTGAAGTACCCGAGGTGGAGTGGAGTTCTCCCTGGTGGGTGGTAGTTTCAGGTTGGGCCTTGTTCGACCTTGCAGGGTGGTTGTTTGCGGTGCGGTCCCCGGTGTTCGGTCTCCGCATGCGGTCTGCTGATTGTCAGGCGGCTTCAGCTGCCATGGCTTCGGTGATGGCATCGGCGAGGGCGATGTTGCCCTTGGCCATCAACCAACTTTGGAGAACGGGGTCCCAAAGGCCGAGCATGATTTGGTCCCGCAAGGCCTCGTTCATATTGGAGAACTCGCATAGTCCTCCAAGGCGCCGCAGCTCTGCGACGAAATCACTGAAACTCTTGCCCGACCGCTGGTCCCGCCGATAAAATTCATGTCGTCGGATGAGGATACGGCTGGAGCGTAGTGTCTCCGGAGTAATGGCTCGAGGTCCTCCCAATCCATCATGGTAACATCGGCGGGCTTGGCTAGCACTTTTGCCATCTTAAACACTGCGGGCCTGCAGTGCGTTAGGAAGACGGCTCGTTTCTTTGGTCCGGTGGCATCCTTCAGGTCGTTGCATTCAAGGAACATGCAGAATCTGTCCGTGTAAGATTCCCAGTCCTCGCTAGCGGGGTTGAAGGGGGTTGGTGGCGCGATGCTGGCCATCTCGTCAGTTGGCTGGCTTCCGTCGGACACGTGCTTCGGTTCAGGATAAGGATCCCACCTTCATCGCCAGTGTTAAGTCCGCATGGAAGGAAGCCAGGAGTCGGTGACTTTGTATCAAGCTCTTTATTGAAGTTAGGAACCGAACTGGCTCTTAGGAAAACTTTGCGGCTTTTTATTTCCAAGCTGCGGCGGCCGCAGCCAATGGCTCCGCTTTGAATCTCCCGTGATTTGAATCTACCAATCGCGGGAGATTCTCAGCGAGCCAATCGGCACGGCTCGCCTAGCCAATCTGATCACCCCACGCTTTGGCCAATCAAAATGTGGTGATTTCAAGAATTTAGATTAAGGTACAGAACAGAATTCAAAGGCAGAACTAGAATTCAAAGTCTTCTGTGCTAGACTTGTGCATTAAGCATTACACCAAACTGGCTGTCCCAGGTGAACTAAACATAAAGATTTCCCTGTCCAATCATGTCCAACTTGACAGCACGATGCTCATCTCTATTTCTTTATGGCCAGTGTTATCCAGACATTTTCCAATGTCACATGGCCAGCATGGCTATACGTCAAAGGCACAGATTGCTACTACCTTCCCAGTGAAGTGGTACCTCTTAATGTACTTGCATTAATCAGTGGTGGGATTCAACATTTTTTTACTACCAGTTCTGTGGGCGTGGCTTGGTGGGCGTGGCAGGCTGGGAAGGATACTGTAAAATCTCAATTCCCACCCCACTCCAGGGGAAGGATACTGTAAAAATCCCATTCCCTTCTCACCCCACTAACCTGCTTTCCAGCTCCATTCTCCTGTACAGGGCAATGAAAGATGACCCAGTCGATCAGCTGGGACTCGGGAGGCAGAGGATAGATGGGGGTGGGGCCAGTCAGAGGTGGTATTTGCTGGTTCTCAAAACTACTCAAAATTTCTGCTACCGGTTCTCCAGAACTGGTCAGAACCTGCTGAATACCACCTCTGTTGCATTTGCATGCTTTTGAACTGCAGGAGATGGGGCAGGAATGGGAACTCACCCCATTGTGTAGTACTCAGGTCTCGAACCTGGACTATCAAGGTCAGTGTGTTTAACCACTCAGCCATTTTCTGTCCCATCCCCCACCCCCGATGGAATGCAAGATCTTTACTAAAAGATTTCCCAAGCAAAAGTGCAAAACAGAAAGGAGATATTACCCTCAGACAAAATAGGAATGGTCTGAAATCAAACTCCCTTTGTGCAGGTGAGCATTTTCTGCATTTTCTTGTCAGAGCTGTTGTCTCTCTTGGCTGGGATATCATTTGGGGAAGGAGTATCCAGATCACCATCAGTTGATCACAAGGACAGTGTGACAGCAGAATTCTGAGGACCACTTCTTTTGTCTGCATTGCTGTAACTAAACAATTACTGAGAATGGTTTTTAACTGAGGACTATGTATATATATCTTTGAATCACTCTGCACTCTTCAGTTTCCTTAGCAACTTTTTAAAAGAGGACATTTGCTATTTTCCCTGAGAGTGACGGCCCAAGGCCATCCACATTCTAGTCCTGCACTTTTAACCATTATGACAAACTGGCTCTCAATCAGATGGATTGTTGGATGTATATTTTGTGTATATTCATAGATATTGTACTCTCAAATTGAAAATGGAGACGTGGGTACTCTATTTTTCTTATCTTCATTTTTAAGTGCTTTGATTTTATTGTATTGCGAATAGTTGCTGGGGTGCATCCAGTTTCGTTGTACTTGCACAATGACAATAAAGTTCTTCTAATTCTAATTTTAGGTTGCTCTAATTCGTGCACTAAATGACACAAGAAAACCATGCCCATTTCAGAATACAAATGTCTTTTTATTGGTTGCCAAAGTCTGCTTAGGGAAAAACAACATGTCATTTTTAAATGTAGAATTTTATATCCAATAACGTTAATTTTGTTTCTTAAAAATAAATGTACAGAAACAGTTGACAAGTGCTTTAAGGAATTACAGGGGATGCATTTAGAAGACTTTCATCACTTTCTGAATTGAAGAAAAATAAGTAAGGGTTACTTCGTTCAGGGAATTCTCACATTTATTTACTGAATGTTTAAAGAAGATGTACACCATAACCAATTCTATATCTTTAGTACTGTATAACTCTTTTAAGCTGTTATTAATTATTCTGGGCCTTTTAATCAGCAATGGCTACTTATTGTAGCATATTTAAGATGTCCTATCTTATTCATAATTAAGTTTACACAGTTTTAATTTTTTTTCTGGCAACATAATTGTAAAAATCTCAAATTGATCTAAAAATACCCCTCATCTTCATACTCTAATCCCTTTGTCTGACACCAGAAACATGCAAATTTACAGTATATGGATAACTGAAAATAAGTTATCTGAATTTTACAATTTATGATTTATATTTAGGTCCTGCCTTTTTTCTAGGACAGGGGTGTCAAACTTGTGGCCAGCAGGTCAGATGTGTCATGCGCTGGCCACATCCACCTCCATTTTACCAAAGGGGGGGAAATGTCATGATACATCACGTGACGCAATGCTGTGAGTTTGACAGCCCTGTTATAGGATCTCAGCACTCTACAGTAAATACAGTGCTCTTTCTCAACTGTTATCTCTACAATTCTGAGGTAGGCTGAATCGAGATGGTAAGCAATCCAAAGTCATTCAGTAATAACTGACCGTGGACTTGAACATAATTGAATGCTAACCACACTATTCTATTATATTTAACAGTCACATGTGTTGGGGAAATGTGGCATTTTGACTTCGTGTGTTTGACCCATGGCACAACGGCTCAACAACCTATGCTTAATATCTATGGAGATTCTCAGTCATCCAGATCATGGTTGTCCCAAAGGTGCTTTTTCAAGTGGCAACTGGACTTTCTTGTTTTTCTCTGAAGACATTTCCCTTCTCATCCAAGAAGCTTCTTCAGTTCTGAAGAAGCTTCTTGGATGAGAACTGAAGAAACTTCTTGGATGAGAAGTGAAACGTCTTCAAAGAAAAACAAGAAAGTCCAGTTGCCTCTGAAAAAGTACCTTTGGTACAATCTATGCTTAATGTTTATTGTTGTTTAACACTGTAGGTGAATCCTTCTTCCATGTTTACTATATCATGTGGGCAATACATAAGCTTGTTATAAGATGACATCATGTCATATATCCAAAAATATTTTTAACATGTCACATCATGAAAAAGTCTTTCATAGACTGCTAAATATCATTGCAGAATAGTGCAGTGAATTTAACAGCAATCAGGAACAAAGGTCTGTCCTGGCATACAGCCAAATGCACATAAAGTACCTAAGTCATAAATTCCTTAAAATATCACATATATCAGTAAAGCTACTGTCATCATTTTGTAAAATATGAATACATCAAAATAAACAACAAAATAAATATTTAGAATCAGAGTGCCATTTATTTATTGCAAGTTTGGTAACTCCTTATTAAAATATTTCATTTTTGGTTTTCAAGAACCCAGAAAGGCAAAACCTTTGGTGAAACACATTAATCGTAACAGCAGAAATCTACCTTTAAATCTTGGTTCCTACAGTTTCACACCACATTATTTCAACTTTTCAAAGCAATGTTCATCAAAGCAGCAAAAGTCACTTTTTAGAAGTGGTACTCTTTAATATTTTGAGCATCTTTTAATATAGTATCTCGATATAAAATAGTTTTTTTTCCTCTTTCTTTTAATTATCTCCTTCCCCTTCTCCTTCTCCACCTGCTGCATTCCATTCCTGATAGGAACCTTGTTCCTGTACAGAGCCTTCTGCTTGTGACACCTGAGATGCTTCGACTGTGTTTGCCGGCCCCATGGATGTTCTCACTGAACCTAAGTCATCCTTATTTTTCCAAACTTTTGTCTGCCAGAAACTTTTCACAGCAGCCCTGTAATAAAAATCACATCCAAACAATAATTGAGCAAATGTCACCAGATATTAGATACTTTAGATATGCTATTATTAACAAAATTAGCAAAAGGAATCTCTCCCTGTATTGTAGGTACATTTCTTATAATTGTTTTAGCTTAGCACTATCACACTGGGTAGCCAAATCAAACAACAACAGAAATGTAAGTTCTAAAACTGGGCAGAGGGGTGAGGGTAACCCAATCATGATCATGAATATGTTACCTAGTTTATTTTATTATCTTCAGTCCCCCTAAAATTTTAAGCATACTCTTTGGCAAAAAACAAAACAAAACACATTTTACATAATCTCTCTCAATTCTAACTGGAGATGCTAGGGTGTAAACTTGAATCACGTGCCATTCAAAAAATGTGCTCAGCTACTGAGCCATGGATTTAACTATTTAACTAAAAACAGAGAAATCCAATTTCTCAATCCAACCAGATATACAGTTTCCAGATATACAGCAAGTATATTATTTAATGTAACTTTGTTAAAATAAGAACTCAGCCATATTTCACGTTATACCATATAGTTCTAATATTTGAATTTCTGATCTATCTTGGTTTTCTTACATTCTCTCTCTCTCTCTTTCCTTTCCGTCTTTGCTAATTTGCCTTTTAATTTTCTTCCATTTCTGTATGCTTTCTGCCATGGAATTTTCAATGGTGAGCACACATCCTCCTCCTAACTCATGGTCAAGTTACTTCCTCTTCTTTTTCAACCATCTCCTTAATGTTCAGCATAGTGTCATGCCTCTCCTGGATCTCTCTTTGAGAAATTTCTATTATAGGTTACACCAGCTCTATCTGCATTCCGAGGAAGGTTGATCTTATAAATACTTGCTTTGAAATTCTGAGAAGGACTATAAGTATATCATTAAGGAAGTAGCAATGAGTTTTTGTGCACATTGATGTGTGTATGCATGACTAATGTATGTATGTGCGCATGTGCAAGACTCTTCATCTCAATTAAAAGCATCTGGCAGTGCTAGAAATCTTATTCTCTCTCTTATCTGCCAGAGAAACAAGTCTGTATGAGTGTTTTGGTTTTGTACTTGAACATACTGCAACTACCTTCTGGAGTTCACACCTCTCTCCTGAATACAACACTGTTCTGGAGAGAGGAGGGATAGTATGTTAACTGTTACTCAAGTGCAAATCCTAATGCACTTAAAATTTAGGTATGCTCTACCTACCAATTAAGAATGATGAAGGTTATTGCAAAGATAACTCCAACACAGACTATAACGCCAGTTATGAGGACAAACACCAATACGATATCTGTACTTGGCTTCTTGAAACGTCTCGTTTCCAGCTCTAAAGAAAAAGAAAATTCTCATTGCTGTGATGCCTGCTATAAAAATAAACTGCATTAAAATTAAACTAGATGAAAATTAGAAAAGAGGATCTTAATTTTCCATGCATTTTAAGGGTTAGATAGTATTTTATGAAAATTTCAAAAATACAAAGAAAGGAAGCTGTACACCTATACCATCATAGGTTGCTTTATATTGATTGAACAGTTCTAAAGGGCAAATGAACAAGGAAATTCAATTAAAATTGTGCAGTTTCTGTGATACAGCAAGACATATAAAGGAATATCTTTTAATAGTAAGATCAATAACAAGACACACACTCTTAGGCAAAACTGACCTTCAAATAGTTGGAAAAAAGCTGCCTCACTCTGATAAGATTAAGAGTATAGCAGCAGAAATAATTCAAAAGAACATGTGGAAAACTAGAAAAATAAATAGATACAATTGCTTGCAGTAAGATTTCCCTTAAAAACTGACTTAAAGTGCAATAGTCCTGTGAAGTGTTACATAAAACATTTTAATGAGTGTGAGGTTCAGGTGGGTTAAATAAATAAAATACTGACAGTTCGAAACAATACATAATATTTGAAGTAAAGCTGAAGTTCAAGTCATGACTATTGGAATTATTCTTTATATAATACAAAGAATGGTTCTAACACAGAAAATGCTAAAGTAAGGTAAATTGTGGAAAGTGCTATACTCCCAAATTAATGATTAGTACAGAACTAAATAACAACAAAGGAAATTTTCACATGTCATTATTATGTTAAAAATATACTTTCCTATACTGGGTGTTTTTATCTGAACATCTCTATTTATGGCATTCTTGAAATGTTATTTTAAAATGGTGATACACAATGACAACTTAATAGCACACATTTGTCACAAGACTGAATTACTAGATGACATTCAAAAAATACTAAAAGAAATGCTCCTCTATCCTCTAACCAGATTAAATTACATTTTAATTATTCTATTTAAACATCTCAAAGATCATGCCTGAAACTTAAAATAAAAAATTATAGTAGTATACTATACTGGTTGAGCATATTGGACCAAAATAATTGTATCCAGACTGGATATAAAATCTTTATTTTATTTTTGTTTTCTACTCTTATGTCTGAAGAATAATTGTTCACATTTAAAATATGAATTTAGTTCAGGTCTGCAGTAGTTGTTCCTGATCAAATAAACCTTCTGGGGGCTTACTAAGTAACCCACTAGATTTAAAACCAGGTCGTGTCTCTCTGTTGAAGTACTTTTCTTTTTCTAATCAGCAACTGGTTACAGATGACAGCTTCCTCTGCCCTTTGTAATGATTAAGGTTAAAACATTCCACAATGATTCATTTTCAGAAGTCACTATAACAATTATGTTCTCTGTCCTTTTTACATGCATATATGAGGTAGTATGTTAATTAGACATATGAATATGAATAGAACAAATGTATAAGGGAGAGAATGGGGTATCATTAGGTTTTATGGATTAAGTGCATATGTGTAGGTGCGTATAGGAAAGCACATGACAAGTAGTTATACCTGTCAGCCCTTTCAGGTAAACCAGACAGAAAACATCACTAGATGAGGTAATCCTACTTTATTACAAGGTTACATTAAGTGTAATCTTGCAAGTTCGAAGATACAAACTTTCCACCACCACTTTTAACTGCTTGATAAATTAGAGTGGGTGTTTCTTTTTCTGACCACTAAGCCAGTGGGCACTTCTGCCTCTCTTGTCCGATTGTTTCTTGGGCAACATCTTTTCCCCTCATCCTCTAAGGTCATCCACACACTCCATTGTATGTCATTAGTTGATATCCCTGCTTGTTCTAGGCTACAGCACAACTCTTTGGAACTCTAAATTGCCTGGAATACATTTGGCCTTTGGACCAACTAGTTTACGACCCTTCATTAATTTAATAAAGATCAGCTCACTTGCTCTGTTTTCCCATTGTTTGTGGGCAATGAGAACTGGAAACTCAAATACTAACCAATCTATGCTCTAAGCTTTCCTTACTTACACCTTCCAATCTTCCAATAAGGCAGAGATTAAGGTAATACTCTAAAGTTCTCCAACTACATCTTCTACTCTCCTTTGACTATTCATTGTGATGCCTAGCCCTGCTGGATAATGGAGTTCAGCAACATGCAGAAAGCCACAAGCCCCCTTCCCTTTCAATGGATTTTTTAAATGCAATCTTTGTCATACCATTGCTTCAGCAAAACATTTGGCTTTATCTCCAAAACTCTCCACTATGGTTGTATTACGTTTTAGCCTCCTCCCTGGTCCCCCTCTCATTTTCTTTCATAGCTCTTTTTCAATCTCTTTTGTATTTTTATCTTCTCCCAAGCATAGCATCCAATACCTTCCAGTTTGCATTGAAATGCTTCTTCAGGGTTAATATCATTTGAATTCAGCCCCTCCCAACTGAGGTGTTGTTTCTGTCCTATGGCAAACATATCCTTGTTTCTCACTTATGTTTGTGTCAAGTTTCTCCTTGTTTGTTACTTGCTCTTCAATCAGCAGAAGCCATGTTCCTGAAGACTGTCAACAAAGACCAACCGAAGTTTTATAATCCTGAAGCAAAACTATTGCAATCTTTTCTATGTAAGATTAATACCAAACGAAAAATAACAATTGAAGCTATCAAACTATCTAGGTTCTTTGACAGTTAAAATCTAATTTCTTTAATCTTAATTTTGACTGAATATATCTTAGGATAGTCACAGATGATGTAATATCATTATTTTAGTGATACTGCAAATACACGAAAGACTGCATTATTTTAAATTAAACAGAAACGTTGTAAGTCATTATTATCTCATTTGCATATTGAAAACACTTCATGTTTTGGCCAGTAGTTCATCTATTAAAGATGCCCCAAACAAACTAATAAAAATGTTTTGGTAACAAAAGATGCTGCAAGCCTAGCATTTTTATATAATTAGGAATTATATAAATTGAATACATCAAAATGTATTTGAATAAACTGGTCAGAAGTTCTGGCAGCTGTGTTCTAAGTTTATATGGAGGATATTAAGTTAGGAGGTTTTTCATATAAAATGTAAGAAAAGCTCAGATTTGATCGGACAAATCATATTTTATGATTAATTGTTGGGTGAATGGCTTTTAAAATGCAAACTATAACTGCAAAATATTACTTGGATTACAACCATAGCAAAAAGCTATTTCTTGCCAGACTGGATTCACGGTGCTCTCCTGAAATATGATGAGGGAAGCTTGCATTGGCTCAAACAACAGGTATAGTCCTTTTCATTCAGCAGGAATCAATAAGTTCAACCTACATATTACTCCCTAAGAATGTTAATACAACCGGTAATTGCCTAATAGATGTTTTTTTCTTTAATCATAACAATTGTATTTATTAGGCTATGAATGTTCTCTAGATTCATGGTCACAATGCTTGTTAGAGCCACACAATTCTCTGATGGCACAGTAGGACCACGTAATCATCTGGCTTCCAATAGTCTGGTAGCTATTTAGAAACCAGTAAGAAGCCAGAATCTCTCCCTTGAGATAATCATCAGTGCTGTTGACTTGATAATAAACATTTCTAACAGAAGCAAAATACCAGTAGAAAATTTGATTCCTATTTTTTTGCTTTAAAATGTATTCAGGGATTGCAACATACACAAAGATATTAATAATCACAGGTTGAATTCTACATTGTAGAAAAAGTATTCCAGTGGTGGGATTCAAATAATTTAACAACCGGTTCTCTGCCCTTAATGACTGGCTGGGTGTGGCTAGGTGAACATGTGACTGGGTGGGCATAGCCAACTTGATTGATCTCACTCTTAGGAAATTTCTCCTTAGTCCAACTCACAATAAAATAACATAATAAAATAGCCCTGTTCCAATATTTAGAATAGAATAACAGAGTTGGAAAGGACCATGTTCTCTATGTTCTAAATTGGATGTTTCACAGCAGAAGCAATACAGCTTGCTGGAGCACATATGCATTAAATTCACATCCTGTATGATCAAGCTGCATCATTGTCCCCTCCTGTATCTTTTCCCCCAGGAAGAAACAAGAAGCAGAAGAAACAAGAACCAACACTGCAGCAGTTATAAAAGGTCTTGGGGAACTCCTAGGAGTATCAAATGATCATAGAAGTGTTACTTAATACTCTTTATAATGAAAATGCTTGTAATCTTGTCCTTCCTGAAGGGAACAAGTTAATCCCACCCCTAGATGGGCGATTGATGGGTTTCCCTGCCCTAATACTGTCAGTTTCTGTTGTTGATTGACTTGATTCAGCATATATTGGCTGTATTCCAGCTGCAACTCTTTAAGTGGTTTTTGGCTTTCTGCCCAGAGCTATTAACTGAAGGGAGAGAAGAAAAAACCTTCTCTTGCACTTTTATTTTTAACCGGTTCTCCAAACTACATAAGCAATTAACTAACGGTTCCAGTGAACCGGTGAGAACCTGCTGATTCCCACTTGTGAAGTGTTCGTTATAGTCATTATGAGTTTTGTTTTAAATAATACAGGATCTTTCTGATTCAAAGGTTTTAAAACAATTTGGCAGGTAGGGTAGAATCAAGAAATCAACTGAATGTTCTTTTTAGAGGCAAACATCTTTGTAGACAATTAAGCCATTCGACTTTATTCATAAAGCTAATGGTACTTGCATTATTGTCTAGTATAAATACTAAATAAAATTTAAAATACATTTAATTATTAGGAGTTGTGTCATCATCTACTCAAAAGTTTCATTTGCTTCATATTAAATAGTTACAGAATGGTTACATTTTAATGAATTTTTGCTATCATGGAGTAGATGTCACTGTGGCCTTTTCCCAAACATCCTTTTGTGGCAAATGTATCACATATGATAAATTTCTGTATGTGTAACTGTAAATGAAATAACTCTATTCTAATTTCTTACATGTGATATGAAAATCTGTTAAGATTGGTGGCTTTTATCTGTAAATGTTACATTTACAAATAAACTTGTTCTGTGCACGCAGACAAAAAATATTTCTGGACCTAAATACATAAGTACAGTTTATACAGAAAATGTAATATGCACTCATCAAATATGCAACATTCTCATCAAACATTCTATAAGTGAATAAGGAAGTACAAACACTATTTGAGTTTTTCTGACATATACAGTAGATACAACAGAGCCTGGGAGAACAAGTTTGGGGTTCCATAGTGCAATGAATCAAACTGAGGTTTGAAAGAATGGTGGTAAGAGATCAAAGACTAGGGTGATAGGGAAAAACATACTTGTGATTCAAAGATGTGGAAATAGCATCAGGCATATATAAATTGAGAATACCAGCCAAAATTCTCTTCAAGTTGTACTCAATTCATAATGATTTCATGGAGTGTCTATACAGTTTCCTTACAATATGAAGATGCCTTCCTGGATGGTTTTTCTCAGTTTAGCTTATAGCCCAGAAATCATCCTGGGGATCTTCATCAAAATACTAACCAAATATATGATCCTGCTGAGATTTCTGAGACCAGCCAATGTTAGTGAAATGCTGCTGGCAAACCAGGCAAATGAGCAAATCAGGATTATTTTTGATTTTGCTGCAAATAAAGAGATGGGTCACTCTCAATTGAGCTTTGCTTTGTTCCAGTAATATAATAGCTTAAAAAGATATTTAGAATATTATCTTCAGAATAAGGAAAGCAGAAGCCAATTCTCCTCTGCTACTTGTCAGAAGCTACTACAAGAGCAGAAGGGGTCTGAATACTGTTATTTGTTTCCTAAACTTGAAAATATGCTCCAGCAAAACATATACAGTAGTTAAGAATTTCAGTTAAGAATTGTTTAGCTCCAATGTTAACTTGTACAATATACACAATGTAACAAAAAAAAACCCTCCCTATTGAGGATGTTATGGAAAACATTAAAAAGAGTATAAGAACCTTCTCAAATTAGATCTTATCCCAAAACTTACAGCAGCAACACAGATCTGGTAGTTCTTACTTTTTTTAAAAAAGGTTTCAAGCTATGATTAGTTCAGATACTATTAGTGTGCTTTATATGAGGCTTGTATTGGGGTTTTTCCCCAAATTACTCTACTTGTGCCCAAAGTTCTAAAAAAGATTTTAGCAACTTGACACCTGATAATAGTGATAAAGATAGCAGGAATACTTCAAACTGATCTCCTTCAGGTCTGAAGGATGCACTGTATTCTCTTTCTTGTTCACAGTTACAAGATTTTTGTTTTTACATTATCTATTTGCACCATTTACTATGGTGCAAACTCTTTACTTTGATAATCCAAATTTTGGGTCTTACATATCCTGTTTACAGGGTGATATGGAACAATACTTTTCCTTTTCTGTAGGAGAAAAAAAACTTTTGAGTATTTGAAGACTTCGTATCTCTAGGAAAAGGAATCCTGTGTGGATATTAATCCAAAGGGAGGGGAGAGAGAAGATTTCTTTGAAAATTATGAGCTGGGACAGCTGTCATCTGTGGAAGGCAAAGGGAAATATTTTGTTTCTCGGCAGAAACAGCAAAGCGGCTGAATATTGTGTTCTTTAGATGTTATCACTATTATTGAACCTCTTTAGATCATTCCAGATAATGACAAATCTAGTTAATATGCCACATGTGTTTTACAGGGCAAAATGTTGCAAAGCAACAGCCTTTGCCTGCAAAGGAAATGGACTGAATTAATGAAAACTGAGTGCGGAATTGCCTCAGCACAGCCAACTGTGCCATGTTCATGTGGGAGATGCTGCCATTTATGAAAACTGGCCAGCTGCCGCCTCCACCTCCTCCCCTGTTGTTGCCAACACACTCACTCACATGGGTGGCAGAACAAGGAGCACACTCTGACTCTTGTCTGGCTTTCTCCTCACATGGCAAGATAAGAAGAATCATCCCTTTCACTTACAACACACAGCTTCCCCCGCAGAACTATTATCAGAAAACATGAATAAACTGCCTTATGTCACTGGTTTTGTCAAAAGCAAGTTACACACCAAAATAGGTTAGTGTATGAAATAGAGCAGCAGTGCGACAACAAGCCCATATACCAAATTCATTTATTAATGAGACGATGGAAAAGTTAAAAATATAAAGAGTTTTAGTTTAGTTCTACTAGGTATAACTGTTAGTATAGGCAATAGTAGTGTAGATCAAGATCTATTGACAGATCTCCAGCAATCTGTAGTATCAGCATAGGCTTTTTTAAAAAAATTCTCACATATAAGCAAAAATAATGTTTTTTCCATCCTAAATTTTTGGAGGGAGGTGGAATATTCAGGAGTGACTTTTTATAAAGATGGGGTATGTCCATAGTACGTATATCCCGATATGCAAAGCAATTTCCTGGCCCATAACTCTAGAACTAGATACAAGGACAGTTTTTCCCCAAATGCCATCACTGATAAACAACTAATTCCCACAACACTGTCAAATTTTTTACTAAAACTGTATTATTATTATTATTATTCTCATCCTTCCTAATACCTATTTCTTCCCACTTATGACTATAACCGTGTAGCTTGTATCTTTACAATTTATATTGTTTTATTTGTTTCCTAGTATGATTTGATTGCTTATTAATCACTAAGTGTTGTATATTATGATTCTTGATTAATTTTATTTTTTCTTTATGTACACTGAGAGCATATGCACTAAAGACAAATTCCTTGTGTGTCCAATCACACTTGGCCAAAGAATTCTATTCTATTCTAATTAGAAGTATTTGTGTTTTGCAACAGAATCCATTTGCTTTAACTCATGTTTAACAAAAACAAAGTTTTAAAACTGACAGTTTCTGAGCCATACATGATTAGAAGTTGAAGATACTTGTGAACGCAAAAAAATAAAATTGGTACACAGAAAACAAACTTTGTCCAAAAGCTTCACACTATACTAGTTTTATTCTTAAATCCACCTCAAAACTGAAAGATTCCTCATAATAGTTGATGTGCTTTTTACATTTGCCTGCCCTATTGTCTCCAAATCCATAATGAAAATTTCTGAATTGTACCTGATGTGCAAGAAAATGATACTTTGTTTATATTATTCCAACTATTTGAAGAATTTTTTTATCTCTAGTTTTTAATGTGTGCAAATAAAAGACAATTGCACTTCTACTTTCTTCATCCTAAGAGAAGACTCTATTTACAAAATAGCAGTTGTGTCCAAATTGCATTTCTACTTGATAGCATTAAATTGGGGCACTAATGGTAGGAAAACTACCACTAACAACAGCAAAACAGAACCTATAAAAGGATGGGGGAGAGCTGGCTAATAAGATTTCCCCCCCCCCCCCCCCGCCAACTCAGTTTTTTTAATCCATTCTCAGAATTCCTTTGAGAAAACCTTAAATTAAAATACCATGCTGCTGGGGTTTTTTGATATCTTTACGACTGTTTGACAATAAGACTGGCTGATAGGAGACAAAACAACTTTAATATAGGAAATATAAATGCTGCAAAACTATAATAGCTCAAAAGAATACATCAAAAATTGTGAAACGGTATGCATGCAAAGCTCACCTCCTTAAGTATCCACGAATAGCCATAAGCCAGAAAAAAATGCCCTTATTTTCTGGAAAAAAAGGACCATTTTGTCTTAAATAATTATTTATGAATTCAGGGAAAATCATAATTGTACATATCTATCACCAAGAATAGAAGATGCAAACATAAGGGTTGGACGGATAGAATGATGGAAAGAAAGGCAAGAAAACAAGAAAAGGCCCAGCCTTGCTCTCTTTATTGCTGTCTATAAGTATAGGATAGTTTGCAATGAGGGACCACTATTATTCATGAAAACACTATCTATAAATTATGAACCTCAACTGATGGTGTCTCATCATCAGAGAGGCTGATGGTAGAAACTCATATTGTGGGGGAATGATATGAAGATGAGATTAATACACAAACTGAACAGAGTAAGAAGTCCTAATTTCCTGGAAGTCAAAGCCATCTAACTCACTGGAATTTACATTAACTGATCTTGTTATTTGCTGATTACTGATTAAATTTCTTATTTCAACCACGAAACAAAATGAAAAGCATATTTTGTATATGAAAAGTCACGTTCTGGCTCATCAGATATTTGAATGGACCATTTTGCACAGGCGACTTTTCAGCCAAACTAAAATCCCACATCCTGCCAATGCTTTCCTTTAATCAGTACACTTGAATTCAAATGTATCTCATCCAACTGGTCTATCTGTGCCTTCTCTGTAGTGCCTTCCTTTCCCTTACCTCCTATTGGTTTCACTGCTGGCTACTATTTTTCCTAACCGCTTCTCACCCTAAAATGCCTCTACTGAGACTCATTTGCACAAACCAAACATACATGATTTAGACCTATAGTTGGACAAAGCATATGTGTTTTGAACCAGACATGAACAAGTGGAAGAGTTGGTGTAATAATGAAAATGCTGGTCTAGGAACTAGGAGACTGTGAATTCTAGTCCCACCTTATGGATGAAAGCCGGTTGGGTGATGTTGAGGCAATCAATCTCTTTCAGTCCAACTCACTACATGGGGTAATTGTGAATAAAATAAGAGGAGGATGGAATATGAGGTATGTTGCCTGCCTTGAGTTAGAAAGGAAGGAAGGAAGGAAGGAAGGAAGGAAGGAAGGAAGGAAGGAAGGAAGGAAGGAAGGAAGGAAGAAAGAAAGAAAGAAAGAAAGAAAGAAAGAAAGAAAGAAAGAAAGAAAGAAAGAAAGAAAGAAAGAAAGAAAGAAAGAAAGAAAGGGAGAAGCAAGCTTAAGATGGCTGAAATCAGATTTCTGCAGTTTTTTCCTTCATAATTATGTGTTCGTATGCATGAATATATGTGAGTGGTTTATATAAGAAAGAATAGATGAAGTGTGTATTTTCTTTATCGGCGAGAATCTTGCAAATGAGGTGCTTTAAACTGCATATAAATGTAATCAGTAATCATTAGCATTCCTTTTTCCTGCCCTTACAATTTAAAAAGTATTTCTTATGGCTAGTCAATTTATACTAATTCTTAGTGCAAGTTAGCAAACACCCTTTTATTTATAAGGAAGCTCAGCAGTATGAAGATGTCTCTACTTTTCTTTTACATCAAGTAAAATAGGGCATCCATAGCCCATGTGCTTTACTAAAGGGGAAAAAAGATAATAAAAATTAAATGAATTCTATAATATTACTTTCCTGACAAGAGAATCAGTACTCCTACTTTGGGAGATAGATCAACCTCACAAGGAATAAAGAGTCAACTTATATTATTTTTAAAGAAAAGGGTAAAAAATCATTTTAGTAGTTATATATAACTACTGGTTTCTCTTCAGATCATATAAATCTTCCCCTTTAGTAATTATGTATAAAAAAGGCAGATTAAAAATATAGAAATGTTCAGTTTAAGCAATATTTCTTGTTTCTTTCCCCTACTTTTTATCAACATACATGAGAATTCACGGCACATTATTAAAATGAATTTTATACTTTTTGTCTCATTTCTCTAGAATATACAACATATGGGTTATATGTAGGAGCAAGAGAAACAAAATTGCCATTGGCAGCAGAAGTCAATTTAATATAAGGTTTGATTTACCCAATATTAAAAGCAATACAATTTTCATCACCACGGTGAACTCACATAGCTTAAAATATATCAAGTAAACAATAGCACACGTACAGTATATATATTAAATGAAATACTGTCTCAGAAACAGAGTAACAGAATAGAGTTGGAACATTCATTTCAATTCTATTTTCTGTTATCAAGGTTGATTCTTACTTTACAAATTTCAATTATGAGTAAGATGGGTAAATGCAAACCAAGATGAAACTCTCAGGCTTTAAAAAAGGTATGGAGATTAAACTAATAAAATGTCTACTTCTACACAATAATTAAAGGCATTGTTTTATACTCACTATAATATATATGATCTCATTGTAGTCTGCATGTACTTGTCTTCTTTACAAAGAGACAATATAAATTGTTTCCATGCTGGTTTTTTTCCAAATGACAGCTTTTGGCATGGCATGGCATAGAATTATTTATTGGCCAAGTGTGATTGGACACACAAGGAATTTGTCTTCAGTGCATAAGTTCAGTGTACATAAGAGCTTTTTCAAGAGCTTTTCTAAAAAAAACCCTATCTATCATAGTTAAGAATAAGCGATAATTACAGTAGAAAAAGAACAGCATTATTTCAAAAGAGGGCATTTTTTCATGTTGATTGGAAGTTTCATTTGAAGCCTTGGAATTATCTACTCTGGGTGCAAAATGCAAGATGACAGCTGCAAGTTGTCTTGCATCTTGTATCACTACAATTTTCCTCTGTAATACAATTAGTCCTTGACTTACAACCACAATTGAGCACAACATTTCTGTTGTTAAGTGAATTTTGTCCCATTTTACAACATTTCTTGCCACAGTTGTTTAGTAAATCACTGCAGTTGATAAGTTAGTAACCTGGTTGTTGAGTCAGTTTGGCTACCCCATTGCTTTTGCTTGTCAGAAGGTTGCAAAAAGTGATCACATGACTCTGGGGTGCTGCAACAATCATAAGTATGAACCAGTTGCCAAGCATCTGAATTTTTATTACACGATCATGGGGATGCTGGAAAGGTTGTAACTGTGAAAAATGGCCATAAATCACTTTTTTTTAGTGCCACTGAAACTTTGAATAGTCACTAACTGAACTGTTGGACTAGATCAGGAGTCTCCAACGTTGGCAACTTTAAGACTTGTGGACTTCAACTCCCAGAATTCCCCAGCCAGCTTTGCCAGCTTTTGGGAGTTGAAGTCCACAAGTCTTAAAGTTGCCAAGGTTGGAGACCCCTGGACTAGATGACCTGCAAGGTCCCTTCCAAGTCTGATTATCTGTTATCTGTCTTATCTGTTGTAAGTCAAAAACTACCTGCCTTTCAAGATATTTACAAAGGGATTGGGGAGAACTAAGCAAGGTGACACCAGCTACTTCTGTTGTTCTTGCCTTCTGAAATGCTATGGATAAAATCTTGATTAAATGTTATACAGTACACATTAAAATGGGCATTTATGAAAGAAAGAAAGAAAGAAAGAAAGAAAGAAAGAAAGAAAGAAAGAAAGAAAGAAAGAAAGAAAGAAAGAAAGAAAGAATGGATTGGTGCCATACAAATATTGTTTTCAATAGGAATAATGAATAAAGTATAAACATTTTTCCATTAAATCATGGCCACCATATCTGACCTGAAGAACTGCATGAGATTAGATGGCAGCAAAGAAACACGTACACACATACAAACACCAACTCTTTTGTGTCATCCAGTTCAAAAATTCCTATTTTAATGGAATTTCAGATATTAGGTCTCTTATACAAAAATGCCCTATGCGATCCAGCAGATTTAGCAAGCTTCTGATCCCATAAATTACAGGAACCAGGAAGCGGATGTGTATATAAATCAGTATGGACCCCACTCTAATCTATTTTTTAGATAATCCCTTAAGACTTGGGTCTTTCCCCAGGCCTTTGTCTGAAGTAGTGGAGAGTCTTTT
Organism: Hydrophis major; assembly: GCA_033807585.1. Lineage (NCBI taxonomy): Eukaryota > Metazoa > Chordata > Lepidosauria > Squamata > Elapidae > Hydrophis > Hydrophis major. The sequence goes on along the minus strand of CM066328.1, from coordinate 290,834,086 downwards.
GGAGTTACAAGTTCTATTTGATAATGGCTGTTTCCCCCAAACACCCCTTTCTTATTATTGTATGGTGTAGATTGTTATTTTAAATCCTCTATATTTTAAGCTGATAGGCGTCGTAAAGGATTGAGCACCTTAAACATTTAATTGAAAATAAATAAATTAACAAGTGTGTCGTTCTTCCCATAAAGATTCACTTAAGAGAAGTACTGTCTGACTAAACAGTTACGAATTTCATGAACTTACCAGCTGTGGTGTACACTGTATATTTTACAGATGCAATCAATTCATCATGTTCTATTGTATCACACTCAAATGCAACAGGATGAGTATCTCTGTGTACTTCCAAAATAGCTGAATCATTAGGAATAATGAGTGATTGCTATTGATTCAAATGTGATAAAAAAGACAAAACGTATGTCATAATTAGGAATTTACATCAACATCTTGTGAAAAGTTTGGTGCTTTTCTCCCTGCGGTCTCTTATAATATCCAAAACAATAATATCTTTTTAGTTCACAAAAAAGAACCCTATGTTTCTGTTAATAGTTGCCAAACCACAACGCTAAGCACCCCACAATTTTCCACAGTGACAAATAATTGCTGGGAATTATTTAGCAGCAATTGGAGAGACAAAAATTCGTAATTTGTTTCTTTATTTTAAATATGTAAATCTGGCTGCTAGCAATCCATATAAATCAATATTAAAAAAGAAAAGGTAACTACATTATAATCTTATAAAAACAAATGCACATATATATTCTCTTCATATTCTGGACCTAACATTTGGAGAGAAACCCAGATTTTAAAATCTTCTAGAAGGCATAGAGAGTGTTAATGATGATAAAGTACAGAATGAATTATAATTTTATAACTCTTATTAATTTTCTTTTACACTATATGTTCCAGAAAAATATGTTTAAAGAAAATATTACCATTACAATTATTATTATTTAATTAAATAAGGAAAAGTGAAGATGATAGGGCAAATTTCTGTAAAAATCTAATTAACATTAATAACTAGTATATAGTCCACAATTAAGTTTATTCTCATATTCTTCTTCTGCCTCAGTTTTGAACAGTTTGATCCTAAATAAAATATTTTAAAAGACAGAATTCATCTGGACCTGACATGGAGGAAAATAATGTGGTTGAACTTGGAGATGGATTTACAGAGAGATTTGTTGCAAATAAAAATAATTCTTTCCTCCAGGAAATGTAATGGATGATACAAGGAGTAGAGATAGTGCCTTATTTAGATCAGAAAGTAAGAAGGAATGAACCATTTTAAATGACTTTTGAATGTATCTTTCATGTTAACTTTGAATTTTACCATTCAAGGTTGTATCTTTTTCTATTATTTAGAATCAGGTAAAAGTGGAATTAATTTTAGATCTACCTAATAAATCGTTAAACTAAGATAATTTAGATACAAAATGAAGGAAATTGGAAATAATTTGCAAAATCGCTTAATAAATTCACAAGATACAAACATACAGTATTACTTACTTGGTCTGGAATCAACATTTTCCAAATGTATTGAAATCGATTTTCTGGAGGTACAAATATACATGGTATCTTCACACTAAGAAGACTTTCAGAAATAGGTTTGCCCCCTACAAGAAAACAGCTTTAATAATCACTTTATGCCATTATTAAAATATCATTAAAATAATGAAATAATGTTACAATATGATACTACATACTATATTAATAATTTTTTTGAAAGTAAGTAGAGTTGGGCTTGGTTAGAACTTGGATATGAGTCCACCAGAGCTGCAAACAAAACTGAGGAACTGAATTGAAAAAAAGCATTCTAAATTATTACAATGGTGAACCACTTTTATATGGAAACTGCATGGATAGATCCATGTAATCACCAAGAATTTAGCTCAATTTGAGATTAGCCTCTCTTTTTTCATTCCAACCATTTAAAACTCTGGGAATTATAATTAAAGTTAAAATAATTTTTAATATAATGCAGCTCAGCTTATCCTTATTTCTTTTATAAAGTGGCTCCAACCTAAAACATTAGAGGACCACATCCAAATGCAATTTAGGTTGCTATTTGTCATTTATAAAGACAGTGGTGGCAAACCTATGATGCGCATGTCAAGATTGTCACACCACAAGGTTTGGGTGACATGTGAATGTTCACCAACACCTGATAACTATTCTCAAAAACACACCCCATTCTTCCACAATTTTTGGAGGCTGCAGAGGCTAAATGCAGTATGCACTTGTATGGCCTCCAGACCTTCTGGAAGTCAGAGGAAAGGTTGTGTTCTTGTGCAGTCTCCAAAAATTACACAAGCACAAGGTGTGTTTTCAGCTGGTTTTGGGAGGCTGGCTGCAGAGGTGCAGAAGAGTGTTCTCTGAAGCCACTTCAAGAATAGAGACCTTGGTGAAATCTGGAGCAACCTCAGGCAGGCCTGTCATCAGAAAGAGAATACACCACCTGAAGGTAAGTAGCATGTGGCAGATCCTGGGCCGTGAGGGCAACCATGATATTCCCCAAAGCTTATATGCCTTGGGGAACAGCTCAAAGCAGCTTTTTTGGATGGCAGTGGTCACAGCTGGGGCTGGAGTTAAGCATGGGCTTCTACTTTATCCCAGGCGCAGCACTAATGCTGACTGCCACCCTTCAGGGTGGCCTAGATGTAGCTACAGAACTGTTTCTCACTTGTTTGTATATATATGTGTGTGTGTGTCAAAGGGGGGGGGAGGGAGGGAGGGAGGGGGAGGGATTGAGAGAGAGAGGTGTCAGAAGAATCAAGGTAGGAATTTTCCAATTTTTTTTATCTGTAAAGTCTAAAAGATTTGCCATCACTGTTCTAATCTAGGGCTTCACATTAGTTGTTTCGTTCTGTCCAATCAGACTTGGCAGATTTGGTTCAGTCCAGGTCCTGCTGTGGAACCTCAGAGAAAAAGCTTTTCTGAAGCTATGTCTCTACTCCAGAAACAGTATTTCCCCTGAAAGTTTGATCCCTTTGGTGATGTGGCTCTTTTCAGCAGGTTCTAGAAGAGGATGGCTTGTGATCTGGCTTCCTGTTGTACATTCTGTATTGTTTTTGTTAACTAATTGTATTTTCTCCCCACTGTTTGTTCTCCTTTCTTTTTTTTTTCTTTTTTGGAATGCAGTTTTAGCTTTAACGGTTATACATTGTTGGAGTTGCCTAGAGTTTTGATTTTGATTGGTGTGACCTATAAGTCTAAGCAAATAAATAACCAAGCTCCTAATGAATGCATGCTACTATGGAAGGGAGCCATTAAATTCTTTTTGGCTAACTAGAATTTATTATTACATCATGACTTACAGCCACAATCTGCTGGTCCTCTGCATTCTTCAACACGAACAATACATTTTGTTTCACCTCCAGGACATCCATTGGTTAATATAACTTCTCGAATGCCAATACCTTTGATCAAAATGATTAAAAAGAATCTGTGTGTAACTGTGAGTTTTATTGTCTCTATACGTCCCCAGTCCATATTTTAATTTTCTGTTTTTGGAAATCCCATGTTTTAAAATAAAAGTGCCAAAAATCTAAAGGCCTTTAGAAAAGAAAACCCATTGTCTTTTTATAAGTAAAATGCTACTTAAAACCATCTCTTAAAATCACCATCTCACAATGCAAAAATGTTCTTTTTACTTGAATTTGATATGCACTTTCATTTTGTACACTACTGAAACAAACCAGTTAATTAAAATTTAAATATCAACGTTAGCTTGCAGCCTTCATGAACCTGGCCTTTCAAAGCACCTACCATCTGGTGCCTGAAGCATTTTTGCTCTGATGAGCTCATTCCAATCAGGTACAAAGCATCCTTAATGCTTATTGATATCAATGGAAAAATCAGAATAGTGAACATGTTATGAGATCTAGGAGTTCCAGAAAGAAGATACAAATTACGGATGTTTCAGATGTCACATTCATCTCAACCTCTAAGCAACTTTTGTAAGATAAATGATATTTGTAAATTATTTACCAAATAGCATTTGTCTGTATGACTGTGAATGGTGTGCTCAGGAATAGCATGAATTCCTGTTAGATTCAAAATGTTCCTTTTAATGGATTATATCTTTTGTAAGGTTTTTAAAATTAATGTCTAAGATGTTGAATACATTTCATCTTCTACATTTTAGAGTGAAAATAATGGAATGCATGATCTGTACTTGTGGTGGTTTTTGATGACTGTTTCCATCAAATATTCAAACTTACATTCTCTCAGAGTAAGATATTAATGTTAATTCAGTATTTGTAGAGATGATTGATTTGGAATAGTACAGCCAGAGTCAGTGGTGTGCATGTGAATATTTAACAACCAGTTCCTCCATCTCCACACCATTTCCCCAACACTTCCAGGCCTCACTGATGCTGATGGCTCCATTGCCACTGCTGTGTTGTCAGCTAAATAGCATGCCAGGTATCATAGCTTAGCCAAACTCCACCAGCTTGCCAAACTCCAGAAAATTTTAACGATCAGGAACCTGGTACTAGCTACAGCACATCACTGGCCACAGTACAGTGTAATAATGACCTCCACCACTTAGCCTATTTTATATTAAAAAGTTCTGAGGTGAGGCAGAGGGACACAAACTCCTACTATTGAATGCTTAAGACTATAGGCAAGTAAACAGATTTTTTAAAAAAATATCTTTCTGCATTCAGCCGAATTAGCAAAGCAAAGGAACTTGAGCAGTGAAGGGCCAATCAAGTACACACAGCACATCTAACTGACCAGTGAGCAAAGTTTAAATATCCAAACATTCTCTATTTATCTGACAAAATGTAGTTTTGGTAATTGGAACTATAACAATATGTATTTCAATGGAATTCTGAAAATTATTGACATGAAGAGGGTTGGGTTCATCATCTCAGTAACACTCCAAAACCTGAATAAAACAGGACCAAGTTTGGCATGGGAGGAAATTGTCAAGAGGCAAAGCTGGTGCCTTAAAATTTGTAAAATTTTAAAAGAGCAATTTTTCCTCTTTTAAAATATATAGATATATTTCTTCCAAAACCAAGCCTACTTTTGAAGCGTAGCCATGAATATGCTATGCAAGTCCAGCCGTCCAAATGAATGTTGCCTTACAGCCATCACTGGATCTGATGCAATGAAGCAACAAGCCACTATTGCTAATTGAGCCCAAAATTTGTTACTAAGTGAGATAGCTGTTAAGTGAGTTTTGCCCTTGTTTTATGATCTTTCTTGCCACAGTTGTTAAGTGCAGTTGTTAAGATGGTAACACGGTTGTTAAGTGAATCTGGCTTCCCCATTGACTTTACTTGTCAGAAGTTTGCAAAAGGTGATCACATGATGCCAAAACACTGTAACCATCATAAATATGAGCCAGTTGCCAAGTATCTGATCACCTGACCATGGAGATGCTGCACCAATCAAAAGTGTGAAAAATGGTTGTGTCAAATTTTTCAGTGATGTTATAACTTCAAATGGTCACTAAATGAATTGTTGTAAATCAATTTTTGTATATCATTTCAGATTATTTTCATATATCTTCTTTACTCAGGAATAAGTAAAAAAAAATTAAGAGCACAAATTTCCTAGAGAATATGCAGAGGATTCCAGCCAACAGTAGAGCGATGCATATATATGCAATTTAAATCAGATACAGTCCCAAATTTCTATTGTCAATATTTCACTTAGCAATACCATGCCATTTTTTTAAAAAATGTAAAGATATTAAACACAAATGCTATGCTACTTTGCTTTTTTCTTTCCTCTTATGCCAACTACTGCATTCCCTGCCTGCTAAAATGACAAATAATGTGAGGGAGGAAAGAATATTATGTTTAGAAGCAGCAAATTATCAAAGAGATTATCATCCATTAAAGAGACATTTGTTTATTGAACAATACAGGGAGCAAAGAAGGTTTTAAAAATGTTTTGTTGACCTAGAGATAAACATAATAATAATTATTGTAATACTAAATTATATTGTAGACATGCCAAAAATAACTTTGGATATTTTGCACTTTTGAATCTATTGAGCACAACTTGATGGATACTATAATATATCTTGGACTACATGTAAGTCATAAAATATTACTTCAACTGACAGAGGGAAGGAACAATATTTATTGGAACTGTTACAAAATAAGGATTCTACAACATGGCTGAATATGGCTCCACTTAAAAATACAATAACTAGAAATGTAAATAGCTAGGAATTGACACCTGTATTGAAAATATTTTCTTGTTTTGCAAGCCTGTGGAATATTTTCATAGATACAAAGTGTAACAAAAACTGATGATGACAAAGATAGCAGGAGTGTGTGTGTGTTCACAATAAATACAAGCCCTGTGGAAACTAGCCAAGTGACTGGATGATTTCTAAGTGCAATGAAAGCATTTAGAATCTAGCTGAAGAAAATACAATCAAATGATTACATAGATTTTAAATAGATCATAGATATGTATTTCACAACTGATTTCTGAAGAACAAGGAGATAAGAGAGAAAAAAGAATACTTCTTAAGTGGATTAGAAATAGCAAGAGCTTCTGGAAATAGCAACTTGAAAAGAACAGGAAACCTTCTTCCATAGCAAAAAAGGCCACTTCAAGGCAGGAATATGTAGATTTTTGCAACATGGGGAGATACAGAAAAAAAAGATAACAGATTACCCATTTGCTTAATCTTGCCATGAAAGATGATATATATTAATTTGACTGCAGAGTCTCTAAGAGTCAATTTAGTGTAGTGATTAAAGGCACCTAGAAACCAAAAGACTATGAATTCTAGTTCCACCTTAGACACAAAGCCAGCTAGGTCACCCTCAACCCTAGGAAGGAGGCAATGTCAAACCACTTGTGAAAAACCTTGTCAAAATTGTTTAGGAAGTCACCAGAAGTCACCAGTCATTCAAAACAAAAAAGAAAGAATCCTTAAATAAAATGCACATTAAAATATTTATAGCCACAGCAGGTTAAGCTAGGACCATACAAATATTTTTTCTGAAATAAAATACAACCCAGATAAAGATTATTGATTGAGTTGGGGGAGTGGAAAAACTCTAAATGAGAATGAGTTATAGAGTTACTGCTAGTAATTAATTGCTGAAAACTTAACCATTGTATAATGAAAAGAACTGGGATAATACGTGGATCAGAATAAAGAACTGTTGAATTATTTGGATACAGAAAGAATAGAGATCATTTGACTATAAAATAGATACCAACTGGGTGGCAGGTATGATTTTAAGGTGTATGCATATATACAATTTAAATATATTACTAACAAGAAATGTTGCATTGGATAGAAGATATTTCCTGTTTCACTGAAGAAACCCAACAACAAACAAGCTGGGTTATTTTCTATCTCAGCTACCTGAGAAATAAACACACTGGGAGAAACACCTATCCGATTTGCTCTTCTCTGCATGAAGCCAGCCATCTGTTACTAGACAATGAGTGCTCTACTTCTAAAACCCTCTACTCCTTCTGAGGCCAGAACTTCCCATAACACAACTAATAAATTGTATAAATGCTGAATAGACTACAGCAGAGAAGTGATTTGTGCTAATAAGAGTTGGTAATATTGTGAGTGGGAAGACATCTGTGAGATGATGCATCAGAAAGTTTTCAGCTTCTGAACATCTCACAGATGTTCACAAATAGAGGGAAATTGTTACCAATAAAGAAAGGAACTGGCTTTTTAAAAGGAGCTTGCAGGCTGTGAAATTAACAGATCTGACCTAAATTTCTAATGACAATCAACTGGATTGTTTTTGTAAATTATATCTAACAATTACTGAAAATCACCATAAAGTAAATAAGGAAATGAAACTTAAAATAATTTTAAAAAACTACCCTTAGCATTATTTATACATATGTGCTTACCACATGTAACAGTGCATTCTCCAAATTCTACTTCTTTAGGTTCTGTCAAATTTTCACCTGCAAAAGGATGAATTACCACAAGCTGGTAAGATGCAGTTACCTAAATGTATTTCCTAAATTCTTTAGTGCAGTTCACCTGAAATGCGAACAGTTGTTCCAGCCCCACCCACCTCCACATAATGTCAAACACATTGGACTCTGCCTCTACCCAAGCATATATTGAGTGTATAATTCTTTAAATTTCAATTTATTACTTGATCCTTTAAATGTAAAACTGCTTTTAAAGAAATAGCATATATATCTTTCTATGGGACATGTTTAAATTTAAAATTTCAAAATCCAGTACTGCATTTATTCCATACAGCTATGTAAATTTAAACAAGAACACATTATGAGAATATTAACACCAGGTACATATGTTAATATATGCACAGTATTTTTTTTCCAGCTGTTGTGTGTTCCATGATATCCAAGCCGCCATACACAGAACCTCCTAAACCGAGGGGCAAGCGTGCTTCTCGGCAGCCCGCCTTTCGCGGGCTCCTCCCTTTCTTTTCGGGAAACCGCAGAAAGGCCCCTTTTGCGCAGCCCCGAGTCCCTCACCCGAGTCCACCAGCCTCACGACAGGTTCGGCTAAAGCCGCTTCGAGAGACAGCGAGTCGTTAAAACCGAGGTCGGGCTCCTCTTCGGCTAGTAGCAGGTTCAACAACAGGTTCAGCAAGAAGGCGAGCGTGCACGCGCCTCCCGTTTTGCGGAACCCCATTTTTTTTGTTTGTTTGCGGCGCCTTGACTGCGCCGAGCCCGCGCGGGAGCCGAGCCGAGCGGGAGCCGCACTGGTGGCTACCATTCAGGCGTCACAATGCGACCCGCTCAGAGTTCGAAGGGAGGCTCCCTGCGGGAGGGGAAAAAAAGATAACGGGCGCCCTTTTCCTTCTTTTTTTTTCTTCTTTTTTTAAGGCCATCTCTCCTTGTTGTAAAGATGAGGCCATGCTTTCTGCCCCAGGCGTCTTTCCCCTCTTCTTTGCCAGAGACCTCATAAGCAGCCCTCGTAGGGACAAAAACAAAAACAAAAAAAACCCAACCGCAATTATCCCGCTGCGCAAAACCACGTTGAAGCTGGCCGACTCAGCGTAGGTTTCTTTACGTTTTAATTCCTTGCGCGGAGTTTCCTCGAAACGGCAAATCGGAACACCTTTCTATTTTAATGTACAAGTAGTCCTAGAGTTACGACCACAGTTGAGCTCAAAATTTCATTTGTTAAGTTAGTTTTGCCCCATTTTATGACTTGCCCCAGTTAAGTGGTATCGCTGCTGTTCGTAAATGGTAGGTTAAGTGAATCGGACTTCCCTATTGACTTTGAGAAGGTTGCAAAAGGGGGATAGCAAAAGTCATAACTATGATCCAGTTGCCTTGCATCTGAATTTTGATCACATGATCATGGGAACCTGCAAAGGTGGACAGAAAAACAGTCATAAGTCACATTTTTCAATGCTGTTGTAACTTTGAACAGTCACTAACCTAATGTCAAGGACTTACCTGTGTTTGTTCCCTAACTTATTAGATGCTTTCATGCAGGTCTCTTAGCCTCTCTTCTATGGATAGGTGTATGCTGGAATGGTTAAGACACCTGTTGTCTGAACAATCCCAGAAGGCCTGGTGTAATTTCAGGTTATGGTTTGTCACTTTCCAGCGTCCAGCTCCTCTGCCAAAATGACCTTTGTTTATCATGGATTGGTCATCCCTGAGCTGCTTTCTGGACATGTAAATTCACACTCCATTGGCTCTCTCTTGCCTCGGGCTTTTATTCAAGTATTATTGGGCCCTGGGGCATGCATTTGTAGAACAGAAATGATGGGCTAAGTCAGGGATTTGCAGTAGAGCCATTGGGACGCAGAGGAATATTTTACTCCCAGTAACTCTATGCCTAGTCTCAAACTAGCCATGATCATTGAGTTTAAGTGCAGTTCAGAGATCCCAAATAGGAGTGTGCAACAAAACCTGCAAAAAATCTGTGAGTTACAGATTGCTTGATTCCTGTTGCTACCATACACTTTCAGTATTGAAGCTTTAAACTTTGTTTAATAAATTAGCATTTCACAGAGGTTACACACCTTGCTACTTCCTGTGCTTTAAATATATAATAGGTCTTTGAGCTGGACCTCTGGTATGGCTCTCATGAGGGTTCTTTAAGAATGGTGTCTTTAAGAATTTTATTCTGTCAGCATATTTGAATGACAAGTTTATCCAATGAAATTGAATGTTATGCTTTGACAGCATTATACATTAAGGCAGGAGGTAGGCAAAAATAATTCTATGCTTAATATTAGTTACTCTGAATACTTTACAAACTATAGTAGGACTATAAATAAATTAGCTAGCTGGCAAATATTAGGGTGTTCCATGTATGTGGTCAGATCTCAAATCCTGGTGAGAGGAAGACTGCATATGTAGCTAGTCAAGGTGCAAACCGCAAATTTTACAAGATAAACAACTCAAAAGTATTGAGAAGCTGTGTGATTCAATGATCTTTGATGTCTGTTAATGCAGAAAGGCATGCCAGGCAAACATGTCTATTGAAAGAATTATTGTATATTGTTTCATTTTTTTCCATAGAAATATATAAGGGGGAGAGATACAAAGTGACTAATAGATGTAATATTTCATTTGAATGTGGCTTCCAAACTTTACTTTGAATGAACCATCTCCTATAACAAATGAACATAAACAGATGGACGCTGCTAATTGGACTGCAATATATCAAAGAACATCATTTCAAGATTTTAGGAACTATCTCCAAATCAAAACACTTGGTTCAGAACTTATCTTTTTGGTTGTGCCATTTAGATATAGATATAGTAAAGTTCCACTCTGTACTTCTTTAAATATCTTATTTCATAAAATTCTTCAATTTCATATAACTTTTCAGCAATTGTTTCTAAATCATAGGATTTTCAATGCAATGACCAGAATTTTTGGCATCATTGGAATAGAGTGAAATGCATTTATTCTTTCCATCTAACCTTCCTTGATTTTTTTTAAAATCACAACTAATTTATCTGAAATTTGGACATTTCCATTGTTGGAGCATGCTTGTAAATGTTGTCTAAATGTTGTCCAAAAACAAGGACATAGTAGTTAGTTCCTTTTTAATGTCAAGTTTAAAGAAAAGCCTTTGAAACATAGAAACATGAGAATTCTACAGCACCTGAAAGGGTGATTCTGTTGAAAAGGACCATTTATGTTTAACATTAAGTGTCTTCTTGGATCAAAGTTGGCCTAATCAGCTTTCATTCCATTTGAACTGAAACAGATTTTTTTTTTTTTATAAAAAAAGTTTTTATTAATTTTCTACAAACAAACAAGACAAACAAAACATAAAAACATCAAATCTTATATATACATCCAGTGTGTCAGTTGGTTCATCATTTTTGTGCATTCATTCTGTAGTCTCAATTACAATTATGTTACATAACAACTCATATTGTCAATCCAAACTTATATATCCTAATATCACTAAAAAAAAGAAATTTTTGACTATATTTTTAATCATTTATGCTTAATGAGCTAACAATACTTTAAACCAGTTTACTCTATAACAAATCATCTAGTCATATCAAATCAATCCTAAAAAATCCTTTATAAATATAATATCAAATAACAAAATAATGACAAAATAAAGATATTCCTTACTATCTAGCATTCTAAATATTCTATTATCGTATTTTATCATCTAGCCATTTATAAAAAAGATCCCAAATTTCATAAAATTGTTTATCCTCTTGCTCTCTAATTTCAAATGTCAATCTGCTCATCTCAGCACATTCCAATATTTTCTTAATAATTTCTTCCTGTAATGGTATTTTCTCATTCTTCCAATTTTTAGCAAATACAATCCTGGCCGCTGTCAATACATTTACAATCAGGTATTTCAAATCTTTACTATATATATCAGGTAAAATTCCCAATAAGAAGATCTCTGGTTTCAAATCTATATGTTTCTTTGTCATTTTTTCCAACCACATGCGAATTATAGTCCAATATTTTCTAGCATCCTCACAAGTCCACCACATATGGTAATACGAGCCGGGTATCTGATGACATTTCCAGCATTTTTCAGATTTGTTCTTAAACATTCTTGCTGTTCTTGTCGGAGGAAAGTGCCACCTGTAAAACATCTTATACAAGTTTTCTTTATATGCTGTTGACATTGTCATTTTATAATTTTGAGACCACAATTTCTGCCATTTCTCCAAATCAATCCCATATCCAAAATTCTTCCCCCAAACAATCATAGTTTCTTTGATTTTTATAGATACCTACTAGGAGAGATATGCAGAGAAAACTATGGTGGACTACTGTCCCTAGCAGATTTTCTTGTCAAAAACAATTTAGGCTAGTTATGCAACATGAAGCATCCAGCCTATCCAATGCAGTTGTATCATTATGGTGTCCCTATAATATAATTTAATTTGCCTTTCCTGAATAATTTTAATTCTAAACATTCTCTGCAGGTAACACTTCACTATTAACAAGAATGAATGCTCATAGATCTTCCATCTCTTTCCATAGTAACCAAAATAAAACTCCTTTGGAATTGTTCAATATCAATCAGATTGCAGAAGTTTTTGTAAGAATAAAGTTTTCAACACCAAAAGAAAACTAGATTATTTTTTGTAGGATGTGAATCTGATCATAGATCTTATAGATTCTGGCAATCAGGTACATCTAGAGTTTACACCAGTGCTAGTGCAAAATTCCTAGAACATGTAGGATGGAATAGATTAGAGCAAGATTTAAATAATGAAGTAATTATTGAACTCTACAAAAGGCAGAAAGATCAGACTAGTTATAAGAAGAGTCCAATTAAAGAAGAAGTCCATGAAGAACAAATAGGACCAGAAGAAGAAACAGTTGATCAGGAAGAGTTAGATAATCAAGAACAGTTAATAAATGAAAGTCCACCTGTAAGTCCTGTAATACCTAGATGTACTACACGTGTAACTAGACCACCTGATAGGTATCAAGCAAGTATAGTTTGCCAACTAACTAAAGTTCCAACTAGTGTAGATGAACTTAAGATGTATCCTGCTAAGGATCAGGAGAATTGGCAAAAGGCAATGAAAAAAGAACTAAATTCATTAAAGGTAATGAAAGTATATGAAGATGCCAAATTACCTCCAGGAGAAAAATCCATTGGGTTTAAATGGATATTTAAAGTAAAAACTGGAAATGATGGGACTGTTTCCCATAAAGCTAGGTTGGTAGCTCAAGGATTTAATCAAACTGCATCTGATTACGATGAAGTTTTCGCACCAAGTCTTCAAGCAACATCTTTGAGAGCAGCTTTAGTGTGGGCAGCTAAGAAAAACTATGTCATTAACCATTTAGATGTAGAAACTGCTTATTTGCATGCACCTTTGCAGCACACTATATATTTACAAAAGCCAGTTGTTATAAATGGCAATAAAGTAAATAGTAATGATTGTTGGAAACTAAAAAGAAGTCTTTATGGATTGAAACAATCTGGCTATGAGTGGAACCAACATATTGTGAAAGAATTAAACAATATAGGTTTTAAATCTGGTTTAGCAGATCCATGTGTGTTTAAAAGAGAAAATAATGGAACGGTGTTATTGTTATTATTTACAGATGATATTGCTTTGATAACTAAGACTAATGATGAAGCTAATGAGATTATATCATTATTAGCCAAAAAGATAAAATTAAAGCATTTAGGTGAAATTAAAAGGTATCTAGGATTGACAATTAACAAAATAAATAATGGTTTTAAGATATCTCAAGAAGATAAAATTTGCCAATTAATTAAAACGTTTAAAATGGAACTTTGTAAACCGGCAAAGACTCCAATGAGTCAGGAAGTTTGCCAAACTGATGATCAAAGTCCCAAATTTGATAAGTCTATATATCAATCTTTGATTGGCAGCTTATCATATATAAGCAATTGGTCAAGGCCAGATATAGCTTATAGTGTAAATCAGCTGGCACGTTTTAATTCAGATCCACATCAATGTCATTGGCAATCATTAAAAAGAATTTTAAGATATCTTAAAGGAACAATGAACCATGCATTGTATATAGAACCAAAGGGTGATTTGAGTCTTAGTGCCTATGCAGATGCAAGTTTTGCAACTGACATAAACACTAGAAAATCAACATCAGGGATGGCTATATTATTTGATAAGACACTAATAGGGTGGAGGTCAATCAGACAACAGCATATTAGCTTGTCCACGATGGAAGTGGAATTTTCATGTCTGTCATTACTATGCACTGACTTAATTTTGTACAAACAATTATTAGACATGGGTATAACTGTTAAAGATTCCATTATTGTATACGAGGACAACCAAGCAGCCATAAAGTTAGCTACTAATATTGCTGTAAAAACTAGATCAAAGCATACTGATTTAAGATACTTAAATGTTAGAGAATCTGTAAAGAATGGGCTAATTAAATTGGAATACTGCATGATGGAAGAAAACATTGCAGACCAGTTTACAAAAGCTCAAGGAGTAGTCAAGTTTAAAGAAAGTTGTAACTACTATAATTTAAAAGTGTAAATAGTTATATTATTATTATTAACTTAAAAGGGGAGAATGTTAGGGATAACATTGTTTACCCTAACTGGTTTAGGTAAAATAATAAATAAGTTATCATGGTTTGTTAGTTAGTGTCTGCAACTTTAACTGTAGGAATGTAATTAAGGGAGTGGTTGTAATAGCACCATAAAAGAAGCAAGACAACGGCAGCTTGCTCTCTCTGGCTTGATGATCCCTAATTACTGGACAGTTTGAAGACTGCATTTTTCTCCAACTGGAAAGGGAGAGAGAAAGGACTGACTTATTGTAAGTGAACTGACATTGGATATTTCACATGGACTTTGCTAATTGAATATCCTTGAATGGACTGATTAAATGATACATGACTAATGGACTGTTATTTTGACTATGCTGTAAACTCTAAATGGAATAAACTATATTTTGATAGCACAAGCATGTCTGTTATTTTTACTGTATGTTAACAAACACACAAACTTATCTCACTCATTTATCTGTGTGCCTATCTGACTAACGCTGCACATTCTGTTTAGCTTGTCTCCTTAACCCTGGTTGGGGAACACAGGCTTAACAGAAATTAGGGAATTTTCTCTAATGGGAAATATTGCAGACCTCTCTATAGAAAACAAAACTAATTTAACTTAATTTCCTGCCAGTAATGTCTCCCACAGAAAGGAAAGGAAAACTCACTATTGTATTGATGATAACATATTGGAGAGTAGTAATTAAGAACTGTGCTAATCTGAAATCTTTAAATTGAAATCTCAGCTTGGATTGTATATTATTTGTAAATCTTGGATTGCTCCATTTTAATAAAACTACAATCCCTCGTCTGGTTTAGAACTATAGATTTATAAACAATTGCCAGAAGATGTTCAATTTTTTTAGTTCCCAACTGGCCTAAAATACTGTAGCAACAACTAAAACACATATTCTTCTAAATTAGATTGCTGAAAAAGTACTTTGGGGGGAAAATTTTTAATGAAAGAATTTGGGCTCTTTGTTTGATACCAGTCATAGTTGAATACTGTCTATGCTCAGAAGCAACCCTTTAATTCTTAACCATATGTCTGCCCATTTGAGTCTGCCCATTTCCATCTAGCCTAGTTAATTAACTTTGGTGTCCTAGTTAAAAGCAAAATAGATCTTATAAAGCTAAGTATAGTTATCAGCTTTTCAAAGCATTGAATTGGACAATTTTTTATCCTCAATATTTTCTCCTCAATAAACCTCAATATTTCCCTAGGGACTAAGTTTCTTTTAATTCCCTTTTAATTCCCTTCACCAAGTAAGGGAAATGAGGAAACAGATTACCATCCAGAAAAAAAAAGTGGGAGGAAGGGATCTGTCAGTGCTTGATCAATAGTTTGCCTGAATGTGTATGTAGGAAGGCAGCTGTTTCCTAAATGAAAAATTATCAGGATGAAAACTGATAAATATCAGGATGTTTATTACTGTTCTTGTTGAAAAAGCTAGTCCTGTCTGAGCTTTCTATTTTGCCATATAATCCAATTAAGAGGCTTCAGTTTTTTTCTGGTGTAACTAATCTAACCAAGTTGGTATCTTCTAGATGCTAGAGGGTGTATCTAAAAGGATTGAAGCTGCCTAGAAATTTAAAGTATTTTTTTCTTTCCTTTTGAGATATAAAAGCAGATGGCAAGCAAACTGAAGTTCTTCCTCCCGTTGTCAGAGGAAGTTGTCATTCAAAATATCTTGAAGGCACTAGGCCGACCTCTTGTTATAAATCATTGTAATCCATAGTGGACAACTTTGGGCCCTTTAACTTATTGCAAAATTGTTATTAGAAGATATTGATTGAAGTAATTAATGGCTGTACTTCAGCCAAATCTGGAGGACCAAGTGCTTCTCAGATCTGAACTCTTTTTTAATATACTTTATACAGCTTTGTTTAAAGTTTAAACAAAAGACTATACCATTTATAAAAGGAAAGACAAATCATATTGAAGTATTTTCAGTCCATCAAATGTGCTATTTCACGAATTCTCACTAAAGAAAAGTTTCATAGCAACAGGATTCGTTTTAGTGCTTACAATTGCTAATAATTATACATTCACATTCTGTTTTGTCTGTGTTTCCTTTAACTTACCGTATATACTCGAGTATAAGTCGACCCGAATATAAGTCGAGGCACCCAATTTTACCACAAAAAACTGGGAAAACTTATTGACTCGAGTATAAGTCGAGGGTGGGAAATGCAGCAGCTACTGGTAAATTTCAAAAATAAAAATAGATACCAATAAAATTACATTAATTGAGGCATCAGTAGGTTAAATGTTTTTGAATATTTATTTCAAAGAAAAACAGTAAACTAGCTCTGTAAGTGGAAAAGAGAGCCAACAAAAGCAATATGGTATCAACAATAACTTTAAAAGTACAAAAACCTTAGCTCAATCAGCAACCAAGCTAAAACACAAGAGTTAAAATCCTTCAAAACTGGATTCCTCATCATCACCTGTATGTTATACTTATGGACAAAAGTGGATATTCATTCAGGCTAGAGTGCTTTAAAATGTAAATGAGGTTAGTTTCACACACACATGCACACCGTTTCGCTTTCCATAAACTAATTTTTTAGTGCATGACAGATGAAGTGCCTGACAGATGAAAGTCCTCTTAGGAAACTTTAGATCTTAACTGGCATTACATTTAAAATCAAACATGTTCACATTCTTAACATTTTTCCATGGCAAAGTGTTTCTCAAATAATCCATAATAATGCCACTGGAGGGAATTATTGTCTAATTAAAACTTTCACTAGGACAGTTGAGAATAAGTTTGATGTTCACAATTTCCTCTTTGAAAGAGACCAGTAAGTAGGGAACAAGAAGATGAAGAAAAAGAAGTGTGTTTTTTCACATTTTTCACACTGCAGTGAACAAAAATGGCATCATAGGAACAGGCTTATTCTCCGTCCAAAGGTTTGTTTCTGATTTCTTCCCTGATTTAAGAGAAATTTGGGAAACGATCTCACTATCATGAAAGGTTTAATTGATTCACTAACCCAAAAGATGATGATGATGACAGTGGGAGGCAGGAGTCACTCTCTCCCTTGCAAGAAAAAAGCATGTGTATGTGCTGCATGTACATCCTGTTTTGGAGAGCCACCATCTCTTTCACAGCTCTCCCTCATGCCTCCATTGCATGTGCACACATGCCATGGCTCAGTAGTAGGTCAACATACAGATGTCACACTAGGTTCCCTCCTCAAAAGGAACATCCAACCTTTCTTGAGAAGTACAAACTTCATCTGTTCAGGATTGTGGTGACAAAGGTGAAGGAGGATGGGGCTGAGAGAAGGGAAGGGAAGAAAAGATCATTGACAGGGAGAAAGACAGGGAGAAACACCTGGAAGTGTGAGCCCTCGAGTTTCCTTAGGAAAGACCAGACAAGGGGAGAGGAGAGGAGGAGGAGGAGGAGGAGGAGAGTTAAAAAAAAAAGAGTGGGAAGCCAACTCATGCGTGCCATCAAAGCGGGTTGCTATGGTATCCAGGAAGGTGTTTTGGGGAGCCAGGAGGCCCCTCATCACCGGCATTTTAAGACTTGCTCAAGGACATCGCCATCGTCCAGTTGGAAGGGGGAAAAAAACCCAGAGGTATCTGAGAAGGACGGGAGCCGAGACGGGGCCCTTCGCTTCCTCTCCCCGAGACAGGCCAGGGGGAAGCGGGGCTTTCTCTGCCTGCTGCTGCCAGAGGGGTGCGGGGGGGGGCTTTGCAAAAAAAAAGAGAGAGAGAGTGAGTGAGAAAGAGTGTGAATGAGAATACTGACCGCTCTTGCGACGGCGGAGGTGACTTAAGATGACTCCCCGTGTGGGAAGTCACCCGGTGCACACCTTCCAGCCTGCTCGAGTAACCCCCCCTCCCCCTGCGCGCTTTCGTGGCTGCTTGACGTGCTGGGAGAAACCCGAAGCGGACGCCGTGGCCGAGGCAACCGAGAGTTGCTGGCAATTCCCTTCCCAGCTCGCACTGCAGTCTGAAGGGAAGGAAAAGCCTTGCTGGAGCCCAGCCCGCCCTTCGCTTTCCTCCTGGGCTCCCCCGGCAACTCCACAGACAGCTTCTCTGCTTTCTTGCTAATAAATCCTGCCAACCCTCTGTCTCGCTCTCAATCGCTCTCTCTCTCTATGTGTGTGTGCCACCGCCGCCTTCTCCAGACGAGCGCCCTGACGGGAGGCGATCGCAGCTGCGACGGCAGAGACCGCGACTCGCTGAGCCCTGCAAACGGCCGGCCGAAAGACGAGAGGAGGACGCCCGGGCGGCTGCCGCCCCTGGATCCTAACTGGAAAGACCCCGCCGCCGCCGCCGCTTCCCGCTCAGGCAGGGTCCCCATTCCCCTGGCCGGCCAGGGGCACAGCCGCTTCCCACTCCCGAACAGCCCGGGCGCCGCTAGTCAGCCTCGCTCAGCGCCTGGGGCGGCATTGCAGGCGCAGCCTTTTGCAGAGCCGAGCCGGGCCGCGCCTCACCTCACCTCCTCACCTCCTTCTCTTGCTCTTCTTGCAAAGTGCCGCCGACTTGGTGGCGAGCGGCTCCTTTACCCGCCTGTTGTATGGGAGCTACCGCGCTCGCCTCCGGAGCAGCCGTCCGCAGTTTCAACCAGGGAGGGAGGGGGGCACAAAGCAGCCCAAACGCGTAGCAGTGGAAGGAAGGTGCGCTGGTGCGAGGAAGAGAGAGAGAGAGAGAGAGACACACACACACACACACACACACAGACAGACAGACAGACAGACACACACACACACACACACACACTCACTTAGCCACTTTGCACCTTGCAAATGCAAAATCCTGGGGGTTTTGCATTTGCAAGGTGCAAAGCGGCGGGGGCGGATCCCGCGTGCTGGAAAGGGCTTGACTGTATTATGGGGAGAGAGAGAGAGAGGGAGAAATCATAAGAACGGCTCTTGCTTTTTTCTTGCAAGGGAGAGAGCCTTGCTTTTTTCTTGTAGCTGGAGCTGAGGAAACGAAGCTGAGTGGAGCCGAAGCAACCTCGGCTCGCGTTGTTTTCTCAGCCTCGCTTTTGCCTTCTCCCTACATCTTCCCTCTGTTAAAATCCCCCCCACACACACAGAGGGGAATCTGACTCGAGTATAAGCCGAGGGCGGTTTTTTCAGCACAAAAAGTGGGCTGAAAAACTCGGCTTATACTCGAGTATATACGGTACATTGGTATTTAAAATAATTTTTATTTATTTATATCTTATATTTTTAAAAATACTCAGAGTGATATACATATCCAACGCACTCCCTCTTCCTATTTTCCCTACAAACAGCAACCTTGTGAGTTGGGTTGGGCTAAGGTAGAGTAATTGGTTCAAGGTCATCCAGTTGGTTTTCATGGCTAAGGCATGACATGAACTTGTGTTCTCCAGCTGTCTAGCCTAGTGCCTTAACCCCTAGACCACGGGTGTCAAACTTGCCACATCACGCTGCCGTCACGTGACGTATCACAATGTTTTTCCCCTTTGCGGAGCTGGGGTGGGTGTGGCCTGCGCATGACGCATCCGGCCCATGGGCTGCCAGTTTGATACTCCTGCCCTAGACCAAAATAGCTTTTTATTGCAAAAGAATTATTTATTGTCAAAGAATTATTTTATAAATGTATTACCAGCAGTTAAAGCTATTTTTAAAAAAATCATATTCTGGCAATTTGCTGAATATTATTTTGTATCCATGTATGTACATATCGTATGTGCATTTACAAGAATTGTTCTGAAAAGTGAAATACAACCTAGTGGTCAAATAGTTCCTGCTATAGCATAAAATTAAATGCATAAGAGACACTTGTTAAAGTACTTTATAGCAGAGTTATTAGTTAAACTACCCAATAGATAGATGAACAGCATTGCACTTTAGTATGTATGCAAATATAATTTAAGCTATGCAATATTTTTTTGTAAAATTTTAAATATACTCCAGATACCTTATTATGAAAGGTCACGATTTACATTTCAATAAAATGTTTTTCATGTAATAAAATATAATCACCAATTTATGTAGCAAAACTAGTGGATACACAGAAAAAAATACCCTACTTGGAGATTAAGAAAATAATAATTTATGTAGATAAAGATGCCTCTGTTTTGAAAATGATAAGAACAAGTAATGTTTAAGAATTCTCTGAATTCTTTGTAAAATCTGTATTCAACCCACACATCAAATAAATAATGCTTTATGTCATGTAATTGTGAGCATGATGAGATGGAGAAAGAGTCAGCTGAATTTTTAAAAATGAAATAAGGCCTCTAAATGTACCAATGGTTGTTTTTAATTGAATTTTTTGTTTTTCTAGCAAATTAGTTTGATTGTTTAAATTATAAGTGCTTCCTAAAATTAATTAGATCTGAGAATACCTATTTAGAAATATTGCCCTTATTATGCAAATATCAGAGTATTGCTTTAGATCAAATTAAGAGGAGAGAAAATTATAATGTTCATTTACACTGATTATCTCCACTGTTTTTAATTTATTTGTTCTCTATAATTCTTGAATATAATAGAGAGGGGAAGGTATTAAAGGAGAAGGGGAAGGAATAGGCCAGTTATTTTCAACCTGTTCATATTATATGCAACCTTATATTCAGTGGTGGGATTCAATTTTTTTTATTACCGGTTCTGTGGGTGTGGCTTGGTGGGTGTGGCAAGGGAAGGATACTGTAAAATCTCCAGTCAGAAGTTGTATTTGCTGGTTCTCCGAACTACTCAAAATTTCCGCTACCAATTCTCCAGAACTGGTCAGAACCTGTTGAATACCACCTTCATTTATCTGACAGGAAGTTCTGTGTAATTCTGTTAAGCCTGATTTAACATGGTGGTCTCACTTCTGCGTACAGGTAGTCTTTGACTTACAACTGCAATTGATACCAGAATTTTGGTCATAAATTGTAACAGTCATAAAACAAGGCACCTATGTGCTTGGACTCAATTTTGAGACCATTTT
This sequence comes from Hydrophis major, assembly GCA_033807585.1. Lineage (NCBI taxonomy): Eukaryota > Metazoa > Chordata > Lepidosauria > Squamata > Elapidae > Hydrophis > Hydrophis major. The sequence continues at coordinate 290,812,698 of CM066328.1, read as the reverse complement.
TATGGTTGGTTATTAAACAAATAACATAATTGTAAATCTGAATCCATCCTTCTGAATAATGGGAGGGGGAGTTGCCAGAAGCTAGCAAAAAATGCTGGAAACTGGCAAAAAAAACCAACAGCAAATCAGTCACATAATTGTGGGGCATGCTGTTAGTCATAATTATCAGCTGGTTGTCAAGCACCCAAAATGCATTCATGTGACTGCAGGAGGGACAGGATATTTTATTATGGTGTTTTCTGAGGCTGTTATAACTTTGAATAGTTATTAAATAACTGGTCATAAGTCAACAATTACGTATAAAAAAGCATAAGTATGTAAGAGTTTGAATTGGGTGCAGCTTCGGTTAACAATGACTCCTCTATTTCCTTAAATTATGTCAATGAGATGTACAGATAACTGCAAACTGCTTCTCATCATCAGTTGATTATTTCTACTGTATTATCACACAGCTTTTTTCAGTCAATATTTTCAGATAAGAATGGCTCCATTCTGAAACCATGATGATCAAGAAGATTACAAACGTAACAGAAGTTGAAGAATTCCAATGTTTTGAGAGCTTTTTAAAATGATGAAACAATAGTTAAAAGTTGGAAGATCAAAACATTTGAAAATTGGTGATTAGGGGAAAAACTGTATACATTTTTCTTCTGTGAAAAGATTTGTGTGTGCATGTGTGTCTTTGTGTTTGCTATTCCATTGCTATTAAACCAATGATGCATAAGCTTTTGAAAATCACCATTATGTTTTCCCATTTGCCAGACCAAGGCTTTTCCATTTGAGGATTTCTCATTTATGGATGCCTGTAAGTTTGACAATGCACCTCTCACTGCTTATGTCCCATGCCAACAGGAGATAATACACAGACATCATGATTTTGAGTTCTGCCACATTGCCATCTATTCTTCTTACCATCTTCAGATTTTTTTAAAAATGCCTTTGGCATTGCATTCACTTCTGAAATTTGCAGAGGACATTTTCAGCCAGTCATTGGTTATTTTAAATCAATCAATGGCTGATGAATGTTCATCAGTGTTCATGTTCGCATTTCAGACTTAACAGTCATTGGGTTTATTGCCTGTTCTTTGAGTATTTTCATGAACAAATGGCCTCACTTTCCTTCACAGAGAAGCTGCAAAAATTTCTAGCTCCTGATGTATTTGTAGGTATATATTCATTTACCAAAAAAACCCTTCAGATTGATTATTTGCAAGTAAAGATTAATTTTTGGCATATGGATTGAGAACCCTGAAATGCCTTTTTTTCTCCATGGTGCTAGATCAGCCTATCATGTGGGATTTGTTATATATAGCAGCAAACCTAGTGACAGCATCATGCTATCAATACTGTATTCAGCAGCTTTCCCCCAGGCTGGGCTGAATAAAAAATAGTTGGAAAGCAGGGACTATATCAGGAATCCTCTTGAGTAAAAATGAAAATGCCCACAAATACAGAATTCATTGAAATATGGCTTTGTTCCATAATACAAGAAGGAGAAGACAAAATAACTTGGTTTCATGGAGATTTAAAAATGAGTTTTTAGAAAAGTGAAACATCAAAAATAGTTTGCTGTTTGTATCATCTGATTATTGGAAGTATATAACTGTAAAATCATAAAGTAGGATTCAGTATTGCTGTGTATTTATTTGTACAAAATTATCTGCTGGGTGAAAAGATATTTTCATTCCCTAAATGTCACCATTGAAACACTTTAGTGGACAAGGATTACAAGGAGGAAGAAGTATCTCTACCTTTCAGCTTTGTCTGGTTGTATATATTTGTCACTTTTTATCTTATTTTCCGTCTTTGAAACATCCCTGTTCAATTTTGTAGATATTTTTTTTCCATTTGTCTTTTTCCAGCTTTCTAGTATCCCTTTAAGATGTGATGAAACCTTGTGACACACCCTAACTGTTGTGGGTGTTCTTCATGTTTTTTTCTCTTTCTTTGAACAAACAAACTAATGAACAGCTGTACTTGGGTTCCCTAATAGTACAATATAGGTTAACTTTTTGGGACTGTTCTCTTAATTGTTCCAACATAATGACACCTAATATCTGATAATTCACATAGGAGATGGAGTTGATGTATTCTCTGTAGGCTACTAATCTTTCCTTTCCAGACAATAAATACAGATAGTCTTCAATTTATGATCACAGTGCAGCCCAAAATTTCTGTTGTTAAGTGAGTTTCGCCCCATTGTATGATTTTTTCTTGCCAAAGTTGTTAAGTGAACCACTGCAGTTGGTAAGTTAGTAACCAGCTGGTAAGTGAATCTGGTTTCCCCATTTACTTTGCTTGTCAGAAGGTCACAAAATTCGATCACATGACCTTGGGACACAACAACGGTCATAAATATGCCAAGCATCTGAATTTTGATCACATGACAATGAGGATGCTACAAAAGTAACTGAAAAATGGTCATAAGCAGGGGTGGGTTTCTACCGGTTCTGTCCACCTCTGTAGAACCGGTAGCTCTGAAAAGCAGCAGACATAGAACAGCTGCAGTTAAAAAAGCAGGAAAAAAAGGGCTGTTTCAAAGGCTGCTTCTTTGCACACAGTGTGGTGGTGACGATTTACAGGCACGCACTCACAGCGTGCAGGGAAGCACATCATAAATCACCGAACCTCATAAATCCCGAACCGGTAGTTAGCCCTGTCGTATCCCACCCCTGGTCATAAGTCACTTTTTTCAATACTGTTGTAACTTTGAGCAGTCAGTAAATGAACTGTTGTAACCCAAGGATTACCTGTATCTATTGCTAGTACTGTCACTCTTGGAGTTTTTCCTTGGACTATAATACTCAAGCTTTATTCATACCTATCCACACCTCTGGGGGGGAAAAAACTCAGCCATTTTCCCCCCAGAATTTAAACTGAGAAATGTTATTCTATGCTACTGTTCTTTGAGAGACAATTCTAATATCCAGTCATCTGGTATTCCAAGCTGGGAACACTATACATTTGTACAAAGGCACTGTTAGAGCAGTGGCTTAATTTTTGATTTCTTAAGATCTCCTATATGAAACAGGAACCCTCAGATTGAATGAATAATATACTTCCAGAGCTCAATTCCAATTTCCTTTTCTTTTTCAGTCACTCCTAGTTCAGATCCAATCAATGTATGTATGGTTGGGATATTTTTGCCTCAGGATGCAAGACATGCTACCCCTAATTTAGATCCATCCTAAATAATCTGATATTGTCAGCAAAAATTGCCTACGTCCTTGCTCACCTTTAACTCCAGCTCATTTAAGAACAGCTGCAATTCTTGCTGTCTTTATTTTTATTCAAAAAATTCTTGGCCATAAAATGGAAATACAATGGTATTTTTCATGTTTTGAAAGCAATTTATATTCTTTTGTTTATACAAATCCTGCTCTTGTGAAAATGAGGGCTCAGTTCCACAAGTAAGTAAAGTAGGAAGAAATATTTAATGAAGGGTGATCAACCCCACAAAAGACACTGAAAATTCAGTAATAAGGTGAAATTTTGGAAACTGATTTTATTTTGTGATAGCCATTAAAATAGGATCATTTTAATCCAAAGTATTAGATGCCATGATTTCATAAACTCTTACCTTTTTGAAACAATTATTCCTCCTGGGTTTTGAAATAATCTTGTTTCTGTTTCTTGATCTTCTTTTTCAGTATATCTTTTAGAAGCCTGTTTGTGCTGCATTAATGTGGAGTGATATATATATCGTTTAGCAGAAACCACATTTGTTCTGCTCTGTTTCTATATATTCGTAAGTTGCAAATACTCAGCCACTGAACATCCTATACCACTCTAGTCATTTCACTAAATGATATCTTCTATCCTTGCATCTTTTTAATATCGCTGTGTGCATTAAGCAGTTATTTTGGGATAGAAAGAAAACAAAGTTTTCCACATGTGATACATGTACATCCATGTGTGTTCTGTATCTGGCTCTCTGCAAAGCCTTAATATTTTTAGTTGCCATGTTCCTTTTGATTTTTGTTTTTTAAGTGTACTTTATTAATCTACAACCAACAGTTTGAGACCACCAGGTCTTCTGTTTCCAAAATCTCTGCAGGCAGTCCTCAGGAGGTCATAAATGTGAAGATTGGCCACAAGTTACTTTATCATTGTTCTAACAGCAAACAATTGCTCTCTAAGACAATCACTAACAAAGACTACCTGTATAATGCATTTTTTAAAATAAATCTGGAATATCTACAAGCTATCTTTCATTTTTCCCAGACTTATGTCAGTACTCATTGCACTATAACCATGAATAATTCATATTCTTGTGAGTTTAGAACTTGCAGAGCATATTATTTGTTAACCCTAATTTCCTCCATCTTCGTTTCCAACAGCTAAATATCCTTTGAGCCTGACAACAGTTTTTACCTCCCAATAATCTGAGCTATGAATTTTTCTCTATACTTGTTTTATCTACATTTGTTTGCCTGGTTGCAAGAAAATTCTCCTTTGCATTTTTCTGCTGCTGTATGAAAGGTGAATAGATCATTAATTGACAATAGGTAAATGGATGTCTGGGGGCTGCAGAGCCAGTTAACAATAACAAATCTGTACATAGAAGCCTTTTTTTTTTAGTTGCTGGTGACATGATGCTCAAGCCTGCATAACAGAAGGCTCTTCTGTGCAGGGATGAGAGGAAGAAACTTGTGTTATAAACAAAGACCCACACCTTAGAAGCATACTGAACAAGACTTTAGATCTCTTGGGAGAGGCAGGAGGAAGAAAAGATTGGTTTCACATGTAATGATTCAGCTAAGTACACTTAGAGGCAGGAAATGGAGAAAATCCCCTTCAGTGGAAACAGATCATCTCCACAGTCTGCTGAAATGCAAGAGAGCGATTTTGTAACATTATAGGGAAAAATATTGGTTTTTGGAAGTTTGGGGAAATTGCAGTGGGATTGTCTCATTCATCAAATTAGAAATGGCTTCTCATTTTCAGGTGGGATATTCGACTAGCAGAGTAACAGAGAAGCCTGGAAATTATCACTGATAATTTATCAATGATAAAGTGATTATTTCCACACTGCTTGAAAGCAGCTTTTCCCAGCCTAACTTCCCTTTGCATATTAAATTATAATTCTCATCACCTTATCCATCATAGCTGGATGGATGAAAATAATAGTTCACTCTATCTGAAAAATGCAGTTTCTCAGAGCTTTGTTCATTGGATGGGGTTTTTTTTTGGGGGGGGGGTGCTGAAAGGGGAGAGATTCCATATGAAATTTGCCATTTTTTCTTCCATCTTGAAAAACTCTAAACCTCTCTCCATCCCCTTTCTCCACTGGCTTAAGAAGTCCACTAGGCTGGCAAACAGCAATAGTTTCACATTTTTCTTTAGGAATGATACCTTTAAATCATACTGCATTATCCAACTGCTTGCAGTAATGCATTCTTTAATTCACCTGAAACATTTTGTCAAGTCCCTAGTGTAAACATGACCATAGTTAAGTTTTTGAAGTAGAATTGCCTCTTAGGAGTTCTTTCCAGGGCTAATTGTCATGCCTGCTGGGGGGAAATGATAAACTCTTGGTAACAGTATTTTATCACCTATTTTCCTGCTTCCTGAGTTTCAGCACTAAATATTCTGAAATGGTAGAGCAGGCATAGTAATGTTTGACAACTCCCCAATTTTTTAGGAGATCAGTTATGATATAAGGGCACCGGAAGGGTTATGGCTGAATTTTGTGTCTATTTGTTTTCGCTTTCTGGAGGATGTTACAAGTGGCAGAGGATGCCATTTAATATTTGTGCACTTCCCAAATAGGTTAAATTGTACTGTGGCAATTTGGCCATTTTGCTACTAAATGTTAATGGCACATTATCAAGACTTGAAGGGCTGATATAAGGGGTGTTGAAGAGTTGTGCATAGCCAAGTTGTCTAAATCTGTATTTAGAAGATGAGGAAAACCTTTCATGCATATTTGTTGTACTCTCACAATGTGTCTGGGCACTCAAAAGAGCAATATCCAGCTTCTCTCAACAGTGCTTAAACTAGAAGTAGGCATTCAGAAACACATAGAGCTGCAGAAAAGCTAAAGAATAAAGAATTCCAGCATACACATCAAGTCTAAGTTTTATTAATTACAAAATCCAGGTTCAACTTAACACATTTTTTTCTCCAATCCATAGAGTATAAAGGGTTTGAAACAACTCTCTCTGGGGAGGAGCAGTTTCTGGCTGTCCCTTGGTTTGGAAATGGAAATGGAAATAGAAATAGGAATAGAATAGAATAGAATAGAATAGAATAGAATAGAATAGAATAGAATAGAATAGAATAGAATATTTTATTGGCCAAGTGTGATTGGACACAAGGGATTTTTCTTGGTGTAAATACTCTCTGTATACATGAAAGATATTCGTAAAGAGTTGAGAATCATAAGGTACAGCACTTAATGATAGTCATATTCAACAAGTACCATAGTTTCGAGCAGTGTGCTTTCAACATGAGAACTGGGTCTCAAGTCTGTATGCTTGGACTTGCTCTCTTCTGCTAGATCAGGGGTCTTCAAATTTGACAGCTTTAAAACTTGTGGACTTCAACTCCCAGAATTCCTCCTCCAGTCATGTTAGCTCCGGAATTCTGGGAGTTGAAGTTCACAAGTCTTAAACTTGCCAAGTTTGAAGAGTCTTGTGCTAGATTGTAGAGAAAAGTATGATTTTTTGGCTCAACCCTCAAGTGTCTGTGGAGACAGTTAAAACAGAAAAGTCAAGATGAGAATCACAAAGATCTTCCCCGTTTGTAGACCCATGTCTAAAGAGACAGAACTTTGGTTACGTGCCACAACCACGGTCTGAACCTTTTTGACCTTCCATGGATGTCACTGACTTGTTCCAAAGCAAAGTACAATCTAGACTCATAGACCCAGCAGCTTTTTTAGAAAATAAATTGGTTTCCTTTGGTAAGCCAGTGCTTTGTTCTGTGCCCTCCTATCCAGAATGAAAGAGAAGCTGAACGTGGGTCAAGAGAACATCTTAAGAGGCTTAATAAGGTAGTAAGAAGCAACCTCATTCCTGCATTGTTTTCTGGAAAATGGGTATTCCAAGGAGCTCCATTGCCTTGAGAAGACTGGGGAGGGTCAGTGACCTGTCTGCATATAGAAACAAATCGACATCTGTGTAGCTTGCCATAATATCTCTTAGTTTCTGAAGGTCAGCTGATCTTGAAACAGACTGCAAAAGGAGAAAAAAAATATGACCAAATGTAATTGAATCCCCAATTTACTTCTTGCTCTCCCTTTCCCTGCTTTGCATAATATTATCTGGATTACTAGATGCAGCAGGTGTTTAAATATCACAAAGACAGGCACCTCCAATTAGCTAAATCTCCAAAGGCAGAAACTGAAAAGGGAAATTGTGATGCACCCCAGCATAGAACAGAAGCTTGTATTTCCTATAGAATTAGCATAACTGGTGAGAATGTCAGATTTTTCCCCTCAAGCAACCAGAATAAAAAACTGGCTCGCAAAACTACTCTCCAAGAGAAGTGTAATTTCTTATTGCCAGGATTTTTTTTATTACTTGAATAAAGTAAGAAGTAGGTGTGTAAATATGTGTAGTGTGTAATGCTTCTTATTCATAGGTATATTGTTAGCTAAGATTTTTGCTGTGAAAAATGCCAACTTTGAACATAAGGCGATAGGGCTAGGGCAAGGGGAGCAGCCCTTGCAGAAGAGGGCTAAAAATCATGCTTATTCTAAGCATTCTTGTGTTATGAAATGACACGTGAGAGTATATTTAAGAGGATGCACATATTGGGTGGGGAGGGATGGCAGGAACTCCAAAATATTCTTCCTCCTGAGAACTGCTTGCCTGTGCATTCTCAGTCTTGGCAGGTCCAATGGCAACATGTTGTGTGTGATGTTATCAGTGCCTCACATCCAGCTGCTCCTGTTTCTGAATAAGTGTTATCTTCATTTCCTCTTAACAGGTGCTTGTGATTCCCCAACCTCCAAGGACTTCTGGCCCTGAAGAGGTAGCACCTTGCTCATTAGAAGCAGACCTGAACTTGGGCCTTGAATTTCAATATGTATATTACTACATTGACCCTAATTCAAATCCCACCCATACCTTGGAGTTAGGTGGGTCTCATAGTTAGCTCTGCCCATCATGGCAACCATTTTATAAATCAGAACAGCCTTCCCTAGAAGACATTTTCTATGCTGCCAACATTTTAAATACGCTAACAAAAATATCACTCTATTTCCCATGGCACATCTTTTTCTTGATGCTCATATGCTGTAAAAAGGATACCACAAGCAAACCTTGAATAGCAGCGTGGATTCTGTTGACTTCTGTCTGCCTGTCTATCCTACAGAGTGCCTGTTACAGTCTTTACAAGGTGTGATCTAGAATACTCCGGGTTTTCTTTTAAAATTAGAACAGAACTAATTGCATTACCGTATTTACCACACAGGTACACTTAATCTTTATCTTTCTCCAGCAAGTGTTTTATTTAGTAGTATCAAATGCTACTGCGTTATATCAGTTCAAACAAGTGCTGAGCAAAAGGTTGTATGTTTCCTAACGTATAAACACACATGCATACACGCATGCACATGGCGAGAGAGAGAGGGAGCGGGAGAGAGGGAGAGAGAAATATAGCCCAAATGAAATGACACATGCTGAGCAGAGTTTATCAGGTAGTGCTTTTCATCAGCAGTTTAAAGGATATCATCTTGTTTACCGTTTTACTTATGTTTTTCAAGTGGAAAAGAGCAGATAAGTTCTGCTTGCTGTGAGATGCATTTAAGATGGATGGCTCTGAATCTAAGCATATCAGTCTTCAGCAACAGTGAAGCTAGCTTGCTGTCATGTTCTGACAACAGATGACTAAATGCAGGCTTCGTGGCAAGGAAGTGACGTAGATATTTGAAATTTGCCATGGTTCAGCTGAGTTGTGAGTGTTCATCTTGAAACCCTTCTGTCAGCCGTGTCCATATGTTAGGCATATGTTCCTCTCTGCCAAGCACATCTTTTTAAATTTAGTCCTGGTGGGAGCATGTTCTACACCTTCCTGATGCTTGGAATGAGTGTACTTCCCCACTACCAGTTGTGTACTTGAAAGTAAAGCACGGGTTCATTTCAGAATATCCTCAGGAGATGACAGTTCCCTCCCTTTCCAGCAACAACCCTTGCCAAGATCTATTTACTTGTTCCATAAATTGGAGGAATACAGTGAATCATTGGACTCCCTTTTCACAAGGAGGTGTATAAATGAGTCTTTCCACATCCTTATGCATTTTGTACACACTGATCTCCTTCAGAGCTTTTCAAATTTAATATTGTATTTGATTGAATCAACTCGCACTTGTGGCCCTTGGATCTGAGGATACACAGCCAAAAGACTTTCAGAGGGAAACATATTTTTGGGAGCTCCCAGCTAGTTCTTCCCACCACTTACACCCTCCAGTCACATGCGCATCCTCTCACATGTACTCTTGTTTGTGATTTTTCTCTCTCTTTCTATCCTTAGGGCCCCTAGAGAAGACAGAGGACAGAGGAGGAAACGAGACATGATTTTTCTTGATTTTAAAAAGAATCCTCAAAACTTTGGGGGGGTCATTTCAGCCTCAGGGCTCTGAGTCTGTATCATATGGTCCTTTCCTGGGAGCTCAGTTTATGAAGACAGTGTTTTATCCATGCTATAGTAAAGATATACCCATGGTTTTAATTTCCAGCACTCCCAAGGTCATGCCATCGAACTTGCAAGCTTCCAACACCTCAAGTGTAACCATCGTTCAGCTATATTGTTCCATTTTAAAGGCATAATAATACCATTGAAATGGCTGAAAAAGCAGCTAAAATATTGGAAAGTATGGATGCACATCTGGGTGGGGATAATTACTACCAGCAGATAGATTGTTACAAAAACATAATAAGAATTCCTTTCCTAGGCAGTTCTGGGTGGGTTCTTTTTTTTTTTTTTTTTTAATGCAAGCCCAATATTTTCAAGCTGAATTCCTGGCTCAAGGCAACTATGATGATGATGATGATGATGATGATGATGATGATGATGATAATAATGATGATAATAATAATAATAATAATAATAATAATAATAATAATAATAATAATAATAATAATAATAAAGCTTTTGCTTCCATGTAGGGGAAGGGAGGTTGTCCCCAAGCACTGGACTTGTCCAGAATGACTGATACTTCTAAGTTTTTTTTTGTATCATGAAGCACCTTCTCCCCTTCTTACCCCCCCCTTTTTTTTTTAATGCACTGTTTCTCTCTTTTTGGTTCATTGTCTCCTCAGGCAAGGAAATGTTAAAGCCTGCAGAGTGCAAAAATCTTCAAAACACTCTCTACTGTTCCGATTAAAATATTTAAATGAACCATTTGACATTCTTTAAAAGTGCTACAAACTGACTTTCCTTGTGACTCATGGAAGGAATTGCCCTATTTTTAAATGGAATTGACCTTTCTCTGCATGTTGAGTGCCTTTTGATAGAAATGTTTTGACAGTAATAGTAGTTAAAACCTTTCTGCACATTTGCTTATCGTCCATTCTCGTGTTTTTTAAAGTAATATTGAATAGCACACATGCCCTATCAAAATAAATGATTTCTCCTCTGAAATATAAACAACTGAACTGTACTTTTGCCACTAAAGGTCAAGCCACATAAGTGAATTAATGATATTTCAACTATCCTTTAAAGTGTAAAGTAGTTTATGGCAATATAGAGATTTGAAAGAGAACTGTCCATGTTATCTGACCTGAACTATTTTCCCAATGATAAAATTAATCCAGCAGAAAAATATACAGGTGAAACTCAAAAAATTAGAATATCATGCAAAAGTTCATTTATTTCAGTAATGCAACTTAAAAGGTGAAACAAATATGTGAGATAGACTCATTACAGGCAAAGGAAGATAATTCAAGCCATGATTTGTCATAATTGCGATGATTATGGCTTACAGCTCATGAAAACCCCAAATCCACAATCTCAGAAAATTAGAATATTACATGCAATCAATAAAATAAGGATTGTATGTAGAATAATATCGGACCACTGAAAAGTATAAGTATATATATGTATTCAGTACTTGGTTTGGGCCCCTTTTGCAGCAATTACTGTCTCCATGTGGCGTGGCATGGAAACTATCAGCCTGTGGCACTACTGAGGTGTTATGGAAAACCAGGATGCTTCAATCGTAGCCTTCAGCTCTTCTGTATTGTTTGGTCTCATGTCTCTCAACTTTCTCTTGGCAATGACCCATAGATTCTCTATGGAGTTCAGGTCAGGCAAGTTTGCTGGCCAATCAAGCACAGTAACCCCACAGTCACTGAATCAGGTTTTGGTGCTTTTGGCAGTGTGGGCAGGTGTCAAGTCCTGCTGGAAAATGAAGTCAGCATCCCCATAAAGCTTGTCTGCAGAAGGAAGCATGAAGTGCTCCAAAATCTGGTAGACAGCTGCGTTGACCCTGGCTTAATTAGCTGATGAGAGTGGGACACTTTGAGTCTAGAATATTGCACCTTTTCACAATATTCTAATTTTCTGAGATTGTGGATTTGGGGTTTTCATGAGCTGTAAGCCATAATCATCTCAATTATGACACATCACAGCTTGAATTATCCTGCTTTGCATGTAATGAGTCTATCTCATATATTAGGTTCACCTTTTAAGTTGTATTACTGAAATAAATGAACTTTTGCACAATATTCTAATTTTTCGAGTTTTACCTGTACTATAGCATAAATTCCATTTAAAAAAACTATTGGCTTATGATAAAAATGTTATTTTTGGTATGCATTACCCCACATACCACCTAAATATTTTCATTAAAAGAAACATCCTTCTGATACAGAACTATCAAAAGAAAATGCAATCCTTTTTTTTTTTTTTTTGGCTAGCAAATACTGAAGACTTTTTTAATCTAGGTCATTCCCAGAATCATAGAGTTGGAATGGATTTAAGACGCCATCAAATCCAGTCCCTTTCACGCTGTAGGATTTACTACACTATCTCCCATCCAGCCTCTGTTTGAAAACCTAAGGTGAAAACCTAAGTTGAATCTCTTCTTGCAGCAACCTCTTGTATTGACTGAGATTTCTTACAATCAAGAAGTACTTCCTAATGAGCAATCTCTATCTATACAGAATAACAGAATTGGAAGGGACCTTGGAAGTTTTTTAGTCCAACCCCCTACTCAGGCAGGAATTTCAGAGAAATAATTGTCCAGTCTCTTCTTAAAAATGTCCAGTGTTGGAGTATTCACAACTTCTGGAGACAATTTCTTCCACTAATTAATTGTTCTAGAGCCTTGAAGTTTCACCCACTTGTTCTAGTCTTACCATCTGGATCAAGGGAGAATGAGCCTGAATTCTCAACTATGTGACAGCCCTTCAGATATTTTAAAATGTCATGTCCCTTCTTAATTGTCTTTTTCGGAAGCTAATATACCTAGGTGAAACCTATTGTATCTATACTGTAGGTTCTTCCTGTGAAAGGGATAATCGTAATTCCTAGAAGCATATAAAGTAATATTAATCCAGCATTAAAGCATTGTCTTTTTTTAAACATTGGAAGTTGAAATTTAGTAACACTATGTCTTCATTATGTCAGGGTCTGTAGGATATATAGATCATAAGGATGCAGATAGAGAGTTAAGGGTTTACTAGGTGTTCCTTCATGGTCCATTTGTGTACCGTTTGTCTATGAGGTTGCAAATCTGAAAAGTACTTGCCCATTTACTGTCTACCCCTATGGATGCATATCCTTAAATAAATTTCCTTTCTGTTACAAAATCTTTGTTCAGATTAAAATCCCCTTTGGAACCCTAATTTGCATACACAGAATACTTCAACTTCCAACATGCCCCAAGGAGGCATGTTAGCAAAGCTTCATCCTTTGAAAGCAAACATCTATAAAATCAAGCACTCTTAATTAAACACTTCTTTTAAAAAAAGGATTACTAGAAAATCTAGACATTAATACATACTGAAAAAAGATTCTTCAATTATTCCCAAAATGCACTGAATACAGCCAACTGTATAAATTGGAAGACTAAACCACCATCGTTTCAACAGTTGTGTTTCCGAGGCTTGAAATTCTGAATATTTAAGTATATTTCCTAGATTCTTATTTGAAGATATATTTCATTTTTCCACCTTTGTATTTTTAAAGATATGTTTATATCTTATTCTTTCAGAACTTGGTTTCCCATCTTACTCTGACAGTAACCTTAAAAGAGAGATTGTGTTGAAACAATGATTGGCCCAAAGTTACTGAGTGAGGTGGATGATCAGATGATTATTTGGACTGGAATTTCACTAATCTGAATAACTCCTTATAAATCTTACGGTATTGGCTCTCTGGGAAACGTATTCTATGGCGCCTTTGTTTTTGCTTGCTTTTAGGATTGCTTCAGTTGCATTTAAAGAAGCTTGATTAAACCAGAATTTTTTTCAGTCTAAAGGCCACACTTGAATTTCATTTAGTATGCTGATTCTGCAGCCTGAAGATTGGGTAGGCTGGGAAGAAAGGGGACAGAGCAAAACAAAAGATAATTTCCATTTAATTTCCATTCAATTAAATGTTAATTTGATGAACTAAACACAGTTAATACATGACCCATTCAACCCATGTATTGAATACTTTTTTTTGGCTGTCATTATTAAATATATATAGATATAAATTATGCAGAATGTGATAAATTCCTAGCTTTTGAATATGGTACAATTGCATAACTTGTGAAAGATAGACTGTGTTTTTTATAGTTGTACTAAAGTTTGTTAGAAAGGTAAGTTTAGTCACTAAATAATTTATGATATAAACTCCCTTTTGATGACCATGTAATTCTTTAATTCTTGGGAGAGTCAGGGGACTGGATGCAGTTAAGTGTTTACTGGCCAGATGCTCTTCCTGATGCCACATGAAGTTCACAGCAGATATTTTTTCTTTGTGCTTTAGGAGAGAAAAATCTGCTGCTACCTAGGATTGAACTCTCAACCTTCCGAGTAGAAGGCTAAACTACCGTGTTTCTCATATAATAAGGCTGGGTCTTACTTTTTTTTGAGCCCCGAAAAAATGGCTAGGCCATCTTTTCGGGGATGACTTAATTCCCCCCCCCCTTGCATCTTTGGGCAGGTGGCGACGGCTTGGATGTTGACCTCGACGTTGGTGGGGCACTTCGTATCAGAGTCAACGCAGGCAGCACCATATCCGGGTGTGCAACAAAAGTACTTCCTAATGGCAAGCCCCCCCACCATTCCCCCCATTTTGCATGTTTTAATATAGGCCTTAATTTGGGGGGAGGGGCTTAATTTCATTTCATGCCTATAAAACATGCTGGGACTTCCTATTGGGGGAGGCTGTAATGTTGGAGAAACAGGGTATTAACTTCAGAGAGGTTTACTGCCTGCACATCTATGCCAGCTTTGATAAACAAAGTCTTTTCCTCATAATTAGCTTGCTGCTGTTATTTGATGAGACATAAGCAAAGACCACATTTAAATATCTTTTTTTAAAAAATTCACATTATACATATTAGCAAAAAACTTGTCACATATGATAAAAATTACAAGAATAAATCTATTCTCTTATTCCATATAGGACAGCAGGACAGCCAATCTCATCTCAGTATCCATCTGTCACAGATTTTTTTAACCCATACCAAATTAGGTTGACCCAGACTCATGAGAGACACAAAAACATTGAACCAAATGTTGTGTATGCAATATGATTAATAAAGTGTGAGCTTGGAGTAAGTGCAGGGTTCTGGCCCTGCACTTCTGATTGGCTGTTAAGCGGCCGAACCAGATTGGCCCATTCCGGGGAATCCGATTGGCGCTTAACAGAGAGTTCTTATTGGTTATAAAAGCTAGTGTTCCTAGCTTGTTGTTGGTTAAACGTTACAAGGTTTGCCTATATAAGGCGGGTTTTACTGCTGTTAAATGAAGCAAGTCACGATGTAAATAAAGAGCTGAAGTTTACCGTTCAGAAACTTGTCTCCATTCTTTCTCGCACATGCTCAAAATGTAACACTGGCCATGAAGGTGAGATGTGGAGACATCTGAACCAATGAAACTTCGAAGAACACTGAGCACGTGACAGACAACGCCAACAACGGAACCATGTCCGGCGGCATCGTACCACCCGCTCCGTTTGATCCAACACAAGAGGACTGGGAATCCTACATGGATCGTTTCCAAATGTTCCTGGAGACGAACAACTTAAAGGACGCCACAGCCGGGAAGAAACGGGCGGTGTTCCTAACGCATTGCGGTCCAAATGTATTTAAGATGGCTAAAGCACTAGCCAAACCCCGAGAAATGAAGGCCATGGATTGGGACGACCTCGAACCTATCCTGCGAGACCACTATGCCCCGACTGTGCCTACGCTCGTGAGACGCCACGAGTTTTATCAAAGAAGCCAGCGAAAGGGAGAAAGCGTGGCCGACTTCATAGCAGACCTCCGAAATTTGGGAGGCCTCTGCGGATTCACCGATCTAGAAGAAGCACTAAGAGATCGCATAGTTCTGGGATTAGATGCACCAGGCGTCCAAAGCAAGCTGATGGCGAAAGACGACATCAGCCTTGCCGACGCCATTGCCGATGCTACCGCAGCGGAAGCAACCAAGAAGTTGGCTGCACAACTACGCCGAAATCATGCTCCGGTACCACCACCGGCCAGCGAAATCTCACCTAGTTCAGAAGGGCAGCTCGCGACAATGCATCACAAGGACCTCTCTTCATCATCAGACAGCGACGAAGAAGGGGTCCATTGATTGCAGTCCGACCGGGACCCTCGCCCGAAGCCCTTACGCCCTTGCGCTGACTGTGGAGCCAACCATGCCAGATCCGAATGCAGATTCCGCGTCGCACTCTGCCATGAGTGCGGGAAACAAGGCCACATCGGACGGGTCTGCCGCAGCTTGCCAGGACCCAGCCAGGCCTCAAAAGGGGCTAACTATCGCCAATTGACAGGAAACCGTCCTGTAAGGCGAGAGCCAGTAAACCACTCCTACAGAAATCGAGCTTTGCAGAGAGAAGAGGTTCACCATACTATCACTATCGGTCACGCCTCAGACTTGGATACTAGGAAAATCCGAGTCACGGTAGCCATCGAGAACCAGCCTTGCCACATGGAGGTTGACTCAGGATCGTCCCTCTCGATGGTGTCTTGGAAGACACTCAAGCAACTCATCCCCACAATTCAACGCCAAGATCTCCGTTTCCAACACCTCATCCTCAAGGACTACCAGGGGAATCGAATTCCTGTCGTCGGTTCCTGTAGAGTCTGAGTCTCCTTCAAGAAGCACACAGCATACTTACCTTTAACGGTCATCGATAGAGATAGGCCTAGCCTACTGGGCCTCCAATGGTTCGCGCCACTCGGCATTGAAGTGGCCGGCGTAAACCAGGTCGGTGGCTGTGACTGGGAGGAAGACCTTATCTATGAGTTCAGGGATGTCTTCGCGGACAGCTTAGTTGAGTACAAGGGGACCCTGATCTCATTCAGCTTAGATCCAAAAACAGCTCCCATTCGCCTAAAACCCCATCGAGTTCCGTTTGCCTTAAAATCGAAAATCAATGAACAACTCGACAAACTGATAGCTCAGGGGGTGTTGGAGCCCATCGATCACTCCTTGTGGGAAACCCCTATTGTAACACCCATTAAGCCAGACGGGTCAATCCAAATTTGTGGGGACTACCGGGCCACTTTGAACCATGCCCTGCAGCAGAACGCATATCCAGTTCCGGTGGTGCGCAGCACCTCCTCCATTCCCTGGGGGGCGGGAAAGTTTTCGCTAAATTGGATTTAGTTCAGGCATATCAGCAATTACCAGTAGATGAAAAAACGGCACAGGCCCAAACTATTGTGATGCACCGAGGTGCCTTTAAATGTACCCGGCTGCAATTCGGAGTTAGTGTAGCCCCGGGGATTTTTCAGAGCCTTATGGAAAGGTTATTGCAAGGGATTAAGGGCATGGTCCCTTATTTTGACGATGTATTAATTGCAGCCCCTACAAAAAAAATCTTACAGGACCGGTTAAAATTAGTCCTAAAAAAATTCCAAGAGGCCGGTCTTAAGGTTAAAAAAAAACAAATGTAAATTATGTACTGACAGTGTTGAGTTTTTAGGGTACCTGATTGATTGCCAGGGCATTCACCCTACCGAAAGTAAATTAAAAGCGATCAAAAACGGTCCCAGGCGGGGAGAAGGCGGAGCTTCGTGCCGGCGTTACAGCTGCGATCTCGGGGCTCTGAGATCGCAGCTGATATTTTCGCCCCTGGTCGGTCCTAACGGACCTAAATCGTCCCGGAGAGACGGTGATCGTGAAGGGCACTGTTCCAGGATCCCAGAGACATCGCAAAGTCTCTGGTTAGATTCGGAAGAAGCCCTTTTGCTGGCGGCGGAGAGGCAGCCTCCATAGCTGCTGAAGTCGGGACAGCTCCGAAAAGAAAGTGACTGGATTGAAGTGTGTCGGTTGGGTGAGAAAAACTCTTTGTGTTGAAAATTCGCTGAGGTTGGAAAGTTCATTCTGAAGAGAGGAGGAAGCTGTGAGATTTTTTTTTGATTGAAATTGTTTGAGCGGCGTTTTTAAAGTGCTGTCAAATTGAGGCTTGGGGTGTTTTTTTTTTTTTTTTCTATATTCCATGGGAAAGATTTTATTGTGACTTAGGTAACCGGACTGAATTTTCTTTTATATATACTTTTAGGCTCCCTTTGACTTTTTTATTTTTTTTAGGATAGAGGCTTCCTTTGGCTATTTTTTTTTCCCTTTTTTTTTGTATATATTAATTCTTTTTTCCGGTTGGGGCTGAGAAAGAGCATTAAGAAACTTTGTAACACTGCCAACTAGAGGCTTGAAAGTATTCTATTTGAATTGGAGAGAATTGCAAAAAGACCTCATCTCAAGGACTTTGGAACGTGATAAGATAGAGGGAGAGCACAGCAAAATATTATTGCAGGTGCTTTCCTGGACTGTTATTAACACTTGAGGTTTGGCTTTGAAGCTGCTGGAGAAGAGAGTCATAACAAGAGCCTTGGATAAATAACAAAGTGCAGTGTGTTTTCTTATATGTACCCCATTCGCTAGCTTTTTTTTTTAAAATCTTAATTTCTAGTAATATTTTTATTTTTGCCTTTTACTTTAAAGGGAAAGCCTCAGAGTCTTTTCTCTTTTCTTATTTATTTTTTTTTTTTCCTTTTTATTGGGACTTTTTTGCTTTTCATATTTATCTTTTTGGATTATTCTGTTGTTGTGGTTGATTTTTTTTTTTTTTAATTTTTCTTCTTCCTTTTTTGGATTATTTTTTGGATTATTGAGATTTTTTAATTGGATTAAGGTGTGAAGATCCTGAAGGAACTTTTTGTTTTTTGTTTTTGTTTTTTCTCTTTTTGCTTTTTCCTTTTTCTTTTGCTCTTAATTAATATTATTATCTTTTGGATTTGTTGGTTTTTTCCTTTCTATTTTTTCCTTTTTTATGGTGGACTATTTCGTAATTGGATTAGGGTCTAGAAGAACCTGAAGATCTTTCTTCTTCCTTTTTTTCTGTTTCTTCTTTGGTTTCGTGTTTTTTACTATTGGAGTTTTCCATTTTGGATTATAATTGGCTGCTCTACCAGTTGGGTTAAAAGTTAAGAAGAATTTGAAGTTTTAGAAACATTGAAATGAGCAAGAAATCAATACCATCTAGCATTGCTGCTTCTACCTCTGCTTCCCCACCAGCTGGAGGACAACGTTTAATTCAGACAATGTTGAAGCAAGATAAGGAACAAGAAAAAATAACTTTACAGTTACAGATGATTATGCAAGGAATTCAAGAACTTAAGACAAAATCAGATATTATTGAACAAAGAACAGGAAATATTGAACAAAGAACAGAAAATATTGAACAAAGAATAGAAAATATTGAACAAAGAACAGAAAATATTGAACAAAGAATAGAGAAGACTGATGAAAAAGTGGAAAATATTAAACAAATGATGGTTAAGTATGAGGAGAGATTCCAAAAAATTGAGGAAGAAGGAAAACAAAGAGAGAAGAAGATTGGAAATATTGATAGCAGATTAACAGCGGTTGAACAAGAAAAAGGTGGGATGTTGAGGTGGGAGATGGAAAGGTCAGAATTTTACCTTAGATTTCAAAATATAGAGGAGGAAAAAGGAGAAAATTTGGCAGTGGTAATGATAGAAATTTTGGCAGATGCTTTGGAAATTACAGAGGAAAAGATGATGGATGGAATAGATGAGATATATCGAGTCTATACAAGATATGCGATGAGAAATAAATTACCCAGGGAAGTCCATATTAGATTTACCAAAAAATCCATTAAAACGCAAATATTACAAGTAGCAAGAGAGAAAACACTGAAATACAAGGGTAAAGAGGTTGTGGTTTTAAAACAAATACCTAGAAGAGTGAGAGAGATGAGAAGAGAATATCGATTTCTGACCAAAATACTATTGGAAAACGAAGTGAATTATAGATGGCTGATTCCAGAAGGATTAATGTTTACGTGGCAAGAGCAGAGACATAGAATTGACTCAATTGAGAAAGCAGAACTTTTTCATGCAGAATTTTTTGGAGGAAGAAAAGAGGAAGCAGAGAAAGAGGTTTCATTAATTGAGTTTCAAGATGAACAACTGGAGACTGAAAAAGAGAAAGGAGCAATAGGGGGACAGATTGATAGTAAAGAACAGCGTGAAGTGAGATCCACGAGAGCTGTTAGACCTAAATATAAAGCATAATCATGGAGGAAAAAAAGCTGATTACAATGAATATAAACGGACTTAATTCAGCTGTTAAAAGAAGGAAAACTTTTCATAAATTAGAGAAATTAAAATTTGATATAATTTGTTTACAAGAAGTTCACATTAAAAAACAACATGAACAATTGTTATTACAGCCAAAATTAGGGAAAACATTTACCTCTTTGACCCAATGTAAGAAAAGAGGTGTGGTTTTATACATTAAAGAGGCTATTCCAGCAAAATTGATTTACTCGGATGATGATGGAAGAGTATTAATGGTAGAAATAATGGATAATAATATAAAAATACTCTTGATTGCAATTTATGCTCCGAATGATAAACAAGAAGAGTTTTATAAAAAACTGCACATGAAAATAATTGGACTGGACTATGTTAATATAATTATGATGGGAGATTTTAATGGAATTGTGGACAATAAACTGGACTATATAGCAACAACAACAAAGCAAAATAGAAAGGTTCTCCCAAGGTCTTTTTTTAAAATGACAGATGAATTAACTTTAAAAGATATTTGGAGAGAAAGAAACGTTAAAGCTAAACAATATACTTTTTATTCAAATAGACATTTATCATGGTCCAGATTAGATATGATTTGGATCTCAACAGAACTAATATCTAATATTAAAGAAACAAGCATTGAAACAAGTACCTGGGCAGATCATAGCCCAATGACAATTAAATGGAAGGGACAAAAAAAAAGATCGAGATGGACATTAAATAATACTATTTTAAAGGAGAAAGATTTTACACAATGGATGGAGAAGGAATTGGCTTTTTTCTTTAGAGAAAATAAAAAAGAAGATACTTCAACGCAAAATGTGTGGGATACTATGAAGGCATACGCTAGAGGTTTGATAATAGATTATACAAGAAAAAAGAATATTAGGAAAAGGCAAGCTTCTAAGGCCTTGGAAAATGAGTATAAAACTCTTGAAAAAGAATTACAGAAAATGCCACAGAAAAAGGATATTAAATTGAAGCTGGATGTAATCAAACATAAAATGGAATTAATAGAGAAAGAAGAATTGGCACAGAAAATTAGAAACTCTAAACAGAATTATTTTGAAGATGCAAATAAACCAGGTAGATGGCTAGCATATAAATTGAGAAAAGAGAAGGAATCAAGAAAAATATTGAAGTTAATAGATGAACAAGGCCAAGTTTGTTATGGGAACAAGGAGAAAAAAGAAATTATCCGAGATTTTTATGGGCAATTATATAAACAAGAGAATATTGATGAAGGAAAAGTCAAACAGTATTTACAGGAAGCTAATTTACCAAAGATACCTAAAGAGACTGAAGAAATGCTAGAAAGCAATATAACAATGATGGAACTAAATGAAGCATTTAAGAGACAAAATAATGGGAAAGCTCCGGGCCCAGATGGGCTTCCAGTAGAATTTTATAAAACATTTCAAGAATTATTGAGCATCCCATTGTTAGAAGTTATGAATGAAGTTATGTTAAAAAAGATGATACCTAAAACATGGTCAGAGGCCTATATCACACTTATACCAAAGGAAGAGACTGACCCATTGCAAATTAAGAATTATAGACCTATTTCTTTATTGAATGCAGACTATAAAATTTTTGCTTCAATTTTAGCAGAAAGACTTAAAAAATATTTAAATAATTTTATTCACTCAGATCAAAATGGATTTCTGCCAAAGAGACAAATTAGAGACAATATGAGAGTAATCTTGGACACTTTGGAATATTATGAGGCTCATCCTGAAAAGCAAATGGCTTTGATATTCCTAGATGCTCAAAAAGCATTTGACAACGTCAACTGGAGATTTATGTTATTATTATTGGAGCAGATGGGTTTTGCTAAAAAATTTATTCAAGCAATAGAAGCTATATACAATAAACAGACAGCAAGGGTAATGATGGAGGGGGAACTTACAGATTTTATTAATATAAGGAAAGGCACAAGACAAGGATGCCCCCTATCTCCTTTGCTATTTGTGTTGACCTTGGAAGTCTTGAATAGAAATATTAGGGATGATAAAAGCATAAAAGGAATGAAAATTAAGAAGGAAGAATTTAAGCTACAAGCTTTTGCTGATGATTTAGCTTTTATTTTGGAAGATCCGATTGAAACAGCTCCAAAGTTACTGGAAAGGATAGAGTCATATGGAGAGGTGGCTGGTTTGAAAATAAACAAAGATAAAACAAAGATTTTGACAAAGAATATGTTATTGAGACAGAGAGAAGAATTGGCAGATCTTTTGAAAATTCAAGTTACAAATAAGGTTAAGTATTTGGGGATATATTTGACAACAAGATGTAGCACATTAAAGGAGAATAATTATATTAAACTTAAACAACAGATAACTACAGATTTGAAGAAGTGGGAAAACTTGCAATTGTCATTAATAGGGAGAATTTCAACAATTAAGATGAATATCTTACCTAGAATTTTATTTTTGTTTCAAACAATACCAATTAGGCTTGGAAAAGACTATTTTGAAGATCTAAATAAAATTATGTTGAAGTTTATATGGCAAGGTAAAAAAGCGAGAATAAAGTTAAAGCTTTTGCAAGATGCTAGAATTAGAGGAGGTTTTGGTCTGCCTAATTGGGAATTGTATTATCAAGCTGCAAGTTTGATGTGGGTCAAAGAATGGATAACATTAAGGAAACATAGGTTGTTGACACTAGAAGGGCATGACTTGCTGTTGGGTTGGCATGCTTTTTTATGGTATAAGGGAACTAAAACACAGGGTTATTTTAGAAGACATTATGTACGGGAGTCTTTGTGGTTAAATTGGGAGAAGATAAAAAGACAATGTTATTTGAAAATTCCAGTTTGGTTATCGACCATTGAAGCATTTTCCTATCCTATAATTTACAAGAAGGAACAAACAGTTAGATATGGGGAACTTTTGGATGAAAAGGGTGAACTTAAATCGATCCAAAACTTAGAAGAACAAGGTATAAGGATGAATTGGTTTTCATATGCACAAATACACTCAAGGTATGATGAAGATTCTAAAACGGAGGGATTTTATGATAAACAGACTGATTTAGACAAGATCTTGATGGGTACTGATGAGAAGGTGATTAAAAAATTATATGGTTATTTACTGGGAATGAAATTAGAGGAAGAACAAGTTAAAGAAACTATGATTGTTTGGGGGAAGAATTTTGGATATGGGATTGATTTGGAGAAATGGCAGAAATTGTGGTCTCAAAATTATAAAATGACAATGTCAACAGCATATAAAGAAAACTTGTATAAGATGTTTTACAGGTGGCACTTTCCTCCGACAAGAATAGCAAGAATGTTTAAGAACAAATCTGAAAAATGTTGGAAATGTCATCAGATACCCGGCTCGTATTACCATATGTGGTGGACTTGTGAGGATGCTAGAAAATATTGGACTATAATTCGCATGTGGTTGGAAAAAATGACAAAGAAACATATAGATTTGAAACCAGAGATCTTCTTATTGGGAATTTTACCTGATATATATAGTAAAGATTTGAAATACCTGATTGTAAATGTATTAACAGCGGCCAGGATTGTATTTGCTAAAAATTGGAAGAATGAGAAAATACCATTACAGGAAGAAATTATTAAGAAAATATTGGAATGTGCTGAGATGAGCAGATTGACATTTGAAATTAGAGAGCAAGAGGATAAACAATTTTACGAAATTTGGGATCTTTTTTATAAATGGCTAGATGATAAAATACGATAATAGAATATTTAGAATGCTAGAGAGTAAGGATTATCTTTATTTTGTCATTATTTTGCTATTTGCTATTATATTTATAAAGGATTTTTTAGGATTGATTTGATATGATTAGATGATTTGTTATAGAGTAAACTGGTTTAAAGTATTGTTAGCTCATTAAGCAAAAATGATTAAAAATATAGTCAAAAATTTCTTTTTTTAGTGATATTAGGATATATAATTTTGGATTGACAATATGAGTTGTTATGTAACATAATTGTAATTGAGACTACAGAATGAATGCACAAAAATGATGAACCAACTGACACACTGGATGTACATATAAGATTTGATGTTTTTATGTTTTGTTTGTCTTGTTTGTTTGTAGAAAATTAATAAAAACTTTTTCAAAAAAAAAAAAAAAAACGGTCCCAGGCCACGAAACAAGGTCGATCTCCAGGCGTTCCTAGGCCTTATCAATTTTTATAATGTATTTTTACCGCACAAAGCAACTGTCGCTGAACTGTTACACTGATTGTTAGATAAAAAAGCAAATTGGTTATGGGTTTACCGTGAAGAACAGTTCCGAATTGTTAAAAAACTGCTTACATCTGACTCTGTACTCATGCAGTATAACGAGACTTTGCCGTTAGTTATAACCTGTGATGCATCGCCTTTCGGGGTGGGCGCCATTTTGAGCCACGTGCTGCCTAATGGGAACGAAGCCCCTGTTCCATATTTTTCAAAGACTCTTTCAAAAACGAAGCGGAACTATGGACAAATTAATAAAGAAGCCCTCGCAATTGTCTCAGCTGTGAAAAGATTTCACGAATACGTGTATGGTAGGATTTTTACAATTGTGACTGAACACAAGCCTTTGTTGGGGATAATAGCCGGAGATAAGCCGACTCCCTACATATTATCCCCTAGGATGACCCGATGGTCAGAATTCTTAGCTGCTTATAACTATCGGCTGCAATACCACCCGGGGAAAGCTATTCCCCACGCCGACGCATTAAGCCGAGCACCGCTTCCAGAGACTCTCGACGATCCGGCACTAACGGTAACCACGTTGCAAATCGAGGCACTCAACTCGCCACCACTGACCGCCCGAGATATCGCGAGAGAAACCAAAAGCGACCACACCCTAGCACGAGTCCTAGGCTGGGTAGAACGCGGATGGCCATTGGACCAGTTATCAGATGACTTCACACCATTCAAGTCTCGACAGACCAAACTCTTCTCCCAGAAAGGCTGCGTCATCTGGGGCGATAGAGTCGTTATACCAGAACAGCTCCGAAAAGTGCTGCTGAGAACTTTGCACGATGGCCACCCCAGCATCATGCGAATGAAAGCCCTGGCACGAAACTACACATGGTGGCTGGGCATTGACAAGCAAATCAAACAGTGGGTTAAAGCTTGTCCCAAATGCCAAGAAATCAGCAATGCCCCACCAAAAGTCATGCCTACTGAATGGGAGACTCCACGTGGACCCTGGTCCCGAATTCACCTGGACTTTGCGGGGCCAACCAAGGGCCACACCTTCCTGCTTACCGTCGATGCCTAGTCCAATTGGCTCGAAATTCATCGCATGATGACTACGACCTCCGAGGCGGTTATCAAGATTTTAAACAGACTCTTTGCAACCCACGGATTACCAGACGTCATGGTATCCGATAACGGCCCACAATTTACTGCACGAGCGTTCGAGCGTTCGAGCAGTACCTCACTGACCGCGGCATCCGCCATGCACTCACCTCGCCTGTGCACCCTGCGACCAATGGCCGAGCAGAACGCATGGTCCAATTTGTGAAGAGAACCTTGCAAAAGGTAGACTACGACAACATTGACGACAAGGTCAACCAAATCCTCTTCTTGCAACACATCACCCCACATAGTGTCACCAACAAAACTCCCGCTGAACTGCTAATGGGACGAAAGCTCCGCTCCCACCTTGACTGGTTGCACCCTGCTTATGAACTGGAGAAACCACTAGGATCCAGCGGCCGCTGTCGCACCTTCCAGGTAGGAGACCTAGTTTATGCAAAAAACCTATTGGGCAACACGTTGTGGGTGGAAGCGACAGTAGTACATGTAACCGGCCCTAGATCCTACCTTGTGCAATGCCTTGACGATAAACTTTGGAAACGGCATAACGACCAATTACGGTCGTAGCTTGCAGCGGCCAATTTGCAACTCCCCTATGACCAAACTGAGGGGGGGAGGTACGGAAGAAGATGAAGCCCTAGGAAACCCGTTCGAAGGAAACGACGATTTAATAGAAACTCAGGAAGCGGAGCCGGAGGGAGAAATGTTTGCACCTCAGGGAATTGCGGAAAATGTGGGCAATGACGTAGAAGTGAACTCTGAACCAGAGGCAGCCCCACTGCCAGACAATGATCTACCTCAGCAGGATTGCAACCAGCCGATACAACAAAAATCGAAGAGACTAAAAAGACAACCGTCCTATTTAAGGGACTATATAACTGCGCCCTGAACTAAGAAGCCAGGGGGAAGGGGTGTTGTGTATGCAATATAATTAATAAAGTGTGAGCTTGGAGTAAGTGCAGGGTTCTGGCCCTGCACTTCTGATTGGCTGTTAAGTGGCCGGACTGGATTGGCCTGTTCCGGGGAATCCAATTGGCCCTTAACAGAGAGTTCTTATTGGTTATAAAAGCTAGCGTTCCTAGCTTGTTGTTGGTTAAACGTTACAAGGTTTGCCTATATAAGGCGGGTTTTACTGCTGTTAAATGAAGCAAGTCACGATGTAAATAAAGAGCTGAAGTTCACCGTTCAGAAACTTGACTCCATTCTTTCTCGCCCATGCTGAAAACGTAACACCAAATATCACCCTATAAGGGATAGGGACTGGGGAGACTTTTATTTTGTAAAACAATGTATTTTACAACTGTGATATGTAAAATTTAAAAGTCTGTTTGTGAGGGTATCGTATACTCCATTATTTCTATACTATTACATTTTTTTCTTCTTACAGAGCCTGTTCTGTCTTATTTTCTCTCTCTGGGATTTCTTCTAATTTTTTCTTCTTCTGTGTCAATGCTTTTTAATGGTTAGCATGTAGAGTTTTTACACCTTTCCAAATTGTGCTGTTCCTTTATACTTCCTTTTTTCCTCCAGATTGTCCACTTTCTCTGAATGAAAATAACCTTTTATTTCTTCTGGCTTCTCCATTCACTGGTGGCTGCAGAACTCTAAAAATAAACCAGGCCAGGCTACACGTGTCAGGTTTGCTTCTTTATTGGCAGCTCTGCTAGGTGATGTTGGGGAAAGGCTCAAATGGGAGATAAAGGAAGGAACACTTATGTGCCTGAAATCTTCTCAAGCAGTTTGCTCTTCCATGTCATCAAGTTGCAAATTTGGCTGGAAAATCAACATGAGGTAAGAGTTACCTGAAAGATGAAGAAAAGCTGAGTGCATATTCCAGAAGATAGATGGTGAGTGCCCCTCTGCCAGTCAAAGAAAATAAAGTTATAAAATAAAGATTCTCATCTTAGTTTGCTCAGATTTGTTTTTGGTGTTTTGGACTAAATCCTCAAGGCTTGGTTTCAAGTTTCCAATGTTAAGGTTGTTTTTTTAATGACTGGCATAGCTGTAGCATTAGCTAAATTGATTCTAATTAAACAGAAGCCTGCCCTGATTAAAGAGCAGTAATTATCTCTTTGTGTCATTTGGTGAAATCAGTGTTAACAAATATTTTTAGCTCTTATTTTTAATTACACCCCTCACAAATTACCCAATCAGATTGGGATGTCACAGTGGCAAGACCAACTTTTCAAGCATGCTACAGTGCAATATTGTTAGTTAGAATGCTACCTTCACAATATAGAACTGGTCAAGAGAAAACTTTTGAGGCTCTAGTTTTAAAAATATATCTTCCCCTGCAACAACTTATCAAACAAGCTTTTGAGATGACTGCTTTGCAAACTACCAATGTATACAAGAACAAACATGAAGAACAGCAAAAATGATAGAGACTTATATGAGATGCAAGTCTATTTGTGGGTGTGACCAGATGTCATTTCAAAAAGCATAGAAAAGTGTCCACTCAACTTGAAACAGGAATAGTGAGTACAGCATTCTATGCATTCAGCTTTTGCCCAAGTCATGTTATCTGAATCTGAACAATATTGGGTGAAGGTATTTCTCTGTGACCTTTGGGTTCATAAATATATAGATAATACCCTATCAAATGCCCTTTTGATTAACTAATGAGAAGGCCAATATTGATAAGATGTCGTTTCATTCTAACGTTTTGAGAATTGCTAGCAAATGGAAAAGCTGACGGTGTTGTAGCTTGTTATCACTCAGTTTTGTGTGCAGTAAGAAATAGCAATGGCACTTAGACTTATATACCACTTCACAGTGCTTTACCGCTCTCTCTATGTGGTTTACAGAGTCAGCATATTGCCCCCAACAATTTGGGTCCTCATTTTATCTACTTTGGAAAGATGGAAGGCTGAGTCTACCTTGAGCCTAGTAAGATTCGAACTACCAAATTGCAGGCAGCTGGCAGTCAGTAGAAGTAGCCTGCAGTACTGCATTCTAACCACTGCGCCAGCTTGGCTCTTTATCTAATCTAGGACTTCTTGAAATTTGGGTAGCATATTCTAGGCAGCCCAAAAGAAAACTGTATGTGCATGTGAAAATCTGTCAATATACTGGCAGTGACTATTTACAAAGTACCAGTTTACCAGAACCCACTGACTCCTCTGGATACGCGCAGGTACACCAGCAAATGGACCCACATTAAAACTAACCTGTGAAAGGTCTGCAAGCAAACAACCAAACTAAGAGAATACCAAAGATTCCACAGCTCAACCAGAGCTACTGATATTCCCTTCTATTGATTGGTCATTTCAAAACTATTCTGCTTCCAACAAGCTTCACATTATCCAAAGTAGTCAGCACAGCATTTCGATCAAGAAAAGTCAGCAATAATATACAGATGAGAAGATACAATATTGGTTCCATAAATTTATTTGGTTATGCAACCCTGTTCTTTATTATCCTTAAAAGATCATTTTAGCCCTTTAGAGAGGGCTAAAACCTTCCTGCACAGCTTTCTAGAATGCTTCTAATAGAAATTAAGCTTCACTGAATTTTAGAATTTAGCATTAAGATACTCTACTGTCAAGCAAGGCTGGCATTAAAGATAGGCCCTGTTGGGTACATGAGGCCTACACAGTCTAGTAGGGGGATCCATTGCCAATGTTTAGGGATACAACTTCAGTCTACTCCTTTTGTCACTGCCTGATAACATATCTTCTCTATCTGTCATGTACTGTAGGCAATTTATAATTTAAATCAATAAATAATAACTATTCAGAGAAGGCCCCTACCATGTGCATTTTGTAGAAAAGGTATCTCAAAATGTGGACTCCCTAATCAAGTTGAACCATCAGATATCTTAACAATGTGACTTTAGTGCATAGGACAAAGTAAGCTAAGAAAATTTTACATTTGTATGTAATAGTGTTTTACACATATTTATCTACAATTTAACACAAATTCAAGGTATTTGTGTTAAGTTTGAGAATGGGTGAGGAGGAATGGAGACAAGCCTCTGAACGGTGAACTTCAGCTCTTTATTTACATAGTGACTTCTTAATAAAACAACAGTAACCCTTGCCTTATATAGGCAACCCTTGTAACGTTTTAACCAATAACGAGCTAGGAACACTAGCTTTTATGACCAATAGGAACTCTCTGTTAAGGGCCAATCGGATTCCCCGGAATGGGCCAATCCGGTACGGCCGCTTAACAGCCAATCAGAAGTGCAGGGCGAGAACCCCGCACCTACTCCAAGCTCACACTTTATTACTTATATACATACACAACACCCCTTCCCCCTGGTTCCTTAGTCCAAGTCATAGTCCCTTAAATAGGACGGTTATTTTTTCAGTCTTTTGGATTTCCTTTGTATTGGCTGGTTGCAATCCAGCTGAGGTAGATCGCCGCTTGGTGGTGGGGCTGCCTCTGGTTCAGGGTTCACTTCCAAGTCATTGCCCACATTTTCCGCAATTCCCTGAGGTGCAAACATTTCTCCCTCCAGCTCCGCTTCTTGAGTTACATTTAAGTCGTCGTTTCCTTCGAGCGGGTTCTCTAGGATTTCCACATCTTCCGTACCTCCCCCCCCCTCAGTTTGGTCGCAGGGGAGTTGCGGACTGGCTGCTGCAAGTCGTGACCGTAATTGGTCAATATGCCATTTCCAAAGTTTATTGTCAAGGCATTGCACAAGGTAGGATCTGGGGCCGGTTACATGTAATACTGTCGCTTCCACCCACAACAGGTCGCCCGATAAGTTCTTTGCATACATGAGGTCTCCTACCTGGAAGGTGCAACAGTGGCCACTGGATCCTAGTGGTTTCTCCGGTTCATAAGCAGGGTGCAACCGGTCGAGGTGGGAGTGGAGCCTTCGTCCCATAAGCAGTTCAGCGGGAGTTCTGCCAGTGACGCTATGTGGGATGATGTGTTGCAAGAAGAGGATTTGATTGACCTTGTCATCAATGTTATTGTAGTCTACTTTTTGCAAGGTTCTCTTCACAAATTGGACCATGCGTTCTGCTCAGCCATTGGTCGCAGGATGCGCAGGCGAGGTGAGCGCATGGTGGATGCCGCGATCAGCAAGATACTGCTCGAACACTAGTGCAGTAAACTGTGGCCAGTTATTGGACACCAGGACGTCTGGTAGTTCGTGGGTTGCAAAGAGTCTGTTGAGAACCTTGATGACTGCCTCGGAGGTCATAGTCGTCATACAATGAATTTCGAGCCAATTTGAGTAGGCATCGACTGTAAGCAGGAAGGTGTGGCCCTTGGTTGGTCCTGCGAAATCCAGGTGAATTCGGGACCAGGGTCCGCGAGGTGTCTCCCATTCAGTAGGCATGGCTTTTGGTGGGGCATTGCTGATTTCTTGGCACTGGGGGCAAGCTTTAACCGACTGTTCGATTTGCTTGTCAATGCCCGGCCACCATGTGTAGCTTCGTGCAAGGGCTTTCATTTGCACGATGCTGGGGTGGCCCTCGTGCAATGTTCTCAGCAACATTTTACGGAGTCGCTCTGGGATAACGACTCTATCGCCCAAGATGATACAGCCCTTCTGGGAGAAGAGTTCAGTCTGCCAAGACTTGAACGGTGTGAAGTCATCTGATACTTGGTCCAGTGGCCATCCGCGTTCTACCCAACCCAGGATTCGTGCTAGGGTGTGGTCACACTTGGTTTCTCTCACGATGTCTCATGCAGTCAGTGGCGGCGAGTTGAGCGCCTTGATTTTAAACGTGGTTACCTTTAGTGCCGGATCGTCAAGAGTCTCTGGAAGCGGTGCTCGGCTTAATGCGTCGGCGTGGGGAATGGTTTCCCCAGGCAGTATTGCAACCGATAATTATAAGCAGCTAAGAATTCTGACCATCAGGTCATCCTAGGGGATAATATGTAGGGAGTCGGCTTATCTCTGGCTATTATCCCCAACAAAGGCTTGTGGTCAGTCACAACAATAAAAACCCTCCCATACATGTATTCGTGAAATCTTTTCACAGCTGAGACAATTGCGAGGGCTTCTTTATCAATTTGTCCATAGTTCCGCTCTGTTTTCGAAAGAGTCTTTGAAAAATATGCAACAGGGGCTTCGTTCCCATTAGGCAGCACGTGGCTCAAAATGGCGCCCACCCCAAAAGGTGATGCATCACAGGTTATAACTGACGGCAAAGTCTCGTTATACTGCATGAGTACAGAGTCAGATGTGAGCAGTTTTTTAACATTTCGGAACACCTGTTCTTGTTGGTGACCCCATAACTACATTGCTTTTTTATCTAACAATCGGTTTAACGGTTCAGCAACGGTTGCTTTGTGCAGTAAAAATACATTATAGAAATTGATGAGGCCAAGGAACGCCTGGAGATCAGTCTTGCTTCGTGGCCTGGGAGCGTTTTTGATCGCCTTTAACTTACTCTCGACAGGGTGAATGCACTGGCTATCAATCAGATATCCCAGAAACTCAACACTGTCAGTACATAATTTACATTTGTTTTTTTTAACCCTAAGACCGGCTTCTTGGAATTTTTTTAGGACTAATTTTAACCGGTCTTGTAAAAAATTTTTTGTAGGGGCTGCTATTAAAACATCATCAAAATAAGGGACCACGCCCTTAATTCCTTGCAATAACCTTTCCATAAGGCTCTGGAAACAGCTCCCATTAAATCTGAATTGCAGCCGGGTACATTTAAAGGCACCTCGGTGCATCACAATAGTTTGGGCCTTTGCTGTTTTTTCATCTACTGGTAATTGTTGATATGCTTGAGCTAAATCCAATTTAGCAAAAACTTTCCCGCCCCCAAGGGAATGGAGGAGGTGCTGCACCACTGGGACTGGATGTGCGTTCTGCTGCAGGGCGTGGTTCAAGGTGGCCCGGTAATCCCCACAAATTCGGATTGACCCGTCTGGCTTAATGGGTGTTACAACAGGGGTTACCCAAGGGGAGTGATCGATGGGCTTCAACACCCCCTGAGCTATCAGTTTGTCGAGTTGTTCATCGATTTTCGGTTTTAAAGCGAAGGGAACTCGACGGGGTTTCAAACGAATGGGAGCTATTTTTGGATCTAAGCTGAATGAGATCGGGGTCCCTTTGTACTCGCCTAAGCTGTCCACGAAGACGTCCCCGAACTCAGATATAAGGTCTTCCTCCCAGTCACAGCCACCGACCCGGTTTACGCCGGCCACTTCAATGCCGAGTGGCGCGAACCATTGGAGGCCCAGTAGGCTAGGCCTATCTCTATCGATGACCGTTAAAGGTAAGTATGCTGTGTGCTTCTTGAAGGAGACTCGGACTTGGCAGGACACGACGACAGGAATTCGATTCCCCTGGTAGTCCTTGAGGATGAGGCGTTGGAACCGTAGATCTTGGCGTTGAATTGTGGGGATGAGTTGCTTGAGTGTTTTCCATGACACCATCAATAGGGAAGATCCCGAGTCGACCTCCATGTGGCAAGGCTGGTTCTTGATGGCTACCGTGACTTGGATTTTCTTAGTGTCCAAGGCTGAGGCGTGACCGATAGTGATAGTATGGTGAGCCTCTTCTCTCTGCAAAGCTCAATTTCTGTAGGAGTGGTTTACTGGCTCTCACCGGACAGGACGGTTTCCTGTCAATTGGCGATAGTTAGCCCCTTTTGAGGCCTGGCTGGGTCCCGGCAAGCTGCGGCAGACCCGTCTGATGTGACCTCATTTCCCGCAATCGTGGCAGAGTGCGTCACGGAATTTGCATTCGGATCTGGCATGGTTGTCTCCACAACCAGCACAAGGGCGTAAGGGCTTTGGGTGAGGGTCCCGGTCGGACCGCAGTTGATGGACCCCTTGTTCGTCGCTGTCTGATGACAAAGAGAGGTCCTCGTGGTGCGTTGTTGCCAGCTGCCCTTCTGAACTAGGTGAGATTTCGCTGGCCGGTGATGGACCGGAGTGCGGTTCCGTCGTAGTTGTGCAGCAGACTTCTTGGTTGCCTCTGCTGCCGTGGCTTCGGCGATGGCGTCGGCAAGGCTGATGTCTCCTTTTGCCATCAGCTTGCTTTGGACGCCTGGTGCATCTAATCCCAGGACTAAGCAATCTCGTAGTGCCTCTTCTAAGTTGGCGAATTCGCAGAGGCCTCCCAAATTTCGGAGGTCTGCTATGAAGTCGGCCACGCTTTCTCCCTTTCGCTGGTTCCTCTGGAAAAACTCATGCCGTCTCATGAGCGTAGGCACAGTTGGGGCGTAGTGACCTCGCAGGAGAGGTTCGAGGTCGTTCCAATCCATCACCTTTGCTTCTTTGGGTTTGGCTAGTGCTTTAGCCATCTTAAATACAGTTGGACCACAATGCTTTAGGAACACCGGCCGTTTCTTTCCTGGTGTGGCGTCCTTCAAATTGTTCGTCTCTAGGAACATTTGGAAGCGATCCATGTAGGACTTCCAGTCCTCTTGGGTTGGATCAAATGGAGCGGGTGGTACGATGCCGCCGGACATGGTTCCGTTGTTGGCGTAGTCTGTCACGTGCTCAGTGTTCTTCGAAGTTTCGTTGGTTCAGATGTCTCCAAATCCCACCCTTGTCGCCAGTGTTAAGTTTGAGAATGGGTGAGGAGGAATGGAGACAAGCCTCTGAACGGTGAACTTCAGCTCTTTATTTACATAGTGACTTCTTAATAAAACAACAGTAACCCTCGCCTTATATAGGCAACCCTTGTAACGTTTTAACCAATAACAGGCTAGGAACACTAGCTTTTATGACCAATAGGAACTCTCTGTTAAGGGCCAATCGGATTCCCCGAAACGGGCCAATCCAGTACGGCCGTTTAACAGCCAGTCAGAAGTGCAGGGCCAGAACCCTGCACCTACTCCAAGCTCACACTTTATTACTTATATACATACACAACAATTTGAAAATGACAGATTTCCTAGACCAAATTAGGCTGATATCTTCTTTCAATTACCTTTGTGCAAGTAATATAATGCCAGCATAATAGTTTTTTTCCTTTTAATTATTCTAAAATTCTAAACCTTTGGAACTTTAGAATAATTAAGAGGAAAAAATAATCTTAATGAAAATATGTGTTTCAAAAAGCAGTAGGATTTAAACTAACATCAGCATAAAATATTTTAGTATAGTCCTATTTTTACCCAACCAACTCCCCCTTATATTCCCTATTTCCTATCCATCATAAAATGGTCCTAGAATGATAATCATATGCATAGGGGCTGTGTTCCCACATGTTCAATTTGACAAGGACCAAGTGTCAGCATTGGCAAAATATAGTAAACTTGATTAATGTTCAACTATTTAAGTTAAGGAAGGAGGGAAATCTACTGTATGAATTCAGAGAGTCTGCTCTCTTTCTGGTTTGATATGTTGCATCAGTCCCAAATATTAATTAATTCCACACCCAGGTTAGGCATGCTGTTTGGACAGAACCATTCATTTTAAGATTAAAAAAGGCAAAACAATTGGTAAATATTAGTATCTTCTGCTTCCAAATGATCGAGGCTACTGATAAATTGTTTCCTATCTTGCACCTCTTTGGAAGGGAAAAGGTGATAAATAATACAAGAATTATATTATTGCTCTTGGACTAGGGATGAGGGGATTTGTGGCTATAGAGAACCAAGCTAAATGCAGTAATAAAAAATCCATGAAAACAGAGGAGTTTCTAAATTTGTTTCGGTTGGCAGTGGCATAGTGTGGAGAGCAAATGCAACTTTTCCCTCACCCTTTCTCCTTGATCTTTTGGACACTGTGTGACTCAAACTAGAAATCTGCAATTTAATTACTGTTCTGTCCTGGAGAGTGGGCGCAATAACGGAGACGAGACATCGAATAGACTTCAACTCTTTATTGTGACTTCAGAAAAACAGCAAAGAGCCTGACAGCAGCAGCTCCTTTTGTAGAGCTGGATGCTGTCATATCGTCCAATGGTTTAAGTTTGCCACGCTTGGAGTGTCCAATTGCGGCAGCCTGTTAACTAGCCAATCAGATTAGTCCGGAATGACCAATCACAACTCGTTGTTCATGGACCAATCAAATATGCAGGCTTATGAGCCTGCTGTGTAAAGGGCCAGTCAGGTTTGCAGGCTTACAAGCCTGCTAGTTCGGAACACCCCTCCCCTCTAGGTTCCATCTCGGGGGGAGTGTGATGTATTCACGCAGGTAGGCAGGTCTTCACACCTGTCTACCTGATTTGCGTTGTTCTACCTGTTCTTGCTCAGCTGCTGGCTCTGGTGGACTGCCCGCCATGTCCCGCTGTAAAGGTGACTTGGCTTCTGTGCTGGGTAACCTCGAGGGTGACTCGGAGATACCTTCAACATTTCCTTCACTCCTGTCATCTGGATCCTCTGGACTAGCTGACCCCGCCTAGCTGGAGAGACGATCATCTGCCATGGCTCCTCTTCAGCTGCTGAATATGCTGGGCTTGATTGTGCGGACTGTGGGTTTGTGTGTCTAGGACCAGGTGTTAGTTCATTTTCAAAAATCCTCGGTTTTCCTTCCCCCTCTGGTTCTAAGTTCAGAGTTTGTGGAGGGAGTAGTTGTCAGCCTGGAACGCAGCTGGTCTATGTGGTGTTTCCACAATTTTCCATCTGTGGTTTCTAATCGGTAGGAACGGGAACCCGTAATTTGTGTTATTTTGGCGGGGACCCACAATGGGTCACCAGTAAAGTTCTTTGCAAATACGAAGTCTCCTACATGAAATGTGCGATGTCTGTTGCTGGAACCCAGGCGCTTTTCTTGGGTGTAGGCAGGGTGTATACGGTCCAAATGTGATCTAAGTTTCCTGCCCATCAGGAGTTCAGCTGGGCTTTTGTTTGTGGTGCTGTTCAGTGTAATATGTTGGAGGAGGAGCATCCTGGTGACCCTGTCGTGGATGTTCCCTTGGTCCATTTTGTGTAAGGTTGTTTTAGTGAACTGAACCATTCGTTCAGCCCTGTCATTGGCCACCGGGTGAGCAGGTGATGTCAAGGTGTGGCGTATCCCTCGGTCCGCTAGGTATTGTTCAAACGCCAAAGCGGTAAACTGCGGGCCATAGTCGGAAACCAAGACATCTGGGAATCCATATGTTGCAAATAGTCTGTTCAATTTTTTGATGACTGCATCTGTGGTGGGGGTCTTCATCTTGTTCACCTCGAGCCAGTTCGAGTAGGCATCTACTGTTATTAGAAAAATGTGTCCTTTTGTAGGTCCTGCAAAATTGATCTGGATACGGGACCATGGACCCCTGGGCATTTCCCATTCCGTTGGTGGTGCTTTTGGTGGAGCCGAACATGTTTTTTGGCATTTGCTACAGGTGGCAACCCAGGCTTCGATTTGTCTGTCCATACCTGGCCACCAGGCGTAGCTTCTTGCCAGTGCTTTTATTCGCATGATGCCCGGGTGTCCATCATGCAGCACTTTCAGGACTTTCTTTTGTAGTTTTTTTGGGATGGCTACTCTCCCCACAACACGCACCCTTTTTGTGAGAAGAGTTCTGTTTGTCTGTTTTTAAAGGGTTTGAACGTGTCGTTGGGTTCGATTTCTGGCCATCCCCTCTCCACCCAGCTGAGGACTCACACCAAACAAGGGTCTTTTCTTGTTTCCAATGCGATATCCTGCGCAGTTAGTGGAGGTGAGGGAAGCGTCTCGATTTGTAGTGTGGATAGGGTGGGAGCTGGGTTGTCTAGGAACTCCGGTAATGGTGAACGGCTTAAGGCATCAGCATGGGGAATGGCTTTCCCTGGTCGGTGTCTTAACTGGTAGTCGTAGGCGGCTAGGAACTCCGACCATCGTGTCATTCTTGGCAATAGGATGTGGGGAATTGGTTTATCCCCTGCCAAAATGCCAAGCAATGGCTTGTGGTCTGTGATTATGGAAAAGGATCTTCCATACACGTATTCGTGGAACCTTTTAATTGTGGATACAATAGCAAGGGCTTCTTTATCTAACTGACTATAGTTCCTTTCAGTTTTAGATAAAGTTCTTGAAAAGAATGCGATAGGCGCCTCCGTACCATTTGGTAAAACGTGGCTCAGGATGGCTCTACCCTGAAAGATGAGGCATCACAAGTTACAGTCAAGGGTAGTGTTTCATTATATTGGATTAACACTGCATCTGATGTTAAAAGGTCTTTGACTTGCTAGAAAGCCTGCTCCTCTCGATGTCCCCAAAACCAGGAAGCCTTCTTGTCGAGGAGCCTATGCAGGGGTTCAGCAACAGTCGCCTTCTGGGGTAGGAAGATGTTATAAAAATTAATGAGACCCAGGAAGGCTTGGAGGTCTGTCTTATTTCTAGGTCTTGGAGCGTTTTTAATAGCAGCCAATTTCTTTTTGTTGGGGTGAATTCCTTGTTTGTCAAGAAGGTAGCCAAGAAACTCAACCCTCTCAGTGCATAATTGGCACTTTTCCTTCTTGACTTTGAGTCCTGCCTCCTGGAATTTTTGTAGGACAGTTCTTAGGCGCTTTTCTAACTGACTTCTTGTAGGGGCGGCTATCAACACACCATTGAAGTAGGGTACAACTCCCTTTATACCCTGCAACAATCTTTCCATCAAACTTTGAAAAATGCCAGGTGCTACGCTTACTCCGAACTGGAGTCTATTACATTTGAACGCACCCCTATGCATGACTATGGTTTGGGCTTCTGCGGTCTTTGCATCTACTGGCAGCTGCTGATACGCTTGGGCCAGGTCAAGATTCACGAATACTTTTCCACCCTCAAGCGAGTGAAAAAGGTGTTGGACCACGTGAACTGGATAGGCGCTCTGTTGAAGCGTGTGATTCAGGGTGGCCTTGTAATCCCCACAGATTCTCAAAGATCCGTCAGGTTTTATGGGGGTTACTATTGGGGTCTCCCATCGGGCGTGGTCGATGGGTTCTAACCCGCCTTGTGCTATTAATTTGTCCAATTGCTCGTCAATTTTTGGTTTGAGGGCAAAGGGAACTCGGCGTGGCTTTAAACGAATGGGTGCAATATCAGGGCAGAGATTAAATGAAATGGGGGACCCCTTGTACTTGCCTAGTTGCTCGGTGAAAACTTCTTGAAAGTCCCAGATGAGGGCCGCCTCCCAGTCTTCGCTTACGGTCTGGTTGATGCCTGCCAATTCGATTCCTAATGGAGCGAACCACTGCAATCCCAATAAACTGGGTTAGTCTCTGTCGACGACGGTGAGAGGTAGAGTTGCGGTGTGGTCTTTAAACGAGACCTAAACGTGGCTGGAACCAGCAACCAGAATTCAATTGCCTTGGTAGTCCTTTAATATGAGTCTCTGAGTGCTGAGATCCTGGCGGCGGATGTCAGGGATCAGCTGCTTGAGGGTTTTCCAGGAGACCATCGATAGGGAAGACCCGGAGTCGACTTCCATGATGCACGGTTTATTTTCAATGGTGACCTTTACCTGGATTTTTTTTTGCATACACTGATGAAGTGTGGCCGATGGTGATGGTGTGATGTGTCTCCTCTCATCTGGTAGTGGTAGCAAACATTCGGTTTCTGTTGTACTGGCTCCAGTGGTGGTTTGGGCAGTCCCTGTTTGATGGGTGGTTGCCTGATGTCTGCTGGAAGCTATTTTCATTTCTCTTGAGGCTGGATCCTCGTTTGCTCCTGCATACTTTGGTGATGTGCCCCCTTTTATCACAGGAATGACAGATGGCGTCTAGGAACCTGCAGTCTGCTCGTGGGTGGTTTCCCCCGCATCCTGCACATTTAAAATTGGTTTTATGACCTCTCTGGTCTAGCTGATTGCACTCTGATCTGAGTGTGTTGACTTCTTCCTCTTCACTTTCTGATGAGGACTCAACGTCTTCGTGGTGGGCTGTTGTTATGTGTTTCTCTGTGGGTATTATAGTGTCGCTGATGAGTTGGCGATTGGCCCCATTCGCTCGGCGCATTCGACTTCCTGGTTGCTTCTGCTGCAGTAGCAACGCTTTGTCTTTAAAACAAAAACAAAGCAAAACAAAAACCAACAAACGTGGCTTTAAGGAAAAACAAAAGAACTTTACACAACAAACCTCCAATACTTTACTACCTACACTATTTCACTACCTCAAGACCAAATATTTATAGATAATCCTTTGTCTATAATAATTGATTTATCATATAATAGTGTAATAATTAATTGTTAAATTGTTAAATGACCACTAATTTACTGATTCATTGAACTGATAGAGATTTAATACTGTATCATTGATTATCTAGTCGATTGATTGATTGATTCTTAGTAATAAGTTGATTGATTGATTTTTAGTAATAAGTAACCTTACTTTTGATTTATTCTCTAACATATCAATTAACATTTATTAATTACCAATATTCATTAAGTAACTGTCTACCTATCATATTAATTAGCTATTGTAATTGTTTAGTATACTATTGTCATTGACCATGCCAGCCAGAAACTCCAGAAACTCCAAATCCAAACAACCAAACAACAACAAAAAATAATATCTCTATCAATGACCTCGCAGACTCCTGTACATGCTTCAGACGTCTTAAAACCATCAATAAAAGCGAAAATAACATCAAATGCTACCTATGTGACAATCAAGCCCACCTTGCCTGCTTAAAATTAAACAAAGATGTAGCTGATCTCCTAAAAGCATTAGATACATTCCCTTGTCTATGTTCATCATGTTTTCCTAAGCTAAACAAACCAAGTATCCTGCCTGAAAGAGTTGATAGCACAGAATCACTCATGCACTCAATAGAAAAACGCTTAGCAACATGTTTTGAAACCATTATACAAGAAAGCCTAATTTCTCTTGAAAAAAAAAATACAGCACTGATAAGCAACTACCTATCAGCTCAAAATCAAATCCCAACCCAACAACCACAACCACAAGTACTACCTCAATTACAATCACAAGTACAACCAAAAATAACCACCAAACCACAACCACAAATAATTACTATCCCATCAAATAATTCCACAAATGAGATCTCCTTATTCATCAGAGACACCATAGAATGTGATCAGAAATGTCCAATTGCCATCTTATTTGGTCTTGAAGACATCAACGAATCAGATGACATCACCAAAGTTTGTAATGTCATAAGCAACTCAAATATATCAAACATCTCTCCTGAAGTTATCATTGAAATAATCAGAGATGGCCCTGAGTACAAATACAATGACGGCTCTGTGGCTCCAAAATTTTGTAGGGTTGTTTGCAAAAATGAGTCCAGCAAACGCATATTCATTCATACAATAAACACCATTACAAAAAATAATCCCCTCCACAAAAACCTTCGCTCAAGACCAGACTTATCCATACTGCAAGGAATCCGCTCCCATGAACTCCGCAATGAACTCAAAAGATGTCTTGACTGTTACAGACTAAGCAATTGCGCTAATTTAAAAGCTTAAATAGTGTTACTTCCACAGCAGGCTTGAAATCCTGCACTTCTGATTGGCCCGCCAGCAGCAGATCCTGATTGGTTGTCCTAGGCCGATCTGATTGGCTGTTAACGGGTGCTGCCGATTGGATGCCGCCAGCACAGCAAACTCAAAGCATTGGCTGCTATGATAGCAGCAAGCCCTATAAAAGGGCTGCTGCTGCCCGAGTATTTTAGCTCTGTTCTGAAGTCACTAATAAAGAGTTGAGTCATTTTCCGATGCCTCGTCTCCGTTCTTTGCGCCCACGCTCCAAACAGAACACTGGCGACGAAGGTGGGATGCAGAGACTTTAAGAGCTGATCAAACACTCAACGAACCCTACAGAGCACGTGGCTAAGAGCGCACCGAAGAAGTGGCAGAATGACCAGCAGCGCTATACCACCCGCTCCATTTGACCCAGCTAACGAAGACTGGGACTCGTATATGGACAGGTTCCAGATGTTCCTGGAAACCAACAATCTGAAAGATGCTACGCCTGGCAAGAAACGGGCTGTATTCCTGACCCATTGCGGGCCTGCCATCTTCAAGATGGCAAAAGCACTTGCGAAACCAGCAGAAGTCAAGACAATGGACTGGGATAACCTTGCCCCAATCCTCTGGGCCCATTATGCACCGGCAGTGCCAACACTCATCAGAAGACACGAGTTTTACCAGAGGGACCAATGGGAAAGCGAAAGCATTGGAGACTTCATCGCTGACATCAGAAACCTAGGAGGGCTCTGTGGCTTCGCAAATCTCGAGGAAGCCATGAGAGATCGAGTTGTTCTGGGCCTAAGAAACCCCACGACCCAGAGTAAGATTATGGCGAAGGGAGACATCACCCTCGCAGATGTCATCGCTGATGCTACTGCAGCAGAAGCAACCAGGAAGTCAGCTGCTCGAATGCACTGAACAAACGCACCGCACCGCCAACTCGCCAGTGACACCAAGCTGTTT
This sequence comes from Hydrophis major, assembly GCA_033807585.1. Taxonomy (NCBI): domain Eukaryota; kingdom Metazoa; phylum Chordata; class Lepidosauria; order Squamata; family Elapidae; genus Hydrophis; species Hydrophis major. The sequence goes on along the minus strand of CM066328.1, from coordinate 290,771,450 downwards.
TCCGAGAGGCACGCAACAACCACCCACCATGAGGACCTCGAATCCTCATCAGAAAGTGAGGAAGAAGAGGTCAACAGACTCAGGTCAGAACGCGACCATTGGGACCAAAAGAATCGAAAATCACCGTACCAATGCTCCGGAGGTGGGGGCAGTCACCCACGATCTGACTGCAAATTCCTAGACGCACTCTGCCGTTCCTGCGGGAAGAGGGGCCATATCACTAAGGTCTGCAGAAGCAAGCGAGGACCCAGCCCAACCAGGAAAGAAAGCAATTTCCAACAGATAACAGGCACCCCACCAGTTAATCGGGACCGCCAAAAAAACCAATGGAACTTTCAATACAGAAACCGAGCAGCCACCACTTCATCCCGATGAGAAGAGGCACATCAGACCATCACCATAGGCCATGCTTCATCCCTTGATGCAAGGAAAATCTGAGTGAGGGTCGCCATCGAGCAGCGACCATGCGTTATGGAGGTCGACTCTGGATCGTCCCTATCGATGGTATCCTGGAAAACCTTCAAACAGCTGATCCCTGACATCCGTTGCCAGGACCTCAGCACTCAAAACGTCATATTGAAAGACTACCAAGGAAATAGAATTCCGGTTGTTGGTTCCAGCAACGTCCGAGTCACCTTCAAGGACCACACCGTAACTTTACCGTTGACCATTGTCAATCGAGATCGACCCAGCCTTTTGGGTCTACAGTGGTTTGCGCCATTAGGAATCGAACTAGCTGGCATCAACCAGACTGGCAGTGATGACTGGGAAGTGACCCTCATCCAAGAATTCCAGGACGTGTTCAGTGAGAAGCTAGGGTCCCCTATATCATTTAACCTCAGCCCTGAAGTTGCGCCCATTCGCCTTAAGCCTTGTCGAGTGCCCTTTGCACTCAAGCCAAAGATTGATGAACAATTGGACAAATTAATAGCACAAGGTGTGCTGGAACCTATTGACCACGCTCAATGGGAGACCCCAATCGTGACCCCCATAAAACCAGACGGATCGGTGAGAATTTGCGGGGATTCCCGGGCCATCCTAAATCATGCACTCCAGCAGAGTGCTTACCCCGTACCTGTGGTCCAACACCTTCTTCACTCCCTCGGAGGTGGCAAAATATTTGCAAAATTGGACTTAACTCAGGCATACCAGCAGTTGCCCATAGACACACAGACTGCAGAAGCCCAGACTATAGTCACGCATAAAGGGGCTTTCAAGTATAACAGACTCCAGTTTGGAGTAAGTGTAGCCCCCGGTATTTTCCAGAGCTTAATGGAAAGATTGCTACAAGGCATAAAAGGGGTTGTGCCCTACTTCGATGATGTACTGATAGCTGCCCCGACCAGATGCATTTTAGAAAAATGACTCCGAATGGTTCTACAGAAATTTAAAGACTCTGTCCTAAAGGTCAAGAAGGACAAGTGCCAACTCTGTACAGAAAAGGTTGAATTCCTGGGCTATCTACTTGACAAACAGGGAATTCACCCTGCTGAAAAAAAACTGACTGCCATAAAAAAAATGCCCCAAGACCTAGGAATAAAACAGACCTCCAAGTTTTCCTAGCACTCATTAACTTTTATAACATCTTCTTGCCCCAGAAAGCAACTGTTGCTGAACCCCTGCATAGGCTCCTCGATAAGAAGGCTTCCTGGGTCTGGGGACAACATGAAGAGCAAACTTTTCAGAAAGTCAAAGACCTCTTAACCTCAGATGCTGTATTGATACAATATAATGAGACCTTACCTTTAACTGTCACCTGCGATGCCTCACTATTTGGGGTAGGAGCCATCCTGAGACACATCCTACCAAACGGTACTGAGGCACCTATTGCATTTTTTTCAAAGACTTTAGCGAAAGCTGAGAGGAACTATAGCCAACTTGTTAAAGAGGCTCTCGCTATCGTAGCTGCTGTCAAACGCTTCCATGAGTACGTATATGGAAGACCCTTTTCCATAGTTACCGATCACAAACCATTACTTGGCATTTTAGCAGGGGACAAAACAACACCCCACATCTTATCGCCAAGTATGACGCGTTGGTCGGAATTTCTAGCCGCATACGATTACCAATTGCTACACCACCCAGGGAAAGCCATTCCCCACGCTGACGCTTTGAGCCACTTACCGCTACCCGAAGTCATAGATGATCCGGCTCCAACACTAACAACGCTACAAATCGAAACCCTTCCTTCTCCACCTCTGACTGCACGAGACATCGTCACAAGAACGAGGAAAGATCCTTGTTTAGAATGAATCCTCAGCTGGGTGGAAAGAGGTTGGCCTGACAATGAACTCAGTGACATCTTCAAACCCTTCAAAAACTGACAGACAGAGCTTTTCTCCCAAAAAGGATGCATATTATGGGGAGACAGAGTTGTCATTCCAGAGCGGCTACAACAGAAAGTCCTGAAACTGTTGCACAATGGACATCCTATCATTGTGCGAATGAAGGCACTAGCCAGGAGCTACGTGTGGTGGCCAGGTATAGATAAACAAATAGAAACTTGGGTAGCCTCTTGCAACAACTGTCAAGAGACTCGCGCAGATCCACCAAAAGCCCCACCAATGGAATGGGAGACACCCCGTGGTCCCTGGTCCCGCATCCACCTCGATTTTGTGGGACCCACCAAGGGGCATACCTTTCTCATAACCGTGGATGCCTATTCAAATTGGCTAGAGGTCCACAAAATGAAGAGCACCACCACAGAAGCCGTCGTTAAAAAATTAAATAAACTATTTGCTACACATGGACTACCAGATGTCCTGGTTTCCGATAACGTTCCCCAATTCATTGCCCTCACATTTGAACAATACCTAGTGGATCGGGGGATACGCCATGTCTTGACATCACCAGCTCACCCTGCGGCCAATGGTAGGGCTGAGAAAATGGTCCAATTCGTGAAGAAAACTTTACAAAAAACGGAACAAGGAGACATCGATCATAAAATAACCAGGATGCTCCTCCTCCAACACATTACACCACACAGTACTACAAACAAAACCCCAGCTGAACTTCTGATGGGACGGAAACTTCGCTCACACCTTGACCGCATACACCCTGCCTACATGCCAGAACAACCCCTAGGGTCCAGCAGCAAGTATTGCACGTTCAAGGTAGGCGACCCAGTCTTCGCAAAGAATTTCTCAGGTGACCCATTGTGGTTCCCCGCTACCATAATTCAACTTACGGGGCCTCGTTCCTACCAGTTGCAAACTGCTGAAGGGAAAATGTGGAAGCACCACATTGACCAACTTCGTTCCAGACTGGCACCTACCCCTGTCTCTAGCCCTGAACCTCAAACATGGAGGGGAAGGGAAAGCGAGGGGGCCAAAAATGAGCCAACATACAACGCAGTACGCGAAACCCAAAAATTAAACACAACCAACCCCAGGATATTCACCTTCCGAGGAAGAACTGGATCAGATGAGTGCCTCGCCACAAAGCAGCACTGCGACAGCAGCAAACCCAAGAAACTCAGGAGGCAGCCTTGACAGAAGCAGGGATGACAGCCCCGCGTCGCCCAGCGAAGTGGTTGAACCAGCCGTGCTGTTCAGCCCAGCAAATAGCCCATCGGAAACAGAGCCAAGGCAAAAACTGTTGGGGCAACGCAGATCAGGCAGACAGGTAAAACAACCTGCGTACTTGCGAGAGTACATTACCCCACCCCTCAGATGGAACCTGGGGGGAGGGGTGTTGCGGACTAAGCAATTGCGCTAATTTAAAAGCTTAAATAGTTTTACTTCCACAGCAGGCTTGAAATCCTGCACTTCTGATTGGCCCGCCAGCAGCGGATCCTGATTCGTCGTCCGAGGCTGATCTGATTGACTGTTAACAGGCGCTGCCGATTGGACGCCGCCAGCGCAGCAAACTCAAAGCATTGGCTGTTATGACAGCAGCAAGCCCTATAAAAGGGCTGCTGCTGCCTGAGTATTTTAGCTCTGTTCTGAAGTCACTAATAAAGAGTTGAGTCACTTTCCGATGCCTCGTCTCTGTTCTTTGCGCCCATGCTCCAAACAGAACACTGACAATGGAGAAAAAGATCTCTACATTGACTACCGCACAGATTGTATCAAAAGTAAGTCACACAACCTACAACTCCACATCCAACCCTACCTCATCCAACCCACCATCATTCCAAACTACGCACGCATGCCCCTTACGACCTCAGTTCCAACTACAACTAGCCTTAAATGCAAGCTACTCAATGCAAGAAGCCTTGTGAATAAAATACCTGAATTTCTCCCCTTACTAAATATGGCTAAATTCGACATCATATTTGTCTGTGAAACATGGCTCAATGCATCCCTCCCTGACTCCATTACCACAATAAGAGACTATCATGTTTACTGATCAGATCATGAAATCCGTAGAGGAGGTTGTGTTGCTATCATCTATAAAAAGTTCCTACATCTAAAAAACATCCAAGTTACCCAAGAGCTTGCTCTTCCTGAGGCCATCGTCTGTGAACTGTCCTTAAATATTACATTTTGATTCTTACTATGTTATAGAGCCCCTGATTATGACATTGAACATGTAAACAAGCTAAATTCACTACTAATAGGGGCAACATCCTGCCCACACACTTTTATCTTTCCTGGTGACTTCTATCTACCTCACATTAACTGGACCCTAAACGAATGTAAAACTGAAGCCATACATGTAACCTTCTACAATGCTGCAACAAACCTGGGACTGGAACAACTAGTAACCAACGATACTAGACTTAATAACTGCCTCAATCTCATCTTCTGCAATAGTTTGAATTCAATTTACGCAATACAAATTAAAGAACCCTTTTCCAACAGTGACCATAGCATGATTGACTTTTGTCTCAACATACGTCCACACAAAAATCAACACAACGATATGATCCCCAATTATAACTTCAAAAAAGGCAACTATGATCTTATAGACAATGATCTCTCATCCCTTGATTGGCAGTTTCTATTCACTGGATGCAATACTGTTGAAGATCATTACAACATATTTTTACTTGAAGTCAAAAGAGTCATCAAACTATATGTACCAATAACAACTCCAAAAAACAGAAAAAACAGATTACTCATAAGAATAAGGAAGCTTCAATCCAAAAAGAGATCACACTGGCAGAAAAACAAATCTGGTCACATTGCCAACTTCAAAAGCTGATATAAAAATTTATGCCACCAGATAAAGACTAAATGCACCAATTACCACATTAAACAAGAGGAAAACCTTCCATGCACCAATTCCACCCGCACTTTCTACAATTTTGTAAACAACAAACTAAAAGACTCAAGGTCCATCCCACCCCTGAAAGGACCTAATGGTAAAAACTGCAACGATGACACCATTAAAGCCAACCTCTTTAACACATTCTTTGGCTCAGTATTTGTAAACAGCAATGGATCATGCCCAGTATTTCCTAGTCAAACCACAGACAATTGCAATGATCTAATACATATCAATTTTACAGAAGACATTGTTGAAAAAGCACTGTGCGATCTAAAACCATCTCTATCTATTGGACTGGATGGAATACATGCCTACTTCTTTAAAAAGCTACCCCTGCCAGAGCCAAACCTCTAAGCATAATCTTTGAAAAATCTTTCAGGACTAGCTCCTTGCCAAAACTATGGTCACAAGCCACGGTCATCCCCATCTTCAAAAAGGGAGACCCCAGCCTAGTTGAAAATTACAGGCCAATCTCTTTATGCTGCGTCACCTGTAAAGTCATGGAATCAATTATTAACCAATCCATTATCCTCCACTTGGAGACAAACAACCTACTCTCGAATAAACAATTTGGTTTCAGGAAAAAAACTATCCTGCAATCTGCAACTCTTACACTGCAAAAACATATGGACTACACAACTCGATAAGGGCAAAACAATAAACACAATCTACATAGACTTCTGTAAAGCCTTTGATTCAGTGGTACACGACAAACTATTCCTAAAACTAAAATATTATGGTATCTCAGGACACCTGCATAACTGGATAGAAGCATTCCTGTCAAACAAACAACAAATGGTCAAAATTGGGAACGTCCTGTCAAATTCTGTACCTTTCAACAGTGGTCTCCCCCAAGGCAATGTTCTAGGATCAACTCTCTTCATACTCTACATAAATGAACTCTGTGATCATATTAAGAGCAACTGTGTCCTCTTCGCTGATGATGTAAAGCTATTCAACACCACAGACAATACTGCTACCCTTCAAAAAGACCTTGACTATGTGTCAGAATGGTCAAATGGCAACTTCAAATCTCAACAAACAAATGCTCTGTCTTACATATTGGCAAAAAAAATCAGAAAATAAAATACAGGCTGAATAGTAAAGACCTTGTTGATGATCACCTTTGAGTACTCATCTCTAATAATCTAAGTGCTAGAGCCCACTGTAACTCCATAGCCAAAAAGGCATTAAGAGTTGTTAACCTAATCTTACGTAGCTTTTTCTCTGGTAATATTACACTACTAACTAGAGCATACAAAACATTTGATAGACCAATATTCGAACGCAGCTCATCAGTCTGGAACCCACATTATGTATCTGATATTAACACAGTTGAGAAAGTCCAGAAATATTTCACAAGAAGAGTTCTCCACTCCTCTACTCATTGCAGAATACCTTATGTCACCAGACTTGAAATTCTAGACCTAGAAAACCTAGAACTACGCCGCCTTCAATCCAATCTAAGTATAGTATATAAAATCATACATTGCAATGTCCTACCTGTCAATGAATACTTCAGCTTCAACCATAACAATACAAGAGCAAACAATAGATACAAACTCAAGGTTAATCGCACCAAACTTGATTGCAGGAAATATGACTTCAACAACAGAGTGGTCAATGTCTGGAATACTCTACCTGACTCTGGTTTCTTCCCCAAACCCCAAAAGCTTTAACCTTAGACTTTCTACTATTGACTCACCCTTTTCCTAAGAGGTCTGTAGGGGGCATGCATAAGCGCACCAATGTGCCTACCATCCCTGTCCTATTGTTTCTTTTATTTTTCTTATATGTATCCATGTATTCATAACTATGTTTTTACTTATACCTATTATCTTGTAAGCAATTGACAAATAAAATAAATAAAATAAAAATTAAACTGTATGTAAATAACAAACTTTCCTTTTTTATTTTTTATATGAGCCACACATTGAACATGCCTGTTCTAGAATATAGAAATTATCATTTGCCATCCAAATTATTCAATGTTAAGTACCTACATAGGCTTAATAGACATATTTTGAGCCTTATAAAGCTAGCAGTGGATAACCAGGGATCAATCTTTAACTTTATTCTGCACCATATGCTCACATTTGCTTTCATTAGAGAAAACCCCAATCCAATTATTTATTTATTTTTTCATCTAACTAAAGAGAAGGAAATTATTTTGGTGTCATTGCTATCACCAACTTTGGTACCAAGAGTACATGGAACTCTTAATGGCATATCAATGTCCTTAACCTACTTATCAAAAATACTTCCATTATTTTAGAAGCAAGTTAATATTAATGCCTAAAGCTGATTAATCTTTAAAATATTCACATAGACTTTTGCAAAAATTAAATTAAATTAAATTTCCCTGTCCACTTGTGTCTGGCTCATCTCCGTTTCTTAGCTGAAGACACGTCTGTAGTCATGTGGCAGCATGACTATACGCTGAGCTGCACAGAGTGTTGTTATATTCCCACTTAAGTGGGATCACATTTGCATGTTTTCAAACTGCAAAGTGGGCAGGAGCTGGGGCAATAATGGGAGCTCGCTCACCCCATTACACAGCGCTCTGATCTCAAACTTGGGCTGTCCGCTTTCCATCTGACAAGCTCAGCATCTTTAATTACTGAGACATCATGCTTTTCATAAATTAAATTACACATGTTTAATTTAACATGTTAATTGTTTCTAAAAGTTTATGAAGGCAAAGAAAAAGAGTTGAAGCTATCTGCAGACTCAGTGATCTTCCTGGTGAATGCATTATCCTGGTGATTATGAAAAAGAGCCCTCCATATGGCATCCTAACCAAAGGACTTGTAATGAAAAACAATTTTTTCTATCAGTCTGGATCTCACTTTTTTATCAGTCTCAATCTTACTTCTCATAATTATTAAATTATTAAATAATTTTCTAAGAAAATTTGCTCCCCTGTGGTTATTGATCACCATTTACTTAAAGTTTTTCCAATATAATTTTGAAATTATTCCAATAATATCTCTTTCTTAGGCAGATATTACCTACTTTTAGAAGATGTAAACCTTTTGTGTTTATGGTGACCTAGTTTAAATTCAAGAAATACTTTGAGTTAGGCAAACCTGAAAAGCTGAAATTCCTTAACATTTTAATAACATGCTGTTTTGTGCAGGAGCCATGGTGGCACAGTGGTTAGAATGAAGTATTGCAAGCTACTTCTGCTGACTGCTAGCTGCAGTTTAGTAGTTCAGTTCTCACCGGCTCAAGGTTGATTCAGCTTTCCATCCTTCTGAGGTGGGTAAAATGAGGACCCAGATTGTTGGGGGCAATATGACAACTCTATAAACCGCTAAGAGAGTACTGTAAAGCACTTTGAAGCGATATATAAGTCTTAGTGTTATTGCTGTTACTATTTTTGAACCAACGGATATGTATTACGATAAATGTATTGATAGCGATATTGCTATGGAATGGAACCAAATGGCTTCCTTATTTGAGATTAATGGAAATAGTGAACATTCTATCTAGCTTTAGCAGAAATTGTTTCATCCATTTCTTCTGGATAAGCTTTGCTGCTTCAAATATTAGGAAACAAGAGAAGCAGAATTCAATTTTGTTTTGGAATTCTTTAGGAATTTTTCCCAGCATGAAGGTGGGATGAATTAATCCAGGTTCCTAACTCACTGAAACAGTCTGTCTCATGAAATTGCAAGATTTAAGAGAAACCAATTTTTTCAGAAAGCTGGTGTTCGAGCAAAGCTCATGAGGGACCCATTAAACAACATTTTGCAATTTGTTCTGCTACATAGCCATTTGTCATTCCCTCTTCTATCCAAGGATTTAAGAAGATAGCCTATTAATTTCAACTGACTTTTTGCAGGGCTAAATCTCCCAAATCCAGGCTCTCTGGTTCACACAATTAATTCCATGAAGGCTTACCTTCTTGAATGTTCAGGAACATTTTGAAGGCTCCGCTTTCTCCGATGCATTTTCAGAAATGTTTCGATGATTAAAAATAATAGCTTTCTCAAGTGTCAGCCTTGACACAAATCGCAGATTCAGACTAGTGATAAATGCATGAGCTGCTGTAGTTGAAGCACATCATTTTTCATGAAGTTATAATCGAATTACAATCATGTGGGTCTAGAACAATAGCTAATTAACATTTAGATTTCAATTCAATAATTAGCATTTACATTGTTTAACATAGTAAAGTTTCATTTCCAGACATGCATATCTCAAAGATATGAAGACAAGACATCACTTATGAAGAATAATTCGTATTTATCCCTAAATTTTGCATCATTGTGTATTCTTGCCGAATATCATTTTGCTATCTTATCTAGAGATAAATGATGCAAACATGGTCTTTTGATCTCTTGAGACATCAAGTTAGAAACATGACCAAGTTAGAAAAATGTTAACATAAGAAGCCTGGAACTATATCCATCGCACTCTGTGAAAAGTATTAAAGGGCATATGTGTGTATATGTTTGTTTGTATGTACACACATACATATACATGCAGGTGGTCCTTGCTTAACCACCACAACTGAAACCAGCATTGCTATATGTCATGATCATTAAGGAAAACATCAAGGGACTGCACCAGACTTAGTGTCATTCCCACTCGGGTCATTATTAAGTGAATCACCTATAGTCATTACGCAAGACATCATGTGTCCATGACTTGCAATTTTACTGATGGCTTCTCCTTCAATTCTGCTTGTTGGCAACCAGCTGTGAAATGTATAATTTCATAATAAATGTATGTATGTATGTTTGTATGATTTTTATAGCCTCCCATCTCAGCAAACAACTCTGTGTGGCTCACGATTCATTCATAAATGGTGATTACGGAAGACTGTGATAGAAACCTGCTGCTTACAAAGCACCCAATTTCAATCATGTGGTTGTGTTCATGCTGCAAAGACTAGTCATAAAGTTATTTTTTCAGCACCATGGTAACTTCAACTAAAGGACTCTCTGGGTATGGTAATGGCCCAATATAATATTAAAGTCAGACTGTTTGTCTGTTTATCCAGTCAATAATGGCCCAAATACTTGATTGGAGTCTGATAGCTCTCCTTCCAAGATCTTCTTCCTTTTGAATATTCTTGCTCTGGTACAATACAATCCATGTAAGAGAAGGCCAATGATATTTGTTTTCTTCTAAAGCATTGTGCATAGTACAACAGCATAGTAGCACAAAAGTAGAAGTATTTGAAACTGTATCCTTAACACTGAACAGGAGTTTGGGTCTAAGTGACCTAAATCAGGATTGAAAATCCATTGCCCATGAAGCCAGGACCCTACTTGTAGCCCAGAGTGGGTTGAGGTGACATTCTTCGATTTCTTTTGCTTTGGAGATTTGGGGAAGTTTTTTAGTTTACTTTATTGTCATTGCACCTCGTACAATGAAATCAAACACCATCTTCAGTGCACATCATGACCATGAAAATAAACACAAACACACATCCTTCACCCTCCACACATTAAATCTAAAACCCCTGACACCTCACCAAAACTGCACTATACAGTAGAATTCAAAAGAGCTACTGCCCTGGGATAGAACCTGTTTTTCAGCCTATTTGTCCTTGTTTTTATTATTCTGTACCGTCTGCCAGATGGTAATAGTTCAAAAAAGGGTTCCCAGGATGAGATGGATCTTTGAGAATGTTTTGAACTTTCTTAAGGCAATGGGAGCTATAAAGCTCTTTCAAAGAGGGGAGAGGGCAACCAATGATATTCTGGGCAATGATATTAACCCTCTGGAGTGCTTTCCTATCTGCTACTGTGCAATTGGCAAACCATACAGAGGTGCAGTAAGTTAAGATACTCTCTATGGTGCAGCAGTAGAAGATCATCAGCAGTTTTTCATTCAGTTGTTGTTTTCTGAGATTTTGTAGATAGCTTAAGACTTTTAGAAATTCATAGTATTCTTAAAATACAACACTGAACCAATTTTCCCCATGGGGGAATAATGTTTCCCAGGTATTGAACTAGAGTGGATGCAGGACTCTTTTTAACACTGGGGGAGTATCATTGTTTCCAGATATTGGTTGTTCTTTTGTTTATATTTTTGAACAGTTTCAATATTGTCATCTAGACTTGCAATGAGGCTGAACATCTTTATAAATTAAACTAGACAATCGGTGATACATTGGATCATTATTTCAGAGATACTGAATTCCCTTACCTAAACAGTGAAATAGAATGACCATGAATGGGGAAAACAGCAGTCAGAGCAGGGGTGACTTCTGACTTCCGCTTGTTGTCCCATTGGAAATCTTCCCTTCTCTTTCTACATTCCCTTCTTCTTTCTTCCCCCTCTCACCTTCCTTCCTTCCTTCCTTCATCCCTCCCTCCCTCCCTCCCTCCCTCCCTCCCACCCTGTCCTCCTTCCTAGAATTCCCGCTGGCTTCCCCATTTGCTTTGCTAGTGGGAAGCTTGCAGACAGAAAGTCAGTGCTTCAAGTCCAAGCTGGCAGATGAGTATCTGCTGCCAGGTGAAGGAAGGTGCATTGGGGTGCAGTGCAGGTCAGAAAAGGGGTGTGTGTGTGGAAGAATGAGAGGTGCCACATGAATTGGGAAGGGTGTGTGTGGGTACAATAAAGCAGGAGTGCACAAGAAGTGCCAGGCAGGTTGAGGAGGGCATATGGGTTACAAGGAGTTGGGAAGGATGCATGGTCAGTTCCATATATCATGTAAGGCATGTGGGGTGCCTGAGTGGTTAGCACTGTATGAATGCAGAGATTGGAGAAGTTGTGCAGGTGGGAGAGACTTACCTGACCAATTTTCAACCAGCTTGCCCCATTGCCAGCTTGCCCCTTTTCTGCCAGCTTGCCCCATTGCCTTGTGGGAAGCTGTCACCGAGCATTGGAAATAAGGGTCATCTGACTGTGGCTGACTTAGGCAACAGAGTGGCACGAAAGCAAATATAACTTTCCCAGATTTCATTCCCATGGGAGTAATGATGCTGCTATTCTGTAAGTCAGCCCATTGAGAGATCTTGATTTAATCATTAGACAGATGGATATAATTTTTATTGGCCAAGTATGATTGGACACACAAGGAATTTGTCTTGGTGCATATGCTCTCAGTGTACATAAAAGAAAAGATACATTTGTCAAGAATCATAAGGTACAACACTTAATAATAGTCAATAGGATACAATAAGCAATCAAATCATACTAGGAAACAGTCAATTTTTAAAAATCGTAAGGATACAAGCAACAAAGTTACAATCATACAGTCACAAGTGGGTGGGGATGAGTGATAAGGAGTGATGAGAAGTTTAATAGTACTAGTAGTGCAAACTTTGTAAATTGTTGGACAGTGTTGAGGGAGTGATGGCATTCGGTAAAAAACTGTCCTTGTGTTTAGTTGTTCTGGTGTGCAGTGCTCTATAGTGTTGTTTTGAGGGTAGGAATTGAAACAGTTTATGTCTGGGATGTGAGGGATCTGTAAATATTTCATAGCCCTCTTTTTGACTCATGCAGTATACAGGTCCTCAATGGAAGGCAGGTTGGTAGTAATTGTTTTTTCTGCAGTCGCAAAAGCGACAACTGCAATTTGACCTAATTGTCTAAATCTTTAGCTATTTGCATTATTAACATATCATAGTTATCTTTTTTAATCAACAAACATCTAGCAGTCAACCAGATCCCTAGATATTTTACTTTATTTACTACCTGCATACCTAATTTATTTGCTAGTTCTTCCTTCTGCTCCTTTGTACAGTTTTTTGTTAACACTTTTGTTTTTTCTTTGTTAATTTTTAACCCTGCCACCTTTCCATATTCTTCTATTTCTCTTAGTAGTATAGAGCTCGTTTCTAAGGGTTCTTCTAATATAAATGCCATATCATTGGCAAGTGCCTGGAGTTTATATTCTTCTTTTTTAATTTTTAGTCCTCTAATCTCTTGATTTTGCCTAATTTGTGCTAAGAGAGTCTCTTCTGCCAATATATACAAGAGGGGAGCTAGAGGACAGCCTTGTTTTACTCCCTTATTTATCTTTGTGGTATCTGTATTTTCCCCATTTATTAATATTTTTGCAGTTTGCATGTTATAAATTGTCTTAATAAATCCAATAAAATTTTCACCAAATTTCATGCCTATCAGTTGTTTAATAAGAAAATTCCAATTCAGGTTGTCAAATGCCTTCTGGGCATCTAAAAATATCAATACCATTGTCTTGGTTGTGTATACTTCATAATTTTCTAATATATTCATAATGGTTTTTGTATTTGTTTTTATTTGCCTATGGGGGAGGAAGCCATTCTGATCAGTGTGAATAATTCTACTTAATACTCTAGTTAATCTTTCTGCCAATATTGTGGCCATTATTTTGTAATCTACATTTAAAAGTGATATTGGTCTATAGTTTTGAATTTTTTGTGGGTCTTATTGTTCTTTATAAATAAGGGTAATATATGCTTCCATCCATGATTTAGGCATGTTAGCATTCTCCCAGGCTTCATAGTACAAGTCCACCAATATCTCCTCTATTGTTTCTTGAAATTCCTTATAGAATTCCGAAGGAATTCCATCTGGGCCAGGGGTCTTATTTGCTTTTTGTGTTCCGATTGCCTTCCTAATTTCTTCTATAGATATTTTATTATTCAAATTTTGTTTCTCTTCATCAGTAATTTCGGGCAAATTCTTTCCATTCAAATATTGATCAATAAATTCTTCTGGTATTTCTTCCTGTTTATACAATTTCATAAAAAACTCCTTAGCAATTTCATTCTTTTCTTGGGTCTGCGTACATAATTTCCCTTCCTGATCTTAGAGAGCTACGATCGTTCTCTTTTCTTGTTCTTTTTTAATTTTATGGGCTAACCACCTCCCCGGCTTATTTGCATTTTCAAAATAATTTTGTTTTGCTAATTTAATTTTTTGGGCCAAATCTTCCTGTACATTTGTTTGGGTCCTTTTGTCTACTTATTTCCAAATCTTTCAGTTTCTCCCTCCATAAGTTTTGTTGCTGTCTTTTTTCTTTATTCTTTTTAATACTATAAGCAATAGTTAGACCTCTCATATAGGCTTTGGCCGTATCCCAAAGATTCTGTAGAGAGGTATGTTCTCTTTTGTTTATTTCAAAAATACATTCAATTCTTTCTTTATCATTTCAATATATTCTTTATCTCTTAATATGGTATTGTTAAATGTCCATCTTCCAATTTTTCTCTTTCCTTTCCATTTACTTTGAATGGGATTATGGTCAGCCCATAGATTTGGCAAAATCTCGATCCTTTAACCCAGGGTCCATCATATCTGATCTATTCTGGACCAAGGGTGGTGGGGGTTCGAAAAAAAAGTATATATTTTTTTATTTGGATTTAATTCTCTCCACACATCTTTCAAGTTAACTTCTCTTACCATATTATTTAAAGACGAAGGGAGTATTCTCCTTTCCTTTCCTTTTTTTTTTTTTTTTTGGAAGTTCTACAATCTTTATCTTTGTCTGGAACTGCATTATAGTCTCCTACAATGCATACATTAGCATACTCAAATTCTGTTTTCTTATGGTGAAGCCTATTATAAAAGTCTTTTTGGTTTGAATTCAGGGCATATATTGTAACTAATAACATCTTTTTCTGATTTACATTTATTTCTGTAAAGAGAATTTCCCCTTCTTGATCTTTGTATATTTATTTATGTTGCAACCAATCCTTTACATATACCACAATACCCCCCCCTTTTTTTTTTGCAAGTGCTGAAATAAATACCTCTCTCTCTCACCTCCATGTGGTCAGCTGCACCAAACCATGTGCTTGATGATTCTGCTCCATTAAACCATCTTTCCAATCACCCTCCATGTTTCCAGTGTCTTTCTCCCAGCTTGGAACTGAACCAGATGGATATTTGTTCCAACACTGCCATATGACAATATTTAACAGGGGACCGAGAGCAAACCCATGCTATCCAGTCTAGATGTGCTTAGGGAAGGGGTCTCATAACCTGGCCACATGCCATAGAGTTTTAAAGGTGATGATTAGCACCCTGAATTGCACCTAAAAAGAAATGGGAAGACAGTCAAACTCTGCTGCAATGAGATCACACAAACTGCAGGTGCCCAACAGTGGTGGTATTCTACCAGTTTGGCCTGGTTCGGGCAAACCAGTAAAAAAAATTCCACCATTCAGGCAAACCGGTAGTAAAAAAACAGCTACCAGTTCAGCCAAACCAATATTTCTTTTTTTCCCTCCTGGTGATCAGCTGTTCCAATGGTCAACTGTGCTGGGATCCCCCTCACTGTCTTACTGTTTCATCCAGGAGGCTTCCCTGAGGCCCAGGAGGCAAAAGGGGGCACACACAGGGCTGAATCCCCCCCCCCGTTTTTTGCCTCCTGGGCCTCAGGGAAGCCTCCTGGGAACAAAAACGGGCTCCCAGAAGGCTTCCTTGAGGCCCAGGAGGCAAAAAAATGGAGCGGGGTGGTGGTGGTTTGCTGCAAAAAAAGTTACACCCACCCAATCACATGGCCATGCCCACCTAGCCATTCCCACGTAGCCATACCCACAGAACCGGTAGTAAAAAAATTTGCATTCCACTCCTGATGCCCAAGCTGTATGTACTGTGGCATTCGGGATTAGCTGAAGTTTCCAGAAGGCCTTCAAGGGCAGCCCCATGTAGAGCGCATTGCAATAGTCCAGATGGGAAGTGACTAGGACATGACCGACTAGAAGGCCAACCTCCTAGTCCATGCACGGATGCAAACTGGTGCAAAATGGCCATGTCAGATTGACGTTTGAAGAATATGTCTATCGTCTGATGATCAATCGATATAATAAAAAATTAAAAAAGAAATTAATTAAAAAGAAAACAAAAACAACCCAAAAATTCAAAGGGCAGACTCGATGGACGACTCAATCATTTTCTGCCATTAGTTTTCTATGTCTCTAAGAAAAAGAGGAATATATTTAACCCTAGAACTGCAACTTAGAAAACAGAAGTATCACTTGGGAAATAGAGTACCGCATTTTGTTTTCAGGACACGTCTTGCATTTGTTTTCAAACTACATTCTGAGCTACTACTTCAGCATACTCAGAGATTTATTTATTGCTTTTTCCTTGTGATTAAGGTTATCCATTATGGCAATTGTCAATTCTTCCCAAGCTATTGCAAAACAAAAAACAAAAAAAACCCCAAAAGGATTCTGTTTTAAAATGTAAAACAAAGGAAGTGTGTCACAGGAGAAATGAGGCAATGATGCAATGGGCTGCAGGACTGATATTAACTTTTTCCATTGTATTTAGAGGCTATTTACAAAAATGCTACCTTAATTTTTCATGCATTGACAACCTAGAATGAAAGTGAAGAAATGGATAGCAGTGCATGTTCACATTTAATACACATCACATGACAGTCATTGCGGTAAACTATGTTTTCAAAAGCTGACATTGCACACATTACATAAGCTTTCTCCTTTTATATGCAACTGAGGCTCCCAAACAATTTCATTGCAATTGAACTTCGCCTTCACATTCAGGGCAGATGAAGGTGGCCCATTGTCTCAAGGTAGCCCATTGTCTTTTCCTGGTTGAAACTTCTCTTAGGCTTTATAACAGGTTGTTTTAAAGATCCACTTCAGAGCATCTGGCATAGTGCATTAGAAAGTATACAAAGGCAAGGATGAGTCCACCAAAACTCAATACAGTTCTATAGCTAGTGTTCAGCAATGGTTTATGCATATAACCTTATTTAAATATAGCCAATTCACCAGTTGTGGATCACTCAGGATATTCACATAACTTTCATCCAAATAAGTCCTGATCCCCTACTATTAGTGGAGTCTTGCTGGATGAGACAGAAAAGGCTGGTGTAAATCAAAGGTCCATTTATTCCAGCATGCTATTTCCTATCATGGCCTCTGGGAAAAATACAATGAAAGCACAACCATTGGTTTCATTTATCATACTAAGCCAGTGGGTCTCAATCTATGAATGAATTCTTTATGGGGCAAGTGTGATTAGCAACAAGGAATTTATTTTGGTGCATGTGCTCTCAGTGTACATAAAAAGAAAGGATACATTCATCAAAAATCAAACAACACTTAAGGATAGTCATAGGATACAAAAAAGCAATCAAATTATACTAGGAAACAGTCAATATAAATCATAAGGATACAAGCACATTTGCAGCGATTCATTTAACTGTATTTATTTATTTATTTAGTCAAGCAATTACAAGATAATAAGTATAACATAGTTATGAATACATGAAATGGATACATATAAGAAAAATAAAAAGAAACAAAAATAAAAAGAAACAATAAGACAGGGACAATAGGCACTTTGGTGCGCTTATGCATGCCCCCTACAGACCTCTTAGGAAAGGGGTGAGGTCACTAGTAAATTGTCTAAGGTTAAAGTTTTTTTGGGTTTGGGGATGAAACCACAAAGTCAGAGTATTCCAGACGTTGAGCACTCTGTTGCTGAAGTCGTGTTTCCTGCAATCCAGTTTGGTGCAGTTTACCTTGAGTTTGTATCTATTGTGTGCGCTTGTATTGTTATGGTTGAAACTGAAATATTCATTGACAGGTAGGACATTGCAATGTATGATTTTATATACTATACTTAGATCAGACCGAAGATGGCGTAGTTCTAGGTTTTCTAGGTCTCGAATTTCGAGTATGGTGGCATAAGGTATTCTGCAACAAGTAGAGGAGTATAGAACTCTTCTTGTGAAATATTTCTGGACTTTCTCAACTGTGTTCATATCAGATACGTAATGTGGGTTCCTGACTGATGAGCTGTATTCGAGTATTGGTCTAGCAAATGTTTTGTATACTCTAGTTAGTAGTGTGATATTACCAGAGAAAAAGCTACGTAGGATTAGGTTAACAACTCTTAATACCTTTTTGGCTATGTAGTTACAGTGGGCTCTAATACTGAAATCATAGCAATGTCTGTAGCAAGAAAGATCATAGAATTGGGCACAACTCAACAACCATCTTACTTAACAATGGAAATTCTGGTCCCAATTGTGGTTGTAATTCCAGAATACCTGTATATTATTAACATAAGTACATATTCATAAGTAACATGCAAGAACTACACTACAGTCCATTACTACTGCTGCTATCCATCCTTCTTGCCTTACCCCATTTTCCTTTCTATGGCTTATATTTAGCTTACTAGGGTTTTTCAGCTAGGCTCTTCCAAAAATACACCCAGCCACTGAGTAACACCAGTTTTTCTTCTGTGAATTTCCAACCTCTCTTGGCCTAATTTATAACTACCACAGACTCCTTGTTGCATTGTTTCTCAACCTTGGCAGCTTTAGGGAAAAATTTCTTAAGGCTTCCTCCCCCAGCATGCATATTTATCTTGATTATGCCTTTTCATCCTGCTTGCCTACCCACAAAAACACACATTTTTGTTAAATCAATATTATTGCCTTAATCTATGAGCTAGCGATTAATATTTTATCAAAACACACATACACAAGGTTTCAATGGAAAAATGAAAAAAGAAAAGCTTGAGTTCCTAGATCAGTTTTGTTAAGTTTTGAGCATGGGCGAGAAAGAATGGAGACAAGCCTCTGAACAGTGAACTTCAGCTCTTTATTTACATCGTGACTTCTCACTTTAACAGCAGTTGAACCTGCCTTATATAGGCAAACCCTGTAACTTTTAACCAATAACGAGCTAGGAACGCTAGCTCTTAGAACCAATAGGAACTCTCTGTCAAGGGCCAATCGGATTCCCCGGAACGGGCCAATCCGGTCCGGCCGCTTAACAGCCAATCAGAAGTGCAGGGCCAGAACCCTGCACTTACTCCAAGCTCACACTTTATTAATCTTTATGCATACACAACACCCCTTCCCCCTGGCTTCTTATTTGCAAGGCACAGTTACATAGTCCCTTAGGCAGGACGGTGGTCTTATTAGTCTCTTTGATTTCAGTTGTATCGGCTGGCTGCAATCACGCTGAGGTAGATCGTTGTTTGGCAGTGGGGCTGTTTCCGGTTCAGAATTCACTTCTACATCGTTGCCCACATTCTCTGAAATTACCTGAGGTGCAACCGTTTCTCCCTCCAGCTCCGCTTCCTGAGTTTCTATTAAACCGTTGTTTCCTTCGAACCGGTTTCCTAGGAATTCATCTTCTTTTGTACCTCCCCCCCCCTCAGTTTGGTCATAGGGGAGTTGCGGACTGGCTGCTGGAAGCCGTGATCGTAACTGATCAATATGCCGTTTCCAAAGTTTATCATCAAGGCATTGTACAAGGTAGGATCTAGGGCCAGTACTACTGTCGCTTCCACCCACAACGGGTCACCTGATACGTTTTTAGCATAAACTAGGTCTCCTACCTGGAAGGTGCGACAGCGGCCGTTGGATCCTAGTGGTTTCTCTGGTTCATAAGCCGGGTGCAACTGGTCGAGGTGGGAGCGGAGCTTTCGTCCCATTAGCAATTCAGCGGGAGTTTTGTTGGTGATGTGGGGTGATGTGTTGCAAGAAGAGGATTTGATTGACCTTGTCGTCAATGTTGTCGTAGTCTACCTTTTGCAAGGTTTTCTTCACAAATTGGACCATGCGTTCTGCTTTGCCATTGGTCGCAGGGTGCGCAGGCAAGGTGAGTGCATGGCGGATGCTGCGGTCAGCGAGGTACTGCTCGAATGCTAGTGCGGTAAATTGAGGGCCGTTATTGGATACCAGGATGTCTGGTAATTCATGGGTTGCAAAGAGTCTGTTTAAGATTTTGATAACCGCCTCGGAGGTCATAGTTGTCATGTGATGGATTTCGAGCCAATTCGAGTAGGCGTCGACGGTTAGAAGAAAGGTATGGCCTTTGGTCGGCCCCACGAAATCCAGGTGAATTTGGGACCAGGGTCCACGTGGTGTCTCCCATTCAGTAGGCATGGCTTTTGGTGGAGCGTTGCTGACTTCTTGGCATTTGGGACAAGCTTTAACCCACTGTTCGATTTGCTTGTCAATGCCCGGCCACCATGCATAGCTGCGCGCAAGGGCTTTCATCCGCACGATGCCGGGGTGGCCATCGTGCAAGGTTCTCAGCAGCGCTTTCTGGAATCGTTCTGGGATAACGACTCTATCACCCCAGATGACACAGCCCTTCTGGGAGAAGAGCTCGGTTTGTTGAGTCTTGAATGGTGTGAAGTCATCTGATAGCTGGTCCAATGGCCATCCGCGTTCTACCCAGCCTAGGACTCGTGCTAGGGTGTGGTCGCATTTGGTTTCTCTCGCGATATCTTGGGCGGTTAGTGGCGGCGAGTTGAGTGCCTCAATTTGTAACGTAGTTACCGTTGGTGCAGGATCATCGAGAGTCTCTGAAAGCAGTGCTTGGCTCAATGTGTCGGCGTGGGGAATGGCTTTCCCCGGGCGGTATTGCAGCCGATAGTTATAAGCAGCTGAGAATTCTGACCATCGGGTGATCCTAGGGGATAATATGTAGGGAGTCGGCTTATCTCCGGCTGTTATCCCCAATAAAGGTTTGTGATCAGTCACAATAGTAAAAACCCGGCCATACACATATTTGTGGAATCTTTTCACAGCTGAGACAATTGTGAGGGCTTCTTTATCAATTTGTCCATAGTTTCGCTCAGTCTTTGAAAGAGTCTTTGAAAAATATGCAACAGGGGCTTCGTTCCCATTAGGCAGTACGTGGCTCAAAATGGCGCCCACCCCGAAAGGCGATGCATCACAGGTTATAACTAACGGCAAAGTCTCGTTATACTGCATGAGTACAGAGTCAGAAGTGAGCAGTTTTTTAACATTTCGGAATGCCTGTTCTTCACAGTAACCCCATAGCCAATTTGCTTTTTTATCTAACAACCGGTGTAACGGTTCAGCGACAGTTGCTTTGTGAGGCAAAAATACATTATAAAAATTGATGAGGCCTAGGAATGCCTGGAGATCGGCCTTGTTTCGTGGCCTGGGAGTGTTTTTGATCGCTTTTAATTTACTTTCGGTAGGGTGAATGCCCTGGCTATCAATCAGGTACCCCAAAAAGTCAACACTGTCAGAACATAATTTACATTTGTTTTTTTCAACCTTAAGACCAGCCTCTTGGAATTTTTTTAGGACTAATTATAACCGGTCCTGTAAGAATTTTTTTGTAGGGGCTGCAATTAATACATCATCAAAAGAGGGGACCATGCCCTTAATCCCTTGCAATAACCTTTCCATAAGGCTCTGAAAAATCCCCGGGGCTACACTAACTCCGAATTGCAGCCGGGTACATTTAAAGGCACCTCGGTGCGTCACAATAGTTTGGGCCTGTGCCGTTTTTTCATCTACTGGTAATTGCTGATATGCCTGAACTAAATCCAATTTAGCGAAAACTTTCCCGCCCCCAGGGAATGGAGGAGGTGCTGCACCACCGGAACTGGATATGCGTTCTGCTGTAGGGCGTGGTTCAAAGTGGCCCGGTAGTCCCCACAAATTCGGATTGACCCGTCTGGCTTAATGGGTGTTACAATAGGGGTTTCCCAAGGGGAGTGATCGATGGGCTCTAACACCCCCTGAGCTGTCAGTTTGTTGAGTTTTTCGTCGATTTTCGATTTTAAGGCAAACGGAACTCGATGGGGCTTTAGGCAAATGAGCGCTACCTTTGGATCTAGGCTGAATGAAATCGGGGTCCCCTTGTACTCGCCTAAACTGTCCGCGAAGACGTCCCTGAACTCATAGACAAGGTCTTCCTCCCAATCACAGCCACTGACTCGATTTACGCCGGCCACTTCAATGCCGAGTGGCGCGAACCATTGGAGGCCTAGTAGGCTAGGCCTATCTCTATCGATGACCGTTAAAGGTAAGTATGCTGTGTGCTTCTTGAAAGAGACTCCGACTCGGCAGGACCCGACGACGGGGATTTGATTCCCCTGGTAGTCCTTGAGGATGAGGCGTTGGAAACGGAGATATTGGCATTGAATTGTGGGGATGAGTTACTTGAGTGTCTTCCAGGACACCATCGAGAGGGACGATCCCGAGTCGACCTCCATGTGGCAAGGCTGGTTCTCGATGGTTACCGTGACTCGGATTTTCTTAGTGTCCAAGGCTGAGGCATGACCGATAGTGATAGTATGGTGAGCCTCTTCTCTCTGCAAAGGTCGATTTCTGTAGGATTTCTGGCTTTCGCCGTACAGGACAGTTTCCTGTCAATTGGCGATAGTTAGCCCCTTTTGAGGCCTGGCTGGGTCCTGGCAAGCTGCGGCAGACCCGTCCGATGTGGCCTCGTTTCCCGCACTCATGGCAGAGTGCATCGTGGAATTTGCATTCGGGCCTGGCATGGTTGGCTCCACAGCAAGCGCAAGGGTGTAAGGGCTTCGGGTGGTGGTCTCGGTTGGACCGCAGTCAATGGACCCCTTCTTCGTCGCTGTCTGATGACAAAGAGAGGTCCTCATGGTGCGTTGTTGCAAGCTGCCCTTCTGAACTAGGTGAGATTTCGCTGGTCGGTGGTGGTACCGGAGCGCGGTTTTGGCGTAGTTGTGCAGCCGACTTCTTGGTTGCTTCCGCTGCAGTAGCATCAGTGATGGCGTCGGCAAGGCTGATGTTGCCTTTCGCCATCAGCTTGCTTTGGACGCCTGGTGCATCTAATCCCAGAACTATGCGATCTCTTAGTGCCTCTTCTAAATCGGTGAATCCGCAGAGGCCTCCCAAATTTCAGAGGTCTGCTATGAAGTCGGCCATGCTTTCTCCCTTTCGCTGGCTTCTCTGATAAAACTCGTGGCGTCTCACGAGCATAGGCACGGTCGGGGCGTAGTGGTCCTGTAGGATAGGTTCGAGGTCATCCCAATTCATGGCCTTCACTTCTCGGGGTTTGGCTAGTGCTTTAGCCATCTTAAATACGGTTGGACCGCAATGCGTTAAGAACACCGCCCGTTTCTTCCCGGCTGTGGCGTCCTTTAAGTTGTTCGTCTCTAGGAACATTTGGAAACGATCCATGTAAGACTCCCAGTCTTCCTGTGTTGGATCGAACGGAGCGGGTGGTACAATGCTGCCGGACATGGTTCCGTTGTTGGCGTCGTCTGTCACGTGCTCGGTGTTTTTCGAAGTTTCATTGGTTCAGCTTTCTCCATATCCCATCCTCGTCGCCAGTGTTAAGTTTTGAGCATGGGCGAGAAAGAATGGAGACAAGCCTCTGAATGGTGAACTTCAGCTTTTTATTTACATCGTGACTTCCCACTTTAACAGCAGTTGAACCCGCCTTATATAGGCAAACCCTGTAACTTTTAACCAATAACGAGCTAGGAACGCTAGCTCTTAGAACCAATAGGAACTCTCTGTTAAGGGCCAATCGGATTCCCCGGAACTGGCCAATCCGGTCCGGCCGCTTAACAGCCAATCAGATGTGCAGGGCCAGAACCCTGCACTTACTCCAAGCTCACACTTTATTAATCTTTATGCATACACAACAAGTTTCACTCCACCCTCTTCTCTAATATATTTCATTTTAAGGACAAGAACATCTGCTACTGGATCATTGATTTTTGACTCTAAGGTCTTTCTTTATATGTATGAACAGTATTTTCAGTATGACAATTACATCTAGGGAATAAATAAATAGTTGCCTGGATTAAAACTGTTGTCTCCCCTTGCCAAACTCTTTCCAGATTTATATTAGAATTGCCGGCCTATTAAAGGTTTTTGATTAATTGTTTTCAGTGTAAAAAAAGATCAACATATTGATTAAATGAAGCATAGTAAGATTCCTGAAGAAATATGCTAGATGGGCTTTAGGCATCATCTATTTTTGGATGAATTTGCCACTTTCTGAAGAAAAATAAAAGCCACTTTTTAACTGCATATCTAAAAGTATGGGTAGAACAATCAAGATCTGGTCCTGATAGAGATTGTGTTGATGATCTACTATTGGGGTGTCAAACATGCAGGGTCACATTGTCATCACATGACGTATCATGAGTTATTCCCTCTTCACCAAACTGAAGGAGGGGGTGGCCAGCTCATAACGCATTCTGCCCCCAGGCCGTGAGTTTGACACCCCTGATCTACCTGGCCAGTAAGTGGCAAAAAGGCCATAAAGTCAGGTGCAATTCATTTAACCATTACTTTGCTTAGCAATGGAAATTTGGGCCCCAGGTTGTGGTTGTAAGTCAAGGACCTGAGCACACACATAGGCATCACTGGGCTTCCCAAAGACAAAAGGATCCACCCTTTTATTTTCCTCCCCTCCAAGATTGCTCTGTTTCTTTGTTTCATTATTCATTTATATATTTAATTTATATGCTAGGCATCTCACCAAAGGCGACTCTACTGTTGTTAATGTTGTTACTGTTGTCTCTATTGGCTTACAATCAATCAAAATGTCCACATAAAACAATAAAATCTTAAATTTCATAATAACCTGTTATTATTATATTAAACCCTACTGGACACCATAGAATTTCCTTTGACTGCACAAAAATCCCACTGGATAATTAGCAAGTTTCTTTCCATTTGACATTAGGGGAATGAAATCATTACAATTTTTCTGCCTGATCATGGAGTGAGCCATTTAGAAAGATAAGATTGTTGAGCTTTTGTCAACTTTTCTTGCTGGCCAATTAATCTAAGGGCACATTTTAATCAGCAATTACACCTTAATTACTACTCACACAGCTTAATTAATTAAACGTGTTAGCTTTTAAAGTGCTGGGAGGATAGAAGGAAATAGTATATCACAGATGTGGGGGGGGGGGGGAAATCACAGAACGGAGTATGGTTCGACTTTTGTGAATTTGTTTAAAGTAAACAAGTTTGATAATTAAATGCATATAAAAATTATTTAAATTCTAACCTCCAGGCATATGAAATTCATAAAATACAAAATGAGAGAATACTGTTATGTTTTTTTACCCAAAAAGAAAAATGAGGGCGTCAGTGTTAATGTACAGAATGTTAATATTCCTGTTTAATTAGCCGCATAAAAGAAATGGCAAGATATTATTCAAACCAAATCTCAGCAGTGTGTGAAGCCAAACATTAACATGTTTGTTTGGCCTCAAAGGAGCTTCCCAATCCCATACACACATGGTTTCCCATCTCAGTTAGCTTCTTCTAACTATTTATGTTTTTATTCTACTGGGATTCATTAAGATACAAACTGAGATGCTCTTCATCAAACTTATACCAGCCAAGCTTATATATGAATGTATCATTCTCACAGCTAGGATAATGTCTCTCTCTCTCTCTCTCTCTCTCTCTGTATACATTGAAGGGAACTCTTTGTAACCTTAAATCAATTTTTCCTTTTTAAAAAAATTTAATTGAACTATTTTCCTCACTTTATAACACAATTTTCATTTTTTGCAACATTTCAGTATTGGTATACATACGGCTTTCATACATTTTATACATACGCACACACACACATAGATATAGATATAGAGATATAGATATAGATATATAGATATATAGACACACACACACATACACACACACACACACACACATATATACAGGTCTTGGCATATTCAGGTCTTTTCCTGTGTAAGGTTGAGAGTATCTTGGCAATGTTTTGACGAGATCTCACTCGCCATCTTCAGGCTGGTGCTTTCGGCTTCATGCTTGTGTGAGGGTTACCAACAGCATTGGCTCACACAAGCACATGGGAAAAGACCCGAACACACCAAGACCTGCATACCTGAACCTGTGAAAATCTACGAATATATATATATATATATATATATATTCATCAAACACAATACAGAAGCCTGATGATGGCAGATGAGATTCTGCCAAAACGTTGCTACAACTTTAAAAGCACAACTATAATGATGTGGGAAAATACCCAAACAAAGCTGAATGCCATATATATATACACCTCCATATTTGTTAGTCCACTAAAATATGTACAATATATATTTCTTACTCCCTTACTTATTTTTCCCTTTTACGTTTTATAATGCATATTTTACATTTTATTATCCTACTGTAATATTTGATATTCTTTATTTATCTTTATAGCTACTATTTAACCAATTGTACCATGCATTCTGTTGTGAATGAATAATACCAATAAAGTTATCTTGAGCTTGAAGTCAAGTGCAGGGTTCTGGCCCTGCACTTCTGATTGGCTGTTAATGGCAGGATCGGATTGGTCCGTTCAGGAGCATCTGATTGGCCATTAACAGGCCATTCCCATTGGTTAACGGACCTAACGCTCCAGGTTTGCTATTGGTTGAATAGTAAATAAGTTGCCTATATAAGGAAGGCTATAGCAGCCCTCCAGTTTGAGCTGTCACAATAAGTAAATAAAGAGTTTGAAGTTCACTTTCTACCGGCTCGTCTCCATCATTCGCACCCATGCTCCAGACTTAACACTGGTGATGAGGATGGGATTGGATGACATCAGAGCCAACTAAGATGACTAAGCACGTGGCTGAAGCACACAACGGCGGAACCATGTCCGGCGGCGTAGTACCACCCGCTCCGTTCGATCCAGCTCAAGAGGACTGGGAGTCCTACATGGATCGTTTTCAAATGTTTTTGGAAACGAATAATCTGAAGGATGCCACAACCGGGAAGAAACAGGCGGTATTCCTAACGCACTGCGGCCTGACGGTATTCAAAATGGCTCAGGCATTAGCGAAACCGGCTGAAGTAAAGGCAATGGACTGGGATGTCCTCGAACCACTACTAAGGGCCCACTATGCACCAACCGTTCCAACGCTCGTAAGATGGCATGAGTTCTATCAAAGGAACCAGCGGAAAGGAGAAAGCATCACCAATTTCGTTGCAGACATCCGGAACTTGGGAGGCCTTTGTGATTTCACCGACCTAGAAGAGGCCTTGAGAGACTGAGTAGTCCTCGGGCTAGACGCTCTAAACGTACACAGCAAAATAATGGCAAAGGGTGACATCACCCTTAAAGACGCCATAGCTGAAGCGACAGCAGCGGAGGCAACCAAGAAGTCGGCTGCCCAGCTATGCCGAAATCGCGCTCCAGCACACCCACCGGCCGGCGAAATTTCACCTAATGCAGAAGGGCAGCTGCAGACGGCCCATCATGAGGACCTCTCTTCGTCGTCAGACAGCGACGAAGAAGAGGTCCATCGCCTGCAGTCCGATCGGGACCAACACCCGAAGTTCCAGCAACTGTGTGCTGGCTGCGGGGCCAACCATTACTGCTCCGATTGCAAATTCTGCGACGCGCTCTGCCACGAGTGCGGGAAACGAGGCCATATCGGACGGGTCTGCAGAAGCCTCCTCGGACCCAGCCAGACCTCGAAAGGAACCAATCTCCGCCAATCGACAGGGAATTGCCCTGTAAGGCGAGAACCAGTAAACCACTCCTACAGAAACCGACCCGTGAGTCAGCTAGCGAGACAGGAAGAGGCCCACCAAACACTCACTATTGGCCATGCCTCTTCACTAGACGTTAAGAAAATTCGGGTCAATGTGAACATTGAAAATCGGCCTTGCCAAATGGAAGTTGACTCAGGATCGTCTCTTTCAATGGTCTCATGGAAGACCCTCAAGCAACTCATCCCCACTATCCAGCGCCAAGACCTTCAATTCCAACGGCTCATGTTAAAGAACTACCAGGGGAACCGAATTCCAGTCGCAGGATTCAGTCGAGTCCGGGTTGCATTCAAGAACCGCACGGCATACTTACCCCTGACAGTGATCGATAAGGACTGGCCTAGTCTATTAGGCCTGCAATGGTTCGCACCACTCGGCATTGAAGTGGCAGGCATTAACCGAATCGGCGGCAGTGACTGGGAGGAAGACCTCACCCACGAATTCAGGGACGTCTTCGAGGAAAAGCTAGGCAAGTACAAGGGGACCCCGATATCCTTTAGCCTTAATCCAAAGATAGCTCCCATCCGCCTTAAGCCTCGTCGAGTTCCGTTCTGGCCCTGCACTTCTGATTGGCTGTTAATGGCAGGATCGGATTGGTCCATTCAGGAGCATCTGATTGGCCATTAACAGACCATTCCCATTGGTTAACGGAGCTAGCGCTCCAGGTTTGCTATTGGTTGAATAGTTAATAAGTTGCCTATATAAGGAAGGCTATAGCAGCCCTCCAGTTTGAGCTGTCACAATATGTAAATAAAGAGTTTGAAGTTCACTGTTTCTATCGGCTCGTCTCCATCATTCGCACCCATGCTCCAGACTTAACACATTCCAAATCAAACAGTATTAAGTTTCTCCTCTATCTTTTGTTTCCATTGTCAGTCTATCCATCTTGGTGCATTCTAATACTTCCTTTATCACACTTTCCTCAGATGGTATAGTGCCATTTTTAAATCAAATTTTCCATGTAGGCTCTTAATGACTTTCCTAATATCAAGAACAGCACAGTCATAATAATGATTAACATAATAAATTGTAGTAGAACTCTACTTCATGGACAGAAAACAATACTAACATAAAATTTGCTGTTCCCAGTAGTGATCCTTATCCTGTTAGAGATGCAATGCCAGGAAATGGTATTGCTCTTACTTAGTGCATATTGGAGAGTAATGGATGGATTTCCCCAGCTTTGTTTTCCTTTCCTCCTACTAAACATCACCAGTGTTGCAGTCAGGTGACCTTTAGGGTCACTTTAGGCTAGGAAGCATAGTGGTTCACATGGTTAGAATGCTGGGTTGACAATCTGCAAGCCCATGTTTGAGACCCAAGTACTACTGTGTGACTGAGCTCCTGACGTTACCTCCAGCTCCTAATGACTTAGCAGTTCGAAAACATGCAAACACTAATAGGTATCATTTCAGTTGACTCATTAAGAGGGACCTGAAAAAAGCCCACAGTGGCAATGTCACCAGCTAATCTTTTCAACCCAAAAGTACCTTGGTACTTTCCAACACAATAACAACAACTTTAGGCTAGCACAGGCAGGCATAGCTCCTCAATTCCAGTCCCTGAATGGTGCCTTCCAGATACAACCCAGTTTGGGTAGTAGGAGAGACTGGTTTCTTCAAACTCACTTTTACTCCAGGTTTTGCAAGTAAACCCTGGCTCAGAGACCTAGATCAGGACAGGACAGGAATTGACCTTGGTAGCAGGAAAGAGAGAATTACATACTGAAGTAAAGAGAATAAGTGATCTTGCTACTCCTTTATGGTTCAACTTTCCTTGCACCTATCAGTATTCAGGCTGCTTTTGAACATAGGCTTAGCACTCTTGTAATTGTGTTAAAATTATATTACACATACACACAAATTGCTGGGATTTAGCTATTTTCAGCTGATACTTTGGTTCTCTTTGAACTTGTTTCTTCAATTTAGGAACCTATTCAAACTTTTGCAGAATTAAAACTAATGAACTGGTTGACAGTATCTCAGGTGTATTCAATTTTTGCATGTGTTATTTGATTTATCTGGTCAAGTTGCAATCACTACTTCTGAAGTCCCATAACATTTAGAACTTCTGCTTAAATCATCTGTGGCCCCTAATACAGTAACCCTTCTTTATAGAATATTAAACAAAATTAATTCGATTGAAATTTGGAATAATGAGCCACAATGTCTTCTTTTGATAAACCAGTAAGGATTGCCTTAAATTAGATGATACTCATTTCCTACTATTTTAAAATGAGATTAATAGAATTATAAACTTCCTTTATGGTTATTGAACACAAGGAATGTTTGATTAAGATTGATCCAAATCACATTATTGTTGGAAATGTAACTCAGGAGTTGGAAAAATAATCAATATGATTTATTCTATTATAATTGCATTTGGCTATTAAAAGGATTGTTAACATGACTCTGGCTCAATTGCTGTACATTAAAGAGGCATATTCTCCCTGGCTATAAGTCAAAATATTAAGACTTGTTGATTTTGGGCTCATGTGGTTGGTTAAACAGTTGGATAATAAAGATTATAGGACAAAAAAAAAAATTGTATCTGATCTGCAGCAATGGATTATTGATGTGTGCTGTTCGTCAACATTTTTATTGTGGAACAAAGATTTTCAAGCAAGACTATCAAAAGCCTAATCAATATTTTTCTAATTCATCATCAATTCTAAATCATGTTTCCAGAAATTAAAACTTCTGCTTACTGATCCTCACTTCAAGAGAGAGTCAGCCTTTCTTTGGTGCAGTACTAATTGACTTGTTTTTCAAGTCATCTCTAATGCTGTTAACTATTAAAATCTTAATCTGGAAGTGTCAAGCTTCATCCCCTCACTCTTACTAGTTGTCAGCTTTTATAACCATATATTAGCCTTAGTTGTTTTAATTATCCTGATCTTTATTGTCACTGAAATATCCTGGTTTTGCATGTTCTTGCCTCTAGTTTTCATTGCCTTCCTCCCAAGGATTAATTTCCTCTCCATTTCCTCATTAGTAGATTTTAAAATAGATTATCTAGGGCAGACTGGGGGAAATTGGAAGCTCATAAGGATTAATGTCACTAATCTATCAGTCTTTACAGAACTAAAAATGGATTATGCAACATGGCAACCATAGAATTACATAATACTAGTCTTCATGGCTATGGAATCAGAATAGTTGGAAATGCTTTACAGCAAGGGTCTTCAAACTTGGGAAGTTTAAGACTTGTGGACTTCAACTCCCAGAATTCCTGAGCTAACATGACTGGAGGAGGAATTCTGGGAGTTGAAGTCCACAAGTCTTAAAGCTGTCAAGTTTAAAGATCTCTGCTTTACAGGATGTTACTCTCCAAGCTACCAGATACCAAAAACAGCCTAAGAAGCATCAAATTAAACACAAGAATATCTGAGTTTCAACTATCTATAAAACATGGCAGAATTCAGAGACATTAGACAAATAACGAGAAATTATTAAATAATAGCGTCAAACTAGAAATCACTGAGGCAGGCATGTCTCATGACACAAATTTAACTCTTGGACATTTTTCATTTGTTGGGCAGAATCTAAGCATATTTTTTTCCTGGAGTTTATATATTTCTGGCATTAAAATTGAAGTTATGGTACTGAGAAAATGCAACAATACCCCCCTCTCCTGCATCACTAGTAGAAAAATAAATATCACTTGAGAGTTGGAGTGATTTATATAAAGTTGCTTTTGTTTTGTCATTGTTTTAAGTGCCTTTTGGATAGTGTGACACACAAATGACAGTGAGCATTATTACAATCCTTGTACGTATTTTCTGGATTCTAAACTTCTAACTGCCATCATGGAAGTTAGAGGAGAATTCTGATCAGAATCTAATAATATGAAGATTTTTCTCTCTTCCCCACCTGTGTTTTGAATGAATGGAGTAAGGTTAAAAGTGACTGCCTCTTTGCCCAGTTTTGAGTCTGATTCTGAACTATTACTGACTTGTTTAAATGAGAAAAGAGTGGGAGTCAGGTTTTTCCCACCGGATGGCTGGACAGCTTTAAACAGATATTTACAAGGTCAATTCACTTCATACCCTTTATTGGGTCTGGAAAGAAACATGTGGGCCAATTGCCTCCTACTTTGCCTGGAAAAATGGAAGAGCCTTTGACTAGTCAGCCACATCTAGACAGATGGATCACCATTTCTAGCACACCAATTAGATGTTTTGCTGTCAACAACATGGTACAACAGTGAGAGCTGGGCCAGAAAACTGAAGACATTTCACAGCAATGGTGACTACAGGGTACCTGATAGTGGTCATAAAAGAGCAGAGAGCAGGAATGATTTGGCCCTGGCAATAGCAAAGCTCCTGTGGTGGGCTATGACACTGTGAGACAACATGGGCCAACAACACTGTATGGGATTGGAAACCATTTTGTCACTGTCCTTCATCCTGAACTGTGAAAGGACAACACAATAGCCATTATTTTGGTATCATTGTGACTTCCCTTATCCTTATATCTATACTTGACAGAAGATGACTGTAAGCTTATAGGCAGTTCCACTGATTCATGGTCCTTGGGGACTTCAGCCTCCTTCCTTGGCTCAGGAATTGGCCATCATGAGAGCCATGGACCTAATCCAGTCATTGATAGTGTTGTGAATGCATAGGCCTTAATAAAAATATCTTAAGCTTGGAGTCAAGTTCAGGGTTCTGGCCCTGCACTTCTGATTGGCTGTTAACGGCAGGATCGGATTGGCCCGTTCCGGGGAATCCGATTGGCCATTAACGGAGCGTTCTTATTGGTTAAGGGAGCTAGCGCTCCTAGATTGTTATTGGTTAATAGTTATTGGGTTGCCTATATAAGGAGGGCTATAACTGCCATTGAGTTTGAGCAGTCACTATGTAAATAAAGAGTTGAAGTTCATCATTCCAGAGGCTTGTCTCCATTCTTTCTCGCCCATGCTCCATACATAACACTGGCAACAAGGATGGGATGTGGAGACGTCTGAGCCGACTGAACTAAGAAGAAACACCGAGCACGTGGCTGACAGCATTACACGACGGAACCATGTCCGGCATCGTCGTACCACCCGCTCCATTCGATCCAGTGCAAGAGGACTGGGAGTCCTACATGGATCGTTTCCAAATGTTTTTGGAAACTAACAATTTAAAGGATGCCACAGCCGGGAAGAAACGGGCGGTATTCCTAACACATTGCGGTCCAACCATATTTAAGATGGCTAAAGCACTAGCCAGACCAACCGAACTGAAGATGATGGACTGGGACGACCTCGAACCCCTACTAAGAGCTCATTACGCACTGACTGTGCCCACGCTCGTGAGACGGCACGAGTTCTATCAGAGAAACCAGTGAAAAGGAGAAAGCGTCGCCGACTTCATAGCAGACCTCCAAAACCTGGGAGGCCTCTGCGGATTCGCCGATTTGGAAGAGGCACTGAGAGATTGAATAGTTCTGGGATTAGATGCACCAGGCGTGCAGAGCAAGCTGATGGCAAAAGGTGACATCAGCCTTGCCGATGCCATCGCCGATGCTACTGCAGCAGAAGCAACCAGGAAGTCGGCTGCACAATTACGCTGCAACCGCGCTCCGGTACACCAACCGACAAGCGAAATTTTACCCAAGTCAGAAGGGCAGCTTTCAATGACACACCACGAGGACCTCTCTTTGTCGTCAGACAGCGACGAAGAAGAGGTCCATTGACTGCGGTCCGACCGGGACCACCACCCGAAATCCCTACGCCCTTGCGCTGGCTGTGGAGCCAACCATGCCAGGTCTGAATGCAAATTACACGACGCGCTCTGCCACGAGTGCGGGAAGAGAGGCCACATCGGACGGGTCTGCCGAAGTTTACAAGGACCCGGCCAGGCCTCAAAAGGGGCTAACTTTCGCCAATCGACAGGAAACCATCCTGTAAGGTGAGAACCAGTAAACCACTCCTACAGAAACCGAGTTTTGCAGCGAGAAGAGGCTCACCATACTATCACTATCGGTTACGCTTCTGCCTTGGATGCCAAGAAAATCCAAATTACAGTGGCCATCGAGAACCAGCCTTGCCACATGGAAGTCAACTCGGGATCATCCCTCTCGATGGTGTCCTGGAAGACCCTCAAGCAACTCATCCCCACGATCCAGCGCCAAGACCTCCGCTTCCAAAAACTTATTCTTAAGGACTATCAAGGGAATCGAATCCCTGTTGTTGGTTCCTGCCGAGTCTGGGTCTCATTCAAGAAGCACACAGTGTACTTACCGCTAACTGTGATCGACAAAGATCGGCCTTGTCTGCTAGGTCTCCAATGGTTAGCGCCACTTGGCATTGAAGTGGCAGGCATAAACCGAGTCAGCGGAAGTGACTGGGAGGAGGACCTCATCCATGAATTCAAGGATGTATTCGCGGAAAAATTAAGCGAGTACAAGGGGACCCCAATATCGTTCAGCCTTAATCCAAAGATAGCTCCCATCCGCCTTAAGCCTCGTCGAGTTCCGTTTGCCTTAAAGCCGAAAATCGACGAACAACTCGATAAACTAATAGCTCAGGGGGTGCTAGAACCTACCGATCACTCTCCCTGGGAAACCTCAATCGTAACCCATTAAGCCGGATGGTTCAATCTGAATTTGTGGGGACTACCGGGCCACCCTGAACCACACCCTACAGCAAAATGCATGTCTGGTGCCGGTGGTGCAGCATCTCCTCCATTCCCTGGGGGGAGGAAAAGTCTTCGCCAAATTAGACTTAGCTCAGGCATATCAGCAATTACCTGTTGATGAAAAGATGGCACAGGCACAAACGATTGTGACGCACCGAGGTGCCTTTAAATGTACCCGGCTCCAATTCGGAGTCAGTGTAGCCCTGGGGATATTTCAGAGCCTTATGGAGAGGCTACTACAAGGGATTAAAGGTGTGGTCCCCTACTTTGATGATGTATTAATTGCTGCACCTACAAAAAAAATCTTACGGGATTGTTTAAAGTTGGTCCAACAAAAATTCCAAGACGCCGGTCTAAAGGTAAAAAAGAATAAGTGTAAATTGTGTACAGATAGTGTTGAGTTTTTAGGGTACCTAATTGACAGTCAGGGTATTCACCCTACCGACAGTAAATTAAGAGGAATAAAAAACGCTCCCAGACCTCGGAACAAGGCCAATCTCCAGGCGTTCCTAGGCCTCATCAACTTTTATAATGTATTTCTACCACATAAAGCAACTGTCGCTGAGCCGTTACATTGTTTGCTAGACAAGAAAGCAAATTGGTTATGGGGTCATAAAGAAGAACAGGCGTTCCATAATGTAAAAAAATTACTGACTTCTGACTCTGTATTCATGCAGTACAATGAAACTTTGCCGTTAAATATCACATGTGATGCTTCGCCCTTCGGAGTGGGCGCCATTCTGAGCCATGTACTGCCTAATGGTAATGAAGCCCCTGTTGCATATTTTTCAAAGACACTTTCAAAAACTGAGCGAAATTATGGCTAAATCGATAAAGAAGCCCTCGCAATTGTATCAGCCATTAAAAGATTTCACGAATATGTGTATGGCCGGGCTTTTACTATCATGACTGACCATAAACCGTTATTGGGGATAATAGCTGGAGATAAGCCGACTCCCTACATATTATCCCCCAGGATGACTCGCTGGTCAGAATTCTTGGCTTATAATTATCGGCTGCAATACCGACCAGGGAAAGCCATTCCCCACGCCGACGCATTGAGCCGAGCACCGCTTCCAGAGACTCTCAACGATCCCACACCAACGGTAACCACGTTACAAATTGAAACACTCCACTCGCCGCCATTAACCGCTCAGTATTGAGATATCGCGAGAGAAACCAGACGTGACCCCACCTTGGCGCGTGTCTTAGGCTGGGTAGAACACGGATGGCCATTGGACCAATTATCAGATGACTTCACACCATTCAAGACTCGACAAACGGAGTTGTTCTCTCAAAAAGGCTGTGTCATCTGGGGTGATAGAGTTGTTATCCCAGAACGACTCCAAAAAGCAGTATTGAGAACCTTGCATGATGGCCACCCCGGTATCGTGCAGATGAAAGCCCTCGCACGAAGCTACGCATGGTGGCCAGGCATCGACAAGCAAATCGAAAATTGGGTTAAAGCTTGTCATAGATGCCAGGAAGTGAGCAACGCCCCACCAGAAGCCATCCCTAACGAATGGGAGACACCACGGGGACCCTGGTCCCGTATTCACCTGGATTTTGCGGGGCCGACCAAAGGCCACACCTTTCTTCTAACCGTCGACACCTACTCGAATTGGCTCAAGATTCACCGCATGACGAACACAACCACTGAAGCGGTTATCAGAAAATTGGAAAGACTGTTTGCAACCCATGGATTATGAGACGTTCTGGTATCCGACAACAGGCCCCAATTTACCGCGCTGTCCTTCAAGCAGTACCTGGCTGACCGCGGCATCCAACATGCGCTCACCTTGCCTGTGCACCCTGCGACCATTGGCAGGGCTGAGCGCATGGTCCAATTTGTTAAGAAAACCTTGCAGAAATTAGACTACGATAACATCGATGACAAAATCAACCGAATCCTTTTTCTACAACACATCAAACCTCATAGTGTCACCAACAAAACTCCCGCCGAACTGCTAATGGGACGAAAACTCCGCTCCTACTTTGACCGGTTACACCCAGCTTATGAACCGGAAAAACCACTAGGATTCAGCGGCCGATGTCGTGCCTTCCAGGTAGGCAATTTGGTATACACAAAAAAACCAATCGGGCAATCCGCTGTGGGTAGAGGCGACAGTAGTTCGTGTAACTGGCCCGAGACTATGGAAATGCCATATCAATCAATTACGATCACGGCTTCGGTCGGACAATTCTGAACTCCCTTATGACCAAACTGAGGGGGGGGAGATACGGAAGAAGACGAATTTCAATTGGAAGAAAACCCGTTCTAAGGGAACGATGGCGGAATAGAGACACAGGAATTGGAACTAGAGAAGGAAATACATTCACCTCAGAGAGTTGCTGAAGATATTGGTGACGACGGAAACGTGAACTCTGAACCAGAGGCAACCCCGTCGACAAACAACGATCTACCTCATCGAGATTGCAGCCAAATGCAAAACACACAGCGAAAATCAAAAAGACTAATAAAGCAACCATCCTACCTAAAGGACTATGTAACTGCGCCCTGTAAACAGAAGCCAGGGGGAAGGGGTGTTGTGAATGCATAGGCCTTAATAAAGATGTCTTAAGCTTGGAGTCAAGTGCAGGGTTCTGGCCCTGCACTTCTGATTGGCTGTTAACGGCAGGATTGGATTGGCCCGTTCCGGGGAATCCGATTGGCCATTAACAGAGCGTTCTTACTGGTTAAGGGAGCTAGCGCTCCTAGATTGTTATTGGTTAATAGTTATTGGGTTGCCTATATAAGGAGGGCTATAACTGCCATGGAGTTTGAGCAGTCACTATGTAAATAAAGAGTTGAAGTTCACCGTTCCAGAGGCTCGTCTCCATTCTTTCTCATGGAGCCCATGCTCCATACATAACAGATCGCCTCAAACATAATAATGATCCTACCCCAGATCTAGTTTTCTTGGAGAAGATTGGAGAAGATTTTATCACTCTTCTGTCTTGGTCTCATTCTGTGACCTGGACTTCTTTGGTTCCCCACCCTCTAGAGAGGGTGGATTCATTTAAGGAATCCACTCCAGGTGACTAAGGGACTGGTTCAGTGGTAGGATTCAATATTTTTTTTTTACTACCGGTTCTCTGGGCATGGCTTGGTGGGCATGACAGGGGAAGGAGACTGTAAAATCTCCAGTCAGAGGTGGTATTTGCCAGTTCTCCAAACTGCTCAAAATTTCTGCTACCGGTTCTGCAGAACTGGTCAGAACCTGCTGGATAACCACCTCTGGACTGGTTAGTTTCCAGAAAGAATTTAGGATTGTTTCTTAAGTCTGGTACATTGTCCATTACTGACTCTTTGAACATGAGAAGGGTGGAGACTCTATAAAGGTCTCCCTAATATTAGGCAGGTTGTTTGCCAGACCTCCTCTTCCTGATCTTGTCTGGATAATCCATCTCATCGGATCCAGCAGGTGGGATCCAGGAAAAAAGCCTTTTCCATCATATTATCCCCCACTGGAGATCAAATTGGCCCTTACCCTGCTAGCAAGGCCTTGAAAACATGGGTATGTTTCAGGGCTTGGAGACAGAATGTCTGGTGGAAGCTGCAAATTTATTGAAATATTTGTGTTATACTTGTGTGAGGTGGGGGCTTGAAAAACCACCAAAGATTCGATATTAATCCAAGGAAAACAGCTTTATTGTAGCATTTCTGCAGAAACGGGTTCCTGCCCTGGCAGGTGGGAGGAACCCAGAGCAAAGTTTGCATTCTATTTTATACCCTGACCTACCGCCCCATCCTAGGATGGCTTGGTTTACAATCTACCTATTGAATTTCAGTATACAATTCATCACCAAATATGGGACATCAGGAAGTTAGATGCTTCCTAACACGTAGTATTTTCCCAGATTTTCCCAGAGCACAACGTGTGATTGTTCAACGTTTCAAATTCTCCCTTTGCAGTAGAAATGTATCAACTGATAGTTTTGAGATTTGAGTCACAGCTATACAATACACAATGGATTTATTCATTTTCTCCCCTCACAATTCCCTCCTCTTCTGCTTACATTCTTGACTCAAACTCACGCAACAGATCCCCAGCCTCTTTCAGAGCCATTTCCTTCTGAAACATCATCAGAGGTTCTTCCTCCTGCTTCCCGAATCTTGAACCTAAAGTTTTCCCTAATCTTCCACACATTGCTATTACACCAGGGAAACACTGAACACAACAACACAACATCACACAACATATAATAATTAATATAATTCCCATGATTGTAGATCTCAACTAAGCAGTGCTGGGAAGCCAAGACCATAATGCCCCCCCACAAATCTGAAAATGAGGAATCACCTCTTTGTAATAATGGATTAGAACGAATGCGTTCCTCCGTCGTTTGCACTGTTTTTGTAATATTGGGTTTGAAATCATGGATATATACACAGCAATGGGAATGAATCAAAGCACACACACACCCTTTTGCAGCTAATACAATGTCTAATGCATATCTATTTTGCAAAGCCACTTTTCTAACTTCAGAAAGTTCCGTGTTGAGCATTTTGATTATCTTGATAGTATCATTAAACATGGCTACTGTAAAGTTATTCAGAATATGTAAATCTCTATAATTCATGGCTACTCCCAACAGTGCCAGCATTCCCTGTGCTATCTGTGTTTTCAACCTCCCCCCAGCGTTAGTCCTGAACTGATTTCTCTTTTGTTCTGAATCCGTCCCTGGGGTAAGGTATTCAATTTATATATTACTGGTATCACATATCCCATGGTACAAATCCCACTCCAACGTGGTGGCATTTCTCTATACGCATGTTTCCCACACAACACCCACCTAAAAATTTTCATGGTGTACGTTTGATCCGAGTCCAATTGATTATATCTTCAAAATACATACACATCTGGTATTGGTCATGATTAAAATAACTCAATTGATGATGAGTGTTGGAATAACTGTGGTTACTACAGGATAAAGACATATCAAGAGTTTTGTTGCATTTTTCCCAATCACCCAAATCCACTCCTTTGGATACATTTCTCTTGAAACACACATATGCTTTTTTCTCTCAAATGGACAAATACCTTCCCGGATAGGTTTCTTTTCATAGGAGCCTGTTCAAATTTATTTCCCTTTGGTCTCAAATCCTGTTGACTTAATGGGATTGCATGTAATGTTAAACCCTCCCCTGTCTTCCCTGGCATGTGCATGCACATCCAGCAGTTAGTTATGTTCAATGCTTGTGATATCTTCTTCAAATCCTTCATGTATGTATTGTCTTCCCATAAATCTGTCCCCAAGTCTCCAGCTGGTCCAATATATGGAATCTGTCCTCCTGATGCAATCATTAGTACTATCATCAAGGTGGTTAGCTCAGTCCAGGGTCCAATCTTCTTCATCTTTTTAAGGTGAGCTTCAGTGGCTGACCGTCCACTGGAACTGCCCTCCACGTAGAATTTGGATCTGGTGCCTTCTTGACTCTGCTGTAATGCGTCCAGCCTCCTTCTCGAGTGCATACTGCAGATCCAGTTGTCAACAGCACCTGGTACGGGCCTTCCCAGCTAGGTTGCAGCTTCTCGCTCTTCCAAGTCTTTATCAGGACCCAATCTCCAGTTTCATAGGGGTGTTGGCTTCCCGCAAGTGGTGGTCGTTGTGCCAACAATCCCTGTTTATGAAGAAAAAACAAAGACCTGGACAGTGTCTGCAAATATTTTCTCAGAAACAAATCTTTAGATTCAGGTATAGGATTTCCCAGTCTGGCCAGGTAGGGTCGCCCCATTAACATTTCAAAAGGGGAGATCTCTGTGTCTTTCCTTGGGCATGTTCTAATTCTAAGGAGTGCCAAGGATAAGTTCTTTGTCCATGGTAACCCATTTTCTAATTGTAATTTGGTCAAATGCCTCTTCAGTTCCCCGTTCGCCCTTTCCACTTTCGCACTGCCAAGGAGTATGCAAATCCCATTTCACCCCAACAGCTCCCATCACAGATTGCAACACTTTTTGTGTAAAATGTGTCCCCCTATCAGAATCAATAGCTTCCATCATCCCATATCATGGAATGATTTGTTCTAATAGGATCTTGGTTACTGTGGATGCTGTGGCTCTTCTAGTTGGATAGGCCTCTACCCATCCTGTCAATTGATCTTTAATCACCAATAAGTATTTCCAACAGATACTCTGGGCTAGTGTCCACATTTTTGGGCTCTAAAAATGTGGTTTTATAGCCATCACCAATGCTTCCATTCCACAGTGTCTTTCCTCATGTACCTTCTCTAGAATTCCTCTCATTACATTCACGGGAACCACCCTTACTCCCTCTGAAGTTCTCCACCCATCCTTAGTTAATATACACCCTTCTTTTTCCAAATCATCTTTCTCTTTTCCCTCAGGTTTCCAATCCTCATCCTCTTCCATTTCTAGCAAGGGATTTAATGCCATTACCAGCTTTATTTCCCCTGCAGCTTTTTCGCCCATTTGTCTGCCCACCTGTTTCCAACTACCTCTGGGGTATTCCCTTTCTGATGAGCATTCACATGTATTATACGGATCACACCCCAGGTGTATTTGGAATCAGTCCAAATTGTCACATCAATTCCTTCAGCCAAATCCAAAGCCCTCTTCAAAGCAACTGCAACTCCTGACTTCCTCTTTCCTTCCTTAACCCTGCTTGATCCATCCACAAACCATCTCTCCCCTCCTTTCAAAGGATTTTCTTCCAGATCCTCCTTCACCTTTGTCATCAAATGCTTGCAACAAACAATCATGATCCTCAGCTTCCCACTCCTGTCTTCTTCCTTCTAAAAATTCTGCTGGATTCAAATTTCTGTCTGTCCCAATCATTACATCAGAGCTGGTTCTCAAAATGGTCTCATATTTGAGAATCCGCCCCTCTGTCATCCAAGTTGTTGCCAACTGACTTAGCACAGAAGTAATTTGATGGGGTGAATGCACAACAAGCCCCCCCCCAAAGGTTAACTTCCTGCTCTCTACCACCAACATAGCTGTAGCAGCCACAGCCTGCACACACACCGGCTATCCTCTCACCACCGGCTCCAGAGTTTTGCTCAGAAAAGCGATGGGCTGGTATTGCCCCCCCTTTCTTCTGTGCCAACACTCCTAGTCCCGTTCCCTGAGCTGCTGACACATACAGATGAAATGGGAGCTTCAAATTGGGCAAAGCCAAAACCGGTGCGGATGACAATGCCTTCTTTAAAACTTCCCATCTCTCATCATCTCCTTCTAGCCATTCTATACTCTCTCCTTTCCCTACCAACTTCCTGTGCAGGAATTGGGCTAACACAGTGTCCACCCAAACTCTGCAATCCAAGAACTTTATTTCACCTTCTTTTCCACAAACTGGATCTTTTCCCTTGAAACTGTCAATCCCTGCTCCTTCAGCCAATTTAGCAAAGCTACCAATGTTGCTCTGACTTCTCCCTCTTTCTCTCCAGTCAGCAACAAATCATCCACATATTGAATCAACATAAAAGACACTAACTTTCCAAAGCCTGTCCAAATCTTCCACTCTCAGGATCATTCCATTCAAATGCAAACAGGTCTCTACTTCCCTCTTCAAGGGGGCATGCCCAGAAGGCATCCTTCAGATCAACCCCTCTCTCTCCCTTCTACTCATTGAATATTTTGGGGTCCAAAGCTTTGTCACCCCAGGCTGCACTTGAATCTTAATCGGCTGAATGTTCATTCGCCCTGCCTTCTCTCCTCCTGTCCAGACCTCATCCGAAATTTCCCTCTCATCTTCCACAGTCATCTTCCACATCCTTACTCCCTTCCCGGTATCCCACAGCTGGATACCAAACACAGGCAACAGATCTCTCCTTAGCAAATTCACTCCAGCAGCCTCAGTCACTACTTCATTCATTTCCAGTCTGATTTGTTCAAACACCCTCACATCCTGTGATTTTCCATTCACCCCACTACTTTTATCATTTTCCTTGATCTATGTGCACCCTTTTATCGGGACACACACAGAAGTCCGGCTTGCGCCGGTGTCTATCAGGAACAACCACTCCTGATGGTCAAGACCCACTGAAATGTTTACCAATGGCTCCCTGCAGGTCCTCTTAAAGGAGCCGGAACAACTCTAATCATACAATGCATAACTCCTCTCCTCCCGGTTGGTAGGACACTCGCGCGCAAAGTGTCCTTCCTTCCCACATCTAAAGCAGCTTCTATCCATTCCAGGCTGTCTCATTCCCATCCCTCTGAAACCTCTTCCTCTGAAACTTCCTTGCATTCCACCTCACCTTCTCTCACCCTGGTCTCCCATTGCTCCTTTTACACAATCCACATTTTTCTTCACCTCATTTTTAGCTGCAGCCTGCACAGCTGCAACCATCATCTGTGACTTCTGTCTGGTTTTTACAGTGTCTCTGTAATTCTAACTGTTCGACCACCTCATGAGCATTCTCATGAAGTTTTGGAAGAGTCTTTTTCAATTCTCACAACTCGGCTGGTTTTATGGGGGCAGCCCAAAGACTGTCACCAGGTTGCCTGCAGCATTGATCCCATTAGGAACTTCCCTAAGAGGAAATGCATCCACTTCAGGTTTTTCTCTGAAGGGAAAATTTTGAACACTTCTCTTCTCAACTGTTCCACTTCTTTTCTCAGTCGCAGATAGGGAGGCGGCTGAAAAGGGGGTTGTGCCACCGGCAATGGCAGTGGTGCCATAGGAATGTTGGCGGGCGCGTTATTCAAATTAGGATTTGCGGGCGGCGGACTCTGCAGCCAATCATCCGTCTCTCTCTCATTGTCTTTTTGTTGAGACGGACCTTCAAATTTCACATGAAACCATACATCTATGTATGCAATTTGAGTGGTCATTTTGTGTTGGAGAATATAGTCTCTCAATTTGGTTATCCAATAGGTACTGGTTTCCCCCTCAGGACTCCAGTAATTTGGAAATTTAGGATCAATCAGAGGATATTTTGGCCATCGGTCTCGACAAAGATAAATCATGTTTTTCTTTTCGAGATGTCTGGTGAATTCCTTTAGATTCGGGGAGAACCTACTGCTGGAGTAGCTGTCCCAGGGGCGAATCTACCGGAATTGATTTCTGCCATTGTCAGATTTTCCCTGTCCCAGACAGGCTTCTTCCAGGCTCCCAGAGCCTCACTCTGCCCCTTTCCCATCTTCT
The DNA here is from genome assembly GCA_033807585.1 of Hydrophis major. Lineage (NCBI taxonomy): Eukaryota > Metazoa > Chordata > Lepidosauria > Squamata > Elapidae > Hydrophis > Hydrophis major. The sequence continues at coordinate 290,728,266 of CM066328.1, read as the reverse complement.
ACTCTTTCAGACTCCCAGAGTCTTGACTCACCAGTCCAGTCCTCCAGCAGACGCTGGATTCTCCCAGAGAGTTTAAGGACCCCTCTCTTTCAGCCTAGTCCTCCAGCAGACGCTGGATTCCCCCAGGGAATTTAAGGATCTCTTCCCCCCCTTTTCTTTTTCTGACTGCAAATGAAAGGAACAAAGTTTTACCTGATCACCCCAGACCTCCGAGGTAGTGGATGTGTGGGCGTCCCCAACTCAGGCTTTCTCTTTTCGATAGTCCCAGACTATCAGCCAGCAAAACACTGTTTCCAAGGATCGTCTGGATTTCCAGTCACCTCTGGAGCCGACCAGAATTCAGGGAGGAGGCACCTCTCAATGGGAGGTCATGGCCACTACTCACCTAGTCCCCGGCTTCTGGAAGACCACCGTTGAGGCTCCTGGCTGGCTCACCAAATTGTGAGGTGGGGGCTTGAAAAACCACCAAAGATTCGATATTAATCCAAGGAAAACAGCTTTATTGTAGCATTTCTGCAGAAACGGGTTCCTGCCCTGGCAGGTGGGAGGAACCCAGAGCAAAGTTTGCATTCTATTTTATACCCTGACCTACCGCCCCATCCTAGGATGGCTTGGTTTACAATCTACCTATTGAATTTCAGTATACAATTCATCACCAAATATGGGACATCAGGAAGTTAGATGCTTCCTAACACGTAGTATTTTCCCAGATTTTCCCAGAGCACAACGTGTGATTGTTCAACGTTTCAAATTCTCCCTTTGCAGTAGAAATGTATCAATTGATAGTTTTGAGATTTGAGTCACAGCTATACAATACACAATGGATTTATTCATTTTCTCCCCTCACAATTGCATTGGTGATTGTTTTTTTAGTGTATTATCTTGGCGGCTAACTATCTATATCTCTCTATATATATACAAAAGCGAAATACCACTCATGTGTCATCACAAAATCTCCAGAACCATAAAGCCTACAAACTTGAAATTTGGCACGTATGTTTCTCTTGACTTCTAGGGGCTCACTAAGAAAGGATTTTTTGAAATGACCATCAGAGCATAAGTATTTTGTTTATTATTATTAACACACTCTGATACTTAGGAGTTCTACTCCCCGTCCCCACCTGAAAACAAATCTGTTCCAAATGCAGAGGAGTTTCACTTTCAGTTTTAGTTTCACAGCACCAAGCAGCTTTAATACAGAACAGGTGAGCTAAGCCATGCCAAGGCTCCTTACTGTCTCCTTGCTCACACAGCAAATACTGTTCAGTTTCCAAACAGCCCTCCTCACTGACAGGACGCTAGCCAGATTAATACCGATAGATGCTGGTAGGCAGAGGCAGAATTTTTTCCCCTTATTTTCCTACCCAAAAATTTGCCCGATCACATAGTTTTGTAGCAAAGCATGGGTACACTGCTAATATTTTATATTTTGGTGGACTTTTTCCTGGTTTTGTATTGTTTTAATTTTTAGTAACCCAGAGTCACTGTTTAAAATGGATGACCATATAAATTAAATGCACACACACATACATCTCTAATCAAAACAACTTAGTTTGTGCTCATTGTGTTTGCAAATCCAGACACTATGGTGAGTTCATTATTCAGTAATCCAGGCAACTGTATTAATTCAGTTCAGTGAACACTAGCTAAATTAATCATTAGCATGCTGTGCAAATACACAGTCATACTTAACAGAGAAACTTGACAAGGGGGAAACTGAAGACCGTGACAAGTCTCAGACCAAAAGTACAAGATAGTACTTTGTGGTTTATCATTCTCCTGGATGTCTCTCATAAGCAGAAAGAGGCATATTTTCAAACTGATCATCTGGGCTAGCCATGTGAGTTACTTTTGGGTTTTTTGTGCACATCACATAAATAATCCAGCTGTATGGTATTTTAGATTCTCATGATTGAGAGAGCCAACAGCTGTTTCCCAGTTTTAAATTCATGCTATTCTTGTGCCCTTTAATTTTGAAGGAACAGAAAGTCCAGATTTTCATAAAAGTCTGAGCAGGCAGAGGAGGACCCAGGCCCATCCCCTATCCATCCTAGGGCACGCAGGGAGGAGAGGATAAAGGAAAGACGCGGTTTACTCAGGAGGAGAGGGCCTTGATCCTCTTCATGGGATGCAGGTGTGAGAACTGCATAAGAGTTTGGAACTGCGTGCTAGGAAACGCTGGAAAAAAGGTGTTTTATTCCTGGATGAGGTTTGTCTCGGTTGGCATTCTTCCAGCGGACTATACCTGATTATCTTTTGTAATTAATTATCCTGGTCTGTCGTGGAACTTTCTTCAATGTGGCTTGTTTTTGGTTTTTTATTGCTTTGTTATCTGCTCTTTGAATTTGGACTATATTTCTTTCATTTGGAATGGTATTTTGGAAAGAGTTTAATCTCCAACTGTGAACAATTGAACAGTGAAGCCAAGTTGAAGGCGTTAAAGAACATTTATTTACGTTTTGGTTTTTGTTACATTTGTGGTACATTCCGGGTCATCACACATCTCTTCACACTTTGAAATGATCAGAAGGGTGGGGGGTAGCTGCAATAGCTCTACTTCTAATTTACAACACACTGCAATACACATTAATGTAATAATGAAATCAAGCTTGTGAGATGTATTAGGATTATCATTATTTTTGGAATGTAATTTACCAGGTTCAAAACCATACTAAATAGTATATTTGGCTTAGACTTTTTAAATTGGCTATCACAAAATTATTCTTGTGATATGTGAAACTAGCCAAAACTTGCAATGTTCCTTAGCTTCTTTATTAATATTATTGACCTAGATTATTTCTGTTTACACTGTCAATCAGCTTCCTTCTTATCCAAAATTGGATATTTCACATTGGCTTTTGATATCTGTCTCACACTTGGACCCAAGGTATCAATATTTCTCTAATATATAGCCCCACAAAGCCCTTTAAACAAGTTGCTAAACCCATTTATACTTACAATAGCTTTTAAGTACATGAAGAAAAGACAATTTCCACATATAATTACAGAATTAGGAAAAGACAGAACGGTAATATTGCCTAGCATACTCTTCTACATACTTTAATGAAGTTTCAGCAAGTTAACATAGATACAACCTTCTTCACACATCTTTTACTTATGCCACTAAATATCTTAATCATATCTCTTAGCAGGTAGATTTGGCTAATAAACAAATTGATAAACCACTACAGAGCATGGCAAATATTCAACCTAACTTGCGGTGGTTTGCAATTGTACACTGATACGGTATATAAACTACAGTACATTATTGCAACTGGATGGACCCTGCCTTTAAGAAAGAAAACAACCAACTCCTACTAAATGTGATATCTACACATAAGGGCAAACACCTGGCTATGCAGCTGATGTCTATGGGAATGTTTGAATACTTTGATATTATTGATATCCTTAATGACCATATAAATATAAATACAGATAGGAATAAATCAAATAATGTGGCCTAATGTATCCTGCTAAATCAGGGATGTCCAACTGGAGGCCCCTGAGCCGGATGCATCACACACATACCACGCCCAACCCAGCTCCGTGAATGGGAAACATGTCACGAACATCACGTGATGGCAACATGACACGGCACGTTTTCTCTAGATGCAAATTTGGGGACTAGAGATCCTAATGCAGGAAGGTGAATATACTAAACAGATATTACAAATTCTGGTGAGACAAAATTTATTACAAGGGTTAAAGTTTAAAGCTTATTAAAAAATGATAGGGAGACAAATGGGGAAGAAGAGAAGAAGAATGCAGTGTCTTTGAATACACACACACACACATACACACACACACACGTATATAATATACGAGGGCTATCCACAAAATAGATTACGTTTTGCGATAGAAAAAAAACAAAGTGTAGGAAAAAAAAATTATTATCTACACTTGAAAGTGACACTTAAATACTACTTTTCAACATATTCACCGAACAAATTGAGGCACTTATCATAGCGGTGAACAAGCTTTGTAATTCCATTGTCATAAAATTCAGCCGCCTGAGATTTGAGCCAGTCAGTCACGCCTGCCCGCAATTCCGCATTGTCATCAAAGCGCTGTGTTCCAAGCCAGGTGTTCATCCTCGGAAACAAGTGGTAATTGCTTGGTGCGAGATCGGGGCTGTAGGGCGGATGAGGAAAAATCTCCCACTTGAAAGCAATCAGGACTTCTCAAGTGCGATTTGCTGTGTGTGGTCGGGCATTGTCATGCAAAAACAAAATTTTTGAGCTTAACTTTCTTCTACACTTGTTCTGAATTGCTTTTCTTATGAGGATGGAAATTTCAATCGGTTTATGGTTTTTTGCTAACAAAAACCTTATCACTGATCGCACCTCACAACTCGCGGGATTTTCCATTGCAGCATACATATCCAATGTTTGCTGTGAAATAACGGGCAATGATACAAACCTCCTACTAGCACGACTAGATGCAGACTGAGCAGCAGACCCACAGACCAAAGATGGCCGTGCTAGCTCCGCCCCTTCTTGCTACAGACGAAAATGTAATCTATTTTGTGGATAGCCCTCGTATATAGAAATCAAGGGATCTGGGTGCAGACAAGATTGACGATTTCAATTATCTGCATGGAATATTGTGGCTCAGGGGTCTTTCCCAGCTTTAGATAGTCGGCCTTTTTGGGAAAAGGAGCATGAGCAACAGTGACTCCTGTCTTTGTCACTTCTTAGTCAGATTATGGCAAAGCAGAAGTGGTATGCTACCGGTTTGGCCCAGTTTGGCTGAACTGTTAAAAAAAAAAGCCTCCAACGATCAGCTGAGAGGAGAAAGAAGAGAAAAGTGTGGGATCAACCCTCCCTCCCACCCACCCCTGCTCTTTTCTCTTCTTTCTCCACTCAGCTGATTGGTACTGCAGGCCTCAGCTGGTGTGTGGAAAGCTGCATGTGTACATTAGGTGCGTGCGCATTAAGTGTACGCGGGTGCATGTGCCATCACCGAACCGGTAGTGGAACAGCAGGATCCCACTGCTGGGCAAGGCCACCCAGGACTTTGGGGAAAGTTTTGCACACAAAGGAATAACAAAAACAAGGTTTCAAAGAAACGTTGAATCAGCCAACCCCTAGTATGACTTCTGATTTTAGTAATGTCAAATCCGTTCCATTACTAGACATTAAACTGGGCATGATTTCAAACTATGAAGTTTGACATGCAATTAGTGTGTTGAATAATAATAAAGCTGCTGTCAGCCCTGAAGCCATTTTGGGAGCACCTTCAGGGCTTCCACAGCAAGGCCAGTTGAAGCTGACATGAGACAGGGAAGATAGAGATAGCCAAAATAGGGGATGTGTAGCCAAAATAACATTCTTTCCTGTAGGAGCCAAAGATGCTCTACCAGGTGATGGAGAGGCATGGACAAAAGCCAGCCAGAATTGGGACCGTGACCTGATTGGACCATGTGATGGATCTGTGACCTGAGGGCAAGAACTTTGTGTTTTGATTTGGGTGGGGAAAACTTCAGGTCCTTCAGTCAGGTTTTCACCAGCTGTGCCAATATGACATTCCTAATAAATTCATATTGTGAGGAACCTCTAAGTTCAGAGTTTTGATTGCTTTGAGTCTGTTACTTGGAACCCTGACAGCCACTGACATAGACCAGATCCCGGTGGAACTCTTGAAAGCTGGCAAAGATGATTTGGTAATGGAGCTGACCAGGTTGTTAAACATGTGTTGGTGCATATAATGCATTCCAGACAATTGGCAGGAGGCAATATTATTAAACTTTCCAGGAAAGGGAATCTCAGTGACTGAAATAACTGGCAAGATGTCACTCTTCTTTCTGTACCTGGTAAAGTAGTTTCAATCGTTCTCCTTAGGCACCTGCAAGGAGGAACTGATAAAATGTTTCAGGAGAAACAGGCTGGGTTTCATCATGGCTGCCATGTCCTGAACAAATTCTCAAGCGATGTAACATTATTGAGCAGCATATCGAGTTCCAGCAACCACTTGCCATAAATTGTACAGGTTTTAGGAAGGCTTTTGATAGCATACATCAGGACTTCTTGTGGAACATCTGTGGAAGATATGGAATCCCAGGTCAATTTATTAATATCTTCAAAAATCTCTATGAAGGCAGCAATTGCTGTGCAAAGTTCGATAGTGGAGCCGCTACCTTTTTCAATATCATTACTGGTGTTAGACAGGGCTGCATTTTATCACCTTTCTTTTCTCCTCACCATAGAGTTTGTTATACAGAAATCAATGAATGGGCCAAACTCTGCAATTCCCTGGAAAAATCACACAAGGCTCATAGACCTTGATTTTGCTGACAACGTCTCAGAAACTAGTGCCTGGTTGCAGGACATGACTACCAACTTAGACACTGTTAGAAAAGTAGATCTACGTATTCGTGCAGATAAGACCAAAGTCATGTTGATTGGGAGTCACCTTCCTGACATATTAATCACAACTAGCCAAAAGCCCTTAGAAAATGTCCAAAAGCTTACATACTTCAGTAGCATCCTATCACAAGATGACAGCATAGATGCAGATGTCAAACATAGAACTAGTAAAGACTCAGCAATATTCCAGCACTTAAAACCTATTTGGACATCCCCAACTATAGATAAGAAGACCAAGTTACAGCCTTAAAAGGCAGTTATTGTACCAACAGTTTCACATCAGTGAACATGGGCAATAACAGCACACCCAGCACAAAAGCTCAATGTATTCCATCAACATCACCTATAAAGAATTCTGAGTGTCACTTAGTGCACCCATGTCACCAATTTTATGGTACAGTGGATCCAGAATGTTGAAGGCACTTAGCTAGCCATATTCTTCACTTGCCAGAACATTGATATCTGAAAACTGATGAACGATGGAAGCCACCAGAGGAAAAGTAGAAGTGCGGAAGACCATGATGCACTTGGCCTCAGGCATTAAAAGATGACTTATGGACGGCAGACATCAAATGGGAAGATCATTGATAGGATTCGTTGGAAGAAGCTTGATGCCCTATGCACTTTATGCAAAAGGAATTAATGTTGATGATGTTGATGAACACAGAGCTGCCTTTGAAGACTACTTGAAAACTGCAATTGGTACAAATGGTAGTAACCCGCTTATTAGTTGGTGAGAGCTACTATTTATATATAACTGCTGATTTTGCACATGATTACCAGTAGGTTCCAAATACAATTCAAAGTGCAGGGCTTGAACTATAAAGCTTTATATGGCTTTGGACCTTCCAAAGTACTTCCAAAACTATCTGCTCAATAGGAATTCTGATGGTTCCTTCTCCCAAAAAGATTCAGTAGAGACCAAAGAACTTACTTGACCAAATCAGTTTTTTTTTTCTAAAAAATCTTCAAGGAGCAAATAGATCCTGTTTCAGATCCCCTTTGAGAATTCATGGTGTGTGGGCATAGTGCCAAAGGATTGGAAAAGAGCCAATTTTGTTATTTGAAAAGGGAGGGGCAGGGATAGCAACAGATTGCTCAGGTTGATACTAGGTGAAGCCATGAAACAATGGATTTAATCTACTAGATTTCAACAAAGCAATCAATAAAGTCTCTTATGAGATTCTAGTAGGGAAGATGGTAAAAACTGGACTAGACAATGATACATCACATAGATGCAGAACTAGCTGAACAATCATACTGGACAAGCCTGAAAGAATAATTATTTACAAATGACTTGGATTAGATATTGGAAAATATATATCAAATGTACATATGACACTGATCTGTACCCCAACTGATATGGGTTAATTCTAGTTCTTCAGAATTAAAGCATAATCACAATAATTTTGGGTGATTTTTAAGGGATATATTAGTTTCCCTACTATAAGAGCCCCAATGATGCAGTGGTTAGAATGCAGTACTGCAGCTACTTCTGCTGGATGCTGGCTGCCTGCAGTTTGGCAGTTTGAGTCTCACCAGGCTCAAGGTTGATTCAGCTTTCATCCTTTCAAGGTGGGTAAAAATGAGGAGGACCCAGATTGTTGGAGGCAATGGGCAGACTCTGTAAACTGCTTTAAAGTACTGTGAGGCGATATGTAAGTTTAAGTGCGATTGCTATTGTCAACTCTCTTTCTGCTTCAGAAATTCTTTTGTTTTTCTTTTGACAAGCTGGAATCATGGGCAGAAACCAGCAAAATCAATTTCAACAAATATCAATGCCCAATTCGTGTGGGTAGGAAACTCTAAGATGTGGCTATCAGTTGGGCGAACCATACTGGGCAACCGTATATATGCAAACAAAGTCCAGAATATTTTGATACATTAGAAGCTGAACGTGAGTCAGCAGAGTAGAGAGTTGTAAAGAAAACAAAAATAGAAGCAGAAGCAAAGGTGTTGTTTAAAATCACATTTCCTCTCTATTCTGCCCTGGTTAGATTGTGCTGTTTGGTTCTTTTTTTTTTAGGAAGGATACTGGCAAAATGGAATACCCACATTCCATGAGTGCCATTTTGAGGGTGCTCAAAATGATTAGAGGCTTGAAAGGAAAAATATATGAGGAACAATTGGAAACACTAAATATGTTTATCCTGGAGAAATGAAGAAGAGGGAGAGACATGATAGCTGATAAGAATCTGAAGCGCTCTTGCGTAAGAAGGCAAAAGAGAATTGTTTCATGGGTTTAAATTACACCACACAAACTACTTTCATTAGTGCATTGGGGAATAGACTGGATCAAGGTTGCTTAGATATTTTTTCTCTCTCTCAGCATCCCAGGGGGTTGGATGACCTACAAGGTCCCTTCCAACTCTGATTATCTGTATCTATCTGGATCTAATTCTAACTATCAGGAATTTTTCCCTTAGTTCTAAATTGGTTCTTTCCTTGGTTAGTTTCCATCCCTTGTTTCTTGTCTTGCCTCCAGATACTTTGCTGGAGAATAGATTGACCCCCTCTTCCTTGTGGCAATCTCTCAAATATTAGAACATGATTATCCTGTCAGCCCAGTTCTTCTTTCCATTAAATTAGACATACTGTACCTAATTTCTGCAACTGTTCTTCATATTTCAAATTTCCCCAAAGCCCAAAAACTTTAACCTTAGACTGTCTACTATTGACCTCATTCCTTTCCTAAGAGCTCTGCAGGGAGCATGCATAAGCGCACCAACATGCCTACCGTCCCTGTCCTATTGTTTCTTTTATATATTTTTTATTTTTCTTATATGTGTCCATGTATTCATAACTAAGTTTTTACTTACACCTATTATCTTGTAAGCAATTGACAAATAAAAATAAATAAAATAATAAATAAATAAATAAATATGTTTTTGCCTCCAATCCCCTAATCATCTTTGTTGATCTTTTCTGCACTCATTCTAGAATCTCAACATTTTTTTTCCGTCATGGTGACCAAAACTGGAGGCAATATATAATGTTAAGGCATTATAAAGTAGTACTAACACCTCATATGATCTTGTTTCTATGCCTCTGTTAATGCACGCTAGAATTGCTGACTCATATTTAAGCAATTATCCAAGAGGACACCAAGATCCCTCTTGCAGTAGCAATGAGCAAGGTACCTCTCATTAGCGTCTCATGATTGAGCCTCTCATGAGTGTTTGATGGGATTTAAATATTAATATGGTATTAATATTAATATTAAATTGTATTTAATATTAAATTGTATTTAATATTGTATTATTTTTATTTATTTATATTATATTATTTTTCAGTGTCGGCTGGCAAATAATTTTGATTTTTCAGTCCCCTAAAAGGCTATTGGGGGATTCCCAGGAGTCATAGAATCACATTTAAAGAAAACTGAACTAGATGATTTGCAAAAACCCTTATAATCTTTACATTCTAACAAAGAGATGAAAACAGAAAAAGGTACATCTAAAAAAAGTCTGAAGTATTTTATTTATATTGAAATATCACTAATCTAGTGTTACTACTATCTCCTCAGCAATAGTAAGTGGCTTAGGCATCAAATCTGTCAATATAGGTATTCTACTCCATCAAATAAAACTGTAATTTTCATATGGTGAAATACATTTTCTTCACAACCTACTGAAGCATAGACTATATTCTACAAAGATAAAACTGTAGAAGCATAAAATGGGATGTGTGTATCATGCTAAGCCAGAATGCAGCTTGCTTTTATACATCTCTTGTGTGAACCAGTCTTTGTACATTTACATATTTGGTAAAGTACATTTACTAAATAATTGTTAACCAAAGTACGTCTTAATGCAATGATCAACCAGGTAATAGAATCTGAAGGATAGAGTACAGATGCTGATGTAAAAAATCCATTACTTCAATACTCCTAACAGATAGCTAGTCTATCTCTATTTAACATTTCTAAGAAAGAGAAATCTGCCAGATGATCTATGCCACTAATATATAATTCAGGAGTTTCATAATATTTAGTCAAAATATTTCCTCTTGTACTTTGAATTCATCAGTCAATATGTCATTCCTCACAAACTGAAAATCAATTTCATTCATTACCTTTTTTCATATGTTAATATAATTTCCCACAGGATTTTTGATCTCAAGGCCTATATTGTCTCATTCCTCAATAGAATAATCATGTAAATCTGAGATGTACAAAAGTGGTAAATGTTTGCTCCACAATAACACCTGACTCAAATACAACAAAATGATTTTTCTTTATGTATCTTTTAAGGCCATTTATGCACTTTATGACACTGTTATTCATGTCTGCTAATCATAAATATTTCTCACCTATTATCTCTTTAACAATCACTCACATTCAAGCAAAATTTGATTCAAACTCACCTTGCTTTTATTGCAAGACAAAAACGTTTGTAAATAAAAATTGTAAAGGAAATAATAATTTAAGATTTATTTCCTCTCTCCACAGATACTGGGCAAATACAAGACATAGTTTAGTGACAATTAAGAAACTATTCAATACAAATTTTCCACTTGTGATCAACAAGAAGTATCAAAATTAGCAGAGCCCAAAACCAGAAAAACTTTAATTAAAAGCACAAAGCCCCTGATTTTCCTTTCACCTTGGACAGGTTGGTGCTGGAATTGCATTTTAAGCTACTGCCTTTTTGTTCAAATCACCATAGATAGTTCCAATAAATATAGAAGAGAAATTTAAACATACCACTCAGCAACAAGTTTGTTAAGTTTGTGCATGGGCAAGAAAGAATGGAGACAAGTTTCTGAACGGCGAACTACAGCTCTTTATTTACATCGTGACTTGCTCATTTAACATTGTATTACCCTAACTGGTTTAGGTAAATAATAATAAGTAATCATTGTTTGTTAGTTAAAGTTTCTGCAACTTTAACTATGGGAAAGTAATTAAGAGTGGTTGTGAAAGCACTTTAAAAGAGGCAAGACTGCAGCTTGCTCTCTCTGGCTTTGATGATCCCTGATTACTGCTTGGAATCAAGACTGCATTGCTTGAATGGGAGAGAAAACAAAGGACTGATTTGTAAGTGAACTGACATAGGATATTCTACACGGACTTTGCTAACTGAATATCCCTGAATGGACTGACTAAATGATACATGACTATTGGACTGTTATTTTGACCATGCTATGAACTCATAATGGAATAAACTATATTTTTGATAGCACAAGCGTATCTGTTATTTTTACTGTATGTTAATAAACATACAAGCTTAGCTCACTCATTTATCTGTGTGCCTATCTGACTAACGCTGCACATTCTGTTTAGCTTGTCTCCCTAACCCTGGTTGGGGAACCCAGGCTTAACACTGGTTATGGGCCCAGAGGCTGCAAAGTCAGTTTAACTAGGATAAAACAGATTTATGTAAAAGTGAGAGTTTGTGTTGTTATACATTACAGTAAACAGACAGCTGTGTTTTATTAATTATAGTTTTATATCCATATAAGAAAACATGGCACAAGTCAATCTACAAAGTTTGTCCCTTATATCCGAGCTGGATGGAACAAACTATGTATCATGGTCTATGAAATGTAGTCTGCTTCTACGAAGAGAAGGTTTGTGGAACATAATTGAAAATCCACCAAACATAGAAGAATGGGATGCAGAGGATGATGAAGATAGACTAAAGATAGAAGAATTTATGCATAAAAATCAACAAGCTATTTGCATAATTGCTTTAACCTTAACTGACCAACAGCTTGTTTATATCCACGGACAGAAAACGGCTGTTGGGTGTTGGCAGAAGCTGAAGAGGATTTATGTTCGAGATAATGTTGGTGCTCACATAAATCTAACACGGAAGCTTTTCAGGACGCATCTCCAGACTAATGGTGATATGCTGAGTCATTTGAAAACTATGCAAAGCATTTTTCAAGAACTGCATGAGAAAGAGCTTATTTTCTCTGAACTACACCAAGTCTACATAATTCTATCTTCCCTTGATGAAAGTTATGATAACTACGTAACTTCCCTTGAAATATTGCCAAAGGAAAGTTTAACTTTAACTGATATAACTGGCAGATTGATTGAAGAGGCCAGAAGAAGGCTTGAAAGAAATGAGTTAAGGAGGGAACAACCTCAAAAAGAAGATAATGAATCTCCTACTGCATATGCAATTAAAAAGTGTTTTAATTGTGGAGGAAGAGGACATTTGGCAAGGTTTTGTAAAAAAGCAAAGTGCCAGAATGCTGGCCAGAATACTAAAAGTCATCAAAAGATAAATAAAAATTTAGAGTTAGCCATATATAGTAACGGAGCTGTAAAAAATAATTTATGGGTGATTGACAGTGGAGCATCCCACTGTATAACAAATGATAACAAAAATTTTATTAAAATATCCAAGAGTACATAGCAGATATCGTTAACCAATGGCTGGAAACTGAAAGCTAAAGGTCAAGTTATAGCATATTATTCTTTTATAAAAGAGAATGTAAAAATGTTATATGTACCACAACTTAAGTTTAATTTAATTTCAGTTAGAATTTTGGTTAAACTAGGATATGTAGTTACATTTAAAGGAGATAACTGCATAATTGAAAAAGAAGATAAGAAAATTACTGCATCTTTAAGAGGTGAATTATATGTGTTAAATGATAATGGTTTAAAGGTGGCTAACATGGTTTATGAAAATAAGAAACCTCATGATGAATGTATTCACTTGTTACATCGAAGGCTAGGGCATTTAAATTTTAAAATGCTTAAGAAAACTGTTGAATTATCTAAGGGAATAAGTTTGAAACCTTGTAATAAGTATTTGCAATGTAATGCCTGTAATCAAAGTAAGAGCAGGGTCACACCGGCTAATAGAGTTGATGGATTTACTACCAAAGAACCTTTAGAGGTAGTATTTGCAAATTTAATAGGTCCAAAAAAAAAAAAAACCAAGTGTAGGAGGAGCTCGTTACATATTAAGTATAATGGACCACTATTCTAGATATGGGTTTTGCTATTTAATGAAAAACAAAACTGAAACGTATCAAAATCTCTTTAATTGGATTAAATTTGCAGAAAGGAAAACTAAAAAGAAATTAGTAACTCTTATAACAGATAATGGTACGGAATTTACAAATAATAAATTCCAGAACAGACTAAGAATGTTAGGTATACAACATAAAAAGTCTGCACCATATAGGCCACAACATAATGCCTTTATAGAGAGAAGAGGCCAAACATTACAATCAATGGCACGAACTATGATGTCTGATTCAGGATTACCTGACAATTTACGGGGAGAAGCAATAATGTGTGGTAATCATATATTAAATAATGTTGTTAATTCAACAACAGGTGAATTACCATTCACACTGTGGCATGGTACAAAACCTGATTTAAGTTACATGCACACATTTGGAGCACCAGCATGGGTGCATATCCCTTCACAACTTAGACACAAAGGACAGCATAGAGCTAAAAGATTATATTTTGTAGGATATACATCTAATCATAGATCTTATAGATTCTGGGAACCAGGTACATCTAGAGTTTACACCAGTGCTAGTGCAAAATTCCTAGAACATGTAGGATGGAATAGATTAGAGCAAGATTTAAATCATGAAGTAATTATTGAACCCTACAAAAGGCAGAAAGATCAGACTAGTTATAAGAAGAGTCCAATTAAAGAAGAAGTCCATGAAGAACAAATAGGACCAGAACAAGAGGAAACAGTTGATCAGGAAGAGTTAGATAATCAAGAAGAGTTAATAAATGAAAGTCCACCTGTAAGTCCTGTAATACCTAGACGTACTACACGTGTAACTAGACCACCTGATAGGTATCAAGCAAGTATAGTTTGCCAAGTAACTAAAGTTCCAACTAGTTTAGATGAACTTAAGATGTATCCTGCTAAGGATCAGGAGAATTGGCAAAAGGCAATGAAAAAAGAACTAAATTCATTAAAGGTAATGAAAGTATATGAAGATGCTAAATTACCTCCAGGAGAAAAATCCATTGGGTGCAAATGGATATTTAAAGTAAAAACTGGAAATGATGGGACTGTTACCCATAAGGCTAGGTTAGTAGCTCAAGGATTTAATCAAACTGCATCTGATTACGATGAAGTTTTTGCACCAAGTCTTAAAGCAACATCTTTAAGAGCAGCATTAGTGTGGGCAGCTTAGAAAAACTATGTCATTAACCATTTAGATGTAGAAACTGCTTATCTGCATGCACCATTGCAGCACACTATATATTTAAGAAAACCAGTAGGTATAAAAGACAATAAAGTAAATAGTAATGATTGTTGGAAACTCAAAAAGAGTCTTTACGGGTTGAAACAATCTGGGTTTGAGTGGAACCAATATATTGTGAAAGAGTTAAACAATATAGGTTTTAAATCTGGTTTAGCAGATCCATGTGTGTTTAAAAGAGAAAATAATGGAACGGTGTCATTATTGTTATTATTTACAGATGATATTGCTTTGATAACTAAGACTAATAATGAAGCTAATGAGATTATATCATTATTAGCCAAAAAGATAAAATTAAAGCATTTAGGTGAAATTAAAAAGTATCTAGGATTGACAATTAACAAAACAAAAAATGGTTTTAAGATATCTCAAGAAGATAAAATTTGCCAATTAATTAAAACGTTTAAAATGGAACTTTGTACACCGGCAAAGACTCTAATGAGTCAGGAAGTTTGCCAAACTGATGATCAAAGTCCCAAATTTGTTAAGTCCATATATCAATCTTTGATTGGTAGCTTATCATATATAAGCAATTGGTCTAGGCCAGATATAGCTTATAGTGTAAATCAGCTGGCACGTTTTAATTCAGATCCACATCAATGTCATTGGCAATCATTAAAGAGAATTTTAAGATATCTTAAAGGAACAATGAACCATGCATTGTATATAGAACCAAAGGGTGATTTGAGTCTTAGTGCCTATGCAGATGCAAGTTTTGCAACTGATATAAACACTAGAAAATCAACATCTGGGATGGCTATATTATTTGGTAAGACACTAATAGGGTGGAGGTCAATCAGACAACAGCATATTAGCTTGTCCACGATGGAAGCGGAATTTTCATGTCTGTCATTATTATGCACTGACTTGATTTTGTACAAACAGTTATTATTAGACATGGGTATAACTGTTAAAGATTCCATTATTGTGTACGAGGATAACCAAGCAGCTATAAAGTTAGCTACTAGTATTGCTGTAAAAACTAGATCAAAGCATACTGATTTAAGATACTTAAATGTTAGAGAATCTGTAAGGAATGGGCTAATTAAATTGGAATACTGCATGACAGAAGAAAACATTGCAGACCAATTTACAAAAGCTCAAGGAGTAACTAAGTTTAAAGAAAGTTGTAACAAATATGATTTAAAGATGTAAATAGTTATATTATTATTTAACCTAAAAGGGGAGAATGTTAGGGATAACATTGTTTTACCCTAACTGGTTTAGGTAAATAATAATAAGTAATCATAGTTTGTTAGTTAAAGTGTCTGCAACTTTAACTATGGGAAAGTAATTAAGGGAGTGGTTGTGAAAGCACTTTAAAAGAGGCAAGACTGCAGCTTGCTCTCTCTGGCTTTGATGATCCCTGATTACTGCTTGGAATCAAGACTGCATTGCTCGAACGGGAGAGAAAACAAAGGACTGATTTGTAAGTGAACTGACATAGGATATTCTACACGGACTTTGCTAACTGAATATCCCTGAATGGACTGACTAAATGATACATGACTATTGGACTGTTATTTTGACTATGCTATGAACTCATAATGGAATAAACTATATTTTTGATAGCACAAGCGTATCTGTTATTTTTACTGTATGTTAATAAACATACAAGCTTAGCTCACTCATTTATCTGTGTGCCTATCTGACTATCGCTGCACATTCTGTTTAGCTTGTCTCCCTAACCCTGGTTGGGGAACCCAGGCTTAACAAATATCAGTAAAACCCGCCTTATATAGGCAAACCTTGTAACGTTTAACCAATAACAAGCTAGGAACGCTAGCTTTTATAACCAATAAGAACTCTCTGTTAAGGGCCAATTGGATTCCCTGGAATGGGCCAATCCAGTCCGGCCGCTTAACAGCCAATCAGAAGTGCAGGGCCAGAACCCTGCACTTATTCCAAGCTCACACTTTATTAATTATATTGCATACACAACACCCCTTCCCCCTGGTTCCTGAATTCAGGGCGCAGTTACATAGTCCCTTAAATAAGACGGTTGTCTTTTTAGTCTCTTTGATTTTCATTGTATCGGCTGGTTGCAATCTCGCTGAGGTAGATCATTGTCTGGCAGTGGGGCTGTCTCTGGTTCAGAGTTCACTTCTACATTGTTGCCCACATTTTCCTCGATTCCCTGAGGTGCAGACGTATCTCCCTCTGGCTCCACTTCCTGAGTTTCAATTAAATCGTCGTTTCCTTCGAACGGGTTTCCTAGGGCTTCACCTTCTTCCGTACCTCCCCACCCCCTCAGTTTGGTCATAGGGGAGTTGCGAATTGGCCACTGCAAGCCACGACCGTAATTGGTCGATATGCCGTTTTCAAAGTTTATCGTCAAGGCATTGCACGAGGTAGGATCTAGGGCCAGTTACACGTACTACTGTCGCTTCCACCCGCAACAGGTCGCCCGATAGGTTTTTTGCATAAACCAGGTCTCCTACCTGGAAGGTGCGACAGCGGCCGCTGGATCCTAGTGGTTTCTCTGGCTCATATGCAGGGTGCAACTGGTCAAGGTGGGAGCGGAGCTTTCGTCCCATTAGCAGTTCAGCGGGAGTTTTGTTGGTGACGCTATGTGGGGTGATGTGTTGAAAAAAGAGGATTTGGTTGACCTTGTCGTCAATGTTGTCGTAGTCTACCTTTTGCAAGGTTTTCTTCACAAATTGGACCATGCGTTCTGCTCGGCCATTGGTTGCAGGATGCGCAGGCGAGGTGAGCGCATGACGGATGCCGCGGTCAGCGAGGTACTGCTCGAACGCTAGTGCAGTAAATTGTGGGCCGTTATCGGATACCAGGATGTCTGGTAATCCGTGGGTTGCAAAGAGTCTGTTTAGAATCTTGATGACCGCCTCAGAGGTCGTAGTCGTCATGCGATGAATTTTGAGCCAATTGGAGTAGGCATCGACAGTAAGCAGGAAGGTGTGGCCCTTGGTTGGCCCGGCAAAGTCCAGGTGAATTCGGGACCAGGGTCCACGTGATGTCTCCCATTCAGTAGGCATGGCTTTTGGTGGGGCATTGCTGATTTCTTGGCATTTGGGACAAGCTTTAACCCACTGTTCGATTTGCTTGTCAATGCCCGGCCACCATGCGTAGCTTCGTGCAAGGGCTTTCATTCGCACGATGCCGGGGTGGCCATCGTGCAAGGTTCTCAGCAGCGTTTTTTGGAGCCGTTCTGGAATAACGACTCTATCGCCCCAGATGACACAGCCTTTCTGGGAGAAGAGTTCGGTCTGTCGAGTTTTGAATGGTGTGAAGTCATCTGATAACTGGTCCAATGGCCATCCGCGTTCTACCCAGCCTAGGACTCGTGCTAGGGTGTGGTCGCGTTTGGTTTCTCTCGCGATATCTCAGGCGGTCAGTGGCGGCAAGTTGAGCACTTCGATCTGCAATGTGGTTACCGTTGGTGCCGGATCGTTGAGAGTCTCTGGAAGCGGTGCTCGGCTCAATGCATCGGTGTGGGGAATGGCTTTCCCCGGGCGGTATTGCAGCCGATAGTTATAAGCAGCTAAGAATTCTGACCATCGGGTCATCCTCGGGGATAATATGTAGGGAGTCGGCTTATCTCCGGCTATTATCCCTAGCAAAGGGTTGTGGTCAGTGACAATAGTAAAAACCCTACCATACACGTATTTGTGAAATCTTTTCACAGCTGAGACAATTGCAAGGGCTTCTTTATCAATTTGTCCATAGTTCCGCTCCGTTTTTGAAAGAGTCTTTGAAAAATATGCAACAGGGGCTTCGTTCCCATTTGGCAGTACGTGGCTCAAAATGGCGCCCACCCCAAAAGGTGATGCATCACAGGTTATGACTAATGGCAAAGTCTCTGTTAAGGGCCAATCGGATTCCCCGGAATGGGCCAATCCGGTCCGGCCACTTAACAGCCAATCAGAAGTGCAGGGCCAGAACCCTGCACTTACTCCAAGCTCACACTTTATTAATTATATTGCATACACAACAAAGTTGTAAATAACAACCTTTGAATTTATATAGAAAAAAAAAAGAATGAACAAGAATGGCAATTTCAGAGAAAAAAAAGCTACTGTTTAATACACATAGTCCTCAACTTATGACCACAACTGAGCCCAAAATTTCAGTTGCTAAATGAGACATTCATTAAGTGAGTTTTGTCCAGTGGTGGGATTCAAATAGTTTAACAACCAGTTCACCCAGGGTCATGTTGGCTGTTGTGCGAGGCATGGCCCAACCTGACCGTGGGCAAACTGGTTGTTAAATTACACATCCCCTGCTATCAAAGTGGATCCTGGGTGCTACATTGCAATAGAGATATGGGCAATGGAGCAGCCGGCACAAGGGAAGGAGGAGAAAAAAGATGGAAAGCAGCCTTTTCCTTTCCTCATGCTGGCCGCTCCCTTGCCTATTTCTCCATTTCAGCACAGCACCCAGGGTCCACTTTGATAGAGGGAGGGGGAGGAGGTAATTTAACAACTGGTTTACTTGAATGAGCTAAATCTTGCCACTGGTTTTGCCCCATTTTACAACATTGTTAAGTGAATCACTGCAATTGTTAAGTTAGAAACGAAGTTGATCAGTGACTTTGTTTGTCAGAAAGGACACTGGACCACAGGACACTGCAATTGTCTTAAATATGAGTCACTTGACAAGTGTCCAAAGTTTAATCCAAGGATGCTGGGAGGTTGTAAGTGTGAAAAATGGTCATAAGTCACAAACAAAAAAAAATTCTGCTGTGAAACCCATGTGGCATCTGGAAGGGCATCTGGCCAGTAAATGCTTAGCTCCATCCAGTCGGCCTGACTCTACCCCAAATTAAGGGATTACAGAGTCAATAAAAATGAGGGTTTTTTATTTTATCAAATATTAATATTTTATTAAACTTTAACATCTAATAATTAATATATCAATAATGATTAATATATTAACATTAATATAAAATATATTAATATTTAATAATGTACGCATAACTGATGTAATTAAGTATTAATGCTTAATACTGAAGTCATACAATGTTAATGCTGCACACTCAAAATCAGATCATATCTAGACTTCATTGTCTGGAAACTTGTCTTCCAAATGACCACATAGGACATTTTTTTCTATAATTATAGAATTAGTATCCACTTGATTATTTCTTGAGGGCCTATATCCATAAGACCTTTAAATTGATGACTCATTAAGCTATTGTCTTCTTGTTCAGTACCTTCAATTTACTGTGTGGAAAATGAAATCCTTCCAGAGTTATAAAGCCACATTTCAAAACAGCAGGGATAATGAAATCCATTATTTGCTATCATTGGCTTTTGGGTTGCAGAATTAGAAAGGGGATAGTTATCTTTACATTGCTCAAAATATGTCAAAAAACGATTGAATAACTGTCAGAAATCTCCAGATATTCGTGGTTTGTTCAGTGCTGCTGAAGTAAGTATGTAATGACACAATTCAGCTGTGCTGCTCTATCACTGAATCTACTCAACAAAATAGAGTCATTATGAGATGTGAACATCTCTGTTTTCATTTGGCCCGGCTTGAATTTGTTATAAAAGTCATTGATTGCAGCAGCATCATAACATTGCTATTGCAATATTCTACCAAATATGAAATTACCAAAGCATCTGTAAAATATATTCTGTAGAACGGTGGGTCAATTACCTATTATCTAAAGCACCTGAAGGACAAGAAGCAGTGGATGGAAATCCATCAAGGAGAAAACCAACTTAGAACTAAGTAGGAATTTTCTGACAGAACAATTAATCAATTGAACAACATACCTCCAGTGTTATGTTTTGAGCATGGGTGAGAAAGAATGGAGACAAGCCTCTGAATGGTGAACTTCAGCTCTTTATTTACATAGTGACTTCTTCAATTCAACAGCAGTAAAACCCGCCTTATATAGGCAAACCCTGTAACGTTTAACCAATACCGAGCTAGGAACGCTAGCTCTTATAACCAATAAGAACTCTCTGTTAAGGGCCAATCGGATTCCCCGGAACGGGCCAATCCGGTCCGGCTGCTTAAAAGCCAATCAGAAGTGCAGGGCCAGAACCCTGCACTTACTCCAAGCTCACACTTTATTAATCTTATTGCATACACAACACCCCTTCCCCCTGGCTTCTTATTTCAGGGCGCAGTTACATAGTCCCTTAGGTAGGACGGTTGTCTTTTTAGTCTCTTTGATTTTCGTTGTATCAGCTAGTTGCAATCATGCTGAGGTAGATCGTTGTTTGGCAGTGGGGCTGTTTCTGGTTCAGAGTTCACTTCTATGTCGTTGCCCACATTTTCTGCAATTCCCTGAGGGGCAACCGTTTCTCCCTCCGACTCTGCTTCCTGAGTTTCTATTAAACCGTCGTTTCCTTCGAACTGGTTTCCTAGGAATTCATCTTCTTCTGTACCTCCCACCCACCTCAGTTTGGTCAAAGGGAATTTGCGGACTGGCCACTGAAAGCCGTGATCGTAATTGGTCGATATGCCGTTTCCAAAGTTTATCGTCAAGGCATTGCACAAGGTAGGATCTGGGGCCGGTTACACGTACTACTGTCGCTTCCACCCACAACGGGTCACCCGATAGGTTTTTTGCATAAACCAGGTCTCCTATCTGGAAGGTGCGACAGCGGCCGCTGGATCCTAGTGGTTTCTCTGGTTCATAAGCTGGGTGCAACAGGTCGAGGTGGGAGCGGAGCTTTCGTCCCATTAGCAGTTCAGCGGGAGTTTTGTTGGTGACGCTATGTGGGGTGATGTGTTGCAAGAAGAGGATTTGATTGACCTTGTTGTCAATGTTGTCGTAGTCTACCTTTTGCAAGGTTTTCTTCACAAATTGGACCATGCGTTCTGCTCGGCCATTGGTCGCAGGGTGCACAGGCGAGGTGAGCGCATGGCGGATGCCGCGGTCAGCGAGGTACTGCTCGAACGCTAGTGCAGTAAATTGTGGGCCGTTATCAGATACCAGGACGTCTGGTAATCCGTGGGTTGCAAAGAGTCTGTTTAAAATTTTGATAACCACCTCAGAGGTCGTAGTCGTCATGCGATGAATTTCGAGCCAATTCGAGTAGGCGTCGACGGTAAGCAGGAAAGTGTGGCCTTTAGTTGGCCCCGCGAAGTCCAAGTGAATTCGGGACCAGGGTCCACGTGCTGTCTCCCATTCAGTAGGCATGGCTTTTGGTGGGGCGTTGCTGACTTCTTGGTATTTGGGACAAGCTTTAACCCACTGTTCGATTTGCTTGTCAATGCCCGGCCGCCATGCGTAGCTTCACGCCAGGGCTTTCATTCGCACAATGCCGGGGTGGCCATCGTGCAAAGTTCTCAGTAGCACTTTTCGGAGCCGTTCTGGGATAACAACTCTATCGCCCCAGGTGACACAGCCTTTCTGGGAGAAGAGCTCGGTCTGTTGAGACTTGAATGGTGTGAAGTCATCTGATAACTGGTCCAATGGCCATCCGCGTTCTACCCAACCTAGGACTCGTGCTAGGGTGTGGTCGTGTTTGGTTTCTCTCGCGATATCTCAGGCGGTCAGTGGCGGCGAGTTGAGTGCCTCGATTTGCAACCTGGTTACCGTTAGTGCCGGATCATTGAGAGTCTCTGGAAGCGGTGCTCGGCTCAATGCGTTGGCATGGGGAATGACTTTCCCCGGGCGGTATTGCAGCCGATAGTTATAAGCAGCTGAGAATTCTGACCATTGGGTCATCCTAGGGGATAATATGTAGGGAGTCGGCTTATCTCCGGCCATTATCCCTAACAAAGGTTCGTGATCAGTCACAATAGTAAAAGCCCTACCATACACGTATTCGTGAAATCTTTTCACAGCTGAGACAATTACGAGGGCTTCTTTATCAATTTGTCCATAGTTCCGCTCTGTTTTTGAAAGAGTCTTTGAAAAATATGCAACTTGGGCTTCGTTCCCATTAGGCAGTACGTGGCTCAAAATGATGCCCACCCCAAAAGGCGATGCATCACAGGTTATAACTAACGGCAAAGTCTCGTTATACTGCATGAGTACAGAGTCAGAAGTGAGCAGTTTTTTAACATTTCTGAACACCTGTTCTTCACGGTAACCCCATAACCAATTTGCTTTTTTATCTAACAATTGGTGTAACGGTTCAGCAACAGTTGCTTTGTGCAGTAAAAATACGTTATAAAAATTGATGAGGCCTAGGAACACCTGGAGATCGGCCTTGTTTCGTGGCCTGGGACCGTTTTTGATCACTTTTAATTTACTTTCGGTAGGGTGAATGCCCTGGCTATCAATCAGGTATCCTAAAAACTCAACACTGTCAGTACACAATTTACATTTGTTTTTTTTAACCTTAAGACTGGCCTCTTGGAATTTTTTTAGGACTAACTTTAACTGGTCTTGTAAGATTTTTTTTGTAGGGGCTGCAATTAATACATCGTCAAAATAGGGGACCACGCCCTTAATCCCTTGCAATAACCTTTCCATAAGGCTCTGAAAAATCCCTGGGGCTACACTCACTCTGAATTGCAGCCGGGTACATTTAAAGGCACCTCGGTGCGTCACAATAGTTTGGGTTTGTGCCGTTTTTTCATCTACTGGTAATTGCTGATATGCCTGAGCTAAATCCAATTTAGCGAAAACTTTCCCGCCCCCCAGGGAATGGAGGAGGTGCTGCACCACCGGAACTGGATACGCGTTCTGCTGCAAGGCGTGGTTCAAAGTGGCCCAGTAGTCCCCACAAATTCGGATTGACCCATCTGGCTTAATGGGTGTTACAATAGGGGTTTCCCACAGGGAGTGATCGATGGGCTCCAACACCCCCTGAGCTATCCGTTTGTCGAGTTTTTCGTCGATTTTCGATTTTAAAGCAAACGGAACTCAATGGGGCTTTAGGCGAATGGGAGCTATTTTTGGATCTAAGCTGAATGAGATCGGGGTCCCCTTGTACTCAACTAAGCTGTCTGCAAAGACGTCCCTGAATTCATAGATAAGGTCTTCCTCCCAGTCACAGCCACCGACCCGGTTTACGCCGGCCACTTCAATGCCGAGTGGCGCAAACCATTGGAGGCCCAGTAGGCTAGGCCTATCTCTATCAATGACCGTTAAAGGGAAGTACGCTGTGTGGTTCTTGAAGGAGACTCGGACTTGGCAGGACCCGACGATGGGAATTCGATTCCCCTGGTAGTCCTTGAGGATGAGGCGTTGGAAACGGAGATCTTGGCGTTGAATTGTGGGGATGAGTTGCTTGAGTGTCTTCCAAGACACCATCGAGAGGGACGATCCCGAGTCGACCTCCATGTGGCAAGGCTGGTTCTCGATGGCTACTGTGACTTGGATTTTCTTAGTGTCCAAGGCTGAGGCGTGACCGATAGTGATAGTATGGTGAACCTCTTCTCTCTGCAAAGCTCGATTTCTGTAGGAGTGGTTTACTGGCTCTCGCCTTACAGGACGGTTTCCTGTCAATTGGCGATAGTTAGCCCCTTTTGAGACCTGGCTGGGTCCTGGCAAGCTGCGGCAGACCCGTCCAATGTGGCCTTGTTTCCCGCACTCATGGCAGAGTGCGTCGCGGAATTTGCATTCGGACCTGGCATGGTTGGCTCCACAGCCAGCACAAGGGCGTAAGGGCTTCAGGCGAGGGTCCCGGTTGGACCGTAGTCGATGGACCCCTTCTTCGTCGCTGTCTGATGACGAAGAAAGGTCCTCGTGGTGCGTTGTCGCGAGCTGCCCTTCTGAACTAGGTGAGATTTTGCTGGCCGGTGGTGGTACCGGAGTGTGGGTTTGGCGTAGTTGTGCAGCCGACTTCCTGGTTGCTTCTGCTGCAGTAGCATCAGCAATGGCGTCGGCAAGGCTGAGGTCGCCTTTCGCCATCAGCTTGCTTTGAATGCCTGGTGCATCTAATCCCAGAACCATGCGATCTCTTAGTGTTTCTTCTAGATCGGTGAATCCGCAGAGGCTTCCCAAATTTCGGAGGTCTGCTATGAAGTCGGCCACGCTTTCTCCCTTTCGCTGGCTTCTTTGATAAAACTCATGGCGTCTCACGAGCGTAGGCACGGTCGGGGCGTAGTGGTCTTGCAGGATAGGTTCGAGGTCATCCCAATCCATGGCCTTCACTTCTCGGTGTTTGGCTAGTGCTTTAGCCATCTTAAATACGGTTGGACCGCAATGCGTTAGGAACATCGCCCATTTCTTCCCGGCTGTGGCGTCCTTTAAGTTGTTCGTCTCTAGGAACATTTGGAAACAATCCATGTAAGACTCCCAGTCTTCTTGTGTTGGATCGAACGGAGCAAGTGGTACGATGCCGCTGGACATGGTTCCATTGTTGGCATCGTCTGTCACGTGCTCGGTGTTCTTCGAAGTTTCGTTGGTTCAGATATCTCCATATCCCATCCTCGTCGCCAGTGTTATGTTTTGAGCATGGGCGAGAAAGAATGGAGACAAGCCTCTGAACGGTGAACTTCAGCTCTTTATTTACATAGTGACTTCTTCAATTCAACAGCAGTAAAACCCGCCTTATATAGGCAAACCCTGTAACGTTTAACCAATAACGAGCTAGGAACGCTAGCTCTTATAACCAATAAGAACTCTCTGTTAAGAGCAAATCGGATTCCCTGGAACGGGCCAATCCGGTCCGGCCGCTTAACAGCCAATCAGAAGTGCAGGGCCAGAACCCTGCACTTACTCCAAGCTCACACTTTATTAATCTTATTGCATACACAACATCCAGAAATAGGGAGTGCTCTGACAGTGGAGGTTTTTAAGGAGAGATTGGACAACCATTTGTCTGAAATGGTATTGGGTCAGGGGTGGGATACTACAGGGTTAACTAGCAGTTCGGGATTTATGAGCTTCCCTGCCCCTGTGAGCCACACAATCATCATTAGCACGTCATTAGCACACTGCTGCCAAGAAGCAGACTTTGAAACAGCCCTCTTTTCTTGTTTTTTTAACTGCAGCTGAAATTAACTGAAGTTGAAAAATCAGGAAATAAAGATCAGTTAAGAGCCCAGGTGGATGGGTGGGCAAAAACATAGAACCGGTTTTATGTCTGCTGCTCTTCAGAGCTACCGGTTCTACAGAGGTGGACAGAACTGGTAGAAACCCACCCCTGTATAGGGTTTCCAGTATGAGCAAGGGGTTGGATTAGAAGACCTCCAAGGTCCCTTCCAACTCTGTTATTCTGTCTAAATATTTATTTATTGATGGATCTGTATTTTTGTCCACAGCTTAAAGATGAAACAGTCCCAATTCTATTTTTTCCATTTTTAATTACTTGTTTCCAAAAAGGATGCATTCTTACTTCTCTTGTTTTCTGATTAGATATGCCTACCTTTTTACAAGGTTATTAATTTCCTGAATGGAAAGCATTGAATTATGCATTTTAACAGCCAACAAAACATTGTCTTCAAGAACTTTGATTTCTTTTGAGTGTGAAGAAATCTTGCACTCAAGATTAATATATCTTCTCTTTTTTGGACAGATTCTCAAGCAATACACCAGACAATCCTTCTCCAAAAAAAGAGAGGGAGGGGTTGTTTCTATGGATTTGCACATCTTGAGACTTTCTCAGTCAACATAAGCTTCTATATACTCTCCCACTTTTTCCTGGGGTAAGTTTACCAATACAACAAGCATGATTATTGAGCTTTTTCCTATCCTATCCAAACATTTAGATTAGAATGAGTTGACTAGCTATTTGTGCTCCAAACTCATAGACAATGACATTTTTTTTTTTTACTTTTCTACTTTAAAATTATTTTGAAAAAATATTTTTACTACACTATTGTTATTCTCCACAAAAGTTAGCTCTCCAATCTTACCCTTTGCATACCTGACCCTCAGTTGCCTATTTCCAATTTGACTAACAACACCACAAATCAATAGCTTTCAGATCATTTACCCATTTCATGAAACATTGTAACAACATCATCCAGGAAGGGCACCTGAACCAGGGAGATTATTGATGGTGTGGATCCAAGCAATAGGAAAGCAAACACTAGATGCACAGAAAAGCATCATAGAAAGTGAGGGAAGCTGAGGGAAATATCTGTGTTATGCAACTGAGGCATTTGCGGGCTACAGCAGGTAATGATATGTGGGTATGACCTTGGGAGACCGGAGGAAGAGCCACAGACTAGACAACAATCAGACAAGCAGCAGCTTAGCCCACAGAAGGAATCTGATGTGGTAAATTTCTCTGAAGAGAGACCCTAGTTTCTTGGATTGGAAAAGCTAGGAAGAGATGTATTTTCAGACTTGTACCCTTGCAAGGCTGACAACTTTATAAATGCAAATAATTTTGGTTTCTTCACTGACTTTTAAACTAATGGGTGTTATTTGAAAAAGTAAAAAGTGCATAAGCACAGCAACATGCCTACCGTCCCTATCCTATTGTTTCTTTTTATTTTTCTTATATGTATCCATTTCATGTATTCATAACTATGTTTATACTTATACCTGTTATCTTATAATCACTTGACAAAAATAAATAAATAAATAAATAAATAAATAAATTTTACTTTTCGCATGCGCTATGTGCTGCGCTGTGGATGCACATGGTTCATAGGCTGCCTCCCCACCTTGGCTTTTTTAAATACATTATCTCGTTATTTTTAGGACAAATTATGAAAGGGGGCAAATCTGAATGAGACTTGTAAGGAAAAAAATGTTCATGTTTTGCTTTACAAGGGAAACTTCAAGAGTAAAGCTAAGCAAATAAATAATGAAATACATCTAAAGGAGAGTTTTCTAAAATAAAACACAGTCCTTTATAATAAGCAGTGGTGGGATTCAGCCAGTTCACACCACTTCGGGAGAACCAGTTGTCAACTTTCTGAGCAGTTTAGCAAACTGGTTGTTGGACAAACTCATTAGGGCAGAGAACCAGTTGTTAAATTATTTGAATCCCACCACTGATAATAAGCGATATATGGTCCAGTAGTGGGATTCAAATATTTTTAGTACCGGTTCTGTGGGCATGGCTTGGTGGGCATGGTAGGGGAAGGATACTATAAAATCTCCAGTCAGATGTGATATTTACTGGTGCTCTGAACTATTCAAAATTTCCACTACCGGTTCTCCAGAGCTGGTCAGAACCTACTGAATACCACCTCCAATGTGGCCACGTGGCCATAGTCACTATCTCTCTCTAGTCTTATCAAAGGTGCTAAGACACTTAAATTTAGTAACTGGAGGAATGGGGTTAGGCAGTGAACCAGAACATACAGTTGTGATTGATTGATTGATTGAAGAATGCTGGCACCTGCATCAGGCAATCTGCACTCTGATTGGTTGCTGCAGATGTGGAGGAGAAGATTCCATTTTTCCCACTTTTTTCTTCTGTGTACCCTGTGTGTTCTGTGATTTACCTCATGATGCTTCTGTTTGCCTGACTATCTAGTTTGCTTTATATATAGATGTAAAATATATTTATTTATACAAAACTACAAGTTTGTGTCAGTGTCTCTGACTTCATTTAGACAGTTGCTATGCAATTCCCTGACAGTGTTGTCTATAAATATAAAGATGGATGCCACCCCTGAAGAAAGGAAAGCTCATCTTGAGGCCTAGCACTACATGTGGTCTTCTTGAGACTCCTGAAGTTGTCAAAAAATTACTAGGTTTTTAAAATATGATTAGAAAGAATACATTATGGAGTATCTGAAATGGAAAGAATAATATTTATTAATTATTAATTAAAACAATGTATTCATTTATCAAATTTATATAGGCAAGCATCTCATGGACAGCCCACAACTGAAACAAAACAATTAAAAACAGAGCCTTCAAAATAAAACATGAATATAAATTAAAATGAGAGAGCATGTTCAAGGTCTCATATCCAATATAACCATTTTGTGGGCTCCTTATTTTATGGGACTCCAAGCCTGCTGACACAATTACATTAATTAAATCCAATTTTATACATTAATTAAATCCAGGGGTGGGATTCAAATTTTTTAACAACCTGTTCTGTGGGCTTGGCTTAGTTGGTGAGCATGGCTTGGTAGTCATGTTACTGGCTGGGCATGACCAACTCAACCTCACTCACATCAAGGCACGCATCTCATCGCCTGGCCTCTTGTGACTGTGGGGATGCTGCAACAGTCGTAAGTGTGAAAAACGGTCATAAGTCACTTTTTTTCAATTGTCACTCCACACAAGAAAAGTACCAGCAAAGGAGGGGAAAAAACTCCAGAGAAGTTCCAGAGAAAGGAAGTCTAGTCTTGCCAAGAATATAATAAGAGTTAACGGAGAGGCAGTTTCTATAAGCAACACCAGAATGTTTCCTTCCTGCCTTCCTTACCGGATTAGGCCAGTAATTTCTTCAAACAACCAGTTTTCTGAACTGCTTAGAATGTTAACAACTGGTTCTAGCAAATAGGTGCGAAGTGATAGAATCCCACCCCTGATTAAATCCATTAATTAAATCCAATAATTAAATCCAATCCATTAATTAAATCCAATTATAGATAGATAGATAGATAGATAGATAGATAGATAGATAGATAGATAGATAGATAGATATAGATATAGATATAGATATAGATATAGATATAGATATAGATATAGATATAGATATAGATATAGATATAGATATAGATATAGATATATGGTATTCAGCTCTGTTCGGGTATTTTCCCACATCATTATAGTTGTGCTTTTAAAGCTGTAGCAACATTTTGGCAGAATCTCATCTGCCATCATCAGGCTTGTGTATTGTGTCCTGATGATGGCAGATGAGATTCTGCTGAAACATCGCTACAACTTTAAAAGCACCACTACTATGACATGGGAAAATACCCGAACAAAGCTGAATGAAAACCCCCAACAAGAAAACCCCCAACAACTCACAACAACACCTGAAACAATTAGTATACAATGTTTCCAACAGAGAACTCACCAAAACAGAAACAGAAGTCCTAACCAAAGGATTCAATTATGCTATAGCACCCAAAAAAATCCTTACAGAATCCATCATACGTGCAGTAGAATCCAGCCTAACCAAATTAAATACAGATGAAACTGATAGAATAAGACACCAAGTTACCAACATCCTATGCACAAGCAAACCAGCCAAAAACAACTTGAAGAAAGAAGAAATTAAAGCACTACAAACCCTGAAAAGAGATAGCAGCATAATCATCCTTCCAGCAGACAAAGGGAATGCCACAGTAGTAATGGACAGAAAAGACTATGAAACAAAATTGACAGACCTACTCCAAGACCCCACATACAAACCCATAAACACAGACCCAACCACATATCTGGAAAAATTAACCAAGAAGAAAATTATAACCAGCCACATGAGCAAAGAGATCCAACAAACGATCATCCCAAGAGAAAAATCTTCCAGATGCCCCAAACTATACAGCCTCCCAAAAATACACAAAGAAGGCATACTTCTCAGACCCATAGTCAGCTCCAAAGGAGCACCACTACAAAACCTAGCTAAACACTTAGCAAAACAGCTACAGCCCCATGCTGAAACAGCAGCTTCACATGTACAAAATTCATACCACTTCTTGGAAATGATCAAAGATCTACATGTGGAGCAAGAAGATCTGCTTGTAAGTTTCGACGTGGTTTCACTATTCACTCAAGTCCCGATAAAAGGGACCCTTGAAATCATCAAAAATAAATACCAACCAGCTAAACACCACATGGAACTAACAGAATACTGCTTAACCAACACATATTTCATATACAAAGGACAAAGATACAAACTGTTGTAACTATGTATCATTGCAACTATGTATCATTCATGTGTTTGCAACATTGTATCATTCATGTGTAATCATTAACTTCTGTCTCTTCAGTGACCTTTGCAAGGCACGTACAAGGGACAAGGAGCTAGACGGTTGTTAATAAGCTTATCCACATTCTAAATGATCTGTCTGGTATGCAGCTTTGTAAACATGCACATCCTGATGGAATTATCATGTTTGACTTGAGCTTTGATTAAATCATTTTCTTGTAAAAAAGCACAATAAAAGAGCGTGTGCCAAGACATTTGGGGCGCGCTCATCCCGAGGAAACTTCGCCTCCTGTCGTTTCTCTCTCCTTCGCTCCCTATCATGAGCTGCCCATCTGATGCGGGATAGCAGATACCGCATTCTGGTGACCCCGATGTGATTCCCTAAGGGGGATACGTTGCGACGCGCCCATATCTTATCAGCTTAATGGGAGCTGTGCATCGCCAGGCCTGAAGCGAATTGCACATCATCGGATCTGAAACACGGTCTCGACTTTCGTAACTATGGGTGGAAACTTTTCTCAACAACAGATGCAGCATCTGAAGGAATTGAGGGAGTTAGTCGCTTCTTCTAAATATTCTGCTAATTTAAAGGGCTCGCCTGTAAAAATGAAACCTATTGCTACATTATTGGCTTATGTGTGGCAACATTGTCCCAATTATTCAGAGGAAGGGTCCTTAAAAATTTCCACTTGGCAAAAAATTGGTGAACATCTCCATAGTCCTCCTCGTGCACCTATTGGCATTTTGGTCACTTGGAGGAAAATCATGGAGGCTTTAATGGTCCATTATAAAATAGAAGCAGGGAGTGTGTTTGAATCTCCCCCGCCAAGTTATGATAACTTTTCAATTTTCTCTAACTCAGGCAGAAGCTGCTGCCATTATTCAACAATGCCCCACATGTAGTAAGCAAGGACATTCCATTCCCATAGGAGTAAATCCTAGAGGATTAAAAGCTTGTGAAATTTGGCAAATGGATGTAACTCAGTATCCACCTTTTGCCCCTTGGAAATATTTGCACGTTTCCATCGATACATATTCAGGGTTTATTCTGGCTACTCCTCAAAGGGGAGAAACTGTAAAACATGTCATCAATCATTCAATTCGTACCTTTGCCTCACTGGGACGTCCAAAAGAAATCAAAACTGACAATGGACCTGCCTATACAAGTTCTGCTTTCCAGGACTTCTGTAACAGATGGGATGTAACCCACAAGTTTGGGATTCCCTACAACAGCCAGGGGCAGGCTATTGTGGAACGAGTGAACTTATCTCTGAAACGTGCTCTTGATCGATATTCGTTGCGGGAAAACCCCCCGAACCTCCCAGCATTGCAAAATTCTCTTAATATTTGTCTTTACACTTTAAACTTTCTTAATCTGACTGGCATTCCTCCCACTTCTGCTGCTTCGCGTCATTTTTCCTCCCCCTCCCCCCTGCCTAACAGACCTCTGGTATATTATCGCAGATTGCCAGATCCCGCCTGGCAGGATCCCGCTGAGCTTCTCACTTGGGGACGAGGCTACGCTGCGATTTTACTTCCAGACAGAACCACTTGCTGGATCCCTGGTAGGGCGGTTAGACCCTATCATGGGAATTCCTCCGCTACATCTGTATCTTAAAACTCTTCCTGATATTCTTGCCTATATCTTCTTTGCAATTTCTACCTTACTTCAACAATACCTATGCTTCCTGTCAAAAGACTATTCGTGTTAAAACCATTTCATTAACAGAAGGCTATTATACTTGTTCCATGTGGGTACGTCATGAAAATGCTACCCGTAGTTTTCACTCTGTCACTTCTGTTTTATTTAAAGAACATTCTACCACTCGCTCTTTTGTTCCTTCTTTACTCTTCCTATGGAAAGGAACCTTAAAATCTTTTCCTCTATTCAATCTAAACATAGGGGGACCTAGATGTCCTTCTATTGTATTATGGGTTCCCCCACCCCAACTAATATCCTTGATGAATTACCAAATTAATCTTTATTGTCATTATTGTAATTATCCTTTTTCTACTAATTGCATTCCCTCCTCATTTCGCAAATGTTCTACAACTAACTTGTCCATAGCTCTCTCTCCTGCTTGTGATGTTTTTATATACCCGAACTCTGATCCTGTCAACAAACAACGCTTCAAAAGAACTGTCCATGACGATCCGCAGAAGCCTCATAGAAGAGATAATATTGCTTGGACTATAACTGACTTTCAAGGCATTCGTTTAAGTTCTACAATCAATTTTTCTCGCATAGAAGACTTCTACCCACCACTTCAATTCGATTTGGCAGACGCACCCACACAACCAGGGGATATCCTGCAATCTACACCACTTCAGGAGGAACTTTAACATCACGCCTGAAAGGAATGTATTTTATCCCTGGCAATAATTTTGTTTGGACTTGTTCCACCGGTCTCACGGCATGTGTCCACGGGGATGAAATTGTTAAATCCAAATCATTTTGCATTCAAGTATGGCTTGTGTGTATAACTCTGATGATTTTATATCCCTACAGGTACCCATGGAATACCCCCTTTTTGCAAAATCGTAAAGATTTAGATCTGTTATTTTTTAAAACAAGGGGGATTGTGTACTATGCTTAAAGAAGAATGTTGTCTTTATGCCGATAGCAGGGGGGTTTGTTTTCTATTTCACCATGGTTTACAACCTTTTTTAACTGCATTGGCAGGACCATTAATAATCATTATATTGATATGTATTATAGGACCTTGTTTTAATAGAATATTGCAATTTTTTTAAAAAAATCAATTATCCTCCATAACTGTTGATGTTAATGTGCTATTGCAAGCTCATGTTATATCCTCAACACCGGATGAAAAAATGTCATTGCTGAGTTATCACTCCTTGGACAACCCTGACGCTGACGGGTCGCACTCTTGCCCAGATGACGGCGAACATTCCATAAAAATGGTTCCTGTCTTCTCGGACGAGGAAGAAGACTCGTCATAAATAATAAAAACAGAGGAGATGTTGTAACTATGTATCATTGCAACTATGTATCATTCATGTGTTTGCAACATTGTATCATTCATGTGTAATCATTAACTTCTGTCTCTTCAGTGACCTTTGCAAGGCACGTACAAGGGACAAGGAGCTAGACGGTTGTTAATAAGCTTATCCACATTCTAAATGATCTGTCTGGTATGCAGCTTTGTAAACATGCACATCCTGATGGAATTATCATGTTTGACTTGAGCTTTGATTAAATCATTTTCTTGTAAAAAAGCACAATAAAAGAGCGTGTGCCAAGACATTTGGGGCACGCTCATCCCGAGGAAACTTCGCCTCCTGTCGTTTCTCTCTCCTTCGCTCCCTATCATGAGCCGCCCATCTGATGCGGGATAGCAGATACCGCAACAAACAAATTGAAGGAGCCCCTATGGGATCACTACTGTCACCCGTCATTGCAAACCTGTTCATGGAAGAATTCGAATCCAGAGCCCTGGCCAATGCCATCCACAAACCCAAACTATGGTTAAGATACATCGATGACACATTTGTGATTTGGCCCCATGGAAAAGAAAACCTAAACAATTTCCTAACACACCTAAACAGCACACACCCCAAAATCAAGTTCACCATGGAAACGGAAACAAACAAACAACTACCATTCCTAGATGTACTAATCTACAAAAAAACAGATGGCACACTAGGACACACCGTATACCAGAATAAAACACACACTAACCGCTACCTCAACGCCCAATCCCACCACCACTCAGCACAGATAAACTCTGTGGCTAAAACCTAATTACTAGAACCAAACGCCTGGCAGACAAGACACACATTAAGACTGAACTATGCACCCTGACTAGAGTACTGACAGCCAATGGCTTCCACAGAAGCAAAATCACCAGCTTGATCCACAAAAACACACTGAAACATAATAGAGACCCAGAAGAAGAACAGACCTATGGAACAGCTGTCCTGCCCTACATAAGAGGCACTACAGACAAAATTAGTAAGGTACTACACAGACATCACATCAAGACTGCCTTCAAAACAGACAGAAAAATAGCAGCCATCCTAAGAAACCCCAAAGATAAAATTGACCTGGAAAACCAAGGCATATACGAAGTCCCCTGTGCATCATGCCCGGCCACTTACATTGGACAGACCAATAGAAGAATAAGTACCCACCTGGATGAACACAAAAATGCAGTCAAAAAGCTGGAACACACTTCCTCACTAGTCCAACACATGGAAGCCCCAGGTCATAGCATCAACTTCAATGGCACCAAAACGCTAGCCACTATAGAAAACCCTAGCCACAGAATCATCAGAGAAGCCAGAGAGATTGAAAAAAGACCAGAAAGCATGAACAGAAGAGATGATTCCACCAGGCTGTCAATCATTTGGAAGCCTGCACTCACAAACAAAAAAATCTCCACACCACAAGCCAGGCAAACACCTGGGCACAAACAGATCCCCCCTAATACCTCCAGCTCAAACACACCCCAACCAGGCACCCAGATGAAACCCAGCTTCCTAACTAATGATAGCTGTCCATTTACCCGAAGCCAAGCTGCACTAAAAGCCTTCAATAAATAACACAATGCTGCCAGCCAATCAAGATACAAAAAGAGCCAAAAAACAGACAGAAGATATCAGAAACACCAATCAAGCAGAACACAGCAAGCTCCAAGACCAATAAACACAGACCAAGACTCCCAACCAATCAGGAGGAAGAAAAAACCATTCTGGCAGAGCAATAGGCTGCCCCAAATTTAAATTTGAAACCACTGTAAAAGTCTGACTCACAGATGAACACTATACAGAAGCCTGATGATGGCAGATGAGATTCTGCTGAAACGTTGCTACAACTTTAAAAGCACAACTATTATGACATGGGAAAAAATATATATATATATATATATATATATATATATATATATATATATATATATATATATATATATATATATATTAATCTCTCGCCTCATTTAGTCTTCATTATTAGCATTTTAAAAGATCTTATTAGAATTTTTAACAGGGCACTCTAGGCCCCTTTTTTGGTTTCAGCAAAACATATTTTTTTCTTCTTAACCAAGGCCATTTCTTTTGGTATGCAACAACTTGTTTTTTCAGCACTAAACAGTGAAGTGTGTCCTTGAATACACTTGCAAGTTTTGAGAAAGATATAAACCCAGCTGGGAAAGAGTAATGAACCCAAAATTTGCAACTTATGTAATATTATCTATTCTAGACATTCATTCAAGAGTCATTGTTTCCTAATGTGCAAATCAATGTCTCTTATTGTTTGATCACTTGCTTTTTGATGTATAATTGTATTTATCATTCATTCTTGTACCCTGGAAAGACTCTCCTTAACAAATGCTTTATTGTTTGATAATGTGCTTTCTGACAAATAATTTGTGCTTATCATCTGTATCCTATAAAAAGACCCTCCTTAACAAATGCTTTCTGTTTTGTCTGCAATATTTGGTGATTCATATTTTTGAATGGACAAAGAAGTCACTTTGCAAAAATAAAATTGTCTCTCTCAAATTCAAGAATCAAGTTTTATTACGTCCATACCAAACTCAGGATACCTGAATTTTGGAGCAACAAATGAAGACCAAACAAAGGTCTTTCATTTCCTGTTTATGAACTTCTCAAGGCTTCATCATGGTTACTACTGAAAATCCAGGTTAAATAATATGGTCATTTTTTCTTCATGATGTAAGTCAAAAAACTCCAAAGGGCACTTTTTAAATGAGAAAAACAGCTCCCTCATCCACATGAAGATAAAGTGAGGGAGGGAGCAAGCACATTCAGACTTATAAGATCCTGTTACTAGAGCTTCTACAATGAAAGAAGTCCTGACGTATAGTTTTTTAGTCTGGCCTATGTTGTAGAACATGCAGATGGGCATAATCTTAACAATAAAATGAGATGAGCGGCAAACGAATCAAATAAATTTTGATAAATTTATCGTAAAGCCCTGAAGACTTGGTTTTACCAGCAAGGAACCCAGAGTGGGATGGAGCCAATCAAATGGCTTATTTGTCTGTGTGTTGTTGCGGAGGGTAGGTGGAGGTAATTGTTGTTATCATCATCATCATCACAGTCAGCCAGATGTTCAGACTGGGTTTGGCATTTTGGTCTACCCATCAAGTTCTTACCAGGGACCTGGGATAGGCAAATCTGGATGTTTGAAGGTGTTATAGATATTGCCCGCAGGATGGAAGTTGTTCCAAGTAAAGCTGCCTTCTGCAATTGACTGGTAGCAAATTTGTCAATGTCTATGGTGCTCAAGTGGTGCTCCAGTTGTTTTGGGACTGCACCCAAGGCACCTATTACTATTGGTACTACCCTTGCTTGCCTTTGCCATAGTCATTCTATTTCTATTTGTAGGTCTTTGTATTTTGTTATCTTCTCCAGTTCTTTCTCTTCTCTTCTGCTGCCTCCAGGCACTGCCACATCCACTATCCAGACTTTTTTGTCTTTCTTATCAATACCTGTTAAGTCTGGGGTGCCTGTCTGTCTGGATTCTGAAGTCCCAGAGCAATTTAACATTATTATTATACACAAAAATGACAGTATACACAGCAAACGAGATAACTATGCTGGGTTTCATATCACAAATCACTAGTTGAACACTTTCACAGATTATGTGAGCAGATCCCAGTAAGGTGGCCTTCTGCAGCTGACCATTGGTGATCTTGTCAGCGCCAATTGTTTTTAAGTGCTTGCCTTGGTCTTTAGGCACAGCACCCAGTGTGCCGAGTACCACTGGAACTACCTGCACTGGTTTATGCCAGAGTCTCTGCAGTTCAATTCTCAAGTCCTGATATTTGGTGATGTTTTCAAGTTGTTTCTCATTGATTCTGCTGTCACCAGTTATGGCAATGTTGACGATCCACACTTTTTTCTTCTCCACAATTGTGATATCCAGGGTATTGTGTTCCAGAACTTTGTCAGTCTGGAGGTCCCACAGTAGTTTTGCATGCTCATTTTCGACCACATTATTATTATTATTATTATTATTATTATTATTATTATTATTATTATTATTGTTGTTGTTGTTGTTGTTGTTGTTGTTATCTTTTTTCTATACAGGTAGTCCTCGAGATATCAACCATAATTGAGCCCAAAATTTATGTTGCTAAGTGAAACATTTGTTAAGTGAGTTTTGTTCCATTTTACGACTTTTCTTGCCATAGTTGTTAAGTGAATCCCTGCAATTGTTAAATTAGTAACACAGTCGTTAAGTGAATCTAGCTTTCCAATTGACTTTACTTGTCAGAAGGTCACAAAAGGTGATCCCATGACCCTTGGACACTGTAACCGTTGTAGGTATGAACCAGTTGCCAAACTTTTGAATTTTGATCATGTGACCATGGGGATTCTGCAATGATTGTAGATATGAAAAATGGTCATAAGTCACTTTTTCATTGATGTTGTAATTTTGCACAGACACTACATGAACTATTGTAAGTCGAGGACTAACTATACTATGTTTTATTGTTGGTAACCTGCCTAGAATCGCTGTAAGTAGGCAGCTATATAAATTTTCCAAAAAATTAAATTAATAGCACAGGCTGGAAGGGTTAGGATGTGGCCCAAATTAATTTGGCTATCTAAATATCCCTTTTGCTGACTGAAAGTCTCTTTACCCTGGGCTCCAAGGCTTGTCAGTAATGAGAATTGCCAGCAGTACCAAGAAAGCTGCTGAAAGAAGAATCAGGAAAGGGTATAGGGTAGAGCCAGTTTTAGGCTGAGTAAACAATGGCTTAGGGCACTAAAGTGGGATGCCCTAAGTAAGGGATGCTATTTCCACCCTTCCAAATCAGTTTACAAATGCAAATATTTGCATTGGCAGGAACTAGCACCATCAGCATTATCTGCTCTTTAACTCCATCCAGACTAGGGAACTGGCCCAAAAAATCAGCCGCATATTTCCAATTCCTTTTGGATTTTGACTCAGCCATCCTGACTTTGGATTGTTTGAGGAAGGCTATTATGTTCATTGCAAATGAAGCATTTGTATCCCTTGCAAGTAGCTACTGCAGTCATGAACAAAAAAATAAATGCTTAATCTTATTAAATTCACATCCTCTGTGCTATCTTGTGGTAATTGCTTCTATAGAAGTGTGAAATTATTACCTTGAAGTAGTTCTGAGTGACCTCTGAATTCACTGGAGGGAGAGGCAGTTTTATTATAATGTGAGAAATGATGAATGGAGTATACTTCTCTTTCAAATAATAAGAATTGTTTGGGTATTTAGAAATGATGATGTCAGTCTTAATAGAGAACCCCTTTCCTCCTTTTCTTCCTTTCTAAGCCATGACTTCACATTTGAGGTCTTCCAGTCAAACATTAGCATGCAAAATATTACTAGAGCAGAACTAGGAAAAGAAGCAAGAAATGTCATAAGACTTTCTAACTGAAACATAGAAAATTTCATTTTGCCAGGGTTGTGCCCAATCATAACAGAGATGCCACTTAGATACATTCAAAACAATTCTTCCTGATAGGCAGCCTGTAAATTGGCATTCTCTGAGTATTTTCACAGAGCGGTTAAACAGAAAATCTATCTATAGCTGGATAATGAAATCATAATACCATATAGGAACTACAGCTTTAGGCAATGAGAAGCTGTCACTGTAAAGGAGAGAGAAAAATTCATTTACTTTTGACTGAAATGCAAATTTATCATTTTTCAATCACGACAGGAACTGAAATATAATTAGTCTTTGAAATTTATGCTTCCTAGTACTTTACACTGTAGTTTGCCAAAAGTTGTGTTTTTAAAAAATGCATAGGGGAAAAAAACTTTCCCAACTCATGAAAATAATGTACAAAATACATTATATTTGGAGAAATTATTTTCAGAATTACTGATTAAGCGAAATAGCAAATCTAAATTCACACGCTGAAAAATAAATTTTTAAAATGCTTATAAGTTTGCTGCAAACCTTTGCTTGAGTAAAATAAAATCTTGCTGGAATCTGAGAATAGGGCAAGCAGATTCTAAGCAAGCTTTTATTTTTCTGTGCTTAGTCACTCATGCCTGGTCATCTTGCATTTGGGCTACTGCAATGCACTCTTCATAGGGCTTTGAAGAGTATTGGGAAGCTACAATTGGCACAAAATGCAGGTGCATGGACAGTACTAGGAGTCCTAGGTGGCCCATGTAGTAGTGCTGTTGTATGAACTACACTGGTTGCTGGTGTGCTTCCAGATTCATTTCAAAGTATTGGTTATGAACTTTGAAGCTCTTTATGACATAGGCCCAGGCTACCTGGGGAACTCTCTCACCTCAATGGAGTTGGCCTGCCCCACTCATTCCAGCAAAAGGGGCATCTGCGGACCCCATCTGTTAAGTCTGGAGCATGGGTGCGAATGATGGAGACGAGCCGGTAGAAACAGTGAACTTCAAACTCTTTATTTACATGGTGTGACAGCTCAACTGGAGGGCTGCTATAGCCTTCCTTATATAGGCAACTTATTAACTATTCAACCAATAACAATCCTGGAGTGCTAGCTCCATTAACCAATGGGAATGGCCTGTCAGATGCTCCTGAACGGATCAATCCGATCCTGCCATTAACAGCCAATCAGAAGTGCAGGGCCAGAACCCTGCACTTGACTTCAAGCTCAAGATAACTTTATTGGTATTTATTCATTCACAACACCCCTTTCCCCTGGCTTCTGCCCATGGGGCGCAGTTACATAGTCCTGAAGGTAGGACGGCTGTTTTGTTAGTCTTTTCGATTTTCGCAAAGTGCCTGGCGGTTGGCTGCACTTCTGCTGAGGTAGATCATTGTTTAACGGTAGGGGTGCCTCTGGTTGTGAGTTTGCGTTCCCGTTGTCACCAATATCACTGGCCACTCCCTGAGGTGAACCCGCTCCGGTCCCTGGTTCCTGTTCCTGCGTTTCAGTTCCATTATCAGTCTCTTCGAAAAGACTTCCCTCTAATTGCAATTCGTTTTCCTCTGTATCTCCCCCCCCCCTCAGTTTGGTCATAAGGGAGTTCGGAAGTGCGAGACGGTAACCGCGATCGTAGTTGATCTATGTGGCGTTTCCAAAGCCTATCATCAGGGCACTGAACGAGGTATGATCTTGGGCCGGTTACGTGGATTACGGTCGCTTCTACCCACAGCGGATCGCCCGATAAGTTTTTAGTGAATACTAAATTGCCTACCTGGAAGGTATGGCATCGGCCGCTGGATCCGAGTGGTTTTTCCGGTTCATAGGCTGGATGTAACCGATTGCGGTGGGAGCGTAGCTTTCATCCCATTAGCAGCTCAGCGGGAGTTTTGTTGGTGGCGCTGTGAGGTGTGATGTGCTGTAGGAAAAGGATCCAGTTGATTTTCTCGTCGATGTTGTCATAGTCTATCTTTTTGAGAGTCTTTTTGACGAATTGTACCATGCCCTCAGCACTACCGTTGGCCGCAGGGTGCGCAGGTGAAGTGAGCGCATGTCGGATACCACAGTCAGCCAGATACTGCTCAAAGAACAGCATGATAAATTAGGGCCCATTGTCAGATACTGGAACGTCTGGTAATCTGTGGGTTGCAAACAGTCTTTCCAGTCTTTTGATGACCGCTTCGGTGGTCGTGTTGCTCATTTGGTGAATCTCGAGCCAATTTGAGTAGGTGTCGACAGTTAGCAAAAACGTGTGGCCTTTGGTCAGCCCAGCAAAGTCCAGATGGATGCGGGACCAGGGTCCCCGCGGTGTCTCCCATTCGGTTGAGGTTGCCTTTGGTGGAGTGTTGCTTACTTCTTGGCATCTCTTGCAAGTTTTAACCCACAATTCGATTTGTCTGTCGATGCCTGGCCACCACGCATAGCTTCGTGCGAGACCCTTCATGTGCACGATGCCAGGGTGGCCATTGTGCAAGGTTCTTAGCAATGTCTGTTGGAGTTGTTCTGGGATAACAATTCTATCACCCCAGATGACACAGCCCTTCTGTGAGAACAACTCTGTTTGATGACTTTTGAATGGTGCAAAGTGGTCTGGTACTTGGTCCAATGGCTATCCGCGTTCCACCCATGTGAGGACTCGTGCTAAGATGGGGTCGCGTTTTGTTTCTCTCGCAATGTCACGGGCAGTTAATGGAGGCATGTGGAGTGTCTCGATCTGCAACGCTGTCATCATTGGTGCCGGATCGTTGATAGTTTCAGGGAGCGATGTACGGCTCAGCGCGTCGGCATGGGGAATGGCTTTACCCGGACGATATTGTAGCTGATAATTGTAGGCAGCCAAGAATTCTGACCAGCGGGTCATTCTGGGAGAAAGTATGTAGGGAGTTGGCTTGTCCCCAGCGATGATCCCCAGCAATGGTTTGTGGTCAGTTACAATGGTGAAAACCCGGCCATACACGTACTCATGGAATCTTTTAACAGCTGATACGATTCCCAGGGCTTCTTTATCGATCTGGCTGTAATTTCGCTCAGTTTTCGAGAGCGTTTTTGAGAAGTAAGCAACAGGGGCTTCGTTACCATTAGGTAATACATGGCTCAAAATGGCGCCCACTCCAAAGGGCGATGCATCACATGTAATGTTTATCGACAGAGTCTCATTGTACTGCATTAGTACGGCGTCCGAAGTCAGTAGTTTTTTCACATTACAGAATGCCTGCTCTTCTTTGTGACCCCATACCCAAATTGCTTTTTTATCTGATAAGCGATGTAAAGGTTCAGCGACAGTCGCTTTGTGCGGCAAAAATACATTGTAGAAATTGATGAGGCCTAAGAACGCCTGGAGGTCGGTCTTGTTCTGCGGTCTGGGAGCGTTTTTTATTGCTCTCAATTTGCTATCGGTAGGGTGAACACCCTGACTGTCAATTAAGTATCCTAAGAATTCAACACGATCTGTACACAGTTTGCACTTATTTTTTTTAACTTTCAGGCCTGCTTCCTGGAATTTTCGAAAAACCAGTCTTAAATGCTCCCGTAAGGTTTTTGGAGTGGGGGCAGCAATGAGCACATCGTCAAAATTGGGGACAATGCCCTTGATCCCCTGCAATAGTCTCTCCATTAGGCTCTGAAAGATCCCTGGGGCTACACTGACTCCGAATTGAAGCCGCGTACACTTAAAGGCACCTCGGTGTGTTATGATAGTCTGTGCCTGTGCCGTTTTTTCATCAACCGGCAGTTGCTGATAAGCCTGAGCTAAGTCTAGTTTATTGGGATCCCCTTGTACTTGCCTAGCTTTTCCTTAAAGACATCCCTGAATTCGTGGGCGAGGTCTTCCTCCCAGTCACTGCCGCTGATTTGGTTAATGCCTGCCACTTCAATGCTGAGTGGTGCGAACCATTGCAGGCCTAACAGGCTAGGCCAGTCCTTATCGATCACCGTCAGGGGTAAGTACGCCGTGCAGTTCTTTTTTTTTTTTAAACAAATTTTATTAATTTTACAGAGAACACAATAAAACATAAACAAAACTAAAAGATCTTTTCTGAAGGTTGTCTGATCCTGGGTTGAAACTCTTCACACAGACACAAATTCAAACATCATATTCACTTTATATATCCTTCCATATCTTATTATCATTTTCTTTTTTATATATATATATAAACCATTTTTATCAATTTTATATAAACAATGCACAAGGCATAACAGCTTATAAGTTCTTTTCTAAGAAAAAATAATAAAAGAAGAAAACCAATAGAACATAACAATTCCAAATTATAGTATCAATACTTTGTCTATTTAACTTCATATCTTATCTCAACTTCTCCTTTTCATCCAAATTATTTCTTATTAATTAAAAAATTTTTTTGCCTTTTTTCAATATACAACATCCAAAAAAAAAAAAATAACAAAACCTTTATATATCCTTTCATATCTTATTACCATTTTCAATAATATTCTTTGTCTGTTCTATTTCCAACTATCCATTCATCTTTTTTCTTTTATTATACTTCTCCTATACACCAATTGGAATAACGTCTATAACTCATTACCCTAACTTAAAAGTACTTCATATAACAATTTTTCTTGGGATTCTGTTTAATAGATTCTAAAATTACACAATGAATTTTATACTCTAAATACACATATAAAAAACACAATCTTATGTACCCTCCAGAATCCCTCTTTTATCCTAAATTAAATTCACCCATTGTCTCTGAATAAACTTTTTTTCTTTAGATCTTGCTTCCCCCCATTGAGGCTTCTCCTCCCCCCCTTTCTCTCTTGCTTATTCTTCTCCTTGCCCTTTTTACCCCTTTGTCTTTCCTCCTCCCTTTTCTTACTCCCTTTCCTTTGCTTTCTAACCTTGCCTCCACCTTTCCGCTCATTTTTTTCTTCTTTGGTTGTTTTTATAATTCTTAAAATCCCCTTTTCCTTATCCTTTTTCTCCTCCTCCCCGGAAAGAACCCATTGTTCATCAAAGATGGCTTCTTCTTCCTCTTCTTCTTTGTCCCAATCCTTTTGCTGCGTAGTCAACTTTTCATAAGTACATAACGCCATTTCTAAGAATTGAAACAAAGTGCCCAAAGTATCTTCTTTTTTATATTTTTGATATTCAATCTTTAGTTCATCCACAAGCGATGCCATTATGAAAAAAGAAACTTTTCTCAAAACAACCACGAATATTTTTAATCAAGAATAATTCAAAAAAAAATTCCAAAAATTAATACTTTTCTTCCTTCTTCTCTTTCTCTTTCTGGGGTTAATGTTTAATCAAAGAGGTCCAATTACCATATACCTTTCTTTGGGATTCTAGGCAATCTCCTCCTTTTTCAGCTTCTGCTCCAATTTTTTTTCCTCTCCCTTCCCACTTGCAATATCAATTTTAAATAATCAGAAATCCATACCTCCAACAAGGGTTTTCCAATTTCCAAAAACCCTTTTG
The DNA here is from genome assembly GCA_033807585.1 of Hydrophis major. NCBI lineage: Eukaryota > Metazoa > Chordata > Lepidosauria > Squamata > Elapidae > Hydrophis > Hydrophis major. Next base: position 290,684,199 of record CM066328.1, on the reverse strand, counting down.
TCCCTTAGCTTCAACTCTCAAAATAATTCACTTTCAATGTCCAATATGTCCAAACATATCTGCTGTTTCCATGGGGTGGGAGAGTGAAGAAAAAAAAAAAGTTCCCTTTAACAGCTTCTCCGCCGCTTTCGATCTTCTTAGGGATACAATGTATCCTCCAGCAATTCAAACAGCTCAGTTCCAACCAATTTGAAAGATGTTGATTGACCCGGCTCAGACAGAACTTTCACTCTTCTTACTTCCTCCAGCGCAATCTTACCCGGTTGCTGGCTTCTTCGTGGCGGCCATTGCTGACCGCCGCTCCACTGCCTTGGGAAAAAGGGGTGTTTCCGGAGCAGGAGGGGGTCTGCGACACCCCCAACCCCCTGTCCGACTCCCCTCTCTCTTCAGCTGTCCCTACAGGGCAGCCATATCCCCCTGACCCATCTGGATCGGGGGTACCTCGGCGGCTAGCACAGCAGGAATCGCGAGCTGTCGCGAATTCCTGCTGCCCCGAAGCCACGCAAAACCGGAACTTCCTGTATGCCGTGCAGTTCTTGAATGCCACCCGGATTCGACTGGATCCTACGACTGGAATCCGGTTCCCCTGGTAGTCCTTTAACACGAGCCATTGGAATTGAAGGTTTTGGCGCTGGATAGTGGGGATGAGTTGCTTGAAGGTCTTCCATGAGACCATTGAAAGAGACGATCCTGAGTCAACTTCCATTTGGCAAGGCTGGTTTTCAATGTTCACGTTGACCTGAATTTTCTTAGCGTCTAGTGAAGAGGCATGGCCGATAGTGAGCATTTGGTGGGCCTCTTCTCGTCTCTCTGGGCGATTCACAGGTCGGTTTCTGTAGGAGTGGTTTACTAGTTCTCGCCTTACAGGGCGATTCCCTGTCGATTGACGGAGATTGGTACCCTTCGAGGTCTGGCTGGGTCCGAGGAGACCCATCCGATGTGGCCTCGCTTCCCGCACTCGTGGCAAAGTGCGTCGCGGAATTTGCAATCAGAACGGTAATGGTTGGCCCCGCAGCCAGCGCACGGTTGCTGGGACTTCGGGTAACGGTCCCAGTCGGACCGCAGGCAATGGACCTCTTCTTCATCGCTGTCTGACGAAGTGGTCCATCTGCAGCTGCCCTTCTGCGTTAGGTGAAACTTCGCTGGCCGGTTGGTGTGCTGGAGCGCGATTTTGGTGGAGTTGGGCAGCCGACTTCTTGGTCGCCTCCGCTGCTGTCGCTTCAGCTATGGCGTCTTTAAGGGTGATGTCGCCCTTCACCATTATTTTGCTCTGTATGTTTAGAGCGTCTAAACTGAGGACTACTCGGTCTCTCAAGGCCTCCTCTAGGTCGGTGAAATCGCAAAGGCCTCCCAAGTTCCGGAGGTCTGCAACGAAATCGGCAACGCTTTCTTCTTTCCACTGATTCCTTTGATAGAACTCGTGTCGTCTTACGAGCGTTGGAACGGTTGGTGCATAGTGGGCCCTTAGCAGCGGTTCGAGGACATCCCAGTCCATGGCCTTCACTTCAGCCAGTTTCGTTAATGCCTTAGCCATTTTGAATACCGTCAGGCCGCAGTGCGTTAGGAATACCGCCCGTTTGTTCCCAGTTGTGGCATCCTTCAGATTATTTGTTTCCAAAAACATTTGAAAACGGTCCATGTAGGATTCCCAGTCCTCTTGAGCTGGATCGAACGGAGTGGGTGGTACTACGCCGCCGGACATGGTTCCGCCCTTGTGCGCTTCAGCCACGTGCTTAGTTGTCTTAGTTGGCTCTGATGTCATCCAATCCCATCCTCGTCACCAGTGTTAAGTCTGGAGCATGGGTGCGAATGATGGAGACGAGCCGGTAGAAACAGTGAACTTCAAACTCTTTATTTACATGGTGTGACAGCTCAACTGGAGAGCTGCTAGAGCCTTCCTTATATAGGCAATTTATTAACTATTCAACCAATAACAATCCTGGAGCGCTAGCTCCGTTAACCAATGGGAATGACCTGTTAATAGCCAATCAGATGCTCCTGAATGGACCAATCCGATCCTGCCATTAACAGCCAATCAGAAGTGCAGGGCCAGAACCCTGCACTTGACTTCAAGCTCAAGATAACTTTATTGGTATTTATTCATTCACAACACCATCAGTCAAAGAATTCCAGCTGGTGAGGTACAGAAGAATAAATAAATAAATAAATTGCTGCTGTGGCTCATGTCCCACCTCCACCCCACAGTATCCTGGTTTTTAACTTATTTAATTTTTGTTTATTTAATATTTAATGTTTGCACCTCTCTTTTTATGATTTTTGTAAGCTACCAAGAATTGCATTTTAGATGGACAACATATAAATTTAATAAACAATCAGAAAACAAACTGAACTTGGGAAGAGAATGAAGAATAATTACAGAAAGTTCAAGCTAATATCTATTCCTAGCTCTAGCAATCTGCAGAATTTATTTATTTCAAAGATTTATATAGCTACCTATCTTCTTCAAGATAACTCTGGGCAACCCACAAGAAATCCCAGATTTCATTTTAGGCCCAAGAAGTCAAGGTGCCTACTCTGCCCACCACCAAGAGTGCTGTCCTAAATACCTCAGCCATCTGACTCAGCATAGGACGTGACAATTTCAGGTGACTGAAAAATTGATTCTGCTAGGCTGTATAAATCATCCGGGATGACTTGTTCTCAAATTCTTTCTGAATATTTCTTTTTTAATAGCACTGAAAGCTTGCTCTTCTGTCTCTCAGAGATGACTCACTGGCAATAAAGAGAACAGTCATCACTAGCAGCAAGGAGACCCCTAACCTTAGCAGTAAAGAGCACCGGCATCTTCAGAGAACAGACTGAGACTGCAAGATACTCCTAAAAATAAGATTATTTTTTGGTCTGATGCAGATAATCCTCCATGCAGAACTGCAAGTCAGAACAATGGAGATGTCTTCAGTTCCATATGAAATTTAGGCACCCATGGTATGTTTTGATGAATCCCCATGTAAACTGAAGCTGGCACAGCTTCTGTCTGGTATAGAGTTAAATATGCCGTCTTTCTGCAAATTTCAGTAAGTGAATTTGCACTTCGTACTTATGTGCATTGTTTTATAGATTCAGAATAAGAGAACTGAATATTGTAGGGGCAGTCCTCTGGATACCCTTCTGTTAATTCAATGCCTTTTGCTTTTTGCTTTTTTTGTAAAGCTGGTTGTTAGATTAAAATGGTGATTGATTTTTTTGAAGCTTGCAATTGCTAAGAGAAGAAATCCACAGTTGAAGAGATATTCTGACTCTTCTAACCCCTTTGACTGTGGTTGTTGTTCTGTCTGTTTTCAGAAGCCATGGATTGCTTTGAACAACTGTATACTGAAACATAGAGTTTCACCTACATTTACTGCATAACATCACAAAATATAGTTATCGGACTCGTGTACAAATTCATTTCAGATATTTGAATCAAAAGTGATCTGAGAAATCATTAAATCAATATTCCCCTTCAAACAATCAGTTCTACTTGTCCCTATCTGGTCCAATGATCTGATATTGATTTTGGCAGAAATAAACCAACTCAATTCGACAGTCCAATTCAAAAATCCCAATCAAATCTATTTATAAATCCAAATTGACTTCTTACATTTGGCTCAATCCACACAGCTTTGCTAAATGTCTCAGCTTCACAGATCTGCAGAATTTAGAAAATGAGACTATAATATGAGGCTTTAGTAATCTTCTTCAGTTGTGAGTCATTCAGAAGTTCTGGCACTACAATTTGCACACTCCTTTTTTAAAAGCAGTCATCTCAACACACTGAAAAAGTTTTAGGTGAGGAAAGATTCATCTCTAGCAATATGTGAAACACTATCAGCTTTTGCATCACCAGATTCGATGACAGCACCATTCCAACAATCCGAATACATGGAATGAAAGCAATACTGTCAGTATCTATTTGACATGCGGCTTTTGACAGTCTGTCTTCAAAATATGTTGAGAATGGTCATTTTTTTCCCATCCACCCCAGTTGAAGATCATATAGACTACAGGGATCATTTCAAAAAGAGAGGGAGAGTGGCAAACTGGGTTGCATGGGATCATAGAATGTAGGGCAAAAGGGAAGCACAGCAGTGGTGGGATTCAAAAAGATTTACTACCAGTTCTGTGGGTGTGGCTTGGTGGCGTGGCTTGGTGGGTATGGCAGGGGAAGGATACTTTAAAATCTTCATTCCCTCCCCACTCCTGGGGAAAGGTTACTGCAAAATCCCCATTCCCTCTTCACCCCACTAACCTGCTTTCCAGTTCCCTTCTCCTGTGCAGGGCAACAAAAGAAGACCCAGCCGATCAGCTGGGACCCAAGAGGCAGAGAATAGATGGGGGTGGGGACAGTCAGAGGTGGTATTTGCTGGTTCTCCAAACTGCTCAAAATTTCTGCTACCAGTTCTCCAGAACTGGTCAGAACCTGCTGAACACCTTTGAAATGCAGTCTGATCAATGCCATCTGCCTGAGAAACTCAGACAGTTATAATATTTCTGTGTGAGCAAGACAAACAGCACGGGGTGATCAGTCTGACCCTAAGTAAATATAATTATGTTTACAATTTGCTTCTTTGTTCTAGCAATATAAAATTCTCCTTCTTTCTCTCATTCTCCTCTAGTCTTGTGCATCTTGTCCTTTTTAAGGTTGTTAGCCCCCATATATTTTTTCCATCTAATTCCCTTTCTCATGCTCTGTCTTTATTGATGGCAGCTACCTCCGAAGATCCTGCTTGTCTAGAAAGTGGGCTAACACTAGAATTCAATAAATAAATAAACGCCTCAAAAAGAGCACAAGTGATCCTTCCAACTGAAGTGGGAGGAATTTTTTTCACAGCTATCACCACCCTATTACATTTCTGCTGTGTTAAAAGCAACACCACAGATAGTCTTTCACATTGGTACTTTGTTCTGAATGAAGCATGTTATTGTGGAAAAGTCCTGCTCTTGATCTAGAGCATATTCTGGTCCTGTAAGGCCTTGCTCTAAGAAAGAAGCACTGGGTTTGGGCTTGTGAAACACTAAGGACAGCATTCATATATGGCTTGTAAAAGCCTTGATAATCATAACAGCAGCAAAAAACTGTGACGTGTGTGGTCTAGTGGTATCCATATTTCTGCTGTCTAGATACAACATGCTGGCTGAGAAATTCTGAAAGTTGAGATTCACACAGCCCATAAAGCTGCTGAGGTTGAAAAGCATTGCTCTAGGAAACCAATGTCTCAGTGTCTTCTCTAAGGAAGGTGTTAGAAATGTATGCCAGCCTTTTTTGAAGGATATTTGGGGAGTTCACACAAATGGATCCTTTCTTCCACTAGGACATGGAACACAGCTGACAAGCATAGCAGCAGAATGTCTCCAATACTCTTAATCTGAACAAGGAGGGGTATTTAGAAATATCTGAAAATATTTTCAACTGAAGTTGCTCCGATTCAAAACTTTAAAAAACTAGCATAATATACACCAAACATAAATAGGTCAGTGGCAGCTCATGACAGAGCAAAGTATGTATGAAAGTATTTATTTGTTCATCATATCTATATAGGTGCCAATCTCACAAAATATGACTCTCGGTGGCACACAATAAAAATTACTGATATTAGGCCTGAAACAATTGTTCCCAGGGCTTTTGGCTTAGGGTTCCTGTCTTCTGCAGTGGAGGACAGGTATCTTGCTGGTCTGAGATTGCCTTATCTGGTTTTTCATTCCATTGCTTGATTCTTTTCACGCAATACCCATCACTTGGCTAGGGATATTTCTGACATGACTTCCATTTCAGGGGGCCTGCCCTAGGCCTTCTATATTCCATTTGATTTTCCTCTGGTTTGATTGCAGTACAACTCAAATTGCAACACATCCATTTTGTAGTTTGTGACTCTGAAGTTCAGGGCTTAGAGATGAGCGGTTTTCAGATTTGTAGGAATCTGAACACCAGTGTATCCTTCTAGTCGGTTTCTAGATTGTGTTTCAAACTGTGTAAAAACCAGGTTTGTCTGCTCATGTACTCTTGCCTCACTCTCAACTTTTTCAGCCTTTGAGATCATTAGATAGTTATCCATCATCTATCCATCCATTCAATTTATATCCCACTCATCCTGATTTTCACACGTGTATGTATATGCACAAAGAGGTTGTATAATGCAGCCTGCAGTTCTGATTGCAAATGTTAAGGAAGGCTTTGGCTGCATACTAAGTCTCATGACTGAATCACAGATTTCAGGTGTATCAGCAGAAGTAATAACTTATTGAAGTCTTGTCTATTTTTTCTTCAGGCCAACAACTTTTTGCAAAATGACCCATCAGGAGAAACAGCCTTTCTCTTTTCCATTTTCTGGGTAGAGCAAGGGTGAGGGGAATTCTGTTATGCCAGCAGCTGCTACGGTACTGATTTAACAATGATATTTTAAACCTTCCCATTACAGTAATCAGCTGGATAGTTAAGGCTGGATTTAGACAAAGTGTGGGTTAATCATGATGTAAGTTCCTTCCATGAATCTAGTAATGAGTTCCTCCTGCTTGATCCAGTCCCATCTCACTAAACCAATTGGGGGAGGGGGAGTTTCTTCTAGCAGTATGGCTAATTCAGTCAGTACCACCTGCCACCAAAGCTATCTGTCATGTCTGAATCTGAGCAGGAAGACGAACAGCTGACAGGGAGGGGGAGTGTGGCTCCGTTGGCTGAGGAGGAAACTGGAGAAGGGCAAAGTCCAGCTGGGCAGAGCAGGGAAGAGGAAGAACAAGGGAGAGAGAGTTCAGAAGAGTTCATGAAAACCCAGGCCCACCCCTTCTTTATCCTAGGGCATGCAGGGATGAATGGAGAAGAGAGCAACGTGGGTTGTGTGGCTTACAGGGGAGGAAAGGGACTCCTACGGATTATCTGACTGTGTTGCCTTTGTGCCATGCCCCAGGTCATAACACTATCATTCAGCATTTGTTTTGCACTTATGCAGCAGTCATGTGCTAGACCTTTAGACATGTGTAAAAACATACCCTGGCTGAAAGGCAGCTTGTGCAGCGCTGTGGCTGAAGCCACTCTGTGTACCTTGGGAAAATTTTTCCACCAACATAGCTGGTGCTACTCTGCTAAAAGAGCACCTCAGAAGATGACAAGAGAATTAGAAGAGGGACAGCAGAGGGGAATGAACCACAGATCCTGGTATGACCATTTAGAGAGATGCTGTATACAGTCTTCACTTCAGTCTGCAATCTAGGGGGTGCAATGCTGCATCCTGATTGGTCAGCTGCCTGACAGCTGGGTGTATAAAAGAGCTGTCAGATGGGGCCACCTCAGGTTGCCATTAACTGAGTGGGCATTTGTTTAGTTGTCCCTGACTAAGACTGAACCCATAAAGCCGCCTATCTCTCAAAGCTTGCTTCCTCTTCCATTGTCAATCCCAGCCCACACTAGAGGGAGCGACCGGTGGATTGCTGCTCCTCCCCCCCCCCCTGACTTGCAAAAGAAATCTACCAATCATCTTCCTTAGCTTGTACAGGTAGCCCTTGACTTACAACAGCTCATTTAATGACCATCCAATGTTACAACAGTGATGAAAAAAATGACTTATGAACATTTTCCACCCTTATGACCATTGCAGCATCCCCATGGTCACGTGATTTACATCTGGATGCTGAGCAACTGGTTCATATTTACAATACAATAGTTGCAGTGTCCCAGGGTTCAGACGATCACCTTTTGCAACTTTCTCACAAGCAAAGATGATGGGGAAGCCAGATTCACTTAACAACCACCTTTGTGATGACCCAGAGTGTAACACAAATGTAACAAATAAATGTCCTTTAATGCCCCAACTTGGCCCCACTTTTCAATAATTCTCAGTTGGAGATAAAACATATTCAAAAATAGTCTTCAGAAGAAAGCAATACAGTCCGAACTTAATGAGCAGACAGAGGTGAAATAAAAAACTAAAACAAACTACAATGGAGGAAATTCCACAACGGACCAGGATAAGTAATTACCAACTTCAAGGAGATAACAAGGCACAGTCTGTTGGAAGGACACCAACCAAGATAACTTCAGCCCAAAATAACACACACTTTGCTTCTGGCAATGCTGTGCTTTAATCATCTCTCTTATATACTATTCTCCCCAGTTGCAGCCAAAGAGGAGGATCATGGCCACTTTCTCTCTCATAAGCCAAGTTGTTGCCTTCTCCATTCCTCCCTGCGTGTCCTAGGGGATGGGCCTGATTCTTCCTCTAACTGCCTAGCTGGCCTCTGCCCTTCCCCAGCCTCCTCCATAACCTCCATAACCACACCTATACTCCCTGTTGGCTGTTCCTCCTCTCCCTCAGAATCTGACTCTAACAAGGGCATGACACCTTACTCATTTAACAACTTCAGTGATTCACTTAACAAAAGTGGTAAGAAAAGTGACAAAGGGAGGTTAAAAACTCACTTAACAAAATTCTCACTTAATGACATATATTTGGGGCTCAAGTGTGGTTGTAAGTTGAGGATTACCTGCGCTACATTAAAGCTGTAACAACAGCACCACTTGCCAGCCTCACTACCAAGGCAGATTAGAGCTCAGCTGTTGAAAGAGACCAAATTATGCTGGCATACTTTAGTGTCCATCTCCTGGCGAACAGCCCATTAAATTGGCTGTCAGGATGAGTCCTTAATTAGAAACCTGTGTCCAGCAGAGGCCTTCTCAGTGATGGTTGTTGCAGATGTACCCATCTGGGTGAGCTGCCACCTGAGCTAAGAATCCCATCATAGAAAATCTGCCCTAATTTTTGATAGTCTTTCATCCCCAGGAAACAAGGAACCACAGGCCAATATACACCAACGTAGGTTCAGGTTTCATCGGACAAAAGAAATCTTACTCCTTAGCAGGCATGTAAGCCTCCTTCTTTCACTGCAAGATGAACTCAGAAACCATCTCACTCTTGTACTCTTCACAACATTTAAGATAAAGTTTGTAATATTTACCTATTTTTCCCTCTCTCCTTCTCTGCTTGTTCATTAAATCTTGTCCACATGGATCAGAGGTGGGTATTCAGCAGGTTCGGACCAGTTCTAGAGAACTGTTAGCAGACATTTTGAGTAGTTCAGAGAACCAGCAAATCCCACCTCTGACTGGCCCCGCCCCCATCTCTTCTCTGCCTCCTGAGTCCCAGCTGATTGGCTGGGTCTTCTTTGGTTGCCCTGCACGGGAGAACAGAGCTGGAAAGCAGCTTAGTGGGGTGGGGAGGGAATGGGATTTTACAGTAAACTTCCCCTGCCACACCCACCATGCCACGCCCACCAAACCATAACACACCCACCAAGCCACGCCCACAGAACCGGTAGTAAAAAAAATTGAATCCCACCACTGACATGCATGACTGCAATCATCAGTCATCAAACAGGAGAAACTTCCTGAAGTTTCTGGATCAGCTTTCCTGACAAGAGATGTAACAGGTAGTCCTTGACTTATAACAGTTCCTTTAGTGACTGTTCAAAGTTACAATGGCACTGAAAAAAGTGACTTAGGACTGTTTTTCACAGTTACAACCTTTCCAGCTTCTCCATGGTCATGTGATCAAAATTCAGATGCTTGACAACCAGTTCATATTTATGACTGTTGCTATGTCCCAAGGTCACATGATCACCCTTTGTGACCTTCTGACGAGCAAAGTCAATGAGGAAACTAGATTCACTTAACAACCGGGTTACTAACTTATCAATTGCAGTGATTCACTTAACAACTGTGGCAAGAAAAGTCATAAAATGGGGGTATTGCTTGATCTTTTAATCTATACAAGCTGAAGAAGGACGGAGAGAACAGGCAGGCAAGGAAACCTCACTTTTAAAACCTTGCCTAGCTCCAAAACCAAATTAGCTTTTAGTTAGCTATCCGAACTGGTAAATAGGCTTAGAATTTGTAATCCCTCCCCCCCCCCCCCCAAAAAAAAAAAAGATCAATAAACACAAGTGCTTTTTAAACAGCAGGAACCTTCAGCAACCCAAAGGCACTGTTCCTCAAAGCCCATTATCCTTGAACCATCAGACCCATTGGGAGTAATCATATTGTACAGTATTGTATCTTATATTCAGACATAAATCTTTGCTTTTGGTATGAACAAAGTTTCCTTTATCTCTCCTGCCCCCCTCCCCCCCTCCCACCAGCTTCTCTGTAATAAATTTTGGCTGAGGCACAAATGGCACATATGGATTTCTCACAGACGTCAGTTCCTATAAAGGAAGGTTAAAGCCCTGTGATAATGTTGTCTGGGCTACACTCCAATCATACCTTCTCATTTCCTTACTGATTTGAGAGAAGGATGGAAAAAACAAGTCCCACAGGAACCTACTCCAACATATCTCCTCATGTATGAGGCAGTGCCATTAACAAGATAATGTAATATTGATTGTTTTTCAGTGGGGTGGATGGGAATATCTGCCAAAGGAATTAAGCCCACAAAGTGCAGATGAAGGAGAGCGAATTATGGTGTAAATGAAGATGTAAACGCATGTAATACAAAAGGAATAATTTGCCATTAAGTCTCCCCCGTCCCAGCCCTTGGTTCCAGAGCAATGGTAAGGACACCGTTTCACAACATAATAATGATAATCCAAGACTGCATTTGCCATACCCTAATGGAAATATAAAATATTTCATGCAGATTGAAGTATGCCAGACTGACCTAAGTGATAATTGGTTCTGGCTAACAGTAACATTCCTTTGTTTTAATCATCTGTAAGAAAAATATAACCCAAATGGAGCCATTTCAGTCAAAGGAGCAATCTAGCTATCCACTTAGGATAGAGATATATAGCATGAACAGTCTTCCTCAAGACTGAGGGGCTACCTCTGAAGCTCCTCCAAACGTGCCACCCAGTTGAAATGGAAAGATCAAACGTGATTATTTAATAGTTGTAATAATGGTGGTATTTAACGACACAATGGATAAGAGTACTTAATTTTTCATGCACAGCAGTGGAATATCTGCAAGGAAAAGGTCAATTTTGTTAAAATGGATGTGAGCTTGTTTGGCTCTTAGCAAGAGAAAGGATCTGTGACTATGTTCCAGAAGAAAGCTTCAAGGGAGGTACAGAGGTTTTCACTCTGTAAAGAAAAAAGAAATAGCATGAATGAGCAATTCATAGCAAATATACATATACATATATACTGTACATATACTAATACAAACTAATATAAAGCAAGAAAAACAAATGAAAGAAATCAAAGAGCTAAAAGGTTGAAGAAAGGAAAAAAAGTTTAAAAAAAATAGAAAAGAAAGGAAAAGAAAAAAGACATAAATAAGTGACTTTTGATTTGCTTTATAGCTGCTATGAGTTATTTGTATTTCACATGTTTCATCTCAGAATATGTAGAAAAGAAAGCAATTTTAAAAATATTGTTTTAAATATTTTTAATAGGAAGATTAAAAAGAAGGAAAGGGTTATCAGCTTTTTAATCTGTAAGATCTAAATTTGAAAATCTTGAAAGCCTCTGAAAATTCAAGGCTAATTATATTGATTTCAATTAACATTAGCACAACAGCTGTGGTGTTGTGTAGTAGCTTTGCTTACTCAACCTATGACATTGATTAAACATTTTATTAGTGCTATTTCTCCATCCCTTATGTAGTTATGTAGAGTTGAGTTAGGGAGCTTTTATTATTGGAAAAACTCTATTTACATACATCATGCTATCTTTTGGTGGGGGGGGTTAGGGTTAGGCAATATTATGTATAGAATAGGAAATATCAATAGAAAACAAAATTAAGATGAGAAATAAGAAGAAGAAAAAAGAAATCTATCTAACTACTGAGGATCCTATTAAGGAATAAAATAACAGAAAGAGTTGGGAGGGATTTTTGAAGGTCTTCTCGTCCAACCACCTGCTCAGACAGGAAGCTCTATACCATTTTAGAAAAATGATTGTACATTCTCTTTCTTAAAAACTACCAGTGAGCTCCACATGAAGATTGTTCTGTCCCCTCATTTGCATTCTTGAGATCCCCGCGCTTTGATTGGCCAAAGCGTGGGGCGCTCTGATTGGCTAGGCGAGCCGCGCCGATTGGCTCGCTGAGAATCTCCCGCGATTGGTCCATTCGAATCGCGGGAGATTCAAAGCGGTGCCATTGGCCGCGGCTGCCGCGGCTTGGAAATAAAAAGCCACGAAGTTTTCCTATATGCTCAGTTTGGTACCAGCCTAATAAAAAGAGCTTGAAACAAAGTCACCGACTCCTGGCTTCCTTCCACGCGGACTTAACACTGGCAACGAAGGTGGGATCCTCATCCTGAACCGAAGCATGTGTCCGACGGAAGCCAGCCAACCGACGAGATGGCCAGCATCGCGCCACCAACCCCCTTCAACACCGCTACCGAGGACTGGGAATCTTACACGGACAGATTCCACATGTTCCTCGAATGCCACGATCTGAAGGATGCCACGGGACCGAAGAAACGAGCCATCTTCCTAACACACTGCGGGCCCGAAGTGTTTAAGATGGCAAAAGTGCTAGCCAAACCCACCGACGTGACGGAAATGGATTGGAAGGACCTCGAGCCATTGCTCTGAAACCACTATGCTCCAGCCGTGCCCATCCTCATCCGACGGCACGAATTTTATCGGCAGGACCAGCGGTCGGGCGAGAGTCTCAGTGATTTAGTTGCAGAGCTGCGGCGCCTGGGAGGACTATGCGAGTTCTCCAACATGAATGAGGCCCTTCGGTACCGAATCGTGCTCGGCCTTTGGGACCCCGTTCTCCAAAGTCGGTTGATGGCTAAGGGCAAAATTACTCTCACCGACGCCATCTCCGAAGCCGCGGCCGCCGAAGCAACCCGACAGTCAGCAGACCGCATGCGGAGACCGAACACCGGGGACCGCACCGCAAACAACAACCCTGCAAGGTCAACCGAGGCCCAACCTGAAACAACCACTCACCAAGGCGAACTCCACTCGACCTCGGGCATGTCCGACGAAGAGAAAGACATCCACCGACTACAGGCGGGCCACGACCAGCGCAGCCGGCGGAGTCGTAAGTCGAGGACTGTGTGTGCCGGTTGCGGAGGCGACCACCCCAGATCCGAATGCCGGTTCTTTGACTCCATTTGCCGGCACTGCGACAAGAAGGGCCACATCGCACGCGTTTGCCGCCTCAAGAAGACCCACAGCCCCAGGCGATGGGACCCGAGCGAGCGGAGATGAGAGAGCACACCCCCCAGGACCAGAGACCGGCCAACAGACAACCGCTGGGAGCAAAACGGACGAGCCCAACGAAGCGGCGAGGCCAGGCAGAGAGAAGAGACACATCGGACGGTCACCATCGGCCACGCCACAACCACAGACGCCAGAAAGGTCTACGTGGAGGTAGGCATCGAAGGCGAGCTCTGTAAAATGGAGGTGGACTCCGGGTCCTACCTCTCAATGGTAGCCTGGAAAGAAATTAAACGCTTGGTGCCTACTATCCAGAGAAAGCAACTAGAAAACCAGAGACTAATCCTCAAGGACTACCAGGGAAACCGCATCCCTGTAGCCGGAACAGGACAGTTAACAGTGACCTACAAGGGACACGCCGAAAGACTTCCCTTAACCATCGTCGATCGAGACCGACCTAGCCTACTGGGACTTCAATGGTTCGCACCGCTAGGCATCGCAGTCACGGGCATCGACCACATCGCCGAAGCCGACAGGGAGCAGCAACTGACCCGGGATTTCCAGGAAGTGTTCGATGGCACCCTAGGCAAGTACCGAGGGCCCCCTATATCCTTCAGCCTAGACCCCAACGTTCCCCCAAAACGCCTAAAACCAAGGTGGGTCCTGTTTGCACTCAAACCGAAGATAGATGAGCAAATTGACAAGCTCGTAAAGCAAGGGGTATTATAACCCATAGACCACGCCCGGTGGGAGACCCCCATAGTCACCCCGATTAAGCCTGATGGGTCAGTGAGAATCTGCGGGGACTATAAGGCCACCCTAAATGGCGCCTTGCAGCAAAGCGCTTACCCTGTCCCAGTAGTGCAGCATCTCCTACACTCACTGGGAGGGGGCAAAGTTTTTGCGAAACTCGACCTGGCCCAAGCATACCAGCAACTGCCAGTCGACAAGGAAACTGCCAAGGCACAAACCATAGTCACCCACTGGGGAGCGTTTAGATGCAACCAGCTCCAATTTGGAGTCAGCGTGGCACCGGGGATTTTCCAGAGCCCATACTTCGATGATGTACTAGTATCGGCAACCAACCAGGCCGAACTAGAGGCTCGCCTAAGGGAGGTGCTAACGATGTTCAAAGAAACCGGGCTTAAAGTGAAGAGGGAAAAATGCCAGCTGTACACAGAGCGGGTCGAATTCCTAGGATACCTCCTAGACCGACACGGCATTCACCCCACCAACAAGAAAATTAAAGCCATCAAGGAAGCCCCCACACCCACGTCAAAAACAGAACTGCAGGCGTTTCTGGGGCTACTTAACTTTCATAATGTCTTCCTGCCCCAAAAGGCAACCGCGGCTGAGCCTTTGCATAGGCTTTTGGACAAGGCAGCTACCTGGACTTGGGGGAAATGTGAGAAAGCTACCTTCAGGAAAACCAAGGACTTGCTCACTTCGGATGCCGTCCTCATCCAGTACAACGAGACTACCACTAGCCATCACATGTGACGCAACACCCTTCGGCATCGGCGCTGTCCTCAGCCACACTCTCCCCGATGGAAAGGAAGCACCCATCGCATTTTTTTCAAGGACCCTCACCAAACCGGAGCGGAACTACAGCCAGCTGGACAAAGAGGCTTTGGCTATCGTCGCCGCAGTAAAAAGGTTTCATGAGTACCTCTACGGCCAGACCTTTACCATCATCACCTACCACAAACCGCTGCTGGGAATCCTTGCAGGGAACAGGGCCACCCCGAACATTCTGTCTCCCCGAATGACAAGGTGGTCCGAGTTCCTGGCTGCCTACAACTACGGACTCATACACAGACCTGGTCAGACTTTCTCCCATGCGGACGCCTTAAGCCGCTCACCGTTACCTGAACCAGACACTGACCCAGCACGCACGATGACCACCCTCAGCATAGAGACTCTACCCAACCTACCCATAACCGCGTCAGACATTGCCTGAGAAATTAATAAAAACAAATGTCTGGCGCGAGTTTTGCATTGGGTAGAGAAAGGATGGCCGGAAAAGGACAACGACGAGTCTGTCAGGACATTCTGGAACCGGCAAATGGAACTCTCGTTACTAAAAGGGTGTATACTATGGGGGGATAGGGTGGTCATCCCGGAAAAACTACAAGGGAAGGTTTTGGAACTGTTGCACGAGGGGCACCCGGGCATTGTTAGAATGAAAGCCCTGGCCAGAAGTTACGCTTGGTGGCCAGGGATGGACAAACAGATGGAGGCCTGGGTAGCAAGGTGTCAATGATGCCAGGAAACTAGACCAAGCCCACCCACAGCACCCATCCTAGAGTGGGAAACCCCCAGGGGACCTTGGTCTAGAATCCACATAGATTTCGCCGTCCCACAAAAGGACACACTTTCTTAATAACCGTAGATGCTTACTCCAACTGGCTGGAGGTAAGCAACATGAGAACAACCACCACGGAAGCTGTGACCAAAGAACTCTGCAAACTCTTCGCAACACACGGCCTCCTGGACGTCCTCATGTCCGACAACAGGCCCCAATTCACCTCGCTAGAATTCGAAAAATTCCTAGCGGAAAGGGGCATACAACACGCACTGACAGCCCCAGTGCATCCGGCAGCGAATGGTAGGGTGGAACGGATGGTTCAATTCACAAAAAAAACCATCCAGAAAATAGACCACGGGGAGATCCAGGACAAAATAAATAAATTACTTTTCATACAGCACATAACCCCGAACACCACAACAAATAAAAGCCCAGCAGAACTGCTAATGGGGAGGAAAATAAGGTCCCCACTCGACAGATTACACCCCACTTACAACCCAGAGAAACCCCCAGACTCCACCAGCAAACACCGAACCTTCGCACCAGGCGATGCCGTCTACGCGAAGAACCTAACGGAGACCCATTATGGGTACCAGCAATCATAACACAGCTGACAGGCCCACACTCGTACCGGCTACAAACAACCGACAGACGAGCGTGGAAACGCCACATCGATCAGTTAAGATCGAGGACGACCACACAAGACACCACCGACACGCAACCAAGCAAAACCAACCCCCTCAACACAAACCAAGAGGGGAGGGGATACCCAGGGAACCAAAACCCAGAAAAAAGAAACCAGCCATACTCACCTGCAAGCAGCCAGCATGAAACCTCGCCAGGAAGAGACAGCCAGGCCAGCTCAACCAACCCGGGAAGACCGAGCGGGAGCGGCGAAACCCGCAGCTGAACCAACCCGGGTAGCCCAGGAGGGAGGTGCGGAGAGCAGCCCGGCCAGACAGACCAGGCGGTTCCCACGACGGAGTCCGGAGAAACAGAGACCCCGACTGAACCAGCCGGGATCCAACCTACGACTGACCTGCGCAGGTCCAGTAGGCAAAGACGGAGCCCCGCCTACCTACGGGACTACGCTACGTAAGGACTGAACCAAGAGGGGAGGGGTGTTTTGTCCCCTCATTTGAATTCTTGAGGTCCCCGCACTCTGATTGGCCAAAGCGTGGGGCGATCGGATTGGCTAGGCGAACTGCGCCAATTGGCTCGCTGAGAATCTCCCGCGATTGGTCAATTCGAATCACGGGAGATTCAAAGCAGTGCCATTGGCCACGGCCGCCGCGGCTTGGAAATAAAAAGCCGCAAAGTTTTCCTTTAGCCTCAGTTCGGTTCCTGACTAAATAAAAGAGCTTGATACACAGTCACCGACTCCTGGCTTCCTTCCACGCGGACATAACAGCTTATTTTGCCAATCGCTGAATAATATTATTGCAATATATTACTGGGTTGTAATAAATGTATTTTCCCTAAGATGTTACCTATCCTAATATTACTAATGAGTCCTACATTTTTTAAAAATGAATGTTTATTTCAACCCCTACAAAAAAAAATTCATCTTTACAGTATGTTACTCATCTTTCCTGATTATGATGCACATACATTTTCATCAATTGTTAATATGCATTCCATTCTAATATTATTATTTTCAATTATTTCAACTGATTCAATAAATGATTTTTCTTCCTATACTATGATGCTACATAATGTGTTGTTATCATCTTAGTACCTCCATACTATGCTGAAGACTCTGCCTCCTTTCTAGAGCAAAATTAAAAACCTCAGAGGAACTCTGAATGGCCAGACCTAAACTTTATTCCTATAGTCTATTTTTTTTTTCTAGAAATCAATCAGATACCTATGAAACCTCAGAAGTAGAACAAAAGTACTTTGTTTCTCATATTTGACATCACCTAACATTGAAAGGCACATTATCTCTGGACCAGACGTTCTATAGGCTTTGATATTTATTGTTATTTCTATTTTAAACCTGTTACAGCTGAACTTTATTATATGGGATGTTGCAGATAGCAATGTAAACACTGGCATTTTTAAAAGAAAACTTATGTTTAATAACTTATAAAATATTGGCTGAAATGGCAGGTCTAAGTGCAGCCATGCATACAAAGGACCATCCTCTGTTTTAAGTGAAATCAAGGAACTGTACTGTATCTTTTCTGCCAATGAGTCAAAATATCCTATGGTGAAAGTGGTTTTTTTCTTCTGGCTGCTTTACTGAAATTTCTAGAAGAGCTAAGTCCAATGAGTCTTCCAAAATTACAGCATAACAAGCAATCCATGTAATTAAGTAGCTAACTATACAAGGACTTTTGAATCAATCCATAAGAAGCAACCCATTATATACAGCTTTATGTTTTAAAATCTCTCCACCTTAAAGGCTGCCCACCAAAAATATCCTCCCCCCCCCCCAAAAAAAAAAAAAACTTAAATTGAACTAAACTAAAGAAATCATACAATTCCTTCTTCTTTCCACCACCAAAACCTACCATGGACAAGTATTTATACTGAAAATATACATTGACTCCCTATTTCCCCAATACATATTCTTTGAAGTGCATTAATTCAAGCTTTTTTTCATCTTTCAAAACTGGCTTCTGAAATTCAACTGTCTACTGTTGATCGTTTGAAAAAAAAAGTTTCAATATATTATTAGCTGCTGAATATGTGTGACCTGATTTCACTTGCTAGCACTCCCATAAAAAGAGGTCACACAATTGCCTATATTTTATCACTGCATGCAGAAAATCATGTAACATTCTTTTATGTATTTCAGTATTTATGCACCACCTAGTGGCATGTGAAGACAATTCTTTCTTCTGTATCTTTGGACAAAATGGACAATTCATAGCCGACCCCAGGCATATTCAGAAAATAATTTATATGAAAATACTGGTTTGATTTTTTTTTTTAGGAAGAACAGAATAAAAACCAACCACTAACTTATGTCAAGAATATAGTAGTTTCATATGGATCCTTAGTTGTATAGTAAACTTTAACACACAATGCAGGGCTGCCAACTCTCACGCAATCAGCGTGAGACTCACGCAATTCAATCAATTTTGACTGTCTCACTCTGATAAACAAAATCTCACGCTAAACCCCCAAAATCATGGAATGTACAAAAATATCCCTACATTCTCTGATTATATTCCAAATATTCCCCTTAGCTTAGGAGAAGGATGAGCTCCCAGCGCCGCCCCGCCCTGCCCAGCCACCCCGCCCTGCCCAGCCACCCCACCGCGCCTCTTTTCCCGCCTTAATCCTTCTGCCGGCGTCCCGTAACTGTCACGATGCCGATCATTATCGCTTCAGGAAAGCGAAGAACAGGAGGCTTCTTCGCCGCCCGGGGCGCTCGCAGCCACTTTGCCCCGCCCTCTCCCTCTCTGCAATGTCCTCTGGGACAAGCCAGCTGCCCTAGGCTTTCCAAAGAAGGACACGAGGGGGCTGGCAAAGCCTCTTTACAGCCTCGGCCAGAAATAACAATGGTAAGCAAAGCCAACGGAGTGGCTTCCATTTAACCCTTTGGTGTTTAAATCTTTGGTGATGTTTCTTTATTTTCTCTGGCTGGATTTCTGACCCAGGGGAGAAAGACCATTTAAAAAAGCAAAAAAGACAGAAAGAACACCAAGAAAGAATGGGACAACTCCCCCCCCCCAAAAAAAGAGATCCAACACAACTCTGAATAAAATTATTATTATTTTAAATTTTATTATTATTATAATTATTATTACCACCCCTTTACACGCCTTATGCTCTCTTTTAGCTGATCCAAAAGAGTCTTTCCAAACCAGCAAGGCGAGAAGCGCGCCAGGCTGATCTATAAAGGGGCTGGGCAGCTTTTTTGCAAAATACTTAATAGAAAGGTTGGAGGACTGACAGGATTACATCTCTGGCAGTGGATGAAGGAATCACTTTTTCCTCTTTCTCCTTTGAGTTTAAATCCTAGGTCTCCATGCACCAGATCGACAGGACTGTACTACATTATTATCATATTTTCAAACCCTTAGATAAGGACTCAATAAGGACTTTTTTTGATGCCAGTAGGCTTCTCAGCCCCAAATTGGGATAGCCCTGACTCAACTAGAACATATTCTAATCTTAACACAATTTACCATCCAAAGAGCAGTAAGACCATTAAGTTCAGAATCTAAACTTACCCAATAAATAATATACTGTTTCCTCACTGTGCTCAAGCTTCAGAATACAGTAGATGAGTTTTACAGTTAACAATATGTATATTTATATGAAGCACTCATTATTTGATTAAATGTTTAGTTTATACATGTCTGAAATTATGAACCCCTATTTCAGTCAACAAGTTAATATATAATTAAAGACTGAGACTATAGCATTTGATATTGGCATGTAGTATGGTATTTGATACAGAAAGAAGAATACCCATTGATGTATTTGCATTATCTCTGTAGTTGTTTCGGGTTTTTGTCTTTTTGTTGCACATTGAATTCATCCTATAGTGGTCTATAGTACATCACTAAGCTAATAAAGTCAGTTGAGGTAGAATACTGCAGTTACAAGTCAGGAACTTCAATTATTCATGGTCAGTGAACTGCATTATTAATATCTTACAAATCCGGTTCAAGTACATTGGTGCTGCTTGCATGTATGTATGTATGTATATGTCCAAATCATGACTAAAGTATGCATCAGATTGCACCATTTAAAATGTAAAATTGTCAAAGCTCCCTACCGTGGAAGGGGGGACACCATCCCTTCGCTCCCTCGGGCTCGGTCGCTCCGCTCCCTCGCAGTGTCTCACTCCAAACTATCACTCAAGGTTGGCAGCCCTGCACAATGTTTCTTCTCAATATACCATGTAAAACTATACACATTGTTGTACCATGAAGGATCTGGAGACTTCAAAAAAGCTGTATGTAACTGCTAGCATATGTAACTGCTAGAAAACAAATAGTGGGATTTCTTTCCCAGTTGTGTAAACAAATTCCTGACTCACAGCTCATTTGTCTATTTCAGAGTGCAGCAAATAGAAGTTTGTATAATTTTGTGCATAAAAATATCCATATCCTTTCTGCAAATTTATTTGAAGGAGAAATTGCTTTGGGAATTAGCATGTGTTCTGTGGGTTACAATTAAGTCCACGCTTTCTTATCTGAGTCCCATCTGAGTCCTTGTGGACTATGCTTGGACTTGTGCTGAGAAGAAGGGAAAGTTTAGAAAGTTTGAAAAACATCAGTTTGCTAGTAGGCAACAAAATGCATCATGATGTGGATGCAGGCTTTCACAGTCAATGTCAATCATATGGCAATAAGCTTCTGGGCTAAAAGACCACATCTAATTCTTTGGTGTCCTGATCTTCAGAGTTGAATGGTCTGTTCAATAGCACACTTTTTGGCAACTCACAGGCAATGAAAAAAAAAATGTTTGATTCCCTTGTGCTCAATTTCAGCAATAAAATTTCCCAGAAATCTGGTTTTTCCTTTTACTTTAATGTTTCTTTACTGAACTTTGCGGTTGTTTCATGGATTCTAGATCCCAACAACTGACTCATCATCATTTCTATCTGCGACTCCCTAGTAGATCCCAACATTTCTCAGTCACAAACCATCAGTTCTCTTGATATACTAGGCCCATGACAATAAACCTATGACATTCATGCCGGAAGTGGCATGCAGAGCCATCTCTGCAGGCACGCGAGCTGTCACTCTAGTTCAGTTCCATTGCGCATGTGCACACACCTACTGCCGGCCAGTTGGTTTTCGGTTATCTGCCACGCATGCATGTGGGACAGGGACATGTGGGAAACATGTGCACAGGCGCAGGGGGTGTGTGGGAGCATGGAGGGGTTATGTGTGATTGCATTATGGGTTGTACTGCATTGCATTGCATTATGCACACTTTTGGAACACAACGACAAAAAGGTTAGCCATCATTGTATTAGGCCCTGCTACTTCCAGGAATATAGCTTTTTTTAAAAAAAAAGTAACTTCCATTTACTGAGGCTTTTGGAAATTAAACTAAAAGAATAAAACATGATACTGACTAACAGATTTCTCTATTATTCCATAGCAAGAATTGAGTCCATGCTGGCAGGGCTCAGAGTCAATAGTTGGGCTGAAAATCACTTTTTATGTTCAAATTAATCTCTCGGTATGTGGGAAATCACAGAAGAGAACATAACTGGCAGAAAAACATAGCCAATATCTCCAGTCTGACTTTTGTATATAGTAATTTCATTTAAGGGCAGTCTAGCAAAGCCAGAATGGCCTCTGAGGTTGGCTTTTAATGAAATGCAAGCTACCTTGAGGGAAATCGACATCTTCCCCCTTCCCAGTGCAGACTCACATGTCATCCTTTTTATATACACTTGAAGATTCTGATTTGCCTCACAGCTTTTTAATGAGCTAATAGTCAAAATAGCCCTCTATAATTATGTTAGAATAATCCTGCATTTAGATTATTCAAGCATAATTACAGGAGGAGGGTTTAAACTATAGATCATCTGCAGTTCTCAACTGCTGATGCCACAGATGTCTGAAGAAATGAATTAATAATAATGGCAGGCAGTAAAATATATAGTCAGTGCCCTTTGTTAGGGATAACATTGTTTTTACCCTAACTGGTTTAGGTAAATAATAATATGTAATCATGGAATAAACTATATATTTGATAGCACAAGCGTATCTGTCATTTTTACTGTATGTTAATAAACATACAAGCTTAGCTCACTCATTTATCTGTGTGCCTATCTGACTAAGCTGCACATTCTGTTTAGCTTGTCTCCCGAACCCTGGTTGGGGAAACCAGGCTTAACACCCTTTATAGCAATGAGAAAATGACAACAGCGTCATCTTTTTTTCTCTCTCCTACTTCTGCCAGCCAGCCATGTTATTGCATTGATTACTTCTTTACAACTAAGACATAATATTTGGGGGGGGGGGGATAGTCATTCCAGGCTGTTAATTTTCTTAAGGTATCTTCCATTGTGTCATATGTTATACCTGATTTTCCATAAAAATCAAAACACATCTGCATCCACGTGTTATATGCCAAAGAGAACACAATAAAATAGAACAGCAAAAGTCCTTTTAATGGGTAGAATTAATACAAAGGATGGCTAAAAATAATACCAAGGAAAAGGCAATATCAAGTGACTTCTGCTGGATCAATATTTTACGAAAGGGATGAATGAATATCTCTTTGAAAGGCTTCACTAGTTCTTATAGGAAGTCCCTCCTATCTAGGATTTATATCAGCTCCGGTTAACCTGATCAATAGTCAGTACAGAGAGAAACCTGCATTCAAAACATCTGGAGAATCAACTTGGAAAATTGGTTTTATGCCACCCATCTCCCTATAAAGGAACTCTGAGTAACTTAACATATTATAAAGGGACAAATAGTAAAATAATTAAAATACTACAACTGCATGAATGGCTGCAGATCACGGATCTCAAACTCATGCAAATTGCACTTTACAAATTGGTGCAGATCACAGGTATGCAACTCGATCACGTCATGTAACGTAATGTGATATATCATTACGTTTTTTTGCCTTTGCGGAGTTGGGATGGGTGTGGCCTGTTCATTGACGCATCCGGCCTGCAGGCTGCCAGTTTGACAGGCCTGGTGCAGATTAAAGACAAAATCTTCCTGGTCATAATGCTGTCTCTTTAAGGCAGCACTCATTAGTTCAATGACCATTTTAAGAGAGACATCCTGTGAGGTCAGGAAATGTCTCACAATACTTGCCCATTTGTCTTGTTAGATAGGCTACACTCAGAACTATGAAGTTGCCCAGTGAATAGCCATTGTTGAGATAGCACTACAGTTTACTGCTAACCAGCATCTTAATATCTATTCCACACTCTAACTATTCAAAACTCTTTTACATCCAGGTGTTGCACCTTTCATTTATTATACATCAGTTTCATCTTGTGAGGAGGTCAAATCTTTTTATTTCTCACGTAGGAGCTAATAAAGGACTTTCATGATGTGAGGTGAAGGAGAACCAGTTTGGGGTAGTGGTTAAGGCACCAGGCTAGAAACCAGGAGTGAGTTCTAATCCAACTTTAGCTATAAAAGCTAGCTGGATGATTTTGGGCCAGTCACTTTCTCTCAGTCCACAACATCAGGCTCGGGCAGGTCGATCAGTCGCTGTTGCAACAAAAATGATCAATGCACTTGTTAGAAAACACTAGGAAGAAAAAAAATTATGAAGTGAACATTATTGTCTCACACACTATAATAACTTTCCACTCCAGAAGTGTGTTTAAAATTATTTTGCTGGTATCAACTCTTCTACTTTCTTTGTGCTGGGTTTCTATCCCTTTTCTTTACAGTTTGGGTCCCATCCCAATGTAAAGCAGCAGTATTGTTAAACTACCCTGCATCCTCATCTCCAATCAATGTTTATTCTAGGAGCTGATAAAACTTATTTTGTCATAGAATAACTCATGAACCCAGGCATAGTAAGGAAAAAATGAAGGAGGGTGTTTCTGTTTTATACATACATAGCATAGCACAAAGATTGCTCAAGCAAGGGAACTTGGCTTGTAATAAGAATGTATCCATATTCAGTGTCTGTGCCTAATAGTTTGCAGAATTTTGGCAGAATTTTAAAGGCAGTATTGGTCTTTTACTGACTCTGTAACATGGGCATATAAACCTTAAGCAATAAAATCTCTGTTGGATCAACTTTAGTTGGATCAACCTCTTGATATAGACAACTCAATATATCCATGAAGAAATCAAGAAACTAATAAAATGAATCGATTTAATTTTTATGCCACCCTATAAAGCTACCCTGGGTAACTTAATATATTATAAAAGGACAAATAGTAAAATAATTAAAATATTAAAACAATGTAAATTTAAATTTTAAAACTATACATAAAACTAGGACTTCTTACCTTGTGTCAACCACCTCCAGCAGTGAGCGTCCACTTCTGGGCTCCAAGCCAACCAGCAAAACCAAGTTGTACTACCCTTCCAGAAGCAGTGGTGTTATTCAGCAAGTTCTGACCAGTTCTGGAGAACCGGTAGCAGAAATTTTGAGTACTTTGGAGAATCGGTAAATAACACCTCTGGCTGGCCCCACCCCCATCTATTCTCTGCCTCCCGAGTCCCACCTGATAGGCTGGGTCTTCTTTTGTTGCCCTGCACAGGAGAACAAAGCTGGAAAGCAGGTTAGTTGGGTGGGGAGGGAATGGGGATTTTGCAGTAACTTTCCCCTCTTATGCCCACTAAGCCATGCCACACCCACCAAGCCACGCTCACAGAACCTGTAGTAAAAAAAAAAAATTAAATCCCACCACTGTTCCAGAAGGTCAAAAGAGCAGAAGCAATTTTCACTTCTGGTGGCAAAAGGATGAGACCACACTAGGAGGAATCTTCTCCTTGATCCTTCCCATTGGAATTCCTAAGCAGAGGGGTCTCTTTTCTGTTGGCATGAGTTGGACAGGCTATGTCCCATTGGACTGTGATAACTCCTCGGACACCCCTCATTAATTTGCATGGTTCCTTTTCAAAGTATCTAAGGAGATTCTCAGTCATCCACGTCATGGTTGTCTCAAAGGTGCTTTTTCAAGAGGCAACTGGACTTTCAAGTTTTTCTTTGATGATGTTTCGTTCCTCATCCAAGAAGAATAAAAATCCACCCATTCCCCACCATCTAATCATTCCTTTTCAAAGATTTCCACTGGCTTTAGAGGTTGCCCAACAACTATAAGCTTTTTCCTAACTCAAATTATTTATAAACTTTTTCTCATAAGAGACCTGATGTATCATAGTTCTAATATAGTATTAAATTAAATTAAATTAAAGCTACTTTCTTATTTTAGTTCTTGCTTTTTTTTGGGGGGGGGGGAAGGCCACAATAAGTTTCTAAGGAAGCCACCCAAACTTAATTGCCAGGTTTATAATTGATTTGTCATAATCCCCACATTTCATTCTCTGTGCCAATTCCAGTTTAGATTAATAAACAATGCAGGTGGTTCATTTTTTTTAATCCAGTGAACAATGCTGGATGGTAATGGGAGAGGTCACACAGGTAAATGAGGCTTAAAGGGGGGCCATGAGCAATAAAAGTTTGAGTGTCCCTGGACAATTATTTGTAGTCTTCTAGAGTACAAAGAATCTAGATTGTTTCCAATAAATAATCCCAGTGCTTCCCACTTTTTTTTGATTGCACTGGATAAAAAATGTTAAGAGCTGAATCCTACTCTGAATGAAAGGATCTGACCTTGTTTGAAAAGTACAGAGCTTCATTTTTAATGTGAAAAGCATTTTTTCTTAATCACAGGTGACCTTTGTTGTCAAGCTGGGAGATACTTGCTTAACAGGGAATATTGCAACTTTGAAATGGAAATACAAAAACTTTTACTATTAATTTCACCCAGGCTCAGCTGAGAGATAAAAAGTTGTTCAGGGTGTATATCTGTTTCAAAGCACTTGCAAGACCAGATGTTATTCTGAATGGTTACGCTTCAGCAAGTGCTCACCTATCTAAATTACAATTACCCAACAGACCGAGATAGATGGCACTGAGAAATGTGGTGCATTAAACAAATGTCAAGATCAAAATTTTTATATTTATATTTGCAATAACTTTCTTATTTCACTATGAGGCTTCAGAATGGTTATGAGGTATTCAAGTAGTAGAAAAGGGGGGAATGTATTGCTTTTTTTATTGCAGGTCTGGAATATAAAATACAGGCATTCATAAATTGTCCTTAGCTGCATATGGTATATGTGATTGATACAAAAATGGTATAACATAATGACTGTTTCTAAATTGATTTTGCCTGGGCCATAAATTCAGTGGATAGCTTCAGGCTAACAACTCTTTTTCAAATTCTTTTTTATTAGAGGGAGGGAGGGAGGGAGAAAAAGGAAATGTAATATATATTAAATCATTTAGCTTAATTGGATTATTACATGAATAGCAAAACCATTCATAAACTGAAAGCAAGCACACGTTAGCTATGATAGTTAGCTAATCTGGAGTCATGATACTAATATTGAAAAGTAATCATTATGAATGAAGGCAAATATATACAGTATATATCCCAGGATAACATTGCATAATCCAATCTGAGTCAATCATCGGGATCAAAAATTTATCCTTCCAAGCTTCAAGACTCATGCTGGAGCCCATTGTCAGGGAATTTCTCTCTCTCTCCAGAACTGAAATTTATCTCCCTCCAGAGTTCTCCAGAAATCTGTCTGGAGTTATTTACTGTCACTCATGGTTGATAGATCCATATTTCTTCATAAAAGTGATAAGTTACATTTTAATTTATTGATTTTGTTAACACTATCCTAACAAACTTATGAATTTAAAATGAAAATAAAATGACAGGTTTATATCAAGTAAATACATTTCCTCTCACTCATTCTATATTTCCAACATAATAAGGTTGATAACTAATCCTTTTAAAATATCATCTCATAAACATAAAAAGAATTTTGAATCCATCTCAAATAAAGGACACAGGAAACATACTGAATATATTTATAGACTTGGCCATTGATTTGTTAAAATAGGATATTCCACTTTTTTATTCTTGCAAATAATTGATATCCACTTTATACTTTGTAATTCAACAAACACTGTGCACATAGAGTCATCCAAAAAACATTCTACTACAGATAATAATTCAGGCATTATAAAAACTATAAAATCAGGAGATGCTTCAATTAAATTCACTGTCATTTGGAATTGTATGAAATCCAAATTCCTTCTACAAAATTCATATTTGCAGAAAACTTGGTTGGCATTAAACTATAGTAACAACCCTACTTGTCCATGACTCCTTCACTCAAAAAAATTAAGTTTACATGCAATATTGATATTGATGTAATGCCACAGTGTTCACCATCTGAAGAAGAGTCAAAATTATACTTCTATCCTAATATTTTACCAACAGAGTGGTCAATGCCTGGAATACACAACCTGACTCTGTTGTTACATTCCCTAACCCCTACTCCTTTAACCTAAAACCATCTACTATTGACCTCACCCCATTCCTAAGAGGTCTGTAAGGGGCGTGCATAAGTGCACCATCATGCCTACCATCCCTGTCCTATTGTTCCCATTTATTCGTAGCTATTTCCTGTATTTCCTAAATTCTACAAGATGGCAGCACGTGCACAACGTGAGGCTCTGCGTCTATCCAGAATCTGCAAATTATTAGTTTTTTTTTGTTTGTAGCCAGTCTGTTTATATAAAACAGTCTGAGTCTAACTCCACACAGCTGACAAGAACTTTTGGAAATCAGATCTAACCACCATAACAGTGATATTTTAGACATTCGTCTCATCCCTGCTGAGATCTCCAAGACATCGGAGGCTAAGTGCTCTTCCTGGATGGGCGGAAGTGCTCGCAGGTGGCGTCGAGACTGTAAACAAAGATGAGGGAAGCACATAGGTTTGAGAGCTAAGCTAAGGCTAAAGCCACTTTGGCTCTCTTTACCCAGCATTTTTCTTGCTAACGTACAGTCTCTGACAAATAAGATGGACGAACTTTGACTTCGTATTGCCAAAGGATTAATGGACTGCAACATCATAATCCTCATGGAAAGTGTAGATCTTTTTATCTACCAAGGGAGTTCACTCTTTTGATAATAACTGCTGTATACATCCCACCGGATGCTAATGCTAAGCTAGCAATGAAAGAACTACATGCAGCTGTGAGCAAACAATTAGCATTGCATCCTGAGGCAGCTTCCATTGTTGGGGGTGATTTTAACCACTCTAACTTGAGAACAGTACTCCCTAAATTTCATCAGAATATCTCATGCCATACAAGGGGCAATAAAACACTGGATCATCTACATTAATGTTGAAGATGCATACAGAGTCTTCTCTCTCCCCCACCTGGGACAGTCTGATCACCTCCCATTGTTTTTACTCCCTAAATACACATCACTCATTAAACATGTGAAACCCTCTGTGACCACAATTAAAGTCTGGCCAAAAGAATCGGACAATATACTGCAGGACCGATTTCAGCATATGGACTGGAGTATGTTTGCTTCCCAAGCTACTTCTGATTCTCACATGGACATAGATAAATACACCTCTTCTGTCTTGGATCATATTAACTCCATGATTAACAGTGTCACAACTGAAAAGCAGATTATCATATAACCCAATCAGAAGCCATGGATGAATAGGGAGGTATGTCTCCTGCTCAGGGCCCAAGATGCTGCCTTCAGATCTGGTGACAGACAGGGCTATAGTGCATCCAGGGCTGATTTGAGGAGAGGTATCAAGAAAGCAATGCGTAGCTACAAGCTAAGTATTGAGGATCGCTTCACTAACTCCAATCCCCAGCCTATGTGGCAGGGCATCCAGAACATCACCGGCTATAAGCCTGCCTGCTTTACTCCCTCATTCACTAATGTCTCGTTTCTCAATGAGCTGAATGACTTTTATGCTCGTTTTGAACGAGACAACCAGGAAACAGCCACCAAGACCAGACCCTCTGTAAACTTAAAGTCCCTCACACTTTCAATCACTGAAGTCTGCGCTGTTCTGAGCCAGATCAACATACGCAAAGCTGCGGGCCCCGATGGCATTCCAGGATGTGTACTTAGGGCCTGTGCTGGACAGCTGTCTGTGGTTTTGACTGACATTTTCAATCTGTCTCTTTCCCAAGCAACTGTACCAACTTGCTTCAAGACCACCTCCATCGTGCCAGTGCCTAAACACTCCAAGCCAGAGTGTCTGAACAACTACCACCCTATTGCACTCACATCTACAATCATGAAGTGCTTTGAGCAGTTAGTCCTGGCACACCTCAAAACTTGTCTCCCAATCACATTGGACCTCTACCAATTTGCCTATAGCAAGAACACAGAGGATGATGTTTCCACAGCATTACATACCATTCTAACACACCTGGACAATAAGAACACCTCTGCAAGAATGCTGTTTGTTGACTTCAGTTCAGCATTCAACACAGTCATTCCCTCCAAGCTGATCACTAAACTTGGTGACCTTGGCATCAATACTACTCTCTGCAATTGAATATTGGACTTCTTGACAAACAGACCACAACATGTCAAGTTGAATAACTCCACCACATCCACCATCACATTAAGTACTGGCGTTCCCCAGGTCTGTGTGCTGAGTCTGTTCCTGTTTTCTCTTTTCACCTATAACTGCAGGCCTGTGCATGGCTTTAACATCATTATCAAGTTTGCAGATGACACCAGGGTGATCGGACTCATCAATGACAACGATGACTCAGAGTCCAGGGAGGAGGTGCAGAGCCTAGCTACATGGTGCGCTGACAATAACATTACTCAACACTAACAAGACCAAAAAACTCATTGCGGATTTCAGGAAGAAGAATGTTTAGACACATTCTCCTATATACATCAACGGGAGAAGGGGAGAATGTGTCACTAGCTTCAAGCTCCTGGGGATCCACCTCTCTGAGGACCTGTCCTGGCAGATCAACACCACCAGCCTGATCAAGAAAGCTCACCAGCGCCTCTTCTTTCTGAGATTATTGAGGAAGAACCACCTTTCCCTAACTATTCTGATCAAATTCTACCGCTGTGCATTTGAAAGCACCCTAACCAGCTGTATCTCAGTCTGGTATGGAAATTGCACCATTAAAGAAAAAAAGGCATTATAGAGGGTGGTGAAAACCACCCAACGCATTATAGGGATCCCACTTCCTGCCATTGTGGACATTCAGAGGAAATGATGTCTGTGAAAAGCCCACAGCATCGTTAAGGACTCCTCCCATCCAGCCCATAAATTGTTTACCCTTCTTCCATTGGAAAGAGGTTCAGGTGCCTGCAGTCCAAGACCAGTAGGTTAAGGAACAGCTTCTGCCACATGACGGTTTCCTTACTGAACTCCTCAACTTGTCTACCCCACCACACACACACACACTGATACTTCCCCTGAAAATATATAACTTGTATAAACTCTCTGTGCATTATACTTATATTCAATATGTTCATAAACACTCTGTACAGTCGTATATATTCCTTCCATAGATATATATTCTTTATATTCATAGATATTCTGTATATCCATATTTAGTTATATATTTTGTTTTCATTTTTAATAAAAGTGTTATTTGGGTTTTTCACAAAACATAATACAAGTAAAATTTCTTTTTTTGAGAATAGCATGGTCCCAGGTTATCACTTCTCCATACAGACACAAATTCAATTTCATATTCATCTTTGTGTTCTATTCCATATCTTATTACTATTTTAACATTTTCTCAATAATTTTTCCTTTCCCTTAGTTTTCTCAATCTTACTTTTAATTATCTCATTCCTTTCTAAATTCAATTATATATATCTTTTTCTAAGTTTCAATATCTTTCTAGTCATTATATTTATACTTTTGCCTGTCCTGTTTCAATTTCATATTTTCTTTTCTCATTAAACAAAATTTTTCCCTGTAGTTACTAATTGGAGTATGACACCTTTGTATCTTTTAATTTTTATCCATTCAACTCTTATTTAAACTTCAGTTTATGCCTTTACAATTATAACATTCAAGATAACACATAACTTCGAATTCTGCTTGGTACATTCTTTTTTTTTTTTTTGAAAAAGTTTTTATTAATTTTCTACAAACAAACAAGACAAACAAAACATAAAAACATCAACTCTTATATGTACATCCAGTGTGTCAGTTGGTTCATCATTTTTGTGCATTCATTCTGTAGTCTCAATTACAATTATGTTACATAACAACTCATATTGTCAATCCAAACTTATATATCCTAATATCACTAAAAAAAGAAGTTTTTGACTATATTTTTAATCATTCATGCTTAATGAGCTAACAATACTTTAAACCAGTTTACTCTATAACAAATCATCTAGTCATATCAAATCAATCCTAAAAAATCCTTTATAAATATAATATCAAATAGCAAAGTAATAGCAAAATAAAGATATTCCTTACTATCTAGCATTCTAAATATTCTATTATCGTATTTTATCATCTAGCCATTTATAAAAAAGATCCCAAATTTCGTAAAATTCTGCTTGGTACATTCTTAAAATACACACTAAGTTCTGAAAGAGAAAATATATATATAACAATAATAAATAAAATACTTATTCTGTTCCAATTCAGCTCTATCGTTATTGTTAGTTATAATCTTTAATGTCTTTTAACATTTCTTTTCAATAGGGTATCATACTTCTAGGAACACTTATAATATTTCCATATTTTTTTCATGTTTCTTTCATATTCCTCTTCACTTAAATTTTTATAACACATTTATAATAATTAAAATGTTCCCCTCCTTTCCTAATTTCATTCTCTCATTCATTTATTTATTAAACATTACATTACATTACAATGAGTATTTTATCTATCATTTTAATCACACTTGTTTCATACTTTCAAAGTTAATTTCTATCTTATGTACCCTTGCAGAATCCCCCTTTCAACTAAGTTTTCACCCATTATCTCTGTGTCTTCTAAATAGGCTTATACCCTTAATCCTTGTATGTTTTCCCTATTTCTCTATGTCCTGTTTAGGTCCTTTATAATTTCTTTTCCTTTCCCTCTTCCCCCACTTCTTCTCCCTTTCTACTTCTACCTCTGCTTCCCCACCAGCTGGAGGACAACGTTTAATTCAGACAATGTTGAAGCAAGATAAAGAACAAGAAAAAGTAACTTTACAGATGATTATGCAAGGAATCCAAGATCTCAAGATAAAATCAGACATAATTGAACAAAGAATAGAGAAGACCGATGAAAAAGTGGAAAATATTAAACAAATGATGGGGAAGTATGAGGAGAGATTCCAAAAAATTGAGGAAGAAGGAAAACAAAATAGAAATTAAAATTTGATATAATTTGTCTACAAGAAGTTCATATTAAAAAACAACATGAACAATTGTTAGTGCAGCCAAAATTGGGGAAAATATTTACTTCTTTGACTCAATGTAAGAAAAGAGAAGTGGTTCTATACATTAAAGAGGCTATCCCAGCAAAACTGATCTACACGGATGAAGACGGAAGAGTATTAATGGTAGAAATAATGGACAATAATATAAAAATACTCTTGATTGCAATTTATGCTCTGAATGATAAACAAGAAGAGTTTTATAAAAAGCTACACATGAAAATAATTGGACTGGACTATGTTAATATAATTATGATGGGAGACTTTAATGGAATTGTGGACAATAAATTGGACTACATAGCAACAACAACAAAGCAAAATAGAAAGGCTCTCCCTAAATCTTTTTTTAAAATGGCAGACGAATTAACTTTAAAAGATATTTGGAGAGAAAGAAATGTTAAAGCTAAACAATATACTTTTTATTCAAATAGACATTTATCATGGTCCAGATTAGATATGATTTGGATCTCAACAGAATTAATATCCAATATTCAAGAAACAAATATTGAAACAAGTACTTGGGCAGATCATAGCCCAATTACAATTAAATGGAAGGAACAAAAAAAAGATCAAGATGGACATTAAATAATACTATTTTAAAGGAGAAAGATTTTATACAATGGATGGAGAAGGAATTGGCTTTTTTCTTCAGAGAAAATTAAAAAAAAAGATACTTCAACGCAGAATGTTTGGGATACAATGAAGGCATATGCTAGAGGTCTGATAATAGATTATACAAGAAAAAATAATATTTGGAAAAGGCAAGCTTCTAAGGCCTTGGAAGATGAGTATAAAAGACTTGAAAAAGAATTACAGAAAATGCCACTGAAAAAAGATATTAAATTGAAGCTGGATGTAATTAAACATAAAATGGAATTAATAGAGAAAGAAGAACTGGCACAGAAAATCAGAAATTCTAAACAGAATTACTTTGAAGATGCAAATAAACCAAGTAGATGGTTAGCATATAAATTGAGAAAGGAGAAGGAATCAAGAAAAATATTGAAGCTAATAGATGATCAAGGCCAAGTTTGTTATGGTAATAAGGAGAAAAAGGAAATTATTCGAGATTTTTATGGGCAACTATATAAACAAGAGAATATTGATGAGGAAAAAGTCAAACAATATTTACAGAATGCTAACTTACCGAAGATACCTAAAGAGACTGAGGAAATGCTAGAAAGCAATATAACAATGATGGAATTAAATGAAGCATTTAAGAGACAAAACAATGGGAAAGCACCGGGTCCAGATGGACTTCCGGCAGAATTCTATAAAACATTTCAAGAATCATTGAGCATCCCATTGTTAGAAGTCATGAATGAAGTTATGTTAAAGAAGATGATACCCAAAACATGGTCAGAGGCTTATATCACACTTATTCCAAAAGAAGAGGCTGACCCACTGCAAATTAAGAACTATAGACCTATTTCTTTATTGAATGCAGACTATAAAATCTTTGCTTCAATTTTAGCAGAAAGACTTAAAAAATATTGAAATAATTTTATTCACCCAGATCAAAATGGATTTCTGCCAAAGAGACAAATCAGAGACAATATGAGAGTAATCTTGGATACTTTGGAATACTATGAGGCTCATCCTGAAAAGCAAATGGCTTTGATATTCCTAGATGCTCAAAAGGCATTTGACAATGTGAACTGGAGATTTATGTTATTACTATTGGAACAGATGGGTTTTGCTAAAAAATTTACTCAAGCAATAGTAGCCATATATAATAAACAGACAGCAAAGGTAATGATGGAGGGGGAACTTACAGATTTTATTAATATAAGAAAAGGCACAAGACAAGGGTGTCCCCTATCTCCTCTGCTATTTGTGTTGACCTTAGAAGTGTTGAATAGAAATATTAGGGATGATAAAAGCATAAAAGGAATGAAAATTAAGAAGGAAGAATTTAAACTACAAGCTTTTGCTGATGATTTAGCTTTTATTCTGGAAGACCCGTTAGAAACAGCTCCAAGGTTATTGGAAAAGATAGAGACATATGGTGAGATGGCTGGTTTGAAAATAAATAAAGATAAAACAAAGATTTTGACAAAGAACATGCTATTGAGACAGAGAGAAAAACTGGCAGATCTTTTGAAAATCCAAGTTACAAATAAGGTTAAGTATCTGGGGATATATTTGACAGCAAGATGTAGCACATTAAAAGAGAATAATTATATTAAACTCAAACAACAGATAGCTACAGATTTGAAGAAGTGGGAAAACTTGCAATTGTCATTAATAGGGAGAATTTCAACAATCAAGATGAATATTTTACCCAGAATTTTATTTTTGTTCCAAACAATACCAATTAGGCTTGGAAAAGACTATTTTGAAGATTTAAATAAAATTGTGTTGAAGTTTATATGGCAAGGGAAAAAAGCAAGAATAAAGCTAAAGCTTTTGCAAGACGCTAGAATTAGAGGAAGTTTTGGCCTGCCTAATTGGGAATTGTATTATCAAGCTGCAAGTTTGATGTGGGTCAAAGAATGGATAACATTAAGAAAGCATAGATTGTTGACATTTGAAAGGCATGATTTGCTGTTGGGCTGGCATGCTTTTTTATGGTATAAGGGAACTAAAACACAGGGTTATTTTAGAAGACATTATATACGGGAGTCTTTGTGGTTAAACTGGGAGAAGATAAAAAGACAATGTTATTTGAAAATTCCAGTTTGGTTATCGACTATTGAAGCATTTTCCTATCCTATAATTTATAAGAAGGAACAAACAGTTCGATATGGGGAACTATTGGATGAAAAGGGTGAACTTAAATCGATCCAAAACTTAGAGGAACAAGATATAAGGATGAATTGGTTTTCATATGCGCAAATACATTCAAGATATGATGAAGATTCTAAAACGGAGGGATTTTATGATAAGCAGACTGATTTAGATAAGATTTTGATGGGTACTGATGAGAAGGTGATTAAAAGAATTATATGGTTATTTACTGGGAATTAAATTAGAGGAAGAACAAGTCAAAGAAACTATGATTGTTTGGGGGAAGAATTTTGGATATGGGATTGATCTTGAGAAATGGCAAAAATTGTGGTCTCAAAATTCCCCTTTTGACCCCTTCTCTCTCTAATTCTGATTCTCTCTTCTGTAATCCTGTCTTCTGTTTCTTCCTAATGTTGTAATTACTTTTCAAACTATTCTTTTGGGGGGTTGTTTTTTCAAATCTTAAATTTTTCACTCTTTTCCACCCCCCTTTCCTTTCTTTTCTGCACATAGAAATACTTGGTCATTCAAGATGGCTTCTTCTTTGCCCCGTCCTTCTTGTTCTACAGGCATTTCTTGTTGTTTCTCATAGTTCAGGATCTCCATTTCTAAAAATTGAAATACGAAGCCAAAAGAACCTCTTCTTTCTTGTGCATCTTCTTTCTGTTTTTTAAGTTCCATTCTCAATTCTTCCAAGAGTGATACCATTTTAAAAACTTTTAAACAACTACCCAATTAATTTTAGTCCTTTAGATCCAATAGCCAAAAATCCAAAAATCACCAAGTAATCCAAATAATCCAAAGCTGTTTCTTCTTGCTTCTTTTTTCCACTTTCTCTTCCTGGGGTTCTCTTATCTTGTTACAAAGTTTCAGTTAAAATGTATCTTTTAGGAATCTTTTTAAAGTTTCATTGTTAATTCTTTTCACTTCCAGGTGGTCTTCTCCATTTTTCCAGATCCCATCCTTTTGTTTTTTCCTTCTTTTAAAAGTTTTTGAGAATACAGAAATCTTTATTATCTTTTTGACATTTTATTTTCAGCTTAAATACCTGTTAATGTCAAAGTGGATTTTTGCTGGTTTCTTGCTTAAATCTCTTAGTTGTCAAGTTAGGGAAGAAAAGAAAAAAAACCAAATCCTTTCCCTTCCCTCTCTCATTCGCCGCTTCAAAGTCTTCTTTGGGAACAATGTTGTTCTTTATAATTCAAGTTCCAGGGTACCTTATATTGTTGCCTTTTCAGTTCAACCCGGTCAATCAAAACTTACTCTTCTTATCTTCCTCCTGCACATTTTTTTCCGGTCTAGTTCTTCTTTGAGGTGGCCATTTCTGACTACCGCTGCAATCGCCTTTGGGAAAGGGAGTAATGGCCAACTGGGGAGGAAAGATGAGACTCTCCTCAACCCGGCTGGCAGTCTTCCCCCTTTTCACCACCTCTACAGGGTGGCTTAGCCCCGAAACCAGGCAGCTCAGGGCATTCCAACGGCGAGCACAGATCGAAACTACACACAATCACAGATTTCGGTCTGTCACCGAAGAAAACTATAGTTATATATTTTGAATATCTGTATATATATATTTATACTTCATTGCTGTTTGGCAATTCTGGTTAGATGCTAACTGCATTTCATGTGCAATGACAATAAAGCTGAATCTAATCTCATCTATCCTTACTCATGATTATACTTCTACCTATTATCTTGTAAGCGATTGACAAATAAAATAGATAAATAAATATTCATGACAGCAAGAGATACAATAGTGTTCTGGCTGAAAATGAAGCCAAGCTCCTATAGTGATGTCAAATGAGACATAATTTTTTACTGCAACCATAATAACATATACCCCTGCCATCATCATTTGATAAATATAATTTAGATACAGAAAGTCTAGGGGTTTATCCTTACCAAATGAAAATGTAATATCATAATGCTAAAAATAACTTAAATGTGTAAGCATAGGCATACATCTGATTAATCACATCAATTCTGAAGTACTGGTAATATTCATGCTTACAATTATCTTTCCTCGGAAACTCAAAGAGATTTTTAAACAATGTTTACATCAATTTATTACTGAGTATTGAAAAAAAAAAAAGTATATTTAAACCCACAAATGAAAGACAGTTTCATTGGAACATTTATTTCCAGATATTCAAAGTAAAACCATTGAAACTCAGTTATTACAATTCCATGAAGCAGTAGTTTTTAGAAAGTATACCAGACCTACTGCAGTTAATTTCATAATCTGATAAATTACAAAACTATTGTGCAATGGTGGCAATTTTTAGCATAGAAAAGCCATCAAGGAAGGTAATGTTTTCTGCAATCTGTTGCCATGGTTGCTGCCAACATTTTTTGTGTCA
Organism: Hydrophis major; assembly: GCA_033807585.1. Classification (NCBI taxonomy): domain Eukaryota; kingdom Metazoa; phylum Chordata; class Lepidosauria; order Squamata; family Elapidae; genus Hydrophis; species Hydrophis major. The sequence goes on along the minus strand of CM066328.1, from coordinate 290,646,788 downwards.
ATGTTTCCAACAAGGAAATTGTACTACTGCTTGCAGTGTCAGCAGGATCTTTACCGGACTTCAAAATCACACTTATACAAGCTTTATAGAAAAAGGTAAGAAAAAATAATATCTGAAAGGCTTATTTATAGACCTCAATACAAAAACCTCAATACTTGTCTCATATATCACTCTGTGGGATAGCCATCTGAACTCAGAGCTTTTCTTGTTTTCATAAATGTAATGTATGAAAGATCGTGAAGTGGCTATGTAGGCCAAGTTAATGCATAACTTTATGAAGAACAATATTATATAAAAGTCAACCAATCTCTTTGTCAGTTAATTTGAGTCAGTATTACACCATTGAGAATAAAACACTATTATTGAATCACAATCACATATTTCACTTTGGGCAAAATGTAAAAGTAAAGAAAATATTATATTGATGCAGTTGTTTCATTAAAAAAAAACATTGATATATAAGCATTTACCAGCATCTTTACAGAACACAGCATAGCAGAGTTGGAAGGGACCCTGGAGATCTTCTAATCTAATCCTTGGAGATCCTTTGCTTTTCCATACAAATGGTTGTCCAATCTCTTCTTAAAAATCTCCAATGTTGGAGCACCCATAACTTTCAGAGGCTGATTAATCGTTCTGTCAGAAAATTTCTCCTTAATTCTGAGCTGGATCTCTCTTTGATAAGCTTCCATCTATTACTTCTTGTCCTACCCTCAAAAAATATGATTGATTCTGACTCAGTAATATTTTTTTATTCTCAATGTGCTTTGGAGAATAGATTAAGCCTCCTCTTTTTTGTGACAACCCCCCAAATATTGGAAGACTGCTAACGTCACTTCTCTTGGTTAGTTCTTCTTTTTGTTAGACTTTAGATATACCTGGTTCTGCAACCATTCATCACATGTCAATGAATACTCTGTTTCTAGAAAGGAAAGGGAATTAAATTCCTGTTTAGCACAGATAATACCTATATATCTGCTGTGTTCAAAGACTAGCAGCAGTCCTCCCTCCGGTCCGCCGCCAATGCGGGAGCGCCGATCGCTCCCATTGGTTGATGCCGTTTGACAGCCGGCTATAAAAGGGAGCTGTCAAACGGCATCAGCTGTCGCCACCAGCTGGCTGTCAGATAGCCTCGGCAGCCGCGGCGACCCTTTATTCGCAAGAATAAAGTTGTGAGCCTTTAGTCTGGCTCCGTCTCTCTTTGTAACCACCGCTCCACAACACTGGCGACGAGGGCGGGATACAGCTAAGACGACCAGGCAGGAAATCGAGCCGAAGTCACAACAAGAAAGAGCCAAAGCCGCTACGAGCTGATCGAGTCACTGCCACTGATGCTCTCCAAAGAGCGTGAAATTTAAAAGCCCTCTCAGCTGAGGAGCCGAACGCCGCTGACAGGCGCAGCCAGAAATGATTTTCTAAAAGCGAAAATTTTATTTTTCCTCAGCTGAGGAAACCAACGCTGCCACTCTAATGGCCTCTAATCCAACATTCCTGCACTTCCAACTGGGGGCAGAAACATGGGAATCATATATGAATAGGTTTGAATGCTTTTTAAATGCCATTGATCTAACTGAAGCCACGGATCTAAGGAAAAGTGCCTATTTTTTAAGTTTCTGTGGGGCCACAGTGTTTGACACAGCCTCTGCGTTAGTGTCCCCATGTTCTATAAAGGCTATTCCCTGGGATGAGTTGAGAGAAATCTTGTCAAATCACTACTCCCCCAGACCCTCTAAGATAGCCAGGAGACTGACTGTCGTGTCCGGAAATAAGCTCAGAGTCGGTGACTTCAAGTAAAAGCTCTTTATTTTTAACAAGTGAACCGAACCGGCGAAAGGTAAAAAGCCCGCGGCTTTTATACCTTTCGCAAGGCTGCCGCGGCCAATGGCAGCGATTCAAGTCTCCCGCTCTCGGTTTGCACCAATCGCGGGAGACCTAAATCGAGCCAATCAGAAATCCCCGTGCCTTGGCCAATCAAGGCTCGGGGATTTCGAATATACCATTTGAATACATAACACCCCTCCCCCCTTGGTACGGTCTGTCAGGTGGTGTAGTCACGCAGGTAGGCGGGGCTCCGTCGAGTCCTAGTTGACCTGCGCAACTCACTTTCCTGTTGTATCTCGGCCGGAGCAGTCGTTCCTTTGGCTGCTCCTGCCTCTTTGCGAACCGGCTGGATGATCGGGCCGGTTCTTTCGCCGTGGCTCCCGCCTGGGCCTACCGGGTCGGTTGAGCTGCGGATTTCGCCGCTCCCGCTTGGCTTCTCCGAGTCGGTAGAGCTGGCCAGACGGTTCTTCTCCGGAGGGGACTCGCGATGGCTGTTTTCTGGTGAGTATTTTTGGTTTATTTTATTTTGCGATTGTCTCTCCGGGTATTCCCTCCCCCCTTGGTTCGCTTCTTGGGGGTTGAGGTCAGTCGCCGTTCGGGACCTTAACTGGTCAATATGCCGTTTCCAGGCTCGCCCATCCGTGGTTTGGAGCCGGTATGACTTTGGACCAGTGACTTGTGTTATGACGGCTGGGATCCATAGGGGGTCCCCCGTCATGTTTTTTGCGTATACCAGGTCACCTGGGTTAAATGTCCGGAACCTGGAGCTGGAGTCTGGGGGCTGCTCCGGGTTGTAAGTCGGGTGCAGTCTGTCAAGTGGAGACCTCAGCTTCCTGCCCATTAACAGCTCTGCCGGACTCTTGTTGGTTGTAGTGTTGGGAGTGATGTGTTGTATGAAGAGTAGGCGGTTGATTTTGTCGTTGATCTCCCCGTGGTCCATTTTCCTGAGGGTTTTTTTTGTAAACTGGACCATCCGTTCCGCCCTACCGTTCGCCGCCGGATGCGCCGGTGCTGTCAATGCGTGGCGGATGCCCTTCTCTGCCAGGAACCGTTCGAAGTCGATGGAGGTGAATTGGGGCCCGTTGTCTGAGACGATGACGTCTGGGAGGCCGTGTGTGGAAAACAGTTTACACAGTTCTTTTATGACAGCCTCTGTGGTGGTGGATTTCATGTCAGCCACCTCTAGCCAATTTGAGTATGCGTCGACTGTGATTAAAAATGTATGTCCATTTGTGGGGCCCGCAAAGTCAAGATGGATTCTGGACCAGGGCCCTCGTGGTGTTTCCCAATCCCGGATGGGTGCTGTGGATGGGCTGGATCTGGTCTCCTGGCATCGGTGGCATTTGGCGACCCATGCCTCAATTTGCTTGTCCATCCCTGGCCACCAAGCGTAGCTTCTGGCCAGGGCTTTAGTCCTGACTATGCCAGGATGACCCTCATGTAGCATCCTCAAGACTTTTTCTTGCAATCTATCTGGAATTACCACCCGGTCACCCCATAGAATGCATCCTTTCAGTAGTGACAGTTCGGTCTGGCGCTGGCGGAATGTTTTAAAAGTCTCGTCACAGTCCTTTTCCGGCCAGCCTTTTTCTAACCAGTGCAAGATTCGAGCCAGACGCCTGTCCTTAATGGTTTCCCTGGCAATGTCGGATGCGGTAATAGGTAAACTTTCTATGCTCAGGGTATTTGTTGTAGGTGCTGGGTCAGGTTCTGAGTCAGGTAAGGGCGAGCGGCTTAAAGCGTCCGCGTGCGAGATTTTCTTACCTGGCTTGTGTAACAGTTCGTAATTGTAGGCTGCCAGGAATTCCGACCATCTTGTCATTCGGGGTGACAAGATGTTGGGCGTGGCTCGGTTTCCCGGGAGGATGCCCAACAGAGGCTTGTGATCCGTCACGATGGTGAACGGGCGGCCGTACAAATATTCATGAAAACGTTTAACGGCGGCAACTATAGCCAAAGCTTCCTTGTCCAGCTGGCTATAGTTGCGCTCTGGTTTGGTCAGAGTCCTGGAGAAAAAGGCGATGGGTGCTTCTCTCTGGTCTGGGAGGGTGTGGCTGAGGACAGCGCCGACGCCGAAGGGTGATGCGTCGCAAGTGACAGCTAGTGGTAAAGTCTCACTAAATTGCATCAGGACAGCATCGGAGGTGAGGAGGTCCTTGGTTTTTTGAAAAGCGGCTTGTTCTCGCCTCCCCCAAGTCCAGGCTGCCTTCTTGTCTAGGAGTCTATGTAAGGGCTCCGCCGCCGTTGCCTTTTGAGGTAGGAAAACATTATAGAAATTTAGTAATCCTAGGAACGCTTGTAATTCCATTTTGGATCTTGGGGTGGGGGCTTCCTTGATGGCTTTTATTTTTTTAGTTGTAGGGTGAATGCCCTTCTGGTCTAGGAGATAGCCCAAAAACTCTACTTGCTTTGTACATAGATTGCATTTTTCTCGCTTAACCTTAAGTCCTGTTTCTTTAAATTTTGTTAAGACTTGTCTGAGTCGCTTCTCTAATTCGGCTTCATTTGGCGCCGCTATTAATACGTCGTCAAAATAGGGCACCACCCCTTTTATGCCCTGTAACAAACGTTCCATCAGGCTTTGAAAAATGCCTGGTGCCACGCTGACTCCGAATTGGAGCCGGTTACACTTGAAGGCCCTCGATGGGTTACTATTGTTTGGGCTTCCGCCGTTTTCTCGTCTACCGGTAGCTGCTGATATGCCTGGGCAAGGTCGAGCTTTGCAAAGACTTTGCCCCCTCCTAGCGAGTGTAGTAAATGTTGTACTATAGGGACTGGGTAGGCGCTTTGTTGTAATGCGCCATTTAGGGTGGCCTTATAGTCCCCGCAAATTCTCACTGACCCGTCTGGTTTTACTGGGGTCACTATAGGGGTTTCCCATCTGGCATGGTCTATCGGTTGTAATACCCCCTGTTTGACGAGCTTGTCAAGCTGCTCGTCAATTTTTGGTTTTAATGCAAACGGTACTCTTCTAGGTTTAAGTCTCTTAGGGGGAACCCTTGGGTCTAAGTCAAACGAGATAAGGGGCCCCTGGTACTTGCCCAAGCCTCCATCGAACACCTCCTGGAACTCCTGGGTTAGCCGCTGTTCCCAAGCTTCGATGGTGACTTGGTTGACACCTGTCAGCGCGATGTTAAGCGGGGCGAACCATTGTAGACCCAGTAGGCTTGGGCGGTCGCGATCGACGATTGTGAGTGGTAGTTGTTCAGTGTGGCCTTTGTAGGTTATGTTGAAATTCTTGGTGCCCACTACCGGGACACGGTTCCCTTGGTAGTCTTTAATGATGACCTTTTGTGTATGCACGTTTCTCTTTTGTAGAGTAGGCACCAGTCTTTTGATTTCACGCCATGCAATCATGGAAAGGTAGGACCCAGAGTCCACTTCCATCTTGCATGGCTGGCCTTCTATATGTACTTCTACATGTATTTTTCTGGCGCCGTCGGAGGTGGCGTGGCCAATGGTCACCGTCTGATGGGTCTCTTCTTTCCGCCGACCATCGCCGCTTCTTTGAGATCGTTGAGCGCGGTCCCACCGACCGTCTGGCTGTCGTTCTCTGGTTCTGGGCGGGGAGTTTTCTCTCCGTCTGTCGTGCTGTTCCCATTTGGGCGGGCTGCGAGTCTTCTTTTGGCGGCAAACTCGGGCGATGTGACCCCTTCGTTCACAATGCCTACAGATAGAGTCAAAAAATCGGCATTCTGACCTGGGGTGGTCGCCGCCGCACCCGGCGCAGCTGGACCTCGACTTGCGACCTTTTCAACTTCGTTGATCACCGCGTCCCGTCTGTACTCGGTGAATGTCCTCCTCGTCTTCAGACGTGCTGGAGTTCGACTGGTATTCACCGTAGTGTGCGGTTGCTTCACTTCTTGCGTCGGCCGACCTTGCCGGGTTGTTGTTTCCGCCCTTCGCGTCAGATCTTCGCATGCTGTCTGCCGACGTGCGTGTTGCTTCAGCTGCTGCGGCTGCTGTCAGGGCATCGGCTAGGCTGATGTCGCCCTTGGCCATAAGTCGGCTCTGCAGTGTAGGATCCCATAACCCGAGTACGAAGCGGTCTCTTATGAGACTGTTGAGACCCTCGAACTCACAGAGTCCTCCCAGGCGCCGCAGTTCTGCGACGAAATCGCTCAATTTTTCGTCTGGCTTCTGGTTTCGGCGGTAAAATTCGTTGCGCCGTATTAGGATGGGGACCTCGGGGGCATAATGGCGCCGCAGTATTGGTTCGAGGGCGTCCCAGTCCATGGCGGTTGCGTCTGCTGGCTTGGCTAATGCCTTAGCCATCTGGAAGACCTCTGGTCCACAGTGTGTAAGGAAGACAGCACGTTTCAGCGGGCCCGGGGCGTCCTTCATGCCGGCGCATTCTAGGTACATCCGGAACCGATCCGAATACGATTCCCAGTCTTCGGCGGCGGGGTTGAAGGGGGCGGGCGGTGCTATCTTTGCCATCTTAGTGCTGTCGCTGGTTCTTAGGTGGACACGGGGTTCGGTTCAGGGGCGAGATCCCATCCTCGTCGCCAGTGTCGTGTCCAGAAATAAGCTCAGAGTCGGTGACTTCAAGTAAAAGCTCTTTATTTTTAACAAGTGAACCGAACCGGCGAAAGGTAAAAAGCCCGCGGCTTTTATACCTTTCGCAAGGCTGCCGCGGCCAATGGCAGCGATTCAAGTCTCCCGCTCTCGGTTTGCACCAATCGCGGGAGACCTAAATCGGGCCAATCAGAAATCCCCGTGCCTTGGCCAATCAAGGCTCGGGGATTTCGAATATACCATTTGAATACATAACACTGACTTTTAGAAGAAGAACTCAGGCTGAAGGGGAGACTGTGAGTCAGTACATGGCAGCATCGAGATCTGCTGCCATACACTGCGGTTTTAGGGACTACCCTGAGGACATGCTGCTCAATCAAATTGTGGGAGGAGTAAGGGACCTAAAGCTGCAAAGGCGGTTATTGGCTAAAAAAGACTTAACCCTAGCCTCAGCTATTGAGGAAGCTCAGGCTGCTGAATTGTCAGAATTATCAGCAGCTGAAATTCAGGGGAACACCCCTAAGCAAGGGCAGACTACAGTCCACTATGATGAGGTCTCCCAAGAAGTGGAAGAAGACCCTCTGGAGGTAAACTGCCTCATGCGTCCAAGACCCCCCCCCCCCAGGGCCACCTAGGAAATACAACAATCAGACAGCCAAACAGCGAACCCCTTGTATAAGCTGCGGGGGCAACCACCATAGATCAACCTGAAGGTTCAGAAACGTTATCTGTCTGAACTGCCAGAAGAGAGGACACATAGCCAGGGTCTGCCAAGCTGAGCAGGCCTCCATACAAAGACCTCAAGTTTCTGCCTCCTACCAAAGGCAAGTGGAACATTGTTACACTTGTTACCAGGCGAACAACACCACCTCTAGGCCTAGCAAATTAAGCATTTCTCTTTTTATGGAAGGTAAGCCCTGCCGAATGGAAGTAGACACCGGGTCAACCCTCTCCATCATTTCATGGGCCTCCCTGAAGAAGTTGCTGCCTTCGCTCTCAAAAAAGAAGCTGACCAACTTCCACCTGACTCTTCGGGACTACCAGGGGAAGACCATTCCAGTCCTGGGTAAGGGAAAATTCCTCATTCAATTCCAAAACTTTAGGGGTCACTTGCCACTGGTGGTTGTAGATGGTGCCTTTCCTAGCTTGCTAGGATTAGATTGGTTTCCTGCCCTAGGCCTCAATGTTACAGGAATTCACTCTGAATTCTGATGTAGATGCCCTTTTTAGGGACTACTCTGATGTTTTCAGTAGTGAACTAGGCTGCTATTCAGGCACCCCCATATCTTTTGATGTGGGTCCACAAGCCACCCCAATTCGTTTGAAACCTCGGAGGGTACCTTTCGCCATTAGGCCTAAGTTAGATGCTGAATTAGATAAACTTATCAAACAGGGGGTGCTAGAACAAGTAGACTTCGCCAAGTGGGAAACCCCCATAGTCACCCCTTTAAAAAAAGATGGCAGCGTGAGAATTTGAGCTGACTATAAGACGTCCCTCAACCGTTTCCTACAAATTAGCGCATACCCAGTACCTGTAATCCAACACCTGCTCCACTCTTTTGAGCCAGGCATAATTTTTGCAAAGTTAGACATGTCCCAGGCATACCAGCAATTTCCCGTTGACCAACACACTGCTGACCTACAAACTATAGTTACTCACAGGGGCGCATTTAGATGTAAACGTTTGCAATTTGGAGTTAGTGTAGCCCCTGGCATTTTCCAATCACTCATGGAAAGAATCCTCCAGGGCCTACCTGGGGTGGTTCCATACTTCGATGACATTTTAGTTTCTGCCACCAACAAAACACAACTTTTACTCAGAGTGAAATCTGTCCTTGACAGGTTTAGGCAAAACGGGCTTAAATTGAAAAAAGACAAATGCACCATTGCCACCAAACAGGTAGACTTCCTTGGTTATCGAATTGATGCATCTGGAATTCACCCCATAGAGAGTAAAGTTAGGGCTATTCACGAAGCACCCACTCCCTCTAACAAAACTGAATTGCAGGCCTTTTTGGGACTCCTTAATTTTTATGCTTCCTTTTTGCCTTACAAAGCCTCTGTAACTGAACCCCTACATAGGCTCCTAGATAAGAAAGCCCCATGGCAATGGGGACAAAGGGAAGCCCACGCCTTCCAAGCAGTGAAGTCTCTCTTAACTTCAAACTCTGTGTTGGTTCAGTTTAACCCAAACCTGCCCCTAGTGTTAGCCTCTGATGCCTCATCCTTTGATATAGGAGCTGTATTGAGCCATAGGCTCTCAAATGGATCAGAGGCACCCATTGCCTATTTTTCAAGAACTTTCTCCGCTGCAGAGAGGAACTATAGTCAGATCGATAAGGAGGCCTTAGCAGCTGTAGCCACTGTAAAAAAATTCCATGAGTTCCTTTATGGCCATAGTTTTGAACTTGTAACAGATCACAAACCTCTATTAGGACTGCTAGCTGGGGATAAGCAAACCCCACAGGTGTTATCCCCGAGAATGACCAAATGGACTCTATTTCTGACCGCCTACTCTTACACACTGGTACATCACCCGGGGAAGACCCTGTGCCATGCTGATGCCCTCAGCAGATGCCCCCTGCCATCACCAGTCGAGGACCCAGCTCCCATCCACGCAATCTTTGACTGCAATGAACTTAACCTACCAGTCTCAGCTGGGGATATTGCTGCACACTCCAAGAGGGACCGTGTTATTTCCCAAGTCCTGGACTGGATAGGGAGGGGGTGGCCTGACATTCAGTTCGCCCCTGAATTCATGCTATTTAAGACCCGCAGGCAGGAGCTTTCTTCACTACAGGGCTGTCTGTTATGGGGGACAAGGGTGGTCATACCACCCACCTTGCAAGAACCAGTTTTAAGGGCACTGCACGAGGGTCACCCTGGCATCGTAAGGATGAAGGCCTTGGCCCGCAGCTACGTCTGGTGGCCAGGATTAGATGCCCGGATTGCCAACTGGGTTAACACGTGCCAGCCCTGCCAGGCAACAAGAGAAGCCCCACCAGCAGCTGCCCCAACCAAGTGGGAAGATTTGGGGGGCCCTTGGGCCAGGCTGCATGTAGACCTGGCTGGTCCCATACAAGGGAGGACATTCCTGGTGGCTGTAGATTCATTCTCCAAATGGACTGAAGTAGCCTTGTTACCCTCCACCACAACGCTGGCTGTCACAAGGGCCTTGACCAGACTGTTTGCTACTCATGGACTTCCTGACACATTAGTTTCAGATAATGGCCCCCAATTCAGTTCTAACGAGTTTGCCATCTTCACAGCTAATCTGGGCATCAGACATGCTCTCACAGCCCCCTTTCACCCAGCAAGTAATGGAATGGCAGAAAGGGCTGTCAGGTCTGCCAAGGAAGTTCTGGCCAAGCTGGGCCAGGCAGACTGGCACGCCAAACTGTCAACGTACCTACTCACACAACATGCCACCCCGTGCCCTTCCACCAACAAGTCCCCTGCTGAACTGTTAATGGGCAGGCGCCTCAGGACCACCCTGGACAGGTTGCACCCCCACTATGCTCCCAGCACACCACTAGCCTCTGACAGCCATGCCAGGGAATTCGCCCTGCAAGACCAGGTGTACGCCAGGAACTATGCGGGGCACCCCTTATGGCTGCCAGGGCAGATAGTCTTTGTTGCAGGAACCAGATCATATAGAGTCCTTCTGGAAGATGGTCGGATTTGGAGAAGGCATGTAGACAGCTGAGGAGGCGTTGGAACAAGACTACCACCGAAATCCCGGTCTACCCACTGCCGGACAACCCGGTCTACTCACCGCCAGCCAACCCGCCGAAGGACCCGGTTTACCTGCCGCCTAACAATGCAACCAGCCAACCGCCGCGGGAAGACTCACCCGAGCAGTTGCCAGAAAGCAGTCCAGGGATGGCCAGCAACCCTCTGCAGGTTCCAGTCACCGCCCGGGAGGAACAAGACGCACCAACCGCCAACTAGCCTCAGGAACTTCGAAGATCGGGCTGCGAGCAAAAGCGGCCATCATGGCTACAGGACTACGCATGCTCGTGGCCAGGGGGAAGGAGTGCCGTGTTCAAAGACTAGCAGCAGTCCTCCCTCCGGTCCGCCGCCAATGCGGGAGCGCCGATCGCTCCCATTGGTTGATGCCATTTGACAGCCGGCTATAAAAGGGAGCTGTCAAACAGCATCAGCTGTCGCCGCCAGCTGGCTGTCAGATAGCCTCGGCAGCCACAGCGACCCTTTATTCGCAAGAATAAAGTTGTTAGCCTTTAGCCTGGCTCCATCTCTCTTTGTAACCGCCACTCCACAACAATATCCATATATCCATATCTATCTATCTATCTATCTATCTATCTATCTATCTATCTATCTATCTATCTATCTAGGCTTTGTCATCTTGCATATTTATTCAAAATTATCTGAATTAGTTTTTCCCCATATTTTCTTATTTTTTATTTTTCCACAAAGCATTAATAATTTGATGGTGTCAAGACATCCCAAAAAACCAACATATTAGAAAATGTCAATTCATCAGAAGAAATTATTCAAACTTTTTACAACTATTATATTTGTTAATAGAAGCATATTTAAATCTGATCTGACCAAAAAAATCATCTTTTTTGCTTTCCATTGAAAGGTGCTCAATTGCTGTGATAAATGTATCACCCTGTATTACAGATCTTTTTGTTAATTCTTTACTTTTTGTACTATTTATGCTTTGCAATTTAAAGAAAAAGTCAAAAAATAAAGGGACTGCTTTCAGACATTACATTAACTCAATTTTTCTCTCTCTGTCTGTCTTTTAAAAAATGCTTAGAAAATGCACCTTATTTCTTTAGGGAGATGCTGAAGGCAGGTCACTTCATCCTGAAGATCTGTGTTCATTCTCAAAACCTATTTACCATACCTATTGAAAATTGTTCATCACAGCTTTCAATGAATTATCTTGCCTAAATCAATTGACAGACCTGTCAGCTTTCTTCTTTTATCTCAAGTACAAAATAATTGATTTAAACTCTCAAAATCTGATTCAAATTATCCAAGGTTTTTACCCATATAAATTCAAACCTTCAGAGAGTTTGTGTACTATCTAGACTAGAGTAATGAGAGGCTTCATTTGACTTTCTTTAGGGAGGGGGAAATGTGGGTTATACTTAACTGAAAATATTGGTTACTCTGCTGCCAACCTGCAGGCTACTTCTCAAACAGGGGAAGATAATTGGTTTTTTTCTGTCTTGTCAACTTTTGAGCTGTGATAAATCAAATATTGCTGGCTGGTAATTTGGGAGGAAAATCTGCTTACCAATTAAGGTAATAAACAGTTAATGTGATTTCTCTCAACTCAAATTATGCAAATTATAAATTCAGTACATCAGCCCAATAATAAAACTATTCAATCCCCTCTCCAAGAATTATAGTTACAGGTACATATGAAACAGTTTGAACATTTAAAAGCATTATAGAAATCTTTAGTATTGTGATTTGTGCCTGATAGCTTGTTCAGATCCTGCACATATATCAGTTACTGCAAATATTCTGGACTCTTGTCTCCTGTTAGTATCATATTTAATTCCTCTCTTACTTCAATTCAAGATCTAGTTGCACAAAGATGTTGGTGTTATTTTGATAATTTGGCCAAACTAGTAAATATTCTAGTGTATATTAGGATGATGGCTTAGCTGATGCACTTCAAGTTGGTATCAACATTTAGTGACTACATAAACAGATTTTTCTCCATGACAATCTGTCCCAACCCAACCTTTCAAGTCTTCCAATGGAGAGCCCATCACCACTTTGACTGAGTCCATCCACCTGACTGTTGCTCAACCTCTTCCATACTCTTTCCTTCGAGGTTTCCCACCATTTGAGCCTTCTCCAGATAATTAATTTTCATGAAATAGGATGTTTGAGCCTGATTATTTGAGCCTCAAGTGAAAAGTAGGTTGGTTTGTTTCATCCATTTATTTTCTTGGCTTCCCTTGGTATTCGCAGGAGCCTTCACCAGCACCAAAGTTCAAAAGCATAGGCTGTTGGTTTTGGTCTAGGACTGTGATGGCAAACCTATGGCACGCATGCCGGAAATGGCACGTAGAGCCACTTCTGCCAGCATGCAAGAGGTCACCCAGAAGAACCCCACTGTGCATGTGTGCATGTGCCGCCGCCTGACAGCTGATTGTTGGGTATCTGGCAAGCATGCGCGGGGTGTGGGGGTGTGCAGGAGATGCACAGCACGCATGGGGGCACATGCGCATGCACAGAGATGTGCGGAGCACACGGGGGAGTCATGCGCACATGCACAGAGAGCGTGCGGAGGCCAGCATACATTGTCTTCTGGGTACTGGCACGTGAGTATGTGCGCATGAGCGCATGTGCAATTTTTGGCATGGGAGCCAAGAAAGGTTAGCCACCACTGGTCTAGGACTATGGAAATTTATATTCATATCCATCCAGGGGTGGGCTGCAAGAAGATTAACAACCGGTTTTGTGAGCATGCATTTAAAATGTGCCTAGTCATTTCAAGGGAGTGAATTCTTGGTACAACAAATGTCAGAGAACATGACCATAATTTCATTTGTAGGGTTGATATAAATCGAAACAATTTACTTGAACCATTGTGAATGTTTGATTCTTCTTAAAAATATTGCACTGGTATAGAAATTTCTTGCTTTGCGGGATTTTACAGGAATGGAGATTATAACAGAAATGAAATTGGTTGCCCTATGTGGAATTGGTCCACATTCTTCCGAGTTTATTAAGCCTCGGATTACATCTTGTGATGCTTAAGGAGACAGCTGCTATATCTGCCACATTAAACCCATTATATTACAGCTCCCAGAATTCCCAGTAAGTAAAGTTTTGGCCAAATTCCAGAACCCTTAGTGAATATTGCAAAATGCTCTATGACAGTTGCAGGACACCAAGTTGCCAAAAAGCTGCCCTATAAAGTCAGGTACTATGGTTCATTCTTCCCCACAGAAATCCTTCCTGCTCTGAGCAAAAATTTTGCTGATAGAAAACTATTAAAACCTTTTTGAGATTCCTTATACTGAAATCTCCTTGATGTAATCAACAATTTCCTGAACAGGTGTAATCTTCACATCACTTGACTTTAACAAGCACAATTATGAAAAAAAAAATCCTAAGATAAAGCTTGAAAATTCAACATATACAGAATCACATTATTGTTTTGTGTTGTATTTAAATAGTCACGGGCTCAATTTTTATTTCTGAACCTATTGTTTTCAGAAATCAATAAATCTAAAAAGCTTCATCAGTATGAAGTATGTCATCAGCCTTCTAGTATGTCAACCTGTCTCTTTGCTCTTATCTTTTTCAGAGATAGTCTTCCATAATCACTCACTGAAATCCTAATTATTTGTCAGCTGCTACAGAACCTTTCTGAGATGAAAAAATGTTTTGTTCTAGGGATGCAGTTAATTAAATCATTGCAGTCAATTCCCATTTCCAACCAAAATCCAAGCCAGGAAAATGTTGAGCAAGATCTTGTTGCAGTTGATTCTTAGGAAATATTCAGTAGGGAAAAATAAATATCCTCATTCAAGGAAAACAGGCTGAACAGGACTTTGGTGAAAACTCCCAGAAGCAATGTAATGTTGACCAAAGTCTGAACACAGACTCAATCATCCTTCCAAAAACTAGATCTCCATGTTATTATCCATAATCCCCATTGTCGTGTCCGCAAAAAGATGCTCAGAGTCGGTGACTTTCATTCAAAGCTCTTTATTTACAATGGGGAACCGAACCGGCGAAAAGCAAAAAGCCCGCGGCTTTTATACTTTTCGCTGCAGCGGCCGCGGCCAATGGCAGCGATTCAAGTCTCCCGCTCTTGGTTTGAACCAATCGCGGGAGACTCCAATCGGGCCAATCAGCGCGGCTCGCCTAGCCAATCAGAAATCCCCGCGCCTTAGCCAATCAAGGCGCGGGGATTTCGAGTATGCAAATTCAGGACATAACACCCCTCCCCTCTTGGTATGGTCCATCACGTGGTGTAGTCACGCAGGTAGGCGGGGCTCCGTTGAGTCCTAGTTGACCTGCGCAACTCACTTGCATGCTGTAACTCGGCCGGAGCGGTCATCTTTTTGGCTGCTCCTGCCTCTGTGCGAACCGGCTGGATGATCGGGCCGGTTCTTTCGCCGTGGCTCCCGCCTGGGCCTACCGGGTCGGTTGAGCTGCGGATTTCGCCGCTCCCGCTTGGCTTCTCCGAGTCGGTAGAGCTGGCCAGGTGGTTCTTCTCCGGAGGGGACTCGCGATGGCTGTGTTCCGGTGAGTATTTTTGGTTTATTTTTTCCTGCGATTGTCTATCCGGGTATTCCCTCCCCCCTTGGTTCGTGTCTTGGGGGTTGAGGTCAGTCGCTGTTCGTGACCTGAGCTGGTCTATGTGTCGCTTCCAGGCTCGCCCATCGATGGTTTGGAGCCGGTACGACCGTGGACCAGTGACCTGAGTTATGACGGCTGGGATCCATAGGGGGTCCCCCGTCATGTTCTTTGCGTAGACTAAGTCACCTGGGTCAAATGTCCGGTACCTGGAACTGGAGTCTGGGGGCCGCTCCGGGTTATAGGTCGGGTGTAACCTGTCGAGTGGGGACCTCAGCTTTCTGCCCATTAGAAGTTCTGCAGGGCTCTTGTTAGTTGTGGTATTGGGAGTGATGTGCTGTATGAAGAGGAGTTTGTTGATTTTGTCGCTGATCTCCCCGTGGTCCATTTTCCGGAGGGTCTTTTTCGTAAACTGAACCATCCGTTCCGCCCTACCGTTCGCCGCCGGATGCGGCGGTGCTGTTAATGCGTGGCGGATACCCCTCTCCGCCAGGAACCGTTCGAAATCGATGGAAGTGAACTGGGGCCCGTTGTCTGAGACGACGACGTCTGGGAGGCCATGTGTGGAAAACAGTTTACTCAGTTCTTTAACGACGGCCTCTGTGGTAGTGGATTTCATATCGCTTACCTCCAACCAATTGGAGTAAGCGTCAACTGTGATTAGAAAAGTATGCCCATTTGTGGGACCAGCAAAGTCTAAATGGATTCTGGACCAGGGCCCCCGTGGTGTCTCCCAGTCCCGGATAGGTGCTGCGGCTGGGCTGGATCTGGTCTCCTGGCACCGGTGGCATTTGGCGACCCATGCCTCAATTTGCTTGTCCATCCCTGGCCACCAAGCGTAACTCCTGGCCAGGGCTTTAGTCCTGACGATGCCAGGATGACCCTCATGTAGCATCTCTAAGACCCTCTCTTGCAATCTGTCCGGGATTACTACCCTGTCACCCCACAGAATACATCCTCTCAGTAGTGAGAGTTCAGTCTGGCGCTGTCGGAATGTTTTAAAAGTCTCGTCATTGTCTTTCTCCGGCCAGCCTTTTTCTAACCAGTGTAAGATTCGTGCCAGACGCCTGTCCTTAACGGTTTCTCTGGCAATGTCTGATGCGGTAATAGGTAAGCTCTCGATACTTAGGGTGTTTGTTGTTGGTGCTGGGTCAGGTTCAGAGTCAGGTAAAGGCGAGCGGCTTAAAGCGTCCGCGTGCGAAATTTTCTTACCTGGCTTGTGTAGCAGTTCGTAACTGTAGGCTGCCAGGAATTCGGACCATCTTGTCATCCGGGGTGACAAGATGTTCGGCGTGGCTCGGTTTCCAGCGAGGATGCCCAGCAATGGCTTATGATCCGTCACGATGGTGAACGGGCGGCCGTACAGGTATTCGTGGAAACGTTTAACGGCGGCAACTATAGCCAAAGCTTCTTTGTCCAGCTGGCTATAGTTCCGTTCCGGTTTAGTCAGAGTCCTGGAGAAAAAAGCGATGGGTGCTTCTCTCTGGTCGGGGAGGGTGTGGCTGAGGACAGCGCCGACGCCGAAAGGTGATGCGTCGCAAGTGACAGCTAAGGGCAAGGTTTCGCTGAATTGCATCAGGACGGCGTCGGAGGTGAGGAGGTCTTTGGTTTTTTGAAAGGCGGCTTGCTCTCGTCTCCCCCAAGTCCAGGCTGCCTTCTTGTCTAGGAGTCTATGTAAAGGTTCCGCCGCCGTTGCCTTTTGAGGTAGGAAAACATTATAAAAATTTAGCAAGCCTAGGAACGCTTGTAGTTCCGTTTTAGACTTTGGGGTGGGGGCTTCCTTGATGGCTTTCACTTTTTTAGTCGTAGGGTGAATGCCATGCCGGTCTAGGAGATAGCCCAAAAACTCAACTTGCTTTGTACATAGTTGGCATTTTTCTCGTTTGACTTTAAGTCCTGTTTCTTTAAATTTTGTTAAGACTTGTCTGAGTCGGTTTTCCAATTCGGCTTCGTTTGGCGCCGCCACTAATACGTCATCGAAATAGGGCACCACCCCCTTAATGCCCTGTAGCAAACGTTCCATCAGGCTCTGAAAGATGCCTGGTGCCACGCTGACTCCAAATTGGAGTCGGTTACACTTGAAGGCCCCCCGATGAGTCACGATTGTTTGGGCTTCCGCCGTTTTCTCGTCCATAGGTAGCTGCTGATATGCCTGGGCGAGGTCGAGCTTGGCAAAGACTTTGCCCCCTCCCAGTGAGTGCAGTAAATGTTGCACTATTGGGACTGGGTAGGCGCTTTGTTGCAACGCGCCATTTAGGGTGGCCTTATAGTCCCCGCAAATTCTCACGGACCCGTCTGGCTTTACTGGGGTCACTATAGGGGTCTCCCATCTGGCATGGTCTATCGGTTGCAATACCCCTTGTTTGACGAGCTTGTCGATCTGCTCGTCAATTTTAGGCTTTAAGGCGAATGGTACCCTTCTAGGTTTAAGCCGCTTAGGGGGAACCCTTGGGTCTAGGTCAAACGAGATAAGGGGCCCCTGGTACTTGCCCAAGCCTCCATCGAAGACCTCCTGGAACTCCTGGGCTAGCCGCTGTTCCCAAGCTTCGATGGTGACGTGGTTGACACCTGTCAGCGCGATGTTAAGCGGGGCGAACCATTGTAAGCCCAGTAGGCTTGGGCGGTCGCGATCGACGATAGTGAATGGCAGCTGTTCGGTGTGGCCTTTGTAAGTTATATTAAAGTTCTTGGTGCCCACTACCGGGACGCGATTCCCTTGGTAGTCTTTTATGATGATCTTTTGGGCATTTACGTTTCTTTTTTGTAGTGTAGGCACTAGTCTTTTGATTTCGCGCCATGCAATCATGGAAAGGTAGGACCCGGAGTCCACTTCCATTTTGCATGGCTGGCCTTCAATATGGACTTCTACGTGTACCTTTCTGGCGCCGTCGGAAATGGCGTGGCCGATGGTCACCGTCTGGTGGGTCTCTTCCTTTCGCCGACCGTCGCCGCCTCTTTGAGATCGTTGAGTACGGTCCCATCGACCATCTGGTTGGCGCTCTCTGGCTCTGGGCGGGGAACTTTCTCTCCTTCTGTCGTGTTGTTCCCATTTGGGCGGGCTGCGGGTCTTCTTTTGGCGGCAAACTCGGGCGATGTGACCCCGTCGTTCACAATGCCTACAGATAGAGTCAAAGAATCGGCATTCTGACCTGGGGTGGTCGCCGCCGCACCCGGCGCAGTTGGTCCTCGACCTACGACCTTTTCGACTTCGTTGGTCGCCGCGTCCCGTCTGCACGCGATGTATGTCCTCCTCGTCTTCCGACGTGCTGGAGGTTGACTGGTATTCTCCGTAGTGTGCGGTTGCTTCGTTTCTTGTGTCGGTCGACCTTGCCGGGTTGTTGTTTCCGCCCTTCGCGTCAGATCTTCGCATGCTGTCCGCTGACGTGCGGGTTGCTTCCGCGGCTGCGGCTGCGGTAAGGGCATCGGCTAGGCTGATGTCGCCCTTGGCCATAAGTCGGCTCTGGAGTGTAGGATCCCATAAGCCGAGTACGAAGCGGTCTCTTATGAGACTGTTCAGACCTTCAAACTCGCAGAGTCCTCCTAGGCGCCGTAGCTCTGCGACGAAGTCGCTCAATTTTTCATCTGGCTTCTGGTTTCGGCGGTAGAACTCGTTGCGCCGTATCAGGATGGGGACTTCGGGGGCGTAATGGCGCCGCAGAATAGGTTCGAGGACGTCCCAATCCATGGCGGTTGCATCTGCCGGCTTGGCCAATGCTTTGGCCATCTGGAAGACCTCTGGTCCGCAGTGAGTAAGGAAGACGGCGCGTTTTAGCGGGCCCGGGGCGTCCTTCATTCCGGCGCATACCAGGTACATACGGAACCGATCCGAGTACGATTCCCAGTCCTCGGCGGCGGGGTTGAAGGGGGCGGGCGGTGCAATCTTCGCCATCTCTGCGCTGGCGCTGGTTCTTTGGTGGACACGGGGTTCGGTTCAGGGGCGAGATCCCACCCTCATCGCCAGTGTCGTGTCCGCAAAAAGATGCTCAGAGTCGGTGACTTTCATTCAAAGCTCTTTATTTACAATGGGGAACCGAACCGGCGAAAAGCAAAAAGCCCGCGGCTTTTATACTTTTCGCTGCGGCGGCCGCGGCCAATGGCAGCAATTCAAGTCTCCCGCTCTTGGTTTGAACCAATCGCGGGAGACTCCAATCGGGCCAATCAGCGCGGCTCGCCTGGCCAATCAGAAATCCCCGCGCCTTAGCCAATCAAGGCGCGGGGATTTCGAGTATGCAAATTCAGGACATAACACCCATAATCCCCAAACATCCCAGAGATATTGAGAATTGTAGGCAGCAGCATTTGGATGGGCTGCAAAAGTGTAAGTCTGCCTTAAATAGTGAAGCAATCATATTGAATCTTCCTTCTCTCTCTCTTTCTCTTTCTGGTGTGTATAAATAAAGGATAGGGTGGATTTGTGTCTTTGAATGATCTGTTGAATCTAGTTATAAAAATTAATTGTCTTGGCATATGCCAGTGTCCCAGTAGGTTGCAATCCAGATTTTTAAATCTGGCATACAATAACATGGCTGACATCCATCTATGTTTAGATGCTTTTCTAAAGCTTAGGTTGTTTGTAGTTACTTTGAAAACTTTTGGGAATGAAGATAATGGAATCAAATTCACAAAATCCAGTGTAATCTTGCATTCATGCTCCAGCTGTCAGGCAACAAAATGGTAACAAATGCTGAGCAAGGCTTCCATGCCTTCCTCCCTACCCCAAACAAAATAGGCTTTATTCAGTAGCCAGCTGTTGCTTCAACACAGGCAGAAGTAGAAGAGAGAATAATGTACTCATTAGAGAGGCTGGCTTTAGATAGATAGATTGATAGATAGATAGATAGATAGATAGATAGATAGATAGATAGATAGACAGATATAGATATAGATATAGATATAGATATAGATATAGATATAGATATAGATATAGATATAGATATAGATATAGATATAGATATAGATATAGATATATAGATATATAGATATATAGATATATAGATATAGATAGACATATAGATAGACATATATATGGTATTCAGCTTTGTTCGGGTATTTTCCCACATCATTATAGTTGTGCTTTTAAAGTTGTTGCAATGTTTCAGCAGAATCTCATCTGCCATCATCAGGCTTCTGTATAGTGTTCGTCTGTGAGTCAGACTTTCACAACACCAAATTTAAAACAGAAACGGCTGTGAAAGTCTGACTCACAGGCGAACACTACACAGAAGCCTGATGATGGCAGATGAGATTCTGCTGAAATGTTGCGACAACTTTAAAAGCTCAACTATAATGATGTGGGAAAATACCCGAACAAAGCTGAATACCATACATATAAATACCCACGAAAACTTAAGAAAACAAATATATATATATTTGTTTTCTTAAGTTTTCGCGGGTACTTACATACATACATACACAGTATATATATATATATACACAGTATATATATATATATACACAGTATATATATATATATACACAGTATATATATATATATATATATATATATATATATAGTATGTATATATATATATATATATATATATACACACACACACACACACACACACACACACACAGAGTATATATATACATACAGTAAGAAAACAAATATATATATATATATATATATATATTTGTTTTCTGAGGTTCTCACGGGTATTTGTATGTGGATCTTTGGTTATTCGGGTTTTCTCCCGCGTAAGATTGGAAGTATCTAGGCAACGTTTCGATGAAGTCTCATTCATCATCTTCAGGCTTGGTCTTCAGCTCTGTGCTTCTCAGAGTGATGTGAGCTTGCAGCTGCTTCTTCCTTTTAACTGCTAGTGGGGGTGTGACTTGATTGGGTGGGGGTGTGTTCTCATTGGTTGGGGTTTTGGCTGTGTTCTGATTGGCTGGAGGCATGTTCTGTTCAGGTGGGGGCTTGATTGTGCTCAGGTTAGTCTTAGTTGCTGGAGGGTTTGAGCTGGTGAGCTGTGATCTTGCTGTTTGGCTTCGAGTTCGTGGTCATGCTGCATCTTCATGGTGGAGGTCAGTTCGCTTCATGTATGGCTCAGAGGGGTTTGAAGTGGGTAGTGATGCAGCTGCAGTGCGGCTTCTGGTCCGTGGTCGTGTTTCATCTTCTGTGTGGGTGTGAGTCTGCTTTCTACATGGAAGTGTGGTGGTGGCATCTTGTGTGGCTTTCAGAGGTGTGGGTCTGGTGTCATTCTTCATGTTAGGTACGCGTCTGTTCATGAGGGCGGGTTACCAGAACTATCGCCAAAACCGAACACTTCAGCAGCAGAATCATCAGAGAAGCCATAGAGATAGAAAAACGCCCACACAGCATGAATAAACAAGATCATACCTCCCGCCTACCAGCCATTTATATATACAGCATATATATATATATAGTATATATGTGTGTGTGTGTGTTTTCTTAAGTTTTTGTGGGTACTTACATGTATGGCATTCAGCTTTGTTCGGGTATTTTCCCATGTCATACCCGCCATATATATGCCTTGGTTTTCCAGGTCAATTTTATCTTTGGGGTTTCTAAGGATGGCTGCTATTTTTTTGTCTGTTTTGAAGGCAGTCTTGATGTGATGTCTGTGTAGTATCTTACTAATTTTGTCTGTAGTACCTCTTATGTAGGGCAGGACAGCTGTTCCATAGCTCTGTTCATCTTCTGGGTCTCTATTATGTCTCAGTGTGTTTTGGTGGATCAAGCCAGTGATTTTGCTTTTGTGGAAGCCGTTGGCTGTCAGTACTTTAGTCAGGGTGCATAGTTCAGTCTTGATGTGTGTCTTGTCTGCCAGGCGTTTGGTTCTAGTAATTAGGTTTTAGCCACAGAGTTTATCTGTGCTGGGTGGTGGTGGGATTGGGCATTGAGGTAGCGGTTAGTGTGTGTTTTCTTCTGGTATACGGTGTGTCCTAGTGTGCCATCTGTTTTTTTGTAGATTAGTACATCTAGGAATGGTAGTTGTTTGTTTGTTTCCGTTTCCGTGGTGAACTTGATTTTGGGGTGTGTGCTGTTTAGATGTGTTAGGAAATTGTTTAGGTTTTCTTTTCCATGGGACCAAATCACAATTGTGTCATCAATGTATCTTAACCATAGTTTGGGTTTGTGGATGGCATTGGCCAGGGTATTCGAATTCTTGCATGAACAGGTTTGCAATGACGGGTGACAGTGATGATCCCATAGGGGCTCCTTCAATTTGTTTGTATCTTTGTCCTTTGTATATGAAATATGTGTTGGTTAAGCAGTATTCTGTTAGTTCCATGAGGTGTTTAGCTGGTTGGTATTTATTTTTGATGATTTCAAGGGTCTCTTTTATCGGGACTTGAGTGAATAGTGAAACCACGTCGAAACTTACAAGCAGATCTTCTTGCTCCACATGTAGATCTTTGATCATTTCCAAGAAGTGGTATGAGTTTTGTACATGTGAAGCTGCTGTTTCAGCATGGGGCTGTAGCTGTTTTGCTAAGTGTTTAGCTAGGTTTTGTAGTGGTGCTCCTCTGGAGCTGACGATGGGTCTGAGAGGTATGCCTTCTTTGTGTATTTTTGAGAGGCCGTATAGTTTGGGGCATCTGGAAGATTTTTCTCTTGGGATGATCGTCTGTTGGATCTCTTTGGTCATGTGGCTGGTTATAATTTTCTTCTTGGTTTATTTTTCCAGATATGTGGTTGGGTCTGTGTTTATGGGTATGTATGTGGGATCTTGGAGTAGGTCTGTTAATTTTGTTTCATAGTTTTTTCTGTCCATTACTACTGTGGCATTCCCTTTGTCTGCTGGGAGGATGATTATGCTGCTATCTCTTTTCAGGGTTTGTAGCGCTTTAATTTCTTCTTTCTGCAAGTTGTTTTTGGGTGGTTTGCTTGTGCATAGGATGTTGGTAACTTGGTGTCTTATTCTATCAGCTTCATCTGTATTTAATTTGGTTAGGCTGCACATATCTACTGCACATATGATGGATTCTGTGGGGATTTTTTTGGGTACTATAGCATAATTGAATCCTTTGGTTAGGACATCTGTTTCTGTTTTGGTGAGTTCTTTGTTGGAAACGTTGTACACTAATTGTTTTAGGTGTTGTTGTGAGTTGTTGGGGGTTTTCTTGTCATGTTCTAATTTCTTTAATTTTTTCAAGAGTTTTTCCTGTTTGTAAGTGGTTTCAGATTCAGCTCTCCAAGTTGTAAGTTGTTTTATCTTGTCCCAAAGTAGAGGGTGGATTTTGCTGCTCAATTCCAGGTGTAGTGCTAGCAAATCTTTGTTTAACTGATCTAATTGGAATCTCTTACTATGGAGCTCGTTCCTTAGTAGAGCCATTTCAGTTCTTTTCAGGATACGTTTAGTGGCTGCTGTGCTTTGATGAAATATTAATTTGAAGCAGGTTGGTGTAGTATTGTTGTCTCTGCAGCTGCATAGGAATTGGAGGTCACATAGTATTCCTGCTCTTTTAATTTCCAGTTTTTCGTAGGTTTTGATCTGGCTGTTTATTTCCTCCCCGTAGAGGTTTGATATTTGTTTTCTTAAGTTTTCGCAGGTACTTACATGTATGGCATTCAGCTTAGTTCGGGTATTTTCCCACGTCATAGTAGTTGTGCTTTTAAAGTTGTAGCAACGTTTCAGCAGAATCTCATCTGTCATCATCAGGCTTCTGTATAGTGTTCGTCTGTATAACAGACAGAAGATATTAGAAACACCAATCAAGCAGAACACAGCAAACTCCAAGACCAATAAACACAGACCAAGACTCCCAACCAATCAGGATGAAGAAAAAACCATTCTGGCATAGCAATAGGCTGCCCCAAATTCAAATCTGAAACCACTGTAAAAGTCTGACTCACAGATGAACACTATACAGAAGCCTGATGATGGCAGATGAGATTCTGCTGAAACGTTGCTACAACTTTAAAAGCACAACTACTATGACGTGGGAAAATACCCGAACAAAGCTGAATGCCATACATACATACATACATACATACATGCATACATATATATGTGTGTGTGTGTGTGTGTGTTTGTGTGTGTGTGTGTATACATGCATGCATGTATGTATGTATGTATACATATATATTTACATATATTTATGTATGTTTATTTTTGAACTTGCTTTAAGAAGTCAACTTACTCTTAGCAACCCAAACAATTTTTCCCACCAACTTCTTACACAGAGTTGAAAAAGATGAAGCTGGAATTAGTTTTCTGAGGTAGCACAACTTTTCTTTCATATGGAGAAGATGCCAAAATGGAATCCTAGTCCTATTGTTTCATGTGGTACAGTGCAGCACAATCATACTATATGCTTTTATTTTAAATACAAATCTTCTTAACCAGAGGAGGGAAAAAAAGATGGCCTTGGAAAAAAGCATATAAAAGTAACTCTTTTTTAGAAATCTGATCTCTATTGGCCAGAACTAGAACTTGGTTTATTTGGACAATAGTAAATAAGAACATGGCTTACATTTGCTTTATCTTCTCTCCCATAAAATGAAAAATCTGTCCATGAAACTTAGCAATGGTAACTTTATACACCACTTTTATTCAAGTATACCTTGGAGTGATGGTTTTCCAATTTAGTTTAAACCATAATAGGACATTTATTTGCTGCATCACATACCCACATGCTAATCCGTCATGTTCCTCTGACCCAGGATTCCAGACTTGCATTTGCATAATTCCTATAGCCCCATTTGGAGGACATGTTTCCAGAATGAAAGCTTCCTGTCAGAAAATGATTGATCTTTTGCTATCTTTTTCAAACAACTTACTCCATTTCTAGAGCACTCTAGACCAAGGGTCTTCAAACTTGGCAAGTTTAAGACTTGTGGACTTCAACTCCCAGAATTCCTGAGCTAACATGACTGGAGGAGGAATTCTGGGAGTTGAAGTCCGCAAGTCTTAAAGCTGTCAAGTTTGAAGACCCCTACTCTAGACTTAAGTTTATACACAACTGCAATGAGAATGTAGTTACATCTGAAACTATTAAGTCACAAGGCCTACTTCCATTTGGTGGCTAGAGAGCATCTTTCACTTTAAAAAAAAGTGTTTCATGAGCTGAGAGGGCCCTACACAATAACAAAATGGCATCATCAGCCTGGTTAACTAAAATGTTGTCTGTGCCTTAGAGTATGGGGTTCCAGGGAATTTCAGTTCAAAAGAAGTTTATGTTTAAAAAATAAGTCTGTTAAGACATAACACACATTTAGTTTTGTCACGTTTTTTTTACTCCCCCCCCCAAAAAGAGAATAAAAACATAAAATACCCCCCCCCCCCCAAACTCTTGAGCAGTGTTGGAATCACAAAATATTAAGCTAAGGCCACCTGTAACCTAATGACAAAAGCTGATATTGGTGCTACCTAATGGATGACCTGTATCAAAGTTGATCAGAACCAACAAGCACAGTTTCCATTGTTAATTCTGCCAGCCTATTTCACAACATTAGCTCCAAGACATTCCTCAGTCACTATTCATGCATGATATCCGCCTTCCACGCTCCCCACCCCCACCCCCCAAGCTACAAGCATAATTCTATTTTCAATTTAGGCCAAAAGAAAGAAAAAAAGCCCCTGTTGTTTGTTAACAGAAATGCAAGAAAACCTTAGTGATCTACTGCTAAGTATTCGGGTTTTTAGATTCCCATCTATCTTTTGACCAGCCCTAAATAAAAAAGGAAAACATGAAGAATCAATCTCTTGCAGTTTTATGGAAGGATACAGAATGAGTATTTTTAAACCTTGGTCATCTTTCAAAGCTGAAAAGCAGAATTAGTACTCTCTTGGCAATCAAAATGAATTATTATTCAATGAATGGCCCTTTGATAGGTCTCGTTCTGTAAGGCACTGGTTGTAGACTCAGGACTTCCCAGTGGACAAAGGTGATAACTCTCTTCTAGAAGAAATTGAAGTTCTGCCAGCCAATCAAGGTGTCATCTCTGTCAGCCAATCAAGGTGTTTCAAGTAATTTTAAAGTAAATTACTTCCCCGCTTAGCAGAGAACTAGACTGATCAGGAATTGCTGTTAATAACATACAGCTGATGAGAGCAATGGAATGATGAAAATTTAAGAGGACTCCATATGACATGGTAGGTTTTCATGTAGCCAAGACCTGCCATACGTTGTTAAGGAATCATCTGTAGCAAAAGAAAAAGCCAATTCTTTATTACTTTGCACCTACAAAGTTACCCTTTCTTTCCTGCCAAATCCTTTGATTGCCTCGAGAAAAACACAAGGACCATTCTCATCTTAGAAAGATCAGCAAGATATTTTTTGGCTTGAAAACTAATATTAATAAAAGTCAATGATTGGATTATATCTGGGGATTTGTGTTTGTCTGTGATCATCATCATTATTATTTTTCAAGTACCAAATGCTCTCATTTTGATCTGGATAAGGATCAACAGGAGGTGACCAGGATGCCAGACTAACATCTTGTTTTTAATAAGTTAGAAAGGATTTCAGCAAAATGAATGTGAAAAGGCTGTTTTCGGTAGCTTTAGGATAGTGCTACCTAAAACAAATGTACATTTACAAGAGATATTGGAAAAGAAAAGTAAATCCACATGTGCCCAAGATGTATATTTTAAAGTAGACAAAAGAGATTCTCTCTTTTTTTCCCTTTGAATCTGGAAAAAAGATTCACATGTATGATAATATATAAGTGTATAATGAGACAGCACAGCAATCTATCGGAACATGGACTGTCATTAATAAAAGTACAGAATAATTTTCAATTGCTTTATTCTAGGATTTAATATTTTTTTTCTAAACTAGCTTACTGCCTGGGAATTTCCTGGTATTTGGTCATTCAAATGATAACTAGAACTGGCCCAGTTTAATCTTTTCAGGATCAGCTAGGGTCAATTAGGTGGCAACATTTAATGTGAAGAGACTATAACCAATGCTATCTATTATATAATTTTACTACCACATTTGGTATCAGTTATGGTAGTCATAATAAAATATTTTTGTGAAGATGGTAAAATATAGACAATTGAAAAATTGTCTATGAATTCTAATGGCATCAGAAAAGCAGTGGATGCTCATTCTTTTTCCCCCCTTCCCTCCCTTCCAATCTGTTTTTTTTCCAAGAGAAGAAGACATATGAGAGTTTTTATTCAAGGCATGTTTCATAGAGTTTAAGGTTAAGGAGAAATGGCAGCAGTGTGCCAAATTTTTGCATTCAAAATATAGTATTGAGAATTCTCAAATAGGGTCGATCAAGAGTGAACTCTGAAAAAATTTATTTTGAAGCAGAAAGAATGGACAGGAATAATCTTTTGGCATCTAAAATTGAAATTAAAAATAAGAACAGTCCCATTCATACTTGACATAAGAATAGTGAACAATTGGTAGCTGTTAAATTTATTATCAGAAATTCTTAGCTGTAAAGGAGCAAACTTGGATTTCAGCATACTTTGACTCTGATCAATATGATGCTGCAAATTACTTTAACAAGTATAATTACTATATTCAGTATATCATATAAATCTATCCCATAAAACTAGTGGCAGGTTTCTTTGCAATCCTTGTAAATTCAATAGCATCTACACAGAGAAGGAAACATTCTTTAATGGTTTGATTCAAGTAGAATATATGAGGAATCAATACGCCACCATGCCCATATAGCTTAAAAAGAGAAAGCATAGTACCTGAGGCATGAACGCAGACCTGGAGACCTCTCTTCAAAGTGTGCCCTGTCTTGCCTGATATTTAAAAGAATTTAAGTCAAATGGGAGGCTGAAAATGCTGCAAATGATGATGATTACCTTCAATCCTTCATTGATTACCTTCAATGATTACCTTCTTGGCAGCATATTCACTTGCTCAGGAACAAAAAATGGAAAATCTAAGTTGAAAGGTAGTCTGGCTGACACCTGACAAATGCTTTTTGATAAGCCACCCATTTAGATATCTTGGTAGCCACATCTACCAGGACATCTAAATGGGTGCATAAACTTCTCCTGCCCTTTATGAACTCCTAAACTGAAGCCTTCAGAAAGTGATTGTACTCTAATAGAATCTCTGATATGTAGTAGTTTATGAATCAGATGAAGGAAGGGGGAGAGAGAGAACTTATTGTAAAAGTTGCATTAGGATGGACTACAAGTTTTCAAGTCTCAAAAACAAAACTTTTAGTGGTCTTTGAACATAAAGAAATCTAATGGAGGAAAAAAAAACAATTTTACATCCAGTGTAGGTTGAGAAGCAAAATAAAATTGATTAGATATAGTATACACTGAGAAGCAAATATAGAAATAAGAGAAAGCTTTGCATTATTTTCCTACATATCTAACAGAATAACAGAGTTGGAAGGGACCTTGGAGGTCTTCTAGTCCAACCCTCTGCTCAGGCGGGAAACTATACCACTTCAGACAAATGATTGTCCAATCTCTTCTTAAAACCTTCTAGTGTTGGAGCATCCATAATTCTAGAAGCAAGTCATTCCACTGATTAATTAATTGTGTCTATCTGTTGTTCTACTCTGTTCTCTTTCGTTTCGGAGCTGTCCCAACTTCAGCAGCTTTAATGGCTGCCTCTTTGCCGCTGGCAAGAAGAGCTTCTCCTGGATCTATCAGGGACTTTGCAGTATCCCTGGGATCAACAGGATGCGCTCTTCACTTTCACCGTCTCTTCGGGATGGTTTAGATCCGATAGGACCGTCCAGGAGCAAAGATATCGGTAGCGATCTCAGACCTCCAAGATCGCATGCCATATCGTTGTGACACTAGCTCCGCCCTCCGCCCTTCATTCCTATAAAAGGAATGAAAATCAAAAAGGAAGAATTTAAGTTGCAAGCATTTGCAGATGATCTGGTTTTCATCTTAGAAGACCCTCTACAAACAGCACCAAAATTGATAGAAAAGATAGAGACATATGGAGGGGTGGCTGGTTTGAAAATAAATAAAGATAAGACAAAGATCTTGACAAAGAATATGCTATCAAGACAAAAGGAAGAATAGGCAGACCTATTGAAAATTCAGATCACGAATAAGATCAAGTACTTGGAGATACATTTGACAGCAAGATGTAGTACACTAAAAGAGAATACCGTATATACTCGAGTATAAGCCGAGTTTTTCAGCACATTTTTTGTGCTGAAAAAAAACCCCTCGGCTTATACTCGAGTCAGATTCCCCTCTGAAAAAAAATGGTGTGGAGCTCCGAAGCTGGGCAGCCGCTTCCCTGCCTCCGTGTTTCCTTTGCAACTTTTAAGCATGGGGGTAATCGGAAGCAGAAAAGTTCTTGCTTGAGGATATATTGTTTTTTCTTTTTTTAACTGCTTTTTTGGGGGGGGAAGACCCACCACCATGTGAGAATGCTCAGACACGAAATCTATCCAACCAAAAATAAGTGTGTGTGTGTGGGGGGATTTTAACAGAGGGAAGATGTAGGGAGAAGGCAAAAGCGACGGAAGATCCTTCAGGGGAAACTGAGGGGGAGACTCACCCTTGGTCCAGATGAGCCCCCTTCCCCTTTCTCTAGGCTGAGAAAACAACGCGAGCCGAGGTTGCTTCGGCTCCACTCAGCTTCATTTCCTCAGCTCCAGCTGCTTTCAGTCCACTCGGGAGGAGGGGGAGGAGGGGGAGGAGGGGGAGGAGGAGGTGGTGGCAGGTCGCGTTGTTTTCTGAGCTCTCGGCTGAGAAAGCAACGCGAGCCGAGGTCGCTCCACTCAGCTTCATTTCCTCAGCTCCAGCTGCTTTCAGTCCACTTGGGAGGAGGGGGAGGAGGGGGAGGAGGAGGTGGTGGCAGCTCGCGTTGTTTTCTGAGCTCTAGGCTGAGAAAGCAACGCGAGCCGAGGTCGCTCCACTCAGCTTCATTTCTTCAGCTCCAGTTGCTTTCAGTCCACTCGGGAGGAGGGGGAGGAGGAGGTGGTGGTGGCAGCTCGCGTTGTTTTCTGATAGTGAGATCATTTCCCAAATTAATTGATTCACTAACCCAAAAGAAGAAGATGTTGATGACAGTGGGAGGCAGGAGTCACTCTCTCCCTTGCAAGAAAAAAGCAAGAGCCGTTCTTATGATCTCTCCCTCTCTCTCTTTCTCCTCGTAATACAGTCAAGCCCTTTCCAGCACGCATGCGCGATCCGCCCCCGCCGCTTTGCACCTTGCAAATGAAAAAACCCTGGGGTTTTGCATTTGCAAGGTGCAAAGGGGCGGTGGCAGATTGCGCACGCGTGCTGGAAAGGGCTTGACTTTATTGGGGGGGGGAGAGAGAGAGATATCATAAGAACGGCTCTTGGTTTTTTCTTGCAAGGGAGAGAGTGACTCCTGCCTACCACTGTCATCATCATCATCTTTTGGGTTAGTGAATCAATTAAATCTTTCATGATAGTGAGATCATTCCCCAAATTTCCCTTAAATCAGGGAAGAAATCAGAAACAAATCTTTGGACTGAGAATAAGCCTGTTCCTATGATGCCATTTTTGTTCACTGCAGTGTGAAAAGTGTGAAAAAACACACTTCTTTTTCTTCATCTTCTTGTTCCCTATTTACTGGTCTCTTTCAAAGAGGAAATTGTGAACATCAAACTTATTCTCAACTGTCCTAGTGAAAGTTTTCATTGGTATCTATTTTTATTTTTGAAATTTACCAGTAGCTGCTGCATTTCCCACCCTCGGCTTATACTCGAGTCAATAAGTTTTCCCAGTTTTTTGTGGTTAAATTAGGTGCCTCAGCTTATATTCGGGTCGACTTATACTCGAGTATATACGGTAATTATATCAAACTTAAACAACAGATAGCGCTAGATCTGGCGAAATGGGAAAATTTACAACTGTCACTAATAGGGAGAATTTCAGCAATCAAGATGAATATATTACCCAGAATTTTATATTTGTTTCAAACAATTCCAATTTGGCTTGGAAAAAATTACTTTGAAGATTTAAATAAAATTGTGTTGAAATATATATGGCAAGGTAAGAAAGCGAGAATAAAGTTAAAACTTTTGCAAGATGCCAGAATAAGAGGAGGATTTGGTTTGCCTGATTGGGAGTTGTATTACCAAGCTAGAAATTTGATGTGGGTTAAGGAATGGATAACACTAAGAAATACTATATTGTTGACATTAGAAGGACATGATTTGTTGTTGGGATGGCATGCTTTTTTATGGTATAAAGGAACTAAAACACAGGGGTATTTTAGAAGACATTATGTACGGGAGTCTCTGTAGTTAAACTGGGAGAAGATTAAAAGAAAATGTTGTTTGAAAATTCCAGTCTGGTTATCGACTATTGAAGCATTTTCTTATCCTATAATATACAAAAAGGAACAAACAGTTAGATATGGTGAAATATTGAATGAAAAGGGTGAACTCAAATCTATACAAAAACTAGAGGAACAAGGTATAAAGATGAACTGGTTTTCATATGTGCAAATACATTCAAGGTATGATAAAGATTCTAAAATGGAAGGTTTCTATGATAAATTGACTGATTTAGATAAGATTTTGACAGGTACTGATGAAAAGGTGATTAAAAAATTGTATGGATATATATTAGAAATTAAATTAGAAGAAGAACAAGTTAAAGAAACTATGATTGCTTGGGGGAAGAATTTTGGATATGGGATTGATTTAGAGAAATGGCAAAAATTGTGGTCTCAAAATTATAAAATGACAATGTCAACAGCATATAAAGAAAATTTGTATAAGATGTTTTACAGGTGGCATTTTCCCCCGACAAGAATAGCAAGAATGTTCAAGAATAAATCCAAAAAATCTTGGAAATGTCATCAGACATCTGGCTCATATTAACATATGTGGTGGACTTGTGCGGATGCTAAAAAATACTGGACTAAAATCCACATGTGGCTGGAAAAAATGACAAAAAAACATATAGACTTGAAACCAGAGATATTTTTATTGGGAATTTTACCTGAAATATATAGTAAAGACTTGAAATACCTGATTGTAAATGTATTAACAGTGGCTAGGATTGTATTTGCCAAAAACTGGAAAAATGAGAAAACACCATCACAGGAAAAAATCATTAAGAAAAT
This sequence comes from Hydrophis major, assembly GCA_033807585.1. NCBI lineage: Eukaryota > Metazoa > Chordata > Lepidosauria > Squamata > Elapidae > Hydrophis > Hydrophis major. Next base: position 290,615,165 of record CM066328.1, on the reverse strand, counting down.
ATTGGAATGTGCTGAAATGAGTAGATTGACATTTGAAATTAGAGAACAAGAGAATAAACAATTTTATAAAATTTGGGATCTATTCTATCAATGGTTAGACAATAAAATACAGCAATTAAATATGTAGACTTTTAGAAAATAATAAATATATAAATATTATATTATATTATATAAATATATATTATAAATATATAAAGATGTACTTCTTTCTTATTATATCTACAAAATGATTTTAGGATAGATTTGGGATGATAATATGAACTGTTATAAAACAAACGAAGTAAATTATGATTATCTTGTAAAACGAATAAAAGTATAGTCAAATGATTGATTAATAATGATACTTAGGTATTGAATTTTTGATTGAAAATGTTAAGCCTGGTCCCCCAACCAATGTTAAAGAAACACGCTAAACAGAATGTGCAGCGTTAGTCAGTTAGGCAGACAGGTAAATGTGTGAGATAAGTTTGTATGTTAGTTAACACTCAGTAAAAAGCAGATACGCTTGTGCTATCAAAATATAGTTTATTCCATTTAAGAGTTATAGCATAGTCAAAAACAGTCCATTAGTCATGTATCATTTCAGTCAGTCCATTCGGGGATACTCAATTCGCAAAGTCCGTGTTGAATATTCAATGTCAGTTCACTTACAATAAATCAGTCCGTATTATCTCTTCTCACCGTTGAGAGAAATCAACACTCCTTTCTCTCTCCCATTCCAGTAGTAGAAAACGCAGTCATCAATCCATCCAATAATTAGGGATCATTAAACCAGAGAGCGAGCTGCTTTGTCTTGCTCCTTTTATGGTGCTTTTACAACCACACCCTTAATTACATTTTTGCAGTTAAAGTTACACACACTTTAACCAACAAACCATGATAACTTATTTATTACTTTACCTAAACCAGTTAGGGTAAACAATGTTATCCCTAACATTCTCCCCTTTTGGGTAATAATAATAATATAACCATTTACACCTTTAAATCATAGTTGTTACAACTCTCTTTAAACTTGACTACACCTTGAGCTTTTGTAAACTGGTCTGCAATGTTTTCTTCCATCATGCAGTAATCCGGTTTAATTAGACCATTCTTCACAAATTCTCTAACATTTAAGTATCTTAAATCTTAAATGATTTGATCTAGTTTTTACAGCAATATTAGTAGCTAACTGTATGGCTGCCTGGTTGTCCTCGTACACAATAATGGAATCTTTAACAGTTACACCCATGTCTAATAATAACTGTTTGTACAGAATTAAGTCAGTGCATAGTAATGACAGACATGAAAATTCCGCTTCCATTGTGGACAAGCTGATATGCTGTTGTTATCTATTAGTATCTTACCAAATAATATAGCCATTCCAGAGGCTGATTTTCTAGTGTTTATGTTAGTTGCAAAACTTACATCTGCATAGGCACTAAGACTCAAATCACCCTTTGGTTCTATATACAATGCATGGTGCATTGTTCCTTTAAGATATCTTAAAATTCTTTTTAATGATTGCCAATGACATTGATGTGGATCCCGCATTAAATCACGCCAGCTGATTAACGCTATAAGCAATATCTGGCCTTGACCAATTGCTGATATATGATAAGCTACCAATCAAAGATTGATATATGGACTTATCGAATTTGGGACTTTGATCATCAGTTTGGCAAACTTCCTGACTCATTGGAGTTTTTGCCAGCTTACAAAGTTCCATTTTATACATTTTAATTAATTGGCAAATTTTATCTTCTTGAGATATCTTAAATCCATTTTTTGTTTTGTTAATTGTCAATCCTAGATACCTTTTAATCTCACCTAAATGCTTTAATTTTATCTTTTTGGCTAATAATGATATAATCTCATTAGCTTCATTATTAGTCTTAGTTATCAAAGCAATATCATCTGTAAATAATAACAATAATGACACCGTTCCATTATTTTCTCTTTTAAATACACATGGATCTAAAACCTATATTGTTTAACTCTTTCACAATATATTGGTTCCATTCATAGCCAGATTGTTTCAATCCATAAAGACTCCTTTTGAGTTTCCAACAATCATTACTATTTAATTTATTATCTTTTATACCAACTGATTTTTTCAAATATATAGTGTGCTGCAATGGTGCATGCAGATAATCAGTTTCTACATCTAAATGGTTAATGATATAGTTTTTCTTAGCTGCCCACACTAAAGCTGCTCTCAAGGATGTTGCTTTAAGACTTGGTGCAAAAACTTCATCATAATCAAATGCAGTTTGATTAAATCCTTGAGCTACCAACCTAGCCTTATGGGTAACAGTCCCATTATTTCCTGTTTTTACTTTGAATATCCATTTGCACCCAATGGACTTTTCTCCTGGAGGTAATTTGGCATCTTCATATACTTTTATTACCTTTAATGAATTTAGTTCCTTTTCCATTGCCTTTTGCCAATTCTCTTGATCCTTAGCAGGATACATCCTAAGTTCATCTACACTAATTGGAACTTTAGTCACTTGGCAAACTATACTTGCTTGATACCTATCAGATGGTCTAGTTACACGTGTAGTACATCTAGGTAATACAGGATTTACAGGTGGACTTTCCTTTACTACCTGTTCTTCTTAATTATCTAATTCTTCCTGATCAACTGTTTCCTCTTGTTCTGGTCCTATTTGTTCTTCGTGGACTTCTTCTTTAATTGGACTCTTCTTATAACTAGTCTTTTCTTTCTGCCTTTTGTAGGGTTCAATAATTACATCATTATCTAAATCTTGCTCTAATCTATTCCATCCTACATGTTCTAGGAATTTAGCACTAGCACTGCAGTAAACTCTAGATGTACCTGGTTCCCAGAATCTATAAGATCTGTGATTTGATTCATATCCTACAAAAAATAATCGTTTAGCTCTATGCTGTCCTTTGTGTCTGAGTTGTGAAGGGATATGCACCCATGCTGGTGCTCCAAATGTGTGCATGTAACTTAAATCAGGTTTCATACCATGCCACAGTATGAATGGTAATTCACCTGTTGTTGAATTAACAACATTATTTAATATATGATTACCACACATTATTGCTTCTCCCCACAAATTGTCAGGTAATCCTGAATCAGACAACATAGTACGTGCCATTGACTGCAGTGTTTGGCCTCGTCTCTCTATAAAGGCATTAGGTGGTGGCCTATATGGTGCAGACTTTTTATGTTGAATACCTGCCATCCTAAGTCTACTCTGGAATTTATTATTTGTAAATTCCGTACCATTATCTGTTATAAGAGTTACTAATTTCTTTTTAGTTTTTCTTTCTACAAATTTTAACCAATTAAAGAAATTTAGATATGTTTCAGTTTTGCTCTTCATCAAATAGCAGAACCCATATCTAGAATAGTGGTCCATTATACTTAGTATGTATCGAGCACCTCCTGCATTTGGTTTTTTCGGATCTATTAAATCGGAAAATACTACCTCTAAAGGCTCTTTGGTCGTAAATCCATCAACTCTATTTGCCGGTATGACCTTGCTTTTGCTTTGATTGCAAGCAGAACATTGCAAATACTTATTACAAGGTTTCAAACTTATTCCTTTAGATAGTTGAACAGTTCTCTTAAGCATTTTAAAATTTAAATGCCCTAGCCGTCGGTGTAACAAGTGAATACATTCATCATGAGGTTTCTTATTTTCATAAACCGTGTTAGCCACCTCTAAACCATTATCATTTAACACATACAATTCACCTCTTAAAGATGCAGTAATTTTCTTATCTTCTTTTTCAATTATGCAGTTATCTCCCCTAAAGGTAACTCCATATTCTAGTTTAACCAAAATTCTAACTGAAAGTAAATTAAACTTAAGTTGTGGTACATATAACATTTTTACATTCTCTTTTATAAAAGAACAATATGCTATACCTTGACCTTTAGCTTTCAGTTTCCAGCCATTGGCTAACGATATCTGCTGTGAACTCATGGACATTTTAACAAAATTTTTGTTATCATTTGTTATACAGTGAGATGCTCCACTGTCAACCACCCATAAATTATTTTTTACAGCTCCGTTACTATACAGGGCTAACTCTAAATTTTTATTTTTATTTTGATGACTTTTAGTATTCTGGTCAGTGTTCTGGCACTTTGCTTTTTTACAAAACCTTGCCAAATGTCCTCTTCCTCTACAATTAAAACACTTTTTAATTGCGTATGCAGTAGAAGATTCAATATCTTCTTTTCAAGGTTGCTCCCTCTTTAACTGATCTCTTTCAAGCCTTCTTCTGGCCTCTTCAATCAATCTGCCAGTGATATCAGTTAAAGTTAGACTTTCCTTAGGCAAAATTTCAAGGGAAGTGACGTAGTTATCAAAATTTTCATCTAATGAAGACAGAATTATGTAGATTTGGTGTAGTTCAGAGAAAATAAACTCTTTCTCATGCAGTTCTTGAAAAATGCTTTTTATAGAATTCAAATGACTCAGCATATCACCATTTGTCTGGAGATGCGTCCTGAAAAGCTTCCGTGTTAGATTTATGTGAGCACCAACGTTATCTCAGACACAAATCCTCTTCAGTTTCTGCCAACACCCAACAGCCGTTTGTTCTCCGTGGATATGAACAAGTTGCTGGTCAGATAGTGTTAGTCCTAGTATGCAAAGAGCTTGTTCATTCTTCTGCTTAAAGTCTTCTATCTTTTGACTATCTTCCTCAACCTCCGGATCCCATTCCTCTACGTTTGGTGGGTTTTCAATTATGTTCCACAGACCTTCTCTTTGTAGAAATAGACTACATTTCATAGACCATGAAACATAGATCGTTCCATCCAGCTTGGATATAAGGGACAAACTTTGTTGATTGACTTGTGCCATGTTTTCTATATATGGATATAAAACTATAATTAATAAAACACAGCTGTCTGTTTACTGTAACGTGTAACAACACAAACTGTCACTTTTTACATAAATCTGTTTTATCCTAGTTAAACTGACTTTGCAGCCTCTGGGCCCATAACCTTTGTTAAGCCTGGTCCCCCAACCAATGTTAAGGAAATACACTAAACAGAATGTGCAGCGTTAGTCAGTTAGGCAGACAGGTAAATGTGTGAGATAAGTTTGTATGTTAGTTAACACTCAGTAAAAAGCAGATACGCTTGTGCTATCAAAATATAGTTTATTCCATTTAAGAGTTATAGCATAGTCAAAAACAGTCCATTAGTCATGTATCACTTCAGTCAGTCCATTCGGGGATACTCAATTCGCAAAGTCCGTGTTGAATATTCAATGTCAGTTCACTTACAATAAATCAGTCCGTATTATCTCTTCTCACCGTTGAGAAATCAACACTCCTTTCTCTCTCCCATTCCAGTAGTAGAAAACGCAGTCATCAATCCATCCAGTAATTAGGGATCATTAAACCAGAGAGCGAGCTGCCGTTGTCTTGCTCCTTTTATGGTGCTTTTACAACCACACCCTTAATTACATTCTTGCAGTTAAAGTTACACACACTTTAACCAACAAACCATGATAACTTATTTATTATTTTACCTAAACCAGTTAGGGTAAACAATGTTATCCCTAACAGAAAATGTGAGATTATATGCAATGTAATTGTAATTGAAGACTATGAAATGGAAGCGCAAAACAATTTGTAAACCAACCAGCACTCTGTATGTATACATATGGAAGATGGCTTGATGTTTTTATGTTTTGTTTGTTTATGTTTGTTCTTAAAACTTAAAAAAACACTTAATAATAGTCATAGGGTACAATAAGCAATCAAATCATACTAGGAAACAATCAATTTTTAAAAACTGTAAGGATAGAAGCACCAAAATTACAGTCATACAGTCATAAGTGGGAGGAGATGGGTGAAAGGAAAGATGGGAAGATTAATAGTAATAATAATGCAGACTTAGTAAATAGTTTGATAGTGTTGAGGGAATTATTTGTTTAGCAGAGTGTTGTATTCAGGGAAAACTGTCCTTGTGTCTTGTTATTCTGGTGTGCAGTACTCTGTAGCATCGTTTTGGGGGAAGGAGTTGAAACAGTTTATGTCCGGGATATGAGGAGTCTGTAAATAATTTCACATCCCTCTTTTTTACTCGTGCAGTATTCAGGTCCTTGATTGAAGGCAGGTTGGTAGTAATTGTTTTTTCTGCAGTGTTAAATTTATTTATTTATTTATTGATGACAAAGAAGAAAACAATGTGACCTTAATACTATCTGCAGCTGCCATTTCAAAATAACAGTGCATAATTATTAGTTGAATGGCATTAACAGCACTGTGGCCCTATTCAGAGAGATACAAGTACAGGATTGACCATGTGAGTAGCCCTACCCTCTCCTTTGTGATGTTAGTGACCAATTATCAGTTGTCTGCAGTAGATGTAAATCCTTCCATGTGCTTCCAATTCCATTACTAACACTTGCTATTCTCCCATGGAAGCCTTCAGCCACACACCTTCAAATACAAAGATTGTCTCACAGCAAACAAGAGGAGACCAACAGCATGACTTTGGTTGGGAAGGGGCTGTCCCCTGCTCTTCAAGTGGAGGTTAAATCACCTAAACAGTTATGACCTGAGTATGTCAATGAAGAAATAAACAGTGGAAAGGATAATGATAGTGATTAAAAAAAACACTGCATAAAAATAGTTAAGTTAGGATGATGTACTATATAATGGTTTATATATATTATAATTTTCAATCAAAATAGAGCTGGAAAGGACCTTGGAGGTCTTCTAGTCCAGCCCCTGCTCAAGCAGGAGATCCTATACAATTCCATATAAGTAGTTGTCCAGTCTCTTCTTTGAAACCTCCAATAATGAAGCACCCACAACTTCTGAAGATTGTGATGTTAGTGACCTTCCATTGGTTTATTCTTCTCACTGTTAGGAAAGCTTTCCTTAATTCCAGGTTTTTTATTGGTTTCCATCCATTGTTTCTTGTCTTGCCTTCTGCTGCTTTGGAAAATAAGTTAATCTTTTCTTTGTGGCAGCCCCTCAAATACTTGAATACTGCTGTTATGTCATCCCCTAGTCCTTCTTTCCTCTAGACCAGTCATACGCAGATACTGCAACCGTTCTTCATCGGTATTAGTCAAAATGAATCATGTAACAGGACACATTTTATAATTTTGTATAAAGTTATACATTTTATAACTAGTTCTTTTGCGTCAGGTTAGAGGGGTTTCCTTTCATGGCAGCGGGGGATCGTCCTTCACCTCACTAACCCCCACACTTCCCTTCTATTTCGTGTGGCTTTCCAGGCTCTCCGTGCCACGAAGGGCCCCCAAACGCAAAAAAATGGGGTCAGGCAGTGTAGACCGTACTCTTTCTCCCACTCTGCTGCGTCATCACCAGCGGAAGTCAGTTCTATTAATGTTTTTATTATCTGGTAATATAACTATACCTAGAAATAATTAAGGGCATGTAGTTATTAAAGCTTATCTACCAGAACACTTGGAAGGACCAGCAGAAGATTAAAGTTCTGTCAGCAATATCTTTAAAGGCGATGCAAATGGATGGGCACACATGGACACATCTCCAGTCTATTTTTTTCTTTAACTTAACCTTAATTCTGTTTTGGAGAAGATGCTGTCCCTTAAGGAAACCAATGTTAAGATGTATTTTTTTTTACATTTTTATTTAATTTGGTTTGTGTGCATGTAGATTCTTTCTTTCTTTCTTCCTTCGCTTTGTTTGTGTTTTGCCAATTGCTTTAGAAAAGTCAGGAACTGAAAATATTTCAAAACATCAAATGTCAGATGAAGTATAATACTTTACAATCCATAAATCGCAAAGGTCAAAACGAAAAGAAAAAATGGAATTTGTGAACTTCGTATAATCTCAGACGTGATCAGTGGTGCCTGCCAGAGTTTAATTTTCCCACAAGAAAATGAAGCAAGCTCCATCAGTGTTGGCAATGTGCCTGTTGCTATGCGTGATGGAAGCAGATCCAGATGCAATCTGACTCTCTCCTGGCAACCCCACATTCATTTATACGCACACACATACTTCTATATGTATTACTTCCCTACCTGCACACCTCTGCAAAGCATTGTTAAGGAAATAAAACTATAGTTTCCTTTCGCTGTTCCTGGGAGGACTAGGGCAAAGTTCCTCACCCCAGAAGGGATCCCACAGAACATCTGATTTTGCACTGCTAATACAAGCAAGTATTGCTCCAAGGCAACGGAAGGAGAAACTATTCATTGTTTTCTCTATTTCCTAGCAATTCTGGCACTAGGAATTTCAATCATCTTTTCCAGGGCTGCTGGGAAGAAAGCCCACCCTTGTTCTGATAGGTAGCAGTACAAATTAAGTAATATTAATTTCTGGAAGGAAGGGGGAATTAGCAATAGCACTTAGACTTACATACCACTTCACATTGCTTTACAGCCCTCTCTAGGCAGTTTACAGAGTCAGCATATCGCCCGCAACAATCTCGGTCCTCAATTTACCAATCTCGGAAGGATGGAAGGCTGAGTCAACCTTAAGCCTGATGTGATTTGAATTGCTGAATTGCAGGCAGCCGGCAGGCAGCAGAAGTAGCCTGAAGGACTGGATTCTAACCACTGCCCCACCACCGCTCTTGGGGGAACAGAAGATGAGGTTCATCTTCTACTCTTGTTTTTTCTTGTCAGCTAGCTGATATGCTGACCAGAATAAAGTGGCTAATCAATGGGAAATCAATTGTTGATTAACTTTTTCTAGTCATGGTGGGGAAATAGTAATTCTCTCACATGAGCCAGCTGGCCATAGGTTCAAACTGATGGGTTGGCCTCAGCAGGTAACAATGAAAAGACAGTGGTCCATGTAAGGTCTAAGCTGCCCACTTCTATATAAGACAAGAATGTGTCGATCAGGAATCTGATGAATTTGATTATTGCTCACATGTTAAGATGGTGAGGCTAAAGTTCAGGCCTCAGCAGTCCTTGAGGTCATGGAAAGTCTCTAAGGAAATCACTAGCCTGTAGTTTATGCATGTGAACCAAAACCATAGAAGGCATATTTGACTATTTTTATAACTTCTGTATTTCTATACTTTATCTGTTGTATGCCAATTTCCTCTTATATAACTAAGTGAAAGCAAAGAAATGTATAAATATCTGCCTCAGTCTGGGTTCAGGGTCCCCTCCTTCTTAGAACCTCTTTATTCAGCTGAATAAACTGCTACTGTGCTATTTGTCGTGTCCGCAAAATGACGCCAGGAGTCGGTGACTTCATGCAATGCTCTTTATTTCAAAGATTGGAACCGAACCGGCGAAAGGAAAAAAGCCCACGGCTTTTATTCCTTTCGCCGCCGCGGCCGCGGCCAATGGCAGCGTTTCGAGTCTCCCGCGCTTTGAATGAGCCAATCGCGGGAGACTCTTAACGAGCCAATCGGCGCGGCTCGCCTGACCAATTAGAAAGCCCCGCGCTTTGGCCAATCAAAGCGTGGGGATTTCGAGTATGTAAATGAGGACAGAACACCCCTCCCCTCTTGGTTCAGTCCTTATGTTGCGTAGTCACGTAGGTAGGCAGGGCTCCGTCTAGTCCTACTTGACCTGCGCAACTCAGTCGTAAGCGGGATCCCGGCTGGTGCAGTCGGGTTTTTGGTTGCTCTTGCTTCTGTGCGAACCGGCTGGTTGATCGGGCCGGTTCCTTCTCCGTGGCTCCCACCTGGGCCTTCCGGGTTGGTTGAGCTACGGGTTTCGCCGCTCCTGCTCGGTCTTTCCGGGTCGGTCGAGCTGGCTTGGCTGTTCTTTTCCGGCGAGGGGTCGCGATGGCTGCGTCTCGGTAAGTACTGCTGGTTTATTTTTTCTTGCGCTTGGTTACCCGGGTATTTCCTCCCCCCTTGGTTTGCGTTTTGGGAGGTGGGTTCGTTTGCTGTCCTAGACCTAAGTTGGTCGATGTGTCGTTTCCACGCTCGTCCGTCTGATGTTTGTAGCCGGTACGAGCGTGGGCCTGTAACTTGGGTGATGACGGCTGGGATCCATAGGGGGTCCCCCGTCAGGTTTTTCGCATATACGAGGTCCCCGGGTGCGAACGTTCGGTATTTCGTGCTTGAGTCTGGGGGCCGCTCCGGGTTATATGTAGGGTGTAACCTGTCGAGTGGGGACCTCAGCTTTCTACCCATTAGCAATTCGGCTGGGCTCTTGTTGGTAGTGGTGTTCGGGGTTATGTGTTGTATAAAGAGGAGTCTGTTGATTTTTTCTTGGATCTCCCCGTGGTCCATTTTCCGGATGGTTTTTTTGGTAAATTGGACCATCCGTTCCGCCCTACCGTTCGCCGCCGGATGCGCCGGTGCTGTTAGTGCGTGGCGGATGCCCCTTTCCGCCAGGAACTTCTCGAAGTCTAGGGAGGTAAACTGGGCCCGTTGTCGGAGACGACGACGTCTGGGAGGCCGTGTGTTGCAAAGAGTTTGCAAAGTTCTTTGATCACGGCCTCCGTGGTTGTTGTCTTCATGTCGCTTACCTCCAACCAGTTGGAGTAAGCGTCAACTGTTATGAGGAAGGTATGTCCATTCGTGGGTCCGGCAAAGTCTAAATGGATTCTGGACCAGGGCCCCCTTGGTGTTTCCCACTCCAGGATGGGCGCTGTGGGTGGGCTGGGCCTAGTCTCCTGGCATCGCTGGCACCTAGCTACCCAGGCCTCTATCTGCTTGTCCATCCCTGGCCACCAAGCGTAACTTGACACAATTAAAGTTAAGCATTAATGTTACAATTTACAAATACTGGATGCCCGTTACTCAAAGGTAGATGAAATTAGAGGGGGAAGGGGGAGAGGGAGGGAGGGAAGGAGGAAGAGAGAGAGAGAGATCAAATAAAAGAGAATATAGCAAGAACCTACAAACCCTGTCAGCCTACTTTAGTTGGGGATGAAAGTGACAGCAAAAACATCTTTCACTCATAGTTAATAAATTATTTCCTTAAAGGAAATAAAATATAAAATAGACTATGGCAACAGAGTACGCAGTTGTTGCTCTCCAAACATTTTAGCAGGATTAGGTATAGTTCCAAAGGACTGGAAAATACCAGTCTCTCTCCTTATAGCTGATGGGAAATGACATATGCAATGCTATATTGCATAAGCAAAGCAAGCTGACAAACAGCCTTTCTTAAGAAGCCATCATAACTAGAGCATCAGTATCAGACTAAATGAGCTCTGCCTAAAATTAGGATGGGGTTCTGTAAATATATTTTAGCTTCCTTAGATGGAACGCTTTGGTTTCATAATGCAGCAGCATTCTTTATAAATATGCATTTATAACAAAAAAAATTTGATGCTGAGCACAATTTGGCCAACTCAGTAAACTCTATAACTGCCAGAAGAAAATTGAGAAGGCTCTAAGGCTGTGTATCTTCCCCTCATCCTCCAGCTTACAGCTGCAGAGCTGAGATCAAATATACCTTATTTCGTCACATTTGTAGGCTCTTTGAAAGATTACTTTCCTTACTAAATGGATTCTTTATATTACTTTTAGCATTAGAATCAAAGCATGAAACTAGCACGACTGATTTTTCCATAATTCTCCAAATAGATTTAATACCTTTCTCTTATACTGTTGAGGTTCAAGAGTGGAATTAATAACTCCTATAAAATGTCTCTACTAAACCATTTTCTTAACACCTTTGCAGAAATTCAGAACAATCATCTGGATCTAGTGGGGAAGGTTGATTCAGTCACTAACACCAACCCTTCCAAAGGGCCCAGCTGTGTTGACCCATACTCAAAGTACATCAATTTCATGAAGCCCTGATGCTCTCTGAGTTTGGAGAACACCAAGGTCTTCACAGTTCAACCATAAGCTGCATATATTCTCTTCTATGTCAATTTCTTCAGGCAAGAATGCGAAGTTCAGTCTCTTATATCAAAGGTGTGTATTTCTTGATCCCATAGAGTCTGCCTATCTGTTTCTTTAGTTACAGAACTAGGCAGAATTACTGACAAAAGTTCATATATTGCATTGATTTGTGGTTTACATATGAAATACAGTAGAGAATCAACCACCATTTCTGGTTTGCATTTTATTGTACTTGCTTTATATATTATACTTAGATGAGATACATCAGTTACTTCTACTTGGAAGCCATTTCCCCTCCAGTGACGTATAGTCCCACCCAATTACTGTTGAGGTGAGGCTCTCATTGCTGCTATGTTTATGTCATATAGTAGTAGCACTGCAGAAAGTGTTTCAAATCATTTACGGGGAATCTCACTGAGAGATCTCTACTTAAAATTCCACTACCATTTTTTTCTTTTTTGGTCATGGTATCTAAATTAGGTCTTTTTTGCATAATTCACACAATGCATTCAAGGAATTGCATAGAGGTCAACACAAATTTCTCTTCCATTGATCAGCTTCCTTTGTTCTCCCATCTCCCACCTTTCTTTGGCTAGTACTGAAAAAAATCTATTAAGGAAGAAGGATAGAGCAGCTGTCAGTGGGACAGTCTGTCAAGAAAATCAAAATGGCAGCCATGAGGAAAGCCCTGCTCTTTTTCTATGTGTATCAAGATGTTGCCTGAAAGTTAAAAGCGGGGAGGCCTTCAATCACATAGTCATATACACCAACGTGACTTTTTTTTTTTATAAAAAGTCTTCCTGGTGGACATCTGTATTAGGCACCTAGAAGGTTATGGAGGTTTGCTATCAATGGCAAAGTAGCAACAAAATGTAGTGATTGATATGCTTTTATATCTGCACAGGGGAAGAAAGTGTTAAGTTCTGTGCGTGGCGCAAGAAGCGGAGACGAGTCGACAAACAGTGAACTTCAACTCTTTATTTAACATGGTCAACAGCTCTCTGAACGGCCTCAACAGCCCCCTTTATATAGGCAAGCTCTTGGGTATTTAGCCAATGAAAACACAGGAACGTTAGCTCTTTTAACCAATGAGAAAGGCTCGTTAATAGCCAATCAGATTCTCCTGAACAGACCAATCCAATATTGCTATTCTCGGCCAATCAGAAGTGCAGGGCCAGAACCCTGCACTTTGCTTTAAGGTTTCAACAAACTTTATTCAAGCACTTTTATTAATTCACAACACCCCTTCCCCCCGGGTTCCATTTAAGGGGTGCGGTAACGTAGTCTTTGAGGTAGGCAGGTTGTTTTGATTGTCTGTTTGATTTACGCTGTCCTCCCGGTATTTGTCTAGAGTCTTTTTTTAAAAAAAAAAAACAAATTTTATTGATTTTACAGAACACAAACAAAACTAAAAGATCTTTTCTGAAGGTTGTCTGATCCCGGGTTGAAACTCTTCGCACAGACACAAATTCAAACATCATATTCACTTTATATATCCTTCCATATCTTATTATCATTTTCTTTTTTATATTATATATATAAACCATTTTTATCAATTTTATATAAACAATGCACAAGGCATAACAGCTTATAAGTTCTTTTCTAAGAAAAAATAATAAAAGAAGAAAACCAATAGGACATAACAATCCCAAATTATAGTATCAATACTTTGTCTATTTAACTTCATATCTTATCCCTACTTCTCCTTTTCATCCAAATTATTTCTTATTAATTAAAAAATTTTTTTTTGCCTTTTTTCAATATACACCATCCAAAAAAAAAAAAAGCATAACAAAACCTTTATATATCCTTTCATATCTTATTACCATTTTCAATAATATTCTTTGTCTGTTCTATTTCCAACTATCCATTCATCTTTTTTCTTTTATTATACTCTCCTATACACCAATTGGAGTAACGTCTATAACTCATTACCCTAACTTAAAAGTACTTCGTATAACAATTTTTCTTGGGATTCTGTTTAAAAGATTCTAAAATTACACAATGAATTTTATACTCTAAATACACATATAAAAAACACAATCTTATGTACCCTCCAGAATCCCTCTTTTATCCTAAATTAAATTCACCCATTGTCTCTGAATAAACTTTTTTTCTTTAGATCTTGCTTCCCCCCATTGAGGCTCCTCCTCCCCCCCTTTCTCTCTTGCTTATTCTTCTCCTTGCCCTTTTTACCCCTTTGTCTTTCCTCCTCCCTTTTCTTACTCCTTTTCCTTTGCTTTCTAACCTTGCCTCCACCTTTCCGCTCATTTTTCTCTTCTTTGGTTGTTTTTATAATTCTTAAAATCCCCTTTTTCTTATCCTTTTTCTCCTCCTCCCCGGAAAGAACCCATTGTTCATCAAAGATGGCTTCTTCTTCCTCTTCTTCTTTGTCCCAGTCCTTCTGCTGCGTAGTCAACTTTTCATAAGTACATAACACCATTTCTAAGAATTGAAACAAAGTGCCCAAAGTATCTTCCTTTTTATATTTTTGATATTCAGTCTTTAGTTCATCCACAAGCGATGCCATTATGAAAAGAGAAACTTTTCCCAAAACAACCACAAGTATTTTTAATCAAAAATAATTCAAAAAAAAGTTCCAAAAATTAATACTTTTCTTCCTTCTTCTCTTTCTCTTTCTGGGGTTAATGTTTAATCAAAGAGGTCCAATTACCATATACCTTTCTTTGGGATTCTAGGCAATCTCCTCCTTTTCAGCTTCTGCTCCAATTTTTTTTCCTCTCCCTTCCCACTTGCAATATCAATTTTAAATAATCAGAAATCCATACCTCCAACAAGGGTTTTCCAATTTCTTAAGTTTTTCAATGTCCAAAAATCCTTTTGTCCCTTAGCTTCAACTCTCAAACAATTCACTTTCAATGTCCAATATGTCCAAACATTTCTGCTGTTTCCATGGGGTGGGAGAGTAAAGAAAAAAAAAAGTTCCCTTTAACAGCTTCTCCGCCGCTTTCGATCTTCTTAGGGATACAATGTATCCTCCAGCAATTCAAACAGCTCAGTTCCAACAAATTTGAAAGATGTTACTTGACCCGGCTCAGACAGCACTTTCACTCTTCTTACTTCCTCCAGCGCAATCTTACCCGGTTGCTGGCTTCTTTGTGGTGGCCATTGCTGACCGCCGCTCCACCGCCTTGGGAAAAAGGGGTTTTTCCGGAGAAGGAGGGGGTCTGCGACACCCCCAACCCCCTGTCCGACTCCCCTCTCTCTTCAGCTATCCCTACAGGGCAGCCATATCCCCCTGACCCATCTGGATCGGGGGTACCTCGGCGGCTAGCACAGCAGGAATCGCGAGCTGTCGCGAATTCCTGCTGCCCTGAAGCCACGCGAAACCGGAAACTGCGGTATTTGTCTAGAGTCTTGTTGGGGTAGGATGGTGAACAGGGTGCCTCTGATTCTGTATCTAAACTTCTGCTACCATTAATGTCCTCGATATCTCTTTGAGGCGAGTTAACCCCTGTCCCCGATCCTTCTTCACATGTTGAGTCTGAGCGGTTGTTTGTTCCGCTTGTGCCTTCCACCGTTCCAAACTCAGCCTCCTCGGCGTCTCCTCCCCCCTCAATTTGGAAATCACTGGAATCGCAGACCCCAGACTGCAGCCTTGAACACAGCTGATCAATATGGCATTTCCATGTTCTATCGTCGCGACATTTCACTTGGTACGATCTGGGTCCGGTTACTTGGATTACAGTTGCCTTGACCCACAATGGATCGCCATAAAAGTTTCTCGCGAAAACCAAGTCGACTACCTGGAAATTTCGGCATTTCCCGCTGGATCCGTGTGGTTTTTCAGGTTCGTACAATGGGTGTAGTTGGTCCAGGTGGGAGCGGAGTTTCCATCCCATCAATAACTTAGCGGGAGTTTTGTTGGTGACGCTGTGTGGAGTGATGTGCTGCAAAAGGAGTATCCAGTTAATCTTGTCTTCGATATCACCATAGTCCATTTTATGTAGAGTTCTTTTGACGAATTGTACCATGCGCTCGACCCTTCCATTAGCCGCAGGATGCGCCAGTGAAGTTAGCGCATGGCGAATACTGCGGTCTGCCAGGTACTGTTCAAAAGAAAGTGCGGTAAACTGGGGCCTGTTGTCGGATACCAGAACGTCCGGTAATCCGTGTGTTGCAAATAATCTGTCCAATTTCCTGATGACCGATTCGGTTGTTGTATTTTTCATCTCATGGATTTCGAGCCAGTTTGAGTAGGCATCCACTGTTAATAAAAATGTGTGTCCATTCGTAGGTCCCGCAAAGTCCAGATGAATACGGGACCATGGTCCCCTGGGTGTTTCCCATTCTGTTGGGGTTGCTTTCGGTGGGGCATTGCTGACTTCCTGGCATTTGGAACAAGTCTTTACCCAGGCTTCATCTGCTTGTCTATGCCCGGCCACCACGCGTAGCTTCGTCCGAGTGCTTTCATGCAACCGATGCCAGGGTGGCCATCGTGCAAGGTTCTCAGTACCACTCACTGTAATCGCTCTGGGACAACGACTCTATCACCCCAAATGATGCAGCCCTTCTGGGAAAACAGTTCCATCTGTCGATTTTTGAAGGGAGAGTAATTGTCAGGGATTTGGTCCAATGGCCATCCACGTTCTACCCAGCTGAGGACACATGCTAAAACGGAATCGCGTTTAGTTTCAATCGCGATATCGCGAGCTGTCAGCTGCGGTTTTTGGAGTGTCTCGATCTGCAGTGTTGTGATGGTCGGAGCAGGGTCGTCAACGGTTTCTGGAAGCAGTTCACGGCTTAATGCGTCAGCGTGGGGAATGGCTTTCCCCGGACGGTATTGCAACTTATAATTATAGGCAGCCAAGAATTCTGACCAGCGAGTCATTCTGGGAGATAATATATAAGGGGTTGGTTTATCTCCCGCTGTTATTCCCAGTAAAGGTTTGTGGTCAGTTATTATGGTGAAAGCTCACCCATAAATATATTCATGAAATCTTTTAACAGCAGATACAATAGCAAGAGCTTCCTTATCGATTTGACTGTAATTGTGTTCTGCTTTTGACAGTGTTTTTGAAAAGTAGGCAACAGGGGCTTCACTTCTGTTTGGTAAAACGTAGCTCAAAATGGCGTCCACTCTGAAGGGTGATGCATCACAAGTAACAGTTAAAGGCAAAGTTTCATTATACTGCATCAAAACAGTGTCGGAGGTCAATAAGTTTTTTACTTGTCGAAACGCATGTTCCTCTCAGTGCCCCCAAACCCAGGTTGCTTTTTTGTCTAATAAACGATGTAGGGATTCGGCTACGGTTGCCTTGTGAGGCAGGAAGATGTTATAAAAATTAATAAGGCCTAGGAACACTTGGAGATCCGCCTTATTTCGGGGTCTTGGGGCATTTTTGATTGCCCAAAGTTTGCTATCGGTGGGATGAATGCCCTGTTTATCTATTAAATATCCTAAAAATTCTACTCGATCAGTACATAGTTGACACTTGTTTTTCTTAACTTTGAGACCCGAGTCTTTAAATCTCTGAAGAATCAACTCCAGGCAATCCCTTAGTATTTTTGAGTCAGAGCAGCAATTAAAATATCATCAAAATAGGGGACAATGCCTTTTATCCCTTGTAATAATCTTTCCATCAAACTTTGAAAGATTCCCGGGGCCATGCTTACTCCGAATTGGAGTCGGTTACATTTAAACGCACCTCGGTGTGTAACAATCGTTTGAGCCTCTGCCGTTTTTCCGTCTACAGGCAGTTGTTGGTATGCCTGGGCTAGATCTAGTTTAGCGAAGACTTTTCCGCCCCCCAGGGAATGGAGAAGGTGTTGCACCACCAGTACCGGGTAAGAGTTTTGCTGCAGAGCGTGATTCAGGGTGGCTCGGTCGTCCCCACAAATTCTTAAAGATCCATCCGGCTTGATGGGTGTTATGATTGGGGTTTCCCAGGGAGAATGGTCAGTTGGTTCTAACACCCCCTGGGCTATTAATTTATCAAGCTGCTTGTCAATCTTTGGTTTAAGGGCGAATGGGACTCGACGAGGCTTAAGGCAGATGGGAGCTATTTCGGGGTTGAAGTTAAATGATATCGGGGTCCCCTTGTACTCGCCTAGTTTGTCTGCAAAGACGTCCTGGAATTCCTGGACGAGAGCCTCTTCCCAGTCATCGCTGCTGGTTCGGTGAATGCTGGCCACTTCAATTCCAAGTGGAGCGAACCATTGCAGGCCTAACAAGCTAGGCCGATCCCTGTCGACTACAGTCAAGGGTAGAGATGCAGTACGATTTTTAAAGGAGATATGGACTTGGCTGGATCCAACGACTGGAATTCGATTTCCTTGATAATCTTTGAGTATGATTCTTTGGAATCAGAGGTCTTGTTGCCGGACGGTAGGGATGAGTTGCTTGAGAGTCTTCCAGGAAACCATCGAGAGGAACGATCCTGAATTGGCTTCCATCATACAAGGCTGGTTTTTGATGGCCACCTTCACCTGGATTTTCTTGGCGTCCAGTGATGAGGCGTGACCAATCGTAATAGTTTGGTGTGCCTCTTCTCGCTTCGTTGAGTGGTTTAGGGGTCTGTTTCTGTAGGAGTGGTTGTTCCATTGGTGGTTCAAGGGTTCTCGCTTTGCAGGACGGCTTCCTGTAGATTGGTGATAGTTAGCCCCCCTCGGGGTTTGGCTGGGTCCTTGCTTGCTTCTACAGACCCGTCCGTTGTGGCCTCTTTTCCCGCACACATGGCAGAGCGCGTCGAGGAATTTGCAATCTGATCGGGGGTGGTATGCCCCACATCCAGCACATTGGTACTGCGATTTCTAGCATTGGTCTCGTTCAGACCGGAGCTGGTTGACCTCTTCTTCATCGCTTTCTGATGACGATTCGAGGTCCTTGTGGTGGGCTGTCATTGCCTGTTCTTCTAAGTGAGGTGAAACTTCGCTGGCGAATTGGCGAAGTGGAGCGTGGGTGCGGCACATTCGAGCAGCCGACTTCCTGGTTGCTTCTGCTGCAATAGCGTCAGCGATGGCATCTGTAAGGTTAATGTCGCCTTTCGCCATCAGCTTACTCTGCACACCTGGAGCATCCAATCCCAGAACTATTCTGTCTCTCAGGGCTTCTTCAAAGTCGGCAAACCCGCATAGGCCTCCTAGATTCCGGAGAAGGGCTCGTTAATAGCCAATCAGATTCTCCTGAACGGACCAATCCGATATCGCTATTCTCGGCCAATCCGAAGTGCAGGGCCAGAACTCTGCACTTTGCTTTAAGGTTTCAACAAACTTTATTCAAGCACTTTTATTAATTCACAACAGAAAGGATTAATATTAAGACACAGAGTTACATACCTGTGTCCGTACTCTGAATGTCTGAAGAGACCTGAAAATAGTCAGCACAGCACCAATCGCTCTGGCTTAAGAAGAGCAGGGAGAGAGAAAGACTGGTCATCTGGAAAATCTTTGATTTTTATTTTCATATTCACATGCATACTTTCAAAAAACAGGAAAGAGCAGCAAGCAGTCATCTCATATCGGGATTCCTGCTTCACAACATGTTCTTACCTCCATTTATTATGTATGAATAGGTTCTTGAGCTGAAATGCTGACATGTTCTGAAAGATCATGCGGAAGCAATCTGGACTATATGGATAACTGCCAGTGGTTGTTAATGATTGCACCATCAATGCTGACATTCTGCATAAACAGTTATTAAGCTACCACATCTTTCCCTGCAGATGTGTTAGAATATGACTCCCATCACTCCCACAGACATCACAGCTTGATATGCTAAATTGGGAATGACAGAAGTTCATGACCAACACAGATATCAAGTCTTTTAAATTTACCCAGCTTTCTAGTACTAGTTTTCCAGCCCTCATATCCTTGCTCAATAAAACTTTATTTTTAATTTCATGTGTATATAATAGAAAATGTACAGATACAACAAATTAAATAAATTGATTTTTCAGGGTGGAAAATCATTTGTTTTCTTGATAATTGAATTCTTATTCCCTTAAGTGGTTTTCTCATTTTAAAATTTGATGAATTTCTCCTAGTATTTGGTTACCATAAATGAGTATCCTACGGGCAAATCTTAATAGCGCAGCAACTGGATGTTTCGGATTTTTAAACTTTGGGATTTATATTTTAATTTTCCCACTTTCTACTTTGATTTAGATTTTTTGGGGGGGCTGTTGTTCCTGTACGGGTAGTATTGAACCAAGAGTTTTCGTCAGCATAGCCTTCCAGCACCATCTGGCCTCCATTGACCATTATACTGGTTCAATACTTTCTTCAAATAGATTTGCTTTCCAGGGAAACTCAGTTAAATTGATATTGATTGAGGTAGGTATTCTGAAGCAGATCTGAATCAATTAAGACATATTAACACAGGCCACTAGCTGCTTAGGAACAATGTGCAGAATGAATATAAAACATAAAAGAATATGCAGAATGACATCTATTATAGATTTTATGGAGATAGACATGGGGTGTCTACATTATTCATGACTATTGATGTCTCTACTGCACAGAACGAAAGCCAGTAAAAATTATTGAGGAGCATCTGTTGTTGTACCTACAAGTACTCCTACTTATAATCATACATAAATATCTGCCATCTTATTTTCATTTATTTACTTAATTTGTTGCATTTATATACTACTTTTTCTACAAGAGATCCAGGTAACGTACAAAGTACTGTACCTCCAATTTTATTTTCATAGCAATATGATGGAGAGAGCAGCTGGTCCAGAGTTCACTCCAAAAGCTACATGTTCAAATGGAGACTTGTAACTGTCTCTCCAAGATCCCAGACGGATGCCTTAATCACTGAACCTCAAATGTTGTATATATTTCATATATTTCTTTTATTTGGTTTTTTTTTAAATTTAGTTTTAGAGTTTTGTAATGACACCATAAATGCTAATAATACATTATAGACATATCTTACCTAATATTATTATTACCAAATACATGACACAATTAGAAGAAGTATTACATGCAAAAAAGAAAAGAAAATATATATCAAAGGAAGCAAAACCAAAGCAAAACAAAATAAAAAGGTATCTAAGAGTATGGCAATACTCTACTTTTCTTCACTGTAAATGAAGTGAAGTTCACTTCTCAACGTACAGCCACATTTGGGGCCTGAATGGCTTTTATAAGTCCTTGCAGCCATAAGCCAAGTCAGATCTGATTTTATGGTCATTTTTACAATGGTTGTTAAGTAAATACTTCACAGTTGGTAAATGTTTACTTAACAACCATTACATGGTTTCTAAGGGCAACCCCACTTAATTTAGTTTGTAAGGGCAAACCCATTCTTCTGAATGGGTGGGGTTTTTTGTTTTTTTGTTTTGTTGGAAATCGACAAAAAAAGTCTCAAATTGAAATGACACAACATGAGTACCCTGCAACCAGTCATAAATGCATGTCAGTTGCCAAGGGTCAATTGTGATCGTGTGACAATGGGGGTAATACTATGGTCATAAGTGAGTGGACTGGACCTTTTTCAGCATCACTGTAACTTTGAACAGTTGATAAACAAATGGTTTATAGAGGTAGCCCTAAGTAGAGGGCTACCTGAATAAACAGTCACTGCTATTTAAATTAGTTCAACAAAGAATAAACAGAAATCACATTAACTAATTCTGCCTTTCCATTAAAGCCAAGCTAATTCAAAGGCTAAAGATTTACAAGATTCATTGAATCAATGTTTAGAATCTGATATACTAACAGAAGAAGTACTCTGTCACCTTCTTGCAACTGCCTCAGCATGATTTAGCCAAACTTCTTCATAAACTGATCAGTTCCCAATTCCTGGAATATATTTGAATAGTTTAATATGGACTTCCCCTGTATTAAATCCTTGGCTTACTTTGTCTAATTTGTAAGTAAATGCAAGCACTACAAAATGTCCCTAAGCTTTCATTGACCTCTTTCCAAAGGAAATACATCTGGATAAGCATCTGAAATGGCTCAAAGCAAGACTGTCATGCCCATATTTGTTGCTGACGCATTTACGATACAGGGTAGGCAGTGAGAGTGTTGCATCAGCTGCTGTGATAAGGGAAAAGAAGACTTCATAACAGATAGGTTAGTGTGGTTCCCAAACATGCCCAATACACTCACAATTAATACAGATTTATAAAAAAAAAATATGGTCCCTATATTAGCAGCATTGAAGACTCACCCCCTCAGCACGCTGTGTTGAGTCTGGATTGTAGAGAGAATATAATTATGAGCCATGGTGGTGCAGTGGTTAGAATGCAGTACTGCAGGCTACTTCTGCTGACTGCTGGCTGCCTGAAGTTTGACAGTTCGATTCTCACCAGGCTCAAGGTTGACTCAGCCTTCCATCATTCTGAGGTTGGTAAAATAAGGAGTCAGATTGTTGGGGGCAATATGCTGACTCTGTAAACTGCTTAGAAAGGGCTGTGAAGCTGTATATAAGTCTAAGTGCTATTGCTATTGCTAATTCATGGACATGACTCACAAAGGGGCTCAGTTCAACCTCTTGGTCCCCCTTCACCAAAGTTTATGCTCTTTTAGCAAAGAAGATTTATTAATAAGAATAAAATGTCTAGCAGCTATTGGGCACCTGCTAAGACAAAAGAGGGGAAAATACCTAATTGGGGTTGCAGCTGGAAGTTTCTTGAAGCTGCAGGAAATAAGAAAAGTTAGATTGGGTAAACAGATGTTAATTTAAAATGCAGGTCAATCCCAGACACCATTCTATGGATTCTTCCATAAGGGTATGTTTGTCACCTGTAGATTCCATGTACTTTCATCCCTGTGAACAAATTTGCTTTGAATTTGTTTTGAAGCAAAGGGGTCTATCTATGACAGTGCAGGGCATTTCCCCAAATCTGGAGAGCCAAACCAAGCTGAAGAACACAATTGCATCTCATCTCTGCAAACTACTAATTTCATTCCTTTCCTTCGAGACACTTCAGACTTACACCGGTCAGGCTGGTAATTGTGCATCCTGTGAGCACAACAGGGTATAATGTGGCTTCACATCAAGAGCTGAGACTGAAATTAAAAGAAACCAAATGAAATGAGTTTTGTTTTTTTTTTAATTGACTTGCTGCTTTCAGCTTCACCAAGAGAAAAGCTGGGGGAAAAGCCATATGCAATTGCCAGCATATATTAAACTATATAAAATTGCTTTTTTTTTTTTTATTTTTTTTTTAAATACAAGAAACATGGAGAAAAGAAAACCTTTAAGGAAGAACCTGTAAACGGAAAACATCCTTCTTCTCTCTTCCTGCCATATTCAAACATCCTCCTCAATCTTTCCCCGTCTGTGAGTTGCAGTCTTTCCTTCCTCAGTTTTACTGAAAAGGAAAAGGATAACATGAAAAATGGAAATTTCAAAATTGTGCTGGTAACATGGCAAGAGAAGAAAAATAGAAATTGCTTTTTGATCCAGCATTTGACAAAGAAAGTTATGAATAGCACCCTTATAAATATAAGCTTCATACTTCAAGGGCTAGGACAGTTCCCTTATGAAATGCCCAGTAGCCTGGTTTCTGATATAACAATCTTGTTCTAATAAACACAGTATATACACCAAGAATAAATTTTATCCTATGAGCACTTTCTTCCTTTTTCCTTCTGCATTAGCCAGAATATTCAAATCACAAGTAAGCTGGCATTCCTCATATAAATAAATAGGTTTAATTCTGGTTTCAAGTTCTGCTTTACAGAATGGGATTAAATGCGGGAGGGAGGGAGGGAGGAAATATGATTTTGCAAATTTAGGATTACCAGATCTCTGAAGAGGTAAAGGAGATCATGAGTAATTGGAAAGAAAGACAAATAGGGGAGAAAGAACACACTGTTTAACTTTCTTTACCCCATGTCAAAATTTACAACAATAAAAAATGTACTTGGACCTACAATGTATTACTTTCTCCAGCATCAGAAAGACTGCTTTTTCAGTTGCATTTTACATTTTCCAAACATTTTTTTTTCTTTTCAAGAACATATGCTAGTGATAATATAGAACCAATGCTGACATGCTTTCCAAATTTCACCATAGAAACGTATGACATTCATGTGATTTACAGACTATAGTGATTACAGATAGATTTGAAGGGGCTAGATTGAAACCAGGGGCTGAAATCAGAAAATAAATTTAAAAACACCCATCTAGGCTGTTGTGTGTGTCAACATATGAGGGAAAGAGAGTAGCAGACAATGGACAAGGTCACAATACATAAAAGTTTAAAGGACTACTCATGTGATAACAGTCCAAAATGTTTTTAAAATGCAAGGCATTCATAAAGTCAGACAATATTTTATTTGAAGGCTGTGCTTATGGATCCGAGGGCATGAGCACAAAAAGAAAGACAGCCTCTTTGGCCCCGAAGCTTAGCAAAGTGAAGAGTTTTCAGTTCCAACTTACAAAAGATGTGTGCAGAAAGCATGTTAGGTATAATGCTCATTCTGAATAGCCTTGTTGGTGGATAGCACAACCTGTTTCTGCTATGAATCTTTGCTTTGTTTGGCTTTGTTTGACACTAGTTGCTTTGTTATGATTTTATTTCTTTAAATCACTGCTGAAATAGGTTTAGCCTCTTCTCTTTTGTTCTGGTGCTCCCTCGGTTTCAATAGAAGGGAATATTTGTCGATCACAGTTGAATAATGCAGTCCTTGGTGCTCTCGGAGTGTGGATGTTTTCTTGCAGATTAGGTTATTATCCAACCAGGTAACATCATCAGGGCTAGAAGGAAGTGGAGTTTGCTCTGTTTATATTATATAAACAGCTTGTGTAATTGCCATAGAATATGGTCATCATATCCAATCAAAGAATTACCAACTCAGACAATCAACAAAAGACTAACCAAAGAACCACCAAGAACTCACCCTGAAAAACCAATAGGGCAAGTCACTAGTATATAAAAAGAGAACAAACCCTACTTTCTTCTAGCACTGAAGATGTTATCTGGTGGAGTAATGAAACTTCTGCAAGAAAACAAGCTCAGAGAGCATCACTTCCTTGGCTTGTAAAACAATATTCAGAAGATGTTTTTGTTTTTAAAAATTGCCTTATTTTTTTTAATAAATGGAAAGCTAATGTACCCAGAACGGGTTCCGAACATGTTAAAGGTCCCATTACTTGGCTTTAATCATCATGCCTGCTGTTTATATTTATTTAATGGAAGCTTTTCTTGTTTAAATGCTGTTTAAATTGTTTTTATTACTTTAGAATTGTAATCTACCCAGAGTCCCTTTGTTGAACTGGGCAGTTATGGAAATGAATGAATGAATGAAATTAAATCTCTAGTCTGCATGCATGCATGTATACAATAAATGATAGTTCAGGAGCTGGCTTTGACACCTATTTGCTGTTCCCCTTATTAACTTTTATTATTATTAGTGAAGAGATTTATTTTACAAAGTAAAAACAATACAAATTTTCAGAAGTTAACAAGCCAAAAAAAAAAAACCCCAAGAAATAAAGAAATACAAAGAAACAGCTTTTAATCTCCTTTACAGCAGTTATAAATGCATTTTACCCTCTTTGTCAAAGATTACATCATAATTTCCTGTTTTCCATAAGCTACACTTTCTAATTATCAGATCCATAAATCTGAAGTCCAATTTTTTTCTGTTTTCAGTAAAAGTACCGTGCAGAAAAGGGTTTCCAGTCACTGAGAAATATAGTTATTGGCTTTTTTTTTTCTTAATCAATTAAGTTTCGATTTGCTATTTCCCAAATTGCATGCTGGATCCAAACCTGGGAAATTGTGAAAAGAACAGGGCAGTGTGGGGCAGCTCTGTGCTTGAGGTTTGCTTCTTCAGCTATAGCAATACAATTCTGTTGATAAACTGCTGCAGATAATTTTCAGTATCATTTACACTCAGCAAGCTCCCAGACAACCCCTATCTCCAGATCAGAGCAAAGAATCCCTGAACAGGGACTTGATAAGTGCATCTGCTGCCATTATCATCTGTCAGGCAATGTTTCAGTTTTATTTGACCTTTTTTCTTCTTCTTGCATGTCCTTCCCCCAGTGCAGTTTAGCATGTGAGCCTGACCTGCCTTGTCTCTGCCATTCGCAGCATGCTTGTTCCACAGCCTCAGTCAAGGGGAGGGCCATTTTGATTTGCTTTCCTGCTGCATCCGGCAATGGGTGAATCCAGGAGAAAGAACAGGTCTCTTCTATAGTGGATTTCTTATCAGGTTCCTCTCCAGCTTAATCCAAATCTGTATATCCGATAAGTGCTGGATGATTAGTTAAAGATAGTTTTAAAGCTCCTTGTAAGTGTCCTCCTAATCTTTTTATTGCATATCGTTTACTCTTGGCTTGATTCACTGACTTTTCTCCTTAGTGGTCCAGCTGTAATGGTTATGTCAGGTCCATTCATATGTGCAAAGTATAGGGTAGTAGTTTTCCCACAACTGTCTTACAGTGCTTGCCAACTTGCTTTGCTTTCATGTGTGCGTTCACAGAACCAGTTGTTAAACTGCTTGCTGCCCACCACTGCCTAAGACATTTTACTTCCATTTCTTTATTGGAATTTGTCAGAGCATTTGGCAGTGTGACTATCTTTATGAGATAACCCAGGAGTAACACACAGCACACAGAGATTTATACATTAAGAGTGGTTTAATATACAATAGGTATATACAGACAATATACATGTGGTAGCAAAATACCTTTACAAGCAAGCTTTCTTCTTCCTAACATACGGAGAGCTTCTGCACTGAACACTGGCCACAAGGAAAGAGAACCATGCCCTCTAATGGCTGCCTTTTATATACACACCTCTTAAGGGGATCTTTACTCTCCAGTTTTAAGGGAAATACTCTGCTGAATCACTCTTGTTACATCAGCCAGACTTACATCAGCTTCCCGCAGCATTGTGCAGCTACTCACTGCAGGTCAGTTCTTAAATCTTAATACCTTGACAGAATTGTTCACGGTTTCCAAGCTGTCTCTTTTATCCTTCATACATACAGCGAAATCACCAATGGAACAGAGAATGCACCTGCATCTTCCATTGTTAACTCTGATATATAAGTATGGATTTGCATTCCCCTGTTGGCACCCCATGTTTTGAAGGACTTGATTCAATTGACATCATAGCAGCCTTCTGATATTTGAGGGGCTGCCACAAAGAAGAAGGAGTCAACCTATTCTCCAAAGAACTTGGAGGACAAGAAACAATGGATGGAAACTAATCAAGTAGAGAAGCAACCTAGAACTAAGGAGAAATGTCCTGATACTG
The DNA here is from genome assembly GCA_033807585.1 of Hydrophis major. Taxonomy (NCBI): domain Eukaryota; kingdom Metazoa; phylum Chordata; class Lepidosauria; order Squamata; family Elapidae; genus Hydrophis; species Hydrophis major. The sequence goes on along the minus strand of CM066328.1, from coordinate 290,588,222 downwards.
AGAACAATTCATCAATGAAACAGTTTGTTTCCAGAAGTTGTGACTGCTCCATCAGTGGAGGTTTTTAAGGAGATTGGACAACTATTTGTCCACAATGATATAATGCAGAAGTCAGCAACCCACAGCTCTGGAGCCGCATGTGGCTCTTTCATCCCTCTGCTACACTCCCTGTCATTCAAAATGTGTCACAACTGCCAATGTGTGTGACACCTGCCAGCACGTGATTTATTGAGTTTTTCGACTCCTGGTAGGCCAACCATGGATACTTCCAAGAAAGGGAAAGTTTCAGAAGAAAACAGAATGTTTAATTCAACTACATATGCTAGTTTTGTAGCTGCTCAGGAAATAATCAGGCACAGAAAGGGTTTTGTGGCTCCCAGTGTTTTCTTTTCTTTCTTTCTTTTTGAAAATTTTATTTGGGTTTTCACAAAAAAACCATAATACAAATAAAACATCTTTTTTTGAAAATAGCATGGTCCCCGGTTACACTTCTTCATACAGACACAAATTCAATTTCATGCTCATTTTTGTGTTCTATTCCATATCTTATTACTGTTTTACATTTTCTACGTAGTTATCTCATCTCAATTCAAATCATTACATTTATACTTTTGTCTGTCCTGTTTCAATTTCATATTATTTTTTCTCATTAAACAAATTTTCTCCTGTAGTTACTAATTGGCGTATGACACCTTTATATCTTTTAATTTTATCCATTCAACTCTTATTTAAGCTTCAATGTATACTTTTAAGATTATAACATTCAATATAATACATAACCTCCAATCGAATTCTGCTTGGTACATTCTTAAAATACACACTATATTCTTAAAAAAAAGATTATATATATATGAAAATAAAACACTCATTCCATTCCAATTCAATTATATCATTAATATTCATTAACATCTTAATATCTTTAACATTTCTTTTCAATTAAATATCATGCTTCCTTGGGAACACATATAAACTTTCCATAATTATTATTTTTTCCATATATCTCTTCACTTATATTCTATAAATCATTAATAATAATTAAAATGTTCCTATCCTTTCCTAATTTAATTCTCTCATTCACTTTATTTCATTTGTTTATTAACAAGCATTCTAAGAGATTACAATAAATATTTTATCCATCATTTTAAGCATATTTTCAAAGATTATTTCTATTTGTAATACAACAATACTATCTTCTGTACCTTTGCAGAATTCCTTTTACAATTAAGTTTTCACCCGTTATCTCCAAACAGGCTTATACTTTCAATTCTTATACCTTTGCCCTGTTTCTCCATATCATGTTTCTGTCCTTTATGACTTCTTTTCCTTTCCTTCTTCCCTCTCTTCTTCTCCCTCCCCTTTTTACCCTCTTGTCTCTCTACTTCTAATTCTCTCTTCTGTAATCCCCTCTTCTGTTGCTCTCTAATATTATACTTATTTTTCAAATTATTCTTCTTTTTGGTTGTTTTTTTCAAATCTTAAACTTTTCATTCTCTTTCCCCCCTTTCCTTTCCCCCCCCCCACGTAAAATTACTTGATCATTAAAGATGGCTTCTTTTTTTGTCCCAATCTTCTTGTTCTGCAAATGTTTCTTGTTATTTCTCATAGTTCCAGATTTCCATTTCTAAGAGTTGAAATATGAAGCCAAAAGAACCTCTCCCTTCTTGTGTATCTTCTTTGTACTTTTTAAGTTCCATTTTCAGTTCTTCTAAAAGTGGTGCCATTTTAAACACTTTTAAACAACCACCCGATTGATTTTAGTCATTTAAATGCAGTAACCAAAAATCCAGAGATCACCAAGTAATCCAAATAATCCCAAACTGTTTCTTCTTGCTTCTTTTTTCAACTTTCTCTTCCTGGGGTTCTACTATTTTGTTGCCAAGTTTCAGTTAAAATGTATCTTTTAGGAATCTTGTTGAGGTTCTAGTTTCAGGCAGTCTCCTCCATTTTTCCAGATCCTGCCCTTTTATTCTTTTTCTCTCCTTTCCTGCTTTTAAAAGCTTTTAAGTATCCAGAAACCTTTACTATCCCTTTGACATTTTATTTTCAGCTTAAATGCCTGTTGATGTCAAAGTGGATTTTTTTTTTCAATTTCTTGCTTAAGTCTCTTAGCTGTCAGTATATGGAAGAAAAGAGAAAAAACAAAACCAAATCCTTTCTCTTCCCTCTCTCCTTTGCTGCTTCAAAATCTTATTTGGGAACAATGTTATTATTTTTTTATAGTTTAAATTCCAGGATACCTTGCGTTATTCCTTTGCAGTTTAACCCAGTCAACCAAGACTTTCTCTTCTTATCTTCCCCCTGCACATTCTTTTCCGGTTGAGTTCTTCTTTATGGTGGCCATTTCTGACCACCGCTGCAACTGCCTTCGAGAAAGGGAGTAATGGTCAGCTGAGGAGGAGAGATGCGGCTCTCCTCACTCCTGCTGGCAGTCTTCCCCCTCTCCACCACCTCTACGGGGTGGCTTAGCCCCGAAGCCAGCCAGCTCAGAGCGCTTCAGTGGCGAGCACGGATCAAAACTGTGCACAATCATGGTTTTGGTTTGTCAGCGAAGAAACTCAAATTGGAAGTCCTCCCGGTGTTTTCTTTTCTGTGAGAAATGGCTCAAATGGCTCTTTGAGTGGTTAAGTTTGCCAACCCCTGGTATAACGTCTCTTGCAGTGGGGTTGAATTAGATGATCTCCAAGGTCCCTTCCAACTCTGTTATTCTAGACTTGCTTTGACTGTTTGTATTTATCTCATTTAAGGATTTTATGACTTTACAAATCATTTTACCTGGTTCTTCAAAACTTGGCAAAATTTGACTTTCAGATCACCATCTGTCTTGATAAGTAGGTGCTTCATGAGCAATTTCCTGAATGCTGCTGTACTTAGTAGTATTCCAATACTTGCATATTTAATTACAAGTGCAAAATGTTTGTCATATTTTCCAACTGCTAATCCTTCATCCTTTATTTTCTTTTCTTTTTTTAAGCAAATTTTATTAATTTTTAAAGACATACAAAACATAGGAACACAAAAATACAAAACATAAAAACATAAAAAATATCTTTTCTGAAAGTTGCTTAGTCCCAGGTTAAAACTCTTGGTACAGACACAAATTCAAAATCATATTCATTTTACATACCATTCCATATCTTATTAACATTTTCATTTTTCTATATAACTTCTCCTTTCTTTTAAATTTTCTCAACTTTATTTTACTTATCTCCTCTCAATTCAAATCATAATATTTATTATTCTTTGTCTGTTCTATTTCCAACTACCCATTTATCCTTTGAAAAAAAAACTTTTGTACACTAATTGGAGTATGACACCTTTATCTCTTTCCCTTATATTTATAATACTTAATATAGAATACATGGCTTACATTGGGATTCTGTCTGGTACATTCTAAAATTATGCAGTATTATCAAAACAATACAAATCAATTCATTAATATTAATATTCATTTATATCTTAAACATTTAACACATTTTTTTCAGTTAAATCACCTACTTCTATGGGAGCACCTATTTTCCATAATTATCCCCCCCCCCCACATCGCATATTATAGATCATTATTTCATTACATGTTCCCCCTTCTCCTTCTTCAAATCTCTCATTTCGCAAATAGTTTCACTAGTATAACATGGTCTAATCATTAATATTAACAATCATTTATATCTTAGACATTTTACCCATTTCAATTAAATATCATGCCTTTGTGGAAACACTTCTTATACTTTCCAAAATTATTTCCCCCCCCCCCCCCTACATCACATATCTTAAATCATTGTTTCATTAAAGTACTCCCCTTTCTTAACAAAGATTTCACTAAATTATACTAAATATTTTATCACATTTTAAATTGTATATTATTTCCGATCTTCTATGGTTATTTCTAAGTACAGATATAGAAATACAATCTTATGTACCTTCTAGAATCCCTGTTTCAATAAAATTTATCCATTATCTCTAAAAAACTTTTGTTTCTTTGCATCTTGCTCCCCACCATTAAGGCTTCTCATCCCTTCCTTTCTCCCTTGCTTCTTCTTCTTCTTGTCCTCTTTACCCCTTTGTCTCTCCACCCCCCTTTTATTCTGCTTTCCTCCTTTCTGTTGTTTTCTAGCATAGTATCCCCTTTTCACCTTATTTTTCTCTTTTTGGATTGGTCTTAAAGTCTTCTTCTCCTTTTTCTCTTTCTTTTTTTCTTCCCCAACCAAAGTCACTTGTTCTTCAAAGATGGCTTCTTCTTTGTCCCAATCATCCTGTTGCTCATTCAACTTTACATAAGTACAAACTGCCATTTCTAAAAATTGAAAAAGAGTGCCAAGGACATCTTTCCCTTCTTGCTTTTCTTTATCATATTTTTGGTAAATAAGTTTTAGTCCATCCACAAGTGATGCCATTGTGTAGAGAAAAAGTTTTTCCAAACAACCACCCAAGTTCTTTTAATCAGAAATAATTCTCAGAAATTCCAAAGTCACCAAGCAGTCCAAACAAGCTGTTTCTTTTAAATACTTTCTCCTTTTTCACTTTCTCTTTCTGGGGTTAAAATTTGATCACAAAGTTCTCTTTGAAATATATCTTTTGGAAGTCTTATTGATGTTTAGTAACTCTTTAAAATTAACTGTTTAGAGTTTTAGACAATCTTCTCCTTATATTCAAGTTGCTCCAATTTTTTTTTTCCTCTCCCTTCCCACTCACAGCCAAAAAAGATTCTTTTTTTTCCCTTTAAATATTCAGAAATCCTTATCCCTTCAACATTCAATTACCTCCAACACAGGTTTTTGGATTTCTCTTATGGTTCCATCGCTGTCACGTTAGGAAGGAGAGTGAAAAGAAAAAAAAAAAAACTTTCCCTTTTAGAATGTTCGCCGCTTGTAACTCTTTCTGGGAACAATGTATCGTTAGCAGCCTTCCAAGTTCCAGGGCACTCTCTCTTAGCTTTGTCCCAGTCAGAAGCAACTTTCACAGCTCTTCCCTCTTCCTCCAGCACAAATCTTACCCGGCTGCAGGCTTCTTTCTGGCAGCCATTACTGACCGCCGCTCCACCACCTTGGGAAAAAGGGGTTATTCCCGGCTGAGGAGGGAGTCTGCGATACCCCCAAACCTCTATCCAGATCCCCTCTCTCTTCGGCTGCCTCTACAAGGCAGCCATAGCCCCCAGACCCATTTAGATTGGGGGCACCTTAGTGGCGAGCGCAACAGGAATCGCGGAGAGTCATGAATTCCTGCCGCTGCCGAAGCCACGCAAAACCGGAAGCCTCATCCTTTATTTTCTTATTAACACACTCATATCTGTGACTAAATTTTTATGCTATTCTTTAGAACTATAGTATGCATGTATGTATGCATAGAGCTATTGTATTTGCTTTAGATTGCAGACATTCCAACAAATTAACTGCATTGTTTTTTCCCCATTTAACATGATTTTCTGGTCTTTTGTAATAGTTCAAAGTCTATTCTTAAATACTGGCATGTATAGATGTTTTGATTTGCATTTAATTTAGGCATACTAAATGCTTCTTGAAATATACCTGCTCATTATGATTAATCAAACGTTTCAGTTTAATACTATATGCCTTTTTCACATATATCTACCGCTGTCTCATTTACTAAATTCACTTTTCCTTGGCAAGATTCATCAAAGTTTATAAACACATCTTGATGGCAAATACAGTATACTGACTTGACATCATTATCCAGCAATAATCTATTTTCCTTTCATGACCAGTTAAGCATTTATGATGCGAAAAAAAATGTCAAGGCCCTAAAAATGGTGCAGAGAAAAACAATAAGTTTTATTGTGGGCTGGAGGCTAAAACTTACGATGAATGGTTGCAGGAACTGGATATATCTAGTCCAGGGGTGTCACACTGGATTTCTTTGAGGGCCAGATCAGCATTGTACTTCTCCATGGGCTGACTGGGGGGGGGGAGGAGACAGGACGAACACCTCCTGCCAGCACCATGTTAGCCAAAACAGGGTGTGGGAGGGCTGTGCATAGCTCCCGATGCCCTGTTTTGGCTACCAGAGGCATCGCAGGCTGGTTCTTTGCTATTTCCAGGTCGACCCAGTGGGGAGATTTAAGCACCCTGTGGATTGGGGCCGGCCCGGAGCCCTTGAGTTTGACATCCCTGGTCTAGTCTAATGAAGAGAAGGATATTTGAGAGGCTTTCACAGGGGCTGAGAAGAAGGGAAAAGGAGGGGGGAGGAAGTGCCTTGCCCCAAGTATATTGTGCTTCTCCTTGGCCTGAATCCGAATCTTTGTAGTCAACATTATTTTGAAACATTGGCAGGACTGGCTTGGGGGGAGGGATTGGCAGAGACTCTGAAGTGAGCTGGGGGGGGTTGTGTGTGTGTGTTGTCACTCTCTTTCTTCCTCTCCCTCCTTCTTTGTTTGTGAGAAATCTTGATGAATCAACCCAATTAAAACCAAAGCCATGAATTAAGTACCCCCCCTTTTTTTTTGCAAACAAACAAATTGCAAAACTTTCTACATTCATTCCTCCCTCAGTCTCCATTAAAATCACCAGAGACATTATTAAAAAGATGGAGGGTGTGTTTTGCCTCTAGCTGCCAGCACTCACTCACTCTCTCTCTCACTCTCACTCTCTCTTTCTCTCTCTCAGTTACAGTCTTAATAGGTGCAGTTCTCAGTCTCTTTTATTGTGTGGTCATTTGAAACAAATGATCAGGAGTTATTTTGATCAGGAGTTATTTTGTTTTATTCTTTTTTAATGGCCTATTTTAAGGAACCTGAACCTGCTGTTGTAATGAAGTTAGGCAAGTGGCAAGAAAGTGTGCACTCTTTTGCCTTGGGATGAGCAAGTACAGTTTAGGAAGGATAAATGGACTGCTAAATTGGCCATGCCTACCCAGTCACATGACTACCTAGTCACACTCACCCAGCCAGTCATTAGGCAGATCAAACTATAGCCCGGCCCCCCAATAGTCTGAGGGACCGTGAATTGGCCCCCTATTTAAAAAGTTTGAGGACCCCTAGATTGAGGACAAATGCCTTTTACCAAAGATTAATTTAAGAAAGGACCATTCTTCCTTCCCCCCAAAACCCACATACTTTAATAAACCAACAGAGCTCTTATAGCACTGGGCTACCCCATTCATTTGACTGAAAGGATGAAGATGAACTACTTCTCCCCTGGCAAAGATATGCAGTGTCCTGATTAAGCCTTTGTGTCTATGTTGTATTTGTAAGTAATCACAGGCTCCATTATCAAGACTAAATACCTGCTGCATTCATGGAATGCTTTGTTACAAAGAGATTGCAGTGAAGAATGGCTTAGTGGGCTTGAGAGGGGATTAGAGGAATTTCTTGTGGGCAAAACCATCAGCGGATATTAAGTTGGATGTCTATTTGAAAGCTCAGGTTGCAAAATACAGGTTTCCCAAATCCCCAACAGATACATTTCTAAAGCTTTTACAACACTCATTTAAATACTTTTGGTATATTGCCAAACTGATTTTCCTTTTTTATTTTTCCAAATCTATGCCAAAGTTCAGGTACAAGATAGGTGCACCTATATTTTCAGTGGTTGTTAAATTGCAAAGTAATTAGTTTCTCCATTAAAATAAAATACCTTGCGGATATCCCTTGATCCTGACCTATCAGCCCTACAGTTTGTCTCCATCTATTTATTGTCTGTACTTACCAGATACCTTGCCAAAAAGAAAAAAAAGTGGGGAATCTTTCTGAGAAGCTACTGGATCAACTGGTGATGGTGGTGATGGAAAATAAATAGTAAAAAAAGAAAATAGTAAATGGATTTCCGTGGAGCAAGAAGCCTGCATGCAGAAGCTTTTCTCAGTTACCATAATGATGGCAGCAGGGCAGAGGTGGTATTCAGCAGGTTCTGACCGGTTCTGGAGAATCGATAGTGGAAATTTAGAGTAGTTCAGAGAACTGTCAAATACCACCTCTGACTGGCCCCGCCCCCATTTATTCTCTGCCTCCCGAGTCCTAGCTGATTGTCTGGGTCTTCTTTTGTTGCCCTGCACAGGAGAATGGAGCTGGAAAGCAGGTTAGTGAGGTGGGGAAAGAATGTGGATTTTGCAGTAACCTTCCCTTGCCGCATCCACCAAGCCATGCCCACAGAACCGGTAGTAAAAAATGCTGAATCCCACCACTGCAGAAGGGCAATACCCTTCCCAGGGTAACTCTCCCTAACAGCTGCTGACTTGGAGAAAGGAAATGGGGAAGAATTATGCTAATACTTTGAAATGTGATATGTGAGGAGGAGTAAAAGATAATCAGTCATAAACAATACATATACAAACATCAAAATATTGGGAATTTCCATAAACAAGACACTAAACTTCAGGTGATGAATGAGAGAAGAGATTGATTAAGAAGCTCTGCCTTCTCTGTTGCACAGAGAAACGACATTATTTAGGAGCAGAAGAGGCATGGAAAACATGGCAGAAATTCCCTCCAGAAGAAGCAAGGTAGAGGATCCTGATATAAAAACAATGCCAATAATGTAGAAAAGGTCAAAGGGGAGGAGGGAATGGCTTCTCATCAGGGGAAATAGGAGAGAAGGAGATACGTGCCCTGAATTAGAAAAAATAAAGTTTCTGAATCATGAAAAGGAGAGCCAATCACAGATGGCTCCAAAAATACTTCAAGAACAAGAGAGAAAATCTTGAGACACTGTCATTTCTGGGTTTCTTGAATCGGCTGTTATGGGAAGCAGGAAGCAGGGCTGGGTGGACTTTTGTTCTGATTGATTCCAGAACGATCATGACAGGGCGGATCATTTACATTTTTCCATCATGGGCATCTTGACATATCAAGCACATAAGGCGGAGTACCTGAGAATTTGCCTTTTGAATTTGGAATCAACCGGAGTGACTTTCTGTCAACTCTGGAATTCAACATAGTTTAAGAGACTAGCTGTTCACAGATGTGAATGCAAGGCAGGGAAGGAAAAGAATGAGAGGAGTGATGGGAAAGAGAGGAGAAAGAATCACAGAAAACTCAGAAAGAGATGCCAAATACCTTACTGGGAGTCACTTTCCTCTATTCTGGTGGTCAAGATAGGTTTCTGCTTGGTAATGGGTTGCCATTGCCTGTGGTTGGCTGTAGAAATATAAAAGCTACTGCTGCCTGTCACCATCATTGACCATGGCTGCTGTTATTTGAAAAAGGAATATACCTGTTGCCTTATTACCTGATAGAGTAACACAATAGTGGGATCCTACCTGTTCCACTACCACTTCAGTGATCGTGCACGCACACACCTAACACACCAACTGATGCCTGCAGCACCAATCAGCTGAGAAGATAAAGAAGAGAAAAGCGGGTGGGAGGGCCAATCCCGTGCTCTTCTCTTCTTTCTCCTCTCAGCTGATTGTGGGAGGCTTTTTTCATTACTGGTTTGACTGAACCAGGATGAACCAGTAGCATATCACCATTGGTCTAACAGATCCAGGGTTATACTACTACCTTTATCACTGACACAGGGTGTTATATATTTGAATGTTTGACTGTTCTGTTCTGATTGGTTCAGCCGACGGCGGGAAAATTGAATAGCCGTCATTGGCCGAGAGCCGAGAGCAGCCGTTATAAAAGAGGCTGCCGTGGCTCCGTTGTTGTTCAGTTACTGAGAAGAAAATTAAAAGCAATTAAAGATTAACTGGTCTCAAGTCGTTTTTCCCACAACTTAACACTGGCGACGAGGATGGGATTTTGAGACAAGGAGACCAGTTGAGCACATGGCAACGAGAACCGAGCTAGACGAAATGGCCGGCAACAACTCGCCACCCACACTGTTCAACCCAGCAATGGAAGACTGGGAATCGTACATCGACTGATTCTTCATGTTCCTAGAAGGGAACGAGCTCCAAGGAATCTCCAATAATAGGAAGAGAGCCGTTTTCCTCACCCACTGTGGACCCAGAGTCTTCAAAATGGCAAAGGCATTAGCGTCACCCCACAATGTAAAGAAAATGCTGTGGCCGGATTTAGACAAGTTACTACGAGCCCATTATACACCAACCGTCTCATGCCTTATCAAGCGACACGAATTTAACAAGCGTGACCAAAAGGAAGACGAAAGCATCAGAGATTTTGTCGCAGCACTAAGAGACATTGGAGGAGCGTGCGAATTCCTAAACATGGATGAAGCTATGAGGGATCACGTGGTTCTTGGATTAAGAGACCTTACATTAAGAGAGCTGACTACTGACCAGACCCAATTAAGAGAGATTAAGAGAGCTGACTACTGACTTTAAGAGAGCTGACTACTGACCAGACCCAAAATAACATTGACCGAGGCAATAGAAGAAGCCACTGCAGCAGAAGCAGCACAAAGATCACTAGCCACCATGCGACAGATGAATAAAGTAACACAGGAAACCCCGAAAGACACTAACCAAGCTCAAAGCAAGAAGCAAGAGGAGACTCAAAAAACCACCACCACGACACACCATGAGGACATTGAATCCCTATCCGAAACTGATGAGGAAGAAGAAGAAGTAAATCAACTTCGGTCGGAGAAAGGCAGACGGGAGTGCAGGAAAAGAAAGTCGGGGTTTCATTGTGCCAGGTGTGGAGGGGACCATCCATGTTCCAAATGTTGCTTCTTCAATGCTATTTGCAGGCATTGTGAACGGCGGGGACACATAGCTAGAGCATGCCGAAACAGAAATAACTATAGCCCTAGACGAAGAGGAAATACCCCCCCTCCAGAACGAGAGAAAGCCAGACAGGGGGCCATTGGAGCCAAGATAGCAGAAACAAGCGGTGGAAAGAAGCCAATAGAAAAGAAGAAACACACCAGACAATAACTATTGGACACTCGAGCGCAATCAATGCAAAGAAGTTACTGGTACAAGTCACCATAGAAGACCAACCATGTGAGATGGAGGTGGATTCCAGTTCATATCTGTCAATGGTATCATGGAAGCCACAACTTAACACAGAAATTAAAGGCGTTGGCTGTGGAAGACCTTCTTGGACTCACTGCCCATTACCTACTATGATTTTTCTTAGAATTGGCTAGTTGTCACTTCTTTTGATGACTTCCAAAGATACTATATCATCTTTTGTAAAAAGAACTTCCTCTTGTGTAGAACTCCAGGATATATTATTCTGTTTAAGTTAGGGACAGATTGCAAGGTCTTTACTCTCATGGGATGCCTCCTGGAATGAGTATAGTAAGTGGATATGCATCTATGGACTCTTAGTGGTATCCTATGATACTGCTGGGAAGATTTGTCACTTCAGAATGAGGTCTCATCTCTTACAGGTAAGCTTGTGATGGCCCACTCTATATCTATTCTGAGCCAAACAAGCAATGTACTTGAGTGCTCACCCAGGGCCTGGAGTCAGGATGAAGCTGCAAGCTGAGGGTGGAGATTAGCAAACTGGGGCGGGATGTGTGTGTGAACTTACTTGATCAGCAGGTTGAATTTTTGCCCAGGGGTGCCTTTGCCCAGTTCCAACTGGTCTGCCAATTGTAACTGTCTTGGAATATTACTTATGCTGTCATCACCTTGAGATTGTGTTTCTACAATATACCAGTAATATATCCGAGTCTGCTTTTGAAAACTACTGTACCTGAAAATCGCATCAGGTGCAGAACGCAGCAGCCTGCTTGGCTAGTGAGTGATAGCTAGTTTGGCATTGTGAAACTTATATGGCAGGCATTACATTGGTTACCAAAATGGTTTCAAAATCATTTCAAAGTGTTGGGATTGACCTGAAAAACCCTGTACAACTTAGGTCCGTGATTCTTAGGGTACTCTAACACCTACCAATCTGTGCAAGCAGTCTTAAAGGAAATGTCCAGATTCCTTCCCACCAGGATAGCAGGGAAACAGGAGTCCAAAAGAAAGTCTTCTCGTTGGGTGGCTCCTCATGGGATCCAGGCAGTGATGCGCTTCAATTGGTGTAACAACCGGTTTGGTGATCGCATGCCTTGCCCATGCACACCATTTTAAAAAGCCCATTTTCAGCTATAATACTTACCTTCTACTGCAGCCCCAGCAAGTAAAGCAGCTGAGGTGCAACAAAACCACTACGCTGCGTGAATCAGCTGTGCTCCAAAACAAGGAAATAAATCATAGGAAAGAGTGGGGACAGGTGGGTGGGTGGGGCCAAATGTTCACTGGAACTACCAGTTCACCCAAACTGATCCAAACCAGTAGAATGCCACCCCTGGATCCCGGTGCCCTCCATTTTAGTATTTTAAATGTTTAACATGAAGAATTAAGGGCTTAGGCTGTTTTTACAAGAGCCATTTTGATTATTTGCTCTTTTTAAATTATTTTTATGAAGTGAACACTTAAGGTAAGCAGACTTGAGTCTATTGTATCAGGAGATGATATAAATCATGCAAGAAAAATATATACTCTGTGTTATATATTTGCATACTTGTAATACTGCATTATGATTGGTCCGTCAATACTGCCTATTGATTGTTCCCTCCTGACTACTTGAATACTGTTTTGTAATTGGTCCGCCTGATGGCGGGAAGTTTAAGGAGACGTCATTGGCCATGAGCCGCGAGCAGCCGCTATAAAAGAGGCTGCCGCAGCTCCGGTTTTGTTGAAGTTACTGAGAGAAAATAAAGACCTGAATTCACACTGGTCTCGAGTCAGATCTGTTCCCGTGACAGAACACTGGCAACGAGGATGGGATTCTGAGACAAGGAGACCAGTTGAGCACGTGGCAACAAGAACCAAGTAACCGACAAAATGGCCGACAACATCTCGCCACCCACACCATTCAACCCAGTGGAAGAGGACTGGGAATCGTACATCGACAGATTCCTCATGTTCCTCGAGAGCAATGAGCTACAGGGGTTAACCGATCAAAGGAAGAGAGTCGTGCTCCTGACGCACTGTGGGCCCATCATCTTCAAAATGGCCAAGGCATTGGCCAAACCCCAGGACGTTAAACAGATGGCATGGCCAGATTTGAATCGGCTACTGAGAGCCCATTATGCGCCAGCTGTCTCCAGCCTTATCCAGAGACATGAATTCTACAAACGAGACCAACGAGAAGGTGAGAGCATCTGGAATTTCATGGCGGCTCTAAGGGACATTGGAGGGGCATGCGAGTTTCTCAACATGGACAAAGCCATGAGAGACTGTGAGGTCCTCGGACTGAGAGACCTTACCCTACAGAGCCAACTACTGACCCGACCCAATATCACCGTGACCGAGGCCATCGCTGAAGCCGCCACCGCTGAAGCAGCGAAAAACTCAACAGCCACTATGCAGCTAATGAATACAGCTACACAAGAAACTCAGGGCAACCCAAGCAAAGACCGAGACAAGAAACCAGAGGGCACTCAGAAGCCCACCACCACCACAACCACCCACCATGAGGACATCAATTCCTTGCCCAACACCGATGATGAGGAAGAAGAAATACATAGGCTCCAGTCAGAATGGAATCGGCGAGTGAAGAGGGAAAGGAAATTGGAATTCCATTGTGCAGGATGCGGAGGAGACCACCCATGTTCCAAGTGCTGTTTCCTCGACGCCGTTTGCCAACACTGCGAGTGACGGGGGCACATCGCTAGAGTCTGCCGGAACAGAAAGAACTACAGCCCTAAAAGAGGAGGCAGCACCCCCCCCCCAGAACTAGAGAGAGACAGACTGGGAGTCATTGGAGCCAAGAAAACAGAAGTAAGCGGTTCAACGAGAAGGAGAAAACACACCAAACAATCATCATTGGCATTCGAGCTCAATCGATGCAAGAAAGGTACGCATCAATGTCAACACAGAAGGACAGCCATGCGAGATGGAGGTGGATTCCGGCTCATATCTGTCCATGGTATCATGGAACACTATAAAGAACTTGATACCAGACATACAAAGAAAAGAACTGGAAAAGCAAAACCCGACCCTGAAAGACTACCAGGGAAACAGGATTCCTGTAGTTGGACTGGGACATTTCAAAGTCAAGTTCAAGAGACATACTGAAATCCTCCCATTAATGATCGTTGACCAGGATTTCCATAGCCTGCTTGGACTCGAATGGTTCGCAACCCTGGGAATCAGAGTGACTGGAATCAACAGCGTCACCGAGGTGGACTGGGAGGAGAGCCTGATGAAGGAGTTCCAGGACGTATTCGACGGGAAGCTAGGCAAGTACCGAGGGACCCCAATATCATCTAATTTGAACCCGAATATAGCCCCAATCAGGCTAAAGGCCAGACGAGTTCCCTTCGCATTAAAACTGAAAATCGATGAGCAATTGGATAAACTCATCGCACAAGTGGTGTTGGAACCCATTTATCAAGCAAGATGGGAAACTCCAATTGTGACTCCCGTTAAGCCAGATGGGTCCATGCACATCTGCGGAGACTATAAGGCCACCCTCAACCACGCGCTACAACAAAGCGCATACCCCATTCCAGTGGTCCAGCACCTCTTACATTCATTGAGGGGAGGAAAAGTTTTTGCCGAAGCTCGACCTTGTGCAAGCGTATCAGCAATTGCCAGTCAACCCCGAGACAGCAGAGGCACAGACAATTCTGATGCGTAGGGGGCATTCAAATGCAAAAGACTGCAATTTGGCATCAGCGTGGCCCCAGGCATTTTCCAAAGCCTGATGGAGCACCTTCTGCAAGGACTCAAGGGGGTGGTCCCTTATTTTGATGATGTATTGGAATCCACCAGGGAGAAAAAGCAACTGAAAGACCGGCTGAGGGAAGTCTTGTGAAGATTTAGAGAAGCGGGACTCAAAGTCAAAAGAGAGAAATGCCAGCTAGCCACCAATCAGGTTGAGTTCCTGGGATACCTCATAGATGAAGAAGGGATCCACCCCACTGAGAAAAAAATAAGAGCTATCAAAGAAGCGCCTAGACCCAAAAGCAAAGCAGACTTACAGGCATTTTTGGGACTCATTAACTTTTACAGTGTCTTTTTGCCACAGAAGGCAATGATAGCGGAACCATTGCACAGATTACTGGATAAGAAAGCTACCTGGACCTGGGGCCGATGAGAGGAAGCCACATTCCAGGGAGTTAAAAACTTACTGACATCCAAATCTGTGTTAATTCAATACAGCGACACCCTGCCGCTAACAGTCACCTGCGACACATCACCATTCGGCATTGGCATCCTCAGACACACCTTATCCGATGGCAGAGAAGCACCGATCGCCTTCTACTCCAAAACACTGTTAAAAGCAGAAAGGAACTACAGCCAACTGGACAGAGAAGCCCTAGCTGCAATAACAGGAGTCAAACGATTCCATGAATACCTTTACAGTAGGACATTCTCACTAATTACAGACCACAAGCCACTCTTGGGAATACTCGCGGGGAACAGGGCCACTCCCAACATCCTGTCACCATGGATGACACGGTGGTCAGAGTTCCTTGCTGCATACAGCTACAAGTTAATCCACTGGCCAGGAAAGTGCGTATCCCATGCGGACGCCCTGAGCCATTCACCCCTACCTGAACTGGAAGACAACCCGGCACAAACCACGTCCACTCTACAAATTGAGACATTACTGAACCTTCCCATCATCGCATCAGACATCACGAAAGAAACCGTAAAAGACACACAGATGGCGCAGATTTTAAACTGGGTAGGTAAAGGTTGGCTGGAAACCGATAATGATGAAACTTTTAAGACCTTCCATAACCGACCAACTGAACTCTCAATATTGAAGGAATGTGTACTGTGGGGGGATAGGGTTATTATTCTGGAAATACTATAGGAAAAAGTACTGTATATGTTGCATGAAGGACAAGGATATTGAGACATGGGTGGGAACATGCACTCAATGCCAAAAATGCAGACCTACCCCCCCTGCACCTGTCCTCGACTGGGAAACACCGAGGGGCCCCTGGTTGAGGATCCACATAGATTTCTCAGGACCTACAAAAGGACATACATTTTTAATAATAGTAGATGCTTACTCCAATTGGCTGGAGGTAAGCGTCATGCACTCCATGATGACAGAAGCCGTCATCAAACAGTGAAGAAAATTATTTGCAATACATGGGTTACTGGATCTATTGGTCTCAGACAACGGGCCGCAATTACGGCATTGTCATTTGAAAAATTTCTCGCCGAACAGGGCATACAGCATGCCCTAACAGTGCCCAGTTGAATGGCTACAAATGGACGGGCAGAACGCACGGTTCGGTATACCAAAGAAGCATCAGATAAACTAGGCATGGGTGACATCCAAGAAAAAATCTATAAAATGCTAACCATCCAACATATAACACCGAACACCACGACTAATAAGAGCCCAGCAGAACTCTTGATGGGCAGGAAACTACGGTCGCACCTGGATAGATTACACCTCACATACAACCCTGAAAAGCCACCAGACTCCTCCAGTAAATACCACACATTTACAACAGGGGATCTGGTACACGCAAAAAACCTTACGGGGAGCCCACTTTGGATACCAGCTAGAATAACCCAAATAACGGGACCCCAGTCATACAGACTAGAAACAGAGGATGGAAGAAACTGGAAGAGACACATAGATCAACTGAGGTCTAGAACAATAGAAAGAAACACCGACAATCCTAGGAGCAAAGGAGAAGAACATACGCACACACAAGCACCACATCAAACAGACAATAATAAAGCCAGAGAGGGGGGAGATCCCTCAAACACAAATAAAAGGGGAGGTGGAGACCCTCCACTAACACGACAAAAAACAAATCACCAACCAACACCACCAGTAGGCCAGTCAAGAAATCAAAACTACTTACCTGCAGACGACTTTGAAAGAAGGGAGCTGGCAACGGAAAACCAACACGAAACCATTCCTGGAAGAAGCAGCCGAGCTGACTCAACCAGCCCGGGTAGACCAGGAGGGAGCGGCAGAGCCGACTCAACCAGCCCGGGTAGACCAGGAGAAAGACGGGAGAGACAGTGATCCCGTCCGAACCAGCCGAAGACAACACCACAACCTGTTATGTATGTAAATAGTTGAATAAAGGCAAGCTTGGGGTAAAGTGCAGGGTTCTGGCCCTGCATTCTGATTGGGTGTTAAGCGGCTAGATCGGATTGGTCGGGTTCTGAGAATCTGATTGGCCCTTAATGAAGGACTCTTATTGGTACTGGAGCTAGCATTTCACAAGCTCCTATTGGTTATTTAACATTAGCATTACCTGTATAAGCAGAGTTGTTGTTATACAAGTTAGAAGTCACTATGCAATAAAGAGTTGAAAGTTCACCAACTAAGACTGTCTCCATTCATTCTACCCATGCCTGAATATATGTTACTGGCGACGAGGATGGGATTTGGAGACATCTGATCTTAAGGAACTTGGAAGAAAAAACAGAGCACGTGTAAAAAACGGCGCCACCAACGGAAGCCATGTCCGGCGGCATCGTACCACCCACTCCGTACGATCCATCCCAAGAGGATTGGGAATCCTACATGGATCGCTTTCAGATGGTCCTTGAAACGAACAACCTGAAGGACGCCACACCAGACAAGAAGCGGGCGCTGTTCCTGACGTACTGCGGCCCGGCTGTCTTTAAAATGGCTAAAGCCCTCGCGAAGTCTCGAGAAGTGAAAGCAATAAGCTGGGACGACCTCGAACCTCTCCTGAGAGACCATTACGCGCCAACCGTACCCACACTCGTGAGACTCCACGAGTTCTATCAACGAAGCCAACGAAAAGGAGAGAGTGTGGCTGACTTCGTGGCAGACCTCCGGCACTTGGGAGGCCTCTGCGGGTTCGCAGACTTAGATGAAGCATTGAGAGACCACCTAATTCTGGGATTAGATGCACCAGGCGTGCAGAGCAAGCTGATGGTGAAGGGCGACATCGGCCTTGCTGACACCATCGCCAAAGCCACTGCTGCTGAGGTGACCAAAAAGTCTGTGGCGCAACTACGGCAAAGCCGAAACCCGACGACCCCACCGACTGGTGACCTTTTATCCAAGTCGGAAGAGCAGCTCGTTACGACACACCACGAGGACCTCTCTTCGTCGTCAGACAGCGACGAAGAAGGGGTCCATCGACTGCGTTCCGACCGGGACCCTCGTCCTGAAACCTCACGCCCTTGCGCTGGCTACGGGGCAAACCATCCCAGGGCAGACTGCAAATTCCGCGAGGCACTCTGCCACGAGTGCGGGAAACGAGGCCACATCGGTCGAGTCTGTCGCAGTTTACCGGGACCAAGCCCGGCCTCAAAGGGAACCAACTTTCGCCAATCGGCAGGAAACCGTCCTGTAAGGCGAGACCCAGCAAACCACTCCTACAGATATCGAGCGTTGCAGAAAGAAGAGGCTCACCATACTATCACTATAGGTCACGCCTCGGCCCTGGACGCTAAGAAGATTCGAGTTACAGTAGCCATAGAGAACCAACCCTGCCACATGGAGGTCAACTCGGGATCGTCCCTCTCGATGGTGTCATGGAAGACATTAAAGCAGCTCATTCCTACCATCCAACGCCAAGACCTTCGAATGCAACGCCTTATTCTTAAAGATTACCAAGGGAATCGGATCCCTGTGGTCGGGTCTTGTCGAGTCCGCGTCTCGTTTAAAAAGCATACGGCATACTTACCTCTAACGATCATCGATAGGGACAGGCCTAGTTTGTTGGGCCTCCAATGGTTTGCGCCACTCGGCATCGAACTAGCCGGCGTAAACCGAGTTGGTGATTGCGAGTGGGAGGAGGATCTTATGTCTGAATTCAGTGATGTCTTCGCAGATCGTCTGGGCGAGTATAAGGGGACCCCAATCTCGTTCAGCCTCGACCCTAAGGTCGCCCCGATCCGTTTAAAGCCCCGTCGAGTTCCATTCGCCCTTAAGGCCAAGATAGATGAACAACTTGACAAACTAATTAAACAAGGAGTACTGCAACCCATTGATCATTCCCCATGGGAAACTCCTATTGTAACCCCCATTAAACCAGATGGGTCAATCCGAATCTGTGGGGACTACCGGGCCACTCTAAACCACGCCCTCCAACGGAACGCGTATCCAGTGCTGGTGGTGCAGCACCTCCTTCATTCCCTGGGAGGTGGGAAGGTTTTCGCTAAGCTAGATTTAGTTCAAGCCTATCAACAATTGCCCATGGATGATAAAACAGCCCAAGCCCAAACGATAGTAACGCACAGAGGTGCTTTTAAATGTACCCGATTGCAGTTCGGGGTGAGTGTGGCCCCGGGAATATTCCAAAGTTTAATGGAATGATTGTTACAGGGAATCAAGGGCGTGGTTCCGTATTTTGATGACGTATTGATTGCAGCTCCTAGTAAAAAAATTCTGCAGAATCGTTTAAAATGTGTGCTTAAAAAATTCCAAGAAGCGGGATTGAAAGTAAAAAGGGATAAATGTTATCTGTATACCGACAGTGTTGAATTTCTAGGTTATCGCATTGATAGTCAGGGTATTCACCCAACTGAGAGTAAATTAAGGGCAATTCGGAATGCTCCCAGACCTCGTAATAAAACTGATCTTCAAGCATTTTTAGGCCTTATCAATTTCTACAATGTGTTTTTACCGCATAAGGTGACTGTGGCTGAACCATTACACTGGTTATTAGATAAGAAAGCATTATGGGTTTGGGGTTACCGAGAAGAAAAAGCGTTTAGAAATGTAAAAGATTTACTTACATCTGATTCTGTACTTATGCAATATAATGAAACATTACCCTTGGTTATAACTTGTGATGCCTCACGGTTTGGGGTGGGCGCTATTTTGAGCCATGTGCTACCTAATGGAAATGAGGCTCCCGTTGCATACTTTTCGAAGACTCTATCCCACGCAGAACGTAACGATGGACAAATAGACAAGGAGGCTCTGGCAATTGTGTCAGCCGTAAAAAAATTCCATGAGTATGTATATGGAAGGACATTTACAATTGTAACCGACCACAAACCTTTATTGGGGATAATCGCTGGGGACAAACCAACTCCCTATATATTGTCCCCAAGAATGACTCGCTGGTCAGAGTTTCTAGCTGCTTATAATTATCGATTGTTACATCGACCGGGGAAAGCCATTCCCCATGCCGACGCACTCAGCAGAGCACCGCTACCAGAGACCTTCGATGATCCGGCACCAACAGTATCGGCGTTACAAATCGAAACGCTCAACTCGCCTCCTATGACCGCTCGAGATATCGCGAGGGAGACCAGACGAGACCACAACCTAGCACGAGTCCTAGGCTGGGTAGAGCGTGGATGGCCATTGGACCAGATCCCAGATGACTTCGCACCATTTAAAACAAGACAAACTGAACTTTTTTCTCAAAAAGGCTGCGTTATCTGGGGCGATAGAGTCGTCGTCCCAGAACGACTCCAAAAAACGCTGTTACAAATCCTGCACGAAGGATATCCCGGGATTGTACGAATGAAGGCTCTCGCACGGAGCTACGCGTGGTGGCCAGGCATGGACCGACACATCGAGCAATGGGTCAAGGCCTGCACCAAGTGCCAACAAACCAGCAATGCACCGCCAAAAGCTGCACCGACCGAATGGGAGACGCCATGTGGACCCTGGTCCAGAATCCACCTGGATTTCGCAGGGCCGATCAAAGGACAGACATTGCTGTTGACTGTCGATGCATACTCTAATTGGTAAGAAATTCATCGGATCGCCAATACAACCTCAGAGGCAGTAATTAAAGTCCTCAATAGACTCTTTGCAACTCATGGATTGCCGGACGTCCTTGTGTCCGATAACGGACCACAGTTTACAGCGCTAATATTTGAACAGTACCTTGCTGACAACGGCATCCGCCATGCGCTCACCTCGCCGGCGCATCCTGCTACCAACGGCCGAGTGGAACACATGGTACAATTTGTAAAAAAGACTTTACAAAAGATGGACTATGATCATCTTGGTGAAAAAATAAACCGCATTCTACTTCTACAACACATCACTCCGCACAGCGAAACCGGCATAACTCCCGCTGAACTTCTCATGGGGTGAAAACTCCGTTCCCGCCTCGACCGACTGCACCCTGCTTACGAGCCAGAGAAGCCTCCAGGATCCAGCGGATGCTACCGTACCTTCAAGGTAGGCGACCCCGTTTATGCAAAGAATTTATCGGGTGACCCAGTTTGGATTGAAGCAACGATAATACGTGAAACTGGGCCCAGATCCTATATTGTAAAATGTATTGATGAGAGACTATGGAAAAGACATATTGACCAATTACGGCCATGACTTATAACTGCTAGCCAACACCTTCCCAACGACAAAACTGAGGGGGGGGAAGGAAGAGAAGATGACGATATGCCAGGAAACCTGTTCCAGGAAAGCGATGAATCAAGTGAAACCCCGGAAATGGAGCAGGAAGAAGAATCATACGCTCCAAGGGAAATCACACCAGAACAAGAAGCTGAGCCACTACAAAACAACACCCTACCTCAACGGGACTGCACGCAGCCAGTCCAAAGAAAATCTGACAGACCCAAGAGACAACCGTCCTATTTAAAGGACTACATAGTCACAAACTAATTGTGAAGCCAGGGGGAAGGGGTGTTATGTATGTAAATAGTTGAATAAAGGCAAGCTTGGGGTAAAGTGCAGGGTTCTGGCCCTGCACTTCTGATTGGGTGTTAAGCAGCTAGATCGGATTGGTCGGGTTCTGAGAATCTGATTGGCCCTTAACGAAGGACTCTTATTGGTACTGGAGCTAGCATTTCACAAGCTCCTATTGGTTATTTAACATTAGCATTACCTATATAAGTAGAGTTGTTGTTATACAAGTTAGAAGTCACTATGCAATAAAGAGTTGAAAGTTCACCAACTAAGACTGTCTCCATTCATTCTACCCATGCCTGAATATATGTTACAACTGAATTGCGCAGGTCAAGTAGGAACCATAAAAGCCCCACCTACTTACGTGACTACGTAAGGTAGGTTGGACCAAACCAAGTGGGGAGGGGTGTTATATATTTGCATACTTGTAATACTGCATTATGGTTGGTCCGCCAATACTGCCTATTGATTGGTCCATCCTGACTACTTGAATACTGTTTCGTAATTGGTCCGCCTGACGGCGGGAAGTTTAAGAAGCCGTCATTGGCCGCGAGCCGCAAGCAGCCGCTATAAAAGAGGCTGCCATGGCTCCAGTTTTGTTGAAGTTACTGAGAGCAAATAAAGAGCTGAATTCACACTGGTCTCGAGTCAGATCTGTTCCTGCGACAGAACACTCTGCACTTCTCCAATTATTTGTTGTTGACTCTGCAATTGTACTTTCAGAATCCTTTTAGATTCTGGCGGTCTACAGCAAGCAAACAAGCAAGAACTATGAGGTAAATAATCAGGAATTTCCTGCTTGCTTTAAGACATATGTAAAACCCTCATGGAGTGCAAAAGGACATAGATGGAATCATGATCTCTTGCACATTGTGGTGCGGTGAGACAGCATTACAGACAGATGAGGTGCCTGCACACGTTTCCTGCGTTGGTGGACACAAAGTGCTGTTGTCATTCTCAACCCACTATTGCTTGGTCTTTAAAAAAAAGAAATCATCACTTTACTCACTCTGTCTTTCTCTCTCTCTCTCTCTCTCTCTCTCTCTCACACACACACACACACACACACACACACACACACACCACAATATGTTATTTGCTTGCTAGAATCGGCCAAATGTATGTCCCCCACATTCCTAAGAGGTTTCCAGATGTTAGGTGCCAAGGAAGAGTTATTAACTACAAATCGTGATAAAAGAAGTCATCACTGTTTTTTTTTTTTTTAATGTAGTCAGCTGTGCCTTTTTGGGAGCTACAGTGATGAGTCACCAATTAAATAAAAACGGGTAGCCAACTGTTTTAATTGAGATTTATAAAACCACATGTGCTTATCCATTTATGAATGCTGAGTTTTAGTTATAGCCACCTGTAACTTCTTCCCCTTTCAAAATGTCATAATAAATTTCCCTTTCCCTAAATCACAGGACCATTTGTCAGGGAGGGTTGGTAAGTCTTAAATGGCACTAGGTAACATCCTTCTTAACCAACTGCCCTCTAAAACTTTCAGAATCCCTAGACAGTCTGGCCAACAGCTATTACCAGCTGGAGGGTTTATGTGTTCATTTAAATAGCTTTTTATTCGGTGCTGCTTTTTTTAAAAAAAGTGCTCATAACAGCTGGGAGTCAAAATCCTCAAACTTTCAGAGGTATGTAATCATAGCATCAAGAGATGAATTATATTACGGGCCACGTAGGGGAAATGGTGGGTGGGGGGTGGGAGGTAAAAAAAAAAGCCAAGAAAATGGCCACATGTCATGTAGATCTACTTTAGACCTTGATCTACTTTATCCTTCTGCAGGCTGATGCTGCCCTTATTCCCATAGTCCCATAATTTCCGTTGTGCTGTTTCATTTTTATGTACACCAACATCAGGAGTGGGATTCTACCACTTCGCACCTATTTGCTAGAACCGGTTGTTAACATTCTAAGCAGTTCGTAGAACCAGTTAGAATAAGTTACTGGCCTAATCCTATAAGGAAGGCAGGAAGGAAATATTCTGGTGTTGCTTACAGAAACTGCCTCTCCGTTAACTCTTATTACATTCTTGGCAGGACTAGACTTCCTCTCTCAGGAACTTCTCTGGAGTTTTTTCCCCTCCTTTGCTGGTACTTTGCTTGTGTGGAGTGACTATTGAAAGTTACAATGGCACTGAAAAAAGTGACTTATGACCATTTTTCACACTTACGACTGTTGTAGCATCCCCACAGTCATGAGATGCCAGGCGAGGAGATGCATGCCTCAATGTGAGTGATGTTGAGTTGGCCATGCCCAGCCAATAACATGATCACCAAGCCACACCCACCAACTAGGCCACACCCACAGAATCAGTTGTTAAAAAAAATTGAATCCCATTCTTGACCAACATGGTTATAATGATATCATTACATATTTATTTATGTATGTTGTTCAATGTTCCATTCTTACTCCAAAGCGTTTAGGGTGGCATACTTAAAACATGGTGACCTCCCCAAATTTTGGACAACTACAAAACATCAGTGCTTGATTATTATCTACTTTAATTAAGTCTTAATCAGCAATGAATATTCCTAATGTTTGCAGATACAGTGATTCTGTTGGAAGGGGGAGGTGTTTTTTTTAATCAGTAGGTCCTTTTTTGAGTACTTTTGAGCCACCTTATTCAGCCACAGATTCTGCAACTTCCAAATTATAGGGGAATTACATATGAATCTCTTTTACAACTCATTTCTTCCAGCAATGTATCTTACATTTACAAGCCAATCCCATGCAGCCAGCTGTAACAATTGCAAATGATTTGTGCATCACACTCTTTTTTTTAAAGGGTAGTTGTAAACTTAGAATATACCATCACATTCTAAAAGTTCTGCTGAACCATTTCAAGGTCATCCATAATTTGGCAAAACTGAAACTCAGAACATCTTGGTTGACAGTTAGAACAATTAATCAAGAGAACAACTTGCCTCCAGAAGTTGTGAACGCTCCAACACTGGAAATTTTTAAGAAGAGATTGGACAACCATTTGTCTGACATGGTATAAAGTTTCTGCCTAAGCAAGGGGTTAGCCTAGAAGACCCCCAAGATCCCTTTACACTCTGTTATTCTGTTTGGGGTGTTCAGAATCAAACAATACCCAGAAAAGATGAGTAGAGCAAGGGCAGGTTCTGTCACGCCCTCTCCTCTCAGCTGCACACAGCATTGAATATCCCATTCACTTCTTCCCTACCCCTGATTAGGAAGTGCCTCTCTTTCCATCAGCTATCATTTGCTGCTGTGGTCAATGTCCAATAGAGTTCAGCAATGGCAATAGCACTTAGCACTTAGACTCATATATTGCTTCATAGTGCTTTATACAACATTCTTTTGCTATATATTCTGCTGACTTTACAGAGTCACCATATTGCCCCCCTCCCCCCCAAAATTTGGGTCCTCATTTTACCAACCTCAGAAGGATGGAAGGCTAAGACAATCTGTTCACCCGGTTGCCCTCCCTTCCTCCATTTTTCCCATCAGCCATTGCTACCACCCATATCCTTAGTCACCAACTAGATGTCTCTGAGATGCTGGTCTGAGGGAGATGGAGATATGCCTCTTTCCCTTCATTGCCTTTCAGCATTTTTTCTACAAGAAAGATGTTTCAGCCTCCTGAGCATTTGGGTTGCCTCCTTTTGTTCTTTTCCTGTCCTGATTCTCAAAGGTGGCAACCAGACTTCTATACAATATTCCAGAGATGGGCTGCCATTGGCAGTTTTATTTTCGGGCTCTTCCCCATACATCCCTTGCATGGTATTTTCTTTTTCACACTTGAGTTGCCAACTAAACTTATTTTCTTTACTCAGCTATTTATTATAACATCAAGATCTCTTTTCTACAAGAACCCCAGATGACCACAATGTACAATATATACTGGCAGACAAGACACACATTAAGACTGAACTATGCACCCTGACTAAAATATTGACAGCCAACGGCTTCCACAAAAGCAAAATCACCAACTTGATCCACAAAAACACACTGAGACACCACAAGCCAGGCAAACACCTGGGCACAATCAGATCCCCCCTGATACCTCCAGCTCAAACACACCCCAACCAGGCACCCAGATGAAACCCAGCTTCCTAACTAATGATAGCCGTCCATTTACCCGAAGCCAAGCTGCACTAAAGGCCTCCAATAAAGTAACACAATATTGCCAGCCAATCAAAATACAAAAAGAGCCAAAAAAACAGACAGAAGATATTAGAAACACCAATCAAGCAGAACACAGCAAACTCCAAGATACAAAAAGAGCCCCCCCCCCAAAAAAAAAAAAAACAGACAGAAGATATTAGTAGCAGAACACAGCAAACTCCAAGACCAATAAACACAGACCAAGACTCTCAACCAATCAGGAGGAAGAAAAAAACATTCTGACACAGCAATAGGCTGCCCCAAATTTAAATCTGAAACCACTGTAAAAG
Organism: Hydrophis major; assembly: GCA_033807585.1. Classification (NCBI taxonomy): domain Eukaryota; kingdom Metazoa; phylum Chordata; class Lepidosauria; order Squamata; family Elapidae; genus Hydrophis; species Hydrophis major. The sequence goes on along the minus strand of CM066328.1, from coordinate 290,562,341 downwards.
TCTGACTCACAGACAAACACCATACAGAAGCCTGATGATGGCAGATGAGATTCTGCTGAAACGTTGCTACAACTTTAAAAGCACCACTGCTATGACGTGGGAAAATACCCGAACAAAGCTGAATGCCATACATGTAAGTACCCATGAAAACTTGGGGTGACTCAGTGTGCATTCGTTCAGAAGAAAGAGCTGCTAGAAGATACACTTCTGTATTACTTCCATTCTGTTCAGAGTTTTGCACCATTTGAGTATTTTGTGGTACAGGGGGAAAAAAATCAGGATAAGGATTCCTAAATCATAGGCTGATGATCAGACAAGACCAGCATGATATTAATAGGAAGTACAATGAGGGTGGCAAGGCCATTCAAATGACAATGTGATGCCTAATGAAGAAAGGGTAACTAAGTAAATACAGTAAGAATACCTGAGTTACTCTTTTGTTTACCTTTAGAGTTTATCCTATTGAAGTTTGCTACAAAAGAAGCATTAAAAATTATATTTGTACGAGCTTCCAACATATCTAGGAGTTGGTTTTGAATGGAAATTATGTAAAATATGACATTTCTTGGTTTGTTTGTTTTTAAACAAGCTTTATTTTCAAAACAAACAATACATAAATAGACATAAACACAAAACATAAAAGCATAAAAAATCTCTTTTCTGAAAGTTGCTTAGTCCTGGGTTAAAACTCTTGGTACAGACACAAATTCAAATTCATATTCATTTTACATACCATTTCATATCTTATCAAAATTTGCAATTTTCTATATAACTTCTTCTCTCCTTTAAATTTTCTCAATTTTATTTTATTTTATTTATCTTCTCTCAATTCATGTCATAATATTTATTATTCTTTGTCTGTTCTATTCCAGCCAACCATTTATTTTTCTTCTTTAAAAAAAAAAAATAAGAAATACTTCTCCTGTACACTATATGGAGTATGATGCCATTATCTCTTTCCCCTATATTTATAATACTTAATATAAAACACATAACATACATTGGGATTCTGTCTGGTACATTTTAAAATTATACTATATTATCAAAAATAATACAAATCTATTCATTCATATCTTAAACATTTAACTCATTGCTTTTCAATTAAATCACATACTCTTATGGGAGCCCCATTTTCCATAATTATTCCCATCCCCACATCACATAATATAGCTCAATATTTCATTAAAATGTTCCTCCTTCTTCTACTTCAAATCTCATCTCACAAAGATTTTGCTACTATACCATATTCTAATCATTAATATTAACAATCATTTATATCTTAAACATTTTATCCATTTCAATTAAATATCATGCCTTTATGGGAACACTTATGCTTTCCAAAAATTATTAACCCCCCCCCCCCCATCACAATCTTAAATCATGTTTCATTACAGTACTCCCTTTTCTTAACCAAAAATTTCACTAATTTATGTTAAATATTTTATCGCATTTTAAGTTACATATTATTTCTAATTTTCTATGATTACTTCTAAATACAAGTATAAAAATGCAGTCTTATGTACCTTTCTAGAATCCCTTTAACAAAATTTATCCATTATCTCTAAAAAACTTTTGCTTCTTAACATCTTGCTCCCCACCATTAGGACTTCTCATCCCTTCCTTTCTCTCTTGCTTCTTCTTCTCCTTGTCCTCTTTAACCCCTTGTCTATCCACCTCCCTTTTATTCTGCTTTCCCCCTTTCTGTTGTTTCTTAACACAATGTCCCCTTTTTACCTTTTTGGGCTGTTTTTCCAGTTCTCAAAGACCTTTTCCTTTTTCTCTTGCTTTTTCCCTTCTCCAGTCAAATCATTTGTTCATCAAAGATGGCTTCTTCTTCTTCATCCCCATCATCCTCATTCTGCTTCACATAAGTATAAACCACCATTTCTAAGTATTGAAAAATAGTGCCAAGACCATCTTCCCCTCCTCGTTTTTCTCTTTCATATTTTTGATATATAAGTTTCAATGCCAGATGATGCCATTGTGTAGAGAAAAAGTTTCCCTAAACAACGACCCAGATGATTTAATCAGAAGTAATTTCCAAAGGTTCCAAAATCACCAAACAATCCAAACAGACTGTTTCCTTCTTCTTCTTCACTTTCTCTTTCTGGAGTTAAAGTAGTCCCAAATCCTTTTCAAATATATTTTTTGGAAGTTTTTAAACTCTTTGCAATTCTAGGCAATCTTCTCCTTATTTTCAAATTTTGCTCTTATTTTTTCCACTCTCTCTTCCCACTCACAGTCAAAAGGTTTTTTTCTTTCTTTCTTTTTTTTCCGCTGTCACTTTAGGAAGGAGAGTAGAACAAGGAAAAAGCTTTCCCTTTTAGAGTATTCGCAGCTTATATCTCTCACAAGGGACAATATATACTTAGCAGCCTTCCAGGTTCCAGGTCACTTTCACCCGTCTTGTCCCGATAGAAGCAACTTTCACTTTTCTTCCGGCTTTCTCCCTCCTGCACCTGCTTACCCGGTTGCAGCTTTCTTCGTGGCGGCCATTGCTGACCGCTGTTCCTCCACCTCGGGAAAAGGAGGTTTAGCTGGCTGGGGAGGGGGTTTGTGGCACCCCCAAATCCCTTGCCGGATCCCCCCTGTCTTCAGCTGCCTCTACGGGGCAGCTATATCCCCCAGATCCAAATGGATCGGGGGAACCTTGGCGGCGAACGCAGCAGGGATCGCGTGATCGCGAATCCCTGCCGCTGCCGAAAGCTTGCAAACCGGAAGTCGACATTTCTTGTTTTGAGATGCTGGCAGATGTTGCATTGAAACAGCTGCAGCTACTTTGGCAACATATTGCCCTTGAATGACAAGGAGTCTTAATGGAATAATGGTGGACTAATTGTTTCTTTCTTTGATATAAAAGATGGCACTGTAGGACATGGGTCTCTTTTGCTGCCAAATGCAAGCATAGATGCATGTATAAAAAATGACATTAGATCTGTTCCATTAATTATATGGATAATGACTACTAAAATAACACACCAAAGATACTTTAAATGCTTGATATTGACATAATAAGTAACTGAAAAAATCATACAATTTTATTTCACATAATTTATTATTTGTGTATAGAGATGGATTTAAAGATAGCATATTTTTTCCTGTTGTTTCACACAACCAACCTTTTTCTGTCAAGAGACAAAACATTTTTGTATTACTACCTTAATAAATGGCATATAAATCTCAAAGTTCCTGTAGTCCTTTGATTCTAGAAGGGTTAGTTAATAGAGCTCATTCACAAAGTCAAGATCCCATTTACCCTGATTAATGTTGAATATAATAGAACTTGGGAGATTAGGAAAATGACAGCCTGTGTGTGTGTGTTTGTGTGTTTGTGTGCGTGTGTATTACAAACTATTCTAAAAATACAAGTTCCAGATATACTTGTAAGAGAAGAAACAGACATCCTGCGATCTCTGGAACTAAAATTACATTTATTATACTTACTAAGCTTTCGTCAGCCTCTGCTGACATCATCAGAGTATTAAACTAAATAATGCTAAGGATTAAAAAGGGTGACAGTTACTCAGCTAGTAGGATTGTTTTACTAGAACTATTTGAGGAGAGCAGAACTCACTCCAGGTACAAAGCTAATTCAATTAATATCAGAGGCTTCATCACATAAATCAGATAGTTTTGTAGAAACAAACAAAAAGAAGGTTGAATAGGAGGAAAAATGATGTGGAAAATGAAATGTCCCAGAATCTAACTGGAATTGCCAGTTTGATTAAGAACCGTAGCTAAATTAATGATGGCAAACTTATGAGACACATGTCAATACGGACGTGTCATAACATTTTGGTGACATGCTGGCATTTACACGAGCATTCACCAACAACCAACAGCTATTCCTGAAAGCATGCCCCATCCTTGAACAGGTTTAGGAAGCTGTGAGGTTGCATGAGGATTGGGTGTGCTCTCATGCAGCCTCCAAAAGTTGTGTGAGAAAGGAGTAGCTTTTGCATGGTTTTGGGAAGCTGCAGAGGCCACAGAAAAGCATTCTCCAAAGCCACTTAAAAGAATGAAAGTCTTGTATGATCCAGAGCAAGCTCAGGTAGGCTGCAGGGGTCTGTTAACGGAAAAAAAATAAATGCTACGCAGCAGATTCTGGGGAGTGCTGGGCCTTGGGGCAATTGTGTCATTCCCCAAGGTTTGTTCACCTTGGAGACTGGTGCAAGATGGCCTTTTTGAGTGGTAGTGATGGTGGTAGGGGCTGAAGTTGTGACCCAGGCTTCTACTTCAGGCCCAGCCTTAGCATTGCCACCAAGTGCTGCTGGATGATGGGGATAATAGATACCAATGGCACTTAGACTTATATACCGCTTCATGGTGCTTTATAACCCTGTCTAAGCAGTTTACAGAGTTAGCCTATTGCCCCCAACAATCTGGGTTCTCATTTTACCCACGTTGGAAGGATGGAAGGCTGAGTCAACCTTGAGCTGGTCAGGATCAAACTGCTGGCAATTGGTAAAATTAGCCTGCAATACTGCATTCTAACCACTGCACCACTACGGCTCTCCCAATTATCTCTAGATAATTGTTTCTCTTTTCTTTGGGGGTGGGATGTGTGATATGCCAGCAGAGTCAAGTTACACATTTTCTGAATTTTTCTCAATTTTTAATGCGGAGTTCAAAAGGTTCACCATTACTGACCTAGTTACAGCCAAATGGATTATGGCCTCACTGCAGATCTTCCCATTCAACCTCAGATGACTGATGGTAGAAGGGGTAAGGCTGGAGAACATATCTTGGACCCAATGGTAGGATTCAATTTTTTTTACAACCAGTTCTGTGGGCATGGCTTGGTGGGCGTGGCAGGGGAAGGATACTGTAAAATCTCTAGTCAGAGGTGGGATTTGCCGGTTCTCCGAACTACTCGAAATTTCTGCTACCTGTTCTCCAGAATTGGTCAGAATCTGCTGAATATCATCACTGCTTGGACCTCCTTCCAAGCTTCTCCCAAGTAAAGAAATGTTGGAATGTTTCTGTTTTGTTTTTCATTAAATAACAGAAACTGTACCGTGAGTAATGATCCATTATACTCAAAACATAGCAGGCACCTCCCAAACTGGGTTTCTTAGGACCAATTATGTCAGCAAACACAACCTCTAAAAGTTCTTTGGTCTTAAACCCATTCAGTCTGTTTGCTGGAGTAACCTTGCTTTTCTCCTGATTACAAGCATTACAGTTTAAGTGCTTGCTACAGGGTTTTAATTTTACTCCCTCTGACAGTTTAACAGTTTGTTTCAGCATTTTGAAATTAATGTGCCCCAGATGTCTATGCAGTTAATGTATACATTCGTCATGTGGCTTAACGTTGTTATAAACCGAGTTAGCCATCTGCAATTGGTCATCATGTATAACATATAAATCATTCTCTAAAGTAGCAGTAACACTTTTACCCTCTTTCTCTATTATACAGTTATCTCCCCTAAAGGTTACTACATAACCAATATTAACTAAAACCCTTACTGATACAAATTAAATTTCAGTTCAGGTACAGATAATAACAATGTTAAATGATCATTTACACATGAACAATATGCAGTACCTTCACCAGATGCTTTCATCTTCCATTCATTTGCCAATGATACATGTGGCTTACTCATGGACATCTTTACAAACCTCTCTCTATTTCTAGTAATGCACTGCGATGCTCCACTATTAAGTATTCTTCTTAGAATTCTAGTGATTACTAGTATTCTGTCGTTTTCCCTTCTTACAGAATCTAGCTATATGTCCCCTAGCCCCACAAGAAAAACATTTCTTAACAGTATAGGCAATTGAAAACAAATCTTCTTCTTGTGGTTGTTTCTCTCTCAGTTGGTTTCTATCCAGCCTTCTTCTTGCCTCTTCGAACAATCTTCCAGTTATGTCAGTCAATGTCAGCTCATTTCTGGTCAGGACTTCCAGTGAAGATATGTAATCATCATAACTTTCATCCAATGAGGAAAGAATGATATAAACCTGATGCAGCTCTGAAAAAAGCAGTTCCTTTTCATGTAGTTCTTGAAAAGTTCTTTTCATGAAATTCAAATGAGCTAACATATCTCCACCTTTCAGAAGACGTGCTCTAAACAGTTTACGTGTAAGATGTATGTGTGCACCTACACTGTCACGAACATAAATCCTCTTCAAATTCTCCCAACACCTAGCAGCAGACTCTTCTCCATGAATATGGACTAGCTGCTGGTCACTCAGTGTTAGTCTAATTATACAAAGAGCTCATTCATTGTTCCATTTAAAGTCAGCTAACTTTCTGGCATCATCCTCATTATTTGGATCCCAAGCATTTCCATCCGGTGGATTCTGAACTGCAGCCCATAACCCTTCCCTACGCAGAAATAGACTGCACTTCATAGACCAGGAAACATAGTTTGTTCCATCCAACCGGGTTATCAGTGATAGACTTGTTGACGGGTCTTGTGCCATCTTTACCAGGATAGTAACCCACAATTAAACAGTAAACAGTTGTCTGTATACAGTACTGTGTATTGACACTAATACTCAGTTATCTGAGCCTGGTATGGCCTGGGCCCATAACCAGTGTTGAGGAGAGTGGGTGCACTCAGGGAAACGTAGTGAGAGTGATGTTGAACAACACATGACCAGCATACAGATACACTGAATAGTAAACTTTAGGTTTTACTTCCAGTAAACAGGTAAACAAAGTCCAACAAACAGTCCACATTATACACAGTTAAAGCAGTTAGTATCAGTCCAGGGATAATCCAAAAATGAACTCAAGTATCATAAACAAAGTTCAGTAAATGGAGTTTGCTAACAGTTGCAAAAACTCACAGCAATCTGAGCAGAATGACGATCAAGCAATATGGCAAAACAGGAAATGCAAGGAGAGAGAAACCAGGTTTCTGGCTCCATCTTATGGCCGTTGGAGAAACCTCAGCCAATCACCATTACAGCATTCTCTTAAAGATACAATATTAAATTACTATCCTGGTTTATATATTTCCAACCCAACTGTTAGGTGACTATCATTCCTAACATTATGTTATGTGCAAATTATTGGACTAATAGCAAGAAGAGACATTTTATCAGAAGGGTAGTCTTCAAAGCATTCGTTACTCAAATATTTTCCAAGTGTATTTTTTTTTTCCAAAAAAAAGACAAATTGTACCAGCTCACAAAAAATGTAACTTTTTTTTTCACAAAAGGGAAGATTCAAATGGCCAGGAAATATAAAATAGTTGTTTCCTAGGCATTATAGGCTTTGGTGGGATTCATTATTTTTTTACTACCAGTTCTGTGGGCGTGGCTTGGTGGGCATGGCAGGGAAAGGATACTGTAAAATCTTCAGTCAGTGGAGGTATTTGCCAGTTCTCCGAACTACTTAAAATTTCCACTACCGGTTCTCCAGAAATGGTCAGAACCTCTGGTTGTAGGTGTCAAAAACAAACTGCAAAAAATCTAGGAATATAGTCGTCTGTCATCTATGCATTCCTATTTGATCTAAGCACTCTTTGACTCGACAGCTGTTTGGGATTTCTGCTAACTCTGGCAAGAATGGAGATAGTCCTAAAAGATGTGGACAGGATGAAACTGTTTATTTTTTCTAGGTTCCTTATTCAGATTATTGGTTATCATTCTGTTGCAAATTTTTAAAACTGGAAATTAATAAGAAATTTTACCCTCATCAACTACAGTGGGCAGTACACCTTACTGTTTTCTTTCAAATAGATGCCTCAGTTAGATATTCATAGCCACCTCTCTATTCTCTCATCATATATCACACATTAGAAGCCCTCAGATGGCTTCTTTAATGACATAGCTATTGTTTCCATATATATTTTCCTTCTGGACTGACAGGAATTATCTGAGGAGATCCGAGGGGTAGGGCGCACTATGGACTGGAAGCAAATAAGTGGAGGTTGACTCCAGTCTTCTACTCTTCCTGATTCATCATCCTGTGTGGTCATTTCTATCTCTCACAGCAATTGTGAACATTTCTTGTATGGACTGTTTGTTCAGCTATACTGTAGCATAGTAGAACTATAGTGTACTGTTCAACTCAGCTGGGAAGACCTAATGTCAACTCTAGACACAATCATGAACCTTCCTGAACCTGAATGTCTCACTCTCAATCCAATCTACCTCGTGAGGATAAAATTGGAGGAAATCCTCATGAGTACCACTTTGAGCTCTCACAGAAAAGAGACAACATAAATGCAACAAACAAGTAAATAAATAATAGATTATTTATTCATTTATTTATATTTCATAGTTCCGAACCGCCCTTCTCCCTCAAAGAGATAACTATATGATAGACTACTTTGTGCTGAAGCAGCGGTCTTCAAATTTGACAGCTTTGACTTGTGGACCAATTCCCAGAATTCCTCCTCCAGTCATGTTAGGATTTCTGGGAGTTGAAATCCACGAGTCTTAAACTTGCCAAGTTTGAAGCCCCTTATGATAAAGTAACAGTTTATTATACTTTAACCCTTTAGCTTTCTCATATATACTAGATAAGTAAGGATTCTCTGAGAGGGCCCCTAGTCAAAAGTAGTAACATCCTTGCAGTAACATTAGGCTGCTGCCAACATATTTATATAATAGAATAACATTACTCAAACCAAGGGACAAAATGGAACATGGCAGATAGTGATAGGGACACTGAAACTGATCGGAATTAAATATTCCTTTAGGATCAGTCCTACTCAGATATGAATGCAGAGTGTGATTCCCTCAAATTATAAGTGCTTAATTCTGTGAGGAGATTCTGAGATAAGGAATTGCCAACGAACATGTTTTAAAAGAACAGTAAAATGGGTAGCTAAAGATAAGGAAAAAAAATAATTGAAATACAGAGAGATAGACATCTGTCAAGTTTGAACCAGTGAACCTTTCCATGTCAGACAGAAGTTATAATCATTGTCTTACAGTGATATCGGCAATAATAAATAGCTGCCACAGAGGATAGAAAGGCGGCTCTGACAAGATAAACACATTCATACATCCACACATATAAACACATCCACACAGAGACATATACTTAATATACACCCAATAAGACCTGTCAACAGAGAGGAAAGTTATTAACACTTGTTTTCAAGGCATAGATAGGTGTAAGAAAACGCTGTAAAATGAACATTTGAAAGCTGGTTTTGAATCTGAATATGGACAGATATTTTTAAGTTGGCTCAGGTAGTCCAGCTGGCAGGAGAACAAAATAGAAAAAGTTTTAGAAACTGGCCAAATGTTGTAGCCAATCAAAGCCCAATACCAGGAGCTCAAAGGTATCAGTTCTTCAAGGTAGGCAAAGTCAGAGTATAGATGTTGCAATATTGCTGTGATCCTTTATTGCTGCAGGTATATTAACAGAATTGTGAATGCCTGCCAGAGTTTACTCCTCTTATTCCAAAGAGAATCAAGGCAGTTTCTTCTTTAGGCCTTCTCTTTCAAGGTCTGAGTTGCATTTTATTTTCTCTTCACAACACCTACAAATCTTAATCAAGGCTATCTCTCTCCATCCCTTCATATCAAAGGCAAAAGAAATTCAGCTCACAGTACATCACAGCTCTACATTACTTTGCTAAAGAATTAAAAAAAGGAGTTAGGTCAAACTAGAAACCATTACAACAGAGTGAAAGAATGCAGTGGTGGGATTCAATTTTTTTTACTACCGGTTCTGTGGGCGTGGCTTGGTGAGTGTGGCAGGGGAAGGATGCTGTAAAACCTCCAGTCAGAGGTGGTATTTGCCGGTTCTCTAAACTATTCAAAATTTCCGCTACCGGTTCTCCAGAATTGGTCAGAGCCTGCTGAATACCACCTCTGAAATAATGGTTCTGTTAAATAAATATCAGTCTCCTCCTGTATACTTCAGGTTATAAGGCAGGAAAATAATTTTTATTTTCAAAAAAAGTCCAAGGGTTTAATGGAACTGCCCTGTACATAAATACAATAAAGCCATTTTTCAGCACTTCAGAGTTTGTTAGTCTTATATAAAAAAAGGGTTTGTTTGTGTGTGATTCTAATTCTCTGACTTTCAAAGGAGAAGCCCTTATGGGAATCATGGTGATGGGGCATTAGGCAAAAAAATCCCCAAACAAATGACCAGCAACTAGACAAAATAGGCCAGAAGAGATGGGGATCTGAGATCCTCTTATTTTTTCAAAACTCTTTGAACTCTTCTGCCACATGACTCTTGATACACATCTGCATACTTGATACACATCTGCATACTTCATGCTGAAATTGAAACTTCAAGGACAACACTCAACACAAATTAGCCAACAAAACCGAAGCGAGCATGCAGTGCAGCACTGGAATGCCAGCACTGGAATGCCTCTCACCATCAAAATATTTGATTTATCAACCTAACCTTTAAAAACTGGGCTTCAAAGGAGGTGGCTGTGTGTCTATGGCTGTGTGACTTGAAACCAGAGATCTTCTTATCGGGAATTTTACCTGATATATATAGTAAAGATTTGAAATACCTGATTGTAAATGTATTAACAGCGGCTAGGATTGTATTTGCTAAAAATTGGAAGAATGAGAAAATACCATTACAGGAAGAAATTATTAAGAAAATATAGGAATGTGCTGAGATGAGTAGATTGACATTTGAAATTAGAGAGCAAGAGGATAAACAATTTTATGAAATATGGGATCTTTTTTATCAATGGCTAGATGATATATGATAATAGAATATTGATACTATATTTATAAAGGGTTTTTAGGATTGATTTGGTATGATTATATGATTTGTTACAGAATAAACTGTTTAAAGTATTGTTATCTCATAAAGCATGAATGATTAAAAGTATAGTCAAAAATTTCTTTTTTTTTTTAGTGATATTGGGATATACAAGTTTGGATTGACAATATGAGTTGTTATGTAACATAATTGTAATTGAGACTACAAAATGAATGCACAAAACTGATGAACCAACCGACACACTGGATGTACATATGAGAGTTGATGTTTTAATGTTTTGTTAGTCTTGTTTGTTTGTAGAAAATTAATAAAATTCTTTTCAAAAAAAAAAAAAAGGAGGTCGCTGGAAAAACAAAACCAGGAGAGTTTTGGAGCCAAATTGTTTTTGCTCATAGATATGTTCTCATAAGGTAGTCCTCCCTTAATGATTGGTGGTTTTACAACTGCCCAAAATTATGGCAGCTAACAGAATGGGTGCATTACAGCCCATGAAGCACCATGGTCATTATAAATGTTCACCCGCCTCCCCGTCCTTTGGTCACATGATTGCATGCTAGTTAGGTTCAGCATTATGACCCATTGTAACATTCCAAAGTCTTGACCACAATTTACAATGTTTTTGCTGGTTTCCACCTGTTCAAATAAACGGGTTTGCTTAATGACTGCCACGTTTGCTTAACGACCACCTGATTTGCTTGATGACCAGGTTGTTTGCTTAACGACCACAGCATTCACTTAACAACCACCATAAAAAAAGGCTGGGGAAAAATACTTCTGGTCATCTGGATGCTCAGTTTACAATGACAATGATTTACAAGCATAATTCTGGCCTCAGTTGAGGACTACTTAGTCCGCACTACTATTACTGTTAATCTTCTCATCACTCTTTATCATCCATCCCCTCCCACTTGTGACTGTATGACTGTAACTTTGTCACTTGTATCCTTACGATTTATATTGACTGTTTCCTGGTATAATTTGATTGCTTATTGTATCCTATGACTATTATTAAGTGTCGTACCTTATGATTCTCGACTCCTGATGAATGTATCTTTTCTTTTATTTATACTGAGAGTATTTACACCAAGACAAATTCCTTGTGCATCCAATCACACTTGGCCAATAAAGCTATTCTTGTCTATTCTATTCTAGTCTAGTCTAGTCTAGTCCAGTCTCGTCTTAGAAATTTACCCCATTGTTACAACCAGAGGAATGGGAAAAGGAGCATTCTCACCAGTGATTTGAATGCCATGTGTGTGCTGGCCTACTCCAAAAGGAAACAGAAGTAGAAATCTCCCTTCCACCACAGAGTTAAGTGAACAAGTCAAGAAACTACTGGTAATGAAAAGCTATAGCTAAAACTAGAGCAGGGAGTTTCGTGCATACATTTTTGCTATTAGCATAAGAAGGACTGGATCCTCTCATCTTACAGAGATGACTCATTCTGTCTATAAGCACCAAGTCTGTGGAAGATTGATAACATGTTGATAAGATCTGTCTCCCGGCTGAGCTGATTTGCAATAAACAAACAAACAAACAAAAATCTCCAAGGAGAGCCCATAAAACAAATTTAAGGAGCAGGATTAAAAACAATCTTGGAAAAGAATGCTAAATTTTGACAGACCAGGAGAAAATGCTCCAGGGAAGCAATTCTCTGCCTTCTGAATTATTCATCTTTTCCTATCACTGCAGCAGTGGGCTGTGAGAGAGTTTTACAACACTCTACCATATTAGCTACAAATGTTATTATCCAGCTTTATTCTTTGACAAGCCAAAGGCAAATTTCTTACAGGCACAGGTTTTTCCAAAAGTCAAATAACTATTCCGAAAATGTGTGTGCATGCATGCATGTAGAGGCATATGTGCCTGCACACTTTTATTTTTCAGTTCAATAAAGAAGCATGCCATGAACCCCCCTGTTTCAGGCACTGAATGCCCAACCAATTTCCATTTGGCTTCAGATAACAACACCCACACATGCACCCCACACACAAAAATAATAATGAATGCAGATGAGGCCAAGATACAGGCAGTAAGGTTTCTTTCTTATGCAAGAAATTCTTATCTCCTCTGGAGCTTACTGCCTTATTAATAAGGAACACTTATTACAGAGCAAAACAAAATGTGTAATCTTTGTGGTGACGGTTGTTGTGTTTTGGATTTTTCTCCCCCTTCCCCCTGCCCAGCCCCTCTTTCAGTCCCCAAAACTGTTAATCACTTCAGGAAAATGAAGCTGAGGGAGTAAATACAGCTGTGAAAAGATATTATTCATGACCACATCATCAAAACATTCTTTCCAGGAGAGTTAAAATGAGCTGCTCTTTGACAGGAAACATTTATCTGTACTGAAGCACATAAATGACTCAAAATGGTTTGTGGCAAAGGTTGCCTTTCATGGCTAATGAACTATAGGCCAAGATAGTTTGTGCTCTGGATGTGGAATCTCAAGGGGGGACAGGAAGACAATATTGGGGGAGAAAAAAAATATATTGTCCAACGTTTTTTTAGGCAAATGCTGTTACAAATGCATGATACATTTCCACCCCAGTTTTAAGGGAAATAAAAGCTTGGTCTCCAACACTTGGAGTATCCTGGGATGTCTTGCACTTGCAGATACCACCTTTGGTGTTGGGCCCAAGGAAGGCCAGGCCTCCAAATGACCATATTATATTTTCCTCTCCAGGATGACTCTGGGCTTTTGGAAATCTATAATCACAAGGAGCAGATATGCAGCTCTACGCTAAATGCATCTTTTGTTTGCTTATCTTTAATTTAAGGGAGGCAGAGAGGAAGGAGGGAAGGGTCACTTCTATGGGGAAGAACAGACTAAGAAAGCAATGCCATGTAGGTCAGGTAGTCCTTGACTTACAACAATTTGTTTAGTGACCATCCAAACTTACAACGGTAATGAAAAAAAAAGACTTATGGCTAGTGATGGGATTCAAAATTTGTTACTACCAGTTCTGTGGCCACGGCTTGGCTTGGTAGGCATGGCTTGGTGGGCATGGCAGTATCCTTCATATTATAAAATGTCCATTCCCACTCCATTCCAGGGGGAAGGTTACTGCAAAATTTCCATTCCCTCCCCACCCCACTAACCTGCTTTCCAGCTCTGTTCTCCTGTGCAGGGCAACAAAAGAAGACCCCGCCAATTAGCTGGGACTCAGGAGGCAGCGAATAGATGGGGGCCGGGTCAGTCAGAGGTGGGATTTGCTGGTTCTGTGAACTACTCAAAATTTCCACTACTGGTTCTCCAGAACTGGTCAGAACCTGCTGAATACCACCTCTGCTCATGACCATTTTTCACACTTATGACCACTGCAGCATCCCCATGATCAAGGGATCAAAATTCAGATGCTTGGCAACTGGTTCATATTTATGACCGTTGCAGTGTCACAAGGTCATTTTGCAACCTTCTGACAAGCAAGGTCAATGGGGAAGCCAGATTCACTTAACAACCATGTTGCTAAGTAAATAACTGCAGTGATTCACTTAAGAAAAGTCATAAAACAGGGCAAAACTCAATCAACAAATTTCTCACTTAGTAAGAGAAATTTTGGGCACAAATTAGTTTCCTGGAATGGATTTAAGCTGCATTTGTTTGATCATTGCCTTGGTAATAGATCTTCCCACTGTCCTTCAAGGCCATTCCCTCTTACTCTCTATAAGAAGGAAGGAAATAAATGTGATTTAGCAAACATACCATTACCAGATATTTAAATAGGTAAAGGAGGACAATTGGAAAAGAAGAAAAATTATATAACATATTGCCTAATAAACATGCAAAGCAGGTGGTATACTAAGCTCTCTGTTGTTTCAGAATGAAGTGTGCTATCCGGATTTTTGTCAGTTTGGGTGCTGATCTGATCTTCTTTATGGCTTGGAAGTTTCCTGACCTATAGATATGTTCACAATCTTTTTAAGCCTGTGTTCATATTTCAATCTAGACAAGCTAGAGGTAGGTACTCTTGGGCTACAGACAAAATAATCTGAGATTGTGAGAACCGTCTATTCTGATGCCTCACTTTGAGAAATCAGCTTCAAAGGATAGGGAACTTCTGGACTAATGTTGTCTGTCAGCTGTACTTCTCTAGTAATGTACTGTACTCTTGTCTCTTAGTGGCCTCAGGATACAATTAACCTTGGTGTTCTGTACCTTCATTTACATTCTTGAAAGCCCCGCGTTTTGATTGGCCAAAGCGTGGGGCGATCTGATTGGTTGGGCGAGCCGCACTGATTGGCCCACTAAGACTCTCCCGCAATTGGTGGATTCGAATCACGGGAGATTCAAAGCGGTGCCATTGGCTGTGGCTGCCGTGGCTTGGAAATAAAAAGCCGAAAGTTTTTCCTTGGAACCCAGTTCGGTTCCGGGGACCAATAAAGGGCTGAAACCTAGTCACCGACTCCTGGTCTCTTTCCCGACAGACACGACACTGGCGACGAGGATGGGATCCTGATCCTGAACCCCATAAGCACATGTCCGACGGAAGCCAGCAAAACCGACGAGATGGCCAGCATCGCGCTGCCCGCACCCTTCAACCCCGCTAGCGAGGACTGGGAATCTTACACGGACAGATTCCGCATGTTCCTCGAATGCAGCGACATGAAGGACGCCACCGGACTGAAGAAACGAGCCATCTTCCTGACACACTGCGGGCCTGCAGTGTTCAAGATGGCGAAAGCCCTAGCGAAACCCACTGACGTCACTGCGATGGATTGGGATGACCTCGAGCCCTTACTCCGAAGGCACTATGCTCCCGCCATGCCCACCCTCATCCGACGGCACGAGTTTTATCGGCGGGACCAACGGTCAGGCAAAAGCCTCAATGACTGCTGCAGAGCTGCGGAGCCTAGGAGGACTATGCGGGTTCTCCAACATGGATGAAGCCCTGTGGGACCGAGTCGTGCTCGGGCTTCGGGACCCCATCCTACAAAGTCAACTGATGGCCAAGGGCAACATCACCCTCGCCGATGCCATCACCGAAGCCACTGCAGCCGAAGCCACCCAGCAGTCAGCAAACCGCATGCGGAGACCGGACGCCAGGGACCACACCGCGAACAACAATCCTGCACGGGCGACCGAGGCCCAACCTGAAACTACCACCCACCATGGTGAATTCCACTCCACCTCTGATACTTCAGACGAGGAGGAGGAAATCCACCAGCTCCAGGCAGGATGCGACCAGAGCAGCTGGCGGGGTCATAAGTTGGGGACTGCGTGTGCTGCTTGCGACCAGCCTAGAGCTGAATGCCAGTTCTTCGATGCAGTCTGCCGGCACTGTGACAAAAAGGGTCACATCGCCCGCGTCTGCCGACTTAAGAAAGCCTACAGCCCCAGACGGTGGGACCACAGCGAGCGGAGATGGGACAGCACACCGCCCAGAACCAGAGACCGCCCAGCCGACAGTCATTGGGACCGGAGCGGACGAGCCCGACGAGGTGGCGAGACCCGGCGGAGGGAAGAAACGCACCAGATGGTCATCATTGGCCACGCAACAACCACCGACGCCCGCAAGGTCTACGTGGAGGTAGGCATCAAAGGCGAACTTTGCAAGATGGAGGTGGACTCCAGGTCCTATCTCTCCATGGTCGCCTGGCAAGAAATTAAATGCTTGGTGCCTACCATCCAAAGGAGGGGACTGGAGAACCAGAGACTAATCCTTAAAGACTACCAGGGAAACCACATCCCGGTAGTCGGAACAGGACAATTTAGAGTAACATTTAAAGGACGCACCGCAAAACTTCCCCTAACAATCGTCGATCGAGACCGACCCAACCTGTTGGGACTTCAATGGTTCGCACCGCTTGGCATCGAAGTCACGGGCATCGACCACATCGCCGAGGCTGACTGGGAGCAGCAACTGGCACGGGACTTCCAAGAAGTGTTCGACGGCACTCTAAACAAGTACCGAGGGCCCCCTATATCCTTCAGCCTAGACCCAAACGTTCCCCCGAGACGCATAAAACCAAGGCGGGTACTTTTCGCACTCAATCAAAAAATTGATGAGCAAATTGACAAGCTCGTCAAGCAAGGGGTCCTACAACCAATAGACCATGCTTGGTGGGAGACCCCAATAGTCACCCCAGTCAAGCCTGATGGGTCAGTGAGAATCTGTGGAGACTATAAGGCTACCCTAAACAGCGCCTTGCAACAAAGCGCTTAACCTGTCCCAGTAGTGCAGCATCTTCTACACTCACTGGGGGGAGGCAAGGTTTTTGCAAAACTTGACCTGGCCCAAGCATACCAGCAGCTGCCGGTCGACGAGGAAACCACAGAGGCACAAACCATAGTCACCCACCGGGGAGCCTTTCGATGTAACCGACTCCAGTTCGGAGTCAGCGTGGTGCCTGGAATTTTCCAGAGCCTCATGGAGAGACTCTTACAAGGCATCAAGGGGGTGGTACCCTACTTCGACAATGTACTGGTATCGGCAGCCAACCAGGCCGAACTAGAGGGTTGCCTAAGGGAGGTGCTAACGAAATTCAAAGAAACCGGGCTAAAGGTGAAGAGGGAAAAGTGCCAACTGTACACAGAGCGGGTCGAATTCCTGGGGTACCTCCTAGACCGGCATGGCATTCACCCCACTGACACCAAAATTAAAGCTATCAAAGAGGCCCCCACACCCAGGTCGCAAACGGAACTGCAGGCATTTCTGGGGCTACTTAACTTCTACAATGTTTTTCTGCCCCAAAAGGCGACCGCGGCGGAGCCTTTGCATAGGCTTTTGGACAAGACGGCTACCTGGACTGGGGGGAAACGCGAGGAAGCTGCTTTCAGGAAAACCAAGGACCTGCTCACTTTGGATGCCGTCCTCATCCAATACAACAAGACCCTACCAATAGCCGTCACATGCGACGCATCACCCTTCGGCATCGGCGCCGTCCTCAGCCACACTCTTCCCGATGGAAAAGAAGCATCCATCGTGTTCTTTTCAAGGACCCTTATCAGACCGGAGCAGAACTACAGTCAGCTGGACAAAGAGGCCCTCGCCATCGTCACCGCAGTAAAAAGGTTTCACGAGGACCTCTACGGCCAGGCATTCACCATCATCACCGAACACAAGCCACTGTTGGGAATCCTTGCAGGGAACCGGGCCACCCCGAACATTCTATCTCCTAGAATGACAAGGTGGTCCGAATTCATGGCCACCTACAACTACCGACTCACACACCGACCCGGTAAGACTATCACCCATGCGGATGCTTTAAGCTACCGCTACCCGAACCAGACACTGACCTAGCACCCACGACGACCACCCTCAGCATAGAGACTCTGCCCAATCTACCCATAACCACGTCAGACATTGCCCGAGAAGCTAATAAAGACAAACATCTGGTACGGGTGTTGCATTGGGTAGAGAAAGGGTGGCCGGAAAAGGACAACGACGAGACTTTCAGAACATTCCGGAACCGGCAAACGGAACTCTCACTACTAAAAGGGTGTGTACTATGGGGGTATAGGGTGGTCATCCTGGAAAAACTGCAAGGGAAGTACTGGAGTTGTTACACGAGGGGCACCCAGGCATCGTTAGACAAAAGCCCTGGCCAGAAGTTACGCTGGGTGGCCAGGGATGGACAAACAAACTGAGGCTTGGGTAGCAAGGTGTCAACGTTGCCAGGAAACTAGACCAAGCCCACCCACGGCACCGATTCTAGAGTGGGAAACCCCCAGGGGACCTTGGTCTAGGATCCACATAGACTTCGCCGGGCCCACAAAGGGACACACATTCTTAATAACCGTAGACGCTTACTCCAACTGGCTGGAAGTAAGCAACATGAGAACCACCACCACGGAGGCCGTGACCAAAGAAGTCTGCAAACTCTTCGCGACACACGGCCTCCCAGACGTCCTCGTGTCGGACAATGGGCCCCAACGGGGCATACGACACGCAATGACAGCCCCGGCACATCCGGCGGCGAATGGAAGGGCGGAACGGATGGTTCAATTCACAAAAAAAACCATCCAGAAAAT
Source organism: Hydrophis major (assembly GCA_033807585.1). Taxonomy (NCBI): domain Eukaryota; kingdom Metazoa; phylum Chordata; class Lepidosauria; order Squamata; family Elapidae; genus Hydrophis; species Hydrophis major. The sequence continues at coordinate 290,543,697 of CM066328.1, read as the reverse complement.
AGACCACGGGGAGATCCAGGACAAAATAAATAAAATGCTTTTTATATAGCACATAACCCTGAACACTACAACAAATAAAAGCCCGGCAGAGCTACTAATGGGGAGGAAAATAAGATCCCCACTCGATAGACTACACCCCACATACAACCCAGAGAAACCCCCAGACTCCACCAGCAAACACCGATCCTTTGCACCAGGCGACGCCGTCTACGCGAAGAACCTAACCGGAGACCCACTATGGATACCAGCAACCATAACCCAGCTGACAGGTCCACGCTCGTACCAGTTACAAACAACCGACGGACGAGCATGGAAACGCCATATCAACCAATTAAGATCGAGGACAGCTACAAAAGACACCACCGACACACAACCAAACACAACCAACCCCCTCAACACAAACCAAGAGGGGAGGGAATACCCCAGAAACCAAACCCCAGAAGAACGAAACCAGCCATACTCACCAGCAAACAGCCAGCGTGGACCCTCACCAGGAAGAAACAGCCAGGCCAGCTCGACCAGCCCGGAAAGACCAAGCGGGAGCGGCGAAAACCGCAGCTCGACCAACCCGGATAAACCAGGAGGGAGCTACGAAGAGCGGCCCGGCAAGACATACCAGGCGGTTCCAACGACGAGGCCGAGAGACACAGAGATCCTGACCGAACTGGCCGGGAACCAACCTCCAACTGACCTGCGCAGGTCCAGTAGACAAGTATGGAGCCCTGCCTACCTACGGGACTACGTTACGTAGGACCAAACCAAGAGGGGAGGGGTGTTCTGTACCTTCATTTACATTCTTGAAAGCCCCGCGTTTTGATTGGCCAAAGCATGGGGCGATCTGATTGGTTGGGCGAGCCACGCTGATTGGCCCGCTAAGAATCTCCCACGATTTGTGGATTCGAATTGCGGGAGATTCAAAGTGGTGCCATTGGCCGCGGCGCCGCAGCTTGGAAATAAAAAGCCGAAAGTTTTTCCTTGGAACCCAGTTTGGTTCCGGGGACCAATAAAGAGCTGAAACATAGTCACCGACTCCTGGTCTCTTTCCCGACGGACACGACACTTGGGATAGCCTTGAAGAGGTCAGAAGCTCCAATCAATGCAACATATAAATACTATTATTTTTCAGCATATTTTATGTTGACCTGATTGGCCAGTCTTGCATAGCTAGACTGGTAAATCCAATTCAAGACTATATAAAGCCATGCCGACAATTTGTCAGTGAGACAAAGCATTTGAAAATTGTCCTCTTCCCTTATGTTTCATGGTTTCAGTTTCAATTTGGAATTTGGAAGGCATGCTGTCTGTCCACCACCCCCAATGTCTAAATTCACCCATTGGTAAAACTCTCTCCAAAAGAAGTTTAAATTGGCACCTCTTTTCTGAACCCTTTTGAATTGTACTGTGGGTTTTTTCCTCTGTTTTCTTCTTTATGACATTTTAAAATTGTTTTAGAAATGGAAAGATCTAAGGTTCAAATGCTGCAGAAAATGAATTCCCCTCTGACTTTAATTGTCCCTAACCAATGCCAGAATATTCCACCATTTTCAGATGGGGATGGAGGAAAATGTGATGCAATAACTTGATTATTAGCTACATAGGGTTTAAAAAAATAAGACCCCTCCCAAGTTTTCTCGGTCTAAAAAACCCCCCAGCCAGACACAAAATCCTACCCCTTTCTCCCGTAATTTGTCATTGTTATCATAGCCACTGTGATATTTAATCTCTCAAATAAAGTTAAGTGTGGCTGCTGAACATTAAACAATATATTACAGGTTATTTGGCGGGGGGAGGCAGTCTGTTCCACCCTGAAGGGCAATTTAGAACTGCTTCTGTAATATCTTTTAAAATTGCAGAAGGACATTGATTAAATTGCAGAAGGACATTGATTAAACAGAAAACAAAAGTGAATAAGCTGTTCTAAACCATAATTTATTTCTACTAAAGAAGAAACTTCAATCCAGATGCAAGTTTCAGCTATCATTGGATACAAACCAGGATTTAATCCCAAAATATTCCAATCGGTTCTTGGAGAGGAATCATGTGAATTATATTTTTTTTGGATCCAAAAGCAATGTTTCCATTACAGCATAGTGACAAGCAGTGGTGGGATTCAATTTTTTTTTACTATGGGTTCTGTGGGCGTGGCTTGGTGGACGAGGCAGGGGAAGGATACTGTAAAATCTCCAGTCAGAGGTGGGGTTTGCCGGTTCTCCGAACTATTCAAAATGTCCGCTACGGGTTCTCCAGAACTGATGTCAGAATCTGCTGAATACCACCTCTGGTGGCAAGCTTATATACCATGAACCTGTTATATATGGCTCATACATAACAGCATTCTTTCCTGGGAAATGATGATCATATTGTCTTTCTGACCACATTGTCTTGGCTTCTAATAAAAGATTACAACTAGAAAGAAGAAGAGGTTGCTGTTCATGGTTAGGCAACCTTGTATCCATAATTTTTTGGACTGCAATTATCACAGAATCTTGATTTTGGGGAAGCTGCCCGTAGTTGGCGGGATTCAAAGTCTGAATCATTTGGCAGGATACAACTTTATACCTAAGTCAAAACAGGTTTAGCATAATTCTAGTTGTAATTAAAATCACATTATTGTTAATAATGATGATCATAAATAAAACAAGTAACCTACAAAAATATTATTAAACTTTAATTCAGTTATGCTTGGTGGTATTTTGTTCCTAAATTTCATGTAGACATCTCTGTCAAAACTGTATTTTGAGGGGAAAATTAAAATAAGGAATTGCTATTTTTAATAATAAACAATGCCAACATTGTAGGACTAAAGGTATTAAAAATTACATTTAGCTGATAATTTTAAGATGTGTCTATATGCATATATAAAAACTTTAGGACAATCCCTTTTCCTTTTTCATTGCTTATAAAAGCCAAATTGCCTCATCTGAAGTTTTTCTTCTTCTAGCAATTTTTTGACATTAGAATTCCAGATTCAATATTGCAAAAATATCCAACTGTGCTGGTTCAATTTTTTTATATAATCTTCTCTCTTTCTCTCAAAAAAGAAAGAAATCACAAAATGTACTAGAGGGGAAAAAACAAGAACAGTCTAATTCAACATACTGTTTGTCGTTTCTTGGACTGAAACTTTTAATGGAAGATGTAAAAGTTACATACTGGTCAGCAGTTTCTCCTGATGAAATCAATTGAATTTATTTCCAAATAAACATGGTAAGGGCTACACTTGTATGTATCTCCTCCCTTGCTCACTGAGACAAATCAAAGGCTGAAGTGGTAAGAATGCTTGGATCCAGGTACCTCAGCCAGATAGACTCTCATTGTTCATTTATGAGGGTGAAAATGAACATCTCCAGCAGAACATACACCAGTTTCCGTTTGGAAAGGCCTGGCACCAAGTGCCTTCATGTTGTGCCTCTCCTTGGCCCAAGGTTTACACAAGAGATAAGAGTAACCTCAAGGATATTCTGAATATTCATCTATTTTATTTTATCATATTGCCTAATGTAAAGTTCCTTGTTTTGTAGAAGATAATAATGGCAGCTAACTCCAAAAATAATGTGGAGATTGGAATGGGATAGTATCAATGGTAGACATGACTTAGATACTGAGGCCCCTATATCCAGGGATGCTGGAGTTGAATGAATAAAACTATTTCCAAGTTCTGTCCAAATGTTTCTCCTCTTTCACCGTCTACTCGGTGGGATTATGAAAGACTGAACATCTGTCAGCTGAGGAATCCAGAATCATAGATTGAAGCACCACCAGTTTGGCCATATTGCTGTGTCTGCTATGCCTACTTGGGATGTTGAGATTCCCCATTCAATATTGCTTTTGCTAAAACCAAGGATGATTCCTAAGCTATATTATATAAAGAGATGGATGGCCACGACAGTAATAACATTCCCACTTCCAACAATATTAATTTCTGACCTATCCATGTTAACTTTTCTTACTTATTTGTCAAATTCAATACTGAAATAATAAATCAGAACATTAAAAAAAATGAAAGGACATATTTTTTATTATCTGAATAGCTGGAAATGGATTCTCAGAATGTCACTATGACTCAACTCAACCATACACGCAATTTTAACTATTTGTACAGTATTACATAAGATGCTATTTATCAGCCTTCCCTGATTTAATGCCCAACAAATGTATTTGACTCAAATGCCATCATTGTATTTGACTCAAATGCCATCAAGATAACTATAGAAATGAAAATTCTGGTCTAGCACAACTTAAAAGATCAACAGTCTTTCAATCAAGCTGCATTTCAATTCCTAGGATTTCTTAATCAACATGGTTTTTGGTCATCGGAGTAAAAGAACAATTAGTCTGATAGTTGGGAAAGGACAACCTATTATATCTCATGACATTTTGTCAGCTCCTCAAGCTAGACCAGACTAAAAAAACCAATACCATATAAGTCAGGACAAGGGTACTTTTACTGTAACAACAATAGAAACACAATTTTGCAAATCTGAATCTGATTCACCGTCTCTCACCTTTTCTTCCTGTGAATTACCGTAGGAAGGAGCTTTTGTCTCAGAAATTTCTCAAATAAGTTTCTTTTCTGTGCTTAAGCACCACTTCTCTGTGTTCTGACCCAGCTCCCCAAACATGACAAACCTTCTGACATCAACTCAAAAAAATCCTTTATTAGGAATTCCAGCAGCCTAGACAAAAAGTTTATCTCACAGGCTAACAAGTCCGTCCGGATGGAAGATGAATAGTTGTCTGCCACACCTATTCATCTCCACTCCCTGCCTTTTATCCCCAGAGATAGGGTGGGGTTTCATTAGCAGCAGTGGTTCTTCCTTCCCCAGAATTGGCCCATGACTTTCCACTGTTTTCCCCTTCTCTGCCTTCTGCGCAGCTGCATGTCAGGCACTGGACCCAGCTATTCTTCTTCATCATCATCAACCACCTCCAGACCTGAGGGCTCTTGACTCTCCATTTGAAAGCTGACGGATTACCCAGGCTCCACCTCTGTTTCTCTCTCTCTGCCAGTTCTATTCCTGTTGTGGTTAGCCGGCAGCAGGTGCGGACAGCTGAGGAGAGTGAGGACTCAGACGAGGGGCCAGGACCATTAGGGAGTGGACTGCTGCCTTCAGAGATTGTGGGGGCTGGCAGCAGCGATGAGGAGGTTTCCAAGGAGCCTGTGCCAAGTGCGTGTGCACGCAGGATTGCTTGCAGGAAAGAGCAGTTACAACAGCACGGGCGATTCAGGAGTAAAGTTGTAAGATAATGGCCCCTCCTTCAAGAAGATAAAAGCCAGCTGTGAAACGAACATTCTTTGCAGAAGGCAAAGACGTTTTGGAACTCCAGACTTGTGGACATTCCAGTATCCTGATTTTGTATTTGAAGATTCTTGTATTGCAAATTATTTCTTGTCTGCTATCTTTTGGCACTCTTGCACAGTTGGGCAAGGCTTATGTTTATCACAGCTAATTATTTTGCAGAAGGATTAAAAGGTTTCTGTTCCCTTTGAATTGTATTTTATTTGTTGGAAAAGGGCGTGGGTCAGAACAATTCCTTCTTTCTTTCTTTATTTATTTTATTTGGTTTGTCAATTGCTTACAAGGTTATGGTATAAGTAAAAACAGTTATGAATACCTGGATACATATAAGAAAAATAAATTAAAACAGAAACAATAGGACAGGGACGGTAGGCACATTGTGCGCTTATGCACACCCCCTACAGACCTCTTAGGAAAAGGGTGAGTCAATAGTAGACAGTCTAAGGTTAAGGTTTTTGGGGTTTGGGGAAGAAACCACAGAGTCAGGTAGAATATTCCAGACCTTGATCACTCTGTTGCTGAAGTCATATTTCCTGCAATCAAGTTTGATGCAATAAACCTTGAGTTTGTATCTATTGTTTGCTCTTGTATTGTTATGGTTGAAGCTGAAGTATTCATTGACAGGTAGGACATTGCAATGTATGATTTTATATACTATACTTAGATCGGACTGAAGGTGGTGTAGTTCTAGGTTTTCTAGGTCTAGAATTTCAAGTCTGGTGGAATAAGGCATTCTGCAATGAATAGAGAAGTGGAGCGCTCTTCTTGTGAAATATTTCTGGACTTTCTCAACTGTGTTAATATCAGATATGTAATGTGGTTTCCAGACTGATGAACTGTATTCGAGTATTGGTCTAGCAAATGTTTTGTATGCTCTAGTTAGTAGTGTGATATTACCAGAGAAAAAGCTACATAGGATTAGGTTAACAACTCTTAATGCCTTTTTGGATATGTAGTTGCAGTGGGCTCTTCTCCCTCAGAGCTCCCAGGTTGCCCTGATGCTGACTCTGACTCCCACGCCTCTTCCTCCTCCTCTAATTTGGCTGCTGGAGGGGCCGGTGGCCAATAGGCCACAACAATCTGACTGTTGTCTTGGTAGTGACTCTTCCTTCTGTCCTTCAGGGCCCTTCCCTCTGCCCTCTACACTTTCATGTCACTAACTACATGTACAGTCAGACAGTCAACTAGGATATTCTGTCCCAAATAAAGATATAAAATTAGAAATATTCAAGGCTGATGCATGGAGACTGACAGCACAATGGAAGTTATTTTCTTTAGGATATATAGAATTCTATTTAAATTGTGTAAAATTTATAAATTAAGAATAATAATTACTGAATTTCTGAGAATCTTTATATAAAAGAATGATTCTGTTCCAGAAGTAGGAATAATAGAATAACAGAGTTAGAAGCTAGGGACCTTAGAGGTCTTCTAGTGAAATATTTTCTTCTTTTTAAAATATTTTTAAACACAATTCCTTAATTGCATTTCTCATTTACTCATTTACATTTTCTTTCAATAGCCACATTTTTAACTGAAAGTAATAAAAAACATACAAAAAAGGAAAACATATTTTTGAATCTATGCTGTCATGTCTAAACTAAAAACAAGCTTCATTGAACTTGCAAGTCCTTCAGGCAAACACAGTGGGGGAAAAAAACCCATCCAGTTTAGAACATATTCCTTTGGAGAGAGAGAAAAAACACCCTGAATATAAGATGCTGATAATAGTAAACAGGACCAAGGATATGCCAATCATTTGTCCAAAGAAACTATGGGGATAGTGAGAATTACAATAAAAAAAGAAAAGAAATGGTGATGATGAGAGGAGCTTATTCAAGAAATTTCAAGCAAATGCAAAAAGCTGAATAGATCTAGCTGTGGGAAAAAATTTAATGCAGAAGGAGAACGTCGGAACTTGGTAGAATTGTATTAGTCAGATATCTGTTGTAGGAGACTTAGCTAGGGTGAATGGAAGAGGAACAGTCTAGAGTTGCATGTTCTGCATGTAAAAAGTCCCAGTTCTATTCTGGCACCTCCAGTTCAGTGTCCATGGAAAATACCCAGAAAGCTTGCAAACTGCTACATGATGGGGCACAAACAATTAAAATTGTAAAGACCGAAATTAAGTCAGAGGCTGGACAAGATGGTTGTGACAATGTAATTGCTGCCAGCAGTAAAAGGCTGAGAAACAAGTAGCAAAAAGATTATTGCCTTGTAAAGGTGGAAAGAGATGCACTGTTGCTCCTAGGGCCAAGTGCTGACTGACCCTGATATTCAGGTTTTCATCTCCTATCTGTGACAGCCAACTGACAATGTCAAAGGATTATGGGAACCTGAAGTGGGAGGGCAAGGTTGGAAGTATTGGACTGGATGAACCAAGGACATGGCTTAGAATGAGGTACCATCTTACATTCACATGGCCTTTGTTTTCATTGTGAGAGCTGCATTGTTGAGAAACTATAATATTCACAACCACGATGTTCATCATCAGCATTAGCTAAAGGCTGCTTAGAAAGTTCAGTACAGTTGCATTTCTGGTTTCCATATGAAGCGTGCACAGCTATACCAACAAAGGCATTGTCCAACCATACAATTCTTTCCTCCCTGGTGGATTTTTTTTATAGGAGGAAATATAGAAAAAATACTGGGAAGCAAAACAGTTTTTAAGTAGAAGATATAAGTCTATCAGAAAAATTGTATAAATTAACCAAGATGATTACATAATAAATTCTCCTCTTAAAGTATTGTTTTCTGTAGAGGGAGTATTCACACATATTTAGCTCAAATTATTTAAAAGTAAACTATAGAGAGCTGGATCCACTATATCTCTGCAAAAATGTACTCGTTAGGCCATTATATAGGCTTTAGATAATATCTATAACAGGGGGGAGAAAAAAATAAAACAGATCTAATAGCAATCCTGCATATTTAAAAAGTAGCTCAAGGAATCCATAAAAGACAAGAAAGAAAAGCATCTGGTACAAAGCAGCATCCATTACAAATCACAGGACACCAAAATAAAGAAGTGAGCACAACTTATTCCCTTCCAAAGTTGCATTCTGGCACCAAGAGGTCTGATATGGTATGTCAGTCACAACAATTGCAGGATTACGTTATCATGCAAATGTTGTCTTCTCTCCCCCTTGCCCTCCACCCCAGACTAATAAACCACTGAAAATAATAAAGGCAGCCTTTCTTCCCCCCTCCCCACAAAGTTTTTTGATTTTATTTTTTACACATCTCTTCATGTAAGCAACGTCATTCCGGATTATAATATTTATACATAGTCATAGTTACATTTCAACTTTCTTAATTAATATCACTTCAAATTATGTATTGACTAATCTTTAGATAAATTTCCCTTTCATATTTCAATTCATTAATTCAATATCAAAAACATTTCATCCTCACTTATATTTTCAATTCTTTATCCCCTATTATTTCCATTTTCAGCTTACCACCTATTTTATGTTACCTTATGTATTGTTATCATCTATAACTTTCTCAAGACCAATATGTAATCAGACAATCAATGAAAGAAAAAACAAATAAAAGTAAAGTCAGCTTAATACATTTGGGAGCCACATGGTATATCCCCCCATCTGCAATATTTCTCATATATATTCCAGAGATATTCATAGAATCATTTCATTTTTTTCTTTGTTTCCAAAATTTACCTATATAATTTTAATAAATTTTCATTCCCCTGCTTTTTTTTTATTTTTATTGGTTTTTAAGACGAACATTGACAAACAAAACATAAAAACATCAAGCCATCTTCCATATATATACATACAGTGTGCCGGTTGGTTTACAAATTGTTTTGTGCTTCCATTTCGTAGTCTTCAATTAGAATTACATTGTATATATTCTCATATTTTTAATCAAGTATGAAATATATTAATATCATTGTTAGTCAATCATTTGACTATACTTTTATTCATTCATGTTTTGTGAAATAATCATATTTTACTTAATTTGTTTTATGACAGTTCATATTATCATCTCAAATCTATCCTACAGTCATTTTGTAGATATAATAAGAAAAGAATACATTTTTATATATTTATTATTTTCTAAGAATCTACATATTTCATTATCATGTTTTATTGTCTAACCATTGATAGAATAGATGCCAAATTTTATAAAATTGTTTATCATCTTGTTCTCTGATTTCAAATGTCAATCTACTCATTTCAGCACATTCCAATATTTTCGAAAATGCTTCAATAGTCGATAGCCAGACTGGAATTTTCAAATAACATTGTCTTTTAGTCTTCTCCCAGTTTAACCACAGAGACTCCTATATATAATGTCTTCTAAAATACCCCTGTGCTTTAGTTCCTTTATACCATAAAAAAGCATGCCATCCCAACAACAAATCATGTCCTTCTAATGTCAACAATATAGTATTTCTTAATCTTATCCATTCCTTAACCCACATCAAATTTGTAGCTTGGTAATACAACTCCCAATTAGGCAAACCAAATCCTCCTCTTATTCTGGCATCTTGCAAAAGTTTTAACTTTATTCTTGCTTTCTTACCTTGCCATATATATTTCAACACAATTTTATTTAAATCTTCAAAGTAGTCTTTTCCAAGCCTGATTGGAATTGTTTGGAACAAGTATAAAATTCTGGGTAATATTTTATAAAATTGATTTGTAATGGATCTTGATTGCTGATATTCTCCCTATTAATGACAGTTGTAAATTTTCCCATTTCGCCAAATCTATCTGCTGCTTAAGTTTGATATAATTATTCTCTTTTAGTGTACTGCATCTTGCTGTCATATGTATCCCCAAGTTCTTGATCTTATTTGTGACCTGAATTTTCAATAGATCTGCCAGTTCTTCCTTTTGTCTTGATAGCATATTCTTTGTCAAGACCTTTGTCTTATCTTTATTTATTTTCAAACCAGCCACCTTTCCATATGCCTCTATCTTTTATATCAGTTTTGATGCTGTTTCTAGTGGGTCTTCTAAAATGAAAACCAGATCATCTGCAAATGCTTGCAACTTAAATTCTTCCTTTTTCATTTTCATCCCTTTTATATCCTTTTCTTCTCTAATATTTCTGTTTAGCACTTCCAAGGTTAATACAAACAATAGAGGTAATAGTGGGCACCCTTGTCTTGTTCCTTTTTTAATATCAATAGAGTCTGCCAGTTCTCCCTCTGTCATTATCTTTGCTGTTTGCTTATGATATATAGCTTCTATTGCTTGAATAATTTTTTTAGTAAGGAAATAGGTCTATAGTTCTTGATTTGTAATGGATCGGCCTCCTCTTTTGGGAAAAATGTAATATAAGCTTCTGACCATGTTTTAGGTATCTTTTTCTTTAACATAACTTCATTCATAACTTCTAGTAATGGAAGGTTCAACGATTCTTGCAATGTTTTATAAAATTCTGCCAGAAGTCCATCTGGGCCTAGTGCCCTTCCATTATTTTGCTTCTTGAGTGCTTCAGTTAACTCCATCATCATTATATTGCTTTCTAACATTGTTTCAATCTCTTTAGGTATCTGGGGTAAATTAGCATTCTGTAAATACTGTTTAACTCTTTCCTCATCAATATTCTCTTGTGTGTATAGTTTCCCATAATAGTCTCGTATGATTTCCTTCTTCTCTTTACTACCATAGCAAACTTGGCCTTGGTCATCTATTAATTGCAATATTTTCCTTGATTCTTTCTCCTTTCTCAATTTATATGCTAACCATCTACCTGGTTTATTTGCATCTTCAAAGTAGTTCTGTTTAGCACCTCTGATTTTCTGTGCTAATTCTTCTTTTTCTATTTGACCCATTTTGTGTTTAATTATATCCATTTTTAGCTTGATGTCCTTTTTCTGTGACATTTTCTGTAGCACTTTTTCAAGTCCTTTATACTCATCTTCTAATGCCTTAGAGGCTAGTCTTTTCATGGTATTTCTTTTCCTTGTATAGTCTGTTATCAAGCCTCTGGCATATGCCTTCATTGTATCCCATACATTCTGGATTGATGTATCTTCTTTTTTGTTTTCTCTAAAGAAGAAAGCCAGTTCTTTCTCCATCCACTGTGTGAAGTTTTTTTCCTTTAATATAGTATTATTTAACGTCCATCTAGATCTTCTTCTTTGTCCTTTCCATTTAATTGTCATTGGATTGTGATCTGCCCAAGTACTTGTTTCAATATTTATTTCTTGAATGTTAGCGAACAATTCTGTTGATGTCCAAATCATATCTATTCTGGACCATGATAAATGTCTATTTGAATAAAAAATGTATTGTTTAGTTTTAGCATTTCTTTCTCTCCGTGTATCTTTTAAGTTTATTTCATCTACCATTTTAAAAAAAAGATTTAGGGAGAGTCTTTCTGTTTTGCTTTGTTGTTTTCTGTGCTGTATAATCCAGTTTATTATCTACAATTCCATTAAAATCTCCCATCATAACTATATTAGCATAGTCCAGTTCAATTATTTTCATACGTAATTTTTTATAAAATTCTTCTTGATTGTCATTCGGGGCATAGATTGCAATCAGGAGTGTTTTCATATTATTGTCCATTATTTCCACCATTAGTATTCTTCCATCATCATCAGTATAGATCAATTTCACTAGGATAATATCTTTAATGTATAAAACCACTCCTCTTTTCTTGCATTGTGTCAAAGAAGTAAATATTTTCCCTAATTTTGGCTGTATCAACAATTGTTCATGTTGCTTTTTGATACGTACTTCTTGTAGGCAGATTATATCAAATTTTAATTTCTCTAATTTATGGAAAGTTTTCCTTCTTTTAACAGCTGAGTTAAGTCCATTTATATTAATTGTAATCAGTTTTTTCTCTTCCATAGTTATATTTTGTAGTTAGGTTTAGCAGCTCTTGTAGATCTTGGTTCATGTTGTTCTTTGGCTTCCACCTTTCCACCTACTGCACCTTCTTCTTTTTCAGTCGCCATTTGGCAGTCCTCTTGGAATTCAATTAGTGAGATTTCTTTTTCTGCCTCTTCCTCTTTCCCTCCAAAAAATTCTGTGTAAAATGATTCAGCTTTCTCAATTGAGTCAATTCTATGTCTCTGTTCTTGCCATGTGAACATTAAGCTTTCTGGAATCAGCCATCTATAATTCACCTCTTTTTTAAGTAGCATTTTGGTCAGAAATCGGTATTTTCTTCTCATCTCTCTCACTTTTCTGGGTACTTGTTTCAGGACCACAATCTCCTTGTCTATATAATTTTAATAAATTTTCATTCCCCTGCTTTTGATTATAATTCATTCATTGTAAATATTTTATATTCCCACATAATCCCTTCTAGTTGATTATATTTTCTATTTTCTCATATCCTTTGTATAATCAATTATATTTTCTATTTCATGTATACCACAAAGAAAAAATAAAAAATAAAAACAGAGTTAATTTCCCCTTTTACTTCCCTTTGACCAGTTTCAACCTATAGCATTTATATAACCCTAATTCACACTTTTTGAACATAATTAATACCAGATTTTCACCCAGGTCATCATAATCTCTGTTTTCCTAATATCATTCAAATCATCATTAGTATATTTTAGAATATGTATGTATATATATATATAGTATTCGGCTTTGTTCAGGTATTTTCCCACATCATTATAGTTGTGCTTTTAAAGTTGTAGCAATGTTTCAGCAGAATCTCATCTGCCATCATCAGGCTTCTGTATAGTGTTCGTCTGTGAGTCAGATTTTCACAGTCGTTTCTGTTTTAAATTTGGTGCAAGCCTACACTGTGCCAGAATGGTTTTTTCTTCATCCTGATTGGTTGGGAGTCTTTGTCTGTGTTTATTGGAGTTTGCTATGTTCTGCTTGATTGGTGTTTCTTTCAGAAAAATAGCAGCCATCCTAAGAAACCCCAAAGATAAAATTGACCTGGAAAACCAAGGCATATATGAAGTCCCCTGTGCATCATGCCCTGCCACATACATTGGACAGACCAATAGAAGAATAAGTACCTGCCTAGATGAACACAAAAATGCAGTAAAAAAGCTGGAACACACTTCCTCACTAGTCCAACACATGAAAGCCACAGGTCATAGCATCAACTTCAATGCCACCAAAACCCTAGCCACTACAGAAAACCCCAGCTACAGAATTATGAGAAAAGCCATAGAGATTGAAAAAAGACCTGAAAGCATGAATAGAAGAGATGATTCCACCAGACTGTCAATTATCTGGAAGCCTGCACTCTCAAACAAAAAAAAATCTCCACACCACAAGCCAGGCAAACACCTGGGCACAAACAGATCCCCCCTGATACCTCCAGCTCAAACACACCCAACCAGGCACCCAGATGAATCCTAGTTTCCTAGTTTCCTAATAAATGATAGCCATCCATTTAGTGTGGCTTGGCTCCATTTTGGAGCCAAGCCACACTAAAAGCCTCCAATACAGGAAACACAATGTTGCCAGCCAATCAAGACAAAAAAAGCTACAAAACAGACAGAAGATATTAGAAACACCAATCAAGCAGAACACAGCAAACTCCAAGACCAATAAACACAAACCAAGACTCCCAACCAATCAGGATGAAGAAAAAACCATTCTGGCACAGTGTAGGCTAGCACTAAATTTAAAACAGAAACGGCTGTGAAAGTCTGACTCACAGATGAACATTATACAAAAGCCTGATGATGGCAGATGAAATTCTGCCAAAACGTTGCTTCAATTTTAAAAGCACAACTATAATGACGTAGGAAAATACCTGAACAAAGATGAATACCATACATATAAATACCCATGAAAACTTAACAAAACAAATATATATAGATATATAATATATAGATATAGATATAGATAAAGATAGAAAGGATTAATAACAATAGAACCATCTTCATATCACTCACTCCATCTTCATTTTTCTCATCTACAATTATCTAAGAATTTTAAGGTAATTCCCAGTAAGTTATAAACTTCAAATCTCCCCAATCTACATTTCTAATAAAAAAATACAAAGATACATTCCCATGTGGTGTCCCCCTTTTATGCTATATCTAACCTTTATCTCTAAATCTCTCAGTCTTGTCATTTCTTAGTTTTGGCCAGTTTCCCCTTTACTAAGTTTTCCTGGCCTTTCCTCTTTATCCCTCTTTTTTCCTCTAATATATTTATTTCCATCTGCAGGTCCCCCATTTTTCCTCCCACCCTTTCCTTTTCTCTTTTTTGAAATTTCTTCTTGTACAGCTTCTTCTTTTGCTTACTTTTGAGAACTTTTTCTCTTTTATTTATTATCTCTGTCATCAGTGTCTTAGTTTTAGTTCCTTTTGTGTCTTTTGGCGATGTCTCTGAATCTTCATGTCCACCTTGGCTGTTTTCTTCTTCCTTTGGCTCCTCCTCTCTAGAGTTCCTTTTTTTCTGCTATAAATTGCATAACTTTTTCTGCCAGTGTGTCCAATAGTCCTCTTTTTTATTTTATCATTTCTTTCACAGTCTGCAGTTCCAACTAAAATTCTTTGCTTGCTTCTTCCATTTTTTTAATCAATTGTGTTATTCTTTATTTTATTAAAGTTAATTGTAATCCTTGCCAAGAGTCTTCCTTATTGGTCCTTCTATTTCCTTTGCACAGTCAACCATCAACAGTCTCAAGATATTACCTTCCTTTGTCCTCTTGCTGCAATCTCTCCCTTTTTCTTTTAAGCTTCCAGGGTTCTTGTTATGATAAAGTCTTTTATTTCATGTCTTTTCTCATTCACAAATTTAACAGACCAGTAATTTTCCATAAAGTCATCCAGGAAAAAATGTCTTGTACCATTAGATGGTGCTCTATATCGCTTCCACTTTTCAAAGTTCTTTCCCCCCCCCCTTTTTTTTTCAATTATATTAATGTTAATTTTCAAACATTTCAATCATTGCCTTTTTTTTAAAGTATAATCGATTCCAAGCAAGTTCAGCATTTTATCCAATGCCTAAGTAGTGCCAGGTTCTTTACATTATTCCCAATTCCATCCTTAATTTCGTTATAGCTCTTTTGTAGTCCAGTTTTTTATTTACCTTATATTGTCCTCTTGTTTTATATTCACCGCTATTGTACTCTCAAATGAGGAATCTTTCTTCCTGCTTTTTAGGGTTATTAAAACAAAAGGTTCAGATTCTTTTGTCTGGGTACGTGCCTCTCACCATTTCACCTCTCCAGCATGCACTTAGGTCCTGGTAGCTTCCCATCTTCAGGGTAGCCATTAAAACTGCCGCTTCTCCCTGTCTTCCAGGGGAGTATACCAAGCCAGGGAGGAGAGATGCGGCTCCCCTCAACCCAGCTGGCAGTCTACCCCTCTTCCCCTACCCCTCTGAGGTGGGTCTGATGGTTCCGGTCCCATAGGGATCTCTCCAACAGGATAAGCATGGATCAAAGCCACGCATGATCGTGGCCTCTGTCCATCCTCGACAGAAGTGCCACCAGAAGTCAAAGGCAGCCTTTCTGAAGTATTAATTCCTGCCTGAGGAAACAACTAACTCCAGAAAAACAATCATATAAACAAATATTAAAATACATCAGGAGCAGGAAATTATCCAGGAGGTGAAGCAAAAGTTTGAAGCCAAAGAAATGAAAGAGATGTTAAAGCAGGGCAAGAAACTTACACACACAAAAAAAAACTCTGTAATTTTATGCACAGTTTTCCATCAGAAAAGAAGCTTGCAAAGAATTTTAACTGTGTGATTGCACCCTTCATACAGTACAATTTGTCTTTTCTCCAGTTTGATGTCAAAAAGGAGAGAAAGTTATTTTGGGTACTTTTTCAAGTAGTTAATCAATTGAGAAACACAATGCTTGAGCAGATGTATTTTGTGCAATTCCAACTACATACCTTCTATTAAAATATACAATAGCAATTGGGGTTATAGCATGAAATAACATGACATATTGTTATAATAACATGATTATAATACTCACAAAACATTGCAAACTTGCCACTTTCTTCTTTTCCATGAATACAGCAACTTTATAACTGCTGACATAAAAAAAAAAAGACATGACACACACAACATACAATCCCACAGAGACTGAAAGGCGAGATATCCAAAGGTCGTCACAGCATCCAATAAAGTTTACAGTGCATCAACAATCACCTCCATCCCCCAAAGGTATTTTGTATCACAGACAGTGATGCGGTTAGGTAATTTTAGCTATTTTAAAACTGTATGAATGATGAATCTCCATCCCTAACCCCCATCTAATGTTTATAATTGCTTCTATATTTCCAATGGAAGCAAGGAACAAAGGATGCTTTGTCAAGATATATTTTTAAAAAATACATTCAGAGGATGCACATTTCCACACTGTAAAGTAACTCTCATAACTGTCATGAATGCAAAAATAATGGAGCTTGCTTTTGCTCCTCTGATGTGAAAAAATATTTATATGGCATTATTTTGCCATAGAGATTTTTTTAAAAAAAGAAAATAAGAAAATAACCATCAGTAAACATGAATCTATACAGATGTTGGTGGGAGCCCCCTAGAAATAATGCTGCAGACAAAGCCAAATCACCCCCTTAAATGTTGTGGCATGCTTGTGTCAAACCAGATGTTGACACCTGACATATTTGCAAGACATCTATCACATGGCATCTATCACTTTCTTAATAAATATTGCTGAGCTCCAAACCTTCTGACTTGCCTTCCCTTTCTGGCAGAAGCACTAGTTGTCAGTACAGTAAGGTCAAGAGCGTAGAGAAGATGATTTGAAATGGGGCATTTACAGTATCATAGGATCCACCAAGTTCATTCCTAGAGTTACATGGGAGAACAAGACCCTGCTATACACTCCTCTTCTTGTAACCATTCAGTAGTTTCCTACTCCATCTTTCTCTTTCCATAAAACATGGTTGAAGATAATAACTGCTGTCTGCAGTAGCTTTTGAGGGACAGCTATCATCTCTCTGGAAGAGTATCCTGGAAAAGGTCAGTCTCCCTTTTTGGTATGAATTTATAGGCACAAGTCCCAATGAGCTTCTCTGTTTCCAAAATGTAATAATACAGATCTGCCAGCTGCACTAATTTATCCTGGTACATGTTGTAATGTTCCTAGCCCTATGCATAAATTTCCAGATTCCATCTCAAGGTCCTACACCATCCATTTTGAGGTAAATGGTTCCATTTCTGTTGGATGCAAAGCTTGCTAGACTTTTTTAAATGCAATTTTATAAGACCATCTGATGACATTGGGCTTGTGAGCAGTTTCCATGAGAGATTAAATAAATATTATTGGGTTGTAACTTATTTCCTTTTATTTGTAAAAAGATAAAACTAAATATGCAGACAGTTTCCCCCTTATTTTCCACTTCTATGTTTTGGCATTTATACAGAATATCTTTTATGAAGTATTGAATACATGAAAATAAGTATGTCTTCAAAGGTAAAATTATCATATGCAGAGCAAAGTGCATTAATTTCTCTCTAGTAAACTCTGCCTGCAGCGGTTCTGCAAATTTTAGATAAACCCAGCAGTCACTGAAAAAAAATTAATAATAATTCGGAGATTAATCAAAATCTCTTGCACCATAACAAAATGATTTTGAATCTGGAACCAGAGAACTATATCATATTTATTAACTGCAATAGGTATGTTTCACATAGAAAGGAAAATTTAATGGGATTTTCTAAAGAGGCAATTAAAATATAATTATGGTAAGGTAAAGAAATAACAGAATACATTTTGAAAGTTGGGTGTTAAAATCACTTCTATTGTTAGTGTATATTGCTTGTAAAGAAAGGGATTATATAGCTGCTTTTTAGATTAGAAAAATTATCTTCCTTATTGTTTAACATATAGCCTTTAAAATGTGAAGTACAGAAAATAATGTGTGTGGGTTTTTTTAAAAAAACTTCAATTAACTCAGTCCTTTCAACAAAATGAATGTATGCTTAAAAATTAAGATTTGTGTGAGGGATGGGGAGAAGCACAATGGGGTGGTATTAAATTTTCACTTCAAAAGAGGTCAATATACTTAACTTCATATATCACTCATAATTATCCATAAATTACTTTCAAGGCATTCAGTTACAAATGAGGATTTAGAACTATAAGGAAAAATGGAGGTACTGGATAAGAGATGGAAACTGAAGTCCAGTACATCTGAAAGACATAGTTTTGGGGAAAGCCATTATAGAAATATAAACATTTTATTTATTTATTTATCTTTATCAATTGCTTACAAGATAATAGGTATAAGTAAAAACATAGTTATGAATACATGGATACATAAAATAAAAATAAAAAATATAAAAAATCTGGCAGTTGATAAAAGAAACAGTCACTAACTCTCAGTAGTTATAGTTTGATAAAGTTTAAGAATTTATATATATATATAAAAAAAGAAAATAATAAAAAAAAAGAATTTAGAAACCATGTATGCTGTATACAAAGTGGAGCAAGCTCTCTCAACTTGCTCCCTAGAAAGGTTGAATTCTACTTCTTGTTTTTCCAATGACTGCTAGGAATTAGGGGACATATAATCTCTAGTATTCCAATCTATCTTCATGTATCTTTCTTCAGAATTAAATTGCCCCTTCTTCCACCTCCTATATATCTTCTTCATTGTTTTCATATTCTCGTTCAGTTTTTTGTGCATTGGCTTCTACTATCTTTCTCTACCCTCTTTATTTTTTTTAATGGACAGCTTTTTTGAAGAAGTTCTACACATCTTTATTACTTTTTTACCCTATTTTCCCCATTGTTTAGTTTATTAAAATCCTGACCTGTTGTTTCTCATAATCTTTTTTTCCATTGTTTCTGTTCTTTGTGAAGAAATTGCATCCTTTGATTCCTATATTCCAATCACTGAAGTCATCCAATGAGGTCTTTAGAGATAGTGGACTTCATGAACTGAGGCTTATTTTGCACATACTATGAATGTAAAAGGTGAACTTTTTGAACCAACTTTCTGATTCTGAATCCTTTTCATAGTATGTGCCGTGTTTCCCCGAAAATATGACCTACCCCCAAAACAAGCCCTAGCCCGATTTTCACACCTGAAAAAAATGTATTGTAAGTAAATGTTCATTCAAACAATGTGGATTCCCCTCATCCCTCAGGTTGATCTATCAGTAATTTCCATCAGTGGAAAATATTATTAGATATAGTATAGCAGGAGTTCCCAAGAGAATGCCTAGGCATCCATCACCAGAGATGGTATTCAGCAGGTTCTGACCAGTTCTGGAGAACCAGTAGCAGAAATTTTAGTAATTTGAAAAACCGGCAAATCCCACCTCTGACTGGCCCCGCCCCCATCTATTCTCTGTCTCCCATTGAGTCCCAGCTGATTGGCTGGGTCTTCTTTGGTTGTCCTGCACAGGAGAATAGAGCTGGAAAGCAGGTCAGTGGGGTGGGTAGGGAATGGGGATTTTGCAGTATCCTTCCCCTGCCAGCCCCATCAAGTCATGCCACCCCCACCAAGCCATGCCCACAGAACCCGTAGTAAAACAGTTTGAATCCCACCACTGTCCATCACTCTAAAACAGAAGTTTGTATTCCCAGAATTACATTAAAATTAATACTGTTGATCAAAATCTCAGAGAATCATCAATCCTTTTGGAACAGCTTACTCCCTGAGGTGAGAGAAACTTCCCTTTTTAATCATTTGGAAGTTTGCAAAGTCCTGGTTGTTCTTTAAAGACTTTGGGGATAGGAATGGAGAAGAATTACTATTGTATTTGTCCTGAGGATAGTGAGAAAGACTTCAGTTATTAGGATATTACTCTGATATTACTATTTATGTACTTACTTATTTACTTATTTTCACTCTGCCTTTATTATTTTTATAAATAACTCAAAGTAGAGAGCATATACATCTTCCTCCTCTTATTTTTCTCACATAACAACCCTGTGAGGTGTGAGCTAAGAGAGAGAGAGAGAGATTGGCCCAAAGTCACCCTGCTGGCTTTATGCCTAAAATGGGACTAGACCAGAGGTGCTATTCAACCGGTTCACACCTATTCGAGCGAACCAGTAGTGGTTATTTGGCATGGGTCTCCGAACCGGTGGCAATCCCTGGCTGGCCACGCCCCCAACCCGGTCGCCCGGTCGCTCACTTGTGATTGCTCTCCTAGCTTTCCGTTCCCCACGTCCTCTTTCTCCCTAGGAAAAAGGAAGAAAGGCGTGGACGTTGCAAGTATCGCTTTCCCCATGTGAGTCAAAGTGTTGGGAGTGAGAAAGAGTGTGGTCTGACAGAGGGGGTGGGGGTGAATCGAGCCTTGGAGCACTTTTGCAACCGTAAAAGAAATGCATTTTGGAAGCAGGTCCTTTAAAAACTTCTCCAAGGATTCCCCATGAACGCTGCAAGTATCGCTTTCCCCTTGTGAGTTAAAGTGCTGGAGTGAGAAGGAGTGCAGTCTGACAGAAGGGGTGGGGGAATCCACAAAAGCCTTGGAGAAATTTAAAGGAGCTGCTTCCAAAATGTTGTCTGTTAAGTGCTCTGTGTGTGTGTGTGAGAGAGAGAGAGAGAGAGAGAGAAAGAGAGAGAGAGAGAGAGAGAAAGAAAAAAAATAGGAAGAGAGAGAGAGATAAAACTCTGTGCTATTATTTTTAATTGTTCCATTATTTATCATGTGTTAATATTTTACACTGTCCCTACACCTAGAGTGATTTTTCTGCCTTTCTTTTGCCCAGGGCTACCACATATTTTTCAGGGTTTACATGCATTCAATGTCAATAGTCCAGGGCATAAAATATGCATGTGTTTAAAAAGAGCTGAAAGGGACCTTGGAGGTCTTCTAGTCCAACCCCCAGCTCAGGCAAGAAAACTGAGGATGCCAAACTCTGAGTAGAAATCCTGGGAAAGGTGTCAGAATAATACTTCGAAGGGACCTTGGGGTGAACCCGATACCATTTCAGAGAAATGGCTGTCCAGTCTTTTCTTAAAAACTTCCAGTGATTGAGTACCCAGAACTTCTGGTGGCAAGCAGTTCCACTGGTTAATTGTTCTCACTGTCAGGAAGTTTCTCCTTAGTTTTAGGTTGCTTCTCTCTGTTCAGTTTCCATCCATTGCTTCTTGTTTGCATTCTGCTTCTTTGGAAAATACATTGTCCCCCTTTCTTTGTGGCAGCCCCTTAAAAGCCTGTTGCCTATCACACTCTTGAGTAAAGCATGTGAGCCATTTCGTCCTTTCAGTGGTCCATGAAAGTACATCTATAGTATGCAGATAATAAAGTCAAAAAAGGTGAACAACATTTTTACAGAACTATAGATAAGTTGAGTCTGGGTGACAAGGAATGGCTGGGAGGGGCCAGGTGAGGCACCCCTTGATGTGAGTGACATTGAGTTGGCCATGCCCACCCAGTCACATGACCAAGCCATGCCCACCCAGTCACATGACCACCAAGCATGCCCACCCAGTCACATGACCACTAAGCCACACCCAGTTACATGACTACAAGCCACACCCACCAAATAAGCTACGCCCACAGAACCGGTAGTAAAAAATTTGAATTCCACCACTGGACTAGACCTTATGATTTCTAGCCTGGTACTTTAACCACTATTACTAAAAGACAGATCTTTATTTTATGATACAAAAGGCAAACATTTTTATAAACGGCAGCTTACCTATTTTTTTCTTCCTTACTTCAAAATATGACCTACAAATCTCATTTGCCAAAGAAGAAAGAAGAGCAGCATACCTTCATAGTTCTTAGCAAGGTAAGAGGAGTGAGCTGTCTAATTTCAAATGCAGAATGGAATTAAGAAAATAACTATACCTTGCAATCAGATAAAAGGGAAAACAGAGATAAAGCAGAAATGAAAAGATTCTTTTTTGCAGTTCATGTAGAAGCAAATATTGTTTTTAGTCCATAAAGTAGATTTTGCATTGTTATCTATTCCCCACAAGATTTCAAAACATTACCCCTAAGGCACACAGAGAAATACAACAATTGAAATATAACCAGGTTACTACTGCAGCCTGGAGGCAAATATAGATTTCAAAGGTCTGGGTTTTAGAAAGCCCGTAAAAATGATTCAGACAGGGAAGGGCTATCATTGATCAGTTGAGTTCAGCTATCTGGAACTCTAAAGAAATGGCACAGTCCTCAAGAAAAGAATGGAGATGACTCTGAGAACTGAACAATTCACCTGAAAAGATAAAGTCTGCCCTAGAGATGTTTGTGGAGACAAATTGAGTTTATACTTTCTAATTGCCTCATCTTAAAAAAAGTATGAGGGGAGTCATGATACCTTTTGGTAGCCTAAAATCAGGAGGAATTTGGTTGCACTTTCAGACTAATAGATGTTTTTAAAATACATCAGTTTTCATGCACTCGCTTCATCAAATCCAAAGGAGTGAGTAGACCAATGAAGGATTTAAATTGGGATCCGATGGGGGAAAGAGAAAACAGAAAACAGGCTATGGAAATGCAGGTTACAAGTGATACCGGTTATAAGTACCTTATCAATAAGGGTATGGAAAGGGTTTATTTGATTGACCCTGCTTGACCTTGGGCCAGTCACCATGTCTCAATCAGAAGCCCCTTGGGAAAAACAAAACTCTGGAAAATGGAATCAATACGTATGGAATGTTAATAAATAAATCCTACAGAAATCATCCATTCTGTCCAGTGAATAAACAAATATGATTTGAAATGGATACCAAGCCTTTTTCTCTTCCTCTCTTCATAAAAAATGTGCAATGCAAGGATATTCGTCTCTGAATCTGATGACAGTTTGGGCCTTAGGTTGGTGTCAGCATTTCAAGCAACTTTTCTTAGGGGTGTTTGCTGAGAAAGTGAACCACACCTTGAGATCCTGAAGTGCTGGCTAAAATGTATGCAAGGGTACTTGCAACCTGTATGCCAGCTACTGGTATTGAATTTATCCTGACACTATTTAGACTGTGCAATTAATCACTGCACAAAGTATTTTGGCTCTGCAGCTGCTATGAGAATGTATATTGTTCCATTTGCTGCGCCCTGTGACTATTTTTATTTCAAGCTTTGTTAGTCTAAAATCCTCTTTGTGGCTTAATGGGCATTCAGTAAGTTTCTGTTGTAAGAAAGCAGGGAGTTTTTGAGGATCAATGCATTGCATTAGAGGCGTTAACAAATCTTCATAACTGAACACTCAGACCTGGCTGTGTAAGCCGTGCCAACATAAACATTCAAATACTGTCATTAGAATGAGTGATGTGAATTATTGACAGTTCCATAAACCAGACCAATTAGAATATGTTTATATTGTAACCAGATTTATTGGGATCATTTCATCAAAGTGTAAATATTTTTTCTGTAATGATTGGATTCATCTAAGGCACGGGTGGCAAACTCACCCCATCACATTGTTGTCACATGGTTTCACGACATTTTCCCCATTCGTGGAGCTGGGGTGGGTGTGGCCTGCACATGGTCCACGGGCCACCAATTTGCCATCCCCCCATCTAAGGCAAGGAAAGAGGAGAAAGTGATCAAGGTTAGCCAAAGAAGAAAGAGTTTTCTGGCAATACCATGATTACTTAAAGCCGTGATGGCAAACCTATGGCATGCGTGCCGGAAGTGGCACGCAAAACCATTTCCACTGCCATGCGAGCTGTCACCCAGAACAGTTCCACTGTGCATGTGCATGCACCTCCCGCCAGCCAGCTGATTGTCAAGTATCTGTCACACATAAGCAGGGATAAAAGCAGGGGTGGGATTCAAATTTTTTAACAACCAGTTCTATGGGCGTGGCTTAGTTAGTGGGCATGGCTTTGTGGTCATGTGACTGAGTGGACATGGCTTGGTGGTCATGTTATTGGCTGGGCATGGCCAACTCAATATCATTGAGGCACGCATCTCAAGATCCAGATGGATCTTGACAGACACTGGGCCATATCTAATAAAATGAAATTCAGTATAGAGAAAAGTAAAGTCCTACACTTAGGCAAGAAAAACCAAAAGTACACATATAGACTGGGTGAAACCAGGCTCAATACCAGTAACTGTGAGAGGGATCTTGGAGTCTTAGAGACAACCAGCTAAATATGAGCCAGCAGTGTGCAGCAGCAGCCACAAAAGCTAATGCAATCATAAGTTGTATTAACAGAGGGATACAACCAAGATCAAGGGAACTACTAATACCACACTATAAAGCCTTAGTGAGACCACACCTAGAGTACTGCATCCAGTTTTGGTCACCACATTATAAAAAAGATGTTGAGACTCTAGAAAAAGTACAGAGAAGAACAACCAGGATGATCAGGGGACTGGAAGCTAAAACATACATTGAATTGGGTTGCAGGAACTGGGCTTGGCTAGTCTAGTAAAAAGAAGGACCAGGGAGACATGATAGCAGTCTTCCAATATTTGAGGGGCTGCCACAGAGAGGAAGGGGTCAAGCTATTTTCTAAAGAGCCTGTAGGCCAGACAAGGAATAATGTGTTGGATGTAAACTGAACAAAGAGAGATTTAACCTGGAAATAAGGAGAAACCGTCTGACAGTGAGAACAATCAACCAATGGAACAGCTTGCCCTCGGAAGTTGTGGGAGCGCCATCAGTTGAGACTTTCAAGAAGAGATTGGACTGCCATTTGTCAGAAATGGTGTAGGGTCTCTCGCTTGGGCAGGGGGTTGGACTAGATGACCTACAAGGTCCTTCCAACTCCGATTATCTGTTCTCTATTATCTGTTATCTCCTCACCTAGCCTCTCATGACTGTGGGGATGCTGCAACAGTCGTAAGTGTGAAAAATGGTCATAAGTCACTTTTTTCAGTGACATTGTATGGTCACTCCATACAAGCAAAGTACCAGCAAAGGAGGGGGGAAAAACTCCAGAGAAGTTCCTGAGACAGGAAGTCTAGTCCTGCCAAGAATGTAATAAGGGTTAACGGAGAGGCAGTTTCTGTAAGCAACACCAGAATGTTTCCTTCCTGCCTTCCTTACAGGATTAGGCCAGTAACTTATTCTAACAACTGGTTCTCCGAACTGCTTAGAATGTTAACAACCGGTTCTAGCAAATAGGTGCGAAGTAGTAGAATCCCACCCCTGGATAAAGGGGTATGCAGGAGATGCATGTGCATGCACAGAGGTGTGCAGTGCATGGGGGTTGCCTGTGCATTGCATTATGGGTGCAGGCACACGTGTGCATGCACTTTTGGCACATGACGACAAAAAGGTTAGCCATCACTCGCTTAGAGTAACCATGATAAAGACATAAGCCTAAATGGAGAAGAGTTCATTTCAT
The DNA here is from genome assembly GCA_033807585.1 of Hydrophis major. Taxonomy (NCBI): domain Eukaryota; kingdom Metazoa; phylum Chordata; class Lepidosauria; order Squamata; family Elapidae; genus Hydrophis; species Hydrophis major. The sequence goes on along the minus strand of CM066328.1, from coordinate 290,518,236 downwards.
CAAATCCTAGGAAATGTTATTTGGGTTAATATTAAAGGTATATAAAACACCTGTGAGTACCAAGGCATATTAAAAAGCAGTATCAGAGGACAATAAAAACAGGATGCAATGTGATAATTACTGTCAAGTGTTCATCATTTTGTTGAGAAGATATGGACTACAGCAGGGGTCTCCAACCTTGGCAACTTTAAGACTCGTGGACTTCAACTTCCAGAATTGAAGTCCTCATACATCACATGATGCCTGTGATAATGTGAAATTGACCCCCCCCCCTTATCTATAGCCTTTAATTTTGGACTCACTTCTGTTCCAAAGGAATAGAATGGGAAAAGGGAGAGACATCATTTTTTCTGGGGCTTTTGAAATGCTAGCACATTTTTTAAGCTTTCCACGCTAACCTGCGATTTGTTCACCCACAACTGGACTCCTTTTCGCTGGTCAGTTTATCCCACAAATCACTTGTGGTTTTTTTTTTAAAAAAATCTATTTTGAAAATATTTTTATTTCTTGGGTTTTTTTAAAAAAAGAACACAAGTGATTTGTGGGATAAACTGGTTTTGCAGAAAGAAATACAAAAATTACAAAATACCAAAGGAAACAGGAAAGAAATGCATGAAAGAATACAAAGAAACAGAAAGAACAATTCCTCCTATTCTGTTTACTTAATGCTTCTTGTCAAAAGCCATGGAGATGGCCTTGAGGGAAACACAGCCAGACTTGCAAGATTCTGTTAATATAACCTGTCTCAAAGCAAAATTCAGGTGGAAAATCTGAAGGACCAAGATAGGGGCAAAATCATGGAGTAGAACTATCCTTGAAGCCACTAAGAGTCAACACCAACTTCATTCACCAACACCAATGATCTTATCTTTGTCCCAAAGGTGCTTTTTCAAGAGGCAACTGGTCCTTCTGGTTTTTCTTTGAAGATGTTTTGGTTCTCATCCAAAAAGTTTCTTCAGCTGAAGAAGTTTCTTCAGCTGAAGAGGCTTCTCGGATGAGAACCAAAACATCTTCCAAAAAACCCCCCTAAAGTGCAATTGCGTCTTGAAAAGGCATCTTTGGGACAACCATGACCTGGATGACTGAGAATCTCCATAGACATTTAGCAATCTTATCTTTGTTTTCTGATCCAGAACACCTCAAAGGTCATCTACAGCAGTGGTCCCAACCTTTTTTGTACCACGGACCGGTACAATCCACAGACCGATCCACTGACCAGTACCAGCATCAGCACGCACGACCAAGGCAAGGCGAGCCAAGCGACCAGCCAGCCAGCTGTCCTCGGCTTCTCCCCGCCACCTTCAACTTCTCCTTTGTACCTTCTCACGGTCGATGGGCTTTTCAGGTTCTTTCTTAATCTCCTCCTGAGTAACATGAGACTCCACCGCCATCGGGATGGCTCTTCGTTCAAAGCCGCCCTCCCCTTTGATGAAATTAAGGCGCGAGGATTCCTTCAGTACCCAAACGCCGCTTTCCAACTGACAACCGACAAGCTCACCCGGAAGCACTTTCTCAAGCGCCGTCAAAACAAGATGGTGGCACCCAAGCAAAGTAGGCCCTACTTTCATTCTTTGCGGCCCGGTACAAAATGATCCATGGACGGTACCAGTCTGGGGCCCGGTGGTTGGGGACCCCTAATTTACAGTATGTTATAACTAGAAGGTAATGCCTGCCTCTGGGGTATTTTCCTCAGTTATTAACATTTCAGTGTCTGAGTGACTGTGTGATCTCTGGTCTCTAAGCTGGTGCCTAAAAAATACACCAAACTGGCTTTCTCCTAAGCATACTTAGTACTTCTGAAGTCTACAACCCTGATCAAATCCACAGCATTTACTGCAAATAAACTTTTGTAGAACATTGTTCCATGTCATCTGTACTGCTTAGCAGCCTGGTCACAAAAAGGAAAGCACTTTAAATGCATGATACATTTAGGAGTCAGCATAATGGACAGTTGAAATTAAGGCCATTAAACCCATTGCTACATACACACTCTTCAGCCCACTGCCAATTATTTTCAATAAGCTTATTAACTTCTCTTGTCAGATGTATCTTTTAATGATTATCAAACAGGTTTACTTTCAGGACAAGAACTGAAAAGGAGATTAGCAAAGAAGTAATACATTATAAAAGTCTTTATCTATAGATGGCAGTTTATTCTTAACAGCAATCTCCTTTTTATTCCTCACTTGGATTACTTTGACAACTTAGATTTTATATTGACAGCATGAGACATAGTATGGGGATGATACCTATGGATTTTAGCAAATATATTAAAATATGACTGTCTAGTCTGAAATCCCATGTAATTGTCTGCTTCATCATCCTTCAAACTTTGCCACAGAATCCAGTGGCCATAAATGTGTCAGTTCTCATTTGGATTTATTTCTAAGATTAAACGTATTGTTAGTATATACTTTTTCATTTCTCTTTTTCTATTACTTTTTCTTTATGTTTTAAAGACTGTTTTGCCTATCTGTGGAGTCTTTTTTAATGTATTTAGATATTTTGTCAATATTTTGTATTTTGGTGAAGATTGGAAGGTGGCTGGAAGGAATGGAATGTATCCTGGGGTCTTCCTGAAAAGTCTTCTTTTTCAGCACTGAGAAAGTGGAAAGCGTGAGGAAGAAACTCAGAATAACCTCACCTTGATTTTGTTTGGTATAAGATGCAGCAGAGAGAAACTCTGACAAGCTTTCAAGTTATTTTTTATTCCACCATAAAACAATGTCAAGTATTCTTGAGTCTCTATTTCTTGGCCTTCCTCATCCTGAAGGCCTGGCAACTGGCATACATATTGAGAACTACAATATGGCTATTGTGGACAGCGTAATCCTATTTTTAAAAAGGCTGCTCTCATGGACTTAAAGGGAACAGGGAATTATCTTGAAGGACAGGAGGAAGAGTCCTCTGGTGGGATTCAAAATTGGTGGGCATGGCTTGGCTTGGGGGCGTGGCTTGGTGGGCATGGCAGGGGAAGGATACTGCAAAATCTTCATTCTCTCCCCACCCAACCAACCTGCCTTCTCCTGTGCAGGGTAACAAAAGAAGACCCAGCTGATCAGCTGGGATTTGGGAGGCAGAGAATAGATGGGGCAGGGCCAGTCAGAGGTGGTATTCCAAAATTACTCAAAATTTCCGCTACTGGTTCTCCGAACTACTCAAAATTTCTGCTACCAGTTCTCCAGAACTGGTCATAACCTGCTGAATTCCACCTCTGGAAGAGTCGCTATCCTGACAACAGTGAGATACAGTAGAACCTCTGGTCATGAACACTTCTGGCCATAACCAAATCAGGTTCCGACCAAAAAATTCACAAAAGTTTTGAATCTGATGATGAATACATACTCAGGTGGCAATCAAACACGACCCCAACCCAGAAATTCCTGAAGATGAAACATTAGAAGATGAAGAAATTACCAAAGTTATGGAACAAATTATGATCGTAACCAGAGGTTCTACTGTAAGTGGGACTTGAGCTGATCCCAACAAACTAATTTGAGAGAACATCTCAGGGAAGCCCCCCCTTAGTTCACAGGAAGATAAAATGAGAGGAAAGCCAGGAGCACATTCAGACTAGCAAGCTGTTACAATAAAAGAAGTCCTGGCTTATATGGATTGGTTTCTTAGTCTGATTTACCTCATAAGGTGATAGCAGGTGTGGCCAATACAAAACATTCATTTGCCACATGGCAGACAGGTTGTTCTTCTTGCCCCTCTACCTTTCCTTCAACTCTGGGAGGGACCTAGAGATATTGTGTGCTGCTGGAGATTGCTGCTTTGTTTTGCCTCCTGCTTCACTTTCCTAATCAAAAGAACATTTCAAACAATCAGATGGGCCCTGTGTTCATCAGCATTACACATTGGTGCCCACAGCTATCAACTGGATTAATCCTGCAGGCTTGTTTGCATGGGGTCCTGCAGGAGAGAGATGAAGAAACAGCAGACCAGAACAAGTGAGATAAAAATCGCAGCCCTGGGCTTGTCTTTTCAGAATTCAAGCCACATTTCATTGTGCATTGTCTTCTTTAGAATATTTCCCTTCATGGAGAAGCAAGTGGAAGAGAGGCAAGTAATGAAATGTGCATTGTAATGCCACCACTCAATACATGTTGTACATACCTGCAACAGATTTTGGGGCACAAGCATGAAAGGGAGGCTCACAGTGTCAATTTTGTCATTTTTCTTATCATCATGGTTTGTTTCCCTTCCATTATTAAACTGTGATCAACAGTATCTTCTCATTCAGTTTTGGGGTGCCACTGTAATCTTCTGAATTATCCCAGTCAGTTGATGTATTTTTGTTGGCTGTAATGATATGGTTTTATTTACATTCAGGAAAACACATAAAAATACTGAACACACACACACACACACACACACACACACAAATACATGCTGTGCCATATATTGCTATTATTGTGTCACTTCCCTTTTTCGACAGATAGCTGTCAAAAGTTGTAGTTGCACAATTATCTTTCTTCTGCTGAAATAAATTCAATTTTCCATTGCTAAGAGATCTTCTAGCTTTTCAAATATGCCATCTTGAATCTGCTGTCATATATTTTTTCCTAATATATATGTTCTGATTTGTGCCCAATTAGTGCTATTTTTAAAACTATTTTGGCTGTCAGATATCAAAATGTTATGCTTTTTTAAATGGAGAACATTTTCATTAAGCATTACAGTAATGTATTAGTACCCTTTCATTTACATCATTAGGAGCTAATATTAATATAAAGATACAGCACAAGTCTGTATTTAGGGAACTAGACCTCACAGTATATCTGATCTATATCCTAACAATTACTGTTTGTCTGCTTATTGAATGTATTGTAGGTTCAATATATTCAATATATTTGTAGGCAATTTACTTAGGAAAAACAAAAGAAAAAAAATTAAATCTTTTAAAAAATCTTAACGCGTTCCAATTTCAAATATATAGATAATTGTGCATCCTCCTTCCTGTGCTTTCCTCCTCCCTAAAATTCTAATGTTGTTGTCTGTGATCTATTGGGGTTGACGGTATTCTGAACTTTTGTTCAAACATTCTATATCAGCTAATAAGTATATTTGTTCTTCAGTTATTTGAGAATGGAAAGTGATTCAGAAGGAGAAGCAATATCTCCTAGCCTCTCCCACCTCCCAAATTGACTTGATGAGGTTTCCTGAACACCACTAAATGCATCTCTTCATTTAGGGGACACTTGAAGAAGCTCCATTGGTATCGCCAAGGTCCTTGGCAGTTAACAAATATGGGGAGACCAAGATGAATGCAGAATGCTCTATTTCATGCATACTCTCTGGCAATTAAATACAAAGCTAGAATGCTTATTTACTTTCCTCTCCTTTCTATTAAAAATTAGACCATCATATTTAAAAACACACTGTTTTTTTTTCTTTTCATTTTCTAGGACACCCATTACTCACTCTCATTTTTTTAGTTTTTCAGGCATGAAGTATATAACTGGGTGCTACCTTTTCTGCTGCTTCTTTCTAGTATAAATTACTGTTTGATAAAAAGAAGAAGTTTGCACTCTAGTGGTTGAATAAAAAAATGACTCTGGAAATAATTCATATGAAATAAATTATCTAATTTTATGTTTTTTAAAAAATAAAATACACTTTCTTCAATAAAAGCACGATGATGATAATTGATGGTGATGTTTTGTTTATTTTTATGACTCTGAGAATTGTCAGTGCAGCCTGCTCTTTATATTTTAAATATGGAGGGAAAGAAATGAACTCTATAAACGAAGAAAATTGTTTCTGTCCATTTATTTTTATTTTTCCTAAACAGTGATTCTCAAACTGCAGGATCTTTGCTAGGAAAGATTAGAAACAACTGAAGGAGGGATGTGAAACTCCAAGGAAGTATGGACTCTTGACAGCCATTTTGGTGTAGTGGTTAAGGCATCAGACTAAAAACAGGGAGACTGGAATTTCTAGTCCTGCCTTAGGCATAAAACCAGCTAGGTGATCTTGGGCCACTCTCTCTCAGCCTTAGGATTCAGGCAGTGACAAACCACTTCCAAAAAAACCTTGCCCAGAAAACTGCAAAGACTAATCCCAGCAGTCGTCAGAATTCAACACTGACTCAAAAGCACCCTCCCCCTCCTCCCCGCCCATCCAAAAAACCCAACTATTAAAACAAGTGAAGCTCCTTACTCAACTACACAGATTTAAGGGAATGATTGCCCCAGGTTTTGGTTTAGGAACAACTCCTGGTTTCCTTCTAAGATCAGGCATTTATTCACTTAGTTCTCTCAAGGAATCAAACTGGACTCGAGAGATTCCCTAACTTCTATATTGCATTTATTACCTCTCTGGAAAAAAAGGTCAAGATGGCAGGCACCATTCTCCCTCCCTCCACAATTATTTTTACAACCACCTCATGCAAGAGTGACAGCTGAAAGAGAGCAACTTGCAAAGCATCATCCTCGGGAGAGGGATCGGAACATTAGTCTCCCTAAAGTAGTGTGACACCATCAACAATTTGAAAACAGGTCCCAATATACTTAAAAATATCTTTCCTAGCTTCCATTGCCACCCTGCCCCCGAAATATGTCAATCAGAAACCCATTCAACATGCTGAGGCCCATATGCTTACAACACTAAAGCTTGAAGAGGGCAGCAGCTTCTATCATTGCTCCCATTAATCCAGCTGATAGGTGATTAATTAAGGTGACAGGTAATTAAGTGCTTGCTCTCCCTGCTTCTCATTTGAAAATGGCCAAATGTACTGCCCCTTCCTCCCAAAGAAGGGCTTCAATGCTCTTTGAATTGTTAAGGCAAAGCCCCTCCCTTGTTCCATAAAAGAAATGAGACAGAGTTTCCATTACAGGTATGTATGTGTGTATCAGGGGTGGGATTTTTACTACCGGTTCTGTGGGCGTGGCTTGTTGGGCGTGGCTTGTTGGGCATGGCAGGGGAAGATTACTGTAAAATCCCCATCCCCATTCCCTCCCTACCCCAACTAATCTGCTTTCCAGCTTCGTTCTCCTTTGCAGGGCAACAAAAGAAGTCCCAGCCAATCAGCTGGGACTTGGGAGGCAGAGAAGAGATGGGGGCGGGCCCAGTCAGAGGTGGTATTCCAAACTACTCAAAATTTCCACTACCAGTTCTCCAGAACTGGTCAGAACCTGCTGAATACCATCGTGTGTGTGTGTGTGTAGAACAGAAGCTCTGTGCTCATTTGGTTTATAGAAAGGGGAATGAAGGAGGGGCTTTGCCTTGAATACACACACACACACACACAAACACAAACACAAACCTTCAATGGAAACTCTGTCCTCATTTGCTTTATAGAAGGAGGAACAAGGAGGGGCTTTGCTTTATACAGTAGAACCATAATTTGTTCCATAATTTTGCCGATTTCTTCATCTTCAAATGTTTCATCTTCAGGAATTTCTGGGTCAGGGGTCGTGTTTGATTGCCACCTGAGTATGTGTTCATGACCAGATTCAAACAATGTTGTGAATTTTTTGGTTGGAACCTGATTTGGTCGTGGTCAGAAGCCTTCGTGACCAGAGGCTCTAATGTACATACATATATACATACATACATACATACATACATACATACATACATACGGAAACTTTTCAAGGATGGGTAGATAATGGTTCATCTCATCTATGGGGAAAGGCCTTATGTGTTCACATACATATAGACACGCACAGTCTCACACACACAGAGAGAGAGATAGGGCCTTTCCCCATAGCTAAATTGAACCATTATCCACCCATCCTTGAAAACAATCCAAGCAAGAAATGGCCTACTCCCATCGCTGATCAGTATCCTATCTCCATTGCCTTTCTTTCTTCCCAGTCACGTCCCGACATCTGAATTCCCTACAATGTAGTGAGTGCCAAAGACCAACAGGTTTTACACACATCTTCAGATTGCCTTAGGCAATATCAGAAAGAGGAGCAAAATACGACTACAATAAATAGTACAGCTAAAGACAGTGTTAACCCATTTCACTTATGGGCTAGAAGTGAAATGAAGGCAATGTCATGAACTCAGCAAAACGAAGGAATCTTTATATTGGCACAGACCCATTGCACAGAAAGATTTTTTTTTTTTTTGCTTGAACCAGGGTAGAGAAAGGCAGACATCCTGAGGCTCATCACATAAGGGTGGACAGATGTACATGTCACCTGTCACCAAAACAAAGGCAGGAAAGCTCTAGTTTTGTGAAAAATGAAAAACCAGATTTTTACAGGTTTAAAACAGAGCAATACTGATTTCTACATAATCAGGAATACATATATAGTCAGTAGTCAGGCGCTGTGGCTGTGGAATTCTGGGAGCTGAAGTCCACAAGTCTTAAAGTTGCCAAGGTTGGATATTCCTGCTCCAAGGTTATTACAGTGGTTTGTGTTTTAATTCATATATTACATGGTTTTTGTATATTGTTTTAGAAAGCTTTCAGAGGCTTCCTTTCTTCTCCTGAATTTAGTATGAAACTCATGAGCAATAAAAAAAACTTCAGCTACTTATCATGAAGAACGTTAACACTAGGAAGGTAATAGGCTTTTCATTCTGGATTTTAGGGAGAACTGTGTTTAAAAGGAAGAGCAAGTTTTACAAATTCAGAAAAAAATTACTTTCTTGCTAAAGGTCAGTCGTAGTTTATCAAACTGCTTTAATGGTTTGCATAGATCTGTGAGCACATGTGGAGGAGAGTGGGACGGTATATGCTCATTTCAAAATCTTCCTGTTTATAGAATAGCCAAATTGTCACAAAAAAGAGGGACCATCTGTCGTAGCAATGAGGGGATGGAAAGACCTGCTTGTCCAAAGAACTCAAATTGGCTGCTCTATTTGTAGTTTCCTCTCTCTTAAAACTTCTGATCTCCAACCTTACAGAGGAAATGTGCAAGGACAGGATTGACAGAATCTAGATCACTGAGGGGTTAAATATTCCTAATTGGCTTGCAATTCCAGCAGCTTTTGTCCTTCTCATAGCATGTACAGATATGACCCTTTTGTATAATATTTTGGGCATATTTCATTTATTTCTTGCTTTTTAACATGTCCTCTCCCCTCACCTGCTTTCCTTTCTCATTTACACACACACACACACACACACACCTAGCTGTATGATAACTGTCCATATCTTTTGTAATCTTTATGGCATTATAAGTCTGTTGTGGCCGCTGGCAGCTGATGGAGCTGGCAGCAAAGTCGGATAGTAGTGAGGAGGCTGGGGAGGAACCTGGGCCAGTCCTGGAGGCTGAGGAAGGCTCGGATGAGGACTCTGTGTCAGAGGCAGAGATGGGGCCAGGGCAGGCTGGCAGTCATCAGCTGCCTTTGGGCTCAGACAGCAGTGAGACGGGGAAGCTTCTGGAGTTGGTTCCCAGCCTGCGCATGCACAGAGCTGCCCCAAAAAAGGCACAATTAAGAACTCAGGGTAGACGTGGGACTAAGGACACAGGTGGAGGATGAGTGGCCCCTCCCATCAAGATTAAAAGAGAAGCAAAAGGGGAGGAGGATTTTGCAGGAAACAACTCGCTCACTCATTCTTTCATTCGTTCCAGCCTTGTGAAGATTTGTCTGTATAACTCAGCTCTTCCCTGTCAGCACTGAGTGTGGAATTTGATCGGGCAGCATTCCAGGATAAAGGTAGAGCTAATTAGTATACCTTCGCAAGACAGTTTGCCAAGCCATTGGCTGACTGTGAATGAAATAAATTCACGTTGATGTAATAAAAGAGCTTTTTGCCAGAACTCAGAATTGACTTAGTGCTTTTGGGGGACGCCTAGGACAGAACAAAATCTAGAAAATGAAGAACTATGATTCATTGCTAGAATATTTCTATAGAGCACGTCTTTTTTGGAGGGCCCAGATTTAGATCTGACTGCCATGTCTTTTTCACTCAGCCACAAAGATTATTCCACAAAGAGAATAATCTTGCAACACCACTGAAAACACACATTGTGAAGGCTCAGCATATGTTCTCCCACTGTAGATATCAAAGCATCATCCTACAAGGAAGAACCTCTGTTTTTAATACATTATCCTTCCAACCCTATAGAAGGGATTGATTGCAGGCCATTCTTCTGCTTCTCTCACTTTGTGGCTTTTGATTACAGGAGGCATTTGAACATGAGAGGAAGCAAAGATCAAGGCAGGTACCATAGTGAGCATTAATGGAGATGCAGCAAAGTGACAAACTCTTCATATGAAGAGTTTAGTAGAAAGGACATTGTTATGTTCGGTGCGTGGCGCAAGAAGCGGAGATGAGTCGGCGAACAGTTTATTTAACATGGTGCAACAGCTCTCTCAACAGCCTCAACAGTCCCCTTTATATAGGCAAGCTCTTGGGTATTTAGCCAATGAAAACACAGGAATGCTAGCTCTTTTTAACCAATGAGAAAGGCTCATTAATAGCCAATCAGATTCTCCTGAACGGACCAATCCGATATCGCTATTATTGGCCAATCAGAAGGGCAGGGCCAGAACCCTGCACTTTGCTTTAAGGTTTCAACAAGCTTTATTCAAACACTTTTATTAATTCACAACACCCCTTCCCCCCGGGTTCCGTTTAAGGGGTGCGGTAACGTAGTCTTTGAGGTAGGCAGGTTGTTTTGATTGTCTATTTGATTTATGCTGTCCTCCCAGTATTTATCCAGAGTCTTGTTGGGGTAGGACGTTATCTGGTGAACAGGGTGCCTCTGATTCTGTATCTAAACTTCCGTTCCCATTAATGTCCTTGATATCTCTTTGAGGCGAGTTAACCCCTGTCCCCGATCCTTCTTCACAAGTTGAGTCTGAGCGGTTGTTTGTTCCACTTGTGCCTTCCGCCATTTCAAGCTCAGCCTCCTCGGCGTCTCCTCCCCCCTCAGTTTGGAAATCACCGGAATCGCAGACCCCCGACTGCAGCCTTGAACGCAGCTGATCAATATGGCGCTTCCATATTCTATCATCACGACATTTCACTCAGTATGATCTGGGTCCGATTACTTGGATTACAGTTGCCTTGACCCACAATTGGTCACCATAAAAGTTTCTCGCGAAAACCAAGTCGCCTACCTGGAAATTTCGGCATTTCCCGCTGGATCCGTGTGGTTTTTCAGGTTCGTACGATGGGTGTAGTCGGTCCAGGTGGGAGCAGAGTTTTCGTCCCATCAATAACTCAGCAGGAGTTTTGTTGGTGACGCTGTGTGGAGTGATGTGCTGCAAAAGGAGTATCCGGTTAATTTTGTCTTCGATATCGCCATAGTCCATTTTATGTAGAGTTCTTTTGATGAATTGTACCATGCGCTCGGCCCTTCCATTAGCCGCAGGGTGTGCCAGTGAAGTTAGCACCTGGAGAATACCGCGGTCCGCCAGGTACTGTTCAAAAGAAAGTGCGGTAAACTGGGGCCCGTTGTCGGATACCAGAACGTCCAGTAATCCGTGTGTTGCAAATAATCTGTCCAATTTCCTGATGACCGATTCGGTTGTTGTATTTTTCATCTCATGGATTTTGAGCCAGTTCGAGTAGGCATCCACTGTTAATAAAAATGTGTGTCCATTCATAGGTCCCGCAAAGTCCAGATGATCATGGTCCCCTGGGTGTTTCCCATTCTGTTGGGGTTGCGTTCGGTGGGGCATTGCTGACTTCCTGGCATTTGGAACAAGTCTTTACCCAGGCTTCGATCTGCTTATCTATGCCCGGCCACCACGCATAGCTTCATGCGAGTGCTTTCATGCGCACGATGCCGGGGTGGCCATCATGCAAGGTTCTCAGTACCGCTCGCTGTAACCGCTCTGGGACAACGACTCTATCACCCCGAATGATGCAGCCCTTCTGGGAAAACAGTTCCATCTGTCGACTTTTGAAGGGGGTGTAATTGTCAGGGATTTGGTCCAATGGCCATCCACGTTCTACCCAACTGAGGACACGTGCTAGAACGGAATCGCATTTAGTTTCAATCGTGATATCACGAGCTGTCAGCGGCGGTTTTTGGAGTGTCTCAATCTGCAGTGTTGTGACGGTTGGAGCAGGGTCATCAACGGTTTTTGGAAGCGGTGCACGTCAGCGTGGGGAATGCGTCAGCGTGGGGAATGGGTTTCCCCGGGCGGTGTTGCAACTTATAATTATAGGCAGCCAAGAATTCTGACCAGCGAGTCATTCTGGGAGATAATATATAAGGGGTTGGTTTATCTCCCACTATTATTCCCAGTAAAGGTTTGTGGTCAGTTATTATGGTGAAAGCTCACCCATAAATATATTCATGAAATCTTTTAACAGCAGATACAATAGCAAGAGCTTCCTTATCGAGTTGACTGTAATTGCGTTCTGCTTTTGACAGCGTTTTTGAAAAGTAGGCAACAGGGGCTTCACTTCCGTTTGGTAAAACGTGGCTCAAAATGGCGCCCACTCCGAAAGGTGATGCATCACAAGTAATAGTCAAAGGCAAGGTCTCATTATACTGCATCAAAACAGTGTCAGAGGTCAATAAGTTTTTTACTTGTTGAAACGCCTGTTCCTCTCGGTGCCCCCAAACCCAGGTTGCTTTTTTGTCTAGTAAACGATGTAGGGGTTCGGCTACGGTTGCCTTGTGAGGCAGGAAGACGTTATAAAAATTGATAAGGCCTAGGAATGCTTGGAGATCCGCCTTATTTCGGGGTCTTGGGGCATTTTTGATTGCCCTAAGTTTGCTATCGGTGGGGTGAATGCCCTGTTTATCTATTAAATATCCTAAAAATTCTACTCGATCAGTGCATAGTTGACACTTGTTTTTCTTAACTTTGAGACCCGAGTCCTTAAATCTCTGAAGAACCAACCCCAGGCGCTCCCTTAGTATTTCTTGAGTCGGAGCAGCAATTAAAATGTCATCAAAATAGGGGACAACGCCCTTTATCCCTTGTAATAGTCTTTCCATCAAACTTTGAAAGATTCCTGGGGCCACACTTACTCCGAATTGGAGTTGGTTACATTTAAATGCACCTCGGTGCGTGACGATCGTTTGAGCCTCTGCCGTTTTTCTGTCTACAGGCAATTGTTGGTATGCCTGGGCTAGATCTAGTTCAGCGAAGACTTTTCCACCCCCCCAGGGAATGGAGAAGGTGTTGCACCACTGGTACCGGGTAAGCCTTTTGCTACAGGGCGTGATTCAGGGTGGCTCGGTAGTCCCCACAAATTCTTTTTTTTGGTAAAAGTTTTATTGATTTTAACGACAGACAAAAGACATATAAGACATAAAACATAACATAAAAAAAAATTATATCATTCTTCATAAATTTACAGTGTATCGGTTGGTTAACCACTCCCTTTTGTGCATCCATTTCATAGTCATCAAAATAATTATACTACATAATAACTCACATTATCAATCATCAATAAAATATCCCAATATCATTATTGAACAATCATTTGACTATAATTTTACTAATTCATACTTAAGCGAGATAACTATAATTAAGTTAAATTATTTTATAACAAATCATAGTATCATACTAAATCTATTTTAATAAAATATTCTTAAAAATTATCAAAACCAAGAAAAATTATATATTCATTATTTCCTAAATTTCTAAATATTCTATTATTATATTGTATTATCTAACCATTGATAAAAAAGATCCCAAACTTCATAAAATTGTTTATCTTCCTGTTCTCTAATTTCAAATGTCAATCTACTCATTTCAGCACATTCCAATATTTTCTTAATAATTTCTTCCTCTAATGGTATTTTCTCACTCTTCCAGTGTTTAGCAAATACAATCCTAGCAGCTGTTAATACATTTACAATCAAATACTTTAAATTTTTATTATATATATCAGGTACGATTCCCAATAAAAAAATCTCTGGTTTCAAATCAATGTGTTTCTTTATCATTTTTTCCAGCCATATGCGAATTCTAGTCCAGTATTTCCTGGCCTCCTCACAAGTCCACCACATATGGTAATATGAGCCAGGTATCTGATGACATTTCCAGCACTTTTCAGATTTATTCTTGAACATTCTTGCTATTCTTTTTTTTTTTTTTTGAACAAATTTTATTAATTTTACAAAAGACAATACACAATCCAGGCATAACAACTTGAAAAATCTTTTCTAAAAAAAAATAATAATAATTAAAGAAGAAAGCCAATAGAACATATAAAATAACTCCAAATTGTAATATCAATATTTACATTATCTATTTAACTTCATATCTTATCCAGACTTCTCCTTTTATCCAAATTATATTTCTTGCTTATTAAATTTTATTGCCTTTCATAAACATACAAAACACAAAACATAAACAAAACTAAAACATCTTTTCTGAAGGCTGTCTGATCCTGGGTTGAAACTCTTCACACAGACACAAATTCAAACATCATATTCACTTTATATATCCTTCCATATCTTATTATCATTTTCTTTTCTTTTTTTTATAAACCAATTTTATCAATTTTACAAAAACAGTGCACAAACAATTAAGGCATAACAGCTTATAAATTCTTTTCTAAAAATAATAATAATAATAATTAAAGAAGAAAACCAATAGAACATAATGATTCCAAATTATAATATCAATATTTACTTTATCTATTTAACTTCCTATCTTATCCCAGCTTCTCCTTTTCATCCAAATTATTTCTTGTTAATTAAAATTTTATTGCCTTTTATCAATATACAAAAAAAAAACATAAAAAAACCTTTATATATCCTTCCATATCTTATTACCATTTTCTTTTCTTTTTTTCAACAAATTTTATTAATTTTACAGAAAACACAGTAAAACAAACAAAACTAAAAGATCTTTTCTGAAGGTTGTCTGATCCCGGGTTGAAACTCTTCACACAGACACAAATTCAAACATCATATTCACTTTATATATCCTTCCATATCTTATTATCATTTTCTTTTTTTTATATATATGTAAACCATTTTTATCAGTTTTATATAAACAATGCACAAGGCATAACAGCTTATAAGTTCTTTTCTAAGAAAAAATAATAAAAGAAGAAAACCAATAGAACATAACAATTCCAAATTATAGTATCAATACTTTATCTATTTAACTTCATATCTTATCCCAACTTCTCCTTTTCATCCAAATTATTTCTTATTAATTAAATTTTTTTTGCCTTTTTTCAATATACAAAATCCAAAAAAAAACATAACAAAACCTTTATATATCCTTTCATATCTTATTGCCATTTTCAATAATATTCTTTGTCTGTTCTATTTCCAACTATCCATTCATCTTTTTTCTTTTATTATACTTCTCCTATACACCAATTGGAGTAACGTCTATAACTCATTACCCTAACTTAAAAGTACTTCATATAACAATTTTTCTTGGGATTCTGTTTAATAGATTCTAAAATTACACAATGAATTTTATACTCTAAATACACATATAAAAAACACAATCTTATGTACCCTCCAGAATCCCTCTTTTATCCTAAATTAAATTCACCCATTGTCTCTGAATAAACTTTTTTTCTTTAGATCTTGCTTCCCCCCATTGAGGCTTCTCCTCCCCGCCTTTCTCTCTTGCTTATTCTTCTCCTTGCCCTTTTTACCCCTTTGTTTTTTCTCCTCCCTTTTCTTACTCCTTTTCCTTTGCTTTCCAACCTTGCCTCCACCTTTTCGCTCATTTTTCTCTTCTTTGGTTGTTTTTATAATTCTTAAAATCCCCTTTTTCTTATCCTTTTTCTCCTCCTCTCCGGAAGGGACCCATTGTTCATCAAAGATGGCTTCTTCTTCCTCTTCTTCCTTGTCCCAGTCCTTCTGCTGTGTAATCAACTTTTCATAAGTACATAACGCCATTTCTAAGAATTGAAACAAAGCGCCCAAAGTATCTTCCTTTTTATATTTTTGATATTCAGTCTTTAGTTCATCCACAAGCGATGCCATTATGAAAAGAGAAACTTTTCTCAAAACAACCACAAGTATTTTTAATCAAAAACAATTCAAAAAAAGTTCCAAAAGTTAATACTTTTCTTCCTTCTTCTCTTTCTCTTTCTGGGGTTAATGTTTAATCAAAGAGGTCCAATTACCATATACCTTTCTTTGGGATTCTAGGCAATCTCCTCCTTTTTCAGCTTCTGCTCCAATTTTATTTTTCTCTCCCTTCCCACTTGCAATATCAACTTTAAATAATCAGAAATCCATACCTCTAATAAGGGTTTTCCAATTTCTTAAGTTTTTCAATGTCCAGAAACCCTTTTGTCCCTTAGCTTTAACTTTCAGAATAATTCACTTTCAATGTCCAATATGTCCAAACAAACATATCTGCTTTTTCCATGGGGTGGGAGAGTAAAGAAGAAAAAAAAGTTCCCTTTAACAGCTTCTCCGCCGCTTTCGCTCTTCTTAGGGATACAATGTATCCTCCAGCAACTCAAACAGCTCAGTTCCAACAAATTTGAAAGATGTTACTTGACCCGGCTCAGACAGCACTTTCACTCTTCTTACTTCCTCCAGCGCAATCTTACCCGGTTGCTGGCTTCTTCGTGGCGGCCATTGCTGACCGCCGCTCCACCGCCTTGGGAAAAAGGGGTTTTTCTGGAGGAGGAGGGGGTCTGCGACACCCCCAACCCCTGTCCGACTCCCCTCTCTCTTCAGCTGTCCCTACAGGGCAGCCATATCCCCCTGACCCATCTGGATCAGGGGTACCTCGGCGGCTAGCACAGCAGGAATCGCGAGCAGTCGCGAATTCCTGCTGCCCCGAACCCACGCGAAACCGGAAACCAACATTCTTGCTATTCTTGTCGGGGGAAAGTGCCACCTGTAAAACATCTTATACAAATTTTCTTTATATGCTGTTGACATTGTCATTTTATAATTTTGTGACCACAATTTTTGCCATTTCTCTAAATCAATCCCAAATCCAAAATTCTTCCCCCAAGCAATCATTGTTTCTTTAACTTGTTCTTCCTCTAATTTAATTTCCAACAAATAACTATATAGTTTTTTAATCTCTTTTTCATCAGTACCTGTCAAAATCCTATCTAAATCAGTCAATTTATCATAAAATCCTTCTATTTTAGAATCTTTAAGATACCTTGCATGTATTTGCGCATATGAAAACCAATTCATCTTTATACCTTGTTCTTCTAAGTTTTGCATCGTTTTAAGTTCACCCTTTTCATCCAATATTTCCCCATATCTAACTGTTTGTTCCTTCTTATAAGTTATAGGATACGAAAAAGCTTCAATAGTTGATAACCAAACTGGAATTTTCAAATAACATTGTTTCTTAATTTTCTCCCAATTCAACCATAACGATTCCCGTATATAATGCCTTCTAAAATAACCCTGTGATTTAGTTCCCTTATACCATAAGAAAGCATGCCAACCCAATAATAAATCATGACCTTCTAATGTCAACAATCTAGTCTTTCTTAACATTATCCATTCTTTAAGCCACATTAAGTTTGCAGCTTGATAATACAACTCCCAATTAGGAAGGCCAAATACTCCTCTAATTCTAGCATCTTGTAAAAGTTTTAATTTTATTCTCGCTTTCTTGCCTTGCCATATATACTTCAACACAATTTTATTTAATTCTTCGAAGTGCAGTATCTGCTATCCCGCATCAGATGGGTGGCTCATGATAGGGAGCGAAGGAGAGAGAAACGACAGGAGGCGAAGTTTCCTCGGGATGAGCATGCCCCGAATGTCTTGGCACACGCTCTTTTATTGTGCTTTTTTACAAGAAAATGATTTAATCAAAGCTCAAGTCAAACATGATAATCTCATCAGGATGTGCATGTTTACAAAGCTGCATACCGGACAGATCATTTACAGTGTGGATAAGCTTATTAACAACCGTCTAGCTCCTTGTCCCTTGTACGTGCCTTGCAAAGGTCACTGAAGAGACAGAAGTTAATGATTACACGTGAATGATACAATGTTGCAAACACATGAATGATACATAGTTGCAATGATACATAGTTGCAAACACATGAATGATACATATTTGCAATGATACATAGTTACAACATCTCCTCTGTTTTTATTATTTACGACGAGTCTTCTTCCTTGTCCGAGAAGAAAGGAACCATTTTTATGAAATGTTCGCCGTCCCCGTCATCTAGGCAAGAGTGCGACCCGTCAGCGTCAGGGTTGTCCAAGGAGCGGTAACTCAGCAATGACATTTTTTCATCCGGTGTTGAGGATATAACATGAGCTTGCAATAGCACATTAACATCAGCAGTTATGGAGGATAATTGATTTTTCAAAAATTGCAATATTCTATTAAAACAACAAGGTCCTATAATACATATCAATATGATTATTAATGATCCTGCCAATGCAGTTAAAAAGGTTGTAAACCATGGCGAAATAGAAAACAACCCCCCCCCCCGCTATCAGCATAAAGACAACATTCTTCTTTAAGCATAGCACACAATCCCCCTTGTTTTTAAAAAAAAAAGATCTAAATCTTTACGATTTTGCAAAAGGGGGTATTCCATGGGTACCTGTAGGGATATAAAATCATCAGAGTTATACACACAAGCCATACTTGAATGCAAAATGATTTGGATTTAACAATTTTATCCCCGTGGACACATGCCATGAGACCGGTGGAACAAGTCCAAACAAAATTATTGCCAGGGATAAAATACATTCCTTTCAGGCGTGATGTTAAAGTTCCTCCTGCAGTGGTGTAGATTGCAGAATATCCCCTGGTTGCGTGGGTGCGTCTGCCAAATCGAATTGAAGTGGTGGGTAGAAGTCTTCTATGCGAGAAAAATTGATTGTAGAACTTAAACGAATGCCTTGAAAGTCAGTTATAGTCCAAATAATATTGTATCTTCTATGAGGCTTCTGCGGATCGTCATGGACAGTTCTTTTGAAGCGTCGTTTGTTGACAGGATCAGAGTTCGGGTATATAAAAACATCACAAGCAGGAGAGAGGGCTATGGACAAGTTAGTTGTAGAACATTTGCGAAATGAGGAGGGAATTCAATTAGTAAAAAATGGATAATAATTACAATAATGACAATAAAGATTAATTTGGTAATTCATCAAGGATGTTAGTTGGGGTGGGGGAACCCATAATACAATAGAAGGACATCTAGGTCCCCCTATGTTTAGATTGAATAGAGGAAAAGATTTTAAGCTTCCTTTCCATAGGAAGAGTAAAGAAGGAACAAAAGAGCGAGTGGTAGAGTGTTCTTTAAACAAAACAGAAGTGACAGAGTGAAAACTACAGGTAGCATTTTCATGACGTACCCACATGGAACAAGTATAATAGCCTTCTGTTAATGAAATGGTTTTAACACGAATAGTCTTTTGACAGGAAGCATAGGTTTTGTTGAAGTAAGGTAGAAATTGCAAAGAAGATATAGGCAAGAATATCAGGAAGAGTTTTAAGATACAGATGTAGCGGAGGAATTCCCATGATAGGGTCTAACCGCCCTACCAGGGATCCAGCAAGTGGTTTTGTCTGGTAGTAAAATTGCAGTGTAGCCTCGTCCCCAAGTGAGAAGCTCAGCGGGACCCTGCCAGGCGGGATCTGGCAATCTGCGATAATATACCAGAGGTCTGTTAGGCGGGGGTGAGGGGGAGGAAAAATGACGTGAAGCAGCAGAAGTGGGAGGAATGCCAGTCAGATTAAGAAAATTTAAAGTGTAAAGACAAATATTAAGAGAATTTTGCAATGCTGGGAGGTTCGGGGGGTTTTCCTGCAACGAATATCGATCAAGAGCATGTTTCAGAGATAAGTTCACTCGTTCCACAATAGCCTGCCCCTGGCTGTTGTAGGGAATCCCAAACTTGTGGGTTACATCCCATCTGTTACAGAAGTCCTGGAAAGCAGAACTTGTATAGGCAGGTCCATTGTCAGTTTTGATTTCTTTTGGACGTCCCAGCGAGGCAAAGGTACGAATTGAATGATTGATGACATGTTTTACAGTTTCTCCCCTTTGAGGAGTGGCCAGAATAAACCCTGAATATGTATCGATGGAAACGTGCAAATATTTCCAAGGGGCAAAAGGTGGATACTGAGTTACATCCATTTGCCAAATTTCACAAGCTTTTAATCCTCTAGGATTTACTCCTATGGGAATGGAATGTCCTTGCTTACTACATGTGGGGCATTGTTGAATAATGGCAGCAGCTTCTGCCTGAGTTAGAGCAAACTGAAAAGTTATCATAACTTGGCGGGGGAGATTCAAACACACTCCCTGCTTCTATTTCATAATGGACCATTAAAGCCTCCATAATTTTCCTCCAAGTGACCAAAATGCCAATAGGTGCACGAGGAGGACTATGGAGATGTTCACCAATTTTTTGCCAAGTGGAAATTTTTAAGGACCCTTCCTCTGAATAATTGGGACAATGTTGCCACACATAAGCCAATAATGTAGCAATAGGTTTCATTTTTACAGGCGAGCCCTTTAAATTAGCAGAATATTTAGAAGAAGAAGCGACTAACTCCCTCAATTCCTTCAGATGCTGCATCTGTTGTTGAGAAAAGTTTCCACCCATACTTACGAAAGTCGAGACCATGTTTCAGATCCGATGATGTGCAATTCGCTTCAGGCCTGGCGATGCACAGCTCCCATCGAGCTGATAAGATATGGGCGCGTCGCAACGTATCCCCCTTAGGGAATCACATCGGGGTCACCAGAATGCGGTATCTGCTATCCCGCATCAGATGGGCAGCTCATGATAGGGAGCGAAGGAGAGAGAAATGACAGGAGGCGAAGTTTCCTCGGGATGAGCGTGCCCTGAATGTCTTGGCACACGCTCTTTTATTGTGCTTTTTTACAAGAAAATGATTTAATCAAAGCTCAAGTCAAACATGATAATCTCATCAGGATGTGCATGTTTACAAAGCTGCATACCGGACAGATCATTTACAGTGTGGATAAGCTTATTAACAACCGTCTAGCTCCTTGTCCCTTGTACGTGCCTTGCAAAGGTCACTGAAGAGACAGAAGTTAATGATTACACGTGAATGATACAATGTTGCAAACACATGAATGATACATAGTTGCAATGATACATAGTTACAACATCGAAGTAATCCTTACTTAACCTAATTGGTATTGTTTGGAACAAATATAAAATTCTGGATAAAATATTCATCTTGATTGTTGAAATTCTACCTATCAATGACAATTGTAGGTTTTCCCATTTTTTCAGGTCAGATGCTATCTGCTGTTTAAGTTTAATATAGTTATTCTCTTTCAGTGTAGTACATCTTGACGTCAAATATATCCCCAAATATTTAACTTTGTTCGTAACTTGAATTTTCAATAAATCTTCTCTTTGTCTTAATAACATGTTCTTTGTCAGAATCTTTGTTTTGTCTTTATTTATTTTTAAACCAGCCATCTCACCATACGTCTCTATCTTTTCCAATAGTTTTAAAGCTGTCTCTAAAGGGTCTTCCAAAATAAAGACCAAGTCATCCACAAAGGCTTGCAATTTGAATTCCTCCTTTTTGACTTTCATTCCTTTTATGTTTATAGCCTCTCTAATATTTCTATTTAAGACTTCCAAGGTCAATACAAATAACAAAGGAGATAATGGACATCCTTGTCTTGTACCTTTTTTAATATTGATAGAGTCTGTGAATTCTCCATCTATCATTACTTTTGCCGTTTGCTTATAATATACGGCTTCTATTGCTTGAATAAATTTTCTGGCAAAGCCCATCTGTTCCAATAGTAATGACATAAATCTCCAATTCACATTATCGAATGCCTTTTCGGCATCTAAGAATATCAAAGCCATTTGTTTTTCCGGGTGAGCCTCATAATATTCCAATGTGTCCAGGATTATCCTCATATTGTCTTTAAGCTGTCTCTTTGGTAAAAATCCATTCTGATCAGAGTGAATAAAGTTATTTAGATATTTTTTAAGCCTTTCTGCCAAGATTGAAGCAAAGATTTTATAGTCTGCATTCAATAAAGAAATAGGTCTATAGTTCTTAATTTGTAATGGGACAACCCCTTCTTTTGGAAAAAGTGTAATATAAGCTTCTGACCATGTTTCAGGTATTTTCTTATTTATCATAGCTTCATTCATGACTTCTAACAGTGGGATGCTCAACGATTCTTGTAATGTTTTATAAAATTCTGCCGGGAAACCATCTGGTCCTGGTGCTTTTCCATTGTTCTGTCTGTTGAGTGCTTCAGTTCATTCCATCATTGTTATAGCGCTTTCTAACATTTTCCGAGTTTCATCAGGTATCTTAGGTAGGTTAGCATTTTGTAAATACTGTTTAATTTTTTCCTCATCAAGATCCTCCTGTTTATATCATTGTCCATAAAAATCTCGAATTATTGCCTTTTTCTCCTTATTATCATAACAAATTTGACCATGATCATCTATTAACTGTGATATTTTCCTTGACTCTTTCTCTTTTCTCAACTTATATGCTAACCATCTACCTGGCCTATTTGCATCTCCAAAATAGTTCTGTTTAGCACTTCTAATTTTTTGTGCCAGTTCTTCTTTCTCTGCTTGATCCATTTTATGTTTAATTATGTCCATTTTAAGTTTGATATCTTTTTTCTGTGGCATCTTCTGTAATTCTTTTTCCAGTTTTTTATGGTCATCTTCTAGAACTTTAATCATTTGCCTCTTCCTAATGTTCTTTTTCTTTGTATAGTCAATTATTAATCCTCTTACATGTGCCTTCATTGTATCCCAAACATTCTATATTGAAGTATCTTCTTTTTTGTTTTCATTGAAGAAGAAGGCCAATTCTTTTTCCATCCATTGTATAAAATCTTTTTCCTTTAGAATAGTATTGTTTAATGTCCATCTAGATCTTCTTTTTTATCCTTTCCATTTAATTGTCATTGGATTATGGTCTGCCCATGTACTTGTTTCAATATTTATTTCTTGAATATTAGATAATAATTCTGTTGATGTCCAAATCATATCTATTCTGGACCACGATAAATGCCTGTTTGAATAAAAAGTATATTGTTGAGTTTTAGCATTTCTTTCTCTCCATATATCTTTTAAATTTAGTTCATCTGTCATTTTAAAAAAGGATTTAGGGAGAGTTTTCCTATTTTGTCGTGTTGTTTTTACTGTATAGTCCAGTTTATTGTCTACAATTCCATTAAAGTCCCCCATCATAAGTATGTTAACATAGTCCAGTTCAATTATTTTCATATGTAATTTTTTATAAAATTCTTCTTGTTTATCATTTGGGGCATAAATTGCAACCAAGAATGTTTTTATATTATTATCCACTATTTCAACTATTAATACTCTTCCGTCTTCATCAGTATAAATCAATTTGGCTGGAGTGATTTCTTTAACGTACAAAACCACTCCTCTTTTCTTACAATGAGTCAGAGAAGTAAATATTTTCCCTAACTTTGGTCGTATCAATAATTGTTCATGTTGTTTTTTAATGTGTACTTCTTGTAAGCAAATTATATCAAATTCTAGCTTCTCTAATTTATAAAAAGTTTTCCTTCTTTTGATAGCTGAGTTCAGTCCATTTATATTCATGGAAATCAGTTTTTTTTCCCCCATGGTTATACTTTATATTTAGGTCTAACAGCTCTCGGGGATCTTATTTCACGTTGTTCTTTGATCTCCATTTGTCCACCTATTGTGCCTTCTTCTTTTTCCATCTCCATTTGGTCCTCTTCAAATTCAGCTGAAATCTTTTCTTTTTTTGTCTCCATTTCTCTTCTTTTGAAAAATTCCTTATAAAACATTTCTGCTTTCGCAATTGAATCAATTCTGTGTCTCTGTTCTTGCCATGTAAACATTAATCCTTCTGGAATCAGCCATCTATAGTTCACCTCTTTTTTCAATAGCATTTTAGTCAAAAATCGATACTCTCTTCTAATCTCTCTCACTTTTCTAGGTACTTGTTTTAAGACCAGAATCTCTTTGCCTTTACATTTCAACCCCTTCTCTCTTACCACTTGTAATATTTGGTTTTTAATAGTTTTTTTAGTGAATCTAACATGGACCTCTCTTGTTAATTGGTTCCTCGTCGCATATCTTGTGAAGACTCGATATATCTCATCTACTCCATCCATCATCTTTTCCTCTGTTATTTCCAAGACTCCAGCCAGAATTTCAATCATTACTGCCGCCAAGTTTTGTCCTTTTTCTTCCTCGATATTTTGGAATCTAAGATAGAATTCTGACCTGTCCATCTCCCACTTCAACATCCCACTTTTTTCTTGTTCAACCATTGTTAATCTGTTATCGATATTCCCAATTGTATCATCTCTTTGCTTGTCTTTCTCTTCTATTTTTTGGATTCTCTCATCATGTTTCACCATCATTTGTTGAAAATTTTCAAGTTTCTCATCCATCTTTCCAATTCTTTGATCAATACTCTCCATTCTTTGTTCCATACTCATTTTAAGATCTTGTATTCCTTGCATAACCATCGTTAAATCCACTTGCACTTTGTCTTGCTTCACCATTGTGGAGAGTCGTCCTCCAGATGACGGAGAGACAGGAGCAGAATTTGAGATGCCCGAAGGTAAAATTTTCTTACTCATTTCGATAACTCAAGGTCTTCCGGGTCTTTTAATCCAATTAGTGAAGTAGCCAATAATAATCCAATTTAAAAAAAGGAAAACACCACAAAAAACAAAAAACAAAACCAGTAATAAGTAAAAAGCCCAAAATTAAAAAGAAAAAAAAATCTTCAGGTTCTTCAAGACCTTAATCCAATTGTAAAATACGCTAATATAATTCAAAAGTAAAAATTAAAAAATGAAGAGAAAAAAAGAATCAAAATAAAGCCCAATAATATCAAAAAATAATAAGCAAAGAAAAAGGAAAAAAGAAAAAGAAAAAGAGAGTTCTTCAAATTCTTCCCACCTTAATCCAATTGAAAAAAGTCAGAAAATGAAAGAAAGCCATAAAAATAAGTCAAAAATAGAAATCAAAAGGCAGACATCCCCATGAAAAAAGGCAAAAAAGCAAAAAAAGAATATTCTGAGGCTTTCCCCTTTAAAAATAAAAAATAAATATGAGATATAATAAAAGATAAAAAATAAATATGTCAATATTACAAAATAGTATGGGGTTGGAGGGGAGGGATGAAACAATCAATAAGAAGTTTAAAAAAAAAGACACACACTGCCTTTTATTTATCCAAGGCTCTTATTTGACTTCTCCACAAATTTCAAAACCAAACTTCAAATATTCATTTAGTAATAGAAGTTCCAAAGAGCACCTGTATAAACATCCTCCAGTACTCTTCCCTCTATCTTATCATTTCCAGTAGCCTTGAGAAAAGTTTTTCAAACAAAAGTTTTTCAACTTCAAACAGAATATTTTTCAAGCCTCTAGTTGGCAGTGTTACAAAGTTTCTTCAATCCACTCTCCCTTCTTCCCCCCTGAAAAAAGCCTAAAAAGAGAAAAAAAAAGTATGTATGTATATTTATGTATATTTAAAAAAAATATTAAAGGGGGCCTCTATTTTAAAAAATATAAACAGTCAGAAAGGCAAAGAGAAAGCAAGTAAATATAAAAATGTAAAAGAAAAAAATCAGTCTGATTAACTAGATCGCAATAGAAATTCAGTAAAGAAAAAAAAAGTAAAAATAAAAAGCCAAGCCTCACTTTGACATTACTAAAAAAAAAATCGCTGCTAAATCAAATTCTGTCAATAAGTTCTGTCAATAAGTTTACAGATTTCTTCTCATATTAGAGTGTTCTTAAGTCCCAAGCTAAAAAAAAAGATCCTCACCAGCCGATACACTTCTTTCTATCCCATTCTTCTGGAGCTGTCCCAGCTTCAGCAGCCTAATGGCTGCCTCTCTGCCGTTGGCAAAAGGGCTTCTTCTGGATCGACCAGGGACTTGCGATATCCCCGGAATCTACAGAACGCACCCCTTACTGTCACCGTCACTACGAGACGGTTTAGGTCCATTGGGACTGACCAGGGGCGAAGATATCAGCTGTGATCTCGGAACCCCGAGATCGCAGCTGTATCGTCGCGACGAAGCTCCGCCTTCCTCCCCACAAATTCTTAACGATCCATCTGGCTTGATGGGTGTCATGATTGGGGTTTCCCAGGGAGAATGGTCGGTTGGTTCTAACACCCCCTGGGCTATTAATTTATCAAGCTGCACATCAATCTTTGGTTTAAGGGCGAATGGGACTCAACGAGGCTTAAGGCAGATGGGAGCTATTTCAGGGTTGAGGTTAAATGATATTGGGGTCCCCTTGTACTCGCCTAGTTTGTCTGCAAAGATGTCCTGGAATTCTTGGACGAGAGCCTCTTCCCAGTCATTGCTGCTGGTTTGGTGAATGCCAGCTACCTCAATTCCAAGTGGAGCGAACCATTGGAGGCCTAACAAGCTAGGCCAATCCCTGTCGACTACAGTCAAGGGTAGAGATGCAGTACGATTTTTAAAGGAGACACGGACTTGGCTGGATCCCACGCCTGGAATTCGATTTCCTTGATAATCTTTGAGTATGATTCATTGGAACCGGAGGTCTTGTCGCCAGACAGTAGGGATGAGTTGCTTTAGAGTCTTCCAGGACACCATTGAAAGGGACGATCCTGAATCGACTTCCATCATACAAGGCTGGTTTTCGATGGCCACCTTCACCCGGATCTTCTTGGCGTCCAGTGATGAGGCGTGACCAATCGTAATAGTTTGGTGTGCCTCTTCTTGCTTCGTTGAGTGGTTTAGGGGTTTGCTTCCGTAGGAGTAGTTGTTCCATTGGTGGTTCAAGGGTTCTCACTTTGCAGGACGGCTTCCTGTAGATTGGCGGTAGTTAGCCCCCCTCGGGGTTTGGCTGGGTCCTTTCTTGCTTCTACAGACCCATCCGATGTGACCTCTTTTCCCGCACACATGGCAGAGCGCGTCGAGAAATTTGCAGTCTGATCGGGGGTGGTTTGCCCCACACCCAGCACATTGGTACTGCGATTTCTGGCATTGGTCTCGTTCAGATCAGAGCTGGTTGACCTCTTCTTCTTTGCTTTCTGATGACGATTCAAGGTCCTCGTGATGGGCTGTCATTGCCAGTTCTTCTAGGTGAGGTGAAACTTCACTGACGAGTTGGCGAAGTGGAGCGTGGGCGCGGCGCATTCGAGCAGCCGACTTCCTGGTTGCTTCTGCTGCAATAGTGTCAGCGATGGCATCTGTAAGGCTGATGTTGCCTTTCGCCATCAGCTTACTCTGCACGCCTGGTGCACCTTGTCCCAGAACTATTCTGTCTCTCAGGGCTTCTTCAAGGTCGGCAAACCCACATAGGCCTCCTAGATTCCGGAGATCCGCTATGAAATCTGCAACGCTTTCGCCCTTCCGCTGATCTCTCTGGTAAAATTCATGCCTTCTCACAAGCATTGGTACAGTCGGTGCATAGTGGGCCCTTAGCAGGGGTTCGAGGACGTCCCAGTCCATGGACTTCACTTCTGCCGGTTTCGCTAGTGCTTTGGCCATCTTGAATACGGTTGGCCCGCAATGAGTTAGGAATACCGCCCGTTTCTTTCCGGTAGTGGCATCCTTCAAATTGTTGGTCTCCAGAAGCATCTGGAAGCGATCCATATATGAGTCCCAGTCTTCTTGTGCTGGGTCGAATGGAGCGGGTGGTATGACGCTGCCAGACATGGTTCCGCCATTGGTGCATTTCAGCCACATGCTCTGTTATCGCTTTTGTAGTGTTCAGGCAGCTCTGACGTCTCCACATCCCATCCTCGTCGCCAGTGTTAAGTTCGGTGCGTGGCGCAAGAAGCGGAGATGAGTGAGCGAACAGTGAACTTCAATTCTTTATCTAACATGGTGCAACAGCTCTCTCAACAGCCTCAACAGTCCCCTTTACATAGGCAAGCTCTTGGGTATTTTAGCCAATGAAAACACAGGAACGCTAGCTCTTTTTAACCAATGAGAAAGGCTCGTTAATAGCCAATCAGATTCTCCTGAACGGACCAATCCGATATCGCTATTATCGGCCAATCAGAAGGGCAGGGCCAGAACCCTGCACTTTGCTTTAAGGTTTCAACAAGCTTTATTCAAACACTTTTATTAATTCACAACAGACATCAAAGCATTAAGCCAACCTTCAACACACAGTTTCTGACCCACACCCGACACTTTTCGTTTTATTTTAAATCAAAAACTGCAAAAAAAAATGAGCACGTAGCTGTTAAGTTTGCAAAGAGAATAATTGCTAGATCTATCTTTGGGACTGAAATAATAAGCAATAGCCTGGAAACTAACTAGTGAAGACGGGTGAGGCCCTAATGATGGTTAGAACCAGAAATTTGCCAAGCATAAAATATGTTAGGGATAACATTGTTTTACCCTAACTGGTTTAGGTAAATAATAATATGTAATCATAGTTTGTATGTTAAAGTGTCTGCAACTTTAACTGTGGGATAGTAATTAAGGGAGTGGTTGTGAAAGCACTTTAAAAGAAGCAAGGCTGCGGCTTGCTCTCTCTCTGGCTTTGATGATCCCTGATTACTGCAAGGAAACAAGTCTGCATTGCTCGAACGGGAGAGAAAACAAAGGACTGACTTGTAAGTGAATTGACATAGGATATTTCTACACGGACTTTGCTAACTGAATATCCCTGAATGGACTGACTAAATGATACATGACTATTGGACTGTTATTTTGACTATGCTATGAACTCATAATGGAATAAACTATATATTTGATAGCACAAGCGTATCTGTTATTTTTACTGTATGTTAATAAACATACAAGCTTAGCTCACTCATTTATCTGTGTGCCTATCTGACTAAGCTGCACATTCTGTTTAGCTTGTCTTCCTAACCCTGGTTGGGGAAACCAGGCTTAACAAAATAGCTCAAAGTAGATGTTGTTTTTTTTCCTTCCTGATCTCCCTTCCCCAAATTCCATTAGTTAAGTATATTGGAGGACACCAAATATTAGTTAAGTATAAGAGCCTCAGTGGTGCAGTAGTTAAGGGTGCTGTACTGCAGGCCACTTATGCTGATTATTGGCTGCCTGCAATTTGGCAGTTCAAATTCCACCAGGCTCAAGACTGACTCAGCCTTCCATCCTTCCGAGCTGGGTAAAATGAGGACCCAGATCGTTCAGGGCCATATGCTGACTCTGTAAACTGCTTCGAGAGGGCTGTAAAACACTATAAAGCGGTACGTAAGTCTTAAGTGCTATTGCTATATTGGAAGACATCAAATATTAGCAAAGTGTTAGAGGTTTGGCACTGTGGATATGGGGAGGGTGGGAAGGACCTAGATAGACTTGGCTTCATTCATGCCATTTCTGGTTCCGTACCCTCATGAGATGATAGACAATTCTCAAGATACAGAATGAGATCAAGGGAGAGAGGAAGACTGTGTAATTCCATTTGCAATTCTGCTTCCCTGGCACCCGCAATATGGTTTCTGCTCATTTTTGTTGAAGTGCATACAAATAACTTAAATTACGACTTAAATGAAATTTCTTTGAGCACCCTGATGATATCTATTTTACTGGACGTCTATGGAGATTCTCAGTCACCCAGGTCATGGTTGTCCAAAAGGTGCTGTTTTTCAAGAGACACCTGGGCTTTCTGGTTTTTCTTTGAAGACATTTCATTTCTCATTCCAAGAAGCTTCTTCAGCTCTGACTGGATGGTGGGGGAGGGAAGAATTTATACCCCTTGCAGACATCTGGTCATTTGCATTCTTTTAGCAGGTTGTTAAGGTCAGCTAGAGGGTCGTCAGAGTCACTTAAATAGTCAAATGGGTGTGGAGCCTTTTTGGAACTGTTGAAAGGACTGTGTTGTAGATTGGAGATAGATGAGGTGTATCTCTCCCCCTCTGTGGAGAGAGGACTGTTCAATTTTGACATAAATGGCCTCTTTGACCCCTCTTTCAAACCAGCGATCTTCTCTGTCCAAAATGTGAACGTTGCTGTCTTCAAAAGAATTTTTTGTGTCTTTTAAATGCAGATGGACTGCTGAATCCAGTCCTGAGGGGTTTGTTCTCCTATGTTGTGCCATGCATTTATGAAGTGGTTGTTTCGTTTCCCCAATGTACAGATCTGCACATGGCTCACATGGCATTGTACTGCACGTACCACGTTGCTCAGTTTCTGTCTGGGTGTTTTATCCTTGGGGTGGACGAACTTCTGCCTTAGTGTATTCTTGTTTTGTTTTTTGCTGGATAAAAACTTAACAATTAGAGTTCTCGGTCTTGCAGATATGTTTCATTTTAGGATGCACAAAATACTGTCTTGCCAGCTTAAAGTTGCAACATATTTCCTTTTTATGTCAATATTTGGCAAAAACATATCTGAAGTCCTTCTCCCTTCTCCCAACAGGTGGTTTCCTTAAATGTATTGTCTCTCATTTCTATTATAGTTTATTATCCCACAAATTATCAGAGAGCTAATTCTGCCTTTCCTGCAAGCTTTCTTTTTGACTTCCGATTTCTTAATTTCTTTTGACTTGAGCAATTTGAGATTATTTTCTTCTACCAGAACAATCCAGAAAATGTCTTTCTTTGTCTCTTTCAGTACATCCAAAGGAGCCATCCTGGGGCAGAATGATCAAACTTCACTTTCCATGCTTTTTAGGAGCTTTTGTACATGCCAAAATGAGGAGTGAATAAACAAAAACAGAAGCTATTCATGCTTGGTAATTTGGAGGATTGACATCCTGTGGTCCTCCAGAAACTGGCAGAGATCAGCATCCAGAGTTGTGCTGCTTTGTCTTATGGAAATACAGGATACAAGGCACCCAGAAACGGCAAGCTCTTCCCATCACTTTTCCCATCACCTTTCTTTGTTGCACAGTTTCAAAGTTATAGCACCTTAGATATGAATATGTTTGGCTACTATTTGAAATTATTCAAAAGATTGAAAATACTTGGGACAATTCCTATTGGCTGTACATTGCTCCTTCCATCTTAAATTTGCCAAGTAAAAAGATATTGGTAAACAGGTGCCTTGGGTGGGGAATATGTCTCCAGATTATTTGAGCTGTACCTTGCTTGGGAATTCACAGCATGGGGCAAAAAAAATGCCTGTGGGTGGACATGTTGAGATGCTGCCTTATTTTGCCCTGCTAATGGTTCCTGGTTCCTGGGTGGCTTCTAGAAATATGAAAGCTGCTGCTAGTGACCTGCTATCCATAGCAGAAGTCAATGCCTTGTGCCTCCTTCAAAACTACCCCTATAATTCCTCCTCTCCTTTCACTCCTGCTGGAACATGGAATTATTACTTATCGTTATGCAGATTACACAGCCATAAATGTCAAGGTCTACAGCTGGGTATGAAGGGTATATGGCATGTAACACTTCCGGCCATATTGCTGCTTTTGATTTAATATTCTGGGCTCTCAACCAAACAGATGCTAAAAGCTCAAACAAACCAACTGGCTGTTGCAACATTGGGCATGACTCTGGCAAGATCTACTGGATCATCTGAGCCTTCATCTTTGACTTTGTCCTGTTTTTCCCTGACATTGGTGTCCTGTGGATTTTGAACAGTGATCAGGAAAGCATTGGAACTTATTGTAATCATGTAGCTTCTGTTAGAGAACATTCAGGGCAGTGCAAGACATGTGAAAAGATGCTCCAGTTTTTGAAGTGAGCGTGTCCATGACCCCAACATCATGATCTTGTGTGCCATATACTAAATTAAAGGTAACTGGGTAAAATGTTAGCACAGTAAAAAGGAAATCACAGTTAACAGCACTATGAGCAACTCCATCACAAAAGTCTTTCCTGACTGCACACAATTTGCGGCTGACAACTACGTTCAATGTACCTTTGTCCAAAGATCCCTGTTTGAGTTTTGACCCAAGAGCAACATTATCCCAACAGAGACAGTTCTAGATAATTAGAATGGAATGGAATGGAATAGGAATAGAATAACAGAGTTGGATGGCACCTTGGAGGTCTTCAAGTCCAACCCTTGCTTAGGCAGGAAATCCTATATCATTGCAAACAAATGATTGTCCAATCTCTTCTTTAAAACTTCCAGTTTTGGAGCATTCACAACTTCTAGAGGCAAGTTGTTCCACTGATTAATTGTTCCAATAGCCACATTGATATTCCACTTTGTCTCAAAACTGTGGAGACCAGTGTCTCAAGCATCTATCAATTTGCAGTAGGACTCTGTAAGAGGACACTGATGAATTATAACCTCAGGGCTATGATGACTTTACAGCAACAGACAATCCTGATTAAAAACTACTGATTAAAATTCATTAATTAATGTTAATTAGTTGATGGTGTCAGTACAGAAGTCCTTTTCCAATATCTATGTCCTGTATCTACAGGTAGCCGCATGTACAGGTACAATGATTCTGGCATTCATATGATTCTGGCATTCATCCAGGTGAGAAGAGAATCTTTAGTTCTGCCACCAGAGAAAGCATTTGGAAAACCAGGGCTATTGATTCAGTAAGGTGGAAGACAGAGACCCTGGACTGAATCCTGGAGACTAACACTGTTATGTCTTTGAAAACATATGGCTTCCAAATGCTCTGCAATAAATATACCAAGGTAACCTTGAGCTTGATTGAATGCAGAACTTCACAGCAGGGTACTAAAATGGCATTACAGGTATGTATAAAAACAATTCCTGCTCTTTGGTACTGTGTGACAAATCTACACAGTTAATTTTGATTGGATAGATAGATAGATAGATAGATAGATAGATAGATAGATAGATAGATAGATAGATAGATAGATAGACAGATAGACAGACAGATGGCAATTTGACTGAATAGATCACCAAGGGATAATCATTCCATGAAGTCATTAAATGCAGAAGTGGAAAGTTTGATGAAATCACCTTATCTGAAGAGGACTGGTCTACCCTCCTAGACTTGCCATGGTATGGAAGGGAGACTAGTGGCCTGTCATTGTACTTCTCAATGAGCTAAAAAAATAAGTCTTTTTTCACTTTCTAAATTTTCTCCACACCTGATTGGTAGAACATTTCTCTCTGCAATCTTCTGGATATTTTTTGTACACCAAGACTAAAGAAAGGAGGAAAGACATCAAGGCAAGGCCCAGCATGGTATCTGCCTCCTTGTCCCATCAATACAACTCTATTCTGGCCTTATGGTTAATGGAGAATTGACAGGGCTGAAGCAAGTCCCTGGGGAAGGAATTAGAATGGATTGTGGAAGCAAAACCTCTGTTCACTGCACTGTCAAACTGAGCTGTTCAACAGCAATGGAGGAAGAACAACATATTGGCAGCTTGTTGTATCCTTGGCTATATGACTGGGAATTCTGACTAGCACTGAAACAGGTCTGTTATTCAGGGATCTTTATTATCCCCCATGATATTGGTTATCTCCATAGTATGGAGATCAAGTACCATTATGATGCTGAAGACGTTTTACATGATTTTGATGAAAAAAAATAAGTAGAGTTTAGCACATGAATTCTAATTTTCTCTCTCTCTCTCTCTTTTTTTTTTTTTTTCAAAATCAGGCACAGTAAAACCCAAGAAAATTGTTTGGCTTGGATGAGATCCAATGAAATGAAGATAAATCTTAACAAGGTCAATGTACTTTGGGTAAACTTGGCTAGATCTTGATATTCTACAGTATTCTTAAACAAAAAAAAATTACATCTGTTTTCTGATGCAGAGACAGTATATATGCTTTTGCTAGTGTGATGTTTTCTTCAGTGATTCTGCTCCTTTGTCCCAATTACAGGATAAAGAATCCCCTGTGGCTTGTGTGTAAAACATTTAATATAATGTGTTTATTTTACTGTTACTGTCAATGCAAGATCTTAATGGAATAGTATAAAGCAACTTTGACATAGTTTCTGAGATATGAGTTGAATTCTAGATCAGTGATTCTACTTCATCGGCAGATTAAATACTCTTTGATAGTGCTGTCCAACCTCTAATCATTCATGCTTGTTCCTTTTTATTGGAAATAGCATGTCCTGGAACACAGTAATCTTGGGCTTAACAGGAAAAATAAATAAAAGAAAAAGCTACATGAACAAGACTGAAAATTTTCCATTGCAAAAACAATTACATAAAAACAGAAAAAGGTATTAGTGCATAAGTACAATAACAATATTCTTCAGTATAAATTCACCATGAATTATGAACCCAGAAAAATTTGATCCAGCCTAAGCTAGATTTAAAACGTTACTAGTTTGGCATTTGTATATCCTTTTTTCAAATGGCTATATGCTAAAAGCTTAAACATTTCTAAGAGCCAATGTGCTTTGTCAGGCTGTGATAGACAATAAGGCTTTGATGGTTAAAGCAGATTTTCTGGCAGGATTACATGAGATTGCTGAAGGGATAAAAGAAAAGGGATTTTCAAGGAATGTCAAAGAAGATTCAGAAAACTGCTTTCTTCTCCAAAAATATCAGCTTCGGAAGAAGTACAAGGGGGAGAGACTGTGAGACACTGAAAAGCTACTGCCAGTGAAGACTATCAGATGAGTAAACCAATATAACTCTACAGGCCTTCCTGCCTGCTCCAGGAAAATCAGCATCTCAAATGCTGAAGTTATATATGGAGGCAACATACCTGTTGCTTAAAAGTCAATTGGTGAATGAACAAAGGGCCCTTTCTATTCTTTCCACCCATTCCAAATGAAATACTTCCTGCTGGCTACAGAAAATGTAAGAATTAATGGCATAAAAAGCCAACAATCAGAGTGTATAATGACAAATTTATAATATTGATATATTTTTATGTATGGTACTGTTTACGCAGCTACTATTATAAATCTGCATGAAATAAAGTTTGATATCCATCTGAATTGTCAGATTACAACTTCCATAATTATCCGACCACACAACCATTGCAGCACTTATAGTGGGCATTGTAGGCTGATCCACATAGCAGAGGTCAGATTGATCGACCTACATCCATTAGGGCATTAAACCCAAGCACTTTTTTTTTTCCACATATTGGGAGTTATTTATACAGAATAGAGAACTCTATAGAAATCCCGATCCCAACAGTCATGGAAGAGGGAAGGAATCCTTTGCCCCTTTTGCTCAAGATCAAATCTATGGCAATATTTTGCATGAGTTGGCAATATTGGGATAGATATCTCTATTTGGCGGTAGAGTTCAGACTGGGATACCATAGCAATGTTCACATAATATACCAAGCCACCAATTGCCAATCAAAATTTAGACTAGCAGATGTTGCATTGCCCAACCTCTTTGCTTAGTTATGGATTTGTGGGTCATAACCACCCAGAAAATGGAGCTCAGCATGATTCACATAAGCCATGATAACAATGGCCTAACACATTATGTCAAATAAAACCAATATATATTATCATAACTCACTGGATTATTGAGCTCCTTCAAGACATAATATGATAATTTAGAATTACAGCAGCTGGACTACAAAATCCAGATGACAACTACATTGCGGCCATTGCAGTTTGAATTTTCTACATATCTTTGCTGGCAATAAGTGGTCCTCCAGAATCTTGCAACCCTAATCTCAAGGGTAAATAATCAGTTGAGAATTTGCAACTGCTTTTCCTAATAAATATCAGCAACCTTAAGCTTTTGATTAAAAACAAAAATAATTGGAATAAAATGCTGCTTTTTTGTTATCTATTTTTATTAGGCACAAATCACAACTAGTTTTATATAAACTGCCCCCACAGCTTAAAATTGTATGTTGTGCCTGCTTTTTTTAAAAAGAAAAACCCTGATTTCATTCTTTCTATATTTTCTGTCTAAAATGCTCTCATTTCCCACTGCCCTGCCTTATTATCTAAATACTCCCAGAGGAAGGAAGCAAAATGTTTTTCATTTATCTTTGTTGGAATAGAATCTTGTGATTGTCTCTTAAAATCAGAGGAAATAGAACATCACATCTCCTTATATGCTCTTCATTTTGAAAAACCCCTAACCTTAGGGCACCAAATAGACCTACATCCAGTATGTCACATAGTTCATTTGCCGAAGAATGATCCTGGTAGGAAAAGGACTAGCGACCTCTTTCTTCCACAGTGATATTTGATAATTAACTCTTCTATGCAATGCTCTGAGGTGTTTCTTTTATCTGGGGACTTTTACAATATCTTTTACCCGATGAAGGTATTATAAGTTGATTGGTGTTACATTTTAAAGAAGATACACAACATTTTGGAAGAGGAGTATTGTTCGCAGCAAAGAAAATTAACCCACAATTTCTAAATAATATTCCAACTTTTCTGCAAGTTTTTATTTATTTTTTTACCATAATGCCATGCCACCTTAAAGCAATCAACTCTGGGTGGTGTACAGTGAATGGTAGTAGTTTAATCATGTGACCAAGAGTCCTGGTTCTGGTAGGGCCAAAACTGATACATCAACTGCTGTTGGGCAAAGACCGTCCCTGGACACAGACTCTAACTCAGGGCTGTCAAACTCAAGCGATGGCCATGCCCATGCCCAGCTTAGCAAAGGGGGGGGGGAGTTGCGATACGTCACATGATGCAGCTGTGACGACACGAGTTTGACATCCCTGCCCTAACTGCTATTCAAGGAGTAATCAGGAGTCCATGAAAACCCAAAAGTCACAGACTTTATGACTCAGGGAGAACACGACCTTGCTTAGATCAACTATAATCTCAGTTGCATTTCCTCCATAAATATTAATTAAAATCCTCATTTAGGTATGAGTAGAACTACCACAAAACAATTATGCCCAACCCCAATTCTTTCAGGCACTTCAAAAAAGTAACATGGTCAATAATATCGAATGCCATCAGAATATGCAATAAAAATAGGAGAAGGGATACTTTCTTTATCCCAGTTCTAATGAAGGACCAAAATAGCTATTGCTTCTTCTAGCTGATTAGCTACTTCCCATCACTTTTTAAGAATCCTGAAGATTGGATAGATAGGGCAGAAGTGAGAGTTGGCTTTTTCAACAAAGAATGCCCCTTTACCTCTTTTAAATTAGGTGGCAACTCGTCCTTCCTTAGAGAAGCATTAGCTACCTCCCAAATTCAACCATTCACATACTACCCAAAAGGAACTAGAAGGCACATGGAGCCCGGGCAGGCAGGCAGGCCCAACAGCAGAGCAATGGAGAGAATTGGTTCGGTCTCTGCTGCTCATTGCTGCTACCAGCTCGGCAGAACCGGGCTGACCCAGTAGAATATCAACACTGGTTTGAATCCTATCAGATAACCCTCTGCAGCTCCTGGTAAAATCAGAAAGCCCTTCTGTAAAATCCTTTCAATCTAAAACAGCAAAGCCTTTCACTATGAGGGATGGGGAACCATGGACCTTTTATGGCTTGTGGGCTTCAACTCCCAGAATTCCTGAGCCAGCATGGCTGCCTCGGAATTCTGGGAGTTGAAGTCCACAAAAGCCATAAAGGGGCCATAATAGTTCCCCACTTCTGCACTAATTGATTTGTTTCCAAATAGTTTCTAGCTTTAAATTACAGCATTCAGAGGCTGACCCCCATACAGACTCATAAGATTTTCTCCCCCTCCCCCGGTGTTTTATTGAATATCACTTTTTGGTTTAATAGTATTTGCTATTTTACCTCTGTATTAACTGTATGGTAGACTCGAATGTTGTTAATCAGGGCAGGGTGTCTTGACTGGAAGCAAGGTGTGTGGGAGGATGTGCGTGTATACACACATAATTTACATATACATGCCTAATTGAGAAATAAAATTAAAAATAAAACTGAGCTACTAAATTCAGATAACCACTAGATGGCAGCAAAGAGATCAAAACATCGCTCTTTGTAGCCATCTAGTGGCTCTCATGATTTTCAGAGTCTGACTTTAACAGGAGTTGTAGTTCTGAAGCTAGGCAACTATCTCAATCCTATGTCCGTCCGTCCGTCCCCCCCCAAAAAAAGACATTCCCCTAAATTCTGTAGCAAATGCATTCTGTAAGGCTTGAACTGCATGAATTTATCTATGAGGCCAACAAGGTCAAATGTAATCTGGAGGCAGCTTTACCTTTACCAGCTGAAGCTTGCTGACTAATCTAATCTAAACATGAGTTTAGCAATGCATGAACCAAAGTGACTCAGTTATAACTCATATGCCTCAGAAAAAGTTGGAAGTGACACCCTACCAATTAAAACTAGAAATAACTTCTTGCCATTATAAATCCCTTGGGTCTCTGGCAGCATCGATGAGCCCATGAGAATTCCTTTGAATTGAAGTGGCAATTTTCAAACTCCACTTTTCAAAGTGGAGGGAAAAGGGAGGGAGAGCAAGGCCAATTTTAGGAACAGGGCCCACCAATGCATGACATGGGAGTTGGAGGGGTTAGCCATTTTTCTTTAAACTTATTGAAAGCGAGCCAGGCCTTCTGCTTGGATAAAAGAAACCAAGCCAAAGAAGAAAGTTAGAAAATTAACTTGACAAAATTAACTATTTTTTTTTATTTCACTTTTTTTCCACAGAAAAACACAAGCAAATTCTCAATGACCCACAAGATAGTTTACGCCAGGGGTATCAAACTCAAGCCCCGGGAGCTGGATCCAGCCTGCAGGGTGCTTAGATCTGGCCCACAGGGCCGCTTTGGAAATAGTGAAGGACCGGCCCATGGTGCCTCTGCCAATGAAAACGGAACTCAAGAGGGCTGTGTGCGGCCCTCCTAAGGTCCGTTTTCACTGTCATAGGGTTGCAGGAGGCTGCCACAGCTGAAAATGGAGCTCAGGAGCCTGTTTTCACTGGCAGAACGCTCGGGACCCACTGGCACCTCTGACATGAGTGACATTGAGCTGGCCACGCCCATCATGTCCACACACACCCTGCCCCCTCCAAGGTCAAACACAGCCCTGATGTGGCCCTCAATGAAATCAAGTTTGACACCCCTGGTTTACGCAGTATAATAACCATCATTAGGCATCAGCCCCTTCTGATAATAGTTCAGAGCAATCCAAATAGGAAGTAGAAGGAAAAAATATTCATAAAAATGCAACCATAAATATACTCAAAATGTGAACGGCTACTATTGTTGCACATGACAAACTCTTGATATTGCTAAATCTTTTGTTTTGTGTAGACATTTTAATTTGAAAGCCTTTCTTTGTATCTTCTGCAATAACTCTGTTGCAATACAGAACCCTAATGACAACATAGTGCATGCCTTAAGCAATCTTGTCAGAGTTATTTGCAATTATAAAAGTGAGGCTGTCCAATAAAAATAGATGGTTATTTTAGATTAACTGTAAATATAAGGAACTGCAAGGGAAACAGATTTATCTGATTCTAAACATATTTGAGCCTGCCCCATGTTCTGATTTTGCAAGGCCGGTTTGAAAGGTCCAACATGAAATTTATATATTTTTTAATTCTATCTAATGTAGGTATTTTATCTATTTAAAAACAGTCGTTTATGTTATTGCAATAAGTTCAAAGAATATTTCAGTCATCATGTTAATTTTATACAGCATGACCTATACTTAATAAACATTTGTAAATAATATTGTTTTACATTAAATTTATTTTCACACGGAGTTGGATGAATAGAAATATAAGCAGTTGAGATTTTCTTGTATCATTGTTTTGAAATAAAGAACAGTAGGTTAAAATAATCCATAAGCTTCGCCATGCCTTCCCCTAATTCTATCAAAATCATACTTATTCAATAACCATCTAAACCAGGGGTGTCAAACTCGATTTCATTGAGGGCTGCATCAGGTTTGTGTTTGACCTCAGGGCCTGGGGTGGGTGTGGCCAGGGTGGCATGTCCACT
The DNA here is from genome assembly GCA_033807585.1 of Hydrophis major. Lineage (NCBI taxonomy): Eukaryota > Metazoa > Chordata > Lepidosauria > Squamata > Elapidae > Hydrophis > Hydrophis major. Next base: position 290,478,687 of record CM066328.1, on the reverse strand, counting down.
TTGATGTCACTCATGTTGGGGGCATCTTAGGTGGCCCAAACGCTCTGCCAAACGGGCTCCCAATCTCTATTTTCAGCCATGATGACCTCCTGCAGCTCTCTGCCAGTGAAAACGGAGCTCTGTTTTTGCTGGCAGAAGCACAGCGGGCCAGTCCTCCACTGTTTCCAGGGCAACCCCATGGGTCAGATCTAAGCACCTGAAGGCCGGATCTGGCCCCCGGGCCTTGAGTTTGACACCCTTCATCTAAACAATTGATCCCTGATAAGACATATTTCTTACCTATCTCTGCCTCACAACAATTCAAATGTTGGCCTTCAGCCAGATCTTCAGTTCTAGCTCCTAAGAAATTGTTCCTGGACCTGGTGACAAGCAGCCTGGTTGAAATGCATTGTTTTATCAGTCCAAAATGTCCACTTCATCTTTTGTCCAGTTAATAATTCCAGCAGTGTATGGCCCAACTATTGAGGGCTTTGATGGTGTTTCCACCATTCTATTTTTTGTCTTCAACAATTTTATCTCTTTGGATATATTCTTTAATAATAATATTTTAACTTGTCCATGTTTGATATTGTCCAACTATAAAATGACCAGATACTTATAGGCTTCATCCTAATGGCTCCTCCTGATGCTTTAGTCATTCAGTATTTAACTTTCATTACTACTTGTGATTTTGATTTTACCTTTTTGCTTTTGATTTTACCTTAATTTTATCTCGGTCAAATGTCATTCCTATATCTCCGCTAAAAATTTATAGTGACTGGAAATCTGATTTTCCATAAAACTCTAGATTATCCATGTAAAACAAATATGAGATTTTATTAGTAGTTTTGCTGTTTGATAGCCAAGATTTGTTTTCATCAAAATAAGTAATAGTGGGTTCATAGCAATAACAAATAATAAGCATAATATTTTTTATATTTTAACATTTTATTGTACACTGCTCAGAGCCCCTCTTTGATGAGGATAGGCAGTACAGGAATGTAATAAACAAAAATAAAATAAAAGTGTTGCCCTGGAAGACGCCTCTCCTAATGTTGGTAAGTCCATAGTTTTCCTTTCCAGCCACCAATTCTGTCTTCCATATTTTTCTATAAACATTCTACTGTTTTTACTGACACTAGTTGTTTCCAAGCATTTGCTGAGCCCACTGTGTGGTAATGAATCCAATGCCTTTCTTATAATCAATTCAGACCATATGTAAATTGGTTTCTCAGCTTTTGTAATTCTCCAAAATTATTTCACCAATCAGAAGTGTTTTTTTTCTATCTCTGTTTTTCCTTTTATTTCCTTTTCATTCTACTATAAGAATATTTTCTTCTAAACAATCTTGGATGTTGTCTGTTATCATGCCTGCAAGTAATTTAAACATTGTAGGCAAGCATATTGTTGATCTATGGTTTCTTGTGGTGTACCTTTCATTTAGTCTTTTGAATCAGATAGGTTTTGCCAGTTATTAATCAGTCACTGTTGTCTCCTTTATGCAATACTTCATTAAGATGTTTAGCTATAATTGGATTTAAGCCAGATATTTGAGGCAAAAACCATGCAATTGATTAGTTCCAGGGGATGTCTCTCCTAATACTTTTCACTTAATTTTAACAATCTCTGCTGTTATTATTAGTTCTACCATTTGATTTTTAGTAAATTCACCTTCAAATTATTTTACCCATTTGACATATTTAATATAGTCTTTTTGAATTTCCCACAGATCTTTCCAGAAGTCAGTTTTTCCTTTTTGTTGGTTTCTCATTTTCAGAATTTTTATATGCCATTTATATTTTGGTAGCATTGCCTCTGATCTGATTGAACTATCGGATTTTTTTTTTTAATTAAATGATTCATGCTTCATAGCATTTAATTTTCCCAGCTATTGGTATGATGTGTTGCTTTATGATTTCCATCTTCACTTTTTCTGGTGTTAAGCCAATATTTCTATTAGGTTTGTCTTGAACCTTACATTTTTCCATTTTTGCTCTTTTGTGTTCTTTAAATTACTTGCATCTGACCTTAATTTCTTTACCTTGGCTTCCAGACTGACCTTTCACTTCAGGATTGAATAACTGCAACAAAGATGATGGAGGCTAAAACATGTGAAGAACAATTGCAAGAACTGGATATGTCTAGTTTAATGAAAAGAAGGATTAAGGGTGACATGATAGCAATCTTCCAATATCTCAGGGGCTGTCACAAAGAAGAGGGAGTCAAGCTTTTCTCCAAAACACCTGAGGGCAAGACAAGAAGCAGTGGATGGAAAGTATTCAAGGAGAGAAGCAACTTAGAACTAAGAAGAAATTTCCTGACAGTTGGAACAATTAACCAGTGGAACTGCTTGCCACCAGAAGTTGTGGGTGCTCCATCACTGGAGGTTTTTAAGCAAAGATTTGACAGCCACTTGTCTGACATGGTATAGGGTCTCCTGCTTGAGCTGGGGCCTAGACTAGATGACCTCCAAGATCCCTTCCAGCTCTAGTCAGAACTGAATCCTTTGTTATAAATGCCAGGACTTTTGCAGCACTACTTTCAATACTAGCAGCCGTTGTCTTTCTGCTAGTAATGCTTAATAAGCCATAATTTTCTCTTATAATTTTTCTACTCGGTGGGAAGGAGATCAGTTCATAGTTTTTTTTTCAATGCTGGCCTGTACTGGTTGTGTTCTTATTACTTCATCTAAGATATTTTTCTGTAGTTCATATCAGCTGTTTCTCCTATATTTCCAATTGTTGTTGAGTTTCTTCTATAATTCTACTACTGTTTGGGGTCTTCCTTTTTCAGTTTTTCTGAATATCTACTGATTCTACATGATGCCCAGAAATTCTAGCAATCTGGTACTGTCCTTGTTGATCTGGGCAACAATTGATCTGGTATGCTATTCTTTTGTTTATTTGTTTGTTTTTCACCGTATTAAATGGGTTATTATAGTATTATGTCTGATTGCACAGTCAGCCATATCTTTAGATTGTATTTTGGCATTTTATCCACCAATCGACCCCTTCCCAAGGTCATGGGATGATAGGCAGATGCTGTTTAATAATACTAAAGGTATTGTTGCATGATATAAGGTTTTCCAAGTAAAGCTTCTTTTTGTAATTGACCGGTGGTAATTTTGTCAATGCCCTTGATGTTCTAATGGTGCATCAGTTGTTTTGGGATTGCACCCAAGGCACCTGTGACTATTGCTACTATCTTTGTTTTATTATCAGAAATGCAGGAAAGTGGTGCTTTGCTTCCAAGCATACTAACTTTGTATTCTTTAAAAAAAAAGATTTAAAAAAGAATTTATGTAAGGACCTTGATGAACACCCAGGAATGTGTCAGCCCTACAGTGAGATCTTAAGTGCTACTAGGATCCCTGCAAGATTCTCATGCCAAGACAGTCTTCTTAAATTTAACTATTACATCTTTTTCACTTAGAAGAATAATTTTAATTTTGAAAATAGCTTCTGGAAAAAATATTAAGTGGTGCTTGTTTCCTACTGCGTCTTCTTTCAGTTTGGCAGTTTCCATAGCTTTCCTCTAAAATAAAAACAAATATAACATCAGATTGCTATAGTTAGTGCTACATCTAGTCTGATCATAAAACAATCCCAACTGATACTATAGTTTGCTTTGGATTTTTTAAAAAAATCTTTTCTCCATTAGTTCATTCAGTTTGGATAAACCTGTTGTAATTCAAGCATTTTTCAAGTTCCTTTACCAACATAAATTACCTCATTAAAAGCAAATAATTGCAAACTGAGCAGAATAGTGCCTTCTAGCTGTTTGCTGGCTCTTATTATTTCCATCCCACTTTTCCAGTGAAAATCCTTCCAAGGTGTCTTATAAATAGAACCAAATTACAATGATAACAGCGGACTAACGGCAACAAAATACAAAATCCACCTGTACCTTTGCTCTTTACAAAAAGTATCATTTGAGCCTATGGAGAGAACAGGTGTAGCCCAGATGGAGCATCTCTGATGCCTTTGTTGGATAAGGTGCAGGACAAAATGGTGCACCTTCCCAAATTCCAGCTGGGTTGTACATCATACCTTATATAAGACAGCAGACTAGTCTTGAAACCTAGTCATTCAAAACAGAAAAACACCAGGGGGCGGGATGCCAAAAAAAAAACCCTGAGCACTTCACAGCATCCATCATTGGTTGTTTGAAACAACCACCCAATTTTGAATAATAATATATCTGAACTGGAATGGTAGGTGTGAAACAATGGATTTAGTGTATCTTCCAGTGGGAGAAGAAACAATGGGGAAAAGGAGGGAGATGAATTTGCTCCAACAATATAGGACAGAGGTGTCATACTCAAGGCCTGCAGGCTGGATCCGTCCCACAGGATGCTGGAAACAGCAAAGGACCTGCCCGAGGTGCCTCTGTCAAAGAAAATGGCACTTGGACGGTTCACTGACAGAGGACTAGCAAAACAAATTAAAAGCAAAACAAAACAAAAGGAGAAATGTTTCCTCTTTTGCCATTGAGCATCCAAGAAGAGACAGGATAGGAGAAAGGAAAAGAGGAAAGACAAAGAAAAAGAAGGGAAGATGGGAAGAGAGCAAGGAAGGAAAAATAAGGAAAGAGGGGAAGGAAGAAGAAAGGAGGATGAAGAGGGAAGAAAAAAGAAGAAGGAAGGAAGGAAGGAAGGAAGGAAGGAAGGAAGGAAGGAAGGAAGGAAGGAAGGAAGGAAGGAAGGAAGGAAGGAAGGAAGGAAGGTTGGTTATAATGAGAGGGAGGAAGGGTCTGAGGGAAGTCCTGCCTTAGTACTTGTCCACCACAGATGCCCCCTGACACAAGTAATGTTGAGCTGGCCATGCCCCTCCTGCCCCCCCCTATCCTAGTCCCCCAAAGTCAAACACAACCCTGATGCAGCCCTCATTGAAATCGAATTTTCCCTGATATAGGACATTCTTGTTGAAGCAATCTCTAGAATCTTCTCCTCTATCTTCTTCTTCCTACTATACTCCCTGTTCTGGATGGCAAAGCTTCGTATTCCAGCAACACTGAAGAATATTGCACTTAAAAACTTGGATTACTTAGTTGTTTGTTTGCATATTACTTTTTATTTAAAAAATTTGTATGGCCAGCTATTTTGTGAGCTGGGTAGCTCACAAATGAAACAGAAGTATGTCAGCAGAATCATAAACACATTTTGATTCTTAGCAAATTGAAACTTCAAATTCTGCTGACCAGACAAGATAAGCAAACTCAATCTACACTATAATGTGTGCCCAAATTGAAAGCATCCAATGCCTGAGTGTCCAAAAGCTTGAAAGACCTACTGGCTAGAAGAAAGAAAGATCTGTTTTGTCAACCCAGCAGTTTTTAAAATGCCTTTTAGCATGGGCAATGAGAAGAAATTGATTTAGATCTGTCAGGGTACCTATTAGAAAAAAAAAAAGCAATTCATCAGGACTTTCTTGTTGGGCTAAATACAAGGCACATTAAAAGAACAGCTCTTAAGTCATCTCAGGTTGCCTGACCTGAGATGACACAATTTCTTGGAAGACATAATGTCTCTGAACATCCCTGTCTAACAATTAGGACTCCTACATGACTTAAGATAAAATTAAAGTCTCTAAGCCAACCCTTTATATAAACCAGTAACACCTGGTGTTATAAAGGTGTTATGGGTAAACATCCTGCCAAAGCTGTCCTACCCCTGCTATCTTTGCATGCTGATCTTGCTAATGATATGCGTCAATCAGACTCAGAAAAAGACAAAAAGAGAGACTTCAAAAGAAGATGGAGACATGTGCAGAAATGATAAGCCTCTGCAATATGCATGGAGACAGTATCTTTTTCATATCAGTGTTGCTAGGCCAGCTAAAGGGCTACCTGGGACAGACACTTGAGATCTCCATCATGATCTTATCTGCCTACTTACTGCCTTAATTCAGCCTACTCCAAACTATTTCCCCTCAACACCATTATGGATTTAGGAGAATTATGGTTTGAAACATTTAGGCAGCATTAAATTTGAGGTGATGGATCATTGCTTTAGTCTAACTTTTTAAACTGCGGATAAGTGTCAAATTCTATGCCAGATTTTTGATAGGCCAATGTATTTGACTCCATTGAATCTAAAGAGGAAGGGAAACACTTAACATTAATTGCAATCAGCACTTTATATTTTTACAAAATCCCTATCTGAAATGCCTTTGTAAAGGGTGATATTAGATTAACTGTAGGGAGCGGTGCCTCTTTGCCTAGGAAACACCATTGTGGAGACACATCTCATCTGCCTTACAAGCAGGGGTGGGATTCTACTGGTTCGGACTGGTTCGGGCAAACCGGATGTTAAATTTGCATCTGGTTCACCAAACTGGTATTTGAACTGCCCGGTTGGCCCTGCCCACCCCACCCATCCCTCCCAGGAGTCTCCATGTGGCCCATTTTCAATGCAGGTAAGTGCAGGATCTGCACGGAGGCTCTGGAGGGGGGGAAATAGGCCTTCCAGAAGTCTGGAAATGGGCCTGTTTCCAGCTTTTGGAGGGCCTCCAGCTTTTGGAGGGCCTCCAGATTTGGAGAGGCCGTTTTCACCCTCACAGAGGCACGAGGGAAGCCACCAGACCTTGGGAAGGTGAAGTCCAGAAATGCCTGTTTACAGCTTCCAGAGGGCCTCAGAGCCCAGGGGAGGCCATTTTCACCCTCCCAGAAACCTGAGGAAAGCCTCTGAACCCTTGGGAAGGCGAAAAATGGCCCTCCCGGAAGTTCAGGTAGGCCACGCCCAGCATTGCCATGCCCACCCAGCAACTGGACAGTGAACCAGTTGCTGGGATTTTTGAATCCCAACCTTGCTTACAAGACTATCAAACAGACCAGCCAAATGCCCATTAATTCAGAAGAATGGGAGAGAAAATCCTAGAGTTTAAACCTGGATACACTGGGCTCTTGCTTCCTTGCACTGTAGTAGAAAACTGCATTGCGTTTTATTCTTGTTTCTAGTAAAGCTAATGGCCAAGTCATAATTGGAAAGTCTTTTGCCAAGTCTAGCTGAGAGCTTAATTAAAGACTAAGTGTCCAGAAACCCATGGTTTACTTTTTCAATGATCAGGTATAAAGTCTGACATTAATGTTTCTCTGATTAATAGATTCTCATTCTAATCTACCCCACAGCAGGTAATACAAGATAGGGTATATTGTACTAAACGTATTTATAGGAAAGGGGGGGGGGGGTTAGGCATTGAACCACAATATTCTGCCCTGCATAAGCAGGCAGGAAATTATTTCTTTCTCAGAAGACCAAACTGCACATTATAATCAATTACATTTCTTCTTCTCCCTACTAATTTATTTGCAATTGAAAATATATTACCAGCTTTTTCCTTCAGGTGGGAAAAGCAGCATGGGGGACCACCACTAGGAAGGAAGAGAATGGATTGTACACCTCTCCCTACAGATCTATAAATAAATGGAGTAATCAGGAGACACACATTTGTAAGGGTAGATGACATGCTGTTTTACTCTGAGCAAATTCGCACTTTTAAAGAAGAAAAAAGAGGAAAGAGAAGGTAGTGGAAACAGTAAGCACTCATTTTTTATGTTTTTTTCATGAGCTCTTAAGCTGCCTACATGTTTAGGCCAATATGAGCTATTGATAGTATCATCAAATGTTGTTAATTTTTGCTGTTTTTTTTTTTTTACAACCCCAGTACTGCTCAGGGTAATGTGGATTTGATTTATATCCAGATAATTAAATGTTCATTTGGAACAGCAACTCTATCCTCAAAGGCTGGAGCTGAAACAGCTGGGCCATTTGATCTCTACAGGGTGGAAACATTAATGAAAAAAATCAATATATCTATATTAATTATCTTCTCACTTCTCTTTATGCTCCCCTTCTGGGAGACAAAGTTCACTGCTAAGTCAGAATGACCTAGCCAGAAAGCGGTGGACTCTTTCCATTGTAAAAATATTCTGGTTTTCACACTGAAAAGTCTGATGGCTGCATCCCCATCACATAGAGCTTTAAACCTAACCTACATCTCTTATCATGTATCGATTCAATAATAAAGGTCTTTCTATAGCTCTCCGTTCCATTTTATGTCAAGGAGTATTTCAGCATCACAGGGTCACCATGGGGAAGGAAAAATCCAGAACGATCACACATAAAGAGCAAGATTACAGCTGGGATCATCCTGTTTATAGTTTGAAGTTGACAGAATTCTTTCTTGTCAGTCTTTTGTCAGTATTTTTCAATATTTTTCAAACCAGTGGTTGCTAACCTGTTTGGGCTCCTGTGCCAAAAATTGTGTGTGCACTTGCATGCGTGTGCTCACATACCAGCACCCAGAAGGCAATGAATGCACCTTCCCATGCTCCCTGTGCATGCTCGCGCAATCCCCCCACCGCCACGTTACCTGCGCTGCGCCTCGCAGATGTTTTTTTGGCTGGTTTGGGGCCTTTTTTGGCCTCTCAGAGGCTTGAAAAAAGGCTTTGCAGGAAGAATAATAGGCCCGCTTTGTCAATTCCGGAATTGATGTAACAGGCCTATTATTTGGCCCACAAAGCCTGCAAAGGCTTTTTTCAAGCCTCTGGGAGGCCAAAAAATAAGCTGTGATGCACATGTATGCACAGTGAGATAAGTTTGCCTGTGGCTCGCATGCCAGCACAAAAGGCTCTGCATGCCACCTGTGACATGCGGGCCATAGGTTCGCCATCACAGCTATATACACTAAAACTCTTATGTCTGCCTAATCATTTGAAACCTACAGCTGGGTGAAACAGTGCATCATAAAACAATAATTTTTGAATCAAATACCTCAAATGGGCTAAATTACAGAGGCATCCAAAATCCAGAACCCATGACTTTCATGGGATTGAAATTTGACAAGGTTGTGACCACTTCAGTATCACCATGCCTTCCAACTCCACTTCCCAGGAATCCATAGGTTGCACGGAGCAAAAGAAGATGGAAGGGGTGTATTACCACCCTCTTTCCTGCCTTCTTCTGGTTTCTGTGGCCAGTTAATAGCAAGGCTTAAAAGGTGAGTGGCCATTGGCTGCTTTCAAAACAAGGCTAAAAGTTGAAATCTCTTAATGCAAGTAGCTGGTGAGAGAAAACAAGTCAGCGATACCTGCTGGTGAGATAGGACTATCTGAGGGGCTCTGTCAATCAATGGTTGAGGTTCTTTTGTACCTGGAAGGAGGGGACTTTAGCAGTGGTGGGCTCCTGGGTAGTCGGCGAGGTTTGGACGAACCCCTAGCTGTGATCTCTGGCTGGGCCCACCCACCTGACCTTTCGCTATGCTTTCCCTAAATAACTAACTTTTCCCCTGCCCAGGCTGCCCAGGTGAGTTCTGCGTTGCCTTGCTGTACTCACTGGAGCTGCCTGAGTAGATTAGCTGCCTGTGTGAAGCTGCGTTTCAGTCCCAACATTCACGACCAACGAACCCCTTGCCAACGAAAGTGCAGCCCACCTCTGGACCTTAGGCACATGCCAGCTCGGGGAGCTTGTAATGCAGATTTCCTTGTGGTCTATGGCTCTCTTTGTTCTCCTTCTCCACAACAAAGTGGCAGACAGTTCTGCAGGTCAGCAAAGTGAGAGGAGGAGATAGAAGAAGAGGAGAAGGGAGAGGGGGACAAGAAGGAGACTTGTGGCTCTACTGAGGATTGAGACGGGAGGGGATTTGGGAAACAATGGAACCCTATATTTTACAGTAGGTGGAAAGATTTTAAAAGCAAGCAATTGACTTAAGATTCCTGCTGGTAAGGTAGGGTTGGCTTGAAGTGTATGGCAATGGGGAGAGTATTCCTTCCTGGAAGGAGAGGATCCTAGGGGACAGATGGAATGGGAAGAGGAAGTAGTTTTCCTCACAGTCTGCCATTTTCTTTGTTCTTCTTCTCTCCCAGCAAAGTAGCAGGCAGTTCTGTGGATCAGCTGAGAAGAAGGAAGAGGGGGAAGAGGGTTCATTTGGGACTTTCCTGAGGGTCATCACAGGAGGGGAAATGGCACCAGCGTATATTATATATGAAAAGAAGAATGACCAAACCAGTCACAGGTTCTCTAGCGAACTCTAATACTAGATGTAATTTGGCCTGAGGAAAAGGCTTGAAAGATAGTTAAAAGAAGGGAGCTTTCCACCTAATTAGGTTGGTTCTATATATTTTAACATTTTAAAAAGTACTTTAAAAATACTGGCATGTATTCAAATGGAGAAATCCATTAAAGAGGAGAGGGGGAAATCTGATTCTTCAAGTACATATTACTTAATAATTGGAATAGTGAAGCCAGAATTATAGATTGGCTGTTTTAGAACAACCTGATTTATTGAATCATAGCATCTCTCAATTAACTGCCTTTACTTCAGTGAAATGGTAATATTCAAAATGAGCTGGAGGACTTAATAACTTGCCAGTCAATTTTTCAGTCTCGGCTGACAATGAATACTTTTACTTATTTGAGTAACATTCTCAATTTTATCCTTCTTCCATCAGAGTGATTTTTTATTAAAAAAAAAAAAAGATTAGGAACACAAGTTAAAATAGGGAAGAAAATGGTAAGTGAGCACCTGTCTACCCTAGATGTGTTCAGATCACCAGGACTGGATGGATTATACCCCAAGGTTCTAGAGGAACTGGCAGATGTGATCTCAGAACCACTGAACTATAACTTTCAAAGACCCTGGAGCACTGGGGAACTGCCAGAGGACTGGAAAAGAGCGGACATAGTTCCTGTTCTGTACCTTAATTTGCATTCTTGAGATCTCCGCGCTTTGATTGGCCAAAGCGCAGGACAATCGGATTGGCTTGGTGAGGCGCACTGATTGGCTCGCTGAGAATCTCCCGCGATTGGTAGATTCGAATCGCGGGAGATTCAAAGCGGTGCCATTGGCTGCGGACGCCGCGGCTTGGAAATAAAAAGCTGCAGAGTTTTTCTAAGAGCCAGTTCGGCTCCTGACTTCAATAAAGAGCTTGATACAAAGTCACTGACTCCTGGCTTCCTTCCACGCGGACTTAACACTGGCGACGAGGATGGGATCCTTATCCTGAACCGAAGCACGTGTCCGACGGAAGCCAGCCAACCGACGAGATGGCCAGCATCGTGCCACCAACCCTCTCCAACCCTGCCAGTGAGGACTGGGAATCTTACACGGACAGATTCCACATGTTTCTCGAATGCAATGATCTGAAGAATGCCACGGGACCGAAGAAACGAGCCATCTTCCTAACGCACTGCAGGCCCGCAGTGTTTAAGATGGCAAAAGCGCTAGCCAAGCCCGCCGATGTTACCACGATGGATTGGGCGGACCTCGAGCCATTACTCCGGAAACACTACGCTCTAGCCATACCCATCCTCATCCGACGACACGAATTTTATCAGTGGGACCAGCGGTCGGGCGAGAGTTTCAGTGATTTCGTCGCAGAGCTGCGGCGCCTTGGAGGACTATGCGAGTTCTCCAATATGAACGAGGCCCTGCGGGACCGAATCATGCTCGGCCTTTGGGACCCCGTTCTCCAAAGTCGGTTGATGGCTAAGGGCAACATTGCTCTCGTCGATGCCATCTCCGAAGCCGCGGCAGCCGAAGCAACCCGACAATCAGCAGACCGCATGTGGAGACCGAACGCCGGGCACCGCACCACAAACAACCACCCTGCAAGGTCGACCGAGGCCCAACCTGAAACTATCACCCACCAGGGCGAACTCCACTCCACCTCGGGCACGTCAGACAATGAGGAAGACATCCACCGTCTCCAGGCAGGCCGCGACCAGTGCAGCCGGCGGAGTCGTAAGTCGAGGACCACGTGTGCCGGTTGCAGAGGCAACCATCCCAGATCCAAATGCCGGTTCTTAGATTCCATTTGCCGGCACTGCGACAAAAAAGGCCACATAACCCGCGTCTGCCACCTCAAGAAAACCCATAGCCCCAGACGATGGGACCCGAGCGAGCGGAAACGAGAAAGCACACCCCCCAGGACCAGAGACCGCCCAGCAGACAACCAATGGGAATGGAACAGATGAGCCCAACAAGGGGGCGAGACCCGGCGGAGAGAAGAGACACATCAGACGGTCACCATTGGCCACGCAACAACCACAGATGCCAGAAAGGTCTACGTGGAGGTAGGCATCGAAGGCAAACCCTGTAAAATGGAGGTGGACTCAGGGTCCTACCTCTCAATGGTAGCATGGCAAGAAATTAAACGCTTGGTGCCTACCATCCAGAGAAGGGAACTAGAAAACCAGAGACTAATCCTCAAAGACTACCAGGGAAACCGCATCCCTGTAGTCGGAACAGGACAATTCACAGTGACCTACAAGGGGCACACCGAAAGACTTCCCCTGACCATCGTCGATCGAGACCGACCTAGCCTGCTGGGACTTCAATGGTCGGCATCGCAATCACGGGCATCGACCACATCACCGAAGCCAACTGGGAGCAGCAATTGGCCCGGGATTTCCAAGAAGTGTTCGACGGCACCCTAGGCAAGTACCGAGGGCCCCCTATATCCTTCAGCCTGGACCCAAACGTTTCCCCGAAACGCCTAAAACCAAGGCGGGTACCTTTCGCACTCAAACTGAAAATCGACGAGCAAATTGACAAGCTCGTCAAGCAAAGGGTCTTACAACCCATAGACCACGCCTGGTGGGAGACCCCCATAGTCACCCCAATCAAGCCTGATGGGTCAGTGAGAACCTGCGGGGACTATAAGGCCACCCTAAATGGCACCTTGCAGCAAAGCGCTTACCCCGTCCCTGTAGTGCAGCATCTCCTACACTCACTGGGAGGGGGCAAAGTTTTCGCGAAACTCAACCTGGCCCAAGCATACCAGCAACTGCCGGTCGACGAGGAAACTGCAGAGGCGCAAACCATAGTCACCCACCGGGGAGCCTTTAGATGTAACCGCCTCCAATTTGGAGTCAGCGTGGCGCCTGGAATTTTCCAGAGCCTCATGGAAAGACTCTTACAAGGCATCAAGGGGGTGGTACCATACTTCGACGATGTACTAGTATCGGCAACCAACCAGGCCGAACTAGAGAGTCGCCTAAGGGAGGTGCTAACGAGATTCAAAGAAACCGGGCTTAAAGTGAAGAGGGAAAAATGCCAGCTGTACACAGAGCGGGTCGAATTCCTAGGATACCTCCTAGACCGACATGGCATTCACCCCACTGACAAAAAATTCAAAACCATCAAGGAAGCCCCCACACCCAGGTCAAAAACAGAACTGCAGGCATTTCTGGGGCTACTTAACTTTTATAATGTCTTCCTGCCCCAAAAGGCGACCGCAGCAGAGCCTTTGCATAGGCTTTTGGACAAGGCGGCTACCTGGACTTGGGGGAAACGTGAGGAAGCCACCTTCAGGAAAACCAAGGACCTGCTCACTTCGGATGCCGTCCTCATCCAGTACAACAAGACACTACCACTAGCCATCACATGCGACGCATCACCCTTTGGCGTCAGCGCTGTCCTCAGCCACACTCTCCCCGATGGAAAGGAAGCACCCATCGCGTTCTTTTCAAGGACCCTCACCAAACCGGAGCGGAACTACAGCCAGCTGGACAAAGAGGCTTTGGCTATCGTCGCCGCAGTAAAAAGGTTTCACGAGTACCTCTACGGCCGGACGTTTACCATCATCACCGACCACAAACCGCTGCTGGGAATACTCGCAGGGAACAGGGCCACCCCGAACATTCTGTCTCCCAGAATGACAAGGTGGTCCAAATTCCTGGCCGCCTACAACTACGGGCTCACACACCGACCCAGTAAGACTATCTCCCATGCGGATGCCTTAAGCCGCTCACCATTACCCGAACCAGACACTGACCCAGCACCCACGACGACCACCCTCAGCATAGAGACTCTACCCAACCTACCCATAACCGCGTCAGACATTGCCCGAGAAACTAATAAAAACAAACGTCTGGCGCGGGTTTTGCATTGGGTAGAGAAAGGGTAGCTGGAAAAGGACAACGACGAGACCTTCAGGACATTCCAGAACCGGCAAACGGAACTCTTGTTACTAAAAGGGTGCATACTATGGGGGGATAGGGTGGTCATCCCGGAAAAACTACAAGAGAAGGTTCTGGAACTGTTACACGAGGGGCACCCGGGCATCGTTAGAACGAAAGCCCTGGCCAGAAGTTAGGCTTGGTGGCCAAGGATGGACAAACAGATCGAGGCCTGGGTAGCAAGGTGTCAATGATGCCAGGAAACTAGACCAAGCCCACCCACAGCACCCATCCTAGAGTGGGAAACCCCCAGGGGACCTTGGTCTAGAATCCACATAGATTTCGCCGGGCCCACAAAAGGACACGCTTTCTTAATAACTGTAGACGCTTACTCCAACTGGCTGGAGGTAAGCAACATGAGAACAACCACCACGGAAGCCGTGACCAAAGAACTCTGCAAACTCTTCGCAACACACGGCCTCCCAGACGTCCTCGTGTCCGACAACGGGCCCCAATTCACCTCGCTGTAATTCGAAAAATTCCTAGCGGAAAGGGGCATAGGACACGCACTGACAGCCTTGGCGCATCCGGTGGAGAATGGAAGGGTGGAACGGATGGTTCAATTCACAAAAAAAACCATCCAGAAAATAGACCACAGGGAGATCCAGGACAAAATAAATAAATTACTTTTCATACAGCACATAACCCCGAACACTATAACAAATAAAAGCCCTGCAGAACTGCTAATGGGGAGGAAAATAAGGTCCCCACTCGACAGACTACACCCCACTTACAACCCAGAGAAACCCCCAGACTCCACCAGCAAACACCGAACCTTCGCACCAGGCAACGCCGTCTACGCGAAAAACCTAAATGGAGACCCATTATGGGTACCAGCAATCATAACACAGCTAACAGGCCCACGCTCGTACCGGCTACAAACAACCGACGGACGAGTGTGGAAACGCCACATCGATCAGTTAAGATCGAGGACTGCCACACAAGACACCACCGACACGCAACCAAACAAAAGCAACCCCCTCAACACAAACCAAGAGGGGAGGGGATACCCCGGGAACCAAAACCCAGAAGAAAGAAACCAGCCATACTCACCTACAAGCAGCCAGCACGAAACCTCACCAGGAAGAGATAGCCAGGCCAGCTCAACCAACCCGGGAAGACCGAGCGGGAGAGGCGAAACCCGCAGCTGAACCAACCCGGGTAGCCCAGGAGGGAGCTGCGGAGAGCGGCCCGGCCAGACAGACCAGGCGGTTCCCACGACAGAGTCCAGAGAAACAGAGACCCCGACCGAACCAGCCGGGATCCAACCTACGACTGACCTGCGCAGGTCCAGTAGGCAAAGACGGAGCCCCGCCTACCTTCGGGACTACGCTACGTAGGACTGAACCAAGAGGGGAGGGGTGTTCTGTACCTTAATTTGCATTCTTGAGATCCCCGTGCTTTGATTGGCCAAAGCGCGGGGCAATTGGATTGGCTAGGCAAGCCGCGCCGATTGGCTCACTGAGAATCTCCCGTGATTGGTAGATTCCAATCGCGGGAGATTGAAAGCGGTGCTATTGGCCGCGGCTGCCGCGGCCGCCGCAGCTTGGAAATAAAAAGCCGCAGAGTTTTTCTAAGAGCCAGTTCGGTTCCTGACTTCAATAAAGAGCTTGATACAAAGTCACCGACTCCTGGCTTCCTTCCACGCGGACTTAACAGTTCCCATCTTCAAAATAGGGGGAAAAAATAGATCCAGGAAACTACAGACCTATCAGCCTGATCTCAATACCAGGGAAGATTCTGGAAAAGATAATCAAGCAACAAATCAGTGAACACCTAGAAGCAGTGGTGGGATTCAAATAATTTAACAACTAATTCTCTGCACTAATGACCGGCTGGTGGGCGTGGCCATGGTGGAAGTGGCTAGGGGATGTGACAGGCAGCACGCAGCCTCCTGCACCTCCCTGGTAGCAAAAAGGGGGGGGCACTGCATCCCCTTGCACTCCATTTTGGGCCTAGTGGGCCTCCCTGCAGGCCCCTGGGAGCAAAAATGGGCCATGGAGGGGCACTGAACCCCCTTGCACTCCATTTTGGGCCTAGTGGGCCTCCCTGCAGGCCCCTGGGAGCAAAAATGGGCCATGGAGGGGTACACCCTTGCACACCATTTTTGACCTAGTAGGCCTCCCTGTACTTACCTGGGAGCCAAAACGGGGCGTGTGGGGATTTTTGAAAGGGGTGAGGCGGGGCCAGCCAGCCAGCAATTTAACAACCAGTTTGACTGAAGTGGTGCAAACCGGTTGAATCCCACCATGCCTGGAAGCAAATAAAGTAATAACCAAAAGCCAACAGGGCTTTGTCAAAAATAGATCAAACTAATCTTATTGCATTCTTTAATAAAGTGACAAAAATAGTGGACCAGAAGAATGCTGTTGATATAATTTACTTGGACTTCGGTAAGGCATATGATAAAGTAGACCATAACTTACTACATGATAAAATAGAAAATATGGGTTAGAAAGCACCACCACCAGATGGATTTGTAACTGGCTGACTAACCACACTCAACGTGTAGTCCTCAATGGAACTACACCTACATGGAGGGACATATGCAGTGGGGTACCCCAAGGTTCTGTTTTAGGCCCAGTACTCTTCAACACCTTCATCAATGATTTGGACAAGAGGATAGATGGGGAACTCATCAAATTTGCAGAAGACACCAAACTAGCAGGAATAGCCAACACTCCAGAAGATAGGTTTAAGATATAGAAGGATCTTGACAGACTTGAAGAGTGGGTGCTAACTAACAAAATGAAAGTTTAATCATTTAAATATGAGCTGGCAGTATGCTGCAACTGCCAAAAAAGCCAACACAGTTCTAGGCTGCATAAACAGAGGGACAGAATCAAGATCATGGGAAGAGTTAATATCACTTTATAATGCCTTGATAAGGCCACACTTGAAATACTGCATCTAGTTTTGGTCGCCACGATGTAAAAAAAAAAAGATGTTGAGACTCTAGAAAGAGTGCAGAGAAGAGCAACCAAGATGATTAGAGGACTGGAGGCTAAAACATACAACGAACGGATGCTGGATCTGGGTATGTCTAGTCTGATGAAAAGAAGGACTGGGGTGACATGACAGCACTGTTGCAATATCTCAGGGGCTGCCACAAAGAAGAAGGAGTCGAGCTATTCTCCAAAGCCCCTGAAGGCAAGACAAGAAGCAATGGGTGGAAACTAATCAAGGAAAGGACAACCTAGAACTAAGGAGAAATTTCCTGACAGTTAGAACAATTAATCAGTGGAACAACTTGCTTCCAGAAGTTGGGAATGCTCCAATACTGGAAGTTTTTAAGAAGAGACTGGATAACCATTTGTCTACCATTTGAGTAGAGTTTCCCGCCTAAGCAGGGGGTTAGACTAGAAGACCTCGAAGGTCCCTTCCAACTCTGTTATTCTAATATATTCTTACATATGTAATACTTATGATGGTGACGTTAATACTATTCATTATGACAGTAAATAATTTGAGAATTTATTTGAAAACATCATCAAGAAGAAAGGATAATTACATTTTTATAATACTTTCACATACAGTTGGAAGATTACGGATACAAATTATTTTTGAAATAAAGCAGCCCTCTGATATCAGATGTTCTCCAGATATGTTGGACTTTGATCGCATGATTCTAAGATCTGCTAGCTAAATGATACAAAAAGTACAGGAGATAACAGTCATATCAGTACTGCAAGATCAGTTGGATTTATCCCTGCCTCAGGATTGCAGTGGGAAACTTGACAGCATTGCCTACCACACCTACTTTACTTGAAATAGAAGATATTCAGCAATTCTCATCATTGTCAAATGAAGGGTGTAGTCCACAGAGATGACAGGCTGCAGCGTGCAGATTGAGTTATCTGAATCATGAAAGAAAGCATTGCATTTTCATGGCCTAGTTTATACAACAAATCTGAGCTAAAATAAGCAGATGCCAAAATGCATTCCATTGTAGCTCCATGGATAATAAAAACCTTTTGCTTCCAGGCCCTGACGAGATCAACCTTTAAGTAACTGAGGTGTTTCCTCCCCTTGTTCCTTCTGTTGCTGCCAAGACATCCTGCTTTTTCAAAGCACGTTGTTAAGATAAATTGGCTTGCCATCTGGGCAAGCCTGGGAGTCATTGAGAGAATCAAGTTTAACAAGAGAAGAGCTGAATCAATAGTATGATATGTTCAGCAATCTTCCTGCCAGGCATTTTAGTGAATCAGAAAAGGTATTATTAGCTGCCTCTTTTTTGTCATTGTTATTTCTTGTTTTGCAAGTATCTTGTTCTGCATGAAGATTATAATATGCAAGCTAGGAAACTTTTCTTTATTAAATTTGATAAATGTCTGGTTTTGTTTTGTTTTTTGCAAAAGTTGTCAACTTACAGTAATTTAGCACTAACTTTCTTTCACAACACCTACTATTTCATAACTGAGGTAGAAGTACTTAATCTAGTTTGGTTTCATCTAGGGCCAACAAATAGAAGTTTAAAAATGGTGGAATTTTTAGATCAATACAATAACATTGCCAGAATTATTATTATATTATGTGGGAACGGAAAGTGAATATTTTTCTTTATTGTCTTTTTACTTTACGCAGTTTCACCAATAGTCTATTCTCTATAGATTTCATTATTGATTTTCTGTATTTGTGTTCCAGAACATAAAAAATAATAACAAATATACAATCTACTGTGGAATCCAAGTAGGCTAGAATAAAAGGCTCTATATCTGCAGTTTATGAAGGATACTTAAATTAATGAATTGTATATTTTAGAAGGAAATGTTTTAGATGGAGAAATGGTGATTTATAATTTCTTTTAAGAGGAAATTAAGAAGATTTGTTTTTTAAATTGAGTAATTTAGAATAGCTTCCATTCAACCAGGGGACCTCAGTTCTTAAAATCCTTACTTCAAGAATTCCTGTACATTTTTTATTCTGATATCAAGACAGAATTACACAGGGTAGCCCTTCCTTCCTTCCCTTCCTTGCTCCCTTTTATTTCTGATACTTTGATAAGCTCTTTCCTTCACTTTACCCAGCTTGCCTATTTGAATTGCTATTTCTGCTCAGAACATACTGCAGAAAGTAAGTCTCTATTAAAAGAAACTACCTTTGAAGAAGAGACTTTCACTGACCATTAAACAACATCAAACAGCCAGCGAGTCTCTTTTTCCTATGGAGCATTCATTACCATATTACTTAGCAGTAAGTTTTGGTTGGTTTTAATAAAGCTTAGACAGGAGATGTTTCTTATTTTAGCCCAGGCATTTTGGAATTCATCTGTTTTGAGAATGTTCACAATTTGGAAAAGACTACAAAATGTTCCACTGTCCTATTTCTTAATAAATAAATAAATAAAGTCCGGTTTTGCATGGCTTCAGCGGCAGCAGGAATTCGCAACTCCCTGCGATTCCTGCTGCGCTCGCCGCCAAAGTGCCCCCGATCTAAATGGGTCTGGGGGCTATGGCTGCCCTGTAGAGGCAGCTGAAGAGAGAGGGGATCCGGATAGAGGTTTGGGGGTATCGCAGACCCCCTCCCCAGCCGGAATAACCCCTTTTTCCCAAGGTGGTGGAGCGGCGGTCAGTAATGGCCGCCACAAAGAAGCCTGCAGCCGGGTAAGATTTGTGCTGGAGGAAGAGGGAAGAGCTGTGAAAGTTGCTTCTGACTGGGACAAAGCTAAGAGAGAGTGCCCTGGAACTTGGAAGGCTGCTAAGGATACATTGTTCCCAGAAAGAGTTACAAGCGGCGAACATTCTAAAAGGGAAAGTTTTTTTTTTTTCTTTTCACTCTCCTTCCTAACGTGACAGCGATGGAACCATAAGAGAAATCCGAAAACCTGTGTTGGAGGTAATTGAATGTTGAAGGGATAAGGATTTCTGAATATTTAAAGGAAAAAAAAAGAATCTTTTTTGGCTGTGAGTGGGAAGGGAGAGGAAAAAAAAATTGGAGCAACTTGAAAATAAGGAGAAGATTGCCTAAAACTCTAAAGAGTTAATTTTAAAGAGTTACTAAACATCAATAAGACTTCCAAAGGATATATTTTAAAGAGAACTTTGTGATCAAACTTTAACCCCAGAAAGAGAAAGTGAAAAAGGAGAAAGTATTTAAAAGAAACAGCTTGTTTGGACTGCTTGGTGACTTTGGAATTTCTGAGAATTATTTCTGATTAAAAGAACTTGGGTGGTTGTTTGGAAAAACTTTTTCTCTACACAATGGCATCACTTGTGAATGGACTAAAACTTATTTACCAAAAATATGATAAAGAAAAGCAAGAAGGGAAAGATGTCCTTGGCACTCTTTTTCAATTTTTAGAAATGGCAGTTTGTACTTATGTAAAGTTGAACGAGCAACAGGATGATTGGGACAAAGAAGAAGCCATCTTTGAAGAACAAGTGACTTTGGTTGGGGAAGAAAAAAAGAAAGAGAAAAAGGAGAAGACTTTAAGACCTGGAAAAACAATCCAAAAAGAGAAGAATAATGTGAAAAGGGGATACTATGCTAGAAAACAACAGAAAAGAGGAAAGCAGAATAAAAGGGGGGTGGAGAGACAAAGGGGTAAAGAGGACAAGAAGAAGAAGAAGCAAGGGAGAAAGGAAGGGATGAGAAGCCTTAATGGTGGGGAGCAAGATGAAAAGAAACAAAAGTCATTTAGAGATAATGGATAAATTTTATTGAAACAGGGATTCTAGAAAGGTACATAAGATTGTATTTCTATATCTCTACTTAGAAATAACCATAGAAGATCGGAAATAATATACAATTTAAAATGTGATAAAATATTTAGTATAATTTAGTGAAATCTTTGTTAAGAAAGGGGAGTACTTTAATGAAACAATGATTTAAGATATGTGATGGGGGGGGGGAATAATTTTGGAAAGTATAAGTGTTCCCACAAAGGTATGATATTTAATTGAAATGGGTAAAATGTCTAAAATATAAATGATTGTTAATATTAATGATTAGACCATGTTATACTAGTGAAACTATTTGCAAAATGAGAGATTTGAAGAAGGAGAAGGGGGAACATGTAATGAAATAATGATCTATAATATGCGATGTGGGGGGGGGAAATAATTATGGAAAATAGGTGCTCCCATAGAAGTAGGTGATTTAACTGAAAAAAAATGTGTTAAATGTTTAAGATATAAATGAATATTAATATTAATGAACTGATTTGTATTGTTTTGATAATACTGCATAATTTTAGAATGTACCAGACAGAATCCCAACGTAAGCTATGTATTCTATATTAAGTATTATAAATATAGGGGAAAGAGATAAAGGCGTCATACTCCAATTAGTGTACAGGAGAAGTTTTTTTTTTCAAAGAAGAAAGATAAATGGATAGTTGGAAATAGAACAGACAAAGAATAATAAATATTATATTTGAATTGAGAGGAGATAAGTAAAATAAAATTGAGAAAATTTAAAAGAAAGGAGAAGTTATATAGAAAAATGAAAATGTTAATAAGATATGGTATGTAAAATGAATATGAATTTGAATTTGTGTCTGTAACAAGAGTTTTAACCCAGGACTAAGCAACTTTCAGAAAGAGATTTTTTATGTTTTGTATTTTTGTGTATCTATGTTTTGCATGTCTTTAAAAATTAATAAAATTTGTAAAAAATAAATAAATAAATAAATAAATAAATAAATAAATAAATAAATAAATAAAGAGAAAGATGCTCGCCGTGACATTACAGTATGAACCTCTTGCTTCGTCTTTGGAATTTGCGCCCAGGCCCCTGAACTACCATTAGGTACTACTTGTTCTTTTGATAAAATGCTGCTCTGCTTCTTCCTGTTCAATTAAATGCTTTGTCCTTGTTAGGGAAAGAAAGGAACATTGTATTTTTCTCCCAACCGCTCTACATTAAAAGCGAAGGTATTGATTGGCACCATATGACATTTCCTGAAGTTCTGGCTTCTTGGTTCCCCCTCCCCCCCCCCATGTTCAGAATCCCATGCTTGCTCCATTGCTTGAGAGAGAAATTAGAAAACAGCCTTTTGCAGCAGGAAGTATATGCTTTTTTTTCTGTTTGTAGGACACTTGTTTCTCTATTCCAAGGGTCTTCAAACTTGGCAATTTTAAGACTTGTGGACTTCAACTCCCAGAATTCCTGGGCTAGCATAACTGGAGGAAGAATTCTGGGAGTTGAAGTCCACAAGTCTTAAAGCTATCAAGTTTGCAGACCCCTGCTCTAATCACTATTACAGGTAGCCCTCAAATTATGACAATTGGGCCTATAATTTTCATTGCTAAGCAAGGCAGTTTGTGAGTTTTGCCCCATTTTTTGATCCTTTTTTTGTCACAGTTAAGTGAACCACTGCAGTCGTTAAGTGAATCTGTCTTCCCCATTGACTTTATTTGTGGAAAGTCAGCTGGGAAGGTTACAAATGATGATCACAGGGACAGTGCAACTGTCATAAATGTATGCCAGGGGCTAAGTACCCGAATTCTAATCACATGACCATGGGGATGCGACAACAAAACTAGTCATGTCACTTTTTTCAGAAGTGTTGTAACTTCAGGCGGTCACTAAATGAAGGGTTATAAGTTGAGGATTACTTTCATTAATCCCACCAACACAGTGCTGTTTGTCTTTGCTTTTCTCCAGGGATGCGATATTGATGAAGATCGCCATCAATATTAGCTGCTTTGCGTGTTGTCTCCTCTAAAGCTCAGATAACAGATAATCAGAGTTGGAGGGGACCTTGTAGGTCATCTAGTCCAACTCCCCTGCCCAAACAGGAAACCTTACATCATTTCTGACAGATGGGAGTCCAATCTCTTCTTTAAAGTCTCAAGTGATGGCGCTCCCACAACTTCTGAGAGCTCTGCATGGCATGGGGCCATGTTACTTGTGAGACTCTCTAGCAATTTCTTTCCCACCAAATCCAACCTCCCTCTCTAATGATGCATTCAGAGAAAAAAGAAACACAATCTTCTATTTGAATGTCTTTTGTCTTGTAATATTGTTTTTTTTTTCTGCTAGCAATTATTTTAAATGGAGTGGCTTCACAAATGACAAAAAAGATTGGAAAAATGTTTCCATTATTTCCGCTAAATAATCAGAGCCATCACTGGATCATCCCTAAAATAAATTTCCCAAAGGAAATGTTATTTATCTTCTCCTGCAAAATGGTATCTCAAAAGATGTTCTTCACACTTTGCTTATTCATATCCTGCAAGATATCTGACAAGATTAAATGCTTGGATGGCATCTTTCTATACCACGAAAATAATATTTAATAATATTTGTTTGTTTGTTTTACTGTGTCAATAGTTATATTCCAAATATACAGCTTGGCAGCAATATTAGAAGAATTGTGTTAAACTGCATTCCGAAGATATGCATTGTATGCCATGAATTTATCCATTTTAGACTTTTTGTGCTATCTTTATTCTCTTCAAAAAAAAAAATCCTGGGAACTTTAACTTGATTGAAATACTATTCCCTCCTGCCCTTAGCAATATTTATTGGCTGGATTCACACATCATATCAGGCATAGATTTGTTTAAATATGGATTGTTGAACAAATGATAGTGGCCTCATCTGGATCGCACAGATATACAATATGAATGCCAGGGCAACAGAAAGCCTTCCATTTGTCCTCCACAGGTTTTCAAAAATTGATACTTGATCTTAATTTTAATGTAATTGAAATAGAGAGACAGGGACAGAGACAGACAGACAGACAAATAGGAATAGTAAGAATTACAAATAATTATAATTAAAATGAAATGAAATCAATTTTTTTTTAAATTTTGGTCTAATTTATAGCTTTTAGAAGGGGGAGATGGGATGGCCTTGGTATAACAATTTAGCATCAAGTATGGTCCACAAGAAATTGTGCAGACATCAAAGTAGAATGGTTAACACAGAATGCTCAACCAACAGCAAGCTGCATTAGAATTTAACATTATCTGATAAAAATAGACTGAGCTGGAACTTCCAGTTTGCAAGCTTTCGGCGGCGGCGATTCGCGACCGCACAATCCCTGCTGCGTTCGCCGCCAAGGTTCCCCCGATCCATTTGGATTTGGGGGATATAGCTGCCCCATAGAGGCAGCTGAAGACAGAGGGGATCCGGCAAGGGGTTTGGGGGTGTCGCAAACCCCCTCCCCAGCCAGCTAAACCCCCTTTTTCCAAGGCGGAGGAACGGCGGTCAGCAAAGGCCGCCACGAAGAAAGCTGCAGCCGGGTAAGCAGGTGCAGGAGGGAGAAAGCTAGAAGAAAAGTGAAAGCTGCTTCTAACCGGGACAAGATGGAAGAAAGTGACTTGGAACCTGGAAGGCTGCTAAGTATATATTGTTCCTTGTGAGAGTTATAAGCTGCGAATACTCTAAAAGGGAAAGTTTTTTCCTTGTTCTACTCTCCTTTCTAAAGTGACAGCGGGAAAAAAAAGAAAGAAAGAAAAAACCTTTTGGCTGTGAGTGGGAAGGGAGAGTGAAAAAAATAAGAGCCAAATTTGAAAATAAGGAGAAGATTGCCTAGAATTGCAAAGAGTTTAAAAACTTCCAAAAAATATATTTGAAAAGGATTTGTGACTACTTTAACCCCAGAAAGAGAAAGTGAAGAAGAAGAAGGTATCTAAAAGAAACAGTCTGTTTGGATTGTTTTGGTGATTTTGGAACCTTTGGAAATTACTTCTGATTAAATCATCTGGGTGGTTGTTTGGGAAAACTTTTTCTCAACACAATGGCATTATCTATGGATGAATTGAAACATATATCAAAAATATAAAAGAGAAAAACAAGGAGGGGAAGATGGTCTTGGCACTATTTTTCAATACTTAGAAATGGCGGTTTATATTTATGTGAAGCAGAATGAGGATGATGGGGAAGAAGAAGAAGAAGAAGAAGAAGAAGAAGAAGAAGAAGAAGAAGAAGAAGAAGAAGAAGAAGAAGAAGAAGAAGAAGAAGAAGAAGAAGAAGAAGAAGAAGAAGAAGAAGAAGAAGAAGAAGAAGAAGAAGAAGCCATCTTTGATGATCAAATGACTTTGACTGGAGAAGGGAAAAAGCAAGAGAAAAAGGAAAAAAGGTCTTTGAGATCTGGAAAAACAGCCCAAAAAGAGAAGAATAAGGTGAAAAGGGGACATTGTGTTAAGAAACAACAGAAAGGGGGAAAGCAGAATAAAAGGGAGGTGGAGAGACAAGGGGTTAAAGAGGACAAGGAGAAGAAGAAGCAAGGGAGAAAGGAAGGGATGAGAAGTCCTAATGGTGGGGAGCAAGATGTTAAGAAGCAAAAGTTTATTGTTAAAGGGATTCTAGAAAGGTACATAAGACTGCATTCTTATACTTGTATTTAGAAGTAATCATAGAAAATTAGAAATAATATGTAACTTAAAATGTGATAAAATATTTAACATAAATTAGTGAGATTTTTGGTTAAGAAAAGGGAGTACTGTATTGAAACATGATTTAAGATTGTGATGTGGGGGGGGTAATAATATTTGGAAAGCATAAGTGTTCCCACAAAGGCATGATATCTTATTGAAATGGATAAAATGTTCAAGATATAAATGATTGTTAATATTAATGATTAGTAAAATCTTCGTGAAATGAGATTTGAAGTAGAAGAAGGTGGAACATTTTAATGAAATATAGCTATAATATGTGATGGGGGGGGATAATTATGGAAAATAGGGCTCCCAAAAGAGTATGTGATTTAATTGAAAAGCAATGAGTTAAATGTTTAAGATATGAATGAATATCAATACTAATGAATAGATTTGTATTATTTTTGATAATATAGTATAATTTTAAAATGTACCAGACGGAATCCCAATATATGTTATGTGTTTTATATTAAGTATTATAAATATAGGGGAAAGAGATAAAGGCATCATACTCCATATAGTGTACAGGAGAAATACTTCTTTTTTTTAAAGAAGAAAAATAAATGGTTGGCTGGAATAGAACAGACAAAGAATAATAAATATTATGATATGAATTGAGAGGAGATAAATAAAATAAAATTGAGAAAATTTAAAGGAGAGAAGAAGTTATATAGAAAATTGAAAATGTTAATAAGATATGAAGTGGTATGTAAAATGAATATGAATTTGAATTTGTGTCTGTATCAAGAGTTTTAACCCGGGACTAAGCAACTTTCAGAAAAGAGATTTTTTATGTTTTTTTGTTTTGTGTTTATGTCTATTTATGCATTGTTTGTTTTGAAAATAAAACTTGTTAAAAAAAAAAAGAATTTAACATTATCTGTGAACCACAGTTCCTAGAATATAGACCTGTTATTGATACATTCAAAGGTGGATTTCTTTCCACTCACCGAAACTATTTGTTATTGCAATTGAGAAACTTTTAAACCAGGTGCTACATGAGCAAAGAATGTTATTGTATAACTCACATCCTTCACATTCAGATGGCCTGGAGGCTTTCTTAAATCCCAAGCCCTCTGAACAGCAATGATTCATTGTCAGCTAGCCAACAAGTAATCTTTTGAGTCTGAGAATGTCCTTCTGATCTCTTAAAACTTGATCTTTTGCTGTCAGCCAAACATAATCCTGCAAACCATCTATCATTTACTTCATCTTGGTAAAACCAGGGAGAACTTTATAGGTATTATATATGCCAAAGGAAGTATATGTTACTGTTTCTGAAGTAAAATCTGAATCTTGTTTAATTTAGTTTTAAGTTATTCAGTTTACAGCATACTTCCTTCAGCCCTTAAAGGTATACATTTAAAATCTTCATTAGCTTTGGTACAACTTGAAGAAGGATAAAGCACTCTCTGATATTTTGATCCAGACAGTTGTTTTTTTCTTGGTGTGGATAAAATTTTGCAGACTGTACAAGATTTTAGACTTCTGGGCTTGTATAATTTTTCCCCCATTCAGATCTTGTCCAATCCTTAGAGACTGTTTGGACAAGTCCTTGCAATTTTCTTGATAAGGTTTTTCAGAGGTGGTTTGACATTGCCTTCTTCCTGTTTACACAATTGATGCAGCTTAAAAATCAGATGAACAGATGCACATTTACCATCATTGTGCCCCACTGCACAAATCTCTTTTACTAAGGTTGATTGCCTTAATTTGAAGTTGACACTATTTAGTGTTTCTAGAAACTTGACCTTGAGATAGAAGTCCCCAGATTTTGTTGTTAGGCCTATGTTTTTCAAATTTGGCAACCAGAGCTGAAGTCCACACGTTAAGTTGATGAGTTTGAAAAACAATGTGGTAAGCAATTAAATACATAGATTATGCTTTTTTAAAGAAAGAAATTTGTTTTGGCCTAAGCAGGGCCAGAGTTTTTATGACTCCATTTCACCCTCATCACAATTGGAG
This sequence comes from Hydrophis major, assembly GCA_033807585.1. Classification (NCBI taxonomy): domain Eukaryota; kingdom Metazoa; phylum Chordata; class Lepidosauria; order Squamata; family Elapidae; genus Hydrophis; species Hydrophis major. The sequence continues at coordinate 290,451,453 of CM066328.1, read as the reverse complement.
CAGCCATATTTTGTGATCCCTCTAACTTCTATGATTGGAGAGTAGAAAGGAGAACTTCAAAGTAACCTTTGGACCATGTCTAGAACAAAGTTTGAATGGAGAGAACCAAACACAGGTAATATTTGGTTAAAGCATTCTGCCTTAACCACAAATTTTATGCAGAGTCCACTTTATATGAAATATTAAAGGCTTATCTGCACAGCCCAGTTGCCTCTACCACAACCCAATCAACAGAATGGGATAGGCGACTGTTTTGGGAGAATAGAAACAGAGGATATTGTCCTTTATTAATACACCATTCAGTTCCAAACAACCTCAGAGCATGTTTCTTTGCTTACTTCAGAAGGATACAGTACACCTCCCTATTATGCTCCTCCAGTTAACAGTATAGGATTTCAGCCTGCTGTAGGCTAAGCTCTGCAGCTCATAGACTTCTTTGCAGAGCAAGAACTGCCCTTTCAATGGACCGAACACTTTCCATGCACTCTGATGCTTCAGAACTTCCCTATACCAAACTGCTGAAACAGCACAGGGGTTAAGAATTTTGTTTAGCATGGAGAAGGTTGCAACCCTGAAAGCCTTTAAAAAGCCTTTAAAAAAAATACTGTGTTTCTTTTCTTAAGCAGATAACTTTCTCCCAGTCACTTTAAAAATATGTTTAAGAATTTTGCATTTTACTGGTTTTACAATCACCTAAGGTAGAAAGGTTTCATTCTCAGATGTCAGAAAGCCCATAGTAAAAGCCCTCTATTGAAAAATAAAACCCAACAAGCACAAACACATACACACACAGAGGGGGAATATTACCTGTACAATAAAATATGTTTTCAAATAAAGTTTCTCTTCAGCTTTTGAACTGGAGTCCTTCCGTATGCTAAGGAAAGATCTTAATCATATGTTATTTAGCCACACAGACAAAGCAGTATTGTTATTAAAGTGTATGCTGGAATGATGTTTTTTTAAAAAACAAACCAACAACCTGCTGTTGTGCCTACATGTCTGCATTTTTATTCTTTTTGTGTACATAAATTTACCTTGTTCATATTTTTGTGCAATTTTGAGAACCCATGCGCAGAAGAGGAAGTGATTGGCCACTGCTCTCCTAGAAGAGAAAGGTGGGAGGGAAAAGCAACAAGAGATGATGCAATAGGAGGACATCACTGTCTGCAATCTATACCAAACACCTTGCAAACTGTTCACAAAATGTCTTCATCTGGATAGAATTTTCTGAAGCCAGTTTAGAGGCAAACTGGAATGAGCACAGGACAAGGCCAGCTTCAAATATAAATAAGGATGTCTCCTTGGTCTGAAAATAACCTAGATACAAACACAGCCTAAATCAAAAATGCAGTCAAAACCATGTTGTAAAAATATGATATACATGTAATCCCTGCAAGGAAAGAAGAAAAAATCTCTCTCTTTTGTGTGTAACAATAATACAGATTAGGAAAAATATAAACCAATATCAGTTCTGTAAAGATGTTGTTGCATGTAAGGGTATCTAATTATTTATGAAAGACAGAGCCTGCATTTTCATATTGAGAAAATGTGCTTCAATGATCACCTATTAGCCCTGCTTGAGATGGAGCAAACAAAACATGTTGTAAACAAAAATGGTAAAGTTTAAACCAGATGACCCATGAAAATGGACTGTTAAAAATTATTTTAAGATTATAATAATTTTAAGATGTTTTAAATTTAGAACCAGATATCTCAATCTTTTCATTCATTTCCCGCTTTTGCTGAAAATGTTGCAATGAAAGCAGCCTGGTAGGGCTGTCACCAGGAGTGGAAGAACTGCAGCGGGTAAGGAACAGATTGATCTCCTCAACCAGGAATTGGAATCCAGTTGGAATCTGTTTTCCAGAAAGTTATTTTTCTTTTGCAAAGAAAAAAGTAGCGGCATCTCTGAAAGAACAGAAAAAGGAATGCTTTTTATTTTCCCTTTTGTCTATAAATTGCTTAGTGCCATACACAAAAATCTATACAATACCATATAACACCTTATTGCAGATAAATTATTTTACTTTCACTGTACAACTTGAGCCATTTTATCCTCCTGAAATGCAAGCTTCATGCACAATGGAGAGAGGAAAGTGAGGAAATTGTTTGAGGCTTACCACCCTAGGCTCCCGAGAGGTTGAAGATGGCACTCTTGAATTATTAGGATTCAAAACCAAATAATGTGAAGTTGCCTCTTTTGATCAAATATTTACTTTTATGAAAAGCAAGAGCCAAGGGTAGGAGTCATATAATTCATAGTATAGAATAAACAGAAAGGTTAGAAGGGATTTAGAGATTATCCTTTAGATCCACTATATTTTTCTGATTCGATGATATGGACAGGAAAACCAGATTGGCTCAAAAAACAAACTGGAACTTCAGTTCCATGTGGGACATGGATTAAGAGCTGTCATTGAGAGATGCAGCTCTGTCTCTCTCCTTTTGCAAAATATGCAGTCTGCTTTAGAGGAGTCCATCCAGACATGAATCCAACTAATGGTAGCATAGTTCAGTACATATTTTGCCACCTTCTCTTTCAGAATCTCAGGGGAGACTTTGGTGAAGTCAATTTGTTGGAGTCAATATGTATGTTATGTTCACTGAATTCTCATGGTCAATAAAATTGGTCAGGCTATCCATAAAGATTCATTTGGCATTATTTATTCTTGAAGATCCTACAGTAACATCTCCCAAGCAAACCACTTGTTTAATCAGATGCTCCAGAGTTTTGACATTAACATAAATCTGATTTGTTTGTTGGTGCCCTAGTTTTCTTTATTTTCCCTTTCTAAAGGTGATTTCATCTAGGGGTCAGCTATGTGATACTGTAATATGAAGACAGCCTTATCTGAGCTTGGAAATACATGCATTGAAAACCACCAGGACATGCATGAGTTATAGAAAAGACATGGAAGTAATCCAGCAAGAAGGCAACCCACTTATAAGTTATTGCCAAGAAAACTACATGGCTATGAATGCATTGTATTTTACTCAAAGGAGACTATTTTATTTTATATTGTATCCTGGAAAAATTTTGGATTGTTAAATTGCACTTTGATATGCATTTTGTAGTAAATAAGTCCTACTTAAATCAGAGTATTGATCAAATAAACACATAACACAGAATTGCACAGTAAATCTACCATTATTTAATCTTAAGATTCTTTCAACAATACACAGAACTGAATTTTTATTGCATTCAGAACTTTGCAGCCGTGAATACCATATGCTGGTCTTTCACTTGAGCTACAGCAGATAGCAGGAAAAACAACATGTGATGTTCTGAAAAATGTTTACCCTTGAAACTGAATTCACATTCAGTGCTTCCTGCTTGCTTCTGGTGAAAATAATTGTGCAATATCATAGATTATTTGACTTACAAACACATATTAAAATATTTTCTAGTTGAGCTTAGGGCTAATTTCAACAAACAAATACAGCAGCACAAAGAATCTGCTACTTTCCTGAAACAATACCCTTTGCTCCAGCAAAGCTTTTCCTTTATTATTTACTTAAAAGTCTACATATGGGAAGCTGTAGGAGTAGTTATGTACTCTGCTGGGCTAAGGCTTCTGTTTTGCCCACGAGTAACATACTAACAAGTAACAAGTATCACTATTGACCTTACCCCATTCCTAAGAGGTCTGTAAGGGGCGTGCATAAGTGCACAATCATGCCTACTGTCCCTGTCCTATTGTCCCCATTTATTTGTACCTATTTCCTGTATTCTTACTCATATTTATACTTATACCTATTATCTTGTAAGTAATTGACAAATCAAATAAATAAATAAATCTGCAGTAGTTTCAGTTCATATAAAGAGGAAATAAATAAGACTGTGTGTAAATAATAAGCAGCATATGCCACTTGTTTTTACCCCATCACAAAAGCTCATAGGGTCATATATTCATTATCCTGTAAGCCCACATCACTCTTTGCTGTTTTAAAAAAACTATGCCAGCCTTCTTTTACTTGGTACCTTCTAGTTGTGCTGGAATAACAGCTCTCAACATGGAGCCCTAACAAACCAGATTGAGTGAAGTGCCCTACATAATTCAGCTGATTGAATCAAACATCTCTCCCCCCCCCTCCCAAAAAAAAAAAAAAAACCCATGGTGTAGCACCACAGGGATCATAGTATGAGCCTCATGTGATTCCAATTCTATCTTCCTTTGTACTGGAGAAAAGAGAAAAAGTTGAAAGCTTCTTGCTGTGGCTTTGAACTAACCACGAGAGAGCTGAAAAGTAGAATCGTCTTGTTTTAGTACTAGTTAAGAAACAAAGATCTGGAACCGTGGTTTGCTCCTAGTTTCTTTTGGACATCACTGGAAATAGCAGTTTGTTCAGCCTTGCAGAGGGCAATTTCCTTCTTTGTGCGTGAAGCCAAAGGTGGTGCAAACAACCACAATGCTCCCAAACTGCTTGTTCATAAAATACTGGCTTGTGGATTAGCACCACTTATATATAAAAGCAATGTATCTCAGGTAGGGAAAGCTAGGCTCATCAAGGATTCCACCTCTCAATGCATAAGATAAAACTTACTGAGGAAAAATGAGTGGGGTTTGCAAAACTATGCTGCTGTGTATTTTGCTTTTTTAGGTGCACAATATCATTCTCCTTCCACCCTGCTTTTCTCCCCACGCTGCCACTTGCTATTAGATGCTTCCTGAGTCTTTAACTGTATTTTAGAGAAACTTTGTATGTTCCTTAAAGTGATTTTTCTGAAACATTATGAATTATTCTACTAATTTCAAAAATTCCCCCTACCTTGAACTTGCTGACATTGCTTGCTTGTGGAAGTGTGACGCTATTATATCTAAAGAAGAAAAAGTATTTGTTAGACTACTATTTGTACATATAGGAAATATGTAGGAAATAGACTAGCTGCTTTACCCACCAATGATTTAAATTTCTATTTCCTACAGGGACTGTTTGACAAATACCAGACAATCCTCATTAGAAATATTATAATTTCTGGAAAAAAAAGTACTGCTTTAATGCTGCAAGTCCAAATTTTATTCTAAAACCAGATACATTTTTATCTTTTTTGCTAGTTTATCTATAACTATTTATTTAATTTTGGACTGTAACCCCCTATAATTAATTCCCAGTCAGTATGATCAATGTCAGTAGTAGTCAGGAATTATGAGAGTTATTCTCCTAGTACATTAGAAGTCTGAGTGGGTTAAGGTATATGAACTAATGAAAAGGGTTAATGAAATGAAGAAGCCTTAAAATATGGACAACTAACCATTTTTATCAGGTAAGTAAACATTAACTATTGATCTAGGTTCTCAATTTCCCTTTATTTAATTGATTAAACAAATTTATATGGCCACCTAACACACACCCAGAGACTTTGAATTAGGAGGCAATTTTATTCTGAAAGTATCTCCAACCAGGTTCTTATTTGAAAAAAAAAGTCTACAAGATATTTCAAAACTATTTTTAAAACAGCATTAGAGGAAGGAACAAAGTATAAAAGCTAATATAATTAATATCCATGTGAGAAATTGTTATTCAATATGTTATTGTAACCATTTTAATACCCTTCTAAAGAAGAATAGTACATGCATAGAACCATATCCCTGATATACTTTAAAATTCTGTGTTATAGTAAAGGTTGCTGTGAAGCATCCCATTACATTATAAGCAAGTCTGTTCTAATCCAGAATGCATACACAAGCTAATTATACAACTTCCTGTCATATCTGACACTAAAAGCTTTTATTTCAGGAATTCTGCCATGTTTATACAGACTTCCAAGTGCTTTAAGAGAGGCTTCATCTGCCTAATTCCAGATGTTTGTTAATGAAAAGTATAAGTTATTTTAAAACTTTTTCACAATTTTCAGTTTTCACATTTTATATTTTAAAATATTGTTACAAAAGTTTTATACTTCAAAACAGGATTGATATATTCCAGCTGAAACACTGCCATTTGTATTTAATTACAGATATAAATATGAGTTATAAACAAATGCACAGAAAACCATTATTGGCACTATTTGTAGTACCATTGTTATTTTTTTAACTTCATCTATTCCTAGATGTTCTTAGGATATTAAACAAATGGAAAGATGGAAATTGTTTGTCTTTAGCTGAATTAGGTTTCATGATAATGCTTTGTTGGTCATAATTTGTATTCCAGAGTAGCATTTTATGAGATGGGCAGCTATACAAATTTGATGAATAAATAAATGTTCATGTTGTTCTGCTTCTATCAAAATGTCTCAATAACAGACATTTCCATGTCCCACATACTGTATAGCTAAAAGGAGACATTAACAGATTCAAAAGGATACAATGTTTATGTTCCTAACACTTGCAAATTTGTAGGCATGTTGCACTTTCTAGTCCTTGGATATAACAAATGTATCCATAATTTGATTATGAAATGTCATTGTTGTTCAAACAATTTTACATTTTACAGAATAGAGAACAGGCCATATCTTTAGGCTGTTTTCACAAAACAAAAACTTGGCATAATTCAATACTAATCATTATGGAGTCAACAGTTTCTAAAAATATTATCTTCCTGTCCAATTCAAACTAATTTTTCACCAAAAAACAGGTGGGCAATACTTTGGAAGCCAAGGGCTGGACTTAGTGTTGGCAGGGAGGAATTCAGAGTGCAAAACAGGCAAAGCCACCTAGTTTGGAAGCAATTGCAAAAAATGATATTATGCCAGTCTTAATCCTTACACTGCAATTTTCATTTATTTCTTAAATATCCAGAAAAGCAATTGCTCATCTCATAAATGCAAGAGAAATATCAGTGGGCAATCTACAAGCATAGAAGAATCAGAAAAAGCAGATGGCAGTATCTGGCTGACCTACTTTGGCCTCAAAAAGTAGATAGAGTCAGATCGTCACCTGGGAGCCTAGTTATTACTTCTACGGGAAACCTGAAGAGAATTCAAAGGATGTAGACTAGTTGGAGAATCAAGTCAACATGGCAAGAGAGAGTGGCAAACCAATTCCACATTGTTGCCAAGACAAAGCCTTAACTATAGCCATGACTACAGCTACCAGAGGTCAAACTTGATACAAGAAGCAGTAGTAGCAATAGCTTAATTATGTTACTGCTAAACATCATTAGCCAATTTGGTGTAGTGGTTAAAGCAGGGGTGTCAAACTGGCAGCCCACAGGCCAGATGCATCACACATAGGCCATGCCCACCCCAGCTCCAAGAAGGGAAAAATCATGAAACATTACATGACAGCAACATGATGCAGCGAGTTTGACACACGTGGGTCAAAGCATCAGGCTAAAAACTAGGAGACAGTGAGTTTTAGTCCCATTTGCAGTAGAAAACCATTTTTGGCTGACCTTGGGCTAGTCACATAGGTACAAGAGTATCTTTATATTTTCTGGGTTTTTTTTTTTTACATTAAAAAGATATAGGCAAAAGGCCCAGGCAAAATTACATACATAACAGTGTTCCAGGCTCAGATGTGGCTAATTTATAACTCATATTATCTTGCAACAACTCAGCCAATGTATTTAATATACAGTATATTGTGTGAATCCAGGCAACTAGATTAGTTCAGTAAACATTTGTTTTATTCCTTTCAGCCATGTCCTATTCTTAGAGACTGCCTGGATGTATCCCTGGAGTTTTCTTGGCAAAGTTTTTCAGAAATGGTTTACCATTGCCTCCTTCCTAGAGCTAAGAGAAAGTGACTGGTCCAAGATCACCCAATTGGCTTTGCGCCCAAGACCTCATAGTCTCCCAGTTTCTAGCCTGATGTTTTAATCACTAATTGGCTAATGATGTTTAACAGTAACATAGTTTAGTCCAAACTCAGCCATTGCTACTACTGTTTCTTGTATCAAGTTTGACCTCTGGTGGCTAGTCATACCTTTATCCTGGCAACAATGTGGAATTGGCTTGCCTCTCCCGCCATGTTTACCTGATTGAGAAGCCAAGTCAAATAATAAACCTATCTGTTCAGGACTTGTGACCCATCTTAGTGTGACATATGTGAATTACTGTCTACATGCTGTGTAGATGATCATTAAAGACAGAAACTGGGCTATCAATCAATGTTTTTTTTAAACTGAACATTGTTTAGGGAGTGGCCAGATACATCAACTAAATAAATAATTCACAATGATAGGGTCATGAGGCACTAGAAAATAATTTTCACATAAATCCATATTAATTCATTAAAGAAGCAAACATTGTTTCTCTATGGAATACTATAAGACTAATTACTTACATGTTTTTAACTATTCAAAATGTCAAATCATAATGAGTTCACCCAGCATAGTTGGGAGGCCTTAGGCCAACTACAGTTCCAGAACTTTAAAAAAAATCAGAAAAATGTTTTAGTTATAATCTTACTTCTATTTTAATAGGTGTAGTCTAAGCCGAACTAAATCAAGACTTCGTCAGTTTATTGTGCGTCTTGTACTCTTTTATACGAAGTATAACCATAACTGTGAAGCTTTTCAGAAATAATACTGCTTGGGAGTATATTAGTTTAAAAAAAAGTCCAAAATTAAATCACCAGTTTTATAAAATATACACCTATTTTATAAAATATTTATTTTAGGACGACTTTCGTTCAGTTTTCTTCCAAAATCTGTAATTTGCTTCGGAAGCAACTTGAAAAAGAGGCTCTCTTCGCCTAACATTATAAAGCCCGTTTAAAATTTCCGCAAACGAAGCTCTTCCCGTATTATTTTACTCCGAAGGTTTAAACCACCACTTTCATTCCTGAAATCCAGGCTCCTCTGTGGCGGATTTAAATTCCACCCCGGAAGTCGACTCTTTCACGCAGTGTACTGTGGGTATTGTGGTTCCTGCTTCCCTCCAGCGTCTTTACGACGAAGGCGGAAAATCGGCCCTAAATAAACCACAACTCCCCTGATCCTTTAGGCCGGCCACCACCTCCACGCCGCGCAAGCGCATTGGCGAGAGCTGGTTTTTGAATCAGCGGCGTTGTTATTGACGCCATATTGCTGGTGTGGAAGAGTCACAGAGAGACGCGCGACGGCCACCGCCGCAGTCATCGCTCTTCATCGGCGGCTCTAGGCCGGGTAGCCTCCCGTCAAGCCGCCCCCACCGGCCTAGACACCCTCCCGGATACGACCCGGGGCGGATTTGCCGCGGGCGGAGCCTACAAGTCCAGCTGAGCCGGGCCCAAAGCTCCGGGCCGCTCCCTGGAGACGCAGGCGGAGCCGGCGGCCGGCAGGAGAAAGCAGAAGCGGCGCAGAGCGGTGGCGACCGGGCGTTTGTCAAGACCCGGCACTTCGGGAAGCTCTCCTCTTCCTCCGCACCCCCTGTGTCAGTCCTTCTGGCCGCTCCTTCGGTGCGAAAGGCCCGGCCGGCTCAGCTGCTGAGCCCCTTCTCCTTTTTCCTCTTCCTCTTCCTCCGCCCTCCCTTCCCCCCCCCCCCACGGCTCGGCCATGGCGTGCGGCGCGACCTTAAAACGGACTCTCGATTTCGACCCTTTGCTGAGCCCGGCCTCGCCGAAACGACGGCGTTGCACTCCATTGTCCGCCTCGGCCGCCGCCGCCTCTTCCTCTTCGGCCTCTTTTGCCTCGTCCCCGCAGAAATACCTGCGCATGGAGCCTTCGCCCTTCGGGGAAGTGTCCACTCGCCTCACCACAGGTAAAAGAGGGGTGGGGCCGGGGAAGGGGCGTTGGGCGAACGAGTGAGGGGGACAAGAGACAGCCTCGGAAGCCTTCACCTCCGAATTTGGGGGGGGGGGTGTCGGGCCGGGCCTTTACTTTCCCACAGAAGCCGTCGCCACCCTCCTTCCCTCGCCTCCCTTTTTTTCTTTTTCTTTTTACTTTCGCCGCGGTGTCGGCACAATGGAAATGGCCGCCCTCCCCGCGATGGGGGTGGGGAAGTGGCAAATACGGGAGAGGCCCCCGAAGGGGTTCGTCCTGGGCTGAGAGGAGGAGGACCACGACTGTCGGCCTTTCTTTCTGCGCCGGTTTGGGAGTGGCGGCGCGGGGGGGGGAGAAATACGCTTCCCACCACCGCACTTTTGCCGCCCCCCCTCCCCCTCCCCGGGAGAAGGCCGGCCTGGGCTGTGCGAGAGGTATTGGTGCGGCGGCGAGAAAGAGGAACTGGGGAGTTATCGCGAGGGAGAGGCGGTGCTCTCCTCGGCCGAGAAAGGCTCGAATGCAGCAGCCCCCTTTTCTCCTCCTCCTCTGCCCTTCCCTCCTCTCCCCCCCCCCCCCCGCCGGTCTCTCTGCCCTTCTTGGATCCCCTCCCGGTGCGGGCGACCGATCAATAGGTTTGCTGGAAGCCATTAACTCCGGGGAGTAGCGTGAGCTCCTTTGCCTGGGCTAATTATAGACGGAGGGGGCGATTTTCCCGAGCTTCACAGCCCAGGAGGGGCGGACCTGGTCGGGGTCTGCCATCAATCACCCCACTCCAGGCCGTTTGGGAAAGGGCCGGGCCGCCTTACAAGACGAGAGGACAGCTGCCTTCCTCCCCCTTTCCTTTTTAGCTTAGGATTTTAAGGCAGAGAGTGCCCACGTTTCCTGAAGCTTGGGGATAAAGGGTGTGTTTAGAGTAGCAGCTACAATGAAGGTGGGTTATATGTCACACAAAGACAAATTAGTGGCAAAACGGAGGCTTGCTGGGTTGTCCCTCTGAAGGTGAGGATTACCTCACCTTACCTCACAGTGTGGTTTCTCATAATGACTGTAAATGGCCTTTTCTCCAGTATTGTTTTCATATCTCTCAGCTTTTAAGAAAAGCCTCCCCCCCCTTTTTTTTTTCACACTGTTACAGTTCTTATTCCTGTTGGGAATGTTGATTTTGTATCAGTTCATGAGATAGATGGCATTGCCATATTAGTAATGAGTGACACTGTACAAATATGCTTACATAGTAAATTCTTTTGACATGAGCATTAGACTGTGGAAATGTTTTTGATTTTGAAGGGTGCTTTTTTAATGGACATTTTAAAATTATTACAACCTCAGAGTTTATGATATTCATCTTTTCTCCTGAGACTTCAGGTTACAATCTGAAATACCATATCCTGGCCTATAAATTGAGTAAGCAATTGGCACCCCTAAACTCGGGTGAACTTTAGCCTACTTTCAACATTCTGCAAGCAAATATTTTGATTCTTCCTTGGCATTTGAGGAAAAGGATTAGATGATACAGCACTGAGCATTTATTTCATATCCCATCAAATTTACCTGCTACTGCTGAATTTAATGGGATGCTAGAAATGCTGGAATATTTCCTGAGTGAGCAGCTTTTAGAGTCAGTGGTACAAATTATGTATCTTCATCATTGTTTTTTTTTTTTTAAACAAATTTTATTAATTTTACAAAAGACAATACACAATCCAGGCATAACAACTTAAAAAATCTTTTCTAAAAAAAAAATAATAATTAAAGAAGAAAGCCAATAGAACATATAAAATAACTCCAAATTGTAATATCAATATTTACATTATCTATTTAACTTCATATCTTATCCAGACTTCTCCTTTTATCCAAATTATATTTCTTGCTTCTTAAATTTTATTGCCTTTCATAAACATACAAAACACAAAACATAAACAAAACTAAAACATCTTTTCTGAAGGTTGCCTGATCCTGGGTTGAAACTCTTCACACAGACACAAATTCAAACATCATATTCACTTTATATATCCTTCCATATCTTATTATCATTTTCTTTTCTTTTTTTTTATAAACCAATTTTATCAATTTTACAAAAACAGTGCACAAACAATTAAGGCATAACAGCTTATAAATTCTTTTCTAAAAATAATAATAATTAAAGAAGAAAACCAATAGAACATAATGATTCCAAATTATAATTTCAATATTTACTTTATCTATTTAACTTCCTATCTTATCCCAGCTTCTCCTTTTCATCCAAATTATTTCTTGTTAATTAAAATTTTATTGCCTTTTATCAATATAAAAAAAAAAAAAACCATAACAAAACCTTTATATATCCTTCCATATCTTATTACCATTTTCTTTTCTTTTTTTAAACAAATTTTATTAATTTTACAGAAAACACGGTAAAACAAACAAAACTAAAAGATCTTTTCTGAAGGTTGTCTGATCCCGGGTTGAAACTCTTCATACAGACACAAATTCAAACATCATATTCACTTTATATATCCTTCCATATCTTGTTATCATTTTCTTTTTTATATATATATATAAACCATTTTTATCAGTTTTATATAAACAATGCACAAGGCATAACAGCTTATAAGTTCTTTTCTAAGAAAAAATAATAAAAGAAGAAAACCAATAGAACAATAATAATTCCAAATTATAGTATCAATACTTTGTCTATTTAACTTCATATCTTATCCCAACTTCTCCTTTTCATCCAAATTATTTCTTATTAATTAAATTTTTTTTGCCTTTTTTCAATATACAAAATCCAAAAAAAAAATAACAAAACCTTTATATATCCTTTCATATCTTATTGCCATTTTCAATAATATTCTTTGTCTGTTCTATTTCCAACTATCCATTCATCTTTTTTCTTTTATTATACTTCTCCTATACACCAATTGGAGTAACGTCTATAACTCATTACCCTAACTTAAAAGTACTTCATATAACAATTTTTCTTGGGATTCTGTTTAATAGATTCTAAAATTACACAATGAATTTTATACTCTAAATACACATATAAAAAACACAATCTTATGTACCCTCCAGAATCCCTCTTTTATCCTAAATTAAATTCACCCATTGTCTCTGAATAAACTTTTTTTCTTTAGATCTTGCTTCCCCCCATTGAGGCTTCTCCTCCCCCCCCTTTCTCTCTTGTTTATTCTTCTCCTTGCCCTTTTTACCCCTTTGTCTTTCCTCCTCCCTTTTCTTACTCCCTTTCCTTTGCTTTCTAACCTTGCCTCCACCTTTCCGCTCATTTTTCTCTTCTTTGGTTGTTTTTATAATTCTTAAAATCCCCTTTTTCTTATCCTTTTTCTCCTCCTCCCCGGAAAGAACCCATTGTTCATCAAAGATGGCTTCTTCTTCCTCTTCTTCTTTGTCCCAGTCCTTCTGCTGCGTAGTCAACTTTTCATAAGTACATAACGCCATTTCTAAGAATTGAAACAAAGTGCCCAAAGTATCTTCCTTTTTATATTTTTGATATTCAGTCTTTAGTTCATCCACAAGCGATGCCATCATGAAAAAAGAAACTTTTCCCAAAACAACCACAAATATTTTTAATCAAAAATAATTCAAAAAAAAATTCCAAAAAGTAATACTTTTCTTCCTTCTTCTCTTTCTCTTTCTGGGGTTAATGTTTAATCAAAGAGGTCCAATTACCATATACCTTTCTTTGGGATTCTAGGCAATCTCCTCTTTTTTCAGCTTCTGCTCCAATTTTTTTTTCTCTCCCTTCCCACTTGCAATATCAACTTTAAATAATCAGAAATCCATACCTCTAATAAGGGTTTTCCAATTTCTTTAAGTTTTTCAATGTCCAGAAACCCTTTTGTCCCTTAGCTTCAACTTTCAGAATAATTCACTTTCAATGTCCAATATGTCCAAACATATCTGCTTTTTCCATGGGGTGGGAGAGTGAAGAAAAAAAAAAAAAAGTTCCCTTTAACAGCTTCGCCGCCGCTTTCGATCTTCTTAGGGATACAATGTATCCTCCAGCAACTCAAACAGCTCAGTTCCAACAAATTTGAAAGATGTTACTTGACCCGGCTCAGACAGCACTTTCACTCTTCTTACTTCCTCCAGCGCAATCTTACCCGGTTGCTGGCTTCTTCGTGGCGGCCATTGCTGACCGCCGCTCCACCGCCTTGGGAAAAAGGGTTTTTTCCGGAGGAGGAGGGGGTCTGCAACACCCCCAACCCCCTGTCCGACTCCCTTCTCTCTTCAGCTGTCCCTACAGGGCAGCCATATCCCCCTGACCCATCTGGATCGGGGGTACCTCAGCGGCTAGCACAGCAGGAATCGCGAGCAGTCGCGAATTCCTGCTGCCCCGAAGCCACGCGAAACTGGAAACCTGTATCTTCATCATTGTTATAAAGTAACCATTGTTAAAACTAAATACAGCCAACTGGTTTATTACCAGATAAAATGAGTGACTTCACTGAAAGTAGAAAAAATATTCATCTTAATGAATATTTAATGTAAGTAAGGGTTTAAAATTGATTCAGTGCAGTGGACAGCTAGGCATCTCAAGTCATTAAACAGCTTGCAGTCATTGGAAAACACACTTTTGAAACATAAGGAGCTCCTGGAAAAACCTATTAAAGAATAATGCTGTTGAAAGGTATAAATGGGTGGTTGGCTAAGCTAAGCAATGCCATTTAAAATAGAATATAGACAGGTTAATTGTGCAGAAACTGCCTTGTAGTTAAATATTTAATAATGAGGTGTCTAAGATCCTAATTGACAGGAGATCAATAATTCCACACACGTATAATTTTGTATTGTACAAAATCTGTCACTCAGATATGTTCCTTTGAAGTGTGTGTTCACAATATATGAATACATTTTCAATTTTTCATTTTCTTTCTGCCTAAAAAAATTCTTGGATCATGTTAAAAAATCTATTATGGTGTAACATTCTGATCTAATAAAGATAGGCATATATTTAAACTAATGAGAACTGATGTAATTTGTTGGGTAAAGCTAGGGAAATCCTAAGTACAAGCCCCTCTACTCTGCTGCTATGAAAACTTACTGAGCAGCTTTGAAATGTCCATTCTCTTTTGGTTGAACCTATCTTGCAGGAAAATTTGCACCTGAAACAACTTTGCTGTGGAAGAATAACAGTGTTATTGCCTAATGAATCATAAGAATCATAGAATGAAAGAGTTGGTGGGGTCTTTGTGGTAGTCCAGTCCATGTCTAATGAAGTATTCTACTACTTGTAGCAGGGGTGTCAAACTCGTAGCCTGGATATGTCATGTGCTGGCCACGCCCATCTCCATTTTAGCGAAGGGGGAAAGTGATGTGTCGTGGCAACAACATGTCATAGTTTGACACGCCTCACGTATAGCATCACTAGAAATATTTTAATTGTTAATTGTGGTGTGTCAACATTTGTATGTACAATTTTCAGTGAGTATTCTGTAGATTTTTATAGAAATGTGTGGTGTTCCTTGTTGATGAATCTGTTATAGCATGGCTTTAGTTTGTTAATACTAATTTCTGATAACTTGATATTTGAAGAATGATAGATACTGCAGAATGCCTTTGGCATATTTCATAGTTTGTTGCCAGCTGTCATACTTCTATTATGGGGGCAGTTGATAGAAAACAGATGTCACGCAAAACACAGGTGCTACTATTTGTATTACTATTTGTAGTGCCTGCAGTTCATATCTCATTAAACATTTTAGAAAATTTCTGTATCACATGTTTATTTTCAAGGCAGAGTCTATAGATTCAATGGACAAAATAATGTTAACCACAGCTCCCAGAATATCCAGGCAGCTTTGCCAACAGTGTGAAATGCTGGGAGTTCTAATTCAATAATTTACAATACTTCACTTAAATAAATAGCACAAGCACCCTTTCCCCATAAAATAGGTCAGTTTTAAAATGATCAGTACAACTTTTGTAGTTAATAAAATATATACTAAATTATTTCCCAGTTGTAAGAACTTTAAAATGTTGTGTATGGAAAAATATGCAGTGAAATATGTTACATTTTTGTGCATTACCTAGAGGTAAGTTGTTTAACAGTAAGACTAGCCTATGTGTAAAATATAGGATTATATACTAAAGTAATTGAAAGTTTTATTTAAAAATGAACATGATTATATTTGTATTACAGTATATTTATTTATTAATGGGTTCTTTTCTGTGCCTTAACTCCTTCAATTTTATTGTAGAAAGTGGAGAATTTCAGAGATTTGAGGTACTTGGAGAAAGAAAACTAGAATGTAAATTCAATAATTATTTATTTTGCTGGATTTGTAAGGCCACCTAATCAAACTTAAGACTGTTTTTCATTTAACAAAATATAATTAATACATTTGTATCTTTATTTATGACATTTGTACAATACCTTTCCCCAAAAGATCAAAATAGGGGTGTGCTATGCTGTCATCAATAACTTTGAAAGGTTGGATTATACTGATCAGTGCAAAGTCACCAAGTAAACATCATAGCTCAGTAGGAATTTAAATCTGAGTTTCCTGAATTCTCAGTTTTACGTATATATATATACTCATTCCACCATGTGGTTCCATTTCCAACTAAATAACCTTATAATAGATTACTAATCATTTCATTGCAGCTACAATCATATGTGTGGTATATACTTGGAATAATCCCATGATTTACTCTGGAACTTGAAAGAAAATATACCCAGAATTGAACTATCATTTCTTGTGTAATAAGAGAATTTTGACTTAGCACACTCTTGATACATCCATTTTAATGATAACCATATAATGCAATATAGTTTTTAAATTACTAGATGGAGGCTTACATTTATTTAGAATATAGCTATTTCAAAAATGTTCACAGTTGCTTGAATTTGAACATTTAAATTATCTAGTGAGAACTGTTTTAAACTAGTTCACATATGTCCATTCATCATTTGATGATTTAAATGTATGACTGAACCATCATAGGGCATATTTAGAATGTTGGAATAATTACTGCCAAGATTCAGTGTTAATGGACTTGGCTTCCATTCATAAATGCTTCTGACAACCTATGTAGTCATATGAGCCAAAGTCTTAGGACATTGTTCCAGTGAATTGCTTTTGCAACAACATTTTAAAAATTGGCTTGGTTGAACAATAGTCCCCTAGTACTTTGTATTCCAATATTGGTGGTGCCTTATTTGGAAAGCTGAAATCCTTGTACTTCACAATCAAAAAATTGTAGTTAGTTAGAAATATTATTGACGTGTTGATAATAGTATTTGCCTTTATTATGTGAGATGCACCATACTTTGTGTCAACTTGAAAATGTGTAGATATTATGTCACTTGATTTTTTTTTTACCAGTTTAAGTCTCCATAGAATATTTTAAATATCCTCTTCAATATTTATTTTATTCCAAAAGTAAAATTATGTATTTAATATCTAACTTTAATAATATCAGAATGATAATAATTTGGGTTATATATTAAAATCTTTTTCCTAGATTTCCTTTTTTTAAAAAATTAAAATCCGTACTAAACAAAATCCTGGCTATTGTGCTAGTACGATTGACATGAATCTACACCACAAAGTCAGTTCTATGTGTACTGCTTGAAGCAAGAATAGTCAGTATCAAGGATGCTATACCTGGAAGAGCACTTGATTGTCTTGAAGAACTAATATGTCTTGTTGCTGTATATACACTGATTACTAAGTAATAATAACACTTGTAATAGTAGTGTAACATACATTGAAAACGTCAAGCTATTTATGTGTCAAAGGGAAACTGAGGTTATAAATGGCAAAATAATAGGCATAATGTGGAAGTGGTGCTGTTTACATTATTGTGATGGAACAATGTTGCATCATATTTCATTGAGTCACTAGAAAATCGGGGTATGATATATTTGAATAAAATATATTATGAGAAGACATCAGTGTCAGATTACATTAGTCTGTAGTTTCTCCTTTCCCCACTTTTTTTTAAGGAGAATAATTTGTCTCCTTTAGTAATTTGGTTCTTCACCATATATTCAGGAAGCCCTCAATATTGTTCTTATTCTTTAGCAATCTTAACTCATTTCAAGTTTTTTCCTTCCTGACATTAGCTTTGCTGATCTTTGAAAAATCCTAATGTGTTTCCTGTTGATGGCAAATCTGCATGAGCATGCATATTGTTTAAGCTCATTATCTAGCAGCATTTAACAACAGTCTTATAAAGGAAATTGAAAGGATTTAATTCAATACACTTAAATAGTTAAATTATTCAAATTCAGATAATTAAAACCACAATATTTTAATTAGGAAGATTTTATTCTCATTTATAGTGAAAATTCATCTTTGATAAAAATTTAATATAAATTCATCAACATTCAGAATTTGTGTTTCTCCAGTGTACTGGAAGAATGATGATATAATCATCATCATCATACAAGTTAAATCAACTTAAATTCAAAGATTTAATAGTTTTGCAATTATATATAGGACAACAACCATCTTTAAAATTGTATTATATTTTTGTTTTCTGAAGAAAGGTAATATTTAACAAAATCTTGATAAGCATTTTTTATTTTTTTTAATAATCATCCCCCTTGGGGTGTATCTTAAAATACAAGTTAGATTTTGCTAATAAATTATTCCTCTTTGATAAGAGGAATACAAGATTTATTGTTTTTTTCTGAAAAGAAAATTACAGGTTTACTGTAATTGTATTTTGAATGTATTCCAGATTTTTTGTGTACCAGTAGAATTGTCTGTTGCTAATAGAAGTTTGGTCACTGGAGTTGTGTGGCTTTTAAAAATTTCATCAGCAATATTTAGCCCTGTGTTGGAATATTGACCCTGATAATTGCATATTTCAGTGGTCCAAGTGAGAAAATCAATGCTATGGTTCTTTTCAGATGAGAAAACAGGTTTAGAAAAAGTATTCTTTTTTATTTGGGATGATGTTTTCAGGATTTGTTCTGTTTGTCAGCTCAGATTTAATTTGTTTAAAAGGATCTTAATTTATATTTTTAAATCATGTGGATCCTGCAACAATTGTGATAGCCAGCAGTCTTAAAACAATAGAAAGTGTTACATCAAATACATTTTGGGAGAATTAATTTAGATTTCCCTGTTTTGTTCAGGACACCTGCTCCAAACTAATTACATTTATAAAGCACCAAATTCTGTTGCTATATTAATGGAATACTGCAATCATGTATGCTTATAATCATTTCTTTGGATTTTTTAAAATCTCAGATAAATTATCACTGACAAAACTGTATACTAAACATTTTGATGACATACTTCAGGATAAAAGCTTTTTCCTCAAATTCAGGAATGTAGTCTGTTCATCATTTTGTTTTACTTTATTTTTGAAGTCATAGTCAAATTTTTACCCCTTTTCCAGATGTACTTCATCATATACTGTCTTTTAGTTGATATTGCACTTTTACAGCAGTTTGTTAACTGTTCTCATATTTTTAGTACCCTAGAATATAATTACAAGTTACCTTTTGAATTCTAATCATTTTCTGAACTATCTCAGAACCTTTTAAAATCCATTTTCCATTTTTATAAAATATTTATTTTATTTAAAAAGTCAATGATTTTTATATGTCCTGACACGACATCTATGGAAATGTTACTGATGTTGGAATAAACTGTGAGTCTGATTTGATGAAGGCATGAAGGCATATTGTGATCAAGTTGAAACCAGATTCTTGCAAGTTGGTAGCTTTCCTACAGTAATTATGAAAAAAAACTATAGAACTGCTGATCCCTTTTAGTAGGAGGAATTGCAGCTGCTATCATGTGACAATTAAGGGGGAGAATAAGATTCCTGCCTTTAGCAGTGTGGATAGAGTACACTTCAATAATAAGTGTAGATTTGCTAATAATATTAGCAAGGGTGGCTAGTTGGTGCCTTCAAGCTTCATGTTGCTGATTTGGATATCCTTATGTCCACTGTAGTCTCCAATGCCCCATAACTGAACTTGTTTGCCTAAAAAGTTCATTATTGTAAAATAGTGGCTCCTAGTTTTCTAAGTATAGAGATTTCCTTGCTAGAAGATTGTACACCTGAGATTGTTTTTACTGTTTTTCTTTCTTTCCCCCTTCAGTATTTTTTTTCTGGGTATAAATGTATACAATTATTTATTGAGTTTAATTGTTAAACTAAGCTTCCGTTGGGAAAGGCTGTAAGAATGAATAAGAGTCCATAGCATGAAAAGTTGTTGGTAAATTGAAAGAGTTAGCAACCATGAGGTGTGCATCTGGATTCCAAAATAATATATTGGAAAGAGGCAAATTTTTATGTGAATTGCAGGGTATAGACCTCCAAATGATAAAATTGTATATATAATAATTTAAAGTAATGTGCTTTTCGTTATATACTTGGTGCTAGATATAATCTATTGGCAGAATAAAAATATGTTTCTAAGTTTTCTGTGAAGCAATTAAATGTTCTTGGAGATATAATAGGCATGCAAAAATATACTTGTTTGGTCATGAACAAGAAAGATTCTCAAATAACAGTGGTACCTTGGTACTCATCCTTAATTGATTGCAGAAGTCAACAAATTTTTCCCATAAGGAATAATGTAGTGAATCACATGGCAGCTGACACCAAGTTCTAGCTTGTGCCTTGAGTACCAAATGAGTACCATTACAAAATTTTAATGTCACAATGGGTTGAGTACCAAATTCAATGAGTTTCAAAGCAGTTGAGTACCAAGGTACCACTGCAATACAATAATGGTTGCTTCTGTAGACATTCTGCTTTGGATGAGGGAAAAGACAGTGCTGAATTTTCATAGCAGAAATAATATAGTAGCTTTCAATATAAAATATACTTGATTGCTCTTATTGAAGATATGTATGCAGCGAACAATTAGAGATAGTCCTGGACTTAGTCCATAATTCAGTCCAAAATTTTCATTACTAAGCAAGACAGTTATTAAGTGAGTTTTGCCTCACAAGTGAATCAATGCAGTTGTTAAGTAGTAACATGGTTAAGTCAATTCCCCATTGACTTTTTTATTTATTTAATTTATATTGCTGCCTATTTGCCCATGGCGACTTGAGGCGGCTTACACAATGTAAAACCATATTTAAAATAAAAATAAAAACAATAAAACCTAACAAAAAGAATCAAATAAATTAATAAAGTACAATAGAACAAAATTTGGAAAAACAAAAAACAAAACAAAAAATCAAACACCAACTCCCACTCCCCTCCCCGACGACAGCAGATCACACTAGCCACCAGATGGGCTCCATCCCTCTCTGGGTTCCCTAGGCCCGCTGGCAAACCAGGTCTTCAGTGCCTTTCGGAAGAGTGTTAGTGAGGGGGCCATTCTAATATTGGGGAATGGTGTTCCTGAGAGACGGAGCCACCACTTTGCTTGTCAGAAGGTCGCAAATGGTGAACACATGACTCCAGGACACCACAACTGTCATAAATACATGCAAGTTGCCATGCATCCAAATTTTCATTACATGAACATGGGGATGCTACAAAGGTCATGTGAAAAATGGTCATAAATCAGTTTTTTCAGTGCTGTTGTAACTTCAAATGGTCACTGAATGAATGGTTGTAAGTCAAAGATTACCTGTACTGCAAAAACTGTGGATGCTTCTGTAATTAATGTAACTATCCAATGGAACAATATTATATACATGTAGGAATAAAATGTTTGTTTTATACCTTTCTTGGTCTCAAATCTGGAAAGATATATGAATTATGTTTTCACTAGTGTTATGTTGTAGAAGGAAGACATAGGTATTGGTTATGTTCTGCTAATTGTCTTGCTATTTTCTAGAGGAAAGCATCTATCAGTGGCCGTAATGCTGTTTTCTTTATCTCCATCTATATCTTGCAGCTATATGAAAGATGTGAATAGGGTTGGAAATTGTAGTATGATTTTTAGTTGATAATTTGAATTGATAAGTTAAACTTCTAAACAATTGACACTACCTTTAATGCCATTCATTAGAGTACTTTCTCTTAGTTTAAATTGTTTGAAATGATTGAATTAGAATTCATAATCATATTCAATATATTTCTTTTTTTCTAGAGCAAATTCTGTACAATATAAAACAAGAATACAAACGCATGCAGAAGAGAAGACATCTAGAAAACTTTCACCAAACAGATCCTTGTTGTTCTACTGATGCACAGTCACAAGCATTTCTCCTTTCTGGACCAGCTTTGCCAGGTGAAGATTTTAGAATTTGGGTCAGATTGTGTTTTTCTCTAAACAGAGAATCAAAAGAATCACAGTGCTGTATTATTATTACTAGAATGAGTTTAAGTTAAAATGTAATGACGTTTATCCAGCTGAATAGATACTGCTTGCAGAACAGGTTTTGGTGTTCCAGCAGCTTGAGCCATCCTTTCAGTGTTAGAGATCTTCCAGAACACACTTGTAGGGTAGGCTAGTGCAGTAATGAGAAAGAAAAGAGACACAAGATCTTTTTTCATTTATTTTATTTCCAGTCTGTTAAATTTACAGGTTTGAGATAGTTTACAGTATAAGCAAAACAATATAAACCACATCAACAAATCTGATTAAGCCCAAGAATTATTAGTTTCCATATACATGCAATAGAAAGATCTTGGGGGCCTGTAGGTTGGGGACATCATCACCTTGGAAGGCAAAGCAATGCATAAGATATGGCCACCGATGGGAAGGTTCCTCATCAGTCTTCACAGTTACTGCCTTAACGTTATGCAACTTACAACTTCAAATTTTTACAACAGGTTCTTGGAGTAATATTTAAATTATTAATAATGTATAATATTTTAGTTATATCCTTTCCCCATCTTTTGTTGAATGAATTTTGCATGATAAATGGGCTTGGAATAACCCATATTTTATAAATTCAGAAATGAATTGAATTGATCTTTCATTTTTTGGGAGTCACTCTTAACGATGCTAAGCCTCAATGGAAAGAAAAATAATTTTACTAATTGCTCAAGCTTTTTAACCATTGTCACTTCCCTGGGAACATTGCTATGAGGCTGCCTAATCATGGTTCAATCAAAGAAGCAATGTAATCTGGTTGTTTCCGTGCTAGATTAAGACTGGGAAGATCCATGTTCTAGTTCACCTTCACCTGTCAAAGCTATTTGAGCTAGCCACTTGCTCAAAACATTTTACTCTATGGTATGCCTCCTTAAGCTTCTAGAGAAAATGCAGGATGTAATGGGGCTGTGAGGGGAAAGAAAAATTAGTGAGATCTGTCTGCCCTTTCCTATCTTTAGGAGGTCATTGAGGAGTGAAATTCATGAGAATTCTGGGTCATATTCACTTTTAGCCCTTTGTAAATAAAACATCTGAATGGGAAATTTGACATGTTACTACATCTGATGGACCTTTATTTATTTATTTAGAAAATTATATTGCCGTCTACTCACAGCAACATACTTCTATAGTTCTAACTTTTGTGTGTGTGTGTTCAGGTGAGCCTTCAAGTCAGTTTTTTACTCCTAGTGACTGCTTAAACTAGTCCCTGCAGTTTTTCTGAGCAAGGGTTTTTGAAGGTAATTTACCACTGCCTGCTTTCTAGGCTGAGAATGACTGACCCAAGGTCATCCAGCTGGCTTCTGTCAAAGGCAGGACTAGAACTCATGGTTACCCAGTTTCAAGTCTGGTCGCCTTGTTCACTACAATAAGATGGCTCTGTAGTTAAAAAAAATACTGATTTTAATATATAGCCAACATATAATTCAGAGGCTTGTACTTAAAATGTACTAAAGCTAGTGGGCTATAAATGCAGTCATTTTAATTAGAATTTAAGTTATATGATTGTAATCTGATTCTCAAAGTACTTTAAAGTGAACTATTATCTGCATTAATCTAGAAGATGCCCTAAAGCATACTTGAATTACCTCTGGAAATAATTTGTTCAAAGGTACTTCATCTGCAGCGTCACCACCACTGAAAAAAGAACAGCCCCTCTTTACTCTCAGACAAGTTGGAATGATCTGTGAACGCTTGCTCAAAGAACGTGAAGAGAAAATTCGTGAAGAGTATGAAGAAATCTTGACCACAAAACTTGCAGGTATGATAAAAACAAAATGTAAGTCAGCTATTTTTTTTCTATCCTGTTGCTTGGCTTGTCGATATGAGTTGTATAACTACATATTTCTGGGTGGCAATTTCTATACTTTAGTTTCAATAATGACCTTTCTTGCTTTACAGGAAGAGTATGTTTAATTTATATCACTTAACTTTGAAATCATTTAGGTTTTTTAAGATGTTTTTAACTATCTTTAACCACACTAAGATGAATGTTTAAGAATTCTGAATGTTCTTAGCTAACATTTGGTAGCTTCTAGGTTGCCTGCTTCTTAGCTTGACAAATTACAGTTGATGGAGAGGAAGATGGGATACTATAAGTATCAGCACTCTGTATTAATTCACATTTTGAGAAGCATTTGACTAAATATTAAGATACCAACAGTAACTTCTATATACGCTGCAAGTTTCCTTACATTTTGAGTATCATTCACTAATAACAAGGATGCCAATCACCTGTTTCAACTTTTGTTAAGTCACATAAGGGTAAAATCTGGGTTTTCGTTAATGTAGAGCAGAGGTGTCAAACTCAAGGCCCATGGGCCAGATGTGCAGTGCTTAGATATGGCCTGTCCTGGAAGCAGTGAAGGACTGGCCCACAGTACCTCTGCCAGTGGAAACTGAACTTGGGAGGCCCTGTGTGATACTCCTGGGCTCCGTTTTCAGCCACGACAGCCTCCTGCAACCCTCTGTCAGCGAAAACTGAGCTCAGGGAGGCTGTGCATGGCCCCCTGAGCTCCATTTTTGCTTGCAGAGGGCTGCAGAAGGCTATCGTGGCTGAAAACAGAGCCCGGGTGGGCCGTCATGACTGAAAACGGGAGACTCAAGTGATGTCAAGCTGCCCATACTCCCTTGTCATGCTTTCCGGCCCTCCAAGGTCAAACAATCTTGATGCAGCCCTCAATGAAATGAGTTTGACACTCCTGATGTAGAGAGTGAACTATATATCTCCTTTTATATGAGAAGGTTTCAATTATGCAATAGGGCATTCTCAGGGATGATTTATCCTTGTGGAAAATGAAGGAAAGACATAACTGTTACGCCAGCAGTTGAGAAATTTGCCTATATCTCCATATATTATATGCAGTGGAAATGTTATTGAGTGAAAATATTTTAGTCAAATCTTGGTAGCATACTATTAGCCTTTTCTGCATAATTAAGAAAATAATTTTCAGTGCTAACCAAAATGTAATAAAATACTGCAGCATTATGTCCCTAGGCTATGCCACTTGTGACCCAAAGGTCATCCAAAATATGCAGCCCTAGACTGGGGAAAATGCTTAATTGTTTAGTCATAATACTGAAGGAGCTGATACAATATGGACAGGGTAGTGGTTTATTTTCATGGGGGAAGGCAATTCATTATCCCCTTGACATTCACTCAGCATTTCTTCGGATTAAACCACAACCTTAAAAACAAATTTTAAAGGCACATGGAGTAAAATAAGATTCATGTTTCAGCTAGCACATTCATCTGTGTATGCTAAACATTGAATTCCATCTCTGGATGCACTGTTGAAAATAAAGGATATTTTCCTTGTGTTGTCTTGTAAAGAAGCACTTTTATATATGGTACCTTACTTTAAATATTCCTTGATCACAGAACAGTATGACGCATTTGTGAAGTTTACGCATGATCAGATCATGCGACGATATGGAGAACAGCCTGCAAGTTGTAAGTATTTTAAGCTATCTTCCTTGATGTTAGATTTTGGTGGCTTGAGAAAGTAGATAGAATGGAGTGGAGTGGAATTCTCCACTTTTCTACTCTTCTTTCTAAGAGTAGAATCATCCCAAATGTGGAGTGATCTTCACAGGGATATAGTTTCAACTGGGTTCTTGCTGAGCTTTAGTTGTGTAAATTCTTTGGTTATATTATTTCTTGACTTGATTCTTTTTTCCTTTTCAGATGTTTCATGAATCATGTTTTTCTGCATATGTGGGCAGCCCTGAAACCTAGTTCTGTTGTTGCAAGCTGTCCTTTAAAGACTTGCAACAATGCCATATTCCCTCTCCCCTCCCCACCTCCTCTGTATACACTGGTTATTTCAAGCTTTTGTCAGTGGCAACCACTCTTATGCAGCAACTGGTTTTGGAGTGCTCCCTGATGTCAGTACCACCTGGATGTGGACCTTTGCTACCTGTTAATACCAGTGGTCTCATTTGCTGTATCATTACAATTTGGCTTCTGTTAATAAGTTTGAAAAGTAAAAGGATTAAAGCTGGTGTATTAGAACTCTGCCCTTAACTGGTTGTGTAAATAAAAGTGTAGAATGACACTTCTGACTGAAGTTAGTGTGGTTTTCATAACTGTGCACTGCAAAGTTGTATTCACAGTTAAATTAGAATGGAATCCCTGGACAACTTCTAAGCAAATAGCCCACAGTACTGCCTGTGAAATAGTGAACGAGGGCATTTTTGTATTCCATGATTTTTGGGGGGGTTAAGAATGGGTTTATATAAGTTCTCATTTTTTGTAGGTTTTATTTATTCTATCAGTCTTTAACAAATGTTTATTGCTGCAATTTTTCAGTGTATCATTGTTTTACTGCCCTTGTAGTACTGGAATTTAGTTGAAAGAATAAAACATTTACTTCTAACCTGTGTTTTTACCTATATAAATGGCATTTTTGCCATCATCCAAATAAAATAGATGTGAGTGTACTAAATAAATCTTCTATGTTTAATATTTATTAGCCAATAGTTCAGAAAGAAAGGTATAGATACGAATGTTTTAGAAAGCTTTGTTGTTAAGGTTGACTGGCATGCAGAGGACTAATTTAAGATTTTGAAGGTAATTCTGTCCCTCAACAAGCATTCCTTTCACATACGTTCTATGAGCAAAGAGGGTATGGGCATGCTACCTTCATTCCTCCATAGTTTTCATCATCCTCATATGTAGAAAAGTGAATCTTCACTGGAGAACCTCCTGTAGTCACAACCCTTTTTGTATTGTTCCTCATGGAAAAATCAAGCTTCTAAACTGTTAGCAAAGCCTTCACTGATACTGAAGGAAGGTGGTTTTTGCTTTTGCTATAGGCAGCCACCTTCCTGCAAGTGAGGCTGGCAGAAATTATGGGTGAAGCAGGTATAATCTCTTCATGTTCCTCTTCTCACAGGCATACCTTACATAATGAATTTGCCTGAATATTTTTGATCTCAGAAATGTGAGATTAACCAAGATGCTTTCTGAAGCAGCATATCTTAAGGAGCAACCACTTTAATGTTTTTAGAAACTTTCTGCATCCCAGATGGAAGGTTTTGAAAATTTGAAAAGCAATTTGAAGTTGGAGAAAATTGCCTTAATGTTTATCTCAGTGGCTCTTGTTTTCCAAGTTTAAAAAGAACATGTTCCTATAACGCACCTTATTTAATGGATAATTTGTTTTTACTTCTGTTACTGTGACTGAATTCAAATGTGTGAACCTTTCTTTAGGGAGTTACCAGATTTTCCTACTTGCAGCTGCAAGATTGTAAAGCTGTTGCCATTTATATGGATAAAGAAAACTTGATTAGACCTTTTGGACTATTTTTCACTCTTAAGTGAATCCATTACATTTATTGACTTTTTACAGTGCTGCTGCTACTGAATTCACTACAAAAGCATTTTAATTATATTCTCATGTTAACGTTCATGTTTTACATGAGATTCCCAGACATCTTGCATTTAAATACCCATCTATTCACCTCTTTGCTTTGAAACAAATTATTCTAAGCAAGAAGTTAGTATTTCATCTTCCTGGCACATATGTAATTTTAACAAGATTTCTATTACAGAAATTCTGCCATTTTGATTCATGGATTTTAATATGCTTCCGCTGTACATTTGCACTGGATTGTTGGCTTTGAACCTTTGAAAAACTAAAGGGGAGATAGTGCTAAGCCGTTGGATATACCTTGCCACAGAATGGACTTAAAGCACATGGTATAGTTATTGCTGCTAAGATCAAGTGCTTTTGATTCCCTAAGGTCTGTGAACTATAAGGCAATTATTCTGAGGTCTTTGGAAAGCGATGTAAAACATGTATTTGATATGGGGATGAGGGGCACCAGATGGAGGTTCACCGGAATATAGTACCTTAATTAAAGTGTTTACATGCTGAAATGCTAAGTCTGTTCTTCTCCTGCAGTGGTATTCATGAACAGTTGGTAGTCTTGCAACTAGAAACCTCCCTATGGGATGGTAAAGAAAGCCTTCTTTGTGCATTATTGGCAATTTGCTTTACATGTCATTTTTCTTGCAAATAGTTGCAGTGTCTGTCCCTTGCAAAAATGTGTTTGCATATTTATATTCGGGATAATAGGTTTATTGAGAGGGCCTTCCATGTTCCAAAATGATTAGTTTGAGAAAGTCAGTTTGTTGTTAACAAAACTGAAAATATGTTCAAAGACTGTTTCCCTGAAAATAAGACCTATCCCAAAAATAAAACCTAGCACATGTATCTAATATAAACCCTACCCCCAAAATAAGCACCAAAGAATAAGTGGCGTTATCCACCCATTCCATCTGGTTGCTCACAGAGCCACAACCATGAGGTGATGGAGGTGGACCTACTCTGCACGCCCTGCACCAGCTTACCTCCAGTCCCCCACAGCCAGGCCGTCCACACCCCAACACTTTGCAGCCATGTACAGCAGGAACGGACGTGACCCGCCAACACACTTCTGTTTGCTCGTGGCCACAAAAGAACAGGAAGTCAAGTGGAGTGTTGCCAAAACAAGGCAGGTGTCAGGACATGGATGGCCTGGCTGCAGGGGCCCTGAGGTAGGCTAGTGCGGACTGCAGCTCCACCCAATCCCCCCCATCTCGCAGCCACAACACCAACACATCACTTGCTTTCCTGCTCCGTTGTGGCTGCAGAAGTGGGCTGATGGTCACGTGGGCTCCTGCTGAATGGGGTTGCTGAAGCCAGTACCGTGAGGCAAGACATGTAGGGGTGTGGGTGGTCTGGCTGTGGGGGCCTTGAGGTAGGCCTGTGCGGGGTGCATGGGGCAGCTCCACCCCCCTGCTTTGTGGTAGCGGCACTAGTACAGTGCACAGCAGCACTGGTGCATCACACAGCCTCCTGCCTCACTGAACAAGTAGAAGTGGGCCTCCTATATATGGGAAAAAAAGAAGACACCCCCCCCCAAAAAAAACCCCTAGTGCTTATTTGGAGGCCCAAAAGAAAATAAGACCCAATTTTATTTTCAGGGAAACATGGGTAGTTTAATGTTATGTGGTGATTACAATTGTCAATTGGATCTGGAAAGCTTAGGTTGAAATTCTCAAAATTTACATGAAACCCATATTACATTGGGCCTATCCATCCTCTTGCATTCCATTCTATAGAATTATTGTGGAGATAAAATTGAGAACCTGCATGAACACCAAGTTTTCAGAGAAGAGGTAAGGTGTGTACATGATACAGGAGCAGGGAATTGATTCTAAGGTTGCAGTTCTAGTATGAATGAAACTTTCTAATTGAACTAAAAATGTGGCTAGAAATGTCATACAGCTGGAGATAGATTTCACTTAAAATTTATATGACATATTTCCGTGCATAAATGAGTTAACCTGAATGAAGTGTATACAGTGTGATCTATAAAGAAGCACTGTTTTAACCTGAGGGGTTACTTTCTCTACAAGATTGAAAAAAGGTACCATGGCATTAAGGAATCTATTCATTGAAGGTTAGACTGACTTTAAATTAGCAGCTTCTTCTAGTGCGTTTCTTCCTAGTTGGGAGGGAAGTCTGGAAGCGTGCACTTTTGAAGTGCTTGAAACCCTGCTGCCAACTAAAAGGAACCCTGTGTTTTTGAAGCCAGAGTGATCTAAATTGCTGCCTTGATAATATGGAAGGTAGCAATAAATTGAAAACAGTGAATAAACCAGGTGAACCAAGGTCAGCTACATGTTGGGAGTGTATGTGGATAATCTTAACCTTTTTTTTTTTAACTTCAGGAATTTCAACTGTATGTCCAATTTCTCCGTGTTCAGAAATTTAAGCATCAACTGTCCATGTGGAGCAAATTTAGAGCTATCTTGTATAAATAGCTGGTTTTAAAATAACAGATCTCTGCAGAAAAAAATTAAAGACTGTTCAAAGAATAGTTTAAAGGGAGGGAAATATATTGTCCAAGTAACTATTCAGCATGATGAACATAAAATAGAAATAGATGGTTAAGTGATGAAGAGATGGGCTTGAACTGGCACCCCCTGCTTGAAAAATCTTAAAAAGTTATCTTAATCCAAAATGTGTCTTGTTATCTTGCTTCTATGCCTACTTAGAAAAGAAGCAAAATCCAGGAAATCATTTTGTATACTTTATTGCCATTACAGAGAGTAATATTTCTCTTACTACTACAGAATCGTTTCATAGACTAGCTTTTATTTGCACAAAAACTGCATATTAACAACTACCCCATGTCAGCCTTGCCACATGATCCGTTTTCTGTTTTGTGGGTTTTATGAATCCCAAAAATTCCAGTTCTGATACTGCTCTAATGAACCGAGCACTTGGAGTTTTAGTCAAGGAAATGGCATTTCCATCAATCAAGATTTAATAATTTACTACACATACAGAACAAATTTGGGATGGTTTACAACACAGTTTAGCACATTTATAAATTGCTCACCTTTCTTTGCAATAGCCCTACATGTATGCTCAATCTACCAAGTAATACATCTTCAACTAACACGGCAAATTTGGATATCTCTAGAATTCATCTTCAAGAATAGGTTAGGTAGGGTAGGTTATATACTCTGTGATAAAGCCCTTTTTCCTGCTTGCGTGTACTGCTCAGCATCCTCAATAAACTGCCCTGAAGTTCCCAGAAAGTTATTTTTATTTCCTCGTTAACCTGTTAACATTCCAGATTTCTCAGTAGATCACCTTGCATGCTTCTATATAGTAGACTAATCTGAAACAGCAGCATTCATTTGAATTAAATGCTAAAATATTAGCACGGGAAGATCACACCTAAATCAAAGACTGGGTGAGCTCTGTTACACAGAAATTGTAAAGATTTCTGCAAAACAGAATTGATGTGTATGAGCAAAGAGATATAGGTGGTTTAGTCAAACATCCTTTGCTCAGTGCAGTAAGCCACTAAATTATATCATTCAGCACCTCTTTGGAAACCTTGAGAATTCAGAGCTGTTCTCAGTGGGCTATTCCATCACTAAACAGCTCTTGCCAGAGGGACTGCCTTCCAACTGAATTCTGATTTTTTTTCTTCCCTGTACAAAATAATATGTCCAACATTTTCTACACCTTTTAGACCCCTTAATCTTCCAAGGAGAGATCTTCTGAAGCCACTCCCTTAATGTCCAAAAAGAGATGCAATAATTCAAATGCAATTTAACCAGTACAAGTATAACACAAGTATTTTCTGTGATTTGGAGAGAATAAAGCTC
Organism: Hydrophis major; assembly: GCA_033807585.1. NCBI lineage: Eukaryota > Metazoa > Chordata > Lepidosauria > Squamata > Elapidae > Hydrophis > Hydrophis major. The sequence continues at coordinate 290,420,398 of CM066328.1, read as the reverse complement.
ATTCTATTGGGCTTCCTTTCATTGCTGCATTTCGCTTGTGTTCAACTAGTGGTCTGCTGGTAGCTCTAGGTCTTCGTACTGCATCCCAGGTTTCCCTAATCCAACCCTGGTGCATAGCCTTATACTCGTCAGAGTGAACATTATTCTCCCAGATTTGGCATACAGTTCAAATCGATCAAGGTTATTCTGAATTTTGATTTCATCCTCTAAAACCCCTTAACCAATCCTTAGCTTGGTGTAAGCTCTACAATGTTTTACTTTGCTCTCTTTATTTACAATCTAAAGATAATTTTCAGAGAGAAATACTGTGGTTTGCAGATTTTCTTAGAAGAATATAAAAAAAAGGATACTGGATAATGTCATCTGTCGGGTTTTTGACTGTGGAATCTGTATTTCCAGCTGCAGTTACAACTGTTGAAAAAGCCTAGAGAAATAACATGTCATAAAAGCATTCGGAAAAGTTGTACAAAGTTACATCCTAGCTTACATATTACACTGTCATTGTTAGAGGCATCAAAGACGAACAAGGAAACAGGGAGAGAGGATACCTGTATATATTTTAATGTGGGATTTTTTAAAATATAAATTTATTGCCTAACAAGATTCTCAAATATTTCAATTAAATTCCAGAATCGCAAGTTGCAAAATAGTTTCCATCCTAAGTTAAGTGGGTAACCATAAAGATGAAACAAAAGCAAATGAGAATCCTAAGCAGAGGTAAAAGATTGGCTTTATTATCCACATTCATTATTCGTCTCAGTTCTTATCCATTCTAGTTCTAAACCTATTTGCTAAAGGAATGTAGCCTGAGGCTGCTGCAGGTATCCAACAAAACTCAGTCTCTATTTTTTTTTTCTCCATTGATAGAACATTTTTGAAAATTGTGTTTATGCCAAAATCAGCAGCAATACAGGAAAAAGTAAAGCTATTATCTTCTTACCACAACTGAAGAGAAATGGGTTTTTGTTTTTTGTTTTCATTTCTATTGGGATGCTGTGAGAAACTCCAGAAATTACTTGCCCAAATTTAAAGGCAGAAAATAACTTCCTATGGATGAAAGAAAACTTTGCTCCTATGAGTTAAAATATGAAAAACACCGCAATTGCTTGCAAAAAGAATAAAAATGTTTTATTCTCCCTCCCGTTTTTGCAAAAAGGAGCAACAAATTATGGCTGGCATATTCTGCAAAAATCCAGTTCATGAAAGGAAAATTTTCATGGCCTTTCTCCTACCTTGGTGGAAGAAAAGGTGGCACTAGCTGGGTCTCACAAAGAAATGAAGAGATCTTTCCTTCATTTTGCCAGAGGGAACAATGAGCTGTTACTGTTTCCATTCTCCCCAAAGTTCCAACTTCACAAAACAGAAGGCACGTTCTGTGCTATTTTCCTCCAGAAAATTAAACCCATTAAGGAGCATCTCCCTGTCCTTTAAAACAAACTCCAATGCTGTGTAGTTGCTCTTCAGTAATAAAATATCACCAAAACTTAGAATTGTGAATCTTATACTGGTATAAAGATTAGATTTGAAGGCACTGTAGAGTTTTATACTGAATCTAATAGCATGAATCTAATAGCTTCAAAAACATCCAGAAGAATAGCAGATGTCCACTGAATCATTTTACCTACCTCCAGCCAGTCAACCAGGTTAATCAATCTGCCACACTCCAAATGAAGCTTATATGCTATACAAATATCAGGAGCTGCACCAGAAATGGATTCTGCACCACATTTCAAGGCGTCCTCCTGATAAATAAAATTCACAATCATTGTGATTGATGTGATAATGATACCCTCATCCCAGCTATAACTGGTGTGCTATAATGCACATGGCAGCTTTTCAACATCACAGTGCTAATGCAGGCATAATTTTCCCAAAGCTGTGTTAAGTGAACCTTAAAAAACAGCGACAACTTCCCCCCCAATGTAATTACAGCAGGCCAGGCAGTTGCGAGTGAAAATTTGCTTATGGGGCTATTTACTCGTCCATTCCATCTTACAAGATCAATTTTCTCACCCCTCTGGCTCACTGGAATAGATACCAGGAAGAAAAAATCTTTTTTTTAATGCAGAAGGCAACTATCTCGGATAAAGCCAGCCAAGCTAAACTTCATGTATGTGTCCAGTTATTCCCTGTCTGGGATGCCCTTAGCATTGCAAAGTAAGAGTTCCTTGGACTGAGCTGTCAGTGGTCCAGATATCCTCTCCAGGAGCTGTAACTATCCTGTTTATAATTATTATTTGTTTGTAGCCACAAGCAACAAATACAGGGAAGTTAGCATGATTTTCAACATTTGCTCTAAAGTGTTATTTCAGTACAAAATCTTGGACATTTCTGTAGTACTTTATAGCAATGTCTAAATATTTTGCCATCTGTGTACTGGTAAATGCATATTTGCATCAGTGTGGCTGTAACTTCTCTGTCACATTCCTCTGATTGGCAGCAATCAAGGAGTAGATTGCCTGTGGCTTCTTCTAGATTGTTCTTTTTCAGTTTGGTTCTAGTCTAGGAATTTTCTAATGGTCTTTCATTCAAGTACAATCAGGTATAGGTAGACTTGCTTAGCTTTCACGGAGATCAGCTGGGGTCAGCCGCTGACCCTCCCCCTCCAAGGACATCTGTAAATTTATCATAATTTCCCAATAATAAAATGATACGGAGAAATATTTTACCAACATTTTCCTAATGATTTAGAATGTTTCTACAATAGTAATGCTACTGTATTTCTGAGAAGTCTCTTTATTTTCTTTGTCTTTATTTTCTTTGTATTTAAAATGTTACGTTTGCTGTAGATTTTGCTTAGGATCAGACTCCTGCATTTTTAGGGGGGGAAATGTTGGAATCCTTGATAAGTGAAGACAAGGAAGTACTTAGTAGGTTGCAGAGCTCTTAAAGCTTTAACTAATGTGGAAAACACAGTGGCATGAGAAATGGACAAACTGATTAAATTCTTCAACTTTCAATAGTTTGTGTGTGATAAGAAATGAGGCTACAAGACTATTTGCCTTGCTCTTATTTCCTACCTTAAGATAAAAGTATGGATTGTTGAGAGCAGTGTGAAGAGCAGCACGTGGGGTGGCATTTAAATGCTCTCGGAGGGTATTAGCCGCACTGAAATACATCACCTCATGCAATGTTTGCATCTCTGCAGGTGCAAGGTAATTCCTAAAATAGCACATGAAAATGATAAGAGAGAAGGATATTTACTGAATTCAGCTCCTAATTCTATCATAAACCTCAGAAAATAAGCAACGTGTATGTTATAACACCCAATTTTAGCTTTTAAGTGTTAGTTTTTTTAATTGCAGGCTTCACAGACAATGTTAACTCTTTAAAAAAAGTAGTGATATCAAATTTTCTACAACCCTCTGACAAGTTCAATTAAAACAGAAACATTCTACAGTCATATATAAAATTATTTAGTAATACCAATGTCTGCCCATTTCCACTATACTCTCTTCAGATTTTAATTCCATTATTCATTTGGAGCAACCACACATTGGATCAGATTTTTAAAAACTGGTTTCACTCTAAAATCAGAATAATAAGCTTTTTTTGGCCTGCGAAATCCTGCAATATATTATTAATAAACACATATTTCCTCAGCTTCTAATCTTTTTGTTTCATTCTTTTAGTATTTCCTTTTGCTGAAATCAGAATATTCTTTTTAAAGATAAGGACTTATCCTAGAAGACTGTTCATAAGTCAAATGTAGACTGGAAATAAGTCACACTTAAAACTTCATTAATCAATATTGTTATAACCCTCATTCCCAAGAATAGTGGTTCTCAAAAAACAATACTGTAGCCATGTCTCCAAAGTACTGAGGCAATGTAATTCCATAAATGCAAAGCCACCACTGAAAAGACTGTCTACATTATCATCAAAGTAAGCAAGGAGATTGTTTACAGCTTCTGAAATCCTTGGGCATCCTGAAAATTTACCATCAAATTATAAAGTTGAATATGACAGAAGTGGAAAATTATTATATACAGAAGGAATAATATTAAATACAGAAGGAGGAATCAACTGCATATGATTAATGTTAAATTAAAATATTAATGAAATTAAGATCAAATTTATTGGTTGCCTTGGTCTTGCTCATTTCTTTTTCATAGTTATTTTATTTGGACCCTTAATGGCACTTAAATATAAAGGGCAACCTTATCCTAAAAATTAAAACATGCCTCTGTGTGAGGTCAGAAGTGAACTCAGCAATTATGTCAAATTGGCTGGTGGCAGACATCTAATAATTTAGTCCCAAATATTTTTGACAAATTGGGCAATCTGCAGCCTCCAAATCCTCTCTTTCTAATTTTGGTGTACTGCCTTATAAACTACAATCCATTAAATTCATAGCTTTTTCCTACCAATAAACTTATTATGTAAAATTATGCAATGATTTCTATATTACTCATGCTTTGTAATTATTTTGTACATAGGCAAACAACAGTCCTTACCAACTTATTTGCAGACCCAATTTTCAATTCAGCAAATTTTTCCCTTCCTTTGAAAAGGTTGAAACAGACAAAATGGATTTCACAAGCTCCTTAGAAAAAAGCAATACTCACCTCACAAGGCCATCTATAAAGTCAACAATTTCAAAACGGAGCATTTCAAATGTTGTTAGTTTCTTTACTCTCCTTGACTCTTTCATCTCCAACAAAGTCTACAACACAAAGCAGTACTGATCATCTCCATAGGCATTTCCACATTATATACTAAGCAGATTTTTTGTATGTGTGCAGCCAAATGTCCTTTGAATTGCTTCTTCAATTGTTTAAGAAATGTCTATTCTTTAAATTAGCACCAGTTGTTTTTTTTTTGCAACTATTGATCATACAGAAATGCAGATACTTTGACCAAGCTAGACATGATTAGGGTATTAAATTATAACTTGGGACATTTAGGTTCAAGTCCATCTCTAGCCATGGAAGTGTGCGGAGTTATTTTGGGCCAGTTAATATTTCAATCAAAACTACTGCAAAGAGTGGTTGTTGTGGGAAAAGGAAGTGCCATATAAGCTACTCTGAGCTCCTGCAGGAAACGGGGCACATAAATCTAACAAAAGCAAACAACTATAGAAATACTGGATGGTTCTTAGATATTAAAATATACCTCTTAGTACACAATTGTTTTACAAAAAGAGCAAATAACACACAGTGATCTAAGCAATCATTTTAATTCTGTTTTTCTGAACAACACCATAGTTGGCCAGCCAGGTAAAGGCTGTCTTTCCATTTCTCCAGTTACTTGATTATAGGAGACCTGGAGCTGTTACTATTATTCTTACTGGACTGGCTGTTATATTTTTATAACAGACTTACATGCATATGAGATATAATCAGAGAATCTGGTAAATAAAAACAGGTAATTAACATACACACACACACACATACGTACAAACTTCATCAATGTCCTCTTTTCCTTTTGTAAATAATGTAAGGAATAACAAGCAGGGCAGAAAGAGATTGAGAGGAAACCAGAAAGACAGAAACAATTTTACAAAATAAAACTGAAACTGCGACCCCAGAATTAGTTAGCTTGCATATGTAATGTATATGGGTATTAGGATAATTCAGAAATACTGTGCAGGCATGGTAAAGAGCAACTAATAAGTATCCTCTGGAGAAGCATTTTCTCTTCCCATGTTGGGATATATTAAAATTCTAATCCTGCATTTGGTTCAAGCTGAAATGTCTTCCTTTATTAGTTTTAATTTCAGAGGGTATGTTATGTATACCAGTCAACTTATTAGTAACATTAGAATCACAAAATCAACAGTTAAATATGCTGACCTTTTGCAGATGATACAGATCTGTTTTCTTCTGAAGCTCTTCCAGTGAGGATATGGATTTTTCTTGATCACCATTGGCTTCTGTGATTTGCATAAGAAAAACAGCAAGTATAATTATCTTCCATAAAGGATCCAACCAAGAAAAGAAGAAGCTCTATGCCAGGAGTCTTCAAACTTGGCTGTTTTAAGACTTGTGGACTTCAACTCCCAGAATTCCTCCTCCAGTCATGTTAGCTCAGGAATTCTGGGAGTTGAAGTCCACAAGTCTTAAACTTGCCAAGTTTGAAGACCCTTGCTCTATTAGCTGAAAAAGAGGTGGGATTTGGTTGGATGGACTTCGAGACCCATATTCAGCAACACCACCATCCCAATGGGATTTCAGAGGACTGGGAGATCTTTCACTGAAGGTGACACTGGAGATGGCAATCGAAATCAAAGAACTCCATGGGATCTAGGATTTAGTAAGTAATTTCATGCACATAAATACAAATAAACATCGAATCCAGCATGGTTTTTTTTTTTTTTTTGAGGGGGGAATCTGTTATCTTCCACCCCTCCTCTCTCTGGCTTTCTACAATCAAACAAAATAAGATTAAGGATTTATTCAAAGAAAAATGAGAGATAAAATGAAGCAACACTTTGAGATTCCTCTGCAACACTTAATCCCATATTAAGCCTTGCTGGGAAGGGCTTAATATAATGGATTGCATATATTTCTCAAAAATTACAAAATTCAGTTCAAATGCCTTCCAGGCAGCTTTAGTTATTGTTTTTAACACATACAGAGCCTGCTTCCTTCACTAGCTATATGTGTATGCCATACAGTCAAAAAATCTGCATGGTTTAAGACAGTAGAGCAGAGGGGGTATTCAGCAGGTTCTGACCAGTTCTGGAGAACTGGTAGTGGAAATTTTGAGTAGTTCAGAGAACCAGCAAACACCACCTGACTGGAGATTTTACAGTATCCATCCCCTGCCACACCCACCAAGCCATGCCCACAGAACCAGTAGTAAAAAAATTTGAATCCCACAACTGCAGTAGAGTCCAACTGAACACGTAAAACACAAATACAATGTTCAAAAATAGCTCTCTGATGTATGTATGCAAGATTTTTATCTAGTGCTGATGTTTTGTCCCTTTAGATACTCATATTTGTAATTTTATCTATTTATATAACAACCTGAAATAATGTTTAAAATAACCCTTTTTTTTTAAATCATTGCACATATCGACTACCTAATTCTTGTTATCTTTCCCAGATCTTTATTTCTTACAACTCAAAGAACCCATTCCTTTGGTATATGGGATACTATAACAGACAGAAAAAAAGCCAATGAGGAATCTAAATGCTTATCTCTAGCTTCTGAACTGGTCAAATAAAAAATAAAAATAAAATAAAAAATGGGGTAAAGTTTTAAAAGAAAGGAAGAAAAGGCAAGGAAGGTGGATTCCTTTTCAATTTATTTCCAACACCATAGCACAGCAAGGGAAATCTGGAATTTGGAAATCCCCATAATTGTTTTACTGGGTAAGATGTAATTAACATGTCATGCAATTCCATTAAATATGCCAGGAATATAATAGTAGTCACAGAATTACACAGAATCAGATCCATGTAGGCCTCTGAATCTCTTTTCTCCGTCCCCCCACTATGTCCTTGAATCCAAATAAGAGCATCATCCAACAAACATTTGCCCAGTTTTTTTTCTGAAGATGCTGAGTAAAGGAGAGACCACCGCTTCCTTGTAGCTGGTTCCACTGATGAACTGCTGTTATTATTATGAAATATATCGTTACCTTCAGCCACAACCTGCCTTTTAATTTCAATCAATTCTTGATTATTTGTCTTTCTTCAACTTCTGGCATTTAAAACATTTCAGTTTTGCAGAATAAAGTTTTATGCTGAGTTGACCAATAACAGCAAAAACAATGCAACGATTTAGCTAAAACTCATTATGCTCCTCAAGAAATGTCACTTTAAAATGCAATCCATTATATTGCAATCTATCCATTATTGTTTCAATTCTCAAGCTAATGGGCTAAATTCAACATTAACAAGTGGTCTTCTTTTTACTATTTGGAAGCCTAAAATATCTTAAGGGACCAGCCAACTTATTCCTTATTTGTTCTCATAATTCCAGGCATTTCTTTTTATAATGAGAGTATTTTCTACATCTCTTCAGTGGATTTGGATGCAGAAAATAACAATGGAATTAGAAGATCCAACAAAACTTCAGTACCTTCAAGATTATTCAGTAGATGCACGTATCTCTCCAATTTTTCTAAAGCCTTCCTAAGACACTTTGCAGAAGAGGATATAAGAATGTCCACACATTTTTCAAGAATAGCCACCAACTCATCCTTGGCCAACATCCTAAAAAAAAGAAACCAAGAATATAACAAAAGGGTATAGCAAGACAAGTGTAGGCAAATGTACTACAAAAGATAGTCTCCTGCAAACTGAGCTTGACAACTGGTGACTGCACAACATAAGCATGACATGGTCTTAGCAATAGAGAAATAATCAGTCATCTTATTCTTGCTCCAAGGACCCTCTAAAAGGATGCAAATGACCAGCTATCTACAAGGACATCCTTCTGACAAATATGACTCATCTCAGCATTACCATCCTGTCCTATCAGGTATGCCTTCCTATCTTTGAGAGCATACAAATTAATACATCTCAATATTAGTTATAGAAATAAAGTCTAACCAGGAAGAATATATTTCTGGGCTTACATACATAAATGTGCCATAAGACAGCTTGAATGGTATACTGATTAGTGTATTAGGCCTGGATCATGATTCAGGTTCAAATGTCTACATTTTTATTTTAATCACTGAATTAACAGAGTTCAAAGGGTTGTTCCATTGAGTCCTTAGAGAAAAGACTGAAGGATAAAAATTTAAGCAGACCCATGAACTGAACAGTTTCATCCAAAGATCAAGTGGTCTGAATGAAAAAAAACAAACTAGAATCTGGCTATGCAATCCAGCTGGCAATCCCACTAACAAAGGACACACATTAAATTAAAAACATTTATTTTATATAAAAACATATGATCAGTTGCCAAAAAAATGAAGCAAACAAACAAAAAACCCCAAACCACTACTCCTCTTTCCAACCCCAAGTTCTTCTTAAATAGCTAATAGAGACTTTCATATGTCTTGAACACAAGAAAGAAATGGAAAGAGAGCTACCTCACCAGCTGCATGGCAGACTCATATTCCTCTCTTTCCCACACACTTCTTTCCAAACAGGCACAATGCAGCTCTCTGATCTGTAAAGCAAGAAATGTTTTTTTTAAATCAAATTAATGAAATGTTCATTTTTACCAATTTGTCACTTACAATGAAAGCTTTATAAATTGTAAGGCTTCACTGATCTCAGATATGGAAAACAAGTCCTACACTATCCAGGAATGTTAGTTCAATAATAATAAAGAAAGTACATACAATTAATGTAGACAGATTCACACTATAAAAATAAACTGCTTTCACTGCCATACAGTAAATGCATTTTTTTATTATCTCTTTCCAACTCTGAGGTAAATTTTTCAGTATTCACTTCTCAGAAGAAGCCAGGATAATTTGACTAAATCTTATTATTTCAATGTCAAAAGAGCTATAAAATACTTTCAAGGCCCTTCAGTCTTTGAATATATTGAGTGGCCTGGCAGTAAAAAAGAGTTAGTGTTGTTTTATCTTATTGCAGTGCAAGGCAAAATAAAGAAAAAGCAGGAGGACTGCAAACCAAAGTCAAGATTTTGAAATATTAGACATAAAATAAAGAGCACATACTTGTTTGCCTAATGGATACTTTGGAAGAGAAGACGTGAAAGCATGAAGACACCGCAAAATTGGGAAATAATGTTCATGGTAACTATAGAGATCTTTTAGCAATGCTTGTGCTGTTTCCTAAAATTATAAAGGAAGTGTCTGATTAGTCATTTACTCATTACAGACCTATTTTACAAATTGCATTGCTATTCTATATTCTACCCAGAAGTAAACTCAATTCAATTGAAAGGGATTTATTCAGAGATACATGAGCAAGCAGATGGCACTCCCTTCTGCCAGATGGGATCTGGAGCATGTCTCCTGCTGCATCTCATAGAATGGATACAACAATTACAGAGAGTCAGACAACTATCAGCAACTCCTTAAATCAGTTGTGCCTTTTCGGGGGGGGAGGGGGCATCATGACACTGTCCTTTACAGCTACAGTGGCATTCTAGGAAAACATGTGTTTGTTTGAAGGAGTAGCTTCTGTACAGCAAGGCAAGTCTTTCTCATTAAATCTATAGTTCAGGAGTGTCAAACTCATGGCCTGTGGGCCAGATTCGTCACATGTTGGCCACACCCATACCTGGTTTAGCAAAGGGAGGGAAGTCGTGATACGTCATGTGATGACGCCATGACGCCAATTAATTATGAATCTTGGCTGTTAGTTACACAACAACATAAGGGCTGGTTGTTTGAGGTACTGCTTCTCTCCGATTTCTGCCAGCCTAGTATGCGGGTGCATTCCAGGTCCAATTTATTAAATGCTACCATCTTGTGGGACCAAGAAGGTGAACTTTCTCTGTTGTGTCCCAAGCACTCTGGAACAGCATTTCCCATCAGGGAATCAGGATGGAGTCCACTCCCCTGGAGTTTTGGGAAGTCTTTAAAACCTGGTTCTCAAACTCGGGGCTATATTGTTTGGAGTGGGCCCTGGTATATCATGTGACTGGTTTTATGGGAGTGGTTTTAGTTCAGGCTGTCCTGCTTTGTCCATGTTGTTTTAACTATGTATTAGATTTTGCAATCTATTCAGAGTCTATTGGAATGGACAGCCATAACAAGTTTAAATAAATGGATAAACTCTTAAACCTCCTAGGTGCTGTTTTTTAGCATTCAAAACATCTGACTTATTTATAAGGTCCCGGTTTATAAATAAATCATTTTAATTGAGAAGAATTTTATTAAATACAACTAAGGTGAACCAAGTGCCCTCTATTCATACTTGCTACACAAGTAGTAGAAGTTGCTTTATTTGGGATTCTATCTAGGGTGCATTTTTCTTTGAAAGTTGACATAAAGAGATTTCCTTTTTGTGACAAGTGAAAGCTTAGAAGGGGAGCTATAAAGAAAAGAAGAGAAAAAAGGGGGATGAGGTTAGCAATAAAAATTTGAAAGTCAGATCACCAGTTAGTATTCCTATCCCTTCTCAAAACAAATTGCACTGAATGATCCCCAAACTTCTAACAGCTAAATTGAATTATTATACTTGGAAAAAAAATCCTAAATTATTTTAGTGACTCCACTGCTAAAGGAGTTATAAGGAAATTGTAAATATCCCATTTACATTAACAATATCTTGTTCTAATTTCACTGAGTTTAATGATGCATTTCACTTCATTTTAAAGTAGTAGAGCAAGGATTGTATCTCTGGTAAGCTGAAAGATAAGCATTTTTTCCCAGAAAGAGTGGGTCTGCTGGGTCCCCCCCCCCCCCAATAAATTAAATAAATTAAAAATATTTGCAGAATGTGCAGATGTGCAGAATCAAGTCCTAAATGTCTTGCAGCTTATAGGGAATATTAAATTACAATAATCTTTGACAGAGCCAGAAGACTCAGTGTTATAATAAAACAGGACAATAAAAAAATATAGTAATTCACAGAAGAGACAAGTGTTTGGTAGAAGCCAGACATCTGTTTGTTCCAGGGAATATAAACCTATATTGTTCTATCCCATACATTTTATTTTGCCAGTTTGCATATTTAAAATCCATCTGTATATCAGTTTCCTTAAATTTAGTGAGGAGATCCAACAGATCAATTTTTTTCTAGGATGTACTGCTAATGCTGAACGACTTTGTTTCTTTTGGGGGGAAGGAGGACAGGTTTTTTTTTTTTATTATAAAACTCAACTGTTGTAATAAAACTGAATTAAATTAGACAATTTCCAGAGAAGGAAGATTTAACACTGTTTTGGGAAAGCCTTATCTAACAGATTTTTTTCTATTTAACAGAAAAATGTAGCATTAAAACATTGGTGCTTTTACGGCATTATTGCTGTACTGTTACTCCACAGGTGAATAATTTTTCTAGATCAATAAGAACTGAAGCATCCACAAAATAAGAAAATTGGTTTTTCCCAGAAACAATGCTTCGTTTTTATGAAAAAAAACCACAGTCTTTATTCATATTAAACCTAAAGCTGTGAGAACGTTTTTCATCATGAAGTATGATTTTTGTTGTTGTTGTCATTTGGCTTTTGTCTGCTCAGACTGGGTCAAATACAGACATATCACAAAGAGATGTATTTCTAAAATCAAATCTTGGATTTTACCAGCTCCTATCAATTCATCTTTCCGTAGTCTCTTTTACTTCATTAATATTCAAAACCCATCTTATCATTATATATTTTCTATGTTTGAACATTTAGCTTCAGAAAATTCAATGGGACTTGCTTCTAAATGAACATGATGCGTATTTGGCTGCAAATATACAATGTTTTTCTTTAAGCGACGAATAGGTTCCACTAATTGAATCTGCCTTTAACACAACATTCCAAGTTTTGGCATGTCATTTATCAATAAGTCTTGTGTTTACACATTCCTCTCTTCTTCATACATCCCAATTCATTCAGGTTCTTCTTCCTTAGTGCAAAGCTATCATCACATCTAACCAGCAAGCCAATTTGTCAATAAGTCCTGGGACAGCAGTATGCAAGAACAAAGACCATGCAGTTTGGCACTGAGACTCAGTAAGTACATTTAGATTTAACTTTACTTCACTATTATTTTAATGGCAGTAGGTGACTCAGCAACTAGGATCACATCGGAAAGCCATGATTTAGTTAACTGTACCTTATGAATTGCTATTGACTGGGCTTATATTACATAGTAAATAGTAAACCATGGTTTACAAATCATAATGGTTGGGTTCACAGACAAACCTACATTGTGGCTTAGCTTGATGAGTAAACCTAACGAGGACATATGCATCATGCTAAATGTATTTTCTTTTATAGTGGTTGCTAAACAAGGTTTAAACCTTGGGGTCACACATTATACTGTACTAAGCCAAAACCAAAACAATCCATGTTTGGGTTAGTATGAGTTATGAAGCAGCTAGTTTAGTTTACTGTTTTAAATCAAAGCACTATGTTTGTCTTAAAATGCTAACTTAATAAAGAATAAAAAGACACATTTTGAATAATGCAGAGACATTGCAGAAATGAATTTTTATGACTTATCATTCACAGTGTCTGTTTTCAGCTATTTTAAAATATGGTTTTTAAACAGCTTCATCAGTACTGGCTGCCTCTGAAGGCCTGATATAAAGTTGATTGATGTTTTGCCTTTTGATGTTCCTGTATCCCAGTCTCTTTGAATCTCATGTTAATTTATTTCTCTAGCGGTTATTGAAATATGTCCCGTTCTGGAATAATTATCATAGCAAGTAAATTATAGTACTCAGATTATGCTCACCAGCTTGCTGTTCAGTTTTTAAATTTTAAAGAACACAGCATGTAGAATCTTTTCATTTTTCACAGTTAAAATTAAGAGGAAAACAGAATGCAGCATTCATTGACTAGCTCCTGAATCCATACAATATCCTTGCACATTTTCCTTAAGTCTCAAAATCACAAATGGGCAAATTCTTCTCTTTAGATATGGTGAAGTTAATTTCCCATCAGCCTTGGTATGGGTGATAAGTGGCAAAAGATGAAGTTAGAATTCATGATGTCAGGAGTTTGCTGATAAGAATTCTAGGCTGTTTCTCTTTTCAGTCCCTCATCAAAGAAAATTACCCTCTTGCTTTAGAATTCTTCTCTGCCAGGTGTTTTTCAAGAAAGCATGGAAAAATTTAAAGCGATCATCATAGTAGCATATTTTTCTTCTTTTTTCTTTTAACAGATACATTTTTGGAAGTATGTTTTTCTTTCTTTTAGACTAGACTAGACTGAAATGTACTAAAATTAATGACTAATGACTAAAATTAATTATGTTTGAAGGAACAGATACAGGGGTGGGATTCAAATTTCTTAACAACCGGTTCAGTGGCGTGGCCTAATTTGTGGGCATGGCTTGGTGGTTGTGTGATTGGCTTGTATGTAAATATTATAAATATTTATGTAAATATTGAATTTTTTTATTAAAAAAAGAGCAACTTTTACCTAAAATCAGGCAAAGCAGGCAGGCAGATTGAGTTGCTCCCAGAATCACAGATTCACTTAGAGATCTATGATTCTGCAATCTGCTACTTGAGTTTGCACTGAAAAATAAAAGCTTCTGCCTTAAGGAAGGTTTAGCTCTACTTTTAGTTTAGCTAGAAAGCAAGAAATCCAACAGTTTCCTGCTTTCTAGCTAATCTAAATCTCCCGGCACAGCAGAACAGGCAAGTTGGATGGTGCACATGCCAGGTAAGGAGTGAATGGGTGGGGAGGGGAGTGGCAGGGCCAGTCAGTGGTGCGATTTGCCGGTTCTCCGAACTGGACAGAATCATAACAACCAGTTCTATAGAACGTAGAATCCCACCCCAGAACAGATATAAACAGTTCAAGAATTAGTGTAGAGGGTGCATAGTCTCTGTAATAAAAATACAATTTCGTAATGTATCATTTTCCATTTTATAAGAATTTTGAGTGGCAAACCTGATTCTTCCACTTAATTCTCACAATGGAGCAGATCTGGAAGACGTGAGGAGTGAAATGAAGGCACACATATGGAAATCAAATTCTGGGTGTTATACAGGAGCATTGCTTAACTGAAATCAGAAACATGGTAGATTTTATTTAGTCCTAGATTTTACCTTTAAACATTCGTCATCTGTCAGCAATGCAGCCTGCTTCTCTACTTCCTGACTTTCGACAAATCTGAACAGAGGAAAAGAAAAAGCTAATTTCAAACCTGGAAATTAACTAGAGGTTTCCAACTCTTTAATAATAATTCCAATCTGAATCATACAATGAGGAAGGGGTTTAGACAAGAGAAATCAGAGATATCCTTCTGAACTTCTGACTAGAAATATAGCGGGTTTTTCTTTTTTGCAGTTCCTCACCAGATTCAACTCAATTCCAAAAACATATTTCTTGTGCCAGCTTTTCCAGCATGCAAAACCATTCAAAAGTTTCAGATGCTCCAGAATGCAGCAGCACATACAGTATTGGGTTCTCCCAAATGACACCACAATTGTACGTGCCAGCTCCTGGTAGGCTTCCAAATGCAATTCAAGGTCCTAGTTATCACCTTTAAGGACCACAGAATCACATTTCCACCAGATTTGACAGGATGAGCATGTTCTGGGTCCCTCTTATGGAACAGTATCATCCAGCAGGGCCCAAGAAACATGACTCTCTGTTGTGGCACCTGTCCTATATAATAACCTGCCCCAGTTGGCCTTCTAGGGAATCATGAAGGCATGGTTTTTTTTCCTCTAAGCATTAAGGCTTGGATATTAGCAGAAGCAGAATGTGTCTTTTTGTGTATTGGTTATTGTGATTACACTTTACCTTAGCTATTGTATTATTGTTGTTTTTAATGCTATAGTTCAGGGGTCCCCAAACTTGCCAACTTTAAGACTTGTGGACTTCAACTCCCAGAATTCCTCAGCCAGCTATGGCAAGTTTGAGGACCTCTGCTATAGTTTGTCTGGGTTTGTGTTGGTTTTATAAAGTTTTTACATTTGCAGTATTTTGTTGTTAGTTACCCAGAATTATTCGTTTAAGATGAGCGGCCCTATATTTTTAAAAATAAATTAATAAAATAATATGAAGAATATCATATGCATTTGCACATGTGTGCAATTTAGAAAATTTATTTGCCTGTATCCTTCACCCCAAATTGTAATGCTTTATTTTTTTTTCTTAAATCAAAAAGATTTAAGAAATGACAAAATAATTTAATGCAATGACAAGAAGTTTAGATAGTTATTTATGTACCTTCTAAAAGATGGCAATCTTCGAATGTTTTCAAACTGATTGTGTGATAAAAGTTGAACTCTTTTCTCAGATTCTTGTACTTCACAACATAGCACACTGAGAGGGTGTGAATAAAAATGCTCCAACAGAGACAGCTGTAAGAACAAGAAAGTTCAATAGTAAGGTGAAAATTTGGAAGAACACTGATCAAAACAATTTAAATATTATTATAGCTTTTAGAAAAATAAATCCATTCTCCTGAACTGTTATTTTGAAGCTGAAACAATATGCATTTTAATATAGCTGTAAATCAGACAGCAGGATAAACATGGCTTGCCTCCAAAAATTTTGGGTGCTCCAACACTGGAGGTTTGTAAGAAGAGAATGGACAACTATTTGTCTGAAATGGTATAGAGTTTCCTGCTTGAGCAAAGAGGCTGGACTAAAAGACCTCCAAGTCCTTTCTGTAATTCTGTTAATATGCACACATATACATTAATTCAATTTGTTATCAGAAAAGTTGGACAGAAAAATTATACATATTGTTATACACATATACATACAATATGACAATAATATAGCATAACAAATTGATTTAAAATGATATGTAAAATTCTAACTCCATAATGTGTAACTTAACTTACTCTGGACAGATTTATTCTTTTTTATAGCAGATCTAATTCTGTAGCAATTTGTCCTTTGATACAGTGACCGAATATGTGGGTACATTATATGCAAAGTTAGGTTTATGGTCTGATAAGAGGAAAACAAGATAAAATGTATCTAATCATCTTGGCAAATATTTAAATACGCAACAGATGAAAAAATGACAGCTGCCTTGATAATAAGGGGTAATACTGAGGTAATACTGAGGTAAGCACAACATGATGTCTGATACTAAAAAAAGACTTACTGCTGAGCTAAGGATGTACGTGTGAATAGCAATAACACTAGCACTTAGACTTTATATAAGTCTTTTTACAGCCCTAAGTGCTTTATACTTGATAGAGTCAGCATATTACTCCCAACAATCTGGGTCCTCATTTTACCAACCTTGCAAAGATGGAAGGCTGAATCAACCTTGAGCTGGTCAGAATCCAACTCCTGGCAGTGGAATGCAGAATTTTAGCCTACAATGCATTCTAACCACTGCACCACTATAGCTCTTAATATCTATTTAGTTCCAATCTTTTGTGTATGCACATGTGCATGCACTTTTGAGCCAGTGATGACTCTTGGCAATCATCTGGATTAATCCTTGCCATATTCTTGGCAAGATTTTGTAAATGGCTTGCCATTGCCTTCTGCTTAGGGCTGAAAGAGGGACTGGTCCAAAGTCACCAGCTGTCTTCCTGCCTTAAGGCAAGGACTAGCATTTCTGGTCTCCCGGTTTCTAGGCCGGTACCTTAACCAGTGCATCAAACTGGCTTTTGAGTTCCAATCTAGGACACTCTAAATGCCCACTGATATATGAAATTAAACTAAGTTTATTTTATTGTTTATTATATAGTAATTGCAGTGGTGGAATTCAATTATTGTTGCCACTGGTTCAGTGGATGTGGATTGGTGGGTGTGCTTTGCACGCGTTTGTGTGCAAAGCACACAAACACGTGTGAACTTTTTGTGCATGACACACCAAACACACACTTTGCGCAGGTGTTCTAAGTCGCCTCCTGCAAGCCTGCACAATCCTGGTTGCTTCAGCAGCTGCCGCTTCCAATTCAACAGATAAAAGTGAGTATGGGAGCCTGGGCAAGTGGGTGGGCCCAACAGCAGAGTGGTGGAGAGAACCGGTTTGGTCTCTGCTGCTCATTGCTCCTACCGGCTCGCCAGAACCAGGCCGAACCGATCAAATACCAGCACTGAGTAATTGGGTCTTAATTATTTGAAAGGCTTGTTTGTATTGTAAGGACAATAGCAGGTCAGGAGGAAAACCAAGAGAAGCCAGGTTTTGTTTAGCTTTTTTTTTTTTAATACCACTAGATACCAGGAATACTAAAATTAACACCTTTTGGGGAAAAATGACGTGTGTGTGTGTGTGCGCACACGTGAACAGTGGCAGGATCCTTTGCTTAATGAGACATCATTGTTAATTAGTGTTTTTCACTGTGTCAGATACAAGGTCTTTTGCTTTACATTCTTCGTGCCAAATCTCTACCTTGTGATATGCAGCTAATTCTACCAATGATCACTTCTTTATTTGGAATATTCAACCTTCAAACCCATTCAGAATTTTATACTGCCGATAAGACTACTCCAAACTCAGAATGAGTCTTCTGACAAAAACTGCTTTTATGCAACCGGTTCCTTCTTCCCTCTGTAGCCCTTGGCATCAGTTTTACCACTATCCTCCAGCCTTACAAAGTGAGAAAGAAATTTCCAAGCATCACCTGATGCCCGTATTCATCCAACTGAAAAAAACTCTGCTATATCAAAACTCTTCTGCTGATGGAAATTCATGCTGGACCCAATCTTTAAACCAGGGGTGGGATTCTACCAGTTCAGCCCGGTTCTATAGAACCGGTAGCTCAGCTGACACTGAACTGATTCTGAATATCTTCTTTTCTTCAGTTGGGCCCACCCACCTGCCCGGGCTCTAGGCTATCCTTTATTTTTACCTTCGTTGCTTTGCACGGCATAGCTGAATGCCGCGTGGCAGCAGGAGATGGTGATTACTTGCAGGAGAAGTTGTTTTGCAAGTAATGCACGCGCAAAGTGCACACTCACCAAACCAGTTGTTATGTCAGTAGGATCCCACCCCTGCTTTAAACTGACGTTTTTCAAGATTACCATTTCCATAATCAGGTGATGTGGTTGTAAAGCTTGTCAGTCTGAAGAAAAGCCCTTTCTTCTCTTGTTTGAGTTCATCTTGTCTAATAACAGAGTAGGCTGCTGCAATTTCCAGTCCACCCTGTTCTCGATTTCTGTATTTTCCTTCTTCTAACAAAATCCAGGGATGACATACCTTTGCCATTTTCGTGAGACAAGGGCTCTATTGTCCTATGTTCCTGAAACAGCAATGCAGTTCTTTGCCTCTGATCTGCCTTCCCAGTGCCCAAAGTTAAAAATCAGAACTCTTCCACAGTAACAAATGATAGTCTAAGCCAGCCGCCACCAGGGACCAAAGAAAGAGAGTTTTTTTTCACAGACCAGAGTGTTTTGCATATGCTACCTGCATCCCATGGATGAGGCTTCGCCTGTTTGCACAGCCCAGTTTCTTGCATGCTGCACACCTGTGCCATGCCATGGACTGGGGGTTGGGGGACCCCTGGTCTAAGTACCTGTCACCCTGATTCCTAAAACATAATGTAACATTTCCCCAACTGTTTGTAAACAGGGACAACGTTCCTATGACTGAATATACAGAAATTTATCTAAAAATTAAAAACTGGCTGTCACTGAAAAGTACTTTACCACATACTGCTCTCTTTTATATTACTTTTTAATGTGTAGGAAAATTTATTGTATGCAAGAATATTCAGTAAATCTCTCATCCATACACAGCGTCATCAGTCACAGTGAAAATTAGACACAAAGTTTACCATCACTCAGCTTTTTAAAGTTAGTCAGCTACTTTCACTAGCACTTACCTGAAATCCTTTGACAAAATTATGAACTGAGAAGTCATGGTACAAAAATATGTTTGTTAGCACCTGCAGAACTTTCTCACTAATTTTGAATGGAAATTGACTCGTCAGAAGTAGCTGATATAGAAAAAAAACATTAATAAATTATGTATTTCTGAAATAAGGTGATTAATTATTTCTACAGTTAGAATTCTCTAAATCTTGGAGAGTTTCTTAATGGGAAACCCCACAATGGCACATGTTATTTTAAATTCAACAGTATTAGGACTTTGGTATGAACTGAGCAACTGAATTTTCTTTTAAAGAACAGAGAATAAGATTGAGTAAATGGAGGCCTACTTGGCTTGATAAAATTAAAATCCAAGTCTGTGCACCCTGTACTATTCCAAAATATACTTTAAGCAGTTCCAAGGCAAACAGTACAGAAAATATGTTCTTAAGTAAGTGCAAAAAACTGATTTTGAAATGGAAGAACATAGTATAATAGACTTTTAAGATTAAAATAATTGTAACTGAAATGGTCTGATTAAAACACTATATAAATACCATGAATACCATTAAATCAAAATTCTGTATTAAATTTCCTTTTTTAAAATAGACAAATATTCATAAAAATTACATGTGTAATTCGGTGTCCATCACATCATTATGGACTAATTCACATCTAACTTTATAGTGATACTTTCTCTCCATATTTTATATTAAAATTCAGTTGATGATTCTTGACTCTTAATGAATATTATCTTTTCTTTTATGTACACTGAGAACATTTGCACCAAGACAAATTCCTTGTGTGTTCAAGCACATTTGGCCAATAAAGAATTATATTCTATTCTATTCTATTCTATTCTATTCTATTCTATTCTATTCTATTCTATTCTATTCTATCAGGAATTCATTAGGCAATCTCAGATTGTTACTTACATACTGAATATATTTTAATTTGATAAATCTACTGCTCACTGAAAGCCTGAGAGTAAAATCCAATATCCAGCAAGCAGAAAACTACTTTAGTAATAGCTCTCCTGCCCACATCCCCAAAATTTGCTCCAGAGCCAACGAGAAAAAAAGGATCATCTACAATTTCAGCTCTGCTAATGGAATTAATTATTCTACTGAACATAGGCATAGAATTATGATCTGAACTCTACGAGGCAATTATAATAGTACAGGTAGTCCTTGCTTAATGACTGGTCTTTTAGCATCCATTCAAAGATATGACAGAGGTATGACCCAAGTTACAATGACTGCAATTTCACACATACACATACAGTGACATTTTGGGCACCTGGCAACCAGCTTACATTTATGGCTGTTTGTGAAGTTTCACAGTACTTTTTGGGATTTTTGCCAATTTTGAGGATTTATTCTGGTTTTCAGGAAAAAAAACTCCCATTGGAGAAAACAGGTTCACTGAACAACCACGCCGTTTGGTTAACCACTGCAATATGCGTTTAACAACTGCTGCAAAAAAGCTGTAAAATTGGTCATGGTCATGTAGTGGCCTGTTTAATAACGCCCACAACTTACAATAATTCCAGGCTCTATTATGGCAATAGATTGAGGAGAACCTGTACAACTCCTCAAGAAAACTGACTTTTTAAAACATTTTTTTTTTTAAACATGAAGAGCTATGAACATTTTAATTTTTATCAAGAATTTCCAACATATACAACACCTTCTCTTCTAAAAGCATTACCTTATCAATCACTTTAGTTAAATGTTCTTTGGAAGAAAGAGATTGGAAGAGTTCTATACATAACAAAGAGGACACCGAGTGAGGAAGCAACTTATGGATGACCATCGGAGATGTAGCGATTCCAAAAACAAGGACCAGTGGAAATTCACGTATACAATGACTAAGGGAAAAATAAACAGTTGGGAAAAATTAAATGTGTATTTAGACAATCAGATGGTATTTGACTTCTTCCATATATTTCAAGTTCACAGAATTTATCAACAGTGTTGCACTAATACAAACAAGCGACTGCCTTGATTCCAAAAACTAAAAAAAAGAGACTTGCTCTTTATATGTAATCATTCCATTTTCCTTATCATCATATATTAAGGTGATCTATTAATGTGATATATATAAAAGAGAAATTCAGTTTGTAAAATTCCATGCAGTCCCAGTCAGATATCAGAAACAGAACCTTTAAAGTCGCTAGTTGGCTATCATACTATACTAACCAGCTGTGTTTAGTCTGAAATCTGATCTAGTTGATGTGCACGTTTGAATACAATCTAATTTATAAAACAGGAGACTGAATGCCTTGACCAGTATATAAATCACATCATCTCCATGTCTGCTAATTTTAATGATTTGTCCAGCTTCTGCTATTATGAAGAATAACAATATGCTCTGCAGCACATAGTAACTTTTTGGATTGTGAGATTTTAACTGATGATGCCTGGATATTTTCAAGAATGTGTTTATTGCTGTAAAATGATAAACGGCATGCCTAGTACCTATATTTGTACTGCTGTGGAATCACAATATGATAAGCAAGTTAAGAGTCTAATCAAAATTACAGAATTCTGAATTTCATTCTTTATTAATGCTTAGCAAATTCATCTCTGGATTAAATTTGCTCACAGGCTAGCTAATAAATATTTGCAAACTTAATGGTTGAATTGAAAAAGAAAGAAATATCCAAGAATTGGGTTGCATTTTTTAAAATAAAACTTTCCCTATAATGTAAGTTTCATAGGCAAAGCTAATTCACTCCAGTCAACATCTGTACTTATTATAAACAATAAAGAAAAAGCAAACATGAATTCAATTAGTAATTTATTTCCTGTAAGAAAATGAACATGAACCAGAATAGCTAATTTGTTGTATAATTAATTGTATTACCTGCTCATAATTATGAAGTCCTGCAAAACTTTGGTTGTGAAACTTTCCATATCTTTGAAAATAATCACAACTGGAGGAGATTCCCAGTGTCTGGATGAAAATGGTCTCTTCCTACATGGAGATTCAGTATCCGTTTTCTGCAAATGATATTGCATACATTAAAACAATGAATTGGGAGGAAAAAAATATGGTCTCTTAGACCATGATCTAAAACTCTGTGTGTGTGCGTATCCATATATATCTCCATCTCTCTCTCTCTCTCTCTCCCCCCCCCCCATATATATACATACATACATACATACATACATACATACATACATACAATGGAGATACACACAGAGAGATAGTGAGTAAATAAAAAACAGCAAAATAACATATCCCATTTTCCTGAAATATTTATTTATTAAAATATGTTTAACTCCCATTCCATTTTAGCAGTAAAAATATGAGATATTAGATGTGGCCAATAAAATAAATAAACAAGAGAGTGCCATGCAAGACTAAAATATACACCATAGGATCCAAAAACATTGTTCTCCAAACATGACTTGCAATGATGGGTGACACCAACTTCAAAATGCTTATACTTGCCTCGTCTACTGAGAGCAATAGATGAAAAATAAAGTAAAAATAAAAATCCAAAAGGAAAAAATGGCAATGTCTTTCATTTACAATTTACACATTGGTAGAGCATATAAAAGCAAAAAGATTAGTATCTCTCATCATATACTTATTTTCTTTATATCCTATCTATAGGAGCTGAAAGTGGCAAACATTACACTGCCCTCTACTTTTCTTCACAATAATCGTATAAATTAGTTTGGACTAAGACTGATTCCCTATGAAGAAAGACTGCAAAAACTGGGTTCAATCTTAGAAGACTGACCAAGGGGGGTTTCAGAAAATATGACAGGACTCTTCGAATAATAGAAAGAATTTTCTCCAGAAAAAATCAGTATCTCTGGTCCAACATTCTAGGGTGTGGAATGTGGAGAAAAAAATCTTAAATAACAGGAAGGCAGATTCTAATTGAATGTAAGTTTCTAGCAATAAGACAATGGAACAAATTATTCATATAGATTGTAACTTCCCATTTACTGGATGTGGAGGTTGGACAACCATCTGTTGGCAATGTGTTAATTAGGATTCATGATGTTTGTGTTTGTGTGTGTGTGTGTATTAAATAATCTCTTCAAACTCTGTAATACTAGGATGCAAAATATCTATGTTTCAAAAAAGTAATAAACACCATGATACATATGTTTCCTATATTATTATTTGGGTTCATCTATCATTAATAAAACATTCCAAATTAAGTATTTTCTTTCCAAGATTTACATGGAATATAGGAGAGTACATAAAAAACTTCTATCCAAAATACTATATTTGTCTTTCTACATCCTAGTAGTCCATTTAAAAAAATCTATTTGATCATTTTGACACAATACACAAATTATGGAATGCCTACAAAATTTTGAAAAGAATAGCACTATGCGAGCTAACAATTTAGAAGCTTACTTTGATTACGTTCTTATACCAATTGGTAAGCGATGCTACAGAGCAGCGTACTCTTCCGGGCAAATTCTTGGGACATTCTTCTTCTTCAGATGAATCCAACTCTACATCACAGCCCATGAGCTGTATTATCAGCTTTTGTAGCAGCTGCTTTATGCCTACCCAATTCCAAAAATTAAAGAAAGGCAAAATTGAAAGGTAATGAAAATGTGAAATGTTTGAATTATTCTAAAACAAAAAATAGAATTATATTTTTCTAGCTCTTTTCACATTACTGATTGTTGTTTAATTTGGGATCCTCCAACATAAACAAATCCAAATTCTCCATCAAACCACCTGAAAACTTTATCTGAAAAGTAAATCTAATTATACAATCTAAATTATTTATAGTAAGCAAATTTTACAATAAATTTATTTTACTTAATTTACAGCAACATCAACGGGGGGGGGGGGATCCCAGTCTCAGCTGGTTGCTGAAAGGCACTATGTATGTGCCCATTCACAGTTCAAAAGTAGCTTTTCTCCTTGAAATCTGAAGCAGTGCACATCCAAGCAGTTTTCTAGAGGTACTTATCATGTTGCTGAAATTATTATGGTAATATATAATATATCCCCAATATATTATAATGTTTACCTGGACATTCTTTGGCCTTCAGTGACACCACAAAAGGAGTAACATCATCTCGAAGAACCTCAGAGAGACTTTTAATTGTTAGTTCATGGTCTGTAACATTCACACCTAGGAGAAGAGAGTAGCCAAAACTATATCATTCCTCTTTATGATAGCTAAAACCAATAGAGTAAATTACAATTTCAATTTGCAATTCAAAACAAATACAAACGCATCCAATATTAGTGAAGGAGATGAGTGAAATTGTAATTGCAGGGCCATTTTCAGGAGGAAATAAAGAGAAATACCTAGGCTCTACCAACATTTCTGAAAAATGCTAAAATTAAGATTCATGGGCAAAGGCATTGGGCAAAAGAATGTTACTATATTCTGAACTGGCAACAGGAGAATTAGGCCTTTCTCACAAAGATGAATTTCATAAGGGATTTTTTTTAAATTAAAGTCACAATTGCAATTTCCATTTGATAACAAAAGGGCACAAAAATACTATCCTTCATCAATTGTGATCAGCAGAAGTCAACTTTCATAGAAATTTCAGAGACAAAATCATTGTAAATGCTAAGGTAATCTAACACACAATAAAGTAAAAAAATACGCAGTAAATCAGTTGAATTTCTAATTTAAAAAGCGCTGCACTTTATGGAAATTAGGCTTGTCCAGCTAGAACCTGTAGGAGATGATTTTTAGGCGCTAGGTATTATGCAATTCTACATACCCTTATAAATTGATTTTCCCTATGATAGTTTGCCTCATATCCAGATATTTAAAGGAAGGGCTCTGTGTGGAAAATAAACGTAATGTGATCATACTATTATCTTACATTTGCAGCAAAAAAGCTAAAGAAAAGCAGACTGTTGAACGCTAGGCTTATTAAAACACAAATTACATTGTGTTCATTACACGTGTTCATTTAATTTTATTCTGATATACTGTATATTTCACTGTGCAAGAATGTTAAGAGTCAATTTATTTTCTTTATTTGCCTGGCATCAGGTTTGGCCTGAAAGTCAACGTGTATTCACTACCATTGCAAATGGCATCTACTGGTCACAAAATAAAATAAGTAAAAAATTTTAAAATTATTGCAATCATTTGTACAAGCACTGCAATTTCCAGAAATAATTACGAATTTATGCTATGTTTTATCTCTTTTATACAAGTCAATTTCTTTTCTTTTCGTTTCTTTAAAAACAGAAAGGAAAAAATTCAAGCATGTCAGAAGGAAAACAAAGTATAAAGCATGTGCTGTAATCACTCAAACGAAAATGTGTCAATGACTACTAACTATTTTTCCACATAATAAGCAGTAACAACAGAACTCAGTGCAGACATTTGAGTCTTACTGTGATACAGAAGAAATACCAGAATGTAAATGACAAAAAAGAAAAATATCATGCTTGACTTCAAAAAGAAGAAATATTGAACCCTGTTCACAACTTTTATTTTTGTGATAGGAGGAAGAAATACAGAAATATATTTATAAATATTAAAAAGCAGCCAAAATTGATTATTTTATAATGTTGTATATAAAGAATGTACTTCCATAACTTTTAAGATTGCATGTGGCATTATCATTCATCTTTTCCATCTTTCTAAACTCAGGGAAAAAACAAATTGTACCAAAGACCATGAGATAATGGTGGGAATGGAAACACTGGAGATGAAGGGAGGTTCATAATTATTAAGGTCCTGTAAGAGGTATTTGAATTTTATATTTTAGCTCCCCTTGTTGCATATTACACTGCATTTAAAACTTGGAACATAGCAGATTGTGATACTGCAGGGGCTCTGTGTTTTGAAAAAATAAGTAAAAATAAACTAAAACAAAAATTGAGGGATAGTCTGAAGCATCAAAGGCTGCTGACCTACGAAAAGACAAGTGAACTATCCTAGAAAGAAAAAAGATGTGCTATATACACATAAAATGGAAAAGACTAGAATCTGGAACTGCAGGGAACACACATAAAATAACTTGTCAACTAATAAACTATTATTTAGGAATGCATTAACAATTTACAAAATGCAAAGACTGGAAACAGGGGATAAAATATTGCTGTAGAGTATTTGAAATTAGCCATGCCAAAGCTGACTTAAAATCACTGGAGTGCTATACACAGGGATTATATGGAACTGTGAAATATCAAGCATATTATACTGTATACCAGGGGTGTCACCAGTGTCATGTCACCACGTGACGTATCGTGATTTTTCCCCCCTTCACTGAACCAGGGGTGGGTGTGGCCAGTGCATGATGCATCCAGCCTGCGGACCACGAATTTGACACCCCTGCTGTATACCTTTGATAATTTAAACATGTTCCTTAAGAATTTAAAATGAAGTTAACCATCCTATTACGTTTAGGAAGGTACACAGGATAAGAACATCATTGAGAAATTAAATTAGACCCATGTGTTAACAGTACAAGCCACATGAGTTCAGAGAAAAAACTATGGATAATATTAAACATTTGGGAAAAACATTTTTTAACAATAAGGAGAATAGTGGGCAGAGTCAGGCAAGGACTTCTTTTCAGCAGGTTCCGAAGAATAGTGCTTCATGTCCAATTCTTAATGCAGAAAAATTATTTTCTGTGATTTCCATAGGATTTGGAGGAAACCCACCAATATTCCTGAATTGTAGCTGTTCTTTAACTAGGAGTGGACTCCATTTTTTTACTTGCAGGACTGAATCAGTTATTGTAAACATTTATTTGCAGTTATTGCTGTCCAAGGAGGGCATGTAAAAGGCTGACATATTTTTGCTATATACAAATATGTAGGTATGGATTGTTTTTCTCAGTGAAGTAAATGAACAAGGATCATTTTTTTGATTCATTTAATTGGATCCTTGTTTAGTTTTGGGGCTTGTGTGGAAAATAGGTAGTGTTATTGGTCACATTTACGCAGAACTATTAAAAAGAATTCACAAACATTTTAGCATAATGTAAATGAGAAGCTCAGAATCCTCTTCTCTTTACATAATTTACATTTTCCCAGGCACTCTTTCTCCAACTAGAGTAGTTTGGAAGTCAGACACAAAGAGAAACTCTTCAGTATCACATTTACAGTGAGAGAAGTTTGCTTATGTGTGGTTTTGCTACTAAGTTTGATGACATAACATTGCACATCGCTGGGGCAAATATGTAGTTTAACTAATTAACTAGGTTCACAAATTGCATGTACTTATGGTATGCAATACTCTTTTTGAAAAAAACAATGAGCCAATGACAGACTTTCAAACACTGTGCCATAACAAAACCAAAGTGCATAGTTAGCATTCATTTTAATTGCCATTCATAAAGGATATACTAATTAATCATCACTTATTTTTAATTGCATAATTCGTGATACGTCTATCATAAAGTGTTCTATTTCTTATTTTTTTAAACACTTTTAAAGTAATTCTGTTTTTATTAATTAAATCAAAATACCAAAAAAGCACTACCTAGAACAACAGCTGCAGTAGGAATTTCATTGGACTTCATCCGACAAATCCATTCTGCTTTCTTTTCCTTGAAATCTAAATGAGATTGTCTCAGAAATTTTATGAGGTTATCAAATAGGTTCTTATTCAAGTCCTCTTGTAGTTGCTGTAAAAAAAAAAGAACCTCAGGCTTTTCAACTAGATCCCAGAAGGAGATCTGTAACCATTTTTAAACAGCTACAAAAGATAACTGAAATTATTACAAGCTTAGACATATGATGTATAAAATATATATTAGATTTGCCTAACATATATTTTATAGCGAACTAGACAGATTCTATTTTCGCATCTTAAACTAAGACCATAAAATGGATTCCATTATGACTCTATATCTCTAGCTATTTCATTATTGTATCTTTTTGGGTTGGTCACTCTCTCTCAGCCCAAATCACCTCACAGGGTTGTTGTGGGTAAAAAAAAAAAGGGAAGAGAAAACAGTGTTAGGTATGTTCATTCCCTTGAGTTACTTATAAAGTAATGAAAGTAGGATAAAACCCAAACATATAAATAAATATCCTTATGAAAAACCTATTGGTTGAAATTCCTGACTGTTCAAAACATGTTGTATAGTACTCAAGTATATTTTTCCATATTTTTTGTCAGAATTTTTTTTAATTATTCTAATTCCACTTACTTAAACTGCAGTGATAAGAAATCAAGCTTTGATTAGGGCATCTAGCAAAACCATGGATACATTTCATTGTATTTACCCAATGAAGCATTTTCTGCCTGCCATAAGCTAGAGGCAGAATAAAATATATACCAAGAAGCTGAAACAAATTGGAATGGAAATTCAGTTATGGTAAAATGGCATTATATCACCAAGCAATTATCCAAAAAAAGATAATCTTAAGCTCCTGTGTATAGATGAGTCATTATAAACAGGAATAACAACCAAAATATTGTAACTTTATACTAACTTTACAGCTAACCTCTCATAGATACATGTACAGAATAGTACAAATATATATTTAAGGGATATTAGAAATTTCTGATATCCAGAAGATGGAACAGACAATGCGCTTCCTCCAGTCATCTGTGTTCAATAGTTATCATGACCAGGAGCAGCAGTTACCCAAATACGTTAGTCACTATTACCTTTAGAAATTACACTGACCATTCAGAGAACTGATTAATATTGGATTATTTAATTTCAATAATCCATTAAATTCCTGGTTTCCATAATGAGAATTTGGGGGTAAATACTGGAATGTATTTAAATTATATAGGTTTCCTTAGCAACTAATTTTATTCTGTTTTTGTAGAACATCAGAAGAAAGGAAGAAAACTTTTAACCTATTTAGTTTTACTCTACTTTAGTGATTAATAACATTTCCCATAAATACACTGACTGCAGTGAGAAGATTCGTCCTCCATCAGGAAAAGAATTAGATATTTGTCTAAGAAACCTTATTCTAACTAGTTGCATAAACTTGTTCTTAAGAAGATTCCTCTGAAGACACATTTAGAAATCCTCAGGTTTCACAAGTAATAAGGGAAAGAGAACAAGAGTAATCACATTTTATAATTCACACTTTTTCCTGCAGCCCTAATTATCCTTCTCACATTGCTCAAGACACTGAAAAAGCCTTCAGAATTGAAAGAATGTACTGGGGACGCAGAAAGAAAGGGGAGCTAAAGCAGCGTATCACCCATCCCTCCTTTTCTAGCAGAAAAGAACCCTGGTTATTTTCATTCAAACTGTTTTGGATTCAACCTGTAACTGTAGAAAAATAAAATATCTATGCTTTATAGCAGAAAGAAGTCCAGAGAGAAGTCTCATTCAGTTCATATAAATACAGAACTGAGTAGTGAGTGATAAGTGTTGTCTCCCTTCGTAAGTATCAGTGCTGATAGCAAACAGCCAGATGCCAGAACATGTAACAGAACTATTTACAGTGAGAAGCTTTTCCATGTACAAGCAAAATTTCAATGTGATCTCAAGAGTTCAAATTCACAGCTGTTGGTAAATGTTTCTCTCCTGTAAACTTTCACACTGCACTCATGACCACCAGCTCTTCATTTATAGCACCTTACAAATGAAAAAGGATGCTCCCTGCTGCTTGCATGTTGAATTCTATACTTGCTTGTGTTGCCTGTATGAAGCTGTTGTTCTACTCAAAAAAATAAAATTGCTCCAAATGTTGTTATTCCGTTGAGTGTGTTCAGCACTTTAAAATAACTGATATTATTTGTTTATTTGGAAGATTCTCTAGAGACTTCTTGAACAGACATGAAATCTATTTCCCCATTCAACATTAAAAGCAATACTCACCTCTGTTTCAGATTTAATTTGTTTCCATAACAACAGACAAGTATCAAATCGTAACTCACTATTACCCAAGTCATTGTTTCCCTTACTGAAATAGTCAGCTAGAAAAACAAAACAGAAAAAAATGGCATTCACTCTCAGCATTCATAAGTTAAGAGTTCTTCTCAAAGAAACCTAGAAAACTTTAAGAGAGAACTGAAAAAATATTGGGATTTATTTCTTTTCATTTGAGAGCAGAAGTTAAACACAAAATAAAACAGTTGTCTGAAATGTAATATATGTAGCCCCATTTGTATTTATATATACAAACTATTCTTCCCTGGGTTTTTTTTTTCTTTAAGCATAATCTCTAATTTGTGTATTGCCATGTCAAAGTAATCATGTAACTTTCATTTTACCACATATAACACATAAGCAGTCATGTAATTTTCAGTTTGCTGCAGAAATTTATACACTAACCTGCTGAAGACCTTTTCCTCTTGTTAGAATTTGGCTTGAATACAAAGCAGCCCTAAAGAGTGTGTGAGAGAGAAATATTGATTCCATTAAACATTTTGTCCTTATCCTACATTGACAGAAATGACCTATAATAAGTGAGACACTTATTTCCTCCATTACCATTTGCTGCTCCATATTTCACTTTTTTTGCAAGTGCAAAAACTAGAAACACTATCTTTTCTTTATATAAAGTGCAGTTTTCAGTAAACTAAGTAGATGTGAATGAGCTACTCCAAATAGTACATAAGAAATTGTATGTGTTTGTGTGCTGAATCAACTCATGATAAAAACAAGTATGTGAATTCCATGTGGACTTTGCTAGGGCTGGCATCAAAGGAAGATAATTATATTTTATTGTGCATATATCCCCTAATGTCTCAACAAAGAACAATCAGAGATTTATTCTAAGATGAACAAAGGATTTATTAAGTGGATTAACAAATATACTACATTCACTTTTACAAGGAATTGAGTATCTACAATTTCCTCTGCTTCATAAAGAAATTTTTAGAATGTTTTCTTCATTGTAGGAAAAATACTTTTCCAGGTATTTAACTTCAAAATATGAATTTCAAAATATTTTATATCATGAAAAAAATTCAAATGCAGAACATAAAATTATATATGTTACACACATTACAATGTTCATGTTTCAAAACAGTAAGCAAAATTTTCAAAACTTCTGAAAGCCAAGCAAAATAAGAGTTTGTTCTTATTTACTGCTTTTTTATTTCCAGAGATTTTATGTAAAAAAAAACAAACCTTTAAATATGATTGGGTCATTTGATAAATATTGTTTATTCTCACATATATTTATTTATTCACAAGAAATGATTGATTTAGATTCACTTTCAGGGAAAGTATGAAGAGAATAGTGTTTTAAAAACTCCTCATAATATGAAAATATTGTAGATATCAAACAACAAAATACAAAATAGCCAAAAACTGAGCTTTTCTTATATAATGCTGAATGTTTAATATTCAAGAAGTATATGTATTATCACAGCTTTTTAAACAGGATGAATCACAATAATATATGAAGGTTTTGCTGGCTCAGGCCAAAAGCTTATCTAGAATTGTACTTCATGCCTGTACACACCCCAAATTATACAGCAAATTGGAATAAACCAAGACAGCCATTTACCCAAACTGAATAAGCAGGTCTACCCCATCCTTGTTATCAAACAAAAATGTACTCCTGTTGTACTGAAGCATCACTGTGCTGAGGCTTGCAATACTGCAACAACCATACTAAAAAGTGGGAAGAACAAGTGATATTCAATTTGTGCAAATTACAATGATAAAGAGGGGAGAAGGATTTCAAGATCAATTTGATCTGTCTTCAGACGGAGCTAACCTTCGAATTCTATGGTTGCTGTCATCCTAATCAGAGTCAGTCTTGTGATCGGATCACATTCCTAATATTTTGGATTAGTGGTAGGATCACGAACACAGCCTTGGGAACTGAAGAATTCACTACAACTGAAATAGTTTGAGCGATCAATCTTATGACAAAGTATACAGATAGTCCTCAAATGATAATGGCAATTAGGATTGGGATTTCAACTGCTAATTGATGCGGCCATTAAGTGAGGACCTAATGTGACTATGACATGGGAAGAGATGGGAGACACAAGTAAATAAGCTGGTGGGTGAGAGCTACAGGTGAGGGGAGTGCTGCAGGCGGGCACTAGGGAGCAAGAATGAGTTCTGGGAAAGGACGAACAGGAGCCAGGACCATGAGTTTTCCAAGCAGCAGTAGCCATGTGCCACTGCTGGCCTGGGCAATCCTGCTGCCGGGCAGTGGACTTTGAGGTACCCCACCCCTATTGGGCATGACCAAGATGCCTGGCAGCAACTCCTGGCAGCTATTGGATATTTCCTCTGTGACAAGGCAGCTGGAAGAGGAAGAGTCAGCAGGGCCAACACAGCCTCTACTCTTTAGGGCTTGATGGTGTTAAGTTCTGTAGAGAGGAGGCATGCAAAGTGAAAGTCAGCTGGTGGCATATGGGGAAGACAGGCGATGTGGGCCAGCTTGAATTTTGATCTTATGACTGTTGAGAGTGCGGCAATGACCAGAACTTTGAGGATTGGACTTAAGTCCATTTTTTCAGTGCCATTATAACTTTGAAAAGTCACTGAATAAATGGACCGAACTCATACTGGATTCAGACCAAAGATTATAGATTGGGCTTGGGAAGACACTGGGAGATCTCTAGAAGAAATGCAAAGAAAGGGGCAGGAAAATATTTGGGAGAGGAATATAAATGAACAAAAATAACGAAAGCCCAGCCCAGCCCCCCCAGCCCCCCAGCCCCCAAAAAAAGCACTGCCATTATTTTTTGCTTCTACTCTTTCCTCTGGATCCTAAAAGCTTTATTAGAAAATAAGAACAATGATCAGTTGCAATCTAATATTTAGTTTGGAAATATGCCCAGCTTCCCAGACACCCACCCACCCACCCCCCCAAAAAAGGAAAAGCAGCAATTTTGCAGGAAGGAGAAGACTACAATCGGTGTCAAGCAGCATCCTTGTGGACGAGTCTTTGCAATTGTTATCTCTTCTGTAGCCCTCATTTTGTGAGTTTTCAAAGAATACATGTTCCCAAAATCTTAGTCAAACCACCAGCTGCAAACCTTTGGGGATCTCTACTGTATATAAAAAGTTGAGTGTACTCAACTATCTAGGAGGAAAGCACTAAGAGTGGTTGCACTATATTTTCTTTCTACAAATACTAGGGAAAATAAAAGGCAAACTGGTGACTTTATGGAGATGCCTGTCTCCCTTTCCTAACAGAAATAAAAGTAATCCTCGACTTACAACAACTGAGGCCCCAAATTCATGTTGCTAAGTGAGAAATGTGTTAAGTGAGTTTTGCCCCATTTTACAACTTTTGTCACAGTTAAGTGAATCACTGCAGTTATTACATTAGTAACACAGTTTAAGTGAAGCTGGTTTCCCCATTGACTTTGCTTGTCAGAAGGTTGCAAGAAGGGATCACGTGACCCTGGAATGCTGCAATGTCACAAATATGAACCAATTGCCAAGCATATGAACATAATCATGTGACCGTGGGGATGTTGCAGTGTTCATAAGTGTGGAAAATAATCATAAGTCAGTTTTTTCAGTGTCATAATCTCAAATGGCCAATGAACTGATATAAGTTGTGGACTAACTGTAGTTAAATGATTTGCCTTCTTCTGGGGTGTTTTCTTCACTTCACAGTGTAGCCTACTACCTGCACATATCCCATCGAAGTATTAACCAGGTCTCAACTTACTTATCTTAGCCATGGTCAGCCAGGAAAGGAAAGTGCATGTTTTCTGGCATGAACAAAAAATGTTTTAATGAATGAGGGAAAACTTCCTAACAGTGCTATTCCATCTGGGGAAAAAGATGTCCCTTTCTACTATTCTGCCTCCTAAACATGGGACAGCAATGGGACGACAGGAGGGTTGTGAACAACGAACTTGACCTGACAAAAAGGATAATTAAAATCTTTATTAATGACCACATTCCACAATTGCATTTTTTTCCCAGGCTCCTAGCTTTGCTTTTCTCCATTTAGTTTCCATCCTCCCAAGGAGGAAAACAACAAGGAAAAGAGATGCTATTGCTGCGCAACACAACACAAGGCACGCACACACACACACACACACACACACCAAGCGGGAAAGCCAGGAAACTCACAGCTTCAGCGATCCATATGCGCATGCCCGAGGAGCGATGGGCATTATCAAGCGATCATCAGGATCGCGAACTAAAATTCCCTCGCGGACCTGAAAGCGAGGCGTCCGTTCGATTCCTCGAGGAAGGGGACTGAATCCACTCCCTCTCCTTTCGACTCACCTTGGAAACCGAGCACGTGCTCATAGCGAAAGCTGAAGCCTCCCCCGGCGCCAAGACAGACCCGCCAACATTCGTGAACGGACTTCCGGAGAGAGTCCCCCTATCCCCCGTCCCCACTTCCGGGATCTGTGGCGTGTGTAGCCGTTTCTTTCCCTCCCTGCGAACTCCCGATGTAGTTAGTCCTGCTCGTGCTTGTCATCTGCGTATTCTCTTTCTGAGGTGAGTTCTGCGGCCATCCCCGATACCACAAAGGGAAGTCAGGCTGCAAGTGGCTCCTCCCCCACACGTGACAAAAGAGTGGAAAAGCGGAGAGCGCCACTCTAACAAGAACTATGGCGAGGTGTCGTTTCCGGAAGTGCATTGCTGCTCAGGTATTGATCGTCCCTTTTCAAAGAATCATAGGGCTGGAAGGGACCTCGGAGGTCTTCTAGTCCAACCCCTTGTCCAAGGCAAGGAGAACTTATTCTATCACGGATAAATGACTGTGCAGTTTTTTCTTGAAGACCTCCAGCATTGGAGCACCCACAACTCCAGAAGGCAAAGTGTTCCATGGATTATGCCAAACAAACTTTATTAATATATTTTCTTTAATAAAGCGATTAAATTAGTGGATCAACTGTGGATATAATTTATGTGGACTTCGGTTAAGTAATGCACTATATTTTGGCGTGCCAGAGATTCTGGAATGCCTGTCGTATTTTTCAAACATATTTTTGAAAATACTTTTTAAAAAATACTTTTCAAAAACTTCTGTAATGCATTCCTTCCGCGGGGGGTGGGGGGGAGTCAGGAATTTGGTAGCCCCTTTTCCAATTAACAAATTTTATTTTAAAAAGGGTATGAGTTAACGTGAGCTGGAACTCACTTCATCAGATGCTAAAGTGGGTAGGCTGCTTTGAGAGGAGAGGAAGACAGATGTAGGTTACTTATGAGAGAGATTACACATGTTTATGAATTTTTAATGTATGAAAAAAACATTGAAAGAAAAACACCTTTCCACATTGAGCACTCTATGCTACTAAGACTTGCTTTTCAAAAAAAAAAAAATCACTTTGAGGTCTGCCTTCTAATGTCCTGGGAGATTGAAAGCTCCAATACAGCTTTGCCCTTGGTTTAAGTACTGATATCAAATTTGTGTCTGTTGATTCTTGTGCACTGGAAGGTGAACACATCAAGACACATCTAATTCTCTGTAGGTACTTGCTGAGTTCTGTGATGGTGATGTTGGCATAGGGACAAAGTAGGCACCTAGTGTTGTTGCAGGGCTTATTTCCCATATTAGAATCATTGTTGTTTCTTGTTTGTGAAGATCTGCTTCAAGTTGGGTAAGTTGTCCATATTCAAATCTGGCACTGCTACCCAAAAGGGAACAATGGATATTCCCCCACTTGTCTTACAGCAGCTGGACTTATGCTATTCACTTGTTTGGATTTAAAGCCCCTGTACCTTCTAGATTCAAGGCTGTAGTTCTTTATCTGAATGTTGATCTTCAGTGGAAAAGATCATTCCAGTTGCAAAAAGGAAATATATGGTAAAGCTGTACATTTTTATCTGAATGCTGATCTTCAATAGAAAAAAAAAACTCCAATTCCACAAAGGATAATGTATGACCTTGGTCCCCAACTTTTCTGGCTTTGCCAAGGGGGGGGGAGGAGGGGAGAGGGAATGATTGTGTGTGAGTGGCATGCATATTCATGTGTGCACAACTCCATTTGCACAAGCAGCAGGCACACACACATAGCTGACACAAATTGCGCCCTTCCACCCATCGGTCTGCTGCTTGTGTGAATGGAGCTGCATGTCTGCTCAACCATTGCTTCCACAGCCCAATTCCCAAATAGGCCATGGCCCAGTAGTGGCTGCAGCCTGGGGTGGGGGGTTGGGGACCCCGATGCATGGTGTTCATTCTTCTAATAAATATTGGCCAGTTCTTATGGAAGTAGGAAAGAAAGAGGAAATTCCATCGCTATAAGAATGTAGCCTCTGTATGCGTTTGTATGTGATAAATTTTAATGTAATGAAATAGAAGATAAAAGGATGGCAAGGATATTATTGCCTGTTTATTCTTCCACACTAAATTTGGCAATTTTATTTAAAATAGCTTTCACATGTTTTGAAGATCCCACCAGAAAACCTGGTAAAATCAATCTCTGCTGTTCCAGTATCAAAAAATAGGTAGGATATTTATACTTTAGAATTTAATTTCTTGAGATTCTTTTGTCATGTACAAAATAGCAAATAAAACTAGGGATAAAGCTCTGGCACAGTGTTTTAATTCATTCAGTCTCTGTTTCAATTTCTCAATATTTCTAGCATCACATAAGGCAGGAGACAGTAACCTTCAGATATTAGTGAACTGTAATTCCCATTGCATTGCTGACCAGGACTAATGTAAGTTGTAGTTCAGCAACATCTAAGAGACTAGAAGTTCCTAACATTTCCATAAGAGTGGTTAACTTTAGGCCCCATTGGGCAAACAGATTAAGTGCCATTTTATGACTTTTAGTGTTTGAAGAATAGAAACTACAATTTCTAGCTTGTTTATTGTTAACTAGGCATATTAGTTTCACAGATTATTTGCTATTTCAGAAACTTTGAGGGATGAAATTACTCTAGATATTTCCAGCTATGTTAACTCTAAACCTTAGGAATCGTGACCCCTCTGTTATGAAAAGAGTCTGAACCTTTACGGTCCCCTCCCCCTTTTTTTAAAGGCAAACTGCTGATTTCCAATTTTCTATGAGTCCTGTATCAGATGCAAATTCTACAAATTACACAACTTCAGATATTAATCTTCAGGCAGAAGAGCTGGCAAACAAGGTATGTAGTAATAAGCATTGATTAGAAGCATCAATAAAAAGTGCTTATCAAATGTTTTGTACTGCATAAATATTATGAAAAATGGTATTCTACAGATTATTAAGACTTTGGGAGGGTCAATTCTTTGCCCTACTGTTTTTAACCAGTGAAAAGAAAAAAAGCCAGTCTTTCCTTTGAACAATTGCAATCAATTGTCTTTTTAAAATTTGTTTGAAATACAATTAAATAGAATTTGCTTGCATGACCCAGTTGAAGTTGCTATAATTCTTGAAAACAACATTGTTTACAAGTTCTTGCTACTTTTGTCAGAAAGACGCAAGCTCTGGCCCTTTGAAATGTGCTTGCTATGTGTGAAAATGCACATAGAAAAATAGCAGGCTGCCTATTGCAATGCTGCTCTATCTCCTTGCCCTCCTTGCAGGCACTGCTTGAAAATGTGAAGTTACATAACACAGTGTACAAGATAATTCTACTTATTTGTGACTTATTCTTCTGTCTATATGCTTTATTTTTATTTTAGCTAAAATGTGATGCAGTCGTGAGCCAAATCAGCCCAGGTAAAGGAACAGTAGATTTCACAATAAATCGAGACTTATTAGCAAAGGTAAGAACTAATGTCTTAAGAATTGCAGAATAGAAAAAACATGCTAAATTTGAAGCTAGTATTTTCTATAATAAGATACTGGTATAGAGCATACAGTTCCTATTCCGTAGTTCTAACTTAAATGATCTTCCCAATGATGTAAGTTTAAAAAATATAAAATAATAAAATACAGTTTAAAAATAAACATATCGGATAAAAAGGAGTAGCAATAATCTAAAAACACGCTTTTTTTTAAAAAAAATAATCTTTTGCATGAATATTAATATTGTTATTTATGAGATCAACAAGTAATTATTGACATAATATTAATCATAATATTGATATCTAATTTAAAATATAATTATATGAATATGAATGCCACGTTTTGTGAATTGAGCATGGGCAGATTGAAAAATGAGTGTTCTCAGTTCAGAAAAGTAATCAAGACTCAGAACGATGAATTAGCACTGGCTGCTTGCTATCTGTGTACTTGAAAAGCAGATGTCTGCTTAGATGATGTGAAGTCAGTTTTTTGCGGAATGAGAGATTCATGATCTTGCAAATATCCATGAAAGGCATTGCCTTGGACTTAAAATGATCTCTTAATTCATTACTCCTGTTGTAGCTATGTATATTTTGTTTCCTAAGACAGTGTTGCAGCAGGTATTTGAAGATGGCTCTGAATATGGAATAAAGAGCGAACTTTTCTCAGGCTTGCCAAAAAGAAAGGTTCTGATTGATTTTAGGTGAGTATACAGACTTAGTTATTTTGGAGCATGCTTAAAGTGCTATGTAGGTTTACAGATTGGTTATGTAAGCAACCTGTCTGAAAATCAACATTGATACATTGGCCTAATTGGTTGGGTTCATTTGTTTCTAGTAAAGTAGGAAGTTTGCTTTAGGGAGTATTGAAACCAATCTTTTTACATCTGAATATAGGTTCAGTTTCCCTTGGAATAGGCAGGTTTTTCCATTTCAGTTACGACACAATTTTGTTATTTCATATTGCAATGAAATATAGGAAAGAACGTGAATACAGATACAAAGTGAAATTTGGGTTTTGTTTTGTTTTTTGAAAGACCTGTGGTTTAGCATGCAGTACATATTTCTGAAGGATATCCTTCAGTATTGATTTTGTTCATAAGTGTTTAGTTTATAAAGCAGTGGAAATGCCCATGATTCCATTTACTTTGCCATACTATATTGTTTGAATTTGTTAGCATGTCATTTGTGTTTTCCTTTATGAACTTCACAGTATGAGCTAAATGGAGAATACCTTTGTCCTGCCTTAGCCATGAAAGCCAGCTGGGTGACCAGGGGCATGTTTTTTTCTCTCAGCGCAACCTAGCTCACTGGGTTGTGGAGGAAATAGGAGAAAGCTGTGTTGGATATGTTCACTATCTTGAGTTATTTGTAAAAATAAAGGGCATTTATAAATAAATAAAAAATGTTGATTTAAAGTCTGGTTTGACATCTCTTCCTTTTTTGGAAGGTGGGGAATGGAACCTAAATGATGAATGTTCACATTTCTTGCAGTTCACCCAACATTGCAAAGAAATTTCACGTTGGTCACCTGCGTTCTACATTAATAGGTAAGATCTAAATATAATTACATTGTAGCCTATAAATGAGGAAACCATCTGAATATGATGATGTAGTGTAAGTGATAGTATTTGTAACTAGTGTGTGAACAATAGGTGCTGATGTTTAATCTTAATCACTTAATATTTAGTCTTAGGCTACGTGATAAGCTTTGAGCTGCTTTGAAGACATTGCTAAATGAGTATTGCTTCTGTGCATTTTGAAAGTTTCTCAAAAGGGGACCAGATTGAGATAGAATCAAACAAAGTCTTTTAAAAAATGACTTTGGGAATAAGGAAAAAAATAATAATCTAGTTTTAACTCAAATGTTGAAACAGTGAAACTGAATTATTTTGCATCTCAGAACTTTA
Source organism: Hydrophis major (assembly GCA_033807585.1). Taxonomy (NCBI): domain Eukaryota; kingdom Metazoa; phylum Chordata; class Lepidosauria; order Squamata; family Elapidae; genus Hydrophis; species Hydrophis major. The sequence continues at coordinate 290,380,643 of CM066328.1, read as the reverse complement.
GATGATTCAAAAGAAAGACTCAGAATCAGCTTGTGATCTTTCTAGATAATATACATTAAATAAGAGCTATAAAAAAAAAACCTATAGCCTACAGATGTAATCAGTTCATTTCAAGCCTAGAAATTTTCTTCCTCTGGTTTGCATTCCCTTAAATGTAGACTTGTAGTTCTTCTTATTAACGTTAAGTAATGGGAAACTGGCAGGGAAGATCACAAATTATAGTCATGTGACTGCAGGGTGCTGTGATGGTTATAAGTGTGAGCCATTTACTACATCATGATTACAGGACTGGAGGGGTGCTGAAATGACCGGAACTTTGAGAACCAATCGTAACCCTGGCTTGTTTGGTACCAATACTAATTGTATCTTCAAATGGTCATTGACTGTTATTAACTGAAGAATATCTATACAGTGATAGAAAAGGGAGATCAGATTATATAAAATGACCATTTGGGGATAAGAATGCAGCTGGGACAAATAATTACTCTGATTTATTTTCAGGGAATTTCATAGCAAATATCAATGAAGCGATTGGACATCAAGTAACAAGAATAAATTATCTTGGAGACTGGGGCATGCAGTTTGGTAAATATATATTTTTTAAAAATCGGTCTTATGGTTAGTGTAACATAATCTAGGCTGATTATTTTCAATCTTGTTATAATGAGCTTTTTAAAAATGAAAAGTTCTCAATTCTATTGTGGAAATGAATCTGAGGACCCAAAGCAAGTCAAGAGAGATTGGGTCATTTTTTAACACTAAGAATATTAATATGTGCAATTTGTAAATTCCTTTGTTCTGAATTTAATTCTAAAAATCCATAAAACAAGACTTATCATCCAGTTTGTATCTGCACATATTTGATTATACCAAAAAAAACAAGAATGTGAGTACAAGAAACTTTTAATTTCTCAGTAACAAATTTCAGAATGGCCATGTTCTTTTGACTGTAACAGAGGGGGAATCAAGTACAAGGCCCTCCTATGCTTGCAGAGCTGTTCTGGGATTGTATTTCACATTTGAAGTGAGATTTGGACAGGTCCTAATGTTCTATGGAAAAGTATATTATTTCAGTTGAAGAAAATAATCTTTTACTCCCATGCACGAAACTCCTGATATTTTTTTCCGGGGTCCTTTGAGTTTATATGATCATGGCTCAAAACATCAAAAATTCATATAGCAGTGGTTTTCAAATAGCAATGGTTTCTTGATATATTACTATAATTAGTTTCTGTTATTGTTTCTATTGTTGTTTCTTTTGTCACTGTTTCTACCATGTTTCTCATATAATAAGGCTGGGTCTTATTTTTTTTTGAGCCCCCCAAAATGGCTAGGCCGTCTTTTCGGGGGTGACTTAATTCCCCCCTTGCATCTTCGGGTGGGCGGGCAGCGATGGCTTGGATGTTGACCTCGGTGTTGGTGGGGCACTTCATATCAGGGTCAACGCAGGCAGCACCATATCCGGGTGTGCAACAAAAGTGCTTCCTAACAGCAAGCCCCCTCCGCCATTCCTCCCCATTTTGCATGTTTTAATATAGGCCTTAATTTGGGGGGAGGGGCTTAATTTCATTTCATGCCTATAAAACATGCTGGGACTTCCTATTGGGGGAGGCCGTATTGTTGGAGAAACAGGGTATGATTGGATGTGGGTGACTTTAAATTGTGTCCTTCTGAAATCTGCTGGGCAAGCAAACTGTTAGCACAAAGCTTCTGTTTTTCTGTAGTTATTATTTTGAATAGGTTTTATTAGGTTTTTGAGTAGCTTTATTAATTCCATATTTACAGTTTGTGCACCGTTTCCTCACAGACTGAGATCAGATAATAAGGTCTGAGTTTAACAGTTGTATTTTAGCTTTTATCGCTACACTTAACTCCCAGTGTGTCTTCTTATGGAGCACAAGCAATTAACCCAGGACATCTCTATGTAAGAATAAATTACTGTTTAATTCAAGAATTCACAATGAAAAAAGATAAGAAAAAAAAGAGGGAAATAATATAGGAAGGGGGGGAGACCTGAAGAAATTATGTAAATAGGTAACTGTAGAAATTCCTTTAAACATTCAGAATATGAAAACAAACTGATTCATACAGTAAATTATTCTCCTTTAATTCCCCTGCAAAGTAGTAGAAATTGCTGTTTGTTAAATGAAGAAAGAGTGCAAAGAAAAAGGTTTAATTCTGCCCAAATCTAACAGATTCAGTGTCCCTAGTTTGATCTTCGGGTAATCTGATTAGTATCCAAACAATGACATCCAAGCATTAGATTGTATTGGCTGCCTCAGTGGTGCTCTTCATATTGACACAAAGGGAGTTCCGCTGTTCACGGCAGAATAGTCCCAAGCTCTGATATGACACAGCTACCTGTCCCTAATCCCCTTCATTCTCTACTCATTGAATAGGAACATTTGTGTTGTGAATCCTTACATGGCAAACAAAGTTCAAGACTACGTAAGCCAGAATCATAAACATCTCTATATGGTCATTTTTGCAGTGCAGACTTCCATGTCAGGACTCCTCAGCATTAGGGAGCATCTGCAACTGCAGGATATTTTGTCCCAGAGGTGCTTTTTCAGGAGGCAACTTGGCTTTCTTGTTTTTTTCTTTGAAGACATTTTACTTTTCATCCAAGAAGCTTCTTCAGCTCTGACTGGATGGTGAGATTCCTGGATGAGAAGCGAAAAGTCTTTAAAGAAAAAACAAAGTCCAGTTGCCTCCCGAAAAAGCATCTCTGGGACAACCATGAGCTGATTGACTGAGAATCTCCATAGTCAAGGATATTTTGTTTATTTCTTTATTCCTTCAGATATATGTTTAAAATTTGTAGTGAGAGAAATAATAAACATAAATTTAAAATATACTTTTAAAAATCAATAATATAAAAAAGAAGGCCCTGATATGCTACTAGTAAACTCAGTGAATTCCTCAAGGATCTCCAAATGTCTCCAGGAAGGGCCATGTTTTCATGGATCTTCAAAAATATAGGGAGATGATCCAAATATGGTGGTTGGTAGGGGGTATATTAATTTATTCTTCTGTAGTGTTTGGGTTGTGTGTGTGTATTTTTTAAATCTTATTCTGAAAGCTATATAACATCACTTTCTGATTGAGATGGCTTTGAAATCAGTGAGTAAACAATAAAGATCTAGGGATAAGATGAGTTGGATCCTCTTTGTATAGAAAATTACTGCTTAATTTTGGGAATACTCCATTTCTTAGCAACTTAGTTTCCTAAGTTGCTAAGTGTAACCTCTTTTTGCTTCCTCATTCCTTACGTTCATTGTGCATTTTCCCCACACTGTGTGATACTGATACTGTATTGCCACACCATCGCACACTTTTAATGATGTAAAAGTCAATATTTAGGTATGAGTAGGTTTTTGCCATGCTGTGTCCTTTTTATTCACATCCTTGCCTATCCCAGTACACATTCTGTTTAGTATGTAAGTACACAATTTATGTCCTTTTATAGAATTCTCATGTCACTTGATCAATATCCTTATAGCTAGTGGTTTATTCTGTGGGAGCCAAAACTTATAGCATGCACAAATGTGTTTTTGGTTAATGTAATCTTGAAACTTACTTTAAAAATTAAACGATTTTATCATCCACATTTTTATTATTGAAAATAGAAGGAGAGCAAATTATTCACTGATTTTATTTGAAAAATATTTAATTACATGTGAAATAATTACTTTTTTCAGGGCTGTTGGGAGCTGGTTTCCAGTGGTTTGGTTCTGAAGAAAAACTAAAATCTAATCCTTTGCAGCATCTTTTTGAGGTATGTTGATATAATGACAGTCTATTAAAATCATAATGTGAATAAGCATAAATTTATCAACCCTGTAATTCTTTCTTTTTTAATATTTTTTATCTTGCTTTCCTGTTTCTATTGCCAGACTTCTGGAACAAAATGAATTCCTTAAAAATGGTAAAAACTGTGTTGCAGTTCACTTTCTGGCTTATTTAACTAAATAAAATGAGAAAGAGACAGACATTTGAGACCCTAGAGAACTATTAGCAATCAGGACAGAGAACATTGCCCAAACAAATGAGCTGCCCTTCTTATATGGCAGCTTCCTATGTTCCTATAACTGTTTGGTTTTGCTCAGTGAGCTAAGTAGAAACACATCCTTTTTTCTTTCTTTATGGAAGTGATATTTATTAGGAAGATGGTGTGGGCAAAAGTTAAAGTGAATAACCAAGTATTCTTGGACTTCAGTCCCAATCAGCAAGGCTAGCAGGCAAGGAATATGGACTAGGAGGCTGCCATTTCCTGGAGGGAGTTATCAGCTCTTATATATTGGGGTAGCAGACTTTCCTTGTTGATCTTCCTGTGATCTTTGCCATTGGGGTGAAGATTACAGGATTTTGAACCTGGAAGGTCTTGAATACAAAATAAAGGTTTCACCATGGGTTGTAATCTTTTCGCTGATGGAGAAGACTTTCAGATTGAATTGTCCTGTATTTTTCTTTTTCTTTTTTTAAAACAGGTTTATGTACAGGTCAATAAAGCTTCAGAAGAGGATGAAAGTATTAAAACTCTGGCAAAAGATTTCTTTAGAAAATTGGAAGCACAGGAAGAAGAGGCTGTGTCATTGTGGCAACATTTTAGAGATGTTAGCATTGAAGAATATGCTCGGGTGTATAAGGTGCTGACTTTTCTTTCAGTATTTAGGAATTATCCAATTCTACGTATAACGACACTTAAATATCTTTGCATTTCTAAAAAATGTGCAGCCTTTGAATTGCCTGACACAATTCTATAATATAGTGTGCATTGTAAAACAACAGGCCACTATATGATTCAGAAAGAGAGATAATTTTATTTTAATCAGTGACCAGCTTAGAACAACCTATAACAAAATCCAGCAATACACATAACATACTTAAATAAAAATAAAATAATGCATCTTTGGTCTATTAACATAAATGAAAATGCACCTTAATTAAGAAAAATAGCTAAATTAGTTGTAAGTGAAGTTTATTAAGCAGCAATTGACTGTGTAGAAATAAATTGTATTGTAAAATCTAAAAAAAATATTCATGATGAATTATGAATAAGACAACCAAGAATAGATGAAACAGATGTAACATGAGATGGATAATTGTGTGTCATGTACAATAATATTATGTTCTGTTGCATTGTTTTTGTTTTTGTTTTTTTTGTTTCACATCACTTGCATATGGAGCCTTGCTGGTTTAGTGGAATATCTGTAGAGTAGAATTAATATAAAAAAACTTTTGTGAATCAATAGCATGCCAATGGAACAAATTACATTTGACAACCTATTGCAATATTCCTACATGACTGAATAGGATTTTTTTTTCAGTATCTATTGATTTTTTTTAAGCTCCATTTTCATTTATTCTTGTCTATTTTGGTTTAGACCAATGGTAGTCAACCTGGTCCCTACCACCCACTAATGGGCGTTCCAGCTTTCATGGTGGGCAGAAGGGGTTTTGTCCCCTACTTTATAAATCACCATTACTGTGGAACCGGTGGGCGGTAAGAGAAAAATTTACTACTAACAGAGATACAAAAGTGGGCGGTAGGTGTAAAAAGGTTGATTACCCCTGGTTTAGACTCTAGAAAGTCTTCAAGCAGAAAGCCATCAGAAATGCAGATTACATGGCTATGCTGAGTGGGAATTCTGGGACTTATACAGCCTTTTGTCGTAAGAGAATGGTCTCATTAGAATCTTGCCGATTCTGATTACTTTTTTCTTTTCTTGATGGGTTGTCCAGCGTCTGGGAATCTACTTTAATGAATATTCTGGAGAATCATTTTATCACAAGAAAAGTCAAGAAGTTATTAAGAGATTGGATGCAAAAGGACTTCTTATGAAAACGTATGAATGGGATTCTTTATTTCCAGTTTTTTGAAATGCCTGTTTTTCCTGTCTTAATATAGTGTATGTTGAGTCAAAGCTGTGTCACTTTAAAGCTGGACCATTTGTCTGAACTATATTTTTTAATATTTGCTGATTTAAATAACTGACTTAACTTTGTGAATACTGACATGCAGATACAGAGGGAAGTTTCACTCAGGGACACTTTATTGTGCAAATGGGGTGTGGGGGGCAACATATACATCTTTAAGAAGAGAAATTGAATCTGAAATGTTTGCAAGACTTGCAGGCCTGAGGTAAATGGTGAACTGCCAGCTCCTCATACTTTCATATGTGTCTTTCTTTCCATCCAGCAGACAGCATAGGACAGAAGAAAAGTCATCAATATAATTTTTGACATACTGTGGTCTTTTTCATGTATTACCATAAAGGTTCTTTAGGATAATCTTACCTAACCGGATGTCTCCAGATCTGTGGAGCTAAAGCTTTCATCATTAGCCATGCTGTCTGGGAATTTTGAGATTTTTAAAATCCAATCTAGCCTCAAAAATTCTGGAACACAAATAGGAGTACATGTACACAGGAGTACAGTTAGAGTATATGTGAATTGAACAAGTTCTTGTGTTCAGATTTCCCTTCTTCCTTTTCCTCCTTTGCCATTGTAATTTGTAAATGAATGTTATTTCCCCAAGATCTATATTTTTGTTGTGTTCTAGTTCAAACATGGTGATTTAAAGTCACTTCTGATTAAGTGCCGAAGAAGCTAATGTCAAATTTTCCAATTTTAAATTGGATTCATTAAGCCAGCTTTTATTTTAATCACAAAATCTATTTTGTGTGTAGGAAGCAAATAAGAAGTTGGGGAAAACAAATTACAATGTATTATCCCAGCAGCTTTGGAGGAGGATAATCTTTTGTACATGATAATGAAATGCGATAATGAGAAGCCTTTTGATGACCAGGGACTGTTTTTTTAATATTGTGCAGGTGAATGAGGGCTGCAGTGGGTAAATGGGGACTGTATTATATACATAGGGCTGTGACTTTTTATTTTGTTTGGGGGGATTACTTTTAAAAAACACATTGAACTTTTTTTTCAGAACTTACAACTGCCTTCTTATTTCCCATTAACATTAAACCACAACTTCAAAGCATTTTTATATTTTTCTTGCATTATCCTTATAATCTTAATTATTGACATACTAGAACACTAGCGATCCAGAACACTGCCTGCCTAGCGATCCATCTATTATCTAACTAGCTAGCTAACTAGTTAACTAGCTGGATGGAAGTAGATATTAAGAAAACCATGTACAATTACTTCTTGCAAGTAGATAGTTCAATGCTTTTTTTCATCATTTTCAGAGAAGGAGTAGGACAGGTGCGTCTTTCTGAAAATGGAGATCCGGTTGCTGTGATGCGTAGCGATGGAACTTCGCTTTACTTAACAAGGTAAGCATGTTGTGTGATTGTTTATCAGTAAACAGCACATTATTTCAACCCTATTGATTTTTTTAATAGAATATTGCTGGTGGACAGATATAATCACAAACTGTTCATAATTTTGAAAGGTAGCATAGAAGTTTTTTTTTAACTGAATATTTCATTTAGAGGATTTATCTGTTCTTCATGTTTCATTCCCAGAGATCTTGCTGCTGCTATAGACAGAATGGAAAAATATAAGCCTGACGTTATGTTATATGTCGTAAGTATTCTATGCTTTATATAAATTGCTTTAGTAGACGATGAAGATGTTAATGCACATTTTATAAGCATCTAAAGCATTTTAAGCATTTTAAGAAATTTTGTTAGACCATTTCAAAAGATAAGTGTTTTCTAAGAAAATAATGGTATCATAATATACTGTTCACCAAAAAAGGAGAATATTTGTACCTCAGGGTTCTATGGTCATATGCTGATCACTCCCAGCTTCTCTAAGCTTGATAGGCACTGCTGGTAAATTCAGGAAATCTGCAATTCATGACATCAGATCGATGTCTTGTTTGACAAAACTAGTTTTTTCTAGCCAAGGGTCTTTTAATTGGGTTGGACAGTAATCGCCATTTACTGCAATTATTTTTTCTGCAGTCCTAACTATACATTGAGGTCTGCACCTGTCCTGTCTGGTTGCTGTACCAAGCCAGAGTAATAGATGTACAGATGATAGACTCAATAATTCCTCTGTATAATTAAACCATCAGCTTCTTGGATAGTTTGAGCTTTCTGAATTGATGCAGGAACAATCTTCACTGTATATTATATATACAACAAAGAATGTTATAATATGAAATAATATATTAATATAATACTAATATACTATTATCATATAATATATTAATATTATAATATGAAATAACTGGGCAAGCCTTCCATTGCTCCAGTTATGATTTGAACATCGGAACTTTTCCAATTTTCCAAAGAAAACTCAGATAAATCCAAGTTTCATAGCATTATTTTTTTCATTAGAAATCAACTGTGACAATGCTCTTTTGCATTTGATCGTTATGCACTAAATGACTAAACTGTTTTCCCCTCTTCTAAGACAGACAAAAGTCAGAGCTCTCATTTTCAACAAATGTTCCAGATTCTGAAATTACTTGGTTTCACTTGGGCAGAAAGGTAAATGTGAACATATCAAGAAGTTTAATTTTTTAAAAAACCTGAACAATGCTATTTTTAACATTAGAAGAGGAAAATGTGACAAATCAAATGTTCTAAATTTTTAGATGGGCAGAATATGGATAGTCAGAATTTGACCATTCTGGAAAGATTAAAAAAACAACTAATTTTAAGCAAGAATGTTAATGGTGGTTAAGAAGTTAGATAGGAGCAAAAGTGACACAGGTTTATATCCTATCGATGGTGAAGCTTGGAAAGTGTTGTGCCCCTTTTAATTCAGCCTGCCTAAGAGGTTTATTGCAAGGGGAAAATCCTTTATGAATCCTTAAACTCTCCTATGAAATTATTCATGCAATAAAAAATAAAGTGGAGATTATCTCCTTATATAAAATTTCAGTATTTGCTCTGGAATCTGCCTTTATGCCAAAGTAATTCTGTGGAACACTATTAGTTCTATTTCCTGTTGGAAGGTTAGTTGGTTGCTTGAATGTTTCAACAGCAACCTCTTCATTAAGATTCTCGTTCAATATTGAAAGTATGAATCTTAGACAACCCTGGGAGATTCACATTTTATACTTAGGAGAAGCTACCCTATGTTGAATCAGCAGCAGCAAATAGGAGAAGGTGAAGTTAATCTTTTCTAATGTAAATTACCACATTGCAAAGTGATTGATTGGTGGTTAAGCAAATATGAAGTTGCTCTAACTGGTTTAGGTTAAGCTTGTAAGGTGAATATAAAAATAAAGTTAGTAATAATGTGTGTGTGTGTTCTCTTTGTCTTCTATGTGTATAAAGGCACATTGTTGCCATGTCAAGCTTTTCTACATAATTATTGAGATGGTAGATCTTCCGGTTCAAAAAATATAGTTCATATTACAGCTATAGGAGCCGTGGTGGTGCAATGGTTAGAATGCAGTACTGCAGGCTACTTCTGCTGACTGCTGGCTGCCTGCAATTTGGCAGTTCGAATCTCACCAGGCTCAAGGTTGACTCAGCCTTCCATCCTTCCAAGGTCAGTAAAATGAGGACCCAGATTGTTGGGGGAAATATGCTGACTCTGTAAACTTAAGAGGGTTATAAAAGCACCGTGAAGCAGCATATAAGTCTAAGTGCTATTGCTATAGCATGGGCAATGAAAGAAAGGATGCTTATGTAATGTACACATGTGGATATATCTAGTTTCTAATCCTATTTTGGAGGGAATAAAGTCGAAACGAAAGCAAAACCTCCACTCCTACATGCATAAAAGTAGAGCATGAGAAACTATTCTCAGCCATGGCTAATAGTTAAGTATAGAGCACTTCGTACTTAGGTTACTTTATTTATTAGATTCATACTCCACTTTTCATTTAGGAACTCAAAGCAGCATCTACAGCATTTCCTTCACCCCTTTTCCCTCACTTCAGCAACTCTTGAGGAATAGAGCTTCTGTAGCTGAGGGTAGAAGTAACGTATTTTTCCGAGGTCAGGTTTAACTCTAAAAGTATGAAAATGCCATTCTTATTGAGGGATATGTTTGTAGTTTCTAAGGCAGAAAAATAGTCACTTTTTATCTATGATGTATATTAGACCCATCAGTTAACAGAAATCGTTTTTGTCCTCTGTGTTTGTAGGTGCCAACATGTCCCCTTTGGGAGAATTCAAGGCATGAAAACTCGACAAGGAGAAGTGATTTTCTTGGAAGATGTTTTAAATGAAACGTGTTCCCTGGTATTAGAAAGACGTGCTTCTTCAAAAAGTTAGCCAATAAATTTTCTCTGATAAATTAATATTTTATTTTGGTTCTAGAAAAAAGACTACATGTGTTTTACCACTTTATGGTACAGTCTAAGCCACAATTAGTTCAGCTTCTTTTGCTTTCTATATAGGGATCTCTTTGTCTGTAAAGTATATTTCAATTTTTTTAAAAAAACCTCTAGTAATAAAATATGTTTAAATAATCAGGAAAATAATTCAGCCTTTACAAATAAAGACATCAATCTTTTTTTCATTCTACTCTGTCAGTCAGTGAAATTACATCTTTTTTCAAGACTAATTTAGTTTTTTCAATGCATATTTGTTTGTTTCCTTATAGAGGATGCTTTGCTATTTTGATGCATTTTGTTTCATTTTTTCTCTCCAGTGTCTATCAGTTGTAGGCTTTAATATCTGATACTGTTTGTATAGGTCTCTAACACAATTCTAAATTATTTCTCTAAAAGATAGCTTTAACACGAATGTAATTGCACAAGCCTCCATTCATTTTCATATGTAATGATATACAGTATAGAGTTGAAGAACATTGGAAACTTCATACAAACAATTTAAAAGACTTCTGGAATCATTTTGAAAAATAAAGATTTAATAATTGCTGAAGCCACAGTATGTTAGTATTGTAAAAGGAAGCTGAACCTCCAAGCGTTTTTTTTTAATTGTAGTGGGATACAAATCAAATAAATAAATTATGAAATTATGTATATGTGTTTTCCAGATTTTGTTAACTATAGTCAAGATACGATGAAGAGCATGTTCCTATTATCTCCTTTAACTAAGTAGACCGCTTCATAAAGAAGGGCCTCAGAACCAGCTTCTACCAGCAGCCTTGTGTACCTGTTGGTGAAATAATGGCTTTTCTCCTTTTATCTGGCCAGCCACAAAGGAATGTGACAATCCTTCTGAGACCGCAGAACGGATTGGGCTCGCAGCACTTATCATTCAGGTCTGTCATCCAATTAATGGCAAGATGAGTTTCAGGAATGCTGAAAGCTCTCTACTCAGTTCTTGACTAATTTGTCATTTCAGGACTTCAAAGGCCTTTTATCGTCTGATTATCGGTTTAACTGGGATCACGTTCTTCAAAGTAAAGGCGATACAGGTGTCTTCTTGCAATATACACATGCCAGGCTGCACAGGTATTGAGGGATGATTTGAGCCCCATTTTTTTTCTAAGTTGGCCTTCATCTGTGTCAGAATGAAAGTTACAAGTAAAAGGGATTGGGAACTTTTCTGCTGTGGCTTCAGTGTGCTTAAATAAGATGAAATACATAGAACAGGCAAATGGGCAAGTTTTACTAAAAAGTTCCATCCTTTTCATATAATGGAACTTTCTCCTTTTCTTCTCCCAAAGCACATATCTGCTTTGAAGAGTTCTCATAATTCCTATGAATACAACCGTAGAGTGCTGTATTCCAAGAGAGGCTGCAGAAGAATTTTCAGTAATAGAGAGTAGTTCTGGAGTATAGCAATGGAAACAATACTAACTTTAAACAGGCCGCAGAACTCAACAGAATATAAAAAGAATTAAAGAACATTTTTAGACTTTTTTTAATGTATAGAATATAATATTTAATCCTGCTATAATTGCTCTGTTGTTTATATATAGTCCACCAAGAAGCAAAGAACTATTTTGAATATTTAATACTTTCCCTTTTCTTCTGAAACTACAACTTTGCAGTTTGCTTTGTAAATCTTTTGCAGTGATCAGTCAAATGCTTGTACCAATGTACCATTTCAACAAAACAACTAAGGTTCTTTTAAGATTGTGCTGTTGTAATGGATAGTCATAAACTACATGGAGACTCTTTGCTTACTGACTTGAGCTCCTGTAGGAAAGGCAGCTTATCAAATGAAATAAATAAATAAGAAATTTTCAGAGGTATTTAGACCAGGCCTGTCAAACTGGCAGCCCCATGGGCCGGATGCATCACATGCAGGCCACGCCCATCCTGGCTCTGCACAGGCAAAAAAATGTCATGATACATTATGTGATATGATGGAATTTGACATCCATGGTTTAGACCATCAGTGTTACTAACAGTTTTCTCTTCCTCTCCCTAGTTTAGAAGAAATATGTGGTACTGTCAGTCAAGGCACTCCTGTGAATACTGCTTGTTTACAAGATCCACTAGTAATATCCTTACTTCAGCATCTTCTCAGGTACTTCAGCAGTTTCTAATACATTTTTGATAGAACAGATAGAACAGCACTGAACACTGTTTGTATACTTTTTGTTAATTATGTTTGATCTTTCTATGCAACAGTTCTTGAAGACAGTTAACTGCCTATCCAAGTAGATAGCTGGTTTAGAATCCACAGAATACTAATTAGAGCCTTGCAAATTTGGAAAAGGAATATCATTGTTTGAAGTGTTTTTACTTTATTTCCTTGCTAAAGGTCTTCTTAGAATTAGTCTAAGGAAATAGCCAGAGAGTGTTAAGTATGCTTTATATTCCATTGGCATTTTGCTCATCTGTGATGCCTACGAAATGGATTGTGGTATATATTAGCTTTTGTTGTTTAGAACAGTAAGCATTTTAAAGTGCTTCAGGCTATTCATAATGTGCAGTGTAATGCCATGTAGATTAAACTGCAAGTGTGCCCAGCTGCACTTATTGAGTTATAGGAGATATTTTGGGGTAATATTTACCAAAATATATATTTTAAAGATATGTAAATGTATCAAACAAAAAAGGCAAGAAACAAAATATCTTATCTTTGGGCCTGTGAACACTGTACAGTCCAATGAATTGGATCTGCAGAAAGAATACAGTGTTAGGAATAGCAAAAGGCCTTGAAGTGACAAAAGTAAGGTTGCTTAAAGCCTTTCAGGTCTTGAGGAGAAATGGAGGGAAGACAGAATAATTTGTTAGATTTCTTCAGGGGTGGGATTCCATTTTTTTAACAACCAGTTTGGTGAGCGTGGCCAGGTGGGCATGGCCATGTGACTGAGTAGGCATGACTTTTTTTTTTCCAGATCCCCTCCCCTCCAGTTTTTTTGAGCCTCCTGGGCCTCAGGGGAGCCGGAGAAGGCTTTTGCTCCCAGAAGGTTTTCCAGAAGGCTTCTCTGGGGTTCAGGAAGGAAAAAAACAGAGCCCCATGCTCCATTTTGGGGCCTTCAGGGCCCCTCTTCCTAGGGGGGCGTTTTTGCTCCCAGAAGGCTTCTCTGGGGCCCAGGAAGGCAATAAATGGACCTCCATTTTTGCCTTTCTAGGCCTCAGGGAAGCCTCCTGGGTGAAATAGTAAGACAGTGAGGGGAATCCTGGCATAACTGATCGTAGGAACAACTGATTGTTGGGAGGGGGAAAATAAGAAATACCTTAAGGAGTGATGGGCAGGGAAGAACGCAGTCAGCAATGCATGTGATGTTGCGCATGCGTGATAAGGACTGACTGGGCGGGGAGGGGAGGGGCAGGTGGAGAGGGGCAGGGCCAGCCAGGGGCACGATTTACTGGTTCTCCAAACTGGGCAGAATCATAACAACCGGTTCTATAGAACCGGTCCGAACTGGTAGAATCCTACCCCTGGATTTCCTCACCGAAAAGGAAAAAAGGAAAGAGCAGGCAGGAGCATTTATATAAGCTGATTTATTACTGATTAGCTAGTAATAAATATGGGATTCTGCTATTGCAACATAGTATTTAAGGCCAAAAATTAAAAATAAATAAATCTCACTCATCTTCCACCATCCCCCATACTAAAAGAAAAAAGAACAAAAAATTATGATTCTATTACTCCAATATTCTCAGCAAATACAGGGTCATTTGAGGAAATAATCTAGCCACTTTTTCAGATAAGCAAAATTGTGGTTAATTGTATGACTGGTACTGAACAAAAGCTAGTGTATATATAGCAGCTATTTGACAGCATTTTTTCCCTGGAATAGTTACTCCAACTGTGGAGGTTTTAATATGAGCCCTTCACTCAAAGTGGCAGATGTGCTCAAGAATCTGACCTCATATTACAGTAAAGCTGGAATAGAACTTAGATGTGAATGTTCCCTGGGTGGCTTGTGTTTTTTTGAATCAAATGCTCCTACATGTGTTCCTTTCTCCCTTCAGATATGATGAAATTATTTATCAGTCTTCACAAGATCATCAGCCGAAGCATGTTGTTAATTATCTGTTTAAACTCAGGTAAAAGAAACAAATGTTGGAGCCCTTGAACAGAACGGATACATTGCTTTTAAAAGTATTTAGCCTCAAAGCAGATAGTTTGATATAATCAAATGCCGTTCTTTCGAACTGAAGGCTTCAGTGTGCTGATGAATGGAGGTGATGGATTAGGCATGAGGAGATTAAGGTCCAAGTCCATCCTCAACCATGGAAATTCATAGGTGATTCCAAGTCAATCAGTCTTTCAGATCAACCTACTCAACAGTTTTCTGTTGGCATGAAACGAAATATTCAAAAAATCCTTTTATATTTTAATAATGCCCATCAATTTCAAAATTAGATCAAAAAATAGATTATGTTCTTGAAAACCTTCTTTTAAATAATTTTGCTTCTTCTGGCTTACTTTCCTAGCTGTAGGTTAATGGTTGACCAATGATTTACATAATATTAAAGAGGATCTGGTTTCTGCAAATTTCATTTTCCTATCAAATATTCCAAATGCCTTAAGCATTTTGCTGAATGCTGTACATTATTGGCTTGAGTCATTGGTAGAAAATCAGTTCATGAGAAGCCTTCAGATAAAAAATACTTTTGTGAAAATCAGATGGTGAACTTTCAAGAGATCATAAAAAGAAACTAGTTTTTATTGCTGAGATACATTCCATTTCTAAACATGACATTTCCTGGAACAACCTACCAGAAACAGGAAAACTTTTTAAGTCTGGGAGCAAACTTATACTGTTTGTGATTTTGACAATATTTAAAGAAATGAACACTGAAACAAAATCCTAGCTAGCCAGCTGTGCCCTTTCAAGGGTATTTTATTCCCTCACACCTGTATTTTTCATCCCTTGCAGTAGTTATTCAGAATCTCATGGGTATTGAGCATGCTCAGTCTGATGGGGCTATTTTATCCCTAGAGTCTTACTATCCAGTGTTTTAAAGGTTGCTTTTATCTCTCGTGTACATATGTGGCATAATTTTATTTTCATAGATATCTCAAAGGATGAAATTAAGATTCATATATATTATACTGTGCAGCAGATGGGCTTGGATAAAAAGCTGACATTAGTGAAAAGAAAAAAAATACAGTGTTCCATTAATGACTGTGCATATGGTATATCAAGATTAAATTGAGACACCATTACCATTAGAGAAATA
This sequence comes from Hydrophis major, assembly GCA_033807585.1. NCBI lineage: Eukaryota > Metazoa > Chordata > Lepidosauria > Squamata > Elapidae > Hydrophis > Hydrophis major. The sequence continues at coordinate 290,365,144 of CM066328.1, read as the reverse complement.
TGCAACACATTTACCTCATTAGTGAATTAAGCCATGTTATAGTTTTGCATAATACATTGACTCATAATCTATCCAACCAGTCACAAGTCACTAATAGGGTTTAAACTGATTGTTCAATTGGTTGTGCATATGTAACCACAAGATGTTTAACTGGGCTGGCTATACAAGTTATAGGAAAGCGGCCAATATACAAGGTAAAATTCAGTTTAAAGTGAGTCAGCACAGCCTTTCCAACCTTGCATCCTCCAGAATGTTAAAATAATAATAATCCAGAAATCTTATTGTTTCTGCCCACTGGGAATTCTTGAAGTTATCCTAACATAGCTAGAATTTACAAGGTTAGGAAAGGCTTTTGCAACAGAGTATACAAAGGCTGGATCAGGCCTTATCTTCAACACAGAACAAGCTTGCTTATGATCAGTGATTATTGTAGAACTTGAACAAAGGTTATGAACAAAGGTTATTTCCCCCCTCAAACAACACTCTTCTCCTTGGTCAGAAACAAGAATTAGCATCCTGTACTGCAAGGACTATAAGGAGCATATAGAACTGCCATTGTTAGCTAAACAATGGCAGTTCTATATGCTCCATATAGTCCTTGCAGTGTTTTGCCAAAAAAGATGTTCTTATTCCATCTGAAACTTAAGCATGTGTAGCTCACTTAGAAATCAGCACTACTATGTTTGTAGCTGCTTGGTTTAGGATTGCTCTCTTTTGGAAAATGTGTTCTCAAGCTTGGCATTTCTGTTTTAGTCATTTAGTATCTGCAGCTCATAGAAATCTCCCTGTGAAGGGCAGCCCTCTGGAACTTGCTCAGGTAATTTTATTTTATTATTTATTAAATTTACTGAATTTATATGCCACCCATCTCGTGATCCAGCTTACAATACAATACAATAATAATTCTCAGTGAGGGTAATTTGATTGTAATTTGTTATCTCGTAGCAGTAAACCCGGAGAAAAACCTCTTGTAGAAAAGTTGCTATTGAAGGGTGGAATATGAGTTAAAGGAATAAATGAATGGCAGGGTTTTGTATCTGGAAACATGAGAAAGGGAGAATGAAATTATTGCAGTAGCTCAGCTTGTGAACTAGGATGCTGTTCTTTTGAAGGTTGTCCCTGGGAAGCTGTGAATATTGCTTAATATTAAGAGGCCACAAATCAAAAGTCAGCCCCTTCTTATATCCATCAGTACATGCAAAGTATAATTCGGAGTAACAGCTGACTGGGAACTCTAGAAACAGTAAGCTTAAAATACTTGGAATACTCCAGGTTGAGTATTTGAGGTTGTTCATCAGTTCGGTTCGATACAGGGTAAAGCTATTTCATACCCTTTTTAACTTTCTGAAAATGGGACTGTCCCTAAATACTGCATCAAGTTTTGGTTACCATACAATAAAAAGATGTTGAGACCCCAGAAAGAGTGCAGAGAAGAGCAACAAAGATGATTGGGGACTGAAGGCTAAAACATACAATGAACAGTTACAGGAACTGGGCATGGCTAGTCTAGTGAAGAGGAAGACCAGGGGAGACATGATAGCAGTCTTCCAGTACTTGAGGGGCTGCCACAGAGAGGAAGGGGTCAAGCTATTTTCCAAAGCACCTGAAGGCCAGACAAGGAATAATGGATGGAAACTGATTGAGAGATTCAACCTAGAAATAAGGAGAAATTTTCTGACAGTGAAAACTATCAACCAATGGAACAGAAGTTGTCTTCCTCACTGGAGGCTTTCAAGAAGAGACTGAACTGCCATCTTGATGTAGGCAGAGTCTCTCCTTGGGAAAGGGGTTGGACTAGATGGCCTACAAGGTCCTTTCCAACTCTGTTATTCTATTCTTCTCACAGAAGAAATTACTTGCCTCAAGAAACTACTTGCATCCAATAAAGGGAGAAAGTTCCTTTGACCAGTGTATACAAAATCTACTTTATGCTAATGGGCAGGGTCTCCTTTGCGGAAGACTGGAGGAAATAAAAGAAGTTGCAGATTTATTGGTACAAATGGGCATTTTAATAGTTCTTATTGTAAAATGTTTATACTGCCATAGCCAGGGGAGGGGGCATGAATAAGAACTGTTTTCATTAAAAAGCAAATGACAAAAATTGCCATTTCCTCTTCTTTATCTCCCCCCCCTTTCCCCCCCCCCCCCCTTTTCAGGCAAGGCTCTGCCTTTTCCACGCTGCTCGCTCTGTTCTAGCCAACGGAATGAAGCTTCTAGGAATCACACCTGCAGATAAAATGTAATAGGGGAACTTCCTTGATGCTTTTCCATTGTATCTCTTATGAAGATTATCTGATCTCTGATTTGGACTTCATGGCCTTTCCAGAGTGGTGGGAATGTTCGGAAGCCGCTGTAGCATGAATTTTTCTTCTCTATAATAAAGCCAGTTCCAGGATTTATTGGTATTTGAATTAAATGGTTGTAGATGCACCCACCATGTGTGGACCAGGCTGTAGGATTATGGCTGTGACCTGCTCTGAAAACCACTTGGAAATTTCAGCAGTTGTGCAATTGGCATCTAATAGTAGTGCTTAAAAATTAAATCCCATTTTGTATTTTTACAATACAAAGCTTTGTCATTAGGAGAATATTAGAATTGTGGAGCATGTTTTCTTTTGTTCCTCATATGCGTTTGGCTGGAAAGGTGGGCATTTTTTTTTTTTTTTTAATATAGGTGGTACATTTATTTCTAAAAGCTATCTTGCCATTATGAGTGCTCTCTTGGAACCCGTTTTTGACTGTGATGGCCTCCTGCATCTCTCTGCCAGTGAAAATGGATCTTCATAGGTGACCATCATAGCTGAAAACAGGTCCAGGGAGGGCTGCTCACAGCCCTCCTGAGCTCCGTTTTCACTGGCAGAGCCACTGCGGACTGGTGCTTCACTGTTTCCAGGGCAGCACCGCGGGCCAGATCTAAGCACCCCAGGGACCAGAGCCACCACCTCCCCGGGCCTTCAGTTTGACACCCTTATTCTAGTGTAATTGCTTAAAAAATGATAGTAACTTCTACTTATTTTTTCCCAGTAATCTCTGCAAATAGGCTTCCACATTTGGTTTCTCTGCAGTTATTCCCCTGTTTTGTTGTCCTTTTTCTTCCAAGTGCCCAACAAATAACTACAGGTAGTCCCCTCTAATTGAGTCTAAAATTTCCATTGCAGTTAAGTGAGTTTTGCACCATTTTCCAACCTTCTTTGCCACAATTGTGAATCACTGCAGTTGTTAAGTTAGTAACCTGCTTGTTAAGTCTTCCCCACTGACTTTGCTTGTCTGAAGGTCTCAAAAGCTTGATTCCATGACCCCAGGATGCTGCAACCGTCATAAATACATGCCAGTTGCCAAGCATCCAAATTTTGATCATGTGGACCACAGAGATGCTCCAATGGTCGTATGAAAAAAAAAGCCATGTCACTTTTCTCAGTACTATTGTAACTTCAGTCATTAAACAAATGGTCGTAAGTTGAGGACTACCTGTATACAGCATCAAAAAATACATCAGGTGGTATTCAAAATGTATCTTCCATTTTGCTTTTTCCTCCCCTTTCATATTCATTTTTTGTCCAAAGTTGGGTAAGGCACTTTTACAACATTATAATGACTTCCTCCAAATTCTGGGCAAAGTAGGGCCAATCATTTCATTTAGAGTCAGACAATCTAAAACAGAAAGAACTCTTATGCTCTGTTCATGACCAAATTGAAAGTAGTTACACTTGCTGGCTTTAAGGTTAAAAATCACTTGGCATCAGATTTATCAGGTTCTCATTCAAGCCTTAGTTTGGTTGGTTCCTCTGTAATAACTCGATTTACAGAAATTTGGCATTTTAATTTCTTAAACCCTCATTTTAGAAAACCTAAAAGCTTTAAAAATGTCTGTCAATGATTTCAGTATAAAAGTAAGTTGACAAAAATCAGTAAATACAAACCTAAATATTTAATCCATAGGGTTTGTTCCCTTTCTCTAAAACAAACTTAATCAAATATTTTTTAAAAAATCAAATTTTAACAGTGCACAAACTAGCCATACTGCACAAGAATGTATGTATTTACTAGTTAATTCAACGCAGGAGTAAATGTATGTACATTTATCTATCCCCTTCTCTTTTACAATAGAAAATTCTTAAAAGAAATCACAGTATTTTTTTTTTCCTTCCTGTGGTTTTTCAAAAAGTTGTGATCCTGGCTTTAGGATTATTAAAAAATAAATTACCATTTTCAGTTTTAAAGCTCCAGTAACAGCATTCTTCCATCTCACAACTGTCACTGTGTTTTTTTTCTATTGTAACGATGATTTTTATCATTAAAGCAATATAGCACTTGGCTGGATCTTCATGTCAGAAATCCATGGAGAAAAAGATGCCTTCCTTCCAACGTAATTTTATGTTGTTTTGGTCACATTTAAATTTGAATTATCCTTTCTTTGCAAACACTTTGCAAACATTTCTGGCAACAAAGCCTACATACAATGTTACAACATAAAGAGTAAATCCCAGGGCCATTTCCCTATTTATGTATAACTATGCCTTCCATTCCTTCTTTTCCACACAAGGCATCTTCAATAGCAAAAGACCAAAGTTTTAGGAAAAGTGAGATTCTACAGATTAGCGAAGAATCTCCGTCCAGTGTAGATTTTCATCCAATGAATAACTGACTTTGTTTTTAGTTCCATCAGAAGCTTTCCATGAAGAATTGAAGGCTTTCTTTCAAAAAGAAAATTGAGGGTAGGGATAGGCATACAAACTGTCTCTTTTATTTTGTATTCCCTTTCTATTCTTCATGAAGACAGACATCACACACTAGTAAGATTCCCTTTTGATGCTTTTGTTTCTGCGGGCTGGATTTTAGTTGTATCTTGTCGAGGCAATCCATACAGATATATTGAAACACAGACAAGCAGTGCCCCCAGAGAGAAAGTTATAGCTGGAAAGGAAAAAAGAAAACACAGTTTAAAGTATGTTGCTCACAGTCTCATCACTGAAAATAAAAAGTCTGATTTGAAGCTTTAGATTATGAATTCTCCAAATGTTTTGTTGGTTGTATTTCACTGCTGAAAAGTAGTTTTCATATCTTGCTACAATCTATTTCCATTTTACAACTTCTGGAAGAGGCATTATATTAGTAAATATAGGGATACCTCAGTACTTGAGTGCTTCAAATCTCATCAAATTTGATACTCACTGAATTTGAATGTAAAAATGTCCCAATACTCATCATTTGTTTAGTACTTGATGCACTGAAAAGGGAAGTGAGGGGACAGCTGCAGAGAGTGAACAGGAAGTAAACCATGCTGGGAAGGTCCCTGAGAAAGGAAGTGGGGGACAGCCACGGAGGACAGACAGGAAATCAGCCATATTGGGAAGGCTGTCGGCATAGGAAAAGGGACAGAAGTCCTTCCTGGCTGAAACGAAGGGTCATGTGTTTGTTTTTACTACTCATCCTTTTTAGTATTCGTTCCGCCTGCCAGAACCAATTAAAGACGAGGACTAAGGTACCACTGTATAAGTGGCAACTTCATCTTAAGTATGACTGAGACCTTAAGAAGATTGAAAAATTCTTCACATTCACCTTCACTTCATGACTGCAAGATTAAGATTCGGCTTGTTTATACGGGTAGTCCTTGCTGAACGACGTGTCTTCATTCAGTGATCATTCAAAATTATGATTGGTGCTGAAAGAATAATTTCATGGCCTATGCTCACATTTAGGACCTTTGCAGCATCCATCAGTTTTGTGATCACTGCTGCAGTCAGTACATGTTGTCCTGTGCCTAACCTGCTATTCTTTTTCTCCTCCCTTGCAGAGTAGAGATTGGAGAGGAGGGGATTACAAGAGAGTATGCAAACACACAATAAGGACATCTGCACTGAGCTGTCTGCATAGCATGCAAGTGCATTTCTTTCAATGAGTATTCCCCATTGTGTGCCTGCTAACTCTCTTGTAATCTCTTCATCTCCAATGAATATAAATCCAAATGTTAATTCTCTTCTGCTTAATTATCCCAATGCTGGGGTGAGCATTCCAAAGGATGGGGAAAAGAAATGCAGTCATGGTAACTTCCCACTTAAAAAGTCTGCATCACTTAGCAACAGAGTTGTTGATCCCAATTGAGATCGCTAAACAAGGACTATCTGTATGAGAAACCATTCTTGTCATTTCATAACAATCTTATAGAAAAATTATTTTTTCAGTGGAATCAATGAAACATTATAAAATACATTATAAATACATAATGTTTGAATGTGATAGGGATCAGATCACCCTGGAAAAATAATTCAAGACAAGATAATCTGGTCATTTGCTTTGTGAAGCTACATAAATGGTGTTAGCAGAAGAACAAAGCTGGTAGGTTATGAGTAATTTAACCCGGGGTCCTTAACCTTTGATCCATGGACTGGCACTGGTCCACAGTATGCCAGCATCTGCTCTGCACAAACAAGTGAAGCCCCATCCACAGGAATCAGGCAGCACACAGATCACATTCCCCTCCAGTCCACAAAAAAAAAAAACACCCTTCTCTCCATGGAACTGGTTTCTGGTGCCCAAAAGGTTGGGGAGACACTGATTTAAACCATGTAACCATAGTAATGTATCACTGATTGCAAACTATCCCACTGACATTGTGGATCATAAATGATTTAATGAAAACCTAAAATAGTCCAAAGTAACTTACTGATTTGTAAACCAAAGAGAACGACTGATGCAACCGTAGACAGCACGATGGCTGCTGCTGCTGAAAAACCTTTCAAAATGTTGTCTGTGTATTTAACAACAACCGAAGTATAGAGGCCCCCAACACTGGAAAGAACTAGGACAAAAAAGAGATGTGGTTATGCCCCATACATTCTGACAAGGTAAAAAGAACTTTTACAGCATTTATTTGGAAGGATGGGCAAGAGAATTTTTTGTTGAGTAACAATTTTGTCAACCCAACTGCATGGCTGGATGACATAGTCTGTACCACCATCTGAAGATTATATTTGCAGTTGATAATAGGTATTTACCCCATAACCACCCAACCTGATTTGGAATCTAAAGAATAGATTGGCATTGGGGGGGGAGGGGTGCTGTTTTATTGCTTAGCCTCCATACATCACAGACGGTAGGATGGGATAACTGAAGGAAACTGAACTAAAAATAGTTTATGTCAGCCTTGTGAGGAAGTCCAGACAAGAAGCAGAACCAAAAGTACTAGCTCTAACTTTACTGTAAGATTATATTAATAGAATCTTGCAAATCCCCACACCTTGCCTTTACAGTCCAAGAATTTTGGGAGGGACTTTTCTTATTCTTACACATATTTATTTCTTATTTCTGACCCTTATTTCTTCTGCAGGCTAAGCTGTCACTTGTCTGATTGTTGTCTAATCTCTGGTTCTGCCTTCTATCTCTCAAGATCATTCCCACACAAATAAAAAAAGTAAAAGAATTACGCCTTATTTATGTTTGAATTTTGGTGAATATTAAAAGTGTTAATAAGAAACTGGACTTCAAGCTTTGCAAGTGTGTAATACAACTGCTTTTAATTTTATTTTCATCTTCCCCAAAACAGACTATTGAATTTTGGCATTCTGCCATCATGTGATTTTGAAAGCCATGTACCTAAGGTTATCCTCCTCAGCATATTTGCCTACAACGTGTCCAAGAAGACTTAATTAGCCCTAAGTCTCTTACATCCCACATAAGTTTTCCCTTAAATTTATTTTCACATTTCTCTCCCATTCTCTCACCACTTGGTATTTTGGCTGAGGCAGATGGAAGTTAAAATCTAAAAGATGCCTGGTTACCAACCTCCACTCTATAATTTACAAGTACACCTCAGCAGCTGACTTCTATATTTTACTAGTGGAATTAGCATTCATGAGATTTCTTATATTCCATAGATCAGTGGTTTTCAATCTTTTATTTACTATGGACCCCCTTTAAATATTTTTGTGGCCATGAACCATGCCCAAAACTTAAGATTTAAATCTTAAGTTTCTTCAAGACCCCCTGTGAGAACATCATGCCCCCCCCCCCCCGGGGCCCATAGACCACAGGTTAAGAATTACTGCTATAATTGGATTAGAGGGGCTTGGGGCAAGCCTCATTACGATTTTTGCAATGTTCTGGAATAAAAGGGACCTGCTTCTATAGACCATCTCCACATATTTCTCAGTCTGACCTAATAGTACTGAAACAGAAAGGAATTGTGATGTTTTATTCAATTTAAAACTGCTTCTTAGTCAATTAGATTGAGATCATCTTTTGGATCACGTTAATAGTTACTACTTTTTCAACACATCCCCGTATTTGAAACAGTGCTTCTAGCATTACTGCCAAAAACATCACAAACTGTTAACAGGCTGTAACAATTACAAATTAAGGCCAAGCCCAGTACTTACAGATGACAAACCAGACATAAGGCGTATAGCCATAAAAAAATCCTTTCTCTATTACTTGAGCTCCTTCGGCTGTGTAGACCCCAAGCAATGTCACTGCAATTCCAGAAAGATACATCTGAATGTTCCTCACCCATAAAGATGTATCAGAGCTTTTTAATACTTTCTCAAAATACACTCCTGAAAAGAAAGTATTGGAAAAGAAGCTCGTCAATTATTTTAAAGATGAATCAGACTTTTATGGCTGAATGCTAAAGGCAGGCGTCCACAGCTTTTTCTGGAAGCATTAATTTTCTGACAGCTAAATTAAGGAGCCTAGTTGAATCATAACTTCCACAATGAACAGTACAGAAAAATATCAAATATTTCGTTACAAAAGTATGTGGGCTTAGTTTTGGGGGAGGAAAATAAGGGGAAAAAATTCTGACTCTGCCTACCAGCATCCATCGGTATTCGGTATGCTAACATCCTGTCAGTGTGAGAGAGAGTTGAGGGATGTTTGGAAACTGAAACAATATTTGCTGTGTGAGCAAGGAGACAGCAAGGAGACTAGGTGTGGCTTAGCTCAACTGTTCTGTACTAAAACTGCTTGGTGCTGTGAAACTAAAACTGAAAGTGAAACTCCTGTCCTCTGCTTGTGTTTTGCATTTGGAACAGATTTCTTTTCAGGTGGGGAGGGGGGAGTAGAACTCCTTAGCATCAGAGCGTGTTAATGATAATACAGGAAATACTGCTCTGATGGTCATTTGGAAAAATCCTTTGTTAGTGAGCCCCTAGAAGCCAAGAGGAACATACATTCCAAATTTCAGGTTTGTAGGCTTTACTGCTCTGGAGATTTATCACTTTAATGGTACTCACATCCGAATCTAGCAAATTGCAAGATAAAACTTCCTAGGCTTTTCATTTCTTCAAATTTTGTAAACATGCATAGATTTGAGGAAAAATCAGTAAAGGCAGGTTAACAACCATTCAAAATTACACAAAATTCCCAAAAAGTTACAACCTGGCCTCAAAATTACATCTGCTGGATCCCGTCCCATAATCGCGTGATCATATTTCATGTGCTTGACAGCTGGCTCATATTTATGAACGTCTACAGCACCCTGTGGTCACATGACTACAATTTCCAAAAAAGCAAAGTCGATGGGGAAACTGGCAGGAGGTTGCAAATCCCTGCAGGTAGGCAGGTCGGAGTTACGGGAGCACAGGTAAGCTGGGACAGGCGGCGCAAGTGCAGCAGGACATACAGGTGGTCGCTGCCATGTGACACGTGTGCAGTCGGGCAGGGACCCCTGAGCCCTGCCACATGCCACAAATAGAAAGCACATGGGCGGTCGCCACCATAGGAAGTGAATATAGCAGAGTGTACGGGTAGGCACTGCCGTGCATGAGTACAACTGAACATATGGCTGGGCACTGTCCCGTAGTGCAGGTGGAAGCACTGCAACAGGGTGAGAGTGCAGTGGGGTGCATGGATGGCTCCTTAGGGGAAAAAGCATCAGGAGTGGGAGACCTTCTCTACTGCCTTCTCCACTGACGTTGCATATTGAAACGGGCAAGAAGAAGAAGTCACAAGTCCCAGTCATGTGAAGTCCTCGCTTAATGAACCATGATCCTAACTTAACAACAGCAATTGCCAGGATTGTCACTGCTAAGCAGTGCAATTATGTGACATTGCGTATTAAAACCTCATTGCTGAGCTATGGAAAGTCAAATCCCAATGAGCGTTCAACAACAGCACTAGTACAAAATAGGGAACAAGAGTTATCAGATAAGCTAATACCATGCTTAATGTTTTGTGGTTTAATTATTACCTGCAAATCCTGAACATAGAACAGCAATTGCTATCGCTCCAAATCCTAGCAGTGGATTCTGTTCCATCTAAAGATATAATAAAGAAGAAAATCAATTTATTTCTTCTCTATTGGCAACAACTACTTCTCAAAACTTAGGACACCGATTTATTAAGCCAGAATAGGTTTGAGCAACCCTGTACTGTCTGACTATAAATTGAACTACAACGTTTGATATAATGCAAATATATAATCTCAAGATAATAAAGTCAGGTGCCAAAACCTTCTGGACTTAAGGAGGGAATTGCTCCAATAACTGCGCACAGATACCTAGTTTCTATTTTTATAATGTTCTTTGGGTCCTTTGGCTATTGTCATTTGCATTACCATTAGACAAGTAAGTAGCGCTTTATTTATCTATAATCTATGTTCCAAAGAACACAGCCAGTGTTTTTGATGGATTAAATAAATTGTGATAAAGTAGTAATAGAGAACAAATCTGTATCATTGGTTCTGGATGAAAATATTGGCTATTTTGGACACAGAGTAGAAGTGCAGGCATTTTTCGTAGATCTCACTCAAGTCCCATTAAATTCAATGAGTCCAATTGCCAAGTACATATGCCCAAGATTGGGATTTGTTTTTGTTTTTTTCCCACCAGATCTCACTGTGCATTTATGTAACACGTAAAGTAGCTTATTATGATCCCAAACAGGAATAGGAAACCTTTGGGTGCATTGAGATTAACTTATTTCATCAGACTCTTAAGCTAAACTCAGAAGCTTTTGCCATTAATTCACACTTATCTCTTTCTTGCAAAAGAGAGTCAGAAAGAAGGATACAGTGGAGGCAAAAAGAGGGAGGTCAGAAAGAAAACAAAAATGCTAGAGAGTAATATAAGAATTTCCTGGAAGTTCTGAAATCACTCCTTCCTCATTTCAACCCCCATAAAAATTGTGCCAAGAAATAGCTGGCCCCTCTACTGAGAAAAGGTAGAGTGCTCTTGTCCTAGGAGTACTCCCAAAAAAACTTACCCATGTTTAAATATTAAAACAAAGCAAAAACTATCATTCGATACATGAGCACTGCTGTTAAACATTCAACTACGGAACACAGGTTTCCGGTTCTTTGTTCCCTAAAAACCTGGTGTTCTTGTGTACAAGTTGCCATTTTTTTTCTATAAGAAAAAATTAAAATTAAAGCTCCCAAGGAGAATGCTTACCTGAACTTTAGTAGCCTGAGCTGGTTTCCACTGCACAAGTGTGACTCCACCACACAGCATAAACACTGAGAACCACTGCAATCGACTAAGACTACGGTTCAGCATCAGGACAGTACATAAGGCTGTGCAGGGGATTTTCAGCTGGTATGTCACCTAAACCATTGGGTTTAAAACATGTTTTATTTCACAGATGCATAATCCCAACTATAGGGCCAAAAATCATTTTAATGTAGAGACAAATAAGGAAAAAGTGATTGTTATGTCATTCAAATGATACGGAGACTAATATTAATAGCATATAGTTAAATGTAATTTTTGTTTTGATGAGTTGTAAGTGACCAATTATATCAACTGTTACTGTTACAGTGTCATTTCTATGAAGTGTGATTTGCAGAGTTCTACTTATATGCCAAATATAGTTGTCACCAATCAAAATTGCAGACCCTGGTCATCTTTAATTTTGAATATGGCATTAAATGCCAGATAGCAAAAATAATCATTCGCTTCCCCAAGTTCCAACATTTTGCATTTTCCCTGTCATTTTTCTGCAATGACACTGTTAAAACAACCTACTGAGTTACCAACTTCTCTTCCTATATCAACAAAAATTCACACAAGAATTATGGAGGACCTAAAGCACTTCACTTATGGAAGATTTCTATGATCTTTCTTTCTTGACTTTTCCTTCAGAAGTATACGGCTAAAAGGTTAACTATTTCTACTGGAAAATAGTTGAGTTACAATGCCACCCTTCCCCCAGTAGCACTACTATTCCTCTTCCTTGTGTGCCAGAGGTCCCTAGACATTGCAACCATTCACTGAAGAACACTCACATGTGTGTCTACGAGATTCTCACAAATCCAGATCATGGTGGTCCCAAAGGTGCTTTTCCAAAAGGCAACTGGACTTTGCTTTTCTTTGAAGATGTTTCTCTTCTCATCCAAGAAGCTTCGTCAGTTTCAGGACTGTATGTTTCACTTCTTGGATAAGAACTAAAACATCTCCAGTAAAAAACAACGGCCTGTTGCGTTTTGGTAAAAGCACCTTTGGGACAACCACATAAGTGTAAAACCTGCTTCTAACTGTCATGGCAAAGGATTCAACTTGCGAACATCAAGTTACCTGATAAACTGCTGCATCCAAGTTGCTGAGAGCCAGGAAGGCCATATTATTCTGAACAGCATACACAACTGAAGGAACACTTAATTTCAATAATTCTTTAGGACTGCCTAAAACATTTTCTTTCAAAGACATTGACAATTTACCCAGGCTTCCTGTCTCCCTGAGGAAAATAAAAAGGGAAATGTTTTAGGAGAAATAGGACTACTTCTCTTTTTTTTCCCAAAATAATTTTATTAAGAATTATAAATGAACAGAATAAAAGTGAATACAAACTACAAAAAATACCAACAGAAAAATACAAAAACTGCATTCATAACTGCCCAGTCTAGTCAGTGAAAGCCAGCAAGGCATCAGCTCACCATGGTGCTTGCAGGAAGTCAGGATTGCCACTTCTTATAGTAGGGAGGTACAGGCATTATATAGATTCCAAGTCAGTCTATTTCGGTCTTTGACCAGAAAGAGGCCATTGAAGAGATCTGTGCTCAGAACTTTCCCCTTTGCCAGAGTTTTTTTTACACCAGTTTCAATGAAAACAATTCTATCTGAGATGAGCTTGGCGAAATTCCACTTTGTTAACATGCATTTATTAACCAGATGGTTCCTGAGAAAGTGCAAAAGGACAGGACACTTCTTAATCTATCCTGTCAAACGACTTGGATTGGTCTACAGTAATTCTGAATAGATCTTCCCTGCCCCTAAACATCTTTCCCATTATCATCCACTATGGTGACAGCCATAATGGCTGGTGCTCCATCAGGTGTAGAGTTTGGGTCTATGTGCAGGAAAGAGGGAAAGGAGAGCATTTGACCAACCTCTTACTTTTTTCACACATAGGAAACACCCTTTTTTCACACATAAGGAACGCCCTAGAACAGGGATGTCAAACTCAAGGCCTGTGGGCCAGATTTGATCCATAGGGGAGAAGGCCAGTGGGGCCAGCCTGGAAATAGCAAAGGACCGACCCGCAGAGCCTCTGGCAGACAAAACAGGGTGTGAGGGGGACCTTTTTTTGGCTTGGACCCCTCCTCCCACACTCTGGTTTGGCCAGCAGGGTGCTGCAGGAGGAATACGTCCCATCTCCCCCAGAGCCAGCCCACAGAGGACAACTACAATGATGATCCGGCCCTCAAAGAAATCCAGTTTGCCACCGCTGTCCTAGAAGAAAGGTTTTATTTTTATTTATTTATTAAATCTATTATATTTTTATCCCTTTATATTACTTCATAAATAACTCAAGTTGGCGAATATGCATAAATGTCTTGATATTTAGAAAACTGTATTTATTGAAACTCTGATTCCAGAATAACTCAAACCTCTCAGAGATAATTAAGACTTGGTATCAGAACAAATCTCTCTTGGTAACAATGCCAAATGACCAGCAAATAAGATACTACAGCAGTCCCTGCAAACTTTTGGGGAGTTGTTGTTGAGTCAAGCTGTATGCAACAGCTTATCAAGCTAGGAGCTCAAATATAAAAACGTATCGTAGCTTAAACTTGGATTTTATCCATCATGTGGGCTGGTAGGCCCAATTTTAGGAGTCGTAGGGACATGTGGCTAGTTGTGGAACCTATTTTCTTATCAGCCCCACCTGGGTGTGTCATTTTTCCTTCTCACCCAGGGTTCCTTTTGGTGCCTAAATCCAACTGAAAGAAAAGTAGCTTCAGGGAACAGACCGTGGAGAGGGAAGCCTGTTCTTATAGCCAATACCACTGAGGAATTAATAAAGCTCATTATAAATCCTTTACACCAGCATTCTCCAAGTCACTGCCCTCCAAAATGTATTCGGACTGTATCATCTCCATCCATCATGGTCATGATAAAAGAGGGTGATTTGAATTGCTGATCTATATCCCTAGAAAGTACAATGCTGATTCCTCAATTATGACTCCTTAAGAAACTCAGCATAAACAGGAAAAAAACCGCACGGGAGTTTGTTATTTGTATGATGTATCCAAGCATCTGATGGCAATATATCACAGCAATTGTCTAAATATTGTCATGATCTACCTATGCCACAAAGGCAGCATAGTATATTTTGCTGCAAATTCAAGGCAGCAGGTTTGAAGTACCACTAAATAAAGACTGAAAGTTATACATTTGTTGAGACTGTTTTCAGGTTATTTTTGATACATGAACTCTAAGTTTGCCTTGTTCAAAAGCTCTAAGGAAGTCATAACTGAGGAAGAACAGCATGAATAAATTGCCAATCTTTAAATGCCCAATCTTTAAATGTAAGAATATAGGATCTTTTGAATGTTTGCAAAGAATCATGTCTCTTCGGCTCAAGTTTCAGAATTCAATTCACACTAACACTCTGACCTTTAGCCGGAACAATGAACAAGTATTTGAGTGATGGCATCTGTTTATTAAGTTGCTGGGAGGAAAAAAAAATATAGAACAAAAACTCAATCCGGAATGTTTTTGTTCACTTTGAAAATATTCTTCTATTTAAAGAAGCAAAACTCACACAGCATACAAGAATCATAACAGGAACTATGGGAGGGGTTTTTTTAAAGGAAGAAAATAAATCAGAAACAAGAAAGTAAATTTATCATCTGACTATCCTCACCAGCATTCATACTTACTTTGCTAAAATGCCCAAACTTAGGAACAATTTGATAACTTCTGTAATGCAAACAGCTGTGGATGAAAAGTACAGAACTGCTCCGGTTGTTCTTGTATATCGTAAGGCTACTGTATATGTTGCAGCCACTAAGGTCATCACCGTCAAGCAGTACAATTTAAAAAGTAGGCTGACATTTTCTGGAAAAGCAAAAGGATCCCTCTGTGAAATGCAAGAATTAAAACCCCACCTTCAACAGTCACAAATAAGTTCACATGAATCATATTGATCTTAAATACAGAAAGGGGGGGGGATGTGGGAGAGGAGAAAGAAGAGAGGGAAAGAGAGAGAATATAATAAATTAATTTTAGATACCCCAGCAACTATGACAGCTGGCTATCTACAGAGGAATATCTAGTAGCCATTAAAACAAGTTTCTGAAACTTGGCAATCTTAAAATGTGCAGATTTAAACTTCCACAGCTGGCTGAGGAATTCTGGAAATTGAACAATGCCAAGTTTCAGAAACACTACATTAGAGGCTGATACATGAATCTTCACTGGCATCATATATAACAATTGTTCAGGCTGGTCAGATCTGTTTCACAGTGTGCATGGGAAACAATTTTTCCCTATGTCTAAGTCAACTGCTTTTTTTTTTTTTTTAGGATCATTACCATGGCATCTCCCACCAAAACAGCCTATTTGGGAGGGATGCAATTTTGTGCCTCAGTATTATTTCTCTTCTATGCCAACCAACCTAAAACAAGAGGATGGGGGCCTGGTTCAGAGTGAGCTGTCCTGGAGCAAAAAGCCTCAGATCTTCATGTCTTTGGGGTGGAGAGTGGGTTTCAGTCACTGTTGACTCAGGCGACTGCCTAAACTAGTCCCTGCAGTTTTTCTTGGTGAAGTTTTTCAGAAGTGGCTTGCCCTTGTCTTCTTCCTAAGTTGAGAAAGAGTGATTGGTCCAAGGTCATCTAGCTGCTGTGTGCAACTGGCTCTCCTCACATCTCCAGTGATTAACATCAGGGTATTCACTGCATAGCATCTCATAAAGATACATCTAGCTCTACCCAATTTTTCAGATAGGATAATTTTCTGTAATTTTATTTCTTTGTTACAGATTTTGTTTTAATAATTATATAAGAGATTAAGAATTAAAAATCCTGGCAGCATCCAGGTTCCAGGTAATGATTTAGAATTGATACCATCTCTCATTATCAAGAAAGACTAGTAATGTTTGCCTCAGATTTTTTGCTTTACTTCTACAAAGTTAGGTTTCTTTTTGTATTCCCACAACACTGGTATACATGGATCATTATACCGGTATTCCAATACAGCTTTGCATTCCTAAATCGATTTATTATTTCAAGGAAGTTCCACCTTGTATAAATATTCCTTCAAGGTATGACAGGTTACACTTTGCAATCATATAATTTATGCTTGTCTTAAATATAAGATCTCATTTGCTTCAACATGTGGCATGTGAGGCTAGGTTCTGCAGCAGATACAAATATCATCCAGTGCAACCAGGTTATGAATTAAATGTTTTTCTTCCTTTGAGTAGTAACAAGGAAACTTACTTTTCATATTATTTGGGTATATTGTTTATTCTGCTTCCAGGACAGAATGCAAAATTGTTACACATGGTGCCTACATGGCAAGGTGATTAAATAAAATTAAGAGAAAGACTTGTTTATTTAAAACATTAAATTGCAGAGATACGGTATCATAACAGTATAACCATATAATTTAACTTTGATTTCAAAATAGCATTGCATATTTATAACATAATACTTCATAAAGCCAAATCAGGTTTTTTTAAAAAAAATTACCATATTAACGACTTTGCCAAACTAACAATGAATTAAAACTTCTCTTTATATATTTATTAAGCCTACATATAAACATGCCAAAAACTGGATGAATCTGTAAAATGTGAACCACTTCCACAGAGAACTATTAGAACTACAGAGAACAGCTACATTTAAATTAGGGGTCTACACAGCACAAATCTTTGAAAGCAAGAGATATTGTAGTTCTCTCAAAATGAACTGAATTCAATGAACAATTTGTGTAATTCCTTCACACATCCAGATCATTGTGAACATTGTCTTCATTTCTACAATTTCTGATATCAAATCTAATTTGGTAATCAAAATATAATTTCATTCCATAGTTAGCTCATATGCTTCCAAACTAAGTTGCTATGCTACTCTATTATTTTAGCCAGGTCAATTCACATTTAAAGAATAAATCACTTGTCATACCTGACAACTGAATATTTACTTGACTGAAAACAAGAATGGGAATGAGTCATTAGATCTGGACATCGCTTGCACAAATTAAGGATTATTTCCAGAGAGTAAATTACAAGCTATCCTTTCAAACAGCTCTGGAGACTTATTTTAGTAACACAGACAGGACTGGAAAGGCGTGCATTTTTTTTCCGTGCCAAAAGGCTCTTAGGGACCAGTTATTCCAACCAAAATCACTCCGACCATTTTTCCCAACATGGGGCCAAATCAGTTGGACTTCCAAACCTATCATTCCCAGCCAGCATAATTTCTTTTTTTAAAAAAAGTCCAATACATCTGAAAAGCTTTGGTTGGGGAAAACCTGTTACAATGCAACGGGACGGCTACCCACAGACAACAGAATGGGTGGCAACAAGCAGATATCGGCTTGCGTCTTATTTAAACTAGCCACCTTCTTCTAATCAGACTGGGTTCCATTCCGGGGTGGGGGCTTCAGAATTCCTCCTTTTCCATATGGAATCCCCCCGCCGCACGTGGAGATGCCCAACCATTAGCCCCAGTGAAACGGATCGTTCTCTTTCTGCACAAGTAGTAAAGCGAAGCCGATCGGAGCGGCTGGTTTTGCGATCCGAGTACCAGCGGGATCAGACATTAGGATACGAGGCATCGTTTACCTTTCGGAGGCGCCATAGTAGCCAAAAGAAGGTATCAATTGGCGTGAGAATAAGCCCGCCCAACCGATCAGTCCAATTTACCATAGAGAGCTATAAAAGCCAACTAGAGGGTCCGTTCCGGTACGCGTCGCTTCGATCCTACCGCCGGAAAGAGAAATAGACCGAAGCTTTCCGTGGAACTTCTCAGCCGTCTGTTCTAGGAAGTAGATTGGTGTTGGCAGGCTGTTCCTTAAAGGGACAGGACGGCGCAAATTCTTATTTTTAATATTAAAACAGACTTCAGCTAGTCCAATTCAGCAACTTTTAAGACATGTGGACTTCAAATCATGTAGTCTTCAGCCTGCTGGTTGGGGAATGCTGGGAGTTGAAATCCACGTCTTAAGGGTCTATATGGAGATTCTCAGTCATCCAGGTGATATTTGTCCTAAAGGTGCATTTTTCAGAAGATAATTGGACTTTCTTGTTTTTCTTTGAAGACATTTCGCTTCTCATCCAAGAAGCTTCTTCAGTTCGGACTGGATGGTGGAGATCTTTTTTCTTCAAGGAAAAAAACAAGAAGGTCCAGTTATCTTTTTTGGGGGGAAAGCACCTTTGGGCCCATGTATTAAGGTTGACAAGTTTGAAAAACCCTGAGCTAGTAGAGCACACCAAAGGTCTGATCTCTTCTTGTGTCTTTTTTTTGGAACGGACAGTAGTATCACTGTCCAATGCCATTGTTTACAGCCAGGATTTCTCCCAATGAAAAGAAGCAATTTCTAGAGCAATATTTGTTAAAGTGTAGCCTGAGGATCCAGAGACAATCTTAAGGGTCCACTAAATCAAAATGATTAGCCAAATATTGAAGATATTTGCAAAAATGTAAAACAACACTCTTATCTTATGTTAAAATTATAAGGTTTTTCATGAAAAATATGTTAGTATCTAATGGGCTTATTACTGTTAATTTTACATGGATCAATATATCTTTTGCAAATGCATCAATTTTAATTTTTAATGTGGTTAATATCAATAATTCTAATTCATATAAACAAAAGCACTTTTTAAAAGTGGGAGGTGGTCTTGAGAGGGAAAAATTTAAGAAATAGTGTTCTGGAGCGCTTTTAGGCAGATGTATACTGTGATGGCATGATCTTTCCTGGAGTGTGAGTCATTCATCTTGGATTGTTTACACCTCAGACATTGGTTTGGGTTTTGTTGTACTAAAATTAGTTTTTGGTTTTTAACTCTTGCCTTCCCACTCCAGTCACTTAGACTGTATCCTCATAGTAAAGTCCTTCAAATTCAGGTCCTAGTAATTATGTCAACCCGTTCATAGTTTTTTTGGCAACAATGTGTAAGTAGTTTGTCACTGCCTTGTTCTCTTGTTTTCTTTTTTCTATTTCCCAGTGTAAAAGTGATGTTCTCTAAGCAATGCATGTGCTGGTAGCATTTTTTTTCCCATTTACTGTTATATTAATAAACATGCCTTTCCTGCCCCACAATGTCTGTGTATAGGAATATTGGTTGTTGAGGTTGAGATTTAATATGACCAACCATATATACATATAAAGTCACTGTGGGATTCTGAGGCTCTAAGGCAGGCCTATAGGGACATGGTGGCTCAATGGCTAAGATGCTGAGCTTGTTGATCAGAAAGGTCGGCAGTTCGGCAGTTCGAATTCCTAGCACCACGTAACAGAGTGAGCTCCCGTTACTTGTCCCAGCTTCTGCCAATCTAGCAGTTCGAAAGCATGTAAAAATGCAAGTAGAAAAATAGGGGCCACTTTGGTGGGAAGGTAACAGCATTCCGTGCACCTTTGACATTTAGTCATTCCAGACTTTAGTCATGACTAAGAGAATAAGCAATCTGAAAATGCAAGAAATAAATAACAGTAATAAGAAACTGAAGTGCAGTCGATGAGATGCAGTGTAACTTAATTTATATTTGATAAAATTAAGTTATCGTTTAATACAGGACATCATAGAGGGACAGGTCTGGCCATGAATATACTGCAGCTTATTATTGATATTTGGAGCCCCCCCCCCCATTCATGAAATGTATTTCCAACCTTCCAACAAAAAAAATGGGATGCTCATTTATATTTTTAAACATTTTAATTTATTGATTTTTTTCTCAGTTAAACAACAAAATTATGTTTCATCAACTGCTCTAGTTAAATTCACTTTGGTCATACGAGTAGTTGGGGGTGTTCCTCCACGAAGACCAGCTAGGAAAATCTGTGGCTTCGGTACATTGCTACTGTTCTCTCGCTTAGTTTGTGAGCTAGAATCCTTTAACAAGTATACTTGGCTGTAGTTGTCCCGTCTCATATGGCTGAGGTTAGTTTGCACTGAATGAGTTAGCTTTTGGCGCAAGTTGGCCTGAATACAGAAAAATATATGCAACTAAGCAAAATCACACTCTTGAAATTATATGGATTCACTGCATATGTTTTAATGCTGGAATGCCAGTAATTGAAAGCTAATATATATGAAACTATAAATATAAATCTAGGTCAACTAGATTGTTAATAGGAAATAATCATATTGAGAAGATTTCTATCTGTTTTAAAATTGGCACAGTCTAGACTTTTCTCTTGTAATAGAGAGGGCAGAGGCAGAATAGGCATCTGTTTAATTCAGTTAAACTTCTATGAATTAAATTTCCAGCTGAACTATTATCTACGAGTAAATAAAGATTAAAGAGCCTCACTCAATCTTCTCTAGTTTCTGGTTTAAAAATAAAGATTAACTTCATTCTGGAGAATTCATTGGCTTATAAGTGTACTGTACCATTTTGAATTAGCATAGCTTTCTTCTTACATGTTAAAAAGAACAAGGGCAATTTATGCCATGATAATTTATTAAATATATATCCTGGCTTTCCATTACAAAAATTCAAAAGAAAGTTTACTTTTTAAAAACACTTAAAAATTAAAATAGTGTAAGAGCAAACAAGAGCAGATCTTATGGAAAACTTGTAGAAAATTGTTTTAAACTGGAGCTCAAACACTGTTAAATTAATTACGGTAACATTTCAAACTTAAAACTTTCAGAGCTTCACATAGTTGCAAAGAATATTCAAACATGGGGTATAAATAAAAAGTCTACTCTGCATACTGTATAAATGATTATTCTCAATCTTCGTAGTTCACATTTTTTGCAAATAATCAACCATCGCCCCAGCTTTAAATAATCTGAATATTTTGTCTCATAATCTCAGATCTTATCAAAATTAGATATTTTGTTCAACTGGAAAATTGGGAATTCCAGTAATTAACTGAGATTGTGGGACAAAAATTCCAGCCCCTTTAGTTCAATTATCAGGCTAGGATACAGACCAGTTTGATGGCTTTTCTCCTCAACTCCCATTCATTCCACTCATAATTCTTCACAATTGTTGGTGGCAAAATGTGGGTGTCAGTCTGAGTACTGCTGTCACATTTTGAGATTGGCTCCTGTAAATGTTTGTCTTTAGTTCTAAACTGGAACAACGGCACAAATAAAAACAAAATGTTATTCTCATCCCCTTTCCTTAATTTTTGGACCAATATCACAGAAACTCAATCTGAATTTTTTAAGAAAATGTTTTTAGTAGTATGGCTCACTGCTTTCTTCTCATTAAGCATGCCTAAGAAGAATATCAGTTACCCATTGCTTCGCAATATTTCAAATTGGGAAGTCTGCAGAGCTAAACTCACTACCAATAGTGCAGACATCACCACTGCACCAAGTTCCACCTTTGCTTTGAGAGATATTCTAGTCAGCTTCCTAGAACAGGTGTTTTCCAGAAGTGCCTCTTTAAAGCAATCATTGAAGAATATAATGGAGCACCTGAGAATAAGGAGCCAAGTATTCAAACTGATGGTGAAGCTCAAGCAGCTGAATAAGCTCTGCACATTCCTTTGCTTTTTCTGCTACCATCTTAATATATTTATCTGGACACTTGGCAAAAGTATATGCAGCTTCCTTAGAATTAAAAGAATAATATCTCTCCTTATGTTTCAAGACTCCAATGGAAGGATTTCCTAAAAAATGAAAAGCACAAAACATTCACTATACATATATCTAAACATAATTTTCTTAACTTTTGAAGGAAGAAAACATGCAATATACAGATTCTTTTTTTAAAAAAAGCTAAGCCCAATTTTTACATTGTGTTTTCCCCCTCCTCTCCCGCTCCCTGTTTTTCAGCTGCGTTCTTAAAAGAAAAGGGGGAGAGAAGAGGAGAAAAGAGGGAGATAGAGAGACAGTAATATAGTGTGGCTGCATAGCAAATAGCATCAGGAAGCAATTATCATGCTCATGAATCTGAGAAGTGTCCTAAATAACACTGTCTTCCATTTATAACCATTTCATATGATCTGATTTTTAAATATATTATATTTAAATATATATCTGATCTTTAAATATATCATATATTTATTATATTTAAATATATTATATTTAAAGCAAGAATTATCTATAATTACCTGGGATAAGAAGGCCATCCTTAACAGCAAAAGTATATGCACAAAAACCATGATACTGAAGCAACAGTTGACTAAAATTAATTGTACTTTCTGGAAAGAACCATTCTTCTTTGACAAAATCAGCAGGATTTACTTTGTCATCTAAAACAAATAAATTGAGAAGAATACAAATTAAAGCCTTAGCCAGTACAGGACACCTAAGGCCAGGGCCTGTAGTATTCCCTGGGATGTTCTCATCAATGTCTTCAAAAGAGATCATACATGAATCATTACATGTGTGGAACAGCTAGCTTGCAGTAGTTTGGGCCCAAACTAGATATTCAGCAGGTTCTGACCAGTTCTGGAGAACCGGTAGCGGAAATTTTGAGTAGTTGTATACATGTCCCAGGATAATGTTACAATTGGATCCTGCATCACCCAGAACACTTTGTGTTTGTTCCAGAAGTTCCAGAATGCAGCATTTGTTTCAGATTGGAAGCTAAATACATTTTTCAATTTCATGCTCATTTTTCATGTTGAACATCACGCTGCCTTCTCCCTGAGGGATAAAAAGTTCACTATAATTTTTTTCTATCCTGAACCAATTCCAACTTAAGCCATGGAACTATGTTGTCAATATTTCCTTAAAATATCAATATAGTATAAGAAAAGTATGAATGCAAAACATGTTATTTTGTCTACAAAAGTAAAGATACAAGAGATTCTTGATATTATATGGTTTAAAGACATGGGGACTGCTACTTTGTTCCCCCACCCCCAAACTTCACAATTGCAAAGAATATATAGCAGCTTCCATTTTTTATTTACTCCTTCTACTTACCAGCATTTTTTAATAACCTTTCTTCATCAGTTTTGATAACAAGGCCTTCAAGAAGAGGCACTATCAACTCTTCGGGAAAGATTAATGTGTGGATTTCTAAGAACTGCTGGAGACTGACAGTCAAATTATTGAGGAAACTGAGCACCAATATTTCATCTTGAAAACTGGTCCAAAGGTTAGAAAGTCCAATAAATATAGGCTAGAAGGAAAATATATATATATATATATATATACATCTAAAAATATGTTTTTATTATAGCTGCGAAATTGTATTGTCCATTTGTCAAAAGTATGCAGAACCTATTTTGTATGCACCAGAGGTGGTATTCAACAGGTTCTGATCAGTTCTGGAGAACCAGTAGCGGAAATTTTGAGTAGTTCAGAGAACAGGCAAATACCATCTCTGACTGGAGATTTTACAGGAACCTTCCCCTGCCACACCCACCAAGCCACACCCACAGAACCGGTAATAAAAAAAATGAATCCTACCACTGGTACGCACCTTGTATATTACAAGGTATGTCCATCAAAAATGTATATAAGCGGTGCGTTTGTTGATGTGTCTATAGGTAATCTTTGACTTACAACCACAATTGTGCCCAAAGTCTTTATTGTTAAGCAAAACAGTTAATTAGTTATTAAGTGATTTCTGTTCCATTTTATGGTTTTTCTTGCCGGGGTTGTTAAATCAGTAGCATGGTTGCTAAGTGAATCTGGCTTCCCCCATTGACTCTGCTTGTCAGAAGTTCACAAAAGGTGATCACATAACCCTGGGACACTGCAACTGTCACAAATATATGCCAGGTGCCAAGCCTCTGAATTTTGATAATGTATGACCGCAGGAAAGCTTCAATAGTTGTAAGTATGAAAAATGGTCATAGATCACCTTTTTCAGTGCTACTGTAAATTCGAGTGGTCACTAAGCGAATGATTTTAAGTCAAGGGCTACCTGTGTATGGATTGGGGAGGTACCTTTAAAGCTAATCCAGACATACTGTCAGAAATGCTGTTGTCATGACCCTGTTGGAATCTGATTCTGAGGGGGAGGCCAAGCAGCTGACAGGGAGTGTGAGTGAGGCTCCATTGGCTGTGGAAGAAACCAGGGAAGAGCAAAGTCTGCCTGGCCAGAGCAGGGAGAGGTAGAGAAAGGCAGAGAAGAACGGAGAAGAGAGCAACGTGAGTTGCATGGCTTACGGGGAAGGAAAGGACCCTGATTCCCTTCATTAGCTACAGCTGGGAACACAGTGTTTAAAAAGGGAAGATGCGCACAGCAAAGTTGTTGGGAGCAAATCATGAATTGTCTGGTATCATGGAGGCTTATCTGGGTTCCTGATGTCTTCCCAACTGTGTGTGTTTTGCTGGGCTTTCAGCAAAACACACACAGATTTCCTTCTCCTGCCCTGTCAAGTTAATTGCTGCAGCGTGGTTTGTGAGGATTTTTATTTACACCTTGTATGTACTTTGTTTTTGGACTGAATTTCCTCCACTTAAAGAGTGTTCTTTTTCTCCAGCTGAAGGTCACCTGGACATTGGGGGCAAGTTGGAGGTATTAAAGGGACTCTTCTTATTTATGTGACTGTGTTGTCTTTGTGCAACGCCCCGGGTCATCACAGCTGCGTTCAGATCTCCTGCAGGTGCTTTAAAAGTTAAACAAAGTAGTTGATGCATTTTTTTGCCACATATAGTGTGCATGTCACATTGAGCAAGTATTCTTTGGTTGGCAAATTAAACATAGAGCAGGTATGATGCAAATGACAGTTCTGGGAAAAAATTCTATTTGATAAAACAAGATGAAATCCTTGAAAGCTTGGAGATCATGATCCTGTAATGAGGAACAATAAGAAGACTCTGGCTAGGGTATGTGATAAATGAACAGAATTAAGAATGGAGTGATACTGGGAGTTTGTGCCAGCAGGCTCTAAACATATTTCATATTGTCTGAACAGGATGCTGGGAAGAACCCTACAGGTTAACAAAATATGAGCTGAAGTTGGAAGGTGTAGAACAGGCCAAATGACTCAGTTCTGGATTAGGATCAGGAAACAGAGAGATTTGCCAAGAGACAATTGCAATAATCTAACTGAAAAACAACCAGAGCCTGCATCAATAAAGCTACAGCTTTTCTATCAAATCCATTGGATTCAACAATCATCAAGTGAATATCTGTGCCCTTGCTATATGTATCTTAAAAGGGTTTAAAATCAGCTTATCACATGGCAAGATATTGAAACTGCAGAAAAGATATATCTAGTACAGTGGTGGAATTCAAAAAAAATTTACTACTGTTTTGTGGGCGTGGCATGGCTTGGTGAGTGTGGCAGGGGAAGGATGCTACAAAATCCCCATTCCCTCCCTATCCCACTAATCTGCTTTCAGCTCTGTTTTCCTGTGCAGGCAACAAAAGAAGACCCAGCCAATCAGCTGGGACTCGGGAGGCAGAGAATAGATGGGGGCGGGGCCAGTCAGAGGTGCTATTTGCCAGTTCTCCAAACTACTCAAAATTTGTGCTACCGGTCCTCCAGAACTGGTCAGAACTTGCTGAGTACCATCTCTGATCTAGTATGTTAGAATGTTAAAGCTTTAACCTGGCAAGATACTGTCCATTAGATGTAAGCAAATAAAGGATTTCTTTGTGTTGTCTTTGAGACTGGGCCAGTGGCCTTGCCTAATGACCATGGGATTCAATTCCAATTCCCACATAAATCAAGGATTGCTTGTATTGTTTTTAACTACAGCTAGCCAATCAGTAATACAGGAGTCGATGACTATAGAAACTGAAATTAAATAAATAAGAGCACAAAGGATTACAAAATAGGAGTTGGAACTAATCCTCAAGGGATATCTCAATTGCAAAAGAAAACAAAGAAAACTTGAACTAATGCAATGCTTAGCCAATGATGTTCAGGGCCTGTACCCTAGACAGCAATGTCTGTTAATCAAAAGTATTAATCACTGAGTCCAAAAAGACCAACATCAATTTAAGATGTTGGGGTTTGACCCCCAGATTCAGTACTCTTGACAGCATTACCCAAGTTGAATGACCTGCCCCAAATCTTAATTGGACGAACAAGACCACTGGAAGACAAAAGAACAAGTGTGAGAAGACAGTTGACTCAAAAACCTCGATAAAAAGGGAAGCAGAGATACAGGCCAGTAAGTTTATTTAGTAATATTATAGTACTATATTTTAGCTATGTTAGCATATTTGTAACAATTTGTAACGACACTGTGCAGGTTGAGTTGTGTTTAGACATGTTTAAATGCCTGCAGAACAATTCCTTATCAGTCTGGTACAGAGCTCACAACGGAAGTATGTTATGTACATTCTCTATACTCAAATTAAATATTTGGTTGTAATAATGTTGCACTTATTTACAATGCCACAAAACAGTGTAATTCATCCTGTGATATGTGTGATGAATTTGCATTTAAATTTCCGAAACAAAACTTGTCAAAAAAATGCAATGAACATTATTTTGGTTGTAAAGTGGATAACCAATGTAAGAACTGGGGAATTGGGCCCCTCATATTTGTTGTATAATATGTGTTAAGATTTTTAACACAATGATTAGAAGATTCACACCATATGCCGTTCTATGTTTTTATAACTGTAGGAAGCCCATCGCCCTCCACCCCACCCCAAATATATCTCTGCCTAAAAAGCACAATAGCAATCACTTCTAAAAGAAAGCATGCTGTGAAATACCACTTAACCATCTGGAATGAGGACCAGTCCCACATAACAAGGAGATGCCTGTACCAAGGTCTCCAGAAAATGTGACATTTAGTTTTCTTCTCTCCTTTTCACATCAATTTTGGGCTCCATAAAAGCAATGAATAAAATTGCAATTGGATTCAGTTACTAGAGGAATACATTTCCCAGGTTTAGTGATGTTAAATTTAAGGAAGATATTTCTGTAGCTCCTTGGATTAAAAAAAAAAAAAAGATAAAACATGACAAATTGGATGAAGTGACTGATGAAGTGCTAAGGGAGATTGGAAATGCTTCATGGTAATTATTCCAAAGCACCTGTATAAACTTTTAGGAACATTATAAGGCAGACAGCTATTGCAAAACAGTGAGTGATTTCTTGATGTCGTACCAAGTTATGCAATTTAACATGTCATTGAAAATTCATTTCTCAGACTCTCTCTTAGATCTTTTTCCTGACAACCACAGTGCAGTCAAGTGATGAGCACGGCGAGTGATTTTATCAGGATTTTTCGAACATGGGAAAGCATCACAAAGGCAAGTGGAGACTTGGTATCCTGGCTGCGTCTACTGCTAGATATTTGGGAGAGATATTCCTAAAATGAGATTCAGCAGAAAATCAAACACTATTCTTTTGGATATTATTTTTCTGCTTTTATTTAACTTTTAAATATAGGCTGTTATCAAAGTAAAGTTGTGTGTCACTCAAAAACCCTGCCAGACTGATTGGGTAAATCTATCAACTGGTAAATAAAAGCTTATAATTTCAGAACATTCTTGAAATTCAGAAACTCACATAAACAAGAGATGTGGGCACTGCCGTTTTTGACTTAACAATGTTGTTGACCTGTTCCATCTCGGCTGCAAATTCCTTTTGCATCATTTCAACTTCTTGTGCGCATGTGATCACATCAGACTGAAAATATATGTTAGAGGTGGCAGATATGACATTTGTAGGGAATTATAAAAGTTGTATCGAGTTGCTTAATAAACAAAAACAATACTTTGAAGATTGGACCATTTCATTTTTAAAGAATGAGAACATGAGAACATTGTATATTCTTATTTCAGCTAAAAGTGATTTGCCATCACTCAAATTTTGCCCACCTTTCACTAAGAGAGTTTTAGCTATATTGAACCTTTGCAACACACAATGGAATCTCACCAGTATAATGCAGAGGAAAGCTTCGTGTTGTCTGACATTGTAGAGGGCTTCTTTCAACATTGTCTGCCTCAGTTCTATGTCAGCGTTTTTATCCTGGTGCATCATTTCAATCAAGGCCGTATATCGGTAGGCTAGCTGTTGGGAAGCATGTAGTTCAATGTCTATATGATGGCTGGCTGCTGGGATAGCTTCATTCAGAATCGCTGGTACTGTTGACACACAATTCATCTCAAAGTTCCATTTCTTTAATTAGCAAAATACATTTTCCTCACACTCCCAGGTCTTAATTATTACTCAAAGAGCACTCTCCATCCCTTAGCTGTACACGTGGGCTTTTGAGAAGTCCTTCCTCTATAGCCGGCTACATGCTTCAGAAAGTGTCCCAGAAACCGAGATTCCCTAATAATATCTACATCAAACACAAAAGGTTAAATGAGAAAGGAAATATCACCCATTGGTGAATGTGCATAAGGACTTCATGTATATCCACAGATCTCCTTGGATCGTGCTTTAAATCAATTAGGCACAAATAAGGAATATTCTATCTAATTTTCTATCTTTGGGAAAAAAAACTATGATCAGATTGTTCTGGAGGATATTCAGAGAAAAATAATTTATCATTTTGGGGTTGGAAAAATTAAAGGTAACTTTCATCTCAAGCAACTCTCTTGAAGTTCTTAAACAATTCCAAGAAGCTCTGAACATTTCTGATATGTTCAAAAATAGGATAAGTCTGTATGTTCTGCACCTACATTAGTAGATAAGTATTCACTTACAGTCGTCAATGCCTTCGCCACCTTTCCCACAGTCCTTGTTGAACAATCGAATTCCTGTGACAATCATGGTGAGTTCTTTCAATTGCTGTTCTTTCTCTTTTTTACTGAGAGAGAGGAAAGCTGCAAGCTCTGTTTGAGGAAATACACTCTGCAGGGCAGCTGGTAAAATATTAAATATGCAAAGAGTCAGATCATGAAAAAACACTGACTTCCAACGGAGAACAGTAATGCCTGTATGGAAACAGACCATCTCTAATCCCTACCGTACACCTAGCGTAGAATATAATTCTTGCTCATTTTTTAGTTCTGCTATTGCAAATTTCTGTTTAGATTTTAAGATTTTAGATATTTAACATGTGGAGCTTCATTAAAAAAATCAGTAGTCATTATTTCATTGTGCAAATGTAAAGACAAGCTTGGAGACTTGTTGGTATTTCAATTGTCCTACAGTCCAGAAAAAATCCTTTCTGGAGCTCCTGAAAATGGGTTCTGGCTTAGTGATGGACAACTTCTGCCTTTCAGTGCTGGGCAACTTTAATCACACTGACCGAAGGCCAGTTCCAACAATGCCCAGGAATTTATGTGCTCTATGGCAACCATAGACTTGTTTCAAATAGTCATAGATTCCACACATAGGGGACCATGCATGTCATGTTTGTTTCAGAATGGAGGTTACATGATCCATGGTAGAGTTTTGTCATGACCAAATCTCATGCCAATTGTTAGCCACCCAGGATCTTCATGGGACAGGAGAACCGATTTGAGTGATCTGTTCCACATGCCTAAAAAACCCAAGTTTCCAGAAAGCTCTTAGGGAATTCTCAGCTGTGTAGGAGGCAGTGCTATGCAGTGCCCAGTGAACAATTTGTAGCAGAAAGCAAACAGGATGTTGAACAATGGTATTGCCCCTGAATAGTCTTTTTCTAGGGCTGCTGACTGGTTCCTTCATTTATGAGCTCCTTTGGAAATGGAACGGGGAAAAATAGCATTGGTAGAAGAAGATGGGAAGTGAATTCAACTGATCATGGTAAGTTTAGCAATATGGGAAGTGACGTCTGCAAGCAATCTTGTTTATAGTGACTGACTAGGGAGAAATTAACATAGATATATCCTGCTGGACACTGAATATTTTATATTAGTGGCGTGGTGGGCGTAGTGTGGCTTGGTGGGTATGGCAGGGGAAGGATACTGCAAAATCCCCATTCCCACCCCACTCCACTAACCTGCTTTCCAGTTCCGTTCCATTGTGCAAGGAAACAAAAGGAGACCCAGCCAACCAGCTGGGATTCAGGAGGCAGAGAATAGATGGGGGCGGGGCCAGTCAGAGGTGGTATTTGCCAGTTCTCCAAACTACTCAAAATTTCTGCTACCGGTTCTCCAGAACTGGTCAGAACCTGCTGAATACCAGCTCTGATGTGAATGTGTGGATAGATAGGACATAGAAACAGACAGAGGCAAAGGCAAGACAGAGAACCTTTAATATTTCCAGCTTAAGCTGAAGGACAACATTGAAAGTGATATTTATTTTTTTCTAATATATCCTTGAGTAACTACTGTAGTCAAATCACTATATGCAATATTACTAACAAGCTATAATTTTCTATTTGGACATTTTTACTAACCAGTTGCCTCTCTAATGACTTTAATGTCTGTAGGAGATCCAAGGCCAGAGCGAAGCAGCACA
Source organism: Hydrophis major (assembly GCA_033807585.1). NCBI lineage: Eukaryota > Metazoa > Chordata > Lepidosauria > Squamata > Elapidae > Hydrophis > Hydrophis major. The sequence goes on along the minus strand of CM066328.1, from coordinate 290,334,530 downwards.
TAGCTGACAATCTTTCGATAAACACTTTCTAATTCTTCTCGGGTACGCGCTCGATTATCGGTAATTTCTCTGGATACAGGAGCAAGCCTTGAGTCTAGAACATGATGCTGTTCCTTAATTAACTCAACTAAGAAAAAGCACAAAACCATTGCATGAAAGCTATTCCCAAGGTTAACATACCACAATATATTCTAACAGAGAGAGACTTTCTCTCACTGGGCTTAATCCCGCAGTTAGACTTTCAATTCAAATCACAGAAAAAGCAAAGGGCTATAGCAGAGAAATAAAAAAGATTTTCAGTACAGTATAGCTATGTAAAAGTACTCAACTCTTCCCACACATTCATACTACTATAACCTTACCAAATTATTCTAATTGCACAGTAGAGTTCCTCACTGAGTTAAAACAGATTGAATTATATTTTACAATTGGTAATTACACATAGCCAGTTTATTGGTATCACTGAAATACAATATATCTGTGTTATCAATCTGATAAGGATATGTTTTCAGACATGCTATCTCAGTGGATTAAAAAGATCAGAAAAGGTCTATACTCCAGTGTTTAAATCAGGGGTCTTCAAACTTGACAGCTTTAAGACTTGTGGACTTCAGTTCCCAGAATTCCTCCTCCAGTCATGTTAACTCAGGAATTCTGGGAGTTGAAGTCCAAAAGTCTTAAACTTGCCAAATTTGAAGACCCTTGATTTAAATCTTACCACTATGTGACAGAGTAAGCTTCATGCACCTGCCTCAGCTCCTACCAATCTAGCAGTTTGAAAGCTTGTAAATGTAGGTAGATACATAGATACCACTTCTGTGGGAAGGTCATAGCGTTCTGTTTTTCACCAAATGCTTTGCAGTGCAGCATGATGTCATGCTGACCACAAATGTCTTTGGACAGCATTGGCTCAGTGGCTTAACAAAACAGAGATGAGCACTGGCCCATAAAATTGACTGTGACTAGTGAAGTAAAACCAGCAAGGATACCTTTACCTGTATAATATTTTCAGGATTTCAAGACTATTAATTTAAAGATTATTAATGCTCGGCAAAGTACAGGTTGGTAATATTTGAAGAAGTTTCATTTATAACTTCCTTGCTTTCATTTGTGTGTGATTGTTTATTACATTACTTACTTTTACTCTGGATATTAATATTATAAATTATAAATATCTGAATAAACAAGAATGGATGTTTTACTAGGCAAGAAGCCCCATTAAAATCTAAATTTTGACCTAATGTAAGCATGAATGAGAATGCATTACCAGAGTAATATATTCACCATATATAACTTTACCACAAAGTGCTTACCTCGATTTGTATAGTTCATATCAAAATAAACTTGCATCTTAATTGTGTTCAAGGATGGATTTTTAACATCAAGAAGTCTATAGACGCAAAGCTGAAAAGAGAAACTGCTGAAATAAGTTGTTTCAAGCTGTCTTGCAAATGATGAAAACAGTATTTCTAGCAATATTTATTAATCTCTTGGTTCAAAATTTAGAATCAAACATTATCATTCCAATGGAAATATAAGGCAAATCTCATATATATCTGCATGCTACTCATGTAATATTCTGGTAAAAAAGAAACCTAGTTTATGAGTACAACAATATGGGACATCTCTGACAATCTCTGACAATCTCATAAAAGCAACATAATAAAAACTGTATTATTGTACTTTATTAGTAGTACTGTTATTTTTAAGTATCAGCTCCTTCTTTTTACTAAAGCAGATTAGGATTATAAGGAAAAACTTATGTAACTTTTACATCTTTCAACACACTGAAATCTCCAGCAAGACAAGTTCTATCTGCCTTAAAACAATTTTACTCAATTTGGAAATGTATGTCTTCATTCTTTGGATTTCCCACACATCTCAAAAAAGCCCAAGTAGGATTCATGTAATTATTTCTAGAAATCAGTTTGTATGAGAATGATTTTTAATTTCAAAGTGTTGCGGCGGAAAACATTGAATGTAACATGTTAACCACATTTTCATTATATTTTTACACACAGAGTTGATCTTGAGGAACAGTGGGGATAGTTCCAATGTACAGTTAGAAAATAATCTAATAATTGATTGATATCAAATTATTTTTAGAAGATATTTAAATAATACTGCAACGGTGCACTCCTCCCTTTTTCTTTCACAGAAGTTGTCTGCAAATATTTGCTTTTCCTTCTCTTAAGCTTAGTTGTGACAGATGTTGCTGGGCCTGTTCAATCATGAGGCAACATAAGTCTTATTTATAAGCTTCTTTTCTTCAGAGCAACTTGCTGGTTGATCATGAAGGATGTTGGCCACTTGTCCACATAGCTCAAACTGGCTTCTTCTTTTGGGCAGCTCTTGCACACTCTGTCAAGGGTTCCCTTGATCTTGCCCCTGGTTAATGCTACCTGCAGACCCACTCACAGCTCACCACTACAACTATATGGGGCTTCTGGTTGGGACTGTCCCCTTTCCTCTGAAGCTTCTGACTACAACTTAGGCAATCACAGCTGATGCTACTCCTGCAAGTGGGAATGCAGTAATCTCAATGGGATGAAGGACTTGTAAAGGGACAAGAGCAATCATAGAATGATGTCAGGGTCTGGAATCTCACATCCAAACTTGCATAAATTCAAGGTCCCATGATTTTTATTTTTTTAAGAATGATTTTATACTGGTGTACCACTCCCAAGAATAAAAAGGGTTATATGCTTTTGTATATATAACATTGAATAGAACCCTTTTGCATAAGTTCCAAAGCAGGTATTTACCTGAATAAGTTTCTGTACATCAGCCTTTGTTAGAATCTTATCCACATTAAATCCATTTTTTGGATCCAGTACAACAGCTTTCACCTATAAAATGACAAAGAAGCTTCCTGATTAATGTGTTTCTTTTATGCTTATTTAGAATTTAAGAGTGCTTAGCAATGCCTAATTTAAATCTTACACTTAAAACTTACATTTAAATTAACAAGATCCAACACCAGTAAATTAGTTTTGTATTTCAACTGCAATCTGGTCAAAGATTAATGACAGTTTCATCACTCGATAGACAGAATCATCAGAAAAAAGATGAAGCTATCTTATATCACTGCTCGACAGGAGATAAGTCTCATGACTTATTCTTCATTCAATGATGAAAACTTTAAATGGCTGTCACCACTTTCCCATACTGAAAGCCACATTCAGTTAAAAGCTGGGAGACCATGAATTCTTTTCATTGGCACAAAAACCAGATAGATGATTTTGAGCCAGTCATTGTCTCTTCCCTAAATAGGAAATTGAAAAATATCTACCTAACAACTCCACTGGATCCAATATTAGATTAAGGTCCATTATCTTTAATGAAGAGGACTTTGTCCTGTAGTGAAATAATTCAGGCTACTAATATTAACTTTTTAAAACCAATATATTTAAACAGTTGTATGATTTAATGTCTTTCACATGGTCCCAGCACACCACTCAAAAACCAGGTAGGCACTTCCAGTTAAAAATAGCTCAGCGCCCCAAATTTAAATAGAAAAGTTTGATTGTTGATGCTGTTACCATGAATGCTACCAGAGTTTCTGTTACATTTTGCCCATTCATTGCACATTCTTGCCCTATTTCACGGATGATGTTCTTGATGACATTTTCAGCTTGACAGTGAGCCATTCTGCAGCAATAAAAAAGGAAGATGGACATTTGTTCTATTACTATTTTCAAGCTTGCTTTTATTGACAATACTGCATATTTAAAGTCCCCCCCGCCCACAACCTATAATCTTTCAAGGATATCCTAGCCGAAAGACTGGCATGATTAATGGCTATCAAGAAAACTGATCAAAATGTTTATCCAAATAGCTCTTGTTTGTTATATAAAGCTTATCATACCAAGCAGACAATGGCTTAATGCTCTGACAATTTAAGAATTGTAGCATCATGGAAGAGGCCGTGTTTCCAGTTCAGTCTTTTACATTTCTAACCTGTCCAAAGTCTTAGAAACATGGATCAACCACATGCATCCATACATTGTAATTTCAACATTTTTGGCATCATATACAATAGTAGTGTTGCTGCCAGTATCAGCAGAAGGCCAAAAACCTTAGCAAGTGAAGGGATGCTTAGTAAGTAATGAAGTGATCTTCATCAGTGCTATTCTTGGAGTAACTCTTATTTCGTGTCTTCCAATACCCTTTTCTCCATTTAACTAGCTTTTAAAACTAATTCTAGTTAATTAGTCAAACTAATTTTGACTAACAGATTTGATCACTTATTTGTCAACCCCAAAAGCGTTAATTAAAATGAATTCTTACTGTTCATATACAGTCAAAGTATGGTGTAGGACATTTACAATACCTACCCAGAACACTGCTAAAAGACCAAAACATATGATTTCAGACAGATTTCTGATTCAGTCTTCAGAAAAACCTGCACAAATTTACAGCATGGCACTTCCAATTTCATGCCATGTGAATGTGATTAAGAACATTTATTTTCTCCTTCCTAGTTCTTCTCACTGCCCACTTCCCAAATCCATGACACCTTGCCATGCAGCAGCTTTGTTAACTTCCCAGAGGTACCTGAAAAATCAGAGATGGAGCAAAGTGGATCTATAGGTGGGAAAGGGTTAATCCAAGGTGGATCTACAGGTGGGAAACTGAGGATCATGTATTCACTTACAGAAGTTCTTCAGAAACAGAGGAGGCACAACACCTCCAAAAGATCTTCTCACCGCTCTTCTAGCTTCGGGTCATATACACCTTTTCTCCTTTCCGCAACTGTTGCTTCCAGAAAACACACGATCGGGATGGGGGGGGGGGAGAGAGCAGGTAACGTCAGGAGACCTATGCTTTCTCAGTGCACACAGGTTGTGCCACGGAAACCACTCGGTCCCTTTAAAATGGGCGCAAGGGGCGCTAGAAAGCCGACTAACGACTGGCCCGAGTTGTGTGAAGGTTACCTTGGTTCTTCTCACGAAACCAAGAGGAAGGTTTGACGGGATTACTTTCCACTCCCACTTTTTCCCCACGACCGATTTTCCTTCCCTTCTTCTTCCCCAAGAAGAATGTTGATCCATGCAAGCAGTCCTTCGTTTCTATGGAGACCGCAGGCGCCTAGCCAACAGAGAGCCGCGGATCGATTGAAAGGCGGGGCCGACGAGCCTCCCACCGTTGACTTATGTCCTTTCTCGGAGTTGGTGCTCCGCGTTCCCTCCAACAGAGTGAATATGTTCTACCTGTAGATTTCTTCCTTGGAACAATCTCATTCAAAGGGATTTAGGAAGCATGCCCTCTCAGTGATGGCATCTGCCATGTGTAATGCTTCCCACCCCCCACTTTACCCAAGTAATCCAGTAGTGTTGAATCCTGCAAAACTGCCCTTGAGTATGGCTCAAATGTTACAGGTAGTAGTGTGAGGTTCACTGCTGTGCACAAAATATCCTTTTGCTGAAACAAGGACCCTTACTCAAAAAAGGTTGACATCATCACCACATGGGCTCAGCCACAGGTCACATCCTAGATACCTTTCTTCATTCAGGACTTACCTGGATTCTTACCTGGATTCAGGACTTACCTGGATTACGTCTTATTGTACCATCTCAGTGGTTATTTGACTTTTTGGATTGTTGACACTTTTTTTTTTTTTTTAGCTTCCTTCCTTTCATAAAATGAAGGCAGTTTATACTTCCAGCAATCCTGGTAAAGAACTTTGTAGGGGTGGGTGTATGGTATTGTAGCTTTCTCCAGCAAAGTATTCATTACAATGAGATAATAAAGAATTTAGCCTCTAAATTTTTGCATTGTTGGGAGAGGGGGCAGGAATTGAGTGGCCATAAAAATGGATTTGACACTAGTACATGAAGCCTACACGTTTCCCCCATGCTTTATAAGCTGCACAGAATGTAGAAGGAGTAAAGTAGGTTATGGACTAGGTACTGATAATATTTTTAAAAATCGTAATATTACAGAGTATTATTTAATGCAAAGAATCAGCAATTTAAATCTCATGTTACAACAAAGCAAGCTAAAGCAGTTACAAAAATGAGTGAAGCTGACACCACTTCCCGTGATGTACTATGCATAAATGTCATTGTTAGCTGTGATCAGATTTCACAGATGTTTGAAACCATATGAACGTCCCATTGACATTACTGATATTTGTGTATACTGAAATCAGAATTTTTTTCTTACAAGTAGTCCTCAATTTAACAACCATTTGTTTAGTGACTGTTCAAAGCTAAAACAGCACTAAAAAAAAATGACATGACTATTTTTCACACTTATGACCATTGCAGTATCCCCACGAGCATGTGATCAAAATTCAGGCGCTTGGCAACTAATTCATATTTATGATGGTTGCAGTGTCATTGATCAGCTTTTGCGACCTTCTGACAAGCAAAGTCAATGGGGAAGCCAGGTTCATTCTTAGCAGGGTCACTTAGCAGCCATGATCGTAAAATGGGGCAAAACTCACTTAACAAGTGTCTTGCTTAACAACAGAAATTTTGGGTTCACTTGTGGTCATTCAGTCGAGGACTACCTGTATACACAAATATCAAAACCACCCATATTTTCACTTTGAGGCTATGGTCCTAATTCGGCCTCATTGCTTTGTTCTTGGCCCATGAATAAGGAAGCATTTAAGTTCCCTTACAGCCATATGTTCATTGTACAGTGGATTTATTTCTTTTTTCCCAGCACCTCCGTATCCCCTTAGGGCATATTGGTATCTCTGGAGCCAATCCACTACTCTCTGGAGTGTCTTTCCTGATGGACATTGATCTTACAATTCTACACCAGAGTCTCTGAATGCAGATATTTTTCGGAATGGTAAGATGAAATCCGCTTGCCCCGGGGCAAGCTGCGGAAAGGTGAGGTTAATGTATTTCTGAAAAGCTTCCCTGATTTCTAATATTTCAGCTTCCAGGCTGTCTTTCCAGGCTGTCATACATTCCAGCTGCTGGTTCAGTGATAGGATTTCACTTTCTTTCTTGTTCACTTCAGTGTTCACTTCTTCAAGTTGAGCCTCGCGAATATTGTCAGCGTTTTCAAGCAGTTTCCTCGTCTCTTCCTCAAACTCCTTTTGGGAGACCATAAAGGCCATTTCCAATTCATGTCTTTTCTCCCAGGCTAACCGTTGCAGGTTCTTCTGATAAATTTCATTAGCAATTATCCCAGCCTGGTGGATTTGTTCCAAAAATTTCCTGGATGAATGAAAGGAAAGAGCATGCCATCTGTTTAGAAATGATTTCCTTTGCAAGTGATTTTGTACTTAAGTTTACATAAATTACTTAATTAAATTATAAATTTATGTAGACAATTAAGGCAAGAAAAAAGAATAACCCCAGAGTGAAATCTGTAAAATAAGAGTACAACCTTGACATAAATATACAGTATTTGTCACCAAGACAGCAGAGTGGTGTGTGGGTGAAACATACTTTAAGTCTGCAACATACAGATAATATTCAGAAGTAGCACCTCCTTAATTCACTGCACAATGATATTTTCAAGATTCTGTTATTATAATCAACCTCAATAAAAGTAGTTTTAACATTTCCTATGAAGTTACAGGTAGTCTTCAACTTATGACCACTATTGAGCCCAAGTTTTCTGTTGCTAAGTGAGACAGTTGTTAAGTGAAATTTATTAAGTGAATTTTATGATCTTTCTTCCCCCAGTTGTTAAGTGAATTATTGCAGTTGTTAAGTTAGTAACATGGTTGTTAAGTTTCCCTATTGACTTTGTTTGTCAGAAAGTCACAAAAGGAGATCACATGACCTAAAGATATCGCAATGGTCATAAATGTGAACTGGTTGCCAAGCATCTGAATTTTGATCACTTGATCATGGGGATGCTGCAATGGTCACAAGTGTAAAAAACAGTCATAAGTCATTTTTTTCAGTGCCATTGTAACTTTTGAATGGTCACTAAATGAACTGTTGTAAGTTAAAGACTACCTGTATTTTCTTGGTCTGGTCTATCTAGCAGGACTGACAAAATCCAAATGGCAAAACTCACATTTATTCTATCACACTAATTTGTGCCCCTAAACACACTCTTAGCAAGCTTGCTATTCTGACTCAGTTAAATATTGCAAAACCTGTTAATCTCCACCATGTGTGTCTTAGATGTACTAATCTACAAAAAAACAGATGGCATACTAGGACACACCATATACCAGAAGAAAACACACACCAACCGCTACCTCAACGCCCAATCCCACCACCACCCAACAGAGATAAACTCCATGGCCAAAACACTAATTGCCAGAACCAAACGCCTGGCAGACAAGACACACATAAAGACTGAACTATGCACCCTGACTAAAGTACTGACAGCCAACGGCTTGCACAAAAGCAAAATCACAAGCCTGATCCACAAAAACACACTGAGACATAATGGAGACCTAGAAGATGAACGGAGCTATGGAACATCTGTCCTGCCCTACATAAGAGGTACTACAGACAAAATCAGTAAGATACTACACAGGCATCACATCAAGACTGCCTTCAAAACAGACAGAAATATAGCAGCCAACCTAAGAAACCCCAAAGATAAAATTGGCCTGGAAAACCAAGGCATATATGAAGTCCCCTGTGCATCATGCCCTGCCACATACATCAGACAGACCAATAGAAGAATAAGTACCCGCCTGGATGAACACAAAAATGCAGTCAAAAAGCTGGAACACACTTCCTCACTAGTCCAACACATGAAAGCCACAGGTCATAGCATTGACTTCAATGGCAGCAAAACGCTAGCCAGTATAGAAAACCCCAGCTACAGAATTATCAGAGAAGCCATAGAGATTGAAAAAAGACCTGAAAGCATGAATAAAAGAGATAACTCTATCAGACTGTCAATTATCTGGAAGCCTGCACTCACAAACAAACAAATCTCCACACCACAAGCCAAGCAAATACCTGGTCACAAACAGACCCCCCCCCCGATAATTCCATTCAAATGCACCCCAAACAGGCACCCAGATGAATCCTAGCTTCCTAATAAATGATAGCCATCCGTTTACTCGGAGCCAAGTCGCACTAAAAGCCTCCAATACAGGAAACACAATGTTGCCAGCCAATCAAGACAAAAAAACATTACAAAACAGACAGAAGATGTTAGAAACACCAATCAAGCAGAACACAGCAAAATCCAAGACCAACAAACACACAACCAAGACTCCCAACAAATCAGGATGAAGAAAAAAACATTCTAACACAGCAGTAGGCTAGCACCAAATTTAAAACAGAAATGGCTGTGAAAGCCTGACTCACAGACGAACACAATACAGAAGCCTGATGATGGCAGATGAGATTCTGCCGAAATGTCGCTACAACTTTAAAAGCACAACTATAATGACGTGGGAAAATACCCGAACAAAGCTGAATACCATACATACATACATACATACATACATACATACATACTGTATTTCTCAGAAAAAAAGGCTGGGCCTTATTTTGGGGGAGGGGCTTAATTTCACCTTATGCCTAGAAAACATGCTGGGTCTTCCTATGGGGGGGGGTGTATTGTTGGAGAAACACGGTATATATATATATATATATACATACATATATGAAAAAGTTGTATTTATGTAATTAAGACTGAGGAGAAAAAAATATAAAACTTTATATATATATCTCATATATATATAAGCACATTGTTCTTAAATGAGGAAAGAGAATAAATCTAGAAAAATGCTCTAATACAAGGTACATAAATTTATGTCTTGTACATAAATATTTTAAATACTAGCAAAAAAATATTATCTATTTGCATGCCGAACACAAGGGCCTACAATGCTGGATCTTACAACCATTGAATAGAGCAGTTTGAGGAAGATTTCTTCTCTTCAGAAAATTCTGAAGAGCCAATGACTGATGCGAAATCAGATTTTTTTTTTTTAAAGGACATGGGAAAGTTAAGCTTAGTACTTTTCCTGTTTGGCAAGTTGTACAGTTGCCTTGCATCTCTCATCCTGCCTCCCTTCAGCCACAGCTGTCATTTTTTCCATGGCTAGCTGTAGCATCAGCCGCTGAAGTTTGTGAGTGTTCCTCTGTTCAGCAGCCTCCGATTCTCTCTTCAGCTCCAATTCCAAGTGCTGCAGCATTTCGGCCCTTGTTTTCTTCACAGTATTCTTTAGCAAAAATAAATACACCAACAAATACATCAGAAGAACAAACAATCAGAACAAGGAAGAGTTACTATTTCTTCTCCCTGCTTCAAATAAAAGTCCGCAAAGAATGTGCCTACAGAGGTAAGGTTGAGGTTTTGAATTCTCTCCTAAGCTTCCCTCTGTAATAAAAATCTAGCATGTTGTGGGGAAAAATTAGAAGATTTAGATTACTACAATTTCATGACTTTTCGTATGTAGGGAGAAAGCAGATATCTGACACCGATTAAAATCTGACCTAGTATAGGAAAGATAATATCTTCGGTAATTTCTACATGCTCATAAAGATCTGGAGCCTATTTTTACTTGCACAAATTTAATAAAATTCTGTATAGGTAGTCCTCAACTTACGACCACAATTGAGCCCAAAATTTCCACTGTTGAGTGAAACATTTGTTATGTGAGTTTTGTCCCATTTTATGACTTTCCTTGCTCCAGTTGTTAAGTACATCGCTGCAGTCGGGGTGGGATTCAAATTTTTTAATAATCAGTTCTGTTGGGTGTGGCTAGGTGAGCGTGGCCAGGTGGGTGTGACCACGTGACTGGGTGGGTGTGGCTTTTTTGCAGCACAACCCCGCTGCTTTTGGGCCTCCTGGGCCTCAGGGAAGCTTCCTGGGAGGGGTTTTTGCTCCCTGGAAGGCAAAAAATGGAGTGTGGAGGGGTCATGCGCAGCCCATACACACACCCTACGTGCCCTTTTTTTGCCTCCTTGGCCTCAGGGAAGCCTCCTGGTAAGACAGTGAGGGGGATCCCAACACAGCTGATCATCAGAACAGCTGATCATCGGGAGGGAGGAAAAACAAAGAAATACCTTAAGGAGTGACTGGACAGGGGAGAATGCAGTCAGCGATGTCGGGCATGTGTGCGATGTCGGGCATGCACGATAAGTGACTGGGCAGGGAGGGGAGGGCCGGGTGGAGAGAGGTGGGGTCAGCCAGGGGCACGATTTGCCGGTTCTCTGAACTGTGCAGAATCATAACAATCGGTTCTATAGAACCGGTCTGAACCCATAGAATCCCACCCCTGGCTGCCGTTGGTAATTTAGTAACATGCTTTTTGAGTGAATGAATTTTGCTGGTCAGAAGGTCAGAGATTCACTTTCATTCACTGAGGGTTGCAACTGTCATAAATATAAATAGTTATATAAATATAACTGTCATAAATATAAATAAATAAATAGTTACCAAGTGCCTGAATTTTGATCACTTGATCATGGAGATGCTGCAATGGTGATAAGTGTGAAAAAACGGTCATAAGTCACTTTTTTTCAGTGCCGTTGTAACTTTGAATGTTTACTAAATGGACTGTTGTAAGTTGAGGACTATCTCTATAGAGAATGGACTTTCTTATTACTTTCTTTTCTTTGTTCCCTTGCCAATCTTTTCCCGAGGATTAGATAACCTTTGGGAATGATATGTGACAGACATATACTGTAGGAGGAAGAGTCTCAAATCACCAGGAATCAGTTTCTCATGCTAATGATATGTCTGTGTTAAGTTCCAAAGCATTGTGATGTTGTTTCATATGGTGGATACAAAAATAAAATTACCACTGACTTCTAATGTTTGTTGGTGTTTCTTTTTAAGTTCTTCAATATCTTGCTTGTGCAGCACTTCAGCACGATTGAGAGCCTCTTCTACTGCATCTTCTTTTGCTGTTTCAGCCTACAAAACAGAATAGAAGCAGTTGGTTAATACAACTATACTAACGACACCACACAGGACTGATCACACAGGACAATCTCAACTGCTATGATGGCTCTTTGGCAACACAGTTGCATTTGTTAATGGAACTGATTGTTCTTCCATTGTGTCCTCCCTAACCAGTTCTAGATGGCTTGTTCAAGAAGGAAAAGTGTTATTGCACAAGCAGAAGTCAACTCTAATCCCAGATTTCTTACAGTGGTCCTCGACTTATAACCGTTTGTTTAGTGACCATTCAATGTTGCAACAAAACAGAAAAAAGTGAATTTTGACCAGTTTTCAAACCATCATGCAACATCCCCTTGGACATTTGAACAAAATTTGAGCACTTGATAACTGGCATGTTTTTATATTGGTTGCAGTGTTCTGGGTTTATCAGCATTTGTAATCTTCCCAGCCAGCTTCCAACAAATGTGGAAGAAGTCAGATTTGCCTAATGACTGGTTATTCACTTAACAATTGCAGTGATTTGCTTAACAAATGTGCCACAAAAGGTCATAAAATGGGGCAAAACTCACTTCACAACTGCCTTGCAAAGCAATCGACATTTTGGGCTCAGTTGTATTTGTAAGTCAAGGACTACCTGTAATTCTTCCTAACTTGAGAAGAACGTAAGGATTTGTTCTGGAAGCAGGCTTGTTTTATTTTATTATTACTAATATTTGCATCCCTCTGTGCTTCAGCTAACTCCAGTGCTTCTTTTAAATTTAAAATGAAGTTAATACAATAAAATTCTACTTCATGTATATTGAACACTTCAATGTTCTAAAAAGGGAAATCAATTGCCTAATTAGAAATGCAATTGAAAAGTTGGAACCTTAACCCAGGGGTGGGATTCTACCTGGTCGGACCAGTTCTATAGAACCGGTTGTTACAATTCTGTGCAGTTTGGAGAACTGGCAATTTGTGCGACTGGCTGGCCCCTCCCCTCCCTGACCACTCACGACTGGCATGCATGCCATCAAACTTGCCTGCATTTGGTAAGTTGCTATTTTTTTTATTTTCCCTGACCATCATTTGGATTAGCTAGAAAGCAGGAAATTGGATTTCTTGCTTTCTAGCTCATCTAAAAGCAGAGCTGAACCTTCCTGAGGACTGAAGCTTCTATTTTTCAGTGCAAACTCAAGTAGCAGATTGCAGAAAGATAGATATCTGAGTGAATCTGTGATTCTGTGAGCAACTCAATCTGCCTGCCTGCTTTGCCTGCTTTTGGGTAAAAGTTGCTCTTTTTTAATAAAAAATTCAATATTTGCATAAATATTTATAATATTTACATACAAGACAAAGCCAGCCAGTCACGTGACCTCCAAGCCACGCCCAGTCAGCAAGCCATGCCTAGCCAGTCACGACCACCAAGCCATACCCATAAATTAGGCCATGCCCACATAACTGGTTGTTAAGAAATTTGAATCCCACCCCTGCATTGATCACGTGGTCTAGATTCAACTTTTATTGTCACTCTTTCGGAGAAATCCATAGGACATTCAAACCGAAGATTATTGGTTAAGGACAGATAGCATTTGGATTCTATCAAGATTTTTTTGAATAGGCAAAAACTATTTTTAAAAATCACCACATTAAAAAAAAAGATGTTGAGACTCTGGAAAGAGTGCAGAGAACAGCAATAAAAATGGGTAAGGGCCTGGACATTAACATGTATGAAGAATGGTTGCAGGAATTGAGTTTGTCTAGATTCTAGTACATTAAAAAGAAGAATTAGTGGTAACATGATAGCAATCTTCCAATATTTGAAGGGCTATCACAAAGAAGATGGGGGTCAACCTATTCTCCAAAGCACTGGAAGGCAGGACAAGAAGCAATGGATGGAAACTAATCAAGGAGAGAAGCAATGTAGAACTAAGAAGAAATTTCCTAGCAGTGAGAATAATTAACCAGTGGAACAGCTTGCCTTCAGAAGTTGAGGATGCTCCATCACTGAAGGCTTTTAAAAAGAATCTGAGCACTCACTTGTCTGAAGAGATATGGGGCCTCTTGCTTGCACAGGGATTGGACTAGAAGACCTTCAAAGTCCCCTCCAACTCTGTTAGTATTAGACAACATTAAGACAAATCTACACCTGACTTGCACCAGTGCTGCTGATGTACCTATGGCACCTATTAATACACATCACAGGAAAATCGGAATAATAAACATTAGAAAGGTTTATATTTAACATGATAGAGAATAGTTTTACCTGAAGCCAGAGTTTAGTCTGCATTTTATCAATTCGTTTTTGTATTTCCTGTTCTCTTTGATCTACATCTTCTCGCTTAAGGTCTGCTCCAATCTCTATATAAAGCAATATAGTAATTGAAGGCCACAGCATATATTATATTATGTAGGTCACACATTCTATAAAATAATCAAAAGTTTAATTTAAAAGCATTAAATTATTACCATCATATTGTGAAGACTAGTGTGCACATTTCAAATGTGCCATGCTGACATTAATTAAACCTATAAGTGGTGTGTGTTAAGTTGCTATTCTCTGATTAGGCTTGATAAAAATTTAACCCAATAGTTTAGGGAAAGATGGAAACAGCAATCAGACTAATATACTGCTCCATAGTGCTTTACAGCACTCTCTGAGCAGTTTACAGAGTCTGCTTATTGCCCCCAACAATTTAGGTCCTCATTTTATTGACCTCGGTTGACCTGAATTAACCTTGAGTCAGTCAGGATCTAACTTCTGACAGTGGGCAGTTAGCCTGCAATACTGCATTCTAACCATTGTGCCCCCACAAGTAATAAATCCCATATCTCTATCCTAAACATTTCACATTTCAGCTTATCTCAACAGACTACATGGCAATGGCACTATAAATCCTTACAAATATTTACGATGAACCCTTGGATGCTGTTCCATCTATACTAGTGATCCTGGCAGAGTAGTCCATCTCTAGCAGGAGTGTCCAACCTTGTCAATTTTAAGACTTATGTACTTCAACTTCCCTGGCTGGCTGGAATTCTGGGAGCTGAAGTTCTCAAGTCTTAAAATTGCCACTCCTGATTTTATGCAGCTTTATGCAGATAACTTCAATATCTGAAGCAGGCATTTTACACTGGTGGACAACCAGCAGTGAAGGCATCAAGCTTGCTCTAGTTTCCTTTCCAAGGTGATCAAAAGAAAGATCACAAGGCCAGAAATAATATCATGTGATTATACCATAGAAATTGGACATAAATCTTCATATATTTCATTTTCCTCTTTTTTGGCAAGTATCAAGTAGAAGGATGTCTTTCCTACTAAACCAAAGGTGCTCTTTTCCTTAATATTTGCAGCCTTTTCTATTTTTTTTTTAACCATTTTATTAATATGAATAGCTGGAATTGTTCATGTTCTTGTATGCAGATTCCTTAGAACATGAAATCATCATCGGTTACTGAGGAGATTGACTTACCTAATATATCTTTGTGAGTATAATACCGAGTTTTATAAGGTTTATATTCCCTAATCCGGTCAAAGGTCTCTGGTGTAGGAGGCGGTGGAATTAGTTTTGAACAAACAGCACAGCAAACAAATGTATCAAAATCTGGGTTTCTAATCATGATCGCATGAGATCTTTTTTCCTCCTTTGAAGAGAATGAAGTAATTGATTCAGATGCAGATACAAACACTTAGTTCTTCCATTCAAAGCTTAATTATATTTGGTGTCCCTTTGGTTCTGTGCATGTCAGTGGAATAAATAAGCTTCAGCATTGCATGACAAGATGGTCAGTGGAAGGAAGAGAAAAGGACCACCATTATATGGCAAGGTGCATCCACCTGCCTCCTCAGGAGCTCTTTATTAAGAAACTCTGGCAGTTACATTGTCATGACTATGTCTGAGCCTATGAGTTAAATGCTACCCAATAACTGTTGCTAGGCAAAGTAGGTTTTGCTCATAAAAGCATTTGAGACATCAGTTAATATTACTTAGCATCTTGGAATATATTTTTTTGTAATTTATAATGTTTCATCTGCTTTTCTTAAACAATGTACATGAATTATTACAGCCTTTACTATTCAAATATTTAAACCAAAAACTTAACATTCCACTAAATGGAAATATTCAAGGAAACTCAAAATATTGAAATAACTCAGGGGAACATATTTTAACAGATTAGTTTTATTGCCTTGAGTGAAAAATATCAATCCATCAATCATTTTGTACACTAAATCATAAATAAGTAACTTCAGAAGAGACTATGGAAAAGTTTTCCCTTATTTAATATTTGAAATATTAAAAATTTGCACAGATGGATGATTGCACAAATAACACATTTTAGAAATGTTTTTTGAGTGACTTACTAAAACACTGACAATTAATAATAAACTTTAAAACCAGACAGTGCAATTCTGGCAATAATTCTAAAGCATCTTTTGGCACAGTATAGATAAGAAATAAGTTGCACATATTCTGTAGTACCCTTTTTGTTATAATGTGCTTTATTCAAAATATCAATAGATAATAGCATTTGACACTGATGTTTAAACTGATTTTTTTTAAAAAGCATTCATTGTATAAAAATAAATGCTAATGCTTCAGTCAAAATCCTGAAAGTCACTATGCAGAAAATCAAATGTCTTCTTCCATGTTGATATTTGTCAACACTGACAGTTTTTTCAGTCCCATTTTGAAGTCTTGCGTTTCATAAGACTGTTTCCTTCACTGTCAATAGCTTCATAGAGATCCTTTTTGTTTTCTTGTTGTGCGTGCAAGTACCCAATATAAGCCACACAGAGAGTAATTGTCACAAGGCCAAAAGCCATAACTGCTTTGTTCTGTGAAAATAAAAATAATACCTTGAAATCCAGACAATTTATTTAATACACTTTCTAAACCATGCATGCTAAAGGTAGTTTATTAAATTATGTCCCGATGACCTATTTTACTTTCCATTTTCATCTAGCTTTTAAAGAGAAAAGGAAATGGCTAGAATTAACGCTTCTGTCCTCTATATAACTGGAAATATACCCCACCCAATGCTGTTAAATTGTTACTGAGAAGAGAGTTGGAGATTGCACTGAAGCCACTATGACCATTAGGAATGATTGACATAAGATTCAACTGAGTTTTTGAAAATTATATATCATCACTTGGATGATCTTACTGATCTTGGAAAAGCTAAGCATGGAGGGATCTGGTTAGTAATTGAAAGGGAGACTATTAGGACAGCCCAGGGCTCTCTAGGCTGGAATGAAAATTTGAAAGAGCATCCTGGAAGAAGGCAGTTGCAAAGCACATCTGTACTGTTGCCAAAACAGCAGCATTAATGCATTTGTGCAGCCCCGTAAAAGTCAAGCTTTTTAAAAACCAGTAAAGGCAATGCTCCCAACTGTCTGTTTTATTATGAAATGAAAGGCCTGTAAATTGCAAAGAAATGAAATGACTTAGTTGATTAAGGTGTAGAAAATATATTTAATCCTTTTTAGTTCCTCAATACCTTTTTTTTTTCACAGACTGTATATTGTTTGAGTGTAAGATATTTCTATTTGGAAAAAATGGGTCTCATCCAAAGTGAATGCTGTTTTCCCATACATTTTAAATATGTTCCTATTCATGACTGATTAGGTTTTATAGTATTTTGTTTGCAATTTAGTCCAATTATTGAACTAGCCACTGACTTCTGAAAGCTTAATTCAATAGGCAAATTACTTCTTCATAGTAACAGTTTTCCTATTTATGTTTAAAAAGTGAGATATTGTAGCTAAGGTATTTTGATGTCATACTATTCTAATTAGTAAGTTATTAATTAGCAACTTATTTTTTATCACCTGAATTAAAAATGGAAAATAATCAGAAATTAAATATAAATGACCTCTTAAATAACATGTTATACTCCAGTTTACTTAATTGTGATAAACCATAATTGACTGGATTTAGATATAATGCTAAAGTCATTAACCATAAATCCCAAACAGAAAGACTAGGCTCATATATCATAAACCCAAACAATAATTCAGATGTAATAACTATGGCCGTATATAAGACTATGCAACTGAGATGCAGGCAAAAGTATGGGTGTATTTAAACCAGCTGCCCCAAATAATTGCTGTTTTCTTACAGGTTTAATGAAAAGTTCTGGATTCACAGCACGGAACAAAGTAGTAGTTTGAGCACCTCGGAGTCCTGGAATTCGATAATCTTTTCTTTTGGGTCCTTCATGTTGAACATCTGAAGGCTGGGGTGCTGAAGACATCTTACTGTGGCAAAAATATTTGGACTGTGTGTGTGAGACACTTTACTAATATCCTATATTCTGATTGCAATCTAATTGACAAATATAAATAATAATAAAAGTCCAGGTCTATTATTTACCAAACCTGGAAAATGCAGTGATGGGATATCTCCAGAGGGTTGCTAGCCAAAGACCTTGAATAATTATCCTGTTTTTCTTTCTTAGCAGCTTTCTGTCAAAACAAAACAAACAAAAAACCCTGAGCAAACTATAGCATATAAACAAAGAATTTAATCTGGGCCTTGGCATAAGATTCCAGAGAGCAGTAGTAAAATTATATATCAGGTTTAATTCCTGACAATGTCAGGTAGAGCAGAGTTTTAACAGTACTAGTCAGGCTAGCCAGAGCCAAAGTAAACAGAACAATATATTATTATGAAGGATATTATGTAACTTCCCATTAATCTTAATTTAATATGATTCACTTAATAATCCAGTGTTTGGCCTTCCCCAATGTTGTGTCATCTAGATACCACTTGATCTGTGACTTCACTGTTCATCAATTAGGGAAAATAGGAACTGCAGTCCAACAAGTTAGCACAATATTGTCCCAGATTTATGAGTTCCAACCAAAGAAGAAAGTTGATTAAGAAACATTTAAGGAAGCAGCTGAAGTTCATAAAGGTAATACAGGTTTCACCTGCAGACCTCTTGATATTACACGGGTGATGCTTTGTAAAATCATGTGGTGGAGCCATCTGGGAAGCTAACAAGATTGGATTAGCAGGAGATAGCTCCTTCTACTCTCACTTCCTAGCAACCAGTATTTAAGGTGGAATGGAATCCCCTGGAGATACATTTGGTTTTCACTTTCTTAAAACCTGGTTCAGCACCAGAAAAAGAAAGTGCAGGAAGAGCTGTGAAGAATTGAAAGTGATCTTTGCTGACCAGGACAAGCAACAGTGAAAGTACCCTGGACTTTGAAACTTGCTAAAGAAACATTGTTTCCAGAATGTCTCAAGCAGCGAATGTGAATTAAAGGAAAAGCTTTTTTTTCTTTTTCTTTTCACTCTCCTTCCGAACGTGACAGCGATAGAACTTTAAGAGAAATCGGAAAACTCGCAGAGGAGGTAAGGATTTCTGAATATTTAAAGGAAAATTGCTGCTGTAAGTGGGAAGGGAGAGGAAAAAAAAAATTGGATCAGAATTTGAAAAAGGAGGAGATTGCCTAGAATTTTAAAGAGCTTTAAAGATTAATACGGCTTCCAAAAGTTACATCTTAATTGGAACTTTTTGACTAAACAGCAACCCCAGAAGGAGAAATGGAAGAAAGAAAGAAATATTAAAAGAAATAGTCTATTTGGATTCTTTGGTGGCTTTGGAATTTTGGGGAATTATTCTGGATTAAAAACACTCGGGTGGTTGTTTTGGAAAAAAATTTTCTCCTTATGATGGCATCACTTGTGGATGAACTAAAAATTGAATACCAAAAATATAAAAAAGAAGAGCAAGATGGGAAAGATACTTTGGGCACCCTTTTTCAATTTCTAGAAATGGCGCTATGCACTTATGAAAAATTCACTGCACAGCAGGACGACTGGGACAAAGAAGAAGAAGAAGCCATCTTTGATGAACAGTGGGTTTTTTGGGGGGAGGAGGAGAAAGAGGAAAAGAAAAAAGGGATTTTAAGGCCTGAAAAAAACAACCCAAAAAGTGAAAAATGAGGTGAAAGGTGGATACAAGGTTAGAAAACAATAGAAAGGGGGAAAGCAGAAGAAGAAAAGGGAGGAGGAGAGACAAAGGGGTAAAAAGGGCAAGGAAAAGAATAAGCAAGAGAGAAAGGAGGGGAAGAGAAGCCTTAATGGTGGGAAGCAAGATTTAAAGAAACAAAACTTATTTAGAGACAATGGGTAAATTTAATTGGAAAAAAGGGGATTCTGTAAGGTACATAAGATTCAGTTCTTTATATGTGTATTTAGAATAAAATGCTTAAGATATAAATGAGTATTAATATGTATGATTAGTTTCTCAATGGCATTGATTGTGGTTCATATGCTTTTCTTTTTTGGTTATTGTTGTGTTTTTTTTCTTTCTTATAAAATTCATTGTGTAATTTTAGAATGTACTAAATAGAATCCCAATATAAGTTAAGTGTTATATTAAGTATTATTAAGCTAGGGGTTAAAGGCATTAAAAGCTAGAGTTAAAGGCGTCATACTCCAATCAGTGTACAGGAGAATTTTCTCTAAAGAGAAAAGATGAATGGATAGCTGGAAATAGAACAGACAAAGAATGATAAGTATTATGAATTGAACTCAGATGAGATAAATAAAATAAAATTAAGAAAGATAAAAGAGGGAAGAAGCTATACAGAAAATTGAAAATGGTAATAAGATATGGAATGATATATAAAGTGAATATGATTTTTGAATTTGTGTCTGTGAGAAGAGTTTTAACCCAGGATCAAGCAACTTTCAGAAAAGATATTTTATGTTTTTATGTTCCATGTTTTGTTTGTATGTGTATTATTTTTTGGAAAGCAATAAAATTTTAATTAGCAAGAAATATAATTTGGATAATAGAATGAAAAGAAGTTGGGATAAGATACGAAGCTGAACAGACAACGTAAATATATATAGTATAATTTAGAATTATCTTGTATGTTTTATTGCTTTTTTCAGAAAAGATTTTTTATGTTATGATGCTTTGTTTGTTTGTGTATTGTTTTGTAAAATTAATAAAATTTGTTTTCAAAAAAAAAAAAAAAAACCTGGCTCAGCACACAAACTTGGCTTATCCGCTGTTTGATATCCAGCATTTTGGATCTAAAAAAAAGTACGGTGGCCTGGGCATGTGCATGGATTCCACATTTGCCTTTACCCCCTACAATTCCAGGAAAATACAGATAGTCCTCGACTTATGGTATAACAGTTCATTTCGTGACCATTTTTCCAAGTTACAACAGTGCTGAAAAAATTAACTTATGACCACTTTTCACACTTACGACCATTGCAGTATTCCTATGGTCACATGATCAAAATTCAGGTGCTTGGCAACTAACTCATATTTATGACGGTTGCAATGTCCTGGGGTTATGTGATCACCTTTTGCAACCTTCTGACAAAGTCAATGGGGAAGTCAAATTCACTTAATAACTGGTAGCAAGAAAGATCGTAAAATGGGGCAAAAGTAATTCGAGGTCTACCTGTAATGCATTTGATGCTCAAAGATGTGTATATTTCAAGGGATGCCATTGTGTTTTAAAACTGGGAGAAAGGACATACTTCTATGCTATACATATAAGGTAACTTCTTGTCCTCCTTCATCCAAACTAAAGACTGTTATAATTCTTCTTCAAAGGAGGACTGATCTAGACTTCTATTTATTTTGGTTGCCCTTCTGCATCTTTTTGAGCTCTGTAATACCCCTTCTGAAAATGTGATGACTAAAACTGCATTCCAAATACCACAAGAATAATCTTTGCTATATATTTTCATTAAATCAGCAATTCTATTTTCAATTCAATTCCTTTGACTTCTAATATAGAATCTGCCTTCTTCACATTGGCTGCACACTGGATTGACATTTTTATCCAGCTGGCCATCAAGCTCCTCTTGATCAATCAGTTCAGATTCCGTTAATATAAAAGTCACAGATGGGGAGAAGGCGGAGCTTCGTTTTGGCGATACAGCTGCGATCTCGGGGCTCTGAGATCGCAGCCAATATTTTCGCCCCTGGTCGGTCCCAACGGACCTAAACCGTCCTGTAGAGATGGTGATCGTGAAGGGCATAGTCCCAGGATCCCAGGGATATCGCAAAATCTCTGGTTTGATCCGGGAGAAGCCCTTTTGCTAGCGGCGGAGAGGCAGCCTCCATAGCTGCTGAAGTCAGGACAGCTCCGGAAAGAAAGTGGCTGGAAGTGAAAGTGTGTTGGCTGGGTGAGAAACTTCTTTTTTGTTGTAAATTCGCTGAGATTTGAAAGGACAACCTGAATAGAGAAGAAACCTGTGAGATTTTTTTTTGATAAAAACTGTATGAGCGGCGTTTTTTAAAGTGATGTCAAATTGAGGCTTGGATTTTTTTTCTTTTTCTTACTTTTTTTTGGGGGGATTTTAGTGTGACTTTGTAGGTAACCGGATTGAATTTTCTCTTACATATATTTTTATGCTCCTTTTGATTTTTTAATTTTCTTTTAGGATAGAGGCTCCCTTTGGCTATTTCTTTTTTTTTTTTGTATAAATTATCCTTTTTTTCTGGCTGGGGGGGGGGAAAGCATTAAGAAACTTTGTAACACTGCCAGCTAGAGGCTTGAAAATATTTTATTTGAATTGGAGAGAACTGTAAGAAGACTCCTTCTCAAGGACATTTTAATGTGATAAGATAGAGGGAGAGCACAGCAAAATATTATTACAGGTGTTTTCCTGGACTCTTATCAATATTTCAACACTTGAGGTTTGGCTTTGAAGCTGGTGGAGAAGAGAGTCATAATAAGAGCCTTGGATAACTAAATAAAGTACAGTATGCTTTCTTATATTTTTTTTTTTACTTGTGATACCCCTACTCACCAGCCTTTTTGTAAATTCCAAACCTAGTAATATTCTTATTTTTGCTTTTTATTTCAAAGGGAAAGCCTCAGAGCTTTTTCTTTATTTTTATTTTTTTCTTCTTATTTTTAGTGGGATCCTTTTGCTTTTTCTATCCATGTTTTTGGACCACTCTGTTTTTTCTTTTTGATTATTGAGACTTCTCAACTGGATTAAGGTGTGAAGAACCTGAAGGAATTTCTTCTTTTCTTTTTGTTCTTTTTTTTCTTAATCAATATTATTATTTTGGGGGGGGGGGTTCTTTCTATTTTTCATTTTTTATGGTGGACTACTTTGTAATTGGATTAGGGTCTAGAAGAACCTGAAGATCTTTCTTCTTCCTTTTTTCCTTTTTCTTCTTTGGTTTTGGGCCTTTTACTATTGGATTTTTCCATTTTGGATTATAATTGGCTATTCTACCAGTTGGATTAAAAATTAAAAATAATTTGAAGATTTGGAAGCTTTAAAATGAGCAGGAAACCAATATCATCTGGCGTTTCTACTTCTACCTCTGCATCTCCACCAGCTGGAGGACAGCGTTTAACTCAGACAATGTTGAAGCAAGATAAAGAACAAGAAAAAGGAACTTTCCAGATGATTATGCAAGGAATCCAAGATCTCAAGACAAAATCAGACACCATTGAACAAAGAATAGAGAACATTGAACAAAGAACGGAGAAGACTGATGAAAAAGTGGAAAATATTAAACAAATGATGGTGAAGTATGAGGAGAGATTCCCAAAAATTGAGGAAGAAGGTAAACAAAGAGAGGAGAAGATTGGAAATATTGACAGTAGATTAACAGTGGTTGAACAAGATAAAAGTGGGATGTTGAGGTGGGAGATGGAAAGGTCAGAATTTTATCTCAGATTTCAAAATATAGAAGAAGAAAAAGGACAAAATTTGGCTGCGATAATGATAGAAATTTTGGCAGATGCTTTGGAAATTACAGAGGAAAAGATGATGGATGGAGTAGATGAGGTATATCGAGTTTATACAAGATACGCAATGAGAAATAAATTACCAAAGGAAGTCCATATTAGATTTACCAAAAAATTCATTAAAACACAAATACTACAAGTGGTAAGAGAGAAGACATTGAAATACAAAGGCAAAGAGATTGTGGTTTTAAAACAAATACCCAGAAGAGTGAGAGAGATGAGAAGAGAATATCGATTTCTGACCAAAATGCTACTGGAAAACGAAGTGAATTATAGATGGCTGATTCCAGAAGGATTAATGTTACGTGGCAAGAGCAGAGACATAGAATTGACTCAATTGAGAAAGCAGAACTTTTTCATGCAGAATTTTTTGGAAGAAGAGAAGAGGAGGCAGAGAAAGAGGTCTCATTAATTGAGTTTCAAGAGGAACAACTGGAGACTGAAAAAGAGAAAGGTGCAGTAGGTGGACAGGTGGATAGTAAAGAACAGCGTGAAGTGAGATCCACGAAAGCTGTTAGACCTAAATAAAAAGCATAATCATGGAAGAAAAAAAACTGATTACAATGAATATAAATGGATTCAATTCAGCTGTTAAAAGAAGGAAAACCTTTCATAAATTAGAGAAATTAAAATTCGATATAATTTGTTTACAAGAAGTTCATATTAAAAAACAACATGAACAATTGTTAGTACAGCCAAAACTAGGGAAAATATTTACTTCTTTGACTCAATGTAAGAAAAGAGGAGTGGTTCTATACATTAAAGAGGCTATCCTAGCAAAACTGATCTACACGGATGAAGACGGAAGAGTATTAATGGTGGAAATAATGGACAATAATATAAAAATACTCTTGATTGCAATTTATGCTCCGAATGATAAACAAGAAGAGTTTTATAAAAAACTACACATGAAAATAATTGGACTGGACTATGTTAATATAACTATGATGGGAGACTTTAATGGAATTGTGGACAATAAACTGGACTATATAGCAACAACAACAAAGCAAAATAGAAAGACTCTCCCTAAATCTTTTTTTAAAATGAAAGACGAATTAACTTTAAAAGATATTTGGAGAGAAAGAAATGTTAAAGCTAAACAATATACTTTTTATTCAAATAGACATTTATCATGGTCCAGATTAGATATGATTTGGATCTCAACAGAATTAATATCCAATATTCAAGAAACAAATATCGAAACAAGTATTTGGGCAGATCATAGCCCAATGACAATTAAATGGAAGGGACAAAAAAAAAAGATCGAGATGGACATTAAATAATACTATCTTAAAGGAAAAAGATTTTATACAATGGATGGAGAAGGAATTGGCTTTTTTCTTTAGAGAAAATAAAAAAGAAGATACATCAACGCAGAATGTTTGGGATACAATGAAGGCATATGCTAGAGGTTTGATAATAGATAATACAAGAAAAAAGAATATTAGGAAAAGGCAAGCTTCTAAGGCCTTGGAAGATGAGTATAAAAGACTTGAAAAAGAATTACAGAAAATGCCACAGAAAAAAGATATTAAATTGAAGCTGGATGTAATTAAACATAAAATGGAATTAAAAGAGAAAGAAGAACTGGCACAGAAAATTAGAAATTCTAAACAGAATTACTTTGAAGATGCAAATAAACCAGGTAGATGGCTAGCATATAAATTGAGAAAGGAGAAGGAATCAAGAAAAATATTGAAGCTAACAGATGATCAAGGCCAAGTTTGTTATAGTAATAAGGAGAAAAAGGAAATTATTCGAGATTTTTATGGGCAACTATATAAACAAGAGAATATTGATGAGGAAAAAGTCAAACAGTATCTACAGAATGCTAACTTACCGAAGATACCTAAAGAGACTGAAGAAATGCTAGAAAGCAATATAACAGTGATGGAATTAAATGAAGCACTTAAGAAACAAAATAATGGGAAAGCACCAGGTCCAGATGGGCTTCCAGCAGAATTCTATAAAACATTTCAAGAATCATTGACATCCCATTGTTAGAAGTTATGAATGAAGTTATGTCAAAGAAGATGATACCCAAAACATGGTCAGAGGCTTATATTACACTTACTGTATATACTCGAGTATAAGTCGACCCGAATATAAGCCGAGGCACCCAATTTTACCACAAAAAACTGGGAAAACTTATTGACTCGAGTATAAGTCGAGGGTGGGAAATGCAGCAGCTACTGGTAAATTTCAAAAATAAAAATAGATACCAATAAAATTACATTAATTGAGGCATCAGTAGGTTAAATGTTTTTGAATATTTATTTCAAAGAAAAACAGTAAACTAGCTCTGTAAGTGGAAAAGAGAGCCAACAAAACCAATATGGTATCAACAATAACTTTAAAAGTACAAAAACCTTAGCTCAATCAGCAAACAAGCTAAAACACAAGAGTTAAAATCCTTCAAAACTGGATTCCTCCTCCTCATCTGTATGTTATATTTATGGACAAAAGTGGATATTCATTCAGGCTAGAGCGCTTTAAAATGTAAATGAGGTTAGTTTCACACACACATGCACACCGTTTCGCTTTCTATAAACTAATTTTTTAGTGCATGACAGATGAAGTGCCTGACAGATGAAAGTCCTCTTAGGAAACTTTAGATCTTAACTGGCATTACATTTAAAATCAAACATGTTCACATTCTTAACATTTTTCCATGGCAAAGTGTTTCTCAAATAATCCATAATAATGCCACGGGAGGGAATTATTGTCAAATTAAAACTTTCACTAGGACAGTTGAGAATAAGTTTGATGTTCACAATTTCCTCTTTGAAAGAGACCAGTAAATAGGGAACAAGAAGATGAAGAAAAAGAAGTGTGTTTTTTCACATTTTTCACACTGCAGTGAACAAAAATGGCATCATAGGAACAGGCTTATTCTCAGTCCAAAGGTTTGTTTCTGATTTCTTCCCTGATTTAAGGGAAATTTGGGAAACGATCTCACTATCATGAAAGGTTTAATTGATTCACTAACCCAAAAGATGATGATGATGACAGTGGGAGGCAGGAGTCACTCTCTCCCTTGCAAGAAAAAAGCATGTGTATGTGCTGCATGTACATCCTGTTTTGGAGAGCCACCATCTCTTTCACAGCTCTCCCTCATGCCTCCATTGCATGTGCACACTTGCCATGACTCAGTAGTAGGTCAACATACAGATGTCACACTAGGTTCCCTCCTCAAAAGGAACATCCAACCTTTCTTGAGAAGTACAAACTTCATCTGTTCAGGATTGTGGTGACAAAGGTGAAGGAGGATGGGGCTGAGAGAAGGGAAGAAAAGATCATTGACAGGGAGAAAGACAGGGAGAAACACCTGGAAGTGTGAGCCCTCGAGTTTCCTTAGGGAAGACCAGACAACAAGGGGAGAGGAGAGGAGGAGGAGGAGGAGGAGGAGGAGGAGGAGGAGGAGGAGGAGGAGGAGGAGGAGGAGGAGGAGGAGGAGGAGGAGGAGGAGGAGGAGGAGAGTTAAAAAAAAAGAGTGGGAAGCCAACTCACGGGTGCCATTAAAGCGGGTTGCTATGGTATCCAGGAAGGTGTTTTGGGGAGCCAGGAGGCCCCTCATCACCAGCATTTTAAGACTTGCTCAAGGACATCGCCATCGTCCAGTTGGAAGGGGGAAAAAAACCCAGAGGTATCTGAGAAGGACGGGAGCCAAGACGGGGCCCTTCGCTTCCTCTCCCCGAGACAGCCCAGGGGGAAGCGGGGCTTTCTCCGCCTGCTGCTGCCAGAGGGGTGCGGGGGGGGGGCTTTGCAAAAAAAAAGAGAGAGAGAGTGAGTGAGAAAGAGTGTGAATGAGAATACTGACCGCTCTTGCGATGGCGGAGGTGACTTAAGATGACTCCCCGTGTGGGAAGTCACCCGGCGTACACCTCCTCCTTCCAGCCTGCTCGAGCAACCCCCCCTCCCCCTGCGCACGCTTTCGTGGCTGCTTGACGCGCTGGGAGAAACCCGAAGTGGACGCCGTGGCCGAGGCAACCGAGAGTTGCTGGCAATTCCCTTCCCAGCTCGCACTGCAGTCTGAAGGGAAGGAAAAGCCTTGCTGGAGCCCAGCCCGCCCTTCGCTTTCCTCCTGGGCTCCCCCGACAACTCCACAGACAGCTTCTCTGCTGTCTTGCTAACAAACCCTGCCAACCCTCTGTCTCGCTCTCAATCGCTCTCTCTCTCTATGTGTGTGTGCCACCGCCACCTTCTCCAGACGAGCGCCCTGATGGGAGGGGATCGCAGCTGCGACAGCAGAGATCGCGACTCGCTGAGCCCTGCAAACGGCCGGCCGAAAGATGAGAGGAGGACGCCCGGGCGGCTGCCGCCCCTGGATCCTAACTGGAAAGACCCCACCGCCGCCGCCGCCTCCCGCTCAGGCAGGGTCCCCATTCCCCTGGCCAGCCAGGGGCACAGCCACTTCCCACCCCCGAACAGCCCGGGCGCCGCTAGTCAGCCTCACTCAGCGCCTGGGGCGGCATTGCAGGCACAGCCTTTTGCAGAGCCGAGCCGGGCCGCGCCTCACCTCACCTCCTCACCTCCTTCTCTTGCTCTTCTTGCAAAGCGCCGCCGACTTGGCGGCGAGCGGCTCCTTTACCCGTCTGTTGTATGGGAGCTACCGCGCTCGCCTCTGGAGCAGCCGTCCGCAGTTTCAGCCGGGGAGGGAGGGGGGCACAAAGCAGCCCATACGCGTAGCAGTGGAAGGAAGGCGCACTGGTGCGAGGAAGAGAGAGAGAGAGACACACACACACACACACACACACACACACACAGAGAGAGAGAGACAGACAGACACATACACACACTCACTTCGCCACTTTGCACCTTGCAAATGCAAAATCCTGGGGTTTTTACATTTGCAAGGTGCAAAGCGGCGGGGGCGGATCCCGCGTGCTGGAAAGGGCTTGACTGTATTACAGGGAGAGAGAGAGAGAGAGGGAGAGATCATAAGAACGGCTCTTGCTTTTTTCTTGCAAGGGAGACAGCCTTGCTTTTTTCTTGCAGCTGGAGCTGAGGAAACGAAGCTGAGTGGAGCCGAAGCAAGCTCGGCTCGCGTTGTTTTCTCAGCCTCGCTTTTGCCTTCTCCCTACATCTTCCCTCTGTTAAAATCCCCCACACACACACACACAGAGGGGAATCTGACTCGAGTATAAGCCAAGGGCGGTTTTTTCAGCACAAAAAATGGGCTGAAAAACTCGGCTTATACTCGAGTATATACGGTATTCCAAAAGAAGAGGCTGACCCAATGCAAATTAAGAACTATAGACCTATTTCTTAATTGAATGCAGACTATAAAATTTTTGCTTCAATTTTAGCAGAAAGACTTAAAAAATATTTAAATAATTTTATCCACCTAGATTGAAATGGATTTCTGCCAAAGAGACAAATCAGAGACAATATGAGAGTAATCTTGGATACTTTGGAATACTATGAGGCTCATCCTGAAAAGCAAATGGCTTTGATATTCCTAGATGCTCAAAAGGCATTTGATAACGTGAACTGGAGATTTATGTTATTACTATTGGAACAGATGGATTTTGCCAGAAAATTTATTCAAGCAATAGAAGCCATATACAATAAACAGACAACAAAGGTAATGATGGAGGGAAAACTTACAGATTTTATTAATATAAGAAAAGGCACAAGACAAGGATGTCCCCTATCTCCTTTGCTATTTGTGTTGACCTTGGAAGTGTTGAATAGAAATATTAGGGATGATAAAAGCATAAAAGGAATGAAAATTAAAAAGGAAGAATTCAAACTACAAGCTTTTGCTGATGATTTAGCTTTTATTCTGGAAGATCCTCTAGAAACAGCTCCAAAGTTATTGGAAAAGATAGAGACATATGGTGAGATGGCTGGTTTGAAAATAAATAAAGATAAAACAAAGATTTTGACAAAGAACATGCTATTGAGACAGAGAGAAGAACTGGCAGACCTTTTGAAAATCCAAGTTATGAATAAGGTTAAGTATCTGGGGATATATTTGACAGCAAGATGTAGCACATTAAAAGAGAATAATTATATTAAACTTAAACAACAGATAGCTACAGACTTGAAGAAATGGGAAAACTTGCAATTGTCATTAATAGGGAGAATTTCAACAATTAAGATGAATATTTTACCCAGAATTCTATTTCTGTTTCAAACAGTGCCAATTAGGCTTGGAAAAGACTATTTTGAAGATTTAAATAAAATCATGTTGAAGTTTATATGGCAAGGTAAAAAAGCGAGAATAAAGCTAAAGCTTTTGCAAGACGTGAGAATTAGAGGAGGTTTTGGCCTGCCTAATTGGGAATTGTATTATCAAGCTGCAAGTTTGATGTGGATCAAAGAATGGATAACATTAAGAAAGGCTAGATTGTTGACACTAGAAGGTCATGATTTGCTGTTGGGCTGGCATGCTTTTTTATGGTATAAGGGAACTAAAACACAGGGTTATTTTAGAAGACATTATATACGGGACTGTTTGTGGTTAAACTGGGAGAAGATAAAAAGACAATGTTATTTGAAAATTCCAGTTTGGTTATCGACTATTGAAGCATTTTCCTATCCTATAATTTATAAGAAGGAACAAACAGTTAGATATGGGGAACTGTTGGATGAAAAGGGTGAACTTAAATCGATTCAAAACTTAGAGGAACAAAGTATAAGGATGAATTGGTTTTCATATGCGCAAATACATTCAAGGTATGATGAAGATTCTAAAACGGAGGGATTCTATGATAAACAGACTGATTTAGATAAGATCTTGATGGGTACTGATGAGAAGGCGATTAAAAAATTATATGGTTATTTACTGGGAATTAAATTAGAGGAAGAACAAGTTAAAGAAACTATGATTGTTTGGGGGAAGAATTTTTGATATGGGATTGATTTAGAGAAATGGCAAAAATTGTGGTCTCAAAATTATAAAATGACAATGTCAACAGCATATAAAGAAAACTTGTATAAGATGTTTTACAGGTGGCATTTCCCCCCGACAAGAATAGCAAGAATGTTTAAGAACAAATCTGAAAAATGCTGGAAATGTCATCAGATACCTGGCTATATTACCATATGTGGTGACTTGTGAGGATGCTAGAAAATATTAGACTAAAATTCACATGTGGTTGGAAAAAATGACAAAAAAACACATGGACTTGAAACCAGAGATCTTTTTATTGGGAATCTTACCTGATACATATGGTAAAGATTTGAAATACCTGATTGTAAATGTATTAACAGCGGCTAGGATTGTATTTGCTAAAAACTGGAAGAATGAGAAAATACCATTACAGGAAGAAATTATTAAGAATATATTGGAATGTGCTGAGATGAGTAGATTGACATTTGAAATTAGAGAGCAAGAGGATAAACAATTTTATGAAATTTGGGATCTTTTTTATCAATGGCTAGATGATAAAATACGATAATAGAATATTTAGAATGTTAGACAGTAAGGAATATCTTTATTTTTTCTCTTGTGTTTGTTATTTGACACTATATTTATAAAGTGTTTTTAGGATTGATTTGGTATGATTATATGATTTGTTACAGAATAAACTGTTTAAAGTATTGTTATCTCATAAAGCATGAATGATTAAAAGTATAGTCAAAAGTTTCTTTTTCTTTTTTTAATGGCGATATTAGGATATATAAGTTTGGATTGACAATATGAGTTGTTATGTAACATAATTGTAATTGAGACTACAAAATGAATGCACAAAACTGATGAACCAACCGACATGCTGGATGTACATATGAGAGTTGATGTTTTAATGTTTTGTTTGTCTTGTTTGTTTGTAGAAAATCAATAAAATTCTTTTCAAAAAAAAAAAAGTCACAGATGGATTTTTTTACACCAACATTCATTACACTTGCTGACATTGTTATTTAAGTCAGAAATGGTGTAGGGCAAAGGTCTTCAAACTTGACAGCTTTAAGACTTGTGGGCTTCAATTCCCAGAATTCCTGAGCTAACATGACTGGAGGAGGAATTCTGGAAGTTGAAGTCCACAAGTCTTAAACCTGCCAAGTTTGAAGACCCTTAGTGTAGGGGTGGACTAGATGACCTACAAGGTTCCTTCCAACTCTGTTATTCTGTTATTTCTGTTAAAGTCTTATGATGACCATCTGCCAGTTTGGAAAGGTTGACTGTGGTATTTTTTTACACCAATAGCCACACACCAAACTGTCTTCCACCACATCACACCATGTAACTAAAGACTTCCATCCATAAATCTTCCATCACAAGCCATCTGACAAAGTGCAAACTTTTTTCCTTTACAGATTTTCCTTAGTAAGGAAGAAGTACAGCAGGAAGTGATGGAAACCTGGGATGACTCTCAGCGAACCACCACAATGTCAACATCTCATTTGGGGTGGGGGGTGGGGAGGAGGAGGAGGAGGAGGAAATCTGCAAGCTTTCCTGGAAGCACCCAAGCTCTCTAGAGCAAAAGTCTTCAAACTTGGCAAGTTTAAGACTTGTGGACTTCAACTCCCAGAATTCCTGAGCTAACATGACTGGAGTCTTGAAGCTGTCAAGTTTGAGGACTCCCCCGCTCTAGAGTCTAGGAAGCCCTAATTTGAGAAAAGCAAGTTTGAAACGAAGATCATCGACGTGGAAAGCACAAGGAAATAGCTCGCCACTTTTTCTAACCGTAGTACGGCTACCAGGAAAACGGTCGGTCCCTGCGTCCGAGTCGTGGGGGTGGGGGGCTGTCTCCAACCATGGCAACTTTAAGATTTCTAGACTTCAACTCCCAGAATTCCTCAGCCACCTTTGCTGGCTGAGGAATTCTGGGAGTTGAAGTCCACAAGTCTTAAAGTTGCCAAGGTTGGAGACCCCTGAAGTCTGCGGCAGCTTAGCAGGTTCCTAGCTAAGAGGTGTAGCTAGTTACTACTAAGAGGTGGCTGACCAGGCGCCCTCTTCGATATTTAAGTACGCTAAGAAAAGCAAACCTAGGAAGACAAAAGTAAAGCATCGAAAGTCCTCCAGTTTCTTGCTTACCTCCCTCCGCGGGCAATCTGAGCCAATGCCCCCCGTTTATCTTTCCAACGCAGAAAGAACTAAGAAGGGTTGGCGGGGCCAGGGTGGCGTTTTCCGCCTCTGCCGTTCTTTTGGGCCTAACTCGAGGGCGCCCCTGCTGTACGGAGGCCAGGACAGCACTTTGCTTTACAAGCTGGAGACGGCTGGATTAGAAAGAGAGTTCGCAAGCAAGACGGGGCGGGGGGGGCCGATCCCCCCCTTCTGTCAAGCAGCTCTTGCGGGGAGAATTGTTATTATGTATGACCGCACAATCAGTCAGATGTGTAGACTGGATTTGCCGTTTTTAATCTACCTATTGAGTCCTTCCCAAGGGCCTGGGATAAGCAGATGTTATTTGATTGATGGTGTTAATTTATTTATTCATTTATATGATTTTGTCAGTCGCTTACAAGATAACAGGATACATATAAGAAAAGTAAAAGAAGCAATAGGACAGGAACGGTAGGCACGTTGGTGCACTTATGCACGCCCCCTACAGATCTCTTAGGAAAGGGGTGAGGTCAATAGTAGACAGTCTAAGGTTAAAGTGTTGGGGGTTTGGGGAAGAAAAACAGAGTCAGGTAGAGGATTCCAGACATTGATCACTCTGTTGCTGAAGTCGTATTTCCTTCAATCAAGTTTGGTGCGATTAACCTTGAGTTTGTATCTATTGTTTGCTCTTGTGTTGTTATGGTTGAAGCTGAAGTATTCATTGACAGGTAAGTCATTGCAATGTGTGATTTATTAATGTATGATTTTTTAATAAAGATATGATCACAAAATGTGACCTTTACTTTGGCCAAGTAAAGTTGCCTTTTGCAATTGGTTGATGGTCAGTGCTAATAGGGTATGCTCCAGATATTTTGGAATTGCACTATTACTATTGATGCTATCTTTGCTTTCTTTTGCTACAGAACTTTGTATTTCTATTTGCATCTCTTTGTATTTTGTGATTTTTCCCCCAGGCTTTCTTTCCTATTCTGATGTTTCCAGGTCCTGTAATGTCCAGTATCCAAACTTTTTTTGTCTTTCTTATCAACAGCTGTTAAGTCCTGGGTATTGTGTGGCAAGTGCCTGTCTATTTGAATTTTAAAGTCCCAGAGCACTTTACCTTTTTCATTTTCTATTATTTTTTCTATTTTATGCTCCTGCCAGTTTTTCCTGCAAGCAAATGGTATTTCTGGCAGGTTTTTCAATGCACCATTGTTGCTACTTTGTCAGTATCATTGTAGATAGTATGTGCAATCTTTTTGGAATGGGTTAGCCTGCCAATGTTTTTGATGTTTGGTATCCATGGCCTCATTTGTTTGGTATTTCTGACAGAGGAATTAGTACAATGGCAAACAGTACTGATCATGAGCCTCTTTGAAATATTCCTCTTGATATTAACTCCTCCCAATCCATCACTATTGATCAGCAACTATGTCATTCATTATATCATTGATCTTTGCACTTTAGCTTCTGATGTGTCTACTGGCTCCTGTTATTTCTAGGCACTTGATTATCCAGACATGTGGCAGTGAGTCAAATGTCTCCTTATCCAATCCAACCTACATCATTGGTCTTCCTACTATTTTCCAAAATCTCCTTGTCAATTAGGAGCTGATCTTTGATTCCTCTGGCTGGTTGATTAGTTTCTTGTCGGTTCAGGTGGAAAGAGCTTGTTATCAACTAAATTCTGCTTGACTGCATCAGCAACCACACTAATTAGCAAATGGAAAGTTGTTGGTAAGCAGATAACTGGCCTGTAGTTGCCTGATACTACCTTATTTGTTCGAACTTTCATTATCAGGTAGGTTTTAGTCAGATGTTAACCTAGCTTCAATTTCACCTCTTTGCACCATTTGTTAAATTGCTTTGCAATGAATAGATGACAAAGAGTGGATGTAGATATTTCAACCAAAACCCATTCAGTTCAGTGATGGTATTCAATTTTTTTTTGTGTGGTGTGGCTTGGTGGGCGTGGCAGGAGAAGGATACTGTAAAATCCCCATTCCCTCCCCTCCCCACTAACCTGCTTTCCAACTCCCTTCTCCTGTGCAGGGCAACCAAAGAAGACCCAGCCAATTAGCTGAAACTCGGGAGTCAGAGAATAGATGGGGGCAGGGACAGTCAGAGGTGGTATTTACCGGTTCACCAAAATACTCAAAATTTCCACTACCGTTCTGTCAGAACTGGCTAAATACCACCTCTGATTCAGTTCATTTTCACCTGGTGCTGAACAGTTCTTCCTTGCCCATTTCTCCACCATTTCATTATTATTATTTGCAATTTATTCACTGCCCAACTCCAGTGGACTCTTGGCAATGTATAAAACTTTAAAAAACATAAAACCAGCTAAAACATTAAATTAGGCAGAAGGATTAAATCAGGTGGAGAGCTCCAGAAAAATATTCCCATTTGGGATCAGAGATATTATGGAGACCTACCTGACGCTTAAAGAAAATTCTAACTACAATGGATTAAGATCTGGAGGCATCTGTTCCATGAATGTGGAACTCAGTTATGCATATGTATCTACCTATTTGTCTATTAGGTAGTGTTACAGCAGGTGACTTGACCTCACATCTTCTAGATAAGTTAAACTGCCCTTCCCATCATGCCCAGGCCCCACCATACCTGCAAAGCATCTCCTTCATGAAACATTTTTTTTTCATCCAGAGCAGACATCTGATAGACTTTTGAATATCTGAATGTCTTTTGTCCTAGGGTTTGTTCCAGCAGAATGAATTAAGATCATTCTATTCCTCTTTTATTTTCTGATATTGGAGAAATTTTGCTGCAGAACTGCAGTTCAAATCTCTTCCTGGGATTGACAATGTAATAAACTTGTTCTCTTCTTGTACTTATGTGGAACACCCAATTGGAAATCAAAAATTAGCAGATCACTTAGGGCAGTGGTCTACCTTTTTTGTACCACGGACCGGTACAGTCCACGGACCGATCCGTGAACCGGTCCCTGAATCAGCACACACGACCAAGGCAAGGCGAGCCGAGCGACTGGACAGCCAGCCATCCCCCGCTTCTCCCCGCCACCTTCAACTCCTCCTTTGTACCTTCTCGTGGTCGATGGGCTTTTCGGGCTCTTTCTTAGTCTCCTCCTGAGTAACGCGAGACTCCACCGCCATCGGGATAGCTCTTCATTTGAAGCCCCCCCTTCGACGAAACTAAGGTGCGAGGATTCCTTCAGCACCCAAACGCTGCTTTCCAACCTACGACCGACAAGCTCACCTGGAAGCATTTTCTCAAGCGCCATCGAAACAAGATGGTGGTGCCCAAGCAAAATAAGCGACCTGGTACAAACTGATCCACGGACCGGTACCGGTCTGGGGTCCGGTGGTTGGGGACCACTGACTTAGGGAACCTTCTACAGATGGGTTTGGATTCATACTACAATTCCCAGAATTTCTAGGCAACGGCCACTGCTACTTGACATATGTAAAGAGCCTGGGGAGGGTAGCATAATCTAAGATTAGCAAACCACACCTTCTTATTTAAACAGAATGTGACATTTATCTGTGTAAATGCAATTTATATGCATTACTTGTTTGCAAATAGAAAAGAATGAAAATGAAGACAGTCTGCATTAGTAGGAAAGATTCAATGAGCCATCTGTGTTTTATGTCAATATTTAACTCACAGCGCATCATCTGCTCTACTAGCAGTTATTGTTGTGGCAACAGCTTTTATAATGAATCTACTGAAGAAAACAAAGAGGATGTTAGTAGCACAATAAATCTTACAAATTCATATACATCAACGAATCCAATAATTGCCAGGTTCTACAGCTCAACACTGATTTGGGTCAAAGGTGGATGTCCAATACATCTGGTGGAACCAGGTTGGGGAAAACTACAGGAGAACAAGCTGAATTTATCAACATGAGCCATTGACATACCTATTAAAGTTGTGTGTGTGTGTGTGTATCCTGAGTCAAGTATTTTTCATATGACACAATAGAAGTGGATGTTTACATCTCAGAGTTAAATATCTGATAAAAAAATAAAACATTGCTATTTCTGTGTTGAATTGAATTGGCATCCTCCAGTCTCAAGAGACAATGGTATCATGCTCAGGGGTGGGATACGACCGATGTAACTACCGGTTCGGTGATTTTACATTTTACACTGCGTGCACGTGTATATCATCATCAGCTAGCTGCCTGGACAGCTGAGCAGCACTGGGCATTGATGCGCAGTGGTTGAAAAAGTACTTTTTTCCTGCTTTTTCAACCACAGTTGTGTCGCGCAAGGCAGCTGCGGTTGAAAAAGCAGGAAATAAAAGTCAGGTGAGAGCCCGGGAGGGTGGGTGGGTGAGCCAAAACAGCAGCAGACATAGAACCAGTTCTATGTATGCTCTCTGTCTACTACTTTTCAGAGCAACTGGTTCTACAGAGGTGGACAGAACCAGTAGAATCCCGCCCCTTATCGTGCTATAAAACTGGTAACTGTCACTTCCAGTGTTGATTCAATGCTGTATGCAAGGCTGGAGTGTTCTCTCCAGAGCACAAGGCCGGGTAATTTAATATGGAGGATAAACCCTCTCCGTGTCACTGAAATAGTCTAATGGAACAGCAGAGTGGATACGCTTAGTTCTAACTGCATTGCAGGAGTTACCAGAACGTGGTTGTACACAGTCACGAACTGCTTTCGGGACTCCGGCTCCGGATTTTGCCTCGAGGTTGACTCCTGAAACCTTTTCCAATAATAGGTATATCCACAAGGCAGTGGAGGTTTGAAATCAGAGTTTCCCTTCTCCTAGAAGATGGTTCTACCGTTTTATCTGCTGTTGGGGCATAAAGCCCTCTTCCGCCTTCAAAACTGTAACCCTGGAAAGGGGCCTTTATGAGATGCTATCAGCCAGGCCAGCTGGACCAAGGTTTTGTAAGGAGGTATTACTCCTCCAGCACTTCTCCTCACTCCAGGACACCGGGTTCGGCTCCATTTCTGTGTTACCGACTGTGGAAAGAAGCATTGAATTCAATTGCCTGGCTTGCTTTGGTAAATAAAGATTAAAACAAATGAGTCACTAATTAAATAATAGGAAGAAAAAGATGAAGATCACTTTAAATATCACAGTAGACAAACAGTGTTTTGTTCCATTTGTTTTTGTATAATTTTGATTCATTTTCATATATCTTTATATTAAATAAAACTACAGGGAAGAAAGTATACCACAAAGCCAGAACTATTACTCAGAGCAGAGGTCTGTCAGACAGCTAAGAATAGAAATGACAGAACTACAGAGAAGTTCATTTATCAGTTCAATACTAACAGCAGTTCCTTTAGTGACCGTTTGAAGTTACAATGGCACTGAAAAAAAGTGATTGATGATCATTTTTCACATTCATGACCTTTGCAGCATCCTCATGCTCACATAATCAAAATTTAAATGCTTGGCAATTCACTCGTATTTATGACAGCTGCAGTGTCCCAGAGTTATGTGATCTCTTTTTGCAATCTTCTGACAAGCAAAGTCAATGGGGAAGCCAGATTCACTTAACAGCTGTATTACTAACTTAATAACTGCAGCAATTCACTTAACAACAGTTGCAAGAAAGGTCATAAAATGAGGCAAAATTCACTTAACAAATGTCTCAGCAACAGAAATTTTGTGCTCAATTGTGATTGCAAGTTCAGATCTACCTGCATGTTATTTAGTTTACATCCCATATTAATGCTTTTGAGATACACATTGTTTGGATAGCTTCTAGCCATAAGGCTGAACCCAAACTTTAGGATCACTCATTACACTAAACCAGGGGTCTGCAACCTTAAACACTCAAAGAGCCATTTGGATCCGTTTCCCACCGAAAAGAAAACACCAGGAGCCAATAATTTAATAACTGGTGCGACTGGTGGGCCAACTCAACATCACTCACTCCCAGCTAGTCACCTCTTGCTCTGAAATATGGAGCAAGTTTCCATCCCCTGCCACCACCCTAATTTTCTCAGGCCAGGTGAGGAGTGATGGGGAGGGAAGGGGAAGGGCCAGCCAGGAGTGGGATCAGCTGACAGGGAGCTGCAGTAGAGGGCTGAAAGAGCCACATGTGGCTCCAGAGTTGCAGGTTGCAGACCCCTGCACTAAACCATATTGTGAATTGGTTTTTGTTACAAAAACACTTGTATATAAATCATTATTTGTTGTTTAGTATAATGCATGAATCAGCTAATTGTGGCTTATTTAACAAACCATGATAAAACACATTGAAGTTCAATTTTCCAATGACTGGTCCCGAGAAACCTACTGACTACTAGTGACACTAAGTCATTAACTATAGAGATAGCTGAAGGACTCTGCATTTTTATCACCTGTTCTTGCTTAAAAGGCGTACTTTCCATGTGTTACATTATTGTTAGATTGGTATTTTTTTCAGGGTTTCCATCACTTTCTTCCCCTCTCAGTTCATTTATTTTTCATCATTGGAGGCTTTCAAGAAAAGACTGAACAGCCACTTGTCAGAAATTGTATAGGGTCTCCTGCTTGAACAAGGGGTTGAACTAGATGACCTACAGGGTCCCTTCCAACTCTGTTATTCTGTATTAAGCGGAAGATTCCAATTGGTGTTACCTCAACATTTATGCGATACAAAATAGAATACAATTAAGTAAGTTAGAATATGACATTGCAGAACAAAAACTTTTGTATTTGAAAGTTGAGCATAATAAAGATATCACAATATTGTCCCTCACAATGGATTTTTTATAGAATTAAAACAAAACATGGGAGATTAGCAGCTGAATAACCTGCCACATTATACTGTAAAGCTAGATTTGGATCCTGCTGCCTTTCTTCCAACAAGTTCAGAATATTTTGCTCAACTTTCTTACATGCTTTTGTGAGATATTTTTGTCTGCACTGGCTTCTCTTCACCAAAAGAGATCATTATTCATTGAAAATAAGTCAATAAGTCCAAGTCTGGCAGTAGTTGTCTCTCAGCTACTCTTTACCTCAGGTATTTCCAAGCTACATGTCAGCTCTGTCCACACTAATATTATTTTGAAAATGAAAGAAAACAACAGATGAGGAACTATTGTGCCATCCAATAGAATACAGGCTAGGTTTCTCTTTTGAATTATACACTAGAAGAAATGATCAGGTTGCACTTACGTGAATTGCACTGCCTAGGAAACCACCTGACTCCATTTTCAAGGCTGGTGACTTTCTGGGAAATGAAAGATGAATTTTTAATGCTCCTGAATTCTGCTGTGTTGACAACCACTTGCCACTCTGAAAGTAAGTATTTTTTCTAGAGATCTTAAGGAATATGTAGGTGTGTTCTTCTAAAATGGGATGTAAGTAATAGAATACCATCTTTGTGGTTAGATTGGTGGATTGTAATTGTGCTGAGCTTGGTGGCCCATAGTCAGTCAAAACAGCTTAGAATCTAAGTAAATAAAAAACAAAAACATTGTTCATTTGATAAGAGGTGATTGTTTATTGATTTGAGATTCTAAATAACTTTTGAGTTTGTGTCTTTCCTCCCTCTCCCCCTTTTACTGTACTTCAAATTTTTGTTCTGATCATTCTTTAAAAATGCATTTTAGCATTGGTTGAAATGGCACATTAGTATTTGTTGTTCTATAGTCTGGAGAGCCTTTTAAATCTCACTAAAGACTCTTTCCAACAAATAAAGCAGATTTCAAACAGAGTTGACTCTTCAAACACAGTCTCATATGGAGGGCACTGAAGTATCAAATTGTATGGTGATCAAGGCATAAGTTATTGTTGGCAAGACTTTATGTTCTGAGTAAGGCCATAATTGATTCATCAGCTGGCCAAAGATCTCTTTAGTCATGACCTCAATCTGGTGCTCAAGCAGGACACTAAGTTACAGACTGGGGGACCACAATACCAAAATGAGAAGCCACAGGAGCTGTTGTTACCAGATAGCCAGGCTATTCTTGGATGAAGAATTTTGCTTGGGTTTATGCTGAGATTTTGTTTTCTTCTCATCCAGTTCCTTACAACTTCCAAGAGTCAGCTCAAGACCTCTATAACATCTTCAACCTGGCCTGTGTGGTGATGAACAATTGAATATCATCAGCATGTTGATGTCCCTTCACTTCAAACTAACAGGCTTTCCAACTATAAATGTCCAATAACACTGAGGAAAGGACCAAATTGGGTGGTGCTCCACATTTGAAAAACAAGGGCTTGATCTTTCCTCTCCCATAGCTATCAATTGGAGCCATTTGCTCTGCGGTAAAACTAATACAAGACAATGTCCCAACTCTCAACCCCTCAAGATGTGAGAGACTGTGGGAAAGGCAGTGGTGAGGTTCAGTGGTGCAAGAAGTGGTAGCTCAGTCCAGAAGTGGGGGCTATAGGAAGGAAGGATTTCAAAGAGACTCTGCTTAAATTGGTTTGCTATAAGATTTCCTGGACACTTGCTTTTACAGTTTTAAAGATTGTGTTTTTATTCTAATTGGCATTAAAGATCCCTTCCTGGAATTCACATGGCTCATTTCTTGACTGCCAGCTATGTGTAGTTTGACTTAAGGTGCTCCAGAAGAACACCATGATTAAATGAGCAATAAGGTCTCATTTGGAACAGGAAGTCCTACCTCTCCCATCCAGTTCTCAGCAGTGGTCATTCACCAGAGCAACAAGTCCTGGTTCTGTCCCAGTAGCAATAGCAATAGCACTTAGACTTATATTCCTCTACGTCAGGGGTGTCAAACTCGTGTCATCACAGCATCGTCATGTGATGTATGGTGATTTTATACCCCTTCACTAAACTGGACATGGGTGTAACCAGTATGTGATGCATCTGGGCCACAGGCTGCAAGTTTGACACCCCTGCTCTAAGTGGTTTACAAAGACAGCATATTGCCTCCAACAATCTGGGTCCTCATTTTACTGACCCTGGAAGGATGGGAGGCTGTGACAACCTACCAGCTGTCAACTACGAGTGAAAGGAGCCCATTGCTATATCTCAAAGGTTTTAAGCAATGACACAATCAATCATGTAGCTTGATTCTTTTCTGCCCTTATTTGTTTAAAGTGGGTTAGATTTGGAAGATTTGAAAAGTGCTTCAAAAGCTCATCTTTTCCCTGAAGCTTGGAAGCTGTTTCTACTAACTCGGTTGAGAGGCAAAAACATCAACATGGTAATTGGTTTAATAGCACCTGACATCTTTACATTCTTGCATCTTGAACCATTCTCACTATTCAGAGGCTTGATATGACTCGATGTAATGTTTATATAATGTAAAATTTACAGGTAGTCCTTGTTTACTGCAATTGGGACCAGCAACTCAGTCATTTAAGTGAAGTGCCACTATGTGAAATCATGACTGTGCTTACAATCTTACTTCAGCTTTCCTCTGCTTTACAGACCTGTAAAGATGATAAATGTGAGGATTGCTTGCAAAGTTACTTTTTCATCACTGTCATATCTGTGAAAGGTCATTTATACAAGGCAATTGCTAAACAAGGACAGCCTATACCACCACCTGCTTTATCTAAACACATGGCCACACATATTTAGCCACTGAGAATTATTTAAGATAATGCCCTTTAACTTAAAAATAGGATTAAAATAGGATTAAAATTTATCAGTTGCATTTTACATTAGCAAAAATACAAGAGGAAAAATGCAGTTTTTTATTACTGGATAATGCAAGGAGAGCACATTGTAGAGAGATAAAGTGCTATTAAATGAGAGAACAGCACCCTCTAGTAGCAAAAGAGCAGAATTAAAATTAAATGTTAAATTCTTGAGGCAAATTTCTCAAGGGAAAAAAATAGCCCAGTTGCCTTTTGCAAAAGCACCTTTGAGCAGAATTAAAAGTTGGTCTCTGGTAGCTACCCAACTTATTTCCCTCAAATACCATTTGTTATTTAAATAGTGGCATTTCCCCTAGTGCAAACTTCCCTCGATTTTATGTAACATTTACATCCAGGAATCAACCCATCCCCACTCATTCTGCCTGTTTCATAGTTACTGTTATTACACACACACCATCTAGATCTTGTCTTGTACACAACTAAATTCTTTAGTTCTCTTGACTCAAGAGATTCTAATACTTGAAATTCCTACATACTACTTTGCTTTTTAAATGTTGAAAAATCTACCTATTAAATCTAATTCCCATTTTGGCTATATTCTTTATATTCTGTATCTACCTCCTGTATATATTATTTGCTTAGAGGACATGTACATACTACATATTTTGTTTTGTTACAGTTTCTTGGCCTTCTTGAAGGAGAAACTATGAGCTGGGGATTCCTGCGCGATATTTTAAGTGGTGTAAATAAATACTCAACAGAAATCGGCAGAGTCTGGCTGGCTATTGTGTTTATATTTCGCCTCCTTGTCTACGTTGTAGCTGCCGAACATGTGTGGAAAGATGAACAGAAGGAGTTTGAGTGTAACATCAGACAACCTGGCTGTGCAAATGTCTGCTTTGACCATTTCTTCCCAATTTCCCAAGTCAGGCTTTGGGCCCTGCAA
Organism: Hydrophis major; assembly: GCA_033807585.1. NCBI lineage: Eukaryota > Metazoa > Chordata > Lepidosauria > Squamata > Elapidae > Hydrophis > Hydrophis major. Next base: position 290,291,525 of record CM066328.1, on the reverse strand, counting down.
CTGATCATGGTTTCTACGCCATCACTTCTAGTTGTTCTCCATGTTGCTTATCGCGAAAGTAGGGAAAAGAGACACCAAACAAAGCTGTATAAGGATCTGAAAAGTATTGATGGGGGATTGCTCTGCACCTATCTCATCAGCCTCCTTTCCAAAATTGGATTTGAAATAGGTTTCCTCTACTTGTTTTACAAGATGTATGGAGGATTTGATGTACCTCGCCTTGTGCAATGTGACACAAGTCCTTGTCCTAACACAGTTGATTGCTACATATCGAAGCCTACTGAGAAGAAAATTTTCCTGTACATTGTGGTGGTGACATCCTGTTTGTGCATAGCCTTAAATATAATTGAATTCAGCTATTTGATTTTCAAATACTCAGTCAAATGCTGCTTCAGGAATCGCATCAAGAAAGTCCAAAACTTCAAAAGTGAACAAAAAAAAACAAATTATATGGCTCAGAATGGTACCACTGTGTCTCTTGACCAATATTCACCCAGTATCCAAGGAGATGAAAAATATTTGGGTCACTTTCAACTATAACAAATAAAACAGCACTCAATTTATTCTAATAATGTTAACAATAGTTTTTCAGATAATAAGAGTCTGATTATTTTAACCAACATGTTCCATATTTAGTTTTTTCCACATATGAATAAGGTTCACAAAATTTGCATCTCTTGGAATCTCCTTCTGAGGGATTCATAAGCATTGATGTTTCTGATACAGATAATGCTACCTTAACCGTTGACATTTTGGTGCGATTCTTTCAAAACATCTATTTTCATTCTTGATTTTTTTTTTCCAACCAAAGGGATAGTAATTTAACTTTCTCCATTCTGGCAACTCCAATCTGGCAAGGCCAAAGGAATCACTGGAAACCTAGGAAAATTGTTGTATTCTATTAAGAGAAACCCTTTAGGTCATCATGTCATGAAAAACTATGCCTAATGATGGGAAACTTATTTTTTCACCCTTTTTCCCCAATGTGTAACATTTTAGTTTGTTTCGACATTTAATTGTATTAGTTTTCCCTTAGTTTTCCTGCTGCAGTTATATATTTGTTCTGTGCATTATTAGCTGTATATAATTTTAAAGTACTGTGTTAAGTGTGTGTGCCTTTTTTTCTGTCATCTGTTTTTGTAAGTTCCTCACCCTATCATTGCTTTACTGGTCTGTGTGTAATTTATGTATAAATTTTTAGATTTAAAGGCCACCCAACTCCAAAGTGCCTTTGGGTTTACATTTTAAAAGAATAGAAAAATGAAGATAAAATGTTCATATATCTCGACAAGATAAGCTATAAAAAACATACCAGACAGGAATTCAGCAATCACTCTATCCCACCAAGGACCAGGAAAAACAGCCACATTCTGAAAGATTTACAGAAAAGATGGAAGCCACATAGATCTCATTTGTACCATGTGGTGTTCTAGTGGGCAAATGCCAGAACTTAAAAGCCATTTTTGGGGTCTTGATAGATGGCAGGTGGTGGTAGGTAAAACACATCAGTTCTGCTACTTTTAATGGACAGGCATAAATCTGCTTTTGTAGGTGATAAACAGGATCTTGAGCTGTACTCAGAGGTTTATTGGCAACCAGTGAAGTTTGCAAGATAATGATATCATACAGGAAGACTGAGGCAGGCCAATCATTGCTGTGCTACTGAATTCTGGACCAGCTAACTTCCATGTGATCTTCAAGAGCAGCCCCATGTGCAGCATAATACAGTAGTCCAACTATTAGGTTATTGGTCTGGGAACCCTCCTGATCCCCCGCTTAAAATTTCTACTTCAGGGCAGCACCCCGCTGTTATCACATGACATATTATGACTTTTATCCCCTTCGCTAAAATGGGGCGGGCATGGGCAGTGCATGACAAATTCAGCCTGTGAGCTGTGAGTTTGACACCCCTGCTCTACTTGGAAGGTCAAAACTGTACTTTATGGAAAGAACACAGCCTCTTCTTTTTACATGTATATTTTTACATTTATAGCTGTCCAGAAATTTTAAAAAAATTCTCCCAATACAGGCTTAGCCAAAACAATACAATTATTTTTTCAATCATTACTTCACCTTAATACATTTTTAATTATTGGAACATTAGTACTATTTAGGAGTTGCCAATAAAAGAAACAGACTTGATTTTTTTTTTTTGCTATTTTTCAAGCTACAGATTTTGCACTTGAAAAATTGCTCTTTGCTATTAAATTCCAGGAAAACTAAAACCACAAGCCATTGCTGTAACATAAAAGTAACACCACATATTTGTGTTATATTGTATATATATTTTAAAATTCTTATTGCTTTCAGTATACTATAGACTTAAGAAATTGGGCAGAATAAATTTAAGCAAGAAGCAGGTGAACCTTTCTATATTTCAGATAATTTTCCTCATAGAGGAAAATTATGGTATTTGTGAATATTCAGATGAGATGTTTGCTCACATAAATGCTGAATGGATGTTTGTATAGGCTATTTTAGTACTCAATCCTGGTTCAAATCTGTCCTGTCTCCCCCTGTAAAGAATACTGGTATATGTTGGAAAGCAGCCTTCACCCAAGCAGATAAACTATTTCCAAATCTGTTTTTCATTGGGCATGCAAGAATGATACTGGGGGAAAAACATTATACAAAAGCACATTTTAAGTCAGGCTTTATGCAAGGTATCAGTTCCAATGGGAAACAAACAAACATTTATTTTTTGGAGATACACTGTTAACAACCCACTTTTACTGGAAATTCTTAAATGACTTTTATTTGTATGCTACAATGATTTTTACAATATTCTGAAATCAGCTCCAGATCCTCCTCAAATATCTCCACTACTATTTGAAATGTTTTGTTAAGGCATTTATTTCAATGTTATTGACCTAGATGCTATAAACTATTGGGGGATGAGGATGAAGCACCTACTGATTGCCAATACAGTATTATTTACCTATTCTGTTTAGTTTTTCATCTGGATCCCTGGTTAACATACTAAATGCTGTGAGAGTCTTCATGCTAAACATTGAAAGAGGGCTTTTTATTAAATAGCTGTAGACACTGGACAGAAATCCTACAATAACAAATCCTACATTTGCACCACTATTGAAAGGAAAAAATGTTTCCAGGAAAACCAATATGCATTCACCTAGGGTACAAAAGCAAGCTTTGGCATTATCCATCATCCATATTGCACAATATAAAAAGGCTGATGATTAGTGTGCGTGTGTATTTGTGTAGGTAATGCACAACATATGAATCTAAAAAGGGATTCAGGTGTGAAGCATCCTCATGAAGCAATAAAAAGGAAGACTTCACAACAATGTAGTATTCTGTGGCTGGCTATAGAGTGAAGTGAAATATCAGTGGTTTTGAAAAGAAGCAGTTTGCCAATATTTATTGTTTACATTCAAACTGCACAAATAAAGTTTAAAATATTTAAAAATGAGAACCTTGAAAGATAACATACCCTCAGTTTTCTTCCTTCAGTCTTTCATACCGACTTGATATTATATTACTTTAGGCATGCATTTTTATATGAAAAGAAAATTGTACTAATTATATTCATACAAGAAAACAGAAACAGCCCTCAGTCTGAACTGAGCTTCTTAGTAACAGTTAAAGGTATTGTATCAGAAACCAGGAGACTGAATTTCAGTCCTGCCCTACGCATGAGGCAAGCTGTGTGACTTTGGACCATTCCCTCTCTATCAGTCCCAAGAGGGCAAACCATTTCTGCAAATCTTGCCAAGGAAGAAAGTCAGGATTTAAGACTGACACAAAGACAAAAAGAAAAAGAAAAAGCACCAATACTGTGGAGTATGGAAGAAGAAAAGTTATAGTTTATCATTCTGACCTGTATATGAGAAACAATTGTGTGTTTCTTTCCTTATCCTTCTGGTACAGATGACTATATGATACTAAAATGTGGCCTATTTTCAATCTCAAAATATGACCCATGTGGCAGGATGAGGGAAGAGACTGGCAGCTATAACTAAAGATTTTTTTCTATTAAACATCATGCTCCGTGCAGTTATTAACTGGTACATTAGTAGCCACAAATATTTCAATGGATAAATAGTAGGCAAGAAGAAATTTAGTTCCAGCTGCAACTGGGAATAAAGAAACTGTCTTGTCTCTTCTGAAGATCTTCTATTTTTTAGCACTTTTTACATTTTAATGCTACCTTGAACACATATTGCAAATATAAAGGTGGTAAATTTCAAAATTCATTCTTTAGAAAGCACTGTCTACAAAGCAGTGCTATAGAAGTTACTCTATACACCAATCAAAAATTTCAAACGGAAAAGGATTTTTGTAAGATAAAATGTAAAAAACAAGAAATGAAATGTGATTTTATTTAAGGCAATACTGGGCTACTTCACAAATCACCACCTCAAATATATACACTGCTCCACACTACTAATTTTCTAGCACATTCACGATGGATTGTTTAATACCAAATGGTGTTTAAATTTTCATTGCCAGCAAAGTATTTAAATTTTACATTTCCATCATTTTATGGAAGTGGAAGTTTTCGATCTGATTAAAAGCAATGCATATGCAGTTGTAGGAAAACTTTTTGAGTTCGCTACATATGAATACTATCCAATAATATTGGACACTTGCAGTTACAAATACAACTGTGTCAGTATGTATTTTAACCATTTAAATGTGATATGGTAACTTTTTCTCCTATACACACAGTTTAGGCAAAATAAATTGGATATGGTAAACTCACCTATTGTAGTTTTTACTTCAAAAAGATTTAAGTTTAAAATAACATTTTAAAAACTGGATCACTTAGTTACAAATTAAAATTCTGAATATAAATGTGTCATTTAATATTTCAGACTTACAGACTGCCATTTGCAGCAAATGATTTACAATAATAAATATATACAAAAATGTATCTACAAATAAAAAGTACTGTTATATATGAGCAGTGACCCGGCAAAAGATACCACAGACAATTCACAAAGATTTCAGTTATGGAAAAGGACAAATTTTGATAAAAAATTGAGGTTTTGTTCAATTATTTACAAAACTGAAACAATGATTCTGTTCCAAGTCCCATAGGGATAAAAATTAAATTTACATGACAACTGTCATGATCTTGCTAGGTTAAATCACTTCAAAAAAAAAAAAACACTTTAAGAAATAGCATCATGCTCAATGGCTTCCTACTCAAAATAAAAAAAAATGTGATACAGATATACATTAATGATCAGAACAAGGAGCCTGCTCATATTACCTGATTATTTTGTAACCTCTAGTTTCGCTTCCCAGTGTCCATCAAGTCTTATCAGACTGACAATAGGTTTCATTTCCTGAAGCTGCTTCAATACACGCTCAGTGCAATCTTTAAAAGTCTTATCTAAAACTATTTTTACAGTACCACTACACTGAAATTGTGATGGATTAGCAAACTGTACACGGGTTTCACTTTCTGAACATGATTGCGTTCTCACAACAGAGTTCTTTTCATTAGACTTTCTTGAGTAAGAATGAGAACGTTTTCTGGTTCCACAATTATTATAACCCCCCCTTTCTGTGTTTTTCTTCTGCTTCACTGCAGATTCTTCAAGGAACTTGAGGAAAGATACTTCAAATCCCATGGGCTTAAATGAACTCCAATCAAAAGTCGAAGACTGTTCTTCAACAGTTTGAATAGCAACAGCACTTTCTTGTTCTCTATGTACACTGCTTAATTCAACAGCCAAGATTTCTTCCTGCTTGTCAACTTTTCTCTTTTTACTTTGGGATAGATTTTTTTCTTTGTTTACTCTTTTAAAATTACTGCTTAAGCTTTGCTTTTCTAAAAGGGAAGAACTAGTTTCCTGACAGTCATTATTTACATCAGAAGAGGCCTTTAAGTGGTTTTCTGAACTTGCTAGATCCTCATTAATAAGTTTGGTAATAAACAATTCTGCAAGCTCATCCACTTCATCCTTCTCAGTCTTTTCCGATTCTTTTGGCATCACCTGCGGAGACAATCTCAAATCCTCACAAGTGTCTGGCAAGGGTGGCTCCACTTCTTTTACATCACAAACCTTGTCTTCAGTTGCTTTGTTTTGCAAGAAAACCTCTTCTCCTGAAGGTTTTGCATGCTTATTTGAGACAACCAAGAGATCCCGATGTTGTAAAATAAATGCTTTAGATAATTTATGACATTTATAGTGCCGAATTACATTATTCTCACTTGTAACAACTGATGAACAACCTTTTATCATACATGGATATTGTACAATAAATTTGTTACTGCATTCAGATAATGCATCATCTTTTGTCTTTACTGAATAAATATACTTTCCACATTTTAAAGAATATGTTTGATTTCCATCAATTTGCCCTAGTTGGAAGTTTCTCTCTTCTACATTTATTGCTTTTCTTCGCTTGGTTCTAAATGATATTCTGTTTCCATGTTTTCCTGTCCTGTATTTTAATCCTTTGCGTTTAATTTTCATGATTTTCTCCTGATTAGCTTTAATTGATATATTTTCCTGACCTGGTGTCAGGAATCGCCTAGGTCTTATTAAATGATCTTTATGCCTATCATTATGTTTATTAAAAATGTGCCTTAGAAGATTAGATCTTGTTGCATAAATACGATCGCAACCTTCACAATCACATTTGTACATGCAATCTTCTGTTTTGTTCTGCTTTATTTTTAAGTCATGATCTGTCTCAAGGTGAGTAATATAATTAATATATGTTGTAAATGATGATTTACATTCAGATTGATCACAGGGGAACCTTCCAACATCCAAGGATGACTTCATACTACCAATTTCTTCAGGAGTCATCTCATGAAGTTTCATATAGTGCTGAATAAGACTAGTAACTTCTTGAAATATCCTAGAGCAATTTCTTACTTCACATCTGAACTCTTTCACAGTTTCAATTGCATCACTCTCCTCTTCCTTATGAAACTCTTCTTTACTTGGTTCACTTTCCTCTTCTGCCTCCAAAGAGAATAATGGCAGGTCAGATTTATGTACAGCTTGATAGTGCAGAATCAAATTCTGTTGTATTGTAAAAGCTGCACAACACCCTTGATGCACACACTTGTAAGGTCTATAAGGATTGTAACTAGTGGGCAATTCCACAGGCTTGGGAATTGGCTTTTTGTTCTTTTTTTCTTCTTCTTTCCTATGCCGTCTGATCTTACGTAATTTGGGCTGCACTTGATTATTATTAAGTATGGATATATTATGAATTTCCAGAGAAACTGGAACTATTTGGGAGGGTTTTTCTAATTTTTCAGATTTATCAGAAATATTTTCTGATATTGCTGTTTCTGATATCAATCTTTCTGGAACCTTCATAGATTCTATGACTGGTTCTTTCTTTAGATCAAGCTCCTTAGTCAAGTGTGACTCTCTTTTGCTTTCTATTAACACATATGGCACGTTTCTTATTTCATTAGGTCTTGGTAACACATTTAGGGTTTTGCTTTGGGATCGACGTCCATAAGGCCTTTTTAGCTTTAATTTTACCATTTCCTCTGTTGTAAAATGATGTACCAGCTGGCAGTGTGCCCGGAGGTTAGAATTTCTTGTAAATGTTTTGGGACAGTTAGCAACAACACACTTAAACGGAGCATACTTTAACTGGTGTTTCTTAATTTCAAGAATCATTTCTGCAGTGTACTGATGTATTTTGCTATAGTGTTTAAATAATGCATCCTTTGTCATGGCACTATAATTACAACCCGGAGCCTGGCACGTAAATGGCTTATGAACTTTTTCAGCAGACACAGGATGTGTTTCTGAAGCTGTCTGGACAAGAGATGTTGTCTGAGGTGTTACACCTGGAATAAGGACTTGTGGCATTAATGTATTTGCTGGAAGACAATGAGTTATATTATCGAGTACTTGATTTGATGTTTCACTTTCTAAATTCAGCTTTTTCAAGCCTTCTAAAATTCCCATAAGTTGAATATCATCTTTATGAGAGGCTTCAGACTCATGACTTTTGGCAAGGGCGATATTCTGTGTATGTGCAGAATCAGGTTTAAGGAGTTGTGCAGGGTTTTCAAAAACACATTGAGCAGTATTGTTTTGTGGGCTCCGTATTGCTTCAATGGATATCTCTTGAATTTCACTTTTAACTTCTATATTCTGAGAATTCATAGCTGTTTTAATTATTTCAAGAGTTTTCTCAAAGTTCTGAACAACGTTATCTTTTGAAATCTCAAAATTGGACTTCTCTGGGATACAACATTCCAGAGTAACCTGAGGAGCATCATTTTCATTTTTCAATGGCAAGGAAACAATTTCTACAGGATTTTCTTCACTTGACTTTATGTTTTCTTTGATATCTGCTGTTAATCCACTGTTAACATTACTTAATTTCTTTGTAAGATTTTCCACTAACCCTTGAGTTTCACTATTTGCTATTACATTTGACTGAAAATTTTCTGCTGTTGCTTGCATATTCTCTTCAACATTTCTAGTGATAAGCCCTAAACCTGCTAAATCATTAACTACCAACTTTTGTGAAATGTGAGGTACAACCAGTGGGACAGGTGTTTTCTTCTTTTTCTTTGAACCACTATTCTCTTTTTTAGTCAAACTACATACTTCTGAATTTTTGATGCTACTTATGACTGAAACACGAGGAAAACTGTTTCCCAAATTATGTGTTGTGGCAGCAGAATTAGGAACCTGATGGGGGCACAAGCCATTTTCAATAGTCTTAAGTATTAAGTCATCTGAAAACACAGGTAAACTGTTGCATTCTTCTGATGAAATTTTGGTGTTAAGTGTTCTGTTTTGGTCTGTGAACAAGGTAGATGGGTTGCAATTTGTTGGTAATGAAGGTGATATGCCTGGATTTGGTAAAACTGTTGTATTTATTTGTGTAGTACTAGTAACACAACTGGTAGTAATTATATGTGGTAATGTATCTGCAGAATCAAAAGTGCTTGGAATTCCTGCAGTTTCCAAAGCTTGTTTGATAATTTCATTTCCTTCCTCATTTTCACTTGGATTAAAACTTGTCATGTTCGTCCGTGGAAACAAATTCTGCAAAATGGCAGTTGGTCGATTTTCATTAGCAAGCAGCTGTAAAAATGATGGTTCCTTAAAACATGCATCTGGACTGTAAGTCGACTCCTGTTGCTGTTGTAAGCTTAAAGCATTTGAAGAAAGAATCATACTTGCAAGTAGAGAGGATTGTCCATTAAGCTGTAGAACTTCAGGGGAAATTTCAGATTCATCCAAAGGTTTGCAATAGGATCGTTTAGACAGATGACCACCAAGTGATCTAGGATTGGAAAAAACCCTGTAACATCTACTACAAATAAATTTGCCATCCCTGATAATTGCTGGCCATTTTGCCCGCTTATTATGCTTTGGCTTTTTGTCTTTTCCATCTGTACCTCGCCTACGATCCTTTTTTGTTTTTCCTGATATAACAGGCTGTGCAGTGGTTTCACTGAAGTTACTTTCGCTATTTATTTGTGAAGGAAACAGTATGTCAACACTTTCCTCTTTTGAAAACGAATTTGTATTTCCTTCTAATTGGGAGGAAAAATGATTGGCATTTTCCATTTGTGAGAAGACAGAACTTGGACTATTGTGAGCTGGGGAAGGAAAAAGAGAAATGAGCCCATTTTCTGCTGGCAAAGGAAGAAAAGGATCAGAACCACTGTCAATGTTCAGAGGCATAACTGGCTTTTCTAAATCATCCATCTGTGAAGGTAAAGTTGCATTGGACATACTTGCCAACTGAGAGCTTAAAGCGTTTTCTGATTCATTTTTAATATGAGAAGAAAGACCAACATTTTCCACTACTGGTAATAATGAGTTAGTTGTATTTTCCAAACGTGTTGGAAAAAGAACATTTGACAGTTGCTGCAGCTGACTTGTACAAGTAGGATTTAAGATGGTCTTGGTTTGTTGAGGAAAAGCATCATTAGCAGGAGTAGATACTTGCGATGATAAAAAATATACTGGTTTGTTATCATTTGGCAGGTTTTGCGAACTTATTTTTTTACTCTTCTTATTCTTCCACTGTATTTTAAATTCAGCATATTGATCAGGATGCGCGGTCTTCATATGCTTTCCAATGCTCTGAGAAGAATTGTAGATTCGTGTGCATCCTTCAACCTGGCAAGTAAACCCCTGAACTGGAGCTGCCAATGGTACAATGGGTAAAAAAGTAGTGCCTACAATGTTCTGGGTAGAAGCAAGTGGAACTTCTAAATTCTTCAGAGGCTGATTATAGAGATTGGCAACTGGCCTAACGCTCTCTTCAAGCTGAGGCTTTGGAGAAAGCAAATTCTGACACTCTAACTGATTTTGTGTGCTGAATGACATATGGCTACTCTCTTTTTCTTGACTTTTTGTTGCAAGAGCATCAGGTTCAAGCTTGGCTGAGTTCAGGGAAATGGTTTGAGGCTCACCAATACAACCATCTTCCTTCCCTTCATGGAAAACAGAAAGGTCCCTGCAAGTATCAACTCTTGAGCAAAACGGATGGATGACAGATGCACCAACATCTATGGCAGTATTTAGAGCAGGTAGTTTTCCTTTTTTTGCCATGTTCTCTCGAATTTTTTGGCCTAGAAGAGGTATCAAAACATTGCTGGCTGGACCTAATGATTCTGTTTTTGTTGCAGTAATTAAATGTTGTTCCGCATTATCAATGGAGACTGAATTAGATTGCTCCAGCACACTGGTTGATAGTTTTGTACTTTCAGACTCAAGAGATTCATCGTGGATATCATCTGTGATGTAATTTTCTACTTTGGCACAGTTATTTACATTATTGTCAGATGGTTGCACCAGCATCTCTTCTGGATGGACTTCTTCAGTATTTTCATTATTTTCTAAAGACTGGGAATAGTTACTATCACTATCAGACTGTAGTATTTTTTCAGATTTAGTGTGATCTTCAATATGCTTTTCTAATTCATTCTGTGAGTGGTAAACTTTCCCACAACCTGCAAGTTTGCAGGTGAAAGTATTATAGTGCTGAGCTTCATGATCATAAAGCAAATATGCTTCTGAAAATACTCTCCCACATTTGGGAAACATGCATCTTGCCCTGAAGACTGGGTGTTCTTTTCTGTGACTCAAAAGTTCAGCATAACTGTTAAAGCTAGCCTTGCACTTAATTTGTATACAAATATAAGGTTTGATACCACAATGCATTTGTAAATGATCATTAAGATGGGTAACACTTACAAAATGTCGTCTACAGTACTGGCAAATTACTTTTTTGCTCTGCATTTCAAGAAAGCGTTTAGCCTCTTCATTATCTTTGTGACCTTTTACATGGGCAATCAAATTCTTGAAGTATTTAAAGCCTTTTTTACACAAGGTAACAGGGCAAGTAAACTCATTGACAGACAATGGCTTTTGAACTGGAATTACTTCTGGAATGTAAGGTTTGTCTTTGTCATAATTTTCATCATCTGAGCCATCGTTGTCATTAAAAACAATGAAGTCTGCCGCATAAAGACTGTTCTTTTTTATGTGTCGTTGTTCTTGCTTTACCAAGGTATTGTTCTTTTTGTTTATACCAGTGGTTGCTGTTTTGGGTGGCCTTCCTAATTTTCTCAGTGGTTTCATTGCAGCTAGTCTTTCCTTACTGGATTTCTTAACATGTAGTGTTACATGAGGAACAAAAGTTTCTTTAGAATTAAAATTTTGTGCACATATTGGACAACTATAAATCCCATCCTTGTAGTGTTTCTGTGCATGCCTGACTATTCTATGTCCAAGAAATTCCTTATCACACAGCACACAATATTGCATGTACGCTTGCCAGTTCCTGAACCTAGCAGATATGAATCCCCTCTCCCTTAATTTTTTAATTTCTCTGTTTTTCTGTTTCTTATCTCTAATGCCTCTGAGCAAATTTGTAGCTTCATCGAAACATCCAGAAAGCCCATTTGCTGAAGTGTCTTTGTTCTCATCTTGACAGTCCTCTAGCTTTTCATGCATTTCACTATCGTTCAGTTCATCTATTGAAGATACAATTGATGCCTCTTCTCCCATCAACGCTAGACACTGACGTTTTAGCATTTTCCAGTCCCAAAATTCTGGATCAAAAGGCCACTGAGTTTTTAATACCAGTAAAAGCTCACAGCGTAATGAATTTGGAATTGGAAGGTTTTCTTCATCATATTTCTGGTCAGGCTGATTATACAACATTTCTACGGCATAATATGCATCCACAGTAGGTTCAAGAAGAAATTCACTTAGTTGGCAAGCACGTTTAACTTCTAAATCATCAGGCAATAAGCAAGATATTGTCTTGCAAATGGAAATTTTGACTTCTGTATTCTCACTAGCCTCCAAGCGTAATGCTTTCACACAAAGTTCAATACAGGTTGCAAGACCAGCAGCATCAATCTGTAGAGCAAGAAACAGATTATATTGTAAATGTGATACCAGTTCCTAAATATAAAAATGCATGTATGCTTAGATCTTGATTTCAATTAATTTTGCATTAACTATAACATTAAGAATTCCCGGTGTTAATTACCTAAAGGGGCAAATGTTAATTTCAGATTTTCATTTATTTTGGATTCATACTCATTCTAGTGTATGAATCCCAAATAAATCAAAATCTGAAATTAACATTTTTATGTAAAACATTAACTTCGTTATAAAAATATGCTTTTCAGCAAGGGCTTTGGCTTAGCAACATCATTTCATTTATGCATCACTGCGAGCAAATGTCAATTTGAGATTGAGATTGAGTCAGTAATACTTGATTAAGGCAAATTCCACTCTTGAAATCCAAAAATCCAAACCTGGGTAAATTATCTAAATTTGGATAAAAATGGTTTTTCTTTGGGCCCATTATTCATCACAACAGGGACATTTAAATTAACTTAAAGATTACTATTTGTACTAAAATAGATTTGAAAATCTCCTAAATTATTCCTATTAAGATAAAATGGATGAAATTACCAATAGATATAATTGATCATTCAAAGATCATTTAATGATATTGTTTTTATATCACAGATAGTCCTCAATTAAGACCATTCATTCAGCAACTGTTTAGAGTTATAATGGAGGTTATTTATGACTGGTTTGATAAGACTTGATAAGAGTCTTTAGATATAAAAGATTTGATAAGAGTCCACTTAACTTCCTGTAAAAAGTTGACAAGTACATTTTTCAAAGAAATATTGAAATCTATGGATTGTGAAAGAAAAAATAAAACTACACAGAAAACAATTATCACATTTGCTGAATATATATCTGCAGTTGTCCAAAGGTCCCTAGCTATTATCTTCTAATTGCTATAATTTATTTTACGAATTTTATCTTAAGAGACCTTAACACATTAAAAGAAACTAACATCTTCCTATCTGATAAGGCCTTCTTATCTAACTTCATGTGGGATCTTAACATTTAATATGATTTTAATTGGCAGATTTTATTTTAATTTCACACAGTGATAAAAATAATTATCTTACACATATTTACCTCAGAATTTATTACTTTAATCAGGAAGAAAATGTGGTACACAGTCTTTGTTAATACAGATAGTTGACGGCATCTCTCCAAATATATTTGTGTAGAAGGTTCTACCCTTTGCTGTAGTTTACTCCAGAAGAGAGTCAGTTCCCTGAAAATGAATTTTACCAAAAATTAACTGTATTAATGCTGAAATAACACCAAATTAGTTTTTCTAACTAATTTCCAATTGCTGCGAAGGTAGGGGTACAAGAGGAATGCCACAAGATGTTTACATACTATTATTTATTACCATTAAATGTTACTTTTCAGAGAAATAAGTTTATTCTTTAAAACCACATCCAACACATAGGGTATCTAATGTCTATGGGATCCTTTGTCTGGTCATCTGCTTGGTAGTGGAGCCAATCATGTCTTCTATTGGGAAATTTTAACCTCCTTCAGTAGGGCCATGTCTAATAAAATCCACTTTAGGATCTTCATAGTAACAATGGACTTGTCCACAAATGGCCAAGGTAATCTTGGCTCCAACATATATAGTCAAGTTAGACCTTGTCACTATCTCAAAACATTTATTATATTATAGCAATAGCAATAGCGCATATATACCGCTTCACAGTGCTTTTCAGCCCTCTCTAAGCAGTTTACAAAGTCAACATATTGCCCCCAACAATTTGGGTCCTCATTTTACTAACTTCAAAAGGATGGAAGGCTTAGTCAACCTTGAGCCTGGTGAGATTCGAACTGCCAAATTGCAGACAGTTAGCAGTCAGCAGAAGTAGCCTGCAGTACTGCACTCTTAACCACTGTGGCATCATGGCTTATATAAGCTGAATGTAAATAGCACTATCATCTTTTCTCTGCCATTGTCAAATCACTTTCTGATCCAAATGCAAAATGACTGCCACCCATTTTATATGCATGATTGAATATGGTTCACCCAGATCCTTTATAGAACTGCCTGGTTTCCGGCAGTATGTGGTGATTTTCTGATACTCTATCAGGCAAATTGGTTGAGGATCTGTTCTGTAACAAGCAAGAGGCAGCACTTAGGTTGTTTATTAAATTACTCCACAAATGGCCGTTCTCCAATCTCAGAGGGCTCCTTTATTCTCAGAAGGCCTCTGGAAGATGAAACAATAGAAATGCTGCTTGAAGTACAAGTGGACAGCAGCAAAGAGGGATTCTGACTGAACACAGGTACATGCCCAGTTCTGGCCTATTTCAGCAATAAAGTTGTTAAGTTGTGAATCAGCAGCTCTTTTGCAGGTGATTAACCTTTCTTTAGTGCTAAGAGCTACCCAGCAGAGTTACCATTGAGCCCTTGTGATTAGTTAGGACATTTTGCTTGTATTCATTTAAATCTGGAGTCCACTTGGGTGGGGTCTTTGTAATGACTGGGGCATTATCCTGTGCCATTACCTAGGATTCTTTCTGGCATGTAATTTTCTAAAAAGTGGCCACAATGCCCCATCAGTTATTTTATACCCATTCTTTGGGAAGCTGGAGGGAAAGATAATTTCTAAAATCTGAAAGGCTGTGAATTCCTCATTGGGGAGGGGGCAAGGCCAGCAGCCCTTGAAAGTATACTGGTATGTTCTTCCTCAACAGGCCCTCCTTGGATCTGAAGATATTAGGACAGCAGTCACCAACTGGTGGGCCGTGAGAAAATTTTGGTGCGCCGCAGAGAAATCTCACCCCCAGAGCACCCCCCAAAGCAATTAATCCAGGCTGTGCAGAAGCACAAGGGTGTGCTGCCCACTTGGCCTGTGGGAACCCTCCCTGCCCACTCACTCCTTACCCGGCAAACTTGCCTGCTAAATTGTTATTTTTCCTTTTCCTGACCATCATCTGTTCTGCTGTGCCAGGAGATTTAGATTAGCTAGGAAGCAGGAAAAGGTTGGATTTGTTGCTTTCTAGCTAGTCTTTAGATCTTCAGCTCTGCTTTCAAGCACAGCCAAAACTCCCTTAGGACTGAAGGTTCTATTATGCAATGCAGACTCACAGCAAGCAAATTTGAGAGACTGAGCTGTCCGATGACTGATAGATAGATCACTGAATGATTCTGTGAGCAACTAAATCTGTCTGCCTGCTTTTGGGTAAAAGTTGCTCTTTTTTTATAAAAAAAAATCAATATTTACATACATGGTATGTTGTGAGTTACTTTTGTGAGTTTGCTTGCTAGTGAATTTTATGTGACAGACTGAGCTAGCCATTGGCAGATGGATAGATCTCTGAATGAATCTGTGAGCAACTGAATCTGTCTGCCTGCTTTGCCTGATTTTGGGTAAAAGTTGCTCTTTTTTAATAAAAAATTCAATATTTATATAAATATTTATAATACTTACATAAAAGCCGTGCCCAGCCAGCCACATGACCAAGCCACACCCACAAATTAGGCCATGTCCACAGAACCAGTTAGTGGTCCCTGGGATTTAAAATTATGAGTTTGGTGGTCCCTGAGGTCCAAAAAGTTGGCAACCCCTGTATTAGGAGACTATTGATTTCCAACCTTCTCTTTTTCGCAGAGGTTATTGAGAGTTACTCAGAGCCAAATACTTAGACTAAATTTACATTATTACCTGGATCCTGTCAGGGTTCAGATCCAGGCAGGGGGAAGATACATTCTTGGAGGATCATCTTCATTAAAGATCTGGACAGGGATAGAATACCTGTCCTGGTCACTTTACATCTCCAAATCATCCTTACTAGTGCTGACAATGGTGTTCTTCTAGACCTTCTAAAGGGGTTGAAGATGGGAGGCATTCCTCTTTTTTTAGTGATTTCACTCCTTTCCTGGTGGAGGGTTCCAGTTGTTGGTAATAGGGGAATAGAGTTTAGCAAGATGGTTGGTCCCTGGTGGGATGCTGCAAGAATTAGTTTCTTCCCTTCTATTATTTGGTATCTACATAAAGTCCTTAGGGAGATTAACTGGAAGGTTGAGGTCTGGTATCATTAGCATATTGATGATATCCAGTTTTACCTGAAGACCCCCTAGCAGCACTACAGTTGCAGTTGAAATCTCTCCTGAAGATTGTGACAGTCTGAATGGGATAGAATAGATTAAAATTCAACTCCAGCAAGACAAAGTTATTGAATGTACACTAGGACTCTCCTGGTGTATGGTCCCAGTAGTGATTCTGGATGGGGTTGCATAACTTGCATTACTCTAAAGAAATAATAGATACTTCAGATGAGCAAATTGCTGCCTTATCCAGGACATGAAAACTTGGTTATAATGGCTCATGCCTTCTTCACCATTAACTGAGACTGCTGCAATACATTCTAAAGACTTTAAAGACTTGTGGGAAGCTTTAATTGGCAGAAAATGCAATGGCCTGGTTGCTCACTGGCAATATTTGGTAGGATAACATTATGTCTTGCAGGTCCTGCACTGGCTCCCTGTTAACTTCTCAGTGCAATTTAAATTAATGGCATTAATTTATACAGCTTTTAGGACTTGGCTTCAAATAACCTGTAAAATCACATCTCTCCACTGGAGTTATGACCTAGTCAATATTATTGTGACAGGAGAAGCAGTTGCTTGTTCTCCACTTTGGGGTCAAAACCCACAATAATTATTTTTCTGTAATAGGCTTGGCCCTCTAGAATGATTTCTCGTTAGAGGTTCATTTAGTTCAGACATGAAGCAGAAGCAGAAGACAGAACTCTGTTGAAGGCCACTTGGGAGAGGATGCCACTTAATGACCGCTAGTGGATTTAGGTATATTTTTTGGTACTGCTATGTATTTTGTCTTTTATTTTCACTTTAGATCACAGGGTGTCTGTTCAGATTGCAGTAGGATAGAAATTTTAAATATTTTTTTCTGAGAGCATTCTACTACTCATTAACAGAAGAATGAATTCCAGGGTCACCCCATTGACATATAAATTTAATAAATAAATAAGATTGATAGATGAAACACCACATACATTTTGGCAGAAAAACACAATCCTTTAAAATGAAGAATACTCTTTGTGAAATTATGGTGCTCTTTGCTCTAAATTACTAAAGATGACCATGACGAAAAAATGTAATTTTTGTGTTTGTTAAGGGGATGAAACATTGTTCATCTAAATCCTTCCTGAGGCTGGAGTTTAGTTAAAAAATAAAGAAAGCTACAAAACATACTTCATTATTACTTTTCAAGCATTACTTATGCTTTTCAGTGTATAAAACATCTTGAAATATTAAATAAGTCAACATTTTCAAACCTAACTTAACTTTTCTAAATACTAAAAGTAAAATTTCAAATGGTACCCTAGAAGAATGGGAAATTTCAATGTTAACTGTGTTCTAATGTAAATTTAGGTTTATTTTAAAAATCTGGTTATTACCAACAAATGGTAATACAAACATATGGAACAAGAAATTTCATAACCACACAAAAAGATGACATGAAATGCAGAAAGGATGATAAAAATCATGTCTGCAACATGTATTAATAGAACATTAAATTATTAATGGAAAAAGATACCCAGAAACTGATGTTTTGAAGACTTTAAAACTAACGTTGCTATATAACGATCGATATGCTAGATGACCTTTAACTTTTTAAAAAATAACATCAAGTGGATTAGTTATCTGGTGATAAAAGCCTTTATTTTACTGCTAAATGTGACACATGCTGACCACAACAGAGTCCAACAGACTCAACCTACCATGCACAATACATCTCTCCTTGCTGTAGCTGCCGAGATAAGAATGCTGCACACAGAATCAGAGCACTCTTTTCATCTCCTTCTGATTCTAGATTACAGATCATTTCTAAAGCATCTTTACAGTCTATATCTGTAATCTGTAGGACAAGACAAATCATGATCAATAAACCTTTATTTTCAAATGAACAACAATTTGATACTAACATTTCAAAATGCTGGAAACTTTCAAAAATAAATGGGTTGGATCTTAATATCTAAAATTAAATGCTAATTGAATTATCTTCCCATTACACATTTATTAATTATCCTTTTCTTCCACATTAATATTTTTCATTTCTAATAACCTTAGAATGTTTTGAGGCAAGTCTTTCAAGGTGCACATGAAACCTTGGTGTTTCAGATAATGTGCCTATATCAGAGTTATTTTTCAAAAATAAAACGAATTCTTATATATTAAATCTATTATTCAAACTGTGATTCTATGCATATTGTGAAAGAAAGAGATAAAGAGAATCTGCCTTTCAGTCAGGCTTGACTCTTAGTGACCACAGAGTATTTCCTGGTTTTCTTAGCAAGGTATTTTACAACTGGTTTGCTATTGCCTGCTTCCTGGGGTTGAGAAAGGGTGACTGCCCCTAGGTCACCAGCTGGCTTTGCACCTAAGGCGTACTATAACTCATAGTCTCCTACTTTCTAGATTTCCCACCTACCTAGTGCAATAGCTACCTCAATTACTTCATATCTCAAGTACTGCTGCAGAAAACCATCCCCAGGATTATCATTTATTATTTCAATACTTTAAAAAGTAGAAATAGTCTTTGACTTATGACTGTTTGCTTAACAATGATTCAAAGCCTTGGCTAAGTGACTTATGACTTGTACTCACACTTACAACTTTACGCACATCCCGATGGTCATTTGCAATTTGACCTCTTGGCATTTGGCTCACATTTAAGGCTGGTTACAGTATCCTGTGGTTAAATGATCACAATTTGCAATATATTTTGCCAGTTTCCACAAAAAACCGCCCCATTGGGAAAACTAGATTTAATAATCACGATTTGCTTAATGACTGATGACTGCAGTAAAAATTATTGTAAAACTGGGTCCAACTCAATTTGTAACTCCAATGATTTATGACAGAAATTCCAGTCACAACTGTAGTAAAGGCCCATTTGGAAAAGCTGGATACACTTAACTGATTTGTTTCAGTGGTTCCCTTAATGACCACCATAGATATTGTTGCACAACTGGGTACAATTTATGATTCATGACAGAAATTCTGATCCCAACTGTGGTAACAAGTTGAGGACTATCAGTAACAAAACATTGTTGTTAATCAATTGCAAAAGAAATGCAAAAATCGGAAGACTTAATTCCTGCAAACCACAATTTTATCTTTTTGTTCTTGTTTAGCAACCACAATTGGGGCTGGCAACTTGGTCATCAAGCAAAAACAGTCACTAAATGAAACTGACTATACTTCTGACCTAACTTCAGTTTATTTCATAATTTTCAGATAATGGTTTCCAATACTTTCCCCTCGAGAGAAAGGAATTTTGTTTTGAGAAACAGACATAAAATGTACTCACCTCTTGCATTAGTTTTTCATTTGGTGATCCAGAACAAAGACAGACTAGATAGGTTTGCTTAAAATTGCCTCTGCTGCTGATTTCTGGATGGTCTGAGCATAGATTTGCTAAGGCAGTTGCTTGAGATAATTGCTTTGTTTTCATCAAATGCTTAATACGCATATCCAGAAGCACTGGGCCTTCGAAGGCTAAAAATTTATTCACTGAAAGACAGACGATTGCAGGCAATATTATTTCCCTATATAATTAGCATATAAAATCTGCATAACCCTGTTAATATACAAGACAAATATAAATATTATTAGAAAAACTGTAATGATAGAAAGACCAATAAACCAAATGCCTGAACAAGATACAGTCAATTTAATTCTAACAAGGGCAAGAATCTCAGTTCTTCAATGTCATGACCATCTTAATTGTACAGTTATATAAAATTATAGACTGAAAGCAGACCTAGGCCAGTATTTGACTCTCATGAATGATTCCTATGTCTTAGCATTGACATAGTCAATTGGGTGATTTTTTTTATCCTAAGCAAAACAGGTGTACACAAACAGAAAATGTGTTTGGCTTCAATCTTTAAACAAATACAATATGTTCTATAAGTTCACTGAACTCTAAATTGATCATGACTTGGCAGAAACAAAACCCAGGACATTTTGTTGTTCTGAGGTTTGACCAAAAACATTTCTTTTTGCAAGGATGCAGAAATGATTTCACAGAGCAAGTAGACCCCAATCTTCCTGATAATTTCCTTTCCCTCCCTTCTTTGCATTAATTGCCAGTGTCCCAGTGTAGCATATTTTATCAAATACTTCAATTTACCCAATCTCTTTACTTTCTCTCCCTGTAGCTGTCACTGTCACCAAGATAATATTCAATCCTGAATCCACGTCCCCTCACCACAAACCAACCACATTTCAAACCATACCCAAACAAATATGCTATGGACACTAGCCAACTGCAAAAAATTACTTTTAAATTGTTTTCAGTATGTAGTCAACCCTCGCTGAGGAGACACTAAAATCACTGTAGTTTAGGAAAAACCCGAGGTACCATGATAGTGTGCAGAAGAAATTAGAGAGTGAATGGGCCATTTAAGACTGTTTTTCTTTAAGCTGTTGATATCATAAATCATTAATTAATTTATGTGTAAAGTGGTAGAAACTGGGTCTTCCGAGGAAGAATAAATGAGAAACTGAAGAAACCACATGGTTTATTCATAGTTGTGACTCATCTATAAATATAAAACTACTGTACACAATACAGGAACAAAACTATACCACCAAGAATAATTTTAATTAATAATAAACTCAATTGCACCACAGACTTTCCCCAGCCTGGCTAGATTAAGATGTCTTATAATATGAAAACTGATACAGGTAAACCCATTGCTTTAATTACTTTAGCAAGATGATGAAATTAGATAAATGGGATAGATACCAGTGTCATTCAACTAAATGGATACTGAACTTTGTCTTCTGTAATGAACTCCTTGCCTACACCCAAATGTGTTCCAAAACATGGAGGAAATGGGGGTGAAGGGAGTTGCTGCTAGAGAATATTAACAAACTTTAGATTTATCCAACTAGTTGTCCTTATCCAACTTGATATTACAGATGGAACATAATCCATTATTATTTATTAGAGGAAGAAAAATCAATCATGATAATATTAATAAATCTAATGATAATTAAATTGATAAAACATGATTTGCAAGATTCTTACAATAAGAAAAATACATATATATTAATAATTCAGATTAATATGGGTGACCTTATGATTTATTTAATAAGATAAACATTTTTAAACATAAGAAATAATCACTGTACAATAATGTAAAACAACATCAAAAATATTTAATAGAAGAAATTAAAATGTTTTATATGAACAATAGAAAGATTGAAATGTAGATGTAATTTGACTGTGAACACAAAATGATAATAAAGGTTCAAAAACATCATGATTCAGGTCTATGGTTCAAAGTAATATAGGTCTAGTGCCAAAAAAGGTCACTTCTTAGGTTCTAGTTATGAAGACTAGCCATAAAAATGTTCCTTAATTAATTGTTAAAGTGTTATATTACAGAACATTTTGTATACTAGGATAGAACACAATAAATTTAAGAAAAACATTCCAGCAAAAGGCAGCCATTACAAAAACGATCAGCAATACTCATCTCAGAACTATACCGAAGCAGTGAGTTATATCCTCCTGTTATCAAAACAAAATGACTGGACAAACAAGCAGGATTTTAATATGTAGCAGATAATAAATATCATATAGAAGGTACTTGTTATTTATTTTAAAAAACCTTTCCTTTGATGTCACAATCAATTGTATGCAGAAAATGGCTTCCAATCATCATCTTAAAATTGAGACAAATTGTCCACAAAAATTTGGTGCCAGGCTTTTCGGGCCTTCAGCCTAAGAATTACCACAAAAGCAAACAAGAAATCAAGTACACATCAAAATGAATGTTATAAGACTCCAGTTGGTGTCCTGATTACAATCTTGTGCATTCTGCACTAGCTAAAGCTGCCCAGATTTCTTTAAAGGCTGTCATGCTCTGGAGAAATATAACTCTATTTTGGCTTACAAACTTCTGAAAAGTGAAACTATATTTGATGATGACAGATGAATCAGATCCATTAAGAAACACAAATAAGTACTCAATATTTTTGATTAAAATGTTTTTGTTCAGTACCCTATAGAATTCACTATAAGAAAAAAATGTTTTACAAAGGAAGAGTTTTTGTATGTAAGATTTAGTCCACAAAAATAGTTTATCAACAGTTTGTTACAAAATGGGAAACAGTAATTGCACTTAGACTTCTATACCGCTTCAGTGCTTTACAGCACTCTCTTAGCGATTTACAGAGTCAGCCTATTGCTCCCAACAATCTGGGTCATTTTACCCACCTTGGAAGGATAGAAGGCTGAGTCAACCTTGAGCCGCTCAGAATTGAACTGGCATTGAGCAGTGAGTTAGCCCTGCAGTACTGCATTCTAACCACTGCACCACCACGGCTCTATATACACATATACAAAAATATATATAAAAGAACTGGATAAATTGAATAAATAAATGGAAATTATAAGCCAGAAATAGTTCTCCTAATCATCATATTCTATTCTGATGCACATGGCTCAAAAATACTTGAACCTAAAATAAATATTCACTTTATATGTTTAAACTTACAACTTGAAATATTTTAAATTAGTTTACTAAAAAAAATAATACTAAGTTATGTTTTCATATCAGAAAGCTGAATGCATTCAAAGAACTTTATGAAATTCATGTAACTATATTTCAAATTAAATCATCCATCCATTTTAGATTTCTTATTAGAAATAAACGTCTTTCAAATCTGAAAACATTAATTAGAAATGTTTGGTTTAGTATGTTTCTTAAAGTGTGCTGGACCACAGCTTCAAAATTATTTGCCAGCCTAAATCCCATCAAACAATTGTGAGAAGTGGTAGAAGCAATGAATGCATCTATTTTAATTCTTAATATATAGATATGAATGAATAAAATCCATACAAACAAAATCTCCTTTGGGGTTTTCCATAAATTTTAAAAGTGGGAAGTGCTAAGAAAAAGTATAAAAGTTTAATGTCTAAATACATATTCAAATGCTAAATTTGCTTAATATTTATTCATAGTCTCTCTGTCTTCAAATAATCTGGTAATATATTAAATTTGCTATTTTTTAGCTTTGTTCTTCCACCCACAGGAACTAATAATCCTTTAAACCACAATGTTTATCATTTCAGGTTGTTTCTCTTGTGTTAACACTGTTATAATTGAAATACGATACAAAAGGACCTTGAGAGTTTAAAATGTATTATTTCCAACTCAAAAACAGGAACTGTAAGTCACGTCAATATTAAAAAATATGCAGAAGTGTTAATGTCAAGGTTTAAATTATTGTTTATTTCCCATATATCTGACAATATTTAATCTGGAATTTTAACTTGTACCCAAGGAATACCTACTTTTTTTTTTATTTATTTCTATCCCATCTTCATTATTTTTACAAATAACTCAGTGTGGCAAACATATCCAACACACTTTCTTCCTCCTATTTTCCTTACAACAACACTGGCATGTGAGTTGGGCTGAGAGTGTAACGACTGGCCCAAGGTCATCCAGCTGGCTTTCATGGCTAATGTAGGACTAGAACTCGCTGTCACCTGCTTTATTGCCTGGTGCCTAAACCACTAGAACAATCTTTAAATGGCTGTAGTTTTTATTACAATTGTATTACAAAAGGAATTCCTTCAAAATACTGCAATATGGACAAACCATAATTATTTGCTCTATTAGTTTGTAAACAGTGCTATGGACAAGCATAATTAAAGGCATTAGGGCTATGCAAAGCATGTAAGGGGATGTTGACTCACCTAATGATCATGGCATTTAGTTAACAATGGCAACTGGAACTGCAGGGATTTACTTTATGACTGCATCACTTAGTGACAGAATTCCAGTCTCAACTGCCATCTTAAATCATCTACCTATAGATGGACTACCTATAACTCAATGGTAGAAGCAGTAGCTGTCTTCAAGTTCCTATAGTGCTTGTTTAATTTTTGTAAGATCTACTACTATTTGGAAGGATTAGCTGTAATTTTAAAAGATTAACGTTTAAAAAAGAATAGCTTGTATAATAGTTCTACCAGATTCTTTAAAAAATAAAACCTAATTTGCAGAAATTAGTATTTGGCTAAGAAGCCCAGACATAAAGCCTATACTGAATTCACCATCAGAATTGAAAAACTTCTACTTCCACGCATTAGTATTTTTGTCTTCTCTTACACACTGTATAGTCCATCTTTTTGTGAAAGCAGAAAAAAGAAATAATAAAATTCACAATAGAAAAAGACAGCACAATTAGGCAACAAGTTCCAAATTAACCAATTATGGTATCTTCTACTTTTAATCAAGAAGGTTCCAAAAATGAATTTTTCTTCATATTAATGGAACTTCTATTTATTTATTTTTGCCTCTATAAATTCTCCAGAACTTGAGAAGTACAAAAAGGAATGGGTAGAGGTAAGGATGGGGGGAAATTACCAACTGATGCCATTCCACCAGTGAACCAACTCAATAAATCTAATCTTTCTACTGTTCCAGTTTTAATCAGATTATTCTAAAATAATAATCATTTCATTATGAATAAATGGAATATTAATATATTATTAAAATATTAATTTCACTAGTATACACTTATTTACACATTAGAAATAAACCTACAGTGCAAAGAAGCCCCAGTTTGCCAATGAAATAACTTAGCTTTTTAGGAATTAAATTTTAACAGATTTTAGGCCATTTACTATTCAAATAAAAGTATTCAACATTACCTTCAGAAAATATCTATACTCCTTCTTTGCCTTCTTCAGTTTGGATAGCGGTGATCCAGCTTGCATCTACAGGTAATCCTTGTCCATTCATTCAGTGACCATTTGAAGTTACGATGCCACCAAACAAAGGGACTTATGACTGGTCTCCAACGTTACAGCAATGCAGCACCCTGGGGCCCTATTATCAAATTTTGGATGCTTGGAAGCCTGCATGCACTTAAGATTTTATGTGCTCTTCAATTTGACCCACCCACCTATCTTCCCCCATCTAGGTCCTTTTTATTTTTTATTTTATTTATTAAATTTGTTTGCTGCCTATCTTACCACAAGTTGAGTTTTACTTCCTTTTTTCTGCAACCTGAGAGAAAGTTGAAGCGGAGGTCAGTATAGCAGGGCAGGAGAAATGTGAGATCCTGGTCTAACAATGATGCAGTCCTATTTTAACATATACAACTAGGACTACCAGAAGTGCTGTCACTAAGCAGGGTAGTCACATGATATTTTGTCTAATGACTGCTAGGCAATCTAGACTCTAAATTGGGGTTATTTATTGTTTATTAATTGATTGACTGATATGTTACCCATCTTATCTGGAGGTGAGTTTAAGTGGCTAAAACAATAGTGGCATTTAAATTGGTTAAAATGGACAAAAATGGAGAAGGGAGTAAGATTATTAAGTGTGGACTACCTGTAACCACTCTCTGTTTAGCTGGTAAGGTATTTGTAAAATAATAATAAAAAAGAATCTTTTTCTTATTTCAGGAAGGACTGAAATATGTCTAATACCTACGTGCTTGGTTTAATAACAAACATTGTAAATTTCACATCGTGTATATTAAAAGCACTTCATAAAAATTACTACTAAAGTTTCATCCGACTGATCTATGGGGTGGGGAGGCATTTACCGACAGATTAGGAATTCCAAGGGAAGGGGAAGAATCTCTAATTATATGAACACTCAATCTTCATATGTGAACAACTATGCAGCCAAGATATATTGGACTTGTACTGTAATAATAATGGAGATGCTGGCTCCTTTCACATTATAATTCCAAAATAATTCATTATAAGAATAGTTCTGGAGAGCATGTTCTTTCTTATAAATATTCTTCAGTGTGGTTTTAGGAAAAAAATATTAAAAACTGTTGTTTTTTGGTATACTAGACACGATTCTTTATATGCAATTGCAGCTTATCATCATAAATGAAGATATCTGCAAGCTAACCCCCCCAAAATAACTAGTTTGAGATGATGAAACATTTGAAGAGATATAGTATCTTCAAAATATTTGTGATATAAAAATACTAAAAGAGCAATATCCTTAAAATATTTTTTTGCCGAGAGAGCAGTAATTAACCCCCCCCCCCAAAACTATCATCTTACCCTTATCCCAATCCAGTAGCTGTTGGGAAAGAATGTTGCGAAGAACTGGATTCTTCCATGCTCCATCCTCTTGGGCAAGAACAGATAAAATATGTAATTGATGGCTGCCGTTTTGCATTAATTTTGTATGTGCCATCTGGAAAAAGAAGAGCATTTGTGACAGAAAATTATACTTGCTCCAGCATTTTTATCCTCAAAATCCCAACACTTTCACTAATTGCCATGCTTAAAAACATAATGCAAACCTACAATTTTTCACATGTTGATTTAAACCCAATGAAAACTTGTAAATAAAATTATGGAATTATCTAGTGATCTTGATATAAGAACATTGTAACATTTGTTTATTTAATTTGCTGCCTTCGTTGTAATTATACAATATAAATATTGTCCTTGTCTCATTTTATTCTCATCTTGAATACATAAAATTCTAATTAGAAGTACAAGTAAGGGCAGTACGGAATTCTAAAATGTTAAGCAAAGGGCTAAATAATGACAGGTTATTAAACCAAGCCAGAGCTCCCTTATTTTACATTTAAATCATTTTAAGTAATCAATGACAATCATAATGATTTTTAACAATGAAAACCAATAATCTTACAGGTAATTAATACTACTGCATTGGCACACTTGAACTTTATTTTATGGAACTGATGTATACACTAGCTATAAAATAAAATACCCACTTGAATAAATGATTGAAACTCTTTCCATTGATTTTCAGGCAGTTCAAGAGGCAAGCATAACAAAAGTTCAGCATAGCTTCTGAAAAAGCAAATGGAATAATGTAAAAGTCAGCATTAAGTGCCCAGAAAAGAGTTCTACTACTTTTTAAACTTAATAAATGTGTGCTTTAAAACAAATTAGAAAACAAAATTATGTATAATTTACTTACAGAGCTAAGCGTTCAAGCACAAAGGCTACATTTTCACACTCGGAGGTAAGGTAAGGTCTTGCCTTTATATATCCATGGATTGCCTGCGTGTATACCTCCAACAAAGGCAATGGATCCTCAGATGTCTTCCACTTTTCTGCATATTCAAGAAGGGTCTGTTTATAAAATAGAAATTTAAGTCATCATGAAAGAGTAGGTTATAATTTGGAGAAATGGCATTTAGCCTATCAACTACTGTTTTCTAAGCATACTATCCACATTCTTAGAACTAATGCATCAATAGACAAAATTTTATTCCATTAAATATTCAATTTCAAGATATGTGGAAACAGAACATTTAGAATCTGACCCATAAAATCAAATATTGCTGTACCGTATAGCATAGACTCTATAAAAAGCTGTATCTCTCAATGGTTAGTTACTGCAATAGCTCCAATCAGCTCAATCTATTCATGCTACTAGCTTTTGGACATTGATTAGGCTGTATATGATATCTAATTATTGATTTCTAATAATGCTCAATATTAAGATACTGAAGGAGTAGACGCAAGAAATAATTTCAGAACACATAAGATATTTTCAGCTCTATAAAAGGTCATGTTTTAACAGCAATGATAATGAAATTTTAAAATGGCAATATAGTGGCCCTTGATTGAAATATGCAATAGAGACTGCAGATTATATTATATACTAATGGAATAAGGAAGAACTTTTCAACATATGACCAAAGCACAAAATGATGAATTTTTTTAAAAGAAACAATCTACTTTGATAATGTAGTCAATTATGTTTATTACACTTTCTTTAAGGATTAGCACCTGCAGTTGAATAAGCTGTGCATTAGGGCAACACAAGGACAATCCAATCTGCTTCAAGACTGGATTCTTAAATTTAAAATGAGATAAATGTATGAATCTGGAGGGAACTCAAATTCTGGGGCATGAATGTGAAAAAAACAAGAAACCCTGTCTCCTATTGTCTATCATGAAAAAGGCTGTACTTTAAAAAAAACCAGAGTTGGATGATATTAGCTTTAAAGCTAAGTTCTGTTGTTTTATAAGTTTTTTTCGCAACACATGTTCACAATCTGATTCTTAAAGCCTGCTCCTCTTTTCCTTTTCATCAAAACAGGGCAGATGGATTGCTGTTAAGAGATGATGACTACCACATTTCAAATTATTGATACTTGATACTTTGAACTATGATATTAACAAAACATAATGTAGTGAAAGTTGAGGCAAAATGGATCCTATTATAAAGGGTATCTGCAACAAATTTCAGGCACATTGATAAATTTCTGTGCAAAAGGAAGAGATGGTTAGCAACCCATTGTAACTAACCCAACTGTTGAGAATTGAGGACAGGGAAAAATGTAATAAAAATCAACTAATTATCTTTTCCTTAAAATATCATCTTTACAATAGACAGATAGATAAAACAACCACAACACCTTTCTTTTCCCCATGTATGGGAAAAGGTAAGCAGTAATGGAAGAAAATAGCTAAAATAGGATTCATTCTCAGGTTCTCATTTCTATTCCAATCCCAGGATGCTATGACTAGATAAAAAGTGTCAGTCACACACAAAGGTTCACACTGATTAAGATCTCATCAGACCATACACTATCTGTACAATTATTAGGCAAGTTGTGTGTTGGAGGATTAATTTTATTAATGAACAACTACAGTCCTCTCGATCAATCCAAAATGTTAATAAACCTCAAACCAGAATATTTAAGAAAGTAAAAGTGAGGTTTTGGCTTTCCTAGAAGAATATCTATGTGTGCACAATTATTGGGCAACTATTATGCAGAATTATGCAACTAAATGAAAAATGAAAATTTGTCCATCTCACTCGTAAAGTGAAAATAATAAAGAATTAAAAATATACAAATAAACATTTCTGACAAAATCACAAAATCAGTGATCAATATAGCCACCCTTCTTTTCAATAAGAGTCATAAGCCTTCCATTCATGGAGTCTGTCAGTTTCCTGATCTGTTGACAACCAACTTTTTGTGCAGCAGCAACCACAGCTTCCCAGGCATTGTTCAGAGAGGTGTACTTTTTCCTTCACTGTAAATCTCCCATTAAAGAAGGGCTCACAAATTCTCAATACGGTTTAGGTCAGGTAAGGAAGGGGCCCCTGTCATTGTTCTGTCATCTTTAAGGTCTTTACTGGCTAGCCATACAGTGCAGTACTTTGATGCATGCGATGGAGTATCGTCCTGCATAAAAATCATGGTCTTCTTGAAAGATGCAGACTTTTTCCTGTACCACTGCTTGAAGAAAGTGTCTTCTAAAAAATGGCAGTAGGTTTGGGAGTTGAATTTGAATCCATCTTCAATACGAGAAGGTCCAATTAGCTAATATTTAATAATAACAGCCCATACTAGTATTCCACTGCCACCTTGCCGGCCTTTGAGTTGAAGTGGAACTCTGTGCCCATTATTGATCCAGCCACGGGCCCATTCATCTGGTCCATCAACAGTCACTTTCATCTCATCAGTCCATAAACCTTTGAAAAATCCATCTTCAGATGTTCTTTGGCACAGTCTTCCTGTTTCAACATGTGTTTATTCAGTGGTGGTCAGGTTTCAGCCTTCCTTGCTTTGGCCATGTCTCTGAGCAATGGACACCTTGTATCTCTGGGCACTCCAGCAGGTTACAGTTCTAGAATATGACAGCACTGGAGGATAATGAGTTCTGGGTAGCTTCATGTTTAATTCTTCACAAATCTTTAGCACTCAATATGTATCTTTTTTTCTAAACACATTTCTTATGGCTCTGTTGACTATTTGCAACAAAACATTTAATGGTTCTATGATCATACCCCAATATTTTAACAATTTCAAGAGTGCTGCTTCCCTCTGAGAAACTTTTATGATTTTTGACTTTTCGGAGTCAGTTAAATCTTTTTGGCCCATTTTGCCTGAGGAAAAGAAGCTGCCTAATAATAATGCTCACCTTGATATATGTGTTGATCTCCTTAGGCCACACCCTCCCTCATTACACAAATACACATCACCTGATATGCTTACATCCACTAAGCATCCAGGTTTATACAGCTTGGAGGGAGAAATATGAACACAAATGATATGATCAAAATTCCCATTTGCCTACTAAATGTGCACACAGTGTATTTGGAAATAACAACGCTCAATAGATAACTGGTACATATAATAGTACACACCGCCAAAAACTAGCTAGAATGTCAGACTAAGCCTACCGAAATCCAGGACCATTTGTCTTGGTCACAAATCTCACTAGTTGCCTTTGAGCATCCCTCTCTTCTGCATAATTTACCTCATATGATTGTTTCTAGGATTAAAAAAAATAAAGACAGAATAGCATGCAGTTCCCTAAGCTCCTTGGAAAAAAGACAGAATAAAGGTGTCATATATGGCATAGCCTCAACTTAAAAGAAATGGGTTCAGGAGAGAGAAAAGACAGCACAACTATGAGGCCTAACTAGGAAGCCTTGAAAGTTTAAACCATCTTTCAAACTGAATAAATTGCCAATATGATTCCTATTTCTGTATCTGAGATGTGACTCAAATTTGGAAACCCAGTAATCACTCTAAAATATGGTTTACAATTACTGTTTTTAAGCACCCTCTTAAATTTAAAAAAATGGATAAAATCTTCTAGTAAAATTGGTAAGAATTCAAAGTATTGACCACTTTTATTTTCTTTTTGATTTTGAGCTTATAAATAAAGCTTAATGATATCATTAGGATCAAAACCTTTTTCTGACCCCTATATAATACAAGCACATTATGGAATTTTATTTGACAATCTAAAGAATAGAAGGAAAACGGAATCCACAGTTTGTTATGGATATTAAACTTCCATAGAAAACATCTCTCTGAAATCCAATTTATAGAGCTATTTCATTATGAACAAAAGTCTAAACTAAAATTCAAGCAATCTATAAATGAATTACTATCAATCCTCAGCACAAAATATACACTTGATCAAGCAATTGAGCACTAGTTTTATATGGCTACTAATCTAGATGCAGTTCCTTTCTACACTTGCTGGGGATGGAATTATGATATCCTCAGCTCTCTTCACTGCACAGCATCAGGATTCCTCTATTATACACAAGCTAGTTAGCCAACTGGACAGAGTATCTTCATATCTATCTAAAACCTCTATTTTTGCCCTTATTGCAATTAAATCAACTTGAACAAAGGAATTTGTCTGTGAATGCGATTCAAAAATTGACTAGAAATATGGTTGAATGCCTTTCCTTTTAAAATTTATCACTGCCTAATAAATGTGTCCTCAAGGCCAGAACAAGACTGATAAATTTTTGAGTAGTAGGAGTTCCTTCTTGATTCTCCTATATACAACAGGGGAAAAATATGAATAATGTTCTTTTGTTTCAGTTACTTCTTTGTCTAAAAGGGCAGTCAAAGGGTATATTGGAAGAAGTGGATTTTCCTATACTCTGCCAATTCCCCACTATTGTTATTGTTACATACTGAGAGAATGATTGTAATAATTTGAAGAAAAGGTTGCTTGTAACTCATTGGCTTCTTTCTCTCACCAATTTGTTTTTAAGTTGCCTTAATCCAGCCTTAGTTTGATTCTATACAAAATGGATTTTTGCTATATAGCAGAAAGAAAATTTAATGCTTAAAAATGATGGGTTATTGTGGGAATCAGACACCTCACTCCCTTGTAATTAGGATCTCTATTAAGTGACTTGCCTGTTTCCAGCAGTTTTCTTTTGCGCAAAATGGGCTTCTGCTGGAACAGAAAGAAAAATATAGGATCAAGAGAATAGTTCTCTTTGCTACTGAACCCTCCCCCTTGTTGAATAAGTAATTTGTCTTAATTTGTCTTTGTGGATCGAAACCTATGAAGTGAAATAATAATTGCATGTTAGGATATCGCCAGCTCACCCTATCATTAACTACCTATCTTACATCCCAAGTTTAATTAAATAAAATAAAAACAAGAAAACAAGTTTGTACTGTGTTTACACACACTGATTCTTTTAAAAGCGATGCCATAAGAAGCATACAAAATTAGAGCAAAAGTATCCCACTAAAAGAGTAATTCCAACAATAACAATCAGACTGTATTATTAACCAGACAGTATTATTAAAAATGCTGTTTGGTAAACTATTCTGGTCACTACCTTATAGATAGATGGCATAATTAGCCAATCAAATTTTTGGAGAGTATTATTAGCTGGTTGTCTAAATAAACTTTACAAGTAAATGCAAATAAACTTTGTATTTATTTGTATGTTTGATTATCTAAACAAGGAACTGAAATTATGATTGTCCATTTTTAAATTTTTCTAGATTTCCTTTGACATTAGGAGTTTATTTTATATTTTTCTTTATTTACTTCTGATGGTTAGCATTTGCTATTAATTAGAAAAATGTTCATTACAGGTAGTCCTCAACTTACATCAGTTCATTTAGTGACCTTTAAAAATTACAATGGCACTGAAAAAAATGACATGACAGTTTTTTCAGTTTCAACCTTTGGAGCATCCCCATGTTCATGTGATCAAAATTCAGATACTTGGAAACTGGTTTATATTTATGATGGTTGCCGTGTCCCAGGGTCATATGATCACCTCTTGCAACCTTCTGACAAGCAAAGTCAATGGGGAAGCCAGATTCACTTAACATTAGTTATTAATTAATCAACTGCAGAGATTCACTTAACAACTGTGGCAAGAAAGGTTGTAAAGTGGGGCAAAAGTCACTTAACAAATGTCTCACTTAACAGTTTTGGGCTCAGTTGTGGTCATAAGTTGATGACTACTTATATTTGTTTTAAAGCTTTTGACTGCATTTTTATTCTATTCAGTAGTGCTATGCACAACTACTGGTAGGCCTTATTGTAGAATGACAATACAGAAATATGATGTGGATCTCAAGAGAAAGAATGATCAGCTGGAAATAAATGTATAAAATTATAATTGATACATGGCTTCAAACAAGAACTCTGTACCTATGCACTTGCTATATTATGGTTACTTCATACAAGGATACCTTTTACTGGAGTATTTAGCAATATCTAACCATGGTCAAATGACAGAAGACTAAGTGATGATGTATTGACTAACATCCACATGAAATTGAAAACATTGTTTTTAATATGAAATCCCCAGGGGAAAGGAACTGTAGGCTAGGCAAAGAGACTTGAGGTTTAAAATATTATTCAATTTTATATATAAATGGCATTTTAATATGTAAAAGTCATTTTGTAATGATGTTTGCATTAATGATAAGAAATGGTGCATAAATTGATGCTATATAAAGAAGCTTCAAGAAGTTTACAAAATATAATTAAAGTAAAAACACTAAGATATATACATGCACAATAGCATACAGATGTCAACATTTAAATGATTAGGTGAAATACACATTGCATCAATGAATCCTTTATAATCTGGACTATTAAACTGAACCCAGTGACTCATATATAGCATCTATATAAAGGTTGAAGAAATTCCATTATTTTAGTGAACACATCCTGAAATGCTTAATGTAACATACTGCTGACACCTTCTCACACTCCAGGAACCAACTGATATGGCAGAGGTTCATTATTATAATTTGTGTAATACTGCACTTTTTGTGAAATTGAATTTGACTCATTGACTCCTCTAGAACAAAGTTTTATAATCAAAAACTTCTGATTTAGTTACATCAAATAAGCTACTGAAGAACTAAAGTTTTTCTGTCATCTTCCCAATTGTTCCAAGAAAAGCTAGGAAATACCAAGATATTCGAAGTGAAAGTGAGCAAGTAAACTCCCATTGTAAGAGCAAATATATTTGACATGTGAAGTGATCCCTTATTACTATAACTGATACAGAAATCTGGTTTGATTTTCTATTCTTGCTTTAACCCAATAATATTGTCAACACAAATATCCAAGTTTATGCAACACAATCTGTTTTCATAACCCCCGCCCTGTGGAAAACCTGCTTATGTAGTATGTAAATTACAAAATATATAACATATTTCAATTATCAATTCAAATAAAGATACATATTGCTTGTGTTGAAATCCTGAATTTTGTTTTCCAGACTAAAGAAATAATGCTACAATAGTTTATCAATATAAAAATCATTGCTTCAAAAAGGCAATGAGTTTTTCCCACTTTAAGGCACCATACACTTTTACTAAGCTCTTTCCTTTTGATAGATCCTCAATTCTAAACGAGAGCTGTAATTAAAAGGATTTAACTCCTACTTAGTCACTTTGAACTATTTATTTCTTACAACAATATTTTAAAGGTGATGAAAAGTTATAGTATATCATAATTTCAGATGATAGGTTCAGGCCAACTTCAGTACAGGTCTGGAAACAGCGCCAACCTGAACAATTGATTAACTTTAAATGAAAGTATTGTTCCTGAAGGTAGTCCAGAAACAAGATTAAACAAGTGACTCTAAACGTCTGTTTCTGTAATTTAGCACGTTAGAATTCAAGTACTCTAACATCATTTTCGCATTTTGCCTCTTAGAGACCCTCTGTGAACCAATTTAGTGCACAAGGTAGTGAATTAAGTCTCAATTACAAGATTAAACCATAGCCCATAAATATTTATTGAGGGACAGAACACAATAAGCAACGAATAAAATAACATGTAGGTGTACCTTTAAGGCAATGTGAAGTGAAAGTGAGGCACATTCAGGCCACAATTCAAAAAGGAAGTAAGGTCACTTAATTTGGAAGAAGCAAGGACAGTTTGAGACAACGCACCTCCAAGCAAGTAGAGATTTCAGCTCGAGGACTACTGGTTTTTGGTTTTTATATATATATATAAATAATAGTACATATATATGCTATTATAGATATATATTATGTATAGCCAGAAGGCTTACGAAGGAGTCCCATTAAGACCCCCCCCTCAACTATGGGATACAGATGGAGGCATGCTTGGGGAGCTGATGACAACGGCATGAAGGGAAGGCGACAGACCCAGCTCTCGCCTTCTCATTTGCAGCGCTACTAATCCGAGGTGAAACGAAGCGGGCAAGAAAAGCCCCCGCCGGCCTTTCTCCCCAAGAACCAGCCACCCGGTTCCTCTGCCACAGCTCTCGGCAAAGGGGGACACGGCGCTCTCTCTCTCTCTCCACCGTCAGCAGACAAAGGCCCCTCCAGAGCCGAGGCGGCACCAACACAACAAAGGGGCCGAGTTTCGAGCTGAGCGCTAGCACCCAAGGCGGCGGGTGCGGGAGACGCAGAGAAAGCGAGAGGTGTTCCGGGCCGCCAGAAGCTCCTCTCCGGCGCAGGGGGGCGGGACACCCGCCTGGAATCAAGAGGTGCAAATGGGTGCTGGCGGCGCTCCTCAGACGAGCAAAGCGCGGCCCAGCGATTAACATCGCCCAGCCTCTTCCACCGCCCCCCCCAAAGGGGCTCCCTCCTCTTTCTCCCCCCTCCCCCTTCAAAAGCGGCCAGGCCCCATCCCGACCTGGCACAGCTGCTGACAGTATTCGGTGGCCGCTTCCACGGCTGGCTGGGCGCTTTCCCTCAGCTCGGTTTCCAGCTCCAGCAGCCTCTTCTTCAGGCTCGGCATGTCCAGGAGGCCGCTCTCGCCGCCGACGCTACCGCTGTCCTGCTCGGCCTCCTCGTCCGCCATCTTCGCACCCAGCTCCGTCGCGTACGCAGCCCCCCTCCCCCCACCTCTAATTCCTCCGGAACGGCCTACCTCCCCTCCCGCAACCCCCCCTTCGCATGGGTCACGTGATTACACAATGCCACGTTCCGGGGAGGCGGTCACGTGAGGGATGAGGGAGGAGAGATCGGAAAGAGAGAGAGAGAGACCTATGCCTTTTTTTCCCCCTGTCCCCCCCACTTCTCCCCCCCCTTACCAGGCGCTCCCTTTTCGCAGAGGGGCGGGATCACCCGTCCCGGCGCTGTCACGTGCGGAGTTGGCGGGTGCCGAATGGCACCCGCCGCCTCGTGATGTCTCTCGAGGACTTTTGGCGGCAGGAAAATAAACGTCAACTGGTCGCTTCTCGGTTTCCTTTCGGTAGCGAGAGCTCCTTTTCATTTGTGAGAGGAAAAACGTCGCAATTACTCTTGCAGTTAAAACTAAGTGGCAAGAAAAGGAAAAACCCTTGCAAAAACTAAAGTGGCAAGAAACGGAAAAACCCTTGCAATTCAAACTAAGTGGCAAAAAATGGGAACTCTTGTAAACGAAAACGTTTATTTTAACGTGGATTGTATGCTTGAGATTTCCCGTGGGAGAGATTGCCTTTATATTGGTTGTCCTACAATATTTGCAAAATACACCACTACTTCAGCTGACCCAGGGACAAATATAAACCCTTGAAAAAGAGCTAAATTTATGTGTCATTAATTTATAAACAAATGTTATGTTTCTCACAAAGACGTTTAACTTCCTGCCACTAGAAAATCAAGTGCCTAGAAATAACAGGACTCAGAAACACCAGAAACTTAATGGGAAGTTCAATGGAAGACTCAGTTGCTGGTCAATGGTGATAGATTGGGGGTGGGGTGGGGGTTGACCTCCAGAAAGGAATCTTTCAAGGAGATTGAGTGTCTCCACTACTTTTGTCATTGCATTGAATCTTCTGTCAAAAATACTGAACCAAATTGTTATGAACTAATAAAGGCGTTTAATAAGGTTTTAACAACTTTAAGTAAAAAGCAGGGTTCTAATCCTGCACTTCTGATTGGCCGATAATAGCGACATGGGATTGGTCCTTTCTGGGAAATCTGATTGGTTGTTAACGGGCTAACTCTCATTGGTTCAAGGGCTTAACACTTCCATGTTTTTCATTGGCTAATAGGACAGCAGCCAACCCTATAAAAGGGCTGCTGCTGGCCTAGGTGATTGCTCTGTTCAGTATGCTTAATAAAGAGTTGAAGTTCACTGGTCACTGCCTTGTCTCTGCTGCTTGCACCCATGCGTAGAATCTAACACAAATCAGATCATGGCTACCAAATATCATGAATATCTGCCAGGCTACCCCACCTTCTTTACATGGATGATCTGAAGCTGCAAGGAAAAACATCATCTGAAATAGAATCACTGCCCAACACTGTCTGTGTATACATCCAAGATTTTGCAATGGGATATGACTGCACAAATGTGCTTACTCTCACATAGTGAAAACTGAAGAGCTCAAGATGCCCCATTGAAAGAATATCAAGAGTTCAGATGAAAAAGATCACTGCTAATCTTAAGTATTCTTCAGGCTGGCAACAAAACATTTCAGTGTAAGACAAAGGTTAAAAGTGACTACATCATGAGAGTGAAGAAGTCCAAATTTAGTGGAGGAAGTACTATCAGGTTGATTAACAACTGAGCATATCCAGTGTTTAAATATATAGCTGGCATTCTGGACTGGAATCAACATGGACTAGAACTGTTGTCTACATTTTGTTTGGGAGATTACTTGAAACAGGACCTCTGAAAATATGTGTTCATTGACGCCAAACTTCTCCATTCTAATGAATTCCAGATATGTCAAACTGAACCTTATCAAATTTCCACCTCTACTTGTGTAAGTAGGCATGTAGTTCAAAGGAACTGATAAAGTGCCAGGAGCCCTAGAGGCCAATTGACTCTTCAAATATTTCTGAGGCATAAATCTGAGCTCTCTAGAGGGAGCACAACTCTTCCAAGCAGGACTGAATCCTGCTCAAATTATTAAACAAGGGGAGCAGATCCTGTATAGCAGGAGTTTGGGGTAAGGGAATACTTTTGGCCCTCCATTGTGATGTTTTCACAGAATGCAAATTTTCTCACTTTCCTAATCATCATCCTTTCACACTGATGAAGTGACTCCCATTTAAACAGTAGAAGGGATGAATTGTGGGATTCGTGATTGATACTGGATAGAATTATGTAGTACATTACTATTCTTTTAATAATAATAAAATAAAAATTAGCATATGCAAAACAGCCGAATGATTTATAACCATGAATGTTATCTAGTCACAGCATAGAGTCTGAGGTACTATGAGAAAATAAATAAAAATGGAAAAGAGTTTAAAGAGCTGAAATTCTAGAATATTATTTCTAGGACCTTGGTTTTCTACGCCATATTAAAATTACTATAAATACATTTATAGTCTGAGTGAATAGAACTTGACCTTATGTTCCAGATTTTTTAAAATTATTTTTCCCAATTTACAGTAAATATGCATAATAAGAATGCATACGAAAGATAAAAATGGCTGCTGCTATGACATTTTTACTGCCGCATTATTGTTCACAGAAATTTCCTTTTCATTTTCCATCTAATTAATATTACAAGCTCGAAGACTTCAGAGGATCCCTGCTGTTCTTTCACTGATTGCAAACTACTGCTATATTGCCAGTTGCAAGAATACTGAATTGAGTGGAACAGAGAAAAACAAAATTACTAGGAGTGCAAATAAAAAGCTAGATGTGCAATAACATCCTAGATTAAGTGATAAAATGATTTTTAAAAATAATGCAGTTCTAAAATTAAATTCTTATATTTTTTTAGCTAAGGAAATGAGTGACAAAACATTGACTCTAATCACTACATGTTCTTCATTCTAAATTTATGTACTGTTGATTTCCAAGCCAGAAGAATATGTTTATTCTTTTCCCACTACAAATACTAAAACTAACCCTTTTGAGATAGAAAACATGGTTGTATGAACCTTAATAATAAGCTTTATTTTTTAAAAACTCAGAAACATTCCCAAATTCTTCTCAAAAAAGGAAAAAGCCTGACTCTTGTCAATGTCTGCAAGTGTACTTGCTTGCATCACCCCATTTTCTCAAAAATGTTAAGTCTGCCCCCTGATTTGCCATTTGTTTGCTTACTTTTTTTCATACTTTTATGTTGTAAGTGTCCAAAGCCATTCTGGATGGAACAATGTCAGAGTTATATTACAGAAATAAAAGTATGAAAGAGAGTAAATATATTAGGAAAATTTCATATGGAGAGATAATATCTTTGTCTTGAAATCCTGCGGTGTAAACCTGCATGTAAAGGCTTGCCATTTTCCAGAGCATCAGTGATATGTATAGACTGCTTGAACGTGGTCCATTTTATGATTTGAAAAAAACCATAATAAGAAAATGCAACCAATGATATACAGCAGTCAAGATTTAATTATACTGAATTGATTAATATTTACATTACCTTGTGCGGAAAAATAGTGTTTTGGCTGAGCATGTAACTAGATAAGATCCAGACCAAGATAGGCTCAGGGCCAAACAGGCTGTAGTTCTGTTTTGCATCCAATATAACATATTTGCCTACAGAAATATATTAATTAGAGCTATATTTATACAGCAATTATCAGGAACAATTCATACTAATATAAAAGAAATTGTGAGTGTTAAAGCAGAGATTCTCCTGGCAGAACTGCCGCTTCTGTCAAAAACCAAAACTGCTTGGCTTTAGTAAAAGCCATGAAGCACAGAATAGAGAGTTTTGAAAATGCAAAGACAGCAGGTTTAAACTGCTGCAGATAAAATGAGGCAACTACAACCTCATGCTAACAAAGGGCAATCATTTTTTTAATATGGTTGTAGCCCATTTTGCAGATATGTTAAAAGTTCTGAGAGACTTCTGTTGAATGCAAGTTTAGCATACTAGTTAAATAAAATTGAAAACTTGGAGATTTACAGTAGTCAGGGAAACTGATATGAATCTGCTGTCCTGGAAGTAAAAGACTAATAGTTTGCTATTACATAACAAAACATAAACATAAATGTAATACTAAAATCAGCAATACAGTGGCACACATTGAAGAATGGATTTTGAAACTGAATTAGCAGAGATGGCGAAGTTAACTGGTTATTATTAAAGATAATGGACTAGACAGTTTTATGAGACTGGAAACCATATGTGGACTTTCTCTGTGCTAAATATAAACAGATGGTTAACAGAGATTTGAAGATTAGTGTAACCTGTTGACTGCTTTTTCTTCTTTTTCTTCTTTCTTCATGTATGTATGTATGTATGTATGTAAGAGAATTTACTGCTTTTTCTTTTTTTTTAGCACCCAGCCAGGGTGTTAACATTTAAATTTATTTAAATTCAAATTTATTTAAAATTATTTAAATATATCTTAAATGTTAAATTTATTTGTTTATTTTCTCCTTTTTTGTCATACACAATTTTTTTTCTTTGTTGTTGTAAGGGTTGAATGTATGCTTTTGTTTCTTCTTGTTTGTTTGTTTTGTATTTTACTTTTTATGATAAAACAATGAATAATAAAAAATTTAAAAAAATACAGTGGCACAGGAAACACAGGTGCACACAGACACAGAGAAAGAACTACTGCTGAAGTCATTACCTAAGTGATATAAATCAAACAGGAAAGGAGAGAGATGCCCCCAAGGATATAAAAGATTTGCCCTTGACATTTTGTTGGAGAGCTGGATTAACCAATGCCCTCTTCTATTCCTTGATGACATTGAATCAATTATTGTCTTTCAGCACAATCTGTTTCATTGCATTGATTCAAGGATAAAAATAAGTCCTTCAAATTCTGAGGGGAAGCACAATTTAGTTATAATGAAATTAAGTAAAAATGATATGACCAGAAAAATGTAATTATCTTAAATTGTATGGTGGTTGAGTAAACCTTGATATTAATATGGACAAGACAGGATCTCCACTGGATATTTTTCTATTAGTCAGATGACAGTTTTTCAAAATGCAATTGTCGCCTAAATCTACTGTCAATGTTCATTCACTTTATAACAACACTTGAATGATCATGTGTATTATGCAACATACAGCATTGTAAAGTCTAGTTTATATAAAAATCTAATTTTTCATTTGTTAATGTGCACAGGTTCCAATCATCACAGATAACCCCTGCTTGATTATAAATCTTCATTTACCTGTCCCGATCTTTATTAATGACAAAAAATTATGCAACAAATAATAGCTACAGTATCTACTCAGAATAAGTTCTAAAGAGTTTACATAAAGCAAAGATATGAAGGATTACAATATTAGGTAGGTATCTGTGTGGGAGAGACAGCTCAATTTTTGTTAAATAAGATGTCATCTCAGATCACTGTGAATGCAGTTACAACTTAAATTTGTCTCCTCTCTTCACTTTCCCTCTCCCCTCCCCTCCCCTTTCCATTCTCCTCCTCCTTATTGCTATATTATCCATAATTTTGCACACTCCAAATATATTTACCTAAAGACATTAGAAAACAACAATAATTCAATATATTAACTGCCAGTATAACAATACTGGAATCTACATCACAAGGGGAACATACAGTACACCATTCTTGCTATTCCTCTCAGCAACGTGGGCACAACAACACTGGTCAAATTTTGCACAGTTGGTTAATTGTTAGATTAATGTTTCAACTCCAGTTCCCATTCTTCACAAATAATACAGTAGACTTTTATTTTCATTGGTAGGATGTAAAAAATACGTTTACAAATTTAGTTAAGAATTTTTTGGGTAATAGTATGAAATAAAATACTCTATTCATAGCTATTCACTTGTACTTTGAGACAAAATATGCTACTTTTTCAGCTAGATTAGTTATAGTTACAGTTGTTACAGTTCATTACAGTTACTTCTACAATCAAAACTGCTTACTATGAACAATAATGATTAAATTTCCTCAGCTAAACATGCTGAAAGGCAGAAGCAGAATGAAAACCATTAAGTTTATTGAATATCTTGACTATGAATTAGGTTATTGGAGAAGCTAAACAATTAACGTGCATATTCAGTTTCTGTGGAAATGTTCAGAAATAAGATAGTAACAAAATTATCTCTTACTCAAAATCCAAGCAAAAGGGAATTCATATTGCATAGAGAGAAAAGAAGTCATCTAAATGTCTTCTGTGATTAAAAGATTAGAAGTGTAATTTTGTTCTGAAATTTATGGAATTTGTAGCATTAGCTGTATATTGTGGGGGGTTGGCTGTATGTTTGAAATCATCATGAACCAGCCAATAAAGACTCTGAAAAACTGCAGATAGAAAAAATCTTTTGCAGAGTAAACAAATATAGATGGAAGCAGTATTGTGTAAAGTAATGTCCAAATTAATGTATCTTTCTTACTAATCTTTATTGGTTTCTATTGACAGGAAAAAAGATGCATGGGGTTAA
Organism: Hydrophis major; assembly: GCA_033807585.1. NCBI lineage: Eukaryota > Metazoa > Chordata > Lepidosauria > Squamata > Elapidae > Hydrophis > Hydrophis major. The sequence goes on along the minus strand of CM066328.1, from coordinate 290,249,093 downwards.
AAGGAAAATCAGGACATTTTAAAAGCTGTTGGAAATTTTTTCAACAAAACAGTGTTTATTTTTGTTTTATAACAGCAGTTTTTTAAAAAACATGGCAATGAAGTGTACTTAACAATGACAGAGTAATCTACATGGTAAATATCAAGAGGAGTCAGAATTTTTTCATACTACTGTAACAAATTTGTTTTTAAAGGATAGATGTCATGAGCAATTTAATCCGATAAATTGTTTATGACTTTTAATAACATTTGTTAGTTTGAAAAGAGACTACCAGACTCTTCCTAATTTTGGACTAAAGCACTCTTGTCCTACAAGCAAATGGCATTGATCCATGCGATTACCATCTGACATTTCTTTAATATGACAACTGAAAAAGCAATCAGTTTAAGGGTAAAGAAAGAGATACCATCAGTATATGGCAGAATAGTAATTGAATTAAGCAATATTGAGCCATTGAGTGAAATTACAGTTGATCCATTGGCTTAACTGTGGGTGGAAGATGGACTATTTTGCAGGTATAAAAGAAAAGCACAGGGTTTATCCTTTCCTAGCTTTGTCAGACAAGCTGCAGCTAAGCATCCAAAACTCTCTTTCATACCCTTAAACAACAGGACTCTTGTGAAAAAAGAAAGGTAATATTATTTGTTAACCCTGTACAGTATCTCTCTGTCTCTAATTTATTTATTTTATCCTGCCTTTATTATTTTTAAAAATATATGTATTAATTGATTTATTTAGAATATCAAATGAGCAAATGTTTGTAACATCTCATATGGTTAACATTGAAAAATTGCTGCTATTTCTTACTAAATTAATATGTCATAGATACATTGCCAAAATGCCCTTATGCCCACAAAGTTTCCCTCTTGACTTCCATTAAGTTTCTTTTTCCCCCCATGTTTTATTTATTTTATTTATATAACATGTAAAAATCAATTTCAATCAAATAGTGTGTTGTCTGGGTACAATTATTTTTAAGCTATCATAATCCAAATGTTTACAATGATATTCATCACAATAATATTAATACTATAATAACAATAATGTTTAACTTAAAGTCTCCTTTTAATATTTGTCCTGCATTTATATCCCCATATTTCTAAATTCTGTTTTTATTATCTAACCATTGGTAAAATAAGTCCCATATCAAGAAATATTCAGTTTCTTCTTTTTCCTTAATTGTAAGTGTTAATATATCCATTTCTGCATGTTCTAGTTTTTTTTAATTACACTCTTATCTGTCAGGATCTCATCATTTTTCCATTGTTGTACAAAAGTAATTCTGACTGCAGTTTATACATGTAAAATTGATTATATATTCCTTTTACCATACTTTTACAGCAGGATGTCCAATAAGAAATTTCTGGTTTCAAATTTATATGTTGCAGCCAGGAAACATTTGTAGGATTTCAGTGTTTGTTACTCACATTATTTCACATACTTTCCTGTCATAGCAACTGCGTAGATTTTATTTGTAAACCAAAAGCCAAATGAACACAAATATGAACACAGACAAGGTGGGGTTCAAAAGCTGTTTATGTTATTTCTTTTTTTTATATGAATTGGGACTGACTGGTTTTCTATTCATTCTCCTCTTAAAGAGTGAATAAAAAAGGATTAATAACAATTGTTCCATTATATTTCTGCATTTCTAGATGTATTGAACCGAAGATAATTCGAAAATATCTAAATGCTAGTAATCTTAAAGAAATCTAGATAAGGTGGAATCAATTTGAGACCAGGAAAGATCTGCAGTTTAAATATTTTCATTAGTTTATCAAAATGTAAAATACAAAAATACAAAGAAAAATGAAGATAATGGGAAAATAAAGGAGGAAAGGGGGAAGAGAACAAAATGTAGGGGAAAGGGGAAAAAGAAAAAGAATTGACTTCTGACTCCATCTGGTGCAGAAGAATAAGGTAGTAACATAAAACCTCAACTTTTTACTTTTATATAATAATATGCATTAGCCATTTCTGTAACAGCAAACCTATCTAAATCAGCAAAATCCAAAATCAAATTTTCATCCCCCCGCCGCCCCCTGCCATCATAAGCAAAAGTCCAAAAGTAGTTTCCAAGTAGAAGTGTCCAGGAAAGATTTGCAGATTCAACTAATAGCCAATAACTTCTGCATCTTTTCCTAATTTAGGTACAGATTGTATTTCATATGGCTACTTAATGCATGAAATGTGACAAATATAGGTGGATCAAGTAGGTGCTACTCTGATCATGGCTTAATTGCAATTGCAAGTTAAGGGCTTTTCCAGTTGAGGAGCAAAATCAAGAAGTAATTTAGAGCCCTCGGATGACACTTTAACTGGGGACTTACCATATCCAAGAGAGCAACATTAAATATTCACAATACAAATCAAGAAATAAGAAATAAATGTATAAAGCTCACTCAATATCTCTACCAATTACAGGGTTTTTTTGCTTTCATTTTAGAAGAAGCAATAATTTGTCATTGCAGAAGCACTTCCATTTTGCTATTTTATATTGGTCAGTTATTGATATATAATTTTATTAAGGGTTTTTATTACAGTAATAAAAATCTTGTTTTTATTAGTAAAACAAAACTAAATTTAAAGAAAAAAATAGGATAACAAGAAAGAGTAAAGTGTAAAAAATATGATTAAAAAAATATATATATAAAGAAGTGACTTCCAATATTCACCATAATGATTATAAACAAATTTAGTAATTATTTACTCCCCATACAAGCAGATATAATCTCATATTTCATTCCTTATTTTTAAGAAAATTCACAAGACATCAACTTTTCAATCCTAATATCAGCAAAAAGTAAGTGATTGCCACAACTTTGCAATAGTCTTATTGTAAGTTTAATCAAATAAACCAACTTTATATTATTTCCTTTCACTTCTAACAGTCTTCATCTTTAGTTCATTCAAATTTTGCCATAAGATTTCTCTTCAATTCTTTATCTCTTCATACACATTTCTATAAGGATTTAACAAGCTTTTTTTGTACCTTTGCTCAATTGAAGCTTACAAAGAATCAAATAGATATGAGGGTTGTAATAATATGTAGATACAAAAGAAACTGGCTAAAGTTCTAAAAATTAAAAAGAAATACAAATGACAAAACAAATGTTTTCTTATTACCAGCATTGCAAAAAGTCCAGGTCTTGCTTGGCTCAGGTTAACAACAGCCTGCAGAGTAGTGGATGCTGACAGAAGAAGCTGGAAATGCAGCAAACATGGAGATACAGCAAGCAGCATCTGGCCAACTGACATTGAACCACAGCACAACAGAGAGCAATCCACGTAAATCCCCCAAAGTGGCTAGTATATCTTCCTCTGACCTGTTCATCTGGTCCATCTCCAGATGCCTCACTCAGCAATCTGGCATCCCAGTACAGCCTGCATACAGTCTAATGCTGCCAACATTCTGTCTGAAAATGCCAGATTACTTGCATGTCCATTTCTGATCAGATGAACCCTGCTCTTCTTATCTCAGAAACCAAACTAACCCAATTACTACCCATTTCTCTATCTACTTAAAATATAGATTATCTTGGTTGATTGTGTACCTTTGGTTATGATGACATTTAAAGAGAGTTTGATTGGTTCAATTCAGGCTAACCAATGTTTCATCTTGAATGAGAAGATTTCTAACAGTGGCATCCTAGGTTTAGACATAAGGCTCTTCAATTCGGTTTCCTTGATAAGTATGTGGAGATTACAGCTACTATATGAATGTCTCTTGAAGGAGTACAGTACTGTTTTTTTTTAAATAATGCTCACAGTTATGCCCAATTCAGAATTCAAATGCAGAAATCAGATTAAAAGTTGTGATCCTAAACTAAGCTTTAGGCAATCAGATCTGGACCACAAACAGACATACCACAGAGCAAAGAAAGTGTTTCATATGTCCTTTTGCAACTATTTGGAGATTATTCTAGATTTTTGCAGCTGAGACCTGGTGGCTACCTGGGTTTAAATCAACCCACGTCTTAATTAATTGGATTTGTATCTGCAGTGCATATATATCAATTTAATCAACAGAAATTAATGAAAGATTGTATGGAGGCAGAAAGTCCACTGTTTTTCTCTTTTTTATAGGAACATCATGGATTGCTATGGAAAGTATGCTGTTGTCATTTGTGCCATGTTAGCTATATCTCTGAATATTTTTCAGTCATTGCCAGAGGAAGAGTTTATGGTACAGGGTGAGATGCTTTTAAAACATGAAATAAAAACATATGGAGATTATTGTTAGCGCTGATTCTTGTTGTTTAATAATGTAATTATTGTTTTATGCTTTCTAAACTGTTAGATTGTTTGATTATATTGAAGAAAGAGTGTATGTCTGTATTTATTTAAATTTTTTATAGTATTCAATGTATTTGACCACCATCTCATCATAGTGACTCTGGGCAGCTAATAACAATTAAAAACTTAGCATAACAAGAATATATAACCAGCAGGTGAGATTTAAAAAGAGCCCACAACTATTAACATAACCACTTCAAAAGTTCTAACTGACACACTGACTCCCTTGTCTGGGTAGGTCTAAACTTCAGAAGGTTTAATCAAAGTAGATTCCCAATAAATAGGTTCAATTTAAAAACGTTGGATAAATAAACATGTGGAATATATAGCTAATTAAATAAAACACTTTCATCTCTGTACCATAATTACCAACAATTTTTCAGAAGTTGGCATACTTTTCAGGGACTGTTATGCAAACAAAGAGGTTGAAAAATTGATGTTCTTTGATTTATACACTAAAAAAATAGCAGTGGTTCATCAGAATACTTTTTAAAGCGTCCATGTTGTAAATTCAGTGAATTAGTATAAAGCACAGAGCTTTCCAATGATGAGCCTTTTTGTAGTTCACCCAACAAAGCTCCCTGGCCAAATTATTTAATGAGAAGTTAATGCCGAGTAAAGACTCATCAAAGTTTGATAGATATGGAAAACATTGAGACCATTAATTTTGTAAAACATACTTCAAAATCATGTAGAGAGATCATTAGACTTTATATCCCATTATCACACAGTACTATAAAGGTGTTTGACTGAAAGATAGATAATAACACCATGAAAAAGCTCAACAAATTTTCTGCATCACTCTTTTCCATGGACATTGTAGGTCAGAAACCTACAATTAAACTTACATTTATGTCCAGGAAATAAATGTATAGAACAGGGTTCTTCAAGGATACAAGGTAAGATCTAGATTCTAGACCTTCCGACCAACAAACTAAAAATGAACAAATCACTGGTCCAGGCGGTATCCATTTTAAGATATTTAAAGCATTGAACTTAATCCAACTAATGACTAATGCATTTATAAAAAAATGTATAACCTATCAATCAGATTAACTTCTTATCATAGCCTCTACTATAACCAATATTTTGTAACATGTTCTTAAATGAACCAGAACTAAAATTAGCAGCCAGATGGCCAAGTAAGTTAATGTTCCAGTATTACAGGACTGATAAAAAGTTGAAGTTTGAAAGCAGAAAATAAACATTCTTAGATTAATAAGAGTGTTCAGGAAATCTATAATGAAATTCATGAACTTCTATGAATGGAAAAGATTAGTCAACGTAAACACACAGGTGCGTGGACATGTTCTAGTGCAAATTAAATATCGATTTATAACCTGGTAAGGGAACACACACTGGCTTCATTAAATTATATAAACATATATTTACCATTTTACTAAAGAAGGAAAACTGGTTCCTATGAAGCAGCTTTCCCAATAGTAATGCAGCTTGGGAGGAATGAAAACTTATGCTCACCAGTGTATTCCTGATGTGACACATATCATTCAAACGTTTCTACTTATTTTATTACGCATTAATCTGTAGATTTCCCTAAGGACACTAAGCTTAGAATGGTTTCTCTGTTTGGAAATAGACTGCCCATGTGTAAAAAGCTGAATGTCTCTGTCCCACGACACAGTTTGAGCTGATTACGATGCAGTTTAACATTTCATGTTAGCATGTGGTGGAGACTCAAATGGGATCTAGAGCAGGATTTCACCTTTCTTCTGTGTTCTTTTTGTGTGTTTGTTAGATTGTACTGAATGTAAACTAATCTTGAACGCTCGCATGACCAGATTGTTCAGCGGCAGGCCTGTGTACCAATGTGCAGGATGTTGTTTCTCAAGAGCTTATCCAACTCCCATGAGGTCCAAGAAGTCCATGCCCGTGCCAAAGAACATCACTTCAGAAGCGAAATGCTGTGTGGCAAGAGCCTTCAGAGAGGTAAAGGGACTATCCCTAGGCAATGTATGGTGGATTACAATTTTGTTTACTCTTCCTTTTCAGCCTAATATACAACCAGGAACTGTAACGAAGAGGCTAAAGAGTGCAACAGGAGGGGACCGTAAGCAGACGAAAAATGAACATGCTTTGTTTTCAATCTGTGTTTGGATATTAGTTCTGGGTTTGTGTTCTCATGTAGGGAAAAACAAGAATTCTGCCAAAATATCAGCTATAAATATTTCATTGGAAGGAATTATTCTGAACATTATGTTTAATGTCTGTTATGACTTGGGAACATTTATCCAGTATTTCCCTTAATAGAATGAACAGGAGGACTATCAATTGATTCATAATATTTATATGGCTGCCTCAGTCAAATAAAATGATTCTGGGCAACGTGCAAAAAGTCAACTACAAATACAAACCTCAAAGAAAGTAATACTCTAAATTAGAAGTCAACTAAAATGAGGAGAGAGTTAAATGAAAACCTGGGCCCTGATGCTTTCTGAAAGGGCAGACCTCTCATTGCCAATGCTTATTATTATTAATTATTGTACTCTATGACTATTATTAAGGGTTGTACCTTATGATTATTGACTCTTGACGAATGTATCTTTTCTTTTATGTACACTGAGAGCATTTGCACCAAGACAAATTCCTTGTTTGTCCAATCACACTTGGCCAGTAAAGAATTCTATTCTATTCTATTCTTCTCCATTTCCTATGAAGGAACAGCATGTATACCATCCTTTTCCCTTCCAGCCAAAATTTGACTAAGTTATCCAAAACAGGAAAAAAACAGCATTCAGAAATTAACTGCTCAAGATGAGTGTTATATTCCTGTCTATTGATTCAAGTTCTGTGTCAGCTCAGTATCTCTCCCTTGCTTCCCAGTCCTGGTTGCACAAGACAGCCATTTCATACCAGACTGGTGCAGTGGTGGGATTCAATATTTTTTACTACCAGTTCTGTGGGCATGGCTTGGTGAAGGATACTGTAAAATCTCCATTCCAGCCCCACTCCAGAGGAAGGGTACTATGAAATCCCCATTCCCTCCCCACCACACTTAGCTGCTTTCTGTTATGTCCGCGTGGAAGGAAGCAAGGAGTCGGTGACTTTGTATCAAGCTCTTTATTGCAGTCAGGAACTGAACTGGCTCTTAGAAAAACTTTGCGGCTTTTTATTCCCAAGCCGCAGCGGCCGTGGCCAATGGCACCACTTTTAATCTCCCGCGATTCGAATCTACCAATCACAGGAGATTCTCAGCGAGCCAATCGGCGCGGCTCGCCTAGCCAATCCAATCGCCCTGCGCTTTGGCCAATCAAAGCACGGGGATCTCAAGAATTCAAATGAAGGTACAGAACACTTTCCAGCTCTGTTCTCCTGTGCAGGGCAACAAAAGAAGACCGAGCCGATCAGCTGCGACAGGCAGAGAATAGATGGGGGCAGGGCCAGTCAGAGGTCATATTTGCCGGTTCTCTGAACTACTCAAAATTTCTGCTACTGGTTCTCCGAGCTACTCAAAATTTCCGCTACCGGTTCTCTAGAACTGGTCAGAACCTGCTGAATACCACCTCTGGACTGGTGACTTCAACCCTGGTGACTTCTACCCTGAGAATAATTTTATAATCATTGTGATTACATACATGGGCTTTAATTGGCTGAGGAGGTAAATATATATTGTTCAAGAGATGGAAGCCAAATGTTTCTTTAGATGTCATGGTAATTCTGTAATTCTTCCTCCTCCTGACTTTAGGATTCCATCTACTGCACCTCTTTCTGCTTTGAGGAAAGGTCTTCTACTTTTAACTGCAATGCATTATGTAACTGTACAAACTAATGATTATATATAGAGGTTTTTTTTTTTCTTTTTAAGACTCTTTAATCAGAATCTGAGTGTTTATTGGCTGGATGCCCCTCTTGATGACTACACGCAGTGTTCATGGCAGATATTTTCTTTTTGAACTCTGATAAAGAAACATTTGCCACTGCCTAGGATTGAACTCTGAACCTTCCTAGTGGGAGGTGAGTTTCTTCACCTCTAGACCACCGGGATCTCAATTATTATATATAGGTCATGTAGAGTATAATAACTATAATATTAGCATAGGTAGGAGACCAAAGAAACTTTTGTGCTACTACAGTTTCCAGCAATCCTGTTAAGATGGTGAGTATGAAAAAGATGTGCTAGGTATTGTGGTTCAACAGCACTTAGGGCTGTAGGTCATCTATCTCCAGCACAGGCAATTATTCCAAGGGTGGCCAGTCTACATAAAGGCTGATGAGAGAAGGTTTAACTTTAAGTGAGAAAATAGTACTTAACCTCATTGTGGCTATTAAAATGCATTTAAATCTGATTTTAAAGTTTGCTTCCCCAGGTTTTCATTCCAAATGATGGAACTAGGAAGATTGAGAATCACACTGACTGTCATTGCAGCACCTGTTACTATCATAAATCTTAATTCCTCTACAACTGGACAACATATTCCTCTGCAGCTGGACAACAGATAGCTCAGAATGAAGTTTTATCATATATATTTTTGTTTTCCTTAGATTTGTAGTGAAATCATGTATATTCTTAGGTTTTGTGATATGAATGATCCTTCTGATCAGCATGTTATGAATACCCTCCTGTTCATTCTCTATGTGCTTTGCCACACATTTGGATAAACAGAAAAATATACCTTTTTTCTGGGAATCAAATATAGAGTTATGCATGATAACCAAAGCCTTGTTTATTTTGTATGTCAGGTATACATTGATATATGATTATGGTTTTCCAAGAGAAAAGACACAAATAGAGTCAGTGGATATAATTTTTCATCCCAAAATTAATTTCAAGTGGAGGAAACTTCTATGTTTCATGCATTTATTCTTTTTTTTCCCCCTCTGTAAGACTTCAATGACACAGTCTTAGTGGTGCTAGACATGGAAAATGCTCTCTGATGCAAGGAAACTTGAATTTAATTAAAAGGAAACTTGCATGAATTCTTTTCAAGTTGGTTTTAGAATTAATTTCTCTTAGTGTTGGATTGGATATCCTTTTTAAAAAATATTGTCATTGTATTGAGCTGGCTGGCATTCAAGGAGTTTACATAGCAGTATACTGAATCAATACATAAACACACACACACACAAATGCGACTATAAAATCTCCATTCCACAATAAAGCAATTACATTCTATAGAAGATCTGAATGGATTAGAGAATCAGATTTCACCACCACCACAAACAGCAAATATCCATATCATATTTCTATGTGTTACAATATTGGGTTATTAAAGGCACTGTCAACATCTCAAGCTATGATGACATCAGAGTATTATCACCTGAATGAAAGCAAATATACGTTTCCCAGGATAATGTTGAAGGATTGAATCTAGGTCTAGGAGCAGGGGTCTCCAAACTTGGCAACTTTAAGACTTATGGACTTCAACTCTCTCACAGCTGGCTGAGGAATTCTGGGAGTTGAAGTCCGTAAGTCTTAAAGTTGGCAAGTTTGAAGACCTGATCTAGAGGCTAGAGAGAAGTTCCTTGAAGATGGGCTCCAGCACAAGTCCGAAAGCTCAGAAGACGAAACCTCTGATCCTGATTACTGACCCAGATTGGATCCTTCAGTATTATCACATTTATATAAGTTGCTATAACACCCTAGTTTTTATTGACTATTTCTGAAAGGATGGGTCTCTTTCTTCAAGAGTTCTGTGTGATTCCATCTTCCTTTCATAGATATTTCCATAGATCTAGTTTATCCAGATTTATCTATCTACAGGTATTCCTCGAGTTATGACCATAATGGAGCCTGCTGATCAGGTTCATGACAGTCTAAAAAGCTAGATTTGTTTTTTAAAGTCCCAGCTTTTTGGAATTGGAATTGGAAGCATCTTTCTGCTTTTCAATCCAAAATGGTGGGCAGCTTAGAGTACAGGACACCTGTAATATTGGTTCACATTATTACTTTAACTGGGATGAAAAATATAACATATACATACAAAAGATGATGATGATGATGATGATGACAGGCAGAAGAAAGTGATGCTGGTCTTGGTCATACATCCACCCTAATTTATGTTCCCATTATTTTCTTCTTGCTAAAATTAACAGTAGAATATCAACAAAAACAAAAACATAACAGGGTTAACACATATTGTTCACTTATTCCAAACTCGATCGCATCACATGACATATCGCGATGTATTGCAATGTTTTTTTGCCTTTGCAGAGCCGGGGGGAGAGTGACCTGTGCATGAAACATATGGCTCCCAGGCCTCCAGTTTGATACCTGTGACCTATTAGGTCACATAGCTTCCTGATCTAATGCTGAAGAGAAAAGCCATATTTTAAAGCCCTTACGAAGGCCATCGGAATCTTATTTCATTCAGTCTCTTTATTCTGTGGGTACCACTGAATTTGACTGAATTGGGAGGCGGTGAAGTAGACTTTTATTCATTTTTTTAAAATATAATTTTTCATTCAGATTAAACAATAAGTATGCCATTACTGTATATATATTGGGTCCCACCAGGGGTGGGATTCTACCAGTTCGCATCTATTCGCTAGAACCGGTTGTTAATATTCTAAGCAGTTCGGAGAACCGGTTGTTAGAAAAATTACTGGCCTAATCCTGTAAGTAAGGCAGGAAGGAAACATTCTGGTGTTGCTTACAGAAACTGCCTCTCCATTATTACATTCTTGGCAGGACTAGACTTCCTGTCTCTGGAACTTCTCTGGAGTTTTTTTTCCTCCTTTGCTAGTACTTTGCTTGTGTAGAGTGACCATTCAAAGTTACAATGTCACTGAAAAAAGTGACTTAGGACTGTTTTTCACATTTACAACTTTGCAGCATCACCACAGTCATGAGAGGCCAGGCAAGGAAATGCGTGCCTCTATGTGAGTGATGTTGAGTTGGCCATGCCCAGCTAGTCACATGACCACCAAACCATGCCCACCAACTAAGCCACGCCCACAGATCCGGTTGTTAAAAAATTTGAATCCCACTCCTGGGTCCCACCCTATCTAGGTCATTAATCTTGGGTAATGGTGTTTTTGGTTTTTCTGAAAAGTGCGGGTTGCAGACAATTTTACAAAATACAAACTTTATTTTATTTAGTTAGGAATGCATATAAAAACAAGGTTCTAGAGGAAATTTGGACCTTGTTGCATCAGAGTTTTTAGCCTTACCAGGAGACTGTGAAATCTAGTCCCACTGTAGGCATGAAAGCTGGCTTCATGACTTTAGGCCAGTCACAGGCCACCTTACCTCACAGGGCTGTTGTTGTAAGGAAAATAGGAAGAATGAGCATTAGATATGTTTGCCACCCTGAATTGTTCATAAAAATAATACAGGTGGGATATAAATAAAGCAAATAAACAATAAATACAACATATCACAGGCACCCTGGTCTGTCATTGTAGTGGAGGTTAGATAGGACAAGCAGAGGGCTTACGGTTTTTTCCCTCACACTTTCCCCTCATCTCAGTTCTACGATGGCTGCTTATCTTTTATTGAAAACCTTTCCTCACAATGGAACTTCCACCTCAGTACCAACTTGCCACTGTGGCAGGCTAAAGGCCTGAAAAGTGCTTTCCATTGGAAAACAAAACAAGCCTTCTTCTACGCCAAGGGTCTTCAAACTTGGCAAGTTTAAGACTTGTGGACTTCAACTCCCAGAATTCCTGATCTAACATGACTGGAGGAGGAATTCTGGGAGTTGAAGTCCACCTGTCATTAAAGCTGTCAAGTTTGAAGATGCCTGCTCCATGCAAATGTCCACATGGAAGAGGACACTGGGGGGAATTAGCAATTTGCTGAACTCCAGCAGCCTGTTGCGGGACACATCCACCTGCATCCTCTATGTCTCTGGGTTTATTCCTGGTTTGTCTGATGGAAAAAGCAGTCTTTTTTATTTCCTAGGACAGAGGGGAATGGAAGGGTAGGCTCTTTCCAAGTGACATACTTTCCTCTCTTCTTAAAGATGGGAAGAAAGCCTACCACAGATGGAACGTGGATGACCTTGAACCCAGACTGGTCCATTACAGTAACAAGGCACGGGCGTCCATGCATCTTCTCTGTCTTCTTTTGTTACATCAGGCAGGCAGGAGAGCGAGACAAAGAACGCGAGACAAGAGGCATTAAGACCTGAACTGTGCTTTTGCTATACATATACGGTATATGGCTTCCTGTAGTTGGATGTCTTTATGAAGGTTTTTTCTAGGGTTTGCAATAAAACTAGTTTATCATTAACCTTAATGTCTGACTGCATCAGCTGTAGCTTCAGTATCACTCTGGGAGGCCTGATATTTCTTCTAGATCAGGGGTCTCCAACCTTGGCCCCTGGAAGCCTGGTGGACTTCAACTCCCAGAATTCCACAGCCAGCTGGCTGTGGAACTCTGGGAGTTGAAGTCCGCCAGGCTTCCAGGAGCCAAGGTTGGAGACCCCTGCTCTAGATTCTGTGTATGTGTGTGTATGTGTATGTGAGAGAGAGAGAGAGAGAATTGTACATAAATAATTATAGTTCTTAAATGCCATCATCAATCACTAAATGTTTTGTTTCTGACATCATTTTAAAAGTGTTCATTCCACTCTGTTCTGTTTTTTATCTTTTCCTGAATTCCCTATACATTCCTGACAATGAATGGGATTCAGTCAGCCAATACCATCTTAATTTCTGGTGAATCAATATTGCTGTCAGATTGATGGTTTTTCATCACCATCTAGTGGAGGAACTTATAACAGAATTTGCACATATATATGAACGAATAAATAAAAGCTGAGCAATAAATCAACAAGGGGGGGGGGAGGGAAAGAGGAAGAGAAGAAAGAGAGAGAGAAAATAAAAGAATAAAAGTTAAGTGAAGAGAGGAAATCAGGCTAATCCTCTGTTTATTATACATCTATGTCAGACTTGCAGGGAATATCAATGACAGGCTTTCTTGGGAAAATGACAAAACATTCCAGAAGGAAAACTTATTCTTAAATGCTATGGAGTGCATCAATATCAGTGGGCTTCTGACCCTAAAAAGTCTGTACTTAAATTATCAGAAGCAAATGTAATGGAACTGTATGCATTTTGCCTTACCTATGTTATTTTAACCTCCAATCTCAAGCTTTTATTATGTTTTGAGCTACTAATCCCATAACCTTCAGAAAAATTGCCTCTACATTTCTGGCAAGGAAGAGTATTGTAATCATGTGTATTTGCAAACAGGGTCAAGGGGTGAGTGTATGACACAATGTATATTATGTCATTGAAATGCTCATCTTGTAGGCACATCAGGCACTGGGATGCAAGCATGCAATAGGTATTTGGGTGACAGCAGTCCCATATGCATGTAATATGACAAATTCCTTATATGTCCAATCACACTTAGACAATAAAGAATTATATAAAGAATTCTATTCTATTCTAATTATTATTTAGTCATTTATAGCAGGGGCCCCCAACCTGTGGGCTGCAACCCGCTAGTGAGACATGAAGGGTTTGCAATGGGGTCATGGAAATGGCCGGCGAGCAAACGCATATGCAGTCACATCTTCACTTGCGTGGTTAAAGTCAAAAAGGGAAGACTACTTCATGCTCATCCTCTTCTGCAGAAAGAAAAATCAGGCCGCAAACCAATTGAACAGAACTCATCAGGGTATTCAGTTCTGCCCTGTTCTGGAGAGTCAGTAGCGGCAATGAGCAGTGGAGAGCAAACTGGTTCTCTTCGCTACTCTGTGTTTGGGCCACCCGCCCGCCCGGGCTTCCGTACTCACTTTTATGGCCAGAATTCAAAGCGCAGCTGTTTTGCGCGGTGCAGAATAATGCCGCACGGCAGCTGCTGCGACCAGCATCATGCAGGTTTGCTGGAGGCAAGTTAGAATGTCTCTGCACCTGTGCAAAGTGCGTGTTTGGTGAGCGCGTGCACGCAAAGGGTGCATGCGCACAAAGTGTAGCCACCAAGTCACACCCATCGAGCCAGTGGCAACTTTATTTGAATACCACCACTGGAACTCATACATTGCAACATACCCATCCAAAGATTGCATTAATTCCATTTAACACTTCCACACCAATCATCACAACTGAAATATATTAATGTGGGATCTGACAGAGGAATACCATGTGGATGTCATTCTAGTTAGCACGTTTTATTTATTTTGCCTTAAATTCAGGGGTACTTCCTGTGGAGATATTTTTTTTAAACTCTCTACCTTAAAATTAGGTTTAACCACATTGGGGTGCTCTCAATATCATGTGTCCCAAGTACACACAATCCAGTTTTCTAAAAAGAGCTTACATATTCTGGATATCAGTGAAATTATTTCACTTGAGTCAATTCTTTGGAAACTAAATATTATGTTGTTTCCTCTGGATACTCAAAATCTGTACCGGCACATTTTTAATAGAATAAGCTCTTCAAAATCATACCTGAATAGCTCTTGAAAATGTTGCTTACTTTCAGTGGCTTTTATTGATTGAAATGGTCAGAAAGGAAGAAGTAATTTCACCCATTATTATCATCACTTTTAAAGAAAGTGTTGTTCTCAGTTTTAATTGGGTAATCTCAAACCATCTAGCAAAGAATAAACATGGTCTTCATTTTAATCATGTACAGCCTTAAGACTGATGCTAATTAGCAATTTGGAAGGAGTAGTGATGCCAGAGAGCGAGATCAAAGATTATGTTGTTATTGAATATTACAGTTTACATAGCAATTGCCAAAGCTTTCAGCACAGATGTGAAAGCAGCTGTAAAGAACAATTAGCACAATTTCTGAACCTGCGGGAACGTATCTCATAATGAATGAGAATAATATGTAGCTTTTTAACACTGTGTACCAACTCCTTCATTCTACAAGGATCTATGACTGCTTGTTCTAAAGGTCAATTATAATGACTTTAAGTTCTTATAATTGTCATCACTTTTAACAGCATTTTGCAATTCCTCAAAAAAACAAAAAACCTCAAACAGTATTTATATATTTAGATTTACTACATTGCATGTTTATTATAACCTCCTCTAATGTGGCACCCTCCAGCTCTGATAGAGGCATAGCTCCAGAATGCCTTTACTATCATAAGTCAAGGACTATCTATAATGTTATAAAAAAAGACGAGGTCTGATCTTCTGAAGATGCAGCTTCATTTAGAGGTGAAGATGCTCCTTGGGCTCTTCTTTCACTTTTCTACCCAGCTTTTAGTGTGTGCATGTGGATTCATGAATACAGTAGTTTGCTGTTTTATATTTACAAGGAGAAGCAGTGAAGACGAATTTTACCCAGCCTGGCCCAAAGTAACTATAAAGCCATAGACCTAAGGAGGAGAGGTAAAGAAGGTATTAACTTCCCATTCTGAATAATGTCTATCCTACTGAAATTCAAGGTAGGTCTCATAAATCAATGGGGGAAGCAAATGAACAGGCCATCATTGGCACAGATGAATGTCCACAATTCAATGGCCTAAAGCTACCATGGCTCTTTATTGTCTGTGTCCCGGCTTCAAAGGAAAAAAGGAAAAAGCAAAAGTGCCCGTAATAAAGTATATTTGAAACTCATAGAATAGAAACTCACATACTCATGATACAAGGAGGTAGAAACAGTTTGACAAATTTACAGGTGACAGAGAAAAGTTAAGCTGAAAGATAAAGCAACATGGAAATGTCCTTTTATATATATATATATAAAATCCAACCTTTCTTCCTATAAAAGAAAACAAGATTTCTAGATGGAGTTGAATCTTTCCACATAGTTAAGACCAATAATGTCAAACAACAACATTATGCAGGGTTGTTTTAAGGGTGTTCCCAACATTTAATGAGTTTTTTAAAGGCAAATTTAAAATCTTCATTAAAACTAGTATACAGCAGAGGATTGATAAGAGAATTCACATAGCCAAGCCATGTCAAAAAATGAGCAACTTCTGCTGACACAGTGCTTACCCCAAGGCCCACAATGAGCTCCTTAATAAAAAATGGCAACCAAGACAAAATGAATGCACCTAAAATGAGGCCAAGAATGCGTGCAGCCTTTCTCTCCCTTGCACTGGAAATCTGTTGGCGGTCTCCAACCAAATCGGGATCATTGTCAAAAGGAGGACCCCTCACTGAAAACTGGATTCTATCAAATTCCACGGTAGGATCGGACATGGATAAGTCTGAAATGCAAAATGTCTGCGTTAATTTACAACTGGCAAAAGAGTTCTGGCTGTCGGTGCTCCTGCTGCTGAGATGCCTGCTTGACCCACGTTTTTGATACAGACTCTTTGCTGCATGATAGATTCTGTAGTAGACAATCAGAATGAGGGTCAAAGGGATATAAAACGCTCCAAAGGTGGAATATATGGTATAAATGATATGACTGTGTTGGATTTGGCAGTCGCTGGAATTGCTGCTGTTATGGTGGTTTCTCCAAAACAATGGAGGCATTGAGATGAAAATCGATATTGCCCATACTGTGCAGATCATAATACCAGCTCTCTTGGCAGTCCTTTTCCTGGCATATTCAATAGCATCTGTAATTGCCCAGTATCTATCCAAGGCAATGACACAAAGATGGAGTATTGAGCATGTGCAGCAGGTCATGTCTATGCTCAGCCAGACCTCACAGAGGAAGTATCCCAAGGTCCACCTGTCCATCACGATATAGGCAATGCTTAAGGGCATCACTAGAATAGCAACAAGCAGATCTGTAAGAGCCAGTGAACATATAAGATAGTTGGCTGGCTGGTGGAGCTTCTTTGTTGTGCAGATTGCTGAAATAACAGAAGAATTCAGTAG
Source organism: Hydrophis major (assembly GCA_033807585.1). Classification (NCBI taxonomy): domain Eukaryota; kingdom Metazoa; phylum Chordata; class Lepidosauria; order Squamata; family Elapidae; genus Hydrophis; species Hydrophis major. Next base: position 290,232,092 of record CM066328.1, on the reverse strand, counting down.
CATAGTCAGGGTTGTAATTATGGAGAGAGACAAGGTAATTAGCAAATTTTCAGTGACAGTTTTAGATTTTGTAGCCATGTTGGCTTCTGGAGTAAAGTTAGTATGATTCATCTTTGGCGGCCTTCTGGGAGTCGGGGTTAAAATTTCTCCATTCCAGGATTACCACAAGTACTCCAAATTTGAAATTTGACATCCGTCCTTCCCATGTGTTCCAGATTGAAGCACTTTGTCTATTAGCTTTCTGATTTCCTGGAAGATGAAATATATTTATTAATAACAGATCATCTGGTTTCATTTACTTTTACAATGTTAAAAGCTACTTCTGTTAAAAACAACATGTAACCCAAAGGTGCAAAAATATAGCACAAATTAAACCAATATGCCAAACTTTTAAAAGTGAGTTAATGCCAACTTCAAACAATACTGAATAAGCTAAGTAATAAAGTTCTGAATAGTGATTCCTTGGAAAAACTTGATGGGGCAGAAAAGATCTTTTAGGGCTAGGCACTTTAATTCAAGTGACTGAACCTGTGCGTCAACACAACGATGACTTGCCATTACAATTTCTATGGCTCACTATGTCAAGATGTTACTTAAATCTGTGTTGTACTATAGATTCTGATAAACTTAAACATGATGTTACTTGACAAATATTGCCTCATAGCATTATGTAATACAGTAGTTGCATCCCAGATTTTGTCCTCCACAAGTCAAGTAAACTGATCTTTCAGAGTAGCCAACACATTACAAATATATTTATCTTCCTTCCACTGCTTTCTTCAGAAGCAAATTGTTTAAGAAAATTGTACTAACTCAGTTTAGTTGCTAACTCAAGATTCACACAAAAAAGAGATACAACAATCAAGTAAGCTTCCACTGGGATAATACAGAATTTACCACATTGTGAGGAAATCCTTCAAACAGTGGCTTATACTTTCCTGTCCCAAATCATTAATTAAAATATCTAGAATTCTAGATCTGTTTCCTGCCCATAGTCAATTGGGTTGAGATGGCTATAGAAATTAAACAAATGAACAAACAAATCTTGGGCTCAAGTCACTTCAGGCTTGAATCTTAATATTGTAAGCAGCAAAGTATAAGACATTTTCCATGAAACCACTGTTAAAAATCTATTGGATTGGAAGTGAAATTGAACCCTTTGTATTTGGAATGTCTCTTCTTTGGGGAAGAACCAATTACTTCATTGGGAGAGAATAATGAAGAAACAGCTCAAACTAGATTTTTTTTTTTTACCAAATACATCTATAAATCAAGAATGATGGTGAGAATTAATTTCACCCCATAAGAATTGACATTATTTTCAATGGGAAAAGGTAAAATAGGATTTTTAAAAACTCAAATGGAGAGTTTTTAAAGAGTTTTAGAGAGTTTTGCTTTCACACTGTTATTCTAATATATTTTTTACTAACACTGGATTTGTTCCTTCCTACTTAAGAGAAACTTCAGATAATTAATGTCAGGTAGAACTCAGTTAAGATTAGCACATCTGACTACAAGTATAGATTATTTGAATTTCTTCTTACTTACACTTATTGAAGCTAGTTAAGTATGTTTAACTCAATAAGTTCTGTGAAAAGTGGTTTCTAGTATTGATCGTAAGTGCTAATAGCACAATTTCCTGATCATTAAAGCTCATCAAGATTTTATTTATTTATTTATTTATTTTTGACAATTGCTTACAAGATAATAGGTATAAGTAAAAAGATAGTTATGAATACATGGATACACATAAAAAAAATAAAAGAAACAATAGGACAGGGATGGTAGGCACGTTGGTGCGCTTATGCACACCCCCTCTTAGGAAAGGGGTGAGGAGGTGTTCTCTTCGTTACCCTTTTCATAATTTCCTTTCATTGTTTGCATTGTCTTCCTGGCTGCAAGGCTTCTCCATCTACAAGAAATGTGCTTAAATTTGTATCAAAATGCTGCAAGGAGAGCAGGGGTATAATAACCAGGCAAGTTGCACATTTCCCATTTTTGGAATTTTAAGATAAAGTGCCAATGTGTATGCTACCTGTGTGTGTGCTGCTAATTTTGTTAACATTGCAATCAACATCCCTGTGTATTTTTCAGCCAGGAAGATAAATTTGTGCTCCTCATATTTATTCTTGGGTTAGCACTGTTTGTTAATATGGGTAGACCTTGACTTACAGCCACAATTGAGCCCAAACTTTCTGATGTTAAGTTGCACACACACATACGTGCACGCGCACACAGACACACACGCACACATATATTTTCATTCATTCATTCATTCATTCATTCATTCATTCATTCATTCATTCGTTTGGTTTAATGACAGACATTTGCTTTGGAAATGCCTTTCAAAGAAGAAACTATCCAAGGTAATGCTCTTGCTGTTATTGAATGATGAAAGGACCCAAATGAAGTATAGAAGAGATCTTGCTTTTTTCATGGTGCAGTCTTCCTTCCAAAACTCTGCAGCCATTCTGGCTTCCCATACTAATTCAATTAATTAAAATATTTATATTGGTGCCCGTCTAATATTGAATTCTGGGTTGCTCCCAATCATCAATTAAAACAATGTCTATGATCAAACAACACAGTATTATATTAGATCTATCAAAACGATTTCAAAAGAATCTCAGAGTAAGACCTCATGAGGGAGCTCTTCTCCTGGGCTTTATCAGATTGGGGAGAATGAGTAGCCTTACAGAGGAAGAAAACAAAACTCTACGAGTATTCTGTACACATGTTTGTACACACACACACATAAATATTCATTCTTTGTTCTCTATGTCCTGTTACATTTTTGTTACAAACCTACTATGCTCTACAGTATATTTATTCTTTTATTAATAACTGATGAGAAAAAAGAAGCAGAGGGGAAAAAAAAGATAGGAGAGCTGCAGAAAACAAGCCATCAACTGGCACCATTCAGAGCTGACAAAACAGGAATAAACTCAAGAAAGGATTGCATGGCATGGCCAGTGCAAATACAGAAGATTTCCTTTCCCTGGGAAAGAAGTTGAAACTGTGAATAAAAAATAATATGCACAAGGCTGGTATAAATGATGAATTAACATTTATTCTAAGAAACAGTACAGAGCTCATGACCCACAAAGATTGAAGGAGGATGTTGGAAAAACTGAGATTGTCCCAAAAAAGCCATCCAGAATCTCACTCCCCTCTTTAATTCATTTGGCCAATGGAGAAGGGCACCCTATTTTTCTTTATACAGGTAAGTCTTTGACTTACATCGATGGATGTAAGTCAAAGACTTACCTGAAAAGAGAAAAAAACAGTGACTGTTCAAATATCTAATGAGGCTGAACAAAGGGGATTCATGACTGGTCCTCAGACTTCTGGCTGTCACCACATGCCATGGACACATGAGGGCAATTTCCCATGTTCCCTGCCAGCTTCTCAGCTGGAAGTTGCAGTGACAAGAAGTCTTTCCTTAATGACCTGCACAATGCTTGCTTAACTACAGCAACTGGGGGAGTGCCAGAATTGCCATTGCCAAGTGGTATAGTCACGTGATGTCATACTTTAGAACCATGTCACTTAGCAATTCCAGGCCCAATAGTCATTGTTAATGGAGGGTTAGAATGGAATGGAATAACAGAGTTGGAAGGGACCTTGGAGGTCTCATAGTCCAACCCCCTGCCTAGGCAGGAAACTCTACATCACTTCAGACAAATGGTTATCCAACACTTTTTAAAAAAAAATTCCAGCATTGGAGCATTCACAACTTCTGAAGACAAGTTATTCCACTGATTAATTGTTCTAACTGTCAGGAAATTTCTCCTTAATTCTAAGTTGCTTCTCTCCTTGATTAGTTTCCACCCATTGCTTCTTGTCCTGCCCTCAGGTGCTTTGGAGAATAGCTTGACTCCCTCTTCTTTGTGGCAGCCCCTGAAATATTGAAACACTGCTATGTCTCCCCTAGTCCTTCTTTTAATCAAACTAGACATACCCAGTTCCAGTAACTGTGGGTTATATGTGGGTTATATAGCCTCCAGTCCCCTGATCATCTTTGTTGTTCTTCTCTGCACTCTTCCTGGAGTTAGCAATAGCAATAGAACTTAGACTTATATACCACTTCACAGTGCTTTACAGCCCTCTCTTAAGTGGTTTACAGAGTCAGCCTGAAAGTCAGCTCTGATAAAAGAATTATAGGTCACTAACTTTAAGGACACTGGGATATGCCCTTCAGTTTTTTTTTTTAAATCAACAGCTTGTGTACTGCATAACTACTGTGCTTTGTGTTATTGTACATGCAAATAGAGCAGGTTGATACAGTGATGTCAAATGTTTGCTCCACATCATCTTATCACCTTCCCACGCAGGAATGATAAGCATTCACACCCATCTATTATTGTGCCCTATAAACCATTTGACATTTATTTGGTGCTTGCCTTGCAGTAGGCAGTGTACACTTCTCCTGACTTTTTAATTCCTCTGTCTGAGTTAGAATCCAAGCCATAAACACACCATTAGTGAATGGTATCTAATTACTGTAACTAGGCATTTCTTAACTTTACAGATGGCTGTATTTTAAAATATGACACTTATCTTAGCCCTACAACTTTTCCACAGCATCTCTCTCCCTCTTATTGATTAGACACAAGCCAAATACAAATATTAAATTCAGAACTGGGAAATCTGGGTGATTCACTTTGGGGGAAAGTAATGTGATCTAAATTAATAGAGAAATGATAATCATGTCATGTAAATTAAACATGACCAAATGCACTCTGTTTTTATCAAAGTTAATATTTGCATCTTGGTTATTGCTTTTCTCTTAAAATGATTTCACTTTCTTTTGCTTTTTGTATGGCTTTTTTGAGTCCCATGTTTGTTTTATATGCTCTGTTTATTTCCAAATAAGATTCTCTGACATCCAAAATAAACCCTCCAGCATTCAGAATTAGAAACATAATGAAAGTTGTAGCCCTAGCCTAGAATATAGAAAATTGCATATATAAAAAAGACATTATGTGTACAACATTTTATTTAGACTGAATACTCTCAATATTTAAACGTTTTGGAGAAGAGGAAGACAGGGACCACATTCCTGTAGCCTATCCTTGTTGCTTTTTTTTAGGTAGATAGCAATTGCATTTAGACTTCTATACCACTTCACACAGAGGTGGCATTCAGAACTGGTTCTGACCAGTTCTGGAGAACCGATAGCAGAAATTTTGAGTAGTTCGGAGAATCTGCAAATACCACCTCTGACAGGAGATTTTACAGTCTCCTTCCCATGCCACGCCCACTAAGCCACTCCCACAGAACCGGTAGTAAAATTTTTTGAATCCCACCACTGTCTTCACAATGCTTTACAGCCCTCTCTAAGCAATTTATAGAGTCAGCATATTGTCCCCAACAATCTGGGCCCTCCTTTTACTGACTTTGGAAGGCTGGAAGGCTGCGTCAACTTGGGCTACCTATAACAGACAAGATGTTCCATAGAAAAGCACACTTTGTATGGTCGCTTGCCGAGACAGAGTTCAACTCTGAAATGCAAGTAGAAAGTAGCTTATAAGCAATCACAAGGCCTAGCTATTTAAATATGCCAAATAATATTTTATACAAAGCAAATCAATCATGTGATCTTTACAGGTTGTTCTGAAAATACTTATACCAAGGTCATACCCACAGGCATGAATGTGTCTCCAGACATCTCCTTAGGCCCATCTTTCTTCCAATGGACCTTTAAAATTAGTTTTACAGAATGAATGAATGAATGAATGAATGAGTAAATAAATAAATAGGAAACAGAGACACTACAAATCATCCTGAGACAGTGGATTGGGAGAAAGGTTAATTTGATATCTAAGAAATTTTCTGTGCCAGGCCATGTCTATGAGGGAAGCTATTTTGTCACTAGACAAAATCCCAAAATGACAGCTGTTTTATATAAATATGCCCATCACTTGCTTGAATTGTGCCTCTGGCTCAACAAGGGTTGCCCAACTATGCTGTCTAGAGTCATGTTTCTCAACCAATGCAACATTAAGATGTGTGGACTTCAACTCTCAGTATTCTCCAGTTTCGGGAGCTGAAGTTCATACATCAACACAGTTGAGGTTGAGAAACCCTGGTGTAGGGCTTTGAATTCAAAGGCAAAAATTTGCTTTAGAGAGTACCAATGCTCTTAGATCGTTCCTGATTGCTATTCTGAAAACTGTCTTTTCCTGGAATGACAATTTACTTGCATGGGGCAATCAAATTATCCTAGGCAAAAGAGGATTTGCAGGCAGAGGCTTCTGTGTGCTTTAAAGCACGCCATTGCCTCTCAACACTCTATTTCCTTTCACTAGGCATAATATAATTGTACCCTTAGTCCCACTAAATGGGAGAATTGAGCACACAACTAATCTCCAATATTGAAGTCAATGTAATATATCAATGCATAACTTGGGTTGAAATTTCAGTCTCATGTTGCTATACAAGCTAACCTGCAGGTCTCACGAAACTAAACACTATAGGATCAAATACCATTTTTCTTCTCTAAATCAGAATGATGCAACAGCATTACACTTCTGACTTTTCACAGAAAGCTGAAATTTGGGGTTTTCTAAGGGACCCCAGGGAAGCTCATAGCCCAATGAGTACTGGAAGCAATGTAACAATAGGTTTATGTTGCAAACAATAATATGTCCCCATACCGGGGAGTACATCTAACTGAACTCAATGGAACTAGTTATTATGTGCAGAATGGCATTGTATTTTGTTTACACAACACACAGTCTCCAGGTTTTTTTATGCACTTGAGAAATGCAACAAAACATTGAAAACTAAATATTATGTACAATTTTCTAACTTAATAATAAAGATTGTCAAAGTCAGACTTTGACAAAAACATTTCCTTCTATTTTGAATCTTATAGGACAAGGATCTTTGAATCTTGTACGATATTGTGATAAAGAGAGAACCCCGTGCAGATTTATGTTGTCTGCCATGAAGAGAGCTGGACCAAGGTGTAGCAAAGCTCCACAGGCATGCTAACATTTCTTAAACTCTGTTTCACAGTACAAGAAATCTGCAGGTGTGCCCTGACCTCTTGTGGGAATCATTGTGGGATTCATGTCAAGTGCTGCTCTGAGGCAGAACCTGTATTCCAGACAAAGTGCCACTGAAATCTCCATTAAGGCAATTCAACACATCGCTGTGACATAAGAGGGGAAATTGCAATGCTTTTCAGAAAGCTTAATGGCAAATTATCTTGTAGCAACACATCCAGCTGCTTCATAGCAATGAAAATGTCTCCTGTGCCCAGGCAAATTTCTGTGCTCCAAACTTTGAGCTCCTGGAAGAACGGGCAAGTTATAAATCTAATATGTAAATAAATGCCAGAGGACAGAATGATCAGTGAAGATTTACACAACACCTACTGTTAAGTCTGAGGCATGGGCACAAGGAACGGAGACGAGACATTGGATGGTGACTTCAACTCTTTATTAACTAGAAAGAACGGAGCAAAATATCTGGGCAGCAGTAGCTCTTTTATAGAGGTTGCTGCCGTCAAACAACTAATGAACTGAGTCTATCACTTTCACAAGCGTCCAATCAGGGGTTCCCGTTAACAGCCAATCAGACTGGCCAAACCTGACCAATCACGACTCGCTATTTATGGGCCAATGAGAATTTCAGGATTACAAGCCTGCTGTAAGACGAAGCTGTTGAAGGTTGTATCGCTGCGTTGGCTTAATCCATAATACCCCTCCCCCCTTGGTTCCGTCTGAGGGGTGGGGTGACGTATTCTCGCAAATAGGCAGGCCGCTTCACCTGTCTGCTCGACCTGCGCTGTTCCACCAGGTTCTGTCCTGGTTCTGGTTCTGGCTCTGACTCCGATGGGCTGCCAGCTGGGCTGGATAGCGAAGACTGTGGATCCGGGTTGCTCTCGTCAGCGCTGTCTTCCGGGTTCCCTGGATCCGCCTCCGTCACGGTGCTGTCACGTGGCAAGGCCGCTCCCTGGCTCGGTTCTCCCTTGGATGGTGAGTATCCCCTGGGCTGTTGGGTTTCGATTTCTTCTTCATCCTCCTCCATGTTCCTCCTCCCCCCAGCTAGAGGTTCTGGTGCTAATCTGGAACGGAGTTGGTCTATGTGGCGTTTCCACATCTTACCGTCTGCCATTTGTAGGCGATAGGATCAGGGTCCTGTAAGTTGTGTTATTGTCACGGAGACCCACAATGGGTCGCAGAGAAGTTTTTTGCAAACACAAGGTCCCCTTTCTGGAATGCCCGACACTTGCTGCTGGATCCCGGGGGTTGTTCTGGCGTGTAGTTTGGGTGGAGGCAATCAAGATGTGAGTGAAGTTTCCAGCCCATCAGGAGTTCAGCTGGGGTTTTGTTCGTGGTGCTGTTTGGGGTTATGTGTTGGAGAAAAAGCATTTGGTTTATTTTATTGTCAATGTCACCGTGGTCCATCTTGTGCGGGGTCTGTTTTATAAATTGAACCATTCACTCAGCTCTACCATTGGCTGTAGGGTGAGCTGGCGATGTTAAAGCATGGCGGATGCCCCGATCTCCCAGGTATTGTTTGAATGGCAGGGCAGTGAATTGGGGGCCATTATCTGAGACGAGGACATCAGGAAGTCCGTGGGTAGCAAATGGTTTATTCAGTTTTTTAGTGACTGCGTCTGTGGTGGTACTTTCCATTTTTTGGACTTCAAGCCAGTTTGAATAGGCATCCACTGTTAAGAGGAAAGTGTGTCCTCTTGTGGGTCCCGCAAAATCGATGTGGATACGGGACCAAGGACCTCGAGGCGTTTCCCACTGAGTTGGGGGAGTCTTTGGAGGAGCGGAGTGAGTCTCCTGGCATTTACTGCATTTTGCTACCCAAGTCTCTATCTGTCTATCTAAACCAGGCCACCATGCGTAACTCCTGGCTAGTGCCTTCATCCACACGATGCCTGGATGTCCCTCGTGCAGCATTTTCAATACCCTATATTGCAATTTCTCCGGGACTATGACTCTGTCTCCCCATACTATGCAACCTTTCTGGGAGAATAGTTCTGTTTGACGATTCCTAAATGGCTTGAACGTGTCATTGGTTGCACTGTCCGGCCAACCGCGTTCTACCCAGCTGAGGACTTGTGCCAAAACAGGGTCCTTTTTTGTCTCTAAGGCTATGTCTCAAGCGGTTAATGGCGGCGATTTGAGGGTTTCAATCTGTAATACGGTTATGGTTGGAGCAGGGTCCTCTATAATGTCTGGTAGTGGAGAGCGGCTCAAAGCGTCAGTGTGGGGAATGGTTTTCCCCAGGCGATGTTGCAATCGGCAATCGTAGGTGGCTAAAAATTCTGACCAACGTGTCATTCTTGGTGATAATATATGGGGAGTTGGTTTGTTTTCCGCCAAAATCCCAAGTAGTGGCTTGTGGTCTGTAATTATGGTAAAGGGTCTCCCATATACATATTCATGGAAACGTTTAATTGTGGATACAATAGCAAGGGCCTCTTTATCAAGTTGACTGTAGTTCCTTTTGGTTTTAGACAAAGTTCTCGAAAAGAACGCAATGGGTGCCTCATTTCCATTTGGTAGGACATGGCTTAAGATGGCTCCTACTCCAAATGGTGAGGCATCACAGGTAATCGTCAAAGGGAGAGTCTCGTTGTATTGCATTAATACAGCATCAGAGGTTAAAAGGTCTTTTATCTCTTTGAACACTATTTCTTCATGCCATCCCCAAACCCAAGGAGCCTTTTTATCGAGAAGTCTATGTAGGGGTTCGGCTATGGTTGCCTTCCGGGGCAAGAAAATGTTATAAAAGTTAATGAGTCCCAGGAAGGCTTGAAGGTCTGTCTTATTCCTAGGTCTCAGGGCTTTTTTTTATTGCGGTTAGTTTTTTTTCGGTACGGTGGATTCCCTGTCTGTCGAGAAGGTATCCCAGGTACTCCACTCTCTCCGTACAAAGTTGACACTTGTCTCGTTTTACCTTAAGACCCACGTCTTTGAATTTCTGCAGGACGTTTCTGAGTCGTTGTACTAATAACTCTTTAATGGGGGCAGCTATTAGGACGTCGTCAAAATAAGGCACGACACCTTTTATGCCTTGTAATAATCTCTCCTTTAAACTTTGGAAAATGCCTGGCGCCACGCTTACTCCGATTTGGAGTCTATTGCACTTAAAAGTGCCTCTATGTGTAACTATTGTCTGGGCTTCTGCAGTTGCTGCGTCCACAGGGAGTTGCTGGTATGCCTGAGCTAAGTCCAATTTCGCAAATATTTTTCCGCCACCCAGGGAATGAAGAAGGTGTTGAACCATCGTACTGGATAAGCGCTCTGTTGAAGAGCATGATTTAGGGTGGCCCGATAGTCCCCGCAAATTCTTAATGAACCATCTGGCTTCATGGGCGTTACTATTGGTGTTTCCCAATGGGCATGGTCAATCGGTTCCAATACGCCCTGGGCTTTCAGTTTATCTAGCTGCTCATCGATTTTCGGTTTTAAGGCAAAAGGTACTCGACGGAGCCTAAGCCGAATGGGAGCTACATCGGAGCTGAGATTAAATGATATAGGGGTCCCCTTGTACTTGCCTAATGTTCCTGTGAACACATCCTGGAATTCCTGGATGAGAGTCTCTTCCCAGTCGTCATTTCTGTATGGTGTATGTCAGCTAGTTCAATTCCGAGTGGGGCGAACCACTGGAACCCTAACAAGCTGGGTCGGTCACGATCAACGACAGTCAGGGGAAGCGTTGCTGTGCGGTCCTTGAATGATACTTGGACGTTGCTGGAACCGACAACTGGGATTCTGTTTCCCTGGTAGTCTTTCAGGATGATTCGCTGTGTGCTGAGGTCCTGGTGGGAAACGGCAGGGATCAGCTGTTTGAGGGTTTCCAGGATACCATCGATAGGGACGATCCCAAATCGACTTCCATCACTCATGGTCGATTCTCAATAGTAACCTTTACGTGGATCTTTCTTGCATCGAACGATGAAGCGTGGCCAATGATAATGGTTTGGTGGGCCTCTTCTTGTCTCGTTGAAAAGGCAGATGCTTGGTTTCTGTAGTAGTAGTGGCTGTTCCATTGGTGGTTCAGACAGTCCCGGTTCTCAGGAGGCTTGCCTATCTCCTGATGGAGGTTGTTCTCCCTTCGGTTGGGACTGGACTCTCGTCTGCTTCTGCAGGGTGGCCCGATAGTCCCCGCAAAATCTTAACGAACCATCTGGCTTCATGGGCGTTACTATCGGGGCTTCCCAACGAGCGTGGTCAATCGGTTCCAATACGCCCTGGGCTATCAGTTTATCTAACTGCTTGTCGATTTTCGGTTTTAAGGCAAAAGGTACTCGACGGGGCTTAAGCCGAATGGGAGCTACATCGGGGCCGAGATTAAACGATATAGGGGTCCCCTTGTACTTGCCTAATGTGGCCTTTTTTCCCACAGTTACGGCAGAGTGTGTCGAACAATTTGCAGTCCGATTGCAGCTGGTTTGCCCCGCAACCCGCACATTGGCGCGGACGTCTCTTGTTCCTTTGCTCTCGTTCCGAGCGGAGCCGGTTGACCTTCTCTTCATCACTGTCTGAGGATGACTCGAGGTCTTCATGGTGGGTAGTGTTAGCGTGCTTCTCAGTGGCGAGTGGGATCTCGTCGGCGAGTTGGCGAAGCAGTGCATTTGTTCGGCACATTCGAGAGGCTGACTTCCTGGTTGCTTCTGCGGCAGTAGCGTCGGCGATGACATCTGTAAGGCTGATGTCGCCTTTCGCCATCAGCTTACTCTGCACGTGTGGTGCATTTAAACCCAGAACTAAACGGTCGCTTAGGGCTTCCTCTAAGTTTGCAAAACCACAAAGGCCTCCTAGGTTCCGGAGGTCGGCTACGAAATTACCAACACTCTCGTCCTTCCGTTGGTCCCTCTGCTAAAATTCGTGTCTTTGTATCAGTGTAGGTACTGCGGTTGCATAATGGGCTCGGAGGATTGGAGCGAGGGTGTCCCAATCCATTGTCTTCACTTCCGCCGGTTTTGCTAATGCTTTAGACATTTTGAAAACGGCGGGGCCGCAATGAGTCAGGAACACCGCTCGTTTCTTGCCGGACATGGCATCTTTTAAATTGTTGGTCTCCAGGAACATCTGGAAGCGATCTATATTCCAGTCCCAGTCTTCGGTTGCTGGGTCGAATGGAGCGGGTGGTATGGCGCCGCTGGCCATCTTGCCGTCTGTTGCATGCGCTCTTTCGCCACGTGCTCTGTCTTGTCTGACGTGTTCTAGTCAGCTCTATTGTCTCCGCATCCCATCCTCGTCGCCAGTGTTAAGTCCTGGGCATGGGCGCAAGGAATGGAGACGAGACATCGGATGGTGACTTCCACTCTTTATTAACTAGAAAGAACGGAGCAAAATATCTGGGCAGTAGCTCACCAATGAGCTGAGTCTATCGCTTTCACAAGCGTCCAATCAGGGGTTCCCGTTAACAGCCAATCAGACTGGCCAAACCTGACCAATCACGACTCACTATTTACAGGCCAATGAGAATTGCAGGATTACAAGCCTGCTGTAAGACGAAGCTGTTGAGGGTTGTATCGCTGCGTTGGCTTAAACCATAACACCTACAGCTTCATTGGATGAAGGTGGAGTCATTGAAAAGTCCTAACGCAGCAGGGATTAGCCTTTGAGCAAAAGCAGGCCTAACAATTCCATCCCTGACTGCAATGCTGTGGCATTTATTTACATTGTTTAGCTTCTCAAGAAGGCACCCAATGCTTGCTGCTTTGGTGCTGCAATGGTGTTGGTGGTCCCTAAAGGGGCTGAACTTACTGTTTTTTAAAATAAGTTATTGTTTGGTATGCCATGGTCTTGAAAACAATTACAAAATAATAGAGTAATTGCAATTGAATGGATCTTTTAAACTGTGCTGAAAAGTGTCTCTCTGTGTGTGCTGTTAGGATTTTTCAGTGTAGTAAAAATATACAGAATAAACAAAAAGACGTAGAAAACAAAAGAGAGAGAAAAAGGAAGGAAATGAGAGGGGGGGAAAACCCATCTACAAATATGGCTTTTGTTGTTCTTTCTATCCAGCAATTATCATCTTAACTTTTTTTCCCATTGTGCTGGAAACTTTCAGTTTAGAGAAGGGTCAGGCAACTTGTGTCCCTTTGTTTTTGGACTACTGCTCCCACTATCCCTTGTCAGTAGTCATCCTGATGGGTCTGGAAGCTACTAGACTTTCTTGTCTTTGCATGCAGCAAGATACTGTAGTAGTAGAATGAGTGCTAAGTACCTGCCACAAACAGTAGTTACCTGCTCCACAGAATTTGGGCGAAACCATTGATATTCCATTTCATTTGCACTTTTGTGATTACTTTTTACATCTTTACATGTTTGAAGCATCCTTTTTTAGTTATTGAAAAGAATGTTGTCCTTCACTTCATTTTCAATGTCTGAAAGAAATGATGGGAACAGAGCAGTGGTGGGATTCAATTTTTTTTACCACCGGTTCTGTGGGCGTGGTGTGGCTTGATGGGTGTGGCTTGGTGGGTGTGGCAGGGGAAGGGTACTGCAAAATCTCCATTCCTTCCCCACCTCACTAACCTGCTTTCCAACTCCATTCTCCTGTGGAGACCCAGCCGATCAGCTGGGACTCGGGAGGCAGAGAATAGATGGGGCAAGGCTAGTCAGTATTTGCCGGTTCTCTGAACTACTCAAAATTTCTGCTACCGGTTCTCCAGACCTGGTCAGAACCTGCTGAATGCCACCTCTGGATCAGAGGGATGACAAAGAAAGTACCCAGTGATACACTTGGCTCCCTCCACCAGATTCATTCTTAATCCCTTGAGGCGGCTAGGTAAGAGTTAATAACTGACCCAAAGTCATTCCAAGAGTGTCATGTCTAAGTGAAGATTTAAAACTGGATCTCCTACTCTACCAAATACTATTTTTACCAACTGATTCCAAACCAGATTAAAAGGAAATTTGGTGTAGGGTCTATTGCTTGGGCAGGGACTTGGACTAGATGACCTACAAGGTCCCTTCCAACTCTGATTACCTGTTATCTTTACCTAGCTGCAATCTTCACTTTCCTTTACTTAAATATAATTATTAAAATTGATAGTAATAGCATCAAATGCCCCTCCTAAATGAAGCCTGAAGGGTACATGCTACTCCCCAACTCTTCCCAATTTTGACACTGCACTGGAAGAAGGTCAACCAAATGCTACCATCTAGTTATCGGTAGATGTAAATATGGAGATTGTAACTAAAATTGCCATGATGGACATTCCCCACAAACAGCTTTTGGATTTAACTTTTTTTCTAGCTTGGAAATATGTTCTCTCGCTGTTCAGAAGGTTCTCCAGACATCATACATCCCTCTAAGTCACTTTCACTCCAAAGAAATAATCATCACAACTATATGGTCTCCACTTTGAAAACAAATGTAAATGGAATCAAAGATATATTTTTTTGCTTTAACTTTGCCTACTTACTGAAGCGCAATACTTCTCAGCGCATCATTCAAAGGCCAAGTGCTGCCCTAATTTCTTCCCAAAGGGTTCATGCAAACTAATTTCAGAAGTGGAATTTATGGTATACTCCCGCATCTATTTGTACTTGGCAGCCCCTCCCCCACTTTTCTTATATAGATAATTTTTTAACCTAGAACTTCATTATTTACATTTAGCAAGCTTTCCAGTATCGTTGGATATTGGAGCGGTGGCACAATGGTTAGAATGCGGTATTGCAGGCTACTTCTGCTGACTGCTGGCTGCCAGCAATTTGGCAGTTCAAATCTCACCAGGCTCAAGATTGACTTCCATCCTTCTGAGGTGGATAAAATGAGGACCCAGATTGTTCAGGGCAATATGCTGACTCTGTAAACCACTTAGAGAGGGCTGTAAAGCACTGTAAAGTGGTATATAAGTCTAAATGCTATTGGGATCATCTTCTCTGGGTGCTTCACAAATGCTAAAATATTAAAGTGCAATAAATAGCCGTATAATCAAATTAAAATGCCACATAAAAGTGTCTTACTTTCAGCTGAGAGAATAGAATGAAATAAAAATAAAAGATACCTTTCAAATCATGATATTGAAAAGCTTAAGAGAAGAAGATTTCAAGTGGTGGCAAGAGAATTACAAGGACAGTGCCAAGCAACCATTTGAACAAGGCCAGTCCACAACTGGAGCACTAGTCCTGGAATTGGGGAGGGGGGGGAATGGGGGAACTGAAATGGGACCTTGTACAAAGTGCTTTCCATTCTATTGGGTTAGCTCTCTCCCTTTCTGATAACACAATACAAATAAATCAGTACATAATGTAGTGTTTCCTAAATAATTCCTTATACACCCTCTACGAGTGTGTCCTGTGCTGAGTCACTGCAATAATGCTGTACTAGAAAGCCTCCAAGGTCTTTTCCAACCCTATTATTCTATGTTCTATAATGTGTGTGTGTGTGTTTGTATTTTGGCATTACTGCTTTTCCTTTTCAGCAAATCACCAACTGGTGGGGAAAACATTCACCAAGCCAGGGGTGGGATTCTACAGGTTCGCACCTATTCGCTAGAACCAGTTGTTAACATTCTAAGCAGTTTGGAGAACCGGGAAGGAAACATTCTGGTGTTGCTTACAGAAACTGCCTCTCCGTTAACCCTTATTACATTCTTGGCAGGACTAGACTTCCTGTCTCAGGAACTTCTCTGGAGTTTTTTTCCCCCTCCTTTGCTGGTACTTAGCTTGTGTGGAGTGACCATTCAAAGTTACAATGGCACTGAAAAAGTGACTTATGACCATTTTTCACAAGACTGTTGCAGCATCCCCACAGTCATGAGAGGCCAGGCGAGGAGATGCGTGCCTTGATGTAAGTGATATTGAGTTGGCCACACCCAGTCACATGACCACCAGCCATGCTCACCACCTAAGCTATGCCCACAGAACTGGTTGTTAAAAAATTTGAATCCCACCCCTGCATCAAGCAAAACACTCTCAAGAAGAGCAAGGAGCTTCTTGATGATGGTCTGTATATGCCCCTTTCCCTACAGGGGAATTTCCCAAGCTTAAAGGAATGTAAATAAAGGATTTGATTGGAGGACATCAAGACAGAAAAGACTGAGGCAGGCCTTGCCACGAGAGTGCAAGAAGCTAGGGCTGTGGAGCGGGAGAACTGAAACTTGCTAGCTGTTGATCAGTAGAGGGGGGTGGAAAGAGAAAAGACCCCTAAAGGAGAGTCTTTGTAGCTCAGGATTGAGCTGAGGGGCCCTTGGTATTCTCTGAGCTTGTTTTCTTGCAGATGTTTCATTACTCAAAGTGGACAACATCATCAGAGAAGAGATCAAAACTGATAAGTTGGCACAAAAGGATCCCCCGCACACATATTTCTTCCCCAAATGCAATTTGGAAGTCTGTTCTCTTCTACCCTGTGGAAAGAACATTGATTCAAAAACAGAAATGGCAGCAGGAGGGAAGAGGATTGATCTCAAATGAATTCAGCAAGTAAAATGAGAAATGCCTGTGAGACAAATGGTTAAGTCTGAGGCTGTCTAATAGCTAAAGGAGAGCCATTCCCCAAAGATACCTTGGAACTTCAACACAGCTGATCACTTTATTTCACCTGTATGTAAAAGTCTGACAGGTTTTACCTCCTTTGAGGCTATTCTTAAATAGTGTCAGAATAACACTAAAAATATTTTTATCCCACTCCAGCTAATGGTGACTTAAGCCAATGATAACACCATGAAGGTAAGGAAGGGAATTGTATGACAAGGCAGTCTAAGCTGTCATTACTATAAGTGCAAGTGTGGACAAGGCCCGATTCTGACTACTGAGCTACTTATCTCAAAATTGCTTATAGTGGTTGCCCAGGATTTTCAGACCGAGTAGCTAGTTTCACCAATCAAATGGTCTTCCACATAAAAAGTATGCTTGTTTGTATCGCACGCGTCAAAAACATGTTTATATGGATGGAAAGAATCTGATTCGGCCTTATCACCAGGAGACTACCTATCTTATTTGGAGCCCTTTATGAGTTGTCATATTTCTTCATTTGGAAAATTAAGGAAAAGGATCAGAGGTGGTATTCGGCAGGTTCTGACCAGTTCTGGAGAACCGGTAGTGGAAATTTTGAGTAGTTCGGAGAACCAGCAAATACCATTTTTGAATGGAGATTTTATAGTATCCTTCCCCTGCCACGCCCACCAAGCCACGCCCACAGAACTGGTAGTAAAAACATTTGAATCCTACCACTGATAAGGATAGGTGATCTGTAGCTCTGAACTACCCCTTTTATATAATTTCAAATGCTGAAATATGATCAAGATCAAAACCAAAACCACCAGTCCCTTCCACACCACATTTTCATCATTTTATCCCTCACAAAGTTGTTTGAGCTTGGCCACCAGTTGTCTTCACTATTTGCAGTCTGCTGCAATTACCAAAGGTGTTACTATGTTCAAATGTTTGCAGTGTTACCTGAGTTACCACCTGAGCTACTAACTTTGGAGTTAATATGTATGAGGAACCCAACCAATAGGGAAGTTCCTTTGGGGGGGAGGAAGGCAAAAACTGGAGCACAAGGGGTTCACTTAGGAAGTGTGGGATTAACTTTCCCTAAAGCAGGGTTCTCAAACCCGCGGCCCGCAGGCCAATTGTGGCCCACAGGACGATATCCTGTGGCCCCCACTGTGATATGAAAGTATAATATTAGTGCGGCCCGCAGGAGGAATGGACCTCTGAAGGAAGTCCCGCCCACCGTTCCTCGTCATGGCTTCTTCTCCACCCTGAACTTTAACAAGTCCAAGTACAGGTCCAGACTTACTGATGGTCATCTTCAAGCCATACTGAGGGTCTCAAGTGCCTCCTTTCTCAAGCCAAATGTGTCTCAGATATATGAGAGGAAGCATTGTCAAGTCTCTGGCAGCAAGGAGTAAGCTGGAGAAGCCATGTTCTGAGGAACTGTTCATGATCTTCATTCAATGTTCTATTCATGTGTTCAGGACAGTTCATGTATTGGAGAAATCATTAACTGTTGATGACATTTGAGGATATTTTTTTAACAACGTTTTTTGTGGAATCCCTTATGCAACCCAGCCTCACCCAGACTTAATGAGATGGTCTTCTTTTTTTGATATAAGGCATTATCGTACTTTGGATGATTTGATGATGTCTCTTGCCTCACCAAGCAAAAATCTGAACCTAGCCCTTAAATGCTATATTTGCTTCCTGAAGTGAAAAAGAGAGAAAAAATTTATTTGCCAAGAAGCTGTAATACCTAAGAGAGTTTTGCATCCCTGACAAAATACATGTAGGAATAGATTTTTAAAAAAACAGAAGAAGTAACTAGTACTACAGTTAGAATCCCTAATTGCACACATTTATTCAAGAGTCTCCATGGGTTTTAAATCTTCTCTTGAGCTTTCCTTTTTATATACATACAATCACACAATCCCAGTTATCTCATTTTTGCCTAGCAAGCATGATTTTATTTCCATTCATTCAAAGAAGGCATATGGATATCCTAATGGCAACAAATTTGCCAGAAAAGTACTGAATATCATTTGAGCTAGAAAGCTTATCTCTCAGTGACATCCTGGTGATGTATTATTTTGACCAAATGAATCATTTTATCTCCAGGAAAACAAATTCAAATTGAATTATTTCAAAACCTTAACAGGCAAGCTATTAAGATATAATTGTCCCCAAGTTGATTTATAATCTCTTTGAATCCCAGCAATTCAGGTTGTCAAGGCAATGGAAGCTCATATTTACCTTCAAGTTCTGGGTTTTCTTTCATGTTCCTATGATTGGCCTTTGAAACTTAGAATATCTAATGGTTTCAACCCTTTCTGTATAAAATGGATATTGTTGTTTCAGTTAAATCATTTAAAATACCCCATAATATTGTGCAACCTTAATAAAGACATTCTCTATTTTTCTTATCTTGTACAGAATTAGAATTAGAATTATTTATTGGCCAAGTGTGATTGGACACACAAGGAATTTGTCTTGGTGTAAATAGTCTCAGTATACATAAAAGAAAATACATTTGTTAAGAGTCAAGAATCATAAGGTACAATACTTAGTAATAGTCATAGGGCACAATAAGCAAACAAATCATACTAGGAAACAGTCAATATAAATTGTAAGGATACAAGCAACAAAGTTACAGGCCTACAGTCACAAGTGGGAGGGGATGGCTGATAAGGAGAGAAGATTAACAGTAATAGTAGTGCAGATTTTGTAAATAGTTGAACAGTATTGAGGGGATTATTTGTTTTGTAGAGTGATGGCATTCGGAAAAAAATGTTTATCTAGTCGTTCTGGTGTGCAGTGCTCTATAGCATTGCTTTGGGGGAAGGAGTTGAAACAGGTTATGTCCAGGATGTGATGTAAATATTTTCAAAGCCCTTTTTGATTTGTGCAGTATACAGGTCCTCGATTGAAGGTTGGTAGTAATTGTTTTTTCTGCAATCCTAAGTACTCTCAGAAGTCTGTGTCTGTCATGTTGGGTTGCAGAACCAAACCAGACATTTATAGAAGTGCAGATGACACACTCAATAATTCCTCTGTAGAACTGTATCAGCAGTTCAAAGGACTATAGAGGTCCCAACTTACGACCATTCATGTAACAATGGTTTAAAGTTACAAAAGCCTTGGGAAAAGGCATTTATGACCTGTACTTGCACTTATGACTGTTGTGCCATCCCCCCACAGTCACATGATCGCAATTGAGGTGATTGGCAACTGGCCCGCATTTACAACCGGTTGCAGCATCCTGTGATAATGATGTGTGATCTTTTGCCAATTTTTGACAACTTATGCCCATTTGCTTAACAACACGTGATTCACTTCATGACCCCATGGTTCACTTAAGGACCATGGTGATTTGCTAAACAATCTCCATAAAAGTTGTAAAATCAGGTCTGACTCAATTTACAACCACAATGACTTGCCATGGGAATTCTGGTTCCAATTGTAATTGTAAGTCGAGGACTATTTAAATCAACGGCTGTCTGATTCCTAGGGAAACTGCTCCCATTGCAGAGTCTTTTTCTGGTTGCATGAGTCCAGCTCCAACACTCCAACTCTGCCTTCTCCAACCTACTGTGCTCCAAAGGTGTTGGGTTATCATTCCCTTCTAAGGTCATGCAGTTGCGGGAAATGGTACGCTGTCTTCCCCGCCCAGTGCACGCAGATCCTACCTTCCTGCAATTCGGAAAACAGATTAATTCTGCTGACTTTGAGTGCCTATCTTGAGTGGTTTGAATTTGAATTTTATTTTAGGTTTTTTTTTTTTTTTAAGAGAAGGAATACTGACCAGAGGTGGGATTCAGCAGGTTCTGACCAGTTCTGGAGAATTGGAGCAGAAATTTTGAGTAGTTTGGAATACCACCTCTGACTGGCCCCACCCCCATCTCTTCTCTGCCTCCCGAGTCCCAGCTGATTGGCTGGGTCTTCTTTTGTTGCCCTGCACAGGAGAACAGAGCTGGAAAGCAGGTTAGTGGGATGGGGAGGGAATGGAAATTTTGCAGTATCCTTCCTCCAGGAGTGGGTGGGAATGAAGACTTTGCAGTATCCTTTCCCTGCCATGCCCACCAAACCACACCACGCCCACCAAGCCACGCCCACAGAACTGGTAGTAAAAAAAATTGAATCCCACTATTGGTACTGACATGGTTTATTTATGTTTTCTTTTGGATGATACTGTATGCCACCCATGTCCATTTGGGATCAGGGTGGGGAGTCAGTGGGGTGGCATGGTGGCTCAGCAATTAAGACACTGGTCTTGTCAGATGAGGAAGCTCTATGCAACAGGGTGAGCGCCCATCCTCATCCCAGCTCCTGCCAACCTAGCAGTTTGAAAGCATGCAAATGCAAGTAGATAAACAGGTACCACTTTGGTGGGAAGGTAACAGTATTCCATGATGTCATGCTGGCCACATGACTGCAGAAATGTCTTTGGGCAGTACTGGCTCAATGGCCTTGAAATGGAGATGAGCACCACCTCCTACAGTCAGCAGCGACTAGGAGTAAAATCTGCAGGGACTCCTTTTTTTTTTTTTTTGTACTTGGGTGTGCTGTAAAATTAATAAATAACAGCATCTGATTCTGGAGTACATATTTCAATAGACCCTCCCTCCTCCCTCTCTCCCTCCCTCTCTCTTCCTCTCCCCCTTTCCACATTAGGTAACCTAAACCTTTTATTTTTCTTTCCTTTAATTTTTAGAAAGCATTTATCCTTCAGATAAAAAGCTACAGGCTTCTTGAGTGCCTTCATTCCTTCAGAGACCCCCTAGAATATAAAGATGAGAATATCATGGAAGTAGGAAGAAAAAAAAAACTTCTTTGATTTGTTGGTTTGTTTGTAAAGTTGAGGGTTGGTAAAATTGTATGTGTGTGTTAATTTGTGGAATCTTGTATTGTACCTGAAGTCTTAAAAGTATGACCAAATTGCATATTGCTAACCTAGAAAATATATAAAGCTGTTCACCCTCATTTGCATTTGATTGTAGATGCTGCTTTTAGGGATGTAAAACCATAATCTAATCTGACAGGTCTATTGAACTCAATGAGACATACATTGACTAAGGAGACATGGGATCAAGTACCATGACAACCTAAATCCAAGTAACATTGTTTTGTTGGTTTTTGAGAAGGGCAGGACTGAGAAGCTTTGGAACTCTTCATGGTTCCACTTAATTTTTTATTTAAAAAGAAAGAAGTCATGAAAGTGTATTTGAGTATAAAAATGCTAAAATGCAAACAACCCACTTCTAATTTTTCTAACTACAGTTTGCTGCTGGTGTCAGGATTAGATCACAAAGGGTTTAAATTTAACTATAGCTCTGAACTATTAGGGACTTTCATAGGATTATGAAGTTTTCATCATTTTAATCATGTCAAGGATGATTTTGCTTTCATGAATGAGTTCCTGAAATCACCAGGAGCGAAGCTTGACTTACAGGAACCCTTAGATTTTAATTTCAAGATGGGTTAAGTTTGGTGCCAAAGAGATTGGTAGAATCACTCATTTCCAGAAGTTGAAAAGGTTACTGGACCTTTCCTATCTTCAGCAGGGCTTTCTGAAGGTGAAGCTTTTTGTAAGAAGTAGGATGAGGGCTCAGATCTTTGGAACATTGCTTTCAGTTGCTCCAAAGGAAAAATGGAAGGGTCTTATTGAGGGATTAAGCATCAGATCAATTACTTTATATAATGGTAAGGCAGGCCCGACTTCTGTCAGCAGACTACAAGTTAACCATGACATAATCAATGCATCTCTGGTGGTTGAATCCTATCATTACCATTCAGTAGGAGAAACACAGGGCAATTTAGACCAGAGGGTTGAAGAACCTTGGCAACTTCAAGACTTGTGGCCTTCAACTCCCAGAATTCTGGGAATTGAAGTCCACGAGTCTTAAAGTTGCCATGGTTGGAGACCCCTGGTTTAGACTATACGATGCCAAGCTTCTCTGAGCAACTATAGTCCACAAAAAGTGGCAGACTGTGAAGCTATTTGATCCAGTTGAAAAAAATATTCCATGTGCTATTGTTGATGAGGCCCACCACCACTTTCTCTTTTGCAGAGAAGCTCCTTTTTCTTCAGAACAACTTGTAAAAACTCGATAATACAGAAATCACTGCAATGATTATGTGACAAGCGATCAAGAACCAAGAATTCCTAAAGAAAACTGAGAATACTTAAGGGAGGAGTGGTTTCCAAAATGTTTACTGCTAGGACTTACTTTCTTTCTTTCTTTCTTTCTTTCTTTCTTTCTTTCTTTCTTTCTTTCTTTCTTTCTTTCTTTCTTTCTTTCTTTCTTTCTTTCTTTCTTTCCTTCCTTCCTTCCTTCCTTCCTTCCTTCTTTCTTTCTTTCTTTCTTTCTTTCTTTCTTTCTTTCTTTCTTTCTTTCTTTCTTTCTTTCTTTCTTTTTCCTTTCCTTTCCTTTCCTTTCCTTTCCTTTCCTTTCCTTTCCTTTCTTTCACTTTATTGTCTAGGAGATTTTCTCTTCTATTTTGTGCATCTTGTTGGAACTCTTTCCTATTTTTATTTGCTCCTTACATAGCTAGCCTTCTCATAAACCCACACATTATTTCCCTCTCCTGCTGGCACCCACAAATGAATTCACCAGGGAGTTGAAGTTCACAAGTCTTAAAGTTGCCAAGTTTGGAGACCCCTGGTTTAGATCCTCTCTCTGCAACAAATATTAGAGTTCCACCATGGGCCAGTTTGGTAAGCCTCTTCTGTGGGTGCCTGCAGCCTCCTGGTCACTCAAAACTTTCTCTCTGGAAAGCCTAGCCTGGGGACTGCTACCTCTTTCTCAGAAAACGCATCAGTCAGGGGACCATGACAGCAGCACAGATGGTTCTTCTGCATTAGCTTTACCCATCTATAACCTTCACAGGATTGTTCTGCATCCAGAGATGCTCATGCGCAGCTCGTTAAGTACATAAATACAAGAGGGTTACAAATGACAGATAAATCAGTAAATTCTATGAACGCAATAGAGCAATTGTATATCAAGCACCTCATTTAGAACTATTCTCATTTTCAGCAGGTGTAAGGCATCTTCTCCTATTCTTACCTGTTCATCAGAAAGACGAATATTTGCCATGCAGGGAATGGAACTGGAAAGTGTAAATCACTACATGCCTATTGCACCACTTCGGCGAGACTCAAACACCATTAATAAGCACATCTTAGAGAAGCAAAAGCTTTAAACCCTTATAACAATCCAATTTTTATCTGACCCTCATGATCCAAGTTACTGACATCCCCTGGATAGAAACTGTTGTTTGATATGTTCTTAGGCATCTAGCATTTTCCAAGGAGGATATCCAAAGAATGTCACTCATGATAATTTAGCATCTAGAGTCTCTAGGCAGAAGTTATGTTAAGCTTTAGAAATGATTTAGGTATTTGTTTCACCTGTACAAAGGTAAAAATCAAACTGAAATTAAGAAAGTTATGGAATTTAAATTCTACTTTGCCCCAAAGGCAGGACTTTTATGACCTGATGCAGAAGCTGTCATGTGTAACAGCTGATGGCTTTGCATGGGTAAGTGCCTTTATTCTGTGCCTAAAGATACATCTGTCAGTTTACTATGGACATATTTATATGCAAATGTACACCTGGAGCAATTAGACATGCAGCTGGATTAGGATAACTTTAAACAATGAAAATGTTAATTACAGCAAAGCTTCAGAGATCTACATTAAAGTGACTCATTGCATGAGATTAGGCCAGTCATCAATGGCTTTTACACAACACCTTGTGGCATGTTTTATTGAAGAAAACACAATTGGCTGGGTCTGCAATACATACTTAGGTTAAAGCATGGGGTATATGCTAACATATCAATTGTTTGTGAATGCTAAGCCAAAGCTACACTAACCATGTCAAAAGTTACAACAGAGAGATTCATCAAAGGCCAATGGAATGCCAGGCGCCACACACAAATCAGCTGTGAATGTCTTCAGCCTAAGAATTAAATTGGATTCCATTTAGATTTAAATGGAATTAAAAATAGTATGATGACTCTCTAGTTGTGCTTTTTTCCTTTTTGTCATATCAGACATCAGGAAGATGAATCAAATGCTTTCGGGAGGTCATATAGTTTTAGGAATCATGAATAAGTCCCTAATGATACCAAGCCAACATCTCACAAAATGCCTTTGTCCTTTTTTGGCTTGAGGATATTGAAGATAGTCTATATGTGCTTTGAATGCCACCCACTAAGCATCACGTACTGAAATGCTACCACAATCTGCCCATTTACCAACATGACATTCTTATCATCCAATGTCTTGGTTTTCATAACTTTAAAAATACCCCCTCTATAATATATTTAAGAAAAACAATAAAGATGTCCACTTCAAATGTCAATTCTAATCATCTTTGGAAAGATAGCTAGGTCCATAGCTTTAAAATACATCTTAAATACAATGATTTCTTTTAAAAAGCCCCCTCCCTTTTACAGTAGTCCTAAATATAGGGCTAGAACACTCATTCTGCCCATCCAATAGAACTAAGCAAAACTTAACTAGGATTGTAGCATTTGACCACCATTTGAGCAAATTTCACAGCTGTCCATCAAAATCCTTTCTGGCATTTAAGTACTAATGGAAGTTTGTATTAATATTTGTTTAGGAGAAACACATCCTTTTTAATATAAGACATATGCACATCTGCTGTAGATATTATATAGAAAGGTCCCTTTTAAATATAGGTGAGGGTTTTACTCTAAGTCACAGTTTAATGCTGATCTTTGAAATAACTGGAAAACAAAAATAATTAATATATTGTGGTAACATCTCTCTCTCTCTCTCACCTGCATAAAAAAGAAGCACTAAGAAATATTGAAGGATTCCCATGGAGCCAGCTGGATTTGTTGGCCATAATAATCCATAGCTTGTCAGTTTGCTGGATTCATTCTTTGCACTGATGTATAAACCAAGAAGTATACACATACCCACTTTTATATATACATATATCAAAACTTGGTTCTCTGTTATGCCACATTTAACACGGTTCCGGTTGCAACTGGTTGAAAAATAAATGATACCCAACCACACTCCCTTGTTGTCCATGGAAATTCTCCCTCAAGAAGCTGAATTGAAGAAGCTTCTTGGATGAGAAGCAAAAGGGGGAAAAAAAACCCCAAGAAAATCCAGTTGCCTTTTTGGAAAAACACCTTTGGGAACCGCTCCCTTTGGGAACCACTCCCTCTCTTTTTAACGCGACTTCACCATAAGCCTTTCCCTCAATTTAATCTTGAACAAGAGCTCGCCTACCAAAATTAAAACCATAAACCATCGCCGGAGGCAACTGCCGGAGTTTTCGCGCCGCTTCCCTTCGATGGTCGGCTTTTCCTCTGTCTCTCTTTCGCGCCTCGCAGGTGGCGAGATCTGGGCATCCCAGTTCGAGGCTGGCTTTGCCGTTTCTTTGCTCCCGGCGCCTCGAAATTGGGAAGGGAGCCCCCCTCCCCTCCAACCTCGCCTCCTCTCTCCCTAACACAAGCTCTCTTTCTCGAACGTGGTCAGATCAAGCGCTTCACTCCCTTGCGCTATTGGAACACCTCAGTCTATAGGTGAAGCCTTGCTTTACAGCAAAGGGGGGCTGTGGCGAGCCTGGAAGCGACTCGGATCCCACCCGAGTTTTGTTCCTGGGATCAGTCCTTGCCCCGATTTCCTCGCGTGGGACTCCAGTTTAGAGAGAGCACCACTTTCTCCTTCACACAACGCCCTGCCCAAAGCAGGAGCATCCCACCCCACTTGGTCTCTTAAACACGTCAGCCGCGGCACTCACTTTGGGGACAAATTCCGCCTTGGTCACGTCTCCCCTGCGGGGCAGACGCGAGGCGCTTCCGAAGGCACCGCTAGCCCATCGCCCCGAGGTGTTTCTTCCCCGGACGTCCTCCGGCTTCGGCTCCTCCGGCGCCTCCCGAGGAAGTCAACGAGGCTCTCCCCTGGGCGCCCGCTTTAAATCCACCTCGAGGAGAGGCAACCGGGCCATCGAAACCTGGCTCCAAGAAAGAGCGCGCCAGCCCGGGTCGTTTGCCAGGCGGCTGCTGTGGAGGGCGAAGAAAGGCGCCAAAGTACCGCGTAGACGATTTCCGACGCAGGAGAAGAACTGAAGTGTCGCCCGTGGCAGTTTTATACGGCAAGGCGCCGCTGCCCTGCAATCTCCGGGCCGGCGACGGTCGCCAGGGGGCAGCACTTTCCAGGGAATGTCGGAGAGCTATCGGACGGCGCCAGATTATTCTAGTGGGGGAGTGGACAATTTAAGAGTTAGAATTAATTAATTAATTATAATTAATTAAATAATAATTAATACAATTTATTAGAATTTAAGAGTCTTTGATGGGTCGTGCCCATGAAGGCTTCCGAGAAGCCACGCCACAGAGGGAGTCCCAGAAAAAAGGCCGGCGGCAGCGGGCCTCCCTCTCCTTCAGGAGTGAGGGGCCGGGGCTTCAGAGAGCCGCCTGCACTTTTCTCTTCAAGCAAGATTAAACTGCACCCCTGATGCAAAATATTGGTGATTTTTGCTGTTGGAGAAAGAGAAATATGTATTTCAGAATTATATGGGATAGGATTGCTGCCTGTTTTAGATTCGGAGATGTAGTGCACTATCATTTTAGTGTTGTTATTTTTCGTATCATTGTCATCCTGTTTGAGAGAACTGTGCTGTCTGAGGAGGACAAAATATTTTCAATAAATACATTTATAGCGATGTATACTCATTGCCTAATGGGTTGTTATCCTTCTCTCTTACAATTTTGTCTAACTTCCCTAAAATCTAGGGGATGAGAAATACAAATTACTTACTACGGCTGTATCGCATTTCCATAAATACTATTTACAAATCTCTCTACCCTTCCATTAATTATACTTGTAACTAAATGACAAAAGAAAAACAAATGCCCTACTGACTAATGTAGATAATGGATATCATTCTAAATAACATCTATAGCAGGATCAAACATGGAGGGACCTATTGTGTCATTTGGGATGAAGAGAGTATAATTTCTAATTCTTGTTATGATTACCTTAAAGGAAAGTCAAAGTGAATCCCTTTCTAAATGCGAAATGTACTCTATGCCAGTCTTCTGAGCTGTTTTTTTCCATTAGCACAAGCATCAATAAAAGGAGGCAGGATGTCTGAAATCTGTCTATTAGTGATTACAATCAATGGTCTTTTTCAAATATATGCACAGGAAGAGTTGTGTGGATAGAATTTATTTCTCCGTGGATTTTTACATTCACAAGATACCTTGGGGGAAAATGCATAAGCATTTAAATCTTGCTTATAAATGTTCGGTTAGATGCTTAATTTCATGTTCTTCAAGGGAGCAGTTTTAAAATCCATGTTTTAGTGCATCAGATAACTGCATTGCATAATGAAGATACAAATACTAATTGAAGGAAAGTGAGACAACACTGTAGAAATTTGCATGAAGAATGTCCACATATGAGACCTGGGATCTCCATGAAGGATACCCAGCCTAGCAACCTCTAGTTGTGTTAGAAGTTTATAATAAAATACTTTATTGCTATCATTAAATAGCAGAGTTAGAAATTTATAGTTTATAGTTATAGTTTATCTGGGAAAGTCCTCAACTGGGAAATTTGCAGGTTTGTGAAATTAGTAGGTTTGCAAAATTTGCAGGTTTGCATTCCTAACACATCTGGAAAATAGAGGGCAAATTCCACACCCATTTCCACTACTCAGGTAACCCTGATAACACAGACAAACCTCCAGGTGGCCTCAAATGACTCTCTTTAACACAGAGGTATCAAACTCAATTTCACTGAGGGCCGCATCAGGGTTGTGTTTGACCTGGGGGGGGGGGGGGGCTGGGGTGGACATGGCCAGTGTAGTTGTGGCCAGCTCAACGTCATTCGAGTTGGGGATGCCTATGGCAGCTTGAGCACTCTGCCAGCAAAATCAGGCTCCCGAGCTCTGTTTTTGGCTGCAACAACCTCCTGCAACCCTCTGCCAGTGAAAACAGAGCTCAGGAGGGCCACCTGCGGGCTTCAAGCTCCGTTTTCATTGGCAGAAGCTCTGCAGGCTGATCCTTTGCTGTTTCCAGGGCAGCCCCATGAGCCAGATTTAAGAACCCCTTGGATCAGATCCGGCCCCAGGGCCTTGAGTTTGACATCCCTGCTCTAAAAGAATGTAAATAACCAGCTATCTTCCAGGAGTATAAATCTTTCCATTCCACACCATCCAGTCAGAGCTGAAGAAGCTTTTTGAATGAGAAAAGTCCAGTTGAATCAAAGTACCTTTGGGACAGGGCAGCTGGTATCAACAGTTCTGACTTGATTTAAAGCAATACCTATAAAATGGAAAAAAAAAGGGGGGGGGGGATAGAGAGACCAGTTTTCTGTAGCCAGTTTTCAGTGATGAACTCACACAAGTTCCATTATGGTTACGGAGCAAGGGCAGCTGAGCTTTCTTATCGAGTAATACTTTCCACTTCAATTATTTAGTATTGCCCCACAAGTCTAATAAGCATTTTAATTTGGAAAAAAGTTACTTTATGGTCATTGTGATATAAACCCTAAGAGATATGTTTAGAAATTTAATTTTTATCTTTTGTGCTTGCATATGTGAACATATCAGATTGCAGCCTTTGAATGAAAATGTTAACTTTTATTTAACCTTCTGTAAGACGAGTATTCTTTAGTATTATTTACTAACATTAAAATATTGCTTTTTCTCCAAGGGGAACTCTGGTTCCTCTTTATCACCTTCATGACAGCTCAGTGATGAAAGCAGGATAGTGTAAGAAGAGAATGATCGGGCTATTTCTTCACTCTGGTATTTAATACTAATGAATTAAAGCATTCCTTAACCATTTTTGAATCAGCACAAAGCTGAATTGGCATTGCTTCCCTATCCCTGTTCTGATCCCTCTTTTTCTTTTATGATCTAATTGATTTTGCACTTTTACTGCCTTTGGAAGGTTTTAAACTAAGGGGGAAAATACTATTTTCAAATTATAGCTGAAGACAATTGATGACTGAACATGAGATGAAGGTAGGAACATAGCAGGAAAAAACAAGATGTTGCCACTACATGCTTGCGCCCATGGTTAAATACAAGTGGGAATAGCTGCTATCAAACCTCAAGAGGTGCCAGTATCTGGTTGAACTTACCTGAGTCCAGCAAAAAAAGCCCAGAAGATAAAACCTGGTTTGTCCTTGGATGGAAAGCTAGACTGTTATTAGCTAAATTGTAAAGATGAAAGATGCCCTTGTCTTAGAAGTAGGCAAGAACAAACCACTCCTGTATTGTTGCTAAGAAAAACTGCATGGCCATGTCTTTGAAGTCACCAGGAGATAAAATTATGCAACTTAAAGGAGGCCATAAGTATCTTTTATCCTAGCTGAATGCACTAAGTTAATTTTCTTTTCATCTAGCATAGACATCCTATATCTACCATTTATCTCCTAAAATGTTCAAACAAGAAAAGGATATGTGGATATATCGCTTACATTTTTGAAATCCTTAATTTGAGTTGTTCAATTCTCTGCTCCCAAGTTCCGGTTTCCAGTCCAATTCCAAATTTCTAGTTTGTCTCCGATTATATCACCAAGATGAGCCATTGCCTGTGAGTATTCCATATTGACACATTCCACCAAGCAACATTGATTGATGTTCTCTTGTTAATCAGATAGTGAAATTATTCATTGGCGATGCTGCCATGTTTCCAAAGTCTTCTGGCCACTGGATGTTGTATTCTGAACTCGTTCAAAACACCATTCATAATTATTTTATGAAGTTTTAGTTAAATCAGCTTTAACTTATTTTCACAAAGGTTGAAATTTGTTGGACATTAAAAGATGTCACGTGTTTCAGAAGCAGCTGTCAAAAACAATGGATAAATATGATTATCTGTTATCTATTATCTGATTATTTGTTATCTATTATCTGTTATATCTCTGTATCTCTTTTGGTTGGCACCCTGATTTCCACAGCTACTGTTGTTTAATAAAGAGGACGATAGTGGAAGAATTTAAAAGGAACATTTCTGTCGTGTCCATCACGGAAAAGGAG
Source organism: Hydrophis major (assembly GCA_033807585.1). Classification (NCBI taxonomy): domain Eukaryota; kingdom Metazoa; phylum Chordata; class Lepidosauria; order Squamata; family Elapidae; genus Hydrophis; species Hydrophis major. The sequence goes on along the minus strand of CM066328.1, from coordinate 290,201,611 downwards.
ACTCAGAGCCAGTGACTTAGTTTCAGCTCTTTATTTGGTTTCTAGATCGGCTCGGGGTTTAAAGGGAACAGCTGCGGCTTTTATTCTCTAGCCGTGGCGGCCGCGGCCAATGGCACCACTTTGAATCTCCCGTGATTAGTTTCCACCAATCGCGGGAGATTCGTTATGGGCCAATCAGCGCGGCCTGCTTGGCCAATGAGATCGCCGTGCGCTTTGGCCAATCACAGCGTGGGGCTTCCAAGTATGTTAATGTCCGTACAGAACACCCCTCTCCTCTTGGTATGGTCCTACGTAACGTAGTCCCGTAAGTAGGCAGGGCGTTGTACTTGCCTACTTGACCTGCACAGGTTAGTTGTTGCTTGGCTCCCGGCCAGTTCGGTCAGGTTCTGTGTTGCTCTTTGCCTTGTTGATGGAACCGCCTGGAAAGGCTTGCTGGGCCTTTCGTCGCAGCTCCCTCCCGGTCTACTTGGGCTGGTTGAGCTGCGGTTGTTGCCGCTCCTGCCTGGTCTTTCTGGGTTGGTTGAGCTGGCCTGGCTGCTTCTCCCCGGTGAGGCTTCGAGCTGGCTGCTTTCTAGTGAGTATGGCTGGTTTCTTTCTATTGTTTCCTGGTTCCCGGGGTATTCCCTCCCCTCTTGGTATGTGTTGTGGGGCCTGTCTGTGTCTGTTTGCGTGTCGGTTGTGTTTCCTGTGGTTGTCCTCAACCTTATTTGATCGATGTGGCGTTTCCATGCTCATCCGTCAGATGTTTGGAGGCGATACGAGTGGGGACCTGTCAGCTGGGTTATGGTTGCCGGTACCCAGAGTGAGTCTCTGGTAAAGTTCTTTGCGTAGACTGTGTCACCTGGGGAGAATGTTCGGTTTTTGCTTGAGGAGTTTGGGGTTTTTTCTGGGTTGTATGTGGGGTGCAGTCTGACAAGTGGGGGCCTTAATTTCCTCCCCATTAATAGTTCTGCCAGGCTTTTGTTGGTGGTCGTGTTCGGGGTTATGTGTTGTATAAAGAGCATTTTGTTTATTTTTTCTTGGATTTCCCCATGTTCAATTTTTTGGATGGTTTTTTTCGTAAATTGAACCATCCGTTCTGCCCTCCCGTTCGCCGCCGAATGTGCTGGCGCTGTGAGTGCGTGTCGTATGCCCCGTTCCGCTGGGAATTTTTTGAATTCCAGCGAGGTAAATTGGGGCCCGTTGTCTGACATGATGACATCTGGGAGGCCATGGGTTGCAAACAGCTTGCTGAGTTCCTTGGTCATGGCTTCCGTGGTGGTGGTTTTCATGTTGCTTACCTCCAACCAGTTGGAGTAAGCATCTACTGTGATAAGGAATATATGTCCTTTCGTGGGCCCAGCAAAATCTATGTGGATCCTGGACCATGGTCCCCTGGGGTTTCCCATTCCAGGATTGGTACTGCGGGGGGACTCGGTCGGTTTCTTGGCAGCGTTTGCATTTTGCCACCCAGGTCTCGATTTGCTTGTTCATCCCTGGCCACCAGGCATAACTCCTGGTCAGGGCTTTTGTCCTAACTATGCCCGGGTGCCCTTCGTGTAACAACTCCAATACCTTCCCTTGTAACCTTTCCGGAATAACAACTCTATCCCCCCACAGTACACAACCTTTTTGTAATGAGAGTTCTGTTTGCCGGTTCCGGAATGTCCTGAATGCTTCATCGTTGTCTCTTTCCAGCCACCCCTTTTCTACCCAATATAACACCCGCGCCAGACGTTTGTCTTTATTTGTTTCACGGACAATGTCTGACGTGGTTATGGGTAGATCGGGCAGAGTCTCTATGCTGAGGATGGCTGTCGTGGGTGAAGGGTCGGTGTCTAGGTCAGGTAATGGCGTGTGGTTCAGGGCGTCTGCGTGGGTGATCGTCTTACCGGGTCAGTGTGTGAGCCGGTAGCTGTAGGCGGCAAGGAATTCGGACCACCTTGTCATTCTAGGAGATAGAATGTTCGGGGTGGCCCTGTTCCCTGCCAGGATTCCCAGCAGCAGCTTGTGATCGGTGATGATAGTAAACTTGCAGCCGTAGAGGTACTCGTGGAACCTCTTTACTGCGGCGACGATAGCCAGGGCCTCTTTGTCCAGTTGACTGTAGTTTCTTTCCGTTTTGGTGAGTGTCCTTGAAAAGAAGGCAATGGGTGCTTCTTTTCCGTCGGGGAGCGTGTGGCTGAGGACAGCGCCGACGCCGAAAGGTGAGGCATCGCATGTGACGACAAGTGGTAGGGTCTTGTTGTATTGGATTACGACGGCATCCGAGGTGAGCAGGTCTTTGGTTTTGGTGAAGGCGGCTTCCTCACATTTCCCCCAAGTCCATGTAGCCACCTTGTCCAAAAGCCTATGCAAAGGCTCCGCCGTGGTCACCTTTTGGGGCAGGAAAACATTATAAAAATTAAGCAGTCCCAGAAATGCCTGCAGTTCTGTTTTATTCCGTGGTGTTGGGGCTTCTTTAATGGCTCTGATTTTGTTTGCGGTTGGGTGGATGCCGTGTCGGTCTAGGAGGTATCCCAGGAATTCGATCCATTCTGTGTATAGCTGGCATTTCTCTTTTTTCACCTTTAGCCCGGCCTCTTTGAATTTGGTTAGTACCTCCCTTAGACGACTCTCTAGTTCTTGTTGGTTGGCAGCTGACACTAGTACGTCATTGAAGTAGGGCACCACCCCCTTAATTCCTTGCAAGAGTCTCTCCATGAGGTTCTGGAAAATTCCCGGAGCCACGCTGACTCCAAACTGGAGTCTGTTACAGTGAAATGCTCCCCGGTGAGTGACTATGGTCTGCGCCTCAGCAGTTTCTGCGTTGACCGGCAACTGTTGATAGGCTTGCTCCAGGTCAAGCTTCGCAAAGACCTTGCCCCCCCCCAATGAGTGTAGGAGGTGTTGCACTACTGGGACGGGGTAGGCACTTTGTTGCAAGGCACAATTTAGAGTGGCCTTTTTGTCCCCGCAGATTCTTACCGACCCATCGGGCTTGACTGGGGTGACTATGGGGGTCGCCCAACGGGCATGGTCGATTGGTTGTAGGACCCCTTGTTTGACAAGCTTGTCAATTTGCTCATCGATTTTGGGTCGGAGTGCAAAAGGTACCCGCCATGGTTTTAAGCTATTGGGGAATGCTGGGGTCTAGGCTGAACGAAATAGGGGGCCCTCGGTACTTGCCTAGGGTGCCGTCGAACACTTCCCGGAAGTCCTGTGCCAGTTGCTCCTCCCAGTCGGCATCTGTGACGTGGTCGACACCCGTAACCTCGATCCCAAGTGGTGCGAACCACTGTAGTCCCAAAAGGCTGGGGCGGTCTCGGTCCACAATCGTCAGGAGAAGCTTTGCTGAACGGCCCTTGAAGGTTACCTCGAAGTGTCTGGTTCCGACTACTGGGATGCGGTTCCCCTGGTAGTCCCTGAGGATGAGTTTCTGGGTTTCCAGCCTCCTCTTGTGGATTTCCGGCACCAACCGCTTGATTTCTCGCCAGGCAACCATGGAGAGGTAGGACCCAGAGTCCACCTCCATTTTGCATGGTTCGCCTTTGATGCCCACTTCTATGTACACCTTCTGGGCGTCTGTGGTGGATGAGTGGCCAATGATGACCATCTGGTGGGTTTCCTCTTTCTGCCGGGTTTCGCTGCTTCGTCGGTTCCGTCCATCTCTGTTCCAGCGATGTTCAGCTTGGCAGTCTCTGGTCCTGGGGGGGGGGTGCCATCTCGTCTCCGGTTGCTGTGGTCTCGCTGACAGGGGCTGTAGGCTCTTTTCAGTCAGCAGACTCTGGCAATATGACCTTTCTTATCGCAGTGCCGGCAAATTGTGTCGAAAAACCGGCACTCCGATCGAGGGTGGTTGCCTCCGCACCCGGCACAAGTGGTTCCCGACTTACGACTTCGCCGATCTCGCCGATCTCGTCCCGACTGGAGACGATGTATCTCTTCTTCCTCGTCCGTGGTGTCGGAGGTGGAGTGGAAGTCACCATGGTCGGTGGTGGTCTCTCAGTGGCTTGCTTCTGGGTGAGCCTCGGTCACCCGGCCCATTTCGGTGGTTGCTGTGCATTCCCCGGTGTCTGGTCTCCGCATTCGGTTCACCGATTTCCGGGTTGCCTCGGCTGCGGTGGCTTCAGCGAGGGCGTCGTTGAGGGCGATGTCGCCTTTTGCCATTAGCCGGCTTTGTAGGACTGGGTCTCTGAGTCCGAGCACGACACGGTCCCGCAAAGCCTCGTCCATGTCCGAGAACCCGCACATGCCCCCTAGGCTCCGCAGATCAGCCACAAAGTCGCTGATGCTCTCACCCGCTCTCTGGTCCCGCTGGTAGAAATCGTGCCGCCTGATGAGGGTGGGCACGGTGGGGGCATAGTGGTTTTGGAGCAATGGCTCGAGGTCGGCCCAGTCCATCTCCTTCACGTCCCCGGGTTTCGCAAGGGCTTTAGCCATCTTGAACACTGCAGGCCTGCAGTGTGTTAGGAAGACGGCTCTTTTCTTCTGCCCGGTTGCATCCTTCAAGTTGCTACTTTCAAGGAACATTAGGAATCGGTCTGTGTATGATTCCCAGTCCTTGGTAGCGGGGTTGAAGGGTGCAGGTGGTGCGATGCTGGCCATTTTGTTGGTCTCGTTTCCTCAGGACACGTGCTTGATGGGGTTAGTTTTGGGATCCCATCCTCGTCGCTAGTGTCGTGTCCGTCGCGGAAAAGGAGACTCGGAGCCAGTGACTTAGTTTCAGCTCTTTATTAGGTTTCTAGATCGACTCGGGGTTTAAAGGGAACAGCCGCGGCTTTTATTCTCTAGCCACGGCAGCCGCGGCCAATGGCACCGCTTTGAATCTCCCACAATTAGTTTCCACCAATCGCGGGAGATTCGTTACGGGCCAATCAGCGCGGCCTGCTTGGCCAATGAGATCGCTGTGCACTTTGGCCAATCACAGCGTGGCGCTTCCAAGTATGTTAATGTCCATACAGAACAATTTCAATTTGTGATATGAAATCAATCACAGCACTGGCTTTCAGTGAAATATTGATTCTAATGCCTTCTGTAATATTGAGATTTATCTCCAGACCTGTATTCAGAATGAGTTTTCACTGTTTTTGTTGCATGCAGCCTTGCTATCAAGTAGCAACGATAGTATATCAAGTATATCATGAGCCATGGTGTTCTCAGTGCAGTTTCCAAATGCATTTCCAAATGCAGTGTCAAAACCATGTTATGTTAGACTGTATCTGTTGAAATTCCTTCTGAGGATCATTGAATAAGTTAAAGGAAAATTCAGAATTGTATGTCACAGCATTAGGTTAATTGGTTTTTATTTGCTTTGTTAAGTCAATGAGGTAATAATGATGCTTTCAAGCTTTTTCACATTTTTAATGGTTGCGTTCCATCCTTCTCTTTGCCAGGATTCCATAGAGGCTAATCTGGTCTTGATCCAAAAATCTTCATTGCATTGCACTGCTAAAAATGCTTAATATAGGGGAATTCAGAAATATATCTCCTTACCAAGACATGGCAGGACCTACTTCAGCTTTACTGAAGAACTCAGTGGTTTTTAAAGTTAAAACTGACAAGTATATGTATTTTAGAAGAGTTTCTTTCAATTACTGTTGAGAACTTCACAGTAACCATGGCAATGTTACCAATACTATAGAAATTTTTTTTCCTCCTCCTTCTATTTTTTATGTAAGTTCTGTATTTTCACCTTGTAATATACAGTACAAGCTCACCATTCTGTAAAGTCCACAGTGATCATATCTTGAAGGATGGAGAACAGCCAATTACCTTCAAGTCTTCTGGGCATGCAAGAGGCAAACTGAGGATTGGCTTTCCTGCTTGTTCTCTTGGCTATTGGGTTATCTACTTTCCTTCTCTGCTTGTTGTGCAGCAACCAGATCGAGTCCTCTCTTCTTCTTTGCATGATTGTTTTGGTATGCAGAAAGATAACAAACAGGACAGCGGTGGGATTCAAACATTTTACTACCCGTTCTGTTGGGCATGGCTTGGTGGGCGTGGCTTGGTTGGCATGGCTTGGTGGGCGTGGCAGGGGAAGGATACTGTAAAATCTCCATTCCCTCTCCACTCCACTGACCTGCTTTCCAGCTCCGTTATACTCTCCAGAACCTGTCACAACCTGCTGAATACCACCTCTGAAACAGGAGCAGAAGATGGCTGAGAGGATTATGGAGAAGTCACCCAGGCTTGAATGAACAGAAAAGTCTCCATATTGCAGTTTAATATTCTTGAAAGTAGGTGAAGTAATTCTGAAAGAGCTGCTCCTCTTAGAGGCATCATGGACTACAATCACTGCTGTCCAGTGACAATTTATAGTGCCTGTTCCTTTGATTCAGAACAGAAACATTTAAAGATCATGAAATCTTTGTTGGAACATTATTTTGCCTTTTTGCCTTTTTTGTAGCAAAGATGTTGAGCCCACAATGCTTTTGAGGGGCTGCCACAGAGAGGAGGGGGGGGGGTGTAATCATTCAGAGGTGGTATTTGCCAGTTCTCCAAGCTACTCAAATTTTCCGCTATCGGTTCTCCAGAACTGGTCAGAACCTGTTGAATACCACCTCTGTCCATACATAGAGTAGCCAAAAAACTGCAAATGGCGAAAGGTTGTATATCGTAATAACAAAACAAAGGATTCTCTGCTATCTCACAACAATAAAATCAGTTCAAAGACATGGAAGAAATTCTAAAGTCTTCTGAGAATGAAGTAGAAAAGCAGAAAGATATGATTTTTCAGAAGTGAACAATTAGGAAACTGAGAGACAGCCAGGATGAATAGAATGCTGAGAAAAATAGCTCACCTCTGCTATAAGACTATTTAAACCTTTGATCCACAAAAATTAATTTATTTGCACCTTCTGAACATACATACATATGCTAGCACTTACAATTTGTGAGATAAAACAACAGCACTTTTTAACCTGCTAACTAAGGTCATCAATCTTTTTGAAGTTGAGTACTTCAATTTACTTAGCTTGTGTGGACTTTACTGGTATGTAGGACAGGTGTAGATAGGCTACCGAAGTGAGGGTGTACTTGATCTGTTTAGCTTCAGTACACTGGCAGCCCAATTTAATTAACTATAATAACTTTGCTTGCCAACTCCCAGAAACATCTTACCTTATTCTATGTCTGGTCTCAGAAACAGTAATCGATGTGTTTATATTTGATATGCACAGCATGTATTTACAATGTGTCTAGCATTTTACGGTCAGTCAGGTGCTTGGTTAACGATGCCTAGAGAGGAATGCCATCCTGTAAATTCTGTTGTGTTGTATGCTCTGTGCCAATGGCTAAACTGACCTCAAACAAATTCAGTTTGGATATATTCCAGGTAATTTGTTGTTTTTTTAAAATTAATTACAGTGAATAGCCATTTCTGTTGCTCAGCTGGAACATCAGTGATCTGCTATGGCTTATGGTGGCATTTTAGCAACATTTTAATTAAGTGCTAGATGCAAAGCTTATTTTTTTAATGCAAGAATACGATTTAATCATACCGGGAAGGCTTCTAATTCTTTGACAATTCTTTGTGCAATAAACAATGATTTATGTCAAAAATTTAATATTCTCTCTCTCTCTCTCTCTCCTCTCTCCCTCTCCCTTTCTCTCCCTCCCTTCCTCCCTCCCCCTCTCAGCACACACACCAAAAGTCTATTCAGGAAGAACTTGAAGCTTGGTAACCTTCATGTCATTCTGCTCTGCTTCAAGGTACACCTCAAAACTGCCAGTGAAGTATCATCTTTCATGTGGCACAAAGGGGAATTTTTTAAAATGTACCAGAAGTTATAAAAACTGTGATTAATTATTTTAAGTTTTATTTTCAAAATATTTATTTTTTTAAAAAAGTAAAAATAAAAGTTTTCCTTGTCCAGTTGTGTCTAACTTTAGGGGGCGGTGTTCATCTCCATTTCTTAGCTGAAGGAGCCAGCATTGTCCAAAGACACTTTGGGGGGTCATGTGGCCAGCATGACTCAAAGGTGCACAGAATGCTGTTACCTTCCCACCAAAGTGTTACCTATTAATCTACTTGTGTTCGCATGCTTTCAAACTGCAAGGTTATGAAACATTACATCTATGCTCATCTTTTTTTTTTTTTTTTAGTTCTTTAACGTGGCTGCATTTTCTTTTTGGAGCAACAATCACTGGTACATTATTTCAAAGCCCAAATGCCACTGCATGGGTTGCATGGGCTTCTCTTGAAGGAGAGAGTTACAAATAATTCTCAACTTCGGACATTTAAGAATCATTCTAAGCCTTGGGAAAAGTTATTTATGACCTATCTCTAAAATCACAATCATGACACCTTCCCCATGGTCAAATGATCATAATTTGGGGATTTGGCAACTGGGTCACATTTATGATCTTGTGAACACATGATTGCAATTTGTGATTTTGCCAACTGGCTTCCGACAAACCAATTGGAGAAACTGGATTTGCTTAATGATTTACCTGATTCAGTTAACAACCATGTGATTTGCTTATGGTTCTGGTTGTAAGTTAAGAATTACTTATAATGATAACCTGACTGGGAATGATGGAAGCTGTAGTTCAATGCATATGAAGAGTGCCTGGTTAGACAAGGTTTCAAGAACACATCGAAGAAAAAATTTCTGAAAGAAATCTGGTTGCTAGATAGGAGTCCAGATCACAAGGTATTTTGGTGACTCCAAAGATGACAAGGCATTTATCTATAGGACTTAAATTGTTGTATTTTATACATATAGAAAATAGCTGAAAAATCATCTAATTAAATCTCATTTTTAACCTCTCCCCACTGAAGTTAAAGAGCACCTAATAATGCTGCAAATAGAAAAGTATTAAACAGCAGCAACCAGTTATTTTCTTTCTGTTTCTGCTGTGTTATTTAAACTGGCAGCCTTTTATGAAACATTTTATTTGTGTTTCAGAGGACACCTCATGGCATTGTTCAGTTGGGGATGGGAGGGAAGACTGAGGCTCTGTTTTTCATGATAAAATATTTTAAACCATTCAATGTCTATTCTTAGCTTGTCAGACTTTCTCAGTTTGCATTGGGACAGAATGGTGGTTCTACTAACCTGTAGAAGGACTTGATACTCCAAGGAATGTGAATTGATCTAGAAAGTAGATAAAAGTTGGTAGGGGTGTTAGAACAGGTGTGTATAGGCATTCCAACTGAACAGGTTAAGCCAGATAAATGATGAACCCTTGTTCCTTCATCCTATTAATCTGCATCAGCATCTTGACTAGTTAGTCCTTTGTTCTCCTTTGCCTTCAGAACTTTGCCTTGCTGTGTAACTTAGTCCAAAATGAAACTTGAACACAGCATCATGTACAATCCAGGACCTAGCTTTATCAGACTCTCTATCACATGGATAGGTGTAGCCATTTGTTAAGTTAACATGAATACAGCTTCCCTTCAGGCCCCACAAAAAGGCTGGAGATAGCAAACAGTGAAGCTGAAAGTATAGCATGCATGGTTCTGACTTCTACTCTATTTTAAAATCCTAAGCATTTCATCTGAATAGTATTATGGAATTATGGATGTTTGCTTATATATTATCTCCTACACTTCTAAGTATAGAATTTGTACATAATCCAGTACTGAAGCAGGTCCATCAACTCATAATCCATTTTCAAATTCCATTTGATGCCTTTAAAACCTCACATTGAAGTTGTTTCAAATTCTATTTGAAGTCATCGGTTCTTGAATTTTTCCCCCCAGACTATCATTCCCAGATCATCCCTAGAATACTATCATTTGTGAATGTCTGTCATCTGTCTTACCTTTTAAGGCAGAGTAGAAGAGGAGTAGAAAAAGCATCATTGCAACACCTTGCTTTGGAATAATTTTTCTTAGCTTGTTTGGTGTTTTGACTGATAATGTACCAGATGTAGATTGTTTAATTGACTCTGCTTTTAAAAAGAAATGGGCAAGTCTTATTTGTTCTTTCATAATTGATTATTTGGACTTCTGTTTTGTAGGATGCTGTGTTATGTTTTGTTTTTATCTTTTCATTGTCAATCACCTAGGATATATGCTGAAGGATAGGTATTTGCACAGCAAATTAGCATTTAGTGTGGAGTTGGGCAAACAACAACCCACCAGAGGATACCCAAAATTGTAGGTAATTTTCAGTAGTTATTTCTTATGTCAAGAGAAAAATTAAAACACTTTTGGGAAAAATATAGATTATTATCAGACAGAATATTTTCAGATATTTTTCTTCCTTCTGAATTCAAGAAGAATTTTCTCTGCTGTTTTAAACAATGGTGTCCTCAGCCAAAATCTTTAGGTTTTTTAGCATTCCATGGTTCTGTCAAGGTTACACAGTAGACAATCTAGGACATTACATGATTGCAAACCCTGAAAACTTTTTTTTATTGATACTAAGGAAGTGCTCTTTTCAAAGAAGTCCATCAGGAATGCCTTTTTAAAATTAAGTTAGTTATTTTAAAGAGTGCTTTGCAGTGCCATTTTGTGAATATTTCAGTCCCTCAATCAGTATATTGATAAACTGACCCTGGTCAGGGTAGTTTCTGCATCAGAATGAATAAATCAGTGGAAAGCTCAAAGTAAAGGTCACACTTTTGTCACATTTTTCAATGCTTCAGGGAAGTTCATTCAACAAGTCAGAACATAAGGAGGTTTCCTCAAAGAAAACAAGATTACCCAAACTATATGCCACAAAGAAGAGCTGTGTCAGGTTGAAAATATTCTTTTCCTAGGAAGAACTCATTGTACAGAATCTGAAGCATTTCTACCAAACATCCAGTATCGACATCTAGAAGAGACCAAATGGAGAAGAGAGTGTCAAGAGATGTCTGCTTATCAAAGAGTGCCTACCATGTCTAGACTGGGAAGATCCTGATGACTGCAAGATGATGACAACAACTGCAAAAACGTTTTTATATCTTTTTGTGGCATTTGGTGATATTCTGCTTTTGTTTTTAAATCCATTTTTTGTTTAAAGAATATTAGAATGATCCTAATGGCAAGTTGTCATTTCCCCCATCTCTTGGAGATATTACATATTTAAAATGTAGTAAGCCACTTTAAATATTCAAGTTAATGCACTACTAGGCTTGAAAGGTTCCTGGGAAAGATGCTGAATCCCAACTGGATGTTACCTTCCTCCTGTTTAGTGACTTTGAAATTAGGATAATCAAACAAGTTCATTTGCCTGCTCTTCATCACTACTTGCCATCCAAAGCCACTTAAGAAGGTTAAAGCAATGAGTATGTTTGGATATGGAGAGGAGTTAGTGTTTCAGCCTTAAATGCCTCCCCATGTGCCTCTCCATCCCATTTTTCATTGGCTATGAAGCTGTGAAATGCTGTCCTTCAAAATGTTCATATCCAGCCACAAATTGCTGGCTGGCCCAACAACATTGTTTTCAACAGAACTTAGTAATCTGCCTCATTTTAGAAAGTTAGTTAAATATGCACGTGATCTGTTCATTTTTATCACATGCTATTGTATGTTTTATCGTTCTTGCAATAAATTTTAGAGGGATTCTCTTGTTTTTAAATTGCCAATGAAGATGAAATGTTATGCTATTTGTACTATAGGAAAAGAAACGAACATTACCATGACAACCTAAGTATATCCAATTAGCCTTTGTATCAATCTTTTTTAAAAAATTGAGCTCCATATTTTCTCCTCTTAGAATTGAAATACTGATCTGACTATTGAAAGGATCTAGCTTCAAACATATTCCTCCCCAGGGAACCATCCTTTAAGATCCAAACTATGTGTTGAATACTAGAAGATCTTTTAGAGACAATTCATTCTAGTACTCATAGTAGATTAGAGTAACTACAGAAGAGTGAAATGTTTCTTGATTGATCGGTCTGGTTTGTCCACTCACTAACGTCTTTAATATTGACTATAAAATACATTATTGGGTATTTATCTGGGTATTTATCAAAGCTCTTATTCTACTTGTAATAAGCATAAATTAAATTTCTGAGCATCAGATTACAATTTTAGCGTAATGATTTTTTTAAAAATAATAAAGTTGGTCGTTAATCCCCTTTTTTATAGGCTGGTGCCACTCATGCTCAATCATATCCATAAAGAGAAAGTAAAAAAGTAGATAAAATTTTCACAAGGCTGAATATTTCCATCTTCTCTGTAATAAAACCTTGATATAAGATGCTGATAGCTATCAAGAATTCATCACAAGGTTTCAATTGCATATTCTTACAAGCTTAAATGATTTTACCACTTTGCTTTCTTAGATTTTTAGACTGTTTTCCAACCTAGATTTTCATGTACAGAATATTCCTAATTAATTAAAGTTATAAAAATAAACTCCAAGGATTTTTTTTTTAAAAAAACACCATTAGCTTGGAGAACAAAAGAGGGCAAAGACTTTTGTTTGAATATAAAGACTTTGCAGTAGCCAGAGTGGAAGTGTAGGAAATGTTTCAAGTAGTACCCATGCTGTTCTCTCTGAAATATTATCCCTAAAAGGAGAAAAAAAATGTCCCTTATTTTTTAACCTGGATTAAATTCCACTATACAAAACAACATGCAAAGCTATTGTCAAGAATGAAACTCTGGCAGCTATGTGCCTCTTGGTTTCAACTTGCCATTAGAGTAAGAAGTGGGAGCTGTTGCTTCAGAATGGGTTAGATGGAGAAATGAAACCTCCACGATTCCGCTGAAGACCATGAGAGCCTGAAAGCTTTTCATGGACATCATAGCAGGTGTGGAGATGAAGCAGGCAGTTCCCATAACAAAGTGAACTTGTTTACCTGGACTATGTGAGATTGGGGGTTTGGCTGGGGAAAGTATTGTTTAATTCTATGAACTGGGAACCAACTTGCTTTGACATTACTATGCAGTATATTGAATAAACAGTAAGAGTTTAAGAAATGTAATGAACCTGGAGAATCATTTGGATTCTCGAGCTGGATATTGACAACTATGTATATAAAACCATGGTGGCGCAGCAGTTAGAATGCAGTATTTCAGGCTACTTCTGCTGTCTGCCTGTTGCCAGCAGTTCGGCAGTTCAAATTTCACCGGCTCAGCCTTCCATCCTTCTGAAGTCAGTAAAATGAGGACCCAAATTGTTGGGGGCAATATGCTGACTCTGTAAACCATTTAGAGAGGACTGTAAAGTACTGTGGAGTGGTATATAAGTGCTATTGCTATATTCTCACAGCATTTATTTATTTTTGGTTTGGGGGAAAATAATTACATGTTGTTGATATTGTAGCTGATATTGTTGCTGCTAAATATATCCAGGAGTTGTTTTTTTTTTTTCTCCAATTCACCTACCAAGCCAACTGCAATTGCTTCCACCAAAGCTTTGCCTTCATCACCTGTGTTTTGGTTGTTCTAGATTAGGTTTGTTTAGTGAACTCTACAAAGAGCTTAGAATTCTTTTCAGAGCATAGAAACTACGATATTAAATTGCTTGTTATCCCAATCTCAATGAACTAGATTGTCTATTGGTTCAGGATGCAATTCAAACAGTTATTTATATCTTCTAAAACAGGGGTCCTGTTAGGGATAACATTGTTTTACCCTAACTGGTTCAGGTAAATAATAATATGTTATCATGGTTTATAAGTTAAAGTGTCTGCAACTTTAAATATGGGAATGTAATTAGGGGAGTGGTTGTGAAAACACTTTAAAAGAAGCAAGACGACAGCTTGCTCTCTCTGGCTTTGATGATCCCTGATTACTGCTTGGAATCAAGACTGCATTGCTCGAACGGGAGAGAAACAAAGGACTGACTTGTAAGTGAACTGACATAGGATATTCTGCACGGACTTTGCTAACTGAATATCCCTGAATGGACTGACTAAATGATACATGACTATTGGACTGTTATTTTGACTATGCTATGAACTCATAATGGAATAAACTATATTTTTGATAGCACAAGCGTATCTGTTATTTTTACTGTATGTTAATAAACATACAAGCTTAGCTCACTCATTTATCTGTGTGCCTATCTGACTAACGCTGCACATTCTGTTTAGCTTGTCTCCCTAACCCTGGTTGGGGAACCCAGGCTTAACACTGGTTATGGGCCCAGAGGCTGCAAAGTCAGTTTAACTAGGATAAAACAGATTTATGTAAAAGTGAGAGTTTGTGTTGTTATACATTACAGTAAACAGACAGCTGTGTTTTATTAATTATAGTTTTATATCCATATAAAGAAAAACATGGCACAAGTCAATCTACAAAGTTTGTCCCTTATATCCAAGCTGGATGGAACAAACTATGTATCATGGTCTATGAAATGTAGTCTGCTTCTACGAAGAGAAGGTCTGTGGAACATAATTGAAAATCCACCAAACGTAGAAGAATGGGATCCAGAGGATGATGAAGACAGGCTAAAGATAGAAGAATTTATGCATAAAAATGAATTCGCTATTTGCATAATTGCTTTAACCTTAACTGACCAACAGCTTGTTTATATCCACGGAGAGAAAACGGCTGTTGGGTGTTGGCAGAAGCTGAAGAGGATTTATGTTCGAGATAATGTTGGTGCTCACATAAATCTAACACGGAAGCTTTTCAGTACGCATCTCCAGACGAATGGTGATATGCTGAGTCATTTGAAAACTATGCAAAGCATTTTTCAAGAACTGCACGAGAAACAGCTTATTTTCTCTGAACAACACCAAGTCTACATAATTCTATCTTCCCTTAATGAAAGTTATGACAACTATGTAACTTCCCTTGAAATATTGCTAAAGGAAAGTTTAACTTTAACTGATATAACTGGCAGATTGATTGAAGAGGCCAGAAGAAGGCTTGAAAGAGACGATTTAAGGAGGCAGCAACCTCAAAAAGAAGATAATGAATCTCCTACTGCATATGCAATTAAAAAGTGTTTTAATTGTGGAGGAAGAGGACATTTGGCAAGATTTTGTAAAAAAGCAAAGCGCCAGAACGCTGGCCAGAATGCTAAAAGTTATCAAAAGAAAAATAAAAATTTAGAGTTAGCCATGTATAGTAACGAAGCTGTAAAAAATAATTTATGGGTGGTTGACAGTGGAGCATCCCACTGTATAACAAATGATAACAGAAATTTTATTAAAATGTCCAAGAGTACACAGCAGATATCGTTAGCCAATGGCTGGAAACTGAAAGCTAAAGGTCAAGGTATAGCATATTGTTCTTTTATAAAAGAGAATGTAAAAATGTTATATGTACCACAACTTAAGTTTAATTTAATTTCAGTTAGAATTTTGGTTAAACTAGGATATGTAGTTACTTTTAAAGGAGATAACTGCATAATTGAGAAAGAAGATAAGAAAATTACTGCATCTTTAAGAGGTGAATTATATGTGTTAAATGATGATGGTTTAAAGGTGGCTAACATGGTTTATGAAAATAAGAAACCCCATGATGAACGTATTCACTTGTTACATCGAAGGCTAGGGCATTTAAATTTTAAAATGCTTAAGAGAACTGTTGAATTATCTAAGGGAATAAGTTTAAAACCTTGTAATAAGTATTTGCAATGTAATGCCTGTAATCAAAGCATAGCAAGGGTCATACCGGCTAATAGAGTTGATGGATTTACTACCAAAGAGCCTTTAGAGGTAGTATTTGCAGATTTAATAGGTCCGAAAAAACCAAGTGTAGGAGGAGCTCCTTACATACTAAGTATAATGGACCATTATTCTAGATATGGGTTTTGCTATTTAATGAAAAGCAAAACTGAAACGTATCAAAATCTCTTTAATTGGATTAAATCTGCAGAAAGGAAAACTAAAAAGAAATTAGTAACTCTTATAACAGATAATGGTACAGAATTTACAAATAATAAATTCCAGAACAGACTAAGAATGTTAGGTATTCAACATAAAATGTCTGCACCATATAGGCCACAACATAATGCCTTTATAGAAAGAAGAGGCCAAACATTACAATCAATGGCACGAACTATGATGTCTGATACAGGATTACCTGACAATTTGTGGGGGAGAAGCAATAATGTGTGGTAATCATATATTAAATAATGTTGTTAATTCAACAACAGTTGAATTACCATTCACACTGTGGCATGGTACAAAACCTGATTTAAGTTACATGCACACATTTGGAGCACCAGCATGGGTGCATATCCCTACACAACTTAGACACAAAGGACAGCATAGAGCTAAAAGATTATATTTTGTAGGATATACATCTAATCATAGATCTTATAGATTCTGGGAACCAGGTACATCTAGAGTTTACACCAGTGCTAGTGCAAAATTCCTAGAACATGTAGGATGGAATAGATTAGAGCAAGATTTAAATCATGAAGTAATTATTGAACCCTACAAAAGGCAGAAAGATCAGATTAATTATAAGAAGAGTCCAATTAAAGAAGAAGTCCACCAAGAGCAAATAGGACCAGAACAAGAGGAAACAGTTGATCAGGAAGAGTTAGATAATCAAGAAGAGTTAATAAATGAAAGTCCACCTGTAAGTCCTGTAATACCTAGACGTACTACACGTGTAACTAGACCACCTGATAGGTATCAAGCAAGTATAGTTTGCCAAGTAACTAAAGTTCCAACTAGTGTAGATGAACTTAGGATGTATCCTGCTAAGGATCAGGAGAATTGGCAAAAGGCAATGGAAAAAGAACTAAATTCATTAAAGGTAATGAAAGTATATGAAGATGCTAAATTACCTCCAGGAGAAAAGTCCATTGGGTGCAAATGGACATTTAAAGTAAAAACTGGAAATGATGGGACTGTTACCCATAAAGCTAGGTTGGTAGCTCAAGGATTTAATCAAACTGCATCTGATTACGATGAAGTTTTTGCACCAAGTCTTAAAGCAACATCTTTAAGAGCAGCTTTAGTGTGGGCAGCTAAGAAAAACTATGTCATTAACCATTTAGATGTAGAAACTGCTTACCTGCATGCACCATTGCAGCACACTATATATTTAAGAAAACCAGTAGGTATAAAAGACAATAAAGTAAATAGTAATGATTGTTGGAAACTCAAAAAGAGTCTTTACGGGTTGAAACAATCTGGGTTTGAGTGGAACCAATATGTTGTGAAAGAGTTAAACAATATAGGTTTTAAATCTGGTTTAGATCCATGTGTGTTTAAAAGAGAAAATAATGGAACGGTGTCATTATTGTTATTATTTACAGATGATATTGCTTTGATAACTAAGACTAATAATGAAGCTAATGAGATTATATCATTATTAGCTAAAAAGATAAAATTAAAGCATTTAGGTGAAATTAAAAAGTATCTAGGATTGACAATTAACAAAACAAAAAATGGTTTTAAGATATCTCAAGAAGATAAAATTTGCCAATTAATTAAAACGTTTAAAATGGAACTTTGTAAACCGGCAAAGACTCCAATGAGTCAGGAAGTTTGCCAAACTGATGATCAAAGTCCCAAATTTGATAAGTCTATATATCAATCTTTGATAGGTAGCTTATCATATATCAGCAATTGGTCAAGGCCAGATTTAGCTTATAGTGTAAATCAGCTGGCACGTTTTAATTCAGATCCACATCAATGTCATTGGCAATCATTGAAGAGAATTTTAAGATATCTTAAAGGAACAATGAACCATGCATTGTATATAGAACCAAAGGGTGATTTGAGTCTTAGTGCCTAGGCAGATGCAAGTTTTGCAACTGATATAAACACAAGAAAATCAACATCTGGGATGGCTATATTATTTGGTAAGACACTAATAGGGTGGAGGTCAATCAGACAACAGCATATCAGCTTGTCCACGATGGAAGCGGAATTTTCATGTCTATCATTACTATGCACTGACTTAATTTTGTACAAACAGTTATTATTAGACATGGGTATAACTGTTAAAGATTCCATTATTGTGTTCGAGGACAACCAGGCAGCTATAAAGTTCGCTACTAGTATTGCTGTAAAAACTAGATCAAAGCATACTGATTTAAGACACTTAAATGTTAGAGAATCTGTAAAGAATGGGCTAATTAAATTGGAATACTGCATGACGGAAGAAAACATTGCAGACCAATTTACAAAAGCTCAAGGAGTAATTAAGTTTAAAGAAAGTTGTAACAAATATGATTTAAAGATGTAAATAGTTATATTTATTATTATTTCCTAAAAGGGGAGAATGTTAGGGATAACATTGTTTTACCCTAACCGGTTTAGGTAAATAATAATATGTTATCATGGTTTATAAGTTAAAGTGTCTGCAACTTTAAATATGGGAATGTAATTAGGGGAGTGGTTGTGAAAACACTTTAAAAGAAGCAAGATGACAGCTTGCTCTCTCTGGCTTTGATGATCCCTGATTACTGCTTGGAATCAAGACTGCATTGCTCGAACGGGAGAGAAACAAAGGACTGATTTGTAAGTGAATTGACATAGGATATTCTACACGGACTTTGCTAACTGAATATCCCTGAATGGACTGACTAAATGATACATGACTATTGGACTGTTATTTTGACTATGCTATGAACTCATAATGGAATAAACTATATTTTTGATAGCACAAGCGTATCTGTTATTTTTACTGTATATTAATAAACATACAAGCTTAGTTCACTCATTTATCTGTGTGCCTATCTGACTAACGCTGCACATTCTGTTTAGCTTGTCTCCCTAACCCTGGTTGGGGAACCCAGGCTTAACAGGTCTCCAATCTTTTGGACCTCAAGGACCACCAAATTCATAATTTTAAATCCCGTGGACCACTAATATGAATCCAGCATCCTGCTTGCTGAAGTGCCTGGGTTCCCACTGATGGGATGGGGTCCTTCAGGCACTTAGCTTAGCTGCCTGTTTCTGCAACCTTAAACACTCAAAGACTCATTTGGACCCATTTCCCACAGAAAACAAAACACGGGGATCTCTCACCTCTTGTTCTCTCTCTTTCTCTCTCTTTCTCTCTCTCTCATCTCTCTCTCTCTCTTCCCTCCCTCCTTTCTTTCTCCCTCTTTCTATCTCTCTTTCTCTCTCTGTGTCTTGTCTCTTTCTCGCTTTCTCTTTCTCTTTCTCTCTCTCCGTGTCTTCTCTCTCTCTCTCTCCACCGCCCTCTCTATCCCCGGGGGGGGGGGGGGGAAAGGAACCTCTGAACTGGTGCTGAGTGGTAGGAATCTGATGTCTGGAGGCTGATGAGCCACCTACTGAAGACCAGATGGCTGGCAGGGAGATGTGGCAATCCTGTAGTCTCCCTAGCAAGCCCGTGTTGTGGCTGCTACCTCCTGCCTCCGCGCATTGAGGAGGCTGAGCAACAGTGGGAATTGGCTACCAGCGATGCCCTCAGGTGAAGATGTTATGAGGGGGAGGCTCGACCCCTCCCCTCAGGAGCCGCAAAGTACTCACCGCCTCTCTGGCACCCGCAAAGTATCCTCCTTCCTGCTACTTGGTAAAGTTGTGGCCCCTTCCATAGCCATGCTGCCATGGTCAGTGGCAATCATGTGATTGGAAATGACAGTCACATGATTGTGGATGACTCTGGAAGCACGGCTATGGAAGTGGCCACAACTTTGACAAATTTCAATTGACCCAGATTCCTACTGTTGGAAGAAATATCCTTCTGGGTTCAGTTCCAATTGGGGAAAAAGACAATGGAAACTTGGAGGCTGTTTGGAAAGATGGTTTAATGGTGGACACGACCACATCCAGCTCCAAAGAAGGAAGGGCTGAGATGCTGAAAGTACCTGGGTTTTATACCCTCTGTTGGGATTTGAATTTGAGCTTGTATTCTGATTGGTTGTCAGACTCCCATGGAGCCATGCAGGAGCAACTCTGTAGGCTGTCCTGAGTCCCAGGCTTGGTTGAGCCTTGCTGGATGACGATGTAATGAAAGGGCTTTGGGCAATTCCTATTATAGCTCTGCCTGGAGATATTTGTTATGTAAAATAGGCTGGCCCAGGCCAGAGTAATGGTCCATTAGCAATGGTGTGGTGGGGTGAGTTTCTGCCTCTTTGAGTTTCTACTTTTCTTTTTAGGGGAAATAGTCTGCCTTTTTAATATTTCCTAGAATATTTCATTTTTCTAGGAGAGGGGTGGGTGCTAACTTCCTACAAATCATATCTGAAAAGAGAGAGACAGCTGAAGAACAAAAAAATACCACAAAAATATCTATTTCCTAGAAATCTGAATTATGTAATAACTAACAAATCATTCCTGCATTGCAGTTAGGAATGCACACAGTAATCATAACCTCAATTATATATCACTACCATCTTTATTATAAGCAACACATTCAGAATAATAAATGGAATGGAAGATCTTCATGCTGAAATCTTAACAACAGAAATCTAGCTCCCAGGCAGTGATAGAAGTAACAATGATATTTATCTCAGTTTCATACATCTTCTTAAGTAGAAGAATTCAAAACATAGTTAATAAAGTTATACCAGATTTCAAGGTAAAGGCACACAGGCAACCAAGTGAGAATCAATAAAGAGAAAAAAGAAGTAATGGCAATCGGTAAAGAAAAAAGCATAGCCTAAATATGCTTATGGAAGGAACAGGCATCAGTATCAAAGTTTAAATATCAGGAAGAACATTCTCCAAAGATGAAGAGCTTAACATACAATGCAGTAAGACAATGGACACTTACAATAAAATATAGCCAAAAGTTAGTCACCATGGAAATGAGATGTTTGCGGAAAGCTGCTGGAATGACCAAAAGAGATAAAATTAGAAATGAGACCATAAGAGAAAGAATTGGCATAGAACCAATCTTAAATTACATACAAAAACAGCAAATAAAGTGGTTTGTTCACATGGAGAAGATGTTGTAGGATTTCATACTGTACAAGGCATATACAAAAAGAGGAGAACGTCAAAGAACATGAGGCAGACCCAAGAACATGGAGAGACAACATCAAAGTTATACTTCAATATCAACTAAAAGAAAAACAAGGAAAGCAAGAGCCAAAACTTTGTATCTCCCTTGACAGTAGGAGAAGGAGAAGAAGGAGGGGAGGGGAAAGAGTCACAGAATCATAGACTCATGGAATAATAGGGTTGGAAGGGGTCTTGAAGGTCTTCTAGTCCAACTCCCTAATCCAATGCAGGAGTTCTTTTACCTTCTTAGACAAATGGTTGTCCAATCTTGAATGAATGAACTCTACCATTTGCTGGTCCCATTTTACTCAATCCATGAATCTGATGACTCTTTCTGCAATGAATGATGTTGCTACTATGAATTAGCAGAAGCATCCTATGCATGCTTACTTAAAATGAGTTCA
Source organism: Hydrophis major (assembly GCA_033807585.1). Classification (NCBI taxonomy): domain Eukaryota; kingdom Metazoa; phylum Chordata; class Lepidosauria; order Squamata; family Elapidae; genus Hydrophis; species Hydrophis major. Next base: position 290,180,468 of record CM066328.1, on the reverse strand, counting down.
CCGATGTTTGAATTACTCCCAAATAAATATTATATACATAGGACAAATTAGTCAATCGTATTGTAAAATAGAAGTGTGTGCCCACAGATTTGGCAGTAAAATATTTTGAATTCCACCACTGAGTACCCGTCAACTGATAAAGGGAATTCCACTAGCAATTGCAATAACACATTGACATATATATCACTTTATAGTGCTTTACAGCTCTCTCTAAGCGGTTTTACAGAGTCCGCCTATTGCCCCCAACAATTTGGGTCCTCATTTTACCCACCTCAGAAGGATGGAAGGCCTTGAGCCTGGTGAAATTTGAACTGCCAAATTGCAGGCAGCTGGCTGTCAGCAGAAGTAGCCTGCAGTACTGCATTTTAACCAGTGGTGGTATTTGACCGGTTCTGCCCAGTTCTGGAGAGTCAGTAGGAGCGATGAGCAGTGGAGACCGAACTGGTTCTCTCCGCTGCTCTAATGGCTCTGCTGTCGGGCCCACCCACCTTCCCGGGCTCCCAGACTCACCTTTATCCGCTGAATTTGAAGCGCAGCTGCTTTGCATGGCACAGAATAGTATTGCGCGACAGCTGCTGAAGCGATCGGGAGATCGTGCAGGCTTCAGGAGGTGAGGCAGAATGCCTCTGCTCCTGCACAAAGTGCGTGTTTGGCACACATGCGCACACTAAGTGTGAGCACGTGTGCAAAGCCACGCCCACCGAACTGGTGGCAACAATATTTGAATCCCACCCCTGATTCTAACCACTGCACCGCCGAGGCTCTTTAACTAACTACAAGATGGTTGGATTGCAGAGGATTAAAGTCAAGCAGGATATTGAAATAGGTTGTCCTCATTTGTATAGGAGTCTACAGCATGAAAAACAACAGTGCTTTATAACTATCTGTCTATTCCATCCATCTGAATAAAAAACACGAGATTTATTTCCAGTCGGCAGAAAAGAGCCAAAGAAAACAAATTCTTCTGAAGAAGTAGGAGACCAATGTATGAGAAATCTGTTATGCAAAAGAATAAAATGACCCCGAAGCAGAGGTGGTATTCAGCAGGTTCTGACCAATTCTGGAGAACTGGTAGCAGAAATTTTGAATAGTTTGGAGAACTGACAAATAACAGACTGGCCCCACCCCCATCTATCCTCTGCCTCCTGAGTCCCAGCTGATTGGCTGGGTCTTCTTTTGTTGCCCTGCACAGGAGAACGGAGCTGGAAAGCAGGTTAGTGGGGTGGAGAGAGAATGGGGATTTTGCAGTAATCTTCCCCTGGATTAGGGTGGGAATGGAGATTTTATAGTATATCCTTCCCCTGCCATGCCCACCAAGCCATGCCAACCAAGCCACACCATGCCCACAGAACAGTAGTAAAGATTTTTGAATCCCGCCACTGCCCGGCAGGTATTTGGTCCTTGTGGTTAGAATGAAAATCAGAAGGCAGGTCAGAAGAATGAAGGCAAATATACATGTTCCAGGATAATGTTGCAGGATCCAGTCCTGGGTTAGTCACCAGGGCCAGAGTTTTAGTCTTCTGAGTTTTCAGACTTGTGCTGGAACCCTTCCTCAGGGAACTTCGCTCCACTGGAACGTACATTCTGGTGATATAGAAGTTCGCTCAGGATTGGTTCCAGCATGAGTCCGAATACTTGGAAAAATAAACCTCTGGTCCCAGTGACTGACTCAGGTTGGATCCTGCATGTCAGAAAAATTGAAAAAAACCAAACCCTACCCCCATTTTAACACTTGAGATTATGAGTTGTGTTTTGTATTCTAGATATTCTTTTAATTTCCAGTTGCATGATTAGCATTTGCTGAATTGTGTCATGGGGTGAATGAGAAAAGAATTAATATTCTGTTAAATAAAGGGAAAAGGCCACTCTTGTTAGGAAGATGGAGAAAAGATTACAGGCATTACTTGCACTCACAGAAACTGGGTTTTTGTTTATGAAATACTCTTTCCTTCCTACTCCATCTCTACACATTTTTGGATAATTTATAAACATATTTAATAAACCAGACTGGCTGAGGGAAGGGTTTGTGGGTGGATGATGAGAGTGGCAGTAGTACAGAGTGTTAAGTCTGGAGCATGGGTGCGAATGATGAAGACGAGCCATAGAAACAGTGAACTTCAAACACTTTATTTACATATTGTGACAGCTCAAACTGGAGGGCTGCAATAGCCTTCCTTATATAGGCAACTTATTAATTATTCAACCAATAGCAAACCTGGAGCACTAGCTCCGTTAACCAATGGGAATGGCTTGTTAATGGACAATCAAATGCTCCTGAATGGACCAATCCGATCCTGCCATGAACAGCCAATCAGAAGTGCAGGGCCAGAACCCTGCACTTGACTTCAAGCTCAAGATAACTTTATTGGTATTATTCATTCACAACACCCCTTTCCCCCGGCTTCTGCCCACGGGGCACGGTTACATAGTTCTTAAGGTAGGACGGCTGTTTTGTCAGTCTTTTCGATTTTTGTAAAGTGCCTGGCGGTTTGCTGCACTTCTGCTGAGGTAGATTGTTGTTTATCGGTAGGGGTGCCTCTGGTTCCGAGTTCACGTTCACGTCGTCACCAATATCACTGGCCACTCCCTGAGGTGAACTCACTCCGGTCCCTAGTTCCTGTTCCTGCGTTTCAGTCCCATTATCGGTTTCTTCAAAAAGGTTTCCCTCTAATTGCAATTCGCTTTCCTCTGTATCTCTTCCCCCTCAGTTTGGTCATAAGGGAGTTCAGAAGTGCGCAACGGTAGCCGCAATCGTAGTTGATCTATGTGGCGTTTCCAAAGTCTGTCATCAGGGCACTGAACGAGGTATGATCTTGGGCCGGTTATGCGGATTACGGTCGCTTCTACCCACAGCAGATCGCCCGATAAGTTTTTAGCGAATACTAAATCGCCTACCTGAAAGGAACAGCATTGGCCGCTGGATCTGAGTGGTTTTTCCGGTTTGTAGGCTGGGTGTAACTGATCGAGGTGGGAGCGGAGCTTTCGTCCCATTAGCAGCTCGGCGGGAGTTTTGTTGGTGACGCTGTGAGGTGTGATGTACTGTAGGAAAAGGATCCGGTTGATTTTCTCGTCGATGTTGTCGTAGTCAATCTTTTGGAGAGTCTTTTTGACGAATTGTACCATGCTCAGCCCTACCGTTGGCAGCAGGGTGTGCAGGTGAAGTGAGTGCATGTCGGATACAGCCAGGTACTGTTCAAAAGACAGCGCGGTAAACTGGGGCCCGTTGTCGGATACCAGAACGTCTGGTAATCTGTGGGTTGCAAACAGTCTTTCCAGTCTTTTGATGACTGCGTCAGTGGTCGTGTTGCTCATTCGGTGAATCTCGAGCCAATTCGAGTAGGCGTTGACGGTTAGCAAAAACGTGTGGCCTTTGGTCGGCCTGGCAAGGTCCAGATGGATGCTCCTGAATGGACCAATCCGATCTTGCCATGAACAGCCAATCAGAAGTGCAGGGCCAGAACCCTGCACTTGACTTCAAGCTCAAGATAACTTTATTGGTATTATTCATTCACAACTCTGAGGTTAAACGGCAAGATTGTTTTGTTGTAAATCTAATCAGAGAAGTTAGACAGCAGGAGTATCAGGCTTATACAGTATGTTTATTTTACAGCCACATAAATGTTACTATTACTGTGTAGCATATGGGTTCTGCTTACTATTAAGTTAGTATGAGTCATCAGAGGTAGCGAGAAAAGAATGAGAAAAGCAGTTCAGGTGTGGCTTTGGAGGATGTCTGTGCTGTCAAAAAGGCAGATGAATTGACCTGGAAGGCTAGTCAGCAGTGGAGGCAGCATTGTCATTGTATACATCTGGAATATGAGTGCTGGAGTCTAAAGCCCTGGGAAAGGCCCACTTCCTCAGATGTGGGGGAGCTGTTGGTTTGAGCCATAAAGGATGTGGGGGATGTGAATGGAGATATGAAGGATAGAGAGATACATTGAACATGTGCCTCTTTGAAGCAATAGATATGCGGGAGTGAGTGTGGGTGTGGGGGGAAGTTGGTGGCAGGAAAAATACATTGGTGGGTGCTGTGCTGCTAGAGTGTGTGAGTGCCATTTCCTGGCTCCATAGGGAAGCCATTCGCTAGAACAGGGGTGTCAAGCTCTATTTCATTGAGAGATACATGAGGGTTGTATTTGACCTCGGGGGAATGAGATGTGTGGCCAGGGTGGGCATGGCCAGCTTGACATCACTCATGTTCGGGGGCACTTGTGGTGGCCTGAGTGCTCTGCCAGAAAAAACAGGCCCCCAAGCTCAGTTTTTGGCTGTGGTGGCCTCCGGTAACCTTCTGCCAGTGAAAATGGAGTCAGGAGGGCCCTCCCGAGCTCCATTTTCATTGGCATGGGCACCACAGGCCAGTCCTTCACTGTTTCCAGGGCACCCCACTGGCCAGATCTAAGCACCCTGTGGGCCAGATCCGGCCCGCAGGCCTTGAGTTTGACACCCCTGTTTCCTCTAGAGGCTTGTCTGGGAAAAGAGGGATCTGCTTCACTCAAACCCAAGGCCAATGGGGAGAGAGGCAGGCCTGGAGACTCAGGGAAGCCCCAAAACAGAAAGGGCTGGTTAAAGATGGATTAAGAGGGACATACCTCACATAGTGAGGGATAGATGACAAGGTTCAAAAAACCACAATGAAAGGCATTAGGCACCCATCAAAGTAACTCAGCAATTACCTTCCAATTTCTTTGCCTCTTAGTGAAAAGCTAATGAAACAGTGGTTGTTGGTAGCTATGCAACAGAACAGGTGGTTGCTAGTAAATAGCCTTAGGAGAGAAGAAGTTAGAATCCAGAAAATTTGAAAACTCTGTTGTAAATTGTTTGCCCCCCTTAATTCTTGTAATCAGACTTATAAATAGTAAAAGAAAACATAAACACCTCCACTGTGTCTCTGAAGCAATTGTCCTCCTTAAGGATACATGCATGCCCTGTATCTCACCTTAATAGTTGCGTTAAAGTTATTTATTGCTCTGTGTTGAGCTTGGATTAGGCATTATGGACAAAACTTTAGTTGTTGTCTCCTGCCCGTATCTCATGCATGCAAATAACATGCCTGCTTCCCTTTCCCTGTTCTTGCGCCTCTCTGAATTTGAAGCTGAGCAGGTACAAAGCAGCTTTGTTGCTAATTTCCTAGGATGAACATTTACCTAACAGTCAGTGCAAACAGGGGTGGGCTTCAAAAATTTTAGCAATGGGTTCTCTGCCTGGTTGCTGGGTAGGCAAGGCCATGGTGGCGTGGCCTAATAAGCCTCCTGCACCATGGTGGAGGGGGGGTGTTTTTGTACTCCCTGGGCTCTGGAGCCTCCGGGAGGGCAAAACTGTCCCAGAGGCTCTCTGGAAGCTGGAAACAGGCCCGTTTCCAGCCTTCCCAAACTTCTGGGAGGCCCGTTTTTCACCCTCCCCAAGCCTCTGTGCATACCCTGCACTTATCTGCATCCAAAATGGGCTACATGGGGACGCTTGGGATGGGCGGGGTAGGGTGGGTAGGGCCAGCCAGGAGTGGGATTTGGGGCTTCACCAAACTGTGCATAATCTTAGCTAGAGGATCTCCAGAACCCCTGCGAACGTCCCTGAGTGCAAGCCTCCTAACTGGTGGGAACTGTGGCAGGTGAACAACGCCCGGTCTCAGGTAGAAAAACGACCTTGGCAATAGGTGGGATACTTTTCCGGAGGGTAAGTTCCTCCCTATCCCTGGTTCACCGCTGGAATATAGCAGGCTTTGCTTCTCTGAAAGCAAACATAGGCACGGAGATGCCTCTCCTGCTTTTGGTTGCCCAAAATTTGGAGAACAAAGGAAAGAATGTCCCACCCTTTTCTAGAACCTTTGAATAAGATCCCACCTAATGCACTATTATACTAAAGGGCCTGTTCTTGTACCTGTCTGTTTAAGGACTGGCACTCTGTCAGGAAGCTGTGGTCCTATTTTAAACAAACGACAACCATTGTTTTAACGCAGCAGGAACCCTGGTTTTTAAGGAGCAGATGGAACCCAAGTGCTTTAAAAATATCTGGTCAAATGTTACTCAGCACCATACAGCTGTGGAAGCCAGATGTTTGTTTTTTCCTAGCAGAAGCTGTTAAGTCCTGGGCATGGGCGCAAGAATGGAGACGAGACATTGGACTGTGACTTCAACTCTTTATTTAACAAGAAAGACTGGAGCAGAAAACCTGGGCAGCAGTAGTTCTTTTATAGAGCTTGCTGCCGTTAAACAACCAATGAACTGAGTCTATCGCTTTCACAAGCGTCCAATCAGGGGCTTCCGTTAACAGCCAATCAGACTGGCCAAACCTGACCAATCATGACTTGCTATTCATGGGCCAATGAGAATTGCAGGATTACAAGGCTGTTGTAAGACGAAGCTGTTTCGGTTGTATCGCTGTGATGGTTTAATCCATAACACCCCTCCCCCCTTGGTTCCGTCTGAGGGGTGGGATGACGTATTCTCACAGATAGGCAGGCCGCTTCACCTGTCTGCTCGACCTGTGCTGTTCCACCGGGTTTTGTTCTGGTTCTGGTTCTGGCTCCGGTGGGCTGTCCGCTGGGCTGGATAGCAAAGACTGTAGTTCCGGGTTGCCCTCGTTGGCGCTGTCTTCCGGGTTCCCTGGATCCGCCTCCGTCACGGTGTTGTCACGTGGCGAGGCTGCTCCCTGGTCCGGTTCTCCCTCAGATGGTGAGTATCCCCTGGGCTGTTGGGTTTCGATTTCTTCTTCATCCTCCTCCATGTTCCTTCCCCCCCAGCTGGAGGTTCCAGCGCTAATCAGGAACAGAGTTGGTCTATGTGGCATTTCCACATCTTACCATCTGCCATTTGTAGACGATAGGATCGGGGTCCTGTAAGTTGCGTTATGGTTGCGGGGACCGACAATGGGTTGCCCAAGAAGTTTTTCGCAAACACGAGGTCACCTTTCTGGAATGCCCGACACTTATTGCTGGATCCCGGGGGTTGTTCTGGCGTGTAGTTTGGGTGGAGGCGATCAAGATACGAGCGAAGTTTCTGGCCCATCAGGAGTTCTGCTGGGGTTTTGTTCGTGGTGCTGTTTGGGGTTATGTGTTGGATAAAAAGCATTCGGTTTATTTTGTCGTCAATGTCGCCGTGGTCCATTTTATGCAGGGTCTGTTTTACAAATTGAACCATTCGCTCAGCCCTATCATTGGCTGCAGGGTGAGCTGGCGATGTTAAAGCATGGCGGATGCCCCAATCTGCCAGGTATTGTTTGAATGGCAGAGCAGTGAATTGGGGGGCCATTATCTGAGACGAGGACATCAGGAAGTCCGTGGGTAGTGAATAGTTTATTCAGTTTTTTAGTGACTGCGTCTGTGGTGGTGCTTTTCATTTTTTGGACTTCAAGCCAGTTTGAATAGGCATCCACTGTTAAGAGGAAAGTGTGTCCTCTTGTGGGTCCCACAAAATCGATGTGGATACGGGACCAAGGACTTCGAGGCGTTTCCCACTGAGTTGGGGGAGCCTTTGGAGGAGCGGGGCGAGTCTCCTGGCATTTACTGCATTTTGCTACCCACGTTTCTATTTGTCTATCTAAACCAGGCCACCATGCGTAACTCTTGGTCAATGCTTTCATGAGCATGATGCCTGGATGTCCCTCGTGCAGCATTTTCAATACCCTATATTGTAACTTCTCCAGCACTATGACTCTGTCTCCCCACACTATGCAACCTTTCTGGGAAAATAGTTCTGTTTGACGATGCCTAAATGGCTTGAACGTGTCATTGGTTGCACTGTCCGGCCAACCCCGTTCTACCCAGCTGAGGACTCGTGCCAAAACAGGGTCCTTTTTTGTCTCTAAGGCTATGTCTCGAGCGGTTAATGGCGGCAATTTGAGGGTTTCTATTTGTAGTACGGTAATGGTTGGAGCAGGGTCCTCTATAATGTCTGGTAGTGGCGAGCGGCTCAAAGCGTCAGCATGGGGAATGGTTTTCCCCGGGCGATGTTGCAATCGGTAATCGTAGGCAGCTAATAATTCTGACCAACGTGTCATTCTTGGTGACAACATATGGGGAGTTTATTTGTTTCCCGCCAAAATCCCAAGTAGCGGCTTGTGGTCTGTAATTATAGTAAAGGGTCTCCCATATACATATTCATGGAAGCGTTTAATTGCGGATACAATAGCGAGGGCCTCTTTATCAAGTTGACTATAGTTCCTTTCGGTTTTAGACAAAGTTCTCGAAAAGAACGCAATGGGTGCCTCATTTCCATTTGGAAGGACATGGCTTAGGATGGCTCCTACTCTAAATGGTGAAGCATCACAGGTAACCGTCAAAGGGATAGTCTCGTACTGCTTTAATATGGCATTGGAGGTTCAAAGGTCTTTTATCTCTTTGAACACTATTTCTTCATGCCATCCCCAAACCCAAGGAGCCTTTTTATCGAGAAGTCCATGCAGGGGTTCGGCTATGGTTGCCTTCTGGGGCAAGAAAATGTTATAAAAGTTAATGAGTCCCAGGAAGGTTTGAAGGTCTGTCTTATTCTTAGGTCTCGGGGCTTTGTTTTATTGCGGTTAGTTTTTTTTCAGTGGGGTGGATTCCCTGTCTGTCGAGAAGGTATCCCAGGAACTCCACTCTCTCCGTACAAAGTTGGCACTTGTCTCGTTTTACCTTAAGACCCGCGTCTTTGAATTTCTGCAGAACTTTTCTGAGCCATTGTACTAATAACTCTTTAGTGGGGGCAGCTATTAGGACATCGTCAAAATAAGGCATGACGCCTTTTATGCCTTGTAATAGTCTCTCCATTGAACTTTGGAAAATGCCCGGCACCACGCTTACTCCAAATTGGAGTCTATTGCAGTTAAAAGCGCCTCTATGTGTAACTATTGTCTGGGCTTCTGCAGTTGCTGCGTCCACAGGGAGTTGCTGGTACGCCTGAGCTAAGTCCAATTTCGCAAATATTTTTCCGCCACCCAGGGAATGAAGAAGGTGTTGAACCACCGGTACTGGATAAGCGCTCTGTTGAAGAGCATGATTCAGGGTGGCCCGATAGTCCCTGCAAATTCTTAACGAACCATCTGGCTTCATGGGTGTTACTATGGGGGTTTCCCAATGGGCATGGTCAATCGGTTCCAATATGCCCTGGGCTATCAGTTTATCTAGCTGCTCGTCAATTTTTGATTTTAAGGCAAAAGGTATTCGACGGGCCTTAAGCCGAATAGGAGCTACATCGGGGCTTAGATTAAACGATATAGGGGTCTCCTTGTACTTGCCTAATGTTCCTGTGAACACGTCCTGGAATTCCTAGATGAGAGTCTCTTCCCAGTCATCATTTCTGGTCTTGTGTATGCCGGCTAGTTCAATTCCAAGTGGGGCGAACCACTGTAACCCTAACAAGCTGGGTCGGTCACGATTGACGACAGTTTGGGGAAGCGTTGCTGTGCGGTTCTTGAATGATACTTGGACGTGGCTGGAACCGACAACTGGGATTCTGTTTCCCTGATAGTCTTTCAGGATGATTCGCTGCATGCTGAAGTCCTGGCGGGAGATGGCAGGGATCAGTTGCTTGAGGGTTTTCCAGGATACCATCGACAGGGATGATCCTGAATTGATTTCCATCACACATGGTCTATTCTCAATAGTAACCTTTACACGGATCTTTCTTGCATCGAACGATGAAGTGTGGCAATGATAATGGTTTGGTGGGCCTCTTCTCGTCTCATTGAAAAGGCAGGTGCTTGGTTTCTGTAGTAGTAGTGATTGTTCCATTGGTGGTTCAGATGGTCCTGGTTCTCAGGAGATTTGCTTATCTCCCGATGGAGGTTGTTCTCCTTTTGGCTGGGACTGGACTCTCGTCTGCTTCTGCAGACCTTCGTGATCTGGCCCTTTTTCCCGCAATTATGGCAGAGTGCATCAAGGAATTTGCAGTCCGATTACGGGTGGTTTGCCCCGCAACCCGAACATTGGCATGGACGTCACTGGTTCCTTTGCTCTTGTTCCGAGCGGAGCCGGTTGACCTCCTCTTCATCACTGTCTGAGGATGACTCGAGGTCTTCGTGGTGGGTAGTGGTAGCATGCTTCTCAGTGGCGAGTGGTGCCTCGTCGGCGAGTTGGCAAAGCGGTGTGTTTGCTCGGCGCACTCAAGCGGCTGACTTCCTGGTTGCTTCTGCTGCAGTAGCATCATCGATGACATCTGTAAGGCTGATGTCGCCTTTCGCCACCAGCTTACTCTGCATGTGTGGTGCATTTAATCCCAGAACTATTCGGTCTCTTGGGGCTTCCTCTAAGTTTGCAAAACCATTAAGGCCTCCTAGATTCCGGAGGTCAGCTACGAAATTACCAACGCTCTCATCCTTCCGTTGCTCCCTCTGGTAAAATTCGTGTCTTTGTATCAGTGTAGGTACTGCGGATGCGTAATGGGCCCTGAGGATTGGAGCGAGAGTGTCCCAATCCATTGTCTTCACTTCTGCCGGTTTTGCTAGTGCTTCAGCCATTTTGAAAACGGCGGGGCCGCAATGAGTCAGGAACACTGCTCGTTTCTTGCCAGACGTAGCATCTTTTAAATTGTTGGTCTCCAGGAACATCTGGAAGCGGTCTATATACGAGTCCCAGTCTTTGGTTGCTGGGTTGAATGGAGCGGGTGGTATGGCACCGCTAGTCATCTTGCCGTCTATTTCGTGCACTCTTTCGCCATGTGCTCTTTCTTTGTCTGATATGTTCTAGTCAGCTTTATCGTCTCCGCATCCCACCTTCGTCGCCAGTGTTAAGTCCTGGACATGGGTGCAAGAACGGAGACGAGACATCGGACTGTGACTTCAACTCTTTATTTAACAAGAAAGACTGGAGCAGAAAACCTGGGCAGCAGTAGCTCTTTTATAGAGCTTGCTGCCGTCAAACAACCAATGAACTGAGTCTATCGCTTTCACAAGCGTCCAATCAGGGGCTTCCATTAACAGCCAATCAGATTGGCCACACCTGACCAATCACAACTCACTATTCACGGGCCAATGAGAATTGCAGGATTACAAGCCTGTTGTAAGACGAAGCTGTTTCGGTTGTATCACTGCGATGGTTTAATCCAGAACAGAAGCCATGGAGAGAAGATCCCAGCTGCTGAAGAGAAGAGTCATATCTGCATGACTGATAACTTACAATTTCCGTAATAGCTTAGGTTTGTGGTGATAATGTTGGGGTAAACAAGAGATCACTGCATTTTTCTCACACACATCTATATGAATGGAAGAATACTTGAAAGTTGGGAGATGGATGATTCTGGAGCTGTTAAACTGTGCTCAGTGATCATCAACTCCCACAAGATACTCAAGATTTCTTTCAATGACAAACAATCCAAACTGTTCACCATCTGCTAGAACAGCACCAAAATGGAATTATAGGACTCTTGTTCGTTGTTTTTTTTTAAAAAAGTAAAACACGTACAACATGGTAGTTATGCTGAAAAGACAACACAGTTTCCTACAAAAGAGAACAGTAGTGGTATGTGTGTGTGTGTGTGTATGTGTGTGGTATACATATGGTAATACAAAAATAGCCTTTTTTTTAAAAGAAAGGCGTTGCTGGATGACTCTGTCATTCTTAGTCATAAGTGCCTGATACAGATTCATTTTTCTTAGGAATGAATAAAGAAAAGAAGGAAAAAGAAATTCTATTACCTTTACGTAAGTTGGAGCGAATTATGAAAATTAGAACATTTTAGAAAAATAAGTTGGACTTGGAAGTAATAAAATATCTGCATTATCACTTGAAAGGAAGAACTACATTTGTAAAAAATCAAAATAAAGTAGCTTTATGGACAAATAATGGTGGGATTCAAAATTTGTTACTACCGGTTATGTGGGTGTGGCTTGGTGGGCATGGCTTGGTGGACATGGCAGGGGAAGGATACTGTAAAATCTCCATTTGACCCCACTCCAGAGGGAAGGTTACTGCAAAATCCCATTCCGTCCCTTCTCCTGGGGAAAGGTTGCTACATTTCCTCCCTACCCCACTAACCTGCTTTCCAGCTCCGTTCTCCTGTGCAGGGCAACCAAGGAAGACCCAGCCGATCAGCTGGGACTCAGGAGGCAGAGAATAAATGGGGGCAGGGCCAGTCAGAGGTAGTATTTGCTGGTTCTCCGAACTTCTCAAAATTTCCACTACAGGTTTTCCAGAACTGGTCAGAACCTGCTGAATATCATCTCTGGGACAGATTGATGTTTGAACCTTAAAGTGATGGAACTGCAACCCGGTGGTCACATTGATATTACCAAATGCAATTATAATTAAGCATACTACTTTAATTAAAATTATAAATAGATGGTCCCCAAAAATAATTATAATTCAGCAAACTACTTTAATTAGAATTATAAATGCATGATATCAATGGTTCTGTATATTCTCCTAGAAAAAAGGCATTTAATAATTTTCTATGAACTGTAACTTAAAGAATATAAAGTATCTTAAACAAAGGAATTGTGATTTATTTTGAAAAAGATCTAGATTTTAAAGCGATTAGTGCCTAGTGCACATATGAAAAGAAATAAAAGAAACATTTAGAAAAGTCAAAATGTAGGTACTCCTTTATTGCATTGAATGGCTTCATACAGGAATAACTTCAACAAATTAAAGGGATTTTTAATTATATTTTAAAGTTTTAATAAAATAGAACTATATTGAAGAATAACAAGAAAGAGAAAATAAATCTGCTCTCTAAGTCTAAGAGATTTGGCAGGGTATTCACAGACATTCAAGATGACAACGCCTCCAGCTGTACATCTTGAAATTATGTTTCCTTGCTGGTTTATGGGACAGAAATATATTTATTTGGAATATTAGCATTCTACTCTTCTTGTCCTGATTCCGGAAGTTGAAGAACAGCTTCCAAGGATGAACTCTTAATTTTAATGGAAGTGTTTTTACACCTCTTTTCCAAGCACAACATATTATCACCAGCCTGGGAGAATAAGAAAGGGAAGATAAATGCATATTCTGATTGCTTGAAAACTACACAGTGCAAATTCAGAAATTTGTTTTTTGACTGCCACTACTCACCAGCTTTATATATTTCTCTTTTTGAAGGAACCCACAGAGATTACCATTTTTTCCACGCAATTGGTCACACATTGACAGCTCAAATATAAATATTTCCTTATCATCCAGTATAAAATGTCAACCTGCTTCAAGGTGAGATAACCCAGCTAATTGGCTGGGTCTTCTTTTGTTGCCCTACACAGGAGAATGGAGCTGGAAAGCAGGTTAGTGGGGTGGGGAGGGAATGGAGATTTTACAGTATTTTTCTCCTGCCACACCCACCAAGCCATGCCATGCCCACAGAACCAGTAGCAAAAATTTTTAAAATCCCACCACTGGTTCGTTTATGCTGTTAATGCAGATGATAAACAATTGTGGTGATAGTACGCATCCCTGTTTTACTCCAGATGATACTGTGAAGGATTCCAACAGTCCTTGGTTTGTTCTGACTTCTGCAATCACTGTATAAGCTTTAGCATACTCTAATAAGATGTTCTCTTACGACAGGCCCAGCAAGCTGGCAATAGATAATATATTGCTACAGAAATTATAACGAGATTATTATTGTAACAAGATACAGATTATCACTAGGGTTATTACAAGATGTGGGTTTTCATCAATATAGGGTCAGGTTTGACTCAGTGTCAATTAAAACAATAACAACATAAACATAATTTCAAAATAGGAAGGAAGAAATTAAGATACCATATATACTCGAGTATAAGTCGAGTTTTTCAGCCCATTTTTTGTGCTGAAAAAACCGCCCTCGACTTATACTCGAGTCAGATTCCCCTCTGAAAAAAAAATGGTGTGGAGCTCCGAAGCTGGGCAGCCGCTTCCCTGCTTCCGTGTTTCCTTTGCAACTTTTAAGCATGGGAGGGGGAGGCTTTTCTGAGCTCTAGGCTGAAAAAGCAACGCGAGCCCAGGTCGCTCCACTCAGTTTCATTTCCTCAGCTCCAGCTGCTTTCAGTCCACTCGGGAGGAGGGGGAGGAGGAGGGGGAGGCTTTTCTGAGCTTTAGGCTGAAAAAGCAACGCGAGCTGAGGTCGCTCCACTCAGTTTCATTTCCTCAGCTCCAGCTGCTTTCAGTCCACTCGGGAGGAGGGGGAGGAGGGGGAGGCTTTTCTGAGCTCTAGGCTGAAAAAGCAACGCGAGCTGAGGTCGCTCCACTCAGTTTCATTTCCTCAGCTCCAGCTGCTTTCAGTCCACTTGGGAGGAGGGGGAGAGGGAGGGGGAGGGGGAGGCTTTTCTGAGCTTTAGGCTGAAAAAGCAACACGAGCTGAGGTCGCTCCACTCAGTTTCATTTCCTCAGCTCCAGCTGCTTTCAGTCCACTCAGGAGGAGGGGGAGGAGGGGGAGGCTTTTCTGAGCTCTAGGCTGAAAAAGCAACACGAGCTGAGGTCGCTCCACTCAGTTTCATTTCCTCAGCTCCAGCTGCTTTCAGTCCACTCGGGAGGAGGGGGAGGGGGAGGAGGAGGGGGAGGCTTTTCTGAGCTTTAGGCTGAAAAAGCAACGCGAGCGGAGGTCGCTCCACTCAGTTTCATTTCCTCAGCTCCAGCTGCTTTCAGTCCACTCGGGAGGAGGGGGAGGGGGAGGCTTTTCTGAGCTTTAGGCTGAAAAAGCAACGCGAGCCGAGGTCGCTCCACTCAGTTTCATTTCCTCAGCTCCAGCTGCTTTCAGTCCACTCGGGAGGAGGGGGAGGAGGAGGGGGAGGCTTTTCTGAGCTTTAGGCTGAGAAAGCAACGCAAGTGGAGGTCGCTCCACTCAGTTTCATTTCCTCAGCTCCAGCTGCTTTCAGTCCACTCGGGAGGAGCGGGAGGGGGGGGGGAGAGAGAGAGAGAGAGAGATATCATAAGAACGGCTCTTGGTTTTTTCTTGCAAGGGAGAGAGTGACTCCTGCCTACCACTGTCATCATCATCATCTTTTGCGTTAGTGAATCAATCAAACCTTTCATGATAGTGAGATCGTTTCCCAAATTTCCCTTAAATCAGGGAAGAAATCAGAAACAAACCTTTGGGCTGAGAATAAGCTTGTTCCTATGATGACATTTTTGTTCACTTCAGTGTGAAAAGTGTGAAAAAACACACTTCTTTTTCTTCATCTTCTTGTTCCCTATTTACTGGTCTCTTTCAAAGAGGAAATTGTGAACATCAAACTTATTCTCAACTGTCCTAGTGAAAGTTTTTATTGGCATCTATTTTTATTTTTGAAATTTACCAGTAGCTGCTGCATTTCCCACCCTCGACTTATACTCGAGTCAATAAGTTTTCCCAGTTTTTTGTGGTAAAATTGGGTGCCTTGACTTATATTCGGGTCGACTTATACTCGAGTATATACGGTAAAAGTTACTTTCAGTAATCATGTGTTTGGATAGATTGTGAAAGTAAATCTCCCTAATTTTACTCTGCCATTCTAGTTATTGTGTAATGTTATTTCTCATACCAAAAAAATGCTACTTTGGATTTATTTATATATTTTCATTCCCCCCTCCCCCCAATCTTATAAAGCAATATTAAGCCTGGTTGGTTTGAAATATGTTTATAGTAGAAATAAGAAGTTTTTGAATTAAACAAAGCACTTAAATTATATTCCCCATTTAATCCAAATACGTTGTCTTGAACAACTTAATTTAAATAAATAATACTGAGTGATACATTGAATTGGTTTAGAAAACAAGGCATTCATTTTATTTATTTGTGAGGCAGAGAATTTTAAATTAATGAATTGTAGAGTGTAAAAGACCAAAACAGATTTATCTACTCCAAATAATTACAGCTTATCTGCTTATGCTATATTTGTGAGAGTCCTAAATAGGCTCTCCAGAGAATCCTACAGATATTTGAGGTATCAAAAATGAATGTTGGGATTAGTAGCATAGCTGTGGCTTTTATTAATATTTATTCAGATTCAATGGATCCTTGTTTCCAAAACTCCTGATCTGCTACTGTGACACTGGCTGCATGATGATTAATCAAATAAATGCTTGAAATTGTGCTTCTCTGGAAAACAATAGAAAAGCTTTTAGCATTTATTAAATTAGTTTTTGAGAGCTACTATGGCTACCTGGCTGAAGATTTAATTGAGATCATAAACTGAGGATCAATTTATGCAATTTCTTTACTGGTGTTTCTGTCCCAAATAATAATTGTAAGTCATTGTTTTTGCTATGTGTCGCTGGCAGAGAAACCGCTTCTCATTCTAATAGACTGTAACTTAACTTTATTTTTTTCATCATTATCTTCTTCCTTTATTAAAATAATACATAAAATCTGGGCAAGATTCAGCTAGCTTGAAAGAAAACAAGTTTAAGTTTATATTGACTATAGAATTACTATTATTTATTATATTGTGAATATTACCTATGCAAAATTTATCATAGTATTACTTACCATGACCTGGAATAGTTGCAGCGATATAATTTTATGACCTTTATTACTCTCTATTTTACTATTGGATAACAAGTTAAGCCAAACATTATCATTTGGTTATTTTACTTTACTATGTCTTGAAGTAAAAGGTAGTCCTCAACTTATGACTACAATCAAGACCAAAACCTTTATTGCTAAGGAATGCAGTTGTTAATTTTACAATTTTTTTTGCTGCAACAGTTATGTGAACCTCACAGTCATTATGAGCTGCAGGGGTACAGTAGTTAGAATGCAGTACTGCAGGCTACTTCTGCTGGCTGCTGGCTGCCTACAATTTGGCAGTTCAAATCCCACCAGGCTCAAGGTTGATTCAGCCTTCCATCCTTCCAAGGTGGGTGTTATGTTCTGTGCGTGGCGCAAGAAGTGGAGACGAGTCGACGAACAGTGAATTTCAACTCTTTATTTAACATGGTGCAACAGTTCTTCAAACAGCCACAACAGCCCCCTTTATATAGGCAAGCTCTTGGGTATTTAGCCAATGAAAACACAGGAACGTTAGCTCTTTTAACCAATGAGAAAGGCTCGATAATAGCCAATCAGATTCTCCTGAATGGACCAATCCGATATCACTATTATCGGCCAATCAGAAGTGCAGGGCCAGAACCCTGCACTTTACTTTAAGGTTTCAACAATCTTTATTCAAGCACTTTTATTAATTCACAACACCCCTTCCCCCCAGGTTCCATTTAAGGGGTGCGGTAACGTAGTCTTTGAGGTAGGCAGGTTGTTTTGATTGTCTATTTGATTTACGTTGTCCTCCCGGTATTTGTCTAGAGTCTTGTAGGGGTAGGACGTTATCTGGTGAACAGGGTGCCTCTGGTTCTGTATCTAAACTTCCATTACCACTAATGTCCTCGGTATCCCTTTGAGGTGAGTTTACCCCTGTCCCCGATCCTTCTTCACATGTTGTGTCTGAGCGGTCATTTCTTCCGCTTGTGCTTTCCGCCGTTTCAAACTCAGCCTCCTCGGCATCTCCTCCCCCCTCAGATTGGAAATCACCGGAATCACAGACCCCAGACTGCAGCCTTGAACGCAGCTGATCAATATGGCGCTTCCATATTCTATCGTCGTGACATTTCACTCGGTACGATCTGAGTCTGGTTACTTGGATTACAGTTGCCTCGACCCACAATGGGTCGCCATAAAAGTTTCTCGCGAAAACCAAGTCGCCTACCTGGAAATTACGGCATTTCCCGCTGGATCCGTGTGGTTTTTCAGGTTCGTACAATGAGTGTAGTCAGTCGAGGTGGGAGCGGAGTTTTCGTCCCATCAATAACTCAGTGGGAGTTTTGTTGGTGATGCTGTGTGGAGTGATATGCTGCAAAAGGAGTATCCAGTAAATCTTGTCTTTGATATCGCCATAGTCCATTTTATGTAGAGTTCTTTTGACGAATTGTACCATGCGCTTGGCTCTTCCATTGGCCGCAGGATGCGCCGGTGAAGTTAGCGCATGGCGAATACCGCGGTCCGCCAGATACTGTTCAAAAGAAAGCGCGGTAAACTGGGGCCCGTTGTCGGATACCAGAACATCCGGTAGTCCGTGTGTTGCAAATAATCTGTCCAATTTCCTGATGACTGATTCAGTTGTTGTATTTTTCATCTCATGGATTTCGAGCCAGTTCGAGTAGGCATCCACTGTTAATAAAAATGTGTGTCCATTCGTAGGTCCCGCAAAGTCCAGATGAATACGGGACCATGGTCCCCTGGGTGTTTCCCATTCTGTTGGGGTTGCTTTCGGTGGGGCATTGCTGACTTCCTGGCATTTGTGACAAGTCTTTACCCAGGCTTCGATCTGCTTGTCTATGCCCGGCCACCATGCATAGCTTTGTGCGAGTGCTTTCATGCGCACAATGCCGGGGTGGCCATCGTGCAAGGTTCTCAGTACCGCTTGCTGTAACCGCTCTGGAACAATGACTCTATCGCCCCAAATGATGCAGCCTTTCTGGGAAAACAGTTCCATCTGTCGACTTTTGAAGGGAACGTAGTTGTCAGGGATTTGGTCCAAGGGCCATCCACGCTCTACCCAGCTGAGGACACGTGCTAAAATGGGATCGCGTTTAGTTTCAATCGCGATATTGCGAGCTGTCAACGGCGGTTTTTGGAGTGTCTCGATCTGCAGTGTTGTGACGGTCGGAGCAGGGTCATCAAAGGTTTCTGGAAGTGGTGCATGGCTCAATGCGTCAGCGTTGGAACTCGATGAGGCTTAAGGCGGATGGGAGCTATTTCGGGGTTGAGGTTAAATGATATCGGGGTCCCCTTGTACTTGCCTAGTTTATCTGCAAAGACGTCCTGGAATTCTTGGATGAGAGCCTCTTCCCAGTCGTTGCTGCTGGTTCGGTGAATGCTGGCTACTTCAATTCCAAGTGGAGCGAACCATTGGAGGCCTAACAAGCTAGGCCAATCCCTGTAGACTACAGTCAAGAGTAGAGATGCGGTACAATTTTTAAATGAGACACGGACTTGGCTGGATCCAACGACTGGAATTCGATTTCCCTGATAATCTTTGAGTATGATTCTTTGGAATTGGAGGTCTAGTCACCGGACGGTAGGGATGAGTTGCTTGAGGGTCTTCCAGGAAACCATCGAGAGGGACGATCCTGAATCGACTTCCATCATACAAGGCTGGTTTTCGATGGCCACCTTCACCCGGATCTTCTTGGCGTCCAGTGATGAGGCATGACCAGTCGTAATAGTTTGGTGCGCCTCTTCTCGCTTTGTTGAGTGGTTTAGAGGTTTGTTTCTGTAGGAGTGGTTGTTCCATTGGTAGTTCAAGGGTTCTCGCTTTACAGGACGGCTTCCTGTGGATTGGCGATAGTTAGCCCCCCTTGGGGGCTGGCTGGATCCTTGTTTGCTTCTACAGACCCGTCCAATGTGGCCTCTTTTCCCGCATACATGGCAGAGCGTGTCGAGGAATTTGCAGTCTGATCGGGGGTGGTTTGCCCCACAACCAGTGCATTGGTACTGCGATCTCTGGCGTTGGTCTCGTTCAGACCGGAGCCAGTTGACCTCTTCTTCATCGATTTCCGATGACGATTCGAGGTCCTCGTGGTGGGCTGTCGTTGCCTGTTCTTCTAAGTGAGGTGAAACTTCGCTGATGAGTTGGCAAAGTGGGGCGTGGGTGCGGCGCATTTGAGCAACTGACTTCCTGGTTGTTTCTGCTGCAGTAGCGTCAGCGATGGCATCTGTAAGGCTAATGTCGCCTTTCGCCATCAGCGTACTCTGCACTCCTGGTGCATCTAATCCCAGAACTATTCTGTCTCTCAGGGCTTCTTCGAGGTCGGCAAACCCTCATAGGCCTCCCAGATTCCGGAGATCAGCTATGAAATCAGCAACACTTTCGCCCTTCAGCTGATCTCTCTGGTAAAATTCATGCCTTCTAACAAGCGTTGGTACGGTCAGTGCATAGTGGGCCCTTAGCAGGGGTTCAAGGACGTCCCAGTCCATGGACTTCACTTCTGCCGGTTTCGCTAGTGCCTTGGCCATCTTGAATACGGTTGGTCCGCAATGAGTTAGGAATACCGCCTGTTTCTTTCCGGTAGTGGCATCCTTCAAATTGTTGGTTTCCAGAAACATCTGGAAGTGATCCATATATGAGTCCCAGTCTTCTTGTGCCAGGTCGAATGGAGCGGATGGTATGATGCTGCCAGACATGGTTCCGTTGTTGGTGCGTTTCAGCCACGTGCTCAGTTATCACTCTGTAGTGTTCAGTCAGCTCTGACGTCTCCACATCCCATCCTCGTTGCTAGTGTTATGTTCTGTGCGTGGCGCAAGAAGTGGAGACGAGTCGATGAACAGTGAACTTCAACTCTTTATTTAACATGGTGCAACAGTTCTTCAAATGGCTACAACAGCCCCCTTTATATAGGCAAGCTCTTGGGTATTTAGCCAATGAAAACACAGGAACATTAGCTCTTTTAACCAATGAGAAAGGCTCGTTAATAGCCAATCAGATTCTCCTGAACGGACCAATCCGATATCACTATTATCGGCCAATCAGAAGTGCAGGGCCAGAACCCTGCACTTTACTTTAAGGTTTCAACAATCTTTATTCAAGCACTTTTATTAATTCACAACAGTGGGTAAAATGAGGACCCAGATTCTTGGGGGCAATAGGCTGACTCTGTAAACTGCTCAGAGAGGGCTGGAAAGCACTGTGAAGTGGTATATAAGTCTAAATGCTATTGCTATTGCTATTAGGTGACTGTCATGAACTGTTAATTGAATCTATCTTTCCCCATTGGCTTTGTTTGTTCAGAAGCTGGCTGGGATGGCTGCAAATGGTGATCACGTGACCCGGGATGCTGCAACATTCGTAAATACATACTGGTTGCTAAGTGCCCAAATTATGATCATATGACTGAGAATGTTGTGATTGTCTTACGGACTGGTCATAAGTCACTTTATTCAGCATCGTAACAGTCACTAAACAAATGGTTGTAAGTCAAGGACTACTTGTAATTAGTCAGTCCAAAATCAATGATATGCAGGTTTCATACAAAACTACCAAGACAGACCTTGGAGGCAGCAGTGGGATCCTATCTGTTCCACGATTGGTTTGGTGATGGTGCGCGTGTGCACCATCACCTAACGCGTACATACAGCTTTCCCCACACCAGCTGAGGCCTGCAGCACCAATCAGCTGAGGGAATAAAGAAGAGAAAAGCGCAGGGGCGTGTGAGAGGGTTGATTCTCTTCTTTTTCCTCTCAGTTGATCTTCAGAGGCTTTTTAAAAAAACCAGTAGCATATCTCCACTGCTTGGAAAACTGTCTTCATTCGCATAATTTTCTGAAACCGAAAGAAAGAATTCAAGCTTCCAGTGTTATTTTTTCCCCAAATACCTGCGTTAGAAAAAGCAAATTTGACCAGTTAGTTCTTCCCTCATCCTGCAATCTCTATTTTGAGAAAAATTGAATAAATGTATATGAAGTGATCAAACACACCTCTAAACCTTTATCAAACTTAATAAGCTTTGCCTTTCAAAATGATCTATGTGGTCTTTCAGTTAGAGCTTCATTCATTAGAAAATGATGTGCCAGTGAGGAAAACAACTGAAGAATTCTTTGGTCCAATGTGAGAGCCAGTAGAGAACCACCAAGACAGGATACTGTACAACTAACAGATGCTTGGGATACAAAACTTGGAGAAATGGAGGAAATGCAGGGCGATTTGGATTGAGTGCATGCAATAATTTAGGAAATAGGAGGGTTTTTTTTTTCAATGCAGTATTTTTGTTGATTGCTGGGAGAGTTCTTTGCTTCCAAAAAACTAGACATACCACAGTATTGCAAACCTGTGCAAAATACTTTATCACAACACATACCTTCACCAACAATAGGCTATCACTCTGGATCAACTCTAGGACTTTGCAAGGTGATGTTGCCATGTAAATATGTCTTTAATGCTCAGCCTTTTATACTCAAGCTGACAATACAAACAAATATCTCAAAGTCTTAGCTTATAATCTTTAAAGTCTTTCTCCAAAAGTTCTTACATTAGTTTAGAGGAGGTGCTGCTTCAATGTTCCTGTTGCGTTGTGGGAACAAAGACTCGAGACCCAGTTGATCTTTTATTCTCTTTATTCTCTCTAGAACCTGAATGTCGGTGGAACCGCGGCAGCCTTTTTTATAGCGGGCTGCTCGTGGCTCGTGGCCAATGACGGCTCTTCAAATTTCTGCCGCCCGAACTGACCTATCCAAGGTGAGTATGCAAATATATAACAACCCTCCCCATATGGTCCAGTCCAACCAATCAGGCCTCCCCTATGTTATGTAGTCATGTAAATAGGTGGGGCTCTTATGGGTTCGACTGGACCTGCGCAATTCAGTCATGGTTTTGTCTCCAGACTGTTCAGATGGGTTTGCTGTTTCTCCCGTTCTCTTCCATGGAGCCTCCTGGAAGGTAGAGTCAGCCATGCCACTCCCGCCTGGCCTTTCTGGGCTGGTTGAGTCGGCTCGGCTGCTCCCGCCAGGAGTGGCTTCTTGATGGTTCTCCGAAGCCTGCTCCAGTCTTTCAAAGCTGTCTTCTTCTTCTATGGTTTCAGGTACGTGTTTGCGATTTCCGATTGGGGCTAATGGTTGGTTGTTGTATTGTTGTTAGGGTTTGTTTTGTTACTTCTCGTACTTGTGGAGGGTCTCCCCCTCCCCTCTCGTTTGTGTTTGAGGGATCTCCCCCCTCTCTGGTTTGGCTATTTTTGTTTAATAGTTGAGGCAATTCCTGTGTTTGTGTAAGTTCTTCCCATTCTTTCCCCTGATTGTTAGTGTTTCTAAGTGTGGCCCTCAATCTGATTTGGTCTATGTGTCTCCTCCAGCTCTTTTCATCCTCTGTCCCTACCCTGTATGACTGGGGTCCTGTTATTTGAGTTATTGTTGCTGGTATCCACAATGGTTCCCCCATGAGGTTACTTGCATAGACTAAGTCCCCTGTTTTGAATGTGCGGCACTTACTGGAGGAGTCTGTTGGCTTTTCAGGGCTATATGTGGGATTTAGTCTGTCTAGGTTAGATCTTAGTTTTCTTCCCATTAATAGTTCTGCTGAGCTTTTATTTGTTGTGGTGTTTGGTGTAATGTGTTGTATACTTAGTAGCTTATATATCTTTTCCTGTATATCTCCAGTTGCCAATTTGTGTAGTGTTTCCTTAGTATAATGGACCATGCATCCGTTTGTAGCTGGCCAACCTGGCACTGTTAGTACGTGCCTTATCCCTTTTTCAGCTAGGAACCTCTCAAATGTTAGTGCCGTGAATTGCGGTCCGTTGTCAGATACAACTAAATCCGGCAATCCATGTGTCATAAAAAGCTTCCTTAGTTGTCTAATAACAGCTTCTGTTGTGGTTGAGTGCATAATGCTTACCTCTAATTTGAGTGCATAATGCTTACCTCTAATTTGAGTAAGCGTCAACCACTATTAAGAACGTGTGTCCTTTAGTTGGTCCTGCAAAATCAATGTGTATTCTAGACCATGGGCCCCTAGGTGTTTCCCAGTCGTGTGCAGGTGCAGAAGGGGGTGTAGTTCTAGATTCTTGGCATCATTTGCACATTGCTACCCATTCCCCAATATCCTTATCCATCCCTAGCCACCATACATAACTCCTAGCCAGGGGCTTCATTCTGACAATACCCGGGTGACCCTCATGCAATAATTCAAGTATTCATTCCTTCAATATGTCCAGTATGATCACCCTATCCCCCCATAGTACACATCCTTTTAAGATAGATAGTTCTGTTTGTCTATTCCAAAACAGTTTAACAGTCTCGTCACTTGCGGTCTCTGGCCACCCTCTACCTGCTCAATTTAAAATCCGCGCCAGGTTTCTGTCTTTCGTGGTTTCTCTAGCAATGTCTGTTGCTGTTATGGGTAGGTTTGCCAACGTCTCGATTTGTAGGGTTGATGTTGTTGGTGCAGGATCATCTTCTAACTCAGGTAGGGGGGAACGGCTCAGGGCATCAGCATGTGTTATGTTCTTTCCTGGTCAGTAGATCAAATTGTAGTTATATGCAGTGAGGAATTCGGACCACCTCATCATCCGTGGTGACAGGATGTTAGTGTAGCTTTGTTTCTTGTGAGGATTCCTAAAAGAGGTTTATGATCTGGGACAAGTGAAAAATTTCTGCCATAGATGTAGTCGTGGAACCGTTTTACTCCTGTTATTGCGGCCAATGCCTCTCTATCTAATTGGCTGTAATTCCGCTCCATTTTTGATAAAGTTTTTGGATAGAATGCGATAGGTGGTTCTTTGCCATCAGATAATATGTGGCTGAATATGGCACCGATGCCGAATGGTGACGCATCGCACGTTAATGTTAGTGGCAGGGTTTTGCTATTGTATTAGTACACAGTCTGATGTAAGTAAGTCTTTTATTCCCTGGAATTCTGTTTCTTCTCATCGCCCCCAGGTCCAGGTAGCTTTCTTATCAAGCAACCTTTGTAGTGGTTCCACTATCATTGCTTTCTGTGGCAAAAATACATTGTAAAAATTAATAAGTCCCCAAAAGGCTTGTAAATCTGTTTTATTTTCAGGTCTGGGAGCTTCCTTTATTGCTCTGATTTTATTTTCAGTGGGGTGGATCCCTTCTTTGTCTATGAGGTATCCCAGGAATTCAACCTTATTGGTGGCTAATTGGCACTTCTCTTTTTTAACATTAAGTCCTGCCTCTTTAAATTTTTGTAAGACCTCCCTCAAGCAGTCTTTCAGTTGTTCTTTGTCCCTGGCTGATACTAATATGTCATCAAAATATGGTACCATGTTGTAACTATGTATCATTCATGTGTTCGCAACTATGTATCATTGCAACTATGTATCATTCATGTGTTTGCAACATTGTATCATTCACGTGTAATCATTAACTTCTGTCTCTTCAGTGACCTTTGCAAGGCACGTACAAGGGACAAGGAGCTAGACGGTTGTTAATAAGCTTATCCACACTGTAAATGATCTGTCCGGTATGCAGCTTTGTAAACATGCACATCCTGATGAGATTATCATGTTTGACTTGAGCTTTGATTAAATCATTTTCTTGTAAAAAAGCACAATAAAAGAGCGTGTGCCAAGACATTCGGGGCGCGCTCATCCAGAGGAAACCTCGCTTCCTGTCGTTTCTCTCCCCTTCGCTCCCTATCATGAGCCGCCCATCTGATGCGGGATAGCAGATACCGCAGTACCACCCCCTTTATTCCTTGCAATAGGCATTCCATTAAGCTCTGGAATACCCCTGGGGCCATGCTAACTCCAAATTGTAGTCTGTTGCATTTGAATGCCCCCCTGTGAGTTACAATTGTTTGTGCTTCCGCTGTTTCTGGGTCAACCGGCAATTGTTGGTAGGGTTGCACAAGGTCCAATTTCGAGAAGATTCTACCTCCCCCCAAAGAATGTAATAGGTGCTGTACCACCGGAACTGGGTATGCGTTTTGTTGTAGCGCATGGTTGAGGGTTGCCTTGTAGTCTCCGCAGATATGTACGGACCCATCTGGTTTAATAGGAGTAACAATTGGGGTTTCCACCTTGCATGGTCTATTGGTTCTAATACCCCCTGTGCAATAAGTTTATTTAATTGTTCATCAACTTTTGGTTTTAATGCGAAAGGAACTCGCCTCACCTTTAACCTTATTGGGGCTATATTTGGATTCAAATTAAACAAGATAGGGGACCCTTGGCACTTGCCCAGTTCTCCGTTGAAGACATCCTGGAATTCTTTCATCAGGTTCTCTTCCCAGTCTGTCTCAGTGATGTTTATTCCGGTTACTCCGATTCCTAATGGTGTAAGCCATTCGAGTCACAGTAGACTGGGGTGACCCTGGTTGACTATGGTTAGTGGAAGGACTTTAGTGTGTTTTTTGAATTTAACTTTGAAATGTCCAGTTCCTAAAGGAATTCTGTTTCCCTGGTAGTCTTTTGGTGTGAGTTTTTGTATTTCTAGCTCTCTCTTTTTTATATCAGGTGTTAGACTTTTGAAAGTATTCCATGATACCATTGATAAATATGAGCTGGAATCCACTTCCATCTTGCATGGCTGATCTTCTATGGTGACTTGCACATGTACCTTTTTCACATTGATTGAGCTTGAGTGTCCAATAGTTATTGTTTGATGTGTTTCCTCTTTTCTACTGGCTTCTTTCCACCACTTGTTTCTGGTTTCTTGACTCAAACAGCTCCCTATTTGCCTTTCCCTCTCCCTGGGAGGGGTATTCCATCTTTGTCTAGGGCTATAGTTATTTTTGTTTCTGAATGCCCTAGCCATGTGTCCCTGCCATTCACAATACCTGCAAATAGCATCGAAAAAACGGCATTCGGAACATGGATGATCTCCTCCGTACCCGGCACAACGGAATTCTGACTTCCTTTCCTTTCGCTCCCGTCTACCTTTTTCCGACCGGAGTTGATTTACCTCTTCTTCTTCCTCATCGTCTTCTGATAGGGATTCGATGTCCTCGTGGTGTGTCGTGGTGGTGAGCTTTTGAGTTTCCTCTGGTTTCTTGTTGTGTGTTTGGCTAGTGTCCTTTGGGGTTTCCTTTATTAATTTATTCATTTGTCGCATGGTGGCTGCCGATTTTTGTGTTGCTTCCGCTGTGGTGGCTTCTTCTATGGCCTCTGTTAATGTTATTTTAGGTCTTGTTAGTAGTTGACTCTGTAGTGTAAGGTCTTTTAATCTGAGGACCACGCGGTCCCTCATGGCCTCATCCATGTTTAGGAATTCGCATGCTCCACCAATGTCTCTTAGTGCTGCAACAAAATCTCTGATGCTCTCATCTTCCTTTTAGTTGCGCCGATAAAATTTGTGTCTTTTGATGAGGCATGAAACAGTTGGCACATAATGGGCTCACAGTACTTTGTCTAAGTCTGTCCACGCCATTTTGAATACTGTGGGCCCACAGTAGGTGAGGAAGATGGCTCTCTTCCTGTGTTCGGATATTCCTTGGAGCTTGCTCCCTTCTAGAAACATGAGGAATCGGTTGATTAGGATTCCCAGTCTTCAGTTGCTGGGTTGAATGGTGCAGGTGGTGAGTTTTTCCCAGCCATTTCGACTCGCTTGGTCCTCGTTGCCATGTGCACAACTGGTCTCCTTTGTCTCAGGATCCCACCCTCGTCGCCAGTGTTGTGTTGTGGAACAAAGACTCGAGACCCAGTTGATCTTTTATTCTCTTTATTCTCTCTAGAACCTGAATGCCGGCAGAACTGCGGCAGCCTTTTTTATAGAGGGCTGCTTGCGGCTCGTGGTCAATGATGGCTCTTCAAATTTCCCGCTGTCTGGACCGACCTATCCAAGGTGTATGCAAATATATAACAGTTCCTCTTCTAGTTGCTACTGAGCTCCCAGCTAAGCCCCAAACTCCAGGCAGGACTCCCACCAGGAAGTGCTACCCACACAGATTTCATTCACTGTTGAATGCAAGTCCATTTGTCTGCTTGTAACAGCTGCTGATCTTCAGAAGTTGTCTCTGCCTTCTAATCTGCAGACCATTTGCTCCCACTTTTCCTGCTACACACTGTAGGATTTGATTTTCCTGCTATCACACCGTAGGATTTGATTTTGTAAGCTTAAAATATGGTGTGTGTGCGTGTGTGTGAGAGAGAGAGCTGCCTCTGGATGTCAGCATTTCCTTGAAAACATCAGGGTGTGGGCTCAGTTAGCCAGACAACTGGAATGCCATCTTGAATGCCTGTGAGTACCATTCTGAGGGAATGAATGAAGACTGGCTTCTCTTCCTCACACTGACACTTGTTTTATGTAGCATAAACATACCCTTTACACATACAATGGGGAATTGGCATTAAATTGTCACACAAACAAACTTCCACTGAATAATTTACAATGAAGAATTCATATGTAGATAGATAAGTGTCAAATTAATAGGTAGCTTTTGGAAAAGGCATAGGATAATGAGATCAAATATGTAATATAAAAGGGAAATAGAGAGAATGGAAGAATAAATAAAGGAAGATTGCCTTTGTTTTACTGATTATAAATCAGTCCAGAGTGAGGAAATCACTTTATTCTAAACTGATTATTATTTTGAGGAATCTTTGCAATAAATAAAAAAACAACTGAAAGAATTGAACATGGAGAAAAACTGATGTACAATAGGAAAAGAAATACACTTTAGATTTGATATATGAAATGCTATCTTTGTATGTGCTTAAAATGCAAAGTGAGTATATTATAAGAATGGCATGATAGTAAATATGACATCTGGGATCAAAACTGGGAGCCAATGACACCATACTGTTAGCTGAAAGTAAACCAAGAATAACTTGTTATGAAAGTCAACATGACAAGTGAAATATTTGTCTTAATGTAAAATGACAATGATAATTCATCTGGCAAGATTGGTGAACTTAGAGTTAAGTATGAAGAAATTAAGTTGGTAGATATTTTTGTTTCCTTAGAACTCAAGAATAGATAAAAGGAACAGTGTGCTGGAGGAATGCAGAGGAGTTTAATCTATGACAAATGACTCAGGTTGCATCTCATTTCCTAAAGCTCATAGTAAGCTCTTAAAGTGAATGGAGACAGAGAAATCCGGGAAGCAACAGGAATTAAATTAGAAAAAAAAAAAAAAAGGAGAATGTTATTCAATCCCCATCCTATTTCAGAGAATGGATAACAAAAGAAAAGTTTCTTTCCTCACAGAGTCACTTGCCTTGCAAGTAGATAAACAAATCTCAACCATGAATGCTAATTGATTTATCCTCAATCTTGTTTAAAATAGAGTTGCAAGCTTTCAGGTTGCTAGGAATCCTGTTAAGCAAGCTAATTATATATCCAGAAAGAAAAGAAGGGGGAGATGAAATAAATTTATTAAATGATGTCATAGAATCATAGTACCATAGAGTTGAATGGAACTTAGATATCTACTAGTCCAATCCTCTGACCAGTGAAGGAATCATTGCACCTCACATACACTATGGTACATATGATGTACTTTCAACATGTATGGAGACCTCATGCTGGCAAGAGAAAATGTCCTCTTTGTGGCTCGATACTGGGTGACTGTCACCTGATCCTAATCCTAGCTATTCTATATACTTTTTACACATGCTAAATTTCTATGACCTATTCTGTAAAAGATACCATTGACTGAAAGACTCTGTTCCTGTGGCTCAGGAGAGGTGGAGACCATTAGTCACATACTTCTTCGTTGTTCCTTTTACACAGAGATTCGTAAAAGACATATTCTGCCAATAATTGCTAGATATCCTGTCCATTCTGACAATGCCTATCTCCAGTGGCTGCTTAAGGAGGAACAGTCCATAACTACAGTGCAGATGCTAGATTCTGCACAGCAACACTGGGGATTGTATATTTATTGAGTCTTTTTATTTGTTCTGGTCTCTGGTCTATGAATGTAATAAACTGAATTGAACTGAATGACCTATTCTGTACCTACTTGATTTGCTCCATGTTGAATGTTATACAGCAAAACTTCCGGTGACAACCGTAATCCGTTCTGAGAATTTGCCACCCGATTTGCTCATCACTGGAAGTGCATGCACATAAAAAATAATAATGGTGCAGTGCGGAAGATAAATTGCCACCCTTTGGTTGCTACCCAAAGCACCCATTCATGATCAGAGGTACAAACTCTTGTTCATCACCCAATTTGGTCATGAACGGAAGCATTCGCGACCAGAGTTTCCACTGTATGTCTATAATTTAGAGGTTTTTTGACACGAATAAGAAAAGCCCAGACCAGCACTGTTGGCATGAACTAAAAATTAGAGGCGAATATGCTATATATGTTGCTCTGACTTTCTGGAAAAGGTGGAGAAGGAATTTTCTCTAAGTTATCCAGTTGTACATAGGAATACTTTACAGGTAGTCCTTGACTTACAACTACAATGGAGCCCAAAACTTTTGTTGCCAAGTGAGACATGTGTTAATTTATTTATAATACTGAAACCATCATAAATATGAGTCAATTGCCAAGTGTCCAAATTTTTATCACATGACCATGTGGATGCTGCAAAGGTCATAAGTGTGAAAAATGGTCATAAATTAACTTTTTTCAGTGCTGTTGTAATTTCGAACAGTGATTAAATGAACTGCTGTAAGAGGAGGCCTATCTGTATATCCACATGCACTTACATATGCACATCACATTCAAAATGTAACCTGCCAAATGAGACTACTTTCATGTACTTAATGTTTCCTCGATACTTGAAGTGATAAGAGAGGAAGTAAAGAAGAAGAATGTTTTCAGATTAGTAAGTTTATAACAATTTCATCCCCAATCAGTATGTGCAAAGAATGCTGGATATGGTGGAAATTACAATCCAATATATCTTGGCAAATGAATTCTGACTGGACTAAACCAATAACAAAGAATTTAATTCATCTATTAGTAAGTAGAAGTCATTTACGTCTCTTAGGGAAATAGTATGTGTGGAAGGTGACTACTAACATTTTAATACTTCATACAGTTTGAACTTCTATCCAATTGGAATTCTTTCTCCTTAGCAAGTTAAGTAAGAAATAAATTAAGGTCTCTTTGTGTTAATGTTGCAATAAAACAATTCATTTTCTATGGATTTCATTTGAATAGATAGAATAATCAACAAAGAAAAGCTATTTTTGCAGAGGTCATCCAGGAGATTCATTCTCTTTTGGGGGGTCAAGTGGACATCAAAGCATAGTCCTTTTTTATTCAATTACTTGGGAGTGGGAAAGAGAGCACTGAGAGCAAGTTGGTGTAGTGCAGTGATTCAAATTTTTTTACTAGTGGTTCTGTGGGCGTGGCTTGGTGGCATGGCAGGGGAAGGTTACTACAAAATCCCATTCCCTCCCCACCCCACTAACCTACTTCCCAGCTCCGTTCTCCTGTGCAGGGCAACAAAAGAAGACCCAGCCAATCAGCTGGACTTGAGAGGCAGAGAATAGATCGGAGTGGGACCAGTCAGAGATGGTATTGGCTGGTTCTCCAAACTACTCAAAATTTCTGCTACTGGTTCTCCAAATTACTCAAAATTTCTGCAGAAGTTCTCCAGAACTGGTGAGAACCTGCTGAATACCACCTCTGGTGTAGTGGTTAAGATGCTGGCCTAGAAATCATAGGAGACTATGAGTTTAGGCATGAGAGCTAGCAAAGTAACTTTGACCCAGTTACTTTCTCTCAGCCCCAACTGCCTCACAAGGTTACTGTTTTGAGGAAAATAGGAGGAGGAAGGTGTATCCATAACCACCTTGAATTATTTTATTATAAAGCAATAAACAGGATAAAATCTAATAAAATAAAAATCTGAAAAATGTTCACTGCCTTGAATTAATTTATTATAAAGTAATAAACACAGGATAAAATTTAATAAACATTTTTTTAAAAAATGGGAATTTTAGGATCAAGACCTTTATAAATCTTACATCTTGTTTGCTTCTGGCTCCATTTTCTCAATAACTACTGTATAAGAGTTGTTTCTAATGGTGGGTATTGGCAGTCTTTTGAAGGGTCTTTCCTTATCTGTGGTGCAGACAAGAGGCTCTTTCTCTCTGCCTGCTAGTAGTTTTAAAAAGCACCCAACCTGTTTTGCAGAGCATCATTGTCTGCAATTCTATAATCCACAATATTATGTCTCATGAAAAAATCTCCCTCTCCCTCTCCCTCTCCCTCTCTCTCTCTTTTTTGCTTATTTTATAATGCTAATGTAGAGGGGAAGTCAAAAGACTGGGTTCTGATGGATAGTCTAGTTCAATTTTCTGAAGAACTCAATATCATAGCTATCAATCTCTACTATTTGGTATTTTGGAATACATAATCAGATATATAGTAACTTTATTTTGCTGCTATAAAGAGAACCATTGCCATCAAAACTTTTCATTTCTGACCATCAAAAACTTTTTGTTGTCTCCAATTGAAATATAAATATGTTATGATATTCTGATGCCCTGAGTTCCTTTGAAGAAGGATGTTAAGTCCGCGTGGAAGGAAGCAAGGAGTCGGTGACTTTGTATTAAGCTCTTTATTGAAGTCAGTAACCGAACTGGCTCTTAGAAAAACTTTGCGGCTTTTTATTCCCAAGCCGCAGCGGCTGCGGCCATAGACACCGCTTTGAATCTCCCACGATTCAAATCTACTAATCGCGGGAGATTCTCAGCAAGCCAATCAGCGCGGCTCGCCGAGCCAATCCAATCGCCTCGCGCTTTGGCCAATCAAAGCGCGGGGATCTCAAGAATTCAAATGAAGGTACAGAACACTCCTCCCCTCTTGGTTCAGTCCTACGTAGCGTAGTCCCATAGGTAGGCGGGGCTCCGTCTTTGCCTACTGGACCTGCGCAGGTCAGTCATAGGTTGGATCCCGGCCGGTTCGGTCGGGGTCTCTGTTTCTCCAGACTCCGTCGTGGGAACCGCCTGGTCTGTCTGGCCAGGCCACTCTCCGCAGCTCCCTCCTGGGCTACCCGGGTTGGTTGAGCTGCGGGTTTTGCTGCTCCCGCTCGGTCTTCCCGGGTTGGTTGAGCTGGCCTGGCTGTCTCTTCCTGGCGAGGTTTCGTGCTGGCTGCTTGCAGGTGAGTATGGCTGGTTTCTTTTTTCTGGGTTTTGGTTCCCGGGGTATCCCCTCCCCTCTTGGTTTGTGTTGAGGGGGTTGGTTTTGTTTGGTTGCGTGTCGGTGGTGTCTTGTGTGGCCGTCCTCGATCTTAACTGATCGATGTGGCGTTTCCATGCTCGTCCGTCGGTTGTTTGTAGCCGGTACGAGCGTGGGCCTGTTAGCTGTGTTATGATTGCTGATACCCATAATGGATCTCCATTTAGGTTCTTCGCGTAGACGGCGTCGCCTGATGCGAAGGTTCGGTGTTTGCTGGTGGAGTCTGGGGGTTTCTCTGGGTTGTAAGTGGGGTGTAGTCTATCGAGTGGGGACCTTATTTTCCTCCCCATTAGCAGTTCTGCTGGGCTTTTATTTGTTGTGGTGTTTGGGGTTATGTGCTGTATGAAAAGTAATTTATTTATATTGTCCTGGATCTCCCCATGGTCTATTTTCTGAATGGTTTTTTTTGTGAATTGAACCATCCGTTCCGCCCTACCGTTCACCGCCGGATGCGCCGGGGCTGTCAGTGCGTGTCATATGCCCCTTTCCGCTATGAATTTTTCGAATTCTAGTGAGGTGAATTGGGGCCCATTGTCGGACACGAGGACGTCCGGGAGGCTGTGTGTTGCGAAGAGTTTGCAGAGTTCTTTGGTCACGGCTTCCGTGGTGGTTGTTCTCATGTTGCTTACCTCCAGCCAGTTGGAGTAAGCGTCTATGGTTATTAAGAAAGTGTGTCCTTTTGTGGGCCCGGCAAAATCTATGTGGATTCTAGACCAAGGTCCCCTGGGGGTTTCCCACTCTAGGATGGGTGCTGTGGGTGGGCTTGGTCTAGTCT
Source organism: Hydrophis major (assembly GCA_033807585.1). Lineage (NCBI taxonomy): Eukaryota > Metazoa > Chordata > Lepidosauria > Squamata > Elapidae > Hydrophis > Hydrophis major. Next base: position 290,147,236 of record CM066328.1, on the reverse strand, counting down.
CCTGGCATCGTTCACACCTTGCTACCCAGGCCTTGATCTGTTTGTCCATCCCTGGCCACCAAGCATAACTTCTGGCCAGGGCTTTCGTTCTAACAATGCCCGGGTGCCCCTCGTGAAACAGTTCCAAAACCTTCCCTTGTAGTTTTTCCAGGATGACCAGCCTATCCCCCCATAGTATACACCCTTTTAGTAACGAGAGTTCCGTTTGCCGGTTCCGGAATGTCCTGAAGGACTCATCGTTGTCCTTTTCCGGCCACCCTTTCTCTACCCAATGCAAAACCCATGCCAGACATTTGTCTTTATTAGTTTCTCGGGCAATGTCTGACGCGGTATGGGTAGGTTTGGTAGAGTCTCTATGCTGAGGTTGGTCGTCGTGGGTGCTGGGTCAGTGTCTGGTTCGGGTAATGGTGAGTGGGAAATAGTGTTACCGGGTCGGTGTGTGAGCCTGTAGTTGTAGGCTGCCAGGAATTCAGACCACCTTGTCATTCGGGGAGACAGAATGTTCGGGGTTGCCCTGTTCCCTGCGAGTATTCCCAGCAGCAGTTTGTGGTCGGTGATGATGGTAAACGTCCGGCCGTAGAGGTACTCGTGAAACCTTTTTACTGCGGCGATGATAGCCAAAGCCTTTTTGTCCAGCTGGCTGTAGTTCGGCTCCGGTTTGGTGAGGGTCCTTGAAAAGAACGTGATGGGTGCTTCCTTTCCGTCGGGGAGAGTGTGGCTGAGGACAGCGCCAACGCCGAAGGGTGATGCGTTGCATGTGATGGCTAGTGGTAGGGTCTCATTTTACTGGATGAGGACAGCATCCGAAGTGAGCAGGTCCTTGGTTTTCCTGAAGGCGGCTTCCTCGTGTTTCCCCCAAGTCCAGGTAGCCGCCTTGTCCAAAAGCCTATGCAAAGGCTCCGCTGTGGTCGCCTTTTGGGGCAGGAAGACATTATAAAAGTTAAGTAGCCCCAGAAACACCTGAAGTTCTGTTTTTGACCTGGGTGTGGGGGCTTCCTCATCTGACATGCCCGAGGTGGAGTGGAGTTCGCCCTGGTGGGTGGTAGTTTCAGGTTGGGCCTCAGTCGACCTTGCAGGGTTGTTGTTTACTGTGCGTTCCCCGGCATTTGGTCTCCGCATGCGGTCTGCTGATTGTCGGGTTGCTTTGGCTGCCGTGGCTTCGGAGATGGCATTGGCGAGAGCGATGTTGCCCTTAGCCATCAACCGACTTTGGAGAACGGGGTCCCAAAGGCCGAGCACGATTCGGTCCCACAGGGCCTCGTTCATATTGGAGAACTCGCATAGTCCTCCAAGGTGCCGCAGCTCTGCGGCGAAATCACTGAAACTCTCGCCCGACCGCTGGTCCCGCCGATAAAATTTGTGTCATCGGATGAGGATGGGTACGGCTGGAGCGTAGTGTTTCCGGAGTAATGGCTCGAGGACCCCCCAATCCATCATGGTAACATCGGCGGGCTTGGCTAGAACTTTTGCCATGTTAAACACTGCGGGCCCGCAGTGCGTTAGGAAGATGGCTCATTTCTTCGGTCCCGTGGCATCCTTCAGGTCGTTGCATTCGAGGAACATGTGGAATCTGTCCGTGTAAGATTCCCAATCCTCGCTGGCGGGGTTGAAGGGGGTTGGTGGCGCGATGCTGGCCATCTCGTCAGTTGGCTGGCTTCCGTCGGACACGTGCTTCGGTTCAGGATAAGTATCCCACCTTCGTCGCCAGTGTTAAGTCCATGTGGAAGGAAGCCAGGAGTTGGTGACTTTGTATCAAGCTCTTTATTGAAGTCAGGAACCGAACTGGCTCTTAGAAAAACTTTGCGGCTTTTTATTCCCAAGCCGCAGCGACTGCGGCCAATGGCACCACTTTGAATCTCCCGCAATTCGAATCTACCAATCGCGGGAGATTCTCAGCGAGCCAATCGGCGCGGCTCACCTAGCCAATCCGATCGCCCCACGCTTTGGCCAATCAAAGCGCGGGGATCTCAAGAATTCAAATGAAGGTACAGAACAAAAGATTATAGGTGGACTCAAGCAGTTCCTCATACACCTTCTACCAGTTTCTACCGGTTCTCAGAAAGCCCTAACCCTGTTAGTCTTCATATTTTAAAAGGAATCTTGTTAGCAATGACCACTCTCACTTTTTTGCATTGGCGCGTGCATTGGACGGATCCCATGTATTTATCTTACAAAATCTAGGAAAGGTTTCCTTAAAGGCCAGAACAAGTTGTTATTGCACATATGATTGCTTTCTACATACATCTTCATTTTACTTTCTTTGCTTAAAGTCATTTTCTTATTAGAGGATGTTTAATATTTTATAACCTAGTTGCAAGGAGATATGCAAGCACCAGTTAATGTGACCCATGTGCCAAATTTAACCATATTGGAACAGTGCCAAGTTATATGTAATTCATGGTGCCATTTTGTAACTGGCATACATAATATATTTAAAACCCAAAGGAGAGAAAACAATAATAAACAAATAGATCCTGCAGAATGCCAATTGGCTTATATAAAAGCTATTAAATGTTCAAAGAAAATCCCATATTCATTTCCTAAGACTTTTGAAGTTTTCTAAACTTCAAAAAGTTTAAATTGTTCAGATCCAGAGTATTGTTCATCTGGCTAATGTAAAAAAAATAACAAACTAATCTCTCAATAGAAAATATGAGACAAAATATATTGAAACTTTATTTGGGAATGGCTTGACATTGCCTAATTTGATTAAATAGAAATGATGGTTTGAGAATTCAAGATATCAGCTCCCTTCCCCTGCACACATAGTCAAAGCAATCATGCGCTTTAAGATTGCTAATACAGATATTGAATCACAATGTTGTTCCATATTTAAGCAACCTTCTTGCCATTTTCATAATTATGCCCTTCCCAGGCCACAAAGTAACTAAGTTGTCATGGTGCCCAGATTCTTTTTCTTCTCAAGAAACTGTGACAAATAATATTCCCAAATACATACACACACGCACTCATGCACCCCCCCCACAAACACAAACACACACGTATATAAAACATGTTTCATCATGTTGTTGATTCTTAGCAGTCTTAGATTTTCTCTATTACACACACACAAACACACATGCATGTATATATATATGCACATCTCCACCGTCTACCAATACCATCAATATGAAAGGTCTGTGATCCTGACAGCTCCTTATTTTTTTGTATTAGAAACTAAGTGGCACATTTTCCTTCACTCCGATACCATACATTCATTCACATATTCTTGTATGTATTCGTAACCCAACTTTCATTTATGAGTTCAAGGTAGTATCTTCCTCTTTAAAAAAAAAAAAAAAGCTACTTTATTGTATTATTTTTTTCCATGGGTTGGGTGTCTCAAGTCAATTTTGATGACAGGTCCATGTGGTTTTCTTGGAAATATTCAGAAGTGGTTTGCCCTTGTCTACCTCCTACGGCTGAGAAAGAGAAAGAGAGAGGGAGAGAGGGAATGGATCAGAGTCTACCAACTAGTTTCATGCCTAAGGTAGAACTAGAACTCATGGTCTCTTAGTTTTTAGTCTAGTGTGATTTTCTTCTGCTATCTAGAATGGGTAAATTTTCTTTTTTTCTTTTAATTTTTTTAAAATTAAAAAATACATCCAATGGCCTGACTTAAATAGAGCTCAGATAGAGCAGCAGAGATGGTATTCAGCAGGTTCTGACCAGTTCTGGAGAACCGGTAGCAGAAATTTTGAGTAGTTTGGAAAACCGGCAAATACCACCTCTGACTAGAGATTTTACAGTATCCTTCCTCTGCCATGCCCACCAAGCCATGCCCACAGAACCGGTAGTAAAAAAAATTGAATCCCACTGCTGGATAGCAGGATAAAATGAATCTCTGCTTAAAATGCCAATCTCCAGTTTAAGTACAGTAAATATCCTGATCTCAAAGCCTCCCTCTGTATAGTGAAGTTTCACACATCTGAACTAGTGGTTTCCTTGTCATCCAAACTAAAATCACACAAGAGCTCAACTTTCCTTGAGAATTAATGCCTCTTACAGTCTGTCTGTCTACCTGTCTATCTAATTATCCATCCATACTATTTATGCACTTCATCTGTCTGTCTACCTGCCAATCTAATTATAAACCTATCTATCATACTATTTATAAATTGTATTTCATTGTCCAAATCTTACTAAGGTGGCTTGCAAGATAAATATTTCAAATACTGATTAACTCTAGGGGAAGTGGAGATAATAATTAATGGGACAGAGTAAACCTGAATGCTTATTCTGAATTCAGTAATCAGTGTAACTTTCCTAATTTCTCCTAAGGAGAAATTCCCTGAGAGTTAGAACAATTAATCAGTGGAAACAACTTGCCTCCAGAAGTTGTGAATGCTCCAACACCGGAAGTTTTTAAGAAGAGATTGGACAACCATTTGTCTAAAATGGTATAAGGTTTCCTGCCTGAGCAGGAGGTTGGACCAGAAGACCTCTAAATTCCCTTCCAACTACTGTTCTGTTCTGATTTAGCAGTCATTAAATAGTATTGTAGAAAGGAACTTAAAATTGATAGAGATTCCTATTCTAAAATTTATTAAAAAATATTTTTGCCCCTAAGCAAAGAAAAAGAGAACACAGGTTTTCATAATATAAATTTAGAAATGAATTGCTATAATTTAAATAGAAATATATTAAATCTCATCAACCTGCACAACACTAACAGTTGCTGATACTTTATATTTATTTATAATTATTTGCATGCCATCTCTTCTTGTGATTATAAATGGCTTGCAATAAATGGAATAAAATATCCATGGATAAAATTTTTATTTTGCATTCCACTTTCATTCCCAGCTGATGGATAGTTTCTTTATATCAGGAATGTTAGGGATAACATTGTTTACTCTAACTGGTTTAGGTAAAATAATAAATATGTTATCATGGTTTGTTAGTTAAAGTGTCTGTAACTTTAACTGTAAGAATGTAATTAAGGGAGTGGTTGTAAAAGCACTATAAAAGAAGCAAGACACGGCAGCTTGCTCTCTCTGGCTTGATGATCCCTAATTACTGGATGGAATTGAAGACTGCGTTTTTCCCCTACTGGAACGGGAGAGAGAAAAGACTGTTGATCTTATCAACGGTGAGAGGACTGATTTATTGTAAGTGAACTGACATTGGATATTCTACACGGACTTTGCTAATTGAATATCCTTGAATGGACTGACTAAAATGATACATGACTAATGGACTGTTATTTTGACTATGCTATAAACTCTAAATGGAATAAACTATATTTTTGATAGCACAAGCGTATCTGTTATTTTTACTGTATGTTAACTAAAATACAAACTTATCTCACACATTTATCTGTATGCCTATCTGACTAACGCTGCACATTCTGTTTAGCTTGTCTCCTTAACCCTGGTTGGGGAACGCAGGCTTAACACTAGTTATGGGCCCAGAGGCTGCAAAGTCAGTTTAACTAGGATAAAACAGATTTATGTAAAAAGTGAGAGTTTGTGTTGTTATACGTTACTGTAAACAGACAGCTGTGTTTTATTAATTATAGTTTTATATCCATATAAGAAAACATGGCACAAGTCAATCTACAAAGTTTGTCCCTTATATCCAAGTTGGATGGAACAAACTATGTATCATGGTCTATGAAATGTAGTCTACTTCTACGAAGAGAAGGTCTGTGGAACATAATTGAAAATCCACCAAACGTAGAGGAATGGGATCCAGAGGTTGAGGAAGATAGTCAAAAGATAGAAGACTTTAAACAGAAGAATGAACAAGCTTTTTGCACAATAGGATTAACACTGTCTGACCAGCAACTTGTTCATATCCGCGGAGAGCAAATGGCTGTTGGGTGTTGGCAGAAGCTGAAGAGGATTTATGTCCGAGATAACGTTGGTGCTCACATAAATCTAACACGGAAGCTTTTCAGGACGCATCTCCAGACAAATGGTGATATGCTGACTCATTTGAATTCTATAAAAAGCATTTTTAAAGAACTGCACGAGAAAGAACTTATTTTCTCTGAACTACACCAAGTCTACATAATTCTATCATCACTAGACAAAGATTATGATAACTACATCACTTCCCTTGAAATTTTGCCTAAGGTAAGTCTAACTTTAACTGATATAACTGGAAGATTGATTGAAGAGGCAAGAAGACTTGAAAGAAATCAGTTAAGGAGGGAGCAACCTCAAAAAGAAGATAATGAATCTCCTACTGCATACGCAATTAAAAAGTGTTTTAATTGTGGAGGAAGAGGACATTTGGCAAGATTTTGTAAAAAAGCAAAGCGCCAGAACGCTGGCCAGAATACTAAAAGTCATCAAAAGATAAATAAAAATTTAGAGTTAGCCATGTATATTAACGGAGCTGTAAAAAATAATATATGAGTGGTTGACAGTGGAGCATCCCACTGTATAACAAATGATAACAAAAATTTTATTAAAATGTCCAAGAGTACACAGCAGATATCGTTAGCCAATGGCTGGAAACTGAAAGCTAAAGGTCAAGGTATAGCATATTGTTCTTGCATAAAAGAGAATGTAAAAATGTTATATGTACTACAACTTAAGTTTAATTTAATTTCAGTTAGAATTTTGGTTAAACTAGGATATGTAGTTACCTTTAGAGGAGATAACTGCATAATTGAAAAAGAAGATAAGAAAATTACTGCGTCTTTAAGAGGTGAATTATATGTGTTAAATGATAATGGCTTAGAGGTGGCTAACACGGTTTATGATAATAAGAAACCTCATGATGAATGTATTCACTTGTTACACCGATGGCTAGGGCATTTAAATTTTAAAATGCTTAAGAGAACTGTTCAACTATCTAAAGGAATAAGTTTGAAACCTTGTAATAAGTATTCAAATCAAAGCAAAAGCAAGGTCATACTGGCAAATAGAGTTGATGGATTTACTACCAAAGAATCTTTAGAAGTAGTATTTGCTGATTTAATAGGTCTGAAAAAACCAAGTGTAGGAGGAGCTCGATACATATTAAGTATAATGGACCACTATTCTAGATATGGGTTTTGCTATTTAATGAAGAGCAAAACTGAAACATATCTAAATCTCTTTAATTGGATAAAATTTGCAGAAAGAAAAACTAAAAAGAAATTAGTAACTCTTATAACAGATAATGGTGCGGAATTTACAAATAATAAATTCCAGAATAGACTTAGAATGTTAGGTATTCAACATAAAAAGTCTGCACCTAGGCCACAACATAATGCCTTTATAGAAAGACGAGGCCAAACACTACAATCAATGGCACGTACTATGTTGTCTGATTCAGGATTACCTGACCATTTGTGGGGAGAAGCAATAATGTGTGGTAATCATATATTAAATAATGTTGTTAATTCAACAAGAGGTGAATTACCATTCACACTGTGGCATGGTACGAAACCTGATTTAAGTTACATGCACACATTTGGAGCACCAGCATGGGTGCATATCCCTTCACAACTCAGACAAAAGGACAGCATAGAGCTAAAAGATTATTTTTTGTAGGATATGAATCTAATCATAGATCTTATAGATTCTGGGAACCAGGTACATCTAGAGTTTACACCAGTGCTCGTGCAAAATTCCTAGAACATGTAGGATGGAATAGATTAGAGCAAGATTTAAATAATGAAGTAATTATTGAACCCTACAAAAGGCAAAAAGATCAGACTAGTTATAAGAAGAGTCCAATAAAAGAAGAAGTCCACGAAGAACAAATAGGACCAGAACAAGAGGAAACTGTTGATCAGGAAGGGTTAGATAATCAAGAACAGTTAATAAATGAAAGTCCACCTGTAAGTCCTGTAATACCTAGACGAACTACACATGTAACTAGACCACTTGATAGGTATCAAGCAAGTATAGTTTGCCAAGTAACTAAAGTTCCAACTAGTGTAGATGAACTTAGGATGTATCCTGCTAAGGATCAGGAGAATTGGCAAAAGGCAATGGAAAAAGAACTAAATTCATTAAAGGTAATGAAAGTATATGAAGATGCTAAATTACCTCCGGGAGAAAAATCCATTGGGTGCAAATGGATATTTAAAGTAAAAACTGGAAATGATGGGACTGTTACCCATAAAGCTAGGTTGGTAGCTCAAGGATTTAATCAAACTGCATCTGATTACGATGAAGTTTTTGCACCAAGTCTTAAAGCAACATCTTTGAGAGCAGCTTCAGTGTGGGCAGATAAGAAAAACTATGTCATTAACCATTTAGATGTAGAAACTGCTTATTTGCATGCACCATTGCAGCACTCTATATATTTACAAAAGCCAGTTATTATAAAAGATAATAAAGTAAATAGTAATGATTGCTGGAAACTCAAAAAGAAGTCTTTATGGATTGAAAAAATCTGGCTATCAATGGAACCAATATATTGTGAAAGTGTTAAACAATATAGGTTTTAAATCTGGTTTAGCAGATCCATGTGTGTTTAAAAGAGAAAATAATGGAACGGTGTCATTATTGTTATTATTTACAGATGATATTGCTTTGATAACTAAGACTAATAATGAAGCTAATGAGATTATATCATTATTAGCCAAAAAGATAAAATTAAAGCATTTAGGTGAAATTAAAAGGTATCTAGGATTGACAATTAACAAAACAAAAAATGGATTTAAGATATCTCAAGAAGATAAAATTTGCCAATTAATTAAAACGTATAAAATGGAACTTTGTAAACTGGCAAAGACTCCAATGAGTCAGGAAGTTTGCCAAACTGATGCTCAAAGTCCCAAATTTGATAAGTCCATATATCAATCTTTGATTGGTAGCTTATCATATATAAGCAAGGCCAGATATAGCTTATAGTGTTAATCAGCTGGCACGTTTTAATTCAGATCCACATCAATGTCATTGGCAATCATTAAAGAGAATTTTAAGATACAAAAGGAACAATGAGCCATGCATTGTATATAGAACCAAAGGGTGATTTGAGTCTTAGTGCCTATGCAGATGCAAGTTTTGCAACTGACATAAACACTAGAAAATCAACATCTGGGATGGCTATATCATTTGGTAAGACACTAATAGGGTGGAGGTCAATCAGACAACAGCATATCAGCTTGTCCACGATGGAAGCGGAATTTTCATGTCTGTCATTACGATGCACTGACTTAATTTTGTACAAACACTTATTATTAGACATAGGTGTAACTGTTAAAGATTCCATTATTGTGTACGAGGACAACCAAGCAGCCATAAAGTTAGCTACTAATATTGCTGTAAAAACTAGATCAAACGTACTGATTTAAGTTACTTAAATGTTAGAGAATCTGTAAAGAATGGGCTTATTAAATTGGAAAACTGCATGACAGAAGAAAACATTACAGACCAATTTACAAAAGCTCAAGGAGTAATTAAGTTTAAAGAGAGTTGTAACAAATATGATTTAAAGATGTAAATAGTTATATTATTATTATTATTACCTAAAAGGGGAGAATGTTAGGGATAACATTGTTTATCCTAACTGGTTTAGGTAAAATAATAAATATGTTATCATGGTTTGTTAGTTGAAGTGTCTGTAACTTTAACTGTAAGAATGTAATTAAGGGAGTGATTGTAAAAGCACCATAAAAGAAGCAAGGCATGGCAGCTTGCTCTCTCTGGCTTGATGATCCCTAATTACTGGATGGAATTGAAGACTGCGTTTTTCCCCTACTGGAATGGGAGAGAGAAAGGACTGTTGATTTATCAACTGTGAGAGGACTGATTTATTGTAAGTGAACTGACATTGGATATTCTACATGGACTTTGCTAATTAAATATCCTTGAATGGACTGACTAAAACGATACATGACTAATGGACTGTTATTTTGACTATGCTATAACTCTAAATGGAATAAACTATATTTTTGATAGCACAAGCATATCTGTTATTTTTACTGTATGTTAACAAACATACAAACTTATCTCACTCATTTATCTGTATGCCTATCTGACTAACGCTGCACATTCTGTTTAGCTTGTCTCCTTAACCCTGGTTGGGGAACACAGGCTTAACAAGGGCTATCAAACTCCCAGCCCATGGGCTGAATATGTCATGCATCGCCCACGCCCACACCCAGTCAAGCAAAGGGGGAAAAAGTCCCAATACATCATGTGACGATGCTGTGACAACATGAGTTTGACACCCCTGCAACTATGATCAATAATTGCAAAACTAAAATGTGTTGAGATCACCCTTTCCATTAAGTTGCAAATTCTTCATTGCATCTTGGGATTGACTAGTGTTTGGGCCAAGTCCCCCTATACATGTGGGTCAAGTTTTATCTTCTGTGCTAAACATTTTGGGAAAGCAGGTGTGTGAACTAGATGGCATGACAGAGTGGCATTTCCTTCAGAGTGGGAGTAATTTTCTTAATAACTATGTTGATTTACCAAAATTTCTCTCTGTGGATGAGTCATCTTCTTGTGACTCCCATTTGTTACCTTAGGCAAAAACCATCTATAGTGATCTATAGATATTCTACTTTAATGCCTGAAATACTTGCCAGAGGCAACCATTGTGGACATGGGTAGGAGTTCTGCAATCACCAATCTTCTTCCTCTCTCTTTCCTTTTAAATTTATTTTAATAAGTTAAACACTGAAAATACATAAATAACAGATGCTCATAGTGGTTATAATAATGGCTATGCAGCTAAAATAAGGTCATTTGGAAACAGGAAAGAGGTATCAGCTTTTTTTCCTGGGGATAGGGAACTCAAAGAATGTAAACAAACAGGAAAATAATAATAATAAAACATCCTCATGAAAAATAGGAATGCATTAAGTGGCAAATCAAAGGCAAAGATGAAATACAATTGCCGAATGACTGAAACTGCAATAGTTAATTACATCACCACACAATACAGGTAGTGATTTTTCAAAGTTACAATGGCACTAAAAAAAAAAGTGACATGACCATTTTTCACATTTACAACCTTTGCAGCATCCCTGTGATCACATGATCAAAAATCGGATGCTTGACAACTTGCATGTATTTATAACAGTTGCAGTGTCCTGGGATCGTGTTTTATGACCTTCTGGCAAGCAAAGGCAATGGAGAAGTCCTATTCACTTAACAACCTTGTTACTAATTTAACAACTGCAAAGTTGAAACGAAGTTTACTTAACAACTGTCTTGCTTAGCAATGGTAATTTGTGGTTGTAAGTCAAGGACTATGGTACCTATATCAAGTTTATTTATATTCAGGTAGCATGCAAAGGAAAGTAGAAAGGACATCTGGCCTATTATTAGACATCCACTAGGTTCACACAGTTTATAAGAGTTTATAGGTTCAAATCAGTGATTGTTTAGTATATAAACCATAATCCACATGAATTATTTAGTTATTATTTACTGGGTAAGCCATATCATCAAGTATTACTGAGTTACTGAATAACCATTATTGATTGGGTTTACTCAACATGTTATTTATTAATTTTTAATTTTATTCATATCGTGCTTTCATTATTTTTAAAACATAAACTATAATATACAAATCATAGCATCTGAATACAGGTAACATGCTAAACCAAACCCAAATTTGTGTCATTTAATAAAGACTAATCTATTTGATACTTCCTTCCAGTTAAGAATGCTAGTGACAACTATAAAACGTGTATAGAAAATGTTTTGATTAGTTTCCAACCATTGTTTCTTGTCACACCCTCTGGTGCTTTGGAGACTAAATTGACCCCCCACCCCCTTTGTTTATTGCAGCCTCTCAAATATTGGAATACTGCAACACGTCACCGCTAGTTCTTCTTTTCTCTAGATTAGCCAAACCCAAATCCTGGAACCATTCTTCATATGATTTAGTCTCCAGGCCTTTAATCATTTCTTTGCTCTTCTCTGCACTTTTTCCAAAGTCTCAATATGTCTTTTGTAGTATGGTGACAAAAATTGGTTGCAATATTCCAGGTGTGGTCTTATTAAGGCTTTATAAAGTGGTAGAAATACTTGATGTGACTTTGATTGTATGCCTCTGTTTATACTACCCAGGATTATATTAGCTTTTTTGGCTGCTGCCACAGACTGCTGGCTCATATTCAAGTGATCATCCAAGGTCCCTCTCACAATTATTGTTTTTGAGCCAGGTCTCGCCTAATCTGTACTTTGATTTTTCCTGTTTAAATGTAAAACTTTGCTTTTCTCCACATAATTAAAATTCATTTTGTTGGACAGGACCCATAGTTCAAGTCTGTCAAGATCTTTTTGGATCCTGAGTTGTCTTCTGGGGTATCGGCTATTCCTGCCAGCTTAGTGTCATCTGAAAATTTGATGAGTTCCTCTTCTATTCCCTCATCTAAGTCACATAAGTTTTTGAACGGAGTTTAAGGGAGAGTCTTTAGCAAATCTTAACTGAGTTTGTAGTCAGCTAACCAGGGAACCAAGAAAGGAGCAAGAAGGAGAAGAAAAACCTCAGTGGGTAATGCCTGAAGATATAATGTTGAAAATGAATAGATAAACATCTCGTGATCTGAAATTTTTCTGGAATGTTTCTGTTCCTGTCCAAACATAACCTTGTATATATGGGGTTAGACTTTATCTTATAAAAGAGGATGAAAATGTTATTCTCAGACAAAGCAGATGCTATAATGGGAGCGGAGAGAGGAATCCACACAACATAAATATGCAAATCAAATACAGGAGCAAGCCCAGCAGACAAGAATTATGACAGAACACAAGATATAAAAGTCAATTTGCCCCTATTGAATTTAGAAATAGTTTTTGGGGAGGGCAGATTGCCTTTTATAGACAAGCCCTGCAGAAAAGGAGACAGGATATTAAATCCTAGAAGAGCAGAAGGAATGTTATTGTGCCCAGCAAGGAGACAAAAGGAAGAATCTTAGTGACTCATTTTTACAAGGAACCAAAACATATGTGTACTCACTGCTTCATAAAATGTGGGTTGGATGGCATGACAATTTAAGTAGGTGGCTTTGAAATCTTACTAAAGGAGGGCTCCTCACAGCTCTTCATCAAATTGGAGTTCTGTGGGTTGTTACAAGGTTCAGCCCTGGGTCCTGCACTTTTCACAGTTTGATTGATGAATTGAATGAACAGGTGAAGAGAATGTAGAAGACACAAAATTGGGTAGGGTAGCTAAAGCCAAAGAAGACAGAAATAAAATCCAGAACAACTTCACAGAAATAGGTCGGGGAAGGGAAATCCAGAATGAAATATAATAAATAGAGGGAAATAGAACAAAACTCTTCACTTGGGAAATAGAAATCAAATTTAGGATGTACAACATGTCCCTTGATGATAACATTTCTGAAAAAGATCTTGAGACAGTAGTTCATTGCATACTGAAAATGTGTCAGAAGAATGATAGAACTGCAAGAAAGAACAACAGCAAAAAAGCCCACTAAGCAAATGCAACTTTAAGCTGCATCATCAGAAGTTTTTAAATCCTAGAGAATAATTATTCCACATTATTCTGCCTTGGCTAAACCTTCCCCATAATACAAGTACTGTGTACAATTCTGGTTGCCACACTTCAAGAAAGATTCAGAAAAATTAAAACAGTAATAAAAGATGAATAAAGGATCATTAGATCCTTCTTGTCCTCTCCCCCCCCTCAACTTACATGTGGAACTGCCTTCCACTTTATTCTGCAGAGGGGGAACAATGGGAGCCATAGACCACAAAGAAACTGCCCCCCCGGCCCCATTTCAGTGCCTCACTAAGTCTCACTCTTCCTCCAGAGAGGAATAGTGCTCACCCATTGACCGCTCATGCTTGCTAGCAGGCATCCCTGTTGCTCCCTCATTCTTTTCCCAGCAGCCACAGCTATTAAATTCCAGCCTTGGTTCCAAAGCAACCAATGGTTTCTCACCTGTTGGGAATTGAAATTGAAAGAGAGTGGAGATATACCTCTTTCATTTTCTCTTCTGCCATGCAACTTACAGGTTTGGGAGAAATGTGGTTGGAAGGCATGGTACTGTAGGTCACAGCCACAAGTTTGCCAAATTTCAATCCCTCAGGAGTTGTTGGTCTTGGATTTCAGACACATTCTGTAAGTTAGCCCATTTGAAGTCATGTTGATTCATAAATTGTTACTCTGTGATGCAACATTTCACCCAATTGAAGGTTAGTGTTTTAGTAGCCTGTAGATATTGTGTTTCCTCTGAACATCCAGGCAGCTGTTGCTTGAGGCAGACACTCTGTCTTCTATCCTCATCTATCAATATGGCAATGACGATGCAAACAGAAGCTATGCTTATGTTTATGTAAGCCATTATAGGAGAAATTACTGGTGGAAAAAAAAAAGCCTCAGAGCCTTACCAAGAGTTTGCTTAACATAAATTGGCTTGTCTACTCTTGGATACTCTCTTGAGGGAATTCCCAGGCAGGAAGACAACCTGGAATGATTGGCTCTCAGAGCTTCTGTGGGTCTTGTCACTTCTCTTCAGTTTTTTTTTTTTAATCACTGTGGGAATAAACTTTGGCCTGAGCTTGAGCAATGATTAATATAATGCCTTATACATTCATGCCTGTCTAAAGGTCACTAAGATAGTGCAAAGAAAAGAGAACAATAAGAACAAATACAAACAAAGAGGCAGCTTAGACAACTCTAAACAAGCCTGTACTATATCTAATTATTAATCCACAATGTAATTGCTTACTATGCACAAAAATCTCAATAAAAGGAAGCACTGGAATTTTATTCTGGGCTCCCATCCCAAGTACACCAGCCTCTGTGTCTCATTCTTTCCATGGGAGACCACCACAAGTGGTGACCCTGATGTGATCCACTGCAGGTGGTACATGTCCGGACCTTCGTGTTTCCTCGCCTGGAATAGGTAAAGTACGTACTTAACTATTGCTGGACAATAGGATTATTCAGGGAACATAGGGGGAAAACTCTCTCAGCCACAGGAATGTCATGTTAGTGAGCTGCTGAAGTTAGTCAGGACAAACTTCTTTATCTTTAAACCCTCTGGGGGGGAGCAAATAGTTCTTTCAAAAGATAATGTGAGAGAGCTGCTGCTAGAGATCTGGCGGCAATGTCCCTGGTATCCAAAGAAAGGCTCTTTAAAGTTAGACACATGGAGGAGAATTGGAAATATCCTTCATGAAGAGCCACGGGCAACAGCTGAAATTTTGATATATTGGAAGGTTGTTATGACTGCTTTAGAGACCCAGCAACAACCTCTTTTAAAAACTTTAGTAGAACCTCCTCCTTATAAAGGAATTGTATTGCACCCGCTTTCCCCAAAACTGGAGTGTGCTTTATCATTTCCACAGCCTATGCCTGTGAATGATAAAATCCAACCAAAAATGGGAAAAGTTCAAACAATGATGCATCAGGCTTTCAATGAGGGGAAATTAGAGCCTGAAGAGATTCCCCATATGAATTTGTTTCCAGTCAATAGGCAAGTGGATGCTCAAGGCAATCTGCAGACTGAATGGGTTCTGATTCCTTTAGCAGTTCTTAGGGAAATTAAAGCAGTAAAAGATTATGGTATTCAAAGTCCTTTTACAAAGGGGCTTCTGACAAGTTTGGCTACCTCACGCATGATTCCTGGTGACTGGAAAGATTTAATGAGAATGATATTGAGCTCTACTCAGTATGTGGTTTTGACTCAGAATACCAAAGGGAAGCTGTCACTTGGGGAAGGAATTCGGGGGGGCTGTATATGCCAGACCAAATCTACGGGGCAGGCTTGTTTGAATCCACTGCTGATCAAGCTGCTAATTTGCCTGATCACGTATTTCCAGTGGTTATGACAGCTGTCCTTGGGGTGTTGTCCTGCATCCAGGATATGGGAACCCCAGCACGGTCTTTTTCTCAAATTTAGCAAACAGCATCTGAGTCTTATAATGATTTTGTGGAAAGGTTACAATTGGCTATTACCAGGCAAATCTCTAATGAGGAAGCTGCAAAAGAACTTTTGCTGAAATTGGCAGTTGAAAATTTAAATGCTGACTGCAAGCGTATCTTACAGCCTTTGGTGGCTAGAGGTGAGGTTACTCTGGCTGATCTGTTAAAGGCATGTGCAGTGGTGGGTTCTCAGGCTTACAACATGGAGACTTTGGCTATGGCATTACAAAAAGGGATGAAACCTACAGGGAATTGTTTTAATTGTGGAAAGCCTGGCCATTTTAAAGCCCAGAGCCGTGTCCCTGGGGGCGGGGAGATGGCATTTAACAAAAACAAAATTAAGGACGTCCGTCCAAAATCAGTCTGTCCAAAATGCAAAAAAAGGGTTTCATTGGGCAAATCAATGTCACTCTGATCAGAACCAAAATCCGGGAAACTAAATTTGGGGCGTGCAGCTAGCCCCGCTCCCAAGGCTGTCACAAAAGCATCGCCTGCAATTACTGGGAGTGCAGGTTTGGGTTTAAAAATGTTGAACTCAATTAATGTGACCTTTCCTAATCAAATGTACATTGAGGACACTCATTTGCATGGGCCACTGCCAGAAAAAACAGTGGGATTAGTACTTCCCATGTCTTCTGCATCAGAAAAAGGGTTTTTTGTTATTCCAGGAGTTATTGATCAAGATTATAAAGGGGTTATTAAGATACAATTGTACACTGATACTCCTGCATCATTAATGGCCAGTGACTCTATTGCCCAGTTATTATTGCTTCCATACATCCCTATAAATCCTTGAATTGGGATCCCATGAACTGGTGGTTTTGGGTCCATTGAAATGGCCAGTTCTCCAGTTGCTGCAGAATTGCTAGCGCTGACAAAAAATTTGACTATAGACCAACCAAAAATGACAATTGAAATTCAGGGAAAATCATTTTCTGGCCTTATAGATTCCGGAGCAGATGTCTCTGTGATACGCCAAAAGGAATGGCCAAATGAATGGGCACTTGAAGACTCTCTGGCTGTTCGTGGAGTGGGTGGTATGCAGTTTGCAAGAAGTAGTGTACATTGGTTGAAGGCATTGCATAGAGAAACTGGTGAGACTGCAAGGATTCAACCTCTTGTGTTGCCCCTGCATATAAACTTGTGGGGTAGAGATTTGCTGTCACAATTTCACACAAAAATTGTTATTGGATAATGGAAAAATTACAATAGTTAACCTCTCAGCCAGTCTGGATTGACCAATGGCCACTTCCAAAAGAAAAGCTTACAGCTTTACATCAAATGGTAGCTGAGCAGCTACAATTAGGACACATTGAGCCAACTTCTAGTCCATATAACACTCCAGTATTTGTTATTAAAAAGAAAAATGGAAAATGGAGATTTTTGCATGATCTGAGAACCATTAACTCCATCCTTCAACCAATGGGAGCGTTACAATGTGGTTTGCCTAACCCTAACCTGATCCCACGTAATTGGGATCTAGTTGTAGTAGATTTACAGGATTGCCTCTTATCTATCCCTTTGCATGCAGATGGCAAGAAATTATTTGCCTTTACCGTACCTGAGTTGAATAACAATGCACCTACCTTTCGTTACCAATGGAAGGTTTTGCCACAAGGAATGCCAACAGTCCAACGATATATGGCTCTGGCTCCATTCAGAACCTCTCACCCTGGGTGGAAGGTTTACCACTACATGGATGATATTTTAATTGCAGCTCCCGGCCCACCAGAAACAGTTAAGGCAGCGTTACCTTGCCTTAAAGAGGTATTATTACAATTTGGACTTCATATTGCCCCAGAAAAAATTCAAAGTCAAACGCCATATGCCTACTTAGGGCATAAGGTCCTTGCAACCTATGCTCATCCGGTCATTCCAGAAATCAAAATTGAGGAAAAGATTTCTCTAGTAAAATTACAACAAATACTAGGAACAATTAACTGGGTTAGACCCTACCTGGGGTTAACTACAGCAGTACTCCAGCCCTTGTTCTTGGCCCTAAAGGGCTCTGCGAGACTGGATTCTGCTATAACCTTATCAGCAGAACAAAGGAAGATACTGACACATGTAAATGTGGCTTTAACGCAGTGTTGAGTTGATCGATGCATTCCTGATACTCCGTTTGCTTTGGCAATTTTACAAACTCCAGCCTTGCCTACTGCAGCTTTATTTCAATTACATGAAGCGCAGGTTTATATCATTGAATGGTTGCATTTGCAAAATACTCCCCGAAAAACAGTTTCTACTATGGCTATGCTTTATAGTGAGTTAATCATCAAAGGCCGAAATCGCAGTATGCATTTATATGGCATAGATATAGTTCAGCTATTTTTACCTATCTCCCTCACTCTGTGGGAAACTTGGTATAGTCATTCCATTGAATTGCAAATTGCTCTTGAAATTTGGCCAGGGAAGATTTCTTGCCACACCCCCAGTGACCCTCATTTCCAGTTGCTTTGAAACGTATCTGTAAATTTTAATTCAGTTATTGCTAAGCAGCCAGTTGGGGGAGTGACCGTTTATGCGGACGGTGGTAAGACCTACGGCGCTTGTGCATGGAGACAGGAACGGGTATGGAAAACAAAAATTACCCCTCCTCAGCAATCAGCACAAAGGGCCGAATTAGCTGCTGCCATTTTGGCCTTACAGGAATTTGCACAAGAACCACTAAATCTTATTGTGGATTCTCTTTATGTTTATCAATTGATATTTAACATTGAATTTGCTTATCTTTCTCCATCTGTTGATGCTAATCTTATGAGTTTGTTTCTAGCTCTGCAAAGCTGTCTTCATTCTCGCACACATTCTCTACATATCGCACACATTCACAGCCACCAGCCACTTCCCGGGGAGCTGCAGGAAGGGAATGATGTGGCTAACGCAGCGGCCTCGGCCATGTCCTGTCTCTCGCTTTCTCCTGTTACTCCATGGGACTCACAAAGCTATTTTCATCAAAATGCTAAAGCTCTTTGTAAACAATTTGGTCTCACTGCTGCAGAAACTGCAGCTATTATTCAACAATGTCCTAGTTGCAGTGCTCAATCCACTGCTCTTCCTCAAGGAGTAAATCCTTGGGGGACATCTGCTTGTCAACTATGGCAGATGGATGTCACACAACACTCTCCCTTCAAACCATGGCACCATCTGCATGTCACCGTTGATACCTATTCAGGATTTATTATGGCAACACCTCAATGAGGAGAGGCTACAAAACATGTAGTCAACCATTGTCTCCGTACCTTCACACATGTGGGGCCACCAATGGAGATCAAAACCGATAATGGCCCTGCTTACATTAGCACCGCCTTTGCGGAATTTTGTCATCGATGGTCAATTATACATAAATTTGGCATTCCCTACAATTCCACTGGTCAGGCCATTGTGGAACGAGCTCATCAGACACTAAAACAAGCACTCCTCCACACAAAAACAAAAACGGGGGAAGTGGATGGATATGGCTTGCCTTACATACAAAACATTCTTAATATTACCTTATACACTTTAAATTTTTTAAACATGACAGGATCTCCCACTGCTACGGCAGCCAGTAGGCATTTTGCTTCCTCCCCTTCTGCAGGTACGCCAAGATCGGAAGTTTGGTATAAGAGACTACCAGATCCAACGTGGAAAGGACCTGTCCCGCTGATAACTTGGTGCCAAGGATACGCTGCTGTTGAAGATGAGGGGATAGTTGTTTGGGTTCCTGCTCGCTGTGTGCATCCTTATCATCAGCCAAAGGGGCAAGGGGATGGATTTGGGGGAATGGAAAAGAAACACGTTGATCCAGGACATGGGGAAGCAAGCAAACCTTCATAATAAAACTGATTGTTGGATATGTATGCACATGCCAACTCACAAAACATCAGGGCTTCCAATGGTTGCAGTATCTCTGGCCGAAGGTGACTGGTATAAGGGACAATGCTATGGTTGTTCAGGGATGTGGTCTAACAGTTGGACTACAAGTAACATAAATACATTGCATCTTGGAAGCTGAATCCAAGAGGTGGTGGGTATCTTCTGGACCCACAATATGACTTACTTGGGAACATATCCATTTTGCAACAAAACAATTGTTATTAGCAATGGAAGTCGGGTTTATCTGGATGACATGAAAACTAAAAATCTCACTTACTTTGTACATAATATTTCTAAATTTGATATCATATCTTTGATCAGTGAAAATGGGTGTCCAGTTATCCCTGCCACATGTTGTCCCATCATGATAGAAAACCAGCTGCCCAAATGTGCAAATGGGAAATACGCACCAGCGCCCACTTATTTGGCTATGTTAATGGAATCCTTTGCAAAATTAATCTATGCTGAGCCAAATAAGGTTGGTCATCTCCTGGGAGCAAATCTATGGTTGCTGTGTGGACGGATGGCCTATGATCATATGCCAGCATGATGGAAAGGAGTCTGCACCTTTGGGAAAGTAATCCCATCTCATGTCATTTTAAAATCTTTGGGGACCGCTCATATCCACAATGCGCGTTCCGCAACGGAAATAAACTCTGTTTTGAATCATGACTACTGGACACAGATATCAAGGGGAGTTATTCCTCCTTTAGGAGTCATGATGAACTATAGAGATTTGCATCGTTTAAACAATTGGACAGTTACTATGTTTAAAGACACCATTAAAATGCTAAAGCTGCTTGAAGAAGAGCAAGGAAAAATCCTTGACATTGTCCTGCAAACCAGATATGCGGTGGACACTATTTTGGCTGTGCAAGGGGGAGTTTGCGCTGTGATTCATACACATTGTTGCATGTATATCTCTGATTATTCTCCAAACATTACAGCTACTATACAGCATATGGAACAAACCCTGAATGAGAATCCATTACAATTGGAAGATGAGGGACTGGACATGTGGTCTGCACTTTGGTCCTGGTTGCCAGATGGTTCATGGATTCATCACCTAATTGTTGGAGCGATATTGCTTATTATATTTTCTCTCTGTGTATGCTGTTGTATTCAATGTCTCCCTGGACTTTTAGGAATGTGTGGGGTGAAGCCTACGGAAGGAGAATTGCTGTTGCAGATGGCAAAAAGCTACCGAGGCATCCGCGATCATCAAAAAAGTAAAACAGGGGAGATGTGGGAATAAACTTTGGCCTGAGCTTGAGCAATGATTAATATAATGCCTTATACATTCATGCCTGTCTAAAGGTCACTAAGATAGTGCAAAGAAAAGAGAACAATAAGAACAAATACAAACAAAGAGGCAGCTTAGACAACTGCAAACAAGCCTGTACTATATCTAATTATTAATCCACAATATAATTGCTTACTATGCACAAAAATCTCAATAAAAGGAAGCACTGGAATTTTATTCTGGGCTCCCATCCCAAGTACACCAGCCTGTGTCTCATTCTTTCCATGGGAGACCACCACATATCACCAGTAGCTCAGCTCACTTGAATGAGAAACTGGCTTGGAGGCTGCCAGTCTTTGCTGGCTTCTCTTTTTCCTATCTTCAGACAAGGAAGCATCACAGTGGAGATCTGGCACCTGCTAAAATGAGTTCATGATAATCATAACGTCTGGATTATGATTATTCTAAATCAGGCATTAATTTTCCAAGTTCTCTTGCTCAGCTGGCAAACTGACATTTCCTCACATGAGCTGGCAGCATTAGCTACATGCTGCCTAACAGGCAATCAGAGTTATTTAATGCTTTTAACATTTCACAAAAATAGATTGGTTGTAAGCCAACAGTGCTTTTACCTGTGGATAGCTTCCCTGAAGTCTCTCAGACTCTGCTCAGCTTGACAAGATTTAAATAATAATAAATGAAAAGCTGTCATGCTGCACACGAAAGCACCACTGTGGTAGGAATCGTATATCTCCATCTATATCTCACATTTATATGAGATATATCACAGATATATCATATCTGACATTTCCAAGAAGGTTTCTAGCATCTACCTAGATATCAGGCTTAACCCCGTAATTAAGACTGGTCTATTTAGGTGAACTCATAAGAAACCAAAGAACTGTACATCACTAATGTTTATGAAAAAAATATAAAACATAATCAAGGAATTTCAGTAACTGCTATTATTCAGGAACCTCTATTTAGAGAAACCAAAGTGACTTGAGTGTTGTTTTGCTTTCTATTCTATGAAAAATATTTATTACAGCTATTTGGAATTTAATAGATTTTTCAAGTGCTACAACACGATTATGCTGTTCCCATGCATGACTGGGTTTTTATCAACCTCAAGGACAAATTTACCTCTCTGGTTGTTTTATTTTTCTCAGCAGCCTAAGGTTGGTATCACCGAGAGCAAGGGCATCAAACTGGATTTCATTGAAGGCCATCTCAGGGTGGTGTTGACTTTGGAGGGCGAGGATGGACATGGCGAGCTCAATATCACTTGTGTCGGGGGTGCCCGTGGTGGCCTGAGTGCTCTGCCAGCAAAAATGGGCTCCTGGGCTCTCCACATTTGGCTGGGATGTCTTCCTGCAATTCTCTGGCACTGAAAATGGAGCTTGGGAGGGCTGCCCACAGCCCTCCTCAGCTCCATTTTTGCTGGCAAAGGCACCGTGGGGGCTGGTCCTTTGCTGTTCCCTTGGGCCAGATCTAAACAATCTGTGGGCCAGATCTGGCCCCCCAGGCCATGAGTTTGACACCCCTGACCTAGAGTGTTAATCAATTGCAATAATTCTTTCAGGAAATAAAAAATCCAATCAATGGTTTGCTTCTTTGGGGAATTGTAATCTGTGGGAAATACTTATCCTTTCTTTCTTTATTGATATGGTGTTAACAGATCATTCTGATTTCTTATAAAGCAGCATAAAAGTATGTACAATATGTTTCAGAAGCATACAAGCTTTCTTTTGTATTTTACAAAGTTAGATTCACAAGGAAAAAAGGCTGGTTTTTGAATCCTAGTGCTATTATTGCTTTTCTCAGAATCTGGCCAGTATATTGCAAAGTCTTTATTTTTGCAAAGTTCTTACAATAAAGTTATCAATGTACGATATTGTTGTATATAGATATTTGCATACTTGTAATCGTTCTGATTGGACAATCACTACCGCCTAGTGATTGGTGGTTAACAACAGATTATGATTGGCCGCCTAAACGGCGGGACATTTAAAATGATGCTATTGTTTGCGAGCCGCGAGCAGCCGCTATAAAAAAGGCTGCCACGGCTCGAGTTTAGTTGAAGTTACTGACAGTTAAATAAAGAGCTGAACTCAACTCCGATCTCGAGTCTATCTTGTTCTGGCACTAGAACAGATATGATGAAAGGTTTTATTTTGTGTTAAAGGTTGGGATTCTGGAGGGCTGAGGAGCAGTGATGGTTCTAGGTCACCCACCTGGCTTCTGTGCCTAAGGGAAGTCTAGAACCAGAGTCTCCCACTCATAGTCTAGCACCTTAAACTTTGTACCACTGACCAATATTGTATTTATAAAAAATAATAACTTTGTACCACTTGCCAATATTGTATTTATAAAAAATAATTAATGGAGCAATTTTCCTTCGCATATATGGAATTAACCTTTTCACACTTTGATAGAATCATAATAAATCTGAAATAAACTTTATGCTTCAAATCAAAGTAATTTTGATGACCTTTTTCAGCATGTCATCATTTCTGTTTGACTCTTAACCAGTTGTAATTCTATCAGTGTGTTCCATAATAATGAGAAAGTATTATCAGGGATTTTTCAGGCAGAAGTCGAATGTCCCATATTTGAGATTATAATGAAGCCACTATGTTTTTGAAACTTTTTGTGACAAAAGACATGCAGAGAGCATACATTTAGTTCAGTTGATGATAATGGAAAACAATGCAGGAATTTATCAAACTGATAAGAAGATTGTGTTATATACAGCATCTTAGTCTGAGCGAAACCTGGATTGCATTCATGACACTTGTATTTGCAGTCAGATGTTGATAAAGCTTGGTGTAAATAAAAAAAAATCATATGTACTGAACTTTCTTGATGTCTCGTTATAGTAGCCAGAATTTTAGAACTAAAAATATTCCCCAAATAGCAAATAAATAGTTATTACAGGTGGCTTAAAGGGTGTTTTCCTTTGAGGCGTTTTGCTTAGGTGATTATTCCCATCAGAAGTGAAGTTTTGAGGGAGAGCCAAAAGCTTGTATAACTTCTGTCTTTGATCTCTCTAAAAATATCTCTGAAAAGCTGGCTTCCTGCTGCCAATTAGTTTATGATGCATGTAGGCAGCTTTCAAAATTTCCACTGTAACCTGCTAGTGCCTTAGCCTCCCTCATTGCTGGGCATTTCCACTTGTATCAATAAGACTGAAAGAAAGAGGAATAGGAATGAGAAGTATATAAATGTATGTAGAAGAATGATGTAAAGCTATTCAACACCACAGAAAATACTACTACCCTCCAAAAAGACCTCGACTATGTATCAAAATGGTCAATCAAATGGCAACTTCAAATCTCAATAAATAAATGCTCTGTCTCATATATTGGTAAAAAAATCAGAAAATAAAATACAAGCTGAATAGTCATGACCTTGTTGATGAACCAAGCTCTGTAAAGGACCTTGGAATACTCATCTCTAATGATCTAAGTGCTAGAGCCCACTGTAACTACATAGCCAAAAAGGTGTTAAGAGTTGTTAACCTAGTCCTACGTAGCTTTTTCTCTGGTAATATCTCACTGCTAACTAGAGCATACAAAACATTTGCTAGACCAATACTTGAATACAGCTCATCAGTCTGGAACCCGCATTACGTATCTGATATTAATACAGTTGAAAAAGTCCAGAAATATTTCACAAGAAGAGTTCTCCACTCCTCTACTCATTGCAGAATACCTTATGCCACTAGATTTGAAATTCTAGACCTAGACAACCTAGAACTATGCTGCCTTTGGTCTGATCTAAGTATAGTATATAAAATCATACATTGTAATGTCCTACCTGTCAATGAATACTTCAACTTCAACCAGGAGTGAGATTCAAGTTTTTTAACAACCGGTTCTGTGGACGTGGCTTAGTTGGTGGGCATGGCTTGGTGGACATGTGACTGGCTGGGCGTGGCCAACTCAACACTCACATCGAGGCATGCATCTCCTTGCCTGGCCTCTCATAGCTGTGGGGATGCTGCAACAGTCGTAAGTGTGAAAAATGGTCATACGTCACTTTTTTCAGTGACATTGTAATTTTAAATGGTCATTCCACACAAGCAAAGTACCAGCAAAAGAGGGAAGTCTCGTCCTTCCAAGAATGTAATAAGGGTTGACGGAGAGGCAGTTTCTGTAAGCAACATCAGAATGTTTCCTTCCTGCCTTCCTTACAGGATTAGGCCAGTAATTTCTTCTAACAATCAGTTCTCTGAACTGCTTAGAATGTTAACAATCAGTTCTACCAAATAGGTGTGAACCTGTAGTATCCCACCCCTGGCCTCAACCATAACAATACAAGAGAACACAATAGATACAAACTCAAGGTAAACCGCACCAAACTTGATTGCAGGAAATACAATTTCAGCAACAGAGTGGTCAATGTCTGGAATATTCTACCTGACTCTGTGGTTTCTTCCCCAAACCCCAAAAACTTTAACCTTAGACTGTCTACTATTGACCTCACCCCTTTCCTAAGAGGTCTGTAGGGGGCGTGCATAAGCGCACCAATGTGCCTATCGTCCCTGTCCTATTGTTTCTTTTTCTTTTTCTTATATGTATCCTTTCATGTATTCATAACTATGTTTATACTTATACCTGTTATCTTGTAAGTGATTGACAAATCAAATAAATAAAATAAAGTAAGAAATATCTGCTTCGAATCATGGGAATACTTGCTAAGACACATCCATCCTCCAGAACTGCCAACCCTGAGAACCTCAAGAACCTCAAGACATTCCTCATCCATCAAAAAACAAACAACCCCCCCCCCCCAAATCCAGATTTAGAAAACAGATTTCATAGTTGAGTGGTTGAAAATTCATTTGGCCTGTTTGTAAGGGGTGGGAAATTAATATTGTTGTTTTGCATTGATTAGCATTCATCTAGGGAAAACGTTATATGTAAATATGATAATCTTTTTCCCCAATACATTTTTTAATGCCTTGTTTGTTGTATTTCTTTTTTCCTGTTTTTTAAAAAATATTTTCATGTTTTGTATTTTAACTTTCCTTGAATAAACTTAATATTATTCTTAAAATGACATTTTCTCTTTCTTTTTCATCTGTTCACTGCTTTCTCTCCATAACTTTTAGGCTCTAACTATCAGGGGCTGAGCAATTCTAATGGACAAGGTGCAATTTTCTATTTGGAACTATTGTAAAGACAATATCCACTCTGGTGTCTATAGAACACAACCACGTGGTTTCCTGGGTAATAGTACAAAAGTGATTTGTCACTTTGTGATTTGTTGCTTTTTATGAACACTAATTAACAAATAAAAAGCATTCTCTTAACTAAGCTTTTAGGAACATTTTTGTCTTCAGAAAATAAGTTTTATGAAATGCAGGCCAAGTGTGTTCCTAATCTAAATTCATTTTTTCGAAGAGAATTTTGCCAAGAGAGCATTTATTCCTCCCATCCTCTTTCCACTGCTTTTCTGTAAATGTCCTTTCTTTTCTTTAATGTAGCAGGCAGATTGTTCTTGAACAATGAATGCAACCGAGTTCAGCACGTGACAACAATGAATTACGCTGTGGTTAATTCATTATTTGGCTATTCATTCTAAATCATTCTGCTTTCATTGTACTTTGTAGCTGCCTACTTTAAAAAGAATGAGTGGATTTCATTTGAAAAGAAAATAGAAATTGTTATGAACTAATAAAAACGCTTAAATAAATTTTTAACAACCTTAAAAAAAAAGCAGGGTTCTAATCCTGCACTTCTGATTGGCCGATAATAGAGATATCGGATTGGTCCATACTGGGGAATCTGATCGGCTGTTAACGAGCCACTCTCATTGGTTCAAGGGTTTTACACTTCCATGTTTCTCATTGGTTAATAGGTCAGCACCCTGCCCTATAAAAGGGCTGCTGCTGCCCTAGGGTTTTTGCTCTGTTCAGAATGATTAATAAAGAGTTGAAGTTCACTGTTCACTGCCTTGTCTCCGTTCCTTGCGCCCATGCGCAGAACATAACACTGGCAATGAGGATGGGATGCAGAGATATCAGAGCTGACTGAACACTACAGAGCACCAAACAGAGCACGTGGCTGAAGGCATATCGACAACGGAAACTGTTGTGGAGCAGCGGTCACAAAGAGAGACGGAGCCAGGCTAAAGGCTAACAACTTTATTCTTGCGAATAAAGGGTCGCCGCGGCTGCCGAGGCTATCTGACAGCCAGCTGGCGGTGACAGCTGATGCCGTTTGACAGCTCCCTTTTATAGCCGGCTGTCAAACGGCATCAACCAATGGGAGCGATCGGCGCTCCCGCGTTGGCGGTGGACTGGAGGGAGGACTGCTGCTAGTCTTTGAACACAACACTGCTTCCCCCTGGCCACGAGCATGCGTAGTCCTGTAGCCATGATGGCCGCTTTTGCTCGTGGCCCGATTTTCGAAGTTCCTGAGGCTTGTCGGCAGCTGGTGCGTCTTGTTCCTCCCAGGCGGTGACTGGAACCTGCAGAGGGTCGCTGGCCATACCTGGACTGCTTTCTGGCGACTGCTCGGGTGAGTCTTCCCGCGGCGGTCGGCTGGTTGCGTTGTCGGGCGGCAGGTAGACCGGGTCCTTTGGCGGGTTGGCTGGCGGTGAGTAGACTGGGTCGTCCGGCGGCGGGTAGACCGGGATTTTGGTGGCAGTCTTGTTCCAACGCCTCCTCAGCTGGTCTACGTGCCTTCTCCAAATCCAGCCATCTTCTAGAAGGACTCTACATGATCTGGGTCCTGCAACAAAGACTATCTGCCCTGGCAGCCATAAGGGGTGCCCCGCATAATTCCTGGCATACACCTGGTCTTACAGAGCGAATTCCCTGGCATGGCTGTCAGAGGCTAGTGGCGTGCTGGGAGCATAGTGGGGGTGCAACCTGTCCAGGGTTGTCCTGAAGTGCCTGCCCATTAACAGTTCAGTTGGGGACTTGTTGGTGGAAGGGCACGGGGTGGCATGTTGTGTGAGTAGGTAAGTTGACAGTTTGGCGTGCCAGTCTGCCTGGCCCAGCTTGGCCAAAACTTCCTTGGCAGACCTGACAGCCCTTTCTGCCATTCCATTACTTGCTGGGTGAAAGGGGGCTGTGAGAGCGTGTCTGATGCCCAGATTAGCTGTGAAGATGGCAAACTCGTTAGAACTGAATTGGGGGCCATTATCTGAAACTAATGTGTCAGGAAGTCCATGAGTAGCAAAGAGTCTGGTCAAGGCCCTTGTGACAGCCAGCGTTGTGGTGGAGGGTAACAAGGCTACTTCAGTCCATTTGGAGAATGAATCTACAGCCACCAGGAATGTCCTCCCTTGTATGGGACCAGCCAGGTCTACATGCAGCCTGTCCCAAGGGGCCCCCGAATCTTCCCACTTGGTTGGGGCAGCTGCTGGTGGGGCTGCTCTTGTTGCCTGGCAGGGCTGGCACGTGTTAACCCAGTTGGCAATCCGGGCATCTAATCCTGGCCACCAGATATAGCTGCGGGCCAAGGCCTTCATCCTTACGACGCCAGGGTGACCCTCGTGCGGTGCCCTTGAAACTGGTTCTTGCAAGGTGGGTGGTATGACCACCCTTGTCCCCCACAACAGACAGCCCTGTAGTGAAGAAAGCTCCTGCCTGCGGGTCTTCAATGGCATGAATTCAGGGGCGAACTGAATGTCAGGCCACCCCCTCCCTACCCAGTCTAGGACTTGGGAAATAACACGGTCCCTCTTGGAGTGTGCAGCAATATCCCCAGCTGAGACTGGTAGGTTAAGTTCATTGCAGTCGAAGATTGCGTGGATGGGAGCTGGGTCCTCGACTGGTGATGGTAGGGGGCATCTGCTGAGGGCATCAGCATGGCACAGGGTCTTCCCTGGGCGATGTACCAGTGTGTAAGAGTAGGCGGCCAGAAATAGAGTCCATCTGGTCATTCTTGGGGATAACACCTGTGGGGTTTGCTTATCCCCAGCTAGCAGTCCTAATAGAGGTTTGTGATCTGTTACAAGTTCAAAACTATGGCCATAAAGGAACTCATGGAATTTTTTTACAGCGGCTACAGCTGCTAAGGCCTCCTTATTGATCTGACTATAGTTCCTCTCTGCAGCGGAGAAAGTTCTTGAAAAATAGGCAATGGGTGCCCTGATCCATTTGAGAGCCTATGGCTCAATACTGCTCCTATGCCAAAGGGTGAGGCATCAGAGGCTAGCACTAGGGGCAGGTTTGGGTTAAACTGAACAAACACAGAGTTTGAAGTTAAGAGAGACTTCACTGCTTGGAAGGCGTGGGCTTCCCTTTGTCCCCATTGCCATGGGGCTTTCTTATCTAGGAGCCTATGTAGGGGCTCAGCTGCAGAGGCTTTGTGAGGCAAAAAGGAAGCATAAAAATTAAGGAGTCCCAAAAAGGCCTGCAATTCAGTTTTGTTAGAGGAAGTGGGTGCCTCGTGAATAGCCCTAACTTTACTCTCTATGGGGTGAATTCCAGATGCATCAATTCGATAATCCAGGAAGTCTACCTGTTTGGTGGCAATGGTGCATTTGTCTTTTTTCAATTTAAGCCCGTTTAGCCTGAACCTGTCAAGGACAGATCTTACTCTGAGTAAAAGTTGTGTTTTGTTGGTGGCAGAAACTAAAATGTCATCGAAGTATGGAACCACCCCAGGTAGGCCCTGGAGGATTCTTTCCATGAGTGATTGGAAAATGCCAGGGGCTACGCTAACTCCAAATTGCAAACGTCTACATCTAAATGCGCCCCTGTGAGTAACTATAGTTTGTAGGTCAGCAGTGTGTTGGTCAACGGGAAATTGCTGGTATGCCTGGGACATGTCTAACTTTGCAAAAATTATGCCTGGCTCAAAAGAGTGGAGCAGGTGTTGGATTACAGGTACTGGGTATGCGCTAATTTGTAGGAAACGGTTGAGGGACGTCTTATAGTCAGTGCAAATTCTCACGCTGCCATCTTTTTTTTAAAGGGGTGACTATGGGGGTTTCCCACTTGGCGAAGTCTACCTGTTCTAGTACCCCCTGTTTGATAAGTTTATCCAATTCAGCATCTAACTTAGGCCTAATGGCGAAAGGTACCCTCCAAGGTTTCAAACGAATTGGGGTGGCTTGTGGACCCACATCAAAAGATATGGGGGTGCCTGAATAGCAGCCTAGTTCACTGCTGAAAACATCAGAGTAATCCTTAAAAAGGGCATCTACATCAGAATTTTCCACAGAGTGAATTCCTGTAACATTGAGGCCTAGGGCAGGAAACCAATCTAATCCTAGCAAGCTAGGAAGGGCACCATCTACAACCACCAGTGGCAAGTGACCCCTAAAGTTTTGGAATTGAATGAGGAATTTTCCCTTACCCAGGACTGGAATGGTCTTCCCCTGGTAGTCCTGAAGAGTCAGGTGGCAGTTGGTCAACTTCTTTTTTGAGAGCGAAGGCAGCAACTTCTTCAGGGAGGCCCACGAAATGATGGAGAGGGTTGACCCGGTGTCTACTTCCATTCGGCAGGGCTTACCTTCTGTGAAAAGAGAAATGCTTAATTTGTTAGGCCTAGAGGTGTTGTTGTTCGCGTGGTAACAAGTGTAACAATGTTCCACTTGCCTTTGGTAGGAGGCAGAAACTTGAGGTCTTTGTATGGAGGCCTGCTCAGCTTGGCAAACCCTGGCTATGTGCCCTTTCTTCTGGCAGTTCAGACAGATAACGTTTCTGAACCTGCAGGTTGATCTATGGTGTTTGCCCCCACAGCTTATACAAGGGGTTTGCTGTTTGGCTGTCTGATTGTTGTATTTCCTAGGTGGCCCTGGGGGGGGGGGTCTTGGACGCGTGAGGCGGTTTACCTCCAGAGGTTCTTCTTCCACTTCTTGGGAGACCTCATCATAGTGGACTGTAGCCTGCCCTTGCTTAGGGGTGTTCCCCTGAATTTCAGCTGCTGATAATTCTGACAATTCAGCAGCCTGAGCTTCCTCAATAGCTGAGGCTAGGGTTAAGTCTTTTTTAGCCAGTAACCACCTTTGCAGCTTTAGGTCCCTTACTCCTCCCACAATTTGATCGAGCAGTATGTACTCAAGGTAGTCCCTAAAACCGCAGTGTATGGCAGCTGATCTCAATGCTGCCATGTACTGACTCACAGTCTCCCCTTCAGCCTGAGTTCTTCTTCTAAAAGCCAGTCTCCTGGCTATCTTAGAGGGACTGGGGGAGTAGTGATTTGACAAGATTTCTCTCAACTCATCCCAGGGAATAGCCTTTATAGAATGTGGGGACACTAGTGCAGAGGCTGTGTCAAAAACTGTGGCCCCACAGAAACTTAAAAAATAGGCGCTTTTCCTTAGATCCGTGGCTTCAGTTAGATCAATGGCATCTAAAAAGCATTCAAACCTATTCATATATGATTCCCATGTTTCTGCCCCCAGTTGGAAGTGCAGGAATGTCGGATTAGAGGCCATTAGAGTGGCAGCGTTGGTTTCCTCAGCTGAGGAAAAAATAGAGTTTTCACTTTTAGAAAAGCATTTCTGGCTGCGCCTGTCAGCGGCGTTCGGCTCCTCAGCTGAGAGAGCTTTTAAATTTTGCGCTCTTTGGAGAGCGTCAGTGGCGGTGACTCGATCAGCTCGAAGCGGCTTTGGCTCTTTCTTGTTGTGACTTCGGCTCGATTTTCTGCCTGGTCGTCTTAGCTGTATCCCGCCCTCGTCACCAGTGTTGTGGAGCGGCGGTCACAAAGAGAGATGGAGCCAGGCCAAAGGCTAACAACTTTATTCTGGCGAATAAAGGGTCGCCATGGCTGCCGAGGCTATCTGACAGCCAGCTGGCGGCGACAGCTGATGCCGTTTGACAGCTCCCTTTTATAGTCGGCTGTCAAACGGCATCAACCAATGGGAGCAATCGGCGCTCCCGCATTGGCGGCGGACCGGAGGGAGGACTGCTGCTAGTCTTTGAACACAGCAGAAACCATGTCCAGCGGTGCCATACCACCTGCTCCTTTTGACCCAGCACAAGAAGACTGGGACTCATACATAGACCGGTTCCAGATGTTTCTGGAGACCAACAACTTGAAGGATGCCACTATGGGGAAAAAGCGATCAGTGTTCCTGACCCATTGCGGGCCTGCCATCTTTAAGATGGCCAAGGCACTAGCAAAACCGGCTGAGGTGAAAACCATGGACTGGGATGTCCTCGCACCCCTTCTATGGGCCCACTACGCACCCACCATACCAACCTTTGTCCAAAGACATGAATTTTACCAGAGGGACCAGTGGAAGGGAGAGAGCGTTGCAGATTTCATCATGGATCTCCCGAACCTGTGAGGCCTCTGTGGGTTTACAGACTTCGAAGAGACCAAATAATTCTGGGATTAGATGATCACACTACACAGAGCAAGATCATGGCCAAAAGGGACATCAACCTTGCTGATGTCATCAAGGATGCTACTGCAGCAGAAGCAACCAGGAAGTCAGCTGTCCAAATGCGCCGCACCAACGCACTGCTCTGTCAACTCGCCAGCGATACCTCACCTCGCCTAGAGAGGCACACAACAGTGACCTACCACGAGGACCTCGAATTGCCATCAGAAAGTGATGAGGAGGAGGTCAACCGGCTCCGGTCTGAACGTGACCAACGCCATCAACGGAATCAAAGACTACCGCACCAATGCGCGGGTTATGGGGCAAACCACCCACGATCAGACTGCAAATTCCTTGACGCGCTCTGCCATTTCTGTGGGAAAAGAGGCCACATCGGGAAGGTCTGTAGAAGCAAGCAAGGATCCAGCCCATTTCAGAGGGGAAACAACAACCGCCAGACCACAGGAAATCGCCCTGTGAGTCTGGAACATTTGAACCACCAATGGAACAACCACTCCTACAGAAATAAAACACTGGCCATTTCAACAAGACGAGAAGAGGCACACCAAACCATTACAATCGGTCACGCCTCATCGCTGGGTGCAAAGAAGATCCGAGTGAAGGTCGCCATCGAAAACCAGCCTTGCGTGATGGAAGTCGATTCAGGATCATCCCTCTCGATGGTTTCCTGGAAGACTCTTAAACAATTAATCCCTGCCATCCGGTGTCAAGACCTCAGAGCCCAGAGAACCATACTCAAAGATTATCAGAGGAACCGAATTCCAGTCGTTGGATCCAGCCAAATCCAAGTATCATTCAAAAATCGTACTGCGTCATTACCACTGACCGTCGTCGACTGTGACCGGCCTAGCTTGTTAGGCCTTCAGTGGTTCGCCGCACTCGGGATCGAGGTAGCCGGCATTCACCAAACCAGAAGTGACGACTGGGAGGAGGCCATCGTCCAGGAATTCCAGGACGTTTTCACAGACAAACTAGGTGAGTACAAGGGGACCCCGATATCATTTAACGTTAACCCTGAAGTAGCCCCCATCCGCCTTAAGCCTCATCGGGTACCTTTTGCCCTTAAACCAAAAATTGACGAGCAACTCGATAAATTAATAGCCCAGGGTGTTTTAGAATCAACTGACCACGCTCGTTGGGAAACCCCAATTGTAACACCCATCAAACCGGATGGATCGTTAAGGATTTGTGGGGACTACCAGGCTACCCTTAATCATGCCCTTCAACAGAACGCTTACCCGGTGCCGGTGGTACAACACCTTCTCCATTTCCTGGGGGGCGGAAAAGTCTTCGCTAAATTGGATTTAGTACAGGCCTATCAACAACTGCCTGTAGATAAAAAAAACCACAGAGGCACAGACGATTGTTATGCACCGAGGCGCCTTTAAATGCAACCGACTCCAATTCGGAGTGAGCGTAACCCCAGGGATTTTTCAAAGTCTGATGGAGAGACTCTTGCAAGGGATCAAGGGGGTTGTGCCATACTTTGATGATGTTTTAATTGCTGCCCCGAATAGAGAAATACTAGAAAAGCGGCTTAAAATGGTTCTCCAGAAATTTAAAGACTCTGGCCTTAAGGTTAAAAAAAATAAATGTCAACTGTGTACAGACAAAGTAGAGTTCCTGGGGTACCTAATCGATAAGCAAGGCATTCACCCCACTAATAGCAAACTTAGGGCAATCAAAAATGCCCCAAGACCCAGAAATAGAATTGATCTCCAAGCTTTCCTGGGGCTCATTAACTTTTACATCTTCTTGCCCCAGAAAGCGACCGTAGCTGAGCCCCTACATAGACTTCTCAACAAAAAAGCAACCTGGGTCTGGGGACACCGCGAGGAGCACGCATTCCGACAAGTGAAAAACTTACTAACCTCAGATGCTGTTTTAATGCAGTATAACGAGACTCTGCCTTTAACAATTACATGTGATGCGTCACCGTTTGGAGTAGGAGCCATTTTGAGTCATGTGTTACCAAATGGTAGTGAGGCCCCTATTGCCTATTTTTCAAGGACCCTATCAAAGGCTGAACGTAACTATAGCCAGATCGACAAAGAGGCTCTTGCTGTTGTATCTGCTGTGAAATGGTTTCATGAATATGTGTATGGATGAGTTTTTACTATTGTTACCGACCACAAACCTTTGCTAGGGATTATAGCGGGAGACAAGCCAACCCCCTATATATTGTAACCTAGAATGATTCACTGGTCAGAGTTTTTAGCTGCGTACAACTATAAATTACAACA
The DNA here is from genome assembly GCA_033807585.1 of Hydrophis major. NCBI lineage: Eukaryota > Metazoa > Chordata > Lepidosauria > Squamata > Elapidae > Hydrophis > Hydrophis major. The sequence goes on along the minus strand of CM066328.1, from coordinate 290,112,772 downwards.
TCGCCCGGGGAAAGCCATTCCCCACACTGATGCATTGAGCTGTGTCCCACTTCCGGAAACCGTTGATGACCCAGCTCCAACCCTTACGACACTCCAGATTGAAACACTACATTCACCGCCGCTAACAGCCAGAGACATTGCAATTAAAACAAACGAGATCCTGTCTTGGCGCGAGTTCTTAGCTGGGTCAAACGAGGATGGCCAATAGAACAAACCTCTGACGACTTCACCCCTTTCAGAAACCAGCAAACAGAACTTTTCTCACAAAAAGGCTGCATCCTATAGGGAGATAGAGTCGTTGTCCCAGAGCGGTTACAACGAGCAGTATTGAAAACATTGCATGAAGGTCACCCTGGCATCGTGCGTATGAAAGCACTCATACGAATCTATGCATGGTGGCTGGGCATCGACAAACAGATCAAAGCCTGGGTAAAGACTTGTTTAAAGTGCCAAGAAGTCAGCAGTGCCCCACCTAGAGCAACTCCAACAGAATGGAAAACCCCCCGGGGGCCGTGGTCCCGCATCCACGTTGACTTTGCAGGACCTACTAAAGGACATATGTTCCTCCTGACAGTGGATGCCTATTCCAACTGGCTCAAGATCCACGAAATGAAGAATACTACAACCGAGTCCGTCATCCGAAAATTGAATAGGCTATTCGCAATGCACAGGCTGCCAGACATTCTGGTCTCTGACAACGGACCCCAGTTCACCGCCTTGGTGTTTGAACAATACTTCGTGGACCAGGGTATCTGCCATGTGCTAACTTCACCAGTGCACCCTGCAGCTAATGGCAGGGCCGAGCGCATGGTACAATTTGTCAAAAAAACTCTCCACAAAATGGACTATGGGGACATTGATGACAAAATAAACAGAATACTCCTACTCCAACACATCACTCCACACAGCGTCACTAACAAGACCCCAGCTGAACTGTTGATGGGACACAAGCTTCGTTCCCACCTCGACCGGCTTCACCTGTCCTACGAGCCAGAGAAACCCTGTGGATCTAGCAGAAAATGCTGCGAGTTCAAGGTAGGCGACTTAGTTTTCGCCAAAAACCTCTCCGGCGAACCATTATGGGTCGAAGCAACCGTAATTCAAACCACCGGGCCCAGATCATACCATGTGCAAACCTGCGACGGAAAATTATGGAAACGCCATATAGATCAATTTCGCTCTAGGCTACAACCCAGTTCCCGCGACTCCTGTGACTCCCAAACTGAGGGGGGAGGGGATGTTGAAGAAATTGAATTCGAGATGGTGGAAAGCAGAAGCGAAGGAAGTCAGCAATCGGGCACGATAAATGAAGAAGAATCAAGGAGGGGAGTGTCCTCACCACAGAGGAATACCTCAACGGATAGAGAATGGAGGGAGGGAGGGATGGATATGAAAATACAATTTTGCCTCATGCTGAATATAAGTTTATTAATTAATTATTAAACTTACATGGATGCATAACAGTAAGTGAGAATGACCTTGGGAGATAGGAGAAAGAGCCACAGACTAGATAACTATCATATAAAAATATCATAGTCCACAAAAGCAAAAGGGGCATGAAAACATTTAAGAAGCCCCCTCCCCCTAATTTACTGAAAAGCAAAAGGAAAGGAGAGAAGAAATGCTTTTTGTTAAGCACGAACACTTTAAACAAGATTCCGTTGCTCTAATCTTACAATAAAAGTAGCGGTAGTACTCATGATTATGCTTCTTGTCTGGACTATCTCAAAGGGCTGACAGGCCTCTACTTTGGAAAGATTCCTTCAGTGCCAGGTAGAGAGAAGAATGTTGCCCCAAATGTTCCAATCACACAATTTAGATGTCTCATTCTCGTGAAACCCTGGTATTGTGAATAGCATCAATGGTGCTTTCCATCTAGTGTTTGAACCCTCCTTTTAAAAAAATATACAGGGGTGCTGCCCTTTGGATATTTATATGCAGTGAATGAAGTGACTGAAGGCATCTTCCTTTTCTTTCACTACTAAAATGTCCAGAACATTGTTTAGAAGGCCTCTGTGTGACCAAGAGTACTGTGTAATAATATAGTCGACACTTGCTTGTCCATTGATCCCTACCCAGTGTGGGCTAAGCTCAAAATATCTGCTTTCAGTCATGGCTTTTGAAATCAGTCTCTCCTTTATAAAACCTGGAGGTGCAGCATTGGACGTGCATCCCCAGAATTTTCCTTCTAATGAAGAATATGGCCTGATTGATCTTGGATTATAAATACATTTTTCAAGTACACGGCAGGGACATGTGCATTTAAATATATATATATGACCATGACCTGAGATACAGCAAGGGAGAAGTCCTGAACAAAAATCACAACACATAAGCTGTCATAGACTACAGACCTGGATAGGCCAGCATCTTAAAAACATGCAGTTCACTGGAGATTCTGGAGATTTCTGTGTCCTTAAAGCTGATGAAAAGTTGAGTGTTTTGACCTTTATGTATTTTCCCTTGCATAGCTACTAAATTCTCCAACTTCCTTTACAGCTGCTGTAGTTAGTGACATTCAGAAAGTCATGTCATTCAGAAAGGCAGAGTAAAACACAGCCTGTTGGATTTCCCCTCCCTCCCATAGATAAATCATTTTATGAACATGAATTTACAATTTTAGTTCACCATCTGTTGTAGAACTGTTTTTTCCTTCCTTGTACAGTTCTTCTTTCTTGGATTTGCTTATTACCCTATCTTAACAGAAGATCTTTTTCCTTATAAAGGGTGAGAGAGATTAATAATGCCAGAATCTCCCAGGTTTGGTAATCTGGAAGAACATTCTGAAAGAGGTCTATCTAAATGGTTGGTCAGAGTCAACACTGACTTGATGGCATACAGTTGATTAATTGGTTCTGGTAAACCTTTAGGGAAGAAAACTTTGAGCTCATGAAAAATTAATTAACTTAAATATTGGGAGCTTTCAAATGTCCAAGAAGCTTTCAAATCATGTTTGGGTCAATGATTTCAAATTGCTAAAGTTGCTGCAAATTAGGCAGCATAATCTTGCATGATTTAGACCAAAAAACTAAGTTAAATGTAATGTTGTGTTGGAGGAAATTGAGGAAATAGGTTGGATGAATCAAACAAGTTCTGATGAATTTTCAGATGAGTGCACATTTCTCAAGTTTACTTAAAAATCTCAAGCAGCAGCAGTAGCTGTCTTGCATATGCTTATGGTAGCTATATGTACGTGTCTCTTCAAGTTGGTCTTGATTCTAAGCAACTGACTCGAAGAGTTCTTGCAGTTTTTGTGCAAGCATTTTTGGAAATAGTTTGCAGTTGCCTTACGGGTGAGGTACAACAGGGTTAACTACCGGTTTGGGATTTACGAGCTTCCTTGCACACTGTGAGCCGGGCACCTGTAAATCATCATCAGCATGCTGTTTGCAGAGACACAGCCTTTGAAACAGCCCTCTTTTCCTGCTTTTTTAACTGCAGCTGTGCCTTGTTTGGCAGCTGAAGTTGAAAAATCAGGAAATAAAGATCAGGTAAGAGCCCAGGTGGGTGGGGGGCAAAAACATCAGCAGACATAGAACTGATTCTATGTCTGCTGCTCTTCAGAGCTACCGGTTCTACAGAGGTGAACAGAACCAGTAGAAACTCACCCCTGGGTTGCCTCCTTACTAGGGCTGGGACAGAATGATTTGCCAAAATCACCCAGCTGGCTTGGTGGCTAAGGCAGGACTAGAACTCATTGTGTGCATCAGGATAATGTATATCGAACATTTAAGTTTATCATTAGTAGACTTGAAAGTCTACTAACTTCTTACAATAGACTTCTTGTCTATTGCATAGCCAGTCTTTTATGCCATTTGAGTAAGTCTTTTGCAGAAGTAGCTCTTGAAGTGAAAGGCGGATGGCCAACTTGTGATCTTGCTTCTGTCCAACCAGAAACATATGATCAGAATTAGTAACTGTTTGTCTCTGCTAACAGTATAATAACTATTCTGCCAATCTTTGAAGACCCTAAGAACTTACATTGCAGTGGAACACCTAAAAGAGCAGAAAGGCCATTCTGTCACTGCATCAAATTATGACATTTTAAAGGATAATGTAGAAGGGTCTCCAAATAATGTATCAGTTCTTTTTTATTCCTGATACATTGAATAAAACAATGGGTTAGACCAGTGGCTTAGAATGCTTGACCAGGTAGATGTAACGTCAGCGGAATTTTTCCTGAAAGCAGAGAATAAGACAATCTCATTTGCTAATCTATGTGGTTTCCAATCAATATTACAAATCTGCATATTACAAACCTCAGGCATTGCTTGATTTTGCATACCAAGTTGTATAAATCTATCTGTGGCTCTTGGCTTACCATTATACATTAACCACCATGGCTTGATATGATCTAACACAGTGGTCACCAACTGGTGACCACTGGTGGTCCATGAGAAAATTTTGGTGGTCCACAGAAAAATTATTTGCATTTTTTTATGTTACATCAAATACTATTTATCTTTTTTTTTTAAAAAAAAATCATATTAGTAGTCCACAGGATTTAAAATTATGAATTTAGTGGTCCCTGAGGTCTGAAAGGTTGGTGACCTCTGATCTAACACACTAGAATTATAAACTATGGAAAGGACACAATGGATAGAAACAATTTAAAAATAATTAGAGCTATTGAAAGTTTCAGAGATGTCATAGAATTGTGATGATATCACTAGGGAAAAGATTGATTTTTTTTTCAGCCCAGATTTCAGCCCCCTATTTTAACTTGTCCATATACAGGTTGTGACTTCCAATCACAATTTCCATTGCTAAGCAATGTTTAGTGAAACACACCTGATTTTATGACCTTGGGGGGGGGGCAGTGTTGTTAAGCAAATCATTGCAATTGTTAAGTAAATAATGTAGTCATTAAGTAAACCTTGCTTCCCCCATTGATTTTGATTGTCACAAGCTGGCTGGGAAGATCACAAATGGTGATTACATGACCCAGACCCAAACATTATAAATATATGGCAGTTGTGAAACACCCAAACTTTGCTCAAATGATCAAGGGTTGCTGTGGCAGCCATAAGTATGGTCATATGTCAATTTTAAAGTGCTGTTATAACTTCAAATTGTCAATAAATGAATGGTTGTAAATCAAGGGCTACCTCTACAATGATAAATATATTGCACCTACTAATGGCTTAGTATGCCCATTTCTTCTTTCTCTCTCTCGAAGTAACAGAAAAACACAATGTTACCTTTCAGTAATTTTGCTGCTAAGTCTCAATGATACAATTTTGAGTAGCTATGAGGTTTGTAAAAGAGGTGTGAACAAGGTGTGCATGCAGCCCATGACCTGTGGGTTTTCCATCCCTGGCTTAGGATGAGCAGACTTAGCTAAGTATGAAGTTTTCCTATGGAATTCAAAACTACCAGTTTTATTCCACCAATAGACTCCATTTTATACTCCTGTTATCCATATACATTTGCAGCTGAGGACATAACAAAAGAAACAGACAAAAAGAAGGCCACACATAGCCTTTTTTCTCCATGATTAATACTGGAGTGTGTTTAAAGATAGCCGGTCGACTACATGGTTAATTTGGTCTTTGGAAGGATAGCTGTAAGGGGATCTCATTGCATGAATACTTCATTTCAAAGGCAATGAGGGAAATATTATTCTCAGGCGTTAGCATTATATCAACATTTATTGGATTCTTAAAATTACTGAAATAGTTTTATAAATGGGAAACTTGAAAAAATGGATTTTGCTATCTGGCAAGGTGAATTGTTGTCTGGTTGGTATCATTGTTGTGGGCAGAACAATTTAAAACATTCCTAATTAGGGAAGACGAGAAGGTTAGGCTAATGAAGAGACCTGGGGCAAACTCATATAGGCAGAATGAATGCCAACTGTTGAAACTCCCGCATTATATTTGCCCTCATTTATTCCTAGTTTTGTTGTGGGTTAGAACTATTGGCATGATTTTATTTTCAGTTCTTCAGTTCTCATGTCCTAAAATTATTAAAACACTAATAATGAAAAGGCACGAATAAAATATAATGACTAGGTTCACACACTATACCAGGGGTAGTCAACCTTTTTATACCTACCGCCCACTTTTGTATCTCTGTTAGTAGTAAAGTTTTCTCTAACCGCCCACTGGTTCCACAGTAATGGTGATTTATAAAGTAGGGGACAAAACCCCTACCACCCACCATGAAAGCTGGAATGCCCACTAGTGGGCGGTAGGGACCAGGTTGACTACCACTGCACTATACTGAAATATCAATTTAATAAACAGGGTTTTCCAAAGAACCCACAACTAGCTGGTGTGGGCAGGTTTTCACAGATTGGGCTACCACTTTCCTTGGGGATTGTAGGTTGCTGTTGTGATGTCATCAGAAGGGTCAACGTGGCCAAGATTTCAGGAGTGCTTTTGCAAGAGGTGTCAGTATAAGGATGATAGCAGGGGGATCCAAAAAGCTGGATGTTTTCACTCCCACATTAAAGTCATTCTTCCCCCTCTCCCAGAGTGCCAATAGCCCTGCGACCCTCATAGCTCCTTTATACCATATTTTTCTGTGGTATCTGCTATCCCGCATCAGATGGGCGGCTCATGATAGGGAGCGAAGGGGAGAGAAACGACAGGAAGCGAGGTTTCCTCTGGATGAGCGCGCCCCGAATGTCTTGGCACATGCTCTTTTATTGTGCTTTTTTACAAGAAAATGATTTAATCAAAGCTCAAGTCAAACATGACAATCTCATCAGGATGTGCATGTTTACAAAGCTGCATACCGGACAGATCATTTACAGTGTGGATAAGCTTATTAACAACCGTCTAGCTCCTTGTCCCTTGTACGTGCCTTGCAAAGGTCACTGAAGAGACAGAAGTTAATGATTACACGTGAATGATACAATGTTGCAAACACATGAATGATACATAGTTGCAATGATACATAGTTGCAAACACATGAATGATACATAGTTACAACATCTCCTCTGTTTTTATTATTTATGACGAGTCGTCTTCCTTGTCCGAGAAGACAGGAACCATTTTTATGAAATGTTCGCCGTTCCCATCATCTAGGCAAGAGTGCGACCCGTCAGCGTCAGGGTTGTCCAAGGAGCGGTAACTCAGCAATGACATTTTTTCATCCGGTGTTGAGGACATAACATGAGCTTGTAATAGCACATTAACATCAGCAGAGGATAATTGATTTTTTAAAAATTGCAATATTCTATTAAAACAACAAGGTCCTATAATACATATCAATATAGTGATTATTAATGATCCTGCCAATGCAGTTAAAAAGGTTGTAAACCATGGCGAAATAGAAAACAAACCCCCCCCTGCTATCAGCATAAAGACAACATTTTTCTTTAAGCATAGCACACAATCCCCCTTGTTTTTTTAAAAAAATAACAGATCTAAATCTTTACGATTTTGCAAGAGGGGGTATTCCATGAGTACCTGTAGGGATATAAAATCATCAGAGTTATACACACAAGCCATACTTGAATGCAAAATGATTTGGATTTAATTTCATCCCCGTGGACACATGCCGTAAGACCGGTGGAACAAACAAAATTATTGCCAGGGATAAAATACATTCCTTTCAGGCGTGATGTTAAAGTTCCTCCTGAAGTGGTGTAGATTGCAGAATATCCCCTGGTTGTGTGGGTGCGTCTGCCAAATCGAATTGAAGTGGTGGGTAGAAGTCTTCTATGCGAGAAAAATTGGTTGTAGAACTTAAACGAACGCCTTGAAAGTCAGTTATAGTCCAAGCAATATTATCTCTTCTATGAGGCTTCTGCGGATCGTCATGGACAGTTCTTTTGAAGCGTCGTTTGTTGACAGGATCAGAGTTCGGGTATATAAAAACATGACAAGTAGGAGAAAGGACAAGTTAGTTGTAGAACATTTGTGAAATGAGGAGGGAATGCAATTAGTAGAAAAAGGATAATAATTACAATAATGACAATAAAGATTAATTTGGTAATTCATCAAGGATGTTAGTTGGGGTGGGGAAACCCATAATACAATAGAAAGACATCTAGGTCCCCCTATGTTTAGATTGAATAGAGGAAAAGATTTTAAGCTTCCTTTCCATAGAAAGAGAAAAGAAGGAACAAAAGAGCGAGTGGTAGAGTGTTCTTTAAACAAAACAGAAGTGACAGAGTGAAAACTACGGGTAGCATTTTCATGACGTACCCACATGGAACAAGTATAATAGCTTTCTGTTAATGAAATGGTTTTAACACGAATAGTCTTTTGACAGGAAGCATAGGTTTTGTTGAAGTAAGGTAGAAATTGCAAAGAAGATATAGGCAAGAATATCAGGAAGAGTTTTAAGATACAGATGTAGCAGAGGAATTCCCATGATAGGGTCTAACCGCCCTACCAGGGATCCAGCAAGTGGTTTTGTCTGGTAGTAAAATCGCAGCGTAGCCTCGTCCCCAAGTGAGAAGCTCAGCGGGACCCTGCCAGGCGGGATCTGGCAATCTACGATAATATACCAGAGGTCTGTTAGGCGGGGGTGAGGGGGAGGAAAAATGACGAGAAGCAGCAGAAGTGGGAGGAATGCCAGTCAGATTAAAAAAGTTTAAAGTGTAAAGACAAATGTTAAGAGAATTTTGCAATGCTGGGAGGTTCGGGGTTTTTTCCCACAACGAATATCGATCAAGAGCACTTTTCAGAGATAAGTTCGCTCGTTCCACAATAGCCTGCCCCTGGCTGTTGTAGGGAATCCCAAACTTGTGGGTTACATCCCATCTGTTACAGAAGTCCTGGAAAGCAGAACTTATATAGGCAGGTCCATTGTCAGTTTTGATTTCTTTTGGACGTCCCAGCGAGGCAAAGGTACGAATTGAATGATTGATGACATGTTTTACAGTTTCTCCCCTGAATATGTATCGATGGAAACATGCAAATATTTCCAAGGGGCAAAAGGTGGATACTGAGTTACATCCATTTGCCAAATTTCACAAGCTTTTAATCCTCTAGGATTTACTCCTATGGGAATGGAATGTCCTTGCTTACTACATGTGGGGTATTGTTGAATAATGGCAGCAGCTTCTGCCTGAGTTAGGGAAAATTGTTTTTGTAATGCTTTCTTATTTTGGTGAAAATAATCATGGCTTTCGGCTGCTGTCAGATTACAAATTGATTTACCGGATGCAGCTGCTGCAGCTGCGTCTGCCACCTTGTTTCCCTTCTGTAATATACCAGGAAGAGGTTGATGGCTCCTGATATGTGCTACAAAGAATGGATGCGTGCGGCTGTTGATACATTGCTGTAGAGGAAGCAACAACTTTAACAAAGAAACAGATATGCTAGGAGATAAATAGGCTTGATATATATTTTTCAAAATCTGAGAAACGTATAAGGAATCTACTATTAAATTAAAAGGAGCTTTTTGAAACTGTTGAAACGCAATAAGAGATGCAGTAAGTTCTGCCTGTTGAGCAGAAGATTGCGGAGGGGTAATTTTAGTTTTCCACTCTCCCTCCTGGTACCATGCACAAGCACCATACATTTCCCCCCCATCTGCATAAAGCGTAGGTGCATCTACTAATGGAGATATTGAGAGGGGGGAATGCCATTCAAAAGGGAGAGTTTTAAGAAAAGTGAACCGTGGGTCAGCTGGTAAATGGCAAGAAATTTGCCCTGGCCACTCTACTAAAGCGTATTGTAGTTCTTCTGAATTACACCATAGCATTTCCCACGTGGTCAATGAACAAGGAGTGAATATTAAAACAGGCTCACATCCCATGAGTTGTTTACATCTTTGTCGACCTTTAAAGATCAACTGGGAATATGCAGAGGCTTTACTAGTGATTGTGGTCCGTGGGGTGTGAGACAAATGCAGCCATTCTAAAATCAAAACCTGTGTCTGATGAAATTGCATAATGACAGCTGTGGGTCTCTGAACAGTATTTAATAAAGCAATTGATAAAGGACAATTTTCTATAGCTCGATCCACCCATCTAGTGGCCAGTAAATGGGAAATGTCTTTCAATGCCTGCAACTGCTCTTTATTTAGAATGATAACATCGGACGGGGCTTTACCTTGCGTGAGAGCATTAAAGAGAGGAGCTAATGTAGTTGTAGTCAAACCCAAATAAGGACGTGCCCAATTTAAGGTTCCCAGGAACTGTTGTAAGATCACGAGTGTTGGTTTTGGGGGAAGTGTTGGGAGGGGAAGGGAAGGAACAGCAGCTGAAGCAAGCAACTTGTGTCCTAAATAGGAAAAGGGAGGTTTGGATTGTATTTTTTCTGGGGCTATAATGAGCCCTGCTTTACCTAAAATGGAGGTCAGGCACGGCAGAGTGAATGGTCATCATTTTTGTTGTCGTTGTCTTCTGTCCAAATTGCCCAACTTGTGTCCAGTTAATAATTCTAGCAGTGTATTTTATCCAGAATATTGATGGCTTTGATTCAGTTTCCACCATTCACTTTTGTTTTTAGCAATTTTCTCACTCTTTGGATGTATTATAATCCAATTTTTAACTTGTCCCTGCTTGATGTTAATCAAGTATAAAATGGCCAAATACTTATAAACTTCATCCTGATGGTTTGATCATTCAGCATTTGAATTCCATTAGTTTGTGATTTCATCCCAATTTATTGCTACGGTAGCACATTTCTCTCAGCTAAATCCCATCACTATAAATGTGTACTAAAGATTCTTACAGTGTTTGTCAATGACTCAAATTTGAATTCTGGTTTCTCATAAAGCTTTAGATCATCCATATAAAGTAAAGGTGAGATTTTGTTAGTATCTTGTGCTGTTTGATTGCCAAGATTTGTTTTCTTCAAAACCATTGAAAGTGGGATCATAGCAATGACAAATAATAAGGGTGACCCTGGGAGATGCTGCTCCTAATTTTGAGAAGCTCATATTTTTCATTTTCAATGAAAGCAAATCATTCTGCCTTCCATTGCCTCATTATTTTGTCTATAAATATTCTAATGTTTTTACTGACCCGAATTGATTCCAAACATTTAATGATTCAGCTATGTGATAATGAATCAAACACCTTTTTATAATCAGTCTGGGACATACAATATGTAAATTGGTTTTTCAGCTTTTGCAATTCTCCAAAATCATTTTATCAATCAGAAGTTGATCTTTTGTACCTCTGCTTTTCCTTTATTTCTTTTCTGTTCTACCCGCAGGATATTATTTTCTTTTAAATAATGTTAGATCTTGCTGGCCTGTGAATGGTAGGCAAGCATGTTATCTGTTAAGTTTGAGGCGGATCGGTTTGACAGAGACGCGAGACCATTCAGTGAGTTCAGCTCTTTTATTTAGTATTGGTAATCGTCGCAGAATGCGAGCCACGGCAGCCCTTCATATAGGGCTGGCTTGCGGCTCGGCAGCCAATGGCAGCACTTTGAATCTCCTACGATTCCTAGCGCTCCAATCATGGCCGACCTTTCAACCATTCAGGTCTTCGCTGGTACGAACCAATTGGTTGCGGGGGTTTCGGAGTATGCTAATATTGTACATCCCTCCCCTCTTGGTTTCGTCCGGCGGTACGTGGTGATGTAGTCACGTAGGTAGGTGGGGCTTCTCACCTGCCTACTTGAACCTGCGCGGTTCAGTTCTGGTGTGGTCGTCGACTGTTCGGATGCCTCCTCTGTTGCTCTGGTTCCTTGGGATGGAACCGCCTGGAACGTTGAGCTGGGCCTTTCTTGGTAGCTCCCTCCCGGTCTTCCTGGGCTGGTTGAGCTGCCGCTTCTGCTCCCACTAGGTTTTTCCTGGCCAGGTGAGCTGGTTTGGCTGCTCCTTCCAGGTGAAGATCCCGGGGTTTCGTGCTCCATCGGTCCTGCGTCTACAGGTGAGTAGCATCGGTTTATTGGTTTACTTATTCTAGGTGGGGGGTGTTCTGCCTGCATTTGTTGGTTCCCTTCAATTCTTTCTCTATCGCTTGCAGATTCCCCCCCCCCCTTCTAGCTTCTTGTTCGGGTGTCTGCCTGGTGGTTACAGCTATTATTGACCTAAGTTGGTTTATGTGCCGTTTCCAGTTTTTTCCGTCGCTTGTTTCCAATCGGTATGATAGGGGCCCTGTTATCTGGGTGATTGTTGCTGGACCTAGAGTGGTTCTCCTGTGAGATTTTTGGCGTATACTAGGTCCCCTATGTTAAATGTTCTGTGTTTGCTGGAGGAGCCTGGGGGTTTGTCTGGGTTATATGTTGGGTGCATTCTGTCTAGTGTTGAGCGTAGTTTCCTACCCATCATTAGTTCCGCCGGGCTTTTATTTGTGGTTGTGCGAGGTGTAATGTGTTGAATGAGGAGCATTTTATTGATTTTGTCCTGTATATTGGCTGTTTCTATTTTCTGGATGGCTTTCTTGGTGTATTGGTCCATGCGTTCTGCCCGCTCGTTCGCCGCCGGGTTTGCCGGTGCGGTTAATGCATGGTGTATCACTTGGCCTGCCAGAAATTGTTCAAATGCTAGTGCGGTGAACTGGGGCCCGTTGTCCGACACTATTACGTCTGGCAGGCCGTATGTAGTGAAAAGTTTGTTCAGTTTCCTTATCACCGCCTCTGTTGTGGTAGACTTCATGGTGCTTACCTCCAACCAGTTGGAGTAAGCATCTACTGTGATAAGGTACATATGTCCCTTGGTTGGCCCTGCGAAGTCTATATGGATTCTAGACCACGGACCTCTTGGTTTTTCCCATTCTTGGATTGGGGCAGCGGGCAGATTGGATCTGGACTCTTGGCATTGGTTACATTTGGCAACCCAGGTTTTGATCTGTTTATCCATTCCTGGCCACCATGCATAGCTTCTGGCCAGGCTTTTCATCTTAACCATCCCCGGGTGCCCCTCATGCAACATTCCCAATACCTTTTCCTGTAATTTTTCCGGAATTACCACTCTGTCCCCCCAAAGTATGCAGCCCTTTTCGGTAAAGAATTCAATTTGTCTGTTCCGAAAGGGTCTGAATAGTTCATCTATATCTCCTTTGGGCCACTCTTTTCCCATCCAGCTCAAGACTCGCGCCAGCTGCTTGTCTTTATTTGTTTCTCTGGCAATGTCTGACGTGGTCACGAGTGGGTTGGATTTTGTCTCTATTTGGAGTACCTCTGTTGTGGGTGCCGGGTCATTTTCCCGGTCCGGTAAGGGTGACCGGCTCAGGGCATCTGCATGGGCGATGTCCTTTCCGGGTCGGTGAATCAGCTGGTAATTGTATGCTGCTAGGAATTCGGACCACCTCGTCATTCTTGGCGATAGAATGTTCAGTGTGGCCCTGTTTCCCACCAGGATTCCTAGCAGCAGCTTGTGATCCGTGATGATTGTAAAAGTCCTACCGTAAAGGTATTCGTGAAATTTCTTGATGCCAGCGACGACTGCTAGGGCCTCTTTGTCGAGCTGGCTGTAGTTCCGCTCTGGCTTTGAAAGTGTCCTTGATGAGAAAGCGATGGGTGCTTCCCTCCCGTCTGGTAGCTGGTGGCTGAGGATGGTGCCAATCCCAAATGGCGACGTGTCGCAAGTTACCATCAATGGCAGGGTCTCGCTGTACTGGATTAGTACCGCGTTGGATGTTAGCAGGTTCTTTGTGTTGTTGAAAGCACTCTCCTCCTGTGCTCCCCAGGTCCAGGTGGCTGTTTTATCTAACAGCCTATGTAGCGGTTCCGTCATGGTCGCCTTTTGAGGTAGGAAGACATTGTAAAAGTTTAACAGTCCCAAGAAAGCCTGTAATTCCGTTTTGTTTTTTGGTCGCGGTGCTTCCCTTATGGCTCTCAGCTTCTTTTCTGTGGGATGAATCCTTTGTTTGTCTAGGAGGTACCCCAGAAATTCAACCCTTTCAGCCCGTAGCTGGCACTTCCCTCTCTTGACTTTAAGTCCCGAGTCTCTGAATTTCTGCAGTACTTCCCTCAACCTGGCTTCTATTTGTTTCTCATTTTTCGCGGCTACCAAGATGTCATCAAAGTAGGGCACAACCCCTTCTATTCCCTGGAGGAGTCTTTCCATAAGGCTTTGGAAAACCCCGGGTGCCACGCTGACTCCAAATTGGAGCCGGTTGCAGCGGAAAGCCCCTCGGTGCGTTACGATGGTTTGGGCGTCTGCTGTTGTGGCGTCGACCGGCAGTTGCTGGTAGGCTTGTGCCAGGTCGAGTTTTGTGAAGATCCGGCCTCCCCCCAGTGAGTGCAGAAGGTGCTGGACTACTGGGACGGGGTATGCGCTTTGTTGGAGCACATGGTTTAGGGTGGCGTTGTAGTCACCACAAATTCTCACTGACCCATCTGGCTTGATGGGGGTGACAATTGGGGTCTCCCACCGGGCATGATCGATTAGTTCCAGCACCTCTTGTGCGATGAGCTTATCGAGTTGCTCATCGATCTTGGGCTTGAGTGCAAAGGGCACTCGCCTGGGCTTAAGGCGGATTGGCGCGATGGTCGGGTCTATGTTAAATGAGATAGGGGACCCCCAGTACTTGCCTAAACGGTCATCAAAGACTTCCCAGAAGTCCCTCATGAGTGCCGCTTCCCAGTCTGTTTCTCCGATGTGGTGTATGCCGGTTACCTTGATGCCCAGGGGTGCGAACCACTGCAGTCCCAACAGGCTCGGTCGATCTCGGTCAACGATCATCAGGGGTAGCACTTCTGTGTGGTCCTTGAAGGTGACTTTAAAATGGCCTCTGCTGACTACAGGGATTCGGTTTCCCTGATAGTCTTTGAGGGTTAGTGTTTGATCTTCCAATTCTTGGTGGCGGATGGTGGGGACCAGACGCTTGAGTGTGCGCCAGGAGACCATTGAGAGGAAGGACCCAGAGTCCACTTCCATGTCGCATTTCTGGTCTTCTATCCCGACCATCACATATACCTTCCTGGTGTCGCTGGTGGAGGAATGGCCGATGACGACGGTCTGGTGCGTTTCCTCTCTCTGTCTCATCTCCTGGAGTCGCCTGTTCTGACCTTCTCGGCTCCAGTGGTTCTCCGTCTGGTGATCACGGTTCCTGGTGGGAGTGCTTTCTCTCCGTCGGGGGCTGGCGTCTCGTCGTCGCGGGCTGTAGTGCTTTTTATTCTGGCACACTTTGGCGATGTGCCCCCGTTTCTTGCAATGCCTGCAAATGGCATTGAGAAAGCGACAGTCCACTCGGGGGTGATCACCGCCGCAGCTGGCACACTGGAACCTTGACTTATGACCTCGTGGTTCCCGCCGCTCCCGTGCCGATTGGAGGCGGTGGATCTCCTCCTCCTCGTCTTCGGTTTCCAAGAAGGAGTCGATGTCGCCGTGATGTGTGGTTGTGTGGTCTGTCGCTGGTCACCTCTCGGGGGTTGACGTTGACTCTCCGGCCACCACTCGTGGCATGATGCTTGATTGCCGCATCCCAGCCGCTGATTTCTTGGCTGCTTCCACTGCAGCATCTTTGGTGAGGGCATCAGTGAGGGACATGTCTGCCTTGGCCATGATGTGGCTCTGGAGGACGGGTCTTGGAGTCCCAGGACGATGCGGTCTCGCAGGGCCTCGTCCAGGTCGGTGAACTCGCACAGGCCACCCAGGTCCTGTAGTGCTGCTATAAAGTTGCCCAGCCCCTCCCCTCACATTGATCCCGCCTGTAGAAGTCGTGCCGCCGGATGAGGATGGACACGATGGGGGCGTAGTGGCTTCGCAGCAGGGGCTCGAGATCGTCCCACTCCATCACCTTGATGTCCACCAGTTTGGCCAAGGCTTTGGCCATCTTGAAGACTGCGGGCCCACAGTGCGTGAGGAACACGGCTCGTTTCTTGTGGCCGTTGGTGTCCTTGAGGTTGCTACTCTTGAGGAACATTTGGAACCTTTCGGTATAGGATTCCCAGTCCTCAGTAGCAGGGTTGAAGGGAGCAGGTGGTGAGTTGATTCCGACCATTCTGCTTGTTGTTGCATGCCACCTTGCCATGTGCTGAATGGTCTCCTTGTCTCATGATCCCACCTTTGTCGCCAGTGTTAAGTTTGAGGCGGATCGGTTTGACAGAGACGCAAGACCATTCAGTGAGTTCAGCTCTTTTATTTAGTATTGGTAATCGTCACAGAATGCGAGCCACGGCAGCCCTTCATATAGGGCTGGCTTGCGGCTCGGCAGCCAATGGCAGCACTTTGAATCTCCCACGATCGGCACAGCCAATCGTGGTAGATTCCTAGCGCTCCAATCACGGCCGACCTTTCAACCAATCAGGTCTTCGCTGGTACGAACCAATCGGTTGCGGGGGTTTCGGAGTATGCTAATATCGTACATTGTCCAACTGTAGTTTCCTGGTGTTGTTCCTTTCATTCAGTCTTTGATTCAGGTTTTGCCAGTCACTATCCAGTTGCTGATGTCTCCTTTTTGTAATAATTCATTAATCTGTTTAGCTATAATTATATGTAAACTAGTCAGATATTTGAGACAAAAGCCACGCAATTGATCATTTCCAGAAGATGTCTAGTTTTTAATCCTTTTCATGATTTCTAACCATTTTTGTGGGTATTATTAGTTTTCCTACTTTATTATTATAAATAATTTAATTATTTATAATATTTATAAATACTTTTATTATTTTATCCATTCAGCATTTTTAACTATAATTTTTTAAAGTTTCCCACAGATTTTCCAAAACTGGGTTATTTCCTTTTTGTTTGGTTTCCCATTTTCAGAATTTCTTTTGCTGTTTATACCTTGGTAGAATTGCCTTTGGTCTAACTGAATGAGTGATTTTGCTTTGGATGATACGTGCTTCATGGTGTTCAATTTTCTATAAAATTCTTCATGGTGTTCAATTTTCTATAAAATTCTATAATTTTTCCTTTATGGTTTCCTTCAATTTCTATGGTGGCTAAGCCAATTTTTTTTTTTTACTAGGCTTGTCTCGATTCTTCAAGTTTTTGTTCTTTCGTGTTGTTTACATTATTCACATCGGATCTTCATTTCTTTATCTCAATCTCTTGTCTGATCTTCCACTTGGGGTTGAATGTGATTTTGCTTTTGGTCTTTTAATTTCAACACTGTAACTTCTTCTGTAACTGTTCTTCTGTAACTGCAGCTGCTGTACTGTAGGCAAGCTGTTCTGCTGTTCTGTTCAATAGATGTTATTTTAATCCTGGCAAATATCTTATTCACATCTTTCATTATAGGTGCCAGGTCTTTTTTGGGCTCTACTTTAAGCGCTGGTAGTCTTTATCTTTCTACTGATAATTCTTCATAGGCCATAAATTACACTTATAATACTCTTGTCAGGGATGGAGTGATTGGTAGGGATCAGTTGAATGTTTTTCTTCAGTGCTGGCCTGTGCTGGTTCTGTTGTAATTAGTTCTTCTAAGTTATCATTTCTGTAGTTCATGTCAGCTGTTTAAATTTCCAATTATTATTACTTGAGTTTATTATTGTTTTGGGGGTCTTCCATTTTCACATTCTGAATCTCTTCCAGTTCTGCATTCCTGGATATTTTATTTCTGGTAATTTAATCTCTTTTGATCTGCTAATCATTGTTGAGAGATAGTTGAATTTGCATAAATTCTTTTCCACATTTCAAACATTTCTTTTAAGTAGTCTTACTTTGTGGATTCTGTTATGTATGTAAATAGTTTAAATAAAAGCAAGCTTGGGGTAAAGTGCAGGGTTCTGGCCCTGCACTTCTGATTGGGTGTTAAGCGGCTCGATCGGATTGGTTGGGTTCAGAGAATCCGATTGGCCCTTAACGAAGGACTTTTATTGGTTCTGGAGCTAGCGTCTTACAGCTCCCTATTGGTTATTTCACATTAAGGTCACCTATATAAGGCAGAGTTGTTGTTGTTCACCCTCTTAAGTCACTATGTAATAAAGAGCTGAAAGTTCACCAACTAAGATTGTCTCCAGTCATTTCACCCATGCCTGAAACTATATCACTGGCGACGAAGGTGGGATTTGGAGACATCTGATCTTAAGGAACTGGGAAGAAAAACAGAGCACGTGCCAAGATGACGCCACCAACGGAAACCATGTCCGGCAGCATCATACCACCCGCTCCATTCGATCCGAACCAAGAGGATTGGGAATCCTACATGGATCGCTTCCAAATGTTCCTTGAAACAAACAACCTGAAGGATGCCACACCAGTCAAGAAGCGGGCGCTGTTCCTGACGTACTGCGGCCTGGCTGTCTTTAAAATGGCAAAGGCACTCGCGAAGCCTCGAGAAGTTAAAGCAATGAGCTAGGACGACCTCGAACCTCTCCTGAGAGACCATTACGCGCCAGCCATACCTACACTCGTGAGACGCCATGAATTCTATCAAAGAAGCCAGCGAAAAGGAGAGAGTGTGGCTGATTTTGTGGCAGACCTCCGACACTTGGGAGGCCTCTGCAGATTCGCAGACTTAGATGAAGCACTGAGGGACCGCTTAATTCTGGGATTAGATGCGCTGGGCGTGCAAAGCAAGCTGATGGTGAAAGGCGACATCGACCTTGCTGACGCCATCGCTGAAGCCACTGCTGCTGAGGCGACCAAAAAGTCCGTGGCGCAACTACGGTGAAGCCGAAACCCAACGACCCCACAGACAGGCGACCTTTTATCCAAGTCAGAAGAGCAGCTTTTTACGACGCACCACGAGGACCTCTCTTCGTCGTCAGACAGCGACGAAGAAGGGGTCCATCGACTGCAGTTCGACCGGGTCCCTCGCTCTAAACCCTCATGCCCTTGCGCTGGTTGCGGGACAAACCACCCCAGGGCAGACTGCAAATTCCGTGATGCGATCTGTCATGAGTGCAGAAAACGAGGCCAGATCAGTCAAGTCTGTCGCAGTTTACCGGGACCAAGTCAGGCCTCAAGGGGAACCAGCTCTCGCCAATCGGCAGGAAACCGTCCTGTAAGGCAAGATCCAGCAAACCACTCCTACAAATATCGAGCATTGCAGAAAGAAGAGGCCCACCATACTATCACTATAGGTCACGCCTCAGCCATGGATGCTAAGAAGATTCGAGTCACAGTAGCCATAGAGAACCAACCTTGCCACATGGAGGTCGATTCCGGATCGTCCCTCTCGATGGTGTCATGGAAGACATTAAAGCAACTCATTCCTACCATCCAACGCCAAGACCTTCGAATGCAACATCTCATCCTTAAAGACTACCAAGGGAATCGGATCCCTGTGGTTGGGTCTTGTCGAGTCCGCGTCTCGTTTAAAAAGCATACGGCATACTTACCTCTAACGATCATTGATAGGGACAGGCCTAGTTTGTTGGGCCTCCAATGGTTCGCGCCACTCAGCATTGAAGTAGCCGGCGTGAACCGAGTCGGTGATTGCGAGTGGGAGGAGGACCTTATTACTGAATTCAGCGATGTCTTCGCAGATCATCTGGGCGAGTATAAGGGGACCCCAATTTCGTTTAGCCTCGACCCTAAGGTCGCCCCGATCCGTTTAAAGCCCCGTCGAGTTCCGTTCGCCCTTAAGGCCAAGATAGATGAACAACTTGACAAACGAATTAAACAAGGGGTACTGCAACCCATTGATCATTCTCCATGGCAAACTCCTATTGTAACCCCCATTAAACCAGATGGGTCAATCCTAATCTGTGGGGACTACCGGGCCACTCTAAACCACGCCCTCCAGCAGAAAGCGTATCCAGTGCCGGTGGTACAGCACCTCCTTCATTCCCTGGGAGGCGGAAAGATTTTTGCTAAGTTAGATTTAGCTCAAGCCTATCAACAATTGCCTATGGACGATAAAACAGCCCAAGCTCAAACGATAGTAACGCACAGAGGTGCTTTTAAATGTACCCGATTGCAATTCGGGGTAAGTGTAGCCCCGGGAATATTCCAAAGTTTAATGGAACGATTATTGCAGGGAATCAAGGGCATGGTTCCGTATTTTGATGATGTGTTAATTGCAGCTCCTAGTAAAAAAATTCTACAGAATCGTTTAAAATGTGTTCTTAAGAAATTCCAAGAAGCGGGATTGAAAGTAAAAAAGGATAAATGTCATCTGTATACAGACAGTGTTGAATTTCTAAGTTATCGCATTGATAGTCAGGGTATCCACCCTACTGAGAGTAAATTAAGGGTGATAAAAAATGCTCCCAGACCCCGTAACAAAACAGATCTCCAGGCATTTTTAGGCCTTATTAATTTCTATAATTTGTTTTTACCACATAAGGCGACTGTGGCTGAATCGTTACACCGGTTATTAGATAAGAAAGCATTGTGGGTTTGGGGTTACCGGGAGGAAAAAGCGTTTCAAAATGTAAAAGATTTACTTACATCTGATTCTGTACTTATGCAATATAATGAAACATTACCATTGGTTATAACTTGTGATGCTTCACCGTTTGGGGTGGGCGCTATTTTGAGCCATGTGCTGCCTAATGGAAATGAGCCCCTGTTGCATACTTTTCGAAGACTCTTTCTCAGGCAGAACGTAACTATGGACAAATAGATAAGGAAGCTCTTGCAATTGTGTCAGCCATAAAAAAATTCCATGAGTATGTATATGGAAGGACATTTACCATTGTAACTGACCACAAACCTTTACTGGGGATAATCGCTGGGGATAAACCAACCCCCTATATATTGTCCCCAAGAATGACTCGATGTTCAGAGTTCCTAGCTGCTTATAATTATCAATTGTTACATCGCCCGGGGAAAGCCATTCCCCATGCCGACGCACTCAGCAGAGCACCACTACCAGAAACTCTCGATGATCCGGCACCAACAGTATTGGCGTTACAAATCGAAACGCTCAACTCGCCTCCTATGACCGCTCGAGATATCGCAAGAGAGACCAGACGAGATCACACCCTAGCTCGAGTCCTAGGCTGGGATGGCCATTGGACCAGGTCCCAGATGACTTCGCGCCATTTAAAACAAGACAGACTGAACTTTTTCGTGAAAAGGCTGTGTCATCTGGGGCGATAGAGTCGTCGTTCCAGAACAACTCCAAAACTCGCTGTTACAAATTTTGCACGAAGGACATCCCGGGATTGTGCGGATGAAAGCACTCGCACGGAGCTACACTTGGTGGCCAGGCATGGACCAACACATCGAGCAATGGGTCAAGGCCTGCACCAAGTGCCAACAAAACAGCAACGCACCACCAAAAGCTGCACCGACTGAATGGGAGACGCCACGCGGGCCCTGGTCCAGAATCCACCTGGATTTTGCAGGGCCGATTAAAGGACAAACATTACTATTGACTGTCGATGCATACTCTAATTGGTTGGAAATTCATCGAATGACCCATACAACCTCCGAAGCTGTCATTTTAGTCCTCAATGGACTCTTTGCAACTCATGGATTGCCAGATGTCCTGGTGTCCGACAATGGACCACAGTTTACAGCACTAATGTTTGAACAGTACCTTGCTGATAATGGCATCTGCCATGCGCTCACCTCGCCGGCACATCCTGCTACCAACGGCCGAGAGGAACGCATGGTCCAATTTGTAAAAAAGACTTTGCAAAAAGTGGACTATGATAATATTGACGAAAAAATAAACCGCATTCTACTTCTACAACACATCACTCTGCACAGTGTAACCGGCAGAACTCCCGCAGAACATCTCATGGGGCGAAAACTCCGTTCCCGCCTCAACCGATTGCACCCTGCTTACGAGCCAGAAAAGCCTGCAGGATCCAGCGGACGCTACCGTACCTTCAAGGTAGGCGACCCCGTTTATGCAAGAATTTATCGGGCGACCCGGTTTGGATTGAAGCAATGATAATACGCAAGACTGGGCCCAAATCCTATATTGTAAGATGTGTTGATGAAAGACTGTGGAAACGACATATTGACCAATTACGGTCACGACTCCTTTCGGCCAGCCAGCAACTCCCCTACGACCAAGCTGAGGGGGGGGAAGGAATGGAAGAAGACGACATTCCAGGGAACCTGTTCCAAGAGAGCGATGAATCTAGTGGAACTCAGGAAATGGAGCAGGAGGAAGAATCGTACACTCCAAGGGAAATCACACCAGAACGAGAAGCTGAGCCACTACCAAACAACATTTTACCTCAACAGGACTGCACACAGCCAGTCCAAAGAAAATCTAATAGACCCAAAAAACAACCGTCCTATTTGAAGGACTATATAACCACACCATAATTGAGGAGCCAGGGGGAAGGGGTGTTATGTATGTAAATAGTTTAAATAAAAGCAAGCTTGGGGAAAAGTGCAGGGTTCTGGCCCTGCACTTCTGATTGGGTGTTAAGCGGCTCGATCGGATTGGTTGGGTTCAGAGAATCCGATTGGCCCTTAACGAAGGACTCTCATTGGTTCTGGAGCTAGCGTCTTACAGCTCCCTATTGGTTATTTCACATTAAGGTCACCTATATAAGGCAGAGTTGTTGTTGTTCACCCTCTTAAGTCATTATGTAATAAAGAGCTGAAAGTTCACCAACTAAGATTGTCTCCAGTCATTTCACCCATACCTGAAACTATATCAGATTCCAATTTATACTAGCAGGTCATAATGGCACAGTTTGTAAACACAATATATTTTTGTCCTGTCAGTGGATGTGTTCCTACAGTAATCCTACAGAGTTAAGCCTGATTACCCAGCCGTACCATAACTCTTGAGTCCTGTTGCTCACTTTCTCAAAGATGCCCAGGAACACTGACACAGTCAGAGTCCTGACACAGTCCTTGTTGACCTGGGTGACAATCAAAAGTCTTTTTCTATTTTTTCTCCTTAGTAAATGAGTTGATGTATAAATTTAGTCTGGCTCTTCTTGCTGAGACCTGACTGGCCTGGGGAAGATCCTTCTAGTAGAATGCTACTACTGTAGCATACTCTCAACCTCATCAGAGCATCACAAGCTCCTCCTACAAGACCAGGGGCCATCCAGGGAGAGATTTATTATCACTATTAGATGTTTATCCTGTCTTTTTTTTAAAGAAATAACTCAAGATTTGCAAATAACTATGCTGGTTGTATATAACATGTTAAGCAAAGTCAAATTAACCACATTAAGACTAAGGTCCTTCAAAAATCCATTGACTGATACTGTAGTTTAACTGTGTTGAAAGATACTCTATTGTACATGTGTTCAGGAAGCCAAAGAATACATATGGATTAGAAATATTCCTTAACTAAGCTGCAAAAACTTGCCACCAGTAGAGTTATATATATAAAAGATAGATTGCAAGCAGCCCATTTTGCAACAATCTGTGGTTAGCAATAATAGTATCATTTAGACTTATATATTGCCCCATAGTGCTTTGCAGCACTCTTTGTTTGTAATGTAAAAGCATTATTTGCATATTTCTCCCAACAATCTGGATCCTCCTTTTACCAACTACAGAAGGATGGAAGGCTGAAACAATCTGGAGCCCCATCCGGATCGAACTCCAGGCTGTGGGCAGAATTTGCCTGCAATGCTGCATTCTAACCACTGCACCACCAATGGCTCTTACACCAGGATTAAGAAGTAGGACTAGAACTGTGGAACCCACATTGGTTCATCCTCAGCTACAGAAGTTATCTTTTTCTTAGACTAATCTGCAATGCTGTGCGGGGGTATTATGGTCTTAAACTTAAAGGAAGCTTACATAAACCACTTTGAACTTCAAGAGGATTATAACTTTTTTCTGATGCATGATATTACAGGCTTCAGATACCAATGAAGCAAGTTGCAAACCAGTGTTGGTTTGTGGTAATCTTCTAATCATCACTATCATCATCATTACCACCACCGCTACCATCATCTGATCCTCAGCCATTCCAAGAAAACTAGCCTCTTTCTCCTTTTCTCAATGTTCAGTAGAGCTTCCTGGATGTTATTCAGGAGTTTGGAGACATTTGGTTTAGAAGTTATTCTACCAAGTCCTCTGTTACCCGGTTTCACTGTCCAATCCAGGAAAAAGCCTTCACTGTGTTTTGGAATCATCTAGGACTAAGAAAATCCATGGTGCACTTAAACTACATTGGGGATTACTTAAAAATCCAACTGGGTCTGATTTGACCCAGCTCATTATCCAAGGAGAAGAGGGAAGTGTGAAAAAATAGGAATAGAAACATCAGAGACGAAGCTTTTCCTAAGCCTGTCAGATCAAGTGAACAAGAGGAAAGAAATGCTAGAACCTTCTTAGACTTCAAAGAGCTAACAAATATTTTCTGTAGTCTTTTCCTGATTCCAGATTTGAGCAGATGCTGTTTTTCCAATTCTGGATCCAGAAAATGATAAAAAAAAAAAGGAAACTGACAATTTCTTCCTTACGTTTGTTTTCAGTTCTGGATTAGAGGTCAATTTTTTTTTCTTATGGGAAGATTTTATCATTGTAATGTTTAATGAAAAATGACTGTTGCTTCTGTAACTAAGGTTTAAAGTCTACTGTGCCACTCTTCATCTCTAGACAAAATGCCAAGAAAAGAAATCATACCAAGTACAATTTTTAAAAGATCAGTAATCAGTAGGGAAGATGAGTAAGTAAAGTAACTTAATGCCAAAAAGAGTCTGTATTACCAAACATTTCCCTTCTTTCAGTGTCAAATACTAACATCTCAAGTTTGCTTTGCATATCTTTGACCCTTCCAACACATTTTCTCTTTTTCTACCATTTTCTTTTTCTACCATCTACAACTACCATGTTGGCAGTTTTTGTCCACTTTAACACAATTTATATCAATGGAATTTTGTCAGCCTTTCCTTCATGTAGTGTTTTGTGCTTTCATGAAATAATTGTTTTTGTCAAGACAGACCTTGCTGTGATGCCTACAATATATTTCTTCCATGTACAGGCAGTGAGGCGGCTTTCCAGCAGTGCTCATTTTGGTCCTTGTATCTTCAAGGGAAACTTTGATCATGCGGGTCCCTTGTTCTTGCCAACCCATCACTGAGTCTGGATCAGTGGTGAAATGCTCTCGGTTTGGGCCGCTTCAACCGAACCAGCAGCAAAAATTGCTACAGGTTCGCCAAATTGGTAGTTTTAAAAAAGCTCCAGTGATCAGCTGAGAGGAGAAGAAAAGTGCAGGATTGGCCCTCTCACCCCTCCTGTGCTTTTCTGTTCTTTATCCTCTCAGCTGATTGGCATGGCAGAGCCTCAGCTGGAGTTTGGAAAGCTGTGCATGTGTGTTAGGTGCGCACATGCGCGAAATGTCCGATCACCGGACTGATAAGGAAACTTGTTAAGTTCTGTGCATGGGCGCAAGGAACGGAGACGAGATGGTGAACAGTGAACTTCAACTCTTTATTAATCATTCTGAACAGAGCAAAACCCTAGAGCACAGCATCCCTTTTATAGGCAAGCTGCTGCTCTAGTAACCAATAAGAGATGTGGAGTGTTAACCCCCTTAACCAATGAGAGTGGCTCGTTAACAGCCAATCAGATTCTCCTGAACGGACCAATCCGATATCGCTATTATCGGCCAATCAGAAGTGCAGGGCTAGAACCCTGCTATTTTCTAAAGCTTTTGATAAACTTTATTTAAGTGTTTTATTAGTTCATAACGAAACTGATAGAATCCCACTGCTGATCTGGATACATATTTCAGCACAGATTTGGAGTTGAACTTGAATAATCAGAACAATGCAACCTTTTTAAAGCACTTTGGCAGGCCATTCCTTTGAGCATTAATCCAAGGCTAAACAAAACTGAGTGAGATAAATTCATGAAAAATCCCAGAACACCAATACTGAGGCGGGTGATGATGGTCAGAATATTTTTATATTCTGTGACTATCGACCTTCATTGAGAATCTACTAACCAACTGAACTGCGCAGTCTTCACTCCCTGTTGTAAGCAGAAACAAAGCACCAACCCACAAATCAGTAGATTTCATTGTAGCCGAACGCATTGTGGTTTCAGTATGGTCCACTGTTTTGTATAACTGAGTTGAGTAAACCGGAAGTAAATTAAACATAGATAATTGTGTCATGCACATTCAACTTAGGTGTGTAAATTAAATTCCCATGCAGAACTGACAAATGCAAATTTGTCATATGAAGAAAGAACAAGAATATTGGGAGGAAAAATATAACCCTCTTCCCCACTATCTTGACAAATATCTTCTACCCACAAATCTGCTTTCTGAATCAAGATGAAAGTTGTTGTTGTTTTGTTCCAGTGAAGATTGCCCTTTCCATTTCACATATTAGAGTTAGAGAGCCTTCCATCTGTCTCAGCCAGTGGTGAAGCTGAGATATGTTACTCTGCCCTGACGAAAAGCTGAAGATGGCTGATCATCTTGACTAACAGCACCTCTGCAGATATCGTTCTGTCTCAGTGGAGAAAATGCTGGCTACAGCCTGAAATAGACAAACTAACTTCTCTGATTAGAAAAAAATATATGCTATTTACATTCATTACTGACTGGAAGGCTGTTATGGGGTTGGGTTGTTGTTGTTTTTTTGCATAAGCATGAAAAAAGGAAGTTGGGAATTATGATTATTATTATAAGACAGGATAGATTATAGAAGGAAGAGTGATAGGACATAACTTTAGAAAAGGAGGTCAACATATATTTGCACTTGTAACTGCAATAAAGAATATTGGAAGCCAATTCTTTGTATCTTTTTCCCTATTTTGCTTAATTTTTTTTTTCATTTCTTGCACCCTTGCTTTTACTTTTACTTTTATTTTTTCCTTTTTAAAATGACCATTAGTTTGTGTTAGCTTTACCTTCTACATACATTTTGATATTTTCAAAAAAGGAAATCTGGCTGTTGTTTCATTTCTCAATTTTGCTGACAAGGGTGTTTAATTGAAATCTCAGCAAAAAGAAGCATCCCTTCAAAGATCACCTACATTAAGCCCTGATTTGTAAACCATGGCTGGTTGAATAAAGTACAAGATGTAAATCACACTGAGACCAGGGGTGGGATTCTACAGGTTCGCACCTATTCGCTGGAACCGGTTGTTAACATTCTAAGTAGTTTGGAGAACCGGTTATTAGAAGAAATTACTGGCCTAATCCTGTAAGGAAGGTAGGAAGGAAACATTCTGGTGTTGCTTACAGAAACTGCCTCTCCTTTAACCCTTATTAAATTCTTGGCAGGACTAGACTTCCTGTCTCAGGAACCTCTCTGGAGTTTTTTCCCCCTCCTTTGCTGGTACTTTGCTTGTGTGAAGTGACCATTCAAAGTTACAGTGGCACTGAAAAAAGTGACTTTTGATCATTTTTCACACTTACAACTGTTGCAGCATCCCCACAGTCATGAGAGGCCAGGCGATGAGATGCATGCTTCGATGTGAGTGATATTGAGTTGGCCACGCCCAGACAATAACATGACCACCAAGCCACACCCACCCAGTCACATAACCACCAAGCAACACCCACCAACTAAGCCACACCCACAGAACCGGTTGTTAAAAAAACTGAATCCCACCCCTGACTGAGATTATAAACTGTACTGGTGAGTTCATGGAGTGGTAATAAACTTAAATCAAAGAAACTACACCACGGCACAGGAAAGTGAATGACTGCTTTGTAACGAAAACCCCCATTAAAAATACACACTCTGTCAACATTGTATCTACTCTGGCTTAGAGGTGGTATTCAGCAGGTTCTGACCAGTTCTGGAGAACCTGTAGCGGAATTTTTGAGTAGTTCAAAGAACCAGTAAATAACACCTCTGACTGGAGATTTTACAGTATCCTTCCCCTGCCAGGCCCACCAAGCCAAGCCCACAGAACCAGCAGTAAAAATTTTTTGAATCCTACCACTGCTCTGGCTGTCATTTTTTTATGTGTTGAAGTGGTGTTGATGATGAGACACTTTTGAAGAAGAAATCTCCCTTAGAAGTGCTGAACCCTGAGTTTTTACTGTTTGTGTGTGTGTGTGTGTGTGTGTGTGTGGAGGTGGGTGGGTTATGTAGATGATTGCCATTTTTATTCATTTTATGATTGTGGATTCCTCAACTTTATCATTGTAAACCACTGTAAGTCATACAATTTATCCATCTGGAAATCCAATTAAGAAATAAATACAATCACATTAGAATCAGATGTATGTAAATAAATTTGAATTGATACATTTTACTGATTAAGATGCACTATTCAGCCCGCTATTCCATCTCATTTAGTATTGTCTCACAACTGACACACTAATCTCCTAAATCTCAGACATAGACTCAGTCAAAAGCTCTTTAATTCTAAAATCCTCCCATTCCTCCAGGAGTTGGGTTACTTGGGTTGGGAACGGGGAAGGAGAACGGGTACTGGTGGTTAAATGTCTAGGGAGATTCTAAGACGTCCAGGTCATAGTTGTCCCAAGAGGCATAGTTGCCAAGTGACTGGGTGGCTTTTCATTCTAAAATTATAACAATAAAATAATAAAAAGAGCCAAACATAGTTGCTTTTTCAAGAGGCAACTGGACTTTCTGGTTTTTCTTTGAAGACGTTTCACTTCTCATCCAAGAAGCTTCTTTAACTGAAGAAGCTTTTTGGATGAGAAGGGAAACAACTTCAAAGAAAAGTTGCCTCTTGAAAAAAAAAAAAACTTGGGGACTACTGGTGGTTAGAGAAGTCTATTAAACCACTAGAGCACTGGTGCCATGCATGGTAGGGAAGAGAGAGAGAAGAGATACCCATTTTCTGTCCATGGGATTTTCACAAGAGAAGGACCTGTAGGTTTTCTGCAGCAAGAATGACACCTAATGAGGTGTTCCCCCCACCATGTGCGAGGAATTTAGATTTAATTAATTTAAGTTGTACAGTTTCTATAGCCCCCCGCCCTGATCTCAGCCAAGTGACTGGGTGGCTTTTCATTCTAAAATTATAACAATAAAATAATAAAAAAAGCCAAACAATAATTGGATTTACTTCCTGATCGATAGCTTGGAGGCCAACTTCCCAACACTTGATCAGAGCAGATGCTATGCTCTGACCAAAAGTTAATTTATGCTTGTTATAGTAAGAAACTTTTTTTTCCTGATCTTTAAGATTGCATCAGTTTCGAATCCAGAACACCCAATAAAAGTGAGTCTCAGAGCCAGGGGCAATGTGAGAGTAATAAGGGGCACATCTGCATGCATATTAAGTGAATTTTATCACTTTGTTACTCAAATGCAGCCTAACAGACTTATTATGGCATGAGTTTTTCAAGGACTAGGGTGTATTGTGCTCAGTAAAATGGAATAAAGACTTGTGAAAGAATACACATACATACACAGCATCACCCTTTTCCCGGATTTGTGGCTATAAAATTAACCTAACTACTACTCTAGAAGTTACCATGGAAAAACACCTCCTACCATTGATATAATGTTTAAAGATCATTTAAGAGGAAAATATATTTGTCAGATGAAGAAACTGTAAGTGTCATTGGGAGAAAGCATACATGCTTTGTTCACTAGAGTATTTCCTGAGAAAAATCACACCATTCTAAGAGCCAGAGGAGAAACATAAGAATATACAGTAATCACAGCCCTGCTAAGCCAGTCCAAGACCCATCTTAGCCAAATGTCCTTTTCCTCACAGCAGCCAAGGAGATCAGTGGTGGGATTCAAATGGTTTTTACTACTGGTTCTGTGGGCGTGGCTTGGTGGGCGTGGCTGGGGACAGATACTGTAAAATCTCCAGTCAGAGTGGTATTTGCCTGTTCTCTGAACTACTCAAAATTTGCGCTACCTGTTCTCCAGAACTGGTCAGAACCTGCTGAATACCACCTCTGAAGGAGATGTCTCAGGATTTTCATAAGCAGGACTTTAAGATATTTCTTGTTCTTGTTCTTCTACAATTTATGTTTGGAAGTATGCTACCTCCAAGCCAATGATAACATGAATATTCACAGTAAATATTTCTTAATAGATTTGTCTTAGCCATTTGTCTAATCCCCTTAGACAATATAGGCAACTAATATAGTGTATGTATAGGCAACTATATTAGTGTAATCTATAACATAAAGGAATTAAGCCCATAAGTTCACTTATGGAAGCTGTGTGCAATACTTCCTGTTCATTCCCTCCATGCCATACATGATTTTATATACCATACATTATCATGCCATACATGGTTTTATATACCTCAACAATTTCCCTATTCACTTGATTGCTTTTGCTTTTTTTTTTTCAAGCAAAGTTCCCAGATGTTCCACCCATTTTTGTGTGTTTCCACCCAAAATGCTGTAACCAAACCTGCTGCTGATTTTCCAACTCGCACTGGGTTGGGATCTTCCCACTCTCCACAGATACAGTAAGGCGCCAAACTATCCTTCCACTTATGAGCAGATTTATTTTGCTACTGGCATTCAGAATCAAAGGTCGACTTCCACTTTATCATTTGCATTAAATAATAACCATAAAGATCTACAGACAGATTTACATGAATACATATAACTTTACAAAAAAGATAGCTACTTAATTCAAGGGAAATGGATTCCCCAATCCCATCCCTGCAGCCCTGAAAGACTTGATCAAAAATGCAATAAATATTCTCTCTCTCTCTCTCTCTCTCTCTCTCTCTCTCTCTCTCTCTCTCTCTCTCTCTCTCTCTCTCTCTCTCTCTCTCTCTCAACATACAGAGTTCTAAATTGCAAACTTTACATTGATCTGTGTTTCCATTCTCCTTTAACTCACAACCTGAATTGGCTTGCAAAAGTCTCATGGAGCCATTCCAGTGCCTGCTGGAAAGGACTTGGTTCTGACCCCCCTGCAGAAGAAGACTGTCCCACCTAATCAAATTAAATTTCTGAATACTGCAGCTGATACCAACAAACTATACCTCCTATATATGTATACAGGACCCATGCCTAGGTTCATGAAACTTTGGCTGTTGATAGTTCTTAGCCATGCGGTTGTGGCCCTGCTCACCTCATTTGCCATGTGAGCCAAATCTAGCAACTTGACATGACATGAAGCAGTGCTTATGTCTTACCTCAGGGGAAATGCTGAGGTACACATAGAGAGAAACAAAAGGTTGAGGGCTGCTGCTTTATAGAGATGGGCAGGAGGGAAAGCAGAAGGCCAGACCTTCTTGCCTGCATATCTAAAGCCAAAGACAGAAAGAACTGACCAAGATAGCAAACAGCATGCAGTAGGTTAGAGAAAGAAGGTACTCAAATAAATTTTAACTCTTATCTATTCTATACCGTGTAGATCGTGGGGAGGTGGAGCCACTAAATTCACAGACACAACAGTACCAAGGACTCAGATTCCTCAGCTGCCTCCGCCTGACCTTCCTCTCAGCCCTCAGGTGACTAACAGAAGGGAATTTACTGACCACTCCAAGTGCCAATTGGATCACCTGCATCACTTATGTAGAGAGAGGAAATACTCCTTCAATGCTGACCAATCTACGGCCTCACCCAATCACAATTAATGGTGTCTCTGCTGCCTAGGTTTAAAAAAAGGGAGTCCCTGCAGATTTTACCTCACAAGTCATTGCCAGCTATAGGAAGTGGTGCTCGACACCATTTCAAGGCCATTGATCCAGCACTGTGGGAAGACATTTCCTCATTCACGTGGCCAGAATCACAGAGCACTGTTATCTTCCCATTGAAGTGGTACCTATTTATCTACTTGCATTTGCATGCTTGCAAACAGCTAGGTTAGCAGGAATTCCCAGGTTTGCATCGTGAGCCTTACATAGCTGAAGGACACACTGTCATACATGCAGCTAATTGGAAAAATTATTTCCCCTAAAGTTGCAGGCATGCCTTATTGTGGAGGGAGAGAATTGGAAAATATATTTTTTTAAAAAAACCCTAAAAATAGTTTATTTTGAAAAGAAAGAGAAGGGTGTGGGTGATTTTTTTTTCTCTGTCTCTAAAAATGACAGGTCTCACTATACTGAACCAAAATTTAAACAAAGGAAATAAAAATTAAAAATAAATGGAATTGAAGTTGCCTAAGAGGTAGACAAACATTGTTTATTTATTACCTGTCATCACAAGGAGAGACATAAGAACTGTTATATTTTCCAACTTTAAAAATTGCATTATTCTCAGGGAAAATCCACTCTCCCATGAGAAGAGCAGCAGAGTGAAGACCAAAACATTTAGTGCGTATTTGTATTTCTTTTCTAAAAGATAAATGAGTTTTTATTTCTAGTTTGCAGCCAAATCTTAATGATGCTTGTGTTACTTTCAGTATCTTGTCTTTGGCTTAAAAACAACTAAACGGAAAAATGTAACAAAAACTTAGCACTTGCTAATTATATTCCTGTACCAGAAAATCTAAGCATGTTAAGTGATGTGTGAATAAAATCATGTTTTTTGAACAATATTGCAAGTTGATTTATACTATATCATTAGAGTTGCTTCTTCTTTTACCACTATATAGTATATTTTCTTAAACTTAGCTGTTTTAAAATTTGACAGAAATAAAAGAGATGAAGGAAAGAGAATGACTTAAATTTTTTTTTCCCCCAAAGCTGTGTTCTCATGGGGTTTGCTTGTTTTCAGCACTGGGAGATTTGTGAACTTACCTGTTACTTTGCTATATTATGCATGAACTGGATCAATGTTTCTTGCTTGATGATTCCCCAGACACACAGTCAAATCTTCACAAGCAAGGACAAATATGTAAGAATACAGGATGATGCATTTTTGTAGTTAGTTTTGGGACACTTCTACATGAGAAATCGATACCAGTTTGTAGACCATTCCAGATCTTTGTAATGCGGTGATGGTAGCCATTTATTTTCTGGGTCAGCTGTAATGCATCTGAAGCACCTTGAGACAGAGCAATGGTTTTGCTTCCTCTATAGCAAGAGTGTCAAACTCGTGTTGTCATGGCAGCATCACGTGATGTATCATGACTTTTTCCCCCTTCCCTAAACTGGGCGTGTGATGCATCTGGCCCACAGCCATAAGTTTGACAGCCCTGCTCTCAGGGGTGGGATTCTACCAGTTCGTACCTATTTGCTAGAACTGGTTGTTAATATTCTAATATTCTAACCAGGAGAACTGGTTGTTAGAAGAAATTATTGGCCTAATCCTGTCTTGATGCAGGAAGAAAATGTTCCGAACTAGCAGGCTCGTAATCCTGCAAACCTGATTGGCCATCAACAGCAGACTCGTAATCCTGCAATCCTGATTGGTCCATCAACAGCGGGTCGCGATTGGTCACTCCAGACTGATCCGATTGGCTAATTAACAGGCTGCCGCGATTGGATGCTCCAAGCGCGGCAAGCTTGAATCATTGTCATTGGATGCTTTGGCAGCAGCCAGCTCTATAAAAGGAGCTGCTGCTTCCAGGCTCATTGCTCTGTTCTGAAGTCACTAATAAAGAGTTGAAGTTACTATCCGATGTCTCTTCTCCATTATTATGCCCATCCTCCAAGATATTACACTGATGACGAGGATGGGATACAGAGACGATAGAGCTGACTTGACAGAGCACGTGGCTGAACATGCACAGATATCGGCAGAATGGCCAGCAGCGCTATACCACCCTCCCCGTTTGATCCAGCATGCGAAGATTGGGACTCATATATGGACAGGTTTCAAATGTTCCTAGAATCAAATAATCTGAAGGATGCCACATCAAGCAAAAAAGTGCAGTTTTCCTAACGCATTGCAGACCCGCCGTTTTCAGAATGGCAAAGGCACTTGCAAAACTGGCTGAAGTCAAAATGATGGACTGGGATACCCTTGCTCCCATCCTTCGGGCTCATTACGCTCCAGCAGTTCCTACTCTTATTAGAAGACACGAATTTTACCAGAGGGACCAACGTGAAGGTGAGCACATTGGGGATTTTGTAGCTGATCTAAGAAATTTGGGTAGACTGTGTGGCTTCGTAAATCTAGAAGAAGCCATGAGAGATCAGATTGTCCTCGGCCTAAGAGACCCCACTGTCCAAAGCAAGATTATGGCAAAGGGAGACATCACCCTCGCAGATGTCATAGCAGATGCCACTGAAGCAGAAGCTACTTGCAAATCAGCAGCCCGAAGGTGTCGAACGAATGGGGCCAGCCGCCAACCCACCAGTGACACAACAATACCCTCAGAAAGACACACAACATCCACCCACCATGAAGACATCGAGTCCTCATCAGATAGTGAGGAAGAAGAAGTCAACAGACTCAGGTCAGGGCATGAGCAGCAAGACCAGTGGGGTCGTAAATCCAATTTCCAATGTGCCGGATGCGGGGGAAACCACCCACGATCAGACTGCAGGTTCCTAGATGCCACCTGTCGTTCCTGTGATAAAAGGGGCCACATTGCTAAAGTGTGCCGGAACAAAAGAGGATCCAGCCCCAAGAGGAAAGAAAATAACTTCCGACAAGCATCAGGAACCCCACCAACAAACTGGGACCGCCCAAACAACCAGTGGAGCAAGTACAACAGAAACCGAATGTTTACTGGTGCAACTAGACGGGAAGAGGCACATCAGACCATCACCATCGGCCATGCTTCATCCTTGGACGCGAAAAAAATCCAGGTAAAGGTCATAATTGAAAATCGTCCATGCATCATGGAAGTGGACTCCGGGTCTTCCCTAGCCATGGTCTCCTGGAAAGCCATCAAGCAGCTGATCCCTGACATCCGCCGTCAGGATCTCAGCACTCAGAGACTTATATTAAAGGACTACCAAGGCAATCGAATCCTGGTTGCTGGTTCCAGTCACATCCAGGTCTCTTTTAAGGACCACACCGCAATACTACCTCTCACCATTGTTGACAGAGACCGGCCCAGTTTATTGGGTTTGCAGTGGTTCGTGCCATTAAGAATCGAAATGGCAGGCATCAACCAGACTGTAGACGAAGACTGGGAGGCGGTCTCGTCCGTGACTTTCAAGAAGTCTTCACTGAACAATTAGGCAACTACAAAGGGTCCCCCATCTCATTCAATCTCTGCCCTGATATCGCACCCATTCGTCTAAAGCCACGCCGAGTCCTTTTTGCTCTCAAACCAAAAATTGACGAGCAATTGGATAAATTAATTGCACAAGGCGTGTTAAAACCCATCGATCACGCCTGATGGGAGACCCCAATTGTAACTCCCATAAAACCTGACAGATCTTTGAGAATCTGTGGGGATTACAAGGCTACCCTAAACCATGCGTTACAGCAGAGCTCCTATCCAGTACCCATGGTCCAACATCTCCTTCACTCACTCAGGGTTGGAAAGGTATTTGCAAAGCTTGACCTAGCCCAAGCGAATCAACAGCTACCAGTAGACGCAGCAACCGCAGAAGCCCAAACCATAGTTACGCACAGGGGTGCGTTCAAATGTAACAGACTCCAGTTCGGAGTAAGCGTAGCACCTGGCATTTTTCAAAGTTTGATGGAAAGGTTGTTACAGGGCATAAAAGGGGTCGTGCCCTATTTCAATGACGTATTAATAGCCACCCCTACAAGAAGTCAGTTAGAGAAATGGCTGAGAACTGTCCTACAAAGGTTCAAAGACGCAGGCTTCAAGGTTAAGAAGGAAAAGTGCCAGTTATGCACTGAGAGGGTTGAATTTCTTGGTTACCTTCTTGGCAAACAAGGGATTCACCCTACTGAAAAGAAATTGGCTGCCATTAAAAATGCCCCAAGATCAAAGAACAAAACAGACCTCCAAGCCTTCCTGGGACTCATTAACTTTTATAACATCTTCCTACCCCAGAAGGCAACTGTTGCTGAACCCCTGCATAGGCTCCTCGACAAGAAGGCTTCCTGGTTGTGGGGACGTCGGGAGGAGCAGGCTTTCCAACAAGTAAAAGACCTTTTAACTTCGGATGCAGTGCTCATGCAATATAACGAGACACTTTCATTGACTGTGACTTGTGATGCCTCATCTTTTGAGGTAGGAGTCATCCTGAGCCACGTCCTACCAAATGGTACAGAGGCACCTATTGCATTCTTTTCAAGAACTTTGTCTAAAACAGAGAGAAACTATCGTCACTTAGATAAAGAAGCCCTCGCTATTGTATCTGCGATTAAAAGATTCCACGAATATGTGTACGGAAAATCCTTTTCCATCATCACAGATCATAAGCCATTGTTTGGCATCTTGGCAAGGGACAAACCAACTCCCCACATCCTATCTCCAAGGATGACACGATGGTCGGAGTTCCTAGCCACCTATGACTACCAGTTAAGACACCGACCAGGGAAAACCATCCCCCATGCTGATGCTTTGAGCCGCTCTCCACTACCTGAGCTCCTAGACAACCCGGCTCCCATGTTATCAACACTACAAATCGAGACAGTTCCATCACCTCCACTAACTGCACAAGACATCGCACTAGAAACAAAGAAAGACTCATGTTTGGCATGGGTTCTCAGCTGGGTGGAGAGGGGATGGCCAGAAAGCGAACCCAACGACACCTTTAAACCTTTCAAGAACAGACAAACAGAACTTTTCTCCCAAAAAGGGTACATGTTGTGGGGAGATCAAGTGGTCATTCCAGAGAAACTACAGAAGAAAGTTCTAAAATTACTACATGATGGACACCTGGGCATTGTACGAATGAAAGCACTGGCAAGGAGCTACGCCTGGTGGCCAGGTATGGACAAACAAATTGAAGCCTGGGTTGCCACCTGTAGCAAATGTCAAGAAACACGCTCGGCCCCACCGAAAGCACCACCAGCTGAATGGCAAATGCCCAGGGGCCCATGGTCCTACATCCACATCGATTTTGCGGGACCTACAAAGGGACATACTTTCCTGATAACAGTAAATGCCTACTCAAACTGGCTTGAGGTTAACAAGATGAAGACAACCACCACAGAGACAGTCATCAAAAAATTGAACAGACTGTTTGCAACTCATGGGCTACCAGATGTCTTGGTTTCCGACAATGGCCCCCAATTTACCACCTTGGCATTTGAACAATACCTAGCAGACCGGGGAATATGCCATGTCTTGACATCACCTGCTCACCCGGCAGCCAATGGCAGGGCTGAATGAATGGTTCAGTTCATCAAAAAAAAAAAAACTTTACAAAAAATGGAACAGGGAAACATCCATGACAAAGTCACCAGGATGCTCCTTCTCCAGCATATTACACCAAACAGCACCACAAACAAAAGCCCAGCTGAGCTTCTGATGGCCAGGAAACTCAGATCGCATCTAGACTGCCTACATCTTGCATACACCCCGGAAAAGCCCCAGCAGCAAACACCATACATTCAAGATAGGAGACCCCGTATTTGCAAAGAACTTTACAGGTGACCCATTGTGGATCCCTGCCAAAATAACACAAATTACGGGCCCCCGTTCCTACCGGTTAGAAACCACAGATGGGAGACTGTGGAAACGCCAGAACGACCAGCTGCACTCAAGGTTGACCACAGCACCCATCACAAACCCCGATCTCGAAGCCAGAGGGGGAAGGGAAACCAAGGGTTTTGAAACTGAACCAACATCTGGCTCAGAAAACATAACCCCACAACCAGCACAGCTAAGCCCACTATATTCACCAACTGAAGAAGAACCGTGGCAGATGGTCATCTCTCCAGGTAACAGTAGCCGTACAGGTTCAGTGAATCCAGAGAATCCAGACGACAGGAATGAAGGAAGCATTGCAGGTATCCCCGAATCACTTTCAAGGATACCCAGCGTAGAAGCTAGGTCACCAATACAACCAAGTCCAGTAAGCAGCCCGTCAGAACCAGAAACCGAGCAAAGACATTTTGAACAATGCAAATCAGGTAGACAGGTGCGAAGACCCGCCTACCTGCGTGAATACATCACCCAGCTCCTGAGACGGAACCTAGAGGGGAGGGGTGTTCCAGACCAGCAGGCTCGTAACCCTGCAAACCTGATTGGCCATCAACAGCAGACTCGTAATCCTGCAATCCTGATTGGTCCGTCAACAGCGGGTCGTGATTGGTCACTCCAGACTGATCTGATTGGCTAGTTAACGGGCTGCCGCAATTGGACACTCCAAGCGCGGCAAGCTTGAATCATTGTCATTGGACGCTTTGGCAGCAGCCAGCTCTATAAAAGGAGCTGCTGCTGCCAGGCTCATTGCTCTGTTCTGAAGTCACTAATAAAGAGTTGAAGTCCGATGTCTCATCTCCGTTATTACACCCATCCTCCAAGATATTACAGAAAACATTCTGGTATTGCTTACAGAAACCGCCTCTCTGTTAACCCTTATTACATTCTTGGCAGGATTAGTCTTCCTGTCTCAGGAACGTCGCTGGAGTTTTTTCCCCCCTCCTTTGCTGGTACTTTGCTTGTGTGGAGTGACCATTCAAAGTTACAATGGCATCCACCCAGTCACATGACCACCAAGCCATGCCCACCTACTAAGCCACGGCCACAGAACCAGTTAAAAATTTTGAATCCCACCTCTGCCTGCTCTGCAATATGACTCAATATATTTAAAGTCTCCAAATGCCTTTGAGGAATTATAAAGTAGAAATGATAGCAGCTCAGACATGTTGCCTGAAGAAGAAAACAAGAAAGATTATGGAAAGTTTATAATTGTTCCCAAAGAAGTATGATATTTAATTGAAAAGTAAAGTGAAAAATGTTAAGACTGTAATGAATATTAATATTAATGATAGAATTGAATTGGAATGGAATGTTGTTTTAATGATATACATTTATAATTTTTTCTTTTCTTTTTTTTTAAAGAATACTGTGTGTAGTTTAAGAATGTACCAAGCAGAATCTGAATGGAAGTTATATATTATATTGAGTGTTATAACTTTAGGAGAAAGATATAAAGGCGTCATACTCCAATCAGTAACAACAGGAGAAATTTTGTTTAATGAGAAAAGATAATAGACAATTGAAACAGATAATAGACAAAAAATATAAATATAATGATTTGAATTGAGATGAAATAAATACAATAAAATTGAGGAAATTAAAAGAGGGGAGAAGCCATGTAGAAAATGTAAAATTGTAATAAGATATGAATAGAATATAAAAATGAGCATCAACCTGAATTTGTGTCTGTACGAAGAAATGTAACCCCGGACTATGCTGCTTTCAAAAAAGATGTTTTAATTGTATTCTTTTTGTGAAAACTCAAATAAAATTTACAAAAAAAAGAAAGAAAAAGAAAGCCTCTTGTCTCTCTCTCACACACACTCATGCTTGCGTACACACATACACACACAAACACACACACAAACACACACTTTTGGAAGACTTACTTCCAAAAGGAGGTTAAACTAGGATGGATATCAACACCAACGCTATATTTTATATATTACTTCAACACCAACGCTATATTTGCAGATTGCACTAAGCCAAAACCATAGTATAGTTGGATTTGTTCATCACACTATGCTGTATTTAGTTTTGTTATATTGTTCTCATTACAATATGTGAGTTCAGCGACTTGGTTTGTAAACTATGGTCTGTAAAGTTAGCAAGTTAGATGTACTTTGGGTCAGAAGTATATGATCAGAGGTATTTTAGTACATTCTGCACTGAACCGGCCTTTAGACTAAATGGTGTCTAAGATCTCTTCCAACTAGCCAGTTATACACTGTGCAACAACATTGTCCAATTATGGTTTTACATGATATAAAAACTAGATACATATTTATATACATTCTGTATAAGTAAGTTTACCTGTTTACTTTGCATGTTGGTTGTGTATTTCTACCAAACTATGTTGTATTCTGCATGAAATCTTTTTTTACATACATCATACCTACATTTTCTGTTATATCAATATTGTTTATGTGTAATTGAGGAATGGCAAACTGAATGGAATATTTAAATTTTATACTAATTTAGTGTAAGTGCTTCTGTTGCTCTGGAAATTTGTGGGCTGCATCTCTCTTTTGAAGTAGAGTTTTTCCAATTGCTTATTATATCTGCCTGGGGGATGAATGCAAAATGCATGCCTGATTGCTCTCCAAAGGAGATCATTGTCTTGCCACAATAAAAATATAAATAGATTTTAACAAAAAAAGACTAATCATTTGTCAGATTCACCAAGAACATACAAGCAATAAACTAAGAGTATTTGAGTGAAAATCTTACACATGATTAAGAGCAAGAATAATCATTTGCCTTTTTGGTCCATCACACTTTTGTGCTTGGTAACTTTCAACATGTATTGATGAAAGTATCATGTGTCCAAACAGGAAATAACAATTTTCAGATAAAAGTGAAAAGGGTCCAATTTACAATGGGCACTGAATGGACCCAGCAGAGTTTCAGAAGGAACCTGGGGTTTTAGCTAAAGCTTTGGTGCATGGTTTGACTGATGCTCTTGTTGTACCTTGGAACAAGCAGGTGATGGAGGCCCTGGATTTCTTTGTGCATATATGGACTCCCTGTGCATGTGGATCTTGTAGAATATCAAGGCTTAGCAAGCAGGTTCAAGAGATGAAGTAGCATGAGAAATGTCCAGAGTACCACTGGAGGAAGACAAAGAGCAAGAACAACCAAACATAGGTAAGAACCTCCCTTATGGAGATAAAGGCTCCAAAGTATACTTACTTATCTGATCTTATTGTGTATACAGCAGCCCTGTTTCAGGTGATAAAGTCACTCAAATTTGCCTAGAGGTAGACTCTAGCTGGGCAGATCCTTTGGCAATGACTGAAACCCACCTTAACCTTGTATCTCGGAAGAGTTTGAGATAGTTGATCCTGAGTGAATGGGCAAGGTTCTTGTGTCTATAAGCTCGGTCATTTGTATTCTGGATTCATGCCCTTCCTGGTTGGTTAAGGCCTCCCAGGAGGTAGCATGTGGCTAGGTTCAAGCAGTGATGAGATGGAACCAACTGCCTTGAAGGAGATGGTAGTATGCCCCCTCTCAAAAAGCCATCCTTGACCCCAACAATGCTAGGCAACTTATGTCCAGTTCCCAATCTTCTCATTTTAGAGAAAATTGTTGAGTGTGTGATTGGTGATCAGTTTCAAAGGGCCCTGGATGAAGGAGATTATCTGGACTATTTTCAATCTGGATTCAGAACAGGGAATAACATTGAACCATCATTAATCATACTTGCAGTTAGTCTTCAGAGAGTTTGGGGTGGATGTTGGTGCATTCATTTTGGCCCTTCTAGAT
Source organism: Hydrophis major (assembly GCA_033807585.1). NCBI lineage: Eukaryota > Metazoa > Chordata > Lepidosauria > Squamata > Elapidae > Hydrophis > Hydrophis major. The sequence goes on along the minus strand of CM066328.1, from coordinate 290,072,027 downwards.
CCTTCAGCAGCTTTTAATACCATTAAATAACATTATTTTGAAGTGGTTCTCCTCCTTTCCTGGTGACTGGTTCAATTCAGGGTAGGTGGGGAGGAAAGGTTGAGCCATAGGCTTCTGCAATATTTCCAGTCCTAGCTGTGCAGCTATGCAGATGATATTGTTATAGTATTGGCTGAGAACCTGGAGTCTACAAGGGTCTGGGTGGGGACAATCTGGCTTCAACTCAACCCTAGCAAGATGGAGTGGATTTGGGTCTTCAGCCCTCGGGCCTGGGTTTTTCTGTGCTACATCACAACTATACATCAAAGAGAGAATTATCTTGTTTTTTTTTTAAATGGGAATGCCTAAGAAGAGTACAGGTTCTCATTAGATCTTGCTTATAGTTCTAGGATGTTGCTGTCCTAAACAAAATCCTTCATCCTGATCTCTGGCCATATTAGCATGCCTTCAAGAGATCTGGAACTCCACAAAATGCAGAGATATACAAGTCTCCAATTCTTTCTTTGATTCGGATCAGGCTGGATGAAAAGGGAATCCCAAATAAGAGATATTTATGCTATATTGTAAATCAGCTTTGCAACATGGTTATGTTGGAATAATATTGCAGATATGCCAACAGAATAACCACAGTGTACGCAATCAGCTTTGGTTGCTATGTAAGAGAATAACAGAATAACAGAGTTGGAAGGGATCTTGGAGATCTACTATCCAATCCCTTGCTCAAGCAGGAAACCTTATACCACTTCAGTCAAATGGTTGTCAAATCTCTTTTTAAAGACCTTCAGTATTGAAGCACCCACAACTTATGGAGGCAGGTCATTCCACTGATTAATTGCTCTAACAGTCAGGAAAAAGTATATAAGTTGTGTTTTAACCCTGCAGATATATACAGCCATTTTTAAAGGCTGAACTATGCAACAGAGGAACTGTTCTAATTTAAATAAAACAATTATGTTAAACAAAATGTCAAGGGGTACACAGCAATTCTTCAATGCAATTCTTCAGTTATATTTCCCCAACTGACAACATAATAGGAAAGGTTATGTTAAGTGACAGAAACTAAATTAAGTGACTATAGTCCAAGCGGTATAAAATATTCTTAACCCTTTGTTGGACTGAGGCCAACATGTTTGCTTATACAAAAATGGACAGATATATCATTTGAACAATCTGCATGTAAGTGAAAGACAAGTGAAAATTATTTACCAAAGAATATATTTATCATAAACTAAGAGACCTTTTGAAAATGTTCATGTATGGAAGATTTATTTAAGCTATAAATATCCAATTATTTTGTGGTGCCCTAACCCACCTTCATTAAAGGAGTGGACAGTTGCCAGCAAGGCATAATGAAAGCAATTATAGCCTTGTTTTCAAAATATGACCCTTTAGTTTGTAACTCATCACTGTTTTAATATATTTGTATGTTTATTTAAAAAATAAGAATTAATATGCTTAGTTTTATTAGGAATTCCAAGCAAATTTTAATTTTTACTTCACTCCCATTTCATGTTCTTGTGTAACACTTTTTAAACATTTCGGTATCTAGTGAACCTCCTGTCCTTATTTTATTTGATTAATCAAATATTTAAAGAACATAAAGTGACATGCTACAAGCAAAGCAAGAGTTAGATGTGTTATTTCAGCAATATCTTTGGGTAGAATCTCCAAGGGTGGAAACGAAAAATGGCAGGCAGCTTTGTCAGAAGTATGTCTTTAATTGATCAGTGATTTTATACTGATTATCAACAGCATTTCATTCAAGAACCTTAGTTGCTCATTTGTAGAGATTGAAGGACTGAATGATCTTCTGCTTTCTGCAGCCCTTTGCTATCAACTGTCTTCATACCCACTGATCTTGTCATGATTACATCTTCTGCAGAATGCAGGCGGTTTGCATTTCATTCTTAATCCTAGCTCATAAACTTTACTTTCTAGGGTTGTCCAATGAACTAAACTAAAACTGGACTAAGTCTAGGTTTTGATTCAGTCTCCAGGTTAAGAACATTCGATAATTCCTGCTATAAAGTATAATCCTTAGATATGAACTGGGGGCCTATTAGTTAAAATGGTGGGCAGCACTATCTTTCCTCAAGCCAGCAAACTGTTGAAGCCACACAATTCGTTCAGAAATGGATGTGTGTTGGTTTGAGGAAGAAGAATTCCATCCACCATTTTCAATAATAGGCAGTCCATTTCTAAATACAAATTTCAGCTTACTTAAAATTTAAATTAAAGATGGAGAATGTTAGGAATATAAGTCACCTAACAGGTATTTGGGTTAGAAATATATAAACCAGGATAAACATTTTAGTACTATATCTTTAAGGGAATGCAAGAGCATGCAATTGGGTGTGGTTTCTCAAACAGCCATAAGATGGAGCCAGAAACCTGGGTTGTTTAGTCTTAGTCTCAGAAGAGAGTGTGAGTGTATCTCTGTTTCCTTCTGTTGGAAAGTATTGCCGTTGCTCCATTTCTTCTAATTGACTGATATTACTGGATTTAATGTAAGTCTGATACTGAACTGTTTTTTGACACTGGACTTTGTTATTGAATTATCCCTGGATTGAAAAACTGACTGATTTACTTGTGAATGACTTTGGACTGCCTATTTTGGACTTTGCTTAAACCTTTCTGGAAGTAAAAAAACCTACATTTACTGTACAGTGTATCTGTGTGCTGTGTGTGTATTATTCAAACACTTCTCTCAAATACGTCTCCCTGTATGCGCTCATTCTCCTAAAGGAGAATTACCTCAACAGAGAATGGAAGTGATTTTAAACCCAGGGACTATAATCAACCTATGGCTTTCTTTATCTTTGCAGATTCCCATTCATTCGTCCCTGGTAGTGAATAATGTTTTATCAGCTCTTCTGCAATTTTTTCTTCTTCTCTTTATATCTTGAAAAGTAATCCTGAAACAGATATCTGATCATGTTGCTCTCTATTAATAGAAGAAAATAAATAGGAATAATTAGGCTCTAGGTTTTCAAGGAATCTAGAATTGTCCACTTTAGTCAGTAATGATCAGCAATGTTTGTCCCAATTTTTCTCATTCTGCAATTATCTCCGTATTATTGGTTAAAAGACCAAATTACAGAAAGACTCAAAATTCTAAAGAAATTGTTTAGCATTTCTAACTCAATGTTAACCTAACTGTAACTGTAAACAATATTTCAAGCAAGGAATAAAGCAGGATAAACTTTGTGTTAATGCATGTCATAATCCATACAAGCTTGAACATGGACACATACATGGGTATATAAAAAAATCAAGATACAAGTAAAATTTCTGTAAGGAGATGTGTACTATGAGGAAAAATTGTCTGGAAACAATATTTGAGGATGGGAAACAAGTTTTATTATATAAAAACTCAAAAGATATTTGGTGTAACATGATCACCTAATCTACCATCCCTACCCTATACCCCATAATATCAAGTTGGTCTGAAACAGGCAAAAGATTCTGCTCTTGAATTCAAGGCAATGAGGCAACTAAAATAAGATGTTATTAGTGAGTCAGCGACCATGGAGCCCTACAGTTTGGTTCCAGAAATAGAATTTTAAATGTGGAGTTTTAAAATCTTAACCCTAAGTATTATCTGGAAATAGCAAGGATGAAAGTTTGCTGAAAGTTGATAGAAATAGGAAGGTGAACTGTGAATTTTTAGCTGATTGTTTTGATTTGAAACAAAATTACCTTAGCATAATACTCGAAGGCAGAGGCCCCCATGTCCTAGGCCATGACCTGCTACTGGGCTGTGGCTTATTCAGAATCGGGCTGTTCAAGTGGTGGGCCAGTGCATGCGCACATAGTTCAACTTAGCAAGCATTGAACTGGCACACATGCCCATGTGTATGCAGCTCAACATGCAGAAGTTGAGCTGCATGTGTATCAGAGGTGGTTATTCAGCAGGTTCTGACCAGTTCTGGAGAACCAGTAGCAAAAATTTTGAGTAGTTCAGAAAACTGGCAAATACCACCTCTGACTAGAGATTTTATAGTACCCTTCCCCTGCCACCGCCACCAAGCCATGCCACAGAACCGGTAGTAAAAAATTTGAATCCCACCACTGGTGTGTATGCATGTGCACAACAGCCCACCACTCGTGCAAGTTGAACTATGCACACTGGTCCGCTGCTCATGCAGCCTTGTTTCCCTCCCCCTCCCCAGTCAGGCCACCAAGTTGCAAAAATTGGAGTCCTCTGCTCTAAGGCAGAAGTGTCTGACCTGGGAACTTTAAGAGCTACAGAATTCTGGGAGTAGAAGTTCACAAGTCTTAAATTTGCCAAAGTTGGAAACCCCATGCCCAAGAGCTCCTAGCTCATCCTACCAATTGAAGATGCCATGGAGTTTTTAGATCAGCACTCAGTAAGACTAAGAGCTTTCCACAAGACATGGATCCCAAAGATTTGGCAGAGGCTGTAAGAAGTTTGTGGCTACATATTAGGAACTTGGAGGTGCCCAAATATGAGAAAGGAAATTAGGGTACATTGAGCCATGCTGGTGCAGTGGTTAGAGTGCAGTATTACAGGCTACTTCTGCTGACTGCCAGCTGCCTACAATTTGGCAGTTCAAATCTCACTAGGCTCATGGTTGACCCATCCTTCCATCCTTCTGAGGTGGGTAAAATGAGGACCCAGATTGTTGGAGACAATATGCTGACTTTGTAAACCATTTAGAGAGGGCTGTAAAGCCTTGTAAAGGAGTATATAAGTCTAAGTGCTATTGCTATTCCTATTACAATTACAAATGATATAAGACAATCAATCTGTTTGAACAAACAAAACAGAAGCATGGGTAAGCAGAAAAGAAAATGAGGGTCCCTGGACCTTGAAATAAGGCCTGAATACCAGATTAGGTGAGACAGGATTTGGAAGGCTCACAACAGCCCAGAAGGCAACAAACCATCTATGAAGAGTTAAGTGGTCAAATCCAACATTAACTGCCTAGGAGTCAAACAAAGGAGAAACCACTTTGGATTAATTCATGATGCAACAAGATCAAGAGTTAAAACCGTTGCCTCTGTGGAATGAGAAAGAAGTTCAAGTAAGTTCTAAGTTCAAAATGGCTAAGAGAATAAAATAGCATATTATAAAAATAATGGTACCCAGAAAGAGTAACCATGAAGTCTGCCTTGGAAGTCCTTCAACCTGTTTATTTTTCTAGAAAGAAGAATCAAGGGATTTTTCTAGAAAGAAGAATCAAGGGATAAAGACTAGTATGTAATTCTTCATTTCAATCTACATATATTGCATCACATAGAGAGACTTGGTCAAAGTCAATTTAGAGCAACTGTGGAATGTACTGTGCAATGGTCTCCTTGCTCCAGGGTACCACACCATTTGACACACCAATTAAAAAAGGGCTTGCCAAAGGTCTTCACCTATCTCTCAAGGAGTAGCTGTGAGTCTGTGAGGGCCTCCAAGTCAATAAACCATTTCTTGTAAACTATCACTAGAGGCAATAGAGACCACTTCTGTATGAACTGCAAAAGCAACTATCATGAATGGGTTCAGTTTCAGAGATAATTGTATTTGTTGTGAACTAATAAAATACTAAAGTAAAATTTATCAAAAGCTTTAGGAAATAGCAGGGTTCTAGCTCTGCACTTCTGATTGGCCGATAATAGCGATATCGGATTGGTCCGTTCAGGAGAATCTGATTGGCTGTTAACGAGCCACTCTCATTGGTTAGGGGTTAACACTCCACGTTTCTTATTGGTTACTAGATCAGCAGCTTGCCTATAAAAGGGCTGCTTTTGCTCTTGGGTTTCGCTCTGTTCAGAATGTATAATAAAGAGTTGAAGTAACCCTGATTGGGATTTTCCAGTTCATTCACTGTTGTCCAGTGGTGGGATTCAAAAAAATTTACTATCGGTTCTGTAGGCATGGCCTGGTGGGCGTGGCAGGGGAAGGATATTGTAAGATCTCCAGTCAGAGAGGGTATTTGCTGGTTCTCTGAACTACTCAAAATTTCCCCTACCGGTTCTCCAGAATTGGTCAGAACCTGCTGAATACCACCTTTGCTGTAGTCAATATTTAAAACAAAGAGGAACTCTATAACAAATAGACTGAATGATAGGTGAAGTATATAGATATACTTGCCATGAGGGGAGAGCAGAACAGAGAGAATAAGAGAAAAAAAAGAGAGAATTCCCTTCCCTTCCCTTTATTTCTACTTCAAATGCCTCTGAGATCAATAAGATAAAAAGATGCAAAACATCAAAGCTTGGAGAGTTACATCTCCAACACTTTATCGAATCAGGATTCTGGACTGGATAATATCTCTCAGCAAATCTTTACACGAACGAATTCAAAAATACTGTATCTCCATGGATTGCAAAACTGGATTTGTAATCTCTTTATCTAGTGTTTCAAGATCCATGCACTACATCACACCAACTTCCTTGAATTAATTTACAATATAAGATATAAATAGATCAACCAGAGGCTAATTTCCCTTGCTGTTAACTGAGTCTTCCTTGCGGTTTATTGATATTTCTCCATGCAAGACTGAATATTGCAATCTTGTGGCCTAATAAATTACATTCTTTCTTTCTGATGGCCTTACCTTTTCATGATTTTATGAATGTATATTATCAATGTTTCATAGATAGTCTCAGTAGATAACCGCATGCCTCTTTGTCTTGTAAATGATTCACCATCTGTTAATTTTTAGAGTGAGTTAACCAGCCCACTTTAAGAAATATTCACTGCTCATAAATGTGATGATCCAAGCACAAGTTAAACCATTCACAAACCATTTATCTGCTGTAAAATGATAAAGAAAAAGTGCAACAAACCCATCTCTAGTTGTTGATTTGATGGTCTCCGGTTTTTTATGAATATTTCTGATGAAAATGCAATCTCGGTATTTACCGTGATGAGAAAGCCTGAGAACCATTAGTTTCATTGAAAGAACGAGATATCAGTCATCCATACAAGTTACAGCCGCAGAAGAACAGTAACCAATTTGGTAAATTTAATCATGTACTCATATCAGAGATCCATTTCATTTATTTGTGCCCAGTGATACAGAGGAATATGTAGGAGTATAATAGCAGATACAATATGGCTAGCATTATACGAAGTGTTATGGTGTCCTAGAGGTGGATCTCTCCCCTCACAATCAGAAGGCTGTGAGTTCAATCCTAGGTAGCGGCAGGTATTTCTCTCTCTCTTTGGGTGCAAAGAGAACATATCTACTGTGAGCTTCATGTATGTGTCAGGAAGGGCATCCAGCCAATAAACACTCAGCTTCATTCGGTCATCCCAGCTTCACCCCAATACAAAAGATTACAGGACTGTTAAAATAAAAAAATATATATGAAGGCGCTATCTATACCCACCAAGAAGTCAACAGAGGGATTGAAGCAGTAGCAGCTCAAGTGATTGCATCCAATTGCACAACTGGTACTCCCATATAATTTATATGAGTTTTAAAACAAAACCTCTGAGAACATTTTTATCCCCCTATGCATTCTTTGCTATTAACCTATCTAATGCTACGTATAATATCCTACTTCCTCTTGTTGCTGCTTCAGATTTAAGCTCTACCAGGATATTCTGCCTCTCCAAGTGATCCAAGGATATCTACTTAATATAGATCATGTAACAGATTGTGGATGCTGAAATAAAGCACTTGGACATTCTGCTAAAGCATTTCTGGCACTTTCAAATCATTCCAGATTCCAGTACATAATAGGGTTGGGAAAGAAAAATTATACGTAAGTAGTTTTTCTCTCCAGAAAGCAACCATGCTTTACTATTTCAAATGTCATTTTTTGTAACCAGAATGGTAAAATGGATGATCATCTGCTAACTCCTATTGTCATCTTTTTTTAAAAAAAAAAATCCCAAATTCATATTAAAATGGATTTGCTGGGCCACCCAGATTCTTTTGATGAGTTGCTCCCTTGTCTTTAAAAGCAGCTTGGCATCATTAGAATTAGAATTAGAAGAACTTTATTGTCATTGTACAAGTACAACGAAACTGTGGATGCACCCCAGCAACTGTTCGCAATATAAGAAAACCAAAGCACTTAAAAATGAAGGTAAGAAAGATAGAGTACCCACGTCTCCATTTTCAATTTGAGAGTACAATATCTATGAATATACACAAAATATACATCCAATACTGACTGTAACGCTTAGCCGAGTCTAATACACAAGAGATGGATTGTACTGAGATATTATACATCTGAATGGGGTATTGAGATTTCACATCTTTTCACACCTTAATGAGGTAGTGACTTCATGTTTATTTGCAGTTCGGATGGCCCAGGGAAAGAAACTATTCGTTAGTCTAGTGGTGTGGGATTTTATTGACCCAAAACGCTGTCCAGATGGCAGCAGGTCAAAAAAATAATTGCCAGAGTGTGAGGGGTTTCAAAACTCTGCTAGTTGACAGTGACTTTAAAATCACATTAGTGGAACTGGGGTTCACCTGGACAATGTTTCTGCCCCTTTAACCATTTTGAAATTCATTAAGAAATCATAGATAGATGGGGACTTCCGGTTTCGCGTGGCTTCGGGGCAGCAGGAATTCGCGACTGCTCGCGATTCCTGCTGGGCTAGCCGCCGAGGTACCCCCGATCCAGATGGGTCAGCGGGATATGGCTGCCCTGTAGGGACAGCTGAAGAGAGAGGGGAGTCGGACAGGGGGTTGGGGGTGTTGCAGACCCCCTCCTCCTCCAGAAAAACCCCTTTGGCCGCCACGAAGAAGCCAGCAACCGGGTAAGATTGCGCTGGAGGAAGTAAGAAGAGTGAAAGTGCTGTCTGAGCCGGGTCAAGTAACATCTTTCAAATTTGTTGGAACTGAGCTGTTTGAGTTGCTGGAGGATACATTGTATCCCTAAGAAGATCGAAAGCGGCGGAGAAGCTGTTAAAGGGAACTTTTTTTTTTTCTTCACTCTCCCACCCCATGGAAAAAGCAGATATGTTTGGACATATTGGACATTGAAAGTGAATTATTCTGAAAGTTGAAGCTAAGGGACAAAAGGGTTTCTGGACATTGAAAAACTTAAGAAATTGGAAAACCCTTATTAGAGGTATGGATTTCTGATTATTTAAAGTTGATATTGCAAGTGGGAAGGGAGAGAAAAATAAAATTGGAGCAGAAGCTGAAAAAGGAGGAGATTGCCTAGAATCCCAAAGAAAGGTATATGGTAATTGGACCTCTTTGATTAAACATTAACCCCAGAAAGAGAAAGAGAAGAAGGAAGAAAAGTATTAATTTTTGGAATTTTTTTTTTGAATTATTTTTGATTAAAAATATTTGTGGTTGTTTTGGGAAAAGTTTCTTTTTTCATGATGGCATCGCTTGTGGATGAACTAAAGACTGAATATCAAAAATATAAAAAGGAAGATACTTTGGGCACTTTGTTTCAATTCTTAGAAATGGCGTTATGTACTTATGAAAAGTTGACTATGCAGCAGAAGGACTGGGACAAAGAAGAAGAGGAAGAAGAAGCCATCTTTGATGAACAATGGGTTCTTTCCGGGGAGGAGGAGAAAAAGGATAAGAAAAAGGGGATTTTAAGAATTATAAAAACAACCAAAGAAGAGAAAAATGAGCGGAAAGGTGGAGGCAAGGTTAGAAAGCAAAGGAAAGGGAGTAAGAAAAGGGAGGAGGAAAGACAAAGGGGTAAAAAGGGCAAGGAGAAGAATAAACAGGAGAGAAAGGGGGGGAGGAGAAGCCTCAATGGGGGGAAGCAAGATCTAAAGAAAAAAAGTTTATTCAGAGACAATGGGTGAATTTAATTTAGAATAAAAGAGGGATTCTGGAGGGTATATAAGATTGTGTTTTTTATATGTGTATTTAGAGTATAAAATTTATTGTGTAATTTTAGAATCTATTAAACAGAATCCCAAGAAAAATTGTTATATGAAGTACTTTTAAGTTAGGGTAATGAGTTTTAGACGTTACTCCAATTGGTGTATAGGAGAAGTATAATAAAAGAAAAAAGATGAATGGATAGTTGGAAATAGAACAGACAAAGAATGTTATTGAAAATGGCAATAAGATATGAAAGGATATATAAAGGTTTTGTTATGGTTTTTTTTGGATTTTGTATATTGAAAAAAGGCAAAAAAAATTTAATTAATAAGAAATAATTTGGATGAAAAGGAGAAGTTGGGATAAGATATGAAGTTAAATAGACAAAGTATTGATACTATAATTTGGGATTGTTATGTTCTATTGGTTTTCTTCTTTTATTATTTTTTCTTAGAAAAGAACTTATAAGCTGTTATGCCTTGTGCATTGTTTATATAAAACTGATAAAAATGGTTTACATATATATATAAAAAAGAAAATGATAATAAGATATGGAAGGATATATAAAGTGAATATGATGTTTGAATTTGTGTCTGTGTGAAGAGTTTCAACCCGGGATCAGACAACCTTCAGAAAAGATCTTTTAGTTTTGTTTGTTTTACTGTGTTTTCTGTAAAATTAATAAAATTTGTTTAAAAAAAAAAGAAAGAAATCATAGATGGCATTCCTATGCTTGACCTTAACTTTTCCTGTCAGATTGTCTCCATGTACCATTGGTACGTCCATGTACCATCTGTATGTACCATATATCGGTGCATAGATTTCATTTCTGAAGTGAGGAAAGCAGCAAATAATGCAAAGTGGTAGCATCTTCCTAATTTTAAGCATTAACCTGGGGACTGAAGGATGCCAGGCTTTTGAAACATTTGCATGTATTTTTGTTCCAATCGGTGTAACATAAGCTCGTCCTGTGTATTAACACTGATATGAAGTAAGTAACCCGTTTTCCAGCTGGCTAGAATCCAGCAGTGTTAGATGGGTTCAGCTAAGGATTCAATTTTTGAATTCCATCCCTGAGCTTCACAAAACCATGGCAGATGCTGTAGGCATCACTCACAGCACAGGACAAACCCTTGTCCCTCTTTTTTTTCACAAAATGTTTAGCTTATTGTCTTCAGATATGTTTTTTCTCTCCTATCTTAGCCTTTATGATTTTCTAATGTAGACAAATCTGCCATTTTTATCATCCATTTTCCCCTGTTCCAATTATGAAACAATTAACCATTTTATTACATTTTCATGTAACAAACCATGGATATCTTACATTTTAAAGTTAAACAAAATTCTCATGGACCTGCAGCCCTGAAATTTAATAAGTATAACTACTTCTATCAGACAGACTGTTGTGAATTAATAAAAGTACTTGAATAAAGATTATTAAGAGCTTGAAGTAAAGTGCAGGGTTCTGGCCCTGCACTTCTGATTGGCCGATAATAGCGACATTGGATTGGTCCGTTCAGGAGAATCTGATTGGCTATTAACGAGCCTCTCCCATTGGTTAATGGAGCTAGTGCTCCCTGTGTTTTCATTGGTTAAATACTCAAGAGCTTGCCTATATAAAGGGGGCCGTTGCGGCCATAGAGCTGAGCTGTTGCACATGTAAATAAAGAGTTTGAAGTTCACTGTTCACCGGCTCATCTCCTCCTTAGCGCCCATGCACAGAACATAACACAGACTATGTTGAATATGCTGATATTTAGCTATTAAGGAGCTGGCTGCCCCATCTTATGGAAGTGGCAACCCCCATTTCAGCATCTTAAATTATGATGGATTCAATTTTAATCCCCAGGTTTTTAAAAGAAAAATATATAGATTTTTTTTTCCATTAATGGAGGGCCTATCTCTCAGATTTATTTGTTCCCATATTCAAATATTTCGGGTTCAATTTTCTTGCACCTCCCCCCCCCCCCGATGTTAAATTCTTGATTCTTAAACAGGTGGTATGAAATCCTCATTGTCCATTCTCTTCTCCTTTTATATTGCTGAAATTCTTTCAAATAATATGATTTATTAAACTTGTCTTCTGCTTTTCAATCTCTTTTCCCAGCTTTCTTTCTTCAGAATGCAGAACTTAAAAGTCTATTAGCTGATAATTACTTTCCTTTCATTTATACCTGTCACATTTCCTTTAAAACAGAATCTGTTCATTTTCCACTTAACATGAAGAGGCTGTAATAGGAATATCCTCATATAAGCCAAGGAGGATGAATGACATTTTCAAAATTCACATTGATCATCATTCATAGATTCTGAGTATTTGCCCACTTGCATTTACAAGCCGCCAGTACCATTTGAAGGAAATCCTTGAAGATTTCATATGGAAAATGATCATATTTAAACATTTCTGTCCTTCATTCTCTTGAGTATAAAAACCAAAGTAGCCTTTACTAAAGAAACTTCTTAATACATTGTGAATAACACCCTGTGTTAATAGTAGATTTTTACAGTTATTCACGCTGAAAATAAAAGGATTTCATTTTTATTCCCCTCTAAACATTAGTATATATCTTCAGGAAGGGGATATGTGAATGGAGTGATTACACGGGTAATACTTTCTCTCTCTCTCTGATAAAGCAAATGGATCCTTTGCAGTAATAAATCAGCTTAAACAGTTTCAGTACATGCCAGGCCTCAAGGCCTCACGTAGGCTGAAAGCGTGTACCAGGAACAAAGAACATCAATTAGCAATATAACACCATGGGCTGTTAACTGGACTGCAGGCGTTGATTGGCTACTTTGTACCTACTAAAACTGACCATATAACACTGTGATTTGATGCTACTATGTGTCCACTAATATTTCTGCTCATGTAACATAATGATTGGATAGAGTTCACCACTTGTGATGTATTACTGTGTGTTTTTAATAAAAGAGCTTCCTGAGCTCGTGATTGGGGCAGCTCACCCGAGTTAGAACCAGCCTGGTGTCTTTCTTGATGCATTCGACCACCCAGTGAGAAGCCTTCCAAATGCGGAGCAAAGCCGTAATTCTTTACTAGTTGCCTGAGCTGAACAACTGATTTAACAAATTCAAACTCAGTTCAGATTAAAAGGTAGAGATCATAACTAGGTTTGCAGGTTTTTCACTGGCAGAAGGACTAAGGAGGAGTAAGAAGAATTTATGTACCATATTTTTCAGAACATAAAGTATAAGACACAACTATTTTGGGGGGAGGAAAGGAAAAAAATCTGCCTCTGCCTCCAGCAATTTGTTTCCTTGCAGCAAACAGCCTTGTCAGCTTCAGCACAGCCTGATTAGCACAAAGCTGATTGTCAGTAGGATCAGCCCTCCAACGGTCAGCTGTTTAAAGCTGCAGAGATTGCTGTCACCTATTTCAGCCTCCATGCGCCCCATTTTCCACCAATTCTGGGTGGTGGGGATCGGAACAGGCAAAAAATGGGGTGCGCAGAGGCTGAAAATAAGATGCAGAGACCGAAAATGGGGCGCATGGAGGTGGCAATAGGTAATGGCAATTTATGCAGCCTGAAACAGCTGATTGTCAGCAGGCTGATACTACTGACAATCAGCTGCTTGTGCTAATCAGGCTGTGTTGAAGCCGACCAGGCTGTTTGCTGCAAGGAGGCAAATTGCTGGGAGGCAGAGGCCAGCAGATGGGGGCCAGCAGATGGGTGGGGCTTCAGCAGCATTTGCGCACAGACATTTCTATCCATTTTTGGGGGTGGAAAAAGTGTGTCTTATACTCCAAAAAACATGGTATCTCCTAACAGGATATCTTCTGTTAGGAGATAGCTAGACTACCACTAGACCAGAGATGTCAAACTCAAGGCCCATGGCCTGGTTCAGGCCTGAAGGGTGCTTAAATCTGGCCCACAAGGTCACCCTGGAAACTGTGAAGGACTGGCCTGCAGTGCCTAGCCAAAAATGGAGCTCAGAAACCCGTTTTCACTGGCAGAGCACTCGGGCCACCATAGGCATCCTTGACACAAGTTAAATCAAACTGGCCACACACACCCCAGCCACACCCACAGAGGTAAAACACAACCCTGATGTGGCCCTCAATGAAATTGAGTTTGACACTATACTTATGAAACTGTCTATAGCGAACCACAGCAATGACTGAGGAGAAGGAATGTGTCAGTTAGCAAAATATTAGTTAAACCTGGGAAAGGAAGAAAGTGCTAGAAAAAATATGAACTGACTCTGCCTTAAGTCTCTTTAGTATAAGCAGGAAGGAAAACACTGCAAGGCTTTCAAGACTCTGAAACTATAGCCCCATGATGTCAAACCTATGGCATACATGGCAGAGGTAGCACGCAGTGCCCTCTCCGATGGCATTGTGATCTGTTGCCCCAGTTCAGCACTGACACACATGTGCGCATGCCTCTCACTGGCCAACTGGCCTTCGGTTTTCTGTCATACATTTGTGGGGGGCAGGGCACATGGAGGAGGTTGTGTGTGCATGCGCAGGGGGTGAGATGCATGCGTGGGGTAACCAGGTTACTAACTTATCAGCTGCAGTGATTCATTAAACCAGAGGTCACCAACCAGTGATCTGTTAGAAAATTTTGGTGGTCTGCAGCACACCCCTGTCTTCAACAGGGGCGATACCGGCAGCAGATGGAGTGATGCACACAGGGAGGGAGGGTAGCGTGCAGGATATTGCAGCATCAGAGCCCTTCCTGGGTGTTCCCTGGCCTGCGAGAGGAGGGTGCAATCTTCCACACCCTTCCCCTCAGGAGCCGCAAAGTGCTCTGGCAGCCACCAAGCCTCCTCCCACTGGGCTTCTCTTCCTCCTCACCAGAAGTGCTCACATGCCCAGTGGGAAAGAGGAGGCTTGGTGGGTGCCAGAGGGGTGGTGAGCACTTTGCGGCTCCCGAGGGGAGGGGTCAAGCCTCCTCCTTGCAACATTTTCACCTGAGGGCATCGCTGGCAGCCACTTCCTACGGCTCAGAAGGTCCATGCTCTTTCTGCTACTGCTCAGCCTCATGACATGGGTTTGCTAGGGAGACTGCAGGATTGCCTCACCTCTCCACCAGCCATCTTGGTCTTCAGCATGTGGCTCGTTGACCTCCAGACATCAGATTCCTACCACCCAGCACCAGTTCAGAGGTTCCTTTTCCCCCACCACCACCCCCAGGGACAAAGAGGGGGAGAAGAAAGACAGAGAGAGACAAGACAGAGAGAGAGGGAGGGAGAAAGAGGGAGAAAGGGAGAAAGAGAGGGGGGAGAGGGAAAGAGAGAGAGAGAAGACATACACACACACACAGAGAGAGATAGAAAGAGGGAGAAAGAGAGAGTGGGAGAGGGAAAGAGAGAGTGGGAGAGGGAAAGAGAGAGAGAGAAAGAGACAAAAAGAGAGAGGAAAAGAAAGAACAAGAGGTGAGAGATCCCTGTGTTTTGTTTTCTGTGGGAAATGGGTCCAAATGACTCTTTGAGTATTTAAGGTTGCAGAAACAGGCAGCTAAGCTAAGTGCCTGAAGGACCCCATCCCATCAGTGGGAGTCCAAGCACTTCAGCAAGCAGGATGCTAGATTCATATTAGTGGTCCACAGAATTTAAAATTATGAATTTGGTGGTCCTTGAGGTCCAAAAGGTTGGAGACCCCTGATCTAGATTGCAGTTTCTGGGGACAGAGAATTTTACACTCTCAATAAACATAAGTTGAAGAAGAAAACAAACATTTATATTAGAATATGCTCTGTGGAGAGAGAGAGAGAGAGAGAAAGAGAGAGAGAAAGAGAGAGAGAAAGAGAGAGAGAGAGAGTTCAGCTATTACTTTCAAATACATTTTACACTGTAAATATTGGATATTGAAACTTCAGGAATTTCAGAAGTACTTAACTCTAATATTCATTTTAAAAAAATCTCAACTCTCTATCCTCTGATTCTATTTTATATAGGCAGTAAAGAAAATGATAGAGAAATATTCTTTTATTTTTCCCCCTTCCTAATAGGCATTTAAAATTGAGGAGGAGCCATTCATGGGATAACTTGGAGTCAGTTCGATGTGTGTTGAAATACCTCTGTTCCTACAATCATGCATTCCTTATGCCAGATTTCCACATTGGTTTTGGCAGCACATCATCCTGCAGCTAATCTTCCTTTTGTGACTGCCTTGTTTAATGACTTTTTTTACTGTTCTGATGAAAAAAGTAACTTTGCAAGCCATCTTCACATTTGCCACCTTTGCAAGTCTGTAAAGCAGAGGAAAACTGAAGTAACATCATAAGCACAATCCCAGTTTCACTTAGCAACCGCTACACATAATGACTAAATTGATGGCCCCAATTGTAGTCACTAAATGGGGACAACCTATTTTCATCCAGTATTGAGGATGAGGGTGGGGTACACAAATCTGTGCCCATGTTCTCTAGTCCTATCAGTCTTTTCAACTGGAAAAAAATGGCTTCCCCATTGGCCAACCAGACTGCAATGGGCAGGGGTTGGTCAGATAAGTCAATCCATGATGAGGGAGAACGATCTGTGACAGCAGACCTTGGCAATGCAAAGAAGGGACTTGCTTTTTCAGCTATTTTTTTCCCCACTTGGAGGTTGTGTGAGACAATTGTGTGATTTTTATGTTCTCACAAGAATGGCTGATGGTACGGAGTTAATTTGCCTTATGGAAAATTGGATTTCTTTGGGGCTAACCAATTAGGATTGATTGACTGGCTCAATCAACCCCTTTTCCTGATCCTGTAGTATGCTTCTCCCATTAGTGTGGATGGTGCTTATCAGTTAAATGGGTTATGGGAAAAGGCTTGGCCTTGTTTGCTTGTTTGTTAGACTTTTTTACCCGAAGATCTCATCATCAGTATATCAAAATATATCTCTGGAAACAGCTTTAGCTTCAGCTCAGCAGGCATTTCTAGGTAAGTCTGAAAAATACTGTGGATCAAGACGTTTGAGAATCAAAGCCAGTCAACTGTAGTGAATCCTGAATTAATGTTTTTCTCTTACTCTTTTTCATCCCTTCTGACTTTATTTAACTCTGTGGTTCATGCTGTCATCTTCCTCAATTTATTTAAATTATCTAGAGTTGTTTTTTTGAGTTGTTATTTCCTGTATTATTGTGCATTTGATAGCACAATATTGTTACTGTGTTATTTTATGTAACGTAGTTTAGTAAAATTTGAAACACATCAGCCCTGACCACCACCTCCTCTTCCTCTATGGTAACTTTCATAAAACAGAAACAAAACCCAAAACAACAGCAAAAATAACAACAGATCTTTGACAATTGCAATCTATTTTCATTTTTGTCCAAAACACTAATATCAAAAAAGGACTCCCTTTTCCAACCCTCAGATTGCATGATGCCTCTTTGTAACAAAAAGTTCTTATATTCCTTGATATTTTGCACAATCCTTCTGTCAGCCTTGCCTTGTATGGTCGTCCTTGTCCATCTGTCTCAGTTTTTCTCTCTCTTTCTTTAAAATAAAACAAAGTTGATAAATGAAATCCAGGATCCAGATATTGAACATGGTAAGCCCAGCAATGTTGCTGTATCTCTTTCTAACTAACTAAAAATTGGTCCCAAATATGCCTGAGAGCTAACTAAATTCATTATTTACTCTCTTGGCTGAATGCCTTAAAGAAAATCGGAACATGGAGCTTTCAGATAGAAGCAAAATAGCTTTCTTGTTCCAAGCAGAGTGATATTAAGCACAAATTGAAGATGTGAAATGATAAGCATTTGTTTTGTTCCATAATATAAAGAAAATAGAATTAGAAAAAAACAGTTTAAAAAATAGTATAATTGGTTTCACGGGAATATCTCTGTTCATTGTTGCTTATTTGTTTGATCAGTTACAGCCAATCTGTACAGAGATCCAGTCTGGTATATTGGTTAAAGCACCAGGCTAGAAACCAGGAGACTGGGAATTCTAGTCTCACCTTACACAGAAAGCCAGCTGGGTGACCCTTTCAGCCCTAGGAAGAGGGGTGATGGCAAAGCTTTTGAAAAACTTTGCCAAGAAAATTCCTGGGACTAGTCCACATCACCCAGGGATGTTGCAATAATTGTAAATTCAAGCCTGTTGCCAAGTGCCCGCATTTTGATCACATGATCATGGGGATGTTGTGACAGTCAAAGTAAAAGGTCATTTTTTTCAACGCCACTGTAACTTTGAATGATTGCTAAATTAATACTTGTAAATCAAACAGTATCTATACTCCCCCCCTTTCTTTCTTTAATAAAACAGAATAAAAAGAAAAGGAATAAAACAATAAACAAGAAAAATAAAGCAGGGCAAGATTCACTTTGATCTTTTTTGTCAATAACATGACTTCCAGTTTGCCAGAAACATTTCCTTCTTTATGTGTTTTGTTGCTAAATCAATCATATATACCTTCATGACAAAGAACCACCATAACACTCAATAATCACCTCAATTATTGTGTCATGATATAAGTTGTCTAAATAAATATCTGTCTCTCACGGATCTTGAATCAAGATTCCTTAATTCCCTATCCAGAGAACATTTTTTACAAATCCAGATCCTGAAATATTCGTAAGAATCAGCTTTAATGTTCACATAGCTTGTTGCGTAGAAAGGGGATTCTGACAGCATAATTGGAGTTAGAAGTATCTGCTTTAAGATTGTAAACAATTGCAACAGATTCTTTTTTTTAAAAAAAGGTTTTTTTTATTTTTTAAACAAACATACAAACAAAAAACATAAAACCATCTTTCAATTTACATACAGTGTGTCAGTTGGTACAAGTCTCTTGTGCGCAATCTCTGCAGTCATTCCCTTCTAATTACAATTTAATCCTCAGATTATGTATAAACTATATGTATTTCTAACATTGTCATTATTAATTACTGATTAGACTGCTAGATTCTTAACTATTTACAGGAGGTATTATTGTATTTCTTTTCAAGTAAATAACAAAATTTCATATATCGTGAGCATTGACTTCAATAGTGGTAAGGTTAAAAAGAAGAAAGTACATAATAAAGAGCCACCAGAGTCAATCTAGTGTAGTGTTAAGATGCTCCCTAGAAATCAGGACATTGTGAGTTCTAGATTCCCCTCAGGCATGAAACCAGCTGGGTGACTTCAGGCCATCACATTCTTCAGTCCACCACAGGGCTGTTGCTATGGAGAAAATAGGAGGAAGGGGCATTAGGTATGTTCACCCCCTTATGTTCATTTTAAAACAATAAAAGAAGAATAAAAATTGAACACATGAAATAATAAATAATGTGGAAAAGCAGAATTTGGCAGAAGTTTTGCTTGCATATTTAAACTCTGCATCCCTCAGATAAGTAGGATTGCAATTTTCACGGGTTGCAAACTATATCACTTTCTATCAGATTGAAAGCTGTCAATTGTATGTTGTATCATTTGATGGTTAGCTGTCTTACATAATTTGAAGAGGGCACAGAAGAATCTGTGCTCATTTGAATTTGCTAATGTCTTGGCAAGAAATGAATGTCTAGAATGGAACAAAAGAATATTAATATTCTTAAATGAGTGGTGGGTTGCCAAAGAGGAAAGAACATTCCACCAGATTTTAAAAGAGGAAAGGTAGCACATTAAATGTTTACATTCTGTGATTATAAATTCTGTGAGTAAAGAATCTACTGGTGGTTTTCAGTAATGATACTTTGATGTTAAGTGTGGAATCACATTGCTGGAATGAAAAACAGTGGCAAAGAGGCTTTAAAAAATGGTTGTCTCAAACCCTGCTTGAGTTCTACTGAAAATCAAATCTTATGCTAAATGAGTCTTTGGTTTTTAAGGGAATTTTCTTTTTATAAAAGCCCCTCTCCTTTCTAACCTATGTATATTGATACATATACAACACACACAGATAAAATGAGTGTGATGCATATTATGAAACCACTGTTCCAGTGTTCTATGGCATGGCAAATATATTTATCAGTGAAAATAAATTAGAAACTGATCAAAATGATAAGAATTTAATATGGGTTTCTCTACCATGGAAAGAGAGGGGAGAATATCCATTATTGGCTGGGAATTCTAGAACACTGAATCTAACAGATTTGGAGTACATCAAGTTAAGGAAATCTTATTTGAGGTGCTTGATTTTATACTGAAATGGAATTTTATTGTTAATGTATCTATTGCTTGTTTTATCCATCTATCTATCTATCTATCTGTCTGTCTGTCTGCCTGCCTGCCTGCCTGCCTGCCTGCCTGCCTGCCTGCCTGCCTGCCTGTCTGTCTGTCTATCATAGATAGATAGATAATCTATCTATCTATCTATCTATCTATCTATCTATCTATCTATCTATCTATCTATCTATTGATCTATCGATCTATCGATCTATCTGATTTCTATAGCCGCTCAACTCAGCAAATGACTCTCGGCAGTCCACAATTCAAAAGACATTACAATAAAAATCTTAAAAATATTTTAAAACAATAAAAACAGTAAAACACAGGCTCTAATTACTCTATAATATACAGGACTGACATTAGGATTGACTGGATGTTCAACAAGAAATCCAGGTTGTTGGATGCCAAGCTTTCCATGGTGGGAGATAAAGTATGACAGGGTTCCAGGGCCAGCTAGAAACAAGAAGCTGCCTCAGTTCCTCTCCCATTCCAGAGCTGCTATGCATTTCAGTGAGGAAACCTATCCAAGGGAAAGAAGGAAATCAAATGCCATCAGTATAACAGACAAGAAGATTCCAAGTCATTGGTGTCCAATTGTGCTTAGGTGCTTTTGATATCTACCTTACCCTAGTATATCTTTCTTTTTGTTGAGAAGAGAATATAGAATTCTTTATTGGCCAAGTGTGATTGGACACACAAAGAATTTGTCTTTGGTGCATATGCTCTCAGTGTACATAAGTAAAAATAAAATACATTCATCAAGAATCATAAGATACAACACTTAGTGATAGTCATAGCTTACTATCAAATCATACATAGGTTACTAATAAGCAATCAAAACATACTAGGAAAACAAATAAAACAATATAAATTGTAAAGATACAAGCAACATGGTTATAGTCATAAGTGGGAAGAGATAGGTAATAGGAAGGATGAGAAGAATAATAGTAATACAGTCTTACTAAGTAGTTTGATAGTGTTGCGGGAGTTGGTTGTTTAGCAGAGTGATAGCATTCGGGAAAAAACTGTTCTTATGTCTGGTTGTTCTAGTGTGCAATGCCCTATAGTGTCGTTTTGAGGGTAGAAGTTGAAATAATTTATGTTCAGGATGTGAGGGGTCTGTAGATGTTAATCTTCTAAGTACAGTTAATTTAGGATCATTACCAAGACTTTGTTCGAATATTGTCTTGATCGATGAAGTACCATACATTTCTTTCCATTCTACTTTGGTTTGAGGGGATCTGGTAGACTTTATCCTCTACTTTGATTTCCAACAATACTTTGGAGTGGTGTTTCATATTATAAGAAATTGTGGGAAAACAGAGCAGCCATCAAGTCTGCTTGTGGCTAGATCCACCAGGTGCTGGGATGGGGCGATGGGGTGAGGATGGGGTGAAAATGTGTCTGCCATCAACTGTTAAGTGCTGATAACAGGCCTGCTCACTTCAAATCTTGCCAAAACTATCAGCCAGTTGGCTGTTCTCAACTTTAAGACTTAGCTGAATGCTCCACGTTGCTTGTCCTCTCTTCCTTATTAAAAAGGGAGTCTTCCTTTTCTGTAATCAATCTTTGGAAAAATACCAATCCTTGTAAAAAATGTAAGGAATATTCTTTCACCTCTGCTTCCAGCTTCCTCTTCCATTGACCAAGCAAAGGGTCTGCTGCAGGCATTAATTAGAAGTACCGCACAAAAGCAATCCTGCAATTACTGATCAGATGATTTAAAATAGACTTTAATAAATTAGGAGGATAACTGTGTCCTTTTAAAGTAAGCAAAAAAACAAAACATTTATTTGTGGCTTGCTAGTGCCAGATAAAGCCAGGGAAAATTATTTAACTTTTCCACAAAGCACTGCAGGCTGGACTGCTTAATTAATTAAAATGTTACACAGTGCTATCAGGAACATCTTATATTTTATTGGGCTGCCAGACAATGATATTGGCAGACAATGAGCTGCTTACAAAGCAGTAATGGGGAGTGGAGTGCAGGAGAGGAGAATTAACTAACCAGTTATAAAGCATTGTTTGAAAATTGAGTTTCTAATTCACAGCAGCTTTTTAATGAGCATTGGTAGATTTTTGCCTTTTAAACAGCAGCTTAGCATTATGAATTATTTAGTAAAATATTCAGCTTTCTTGTGTATTAAATTAATAGCATATAGTTGTACAATACTATGCTGGGGAAATATTTTCATCATTTTGTAGCAACCTGCGGATTGGTCCCACTGGTTCTGTTTTTAAATAAACTATAATTAAACAAGCTTTATGTTAAGTCCTGGGCATGGGCACAAGGAACAGAGACAAGACATCGGATGGTGACTTCAACTCTTTATTAACAAGAAAGAACGGAGCAAAATATCTGGGCAGCAGTAGCTCTTTTATAGAGCTTGCTGCCGTCAAAACAACCAGTGAACTGAGTCTATCGCTTTCACAAGCATCCAATCAGGGGTTCCCGTTAACAACCAATCAGACTGGCCAAACCCGACCAATCACGACTCGCTATCTATGGGCCAATGAGAATTGCAGGATTACAAGCCTGCTGTAAGACGAAGCTGTTGAGGGTTGTATCGCTGCGTTGGCTTAATCCAATACACCCCTCCCCCCATGTTCCATCTGAGGGGTGGGGTGACGTATTCTCGCAAGTAGCAGGCCGCTTCACCTGTCTGCTCGACCTGCGCTGTTCCACCGGGTTCTGTCCTGGTTCTGGTTCTGGTTCTGGTTCCGGTGGGCTGTCAGCTGGGTTGGATGGTGAAGATTGTGGTCCCAGGTTGCTTTCGTCAGCGCTGTCTTCCGGGTTCCCTGGATCCGCCTCCATCGCGGTGCTGTCATGTGGCGAGGCCACTCCCTGACTCGGTTCTCCCTTGGATGGTGAGTATCCCCTGGGCTGTTGGGTTTCAATTTCTTCTTCGTCCTCCTCCATGTTCCTTTCCCCTCCAGCTAGAGGTTCTGGTGCTAATCTGGAATGGAGTTGGTCTATATGGCGTTTCCACATCTTACCGTCTGCCGTTTGTAGGCGATAGGATCGGGGTCCTATAAGTTGTGTTATTGTCGCGGGGACCCACAATGGGTCACCTGAGAAGTTTTTGGAAACACAAGGTCCCCTTCCTGGAATGCCCGACACTTGCTGCTGGATCCCGGAGGTTGTTCTGGCGTGTAGTTTGGGTGGAGGCGATCGAGATGCGAGCGAAGTTTCCAGCCCATCAGGAGTTCAGCTGGGGTTTTGTTCGTGGTGCTGTTTGTGGTTATGTGTTGGAGAAGAAACATTCGGTTTATTTTATTGTCAATGTCGCCGTGGTCCATTATGTGCAGGGTCTGTTTTACAAATTGAACCATTCGCTCAGCCCTACCATTGGCCGCAGGATGAGCTGGCGATGTTAAAGCATGGCAGATGCCCCGATCTGCCAGGTATTGTTCGAATGGCAGGGCAGTGAATTGGGGGCCATTATCTGAGACGAGGACATCGGGAAGTCCCTGGGTAGCGAATAGTTCATTCAGCTTTTTAGTGACTCCGTCTGTGGTGGTGCTTTTCATTTTTTGGACTTCAAGCCAGTTTGAATAGGCATCCACCGTTAAGAGGAAAGTGTGTCCTCTTGTGGGTCCCGCAAAATCAATGTGGATACGGGACCAAGGACCTCGAGCCGTTTCCCACTGAGTTGGGGGAGACTTTGGAGGAGTGGAGCGAGTCTCCTGGCATTTACTGCATTTTGCTACCCAAGTCTCTATCTGTCGATCTAAACCAGGCCACCATGCGTAACTCCTGGCTAGTGCCTTCATCCGCATGATGCCTGGATGTCCCTCTTGCAGCATTTTCAATACCCTATATTGCAATTTCTCCAGGACTATGACTCTGTCTCCCCATACTATGCAACCTTTTTGGGAGAATAGTTCTGTTTGACGATTCCTAAATGGCTTGAACGCGTCATCGGTTGCACTGACCGGCCAACCCCGTTCTACCCAGCTGAGGATTCATGCCAAAACAGGGTCCTTTTTTGTCTCTAAGGCTATGTCTCGAGTGGTTAGTGGCGGCAATTTGAGGGTTTCAATTTGTAATACAGTTACGGTTGGAGCAGGGTCCTCTATAATGTCTGTAGTAGAGAACGGCTCAAAGTGTCAGCATGGGGAATGGTTTTCCCCGGGTGATGTTGCAATTGGTAATTGTAGGCGGCTAAAAATACTGACCAACGTGTCATTCTTGGGGATAAGATATGGGGAGTTGGTTTGTTTCCTGCCAAAATACCAAGTAGCAGCTTGTGGTCTGTAATTATGGTAAAGGGTCTCCCATACACATATTCATGGAAACATTTAATTGCGGATACAATAGCGAGAGCCTCTTTATCAAGTTGACTATAGTTCCTTTCGGTTTTAGACAAAGTTCTCGAAAAGAACGCAATGGGTACCTCATTTCCATTTGGGAGGACATGGCTTAAGATGGCTCCTACTCCAAATGGTGAGGCATCACAGGTAACCATTAAAGGGAGAGTCTCGTTGTATTGCATTAATACAGCATCAGAGGTTAAAAGGTCTTTTATCTCTTTGAACGCTTTCTCTTCACGCCGTCCCCAAACACAAGGAGCCTTTTTATCGAGAAGTCTATGCAGGGGTTCAGCTATGGTTGCCTTCTGGGGCAAGAAAATGTTATAAAAGTTAATGAGTCCCAGGAAGGCTTGAAGGTCTGTCTTATTCCTAGGTCTCAGGGCTTTTTTTTAGTTTTTTTTAGTTTTTTTTCGGTGGGGTGGATTCCCTGTCTGTCGAGAAGGTATCCCAGGAACTCCACTCTCTCCGTACAAAGTTGACACTTGTCTCATTTTATCTTAAGACCCGCGTCTTTGAATTTCTGCAGGACTTTTCTGAGTCATTGTACTAATGATTCTTTAGTGGGGGCAGCTATTAGGACGTCGTTAAAATAAGGCACGACACCTTTTATGCCTTGTAATAGTCTCTCCATTAAATTTTGGAATATGCGAAGACTCCAGAGCAGAAGGGTGAGTGTGGAGATTAAGCAGCAGCGGCTTAATTTATGTTTTTACCCTCTAACTCTGGAAGTTAAATGGCAGCTTGAGTAAAGTGTGATTAAAGGAGGAAAAAAAGGGAGACTGGATGAGAAGAAGAGGTGTGAGGAAGGTTTTTATTCAGGAAAACTGCCTTTTGAAACTGAGATTGATTGTGAATTCCGATGATGGAAGAACTGGAATGATGTCTCCATTTAAATCAAATCACCAAAAATAATTCTAAACGGCCACCAATTGGGGAGAATAAAGGAGACTCATGGAGAATTGATAGTCTCCATATAAATCAGGGGTGTTCAACCTTTCACCTTCCCTGGGCCACATTAGAAGATGAAAATTTGGTTTGGGCCGCATAAAATAAAATAATAAAAATAATAATAATAAAATAAAATAAAATGAAATGAAATGAAATGAAATGAAATGAAATGAAATGAAATAAAATAAAATAAAATAAAATAAAATAAAATAAAATAAAATAAAATAAAATAAAATAAATAAAATAAATAAAATAAAATAAAATAAAATAAAATAAAATAAAATAAAATAAAATAAAATAAAATAAAATAAAATAAAATAAAATAAAATAAAATAAAATAAAATAAAATAAAATATAAAATATAATAAATAATAATAAAACTACTACCCCAAAATAACTACTACCCCAACTACAATCACAACTACAACCAAAAATAACCACCAAACCACAACCACAAATACTATCCCATCAAATAATTCCACAAATGAGATCTCCTTACTCATCAGAGACACCAATGAACATGATCAGAAACGTCCAAATGATCAGAAACGTCCAAATGATCAGAAACGTTCAAATGCCATCTTATTTGGTCTTGAAGACACCAACGAATCAGATGACATCACCAAAGTTCATAATATCATAAGCAACTCAAATACAACAAACATCTCTCCTAAAAGATATCATTGAAATAACCAGAGATGGCCCTGAGTTCAAAAATGAGTCCAGCAAATGCATATTCATTCATACAATAAACACCATTGCAAAAACTAATCCCAACCACAAAAACTTCACTCAAGACCAGACTTATCCATACTGTAAAGAATCCACTCCTGTGAACTCCACAATGAACTCAAAAGATGTCTAGACAATGGAGAGAAGGACCTCTACATTGATTACCGCGCAGATTGTATCAAAAGTAAGTCACACAACCCACACCTCCACATCCAACCCCACCTCATCCAATCTAACATCACTCAAAACTAGGTACACATGTCCCTAACTATCTCAATTCCAACTACAATGGGCCTTAAATGCAAGCTACTCAATGCAAGAAGCCTTGTGAATAAAATACCTGAATTTCTCCTCTTACTAAATATGGCTAAATTCGACAACATATTTGTCTGTGAAACATGGCTCAATGCATCTCTCCCTGACTCCATTACCACAGTAAGAGACTATCATGTATACCGATCAGATCGTGAAATCCGTAGAGGAGGTGGTGTTGCTATAAAAAGTCCTTACATCTAAAAAACATCCAAGTTACCCAAGAACTTGCTCTTCCTGAGACCATTGTCTGTGAACTGTCCTTAAATATCACATTTCGATTCTTACTATGTTGCAGAGCCCCTGATTATGACATCGAAAATGTAAACAAGCTAAATTCACAACTAACATGGGCAACATCTTGCCCACACACTTTTATCTTTCTTGGTGACTTCAATCTACCTCACATTAACTGGACCCTAAACTAATGTAAAACTGAACCCATACATGCAATCTTCTACAATGCTGTAAGTAACCTGGGACTGGAACAACTAGTAACCAACAATATTAGACTTAAACAACTGCCTCGATCTCATCTTCTGCAATAGTTTGAATTCAATTTACAGAATACAAATTAAAGAACCCTTTTCCAACAGTGACCACAGCATGATTGACTTTTGTCTCAACAAACATCCACATAAAAATCAACACAACGATGTGATCCCCAATTATAACTTCAAAAAATGATCTTATAAACTATGATCTTATAAACAACGATCTCTCATCCCTTGATTGGCAATTTCTATTCACTGGATGCAATACTGTTGAAGACCATTACAACATATTTTTACTTGAAGTCAAAAGAGTCATCAAACTATATGTACCAATAACAACTCCCAAAACCAGGAAAAACAAATTATCCATAACAATAAGGAAGCTTCAATCCCAAAAGAGATCACCTTGGAGGAAAAACAAATCTGGTCACATTGCCAACTTCAAAAGCCGATACAAAAATTTATGTCACCAGATAAAGACTGAATGCACCAATTATCACATTTCACAAGAGGAAAACCTTCTATGCACCAATTCCACCTGCGCTTTCTACAATTTTGTAAACAACAAACGAAAAGACCAAGGTCGATCAAACCATTGAAAGGACCTAATGGTAAAGATTGCAATGATGACACTATTAAATCCAACCTCTTTAACACATTCTTTGGCTCAGTATTTGTAAACAGCAATGGATCATGCCCAGTATTTCCTAGTCGAACCACAGACAACTACAATGATCTAATACATATTGATTTTAGAGAAGACAATGTTGATAAAACACTACGCAATCTAAAACCATCTCTATCTAGTGGACTGGATGGAATATGTGCCTACTTCTTAAAAAACCTACCCACTGCCATAGCATAATCTATGAAAAATCTTTCAGGACTAGCTCCTTGCCAAAACTATGGTCACAAGCCATGGTCAACACCATCTTCACAAAGGGAGACCCCAGCCTAGTTGAAAATTACAGACCAATCTCCTTATGCTGTGTCACCTGTAAAGTCATTGAATTAACCAATCCATTATCCTCCACTTAGAGACAAACAACCTACTCTCTAATAAACAATTTGGTTTCAGAAAAAAAAATTATCCTGGAATCTCCAACTCTTACACTGCAAAAACATATGGACTACACAACTCGATCAGGGCAAAATAATAGATGCAATCTACATAGATTTCTGTAAAGCCTTTGATTCAGTGGTACACGACAAACTACTCCTAAAACTAAAATCTTATGGGATCTCTGGACACCTGCATAACTGGATAGAAGCATTCCTGTCAAACAGACAACATATGGTCAAAATTGGTAGCGTCCTATCAAATTCTGTACCTGTCAACAGTGGTGTCCCCCAAGGCACTGTTCTAGGACCAACTGTCTTCATGCTCTACATAAATGACCTCTGTGATCATATTAAGAGCAACTGCATCCTCTTCGCTGATAATGTAAAGCTATTCAACACTACAGACAATACTGCTACCCCTTCAAAAAGACCTCGACTATGTATCAGAATGGTCAAACAAATGGCAACTTCAAATCTCAACAAACAAATGCTCTGTTTTACATATTGGCAAAAAAAAATCAGAAAATAAAATACAGGCTGAATAGTCAAGACCTTGTTGATGATCCAAACTCTGACAAGGACCTTGGAATCCTCATCACAAATGATCTAAGTGCTAGAGCCCACTGTAACTACATAGCCAAAAAGGCATTAAGAGTTGTTAACCTAATCTTATGTAGCTTTTTCTCTGGTAATATTACACTACTAACTAGATCATACAAAACATTTGCTAGACCAATACTCGAAAATAGCTCATCAGTCTGGAACCCACATTTTGTATCTGATATAAACACAGTTGAGAAAGTCCAGAAATATTTCGCAAGAAGAGTTCTCTACTCCTTTACTCATTGCAGAATACCTTATGCCACCAGGCTTGAAATTCTAGACCTAGAAAACCTAGAACTACGCCGCCTTCAATCCAATCTAAGTATAGTATATAAAATCATACATTGCAATGTCCTACCTGTCAATGAATACTTCAGCTTCAACCATAACAATACAAGAGCAAACAATAGATACAAACTCAAGGTTAATCGCACCAAACTTGATTGCAGGAAATACTACTTCAGCAACAGAGTGGTCAATGTATGGAATACTCTACCTGACTCTGTGGTTTCTTCCCCCAAATCCCAAAAACTTTAACCTTAGACTGTCTACTATTGACCTCACCCCTTTCCTAAGGGGCCTGTAAGGGGCATGCATAAGCGCACCAATGTGCCTACCGTCCCGGTCCTATTGTTTCTTTTATTTTTCTCATAAATATCCATATATTCATAATTATGTTTTTACTTATACCTATTGTCTTGTAAACAATTGACAAACCAAATAAAATAAAATAAAAAAAATAAAAAATAAGCTTCTGACCAGCAAAGTCAATAGGAAGCCAGATTCACTTAACAACCATGTTACTTAGGAAACAATTGCAGTGATTCATTTAACAATGGTGGCAAGAAAGATTGTAAAATGAAGCAAAACTCACTGAACAACTGTTACCCTTAGCAACAGAAACAATGGGTTCAATTGCAGATGTAAGTCAAGGATTATCTCAGCCTTTTGTTTGGTCCTTTACCTGTGTTCTACCAAAAGCGACAAGAATTTTTTTGCAGAAAACATCCAAAATAAGGGGAATAGAGGCATTGCCTAAGAAAAAATGGCAACAATGATGTAGTTGCTAACACATTGCCATAAAACAAGGCATAATAAGTGTTCATCTTTCGGATTCAGGATTGAATAGATACATGGAATTCATTTTATCTCTATTAAAGTAAATGTCCTGAATATCCTATGCAGGACGTTACTTCTCTTCTTCTGACAAATTCTGAAAAGAGAAAAAAAGGATAATTAAATTACCCTTGAGCTAATCTGTCATGTATGGAACCTTAGTGAAACATCTATTAAACAGCATGCTTATTGTGGTTCGCTGGCAGCCTGTGCAGATGGCAGTGGAATTGGACAGTGGGGAAGAAAGGGGATCAGTCCGGGAGTCTGGAGAGGACTCGGACAAGGATCCTGCGTCAGATGCAGAGATGCATCTGGGAGTGGAGTGCTGCCTCTGGAGCCTTTGGAGTCTGGCAGACGCGAGGCAAAGGACTCAGGGAAGCCTGTTCCCAGTATGCGTGTGTGCAGAGCTGCTAGAAGGAGAGAGCAGCTGAAACAAAAGGGGCAACTCGATAGCAAGTCTGGGAGGTGATTGTCCCTTCCATAAGGTATAAAGAACAGGCAAAGATGACAAAACCTTTGCAAGAAGCAAAGTCGTTCGTTTGGTTCAGATTCATTCTTGAAGCTCTTTGTACTGGTTTTTGTTCTAGTTTATTTGACACTTCTGTTATTGACAGCACTTCACAGGAAAGAAAGGGGGGTGCTTATCTTGAGGCACTGTTTGAGTTTTATTACTGGCTGGGAATGAAAATAATTCACAGCGTTGCAATAAAACAAGACTTGTTTTTAAAATAAGCGTGTGTGTAATTACAGTCTCAGAAGCCTTGGTCAGAACAACACTATGAGAGAAAAATTCTGTGGAAAGAGCCAGATTAGACTACTGTCTTATTGCTAAAAATATGCTTTTGGGAACTTTCTGTATTTCCTATTTAAGAATGCCTTGAAGAAGGTTTCACAATATTCAGAACTTTTCTTGGCACTATCTTTTGATCAATTATTTTTGTGCTACATTATCCTCAACAACACCCAAAGGCAAGCATTTATCATCCCAGTTGCTCTGGGTCCCCTCTCACCTTATTTAACAGGTGGTAGAGCTTTTATATTTAACTCTCTCAGTGGGAAACTTTGAAAATAAGTGTTTTCATTGCATCAAAGCAATTAAGGAAATTAAAGGAATTAAAGGAAATTAAAGGAAAAAAAATACATGTAGATGGACAAGGCTAACAGCATTTAATAATATCCAAACCTTAAAAATGTGCGATGTTCACACATTTTTATTTTATTTCCAAAGTTAAAATACAAATAAAGAAAAGAAAAAGAAGCAAACGAACAACCCTGACACTAATAATAAAAGTTAAAAAAAAAACAATTAAAAAGGTGCAACATTGTATTACGAAAATGAACTTTTTAAATGGCTTAAATATTAATTTTATTTAAAAAAACAAAAATAAATCCCACACATTTAACCAGATTGCTTAAAAGTAATGTTCCTTGCCTTTCATTGGCAGGCAGGTGGACAATCAAATATTAACCAACCATACATATCAGCAATCTGTTGCTGCAAATCACTTATTTAGCTTTCCTTCCAATACTTAACATTCCTTCTTTTGATTCTCCAATATGAACGAAAATATCTTAAATCTTTAAATATCTTTTAAATTTTTCAATAGATAAATTTTAAATTTTGAGAGATTTTGAATATAGCTAGTCCCCAGCAGGCAAAACACAAAGTTACAAGGGCACTGAAAAAAGTGACTAATGACCATTTTTCACATTTATGACCATTGCTACATGATCAAAATTCAGATGCTTAATAACTGGTTCATGTTTATGATGGTTGCAGTGTTCTGGAGTCGTGTTCATCTTCTGGGACCTTCTGACAAGCAAAGGCAATGGAAGAGCCAGACTGATTTAACAACAGGGATGGGATTCTACTAGTTTGGCCTGGTTCGGGCGAACCGGTAGCTCCAAAGATCAGCTTGGAGTGAACTGGTTTGCTCAGAAGATCGAGGTATTTCCTGTTTTTTTCCCTACCAATCAGCTGTTTTCCCAAGATCAGCTGTATGGTGTGATTTAGATTAGCTTGAAAGCAGGAAATCGTCGGATTTCTTGCTTTCTAGCTAATCTAAATTGCACGGCACAGCTAATTCCCTCCCCCCCCTGTAATAATGCTTTGCCCAGGACGCTTCCCTGAGGCCCAGGAGGCAAAAAAATTTACATTAAGAAATGTGATGTGTATAAATCAGCAGGCAAAACACAACAGTTTTTTTTTTTTTAGTGAACGAGTCTTATAAAAGTTTTTTAGGAAGCTCCATTAAAAAAGCTTATAGTCTGAATATTTTTCTAAACTCGTGAAGGGTTGAGTAAAATATATAGAATCGATGTGGCATTATTGTTTATTGCTTTGTAACATGTTTATTTTATATATCAATATCCTACCACAACTCCACAGAATTTAACTACCTGTTCCTCTTAAAAAATACCATTTAAATCCTTGTTAAGAAATATATTTGTGATATTGGAATCCTTATCTCTGATATAGAAACTTCCTTGAAGTCTACCCAGCAGTTAACAAAATATAGTTGTATGATGTATCAGAAACCTTTCATTCAGACCTAGTAATTAACCATGAACTTTGTGCTGTAATTCAAGCATAGCAACCCAAATCAAGCTTCTTCTTGATAAGACAAAAAAAGAAAAGCCATGTTTGCACGGGCAAAGTTCATTGCTAAGTGATCACATTCATTGAAAAGCTGTTTTGATCCATGTACATGTGTGTATAAAGTTGAGATAAAAATCTAAAAATACTACCAAAACAATAACTCCTTGGCCCTCTAACAGCCTCTTCTCCCTACAGTGTTGTTCTATTTTTCACCAGTCCTTGAATTGATCAACAAGCATTTGTTATCCCTAAGCCTGAACCTTATTCCGCCTCAATTTCCAGTCACCTGATTTACACACCTCTGAACCTTAACTCTAAGGACCCTACTTTTCCTGAACTTATTTCATTCCCCCAATAGTGCCTGAACTCAAGGACACTGAGAAGACTCCCTCAACTGCTCTTCCATACAATGTACTAAAAAAGCAAAAGAGAAGTGTGAGTTTGATAGTCACTGTTTGATATTGCTTTTCCGGTCTGTACTGGGCTGTTCAGTAAGTAGGTGTTTAAGGTTTTGTATTATGTAGATCTTGATCACAGGAGTGTCTCCTGTCCTTTCTGATTCTCAGAAGGCTTGTAAAATCATTGTGGATAATTAATCGACAAAAATTGGTTGGGTTCATATTAAGCTCGGGGAATGGAGAAAATTCGCTCTCTTTAAATTCTTAAAATTATAATCATTGAAAAACCCCTAGCACATTTTCTGACTATTTTGGGGTATAAAGCATACTTAAGAAAAAAATCAAAAGACTTTGGTCAAATCACAAGAAGACTATTAAATTTAAGACCCAGCAATCCCTCTTTTGGGAGAGATGGGCCATTCCAAAACATGAAAATTATATAAATGTGTAACCTCGGCTTGCCTACTTTGAGGCACTGTCTTGATTGCTTCACTCCTTGGTATTCCAAAATATGTTTGGTGCTAAACTGTCATCTCATTTCTTTGTTGTAAATTTATTTATTTCTTCAATTTTCTTTTTTTTGTTTTGGAAACAAATTTTATTAATTTTAAAGACAAACAAACTATCATTAACCATTGAATACATAAACCCTCTTTCCATTATAAATTTTACAAGTCGAATAAGGCATTATTTTATACAACGTAGTTCTGTTTTACACCATTTCCATATGAATATGTAAATATCTCTTCGCAAATTTCTCATTATTTCTCTTTACTCTCATTCAATTTCATTATTATTATTATTTTTCCCTATATTTATCCAATTTATAATTGTCATCTACATTTCTCTCTGACTTGGTTACCATTATTCTCATCCAACATTTTTATTAAGTTTTATTAATTCTCAAACAAACATGAACACACAAAACACACAATAATAAAACTTCTTTTAAGAAAGTAGTTTGGACCCAGATTATCTCTCTTTATATGGACTTCAATTAGCTTCGTGCTCATCTTATATACCATTACCTATTTTATTTACCATTCTATATCTTCTGTATAACTTCTCCCCACTTTTCACCCTTCTTAATTCTATTTTATTTAATTCATTTTAATTTAAATCATTGTGTTTGTATCTTTTGTCCATTCTTTTCAAATTATCCATTTATCTCATTCCCTACAAAAAAAAGAAAAGATTTCTCCTGAAATCACTGATCAGAGTATGATGCCTTTCTATCCTCCCCCTAAATTAATATTTAGAATAACGCCCATTACCCAATCTGATTCTGCTTAGTACATTCTACCAGCTAACTTTTAAAAAGAGGAAAAAATAATAAATCCAAAATGATTAATATAGTTAAATAATAAATCTAAATGTTAAATCTTGTAACATTCCAATTATCTATTTCAAAAACAAACGCTACAATAGTAAGTTTATAGTAATATCAATACAACAATCAATTAAACTCTTCAATTAAACTCAATATTTTAAACATTCCTTTTAATATTTTGTTGAATTTTAAAGTCTATCATTACTAAACATTTCAATATTTTAATCTTTTATTAATTCTTATAACATTCTAGTTTTCTATTTCTAATACAAATACTACAATACCATCTTATGTACCTTGCAGAATCTTCTTTTTAAAAGAAATTATACATTACCCTTTATCCCTAAAAAAAATTCCTTTTTTCCCATCTTGTTTCATACTTTTGTGGCTTTTCCCCCCCTTTTCCCTTTCTTTCTTATCCCACCTGGCCTTTTTAACCCCCCCCCTACCTTCCGCCTTTTTAGCTTCCCCTCTCTGCTGTGTTCCTTTTTTTCTTTTGTTTACTAACATTGTGTTGATTTTGCATCTTATTTTTCTCTTTCTTGTGTGTTTTTTAAAGTCTTAAGTCCTTCATTTTCCTTCCTCTCTTTCTCCTTTCTTTCTTAATTAAGTTTTGAGATTCATTGAAGATGGCATCTTCTTCTTCTTCTTCTGTTTCCTCCATCTGTTGTTGTGTTGGCTGATAAATAGCAAGTGCCATTTCTAAAAAAAGGAAGGCTTCTTTCACAGCGTCCTTGCCTTCTTTTTTTATTTTTTAATATTCCTTTCTAAGTTCATCAACAGGTAAAGCCATTGTAAATCTTTTCTTTATTCTTCTTCTTAAAACAACTAAGATGTTTCAAAAGTTAGAACAGTTTCTCAAAGTCCCAGAGACATCAATCAGTCCAAACAAGCACAAAGTTCTCACTTTCTCTTCCTGGGGTAATATCAATAGAAGGGAAAAGAAAAAAAGCCCAATCTGTATTTTAAAGCCTTATTTCAATTAATTTCTAATCTCAAAATCTTCAAGGTATCTCCTCCAGCAAGATCTTAATATTTTCTTTTTTTTTTGTCCTCTCCCTTCCCACTTATAACAAGAAGCCAAGTTTTTACCTTTTATAAAAAGACAGGTTTCTCAATGGCCATTTGTTGATTCCATAGAGAAGGAGAGTAAACTTTCCCTTTCAGCACCTCAAATTTGCCGCTTGAGATTCTCCTTTGGAAACAAAATATCGTTCAAAAATAGTCATAGTTTTCAGGATGTTAGGCATCTCTTAAAATCCTGGGTCAGCCAAAAAACTTTCTCTTGTAAACTTTCTCCCCTCTTCCTCCTGCTCAGTCTTACCCAGCTGCTGGCTTCTTTGTGGCAGCCATTACAGACCGCCGCTCCACCACCTTGAGAAAAGGGGGTTTTGCCAGTTGGGGAGGGGGTCTGCAACACTCCCAAACCCCTCTCCGGCTCCCCCCTGTCTTCAGCTGCCTCTGCGGGGCAGCCTTAGCCTCCAGACCCATCAGGATCGGAGGCACCAAGACGGCTAGCGTTGCAGGGATCACGCAGGATCGCGAATCCCTGCCGCTGCCGAAGCCGACAAACCGGAAGTCCTATTTCTTCAATTTTCTATAGCTGCCCCTCTCTATATAACCAGGGATGGGATTCTACCAGTTTGGACAGTTCTATGGAACTGGTTGTTACAATTCTGCACAGTTTGGAGAACCGGCAAATTATGCCCCTGGCTGGCCCCTCCACTCCCTTCTCTGCCCACCCCCTCCTCTCTGCCCAGTCAGTCCTTATCATGCATATGCAACATTGCGCGCATGCCCAACATCACTGACTTCATTCTCCCCCATCCAGTCAGTCCTTAAGGTATTTCTATTTTTTTCTTCCCAGCAATCAGCTGTTCTGATGATCAGCTGTGCTGGGATCCCCCTCACTGTCTTATTGCTTTGCCCAGGAGGCTTCCCTGACACCCAGAAATGGAGCACGGGGGGGGGGGGTTTGCTGCCAAAAAACCCCCAAAAAGCCTACCCAGTCACATGGCCATGCTCACCTGGCCACACACACCTAACCACGCCCACAGAACCAGTTATTAAAAAAAATTGAATCCCATCCTTGTAAACAACGATATATGGCTCGCAGTTCGCTGAGGGTGATGAGTTGACGACTCACTTTTATTTAGCATTATGATGAAAAATGATACCTTTAGCAAACCATGGGTCAAAAAATACCCTAGCTTACCATTACATGTGAGCACATCCAGTGAGGCAAATCCATTTTTGGGTGTGTGTGTGTGTGTGAAGAGGTTTCATGAAAATATCCTGATCTTACCAAACTAACCTGGAAATTCTAGTTTGTGTTCCAGAGTTCAGCCTTCTTTGGTACCGAAGCTTCATTTCACCTGTAAGGGTTGCTGAACGTCTCAGCTGAAGTGTTCCTTCCTGATTCTTCCTTGTTTTCTCCAGTTAATTAGAAGTTAGAAACATGAAAATCAAGTCTGCATTATAGAAAGAGGAAAAAAAGAGATTTGGTGTGATAAAAGGCTGATCTTGAAATATCTTTAGTTTTTAAAGGTACTCAGAATATGGTGTAGTTACAAATCAGAAAGATAATCAGAAATGTTCTGTCCCCTCATTAACATTCTTGAGATCCCCGCGCTTTGATTGGCCAAAGCGCGGGGCACTCTGATTGGCTAGGCGAGCCGCGCCGATTGGCTCGCTAGGAATCTCCCGCGATTGGTCGATTCGAATCGCGGGAGATTCAAAGCGGTGCCATTGGCCGCGGCCGCCGCGGCTAAAGAAATAAAAAGCCACAAAGTTTCTCCATAGCGGCAGTTCGGTTCCTAACTCAATAAAAGAGCTTGATACTAAGTCACCAACTCCTGGCATCATTTCCGATGACACAACAAGAAAGATAATCAGAAAGATAAAGATGGGCTTCAATATAATTACCAGGGAGCTCTGCATATTTGTAGGCCAGATAATGACCATCATTTGGAAGGCATAATTATAAGTGAAATTTAAAACTGAAAGCTGCACAGATTTGCCTTTGGTGTGCTGCCATCAAGTTTATAGAAAGAACATATTGGTCGTTCTCGTACATTGTCACTTACTACAGTTATTTCAGTGTTTGCAGAACATAATTCAACAAGATTTTTTCTTTCTTTCTTTTTTTCCATGCCTTCACCCAAACCCTTTCAAAAAAGAAAATTATGGCCTACAAGTGTCTGAACTTGAGGGAGGGGGTGTTGGGGTTTGGTTTTCAAGTAAGTACTTGAAAAGAAAAAGTATGCTGGAAAATGGTTTTATTCACAAAGTTCTCTGTAGGATAAACCAGAGAAAAAAATTTGATTTCATCTTATAGTAATTGAAATGCCCTGTGTGCTGTAAGAAACAAAAGGATGCCAGGCCTCTCTTTATTTGAGGAGTGCTTTTATTGAGTGTCTAGGAGTGCAAAACAAGGACCACCCCACTTATTCAGGTGCCCCCATCTCTGAATATTCTGGTGTGTTTGAAATAAAATATTTTTTTTTCCTCTTTCCCTTTCCTTGTGTCAGTGGTCTCACATTAAATGCAGAGACTAAAGTTTCCTAAGAATGTTTCCACTTCTATACTTTTAGCGCTATCCTTTAAAGACGTAATTCAGCATTTCTGACTTTTTTTTCTGAACAGATCTGTACCTTCTCTCCTTCTCCTCCCCTTCCCCCACTCTGTGACTGAGAGTGGAAAAAGAGATAAAAAGGAAGAATAAATGGTAGGAAAAGCACCAGAAGTATATATGTAGAAGACGGTATCATTTGACTTGCCATTCCATAAATTTCCATGAATGGAAAAACAGATTACTGTATATAAATTCATGTTACCTGGAAACCCCCAAGTTGTTTTAGGAGTATGTAAGAGAAACCAAATATGGGATGCTTTCCCAAAACAAGATGTGTCATTCTAAACATGTACAGTACCTTGGTAGATTTTGCTATTTACACACCATTGGGTCAGAAAAGCTAAATCATGGTTAACATGTACTAAAACCAAAATTGTGACAACAATGGTTTATTGAACAAATATTTTTAGTGTTAAGCATTAAGCCATCATTTGTAAATCATAATATCTGAGCTCATGCAAAATGCTAAGTTAAAAAGATAACAAATCAATATAATAACTCAAGGTTAATCGCACCAAACTTGATTGCAGGAAATACGACTTCAGCAACAGAATGGTCAATGTCTGGAATACTCTACCTGACTCTGTGGTTTCTTCCCCAAACCCGAAAACAATTTAACCTTAGACTGTCTACTATTGTCCTCACCCCTTTCCTAAGAGGTCTGTAGGGGGCATGCATAAGTGCACCAACATGCCTACTGTCCCTGTCCTATTGTTTCTTTTATTTTTCTTATATGTATCCATGTATTCATAACCATGTTTTTACTTATACCTATTATCTTGTAAGCAATTGACAAATCAAATAAACAAACAAACAAATCACAAAATGGCCTGCCTGTACAAGATCAGACATGTTATCTGCAAGCCTTCATCCCTTTCACCTTGAGCTGATCAACAAATAAAAATTTGGCAGATAGAGTTTTCCCCACCAGTTTGTGATTATTAAACCAAATAATGTATGGGAGGAGTAATATAAAATGATGGACTAGGAATGTAAAAATCCATGTTCAAATTCACCCTAAAGCATAGAAACTGACTGGGAGCAAGCAGGGATGGGGTGCTACCGGTTCTGCCTGGCTCTATAGAACCGGTAGCTCTGAAGAGCAGCAGACATCAAACCGGTTCTGTGTTTGCTGCTGTTTGGCCCACCCACCTGCCCAGGCTCTTTCCTGTTCTTTATTTCCTGCTTTTTCAACCTCAGCTGTGCCGCGCAAAGCAGCTGAGGTTGAAAAAGCAGGAAAAAAGAGGTTTTTCAAATGCTGTGCATCTGCACACTGCACTTTTCAGCTCTCAGGGCAGCACAGCTTAAGGTGTATTTACACGCCTGCAAAATGTAGCCACCGAACCAGTAGTAACTGTTATGTTTGGAGCATGGGCAAGAAAGAATGGAGACAAGCCTCTGAACGGTGAACTTCAGCTCTTTATTTACATTGTGACTTCTAACATCTATAACAGTTTTAACCCGCCTTATATAGGCAAACCCCGTAACTATTAACCAATAACCAACGAGGAGCGCTAGCTCTCATAACCAATAGGAACTCTCTGTTTAAGGGCCAATCGGATTCCCCGGAGCGGGCCAATCCGATCCGGCCGTTTAACAGCCAATCAGAAGTGCAGGGCCAGAACCCTGCACTTTACTCCAAGCTCATGCTTTATTAAAACTTTATACATTCACAACACCCCTTCCCCCTGGCCTCTGTTTGCAGGGCGCAGTTACATAGTCCTTTAGGTAGGACGGTTGTTTTATTAGTCTCTTT
The DNA here is from genome assembly GCA_033807585.1 of Hydrophis major. Classification (NCBI taxonomy): domain Eukaryota; kingdom Metazoa; phylum Chordata; class Lepidosauria; order Squamata; family Elapidae; genus Hydrophis; species Hydrophis major. The sequence goes on along the minus strand of CM066328.1, from coordinate 290,032,838 downwards.
GATTTTCGCTGTGTCATTTGGCTGCAATCACGCTGAGGTACATCGTTGTTTGGCAGTGGGGCTGTTTCTGGTTCAGAGTTCATTTCCCCGTCGTTGCCCATGTTCTCTGTAATTCCCTGAGGTGCAACTGGTTCCCTCTCTGGTTCCACTTTCTGAGTCTCTATTATACTGTCGTTCCCTTCGAACGGGTTTTCTTCTCCTTGGAATTCATCTTCTTCTGTACCGTCCCCTCCTCAGTCTGGTCATAGGGGAGTTCAGGACTGCCCGCCGGAAGCCGCGATCGTAATTGATCGATATGGCGTTTCCATAGTCGATCGTCAAGGCATTGTACAAGGTAGGATCTTGGGCCGGTTACATGAACTACTGTTGCCTCCACCCACAATGGGTCGCCCGATAGGTTTTTAGCGTATACCAAATCTCCCACCTGGAAGGCATGACAGCGGCCGCTGGATCCTAGTGATTTTTCCGGTTCGTAAGCTGGGTGTAACCGGTCGAGGTAGGAGCGGAGTTTTCGTCCCATTAGCAGTTCGGCGGGAGTTTTGTTGGTGATGCTATGCGGCGTGATGTGTTGTAAAAAAAGGATTCGATTGATCTTGTCATCAATGTTGTCGTAGTCTACCTTCTGTAAAGTTTTCTTCACAAATTGTACTATGCGTTCTGCTTTGCCATTGGTCGCAGGGTGCGCAGGCGAGGTGAGCACATGTTGAATGCCGCGGTCAGCAAGGTACTGCTCGAACGACAGTGCTGTAAATTGGGGCCCGTTATCGGATACCAGGACGTCTGGTAGTCTGTGGGTTGCAAATAGTCTTTCCAAGGTTTTGATAACCGCCTAGGAGGTTGTAGTCATCATGCGATGAATCTCGAGCCAATTTGAATAGGCGTCGACGGTTAGTAGAAAGGTGTGGCCTTTGGTCGGCCCCGCGAAGTGCAAGTGAATTCGGGACCAGGGTCCGCGTGGTGTCTCCCATTCAGTAGGAATGGCTTTAGGTGGGGTGTTGCTCACTTCCTGGCATTTTGGACAAGCTTTAACCCAATGTTCAATTTGCTTGTCAATGCCCGGCCACCAAGCGTAGCTTCGCGCAAGGGCTTTCATTTGCACGATGCCGGGGTGGCCATCGTGCAAGGTTCTTAGAAGCGCTCTCTGGAGTCGTTCTGGGATAACGACTCTATCGCCCCAGATGACACAGCCTTTTTGGGAGAACAACTCCGTTTGTCGAGTCTTGAATGGTGTGAAGTCATCTGATAATTGGTCCAATGGCTATCCGCGTTCTACCCAGCTTAGGACTCGCGCTAAGGTGGGGTTATGTTTGGTTTCTCTTGCGATATCTCGGGTGGTTAATGGCGGCGAGTTGAGTGCCTCAATTTGCAACGTGGTTACCGTTGGTGCAGGATCGTCAAGAGTCTCTGGAAGCGGTGCTCGGCTCAATGCGTCGGCATGCGGAATGGCTTTCCCCAGGCGGTATTGCAGCCGATAGTTATAAGCAGCTAAGAATTCTGACCATTGAGTCATCTTAGGGGATAATATGTAGGGAGTTGGCTTATCTCCGGCTATTATCCCCAATAATGGTTTGTGGTCAGTCACGATAGTAAAAGCCTGGCCATACACGTACTCGTGGAATCTTTTAACGGCTGACACAATTGCGAGGGCTTCTTTATCGATTTGTCCATAATTTCGCTCAGTTTTTGAAAGTGTCTTTGAAAAATATGCAACAGGGGCTTCGTTCCCATTAGGCAGTACATGGCTCAAAATGGCACCCACTCCGAAAGGCGAAGCATCACATGTTATATTTAACGGCAAAGTCTCGTTATACTGCATGAGTACAGAATCAGAAGTGAGCAGTTTTTTCACGTTGCGGAACACCTGTTCTTCTCAGTGACCCCATAACCAATTTGCTTTCTTATCTAACAACCGGTGTAACGGTTCAGCGACCGTTGCTTTATGCGGTAAAAATACATTATAAAAGTTGATGAGGCCTAGGAACGCCTGGAGATCAGCCTTGTTTTGTGGCCTGGGAGCATTTTTTATCACCCTTAGTTTACTTTCAGTAGGGTGAATACCCTGGCTATCAATTAGGTACCCTAAAAACTCAACAGTGTCAGTACACAATTTACATTTGTTTTTTTTCACTTTAAGACCGGCCTCTTGGAATTTTTTAGGACTAATTTTAACCGGTCCTGGAAGATTTTTTTTGTAGGGGCCGCAATTAATACATCATCAAAATAGGGGACCACACCCTTAATCCCTTGTAATAACCTCTCCATAAGGCTCTGAAAAATCCCCGGGGCTACACTAACTCCAAATTGAAGCCGGGTACATTTAAAGGCACCTCGGTGTGTCACAATCATTTGTGCCAGTGCCGTCTTTTCATCAACTGGTAATTGCTGGTATGCCTGAGCTAAGTCTAATTTAGCAAAGACTTTCCTGCCCCCCAGGGAGTGGAGGAGATGCTGCACCACCGGCACTGGATATGCATTCTGCTGTAGGGCGTGGTTCAAAGTGGCCCGGTAGTCCCCACAAATTCGGATCGACCCGTCTGGCTTAATGGGTGTTATGATTGAGGTTTCCCAGGGGGAGTGATCGATGGGCTCTAACACCCCCTGAGCTATCAGCTTGTCGAGTTGTTCATCGATTTTCAACTTTAAGGCAAACAGAACTCGATGGGGCTTAAGTCGGATGGGAGCTATCTTTGGGTCTAGACTGAATGAAATCGGGGTCCCCTTGTACTCGCCTAAGCTGTCCGTGAAGACGTCCCTGAACTCATGGATGAGGTCTCCCTCCCAGTCACTTCCGCTGACTCGGTTTATGCCGGCCACTTCAATGCCGAGTGGCGCGAACCATTGGAGGCCTAGTAGGCTAGGCCTGTCTCTATCGATGACAGTTAGTGATAAGTACACTGTGTGCTACTTGAAGGAGACTCGGACTCAGCAGGAACCAACGACGGGGATTCGATTCCCTTGGTAGTCCTTGAGGATGAGTCTTTGGGAGCAGAGATCTTGGCGTTGAATCGTGGGGATGAGTTGCTTAAGGGTCTTCCAGGACACCATCGAGAGGGACGATCCCGAGTCGACTTCCATGTGGCAAGGCTGGTTCTCGATGGCTACTGTGACTCGTATTTTCTTGGTGTCTAAAGCTGAGGTGTGACCGATAGTGATAGTATGGTGAACCTCTTCTCTCTGCAAAACTCGATTTCTGTAGGAGTGGTTTACTGGCTCTCGCCATACAGGACGGTTTCCTGTCAATTGGCGATAGTTAGCCCCTTTTGAGGCCTGGCCGGGTCCTGGTAAGCTTCAGCAGACCCATCCGATGTGGCCTCGCTTCCCGCACTCATGGCAGAGCGCGTAGCGGAATTTGCATTCGGACCTGGCATGGTTGGCCCCACAGCCAACGCAAGGGCGTAAAGGCTTCAGGTGGTGGTCCCGGTCAGACCGCAGTCGATGGACCCCTTCTTTGTCGCTGTCTGATGATGAAGAGAGGTCCTTGTGGTGCGTCGTTGCAAGCTGCCCTTCTGACCTGGGTAAGATGTCGCTTGTCGGTGGTGGTATCAGAGCGCGGTTTCGGCGTAGTTGTGCAGCCGACTTCCTGGTTGCTTCTGCTGCAGTAGCATCTTTTGCCATCAGCTTGCTTTGAATGCCTGGTGCATCTAGTCCCAGAACTATGCGATCTCTTAGTGCTTCTTCTAAATCGGCGAATCAGCAGAGGCCTCCCAAATTTCGGAGGTCTGCTATGAAGTCGGCCACGCTTTCTCCCTTTCACTGGCTCCTCTGATAAAACTCGTGCCGTCTCACGAGTGTAGGTATGGTCGGTGCATAGTGATCTTGTAGGAGAGGTTCGAGGTCATCCCAATCCATCGCCTTCGCTTCTCGGGGTTTTGCTAGTGCTTTAGCCATCTTAAATACGGTTGGACCGCAATGCATTAAGAACACCGCCCGTTTCTCTCCTGGTATGGCGTCCTTTAAGTTGTTGGTTTCTACGAACATTTGGAAGCGATCCATGTAGGACTCCCAGCCCTCCTGTACTGGATCGAACGGAGCGGGTGGTACAACGCCGCTGGACATGGTTCCGTTGTGTAGCGTCGTCTGTCATGTGCTTGGTGTTCTTCGAAGTTTCGTTGGTTCAGATGTCTCCACATCCCATCCTCGTCGCCAGTGTTATGTTTGGAGCATGGGCAAGAAAGAATGGAGACAAGCCTCTGAATGGTGAACTTCAGCTCTTTATTTACATAGTGACTTCTAACATCTATAACAGTTTTAACCCACCTTATATAGGCAAACCCCGTAACTATTAACCAATAACCAACTAGGAGCGCTAGCTCTCATAACCAATAGGAACTCTCTGTTTAAGGGCCAATCGGATTCCCCGGAGCGGGCCAATCCAATCCGGCCATTTAACAGCCAATCAGAAGTGCAGGGCCAGAACCCTGCACTTTACTCCAAGCTCACGCTTTATTAAAACTTTATACATTCACAACAGTAACACTGGTTGAATCCCACCCCTGGTAGCAAGGAACATAATGTGTCTTCTTCTGGGAACTGAGTTAACTGCAGTGGAAATCCTCCATTGGATATGAGCATAATTTCAAGGCAGTATCTTGAAAGAGGTGAAGTACACTTATGATTTTGTTCTTTTCTGAATAATTCAATATGTATCAGCATTCCTTTGAAACTTGGTGAGGTTCTGAAGGTCTCTAAGTACTTGTAGGAGCAAAATGCATTTTAGTTTCCAGATTCTGAGGCTAATTATTCCCCCTCCAAAAAAGTGTGCTTAGAAAAGATCTTTACATTTATTTATTCAAAAGGTTTAGAATGCTGCCTTTCTTACCATTTGTGTCGATGGGAAGCCTGCAAAAGAGAAGAAGAACTCCAAAGGGCAGGTGCAGCAACATAAAAATACTTCCTGGGTCCCATTAAACGCCATGGTTTCAAAATGGGAGCCTGAAATGCGCCCATCCTGTGTGGTATACATAATGGGATATACAGGACGTACGATTAAATTGCAGCAGGAGGAACAGCTTTCATTGCAACTTTTTGTAGCTATGATAGATAGAATGTGACTTGAATAATTTTGTGTACAGTAACATAAAGCTTTGTATACTTTGGGCATTTTCATAGAACCACAGTTTCGGCCATGTAATTCCCCGATCAGTGGTGGGATTCAATTTTTTTTTATTATTGGTTCTGTGGGAGTGGCTTGGTGGGCATGGCAGGGGAAGGATACTGCAAAATCCCCATTTCCTCCCCACCCCACTAACCTGCTTTCCAGCTCCGTTCTCCTGTGCAGGGCAACAAAAGAAGACCCAGACGATCAGCTGGGACTCAGGAGGCAGAGAATAGATGGGGGTGGGGCCAGTCAGAGGTGATATTCCAAACTACTCAAAATTTCCACTATTGGTTCTCCAGAACTGGTCAGAACCTGCTGAATATCACCTCTGCCCAACCCCCTAATGTTCTCACCTTGCTCCCTGGGTCTGGAGAGGTTGAAGAAGGGGGATTCAATTGACAAGCAGGGGAAAGAAAAGAAAAATAAAGACTCTATCCAGTAGTAGGGGGAAGAGTGGTGGCCCCATAGTCTTGGTGTCAGGAGAGGGGAAATCCAAGGAGACAAAATTCCTACCAATGGCGAAGCACACTCATGCATTCTTTCCAGAAGGAAGGCTACAACATTGCTTCTGCAGCATTTCCTCTGAAGCAGCTACAGCAGAGCCAAAAGCAAATTTGGCTTCTGGAAGCTCAGTATATCCTGAGGACACAGTGTGCAGCACTGATTCCAGATTGGCCCAGTCTAAACATAGGAAAGGAATCCATGGCAAACACAGGACTCTGCAATGCAGAGAAAGACATAATATATTGCTTACTCCTAAGTAATGAAAGAAGATGCATTTGTGAAGGGTCAGCAACTTTTCATTATTAGCAATATATCACTGAGGCTGGTTTCATACACTGCATTATATTATGGACTAAGCCAACGCAGCGATACAACCCTAAACAGCTTTACTTCACAGCAGGCTTGTAATCCTGCACTTTCTCATTGGCCCATGAATAGCGAGTCGTGATTGGTCATTTTGGCCAGTCTGATTGGCTGTTAATGGGGCCCCCTGATTGGACGCTTGTGAAAGCAGTAAGCTCGAATTATTGGTTGTTTTGACAGCAGCCAGCTCTATAAAAGAGCTGCTGCTGCCCAAGTAGTTGCTCTGTTCTTTCTGTTCAATAAAGAATTGAAGTCACCATTCGATGCCTCGTCTCCGTTCCTTGTGCCCATGCCCAGGACTTAACACTGGCGACGAAGGTGGGATACGGAGAGGATAGAGCTGACTAAGTACGCATCGAACAAGACAGAGCACATGGCTGAGGAGTGCACGCAACAAATGACAAGATGACCAGCGGCGCCATACCACCCGCTCCATTCGACCCAGCAACCGAAGACTGGGACTCGTATATAGATCGCTTCCAGATGTTCCTGGAGACCAACAATTTAAAAGATGCTACACCTGGAAAGAAACAAGTGGTGTTCCTGACTCATTGTGGCCCCGCCGTTTTCAAAATGGCTAAAGCACTGGCAAAACCAGCAGAAGTGAAGACTATGGATTGGGATAACCTCGCCCCAATCCTCCGGGCCCATTACACGCCCGCAGGACCTACACTGATACGAAGACACTAATTTTACCAGAGGGACCAACGGAAGGACGAGAGCATTGGAAATTTCGTAGCTGACCTCTGGAACCTAGGAGGCCTTTGTGGTTTTGCAAACTTAGAGGAAGCCCTAAGAGACCGCATAGTTCTGGGATTAAATGCACCACACCTGCAGAATAAACTGATGGTGAAAGGTGACATCAGCCTTACAGATGTCATCGCCGACGCTACTGCAGCAGAAGCAAGCAGGAAGTCAGCCGCTCGAATGCGCCGAGTGAATGCACCGCTTCGCCAACTCGCTAACGATAACCCACTCATCATTGAGAAGCACGTTACCACTACCCACCACAAAGACCTCGAGTCATCCTCAGACAGTGATGAAGAGGAGGTCAACCGGCTCCACTCGGAACGAGAGCAAAGAAACCAGAGACGTCCGCGCCAATGTGTTGCAGGGCAAACCACCCGTGATCGGACTGCAAATTCCTCGACGCACTCTGCCGTACTTGTGGAAAAAGAGGCCACATCACAAAAGTCTGCAGAAGCAAGCACAGTTCAGTCCCAGTGAAGGGAGAACAACCTCCATCGGGAGACAGGAAACCTCCCGAGAACCAGGACTGTCTGAACCACCAATGGAACAACCACTACTACTACAGAAATTGAGCGCCTGCCGATTCAACGAGATGAGAAGAGGCCCACCAAACCATTATTATCGGCCACGCTTCATCGTTCGATTCAAGAAAGATCCGCATAAAGGTTACCATTGAGAATCGACCATGCGTGATGGAAGTCGATTCGGGATCATCCCTATGCATGGTATCCTGGAAAACCCTCAAACAGCTGATCCCTGACATCTGCCGCCAGGACCTCACCATGCAACGATTCATTCTGAAAGACTACCAGGGAAACAGAATTCCTGTTGTCGGTTCCAGCCATGTCCAAGTATCCTTCAAGGACCGCACAGTGACGCTTCCCCTGACTGTCATCGATCGTGACCGACCCAGTTTGTTAGGGTTACAGTGGTTCACCCCACTCGGGATTAAACTAGTCGGCATACACCAAACCAGAAGTGACGGCTGGGAAGAGGCTCTCATCCAGGAATTCCAGGACGTGTTCACAGGGACATTAGGCAAGTACAAGGGGACCCCTATATCATTTAATCTTAGCCCCAATGTAGCTCCCATTCAACTTAAACCTCGTCGGGTACCTTTTGCCTTAAAACCGAAAATCAACGAGCAGCTAGATAAACTGATAGCCCAGGGCGTATTGGAACCGATTGACCATGCCCGCTGGGAAACTCCGATAGTAACGCCCATGAAGCCAGATGGTTCATTAAGAATTTGTGGGGATTACCGGGCCACCCTAAATCATGCTCTTCAACAGAGCACTTACCCAGTACCGGTGGTTCAACACCTTCTTCATTCCCTGTGTGGCGGAAAAATATTTGCGAAATTGGACTTAGCTCAGGCGTACTAGCAGCTCCCTGTAGACGCGACAACTGCCCAGACAATAGTTACCCATAGAGGCGCTTTCAAGTGCAATAGACTCCAATTCGGAGCAAGCGTGGCGCGTGGCATTTTCCAAAGTTTAATGGAGAGACTATTACAAGGCATAAAAGGCATCGTGCCTTTTTGATGACATCCTAATAGCTGCCCCCACTAAAGAGTTATTAGGACAATGACTCAAAATAGTTCTTCAGAAATTTAAAGACACTGGTCTGAAGGTAAAAAGGGACAAGTGTCAACTTTGTACGGAGAGAGTGGAGTTCCTGGGATATCTTCCCAACAGACAGGGAATCCACCCCACCGAAAAAAAACTAACCGCAATCAAAAATGCCCCGAGACCTAGGAATAAGACAGACCTCCAAGCTTTCCTGGGACTCATTAACTTTCATAACATCTTCTTGCCCCAGAAGGCAACCGTAGCTGAACCCCTACAAAGACTTCTTGACAAAAAAGCTTCCTGGGTCTGGGGACGGCGTGAAGAGAGAGCATTCCAAGAGGTAAAAGACCTCTCAACCTCCAATGCTGTATTAATGCAAAACAACGAGACTGTACCTTTAACAGTTATCTGTGACGCCTCACCATTTTGAGTGGGAGCCATTTTAAGCCATGTCCTACCAAATGGGAATGAGGCACCTATTGCGTTCTTTTCGAGAACTTTGTCGAAAACCGAAAGGAACTATAGTCAACTCGATAAAGAGGCTCTTGCTATTGTATCCATAATTAAACGTTTCCATGAATATGTGTATGGGAGACCCTTTACCATAATTACAGACCACAAGCCACTACTTGGTATTTTGGCAGGAAACAAACCAACTCCCCAGATCTTATCACCAAGAATGACACGTTGGTCAGAATTTTTAGCTGCCTACGATTACCGATTGCAATACTGCCCGGGAAAAACCATTCCCCACGCTGACGCTTTGAGCTGCTCTCCACTACCAGACATCATAGAGGACCCTGCTCCAACCTTAGCCGTATTGCAAATCGAAACCCTCAAATCACCGCCGCTAACCGCTCAAGACATTGTCTTAGAAACAAAAAAGGACCCTGTTCTGGCATGAGTCCTCAGCTGGGTAGAACGCGATTGGCCAATCAGCACAACCAATGATCATCAAACAGAGCTATTCTCCCAGAAAGGTTGCATTGTGTGGGGAGACAGAGTCATAGTACTGGAGAAATTGCAATATAGGGTGTTGAAAATGTTGCACGATGGACATCCAGGCATCGTGCGGATGAAGGCATTGGCCAGGAGTTACACATGGTGGCCTGGCTTAGACAAACAGATAGAGACCAGGGTAGCAAAATGCAGCAAATGCCAGGAGATTCGCTCCACTCCTCCAAAAACTCCCCCAACTCAGTGGGAAATGCCTCGAGGTCCTTGGTCCCGTATCCACATCGATTTTGCGGGACCCACAAGAGGACACACTTTCCTCCTAACAGTGGATGCCTAAACTGGCTCGAAGTCCACAAGATGAAAAGCACCACTACAGAGGCAGTCACTAAAAAGCTGAATAAACTATTTGCCACCCACGGATTTCCGGATGTCCTGGTCTCCGATAATGGCCCCCAATTCACTGCCCTGCCATTCGAACAGTACCTGGCAGATCGGGGCATCCTCCATGCCTTAACATCGCCAGCTCACCCTTAATAAAGAGTTGAAGTCACCGTTCGATGCCTCGTCTCTGTTCCTTGCGCCCATGCCCAGGACTTAACACATTAAGCTATGGATTGATTTAATTATGGTTCATTGTGTAAGCCATAATGAATGGCTTGATATTGAATGCTATGCTAAGCCACAACTGGTGGCTTATAAATGACAATTTTTACTGATATATATTGTCCTAACCATAGACTCACACTGAGGTTTTACACATGATAAACTTAGAAAAACAGAGTTGGAAGGGACTTTGTAGATCATCTAGTCCAACCCTCTGCTCAAGCAGGAGACTCTATATCATTTCTGACAAGTGGCTGTCCAGTCTCTTCTTGAAAGCTTCCAATGATAAAGCTCCCACAACTTCTGAAGGAAAGCTGTTCCATTGGTTGATTGTTTTCACTGTCAGAAAATTTCTCCTTATTTCTAGGGTGAATCTCTCCTTGGTCAGTTTCCGTCCATTGTTCCTTGTCTGGCCTTCAAGAAAATAGGTTGTCTCCAGTAGTGGTATTAAAATAATTTAACAACCAGTTCTCTGCCCTAATGACCGGATGGGTGGGCATGGCCAGGTGGTGTAACAGGCACAACACTTGGCTGCTCTGCACCCCCCAGGAGCGAAAACAGGCTGTAGGAGGGGCACCCCCCTCACATCCTCTTTTGGGCCTAGGAGGCCTCTCTGCAGCCCCCTGGGAGAAAAAAACAGGCTGTGGGGGGCACCCCCCCTCATACCCACTTTTTGGCCTAGTAGGCCTCTCTGCAGGCCCCTGGGAGCAAAAACAGGCTGTGGGGGACACCGTACCCCTCCATGCCCTGTTTTGGGCCTAGCGGGCTTCCTTGCAGCGCCCTGGGAGTAAAAACAGGCCATGTGGGGACTCCTGGAAGGGGCAGGGCCAGCCAGCAATTTAACAACTGGTTCAGCTGAAGTAGTGTGAACCGGTTGAAGCCCACCACTGGTTGTCCTCCTCTTTGTGGCAACCCCTCAAATATTGGAACATTGCTATCATGTCTCCCCTGGTCCTTCTCTTCACTAAACTACCCATGCCCAGTTCCTGCAGCTATTCTTCATATGTTTTAGCCTCCAGGCCCCTAATCATCTTTTCACTCTTCTCTGCACTCTTTCTAGTGTCTTGACATCTTTTTTATAGTGTGGTGACCAAAACTGGATGCAGTACTCTAGGTGTGGTCTTACTAAGGCTTTATAGAATGGTACTAGTAGCTCACGTGATCTTGATTGTATCGCTCTGTGAATGCAATTTAGGATTGCATTGGCTTTTTTGACTGCTAATGCACATTCAGAAGTAAGAATTTGTCTTATGAAACTTTATGACGTAAAGCAAATTCAGCTCGTAAAATGGTTGATAGAAACTATATTCACACATCACATTAAGGGATGCTTTATTTCATCATGATTTATTGAATAGGTCTTTTTTTTTTAAGCAGTGTCTGCCCAATGTGCTAATCATACATTATATTTTATAAGACACAATGGTAGGCCCATACAACATTCTTTAAAAAAAACTACATTAGGGCTTATGGTGATATATGAATTAATGAAGTCTAAATTTTACTTCTAGTTTGCCTTTGCCTTTTTCAAAATAGCAAAAACAAAGTCAAATCAGAATAGAAACACTGAATAGGATTTGATGCTCTGTTCCAAATAAACTCAAACTCATAAAAATGAATATAATTCCATTCCTGAAAACTATTTAATAAAATCATTTTCTCCTTTGTTTTTTCTTTTTCCTGTTTTTTTAAAATAAATCAACAATAGCATATTTCAATTTAAAAAAAAAACACTGTTCTATTTCTTTTTAGCTCTGCTCTGTATCATTTAAAACCCAATAATGATCATGGTAAATGTATAGAATGCATTTAAATGCTTTTCAAAGAAAAAGAAGAAGACAGAAAAAAGTTGTAATTCATAGAAAAGGCAAAGAAAGAATGCCAAACAAAAATATAGTCTCAGGCTGTAAGCAAAGGGATGTACTTTCATTTCTGTTCATTACAGGCTCAAGTCAACAATCGTTGCATCAGTGTACATAATGGAAAGAAATAAACTGATGATTACAGTGTTTACAGCTGAGTGAAATGTGATGAAAAGGAAATTGTTTTTTAAAAAAATCAATTAATAATAAAGGATGGAGTGAAAAAACAAGAATAAAGATGAATAGATATTTGTTGATTAAAAAAATAGAAACTGCACACTAAATATAGTCACAGACAAATGTAAAATATTAAGTACCAATAGAATACAAATGCTTATTGTAGCCATCCCATTTTAAATTTATGGCCAAGGCTGGTAATGCAGCAGGTTAATGTAGGTTGAAAGATGAGAGAAGAGACAGGATGTTACTTTTTCAACCTACCCTTCCTATTTCAATTTCTTTTATTTCCATCTTTCTACCCATATATCTTGGAGGCTAAAATTGTAGCACAGAAAACTATTCCACAGTTTATAGAACTGACCTATCCAACAGCTTCCTAAGAAATAACTTAATTCTGATGAATATGGTTTAGTGCAATATATATCCCATAATGGAAAGTATGGTCCAACAGACCTGGTGCCTTAGCTCAAGGAACTGCAGTGTGTCCATAAATGGCAGATAGCCAGAGAGCCTGCAGATAGGAAGATAATGACTCCATTTCATTGAACTTTAAAAGCTCTGGCTTAGAGTATTAAAAATCACAAAGAAGCATTGATGCCTTCAGCAAGAGAAGGACTGGGGTGACATGATAGCAATATTTCAATAATTGAGGAGCTGCCACAGAAAAGAGTGGATTGATCTATTCTTCAAAGCACCAGTGGGCAGGAGAAGTACTAACGGGTAGAAGCTCTTTAAAGAGAGATCCAATCTAGAATGAAGGAGAAATTTCCTAACAGTGAGCACATTAATCAGTAGAATGGCTTGCCTCCAGAAGTTGCTCCATCTCTGGAGATTTTCAGGAAGAGATTGAACAACCATTAGTCCAGAATGGTATAACATCTCCTGCTCAAGCGGCGGGGGGGGGGGTTTGAACTAGAAGACCTCCAAGATTTCTTCCAACTCTGTTATTTTATATTCTGTCATCTATAATCTATGACATAAGCAGGATATGATGATCACAATCCATGAGTAGCAATATAAGCAGGTTGCGGTAAACTCTGGCGTAAGGCAGTTCTACAAAATGCCACAGAAATCCAAAGATGGGTGTGTGACAAGATGCATATGGACTGTGTTAAAAGCCCAAACCCATCTTCCTTGGTGCAGAGAGTGGTCCAATCATCACTAGCATTAGAGAAGATGAAATACATCAGATGGTCTCCTCACAAGGAAGCTATAGCAAGGTTGCAGCCACTCTCTGAACTGAAACACCATGAGACAAATGTCCAATTATTTCTTCACATATGCCAAAACTAATGGAAAAATGTTCATCGTGCCAAGACAGAATGTTGGGTTGCCAAATGAGACTTCCCAGTCTGGAGGTAATTATTTGGCTCCTGGAGAAGGAGAAATATTTTTATCAAGGCAGTACAACGTCAATGGATTTTGGGAAGGCCAGGTGCTGATGTTGGCAGAATAAAAAAAAAGCTGAAGGGTTATTAAAACAGATCGGATGAGAACATGGAACATCTACAGTATGAACCAAAGAAAACTGGATCGAGTTAAAGCAGAAATGACCTGAATGGGGATAGAAATTCTAGGAGTAAGTGGTTTAAAATGGTCAGCACTGAGACATTCAAATGTTTTTATTCTGGAAATAAAACTCACTGGAAAAAAAATGAAGCAGTGGTTATTGTCCCCAAACATAGGTATATTCATATGCAATGTAATTAATGTAATCCAGTCAGGGACAGAATAACAATCATTCTAAAAATAAAACCAGAAGAGGGGAAAATCAGACTTCTTTGAACATCAAGAAACCCCAGTTTATGTCCATTGTAAAAGAATTTAAGATAAACAACGATGGAAGTAGTTGACAGCTACAGTTCTCTAGGTCCAAAATTGAGAAGGATGGCAGATTTGCAGAAAAGATTCAGAGATAAGGAGCAGTCAGCAAAAAGGCATTGGGAAATTCATGAAAGACAAACATTTCAATCAAGACACAAGCCAGAATGTGTATCATGGTGTATGAGAGTGAGGGATGCACTCTGCTGAAGAGCAAGAGAAAAAGCTTCTTTGAGCTCTGATGCTGTACAAGTCTGCTTTGCGTTTTTTGGACAATCAAGAAGACCAACCATTCAGTTCTAGAGGAAATCAATCCAGAATGCTCATTAAAGAAATAGTGCACCTGTGGAAAAGATAAAAATGCTGGTCAAGGTCAAAGGAGGGAGAAGAAGTTGACAGTGCGGGAGGTAGATAAATGAAACACAAGTCATAGAAATGCAACTGCAAGAATTGTGCAATGCAGTTAGAAACAGGACGTCTTTGAGGATTTTAATCCATCGAGTTACCAGGAATTGTTTATGACTGAATAGGGCATAACAACAACAAACAGCAGTGTAACAAGTCAAACATGCCAGATTTGAAAATGTCAGGGCCAGAAAGCATTGTGACCTTTGGAATTATTAGATAATGTTATTAGTGTGCTACTAATAATAGCAGTTTGCAGTAATAAATGTTGTTTGAGATTCATATCATGCCATATTGCCATATTGAGAGAGGCAGGATGAAATTGTTCAGCCTCAATAATGGGAGGAAAATAAAATAAATGTTTTCTGGTGTGTACTGTAAATTATGAAACAGCATGCATACTTAGATATTTATCAACAAAATTGCACAAAAATTACTCCTTTATTTTCCACTCATGTGACAGATTGAAACAATGCAAACACTGTAATTTTTAACAGGTAAATGTGGATAGGACTGCAATCAAATCCAGATAAATATAGATTTTGGTCAGTTTATTTTACTTTTTCAGATATACCACACAGACATTTCCCAAACAGTAGGATTTTATTTCCTTGTGTTCAACTGACAGTTTCTTTTAGAAAATATGAAAAAAAATAATTACAATAGTAAAAGCACAAACAAAACTCAAAGAGAAAAAGAGATAGAAAGGAAAGAAAAAGAAAAGAAGAAAAAGAAGAAACTAAAAACAAGGAAAGGATTTTTTTTTAAAGAAGTAGCTTCCAATCTTCAACCCAACAAGTAGAAAATAACTTAATAACTCTTCACCCCTCCCATATGGTTATAGAAAAATATCTCTTTTTCCTATAACCCACATTTTATCTTTATGCAAATCCATAAACCAACAACTTTTCCTGGTGTCAGCAAAAAGTACTTGAAGGCTCCCAAAACTTTACAGAAACATGTCTTATTTTAATCTTGGTTAAACAAACCAACTTTAAATTCCTTCCTTTTACTTCTGACAATCTTGATATTTAATTTGTTCAGCTGTTGCCATAGAATCTGATGTGTCATCAAGATTTTTCCCCTCTTATCATAAAGGCTTCTTTGGGACTTTAGCAAAACTCTTTTGTAACCCCCCACCCCCACCAGAAATCCTTGTCTATGTTATTCTCATAGGTTATAATCTGTATTTCCACTTTAATCTTAAAATCTTTGCTTTATAATCCATGTTTTTTTTATCATCCAGTAGTCATACATTACGCAAAATTTATTACATACCTGTCATTCCTTTGCCAAGATTTTGGACATTGTCTACCATAGAAGCAGACATTCCTGGCTTTACTATATACTACTAAATTCTTAGTGTTAGCTGAAATGATGCATCATTGGGTAATAATTTTTGAATCAAGCATTTCAAATGTGGTAACTTAAAGAATGTGTCCCAAATCTGGAATCCTTTACTCCTGTGGAATTGAAATTTCAAGGTTCTTCAGAGCAGTTATATTCACAGCCTGTGACTGCTGCAATGCTGCTATCACATGATCATGATTTTTGATGTTCCCTGCAATTTCCTACTGGCAAAGTCAATGGGGAAGCTATCAGGAAGTCAGAAATAACTTGCATTTTTGCATGCCTGTGATGATTTTGTTTATCATTCTAGGTAAATAAATATTGACAGTTTTATCCAATGGGCCATAGGTTGTCTAGTATCTGCTAATTTTAACCCCATTTTTCAATAATCTCCTGGAGTATTTCAAATGACATAATGTTTTATTTAAATTTCCAAAAGCCATATCAACTAAAAACAGAAAGCAAGTTAGTGTTTGTTTATACAACTATTCCCAAGATCTTATAGGAAAAGCCCAAACATTCCAAATTTGTCTGGTCCCTTAATTTGTTGATAACTTTCTTGGATTAAAACCTTGTTTGGCTTTTTGCCGTTTATTTCCAATTCTTTAAATTTCTAAGCTTAAACTTAATTTTTCTTTTGTTCAAGAATAAAGGTAAACTCACAGGTGGCACCTCAAACTTCTTGTCCTGATGATCTCTAAATACAGTAGCCTTGAGATAATTAATTAGGCAATTTCCAAAAGTGATTAGAAAGTGACATTAACAAACCTTTTCTGCATCCTTCAAAAAGTTCCACTATGCCTGTAAACATGATGGTTTTCCTTCATTTCCAGGCATTCAAACCCATGAGTGCTACTATCTTGGAGTCTCCCTGTGAGGGGCAACCATCTGAGGCACATGTGGACAATTTCCCAGCTTCTTCTTATCTGGAAGGTTCCAAGGAAGCAGTCTACTCTTTAGTTCAAGGGTCTTCAAACTTGACAGCTTTAAGACTTGTGGACTTCAACTTCCAGAATTCATTCTCCAATCATGTTAGCTCAGGAATTCTGGGAGTTGAAGTCCACAAGTCTTAAACTTGCCAAATTTGAAGAACCTTGCTCTAGTTCTTCAGTCTTTGCCGCAGTCATCATTTCTGCTCTTTCAGTTCTTTATACCCTCCCCAGAAGTCTGTTCAAATGACAATTTTCTGTCCACTGCAGCACTTCAAAATGATTTTTGGTTTGCCAGTACCGGAACAATTTTGATTATAATATGAGTCCTAGCAAAATATGAGGGATTATATTCAAATGGAAAACCATTGATTGTGCTGAGTTAGAGTGGGAGAAAAATAATATTTTCTTTGTGAGAAAAGGAATATTTCACCATGGGCTGTGTCCCTGTCCTGTACACCATAATAAAATCAAACTCTTTTGAGTAAAGCTTGCTTCCCAATGACTAAAACATGTATCCATGTAGTCTTTGACTTACAACCACAATTGATTCCAACCATCCAAGTCTAAG
Source organism: Hydrophis major (assembly GCA_033807585.1). NCBI lineage: Eukaryota > Metazoa > Chordata > Lepidosauria > Squamata > Elapidae > Hydrophis > Hydrophis major. The sequence goes on along the minus strand of CM066328.1, from coordinate 290,015,874 downwards.
CCAGGCCTGGCCCTGCTTAACTTCTAAAAGCAGGCAATGGATCACCAGATATGCCATCTGGTCATTAGGAAAGAAACCTTCAGTTCGCCACACTATGTCATGCTGGGCTTCCTCAGCTACTTCAACTGGAATCCCATTTATGTTTTGTATGGAAAGCTGTCACTGAAATGAATGAAAGATTCACTGTTTTCCTCTGGAATGAAAATCTGGGGGATCTGGCTGCCATTGGACCTCTTCTAAACTGAAGAGGCAACTTGCTCAGGGTTCCAGAACTAATTTTGACATTTTTTTTAACCAATTACATATAAGGGAAACTAGGATTGTGCACTTTTTTAAGGCCCGTGGGAGACGTTCAAAGCAATTTACACTATCAACTTCCTTGTTTTCACATTATAAAAATGAGGTAGAAACTAAATAAAAATGATACATGCTGGTTATACCTTTGAAAATTGAATATTTCCACCTGCTAAACACCGAGAACTGCAACTGGAATAGTCTCAAAATCTTATATAGTCAGTTATGTATAGGAACAGGATGTACATTTCCTGCAAAACTGCTCTTTCAAGGCCTGCCATTAGAGTTGTTGAATAGTTACCTGATTCAGGTAAATATTCAACTATTCAGTTGTATCAAGAATGATTCAGTGATGTCTATTTGAACCCTGAAGCTAAACAGGATCAAAAAATATTTTCTTTGAAAAAGGAAAGGCATGCCAGGAGAAAAAGCGGGGCGTAGCAATATTTTCTTTGGAAAAAGCCCTGAAAGTTCATGTATAGAAAGTTTACTAGATATTGGTGGTTCAATAAATATGCATGCTGTTTTGTGTGAAATGTGCATACATATGAATACATATACAGATAGTAGATTTTTGGTGAACTAGAGGTTGGTACATTGTATGCTACATTCAGCTCTTTTGCATTTCCTTACATATATATTTAATTATTATACTTTACATTGTTATTATATTATTACATTACATTACATTATCATTATATTACATCATTATTATACTATATATATTACATTATACAGCATAAGGATTATACATATATAACCCTTCTCATCTAGTAATTCGAAAGCATGCAAATCCAAGTAGATAAATAGGTACCACTTCAGTGGGAAGGTAACAGCATTCTGTGCACCTTTGACATATAGACACACTGGCCACATACCAGGGAAATTGTCTTCAGACACTGCTGGCTCCTTTGGCCAAGAAATGGAGATGAGCATGCCACCTAAAATCAGATATGGGTGAACAGGGAAATCTTTACCTTGTATATACATACAGTCATATCCTTTTGTTTGCCATCCCTTTTTCATCAACATATATATTGGAAGATTCTACGCTTCTCAGATAAATATCTTATCCCATTTTAGAAGTAGGTAACTATTCAAGAATACTCATTGCCTAAATAAGGAGATAATATATAAACCACCTCTCATTGATCTGTGTAGCTCAATATTATGATCAATGTCTAGTTTTCACACATGGTCCGATTAATAATGAGTTTGGTTTATGTGCTATGTTAATCCAATATCAAACCAATTATATCATGGCATAGTCTTATGAACTAAGCTGGCTATTGATTGAGAGCTGTTGTCTAGGCCTATTTTTTTCCCAATTCCTACCTACAGTTTGGACCCTGGACCTTTCTCATTCTGAATGTTTAGCTGCAGCTGTTCCACAATTCCTCCTTTCAAATGCTTTTATTTATTTTCCTGAATATTCCCAAAAGTTATTAGAAACAATATCTTGCTCTGCAGAGAGATCTGGTTTTTTGTTTTTGTTTTGGCTATGAAAAAGTATCCTCAATGACATGTAAAGAGAAACCCATCATTGCAGATGACCATGGCAAATTGAAATTGGGTCAAATTATCAGCACAGGCATGTCATGATGCCCTGCCCTTGTACCCAATGTCTGATACAAGTATGTTGGTCCTCTGGGCCCCTCTTCTCCTTTGACAACCATGTCAAGTGTTCAACACATAACAACTGCCTCATTAGATACCATGCCTAATGGGAGGGCCAGGACTGGACATATTTTATCTCCAATGGCAGGTGCCCCTCTGGACAAAGCTGCCTTTCACTTTCTTTACACAAACAGAAAGGACCAAAGTGAAAAAAAACAACAACAACCAGCATTTTATTCAATGAGAAAGTGAATTACAGCCTTGAATTATGGCTATTAGATGACAGCCCTTTGGTCCAGATGGGAAATATGAATATCAATTGTAGGACAACAACAGCAAGGGAGGCTTTTATGTTAAATGTTTATTGATATGGGCTAGAGGTTCCCCATAGATCATTATAGAAAGTACAATCCTGGATTAAATTAAAGTGGGGATAGGCACTAGCGGGCTAGATTTCAATTCTTTGGGACATCAGCCCTCTTCTTTTGCACTGTGCTCAAGCAGAACATCTACACATAGTAAAAGGTGAGTATTAAAAACACCTTTTTGAGCTATCTCCAGATACCTTTGGAGTTATCCAAGTTATCTAATTAATAATTATTAATTAGACAGTAATATTGTCTGACAACAGCAATTCAGAAAGATAATGCAGGTATTTTTCATACATAACTTTATGTTAAGGGGAATTTATGAATCGCAACACTTCTGACACAAACTAGAGTACCCCTTGGTTACTTTTTCTCATGCCAATTTATTGGTTGATATAAATCTCAGATTTGACTGGTTGGAAGCTACTGTGATCAAATTCCCATTTTGTGCCAACAGTGACAACTATTATCAAGGTGAACTCAGTGTGAAAAGATGGTTATTGTGACAAGCAGAGACTGCTCTTTTTACAAACTATGCTTGTGTCTGTGTGTCTGTCTGAGTCTCTGTATGTAACTAAAAAGTAGTATCTTTCAGGAATAACTTGTAGCAAAATCTTCCTTTGTAAAAAGGAGCCACTTCTGAAATGCTATCTTCACTTTGGGAGCAATGAAAAGGCAGATATCAAAGGAAGGTTAGTAGATGTTAATGAAGAAAAATGCTGAGATGTTGTGATATCAAAGCCAAGATTCATTGGAGCATGAGGGTCATAGAGAACAATATGGCTAGCACAGAAAGTTCATCTAAAATTTGCATGCACTTCGATCCTTTCTGAGCAACTAAGAAAGAGAGATAATTTTTATGCAAAGAGATAAATCTGAAGTTGGACTGGTTCATAGGTTCAGAAGAATTATTCAGGAAAGATAACAAATATAAAATATCATAAAGAAAGGGTGGAAAGCAAAAAGAGCGAGACTCAACATACAAATTGCAGGCCTCCCATAAGGCCCCTTAGGACCTCAAACAAAATGCTGTAAAATTAAACTAAAGGATTACAAGTATAAAATTCATTTGTTCCAAACAAATGTTCTCTAGAGCAGAGAAGGAGTCTTTACAATAATTCCTGACAGTGAAAGCATACTGCTCAATGATTCTTCTATGGCAGTGTTTCCTTGTGAGGGGAATTCTGTGTAATCATATACCATAATGCAATCATTGTTTTAATCCACTGAGTGTGAGCCATGCACGACGAACAAGTTTCTTTGTGCAAATCGCCCACTGGTTTGACCCTCCATGTGGTTGATGACAAACTGCAGTATGGGGCATTGTTCTTGGAGTATATTGCTTTGCATTTGTCTCCAGATATATGATAGGAACTGTCCAGCTTAATAGTGCTGATCCTGTGTTTGGATCAGTGGATATATTTCATTTCTGTTCTTCTTCCCTCAGTGCTGTTTCTTTCTCTTTTGTAAAAACTATACTTTGGGGAAGCAACTAACCTTTAGTAAAATTTGCAAATCTACCCACATGAAAGGATCTTTAAAAACACAACCAAGGTTGATAATGAATGCCCTGTCTGCTATTGGAATCTTTGTGTTCATTGAGCTACAGGAAAACAACATTTTAAAATTCAGTAAATTTAAGACTTCAGCAAATTGGTCCCCTCAGATTAATTTGTCCTCCGTATTTCCTAGTAGATATAGTTGTGTTGTCCATGCTACGATAATTATAGAAATTGAAGTGTAACATATATGGTGGCTTTATTTTAAGAAACTGTCATTTTTCTATGTAGCTGTAGGTTTTAAACCACTGAAAGTGTTATTGAGGTTGATTATACCATGAGGTAACCTTCTGAACATTGCTGCAGTGTTGAATACTACATCCATGGCATCTTTTTTTTGATGTCATTCCAGTGATTTAGAGAAGCTATCAAGAAAGAATCAATTACGCTATATAATAAAAGCAACCCCACCATCCATCACTAAGAACATTACTGCAAGATTGTGATCATTTTTGTTATGAGGATCTAGATTGTGGGGGCAATATGCAAATAATGCTGACATTGTAAACTGCCCAGAGAATGCTGTAAAGCAATATGGAGCAGTATATAAGTCTAAATGCTATTGCTATTGCTATTAGTTCCGGTTAACAACATATTCTTGGGATTTGTGCATCATATGTTTTTCCAAAACTATTCTGAAAAGGCAATTCCATGTAGGAGAATTTATATTCTTTTTGTTTCAAAACTATACAGAGAGATCATCAGAGGAAGTTTTAGACAGCTTTATTTTTTATCACTTCATTTTAACATCTTATTGATTCTGGTTGATGACTTCAACAGGCTAATCATGTTGTTGTTTTACCAGCAATTTCCTACCACTGAGAATTAGCCTTCTGAAAAAAATACATCAGCAACGTCTCAGTGCCATCCTTCTCTTGAACTTGCTATATGTGTATTGAACATATTGTGCCTAATGCACAAGAGAATAGCTCATAAACTGGTACATTTAGAAATAACAAATATGTACATTTGATATACAAAAAATCAAATTATATTTGATAAACAAAAAACTGTACATGCTAAAGTAGAGGAAGTAGAAGAAATACATCAGAAGTTTACTAATATCCATAATCACTCAATAAAGAGATCCACAGTTTGAGAAAAGCTAGTGCAAACAATGAAGTCAGGTTTATTGTCTTTCCCCCAAGTGCCAACAAAACAGAAGAGAGTGCAGCCTGCAAGCTCTATTTGTCCTAAATTTATTTTTTTTAGTTTCCTGGGGAATCTTTCATAGTATGCTGTCAAAATGCAGTAACACTTGAGTCTGGTTTCATCCTAATATGTTATATGGATTGTTACCAGCATATGGTCTAAGGATGTTGTTATGAATGTTGTTGTAAGTAACAATTCCTGAAAGAGTGAGCCATTGGGGGTACCTAAGTCAAGTTTTGTAATGGTACATGGGAATTACCTTGGGAAAAAGATGATTCTTAACCTAATCCTAATCCTAATTCCAATCCTAGAAAAAAATAGCTGCAGTTTAGGCAACTGTCATACAAACAGCAGCTTAGTCCACCAATGGAAAAGATTCTATTAATGTAACCTCTCAATAAAGATAGAGCTGGTACTTCTGGTTGTGCTTTTTATATTGATTGCCTCACAAGACTGACTAGTTTTGAGATATGTTTATGTCAGTCTTTTAAATTGAAAGGGATGGGATGGGATCGGATCAGATGGGATAGAATAGAATAGAATAGAATAGAATAGAATAGAATAGAATAGAATAGAATAGAAATGCTTTTTTTGCCAAGTGTGATTAGACACACAAAGAATTTGTCTACAGTGTAGAAACTCTCAGTGTACATGAAAATCAACAGAACCATCATGATCATGATTATCCCAATAAGAAGGGGAATGGATAGGCTGACAATGGAAATAAAAGATAGAGGAGAAACTGAATATTTGATTTGGAACACATAGTATAATTGGTTAAATAGTAGATATAAAGATATTACAGTGGAGCAATATACAGTATATAAAGGAATATGTATGTATGCAAGTATGCATGTTTGTATGTATGTATGTATAATTAAAATTGTAAAGCATATGTATGTAAAGCAAATGACTGATACCAAATGACTGAAAATGATGTTATAAAATAAGGAAAAATATTAGGCATAAGCAAAGTTTAATAAAAATAACTTTTTAAAAAAGAAGGGGAAGTGAAGAAGATAACAGATGATAAATGATAATACTACTGCCATACCATATGAGTAAATTTTGGGAATGTAAACTGTACAATTCCCTCTGCTATTTTTAGGACCTTCTAAGTTGTGCTATTCTGCCTTACTGTGACAGTGAGTGTCCTTGGAAGGGATGAATAAGAATAATGAAAATATACCAGAAGTGTATATACTATTATCAGTTACTCAAGGCATGCCTAGCTAAAGCAGTCAGGTACCTATATTGGATTGCTTTGATATATGAAGATGCTGAAGATGGATGATCACTTTCATGGCAATGACAAGGCATTGCTTTATACTATGCGAGAGAAGGCAATGGTAAACCACTTTTGTGTGTTATTAATAAAACTACATGGATAAATAGTATAAAGTGATTATGATATAGTGCCAGATGATGGGCCCCTCAGGTCAGATGGCCCTCAACGAGATGTTGATGAAGACTCTTTTGGAGCACTAATGGTGTTTGTGACATGGCTAGATTAAAGCCTTTGGGACATCTAGTTGCTGACAGTGCCATTCAAGAAAAGAAAATCTGAATGTGCAAAGGCAGCATTAGAGGGATAACATGAAATGTAAAAAAACCCAAACATGACAAAGCACCAGAAAGCAAAAGACGACATGTATCAAGTGTACAGTGACATCTTAGGCATAAGCAAATTGAGATGGAATGCAACCGAACATGTTCAAACAGAGGACTGCATTGTTTACTTCTCAGAACAGGAAACACAAGAAGGAACTGTGTCAGGAAGGATATAGCCAATATAGTACTTAACCACAATGTAGCCAGTGATCAAATAATATAATTAGACTTTGCAGACAATTCTTTAATATGACAATTATCCAAGGTCATGCTCCAACCACTAATGCAGAAGAAGAGGAGGTTGATGAGGTTTATGGGCAAGCTCAGTCTGAAATCCAATAGAACATGCAAGCAACAAAATATGCTGTTGTAACCAGAGCTTAGAATTTCAAAGTTGGAAACAGTAAGGAGGAAAGCCTGAACTATATCATCTTGGAATAAAAAATAAAGCAGGAGAACAAGGAGTTTTTGGAAATCCACTTATTTTACATTGTTAAAATAAATGGAGCATACAGAAATCAAAATGATTACACTCTTGGCACAAGGAAGTCAGAATGGGACAACTCGGTGTGGCCAGCTCATCACCACTAGCTCGCCACTGCCAACTTACCTCTGCTAACTCACCGGCACCAAGTCACAGTAGGACAACTCCACACAGTCTACTCACCACAGGGACAACTCGCCATGGGTGGCCTGGTGCTTGGTGTGGCAGTGGCGATGGTGGATGTGAAAATGGGATGCTCCAGACTGCTGCTGGATCCCCACCACTCACCCTGCCTACCATTGCCACCGCCAAATGGAACTCAGTATGGTAGTGACAGCAGTATGTGTGTGTGAAAATGGGAAACACCCATTGCATTGCCACTTTGCGTTCCGCCCACTCACTCACCTGCCCACCTGGCTCTCCCTTTGGCTGCTCTCAGTTGTCCCTGCAGCTAGTTGGCCATGTGGATAGGGGACCAATTCACGAGGTTTTTTTTTTCTGGCCAGTGTGATGGATAACAGACAAGAACTTGTGGTTTTAGAACTCAGGGTCAAACTCAGGTTGATAACCTATCAGGTCAAATCAGAACAAAACTTCTGGTTTTCGGTACTTCTGGCCTTTCCTCAATATGCTGATTGGTTTGTGGGGCTTAGTCTTTTTATTTTATTTTGATGCTTCACCTACTTGCATCTTGTGTCTAACCTTGGGTAAGCTTATGTTGTAAATTACACAGTAGCTGGATTGTTTGTTTGCTGGTTCATAGCCTAAGCAGCCCTAGATAGTTGCCAAGGCTGCACCTGTGTTTAAACGACTTTCTCTACACATTTGCCTTGGAGGAAATCCCATTGAACTCCTGAAAGTAGATATGCATAAATTCATAAGATATGCATAACGTCCATTGTCTCCTCCCTTCTTGTGTCTGTATGCCATTGTATCCTTTTTACCATAAAAACATTCCTTACCTCCACTGCTTTTAGGTAGTCAATGACTTACCATTCATTTAATGATGCAACATCACCCTGCAGTCACATAATTGCAATCTGGGTGCTAAAAACCTTGTTCACACTTACAACCAGTTGTCAAACACTTTATGATCATGTGAGTCCCATTTGCAGTCTTTTCTGCTCCCCCCTCCCCCCAATGGGAAACCCAGCAGGGAAGATTGCAAGCTGCTGCTGTTCTCTCATCTTTCAGGGGAGCTGAACTCCTTCATAAAGGTTTTGCCTCCATTCCTGCACCCCCTGAAAGAATTCCCTTCCATGCACTGAGAGGAGCTAAAATCCTTCAGCAGGCAGCTCTTTCAGCCAGACCCCAGAGACAAGATAGAACTGAAATCTAAACAGAAAGTGGAGAAGCAGTGTAGTAATGAAGGAGTTTGAGGCACAGTGGTGGTATGCTACCGGTTCAGCCCGGTTCGGCCGAATTGGTAGCAAAAATTCCTACCTGAACCAGTAGTAAAGGAAAAAAGCCTCTGATGATCAGCTGAGAGGAGGAAAAAGAGAAAAGCGCAGGATCTGCCTTCCCACCCACCCGTCTTCTTTCTCCTTTCAGCTGATTGGCACTGCAGGCAAGCTGCACGTGTTAGGTGTGCATGCACGCAATTGCTAAAGTGTTAGTGAAACAGGCAGGATCCCACTGCTGGCGAGGAGCCTTAGATGGACGGGTGAGGTCTGATGTGATAGAATGTGCACCTGCAGGAGCAGTTGAAGAGAATTTGGGCAACACATGGCTTTCCTAGAGAGAGGCCTGGATTAAGGGATTGTATAAACCTGAGCTGAATGGGGCAGGGAAGAGATTCAGGGTAGCCACATCCTTGAATCTCTCAGGATAGGCCATCAAGTTAGAGCTTTAGTTCAGCTAGATTCTATCCATTAGCTATAAGCAAATAAAGAATTGAGCTTGGTTGGATTTTGCTGTGTCATCTCTGGGCTTGGGGCCTCACATCCCGGGAAGCAGAGCAGAAGCTGGGTATGAGTGTTTGTTTGATCAGGGGCTGAAAATCCTGCTTGGATTTAGACAGGGAGGATTTCCAGCTCCTGAACAGAGTCTCCCCACATGCGCACACCCTTGAGGCCTTCCTGAGGCACCAGTGGGTATTCTCCACTTAACAACCGATGAGATTACTTATCAACCACAACCGAGAGTGCCAGGATTGAGGATAGTCGTTAAGTAAAGCAGTCATGTGGGCATTCACTCAACAACCACTTCACTCAGTGACCTGAGATTCTGGTCCCAATTTTAGACAAAAATTGTGCACTCTAAATTTGTAAAAATAAATTTTAAAAAGTGCTGCTGTTCTGAATTTACTTACATATATCCCTCTGGTTCAAAGATATCCCTTGCCAGTGAAGGAAAAACTGGATGAATAATTATAGCTTTTAAAGAGTCTATATAAGTAATGGTGGGCTGCGGTGGACACCATATATTTATATGCTAAAGGCGCAGTACTTGTTTTAATTTTCATAGATGTATGTTTTTCAGCACTAACACTGATGAACAGCTCCTTTCAAAAGGTTATCTCCTGAAATAGACACACTAATGTTGACTTTCATCTAGTGGATATACATCCTGTAGAATTTCTATGAGTACTGGGAATTAGAAATGAATTTAATGTTTTTAGTGATCAAGCAATAAAAAAGTGATTGATAAAGCAAATAACTAAATTGTGCCAGACTACCTGGTCTATCATAGCAATCAACGGGAATTTATCTAAATGCTTCAAATGTTTACTATTAACTGAGGCACAATCACACAGAAAGAGTTTAGATATGCAGTTGATAGAATATTACAACAACGATCAACTGAAATTTCAATAGGCTAAATCCAAACTTTCCCCTCATATTCTATACAGTAGCTAATTAGTTCTGTTGACTACTAACACTAAATAAATATGCCCTAATTTATCATTGAGTCAGAATAAATTATGAACTTTTAAAGAAAATGCCACTCGATTTTACTATGGTGTATGATAAGGGGTTTCATAAATTTATAATTTCAAACGATTTTGAACTTTGTCAATATCATTACTTGGTGCATGTTATTCCCAGGGTTTATGAATTCTTGGAAAGGCACATGCAAGCCTGACATCATGTGGATGAAATTCATCAGTGCTGTTGTCCTTACATTTCCTGAAGTGGAAATGATCCAAAAATCCATGGATGATGTTTACTGGCTTGAAAAGGTGTGAGGCATTTTGATAATTAAGTAATTAACTAATAGGGAAGAATCGGAAGAAGACGTTTGTGTTTTACAGTGTCTGTCCTGTGTTTTTTTTTCTTTTAGTAAAATGACAACACTTTGAAATTGTGCCTTCTTTCTTGAACAAGTGCATTATTTCAGCTATACTTTTCTTAGTTCTTACTTTCACATCGAGGTATTTTGTTCTCCAGTTTTATGGTGAAATAATATATTAGGCAAAACGAGCAAGTGCAATCCTGTAAAAAAAATGTTTAAAATATACTTTTCCTCGTGGTTTTTGTGCTGTATATAGCTATACATTTGGGAGAGATGCTTTTGCAGTTAGTGTATGTGTGTTCTTATATCAGAACAGGTATTCTAGAATTATTGGTCCCAAACAAGCTCTTAAAAGATCTTATCGTATACAACTAGTAGTCTCACTGGAGATACAGATCCTGTTCTGTATCAAGTGCAGCTTTCAAAATCAATAGAGACCAGATAAGCATCTCAGGAAGGATAGAATTGCCTCTGTGGAGGAGGTATTCATTGCTAGCTCAAGGCTATGGGCTAACTCAGAGATAATTGCAATTAAAGAAAATGTCTTCATTTCTATTCCTATGCATCTGTCAAGGAACACCGAGAATTTTCTAGGAAGTGTGCTCTGAAAAGGGCAGCGCCTTTCTAGACACTGAATGCTTTTATTAAAGTCACTTGTTCAGAAATATATAACACATTACTAGGAACAATATACCCCAAACTATGAATAGCTAAAAACAGAATTATATATTCATAGAGTAGAATAGAATGGTTTGGCTTTGCTCTACTGAAATTTCAGTTGATAATTTATTATGCTATTCTATCAACTGTATATCTAAATTCTTTCATGTTTTATCAGGGAATTACTACAATTTAATCTTGAATGCATGGTATATTCATCTCGCCTTCGGGAATGAATCTGTCTGAGAATTACAGAAATCTATTGAATGGAAATGCCAGCCACTTCATCATTTTGTGTACCTTTTAAATCCTCCATAATCTTTGTCTTTAATTGCTTTGGAATTTGTATAATCTAGCTCAGAATCCACTCATCTAAGCAGCATATCTGATGTTAAAAAGCATTATCAGTTACAATTTATTTTTATTTTTTTGCTTCCTAGAATAGAATAATAGATACACAACCCGTTTGGAAGGAGAAGGGCATGAAATATTATTGGGTGTGGTATATAGATAAACTTACTGGCTAAGATTAAACAGCCATCAAGTCCAGCATTTAGTTTCTGACAGAAGCTAATCAGGCAGCTATAAACAAAGTATAAAAATGGCAACCCTTTCCAGCTTATTATGTTTTGTGACAGTCACTCAGAAATATTCTGCCTTTAGTGGCACTTCCTGGCATGACAAGGATTTAGTGTCAGACATCCAGAGCCTCACAGCAAAAGGAACAGCAGAGTTCCAAATCTACCAGCCATATTGTAACTTAGATGTCTTTACCTTTCTTTTTCTTTCTTTATTCAATTGTGTCCAATTCTCAGAGCCTGCCTGGGAAAGTCCCTGCAGTTTCCTTGGCAAGATTTTTGGCCATTGCTTCCTTCCTAGGGCTGAGAGAGACTGACCCAAGGTCAGCCAGCTGGTTTGTGCCTAAAGAAAAACTAGAATTCATGTTTCCCAGTTTCTAGCTTGATGTCCTAACCACCATACCAAACTGGTTTTCAATATTACACATTATAACAGTGGTGGGATTAAAAATTTTTTACTACTGGTTCTGTGGGCATGGCTTATTTGGTGGGTGTGGCTTGGTGGTCATGTGACTGAATGGACATGGCTTGGTGGTCATGTGACTCGGAGAGTGTGGCTTGGTGGTCATGTGACTCGGTGGGCGTGGCCAACTTAATGTCACTCACGTCAAGAAGTGCCTCGCCTGGCCTCTCCCCTCCCAGCCATTCTTTGTCACACCCAGCCTCAACGTATCTATAGTTCTGTAAAAATGTTGTTCACCTTTTTTGACTTTATTATTTGCATACTATAGATGTACTTTCATGGACCACTGAAAGGAGGAAATGGCTCACATGCTTTACTCAAGAGTGTGATAGGCAACAGGCTTTTAAGGGGCTGCCACAAAGAAAGGGGGACAATGTATTTTCCAAAGAAGCAGAAGGCAAAACAAGAAGCAATGGATGGAAACTGAACAGAGAGAAGCAACCTAAAACTATGGAGAAACTTCCTGTGTGTGAGAACAATTAACCAGTGGAACTGCCTGTCTCCAGAAGTTCTGGGTGCTGCTGCCACAAACCAGAGATTGGACACTAATTTTTTTTTTTGGGGGGGGTGCAAATAAAAAAGGTTGAAGGACATAAATGTAAATATCTTAACTCTTTTCTAGGCTTCCCAAGACCTTATTTAGATGAAGTCCATAAAGTCTGAAAATCCTGCCTATTCTGTTTTCTCAAATCATTTTTGACAATTTTTATTCATGGATAAGTAAAATATGGCAACCATCAGTTTGGCACCATATTCTGAAAAGAAAAATCAGAAGAAATGAGATTCTTTTTCTGTCAGAGTTTCTTATTCCTAAAATAATAACAATTTTTTTAAAAAAGACAAAAGCTTCCTATTTCTGTGACTATTATGTCATTTCATGAAGAGGAATGCATTTATACAGCAATAGATTTATGGAAGACAGTTCAAAGAGCTCTTGAGCAGAGCAGTAGAGCCTGTTGGGGGGGAAAAAAAAAAAAGAACAACCAAAAAGAACATGCATAAAATTGCCCTTGTTGATATTCTCCCAGAACAAACCACTTTCAGTCTTTGCTCAGGACTTCTCGTGGAACTGTTACTTCTGATACAGTTACTTAGTTCGTTTATTTTTTTTAATCACTCAGACAGATTTCTTATAGACTGCTGTTCAATGAAAGACTTCCAGAGCATGCATAATCTAAAAAGTAAAACACTGAAGCAAGAAGCAAATAAATTTTTTTATTTATTTATTTATTTAGATTTGTCAACCGCTTACAAGATAATAGTTATAAGTATATACATAGTTATAGATACATGAAATGGGTACATATAAGAAAAATAAAAGAAACAATTGGACAGGGACAGTAGGCACAATTGGTGCGCTTATGCACACCCCCTACAGACCTCTTAGGAAAGGGGGGAGGTCAATAATAGAAAATCTAAGATTAAAATGTTTGGGGAAGAAACCACAGAGTCAGGTAGAGTATTCCAGACATTGACCACTCTGTTGCTGAAGTCGTATTTCCTGCAATCAAGTTTGGTGCGGTTAACCTTGAGTTTGTATCTATTGTGTGCTCTTGTGTTGTTATGGTTGAAGCTGAAGTATTCATTGACAGGTAGGACTTTGCAATGTATGATTTTATATACCACACTTAGATCAGACCGAAGACGGTGTAATTCGAGGTTATTTAGGTCTAGAATTTCAAGTCTGGTGGCATAAGGTATTCTACAATGAGTAGAGGAGTGGACAACTCTTCTTGTGAAATATTTCTGGACTTTCTCAACTGTGCTAATATCAGATGCATAATGTGGGTTCCAGGCTGATAAGCTGTATTCGAGTATTGGTCTAGAAAATGTTTTGTATGCTCTAGTTAGTAGTGTGATATTACCAGAGAAGAAGCTACGTAGGATTAGGTTAACAACTCTTATTAACTTTTTGCTATGTAGGTAGTTACAGTGGGCTCTAGCACTTAGATCATTAGAGATGAGTATTCCATGGTCCTTTACAGAGCTTGGATCATCAATAACTTCTTGACTATTCAGCTTATATTTTATTTTCTGATTTTTTTTGCCAATATATAAGACAGAGCATTTATTTGTTGAGATTTGAAGTTGCCATTTGTTTGACCATTCTGATACATAGTCAATATCTTTTTGAAGGGTAGCAGTATTGTCTGTGGTCTTGGACAACTTTACATCATCAACGAAGAGAACGCAGTTGCTCTTAATGTGATCACAGAGGTCATTTATGTAGAGTATGAAGAGAGTTGGTCCTAGAACACTGCCTTGGGGGACAACACTATTGACAGATACAGAATTTGATAGGACACTCCCAATTTTGACCATCTGTTGTCTGTTTGACAGGAATGCTTCTATCCAGTTATGCAGGTGTCCAGAGAAACCATAAGATTTTAGTTTTAGGAGTAGTTTGTTGTGTACCACTGAATCAAAGGCTTTCCAGAAATCTATGTAGATTGCATCTATTATTTTGCCCTGATCGAGTTGTGTAGTCCATATGTTTTTGCAGTGTAAGAGTTGCAGATTACAGGATAGTTTTTTTCTTTTTTCTTTTTTTAAACAAATTTTATTAATTTTCAAAGACAATACACAAACAAACAAAACATAAAAAACATAAAACATCTTTTCTGAAAGATGCTTGGTCCTGGGTTACATCTCTTCATACAGACACAAATTCAAATTCATGTTCATTTTATATATCATTCCATATCTTGTTACCATTTTACATTCTCTATATAGCTTCTCCCATCTTTTGACTTTCTTAAATTTATTTTATTTATCTCATCTTGTTCAGATCATTATGCTTGTTATTCTTTGTCTGTTCTGTTTCCAGCTATCTATTTATCTTTTCTCTTTAAACAAAATTTCTCCTATACACTAATTGGAGTATGATGCCTTTATCTCTTTCCCCTAAATTTATAACACTTAGTATAGTACATAACTTCCATTTGGATTCTGCTTAGTACATTCTCAAGTTACACATTATATTTTAAAGAAAGAAAAAAAATTATAAATAGATAATATAATTAAAACAACAATCCATACCAATTCTATCTATCATTAATATTTATATTCATTTGAATCTTAAACATTTTACACATTACTTTTCAATTGAATATCATGCTTTTATGGGAAGACTTATAGACTTTCCATAATTATTTCCCCCCCACTTCACATCACTTATATTTTAAAAACATTGTATCATTAAAATGTTCCCATTCCTTCCTACTTCAATTCTCTCATTTATTTCATTGCCTTCCTTTTATTCACAAAACTTTCACTAAGTTACACTGAATATTTTATCCCACTTTTTAATCATAAGTTGTTTCCAATTTTCTAACATTATTTCTAAGTACAAATATAACAATACAATCTTATGTACCTTTGCAGAATCCCTTCAATTAAGTTTTTACCCATTATCTCTAAATGAATCTTGTTTCTTTACATCTTGCTCCACACCATTGAAGCTTTTCATCCCTTCCTTCCTCCCTTGCTTCTTCTTCTCCCTGCCCTTTTTACCCCCTTGTCTCTCCACCTCCCTTTCCCTCTTCTGTATTCCCCCTTTCTGTTGTTTTCTAACATTATATCCACTTTTCATCTTATTTTTCTCTTTTTTGGTTGCTGTTGTTTTAAATCTTAAAATCTTCTTTTTCTTTTCCTCCTTTTCCCTTTCTTACCCAAGTAAAGTTACTTGTTCATCAAAGATGGCTTCTTCTTTGTCCCAATCATCTTGTTGCTCAGTCAGTTTCTCATAGGTGCAAATTGCCATTTCTAAGAATTGAAAAAGAGAGCCAAGAGAGCCCTTCCCTTCTTGTTCCACTTCTTTGTATTTTTTTGAATTCAATTTTCAATTCATCCACAAGTGATGCCATTGTAGAAAGAATTTTTTTTTCAAAACAACCACCCAAGTGTTTTTAGTCCTTCAAAGATAATTTCCAAAAGTCCCAGTCACCAAACAGTCCAAATAAGCTATTTTTTTTAGCACTTTCTTCTTTCTTCACTTTCTCTTTCTGGGGTTACAGTTTAGTTACAAAATTCCAGTTAAAATGTATCTTTTAGAAGTCTTGTTAGTATTTAATAATTCTTTAAAATTCTAGGCAATCTCCTCCTTACTTCCAAATCCTACTCCATTTCTTTTCCTTTCCCTTCCCACTTACAGCAAAAAAAGATTTTTTTTAAATGTTCAGAAATACTTATTATCCCTTTGACATTTAGTTATCCAGTTTAGTAACCTATTAATCCAAAGCGGGTTTTTCTGATTTCTTTCTGTTCACTGTCAATGTTAGGAAGGAGAGTGAAAAAAAAAAGAACTTTCCCTTTTAACTGGAAACTGTCTAGTACCATGATGGTGAACCTATGGCACGCATGCCACAGGTGGCATGCAGAGCCATTTGTGTGGACACACGAGTCCCAGCCAAACTTACCTGCACTGCACATGTATGCACCTCCCAGCTGATTTTTGGCCCATTTTAGGCACTTTTTGGTTTCCCAGAGGCTCAAGGGAAGCCTCTGCAGCCTTTGGAGGCTGAAAAATGGGCCTGTTTCGTCACTTCCGGTATTTGGTGGCCAAAAAACAGGCCCATTTTTTGGCCTCCGAAGGCTGCAGAGGCTTCCCTCGAGCCTCTGGGAGGCCAAAAAAAAGGCCTCAAATGGGCCAAAAATCAGCTGGAAGGCATGTGCATGCGCAGCGCAGGTAAGGGGGCTGTGAAGATATTGCGCATACATGCGCAGGGGGGCAGACTGCATTGCATTGTGGGTGCCGGCGCACTGCAACAAAAAGTTTCGCCATCACTGGTCTAGTGCACTTTCTGCCTGCAATCCTTCCCTCATCTGATGATGACGGTGATGCAACAATAGTTGATTGAGACCGTGTACAGTCTCAGTAATTTTAAAGTTGAAGACTTACTCATAATAAGCAATCCGAGCATTCTTCAGCACAATTTGTTTCTCATTTCTATTCAGAAACAAAGCTCAACCAGATATCATTAAACTGCACACAAGCGTTCCCAGATCTGCATTTCACTGGCAAGAATCCTCTCCTTATTCACCTACCTTTGCTTTAGTTCAGATCGAGGTGAAATTCAACCACCTTGGCGCACCTCAGGAGAGGTGCTAGGGACAATTTGAATCGGTTAAAAGATCGCCCTTGGTTGTTCTTGGTTGCTATTATTATTATACCAAGCCACGGCCACAGCCAGGCCCACATAGCCAGTAGGGAAAATTTTTGAATTTCACCCCTGGTTCAGATGCTAGACAACTTTCTTGCCATGACCAGTTAGCTTCTGTTTGAGGGACTTTAGAAAGTTACTTTTCCTCATGCCAGGCTAACTCACTGGAACATGAGAGTTAAAAAGAAGATAGACAAATAAATGGTGCCAGTTCAGAACTGATTCCAGAACACGCTTGCTGTGTTGTGTCTCATCTGAAATCAAAGTGAACATGAAGCTTTCTTTGTGTCACTGCAGAGCTTGTAGGTGATTTTTTTCCAGTTAGGAACAGGTGTGGGATTCTACCAGTTCACACCTATTCGCTAGAACCGGTTGTTAACATTCTAAGCAGTTTGGAGAATTGGTTGTTAGAAGAAATTACTGGCCTAATCCTGTAAGGAAGGCAGGAAGGAAACATTCTGGTGTTGCTTACAGAAACTGCTTCTCCATTAACCTTACTACGTTCTTGACAGGACTAGATTTCCTGTCTCAGGAACTTCTCTGGAGTTTTTTTCCCCTCCTTTGCTGGTTCTTAGCTTGTACGGAGTGACCATTCAAAGTTACAATGGCACTGAAAAAAGTGACCATTTTTCACACTTACAACTGCTGCAGCATCCCCACAGTCATGAGAGGCCAGGCAAGGAGATGCATGCCTCAATGTGAGTGGTATTGAGTTGGCCACACCCAGCCAATAACATGACCACCAAGCCACGCCCACCACCTAAGCCACGCCCACACAACTGGTTGGTAAAATATTTGAATCCCACCCTTGATTAGGAATCAAGAAACCTCTTGAATTTCTCCCTCCCTGACCAAAAATGTATATTCTTAAATTTAGTATAAAATTGGTGGCAAAGTTGGGATGTTTACAAATGGCTTTCCCTCAGATAGTTTCCCACCATCATAACAAAGGGCAGTAGTTATCTGTTTTATTTCCTTTTTGGAATGAAAGCAGGGAAGAGAGATTTGTTATTTTCAGACCGATCACAAAGCAGAGGGTAGACACTGGGGGAGTGTGTGGCCTTGATTAAATGACATTTTTCTTCTTTCCTAGTGGTTGTCTCAAGAGAGGGAGCATTAACTGATTCATGATCATTATCTGTATTTCAAGGTTGGCAGAAGCGAGAGTGATAATAAATCAGGTTTGAACTGCTTGAGAGAGTTTGGAGAAGTGGTATGGGAGTAAGTCAATAAGAGAAATAACCATGAAGAAAGAAAACAGACTTTATGTCTACATAG
This sequence comes from Hydrophis major, assembly GCA_033807585.1. Lineage (NCBI taxonomy): Eukaryota > Metazoa > Chordata > Lepidosauria > Squamata > Elapidae > Hydrophis > Hydrophis major. The sequence goes on along the minus strand of CM066328.1, from coordinate 289,997,414 downwards.
CTTTGAATCCAGTCCAATATTTTTTATATTTTCGTGGATTGCATTTAATATCATTTTCTACTTGACACACCTCTGAAAACTAAAACCCTTGGGATGAAATGGAGGGTGGTTACTGTATGCAGATAACCAACACAGGTGAGACAGATTACAAGTATCTCATCACTTAGCAGGAGAGGTAATCCTCAACTTACAACAGTTTATTTATTGACCATTTGAAGTTATAATGGCAGTGTAAAAAGTGAGTTATGACCATTTTCCACACTTATGAACATCCCCATGATTGTGTGATCAAAATTCAGATGCTTGGCAACTGACTCATATTTTATGACCATTGCAGTGTCTCAGGGTTACGTGACCACTTTTTGAGACCTTCTGACAAGCAAAGTCAATGGGGAAGCCAGATTCACTTAACAACCATGTTACTAACTTAACAATTGCAGTTTATTCACTGAACAACTGTGACAAGAAAAATAGTAAAATGGGGCAAAATTCACGTAACAATTGTTTTGCTTAGCAAGAGAAATTGTGGTCATAAGCCGAGGACTACCAGAACATTAGAAATCTAATTGGCCTCCAAGTTAAATACTACATCAGTTTAACTGCTCCAGGCATCTAATGAAATACGCTACTGTATATATAGTTTGTGCTTTTTAATACAATGTGTTGGTTTTAGAAGATGCTACTAGACTCCTTCTGATTTTGAGCTACCACAAGGCTGCCACAGAAAATAGCATGGCTCTCCTCCTGAAACGCCTTCTGGTTTGGTCAGCTGATTTGCAGAAATACTTGCTTTTTTTTTTTTTTCAAGCTATAATTTCACATATTCACAAACTCTGGTTGGTTACCCATGACTCTTAGAATCTTTAATATGCTTCCTCTTTTTAGACAGAGGGATAAAAAATGAAATATGCAAACCTGAAACTCAACCGTTTGTATACGAGTCAACTATTATCTGGCAACAATCAGACTGAGATCATGCATTGTCCTAAATCTGAGATCTCACTTAGTCTCCCTTTATTCACAATTACAGGAATTCAGCTACATGATTTCCCAATACTTTGAGGTAAGAAACACATAAAAAACATAATATAAGCTTTATCTTATATTCAACATAGTTGAAAATAATCAGAATTCCCCAGTCTTCTCACATTTAGAACCTCTGCCAACTAGCATTGTCTTCACTCACATAAGAAACAACTCACATACATTATTGCCTTGCCCACTGCAGCTCTCCCCCCCGACCCCAAAATGGTAAGTGCAGCCCTCAATTGTTGCAGCTTCACTAAGGAGTCAACAAGATCTGCTAGGAGGAGTCTGGTCAGAAATTTCAAAAGCAAGGAGCTCACGTCATCAGATGCATAGAGTGGGGTAGACCTGAGGAGGAGATGTTGATGATGCAGATGCAAATTACAGATACCTTATCAATGAAGAATGAGCCCTTTGGATGTTGCCTGAAACCTTTTGATGTCATGAATGCAGTGATGGGTTGCTGTTCCAAAATGCTCACTTTGAGATCCACAACCAGGGGTGGGATGCTATCAGTTCGGCCCAGTTCTATAGAATCTGTAGCTGTGAAAAGCAGCTAACACTGAACTGGTTTGGTTTTTGGCCCACCCACCTGCCCAGGCTCTAGCCTGTCCTCTATTCCCTGCTTTTCCCTCCTCAACTGCTTTGCACAGCACAGCTGAGGTTGAAAAAGCAGGAAACAAGAGGATTTTCAAACATTGTGCATAGCTGATGATTTCTTGCAAACACTGCACACACGATTGTCCACAGTTCGGAGAATCGCAAATCGCTCCACTGGCTGACCTTGCCCCTCCCTGCCCACTCACTCCTTACCTGGCATGTGAGCCATCCAATTTGTCTGCTTTGGTAAGTTGCTATTTTTCCTTTTTTTCCCCTGACCATCAGCTATTCTGCTCTGCTGGGAGATTTAGATTAGCTAGAAAGCAGGAAATCCTTGGATTTCTTGCTTTCTAGCTAATCTAAAAGTAGAGCCGAACCTTCCTTAGGACTGAAGCTTTTCAGTGCAGACTAAGGTAGCCGATTGCAGATAGATAGATCTTTAAGTGAATCTGTGATTCTGTGAGCAACTCAATCTGCCTGCCTGCTTTGCCTGCTTTTGGGTAAAAGTTCCTCTTTTTTATAAAAAAAAATCAATATTTACACAAATATTTATAATATTTACATACAAGCATTGCTCACCCAGTCACATGACCGCCAAACCATGCCCAGTCAGCAAGCCATGCCCACCCAGTTACATGATCTCCAAGCCACACCCACAAATTAGGCCACACCCACAGAACCAGTTGTTAAGAAATTTGAATCCCACCCCTGTCCACAACTGAGTAATAAACCTTTCTCTAGAAACTCATGTTTATATTCTGTAGTTAGCATTGAAAAGTCCAAATCACTGCTAGGAGACAGGCTGCTTTTATTACAGATATAGAAAGCCCTAGTAATGAAGAATATTAGTAGTCAGGTCTCTATTTGTTAACAACTCCAGGGATTAAATTGTGCATATTTTTTCTATCTCCTGTGTATTATAAGGGATGCTACATTACTTATTTCTCAGCCTTTTATGTGGTGGGTACCATATTTTAATTATATCCCTGTCTGATCTCAAATAAGAATTCAAATAAGAAATTGATCCAGAAAGCATTCTTGGTTTATGCATCATAAAAAAGAGAAAAAGGAAATGACTCCTCTTAGTCCTGTGCGCTCTATTTAGTCAGCGGTAAGCATATTTCAGATTTATCCACTCCAGATGGAGAGAGATTAGTAAGTGCTTTTGTCACACTGCAAAGTGCTTAGTTTGACCTGAAAAAAGTCCTAGAAAATGTATTTTGCTCTGAAAGCCAAAGAGGATATTTACACTACATGCAGTCTGAGCATTCCAGTGCCAAATTTTAATATGTTATGTCACAAAAAAACCCCACTTTTGTTTCAGTTTAGAATAAGGATAAATATGGATAAATAAAAAAAGAAGTTTTATAGTTTATTTACGTAGGACATGTAAACTTTTTAAATATATATTTGTCTTACGATAATAATGCTTTAATTAATTAATAACAATGTGTGCTTTCAGCAACTCTGTTTGGAAATGTAACTTATGAGCCAGCCATTTTGTTCCAATTTACTCCCACAAAATGTTGACTTAATTCAGTGCCATGCTACGTCCAAAGCCAAGCAAGTTATATTATGGTGTACACATTGTGCAAACAGAGCCAATTATAGTTTACACAATAAGTCATGGTTAATAAAACCACAGCCCATTGATTAATCAATTGACTGAATGCCATCAAGTCTGTGTTGCTTCTTAGTGATGACAGAATTAGCCGTCTTCAATTTAGCCTTTTAGGTTTCTCCATAATGGATTCATTGATGTACCCGGCCACTTACACAAATCACTGGGAGCTTTTCAAAGTAACATTTACAATGGAGCGTTATGAACAATCTTCCATTCTGTCCTGACTTCTAATATATTTTATTGTTATGACTCTGGGTTTGGAATCTGCTCCTGTGGCAGATATGAGTTCCAGTGATGAGGATATGGCAGCAAAATATGAGCCGGCATTGCTTAGTGACTTGGATAGTAGCCAGGATGAGGAGATGGATTTAACAAGGGGAGATAAACCTGATTTAATGGAGTTGTCAGGACCTTCGACCTCCTCTGCTTCTTTATCTGAGCAGCAGCTGGGAATGGCTGTCAAGGAAGGCATGAGAGAGTTTTCCAGTGGAGAAGAAAACTTGGAGAACCTATGGCTTGACGTCAGAAACAGAAGGAGGCTCAGACGCCAATCTCAATTAGGGAGGAGGCGTCGAGCCAGTAACTAATTAGGGAAATTAACACGCTCCATAAGTGGATAAAAGGACATGGCTGGGCTGGTGGAACTCGCCAGAAGCAAAGTGTCTAAATGGAGTGAAGACATGCAGCAAACTCTCTGAGGCTTGTGAATTACTGCTATGCCAGGATTGCCGGACAGAGTGTGGATTTATTGCTGTGTTTTGGAATTACTCCATCCGTTCTCTTGTGGGGATTTGTTTTTGATTTGAGTTAATTCTGAAACGGCTGAATTTTGTTTTGCTCACCTGAAATTAAAGGGGAGACATAACATTTTATGGTGCAAATCAGGAAAATAAAATAGATTTGAAGCCAGTACTTAGAATCCCTTTTCTGGGACTACCAGATCTGGCTTGCTGGATGGCAGCAATGATTTAGCATTTTCTGGCAGCCCAAATAAGGTTTCTTAACTTTTTGAAGTTGAAAAAAAAAATCTGATTCACACTCTGAACCCCAAAATCTTCGAGAAGGGAAAGGCAACAGACTAAGAAAAAGAGAGCCTAGAACAAGAAATGAAACGAGAAATGCCTCACACAGTCAGTGACACTGATAGAGAAATCACTTTATTTTCAGTCAACATCAATGGTTTAAATCTATCATCAAAAAGAAAACAGATATTTGAGAAACTTAAAAAACAAAACACTGACATAACTTGTATCCAAGAAGTACATATTCCAGATAATCAAGCAGACCTCTTAAAGAATATAAATTTGGGTAAAATATACTCGGCACTTGCAAACAAACAAAAAAAGGGGGATTGTAGTATATGTGAAGGATTGGTTGCAACATAAACAAATATACAAAGATCAAGAAGGGAGAATGCTCTTTATAGAAATAAATGTAAATCAGAAAAAGATGTTATTAGTTACAATATATGCCCCGAATACAAATGAAAAAGACTTTTATAATAGGCTTCACCATAAAATAACAGAATTTGAGTATGCTAATGTATGCATTGTAGGAGACTATAATGCAGTCCCAGACAAAGATAAAGATTATAGAACTTCCACAAAAAAAAAAAAAAAAAAGGAAAGGAGAATATTCCCATCGTCTTTTAATAATATGGTAAGAGAACTTAACTTGAAAGATGTGTGGAGAGAATTAAATCCAAATAAAAAACAATATATCTTTTTTTTCAAACCCCCACCACTCTTGGTCCAGAATAGATCAGATATGGATGGACCCTGGGTTAATGGAGAATATTGAAAGGATCGAGATTTTGTCAAATCTATGGGCTGACCCTAATCCCATTCAAATTAAATGGAAAGGAAAGAGAAAAATTGGAAAATGGACATTTAACAATACCATATTAAGAGATAAAGAATATATTGAAATGATAAAGAAAGAATTAAACGTATTTTTTGAAATAAACAAAAGAGAACATACCTCTCTACAGAATCTTTGGGACATGGCCAAAGCCTATGTGAGAGGTTTAACCATTGTTTATAGTATTAAAAAGAAAAAAGAAAAAAGACAGCAACAAAACATATGGAGGGAGAAACTGAAAGATTTGGAAATAAGTAGACAAAAGGACCCAAACAATTCAAACATTAAGAAAGAAATTGATCTGGTAAAACATAAAATAAATTTAAATGTACAGGAAGATTTGGCCCGAAAAATTAAATTAGCAAAACAAAATTATTTTGAAAATGCAAATAAGCCGGGGAGGTGGTTAGCCCATAAAATTAAAAAAGAACAAGAAAAGAGAACGATCGTAGCTCTCCAAGATCAGGAAGGGAAATTATGTACACAAACCCAAGAAAAGAAAGAAATTGCTAAGGAGTTTTTCATGAAATTGTATAAACGGGAAGAAATACCAGAAGAATCTATTGATCAATATTTGAATGAAAAGAATTTGCCTGAAATTACTGATGAAGAGAAACAAAATTTGAATAATAAAATATCTATAGAAGAAATTAGGAAGGCAATTGGAACACAAAAAGCAAATAAGACCCCTGGCCCAGATGGAATTCCTTTGGAATTCTATAAGGAATTCCTTTGGAATTCTATAAGGAATTCCAAGAAACAAGAGAGGAGATATTGGTGGACTTGTACAATGAAGCCCTGGAGAATTCTAACATGCCTAAATCATGGTTGGAAACATATAATACTCTTATCTATAAAGAACAATCAGAATGCAAAACTATAGACCAATATCACTTTTAATGTAGATTACAAAATAATGGCTACAATATTGGCAGAAAGATTAAAGAGAGCATTAAGTAGAATTATCCACACTGATCAGAATGGCTTCCTCCCCCATAGGCAAATAAAAACAAATACAAGAACCATTATGGATATATTAGAAAATTATGAAATATACACAACTAAGACAATGGCATTGATATTCTTAGACACCCAGAAGGCTTTTGACAACCTGAATTGGAACTTCCTTATTAAACAACTGATAGGCATGAAATTTGATGAAAACTTTATAGGATTTATTAAGACAATTTATAACATGCAAACTGCAAAAATATTAATAAATGGGGAAAATACAGATACCATAAAGATAAATAAGGGAGTAAGACAAGGCTGCCCTCTAGCTCCTCTATTGTATATATTGGCAGAAGAGACTCTCTTAGCACAAATTAGGCAAAATCAAGAGATTAGAGGACTAAAAATTAAAAAAGAAGAATATAAACTCCAGGCACTCGCCGATGATATAGCATTTATATTAGAAGAACCCTTAGAAACGAGCCCTATACTACTAAGAGAAATAGAAGAATATGGAAAGGTGGCAGGGTTAAAAATTAACAAAAAAACAAAACACAAAAGTGTTAACAAAAAACTGTACAAAGGAGCAGAAGGAAGAACTAGCAAATAAATTAGGTATGCAGGTGGTAAATAAAGTAAAATACTTAGGGATCTGGTGGACTGCTAGATGTTCATCGATTAAAAAAAAAACTATGATAAGTTAATAATGCAAATAGTTAAAGATTTAGATAATTGGGCCAAATTGCAGTTATCGTTATTGGGACGTATTTTGACAGTAAAAATGAATATTTTGCCAAAACTGTTGTTCCTGTTTCAAACAGTGCCAGTCAAGTTGGAAAATAATTTTTTTGTAGACTTAAACAAATGTATATCTAAATTTATATGGCAGAGGAAAAAACCCAGAGTGAAATATAAATTATTACAGGATGCCAAGAAAAAAGGAGGATTTGGCCTTTCAGATTTTGAATTATATTATGATGCTGCTATAGTAAACTGGCTTAAGGATTGGGTTAAATTAGAAAATAGAAGATTATTAGTATTAGAAAGTTTTGATCTCCAACTTGGCTGGCACATTCATATTTCCAAAGGCACCATGTAAAAAATGTGTTGTTCAATATCTGGGGAAAGATTTAAAAAAAACACTGCCCAAAGGTTCCATTGTGGCTATCTACATTGGAAGCAGTCACACATCCAAATGTATTGGATTATGAAAATATTGTCAGGTATAAAGATTTATTATATGATACTGGAGAGCTTAAAAATAGGAACCAAATACAAATTCAAGGAAAGGAGATAGCATGGTGGCCCTTTGCACAAATACAAACCCATTATAAGAAAGATAAAAAAACAATTTGGCTTTAATATGACCCCACAAGAATTAGATAAAATATGGTGAGGAGAGGAAAATAAAACAATTAGTAAAACATATAAATATCTTTTGGATTACAAATTAAAGGAAGGAACAGTCACAGAATCTATGATAATTTGGGCGAAAAACATGGGTCATAATATTGAATTAGATAAGTGGGAACACATCTGGCAAACAAATTACAAATTAACCATGTCAGTCTCGTATAAAGAAAACCTATATAAAATGGTTCATCGCTGGCATCTACCTCCTGTGAGACTGGCTAAGATATTCCCCAACCTACCACCTAACTGTTGGAAATGTAACTACGCACAAGGAACATATTTTCACATGTGGTGGACTTGCCCATGTGCTCAGAAGTTTTGGAGAAATATTAGAAATTGGATTTTAAATATAACAAAACAAAATTTAAAACTTGAACCTGAAAACTTTCTGCTAAATATGATAGATTTAAACATGGAGAAAAAATATCAATATTTAATTTTGCACATCATAACTGCGGCCAGAATAACCTGTGCACACAACTGGAAACTGTCTTTCATTCCTTCAGAGGATATGGTAATTAAAAAAATACATGAATGTGCTGAGATGGATAGCCTAACCAAATTGTTAAAAAAATAAACAAGATAGTGACTATTATGAAATATGGAACATTTGGTATGATTGGTTAAAGAAAAGGTAATATTTGATATTTGGATAAGTTATGGAAATGACAGAAGACGTGCATTTAATTATAAACTATATAGAGAAATTAAAACATTAAAAGAACAAAGGAGTTATTGTAACAAGGCAGATCATGTCAATGATAAAGATAAAGAAAAAGAAATTTAACCATTGCTCAATATATGCTGTAAAATGTATATATGTATATATGTGTGTGTGTGTGTGTGTGTGTGTTGATTTGTCTGTTTTAAATGTATTTCAAATAAATGTTTTTTTTTCTAGAATAAAAAAAATTAAAAAAATAAAATAAAACCAGAAGTACATTCCAACACTTATCTTACAAAATTGTAGCTAAGCTACCGGATCTTCTGCCCACAAAAATCCTTAACTAGAGAATGTGATTGATGATACCCAGCCCGTGAATGTGCTTCACTGGAGAATCTGATTTATGATACACCCAGTGGGGAGGGGGAAACAGGGTCACAGTTAACTGCAAATTACATATGCCAGAGTTGGTTTCATACAGGTTAATGCCGGACATGTTGCTCTTTTTGTTTCTTTTGAAGCTTGGTTCGAGGCTCATGATTTAATTAGGGCAATTGCTGGAATCCTGACAGGTAGCCTAGAAGCAAAGACTCCCACCCTCTATCTGGGAGGTTGAGAATTCAATCCTTGGCAACAACAGAAGTTTCTCTCTCAGGGTGCAAAGAGAAAATATCTGCTGCAAACTCCACATAAGTATCAGGAAGGGCATCTGGCCAGTAAACATGCAGCTCCTTTCTGTTGCCCTGACTCTACCCCAAATAAAGGGATTACAGGGTCATAAAAAGAAAAACAAATCTGTTCTTTCATTTGTAATTTCCGCACATCAGGTTCACAGAACCTCTAATCTCTATTAATACAGCCTCTGTATTTTAAAACAGATTTCAGTGGAATAGGAAACAGGCACATCCCAATAAAACCAATTTAATAAGTTGACAATAATTGTTCCAATAGACTTTAGTCCTTAAATTTAGCACATGCATTTACAGCCTTGATGACTTCTGATATATCTGCTTTTCTTGGAGGCTTAAAAAAAATCATTGTCTAAGCTTATTAATTGTTAGTGACTGCTTGCTTGACATTTGCAAACTTATTCAGGAAAAGGGACCAGCATCTCTGCAAAAAACAAAACAAAAAAAACCCGTTGTTCTGTTCGGAGCGTGGGCGCAAAGAACGGAGACGAGGCATCAGAAAGTGACTCAACTCTTTATTAGTGACTTCAGAACAGAGCTAAAATACTCAGGCAGCAGCAGCCCTTTTATAGGGCTCGCTGCTATCATAACAGCCAATGCTTTGAGTTTGCCACGCTGGCGGTGTCCAATCGGCAGCCCCCGTTAACAGCCAATCAGATCGGCCTGGGACGACCAATCAGGATCTGCTGCTGGCAGGCCAATCAGAAGTGCAGGATTTTGAGCCTGCTGTGGAAGTAAAACTATTTAAGCTTTTAAATTAGCGCAATTGCTTAGTCCGTAACACCTCTGCCCCCTAGGTTCCGTCTGAGGGGTGGGGTGATGTACTCTCACAAGTATGCAGGTCGTTTCACCTGTCTGCCTGATCTGCGTTGCCCCAACAGTTCTTGCCTTGGCTCTGTTTCTGATGGGCTATTTGCTGGGCTGAATGGCACGGCTGGGTCAACCACTTCACTGGGCGACACGGGGCTGTCATCCCTGCTTCCATCAAGGCTGCCTCCTGAGTTTCTTGGGTTTGCTGCTGTCGCAGTGCTGCTTTGTGGCCAGGCTATCCTCTGGTCCAGTTTTTCCTCGGAAGGTGAATATCCTGAGGTTGGTTGTGTTGATTTTTGGGTTTCATGTACTGCGTCGTATGTTGGCTCAATTTCGGCCCCCTCGCTTTCCCTTCCCCCCTAGTTTTGAGGTTCAGGGCTAGAGACAGGGGTAGGTGCCAGTCTGGAACGAAGTTGGTCAATGTGGCACTTCCACATTTTCTCTTCAGCAGTTTGTAAACAGTAGGAATGAGGCCCCGTAAGTTGAATTATGGTAGCGGGGAACCACAATGGGTCACCTGAGAAATTCTTTGCGAAGACTGGGTCGCCTACCTTGAACGTGCGATACTTGCTGCTGGACCCTAGGGGTTGTTCTGCCGTGTAGGCAGGGTATATGCGGTCAAGGTGTGATCGAAGTTTCCATCCCATCAGGAGTTCGGCTAGGGTTTTGTTTGTAGTACTGTGTGGTGTAATATGTTGGAGGAGGAGCATCCTGGTTACTTTATGATCAATGTCTCCTTGTTCCATTTTTCATAAAGTTTTCTTCACGAATTGGACCATTTTCTCAGCCCTACCATTGGCCACAGGGTGGGCAGGTGAGGTTAAGGCATGGCATATCCCCCGATCCACTAGGTACTGTTCAAATGCAAGAGCAGTGAATTGGGAACCATTATCGGAAACCAGGACATCTGGTAGTCCATGTGTAGCAAATAGTTTATTTAACTTTTTAACGACTGCTTCTGTGGTGGTGCTCTTCATTTTGTGGACCTCGAGCCAATTTGAATAGGCATCCACAGTTATGAGAAAGGTATGTCCTTTGGTGGGTCCCGCAAAATCGAGGTGGATGCGGGATCAGGGACCCTGGGGTGTCTCCCATTCCATTGGTGGGGCTTTTGGTGGATCTGCGTGAGTTTCTTGACACTTGTTGCAAGTGGCCACCCAAGTTTCTATTTGTTTATCTATACCTGGCCACCACACGTAGCTCCTGGCTAGTGCCTTCATTCACACGATGCCAGGATGTCCATCGTGCAACAGTTTCAGGACTTTCTGTTGTAGCCGCTCCGGAATGACAACTCTGTCTCCCCGCAATATGCATCCTTTTTGGGAGAAAAGCTCTGTCTGTCAGTTTTTGAAGGGTTTGAAGATGTCACTGAGTTCGTTGTCAGGCCAACCTCTTTCCACCCAGCTGAGGATTTGTGCTAAACAAGGATCTTTCCTTGTTTCTGTGGCAATGTCTCATGCAGTCAGTGGTGGAGAAGGAAGGGTTTCGATTTGTAGCGTTGTTAGTGTTGAAACTGGATCGTCTATGACTTCGGGTAGCAGTGAATGGCTCAAAGCGTCAGCATGGGGAATGGCTTTCCCCGGGCGGTGTAGCAATTGGTAATCGTATGTGGCTAGAAATTCCGACCAACGTGTCATTCTTGGCGATAAGATGTGGGGTGTTGGTTGCCAAGTAATGGTTTGTGATCGGTGACTATGGAAAAGGGTCTTCCATATACGTACTCATGGAAGCGTTTGACAGCAGCTATGATAGCGAGAGCCTCTTTATCAAGTTGGCTATAGTTCCTCTCAGCTTTAGCTAAAGTCTTTGAAAAAAATGCAATAGGTGCCTCAGTACCGTTTGGTAGGATGTGGCTCAGGATGGCTCCTACCCCAAACAGTGAGGCATCGCAGGTGATGGTTAAAGGTAAGGTCTTTGACTTTCTGAAAAGCTCGTTCTTCACGTTGTCCCCAAACCCAGGAAGCCTTCTTGTTGAGGAGCCTATGCAGGGGTTCGGCCACAGTTGCTTTCTGGCGCAAGAAGATGTTATAAAAGTTAATGAGTCCTAGGAAAGCTTGGAGGTCTGTTTTATTCCTAGGTCTTGGGGCATTTTTTATGGCAGTCAGTTTTTTTTCAGTAGGATGAATTCCCTGTTTGTCAAGTAGATAGCCCAGGAATTCAACTTTTTCTATGCAGAGTTGGCACTTGTCCTTCTTGACCTTTAGGCCAGCGTCTTTAAATTTCTGTAGAACCATTCGGAGTCGTTTTTCTAAAATGCATCTAGTTGGGGCAGCTATCAGTACATCATCGAAGTAGGGCACGACCCCTTTTATGCCTTGTAGCAATCTTTCCATTAAGCTCTGGAAAATGCTGGGGGCTACACTTACTCCGAACTGGAGTCTGTTACACTTGAAAGCCCCTCTATGTGTGACTATAGTCTGGGCCTCTGCAGTCTGTGCGTCTACGGGAAACTGCTGGTACGCTTGAGCTAAGTCCAATTTTGCAAATATTTTCCCACCTCCAAGGGAGTGAAGAAGATGTTGGACCACAGGTACGGGGTAAGCGCTCTGCTGGAGCGCATGATTTAGGGTGGCCCGGTAATCCCCGCAAATTCTCACTGATCCATCTGGTTTTATGGGGTCACGATTGGGGTCTCCCATCGAGTGTGGTCAATCGGTTCCAACACACCTTGTGCTATTAATTTGTCCAATTGTTCATCAATCTTTGGCTTGAGTGCAAAGGGCACTCGACGAGGCTTAAGGCGAATGGGCGCAATTTTGGGGCTGAGGTTAAATGATATAGGGGACCCTTTGTACTTGCCTAGCTTCTCACTGAACATGTCCTGGAATTCTTGGATGAGGGCCGCTTCCCAGTCATCACTGCCAGTCTGGTTGATGCCAGCTAGTTCGATTCCTAATGGCTCAAACCACTGTATACCCAGAAGGCTGGGCTGATCTTGATTGACGATGGTCAATGGTAAGGTTGCAGTGTGGTCCTTGAAGGTGACTTGGACGTTGCTGGAACTGACGACCGGAATTCTATTTCCTTGGTAGTCTTTCAATATGACGTTTTGAGTGCTGAGGTCCTGGCGACAGATGTCAGGGAACAGCTGCTTGAAGGTTTTCCAGGATACCATCGATACGGACGATCCAGAGTCGACCTCCATAACGCATGGTCGCTTCTTGATGGCGACCCTTACTTGGATTTTCCTTGCATCAAGGGATGAAGCGTGGCCTATGGTGATGGTCTGGTGTGCCTCTTCTCGTCGGGATGAAGTGGTGGCTGCTCGGTTTCTGTATTGAAAGTTCCATTGGTTGTTTTGGTGGTCCCGATTAACTGGTGAGGTGCCTGTTGTCTGTTGGAAATTGTTTTCTTGCCTGGTTGGGCTGGGTCCTCACTTGCTTCTGCAGACCTTAGCGATGTGGCCGCTCTTCCCGCAGGAACGGCAGAGTGCGTATAGGAATTTGCAGTCGGATCGCGGGTGACTGCCCCCGCATCCGGAGCATTGGTACGGGGATTTTCGATTCTTTTGGTCCTGCTGGTCATGTTCTGACCTGAGTCTGTTGACCTCTTCTTCCTCACTTTCTGATGAGGATTCGAGGTCCTCATGGTGGGTAGTTGTTGCGTGCCTCTTGGAAAATGGCATAGCGTCACTGGCGAGTTGGCGGTGCAGTGCATTCGCCCGGCGCATTCAAGAGGCTGACTTCCTGCTTGCTTCTGCTGCAGTAGCATTGGCGATGACATCTGCGAGGGCGATCTCTCCCTTTGCCATAATCTTGCTCTGGGTCGTGGGGTCTCTTAGGCCCAGAACAATTCGATCTCTCATGGCTTCTTTGAGATTTGCGAAGCCACAGAGTCCTCCTAGGTTTCTGAGGTCAGCGATGAAGTCCTCAACACTTACACTTTCCCGTTGGTCCCTCTGGTACAACTCATGTCTTCTGATGAGTGTTGGCACCGCCGGTGCATAATGGGCCTGGAGGATTGGGGCAGGGTTATCCCAGTCCATTGTCTTGACTTCTGCTGGTTTTGCAAGTGCTTTCGCCATCTTGGAAACGGCAGGCCCGCAATGGGTCAGAAATACAGCTCGTTTCTTGTCAGGCGTAGCATCTTTCAGATTGTTGGTCTCCAGGAACATCTGGAACCTGTCCATATACAAGTCCCAGTCTTCATTAGGCGGGTCAAATGGAGCGGGTGGTATAGCACTGCTGGTCATTCTGCCGTTTCTTTGGTGCGCTCTTAGCCACGTGCTCTGTAGGGTTCGTTAAGTGTTTGATCAGCTCTTAAAGTCTCCACATCCCATCTTCGTCGCCAGTGTTCTGTTCGGAGCGTGGGCGCAAAGAACGGAGACGAGGCATCGGAAAGTGACTCAACTCTTTATTAGTGACTTCAGAACAGAGCTAAAATACTCGGGCAGCAGCAGCCCTTTTATAGGGCTTGCTGCTGTCATAACAGCCAATGCTTTGAGTTTGCCGCGCTGGCGGCGTCCAATCGGCAGCGCCCATTAACAGCCAATCAGATCGGCCGGGGATGACCAATCAGGATCCACTGCTGGTGGGCCAATCAGAAGTGCAGGATTTCGAGCCTGCTGTGGAAGTAAAACTATTTAAGCTTTTAAATTAGCGCAATTGCTTAGTCCGTAACACCCCCTTCCCTTCCAGTTCTATTCTGATTGATAAAGATGTATCTGGGGACTCCCTAGAAAGGAAACTGAGACTGACTGAATTCTAATCAGAAACATCACAGACTCACAGAGTTGGAAGTACCTAATAGGTCATCAAATATAACCCCATGCACAATGCAGGTTCATTACACTATTCCTGTGAGATGGCTATCCACCTTGTTTGAAGAATCTCCAGTGAAAGCACTCCATGAGGTAACCGATTACACTGATTGACAACTCTTGACTGTATGGCATAATACTCCCTCCTATTTTCCCTACAACAATCCTGTGAGGTGGGTTTAGCTAAGAGAGAGTGACTGGCCCAAGATCACCCAGCCAGTTTTTATACCTAAAGCAGAACTAGAACACAAAATCTCCTGGTTTCTAGCCCAGCATCTTAACCGCTACACCAAACTGACTCATCCCAGTTCTTTATATTGACTGTTTATATTTATTGATGATATTTATTAAATTAATAAATAAATATATTGATTTATATTGACTGTTTCCTAGTATGATTTGATTGCTTATTTTACCCTATGATTATTATTAAGTATTGTGCCTGATGATTCTTGACTCTTGACGAATGTATCTTTTCTTTTATGTACACTGAGAGTGTATACACCAAAGACAAATTCCTTGTGTGTCCAATCACACTTGGCCAATAAAGAATTCTATTCTATTCTATTCTTAATTCTAGTTCTTCCTAATGTACAATCTCTATCTACAGCCTTAAAATTCTATCCCAATTAGTTCCAGTCTTACCATCTGGAGCAACTGAGAATATAGATAACCCTTGTTTAATGACTCCAGTTGGGACTGGTGACTTATTTATTAAGCAAAGTAGAAGCTAAGTGAAGCCATGACTTGACTTACAATCAACTTTCCTTTGCTTTACAGACTTACAAAGGTAGTAAATGAGAGGATCAGTTATAAAGTCACTGTCATAACTTTGAAGAGTTTCTGCATGAGGCAGTCGCTAAATGTGGACAACCTGTAAGTGTGAACACGCTATAGCTGACAGCCCTTTAGACAGGCATAGATGAGTGGAAAACGAAAAGAAGATATGCCCTGTTTTGTGCCAGTAAAATATACAAGACTGCCCTTTCATTAGCTGCTGAAAGATTAGAATATTGTTCCCATCTTTTTAATTTCTACCATAGTTGCCTTCCTACTATCCGGCCATCTGTTAATGATTGTTGATGCTAATTGGTCAACATTTTATTGTTGCACTGAAGAGTATTCTTAATGAATTCTTTCTTGGACAAACACAGAGTGATTTTTCTGTCATTCTAAGCCTTATCAGTCTACCTGCATATTATAACACACCAATGATGTACCTCACCACACAGTGAATGATTCCTATTTACTGAAATCTCTGATAAAATCCAGAGAGTCCTGAAATCCTGACATGTGGAAAATAAATATGAAAGGTTTTCAATTCAATGTATGAAGGATATTATTTGTCATTTATCATAATTAATAGATCTTCTCCTTATGCTTAGCAGAAATGGTAATTCAGGTAGCACAGCTTTGGGCTACTTTTTATCAGTAAAGGTTTTCTCAGTCATGATACCTTGATCTTTGTTCCTCCTGGTTAGCCTTTGTATCTTTATCTTTTGAAGGCTGTATTAGTTATATTTTTAATATTTCCCATATTCTGCTTTACTTCAGGAAAATCCTCTATAAATTAAAATTATGGAGGAGCAGAAGCAGGAAAAATTAGAAACCTTTCTTCCAATCTCTCTATTTAGTTTCAGGAGCTCATTTCTGAATCTCACATGAGTTTATGAGTTTGCTCTAGTAAAAAAAAAAAAAAGCACTTTTCCACACACATGGTTTTTAGAACAATTACAAATAATTAAATCTAATAGATTGGTGCTCTCAAAATAGTACATTAATCTGATTGAGTGCAGTAGTGATTGAATTGGTTAGGTTTCTGTGGGCTACATAAAATTCACTAAGCATGAATTATATTTTCAATAATTGGAAGTTTTCTCTGCCCTACTGATACGGCTATGATTCAAATTTGTTTTCTTCCTCCTGGTGTCTTCACTACAGCATGCAGTTCATTATACCAAAAAAAACCATACAAAACCATAATGCTGCTAAAGACCATCTTACGATGTAAAATGAGCATGTGTAGTTAATAGCTACTCCAGTTCTTCACTATGTTAGATATTGAAAGATACGATAGCAGAACAGCATGGCCTACAATCAAATCAATTTTCACGTTCAAGCTTTACTAATATTTTCAGTTACTTAAATGAGCAAAACTTAGTATTGCCATTAGATTTCACTTAATACATTATTAATAGCAACAATAATTCTATTTATCTGGCAGATGAAACTAAAACATATCATCTGCTTTTACTTCTTTAGGCTTCTTGAGAAAAGTATTAGGCTCATTTAAAAGATTTTCAAAAGAATCTGATTTATTCTATATGCTTTATAAATTATGCCTTTAATATTGTTAAAACTTAGAGTAAGAGATTGTTTTCTTAAAGAGGTTGTTTTCTTAAAATTCTATACCTGCATTGAAAAAAATTGGAAGGTATTTTTTTTTCTATATCTTTTTTTATATCTGTGAATTGTAATTTGGAAACATCTCAAAGATTTCAGGTTTCTACCTCTGTTTTTAGGCCATTAACTATCTTGCTGCTATAATATTGTTATGTTTTTAAAGCTGAATTTAGAAGTAATGTGAACATTTCATTATGAATTGATCTGGACAAAATATTAGATGGTTTTAAAAGGCTGCCCACTTCAAAACAATGAATTTATAGCTGCCCACTTCAAAACAATGAAGATTAAAACCACAATAAGAAAACGTAACTCATGATGCTTAAGGTTCAAAAGAACAGCAACAACAAAATCACAAAAAAATACATCACCAGCAGAATTCACCTAACCTCCTGGCTCCAAAGTCTGAAGGAACAACCAGGGTCTAAACTAACAGAGTCAGGACTGTCCAAATCTCCAGCTGGATGCTGTTCATCTTTTTCAAATTATTAAGAATTTTCCCTTTGAATAAAAGACAAATAGAAAAGAAAAGAAAGAAGAGAAAAAACAAGAAACTGCAAATAAAATTAAAGTTAAGAAATTCGTGACTTCTGACATTCTTTTCAACAAATAATTACAATTTTATTATCCCTTTCCTCTCCTAAATGTTATTCAAATCCTGTTAGTCTCTCATTTAATCCACATCTTTCTTAATCTATGTGGGATGCTGTTCAATAGGGCAGGCACAGCTCCAGGATCCAACAATATTGGTCTAATGTTTTAAGGTGCTGGCTTGGAACCTTGGAGACCATGAGTTCTAGTCCTGCCTTAGGCATGAAAATCAGCTGGATGACCTTGGGTAAGCCATTCTCTCTCAGCCCAATTTACATCACAGAGTTTTTTTGGTTGTGAGGAAAATAAGAGGAAGCAGCATTTCGAATGTTCACAGCCTTGAATTATTTATGCGAATAATAAAAGTAAGATATGAAGAAATACATAAAGTAAAAGATGACGTGGTTTTATAGAAGGGGCCTGGAGCTTCTCCTGCTTCCTAGACCTGGTGGGCAGGCAGAAACAATGGAGGATAGGCAGTGCCTATGCCATATAAGGCTTTATGAGTGACAAACGAACCTTGAAACCAAACTGGAGATCCAGGAAACTGTAACCTGCAATAAAGGAATTTGCTGGGGAATAAGCAACTATTTTATTTTTCATCCTCTTGTGATAGAACCTTATAAAGCAAACTCTGCTGGGATCTATTACACTCAAAGCTCTTGAGTTTAAGTTTTTCTTGCCTTTGAATCCTACTTATGGTCTTTCTCCCTGATGAAATGACCAGGTTGCTGGAATCAGTTGACTCTTGTTCTGAACCTGTAGGGCAACGTTTTACTTTAACTTCATAAGCATATAGAATACAATGTTTAATTCTTTTGCTTTACAGAAATTGGTAATCTTTTAATGCACTAATACTTGAATGACACATTTTTAGTACCGAAAACAGTGTTTAGCTGATTATAAAAATAGTATAGTTGAAATTACTATATCCCAATTTGCTGAGTTACTTTTATGCTTTGTTCATAGGTAATAATACAGACAACCTGCTCCCTCAAGCTATCTTCAGGCAGACATGAGGAACTGATTGCTTCTTATGCTGGCCCCTGAACACACTGCATTCATTAAAAATGTTATCACACTGAAGCGGCTGTTAACCTCCACAAATGAAAACCAGGCCAGTTCACACAAACTGGTAGGTTGATCACAGAGCTTACATCCTGAATTCATGGTAAAAAAAAAGTTCTCATAGCAGTAGACATAAAATTATTGCCTGAACTATACCACCAAGAGCAACTATATTGTCCACAGTTATATTCCAGGACATAACAGGGTATATTCAATGATCTATTCTACACCATAATTTTGAAAAACTTGGATGGATGCCCATTAGAATTTTCACTATGAATGACTGGCATTTTCCCAGAGCCATATAATATGTTAAAATCTTAGTTTCCAAAGAAATTTACCCTTGAGATTCAGGAACTCTTGCTCAACAAAGCAAGTTCCCAATCTCCTTGGATGTCCAGAATTAATCATACTGTAGTTTAGATCCTGGTCATAGCCTGGAGTGAGCATACACGCTTGTTGATTTATCAGAGAAAGATTTCTGTCACTCTTAGATAATTCTCAAGTACTCAGAAATAAAATGGAAAAAAAGATGTGGGAATAAACTTTGGCCTGAGCTTGAGCAATGATTAATATAATGCCTTATACATTCATGCCTGTCTAAAGGTCACTAAGATAGTACAAAGAAAAGAGAACAATAAGAACAAATACAAACAAAGAGGCAGCTTAGACAACTGCAAAAAAGCCTGTACTATATCTAATTATTAATCCACAATGTAATTGCTTACTATGCACAAAAATCTCAATAAAAGGAAGCACTGGAACTTTATTCTGGGCTCCCATCCCAAGTACACCAGCCTGTGTCTCATTCTTTCCATGGGAGACCACCACAAGTGGTGACCCTGACGTGATCCACTGCAGGTGGTACGTGTCCGGACCTCCGTGTTTCCTCGCCTGGAATAGGTAAAGTACGTACTTAAATATTGCTGGACAATAGGATTATGCAGGGAACGGGGGGGAAACTCTCCCAGCCACAGGAACGTCATGTTTGTGAGCTGCTGAAGTTAGTCAGGACAAACTTCTTTATCTTTAAACCCTCTTGGGGGGGGGGAGCAAATAGTTCTTTCAAAAGATAATGTGAGAGAGCTGCTGCTAGAGATCTGGCGGCAATGTCCCTGGTATCCAGAGAAAGGCTCTTTAAAGTTAGACACATGGAGGAGAATTGGAACTATCCTTCATGAAGAGCCATGGGCAACAGCTGAAATTTTGATATATTGGAAGGTTGTTATAACTGCTTTAGAGACCCAGCAACAACCTCTTTTAAAAACTTTAGTAGAACCTCCTCCTTATAAAGGAATTGTATTGCACCCGCCTTTCCCAAAACTGGAGTGTGCTTTATCATTTCCAACAGCGCCTATGCCTGTGAATGATAAAATCCAACCAAAAATGGGAAAAGTTCAAACAATGATGCATCAGGCTTTCAATGAGGGGAAATTAGAGCCTGAAGAGATTCCCCAGATGAATTTGTTTCCAGTCAATAGGCAAGTGGATGCTCAAGGCAATCTGCAGACTGAATGGGTTCCGATTCCTTTAGCAGTTCTTAGGGAAATTAAAAAAGCAGTAAAAGATTATGGTATTCAAAGTCCTTTTACAAAGGGGCTTCTGACAAGTTTGGCTACCTCACGCATGATTCCTAGTGACTGGAAAGATTTAATGAGAATGATATTGAGCTCTACTCAGTATGTGGTCTTTGACTCAGAATACCAAAGGGAGGCTGTCACTTGGGGAAGGAATTCGGGGGGGCTGTATACGCCAGACCAAATCTACGGGGCAGGCTTGTTTGAATCCACTGCTGATCAAGCTGCTAATTTGCCTGATCACGTATTTCCAGTGGTTATGGCAGCTGTCCTTGGGGCGTTGTCCTGCATCCAGGAAGTGGGAACCCCAGCACGGTCTTTTTCTCAAATTAAGCAAACAGCATCTGAGTCTTATAATGATTTTGTGGAAAGGCTACAATTGGCTATTACCAGGCAAATCTCTAATGAGGAAGCTGCAAAAGAACTTTTGCTGAAATTGGCAGTTGAAAATGCAAATGCTGACTGCAAGCGTATTTTACAGCCTTTGGTGGCTAGAGGTGAGGTTACTCTGGCTGATCTGTTAAAGGCATGTGCAGTGGTGGGTTCTCAGGTTACAACATGGAGACTTTGGCTATGGCATTACAAAAAGGGATGAAACCTACAGGGAATTGTTTTAATTGTGGAAAGCCTGGCCATTTTAAAGCCCAATGCCGTGCCCCTGGGGGGGGGGGATGGCATTTAACAAAAACAAAATTAAGGACGTCTGTCCAAAATCGGTCTGTTCAAAATGCAAAAAAGGGTTTCATTGGGCAAATCAATGTCGCTCTGATCAGAACCAAAATCCGGGAAACTAAATTTGGGGCGTGCAGCTAGCCCCGCTCCCACGGCTGTCACAAAAGCATCGCCTGCAATTACTGGGAGTGCAGGTTTGGGTTTAAAAATGTTGAACTCAATTAATGTGACCTTTCCTAATCAAGTGTACATTGAAGACACTCATTTGCATGGGCCACTGCCAGAAAAAACAGTGGGATTAGTACTTCCCATGTCTTCTGCATCAGAAAAAGGGTTTTTTGTTATTCCAGGAGTTATTGATCAAGATTATAAAGGGGTTATTAAGATACAATTGTACACTGATACTCCTGCATCATTAATGGCCGGTGACTCTATTGCCCAGTTATTATTGCTTCCATACATCCCTATAAATCCTTGAATTGGGATCCCACGAACTGGTGGTTTTGGGTCCACTGAAATGGCCAGTTCTCTAGTTGCTGCAGAATTGCTAGCGCTGACAAAAAATTTGACTACAGACCAACCAAAAGTGACAATTGAAATTCAGGGAAAATCATTTTCTGGCCTTATAGATTCTGGAGCAGATGTCTCTGTGATACGCCAAAAGGAATGGCCAAATGAATGGGCACTTGAAGACTCTCTGGCTGTTCGTGGAGTGGGTGGTATGCAGTTTGCAAGAAGTAGTGTACATTGGTTGAAGGCATTGCATAGAGAAACTGGTGAGACTGCAAGGATTCAGCCTCTTGTGTTGCCCCTGCATATAAACTTGTGGGGTAGAGATTTGCTGTCACAATTTCGCACAAAAATTGTTATTGGATAATGGAAAAATTACATGATCGATGCATTCCTGATACTCTGTTTGCTTTGGCAATTTTACAAATCCAGCCTTGCCTACTGCAGCTTTATTTCAATTACATGAAGCGCAGGTTTATATCATTGAATGGTTGCACTTGCAAAATACTCCCCAAAAAACAGTTTCTACTATGGCTATGCTTTATAGTGAGTTAATCATCAAAGGCCGAAATCGCAGTATGCATTTATATGGCATAGATATAGTTCAGCTATTTTTACCTATCTCCCTCACTCTGTGGGAAACTTGGTATAGTCAATCCATTGAATTGCAAATTGCTCTTGAAAATTGGCCAGGGAAGATTTCTTGCCACACCCCCAGTGACCCTCATTTCCAACTGCTTCGAAACGTATCTGTAAATTTTAATTCAGTTATTGCTAATCAGCCAGTTGGAGGAGTGACCGTTTATGCGGACGGTGGTAAGACCTATGGCGCTTGTGCATGGAGACAGGAAGGGGTATGGAAAACAAAAATTATCCCTCCTCAGCAATCAGCACAAAGGGCTGAATTAGCTGCTGCCATTTTGGCCTTACAGGAATTTGCACAAGAACCACTAAATCTTATTGTGGATTCTCTTTACGTTTATCAATTGATACTTAACATTGAATTTGCTTATCTTTCTCCATCTGTTGATGCTAATCTTATGAGTTTGTTTCTAGCTCTGCAAAGCTGTCTTCATTCTCGCACACATTCTCTACATATCGCACACATTCGCAGCCACCAGCCACTTCCCGGGGAGCTGCAGGAAGGGAATGACGCAGTGGCCTCGGCCATGTCCTGTCTCTCGATTTCTCCTGTTACTCCATGGGACTCACATAGCTATTTTCATCAAAATGCTAAAGCTCTTGTAAACAATTTGGTCTCACTGCTGCAGAAACTGCAGCTATTATTCAACAATGTCCTAGTTGCAGTGCTCAATCCACTGCTCTTCCTCAAGGAGTAAATCCTCGGGGGACATCTGCTTGTCAACTATGGCAGATGGATGTCACACAACACCCTCCCTTCAAACCATGGCACCATCTGCATGTCACCGTTGATACCTATTCAAGATTTATTATGGCAACACCTCAACGAGGAGAGGCTACAAAACATGTAGTCAACCATTGTCTCTGTACCTTCACACATGTGGGGCCACCAATGGAGATCAAAACCAATAATGGCCCTGCTTACATTAGTACCGCCTTTGCGGAATTTTGTCATCGATGGTCAATTATACATAAATTTGGCATTCCCTACAATTCCACTGGTCAGGCCTGTTAGGGATAACATTGTTTACCCAAACTGGTTTTGGTATAATAATAAATATGTTATCATGGTTTGTTAGTTAAAGTGTCTGTAACTTTAACTGTAAGAATGTAATTAAGGGAGTGGTTTTAAAAGCACCACAAAAGAAGCAAGGCACGGCAGCTTGCTCTCTCTGGCTTGATGATCCCTAATTACTGGATAGACTGAAGACTGCATTTTTTTCCCCTACTGGAACGGGAGAGAGAAAGGACTGTTGATTTATCAACGGTGAGAGGATTGATTTATTATAAGTGTACTGACATTGGATATTCTACACAGACTTTGCTACTTGAATATCCTTGAATGGACTGACTGAAACAATACATGATAAATGGACTGTTATTTTGACTATGCTATAAAACTCTAAATGGAATAAACTATATTTTTGATAACACAAGCGTATCTGCTATTTTTACTGTATGTTAACTTACATACAAACTTATCTCACACATTTATCTGCCTATCTGACTAATGCTGCACATTCTGTTTAGCTTGGCTCCTTAACCCTGATTGGGGAACCCAGGCTTAACACTGGTTATGGGCCCAGAGGCTGCAAAGTCAGTTTAACCAGGATAAAACAGATTTATGTAAAAAGTGAGAATTTATGTTGTTACACGTTACAGTAAACAGACAGCTGTGTTTTATTAATTATAGTTTTATATCCATATAAGAAAACATGGCACAAGTCAATCTACAAAGTTTGTCCCTTATATCCAAGCTGGATGGAACAAACTATGTATCATGGTCTATGAAATGTAGTCTACTTCTATGAAGAGAAGGTCTGTGGAACATAATTGAAAATCCACCAAATGTAGAGGAATGGGATCCAGAGATTCAGGAAGATAGACAAAAGATAGAAGACTTTAAACAGAAGAATGAACAAGCTTTTTGCATAATAGGAATAACACTATCTGACCAGCAACTTGTTCATATCCGCGGAGAGCAAACGGCTGTTGGGTGTTGGCAGAAGCTGAAGAGGATTTATGTCCAAGATAACGTTGGTGCTCACATAAATCTAACACGGAAGCTTTTCAGGACACATCTCCAAACGAATGGTGATATGCTTAGTCATTTGAATATTATAAAAAGCATTTTTCAAGAACTGCAAGAGAAAGAACTTATTTTCTCTGAACTACACCAAGTCTACATAATTCTGTCTTCATTAGACAAAAGTTATGATAACCATGTCACTTCCCTTGAAATTTTGCCTAAGGAAAGTTTAACTTTAACTGATATAACTGGCAGATTGAAGAGGCAAGAAGAAGACTTGAAAGAGATCAGTTAAAGAGGGAGCAACCTCAAAAAGAAGATATTGAATCTCCTGCTGCATACGCAATTAAAAAGTGTTTTAATTGTGGAGGAAGAGGACATTTGGCAAGATTTTGTAAAAAAGCAAAGCGCCAGAACGCTGGCCAGAATACTAAAAGTAACCAAAAGAAAAAGAAAAATTTAGAGTTAGCCATGTATATTAACGGAGTTGTAAAAAATAATTTATGGGTGGTTGACAGTGGAGCATCCCACTGTATTACAAATGATAACAAAAATTTTATTAAAATGTCCCAGAGTACACAGCAGATATTGTTAGCCAATGGCTGGAAACTGAAAGCTAAAGGTCAAGGTATATAGCAAATTGTTCTTTCATAAAAGAGAAGGTAAAAATGTTATATGTACCACAACTTAAGTTTAATTTAATTTCACTTAGAATTTTGGTTAAACTAGGATATGTAGTTACCTTTAGGGGAGATAACTGCATAATTGAAAAAGAAGATAAGAAAATTACTGCATCTTTAAGAGGTGAATTATATGTGTTAAATGATAATGGTTTAGAGGTGGCTAACACGGTTTATGATAATAAGAAACCTCATAATGAATGTATTCACTTGTTACACCGATGGCTAGGGCATTTAAATTTTAAAATGCTTAAGAGAATTGTTCAACTATCTAAAGGAATAAGTTTGAAACCTTGTAATAAGTATTTGCAATGTTTTGCTTGTAATCAAAGCAAAAGCAAGGTCATACTGGCAAATAGAGTTGATGGATTTACTACCAAATAACCTTTAGAAGTAGTATTTGCCGATTTAATAGGTCCAAAAAAACCAAGTGTAGGAGGAACTCGATACATATTAAGTATAATGGACCACTATTCTAGATATGGGTTTTGCTATTTAATGAAGAGCAAAACTGAAACGTATCTAAATCTCTTTAATTGGATAAAATTTGCAGAAAGAAAAACTAAAAAGAAATTAGTAACTCTTATAACAGATAATGGTGCGGAATTTACAAATAATAAATTCCAGAATAGACTTAGAATGTTAGATATTCAACATAAAAAGTCTGCACTATATAGGCCACAACATAATGCCTTTATAGAGAGACGAGGCCAAACACTACAATCAATGGCACGTACTATGTTGTCTGATTCAGGATTACCTGACAATTTATGGGGAGAAGCAATAATGTGTGGTAATCATATATTAAATAATGTTGTTAATTCAAGAACAGGTGAATTACCATTCACACTGTGGCATGGTACAAAACCTGATTTAAGTTACATGCACACATTTGGAGCACCAGCATGGGTGCATATCCCTTCACAACTCAGACACAAAGGACAGCATAGAGCTAAAAGATTATTTTTTGTAGGATATGAATCAAATCACAGATCTTATAGATTCTGGGAACCAGGTACATCTAGAGGTTACACCAGTGCTAGTGCTGAATTCCTAGAACATGTAGGATGGAATAGATTAGAGCAAGATTTAAATACCGAAGTAATTATTGAACCCTACAAAAGGCAAAAAGATCAGACTAGTTATAAGAAGAGTCCAATAAAAGAAGTCCACGAAGAGCAAATAGGACCAGAACAAGAGGAAACAGTTGATCAGGAAGAGTTAGATAATCAAGAACAGTTAATAAATGAAAGTCCACCTGTAAGTCCTGTAATACCTAGACGTACTACACGTGTAACTAGACCACCTGATAGGTATCAAGCAAGTATAGTTTGCAAAGCAACTAAAGTTCCAACTAGTGTAGATGAACTTAAGATGTATCCTGCTAAGGATCAGGAGAATTGGCAAAAGGCAATGGAAAAAGAACTAAATTCATTAAAGGTAATGAAAGTATATGAAGATGCTAAATTACCTCCAGGAGAAAAATCCATTGGGTGCAAATGGATATTTAAAGTAAAAACTGGGAATGATGGGACTGTTTCCCATAAAGCTAGGTTGGTAGCTCAAGGATTTAATCAAACTGCATCTGATTATGATGAAGTTTTCGCACCAAGTCTTATAGCAACATCTGTGAGAGCAGCTTTAGTGTGGGCAGCTAAGAAAAACTATGTCATTAACCATTTAGATGTAGAAAATGCTTATTTGCATGCACCATTGCAGCACACTATATATTTGAAAAAGCCAGTTATTATAAAAGACAATAAAGTAAATAGTAATGATTGTTGGAAACTCAAAAAGAGTCTTTACGGGTTGAAACAATCTGGTTTTAAGTGGAACCAATATATTGTGAAAGAATTAAACAATATAGGTTTTAAATCTGGTTTAGCAAATCCATCTGTTTAAAAGAGAAAATAATGGAACGGTGTCATTATTGTTATTATTTACAGATGATATTGCTTTGATAACTAAGACTAATAATGAAGCTAATGAGATTATATCATTATTAACTAAAAAGATAAAATTAAAGCATTTAGGTGAAATTAAAATGTATCTTGACAATTAACAAAACAAAAAATGGATTTAAGATATCTCAAGAAGATAAAATTTGCCAATTAATTAAAACGTATAAAATGGAACTTTGTAAACCGGCAAAGACTCCAATGAGTCAGGAGGTTTGCCAAACTGATGATCAAAGTCCCAAATTTGATAAGTTTTTTATCAATCTTTGATTGGTAGCTTATCATATATCAGCAATTGGTCAAGGCCTGACATAGCTTATAGTGTTAATCAGCTAGCACGTTTTAATTCAGATCCACATCAATGTCATTGGCAATCATTAAAGAGAATTTTAAGATATCTTAAAGGAACAATGAACCATGCATTGTATATAGAACCAAAGGGTGATTTGAGTCTTAGTGCCTATGCAGATGCAAGTTTTGCAACTGACATAAACACTAGAAAATCAACATCAGGGATGGCTATATTATTTGGTAAGACACTAATAGGGTGGAAGTCAATCAGACAACAGCATATCAACTTTTCCATGATGGAAGCGGAATTTTCATGTCTGTCATTATTATGCACTGACTTAATTCTGCACAAACAGTTATTAATAGACATGGGTGTAACTGTTAAAGATTCCATTATTGTGTACGAGGACAACCAAGCAGCCATAAAGTTAGCTACTAATATTGCTGTAAAAACTAGATCAAAGCATACTGATTTAAGATACTTAAATGTTAGAGAATTTGTAAAAAATGGGCTAATTAAATTGGAATACTGCATGACAGAAGAAAACATTGCAGACCAATTTACAAAAGCTCAAGGAGTAATTAAGTTTAAAGAGAGTTGTAACAAATATGATTTAAAGATGTAAATAGTTATAGTATTATTATTACCTAAAAGGGGAGAATGTTAGGGATAACACTGTTTACCCTTACTGGTTTAAGTAAAATAATAAATATGTTATCATGGTTTGTTTGTTAAAGTGTCTGTAACTTTAACTGTAAGAATGTAATTAAGGGAGTGGTTGTAAAAGCACCATAAAAGAAGCAAGGCACGGCAGCTTGCTCTCTCTGGCTTGATGATCTCTAAGTACTGGATAGACTGAAGACTGCGTTTTTTCCCCCCCTACTGGAACGAGAGAGAGAAAGGACTGATTTATTGTAAGTGAACTGACATTGGATATTCTACACAGACTTTGCTAATTGAATATCCTTGAATGGACTGACTAAAATGATACATGATAAATGGACTGTTATTTTGACTATGCTATAAAACTCTAAATGGAATAAACTATATTTTTGATAACACAAGCGTATCTGTTATTTTTACTGTATGTTAACTAACATACAAACTTATCTCACACATTTATCTGTATGCCTATTTGACTAACACTGCACATTCTGTTTGGCTTGTCTCCTTAACCCTGGTTGGGGAACCCAGGCTTCACAAGGCCATTGTGGAACGAGCTCATCAGACACTAAAACAAGCACTCCTTCACACAAAAACAAAAATGGGGGAAGTGGTTGGATGTGGCTTGCTTTACATACAAAACATTCTTAATATTACCTTATACACTTTAAATTTTTTAAACATGACAGGATGTCCCGCTGCTACAGCAGCCAGTAGGCATTTTGCTTCCTCCCCTTCTGCAGGTACGCCAAGACTGGAAGTTCGGTATAAGAGACTACCAGATCCAACATGGAAAGGACCTGTCCCGCTGATAACTTGGCACCGAGGATACGCTGCTGTTGAAGAGGAGGGGACAGTTGTTTGGGTTCCTGCTCGCTGTGTGCATCCTTATCATTAGCCAAAGGGGCAAGGGGATGGATTTGGGGGAATGGAAAAGAAACACGTTGATCCAGGACATGGGGAAGCTAGCAAACCTTCATAATAAAACTGATTGTTGGGTATGTATGCACATGCCAACTCACAAAACATCAGGGCTTCCAATGGTTGCAGTACCTCTGGCCGAAGGTGACTGGTATAAGGGACAATGCTATGGTTGTTCAGGGATGTGGTCTAACAGTTGGACTACAAGTAACATAAATACATTGCATCTTGGAAGCCGAATCCAAGAGGTGGAGGGTATCTGCTGGACCCACAATGAGACGGTAGAAAATATGACTTACTTGGGAACTTATCCGTTTTGCAACAAAACAATTGTTATTAGCAATGGAAGTCAGGTTTATCCAGATGACATGAAAACTAAAAATCTCACTTACTTTGTACATAATATTTCTAAATTTGATATCATATCTTTGATCAGTGAAAATGGGTGTCCAGTTATCCCTGCCACATGTTGTCCCTTCATGATAGAAAACCAGCTGCTCAAATGTGCAAATGGGAAATACGCACCACCGCCCACTTATTTGGCTATGTTAATGGAATCCTTTGCAAAATTAATCTATGCTGAGCCAAATAAGGTTGGTCATCTCCTGGGAGCAAATCTATGGTTGCTGTGTGGACGGATGGCCTATGATCATATGCCAGCATGATGGAAAGGAGTCTGCACCTTTGGGAAAGTAATCCCATCTCATGTCATTTTAAAATCTTTGGGGACCGTTCATATCCGCAATGCGCGTTCCGCAACGGAAGTAAACTCTGTTTTGAATCATGACTACTTGACACAGATATCAAGGGGAGTTATTCCTCCTTTAGGAGTCATGATGAACTATAGAGATTTGCATCGTTTAAACAATTGGACAGTTACTATGTTTAAAGACACCATTAAAATGCTAAAGCTGCTTGAAGAAGAGCAAGGAAAAATCCTTGACTTTGTCCTGCAAACCAGATATGTAGTGGACACTATTTTGGCTGCGCAAGGGGGAGTTTGCGCTGTGATTCACACACATTGTTGCATGTATATCTCTGATTATTCTCTAAACATTACAGCTACTATACAGCATATGGAACAAACCCTGAATGAGAATCCATTACAATCGAAGGACGAGGGACTGGACATGTGGTCTGCACTTTGGTCCTGGTTGCCTGATGGTTCATGGATTCGTCACCTAATTGTTGAAGCAATATTGCTTATTATATTTTCTCTCTGTGTATGCTGTTGTATTCAATGTCTCCCTGGACTTTTAGGAATGTGTCGGGTGAAGCCTACAGAAGGAGAATTGCTGTTGCAGATGGCAAAAAGCTACCGAGGCATCCGCGATCATCAAAAAACTAAAACAGGGGAGATGTGGGAATAAACTTTGGCCTGAGCTTGAGCAATGATTAATATAATGCCTTATACATTCATGCCTGTCTAATGGTCACTAAGATAGTGCAAAGAAAAGAGAACAATAAGAACAAATACAAACAAAGAGGCAGCTTAGACAACTGCAAACAAGCCTGTACTATATCTAATTATTAATCCACAATGTAATTGCTTACTATGCACAAAAATCTCAATAAAAGGAAGCACTGGAATTTTATTCTGGGCTCCCATCCCAAGTACACCAGCCTGTGTCTCATTCTTTCCATGGGAGACCACCACAAAAAGACAACTGAGAAAAAAAAAACTATAAGGGAAAATTAAGCACTAAATGCTCAGAAAAATAAGAAGGTATTTACTTAGTTTAAAAACTGACATTGTAGTTGTTGCTGAATGAACCTGTTATGGGAAAACTGGATGCCAGGTTGAACTCCTAAGAACTGGGGTGACAATTCCTAATAGGAAACCAATGGTTTAGCCTTCTTTCTGTACCCATTTACTTAAATTAATTTCTAAAGGCAGATGGAACAGGAGGACCCAATGCTCTTTGGGCAACAATGCAGAAGACATTTGTATTAAAAACATGGGCATTTTCAAAAAAATCCCTCCAAAGATTCTAGAGTTGTGATGGTTGGACCTCAGTTAATTAGTCATGAAGCCATTTAGGAATTTAAAACACAAGGCATTAACTTGTTCCCTGAAAGCAAATGGCTACTGCTGCAGATCTTTTAATGTAGGCATCATGTCATCTTTCTATTATGGATCAGTTGGCTCAGCTGTGCCAATTTTGCATTGGTTGGAGCTTTTGGAAACCTCTTGTCTAGAGGAAAACAAAGTATAATCAAGGCAGACTTCATTATTCTGAAATCTGACTGCACAGGAATGGTTGCAGCTAGCACATCAGTCCTGATGGCACCGCCATCTACTTCATCATACCATCACATGTTAGTTTCTAGGCACTTTTACACTAGATCTATATCTAAAATAGATTTACCTTAGGAAGCAAAAGTTGAAGAAGATAATTTGAAAAACAAACAATAAAATCACGGAGAGCTTTTGCACCTTGAAGAAAACCTGAGAGAGAGAGTGCTATTTTAAAAGAAGTTTACTTTATCAGACAATAGTAAGGTAAGTTATGCAAAAACTTTCTCTGCAAGGGATCATGAGACCAGTATTAGTGGAAAGAAATACATCATAGCAAATGAATAATTTCTCTATTCTCTTGTTCCCAGTGGATGCTAATCCCTTTAAGTCCTTGTAAAACATAAACCACATATGAAATAAGGCAATCCAAGTCTAATACTGTTTCATATGTTGGAATACATGATGGCTTTGTCAGAAAGCAAAAGAAAGAGCTAGAAAAAGAGCTTACAATGGATCATGAGAATTAAAAAGGATGGAAAACACGAGCCCAAAAGGCACTTGACAAAGGCAAAAAAATGAAAACCACTAATCTATAGGCTACATCATGTAGGCTTTTACTATTTTGGTCCTTGATGGAGGTCTGAAGCAATGGACCCTCTAACAATAGCCAACATCAAATCGAAACTCTATTCTCCCTCTGTAAAAAGAAAGGAAATAACCATTTTGTGTTCATATGATGATAATCAGTCACTAATCTGCTTAAGCTGTGCAGTCTAGTTTGGCCTCTTTAGTGGTTCTTGATGGCGCATTATAGGATTACATGGTCACTCTCACCCAAGTTCATTACCTCTTCCACTTTTTCAACTACTTCTTCATTGTTAGTAACTATTAAGTCTAATGTGTCTGATCCTCTACTTCAGAGGTCTCCAAACTTGGCAACTTTAAGACATAGCTGGCTGAGGAATTCTGGGAGTTGAAGTCCACAAGACTTAAAGTTGCCAAGTTTGAGGACCCCTGCTCTACTTCCTTCCTCTTGGGAAATGGACAGTGGCATTTTCCTTTGGACAATGAAGTTGACTGCAAGGCACATCTAGAACCTGTTGGATCTTGCACTTGCTTTAAAGTTTGATTCCAAGCTGATGTTAGGATAAATGAAATAGGCACATATTGGAATTTGTCATCTTCAGCTTCCATGGACATAAAGGTCTGATGGAGGGTAGTTATCCACCCAACTGCATTGAAAAGGTCAGCAATGCTCCTGCTATTATGCAGTAGTTTCTCAAGCCCAGCCTTTGAAATATTAAAATATAGGTGCTTCAGCAGGACAGTCCTTTCTTTGCACTTATGCAGCCCTCAATTTGAAAGATTTCCACGTTATACATAAGCTTACATGTAGGCAGTTTGGACTTCCCATGCACATGTAATTATTATTTGGGAGTTTTGTAAAGAAATATTAAGTACCAGGCTCCAAGTTTTCATCAGCTTCTGTTATAAAAATGCTATATTAATATGGTTCTATTTTAAATGCAGTACTTTATTTGTCTGTCACCATCCGAAGTGGTAAACAGATAATTTTGCTAGATCTGCTACTCACCTCATCGCTTCCCAGGTTTTGGCCTCTGTGTTAATAAAAAGGCAGGGGAAAAGACATTGTCATTTCCTAGTGATCTGGATGTAGCTCTGGAGGTCTTCAAGCTTCCTGTAAGAATTAATCTTTCTCCCTCATTTCCACTGACCAGTTATTTCAGGTCAATCAGTAAGTAAAATGCCCTGAATTCTCCATTTGCCTCATCAAAACCATAACTGATGAAGTTGTCAGTTTCAGATAATAAAGTGGAAGTTTTGTTTGTATATCCCTCTTCCCGTTTGACTTTCCTGAACTTGGAAATGTTCTTATCTTAATCTTATAATAATATGAATAAAAATTCTCCAGGCCATCATACCACTTGAGGAAATAGCCGATTAATTACAGCATTTGGAGTTTTGGTTTCATGTCAACAAAAATCCTCAATTGATGTAGAGTTGAAAGAGAAAATAGTCAGATGAGTTATGTATATGTGATAGCTTGTGAAAGGCTTTGTAATTCACTATGTCCCTTCTATACCAATATTTATAATGCCTGTCGTTTCCAGAAGAAAAAAGAAAGACAAATATTTTTTTTAAATCATTCACAAAGTGACATTAACTTCTGGATCAGCATGATATATTACAAATAAAGGCTCTCTCTTTTCTGTTTTAAAAGAAAAAATATCCATTATTCTGTCATGCCAATTGGACCCAGTGAAGGTCTGAAATACTGCTGTTACTAGGATTACAAGATGTCTGGCAAAAGGAAGATACGTCCTCCGTTTTGTCTTTATATCATGCATATGTCATGCAGAAAGTGTGAATCAGATATTACACACCAGTCACACAAGAAGAGCAAGACATCCAAAAAGAGAAGCCACCTTCTGGTTGGGGACTCAATTGTAAGGGATGTAAATTTAGGAAAGGATACTGAAGTTTTGAAAGAGATCAGGTGACTACCAAGTGCTACTGCCAGCAGAGACAAGAAGCATATTCTTTAGAGAATCAAGAATGCTAGCAAGGACTGTGTTGTTGATGCTATTATACATCTTGGTACAAATGATCTATCCCAGAAGGATGTACTTTCTGTTCAGAAAGACTTCCAGAGCTTGGGGTATGAACTTAGTAATATGGGCTGTAGGCTTATCTTTTCAGAGGTTCTACAAGTATACAAGGAACAAAAAGAGAAAGGGCAACGTATAGCAGAGTTTAATGTGTGGTTAAAGGAGTGGTGTAAAAGGGAAGGCTTTGATTTTATTAGTCATGATGTCTGCAGCTGGTCCAATAAAAAACTATACAAAAGATATGGTTTGCATCCATCAAAGAAAGGGACTGAGTTACTTGGCATTAAATTCACAGATTTCCTGGATAAACATTTAAACTGAACAGTGGGGACAGAGAATTAATGGATACAGAACATTTCTGTACATTTCTATTTCTGAACATTTCTATTTCTGTCCCCAGCAACCTAAAACTAATAAGGATACCAGTGCATGCAAAATAGATGTTTGTGCAGGTAAGATTATCAAACTCGATGCCAACCAAAACCAAGCATTTAATAGTGAGAGCCATACCATGTGCACTAATCAAACAGGTGGCAAGAAAGATGGGGTAGGCAGGCACAATACAGGTTATGTAGACAGTAAACACAGTGTCAGACATAAAGATCTCAAGTGCCTATATACAAATGCACAAAGTCTGGGGAACAAACAGGGTGAACTCGAACTACGAATACATGAAGGTAAATATGATATAGTTGGAATAACAGAAACTTGGTGGGATGAAACCCATGACTGGAATATACCGGTAGAAGGATACAAACTATTCAAAAAAACCAGACCCCATAAAAGAGGAGGTGGAGTTGCACTGTAGGTAAAGGACCACTATATTGCTACAGAAATGCATGAAACCAAAGATGAAAACCTCCTAGAATGCATATGGGTCAATATAAAAGAAAAAAAGAATGACATGGCCATAGGTGTATATTATAGGCCATCCAATCAAACAGAAGATATAGATGTCCTTTTTGCCAGCTAACTAACAAACATATGCAGGAAACACACAACAATAGTAATGGGAGACTTCAATTATCCTGAGATCAATTGGAAAACTAATTCTGCACCAAGTGAGAAATCAAATAAGTTCCTAACCAACCTAGCTGACAACTTTGTTGTCCAAAAGGTAGAGGGTGAAACTAGAGTGACAGCCACACTGGACTTAATTCTTACAAACAGAGAAGTGATAGAGGGAGTTGAAACTGCAGGAACCTTGGGTGAGAGTGACCATGTCATACTAGAATTCAATATAACACAAACACAAGCAGCAGAACATAATGACACCAGAATCTTGGATTTTAAAAGAGCTGATTTCAATAAACTCAGAGAGAATTTGGGAAAGATTCCATGGATGAAAATCCTAAAGGGAAAACAACTCAAGAATCTTGGGAAACTCTAAAAAGTATGATCATAGAAGCCCAGACCGGCACAATACCACTGAGAAAGAAAAACAAGAAATCCAAGAAGAAACCAGCATGGTTGCACAAAGATCTCTCTGGCAAATTGAAAGAAAAAAAGGACAAGTACAAAAAATGGAAAGAAGGACATACGACTAAGGCAGAATATCAGCAGATAGCCAGAATCTGCAAAGACAAAGTCAGGATAGTAAGGGCTCAGAATGAACAAAGACTTGCAACAAAAGTCAAAGATAATAAAAAAAAAGTTTCTTCCAACATATAAATAACAAGAAAAAACAATACATTGCTTCCCTAATAAATGATTTTAAAAAGTTAACAAGCTTCCTTCTGTTCCTTTAAGTAATGGACCCTTCCTCCTGTTGGTTTGATGCCTGAAACTGACAAGACCATAATCAGTTACTTGCTGAAGGCTTTTGCTTCCTAACTAGCTCCAATACATGCCAGCTATTGAAAAGCCTATCTGTGTAATTTTGGAAAAAGTAATTTCCTATACGTATAGATCAAAATACTTTTTTTTCAGTTTTCACTGTAATTTTTGCTGTGGATGCCAAGAAAGTTAAACAATGTGTCCTTATTCTCCTTCCCAATTCTTTGTGTGTTCCATTGACTCTTCATATATCAGGTAATCCTACATGCCTTCCAAATCTCCCAGAATTACTTATGAACCAGCATTGTAAGTTTTCCTGCAGTGGGAATGCCAAAGATACAGATTTGCACACAAAGTTCTGTTTAAACTATTTAATAACTCTTAAGCCTTCATCCTCAACAGATCATCTGAAATCCTTTCAAAGAGCACTGATGGGCACTGAACAAAGAATAGAATAATTTATTAGAAATTCACTCAAAGACTGCAGCTGAAATCTCAAGTTCATTTCTTAATCTCTGTATGTCTAGAGCAGTATGTATATGTGAGTGTGTGTGAGTGTATGAATGACTGAGAATTCATATGTAAGGACAAACTGTAAGCAGAAGATGGATATTTACCTTAAGACTTCGGTCTCATTCTTCTGGGAAGAAACTCTATTGAATTGTCTATTTTTGAATAAACATAGATGAGAGTAGGTGTTAAGCCTGGGTTCCCCAACCAGGGTTAGGGAGACAAGCTAAACAGAATGTGCAGCGTTAGTCAGATAGGCACACAGATAAATGAGTGAGCTAAGCTTGTATGTTTATTAACATACAGTAAAAATAATAGATACGCTTGTGCTATCAAAAATATAGTTTATTCCATTATGAGTTCATAGCATAGTCAAAATAACAGTCCAATAGTCATGTATCATTTAGTCAGTCCATTCAAGGATATTCAGTTAGCAAAGTCCGTGTAGAAATATCCTATGTCAATTCACTTACAAGTCAGTCCTTTGTTTTCTCTCCCGTTCGAGCAATGCAGTCTTGTGTCCTTGCAGTAATCAGGTATCATCAAAGCCAGAGAGAGAGCAAGCTGTCGTCTTGCTTCTTTTAAAGTGCTTTCACAACCACTCCCTTAATTACTATCCCACAGTTAAAGTTGCAGACACTTTAACATACAAACTATGATTACATATTATTATTTACCTAAACCAGTTAGGGTAAAACAATGTTATCCCTAACAGTAGGCATTGATCAATATGATGGTCAAGCTATTCCTGTTTAACAAGTGGAGTAACTAAAAATGGCAAAATTGGGATACTTCACCTTTAGCCTTTCCCCACAAACTTATACATCAATTCCAATATAAAATATTTATTTATAATTTTTCTATACAAATTTTCCACAAGATTCTCACATTGCAGCATTGGTCAAAAGGGTTCAGCAGAGATTATACTACCTGATACTTCTCAAAAAACAACAACTGAATGAAAAACTTCTACCACTGTACCATAGAGTATCTTAACTTACTGCACCTCTGTATGGTTTGCCAATTGCACAGTGGCAGATAGGAAAGCATTCCAGAGGGTTAATGTCATTGCCCAAAATACCATTGGTTGCCCTCTCCCCTCTTTGAAAGAACTTTATAGCTCCCATTGCCTTAAGAAAGTTCAAAGCATTCTCAAAGATCCATCTCATCCTGGGAAGCCTTTTTTTGAACTATTACCATCTGGCAGACAGTACACAGAATACTAAAAACAATCACAAATAGGCTGAAAAACAGCTTCTATCCCAGGGCGGTAGCTCTTTTGAATTCTACTGCATAGTACAGTGCTGGTATGGTGTTGCGGGTTTTCGGTTCAATGTGTAGAGTGTGAAGGATGTGTGTTTGTGTTTATTTTCATGGTCATCATATACACTGAAGATGGTGTTTGATTTCATTGTACGAGGTGCAATGACAATAAACTAAAACTAAACTAAAGATTCCAAACATGTTACAATATAGACAAATCAAATCAATAAAAGCTATGCACACACACGCATGCGCACAAAGACCCCCTCCCCAGTCAACCTACTCCAAAATATTGAAGAGCAACTAGATACAGGATCTCCTGATAGGTATAAATATGGAGCATTAAGATACGTACAGGTGATTAAATGTTTCCATAAAAATAGATACTTGTATTTAATTCTGCATTCTGAGTTACTAAGGCAACTGCCTTATAAATAATTTTTTAAAACAAATACTATAACCCAGAATTTGATTTACTTCATATTCTTTCTTGCAGTTTCCCAAGCTTTTCTTTCATGCAACCCATTGTATCATTTTCAAAACGATTTACAGAATACTAAGTTAAACCAACAGTTAAACTGTGAGAATAATAATTTAACATTTTTTTTTTGAATATGATACAAAGCAATGCAGGATGTATTATATGGAAAACCTATGCACACACACCCAACACACATACAAGTGTAAAAACAAATCCACACAAATTCTCTATTGCTTTCTCTCTCTCTCTTTCAGCCTCCACAGATCACTTGAAATCCCTTAAAAGACCACTGGTGGGCACAGGCCAAAGCATAAAATAATTTATTAGAAATTTACTCAAAGAATATAGCTCAAGTTTTTTCTCAATCTCCCTACATCTACAGCAGGCCTGCATAACTCTTAAAGAGGAAAGTCCACCCACGCTGATACATTACGAATAATCATGGGTTATAAAGGAATAATTTTTGGGAAAACAGCAGTAAAAGAAACATGAAGAATATGACACTATTTATGTGCAAAAACAATGCATGTATCAAAGTGATATGCTTCAACTGTTCTCCAACAATACATTTTTGTACTATCAAGTTAAATGAGATGTTTATATATTATAAAATGTTTAGCAAATGTTCATTATTGATGGAACAACCCTGTTTGTTTTTATTCATCTTCTCATATAAATTTATCATTTATATTTACTGTTTCCTAGTATGATTTGATTGCTGATTGTACCCTATGACTATCATTAAGTGTTGTATGTTATGATTCTTGATTCTTAACGAATGTATCTTTTCTTTATGTATACTGAGAGTATTTACACCGACAAATTCCTTGTGTGTCCAATCACACTTGGCCAATCAAGTATTCTATTCTATAAATACATTTGTTCTAATAAAAATATGCTTCCAAAAGAACAAAGTTTTCTGAGCAATTTTGATGAGCTTTTAAAAAGTTTACTTCCTCTAAACATTTGTAAAAAAAAAATCAAATGGATTTCCTTACATTTTAATTAACAAGTTCCTCAGCATTACAAGATGATTATTTCTATTGTAAATCTGGTGATATTTCTTCTGAATTTACAGCAAATGGATTTTCAATCATATTGAATCTTTTCTTCTTCCATCAAAAGAATCCTTTCACTGAATTCTTCAATTAGCCACCATATCACCTTACAGGGAGCTGAGTAGCATAAAAATGTATTTATTTAATTAATTTAATTAATTAATTAGAAGACTAATATGCTATCCATATTTTTTCTTACCTTGATGAGCTTGCATTAGGAATATGCTGAGCACAAGTAGGAAAGATCCTTTTCAAAGGCTCCTTTCAATATCTTTTGAAAAAATACAATCTCTTTTTAAATGCTTTTATTGAATCAGACATTTTAAAGACTGATACAGTATTTTCTTTGAAGCTGCAGATTCACATTAGTTATATGTTAAGACATCACAAAAGAAATCATAGTTCCATTCTTCATCTTCGAGGTCTTTGAATTTTCTCATTTCATTTGCCATAAATTTTGTTACTTCGTCTTTTATAGTAATGAAATTCTAAAATATGCATCCTTGACTCAGCCAGCTTATTTCCATGTGAGAAATTAAGCCATTATATTCTGCTTCTCGAAGACATGTTTGAAATGTTTTGTGTTGTAGTCCACTGCTATGGAGATAGTTAACAACAGGGGCAGCCATGGATGTCACATGATCAAATTCTAAAACTTCATTACAGATAGTCCTTTGTTAATGATGGTAATTGGAAGTAGAGTTCCCATCGCTAAGCTATGCAGTCATAATAGTGTCATGTGATGTGATCATATTGCTTAGCAACCTGGGTGGGAGTGTGCAGGAGGTTGGTGTGGTATGATAAGGCAGGTGGGGATGGCTGCTGCTAGGTGTGGGAGACTTTTACTCATTTTTCTTGTGTCTGTGGGATGCTGCAACAATTACAAGTGGGAGCGGGTTTCCAAGTGCCTAGATCACATGACTACAAGTGCTGAAATGGCTGGAACTTCCAGAATCAATTGTAAGTACCACTTGTTTAGCACCATCATAACTTCAAACGATTGCTGAATGAGTTGTCATTCACTGAGGATTACCTGTACACAGAATTTGCAGATGAATACTGTTGTAGAGCAGCGGTTACAGAGTGAGATGGAGCCAGGTTAAAAGCTAACAGACTTTATTCCATTGAATAAAGGGTCACCGCGGCTGCTGGAGCTAACTGACAGCCAGCTGGCAGCGACAGCTGATGCCGTTTGACAGCTCCCTTTTATAGCCGGCTGTCAAACAGCATCAACCAATGGGAGCGATCGGCGCTCCCGCGCAGGTAGCGGACCAGAGGGAGGACTGCTGTTAATCTCTGAACACAGCAAATACTGCAGTGGAGTTTGGTTATTTCTTGTCTGGTGTAGTGCTCAAGAACAGGAATGGCTCCAATGTTTTTGCTATTCATGGCTGGTGTCCTTGTCGTAATGGATTACTATCACATTCCTCAGACCAAATTTCAATGTTTCTTTACTACAAATTGTAAACTTTTATAAAATTACTTTTCAGGTTTTGTCAGGGTCAGGGTCAGGGTCAGTCACATCCTGGCAAATTCCTTAATAACTTCAAAATTTGTACCGATTCCTCTTTTAAAAATGGGTAATTGTGTTATGTCTTTTAAACTGGTACTTTCATTAAAAGATGGTGAATTAAAAAGAACATCTTTAGATTTCTCAACTAACTGATCTCTCAGATTGGAAGAAAAGTATTAAGTATATTTAATATATTGTATTAAATCATTGATTGATTACAAATTTCTTTAACAATACAGATGCTAATATCAAGTTCCATACCATTCGACTGAATACCATTAGATCCAAGGACTATCTCCAGTTTCATAGATAGTATTATTTTTATACCATATTTTCTTGTAATGTTAGTGCTTGTGCAGTTTTTAAAAAAATTTCTGAGATATCTCTTCCATTCAGTATTTTCTAAGAAATTAATAATTTGCTGTTGAATGACAAATGCCTCAAATTTACATAACTTGTTATAAAAATTGTAACCACATTAACAGATTTTGTCTGTTACCCAACTGACCGTGGTTGTCTATATTAGATTTAAAATTTCATTGTTTCTGACATTTCTGTCCCTCGGTCTATAATGTTCCAGAATTTACTCCTTTCCAATGTTTATTGCGTTTCAAAGAATATAGAAATTGCTTTGAATATGGTAGCCCCAATTTAACTTTAGCTACTATAAATATTTGATGCAATGCTTCTGTGAGTTTCTAGCAAACGCAAAAGATACTTTTTTCAGTGAGAGTAACAGCTAATCCATTAAAAATGCCTTAAATGCATCCCAGTGGACTAACAAATTGATAGTTCCTTGATTAAGATGTTGTTTTCTGCTTGATCAGTTGTCTCGTATTAATTAATCTCTGCTTATCAGGGTGTTGGTTGCCAAAGAGGATGTTTTGCTCATTTCCTCCTTAGTTTTTTATTATGTCTTTTAAATTTAACTGTAATTAAAACTTCTTTTACAAAGGATTAAAAGAAACTCACCAACTGTCAGCCTCCCAAATGGATAAGGCAGGAAGCAACATAAGTTAATTCTACTTTATAAGTCTACATTAACAGAACCTTGTAAGTCAGTACAGATCTCCCATTGTCTCTTTTAACCGTTGGATAAGTTATAGCAGATCCTTTCTAAATTTCTTTCTTTGCCCATTACTCAGTTGCAGACTCCTCCCCTTTTTGTCTGATTTTTCCTTAGGCAACATCTCTTTCCTCATCATCAATGTCATTCCATTACACCTGGTGCTGTAAAATGTGTCAATCTAGAGGTACCTACCTAATAGCCATCAACCAGCAAGTTCCAAAAGTGATTAGAAGATGCCAATTCAGGGTCCTTTCAAAGATGCTGACGACAGTTTGGCGGTCATTTTCCAGAGTTGCAGGAGCCCACTGTCTTGTTCTCCTTGTGAGGAACAGCTGTTTGAAGAACTTGCGGGCAATCTCAAATCCTCC
Organism: Hydrophis major; assembly: GCA_033807585.1. NCBI lineage: Eukaryota > Metazoa > Chordata > Lepidosauria > Squamata > Elapidae > Hydrophis > Hydrophis major. The sequence continues at coordinate 289,956,105 of CM066328.1, read as the reverse complement.
ACTTGTCTGCAGAGGAATTATCAGGGAGCTGGTCTATTCACAGGCTCTTCATTCTGCACATGGAGCTGTCTTCAGTCTACCATTTTTTCCCTGGATGTCAGGCAGATAAGATGTTCCACTGAAGACAAGAAATGTATATAAGAAGACCTGTGTATTAAAGGACACAGACATTGTCCTATATACTGGCTACACTGTTTAAACTTGGCGGGGAGGTGGGGTGGGTTTCTCCTGTATTTTGAGTCAACGGAAATTTGGTCTTCTGCATGGCCATGAACTTAGAAGATATTTGCTCAATATTCATTTATGGTTCTATCTAGTTTGAAAACCATTGGTTCCCACCTCACAAGTTTGGGCTCTTGATCACTGATATTTTTCTGATAAAATGTTCTTTGAAATAATGTCAGGCTCTGTCTCTAATATAAGATAATTTAATTTGTTCTGGTTGAATAAGTTTTCAAGAACTTCAGTAATAATTTATCAAATAATTAACACGGGGTGGGACGTGGAGCTACAAAGAGAATTGAAAATGCTGCTTTCTGTTTTCTCTCTCTAAAATTACTCTGTATTTTAAATTGTATCTATATGCATTCAGTTAGCCGTATGATATCAATTTGACAAAACCTGATTGAACACAGTATGGAAGAGGAGAAAACAATATGAGTTTTCATTTACAGTAGCATGTCCTGGTTCCCTTTCTCTCTTTCCTATATATTTATCAGCCTTGACTTTAAAACATGGATTAATATATTCTACAAAGCTTTCTGCCTACTATGCTTCTTTTCCTTGACATATGCTTCCTCCATCTCCTTTGTTCTGTCAATAAGATTTAGACGGCAAGGCTACTCATAACGTGATGTTTCATTTTTATGATTTGTGCTGTATCAACAGCCTACACTGTACTTTAAAAAACTAAAGTATAGTCCTCATCATAAAAATCAGTGGTTTTCAGCAAGAATTATTTTAAAGGTCCATTTGAAAAAGAATTTCAAGATTTCCCACCATTGCATCAATCTTTGCCTACATCCCTGCAATATTCAGCGTTCATTTCTGTTCTTGTAGTTATACACAATATGCAAGAGTTGGACTGTATCACTTCACTACAACAGAAACTCAGATAAGTTTTCTCAAGAGGAATTTCTTAAAGTTTTATTTAACATTTATGCAAGTAAAAACAAACAAACACACACACACACACACACAAATACACACATATATACATATATACATTTTACAGTTAGCTTTAAGCGCTGGTTACACTTGTATTTTCCTATCATTGACGTATTCTACCTTGTTACAATAACTTCGTCCTTTTAGTGTCTTTAGTTCTCTATAAACTTTGCAATTATTTACACATCTCCCTTATTTTCATTAACTTGTCCAATTATCAGATGTTACCTTTTCTTCAACCAATCATACCAGATATTCCATATTTTTGTAATAGTCACTATCTTGGTTATTTTTTAATAGTTTGGTTAAACTGTCCATCTTAGCACATTCATGTATTTTTTTAATTATCATGTCTTCTGAGGGCATGGTGGCCAATTTCCAATTTTGGGCAAAGCTTATTCTGTCCGCAGTTATGATATGCAGAATCAGATATTGATATTTTTTCCCATTTTTGGATCGATCATGCCTAATAGAAAAATTTCAGGTTCAACTTTTAGGTCTTGTTTCGTTATATCTAATATCCAAGTTCTATTTTTTTGCTAAAACTTCTGTGTGCATGGGCAAGCCCACTATCAGGGCTCCAACAAATCCCCCTCATTCAAAGCAAAAGTCTCTAGCCACATCTCAGAAAAAGTAAATTGGTTTAATAGAAATTGCCATGTTGGTGTGTGGCTTGGTGCACCCGGTACTAAATCATATCATATGTTTCCCCCTTGACCCTGGTCTTTCCCCCACCCCCTGGATGTGACTTCTCCAATAGGGTACATCAGTCTCCAAGAGTCATCCATCAAGCTCTCCAATAACCTTCTTACGCTCCGACAACTTTAGGCTGCTGAGTTCATATCTAGACATTTCAAGAATACCTTGTTTTCCCACTATCCCTTTTTCTGGCAGCTAAAAAGACCAAAGGAGTATCTTTTTAGCTGACATCCACCACATGTGGAAATATGTTCCTTGGATATAGTTATACTTCCAGCAGTTCGGTGGCAAATTAGGGAACATCTTAGCTAATCTTGCTAAGAGGAATTTTTTATACTTCATATTGTATAAAAAATTAATATACCAAGGGAAAGACTAGATTATTTCTTAACCTCTTATGTTTTATATGTTGGAGTTGTCATGTTTAGTTTTTTTTTAAAAAAAGTTACTAAGTCAGGTGAAGTCGTAGCATAGTCTGAAGTGATATGTTCCTAAGTAGACTTACAATCTCCATGGGAAATTAGGGACTAATGAAATTAGGAAATGGCCCAATACTGATAAACTTCCAGACTCTCAAATAACTTTCACCTCCCAAGGACATGCAATCTATCATGAATAAAAAGTTACAATCTCTTCCTATAAGTAGGAAAAAAATCATGCTGCTGAAAAATTGCTTCACAGCATGGAGCCTACGGAAATTTCCTTCATATCAAAGGTATCTTAAGATAAAAATAGAGAGGCTGAATTAGTTTGTATAGTGATTCCATGTGACTCTGATACATAATATGAATTGGAACATCAGCTTTCCTGCATTGTCAACCCTGTCCTGTTTCAATGTCCCAGCTGAAATTCAAGTGATGTTCCATGTACAACTATGGCCTTGCTAAAGAAACAGAGTAGATTTTCAGTGCTCCAGTGATACCATTGCTTTGGCTGGTTTATTGTTATTGTTATATTATTAATAAAGAGCAAAATGGGAAGTTGGCACATAAGGATGCAATGATCGACAGACAAAGGTGGATGAACATATCAACATAATATTTAGAAAAAGACAGGCTTTTCTTAAATGGAAGATTAATATTAGCTCACCTGTATTAAATAGAATCCACAGAAGCATTATTTGACAGTCCATGTCCCAGCTACATCTCTGGCATTTCCAGATGAGTCTAAAACCCTAGAGATTTACTTATGGTTCTTGCTTACTGTACTGCAATAGATGAATCACTCTATGCAACCTAATATAAGAAATCTTCCCATGAAAACAGCATTTCAGTAACTCTTCATGCAATACTATTGTTAAGTCCTGAGCATGGGCACAAGGAACGGAGATGAGACATCAAACGGTGACTTCAACTCTTTATTGTAAAATAAGAACAGAGCAAATACTTGGGCAACCAATGGTTTGAGTTTACCGCTTTCACAAGCGTCCAACCAGAGAGGCCCGTTAACAGCCAATCAGACTGGCCAAAAGTGACCAATCACGACTCGCTATTTGCAGGCCAATGAGAAGTGTAGGATTACAAGCCTGCTGTAAAGTAAAGCTGTTTAGGGTTGTATCGCTGCGTTGGCTTAGTCCATAACACCCCTCCCCCCTAGGTTCCGTCTGTGGGGTGGGGTGACGTATTCTCGTAAATAGGCAGGTTGCTTCACCTGTCTGCTTGACCTGCGCTGTTCCACCGGTTTCTGTCCTGGCTCTGGTTCCGGTGGGCTGCTAGCTGGGTTGGATGGTGAAAATTGTGGCCCTGGGCTGCTTTCCCTGCTTACGCCAGTGCTGTCTTCTGGGTTCCCTGGATCTGTTTCCATTGCAGTGCTGTCACGCAGCGAGGCCACTCCCTGGCTCGGTTCTCCTTCTGATGGTGAGTATCCCCTGGTTGGTTGTGTAGGCTGTTGGGCTTCAATTGTTATTTCTTCTTCTGCCTCCTCAATGTTCCTCCCCTCCCCCCCAGCTAGAGATTCCGGGGCTGAGATAGGAGTAGGTGCTAATCTGGAACGGAGTTGGTCTATGTGGCGTTTCCACATCTTACCATTTGCAGTTTGCAGGCGATAGGATCGGGGTCCCATAAGTTGCATTATGGTAGCGGGGACCCACAATGGGTCGCTCAAGAAGTTTTTCGCAAACACGAGGTCACCTTCCAAGAATGCCTGACACTTGCTGCTGGATCCTGGGGGTTGTTCCAGCGTGTAGTTTGGGTGGAGGCGATCGAGATGCGAGTGAAGTTTCCGGCCTATCAGGAGTTCAGCTGTGGTTTTGTTTATGGTATTGTTTGGGGTTATGTACTGGAGGAGAAGCATCCAATTTATTTTGTCGTCAATGTCGCCGTGGTCCATTTTGTGCAAGGTCTTTTTTAAAAATTGAACCATTCGCTCAGCCCTATCATTGGCTGCAGGGTGAGCTGGCAATGTTAAGGCATAGCGGATGCCCCGATCTGCCAGGTACTGTTCGAATGGCAGGGCAGTGAATTGGGGGCCATTATCGGAGACCAGGACATCCGGAAATCCGTGGGTAGCGAATAGCTTATTCAGCTTTTTAGTGACTGCCTCTGTGGTGGTGCTTTTCATCTTGTGGACTTCGAGCCAGTTTGGGCATCCACTGTTAGAAGGAAAGTGTGTCCTCTTGTGGGTCCCGCAAAATCAATGTGGATACGGGACCAAGGACCTCGAGGCGTTTCCCACTGAGTTGGGGGAGTTTTTGGAGGAGTGGAGCGAGTCTCCTGGCACTTGCTGCACTTTGCTACCCAGGTCTCTATCAATTTGTCTAACCCAGGCCACCATGCGTAACTCCTGGCTAAAGACTTCATTTGCACGATGCCTGGATGTCCATCGTGCAACATTTTTAATACCCTATGTTGCAATTTCTCTGGGATTATGACTCTGTCTCCACATACTATGCAGCCTTTTTGGGAGAATAGCTCTGTTTGATGATTCCTATATGACTTGAACGTGTCATTGGTTGTGCTGACCAGCCAACCCCATTCTACCCAGCTGAGGACTCGTGCCAAAACAGGGTCCTTTTTTGTTTCTAAGGCGATGTCTCGAGCAGTCAGTGGCGGCAATTTGAGGGTTTCGAATTGCAATACGGCTAAGGTTGGAGCTGGGTCTTCTATGATGTCTGGTAGTGGAGAGCGGCTCAAAGCATCAGCGTGGGGAATGGTTTTCCCCGGGCGGTGTTGCAATCGGTAATCATAGGTGGCTAAAAATTCTGACCAACGTGTCATTCTTGGTGATAAGATATGGGGTGTTGGTTTGTTTCCTGCCAAAATCCCAAGTAGTGGCTAGTGGTCTGTAATTATGGTAAAGGGTCTCCCATACACATATTCATGGAAACGTTTAATTGCGGATACAATAGCGAGAGCCTCTTTATCAAGTTGACTATAGTTCCTTTCGGTCTTAGACAAAGTTCTCGAAAAGAACACAATAGGTGCCTTATTCCCATTTGATAAGACATGGCTTAAAATGGCTCCCACTCCAAATGGTGAGGCGTCACAGGTAACTGTTAAAGATAGAGTCTCGTTGTATTGCATTAATACAGCATCGGAGGTTAAGAGGTCTCCTACTTGTTGGAATGCCCTTTCTTCACGCCGTCCCCAGACCCAGGAAGCCTTTTTATCGAGAAGTCTATGTAGGGTCTTGGCTACGGTTGCCTTCTGGGGCAAGAAGATGTTATAAAAGTTAATGAGTCCCAGGAAAGCTTGGAGGTCTGTCTTATTCCTAGGTCTCGGGGCATTTTTGATTGCGGTTAGTTTTTTTTTCGGTGGGGTGGATTCCCTGTCCGTCAAGAAGGTATCCCAGGAACTCCACTCTCTCCGTACAAAGTTGACACTTGTCCCTTTTTACCTTCAGACCAGCGTCTTTAAATTTCTGAAGAACTTTTCTGAGTCGTTGTACTAATAACTCTTTAGTGGGGGCAGCTATTAGGACATCGTCAAAATAAGGCCCGACGCCTTTTATGCCTTGTAATAGTCTCTCCGTTAAACTTTGGAAAATGCCAGGCACCACGCTTACTCCGAATTGGAGTCTATTGCACTTGAAGGCACCTCTATGTGTAACTATTGTCTGGGCTTCTGCAGTTGTCGCGTCTACAGGGAGTTGCTGGTACGCCTGAACTAAGTTCAATTTTGCAAATATTTTTCCGCCACCCAGGGAATGAAGAAGGTGTGGAACCACCGGTACTGGGTAAGCGCTCTGTTGAAAAGTATGATTTAGAGTGGCCCGGTAATCCCCACAAATTCTTAATGAACCATCTGGCTTCATGGGCTTTACTATTGGAGTTTCCCAGCGGGCATGGTCAATCGGTTCCAATACGCCCTGGGCTATCAGTTTATCAAGCTGCTCATCGATCTTCGGCTTTAAGGCAAAAGGCACCCGACGAGGCTTAAGCCAAATGGGAGTTACATCGGGGCTGAGATTAAATGATATGGGGTGCCCTTGTACTTGCCTAATGTTCCTGTGAACACGCCTGGAATTCCTGGATGAGAGCCTCTTCCCAGTCGTCGCTTCTGGTTTGGTGTATGCTAGCTAGTTCAATCCCGAGTGGGGCGAACCACTGTAACCCTAACAAACTGGGTCGGTCATGATTGACGACAGTCAGGGGAAGCATCGCTGTGCGGTCCTTGAAGGATACTTGGACGTGGCTGGAACCGACAAGTGGAATTCTGTTGCCCTGGTAGTCTTTTAGGATGACTCGTTGAGTGCTGAGGTCCTGGCGGCAGATGGCAGGGATCAGCTGTTTGAGGGTTTTCCAGGATACCATCGGTAGGGATGATCCCGAATCGACTTCCATCACGCACGGTCAATTCTCAATAGTAACCCTTATGCGGATCTTTCTTGCATCGAACGATGAAGCGTGGCCAATAATAATAGTTTGGTGGGCCTCTTCTCATCTCTTTGAAGAGGCAGGTGCTCGATTTCTGTAGTAGTAGTGGTTGTTCCATTGGTGGTTCAGACGGTCCTGGTTCTCAGGAGGTTTGCCTGTCTCCCGACGGAGGTTGCTCTCCCTTTGGCTGGGACTGGACTCTCGCTTGCTTCTGCAGACTTTTGCGATGTGGCCTCTTTTTCCGCAAGAATGGCAGAGTGCGTCGAGGAATTTGCAGTCCGATCGTGGGTGGTTTACCCCGCAACCAGCACATTGGCGCGGATGTCTCTGGTTCCTTTGCTCTCGTTCCGAGCGGAGCCGGTTGACCTCCTCTTCCTCACTGTCTGAGGATGACTCGAGGTCTTCATGGTGGGTGGTGGTAGCGTGCTTCTCAGCGGTGAGTGGGCTATCGTTAGCGAGTTGGCGAAGCGGTGCGTTCGCTCTGCGCATTTGAGCGGCTGACTTTCTGGTTGCTTCTGCGGCAGTAGTGTCGGCGATGACATCTGTAAGGCTGATGTCTCCTTTTGCCATCAGTTTACTCTGCACATGTGGTGCATTTCGTCCCAGAACTATGCGGTCTCTTAGGGCTTCCTCTAAGTTTGCAAAACCACAAAGGCCTCCTAGGTTCCGGAGGTCGGCTACAAAATTCCCAATGCTCTCGTCCTTCCGTTGGTTCCTCTGGTAAAACTTGTGTCTTCGTATCAGTGTAGATACTGCGGGTGTGTAATGGGCCCAGAGGATTGGGGCTAGGGTATCCCAATCCATGGTCTTCACTTCCGCTGGTTTTGCCAGTGCTTTAGCCATTTTGAAAACGGCGGGGCCGCAATGAGTCAGGAACACCGCTCGTTTCTTGCCAGGCGTAGCATCTTTTAAATTGTTGGTCTCCAGGAACATCTGGAAGCGATCTATATATGAGTCCCAGTCTTCGGTTGCTGGGTCGAATGGAGCGGGTGGTATGGTGCCGCTGGTCATCTTGCCGTTTGTTGGGTGCGCTCTTCAGCCACGTGCTCTGTCTTGTTCGATGTGTACTTAGTCAGCTCTATCGCCTCCGAATCCCACCTTCGTCGCCAGTGTTAAGTCCTGAGCATGGGCGCAAGGAACGGAGACGAGACATCATACGGTGACTTCAACTCTTTATTGTAAAATAAGAACAGAGCAAATACTTGGGCAACCAATGGTTTGAGTTTACCGCTTTCACAAGCATCCAATCAGAGGGGCCCGTTAACAGCCAATCAGACTGGCCAAAAACGACCAATCACGACTCGCTATTTGCGGGCCAATGAGAAGTGCAGGATTACAAGCCTGCTGTAAAGTAAAGCTATTTAGGGTTGTATCGCTGTGTTGGCTTAGTCCATAACAACTATAATTTTGAAGAATATTATGTCGAGGTGTTGCATATATGTATATAGGCAGATTTATACTGATCAGACATTTGAAGTCTATGCTAATGATGTCGTACCATATTTTTCAATATTGTCTATTTTCATTGTTAAAGTTATGTTCACAAGCACAACTAACCAGAAATTACAACATTTTATTAAAATCTTCTCCTCTTAGCAATGTTAGAAATGTATTTGGTGTTGAAAAATTGAAGATATTAGTATGCATTCTGCTTATAAAGTATTTTTCTTTTACTAAGTCAGAGGAGGCCCAATAGCAAAAACATTTTTTTGATGGAGCAAGGAATTCCCTGCACTTAATTTAAATAATTTGACAAAGGAAACAGACACCAGTTTAAAAAATATACTGACAAATTAACCTTTTGCCTAAATTTTTATAACTTGCTCATTTTTTTCATATGTTGCACTCTGCAACAGGGAGATATAGTTAAGTTCTTCAGTTTTATTCAGCCATAAGTCTTGCTTAATTGAAGCTCTCAATTTTACACATTTTTTAACACTTATTATTCAGAAAATATTCCACGAAAGCTATGCATATCTTTTTAATCAAGGAAGGATAGAGTTAGGAAATTTTAGGCACAAAGTAAGAATGACTAATATACTGACTTTATGAGAACCCAAGCTGAAGCTGCTGACATATGCTATCTGCTAGATATGCCTTTTCCTGCCTCGTTTATAATTTATAGTACATTCTGGAGAAAAGTCCAATAAACATTGTCCTTATATGTTCTTGGACTACAGAAACTACAGCAGCAGAAGAAGTGTTAAAGCTTATCTGTCTTCCAACTTGGAAATAATAGGGGTAAGGGAAATGAGGCCAAGTGGAACCCAACCTAAATCAAATAAAATTGTGGAGAAATGACAGGCAAGCCTTAAAACATGTTAGGATCCCTCCTGGCAGTGACTTGCCACATGGACATAACTGATAATGTGTCATGGTATGTGCAAATGACCTTGGACAATAGGAAGGTCTTAGACTAGACATGTCAGATAAGAGTCAGCTGAACCTGCAGAAAGAATGGGGGTATGGGAAACATCTCACAAGGGACCCTTCCCAATTTCTTGGATTATAATGTTGATGCAGGGGGGAACTATACTTCCAAACTTGCAAGATTCTGTTAATGTAACCTTACAATAAAGATAACGCTAGTATTTCTGGATGTGCTTCTTATTTGGACTACCTCACAAGGCTGACATAATGCTACCAAGTGTCCAATGGCTCACTCCATAGGCAGGTCTGCTGAATCTACTGCTATCCACGTATGTCAGATTACAACCTCCAGAATGTCCAGCCAGGGTGGAACACTTAGTGAGACTTCCTTGAGGAGTGATCTCAGATATCTGGATGTGCCAGCTAGAGAGAAAGCAGCCATGGGGAAAGGGCTAAAAGAAAAAGGATCATTATAGTCAAAGCTCATCAAAACAACAACCATCCCAAGGGTATATTGTGGTTCTCCTCCTGGTTTGCCATGGCTCCTTTAGTTATTCATGCAAGTTTCAGATTCTGCACAGGGTTTCTGTTGATTTCAGGAAAAAAGGAAAATACTTTTGCTACAGTTTCCTTAGCAACAAACATCTGCTAACTTGCTCTGCTTTTTGTTCATTTGTAACTAACAAAATTTTTGGCACTTGTTTATATTAATCTCTTGACCAAACTCTACTTTTTGGAACATATTATTTTTCATATCTTTAATGTTACCTAATGTCTATAATTCGGGGAAGAAATATTAACTGTTAGGTAACATTACTGTCTAGAATGTTTCTATTCTGCAGTCCCTTACATTATTTTATAATGTGATCTTCCTTCTTATAACTTCAAACTCTTAAGCAAAGGCAGAGAAAAACATGAGCCAGGCTTCCTCCATGTAGGAACCATGATTCAAAACCTTGAGCTACTGTAGTTCTTGAGTAACAAAAATCATTTTGCTCCCAATGCATAAATGGGGGAAATTGCTAAGCTCTTTCCTCTATGATTTCAACATGTGCCATGCACATTTTTGTCTGTCTTGCCAAACATTTGAGTTTAGTATGAAGAGAAAATTGATAGTCAAGGTATAATTTTTCCTGCATATCAATTCCCCTTGAAGGCTGTGATGATATCATGACACTATAGTTTTACAGAAAAGCAGCTTTCCTCAGTGCTGTAACCATGGTTGTGAATTAGAGCCTCTGGTGTGTATAAAAAAGGCATTCAGTGAGGATGGAGATGAGTGGATCAAAAAAGTTAAGATTGTGGCTGTTCTGTTATGCTAGAGTCAGTCAATGTGAGGCAGTTTTGAGTTTCTCATTTGCTGCTGTCTTTCTGTGTTAAGCTGATATTTTTATAATGGCTGTTGCATACCATCTTTAAGACCATATTCATATCTTTTTATAGTTACCAAACCCCTCATGAAGGAAAAGGAAGAGGATGACTGCAACAGAAAATTCAACCCTCAATTCTTACATACTCATTTAAGGATCAGAAAAGAGGTCCCAACCTGTGTCTTTAAGCCCTAATATGTACTATAGATAAAATCCCACTAAACAAAGCAATTAAGCCATCTTAAACCTCATCAAAGATGATATGGCTAGGAAGAACCTAAAGGAGGCAAACCATGCTTTGCTACTGTGACATATCTCTACTTCATCTTACACATATATAATTATTTTTCAGGCTGGAAAACAAGGGGAGTAACTGTTCTTAATGTTCTTAAACTTATCTACAAGATAAGTGGATGTTATTAGGGTGGACTTAACAAAATGAAATTTTGTTTTGGGTGTGATTCAAGGTGGCAGTTATGACATATAAAGCACCACATGTATGGGGCCTGGTTATCTGGAGGATTGCCTATCTAGGTCTACTTGGCCAACAGAATGGGCAGGTATCAGATCTCCTTGATTAAGCAATGACATCTTTCCGGATCCAGGAAGTGCAGCTTCTGCGTGGCACCTGCCCTCTGGAATAAGGTCTGTTCTGATTCTCACCCTGATCCTGTTCTGATAGGCCTTCAAGACTAGCTGATCTCCCAGGCCTTGGATTGGTGGATGGAACTCCATGTTAGTTTGTGTCTCTCATACATTCACATGATACACATACATATTAGTGGTCTAGATTTGTCATTTATTTCCTTTATTGTATTTTTACTTATTTTTATTGTATTTGTAGTCGTTTCTTTTTTTTAAAAAAAAAGGTGACTTGTCCAGAGTTGGTTTGGAGTTGGGCAGCACTGAAGCATAAATAAATAAATAAATAATGACATCACTACTATTAGTGTAAATTAGATTAGGAGTGGATGCACTTAATGGAATGATGTTATTTCATTAAGTCCTGGCCCAACATTATTCATCTTTATAATTAAAAGTAAATGGAGAATGAGAGCTAAATTTTAAAGCACATCTTAAAGCAAGTGCTATTGTCTTGGAGAGAAAAAAATAACTTGGACAGGTAATGTAAAGAGAATTAGAATCTTTCTGTTACCTCACAATCCTAGATTTCATCATATTATCATTGGAGGGAGGATACTGTAAGATGCATATTTAATTTATATATTTCTTTTAGTTTCTGCAACTGTTAAACTCTAAGCAGTTATCTATATACCTGGAAGCATTAGAAATATTAATGAGTATAAAAAAGGTTTCTTTTGTATATATAGGCTCACAGCAAAAAAAAATCAGGAGCTCAAGACGTCATAGTGCTGTAAACTATATAATTGAGTCTTCTACAAAGAAATGGATAATTTAGCTTTAGGAACACATTTTCACATTTCATGGAAATCGTTTAGCAGAAAACATAACAATGCGAAATAGCAGCTAAATACCCTGTTAACCTTAACTAACGAGCACAATAACTTCAGAGCTAAAGAATCACTTCAGGTTTTGCTCGACAACTACATATCTCAAAGATCCCACCTCTCATTGATACTCATGGATATCTTCACAGCATATATGTGATACTGTAGCAGTGGAGGTTGAAGATACAGTATCACAGATCTGGAAACCTCTGGGGAATTTGCATTTGAAAGAGTTACGATTTTCCAGCGTTGGTAATTATTCCTTTTTTAAAATCAGAAAATGTCACAATATGGGTAGTCAAATTTAAAGATTATCCTTTTTATTTTGTATATTTTGTCAATCAACTTGCAGACATGCTGTAAAGCAGAGTCCTTGCTTTCACTCTATTTAGTAGATGAGTGGAAGAAGAAACTCAACCAGGCATTTAAGTTTCTGCTAATATACCCTACAATGATAAAGTAGCATTCCGGGAGTTCTTTCTTGAGCTGGCCTTCCTCAAAAACATACATGCACATGCATGTGCACACACTCACACACTTTTATAATTGGGGGGGGGGTGTTTATTGAGTTTATATATTTTCAGAGATGAAAATTGTTCATTAACTTTAAATTTCTTGATGAAGTTCCAGTTTGAGGAGCATCTGCAGGTGGTTGCAAAAAAATTTGAGATGGTAACTGTGACCATATGAAGCAATCTTGGCTCTTCTATTACATGTGTTGTAACACATATACAAAGAGTTTGAGCTTTACACACTCCCAACTATCATCTTTATTTTTTTTCTACATCCCATGAAAACCTTTGCCCAACAGGGTGTAAAATGTATAAATAGTGTTTTTGTGTATGTATTCTTAGAACTGTAGCCTCTAGCCACTCTCATCTGTATATCTCAGTTACAGGTGAAACTTGAAAAATTAGAATATCTTGCAAAAGTTCATTTATTTCAGTAATGTAACTTAAAAGGTGAAACTAATATATAAGATAGACTCATTACATGCAAAGCAAGGTAGTTCAAGCTGTGATTTGTCATAATTGAGATGATTATGGCTTACAGCTCATGAAAACCCCAAATCCACAATCTCAGAAAATTAGAATATTGTGAAAAGGTGCGATATTCTAGGCTCAAAGTGTCCCACTCTAATCAGCTAATTAAGCCATAACACTTGCAAGGGGTTCCTGAGCCTTTAAATGGTCTCTCAGTCTGGTTCAGTAGGAATCACAATTATGGGAAAGATTGCTGACCTGACAGTTGTGCAGAAAACCATCATTGACACCCGCCATAAGGAGGGAAAGCCTCAAGAGATAATTGCAAAAGAAGTTGGATGTTCCCAAAGTGCTGTTTCAAAGCACATTAATAGAAAATTATGTGGAAGGGAAAAGGGTGCAAGAAAAAGGTGCACAAGCAGCAGGTATGACCACAGCCTGGAGAGGATTGTCAGGGAAAGGCCATTCAAAAGTGTTGGGGACTTTCACAAAGAGTGGACTGAGGCTGGAGTCAGGGCATCAAGAGCCACCACACACAGACGGATCCTGGACATGGGCTTCAAATGTCGTATTCCTCGTCAAGCCGCTCCTGAACAACAAACAACATCAGAAGCGTCTTACCTGGACTAAAGAAAAACAGAACTGGTCTGTTGCTCAGTGATCCAAAGTCGTCTTTTCTGATGAGAGTATTTCATTTGGCAACCAAGGACCCAGAGTCTGGAGGAAGAATGGAGAGGCACACACTGCAAGATGCTTGACGTCCAGTGTGAAGTTTCCACAGTCTGTGTTGATTTGGGGAGCCATGTCATCTGCTGGTGTTGGTCCACTGTGCTTCATTAAAACCAGGGTCAACGTAGCCATCTACCAGGAGATTTTGGAGCACTTCATGCTTCCTTCCACAGACGAGCTTTATGGGGATCCTGACTTCATTTTCCAGCAAGACTTGGCACCTGCTCACACTGCCAAAAGCACCAAAACCTGGTTCAATGACTGTGGGATTACTGTGCTTGATTGGCCAGCAAACTCGCCTGACCTGAACCCCATAGAGAATCTATGGGGCATTGCCAAGAGAAAGATGAGAGACATGAGATTGAACAATGCAGAAGAGTTGAAGGCCGCGATTGAAGCATCCTGGTCTTCCATAACACCTCAGCAGTGCCACAAACTGATAGCTTCCATGCCACGCTGCATTGAGGCAGTAATTGCTGCAAAAGGGGCCCAAACCAAGTACTGAGTACATATGCATGCTTATACTTTTCAAAGGTCCAATATTGTTCAATATACTATCCTTGTTTTATTGATTGCATGTAATATTCTAATTTTCTGAGATTGTGGATTTGGGGTTTTCATGAGCTGTAAGCCATAATCATCTCAATTATGACAACTCACAGCTTAAACTATCTTGCTTTGCATGTAATAAGTCTATCTCATATATTAGTTTCACCTTTTAAGTTGCATTACTGAAATAAATGAACTTTTGCATGATATTCTAATTTTTTGAGTTTAACCTGTATATTACCAACATCAGATACTTCATACAAACATTTTCTCAACATGACTATAATTTTCTGCTTGGTGACTTAAATATAAAATATTCTAAATCTAGAAAGGAATTTAGATATTCCTTTTAAGATAAATTGAAATCAGCAGTGGTAGCACTTTGTTTGCAAGCAGCAAAATTGCATACAAATCCATTCTCATTAACCCAATCAGTGAGATAGAAAAACTGCAGCAGGATGCAAAAGGTTGTGCTTCATTGCTTTCTGGCTAAATTTCTTACTGAAATTTGTTGGAATGCACTAAATTTCTATTATGTCATTCCTCTTACAAAAATAGTTTAATTAATTAAATGGACATTAATTAATTATACTACAGATAAAGTGTCTATAAACATCATAGTAAGAATGTGCAAACAGGAGCTTCCGGTTTGAAGGGGTTTGGCGACAAACAGAAATCTGCGATCGTGTGCGGTTTCTGTCTGGGCTCACCGCTGGAGCACCCTGAGCTGGCTGGTTTCGGGGCTAAGCCACCCCATAGAGGTGGTAAAGGGGAGGGGAGACTGCCAGCAGGGTTGAGGAGAGCCACATCTCTCCTCCTCAGTTGGCCATTACTCCCTTTCCCGAAGGCGGTTGCAGCGGTGGTCAAAAATGGCCACCACAAAGAAGGACTCGATCTGAAAAGAACGTGCAGGAGGAAGATAAGAAGTGAAAGTTTTGGCTGACCGGGTTAAATTGTAAAAGCAACAACCAAAGTATCCTGGAATTTAAACTTACAAAAAATAACACTGCTCCCAAAGAAGAGTCAAAAGCAACAAAGGAAAGTGAAAAGGGAAAGGTTTGGCTTTTTGTTTTCTTCTCTCTCCTTCCCTATACTGACAACTAAGAGATTTAAATAAGAAATCGGAAAAATCTGCTTTGGCATCAATAGGCAATTAAGCTGAAAATAAAACAAAATGCCAAGGGGATAATAAAGATATCTGGGCATTAAAAACTTTCTTTTTCATAAGCAGGAAGGGAGAGAAAAAAAATAAGGGCAGGATCTGGAAGAGGGAGGAGACTGCTTGGAATTAAAAGGAATCTAAAGTAAAACTTCAACAAGACTTCTAAAAGATACATTTTAACTGAAACTTTGTAACTAAATAGTAACCCCAGGAAGAAAAAGTGAAAAAAAAGAGCAAAAAGAAACAGCTTGCGTGTATTTGGATTATTTGGTGATCTTTGGATTTTTGGTTATTATATCTGAATGACTAAAATCAATCTGGTGGTTGTTTAAAAATTTATACAATGGCACCACTTCTGGATGAATTAAAAATGGAACTTAGAAAGTACAAAGAAGATGCACAAGAAGGGAAGGGTTCTTTTGGCCTCGTTTTTCAATTCTTAGAAATGGAGATTTGGAACTATGAGAAACAACAAGAAAAGACTGCAAACAAGAAGATTGGGACAAAGAAGAAGCCATCTTTAATGAACAAGTAATTCTATGTGGGGAAGAAAAAGAAAAGGGGGGAAAGAAAATGGAGAATTTAAAACTTAAAAAAAAAACCAAAGAAAAGAAAAAGAATTCAAAAAATAAGTATAATACTGGAAAGCAACAGAAAAGGGGAATACAGAAGAGAGAAATAGAGGTAGAGAGACAAGGGGGTAAAAAGGGGAGAGAGAAGAAGAGAGGGAAGAAGGAAAGGAAAAGAAGTTACAAAGGACCGGAGCAAGATATAGAGAAACAGGACCTATTTAGAGATAACGGGTGAAAATCTAACTGAAAAAGGGATTCTGCAAAGGTACATAAGAATGTATTGTTATATTAGTAATAGAAATAACTTTAAAAAATTGGAAACAATGTAGGATTAAAATGAGGGATAAGATAGTGTAATTTAGTGAAATATTTGTGAATAAAATAAGTGAAATAAAATAAATGAGAAAATTGAATTAGGAAGGAATGGGAACATTTTAATTAGTTAATATTTTATAAAATATAAGTGAAGGGAGGGGGGAATTAACTATGGAAAGTTTATAATTGTTCCCATGGAAGTATGATATTTAATTGAAAAGTAATGTTAAAGATGTTAAGACTTTAATGAATATTAATATTAATGATAGAATTGAATTGGAATGGAATGTTGTTTTAATTATATACATTTATATATTTTTTTCTTTTTTTAAGAATACAGTGTGTATTTTAAGAATGTACCAAGCAGAATCTGAATGGAAGTTATGTATTATATTGAATGTTACAACTTTAGGGAAAAGATATAAAGGCGTCATACTCCAATCAGTAACTACAGAAGAAATTTTGTTTAATGAGAAAAGATAATAGATAATTGAAACAGGACAGACAAAAATATAAATACAATGATTTGAATTGAGATGAGATGAGATAATTAAAATAAAATTGAGAAAATTAAAAGAGGGGAGAAGCTATGCAGAAAATGTAAAATTGAATAGAATTGAATAGAATATAAAAATAAGCATGAACCCGAATTTGTGTCTGTATGAAGAAATGTAACCTGGGATTATGCTGCTTTCAAAAAAGATGTTTTATTTGTATTTTATTTTCTCTTTGTGAAAACTCAAATAAAACTTACAAAAAAAAAAAAAAAGCGCAAACAGATGCTTTAAAGCATCTCCTTAAGTTATCACCCAACTGTAATTTTTTTAAAATAAAAGTTTTATTGGTTTTTAAAAACAAATATAAACAAACAAAACATCAAAACATCAAACTGTCTTCCATAGGTGTACATACAGTGTGCCGGTTGGTTTACAAATTATTTTGTGCTTCCATTTCGTAGTCTTTAATTACAATTACATTACATATAATCTCATATTGTCAATCAAAAATTAAATACCTTAGTATCATTATTAATCAATCATTTGACTATACTTTTATTCATTCATGTTTTACAAGATAACCGTAATTTATTTAATTTATTGTATAACAGTTCATATTATCATCCCAAATCTATCCTAAAATCATTTTGTAGATATAATAAGAAAGAAGTACATCTTTATATATTTATTATTTTCTAAAAATCTACATATTTCATTACTGTACTTTGTTATCTAACCATTGATAGAAAAGGTCCCAAATTTTATAAAATTGTTTATCCTCTTGTTCTCTAATTTCAAATGTCAATCTACTCATTTCAGCACATTCCAATATTTTCTTAATAATTTCCTCCTCTGATGGTATCTTCTCATTTTTCCAGTTTTTAGCAAATACAATCCTAGCCTCTGTTAATACATTTACAATCAGGTATTTCAAGTCTTTACTATAAATTTCAGGTAAAATTCCCAATAAAAATATTTCTGGTTTCAAGTCTATGTGTTTTTTCGTCATTTTCTCCAACCACATGTGGATTTTAGTCTAGTATTTTTTGCCATCTGCACAAGTCCACCACATATAGTAAAATGAGCCAGGTGTCTGATGACATTTCCAACATTTTTCGGATTTATTCTTGAACATTCTTGCTATTCTGGGGTGGGGGGTGGGGGGAAATGCCACCTGTAAACATCTTATACAAATTTTCTTTATATGCTGTTGACACCCAACTGTAATTTTTAATGTGACAGAAGGGAAAAAATAAAAGTTGCACACAGAAGCTTCACCCGAACTTATTTAATCACAACTGTTTAATTTTCCTGGCCTTGCCTATGTTCAGAGGTTCAGCCTGCAACGTACAGCTTAATAGATGGTCTCCACCTACAAAAAGGTACACAACCTTGTGTATCAAGCACCCTTGCTTACACCTCTCATTGTGAAGTGTGTGTGTGTGCGCGCATAGATGTAGATTTAAGACAACCTGCAAAATTTGGTTGCCATTCCCTTTCTTAGAGCTGGGTGTTCTTTTTTCTTTCCAACCCAACCAAACATTAGAAATAAATTACTTAAAAGGGGTTCAAACTCTTTGGTTCTCAGCATTTTCAGTAATGAAAGTCTCTATAAATTAAGCCTATCTATATGATACACATTGGCCCTAATTAATATACTGTTTCTGCATGCATTCACACACTTGATTCAAAGATGAATCTTTTCCACCCCATTACAAGCTTGTTGTGCATCTTGGTGGCATTTTTGCCAAATTCAGTGATTACACAGAATAGAACCTTATTCAGAGAACCTTATTCTCTGTTCCCATGAGTCAGGTACAGTAGGACAGATTAACTTGCATTCTGCAAAAAACCCCTACAGATTAAAGCCTATTTCTTAAACAGAAATAGAGTGAATTAATTAGCAGCTTCTATTCTATTGGAAAGAAATACACTGCTCAAAAAAATAAAGGGAACACAAAAATAAGACATCCTAGATCTGAATGAATGAAATATTCTTATGAAATACTTTGTTCATTGCACAGTTGAATGTGCTGACAACAAAATCACACAAAAATTATCAATGAAATCAAATTTAGCAACCCATGGAAGTCTGGATTTGGAATTACACTCAAAATTAAAGTGGAAAAAACACTACAGTCTGATCCAACTTTGAAGTAATGTCCTTAAAACAAGTCAAAATGAGGCTCAGTAGTGTGTGTGGCCTCCACGTGCCTGTATGATCTCCCTACAACGCCTGGGCATGCTCCTGATGAGGTGGTGGATGGTCTCCTGAGGGATCTCCTCCCACACCTGGACTAAAGCATCCCCCAAATCCTGGACAGTCTGTAGTGCAACGTGGCATTGGTGGATGGAGCGAGACATGATGTCCCAGATGTGCTCAATTGGATTCAGGTCTGGGGAACAGGCGGGCCAGTCCATAGCATCAATGCCTTCGTCTTGCAGGAACTGCTGACACACTTGAGCCACATGAGGTCTAGCACTGTCTTGCATTAGGAGGAACCCAGGGCCAACTGCACCAGCATATCGTCTTACAAGGGGTCTGAGGATCTCATCTCGGTACCTAATGGCAGTCAGACTACCTCTGGCAAGCACATGGAGGGCTGTGCAGCCCCCTAAAGAAATGCCACCCCACACTATTACTGACTCACTGCCAAACCAGTCATGCTGGAGGATGTTGCAGGCAGGCAGAACGTTCTTCATGGCGTCTCCAGACCCTGTCACGTCTATCACATGTGCTCAGCGTGAACCTGCTTTTATCTGTGAAGAGCACAGGGCACCAGTGGCGAATTTGCCAATCTTGGTGTTCTCTGGCAAATGCCAAACATCCTGCACAGTGTTGGGCTGTAAGCACAACTGCCACCTGTGGACATCGGGCCTTCATACCACCTTCATGGAGTCTGTTTCTGACCATTTGATCAGCCACAAGCACATTTGGGGATCGCTGGAGGTCATTTTGCAGGGCTCTGGCAGTGCTCCTCCTGTCCCTCCTTGCACAAAGGCGGAGGTAGCGGTCATGATGCTGGGTTGTTGCCCTCCTATGGCCTCCTCCACGTCTCCTGATGTACTGGCCTGTCTCCTGGTAGTGCCTCCATGGTCTGGACACTACGCTGACAGACACAGCAAACCTTCTTGCCACAGTTCGCATTGATGTGCCATCATGGATGAGCTGCATTACCTGAGCCACTTGTGTGGGTTGTAGACTCCGTCTCATGCTACCACTAGAGTGAAAGCACCACCAGCATTCAAAAGTGACCAAACCATCAGCCAGAAAGCATAGGAACTGAGAAGTGGTCTGTGGTCATCACCTACAGAACCACTCCTTTATTGGGGATGTCTTGCTAACTGCCCATGCTTTCCATCTGTTGTCTATTCCATTTGCACAACTGCATGTGGAATTGATTGTCAGTCAGTGTTGCTACCTAAGTGGACAGTTTGATTTCACAGAAGTGTGATTGACTTGGAATTACATTGTGTTGTTTAAGTGTTCCCTTTATTTTTTTGAGCAGTGTACAATAAATACCTTGTGTTTAATTGCCCCCTACTGGTGATAAAATGAAAATGTATGCTAATATAAAATTAAAGCCACATCTATACTAAACATCTATTATGAGATAAAATACTCCAATTCTAAACATATTCCAATTCCATTCATTATTGTTTGATTTTCAGTGATCATTCACAGCAGTTTCTAAGATATATTAATATCACTTTGGAACAGTTCTTCCAGACGTTAAAATGATCAAAATGCTTTAAAGAGCAAAATAATGCAAATTTTGTGAATGAAAATTTGTAATCAGATTCTTGTGCTGAATTATGTCAGCTTATGCTGTGCTAGAGGAGCTTTCCTGATTCCCCTCCTCCAGCTGTTGTTCCACTAAAAATTCCAGAATTCTCAGCCATTCAGCATGTGACACAGAATCAGAGAAATTGTAATACACATACCTGTATCTAGAGTATAATCAATTGTGGAAAGCTACATTATGCTTGCTACTGGGAGGGAGAAGGTTAATTAACCTCAAAGGCAAGCTAAATGCAGATCATAAGACAGAAGGTAACTTTATGAGTAGCACTTGAAATACTTTGCACCATTTTTGGATTGACTCCGACTTGGAATTACTTTCTTTTTGGCTCTCCTCTAGTTTATTTGAAACCACAGTAAAGCTGAAGTTTTCCTCTGAATTGCTGCTGTTCTGCAGATTTTGTGGATGATTAATTTTCTGATTGGGGGAAGACTCAGTCTGAGCTTTCAAGTTCAGGACAGCTATTATTCTCTCCACCCGACTTGAGATTTAGAGCTGGTTCATATGTAGAGTTTAGAGCTGGGCAGGCAGTCATGTGTATATCTGAACCAATCCTCATTCTCCCACTTAAGTGATTGCCAAAAGTATAAGGGACATGAAAAGAACTTGGTAGGACTCAGTGTACTCTAATGGAAAAAGCAGGATAGTTTTGAGGCAGAGCAGCACTTTTTCTTACTTCCAGGAAAGTAGTCCTATTAGCATTTGTCCTTGAAACGGCACTAAAATTGCTATTGCTAAATTTCAATAAATCAATGTCCTTTGGCTCAAAAGAAAATCTTTGCCCAGTTCTATCTGCTTGGTCTCATAAAATGGAAGTGTTAAGTAGATTAAGGAATAATTTATGGTTACTTGGATTTAAATGTTTAAAGTACCATCCAAAAACATAAATTATCTGTTTTATCTTTCATTATATCTTATTTCAGAGTTGCACTTATGTTGAAATATTAAGAAATTTGATAGCCGCCCCTCTCTCTGAGGCTTTTCTCCAATAACTGATTTCAAATTATCTTTGATTGCTTTGCACATTCAGAATTTCTCCTCAGTCAAGAAGTTCCAAAATCTCCCAATGCATAATTTTCCAGTTAATGGAATTGGCAGCAAAAGTACTGAAATTATGTTTCAATTCACTATATAATAACTACTGCTTTATCACATTGGTCTTTGACAATATAGAATTGAGCCCAGCTGTCTCAAGTTTGTTTACACAAAACACTTTGGACAAAGAGGCTTTGACAAGACCCAGCTACTATATCATTCCTTTTAAAGCTGGAGGGTTTAGGAACAGTCAGGGCCTTTAGAGTTTGGTTTATTTGTCCAGTGTGTGAAGGAACAAGTAGAGATAAATATTATATCTCTCTTGATATTATAAACAGATTTTCCTAACAACCTGAACCTAAACATGGTGTGCATACACTGTAACTAACAATGCAGAGAAGACATCTGGGTAATATGGCAAGGCAAATCAGCTTAAAACCACAATGTGTTTTCTAAAATGCTTTAAATATTAAACTAGTTTAAAATATGTGACATTTGGGGCAATTTGTGTATTTTTAATGACTAGACCTATTTTAAAGGTTACAGGCTGGCTCAAAATTATGCTTAAATCATGTCTCCGCTTGCATTTAACCATGGCAAATCATTTTTGACCTGTGACCATTCTCTCTTTCTTTAGCAGTGACTTTCCTGGCTTGGCTGACTTCCTGTCCGTTCTCCATAGCAGTACATTTTCCTTGAGTACCAAACAAACAATTACTGGCACATTTTCATGTCAAAATACATTGAGTACAAAATTTGACAAATTTCAAACCAGTTGAGTACCGAGATACCACTGTATTCCAACTTCATCCCAAAACAGATTATGGGAATGCAAATAATAAATGGCTGCCCCAAAGGTGCTTTTTCAAGAGGCAACTGGATTTTGGTTTTTTTCCACCATTTTACAGATCTGCACGTCTCACTGCATTGTATTGCATACCACATTAGTTTCTGTTTAAATTTTTTATCCTTGGGGTAGACAAGCTTCTGCCTTAGTGTATAAAGTGTGCACATATGTTGTGTGGGCTGAAAATCCTCCTGAACTTTTTAGATATACTACAGTACAATGCAGTGAGATGTGTGGATCTGTACATTGGTGAAACAAAACAACCACTTCATAAAGACATGGCACAATGTAGGAGAACAAACCCCTCAGGACTAGATTCAGCAATCCATCTGCATTTAAAGGACAAGGTCTATTCTTTTGAAGACAGCAAAGTCCACATTTTGGACAGAAAGGATCACTGGTTTGAAAGAGGGGTCAAAGAGGCCATTTATGTCAAAATTGAACAGCCCTCTCTCAACAGAGGGGGAAGGATACAACATCAACTACCTCCAGTATTGCCCCACAGTTGCTCGACCTATTTCTATATCCTTCTCTATGTCCCTCAGAATTGCCTCACAGAAGCCCCACATATCCTTCTCTCCTTCTCTTTCTCTAGCTCTCTCAAGCTTGCCAAAGAGAAGCCTCACTTATCCCTATCGCCTTCTTCATCCGTCACTCTCCTTCCTTCCTTCCCGCCAAAACCACCACCTCCTCCTCCCCCCCCCCCCCCCGCTGCCTCTTTTCTCTACCAGGCGCGCCGACCGCTCGGTCTCTGGCAGAGCTTTGGCTTCGGGCGCTACTCCAATCTCAACCTCCGCCCTGCAGCCACCTGCAGCTGGTCCTTAGCAAGCAGCGCAGATAATCTGGAGCGGCGATC
This sequence comes from Hydrophis major, assembly GCA_033807585.1. Taxonomy (NCBI): domain Eukaryota; kingdom Metazoa; phylum Chordata; class Lepidosauria; order Squamata; family Elapidae; genus Hydrophis; species Hydrophis major. The sequence goes on along the minus strand of CM066328.1, from coordinate 289,932,869 downwards.
CAGGGGCCTCAGCTGAGTCCCGGCAGCGCCGAAGCTCCAGCTGACTCCAGCTGATATTTATTGTATTAATAATTAAAAATAACACAATTGGTGCTTCTCAGATTTTACGGAATATTAATATTGCATTATGTTCAACATGGCAAATGGTTTGGATTTCACTTTAAGGGACGCCGCTTTGCCACTGAATCCCTTCTAAAAGCATTTCCGTGCAGCCGAGCTCGCTTTTCGTAACGGCGGCAATGGGAAAAATCCCCCCCCCCCATGTTCTTTTTCCATTAAGTGAATGTGGAGAAAAAAATGGAAGGAAGTCCCCCACAAAGAGAATAATAAAAGACAAAAAGGCCGTCGGGGTAAAAGAAAGAAAAAAATCACGAGGGATTTGATTTTGCACTCGTAGAGCTTACGTTTCGTGTGGGGGGGGGGAATTAACCCTTGCAGAACAGCCTCCCTCTCTCCGCGTCTGTATCCAATGAGAACGAAGGGGCGTGATTAGCCCCGCTTTCTTGCCCCGAGACTTATATAAGGCCTTGAGAAGGCTCGCTCGCCCTTTCGTTTGTACGTTCGGAGAGTGGTAAGTTTGCAGCGGGTGGGAGGAAGGAGAGAAACGGGCGCCGCCATTTTGTGCGTGGCTCGCCCTCCCTTTCCTTTTTTATCTCCTCCTCTCCTTTCACTCTCACCCTCTCTGGGGGTGATTTGTTTGCGACACCTATAAAAAGGCAACTTGCACGAGGTCGGCACTTTTTTTGGGGGGGGAGAGGAGGAGACCGTTCTTGTGGGCGCCTTAGTGCATTCTGCCTCTGTTTATGAGCAGTGCTGAGCCAGAGTAAAACTTCGAGTAACATGCAACGGGGCTAACCTGAAAAGCAAAGGATTAGAGAAAGGGGAGGCTTCAAGTATAACCTATTAAGTGAAAACGGCCACCAGTCGAGGCGTTTCCCCTTCTGCGTTCAAAGCCCCCAGTGCTGGACGGGAGCGTGATTATTGGCGGGAAAAGGAGAGAGCAGGCCAGTTCCTCGCGGTTCAGCGTTTCTTGCGGCTTGAATATGATTATACCTTTATTGTCAGAGTACAACGTATGTACAATGAGATTGGCTTGAGTTATTAAAAGATTAAACTCGCTATTCGAGACTCTGCGGCCCTGGGAAAATGCAAATTGTGAAGATATGACATTTTGCAAGAGTTGCTTCTGGGAGAGGAGGGAGATGCTTCGAAATTGCAGTATTGATCTTGATGGGAGTGTGGCATATCGTTGATTAATGGGCGTCATTTAATGATAAAAGTACACGATTTAAACTAGGTGGGTTTAGTTTCAATGCTCGACTGCAACTCAAATTAGCGGCTGGAGAGAGGGAAAAAATCTGGTATCTGTACATATACACATAAAGTGTAGTTAATAGTTCAGTTCATACTACTTTAAAAATGACTGCCCTGCACATTTTTGCTGGTGGACCAGGGTTGGAGGGAAGGTCTGGAAGAACATGGCTTACTTAAGGCCACATGGAGAATCACCAATTTGAATTGGTGATTTCCTGCTGCATAGTTCAGAATGCTTTAATAGATGCAGAGTTACACATGCAGGGGAATAACATGAAAAGAAAGCCACTGCTGCCCTCCAGACATTAGGAATAACTTAAAGCTTGATTACTGTACATGGATATTTGTTATTTGATTTTAAAAGCCACCATTTTTTTTTAATGTTCCAGGAAATAGCCTAAAACCTGTGATGGTGTTGCTGTTAGACACAATGAACTCTGGTACGTCTAACACTTGAATTTATTTTTAAGTATTGCACTATATTTGTTTGAAGAGGCTTTTTTATGAATGAGTAACTTAAGATTTGGTATAGCACATTTTTAAATTTTACTCTTATGTTAAACTGTCAGGAGTATCCTTACTTGGGTACTTTTGTGAGAAGTCTAATTTAAATCTTCACAGAATTCAGTTGCTTTTTTCTGGTTCTCTTCTGACTGTTTCTAAAAATTATTAGTTGCCTGTATATAATGCTGAAACAAATGTTAACAGAGGTAATAATTATGTAGGTTAAAATAAAGTGAATTTAAAAGGGGTTTATGTCATAGAAAATGCTGGCAATATGTGAAGGAGCATAATACTCCATAATTGGCTAGCTCCATTTCAGCACATTGGCTTGAAGTATTTGGAAAGAGTTGTGTCCTGTGGTAGTGTTCATAAGCCATTATGAACTTAAATATTGTCAAATGTATAACTAGTTTGAATTTACCTTGGAGATGTGAACTAGAAGAGTCATTTTATCATGTTAGTGGATGTGAAAAATTAAAATATTTTGGATTCAAATATACAACTGATTTGGAGAATTTTAAAGATTAATATACAAATGTTGTATTTTTGTATCCTATTCATTTAATTTCTTGTAGTTTTAACTTTTTCTTCAATTATTTTTTATATGAGTGCATTTATCTTTTTAAAAATATTGTAATATGAAATATTTGCTGGATAAGAATATCCTTATGAATGATTTTGGAAAGACTTTACTGGGCAACAAATCCTATAATTAGTAAAAATTCTCAATTCGCTGACTGAAATCACTGACTGTTGAAAATAAATCCTTGACCAAATACTATATATTTAATTATAGAGATAATTCCAACTGAAATGTTTTTGTCACTATAAAGATTATCATCACTATACAGGTAGTCCTCAACTTGAAACAGTTCATTTCGTGATGTTTGAAGTTACAATGTCACTGAAAAAAGTGACTTTTTCACACAACTGTTGCCCCATGATCACTTGATCAAAATTTGGATGCTCTGCAACTGGTTAATATTTATGGCGGTTTCATTGTCCTGGAGTCAAGTAATTCCCTTTTGCAACCTTTTAACAGAGTCAGTAAGGAAGCCATATTACTAAACTGCAGTGATTCACTTAACCTGCTGCAAGAAACTTAAGGTCATAAAATAGGGCAAAACTCACTTAATAAATATTTCACTCAGCAACCTAAATTTTGGATTCAATTGTGGTTGCATGTGATGACTCTGAAATTTGGCAAATCTGTTTTACAGAAATTTTTATCCCACTTTTTAATAATTAGCTCAACTCAGTGCCAAATATATTTAATACTCCTGCCTACTATTTTCCACAACAATACTGAGGTATGTGGGGCAGAATGAGGCCAAAAGTCTGCCAGCTGGTTTTTATGCCTAAGAGTCATACATCACAGTTCCCAGTTTCCCAGCACCTTAACCAAACTGCCTCTACTAAGAAGATACATGTATAATGCCTCCTTTTTATTTGTAACATTTGCTGTTGGAGAAACTAGTGATAGAAATGATTCAAATCTTCACTTTGTAAGAAGAAAAAAAACATTCTTTTTGATGAAATGACATTCTTGTTGGAATCATTTCGGCCTACATTGATAATTAACATTTCTCTTATGGAATGGAATTTCTCAAATCTCTTCTGGAGTTGATTTGAAGATTACAGAGACAAAATTAATTTTGCTGATGAATGGACAAGAATGTAAAGAATGTGAGCCTGGCTTTGGAAGCCATAATTTGCATTCAATTGCTATTTTTTCCTTTTTGGCATAGTGCTACATTTGTACTAAAATTCCATATAATAACTAAACCAATGCTTGTTTGAATGCTTTTTTACAACTTGTCCTTTACTTAGAAATACAAAGTATGGAATAAGAATTTGTTTGCTTTTTCTCTTTTCAGACCTGATAACACTACTATGAAGATGAAGGTATGTATGAATTGTTTTTACTGAAATAAATGGTATAGAATGGCCCAACCAGTGATGAGCCTATCCCGAACCTGACTTCTTGATGAAAAAATGCCAATTTGGATCCGGCTTCTGAGGTTATGCTGCCATTAATACAACTGGAATTTGTTATGCAGAAACATTGCTGCTAGAATATTCTCTTACACTGATGCTATTTGGACTTCTAGATGAAATTCAGAGAGCAGCTGAGACGCATTTGACATTGGGTCTTCAGTTTCTGATTCCAAACATGCATCAAGTGAGTAGAATATTTTGGATTACTGTGTTCTGATTTATTACTAGGCTTAATTTAGGTGAAAGGGAAATAAATCTTTGCAACCCCCTGCAAATTTAAGATTCAATTTTAAAAACTCACTTCTCATTGGAGCTGCACTTTATCATATAGGCATTTTTTGTTGGGCAGTTCTGTCCTATTGACCCCAGTTGTGAACTAAGAATGCGATGTGGAGGGGAAAAACCCAAGTTTTTTTTTACATTGCCTTGTTCAGTATAATAAATATTCCATCATTGCTTTTCAACAGTGATATGGGAACAGTCTTAGACTAAAGACAGCCATTATATCTGCTGGAAAAAAAAGGTAAGCTGATGTACAACACAGATTATTAGCTGGATTCAGGACTGATGATAGGACTCCAATGAATAAACACTAAAATATCCAGACTATTAAACAAGCAGAAACATTGCTTGAAAACAGTGTTACAAGTAACTGCTTGTAATTCAATTGAATAACTACTGTACTTGTGTTAACTTTTGCTGAGAATGTACAGTTGTGCAAATGTTATATTATCTTGTTAATTAAATGCCCATATATGCAAATATCCAACAGCAGACCAGAGGATGTAGACATTTTTGTGGATGTTTTGTTCTTAAATGAATGTTTTAGCCAAAACACAGTGAGATAATTCTGAATAGTGCAATTTGTGTTAACTCAAATGACCCTCGTTAGGATTTTTGAGCACAGCATATGTGGCAAGATGTAAATTAGTATTAGTCCATGGGCCAGGCCAGATATCGGTACCATCTTGGGTGACCAAATCTTAATGGTACTAAAATGTTTATGGGTCCATACCAAGTACATTAAGATGTGATAGCCTTTTCAGATATGTAGCTTTGTATGTTTTTTAAGAAACCATCAATTTGACTGAATAGCGGCCTTGTGATATCACATGATAACACATATATTTGCGAAATGAAGCTGTAAATCATTAGAATTAAACCTAATTGATGTTGATAATTTATTAAAATCATGTGCAGAGACTTTTTGTGGTAAATGTAGAGCATCATAGCAAATTAAAATGTATTTCGTAAATTGCTAATATGTTTTTTTTTTCTCTTCCAACATCGTTACAAAGAGTTTTGAACTCAATTTCTCAATGCGGACTACTGTTGAATAATTGCAGTTCTCTGTTATATTGTGACAAACTACTAAGGCCCACATGATGGATTCAAGTGGAGACAAGGCCACTGCATTGCCAAAGAAAGGAGTGCGGCCAGGCTGCATTATTCACTGTTCTGGTGAAGACACGTCTACCTTCGTGTTACTAAAAGACTTGGACTCATGGAAGACACTGCTAAGAGCAGCAGAGATTAGACAACATGCTCCACTTCTGGACATTGCAAAAGACTTGGAAGAAGGCCAAATACCGCAGATCCAGTATCATCGCAAATGTCGCAGCATCTTTACCATGAAGAAGACTCTCGACTCCATCCTTTCTAAAGACAGGCCGAGTGCAGAAGAACAGACTGGTGTCCATGGTGTCAGAAGATCATCTAGGGATGCACCGAGTACATCAAGAGTGTATGACAAGACATGCATCTTCTGCTGCAAGTCAAGCAAGTACCTGAAAGGAAGACAGACAAGGGAACCTATCATCCAGTGTGTTGAGTTACGTGCAGATGACAGAATCCGCAGTGCAGCAACCCAAAAAATGGACCAGCGAATCCTCGCGTTGTTAAGCAGAGACCTTGTTGCCGCAGAGGGGCACTACCACAAGTCGTGCTACAAAGTGTATACAAAGGAAGGGGCATCCACCAGTTCTGGTGCATGCGATGAGCAGGAGCAGTCTGAGCAGGCAGTATACGAGGAAGCCGAGAAACAATCCTACGAAGAGCTATTCCTATATATCAGGAATGAACTCATTCTCAACCCTGAGGTGCTGCCTATGACAGATCTGACAGCTAGACTTGAGAAAGCCATGCACTCTCGCGGAATTTCTCAGATCAGACCATCAACCAAGAAACATGTCCGTCGTAAACTTGAAAGTGAGATAGGAGGATCGCTTTGCTTCGTTTCTGATGAGAAAGGGAAGCTTCTCATATATCCAGAGAGCTTGTCATTTGATGAGCTTGTCAAGCATGCCTACAGACTAGGGAAAGAACTCCACGAAGCAAGGGCTGCCAACTCTGGGATCTTCTTGAAGCCTACAAGATTGGAGAGGAAGCGTACGAAACCTTCAAGCAAGAGCGCTTGCAAGAAGATATCCCATCTACACAGTTCCATGACAGGATGAAAAAGAAGAAGCTGCACACTTTCTCTGACATCAGGAAGAAGACGAACACCAAATTTGGCCGTGGCAAAGAGTTGGTGCTAAAGGCTGACAGAAACCTCTTTGGCCAGATGGTTCTGATTGCTGAGACCAGAAAGCTGCAGATGGGTGAAGTCTTGGCCCATCCACTGGGACCTTTACCGTGGGCACTGGCCAATGGTGATGGGTCACTCCGCAAGACCAACAAAGCGGCCCTTGCAAGAGAGTTGGAAAAGAATGTCGCCCCAGCTGAAGTGATCCCAGAGCCATCAGCGACCATCATTGATGGGATGAGCCTGGTCCAGAAGCTGAAAGGGAATGACCAAACCTTCTTGCAGCTGGCAGAATCAGCCTTGTCCCATGTCATCCATGAAGGTTCTAAGAGCCATCGTGTGGATATTGTCTTTGACGTCTACAAGGAGATGTCCATCAAAGATGTCGAACGAGCCAACAGGGGTGCAGGCACAGGAATCCAGTTCAAGGACATTGCACCTGGGCACAAGATTCAGCAGTGGCGGAAGATCCTATGCAGTCCAGCTAACAAGACAGCCTTGATCAAGTTTCTTGTGGAGCAGTGGAAGGATCCACAGCTGAGGGAGAAGCTCCGAGACAAGGTTCTCTTTGTTACCTGTGAGCATCTGTGCTTCAAGATCACCAAAGAACACTGGGAAGAGGTCTCAGAATTGAGATCATCACAGGAAGAAGCTGACACCAGGTTACTTCTCCATGCAGCAGAGTCTGGCTATGAGTCTGTTGTTGTCACAGCAGAGGACACAGATGTCCTAGTTCTGTGCCTGGGGATGTGCAACAAAATACCTTGCCACATGTACCAGAAGTGTGGAACAAAGGCCCGGACAAGGTTCCTTGACATCACCAAACTCAGCAATGCACTGGGGTTAAGTGTCTGCAGGGCCCTGATTGGTATGCATGCTTTCACGGGTTGTGACACTATCAGTGCATTCGCTGGTCGCGGCAAGATGACGGCTCTAAAGCAGATGAAGTCTGACAGGTCTCAACAAGAAGCCTTCGCCGAACTCGGGCGTTCATGGAACGTATCTGAAGAGCTGTCAGAGAAACTGCAAGAGATCACCTGTCAGCTGTACCATCCTTCCACTCACACAACAGAGGTGAACAAGCTCCGTTACCAGATCTTCTGTGCCAGGCGTGGAGAAGTGGACTCAAGCCAACTTCCTCCTTGCAAGGACTGCCTGTCCATGCATATGCTACGTGCAAACTATCAGGCTGCCATCTGGTGGAGATGTCTTGAGCCTTTGCCATCTGTCCCAAACCCAAAGGACTGTGGCTGGACAACTGATGAAGATGGGAATCTCGTTGTTGAGTGGATGCGTGGCTCCCCTGCCCCTGATGTTGTGCTACAGCTCCTCTCCTGCAAGTGTGTGCGCTCATGTAAACTTCCAGTGTGCACTTGCCTCAGCAATGGTCTCAAGTGCACTGACATGTGTAGACTACAAACCTGCAGCAACCAGGCAACTGACGAAGAGGCACAAGCAGAACTAACAGACTCTGATGTTGACCAAGATGATGGTGGGGAATAACGTATGTATGCTATAGTGTATTGATTTCAGGATCTGTTATTCTTGTGGAACACTGTAGCTAATACAAATCGAATCTGCTCTTCAGCTAACATTAAATTGAATTATCAAACAAAAGTAGGCCTAAACCAAAAAAATTAGCTAGATCAACCCTACATGTAATTGGAACTTCCATTGCAAGTAATATGAACATTACTTTTACTGTTGAAAGTGCCTGAACGCTGCTTTGTATGGTATTGAACATGACTGTACTAGAGTCATGGGCGTCCTGAGAAAAAAATGCAGGGGGGGGCAAAAAAAATATTTTGGGTGTTGGACTGGAGGATATGTGCAATGGAGCGAAGGAAATGTGCGTTTTCTAAGCACGGTAAACACATATTTGAAAGGTAGAATTTAGCTGTTCTAGAGATTGTAATTAGACTTTGAAGGTGGCTTTGAGAATAAAATGGTGTTATTATTTCACCAATCAAAGGGAGAAGCTCAATTACATCAGCTGCGTCGGAGAATATTGATTATTGATAAAAATTTTATAAATTTTTATTATCGTCCATATCTTTTTCTTAAATCTTGTATTTCTTTTTATTATTTTTTTCATTTTCCACGTGGGGGGGGGGTGGCAAATGACCCCCCTTGCCCCCCACCCTCCCTCCGGACGCCCATGACTAGACTGTTCATGCATACTAACAATGAAAGGGTTCTGGAGATATTTTGGATAGTATATTTGGTCATTAGCATAAACGTGGTGATGTTCAGAATAGAGAATATTGTCAAAGTATGTGTTCACCCTTTCTTTCCGTGTACATAGGGTGCATCTATTCTAAGAGTGATAACCTCGATTAAGCTACGAGTTAACAAGGGCTATCACATCAAAACATAAACTAGAGACATAAAAGAAGCCAAAAACACCTAAGATTATTAGTCACCTCGGGTGGTACCAATATGTGAAAATTCAGGTCTTGGCTCATGGACTATATGCTCTGTTTCCTGCATTTGTCCATTTTTTATCAACAGTGTTGAAGTCAAAGGGGAATCTGAAGTTGACTTGGCCGGAGTTGCATCATGCATGAGCTCTAATGATCTTCGAATATTTGAAGAAAATCTGCATTAAAAATGTAAAACTATTGCCTTAAGCCCCCTTCATGGGTTACTGCTTGTCATGCTGAAGGGGCTTGCATAGTTCAATGAAGCTATGAGTTATGCCATGCAGGGCTACCCAAGATGAACAGGTCATAGCAGAGAGTTCTGACAAAATGTGATCCACTGGAGAAGAAAATGGCAACCCACTCCGGTATCTTTGCCATGAAAATCCCATGGACAGGACCAAAAGGCAAAAAGATATGACCTGGAAGATGAGCCCCTCAGGTTGGAAGGTGTCCAATATGCTACTGGGGGAAGAGCAGAGGGCTAGTACTAGTAGCGCCAGAAAAAGTGAACAACTGGGCCAAAGCTGAAAGGAGGCTCAGCTGTTGGATGCATCTGGTGGTGCAAGGAAAGTCTGATGATGTTCTTCATAGGAATCTAGAATGTAAGATCCATGAATTGAGGCAAGCCAAGACATGGTCAAACGAGATGACAAGATTGAACATCAACATCTTGGGAATTGGTGAACTAAAATGAACAGGAAAGGGTTAATTTAATTCAGATGACCACAAGGTATACTACTGTGGGCAAGAATCCCTCAAACAATGGAGTAGCCTTCATAGTCAATAAAAGAGTAGGAAAAGCAATACTGGGATACAATCCCCAAAATGACAGAATGATCTCAGTTTGAATCCAAGGCAAACCATTCAATATCTCAGTAGTCGCTGGTGCTGAAGAGGATGGAATTGACTAGTTCTATTAAGTCCTACAGCACAGTACAGAATTAACACCAAAAAATGATGTCCTTATCATGGGGGATTGAAATGCTAAAGTAGGAAGCCAAAAGATAACCGGAATAACAGGCAATTTTGGCTTTGGAGTATAAAATGAAGCAGGGCACAGGCTGATAGAATTTTGTCAAGAAGAATACTTGATGGTCATAGCAAACATTCTTTTCCAGCAATCCAAGAGACATCTCTACAGATGGACATCACCAGATGGTCAACACAAATCAGATTGATTATGTGCTTTGCAGCCAAAGATAGAGTAAAAACAAGACCAGGAGCTGACTGGCTCAGATCATGAACTTCTCGTTGCAAAATGTAGGCTTAAATTGAAGAAAGTAGGAAAAAGCACTAAGCCACTTGGATATGAACTAAATCATATCCTGATGAATATTCAGTAGAAGTGGCAAATTTAAGGAATTGCATCTGATAGAGTGCCTTAAGCGTTAAATGTAGCACCAGAATGTGTGTTTTTTTTTTTTTTTTTAAAAGTACTATGCAATAAGTTATAAAAATAAAGATCAAATGCATCAGATTGGATTTTATTAGTGGAACTTCTTTGGTATGATGGATAAATGGAAATATTTTAAAGAGAATAAATAATTAACTTTCAGTAATATTTTGAGGCCAGAGTAGTATTGTAATGCTCATGTATAGTCAACAGAATGACTTACGAAAGGAATTTTAAATGTTTAAGCATTCCCTTTACTAGGACTTGTTTATGCCTTTAAATGAGTTTTGTGTATTTAAATATAGAGAACTGCAGCATTCATAAATCCTACAGAAATCTGGGAGAATTCTTAGGGGATAAAACTTAAAAGTCATCAAAAAGGTTTCACGCTCCAGTCAGTAATCTGCAGTTTAACTACGCTTGTCCAAACAATGAAAAATGCAATTGACAGCCATTTTAAAAATGTAGCTGGAAAGTTTTCAGTCACATCTGATCAACATGCAGTTATATTGAATATAACTTCTGTGTGACATGGTGAGTCTTCTGGGCTAATGTGTTAAAAAAAGACCTGTCTTGGGTAGCAAGAAGCTTATATGAGGTTCTAAATATAAATGGTAACAGTTTAAAATTTGGTTCCAAAATAAACCATATTTCCTGTCTAAAAGCAATACAAACATTGCAGCTAAAAGAGAACTGAGCCTCTAAGCAAGTTTGGTTGTACATTATCTACTGGATACAGTAAGTGCTTCTGGAATTGGTATTTGGATCCATAAAGCTTTATTGAATTAGCTTTGTTAAATGAACTGCCAAGATAGAATACTGTATCTACAAAGACTGAATCATGAGTAGCAATACTTTTAGATTCTGAAGACTGTCCTGTAAAGAGTGATGGTTGCATTTAAAAGTGGAGGCAGGCAATTTGACCCCATGAAATACTTCATTGGTGTCATAATTTCCTGTAAGGGAAAATGTCAGGGCAGCACTGGCACGTCACATCTCCAGTTCACTCCAGTGCAGACAGTACTATGAAAGCTTTTAGAGTTGCCCACAACTGCCCATAGTCATTGACACATACCTATACAAAGGGCTTTGTGGGTAAGTGGAGGTTGCACAAGGTTCCAGACTGCCCAAAGCAAATACCTGAATCCCATCTGGTGGAGATAAGTGTTCTATCACACTTCAGGACTGTAGCCAGCATAATATCATTTTCTGATGTATAACAGTAATGACTTCAGCTGTCCCTGAATGACATGAATACACTCCCTTACCTTCAGTGCTGAAGAAGTTGCTTCAGACTTCAACTTCACTTGATATTTTACTGGTTTGCCGGTTATGAGAGCAATGAAAAATACAATCAGGGCTTTTTCACAGGGCTGTGAAATCTCTGATTTTACGCGGAATTCCGATTTTTTCCCTCAAACACCAATCTACATTTTCCGTGTTTTTTTTCCCCCATCGGATTGAGATCCGAGAGTCGGAAATTCGCTCTTCAGAAAAGCGGAACACTTCAGTTCTCAGCTCAGGCATAATTGTCCCTAGAAAAGCACATAAACTTCGCACGTGAGCCGCGCTAACGTTAACTGAAGTTAGCTAGTATTCTTACAGACGGAAAACCACGGAAATAAACCTTTTTTCAGTAGCTTTACATTCGCACATGCCGACAAACCACCGCTCATCGTAGCCAAGCAAGTAGTAGCGCGTAACTGACTGCAAAGACAATTCATACGGCTGTACATAGAGTCTGTGCACGTGCGTGCGCTCAATCGTGCGCGCGCTGGACCCCGGCCTAAGGGACTTTGCGCACGTGCACTTCGCACACCTTATTCACTTCAGATTTTTTCAGACTTTTTTTTTAACCAGCTCTCACACCCGTTTTCAGTTCCAGAAACACTTGAACATGATTTGCAACTTTCCATAACTTGTAATTTTCACAAATCTGGTAAAACCGTTTATACTTCTGAATTCCTTAAAGTGGAAGTGGGATCAATTAAAATGTCTACTTGACCCTCACATGAACACCCACTTCAGCTTTGTAATATTGGGGGTAATTGCTGGAAGACTGGAACAAAACACCAGCAATTTTAAAGCACGATTATAGTAATTCTATTTAAGATTATATGTTTCCAGCTAATGGGAGCAGAAAGCCAGCAATTTTCAGCAGGATTGCAAGGAGAAAGGAAGAATAAATACGTATTTCTCTAGTAGTTGCTATATGTTCTCCATTACCAGAACTCCACAATCTTGCCTGGAAAGGCCAAACTAACATTTATTTTGATCAACTGGCCAGAAGATTAAGCATCCTAAGGAAGTCTCCAGTTTTGTACTTAAAAGTGAAACTTTCTGTATTTAAAATCTGCATGGCAGATTTTAGAATGAAATCCAGTTGGTATTATGTTATTAGCTTCTGTTTAAATGAAGGATAAGCTATGTACTGTTGGAATCCTTAAACAAAATCTTTGCCTCAATATGCACAAACTTTTCCCCAATTAATGCTTTCCTAATTTTTCCTAATTGGCCTTTCTACTCTTTAAACTAAATTTTAAGTATCTTAATTGTATTGGACCTATAATTTTAGATAACAAACCCATGACCTGTTGGGCCAACCTTTAAGAGAATAGTTAATCTTTTTGCATTTATTTTCACTAAAAAATCAGAATGAAAGTGACAAAGAAGAGGAAGCAGTTGCAGTTATTTACATAACTGCACCTGATTTAAAGAGGTACAGAAGACCAGCAAGCAAAGTGCATGGACTCACTTACAGTAGTGATGAGCATCTTTGGAAGACCTGAAAGACCAGAGTAAGGTTACCCTATATAGAGAGAATTCTATATGGTTACAAGAAGTGGAAAACAACTTGAGGGTACATAATCAAATGTCCATAAGCAGCTGCCCTTGTTAACAGTAATTTGCAGAAGTTCACATTGTGCTTCATTACTGCTGTGTTGAAATGCTTGGCTGATTCATAATGTGAATCACAGGTAGTCCTCAATTATTTACTGACTGTTCTAAGTTACAACAGCACAGAAAAAATGACTTATGACTGCTTTTCACATTTATGGCGGTTGCAGTGTCCCAAGGTCATGTGATGAGCTTTTGCAACCTGACAAGCAAAGTCAGTGAGGAATCCAGATTCATTTAACAACCATGTTACTAACTTAAATGCAATGATTCACTTAACTAGCAAAAAAAATCAAACAGGGAAAACTCATTTAACCAATCCCAAAGGTGCTTTTTCAAGAGGCAACTGGACTTTTTAGGTTTTATTTGAAGACATTTCATTTCTCATCCAAGAAGCTTCTTGAGCTCATTTAACCAATGTTTCACTTAGCAACAAATTTTGGGCTCAATTGTGGTTGTAAATTGAGGACTACCTGTACTTGAATTGGGATTATAACCTGGTGCCATGGAGTGCCATGTAATGATCTGAATGCATTCTAAATGATGTGATATTTCCTTAACTGCCGTGTTGAATTTTTGCAATATTTTTTGCCACCTATTGTGATTAGGATTTTTATTCACGACCTCGGCAATACAACAAAGCCATTCAGAAATTCATCACCCCTTCCACACCCCCATCCCGGCAAATGAACCTGTCACAGAAGCAGCTTCAGAAAAAAAATACCATTCATTCGCACCAAGGAGTGCTCAGGATCTCGGTGTGGGTGTGTGATGGTGGGGAAATCCCGTAACGTTCCCCAAGCCTCCAACCGGGCGCCTATCAAAAGAGAGAGAGAGATAAAAAAGAGGACGAACTTCCGACGTAACATGCTACGCGAGGAATGCATTCAGTTGTGCGCATGCGCTATCTAGTTGGTCACCGCCTGCTTCCGAGCTCAGCTCCCCAGCAGCAGGCGGAGCGATAACCCTTGTGGAGCGGCTCGGGAGACCCCGGGCGTTGGGGCTGCGCCAGCGCGCGGCTGCGCGCGCGCCGGCAAGCACCGCCTCCTCCTCCTCCTCGCCTCTCCCCTCCCTGCCTGAGCGGAGTGGAAGGGGGCTGGGGTTGGCTGGTGCCAGCAGCGGCGTGAGCGCTCGAGCGGCCGCCATTTTACGCAGACTCCTGCACATTCTCCGGACACGCTGAGGGAGCGGAGAAGGGGCAGCTCCTTCACTGCGCCCCCACCACCCCCTCCGCAGCTCTTTCGCTCACCATTCATCACCCCCGCCGCTCGCCCACACAGGTCAGCCGCCGGCGGGGATTGTCAAGCGGAGGGGAGGGAGGGAGTCGGGCATGAAAAAAGGAGACCCCCCCAAATAAAACTACCGGGAGGAGGAGGGCGCGGGCTGAAACCACCCGTGAGGGAAAGGGTCCCCCGGGGGTAACCGGCCCTTCGCCCCCCAAAAATAAAAAAAATTGAAGCGGGGCTTAAAACAAAAGAAGGACGGTTTGAGCCAGCGGCCTGTCCAAGTGCAGCGAGTGCCGCCGCCTGCAAGGCATTCTTGACTGCCGGCGGCGGGCTACGCTAGGCCGAAGGCATGGCATGGAAGCGGGACTCCATCCGCGTGCTCGCCTCCTCTGCCCGTCCTCGGAACTGGCTCCCAGCGCCTCATTGTCCGGGCGCCATTCATTGGCCACGAGGCGCCGGCGGGGTGGGGTGGGTAAAGGAAGGAGCAGGGCAGGGACTCCCGGCTATGTGGCGGTGGGGTTAAGGGGGGGGGGGGGGGGGCTGTCGCCTGCCTCGGGTTCATCTAAAAACAGGTGGGCCCGGCGGAGAAGCTCGCTTGGGAAACAACTCTCCTTGCTCAGGAGTTGGTGGGAAGCGCATGGCGGGGCGGCGGCAGCAGAGGAGCTGTGATTTGTATGCATTGTTCCGGGGTGGGAGGAGGGAAGAAGCCGGACAGATGTCGAGCGTTCATTTTCTTCTCCTTACCTTCTCTCGCTTTTCCCTTCCACCCACCCAACCCCCACCCACAATCCCGCGTGGCGAAATAGGGCTCAGGCTGTTGCAATTCTTCTCCCGGAGGGGAAAAAGGGGTGGGGGTGGGGAGGTGAGAGGGAAAGGCTGCTTTTCCGGGCGGAGGGAAGTCGGTCGCTGGAGGAAGTTGTAAGACATTTGAACGCGCCGAGCACGTGTTTCTCTCAGACTTATGGCGGTAGTCACCGCTGCCACCTCGATTGGGCGCGGATTAAGAGAGCGCTTTGTTCCTTTTGGCCTGACGGCTTAGGCCCTGTCAGAGAGGCGGGAAGGCGACACACTTTGAATGTAGTCGAGGAACGGGCCTCGTGGAGAGGTTAAGTACACAGGACGGCTAAGGCGAAAGGAGCTAGTGAATGGCTATATAGCGGTGGTGTCTGCCTGTTTCTTCCCCACCTCCGTTTGCTGCTTGTTACTAGTTAGAAAAGCTTCTTCTGAGCTTTCCAGGGCGTGCTTCAGAGGGACGTGAGTCAGAGAGTTTGGCAGTAGTTTCAGGTTATTGCTTTGCGCTATTAGTTCTTTTCATTTGGATTTTTTTTTTTAAAAAAAAAAAAGATAGTTAAGCTTCCTGATTTCGAAAAGCGGTAGGGAAAAAGGGTTAAAACTCTGCAAGCATCTTGGAGGCAGCTGCATATATTGACACCCGAATTGTTTGGCTTGTAAGGTCTCTAGCTTAATTATGCTTATTGCGTTTGAACAGATATCTGGAAACATGGCTTCTGAACATGTTAATGGGAATGGTACTGAAGAGCCCATGGATACTTCTGTTGCAGTTGCCCATTCTGAGCATTTCCAGACATTGCTTGATGCTGGTTTACCACAGAAAGTTGCTGAAAAACTAGATGAAATTTACGTTGCAGGTAAGATGTAAAACTTGCAAATTCACTATTTTCTATTGGACTTTCCTTGCTTTCGGCTAAAATAGCAACTTTTTGTGGTTTCCAAACAAAGTATGGGGACTGCAGTTTTCTTAATGTTTTGGGTGATCAATATTAACATGCAATGTTTCTATTAGTTTAGAGTAGCTTTTGACATTGAGTGAAGGGGTGGTGGTGAGGGCAAGCAGTTGGAATGTAAACCTTTAGGAATAGTTCATACTGGATTATGGTTGTGTGTCTTTGGAGGACTGTGTAGTGAAGTAGTAATTGCATATGTCTCTTTTCTGATTCACTGCTTGGATTCCTGGGTGTAGTGGCTACAGTGTTTTCAGTTATGTCCTGAAGCATAGTTTTGAAGTGCAGTAGAATGGCTGAGAGTTTTTATTTAAATTACTTTTAGAAACAAAAAGTATTGTCTAATTACTCAGATGCAATAAGTTTTTCCAGAATTTCTTGTGTTCCAAGTTCCAGTAGGAATAAAATAGAAATTAATGTTTTTGGCATTTTAGTATGTGAAAAATTCCTAACATCACAATTAATAACAAATAGTAATTAAGATGAATTTCTGAATATCATAATAGTTAAGTGAGACATCCTAGAATAAAATATTTCTTTTTCTAGTACTAGTTGCTCACAGTGATTTAGATGAAAGAGCTATTGAAGCTTTAAAGGAATTTAATGAAGAAGGTGCATTGGCAGTGCTTCAACAATTTAAAGACAGTGATCTCTCTCATGTTCAGGTAATGTACCAAGGAAGTATTTCTGTTTAATTTATTTCAGCATATATACAGAAACTGCTTGATCTTTGACAGATCCATTATGAAATTTAATTCACATTCTTTTTCAATCCATCCATATCATTTATTTTTAGAACAAAAGTGCCTTTTTATGTGGCGTCATGAAAACGTATAGACAACGAGAAAAACAAGGGACCAAAGTGGCAGATTCCAACAAAGGACCAGATGAAGCAAAAATCAAGGTATGTTTGTAAGAAGCTTTTTCTTAAGCCCATGTTGCTTTAATAATATGAATACAGTCACAGAGTGTTTTTTCCCCTGAAGATTGATGTCATTCAAAAGTAATATTTCCTGCAGTGCTGATTATCGGCTCAGTTTTTATATTTGGGGTACATTTTAGTAGCTGTCTCTTGTGCATATCACCACTTAATCTTCCATATAAATCCAGTTTCATATCTGTTAATGGAGGTGCCATTGATAATGTATTTCAAGAACCTAAAATAAGTTAATTGACAGTAGGACAACATCAGCATTTTACACTGATGTGTTTACACTTTACGATGGCACTATCATTTGAAGGATTGACTTATATCTTGCTTTTGGAGGATATATGTGAATAACTGATATAAAGGACTTCATGAAGTTTTACACTGCCACTTCAATAGTATAATCTGAGATTTGATGTATAAACCCGCAGTTGTAAATACTTTAACATAACCTAATAGTACAAGTAGTTCAGTACTAAGTTAATAAACAGGATGAGCCCCACTGATCTTGAATCTCTCTAATATATCTCACAAATATTTCAGCTGGTTCTAGCAGGAAAAATTATAAAAAATATTGTTATTGTCATGAATAAATCCAGAGTAGTAATATAAATAAAATGATGAAATAATTTAAACGTAACATTTAAACATAATAGGGATCCATTCCTTTGACATTTTAATTTTTGTTTTATTATTTTGGTTCCATTTTCCTTCCTAATTACTGAATTACTAAGTTAATATACTGTTGAGTGAAATTGAAATGTATGTGCTTGCGGGGATGAATTCTTTAATAGTGTCTAAGGGATGCATGCATCTGTCTATCATCTTATCTATCCCTTTGAAGGAAAATGAAAATGGTGTTTCATAACAAGTTGTGGCAACTTCTCTTGCACTACCTATTGCTTCAGTTGTGCCAGAAATCCATGTTGTCTTAACTTCATTTCTCTGAGAGGATTCTGCATCCTTCATCTTTTGATCCATAAATTAAATGTCCCAGAATCTAAAAGACACAGATTTTTCTAATTGAACAAGCATTTGAAATGCAACAAGCAATTGAAGGGTACTGTAAGATGATGCATATGGATATCTAGTAGTCTTGTTCTGCAGAAAATGACATCTTCAAGAATTATTTCTTTAGATGTTATTACTGCTTCACAATCCAAGTTCTTCTCAGATATTTTAAAAGCAATTGGGGAACTTTGTGTAACAGATTTGACATTTGAAAGATAATTTTTTTCCTTTGGCATTGGTTCTTATCCAAGTGGTTTGTGTTCTGATATTAGATTTGCTAGATAGACTCACTTAACATATCAGTTGCCCAATAAAAAAATTAGTTTTAAGGCAGACTTTTAACATAGGTTGGAGAATCTATAGAATAAATAACTATATTGATGGATATTTTATTAGTATTCATTAATTGATTATACTTGGTATATGACTCTCTTTGGAGGCTCTTTTGGAGAGAACGGCTTATACCCTTGATGTGACAACTGGACAGAGGAAGTATGGTGGTCCTCCACCAGAGTGTGTCTATTCAGGACAACAACCTTCTGTTGGCACTGAGGTAAGAGATGCAACATATTGGAAGAACATAATATGTTTCTTTGTTTAAATCTCAGTTGTTGAAAAAAATGTGTTTGATTTATTGTTACAGATATTTGTGGGTAAAATTCCAAGGGACTTATTTGAGGATGAACTTGTTCCATTATTTGAAAAAGCTGGACCTATTTGGGATCTCCGCTTAATGATGGATCCCCTGACAGGTCTAAACAGGGGATATGCTTTTGTCACTTTTTGTAACAAAGAGGCAGCTCAGGAAGCTGTTAAATTGGTAAGTTTTTCATATTTTCTGTCGTAATTTAAAATCAACTATCATGATTCCTAATTGTGTAAAATGTCTTAATCTTCTGCTTATGTTGTAATATATAGAATGGAATTGATTTTTAAACTTAGTGGCTTTCAGAAATCTGTGTATTGTTACTGAACATATTAAAACTTAAGACTTCCTTTTATCATTTCTATTTGTAATACTCAGCATATGGTATTTTTAACATACAGCTAAAGGCCAGGAATGACAGTTTATTTTTAAAGAGGGCAATATTTATCCCACTCTAGTTTTCAATAATACATGCATCTTACCAACTGTTAATCCTGAGAAGCAGCTTTCTCAGAAACAAATTCAGTTGGGCTTATTTTAAGTGTTACATTTCTGTATAACTGGTATAGAAACTATGGGAATATCTTAAAATTGTGCGTTACGTAAAACGGATTGGTATTTTTCTCTAGTGCTGTAACTGATCATTAGTAAATTTAAGCACAGCCCCAATTTTCTAACAATATAGAAAATATTGGTAAACTTGTTACAGGTCCTACTAACTGTAATCTTTTCTTCTTGCATAACTTTAAATAGTGCTGCTGTTTTCTGCCCTTTATACAAAGTTTCCTTACAATCCTATTAGTGTTTGAGTATAGTTAGGTGTGAAATAAGATTTATTCTCTATGGTAAAAAAAACATTGACTTTAGTGTTGCCATGGAATTTTCTGGGAAGTGATAGAACTCTATAGAAGCTTGGGTGCTACAGACTTGAATGGTTCTTGCCATATTATTTGATGTTATATTGGAAACATGAAATTTGAGTATGGGAAAAAGATACTTTATTCAGGGGATTTGTTAGTTCCAACAGAAAAAAAGTACTTTGATTAGAGAAAGATAAACAATTGCATTTATTGGAGACCCTTTATAAATGATGAGATTGTGATTAGAAAAGGTGACTTACAGAAAGAAGGAAATTGTGATGTAACTTTGAAGAGAAGGGGCAAATTATAAATGTATCTAAATTACTGTCAGAAAAATTGGGGGCCATTTTATAATCTTTTCTATTTTTCCTCTATTTACTGCTTTTTTATTTATTTTTTTTATAATTTTTACTTTTGTTAAAAACATTCAATAATCATATTAAAAAACAAAGTATCTAGTAAACCTTATTAGAGTGCAGTGGTTCACGTGGTTAGGAACTGAGTTGGAGGTTAGCAAGTCCATATTTTAGACCGTAATGCTACTGTGTGGCAGGACGAGCTCCGGGCATTTGCTCTAGCTCCTTCCTTCACAGGGACATGAAAGGAGCAAGCCCCTTTGGCATTCCCCCAGCCCAGGCAATGGTGATATCACTGACTAATCAACCTGGAAGCACCTTAAACAATGCCTCCAACACTCCCCAGTTGAGGAATACTTGTATATTTTTCCTTGTGAATTATGTCCTCATTAAAGAATCAGAAAGTAATATGGCAGTGACAATGAAAATTGAATAGTTTGGGCCTAGGCTTAGTCATGCCACTGAACCTCTGGATTTTACATTGAAAAGTAAAAACTTTGAGCTTTCTGGTAAAAACAATCTTGCAGTTTTCTTGACATCAGTATGGAAGTGATTTGTTACTGTTGTCCCTTGGGATTTTTTCCTATGTGGGATTTTTCTAATTGTTTTCCATCTAAGCAGAAACCAAGCCTTGCCTTGCTTTATTTAAAAACTAGTAAGACAATTCTACCTGAACTAAGCAGGAATTAATATTAATCACAATCACATTATGTGTCATTGGTTCAAGTGAGTTTATGAAGTCTGGCTCTAATCTTAGATTAATCCTCTTCTATTGACATTAGAAATTAATTGTTTAATTACTAAAGCTTAAAAAATATTAAGTATCCATCCATCCAAAGCAGATAAGACACCTAATAGTTCTACCTCTTATTTTTCTTCACAACAGGAGCCTTGTCATGTAGGTTGGCTGAGAGAGATTGGCCCAAAGTTGTTCATCTGACTTTTCATGGCTAAGTGAGGCCTAGAACTCAGTTTTTGGTTTCTAGGCAAGAACTTAACTATACCAAACTGGCTCTTTTTCATTCGTTCTTGTTAATTCACACTCAGAAGAATGGCTGTTTTAATTTAGGTGAAATGTACCTTAAATAGGTTGGAACCCTGCTGCAACATAAGCTAATGTTTGGTCTGTTATTGCTAAGTGTCATATTTATTGGAAGTCATGGGCAGGTTAACTGTTCAGATCCCACTTGTTCCAGCAGATGTTTGGTCGCTATTAAGATTGTATCAGATTTTTCATGTTCTGAAGTCAAGCTTGCCCTACATTTTTTCCATGTATCTGCTTATTAGAAATGAATTTTGGAAATCTTTTGTTTGACCTATATTAATAATAGATTGCACATATAGTTTGTAGCCTGGAGTTTATTCTGCGCTAGAATTATTAGTCTTTACAGTTCCTTACAATTCTTTGTTGTTACTGTTCTTAGTACCTTCATTCTTAAAATATAGCAAAGGGTCCACTGATGGCCTTTACAATTGAGAACAAATTTTCATGTAAGAAAAAGAGTTGGACAACATTCTAGAAACTTAAACATATGAGCCAAACTCATCAACTATAATTGGGTGAAAGAGTAATCCTGTAAGAGTAATTTATTATATAACTTTCTTTTAGTATAACAATCATGAAATTCGTTCTGGGAAACATATTGGAGTATGTATCTCTGTGGCCAATAATAGGCTCTTCGTTGGATCTATCCCTAAGAGTAAAACTAAGGAGCAAATTGTAGAAGAATTTAGCAAAGTAACAGGTAAGTTGCTAACTGCTAATAATTTAATTGTTATTGTGATCTGTGATGAACTTTATCACCATCTTTCGGCTGATGTTGGATGATGATGACTTTTGTAAACTGAGATCATAAGGGATAAAGTTGAAAGAAAGATATGGGAATTGTTTAAGAAGCTGACGTTTGAGAGACCATTCCAGATCTATTTTAGCATTTGCATTGCATGCTCTGGCAATGGAGTTGGTTGGCTATTGGAATAGCCACCATTTTAGAGGGGACATTTTGTTCTTGTCATACAAGCTGTAAAGCATTTAGAACACGGGTGTCTAACCTTTTGGCTTGCCTGGACCGCATTGAGTAAAGACTTGAACCGCATATAAAATATGTAACATAATTAATGTAGATAAATCAGATATGTTAAAGATCTTATGGAACTGCATGTAGCCTATGGGCTGTGGTTTGGACATACCTGATATAGAAAATGAAAATTTCATGACATCACAGTAACTTGTTTTCAGTGGTCTTGTATACCAGCTTGGCATAGTGTGACAAATATTTATTGAACTGTTTTACTGGGCTCCATGTCCAAAACCCATGTAAGTGCTTTGTGCATCTTTTGTCCTTTGAAATAGGAGCTGATTCTCTTTGTTAAACAATAGTTTAGATGGGAATTTCAGTTTCTTCATAGTTTTGCATGTATTTTTTGCAGAAGGGAGCTTAATTATATGTATAAAAGATAAATATAGGTGCCAATACTGTGAACCACAACACTGCACATTACAAAACAAAAACATTTAAAAAGACACAAGCACAAAAAACTCCTGTTATCCTAGAGCAATACTCTTACATATCTTCATATGGTAGCAAACATATGGGACAAATATAAAAGGGAAATGGTTAAAACTAATATTTTTTATTTTTAATAAATGTTATACTCTACTTATAACTAATGGTTCCGTTAAATGTATATAACTGGCTTCAATTTCAGAGGGTCTCACAGATGTAATATTGTATCACCAACCTGATGACAAAAAAAAGAACAGAGGCTTTTGTTTCCTTGAATATGAGGATCACAAAACAGCAGCTCAAGCCAGGCGTAGGTTAATGAGTGGAAAAGTGAAAGTTTGGGGTAATGTTGTTACAGTTGAATGGGCTGACCCCATAGAAGATCCAGATCCCGAAGTGATGGCAAAGGTAAACATTTACGGGAGCAGTGAAAATAGCATGCATTTGTTTCTGCTCTTTTGTGAATGTTGTGACTGTTCGTGTATATCATAAGGACATAGATTCTGTTCTGTAAGATAGCATGTTTAACATTTACTGCCCTTGCTATGAATGGGATGTTTTACACAAAATAATTCATACATATATAATTGTTTTCATAGAAGTTTCCAGTAGCTATTGGTTACTCCTGTGACACTGTTTCATATTTTAGTTTTGATATTTAACAAGTCAAAAACATTTTCAACCTCGGAATATGAAATATTCCCTAAGCCCTTTTCTTATTCAATCTCATAGTACCTTGATTAATTGATAAAACAGTGTTTACTAGATTTCTTTATTTTTCCTACAGGGGTTAAAGTGTGACCCTACCAAAAGGTGTGAGCACATTTTTTAATATGGGGGATCCCTTGTCAACCTGCCACCATTCCCGTTTTTGCTATGGCAGTGAAGTCTTTTACAGCATAGTATTCAGTATTGTCACTTTATACATCTCATTATTTTCTTAAATTTCTGTTTTTTTGTTATATTCCCAATGTGATCTGTTTTTTTATTGCCTCCCTTGATTTTTCTGAGCAAACTTTACAGTGAACCAAAACTACAGGGATTTCTCACACGTTCAAAGTCAACATTAGCAATGATGAGTTTTTCAGGAAACCTAGTTAATTTGCATGGAAATGATATAGTTGAATCCTGGGCTTGCCTTTTATTTGTCGAAAGGCTCCTCTTCATTATAGTGTTTGACTAAGTGGAAAGATTTGTTATCCTCCTAGATGTGTTATTTCCTTCTAAAACTTTGTACCACCTCCAGTATTTTCTTCAAAAGTCCTTTGACTCTGTGGGATGACTTTTAGAAGGAGCAAATACTTCTTGCTCCTTGTAGAGTCATGTTTACATCCAAATTGTTGAGACTAACAATGTTGATAGATTTGGGATACAAAAAAGGAATTTTGTATTTTAAGAGTTCATTACTTAGAAATTATACCTTGAAATTTGCTTCAATCCTGAGTGGAGATTAGTTATTAGTGAACAAATGTTTTTTTGCTTGGGCATGCATCAAACTAGACTGGTGAGCTGAATAGTCATAACTGGCACAGATTCAGAGAGTGACTTAAACTTCTGTATGGTCTCAGTGAGAAACTATTTTGTTTAGCCTTAATATCCTCATTTATCTAAATGATAAATTTTACATCTATGGCTGGTAGGGCTTTTGTTAATTACTGATGTAAAGTTCCACTTTTATTTCAGGAACAAATACTTGATCAGTTTGGGACTTTCTGCTAAAGCAAATAATATATTCACATCTCTGTTGTAGCAGTTAAACCTTAGCTTCATAAATAAATTGATAATATAAAAATAATTTATTAAATATGTATGCTGCTCAACTCCTTTCTCTGAGTAGCTCGTAACAAACTGGACAGAGAAAGGGTTGAAAAGTTAAAGTAATCCCTGTGGATTTTACCCTGTTAGTCATTGCTGACTATAGCAATAGGGGGCAGTGTTCATCTCCGTTTCAAGACCATTGAGTCCGAAGACATTTCTATATCAAGACACCAGCATGACATCATGGAGCACTGTTACCTTTCCAGCATAGTAATTCCTATTTATTTACATGGTTTCAAACTGCTAGGTAGGTAGGAGTTGGAGCAAAGATAGGCACTTACCCTGTTGTGTGGCGCCTGGGTCTCAAACCTGGGCTGCTGGCTTTCTAGCTAACAAGCCCAATGTCTTAACTGCTGAGCCACCATACCACTCTTCCCCCCCCAAAAAAACAAGAAAAGGAGGAAAAATATTTCTCTTGTCAAGGTTCTAGGCAAAAAAAGCATTACTGAAAACTAATGTGACTTGGAGGAGAGGTGCTGCAACAGAGGGCCAGGTATGAGTACCATTTGTTCAGCATTATCATAACTTTGAACAGAAAACTATGTGTACTGTAAACCCTCAGAGACCATCAGAAATCCTGCAAATAATTTGATCCATGCCATGTAGGTCTTTAAAGGTGATAGCAAGTAGCTTGAATTGAATGCACTGAAGCCAATATAGCTCACACAGCAATGGTGTTACACAGGAATATTGCAGTGTGCCCAGAACTACATAAATTACATTCTGGCCAGTTGAAGCTTCTGAATGCTCTTCAAGGATAGCCCTCATAGTGCCTTGCCATAGTCCAGCTAAGAAAATTATTTGTAAATTAAGACACTTTTGGTTTGTGTCCAGTTATGACTTACCCAAATCACAATTAGTTTTTGAAAAAAAAAACTAAGTAGATCTAATGCATATGCTTGTTTTATTGTTTGCAGTAATATACTGGTCATGCTAAGCTAACAAAATGCTTTGTTTTAGGTAAAAGTGTTATTTGTACGGAATCTTGCAAATTCAGTCACAGAAGAAATACTAGAAAAGGCTTTTAGTCAATTTGGAAAACTGGAGAGGGTGAAAAAGCTAAAAGATTATGCTTTTATTCATTTTGATGAGCGTGATGGTGCTGTAAAGGTATGTTTTTATTTCCAGTTTCATTTATTTAGTAGATTTAGATTTAATGAATTAAATGTGGTATACATTTCCTGATTTTCCCACTCTAACTATGTAAGTAGGTTCAGCCTGAGAGGGCACGACTAGCCCATAGTTCACCACCTACCTTTCATGTGTAAGGCAGAACTAGCATTTGTGGTCTCCTGATATCTTAAGTCTTAACATCTTAACTACTACATGAAATTAGCTCTCAGGTATTTATCACATTGCTACTCTGCTGCAATCATGAATAGACTTTTAGTGGCAATTTCTTCAGAAATCTGTCATAAACTTTAAACTTTATGCTACAATTTTATGTTGTCAGGTTTTGGGTTCTGTTTATTGTTAAGAAATAAGGATAGGTTTAATTATCCTCAAGATAGTGTGCCAATTTACAGCCATTAGTTCTCATTGTCCTCATGAAGAATTGTTGAGAATGAGCTAACAAGACCAACTGTTGCCAGGACAGTAAATAAGTAAACTCAAGTAAATTATGCTAAGTAAATCAGTTTGCTTCAGATTTTATGCTAATGTCAAATTGTATTAAAAATATGATTTAAAGTGTGAAGTGCGTACTATGACTTTTGTTAGTACTCATTCCAAAATATACTGAAATTCTGCTCTTAAACTTCATTCTTGGTTTTCATGGTTACAGAGAATATTTCTAACTCTTACACATAGAAAAATTAAGAAATAGACTGATGTGGTCTTTAGTGAGAGAGGCAATGATCTTGTGTATTCTACATAGTACTATTGGTATTTTTCCTACTGTACTTATAGTTGGTGTTCTGTATTTGTAAGACTACTTTGTTAAGAATGATTATAAATTATATTCTTCATAGGCTATGGAAGGAATGAATGGCAAAGATTTAGAAGGAGAAAATATAGAAATTGTGTTTGCAAAGCCACCAGATCAGAAAAGGAAAGAACGGAAAGCACAGAGACAAGCTGCCAAAAATCAAATGTAAGGAATGAAAAGCATGATTTTAATGCATTTAACACTATCTTATATGTTGAATTCTTGTGGTAAAGCATAATGTACCTGTTAATGGTTATATTGTATTGTGACAGAAAAAAACTATGTATACTTGAATTCTATTATGATAGTTGTCCGTATATCACCTTTTTAATCCATGCTTTTCCTATGATATAAGTGCCGATCTTTTGATCTATTGATAGTAGAGAGAGAATAACTATGTTAACAGATTAATACCTATTGATAAACTAGAATCCCATTCTCTATGAGGATTATCTTAGTTAGATGTGATCAAGTGAAAATTCTTTCTCCTCCCCAAAAGAAATAATATAGAAATGGATGAGCAGTATTTGACATTGGTCATGAGAAACTTTCTAAATCATAGAAAGTAATATTCCTCTTACACAAAATATTAAAGAACATTTCTCTTAGCTAGTTGAATAAAACCAAAAGAGTAGAGGAATGTTTATTCTGATCAATGCATTTCTGGTTAGAAAGATCAGCTTTAGCGATGTGAAACTATTTGTGGGCAGCTTGTATTTTTTAATATATATTCAAGGGATGTGGTTATGAGTCTTTCAGAGACAGTAGTAGATTGATATTTATTTGCCACACATCTCATAGCAAACGCCTCTGGGCCGTTTCCATTATTAAAACCACAGTATACTGCAAATGTACAGGTAATCCTCGTTTACCGAATGTCTAGTTCAGTGATTGTTCAAAGTTATACTAGCACTGAAAAAGTAGATTCATGACTGGTTCTCAAACTTGCAGCCAATGCAGTTATTACATGATTGGGATTGGGATACTTTGCAGCCAGTATGCATTTATGAAGG